>OY728153.1:871175846-881175846 GCA_963277665.1 Viscum album | reverse complement strand
ATTTTATGTGATTATATTCATGAAACAATTCCATGTCTTTTGATATTATCTCATAGAATATTTTCTTTTATTCTTTACGTACTTATATGATTCATCTCATTACATGACATCCTGATTCTATGATATGTAGGACATAATTTTATAATATTGTAGTTATATGTTTATGATTTATGATATTATTGATATCTACCTTATTGATAATCTTATACAACCCTTTAATACCAAGAAGTCTCACCCAGAGAGAAAGTCCCTGACCATTTATTAAAATAAAAGAAAAGTACACAAAGAAAACAACACAAGCCCTGAAAATAGCTACATATCATAGAAATCATGCCCATCCTAATAACCATGATCCATTGCTTCCTCTGCACAAGTCGACTCCCACTCTGTGATGTCATATTGTGCCAGGGTCTTGAAATAATTCTTTATGAGATTTAACTTTTCCAAATATAGGAACTTCTCAAAGGATTGCATTCATTTTCTTTTGCTGACAGAGGACCTAGTAGTCATCGACTTCAGCATAGAAGAGTAATCCTTCATTTTCTTCCTACATGGTAGAGAATTCCCAGTTTTCTCATTCCTTGACACATTCTTCTTCCCTCTAAGAACAATATCACTATAAGAGAGTCGGGTCCTGCCACTATTGTTCTCCTTTTCACTATCTGAAAGATCGCCCCATTTTCTAAAGACGTGCTCTTCTTGGAAACCATCTTTTTCTCCTCGCACTTTCTCAAAATGACTATTAGAATCAATCATTGGTAGATATTTCATGTTTTCCCCATAATGAGAAATAATAGGATCAATATAGGACTCCCTCTCCACTAACTCTTCCACTTCTCCTCCTTTTGGAGTGATAATATCCTGCAAGACACCACCTTCAATTATCTTTGGACCTTCCAGCATTTCCGGCACCTCCTCAGACTCCATATTCTCTAACCAATTACAGGTCACAGGGGTACCCATATTCATAGTACCCATAGACGATTTTTACAATGACTCCTACGATATAGGAACCAACGGCAGATGGCATGCCCCATCTACTGTAGATCAGGACTCAACACCAAGGTCAACATTCAGCCTTTCAAAAACCTGTAGCACAGTTGGGTTCATAGACACTTGCACTGCCTTCATACTACAAACAAGACATGGCACAATAGCAATGAGACCTTTACTCATCTCCCTATCCAACTTCCCATCAGAAGTATCCTTAACAAGTGCCATAGTAGTGCAAGAATCCTCCAACCGAGCTCCATTCCCAGAAGAATCTCCAACATCGGAACACACCATAGTTTCCATAGGAAAAATCAGATCCCCATTCACATTCCCAGACCCAACCAGAGCCACCCCAAAGCCATCATTCAAAATAGGCTGAGGTAGCCTCTCATCAATAACAAGATCACGTCCACCAATGCACTGCGTCTCCACCACCTATGAGAGAGCACCCCCTTACCACTGCGGCAAATGGCCTCCAGGTTCCCAAACTGTCAACATCCTTCACAGAACATCATCCACGATTCAAAGACAACCTCCTATATCTATCATAATTCATTCCCATCAGTATTATAAACACAACACAAATGTGTCTTGGCGATGTCAACCTCAACACAGATCCACAGGAAAATTGGGTGTGCCACAAACATAGTCCGTTGATCTGAGCATAAATACCTCCCAATCCTGTTACCAATGGCACATAGCATAGAAGGATTTTGAAACGAAATCATAAGACTAGGGAGACTTACCCATGTTTCAACTGATGATGGATCCTGCTGCATATGAAAATAAAAGCTCTATCAGAATAAGAATAAGGAAGATTCACAGCACCTCCGAGGAGCCCCGGACCAAGCAGAAACCAAATCTTCCTCTAAGACGAAACACACTATTATGTGTCATCGGTCAAGAAACCCGACAATTGATCTCTCATTTAGCTTCCATGAATCAGAGACAAACTCAGTAAAAAATTCAACCGAGGGTCGATGAGGACGAAATCGATCCGCCAAGGTATATTTGCGCAGATCCTTAGTGCTATTATGCTTTGCCGGAAGCTGTGATAACTGTGGTACCTCCTGAAAGAGATCTAGGACATTTGGAGAAATATAAATCCTATGGAAGGGCAGAGAACGAACAGAAGATGTGTCATCCTTCCTAGAGGTCGTCGAATGCATGCCTCACCCTACGATCAGGAGGGGGGGCAAGACCTGACGGCATGGATCTAGGGCATCAGGGAGACGGCGAGCGTGAATCCAATATATAATTCATTTGGTTTAATGAATGAATGTGGCCATCTCTTTTCCTTATACAAACCATAAATATGTTTCTTAAACACTTGGATTTGATGAATTTTATTAAGTATTATTTATCAAAATGTGTTGTAGTTAAGAAGAAATAATCAGAAGGCTATGATAATGTTTTATGAATTAGTTGTATATGGTTCCTAGTATCAAAAGACACAAAACCTATAAGGATCATATGTGGTTTTTTATGTTATGTAATGAATATAAATTTCTTTAGATTTTATATTTATATATGAATAATATGATACATTATATCAAAGGACTCCATTTCCTGTAGCTAGCCTCATAATTTTCTACCAGATCCCTAAGCCATCACTAAACACCATGTTGTTGTGATAGTAATGGTAGGAACCTCTTACAACCTAGAACTAACCTACAAACCAAAATTACTTTTTTTTCTCTAAACAGACCACAATTATCAGGCCTCTACCTCTATCATAGTGGTCCCTCGACCATCTCATGAATAGTTGAACGATAGTTCAGAAAATCCTGATCCAAATGACCTCAGTAGTCCTAGGTGAAACATGGAATCTCCCTTGGATGATTAAAACCACCATAAGAGCCCTAATATTTGGACCATGTGTCATTAGATAACCTCATGAATCATGTAGTGTTCTTGGATCCTTTTGAATTTCATCGGATTCCTGTTGCTAATGTCTCAACTATTAGGATCCCACAACAAGCACCTACTATTAACACATGCTATAATTGAAATATCTACACATCCAAGGATTTTCCATGCACCCTAAAATAAAAGGTAATGTAAATAGATACCACTAAATCACAGATGTTTCTTTGTATATCCTTCTCAATGGTCCGAGCTATGAACAACTAATCCCACCCTATATCCAATGAGTAATGTTAGGGATCAATAAACCTATATGATTGATCCACAACAATCCAAACGCCATTCTAATGATGTAGAAGCACATGTATGCCAACGGATCACAACATGTCTAGATATAAGTCATCCTTGAAGATATACTCAAAATCGGAGAGGTATATTATAGTCTCATCATGTGACTATTTCACTAATGTATGATCATAATATATTACAATTTTTTCCCTTTTGAATAATTTTAATTTTTTTCTTATATTTATTTTAAAAAACAAAAAATTAGGATTATGTTACTTTCAACATTTTTTTAATCTATATTGTCATAGATCATGATTATTTTCTTTCATTTCATGAAAATGCAGACTTTCCTTGAGGGGTTGCATAATAGGCAAGATCAACTTTAACCGAACAATAATATATTATTAAAATGACTATTATTTAATATAAAAAGTTGAAACATAGCCATTAAATTATTGGTTATGAATATTGTTAAAAAATTAATGAGTATATATGGCTGAATTAATTGGTTAAAAATTAATTAGAAATGAATATAAGAAACAATTTAATATAAATAGAGTGTTTTTATCAAAATCTATCTTTTCTTTCACAAGAACATTTTATAGTAATAAATTAAATTATTTACATTTAGTTAGTGTTATTAATTTAATATATTCCATATATATTAAATATAATATTTAATATATTCATCCAATATAATTTTTAAGCCTAACTAAAAACAAACAATTTATTATGTATAATAACATATATATTTATAATGTCAATTATACTGATTTTTATTGCGGAATCTACATTAAATATTTATTTTGAAACATTTATGAATTTAATTTGTGAAAAATTAAATTTTGAAATGAAAAATTTACAATTATATTAGTCTTAGTTTTTGTTATTTTTTTATGTTTTTTGTGATGAATAGTGAAAAATAATAAATTTTAATTCAAAACATCTTTTCCATATAATTTATTTATAAGAATAAATTTATTTTTTATAAGTTATAAATATTAAATATATAAGTTATAAATATTTTTACCCATTTTACGTTATTGAAATCAATTTTTCATTGAAATTGGATATATAATATTAGATAATTGTTGAACATTTTTTACTTGAAAACCCATTTTGTCACCACCTCTACGAGATTAAATTGAAACTCATTTCTAAAAATTATGTGATTTGAATTTAGAAAATTTGACTATATATTTTTATTTATAAAAATTTATAATCACTTTTTATTTGAACATAGTTTTTGAGAAAAAGTATTAATGAATTTGAATGAAATTAACTAAAATGATTAAGAAAAAAATAACTTAATAAGGGACTAAACGTTAAACAAAAGTGCTAAAAAGACATTCAAAAAATTAAAAACTAATATTTATTTTTCATATTAATAACATTTCCTATATTTTTTCAAATTTGGATCATTATTAGGTCCACTTTTTCTAGGAAACATGTGGGTGGAATTTCCTTTTTAAAAAATTACAAGAATGTCACTCCTCCTCCATTAAAAAAAGGAACACACCCATTCCATTTATTAACACATATAAAAACATTGAATCATATAGTATATACTCAAATAAGCTCTTAAAATAAAATTAATCATTCAATAATCCTATATTTTGTTAGAAATATATCTAAAGATTTCTTTTGTTGAAACCCAATAACACTTGGTCGAAAAAGTTGTATCCTTCTTCAACGATCACAATAGTTTTATTCATTTATCCACAATATCAATTAACCATATTCCAATATTATATAATAAAAATATTATACAAAATATACCATGTAATTTTTATGTTATGGTTTTGACCTTTACATTGACACACATCCTTTAAATGGGTAACAAACATACAATCTATGTATGACAAAATATTGTATCGTCATTTTTTTCATTTTTCCTTTACCACCTCTCATGGTTGGTAATTATTATGTAAAATATATTTATATATGATATTTCTGATAATTAATATTTCATAATGTTTCTGTAATTTTTATACATCACATACTATTAAGACTCCATTTTTTGGGAATATGAAAATATCATTTTAGGACTTGTGGACTTCAGCGTCCTCAAAAAATCTGATTCATTCACCCTATACAACGAATGTAAAAAATGATGGTTTTAATAAACATATGTGACATATAGGACCTTGATGTGATATTAGAAATATTATATACATATATATCATTTAAATTAATTTAATTTAATAAAAAAGAAATAAAATAGCATTCATGCATATGTAAATACTACCATCTCAATGAATTGTTAATTATATATCCTATCTCAACATATTATGGACTATTATAAATTCATATATACAGGAAATATATGATATTTAAATCATAGTTTAAATTCAGGATAATATGAAATAATGATCCATCTAATAAGAACCACAAATAAAATGTTCAAAAATATTTGAGATACTAGGAAATTAACACCTAAAGTAGTGTAAATAATTAAAAAACAGGAAATAAGATATTATAAAATGATCATATATGATATGATAAATATGAGTATTTTAGGGAACCAACACCAGTTCCTAGAGGTCATGCAGTATTTTATTACATTTTCATATAAACATGGAATGTGAATACAAAATGACCAATTAGTTTAGAATCATTAAATACAATATATATAAATAAGATCCACATTAAAACTATAAATGAAATACAAGACATAATTTTTATTGGAAGAATCCAAAACTATATGTTTATCCCTGTAGGACATGTATAAAAAACATCATCATGTCTTAGAAAAATTAGACATAAGAAATGGGAGATCCCAAAGACTCGGTAAGGGTATGAAACACATTGGATGATACCATAAAAATAATCATTAGGAAATATGGATAACTAAAAACGCATTCCTTTAATAATAAAAATGATATCATTATAGATGGAATAAGAGATGAATAAATAATTCCATAATAAAAAATAATCAAAGGTATTATACAAGCCTAGTAACCACATGAACCATTAATAATAATTTAATAATGAGTGATGAATAATTCAGGACATCATAACCATATTGTCAAGACCTCATGCCAAGACCACAAATATCCATTTTCTCAAGGCGCCATGCCAATGTAGTAGTTTGTCTAATAAGACCTAGCGATGCACCAGGAGGCTATAGAGGGCCCCCCATTACACATACTAAGTCCAATTAATTCCTCATATTAATGGGGATAAAAATAAACAACATATACATTAATTTTTAAAACTAATATATGAAATATAGATAACTTTTTGATGATAATAAAAATAAACACTAACAATACAGAGAAATTTTTTTTACTAGTTTTAAGATTGCACATCCACAGTAGAAATAATCAAAAACCATTCAATTAAATATGGTATATTATATCATAAAATATTAATCCCATTAATACATAATAATCAACTATATTTTTGAAATAGATGAATAAACTCTTAGAAAATCATTAAGTAATTATTGATATAACTACTCTTTTTCTGTGAAAAAATAGTTATTTTGAAAAAATATTAAAATAAATCAATAAGATATGTAATATAATATATTAATAATAAAATTATTAATTTTATAATTATAATGGTCTCTAAAAATGTATTATATTTTTCCTTTCAGAATAAGTTTTATTTTGAGAAATTTCATTGAATCATGCTTGTATTTCGGGATGAATTTTCGAATAATCATTTTAAAACATATAATCCCCCTAAAAGAAAGTAGGATTATGGCTGGTACATATATATAATTATCATATATTATATGAGGATTACATATGAATAAATCATAATTTGATTTTGGTAAATAGTGAATAATTGTATCCTGAATGAAAACGGAGGTTTCGGGTAGAAAACCCTTACCTTAAGTCTGTTGGTGTTCCTCACTTGATCGAAATGAAATGAATATAAAAACAAAGGTTCATAAATTAATTATTCCAGAATCTCCACTAAATTTAATTTAATTATCATAAACTTATTAGGTGCATTCATTTACATTGGATGGGTTAAGAGATAAAATATCATTGTTTGGGAGTATTTTCTTCCACTGTTTTCATGATCACTTTAATTATATTATTTTACAGATAAAAATGTTGAATGAGAATGGTTGTAGTGAATATAATTTGTATGTTATTACTGAAGTTAAAAAATATTACATGTTTATAAAAATATTTTTTTATGGAGTGATGGTGAATCATTATATAAAATATTAATGACAAATGTTTGGTTACTAGGCTGTTATTGATCACAACAAACTCATTTTGATTAATAAATTAATATCAGGGGTACTAAAGGATTACAGAAACATAAATAATATATAATAAATATATTATAATTTGGTTATACCATTAAAATGGATTCATGACCAAAATTGATGATGGTAAAAGAAATTGAAAACCTGTCATTCTTGAATGTGATAAATTACTGTATCTCAGAAGGTGTTTTAAATTATATTATAAAATAAGGGGATGGAGAGATGATGAAGAATCAGTAATTTATTATAAAAAAATCAATTACATTTAAGGTACCAGTTTCATCAAAAAAATTCAATGAAAGGAGGGGATAAAATCATGGGAAAAGAATGGAACATGAAATAAAAGAAATTAAAATTGGAATTAATCGGTTAAGGTATTCCTCCATGAGAGCCTCTTTTGGGGAGAGGTATGGGACTTTTTTTATACAATGGTCTTATAGGGATGGGGGAAGATATTGGGAGGATATTTGAGAAGAATTTAGAAATAAAAAAAGGCTAGAGGGGAAGGAATAAATGATGGAGTGATGGGGGGTTTATAGTGGAGGATAAGATGGTTTTCCATTATTTCAATCATTATTTTTTTCGGTTTTTTCAAAGGCAACATATTGTATTGATTATTGTGACCAAGAATAGTAATATATTAATTTTAGTTCAAACCAAGTGTGATTATATCTACCTTGATTCTATAAATTATGAATTTATCTGATTATTAATATATATATATATATGGTAAATTATTGTATTTTACTAATCATAAAAAATTCAAGTATCTTAGAAAAATCCAAAAAATTCACCATAACCATTTTTTGAAGTGTATAATTAAAAAATAAACTCATTTTTTGAAATTAAATTTCAAAATATTGTTCTTTTAATTTTAAAATAATATCTTAATTGTTTTAAAAAATAACAATTTTGAAAATATATTTCATTTCATTTTACCTTGAAAAAATAATCAAGATCTCATTATCTTATAAGCTTGGGAGAATAGAATAATAACTGATTTAATATTCATAAGTGTTATATTACTTTTCACAAGGTTGTGTTACTATTTACCAAAATATTTTGTTTTTTTATCATGATTTAAATATCTTACTGAATGCAATTGCGTATGTTAGGTTTTTCAAAATTCAAATAATAGAGGATGAAATTTTTTTTCTGGCTAGGTTATAACAATGTAGTGTTTTATAAAGACATATTGTTTCTTAATTTTATTTTTAAATTAATTTGAAAAATCTGGGGGTGTTACAAGTATAGTTCTAGTATAATTTTGTACCATTATTATAACTCTATACATGATTCAAAATACCAAAAAAAGGAATGACGAGTTTAGAAATTTAATCTCAAATTATATTCCATTGATACTTATTTTTATTTATGAAGAAATTCACTTATTATTGTGTATATACTTCCCTATAAAATGTTATATCTTGAATCAAATTATTATATTGATATCACATGTTACATATGATGTTCTTCCTTCATATGGATTATGGTTCAAATGTTTAAATGTTTCATGGAACACATTGGAATGTTTAAATATTATTTGTTTCGAGACTATTTTAATGATCTTTCAATGTTATATTCATTCATCAACATCAATACAAATTATCTAATCTTATCCTACACAGAGTATTTTTTAAAATCTATATCACTTTTTCAACCCAAATATTTGATAAAGTATATTGTCTATATGATAGATTTATTACATGATATATGGAATTCATTTTTTAGACAATGCCGAGTGGGGGCCAAAATTTATATAGAACCTCGATTCGTTGACATGTTATCATGAATAAAATTTGTTGGAAAAAATAATTAGGTTTCTACTCATATATTTTAACCATATTGTGAATAGTCTTAATGGTATGGTTTCTATTTTCCTTAGACATGACGTTCAATAATTAATCAACTTCCTCATAGATAGATCAGTTATTATTTTTACTATATCTGATATTTTAACTATGAAAATTCCTACGGATGTATGTAAGTCTCAATTTATTTATTTAATGTAATGTGCTTTCAGTTTCTCATAATTACTTATTTATTATTCATCATCCAGTTATTTATAAAGCATGTTTTCTAAATTATTTACCACTCCTAGTTTAGTTATTATTATGGATTCATTATTTATTCTATTAAACTCACCCTTACTAACCATCTGAGATCACCCATATTTTGTTTCACTTTCCTAGTTTTTGCATAGGAATCCCTAAATGATATTAAAGGTTATAGTTCATTTTATTTTATATTGTATCATTGTGTATTTTATTTTCCCAATTTATTTGGTGAATTAGGTGTGTAATCTGATTTTCCAACACTGCTAAACTATTTATGCCCTGCTGATTTAAAACATGTATTTATGCCAATTTAATAAGATAACACACAATCTTATGGCTTATGGATTTCGGGTTCTCAAATTGAAATGTGAGAATGATTAGTATCAAATGTGGAAACTATATTTAAAAAAATAGGGTACATAAAACTAAGATAGAATTTGAGGATAAATATAGAAGAACATATTAAATTTTGGTAATGATGAAATTATATAGTTATTCATCGCAATACATCCCTATCAGGATACAATAAATGTACATGGTTCTATAAAATATCTAACAATGGGGATCAACTCCGAAAATGTCTGTCAGGCCTAACTCAAGCATAAGCTGGTACACAACAATGATCATTATTGTGCACCTATTTTGACACTCATAGAAGATAAACATAGGATAATTTAAATTTTCCTTTTTGAATATTATGAAGGTTTTGAATGTATTGATATCACCAAAGGAACAATTTTTATCATTATGAGTTTAGTTATGGAAAATTAATTCAATTTATGATATGTTTTAATAAGTTTGGGATTATAAATTATGTTACATAATTTTATGATCTTTTCTAGTATATTACATTTTTTTAGAAATGTTTCTTGGATGGAAGAATGAAATGAATAATTGTGGAAAATGTAGTGGTTTCCCAACTGAGAAAGCAGATATAGTTGAGATTAGAACTAAGCATGTTGAGGATATATTTGAGAAGAATAATCAAGATAGGATGCGTAACCTTTCTCAGATAGAGACTCATGTTCCAAAATGAGATTCTCTGATGTCATATCACTTTATAAAATAATTTCCCCCATCACATAATGTGATTACTGACCCAATGGTGGACGAGAAAAATATTATGCCATTAGAGATTATATTTTTGGAATTTTTATGTGGTGAAAATGAAAATATTATACATAATTTATATTTTCTGAATGGCGATGCAGATCAATGGGGTTTATTGATCTAGAATACTAGAGAGGAATAATAAATTAAACTCATTTAATGGTTTATTTCATGTAGGAATTATTTGATAAAAACATTTCTTAGTAGAAACAAATTGATATAAATAGAAAGAACTAATATTTAGGAAAAATAATTACTTATTTGTTATGAAGTATAATGATACCTTTTCCATATTATCAATTTATGATATAGATTTCATATGAAATATAAAATGAAATACTTTTCATTTATTTGATGGAAATAAGAAAATTCTCTCAAGTGTTATAGTCTGTAAAACCTTTTCTTCTGATGATGAAATAGTTTTATGATCTACATGTATAGAGAAAGATTTATCGAAGTCTTATGGAAAAAAAGGGACAAAAGAGAGGAATAGAAAAAAGATAAAATTTTAGATATAGTGATTAAGTGAAAGAAAGATTTTCCCATATGTGATATCTATGGAATGAATCACCCTCGTAAATGATTTAAATGATTTAGAGTTTTTATAAGTTTATATAAAAGGGTCAGCAAGAAAAAATACAAAGGGAAGAAGGGAAATAATGATGTTAAATGGTTCAAATAGAAGGATATGAGGCACCAAGCATGTGAATTCCCCACGAATCATGATAATATTCTTCTGAAGAATAAATGGATACATGGTTATGTATATATCATTGACACAAATAGTGTGGAATAATTAATTTTATTCTATATTTAGATCTAATATATTTTTTGTAAAATTATTCTATTTATGATTTTCTCATCATATAATTTATGAATTATATATTTATTGTAATGTATGAATTTTTTTTATGTATTTGATATCATATACTAAAGTAAACCAGAACAAGTTATGTATTATAAACTAATAATTTTTGGAAAAAACATGGTTGGGGGAATGATAACCCATAATATGTTTTTAATGTTAATATAATGATGTTTGTATAATGAAAATAATTTCATGGGAAATATAAAATGGATATGTGATGACTACCTTTGAACTATGTAATAATTTATTAATAAAGTGGTTTATTCTGTCATTGATTGAGTTTAAATCATTTTTTAATTTAAGGAATATATCTAATAATCTATATTCTATTTAAAAAATTAGAAGAATGCATGTTTTAATAAGGGTATAATGTAATTAATGTTATTACCAAAATCAGATATTTGGTATGTGATGATTAAAATCTACTTCATGTTATATAATAATTAAAATTTTAAATTCATCAACCTTCATTCTAATGTGTTGGATCTTAATATTTTGGGAAGGTTATCCATTTATGAAATTATTTTTTTTATCATAGGATGACATTTTAGAGGTCAATGTATTACATCACCATATGATGAAACTTATGATGAGAAATATAGTAGAAATAGTTTAGGAACAACCAATGTATAAGGTTTTTTAGGAAATAGAAACATATATTTACTAATATTGTTATAGAGTGATAGAATTCCTCAACTACATAAAAATTGTTCTTGAATGATTCTTTTTTCCTTATTATTATCCTTATTGATGATATCAATGACCTTTTCAAAACAGAGGGTTATGTATTTGTGATCCTTATGTTTCAACTAAATATTTTCTTTATCACTCTCCATTAAAACATTATTGATTGATTTTTCTTCTATATCCTTATATACATTTCCCACATATGTTCTCCTATAAGGTAACATAGATATAAGAAACTTTCACATCTTTTTATCTCTTATTAAGATGTTGTGTTATTGACCGTATTTGTTATTTGGATTTTTCAACAATATATTATATTCAAATAACAATCCTTGGACTACAAAGATCAATTTTAAAATTATATGGCACAATTTATTTAAGGTGGAGAGAATTTAATACCCCATAAATGATAATATTTTACTTTTATAATTAATTTAATTTTTGTTCATATGTATAAAATTATCAAAATAGTACGTTACAATTATTCCAACAACAATATAAATTTTATCTTTTTCAATGTGGAGTACCGAGGACTGATTCAATTTCAAGCATTACTAAGATTCCTCGCTGGCTTCCATAACACAAAAAACCTAGTTTTTCAAAAAAAATGTTGTATTATTTAAAATATTATTATTTAATACAATAAGATAAAAACCTTACTTTAAATGGGTGGTTATTAATTGAATTATCTAACCTAGGAAGATATATTGCCGTATTCACTGGTTAAAAGTTAATTTGAAATGAATATAACAACTAAATGAATATAAATGGATTGTTTTTATAAATAATTTTAATTATTCCCATAAAGAAAATTTATCCTAATAAATTTAATTAATTACTATTATTCAGTGACATAAATTTAATATATATATATTTATATATTGAATAAATTACTTTTGATATTCCTCTAAAAGATTTTATATGCATAAGATAATAACAAACCCAATAATATGTGTAAAAATATATATTTATATAAAGATTATTTTACTATCTTTTAAAGGTGCACCAACATTAAATAAGAATTTTAACACATGTATGACTTTAATATGAAAAAAATATTATTTTTAATAAAAAACATCAATATTAGGTCAGGATGAATTTTTAGTATTTCCTTGTGAAGTTTAATTTTTTGAGGAGTAGGGAAATATAATGAATTTTAATTCAAAACAGATTTTTCATCTATTTTATTTATAATGATAAATTACCTTTTTTATTGATTTAAATAATAATTAGACCAATTTTACAATTTTTTTTCAAATTATAGTCATTTTAATCAATTTCACATCAAAATGGAATATAATAACTTCGCCAAATGGTGAGCATATTTACATTAAAAAATCCATTGTCATCCCATCCATGGGATTAAATTTAAATTAATTTATTCCACATATTTTATTGTAATTTCATTAAAATAGATTCTATAGTTGTAATATGATTTATTTATGTTGTACTATTAGTTCAAAATTGTTTTTTTCCAAAAATATTAGTTAATGTGACTAAAATTAATAATAACCATTGAAGGAAAAACAAGCTTAGCAAAGGTCTAAACCTTAATCATAAGTGACAAAATATAAAAAAAAAACATGTACTAAATGAATTTTATGATCATATTTAGACCATATCTTCAATTTTATATAATTATTATCATTATTGGAGTTTTATTTTATATGAAAAACATGGGTGAAATTCATTTTTCAAAAATTTACAAAAATTTCACTCCTCCTCCACTATAAAAAAGCACTCATTCATACCATTTATTCACACTATTGATACACATTTTATCTCCATATATGTACTAAAATAAACATTGGATATACCTTTAATCATCTTATAATCCTCAATTTTTGAAGAAATGGATCCAAGGAAGTCCATTGGTAAAAACAAAAAGGAGTTTCCTAAAAATGAGGAAACGTACTTTTAAGATCAGATTAGTTTTATTTATTTATCCACTACTCCAATTATTATTATTAAATTCTTATATAGTATAACCAGTATCCCAATATTGTGAAATGTTTTTAGGATAGTATTTTGACATTCACTAACATAAAAAATCCATAAATTTTGATAAAAATATCTGTTTGTGTACAGAAAAATATCACCTCGTAAAATGATGTTGTTCGATTTTTCATTTGCAAAATATCATGATTGAAAAATATTATTTAAATTAGTGTTATTAATTATATATATGAAATTTATAATTTATTTAATTTTATATAAATTCTATACAACACATACCTTTATTCACTATATTTTTTGAGAATACAATAACATCATGTGTGGACATGTTGAGTAGTGCCTCCTTAAAGAGATATGATTCATTAATATTATACATAAAATGTATAAATGATTGTTTTACCAAATATATGTGACATTTATGACCTATATGTGATATAGTAATTATAATATTCATATATAATTTACTTTTCAATTTATGAATATAGTATTGAAATGAATGTAGTGTTCAAGTATACGTACGACCAACCGTATCCATGAAGGGGAATATCATTTCATATCTCCAAATATTGTAGATTATTTTAAATATATAATTATAATAAATATATATGATATTTAAATAAATTTTATAATTTTTTATTTGATGAAATAATGATATATGTAAAAGGAACAAAAAATAACAACTCAAAACATACATGAGAAATGAGGAAATTAACTCTTGAAGTGGTGAAAATAAATAAAAAACTGGATATAAGCTATTATAATAAGATCATATTTTATATCATAAATATGAATATGTTTTTGTTATAAGTTAGTAACAAATTTAAATTTAATACAAAATTTTAGGGACTACAAAAAAAGGAAAGATAAGTTAAGAGATTTCATCAAGATTTACATTAAATTAAGGCTTATATGTTTTTATGAACCATTTCACTTTTATATATTGTTTTTAATACCCTATTACATGTTATATCATGAATTTAATTATTCCATTGATATTATATGTTTCATTTAATGTTATTATTTAATGGGGATGATGATTAAAATGTTTGAAATTGCTATGGGAGACTTTGGAGTGTTTAAAGATTATTTTACTCTGGAATGTTTTAATAACATTTCAATTGTATTTACATTCATCAACAAAACTCTTGTTTTTAAAAATCCTCATATGATGAAATATTATTAAATATATATGTATTTTTCAAAATATATATTTTATAATGAATATTTTATATTAATTTAATCGGTTAGTTCATTTTAGGAATGCCTTACACATGCAATGATGGGTGGGGCCCAAACATTATATAGCACATCAAGGCATTGAATGGTTATCATGAGAAAAATTAGTTGGCCAAATTAAAAGTGTTTATATCCATTAATTTAAACACTCATGTTAAAGGTTATGAAGTTATAAATTTTCATGTGCATAAAACATGACATCCAGTAATTATCAACTCCCATTTTAGATATTTTAGATATTATTATTACTATCAATGAGATTTTTTATTTGAAAGAACATATGGATGTATTTCATTATCTTTTTATTGATTCAATGTCATGAGTTTTCAATTTCATACCCTTATTTATTGATTATTGCATATCTATTAAAATAAATTTAATCTGTCTCTATGATTTACCTTTCCATTTTGGGTTATTCATTTTTATTCATTATTGTTTTTGATGTGCTCACTATTACTAAGAATGTGTTATCACCCATATTATGTTTCCTTTACATATATTATGAAGAGGAATCAATTGAATGAGAACCAATGATTCATTTCATTTCATTTTATTTAGAATCATGTAATAAATTATTTTACCAATGTATTTTGGGTATCATTTATGTAATATTGTTTTCCAGAACTACTAATATATTCGAGACCATAAGATTTGAAGATTGTATCTATTCAAATTTAATAAATTATGGCACATGATCTAATCTTGTGGGGTCACAATGCTATGACTATGATCCACCATCAGTTAGTAGAGACCAGAAAAAGACATGATACAAGAACCGACATCTGATAAGCATGAATCCTCACATGATGGAAAATAAGAGTGATTGCATCTAGGCTATACTTATACCCCAGGGGTCCAGAACACTACAAAACCTGGCAGGTCACTCCCTCTAAAACGTTTTCAATTCACTAAACTTTTACAGATAATCATTTTTCACTTCCAATTATAGAAGGTGATCAATGGGAGATAGCATACCGGTAAACCCCATAGAGGGAATATCTCTGGTACAACCCTCTATACTAATGCCTTGTCACTATGAAAATAATCCCAATGATCATGAAGTAGAATCATGTTTGGCTGACTATGTGGAGGCATTCTAAAGTAAAACAATATTTTTCACCATCAAAAGAGTATATCTATGAGATTAATTAAGGAGGACATGAAAAAGACAACCCATTACTATATTATACGTGTATAAAATAAATTTCACTTCAACCAATATTTGCATGTAATTTTTCAAAAGGTATGTTAGTAGAGTTCAGGCATATGGATATGTCTGACGCCACACCAACACTATAGTCCCCACCCTGAAAGATGATATTGAAACTATAAATACTATTTCCCAAAATAATATCACTGAATCAGGTCTTAAGGTATAAATGAATTCATTGATACCACTAATTCATGACCTAGCCTACTGAGGTCTGACCCATGAATACCCCCCTCCTTCATCCAATAGGCTATGGGTAGGCCACCAACCCTGAGTGGGTATATCCCACAAATTGGACATGTAATTTTAAAATAATTGTACAAACATACACATATTCAAGACCAAATGATGATGAAATGTAAAAAAATCGAAACAAATTTATCCATAATTCTATGTTCACAAAAAAAGAGTAAGATAGTAAATTACTAGAATGGAAAATATAGTCAAATACAAGAACATCCAAAAACAAAAATGATTCCAAACATCTCCATGTATGATGAATAATGTAAACATCAATACCCTATTAAACCCCTCAATATTTCAAGCTCTATCTAATGTCCACCCACTCCATACCCTCTAAGGACACCATCAAATTAGTCATCGTCTGAATAAGACATAACACATGTAGGAAAATCCCATGGAAGGGTGAGAATAAAAATACATAGTATGACCCCTGAAAACACCAATAACGAATCACCATGTATATTAATTACAATACAAGATAACAAAATTAATTTATATAAAAAAAACTAGCTCTAATCAGGAAATATTATACATCATTGGGTGAACATAACCATCTTTAGCCACATGATTCTAGTTAGGCTATGACCATTCTAGGATAACCCTCCCCACAAACCATCCAATCACAGAAGACACAAGATGGAATTTCCTAGATCATTGGGCCCTACCTATGAAATATCACTTTTCTATGAAGACCCGGATACACAGATTAGTGCTCACTCCTAGAACCACTGGGGGACACAATGAACCAAATATAGATTAACCCAAAATGTACTATATTATATTACAATGATTCAAAAGACCTGACAGATATGGTTTTCTAGATGGAGGATCAACACCTTTCATGGGGAGGTCTCACCTATTCCACCGAACCCACCTAGGAATCTGAGATGACTAAGG
Source organism: Viscum album (assembly GCA_963277665.1). Taxonomy (NCBI): domain Eukaryota; kingdom Viridiplantae; phylum Streptophyta; class Magnoliopsida; order Santalales; family Viscaceae; genus Viscum; species Viscum album. The sequence continues at coordinate 881,158,204 of OY728153.1, read as the reverse complement.
ATCGTAATCTAGTATCATGGAGGGACACCAAAACTCTATCTGACACTCAACCTCTTGAGGGGAATAAAATATGGGTTGTTGATATTAATTTTCATTGTACCCTCAATGGAATGGAATTTTAGAACACCCACAACCAATAAAATTCCAAAGTAAAGAAACAAAGAGTAACAAAAAAAACTTTATGTGGGAAGGGGTTCATGACATGTCCTAGGGAACATGATGTATCCAAATATCCCAAATTAATTATATAGGGTAAATTCTAATAAAATATTTATTTATCAATATAAATGAAATGTGGAATAATTATGTGGTGTGTAGAGACACAAAACACCCAACCCCTATCGTCTGATCATGTTTTTGTAGTGGCATGGCCATATATCAACCATTCTACTTGTTCATGTGTCTGCATCTGAGTACACACAATCACATTATCCATGTACTCTTGTATATGTATGGGTCCCTCCAAAGGTTCATTTTTACCATTATTATGGTGTCACACACCATTTGATCCTTAAATTCATTATGAAACACTATCCACCACTGAGAGTGGCCATACAATGTGTAATCTCGAGTTACACACAATTTTGTTCGGGATTTTACAGAAACCCCAATTCACATCTATATTATATTTCATGTCATCAGAAACACCTCCATTGCCGAAAAAATAGATTTTGTGTTTCCTAAACCTCACATAACCAAAAATCATATATCCCTACATTAAATCTACTCTGTCATCATCTAATCACAATATCCATACCTATCCCATGTATAACATGTGAAAACTGAAGAACACGTGAGTTGGTCTATTTCTCACACAATCCCACCATATTCTTCATCCATTTTCACATCAACACAACAATCATTTATCAAACCTAGAGTTTTATTATGTAATGTTGGATAATGGACGAACAATGATATAAAACTGGATATTAGTCGAATCGTTGTCCAAACAAAATACCAATAATGGCCGAATGATGAAATAAGAAAAAAAAAATCAAAAAATCCATAAAATTTGAGGAATGAACCTCATCCTTTTTCATTTCATCCATGATTATTTTTTGTAGAAATATATTAATAAAAAGGAAATATAATCTCAAATGAACATAATAAAATTACATCAATATAGTTCTACGGATGATTCATGTATCAATTCTATTGATGGAATTGATTTGAGTTTGTGTGGGATTATGTAATGGGATTATAAGTCCCCAGCCTTAAACATTACATAATATTGAATTAAATTAATAACTAACATTGAGGATCATTTCATGTTTAAGGTTTTAGAGAATTTGGACACAACTATTTCATCGCAAAAGATTACAAAGTAGACACTGCTACATAGTTTCCTTTTATTCACTTATTCAAAACATGATCTCTATAAAAAAAGTGTCATTTCTAGTTTCATGTTTATGAAAACATGAGTTTTCCTTGATCCCATCGTTGAACCTATTCCACATTATTTCCTATGAAAAAAAATTCAAAAAATCATGGGATGAGCATAAAAAGCTTAGTAAGGGATACAAAAATAAGGAAAACTGTTAGTTTTTCCAAACAAGAAGTAAACCATGAATACTTTATAAAAGTTATAATTTTCACTTTAATGAAGTTGTAAATACTATTAACTGAATAAAATATCATTACATACCCTTTTGTAACAAAAATATTACCATAAAACCCATATAAAGAACACATAACATGTAAAGGTAACCTAGGACATAAACATACATAAATGGAATAACCATATGGTAGACTTCCACACATATCACTAAATGGAATAGCCATACGGATGAATTCCATACCTAATGCGTTGGAGGTTATAACGTAACCACTCATCAAATGTCCAAGTACCATTATAAAATCATAAGACATAAAACAAATATAATGGGAAGAAAACATTTCCACATTTCGATCACAATATATCACTTAAATATATTGACATAACAAATCCATTATAAAAACAATTTCCAATACCAAAATACATAAAATATTATATGGTATTTATTTCATTTTAAAAAAATTACAGCTTATTGAGGAATCCAAAGACCAAATAAAACTCACGGTGGTGGAAAAGGTCGTTCTCACCGCGTACGTTAAAAGAAACATTCCTTTTTAACCTTTAGTAAAATGCTTCGTAGAAAAATATTAACTTTGAATGAAATGAAAAGTAAATGGTGTTTTATATAGAGTATAAAATATAGTCTTGTATTAGAACAAAATATTCCTCATTGAAAGGGGATTGATATGAATTCCCTTACCTCGTGTCCGACTTGCCTCGATCGCTCTTTAATCTCCTTTAAATCGGGTAACTCCCTTTGGTTTGAACAAAAAGGGTTTCTTGAAGAGATTTTTGACTAAGGTAAGCCTTTTAGGATGAGGAGAGGGATTTGGAGAGATAAAATGAGTAGAGTTTGGTTAATCCAAAGGCTTTAGAGGTGTGGGCAAGGGGGTAGAGGTGGGGGCCTTTTATAAGAGGGAGGAGGGGCACTTTTGAAATGTTATAAAATGTTACTTTATTATAAAACACTTTTAGGATTTTAGAGGTCCCAAAAGGATATATTAAGAAGATAAGGTGATAAGGGATCTAAATACACCCATCCAATAGGTTTCTGACAAGTGTACGTCTTAGAGTTTACCTTATCTTTTCATTTTATTTAAATTGTTCATTAATGAGATAATCAATGCATCATCACGGTGTCATAAATAAATTTATTTATTTAATGTCTAATAATTAGAAAAAAAATTATGACGTAGGATATCATTTTATCTTTCTAATTAATATTTATAGTAAAAAATATTACATGTATAACCCCATGTAAAAATTATTTTAGTAAAACAATACTAGTTTGTGACATTTTTATTCTAACTTTAAATAAAAAAGTTATTACTGTCATTTATTACCCAAGTGGCTCCATGGGGTCCCCAAGTTGAAACTTGTATTTTTTCGGTCAGCCATGACTCATCTAATAAGGGTACGACATTTGTCAAGGTAATTTCATATTATTAAAAAATTATTTTTACCTTACATTACACTAATTACCTCTAATCGCGATTAATAAAACTGAAAAATAACTATTCACCAAAAAATTATTTTCATCCCATTAAACCACGTTTTACTTAATAATGACAACCATGTATGTTGGATTTTTTGAAATTCAATTCACAAAATTAGTAAATTTTCATTTAAATGAAATTTAATTTTTTTAACAACCACTTAGTGGTTTCACTATTCATCAAAAATTGATGTTTTGTAGAGAAATACCAAAAATCAACCCGAAGCTATATTTGATATTCCAAAATAAAAAATGATGTATATTTTAAAAAATTCAAAACATATAAGTTGCATTAATAAATTTAATAATTAATTCTCGTTGTCAAAATAAATAGCATTTTTTTATGAAACAATATATATCAAAAGATTGACAGTAGATTAAGTCCAATTTCAAAGTGAAATTAATTACAATGATCACAAATGGATTAAATGGTAAAAATATATTCTAATTTTACTTTAAAACCAATTCAAAATATAATCTAATCATATAAATAAATTATAATAAAAATAGGTTTTGAATTAAAATACAACATTTTTCACTTATTCATTAAAAATGATCTTTATCGGAAAAATAACAAAAACATACACAAAGTAAATTTTTATGTCCCAATTATAAAGAAGGATTTTATATGGTCCAATAGAATGTATAAGAGTGACCAAAACTATTTTTATTGAGGGTTCCCCATCAAAAGTGGATAAATCGACCTTTTAGTGAATATTAGAGTATCTATGCCTAAAATTGAATTCTTTTCTTATCTTACCTTTTATTGTTTAAATGTAAAAACATAAAACAAACATATATAATCATAGTTTAGTTATTTATATTTATTCCCACCAATAAAATTTCTATGTGTTTACTACCATTTAAAATAATATTATTATATTACTAGTGTGCAATGTAAGATTTCAAAGAAACTCGTTGTTGCGTATCGGGTACGCTATCGAACATAGAAACCCCATTAATGTAAAATTAATATTTAATTCAAAATTATTAATAAATATGAAAATGTATTATTCTTTATTTACGTGGGATGTTACATCCTTCCCCGCTTTTGGGAATTGAATCCTCGCAATTTTATTCACCTATCAAAATAAGTGGGGGTCTTTATCCCTCATAGAATTTTCAGATTCCCACATTGCCTCTTCAACCTCATGGTATTTCCACAAAACCTTTACCTGGTGAATTACCTTATTCCACAACACTTGCTCCCTATGGTCAAGATCTGGACTGGTTGTTCTTCATAAGTTAGATTCTCTTCCAACTGAACAACATTTGGGCTCAAAACATGAGATGGATCTGGCATAAACATTCTCAACATAGAAACATGAAAAACATTGTGTAATGAGATAAACTCAGAGGTAAAGCCACTCGATAAGCAATTGATCCAACTCTCTCTAGAATTTCATATGGTTCAATGAACCTTGGACTCAACTTTCCTTTCTTACCAAATCTCATCACACTTTTCCATGGTGAACCTTTGAGAAAAACATGATCACCTACCTCAAAAGATAGATCCTTCATCCGGTTATCTACATAACTTTTCTGCATGATCTGAGCTATTCTCATGTATTTCTGAGTCAAATGAAATTTTTCATCCATCTCGTCTACCAATTTTGGTCCCATCACCTTCCTTCCCCTGACTTGATCCTAAAAATTTGGAGTTTGACACCGTTTACCATATAATGCTTCAAATGGATCTATCTGTATACTAGAATAGAAACTGTTATTATATGAATATTCAACCAAAGAAAAATGTTGGTCCCAACTTCCCTGATAATCCATCGAGCATGAACGTAGCATATACTCCAAGTACTGAATTGTTCGTTCTGACAGACCATCTGATTAAGGATGAAAAGTTGTGCTAAAACATAATTTAGTACCCAACGACTTCTGAAGGCCTTTACAAAAGTTATAAGTGATCCCGGGATCACGATCAGATACAATGGAGAGGGGAACTCCATGAAACATGAAAATATCTTTAACATACAACCGAGAAAGTTGACCTAGAGAAAAAGTATCTCGAATAGGAAGGAAATGAGCAGATTTAGTCAATCGATCAACAATAACCCAGATTGCATTATTTCCTCGAGATGTCTTCGGTAATTCCACAACATAGTCCATAGATATATTTTCCCATTTTCACTCTGGCATGGGTAATGACTGAAGCACCCCTTTCGGTAAATTCCACTCTTCTTTAACCTACATACAAGTCAATCAATTCACAGTAAAATCGCCAATATCTCTTTTCATTACATTTGACTAGTAATACTCCCACAGATCTCTGTATATCTTACTACTACCATGATGAACTTAAAAAGGGGAACTATAAGCCTCACATAACAACTAATTCTTGAACTGTGAATCACAAGGCACACATAATATCTTCCCAAACCTCAAAACACAATCATTATCAATGTTAAATTTAGGTATCATAACCTTCTGAACCAGCTCAACCTTTTTCTGCAACTCAGTGTCTTGCTTCTGTGCTTTCTTAATTCTGTCTGATAGAGATGTTCTCACTGTCACCTAAACCAAAAAAGAAGAAATTCCTACACCAACAACTTCTATTCCAAGTTTCATCAAATCCTTAACCAAAGGATCATGTTCCAAATATAACATATTTAATGAAAAATTCATTTTTACACTCAAAGCATCATCCACTTTATTTTCTTTTCCTGGATGGTAATGAATTGTACCATCATAATCCTTGATTAATTATATCAATATCCTCTTCCTCATGTTCAATTCTTTCTAAGTGAAAATATACTTTAAACTTTAGTGATCCGTATATATTTCACACTTTACTCCATACATGTGATGCCTCTAACTTTTTAAAGCTAAAACCACATCAGCTAATTCCAAATCATGTGTATGGTAATTTACCTCATGAGTTTTCAACTGACCTGAAGTATAAGCAATTACCTGATCATTCTGCATAAGGACACAATAAAGTCCCTTCAATGAAGCATCACTGTAGATAACAAACTCACCATTCCTGGAAGGTAGTGCCAAAACTAGAGCATTCAGCAATCGTCTTTTCAACTGCAGAAAACAATCATCGCATTATTTTGTCCAGATAAACTTAACACCCTTCTGAGTAAGGTTAGTCATTGGACTGGATAACTGTGAAATTTTTTTAGCAAATATTTGGTAATAGCCTATCAAACCAAGAAAACTATGAATCTCTATTACATTTGTGGGTATTGGCCCTTCATCAACAACTTTTGTTTTAGCAGGATCAACAGTTATGCCATTTTTTGAAACAATGTGACCAAGGAACGAAATTTGATGTAACCAAAACTCACACTTACTAAATTTTACATATAGTTTCTTTTGTTTTAATGTTTGCAAGATAACCCTTAAATGACTTTCATGCTCTTATTTACTTTTAGAAAACACCAAAATATCATAAATGAAAACAACCAAAAACTTAACGAAGATCTCATGGAACATTCAATTCATAAGGTCCATGAATATAGTAGGTACATTGGTTAACCCAGAAGGCGTAAATACAAATTCATAATCGCCATATCTAGTAGGAAACACAGTCTTCGGAATGTCTGCTTCTTTTACTTTCAACTAATGGTACCCCAATCTCAAGTCAATCTTCGAAAAATACTGAGCTCCCTGGAGCTGATCAAACAAATCATCGATATGAGGCAAATGATACATGTTCTTAACAGTGATGTTTTTCAGTGCTCTATAATCAATTCAATGTCTCATTGAACCATCTTTCTTTTTAACAAACAAGACAGGAGCACCCCATGGTGATGTGCTAGGTCAATTGAAAACTTTATCTAATAACTCCAACAATTGCTTCTTTAACTCTAAAAGTTCATCTTGAGACATTTGATAAGGGGGTTTTGAAATTGGATTAGAATCATGAACAAAGTAAAAAATAAATTCAACTTCCTGGTCATGAATAATACCGTGAAACCCATCCGGAAAACATCAAGATACTCAATTACCACTGGCACATCATTAATCTGAACAGTATATTTATTTTCAACAATATGTGCAAGGTAACATTCATTTCCATCTTATACTAGTTTATCAACTTCCTGAAATGTTATCAAATGATAGGGTTCATTCTTGTACACAAACTGAAAATATTTCTAAAAAGAAACCTCTTTAGCTCTGTAGTCAATCTTAGCATGATTAACAGAAAGCCAATCTATGCCCAAAATTACATCAAACTCTACTAGAGGCAAAAAAATAAGGTTTTCAGGTAGATTCATTCAACACAAGGATAGGAAGGTTCTTATAATGTCTTTTTGTCTCAATGTTTCATTCGGGTGCTTTTACCATAAGTTCAGGATTCAAATCATGAGTTGGAATTCCCAATTTACTAGAAAAATTCTCAGAAATGAAATAATGTGTAAACCTTGAATCAAAAAACACATTGGAATAATATTAAAAAACAAACAGTGTACCTGACACTAATTCATTCGGTGGACCTACCTCTACTGAGGTAGTTTCAAAGGATTTCACCAACCCTTTCGGCATGTAGTCTGGATGCTTTCCCCCAGTTGAGTTCTTCATTAGACACTCATTTGCATAATGAGCCATTTCATTAAACTTAAAATATCTTACCACTGGCTTTTGATTGCCTCCTTGATCATCTTCCTTATAGTTACGAGCAATATGACCAAACTTACAACACCGAAAGCACTTTCCAGACTTGGATAAACATTTTCCAGGATGCATTTTACCACACTTCTCACAAGTTGGATATTTGGTGTTCTTACCTCCTGGCTTCATTGAGGAATTCATTCCCTTCGCCTGCCAACTGGACCTCATATTATGTTGTTTGTCAAAGAACACATGATCTTCAGAAAACTCAATTTCCACCTTCTCCACACATCAAAAAAGTTTTTCATAACTTTTAAACTCATAAGAAGCTAAAGCCCTTCAATACTTTGGCTTTAACCCTGATTAAAAATAGTTGATTTTACTATCAAGATCTCGTAAGAAATTTGGAGCATACCATTCCAGTTGAGTGAAATTTACTTCATAAGAAGCCACTGAGTCATCCTCCTTCCTCAATTCTAGGAATTGATTTTCCATCCTAAGACGAACCACCATAGGAAAATATTTCTCAAGAAACTTACCTTTGAATTCATCCCAGTGAAGATCATCAATATCATCACCATCCCTAATATTTTTCACCATTGACCACCACTGATCAGTTTCACCTTCAAAACGATAAATATCAAGACAAGCCTTTTGATGTTCTGAACACCCCATGACATAAAAAATCTTCTCTAGTGCTTTAATCCACCCTTCTGCTAGAATAGGATCAAATGATCCTCTGAATGATGGGGGATGTTGTCTCATGAAATGTTCCACCACTAACATGTTCATATATGGTTGATCTGGATGATCTTGTGCATGGATACCACCACCATTTATAGCCTGAGTCAACTGTGCCATCACTGTAAAAAACTGTTCAGTTCTGATTATGACCATTTCAGGTTGCTGATTTGGACGGTTTTCTTCCTCATGATGTCGTCCCAATATAGTTTCCACGTTTCCTCTGCGGAATACCATTCTGAAAACATAAATATATTAGGTGAAGCAACATGGTAATATTTATATGCTATATCATTTCAATCATACCATAAATTAATTTATGGACATAAATTTAACAATTTTTTCTAACTCCTAATGTTGTCTAAACCGACCTCTGATACCAACTATAAGGCCCTGGTCTTAAAAATTAATTAATATTGAATTAATGGAATAATTCACAATGAGGATATTTTCAGGTTTAGAGTTTTATAGAATTAGGACATAACTATAACATATCAAAATATTAAAAAGTAGACACTGCTACATAGTTTCCCTTTTTATTCCTTTTTACAAAACGTTAACTCTTGAAAAAAAAGAGTCATGTCTAGTTTCATTTTTAAGATAACATGGATTTTCCTTGATCCCATCCATGACCATATTCCACATTATGTCCTGTGAAAAGCATTTCAAAAAAAAACATGGGATGAGCATAAAAATTTCAGTAAGGGATACACAAAGATGGAAAACAGTTAGTTTTTAAAACAACAAGTAAACCATGAATACTTTATCAAAGTCATACTTTTCACCTTCATGAAGTAGTAAATACTATTCACTAAATAAATAATCATTACATACCCTTTTGTAACAAAAATATTACCATAAAACCCATATAAAGAACACATAACATATAAAGGTAACTTGGGGCATAAACATACTTAAATGGAATAACCATGTGGTCAACTTCCACACATATCACTAAATGGAATAGCCATATGGCCCACTTCCATACTCAATGCATTGGAGGTTATAACATAACCACCCATCCTAGTATTAACGGAACCACCCATCATATGGTTTATCAAATAACCACCCATCAAAATTTCCAAGTACCATTATAAAATCATAAGACATAAAACAAATATATAATGGAAAGAAAACATTTCCACATTTCGATCACAATATATCTCTTAAATATATTGACATAACAAATCCATTATAAAAAACATTTCCAATACCAAAATACATAAAAGAGTATATGGTATTTATTTCATTTTAAAAACATTACGACTTAATGAGGAATCCAAAGACCAAATAACACTCACGGCGGCCGAAGTGGTCGTTGTCACCGCGTACGTTAAATGAAACATTCATCTTTGTCATTTAGTAAAACGCTTCATAGAAAAAACATTCCCTTTGAATGAAATGAAAGTCAAAGGTGTTTTATACTGTGTATAAAATAAATTCTTGTATTACAACAAAATATGCCTCAATGAAAGGAGATTGAGACGAAGTCCCTTACCTAATGTCTGACTTGACTCGATCGCTCTTTAATCTCCTTTAAATCGGGTAACTCCCCTTGGTTTGAACCAAAAGGGTTTCTTGACGAGAATTCTGCATAAGGTAAGGCTCCTAGGATGCAGAGAGTGATGTGGAGAGATAAAATGAAGAGAGTTTGGTCGATCCAAAGGCTTGAGAGGTGTGGGTAAGGGGTAAAGGTTGGGGCCTTTTATAACCAGGAGGAGTGGCACTCTTGGAATGTTATAAAATGTTACTTTATTAAAAAATGTTTTTCAGATTTTAAAGGTCCCAAAAGGATATATTTCAAGAATAAGGTGATAGCCGTTCTAAATCCACCCATAAAATAGGTTTTTGACAAGTGTATGTCTTAGATTTTACCTTATCTTTTCATTTTATTTAAATATTTCATTAATGAGGTAATCGCTGCATCAGCATGGTGTCATAAATAAATTTATTTAATTAATCTCTAATAATTATAAATAAAATCATGATTTAGGAAATATTTTTAGATTTCTAATGAATATATATAGTCAAAAATATGACTTGTATAACCCCATGTAAAAATTGTATTAGTAAAACAACACATGTTTGTGACATTTTTATTTTAACTTTAAATAAATAGTTATTAATGTCATTTTCTTACCCATGTGGCTCCATGGGGTCCCCAAGTTGACCCATGGATTGTCTTGGTCGACCATGACTCATCAAATAAGGTTAGGATATGTGTCAAGGTAATTTCATATTATTAAAACATTATATTTACCTTACATTACACTAATTACCTCTATTCGCGATTAATAAAACTTAAAAGTTAATATTCCCCAAAAAATTATTTTCATCCCATTGAACCACATTTTACTTACTAATGACAACCATGTATATCGTATTTTTGAAATTAAATTCACAAAAGTAGTAAAGTTTCATTTAATCTAAAAATCAGTTTATTATCTACCACTTAGTGGTTTCACTATTCATCAAAAATTGATATTTTTTAGAAAAATACTAAAAATTCACCCAAAGATATATTTGATATTCCAAATTAAAAAATAATTTCTATTTTAAAAAACTCAAAACATAGAAGTTTCATTAACTAATTTAATAATTAATTCTTGTTGTCAAAACAAATCGCGTGTTTTTATGAAACAATATATATCAAAAGATTGACACTAGTTTAAGTCCAATTTCAAAGTGAAATTAATTCCAATGAACTCCATTGGTTTAAATGGTTAAAATATATTCTAATTGATATTTGAAACCAATTAAGAATATAATATAATCATATAAATAAATTATATTAAAAAGAGGTTTTGAATTAAAATACAACATTTTTCACTTATTCATTAAAAATGAACATTATCGAAAAAAACAAAAACATAAACAAAGTAAATTTTGATGTCCCGATTCTAAAGAAGGATTTAATTTTGTCTAATAGAATTTATAAGAGTGAATAAAACTATTTTTATGGAGGGTTTTCCCTCAAAAGGTGATAAATCGACCTTTTAGTGAATATTGGAGTATCTATGACTAAAATTGAATTATTTTCTTCTTTTAAGACTTTATCTTTTATTGGTTAAATTTAAAAACATTTCAAAAATATATATAATCATATTTTAGTTATTTATATTCATTCCCGCCAATACAATGGCTACGTGTTAACTACTATTTTAAATAATATTATTATATTACCAGTGTGCAATATAAGATTTCAAAAAAAAACTTGTTGTAGCGTATCAGGTATGCTATCGAACATAGAAACCCCATTAATGTAAAATTAATATTTAAGCCGAAAATATTAATAAATATGAAAATTTCTTATTTTTTATTTACCTGGGATGTTACAGGGATAAATAACACAGAATAAAATATCCCTCTTAGATTCTAGATGGATCAATTATGATGAATGGTTCTCTATTTTCATCATTGAATATATCGATGAACTCCCTTTGTTCAACTATCCATGAACTAGAACTGATTTTACATCATTCTCTAAGAACACTCATCTCCAATGGATTCTATGTCTCTATGGTTTACCATCCAACCTAGATAAAAAATCTATTTCCATATATTTAAATATGATGATGGTCACGAAATGAAAAAAATAAAATACATTCTCTAGTTAAACTATTTTATTAATTTCATGTTTGGGATAACTTTTTATTAAATGGCATATGGTAACATAATTTTTGTCATTCCAAGGTTAAAACATTATTTTTGAACAAAATAGTGACATTATATTTCAGATCTAAGACATTGTTCGGGGGTTATTCATATTATTAAATAAAAATATGAGTTTTTTCAGTTTAATTTAATTTATATATTTCTAATATTTATTCCAAGCCCATCGATAATGGTAATCACACAATTTATCATCACTAGGTATAAAAAATAAATACATAAAACATCTAAAAAAATAATACATGAAAAATCTGAGTCGTTACACCGTGACATTGTCTATTTTTCTCGAGACCCTATATATCAATAATGATTCACACGACCCCTATACACAAAAGTCACAAGATTGACACCCTTTTTGGTGGGGTATTCAAGTGATCTATATTAAACATAATTAACTCATTCTGAAACACTAATCCCTCAGTTATACCGTCTCCAAATAATATTGGTGGTTGTTACAGCTGGGTCTCTATTTTTCAATTAAACAATCTTACTGTAGCCTGCATCGTGTCTCACACAATAAACTAAATTAAATGGCCAAGGTTTTCCCAGAACTGGTCCTCCATCAATTAACCATAAATAATTTCATTTTCTGATATTCTATTGGAGGCACATTCTTATAGATACCCTCTCATTTCCCAAACATTAGATGTCATTGTGGCAATGTCTCTCTATACTTCTAAACACATATCCCAAAATGATTAAAATTTAATATTTTAAAAATAAAAGTAATTATGTATCACTACAAATCATAAATATAAAAATCCACAAACATTATGCAAATGAATATAACCACCATCCTAATACAATTACCTAAAAATTATTATCTCAGTCTATTTCAATCAAGGGGTAAACAACTCAAAAAAAATTCATATAACATTAAACACCATGTTGACCACCCCAAAACCATATTTATATTCTTTTTACAGTTAAATAATCTTTATTAGTCACATTTTCCCATAACGATAACACTGAGTAAAGAAGAATTTTCGATTCCCATACCCGGCCATACCCATTTTAATATCTGTACCAATCATGATGCATGTAAAATGTATCCCAATGTTCATGGAATGATGCATGAATATATGAAATCCTACCATGTTGGGTCACATAGGAAACATAAAAAATTAATAACATCACACTATATATTAATCACTCAAGGTTAAATAACATCTAACTGTAATAAAATAATCAAGAACATCATTCCTCACAGGTACTTGGGTTTTACCCTATACATTGGTAAGATACTCCTATAAATAATCCTGGTACTATGACTAGAAAAATTTTAATATAATTTATACCTTTCCTAAATGAAATAATTAATAGAATATAATTCTATGATAATACATTGTTATGTACCATCCATGGTGCCAATAACCAGTGCCCTGACTCTATTCGTTATGTGACATTAGTTGTGCCTCCTTATATGCCACAGTATTTTAATTAGAGGCGAGGGTCTAATGAGACTTGTGGGTATACTATACCCTCTTTATAAAGGTGATCCGCATTATATTAAATAAGATATAAAAAATCTGGATAACCAATAAACATGAATCACAAATCTATTTCACCAAAATGGTTACATGAGCATAGCCAAACAATAAATTATTCATGTCATGTCTTATATTTATTGCGATAATGGAAACCCAAAATAAAAAATTGCCACAAAACCCCAAAAATGGGTCTGGAAATATGGTATGGTCCCTCCACACATACAAAACCCTGATAGAAAATCAACCCTATTGTAAAGGGCCTTGTACCTTATCTTAATTAATAATCATGAAGTCTGCTTAGGTACCCAATAATTGACTGATTATAGTGTTAGTACAACATAGTAAGCCCCATCAAATGGTGTCTCCAAAATATCATGCATAATAAATTGTATTTATAAAAATAGGTAAGAAATAAATATTCAAAGAAAAAAAATTGACATCCCTAAACATTTCATAGATTAATTAATATCATTCCCTTATTCGCTGTTTTACCCATTATCATCAAACCTATGTTAGACCATGCTAGTAATATGAGTGCTATGAAAAAGGGTTACCTAATGGGGAACATAGAACCACAGTCCATTAATATAACAATGATTTATAATGACATGTCCATAAATCCCAACCACGATATGGAATTTTATGTCCATGCCCTTTGGTATAAGTGCATCAGTCTATTTAGTAAATATCTTTTATGCATTTGGGTTCCTGGAGCATCAGTCTAGAGAGTCCTTAAAATTGGATCATATTTCCATAATACCACTACCATATATCATAATTTCATATGCTTATAATAGCTATCTATATCATTACACAAATGAAAACGAAGGTTTTACCATTTTAGTTTAATCATACTTCTATCCTTATTGTCAACTATAATGTTCACAATTCCTAACACAAGACCACTTTACCATTTAACACATTACAACTATTTATTCCCATTTTCCATGAAATTTAACCATGAGGCTAATACTGACCACCCCAATATCATATTAATACATTTAAGAGCCATAAATTAATTAACTCTTCATGTTAATCCAAACAACCCATTTTCTCAGGTTACTTATTTTGTCACTTTTTTCATTTGTTTAATATCATAAACACCATAATTTATCATTAAACAACCCCAAACATAATTTTTAATGGATTGGTACACCCCAAGTGTGTTCATATGCTCAATCAGTACATCCTCATTGGGTCATAAAGGGGTCTAGAGGCTTTTAATCCATCATTTAATTAAAATTATCACCATTTCCAATAATGTAAATCCAATGGACAATAAGAATTTTCCTCCAAAACACCCAATAAAAATTAAAATAGATAATTATGGTTATTGGATATATCTTTTAAACCCCTAATAGATCTATTGAAAATGATATATTCAGGGTATTAGAAATAGAGGGAAAACTGCAATAGCACCAAACATGATAATTGAAGGAATTAGAGGGTTAGTCTCACCATGATCATTGAACTGCCCCTAAAGGAGCTCTAAAAAACTTATAATGGAGGAATAATGGTTTATTTGATGTTTGAGAGGTTTTGGATTGTCAAAATGGTATTATTGCAATAATAGTGTAGAAATTAATGTGAGATCACATAAAACCTGAGAGGGAAAAATTGGAAATTCACCCCATTAATGACGGTCTTGATTTGGCCACATGGTTGGCCAAACCTTCTTCCCACCATGTGAAACCAAATATCCGATGGGAGACTAGGTCACACAATCTCTTGGGAGACCACATAGTTCGAAAAATCATGTCATGGGTATGTGAAATGGATCAATCCAAATTCAAATGCCTTTTAGGATCCCCGTTGAATAGTTTATCAACCATGAACCCTCCACTTATATGCTTCACAGTTAAGGTAGTTGGTTACTAGTAATTTAGTTCCAATTTATCTCCCTACCAAGAGTATCCTCTTTCATTCCTTCCTCATGTTATGAATCCCCATAACACTTTGAGTCATTCCCATACTCTTCAGAATAATTTAGTTATCCATTTAAAAGGATTTAACCCAAAATTTATATAAAAATGAACCTTGATGAAAGATCAAGAAATTCCATGATTAGTATATATAAATATTTATAAAAAAAATTTCAATGTTCATTCTTGGGGGTAATATGTAACGCCATTAATTTGAATTTATAATTATTAATGTTGAATTATATTAATCCATTTTGAATAATATGATACTATAATATTTTAGTGTTTTGGTTCCTCATCAAATGGATGCTTGTGGTTTTAATAAGTTGATAGATGGTTATGTAATTATTTTTAATGGGAAATGGAAACATAACATTGTTACACTATAATAAATTCTTCATACCATGCTTTTTTAGATTATTTTATATTTTTTAGTGTTCTTTAATGATCAAATTAATAAACAATTGATTACATGTATGGATACGTTAAACAACTTTTTTATACATAATAGATGACTATTGAAGTAGTGAGCTTATCTAAATAGGTGGATGAATTTTATGAAATGTTGATTCCATAGAAAAAATTTCATTGTATATGGGATAAAAAAGAGGGAGAAAATGATAAAAAAAACATGATTATTATTTAATATATGGATTTTTATTACAGTTTCAATTATTAACAAAGTAATTATATAATATTATAAAGTGTTTATTGAATTGAATCCCAATAAAAACCACCTCATATTGTTTGGTCTCTTATTTATTGTCCTTTAAAACACAATACGTAAGATAATTCTATGATGAATTTTTTTATTTATCTTGAATGAATAATTAAGTGACTAATTATAGTGGGTTATCCAAGGGTATACTAATGGGAAGACCAAAACACTAAATTGTCTATATTGCAATGTGATATTCATTTTCTTATGCATAGTGATATAGTGTATTCTTCTTTATACAACTCTAATGGGAGAACCATGTCAAAATGTAATGGGAATATATTTATATTAAATATTTGATTATTATATTTTAATATGATTTTATATTTTTACCCTATTCATTCCAATGTGACGAAAATATTTGATTAATAAAGTAAAATGTTCTCCCTCATTCACCCCCTCTCAATTTGTTTATTTAGGGACTTGTGGAACAAGGAAAAATATATAGGAGTCTGTTATAAGTATATACCACTCATAAATGGTGAAATATAGATTTTATTAGTCTTGTAATATCAGATCCCATATATTCTCATCGAACTACCCCTCTAAACACAATATAATGAATTATTTATTAATTTATACTTAAGCTAATGAGAATGAATAAGAAGTATTAGAGTGTAATACCTAGTTAAATGGGAAGGTAGAAGATAATGGAGATCTAAAGATTCAATATTTTGGAGCATTTAAAAATAAGTATGTTCTTTCTAAAGATTCTATGTAATATGGTTTCACTACACTAACACTCATGAATGATTTTAAACATACAACTAAACAATAAATATATCTCAATCCTCCAACTATATTAGATTCTCCCCAATATTCTATTACCCAAATATCCCAAAACCCTTCTTATGAATCTCAACATTCACAGTTAAAAATAATTCTAATTTATTTTTTTATTTTAAAAACAGTGTTCACCAATTTTCAAAATGATTTATTATCAATGACTCTAAAATTCAATTTGAAAAAATAATCCTTACAATATTTTGAATGATCATCATCAATCCATTTTGAAGGACACTCCACCACACTATAATTAAATACATCCAACTCCATTGATAATATATCCATAAATTCAAAAATATGCATTGAAAATGAATGGATGAAGAATGAAACCCAAGTTCAAATAAAATCATGGAAAAAATAACTCAAAAAACCACTTTTGGGGCTATGTTTGTGAAGGTAAAATCCTTCATGAATAGTAGAAACTTTTGACGATCACTAGTAGCATGCATCTTGTGTCCATAACCTCTACTCAGTGCATATCAAGTTTTTATAAGTCATCAGAAACACGGAGCCCTTGGTGGAAATCTATTTGTAGAATATTTCTATAGAAACCATGAATTTTAACACATATTTATCACATAGCTATATATGAATATTCAATAAATTTAATAAAAAAATTCCTTAGGATCATAATAGTTTAACGTCATTTGAGAATAAAAACACTACTATCTGATTTTAGGAAAGATATTCAGAATCTCTCATAGAAGATATCCTCACATTGTAATCCTATTAGGAACACACTTACTAACCATTTAATCATAACATGGGATGGGAACAAAATAAAGGGTGAGAAAAAAAGATCAAAAGGGTAAAAATTTGGAGTATCTATTGATGAACCAATGAAATCATCTAATAAGAATAAGGGTATGTGATCATGAACATATATTACAATGTTAATACCATATATTTCATATATCATAAACTTATGTCATGTCATAAACATTTACCATTTAGGAAAACATGATCTATAATAGTGAAATATCATCATATATAAATCAGGAACCATATTATATTCACATAAATGATTAAAAACATTATAAATATAAAAAACCATTTCATATTTAATGGTTAATTACAAATAACCAAAAACATCATGGATTTGTATATATCAGTTATTTTACATTGTTGATAAGAACACACCTATATCCAAAATCAAACTAGGAGTAGACTTTTTCCTATAGTTGATGAAGCCCATTGAGCTATTTCCCATTTTAATCTCACAATATATAAAGCATTTCCAAATTTATTAGAGAATGATATAGGTCCCAAACATATCATAATGAGAACCATATTTATGTTTTCTATAGTATAATAAAAAATTCATATTATCATCACCTTACAACCTTTGTTATTAAATTGGGGTTCACAATTATTTTATTAATTCACCATAGAATATCCCATAAGAAATAGTTTGGTTTCATAATAATTTAATTAACATAAATATTTACAGTTTTAAGGAAATAATTAGGATGATATCAATCGGTCTTATATATTGTAATGAATAAGCAATTTCATTGGATTTAATAAAAGATAGAATGCATTTCTGAGTGATCACATGGAACATTTCCAGAAAAATTTAGTCTATTTACTATGAATTTTTTTTCAAAAACATTAAATAAAATTATTTTATTTTTGAATATAAATAAACATGGAATATTTTAAATGAAGCTTTAAAGTCATTTTAAACAATTATCGATGAAATATTATTTACAGATTTAAGAAAATAAAACATAAAACATATTGATAATCCATATCATTGAAAACAATTTCCAAAATGAATAATGTAATATTCAATGAAAATAATGGTCAAGACATTATAAAATTCAATTCTTTTTTGAAACATTAATAGAATGATTACATTCACATTTTTCTTAATGGAAAACCATGAATTGTTTAGGAAATTTACTGAATATTTCCTTTAAAAATTTTAAAATATTAAAAAAGATGTTAAAATTTTATTTAAAAAATAATTTTAACAATTATAAATAATTGAAATAATTTTTTAAAAACCAATGGATTTGGAAGAAATTGGGTTTTTAATAAAAAGGAAAACTTTTCATAAAAAATCATTTCACACTCAAGAGTAAATAAAGAGTATAAAATATAGAAAAAAAATTATTTACATAAAATAACAAGAGAAAAATAATATTCATGACTATCTAAAGATATTGATTATAATAATTCATCATTAGAATCATAATCATGGACAATACCAACAACTGTTAAGATCGTACCATAAAATTCTTGCGAATTTGGTAACATTGAATCACAATCACAATTAAAGAATAAAATTAATTTAAACATATAATATCATGGGAAAAATGAATTAATGATATTAAATGTAAATGAATTGTTATGTACACCTCATAAATTAATATAGGTGCATAACTTAACATGATTCTCAAAGAAGTAAAATTGAGACAAAAATCCATTATCGCATACTAATCATTTGAATAATAAGACCTAATAAATCATAACGCCAAATGAAAAAATAAATTTAACGAAAATAATTAAATTTATTATATAACATGTAAATATGGGATTATATACACAACACTAAAAAACAAGTGGTGAGATAGAAAAATATCCCTTGTAAATAAAAGAGATACTAGAAGTCCATTACTAGTTTGGATACATTTGAATCATAAAACCCATAAAATTTAAATAAAAACTTGATATGTAAATCCCCAAAAATTTAATCATAATAATCAAAAATTATATTCCCGATATTTATATACACCACACAAATGAAACACATGGTGAATATGTTATGATTCTAATAAAAAAATGTTAGATATAAATCCCTTACCGTAAGTCTCGACTTCCCTTCTACAATTTCAAACATCACATATAATAAATATTATTTAATTATCAATGTATAATATAACAAAATATATACATATATATATATATATATATCATACCATATATGATTTAATTATGACCATTGATTACATGTTTTTTGATAATCCCATAATAATGTCACATGTCAGGCATTAATTACTTTGTTTCTCATGTATGTTCTATTTTTTAATTTTTTTCCTATTACTTTTATCATGGTTTATTCATACACATAATTTAATACATTATATTAATAGAAAATTAATTCACCATACATGTATTCAGAGTGATCAATAATATTTAGACATAGAAAATGAAATAGATTGTTCATGGTGATGGTAGGTCATACGAACACATGGACATTGTTTCAATTTTCTTGATGGAATGAAATGAATAATGATAAGTAATATACTACCAATAAGGGATAATTTTTTTTTCTTTATATACAACATATTTTCCACAATCCCATTCCTATTATCTTGTAAAACATGAATGAATCATTTAGTTTCATGCGGTGGTACTATATCATGCACATAAACGACATTATCATATTCCCAAAGAATGAAAATTAAGATAGAACATGGGATAAAATAAATCAATAAGAATAATAAATTCATCAATATAATGGATATTCATTAAATACATAATTATATCCATCATGTGTTTTTTTTATGGGATACAAATAACTTCGATTCATATGGTGTTAGTCCACCAAACAAACAAATGAGCATTTCGTATCCCATTTGAAGGAATTTGAGACGAATATAGGTAATTATCATAACATTAAAAAAATATAATTATATGTAAGATAAATATTTTATATATTTTTATGTTTTTAAATGAATTTAATGTGGTGTAGGACAAATTAAAATGAAACACCTGGTTATGGGTGTTACTTCTTCTTCAGAAAACTTATATTGGTTTTCAACTAAATGCATCATTTGATGGAATTTTTTAATGTATAAGGTTTAAAGAATGGGATGATGGAATTATGGTTTTTTTCAAAAGGTATAGGCCAAATAAAAGGGTATTGGATATGTGAAGAGGAGTGGTGAATGGGTAGCCTTTTAGAACTGAGGTTAGTGGAACCCCAATAATTTTTGAAATGAAAAACGTGAACCCATACGTTTCATAAGAAATTAAGATACAAAACGGGTTTCTCCAAAAAATGTATAAGTTAAATATATATCTATTAAATAAGTTCTAGAGATATTTTTTTAATCATTAACCCTTATCTTTATACTCTCACACATGGGAAACCCATTTTTACCTTAATGATAGTAAATAGTTTTTACTGGTTTTATAATCATATTGGTCAAATTCTAATTTAAAATTATTAGAAAATATAAATTCTTCTTCTTCTAAATGTCGAATAAAAGTTTCAATATTCCATTCCCAGAAATGAAAAAAATTAATTTAATAGAAATCACACAAATGTGACATGGAAAAATGTATTCAAAGGGAAATTTCTAAATGGTTTAAAATTGTATTGTAAAAAAATTAAAAACTGATTATAATGAAATAAATTGTAATAACTGATATATAATTGATAATTTTTATTTTAAAAACATCATAAAATAATTAAAAAAATTTCAAATATTTAAAATAAATCACATGTCCTTATAAATACCTTTTTTCCTATTCGTCGAAAAAATAACCTTCTCAAAAAAATTTAAAAAATACATTTAAATATATTTTTTAAATGTATATTTCAAAAGATGAAATTTTTTATCCAATAATGTTTTTTACAGTTTGAAAAGATAGTTTTAAACTATCTTTTTTACAATGGGAAGCATGATTTTAGAAACATATCATTTTTATGTTTAAATTTTGATTTACTAATCTCATTTATCTAGAAAACACATAAGATAGATATAAATATTTTTATTCATTAAATAATATTTAAATTTCGTAAAATTAATTCATAAAATTTGGAATTAAATTTATTGATGTAAAACACAATTTCTCATAAATATGTTTTTCTAAATGATTTGATATATTTTAAAATAGTATTTATGTTCATTCAAAATTAATTAGTCAAAAATGATTTCATTTTCAATACATGTGTAAGATATATCCTTTTATAATTTATTTAATCTTATTTGTACCCACCATAAAAATGGCTTGGGTATAACTATCATATTAAATACTAAAATCTTAAATGAATTTCATTTTTTGTTAAAATATGATCTTTCTTGTAAATCAGGATTCACTCAGTGCTGCATGAAATGGAATAAATTTACATAATTAAATTAATAATGGAAAAAATTTCAAAAATTCATGTGGTATTATATTTTACCCCATTAAATAAATATCATCTTATTAATTTGAGCTTGTTCTCCTTATGAAATGGTTAACATTTGACACTACTGTAGGCATGAAACAAAAATTATAAAATGGTTTAATGGAACATCCTCTTGAAAAGAGATAAAGGGATATGGAAATGTAATCTAAAAAATCCAAATATTAGTTTTCTAAATAGGATAACATATGTGGTATGTGAAAACTTATAAATAGAACAGAAAACTAAGACCAAAAAATGTTGGAGTGTGATAGAGAATATGGCCAGGAGAATGTTAATGACCACAAATACATAAACAAAAGATGTGTAAAAAAGGTCATTGATATAAATAAAAATTTATCATAATTGGGAAACAATCTTATTTGAATATCCATTTTTAAATACAGGTTAATTTTCATGAGAATATATATATACATTATTTAATTCCATTTCATAAGAACAATATAATATTTTGGATGTCCCTTGATCAATTTCCAAATAACCTCTCAGTCTAAGAGATGAATTTGTAATTTCAGATAAACTAAATAATATCTATTAATGAATGACAATTCATTAAATTTATATATAGATGTTAAAACCACCAAAATGATAATAACAAGTAATGAGTATTTTTTAAAATGGTGAAATACAATATTTATCACTAAAATGTCATCCACATATCAATATGATTCATTAAAATATTTCTTAACCTTATAATCATTAAAAAATTATATTTTATAAATAATGTAACTAAATTTCTCAAAATGAACTTAACATTAAACCCACAAAAAATAATAAAGTATATATTTATTGTCATAGACCAAATATGTAAATACCATAGTTATATATTTTCTTGAATCATGGTAATAACTTGAATTACTATAATACATTAATAAAAAAATATATACAACTCCATTGCTGGAATAAAACATGAAATTGTTGAATATTTTTGAGATATAAAATAATATTGAAAACTCCATCAATGATAACATAAAATAATTGGTACACAAATCATTAATCAATTCTATGGACATCAATATGATCCAATTTATTTTACTCTAATAACTCATTTGGTTATGGAATCTAATCCAAATTTTCTCAAAATTGAGAACCTATTAAGGCTTAGCTTACCATAATCAAAATATCTCCATGAACAATTCATTGTATTTTTTATAATCCATAATAAAATATATATACGAAAAAACTTTTATATATTTCATGGTTTATATTTTTTTTTTGAATTCTGATACTTAAAAACTTCCATTATCCCACTTACTTCTCAATCAATTTACTACATTTTACCAGAATATTTTATATTAATTCATTCATTAAATATTATATATAAATCTTTTTTAATTTTCATCAAACACAATTTAATAATGCTTTTCATTTTTAGAATATAAAATAAAATTATAACATCTCGTACATTTTATATGTCAGTTTTAGTGTCCTCATCAACAACATTATAAGCATTACCTATAACACCTTTCTGATTCTATTCATTAAATTTCTCATTAGGACATCAATTTCCATAATTCCAATATATTACACTGTTGTAATATTAAACCATTGATGATAAATTGGGGTACATAATTCGTATCCAATTCATTAATAGAAATTTTAATTTTTCCTCTACAATAACATTAATTGTGTCTTTCCTTTCCACACCCAAAACCTCTTCACATTCCTATAAGACATCCATATAGGTTCTTCATCCCAAATTCACATCATATATAAAAATTAATATTCATTACTCTATCGTATCTACAAATTGGACTCTCATTGAACTATATCATTCTATTCTTTTGTGGGTAAAAGAGTTGGTTTCGGTGCATGTTATAAATCAAATATCATGATAATAGATTATGAATATCCACAATATCTATCACTCCAATTTTCAACACCATTGGTTTCTCATAAAAACATTTCCTACCACGTTAAACATTGATCTATTTCATTATGGTTCCTACCATTTACTATAACAAAAAAAATCATAGTGTGGGAAACTATAATCAAAGGGGGAAACCCGTGATCAATAAAACAATTATAGGACTTTTAAATTATGACAAATTCATTTTAATCTAAGAAACCTTGTGATTATCCTTGGTCATTAATAGTAATTATTTAAATACCTCATGATGGTTTATAAAGTGATTTTGAGTTTAACAATCATATCCCCTTTGAGTGTAACACTATGTGTACATAAAAACCAATTTTTTCACTAGGTTATCATCATGTCCACCTAGATGAAACATTTTTTGTGTTATTACCCATAGTTACTTCGACAACAGATCGTTATCCCATTAAATATCTATAAAAGGATTTATTTTTATCAAAATCATATATTCTATCATTTACCTAAATATGAGTTAATTTATCTATACTTTCACTCATCCTTCGACATATCATTAATTTAATATATTTAAATAAACAAATAAATAAAAGTAGGTATTTAATTATTATTTTCTCCGCTTAGGATTCAATGGATAGTAATTCATATCTTCCAATACAAACTATTGGGACTAAGGATTTTCAGACATAGATATCACAAATATTTATATGAATATTCAATAAATTTCATAAACACATGCCTAATAAATGTCATTTCTTTCTAAATTTTATACTAGACGTACAATATTCTTATTTTTTAAAATAACTTCTTCAACTCCAACTAATATCGTCTAACATAGTACTCCTCTTAGGAATTCCCTCCCTAAAACAGTAATCAAAGCAGGGGGAAGGAAAAATAATAAATAGTGATGGAAAATACCTAGTAAGTGTAAACATGTGGGATATAAATATATGACCATATTAATGAATAAGATAAGTAAAAATGTATTCAATCTAGACAATTACTTATGATGTTTATACACAACCTTTCTTAGATAATAAACATGAATCAAGGAATAAAACATTATCATATCAAAAATTTTGTTGCATAAAAATGTGAAGTCAATTTAAATAAATCATGAACCATAATGTCATGTCATAAATGTTTCATACCAACATAAATATAGAAATCGATTCGATATGTCAAGTTTAAATACCAAGACCATCAACATAGTGGAGAAGGACTTATCACTTATTTCCCATTGTGTATTATAAATCACTTGTTTTTTATAGAAAATGAAGTCATTACTAGTTCCAATAGTGGATCAGTTCCATCAAATTTCTTTCCATTTTAATATCATTATATATAATGATTTTCCCAAATTATTCCATGAAGATATTGGGAATACCCATATCATAATAAAAACCATAAATATGTGTTGCACAATGTCATAAAAATTCACCATAGCATCACATTATAACCTATATAAATAAAACCTGTTTCATAAAAATTTCATAAATTTAACATTGAATTAATTATAAAAAATATTTTTTTTTCATAAATAATTCATAATATAAAGAAGTAATAAAGTTGGAATCATTCAATCTTATCCCTAGTAAATCATATTCAACATCAAAGTATGCCATCACAGTTGGAAAATTATTTTCAAAGATCTATTGGATGATTTTATGAAAAATACATCCTTTCTAAATATAAATAAAATTAAATCAATATAATTTTCATGAAAAATAACAATCTAAAATATAATAGAAGATATAAAATCATTTAAATCATTTTTAGAAGAAAATATATTTTCCCCTTTGAAAAACACTATTTAAAAAATAAAGCATACTTAAAATATTTTACATTTAAAGTAACTTTGAAAACATTTTATCTATGCATAAAATTAGATCATGTTCATTTTGATTGTAAGTTATGGTCATTCCATATAGGTTAAAGAAAGGATAACTTTCATATTTTTGGTAAAAGAAAAAAGAAGCGTGTTTTGGAAAAAGATATGAAGATTCGTTTTAAATTATTTTTTTAAAGTAATTTTTTTTTAAAAAAATTTATAAATATTAATTTTAAAAATTTTGAATACATTTCTAGAAATTTTTTTATATAAAATTGTTTTGGAATAAAATGTTTTTTCAATCAAAAAAATGATTTTTCATAAAAACAGCATTCTCAACACATGAGTATATATATGGTTGAAAATTTTGGGAAAACGTGTCTCCTCATTACATAATAAGAATAAAATAAATATAACGTTCTTGTTGAGTAATTTATCAAAATAATTCATTTTTTTAGGATTAATGTCGAACACTCATAACATAAAACCCTTACAAATTTGATAAATTATGATCATAATCCCCATAAAAGAATGAAATTAAATGAAATATTTAATATCATGAAAATAAAAAAAATTATTATATATATATTCTATAGAGATTTATAAAGTCTTCATTAGATAATATAGTTATATAGTATAACATATTTCTCAAAGAAGAAAAATTATGAAAACAATCCCTTAGAGAATTATTAATCCATTAAATTGTAATCGATAATAAATAATAACATAAAATGATAAATTAAATTAATTCAATGAATTTTAATCATAATATAAAATTTAAAAGGTGTAGTATATGGTCCACATAGAATAACTAAGTGGGAAATTTGTATATTACTTTTAGAAATAATACAGAGATTAAAAAACCCCATATCTCTGATATATTATAAACAATAAACACCTTGAAAGAGTGACCCATATATAGATATTATAATACGATAAATTAAATTATTACCAAAATAAATAAAATACACAGTTAGTATACACACCACAAAAAAGTATCACATGGTGAATATGGAATGTTCCACACAAAAAATAAAAGTGTGACAAAAATACCTTTCTGTAAGTGTCTTCTTCTTTCATTCAGTTTTGATCCACATGTGTGGAAAATATAATTTTCACATAACCATGTTGAGGAAAATGAATATAAATATATATACCAAAATAAATATGATTTACTCATGGACTTTTACTACCCATTTATTCACTATATCAGGTTAAAGTCACGTTTTTGGTAATAACTTCTTTGACTTCCATGTAGGTTTTATTTATTTATTTTTGGTTATATTAAATTTATTTATTTTAATTCATATAATGAATTTTCAGAATGCTGTAAATATTCTATATATTTATTACGCATGTATTTAGAGTGATCCATGAAATTATAGATGGCAAATGAAATACATTATTAATGGAGATAGTAGGACATACATACAAATGAACATTGCATCAATATTCTTGAATGAAATGAAATCTGGTAAATGATATATCACCATTATAGAATATTTTTTTCTTATATATTAAATAAGTTAGTTGAAATATTAATTTTTAATTTTAATGTAGAATGTTTATAAATCACATCACTTCATGTGGTGATAGCTCATCGTATACAAAAATGTCATTGTCATATTACTATTGAATAGAATGTAATAAGTCACCTGTAATTCTAATAATCCATAAAAATAATAATATATTAAATATACTATATGAAAATTTAATAAATCATTATATATAGCAGTAATATGTGGTTATGAAACACAAATAACATCGGTTCATGATTTGGTAGTCCTCTGTACACACGAATTCTAATTCTGTATCCCATTTGATAAAAGATAATATAGATTTAATTCATTCACATGAGACTGGTAAATCATTTTATATCTAATATAATGAGTTTTTTATTTCTTCATGGTTTAATAATGATTTAAATTTGTATTGGAATATATAAATTAATATTCCTAATAAGGGAAGTCATATATTTTTTAGAAAACATCTTTTTGTTTACTACTAAAGGAATCATAGATTAGATTCTTGAAAAAACTAAGGAATATTTGAATATATTATGAAATTAATTTATTTATTTGGGAAGGTATGGGATAAATAAGATAATTTTGGATGTGTGAAATTGTGAGGATAATGGGGTTCCTTTTATAAGTATGTTCAGAGGAACACTTGTATTTTAAAAAGAAAATGGTGTGACAATATTTTCAACTTTCCAAAAGGCATCAAAATTTTAAATTATGAATCCTACAAGAGTTATGGTCTAGATATGGTTATAAAATTGTGTGGGATACATTTTTTTCAATTTTAACCCTTGTGATTTTAGTTTATCCTCTATAAAACATTTTTAACATTAGCACAATAAAAAAGATTGTAATTTTTACTATTTATTATGGTAATAAATTAATTTGAATTTATTATATTTTATAAATTATTATTATTCTGAATACAGAAACCATTTTTACTATTACATTCATTTAATTGCATGTTTGTAATTTAAAATTTATCATGGAGATGGGATAGGAAATCAGGTTTTCAGAGAGAAAATTTTCAAAATATTAGAATATTTATATATTAATATTTTATATAAAAATGATTAAAATTACCTAAATTTTACTAATACATGTAATATTTAACTAATTTTCCTTTTAAAACCTCCTTAACATAATTTTGATATTTAGAAAATCATTAAAACAACTGAAAATTCATAATAAAAACCAGTTTTTTCACTATTCATCCAAAAGTATATCTTTTTTGAAAATTATCCAAAATTTAACTTATGATATTTTCATCAAGAATATTTAAAAAATTATAGTAACTTTTCAAATAAATATTCTAAATTATTATAAAATTATATTGAAAATAATTTTTGTAAAATTAGTAAAAAATAATTTTAGAATAATACATGATTTAAATGATATGATTGTGTTATTTTTATATCTTGAATAGAAAAAAAAATAAGATTATTTTTAACAATTATATTGAAAATAAAATATAAATTTATTTTAAATCATTCATTAAACATGTTTTGATTGATTTATTTAGATAAAACTCATTTGTTTGAGTTAAATAAATTTCAGAAATACTTTTGTTCTTAAAAATTGTTTTAATTTTCAATTATAATTAACTTGTCCCAAATGAATAATTTTTATAGAAATTTATAAACCAAAGATTTCCAAAATATAGTTCATCTGCTTCATAACATCCATTCCAATGGTTAGGTGAAAACTATCAAATTAAATAATAATATTTTAATAGTATACCATGATTTTTTTAATGATAGTGTTTCATATTATGAAAACTATCGGAAAGGTTAAATTATTTTGAAATATATATTTCCCAAAATATCTGGATTTTATAATATCCACCTCATAAAATTATATGGTATTTGTGCATATTGAGGGGGTATCCATTGCGCAACACATTATAATCTAAAAAAGACCAATGTTGTTGCAAAGGTCCTAATCATTCTCAAAATACCTTATATTTCTTGAAATTGATTCCTTCACCAACAATTATACTATAAACATGCCCAAATTTCTGAATTCCATTAGGATGTGACCTATGTAATTCCAGTCAAAGCTAAAGATTGTTGAACTCTATCATTTATGAGACAATGAGGATATGGATTCCCCACAGAAGCCATATTTTTTTAAAATAATCCCATGGGTTTATGATAACCTCAAATCATAGTGGATATTCTTATTATGATTTTCTGTGGCCTTAGAATAAGATTAATTCCCATTGTCGATCAAAGGGTTTCATGATAGAATTATTTGTTACAAAACCTAACCAATTGTTTCTAGGACTTCACTCTGAGATAGGGTCACCTTGTTTCAGGAAGCATGTGTTTTTACGAGACCCCTTTCTTTCAAAAATATCTCAATATTTGTAAAACCATATAAATAAATAAAATAATCCCTTTGGCTTCACCATGGATCATCCTTTCCACCATCACTATTTAATGAATCATGAGTTCTTAGGGCCCCTATACCAATTGATAGCCAGTCCATCTGCACCCCCAAATCCCATGTAATTGTTATCACCAACCCTCATGT
The DNA here is from genome assembly GCA_963277665.1 of Viscum album. Lineage (NCBI taxonomy): Eukaryota > Viridiplantae > Streptophyta > Magnoliopsida > Santalales > Viscaceae > Viscum > Viscum album. The sequence continues at coordinate 881,128,393 of OY728153.1, read as the reverse complement.
ATTTACTCAATGTATCATGAATTTAATAGAACATTACCTATCCCTTTTAACATAATAGTAGGAAACCTAATACATCATAAACCTACGAATAGGAAACTTAATATTGGAAACCCATGATTTTCACTTTTCCATGGTGGAGTTTATGTAATAACCCTCTAGGTGGAAGATGAGCTGTTGATATAAATTCCCCATGGTGGAACCATAATGGGAGCTATTATACATTCTAATTAGATATAAATTTTTGTTTATCATTCTCTTATCCTATAAAATGGTCACCCTTGTTATAGGACCCATAAATGTTCATGTTTCATGACATAAAATTGATGATCCCAATACCCAGTCATATGATATGACAGATTCCCTACATCCTCCACACATGATGTATAATTATATCCATTGAATATTCAATACAAATATTATTTCAAGTGTATTCTGGCCATAGGATAATCTTACACCTCCAACATTGGTTCCAACACAATATATTCATCATGTATGTTCATCATGAGATTCCACCTCATTCCCAACAATGGGATGAAAATCATAAAATATATAGCATTCTTGAATAACTCCCATTCCATTTCACATTGATTATACTCCCATGAAACAATAATTGTAACTATATTACATTAAACATATTATATTAGTCCTATAACATGACTTTAAACAACAGAATCGAGCTATGTGGTTTATGTTCCATACATATCAATAGTTTCCATTGGACACCTCTATGCAATTCAATCCTATCATCCAAATACACACGGGGTTCCCCTATGAGGCTCAATCTCAAAACCCCCAACATTAACGTTGTATTTTAACATGTGATTAACTCAACCAATTGAGGATCACTTTCTCTCAACACCACAAAATCCCAAGTTTATTATCTCCTCTCTCCTAGGAAAAAACATAACTGAATCCCTAGTGTAAAATCATCACCATTGTGGAAACAACTAAACAAATCCCAAATGTAAAATTCCCCATTAGTAACAAAATTAACCAAATTCAAAGAGTTAAAAATCACCCTAGGGACACACATAACCAAACAACCATGTGTGAAATATTCTTTTCGAGCAAAACACATATCCAAACCTTGAAGTGTAAAATCTTCCCCCCAGGGGACACACTTAACCAACCCCTAAAATGTTAAATCTTCATCTCTAGGGAGACAGAGAACCACCCTATTATACAAATAATACATATAACTTTGGATCCACATTAATCATCTACCCTATATAATAATCATGGGACTACTGGGGTATATTTATTTGGAAATATAATGACCCACGGATTAACAACCCCATTGACTACATGGGATGCCATGGGTACAACACATTAAATTCATCACACATGAGATTCCTCGCAATTCAAAAGGGGAAGACAATATAGATACCCCACAAGCCAAATGTCTATAGCTTCCATGAAATATCCATCGTTACAAAATACACTAAGTTAAGGACACTATAATGTTGAGAAAGAAGAAGAGTAATTAACCAGAATCCTTCTGAACATGGTGCATGGAACGAGTTTCATGAACATAAATTAAATCATTAAGAGTTACCAATACTTGGTTATTATCACCAAGGATGAATGCATGGACGAAGTAACTAATATTGTAACATATCATTTCCATCAAGGATACAACATCACCAACTTTGGTGTTGAAGGAGTAAAACAATAGGATGTTTGGGATGTTGTGTAACCATCCAAACATGAGGAATCAAAAGAATGAATTAAAAATAGAAATGGTGGTCCTTGCATGAAGTCTAATATTTTATTACTTTGATAAATAGTAAATATGGGGAACCATCAATGTTTCATGTCACTAGATTGATATATTCAAAAACCAGTCCCACAAAAAATTTTGGTACCAACATAAATATGTCACATGAAATTGGAAATATAATGTTGTGAATCCTCAATCTATGAAATTGTCAAAATTAAACCAATTTATTCATCAAAAACAATGGATGAAATTTGTGAATTGGGATTTTACTTCATCAAATCTACATAGATATATTCTTCTTTATACCTTAATCGAAACAAGATATTAGAGATTAATGATCTAATTTCAGAAAGTGCATGGTCTATGGAAATGTTGGTGGTGAAACCCAGTAGTACTACATTTCTACAATGACATCCATTTTATATTCAGCTATTTGGCCCCCACACCATATCACACACTACATGCTCATCTACAGGTGGGTCATCAAAAACCATATCCATCAATATGAAAAGAATGGGACATCCGTATAATGTATATGGGTTTTTAGGTTCTCAAAGAACCAACAACTCAAGGGAATCGCCTCCCCTAGTTTTTATATTGGGGGAAAATGGTGCCATTTAAATGGAAAAAAAAATATAATCCTATCTTTTAAACATTTAGATATCTCACATACCTATTTTGTGGAGGTAGGAGATGTTCGAGATATTCCAGTTGGAGCCACTACTTTGGACCTTCCCATGGGAGCTCCTACCCATCCATGTCAATGCCAGAATAGACTACTCCAAGAAGTTAATGAGTGGTTTCCTCTATACCTTCTCTATGTATCCGAGCCTATAGCTCCCGATGCTGACAGAGAAGGTAGGACACAAGCATTTCTTGACAAGTTTCATCTACTACAACACTAGTGAACATCTCCCCCACTAGGGTATCCCAACATAATATCAAAACATATGTTCCATGATCTATCTTCACCCTTTTTGGATTGATACCCTAGCCATGTATAAGGTATGTTGGGTTGACTATATCATTCATTGGTTTCATTGAAGAATATCACGATCTATACCATTAAAAATAATTCTAGATCAGAGTTCCTCATTACACATCCAAAATCTAGTGTGGAGGTCCTCCCCATTATGTAAAAATTCCCAATTTTGATTACCTCTCTCAGGTAAGGATGGTGAAAATTTATTGTGGGTTCCTTCTTGTGGTGAATAAAGTGACATGCATGTATAGAGACTAAGCTACTCTCAATAACATGCTCTTGGGTAAGTCCCACATTGGTAGGGTAATGACATTAGGAGAAGTCATGTCCCCATTGATCTCTTGAACTAGTAGATCATTGATGAATTGTTAATGGAATCAGCACCCCTACTACTATTGATAGGGGATGATTTCAGTTTATTGATGCTTATGATCATTAAAACTGAGTTCTATAATATCCCTATATCTATCTAAAAGAACATGTAGTTTTAGGATGAGTTTTTCGTTAAACCAATTACTCATTGTGAAACCAACATCATCGTAGTTATTTTCCCTTATCTTAATCTGTAATATAGAAGTTGGATAGATTTTAAGGTTAGTGTTAACACACATGATGATGGTGAGAACCCCATTGATTCCCTAAGAGACATTTCTACTCTTGAATACGAGGATGTATCATACACCTCTTCCTATATTAATAAATATTGATGTTAACTAATAATATGTTAGAAATTTAAAATATTTCACGGATGCATGGTTTGTGTAGAACCCCATCTATAGGAAAATAAGCAGAAAAGATGGTTTGTATTTGTAAGTACACCATTTTATTAGAATGCACCAACCGGTACATGGGTCGTCTTAGAGAAGGATCATCCTTAAGGTAATGAAAAAGAGAAATATTGGGTAATCTTGTCCACCAATGAACTATTAAGCATTTTTTTCACCTCCTGTAATGTTGATAATTTTAATTATGGAGTCCCTAAGTGAATTCAATGAAATTTGTTTCCATAAAATTATATGGTAGATATTCAAACATACCTAGGACTATCGGAACCAATATATAGGAAGCCACATTCACCTTGATTCCATTCTCCAATAGTACATGTAGGTTAAGAACATTGTTCTCCTACTAGTTCAGTTCCTCGAATCTTATGATTTCTGAATGTCTCTCTATAAGTCATATAAGAAGTGATTTATTGTACTCTAGTGATTCATGGTAGAGTCAACTCAACATGTTCATATTATAGGATAAGGGAAATTTGTTTCCCATCATTTCAACCCTTTACCCAAGAATGAATGATACATTCAATACAACCAACATCTGAAATGGTAGATTCCTTTCTAACTACATCCATGGTGAATGTCATCAGTATTGACCATCCCAAGTATCAGAAAAATGTAACTACTATCACATTGAAGGATAGGTAGATCATTCATCACGATGAGACAATGTTTCTAATTGATTTACTGATAGGTTCCCATAAAGATGAGTATATATAGGATAATGTTTTAGGAGTCCCCCAAATGTTACATTGATGCATGTCTTTCGATATATCAAATATTTGAAAGGGGACCCCAAGCATTCCATTCAATATTTGATAATTTTATAAAACGATTAAGAATCCAAAATTTCTACTTGGCACCTGGAACTAGAGGAATACATGAGGTTTACAAATGATTTTATGAATGATAAGATATTAGGATATGAAAATATCAAAATGTATCATATATATCTACTATTTGGGAACCCGATACTTCTTTTCTAGGGACCCAGAGTTGAATATAGTGTCCCTACTAATTTTTTATAGAAAATACCATGGGATAATGAAATAGTTAAATATACGAGCCTGCCACCCAATCTACGAAATGAACCTACCAATATAATTATTCCATTTGGGATGATGAGATAGAAAGATAATTTTTATCCTAAAATACTCACAAGTATGATATGACAACTTCTCTAACCACTTTCGTTAAGCCCCTAGAAAGGATACAAGTGTCAATTCATCTAGAAGAAATGTTGTATATAGTATGGGTATAAAAGATGAACTCACCCTTTGTTTATAGTAACCCTAATTTCACAAAGTTCATTAGAACATGTCATCCACAATAACATCTTCCCCACACCACCTCAAAATGACGGTGGATGTTGGCGATTCTTGAATTGTGGGAGGATACCATTATCTGATCTAATTTATATTCTCTTACAGGACATGTATTCATTTTTTATCAACATTATCATCTGGATATTCATTTTAGGCTATATGTATCTCCATTGGATGTTCATATACTATTTCTGATACACCTTTCATAAGACTAGCATCATTGACCTTTCTAAATTTAAACAATGTCCCCATGAGTCTGTGGATGAATTCATTTCCTAGCCGAAATGTATCACGTAGTCTATGGAATTTTTTTTGTCTCTTGAATATTTTATGATGTTGTTATTGGGAAATGTTATAGAGGGATTAGTTCCTACACCCAATTCCATGAACTACATGATTGATTTCAGGATTTCTCAAAAAAGTATCTCCATTTGGACAAATCCTTAAATTTTTCCAAAAAAAGATCAATCCCATTACCCCTACAAGATCCCAAGTGGAGTTCCATAAAATCATAGATAGATTACACTATTCATGTAGATGAAACTAACCTTTTACACCTACTACCACATTACAGGATGATCCCCACTATATGCTTCCATACAAACATAATGATTCTTGGTGGAACCTCTTCATGATCAAACATATACTCTCAAATAAAAATTCTCATCGTCCCATCATCAAGGGAGGGAACTAAATATTCATTTCATGGAAATAAGAAACATAACTTACCCCTTTAAGGATTCACATGTCCCTAGTTTTTTAATTTATTCATTATAAAAATGGATTTTAATGTTTATAGAATGCAGGAGACCCTAGAAGTCTATACACATCGTTCACATCAAACACTTACCATACAATAGGATCCTTACACACAAAATTAATGAAATAATTTTTATCAATTAAATGGATTCTTAAATGGGTATATTATTCTTTAGTTAAAATGAGAAATATCGAAGCACATGTAAAACATGTCTCTACTGACCCGAGATGTGAGTGTGAAAACTCTACTGTGTGTCAACTAACTCCAGGATAAGGAACACCTAATTAAAACAAATGGTTGGCTTGAAGGATTTCCACTCACTCCAATGGACTTATTTGTTCTATCTTGAGTGTGATGAAATCAACTATGGACATTGTGACTCCTCTAGTTAACTCATACACATCCATATCATATACATATAAGTGTCCAAATAGAATACATAGGTTGTACATGGGAATCAAGAGTCCCCATCAGTGTTGATAGCGACTCACACTATTGGAAAATTCATTTACCTGAATATACCAATGTGGCTATGAAAATTCCTAACCCTATCATTTTCCACTTATGAGGAGAAATAATAATCATTAATGAATTACGTTTAACTAGAGGATAACTAAAAAATTATCAACGATGAGGAACACAATTATAAACCCTTTGGTGATTTTGGTACATGTCATAAAATTATACGTAGAGGATACACCATCAAACTCAATGATTAGGATATTTTTAGGCTAGTACAATGTGTAGGTTATTTCATTCATCAATAATATTCCTACTATAGAAACCGTACAACATACCATTTATAGGGTCCAAAATATCCATACTTACCAAGATACTTCATCGAGTGTGCCTATATAGTCAACTATATTAGTTGAATGTGAAAGTTATCAATGACAACTCATTTGATCTGTCATGCCACAATAGGTCTTAACCTATGTGATCTAGTTCCCGTAATTTTTATTCACGGAGATATATAGCTAGACAACATCATAGTAGAACTTGAACTATTTAAGAACTAATGTCTATTCCAATGAGAACTATTATTCTCCCTACTAATGAATCTCCTTATATAAGTGAAAAAATTACCCTCTCTTGAAATTATGATTCATTGAATCGCATCATAGGAATACCAATGAGGGTCTCGATGCTTGATGCTGTTTTCTTGTAAAAGGAAATGTGTGATAACCTCATAAAAAATTTTAGGAACCCATATTAGTCATATAATGAGGTATCCCTAATAAAGGAATACTACATTGAGGAAGCTATGAATATGGAATGTTTGGTAATTATTTCATTTACTGAAGAAGATGCAGGTTCCACCATTCAAGCACACATATTCCCGATATGTATCACTGGAAAATTTATCCAAATAGAACTCCACCATTTACTAGTGTATTCTAGTTTTTTGAACAATATCATTCATCCCATAAAAATTGATTAGATATGGATTATGTAAGAGGATCTAACCCCCTCTAACCTAACCATTCAAGGAATTGATTTGTGTGAGAAAAATTCATCTCGAATGATTATATGGAAGAATAAATTCAGTGTCCTAGTAAAAATAGAAGAATATATGTTTGTGTCACTAATAACAACCTATACCATCATTTTGGGAAGTCCCATAACTCCATCTACATTAAATGTTCCCCACTTCATACCATAAATTCATTAAATAATCCCTTTATAGAAATGTTGGGGTAATCTATGGTCACACATCCCCTTAACACTCTTGTGAGTCCAATTATTTGGATGACATGTATTATAAATGGGTAGTAGGACAGTCATATACTGATTATGTGGATATTATAAATATACCCAGTGATCTAGAATCCACTAATGTATATTTTTTATCATACATGAAACACTTCATTGTACTTGTAATCACTCAATTGGAAAAAACACTAGACATGGTATGTTGATTCATTATCTCCATGGAGGTGGAGTTCTCACGGATTATCTCATACTCCTACATAGGATATTCCAAAAAAAATACAATAATTCCATTCCCATGTAATGTCCTAAGATGTTTACCTCCATGGACATCGATCAGTAGCACTGGCAGAAGTTCCACATGGAATGACTGATTCAATGAAATTTGACCCTTCACCATTTCATCCATATCATGAGAGTGCCTCATGTTCTTTAACACCATGAGATATGACATCTATCAATTTTCATTTATTTCAACATAGATGAATAGGTTTATATTGAAGACTCTTCCATATCATATCAGATCAAATTGCCATCCCCATTTTATCAATGATGGGAGACGTGATTCCTCCCTCTAACCCAAATCTCTGAAATGATAAATATGATATGGAAAACACTCATACTACATTTGAAAAGGATGTCTCTATCAATATTGATGAAAAAACTTATGCGAGCCTTATCACTTAGTATGACTTGGATATGACATGGGATAACATAACCGTGTCTCCAATGGAATAATATAATATGAGGATTTTTTGAAATTGTGCCACAACATGTTTGCCTAGATCTATGAAAAGATTCTTACAATTGAACCTCATGTTTTCATTCATCTCTTTTAAATCTTAGTCGATCACTACAAAGCCAAAAATACTTCCATAAATATGCACCCATATCATAGTTCCATAGTCATGGAAGAGGATAATAGGATTATAAATTCCAACTTTTTCAAATAGGTCTAGTATACTAGATGGTTGGACAACATTGTCAAAATAAAGATTAAGAATTGATAATTTAGTGCGTTCATTGAGTTTTGGGAACTTAACCACAATTTTCCAAAGGATTCCCTTATATTTTTGGTTGTTGTGTAGTTGATTGATGATACAAATGATTTACAAGCCCTCTATTTCATGGATTGATATTCAGGGTATAATCAGATCCCAATTTCCCCTGAGAATGAGGATTATTATTTATTTATGTAAACCATGAGAACTTTATACTACTAGGTAATGGTTTTTAGTTGGAATAATTTTAGATCCACATATCAGCATTCCATGCACTATATCTTAAAACTACTCCTCAAGAAAATGGTGGAATTTTATGTGGAAAACTTGTCGGATAATTATCACCAATACTAAGAACATATCCAAAATCATGACAAAGAGTTTAGTTTCATATGTTCCCACCAATTGATGATCAATTCCTAGAAGTGTTCATTTTTTGTCCCAAATAGATAATTTATTAATTTGGGTTTCATATATAATAAAATCTAGATCATCCTATAGAAAATTAATGTGAGAAATGAAATTTCTCCTCTAGGAAAACAATGACAATTGTGAGGCCTACTATGATACTTTTCATATATTCTCAGATTTATTGAAAATATCCCTACCAAGTGTAAACCATTATTAAGGCAAATGAAAAAATGAACCTTTTTAAAGTGGGGTGAGGCAATCCTTACTATCTTTTTCTAATATTAATAATATCTTCTACATTATCTTTTTCTGATTCCACTCATCTCGGTAAAGCCTTAAATACTCTATGTGACCACTCTAGAATGATTACATGGTATCATTATAGAATATAAAAACTAAAAAGGAATAAAAATTTGACTATATCATCACATCAAAATTCTCTACAACATGGATTCCAGATACTCTCATATTGAGAAGAGTTTCCACACATTGTTCATTGTCGTGCATATGTTGAAAAATTATTTGTAGCACTATGACGTACCACTTGTGTCACCAGTTGTCCGATTAATATAAATCGTCAATCACTTTATACTAACATGATTATCGGTGAAATCGGGGGAAATCCTATGGAATGTCCACATCATGTTCATATTATTGAATGCCTTCAAGTTCTATATGTTGTTTGACTTACTAGCCACACACCCAAAACACGATAAACTACCCACAAATGACTATATCCATGATGGTTCCATGTTTTTATTAGATCACGTTGCACCATACTATAAGATGTACTTAGATGGTACCCCTAGATTCTACCTAGTAGAAGGCTCAACAACTTAAAAATCAATAGAGCAGCCTTCAGATTTTTCTTCATGAATTTGGAAATGGTTGTTCGTCCATACTCATTCCTTTTTATAAGAGAATTCACTAATAAAGAGGAATTGTATCATGATATAATAAATAATTTTGAGTTATCCATTATGTTAGATGTCCTCTTTCAAAATTTGAAGGATGAATATGACATTCTTGTTAAGAATATTAAGGGAGACTGTTCTGTTAGAAAAAAATATTATTCTATTGTTGGAATGAAGTCATCAGCAAATGACTGAGTTCAGTTCAAAAACCTAATCATGATAAATAGTCCATTCATGGGGAAAACTAAACGGTTATATCCCATACCACTTTTGAATATGATGGAAATCATAAATTATAACAACTGGCTCCCAATTTGTCTTCACGAAGGACCCAAAATTCCCCTATGATCATTGAGATTATTGATTTGGTTTCTAACATAATATGGTAACTACAACATGAATTTCTATTACTAGGGTGGGATGAGAAAGAGGGAATCCACCAGCATGCCAAATACTTTACCTTAGAGGGTTTCCCCAACTTTGATCATGAGCTCTATAGGTAGGGGTTAGATGAAAATAATCTCAAATTTATCCAAGATGATTTGATACATCTAGTTATGGAAGTGGTTGATCCTATATCCTATGGTTCCCACCAAGATGGGTTGAATCACTCCCATCTAATTTGAAGGGTGGGTTAGTTCTATTCCATCATGGTGTATGACTTCATTGAGTTATCCAAGAGGTTTTATGAATGTTATATTCAAGAAAACATTATACATCATCTATAAAAAATTATTCATAACACTAAATATTATTTTCCCTTTAAATTTTTGGGACTCATCATTATGGGTCCACATCCTCCAAATATGGCTCAACAATGATGTTTTTATTCTTACAGTAATGGAATTGATCTCCAATTTGGTTGAATAAGTTCCCCATAAAGAGGTTAAAAGAAGGTCAAATATAAAATTTGTGAAATAAGAAGACATGCATTGATTTTGGGTTCCTCACATCATTCTCAAAGACCAGGACACTCATTTATGGTCCTCTAAAATGATGAGCCTCTACGAAAAGTACAGAATCACCACCCTACCTACATTGGTGCCTACGATAATGGAAATAATGAGGTATTAATCAAAAGGATCTCTTGCATTTTGTAGAAGGTAGTGTTCCTGAACAACAAGTTGGACAATTAAATTCCATTTTAACCACTGGTCCAATCAGTTGTAAACTCAACAATCCACCCAAGTGACCCTATACTACCTTGTGTATAGAAAAAAAATCATTCTTACTTATATAGGATTATATTCCAACACTCCAAACTGACATTCATGAGAGGAAAATTTCTAATATAATTGTGGAAGTATAACAAGAAAGGTTGGAAGATCTCTTGTAAAGCCGTCAGGTATTTCATTTCTTAGATATATGCTATGGAAAACTTCAAAAATTATGATGATTTATTTGCAATGGGAATGGGTCCTGTCGCAAATAGTCAATCAGGATGGATTATTTGCGATGAGAATATGCATCTCATCATAAAATGTTTTTTACACACTGAGTGGAAAACCACGAGAATGTCATCTGTGACAAGTATTTTACACCTGCGGTAAATCCCAATCGGCAATAGTAAGTATTTGCGAAGGGAGATATATCATGTCACAAATAATATTTAGGGAGGTCGTTATTTGTGACATGTTCCATCGCAAATACTTTTTTTAACTGTCATCCACTAAATAATAGGTGTATAAAATTTACTATGGGGAAAATCCAAAATAATATGTCGACTGGTCGACATTAATAATGGGCCCCTTGTAAATAACATTTTTAACAACCACACCTAATAAATAGGGTGAAGTATTTACCATGGGCAATGTCACAAATACTTCTATTTGTGATGGGAATCCCATCCTAAATAATCATACCAATATATATCTACATCCGTTTATTTATTCCACACCTTTCTCAATTCCACTCTCTCTAATCAATAATATTTATCTCAAAAAAATTCAATGTGGAAAAATTCAAATTGGTGGAATTTTGAAGCCTTGCATTGTGGAAAAGAGATTTCTTTAATGTATTTATCTATTGCATTTAATTTTTTAGTTAATTTATTTAATTTTATGTTAGAATTAATTATTGTTAATTAATGAAAACTAAATAAAAATAGAATTTGATAGTTGTATTTTTTATTATTTATTTATACAAATATATTGTTTCATTAGTAAAAATTACTGATAAATTGTAATAATTAGGGAAAAGTTGTAATAATTTTCTATAATTATTAAAAAATATAATTAATTAGTGATCAATATAAATACAAAGAAATAATTAGTAATAAATATTAATAAATAAGAATATTTATGAAAAATTAGTATAAATTCATATTAAATGAGAATAAATAGCAATAATTAAGAACAATGAATAATAATTAGGAATAATGAGTAATAACTTTTAATAATTATGTATAAGTAATAATAATATTTAATACATATTAAGAATTAAGAATAATTAAGAATAATTAAAAAAATTGAATTAATTAGGAATAATTAAGTAGGATTACTAAAGTTAGGACTAGTTAACAATAATTTGTAATAATTTTCAATAATTATGAATAAATACGAATAATTAGTGGGAATTAATAATAATTAGTGGAAATTTGTAATAATTAGTTGTAAATAGTAATAATTATGAATAATTCACAATAAATATCTTTAAAGTAATATGTAGTGGTAATTAGTAATAATTATCAATAATTATCAATAATTAACAGTATTTAATAGTAATTTTCTGTAATTACTAATAATTAGTTGTTATTAGAAATAATTTGAAGTAATTATAAATAATTAGTAGTAACTAACTACAGTTAGAGAGAAATAATGGTATATTTTAATAAATAACGATAAACAGTAATAAATAGTAATAAAAATTAGTAAATAGTAATAAATTTGAATAAAAAGTTGTAACTAGAAATAAATTGGATTAAATAGTAATAATTAGAAATAATTTGTAATAAATAGCGGTAAATAAAAATAAATATTAATAAATATTAATAAATATTATAAATAGTAAAAAATAGTAATAAATAGAAGAAATTTTTAATATATAGTAATAAATATCAATAAATATTAATAAAATATGAATAAATAGTAATAAGATAGAGTAAATGGTAATAATTCGAATGAAATAGTTATAATTAGGAATAATTAACAATAAATTATAATAAATAGAAATAATTAATTATAAATTGGATTAATTAATAATTATTAATATTTAGTAATATTTAGTATTAGATACTGGTAATTTGAAATAGTTTTTAATTAATAGTGGTAAATGATAGTAACTAGGAATAATTAGTAATAATTTGTAATAATTCTCAAAAAATTTTTGTAATTATTAATAAATAGTACCAATTACTAATAATTAGTAGCAATTAGTAGTCATTAAAAATAATTAGTAATCATTATTAGTAGTTAGTAATAATTTGTGGTAATTCGTAATAATTTGAAATAACTAGAAATAATTAGCGGTAACTAGTTATAATTAGCAATAATTAGAAATAATTAGCTGTAATTGGGAATAATTAAGTGTAATTAAGAATAATTTGTGGAAATTTGGAATAATTAGTGGTAATTAAAAATATATTGTAATAAATAGCCACAAATAGTAATAATTTGCAACAAATAGCAGAAAATAGTGATAAATATGAATAAATAACAGTAAAGAAGAATTAACAGGGGTAAATAAAAAATAAATAGTAAAAAAAAGGAATATATAGTAATAAATAATAATAAAGAGTAATATATATTATAAATTATTAATAAATAATATTAATTAGTAATAGATATGAATAATCAATAACGTAGAGTAATAATTAGTATAATACTAATTATTATTAATAAATAGTAATAAATAGTAATAAATATTAATAAATAGAAATAAATATTGATAAATAGTAATAAATAAAGGAAAATATTAATAAATAGTAGAAAATAGTAATAAATAATGAAAAATAATAATAAATAGTAATAATATTATTTTATTATTTTTATAAATATTATTTTATTCAATTTTTAATTTTTAATTATTCAATGTTCTTTACGACAGGCCTATCGGAAATAGTATTTGTAGTGGTACCATCATCACAATAATTTATTTAAATTAGGAATGATTTTTACAATGACCCAAATCCCCATCGCAAATACTATTTGTAATGTGGCGTCATAATAGATTTTTTAAAAATCACAGTGAATCTACTAGTGATAGAATTTTCTATGACGGGTCATCTATGACGAGTTCTTGCAATATGTTTTTTTAAATCTCAGGGAACTTATTTGTGATGCCCTTTTCTATGATTGGTAATCTGCAATGGGGACCCATCAGAAATGAACCGTCGTAAATAAATAAATTTCTAGTACACAGACACCATAATGGGGGGAATTATTATTTAATAAGATGCACCATCTCTTATCCTTACTTCATGGTTATATGGTATTAGCTCTCATAAATTTGATGATACCTGATATAAATTCACCATTTCTGGTTTCCAAGAATGGAAGACCATGTATTTTCAATACAATCTATTTTAATGGAACATAATCAATAATCACTATTGATATGGAGTGCACCACATGTCCCACCAATTCGAATATTGGCAATAAGTACTTCACATGAATCCAAGTTCAATTAAATGTGACCTAAAACAACATCAACGCTAGACCACGAACCATGACAATAAACTATTTGAAAGCATGGGGTACGCTTTATGTTCTTAAAATACAAGTTACTTTATCAGCACGAGAACTCTGAAAGAAAACTAATAAAATAATTTTTCCTATTTATAAGTTATTATACTAAAAACCATAACATCCATAGATTACGATGTTAAACACTATCCCTACTACATTTGTTAAATAAAATATTTCTCTAATGAAAATTGTGATATGAACCAAAATATATGTCCTCAACACACAATATTAAATTGTAGATTTACCCAGTGTGATGAAAAAATGATCACTCACATAAAAAATATTATATGAATAAAAAATCATCTAAATCATGCAATATTAAACTAAAGACACATCCAATATGAAAAATATTCCATTCCTTTTTTTAAAAATAAGGGAACACCAAAACCAACTTCCTCATCCTTTGATGTAAAATTATAGCCATAAGTTGTATGAAAAATATGAGATACCTCATATGAAAAAATATGGGTTTTCTAAAACCAACATCCCATTTTTAAGATTTTAAACTATAGCATTACCCAATGAGATAAAAATAGAATTCCTCATATGAATAACACGTGATGATTTGATGTCCTCACTAAAGAGGATATCACCCCTCCAATACCAGTCTTCTTCCATGTTGTGTTCTATAATAACATGTGGAATTAATACTATAGTGACCCAATCATTTCATATATATATATATATTATATAATTTTAGATAAATATTAAAAACAACAAACAAACACATTCTTTTGAACCATAATATTATATTTCCATTCGAATCATGGAACATAATCATCTTTTATGTTTCCCAAAATGATCAAACCATATTGTAATATTTATAAATGTAACCTAAATAAATAATTTTTCATTGCCTTGGGAATGAAATAATAAAAAAAGGGGGAGAATTTAATCTATGTAAGGGTAAATAAGTGAGATATGTAACCATAAAAAACATAATTGTATAAGAATGTTTGAATAAAAAATAAAAAATACTCCCTTCAAATCAATGATCATAAACATGAGTAAATAAAAAAATTGTGGGAGTTATTAAGACATGAGTGATAATTAAATATAAAAAATCATCTATGAGATCATAAAATTATCATAAGACCTCTATTTTGGGAATACACATAAGCATAGAAAATTATTTCCATATTAGTAATGTCTTATTAACAAGGATATCATATTGTTGTAGCTTCACTCCAAAACCATAATAGTGGTTATCCTTCATTACAAAGACCATCATTTTGGAAAAATACTATTTCCAAACTATGTTCACTCCCTATTACCATTATATCATACTGAACTGGGTTCAGTCCGCAAACTTCCATGTATTGCTGAACTAAGATCACACCACATTACTACCATTCCATACTAAACAAGGTTCACTAACCATTCCAGCCCTGTACTACTACACTACAATCACTCCAAATTCAATTCTGATTTTAATTATCCTTTTTCAATCCCTATCACAAACTTGTCTTACTAAACTAAGTTCACTACAAATTCTAGTCCTATCTATATTAGTATATATTAATCTACACCCAACGCATTGGACTTAGATATAGGTCCCACAGATCCTTGGTTAGTAAATAACCAACAATAAGGCATAAAGTGTAACCACCATCCCTATATCTAATATTTCATATATCCATGGTTTTAAGATAACACCAATCACATGATTAAAATCATACAGAATATGGAAAGAGGATCATAAAACCTTCATCATATTATAACTCATGAAATGAAAATGGTACCACCAACATTTCAACATATCATAACCTTTTAAAAAGATATTTTCTTCATATTCATTTAATATTATCATCATTTAAAAATCCATTTAAATTAGTGGGTTTCATAAGAGTTCTATCATGGTGTAAATCATGCAAGAGAATTGGGTTTTATAAAAATATTATCGTCATTAACATTTAGCTTAAAAAAATTAATGAGAATGGTATCCATGGATAATATCTCTATTAAAGGATATTTATATCAAAGGATTTAATCATGTATGAAGAAATATTTTGAATGATCCCTAGGTATATTTCATAAAAAACATTCTTTGAAATAAATATTTAGGGTGGAAATCATTTTGAATATCATTTTCACTGTAATATACTTGAAAATTATTATAAATCATTGAAAATTAGTTTAAAAAAATTGATGGAAGTATCATTTTATATTTTAAGAACACTATACAAATATAAATAAAAATTAAAATTTAATTTCGTTTATAATATCCTTGAAAAAACTAAATGACTACTTTACAAAATCATTTGATGTATTTCTAAGAGAAAAATATCATATGATCTTTAAAAAATAATTCTTAAAACATAAACAAAATTTGAAAACAAATTTCATTGAAAATAGCTTTGTGAAATTATAAAGGAATATTAATGGTAAATTATGTCCTTGATTATATAATGCTTTATTTACATACATTACATAATAAAATAAATATAACTTCTACATTTTTGGTAAAATCCAAAGTTAAAATGTTTTTGAAAATGACATGATGATTCCCTTTAAATTTTTTTATTAATAGTCAAACATGGGTAAAAATCCCTTCAATAAATTGTTTTAATGAAATTCAAAAAAAAATTGAATAAATTTTTAGAAAACATTGTTTTGAAAAAATGGTTTTGGACCCAAAAGATCATTATTCTAAAAATAATTTTTTTAGAACACATAATTAAATAAAGGGAAGAAAATGAAGGTAAAATATGTATTCTCATTGAATAACACAAGGAGATGAAAATTTTGGCGTTATTGAGAGGTAGATCATGATATATTGATATTTAATACAGACTTATAAACAATCATGGAAAACGAGGAGATTGAAACATAAAACCCTAACCACTTTGATAATCATGTATCGTAAACCCATGAAAAAATAAATAAATTTAAACCTTAAATTTTATGAATGGAATTAAATTTCATATATTAAATTTCCAATTGATTTATATATAACTCTTGAAATAATATAGGTTCATAACATAATGTATTTCTCAATGAATGAAATTTGATACCAAAAATCCAAACTGATTTGTTATCTATTGAATAGAAAACTCCATGAAATAGAGATAATAAAATGAATATTTAAAGACCAGCAGTTTTCAGTATCATAATATTTATTAATGGTATGGGTATACAAAACATAAAATAAATAGTACGTCTATAAAGCCTATGTCTCACAGAAGTAAAAATATGAGACATAATTCACTTATCTTAAGTCTGGACATCCTTGAAATGCATTAAAAACTCTAGTATAATAAAAATTATTTTATTATCAATTTTTTAAGAAACCATAATTCTATATATATCACCATAGATGATTTCTATAAGAACATTTATTACCTATTTATTGACAATTATATGCTAATGTATTTTTTTAATTAATAACATCTTTGTTTTTTGTATAGGTTTTGATTTTTTATTTTCCATAATATTACATTGAACATGATTATAGTAAAATAAGAATAATAAAAATGATATATTTTTTATATTTACCCAGAAATTGTATTTTCAATACTAATATTTAAATTAAATTGTATAAATTATGTATATTATGACAATATAGATGGTAGGAAATATATACACATGAGATTTTTTTTTTAATTTTCTACGATCATGAACGAGAGGAGGTATCTAAAATATTATCATTAAATAATGTACATAATATCAAAAAAATCATTTCATTAAACAGCGATATACATATCATACATTATTTATGTTGAGGAATAGAGAGTCACCTCTGTTCATGAAGGTGGTAGCCCACATGTACATGACATGTGTTATCATCTCTCATTAAGTAAAATGGTATGAAAGATAATTATATGCATTATAAAATTAAAATGAAAAATATCTCATGAATAAAAATATTATGTAATTTCTATCATGTATAATCATTTACCATACCCTTATCAACTTTAATGTAAAGCGTGAATGAATCACATCACTTCATGGGGTTGTAAACTACCATACACAAGAAATACATTATCGTATTTTCAAAAAATGGAAATAAAAAATTTATGTTTGCAAAATTATCCAAAATAATTATTATATAATTGATATAATACAAATACAATAAATAAACCATTATATCCAACCATTAGATTACATAAAGAAAAAATGTGTGACATCATCTCATAATGTGGATGTCCACCATACACATGAATTATGATTTCATAACCCATTTGATGGAAGTGGAGAAGGGTATTAGTCATTAACATATTAGATCAATGTATATTTATATTTTATATACATAGGTTATTATATTATATTGTATTAATAATAAAATAAGTATTTTGAGAATGAAATAAAATAAAAATTCTCATTAAATAACATTTCCATTTTTTGTATATCTTTATTACGTTTGCACTAAATCCTACCTAGGATGTATTTCATCCTAAAAAAGGCTTCTTGTGTGTGGGGAGGGATTTGGAATGTGATTCTGGAAAGTCCTAGCACAACCAAATAGTTTTTATGGTGTGATGAAGAGAGAATACTCAGTAGCATTTTTTAAGTGGGGAGAGGACACAATAGGTATTTTTGAAACAAAATATGTGCTACAATAATTTTCATTTGTAAAAATGGTCCAAATTGTACCATTATAAAACTTAAAATGATTCATTGTCAAAATATTTTCATAAAATAGTTTCTATACATTATTATAGGTTATTCTTTCCCATGTGTTTTTAGTTTACCCCCCCCATGTAAACCCATTTTGTGCTAAACAATGGAAATTAATTTTTACTCCATTAAATTTTGTTTTTCATAAAAAATGTAGGAAAAATATTTACATAAGATAAATTATTATGAATCTAACTATGGAAGCCATTTATCTAAATTTAATTCTTATTTTTGAAAAAATATAATTTAAAATATATCCCATAGACATGACAAGGGAGTGAATTTTTAACGATAAAATATTTAAATGTTTTAAAAGTATTTAAATACAAATCCACTATGAAATTGATTTAAATAACCAAAATTGGATTAATGGATATATGGTGGAAAGTAGTTATATTTAAAGGAAATTAAAAATAGTAATTATCATTATTTATTATTTAATGAAATGATAGTTTTCAACTAAAATTTAGTATTTTAACTATTCATTAATAAATTAAACAATTTAGAAAAATTCTAAAAATTTTCTCGATGGTAATTTTTCTATTTCATTTTCATTTTTTTAAATTTTATAAAATTTATGTTTCAAAATGTCGATATATTAAGTTTTATAATATGTGCCACATAAAAAGTTTATAAATATTTATTTTTGAAAAAATATTGTTCATAATAATAAAAATGGATTTTTTCTTGTTCTTTATATATATAAACCCTAAGTTAAATTATAAATATTTTGCTAAAGATGTAATGACTGCATCCAATTTTAATCTAGTCAAAACTTCATAATGCCATCTTCTATAGGCTAGGGTTTAGAGACATGTGTAGAAAAGAATAACTAATATGGGAGGAATTTACCTAAAGAACCCATACACACACACCCAAACATATAAATGTAGAAGTGTAGAGTAGTAATAATAAAACATGAAACATATAAATAATAAACCATGTATGTGAAACCTATTGGGAGAGAAAATTTATGAAAACATAATATAAAAATAAAATGGAATAAAATACACACCCCACAAGAAAGATGCCTCAACCTAATATAACATGATACATATGTACTATGAGATGTCGACATTGAATTTCCATGATCCCAAAATCATACAGAGTTGAATATACCATGTATCAGTATTCTCCTATGTTACTACAATCGACGTGTCTATTTTTTGTATATGAAATGTCACATGATGGTAAATCCCATGGATGTGTGAGTATAAACATACATAGTAGGACTCCACAAAAGATGTAGGTGGAGAAGTTAGAAACATGATAGGGATAAAAAACCCAACCAAAATAAAGAGAGTAAAATAATCCAATGACATTGATGTGTGTATATATATATTATCAATAGAAAAATTCTTTAGGAGAGATAAATTTGATCTCTTTATCTTTACCTAGTCCAAGAAAGAGTTGCATCAGTTCTAATGGTATATAAATGATTTACAACATATTTTACATGTATCTGTAGATAAATTAAATGTTTATATACACCTCGCCACTATGTCTCATAGTTGAGTGGATACCATCTCATGTTAGAGGACCCATGCACAAATATAACTAAAGGGATCCACTAAATAGATAGAGGACTAATGCCCTAAATCAAAAATAGGGTTCCACTCTAATAGACAGTTGAGAACTGATTATCCATCTCAGTTGGAGGGTTCCACTCCAGTTGAGATAGAAGAATCATTCCCTACCCACTTGGAGGGTGACACTCTAGTGTCTAGGAGAGGACCCCAACCCTACCTTAAAGGTGGGTGCCACTCTTGTGTTTGAGAAACCATACCCTAATACCAAAAAAGGGTTCCACTATGATAGTTTATATGTCATGGATTCCATAACTAGTAGAGGTCTGTTACTCAAATGATAAGGGACCCAATGAATCTCTCTATAGGATGGTACCACTCAGATTGTCGATAGAGGACCCATTCCCATCATAATGGGAGGATTCCACATTTATAGACGTTAGTGGCACCATGCCCTCTCCAGAAAAGCAGCTTCCGCTATAGTAATATATAGGGGACCCTTTCCATCCCCAGCTGAAGGTTTCCACTCTATTCTCTGAGATGATACTACCTAATCATTTCCATTATCATGCACACCAAAAGAATAATTTCTCCTAGAATATATCTAATCATATATCAAAATCCATAATAAAGTCCTCCATCATGTTACAAAAATAAAAATAGTCCGGATAAGATACTTTTGGAACAAAATCGAATTCTAAATAAAATATATACAAGAGGTATATATTTCCTATAAGAATTAGGTTATATGGTGTATAAGGGGACCAACATGTACTGTGGTCTCCCTCCACTACATGGTCATGGCCCTTGAAAGTACACATACCACTTACCATGTATCCCTAAATTGAAAGTAAATGGACTACATGGATTTACTCGACCACTTTGGGACCTTCCCAAGGTTTTGGATATGTTTATGTTCCTTGGCCACATACTCTAGAATTGTAATCTAGACATGTACTCTGGTCATGTATATTGGTCATGCCCATGTACACTGACCATGATTCTAGTCATTCTTATTTTTTTACTCCCATATTACATATTGTCTCACCATTATCATGTAAAATTTAATTTTTATGTCTTCCTCAATGTGTTATATACATATTATGTCAGAACTGCAATTTTGTAGAATTTCAAGGAACACATTGTGTGTTATTTTGAACTACATGACATGTAGTTGTGATTTTTATAGAAACATAAATCATTTATATTCATCACTGATCTACATATCCTCCTAAAATAAATCCTAATGGATACCTAAAATTGTTGTTTAACATCTTTATCCATTATTTCCACACATTCATTTGTCATAAAACATATTATTGTTTTATTTTTTGTTTCCAAACACACTATTATTAGATGTGGTGCCCCTGGTCATCACCATTTTCTCTCTAGATTATTGATCCTTGGTGGAATCAATTATATCCTACAATATATATAAATTCATCTGTAATTCATCATCATTTTTGTCTCATGTAAATCCACCAGGAATATGGGGGGTCTGATTATGCTCATACCTGATCGAACATGTCGAATTTGGCCACCTAGGCCAATGGAAATTATGAAAATATTGATTTGGAATAAATAACCATAAAAAGGTGAATTAATAATTTTATAATAATATTTGTTCAAATCATCCAAAATGGGGAATATTTGGTTAGAAAGATGTAATATTAAGGAAAAATAAATAAAATAATTAATATTAGTTCAACATGGGATCATGTGAAGGTTTCAAGTATCATTGATCAATAAAAAGATTGATCTTCCATGATTTAAAGTATAATGAATAGGGTGAATAACATAATTTATGAGTCCTAACTCAATATTTGATAATTAATTAATTATTAATGTAACATACAACAGTGATGATCTTTCATTATGTTCGTTATGCCACAATTCACCAGGATTTGGAGGCTCATTGTCATCTGATCTCAATTCACCAACAGAGGGAGGAATAAATCTCCACTCAATGGTCCTAGGGTTATACAGCTGAAGCAGGTGATCCAAAATATCATAATATTTATATATAATTTATATTTAGTCTATTTGATGAATTAATTAAAATAATTATTTAATTAATTTACTAAATGGACATCTAATGGTTTTTTTTATTAAAAACTCTTTTAACAGCCCATTTTATGTCATTCCAATGGTAAGCCTTACAATCTGCAATCAATATTGGTTGAGGATTTTCAATCTAACACTCTATTTTGGAGTAATCTGATTCCATTTAACAATATACATGTTTATAAAAAAAATATTTAATAATTCCATAAAATTAATTCTTGGTACACCGTGACTCATTAGCACACACCGTCTCAGTTATTAGCTCATGAAATATTTTTAGATATATTTCAATGTCTTATAAGATAAAAATTATAGACTCTACATTAATCCCAACTTCTATCATTTCATCAGGTAACACAAAAATTAAATAAATATGTAATGATATTGAGCCCATAGATGGATGTCCCATTCCAAAATGTTTTCCTACACAATCCCATGTTTCCAAAACATATGTACTAAGGGGATGGTCCACCCATGTTGGGTTCTCTCTTTCCTATCCTCAATCACATTTGGGGGCTCTGTAAATGTGGCTCCATCATTTATGTCCATCTCAAAAAATAAAACAATGTCTATTGGGTTATGAATTTATCTCAACATCTTTTACAAAAGGTAGACATCATCACCTGATCAATATATAGAAGCGTGAAATGGTTGTATGAAAGATTTAAAACCCTACAAATGATCTCAAAAGGCCATATAAACCTTGGGGAGAGCTTAATTCCATGGTAAAATCATCGTAATATGCATCATGGGGAGAATCTCGAAAAAAATCTCCCTGCTCCAACTCTGAAGGCCTTCAAAATCAATATGTATATCATTTATTCCTTCCATAATATTTTCTCATCCTCTCATTGTTTTCCAAGACCTTTTCTATCATATCCTTCACTGTATCCTGACCAACTAGAGATGTCTCACCAATCTTAGTCCAGCATATGGGAAACTTGTAGGGTATCCCATATAGGGCCTCAACAGTTTCTATGATGATATCATAGTGGTATCTAATATTATATAAAAACAATACCAATAGATGTTATCCTACTATCCCTATTCAAATAATATCACCCTTTCCCTCATACTATCCTCTAACACTAAGACATTGTACTCAGCCTACCAATAATTAAGTGGGTGTATGGATGTAATCTTTCTCATATGGATCCAGAAAACCTCTTATAGGCCTCTCCACAACCAGGATGTTCACCACACACCACAGTCAGATACTATATTTGTGGGTGTAGGAGACTAATCCTCTATACAAACAACTACCCCAGACTTCCCCCTAAAATATGCTCCCATGTAAAAAATATTTTTTACAACATCATAATTAGATCAACTATCACCCAGATGGATTATTTCCCTCTAGATATCCACATACTCTCTTTTAAAAAAGACCATAAACATGTGTCACCATTTACAATCTTAGATTTCATGAAACTATAAACATTCTACTAGAACCTGGGGCACAGCCGTCAAATGTAGACAAGTGAGGCATCGAGAGACGTACTCATCCACAATTTAAATCCTATAATCCAAAATTTCCATAGGTGGTTTTTGTACATATTCCACACACAATGATTCATGTAAAAGTGTGATTTGGGAAACTCTCTCATAACACTCTGTGGGACACTGTATATCTTTGGAAAAGGATGACATTATTCCCACTATATAAAAATCCATATGGTGAATCTGATGATAATATTTGGTAACCTATGACCTCACGCACAATGTAACCAAATGGAGACTCCATAACATGTGGGTGAAATAGAAGGGTCAATAACATTGATTAAATACATGTTTCACCCTTCCTCGCCATCTTGGGTCTGTTTTAATGAATCCATCTCCTCTAACGCATCATGCACCAAACAATCAAGGTACATCTTTCTAAGGGAATATACAATAGCGTTTCACTTCCCATAAGTATAGACTATAACAGATTAAATGAATTATAGTGACTTTTATGAGTGCCTTACTCATAGGTTTATGTAACTCTATGTGAAGAAAAAATTATGGTTCTAATGGTCTATCTGTATACAAATGAACTCTACTAGAATATAATTCATGTACATTATCATTGAAAAAAAGGTTATGCTAGTTGTAGATCATGAAACATGTTTCTATTCTCATGGGGACTCAACATACTCTACCAATTTATATTAATTGTATGTCACTGCAAAAACACACATCTGATTCCATCCCTTGAGGGGTCATAATAAACTATATACTCCCCACCCTCCTATGATATTTTCCAAATTAGAGTAATAATCTACGTCTGCCTCAACTCCTCAAAGTCCCTCTAACTCATCTTAGTATAGGTAAAAAATAATTTTCCACATCAGTGTGGTCAAAGTATCTGTAATCTTAGAGAATTCATACAAAAAATTCATTTATTACCCATCCAAGCCATGAAATAATTGTACCTATAATAAATTCATAGATTGTTCCAAGAAAGCTGTGCATTAATATTTTATGGGATAATAACAATCAATTTGATTAAGTGGTGTTACTCGGAATGTGATTTTCATGGATTCTGGAGGTGGCACTTTGAGACAATAAAATGAATCCATTTCTCTCAAAGAAAATGTAGGATAATCCTCAATTGATCCATATGATCCATCTCTAATTTAGACTATCTGACTATGTGATAAATTTAGACAGCAAATAATTTATCAAAGTACAAATTGAATATCAATTTCAACAATGTAATTTACATAGTAGTAGAATAATTAAAACCTGAATGAATCACCATGAACTCAATGTGGTCATAGTGACATTAAAATGACATTTTCAAAATATTAATCTCATGAACTCTCAAATGGTGGTATTAGGAGTTGAGATCAATTTTTAGGACAATATCGAAACTCGCAACTTGTCATCGAGGTCATCAATTTGTGAGTAGTGGTATTCGTTCTTTTTCATGGATAGTTCAAGAGATAATAGTATATATAATTCTATAAGATCACCTCCTACTTTTTCACTAACAGTACGTGAGCTGCCCAGTGAGACACACTAGGTCTAAAAAACCCTCTCTTAATGGTCCTCCATCTGCAACCATTTCTCCAAGAGCTTGGTATGGCCCATCTTATTTGTCAAAACATATATTGGTTCAATAATGGGATGCATGTTGATGAAGAACTACATATATAGTCTCAATGTTATTCTAGGAAATTCAATTGGTAAAATCCATATAATCTTCTATGACAAGAAGAATCCAAATTTATGAGGATCCTTTTGTGACAAGAGATATTATTTTGAACTTATTACTAATGGGTTTTACCCTCCTTCTTAAAAAACCATGTCATCCAACAATGATATTTCTATATCCCACAATGTTGAGTCTCATTCCATTAGTTTGAAGGAATCTGACTCATGTTTGATGATAGTCAACATGGGATAATAAATTGATTAAAAATATACACCCAAGATAATTTCATAGTATTTCCAATGGATGACTAAAATTTCCCTCAGGAAACTCTCTCATATAAGAGATAGATCATACTACCAGTAAATAAATCATATAAGATAAGTATTCCTTTTAGGATCCTCTAGAAAGAGTTGATAAGATAGTGTCCCAAATAGGATATCTAGATCTCACACCAAGAGTAAGGAGATTTTGGAATGGCTTTCACCTATGACTACTAGTACATAATCCATATTACAATAAACACATATCACACAACTAATAGTATCAATCCAAATTGAGTAATACACATCCATAGAATGCTTATGTTTTTTTCCCTGACCGCCATCTCTATGAGCCTGACGTGGGTCGCATGGTGGTTTTGGTTGTGTATATATCTCCCAATGTATCCCACCAACAATAAATTCTCCTAATATAGCCCCACCTTCTCATATTCAAGATTCACCTCCATGGGGGACAACCTTCCCACTTTTGGGAGATCCTTGATCAAAGAGCTACCTATGTAGTGGATGTTTGTTTGCTATCTTCTAACCCTCCTTGGCACGATGGGTTGGGAAATCATGATATATGTTACCACTCTCAACACATGCATTGAAGTACACATCACTAAAAAACACAGGTTCAATGTTTTTCCCCAACCACATTAACATGTCTTATACTAGAATGATCTCCTATTTCTAGATCCTATCAATTTTCACCTATATGCAACTGCAGACGAATCAACCCTATTACTCCCACATCCAACTCTGACTACCTAGAATCCATCTTATAAGAAACAATAATTCACCAGTTCATGCTCTATCACATCATAATTTGTGGGAATGCACATGGGTAATAAACTGGGACATTTTTCTCTATAGTAACCCTAATCAAACATTCACACTCAAAGGTTTCCATTCAGAATCACATTGAGGGAGTAAAAAATAACGTATATGAGCCTTATATTCGAATTATCCACTATCATCCCTCCCTGATTTATTTTTAAAGGCTCTTGAATATGATCTAAGTGAAATAATGACGGGTATTAATCCTCACAAAACATCTAATGGATGTCGGGTCATGAGAGTGTCAAGTCCTCATGAATCTATGTAACTAGACTCCATCAGTTCCTTTTTTTCCCATATAAAAGTCTAGCTACTAGCACAACATCCTTATTAGTTTTTCAGATAAGATGGAAAACATATATCACTGAATCCAGAAAATCCTCTAGTTTATGGATATCTATCTCACTGCAGAACTATATCAACATTTAGCACTGAATCTCACTGAGCGTATTTATCTAGAATGCATCCACTTCCTACTATGATTCTATGATCCACTAATCTATAGTTGGGGTTCTACTACCAGCCCACCTAGAGGATAAAACTCACACTATGTCCCTTGAACTGAGGCCTCCTAACCCATCATATCGTCATCATGATCCAGAATTTATATCCATGATGGCTGTTGACAAAGAGGCATACATAAACATCATTCAAGATATACCATGGTAATATTTGAATATATATATGGGGATATTCCTCAATAAACATTGTAGAGGACTCAATCCATCATTATTCTTATACCATTTTTCCCTATAACCAATTTCATAGTAGTTGAGTAAAAAAGATGGAATTTAGAGTCCTGATGAATGTGTATATTGGCCAACCCATCAACAATGGGTTCCCATGACCAAATTCTTCACTTGAGACACAGTGAATCTATTTCCCTAAATTACTAACCAATACTCATAAAGTCAAAACTCCAAACATCATCATAGGGAATGGAATTATCTAACACCATTTTTAATAACCTAAAACAATAGGAATCAAACCGCAACTACCTTGACCTCATCTATATAGGATAGGATCTGAAATCAAGCACATAAAAGAAAAATTAATATTGGATGGTTTTTCCTAATATACATGTACTCACACACCCAAATAATTCTGTTAACATTGTAGAGGAGTAATAATTAAAGATCAACATCTAGATAATAATCCATGAATGTAAATCCTATAGATATTTCAAATGTATGAAATCATAATTTGAAAAGAAAATTGAAAAATCTAATACCCAACCATAATTATTTTTAAACTTATGAGTAATTGAAAATTGAATTACGCGAGTTACCAACTCTGAATATCTAATATTCGACCACCGTACATAGTCAAATAATCCTGGTAACCCTATGTTCATATGTAATCATCACCAACCAACCCATCTTCTCCATAAAACCCAACACATTTAGGGAAATCCAATGCATTGGTTAGTATATAAATAACAATTATGAAACCCCTAAAGATGAAGGAGGAGAATTATGTGATATGATAGGATTATATATCACAACCCCAAGAAAGGGAGTAAAAAATAAAATGAGATGTATACAAATACATTTATTCTCAACAAAAGGATCCCTAATGTGAGATAAATGAGTTATCCATAAAACATCTTAGTCCTAAAATGAGTGAAAAATGTTCCAAAGTTCAATAAAAAATTCAAAAAATATCATTCATCTATCCAAAGAAACACTACTGGGGTCCCATACCTCACCGTTGTGTTGCAGAGTGAAGGGGCCAAAATCTATAGTCAATGGACCAAAGCCAAAGAACAATTGGACAAATCCACTCACAAGATAGAGGGGACATGCCCTGACTTGATAAAAGGGCCCCACAATGACAGGTGATAGGGGACCCATGCCTTGTCCCACAAAGATTATTTCACTATAGTGGTTGAATGTGGATCCATGTCCATATATTCAGGTGGGAGAAACTCTATTAGTCAATAGAGGACATAAGAACATCCCAATAAAAGGGTCACACTCTGGTTCAATAGGACACAAACCCTGATACTATCAGTGGGTACCTACCAGATAGTTGATAGAGGACCCATGTCTATCTTAGTAGATTCCAATATAATGTTTAAGGACCCATGGACTATCTCTATTAGAGCGTGCCAATTTAATAGTAGATAGAGGAAAAATGAATATCTCGACAAGAGAGTGGTACACTACTATTTGATAGAATACCTAGTAAAATTATAGTTGGAGGGTTCCACAACATTAATAGATATAGAAACTATTCCCCTCATAGAATGCTAAATAGTCAAGTCAGTTTATAGTAAACCAAACAATTTTTGTGTTTACCTACAAGTCATGTAAAGGGAATACGTGGTGTTACACATCTAACCAAGGTCATACCTGTGCTCTAGGTCACATTAGTGTACCATGGTCATATAAGTTAGCCATATACTCTACTCGAGTGATTTGGTTGTGTTTGAAGGCCATGCCCCAATAAACTAATTGTGTTCCTAGAAGTTTCCAAGGCCGTGTACTCCCAATGTACAAACTATGTCCCCAACACTCTGTCACATGTTTTTTGGTTTTCACTAATGGAGTGTGATATATATAATCCTATATCAAACCTATCATTATGGATTTTCAAGGAACACATTCTGTTTTCATCCTAACTCAATGGCGTGTCATCATGTATTTTCCAAAAACAAACATCTATTATTCATGTATCTAATCCCCCCATTCCTCCTCGAATCATGACTATTTTTGACAAAAAAAATGAATCTAAAAACCTTCGCCAATCATTTCTGGCCAACTGTTTGTTCAAAAATTTATTCCGTGTTCCTCATTTGAAGCCTCAATCACCGACATCACATGTGGATCCTCCAACCACCAACATGTCATTATTATATTCCAAATCCATAGCAGAACCATCCATATCAAAAAAATATGAAATTACATCATGGATTCATCAACCCATTTGTTAAACATTAATCCACTTTGAATCTAGGGGTCTGATCACACTCGTACCTACCTTGAAATATCAAACGGTACCCTCATATAGAAATATACAATAACTCATAGAATGATTGGAAAAAAGAAAAAAACATTTCATCAATAATTGGAAAATATTTATTAGACAAAAAAATTTGGGAAATATTGGGTGAGAAACATTTCATGTTAGGGGTATTCAAATAAAATTTTCAATCTCATTTTAACATGGCCGTATGCGATCATTTTAGGTTTGACAGATCCAAAAGAATATTAATAATCCATGATTAATCAATTTAAAAAATAGTGTAAAACCACATTGAATGACTCCTAAGAAAATATTGTATCTTTCATTGATGAAAAACATGGAAAATAATGACTAATATAATTTGTTAAGTTTGTTTGACCTCAAATATCTCAGATCACAATGCTTATTGTCATCTAATAATGATTCTCCCTTAGAGGGGAGAGGAAATATCCTCTCAATGGTCTTGATGTTTTTGGGATAAAAATATAATTCTGACATAATGTTATATTTATAGATCATTTCTTTTTAGATCATTTAATCAATTAAATAAATTTTATTTTATGAATCTACCAAACGTACCACCAATGGTTACTTTATCTAAACATCTCTTGTCGACTAATTCTAAGTCCCAACTAGGGTAAAACTCATGTTCTGTATTCCAATTTGGTCTCTTATTTCCAATAAGAGACTCTATTGGGGAGATATCAAAGTTTCCTTATTAAAT
This sequence comes from Viscum album, assembly GCA_963277665.1. Taxonomy (NCBI): domain Eukaryota; kingdom Viridiplantae; phylum Streptophyta; class Magnoliopsida; order Santalales; family Viscaceae; genus Viscum; species Viscum album. The sequence goes on along the minus strand of OY728153.1, from coordinate 881,097,969 downwards.
TTTACACAACTGATATAAAATACATTTAATATTTGAATATTATAAATTTAGGTGAACCAGGCCTAGAATCTTGTGTCATCTCACCACCTTTCCTTGGAAAGTTCTGTAAATATATTTAAATTTCTTAAATGAAAAAAAATATTTCTCTATAAAAAATAAATAATATATAAATTTGATAAAAATAATTCTCTAAAAGTAGTTTATTTTATTAATATTAAGGTACAACACATTTTTTCAATCTATTATTGACAAAATTATTTCTTATTTTAATAGTTTTTATTTTCATTGAGAGTTTATTTGGTTGCAAATAATTCATTATACATGCTTTGTAAAACAATATTTTCATAATTTAGTTAATCATATTCATACTCAAAAATCCCAAAAATATATGGTTACAATCGTATTAAATTATAATGTTTTATTTTATGACACATTTTTTTAAAGTTGGTGTTGAATATAATGAAATATAAACATGTTATTTTGTGTAATAAAATCCAGAAATAGTGTTTTATGCAATGAAATCTAATATTAGTGTTAGTTTTAATGCCATCCAAATTCAGCATTTCATATCCCACAAAATTTGTAAATGATAAAATATATTTGAAAAAAAAACATTTCAAAAAATCTTGTGGTGTTAAATTTGACCCCCTATAAAATGAGTTACACTCTCCAAATTTATCTTTGTCATTATAAGATTAACATTGGAAAATTACTTCGTATAAATCCTCACCAGGAATATTAATAATAAATCCTTAAATAATTTTTTTTTTGTTGGAATCATTATTGTTACCTAAATTAACTCATCAAGAGGTTTCCACTTAGGATAACATAAGTGGAAAGAAGGATTTCAACATTGATGGAAAACATAAATAATTATAGAGAATTAAATATATCATTGGTCACAATATGTTGGTTTGAATAGCGTAGGTTATTGAATATGAAAACATACAACAAAGTGGAATGAAAAAGGTAATTGATGTCCTTGAATATTTTGGTAATAGGAAAACATTTTACTTTAAGATCAATTTCATAATATTGAATATTTTTTGAGAAGAAAAACATTATATATATCATTCCATTTCAAAAGAAAAATATAACTCACTGGTTGTTCCTTGATCAATATAGACCTCACTTATAATCCACAAAATGAAAATTTATTTCTTACTCCTAAATAAATTATGGATCATAATATCTATATCTTGATGGAAATTCATTTGATCTTTTACTGGTTATCATTACATAAAAATGGATAAAATAATTTATCTGATATGCATAAATCATTATATGAAAATATAATACATTAATTTCTAAATCTTCATTCAAATATGATCATAAACCATTTCATAAATGGTTAACCTTATTACTCTTCCAAAAATTAAAAATCCAAAATATTACAAATAATGTCATTTGATTTCAAAAATAAACTTATAAAAATCCCCCCAAAAATATGAAAATTTTCATAAGTGATAGATATAAAATATGTGAATGTGTTCATCATGTATTATTATGAAAGTCATTACCATAGAAACTCCATGAAAACATGAATTATTTTCTATTACTTGAATAAAACCACATATAATTAAATATATTACTTATATTCAATAATGTTGTAAACTCCATCAATGATAACATGAACCACATTGTCAACAAATACTCTATATTTTTTTGTCATCATTACTATCTGATAATATTTATCAAAATAAATAATCTCTTTAAAAAAACTAAAAAAAATTCTCCCATAATCAGGATCATATTCTAGTTTAACATACAATAATCCAAATATAATCTTTATATTATTCTAGTACATCAGTATAATTTAATATGCTATTTCAAAATCATTAATGATATATTTATAATAAATAATAAAGATACATTATTGAATTTATTTACAATTATAATTGACCTAAAAAAATACTTAATTCAACCTACTTCCTTATTAAATTGTTATATATGCTTCATAATTTCATTCCTTAATTCATATTTCATTTCATATTTCATTTGTAGTCTAATAATCATGATCAATATAACCATTATTCAAACAACCTATCAAATTTTCTTCATGATTATTCCCCTTAGAACTTGGATTTTCATAATTCCCATACATTTTAAATTTAATGAATTTAATAATGGATGGTATATTAGTGGGAATATTATTATCATGCAATGTTTAAAATATGCTTTTAATTTTCCCTCGAGAAGTACTTTCTTTGAGTCCATTTCAAAAATCAAAACATATTCTCATTCATCTAATACATCCACATTGCTGCTTTTTCCCACATTATAAAAACATAGGAAACTATATATTATTTCTACCATGGAATCCACTAAAGGAACTCATAGTTAACAAATTCATTATACTGTTTGATTATTTTGAGAGTTGGTTAAGGTATGTGTTTTTAATTATGTTCTGTCAAATCTAATTATGTATAATCACAATGTTCTTCCCTCCAGTTACCATCCAATTGTATTAATCATAGTCACTAAATTTTCCATCATATTTTCTGTTAACATGATTACTTCTGGTTCAATACATAGAGTAAAATGAAAATATAATGTTTGAGAAACACAAATTATAATGAAAACCAAAATAATCGTGAAAAATAACATTTATTATGTCAAAATCCGGACACCATATTTAATCAATGACAACATGGGTTTATCCATGGTCATTTATAGTCAACATCTATACAGATCCATAATGATGTGTAATGAGGAGTTTATGAATTTCCAAATATAATCCCCATGGATTTTCCAACTCGTTGAGCATTAATAACTATTGTCATGCACATTTTCTTGATCACATCTAGATCTCTATGGTATTTTTGCGATTATTACCCCTAGGTACATCTTTTTCATATCCAAATCTATTAGTAGTATCCATACATTTATGTAATTTATATTAATCCACTTTTTATATCCTTCACAATAATTCCATTACATTTTAATATACTTTGAATCATCGTATGACTTATTCTCAAAGAAATCATGAGACATATCCTTAGAAATATCGCTAGGGATATCACTAATGTTTTATCATCCTAGTTTAACATGGTATACTAATACATTCCTTTGATAATATCTATATGGACCCAAGACTATAATTCTTGGATATTGAATCTTTTCAGATGAAAATTTAATCTTTTATATGAACACACATGTGAGGGGAATGATAATTTAGTTCCTTTGAAAACATGGAATATAGTCTTATAATATGGTGAAAGATTATTAATGTTTCCCACAAAGATATTACCATTTTATAATTTTAATGTTTTTACCCTATATAAAACCTTTCTTCATAACATTGGAATATAAAACAAAAGAAATGGTTATGTCTCATTCTCATTAATATTAAAAAAGTGAGATATATAATCTTAAAATGTACATAATGGTATGATAATGTGAGAATATAATATAAAAACAATACCCTACATATCAATAGTCATAAACATGAGTCATGGAATACATATTGGAAGTTCATAATACTTGATTCAAAAGGAAATTAAACATGAGTTATGATATCATAGAATTGGCATAAGATATTGATTTTTGTCATATAAATTACCATAAAAACATTTCAATATTAATAAGGGATCATTGACAATGCTATCATATTGTAATGGGTTCACTTCCAAAACTATCAATATAATCAAGGTTCACACTCATGACTATCATAGTGGAATAGTTCCCTTACTGAACTGGGATCACTGCTTGTTCCCGACCTTTATTACTAAATTGGTTTCACACCCCATTATATTAATTTCTTATTAAGTTTGGTTAACCCCCAATTCTTTCCTTGTCATACTGAAATCAGTTCACTCACAGTCTAAAATATATCTTTCTAATTTGAGTTAAATCATCCTTGAATCCAAGTCTTAATAAACATTGTTCACTCCCCATTCCATCTTGGTCTTATAGATCCAGTTTCACTCCCTATTCTAGTCCTTCTAATCTCATCAGATAAAAATCATTACCCATTTCATTGGAGGGTGATATATATCCTACACATATTTGGCTAGGACATAACCACTAAAAAATGTTTTTAAATAAACAAAATACATTGTTATAACATAACCACCATCATTTTTTATAAAATTACCAATATCACATAGTGAAATCAACATATTTATTTGTGGAAAAATATCACAAAAATCATCATATCATAACTCATGAAATGAAGACTGTATCATAAAAATTTCATCATATCATATTATATGGAAATGACATAGGGTTAAACATCATTTCATTATTTCATTATATAGTTACCCTTGAATATAAGTGGGTTTCATAAGAGTTCTATCATGGTATAACTCATGGATGATAAAAAAGATTCAAAAATATCATATCATTGAAAACATAAACTAATCAGTGAAAGAATAAGAATTATATCATTGGTCAAATCCCTAATAATGAATAATGTATATAATAGGATAAAATATAATATTGAGAAGGATTTTGAATGATCACATGGAACATTTCTTATGTAAATAACCCCATCTTTGAAAATCACTATTTAAGAAGTATAACATTTCTTAAAAATTTTGTCATTGAATATAAAATTGTCAACTTGTAAAAAAAATTGGAAATTAATTTAAAATATTTATTGATGGAAATATATGTTACCATTTTAAAAAATCATTTTTACACATAAAATATCTTTAAAACCTTTTCTAATAAAAATATCCTTCAAAACATATTAATTATTTCTTACAACATCAATTAAAACATTTACTTAAGGAAACATAGTTTGTATGTAAATACATATTTTTAAAAAATATAACTGTTTGAAAATAATTATCATTGTAAATTACTACAAAAACAAATAAATTAATCTTTAGAGAAAATATTTTTCATTATTAGGTAATTTTTTTTTCTTGACAGAAATAGTAAAATTAATATTCTTTTAACATTTTCTGTAAAATCAAAATAGGATTTTTTTAAAGAATATGACAATTCCATATAATTTTATTAAAAAGAAAAAATATGGGTAAAAATTTATTATAATAAACATTTTAATGATATTTTATGAAAATAATTTTTTTATAAAACACTGTTTTGGAAGAAAATGTTTTTCAACTAATAAATTATTTTTATTAATAAAAATAATTAATTTGAACTATTGAGTACATAAGGATGTAAAATAAAGTAAAAAAGTATACTCATGATATAAAATAGGTTAAGGAAAGATAAAGATAATTATTGATAGGTACATTGTTAAATATCATCATTAGAGACTTAATCATAAATTATCCTGATTAACAATGGGTCTTTAAAATAAAACCACTACCACTTTGGTAACCAGTAATCATAAGCCCCGTTAAAGAAATAAAATAAAATGGGACATAACATATAATGAGAAAAAATTAACTAAATTACCAATCACATTTTTGTTATATAGACCTCATGAAAAAATATAGTTTCATAACAAAACATGCGCCTCACAGAAGAAAAATTGTGAGAAAAACCCATTACTAATTTCTTGACGTTTGAACCATAATATCTATGAAATGATGATCATAAATTTGATATCTAAATGATAATAATTTTTCATAGAATTATAATAATATAGAATGATGTATATTATATACAGCCTATAAAATAAATATGATGTAAATATGACATTTGAGACATAGAAGTAAAATATTGAGATGGAAATCCCAAACAAAAGTTCTTGACTTCTATTACACTCATTTTAACATCATGAATAATAAATATTTTCTGATAATACATATATTTTATAGCCATACATATATATATCCTACCATATATGATTTAATTATTTCCTTCTATTACCTATTTATTAACAATTAAATGTTAATGTAGTTTTTTGGGTAATAACCGCTTTATTCATTATATATGTTTTGATTTGTTTTTTTCTTGGAAATTGATGAATGTTACTTCACAAACAAAAAAATAATGAAATTAACATAATTAAAATATTTAAACTTCAAATATAATTTTAACACCAATCATGAATGGTGGTATTGATCATAGAATTATGTTATGTTCATAGAGGTGGTAGTATGTATGTATGCATGAGTAACATTTCTATTCCCCCAATGGAAATTATTCAAAATATGTATGTAATATTATACCTTTATAGTATGATTATATTATCATTAAATCACATTATTTGGTTAAATATACATACACACATATCATACATGTGTTCAGGTGATGAAAAAAGAGTCACTTCGACTCATGAAGGTGGTAGTCCACACGTACATGAGTGATGTTATCATATCTCAGAAAGTGAAAATGCAAGAAATAATTTGATATATATTATCATTTTATAAAGGTAAATATATATTTAATATCGTAATTATATAATTTATATCACATATAATCATTAACATTACCCTTATCTTCTTTCAGGTAATATGTGAACAAATCACATCACTTGGCAAGGTGATAGTATATTATACACACGAGTGGTGCCATCCTATTCCCAAAAAATTTAATAATAATTTTATTTGTGATATAGTAAATCAAAAATATTAATAATACCTTTATTATCATATATACACAATATTTTCATCGTTATTTCTGTTTGTTAATAGTGGAAATGGAAAACTGATTTAGATCAATTCGTCATGAGGTAGTCTTCGACGCATGTGAATATTGATCTCATAACCCATTTAGTGTAAGTGAAGAGGGTTTTATATTATTAATATATTATTAAAACATAATATTATTTTGTTTATAATTTTTTTTTAAAATAAATATGGTATAAAATTAATTGATTGAGGTGTGAAATGAAATAAAATGAAGACACTTGTTGAAGAACAACACATCTTCCTCTACTATCCTTATTTTGTTTCAATAAATCCATACTTGGGTTTTATTAAGAAAAATAAAAGGAATATATAATTATGTGATGGAAATTGGTAATTTATATTGGTTAGTGTTTTTGATACAAATAGATTTTAATGTGTAATGAATAGAGGATATTTGATGGCCTTTTAATGTGAGGGATAAGATGTGATGGTATATTTGAAATGAAAGAAGTGATCCTACATTATTATATGTATAATGAGTCAAAATGAAGTCATTAAAATAATATGAAGGTTTAATTGTATATATTGGTCCATATAATAGTTTTTTAAATTTTTATAGGTTATTTTAACCCATATCATTTTGTCTAAACCCTTGTAACACCATTTTTACCTTATCCAGAGTATTTAATTATAACCAAATTCAAAATTTATTTCGTGAAAATATTAATTTAAACATTTTATATAATATAAATTATTGTTCTTCCAAATTTTGAATCTAATTTTTTAAATATGTTTACATAAGTGGAAAATTTTATTTTAAAATTAATCTCACCAATGTGACGAGAAAATGGGGTTTTAATGAGAAAAAAATTCCAAAAATAAAAAATGTTAGTATAAAAATTCATTATTAAATTTATTAAAATGAATATTATTAGATTAATTTATTTATAATTTAACTACATAATCTTTAAATCTAATTAAAATATTATTTATCATTATAAATAATAAAAATGAAAATGCCGTTTTCGATAAAATTTGTTATTTTTTTAACATTTTATCAAAAAATGAAAGGTTTATAAAAAATAATAAAATTAACCATAAGATTATTGTGATATTAATATATAAAAAAGTTGTTTTATTTTATAAAAATAAGTTTAAATAATTGGAAAATGTTGGTTTCGAAATATGTGCACCATAAAAAGGAAAGAAAACTGCTTTTTAGAAGAAAAAAATTACATTTTTAGTGTAAAGTTTGTTGTTTAATGTCCAATAAATAAAACTAATAATATCACATTTAAATATTTTATTTATTATATATAAAATATTAATTTCCAAAAAATAATTAACCAAATATATTTTTTTAATGGAGGCAGAGCAAAAAAATTTCCTAAAAATATTCTTTTTTTAAAAAATATTTTCATTATTTTAATTTTTTTTATTTCCATATCTAATTATTCAACCATAAAAGAATTTGTATTATATAAATTTTTTAAAAATATTTTCACAATTTATTCAATCTTATTCATATCTTTGATTCTAATGAATAGTTGTTTATTATCCTTTTAAATATTAATATTTTAATTGTATGAAAAAATTACACTAAACCCAAATGTTATTTCGAATCAAGATAAAATTGATATTCTGTGTAACAAAAGAAAAATAAATTTATTAATTTAATGAATGATAAACTCAGTGTTACATATAACACATGCCAAAAATATGGAATCAACCTACACAAAATATGAAAAATATCAAACTATTTGGAAAATAATAATTTTTTGGAAATATTAGGGTTTTATAAATACCATATTTTTTGACATAGGTAGGAATTCTTGGATCCAAAATAAATTTCCAAACCTCTAAACCAATCAATTTTTTAGGCCTCCCCTAATTCTAATCCTTTTTCCCTAAACAATGTGAAAGTAGTTTTAGGATTTCTTTTTGTCATGTCGTGACGCTTTGCATCCAACTGCATGACAGGTATTAACTCTTTCTCACCACCTAGACATACTTAATGTAAATAATCACTTATAGGTCCTAGAATTATGACCTCATAAAATATTTATATGTCCCATTTCCTCCCCCCATTTTCATTGTTTTCTTTATCCCTGGGGTTTCCACAAAACAAAACCCCGTTTTCTTTTTCATTTCATCCTTCATCAAAAGGATACCACCCATATAGATTTGGTATTCAAAAATAATATATCATATAAATATGTGTGTATTGATTAAAATTCCAATGAGATAAGGAGTGATGTATGAATCTCATATATTGTGACTATGCCCCACTGTCAACACGTCTTAGTGTCTTTTCCTCCCTCAACATCATGACTTGAACATTTGTGTCATTTTTTTGGATGTCTTTGGGGAACTTGGTATCCATACCCATACTAAATCACACATGGTTATCTCTCATTCATTCCATGTAAACCACATTAGGAAACCCAGACCCGTTAGTATGACCTTTAGGACCAAAAACTGATAAAATCTTTATTAAAATATGTATAAATCCAAACAACATGGTCAAACATCCACAATACATGGACTTAAACTATATCCTTACTCCATGTTTTATATATATAATAACTCATATGATAAATATGATATTAATATTATCCAACACAGTTATAATATGATGTCAAATTTTACGTTTACCATATATGAAAAATACATGATACTTCAAATGAAAAATATGATATTACAAAAATCATATTCTTAAACTCGTGATGTTAAACAATAGATTTACCCTATGTGATGAATGTGGGATGCCTCATAAGAAAAATATGATATGATTCAATGTCCTTGAAATATGGGATTCCATGTTTTTAGTATCGGTATTCGACCATTCCATGTTCGAGAACTACATGTGGCATGATTCCCATTCCCAAAGGATACATAGAGATGAATGGATCTCATATCGTAGGTCTATCCCCCACCCCTAAAAATTATTGGGGGAATTCCACTTTGTTCAGCAATGATACTTTCACACTGGAAGGATCATCCATCATGTTTGAGAACATGGCTGGATTGCACATGGGAAACTTAATATCCCCATGGGTCATTCCCCACTACCATTTTCTCAATTTTTTCATCAGTTGTTCTGGATACTCATCATCCTACCAATTTGAACTAGATCCCTAATGAAAATAGTGCATTACCACACTATCCCACCTACCATCCTTGGATGCTGCCTCAATGGAGCCTTTGTAAAAGTTGGTTGTTCTTGTGTTTTAAATAAGTTCAATGATCAATTTATCATTTGTTCACCCCATAATTGAATTTTTCATGTGTGGAACCTATATTTCTACATGGTAACTTGTTTATATATTCTCATTGATCAACACCATTTCACATTCCATGTACTAGATGTCATGATTTACCCCCCATTTAATTATTTTTACCTCTGATTAGATTCCCAGCACCATATGCATCATATCCCCATACACATGAGCATAGTATCTAAATAAGAAGAAAAATTATTCAGTATTCCACTATCAGTCACAATTTTTTAATTATTTTTCACTACCATATAATCATTAGGAACTATTTACCACACTTAGCTATTAACATCAAACATTTTTTATGTGGAATTAGGACTTGGGGTGGAATTCCCTTAGGAGAGGTTGAGATGTGTAGGATCTCCATTAACATAGCATCAATTATTTGGTTTGAACTATATGAGATTAAACTATGTGTACATGATTAAAAATTAATTCCTTAAATTATTATGGATTTGTATTAGAGATGTTCTATGAAGCATCTGGCTTCCTTTTCCCTTAATTTTTAATGGGTTCTCCACCTTGTATTCCACGGAACATCCATTGAGAAACCCCCCATGATCAAAGAATTATGTCCTTAAACTATATTCATCTGATTTTATGATAATCACAACCATATACTATTTTAAACTCTTGCTCTAACACATATTCTATTAAACTTTTTGCGGCGTCTTGATCCAATTTTTATAACCTTAAACATCCTATTAAAATATTCACAAACATCGGTCATGTGGAATCCGCATTTTGGAATTCAGAGTAAAACTTATAATCCCACCGACTAATTCACTCTCATTACATGTTGAAAAAATAGGGTACAAATTAAAATCTATAGAGCTGTGTAGGAAACCACTATCATCCATGGATAGAACTAGTCTACAACCATTGGAACCCATTAGTTATATCAAAATATTGATTCAAATATCAAATATATATAACCCACAAGAACATTTATGAGGTAGAACATATTGTTTCTATTTCCCATAGAACACTTTACACTGAATTGATACAGTTTAATGGGGTTGAGTCACATGTTATGGTCATAAGACACTAATCCTTGCTTCAAATTTCAAAATAATTGGATGTTAAATTGCAAGAAACATTTTCTTCACCATTTTACATTGAACTAATTATTCAATATCCTTTCATAAAGATATTAAACTATGCTCCCTTAATCCCCATTTCATGATGTAAAATAATGAATCATCTCAATTCCTCACCCAAAACTCCATTTCCCCCTCGATGTCAACCACCTTCTGCACTATTCATATTTCTTGACACACACCAATGATCAGAAAAGATGTTCCCATATGATGATGAGTAAAATATTTTTCAAACTATTACACATAACAAATGTAAAACAATCCAAAAAGTAATAATCTAGATAATGTTCAACTATATTCTAACATTTCATCAGTCCTTAACAAGATTCATAGCTCCTTGGATTTGGTTCCCCCATAATGATTCCTTTCCGAATAGGACTCTTAATGATAATTTTGTATAGACACACTGTATCATGTAACTTTTTAAGTAAAAAATCCTAATGAAATCAGGAAAAATCTTGATAGGTCCCATTTTCTGAATATGGACAATGGTAGAACCACCTTTTTTTACCCATCGTCAAAAAACTATTGTTGAATATAAGGTTTAAATATTTTCTATTATCCTCCCCTCCTATCCAGGACCCCCCAGGAATTTTTTCATGATACCAGGAATCACAATTAATTCCCCTCATCACACCCCTTTGTTTTTGTAAAATTCAATTCCATAATAATTTCCTCTTTTGTGAACTATCAAACAATGTGAAATAAAATCATCAGTTTAGATAGTCACAGTCTCCAGTGAATGCTTTCTTAGCCATTTAACATTATGTGTGAAAAAAATAGTTTCATAACACTAGTATTTGTCCCTTATATGACACTCTCATTTAAATGATCTATATTAGGTTTTCCCATTTTCCAATATTCATCATTAATATCATGGGATTATTGTTTTATTGATAGTTGTCTCATCTATATGATTGATATTTAGTATAAATAATATATTTATGGATATGGTAAATGCAGAAAAACCATTCCAAATCTTTTTGTAGTGAAATAAATATATTACAACATCTTATTTATTTTAAATTTTGATAAATTTCGTTAGTATTATCCTGAAACATAGAATGTTTTGAATCATAAATCTGATGTTGGGTAGCCTCCAGAGTTTTCTACCACTCCTCTAGATTAACCACTACCTCCTCAAAAACATGGAAAATATAACTATCCCTAATTATTAAATAATTCTACAAAGGTTTTAAATAACACAAGAGTGTTTCCACCACAAATTACCTATCCTCAGTTGCCAAAAATTGATCCCTCTATTTTCTATGAATCTTCACATGAGTAGTGACAAATGAAAAAATCACTCACGCTTTCACTTCTGGAATGCTCTTGACTAACTCCATGAAGGAACTACTATAACATCCACCTCAGGTGGAGAGTCCAACATTACCAAGAGAATAAACCTAGTAGTCATACTAATTATTAATTCCCAAAACATCTCCTATAATTTTTCTCCCTGGACCTAACTTGAATCCAATTAGTCTATAAAAAGATTTATAGGTGAAGGAATTCCAAATAATTCCTTCACTTGTTTGGTTATAGGATATTAGATGTAATATTATTGAAACATGTCTACTATATCCACCATGTATTCATAATTATATTCATAGGGGGATAGAATAAAAATATTGAATTTTCCATCTTCATATGTTTAATCCACTCAATATTGACATGCTAACCTATCCCATGAAGATAGTTTATTTATTTAGAAATTATTGAACACTCATAGGCATCATGAAAAACAAGATAGGTAGGGAGATTATGTAGATTTAATAAATTACCAAGAACCAAGAATTCATCCATTAGAACTACTGGGGAGGGTACACAATCCTCTTAATGAAAATTTCATAGGAGAATTGATTTTATATTTTTTCACCTCCTTGATGCATCATCATATGTAGGACTAGGAATTAGAGGAGATCTATCCACTTCTCTACCTACAAGTCAAGATTTACCATCATGTTATTCTGTAATCACTGATCACCATAACCCATTGATTTTGAGATAAATTCTAAACTGACTGATTCACTGGTCTCCTTATTATGTCTGTATGATACATCCCCTCCCAGCTCTGCATATATGGATAGAATATCTCATTTGTGAAAAAAATGTGACAGTGTTTCATTTCTCCCCCTCATATAATCACATGAAAACATTCTCCATGTCATCAAATTTATCATGGTGGGACTCTCTAGGTACCCCCATATGGACCTTTGGGTGGCATGGTGGAGGAAAAAGAACTACATCAGGAAACCGTGAGTGGTGTAAGACTCACAAATCACATTAAAGACCTCCCTGACCACTAATACAATACCTAGAAATTCCAAACTTCATAAATGTTATAATATCGTCTCTATTAAATCCTCAGAAACTATTTTTTAATAAGACCAAATAGATAGAAGGTGAATTACTATGTTGACCTAATTATAAATAACACATTGGCTGATCCTAGGACATGTGGCTAAATCACAGTGATGTAGAGGATTAAATGCTATAAATTTTTTTCATGATGGAAGATTGAGTTTGGGTATCTATACATCCCATGACTATGATAGCCCAATAGATCATGAAATAGTAGGTACCATACCCATGGAAGTGGGTCTCCTAGTGAATGATGTGATGAAACACATTGTAAAACATCACATGAACAAAGATATATGTTTTTATATACATCCTTATCACCATAATTTACTTTAGGATTATGATTATTCCATGCAACCACATATGAGCTTCATGGACTAGATGCATCCATACAAAGTTCATTGGGAAAATAAATCATACCAGCCTAACTATAAGAGACGTAGTCTTCACAATATAGATCCTATATATTCAACAAGCTTTCCTCCAGGATCCTCTAGTATGAATTCTCATAACAATTCAACGATTCCCTTAAACATTACTGTAAAATCCCTAGAATTTTTTCTAGTATTTTTTTAAGGAAACATCCAATCCATTAATTTAAGGGGATAACCCTAATCTCCAATTTGATCTCAATATCCCCATATCCCAATCGTAGAAAGAACCAAAAGTTCACTAATGGGGGGCACACTTTTTATCATCACCACCTAATCCAAAGTATAAAAGCATCCTACAGGTGAAAAACGTAACCAAATTCTCATCATGAAATCATCCCCCCCCCCCCGCCACAAGGACACATTCATCCTAATCCCATGAGAGAAATCATCTTTAAAAGGGTCATAGTAAACCAATTCCCAACAGTGGAATAAATCCCTTAGATGAAACTAATAAATAAACCCTCAAATGTGAAATAATCCCCCTAGGGGACACACATAACCAAACCCTCCTGTCTGAAATCTCTCCCCATGGGTACAAAGTTAACCAGACACTCAACTATGAAATCTTTCCACCTAAAGATACACTTAACCGTACACTTATCCCATTATTAAATGAAAAAGGTGAACTAATTGAAACCTATAAAACATATAATAAACATTGGATTACCATAGTCAAAACCATCCCAAGTATTAAACCCATGATTTCCACTAAACCAATACTAACTCTGGATTCCTTGTGTTCAATGCCTAATATGCCCCATGAATGATTTACGACTAATCCCTTGAGGGGAATTCTTTATAAATTCTAAACAATCCCAACCTCTTGATATTCCCACATAATCCAAACATTACTATCTACACTAATATAAGTATTATTACTTTTTGAGGAAGAAGTAACATAATTAACCGGCATCCACCGAGAGATGGTATATAGAACAAATTTCATGAACATTTCCTTAATATTTCAAGGTGACCCAAAATAAAAAGTGTTATCAAAGGAAGTATCCATAGAATGGGGAATTGACATCCCATCATCCCATTTTGATCAACTATCCAATATCACAAAATTTTTTGGAAAATTATTCCTTCTAATGGAATGTGGGAATGCAAGGAAAGAATTGTGAATCATCCTCACAATGTGAATCCACAATAGAATGCATCATTAATAATGTCGTATGCCCAAAAAAATGTTTACTAAATTTGAAAACCCATTATTCTTCCAATTTATAAGCACCAATACAACACTACATAGTAGAGTAAACCCCATCTAAGGGATGAAAGGAATAGAGAAGGAAATGTAAAAAACTGTTCAGGGAGAAACAATTCATAATAAAATCATAGTGACTATGATTTTTAATAAACATGTGAATGATCCAAAATATTACAAGATATTTATGAATCAATTGATGATATATTGGTTTGTGGCTATAAGAAAATTTAATACATTATTGGGATGAAATACAATCATAATTATATTGGAGAACCTAAATAATTTTGATTAATTGATGATGTTACATATTTTATTTTTCATGTTATCAAATAGTCATAGAATCAATGGAAGAAGGAATAAGAAAGAAGCAACATAAATTATAAAACAGTAAATCATCTTGAGCACATAACTATGAAAATTTCATTATTATTATAAATTACTGATCTACTTCATTATCAAAATGAAGTTTTTAACATCGAATATTTTTTATATATTTATATATATATATATATATATAGTATTATAAATATTTATCGATTATATATATATATTATCCTATAAAAATGAACATTTAGTAAATATAAATATCAAAATTATTCCTTTTTCACATGAACTATAAAAAATGATAAATCTCAAAATTCCAGTACTGATATTCAAATTTACTAACCACTATTTATTTTTAATATTAAAAAATTAAAAATTTCATATAACAAGTATTATCAAATATTTTTTATGATGGTTGAGATTACATTAAAAATAACTTTTTACATATATTATTTATTAAAAAATAGTAATGAAATATATAGTTATGTTTAATAATAAATTTAAAAGTATATAAGAAATGTACAGTATTTACATGATGGATGGTATATCGATTAATTTATATATTAATATATATCACATTAAATTCTTTCTATAATGTTTTTTAATAAAAAAATGAGATAATTGATTCATTTATATAATGAAATATTTTTATTCTATGGTTTTGATAATAAAAATAAAAATATCAATTATGAAATTGGGTTCATTGATTTTATTTTAGTTACATATGTGACATACTAATTATACATTTTTTTATCTTTAAAAAACAATTTCCTAATATTATATCTATTAAATGTTAATACTAGAAAATACCCAATTAGTTTTTTATAAAAATCTTTTTTGACTATAAAAATGAGTAAACAACACTCTTTAGTCTTCCAATCTAGAAAATGGTTGGATTAATTTTTAACTGTCATAATGATTTGGTAGAATAATTAGAAAATAAAAAATATTGTGTAAATAATTAATATTATAAATTATGACTACATTCAACATACAATTAGTGTTTGAGAATCGATTTGGGTAAATATTCCCCAGCACACATATAAGTCAATAATTAAATAAATTTTAGAATATTCATCTATAACACTATAATAATAAAATATTCAAATGATTATATTTTAGTTCCTATAAATAAAGGTAATGTGAGATATATCATTGATGCAAAATCTTTAAACAACATAAAAAATTCAAGGGAAATGAATTGCGGATATACATTAAATATATATAAATAATTTTATTATATTTTTACACAATAATTTATAAAATTGTCTTTTTAATTTCATATAAACATGTTTTATCTTCTATCTAATATAGAATATAAATTGTACTTTTCTTTAAAAGACAAGACATAACATTGATATAAATTTTCTAAAAATGCTCCATCCTTTGTAAATTAGGGTATTACAAATTTATGTAACTGACAATATATATTATATAATATCACCACAACTTGTATATAGTGTTTTATCCAATTATATTTGAGAATTATATCATATTATCATAGTGTTAATTGTGAATATGATCTATATATTCAATCATGAGTATTATTTATATATAATGTTACAAGAGAGTAGGGATTTATTTTTTCAAACTCCTTTATAAAACATTTATTTTATTTATAGTCATATTATGAAATAAATGTGATATTTTTACGATACAATATATGATTTTTAAAAACAATATATTGTTTTCTCTCACTATAGAACTTCCACCACGGTAAAACATTTTTTGACAATACAATATATTCATTTATATGAAATAAATTTTGATGCATTATTCTCATAAAAAAATATAAAATTTTAAATTTACACATGCTATCTTAGGAAAAAATGAATTATATTAATGAATAATTAATAGTCCATATGGATTGTCTCGTAAATCTTTTCTATGAAATTATATGTGAAAATACTCATCTTTTCAGAAAAATAAATTAAGACACTCTGATAAATTTTCACTAATATCTATAGATATATGAAAAAGTTAAAGTAAACCCTAGAAGAAATAATTTACAAATATATACTAACATAATATAATGAAATATACTAGCGATATTTTAAAAAAATGATATTTAGGATATATAGATGTGTGTAGTGAGGAAATCTATTTATAAATTGTAGTGAATTGGGAAGAGGAAATGATTTAATGCATAAGAGAGTAAATTCAGATCACATAAAATATTAATAAAAAACATTTGTAATTTATTTGATAATGTTTAAATCATTGAGAAATAATCCAATTTGAAAAAATAGATTTTTAATCCATCTATTTTTATCATTAGTCAATAAAATTGTTTCACATTAAAATTCCATTCAATTCATTTTCATATAATCCAATTATTATTATTTTCCGATAAAAACTACTAAATAGTATTTTATTTCACCCATATATCTATAGATTCAATTATAAATTTAACCGTTAATAAATGAAATAATTTAAAATTTATTAATCCATTATTTATTTATAGTAAAATTAAATAATTATATGGTTAAATTATTTAAAATGGTTAATAATCCATAGAATGTTACTAAAGATCATTGATCGATATCATTTCTTTGGATTACTACTCATTATAAAGATTAATATGTTTCCTTGCGTTTTGGCCTAATATCTCCTAGGAAGACCCCTTGAACAATATCTGTTAATTTTTATATATAAACTGTATAATTAAAATCTTAGTTCCTTAAACATGAATGATTTATGAATATAATAAATTTTAAATTTTAGTGTAATAATTTGACTGTGATTAAGAAATCTTTCCCCAAAATATTACTCAATTATAATGATTATTCTTCCACCAATTAGTTTTTATTCAGATATATCAAATTATATTATGATGAAAATAAACACATTGAGTGACTTCTGAAACCTAGTATTCCAACATTTGTAATCCTTTACATGTAATGAAAATGATCATTATTTCATATTCATAACTGTATTATTTAAAAGATAAAACCCCCTTTTTCGTTTTATACCCGTATATTTTATCAAATTTACATTATTGTCTTATTAACATTTATTTCATATAAATTATAATCATATTTTATTGATTTAAGTGGGACATGATTGATTTATTTAACCATGTGAGTATATAGAATGGTGTATTTTATATGAATCCCATTACATATCTTTAATAATTTTACAACCAATCTTCACATAATTTTAAATAATAAATCATCCATGCCAAAATTGTTTTTATAGATCCAATTTCACTGTATAGGAATTTAATAATTGAGTAAATAAACTAAATTCCAATCAGGGTTCATTTTTATCAATATTATCCCACCATTTGGAGAGATAATAAATTTTAATATATCTAAACAACAAATATATTCCTTATATATTTTAGGATCATCATTAAAAACCATAACCCTTTTGCTAAATTCCATTATAATTTCATAATTTTTTATCTCTTGTATAATATTATTACACATTTATAGTTTATTCATATACTAATTTGGATATTCCACAATAAAATTATATGAAATTTAATTATCCCTTATAGATGTTACGTTCAATTATTAGTATAAAAACAATGAGTCCCAAATTTCAAACCATGTAAATATTTATAAAAATGAAATAATTTTATAATGAAAACATAATATTGTTTCACAAATACCATGATCTTAAAGTTATCATAAAATTAATATAACACATGATTTACAGGGGATAATTATTAATAAATAACTTTAATAATTTTCGTATTATACATTATATATAATTCATGTCTAACAATCCAATGAAAAATAAATATTATGTCTCTTACAATTGAAAATATGATATATTTTAATTTTTATAGTCTTAAATTATTAAAGGTTTAGTGTTATTTACATGGTTGATTTAGTATATCCTCAAATTTATAGAGGTAATTATAATTTAATCATCATTAATTATTTCATAAATAAATAATTTATATTCTCATTTTTTGATACCTCAATCAATATTGGTAGTCTTCTTAGAGTAATTTATGATATAAAACTGTACTCTATCAAATATTAATGGTCCTATAGAATTAATTTTTTACCTAATTATTAAATAAAAGGATTTTTGTGCCTTTATAACTAATATTCTATTGTATTTTCATATATTATATAATCCATTCTATGTATTCTTAAATATATTGTGTTAGTTGGTGACTGGTTCCAATCATGAGTAGTTCTAATTTAAAATCATTTGTTGTGTGAGTTATACGTGATTGTTTCTCAATATAATATTTCCAATAAATCTAAATAAACTATTTATATGTTAATTTCATTAGATAACACTTAAAAAAGGTTATAATTTCTCCTGGATATAGCGTGACCCTCTTGATAATATTATAACACTCACAAACAGTTTCATATAGCCTAGATAAATTATACTGAAAGAACACATATTATAATTTAATATCAGATGATGTTGGATCCGAAGAATTTATAATTTTTCAAAAAAAATTCACACATTGTGATTATCAGTATATGAGATCATGAGGACTATCCCTCAAATAGAAAAATATCTTATTTTTGTTCTCATTAAATGTTTATATCTATGTTAAATTTTACTAGTCAATAAAATTGATATCATTATCAATGTTTATAATCCAATCACATAATTTATAAGTGAGTAAATTGAAGTGATTTATGATTATATAAATTGATCATGCATTGGGAATTTCATTAGTGGTATGAAATTGATCTAATGATCGTGATTGGATATGGTTATGTGATGAAAATAAAGATGATATATTTATAACATTTATTACAATGGGTTTGGAATAAGTAATGCCAATTAAATGGTATTTAATTTAAATTAAATCTTGTAGTATATCATTTTTATAATTCTAAGAAAATAATGTGTCAATAAATATTGATGACATATCATAAGGAAAAAATATTATTAAACATAGTAAGTATTTGTTAGAGTTTTGCGTTACTATGATTTTTCCCTGCCTCTTTAATATCCATGATGTGCTTCCAAATAATTATAAACATATTGTAATGGGACAAATTTATAGAGAGATAAGCTTCTATAGGTGGTATAAAAAGGGTATTTTTTTGGTTTCAAAAATTAAGATGAATAAATGTTTTAGATAGAGTATTCAACATATATGTCAAATATTGTATGATTGAGTGTACAAATTTCAAATAAAAAATAATTTAAATCATTTTTATGTTATTTTTTTATTTTAAATGGAATTAAATTAATTTATCTTTTTAGAATTATTTATTTATGTCTAAATTAATTAATATGAAAAAATAATTTCTAAATAATTAATAATTATTGATGGTTTGTTAATCGTATTCATAAAGAACAATCCATGTTAATATTTCATATTTTGTCATGGGACTTTTTATATTTTCATATGTTACAATTTAATTGTTTTATATATATATGAAATGATATTAATGTAGTTTGTTTCAGAACATGTCAGCAATTAATTTTTAACTTTTTGAAGGATTAATGTTCAGTTTCAACACATTTAATCTAGGAATAAAATCCATTTTTAAAAAATGAATAGTCACGGACATCCCTTGTACAAACATTATCCATATCATGTATTCTGTTGAGGTGTATAGATATAAATAAGAGATATTAATATGAGAAGATCAATCATTACATTATGTATCTTGTTATTAATCTTCTATAAACCAAATTTTCATTATCATTAACTGTTATCACTTATTATAGAAAATGAAAATTTATAATCTATAAAACAAATTATTTTGCAAATGTGAGGAGGAATTATACAGTTCCCCATGTGGCTCCTTCAAGCTATGAAAACATGGTAGTGAGTATAACATTCCATCAAGGTTTTTTTAATTATTTCATTTTATTATTATCATGTATTATTACATTATTAGATGATAAATTTAGGATTCTATAAATTATTATTCCAAAATTTATGTTTTCAAATTTATCATCTTGAAACAAAATGAATCCAACTATATAGAACAAATAAAATGTTCTTCAATACATTTAATAATTTTAAATGTGGTCACATATAATATAATTTTATAGTTTCTTTGAAATTAAAAATTATTCGAGTATATGGATATGATATGGTCTCAAATGATCAAATGGTTTCTAAATTTCAGATAGCAAAATGAGGAATATCCATATAAAATTATAAGAGTATATCTGAATATAAGATGATGAGAATGCATGTTATGGCCCCAAAAGTGGGGACACAAATCCACTTAATGTAGTATGTGTTAAGGCCAATTGATACTTTGGGAAAACAAGAGAACATTTGTATAATTTTATGAACTATAATTAGGATTATATTTTTTAGGTGAATAATTATCCATTATAATTTCATATTTCATCTAGTGAAAATTAAGTTAAGAAGTAGTGAATGAGTCTTTTATATTAAAAGTTATTATCAATATATAAATCATATAAAATAAATTTAATTATTTGAGATAAACTATTTTTCTAACTTTAATGCCATTTGGATGTTATTTTTTTGTTTTGGAATTATTCAAGAGATTTTTGATAATCAAATTGATTATGGTCAATATTATTGAAAAGTATTAGATGAATAAGGTTTTGAATCAACGAAAACATTATGATAATTTTTAAAGTCATAAACATTACTCAATGTTTTTTGTTATTTTCAATAAGAATTATAAAATTATTAATAGACACAATACACATAAGATACATGATATTTTAATTCAAATGTGAAAATGAATTACAAATTTAAAAATATTTTTTTGATAAGTATATTTTTACTCAATGTGTATATTATATATATCTAATAATACTATTTGAAGAGTATAAAATTAATAGAGTGCGTCATGATTTTATAGGGAATATATAAAATAATTATTATTCATATTATTATTAAATGGATACCGAAAAATTACCTAGTACATAAAGAATTTCTAAATTACATATATATGTTCCATATATATAATATTTTTAGATTTATTATTTGGTACACATAATATATTTATATGTTATTTATATGATTTTTCTCTAGAGGAAGATTAAATTTATCTATGTAAAAAACTATGTATTACGTAAGATAATGTTATAGATTCACAAGATAATTTTTAGGAGATTTCTAATTTGTAATTAATTTCATAATCCATGAAATAATTTTATGTTTACATCAAAAAAATTATGATAATATTTATCTTTCTTATTCATTAAACGTTATTTATAAATATTAGTTCTAAAAAATTATTATATAAGTGAGAAATGATTGAATGGTATAACATAAATAAAAACAAATATGAAAATACTAATTTTTGTTTCATGCATCAAATATCAGAAAATAATTGTATGATTCTATAATGAAAAAATATTGTTTTCTATGATAGTAGTATTTCACCATGGCCATATTGGTTCGATGTAGGTAAGACAATTACTGCATCATTTAGAATTGTTGTGAAAAAATAGATTCCTAGAATTGTAATAGACTTAAATAGTATTTATTTTGTAAGGAATTGCGTTTCACCATAATGAACTAAAAAAAATATCATGTTGAGGATAATTGATTGGTAATGTTTCTATTCATATTTTTTCAACATGGGTATCCTAGAAGAATCCCATGACTAAAATAAATGAATATGGTTATGTATAAATATTTATAAGTTTAAAAATTTAATGGTAAGATAATAATTTGAAACTGAAATTCCAATTCGAATTGAAAATGAAATTTGAAAGATTTTGTTCAGTAATATATGTTCAAACATCGTCTTTCCAGGAAGAATAGAGTTTATGTGTCTTCCATTTTCACATATTGATTATTTAGAGTGGATAAGTGTTGAATATTCTATATAATTTTTCAAGATACATATTGGAATATTGTATATAGTTTGTTCTATATAGAAGAGTAAACATATGTATAATAGTGAAAGATTTAGAAGAATAAAAATATACTGAACTATCTTGTGATTTCTAAATAAAAAGAAGAAAAATGTTAACATCGGTAATATAGAATGAAAATTTTTATATGAACTATAATATTATCAGAAGAAGTTATAATAAGAAAACAAAAATCATTATATTAAATGAATGTAATACAACAATTATTTTTGAATTGGATCCTTACCAAGAGAATGAGTGATGATTTTCTTGTATATATCACGGTAATCTCCTTTTCATTGTAATATAAAGAAGTTTTTTCAATTGATTGTATGGTCTCAAGTTAATCTATATAATTGCAACTATTAGGTAGATCTTTTTCATTAGTGTACCTTATAAACTGAAGGTCTGTTATATATTAGTTTCCTTAGTGTTTGTTTTCATGTGTGGAAAGTTGTGGGATCCCTCTATATAATATGTGATGTGGTGGATTTTGAATTAAATAATAAAAAGGAAGGATAAACCACATTTCACTAATTTTACATATCTTAGTGAACTAAACATTCATTTGGAAACTATAATTAGTATAATATTATTATTCATCCTTCATAGAATGATTTTTTGATGTTCACTTCATTGAAGAGTTTTTAACTCATTTAGGGTTTGAGTAATTTCATGAAATAATAACTATGTTTTCAAATAAATGGTTTATGTTTTTCTAAGAGATATGGAAAACAAGAATTCAATAAATGGAATGGGGTTTCTTATATTTTAATAGAATAATTATTTTATTTATAATGATTGGATACATCAATATTTACTAACAATTATATTGTATTTATTAAAGGCAACCACCAATGTATTTATTACTAATGATTATTATACTATTACGTTAACATTTTAAAGAGATAACATATATAATGATGGACATGTTAAGAATTCCATCTTTTGTAAGGAATCATTTTCAGAGAGTATCATCACAAGATAAATAGTATAATGATAGGAAATGAAATTTGAGATAGATTTAATAATATTTTTTAGGGAAATTTGAAAGGGAATCATTCCATGCTATAGGTCTAGAGACTAATATTTGAATATCCCAAGGTGGGTAATGATGAGATAGTGTATAAATTAGTTACAAAGTGTTGTCGATGCATTTTTAGTGAACCCCACTTCATTCGTTAATGCATGATCTAGCAAACAATGTAACCCTGCATTATTTCTTTTCAATAGCCAGAAGCGTTCATCACTTTCACCGGTTATGTATGCTCTTTCATTGAAATAATAAAATGGTCTGTCTGTTTCCCATTAAATTTAGCACTCCTTGGCACTCGTTACCTCTTATGGGTCTCCTTTTTAGATCAGGACATATACATGAAACTCATTCTCACTACCATATCATTATAGAAACTGGAAAATTATTCTACTTTGGTTTGGAAAT
This sequence comes from Viscum album, assembly GCA_963277665.1. NCBI lineage: Eukaryota > Viridiplantae > Streptophyta > Magnoliopsida > Santalales > Viscaceae > Viscum > Viscum album. Next base: position 881,073,533 of record OY728153.1, on the reverse strand, counting down.
TATAAATTCTCTTTATACAGTAAAAGACATTGGTTAAGAGTGTAGTCATGTTGGGGATCACTCCCTTTTCTAGATGATGGAATATTGTTCACCAGTATGGAGGCATCTTACTGCAGAACCTGAGGAATCACAATAACGATGTATCTTATGACAAAAGAATATCTTCCAAGGCCTTCACCTTAGGTATTCTATGTTTTTCATTATGTACCTACCCCTATAGGTTCATATAAATTAATGATTTTATTTTAGGAATATTAATTATATCATCGGTTAGCATCATGAGACAGGTTACATATTTAAATTCTTATGGAGATAGAATGAGGATGATCAGAGTGCCCCACAAAGGCAGATCAAGGTAGTGTATCCCAAGTAGGCAACACTCGAATTCTTTACCTGATGGATGTTACGAAACACCCAATGGGTGTAGATCTAGGATTTCGGTGTTCCATGGAGGGAATGTGTCACACCATGAAGGTGTATCCTTATGAGGGAGCACTGAGGTTTACTTGCTGGATGAATCTGAATTCCCCAGGGGATCTTATCTTGGAGTGTGTCATGTAATGTGAATATGTCGCACCATTAATGTATGACCTTGGGATGGGGAGTCTTGGATTACCATTGGTTGGTATTGAACCAAAGAAACGCATCCAACATACCCTGTTTTGGATTAAGGGAGAGAAATAAAAACAGTTTGATGAGGGATGGTTTAGATTTTATGCATGAGATGTTCCCATTTCAAGTGGACTTGTCTTTGTTTGATGGTGTGGGGTACACATGTGAGCTTCCTGGGTGCTACTATGTGTAGTGATTAAGTGGATGGGGCTTACACGTGGGAACATCCTGGGTTTGTGGCATGATCTCATAGGTATGTGTTAGCCCTGGTAATTTCTTGGTGGATGTGGATAGAGTGGAGGGAGAAATGGATGCAATGGAAGTAGTTATGGGTAGAATGGATGAATTTTATGGAATACTTGGATTAATCCTCTGAGAGTCATTACTAGTATCATGCTTAGTTTGGAATTAAATCCCACATAGTTATAGAATGGATTTGGGGGATTACAATTGAATAGGTGGCCCATGAAATTGGAGTAATGATTGCAGATTATGAATGGATGCTTCCCAAATGAACCATTAGTATGATTGGGTATTACACATAAAGAGGAGGCCCATTAGATGGTATATGCTATGGAATACTTATAGGATTATCCCAATGGTGTAGAATTTTTATATCATTGTTTCTTGTAACTTTTAATCCAAAGTGAGTCATGCTCGATGTGATAAACAAGTGGAAGCCATAGACCTTATGGTCTTGCCACAAAAAAAGCATCGATGGGTCATGGTGTAGTTATTATTCATGGAAGCATCATGAGTAGGATGTAATTCCATGTTAGGAGTATTACATTCTTTATGAGTAATATCTCATTAACTATCACTCTTATATGGTGAAACCTATCAAATGTGACTGGTGCTTACACATGGAAGCTCCCTGAGGTAGAATGGATATCCCAAAATAAAATCCCATAAGGAAAAAAATGGGGCATCTCATGTGCATTTCACTGGATGAGACTTTAGTTTAATGTCGTGTGATATGAATGATGGTGGTATGGAGGTTTATGTAATGCAGTGTTGATATGGGGGACTCACTCCTCATCCCTTGGGCTTACATAACCATAATACATACACACTATGGAGGGGAATGCATTTGTAAATGCTATGCTAGAATGGTTTAGAGGAGTGTTCAGTCAAGTGGTCCACATTAATTTCCCTATGTGGAGAAGTAAGGGGGATCAGAGTACCTATGATGAGAAGATAAAGCTAAATGGGATTATCATTCCACACTTATAAGGGAATGGGCCCTAGTAATGGGTGGAATTGGTTACATGAGTATTGGAAATGTGGGTGAACTATTCCAAGATAGGTGTCGAGGCATGGAGAACTTGAATTTCATGACTACGTATCAAAAGAAGGGGGGAATGGAGAGGCCCATGAGAGAGGATTCACGAATTATAGGTCCTCGTAGAGGGATAATTTGCAAAGATCAGATGATTTGTGAACTTCATGGGCTTTGAGAGTGAACATGTTTAGTGAAACATGTTGACCCTACTATGTAATGAAGTCATAGCCAAGAAATAGAGTGCTACACAAAGGCATAATTATTTATGGAGCCTCAAGTGCCCCTATAAACTTCCTCCTCTATGAAGGCAGTAGAACTCTACTTAAGTCATCCCCGCGTTTAGTTAATATATCAAAGAACATGTGGAATGGTAATCTAAGATTATCAGGTACCATGGTTGACTTATAGTTGGGTTGGTTAATGATTCTTAGGGTGCCATGTGAATCAATAGAAATTCAGAAGTTTAAATGTTAGGTATCCATTATCCAAAGGTGAGTTAGTTCTAGGTATTTATATGAATATGGTTTTGCAATGATGGGATGCAATTCTTTGAGAAGTGTTGGGATTTTGGAATGGTCAAAAATCCATCAGACTCAGGAAGCACAACACCTACCATTAGTGTGTCAAGAAAGAACTGTCTGCCTTGGGGAGCAGACCATCAAGAAATCACGTTCATGGTGAGGTTTAGGGGTCTTTATGGGAGAAATTAGTGAATAGGACCCTTATGTGTCTTTTAGGTCTATTTGAGAATGGATTTTATTTCGAATTTCTATGATCTTCAAGACTACACTCATGGAATGTATTTTAGTTCCAAATAATCCCCCCATAGTAAAGAAACTGATAGGAAAAGGATGGTCAGATTGTATGGGAGAATCAATTGAAATTGGAAAATATTCTCCCTTTCTTGAAGGTCATTTGTGATTATCATTTGCTATGTTTGTTCACATATATCGACATCATGAAGGTAATCACAAAGAATCAACTTCTATACGCTTATAAATATAATGGTTGGGGGCATTGAAATGCATATAAATAGTGAAAAAAGACACAATACCCTCTTTTTGTGATGCTATTTACCTATAAAATCTCACTTAATTAATTAATCCTATGTGAATTATACTTCTAATTTTGTTTGAGAATGATGTATATATAATCATACATCTTCCATTTGTGTTATATGAATAATTAATCGTGAATCAGTCAATTTGTATTAGAGTTTCATGAAATGTATTTCATGATCAGACTTAAAAAACGATCCCTGCAAACACATTTAAAAAAAATTATTTCTCATTTTCAGTGGCCCCTCAAAAATCTGTTCGGGAGGTCTTACCATATACTTTTCAAAAAGGGAAATGGAGGATGATAATATGATCTAGGAATACACTGAATGTTCCATCGACCAATAATTACTACATGCGATTCTATTATATGTTTATAAATAGTATCCTTTCTTTTAAAGGATACAGTTATATGGATTTGGTTTTACAGTTGGTTTTCTCATCCTGGAAGAGACATGAACCAACCTACTAGTTTTGTGGCATATCGAGGAAATAATATAGGCACAGAGCTACTATGGGCCATATATCAACAAATGGTGCACCCATCACAGTCGACTTCCACTACCACCACATCAATAATATCAATTTGAAGAAGGTATGGAATGAGTCGTCCACACTAATGTACCAAAAAAACATCAAGGAGTATTTTTGGGAAACCATAGAAAAAATGGACCCACAAATGTGATATACTCAACGGTAGAGACATGAAGAATGAATGAGACTTTCCCTATTGGGTATGTCTGTTTTGTGATGAGTTTTTAGATGAAATGATGTAGGTTGGACTCTATGAAGTAGCATGGGCCTCATGGTCCATGTTTACTAGCTCCAAGATATCATACCAGACCTGTAGAGTAGGTGGTCTCCAGGGACAAAATTATTCCACCAACATCATGGGTTGGTTGGCATCGACCATTGGAACCATAAAAAATATATGTAATCCCATTTCTTCTGATGATGTATGACATCCCCCCCCCACCATTGTAGAGAAAATATGGGAAGATCAATAGTAGCTGAAAGCATTGGGGAAGGCTCTACTAGATCATGTGTGGGGAAACAAAAAAGATAATTCCTGGATTATAGAATTCAACATCAATGAGTGGTTAAACTATTTATGGAATATCCTAGTATAAAATCCCAGTGAGGGTGAGGAGGTGGAAAATAAATTTTTTATGTGTTCATGAACATGTCATAGGTGGTAAAAATTGGGCAAGGAGGGAATCTACTGGAGCATCCTGGAAATGATATAGTGGAAATTTTTGGGATACAACATCAAGCACAAGCCTCTACCCATAGTTAGTTTTGTTGGGTTTATCATGGTGTTGATTCTACATTGTCTAAGTAAATTGGAGCAATTCTAGTGGAACTTGTTTCAATATCTTACTAGTTCAGGATGTTTTCCATAGAGAATGATAATAATCTCTTTCTGTATCCAACGAAAGTTGGTCATGGGGTCAAATATGTATCTCTTATCATTTAGGATCCACCAAGGATGAGTCTTGTCAACATTAGTTGCTACCATGAACCCACGGGTACACACCACATTTCTACTAAGGGAATCACTAGAAAACCATCCTCCTCAGAGACCCATTCATATGAAAAAAATCATGAAACATAGGGAACGAAAGCATATGGATAACTATGAGTTGGATCATATCATGACTAATTCTAAATTTTTTTATCTATATATTATTGAAATATTAGACAGGAAGGATCATATATGTTTTCACATAGAGAATGAATGAGGGGATATTCCTATAGAAATCATGGGGTGAAGTATATTTCTACCCTTATTCATAATTTCAATTTACATTTTATAGTATAATAAGGAGGAATTAAGTTTAATCATTCCCCCTCTCCAATCAAAGATATATTCTAGTACATAGTGGAGAAAATAAATAAGAAAGATTATATCCCTAAATATAATTTTCTAAAACACCACATATTAGAATAATTTTAAGAACTCCACCAGAATATTCCAACACTAGTGTAGTTAAATGGGTAGGTGCATATTCCTATCCCTGTAACCTGGGAATCTCAACACCATGGTCATTATGAAAATGTGGTTTCTTTGGGGAAAGATCACATTCTTTCTCTAATCCAAGAGGATTCAAAGAAAATTCTAGTAAAGGATGAGGTGTCAGATCATGACCAGGCTCATATTTCTGTTCCAATCATGTATGACCAGGTGATATTGGAACATGCCATGGGATAAGGGCATGTGCCTATTAAAAAAGACTTGTGGCATATTTCAAGGCCCCATGATTGGATTCATATTCCTCCCCTACGATGGGATCACCAGATGGGAGAAGAACATACATTAGGATAGGATTATATTCTTGTAAAAGTACACCAGAAATATAAAACAAAACCCCAAGATTAACCTCATATATGCATTATAACTACAGATAACCAAGTGATAATAACACAAGCCTTGATATTGGCTAATTTTCCAATCCAGAAAGACTAGAAAAATTCTCTGAAATATTATGATGAGCCTCAAATCATAATTATGGTCAGGCCTAACCAATTGAGAATGCCAAATTACATGGGAAAAGATCATATTACAATTAGTAAATCTACCTAAACATTCTAACAAATCAAAAAATCCATGGAAATATTATTTCTTTCGTCGATAAATGACTGCACCAACATCCTTTTAAGGTAATATAGGAGGTTCCTCATTTTCTTTCTCATATTTGGGAGTTCCCAAAGAATATTCTAGTGCAGATGAATTTTCATATTGGGATCATATTCCAGTACCAACGGTTTATAACTTAGTGATTGTGACTCATGCCTTGAGGAAGACACATATCCCAATCAGAAAAGAGCAGTGACATTTTCTAAAGGCTCGCGATCATGCTCATATTCTAGTCTAGAGTAAGGGTCACCAACTAAGAATGTAATACTGCTCATGAAATGATTATATCCCTATCAATTATTTAGATGCTCATTGGAATAATCAATCATCATTACATCAATTGGATCATACTCCACCATCACCAGACATTTATAAATATGTTCTATAAACCATCGTACAATCGTTTCATATAGTTGAAGAACTATAGAAGGCGTTTTTCAATAATCCATGTGTGATACAAAATAGGCCACATATAGATAATATTTTCACTTATAGTATTTTCTGTGTTGTTTGAGACACATTCTCAACACCTCAAGGGTACGTCAACTCTTCACCAAAAGTAGAATATCATCATTTCCATGATAATCTTGTTCATGGTAGCGTGGATATGGATCGAAGGGACGCTATGTAACACCCCAAGTATCCACAATACGCTTCACTTTAAATTATGAAATATATTTCACTATAAATTCGAGTTCTAGCACACCATTACCAATCAAATAATCCATTATGAATAGTAATAACCACTTTTTGAAATATTAAAAAATTTATTTTTCAAAATGGACTTCATTTTTTGATTCATGATATCAAAATTAGCATAGGGTAAATTTTTGGTATTTTTCTGAAAACATTCAATTTTTGATAAGTAGTATAAAACATTGCGTTATTGTTTAGAACCAAATTTTATTTAAATAATAATAATTTTTATTTACATTTATTTTAAAGTCAAAATAGATATTTAATACCTATATTTGTTCAATGTTATTTTTTGGAGTCATTTTATAATATGATTAGAAGTATAGAATTTTATGTAATTTTTTTATAATCTTTTACCCAACTTCTAAAAATATTTGAAAATTTGCATAAAATATAATTTTACTACTTCTGTGAATTGAATTTTAAAAATACATAATACATGGTTGACTTCAGTTAGTAAAATGTGGTTTAATAGAATGAAAATAATTTTTGGTGAATACTAATTGTTGAATTTTATGTACCATAGTTAAAAGTAAATATAGTATTTAAAAATAAAATGATATTATAATTATCGAAACACATGTCATAGTTCAATTGGATAAGTGTTTCATGACCAGAATCAACTTTATCAATAAAATATGAATCTTTTTCTTCAATCTGATTAGATTATAACATTTATTATTATTTTATTTAAAGAAGAGTTAAACGTTTTAAAATCAATGTTTAACAGCTAAACCATTTTTAATATAGGGTTATATAGAAGATAAATTTGTCTATAAATATTAATTATAAAACTAAAAATATTTCCTACATCATGGTATTTTATTTATAATTTCTATACATTAAATACTTAAATTTATTTATGACACAATGATGATGCAATAATTACCTTATTAATGAATGATTAAAATAATGGATATTATAAATATCCAAATAAATGTAAATTGTGACTTTATAGGAATTTCAAGAATTTAATAGGATAATATTACATTTTAGGGTTTATTTAAGGTATTTTTTTAACAAATCATGATTTTTTAGACTTTCAAAAAAATCAAATACTCTATAGTGTTAAAGTTGACATAAATGTGTTTTTAAAACAAAAACAATATTATTAAATGAAATAATATTCCTAAAAATCACATGTTCTTCCAAATGAATTATATAATGATATATATTTCACTAATTAACCACTTGATGTTATCTGGGTAATTTATAGTATTTTTGATAACATTATAATATAAAAATACAAGAAGTCATTGTAAAAGATAAACTATCTAACTAAGAGCTAAATATAAATGATAAGGATAATATGGTGAATTAAACATGTCTAAAACCAATTGGTTGATAATATTTCGACCCATAACCACCCTATCCCCTAAATAAATTTTTTTGGAGCTATTATAATCCTAATATTATTTTATAATAAAATAATATTTCCATCTTTTCCTCAAGTGACCCTCACCTCTCTTATAAAAGTGTACTTCCCATTCACTTAATTGTACACCTAAAAAGCGATTTTACTTGGCAAAACCCTATAAAAATATCCTCCCAACAACCCTCAATTATACTTAGAGTCCTTACATTGATCATAATGTCATCTCAATGAGCCATTTTGATCTAATGAAATGGAAGCACCCGAAGAAGATATAATAATCTCATCACATCTTTCAATATTCTTTTCTTCTTGCACCTCCTCTTTATCGGTTATTTCCATACCATAATAAAAAATATAGTAAAATATACATATTTAAATGTTATTATAAATATGGTACAACCATATTCATTATTCTATCTATCCTTTGAATTATAATGTCCCGATATGTCCGTACGTATGGGTTGCCGTCTCCACATCGTGGTGTAGTTTGTTATTCAACACTTCATTATTTAGATGGGTATAATAATGAGTATAATTAATGTAAATAATAAATAAATCATGTTAATGATTCTATATATATGATATACTATCCAATTACATACTATTTCACCACTAATAGAATGATATTGTCGATCGTCTGTATGTACGGTTTACCGTCTCCAGGAGGTGATGAGATTTCGTTTCCCAACTTAACCATTCAAAAATAATTTTTATTTTATGATTAAAAATTATGATTATGAAGATAATATCAGTCTTGATATGAATCAAATAAATCTTATCCCTGAAAAACATATCTTACGTTACAAAACATATAAAGTAAAATGAATCACTTAAAATCTAAAACAATGATACTATAGAAATATTATTAAAAATTCACTATTAGAAGATCATATATGATATCATATTTATGTATGTGGTTCATGTATAGTTGAATAACAATCAGTCAACTATTATATAGGAGGTTAACATAACATCATCCACGGAAAAGAACAAGGTAATAGTTAATTTTACAATCTCTTTATTATCCATTGTTGTTTATATGTAATCATCTACTGGAACTTCTTTATCCTCCACATTTGTGTTTCTTAAAAATATATTTCAAAACATTTTTACTATTTCCTAGAATATAAGTTAAATTTATTTTAACCCTTGTTCTATTTTTTATTAAATATTTTTTATTAAATATTTTTAGTGGAATATTTCCATTATTTTCCCAACACTTTACTTTATGACATTTTCGAGAAATCAAGGTAAAATGTTTTTTTAAACTTATACGGTGGGTGTGGCTATTGTCTGCTGTTATAAAACATTAGAAAATTCCCTTACAATATTATAAGAATATTTTCATAATAAATGTTTCTTTATATAATTACGTGACTTTTAAAAGATTTCAACATATAAATTGATATTTCTCTCAAATACTTTTTTTTTCAAATATTTCAACATTATTTGATGGATTTTACACTTTTTTGATCTTCATTTATTATAAAACATTCTTCCATATTTTATTTAATATTTAGTGATATGTTTGACTTTGTATGTGTTATTTTTATCCCAGTCATGGTTTATTGTTAAAGTATTGACATTTTGTATTCTAGTTTTAATACTAATGTTTATGTTATATTTCAATCTTTTCATACGAGGAATGCATTGGACTTAGTATGTGATGGGTGGAGCCCGTTATATATCATCAATGCATGAGTATGTATCATGAGACAAACTAGTGTCTTGGTACTAGGCCTTAAAAAATATTATTTTTAGTCTTGGTATGAGGCCTTCACTAAGTGGTTATGATGTCCGACATTATTCATTCCAGTATTATAAAATTAGCTATTAGTATTAAATGTGATTATTATACTAGTATAATATCTATGTGAATAAGTAAATGGAATTATTGGATTAATCATGTCCATATTATGCTTAATTTTATGTTTAAGGGATGTGTTTTAGTATTATACATTTCCTTAAATGTTTATTCTTATTTATGAATGTTTCTAATATATTTTTATCCTTACTGAGCATCTGAGCTCACCACGTTCTTATGTTTTCATTTTCCCAAGATGTGATGAAATATATTATGATTAACCTATATGGATAGGATAAGGAAATGTGTGTGTTCAAATGGGGCACAATGTTGTCGTTTTTTTAATTTCATGATTTAATGTAAATCTTATGTTTTTATCGTATACATTGAAGGTTACTAAACTAATCTATATTTCGATACTTGATCTATTTTGGTCATGACAATTTTAAGTAATAATTCAGTGACTCTGGATAACTAGGGTCGAGGCGTTACACTCAACACATAATGTCAATTTTGGTCAAACACTACATGGAAAATCTCTTACCGACAAGGACATCCACCCATTTCCTTAACTTGTTTTATATAGAGTTATTCATAACATTGGAACATTCATAAGGATCGATACTCAAAACATCTTGGTCAAAAATATATAGTCACCCATTAACTTCTAGTATCACTCCACTATAATCAATAAGTAACCCCAAAAAGCATATTTTGTGATCTATCCTTATAGAGGAGTGTATGTATGATTAAGAGGAGGCCAACATTGACATATGTGGACATTTAACCAGAAAAAACTTCCCCAACAAGTTCCGCCCCTCAACACATCTAACTATGAGGTCCCAGATAATTAATATAATGTAAGAATAATTTGTCTATGAAAAAATATCTCGCATAATCATCACTAAAATTAGTATATAAATACCCCTTATCTAGGGCATGAGTATCACCTTCAGTTCATCAATACTCTCCATTGTCAACTAAATATGATAGGTTTTCTATCACTTTGATCCTAGGAATGGTGGAGCATGAAAAATTCCTACAAATGTTTTGTCTCTTAAATGTGAAAACTCTACCTTGACTAATTTCACGACCAGTCCTAGAATTTTAATATCCAATTATGGGAGAAATATATATCATTTTACTTCACTATGAACCCAGAACAACAGAACCCTTAAAATAATTCATCTGATAATGTCATAACCTCGAAGAAAATTTATGGATTGGGTAACGTGTATAAAATTATATCACCAAAAATAATTCTATACTTCCACTATTACCACACATCATGAATGTTGAGAGAGGATAGCCTATAGATCTTAGAATGGGGCCCCTCAAAGTAATAAGAATGAATTTCAGACACTGAGGTCGAAGCTACCAGCTACTGAACAACTTAACATAAATAAGGATTCACATCATGGGATTCCATCACACCCAGAACAAACAAAAGAACAAATGTTGCATATCAAACAGTACAAAGTAGAAACTTCTATAAAAACATTTTCAAGAGCTGACCCTGAACACTATGCCAAGGGCATATCTACCACCGCCTCCACCTCTTGGATTGTTAATTCCTTATAGGATTCTTGAAATATCATCAGTAACTAAAAATAATCCAATTCCCATTGGGTTGGGAGAATTTATATCTCAATCAAACATACGAGGTTCATCATCCCCTAGGAGGGTTATGAGGAAATCGACGATGATGGTAGATCAATCCCATCCTTCCAGGTTGGGGCATTTATATCTCAATGTCAATATTGTGAGTCAATATATACCCGATTTTAATAATTGGATCATAAAAAATGGGATCAATCAATATCAAACGTGGCCCCAAATAACCCCAATCTTATAGGCCTAGAAGTATTGTTTATCATCACCACCACCTCATAGGGAATTATTCTTCTACATGTTTGGAGGTATATATTAATGGTCTTCATCCCATCTATTCCTCCAACTGTAAGACAAACAACTGATATTCCGCACCCATTCATCAATCATGACCAAAAAATAAATCATGTTCATTATTCATAGGACAAGACAGAAAGAGTGTATGGTAAATTAAATCTAACCCCTTTTGGGATTCCATCCAAAATAGTTAAATATGAAGAAGGGTTTGAGTAATAACCCGGATGAAGGAAATATAGAATCTTTATGTTCCATCAAAATTAATTTGACATCCACCACCGGTCGATATGAAAATGTGAATGTCACCACCATAAACACAATAGATATGGTGGATCAAGATGGAAAGGTAGAGGGATACATCATTTACAATTTTTCACAAGAGTAGGGTGATTTGAAAGCACCAACTAAGGCTCCACACACCTAGAACTAAAGAAGCCTCCAAAATATTTCACTTTCAAATATTGAGTTTCCACCTATCTAGTGGGAAATGCCAATGAAAAAGGGAATCCTGTTGCTATAGCCCAATCATCACAAAAAATAGTTGAGGTTACATACCTGGAGAAATATTTTTCACCGTATGAGAGTGAGATACAATCTCTCAGAAAAGTCAATGAGGAGATACATATGGGTAATTTTTTATAGTGTATTGTCTTCAGATAGAGATTAATATTCCCCCTACTATATTTGAACCTCTATAAAAAGTGGTATCTAAAATTCATAATAGCTCGAGATCCAATAATTTGGTCCACATAAGTGAGGAAGTAAAAAATGATCATCCATCCAAATATAAAATTTTATCTAAAAACCCCCTTTATGGGAATGTGGGGAACTATTTTTCACAAAACAGAGACCACTATGTGCTGAAGGAACACACAAAGTTATTGAACACAAGGCCAAGGTGATTCGAGTAACACACTATATATATTTCTCAATACAGAGTACTAACCTAAATGTCTGGATCCTCCCTGACAAGGTCTTCGAGGTGAGAAATCATTTTTTCCATCATCTGAATAAATTCTTCCATGGTGATTTTGACTTGGTTGAAGCCTCGGGAAATGATTAGGTCTGGATTGTCAATCCACACTTGTTTCTCCTCATTGGCCTCAACCTGCACACCCCTTTCATATATTCTTAAGATATCTTCATTTGAGGAATTGGGTCTAAGGACTTCTTCAATAATTTCTTCCTTAGAGTGAATAATGAGCATCAAAAACTCCCCTACCTCTTCCATCACCCTTGGTTCTCTAATTGGATCACCATGTTCCCTGTGTTTTAGGCCTTTTTTACCATTTCTACCACCTCTCTTGGCCAACCTGGTTTCCATTTGTTTAGGTAAGTGAGAATATTCTTTGCGTCCCTTGGGTTTTTTACCCTGGACCACAATGCATTTTCCTGAGTCACGCTTCCCTTTGTTACCTTTCTTCCTTATTGGGTTGTGGGACCAATAGTGACATTACAGAAGTTCCAGCCTCATTATGGAAGACCTACCTAGTTCCATTACTACACGATGGAAAATCTGAACCTGTGAGCTGTACGTAACCATCACCCATGAAATGAGGCAGCTAATTAGTATCCTCCCAGGCCCGATCATTAGTACCCCCAGGTCCTTGGCCCTTAATCACTGAGTCCATAATCACCACCAATTATGCATTCTCTTGTTTCCCTTATAAAGAGATTTCTAGAACTGGACTCAGTGCATTAACATCCACATTTGCCTTAAGACCCATGCCCCCTACCTACACTGTCTCCCCCATCTTCTCCTACACCACATGACTAATACCCAGATCATGTCTCAAGCAGGCGAAGATAGCCACAACCCATGGCCATGACTTCTAAGGAATTCCGTTGACTGATCCTGGAGACATAGTAGTGCGGAAGAGCACGAGTTAAAAATGATCATGACTTCCTTCTATTATAATTAAAGATTGTACCTTTCTAGGGAAATCAATCAGTCTTAGGATGAATCAAGAATCAGTGTATGACAGTGGCAGGGAAAACTTATCAAACCCATCATCTTCATGTATATGAGATACCTCTATGAAAATATTTCCCCTATAGATTATTAACCTCATCGAGTCCATAACTACATGAATGGAAGCCATATAAGGGAGACACACACCTGTGTATCCTACGAGGTACCCATAACCTCAGTGGGGGATGAAACTCTACCACTCCCAATTTTAGAAACCCTGCATCATCAACCATAGATGATCCAAGAGACACTGAATCACCATCTCAACCAATTCTTATCTCCATGTGGTCTGATGATGGACCCTAGAGAGAAATGGGATGTGACAAACCATGTGTGTTTTTTACATACTGGGACATGTGCAGCATATTTTTGTACAAATGCCTACTAGTAGAATATATTATAGAATGGGAATATGTTATTCATCAATTAAATTATTTCTCCAACTCATAGCTGAGAAACATGACAATAATAGACATAAAAAACAACAAACAACATGAAAATGAGATGATGTTTGACTAAATTGTAGGATGTAATGATTTAATTCATTTACTCAGTAACCTTCTTGTACAAGAGAAATAGCAGGAACTCTGTGATGAAAATATATGGGATAAGTTACAGATACCTATGATCTCAATGTTGTATGTAGGTGGATTTTGTGTGTTCACAAAAATAGAACAACATTTGGTGGATTCTATTCAATGAACCCAATCCAAATCACAAATCATGCCATCTACACTAGAAAAAGTCTATGAAAATAATATGATACAACCATGAATATCAAGATAGTATAGGTTACCATCCAATCACCAAGTCAGGTCCACAACCTCCAAGAACAACTTATTAAGTAGCAAAAAACACAAACTCTTTCTCGACCAAAAGCATAGAGAAATAAGGGTCAGCTGTGATTTGAAGAATATATGAATAAATCATACTCTTTCAAAAATGACAATGTCCCCATTTATTTACTACAAGACATAGAAAATAAGACGATCAAGCTACCACAAATCTGGTATCCTGCTAAATTCATCATCACCAACCATCTTGAATACTTCCCTTTATATAGAATGTTGGATCATAATATTTCATCTTCATGGTCTTCTGTTAAGGAATGATCGATTCTGGATAAGTGGTGTTAGATTACTCTTTATAGATGATATCCTATATAACCATTTATAATTAAGAAGAAAATAGTGAATCAAAAACCATCTAACTGAACATGAACCAAATTTTACCAATTGGCTGACTCAAAAAATATTTGACCGATCTCATGCAACCCTAAGGACAATTCTTTGAAAACTGACTATAGCTCCACCACCCATGAAGGTAAAACCAAATTTCCTACCGAAATAGGATGTTCCTACCAGATTTTAGATGAAATAAAATAGTAGGAGTTATATTCTTATCTAATGCATGTAATGGCTCTTGATGATTTATACCCTTCAGCATTTGAATCACTAGGACCACCTAAAAAACTATTCAGATGATGATATCATATTTGATTCTGTAAATTTGATAAATAGGGAAAACCAATTCTATTATGGTGATTATGTCTCCATGTATGAGTTCATTACATAAAACATGGGAATAGAAGTCTGCATGCAATGGAACAGAGGATATTGCGGATGACACATGCATGGTCAGACCCAATATTTTTACAACATCCCCACAGAGTAAATATATGCAGCTGACATCCATAGGAATGAACAAAATCAAGTATAGAAAAGGCATAAAGGAATACGAAAACCCTCTAGTGTTCATCCATACTCACTTTTCTAGTATAACCTCATATCAATAGATTGATTGTTCGATAATCCAAGGAAATTGAGAAGGTAAGAATTACAAACAACACAAGAAGCAGATTCTCTAACAACCTTGGCACAAGCACTAGGATTTTCAAATTAAAATGCACGATTTTTTAAGACACATATCTAAAAAAGAATTATCCTTGAGAAGAACTAACTTATATCACTAAATAATGATATTCTAAATTAGTCAATAGAAGTCTTATCCAATCTCTCAAATATCTATGTGTTCTATGTTAGAAATTAACTTAGATTATTACTCATTAAATACCTCTAAATACCATAATACATTGATATTGAAGTCGATGTAGATGATCTATATCAAATAAATACCATTTTATGAGACTTCCCGATCACTATCTCATTTACTGACCAGGGTATGGTAGTGGTCATCCATGGGTCACATCACACCTCAATATGTTGTGCTAAGACTTGTTAATGTCATCATCTGAATGGATATAATAAAATATTTCTTTGTGTTCTACCTAATCTAAATATTAACCCTTCGATTATTGGGATATAATGAATAGGATTTTATTCCCATAATACAGTCCATTAAAGGGTATAAAAAACATGGTTAAAAACTTCTAGGGATGATAAAACTCGGTGATTAGTTTTTGGATCTCACATCTGAGACTGATTTTACAGTCATCCAGAAAGAAAATGCTTAAAATTTACTAGTCAGGTAGTCCTAGATCCATAGCCCCATTACTGTACCTTAACCATTCCATCAATGACATGAATACCCCCTCGATTGAAATGTCAACAAACTCCATGGTGGTAGTTCCTACATTAATACATCTGAATTGATATATTATGAATTTTAATTCTAACAGGGGGGAGGAATGAAACCAATGGTTCATGATGATATATAGGTTTCATTCCCCAAAGGGATGGGGGAACTCCCATAAAAATCCCTATAGTATGCACAATAGAGACTATGTTCTCCCTATAAATCTCGGTGAGGTGATAACAATGGTTTTAGAGGTAAAATCCTCTCATTTCCCCAGTGATAGTGTAAAAGAAAATTAGCTCTGACATCTCTCTTCAATGACTCATGTAATAGGGAATTACAATTCCTCTTTTCATGACACCTGAAACCTTGATAGTGAAAGAGATTCCACAAAATTTCCCCATATATCTGAGAATTCCTCCATATAATTATTGATGGATTTAGAATAGAATTTCCACAAGAAAACTACACATTCATTATATGATGTTGTTTTCACCACCATTAATGAGATTAGGTAGGTAAATCATGGAATATAAGAGAACCCATGACCTACCCTAATTAGTGCTTCCATTACCCTCAATGTAAAAGTGATCCTTATTTCATTTCTAAAGGAACATCAACATGTGTTCTCTTATAACTATATATATTCCTAAAAATAATTTAGATGTGGATATAGACATTCTTGGTCTACCAAATGAGAATTGAGGCTTCAAGAAGGAAACCAGAAGGATAGACACTTATCACATGACCATTGTAATAGTGGAGGTGGAAAAATTGATAAAAACCCACTTTTCTAAAAATTTATATTCCCATGATGGCTCACAAACATCATTCCATTCAAGATAAATAATGGTAGGATAAATGAATACATCTATTTATGAGACGATGATCTTCACTTCACGAAGAATTATTTCTCATTTCCAATAATTTAACTTTTTATTGATGAAAATACCATATTAAAATCACTTTCCTTTATAGTTGGTTATTTGGGATACAATAAAATAATTATAGACGCTAAAGATTAATACTTTACTATGATCAGAGTGCATCTGAGGGTATTTTTTTATCAATTCATTCACATTGACTTAAAGGACTCTGGAAAAACTTATTAACTCACCATACATCATATCTTTATTCCATTACTGTTAACAATATCTAAATGTTATGCTACTGACCAGGTGGATAAATCCCAAAAGTTATGTGATCACTTTTCATAGCTCAAAAAATTTTCAACAAGATACGGTGACATAGTTTAAAATTAATCTACTAAAAATAACATTTGAGGTAACATTTGAAAAGGTCATTGTCTTTGGGGTAGGCCCTCAAGGAAATGATGGGGATCTAGAAAAGAATAGTGATATTTTAGAACAACAACCCCCTTCTCAATGATATATGGGGGATCCTTGGTTACCTCACCTACATTCATGATTCATATTAAAATTTAACGACAATGCTCTCCCCTTCAGTTGGATAATAATGAAGGGAAGCACCTTCCAATGGGGGGGGGACATCCAAGGATCCATAAAAAAATATCTTGTATTCTCTATTAAATCCATTGGTTATGATTCCTCTTGTGAAAGGGAGTACATTCATTTTATATATTTCCACCAAGGAATTCTTATTGGGAACCCTTGTCTCACATAAAAATGTTTTAGAGATTGAAAAAATTATATTACCTCATCTAAAATATTCTAGGTACTGAGACATGATACACAAATGTCGAGAAGAACCTCTTTAAACTCCATGTCATAGTAAAAAAATAATAATTACATAAAGCTCCACAAAATCTTTATTGTCTCTTATACTAATTAACTTAGGTAATTCCTTGTCAAACTCATGCTAACGGTGCATCTGTCCTAATGGGATGTCATTATAAAATAATATAGAATCATGCATGTGTCAAAAATGAATTAAAATAGAAATACCTTAATAATGTATTTGTATCACATCACACCCTATAGAATACAATAGTTTAAATATTTCTCTAAGAAAAAGGCTCCTCCTATTTCCATTACACTAAGTTAAAAAGAGAGATGTATTTTATTGGAGCCTTTTGATGTCCAATCAGAAAATGGATGGAATACCAAACGAATAATCAGGACATCTTAGAGAATCTATTTTTCATTCTAGAAAATGAAAATTTTCTTTATTGTTTCTCACTATCAAAGGGAAACATCAACTATAAATGGCATAACTGAATATCAATAGGGAAACATAACTAATGAAAAAGAATATCAGTCAAGAATATTCCATAAAAAAGATGAACATGAAACTATAACTAAATGAATCAAAGGGATAATGGAAGATATCAATTTTAAGACTATATTTCATCATGTTCCATGACTATAGAATGCTCACGATGACATATTGGATAATTCAACCACAGTCTTGGCCAAACATGATTAGGAGGAAGAGATCATTCATACAATTCACTACATAATTGTCTAATCAGTTTTCTAATGTCATATGAATTAAAAAAATATAGTTAAACCTCAATATAAAATGATGAACTAGTATCCTCTCCATTATATAAGTCAACCATAATTGGTTTTCCCCAAAATGGAGTTATCATGGAAAACCATGCCAACAAGAAATCAGTTCAGTTCCTTGTAGTGAAATTTACCCTATGTGATAAAAAAAATTAGAATAAATCCAACCATATGTTAGTCTTGGATAGAATCCTCCTCATTTTCATAGTAGAAAAAGAGTTTTAGACTCTCATTGAAAAGGTTTGTGTGGGATCATATGGCTCTGTTCATTCTAGGACAAGGCTCTCCCACCAAATTAAGAGGATGTGTTATTACTAGAAAACCATGATATATAAATTTGTGGAATTCAATGGGAAATTCCATGCATTCAAAATCCATGAAACCATACTATATCAAACCCAACCATTTCTATATATGGCTAAATATTCCTTTCCATTTTTTATATGGGGAATGGATGTTGTGGGGCCATATCCCCCAACTTTAGTTAAGCTGTTCAAGTACACCCTTACTACTAGTGGCTCATTTTCCAAATTTTTTTAGGAAATACCCTATAAGGAATTCAGGGTGAATAATTTTATCAGATTTTCAAATTCCCTGATCATACACTAATTCAGATTCCCTCGCAAAATAATGAAAAATAAGGGGAAAAAATTCTATTCAACATAGTTAATGAAACTGAACCAGGATTACAATATTTATTCTAATCACTCATCTTGATATCTTGTTTTAGATAATAGAAATATATAGTCCTTAAAAAAGACATAGTCAAATATAATCAAGAATATGGTGAACTTGGATAATAATTCCTAGATAGAGAATCTCCTCTATACTTTATAGGCCATCTTTTCCACCATACATACCGCTACACAAGAAACACCATACTCATTGGTGCAAGAGACTAAGGATGTGTTACACAATCAAGTATGGCTACCTTAACTCCAAATAACCATTTTTAGAATACTATTAGATGATGAAAAACTACAGGAGTGGCTAGATGAGTTGCAGTGGATCAATGGTAAAAGGTTGTGTATATTTCACATCCACGAATTGTATCAGAATCAGATCATACATGACATTAACAAGAATTTTTTCAACTTTTTATTAATACGAAGAGAACCAATGTTTTTTATTATAATTTTTTTTCTAAGAATACTTCAAATCTAGAACCAAAATGAGATGGTCATTACATCATTTTGTATGACTATGATATGTTTTATACACTTTGGCATCAATGTATGGGGAGTGGTTCACACAACTCAACAATGCAAGGTTTCTCATGAAATATTTTTCAAAAAATTTCACAAAGCACCCCACACCTAGAATACATAATGATTAACTATATGATGTTGTAATGGCCGGATGAAATTAAAATTTACAAGATATTCTTGGTTGCAAATTGTAAAAATTCAAAAGATGATCTTGGTTGCACGATGTTAAACTACCCAAAATCATCGATGAATTGAAATGGTGAACTACACAAAATCTCAATTCCTAACAAAAATACTTTAAACTATATATAATCTCATGGTATTACCACAAAAAACTAATCAATTTATAGAAATTCCATAACAAAAGATGTTAAACTACATTGGAATCACCATATCACTAATGAATCACCACACACACGCTAGATCCTAGTGACAGGAGGATGAAATTATACCATCCCCATGGGAGAGTTAGCTCCAAAAGGGAACCATTTCATCCAATAAATATGTGTTTCTTTATTCCTTCCATCACAATATAGATAGAAATTCCCGAACACAAAGTATTTGGACCACCAAATATATTTCATTCCTTTCTTGTCAGGTGATCCTAATCCTTGCTCCATGTTGTGAAACTGTATGTAAAATTTCATTATCACATGACATAAAATTACATGGATCCATAGTATTACTTCCATTTAACATCGGTTGACCCAATACATCACTATGAGACATTAAAATAGTTGGATAATGTCCTTACCATGTGACATTAAATAGGAAAGGTATCATGAACTACTTGTGGCTTCATTCTTATAATCCCAGGATATATAGTGACGTCCGAATCAAAAATCCTAGTCCAAGTCACAATAAATTTCAAATAATCCCTCGTCTCTGCATGTATGATAGACTTTTATCATAATTTTCTTACACAATAACTAACTATGTTTTGAAATCAATCATTATATGACATATAGTGATGCCCAAAATTCGTTCCTTAGGTCTAGTTTTCATACCGCCTTATTTATTTTGAGAAAACAACATCCTAGGCACGTGATGCTAAACTGCATGGTTCACCATCAACCAAAAATTACATGATTTATTTCATCAAATGATATGTAGTGATGATTAGATAACCAATCCTGGTCCCAACTACAATAATTAATAAGTAAATATTCCCACCCTTATGTACAAGAAATACTTGTTTAGAGTGTTTCCCATTCAATAGCTACATGTTGATTGATTCCTATCACCACAGGATTGGTAGTGACTCCCATACCTCCTATCCTACGCCTGTCTACATCAACTAAAAAATAATTTCACACCAACTTCATAGTTTTTGATACAAAATATATTTTCCTTTCATGCAATTCAGATATTTGTACATCTTGGCTATACATATAACATATCATTCTCAATTTTTCACTTCTGTTCACACGCCCTTAATATAGGATGATAAAATTCATGGATAATGTCCTTACAAGAGGATGACTAAAATTAAAGTAAAATTTACAAACTACAATATGTTTAACTCTGTTGAAGAAATAATGTCCCCACAACATTACAATAAATTGTGAAGACCATCACCCATATTTTAACTAGTTTTAAATGGACCAAAAAATTGGTTTCCCCATATTGCATGACTATGAGGTGATCCACCATATTCTGCACATCATACTCCATAAACCACTAATCATGGCTCGAGAACCTTGGGTTTCAAAATTCATTCATAGCACATCGAAAAATATATCTTGCATCAAGAGACCCTTTTTTTATAAAATCATTTTCTTATTTCTACTACATATGCATCTATGGTCATCAAACTAATGTTTCACTCTACAAAAATCACTTTTCATTCCTTATGGGACTTAATATCACCACAGAAGTTCTTATAAACTCATTTTATTTTGATCCATTACATGTGTTATTTTCCCATATAGTTACTCATTACTAGAGAACATTTTTCCATTATTTACAATATTTTCATCACCCACTCAGAAGGATGATGGAGTACCCATGCCCTGGGTTGTCTTAATTATATTATTGTGTATCATCATTGATGATATGTCCAACATCATTGTGAACTCAAATTGTGTACCCATTTGTTAAAGATGTATTTCCTCAATCTCTAACATATAATGGTATTGATCTAAATACAATAAACTACTAGATAAAGAGACACAAAACAAGTCATGTTGAAATCCAAAAAAGGGTCTCCAAATAATTATTCTTGCATTTTCTCTATAAATTCATCACCTATAGTGTTTAGGAATAAATTAGGGCACAAATAAATAATGAAAAATGATCATATGGAATAATCTATATCCTTATTAAAAGGAAATCTATGCTCACTGGAACCCTCATTTGGGAAAATTTTAGGGTGATTATTTTTTATTTCTCCGAACCATAAGAATATGTTCACTAGGAGATGAATAAAATTAGGATTCTCATAAAATTCATTGATATTACACATTCAATAAATCATCAATCATGATTTTGTCACCTCAGATCATCATAATCATGCCTTATCCCTTGGAAATGCATAACCATCATCTATGATACCATTTTAATGACTATTCTTATATGAATATGGCTATTGAAAATGAACATATGGTCATAAATAAAATTCAGCACCCATTTAAAATGTATTTATGATCCATTTCATCCATGACATCACTTTGGAAGTACTCATCACCTTATTGTGTAATGGTCCATTCCTGAAAAGTTTATCCTATATCATACTCCTAACATAAGCACTTCAGACCATAATTTACAATCATTGTACTAATCTATCCGATTAGAATCAACATCCTCGAAGTTATGTAAATGTTTATTTGTTCCATTTCTTAAATTTGGAATGGGACACATTATTCCAAGAACATTGATGATGCACACCTGATGATTCTAGGCCATATGGCATAAAGCACGAGCTTCACAATTATGAGATGAACTTCCAAAGGGTGTTAGAACACTTCGTGGATATCATTTCTCCATACCCAACCTCATCATCTGGACAAATGAGTCATAAAAAATATCTGATGACCCTCCTAAATGAGTGGTGGTCATCATTTATTTTCTATGATATCGACACATAAGGGATAAAAAACTCCATGTAAAGGCTTATCCTACTTCCATGAAAGGAGATTCAATCCTTGTGATCCTTGGTAATACTATGGATGAAACTCGTACTTGTGAGTGTGATGAGTCATCCCTGACTTGTCTTCCCAATCCCACACTCACATAGTTAAACATTTGTGTTATTAATTATATCTCCCACACTCTGACTATCTAGGCCGACCTAGCACCAATAGTGTTTTTTCACCAACCATAAATCCCCTAAAAATCATCCAAGACCCTTGGACAAGACTGGATACACCTATATTTGAAAATTATATAATCATATAAGGTATTTGGACTACCAAACAATAGAATATCCTATTGTCATGAAAAGGTCTCTGGTCCTCCTGAGCCTAAAAAATAGCATGGTTTTACTATACACTCAAGATTTTTTAGATAATTTATTGAATTTATGCACCATATTTCTTGATCATCAATAATATACTGGAATTAATATTTAAAACTTCAAGACATCCAATAGTCTAAGCTAAAAGACCCTCAAAATTTGATCGAATTTCGGAACAAAAATGCCCAAAACTATCTTGATAGAATGTTAGAGATTACGTACCATAAATTAAAAGAATATAAGGGTTGAGATAAATAACATAAACTATATGAATAGTATGTATGAGATAAATGACTCAAAACTATATTGATGGATGGTCTGAGTAAACATATCCTAACCTAAAATGATATAAGGATCGATCTAAAGTACCATAAAATACAATGATATAATGGTAGAGCCAAATTTACCTATGCTACATCAATATAATGTTTGAGATAAAATACCAAACACTACAATGACCTAAGGTCCAAGATAAAAGAACCTAAACTAAAGTGATAGAAGGTCTGAGTTAAAAGGCCTTAATCTAATAGAAAATGGCGACATATTTTTGAGGAATGAAAAATCATGTAAGGCCCACCATATTTCCATTAAAAAAATAATGATATGAGTGAAAATCCTATTGGATTCAACTATATTGAAATAACTCCCCCTTAAAAAAATAATTCTTCCCATTTTTTCTTCTACGAATCCGGCGATATCAAGATAAATGGAAATAACATGTCTATGAAGAATCCCATTTTGGTGGGAATTATAATCCCTTAACAATACGAACATGTTCTGATTTAAATATCCAGATCTCTACATTGAGTTTCAATTGATAGTATGAAATGTAATCGTATTGTTGGTGATTCATATAACGTCGGATGATTAAAAATCCATGAATATGATGAATGAAATAAAATGTGGACAAATAAATATAATGTTTATCAGATCAATTCAATGATTTAATATAACAGATATAATCCTCACATTCCAGAGTCTCTACCATGAACTCTCAACATGAGTTAAATTTGAAAAATAAAAAATCAGTCACAACATGTGCATAGAAGAATATTTTATTTCTACAATATTTTATTATTGTGTGGTAACATTGTAGTGTAACTTGTTAGCTTTCCTGATGTATTCTTTACCATCATTCTATAACTCCTCCATTCTAGAAATGGATTCAATCCTCACCTTTTCCACCACATGAAAAATTCCACTTTTCCCTACCTCAATATGTCTAAAATATGGATTGCATGATGAAACTGGTATAGCCATAATTTAAGATGGATGATCTAAAACAATAAATTACTGATCACATACTGTAGATGGTACCTTTCAACCTTACTAGTGTGGACTATGTCCCAGTGAGTTTCCACCGCCATCACACATTGAGAACCATCATTTACATCAGCATCCCAATTCTTATTCAATAAATTGGAGTCCTCATTATCTACTACCCTCAATTCATGGGCCCTCTTCTATTCCTTCATAGAGATCACCTCCTTCACTATGGCATGATGAGTGGTGTGGTCAACTCCCTCATAACCAAGGGTTCGAAAAATAAAGTGAATATGACCTAGGTAATCTATCAGATCCCCCAGATGGGTCTCTGAGACCAAGGACAATATCTTCCTCTATACATGACATCATAGAGACTCATAAAATTTCACCAACCTAGTAAATTAATCTAATCCCATCCCATAGACATGAATATATTATAGGACTATGTCACTGGGAGAGGGATATGTTCTCAATGTATTTGATGAATAATGAAAGTAACCATACTTCACATTGTCTGATTGAGTCGGAGGGGTCCCTTTGGGAGCATATACTAGAGTCTATGAACTATGGGGCAAGGATACTATAGAATGTGGAAAGGGATTTACAAGTCATAGTATAAATTATTCAGTTTCCCTAAAAAATTGATGAATACAATCTATTTTAGAACCATACATTTCTCGTTCTCTTAACAAGAGATATCCACTACTCCAAACCCATCCTTAGGTGAATGTGATAATTTTTCTTGTGAGGAAACACTTCATGGGACCTCTAGTGATTTTCAAAAAGATGTGATTTTCTCAGCACTTTGAGGATAATAGGTAAAAAATAAAATATCAGGTGACATGAAAATTAATGTGTCTAGTCTTGAAAAAAGTATTCACCTACCCAAAAAACTTATTCCATCTAGGGTAACATGGAATCAGAATAGCTATATATGATAGTATCATCCAAAAGTCTATCCACCCATGCCAACTCAAATGGTGTAATCACAAGGGTATGAGTAGTTGGAATGATGCCTGATTGAGTGGGAACCACATGCCTCTTTGCTTATTCACTAGTCGGGATATACATCGAAGTGTATTAAAAAGGATCTGAATGCTCAACCACATCCTTAGAAGTATATACATTATCTTCTAAGAAATATAGGTTGATAACATCACATTTTTCAGAAATTAGAGTGCATTTATAGAATAATCCAAAAGAAATAGATGTGTGAAATATCAACCTACTTGAGGATTTGGGTGGAGTAAACCCTAACAATCAAGTGCACTTCATTTTCCTCTTCCCTTCTAGGGAGGACACCCCATATGGGGATGAAGCTAAAGTCATTGATACAGAAGTATAAATCACCACCCTCATCTTGGCTTGTTCACCCAAGGACCCCTCATCATCAGTCCCTGGTCACTCTAAATTTCTTCTCCTATAGCTTTACCATGGGGAGAATATTTTGGGGATGGCATAACCAGTCTATCTTCTATACCCTCACATAGTATCCATAGGTAACACAAAGATAATTCCTATGATTGTGATTTAACTATAACCTTGTAAGAATATAGGTGATCACATCTTTAATAACACCTCTATAATTGGATAACCATGTTCATCAACAACCATTTTCAGCTTCCCCCCCCCCACTATTTAGTTAACCAATGGAGAATAACAATGTAGACCCTTGACTATTATAAGCATTATGGAATTGTCACGATAGATTGCACTGACCTCCATAGTATAGTCCTAGAAAGTGATACCGATAGGGGTGGTGATTTGAAAAAAAAACCCTCTTCAACTGCCTTTCATTAGAGCATGATACAAAAAACATCATCCACTACGTTATTCATCATCCAATCCATCCTCAATTGGGATGTATCATTAAATAGTAAAGCATATTATACTAGATATTCTAATTATACATTATCTATAGATGTATTAGTGGAAACTTATTTTGGTAAAAAAGAAGACAATAAATGACTTATCTCTTTATGGGGAGCTTCTGGGGATGTTTTCCTTCTACAATCCAATTTCATTCTAGGCCTAGGATTCTGCATAACAACTTGAGATGACTCATTTAAAAATTTGTACACTTTTCATTTAGGATATTATGATATCAAAACCATGGTATGGTTATAAGATAATCCTACTAATGAATGACGGGGAAGAACATCTATCTTATCCTGATTGTCCTCCCTCATGATCATCAGCAAAAAATGGAAATCCCCTAGTCGATGATCCTTGGATAGAACATGTACCAAGCTAGGGCATCTCTATTGAACATGTAGGAATTCATGACTTGATTGTTTATGTGCATACAAATTTTAGTGGAGATACCCATAAATACTAGTTGAATGAATGTCCTCACGAGGTGTGGACATATAAGCACGTGCCTCATGAGGCTAAAATAGATCATAGGTTTTGATGGAAAAAGGTTCATAGTAGATCATATAACCCCAGACATGTTGATCCATCTGTGTAATATGTCTTACTCAACTAATACATAATATATATTGTTTGAACAAAACATTGAGAATCCTCCAGAGTATAACATATTCCAAACCTCCTAGATAAACTTTTATCCAACCCTATAATACATTGAATTTCCCACAATTCTATAAGGGGATTTTCCCTTGTAAACATGGTGCTATAGATGATAATTATTTCCACCACTGGGATGGATAACCAGATATGATCATCATACCACATTGGTTTATATAGTGAATGTGGAACCTCTATCACCACCATTTTATTCAATTCGATGTAAGTAACCACCTAGGTACAAAGTTGGGAAAACTACTAGTCAAGAAGCCCATTCAATACATAGGAAAACATCCCATCCCTATTCTTTAAATCTCGCTTCTATAACCACATCCAAGTACACACCTGGTTCAATATAGAAATCATTCATAAGACATGATTTGGAATTCATAGCATACTTCTTAGAGTGGACATTAATAAAAAGTATCATTCCTTTCGTTGAACGGTATGTCCAATATTGTAATGTGATCCTTACATAAGGGATTTTAGGCAAGATTGAGTAGTTCTTGTGTAAGAGGAGGAATACTTGCTACATTATCCCAGGAAGACCATAGGAATAAAAACTCATCAAACAACACACCTAATCTTGGTGTACACATATCTTTCCGCATCCCAAGTTCTATCAACATCCACACCTCGAATAAGGTGGAAGGTTTTCATGTCATGACTCCAATGTTAGAAAATTTACGACATCAGACCTTATTACAATAGGAAAAAATCTACAATAACTAGATATCCTAATACATCCCAATATATATCACGTTCTCAATGATTTCAGAAGAAATGTATTGTATATATAAGGCACATCTCTACCCCATCCCACAAATTCCTAATGATCAAATGTCCTAGTTGGTAACCTACTATAAATTCTTGTTTGAGGATGAATTACACATTATCGAGTTATACATATGAACATCTAAAGTAGGATCTCGATTGTTTTGATAAAATTTTTGGTAATGTATATTAATATATTCTACTATTCACGATCTCTATTGGCCAAAAAATATCATTCTTGAGATATTTTAATATAGAATATGTTTTGGTTTTTCTTATCCCAAGAGAAGGGTATAAATGATGACTGCATTCAAGGAATGAGAGTTAAATTTTTAATACCAAACCCATAATAGGTCAAAATTTCAAAAAGAGGATATCCCAAGGATTAATGATTATAAACTCTATCAACATAATTTAAAATTACCCAAAATAATGATAATAAATAGAATCCATGGTCACCAAAAAATCATCATGACATGCTATCATTGATTACACCTCCCACCTAGATGGCTTGAGAGAGCTATAATGAGAGCCAGAATCCATCTAAACAAAATAATGTTGAATTTGTTAGAAATATATAATAAAACACTTAAAATGAAAATGTATAAACCAAATGCATCATATATATCACATTAATAAGTATGTAATTTAAAATATTAGAATGTAATAATGAATTTCCTAGCTCTCAATGATCTCATGAATTAGATAATCCCAGATGACAACAAATAGCCACAAGACCCCTCAGAAGACTCATGATCATGTTTCCTTGTTATGGTCACACTACTCATAATGAAGTCAATGTAACTAGAGATCATGCAATTATATCCCACAAAATCCTCCAGATGATTTTAACCCCTATGGAAAAAATGTCAAAAAATTAAAAAAAAATTATTTCATTGTTGATTCAAGAGATCCATTGGGATAAAAAGTTTTTGGGAACGGGTTCTCACAACTTGGTCTCACGAAAAAGTCTCACAATGTATTATCATGGTATGGTCATTGTGAGGAGGATACACGATTGAAGATGGTTGGGAGGGATTTTGTAAAATTTATAGTCATTGATTGAATACCTCTTTACTCTTCTATATATAAGTTAACCTAATGAATACCAAATGTCACCAAGTAGACCAAGAATCACATAAGACACTGATTGGTGATGTCCACAAATTCTCATGTGTGAATTTAAATTCCACATAATTGGGCCCATTTCTCCATATATGTCACAGATGAGGGGGAAAATTGTTGGAAACCCAAAAATGAGAATATATAAATTCAAAAGGTTTGATATAATTGAATATAGGTATTAATTCCCCATAAAACGGAAGATGGTGGTGACCATGATCTTGAATATCGTGTTAAAACCAATGAGAAAAGATATTGCATGACCTTCAGATGGTCATGCTGGTGTAAAAACACAGTAGATAACTTTTGGATGGTCCTATGAAGTCATATTAATTGTTTCATATGATCTTACAGAGAACCTAAATAGTCGTCCAAAAATCCATGGGAAATGGGTTGAAAATATCTAAAAGGCAGGATCCTCTTACAGTCACAAAACCCACATGACACATCACCATTAGAGAGATTATTTTTCTTGGACAAAACTCATGAAAACAAGTACAACAAATAGGGAATTTTAAAATAAATTATATAAGTAAAAGGGGGATGGTGGGATACCCTTTTATTCATAACCGTACTATGATTTACCCGTTGTTATTCTCAAGACACTATGAGCACCTAGTGATATGTCTGTAAAATTCAATTACAATGGAATCATTATCACATTAAGGGAATCACACATGACTAGGAAACATCAATCTATCTTTTAGATATATATCAACAAATAGATGTAATTTTAATTTAAACTTTCATATATTTCTATAGGACCTTAAATTTTTGTTGTGATACATTGTCGATAATTAAGGTGATTATCTTAATCAAAACACAAAAAAACCTACAAAATCCATTAAAATTGTAAAATAAACAAATGAAATAAATGGGGAAATTAATTGAGACTCTTAATATCATTAAAATCCCACAACATGCATTGTATTTCTATAACACAATCTTATAGGACCCCTAGACAAGCTGGTCTGATTATGTGGAGGCCCATGGATAGGTCATCCTTATCTCATGGAAAGTTGTAGAAAAGTTGCATGAGAACATTTGAATGCCTTTCAACAATATCCCATATCTTTTAATTGACCTTGGACATGTCAACATGGTCATACGAAAATCCCTAACCATGTCACCATGAGAAAAAAGACCCGGTTATTTTGTAATAATACAATAAATGGTTCATTGAATGTATGGTCTTATGATCCCTAAAATCCATGCTATTACCATAGAATGACTTATGGAAGGAACTCATGTAGAAGCATGATGAAAAATACCCTGAAAAAAACTATAATGAATTATCATAGTATAAAAAGTAAAAAGTATAAAAAACTAGTGTGGTGATACCTATAAATCCACCACTCCCACATGAAAATGAATCTTTTTACAAATGGTTAAAATCATGGAACCTCATACATACTCACCTATGAAAATGAGTGGATGTTTCATATCGGATGATCTCCTGAATGGAATAGATTCTCATTAGGTTATATTTAGGGAAAAAATAGACTGATCAGGAATCATGCATAAAAGAAACACTTGTCCCCCAAAGATCACATGGATGTATTTATGTGATTACCAAGAAGAACATCCTACATATTTTATAGAACTTGCGGGACTTAAATCAAGCAAAAAGTGTCCAAATATAACGAATATAAAATAAAAGACTAAAAAACAACTAAAATATGGGATAATTATGAAAATAACATATATTATGATCCTCACGAGCTTCGCATAAACTACCTGGGTAATATTAAAACACCCATACATATTTCCCATGTTAGGTGATTCTAATTTGGTATAATATTTGGATTAATAAATTTCATAAAAAGTAAATTCGAACCCCTTGTCATGCCACTTATGTCTCATGGATCCCTCCAGGATCGCCATACATGCCTCACAATGTCCTCTATATATGTCACCTAGATAATATGGAGACACTAGTACATGTCACTTATGTCTCAAGATAATACAAAGAAAAGTCAACTGGTTTGCATGACATCTTCTCAATATACCAACCAAAAATTACAACGTCCAGCAGACATGTGGTACCCTTCGTGAAAAGTCACACTAAATCTCATGACACCCTTTAAGAGTTTCATCTATCCTTCATGTTTTCACTAGGGCAAGTAATAGGGATCATGCATGGCCCTATAAATATGTTAGTTGAGATCATGCGAGAAATTCTAGGACAAGTCCTACAAGTTTTTAAATATCGTCCATAAATGTCATACAATAACATACGATGATATTCATACATGAAGTCGAGGTTATGTGAGGTACAAATAAAAATTAAACTAGATCATGTGATTATATTTGGACATGTCTGGCAAACATACTCTAACATTTCATTACAGAAAAGCAAGGCATGATGATAAGGAAATCAATTTATTTCAAGCAGATAATCTAGTTAGGTCAATAAAAAATCCCATGAAAATATAACCATGAACAACCATAGTTTTTATGGCATAATACCAATGGAATCCTAGGACATGATAACCACTTCAAACCTCATTGTGTAATCCCTAATAAAAAGGGAATCCAAAATACATAATCCTGGATCAAAAGTGAAACGTCAGTGTGTAAGCCCCATCCAATAGAACTATGATGACTTTGTTCCCTTCTATAACTTGGATACGTAAAATTATTTCATAAGCATGGATCTATATATTAATCATCCAAACTACATTACCATCACAAAAGTCCTATATCCACAAGCAATGAGATTGCGTATTTTCCTCCCCTTTTTTCTCACACCGATCATATATCACATGGGTTTAAAGATTCCCTAGGATCATCATATTCGAATAATAAGCCTCTATATAGATAATGGAAACCTCAATGTGTAATCCCATATTGGTAACAAATAATATATGTCCCACACATATGGGAAAAATCATTATGTGAGGCATAAATAATTAAACTTTTAGAACATTTATTCATGCCATAACTATGATATGTATGATGCCATCTTAATTCCTGACACTGAAATCAAATTGGCACCCACATTGGTATATGTCCCTTCATGACTAAGACATTTAAATCATCGGGACCCAGTCCTTCACATGGGATGACCATAGTATGTTATCTATCATCAAACAATGAATCCAATTGAACTATGATGAATCTGATTCCTACCATTACTAGAATATGTAGGATGCAACCCTGTGGCCTGAGCTCCATGTTAGAAAACCTAGGGGTTGTCCAAGTATATATGTCTCACATATACAAGCAGTAAGACACATTACATTTTATCCCATATTTCTCAAACAGAGGATAGATCATGTTGGATTTGCGATTTCCAATGGTCATGTCATTCACATCATAAATCTATAACATCCAGTGAAAATTCAGTATGTAATCCCAAATGAGTGGAATGATATATACATCCCCCATATAAGTCAATATACTATGGGGATAGTCCCAAGGGTGTGATCAATCTATGATAACTTAGATTCATACTTCAACAAGGATATGTATAACCTCTCATCGAGACTCGAGCTCAAATATTATGTTCTGATTCTCCCACACACATTTCCTTTCTGCAAGACATTAAATTGTAGAGGTATAATGAAATTTGTGGGTTTTAATTACTTCTATAAAAAAAATATGTAGGACACCTCATAATTGAACAATCTATATCTCAGGATATTAACCTCCACCATACATGGAAGAAAATTCAAAAGTGTCTGGTTATGTAGTATTAACATATAAAAAGCTATTCATTTTTGGAAAATGGTTGAATAACATCTGATATATAAAGGAGAATTCACTAATAAGATCCCCATATTCAATATAATAAAAATGTTAAATTATGATGTTTTTATTTGGTTAAATAGTCTTGTATCTAGAATAGGAATATATTTTTAAACATATCTTAAATATATAAGAGATTCCTGGTGTGGGAAAACATTACCACCCCCAAAAGGGTGTAAAGATCTTGACCACCCAACCACTCGAGCAAGATGATTTCATATGTTTCATTATGGTATGAAACCTCACCTGGCCACATGCCTTTTGAATGTAGTTTTGTACCCAGTTATAGATGTGGGAACCATTGTGAGTTTCTATTATGAAAAAAATGGTAGTATAATGTAACATGTTGTCCAGTACAGTTAACCCCATCACTCACAATCAACTATCGAGACAAACCATACTCACCTTTTAATTTCCTCCATATCATCAAGCATTAGAAGAAGAAGTTAAATATAAACTAGGGAATAAATTTCAATGAAAATTTGAAGGATCATCAATTTTTAATAAAAATAAATCACATCTACAATGGAATTTGATGATTTGAAATAAAAATTTTCAAATTCAATTAATAATGTAAAAGAAATTTTAGAAAATAAAAGTGTGAAAGACTATGAACTTTACCACATTGATAAAATTAATTTTCATTGAAAAGCATCTCATTTAGTGGTTGATAATGAACATCAAATTATTGATTCAAATATAGATTCAATGTCACAAATGAATACAATCTGATGTTGGTAAATACAATTTGATAGTTATATATATATATATATAACATCTAGAAGTAATAATTTTAATGTTAATACTAAAACAAATGGTGATTTTAAATGGATGGAATGATTTACTATACTAATAATATATGTTTTGGAGTGAAATATATTTTTTGTTCCTGTAGAGAAGCTAGAGTTGCTCAATTGATGGAGGAATATAATATAGTAAAAGGTAAAAATCACTTTTAAAAGTTATGTATAAATATTATGGATAATATTGGGACAATATAAATTTGGGGATATTATAATGAATGTATTTATTTAAATACATTTATATCAAATAGACTATGGCATATGGATGAGAAATTGTGAAGTAGTGTCAATCCAACCAAAAAAAGTAATTATTAGAAGAAATTTGATGATTATAAATTCATGGATGGAAACAGTTTATAATAATTTAATGAAGCCCAAGGAAGGTTTATCTAGGTCAATTTTATGAATACAATATTACCATTGAACATACCAAGTTGAAAAAGAATTATAATACAAAAAAATCACCGAAAAATGATGTCAAATGAAAATAGATGTCTTTGATAATTGATGTTTCAAAAAAACAGCCCAATGTAAACATCCATTGATAATAAATATTTTTGAACCATGAACTTCTTATGCAAGAAATAGACTTTGTTTTGTGTGTTTTTTTTCAATCCGCATTAGATGTTCAAAATGTTAGGCAAGAAAGGGATCATACAGTTCAAGTGGACAATAGTATTGAAGGTGGCATCATTTCCCTGTGTTTTCTTAATTTTTGTGCATGAAAATCGGAAATTAGAGAAATGTGTGATTTGGAAAAAATGGTGTGTGCAAGATTGTACATGTTTTGTTAACTTGAGCACAAACAATATTTCAGGATTATAATTTCATGAAATGGAAAATCCATTAGCTTCATGAAAAATTTGGAGTTATGCATGGAAAATAGTTCCTGCATGAAAATCATTGCGTGTGGAGTGAGAGGTTTTTCACCACATGGTGGGATTTGCATGTAGGGGTTAGCGATGCCTATAAAAATTAGGTGACCCCCTAATTCGGTATGACTAAATAATTATATATGGACTGAGTTCCGACGTGTGAAAAAAGTTGCGTGAAAAGGGAGTAGTGCGGACAAATTAAAGTTGCACAGAGGAGTTTGAGTTCTTCAAAATAGTTCAAGTTTCCCACACTATATAAAGTTGCGCATAAAAGGTGTAGTTACACAAAATATTTCCAGTGTGAAAAGAAAATCTTTTGCGAAAAGTCAGATCTTTCACGCATAGGGTAGGTGCTATGCACAGTTATCAGTGTAGGCTAAATACATGTTCATGATATCCTTTTTGGTGGTTCAGTGATTTAATGTGCATCAATGTAGGACTTTGACGCAAGTTGTTTCTCATGTTGAACAGAGAAAAAAACTACAATTCAAATCTTTTGAAATGACCATAACATAAATAACCTGAGTGTAACTTCTCTACAGACAGTGACCTAGGGGGTCTAGGGAAGTGATCTGAGGGAGTAGTTAGCTATCCATGAACGTTTATTAAGGAGGTTTTCCTAGTATAGAGTGATTGTGATGAAATATTGTAATCCTAAAACATGTGATGATTTGTGGATATAGGTATGACTAAAACACTGTTGACGCATTCTCCTTGGACATAGCGCATTGCGGCGAACCATGTAAAGGTGATGTGTCATCTCCCTACTTTCATTTGTTTGATAGATTTAACAAGTTCCTACCAACATTGTAACAAGATCCACAACATTAAAAACTAAAAGTGGAAACCCAGATTCACATATCCCCTCTTAGGGTGTTCAAGGGTTCGTCAAGTTGTATCAGTGCGAGGATGCTGGTGTCTAATCTGTCTTATTCCATCATGGAGAATTCATCCAGTGTTAGAAGAGTCCCCCTTTATGATGGATGTAATTTTCAGATTTGGATGAATAGAATGAGATATCATCTATCATCACCTGTAATGGATGTCCTATTTCCAAAAGTTCTAGGTATAAAACTTACTGGTCCAACAAGGTTGGATATGGCTGATGAAGACAGGAATATTCTTGATGCTGATGGTAAAGTGAAAATACTCTCACTGCAGCCCTTTCAAATCAGATCTATCTGAAGGTGATGAGTTTCACCTCAGTAAAGACCATGTGGGATAAATGTGAAAATATTTATAATGGAGATATTAATGTGATGGAGTTGAAACTACAAGTCCTACACAATAGGAATGATGATCTGAAGATTCATCCAGATTTTAGTGAAAGCTCCTTCAATCGAATTACGGATGTGGTTGGAGAAATTTGCGGTCTAGGTGAAGAAATCATAGAT
Source organism: Viscum album (assembly GCA_963277665.1). Classification (NCBI taxonomy): domain Eukaryota; kingdom Viridiplantae; phylum Streptophyta; class Magnoliopsida; order Santalales; family Viscaceae; genus Viscum; species Viscum album. Next base: position 881,037,989 of record OY728153.1, on the reverse strand, counting down.
ATGATCATTGTAGAAAAAATATTGTGAATACTTCCACCCATGTAAAATGAAAATGTGTCATATTTTAAGAAAGAGATCATTAAAAACATTCTCTGGTTGATCTTCTAAGTAGCCAAGTGGCATATGAAATTAGAGTCAACCCAAGAGATTCTACGACTCAATTAAGAAAGGAAGTGGAATTCAAAGCCATGGAGAAACCAAAAATTTCAAAAGATAGTAGTGGAAAAGATGAATAAGAAGTATAAATTGTATCTGTCGTTCCCATGATGTTCCTAAAGGGAAAAGGGATATTTAATGGGAAGTTACCTCTAGCTTGATTTCGGTGAGGAAATGTTAGGAACATTTCCTCTCTGTTCTTAATAAATATTGATGATCGAAATAGTGAATCTGAAAACATTGAGATGACTTAAAAAATGTTTTCCAAAAAGGGATACTTCAAATATATAAGTAAATTACTGAATATTAGTTTTTTATTAGAATATGAAGATGATTATAATGAAAAATGTGAAGAATAATAACCTTAATTTAAAACTGGAAACCATGCTTCCATGATATCCACTGTTGAAAAAGTAGAAGATAATGGTGGAGAAAACCATTTTACTACTAGTTTCAATCCTGAGTTTCAACTTAAGGAAGTTGTTAGGAATATTAAAATAAAATGTAACAGTTTTAATAAGTGGAAATCAACTGTAGATGATTTATAAAAATATGCTGAATAGCACAAAATTAAAATTGAATGACTGGAAGAATTTGTAAAAGTACAATCTAAAGTCCTTGAATGTATTAAAGATGTAGTGAATCTGAATCTCGGAATTGAAGAGTAGTCAATGTTCATCAATGACCTAACATCCAGACTAGAAGAAATTTCAAGGACTATTGAGTGTCTTGAGGAGGGTGTTGTTACTATTATGAGTAAACATGAGTAGAATAAAATTCGAAAGAATCAAGGAAGAAAATAAATTTTGGAAGGTTCTTATACGCTGATCAATTAGAGAGAGAAAACACGGCTCTAATAGAGATTAAAATATTTTAAATGATCAAAGAACTGCTTACATGGGAAATAGTGGAATCGGTTGTGAGGACAAATCATCAAATGCTGCAAATAATGATGACCAAAATAAAGGGAAATTGAAATTGGGTAATATAGAAATGACACCTGAAGTGAGGACAATATAAAAATAAAAATATACCATCCTTGAGCCTCTATGTATAATAGGAATGCAAACTATAATACCATAGAAGAAGGAATGAAGATAAATAGAAATGAGAAGACATTTCATCTCATGAATTTTTAGTTCATTGGATGTTTGTGCCATATCATGTCTAATTGAAATAATGCAAGAAGCTATTTGAATTGAGATGATATATGAGTTCAACAAAGGTGAAAAAATTCATATCCTTATTCTTTTAGAAGAAATGATTTCTATACATATTGTTTGTGTGTTCTAAATTTGGTCATAAGTTCATTGATTACATGCATAAAATGGACATGGACACCTCATACCAGAGTTTGAGATAAGTCAAAGATCGTCAACAAGATATTCTTCCTCATAGAAACATGTTTTATCTTCTGAAAGAATATTTTCAAAATGAATAAACAAGTACATAGAAGGAATAATTGAATGGAAATAAATGTTATACACTCAATCCACTGTCTCATGGAATGAAAAAAATAAAACTGAGAAATACATCCATTCATATGTAGACCTAAAAGCTAAAAAAAATAACACCTGGATTCTGGATAGCAGGAGCTCGTCTCATATGAAATTCAACACTGGTCTGTTGATGGATGTCAAGAGATTGGTTTATTGAATAGTATGGTTTGGTATTAATGGATCTCTAAAAATCAAAGGTAGTGAAAGTGTGGAACTAGCTAATGTATAGCTAAAGGAAACTGATGTCCTTTGTGTAGATGATGTATGTCATAATCTCTACAGCGTGAGTCAACTCTTTTTCTCTAGACTTATAGTTACATATACTTAGAATGGCATCACTATCAAGGGAATGATAGGAAATTAACTTATGAAGGGATGCAGAATAGAAGGATACCTATATTAGGTTGACCGTAAAGAGAACGTTTTCTACAAGACTATTGAGAAAGAAAATAACATGTAGCAGTGGATATTGGTGCACATAAATAAAAAATACATGGAACAAATATCCAAAACTAAAGATTTTCATTTTCATTCCATACCAGAAGCGTGAAAAAGAAAATTCATGTGATGATTGTATTCAGGGGATGTTGGCCTACAGTTCATATCATCCAAAGAAGAAAATGGCATCTCATCATCTTGATCTCATTCTAGCAGATGTATATGGGCTGATAAATTTAGCAGGAACTCATGGAGAAAGGAACTTAGTTTTTTTCATAAATTATTACAGTATAATTTCATGAGTAATGGTTATACACAAGAAATGAAAAGTGCTTGACTTCTTGAGAAAATATCAGTGTATCACCAAGAATGGTACTGGATGAACAATCAATGTGCTATGATCTGACAATGTAGGGGAATACACATCCATTGAATTTAAAAATTTCCTAGAGTATCATGGGATACACAATGTGGTAGCTATTGTGAGAACTCCACAAAAAAATATAGTTCTTGAGAGAAGTAATCTATAGGTGAACAACATGGAAATAACTATGCTAATTGAGAGTCGTATCCCATGACATTATTACAAATAGTCCATTCATGCTGTAGTGTATATTCAAAATCAAAGACGGATTTAAATGGGTGTGACAAAAAAACCATATGAAATGTGTAATGGAAGGAATCCCTCTATGAAGTAATTTTATTTTTCATGGCATTAAATTCTTCATCGGAAATAAAGATGGAAATCAAGGGAAGTACATTGAAAATGCATAAGAATGAATTTTCCTTTGATATTCAATGAATAGAAAAGCCTCCAAGTTGTTCAACAAGAGCTTTGAAAGGACTATAGAAAGTAACGATGTTAATATCATTGAAGAGAGAACCAAAAATTAATCAAGGATTTTATATGATCATGTAATATAAAATGGGAATGAATGTGAACATGGAGTAAATGAAAATAGATTAATATAGGATGGTGTAAAAAACACCCAGGTTTCACATCATGATGTGACTCAGAAGAAGAATCGGAAGAGGAATCCTTGGCTGGAGAGAATGTGGTTGAATCTTGAAGGAGGAATCGAAGACCATAAATTGACCAATTCAACATTATTGGGAATTTTATTGCACCAAAACAAACAAGGAGAATGTGTAATGACACAAAATCTGAATTTCTGTCAGTTGTGGGACCATCGTCATTTGAAGAACCTGCAAAGGATGAATCGTGGGTGAATGCCATGAATGAAGAGTTAGATTTTATTGAAAAGAATCAGACATGATATCTAGTCAAAATACGTAAATTTCACAATTTGATTGGTAAAAGGGGGATTTTCAAGAAAATTTTTTATGATCTTGGATGTGTTATCAGAAAAAAGGCACGAATGGTATGTAATAGATATTCACAGATTTAAGGTGTTGATTTTGATGAAACATTTTCTCTAGTTGCTAGATTCAAGTAAACTAGGATAATTAATGCCCTATAAATCCAAATATGATATAAATTACATCAAATGGATGCCAATACAGCATTCTTGAATGGTGTTCTCAAAGAAGAAGTCATTATCAAATAAAAAGTGGATTTTCTTCTTGGTACTGATGAAACACTGGTTTGTAAACTAAATAATGAACTCTATGGTTTGAAAAAGGAACCACAAGAATTTTATTCCATTCTGGATTCTTACCTCAAGAAGCTGGAATTCCCAAGAGGAGGAGTTGATCACAATCTATATGTGAAGAATTCTCCCAAAGATCAATTCATGGTTCTAGTTTATGTTGATGATGTTATATATAGTAGAATCAAGAATAAACAAGGAGATGAATTTTCCAATCACATGAAATCATAATTCGAAATGTCTTTGATTTGGGAGCTCTCATATTTCATGGGGATATAGGTGATTCCAAATAAGTATTACACTTTCTTTTGTTAGGAAATGAATGTGAGGCAGTTGCTAAAGAGATTTTATATGCATGACTCCAAACTAATGTCAACTCTGATTGTATTTGGAAGAAAATATAGAAAGAATGAGGATGGGACATCTGTATATCTACCCATGTACATGAGTATTATTGGAATCTTATTATACCTAACTACTACATGACATTATATTATCTTTGAAACTTTCTTAGCTGTCCGATTTCATAGTAATCTAAAGGGAGAACATATGAAAACAGTTAAAATAATCATGAGGTACATTCAAGGTACTCATAATTATGGGTTATACATTTATTCAGAAAGGGGTAGTAAATTATGAGCATTTTTTGATGTTGACTGGGTTGCAGATGTAGTGGACTAAAAGTCCACAAGTGGTGGAGCATTATATATTAGGCAAAAATGTGTTAGCAGGTTGACAAAGAAACAAGAAAGTACTTCTCTTAGTACTTCTAAAGCTGAGCAAATATTTTCTAACGTTGAATTAACTCACATAATATGGATGAAGCAACAACTGATAGATATTGGTGATGAGGTAAAACAACCATTAGTTATTTACTATGTTAAAAAGAGCGCAATTGATCTTACCAAGAATCATATTCAGAATTCTCATACAAAACATATGAAAATCAGATATCACTTTATCATGAAAAAACTTGAATAAGGTGTGATTAAAATGGATCATGTGGGAACTGATGAAAAAATAGTTGATATCCATACCAATCCACTTTCAGCTGTTGTATTTGAGAAAAATCAATTGAACCACAGTGTTCAGCCACCTCCTATTGTATATGGAGGTTACAAAATTCCCCTCTCCCCACCCATGTTAACTATTTTTAATCTTTTTGTGGATGTGATGTAGGTTTATGTGGTAGATACAATCTATGGGGTGTTTGGAGAGGTTCAATATACTTTTACCAGACGTCGGGTGTATTGTCAATGGGGGAGAAAGGAATAAATTTAGGATTCAAGACATGTACATGTAACAAACATATAATTATTCTGTGGCATGCTGAGAATTTAGTGTAAGGTGGAGTAGGAATACATTCTAGGTATGTGATGATTTTTTGGCATAGTAAGGAATTAGCATGGGTGGGTTCTTTAACAATTCCACAACATGGAATCCTTATTCACACTTCCTCTCTTCTTTTCAACACCAATCATTTATCACATAGACTTAGAGTGTTGGCTGAGTTATTTCTTGCATTTTAGAATTTTCCTATGGCTGGTACTCTTTTGAAATTATCTAGTGATTTCCAACAAACTCAAAGGGGGAGATTGTAAGTACCTTGACTGTTCAGTGAACGAAATGGATTTTGATTTTTATTGTTGTCAATATTCATTATATGTTAAGAATATTATACTGGAAATGGATCATACAGTAAGAGAGGACAACAATATTGAAGGTGGCATCATTTCCCAATCATTTCTAAATTTTTGGTCCTGAAAATAATTAAATGAAGAAATGTGTGTTTGGAAAATAAATATTCATTCATGATTATAGCTGTTTTGTAAACATGTGTGCAAGGCATGTTTTGGGTTCATAATGTCAACAAATGGAAATAGGCATGAGCTGTGTGAATAATCTAGAGCTGTGCGTGAAAAAAGTTTCCATTGTGAAAATCATTGTACATATAATGAGAGGATTCTCATGACACTGTGGATTTTCATGCGGGGGTCAGAGACAGCTAAAAATAATAGGTGACCCCCTCATTCGGTATGACTAAGGACGTAGAGAAGATCAGAGTTTTAATGTATTAAAAAGTTGGGTGAAAAGGGAGTTGCACAGAATAGATGGAGTTTCAAAAGAAAGTTATTGTTGAATGAAAAAGATAAATTTGTGCGATTAAGATCAAGTTTCATGCAAAAGATAATGTAGTTCATAAAGGGTGTAGTTTTGCAAAAATATTTTCCATAATAAATGAAAATCTTGTACGCAAAAGATGGATCAATGGCGCACATGGTAGGTGTTGCATGAAATAGTCAGTGTAGGCTAAATACATGTTCTGAATACCCGGTTCAGTGCCATAGTGCTTTCAGGTGAATTAATTCAGGTATTCAATGAAAATATTTTCCTATTCTGAACAAATACAGAGACTTCAATCCAAATCTATTGAAGAAAGCATCATGTCGATTAACTGAGTTTGACTTCTCTCAAGGAAGGGAGATATGGGCTGTCGAGAAAAGTGATCCGAGGGATGCAGTGAGTAATCCATGATCATTTGTTAAGGTAGTGTTCCTGGCATAGAGTGACTGTGACCAAATCTTGTAATCCTAAAAAAGTGATTATTAGAGGATTTAGGTACAACCGAGACACTATCGGCATATACTCCTTAGAGGTAAACTTTTTTCGATGAACAATGAAAAAGTGTTGTGTCATCTCCCTATATATATTTGTTTGATAGAATTAAATTTTTTTTACCAATGTCGGAACAAGATCCATAACTTTAAAAATAAAATGGTGATACCCAGATTCACCCCTCCACTCAAAGGGTGTTCCTGGTTCCTTCAAAAAATTTAATTCTCATCACATTTATAATGTTATTAGGCGATATATATATATATATATATTACTAATTTAAATAAAAAAATTTATACTCTATGTTAATGATGGGTCCCTCATATCATGAAATGTTTTGCAACATAAACTGGAGAAGGTATGATTTTCAGGACCAAACATGCATTTTCCCTACATGGGTTGGTAGTAAGATGAGTGTGAAACCCCAAGACTACCTCCAAAATACCAAAGAGTGTAGAAAATCATTGAGTTAAAATATAAATGGAATGAGATATGTTATCCAAAATTATCTTATTTCATGTACACACCAATTTCTATAAAACAATGAAAACATCTATGAATCAAACTGAAACATCAATAGTTTATGCCCTGCACACAACAAAATCTAGAAAATAAACCAAAGTATAATAGCAGTATGAAAAATATATAATGTGGAAAAATAAACACCCAACAATAAATGAACCCAAACCTAAAAACTATAATAAAAATGAATTACTATAGAGATCCCGACTATCAATATCAAAGTCTGAAAAAAGAAACATGGTTAACAAATTCATGTACTACCACCCTCCTCTAATGTCAACACAAATTTCATTGTCATTTGAATAAGACTCAAAATTTGAAGGTGAATCCCATATAGGTTCAATTACATTCATACCTAGTAGGATTAATAAAAAAAGATCCATTGAATTCCTAGAACAATGTCATATTAGTAAGCATGTTAGTAAAGAGAATCCTAGCTGAATTATACATAATGAAATCCAATAGAGTTAAAAATGGGATTAATATATTTAGAGTGATTTAAGAATGAAGGGTCATCCTACATCATCCAATTTTCCATCTTTTATTCGATGTTCCATGTGTAACTATAGATGAATCAACGTAGATGTATCACTCCTCGCCACTAAACTCCACAATAAATTTGGTGTTATCTATTGTAGAGGACCCACTCACAACTACATCTCTAATACGGGGTGGGGGTCACTATATAGATAGAGTACCTTCACCTTTTATATTAAGAGGATTACATAATAAACCAACGTAATGAGTATGAGAGACATATTACCAGGTGGGATAGGGGGAGTTGACTCTGGCAATTTCATGGTGATTAAACCTGATCACATCCATTTTCCAATAATCCTTGAAATAATATTCTCTCTCACAACCTATAGTTTCATATCTATAATTCAGTAATACAGTATCCATTGTATATGATGAATAAAAATACATACTATGGGATACATGGAGAACAAAATAATTTTGGAAATTGAGGATATAAAGTAGGTGATAGATTATGAAAAATGTACATGTCTCGTTATGGTTATACACATCGTTTCTTGGATGTGTTGGGGATTCTTATTTTTTTGGGACATTCTCATATAATTCTCCCCATTTTCATGTGATCCAAATATTCTCTTCTATAGTAGTTGTGACCATGTACACTATCCATGTTTGGGTAAATTGGCCGAGTTTGAGTACGTTGAAATTCACAAATACTCCGACCATTCACATGTACCTTGTCCTATCAATAAAAATTTACTATGTGGTTATATGTCAAGTAACTGGTATCGAGACACATATAATGTATCGGGAGTGAATGGTTTGTGATATTTTATTATTCTTGATATTATATCCACCTTTTAAAGTGGACTGCACAATATGTGTTCCTTTACAACTCACTTTTTTTGTATGGATTATCCTCAAATATATATTCATTCACATAGATACCAGAACATCCACCTTTTCACTGATTAACCTCCCAAAATCTATCTAAATTAGAGGGAGAGAATTTGATTGGTAATTTCAAGGCTCCAATGGCCTAAAATATGATTTCTATTACATTGTAGTGGAGTTCCTGTGTCATCTTCCACCGATTAGGGTGTTGATAATCAAATTTAATACACACATCTTGAAACAACCCTTAATATTTTAAAAAATGATGATATCTATCAACTTCATGCATGATACTGGAATTTTGGGGGTTCAATCACAATAAAATCCCTCCCAAAGGAATGTTGAAACTCTAAGTGTGTGGGCCAACAGTGAATAACATAAAAAATAATAGTGTAGAGTACACCAACCAGTTGAAACCATTTTTTTAAAATTTTAAATCAAAAAATTATTACATAAATTAGAGGGATGCTGATTACTATTCATGAAAAATAAGAATAAATATGTTCAGGAATTCATGTTATAATTCAATTCTAATGTGCTGAACTATAAGTACTGATAAGTTCGAATATTGGAAAAATCATGCTTTGCAAAAAATAAATGAGAAAATCAATTAAATAATGTTTTCTACATTGAAAATTGATCAATATTTGATAAGAAATTGGTCCATACAAATTTATTTTAGGTGATCCTGGAATTTCATTTTTGAAGACAACTACTTCGCAAAATGATCATTTCCCTATAATATGTATTCATTAATTAATAAAAAAACTTCTTGGATCCTCTCTAATATTTTATGGTTATGCACCTATCCATGGGAATTTTACAAAAATAGTATTATAATTATTTTGATTATAGTTTAATATAATTTCTATGAAATAAATATAAAAAATAATTACATTACATTACACAACTACCTACAGTTTTCACCATCCAAATACCCAACACTAACTAACATTATGTTGCACATAGGGTTAACCTAATGTCTTATAAACACCTACAATATTATATTTTATATACTATTAATTAATCAACAGGTAAACAATTGTTTCAAAAAATGAATTTGATTTCATGTTTCAGACCAAAAATATTTGTTAAATTTTCAATTAATTTATTTTGTTTGATATCATACATTATACAAGACACCAAGTTTTAATGTACCACAATATACTATTAATAATATTATTAAAACATAAACATAATAAAATATATTTTAAGCATGAAAGTATTAATATGATTAAGAAAATTTTAAAATTAAGTATAATGTCTTTGGATAAAAAAAATACTTTGATAAAAAAGAAATTATTATTTTTATTATAATATATATATCTATAGAAATTACATATTTCTAATGAAAAATTTATTTATTTTTCTCTAAAAATAATGCTTTCCTATTTAAAATAATAATAATTTTAAAATTAAACATTTTTTTAAGATCAAAATTTCAATATTATCTTAGATTTAATTTATAATTGTTTTTAAAAAATGGTAAATTTTTAATATAAATTAAAAAATATAGATATTTTTGAGAAATGAAATTCAATTTAAATAATTTACAGGATCCATTTTATTTTATGATCATTTTAAAAATAAATTTAGTTCAATTATACTATTAGTAATTAAATTAATGTCATTTTAATAAATTTTATGTTAAAAGTTGATATATAAAAAATTTATATACTAATGAGAAAAATATTTCGGAAAACCACTTCTTCATCACACTTAATGATTTTATTTTGAAATTTTATTCAACAACTTACTTGATTTGAATTTTGATCTATAAATTACATATTTTGAATCATCATATTCAATATAGTATAATAATATAATATTATTTTTTTGTTTATAATTAATTGTAAAAAAATCAAAATTAATTACCACAGTTAAGGATAAAGATGGTTTACCTAGTGTTAAACTAAAAAGAATCATGTTAAAATGACCTATTTTTTTAAATTACTATTTCATGGACATATATCAACCTTATCACGTATAAGGTTCCATAGTTATCCATTTGTTATGAATCATTAAGGTTTAAAACATGGTTATAACGTTTTCTTTTCAAAAATTCTAATTTTGTCCTCTCCACCACTTATAAAGGGTACCACCTCTCCTCTCATCATAACACATAAAAATACTATTTTATGGAAAAATAAATAGAAAATTTTTTCTGATACTTCCCCCTCAATTATTATAGGGATTAGTTTTTATATAAACCCTTTTATGAAGAATATTAGTGAAATCCTAAAGAGGTTTTTTAAATAATAAGTATCGTTTTTATCCGATGATTCTTCATTCCTTCTTCAACACCTCTAAATATTTTTAATATATTACGAATAAAATTATATGTTATATATCATTTAATAATATATTATTATTTTTTATTTTCATACCTATTCTGATCTATGATTCTTTAAATTGGGGAATGAAATTGTCGATCCCGTGTACGGTGGACTACGCCTCACGAACCCTTTTAATTCATTTTATATCACTGCCTATCAAATGTTTAAATGAATATATTATATATAAATAAATTATTTGGGAAATAATTGTAGTTTTTTAATTTCAATATTGGATTTACCTTCTTACCATCCAATACGGTGGGAAATGATAACATTGCACAAGTGTACATGTGGATTACCACCTACATGAAGCAATGTGATATATTTCTCATGTTACTTCCACATTGATGGTAATAAAGATCGATAAATTGGATATAAATGAGATAAATTATTTAATTATTATTTTGGGAACGTGAATTCATTTTGATCTATATTTTGTACCATTCATCGAGAAAAGTAATTCATAATTAATGCATACATATGACCTATTATCTCCATGAATGGTGTAATTCGTTTTTTATTTATAACATTAATTTATTTATCTAAATACATATATAATGATTACATATAATATTTATATCATTATTAATGTTTTGGATATTATGGATCCATTTTCAATGTACTATGAGGAAAATTATCGAACCAAAACATTCATGAAAAATGAAGTTGTTATTACCCAAAATAGAGATGTTAAAAAATAATTGTAAATGAATAGGTGAGAAAAGTAAATAAGTAAATCATATATGGTATGATATATATAAATATGGTTATATATAATATGTATAAGAATCATATATCTAATATATTTGTGGTTTTAAAATGTATGTTGATGGTTCATACTTGGGGTAAGGGTTTATTATCATAAATTATCTTTTTTGTGATAAATAATTTGTTATAAAATAATATTATTTTATTATTTTTAGGTCTTGTACAATGAAATTATATATAATTAATTTAATCTAGTCATGAAATTTAAAATTTCATTTCGTATCATTAGTTCTAGGGGCTTGCATTAAAAAATTTATCGAAGATGTTAGGGATTTTCCTCTCAATATTGTCACTATGAGGCACATGCCATATTCATCCCCTTTTATATGTGGTTTATATATATACCAATTAATTCTTTTTTTATTGATAGTTTATTTTTTATGAAATTTTAATATCAATATAAGGTTATTTCATTCATGAAACATAGGATTCAAAAGTTACCAATGTGGTATGAATTGTATAACAATCTCACTGTTTATGAGGATTATTTTTTTATTCTGGTATGGAAATTTTATGATCTCCCTCTCAAGGGTTTGATTATTTTTTTCTATCTCATAGTTAGTTTTAGAGAATACATGTTTTTCTTTCATTTTACAATATTTATTTAATAAATATACCAAAAGAATGTTTATTTGGTAAATAAACTTTATCTCTCTCTTCTTTCAAAAACCATTTCTCTTCCATGTCCATGTTTTCTAAAAATGATTAAAATATTTTTCCAATATCATTCAAATATTATTTCAAGTAATATTTAACCCTGATTTATTTTTTTCAGAATAGTTTAAATTGAATATTCTTGTCTATTTTATAAATTAGGTATTATTGACATTATTTAGATAAATTATGAAGGAAAAGTTTTTTATTTCAATATGTACAACAAGAATGGTGTTTCTGGACATCATGTACCCTCACTAATTTAAATATTACATTAAAAGTTTCCAAATATATTTTAGCTTAATTGTTTTATTTATTATTTGGTAACATATGACACATTAAATATGTAATTTTGAATAGAAATGGGAATTTGTTTTAGTAAATGAAGGAAGTGTACATCTAAAGGCACATTCTTTTATGATAACATATTTTTTGTTACATATGGTATATGAGGGATGTGATCCAATCATACTAAAATCATTATTTCTCTATATGGGTTACAATCATCATAAAAAGATGTCTATAAATATTATATCTTTTAAATAGGCTATATGAATCGATGAAATGATTATGAAATATTTTTCTTTACCCCTAGTTATGTTGGGATGAAATGTTTATAAAACACATTTCTACTCATTGGATTTGAAATGGTGAATGGTTTTTTTCTTCTGTCAAACATATTTAGGATTATAATTATGTGATTGTTGGACATTTAATTGTATATCTATCTAATCCATTTGTAAATTATGGATAACACACGAGTTAAATAAGTTATATATAAACCTAATTGCATGATCAAAATTTAATGAATGAATTTTGTTTTCATGTCTACAAGTTTATGTATAGATATGGTTATTATGTTCATTGGTTTATATGAGTCATGATTTCGGGTCCATAACCTAATGAGAGAAACCATTTCTATTTTTACAAGTTCATAATGATATGAACTGAATTTTTTTCTGATTTTTATTTATATGTAATTCTCCCATGGATCATGTTCATTTATTTACATTATGATTAATTTATTTTGAATTGAAATGAATTATTCCATTAATATTGTATATGATCATTGATGGATGGAAATGGGTATTTTAATTTTATTTTCATGATCAATTACATTTATTCAAAACTTATGATTTCATATGATAATTGATCAATATTTTCCATGTTTACCCATATAGAGAATCATAGATAACATTTTCTAATGTTTCCATTCAGAGGAAATTATGAAATTTTTTATATATGATATGTCTATAAAGAGTAAAAATTGGAGAGATATGTTTGGGATATTTTTTGGATCTTTTAGAAAATATGAAGAGTTGGTATTTTTTCTCAAAATAAATAAAACCATTATTTAACCCAGGTTTGTACTTATGAAATATGTTAAATATTAATCTCAATTGACGAAATATTTATATATGAAAATCATCAGTCAATATAATTTTTATTATAGAAGGGTATTGTTATCCTTTAGATACTTGGATGAGAAAAAAATAGTGTGAAATATATGTAGAATTCAATGTACTGAAACATTTCATTGAATTTTTGTGAAGGATAGAGTGAGTGGTTTCCATGAAATTAAATCTCTATCTTGTTATTAAAAGTTTATGTTGATATAACATAGTTTTACATATTTAAACTAACTCTTAAAAGGTTCTATTGGGATATAAATGGATCATTACAACGTTCAATCTATGAGCCCTAATTCACCACTGATTTGAATAGATTATAACAATAGATAAACTAGGTTAAACATAAGGTGTTATTGACTGAAAATATGCCACCATTATTTTAATATCCTATGATTGATTTTAAATATTGATAACTTCAACAAGCGTATTTTGATATTATTGATAACTATGTTGGATTTATAAGACATTGAAGACACAATGATAAATCTGATGTTTTAATAAGAAATGTTAAATATTATATTAACCATTTTTAGTATTATTATATGAGGTAGATTATATGATGAAATATTTCTATGTATGTTAATTGTTTTCTTCAATGGTTGTATATTGAGTTCATTGTAAGAACACATAATGGTGTTATGGTTGCATCTCTAGTCTATATTTCTTCTCTGGTAAATGTTTTTGAGAATTTTCTTCCTAAAAATATTTTAAATTCCCCACGTAGTGGAATTTTTTTCTATCCTATAAATGGATTTTATTTATTTATATGGATCCTATGTTAATTGATGAGATACTTATGTCACAATTAATTTTCCAAATGCAATCATTATCTTTTATCGGTGTTAGTATGAATACATACATTCACTGTGCATACCATGTATAGGTCCTTATTTCTAATCAAGTGTGATGTTTTGACGTCCCATACCCAGTTCAATCCTAATTAACATAACTCAATTAGTCACATTTCATCAAGAATTCCTCCCAATAAACTATATAATAAAGACTATTTGTTAGTGAAGGGTGATTCCATGGGGATATTATATCTTAGTGTAAGAGCGTAGAAAATTCGTGATAAATATAAATTTTTTTAAAAAAATTATTAAAATTAATAAGGCATCAAAAATATTTATAATAATAAATGAAAAAAATAATCATCAAAATATATAAATTGTGTGACATATAAAATATGTAATCATCTCTCTATAGACAGGAAAACAAGAATCTATAGAAATAAAAATACTATAAAACCAATGGAATAAAAATGATACAAAAATGAAGACACAATCCATGATACCTGAGAACTATCTCAGTCATCTGGAACTATGATGTCATCCTAAACAATGATTTCTAGTCTCTAAAGAAGACACATCCCTTAATCAAAACAACTAATAATATAATTTTATTAAGTTCCAATGAATACCCAGATATGGTGTGAGATAAATTACAGTAGGCCACCTCCAATGAAATATATACATATCTGGTCTATGGAAATAAATTTTATTAATCTATTGCTATATAAAGAAGTAATGTAGTGCGAAAACAAATAACCCATATCTTCTTCAAAATTATATGGTGTCTAAACATGATGTAATTAATTTAATTACTATTTAATTTTTAATAAAGAGGTAATATTTAAATATTTTAGGATTATTATAATAATAATAAATCATAATAATGATAATAGAGGATACAATCTGTAATTAATGAATTATTCACCTCAGGGATGGAAACATATAGTGGTAACTCATGCAGTCTTTCTATATGGGGTCAAAGTGTAATCCATGTGGAACACCAAAGTAATTCCTCTATAAAAGATACTAATGTAGTCCATTTATCTCATCCATAGTAATCCTAAGATAACAATTCATTGGAAATTTGAAAAAATCCTTGGCACTATGTTCCCGAAGTCATCAAGAAGAATCCCTAGATTTTATCAAACTCAGGTTAAATTCTATAGAGAAAGTGAAGTGACCCAACAACATTATTCTATGAATACACTAATAGAAAAAGATCATGTTCAAAGGTGGGTATCTCAATAAAAATGTTTCTCAATAAACTCGAAGGGAATCCTTTTAGTTCTCCAGGCATTCCCTTAGAAATCCAGTGATGTATTACATCTTACCATTCCTATAAAGAAGTAAAAGGAACCATTTTCAATAGGAAACTTGTATATTTAATTCATATAGAATATGTTATATAATAATTTGTAATAATCATTCCATTTAAAATTCATTTGGATCAATCCATTACCATTCTTTATATGTGAAAATATAAATTATGTACATTAAAGTAATTATCAATTCATGTTCCAAAGGTAAGGGCCTTGTGATATCTATAAAAATAAAATTTTATTTTAAAAATGTATAATACATTTATTTTTTTTAGACATATACCTAATTATATATCAGGTAGATC
Organism: Viscum album; assembly: GCA_963277665.1. NCBI lineage: Eukaryota > Viridiplantae > Streptophyta > Magnoliopsida > Santalales > Viscaceae > Viscum > Viscum album. The sequence continues at coordinate 881,022,192 of OY728153.1, read as the reverse complement.
ACAGCCAAACAGTGTCCTATATAATTTCCAAATAGATCATCAAAGGAATAAAATTGAACACCACCAACATGTGGTTGTCATTATAAGGTCACAACCTCTAGTGATGTCATGGGGTTTCATTAAGACCATATAATAAAATATAGACAATTTATATTGGAGATAATTAATTTATGGAGAATTAACCAATGATACTAGCATGTGTACTATGAAAATATTTTATAAAAAGATTATACATTAAGGGTAAATTCGTAGACCACCTACCTTAGGCATGTAGTAGATTCCTCTTCTAGTATCGACCCTTATTTTCCCATGTATCATAATAAAAAATAAGAATAGATAAATATTCTAAACATTTGGCATAATATCTCACACAAAAATAACATTGTATATGAAATGAGAAATTATATATGGTAACTATGCAGTGCAGTGCCTACCATTGGATGTACATCATGAAATACAGATCTTGATTTAGAGTCTGGATGGAATCAAAACACCGAATCATATTTTTATGGGTGAGATGGAGCTGTCAAGGGTGAGGAGGAGTGGATTTCTTTTATAGAGACATAAAATGAAAAGGGAGGATTTATTTTAAATTTTTTATGATAAAATGGTATTTTAAATAATTATTTATGAGACGGATGGTTTGGATGCATGGTTGGTCAATCTATGGGCTAGTGATACACCCATATCTACCCGAAGACAACCCTCAAATGGGCTTGGTGAACAGTTTTACTAACTGTGTCCAGTCCATGAGAAACACCTCTTCACATGTATGAGCCAATTCACATGTCCATGGAAAAAAAAATTCTGTATTGAAACAGATCGCATTATTTTCTATAACCGAGTGGACTAGGTTATATGGTTTCTATTAACTATGAATCCCACCAACTTCCTCCAAAATATGTGGCTTTATGATTTGAAAAATCCATGGACACCCTCATTTCCTCCATACAAAATATAAGAATTCATATTAAGTAAACACCAATAAATTAAACATAAAATAAAAGGGGACCTACCTTGGTGAAAAATAGGGGTATTATAGTAATCCCCCCAAAATAGAACTCATCCATGAGATTCCCTCCCAAGGATGGTAAAACTTCGTTTGCAAATGAATCCAAAAAATGAGAGTGTACATCATCCTACAACCCCCATGTCTCAAACTATACATAGACATGCTTCCATAGAACCCATCCTAAAGGTATACAACTATCCTAGAGTGACTTCATTAACCAATCAATTGTGTGTATGAGATACTCAAAAAATGAATCATCGTATTTAAAGTCACCTTCATTAAATTTCCAAAGAATTACACAAGTCAGAATGGTAATAGAGAAGCCGGAAATGTGGAACAGATTGTGCAAGAAATGGCATCTTTGAGGTAAAATTTTCCAATACCCTATTAGATTGGCTCTCTTCGAAATCTCAAAAGGCCCAAAAAATTGATGTGACAACATCCCTTGTCTACATATCCACCTATTCCCAACCATGGGTAAGACTAATAAAAAAATGATCCCTAGTCTCAAACTCCAAAGGTCACTGATGGTGATCGAAAAATGATTTAATTATATTATGAGTAATATCCTTGTGTCTTTTGGTCAACTTCATCTGCTTCTATGTCTTTTATATGAGACAATGATCCAGTAGCACTACCTCCCCTACCAAAATCCATTATAGAGATGATCGACATATCCTAATTTACCACCCTGAAATTTTATGAGATATATTATTTTAATTTCATTGATGACTTTTGTTGTACACTACACAAAAATTGGCATGTGATACATGAAAAACAGTATTAGATGGCAGTATATGCAACACTATTCGTGGATTTTGTTCTGCAAAATTTCGGGTTTATATGATAGAATTAATTTTACATAACACGGAATATATATTTTTTTCAATGTATAAATTAACTACATTTTTATTGTGTTATACGCAACAACAAAAAAATATTTTTCTACATGAAACACTAACAAGGCTTGCATTACATGCAAAAAAAACCTACCACAATAACGTGCGATGTACACAATATCGAGTTTCACATAACAAGGACATATTTTTTAAATATTATATCACTAGATGTTATGAATAGTATTATCCACATTTTGAATTTTATATAACATTATTAATCAACTTAAACAATTTGATTAACATGATAAGAGAAAAAAATCAATTTTTCATATAAAATAAGTATTTTGCAATAAATTCATTTTTACCACCGTTTAATGGTGCAGCCATTTGGAATCTTGTTTTTGTCACTTTTATACATTATATTTTCAAAAATAAAAATTTTATTTAGAATAATAACATCAATATTTTCTTTGAATTTTATTTCTATATATTTCTGATAAAATTAATATTTTTATGAACTGTGAAAAATAAAGCATTTTAATTCAAAACTTCCTTTTAATATAATTTATTTATATTGATAGATTATTATTATAAATTGTTTTAAAGTTTAATTGGATTATAATTTTATCATTTAATCCACTTTCATTCATTATATGTAATTTCACTTTCAAATTATTCATAAACATATATCAATCTTTTGATAGTTATTATTTGTTAAAAACATGCTTTTTGGTTTTCAGAACAGGAATTAATATTAAATTAATTACTACAAATTCTGTGTTTTTAATATGCAAAAATGTATTCCATATTTGGAACCATTTGGTCCAAATTGTGTAAATAGGTACCTTTTATTTTTGTACATTTTGAATATTAACGTTAGTAAATGTTTTATTTACAATGGTTAAAGGGTAAATCTTCTAAATAAGGGTAAAAAAATATTAAAATAATATTAAACTACCCTAACACATGTCATAATTCTGTTGGATGGGATATTTCTGACCATGTTAATCCTTGGGTATATTATGGGATCCCATGGATTCATTTGGATATGAAAATGACATTTAATAATAATTAATTTAATGTAAAGATAATTATAATGTAAACATATATCTTTCACTAAATCAACATTAGTATTGGGTTGTATAACTGATATCAATGTCTATAAATATTCACTAGAAAGGTAAAATTATTTCATTCAACATGGTATTTTATATATAATTTTTAGATATTATATAAATTTATTTTATTATTACACAATTATGATGTAGTGATTAACCAATTAATGAATAATTTAAATAAATTAATTTTAAAATTATAAATAAATTTAATTTGAAGATTTAGATTCCATACATCAATTTTAAAGATTTAATTTACATATTAGGTATGTTTTAATGTCTTTTTATTGAGATAATCCTTTTTTATGAATTTTTGTAAATAGTGTCCAAAATTGACATAATTCATAACTTAAAACAAAAAACTATTTATTAAATGTTATTAAATTTATAATATTATATTATTCGTCCAAATTGTTAACATAATCCTAAATATTTCATAAATATCTTTTTTGGTGGTCGTTTGACATGATATTTTAATTACATTAACCCACAATGTGTAAATAAGAAGATATTGGTGTAAGATTAAAATGGGTAAAGTAAGGGTTAAACCAAAATGATAAGGATAAAAAATAGTCAAAAAATATCTAAATTTTTTTAGCTGATGTGAATTCGAACCAATATATTATTATCTTAAAATTGAATAAGTTTAGGACCATTTTAAATATAAATTGAATTTATAATAAATTAATATTTTATGACTTTCCTAAAGTGCCCCTCTCATCCCTAATAAAAGGGAACCTCCTCCATCTCCTCATCACTATATTTGGAGTCTTCATACTCAGAAATACCCTACAAATATCTCTTATCATATTCCATATTTATATTTTAGAGGTTCTATTCTTCTCAAAATACCATTTCTAGTGCCCTAAGTGGAAATTTATATGAGCCACATTGAGGAAGAGGTAATCTCTTCTATAGATTCTTTCAAATTTATTTCTTCTAATTACTATTATTCAGTTGTCTAATTATAAGGTAATATCATAGGTATCACTAATATACATATATGTTATTATAAATATGATACAACCCTATTTCAACTTCTATCCAACATATGAAAAATGAAATCACCGCTTGTGCGTATGTATAACTTAATATCTCCATGACATGGTGTAATATGTTTTTCACCACCGCCTTACATGGATGGGTATAATGGGGGAAATAATAACTATATATGATTATTATAACATCATACTAATTAGGATATATTATAATGCATACACTTTAATACCATTCAACAATTATGATAATGAGATCTTCGCAAGTGTGTGCGTACGACTTACCATCTACCCGACACGATGAGATTTATTCTACACGATAACTATTTGAGGATAATTATAAAGAATATATAATAAATAATCATGATATATATGAAATAATAATACTACTGGATATATTTATATATATACATATATCTTTCATTTACTTACTTTCATTCAATTAATAAGGAAACGAAAACGGCGTTCATGCGTACGTACGACCTATCGTCACTTTGAACGGTGTATTATATTTCTTTAATATATATATTATATAAATAGTTATATAATGAATATATAAACAAAATAAATCATGTTTTTACATTTTATAAGTAATTAAATCATGATATACATAATAATATCAATAATAAAAATTCATAACACGTACAACAAATAAAATGATTATTACCCAAAATGTTTCTTTAACATGGAAATGGAAAATGAGCAGGTAATATAATGTCATATGTGAATCACATATATTATCATAAATATTATTATGTTAATATTAGAAGTTTATAATTTTTTTAAACCCATTATAAAAGAGTTTCATATTCATACAAAAAAAAATTAGACCAAAGGTAAATAATAATTTTGCAACCTCATTTTTATATGAGATTGTTTATACTATATTATTTACTGGGGTAATATTTATCATCCATGAATAAGTTTTCAAAAAACTATTTTTATAATATTTTTAGTATTTTAATATGTTTGTTTAATTTAATTTGTACCCCTTCTAACTTTTACTACATGTTATGAAAGGAATCGTTCTTTTGTTTACCAAATAAGGTACTCTTTGACTTTTCCAGCAAAATTACGAGAAGAATATTTTTTAACTTATACGACATGAAGAGATGTCTAAATATTAATAACTCCTTATTCCAATAAATTTTCCTTTTCAAATTTTTAATTTCATTTTCAACTAAATTATTTTCTTTTAAATTTTCTCGGCATTTTGAGAAAATAAAATGTTTTTGAGTAACAAAGGTTATTTTTTCCAGGAATTAAGTTCAAGTGTTTTATTTCCAATATAATATGACATTTGTTTATTTTTATTTCCATATTATTAAATGTATTATATTGAGTTTATGATTGAATTATATTTATCAAATACACGTATTTTACATTGATTATGTTATGATGTAATGATGTTTAAGAAACCTATTCTATTTCTTGGGTTTTTCTATGTTGAATTGTTTATATTATTGTGGCACATGTAAGAATTATTTCATTATAAGATGGGCGGGACCAATATCTACCTTAAATTAATTGGGTAAAGATGTATACCTCATTAGCTAGACATGACTGAAATAGAAATTAAATCAGGTTCGGTAATACATTGCTAGAACGACATGTAAACCTGATTCAGAAATGGGAATTTTCCACTACGATAGTATTGACAAAAAGGCCTTGGCTACTATATAAATAATTTTATGTGATTATTATTTTTCCAAAATAACATATTTTATATCAATTCAATCATATCATGGTTAATTTCTCTTTATATCTATGACTTAGGTAGCGTGAATATTTATTTCATGACTCATGATTTTGATGGTTTAAAATTTTTGTTAATGTTATATGTTCAAATGTTTATGGTTTTTTATGATATATATATTTTACCATTATATATAATTTTGTCTCACCAATTTTATGTTTTCTTTTCCCTAGGATATTGATAAATTTTTCAGGTGGGAAAACAGAAATGGAATGATATTTATAGGAGATATTGAAGATCTTTAACCATGATAGAAGTTTATATTCCAAGATTCCAAAGGCTCTAAACTAATACAATCTTTTAGAATATGTTTTTCTCATGTATTGAGTATTCTAAAAATGTAATGTTATGTCCATGTATGATAATCTTGGGTCACTAATGTAGGTATCATATAAAATTTTTAGTTATACTTTGGAAACAAATATGCGAAAACATTATGGAGATCCCTATATTAATTACTATGGTATATCTAGGGATGTCCCTATGGATAAGTCTAACTGTAGATTACAGTCCTAGTATTATGGTAATGATCATGAATAACCTGTTATTAAACCTAAGATGTAATAGATTTAATGTACTCCCCCATGATATGTTGTTTCCTATTATGATTGTTTCCTCTCACACTGTTCTTTTTCAATCTAAGAAAATGTCTAGAAATATGACGATTCATGTTAATGGTGAATATGATGGATAATGGAATGATATTCTTCATGAGAAATGAAATGAAATGGGATTTGTAAGGAAAAACATCATTATTATGCATAATCATCAGTATCATAATATGTTCAATAATCTCAACTTTAGTAAGTTTGCTGATGCAGTTAATAAGTGAAATATGGAGTATTACAATGATCATAGTGGAACTAAAGTTCAATTTTATTAATGAAAATCATGTGGAAAAAAGCATCAGGGAGAATGTTTCAAAAGAACTGGAAGATTATTTTGGTGTGGAGAAGAATGACACAAATCAAGTAATTGTAAAGGAAACAATTTAGATAACATGATGGACAAGGATAATGGTATTGATAAGACATCAAAAACTGTAAAATGTTTTAAATGTGGAATGTACGGGAACTATGCCAATCTATGTCTTAAAGAAATATCTCACGAAGAGAATCAGCATGGTCATGTGGGTAGTATTTATGTTGATGCTGATTTAGAGACTAAGAAAGATATATGAGATGAAAGAATTGTTTTTTAATTAAACAATGTATCTCGGTCAATGGTTTAAGAAGGTAGTGGAATGATTTCTTGTTTCTCTAGTGTAATGTTGTATATTTATTTTAATGGTAAAATGGAATAAAGAAAAATCTATGTATTTTTACAATATTGTTTTCCATTAAGTATTTGAATGTATATGTAGAATGGTTCATGTAACCATGAAAGGTTATTCATATATTTTTAGAAATAACATGTTATGCGCATAATGAAGGGATAAAGAGATAATGAGATGTTTTATAGTATTAATTAGCTAATGACTAATATTAGTAAAAATTGATATCACTGTTTGAGTGTATATAATTTTTGGGATTTTAGTATGTGGAACGAGTATGCTTTTTATAGAATTCTTGATTTCAAAATGGTTTTATGGAAATTTATTTTTTTTATTATGTTTAAAGAAAACGTATGATTAAGGCATTAACATGTATGGAATGGGACATCCATGAAATTACAAATGAGATGTAGGAGACAAATGTTAAGTCAATTTTGTTCACCTACTTCAAATGATGAATACTTTTAGTTTTTTGAAGTATTGTATAGTTATCCATTTGTGGATAGTATATTTTATATACCGAGTGATGTTTGATAAATGTATGTATTATATCACTATATGTAGCTTATGACTATATGATATCCTTTTATAGCATTTATGTTGATACAAATAGAATGACATATCATTCTATCGCATGATCTTCTAACACTTCCTAAATGAAAAAATTAAATTCATTTCTTTAAGTATGTGATGTTGTAGAAATTATTTAACGAATGAACATCGGTGATATTTTACCTAAATTAAGAAAGTATTTATTCTCATGATAATTTATTCGACTTTAGGGAAAGGATATAGAAAACCAAAAATGTTGTGAAATTACATTCTTATCTGATAAATCAGATGGTCCTTTAAATCATCACAGATTTATGGATTTCTAGTTGTTACCTTTCTCCAAACTGTATTCTATGTCACTATCCATCATAACATAATGGTTATATTTCTCTTCCATATCCATGTTTTTAATTACTACCTATGTTCTCCGATGTGGAATCCTAGTGATGAGTTACTTTATTTAACCATAAGGTTTCTAACATTTTTTTTAAATGATGTTTTAGTATTCCTTGTTTGGATGTGCGCTTCCATGAAAGACACTTCCAAGTTGAAAATTATTTGTAACCCCAATTAATTTAGATGGTGAAAATAATTTTAAATGAGGTAGAATGTGACTCTCTGTCATTTTATGAGATATATTTTTGGGATCACTAATACAGATTGTAGTATCGGAATATGGTATAGATGATCAAAATACAAGAGGGGTGAATTGTATCTTTTAAATATTCCTTTAGAAATTTTAAATTTGATATAATCCTTTCTTTTGTTTGACAACATTTAACAAGGTAAATTCCCAAAACCTCTTAGTTCAAAAAACATTCTAGATTGCGGAAATGTGGTTACGAAAATGAAAAAAGTTGTAAAAACTTACTTGATTCTAGAAATATAGTTCTGGAAATGAATCTGAACAGAAGTTTACAAAACAATGATTCTACCTTAAAGCGTATATAATCATACTTAATCAGATTACAAGTACAAGAATGTGTATGATAGTTATACATTCCTTATTAATCAAATACTACAGAAAACAAACATGAATGAAACACAAGTAACAAGTATGAAATCTTTTAACCCAAAGAGTAGGGTATCCAACAACCTTGGATAAAGGTCCCTTGATTTATACATTCAAGAAAGTCTATCATACCCACACCAGGTTAAGCCCTTGATAAGAAAGTTAGAGTCTGTCTTGCTATCCCCGGAAGCCCTCAAACATTAATCTAGTTGGAACCTCTATCATAATATCCTCAAAATCCCTTGAACATTATGTTAGTCAGCACCTCTGTCTTCCTATCCACGGATTCCCTTGAATGTGCTAATCAACATTCAGATTTGCACGTAGAAATCTGAACAAGATGTTCAGTACGCAAAAGGAATGAGAGTATCTCTCTCTAGAAATCACATCAACAGCATGTAATCTCAAGGGTCATAGAACAGTCAGTTCCAAAGTTCATAAGTTCATGTGTAGTGAGCTCGTTAAAATTACCTCCTATTTATAGGCACATCTTCAATGGTTGACTCCCTCCTCCAAAGGTCATATTGTTCCTTGAATATCGCACGGACCTATATACATGTCACTCAAACAATGGTTTGTTAGAAATAGAATACATGACATTGTTTTATAACTATAAAAAATGTAAGCCAAATATGTTTTCTAAACCAAATATAATTTTCCACTGTCTAAGGAAAATAATATTTGGAGTCTCAAAACATTCAAATTCTATATTGAATGAATATTGAGATTATGTTTTTCAAGGAATTTGTAATCCGAATATTATAAAATTTGGTGTCTGAATTTAATAGAATTTGGAGTCTGAATTTGAAGGAATTCGGATTCGAATTCTAAGAAATTCAGAACCTGAATTTTGTTGAATTTTGAACCTGAATTATAAGAAATTGAGAACCCGAATTCTAGGGAATTCGAACCCTGGTTTCTGAGGAATTGGGAACATGAATTCAAATGAATTCGGTACCTGAATTATAAGGAATTCCGAGTCTGAATTCTATGGAATTCAGAGTATAAATTCTATGGAATTCAGATTATATATTCTATGGAATTCGGAGAATGAATTGACAGAAATTCAGAGACTCAATTATATGGAATTAGGAGTTATAATTCTATGGAATTAAGAGTCAAAATTTAAAGGAATTCAGAGACTGAATTTCATAGAATTCAGAGTTTGAATTTCATATAATTCGAAGTTTAAATTACTGAGAATTTGGTTTCTGAATTTCAATGAATTTGGAATCTAAATTTCATAGAATTCGGAGTTTTTATTTTAGAGAATTCATAGTCTGAATTTCGGAAAATTCATATTTTGAATTTCCGAGAATTCAAATTCCAAATTTTAGAGAATTTAAAATCTGAATTTCATTGAATTTGGAGACTAAATTGAAATGAATTTTAAACCTCAATTCGGATCATGAAAATAGAATATTATATATCTATGTATTTAAATAATTCAAAAGTTTTATATGAGAAACTGAATTTTACACTTAGGAATAAAAACGGTAAGATTTAGAGAAACTAATATATGAACAATGAAAACAATTTAAGGATAAATATTCCAGGGGGAAGAAAAAATTTCCTTATTACGGAAAATAAAATTTCCTTTATAATAGGGTGTTTGTGATTTTCAAGACATGAAGAAATGGAAAAGTCAAAAGGATACCTTATTGACTCAACAATTTCTCCCTTTTTTGAATGCACAAACATCCTTACGAGAAAAGAATATAAGGAATTATAAATTTTATTGGCATGTAAATAAAAACATATCTCCCATTACTTATGGATCAAATTGAATACGACTAACTCCCACTTAGTCTTTGAATTATATAAGGATCGTATCATGAGTTTCTTGAATGAGATTTTTCATATTATTTCTTATGAAAATCTTCATGATTAAAACTCCCCCTTACATAGATAAATTTCTTATTTACATAGTATTCTTTTTGTCAATCCATTCTCACCCTTTGTGATTTTCAAAAAGGCATAAAGGTAATGGAAAAGAAATTTGATACATGAAAGAATATTACTAAAAAACAAAAAATATGAAGTGAAATAAGAATTTCATTAATATTGGAAGAATTTGTATAATCAGGAGAAATTAATCAAAATATTGGATTTTGAAAAGATTATCCTTCCTTCTCCCTCAGCATCAGCTTCATCACTATGGTTTTTAACTTTTTATACTCATTGTCATCCTCTTCTACATGTTTGAGCAACTGATCCTGATCTTCTGTTTTCTTCTCAAAGGATTTGATTTTTTACTTCCTGAGCCTTAAGTGATTCTCCCTAAGCCTTCAGAACTTCTTCATACTTAGTAATATTTTCTTCAATATCAATTCTATGATCCCTTTCCCTCTTCCAACTCTGAGCAACTAAATTTAGTTTCCCATTCATATCCATAACATCATTATTATGAGGATTCTTTTCAAGAGTAATATTTTCTTCAAAACAATTAGTGAGATCTTTGATCTTCACATCTTCGGAGTCAAAATCATCCTTCACACAATCTTGAAATTCAACAAAGATTCTCATCTATTATATTTTTTTCCTCTACCAACTTGTCATCTTCTTACAAGATCTTTTATGTTCCTCGTAGCTAATGATAAAAGTCTTGAAGTCAGCCTCGAGTTTGACACTCTTATCCATCCCCATGGATACTAAATCTGACATTTTATTAATTGAATATTGAAGCATCTGGAATCTCGAATCTATACTAAGAAATATTGGAATAGTCCCAAAAATATTTTTCAATGACTGAACTACAAAGTCATGTCCAAGAGAAGATGATTATGAATCCTAGAATTCGGTTGGTGAGGATTCCTTTTCTAATTTTATGGCCTTATTCTTCGATTAACCACCAACATATTTCTTCTTTCCCACTAATTTTCTAGGTGTATCTGCAACCACATGTTTCCCTTATCATCATTCAGAATGACTTCTTCTTGATCAGGAGATTCATGTTCACTATCTGATAGCTGAAAATTTGTGTCATCATCAACTTCTTCTTTTCCATATCTAGACTCAACATCCTCTGAGTGAGTGAAATATTTATTGATGATTTTTCACCATATCAATTATTTACTTCATCTTCACCCTTCTCTTCCTCCTTCCTAGGAGTAGCAAGCTTTGACAATTCTGTGTGAGAGTTTCAGAATTATAATTTCTCAGTAGGGATTTCCTTCTCATTATATTCCTCTACATGCTTTAACACATCATCGGTGTCACCACATCCTTTTTAATCTTCTTATTCTTATTCTTCATCAACTACTTATTCTTGATGATTTTCTGGAAATACAAAATTATTTCTCGAAGTGTGAAGAAATGATTCTGGATGAAATGACTCTGGGACCTTAACATGTTCAAAATCTTTATGAAGATATACATTTCTCACTATGACAAAACCTTGAACCCACAATTCCAGAATCCGAATGATTGTAGATAGATGTACTCTCTTTAGAGTCTTCACCTCTGAAAGTCCAAGGTAAGATATAGATATTTCCATATCAAAGGAACCTGAAACATTGGGTAGTTTGTGAGTACAATACTTAGCTTCCCCTTCATGAGGAATTCTAATCAGATTTGCTGCCTTGCTATAAGATAGAGAATATGTCTTCCCGAAACTCTTGAAAGATAATTTATCTCTTATACCTTCATTGAAAAAACAGATTTTCTCATAGTATTAAACCAGAAATTCTGAATATACCGGATCTTATGCTTTCAGTATCAATATTCAAACACTCTCTCACCCATTCAGCTTGATATTCTTATAGATAATGGTATCATACTTTGAAATGAAATTTGGATGAACCAACCTTTCACTGTAAATTTTCCATTCATATATTTCCTTTACGAATGACATTATTTATTGAGATGAAGCTTCAGTATACATTTGGAACGAAGGAAACCTTGAAGATCCAGAATAGATTTTAAAAACAAAGGTAGAGTATCAACACATGAAGGCTCGAGTTTTGATGTGGGACAACCATTGGGGGTCCTTTATATACTCAATCGAAGTGATGGTTCATCTTCCCAGATAGGTCCAATGGCTAAAAGCATCTTGAGAAGTTCTAACATTTGAGATGATAGCCGAAGAAGGATTTTGATAGATTATGATATTTTGAGGTTTTTTAATATAAAAAATTCATATTTAAGGAAAAGTGAATCTAGAGAGTTTAAAAACTAATGTAAATACCAAAAAGGAATAAAATGTTCATTAAGAATTTGGAAGGGAAACATACTATTCAGATTTCCCAAAAGATTTTTCATAATGAGGAAAAATTTTCTTGAATAACATTAAATTCTGAAATTTTGATTATGAAAAAATCTTTGGTTATGAAACTTTTGGCTACAAAAATTTTGACTATGAAAATTTTGACTACGAAAATTTTGACTACACAAATTTCAACTATCAAGAAAACTATACTCCCCCTATAAAAAGGAGTTTCTTACTGTAAGGAAATAGGTTTCAACAAGAATTTGATATGTAATATTACCATATAGTTATCATTACTATCTTCCATTTAATGTATTAAAATCTATCAGATTTTGATGATTTTGTGAAAATATCATCAAGTTGATCTTGCATTCCGATAAATTGAAAAAGGATATCTATGATTGTATTATCTCCAAAAGTTACTTTTCCTCCCTTCATCATGATAATTTTTAAAAAATTGTTTTTATTACTAGTCATATACAGGGGACATCCACTATCCATAAATCATTTATTATTGTTGGTACTATCTATACATTCCTAATAATAAGAATTATAGACTATTGGAACCCAAACATACTTCGATCCAGAATCATAAGAATGAAAAATCTTAAGAATCCACATTTTCTTGGAAAAATAATCTTTATGAAAACCTAAAGAGTGAGTTTTCTTTTGTGAACTATTTTTTTCCCAATGCCCACCACACTGACACTTAGTGCATAATGGAGAACTTTATGGAACAAAATAATTATTACTAAAAACTGGGTTTGAACTAGTATAACCAAATACAGAACTATTCCTTATAGGTTGAATTTGGGAATACATCTTATCAAAATTTTTCTTTCCTAGGGTAAAATTTGACAAACATTTCTCATGGAAAAAATTTCTGACATCAGTCTAATAACTAAGTCCATATCCTAAATAACATTAGATTTAGCACTAGAGTACGGCTCTAAAACATTTTTCATAAAAATAACATTTTATAGATCCTTAGAAAGTTTATTCTTCTGAGAATTAACTTCCTCAATTGTTTTTGAAACATTTTCAAAATCATAATTTTTCTTATCAAGGTCTATAGAATGATATGATATTTCCTTAGTAAGGAATAAGAATTCTAGAATTTTCTTTATCAATTTTTTTCTTAACTTTAGAATTTTCATTCATAAGAATCTTAGCAAACCTAGAAACCTCTTTATAGGTAGGTAAAGTATTATCTTTATCAGAAAAACATTTTTCATCCAAAGGTTTATAGTATTTACTTTCACTATAATTAATATTCATGGATAAATTTGTTATAGATTCAACATTGTGTACCTTTTCCGTTAAATAACGATTTTCAATAGGTAACTTGGAAAGTATACCATAATTTTATTGATCAGAAGATTCATACACTAAGGATTCATCAGATGAGTAACCACCACTAGCACTCCAGGTGTTATTGGCTTTCAAAATATTATTATACTTAGCCTTGTAGAATTTATTTCTATTCCTCTTAGAATGCTTTTCCTTTCTATCCTTTCTCTTAATCATAGGACAATCGGGGCTTATATTCCCTGATGTTTTGCATCCTTTACAAGTGAATTCTAAATCATTCTTGTCCTTTGTTTCTTTCTACTTATATCTAGATAAAATGGTCTTCTGTCCAACAATCTTATTCATCCTTTGAGAAATATTAGCTAACTCGTTTTTTAAAGATTCACTTCCACTAGATTCAGATTGAATAACAACCTTCATAGATTTAGATCTTGTAACTCTCTTATAATTCTATGATTTCATTTTATTTAATGTTATTGTAAAAGAAACACTACCATTTCCAATCTTCTCCTTAATATTCTCATCATCTCCCTTCATTATGGTTTCATGTTAAAGAAGGGTTCCATAAAGTTCATCAAGAGAAATCTATGTAACTTTTCTATTCACATCAATATCTATTTTCTTATATTCCCATTCGTTAGGAAGGATGTCTATGATCTTGTCCACAAGTGCCTCATCAACTAATCCTTTCTCACCCATAGACTGTAAATTTTTAACAATAGTCATGAATCTTTGGTGTACCTTACATATGGGTTCTCCATAAGGAAAGTAGAAACCATGATATTCATCTTTGAGTATAGCTCTTCTAGTTTCAATGACATTAGAAGTTCCAATGTGAGTTACTTCAAACTTGTTCCAAATACTATTTTCTACTTCACAAGATAAAATTTGGATATATATATATATCTAGTCATGGAATAGAGAAATGTATTTCATACAATAATGTTCAGATGATATTCTACTTTTTCTGGATAATTAAAGGTTCTATGTTTCTTATCAAGAATATTATAATCTCCAGTAAACATAATGTAGTTCTATACACTTGTGTTTATCACAAATTTCATCATTTGGTCTCTCTAATATTCATAATAATTCCCATCAAAGATTGGTGGCATAGTATGATTATGATTTTCAATCGAGCTAACATTAATTCCTACCATCTAGAAGAAAATATCTTTCCACACAAACATTGTTAATAATATAAGTTTGTAAACAGTGATAAAAATTACTAAGGAAAATATAGAGCAATGAAAACATGACCAATAAAAATTTTATGTGAATATATATATTTCAAAAACCTCATTTGGTACCAATTGAGGGATCACTGATACTGATTGTAGTATCTGAATGTGATATAGTTTCTCAATATACAAGAGGGGGTGAATTGTATCTTTTAAAAATTCCATTGGAATTTTAAATTTGATATAAATCTTTCTATTATTTAACAACGTAAAAAAAGGTAAATTCACAAAACCTCTTTGTTCTACAAGCATATATATTCCGAAAATTTGGTTCTAGAAATGAAACTATTTCTACAAACATACTAGATTCAGGAAATATAGTTCTGAAAATGAAATGTAATTTTTTTTACAAGAATAATGATTCTACGTTAAAGCATATAGAATAATACTTAATCAGAGTTCATGTAAAATAAAGTATAATATAGTTATACTTTCATTATTAATCAAATGAAATGGAAAACAAACTTGAAAAAAACACAAGTAATAAGTACGAAATCATTTAACCCAAAGTGTAGGGAATCCAACAACCTTGGATAAAGGTCCCTTGATTTATACTTTCAAGAAATTCTGTCTTACCCACACCAGGGTAATCCATCAATAAGAATATCGGAGGTTGACTTGCTATCCCCACATGCCCTTGAACATCAAGGTAGTTTGAACCTCTGCTTTCCTATCCTTAGAAACCCCTGAACATTAAGGTTGTCGGCACCTCTGTCTTCATATCTCTGGAAGCCCTTGAACATTAAGGTAGTTGTAACCTCTATATTCATATCCCTAGAAGCCCTTGAATTCACTCAGCAAAATTCAGAGTCACACAAAGAAATCTGAACAAGATGTTTAGTACGCACAAGGAATGAGTGTATATCACTTTAGAAATCACTTCAACAACATGTAATCTCAAGATTCATAGAACATTCAGTTCCAAAGTTCATAAGTTCACGTGTTGTGAGCTCGTTAAAAGGAAATCTTATTTATAGGCACATATTCAACGGTCGGCTCCCTCCTCTAACGATCATATTTTTTCACGAATATCAGAGGGTCCTGTATACATGTCACTCAAACCATGGTTAGTTAGAAACAGAATACATGACATTGTTTCATAACTATAAAAATTGTAAGAAAAATATAGTCGCTCAACCAAATATAAATTTCAGGAGTCAATGGAATGTAATGTTCAGGGTCCAAAAACATTTGGATTTTATATTTCATGAATATTTGGATTATTTATTTCAAGGAATTTGGAATCATAATTTTATATACTTCGGAGCTAAAATTTAATGAATTCAGAGTCTAAATTCGATGGAATTGAGAGTCTGAATTCTTTGGAATTAAGAGTCCGAATTTTATAGAATTCAGAACCCAAATTCTAAGGAATTCAGAACCTGAATTATTAGGAATTAGAAAAAATCATTATATCGAATTTGGAATATGAAATCTAAAGAATTCAGAATCTAAATTCTAAGGAATTCGGATTCTGAATTATAATGAATTCAGAGTCTGAATTCTACGGAATTCGAAGTCTCAATTATACAGAATTCTGAGTCTATAGTCTAAGGAATTTGGAGTTAGAATTATAAGGAATTCAGAGTCTAAATTCTAATGAATTTGGAGTCTGAATTTCAACGAATTTGGAGTTTGAATTTCATAGAATTCAAAGACTGGATTTTAGAAAATTCGGAGTCTAAATTTCATAGAATTAAAAGTCTAAATTTGATAGAATTCAAAGTCTTAATTTCTAAGAATTCGGAGTCTGAATTTCAGGGAATTCGAATACCGAATTTTAGAGAATTCGGATTCGTAATTTCAGAGAATTCAGAATCTAAATTTCATGAAATCAGAGTCTGAATTTCTGAGAATCCGGAACCCAAATTCAGATCCTGAAAACATAATTCTATATATCTAAGTATTTATTGATTTTATATATTTTATATTAGAAACTTAATTTTACACATATCTATAAAATGATTTATATTTAGAGCAACTAAAATATGAACCATGAAAAAGTTAAGGATAAATTTTCCTTAGGGATGAAAAAATTTCCTTATTTAGGAAAATAAATTTTTTCTTAAGATAGGGGGTTTGAGACTTCCAAAACATGATGGAATTGGAAATTCATAAGAAACATTATTGACTCAAAAATATTCTTTTAATGTATTTTATTACTTTTGTTGTATGCTACACCAATATTATCTTTCACTATACGCAATACTGTATTATCTTAAAGTTTACGCAATACTATTCTTGGCTTATGTTGCACACAATTTCATGTTTCTATAATAGAATTAATTTCAAACAACATTGTTTATTGATTCTATTAAATTTATAAATTAACTAGGTTTTTAATATGTTAAACTAAAAACAAAATGATGATTTAAATACACGTAACTCTTACTTGTATTACATTGCATGCAAGATAGGCCTTCCTCGATAGCTTGCGTTGTGCGCAATACAGAGTTTCACTAAATGATATATAATTATAATATTATATAAATAGATATTATGAAAAGTATTAACCACATTTTTTAGTGTTTATGATATTATAATTCATCTTAAATATTTTTTAGAACATTACATGAGAACAAAATTATTTATTCAGATAAAATTATTGTTTAAAAAATGCAGTTTTACCTCCTTTTGATGGTATAACCATTTTAAAACATGTTTTAACAAGTTTTTATATGTTAAATGTGAATAAATAAACTTATAATTTAGAATTATAACATCAAAATTTACTTAGGATGAAATTTTGGTACTTTTCTGATAAAATTCATATTTTTATGATAGTGAAAAATATTGCATTGAAATTCAAAACTACATTTTAGTCTAATTTGTTTATATAGATAGATTATCTTTTTAATTATTTTTAAAGTGTAATTGGATTATATTTTTGTCATTTAATCCAATTTTTATCATTGGAAGTAAATTCACTTTCAAATTGGACATAAACAGATGTCAATATTTTTATATTTATTACTTATTTAATACATGTTATTTGGTTTTGAGAACGATAATTAATTTTAAATAAGTTACTAAAACTTATTTGTTTTGAATTTGAAAAAATGGATTCCATATTTGGAATCTGGAGGTAAATGTTTTGTTAATAGGAACCTTCTATTTTTAAACATTATGGATACTAAATTAAGAAAATATTTTTTTACCATCGTAAAAGCATAAATCTGGTAAATAAGATTAAAAAATAATATTATAAAAATATTAAACTACCATAACACAAGTCATAATCCACTTTTATGATATATTTAAGACGATGTTAATCCATGGGTCTATTTTAGGACCCCTTGAATTCACATGGATGTCAAAATGACATTTTATTATATTAATTTAAAGTAATGATAATTATTACCTACAAATATATCTTTTAACAAATCGATTTTAATATAGGGTTATGTAACTAATATCTATGTATATAAATAGTAATTATAAATTATATAATATTTCCAATATCATGTTATTTTATTTATAATTTATATAAATTATATAAATATATTTATTTATGACACAATTGTGTTTTAGTGATAACCAAATTAATGAAAGATTCAAATAAACTAATTTATAAATAATAAAATAAATTTAATTAAACATTTTTATACCATACAATAATCTTATGGTTAAAATTTACATATTAAGTATGAGTTAATTCCTTTTTCTAATCAGGTTTTTATGAATTTTTAAAGAAGTCAAGTATGAATAGTCTCAAAAATTGACAAACAGCTTAACTTAAAACAAAAAATTACTTATTAAATGATATTAAATTAAAAAAAATCTTATATTAAAAAAAATGGTTAATATAAGTCCAAATATTTCCTAAATAACTTTTGTGTGTCGTTTGAAATGATATGGTAATTATATTAACCCATAATGTGTAAATAACATGATTTCAAACTAAGTTTACAAAGGGTAAAATAAGGATTAATCTTGAAAGATAATGATTAAGAAATATTCAAAAAATGTCTAAAAATTATAGGATGTTTTGTATTAGAGACAAAATCATTTTATATTCTAATTAAATATGTTTTTCAACATTTTAAATTGAATTTCAATTTATAATAAATTAATATTTTTCGATATTGCTAATGTGACCCTCTCCTATCTTATAAAAGGGAACCTCCTCTCTCTCCTCATCACTACATTTAGAGCTTTGAAGCTCATCCAGCCCTAGAAAAGTTTTCTTTTAAATTTCCCTAGTTACATTCTAGAGGTTATGATATTTTCAAAAGACCAACTCTAAATCCCTAAGAGTAAATTTAAAAGAGGCACATCGAGGAAGAGGTTATCTCTTCTACAGATTCATTCAAATTTATTTATTTTTATACATCCTATACTATATTAGTTTAATTACTGAGTAATAAATCATTATCACACAAGAATTTATGTTTTATTATAAATATGAAACATCTCTATTTCAAATTCTACCCATCGTACGAAAAACAAAATCGTCGTGTGTGCGTATATACAGCTTGCCGTCTCCACACCATGGTGTAATTTGTTTTTCCTCATAGGCATAGTTTAATGGGTATAATGGTGGAAGTAATAAATATATATGATTATTTTAATATGATACTGATTCTGAGATATTATACACCATCCACCTTATTACAATTTAAAAATTATGGGAACGATATCGTCGCTCGTGCATACGTACGACTTACCGTGTCTATGACGCGAAGAGATTCTTTCTGCACATTAACAATTCAAGAATGATTATAAAGTATATTTAATAAATAATTATTAAATATATGACATAATAATACAACTGGATTTATGTATATATATGTCATTTACTTACATCCATTCAATTTAATAAGGAAACCAAAACAAAGTTCATGCTTCTGTATGACCTACCGTCTCCATGAATGGTGTATTCTGTTTATTTAATCTATCTATTATAATTATAGTTATAAAATGAAAAAAAAATATATAAATAATTTTTTACATTCTGTATGTTTCTAATTCCAAATATAAGTAAAAATAACTATAATCAGAATTCAAAACATGTACAGTAAATAAAATGATTATTACCCAAAACGTTGTTTAATCATGGAATGAAAAAATGAACGTGTAATATGAAGTCGTAATTGAATCATATATGATATCATAAATATTATTATGGGTTTTTACAAGTTATATTTTTTTAAATCCACTATACATTTGTTTTAGATACATATGTATGAAATCAGACATAGGTAAGGGATAAATTTTCAATCACATTTTTATCCAAGATTGTTCATACGTCAGTATTTACTGGGGTTATATTTATCACCAATGACCATATTTTTAAAAAAAATGTTTTCATAAAATATTTAATATTTGTATATTTAATTTTAAATTCATTTTTACCCCTTTTTTACTATTACTACATGGTATGGAAGGAATCTTTCTTTTTTTACCAAACAAGGTACTTTTTTACTTTATCATAAAAAGTACGAGAATTTTTTTGAACTTATACTAAATGAGTGGATTTTTACATATTTAGAACTTCTTATTTCCATGAAAATTCCTTAGCATTTGTTCGATTTTATTTTCAACTAAATTTTTTTCTTTTAAAATTTATCAAAATTTTGAGAAAAGAAAATCATTTTGAAGAACAAATGATATTTTGATTAGGAATTATGTTCAAGTGTTTTATCAAAAAAAATTCCCATCTGAAATGAGATAGGGAAATTTTTTGTTTCAATATTATTTCATTAATTTGATTGTGTTTATGATGAAATTATTTTTAGAAAATCCATTTATTTTACATGGATTAATTTATAGTGTAATGATGTTTAAGAAACCCAATCTATTTCAAGTGTTATGATATGATGAATGGTTTATATTTTTGTGGAACATGTAATATTGATTACATTATTAGATTTCTGGGGCCTATATATCCCTCCAATTCATTGGGTAATGATTTATATCTCATGTGATCGATGTAACACCCCATGTTTACAAGGTATGCTTCACTTTGAATAATGAAATAGCTTTCATTGTACGCAACATCGAGTTCTAACACACACCACAACCAATCAAACTAGCCATTATGAATAGTAATACACACTTTTTGAAATTTATAAATTTTATCTTTCAAAATGGAATTCATTTTTAGATTCTGAATATCGAATTTATCATAGGGTGAATTTTTGGCAATTTTCTGAAAACGTTCATATTTTTATGAATAGTGAAAAAACACTGAGTTATAGTTTAAAACCAAATTTTTATTTAAATAATTATTTATTTTATTTAAATTTATTTTAGGTAAAAATAGATACATAATACCTATATAAGTTCAATTTAATTCATTGGAGTTAGTTTATAATAATTTTAGATATATAAAAATTTTATTGAACTTTTCACCGTCTTTTACCCATCTCCTAGTAGAATTTGAAAATTTACATAAAACATAATTTTACCACTTTTGTGAGTGGAATTTCAAAAATCCGGGAGACCCAGTTCATAACAAGGAGTAAAATGTGTTTCAATAAGATAAAAATAATTTTTGGTGAATAATAACTTTTTACTTTTATTTACCTCGGTTAAAAGTAAATAGGGTAGTTAATGGTAAAAATAATATTATTATTATCCTAACACGTGTCCTAATTCTATTGGATATGTATAATTCGACCAATAACAACCTTAGGAATTAAATATAAACCTTTTTGGTCGACATGGATTAGATTATGACATTTATTATTATTTAATTCAAAGAAGAGTTAAAAGAGATAAAATCAAAGTTAATTAACTAAAACATAATTAATATGGGGTTATACATAAGATAAATTCGATTTTAAATATTAATTATAAATATAAAAATATTTCCTACGTAAAGATATTTTATTTATAAATTTTATACATTAAATAAATTAATTTAATTATGACACAATAGTGATGTAGTAATTACCTAGTTAAAGAAAAATTAAAATAACTGATATTATAAATTTCAAAATAAATGTAATTTGAGACTTTTTATGAATTCCACGAATTTTATAGTTAATATAACATATTAGGGTCGGTTAGATGAGTTTTTTTCGTAGTAATAATGCTATTATAAATTTAGAAAAGGCAAAATATCAAATAGTTTCAAAATTGACATAAAAGAGTTTTTAAAATATATATTATATTATTAATTAATATTCTATTCCTAAAAATATAAGGTTCTACCAAAGGACTTATATAATGATATTTACGTCATTAATGAACCACTTGGGGTTCGCTTGGAAGTATATAGTATGTTTATTAACCATATAATATAAAAATACAAAGAGACATGGTAAATGTCAAACTATATAACTAAGAGTTAAATATAAATGATAATTTTAATATTGTGATCCAAAAGCGTATAAAATCTATTTTTTGATAGGATTTCGACCCCTCCCCACCTTATCCTCGTAATAAGTAACTTTGGAGCCATTATAACCAGAATATTAATTTATTATTAAATAATATTCTAAGTTTTTTCTAAGGTGCCCCTCACCCCTCTTATAAAAGGGCACTCCCCCTTCTCTAAAATTCATACCTTCAATGCATCTTGGCTCAGCCAACCCCTGCCCAAATATTCTCTCAATTTCCGTCACTTAAACCTAGGGGCCTTAGTTTTATCTGAAAAAAACCTAAAGAGCCCTTTTGATCAAATCAAAATGAAGAACCCGAAGAAGAGGTAATGTTTTCACCACCCTCTTTCATGTTACTTTCTTCTTCAACAACTTTTCATTGTTATTTTCATTATAAAATAATAAATCAAATATCTTCTATATATTTTGATGTTATTATAAATATGGTACAACCATATTGAGTGTTCTACCCATCCTTTGAATGACATGCCAATATACGTGTGTACGTACGGCTTACCATCTCCACGTCGTGGTGTAATTGTTATTCAAAACATTATTATTTGGATGGGTATGATAATTATGTGTAATTAAAGTAAATATTAAATAGAACAGTATAATGATTCTCTATAAATGATATAACATACAATTATATATTATTTTAATATCAAAAGAATGATATTGTCGCCCATGTGTACGTACGGACTACAGTCTCCACGAACACGATGAGATTCATTCCCCATCGTATCCATTCAAGAATAATTATCATTTGATGATTAAAAATAATTTTTAAGGACATGAAATCATTCTGGATATGAATATGATAAAACCTATCAATAAAAAACCGGACTTATGTATCAAAACATATAAAATAAAACGAGTAAGTTAACACCTGAAACGACAATAATACTAAGATATTATTAACAAAGAAATGTAAAAAGATCATATATGATATCATCTTAATGTATATGATTCTTGAATAATTTAATAACAACTATTTCACCATTATACAGGAGATTAAACTACCCTCAACCGAAGAAATGTACAAGTTAGGGGTTAATTTTACAATCTCTTCATTATTTGGGGTTGTTTATACGTAATTATTTACTGAGATCTACTTATCATACACATCCATGTTTTTTAGAAATGTACCCCAAATTTTTTTAACTATTTACTAGACAATGGGGTAAAATCAATTATACCCTTGTTTTACTTTTTATAAAATGTTTTTAATGGAATCATTCCGTCATTTTCCAAACAAAGTTCTTTTTAACCTTTTCGACAAAATTAAGGTAATAATGTCTTTTTCAACTTATACGGTGGGTGCAGCTATTTTACACCATTGTAAAATATTCAAATCTTCCCTTAAAAGCTTATAATAATATTTTCATAGTAATGTTTTCCTTTCAAAATTATTTGACTTTTAAATTATTTCAAAAAAAGAGACATTTCTCTCAAATAGTTTTGATTTCATATGTGTCAACATCCTTTGATGGATTTTAAGTTTATTTGAAGTTGATTTATTATGATACAAAACATCCAAATTGTATTGAAGGTTTTGTGATATGTTTGACTCTAGATGTGTTATTTTTATACCATTCATGGTTTCTGGATAAATTGTTGACATTTCATATGCTAGTTTCAATACGAATGTTTATGTTATGTTTAGAACTTTTCATATGAGGAATGCATTGGACTTAGTAAGTGATGGGTGGACCCCGCTATAGCTCCTCGATGCATCGGTAGGTCTTATAAGATAAACTAGTGTCTTGGCACAAGGCTTTGGAAAAATCTTATATGTAGTCTTGGCACAAGGCCTTGACTATGTGGTTATGATAGTCTGGCATTATGCATTCCATTATTATGAAAGTGGTTATTGATACTGCATTTGATTATTTGACTATTATAATATCTATGTGAATATGTAAATAACATTATTTCATTTTATCATTTCCATTTTATGATAATGTTCAAGTTTAAAAGGATTCTATTTTAGTTATACATTGCCTTAAATGTTGATGTTTATTTTTGAAACTTTTCGCTAAATTGTTATCCTTACTGAGCATCTGAGCTCACCCCTTTCACTATTTTATTCTTTCCAGGATGTGAAGAAGTATTTTATGAATGGCATGTAGGGATATTATGTGTGGATATGAAAACAAGATGTTGTTGTAGTTTTCTTCACTTTATGATGTAATGCAAGACTTATGAATATATCTAGTGTTTCCAATGGTACTAAACTAATCAATATTTCGAGATTTGATCTTTTGTGATCATGAAAATGTAATGTAATAATGCACCAAATATGCGTAACTAGGGTCGGGGCGTTATACTTTGTATCAGAGGAATTTTAGTACAAACCTTTGAAGCTAGATTTATATAATACTTGATTAGAGCATATATACCTAAGATTGAATTTGAGGATTTGTATATAATAACTTCCTAGAATATAGGTATTGTAGTGATTTTGTGAGTTTTCCGAGAAATACATCCCTATCTGGATACGAGCAGGTAGAGGTAGCTCTGGCACAAATATACCTAGGGGTAAAACCTGAAAACACCTCTTTGAGATAGACTTGGATGGGAACTGGTGCACCACAATGGGTCTTGCTGCACTCTTGGTTACAAAACTCCTGAGGGATATGCATAGGATAGTTCTAATTTTCCTTACAAACCATTATGAAGGGTTTATAAGTACATACATCCGCAAATAAAACATTTTTAATATTATTGATTATATCCGTAAACTATTCAATTCATGTTAAGTGTTTTAAAAGTTTGGATTTATGTATTGTGATTCATAAACTAATCTAGTGTATGCCATTATTTAGAAATGGCGCCAAGGAGATGAAATGGAAATAGTATCAATACACGCACTCCATGTAGGGATTTACCACCTTCTCAATAAAATTGTATTTGAGCTGGTGAAGCAACTGGTGCTGATCAGCTAATCACCATACCAGAACAACTCACTCAGGTTATGAATAATATCCTTACCCATATGGAGCACCCAGATCCACAGCGTGGAGGATAAATGTTAGATCTCTTCATGATGCAACAACCACAAACATTCAATGGGAGTACTAATCCATTAGTAGTTGACCAATCGATAAATTCCTTAGCCAAAATATTCCATGCCTTGGGGAGTAGTGAAATGGAAAAAGTTATCATGGCAGTTTACCGCCTCAATAGAGATGCTGACCAATGGTGGTCATTGATTCAAAACACAAAGGAGGATGATGAAGTATCAAATATGGAATGGAGGGAGCTCAAAGAGATTTTCTTAGAAAAATACTTTCCTCGTGACCATCGAGCAGATATTGAAAGGAGATTTCTTAGTTTGAGACAAAAGGAGGATGAGAATGTCGCAAAGTATAAGGATAACTTTACAAGGTTATCAAGTCATGAAGAAGATTATATACATAACCCAAGGAGTAATATTGATCATTTCTTTTAAGGGTTAAAACCATTTATCCGTTGAGCTTTAATCTCACAATCCTTTTCATCGTACGAAGATATTGTCTCATGTTCTATCAAGAGAGAAAAGGAATTATCTAATTCTTACCACTTTAAAGAAAAGAAAGAGAAGAAGATATCTTCTGATCACTCCGAAAATGGAAATAAGGGGAAGAAGGGAAACGTTGAATATCCATCCTATAGTAAATGTGGGAAGAAACTCCCAGGTAATTTCATGAATCGAATTTGAGTCTGCTTCAAGTGTGGTGAAAAAGGCCCCCGAGCCCGTGATTTTAAGGGGAACAAAGAAGATACTGATGTTCAATGCTACAACTGCAGGGAGATGGGGCATTATGCATATTAATTTCCTATGCGTCAAGGGAACTTACCTCAGAAAAGGCCAAGGGGTCAAGGACAAGCTTATGTTATCACTACTGCTGAGGTAGAAGCTCCGAAAGAGGTGGTGGAAGGTAATTTAATGGTTTCCTCAAGTTTATCAATTTAATTATTTGATTCTGGATCACCGCATTGTTTCATATATTCCCATTTTGCTAAAAAATTTAGATATTTCCAATTTGATTTAACAAGGGAGTTAACAGTCAAAACTTATAAGAGAATTATCATTGCAACAAAGTTTTGTGAATCAGTCCCCATTAGAGGACATAAATTTTCTTTATCTACTGATCTCATTGTAATACTCATGATTGAATTTCATATAATATGCAGTATAGATTGTCTTTCGGACCATGATGTGATGATTTATTGTAAGAATAATGAGGATAAGATTTTTGATGATGACGATAAAGAACACCTTATCATTAGATACGAATCGTCACCACCTGATTCTTATCTAGATCCACCCCCAGTAGCTCAACTAAATTCAATTACCAGGGAGGAAGAGAATGAAATAACTATGGGTGGTGAAAGGAATGTTCCAATAGAGGATGCACCTATTGTGAAAGAATATGTAGGTGTGTATTTGGAAGATTTACCCGGACATCCCCCAGAATGTGAAATTGAGTTTTCCATTGATTTAATTCCTTATTTAAGGCATATATCAAAGACCCCATATAGAATGGCCACTCTGTAATTAGTTGAGCTAAAGAAACAACTAGAAGAATTGAGTAATATTTGATTTATTCTCCCTAGTGTGTCTGCATGGGGAGCCCCTATCCTTTCTGTTAAGAAGAAATATGGATCTATGAGGTTATGTATCGAATACAGGGAAATCAATGATATAACAATAAAGAACAAGTATCTCCTACATTACATTGATGATTTATTTGACCAAATTCATAGAGCTCAATACATTTCAATGATTGACCATCGATCTGGATACCATTAGTTGTGTGTGAAGAAGGAATACATTCCAAAGACAACATTTCGAACCAAGTACGAGCATTATGAGTTTACAGTAATGACTTTTGGGCTGACTAATACACCCTCAGTTTTCATAGATCTAATGCACAGAGTTTTCAAGGAATATCTTGATGAATTTTTAGTGGTATTTATTGATGATATCTTGGTATTCTCCAAAATATATAAATATCATGAATATCACTTTTTCATTATTCTAAAGACTCTTAGATGACATGAATTATATGGGAAATTTAGCAAGTGTGAATTCTAGCTTCAGGAGATATCTTTTCTTACCCATTTTCACTCTATGCATGTAATCTCTGTTGATCCTTATATGAAAAGAGAAATCCAAGAATGGCCAGCACTGATGAGTATATCTGAGGTTCACAGTTTTATTGGTTTAGCAGGTTATTATCGGTGTTTCGTCCAGAACATTTCCCGATTGGCTAACACATTAACAAATCTCACACGTAAAGGGGTTAAATTTTTAGGACAAAAGTGCGTGAAGAATGTTTTGAGGAACTGAAGGGAAGATTGGTCAATTATCCTATATTGACTCTACAATTGGGGAATGATGGGTTTGTTATTTATAGTGATGCTTCAATGAAAGGACTTGGTTGTGTCCTTATACAGAATGATAGGGTTATTGCCTATGAATAACGAAAACTGAAAATTCATGAGAAAAATTATCCTAATCTTGATCTTGAGTTAGTAGTTGTAATATTTTCTTTGAAGATTTGGAGACACTATATCTATGGTAAAAAATGTGAGATTTATACTAATCACAAAAGTTTGATGTGTATTTTCTCATAGAAAGAACTCAACATGTGGAAAAGGTGATGGCTTGAACTACTCTAGGATTCTGATTGCATGATACACTACCACCTGGGGAAGTCAAATAAGGAGGAAGATGCTTTGAGAAGAATGGATCATGGAGTTTTGAACATGTTGAGAGTTGAAAGGGAACCTATTTTTAGGGATCTAGTGAATATGGACATGGGAATAACCATGGAAGGTGAAACATCGATGATTTTTCAAATGGTTGCCAAACAATCTTTACTAGAAAGGATTAAGAGTTCTAAGACTGACGATGAAGAGTTTCAAAAGATGATTAATGCTGTGAATGATGGGAGATTGAGTGACTTTGTGTATGAAGATGGAATTTCGAAATTTGGAAGGAGACGTTGTGTTCCCAATATACCTGATCTAAAAAGATAATTTTTGGATGATTCTCATAGTTTCAATTTCACTATACACCCTAGGAGTACCAAAATGTATAGAGATTTGAAGGAACATTTTTTGGTGGGACAACATGAAGAGGGAGACAGCTAATTTTGAGTCAATATGTAGGGTTAGTCAAAAAGTTAAAGCTGTAAGGCAACAGCCTAGTGGAGTCATGCAACCTCTTCCTGTACCTGAGTGGAAATGGGATAATATCACGATGGACTTTGTCATGGGACTACCAAAGACTCCTAGAAGGAACGATGCAATATGGGTCTGTTTTGACCGTCTTACCAAGTCATCACATTTTCTTTCTATAAGGGAGGATTTACCACTAGAACGTCTAGAAAGACTATGTATTAATGAAGTTTTGAGACTTCATGGAGTACCCCTATCAATTGTTTCTGATTGTGATCCACGTTTTACATCTAGATTTATGAAAAGTATTCAGAAAGTCCTGGATACTGAACTTCGTTTGAGAACTGCCTACCACCCCCAAACTGATGGACAATTAGAACGGACTATTCAAACCTTAGAAGACATTTTGAGTTCATTATCACTTGACTTTTAGGGTATATGGGCCCAATATTTACCTCTAGTGGAATATTCCTATAATAATATCTTCCATTCAAGTATTCGGATGGCACCATATGAAGAGTTATACAGAAAGAGATGTCGCACACCAACCTGGTAGGTTGATGTTGGTGAAAGAAAACTTGTAGTCCCAGAACATGTTGAGGAAACATTGGAAAAGGTGAAGGCAATCCAAACCTATGTTAAAGCAGCTCAAAGTAGGCAGAAGAGCTATGATAATAATCAAAGGAAGGATTTGGAATTTCAGGTAAGAGATCATGTTTTATTGAAGGTATCTCCCTGGAAGGGTGTTATATGGTTCGGTAAGAAAGGTAAATTGAGTCTTAGGTACATTGGAGCTTTCAAAATTCCTGAACGAATTGGGGCTATAGTTTACTCTTTGGCAATGCCGCCAGGTCTCTCCAAAGTTCACGATGTGTTCCTTGTATCACTATTGAGAAAATACATGCCTGACCCAACGCATATACTCACCTATGAGGAATTAGAATTGGAACCCAATCTATCTTATTGCGACGAACCCATCAGGATTCTTGATACCAAAGAACAAGTGCTGAGAAACCAGATGAATCGTCTGGTAAAAGTTCTACGGACAGACCATAAGATGGAAGAGGCAACGTGGGAACCCGAGGAAATTCTGATGAAGTACCACCCGAGTCTTTTCATGTGGTATTATTATAGAAATTTCGAGGGAGAAATTATTTTAAGGAGGGTAGAATGTAATACCCCAAGTTTCCATGGTACACTTCCCTTTGAATAATGCAATAGCTTTCAGTGTACGCAACTTCGAGTTCTAACACACACCACAACCAATCAAACTAGCCTTTATGAATAGTAATACCCACTTTTCGAAATTTTATAAATTTTATCATTCAAAATGGACTTCATTATTAGATTCAGAATATCGAAATTATCCTAGGGTGATTTTTTGGTAATTTTCTGAAAAAGTTCAATTTTTGATGAATAGTGAAAAAACACTAAGTTATAGTTTAAAACCATATTTTTATTTAAATAATTAATTATTTTATTTAAATTTATTTTAGGTCAAAATAGATACATAATACCTATATATGTTCAATGTAATTCATTGGAGTCAGTTTATAATAATTTTAGATATATAAAACTTTTATTGAACCATTCACCGTCTTTTACCCATCTCCAAGGAGAATTTTCAAATTCATATAAAACATAATTTTACCACTTCTATAAGTGGACTTTAGAAAATGAATGAGATGATGATAATATCAAGGGGTAAAAATTGGTTCAATAAGATAAAAATAATTGTTGGTGAATAGTAGCTTTTCACTTTTATTTACAACGGTTAAAAGTAAATTGGGTAATTACGGGTAAAAATGATATTATTATTACCCTAACACATGTACTAATTATATTGGCTAAGTATAATTCGTCCATAAAAAACCTTAGGAATAAAATATGAACCTCTTTGGTCAACTTGTATTATATTAGGACATTTATTATTATTTAATTCAAAGAAGAGTTAAAAGAGATAAAATCAAAGTTAAATAACTAAAACATTTTTAATATAAGATTATACATAAGATAAATTATATTATAAAAATTCATTATAAAGATAAAAATATTTCCTATATAATGATATTTTATTAATAATTTTTATACATTATGTAAATTATTTTATTTATGACACAATGGTGATGCAGTAATTACCTATTTAATGAAATATTAAAATAATTGATATTATAAATGTCAAAATAAATTTAATTTGAGACCTTTTATGAATTATACTAATTTTATAGGTTAATATAACATATTAGAATGGGTTAGATGAATGTTTTCTAAGTAATAATGCTGTTATAATTTTTGAAAAAATAAAATACCAAATAGTGTCAAAATTGTCATAAAAGAGTTCTTAAAAGAAATATAATATTATTAATTCATATTCTATTCCTAAAAATATAATGCTTGACCAAAAGACTTATATAATGATAGTTATATCATTAATTAACCACTTGGGGTATTATTGGAAGTATATAGTATGTATATTAACCATATAATATAAAAATACAAAGAGACATGGTAAATGTCAAATTATATAACTAAGAGTTAAATATAATTGATAAGGATAATATAGTGATCCACACCTATCTAAAATCAATTTTTTGAAAGGACTTCGACCCTTCCCCGCATTATCCTCGAAATAAGTCACTTTGGCGCCATTATAAACCCAATATGAATTTATTATAAAATAATATTTTAAGTTTTTCCTAATGTGCCCCTCACCCCTCTTATAAAAAGGCACCCCCCCTTCTCTCAAATTCATACCTTCAATGCCTTTTGGATTGGCCAAACCCTACACAAATATTATCTCAATTTCCCACAATTCAACCTAGATTCCTTAGTTATTTCATAAATCTAACCTAAGGATCCCTTTTGATCTAATCAAAATAAAGAATCCGAAGAAGAGGTCATGTTTTCACCACCCTCTTTCAAGTTCCTTTCTTCTTCAACTTCTTCATTCTTTGTTATTTCCATTATAAAATAATAACTCTTGTATCTTATATATACTGTGATGTTATTATAAATATGGTACAACCATATTCATTATTCTAGCAATCCTTTGAATGACATGTCACTATACGTGCGTACGTACGGCTAACCGTCTCCACATCATGGTGTAATTGTTATTCAAAACATTATTATTTGGATGGGTATGATAATGATTTGTAATTGAAGTAAATAATAAATATAAAATTATAATGATTATTTATATATGATATAACATCCAATTATATATTATTTTAATATCAAAAGAATGATAGTGTCGCTCGTGCGTACGTACAGACTACCATCTCCATGAACGCGATGAGATTCATTCCCCAACATATCCATTCAAGACTAATTCTCATTTTATGATTAAAAATAATGTTTAAGGACTTTATATCATTATGGATATGAATAAGATACAAGCTATCCAAAACAAACATGTCTTATGTAACAAAACATATAAAAGAAAATGAGTAAGTTAACACCCGAAACGACGATAATACTAAGATATTATTAACAAAGCAATGTTACATGATCATATATGATATCATATTAATGTATATGATTATTTTATAATTTAAAAACAACTATTTACCCATTATTCTGGAGGCTAAACTACCCTCAACCAAGGAAAAGTATAGGGTAAGGGTTAATTTCACAATCTCTTCATTATTCGAGGTTGTTTATACATAATTATCTACTAGGATATCTTTACCATCCACATCCATTATTCTTAAACATATACTCCAAAACATTTTTACTATTTAATATAAAATGAGGTAATGTCAATTATACCCTTTTTGGACTTTTTATAAAATGGTTTGAATTGAATCTTTCTGTCATTTTCCAAACAAGGTCCTTCTTAACCTTTTCGACAAAATTAAGGTAAGAATCTCTTTTTCAACTTATATGGTAGGTGCGGTTATTTTACGCCATTATAAAATTGTCGAAGCGTCCCTTACAAGCTTATTTGAATATTTTCAATGTAAATGTTTCCTTTTATAGTTATGTGAATTTTAAATGATTTCAAAAAAATGACATTTCTCTCAAATAGTTTTGATTTCATCTATGTCAAAATCCTTTAATGGATTTTATGTTTATTTGAATTTGATTTATTATGATACAAAACTTCCATATTGTATTGATGGTTTTGTGATATGTTTGAATTTGGATGTGTTATTTTTATACCATTCATGGTTTATGGATAAATTTTTGACATTTCGTATGCTAGTTTAAATATGAATGTTTATGTTATGTTTAAACATTTTCATATGAGGAATGCATTGGACTTATTAAGTGACGGGTGGAGCCCACTATATCTCCTTGATGCATCGGTAGGTCTCATGAGACAAACTAATGTCTTGGCACAAGGCCTTGGAAAAATCATATTTGTAGTCTTGGCACAAGGCCTTGACTATGTGGTTATGATAGTCTGGAATTATGCATTCCATTATTATGAAAGTGGTTATTGATATTGCATGTGATTATTTGACTAGAAGAATATCCATTGAATAAGTAAATTGAATTATTTCTTTTTATCTTTTCCATATTGTGATGATGTTCATGTTTAAATGGATTTTCTTTTAGTAATACATTGACTTAAATGTTGATGTTTATTTTTGAAAGGTTCCTCTATATTGTTATCCTTACGGAGCATTTGAGCTCACCCTTTCAATGTTTTATTTTTCCCTGGATGTGAAGAATTATTTTATGAATGACATGCAGGGATAGTATGAGGGGATATAAAGACAAGATGTTGTTGTAGTTTTTTTACTTTATGTTTTAATGTAAGACATATGAATATATCTAGTGTTTACAAAGCTACTAAACTAATCGATATTTAGAGATTTGATCTTTTGTGATCATGCCAATGTTATGTAATAATGCACCGACTCTGGGTAACTGGGCTCAGGGCGTTACAATAGACATGTCTAGAATGAAAAATAAATATGATTTAGTAATACATGATTGGAATAATATATAAACCTGGTTAAATAATAGATATTTTCAACTATGATGGTCTTGGTAGCAATGCCTTCGGTACTATGGAAATCATGTTTTGTGCTGATTAATTTTGCACAATTACATGTTTTTTTCAATGTTATCCTATCATGGTTAATTTCCCTTTATGATCTAGTCCTTACATACAGCCAAGATTTATTTCATGACTAAAGATATTGATTGTTTTATATTAATGATTAGTTTTTTTATGTTCAAATTTTTATGGTTTATTTTATGATCACCATGTTGATTCTTTCTCAAATTTACCCAAGAGATGAAGTTAGAACGGTCCTTGTAGTTTAGCTTGGGTTATCGAATCCTCAGAGACCTAAGAAGAAACCTATTGACACTAACATTCTATGGACTATTTTTGGCTATGAAGTGGCCAAAATGGGTTGATTTTTTATGGGTTTAAAGGATAACTAACAGATTTAAGTGTGTTCAATTTAAATGAATGAGTTGATCCTAGGTTATCGCTCAGGGTGGATTGGATGAATTACTTTTTTAATGATTTCAATTTCTTATAATTGAGATGGATTCATTTAAAAAGATCGAACGAAATCATCACTTACTGGTTTAATTCCTACACACCCTAATACTAATCACCTATACACTTGAAGGATCAATGTTTTGAGAACTCCAAGGTAGAGGTTTATATTAGCACTTGAAATGTGTGACCTTAAATTCAATAAGGATGAAGATGTTTTAAAATAATCAAATAAAAATCTCATTTAAAAGAAGTGATTATCCATTGATGGAGTGATAAATAACATCCAATCCATCCCCTTTATACTCCCTTGGATCAACCCATAAAAGAGTTAGCCCTCCATTAATGGCATGTCTTCAACGGAAGTGGGAAGTAGACTTACAAGGGTGGAATTGAAGAAATAAAAACAACAATAACAAAAAGATCACTCCTCCGTTGTGTGATAAATATCACAAAGTATGGTGTGAATAAATTCACACCATGAAACAACGGTATCAACATGATAAGTAGAAGAACATAATAAGAGTAAATGAAGAACTTTTATTAAGAAACTAAGGTGAATTAAACAACATACATGAGGAAGAAATGTGATTACAAACATAAAGCGGCAGCATAACACTACAATGAAACCAAGAACCAAAGATCCTTCAATCCTACAACACCAATGAATTAAATAGGCAATTTTGAGCCCTTGGGTCGAGCCTCCAATAGTCCAAGTCTCCTCAATTAATTGTGGTAGGTCATAGGTGCGTGGAATGTAAGGTAGAGTTGATTTTTCCACCCTTGACCCGAGGTGGCAGGAAACTTTCCTTCACCGAACAGATGCGTCTGGAATTCCTTCTCGATGGACAAATCAGAGTGGGACATATATAAATAAAACGTATCTCCGGATTTCATCTAACCACATGTAAATTTTGTTCCCATTTAGTTTTGTGGATGCCGAGATATGATCAAATTAGTGGTCTGTTTTTCTAGGCCGTAGAATCTGTCCTAGAATTGTATCTCTAAATTGGGCCACCTTAATGTCCACCATAGAGGCTGATCATGAAGAGTTATTTGTTCCTATACATGTCTTCTAGCATCCCAAAAAATTTTGGATTCATTGGGAATGTATATTAGGCCTCGCAGTCTCATAAGTGGGCTGGTTTCCAATCTGCCTTCTCTTAGAATTGCTTCCATTCCTCTCCAAATATCTCCATCATTGTTTATGAATCATCCATTGATCTCTGAATGAAAAATGTTCACATTTAATTGTAGATATAGTTCCCAAAATATCAAATTAAAATATTGATAATTACATTCCTTAGAATCAGATGACTCATTGGGCCTAAATTGGTGTATATTAGGCATGAAGTGCGCAAATGATGAGAATGGATGTTCATAATGAAAATGCACTAAATCAGGCCAATAAGATAAAAAATGAACATTTAATACCATTAAAATGTAATTAAAATATATTTTTTTTATTGGATAATCACACCCCCCCCCCCCAACTTGAGATTTTCTAGTCCCAAGCAAATAATTCAATGATTTTATTTGAATTCCTTTCTTCAAACACATAATAACAAACTGTACACACAATGTAAACTACACACAAATATATTTTTATAACATATCAAGATAATTTAAAACAAGATGAATTTAAAATCAGATCCCAATCCCAAGCCCATTACTTTGATCAAATCCATCATCATACTTCATCCAACTCAATTAGGTGTAATGATGTGTTGTGAATCACAATAGATATGGGGGTTCATTTTCATTCAAGGGGGAAATCATGGAAGCACTAGGTGGAATCACATTTAATCCTAACATGAGTATTCTTCATTCCTCTTTTTTTGGATTTTTTTTGCAATATTGCTATAGTAATTGAGATTACAGTTAATTAAATTAACCAATGTAGCAAGACTTTGCCGATGACTCCCAGACTCAAAGGCCTTAGGGCACAAAGTGAAGCCCACATACTCAGGCATCGTCTCGAGTTAACTTAATCAAAAACAAAGTCATATTACCATAAATAGAGATGGATTGAAAAACTCAGGGCTAGACAACTCTGTAGTCACGATCCCCAAGTGCCGAAAGCCTCATATTTTATCAATCCATTGCTCTATACACAATTTTTTTTTTATTTTTTTAATACTCATATTATTCATAAAAATCAAACCAGCCTTTTCTATTTATTATGGGACCCCAAAAATTCAAATTAGCACCCCCACAGTCTAGAAGACGTGCATTGTGGCATTTTCATTTAATGGATGAAAATAAAAATGATTTAATTTTCTTTGGACAACCAAACATCCAAAATCAATGCTTTTAAACATAATCATGAATTAAATTAAGAGTCAATGAAATAAAAGTTATTTTCTATGTAGTTTTAATGTGATTAAAGATGTTATTATATGAATGATAAAGGAATTTTAATTCTTTTTTTATCATTGTTTTTTTAAACAAATATTTTTTCCCACACCCCCTAACATAGAATGAAACTGTCCCTAGTTTCGTAAAAATAAAATTTAGAATGGGGTAGAGGAATAAAAGGGGAGTTCAATATGGAAATTGAAATATGAGGATCATGGAATGAAGTCACGTGGTGGTTGAAGTTTGAAGTTCTTGCCCCTCAAATTTAGTCCTTTGATATCTATGTCGCTTGCAAAGTTCCCTAGTAGAAAAAGGAAAAACAAACAAACAAACAAAACAATATTAAATATAAGTATATATATAAAAATTATAGAATACGTAAGCACATTATTCCGTAGGTCAGTTGTAAGCACACGCCCCAGTCTCCCTTCGGACCCGGGTTCGAGTCCCTGCGGCTTCGCCGGTTGTGACGGGGTTTGCCCCATGGCCTATGGCGTGTCCTCCTTTTTAATTATTATTATATTTTTATTTTTATTTTTATTTTTATCTTAACCTTTAAAATAATAAAAATAAAACAAAATAAACTGATGATACATTGTCTTCATTTTAAATTTCTGGGTAAGGTATTACTCCAGGATTACACCACGTGACACAGATGAATATGGTGCTCCCCTTTCGTACCCATCGATACTCATAATAGAAGAACAGGTCAAAAGTCTATTTTTTTATTTTTAAATATAAAAATGATTAATTAATCTTATTTGAAAACTAAAGATGATTCAGAAAGATTAGAAACATAAAAACCATGGGTTGCCTCCCATGCAGCGCTTTGTTTAACGTCGTTATCCCGACATAGATCCTAAATTTATCAATTTTTTCCTAGTTCATAGATTGGCTCTGTTAACTCTACCTCTATTTCCTGTTTATTGAATGATTCAATGAATGGTTTTAACCTATGACCATTGACCTTGAAAATGTTACCACTTGTGGGATCCTAAATCTCTACTGCCCCATGGGGGTATACATGATGCACTATGAATGGACCTGACCATCTAGACCTTAACATTCCCGGGTGTAAATGTAGTTTTGAACTATACTAGAGAACAAGTTTTCCCAGTTCAAAATGATTGACCTTGATATTCCTAGATTTTTAGGCTTGAACTCTAGCTTTATTGATCCTTGAATTTTCATAAGCCTCAATCCTTAGTTCCTCCAGTTCATTGAGATCTAATTCCCTTTTTGTTCTGGCCAATGATAGATCATAATCCATTTTCTTAATTGCCCAAAAGGCCTTATGTTCAATCTCCACTGGAAAATGGAATTCTTTGCCATAAACCAACCTATATGGGGACATTCCTAAAATGGTTTTATATGAGGTTCTATAGGCCCAAAGAGCATCTAAGAGTTTCTCATACCAATCATTCCTAGAGGGGTTGATAGATTTTTCAAGAATTTTCTTAAACTCCCTATTTGCTACCTCCGCTTGACCATTGGTTTGAGGATGGTATGCAGTGGAAACTTTATGATAAATACCATACATAGACATGAGTGAAGAGAATGGGCGGTTGCAGAAATGGGTTCCTCAATCACTGATTATTACCCTAGGAATTCCAAATCGAGAAAATATGTTCTCTTTCAGAAATAGAATAACAACTTGATGATAATTGGACTTAGTGGGAATGGCCTCAACCCATTTTGAGACATAATCAATAGCTAAGAGTATGTAGAGGTAGCCTATAGTGTTTGGGAAGGGACCCATGAAATCAATTCCCCAACAGTCAAATATTTCAACCAATAAAATGGGAGTGAGTGGCATTTGATTCCTTTTTGTGATGGACCCTACTTGTTGACACCTCGGACAACTTTGACAAAATGCGTAGGAGTCCCTTTAGAGGGTGGTCCAGAAGAGACCACATTGAATAATCTTAGCAGATGTTTTCTTAGAGGAAAAGTGACCTCCACATGCCTCACTATGACAGAATTTAAGGATGGACTCTTGTTCAGATTCTGGAACACACCTCTTAATGACTTGGTCAGGGTAGAACTTATAGAGGTATGGATCATCAAACACATAGTGTATAACATCAGAAAGGAATTTCCTCCGAGCTTGAGTCCCTAAGAATTTTGGAATGACTCCTGTAACTAAGAAATTGGCTATGTTGGCATACCAAGGGCAGTCACACACAGAGTATTGGTGTTCATCAAGAAATGAATCAGACACAGAAAGGTGATTTGAGTTTTATTCGAATTCCTTCCTAGAGAGGTGATAGGATACAACATTTACAACACCCTTTTTATCCTTGATTGTGAGATCAAATTCTTGTAAGATAATGACCCACCTAATCAGTATAGCCCTGACATCTTGTTTTTGGAAGAGGTATTTTAGTGCAGAATGGTCAGTGAACACAGTGATGGGGGATCCTAAGAGGTAGGACCTAAACTTCTCTAAA
Organism: Viscum album; assembly: GCA_963277665.1. NCBI lineage: Eukaryota > Viridiplantae > Streptophyta > Magnoliopsida > Santalales > Viscaceae > Viscum > Viscum album. The sequence continues at coordinate 880,983,108 of OY728153.1, read as the reverse complement.
GAAAACACAATAGAATGTAACTCCTTTTCAGTAGTGGTGTAGTTTATTTGGGAATCATTTAAGGATTTTCCTGTATAAGCAATGACATAATGAGTTTTATCACAGTGTTTTCCTAACATAGCTCCAACAACAAAGTCACTGGCATCACACATAAGTTCAAAAGGAAGGTTCAAATTTGGAGATTTCATAATGGGAGGAGAGGTGAGAGAGGATTTAAGGGTTGCGAATGAACCCTCACAACTTTCTGTCCAAACAAATGGAGCATCCTTTACAAGGAGAGCACAAAGGAGATGGGATATTGAACTAAATTCCTTGATGAATTTTCTATATAAACCATCATGTCCTAAGAAAGACCTCACATCCTTGATAGTTTTTGGTGATGGAAGGTTACAAATGATTTCAACCTCGGCTTTATCAACTTCAATCCCCCTACCTGAGACCAGATGGCCTAAAACTAGTCCCTCTTTAACCATAAAATTGCATTTTTTCTAGTTTAGGAAAAGATTATTCTCTTCACATCATGACAAGACTCTCTCCACATTCCTCATACATCCCTCAAATGTATCCCCAAACACAGAGAATTCAACAATGAAGACCTCTAGAAAATCCCCTACCATTTCTTAGGAGAATCCCAATCATGCACCGTTGGAAGGATCCATAGGCATTGCATAATCCAAAGGGCATGCATTTGAAGAAAATGGTACCGAAAGGACATGTGAATGTTGTCTTCCCTTGATCCTCTAGGGAGACCTCAATTTGATTTTAGCCCGAGTACCCATCTAAGAAACAGTAGAAGGCATGACCTGCCACTCTCTCAAGGACTTGGTCAATGAATGGTAAGGGGAAATGGTCCTTCTTTGTGAATGATTTTATCTTTCTATAGTCAATGCAGACCCTCCATCCACTACTCACCCTTGTTGGAAGAATCACTCCATCCTCATTGGTTGTCACTGTGATTCTGGCCTTTTTTGGAACCACTTGGATTGGGATCACCCACTCACTCTCAACTATGTGATATATGATACCAGCTTTTAACAATATCAGAAGTTATTTCTTTACTACCTCTATGAGATTAGGATTGAGTCGCCATTGAGGTTGACGACATGGCTTGAATCAGATTCCAGAACAATTCTATGAGTCCCAACAAGTGGGCTAATCCCAGGAATATCAGATAGAGTCCAACCAATGGCTTTCTTATGTTTCCTAAGGACATATAGAAGGATCCTCTCATGATTGGCTTCAAGAGAAGAAGAAATGAAAATAGTATGTGTTTGATTGTCCCCTAGGAAAGCATACTTGACTGTTGCGTGAAGTTACTTCAATTCAAGATCAGGTTGGTTCAGAGTTTCAGCAGAAGATTGGGACATTGGATCAAGTTCAATTTTGTTTTTTAGAGTTTCAAATAGGATAGATTCCCCATATGTAGAAGTTTAAGCTACTAGATCATCTTGATCGGATTTAGGGAATGAATTTGGAGTGGTCTTCATGAAAGTGGTTTCTTGAAAGGTTGCACTTATTGTTGGACCTATGTCTTCATTATAAGAGCAATTTGAAAATAATTCAAGCCAAGGAGATAAACTTCCTTCAAATGAACAAAGGAAATCAATCTCATCATGACTTAAACATTAATCAAATATTCCTTGATGTTCCATTGATTCATTATTAATGCTTCCTATAATTTTTACTTCATGAATGTCCTCGCCATCCCCTATTTGTGAGCTTGGATTATAGATGTTCATGTCTAGACTCATGTTCCCAAAGGTAATGGTCATGTTCCCATTTCGAACTCGGATAACAAATTTCATTGTTGCAAGTAAAGGACGACCAAGGATGATTGGGGTTTGTTCCTTATTTCCTAGGTTTGGATGGTTGATCAGGACAATGAAGTCAGCAGGGTAGATGAAGTTTTCATCCTTTACCAGAATGTCCTTTAAAATCCCCTTTGGAACCCTAATGTTACGATCAGCAAGTTGAAGTGTGACAGATGTGGGTAGGAGTTCTTCTAGGCCTAAATGGCAGTACACAGCATATAAGATGAGATTGACACTAGAACCTATGTCACACAAGGCCTTGACAACTTTTCTTTCTCCTAGTTCAACATTGATGTAAGGGCATACTGGGTCTTTCAACTTAGGAGGAATGGTCCCTTGAATGGTGATACTCACATTAGCAACCAAAATGACTTGGGTTTTGTGTGAAACTTTTCCTTTAAAAGTGTACATGTCCTTAAGGTACTTTGAGTAGGCAGGTATGGTTTGGATGGCCTCGAGAAGAGGAATGTTCATCTTGACTTGTGAGATGATTTCCCTCAATGTTTCCTTAATTTCAGGATTGGGTTTCCCCCTCATGCATTGAGGAAATGGTGCAGGTTGTGGGGTTTTTTTTGAAGATTTGTTTCTTTCACATCAGTTTCCTCAGTTTGATCTAGTGGTTCATTTGAATTTTCATCCATGTTTGAATCTTCAGGTGGATTCTGAATTAGTTGTTCATGTTTCCCAATTAATTTCCCACTTCTTAAAACAGTCACAGCTTTTATTTGTTCATGAGTTGTTTGAGTGCAACTTGACTCTCCCCTTGATGTTGAGGATGGCACCGCCTGATTAGGCATGGGTTCCATTCCAGTTTTGATGGTTTAAAGTTCTTGTTTTAGGGAAGAGACTTCTGAGTTCATCCTCTCCATTTTTTTGCACAGTTGTTCTAGTAGGCTTTGTGGAATAGTTTGGGTGGGTGCTTGAGTAGGTTGGTTTATCCCAGGGGGATATTTTGGAGGTGGGATGGTTTGTTGAAAATGGACCGGTGGCTATTGGTATTGGATAGGTTGGGTTTGGAACTGTTTATGGGTTTGGTAGTTCTGATGGGGGTAAGGATTTTGTCCATGTGGTTGGCTAAGTTGTTGGTTATCTTTACAGCGGAAGCATGGGTCGTCGTTATAGCTAGGATTGAAGTTGTTTTGGTATTGAGGCTTTTGAAAGTTCAAAGAATTTACTTCTCATGCAGGTCCTCCTAAAAGAACATCCTTGATGGATGGAATAGTTGGGCAGTTGTCTGTCTTATGGTCATGTTTGTCGAAAATTGTGCAAACAAGTTCAACAGTTTGGATTTCATAGACTTTCCCAAGGTCTATCACTTCAACCTTCCTAGAGAGTGCTGTGAGTTTAGCCCTAAGGCTTTCCGATTCTCTAAGTGTATAAATTCTAGTAGTTCTTTGTGGATTTTCAGAATAAAGTGATGTTCCCCATGTTTGGTTTTGTTCAGAAAGGCTTTCTAGATACTCGTAAGCATCATTTGGGGCTTTGTTTTTAAAGGTTCCATACACATCATGTCAATGAATTGTTTGTTCCCCGGACCCAACCCTTCATAGATAATTCTCACTTGTTCAGGAATAGAAAAACAATGGTGTGGAACCATGTTTATAGTGTCTTGGAACCTCTCCCATGTTTCATAGAATGACTCTCCCTATTTTTCAAAAAAGTTTTGGATACTCTTTTTAAGTGCAATTATTTTGTGGTGGGGAAAGTATTTTTTGTAGAATTTTCTTTGTAGTTGGTCCCAAGAATTTATGGATGATGGTCTCAAATTGTTTATCCATTTTTTAGCTCGATCCTTTAAGGAAAAAGGAAATAGCCTTATCTTAGCTGATTCTAGTTGATGTGGGGGACACATGGTTTCTACAATGTCATTGAACTCCTTAATGTGCAGATATGGCATCTCGGACTCCATTCCATGGAATGTGGGAAGGTGGTTTAGGACATGGAATTTAAAGATGTAGTTAGAATATCCTAGGGAATTTTGTCTAATTCATGAGTGGGAATTGGTCCAGGAAGGTGTGAGGTAGTCATTCATGGTTTGATCGACCGCATTCCCCATGTTTGGGGCTGCCTCATTTGGGTTTCCATTTTGGTTCCCACCCGGGTTTATGAGTTGGTTTCATTGAAGACCTTCCATTTAAATTGGATCAATTACGGACTCTAGAGTATTATGAAGATTGGTATCTAATGGAATGAGTTCCCTTGGTGTACTTGACTCCCCAACCCCATGACTATCCACCATAACTAGATGGTTTGATTGATCGCGGGTGTATACGGAAATGCGCCAAAATAAAAAAAACGAGAAAGGGACAAGATAAGAGAATTTGGATGAGAAAAGAAGGAATTGGGGAGAATAGAATGGGTGTTTATATGACTTACTTGGGTCCCCGGCAATGGTTCCAAAATTTGATTCTCGCTCAAATTTACCCAAGAGATGAAGGTAGAACGATCCTCGTAGTTTAGCTTGGGTTATCGAATCCTCGGAGAACTAAGAAGAAACCTATATACACGTACATTCTATGGACTGTTTTTAGCTATGAAGTGGCCAACCTGGGTTGATTTTATATGGGTTTAATGGATAACTAACATATTTAATTGAATTCAATTTAAAAGAATGAGTTGATCCTAGGTTATTGCTCGGGTGGATTGGATGAATTACTTTTTTAATGATTTTAATTTCTTATAATTGAGATGCATTCATTTAAAAAGATCAAACGAAATCATCACTTACAGGTTTAATGTCTACACACCCTAATACTAATATCCTATACACTTGAAGGATCAATGTTTTAAGCACTCCAAGGTAGAGGTTCATATTAGCACTTGAAATGTATGATCTTAAATTCAATAAGGATGAAGATGTTTTAAAATCATCAAATAAAAATCTTATTTTAAAGAAGTGATTAGACATTAATGGAGTGATAAATAACATCCAACCCATCCCCTTTCTACTCCAATGGATCAACCCATAAAAGAGTTAGCCCTCCATTGATGACATGTCTTCAACGGAAGCGGGAAGTAGACTTACAAGGGTGGAATTGAAGAAATAAAAACAACAACAACAAAAAGATCACTCCTCTATTGTGTGATAAATACCACAAAGTATGGTGTGAATAAATTCACTCCTTGAACCAACGGTATCAACTTGATAAGTAGAATAACAAAATAAGAGTAAATGAATAACTTTTATTAAGAAACTAAGATAAATTAAACATCTTGCATGAAGAAGAAATGCGATTACAAACACAAAGCGGAACCATAACACTACAATAAAACAAAGAACCAATGATCCATCAATCCTACAACACCAATCCATTAAATAAGAATTTTTGAGCCCTTGGGTCGATCCTTCAAAATTCCAAGTCTCCTCAATTAATTGTGGTAGGCCATAGGTGGGTGGAAAGTAAGGGAGAGTTGATTTTTCCACCATTGACCCGTGGTGGCAGCCAGCTTTCCTTCACCGAAAAGATGCATCTGGAAGATCTTCTAGATGGCCGAATCAAAGTGGGCCATAGAATATGACAATGGATCTCTGGATGTCTTCTAACCGGCTGAATAATTTGGGCCTATTTGGAGTTTTGTATTCCGAGATATGATCAAATTAGTGGTCTGTTTTTCTGGGCCACAGAATCTGGCCCAGAATTGTATCTCTAAATTGGGACACCTTAATGACCACCATAGAGGCCGAATTAGCATTTGATCATGAAGAGTTATTTGTTCCTATACATCTCTTCGAGAATCCAACAAAATATGGGATTCATTGGGCCTTTATGTTTGGCCCCACGGTCTCATTAGTGGTCTGGTTTCCAATCATCCTTCTCTTAGAATTGCTTCCATTCATCTCCAAATATCTCTATCATTGTTTATGAATCATCCATTGATACCTGAATGAAATGTTCACATTTAAGTGTAGATATAGTTCACAAAATATCAAATGAAAATATTGATAATTACATTCCTTAGAATCAGATGAATCGTTGGGCCTAAATTGGTGTATATTAGGCATGAAGTGCACAAATGATGAGAATGGATGTTCATAATGAAAATGCACTAACTCAGACCCATAAGATCAAAAATGAACATTTAATACCATTAAAATGTAATTAAAATATATTTTTTTATTGGATAATCACATGTTTACACTTATTATACATTTGAGATCACCCTTTTTTTGTTTTCATTTCCCCATGATATAGATAATGGTTTTTGGTGGGAAAACAAAAAAGGAAATATCTTTATGGAAGATGCTGAATTCTCCCTGATAGAAGATTATGTTCCATGTTTCTAATGGAAATAAACTAATATATACTTTGGGAATCTATTTTTTCATGTATTATGTATTACGCAAAATTAATATAATGTATTTTTATGTCGCCATTGGGTATCTACACCAACCATATACAGTCACATACATATCCATCAGAATTTTTTCCTAAATGATCAAATTGTATGAAAATTAAACCACAAATATATGGTTCTCCCAAGAGCATTTTCAATTAAGGAATCATTCTCATAGCATGTGCTTCAACACCTGTAGAGTATATTTTTACTGGTTATTGGTCTGATGGCTAAAATATGTGCTCAAAATCACATATGTACATCACGATTTCAGTAACACAATCTAGAACCTCGATTTTAAATGATTATCCCAATATAATGTAATATAACAAAGAAACTATGTAGATATATAATATAAACGAAAAGAATCCATCCAAATCATCCCCTGAGAATATATCATTAATATTAAGGAGGTTTTCTAGATCCTTATTTAGTTGATAAATACCCAAAATGAATCACTACATCGAAGTGACCTTATTAAACATATCTATAAATTAATCCCGAAATCATGAAATTTCAATTGTGGGAGTAAAAATGGATGTAACAATGTAGCAGTGTACTGGTTTTCCCCCTTCACCAATTATAGGGGAAAACTCATGATAAAACCCACAATATAATGTTTAATCACATGCAACCAATACATGTGGCATGTATCTCAAAACACCTTGGAGATACCTGGGTATACATCACACTAAGAATTATAGGATTCTTAAATATGGTAATTACATAGTTTTGTAAGAACCTAAATATTTCCATTCATAAATTGAATATCTACTCAATTGACAGATGAATCAAGATGTGGGTCATCAACTAAAATACAATTTCATAGGACCATCCCTCCAGGGTCTCAATACTATATTATCATCCCCATATTTTAGAGTGAAGAGGTTAAAAATAAGTATCCAAGAAAAATAAACTCACTAATATCATGACAATCATGATGAAACTCGGAAAATAGGTCCCTCAAAATTCATTCATCACTGCCTTGAAAATATTCTTCCTATGTTTTCTGGCTCAGCATATCAGTTACACATTTCCCTTTCTAGTCATATCAAAAAATCAATGTCAAATGATTGGATGTATTCAACCCATAATTGTTTTCTAAAATGTATGTCACACTATATAAAGATATATTTTAGTCTCTTGAGGTATGTAAACATCACAAATATCTATCCTGAATTTTTATTTCTCCAAAAATATAAGGCATGGAAAACTACTAGTAGTTTTAGGTCCCGAATAATGTAATGACACTTATGAGGTCTAAACAAGAGAGAACCATATTCAATTACTCATTCCTATGATATCATTATTGCACCCATCTTGATGCCACATGGATCACAGAACACTATATAACATTCACAAGACTCTGGTAGAATCATGAGCAATGTTGATGTATTATTTCATTTAGCTCCTGAAAGGCCATCCCAAAAGATTAGAAAAACAAAATCACAATTTTCATAGTCAAACCAGTTCGAGGTTCCTCAATCCAAGATAAGTCCTCTATGAGACAATCATAATTTACTTTATTCTCCAGGAAATCGTGTATATAAAAACACATTTTTGGGATGTTCTTAGGAAACAATATGAATCACCTTCTATAGCCCTGTTGAATCTCTTAACTCAGATATAATATAACCCAGTAAGTGAACCTTGTCCTTCAAGAAGCTGAATGTTTTTAGATTATCATATAACTGAATATCTCTTAGTGTAATCAATATTATGTCAAGATGAATTTCATAGTCTTTTTTGTATGATGAGACACCAATATGTAATCCACAAAAATATGATGAAATAATATATGCACGTGTGAAAACATTATTCATCAAGGCCTCAAAAGCTGTGGTAACATTTATAATACCGAACAACATAACCAGTTAGACAATAAGTTATCCCAACATTGTAAAGACATAAATGTAATGTTTTAATGTCTGACTCAAACCTGATGAAAACCTAATCTCATAATAATTTATTAGAAAACTACATCTCTTAATATATACTGATACTTCATTATATATTATGTGGACTATTTGGAATCCAAAAAAAATTTGATGGGTTTCATCATCCAATATATTGAAAGGAATACATGAACCCCAAGGGGTAGTATTGTGTTATATAAAGCCCTTAGATTATAGATCCTCTAACAATATATTATTATCTTGGAGATCAGTATATGAAATCCCATATGGTTTAATAGATACTAGAGCATATCCAATAAAGATAATATTTTTAAAATCTACTTGTCTCTGAGTAGGTAATCATGAGATCTCATCTAGGAAATCATCCATGAAACAATCCACCACTGGAGAATAATATATTAGGAGAATCATCTTATCATCACAAAATATGTTGAAAATATGATTTTTTACCCCACCTAGCCAATGATTCTTTTTTCCAGCTCTGTAATCCTAAACATACCACTCATCCTTGTGAAGATAACTCTCACCCTCGGGTGATTTAAGTGATAACTTGTGGAGATTTCAATCAATAGAGGCATGATAGGGGACAAACCAACCCATCCTGAAAATGCAATCAATGTATTTAATCTCGATAAATAAGAGGTCCTATAAGAAGTTATGACCACCAATCTCAGGAGGAAAATATGTTAATTGGTGTATACCCTCTAATGATACAACCAACAGTGTGTCTATGATCATCACCCAACAAAATAATTCAGGTCCAATACTTTCTAAAATAAATATATAGCTAAAGTAATGTGATGTACCAATATAAAATTAATAATAAATGATAATAGATGCTAATAGAGAAGTTCCTACGATAGTATATGGTTATTTCACACTTCTCCTTATGTATATGACTTTATGCATTAAACTAACGTGATTAAAAACCATGATCAATATGTGGACTAACCTGAGGAAGTCTACTCCACTGGAGTTAAAAATCAAGAGTCTGGATACACTATACATGACCTCTAAATCATATTTGGTGGGTACTAATCCATATTTTGACCTAATGATATGTCACTGATGTATCACCTGAAGGTGAAGACTGTTCTAATAATGTACTTATTAAAATAGGTTGACCGGTCCCCAAAATACATTGAAGATGACCCATCTGGGTAAACGAATGAATATCTAGTGGGTCTCTATCACATAATGTCTTCACATTCCACTACCATCCACACTGATGGCATATAGTAAATATACTAGTTATGATCATCTAGATGACACTACATTGACACAAAATCATAATTCTATATATCCTGTTATTAGAAGAACTACTTCCCTATCTTTGCATTACTACTATGTGACCTATACTATCAACTTCTATGTTGTATAAAAAAGTCTTAGGTACTAGTTTCATGATATAAGAGAAGGTTGATAGAGTAAATACATTCACTTGAGAGAGGATGTTATACCTAATCTCATCTAGGATGTGTCTCAGTCGTGATAGCTCATCACCGATATGGATTGGCACAATGACTTGAAGCTTAGTAAAATATGATAAATAGTCAATGTTGGAAGATAACCCTTATCTAGGTGTATGAAATCCTTGGATTGATTAATTTTCAGCATATTAAGGGAAAAGTAATAAAATAAGTTAGTTTTTGAATATTCATAGACTATACACTGATGATGACCATCCTAGGTATTCACCTCACACTAGTTCTTGGCAGAATGAAATAACATTTTGGTGGAAATCATGACATTAATTTCTATAGGAATAAAAATATAGTGAATCATAGATGAAATGGGTTATACACATGAACCAAAAACTTAAGGTCCACATCACCCATGAATATGAGATGGTGGTGCTACTATAACTCATGGGTAAGATTATACATCATAGATTCTGGCCATGGAACACCCTTCGCAAACTACATCAAGCATAGAAAACTCTCTCAAATCTAAGATGTAGTGGCATATTCATGTATAGAATATGTTTCCAAGGGGGAAACTGTTGAAGGTAAAACGGTTGGATGAAGGATACACCTCAAAAAATACAATGTATGGTGGGATAAAAATGGAGGTGGAAAAAATGAAAATGGGTCACTACACAATATACATTCCCAACTACCCCCATAGAGGGTAAATTAATGGACAGTGTTTTTATTTGTTTTTATAAAGGTTCTAGTATATGGAGGTTAAAATGAATGTTCTAGGGGGAAAGTGTTCTTATGTTTCACTTGACATGTTCATTTTCTGGAAATATTTCATTTATAAGACAGAATTCATGTTTTATTATGGCATGTTATTATATACATAATAAAAATCAATTTGATGGATTTCCATCCCCATTTTGTAAAGTCCCAAACACTATATAAAATTATATTGGAACCAATGTAATTTTATCTAACCCCCTTACAATCGGTCTAGAAATGTAATGGGTAAAACAACATGGATAGATTGGGTCAATTTTAAATTAAATTTTATATGATACTATAGAATTTATAAACAAAATATGGTGCTCATATATCCACACCCAAAGTTTATCTTATATAACTAGGTGGTACATAGTATACATGGATCAAAATTGGATATTTTAGATTTTTCAATCAAGCTATATAATAAATATTCCATCTAGGATGATGATAACATTTTATATAAGAAATTTCCCTTTTCATTAGAAGGCGTTAGTGGAACAATATTATAAATAAACCAAGGTACACTCCTTAATCATAAGAAACATATAAAATGAATAGAATGAAACTTATATGGCATATAATATGCACAAAATGTGAAATCCTAGGTTCATATAATGATTCTTATAAAAATTATATTTTCTATACAAATAAAAGGAACATTTTATATAAATAATTACATATACCACAATTCATGAACATCTCCCAATGGAGAAAATATATCAACAATAATAGGTGGAATCTATATCAACAATTACCCATTCCCTTGAAAATTGGTGTGTACCCCAATCAAGGGTTAACTACTCCTAGTATTTCTTATAAATTTTTTAATGCATTCCTAAACTCATATCTAGAATTATAAAATAATAAGAGAATAAATTAACAATCTATAATACCACATTGTGATGTTCTGGTATTAGTTCACTCTTGAGTAACCAATCCTGGTTGGATACATGGACCCAAGTGAATATTCACATATTTTAAAGGATTCAAAAAATTAGGGATGTCCTAGGGTGTTCCCATTGGGTGACTATTACATTTAGGCATAGTTGAACAAAATTTTAAGAGATATGAATAAATTTTGAAAGCCTTAAAATATTGAATGGGGATCCAAAAACAATCATAATCTTCATGGAAATAAATAATAATCAAAATATAAAAAATGTATCATTTTAAAAAGATTATGGAATGTGTATATGAAAATGGAAAATAGGAATCCATTGAAGAAAGAAGATATTAAATTTCTGAAATAAAAATGGAACAAAAATGAAAAAAAATTCAAGAATCCTATGAACTGGCTTAGTTATCTGCTACCAAGATCTCACACAAAATCGAGAATTCAATTGTCCAAATTGGGACACTACCCCGTGTACACCCCTGTGGTCAAATAATCTTCTCAAGAGGAAATGTTGACCTGTATAAGATGTGATATAAATATCATTATGCCAACACAAATTAATTTCATAAAAATATAGTGTTTTAATGTAAACTGTAATTTTGTTTTGGTATATATTGAAGTTACGGTGTGCGAAAATAAAAAAACCATACATGTTTCATAATTCGTTAATGTATAAACAATAATCTTTTAATTTAATTTCTATTAAGATTATAATTATTATATCATATGTAATGGTTTCAAAAAAATTAAAATATCAAATATTTATAATAGAGTATCCAATGTATAACAAATGCATCATTACCCTCAGGGGTAGATCCAACTCACAGTGGTAACTCATAATGTCGTTCTATAAGGGTTATAAGTGTAATATAAGGGTAATAACAAAGGAAATCCACTATAAAATATCCTAACAAAAAACATATAAGATATCCATAGTAATCAGGGGCCATGCACGACATGTCCCAATGGGGTGAAGCAATGGCACACCATGTCTGAAGACAAAATGCTGAATCCAATGATTGTCGCCAAGTGGTTCTAATTTATAAATTGAATGTTAAGGGGTACTGTAGAATAATTTTGGTAATCCACTAATATACAAGGACCACATTCAATGGTTTTTATCTCCCTTCAAAATGGGTAATGAATCAAAATGGCCATTTTTGTGTTCTGAAGGAATTACCATGGGAGTCTAAGGATGGTTTAGTTTTTTTCATTCCTATAAAGATAATAATTATCCATATGAAATATTTTCATTATAAATGTAAGAAATATATAATAAGTCTTCATAATCCATTTAATAAAAAATATATATATAATTAATTAGGATTATTTCATTACATTTCGATATATGTGCATGTTTAATTAAGGTAATAAAACCAATTGTCAATTCATTTCTCAATGGTATGGTCCATGTGATATCTATACCCATAAACATTCTTTTTAATATATAAAATTCATTCAATTATTTCAACGAACATACCTTATTAATGTTAATGTAGTGTAGACTGAAATAGTGTCCCCAATAATCTCAACATAGGTCATTAAAGAAACAATGTGGAACACACACTACTTTTGGTGGTCAACAAAGGGGTAGAAACACCAATGAGGTCAAGTGGTTCCAATAGTGCCTTTGAATATAAGGGTGAAAATTTACATGTGAGTAGATTAATTTATGTATAAATGTATAGTGATACTAGCTTGCACACAATAAAAACCATTTATATAAAGATGATACCTTAAAGGAAAATTCATATACCACCTACCTGATGCCTATAGTAAATGTATGATACAGTATCTTCAAATTCATTGTCCTTGTCCCGAATAAAAAATAAATAATTCATGAACACCGTGAATATAAGGAAAATGACCTCACACCAATATGTCATTATCTATGGATGGAAAAATGATGAGTGTAGTCTAAGGAGTGGAGAGTATACCTGTGGCTATAAAACATGAAAAACAGATGTTGATTCAGAGTTTAGATGAAATCACAACACTAAATCATAGATTTAATCATGATAATGAGATCCTATGGGTTAGGAAGAGAGAGTTATTTCTATTATAGGTAGAATATGAAAAGGAGTGATGTTCGTTAATGAGTTATGGTTAAATGGTAATTTCACCCAGTTTTTAACGTGGATCATTGTTTTCCCTCGTTGTTGACCAACCATGGAAAAACCATACACCCAACACTTCTTCAAGACACCCATTACATCATCATAGTGAAAATATTTACTAACCATTTGTATAACATGAGAAAAAATATTATCCCATGTCTAGGAAAAGTCATTGAACACTATTACATGGATCTCTAGGATAATAAAAATTGTGTGGCACTTTATTGTGCATTGAATCATACCGCATAGTTTCCTCTAACCATACGGACTGGGTTGTATGATTTATACTAAACATGTAACCCAACTATTTTCTCTAATATATATAGGGCTATGGTCTTCATATAGACAAAAGACACCCTTGTTTCCTCTATTTCTTTATTAGTCATTAATATAAGGTAAAACCCAAGGAATTAAAAAGAGGTTTCTACCTCAATGAAAAATAGAATTATTAGAGTGTTTATCATAGATGAATGGGGTTAAAATTAACATATATTATTTGAATATAATTAATGAATATGTAGATTTTTTTTATAGATGTGTTTCCTAGACTCCCACTAAATCGAGAGGTAGAGTTCAAAATTGAACTCATACCAAATGGCACACCTACTTCAATGTGTCCCTATAGAATGGCCTCTACCGAGTGATAACAATTATTGAAGGAACTCATGGAGAATAATTATAGTTATTCATTAATCAAATGTTTGCTACATGGGGTGCACTAATTCTCATTGCTATGAAGAAATATGGATCTACATGACTCTACTTTTATTTTCATGAACTAGAAAAATGTCACAATAAAAATCAAGTACACACTACTCCATATTGAAGAGTTGTTTTATCAAATTTTTGGATATCAATGATTTAAAAATATTTAACTTCATTCTTATATTCATTAACTGATGTTTAATAAAGAGGATATTCTAAAAATCAGTTTATATATAGTGTGTATACAATGAATTATAGGGATTTCTTACGATCTTACTAATTCACCTTCTATATGAATCGATTTAATAAATATAGAATTTTGAGGTCACCAAGATTAGTATATGGATGTAATTATACGTTATTTGTATATCTATTCAAACTGAATGGATGATAATGAATATGACATGATAATTGTACTAAATACCTTATGGAGGGGAGTTTGAATTAAAATTTTATCAAATGTGATTTTTTCTACAAAAATATTTATTATAAGGTCATATAATCACATTTTAGGCTATATCTATAGAGACATCAAATAATAAAGTTATTGAACATTGTCATACACCAACCATAGTGACCATGACCTTTATATTTCAAGCATTGATAGGATATTATTTATGGTTTTGGGAATTTCCCACTGGTTTCCAATTGACTAACTAGGATTACGTCAATGGGAACTAAATTCTAGAAGAAATATAAATATAAGGAATATATCGATTAATTTAATAGAATATTATTTAGTTCACCTATTCTAGCATTACCCTATAACAGAGAATGGTTTGTCATATATATTGATCAGAAAGAAATGGTATTTGGTAACATTATCATATAGAATGATATGTTGATAAATTGTCACTAATGAAATAGAAGGATTATATAAAAACATACCCAACTCATGATTTGTATTTAGTTTTTTTAATTTCATAATTGATGATTCATAAGAGTTATACTTATGGTAAGGGTGTGTTATATATGTTTATCATATGTTTTTAGAGTATATTTCCAAATGAAAGGAGTTGAATACCTACCATAGATGATGGTTGGAATTGATCAAAGAAATTGAGTTCTCAATAAATTACCATCATTGGGAATAAAAAAGGGTGGTATATATTTTCAGTTGAAATGATGATCCAACATATCAAAGATATGATAATAAAATTCCCATTATTTATAGGCATTCAAAGGATTGAATTGGAAAACCTAATGGAAGTGGAAAAATATCCTCATTATCAAATGAGTCCTCGAATATCTCTTCAAATGAAAATTAATGGGTAATATAAGGAATATATTTATATATAGAAGAAGGATAGAAATGTTCCTAAGATTATCCTTGTTTATGATATAATGAAAAGTTTGAATAACCTTGTGTGTGATACAACTAAACTAGATTTGAAGAAGGTGTTGTTAAATGAGGATCATAGTTTTAGGTCAAAATTCATGTGATGAAGACATGATATGGATGAATTTTTGTCTTTAAGAGTCATTTAAGAACACATAAATTCCATTTTTATATGTTGTTACCCATTCCCTCTATCTTAATGATGAGTGAGAAGTGAAAATGATGAAAAAAACATAATGATGTATAATTACTCTGGTTAAAATTATACCCTTGTGAACCCCAAAAAATTCTCTATACATGATCCGATTGATTATCACTTATAATTCCATTAATTTGGGACGTATTCAAATGAGTGTGGGGTTTTTATACTTTTAAGACATTCCTTTTGGATAGACCTATGTTTATTTTACAAATAAAAATATTCCCAAAACCAATTGAGAGAAGTTGATAGTCCACTTCCATGAATGAGTCCCAGTAGGACACTTCAATAAATATATAGTAATTGAATTGGTTAATAAAAATTTATTATTGTTCATATTTTTCACAACAACTCGCATTTTATTATGATCATCAATAATGACCATCAACAGAAAACTAATACTTAAAATTGAATGTGATCCTGTTACATGGTGATAGATAAAACATAAGGATGATAAATAAACATGAATGTATCCAATGATTATCTATGTAAAACACTTTTTATGCCGATGAAGAGGATATAACAATGAGACTCAATAATGAAAGCATTAGCGACTCGATTAATCTGGAAAAAATTTATTTCTTAAAAGAGTATTTTTTATGGAAAGGACATATAATTATGTTCCAGAGAACAAATATTTCTTAAAAAGAATGTATATATATTTTGAAATATAAATATAAATATTTATCCTTTTGGTAAAATATCATAAGGTCAATAATCTCTGAAATAACATCATAATATATCATAACGACATGAATTTGAATCATTCATGTAGATTAATAACATCCATTATAAATATGGAAAATTAAATCTGTTGAGTATAAGCCTTGGAATAATTCATAAAAAAGCATTCGAATGATATTTTCGTTTTGAGAGACTGTTTAATAAAATGTGGGTAATATCAAGAATTTAAAACTCCTCTATTGACCAAGTCAATTGTATGTTTTATCTATGTAATAATAAATTCTAAATTATTATTGAAAAAAACAGTATATTACAAATGTAATTTTAATGAACCATATGATTGTATATAAAACATAGTTTTTTCTAATAATGGTTTTTTATCCATACTTTTCCAACATCATAGGTTTCATGAGCCGTACGTTTTTTTATAAATATAGTTTTCCAAAACCGTATGTTTCCCGAAAAAATGTACGTAATGAATCCTTTTTCATGATTACATTTAAATAGGTCCAATATACATAATCATATATCCTCCCATGGATTTAATTAATTCTGTGTTATTCAATAATAGAAATAAATTTTTAATCAAATATCATAATATAATTTTTTTAATTAATTTTTTAGTAATATAAATTTGGGAGTCTCTGAGCATCGAAGTAAAAAAAAGTAACCAAATTGTTGAATCAAAACATTTGAACAATCTCACCCATTTTAGGATAAAAAACCAATAAAAAATATTAAAATTATCTATAAAAAATAAAATTTTTATAAATAAAGATCTAAATTAATATCTTTCACACTTATTTCCTTTATATATAAATTTTTGACTGAATTATACCCATTTAAAAAATAAATATAAGTAAAAAATATCATTAATTTCTCATAAACTATTCCTAGACTTCCCCCCTTTTTAATCACAAATAAATTACAAAACAATTAATATAATTTTTATTATAGAAATAGAATAAAAAAAATATTTGAAATGTCCAAAAAAATATTAAATTCCAAGTTTTTAAATAATATTTAGAGATAATGAAATGTCTGGTTTTCATAATGCTTTTACTAATCAACATGACTCTACCATTATTGAAAATTTTCTATTTTAGGAACTAAATAAGTTGATATTTGATACATTATAATTTGATCAAATTCATATCCCTGAATCAATGATGAATACGTGAACCATTTGACCATAAAATCTTTTAAATCTTTTTGGCCTTTCATATTAATCGCTCTTTATCTTATTGACTCCATCAGACGTATTATCTATAATTTAAACACTAAAAAGTCTTTATTATTAATCAAGCATTCCATCACATTATAAAACTCTGTTTGATGTGTAACAAAAAAAATTCTAAATAGAAAATTTTTAATGATCTTCAGAAGAATTTTTTACAAATTAGATCAACATTCATATTTACAATTTATTTATTTAAAATAATAACCTTGAAATGAATCACATTAGATGTCATTACACAGTTAAATTTTAAATACGACGAAACTTTTTGTTATTCAATGCTATGATCATCCTAATCTATTACAAAATATTTTTCTAATGAATCCCTAACAATTGAAATAGACTATTCTCATAAAATACTACAAATAGTTACCGCCTCTTTCATTTTGATAAGAATTTTTTATGAACTTCAGGTTTGTGATCACATCAATTTTCATTATATCTATATCCTCATATGTCGTTGAAATTTATAGTTTCATAAAGATGGTTTAAAAGTTATATGGTCCTGAAAAAAGGATATATAGTTCTAATGATTAAAATGATACAATTCATTATAACGATTTACAGAACACATTTCATATTATTGTTCCAAAAATATAGATTTAATCACTTCAGATCATAATTTAGAAAATATACATTTACATTATATAACTATTCTAAAAATTGACTTTATGAAAAAGAATAATTTTAACTGAAAAATAATTTTAAAAATAGTGATATTTTGAGAGATTAAACTAAGTATTCCATTAACCCATTTTTAAAATTTAAACAGGTAATATAATATATATTTATTGTTTTCAAGTGATATATATATATAATAATGTTATAATAAATTTGAATATTATGTTTTATACCTATAAAAATTATATAAACTATATATAAATATACTGATCCAAAGAGTGAGAAAAATTTAAAAATTATTCATAAAATATTTATCCCTAATACAAAATTCAGTAAATGAAATTGTAAAAAATAAAAATTTAAATGAATTAATTCATGGATTATCAATTACAGTATTATGGATTTTTTGAATAACAAACTACCTCATATTTGACAAAAAAATTTAAATTTAATTTTCAATATTCTTTTCAGATGACCACATGATGATTTAACATTTTAAAGAAGTGTTATAATCCTGAAATATAATAAATTCAGGTTCCTTTATGAACCCATTTTATATCGGATCGGATAGTGTTAAAAATTAATGTTTTAGGTAACCAAATATATTTTTTGGAGTAGTGATTCTACTATAAAATCTAGAAAACTATTTTCAATAATAAAGTTGAATAATAGAAAAAACAATTTTTTAATTTAATATTAATTTTAATAGTTTTTATTTATTCAATATTAAATACTCCTAAAAATATATTAAATTTTACTTTCTGATAACAGAATTAAAAAATCGTTTGTAAATTTGGTTTTTTGTCATTACCATAAAATCTCTGTTTTTTCCGTATAATTTTTTTTTCTAGAATTTGAATTAAAAAATATTATACTTATATAATAATAATAGGTTATTTTTAAAAATGATTCACTTCATCAAATAATTCATTAATTTTTGTGTCATATTAATGAAAACATTTTTTGGAAAAAAAAGTTCTTAAATTTTCTATTTTATTAGACAAACACAATTTATAAATTGAAATAGCATCCTTAGAATTTTTTTATTTTTTATGTTCCATCATTAATGATTCATTTTTATCCTGTGGTATAAAAAAATTCAGATTTAAGTCTTCATAATAATGTTTTTTCTATTTATATTTTTGAGTTCATGAAGATTGTACCTCAATATCTTGAGACATAATACATACCTTTTTATTTTTATACTCAGTTTCAAATCTCATAATAGATTCTCCATTTGAAACAAAAAAAATTACTTCAAGTATCATCCACAATTTTAATGGATTTTATTTTATTATGGTATTTTAATTTAGTTATGAGAAAAATATTGTTATAATATTTGTAGTTTTTGTTTTCATTTATACCATATGTTTTCGTTAATTCCCTTCTTTATTTTGTTATAAATATTTTTCTAATATTCTATAGAGAACAGATTAATCTTTTCCTGAATCTAGATAATGGGAACCAAATGATGGATCTATAGTAGTTTTAAGAGAATCTACTTTATATTTGATAGAAAAATTATTTTTATCTTGATATTGAATCTCATTTTCATATATCATAAAACATTAAAATATTTATTTCATAATTAATTCTTTAATATGGTTGATTGATGTATACCAATAGATATTTCATTAAACATCAAATTTTAGACTCTAAGTATTTTTAATGCCTATTATAATTGTTGTATATGATATATTATGTGTAAAGACCCTTACTCCAGTAGCCTGAACAAGTTACTAAATTAATTACATTAGTATAATAAACAAGGAAGTCACATCTCTAAGGACTGAATAGTTTAGTTCAATTGGAAAACTAGATATATACATAATTTTTACATTACAACATGAACAAAAAAAATTACATTAGAAGAGTCCATAAAGTCATAGACAATCCTATAAATTCAATCATTATATACATCTTTACATCATAGGGAAAACAAAACATAATAAAATAACGATCTTAGATTCTTAGTAAGGGTAAAAAATATATAGGATGCTATCATAAATAATCATAAACCAAAAGGTATGATGAATAACTAAAAAATTTCCATTAAAACAGAATCATTATGATAATATAGTAGGAATAAAATATGAATAATTAATTTGATATAAATAGTCACATAATAATACAACATAACCATGTTTTTTCTTCTAGTTGAATAATATCATTATCTATCAATTTAAAATATCATAATGAGGGAATTCATAATTTATGAAATCATAAAAATATCATCATGGCCTTAAAAATGAAATCTACAGAAATGGGTAAATCCTAGGATGAAACATGGTCTAGTTTGTCTCATGGAACATACTGATTCATCGAGGGGCTATAGTTCCCCCAACCATCACTCACTATATCCAATGCATTATTCATAAGTAGAATAATCCATTTAAAAGGATATATTAATATAAAATATTTTTTTACCAATATGAAATATATGTATCATATTCATAGACGAAAATACACTTATAAAATCATTGAAAAATTATTGATAGAAATTCCATTATATGTTGGAAAGAATATTTATTTTGCAAAATCATTTTTAATATTTTTTAAAATCAGACATCAAACATGAACAACCTAGAAAATAAAAGGAAATGACAAATAATGTATATTTTAGGTTTAAATAATTTACCACATGATTGAATTCATTTAACTTTTTAAAAAATGAATTATAAATAAGTCTCTGTATTGAGATTTAATGGAAAAAAATTAAAGGGTAATTAAAATGGTAAAATGATTAATTGGTTTCATTAAACCAAAAACGAAATAATGTAGTATTTTATGATAAAAATATATTATTTTTAAAAAATATCAGTGTCTTAAAATAGATAATGGAGTTTACTTGAAAATGGGTTTGAAACATGAAAGTCCCCATAAATTAGGCTTATTTGTTGAGAGGAATTAAAAAATACATCCTTATAAAACATGTATTTCCCTATTAAAGAAAGATGAAATGATATTGATAAAAAAAATTTAAAACATATAAATATAATTTATAGTATTTATATAAAATAATAATAAATATTTTTGTTTGAAGAGAGTGATAGTGTAACACCAAGGAAAAATGGGAGGTTCAGGAATAAACCCTTACCAATAGGAAAAGAGTAAAACTGTATTCCCCAACTAATTAATGATCATACAAAAAATATATAATACCATGAAGATAAATATCTAATTTATATTAAACATAAAATTTCATTATACATACACCACACATAATAAATATTGTTGAATAAGGCATATCTCATTGAAATATAGGTGAGCTGAGAAAACCCTTAACATGTCTAAACTCATTATGCAGTTGTACTAAAGGTCTAATATAATGAAATTATATTAATTCATAATTTATTTTAGAACCCATTTGACATTTATTTTATTTATTTTATTTATTTTATTTTTAATAAGTTCATTTATGATCTTTTGATGAGTTATGTGATTCAATTTCATCATTCGAGGGTGTTCTTTCCCTTGATTTTCATTACATGTTCTATTTTATACATATATGAAAGATAATGTGAAATGGGAATGGTTATAGGTCACTGAAATTTTATTCTATTAGTAAACATATAAACTATTTAATGGTATTATATATCATTTTTATAGATTTTAAGATGATTCATTAGATAAAATTATGTTGATAACTATTCGGATTATCTTTTCATTTTTCGATCATCACGAACATGTTTTTTAATATGAATTAATATTCTGTATATATAAAATTTATTTAACATTAAGAATGATTAATTAAATATATTACAGTATTTTTTACCATAAATTTGGTTTTATTTTATATCTTAAATATTGAAATGAAAACAAAAACATGTCACACACAATGGCGGTAAACTGACACCTCACAATTGATGTTGTCATTTTTAGAATAAATATAAGAAGATAAAAGAATTAATGGATGATAGACTATTAAATAAAAAAATTACGAAATGTATAATATACCTGACTTATCATGAATTTTTCAATAGAGGAATTAAGGAAAGTATGATAAAAGTAAGGAATGATGAATGAAAATGAAATGGACATATTAAGTTTTTTACCATTTCAATTCTTTTCTTTGAGAACCACTTTAAGGGACTTGGGACTAGAATATTGGTGAGAGTGGTTCTTATTCATGGGGAAGAGACATTGGAATAATATTGGGATGTATTTAGACAATATTAATGAACATTATATTTATTCTTCCAGTGTATGGTTTATTTGAAATATAGCGTTGTTGATTCATACATTTCAAATAGTGTAAGGTTAATGATCCACACATTTTATTCCAATGGTAGGGTTTCCAATCTGCACATTCCACTTAATAATGTAGGACATAAACAATGTTTACAGATTACTTTTAAACACACCCAAAATAATTAATCAAATATCCTCCTATTGGTTTAATGACTTGTTAATGAATCTAGAATAAAAAATAAACATTATAATGAATATTATCCAGAAAGTTACGTTTGTGAAACATTATTAGATAAATAAAAGTGGTCGTTTATGAAAATAAAATTCAAAAAAATATGAAATTGTTGAATCAAAACATCCCATATACATAGTTCATTATTCATTATTCATCATGGGAGTACTATAACGTATAATGATTTGAAAATAATTTCTTGAGGTATAACAAGAAGAGAGATATTATGGAGTTTTTATCTATTTTCATGGTATGTTAAAAACTTAGTGGAGAGGGAAAAATTTATAAGGTGATGTTACAAACAATATAATTACGAAAATGGTCATCAGAAAAAATCTCCATGGATTTTATTCATCAGAATCCCCAAAATATATAATGGGAACAAAGCTATATGGGTTATAGTTGATAGTCTAATGAAGTCAATAAAATTAATTTCCAATAAATAGTATTAATCTATTGAGGATATTTCCAAAATATACATTTATGAATTGGTAATGTTTGATAAACTACAATATTGTATTTATATATTATCAGGATCATAGGTTTACATATTTTATTTAGGGAATTCTTGACAAATTACTTGATATCAAGTCAAGTTTCAGTATAACATATCACCATGATATATATGGTATGCTTGAGTGAACCATTCAAAATCTAGATGATATTATGAGATGGTGTTATATTGTTTAAATAGGTGGTAGTGATTGTCACATTATTCTATTTTTGTTTTATTACAAAAAATATATTCCACATAAATATTCAAATGGATCCTTATGAATGCCTTTATGGAAATGACTATAAAACTCCAATATGTAGAGTTTATTTTGGAGAAAGAGTTCTACTGGGAAATAATGTAACTCTAGAAATTTTGGGGAACGTCAGAGCCATCTAACAACATATAAAAGAATAAATATGTTTATTGTGAAATTAAACTATCAATCCTAATTACGATACAATGATTGATATTTTGATAATATTTTCTGATGAAATTCTCCATTTTATAATGTTATATGATTCAGGAAGAAAATAAGGACAATACTTAGGAATAATGATTTATTATATTTTCTTGATTGAGCCAGGATGGTTTCTTGTCACATGGAACATCCACCAAACCTCTATCAAGTCCACAGTGTGTTCTATATACCTCTCATGTGGAATTTCATTCATGTTGCATTGCATGTATATTAAACAAAGGTAATTTTTCAGTATCATTATCTTTCCCATTAACAAAAACCTATGGTGATTATGGATCGTAGAGATAAATTGAAATGAAAAAAATACCAAGGACCTGGTAAATGTTTTTTTGGTAAAACGATCAATTTAATGAAGATACAATGGATCCTAAGGAGATGATAAGGCTGAGGTTACTTCATTCGTTTGTTAAAAAATAAGATATTTTAAAGGAAAAAATTCAATTTATATAGGTTGAATGTAACGCCCCAATATTTTCTGAAATATTTTTTATTTTAAAAAAATTTAACTTCCTCAATCGATTGTGTAACATGTATAGCCATATTATATCAATTTTTAATATAATATTAATATTATTATCTAAAAAATATTACAACAACCTAAATTTATTACATGTTCATATGAATATAAATAATCCCATTTTGGAAATAATTTATAATGTTCTCACATAATGAAAAATTACTGATAAATAGGTTCTAAATTCAAAATATATCCTTTATATGATAATTTTTTTTAAATGTTCCAATATTATTTTTAAAAAATTGATATGTTTAATTTTTTCAGATTTTAGAAAATTAATTTTTTAAAATTATTCTTATTTTTCTAAATCAATATTTCAAAATTATATATGATTGAAATTTTCAGCATATTCTAAAAATAAAAATATTGTGATGAATTATGAAGATATTTTTTTATTAAAAAAATCACTATATTTTCAGAATTTAATTTTTCCATTCTATATTTGGAAGGAATTAAAAGTAAAATTAGATTTATTATATAATTATTGATCTAATTTAGTTAATTTTAATAAATTTTATGTAATTATTTGTTTTAAATGTTTATATACTTATGAAATGTTTTTCTTTGGAAATCCACTTTTTCATCAAGTCTACCTATTTCATTGTTAAATTATGTTATTACACATTTGTGAATTGATTTTTAAAAAAAATTATTCCATATTTTTAATAATCTATTTTAATATTATATAATATGTTCATCTTAATTTATCATCACAATGAAAAGAAAAAATGGATAAAATTAATTACCAAAGTTATGGTTAAATGGAATTTACTGGAGGGGTTAAAATAAAAAAGATAACTGTTAAAATGAACTAAAATCTTTTCCAATTACAATTATATATCCATATATAAAACTAAAATATTATTGGTTTTGCTAATGATCCATTTTAACCCATTCATGTTTTTTAAACCTGGGTATAATGTTTTCATTTCAAAAATTCTATGTGTGTTGCCTTCCCCTATTATAAAATGAAACCCCTTGTTCTCTTATATTCATACTTAAACAGAATATTACTCCCCCAAATATCCTCACCAATATATTCTTTACAACCCATGTCACATCTTAGTTTCTTTATAATGATTATTAAACCATTCAATAATTGATTTTGGTGAAAACATAAAGTGGTTTCCCACAGAAGAGGAATCATTCTTAACTAATATTTTTGTATTATTTTTTAAACAACCTCCATAAAATATTCTTATAATATATTTATATAATATATTAAATATCTCTAACATGGATAGATTTTTTATTTTATTTTAATAACCTATATTACTCGTATCATCTATCAAATTGGAGGTGAAATCAGCAACTGTGTGTACGACGGACAACCACCTTCCTAGTAGATGTAATTTATTTTCCATACCCACCTCTCATGGGTGGATATGGAGATTTATTTAATTTTTTTATATGTAGATTATAGTTATTATTTTTTTACATATATAATTATAAAATCACATCATCCTTCTTATATTCCAATCCATTTTGAAATGACTACGTCGCTCGTTCGTACGTGTGGACTACCATTTCTATGAAGGGTTGTGATACTTTGTTTCATTTTATATTTTCATGTATTGTAATATGGATATATTAAATAAATATATATGATACATATAATATAAAAATTATTATTGAAATGTGATTTAATGTCCATATTTCTCTTGTTCCATATGTTTTAAAAAATAGTGTCCATGCGTATGTATGACCAATCATCATTGTGCATGGTGTGATTCATCATCTATATATAATATTAATGGATTGCGCTAAAATAATATATAATGAATATATATTATATTAATAACAATAATCAGATTATGTAAATTATGTATCCACAATCAATGGACATGAACCAAACTACAGAATAAAATATAATTGAAAAATGAAGCAGTAATTACTCAAAATATTTATTTTAACAATGAATTATAAATGAATGGACTATAAAAGAAAATACGTAGATATTATATGGTATGATATATAAGAATATGGTACTATAATTTATTTATATTAATCCATTATTTTTATACATATGATTTTATTGTCTATAAAAAATATCGAGACATGAGATAAGGGTTTTTTTGTCTAAATTTTTCTTCTTGGCGAGATATGAATTGTTATTAACCTTAATTATATTACGAGGTGTATTTAATATAATTTGAAATATTATAAAATATTATTATTTTTATTTCTGTTATTTAAGTGTTCATTTAGTTTTATTCACTAAAATGGATTGTGATTCAAAATTTACGAATGTTGTAAGGGGTTTTGTCTAACTTTTATTTATGTGAGCAAAATTACTTATATAACACATGTTTCATTTCTATGGTTTATATACAACACATGAATTTATATAGTGATGATTCAAAAAAATGTTTATTTTTATATCCATATATGGTGGAATAATTCATTGCTATTATGAATGAAAAATCAAATAATTGGTAAGGGTTATATGTTTCAGTCTAATAGATAATCTGGAATGTCAATGAATATGCTTTCGAGGAGGAAATTTCATGATCTAAGGCTTAGAAGACTCATCCATTTTCAAATCATCTTGTTATTTATATGGAATATTTTTTCCCTTTTATTTTTCTGTATTTATGAACTAAATGGATAAAAAGATCTTATAAAGGAAAATCAACTTTATCTCTCTCTACGAGTTAATGTCCATTCTCTTTGATTATCATGAATTTTAAAAATGTTTTAAGGAATGAATTTTATATTTTAAAATAATTTTAACTAAATTTAGGCCTTTTATTAATTATAAAAAAATTGTTTAACTAGAATTTTTTGTCACCTTCTAAAATGAGATACTTTTGATTCTTTAATGCTAATATGAAAGGAATCGAGGTTTTACATTGTACAACATGAAAGAAATTTCCCACTATCATGACCTATCAATTAATTAATTATTCGCATATATGCTTCTAAGTTATTTTCAATATAAATGTCTTATTTATTGTACTTTAAAAATTTATATCTTAAATATGTGATTTTAATTTGAAAATGTTATTTTAATATGATATTTTTAATGAATTTTCATTTATGATGACATAATTTGCTGTTATTTGTGATCTAACAAGGATTTGATTAATGGAAACCATATGAATACTTTTGTGGGATGTGTTTTTTATTAATATAACAATATCATTATGAAATCAACCTATCTTCCAAGGGTAATTTTAATTATTTAAATGTTTTTGAGTCTCGTTCCATTTCCATGTGTTATCACATGATGAAATACTCATGAAACGTTTTCATATTATGGTGATATGATATGTTCAAAGTTTTATGATCTTGTTGAAAATGTATGTATGATTAATTATAAAAATGTGGGAACATAATTACTTATCCTTTCAATGTATTGAGTAAATATAGATTAATCATGTGGTGAACATGATATGTCTGAACATGATTTCATATTAACAATTTCATGCATTAACATGGTGTTCATGTCTATAAGATTATGCATAGACCTCGTTTTTAGATTTATAATTTTTTGTGAGGCCATAATATCATGTATTTATCCTAACAAGTGAACCTTACTCTAATTACGCATGCTCACAATGGTATGAAAATTTGTGTTTCAGCATTAATATTTCTTTTCATCCTCTCATGGATCATTATCCTTGATTTCCTTTGTGATTATGCTTTTATAAATATTCAAGAAATATTTCTGGAATATTGTACATGATCATTCAAATATTGTGTGTGAAAATTTTAATGTTTTGGTTTATATCTCATACCTTTTGGGTTATCTTATGCTTTTGTCTGATGATAAATTTATTTCATTCTTATTTAAACTTAATGAACATCTATGCTCACCCTTTTTTATGTTTTCCTTTCCCCATACATGAGAAAAGGAATTTCATAGGGTATATATATGATGAGTAATAAAAGGGGAGTTATTTTTTTGGAAATGTTGAATATCTTTGATGAAATAAGAAGACTGCACATCCTATGTCCATTAACATTAATGATTAATATCCATCATAATTAATTTAGGAAATGTATTGAATATTTACCTAAAATGTATTATATTTATGAAATACCTAGTTCACAATATATTTCACTAAAAATATTAATATTTTTGGTATATTAATTCTTTCATCCTTTGACACCAAAACAAAACAATGACGTTGAGTAGAAATAAAGAGAGATATATTGAAATATTCAAAGGGTAAAAATATAAAAAAAAATATTAATTACTATAACACCCCTTGTTCTTATGTATTATTTCATTCAACTAATGTATTTTCATTGATATATTTTGTTCCACACAAGTCCTTGGTATTCTTATATTACATTCAACATTATTTTCGATTGCGTTAAACACAACAATGAGTTATAACAATTCTACAATATAATGTTAATATATTTATTTAAGTACTACCATTAAAAACTAGACATTAAACATTGTAATATGAATATTAATAACTATTTTTAAAATATTAATTATAATGGTTTTATATAGACAAAACATTCTAGTAATAAAATACATAATCTTTAGTCAATTGATTATATGATTCAAAAATACTTTTTTTAAAATAGTTTTTAAAAATTATTATGAAAAATTAATAAAATTAAGTTTGAAACTATAATTATATAAATTAAAAATAATGAATTTTTTTTGAAATAAAAATTTCAAAATTTTCTTACTGTCAATTTTTTCTATTTTTCTGAAAGGAATCATTGTTATTTGAATAGTTGAAAATAATGATTTTTAATTTAAAACCTCTTTTTTGAATAACTCATTTATGAAGTTTAATTATATTTTTAATATCTTATATTAGTAAAATTACTTCACGTATACATCTATAAATCAAATTTAGGTTATTCAAATCAATTCCATATTTAGTTTTGATATAAAAATATTTTAAACTTTTAAACCATTTCACTTTAAAAACCTTCTTTCACATCACGTCTGCAGGAATAATTTTAAATTAAAATTTACCCGCATATATGAAAATAATTTGGAGAAATAGATTACATATTTTTTATCTTAATTATTTAAATTATATAACACATTTATCATAATTTTATACCAAATTAAATTGTAAATTTGGTAAAAACTATTTACTGTTGTTAAAGTAAAAAAAATGGATTTTCAAACATGTTAACTAAACAAATAAGGGGAAAAATGCCTCAATACATATCCAAAAACAATTTTATTGAAATATTTAGACCTTAAAAAATATTTTGTAGATATAAATATGTTATGGAAATTTTTGAAAAGATAATTTGGTGGAATTATTTGTTTTTAAAAAAACATTCTGCTACTAACGACAATTAAAAAATTACACATAATCTCATCACTTATTCACACCTTAAAACTATTTTTAATATAAAAACTACAAAAATATCAAAATAAATTACATTGTATTATCTTAAAATCCTTATTTTGGGCGGAAATCCATCCTACAAAGGCTTTGGTGTAAAAATATGATTATACCTGAAAAAGTTTTAACGATCGTTGAAAATATTTTTTTTTTCTTCCTCTTAATTTATTTTAGATTATACAACTATTTTATAGAAACATCAGTATGTTATATAATATTATATTTGGTTTTTATATGGTAATGACCTAGAAATATATAAATTAAATAAAATGGGTTATGAAATCATGTTTTGTGTGTATAGCAGACTACCACCTCACGAAGTAATGGAATTCATTTTTCTATTAACACCTATAAAAAACAATAATGGTGGATTTATAATATATGTATTTTATTTATGATATTATAATACTTATGGAATAATTATATCACACATACATAAAAAAACTACATATTTTTGGAAAATAATAATTTCGCTTCTATTAACACTGGACTACCACCTTGCAAAGAGATGGGAATCATTCATATTATACATGAAAGCTGTTTAGTATGGTTTTAATGAAAATATATGATATATCTGAAATAAAATTTATTATATAATTCTAATTTATATGTTATGTTTCATTCATTCAATATGAAATGAAAATGGAATCATCATACATTTGTATGTATGACCTCCTATCTCCATGAACATTGTATTTAATTATCCATCACTACATTTTATAGATTACTATAATGAAATATGTATTGAATATATAATATAATTATATAATTATAAACATTATGGATATGATTAAATCACGATCTAATTTAGAGGTCCAAAAATAAAAAATCTAAAATTATAAAAAATTCAAAGATGTTATAACCAGAAATGTGTCATTAATATGTAATTATAAATAAATTGGCAATAAATTGTCCGAAGAAAATCATATAATGTATAATATATATATAGTTCCTAATATATTTATAATAAACATATATTTATTATACATGGGTTTTGAACATGTGTTACGTAAGTCAATACTTATGGTTAAGGATTTCCTCTAAATTTTTACATCTATGAGACATATTCTATTTTCACCACCTATTTCTATATTGTGGTGTATATAAAGACCATGAATTTATATTATGATTTTTATACATAAAATTATTTTAATTTAAATAAACTTTTTATTATCTATATTTCATGAGGATTATGGTTCAAATGTTACCATGGCAGTAATGGTGGTTTTCCTCAATTTGACTTATTTGAGATGTATGTTATGTTATGAAAACATATTATTTAAAAAAGTGTATATATGGATCCTTTGAAATGAATTATAATTTATTTATTTATCCTCAATGTATTTAATGTACCATTTTATGTTATTTCTTTGTGGGTATTATGATTCAACATTACCAAAGTCATAAATACTTAGTGTTAGAATCTCACTATTTTAATGTATTTTTTATGATCGTGTGTTTGATGACAATATATTATAATATGTATCTTAATAATATCAGGATTAATTTTATCTTATGGATATTCAGGACATTTTGATTTAATGAAACCATTTTCTCACTCTTGGGTATATTATTAAATGGAATTTTTTTTGAAAAATATGTTGTTATTTCTCAATTCAGTTAGAAAGACATTTTATTAAAAAATAATGTTATCTAAAAATGATTCCATATTTATAGTCTCTTATGATAAATTAAATTCATATTTACTCTTATTTTACTTGTTTCAAATTAGTGTATGTAATCTTCATGTCATTTTCCAAATAATTGTCGTTGTGTAATTTTTTATAATGTGAAAGGAATATTTTTTTACATGTAATATATGAACAAAAACTTTTATCATCATGACCATTGATTTATTTGAATATTAAATTAAAATATTACAAGGTTATTTCAATGAAATTGATTTTTTATATAGTTTTAGGTTTTAAAAATTATTTTCATAAATAAATTTTTAAATGATTGATCAAAAACATTTTATATATATGTTCAAATTTATTGATTTAAACTATGCCTTACCATGGAAATTATACTGGAATACCATTATTATTATATCTCTAGAATGTTACTGTTTATGATTCTTTTAAAACTTGTTTATCTACCACATGTAATACCTTTATATGATTCTTATAAAACCAAATATTTCCCATTGGATATGCTATGATGATAATGAACCCTATTTATATTCCAAAGGTTGTGATATGATGAAATTTTTTTAAAATCAGTTACTTTTCATGGGTTTTGATATGAACAATGATTAATGATCATTTGAAAATCATATGTATGATTTTTGGTATATGGGAGTGGGACTAATATCACTCTCCAATGAATTGGGAAATGATTGATAACTCATGAGTAAAATTATATCTATGAACAAGATTACATGTTCACAATGTAATGTATGAATCTAATTAAATGTTCACAATGATATGCATTAACATGATTACATGTTCACATTGATATGAAATGACCTGTCTTTCATATACATAATGTTATGTCTAGACCAGGTTTTATGTATAGAATTATAGTCATATGTGTGGTCGCATAACCATAAGTTTAATGGATGGAACAATTTAACTTCCTTAACATAATGAGTGGACATAACTCTGTTTATATATGTTCCCAATGTATTAAGATGATGTGTATTCCATAAATATATGTTTTCTTCCCATGTTATGATATCAAGGAACATGGTATATGATTTCCTTATGATTCAAGTCTTATGAACATCTAGTCTTTTTGTCATTACTAATGATTATGATATTTGATATGTAGGGTACACTTTTCAAGTGTTATGATAATCTTCTCACACACCAATGAACATGTAATTGTAACAAATATCCCATTTTACCTTTACTGATGATATTATATCACCCTTTCTTATATTTCCTTTCCCTGGGTTATGAATAATTTTTTATGTATGTGTATTAACGGGAATGATCATTATAAGAGATATTTAAAATTTTTCATGAATAAATTAGATTGTGTTCCATGTTTCCAAATGCACTTAACTATTATGGTCTTAAATTCATATTTGTGAAATGTATTTAACATTCAACTCAAAATTTGTAACATATATATATGATAATCCTATTAAATAATGATTAGTATCATAGGAATGTCATAGTTAACTATTGAAAACTAGGATAAGAAAACTATACCGAGATCCTATATATTTCTATAAGGATATATCTTGGTATGTCTTTAAAGATAAGTATATGGATATGTTTTAGTATATTAAAATTTCATGGAATTTTGTTAAAGGGTAGATATAGTGGTTCCCTAGTAATGAATTTCCATTCTACATACTACCAGTATATGTGGATCTAGGGAAAAGGTACATATGGGTCACAACCCTTAAAAGGGTTTATTGAGACGGACTCAATCATTTACTAGTGGGTGAAAAAATTATTTTCTCTCACCTAGTCTGGAACTCCCAAGATATATTATATGTAATTTAAAAAAAATTATTAACCACCATGAAATATTTATATGAACAATGACTATGAATAATATATGAAAAACATAATTTAGTATAGATTAAAAGGGTTTAATGAGTTAGACATACTATAAGTAATTTTTCATTTGGTTTTGTTGTTCCCCAACATGATTAGTGTTATTCACACTCGGATTTTTGTTTTAGTTGATGGTTTGAACCTAATTTAGCCCTGTTAATGATCAATGCAATAGACAATAAAAATATTTTTCTCCTAAGAAAATTTGTGTTACAAGAGTTGAAATGAAAAAAATCATTTATATGCTCACTAAAAATTCTCAATCTATAACTCATGGTGGGAATCTAAATGATCAATAGATAGAAAAAAACTCTATTGTATACATAATAAGGGACTTCCAACCACATATTTGTGGTTCTTCTTATCCACTAGAAGTCAAAAATGGATCACTTCCAATAAAAATATATTCCCCATTATCGAGTGCTTAAATCATGAATACGTTTTTATCGCTACTTATAATTTGGATGGTGATTTGGATAAATTAATTAATGTTACTATTAATATTATAAAGGAAATTAAATTGAATCCATGAAGTGGGTTGAATTTAATGTCCTACTTTTCGACATGTACTTCCTTGGTATTTATCATGAAAAATTGGAGAGGGAATTCTCTCAGCTTTTGGAAAATGATGGTGAATCATTTTCTATCTATGAAGAAAATTTTATGAGACGCGTGAGGTATTCATTAAGTATTTCAATTCATCCTAAAAGTGAGTTTTTTTTGAGTTTGTAGTGCCCTCAAAAACATAATTGAATGGTGTTAGCCTTATGATACATTGGAAGCTATGAAGATAGCATTCAATGTTAAATGAAAGTGGAAATGGAAGTGAGATTCTCTCTTGGATGTTGAGAAAATAGAAGGAAAATTGGATTCCATGGTAAATACAATGATATGTCACATTTAGGGAAGAAATGGATTCATAATCCTATATTTAATAACTATCTAAAGGATCTCTTAGGTGGGGGCCAAAGAGGAACTACACAAAATTTCATGGGTGGGAATCCTGACTATTGATGAAAATAATGTAGAAGTGATAGAAAGAGGATAGTCATTTATATGAATTATTAGAAATCTCAACACAATGCACTACCCACACACCAATGTTATAATTTCATGGTATTTTGGAATTATTCAAATAAATTCCACAATCTATTGGATAATATTTATGCTAATTCACAAAAACCACTAAATACAATGGATAAAGTGATATCATTTGATATCTCAATGGAGAAAGTGAATTCTTATTTTTTTGGAAGACTTATCCTCCACACCATACTTGTGAATTTCAAGATTTATTTTTTATGGATGATCCTTACCAAAATATTAGTTTATCTCCTTTAGTGAAATTTCATTTGACAATCTCCATCCATATAGATCCTAGAATAATGAACTCACCAATAATATTATATTAGTATTAAGATGGAACCCAACATCCAATGAAAATGTGTTTGCATAAGATAAACACTTATATTATGAATAAATGGGTAATTAACATTTGGAACAATATATGGAACCATGTAATATTCTCAAAAAAATCATCGATACCATCACGAGTTAATGAGTTTAAGGTTGATCATAATTTCAATGTTAGTGGACTAAATTTTTAGGATTTATTTTATGTTGGTTTACCAATATTAAGGATATTTTCAGAGGAATTCATTAAAATACAACCCATTAATTTCATATATATATTATAGATAATGTTATTTAATGAGAAATGACTTTTTATGGACATATTAATGATGGTATTTGTAAAATTTTGGGTTTATTTTATATTTTTTGATGAGATTATAACGCATTATAGTGGATCATAATACAATGACTACACACTTAATTTATATTAGAGATGATTTATATTAGGATACTCTTTCCATGATATACACATAAGAACGTGTAATGTATCATAGAGTTCCACATTAAATCGTATCTTATTAGGATCTAATGTTTACCTTAAATTAATTATGAACTAATCCAAAATATCTTTGATAGAGTGTTCAGTTTCAAATCTATGAGAAAAATTAAAACCCTAGAGGATATGATATGATATTTTTTATAAGATTATAATGGTGTTCTGGATCACACATTCATCCAGATGATTTTATTTTTGAAAATATATTTCACTCATAAATTTAGATGGATTCATATAATAACCTTTATACAAATTGTAATGATGTTTTTGAAATAAGTCTATTGGGAGGTGATCTAGTTATAGATATATAAGAGATGGATAGATGAATTCAGAAATATGTAGAACATTAATATACATATTATATGTATAATCCCCAGAATGATCCACAATCTAATGTTGGTGAGGGGGTCCTTCGGTGAATTTCTCTGTGGAATAAAAAAGGGAAAAATAAGACCAAAATATATCGATACTATTAAAATAAATGATCATATAAAGAATTTGACTTAACAATTTGAAAATCCACCTAACTAATCTCATGTTCATGATTCTTTCCATTGTATCACTCTTGAGAAACTACGTACATTATCTATCGCATGTATTGAACTCTGACATCATACCACTAGAACATGATATTTCATATGTGGAAAAATTTATTGTGATTATAAATTTAATATAGACTATTCTATGGAACAATACCACTTACCTAGTTAGTGATTTTTTGTCAAAATTATAACCTTATGATGTTATGTGGGATCCTTATGAAGAAATGAGGTGGAAATATCCTTATTTTATGATACCTATGTGATGAATTTTGAGGGAGAAATAAATTTAAAGGGTTAGAATTTAACACCCCATGATTTTCAGAATTATTATTATTTTTTAATATATTAATTTTCCATATTAAATTTATTTATTTTATAAAAAATTAATATTTCACTACAGTCAACACTGGGTATTATTGCATAATCCTGAACAATGAGTTTTAACAACAATAAAATATATTATCAATATAGTAATTAAAATGTGATATTTACCAACTATCCTTTAAAAAGAGTTATATGAATTCTAATATATATTTTTAAAATAATACTTTTAATGTGTATAATTAAAAAAAATTAATAATAATATAAACAGATAAGGTCTATTTATGTTTGAAAAAAGCTATTTTCTAAAAAATATGCTTTTATGTCTTTTTTAAACAATAATAATATTCATTTTTGATAGATTTATATATTTAATTTTATAAAATGAAACTAATTATTGAAATAATAAAATCATAAATATTTTAGTGGGATTATTTGTGTTTTTTGAAAAAAAAATATTTTGTGATGAATAGAAAAAATTATGGAATTTAAAATGAAAACTGGCATTTTTACCTTATATATAAATATAAAATATATATTAAATTGATTTTAATGTTATAATAATTCAATTATAGACAATTTTTTATTATTTATGTCATTTAAATCAATTTTAAAATGAATTTTTATATAAAATCATTATAAACATTTGAATATTTTCTATTTAAAACACTTGTTTCACAATCTGTCTATGGGATTAAATAGAGATTAACTATTTCCAATTCTGTAAATAATTTTTTTAAATGGAATTAATATTTTAAATCCTAAAAATATATATTATTTATTATCTTCAACTTAATTTTGGAAAACATATATTTCAAGACATTTAAAATGGTTTACCGCGTTTAAGGTAATAATGGATTTATTGTAAGGTTAAACTAAAAAGATAAGGTGAAATAGTGACCCAAAAAATTTCCAACATCCATTTCATATTAATTTTAATACCACGTACTTTCTATGATATATAATCCACCAATTTATATCCATGATAAAATAAAAAAAACATGGGTGGAATTATCTGTTTTCAATAAATTACATGTGTTCCACTCACTTCACTTATAAATGGAAACCACTTATTATCTCATATTCAAATGATCTAATCCTTTTTAATCCAATAAATTCCAAAATGTATTGTCATATTATTAATATAATACTATAATCCTTATTTTGGACATAAATACAACCTTGGAAGGCTTTTAGTGAAATACTAATAATGATAACTGAAGAAGAGGTAACATTCATCGATCACTTTTTTGTTGTTTTATTTCTTCCCCAAAATCCTTATAATTTTATCATTACATTATAATATAATAAACACAATACATATAATATATTTATATGTTTTTATGTTATGATAATTACCTAAAACCATCTCCACTTCCATCAAATGGGTTACAAAATCATTATTTGTTTGCATAGTAGACCGCCACCTCATGACCTGATGTCATTCATTTGATCATTACTACCTCCCAAGTATTGATATAAATATGGATTTATAATTTATATATTTTAAAAATTATATTATTATATTTATGAAATAATTATAGAATAAATACTATTATACTATCCATATTTTTGGAATACAATAACATTACTTGTGTGAATGACAGACTACAACCTTGTGAAGTGATGTCACTTCTTCATGATTTACATGGAAGGTATTAATGATTTTATTAAATAAAATATGGATATAAATAAAATAAATGTTATTATAGAGTGATAAATTTTCATTTAATTTTATTATATAAATCTTATATTAAAATGGGATCAACATTCATGCATATGTACGACCTACTGTCCCCGTTAATAATGTTTTTCATTTTCAAGTAGTACATTTAATGGATTCATATAAATAACGATATAATTTATATATTAATGATAATTAATTTTTTTTATCAATCTAGATATCATGAAATCCGGATTAAATTAATGGGGACAAAAATAAAAAATTATTTATTATATGAAACACAATGTGGTTATTTCCGAAAACATAAATTTAACAAGAAATTATAAATAAACAGGTAATAAAAGGTTACACATAAATCATATATGAAATGATATATTTAAATATTTTTCTATAATAGGTGAATAATTAAATTTTATTCATTATAAAATAGTTTATAATGTGTATGATGGTTGTCAAGACCAAAAGTAAGGGATTCCAGTCTCATTTTTTACTTCTGTGCAACTCAAGCCATATTCACCACAGATTCCATTTATGTGGGGTATATACATCCCAAAAATTTATTTTATAATTAGTATCCTAAAAACAATGTTTATTTAAAAATCCATTTTATTTTCCCACGCTCATTTTTTATACTACTCAAAGGTTAACAAAGTGGTAAGGGGGTTTTCTCTCAATTTGAATTATTTGAGATGTACATTATGTTATACACCTATATTATTTAATGTGTTTTATATAAAACCTCATTTATGTATAATATAATGTATTTATTTATAATAATTATAATTTATGTTCCATATTATTTTATTCCTTCACGGTTATTATGATTCAATGTTATCAAAATGTTAGTGATTTTGTATTGCAATCTAATAATTTATCGTGATTGTTTATGAGTTTGTATGCAATAGTAGAATTATATAATACCCATCTCAAGAAACTCACAAATTTTATTCTAATCTGGTTATTCATTATATTTTCATTTAATAAAACAATTATTCTATCAATTAATTAATAAATAAATGTCAAAATTAATTTAATAAAAGATGAATTTATTTATCATTTCAATCAAAAATCTGTTTTTTTTTTCAAAGAAAGGCTTTCTAAAATTAAATTTTAAAATGAAATATTATATTTCTATGATTTTTAGAAGTCCTTTTTAAAATGTTTTTATTTGTTCCAAAATATATTTTATAGGAATCATCATGTCGTCTACCAAACAATACCCATTTTTATTTTTAACCGAAATACAAATGAAATCATTATTTTAATATATAAGACATGAATGAAACATCCCATTGTAGGGATCATTATTTTAATTTACATTAAATAATTATAAATTTTTTTAATGAAATTTATTTACAAAATGTTTTTTGTTTTAAAAATTAATTTGAAATAAAATCTACTTTCATACAAAAACGTTTTAAATGGTCGATCAAAAACATTTTTATATAGGAATTATTTTGTTGATGTTACCTATATCTTAATAAGAATATGACCCATGGATAAAATTACTTTAATTTCAATGAATGGTTTATGTTTATAATTTTTGTTAACCCTTTTTCCCTTCAATGTCATATACAGTGAAAAAATTATTATGAAGCACAAATCTTTTTCCATAGATTATACTATAATGATTATGAAACCAGTGTATTTTCCATAGGTTTTATTGAGATGATATTGTTATGAAAACCATTTCTCTACATGAATTATTATATGATGAATGTTTTAATATCTTATGTAACATATATATATTAATTTTATTTTTTTATGGGTCATACATATATCTCCCGACAATGTATTGGGTGAAGATGTATAACTCATTAGTAAACATGTTATGTGTGAACCTCATTAGATGTTCACAATGTTACTTATGAACCAGACTAAATGTGGACAATGTTATATATGAACCAGAGTAGTTGTTCACAATGTTATGAATGAATCTTAATATATGTTTATAGTATTGTATACATACCTTACATTCATGTCCATATTTTTATGCGTGGACCGGGTTTCGAGTCTGTAATGTTATTTATAGACCAGTTTTCATGTCTATAAGAATAAACAAGGGACTTGTTATCTATCATTAACTACATAAGTGACATTGTATCTATATATAAATGATATAATTTTTATATATTGATGTGTATTGAAATAGTTTTTTCAATATGGTAATGTTGTGATTTGATGGATCATCTTCATAGATTTCATTATGATGCATACCTTATGAACATCTAATATTTATTCAATGACTCAAGAATATGATTTTTGATATGTGGGGTATGGTTCTAAAATTTCGTGACTATGTTTTCATAACCCTATTCCCGTGTTATTCTTACAATTTCTCCCATGCTTAACCTTACTATGAATCCAAGACCACCCTTTCTTATGATTGCATTCCCAATGTTATGAAAAATGGTTTTTACGAAGGATTAAAAAAGGGGAAGTTATTTATTAAATTCGTTGATGATCACTCATTAATTAAGGGGATTATATTCCATGAATACAAAGGAACTAAACTATTATAGTTCTCAAGAAAAATTTGTGAAATGTATTTAATATTCATCTAAAAATATTTAATATCCATGTTTGAGAATCCAGGGTCACTATAATTACATGCTAAACTTATTCAAATATTTTCACCCTTAAAAGAAAAATGGAAAACATTTAGGGGTATTGATGCCAATTTCGGGTCTCTCACTCAAAGGATAACTTCTCCACAATCCCATTATACTAAATTATTTTTATGAATGGAATTGGGTTTCCATGTATGTTTTTATCCTATCAGTCATTTATTACTACAAGGTATAAAAAAATTGGTTTATATCCTCAACATCTAAATCACCTTAACCAATTCTGTAGGTTCGGATGTGCATCTATCTTATAAACTATGACACATAGGAAATTTTATTCACTCAGTCATGTTGGGGGGGGTGTAAAAGTTGATAGTAGCCCTACCAACCCTCTAAAAGATCTTGGAAGACATAAAGAACCCCATGGATTTCATATTTCCCCATCCTAATATTTATAATCCTGATCATGGAGAAACTCTCAAGAAATCTTGATCTCCCAATATGAACTCCAATGGACCATGAAATTGATCATTATAACATTTATATTGTGTTTGGGATTTACTCATATTGAAATGGACCGACTAAACATACTCTATCATTTCATGTATAACATAGGGACCAAAAATCGATCCCTATCAATTATTAGTCAATCACTAGGATGACCTATAGGATAACATATATTAGGACCAAAATATTCCCCACGAATTGTATAGTTATATACATTATTATAAAAAGATACACCCATTTGATGAGATCCTCTCAACTATGAACCATGTACAACACATAAACTCATAGTATATCCACTAAAACCAAGATGGTCCTTCTAGTATAATCACTTTTATTTGGGTTGATTGTCACACTGATCTGAAACAAATTCATAACTTAAACCTGAAAACCCCTATAAATTCATAAAATGAACTATGAATCATATAAAAATATTATCGTTGTATATACCACATGATTTTAGATGATCTTATTCACATATAACACCTCCAACTCAAAACAAAACTATGCTCTCGATGGAAATAAAATATCCCAAACTAGTGGTTCATTCACCTATCATCCAGATAGAATTGTTAATTATCACTTTCATTAGAATAACTATAACAAAATCCATGGATATTTCATCCCACCTGAATTATACCATCTCAAATAGTTTATTCAAACCTATTACAACATAATTTCTGTCGTTTACCAAATGGAATGTGAGAAATGGCGAAACAAACACTGAAATTAACTACCTCATTCTATCCTTCCAAAACTACTATTTAAATACATTGTACATCATTACCCACCTAGATGTAAAAACAATATTGTTGTATGAAAATCTATCATCACCTCATCAGACAACCTGACTGCTACCACCAATCATCCCTATAAAATGATGAAATGCCCCCCTCCTTCTGAAAATCCTTATGTTGAATCTCATAAGGGCTTCTGTTCATGCAAAATATCACAATATATATCTCCCAATTGAGAATATCCAACAGGATATATAAGTTATTGATTCACCAC
This sequence comes from Viscum album, assembly GCA_963277665.1. Classification (NCBI taxonomy): domain Eukaryota; kingdom Viridiplantae; phylum Streptophyta; class Magnoliopsida; order Santalales; family Viscaceae; genus Viscum; species Viscum album. The sequence continues at coordinate 880,941,766 of OY728153.1, read as the reverse complement.
CATAAACTCATGATATGTAGCAACCCTCTCCCACCATCATGGTCAGCTTCCACAAAACCAACTACTCTGATACCTCCCCCATCATCGAGAATGTGATTTCCTACTAAGAGAATATTTCACCACATTTCCCTACAATGAGTTATAATCTATACCAATGTTAAATGTATATATGAACTCTAAAAAATTATTATTTATTAGGATATGATATATATAGGTGAAGATGTACCTGAAACTAACATGGTCTAAGTAACTAATAAAATAATTGTCATGAAAATGAAATTTTCAACACCATTATAGTGAAGATTACCACTTAATATCCTATGAATTTGACTTCATAAATCATTATATGTGGTCTCAACATCCTCAAACCCTAATTTATCACTACTCCCTCTTCATCTACACACAACCAGTCCCATCTCTATCTGCATTGAATAATATGACAGACTCATCAGCACCCTTTGGTATTCTCAACATAGGCACACTAGTCAACATTAATATCAATTCCCAAAAAAATTATGGCACTACTCAATAATGATAAATAGTCACCCATTATACATTGAATTAGTCAAAGAGGATGGTACCATAGAAAATTCATCCATGAACCACTAGTAGTACCCTGCAAATCAAAAAAATATACACACCTCTAACATACTCTTTGGTGGATCCCAAGTAATCACTACATCAATCCATGATGGATCCACATGTAACCCATTATCAGATATGATGTTCCCCGGTATTTTGAACTTATATATACAAAAATAAAACAATAATATATTTCGATAAATTTTTTTTCTTTCAGAGTATGTCTTGGACCACCCTCAAATTCTCTACAGTATCCTCTTATGAAGTGTTGTATATAAGAAAGGAATCAATGAAAATAAATATGAATAATTTTATGTATAACTAAAAGATCTAGTTTAAAAGATACATGAACGTAGTGGTATAATTTGTATCACCAAAATGAATTACTAGGAATTCATAGTGTTCATTATGACATCTGAATACAATATTTAGAATATCATCTTTGAAAACCCTCAACTGATGGTGTCTAGAAATGAGATCAATATTTGAAAAAAAAACACCATTACACATGTTGAGAATGTAATTAATAATTAGTAAGGTATAAGTTTTCATGATCATTACCATATTCAGGTGATGATTTTTAATAAAAATCCTCCAACTCATATCTTCAGTTTTTATAAGAAAAAATCATAGTTGGATACCCATGGTATGATAAAAAAACTTATATCAATCATGTTAGAAATGCACTATAAACTTCTGATGCTTGGTGTGGGCCATCCAATATGTCACAAAAAATATAGGTGTGGTCCCAAAGTGGGTAAAAATGAAAAATTAAATCTCTTGCCTCAATGCCTGAAAATGGAAATATATCCTTATAATCCTCCACAAACATTAGAATCTAGATTCCTAAAGATCGCATTGAACCCTGTGATAAATTCTCTAACTGACGAGTGATGGGTGGAAGATTCATTATCACGACTAAAAATTCATTAAACATAAGATATCTCTCCCCCAAAAATAATAATTTTTTACCATATGTCAAAATACAATTAACTATCTTATGATGATATTTGACGTAGGAATATACCATAAACAACCATTCCATACCCACGATGTCACTGCATGGATTCATTCCAATGAACAAGAGCTCCCATGAGAATCTCATCCAACTGAAAGCTGGAATACAATATAAATAAATGTAAGATATAGAAAAATCACTACCGATAGAAACTTCCACCAATATATGTATGGAGAAGTACTCAGAAAGAAGATGAAGATCTCAGTGTAAATGTAGATATTGGAATTACTATTGAATATTTCCATCAGTAGTGTATTAAGAGTTTAATAGACATAGATCGTATCTAGAATCATAATTTTAGTATATTAGACATATCCCCACATAACGTAGAACTATCCATTCCTTAACCATCAACCCTATGAGTCTGTTGTATACAACGTAGTGGTGGACATCGAAGTATCTTGTAGTATTCTCTTCCAGCTTTTACTCCAGCCACTAGATCCCCACATTCTCATCTGTCATTACTTCCACCCAAAGGGCATCCGTCACCACGCTTATAAGATCCCTGATCCGGGATTGGACACATCCATGAGAGTACATGCACTTGAAATATACCATCCTCAGTATGTAGGGATGGAAATCTTGATCCTTGTGTCCTCACTCATCACCATAATAGTATTTATCCACTTTTGGATTAAGTACCCTCCCCATTAGACATGAAATATAGATCCACATTCCTGATTCTAAGAATCGGGAGGTCTTCGACACCATGAACCTAATTTTGACTTTTTCTAGATGATTTAAATGAATCATCCCCCTGATTCCAACTATAGAAACCACCTCCAGGTTTCAGTCTTCTTGTTAGTTCACTAAAATGAAATCTAACTTTGAATACCCATATTATGTAAGAATGAATAAGGATCCAATGTGATCACATATTTCAATATGATGTCCCTACTCAAAAATACACAACTAGAAGTATCCATCCAAATCCAAAATTAGAGTGTAATTTCTGAGAATACTAAACCTAGTCAAATACATAAAAACTAACAAAACACCATTCCTCATATTAGGATCTCCAAAATCTATACCGATGATAATAATGAAGTGTAATAACCATCATATAAGAACTACAGGATGTCCAACCATGAGAGAACTGCCTCTGTCATGACCCGTCCCCCAGGGCCCGTATCGTGACTACCCCAAGCACGTCTTCCATAGGCCAGGGACTGGCGACTAGAACCAAATGCGTAACTCCCTAAAAATCGGGCTGGCATTTCCTTTATAAAACATAAACACACACTACCAGAGTACAAGAGGAAGAAAACACTAAGTAAAGCAGTATAAAAACGTGCTGAAAGTACAAGGGGCCAGAAATACAATCCCAACAGAAAGGAACAACTATAACTGAAAGAAAGTACAACTGAAAAGACAAACAGCTGGAAGATGGAAGAAGCTCTTGGATAAATCTCCAGGTTCCTACCTGAAGGGTAGGTAAATATGTCCTCCTCATCACTCCAGGTATGTCTGTCTCCTCCGGGTACTGAATCATCATGGGGTCCACCTATGGGTACCATCCAGTCCTCGTACACTCTGCCTCAATCAGAGCTGTCCATCGTCTACATCAAATACAATGAGGTGCATGTGTGGCCCGTGCAGGGGTGAGTAAAACGATACTCAATAGGGACCCCGAGACCGCCGAAGTTCTCCCAGAATCCACAAAGGTTAAACCACTATTAAATTATACAATCATGAGGTATCAAGAAACACTAATTAGGTATATTCCCATACATATACCTATGTTAACAATTCAATTCGGCTCCAACTCTCGATCCCAAGCACAACCCAGTCCACACCGGAAAAAAGTCAATCACACTAATAGTGAGATTGAATGTCAAGACTCAGCTCAAACAATAATACATCTTTCGTAAAGTGATAAAGATGATCAGATGTAGTTACTGATTCATCAATGCTGTCAGACCCACATAGGATACTTGTCCAGCTAAGCTGTCAGACCCCCATAAGATACTAGACCAGTTACTCTGTCAGACCCAAGTATGATACTAGTATAAAAGTCGAACTGTCAGACGCATGTAGGATACAAGTACAATAGTCGAACTGTTGGACCCACGTAGGATACAAGTATAGTTGTCATCGTCATCGAACCTATTGAGGATTCCAGTATGGTTGTCATCACTGCCGAACCGAAAGAGTATTCCAGTACAGTTGTTATCGCTGCCGAACCCACGGAGGATTCCAGTATAGTAGCCATCATCGTTGAACCCACATAGTATTCCAGTACGGTTGTCATCACTGTCAAACCCACAAAGGATTCAGTTATAGTATCCATCATCATCAAACCCACGAAGGATTCCAGTACTATAGTCGTTGCAGTCGGAACCAGCTCTAGGGTTCCCCACACATAGCACGCTCAATTCCAGGAGGTTCTCCTCCTTGAGCCAAGGGGTCGATACATCAACTATCACTAAGTCTAGAGTTGATGTATCCCAATGTTCCGTCTTGTCAAAAGGAACCCAACGTGATAGACGAAATGTCAATCGGACGCACAGTCTAAGAGATATTGGTTTTTCCGTTCCAGGGGCCCGGTTGGAATTACGCTCGTTCTAAACCTAGTCGTACTCCAATCTCTTCTGAATCCCATGTGGAGTATTCCAAATGAACTGTATCATTATAAAGAGTCCAAATTAATTGAAATCACTTCAATCGGACATCTGATCCTTAAGTTATAAGTGTTTCTGCTCCGAGGACACGGTTGGTAATGTGTTTGAACCAACCCGGCCGTATCCAAACTTCACCAAAACCTTGACTGTAATATACCAAAACAACCGTCTCGATCCAATTAATCATACTCAATTTAAGGTGTGTCGATTGGAGGTGCATACCTCAAGTTATGGGAAATTAACCGAAAAAGGTCCAAAAAGGGGGGTCTGGGCCCGGTCCGTCCCGGCCCAACCCACCCAGGGTCGGCCCGGTAGGGCACGGCCTAGCCCGCGGCTAGCGAGGCCTGGCCCGACTGGCGCAGCCCAGCCCCGCTGGTGTGGCCCACCCCGGCCCGGCCGGGGGGGGGGCATTGGCTTGGCCAACTGGCATGGCATTTAGCCGCGCCACTTTATTTCTGGAACGGTAGAGCCCTTCCAGTTCCACCCGCAGATGCAGCTCCGCAGCGGCGGTCTGCTCTGGTAGCACGCCACCGACACCTTCCGCGGACCACCGGACACGCTAAGGTGGTCCGTTTCTCCCACCGTCTGTGCCTATGATCATCTCAGGACATGAACTCCACAACAAAAGCTCCAAATCGTCGTTGCGGTTCCGTTTCAGCGTCGCCCGTCAATCTGCGCACAGACGAACAACCGGCGGAGGGTTCGGGCTTGTTCTTTGGCCCAATACCTCCGTGTAAGATGTTTTCAATCAAGATTTAGTATTCAAACTAATACCAATCCCAAACATAATCCTGCATCATATTTAAATCCCCACCCGCATGACCGAGCGATCCACAGATCAACCGGGCAGAGGTTGGTCCGCACTCGTCGTTCTTTCCTCCAAAAGGAAAGTAGAAATTCAATAGAATTCCCGTACCACTAAAAGACGTCGCATGTCATCGAACCACATAAGATGAATGTTGTGGTGGTCAGGTGTCGTGGGGGAAGGAGTGGTTGTTGTCATTCATCGTATGCTTCCTCTCTTGAGCTCGTGCGTCGGTCCGTTGATGACGAAGAGGAGGATAGAAGAGTCGTTGGAGAAGTCCCACGTCAGAAGGGGGTTCCGAGGAAGAATCCGAGGAAGAAGTGTCATTCTTCGTGGAAATGGCGCTCTTCGTCGAAGAAGACATCATTCTTCGTAGAAGGTTTAACCACTCTTTTAATTCACTATGAATTCCCCACCACAATATTTTCCCAGCAAATATTAAAATGAGGCTTTCCCCTTTTTTAACAAACATTCCATGTATCTTACAAACAGATTCAAATTCTCCCAAAGTAAATAATTAATTTGTGGAGTAAAAATAATTAATTCCTTGTGTTGTCATATTAATGACCATGTGGAAGGTGGAGAGTTTAACAATTAATGGGGGGGAGTTGTCAAGAATTATACAAGGGGTTTAAGGGGAGTTATGGGTAGATGAAGAGTTAAGGCTCGTGTGAACCCCACCTCAAAAATATCCTCTAATGCGAGGTTATGTGGATGTGGGCCCCACCAATAACTTCCCCATAGAGGGAAATAACCAACTCTCAAAATAAAATTGTCTACCACAAAATTTTATTTAATTTATGATTAAACCGAAAAAATTAACATTCAACCCACATAAAACGCAACTACGGTAAAGGACCCCTTAAGCCAATACCGGCGCTGCGAGTTCATCGGTGTCCTCAGATTTCAATTCTGAACACTGGTTCAAAATATGGAAAAACCCGCAGATACATTTACTGAACGTACCTGAACAAATTTGTCAGAAATAGATTCCAGGCACACCAGGCCTCGGAATCAAGCGCCGTCAGAAACCGCGGACTCGTAACATTCAAAATAATTAAGAAAAAAAATTTCTTGAAATTTCCAGGTCTTTATATTACTCCCTCCTCAGGGTTGTACGTCCCCGTAATGCTACAACACACACTAGGGAAACTGAAGAGGTACTGAGCATGCATCTGAGCCTCTTGCTCCCATGTTCTCCCCTGGAGGATCCTATACTACAAGTGAATGCGCACTAGAGGAATCGACCGTCCATGTAGGACTCGCTCCAGTTGATCCTCAATCTCTACTACAACCTCTGTAAATGTTTACCCGTCATCGATGTCCATCTCCCTGTGGTCGATGATGATGGATAGGTCGTGTACGCATCTCATTGGCTAAGTCACGTGGATGACGTCATGTACCCTGTGTAACTAAGGTGGAAGGGCCATGTGCTAATCCACCTCGCCTACTCTGCTGATGAAGTGGAGGAGTGACTGTAAGAGACTGAAGTGAGGTTGCACCATCTCTATCCACAAAGGATATATGTAAGGTAGCCAACTGCTTTGTTTCCTCTCCTAGGAGCTGAATACCAGTCCTCCTACTGAGCGCATCTGAAACAAAGTTCCCCTTCCCAGGAGTATAGACTATCTTGAAGTCATATTTCTGGAGGAACTGAATAATCACAACTCTTGCTGCCATGAGTGTATTTCTGGCCGACTCAAGAGTGATTAGCCTCACCCTCCTAAGCATGAGATTATCATGTGGTGCATGGGATTCCCTTTTCGCCGACCAAGGAAAAACATCATCCCAACGTTGTAGATAAACCACAACCTTTTTGCCTAATACAATCAATCTGTGTATGAACTATGGTTGCCCAGTCCATAACCAAACTAACACCATAAGGCCTTGACATTAAAACCAATAGGTTCCAACCGAAACTCTCACCTCAAGGGTTAGATCACACCGTCAGCGTAAGTGTGATTATCGAGTATCCTCCCAAAGGTATCCTCAGAAGTGAGAGCCAAGTCAACGGTTTTAATCAGAAACTCTAGGTCTGGGACAAGATTCGTGTAAGGAAGGAATGATTTATACCAATGTCTATTGATACAGTAACTCATAGTAGACACATTCCGTACCTCGAATCATTCCTAGAGCCCTGGGGTCAAACTCTTTGATCGCATGCAGCTACTCTCTTCCCCTGCCCTCCACCTCCATGAGCCTAGTGGGGACTACAAAGGCGGGTGGTTGTAACATGTTGAAATGTACACCACCTCATGTTTCTCTCTTAGCTCTGCTTCCACGTCTGCTGCTCTTCAGATTCATCTACCCTTAACACTTCCTCTTCTTGAAACATTTTACATGCCCAAGTCACTGAGACTAGTGCCAGTTCCTTTATTTTCCACTGCTGACATTCTCTAGCTGTATCCATTCATCAAAAAAACATTCAACTACAATGGTTCTATCTAGCACCCTATCATAAGTAAGAATTCATAGAGGAAAAGTGTTGGCTAAGATGTCCATTAAACACACCTCTCTCTGAGGTCCGAGCTCTAAAGCACTGGTTGTATCGTAGTAATCAAGTACCAGGAACGATTGGTACGCCTTGATGAAAACTCAGCTACAGACATATCATCCTGCCGAAGCTGTATAAGCTCTAGAAAACTCTCATCCACCTCCTGAAGCCAGTCCTCATCCACCTGTGAGTCAGGCTCGCCTCGGAACCTGAGGTGTATCTGATGCTGAAACACGTGTAAGGGACTATTCCTAAATGTGTCATCTACCGGTACCATTAGTTGTAACTGCTGACCAACAGGTAGTGATATAGCTGCCACACTACCCGAAGGAGCTATCTCAGTAATTGATACACATACTGAAGCCTCATCAATATACAGACCAAACTCATGGTCAATCGATGGGATACACTAGTAGCTAAGACCACCACATGATATACTAGTATCTAAACTGGGTGTATAACTCTAGCAATCACCTCCACCCGGTCCACTACTTCCTGGGAATCTGTCTCACCTCGTAACCTTGGATGCCTCTACTACTGGAACTCATGCAACGTGCTCTGTCAGCGTGCACCATCCGCTAGTACGACTAGTGGATTCAGCTGCCCAATGGTTGGTGGTGCTGCTGGTACACCACCAGAATGTGCCATCATAGCAAGAGGGCCCTGAACCGAAGCCTCATCACTCGGTGGGACGTCATTTGGTACTCTCTCGAAACTCAATCTGACTGTATGCGTGCAGGAATCCTGAACAGATGCGACATCGTCAAATGATTTAAACCTGGTGAGCTGACCTGGTTGAGCTAACTTAAAGAAAACTTTTGAAAACACACACACAATAAGTGTTTTCGTGCACTGAGTCAGAAATCAGAAGTCATGGTCCTGGTGTATGGATACGTTGGTCGCCGCACCAACACTGGAATTCTTAAACTGAGAACCACACTCAGTACCCTTAATATTATTGCTTTACAGAAAAGAGAGATCAGAGTCCTATGTTCTGCGGTAGAACCGACTCCTCTGATATCAATTTTTCATGACCCATCCCCTGGGGCCCGTATCGTGACTACCTCAAGCCCATATTCCATAGGCCAGGGGCTGGCGACTAGCACCAAAGGAGTAACACCGTAAAAACTGGGAAGGAATTGCCTTTATAAAACATAAACACACACAACCAGAGTACAAGCAGAAGAAGACACTAAGTAAAGCAGTATAACAAACGTTCTGAAAGTATAAGGGTCCAGAAATACAAGCCCAATAGAAAGGAACAACAACAACTGAAAGAAAGTACAACTGAAAAGACAAACTGATGGAAGAATAAAGTAGCTCCTAGATTGTTCTCCATGTTCCTACATGAAGGGTAGGTATAGATGTCCTCCTCAGCACTCCACGTCGGTCCATCTCCTCCGGTTACCGACTCTTCATGAGGTCCACCTCTGGGTACCGTCCAGTCCTCGTACACTCTACATCAGTTAGTGTTGTCCATCCTCTGCATGAAACACAATGAGGTGTAGGCGTAGCCCGTGCAGGGCTGAGTATAACTATACTCAGTAGGGACCCCGAGACCCCCGATGGTCTTCCAGAATCTGCGGAAGAAGAATGTCGCTGTGGTCGGGTGTCGTGGGGGAAGATGGGGTTATCATCGTTCGTCGTACGCTTCCTCTCCCAAGCTCGTGTGCCAGTCCATTGACGACGAAGAGGATGATTGAAGAGTTGTCGGAGAATTCCTTCGTCCGAAGGGGGATCCGAGGAAGAATCTATGATAGAAGCTTCGTTCTTTGTGGAAATGGCATTCTTCGTTGAAGAAGACGTTGTTCATTGTGGAAGGTTCAATCTCACTTTTAATTCTCCATGAATTTCCCACCACAATATTTCCCCAGCAAATATTAAAATGAGGTTTTCCCCTCTTTTAACAATATTGACATGCATCATCCAAAAAAATTCAAGTCCTTCCAAATTAATAAATTAATTTGTGGAGTGCAAATAATTAATTCACTGTGTTTTCATATTAATGACCGTGTGGAAGATGGATAGTTTAGCAATTAATGGGGGGAGTTGATAAGAATTAAACAAGGGGTTTAATTGGAGTTATTGGGAGATGAAGAGTTAAGGCTCGTGTGGGCCCCACCTCACAAATATCCTCCCATGGGAGGTTATGTGGGTGTGGGTCCCACCAATAACTTCCCCATGGAAGGAAATAACCAACATTACAAATAAAATTGTGTACCACACAATTTTATTTTATTTACGATTAAACCCCAAAATTTAACATTCAACCCGCATAAAACGCAACTGCGGTAAAGGTCCCCTTAAGAGAATACCAGCGTTGCGAGTTCATCGGTGTCCTCGGATTTCAATTCCAAGCACCAGTTCAAAAGATAGAAAAACCCGCATGTATTTTAACTAAACGTACCCAAAAAAAACTTCAGAAATTGATTCTGGGCACACCGGGCCTCAGAATCAGGCGCTGTCAGAAACTGTGAACTCATAAAATTCCAAATAAATAATAAAAAAAATTCCTTCAAATTTCCGGGTCTTTACAGCCTCATCAAGAATTTAGATGATAAAGCTCTATGAACACGTTGCTACTCCTTGAATAAGGCTATCAACAAGACAAAAATATGAATGATCAAGGTATAAACATGACTAAACACTCGGACTAGCTCCTTGAGTTAGTCATCCACTACATGAGATTCTATGATACCATGATAACTTAGTGATCTATACCACTGGAACTCACTTATTATTCTAATAATATGCACATCATCATCTGATAATATTTGAACAATCATATTCCAACAAGGTGGGGATACTTATCAATGGCCACATGGATGAGATTCCTGTTGAATTGGTCATTTAATAGAGGACTCGTCACTATACTGCTTATTATCACAATCATGTATCAGTATCCTAGATGATGACCAACACTGACGATTCCTAAATATTAATTGGATTTAATTTGGTTCGATGATCAGATATGAGAATATTATGCAATACAGACAAATAATTCAACAGAACCTATACTATATGTTGTAATTAAATTTTTTCACCCAGAACCGATGTCTCAGTATTCCATGTCAACATGATAGTATTCAGAGTCATAGTAAATGGAAATGTATAATACCACACAACTATAATAATAATTGGCCTATGAATTTCAAATTGGACACAATGAGACCATTTCCATAATTTCCCTAATGCAGTCCTCCAACAAGTAAAAATAATAACACTGATTGGGAGGAATACCAACTTTGATTCTACTCTATCATGAACCAAAACACGATGACCCCATATGGGATAGCTGTAAGCCAATTATGGAATTTTATGCCTGCATGAAATAGGTGATGGGATGGTGAAATTTATGGAGTAGTAAATCAATTGAAATTTTATTCCTTTATCTAATGTCCATATATGAATACACATAAAAATATCCCTGAAATCATGTAGTGGTATAGAAATAAAAAAAATGAAAGACTATATTGTAAAAAATGAATGAAACAACCTCTATTAAATAGATCAATGTATTAAATCATAATACAAAAGATATAAAATGGAAAAATGTAGTTCCAACCTAATATAAGTTCATACCTTAAGAATTATTGGAGAAAATAAAAGAGAATATATAAAACCCACATTAAAATCATTGATTTTGACCACTTAATGTTTTCTAAACGTCTATGTACAACTATTATCCACGAAATTAACAACCAATAATCCTTTTATCTTTAAAATAAAAATCATGTGAGGGATATTACCATGTAAGGGTGATTATACAAACACTATGAAGGATTCTATAGAAAAAATAGCATGACATAGAAATAGAAGTGGTCATCTCAACCCTTAAATCATAAGGGTAAATAGAATCACAATATATATTGTAAAAATAAAAACAAAGAAATAGGGAAAGTGGATCTCCATCTCTGAATTTACCTTGTAAGGACATGTTATACTAATTTTACTAACATGGTATCTCTGATTCCCAACACCATGTGGGACCAGATAAGAATTTTTGTTGAAGGACTACACCACTTCACTACAGTCTTCATCTAATGGGATATATCTTTGGAATGGGTTTTGTTCCCCATCAGTGATCTTAGAATAGGGGATTACACTCCATAGATAGAGGACCCATTCACTCTACAGTATGGTGGATCATTATCTACACTATCTATTTAATGACTATGGGGGTCTCATTCCATAGTGTCACATGGTGTACATTCATCATCATTTCTCAAATGATAAAACACATGAACTACCATTGGAATGGAATCATTTAATTAAGATTCCAACATGTTACATTGATTTTGACTTATTTAATTCCAATACAGAGTTGCACATCATGTTTTATATGGATGAATACGAAGGATATATTGCTTGTGTCCCCAAATTAGAGTCCTTATGAAAGAGATACCTTTTGGAGAATGATCAAATATAAATTATATACAATGTATAGGGAAGAATATATGTTTCATGGATTCTATGTAAATTTCATTTTCTATAATAATATTACCATTTACTCTATCCCATTCATGTATATTGTGTCTATAACCATGTACATTTGGTTGTGATCTTGAATTTGGTTATATCCGGGTACCCTAACAACTTATGATTACACGGTCCTTCCACGTACATATTCCATTTCCATATACAAGGCCTTATATGTGTTAGTAAACTCCATTGGTACATGATTAGCCACCATTATACGGTTATATAAAGTGTATTTTTAATTAATTATTGTTGATATTTAATTTTACATGAAACAACAGAAACCACACTAATGGGAAACATTGAATGATATCCTTGTATATAGATAATGAATAATTGGATTTTATAGAAATTTTAGTTCCATCAAGTGGAAATAAGATCCATGCCCTTTTTCAATAACTTACCATCTAAAACCCACAAAAATAAAAGTGAGAGCCTTTGATAAATTATTATAAACCTATAGTTGACAGAAATCATATTTCAATTTTCTCAAGGGATCCTTAATTCAATGAACCACTACATGGGTTAATGAATAATAATTAAAATACCCACACCCCAAAAAACTCATTGATTCATCTCAAAAAAATCAATATCCAACTCATTGTGGCATACTACATGAATTTCGTTCATAAATGTCACTCAAAACTGACCTAAAAATGTCTAATCATCAACACAATAGTCCAATAGTGATGTAAGAAAATAATATTGGAGAAAATAAATATGAACAAGGTAAAATAATCAATTTCAAATTTGATTACAAATTATTTTACATAATGTGATGTGAGGATGAATAACAATAGTGAGAAACATGTAAATACAAGTTCAAGAAGAGCAGTAATAATTCAAGTCTCATACAAGTGATGGTAAACACAGGAATGTTAGTAGATTTCAATGTCAGTGATTAACAAATAATACAATACTCAAAACCAATGAAATTAGATTCCATACCATGTGTCTGGATTGATTATTTTTTATTACTAATTATGTTCCACTTTGGTTGGTGACATATAATAATTTCATTGGAAGATAATATCTCTTTTCAGAATAATCATTGTTCAATTATCCATTATCATTCCACAATGGTTTTAACTCATGGGTACTATCTAAAATCCTTGTGTTATATGGCAGGCCCAATGGATTTTACAAATTATTTGTAACAGATGTTGATTAAGATTTTCGTTCAATTATGTGAAGTAAATAAATTACTTAACACACCCACTAATGGTTTTCAACAAGAATGAAATTGAAATTAGGTTAAATCATGTCAAACCATCGATAATACCCATGTTATAGAAACAATGGAGGTTTTAGATTCCACATATAAAGAACCGAACATTGGGAATAACATTTATTCTATAGGTATGCATGCATAGGCTTTATTATTCATTAAATTTTTTAATATACAAATTATATTATCTTGAGACCCTATAACACCACACCAAATCTGAGGAAATATCAAATGGTACATATAGAAATGTTTAAAGGATCAAACTGATGAAAATATTGACTACCATGATGAAATTATGGAATGAATATTTTATTAATGGGCCGAATGAAAACCAAATCAGTAGGTCTTAAAATTGCGATGAAGACCATAAGATGATATTTCAATATAATTAATGTGTTTTAAATGGATTAAAACATTTTTTATAAGAGGATAGTGTACTCAAAACCATATTCAATTTTGTGAATCAATGAATAAATAAGATTCCTAGTGAGAATAATATTGTATATTTTTTGAATCTAATAGAGTTTCATAACATCAAAATGGATGAAAACCTATCTAATAATAATGAAGTCTAATGGTGTGATATAGTGATGAAAATATCATAGAAATGGTGAAAAATAAGATATTTCTATTTCAAGATATTATTGTTAATTCTATGAAATTAAATATGTAATGAATAATTAAAAAATTGTCATGTTATGTTGTCAACGTGATTAAGAATGCATGGAATCCAAATATAAAATGGGAGTTGGTGAAAAATTTTGATAATAATTATTGTTTTCATTCAATATGAGAGTATAAAACTGGTCTTTAGAGTTTGAAGACGTCTCTTCATCCTTTATAGAAAAAATTATATGGTATTTTGTGTCCGCACACTCTATCACAAGTGTATTAGATTATTATTTTTAATGGGTTAGAAATACAACATATAAATAATTATGTTTATTCATTTTTCTATTAAAATTTTTTACATTTTAAGTATTAGTGTCCTTTTCATAGATAGTACATTGATATGTGTTCTAACTATTATAAATAGATCTATAATTCAGGGTGAGAATGTATTTACAGATAGTTATTATAATGTGAAATAGGAAATTTTAGTATTTAGTTATATGATTATTTTTGAATTATTCATATTGTTTTCTTTAGAATATATGTTGTAAATTTTTATAAATATGTTCTAAAGGAAATATTTTTGAGGTTTAATATAGATTCCCATGTTTTAAATCCAATATTAATTTACAAGGGGATTTGATTTTTCAGTTTAGTGGATGGGAAAAATAGTAAACCAATATTTCGAATGAAATTATGATATTTAGAACATTTAAATATGTTTTTACTATTGGATTAATACTTGAGAGGTGTCCTAGTTGTTTTTTGGAGAATCAAGAATGTGTTCTATGAAAACTAAATATCAGGAAATTCTGGTAAAGGTGCATGGTTTTTCTGAAACCATGCAGCTGCTAGATGAAACTGTTTAGCTGATCCAATGGAGTTTGAGGTCTAACACAGTTTGTTCAAACTATATGAATTGAGCTAAATAGATTTTTGATTTTTCTGGTTCCTTGATGGAGTTAATGTTCATGTTTTGAAAATAGTTTCCAAATCATTCACATTAACCTTTCACGCTTCCATTTTTGGGTTGTGGATCAATAATGGTTGTTCATGGTTAGGACAATTTTGTGGCAAAACCGTGTACCTCATTAATTTGGGTGAAATCCCCATTTTCCCCTATTTTAAGTTAATCTCCACTCCCACTATTTACTTACATAATCACACATGGTGTAATCACTCAGTGGTCCCCTTTCTCTTCTACTCCTAGGGACAAATCTCACACCTCTGCACACAAGTTCCACTATCGTTCATTATTTTGCGAGAATATGGGCCAATCTATAACTCCTCCAAACTCATTTCATTGTTTATCTTCTCATCTCCTATAATATATTTATGTGAGATAATTCCATTTATTTTCAATGTGCCTTCCCATTTCTTTTATTTATATCATATGAACTCATATAAAATAATGTAATCGGATGATTAGAGTCATATGTACAAGGATTATGGTCTATAGCTTTTTCCCTACTATCTTTCTCATTTATAAATTTATGTCATGGTGTTTCATGATACATTCTACATTAATTTCCACTAAAATGAGAAATTATTTATGTAAGACCTATTTCCTTAAAAAATATTTTCAGGCTTAGATTTAAACTCTTAGAGGATGCTAAACTCAACCTAAACCACCCCCTTGGGGAGAGTTTTTTATATACCTTCTTATGTAATTTAATCACCCTATTTTGGTGTTTTTCAGATACACATGTTCATTATTATTTTTTTTCTAATTAATGTATGTTTTATTTATGATGAATGAACCCTATTGTAAAGTTAAATTTGAATGAATTAAATAAAATTAATATCATAGCATTTCACTGATTATAACAAAACCATCTTTGAGCAGAAATATCTTCTTCAATAAAATATGGAACTTTATTAATAAATTAAATTTTATAAAACAATATCTGAAATACCTATATTCATGGACTATCATATAATTAAAATGGTAAATTTGTGTGGACCACTTTATGTATTCTTTCCTTGTGATTTTGAATTATTTTGTAAATTGAAACATTAATACAAATTTATGTGTTATGTTATGAAATGTTTACTAACATGGTTGTCTTTATATATTTGAGTTTCCAATGTAATTTCTATGAATATTTACCACTTTTAAAATAAACATTAATATTTATACTAATTAGGGTTATTTTGAGTGATACATGGATTCCCACATAAGAATACCTTGTATGGGCCCATAGGATGATGAAAAGTATTTTTACTCTGATTAATAATAGTTTCTTTATTATAAAATACAAGGGTTGATCTCATTGATTTTCTAATTAAAGTTATTCATTATGAGATACATGTGTTTCGTCTTTATGGAATTCCTGGGATATGATCATAAATTGATTGAGATTGTTATCCCCATGAGAGATATCAGTACCCTTTGGGAGATACCACTGAAGAGGTTAGTGGAGATATGATTACCCAATTCTATGAATGATACATAGATACCTAATTTTGGTACATGGGACAAGCTCAGTGGGTTTTACCTTTGTTTCATATTGAAAGTGCTAATTGATATTTATTTTTATGTATTTAATTGGGGACTCTTATAGTGATGGGTATTTATAATTCTCATTGATTAATACAAGGAATACATCATTATGAATCATAACGGATGGGTCCATGATGAATTTTGAATAAGAACGTTATCATTTGATAAATAAAATCTATAAAAAGGTAGTTTTATAGATTAATGGGTGGTACATAATCTAAAAAATTCATCTATTGTAATTTATTTGTATTCATAGTTTATAAAGGAACGTTTGTGATCCCATGAGTTTATAAACTATTATATATATATATATAATTATCATTATTATTATTATTTGGACTCCTAGTAAATAAGCCATGGTCCCATAAAATGTGTATGTACATGTTTTATGACATTTCATATATGGAAATATATGAATCAGGTCATCTATTTATTGGAATTAGGGATTAGGATGAATTGGGTATGCTTAGACAGGTGTCCCTTATAAACATTTGTGAACTCGTTTAACTTTATTTAATTACTTATTTAGTGACATATCTTCACACTATTTTATTATATATTCACATACTAGATTTTGATTTAGAAACCATTGGTGGTGGCCTACTATTATTATCTCACAACTTTCTCAGGCCACCATTGTAATACGGATTCCAAGAAGTCCTCATGTTCATAGGTCCTTGGATTATTTCTTCTCTTGTACATTGTACTAAGAATTTTTAAGGCATAGGACTGACATATTACTCATGATTTTCATGTAGATCACCTTTAGTGTCTATTGTTATTTTTATTTTTCCATGAATTTTATCTTATCTACCTTCTTTATATTTCTGAGTATAGATTTTTTTAAATCACATGGACACGCTTTCACAGTTGATTTTGAAGTTAAATATCTTCCAAGTTATTATATTAATCATTGACTACTCTGTCCTTTATTCATTATTCTTCATATTTCTATTGATTTATTTACTTATATTGTTGTACTACATTGATTTTATGGGTATAGTCCAACACAATACAATTATCAAACGATCACTACTAGATAGAAGTATCTAGCATACAGGGAGGTCTGCTTTATTCTATATGATCAACAGAATCACGGTATCATCTCAGTGTCCCCTGGGATAGGAAATTTCAATTTGGTATAATATGATAGTTTTTCCTCCATTTTACTATTTTGTTCTGGTCATCATGGTACTAAGAATGTTTTCACAATATATAAGTAGTTATTTTTTTGGAGTGTTAAACTGAAACATGGGGAATTGTCCAAGTGTATAGGTATGGGTTCTTTTAGGTTTTTTGTTATTAAAATTGATTGTGATTTCAACTCGAGTGAATGGTGTGACTTTTAAAATTATTGACAAATAATATATTCTTCATTTTACCCTTGGATCGGTATGGTTTGGAAGTAGCATTACATGAATTATTAAAGGTACCTATAGATACACATTCCATTCATATTCCAAGACGTGTAGTTTTCATTATAGACTTCCTTGTATAGGGATATTTTCCTTAAGTGGCACGACAAACCTTTCTTATTTATTTAGTATGTTTTCATGTAAAACACGTCTATGTGATTATAGTGACATGATTCAAGATAATTTAGTATTATTATCTACTTAACATGATAAGATAATTAATTTCCTTGTTTCATTGTATTTACATATCCAGATAGCATTTCAAGTTATAATTTAAATATTCAATTTGTTATTATAGTTCTTAAATCAACTGAAATTATTTTTTTCGACATCGAATGATGGAAACACCATTATAAACCTATCCTGGCATGTTTTATCCATGTACCATTAGTTTAATGGGCTGAATAATTTATAGTTGTAATTAAATGCGAGTGAATTTATGATCTCTAATGTGTTGGGGAACATTGTAAATTGTGATATGGTGACCCATATAATGAAAAAAAATTGGATCTTTCTATATCTATAAAATGTTTTAAAAATATAAAATCTATTAATTTTTTTATATTTGAATGGTTTTGTTTCCTTTATAGAGGATTTTACATCTATGAATTAGGTATAGAACCCCATATGACTAAATTCATTAATGAAAAAATGGTCACAAGTAGGACATGGGGGGGCATGATTCATAAGAGATAACACAATAAGGGTGTTTCATAATTGTATAATTAACTATTTTTTTGTTTTATAGACCTAGGACGGATATAAAAAGACACACAATGTCACATTTATTTTGATATTCCTTAAATATTTTCCTAATGGCCGTATGTTTATATTGTGTAAGGATCATTTTTAAATGTGTATATACTAAGTTATATAGTGTTAGATATAAATTTATAATGGAATATTACATGACCAGTTCCTCCCTTAATTAATAAAATACATGTTATATTATTTATTATTGTACTTTTAAGAGGCGTTAGTTAATTAATGTACCAATTACAACCTCATGGGAATTGTTCTCTATAAATTTAACTTGAAAATTTTCTTAACTAAACCCCGAATTTGGAGGACCTCCGGGATAAATAATTAATTTTTATAAGGGTATTATACTGTGATTTACCTAAATAAATTATTTTATACTTTTTATTATAACTAGTACATGACATTTTAAATTGAGTCATAAAATTTTTATATGTTGAATATGTATTTCTGAAATGAATAAAATAACTACCATTAATTAGTGTTTAACTAAACAATATTGTAAGGGTGATTATTGTATTCATTAATGTTTCCATAGAATGGGAATGTAGAAGTTTACCATAGATTTCATTCAACCTATAAGATAGGTGGTTGGGCCTAGTGTCCTTTTTAGAAGTGACCTATTTGTATGATCATTGCAATAATAATTAATAAGGGTTTAACCTAATGTAGGCAATGAAGTTATAATTTTAAATAATTTATAATTACTAAGATGATACTTTTATCATGTTTCAATATTCTAATTCCACATATCCCATGGAGGAATCAATTTTTATAAAATGGAAAACATGATGGATGGGTGCTTTTTCAATACATTGACCATTGTTAGGGGGTGTGAATTGTGTAATGATCACTTTTAACGGGTAATATAAGTCTATAGAATGGTTAGCCACATAGAAGGTCATGAGACCATTATTATTATTCCTACTTTGTGATGAATTATTCATTAGATCATTAGCCGAATTAATAACCATAAGAGATGATATGACTTTGGTCTTAAAAACTCCTATAAGGATCATCTAATACTTTGATTCATATGAATGATAAGCCAATGTATTTGATCATGGATGTTCTTTGTCTCTTAAGACATATCATTGTAGTATGCATTGATGCACATAATTTCCATTGAGATGCTAAAATTGATCCATAACCCTTATGAGATTGATGGTACTCATTTTTTCCTTTATCTGCTTTAATGTGTTCACATGTCACTTAAGGTGTATAGGGACCATGAATTATATATGTTGAGTTATCTAATTTCTCAAGGATCATATTGTAAATATGGTTAGGGGTTGTGACCCTATCATCCATCTTGTTCTGGTTTATATTGTTAATTCTATAATATTCATAGAAGTTACTCGGGGGGAGTTTCATGTGTATATCTAAATGTAATTTGGATTTGGCACAATTATATTAGCTTTTTTAACTCTTTATATCAATTATTGTTAAAACGTATTACTCACATCAGGTAACCACAGTATGTGGTGAATAGAGTGTGTGGTGGGATGAGTTCCCTTTTTTAGTACACAACACTTGGGCACTACTATTATAGAGACTTTAGAATTGAATGTTTTATAGAATTTTATATATGTATTGGTAGCGAAAATATGCAAAGAACGTTATAAAAACGGTCACATGCTAATTAAAATTTATATGGAGATATTATGAAAGTAATGGTTTATGAAAGGAATCATGACGATGAAATTTTGGATATGTAAAAGACCCTAGATAAAAACCATTAGTCGAAGAGGGACTTTTTAGGTTATGCTTGAGTTATCACGGGATGCCTCAAGTGTTAAATTAATAGTAGTTAGTTAAATTTTTTTTTCAGAAAGTGTAACCATGCTCTTCCAAAATACTTTCAAACAAAACTATCTTGAATTCTTATCTTTTTGATTTTGTGTGTGGTTTGTTGGAGACCATAAAAATCACATACATATGAATATAATCGTAGTGTCTCGTATCTTAATATAAAATATTGATATCCTCTTAGCGTACTATTTTATTAGTGCCAATAATTTCACCTATATTGATATCATCAAAGTACATATATAGATAATAGGTTGTACATAGAGGTAAAACATTAAAGTTAAATTGTATTCTGAAAAATAGAGCTCATTGGGTATCATTCTAGAAGCATGGTTGTTTATAAATGAATCATTATCCTTGATTTATACATGGGTTCCTATGTATTAATTCCATGAATGGACTCATAGATACTATCTATTTCCCTTTGTAATGACCACATGTTGAATTCCGTTGTGGGATCAGTCAATAATCTTGAGAAGAAGATATAATGTTTTATTACCAAAGTCTCTCATGTGAATACAACATTATGGACTACCTTTGAGAAGATCCTTAGACACCATTTGATTGCATTGAGGCTAACTCAGTCACTATTCTATATAATATGTGTTGATTTAAGTGTAATGAAAAAAGATTACTACATCATTTATATACGTACATTCGTGTTTTGGTATGAACACCAAATTGATCATTGGTCATGAGATGTCACGGGAAGTCAGTTATGACCAATTGAGAATGTTATTGAATCAATTTTGAGGTTCCTTGGAGGAAATCATCATGTATCAGTTTGTGTTATGTTGGCTACCTATGAAGTTAATTTTTGATAATAATTGGATGAAAGGGTATCTACTTTCTTCCATCTTGTTTCTATGAATGAATTTAATGAGGAACCCTATCATTCATGCCGCCAATTTAAGATTTATGTGATGTTAATGTTATTGATGCCTCTCAAGGAATTCTGGAATTACCAATTTCATCATAGGAAATCATAATTAGACCATTTTAATCAAATGGGTCATTATTATTCCCCAAACTATAATTATTTTACCATGTTTAGAAAATCATTCAAGGGGAGTTCTTATGATTCATAAGAAATTATTTAAAGAAAATTCCTATGGTGAAGAGTATTGTGGAATGGAATTGTCCTTTATATGTTAGAATCCATTGATGGTAAGATATGTGGTCTTATTAATGTAAGAGAAGAATAATATGTAATTTATCGGGTTATACATGACCGAGTAATATCTGTCTCAATGTTTCAGTTTTAGAGTATCAATTTTGGACTGAGTTTTAATGAATTATATACCATATGTTTAATGGGATGTTTTGAGGTGTGTTGGGGATTACAATTCAACGCTGCTATTTATACAAAAATTATCAACCTGAGATGGACGATAATCAATTTATTTTTCACCAAGGCTTATTAGGGATGATAATTTCTATGGTGGGGAGTTATTAGCATACCATATTTTTTGATTGGGATGATTTTCCAAGGGAACATGAATGTAATGTTTTCTAGAACGGAAAAATAATAAACTAACATCCATAATGGAATTCAAGGACGTGAAACAATAAAATGTTTTTAAACTTGTTTTATATCCTGACACATTCCCCTGAGTATAATTTAGTGTTAGGAGTATAGGGCTCCGAAAACTCAAAACATGGAGAAGCTCGTAAGGAAGAATATTTGCTATGAAACTGTGTGGTTTATCTAGTGGGTCTATAAGTATTGCATGTTTTAGTATAATTATGAGATAGGATTTTTATGACCATTCTAGGATGAATGTTACTTGATAGAATGGAATTTCAAAGTTTTCACACGGTTTCCAAAACCCTACACTGTAATTGTATGATCTCCGTTCTTAGGAATTGGTCAAACACGGTTAATAAAAGGTTTGGCCAATTGTGTATCAAAAACATTCTCCCCATTAAATGGGGTAAAATAACCATTTCCCCCTCTTTTCATGTAATCTTTATCCCCCTCTTGTGTTCCTTCCACACACACACAACAAGCCCTTTATGGGATCCTTCTCCATAACCTCCTTCCATAGAGAGGTCACCCTCCTCCAGACCCTATTTGAAATATAATTTTTCATGATAAAAGTTTGAAATTGAGTCTATTAAAAATATTTCATCCATTATTTATTAACTTATCCTCTTATTAAGTATCTTTATTCAAGATAATTCTCTTTATTTTTAGGTAATTTTTCCATTTCATCAATTTCTCTTGAATCATATCAAATCAAAGATTCATATTTGAGTAGTATAGAATCTGAAGCATGGTGTAGGTGGCTGACTGATTTTTTGACTAAAGTCTATCTTATTTATAATTTTACACTATGCTGTGCATTCTGTATTCTTCACATGATTCATATAAAATTTAAAATTAGTTATGTAATCCCTAGTGCCTCAAATCATATTTCAATTATAGTTATATTCAAACCATTATAGGATGTCCACCTCACCTTGGCTACACCCTTTGGCTGATTTCATTATATGAGTTAACTATTGTAACTCCTAATATAAATGAACCACCATATTGGGGTGTTCTTTAGGTATTCTTGATCACAATTCCTTCTTTAATAGTTAATTCTCTTTTGAGTTATATTAAGTGACCCCACTTATGAGGTTAAAAGATTTTTATTTTTAAAAAAAATTAATATCAAAGGATTTCCCCCATTTATAATAAAACAAACATAAAGTTTCTCCATCTTCCTTTATAAAATGGGAAAATTGAATGGGTTAATTAATATTGATTAATATTTATGTTGAGTTCCTATGTAAATCGAATTTTTTATGCACTTAATGAAATTTTAAATGGGTGCGGACCAATTCATGTCTTTGTTCCTAATGATGTGGCATTCTTACAGTCATTGACACTTTAATAATAATTTTTATTTTATTTTATGGCATGTTTAGTAACATGGAAATTTTTTTATAATATTTTTTTGAAAGGAATGCTTACAAATTTGTCCCGTGTTGAGATTGAGAATAAATAATTAAATAAATTATTGATACATTGTGTTATATTGTAAGAACTTGGTTCTTAGTCCTGAGGTACGGGTTTCTTGTTCTCCTTTTTCCTTTATGATTTTTGAGAAAATAATGAAAATGGAGAAAAATCCAAAATTTTGTGGGTACACGCAGTGTACATTTCCACACACCCTGTACTTTGGTCATGTGGGATGAGTACAGAGGGTGTGTTGGCCTGTCGGCATTGAAGGGTCTAAAAAATGACTACACACCATGTACGTAGTATATACACGCCGTGTAATTAGTCGGCAGGTGAATAGTATGGTGGAGGAAGTATCCACCCGCGGAGAGATAGTACACGACATGTAATCAAGAATACATGCCATGTACTCATGTTGACAGATGAAAAGTTCGACGGTGAAAAGTAGCCACCAGAGGAACAGTTAAAAAAGGAAAATTACATGCCGTGTACATTATAGTACACTCTGTGTAGTTTTTTTTTCAGTTAAAATGGGAAGTATCCTCCTATTTTGAAAAAGGATGCTTAGGATGTGTGAGGAGCGCCGGGAGAGAAGGTCGTAGCTTGGAGGAGCTTCTGACCGCACATCCGAACTCAGATTCCTTCGTTGACGGTCTCGAATGAATCGTGCGGGTGTGTTCTTCACTCTTCTAAAACCCTTTATCAAAATCTTTCCTAAGGGAATGTTATTTGCATTTAAATTTTTTTTTCATTTTTCCCTGTTCTATGTCATTCTTCAGCATTTTGGGAGGCGTTGTTCGCATATATCAATCTGTGGAGATAGATATAGGTGGACTGATGTTAAAATCCAGCTGCTGAGTGTTTTTTTCTACCATTGTACCACGTGCCCCTATTTTTGGGTGTCGTATGGATGAGGCCTTGATTAATTATGAAATCTAGAATTTCATAGATAATATGATGATAATTATAAACTGTTTTTTGGGACATTGCTTGGATCCTGGGCCACCCCGTGGGTGCAGTTCCCTTGTTAAGCTGTTTGGCCTAGCTACCCTAGCGTATACCGTGATTTTAGAATGATTTGAGTTTTCTTGTGAGAAAATGTATATAAAATACTTGTTTATGTTTTTTTATCAGCCCGGTTGCTTGATTTTCCTGAGGGTAGTGTTTTGTTTAGCCCGAGGGAAAGTTTTCGTTTAGCCTGAGGGCAACTTTTCTTATACCCGTGGGAAGTTTCTTCCATGCCTGAGGGCATTATCCCATACGCCTGGGGGAAATTCTCATTATTCCTGTGGACAGTCACCTAAGAGTTTCAATTTTGACTACTTGTGGGTAAGGTTTTGCATTTTTGAGGACTCTGTTTACTTTTCATATTCATTGTGGTGAATTCACATGTTATACCTGCAAATCTAAAGCACAGGATTGGTATTGTTTTAACATATACTTGTTAGATAGATTGTTGTGGTTTTTTTGTGGCACTGTATATGAGATCGTGGGATGAGGATGAGTCTCTAGAACATATAATTTTATTACCTTTAATTATTAAATAATAATTAAATAAAAATGGAATTGGTAGGAGTAGCTTCTTTTGAGTACTACCTAGTTTACTGCTCTTCCATTACTACACACTACTATTGCACAAATTCATTGAAAGGTGGGTACGAGCCTTTGGTGGTTACCTACTGGTATTTATTTCTCACACCCTATTTGGGTAATGTCTTAGGCCCAAACAGATTATATTTTTGTAGGTGTAGATAAGGGAAATGGTCCCTATACAGGTACTTGATTGTGGTAGTGGAGTAGAAGAGCATAGGAGCGAGCTTAGGCTTGTGATGCTGCTGAGTTCCTGATATGTTGTTTTACTTATCTTTCTATATTCCTCCCTAGGATTTTATTGATTTAGATTGCAGTATATCCTATTTTTTTTCTTTCATAGACATAGGGACATTTTTCATCATCATAAATAATAATGTTACATCTTTTATTTCTACAATCTTGTCCACTTCATCTTGGTATAGTTTACTGCTTCCTCTTTTAGTATGTTAGTATTTTCTCCACAGCTCTACACATTAAAAAATGAGGTCATAGTTTCCCCACTACCAGACTCAGGCCCTCGCTGCTAGTCGGGAGCCTTTGGCGTTTGGGGAAATGCGCTTGAGTTCATGTGACCAACCGGGTTCGAGGCACCCATTGAGTGGCACCCGGATCTGGGATGTTACAATGTGGTATCAGGGTCCTTATCTTTTTTCGGAGTTATTTTATTATTTGGTGATGACAGAAACTGATAGATTGTTAAGGGATTCGGTAATAACTGTGCATGGGAGTAGCTACACCGTGTACATGTAAAAGCCGGATTGCCTCAAATTCAATTGTGATTTTCTATTTATGATTATTACAATTGATTTGATTTTCACCATTAGGTGACACACTTGTTGTGTGGTATTTATATTTTTATACATGGGATCTATATAGTCACAACTAAATGAGATGAGTTTATGCCATCTCATGCATCATTTAGGTACATGTTAGAATCACATTCCATGAATAGTTTCCATTCCATGAAGGTGTATTAGAAGTTGAATGTCATTGTGATATATGTTGTGCTATAAAATTCAGGCTATTGTGATAGATTATTTGATAAAATACCTGATATTTGATATGGTATTGTTATGTGAGGTTCTATGAATGAACGTCAATCTCTTGATTTTGAGGAGTTTGGGCCCTCATCAACTAGAATTTGGTGGAACATCGACTTGTTTACTTTGTTGTAACACACATAAAATGACAAGCATTGGTTCGCGGAGAGTATGGGCCCTCAAGGATGGGAATTTGGCACTTAGGTATTGGTTTCAGTGTTTTTCTATATACCGGAGTAGTTTCTATGGCTACTGTCTGGAAAAACCCAGAATACACACCGTGTAATGATGATTACACGCTGTTTAATCTTCTGTTCGGGAAGAATTTTTTTTATGTACACGCCGTGTACTGTATGTACATGCCGTTTAGTTTCTACCTATGTCATAGGTCGTGTAGGAAGAAACATTGGATAGTGGAACATTGAAGGCACACACCGTGTGTTTATTATACACGCCGTGTTGTGTTGAACCTGTCTGTTGTGTAACTAACTACACGGACAGAGAAATCTGAGCTTATACACACCATGTCAATGATGAACACGCCAATGTGTTTGACCTGGGGATTTGGGCGTGTATCTAACAAACATGGGACGGTGTTACCTCTTCATAGACACGTCGTGTACCTACCGGACACACCGTGTAGTCTTGACTAGTGAGAGGTCGTGTAGACTTGGCCATGTGGATAGGATAACTGGGTGGTGTACATGCCGAGTGCATGAGTATCATGCCATGTAGAGTCAGACGAGTAGCTGGCCATGTCACTAACAACACGGGCAATTAGAATCTAAGACGTACACACCGTGTCTATCTGGAACGCGTCATGTAGTCTAAGCTGTGTACCAAGCCGTGTCATGGACAACACAGCTCGGTGAACCTCATCCAGTACACACCGTGTAGACCTTATACATGTTGTGTAGTCTTGTTTAAATTAGAGTTGTGTGGCTAAACCCTATAGAAGGACTCAGGAAAGGGATGAAAATTCATGTACACACCGTGTGTGTGGACAACATGCCATGTGTTTGGGGTATTACATGAACAGTTTTGGACCAAGTACATGCCCATGTGAAAAACATAAGGGAACACTCCATGAATTTATTATACACGCCATGTAGTCTTGTTTCGTAAAACATGAATGTTTTCGTTCTCCTGTTTCCTTCATACACTCCTGGTTTTCTATCATTGATAATCTTAAATCTATAGCGTGTTTTTTGACCCAGTTGAGTCATGCCACTTAGAAGACATTGAGTTGTTCACCAGGAGAGTGGAAACAAGTATACATTAGAGACTGTAGGCCACGGGCTACCGATGGATCCTCCAGTAGATACAGATGTGGTGCCAGCCGATATACCAGACACAGGCGCAGAGTCTTAGTTATGTGAAGGCTTCATGCGGTTTATGAAATCCTTCTAGGGAGAACCTACGACTTCCACATCTATGGTATATTTGACTCGTATATTCTAGCAGTAGAATCAGGCTACGTTTTCAGGGGATTCCAGACCACATGTTGTGGAGTCTTGGCTGGGTTCTATGCAGACTATTATGAAGCATCTGAAGACGCCTCCTGGGCGGAGGGTCAATCTCTCTACCTACATGCTGTGTGATTTCACCAATTGGTGGGTGTATGTTACCACCCAGACTGAGCATCATAGAGACTGGTGTGGGATGATTTTTAGGTGTTCTTCTATGAATTTTTCTTTCCGGAGACGCTGAGGGAAGATAGAGCTCGAGAGTTCTTGAATCTGCACCTGGGCACCCTGTCAGTGATGGACTATTCTTCTGGCTTCACCATGTTACAACATTTTTCACCTATTCTGGTGGGGGATTAGACATTGAGAGCTAGATTCTTTGAGGATGGTCTTGGAGGACCGGTGAATGTCAGGTGGGTGCCAAGAGGCTGACCACTGGTGAATGTTTTCAAGTTTCCAACAATGCATGCTATTGTGAAAGAGCCACATATTACCAAGAAGAACTTGCGGGATGCTAGTGGTGCAGGACAGGGTGGTTCGACACCAGTTTCTGGTACTATTCCAACTGTTAAGAGTAAAGGGCATATGGATTTCTCTCAAGGTGGTAGTACTAGCCAGAGGAATTATTCAAGTGGCCAGGTGATGTGCTACCAGTGCGGTAAAGAGGGGCACAAGAGACCTCAGTTTCCACGTGAACTACTGGAGTGTCAAGCTTATGAAAAGATGGGTCATCTACAAATCTTTTGCAGGGATTTTTCACCGGTGGATAGTGAGGGGGGTTCTGTGTCAACTCCGTGTGCGGGAGAAGTGCCAATAGCTTCATACCAGTTAGGGAATTGGAATACGTCAGGGTGTTCTAGTCTAAGTGGTAATCGTGGCCATAATTGCCAGACACCAAGATCTCAGAGACAGCAAGGTGGGTTAGTTCAGTGTAGCCGAGATGTGTCATAGGGCTGCGGCACTGGGTATGCATATGTAGTGCAATAGACCAAACAGGAGCAGGATCCCGGACCATCCACTTTAAGAGGTACTATTCTAGTTGCTTCGGTTTTGTCTTCAAAACTTTTTGCTACTAGTGTTATGCATAGATTTATATATATACCCACTGTGGAGAGAATTGGGCTCTATGTTTCTTCTTCCTCTGAGGTTATGGTGCTAGACACTCTGTTAGGGGTTAGAATGGCAGGTCTGTATCAGTTCAGGGAGTGCCCCATAGCGGTTGGTGGGTGTCACTTTCTATGGGGCCTCTATGTCTTAGAGATAACGAGATATGGCATCATTCATGGGATGGACTGGTTTGTACCTTTTTGAGCATTTGAAGATAGCTACCATAATATGGTGAGTTTCACGTCACCAGAGTGTGGAGAGATTCTATACAAGGATGAATGGGATGTCTGAGCGAGCCGAACTGGACCCGAGAATCGTGATCGAGGTGGAGTGATAGCCCAGATTGTGAGCCTA
Organism: Viscum album; assembly: GCA_963277665.1. Classification (NCBI taxonomy): domain Eukaryota; kingdom Viridiplantae; phylum Streptophyta; class Magnoliopsida; order Santalales; family Viscaceae; genus Viscum; species Viscum album. The sequence goes on along the minus strand of OY728153.1, from coordinate 880,912,931 downwards.
TATCTGGATGACCAGGGAATGTGTCAGAATGATTTTCCACCAGTGTTTGATCATTTTAGGAATTTCATCCCAGAAGAATTTTTAGGTCTTCCTTCAGAGCAACAGGTAGATTTCTCTATTGAGCTTGTGCCAGGAGCAGCACCGGTGTCCATTCCACCATATAGGATGGTGAAACTAGAGTTACAGGAGCTCATGAGGTAGTTGGAGGAGTAGCAGGCAAAGGGTTTCATCTGACCGAGTACTTCTCCATGGGGTTCGCCTATCCTGTTTGGGAAGAAGACGGACGATACCCTCAAACATTGTGTGGATTATTGAAAGTTGAACCAGTTCACAGTCAAGAACCAATATCCCTTTCCAAGGATTGATGATATTTTTTATCAACTTCAAGGTGAACGATTGTTCTAAATGATTGAATTGAGATCTGGATATCAACTGTAATGTGTTAGACCATCAGATGAACCTCTTATAGCTTTTCAGAGCAGATATGTTCTATACGAGTACTTGGTCATGCTGTTCAGACACATGAATGCGCCAATAGTTTTTATGGATCTGATTAATCGTGTATTCCACCAATATCATGATTCTTCTATGGTAGTCTTCGCGGATGATATCTTGGTGTACTCTCACACTCGACACGACCATCCTACCCATCTTGAGATCATTCTGAGTACACTAAGAGAGCATAATATATGTGCTAAGATATCAATGTGATACTTTTGGATGGACCAGATACATTTCCTGGGACATATTATTGTAGAGGTAGGAGTTGTAGTGGACATAGAGAAGGAGAGAGTAGTAGTATCCTGGGAGCATCCTAATAATGTGTTTGAGATATGGAGTTTCTTGGGGATGGATAGTTTCTACCGGAGCTTTATATAGGACTTATCCTGCTTAGAAGCTCCATTGACGGGTTTGACTAAGAAGGGTGTGATGTTCATTTGGTCAAAATCCTAAGAGACCGCCTTTCAAGAGCTAAAGGGAAGGTTGACATCATCACCATTCCCGGTACTTCCAAAGCAAGGGAAGAGCTATACAGTTTACTGTGATTCATTAGGTATTGGGCTCTGAGTAGTTTTCATGCAAGGTGATCGAGTAGTTGTGTATGAGTCTCGACAGTTGAGGCCACATGAGAGGAATTACCTGATGCATGATCTCGATTTGGCCACAGTTGTTCATGTGTTATGCTATTGGAGACATTATCTCTTGGGAGAACATTTTGTGGTGTTCACAGACCAAAAAAGTTTCAAATATTTCTTTACAGAACGTAACATTAATTTGAGTAAGCCGAGGTGGATTTAATACCTTTAGTCCTTTGACATTGATCTTACCTATACACCTTGTAAAGGTAACACAGTTGCTGATGCACTGAGTAGGACGTCTTAGATACATGTAATGAAGGAGTCCATGGGTGAGTGGCAGCTCATGGCTTTGTTATCGGAGATGCATTAAGAGGTTCACGATAGTGAGGGGAAAGCCTATCTTTATTCATTGGCTACGTCTTCTACCCTCCTAGATTGAGTGAGGATGAGAAAACTATCAGATTCGGAAGGCCTAGTTCTACGGGAGTCGGTTTCATGTGAGGACCCTTCTCCTGGTTGGACAATAGGCGATGATGAGGTACTTCCTGTCCATGGATTAGTGTGGGTTCTAGGGGATATACGCGAGGAGATGATGCGGGAGTATAATGCTTCATCTTGGGCAGGGCATCCCGGAGTTACAAAAATGAATCGTGACTTGAGATGTCAGTATTAGTGGCTGGGTATGAATCGGAATGTAGCTAGTTTTGGTGAGAGATATTCCACTTGTCAGCAAGTGAAGGCGGAGCATCAGAGTCCAGCAGGACTATTACAGCAGTTACCCATTCCATAGTGGAAATGGAAAGATGTCACAACGGACTTCATGAACGGGTTGCCAAGGTCACCTCGAGGTAGTGATGCCATGTGGGTTGTTGTGGACAAACTTATGATGGTATCTCACTTTTACCTGATCAAGGAGACCTTTGGTGTGGATGAGATCAAAATGTTGTATATCCGAGTGGTGGTATGTATTCATGGGGTTCCTCATTCTATCATTTCAGATAGGGACTCCCATTGTTTGCCTCTTTTCTAGAAGAGTTTTCAGAGGGAACTAGGTACACAGGTGATTCTGAGCACATCTTACCACCATTAGACTGATATCCAGTCCGAGCGTATGATACAGGTGCATGAGGACACGCTGCGGGCATGCGTCCTGGATTTTGGGGGCTCTTGGGAGAAGCACATAACCCTGGTCGAGTTTTCCTATAATAATTGTTTTCATGAAACTATTGTGATGGAACCTTATGAGGCTTTATATGGTAGGCCATGCTGATCACCCTTATGCTGGTTGGAGGCTGGTGAGGCAGCTTTTCTGGGACCATGTCTCATGCAGAATACTTCAGAGGAGGTCCAGTTGATTCAAAAGTGGATGGCTACTGCACAGTCTTGTCAGCAATCTTATGTTGATCGTCGTAGATGACCCTGTTAGTTCATGGTCGGGATTAGGTTTTCTTGCGTGTTTCACCAAGGTTAGGACACAGGCAGATCAAAAGATAGGGTAAACTTTCACCATGGTATGTGGGGAAGATTGATATTATGGAGAGAGTCGGGCCTTTTTCCTATCAGTTGATGTTACCACAGATGTACCAGGCCATGGATGACGTCTTCCATATATCACAACTATGCCATTATCACTCAAACATGTCTCATGTTTTTCAGCCCGAGGAGGTTGAGATTCAGGCCGATGCGTCCTTTGAGGGGAATCTTATTCGTATTGTTGATATGAGCACAAAGGATCTATGAGGCCAGTCAGTTCCTCTCGTACTATTGTTATGGAATTATGGCTGAGTGAAGGACGAAACATGGGAGCGGGAGACCGATGTACATGTTTGGTGGACAGATTTGTTCTGAGCTTTATCTTCACCACCCATGGAAGGGAAATTCGAGGATGAATTGCTTCAAGGGGGAGTTTGTAAGAACCCGATTCTTATTCTTTAGGTGCGGGTTTCTTCTATTCCTTTTTTCATGAATGTTTTTGAGAAAATAAGGAAAATAGGGGAAAAACTTTTGCGGGTACATGCCATGTACTTTTCTACACGGCGTGTACTTTGGCCATGTGGGATGAGTACACAGGGCGTGTAGGCCTATCGGTGATGAAGGGTGTAAAAACTAACTACAGGTCCTGTACTTAGTATATACACGTCATGTAATCAGTCGGCCGGTGAATAGTAAACTGGTGGATATAGCCGCCATCGGAGTGACATTACACACCATGTACTCAGAAATATATGTTGTGTACTCATGTCAACAGTTGAACAGTTCGACGGAGAAAAGTAGTGGCCAGATGAACAGTTAAAAATGAAAATTATATGGCGGGTAATTGAGAGTACACACTGTGTAGTGTTTTTCCGCATAAAACAGGTAGTATCCTCCTCTTTCGACGGAGGAATCATAGGACATCAGATAAGCACCGGGAGAGAAGGTCGGAGCTTAGAGTAGCTCCCAACCGCACACTAGAATTCAGATTCCTTCGCTGACGGTCTCGATTGAACCACACGGGTGAGTTCTTCACTCTTCTTGTACCCTTCCTTCCAATTCACTCCCTATGGGAAGTTATTTTCATTTGAATTCATTTTTTCCAAGATCTATGTCGTTGTCAGACGTTTCGGGAGGCATCAGTCGCGTATACCGATCAGTGGAGATCAAGGTAGGTGGTCTGATGTTTAATTCCAAATGTTGAGTTTTTTTGTTACCATTATGCTACGTGCCCATGATTGGGGTGTCGTATGGCTGAGGCCTTGATTAATTATGATATATAGAATTTCATAGATAATCTGATGATAAATTTAGACTACTATTCGGGTTCATTGCTTGGATCCAGGGCCACCCCATGGGTTCGGTTCCCTTGTTTAGCCCTTTCGCCAGGATACCTTAGGATATACAATGATTTTAGCATGCTTTGAGTTTTCTGAAGAGAAAATGTATATAAACATCTTGCTTATGTATTGGGATCTTCCTGGTTTCTTGGTTAGCCTGAGGTCGGTGTTTTGTTTAGCCTGAGGGAATGTGTTTGTTTAGCCCGAGGGGAACTTTTCTTATGCATGTGGGCAGTTGCTTCTGTGCCTCAGGGAATAATCTCATACGTATGAGGGAAATTTTCCTTATTCCTATGGGAAATCACATGAGGGTTTCAATTATGATTACCTAAGGTTTAGGTTTTCATGTGTGTGGACTATGTTTTCATTGCATATTCACTATTGGGATATCACATGTTATACCTGCTATGCTAAAGCACATGCATGGTATTGTTTTACCTTGTACTTGTTAGATAGAATGTTGTGGTTTTTTCTGGGGCACTATATATGAGGTTGTCTACTGAGGATGAGTCTCAAGAACTTGTAATTTAATTACCTTTAATTATAAAATAATAATTAAATGGAAATGGAATTGGTAGGAGTAGCTACTTTTGAGCACCTCCTAGTATACTGCTCTTTCATTACAACACACTACTATTGCACAAATTCACTGACAGTTGGGCACATGCCTTTGGTGGTTGCCTACAAGGATTTATTTTTCACACCCTATTTGAGTCATGTCTTGGGCACAAACAGATTATATTTCTGTAGGTGTAGATAAGGAAAAGTGTAGAGACCCGAATCTTGATGTACATGGACATTACATTACTTTTCAGGAATACTTAATACATAACGAAAATAGACACACGGACCGTAACAGTTTAGTGTCTTTGGAAACTCGGAATTTAATCTTCTAATCGTGGTGAAATATCTTCAACATCTCCCATAAAGATCTTCCCATTTTGTTTTCATATCTAAAAATTTTATTTATATCCTAGGAAAAGAAAACATAAAAAGGGTGAGCTCAAATGCTCATTAAAGGTAAATATAGAGAACATAAAACAATCCATAAACATTTGAATGCAAAAGCATGAACATAAAATCTAAACATCAAAATCATGATCAAGGACATAAATCTTGGAAGCAAGTAAGTCATATATCATAAAGGAACATCAATCTTGATAAAATAGCATGGGAATAAATCATGAAATTTTGGAAACCATTCAGCACATTTATGATTTCCATAGTAGCCAAGGCATTGCTGCCAAGACCATCTTAGTGGACAAAGTCCCTTTCTAAATCGAGTTCACTCCTCATTTCGGTCCTGTAACACTAAACCGAATTAACTTTCCATTCTAGCCATGACTATCTCATGAGATATAAATCTTTACCCAATTCATTGGAGGGAGATATAGGTCCCACCCATCTCATAATGAAATCATTCTTACTTGTGCCCAAACATAAACATATATCATTCATCATAACCCAAATAATAAAATGGGTTTCATAAACATCATCCCATCATATCATAATTCATATAAAACAAATGCATATCATTTCATAATAAGAAGAGTGAAACCATGTAAATCATAGAGACATTATACGTGAAACATACACATATGAAATAATGTCATCTTTGATTGAAAAATGGTTTTGATAAAACACTGGAAATGAATTCTTGAGGAAAATATCCTTTCTTCATTCAAATCCACTTCTTTTCACAAAACGTCAAGAAATTTTAAAAGAAAGTGATTTTTTTTAAAATAGTTATGAAATATTTTGGAGGAAGATTCATGAAAATATGGCTTTATAAAACCGTAAAAATCCTTTCATGTTGTATAAGTTACAACACATTATTCTCGTACTTTTTCCGAAAAAGTCAAAAAGTACCTTGTAACGTAAACAAAAGAAATATTCCTTACATACCATGTAGTAAAAGTAAAAAATGGGTAAAAAGTACATTAAACACACATGAAAACATTTCTATAAAACATGTACTTGGATGATAACAATAACCCCAACAAATACTTATGAATAAACAATCTCGGATAAAAAAAGGAGATTGGAAAAGTTATCCCTTAGCTTACGTCTGATATGCTTCATATGTATCCAAAACTACTATATAATGATTTAAATAATGTAATTTACTTATTACATAATCATATTTATTGTTATGATATCATATATGGTCAACTTATGACTTTATATTACCCGTTCTTTTGAAAATTCCATGATAAAGCAGCATTTTGGGTAAAATCGTTTCATTTATCGTACGTGTTTTGACTTGTTGTTATTGATATTAATACTTATATACTGATTTACATAATTACAGAATTTAAAACATGATTTATATATAATATATATTCAGAATATACATATATATATGATAGATCGATAAATGGAATGAAATACACCGTTCATGGAGACGGTAGGCCCTACGTACGCATGAACGTTGTTTCTGATTCCTTATTGAATTGAAAAGAATTAAGTAGATGCCATACATATATATATATATAAATAAATCTAGTATCATTAATATGTCATATATTTAATTATTATTCATTATATATACTTTATAATCATTCCTTAATGGTTAACATGGAGAATGAATATCATCGCGTCGTGGAGAAGGTAGTCTGTACATAAACACGAGCGATGATATCATTCCCATGATTGTGGAATTTTATTGAAGTGTATGTATAATATTTAAGAGTCAATATAAATTTAAAATAATCATATATAGTTATTTATTTACACCATTATACCCATCCATGTAAGGTGGTGGTCGAAAACAGATTACACCATGGCGTGGAGACGGTATTCCGTACGTATGCACGTGCGGTGATTTAATTTTCTATAGGATGGTTAGAAGGTGAAATAGGGTTGTTTAATATTTATAATAACATATCAGTATAAAATTAATTCTTAATAAATTACTTTATAATGAGACAACTAAATAATAATAAGTAGAAGAAGAAAGAAAAATGAGAGAATCGTAAGAAGAGATTACCTCTTCTTCGACGCACCTCCTTTAAGCCTTCTCTTAAGGAAGTAGAGTTGGTATTTTGAGAAGACCAAAACCTCCATATTGTTTCTTGGTAAGTGTATACGTGAAATGGGCTGGTTTTGGCCTAGCTTCAAGGCTCAAAAGGTTGTGAATAGAAGAGGGAAGGGGTGCCCTTTTTATAAGGGAGGATAGGGGTACCTTTTGAAAAACTGAAAATATTATTTTATAATAAAGTCATATTAGGTTTATAATAGCTCAAAATTGATTTATTTCGAAGCTAATTTGGGTATTGGTCGAACAAATCTCAACCAATTGGTTTTAGACATGTTTAGGTTACTATTTTAACCTTATCTTTTAGATTTAACTCTAAGTTAAACAATTTAACTTTTATTGTGTCTTCTTGTTTTCTTACACTGTAAGGTTAATAAACATACAATAACAAGCCAAACGAACCCCAAGTGGTTAATTATTAATATATATATCCTTATATAAGTCATTTGGACGAACCTTAGATTTTTATGAATAAAATAACAATTAATAATATAATATTTGTTTTAAAAAACTATTTTATGTCAATTTTGACACTATTTGGTACTTGTTTTTTGTGAAAATAATAACAGCATTATTAGTTAGAAAAAAGTTAATTAAATCAATAATAACATGTCATATTAACCTAAAACAATTAGTGGAATTCTTAAAATATCTAAATTTCCTTTTATTTGGGTATTTATAAAATCAATTATGTTAATATTTTATTAATAAGATAATTACTGCGTCATCATTGTGTCATAAATAACTCATATTATTTAACGTATAAAAATTATAAATAAAATACTATTAGGTATTAAATCTTTTTAGATTTATAATGAATATTTATAGTTGAATTTATATTATTTATGAACCTATATTAAAAATCTTTTAGTTATTAAACATTGATTTTAACCATTTTAACCCTTCTTTAAATAAATTAATAATAAATGTCCTAATGTAATCCAAGTGGACCTAAATGGTCATATTTTATTTCTGTGGTTGTTTTCGTTCTAATTAAACTTATCCAATAGAATTAGGACATGTTTTAGGGTAATAATAATATCATTTTTACCCTTAATTATCCTATTTACTTTTAACCGTGGTAAATAAAAGTAAAAAAGTTACTATTCACCAAAAATTATTTTCATCTCATTGAACCACATTTTAGTCCATGATATTAACAATGCCTCTTGGATTTTTGAAATTCAATTCACAGAAGTGGTAAAATTTCATTTAAATGAAAAGTCAGTTTTTTAACTACCACTAAGTGGATTCACTATTCATCGAAAATTGAAGTTTCTCACAAAAATACTAAAAATTCATCCTAAGAATTATTTGATATTCCGAATTCAAAATTGATGCATATTTCTCCAAATTAAAAACATATAAGTAGACTTAATTAATTTTAAAATTAATTCCCGTTATCAAAACAAATAGCGTGTTTTTGAGAAACAATAACTATCAAAAGATTGATACTTGTTTATATCCAATTTCAAAGTGAAATTAATTCCAATGACCAACATTGGATTAAATGGTAAAAATATATTCTAATTACACTTTAAACACAATTAAAAATATAATCTATCTTTATAAATTATTGTGATGAAAAAAGTTATTTGTAATTAAAATTTTGCGTGTTTTAACTATTCATTAAAATATGAAAGTTATCAGAATAATAAGAAAAATTTATCCAAAGTAAATTTTTATATCCTGATTCCAAAACAAGAATTTTATTTTCTGAAATTGAACTTATAGACATGTCAAAACAAGATTTAATTTGGGTGTGCCATCAAAAAGCGACAAAACTACATTTTATGAAAAATATTTATTTTACTCGAAAATTTGATTTTGTTCTCATACCATGTTCTAGAAAATGTGTAAGATTAATAATAATGTTATAAAATTAAAAATTTAGTTGATACTATTCATAACGGCTAGTTCATAATAATATTATAACCATATATCGTTTTTAGTGAAACCTGGTATTGCGTACAACACACGCTATCAAGGAAGGTCGTGATTGCATGTAATGCAAGCGAAGTCATGGTTGCATGTTAAGAAAGACTCCTCCGTTGTTTTGTATAACAGAATCCAACCAAATTTCATTTATACATTGAATATATATATATATATACACTCAATGTTTCATAAAATAACTACTATCAAAATTGTGTGTAACATGATCCAAGAATAGTGTTGTGTATACTGCAAGCTAATACGGTGTTGTGTATAGAGAAAATTAATCTTCGTGTAGATTAAAACAGAAGACATCAATGAAATTAAAATAATATGTTTCGTAAAATCTCAGGGTGTTACATTCTACCCCCCTTAAAATGAATTTCTCCCTCGAAATTCGCCGGGGTTATAAATCGTTTACTATTCATAGAAACCCAGATCGTAAAAAGGAATACAAAAACAAAATTTTAAAAACTAAAGTAATAAACGTAAAGATTACCCAAAGTAAATCATCACCGGGTTTCCATATATGATAAAATAGGTGAAAATATGGATATGGAAGAAAAATCTAACCATCAAGTTCTGATGGAGAGTGGTAGAGAACATGGCTATGAAATAGCCATCAATCACAAAGCCATAAATTTGTGATGATCTAAGTTACCAAATGATTCATTATATATAAGAGAACTAGGAAAACATTTTTGGTTTTCAATATCATTTCCCTAAAGTTGAAAATATTGAATTAGAATAAATACCTACTTTATTTTGGTTCAATCTCGTTGTTGTTCGTGCTTTTAACAATTTCCACTTCATCTCTTAAAGAAGTGAAGTTGAATTTGTTATTTGTGGGGTGTTAGAAGATCCTGTGATCGAATGATGGGTCATTCAATCTGTTTCAAACAAAATGTTGGAAAAAGTTATATACATAATTCCATCTATGGCGAGGTTAATCGTATAAGATTCCAAAAATGAACTTATACTTCATCTATCATACCACTTAATAAAATAAAACTAGTTTCTACTAACCAGGGACTTCTTATAGGCCAATGGTATGCGATAAAGGCCAGTCACACTTCGGTTGTGGGTTCGATTCCCACATCAGTGTCCGACGCGACGGGTTGTCATCCGTCCCGCAGTTTGTCCTTTTTTTCTAAAACAACATTATTATAACATTCCATAAATAATATCGAAAAATGTTCTAGACTTAAACAATTCAATTAGATGTCCAACATAATCCATTCCAGCCCTTAATCTTATCGAAAATAATTCTGTCCAATCTTATAGTATAAATAAAATGATTACTAGAAATATCATCAACCAAGAATGTGAATACCATCATTTATCCCCCATATAAAATATATCTTTTTGGTTACATTCCAAACAAGTGAATGCCTTATTCATGTATTCTCTTGAGAAATGAATACCCATTGAACCTTAGTGAAAACATGAATATTGTCAAATGTTAACTCTTTCTACATACCAAAATCCCAAAATTTATATATACTCAAACCATGATATCACCTTGTCCTTATATTAGTCATGAGCTCATTAATACTATCAAACATCTCATTATCTCCTTATCCCTTCATTATGCACAAATCATCTATTTTCTAAAAATATCTGAATATCCATTCATGGTTACCAGTACCATTCATCATATACTTTTAGAACTCAAGCAAAGGAAACTGTATAACAATCCTTAGATTTACCATACATTATTCTTGATAAACATACAATCATTACACTACTTTCTTAAACCACTGACTGAGCTTCATCATTTCTTCCATCTCATATATCATTTGTAGTCTCTTCATTATCATCCACATAAATACTACCCATATTACAATGCTGATTCTCTTTATGAGGTTTTCCCATAGGGCATTGGTTTGCATAATGCTCGTACATTCTACATTTAAAACACTTAACCATTGTTGATGTCTTAAGAATAAAATTATCATCGTCCATGGTGTTAACTCAACCTTTTCCTTTACAATTACTAGATTTGTGTCCTTCTTTTCCACACCCAAAGCATCTTCCAGTTCCTTTGAAACATTCTCCTTGATGCCTCTTCCCACATGATTCACATGAGAAAAATTGAACTTTATTTCCTCTATGATCATCATGAAACTCTTTCTTTTTCTTATTAACTGAGCCGGGAAACTTACCAAAGCGGAGATTATTGATCATGTTATGAGATTGATGATTAGGCATAATAACGATTTTTTGCCTTCCAAATCCCATTTTATTTTCTTGATCATGAAAAATATCATTCCATTCTCCATTATATTCTCCATTATCGTGAATATTCTTGTTTCGATCCATTTTCTAAAACCCAAAAAGAATAGTGTGAGAGGCAAAAATCATGATAGGTAAAACAGCATAATAAAGGGGGAGTAACTTCAATATCTAACATCTTAGGTTTAACTATAATATCGTTACCATAATTCTAGGACTATAACCTATACTTATACTTATCCTTAGGGACATCCCTAGACATACATTAGAAATATCTCTAGGGATCTCACTAACATTTTCGCCTCCTAGTTTCCAAAGTTTAACTAAAACTTTCCTCTGATACCAACTGTAGAGACCTGAATCTTGACAGACATGGACATTAAATTACTTTTGAGGAATACTTAATACATAATGAAAACAGACACACAAGGACCATAATAGTTTAGTGTCTTTGGAAACTTGGAATTTAATCTTCTAATCATGGTGAAAGATCTTCAACCTCTCCCATAAAGATCTTCACTTTTTGTTTTCCTAACTAAAACCTTTATTTTTATCTTGGGGAAAAGAAAACATAAAAAGGATGAGCTAAAATTCTCAGTAATGGTACGTATATATAACATAAAACAATCCATAAACATTTGAATGCAAAACCTTGAACATAAAATCTAAACATCAAAATCTTAAGCAGGGACATAAATTTTGATAGTAAGTAAGGAATATGTCATAAAGGAACATCAATCTTGATAAAATAGAATGGGAATAAATCATGTAATTGTGGAAACCATTCAGCACATGTTATGATTTCCGTAGTAGCCAAGGCATTTCTGCCAAGACCATCTTAGTGGACACAGTCCCTTTCTGAATCGAGTTCACTCCTCATTTCAGTCATGTAACACTGAACCAGATTAACTTACCGTTCTAGCCATGTCTATCTCATGAGATATAAATCTTTAACCAATGCATTGGAGGTAGATATATGTCCCACCCATCTCATAACGAAATCATTCTTACTTGTGCCATAACATAAACATATATCATTCATCGTAACCCAAAGAATAAAATGGGTTTCATAAACATCATCCCATCATAACATAATCCATATAAAACAAATGGATATCATTTCATAATAAGAAAAGTAAAACCATGTAAATCATAGAGACATTATACTTGAAACATACAAATATGAAATAATGTCATATTTAATGGAAAAATGTTTTTGATAAAACAATTGAAATGAATTATTGAGGAAAATATTGTTTCTTCTTCAAAATCAATTTCTTTTCACAAAATGTCATGCAATTTTAAAAGAAATATATTTTTTTTAAAATATTTATGAAATATTTTGGAGGAAGCTTCATGAAAATATGTGTTTATAAAACTGTAAAATTCATTTCATGCCATATAAGTGAAAATAACATTATTCACCTACATTTTCCAAAAAAGTAAAAAAGTACCTCATAATGTAAACAAAAGAAATATTCTTTACATACCATGTAGTAAAAGTCAAAAATGGGTAAAAAGTACTTTAAACATACATGAAAACATTTCTATAAAACATGGACATGGATGATAACAATAACCCCAGTAAATACTTACGAATAAACAATCTCGGATAAAATACGAGATTGGAAAATCTATCCCTTACCTTACGTCCGATATGCTTCGTATATATCCGAAACTACTGTATATTTATTAAAATAATGTCATTTTCTTATTAAAAAAATCATATTCATTGTTTTTATATCATAAATGTTCCACTTATGACTTTATATTACCCGTTCTAAAGTAATTTTCATGTTAAATCAGCATTTTGGGTAAAATCGTTTCACTTATCATACGTGTTTCGACTTGTTGTTCTTGATATTATTACTTATATAATGATTTACATAATTACATAATGTAAAAAATTATTTATATATAATATATATTCAGCATAGACATATATATATATATATATGTGATAGATCGATAAATGGAATGAAATACACTGTTCATGGAGACGGTTGGCCGTACGTACGCATGAACATTGTTTCTGTTTCCTTATTGAATTAAATGGAATTAAGTAGATGACATACATATATATACATAAAACCAGTATCATTATTATGTCATATATTTTATTATTATTCATTATATATACTTTATAATCATTCATGAATGGTTAACATGGAGAATGCATCTCATTGCGTCGTGGAGATGGTAGTCCGTATGTACGCACGAGCGATGATATCATTCCCATGATCGTGGAATTTTATTTAAGTGTTTGTATAATATTTACGAGTAAATATCAATTTAAAATAATCATATATAGTTATTTATTTTCACCATTATACCCATCCACGTAATGTGGTGGTCGAAAAAAGATTACACCACGGTGTGGAGATGGTATTCTGTACGTACGCACGCGCGGTGATTTCATTTTACGTAGGATGGATAGAAGGTGAAATAGGGTTGTTTAATATTTATAATAACATATCAGTATATATTTAATACTGATGTTCTTACATTATAATGATACAACTAATGAAGAAGAAGTAGAAGAAGAAAGAAACTTGAGAGAATGGGAAGAAGAGATTACCTCTTCTTCGACGAACCTCCTTTAAGCCTTCTCTTAAGGAAGTATAGTTGGTCTATTGAGAAGAACAGAACCTCCAGAATCTTTCTAGGGAAGTGGAGAAGAGAAATGCTCAGGGTTTGGCCGAGCATCAAGGATCAAAACGGTGTGAAGAGAAGAGGGAAGGGGTGCCCCTTTTATAAGGGAGGAGAGGGTAACCTTTGGAACAACATAAAATATTATTTTATAATAAAGTCATATTCTGTTTATAATAGCTCCAAATTGATTTATTTCTATGATAATGTGGGGATGGGTAGAAAGCCTTTAAACCAAGAGGTTTTAGGTGTGTTTAGGTTAATATTTTAACCTTATCATTTATATTTAACTCTAAGTTAAACAATTTAACTTTTACATTGTCTTCTTGTTTTCTTACACTATAAGGTTAATAAACTTACTATAACAAGCCAAACGAACCACAAGTGGTTCATTATTGATATATATATCCTTATCAAAGTCATTTGGCTAATCCTTATATTTTTAGGAATAACATAACAATTAATAATATAATATTTGTTTTAAATACTATTTTATGTCAATTTTGACACTATTTGGTACTTGATTTTTGTGAAAATTATAACAGCATGATTAGTTCGAAAAAAGTTAATTAAATGAATAATAACATGTCATATTAACCTTAAAAATTAGTGCAACTCATAAAAAGTCTAAAATTCCATTTATTTGGGTATTTATAACATCAATTATGGTAATATTTTATTAATAAGATAATTATTGCATCATCATTGTGTCATAAATAACTTAAATTATATAATGTCTAAAAATTATAAATAAAATACCATTATTTAGTAAATCCTATTATATTTCTAATGAAAATTTATAGTCTAATTTATCTTATGTATAAACCTATATTAAAAATGTATTAGTTATTAAACATTGATTTTAACCATTTTAACCCTTGTTTAAGTAAATTAATAATAAATGCCCTAATCTAATCCAAGTGGACCTAAATGGTCATATTTTATTCCTAAGGTTGTTTTTGGTCGAATTACACTTATCCAATAGAATTAGTACATTTTTAAGGTAATAATAATATCATTTTTATCCTTAATTATCCTATTTACTTTTAACCGTGGTAAATAAAAGTAAAAAGTTACTATTCACCAAAAATTATTTTCATCTAATTAAACCACATTTTAGTCCTTGATATTAACTGTGTCTCTCAGATTTTCTAAATTCAATTCACAGAAGTGGTAAATATTTCATTTAAATGAAAAAGTTAGTTTCTTAACAACCACTAAGTGCTTTCACTATTCATCCAAAATTGATGTTTTTCAGAAAAATACCAAAAATTAAGCCTAAGAATTATTTGATATTCTGAATTCAAAATTGATGACTATTTTTTCAAATTCGAAACATAGAAGTGGCATTGACTAATTTTAAAATTAATTCCCATTATCAAAACATATAGCGTGTTTTTAAGAAACAATAACTATCAAAAGATTGATACTTGTTTATATCCAATTTCAAAGTAAAATTAATTAACATTGTATTAAATGGTAAAAATATATTCTAATTAAACTTTAAACCCCATTAAAAAGATAATCTAACCATATAAATTATTTCCATGAAAAAAGTTGTTTTTAATTAAAATATAGCATGTTTTTACTATTCATTAAAATATGAAAGTTATCAGAATAATATGAAAAATTTATCCAAAGTAAATTTTTATATCCTGATTCCAAAGAAGAATATTATTTTGTCAAATTGAACTTATATACATGTCAAAAACAAGATTTAATGTGGTTTCATCATCAAAAGGCAACAATACTACATTTTTTGAAAAATACTTATTTTACTCGAAAAATTGATTTTGTTCTCATACCATGTCCTAGAAAATGTGTAAGATGAATAATGATGTTATAAAATTCAAAATTTAGGTGATACTATTCACAACGGCTAGTTCATAATAATATTATAACCATATATCATTTTTAGTGAAACCTGGTATTGCGTACAACACATGCTATCGAGGAAGGTCGTGATTACTTGTATTGCAAGGCAAGTTAGGGTTGCGTGTTGAGAAAGACTCCTCCGTTGTTTCGTATAACAGAATCCAAAAATATTTCATTTATACATTGAATATATATATATATACACTCAATGTTTCATAGAATAACTACTTTTAAATTGTTTGTAACATGATCCAAGAATAGTGTTGTGTATACTGCAAGATAATATGGTGTTGCATATAGTGCAATGTAATCTTGGTGTAGCTTACAACACAATACATCAATGAAATTAAAAGAATATTTTTCATAAAATCTCATGGTGTTATAGAAAGGGTCCCTATATAGGTACTTGGTTATTGAAAAAGAGTAAAAGAGCATGGGACTGAGCTTAGGCTTGCGATGCGGGTCAGTTTATGTTGTGCTGTTTTACTTTGCTTGATATATTTTTCCATTGGATTGTATTGATTCAGATTGCATTATATCTTGTTTTGGATACTTTCTTAGACATAGGGACATATTGCATCATCATATATATGACTTTGGACATCTTTTACTTTTGTATTGTTGTCCATTTCATCTTGGTATTGTCTACTTCTTTCGCTTTTAGTATGTTTGTATTTTCTCTACTGCGCTAGACTTTTACAAATGAGGGCATAGTTTCCCCACTATCAGACCTAGGCTCGTGCTGCTAGTCAGCTGCCTCTGGAATTTGGGAAATGCGCTTGAGGTCATGTGAACAACCGGATTCGGGACACCCGTTGAGTGGAACCCAGATCTGGGATGTTACATATATATGCATTCCTTAGTAGGAATTCCTTAAATGGGATCATGTCATATTGAAACGTATTTGTACATTTAGTGATACATGATTCTTTATTACAAAATACGTAATATATGGCCATAGGTTTCCAGATTAATGTTATGCATTGATCAATACTTCAGTTTCCTCTTTATTTAATGTTATTCAGGTGCTCAAAGGTTGATTTATATTATTAACCTCTTGAGTGATGTAGTACCCTAGGAGACATACTATATACGGACTCAATGGAATGATGGTTAAACCATTCCAATAGAACTACATGGCCCCATATATTTGATATCGAGTATATGATCTATGGGTTATATCTTATTCCATACCAGGTGTGATAATTGATATTCCACTTTTCAGATCTCTATGGATAGCCTCTTACAGTGATGGGTATTTAGAGTTCTACTAGTTTGATACTTGGAATTATCCTTTAGATATATCCCTAGATGATACAATGAATCATTTAGACTAGAACTTAAACACCCCTTGATATAGATATAAGATATTCTAGTTTAAATGAATAATAGATGTGTCTATCAATCATAATAACAATACTGGTTTTGATCTTTGTTAATATTCAACATTTATGATAGGCCCCGTTATGATCCCTTGTGATTAGACATTGTATTTAGATATATATATATATATATATATATTATTTTTATTATTAGGATTATTGGAAACTAAGACACATGTCCATTTTCAGTGTATGACTATTATTGAATACATTTCATGTATCAAATTATAAACATCTCATCATATGTTGGGATGAATTATAGCTTAGAAGAAAGAAAATATGCTTCTCCATTTGTCTCTTATACACTAGATCCGACTTCCTTACACTTATTTATTTAATGATTTATTTATATATTTACACTATACTATATTTTAAAATCACATACTAGATTATCCTTTTTACACCGTTGTTGATTGCATACTAATAATATTTTAAATCCTACTCAGACATCCATTACATTGGGGCACCCATAAAACCCCACATTTTTAGGTCCTTTTATTATTACTTGTGTTTTGAATTGTACATGGGATAATAAGATCACATGACTGATCTAGTACTCATGATTCTCATTGAAATCACCCTCCTGGAATTGTTTTCTTTTTCTTTGTTCATGTATGTATTTTATCTACCTATTATATTTTTTTCTTTATATTTTTTAGTGTCATGTGAAAATTCATGAACAAATTTATCTTGATTCTAATATTTAATTTTTTATAATAATTATCCCCATCATCCCCATAATTTTCACAAGAAGCTTCTATTTTTTAGATTTTTATATTTATACCTTTTTATACTCTAATTATAAGCGTTTACCCCCACTCTATAAAATCAGTAAACCCTTACTAATATTTTTTATCCTCTGTAATACAAGGATGATTTTTTGAGTTTATGTGAAATATCATCTTGGGGAGCTATTTAATGGATCTAGTTCATGGTGTTACATTGGAGATGTATTTATTCGTAGTTTATCTTATGTGGGGTTGAGGGCTAAGAAGACATTATTTTTTAATAGGTATCAAGAGGTTTACGATATATGAAGATGTGTTTGACGGAAACTATTTTATGGAAAGTATTATATTTATATTAAATGATCTTGTTTCCTACAACAAAATAGCTCATGATGGTATATAATTGTTGAATGATTATTCACTATTATGATCATTTGGTTTGAATTTGAGGTATATTCTTTTTATTCTAAAAAAGATCAAGAAATGGATATTATGAAAAAACATAAATATTTTAGAAAATGTAGGGTAAATAAGGATATTAATGATTCCCACGTTGATATATTTTTTATTTTTAGTAGAAGAATATTTCTCCAGCAGTTTTTATTTTTACGATAAAATTAAATGAAGAAAAAAATGTGGATAATTTTTTTTATTTTTCCTTTTCATTTCAATACATAATTCATTTTCAAACTCACATAAAATATTTTATATGTTTTGAGTTGAAGGATTATGAAGATTTTGATGGTTTATGGAAGTGATATTAGTTTATTTTGATTATTTTAGTTGGTTTTATTGTTGAACATACTGAAGAATGTAATATTCTATAGTAAAGAATTGTAGGAATTTTACTTCACGAAAATATGATTAAAATTATTTAAGTCCATAAGTTCACACAATGTGAAAGGATATTATCTAAAAGACATTGAATCTCATAAATGGAATGAACCATAACTGAAACATATTTTTCCCTTTAAAAGTAGTGAGGAATTGAACAAAGAAGAATCATACACTGTTACATATATTTTTTCCATGTTTAATTCTTCATATATGAGTAGATCATATGATGAATTTCAAATATATAAAATTATTACTTTTTTAGGGAGTACATAACATTTTAATTAAATGCCTTATTTTGTTGATGATACATAATATATTCTCTACAACTCATTGAATTTGAAATGTACTATATAAAATGATCAAATACATTCATTTCGAATATATTAGGTAATACATAATATATTTATAAGTAATGTGTAAGTTATTATTCATTATGAAAGGGAAATATAGTAAAATTTTAATATATATAGAGTATGTTAGAAAATATTTGATACTTATTGAATAATGTTTGATGAGGTTGATGAAACATAAGGACATGTTTTGGTGTATAATTCCAATGGAAGTATCACACCACCAAATTTTGGATAATTTAAACCCCCATCCGACTCGAAAAAATATTCCAAGAATGAAAATGAGGGTGCATGAATGTTTCAATATGTGAATGAAATATTGAAACCCTTGAACAAAACTATTGTGTTTTGGATTCAAAATCAAGGTCATGGATTCTTTTGAGGACACTCAAATGGAAAAGGTAAACACAGACAACACATTGGTGTGTACCAACGAAAATACATTACGTAATAACTCCTCTTGTGTTCCCAATGTGATGTCAAACTCCCCCTTGGAGATCATCAACCATCAAAAAGGAAATGATATGTGTTGAACAATAGTTCCATAACGTAAATATTGTCATCCGTCACTTAATATTTCTTCTATATATTTATTTTCTGCCCACTTATTTAGGGTTAATCTCCAGAAGTCAAACCCCCACTTTGTTCAACCTGTGTAACATATTCCATTAAATCCCAAAAGCATGGAACCCCGATGGTAGAGATCATGTGAGACAATATCCCTATGGTTCCTCCCTCACGTGGGCCGACATTTTTGAGATCCTCTACCAACCACATTCGGGTGCACCCAAAGTCTCCTCCTGCATGTACACTCAACCATTCACTAAATCCAATTTCCTTGTGTACATCATCAGATTTTTTGATCTAGCATCCAATATGGATTTAACCCCCAAAATTTAAACTATATGTTATTCCTTTATGTCATAGAAACATGTTTGAGAACCTTTTTCATGAATTCATCATGCCTTTCACGCACATAATGTGAGCATACCTTTATGATTGGATGCATTGATTTCATGGTCTCATGTGAGTTTTCCGATATTGCCTAGTGTATATGTTTCCATACACTATTATTCTCATAAAAGAAATGATTATGATTCTTTTTTCTCAACATTGGAATTCTACTGTGGACCTTGCGATCAACAAATCATCCACACTGGAACACCATGGAATTTATAAATACATGTCCTACCCCAGTGTGAATGATATACAATTTCGTAATCCCTAGTAGTGTAGTGTGATTATCCCAAGTCTATATTGCATGACATAAAATAGCCTAGCACTAATTTCGTTATAACCTTAAGTAAGAGTATAGTATTTCCTCCTATGATGATCATGGGATTCTACATTTTTGATCGTCATGGGATTCCACCTTCTCCCAAACCACCGAGTAATCCTCTTACATCATTAATCATTCATGTTAGATCCCCACAACCCCTATGGAATAACAATACGATTATAAATTTATGACTCATAAGGAATGAGATAATCCTCTCCTGGAATGAGATCCTCCTCACATGGAATGGAATCCTCCATCAGGTAGCTACCACACATAAACCCCAGAACATCTCTTGTTGGTGAATTTTTCACAACCCAAACATAGGGTATACAAATTCATCTTGTTCCTCAGACCAAGAATGACTCATTAGGGCTCAAATTTTAGTATCAACCATGAAATAAGATCTCCAACCATGGGTATAATCTTGAGTGTAATCCCAAGAAACTGTCAAATATCGTCTAGGAATCTCTAATACATAATAACTAACCTCATGATCTACCTCCATGGGAATCCTACTCATGTATAAGCCCCACATATTCTAATCTACATGATATTTGATTCCCAAATCTTCCATGAGGTAAAAAACTAATTCACATCTCCCCATTTATATCCATCATGGTTTTCTTTGGGCTGCCACATCCCTAAAAAGGCAATTCCACTTAATTGGGAGAGAGAAAACCCTTTAGGTCCATTAATAATATCTTATTCATAATCCACCCACAAACCATCCAAAAAAAATACCCTTTGGAAGGGTTGATCCTTTTCATAATCCCCACGCCATCCCTCACCAACACCCATTTTTCAGTGTGGGCATCCATACAACATGAAATTAAAATTCATTTAATAATTCCTATCATAAAACCCTACATTTAGACTTCAAAATACATGGTTTATGATCCATGTATTCTAAATACGAAATGTAGAAAACCTCTATGGGTTTTCATCCCATCAAAATGAAATCATTGTTTCCTCTTTTAATGGTACATATCCTTAATCGGCCACTATGTGGCATTCTGATCAGTCTTTTTCCATTTTCATAAGGTGTTAAACTCTTGATTGTAATAGCTACCTCATGCTAAAACATGGGATGCCTGATGTGAATGTCTGGGAATCTTTTCCTTTGGACGCAGATAAATTGTGAAGGGAAATAGATTCAATTGGTTCTAAACCTAAAGATGCATCTATGATATGTCATCCTATGTTGATGATTAAATGTGAACAATGATTATAGCATCCCGACATGCCATCGATTCCAAACATGACTACTCTGTTAATCAAAGGTTTTCCCTATCAATACACTTTTGAATGTATAGAAATTAGGAGTGTAACTAAACTATTCATAATAAGTGTTGGCACAGGGAATGTGTTCCGTGAACATAAATAGAAAATATGAGGGAGACATGTACATTGTGATGAGATCCAAGGAGGAATATATGGGAGGAGAAACCAAAATCACTTCATAACATTTCGACCACGGAGTAGAAATTGTCGTGGAAAGTTATGATCATCTCCAGCCTTTGGAATGTGGGAATGTGGGGTGACACTATTGTGATGCCAGTTATAGTTCAACATGAAAATGTTGTTTCCCCCAAACGATTGCATCATAAATAAAAATATTGAACCTAATACGAAACATTTCACCTCAACATGTGGATTAGTAGCATTTGAGATAGTAGTAGATTATCATGTCTCCAGATCTATCTATCTTATGCTAAGACCCACCAAGAAAATTGTTGGCCCAACATAGAGCTCACAATAAATTTTAGAAGATAAAAATTGGGAATTTTAGTCAACGACATCATTAGAACGAATCTCTCACTCCAACCATTATAGAATGTACGATGTTGGGGTATGTGATATTACTTTCTTTATATTCATATTAATGGTTGAATCGTCCTTCATTGAAGGTCCTAAGATATAGGTAACCAGTCTCCCAACCCCCATTGACACATGAGTGTATGAAATATCAACATGTTAAGCCTGCACAACACAAACTCCACTAATACATCTCTTATTCCATCAGCTACTCTGATCGCTCACCTCATTTCACCTTCTGAAATCATCTATTGGATGGTGATAAAAAACCTTGTACACTGGTGTGAGAATAATGTTTTCATTATCATGAGGGGTATGGATATATAGAACCTAGAAGAATTTGTACCTCATTGACAATGCCACCCCAAGGGACTGTTTAGGGAGCCACTACCCCCAGTACAAATGAAAACCTCTATTTGAGCCTTTACCAAAAGAGATCCAATGACTCACTCCACTATGATGAGGAGGTGGTGTATTCTCAATTTACAAAGACTATGAAAATATACAGTATACCCCATGAAGGTCTCCCACTCCACCCCATCAATTCCAACAATAATCATTTCTCTTGGACAAAGAACAGGTAGATTATAAACCTTTTCTATCAGTCTGAGTTCAATCTACCCAGCTCCAACTTCCACATAAAACATATGGGATTTCCTGCCAACATGAATTGTCTTAAATAGCATCTATGGACCATACGCCATTGGAAAATTCCTCTTGTCCCATGAAATAGATGGGTATGGATCTATAATTTCTTTATTGGGATCGATACACCATCCTCACAATATATAAACTAGGTTGACTATGTCAAACATTGGTGCCACCAGTAACCATTACAGCCCAACCCATGAATATGAGATTCAAGGAATTGTTCCTCCATGTACCATCACCAACACATGACGAGGTCATTCTTGTTTCAACAACACGTACAAAGGTCATCCTCATGGTACTACCACCAGTCAATAGAGATTCACTCTCCATGGTGTATCTAGTCAACGAAATGTTCCTCCTCAAATCCTTTTTAGACCATATAGAGGTCCTTCCAACTACAATGACTAGTACTAATGTCCTCCCCATGACACTACCACCAGTCTAAATGGAGGCCCTCCCATTGTGAAACTAGTAAACATGAATGTCTATATAAAATCATAAACATCTCTAGTGGAGGCCCTCCCGGATCTAGTATAAATAATAGTAGAGGTTATCCACTCTTCGTCAAGAAAAAGTAAGGCAGTCCTCTCAATGAAACTATAAAAAAACATGGAGGTAATCACTATTCCACACCAAGATAGAGTTCGGTCCTCTCCACTCCTTTGATGGTCAACACAGAGGTTCTCCCTATGTCTCTATAAGTATAATTGGAGATCTTACCCACTCCAGAACACACCCATGTGGAGGTCCTCCCCTGGCATCCAAATGATGGCATGATGGTCATCCCAGTACTTATTCATGTCAACTAATAGGTCCTCCAAATTTCCAAATTGATTAGTGGGAATTCTATCCTCACACTTCATTCCTCTAAAGAAGAGTTCCTCCCTCACTCCCACAATCAATATATAGGTCCTCCCCATGTTCCCTAAGAAACATATAGAGGTACATCATGCTATGTCAACAAACATAGTGTACTCCCTCCCCAATCATACTATATTCCATGAAGGTATACTCATCACTCTGAAAAATACAAAATACAAAGGCCCTCCCCATATCTCAACTGATTAATGCAGATGAGATCCCCATTCTACCTCCCACCAGCATAATGGCCCTCCAAATGATCAGGAACTTATCAAAACTAAATAATCATCCCAGGCCATAATGCTGAACACTCACCACCGAATGAAATATTATAGAAATATCCACTTTATTTTCAATCTCGATCACCTATTAGGTTTTTAGTATTAATTTAATTCAGTGATGGACGCCTTATCCCAATCAGCAATGGAAAATGACTAGGGAAGGATCCGAGTTTTTGAATTTTTTTATCCCATAAGGTGAGATTCAGAAAATTACCAAATCCATCTAGAGGTTCATTTTGGAAGAGGAATATTTTTATCCCTTCATGGAGATCATGGTACAATAATCTCTATCACATCTAGTTTCTATATCTACCTATAATAGGTATTATAGGGAGTTCTTTAGTAATGGGATAGACTATGAAAATTTATTTTTGTCTCTAATGAGAATTATAGCCCTCTCACAAGATGTTGAGGTGAACAACCAGTCCTAGATTGATGTAATGATGTTGTTGGAACAACCGTAGGGAGAAAAACAATTAGTTTGTTAACATTTGAATCATGAAATGAATCCTAAATGGTCCAACTATACACCACACCAATCAACAGAAATTCCACCACTAATATCATTTCAAGAAACAGTAAATGATTTAAATTACCAATATAAGGGACCTAGTTTAGAATAGAAATAGATGTGGGATACTCTGGAAACTGATCAATTGTTATTGGTATTCTGGATGAATGAAAATACCAACATAGACATCACAGAGTCACTAGCTAATGAAGAAGTTTCATGTAGCTATTAGACATTCTATATGATGATTTTTATCTCTATGGCCATCAATTGATCTACCCAGTCATACAAGGACATATTGAAAACATTTATTAGTACTGCCACATGGTTGTGCTGGAACCTCTCATAGTGGCCCAATACCATGTGTCACCCCACTACCCCTAGACCCTCTAGTAGATATCCATTAATATCATCACACTACTCCAAAAAATCATGAACAAGTAATCTCTTCATGTACTTATATAGGTCTAGGGACAATATGTTTATCTCTATTTCTTTTATACCATAACAAAAATGAGAATTACCAATTGATACCGAAGTTAAAAATCAGGGTATCATAATAGGGAAGTTGTTTTGTCCCAAAATATCTATGTATTGGGACATCAGTGCAGAGTCTAACCGAGATAACCCACCCCCTAGAGTAGCATTGTTCTAGGTGGACCCACAGTTAGTTGTGCGCACTTGCCTACAAAGAAAGAACCCTAGCCATGTGGATACCCTACATAGTTTCAAATAGTTTGAATCCTAAAAAGGGTAAATAAAATAGTGGGACCTCCAAAACCATTGATCCCACTAATATTGGGTAGAATTTTGAGTTTGACCCTTCTATTGTCATCTTACTCTAGTAGATTGTAGATCCAGAGAGGATCGTCAATGATCTCATGATGAGAGGCATCAAGATTATAGTGCTCCTATATAAGATATTTATCCTACTCCACTGTGTAATAATGATCAAACAGAATTTCTTTTGTGTCCATATTCTGTCAATTGAACATAGAAATCCCACACACCCCGAAAAGGTAGAGCCATGAATTTATAGAAATTGACCATGATATGTGTCTCTTAATCCACCCAAGAAGCATGATAAACTACCTCATTGCCCAGATCAAGAAGGCCGATAGTCTCCATAATGAGCCTCAAATTTGTCCTAAATGTTTAATCATCTTTTGAACATACTGGTGGTCAGTGATCCCCATCAAAAATAAAACCCCTTTTCTAGGATGATCGGATATCCACTCTCACCACGTACCTTGATGCACTGGAAATGCAATAGGTATCGATCCTACAAAATGAATATCCATGCAAGGAAGGGGTTAAAACAAGATATCACCCTCAGATTTAAATATTCATAATTTTAACCCTTCAAATGTCATGGGAAACCAGCTAAAACAACTATCCCAATTCATTTCATGGGGAAGGACAGTGTTGGGTACTCTAGAGCAACATGATCCATCCAAGCTTTGATTTTCCATGCTTGCAATGGAATGAAATATGTTTATATGGTACATGTAGTTACCTATTACGTCTATATATAGATGGGAATAACTTCTCATAATGTTTTTCTATTTTTTTGGATCTTCCACAAATATGAAAATTGTTGTTGATCTATTCATGTTGAACTAACTATGTGGAAAATCTATCATAGAATTAATCATTTAGTTGAAGGGACATACTTATTCCCTTAACATGTCACTAACTCCAGATAATATACTAATGATGTGTGTGGGGAACTAGAATATTGAAATGGTACATACCCTCAACACGTAGATCTTCCAAGGATGTTTCTATGATTTCTCTACCAAGAATCAGTGCATGCAGTATGGCTTATAGAAAACCATGAAAGAATTTCCATTGCCTCTTCGACCTCCAATGAAATGAACATTCAAGGAATATAATATAACATCATTAAAGGTGGATTCCATGAAGCCTTTATATATTTATCTATAATATCCTTATATAGAATAGCCTAATGGAGGGAATCGGCCTATTGAAGACTATCCTTTCCCGGCATATAATAAGAATGTTCATCTGAATGAAGAACTACCACTTAGGCGAGAGAATGTGGCTCCATCCCCTTATAAAGATCATTCCCCTTGTCCCTGAAAGTCTCTTTGATTTTTCATCAATGATAGGAGAAACATAACCTACAGTTTCAATGATTCATACCACCCTAAATATTTCATCATTTCCCTAGAATCGGGGATTTTGAAGCTTATAGATTTAATGAATCCCCAGGAGTCCAAAATAACTAATCACCCTGCAAATTTACCTTACCATAGTTTCCTTTGAAATAAAATAATAAAAATATATTTGTTCTATAATTTACTTCATGACTATGATGAAAATGGTTTGGTCATTTTTGGAAACTTCCTGTCATTGGTGGAACTGAACTCTGCTAAGCTTAATAGTGATAGGAGAGGTGAATGGATAAAGGTTTTCTACTACATAACTCTAAAGTATTAGAAATGGTTTTCTCACCATGATTATCTCAATTCTCATGGTGTCAAATGTTCCCTCTTAGGCTATCCATAACCAATTAATGTTTTCATGCATTCAACGATGGATTCCTCTTCATCTACATAATATCCTTGTACATCTATGAAGAGTAGGCACCGATGGCACAAGGTAATTAAATGTACCTTGTCAGTGCCTAGTCCATATCACACTCTTAGTGATTTCATACCTTTAATATGTGGATCACGCCCATTGTCAGCACATCATTATAGAATTTCATTATAGACGAGAAGGAGTTTGCCTTCATGAATAATTTTATGTTTTTAAATCCCTACATTGTCATTGAATATGAGGAATATCAACCAAAGCTTCCACATGCCATCAATAGACACCATCAATGAATAATTAGAGGGAGAAAAAATTAATAAAAATTATAAGAATGTTCTCTAAGCTATACCATTCGTGCTAAGGAAACTATAGATCAGGTTTTTAAAAGATCTCAGTAGGCATATCCATCCCATCCTATTTCTTCATATGTGCTTCTATAGTTGATAATGCTAAATGTCCATGAATAATAATCGTACCTGCATTAGTGATCAATTGTTTCTTTCTAATATCAGGACTCATATTTCCATAATTCATCTAGTAGTGTTAATGATTGAGTTATCTAATGAGCCAACAAAATTTTCAAGTACCATCCAGAGTCCATTGGTATAGCCAATTTCGCCTATCAAGCCTCCTACCAAAGAAAAACCCCATGAAGGAAGAAATATTCATATGACAAGGATGTATTATGTGATTAATTTCCATTCAATAATTCCAATAATAATCTCAATCCTTGAGTCCCTCTATTTGTTAAAAGATATGATCAATGCCCCTATAGAGGCTATGGAAATCCCCATATAGTTTGATGCTGATGTTGGGGATGTATAGGCCTTCTATGATAATGATATTGAGAATATAGAATGTAAAAAAATCATCGAAATCTACAAATAAGATAAGGGATCCATGATTAAATGGAAAATCTAACCCTTTTATATAATCGATTAGTTTATAGGTATATAATTAATTTATTGTCTCAAAGAAAAATGTTCTGGAATCAATCTAATCTAATACCATATTCTCCACAAGATAGGTTACAATGAAGAATATTTGAGTCCTTCTTACATGAAAATTAATGGTCATGATAGGATCATGTAGATATTTTTATAGATTATTGTTAAAAAACTATTTTGGTGTCCTTAATGAAAAAACGGTGTTTCTGGTTGTCTCATAGGATTATGCCTAAAATGTGTTGATGGATGGGACATTGATCCATCTACAAGAGATAATCCCCTCCTTGTATCAACAATGGCTCAATTACTACCTCAACGGTCATGTATATGTGATCCATGGTGATGTGTCTAACATCGCCTCATGATAACCACTCTATCTAGATACAGTCTATTATAATATAATGAACTTGAATATTCGAATCATCATGATTTCACACACCACTATGGAATCCATCTTGTGGAATATTTTTGATGATAATTTCATCTTCCAAATTCAACAGTTTGAGGATATGACGACACACATGGATAATTTATTTGAATGTTTTAGGAGGAAAGTAAAATTTTTTCCATGGTGAAAAGAACATCAGATGATCGCCTAGTACTCCTTTACAGGCAAGGAACAAGAGATATGAGAATACCATATGCATGTAAGGTATTGAGATATTCACCCCATGAAACCCTTTTTATATCATAACCACATGTCTACCAATATGGGTTGAACAATAATAAGCCAATACACCACCATTTCTATGAAACCATGAATATACTTGATTTTCAAAAGACTAATGAGATTAGCATGAAAAAAATTGTCACCATGGATTCAGTTGATCTTGAGTATCCCTGTGAGGATCCAACACCCACCCAACTAGGCACCATTTTCCCCCTAGAATTAGTTGACCCATATGAGACATATCCTCCCACTTATTAGACTACCTTAGATGATGAACTGGATCTGAAGGATGATTCTCCAAAGTTCTAAGAGGATGCATCCACCACCATTGATGAGTTAGTAAATGTGAACCTTAGTATTGAGGCACATTCTGGGAGAAAAATGATCAGGGAAACCATTCCTCTATGAGAACAAAATAAATATGGTGTTTTCCTAAACCAAAATTACAATCTATTATCCATGAGTTTTTTGGAGATTCTAGGACTAGACTATCAAGTTATAAACCCCCATATTGGGCACCCAGTCAGTCACTATTGGTTCAAGAAGCCTCCTTGAAAAATTTGCCCTTATCATGGTTCCATGGTTGAGGAATAATTTGATATGATTTTCAAAGAAATATTTTTCTGGGAAGTCCAATCAACCATTTGTAAAGCCAAAGTCATTCAATTCAAGAAGATGGAAAATCATATTAGAGTCTATATTGACTACTGATGCCTCCACATCTAGGGTCTGAAGGATGATTTTCCACTTTTTTGATGAATATGTTGATTATTGAAATAGATGGGATCTAGGATTTATATTTCATTTATGGATACCTATGATATAATCAGATTTAGATGGAACCTATATATGAGGTTTTTACACCCTTTAGAGCTCCATATGTAACGTTTTTCTATGAGGTGATTCAATTCTATCTCAAGAATATAAGAGATACTAATCATTGATACATACCACACATATTTAAAATGATCCTTATAATGTGGGAGGAATGTTATGTGGATCAAATCATACCAGCATCATGACTATCTTAGAGATCTTGAGAAACTTTTCACCTTCCACCGCTCCCAAAATTTGAATATGAACTCATTGAAGTGAACATGTGGGGTTACTTATGAATAATATTTTTTTTATTTTAAGTAAATTGGATTTTAGATTGACCCAAATAAGATGAAATCCATCAGTCAGAGGCCTCCTCCGAGTAACTAATGAGATCTAAAAGTCATCCAAGGCCTCTTGGTCTACATTTACCGATTCATTGTGAATCTGGTCAGGAAATGTAATCCATTTTCATATATCATTAATAATTTAACCATAAACCCGTGGGATGAATATTTAAATACAAAATTTGAGAAAAAGAAAAAGTATCTCCTAAAACATTCGGTTTTTATTCCACATATCTCTATGAATCCTCTGGTCCTCTAAATGACCACCTGGAGTGATCGCTCAATGCCTTACTCTGCAAAAAAAAAACAATTCTAGAATAGAGAATAGCTTATACTATGTTATTCTCATAGTTCCTAATAGGGAGAATGTAAATTATTATATTTGAAAAATATACATTACAATGGTATTCAAACTATATAATTTGATGAATTATTTTTAGAATCATGAAGAAGAATTGGTGCCCCATGTTAATCCACAAAATATATCCTAAATCTCCCTACGTCGATTGGATGATTGGAACTCTGTGATGTGATCCCTCAATAGTTCAGTGTTATATCAATTCATTAGAAGGTAATATAACATCAGGTGCTAGTATATTTCTTCGATTCCTATCTACCACCTAAAGAGGTTCCCTTGGAAGTTAATTTCCCAAAAGAGGTAATCCTCTTAGTGGACCAGGCTATTCCATGCTAGTAGTTATAGTTTGATGGCGTAATGTTAATCCCAATTGGAAAAATTATCAATTATCCCAGGATAAATAGAGTATTCCTTTATATCAACTTCTTCACCCATGTACATTCTGTTCTACCCTATTAATTCCGACAATTATATGGTTTCATCAATAATGAGGCAGTGTACTAGGCACTCATTAATAGTCTAAAGCTATCTCTGGATATTGAACTACCCCAACTACATGTCATGGGGGACTCTATGTTAATGGTCAAAAAAATGATGATAATATCATCATAAATCTTGAACTCATTCCCTTAATCAAATGCACTCACTAGCTGGTGGCCGTATTTTATTCCTACTTATATGTGAATCATCTTCCTTAATCATATAATGGTCTATCAAAAACCTTCTGCGGTTTAGTAGTGTCATTCATAGAGCCTAAAAAAGATGACATATTAATTCATGTGAAACATTGGAGAGTTATATCACTCATCATTTCAGAAAATGATGTCCTCTCAATGGTAAACCAGCTACCTACATGTGCTTCCACATCAGGCCCCCATGATCCTCATGTGGTAGAGGAATCATTCAAATAGACAACCCATTTCCTCATGTATCTTCAAAATGGTATCGTCCAACTAGATAGAGTTTAATGTGAGATAATGAGGCAGAGAATAGTGTAGTTCACCCTACTGAGTGGGTATAACTTTTAGAAAACATCATAATGATGTAGTTTTGATTGAATTCTCCTTCTTATCATTCATAGATATGAGATTCCCCAAGTCTTGTAGGATGTTCATGTTGAATACTCTATTTCCCATCATGAAGGGTTAAAACATTTCCACTAGATTCCAAGACTGGGCTATTTCTAGACCATCACGGTCCATTACTATATCAAGTATTACAGGAGGTGTCATACATGTCCAATCCATGCTAATTTTTTTTATCAACCACTAGAGACCCTCCACACACCATGGAATCTTGAACCTTTTCAACCCGAGGACCAGATTTAATGGTACATTATCCAATTTCAATAACATTACAATGAAATTTCACTATAATAATAACAAACATCTTCCCCATGTGGGAATAAGTGATTCTTTTTACAGAAGTTGTGTCCAAATTAGTGGTTGAATTTGTGATTTCCAACATCATTTGTCAATTTAGAGTCACTCAAGGCATTCTCACCGACAACGACACCAACACTCCAGTTTCATATCTGAATAATTTTGAGGATAAATACAACATCAGTTCCAACCATAAATCCCAATTCAATGGACAATAAAATGGAGATATTGTACTATTAGTAAAACTCTCTCCATTATTATGTAGAATATGGTGGGATGAATAAGAATATTTGGCCAGACAAGATCCCCAATTCTCTCTTAGGCTATCGAATGAGGGATCACAATTACACATAGGTTAATCATTATTAATTGGTGTTTGTAATAAAATTAGTATTTCCTATAAATATTTAGTTTCCATCACTCTGAGCAACTTTTAATGATTGGATGATTCTAGAAATAAACACCAAGTAAAAGAGGCGACATATTAGAATTGAAGAACAAATTTGTAATTTATGGACTGGAAAATAATTTAATTAGTGTTTCTTAGATATGTTATGAATACAAAAAGTTATATTATAGAATAATGAATTTTTAATTAATATTTAATGATTTATTTGTTATACTAAATGTATGATGTTCTTAAAGAAACTTATCTTTTTTAGGGAAACTATAATTTAAAAGATGTATTGCTAGAAAAATAATTAATATATTGTGAATCCAATTTATTTTTCTAATATCATGATGGATTGGAACCATAGTTATTAATAATTATGGATAATGGAGTGATATATAGAATACTATATTAGATATATGGAGAATAAAAATGTGTTTTCTTGTAATGGAAATAGTGTAAATATTCGAACGTTAGGAATGTAATTAGTAACAAGGATAGGATATTTTAGCATGTCACATTGTCTAATGGAAGAGAAATATGTGAAAAATAAATGGAAATGGGATTTGAAGTTGAATATTAATAATCAATTTTTTTATTAAATAAGGGATTAGAGTGCCAATCTATAGAGATTCATGTATAATTCACAACCTTTATTTTTCAAAGGCAAGGGTTTGGTGTTTTCACACCATCTCTAACATTTAAAATAAACTATAATTTCTAAATTGGTATAAATTCAATAAAATAAAATATTTTGGAATTTTTATGTATTCACCAAATGGATATACATATTTGGGAAAAATTTTAATGATAATCAATTGATATGTGTATTATATATTTATATTTGATCAATAATTTAGGAGAGTGTGTATTTAGAGAGAGTTACTATAAACGGAATGATAAGAGGATCACATGTGTGTGAGTTAATATTAATGAGCTATTCAAATAGTTTTGGTTTTTATGTGTATAAAACAATTATACATAATACATGCACATATTAATGAATATGAATAATTACTGATTATATTTGATATAATGTTTGTTCAAATGCATGATTAAGTTGATTTTCAATAGATATAAAGAGTATTAAGTCCTCTTAATTTTTTAGTGCAATTGAATTGTTTATAAGAAACATTATATTCATATTAAATGTTCTTGTGTCATATATCTCTCATGTAGGCTTCAAATTATTGAATTATTACCCAATGATATCTTAATTGGGTTTTAATGGGATTTTTGTTCCCCAATTTCCATGAAAATCATGAGAGGTGGATTTCTAATGATAAGAAATAATTTTATGAAATATAGAGTTCTAGGATTTATTATTGAGATCCATGTTGATCTCTCTATGTTTTGTTGTTAAAATAGATTCATCTCACATTATATATTTAAATAAGTGAAGAATAACTAATGTTGAAGAAACTGGTATATTCTTGGGTGTTTTCTTTTATTTTAAAAAACTAAATCCTATTCAAACCCACATAAAATAATGTTTTTATGTGTGATTATGGTTATAAAGGAGATTTAAGGGGTCAAAAAGTGATTTTTATTTAGGTTTAGTTACTATGGATGTTTTAGAGTAGAACACATTCAATTCATGAATATAAAATTGACAGGAATTCATTAGTATTTTAGTTTGAGAAGAATTTATTCAATTTAATTTTTCGATTAGAAATACTCAGTTTGAAAGGATTTTATCATGGATATTTTGAAAACATAGAAAAGTCATGAACCACTTGGGATAAATAAGTTTTATTCAGAGATGGTGAATAATTAATAAATGTATAAACATGAATTTATTACTTTGATTTATATCAATGCATTGATAGTTCACATTATTTTCAAATTTTTACTATAGTGGGGGTGAATAGACCTTTTACAAATTAAACAATCGAATGTGATAAATAAAGAGATAAATATATCTAATTCATTAGTATAAAATAAGATGGATGACAAATTATATTTTTTATAGATGTTTGGACCACCATAGTCATATCGTACTCTTCAATATCCTCAATATAGTGAAAATATTGGTATGTACTAGTTCTAGACATTGTATAGGGAGTGGGATCCCATTTACATAAAAATAGACCAGTTGATTACAAATGAGTATAACCCATCACTTTTGATGGAGTGAAAAGCCACCTATCATGGGTCAATAATTCATAACTCAAACATTCTTTGAGATGGGAGGAATACTTGTTTGATAAATTTTGGATAGGAAAATCCATAAATGACTATATAAGAAAAGCATATATTAGAATGAAATTATATGATTTGACACCATAAAATAAATTAATAACATAATTATAAAATGTAATTATGAACGTCGATGAATCTCATGAAATCCGATCACATCATTTGTGGATGACAAAAATTATGATTTCCCTTGAGATCCCAATAATGGAATTATAGTAATATTTAAGATAAAATACATTAAAAATATTTTATGAATGTATTATTTTTATGTCTCAATATTTCTTGTTATATAGTTATCAGTTTGGTTGAATAATTATTTTTTGATCTCCATGATTTGAATTACAATGACTAAATTTGTGTCAATAACTCCAAATATCATGGAGTGTATTACTATATAATCACATAAAGAATCGTTATAAAATAAATAATAATCTAAAATATGTCTGAATTCTGTATTTCAAAATGATGCCCTAAATATTATATATTTGTGTATCATTATTTATAAATGAAATAATATCATAATACATCCATCATGGATATTATAATAAACATATATTATATATACTTATAAAATATTAAAAATAATTTTAATTAACATGAAGTTTATTGGAATATAAAAAATTAATATAAATAGTGTATCAAATACCGCATGTGTAAACGCGTGAGTAAATTTTTTTATTAGAATGTTTTCAAAACATGAAATATTGTTTAGTGTTTTTTTCAAAATATTAACAATAATATTTTAATAAAAAATATTTTTCAATTATATAAATAATAATGATATCAATTATAATTTTTAAAAAATAATTTTTTTAAATGATAGTAGATAAAAATATATGTTGAGGTAGTAAGATGTTTTTTCCAATGATAAGATACAATTAGATATGAGTAGCTAAAACTAGAGGCATATTGGCGAGCAACCATTGAGAATGGATAGTTCAAATTTTATCCTCGATCATGGATAGTGACATGGATACTATCATATGATAAGTGACATAAGATTCTAACATTGCAGGATTGTCATGTTTTTTCATAGGGAGACAGCTGCTAGCATTAAATTTTTGTGCTTCTATTAAGGTGGGATGGAATAGATACCCTAATGGTAAAAAGTTTATACCATTTTGATGAGATACAGTTGATGAATAAATTTCTAACCATTTCTACTACCACTGATGAAATATTGGACAATATTTTCACTATATATGAATTCTACCATCAAACATAATCTCCCATTTAATGGTATAATATTAATTGTTTCTTGAAAATTTTTCTTTAGAAAAGAATTAATTAGAGAATCTAAATTCACTGTGAATGTAAATATGAATCTGGTGATTCTTCATATTTTTATGCTCTGAAGCCTCATTTTTATGAATAGACTATGCAATGTTTCTTGATTTATGACAAATAATAAAATTTTAAAACAACCTCTGCACAAAAAACACAGTTTCATGAATGATTTCATGGCCACATTGCCTAATGATCTTGACCGATGATCTCCCATGGAGAACCCATGTTTGAATAATGATGTTTTGTTAGTTAGCTATGCTAAACTAGAAATCTCAAATGAGTTATCCATGATGATGATGATGATTTTATTTAAACTCAAATGGAGCATAAGATTGAATGGTTGGGGCTTCTATGATTATGTGAAAGGTGGAATGAAATTTTTTTAGGATATGAAGGAATGGTGTAATAGAACATGAGTACCACATCATATTTTCATTGCTTATAACCTTCTGTAAATCAATAATTGTCTGTTATTATAACATTGAGTGGGTATCGGGGGAATTAAACCAAGATGCACCATCACAAATCTATCCCTTATAGGATGAAAACTCTTCATGTTATCCCCACTACCCCCTCCCATTCACTCAAACTAAGCATGCTTCTATGGGATCATGGATTACCAAATAAAATACACATTCCTTCTTTTAGGTCCTTCGAGATGGATTTATAATGGGGATGATCTTATGTCCTATAAGTGTGGTTGAAGGGCTACTCATTGGGCTTATCCATGATAGGAATGATGTTTTTAATAAACCCATGTACCAAATAAAAAAATTAATTGTATACAAATAGTAACATATTAAAAATATATTTTAATTTTTAACCAAACTAGATAACATAAATAATACAGAAAAATATTTCATATAAAAAACCATTACGATTTATCAATAAAATAAAACAAAAAAATAATAGGAAATAATATTTCCATTTTTTTAAAGTCCAAATCAAAAAATAAATTTTAAAATACTAAAAACTCAACATTTTTATCAACAATTTTATCCCCCTTTTTTAAATTTATCAAACGGAATAAATAAATAAATATATATATATAAAGAATAATTTTAAAGATATTAAGCAAGGGATAAATAAAAATGAATATATAAAATTATAACAATTTATATAATTGTGCGGTAATTAAAATTATCCTATATTATTAAATTTCCATCAATGTCATTTCAATCAATAATTTTTCAAATATAACATAATCTTGTGCATTAGTAAATTTATCTTTTAGTTGTTTTGGTATTGCAAAGTAGTATAAAAAAATTTATCATATCACAACATGATAAAAAATAAATCTATGAACTTTATTATTACTCTAAGAATATTGTAATGATGTTTTAGATCTTAAAATATTAGACATATTTCCGCATAATATAGGAATTTTATCAAAGTAATCATTGATATCACATAGATTTTTTATTACCTAGATGCATCATCACATGAATTTTCCAAAACTTAATACACAACCAATGTTTAGGAAATTGTAACTACTTTTTTTGGGAACCCCATGATATCCCAAATTTATAAATTAAGTGAAAAAATCCTAATGTTCCCTAGCATTCAAGTTGGTGTCAAACATATTCATATTATTAAAACAATAACATATTATAACATATTCCGATTTCTGTAAAATAAATTAGTGTTAAACATTCCTTTAAAAATAATATTATTCTTTTGATAGGCTATAAATGTAATTATTTGGGAACATATTTATTTTGAGGAGACATTTAGAAATAAATCATAATATCATTCATGAGGTAAATTTAAAAAATCTTCATATTATTCATACAAATAATGATTCATTTATAAAACATCTGTATAATTACCAATTAATATTATAATTTTTTCTCATCAGAGTTATCATAGTTTTAATTAATAATGTATTGGCATTTGTAACTAAATCATTTTCATATTTTCTTTGATTTAAAAAAATACCAAATAATCATTGTAAACTATTAAGATAATGTAAAAATAATAATATATCTCTCATTTCGATCATATAAAATTATTTTCTTATTAATTTGTAAAACTCATTAATAATAATATAATTTGAAGAAACATAAAATATAATCGATGGAATTATTTTTAAAAATATAATATCAGGTAAAACTTCACTATAATTTAGTTTGGTTCAATAATTCCATTATTAAAATCATTTTACAGTAAAGAAAATTATTCTACCATACCATAATATTATAGTATTCATTAGAGAATATAATTATTTAAAATTTTGAAAAAACATTATTGGAAATCATATATTTTGAAACCATGTGGATGATTAACATATACCACTACTCAAATTTCACCATTTAAAAATCAATTTTTATATCCATATTAAACAATTTAAATTTTTAAAAACATGAAAATAATAATGAAGTAATAATGAATTGTAATGTAGTAACTCATGAAAATGAATTTTTAATGTCATTTCATTCTTCTTTTAAATATCATTTGAAAAATAATTGAGGCTTATTTCTATTAATATTACCAAACTCTTCCATTTGATTTTAAAAAATATATTTCCTTCCAATATTCTATTTATCATATGCTAACTCTACTAGATTATAGTTTTTCTTCTTAAAAAACATGACAAGTTTAAAAAAAATTAATATTTACCTAGATATAATAGATCAAGGCTTCCTTAATAGTAATTATCAATAAATCTATTGAATGACAGAATTAACAAAAAAAATTCAATAATATATTATCATAATTCTTATTCTAGATTCAATATTTCAAATATGATTTTTTAAATAATGATATCGGTGTGATTTTGAATTTATATGATTAAATTGAGATGATATTTTATCGCCCGCAATAGATGCAGTTTTGGGATTTTATTCATCAAAATATAATTCATTAAATTATTCAACCGAATCAATAATATCAATATAATTCTTTCATTATTTAAAATAATATTATCTTGAAAAATTCCTCTATTGACATTGATATATTTTTATAAACTCTATATAATTTTTTACTATTTGAGTACCATGAAAAATTACCTTATCACAATTTGAATATATTTTTCCAGTTTATCATTAGTATTTAAAATATAATGTATACATCTATGTAATTTAACAAAACCGATCTACGATATGATTTATTAAAATAGTTCGTAGTAGGATTTATTTAATAAAGTCCTGATGTAGAATCTATATAAGACACTACATGAAATATTAACTAAATATCCAATTAATTTTTTGTTATGTTGAATTCATTATAAATTTTCCATTAACTTCCTGGAATAGTTCTGTTTTTCCTTTAAAAACCCCAGTTTTGTGGTGTTCAAAGTGAAAAAAAATTAGTAGCCAAAAATTATCTTCAAAAAATTTCCCATTTTTTTGTTAAACAATTATACTCTTTATCAATTATAATAGATGTTATTAAATGGTCTTGTTATTTTGAACGTTTTAAATATTGTTTTAAACTATCATATAGTTTTAAATTTGGGGTATAAGAAAAAATTTCTAGTGAATATAGTGAAATAATCAATAATTATAAACAGCTATAACAAACTAACTAAACAAGTATTTCTCATTGTTCTAAAGAAATCAATATGAATGAGTTACTAGAATCTAGAAAAGTAAACCATATCAAAAAATCAATAAGTCTATTTATTTATACCTTAAGAGAAGAATCACATAAAAATAAATAATTTCAATATTTTTTTGAAATGATAAATCCTATAAATGTTTTTCCAAGAAATACATTTATCGAAGATGAACATACCACAACATTTTGTGATAATGAATGTGGTTTAACTCTATATGATTAAAGTAAATTACATTTTTTTGGATTAGATACGAAAAATATATATATTATATAATTTTTTTTTCATGAAATGTATGTATTTAATATTTATAAAAAAAAATATTTATTATGTTCAAAAATTATATTCATTCTATCATCAAAATTTTATAATATACTGACAAATTTTTTTTATCCAAATACATATAGGGCTTTATAAATTATATTATATTTTAATATAAATACATCCCTACATCCATTGACAATACCATTTGATTTTTTTAATCAAATTGATAGTGAATAAATTAAAAGAGTTAAATGAAAAATTATAGAGATATCACTTGTTATGAATTAGAAGAACATTTTGTTCATATACCATGTTTCTTTGAAAATATTTAAGAAGGTTTCCTATAAAATAAATTATATAGATTATTGATTAGGTACCCAAGCTATTATTGGTTATTAAGAAAATTTTAGTAACCATACATATTAATGAAATATTTTCTAGGGTAATATTGGGGATACATTCTTAGAAATAAAATTTTCTGTGTGGCCAACTTATTGATAGATCAAAAAAGAAAACTCATTTTCATAATTCCAACTAAGAATACCTCAATAGCACGGAATATTTGATACATTTAATTTACTAATTGTAACAAAATTAGTTTTATACATACTAGGAATCTATCTATTATACCCAAATATAGTTTTGTCTTTATTGGTATTACATAAGGCCATCATCATATCTAACATTTCTTATCTCATTGTTGTATTTCATCTCTTTAAATTATTGTTTAACTTCTGTATTTTTTGAATTTATTTGACCATTTTTCATACACTCTTATAATTTGAAATTAAAAACGCAAACATTACTAATTTTACCACTTTTACATACTTTGTTATCATCCATTTCATTATCTCTTCTTAGATTATTTTTAATGCAAATATTTCCTTCCAGGAACTTGTATTATCCTTTGGTGAAATTTTCAATTTCAACCTTCTTAGTTTCAAATAACATATAATAAATGAAATTAGAAATAAAATTAATATTGGATATTAATTATATACATTTCATTATTTCCTGATGAACATAATTTTAATTCTTAATTACAAGATCTTATTGAATACGTGAACCAATAAGCGTATTCATTGAATGCTCGTGGAAATATATATTTCTTTCTATTGAATATTTCATTGAGATATGTCTCATGTTTAGAGATTGATGATTTATTTCAATGAGAAATGTATTATTAATGATCTCTCTAAGTTGAACCATGTTATATTAAATTTTGGTTAATTATTTGCCAATATCATTGATTCACTCAAGAATTGTCCTTCTGAATTTAAGGATCTCAACTATGTGAATACCTATCTTTGTACTCTATAACGTTTCAGTTACTTAAAGGATGAATTATTATTTGCACTAGATTTCAGAAGATGTTCGAGATAAATAAATATCTTTATTAATATTTCTACTTATTTAAAAGTATATTTAATTCATTACATTATAATTTTGAACACAAATTGATATGTCATTATCTATTATATTTTTGATATATATATGACATAGTTTAATGATTTTGTAACAATAACCAATAAATCAATATATATATATATATTTGAAATAAATCATTCTAATCCTTTAGGTAATCATAGTCTCTTCCATTGTATTTTGGTGGTCTAATGGGATTCAACATATCAAATTATGTACATTCCATAATAAATATGTATGTCATTTACCAATACATGTATTTCTAGAAGAACTGATAATTAAAAATATATAATGTATTATATTTATTCAATTCCATAAAATGAACCACACTATGATACTAATTATTAGGTCCCAAAATATTTAAATGTTTCCTAAAGGGGAGAATATTCATTAAAAAAATTAATCAAAATAACATTAGTAACATATAGTTAAACAGAGTAAATTGTGTAGTAGAAAATAAATCAAATAACACATGATGTTTTATTATAGTAATTTGGATCACCAAGATCCTTGTCTGTTATTAAATCTCATTTACTCGTACAATAATCATGTATCTAATAGTTCCTAACAATAATGATATCGATGGATCATGCATGTAAACAATGATGATGGTTGAATTACTATTAAAATCATTACCTATACTTTTTCTCACATTAGCACTTTTCTAACATGATACTCATCGATTTTTATAGTGAATGAATATTACCAGTTTACAAACACAATTATACAAGATGCATTGAATAT
This sequence comes from Viscum album, assembly GCA_963277665.1. Lineage (NCBI taxonomy): Eukaryota > Viridiplantae > Streptophyta > Magnoliopsida > Santalales > Viscaceae > Viscum > Viscum album. The sequence goes on along the minus strand of OY728153.1, from coordinate 880,871,665 downwards.
GGTAAATAAAGATATCATGAATTATTTTTACAATTCTTTCCCATGATTAGGGTGGGTATGTCGTTTTTGTGTTTGGGGTGATCCAGGTAATAAATTATCCACTATGAATGAATCACCAATTACTTTTGGGTTGATTAGGAATCAACTTGAAACCAAGGTGGGTATGTATGAACCAATTAAAAATTATTATATCATCCCACCTATGTTATTTATATTTGTATCCCACAAGTTTCATTTATATGGATATTTCACCGGTGTTTATAAAAGAAAACAATACCACAATGAGAATAATCATGGAATATTCAAGCTTCCACTGCAATAAAAACATGATCATTCTCTTCAATATATTAGGATAAAATTATTATGCACTTTCACAGTTCAAATGAAATTTTTACTCTACCACTAAATATAATCAACAAAACAATAAAAAATTTATCTCGGAGTACTCTTCTAATGGAGTTGACATTTTCATTACCTCTTCATCTAACTGTAATATCAGAATGAACAAATGAATTTTTTTTAATAAACTATAAGTTTAATTCTTCTATTATTTCCTAAAAAATTACTTTAGTATAAAAAAAAATTTACACACTTGAACATGTAGATTTATTCATTCATATAGTTACCATAATCAAATGAAAAAAATAATGCATAAAATTTTCAACACCATTTTTATATTTTCTTTGTGAAATAAAAAATACACAAGACATTGTAATATTTTACTCCCTATTGTGATGTTAGATAATCTTGAATCTTTACAAGAACCAAATGTATTTCATGGACCTTATTTTTGGAACCATGTTCTTCCTTGCAAAAATCTGAATGGGTGTGAGATCTATTAATTTTCATACAAGTCTCACAAATCAAGAACAAACACACACTATCTCACATTCAATCACACTTTACTTTTTTCATACATGAATTTCATTATGGAAATTATGAATGGTCTAAAAATGACATAATCTTATGATTTAAAAATTCAACTTGTATCATTCTTCCATTGTATCCTTCATGCATAAAAAATAGTACGAGCATCCATAGTTTACAGTGCATAAATTAATCATGAAATATTTCATTGTTGTTACTTCACTCTACTCATGCGATGATGCTATAAATTATTAATTTAGGTATTTCTAAAATAGTATAGGCAATATCACTAAGTTCTTTTTTATAGTGTAAAAATGATATTGTGAGGCCTTCTCTTCACATGTTTACAGTCAAGGTAAACTGATACTATTTCTCTTCGAAAAAACAACATTATCCTTCATGTATCATGGAATGATATATATTCATTGAAAAAATATAGTTAGGTTGATACACTAGATCACAGAATAAAAAACACATCATATGAACTTGAAGAATTCTGTAAGCTTGATTGGATTATGTGGAACCTTCTTCAAATGTTTAGAGTGTTGTTCATTTTCTCTCTCAACCTTCTCTCTCAAAAGAGTGTTAAACTCATAAAGAAAATGTGTTCAGTATGTGGTATTTGTAGAAATCAGTACCGTAAATTAATAATCTTACAAATCCAATAAAACCTACTATTTCATCAGCACATGCACTCACTTCCACATGTCATGTTTCACAAGATATCAACAACAATGTATAACTAGGTGAGATCCACAATGTATCACCATGGGTTTTTTCATCACTCATTCATGTAAATATAGTTTCATGAATATTAGATCATATTATAGTTATTAGGATGATAAAATTGTTCTTTTATGTCTCATCTGAATTAAACATATGATTCCCTATGGCGAAATCTCAATGAGCAGACCTCCTTGTGGAGCTATAAACATGAACAGAACTAGACGAGTTGACCAGATGGTTTTGATAGATCTGTTAAAATGAAAAAAATTATATTTATATTTTAATTTTTTTGTGACCGTAACTAAGAGATGCATATCCAACATCGAAACATAAAATAGTTTCCTCATTCCATTTGTAACATGTTTATCCACAAGCGGTCTAGAAATGGGTACTGGTATACTCCAATGACCTGTTAGGACTACCCAGTGTAATCATTATTATCCATCATTCTTCCACCTCCAAATGTGTATCTCCACTCCCATAGACAATATCATAGGTTCACTTTAGTCACCCTTTACAACTATAATTCCATGGATGATGATGAACCTTCCAACCTCAGTAGTGGTTGAATTTGCCTCATGCTCAGTAGTTTGGTTAGAAAGTTATTTTCATAAATTCCATTAAAATTTTTTCCACATAAATGGAATAATATAAATGACCAAACAACTATAAAAATTAAATTATAAAATATAATTGGGCAAACATTTGTCTTAATAAAACATACATAGGCCTTTATAATATAAGTCTGAATCAGTAACTTTTACACTTGATATTTCTTCACTTGAATTAAATCATCCAATTAATACCCATTTTCCAATTTAATGAACAAATATAGTGAATAATTCACTATAATAACTCCAAATATCAATTAAAATACCATTGAATTATCAATATAAAAAACACATTGATCGGAATTACAACATAATTATTACTTTAATAAGTTTTGGTTCTTCAATATCCCACACTATATTTTCTGTCAATACCCAAACACTACCAACGTAAATATTTTTTTTCTCGCTCATACATGATAATAAGACCAAATATATTCGTATGTGATGTAATTCAACTCATCTAATTCTATAAAAAATAATGTTTTCTTATTCTATCCATTAGTCTTTTTATTTTAAAAGATATTTTACTAATCGGAAATACATATTGATCTTAATGAGAGAAGGAAAGAATCAATTTTCCTAAAATAATTAGTAATTAAATAATAATATCCATGTCTACTTTGGATTACCTGGTGTAAAAAAATATTGAACAATTTAGATACTATACATTTCATTAAATATATAAAAATTTGTTACAAACACTGAAATATTTATTCCAGGGTTATTTAAAATTTTCTCAATTAATCTCTTACATTCATATTTTATAACAGATTAAAATTACTCAACTATAAGAATTTAATTCCCTTTTACCATTATATATTAATTTTTGTCATTAAATAGTTAGTTTTTTCTCTTCTAATTCATAATTATTATCTATATAGAAATAGGACAAGAAACCGCTTTAATGATATGGTTCAATTAATATAATTTAAAATCAGTAGACAAGTCACCTACGAGAACATCGAATATTCATTTCATACCAGTTTAGATATTCAAAACTAGTAGTTATTGAGATTTTCTCATTTTGAGGGATGAGCTTCATTCATTTTCATTATATTGAATTTATTTCTTCAATAATAATATCCAATACATATTTCAAACCCAAATCAAGTGTTATTTGAATACAACTTATCACCAATTTAAATAATGTTCTTCGGGATTGATAGTATTTTTAATTATATATATTTTTTTTTCATAAAATACATATGTTTTGGACTCTTCTGAAATATATCAATCACCTTTAATTCCATAAAAAATAATTAATAAAAAAATAAAGGGAATTAGGTGGTTCTTTAAGGATATTCAAATATACTAGCATTGATGAGATTAATTAATCATCCAAGAAAGAGTACTCAATTCTTCTCCAGACTTATTTAAACATATCAGGATTGATCCTTATTTAACATTATGAATTTTATAATTTAATGTGTTTATTTATTTCTAAATTTCTTCATCTTTTATATTAGATGGAATAAGATTCTTCACATTAAGAAGTAGAAAATTTTCATTTTTCTATTCTTGCAGTAAATTCTTAGATAATTCTATCAACTCTAGAAAAATAAATATTAATACTTTGTTAGATTCTAATAATTCTTATTGTGTGTATAATCCTTATTTATAATATAATTTTTTCCATAATAAGCCACTCGTGAATTTCCATTGTTCTTGAATAGTTATTTTATTCTAGAAACCAACACATTCATTTAACAACAATATGACCATATATTTTTCATCTTTCAAAGTAATCTTAGGAAATAATAGATTTATCACTCTTATGAACCCTATAATGAATTTTATAATTATCATCTTGACTATGATGAACCATACCAACTCTTTTATTTATTTTTGAGATTAATATCTTTTTCATATTTACTTTTCTTCCACTATCAATGGTCTTTATAACCCTTTTTTGAAGGTCTAGGATAATAACTCTTATTCCATAATAGATGAACCATTTCATTGGTGTGGTGTTTATATCATTATTTTATTGGGATTATATTTCATTATAGTTTTCATAACTAAATTCTCTTGATTTTACCCCAAGGAAGTATTTTCTTCTTTTTCTATCTTTCTCTTCTTTTTTGGTGGTCGTATCTTCATATCAGAATATATAAATTGAATAGATAGTACATTCCAATACTCATCATAATAATGACCACTTATATTTAAATAATCATAGAATTATTCACTCAAATATATTCTTGATATAAGGATTCTTATTCATTTGTGAACTATACATTTATATTTCATAATTTCTCTTCACGACATATCTTCTCTCCCATAATATCAAATTTCAAATTATTATCATGTATTCTCCAAATATTCCAATAGTCAGTTTCCTAATTGAAAAATATCCTACAATAACACCCATACTAAATAAATCTAGATTTCTTCTTTTGTGATATTGTATTCATATCTCGGAAACATTTTTGTTCTTGGAAAATATTTTCTTTTATTTGAGATTTTGGTAAGCAGTATGAATTATCAATCTTCTTTACATCCACCTTTGATTATATGGTGGATGTTTCATTAGTTATTTCAACCGATGATTGACCGGACTTCCATTTTCAGCTTGTAAAAGAATATGAAACAATATTGGTGTAGAAAAATAACACATAGAACAATGGTTTCCTTTTTCAATGATATTCTTTTAGAATAATCTATTTATAATTTCCTAATATTAATTACCCTTGAATGATTCGTATATTAAATAAAACTCCTTTCAAAATTAATCTTGGTAGACATTATGATCTTATGATTTTGTGAAGATTTAGTATGGATGTTCTCAAGATTTTCAAAATTTATATGCAATACAAGTCATTTAACATTTAGACTATTTTTTTGGTCTTAATAATATTTCACCATATTTTTTCAATTTTTAGGTAAGTCTTCAATTTTTTTCATTAATATTTTTTAAGGTGACTTCCATTTCATGATATTTCATGATGAAAAAGATTTTCAGATCAATAAAAACATACAATTTTCTACCCATTGACTAGTCATTTTTGAAAATTCATCATCATGAATTTTATTTTCCTCTAGTATTTTTTCAAGTAGTGCATTATACATATATTATCCTCTAGAGGGGATTCATTAAAATTATTAGAGGTTTTTTAGAGTTTTTCTATAGCATGGATCATTTCAGTTTAAACATTCTCAGTCACATCCTTGACACAAAAATTCAATTTTAAATCCTCTTGTAGAAAAAAAAAATCTTTTATTTCAGTATAATACATACTATTCTTTTTATTCTTTACCTAGGATTAATGACCCATACTTTACATTTATTTCCAACTAATATTCATTAATAATAAAGTATCATTTATGATATTCATCATGTTTATAAATCATCACAATAAGGACCATCCATGTAAATTATTTCTCTCACACATTGCACTCAAATTGTTCTTCAACATAAGAGAAATGTTCAATAAAGTTGATATATTTTATTCTTGGTCATAAATAATTTGTGTGAGAAATTGTAAATCTTTGAAAATTATATTCCATGTCTTGACCCATATCTAGTGATTCATTTTTATGTTGTGACTTTTCTTCATATAGACCCTTGATATTATAAAAGATGTATGTGACAACCTCTATTGAAATATTCTTCACATTATCATTGATTTCTGAATTAAAATCACCATGTGATTAAAAAATTCTTATTCATCCCTACATAGATTAGACTCATCAAGAGATTCCTTATCGAATGATTTAATAGATACTAGTGATATAATACCACATTGACTACATTTAATTTTTTGGTAAAAACATTATTCATCCAACTATCAATCAATTTTATTCCATATTTTTTCTATTTGTTTATTGGGTTTTCAAAACACTCTATTTTGGATCTTAAAATTATATAGACTGAATTATTCATTTGATAATACTTTATTGTCTCCTTAAATTCAAATCATAACATCAAATATTATTGATATAAAAATGCACAAAAATTATTTAGATCCAATCATATGTATAACCCTTCCTATGAAACCAATTTAAGTGACCAGTGGATCATGCTTGTACACTATGAGATTGGTTAATTTGTGTAAACAAGTTTCACAAGTTTTCATTTATTCACTTTTACTCATTTTATAATTCAAAACACATCACTTGTAAGAGTGAATGATTATTTATTACATACAAATATAATTATACCACGTGTTATTAAGGAAGTAAATGAATTACAACACATATTATTTTTACAAGGATCTGTCTTGATTTGGGTGACTACTTCATTATTGTTTTTGGGATGATTTGATTCATGGATTCTGTATTATAAATTAATCACCAATTACAAGTGGGTTGGTTGGGTATCAAATTAAACCCATAGTGGGTAGGTTTAAACAACTTATCAAAATTGTACTCGAATCCCTCAAATGTTGTTTATAATGGAATCCCACTAGTTTTACACACACCATCAGATCTCCATATTTTTAAAGGCACAATAATAACATAAAGTGAATGTTTACACTATCATGAAGAAGCCACTCTAATATAAATGTGGACTATCTCTTTGGTCCACTATGAATATTTTATTATGAACTAGTTCAGTAAAAAATATTCTTCAAATTGCATTGAATGTAATCACAAACAATATTTTAAATTTAGATTATTAAACTACCATAATTGGGCATAAGTTTTCACATACAATTTATATCACTTTAATATCATAATTTACCACTCAATATTTACCAATAAACTGCAGGTTTTCTATTTATTTACTTCTAAAAATAATAATATTACTTCATTAAAATTCAATTAACACACACATGAATCTCTTGTGATCTTCATAGAGGTAGTTATCATCTTATGGAAAAAATTCAAGTAATTATCAACAATATTTTTATGTCTTCATTTTGAAATAATAAATAAATAACATATTGTAATCATTAACTATTCATTGTGAAATTAAAAAATGTTACATCTTTAAGAAAAAAAAATATATTTTTTAGAATTCCTTGTGTGAACCATTGGTATTCCTTGCAAAAATTTGTATGGGTGTGACTGTAATTCTTGTCAGCCTAAGTCTCATAAATAAAAAATACACACATTATCTCACCTTCCATCACACTAGACTTTTTCTATGCATGTATATCAATATGCGCATTATAAATATTAAAAACAAATGTATTCATCATATGTTTTATTCATTCAAATCATAGAATGAATTAAGTATATCATTCATGTATATGAAAAATAGTATATAAATCATCAAATTAGAAAGTGAAAATTTATTTTCAACATCAATTTATTATTCATTCACACTGCATGTCTGATGCCACTATGATTTTGAAATTCATATATCAGATAAAATTTATATCTGATGTGACATCCATAACTCTCTTCATGCAAAAAATCTATCATAAATCCTTCTTATTCGCATATTTATAGTCAATATAAACTAAAACGGGTTCACTTCACATAAAAAAATATTTTCATAAATGGATCATGTGATAATATATATTCATCCCAACATACATTATGGATGATACACTACATCACAGAATAAGAAACTATCTTGTGAACATGAAGAATGTATCATGAACCATACGAGAGTATGGAAACTCATTCAAAAATTAAGTGTAAAACGTTATTTCTCTCTCAACCATAACTTTTGGAAGCATGGTATACTTATATTTTAAATGAGATCTGTCTGGGGTATTTATAGACCAAACTAAACTAATTAAAATCTTATAAAAATCTCAAACATCCATCTATTTCATCATATCATGAGCTTACATCCACATTTCACATATCATAAGATATCACATATTTGTATAACTAGGTTGTCCCAACTCAATATCATAATAGTTTTATTTTTTATTATTTGATGAAAATGTAGTGGAATTATGTTTTAATAATTTTTTAATTATCAATTTGATGAAATGGTGTATAGAAGTCTTGGATAAATCAAATAAATGATCTTTCATGTAGAAATCACTATGAGAATAACCCATGAAAATGGAAAAAGGTAAAAGGAAACATATAGAGTTGATCAAATAACACATATTGATTAAAATATATGGGATTTAGTCATTATTTATTTTAAATTGATGATGTTTAGTGGCCATAATATTATTATCTCACATAAAAAAAATAAAATGGATCTATTCTTACTTTTATAATAATTTTCTCTATTAGAGGTCTCAAATGTGTACTAGGATATCCCTTAACTCTCTAGCAGTACCCTGGTGTGACACCTTCCTCTGCATCCATAACGGAAACATTCTCATCTGACGTTACTCCTGGAATTGTGTCTCTCCTTCTTATTAGCCGTAGTGTATGTGCACTTTACTCACCTATTACAGCAATGATGGCCCAATTGAGGTTGAACCTACACATTCCAGCAATGGTTGTGGGTTACTCATGCTAGATTTTTTTTGTGGGAAACCTTTTCTTATACATTCCATTAAAATTGTTTCCATTTACATTACAACATATTCATTCCAAACCTCTCAGTATACTTCAACTTTTAACTTAAAATTAAGTAAACAATGTTTTTAATACAATATGCACATGTATTGGGAAATTAACTCCATCTCAACAATTAAAACAGTTAAAATTTCTTAACATGAAGAAACTCTTCCAATTAAAACATAATTTCCAATTTAATGAACCATTCTTCAAAAAATTTAAAATAAAGAACATTATACATCAATCAGTGTAAAAAAATTTCTCATTAAAATAACAAATTAACAAAAACTAAAACAAAATTATTACTTATATCTATGTTTTTATTCAAAAATTTGAAAGGGATTGATAATCCAATTACATATAATCGCACATTTTTATCACCTGGTTGAATGACAATTGACTTTTGAAGGAGTCTCAACCAACCTAGGTTCTTGTCTTGGATTCAAAACCTATTCTTTTATATAGATTGGAGGAACAACCCATTTGAATTTTTTTTATGGGAAAATATAAAACTGAAAATAGAGAACAAATATATTATAAAAATAAATAATACATTGAAATAAAGAAAGAAATTAAGAACTAAATAAAATAATATAGTCTTAAATATCGATGAAACTCTTGAAATTTGATCACATCAGTTATGGATGATGAACATGAGGAATTATTTTATGATTATAGAAATGGATTATCATTCATAATCAAAAAATAGAACATCATAATGATCATATAAATGTTTTATTTTAATTTCTCCATATTTATATCAATGATTTTTTGCAAATCTATTGAATTTTTTTTATTAAATTACATGATTTTCATTGTAACAACTAATTTCATATCAATAACTCCAAATATATTGGAGGATATTATTGAATAATAACATAAAGGTAAGTTAGAAAAATCATGAACATCTAAAACACATTAATTAACTGTATTTCAAAATATGAAAATTTATATCATGTACTTGTAACTAATTGTTTCTATATAAAATCATATCATAATACCTCAAGTATTAATGTTAGAACAAAAAAATTAAATCAAATTTAAAATATAGTTTGAATAATGTAAATAAACATTTAGTTTATTCAAATAATAAAATTTCACAAAACATTGTATCATAAAATGAAATTATAAATGTTAGAGTAAACATTTTGTGAGAATGTTTTAAAAAAATATTACATCTTATAAAAATATAATAAATTAAATAGTAGATAACAAAATATGACAATTTTCTTAATAAAAAATAAATAAATTATAATTTTGTAGATATATTTTATTAATCACAAAGAAGACGATTATATAAATGGTGGTAGAAATGGGATGCTACTACATACAAGATTCCATCTAATATGAGTAGAAAATATTGATCGAATATGGGTGAGATACTCTCTAGTGTGGATTGTTCATGTTTATCCATTCTTCATGGAAAATGGCAATGGTACTTTCAGATGAACATTATCAGGCATTGAATCCTTTGGAGAGTCCTGATGCTACTTTCATGGAGAGATTGGTTCTACCATTGGCATCTTTTTCTTCTATTAAGGTAGGATAAACGAGATATTGTTAATAAATTTTTGTGCAACCATTTTAAAAAGCTATCATTGAAGGAAAAATGGTCAGTCATTGCTACTACCATATAAGAAGAAGAGGATGATTCTTATGATACATAATAATTCCACTATCAAATAGGATATAGCATCTAACGGTATATAATTTATCACTTCATGGATTAGTTATTTGAAAAATGACTATATGGATAAATTGAAGAAGTTTTGCATGGATAAATGAATAACATTCTTCATCATATTTTTAATCTCAAGAGAATCATGTATCTAAAAGTCCTCTAAAACTATGTTCGCATTTGGGAAAATCCTCAAATTTTGAAATAATAAAATCCTTGGAAAACAAATATTCATACAGGATATTATTTCCCCATCACCTCATAAAACTATTCACATATCTACCATGGGTACCTCAAGATCAAATAAGGATGATTGATTAGTTTTATCTAACCAACTTGATATCTCAAACAAGTCATGGGCGATGAATATAGATATTTAATAACAAACTCCCATGGTGTGGTATATTTAAAAAATGGGAAACATTTATCATATGATTAGTGGGAATTATATTTCTTATGAAACCATATAATAGTGAGGTAGTACATTAGTACCACATTAGACATGCACTATTTTGGACTTTATTATATCAATAATCATGTTCCTCAATAACATTGAGTTGGAAGTGGTTGATTAAAATCCATATAGAACATCATAGACCATGGCCTCAAGAGCTAAAATCTCCTCATTTTGGTCCACCTACCCAATACTGTGGGCTAGAACTAGGCATTCTTATGTGGGTATATTCATTTCACAAATGCATACACCTACCACTATTTAGGTCCTTCAAGATAGCTCTCCCATGTCGTTGATCATTGGGTAACCCATCTGTAGTTGATGGAATGGTCGTTGGGGTCGTCAATGGTTGGAAAAATATTTTAATAAATATATGTTACGAATAATATAATTCATTGTATTTATAAACGTGACAATGTTTTAATGCGTAAATATTATATTTAAAAAACAAGTAGTCTTAATTAATATGAAGATTAATTAATAAATAAATAAAATACTATAATCTATCATTAAATATTTTTTTTTAAAAGAGACACTATTATAGATATCATATGTAAGTCATCATATATGAGGTGATGTGTTGAATAATTTACTATGTTTTGATGGATTATGGTTTTTAGGAATTAAATGATATTTTGATGATACATGTGCCTTTTACAGGGATATATAACATATCCTACAGAACTCAATGATTTGAAAATATAAATAGATCAACAATTATACATATTATATTTATATTCTGAGATATATAAAATAATTATATGTTTTGAGTAAGATATTTTTCCTTAGGAAGGGGTAATATAAATAATTAGAATATATATGATAAATGTAAGATAATTTCAGTGATGTATAATTTATATTTCTCTGAGGTGGCTAACAAAAAAAAATATAATGTGTAAAAAAATTTCTATTTACACCAAAATTTATAAGATAATATCAATATTATGTATGGAATCTCACATAGAAAGTAATGTGAGAACATCAATGGTTTACAAACCTATGATATTATAAAATGAAATAATCTAAAGAAAAATATATTAGTTGATTCTAAAGCTAGTTTTCGTGGATAAATTTTCTGAAAGGATATTTTTTATTTCAGTAGAATAAAAGTGTGGTTCATTAATTGAAATAAATGAATCACCATTTCATATATAATTTAGCATGTAGAGATTAATCTTCATCCCAGAATAATGCTAGTGAAAATCGTATTAATAATTTTCCTAAATTAAAAAAATGTGTTTAAATGTCATTTTTTTGTAATAGAAGAATAATAATGATACAGTTATTGATAATTATTACATCACATCGTGAATTATACTATTACACCATTTGTTTCTAGTAAACATGCAATTATTGGAATAGAATATGAAGAATAAATAATTAGTAATTAGAATAATATTTTTAATCCAATAAAGAGAATATAGTAAATTTAATTTAATTTTGAAATTTAATTTTTATCATGAAGTTTAATATAACTTGGCGTTAAAGATATATATAATTATTTCTTATAGTATGATTTTATTTTAAATATTTCATTTTGTATCATTAAAAATATTTACATATTTGAAGGGTATAATACATAAGATTATTCTAGAGGGAAATAGTGGAAGAGTTCATACAGTTTATTATGCATTGAAGATGAATATGTATTATTATAGTGCATATAGAATAATATGAAGAAGATAAAGAAATGTAATGTTAAGTATGAATATAAAAAAATCATCTTCACACATTTTAACTATAGAGATGAACAATGAGATCTCTATAATAATGTTGGGAGTGAATTATTATAGGATCAGAATAATACATACCTCAAAATAAATACAATACAGTAGAAATTTTCGGTGTATAGACTTGTGGGGACTTAAAAATATTTATTTTACTTAGTACGTTAGTTCAAGGATATTGGATTATCATTTTAATATGATGTAGAGATATTAGTGGACATTTGTTTTCATGTGAGTGCAGATAATTCCCATGATTATCTATTCATCTTCAGCAGTGGCCTTTTTTACATTGAGTGTACTTTGATTATGGGTTTCCTCAATGTGTGTGTGTGGGTTAAATTATGAGATTACACACTCTACAGTGAAATAATTATTTTTTTAAAAAAATAACAGAAAGAAAATATTTTTTCATCATTCACTAATTCACCATGCCTCCCCATTAAACTAATATTAATGAGAAAACAACATCGTGTATCAGAATAAGGGTTGTACCCTAATGATCAATATGTTTAATGTTTTATTATTTTAATATTTTTAAACACATTTGGTGATTGGGTAAATTCTATAATTTCTCTCTATATTGTTAGAGAATTTCCATTTGAATTTTTTAATATGAAAAAATTGGATTCAGTGAATAACTGGTATTCAATCATTTAATATGATGTATTATTATAGTGGGAAACATAAAATGATACATATTGTTTATCAGTCTATCTTGATTCGTTCGAGGCTACTAGAAATTTATTTGTTCCTAATATTGATGGTAATTCCATGACATTCATTAACTAGAAATATCTAGGAAATGATGTTTATTATTAGAATTATATTTTCCCTTCACTATCATATATATATTTTCTCAGGGATAATGAGATTAAGAAAAAGAAACCTCTGGTAAAATATTAAATATATAAGAATTTAATGTGATAGAAAATCAATCCAAGATATAGGATTATATATTTGTATATTATGATATCTAGATCAAATATTATGAAATAGTGCATGAATTTTTCATAAGAGTAATTGAAACTAAAAGAACCGTCAAATATTTTTGTGAGAATTTGTGATACACAATGTTTTTTGAGATTATACATTGTATCTTTCTAGTCATATAGGATGTAAGTGTTTGAAAATTTAATTACCATGATCTGGATAAACATATCTTAGATAATATCTAAGGAATGATTAATTCATATGAAATGTTGGAGTAATGTTAATTAAAATAGAAGACCAATAATGATATGAAATATAATAATTTTTTAATGAAATAAAATAGTTATAAAAAAATTAATATTTAATAAAAATGTAATATTTGGATAATCATCATAATATGAATTTTGAAAATCAGTTTTCTCTTATCATAAGAATCTCCTGAATAACACAATTTAAACTTCACTATAAATTACAATTGAATCTTTCTAGCCATCTGAGAGATATCCATGTAATTCCTCATTTTAAATAGTTGAATGAAGATTAATATTAATAGAGTGAAATGAAAATGAGAATCCCAAAAAACTTTTTAAAATGAAAGTGCCAAATTATTATTCTAAATGAAAACAAAAAAATTTATCTTTGTTTTTTATTCAAAACTTTTTATATAATTATGATTATACTGATTGTATTGTGGATGATAATGAGGATAAATAAGATAGTGAATATATTTGTTATATTATTTTAATGACTAGTATTTTTGCTGATTTTATTTTTATAAATTAATGGGGAAAATTCCGAGACCATGTGCTGAGACGACGTATGATTTTGAGGCCATGTGTGTCCAGAACAATTCATTGATAATGGTTATGTGTTTTGAATTAATGAGTGATATATTATCCTAAAATGGGTAATAACTCTTAAATGGTTTCCTAGATCCAAAATATGAGGGCATTATTGTGTTTTGAGCAGTCACTTTGATTTTGGTGTGCCCTAACATCAATCATTTTGAATTAGCTATGAAAATTATTTTTCGGACTTTAAAAGAAATAAAATAAATCAAGTTTATTTTATAAAACATTTCTTGATGATATAGTGGAGTTTTTTCTTTTTAATAAGACTTCTTATATAAATTCATGTTTATTGTCATAGCCCTTGAATTACCCTGAGGCAAGGTGATTCAAACCTCACCGATGAATTCCGATGAACATCGACAGATCAAGGATCGATGATGACACAGACCTCCATTATTCATCAATGAATGATCCAACCAAGATTTAGGTTGTTGATCTCAAAGTGATTTCTTCTTAACCAATTAGACTCATTGAATAACATTGATCAACCAATGAACAAGTTGACATTTTGTTCTACCATTCTTGTGGGATTAATAATTGTTGCGGGGTTTAAAAAGGGGAGATGTGTCTCTCTAATTGTTTCTTTTTTTTCATAGATAAAACTTCTAAAATGAACATATTGAAGAAAAAATGAATTAGGAAATGATCAGTTCAATGAGGGTTTGTGTACTTTATCACTCCCCCAAATATATTTTTTTTTTGTGTTCTTCACCCTTGAAACACTATTGCGAATGATCTACCATTTCACCCTCGATCCATGGTGCAACGATTTGAGATTCAAGGATTTTTCCCTGCTATAGCATAGATGATGTGTGATGGATGTGTGTAATGATTTAGGAGAGGTAGTGGACAATGACAACATAAGGCCTCTATGCAACGCAGGACACCGACAAGGCAGCTGATGGTGAGGGAAGGATGTAGCCGGTGGGGATGATCTAGGGGAAGCATGAGGTGGTGATGGGACACAAGAAGGGTGGTCGATTTAAAATGTAGGTTATGGCCCATGTAGGACCACATGAGATCTAGCTGATGAAAATTACCTTGGTGGTGATTTGGGTCCATGACAGCGGTCCATGTCCGTGAGTTGGGATGCAGCTCGATGTCGCATAGGAGGAACTCATGGGGTAAGGACGTTGGGCATGTATAAAAGGTTGGTCTATAAAATGAAATGCAGAAAAACACATTGTTGAACGTGAAATTTGGGGGTATCCACAGTGTCATTTCATACCATGTGGACCATGTGGGTGCATTTGCCGTAATCCTCTTTCAGTGGAGTAAATCGGCTCGCATGTGGTAGGCATGGCTGGGTTGGTCAGTCCCATCTGGCGACCCAATGGGTCAAGTCCACTGGGCCGTTCTATAATGGATAAGGTCATCCAGACTTGGTCGGGTCATCTGGACTGAATTGGGTCAGGTCCAATGAGTCTGGCTAGACCCAGACTGATCATGGGTCAGGCCGTTTTACAAATATGGCCATATCTTTGAAATCGTGTGTCCTTTTGAAGATCTATTTGAGTAGTGGGGACCCTTACGATGACATGGTAATTTTGAGATAATCTATGTGAGTTTTTGTGTATGTTGACATATGACTTAATTCTATGATCATTAGATTCACCCAGAATGAGCATGATATGTGTGAAATCCAGTAGCTAGTTGTTACTGGGTAACTATGTGACTTGGTGACTATGTGACTTTGGGGCTGCATGACTCATCGACAATCCATGAGTTATCAAAACTGGGTTTTATGTGGACTACGACTAATATTCCTACTTTTATGCTCTAGAAATATACATTTGGGAGATGATTGTACTTCATGTAATTATAGTTTATTTTAATTCATGTATTTCATAGTGGTACACTTCACGTGTTTCCAATTGTTTTTTCTTTTTGGTTTTGGGGTGTCTTACATAGTATTGTTTCACTCACACATGCATGGGAGTTTCCCTCTAGTTCCATGTATTGTGTAGACAATTGACTCTTTTACAGTGTTCTAGGTGGACCATGACCATGTGGTTAATAGAGTTCTCAAAGAAATGAGGTGTGGTCTTAGGAATTTAGACAGTTATTCTATAGCTTCTCTACAGTTAGAGTTTTCTGCGGATGAGTTTCACAAACTTGCCTATTCACTATAGAAGACTCTTTCTTTGATGGGTAGGAATTCTGGAACTATTTACATTCTAGTTTCTTACTATCATACAATGTTTTTTGGTATCTTTGTTAATGCTTGCAGTGTCTATTTATTGTTTTTATATTTCATCATTTTGATCAGGGAGATTGTGTTATTGTGTGAAGGTACATAAAAAAATTCCTCTCATTCATGGGATATTCCTTCTTGGTGCAAGTATCCATGTCCTGAACTATTAGAGGTGTGAAATCGGTATTCACGGAATGGGCCCCTAAGGGATGGGTCATGAAAGAGTGGTATCAAATATGGTCAGTTCTACTTAAGGACCGAGAGTCTGTGAGGTTGGTTTGTGGGCAACGGGGTTTTGTGTTTTGAGTTCACCATTCAGGCTAGGGAATCTAGTGTTGGTGGGAAACTAACATATCCATACACTAGGACACTGAATTATTCTCTCGAAATCAGTACATAAGAATAGAGGTTTCCAGTAATTTAATGGTACATGTATCATATCAGATTAGGCTATGTTCACATTTCCTTCATGAGTCATATCACAAGGTATAATCCGATGAATTTGTTTCATCTTGATATGTTTCAGGATTCATTAACACAGATAGCCATCCATGATTCTGATGCATGATCATTAGGATGATCTTCCTAGTGAAGAGGCATTTCTACATGGTCTAGTACTGGAAATAGTATATTTGGGTAGTGTACAAACTATACCACCACTTATCGAGCAGTAGGTACTTCCAGCACTACCCGTATAGGATACACGTAGTGTGAGTGAATTGCATGAGTTCCAGAATTAGTGAAATCTCATGTTTTTGAGATACACTAACCCAGAGGTAGATGAGGATTGACAGGAGGTAGTTAAGTGTTTTTACTTTCTTGGGAGGATGGATTCCAACCAATTGGCATTTCTAGATGCAATCATTCTTCATGTATCAGTGGGGAGACGGTGGAGATTAGTGATCCAGACACATGATGAGATAAATCCCACTTGGACATACATTGAATGCCTCTTTAGGGAGAAGGTATTTCATGTGATGTATCTCTTAGTGCACATAAAGGATCTCATGCATCTATAGTAGTGTCGTAAAATAGTAGCCGAGTACTCATTGTGATTTATGAATAATTCTCTCTACTATACGGATATAGTGTGGGACTCATTCTTCGGGTCCTAAAATGTTTAGTAGGGTCTATTCCAGGAGATTAGAGCATCAACGATATCCCTTAGCATTCTAACTTATGTTGGGGTACTAGATCGAGCTCTACATATGGAGATACTTCTAGATGAGAAAAAACCGACATTGGGAGCTACCACAGGTCTCTAGATTGGTGAGTCGTCTGTTTTGGGTAGCCGACTGTAGACGTAGGGACCAAAGATGGTCATAAACTCTAGGGGATGACACTAGGATATAGGATGAGTAGTGTGGTGCTCCTCGGGAAGAGTGAGTAAGCTGAAGGAACAACTAAGTTATTCATGCGATGGTCCGAGGCATCTAAGTACATATTTCTAAACCCGTTTAGTGACCGATCAATATATGGTCATGGGACAATAGAGATATAGGTAGAGATTAAATAATGGTGGTCTTTAGGGTGGTGGGAAATTTATAGGATTAGGATTGGAATTAAAAGGTCGGAAGAGGTTTTAGGTTTTACCAACACCACCCACAGTTGGTCCACCATGGGATGAGGGAGAAGATGTATAGGGAGGAGGCCAGATTTAGGTAATGGTGCCTTATGAACCTGAGGCTCATGGGAGGAATATAGTTGTGATCTGTGTCTTATAATCCTTAATTTTAGTCTTTATAGGCACATATTCCAGTCACTCAATTCTCACCACAACCATTTTTTGAGACTCAATGATTCTATTAGTACCTTTGATTCGATCCCTATTCTTAGAGGCTCCTATGGCTGATGATTCTATTATCAAAAATTGGTTCCAATATTGTTCCATTACTGTAGGGTGTATGAGTTTTGGCTGTAATCTCTTAGAGGTGGCATCGAGGCCTTATGAAATCATTCTTTTTTGTAAGGGATATTAGTAGTTCATGTATAGATTAACCATTTTAGGCACAAAGTGTCGTGTGTATGCAGTGATGGGACCATGATTTCATGCCTTTGTGGAATGGAAATGTATAAAAATTAGTATGGGCTTAATTATATAAGGATATATCCGATTACTCATCAAATGTCTAGTCTCACCCTCAGTGCAGCGAATGATAGGATTCATCAATTTCTTATACTAGTGGTTGTGTATGAGGATGTCTTTCTTGAGGATGTCCCTATATTTTCTCCTCATAGAGAGTTAGATTTTGTCATTAAACTATAAAATGCAATGAAAAAAACATCCACACTTACATATTGGATGGATCCAACATAGTTGATGATTTTCAGTATAAGGGATTCGTGATACCACATGCATCTCCCTAGGTGGCCCTCATTTTATTTTCCAAGAATGAAGAAAAGAACTTGAGGTTATGTGTTCTCTTCTGGAACCAAAACCAGGTGAACATGAAGAATAAGTTTCTCATACCGAGGATTGAAGGTCACTTTGATCATGTGAATGATGTGATGTGGTTCTTGATGATGGACTTCAAATCTGGATATCACCATCTTCGAGTAGAGAAATATGAAATCCAAAATATTGATTTCAGTTTTCTCTACGATCCCTATGAGTACTAGGTTATTTTTTATGGCATGATGAAATCCATGGTAGTGTTCATGGGACCCATGAACATATTCTTTCTACCTTCCCTAGACCAGTTCATTGTGGTATTCATTGATGACATCCTAGTGTACTCAACATCCATGAAGGGGCACGTGATATACATGAGGATAGTCCTAAAAAATACTCTAAAAGAAATATATTTATTGGAGCCTCTCTAAATTTCAATTATAAATAATATATGTCCAATTTTCAGTACATGAAATTTCATAGGCTAGTGTTGTCGTTGATCCATCGAAGATAAGGGATGATTTTTCATGGGAGCCTCCTAAGAGTGACACTAATATGAGAAGTTTCCTTTTGTTGGATGGGTAGTATCGAATGGTTGTTCCTGACTATTCCAGAGTAGATATATCATTTATATATTTGACATGAATGTGGAAACATTTCATGTTGATAGAGATGTTCCAAGAGAGTTTTCAACAGTTGAGGCAGATATTGATGAGTGCTCCTATCAAGAAATTCCAAGAAGAGGGTGATGAGTACACAGTGTCATGTAATGTATTGTAGACCAATAATGGTTGTGTCCTGATGTAGGGGAATGGGGTTATTTTCTATGCATCATGAATTATAGGACCACATGAGTATAACTATGTGACACTTGACCTTGAGTCGGGAGTGGTAGTATTTTCCTTGACGATTTGGAAACACCACCTTACGGGTGAGCGGTTAATCTTATTCTTTGACCAAAAAATCATCAATTATATATTATCATAGAATGATTTGAACTTGAGAAAGAGGTTATGTCTAGAGTTACTCTAAGACTATGAAATTGAGATTGTTTATACACTTGGGAAGTGGAATGTGGTGGTATATGCTCTTTGTAGGTGATCCATCTTGAAAGTTTTGGGTGATAGTTCAAACTAGTTGGTCGCATTGCAGATATCCTTTGTGGATGGAGACTAAAAATCATACCTCCAGTCGATGGTTATCACCCCTCCACTCAAATAGTGAGTTGAAGAGTCATAGGATGGGGATACTGACTATGAGACTTTAGGTTCTCTGTTTTCTAAAGGTCATACCCATGAGGGATATTCTAAAGGTGCGGAGCATGCCATTATCTTTAAATGATGCACAGTAGCACCAGTGATGCTGAAAGAGGAGGTATTTAGGTAGTTCCATAAATCACCTATGGTAGTATATTTGGTTGTTGCGAAGATGTTCCCGGATATATGAATATGTTCTAGTGGTGGGGGATGAAGAATTTAGTGGCAGAGTTCATTTTTAGATGCCTCACATTCTAGTAAGGGAAGGTTGAGCACTAGGACACAACAAGTTTTACTAAACCACTTGAGGTGCTAGAGTGGAAGTGGGATGAAATATTTATGGACATAATGATGGGTTTACAACGTACCTCTAGAGGGAATGATACCATCTGGGTGATCATTGACCGAGTCACATCTTAGCCAACTTCCCAGTGGTTCAGGAGAAGAGGTTAATTGAGATCATGGGATCCCGCTATGAGAAGAAGATAGTTCAACTCAATGGAGTCACATCAATAATTTAATCCAATCGTGATGCATGTTTCATATCTCGGTTGTGGAAGGGATTTTATGAGGAATTAGGGACACATCTTATCTTGTTCATAATGTTTCATGCATAGACGAATAGATAGACAAAGTGGACCATACTGGTTATGGAGGACATGTTTTATGCTGGAGTCTTAGATTTCGGTTGTAGTGTGGTGGACCGCCTACCCTTGGTGGGGTTTTTATAAATACATCCACCACTCCACCATCAGTAGGGTTCCATTAAATTCCATGTACATATTACCTTGCAGGCCTCCACATTTCTAGATATACCTCGGAGAGTCAGCACTCATGGGACCGGAGATGGTGTAGGGGACTACAGAAAAGGTGAAGGTCAACCAGGATCATATGAATACTGCATAGTGTCTTCAAAATTCCTATTTAGACGACTGATGGAGGATCATGGAGTTTGGGGATAGGGATTAGGTGTTCCTTTATCTCTCTCCTCAACGCAGGATATAGACATTTGTCTGGTGTGGTATTCTATCTCTGAGGTTTGTTAGGAAATTTCTAGATACTGAATAGATTTTGTCAGGTGATGTACCACTTAGATCTACATCTATAGTTAGGGAAGGTGCATGACTTCTTCTATGTGTCATGAATTAGGAGGTACATGCATGATCCATCACACATCGTTGATTGGGGTGAGATGGACATTGATGATGGCAATAATTTCATGGAGTACCCAATGGAGATAAAATATTTATAGGAGAGGATTCATAATGTGTGGTTTATTTACCTGGTACAAATTTAGGGGAAAAACTGGAATCTTCATAAGGGCACATGGTATAGGGATGCTCATATTCATGATTAGTAACCCCATTTGTTTGTATATATTTGTCTTTGGATTTTGGGGACATAATGTCCTAAGCTGGGTAGAATTTTGTGACTCATATTTTGATTAGATTTATTTTTATAAATTAATTGGAAATATTATGAGACCAGGTGCTGAGACATCATATGATTCTGATGCCCAGTGACCATGAACTAGACTGAAAATAATTTTTTATTAAGAAAGACACTTTTGAGGTAAAAGTGAGGCAAGGAGACGAAAACTGCTTCAACAAATGATGAAGAACATCGGCAGATCGAGGATCAACGATGACACAGGGATTTATTCTTCATCAATTACTAATCCCACTATAAGGTAGGATGTTAATATCTTGGAGATTTTTTCTTCCCCACTTAGATTCAACAATAAAATTAGACCAAAAAATGAACAAGTTAATCCATGGTTTGACAGTTCTTGTTGTATGGATAACTGTTGGTGGGTTTAAAAAAATAGATAGAAATTGCTGATTTTTTGTTAAGGTTCGTTGTTACACCTTATAACATGAACTGATCAAGGATGACATAAAAATGATAAGATCTATTCTTGGGGAATTAATATTATTTATCTCCCCCCCGTCAATCTCTCTTGTTCTTCATACATCCTTCTCCTTTAAAAACTCTATCAAAACGATCTACCATTGCACCCCTCATCCATTACGCGATGATCCGAGATCGATGAATTTGACCCTACGATGATATAGTGGACATTTGAGATTTTTCGGTGTGGTTCAATAGATTCATATTATTATGGAGACACATGTACATGGAATAATGTATGATATGGGCGGGGTGGCCGACGGTAAGGGTAGGACGCGGCTAGTGTGGCCGATCTAATGGAATCGAAATGAGATGACAGGTCGCCTGTACGACGGATAGCGGTAGCATTAGGATGTGGTCCAAGAGGGTCTCTGTTGGGAGCCCGCAGTGGTGGAGGCTATATTCTTTGACTAGGGGCCATGGAAGGAGGGCATGGTAGCAAGCTTGGATGTGGATCGAAGTCGTGTCAGAGGAACCTGTGACAGAAAGGACACATCGCATACAAAGGAGGCGGTCCAATTGTGTGAAATGCGGCTTGACACCACATTTACTAGGAGACATAGGGGGAGAAACATGGTCAGGGTAGACCATTTGGTATATGTGGAGTGACATTGGTGGGCTATATCTGACATAGCAAAACAACCAGCACGTGGCTGGTGAGACTAGGGTGGTCGGGTCACTCTAGTGGACTAGCAGGATGAACCTAGTAGCCCAAGGGGTCGGGTTTAATAGGCATAGTGGTCCAACACTAGTGGGATTGGAAGGTTTGGTCATTTATGAACTTGACTGGTTTGGGTCAACTGGACTTGGTCAGGTCAAGTTTCACGGGTCGGGTCATACCCTGATCTGATCCAAGTCGAGCTGTTTTACAAAAACAACCATATATTTCAAACTGGGTGTCTGTTTGATGATAATTTTTCAATGATGGGACCCTTGAGATGTGTAGTTAATTTTAGAATAATCTATGTGAGTTATTGTGGAATATGGAATAGTACCTAATGGCTAAAAGAGTATATTATTTTGGATTGAGTGTGATAAGTGAAAAATCCAACGATTGGTTGTGACATATTTAATATGTGACTTGGTTAATATGTGACTAGGTTACTATGTGAATTTGGGGATGCACGAATTATTTAATCTATCCATGGTATAGATACTATGTGTGTTATCAAACCTCAATTTGTTATCGATACTCTATGTGTTATTGATAGTCTATGTGTTATAGACACTCTGTGTGTTATCGACACTCTATGTGTTATCTGATCTCCATGGGTTATCAACACATCATGTGTTATCGACACTATCTGTGTTATCAAAACTGGGTGTTCATTGGAAAAAAATATATTACCCTAATTTTATTCATTACACTTATACCTATGTGTGCTTACTTTACTTATTTTAATTCCGTTGTGCTGTACATCATCTATTTCATTTTGGTATACTTCGTGTGTTTCTAATTTTTATTATTTTTTGGTAGTGGGGTATCTTAATAAGTAATATTTTTTATACCCCTTCAAGGGATTTTACCATATGTGTTGTCTATTGTATAGATGATCTACGTGTTTGTGATATTTTATGTGGACCAGCACATGTGGTGATTAGAGTGATCAGACGGATGATGTGTGCTGCTAGGTCTTCAAATATTTATTATATAAATACCCTTCAGGTAAGGTATTCTAGGGATGAGTTTCTGGAAATTGTGTATTCACTTTTGCAGACTCATTCATTAGTGGGATTATAATATTTTCATACTTACATTCTAGTTTCTTTCTACCATTTTCTATGGTTGGTTTATTAATGTAGGAATTAATTATATATTCAGTGTTTTTACATTTTAGTATTTTGATCTTGGAGACTGTGTGTGTGTGTGTGTGTTGGAACATTAGAAAATTTCTCTCATTATTGGTATATACCTCCTCAGTGCTCGTCGCCAACCCCTGGCCTCTTCGAGCCATTCATGGGGTAGTCATTACATGGGCTCTATAGGTACTGTTCCAGATAATAATTTTATATTAAAGGTGAATGAATAGGAATTCACATGTAATGGTTGAAAAAATGATGGATAAGTGAAAGATATATAATTGGAATTTATGCTAATATAAAACAACAATCACATATATTTATGATTTCTCAAATGGAAATGTAAAAAAATTAATTTGGTTAATGATTTTCTATTATCCATCAATTATAAACCAACACAAAATGAAAGGGAGTAAATATTAAAAAGTACAATCGAGGAGATGGGGAAGTTTCTTGATGATAATAAAAAGGTTAATATTTAATTAAAAATAAAATATCATTAAAATTAGAAGGATCTGAATATTTAAAAAAACATTTCTATTTAAAATAAATTATAGTAGTTAAAATTCCATTTTCAAATTCTATTCATTATTTTGGAAAATTATAATAGAAGATGACTATTAGAAAATTTTAGGTCTCATTTAATGAAGTGATTAATTTTATTAATAAAATCACATTCATTGGTTTATAAATACCATAGATTAATAGTTGAATATAACTATTTTTTGTTACAATTGATGAAAATTATATATTTCACAAAATAATGTAATTATAACGAAATTTAATGTTATGAACGAAATTATTTGAATGATTAAAATGAAAATAGGGTAATTTGACAACATTGGGAACTAATTATTGTATGGATGAGATTAATTTTGGATTATTGAAAAAAACGTTCTTATAAAATGGAACCATAATTGATGGTATGCTGATGAAATAAGTTAATGTATTAATATCTAATCAAAAAGTCATTTTTGAAGGTATGAACCATTATATAGGATATTTTTCAAAATCTGTAGGGTTTGAAAATTGATAAGGAATTTTCTGTTTTAGTTTTAATTATTAATATGGGTCAAATGGTTATTATAGAACATATTTTATGTGGAGTCATCCAACCAAAAGGATTAAGCTTTAAAAGAAATAATATGATTCTATGTGGAAGGTTTTGAAGAAATTTCAATTAATACTAGTGGATTGTGGGAGGGATATCTTATGGGTTAAATATCTGAATAATTTATTACAATCAAAACATCATAATTTTAGTTGAAGTGTCATCTATAAAAACATCAAAAGGTATAAGGAAAAGGGAAATTTATTTCATTCATTATTTATGATTCTAATAAAATAGGAAAATTTAAATATCCTTGATTAATACAATGTTGATCATCATCTCATTTTCCTGATTATATATTTGATGTGAAATATACAATTATTGAACATGGATAATGGTGGGTTACTAAATTTAAAATTAATTGTTTCAAAAATAATTTGATAAGAAAATATTGAATTGATGAACATATTAATTTTTATGGGTCAAATTAAAATTTAATAATTTTTTCATAACATTTTTATTAGGATAGTAACATAATATTTTAGAAGAATGAATTTTTTTAAAATAATTTCAAAAGTTTATGTGTTGTGATGAGAGTAAAATATACTCAAGGAATGTTATTTCAAGTTGGATAAACAATGAATAAAATATATCTTATTATGTAAATATAGTTGGCTTTGGGAAACCAATGGATATAATTGTATCCAAAACAGGTGAAAAATAATTCTAATAAAAAATATTTTGAAAGGTGTGATCTCAAGAAGAAGAAATTAGTGGAATTTGTAAAGAATAATGTTCCTCCATACAATAAACCTATGTACATGTTCTATAATTTAATATGATATTATAATCTTCATGAAATTTTCCATGGAGTGTCATATTTTCAATGAAAATAACAAATTGTGAAATCTTAATCAGAAATGTGATTTTCGTAATAACATGGATTGTCAAATTTTTTATTAGATGTTGGTTTGTTTAGTAAAAATCCATGGATAATGAACAAGATTTCAAGGTAATCATTTTTCATGGCTATGTTATAATTTTATCTTCCCCTCACCCAATTTTTCTTTGGATTATTATTGATGGAGGGGGGGGGGAATGAAAATATAAATCTATTTATGTTTATTTCATTATATATTTAAAAAATTTATTTCAAAGGGGTGTATTTTAGAGTTTAACCACTGATATTTTTTACCTATTAGGGACTGATATATTTTTCCGAGGGATTATGTATTTAGAAGGAGTTTTTAAATGGGAATATATATGAGATCCTCATATATGTGTATGAGTCTCTGTAAATTGTTATAAATTTTTTGTGAGTATGTAGAATATAATTTTTATATATAGATAAAATGGAAATAATTGTAATGTTTTAGAATTATTGATTCGTACATTATCTATTGTGGTATTAGGGTAAAATAAAAATATATTTTCTATAAATATCAAGTGTAATAAGAGATATGAAAGTGAAATAAAAAATCTGATACCACATTATAGAGCCCCATATTCATATGTTATGTCATAACCTAGATTTCATTAAATAGGTGTATGTGTCGTTGGTCCACTTTGCCTCATGTGCACCCCTCATACTCCAGATGCTACAGACTATCAGCGATGGACATGTGTCTGTCCAGGGGAAGACTATTCCCTCTTGAAAAAGTATGATAATAGTAAAATGAATAGCTAAATAAATTGCAGAATCATATCAATAATATAGAAGACAATGGAAAAAATATATAAACACATGGACCTATAACCTTCTATAGTATAATCCTGATATAAATATCCAAGCACAAAATCAAAATCAAAATCATTAATCGGGTCATATAAAAAATATATTGATGTCTTGTTACATAAAAATATGCAAGATATGTGAAAATGGAAATCACAATAGTACATGGTATAAAAAAAGATAAAAAATTAGAAAATATATCCAAGTATTATGGTATTCATCCATGTTATCTGATACCAATCTCTCATGCTATGTCATGCAAGAAGTCATGTTTATATATGGGGTGCTTCAACATATCCACTCTTACATGAATATATTCTACCCAGGTAACCATCTGTGGCCCAAATAAGGTGTGAGATAAACTCAGTAGGCCACCATCAACGGTTTCTATATATGTCTAGTTTATGTATATAACATGTATTTCTGAAGATATAGTAATCAAAAATAGTAATAATGACAATAAATGATTTAATTTTCATCCCTAAAGGAACACCGGGAAAACATAACCTTCATTATCATGTGTCTTTATATCTCTTATCATGTTACCATTGGACGCAATGCCCGGTATCACAAGAGTATTGTATTTCTTGCCTAGTATCACAATATTGGGTCATCATTACTGATATCACAAGAATTGGGGATTCCATGCCTAATATTATTGTATTGGTTCCCCATACCTGGTATCATAAGAATATGGGATACCATGGCAAATATAACTGTATAGGGTCATTGTACCATGAATTACATGAATTAGGGATTCCATTCTGAGTATCACAGTATAGTGTCTAATTGACCAGTATCACAAGAATGAGGGACTCCATTTGTAGTCTCATATTATAAAGTCTCCATGCCTAATATCACAATAATAGGGGATGCAATTCATAGTAACATATAATTTAATCATCATGAATTGTATCATAAGTGTAGGAGGAACCATGCCCATGTAATAGTTTAATAGAACTATTAAAATTATAAATCGATGTTAAATTATTAGTAAAATGTTCTTCAAAACTATTTTCCGTCATTTTAATAAGGGCGTGACCATATTCCATTTTATTAGGTAATGTGATCATACGACCCTTATTGAATTCAATTCCATATAAATGATTTGGAATTTAAACATGTAATGACACTAAAATCATCTATAATCAATATTATATCATCATTTACAAGTGAATATAAAAACACCAAAAGGTGTTTTGGATATACATAATTGTTGTAAAACTGTTACGATTGAGGTAAAATGTTATGGGATGACACTCTATAAGGTGGCTAATAATTATATGAATTGGGTTCTATCAAGTCATTATGTTCCATGTAAGACAACCAATTAAAGAAAAATTCAATTTAATGGAAATAAAATCGTGAAACTACTGAACAACACAAATCACATATTATAAAACATAAAGACATTAGGGGATCAATTCAAGACCACATACCTTGATCTCAAAGTACACTCCCCATCCCATATCAGCCCTTAATAGGGCTTATATCTAGAGAAAATGAAAGAACAAATGGACACCATGAAAATGGAGCTTTTAGGACAAAAATAAAAATAAAAATCATCATGGGAAATAAAAAAGAGGAACCAAAATAATGGTTTGAAGAGAATACCTTCTGGAATCCAACCAGACTGACAAATGATCAATCAATATTTAGACTTCTTACTTATGAAAAGGATTATTTGGAGCCAAAGGGGGATCTAAATATGAGTATAAATCATCATCACATTAGATAATAGATGAAAATATACTTCGAATTAAAATTATTAGGATTTAAAAGAATTTTTTATTTTTTACCAAAATATCTAGGTCACATGGTTTGGATACACATTTGAACAAACCATGCACTAAATGTTTCCCATCCACAATATAAGGTGGAACAACACAAGGTTTAATGTGCACTATTTTCCGAACCATGTGTGAGTTGTGTGATCCGAATATAATTAACATTGTAGACCAACAATGTCACGAACCAGCCAAAGTCGACCCTGAACCGGGCACCCAGGCCAGCCTGCGACAAGTCCCTAGAGGCATTCCCGATCCTCCCGGGATGGTGACAAGCACCAAGGGCATAAATAGAGTACACACGGGAAATATTTAACCCATATATAAATAATCAATCAAACAGCGGAAATAAGCGGACAACCCAAAATTAATTTATATAAATATTGAACTAAATATTATTTGTAAAAGAAACTAAAAGTAGAACAAAACCAACAACTCAACTGAACAATCCCGATGACCAACTAACTCCATGTGACACTTCTGGTCAATCTCAAAAACAATTATCAAATGTCTCCTAAGGGGATCGAACTAAAGATGAAACCTGCACAAGGGCTAAAAAAGAAGACTATATGCGTGAGTATTAAAACTCAGTAGGTTAGCCCGATATTCTATTCAAAATGAAAATTCCTTTCAAATAAAAGAAATATCAATTTATATTTTTAAAGTCATGATTTTAAAGTATGGTTTTCAAATGAGGTTCCATGCTATAATAATTATCAGACAAAAACATGCATGTTTAATAAAAAATGCAAGTAACTATTTTTTTCAAAGAGGTGCAACTTCAAAATGAAAATAGTTTTCAAGAGGGATGCATTAAAGAATTTTAACTATTAAATAAATAACACATAGTACTGAATTTACCAACCAAACACACCGTATGCCGACGGTGATTACAAAATAGCCAATGAGCACTAGTCACGGGAACACCCCTTGGCACTAGTTAGTTGTGAGCCCCAGGTATCTCGTATATCGGTGAATGTAACCATAATAAATATCCTTTATCATGCACAAGCCACTAGTATGGAACATACCCATAACCTAGTGGTACCCAATAATCATAATAATCATAGTTTAGTTAGTTTTGTCATCATCAAACCTGCTACATGAAACAGAGGCCAACCCCCACAGAATCACTAGCATACTAGTACACGTCTGCCCACCTAGATACCCGTGATTCCATTTAGTGCTCAATCAAATTACACATATTATAAAATACACATTTCACATCAACATTCCATTCCCAAACCATAAAAACACAAACAGCCCATAATCTTTCTTCACATTTCTTACACGAATCAACAAACCGCTAAATATCTTGGTAAAACAATTTCATGAAGTGTATTGAGGCTTTGTAGATAAAACTCATTCAAAAACACTCTTTAAAGTATAAAAACACATCAAAAGCAAACCAAATAATATTTGGAAGCCCTAGTAACATTTAATAAAAACATTTAATGGACCATAAAACAATCACAATTTCACAACTTGGTATACACAAGTAAAACACTCCTTCATTTCTAGGAAATGCCAAACGGGCCTTTAAACATTTTCTCAAAACTAACCTTTGAAGAAGGTATGCATTTTAATTTTATTAAGGATCTGTATAAACAAAATTTACAGAAGAAAACCACATTCATAATTCTCTTATAATACTCAGGGTACATATTCAAAACACAACCATTTCCATAAAGATGTGAAATGATCCATTTTTGGGAAACTCGGGCCAAAATATGTTGTAAATCAAAACCCACTTGTTTGTAAAAAAATACAAATTGGAAATCCATATAAGTACCCAAAAATACCATTTATCATTCTTCCAATTCATTTATAAATCCAAACAAATAACTTTTAAATCACACATCACACATAAAATCCAACCAGGCATTTTACCGAAAACATGACATGCCCTTTTTAAACAAAACAATTTATTTGAAGTACATGAAAAGGAATAAAACAAAAAATGAATGCCATATTTTCATTCAAGGTACTGTAACATGTTAAAAATACCATAAACCAGATTATAAACCTCACAAAACATTTTCAAAAGATAACGGAACATTTAAACAAACACTTGTTGATCACTTTCACGCCAAAAAAACACCACCTTTCACAAAACAATGATTAAACAACCACTTTGGACACCAAGAAATTTATCCAAAGGCTTAAAAACAATAATGAACATTTATATCAGTTTAGGAAAATATTAAAATGATGAAACATGAATGATAAAGGCATGTGCAAAGGATATCCTACCTCAAATCTTTGGCGTAATTGAAACGCACACCCGAAATCACCCGCCACAGGTTTATAAACCATAAAACTATAAATACCATACCTAAAAAAACAGAAACACCATCAAAAAACATGGTATAAAAAAACCCTAGGTCTATCAATACTAGGGGAAAATATAAATCAAAGAAATAATGAAAGGAGGGGGAAGAGGAAGGACGAAGGAGAAGGAATCTCACATTTCACCCTAGAAAACTCTTCGTCATCCCTTCGATCTGCAACCCTAGAGAGAAGGTAATGGATTGAAAATTCATGGAGAGACTCCTAAGGTCTGGAAGAACCAGGGAAATAATATTGGTGTCCAAAATAGTACTAATTGATTGATTTATTAATGATACAAGGTACCTTGTCAATTCTGGACGATTTGAGGTGTCCTGAAAATTGTCACTCTAATCCGCGACCCATATGAGCTCCAAAGAGGTAAAATCGATTATGAGGGTTATGATAGGGTATTTGGCTTAGAGGGGGAGGTTGAATCTCCGAAAAATATTAAAAAATTAAAAATATATAAAAGAAAAGAATTATTTTTTTTAACAGGAAATGGGCCCATGGGCTAGCCCAATACCTAAATAAGTAACCCAAATTCACCCTGCTTATGAATTTATAATGGGTCCAAAAGGATACATAAGTTTTCATATGTCAGTATAGGACAAGTAGAAATTTTAATGGGTGAAAATGATGAAAAAAAAGTTAGAAAAGAAACAAATTCGGTTTTTAAAACTGGGAATGGACTCACAGTTGGCCCAAATTATGAAGTAACCACCCTTTCTTCAAAAACTACTAAACAAACAATGGGGATCCCAAATTAGGGTGGTTAGACATATATGAAACTTCAAAACTCTGGATTCATCTCACCAAATACCCATTAAAGGATCGAGATTTCCAATGGACTGGATCAATACAAAGACAAAAAAACCGTGTATGACAAATCTCCCCACCATTAAAGCTTTCCGCCCACGGAAATCCATAACCCTTTCCGGCTGAAAAAAAAAACACCTAAGGATTCCATAATAACATAATCCAGCCTCTAAAGATAAGGAAATATCAATCACCAACAATACAACATAATCCTCTTTCCCACACAAAACACAACTCACAACCACGTCTGGAGAATCAATGGAAAGATGAAGCCACTACCTCCATAACCAAGCCAAGAACCCGATTGTTGGGCCTTATCTCAATGAAACCAACCATCACCAAAACCAATAAGAACTCACAAAAACAAATATTCCAGGGGATTCCAGAATGGACTCCCCACCATTAAAAATCAACTAGCACTAGAAATGTTCTTAGGATGAAAATCCAAGACACCCATGGTGGGTCTCCCCACCATTAGAAACCAACTAGCAACAAACAGAATAGAATTCCACATGAGCTAAAATTGGGCCTCACTCACAGAAGCCCAAAAAACCCTCCTACAAAAACCCACTATACCAAGTTAATAGGGTTACAACATGAACATATACACCACCCACTCCCGAACAGAGGGGACACGAACTTGGCCAACACATTCCGCACAGTTCTAGACCCCTGCCACTAGGGGATAGGAGGGAAGGGGACCCAATAATTTGGCCACTGAAACCACAAAAGAAACAAAGAAACTACCCAAAACTCTCCACCTATGAATAGGTAACACCAAGACTACACCAGATTTTCCCAAGAGGTCCACACAGGGACATTGATCGAAAACCCACATCCATGAAGGCATAACCCTAGACACTATGTGGGGGGTTAAGTCCACCATGCTTGTTGCGACAAAAGGAAATTTGCAGAAATGAGGAAACAAAACATTGACATAGAAACTAACTTACCAAAATAGAGGTGTAAGGATCCTAATTGAGCACTCCACACCTCTATCGATCTGCTGACTGCGTGAAAAACTTCACTCTGAGGCCTATGGCTGGAGCCCTAGATTCTTGAAGCATTTGTTGCACCACAGTCAGGTGATAAGGATCACACCACTCAAAAAAACCACACTTGATCACAAAAAAAAACCTTCATCAAAATAGGAACTCATAGATACATATCAATATTCTATCTCACTCTAAACGAGTGGAAGAATGGACAAGGAATACGACGAAACAGATCAACATCACCGAACACAAATGCTCTATCCAAAAGATTTATCACGCCCTAGAACCACTTTTAATAGATCCCAAACATCTCTCTATTCCATCAAACAGGTTGAGGCATCATCAAAATTGGTGGATTGAACATTTGAAATGAATCCTTAGGTTGGTCAGTAGGAATGTTTTCCAACAGAGAACTATCCATGGCCACATCACAACATCAAACACATCTTTAGAAACCCAATGAAATTTAATCCAAAACAAAGCCACCAACAAGATCTCATCTCTAGATAGAACAAGTGTATGAATTCATGATCACATGGAAGCTAACCAAATAAACAACTCTTATAATACATATAAAAATCAAACCACATAACCATTATTTTTTTAAAAAAAGCCACAATTTTCAGCTCAAAACAATTTTGAAAAAAAAAACAAACTAACTTGGTGGGCTTCCACATTTACCAATGGTGTTTCATCAAGTCTCACACACATGCACATTTCCATGCCACCATAGGCACCCAACCACAATGCCATATAGGCCATCCTTCTAGATATGAATAATACCATGCATGTGAGCACCCATGAAAACACCAAAGGATAAAACAAAACAACATCATTCAAAATAAATCATGTTCCTTCAAAAGGAACACCAACCACCAAGTCAAAACCCCATTTCTTATTTCACAAAAAAACCACAATTCAAAAAGAATAATTTTCTTACAAACCTACCCCTTTTTATTTTTAACAACTTTTAAAATAACCAAACCACACCAAACAACCCCTTCCCATTTTTTTTAAAACAAATTCAGCAAGGTATGTTTTCATAATCCGAGGTCCATTTAGACCAATACCTTTTCTAGTAAAACACCAACTGATCAAAACCAATTTCCAAAACTAATTTATCTGATTCAAAAACTTTTTGACATCCCAAAATACCACATTTAAAACAAAGATTCAGAATCACCTTAAAATGATTCAAAATTTTAAAACATTTTATTCCAACAAACCACAAGTTTAGATTATGGATAATCTAATCTAGTTAAATCATTTCAAATTCCCTCCAATTTTTTTCCCAAAAACACAACTTTCCAAAACAATTATTATATTTAATTTTTGAAAACCCCATTTTCACTTTTCAAAATCCAATCCTTCCATTAAAACAAATTTCCAAAATTCTCACACAAGGATTTTAAAAACAAAAATTCAGAATTCAAGAAAGGTTCAAGAGACAAAAAAGAGGGAACTAGTGTCGG
Source organism: Viscum album (assembly GCA_963277665.1). Taxonomy (NCBI): domain Eukaryota; kingdom Viridiplantae; phylum Streptophyta; class Magnoliopsida; order Santalales; family Viscaceae; genus Viscum; species Viscum album. Next base: position 880,837,664 of record OY728153.1, on the reverse strand, counting down.
TGGGGGACTTGACCATATGGTTGGAAGCCATATGCCAAACACAACACCAACACAGAGAGACTTATTAGGACCATTCCCCAACTCTACATGGCATTCCAGGCCCTGCGAGCTCACAGAGGCCATTAGTCAGACTCCCCTTGTCATATCCCAACACCAAAAAATCAACCAGAACAAAGGACACTAATAAAACTGGACTACCTTGGAAACCAGAGGATTAGAACAAGAAAGAGTTCGCGACACTCTTCTTTCACATACACCTCAAGTCCCAAAAATCCTACTCCATCTACCTTGACATACCCAAAATAAAAAGGGTGCTCTAAAAAGAAAGGTCCGCTAAGAGCCAACCTCCTCTGATACCATTTTGTCACGAACCAGCCCGAGTCGACCCTGAACCGGGCACCCAGGCCAGCCTGCGACAAGTCCCGAGAGGCGTTCCCGATCCTCCCGGGATGGTGACAAGCACCAAGGGAATAAATAGAGTACACAAGGGAACGATTTCTCCCATATATAAATAATCAAACAAACAGAGGAAATAAACAGACATCCCAAAATGAATTTATATAATATTGAACTAAATATTATTTCTACAAGAAACTAAAAGTAGAACAAAACAAACAACTCAACTTAACAATCCCGATGTCCAAATAACTCCATGTGACACTTCTGGTCACTCTCCAAAACAATTATCAAATTTCTCCCAAAGTGATCGAACTAAAGATGAAACCTGCACAAGGGCTAAAAAATGAAGAAGACTATAGGTGTGAGTATTAAAACTCAGTAGGGTAGCCCGATATTCTATTCCCAATGCACATTCCGTTAAAATAAAAGAAACATCAATTTATAGTTTTAAATTAATGATTTGAACGTATGGTTTTCAAATTAGGTTCCATGCTATAATAATTATCAGACAAAAACATGCATGTTTAATAAAAAAAATGCAAGTAACATTTTTTTTCAAAGAGGTGCAACTTCAAAATGAAAATAGTTTTCAAGAGGCATGCTTTAATGAATTTTAACTATTAAATAAATATCACATACTACTGAATTTACTAACCAAACACACCATATGCTGACGGTGAGTACAAAATAGCCAATGAGCACTAGTCACGGAAACACCCATACGCACTAGTTAGTTGTGAGCCCTAGGTACCTCGTATCTCGGTGAAAGTAACCATAATAAATATCTGTTCTCATGCACAAGAAACTAGTAGGGAATATAACCATAACCTAGTGGTCCCCAATCATCATCATCATCATAGTTTAGTTAGTGTTGTCATCGTCAAACTTGCTACGTGAAACAGAGGCCAACCCCCACTGAATCACTAGCATCCAAGTACACGTCCGCCCACCTAGACACCCGGGATTCCATTTAGTGCTCAATCAAGTTACACATATTATCAAATACACATTTCACATCAAAATTATATTCCCAAACCATAAAAACACAAACAGACCATAATATTTCTTCACATTTCTTAAACGAATCAACAAACCGCTAAATATTTTGGTAAAACAATTTCATGAAGTGTATTGAGGCTTTTCACATAAAACTCATTCAAAACACTATTTAAATTATAAAAACATATCAAAACCAAACCAAATCATATTTTTCATCCCTAGTAACATTTAATGAAAACATTTAATGGACCATAAAACAATCCCAATTGGACAACTTGGTATACACAAGTAAAACACTCCTTCATTTCTAGGGAATGCCAAACGGGCCTTTAAACATTTTCTCAAAACTAACCTTTGACAAAGGTATGCATTTTAATTTTATTAAGGATATGTATAAACACCATTTACAGCAGAAAAACACATTCATAAATCTCTTATAATATTCAGGTTACATATTCAAAACAAAACCATTTTCATAAAGATGTGAAACGGTCCATTTTTTGGCAACTCGGGCCAAAATATGTTGTAAATCAAAACCCACTTGTTTGTAAAAACAAATCCAAATTGTAAATCCATATAAGTACCCAAAAATACCATTTATCATTATTATAATTCCTTTATAAATCCAAACAAATAACTTTTAAATCACACATCACACATAAAAGCCAACCGGGAAATTTACCGAACACATGACATGCCCTTTTTAAACAAAACAATTTATTTTAACTACATGAAAAGAAATAAAACACCAATTGAATTCCATATTTTTATTCAAGATACTCTAACATGTTAAAAATACCATAAAACAGATTATAAACCTCACAAAATATTTTCAAAAGATAACGGAAGATTTAAACAAACATTTGTTGAGCACTTTCATGCCAAAAAAACACTAACTTTCACAAAACAATGATTAAACAACCACTTTGGACACCAAGAAAATTATCCAAAGGAATAAAAACAATAATGAACATTTATATCAGTTTAGGAAAATATTAAAATGATGAAACTTGAATGATAAAGGCATGTTCAAGGGATATCCTACCTCAAATCTTTGGCGTAATTGAAACGCACACCCGAAATCACCCGCCGCGGGTTTATAAACCATAAAACTATAAAGACCAGACCTAAACAAACAGAAGACCCATCAAAAAACATGTTATAACAAAACACTAGTTCTATCAATTCTATGGGATATTATAAATCAAAAAATTAATGAAAGGAGGGGGAAGAGGAAGGAGAAAGGAGAAGGAATCTCACCTTTCACCCTAGAAAACTCATCATCTTCCATTAGATCTGCAAACATAGAGAGAAGGGAATGGCTTGAAAATTCATTGAGAGACTCATCAGTTCATTAAGTACCAGGGAAATATGACTGGTGTCAAAAAGAGTACAAATTGATTGATTTATGAATGATACAAGTTACCTTGTCAATTCTGGACGATTTGAGGTATCCTGAAACTTTTCACCCTCATACGCGACCCATATGAGCTCCAAAGAGTTAAAATAGATTATGAGGGTTATTATAGGGTATTTGGCTTTGAGGGGGAGGTGGAATCTCCGAGAAATTTTAACAAATGAAAAAGATATAAAAGAAATGATTTTTAAAAAAATAGGAAATGGGCCCATGGGCTGGCCCAATACCCAAATAAGTAACCCAAATTCAGCCTTCTTATGAATTTATAATTGGTCCAAAAGGATACATAAGTTTTCATATATCAGTATAGGACAAGTAGGATGTTTAATGGGTGAAAAGGGATGAAAAAAAAGTTATAAAAGAAACAAATTCGGTTTTTAAAATTGGGAACGGGCTCACGGTTGGCCCAAATTATGAAGTAACCACCCTTTCTTCAAAAAATACTAAACAAAAAATGGGGATCCCAAATTAGGGTGGTTAGACATATATGAAACATAAAAACTCAGGATTCATCTCACCAAATACCCATGAAAAGGATCGGGATTTCCAATGGACCGGATCAATACAAAGACAAAAAAACCGTGTGTGACAAACAACATGGGAGTGAGACCCTTCTTGAATGTTTAGTGGAAATTGAGAGATCTTATTTCCCCTCTAGAGCCCACCCCCTCCCCCCCCCCCCCACACACATATTTAGGGAAAAATGAGTGTGCTTGCTCACACGGATTTTACTAACCATGAAACCTGGTGTATATTACCACCAACCAAGGTTCTGATATTCAAAAAAAATCCTTAAACACTCCTGTAATAACCATAATGTCTATAGGAATCTATATTAGATCAAAAAAAATAGTGATATTGAAATTTAAAGTAATTGTAACACATATAATTACCATGTTCTTACAATCTTCTCCCTTAAAAGAACTTTACCCCAAGTTCACCTTCCCAAGGATGTGAAACACTATCATTGAACAATTATATCAACAGTGTACATATCTTAGCATCATTTTACCATGTCTTTTCCTATACTTGACCATGCTACCATAACACCAATACTAATAGGATAGACCATCCTCATAGACAATTCATGACCCAATCAATTATTTTTATAGGATACTCAATAAAAGAAGCATCAACATCTAGATCAACATTCTCAAAATCATAAATATGAAAAAATCAACATGATAACAGTGAAGATATGAATGATGGAATTCATAACACATGGAATAGTACCTATAAGGAAATATCAACAAAAAGGCTACCAGATTTTCTCTTTTTGTGATCTCAAATGACCACTAAAATTATGTCGATAGATTCCATTGTGTATGTACCCATCTATTCCCACATCTGGGAGATAGATGCTAGAAAAATGATCCAAAACCGTGAACTCCAGAGGATTTCAATGGAGTTCAGTAAATTATTATAGTCTAGAATCAATAGTTAGCATATACTTTCTTATAAGTTAAACATACATTGAAGTATCATGAATGGGGAAATGGCCCAGTATGGATGCCTCTCCTACCTCTAACTACCAAATTGGTGAAAATAATGACTGAACATACAGTTGTTAATAAATATAAATCATTTTAATCTCCCAGTAGTTTGTATTGTAGTTGAAAATTATAAGAATGATATGTTTCTCCCAAGAACCACTTATATGAAATACACAATCCCAGAGCATGTCCTCTATCACATATATAGTTCATTCCTACAAGTCATTCGTCTAAGAGGGATAAGATGCTCTTAGAAGAACCTTTGAACATAGATCACTCTATAACATTTCCAATACATCTATGTAAAACTATAATCCCTATCATATATGATATTATGAGGGAACCCATGTAGTTGTGTGATCTCATGGACATACATTATTCATAGCTCATCAAAATACAATATTTTACATATATAATGGATGTGTCTTACATTCTTCATTCAATCTAGAACTACCAAAACATTGTCTTCACCTCAAGGGGACTTCAAAAAGATATGGAGAAAATACATTGAAATATATTCCCATTTCCATTCATGGACTCATAATTGTTTAAACATGATATTAGGTTTCTCTTTCTCCAACATCACATGTTGGAAGATACAATACATAGTGATAAATATTTTTTTATAATCATTCATCCAAGACCATCAATACTAGATTGACATATCTCAAAACATATTGTATATTCATTGATGAAGTCCCCACTAAGAAACATATGACAATAACATCATCTCCACTACTATGTCCATTGAAAACAATAAAAACCACACAAATAAAGTTTGTTGTCGTCATCGAATGTCAAATATGAAGGCCATTCCGCACTATAAATACAAATTATTGGACCATACCCTCTAGATCTAAAAATTTCCCCACCTTCACCCTCTCCAATATTAAATAGGTCACTGAAAGTAATTCAAGTACAATATACCAATGATGGTTCTTATGATCAATGTTCTTCTTATAGAATAGATCAATAATCTTCCACTCAATACTGTACTGGTGAACTGCTTAAATTTGACTGCATCTACTCATAGCATTGACAAAAACATTTCACATCTCAAAAAAAATTTACTAGATAAAATTCAAAGGACTACCGATATTAAACCACTCTTTTATTTGTATGATTCATGTATTATTTTTTTAAAATATAATTGAGTATTATTTGACCCAAAAAACCATAAAATACTCTCCTAGTCGGTAATGACTCCATGAATGGATGGTGTGTATAAAAGTTGTCATCCTAAGATCATGCCTCATGAAATTATGCTCAAAATGACTCTGTTTCTGCATCCCATACACAATGACTCAACCTTATTTCATTAAAACTCCTCTAATATACATGATACATCAATAATACTATATATCATCCACCCGGCTCATGCGAAACCAAGATCATAACTAAATTCAATATTCCTTTTATCTAATGAATGGATGAATTACTGAGTTTGATAATAAAAAATTCACAAACTAATTAGTGAATCTCATAAATTGTTCTTATATGAATGATAAGTCCTTTATAAAACTCATGTTGAAATCAGATATCCTAATTAAACACTAAATTTCAAATATGATCTTCCAATAATCTCAAGTCACTACAGTTCTCACATTATTTTAGTCAACTAAAACTCATTCCTCTAAGTAAATATGACCCAAGAAATGAACCTTGTCTATCTAGAAATAGAATTTACTGAGCTTAGGAAATAGTTTGAGCTCTCTCAGGGTATTTAAAATGATCTCCACATGAGTGGCATAGTCAATTCAAGTATGATAATACACTATGATATCTTCTATGAAGACCACCATGATAGAATCTAAATATAGATGGAAATATCTATTCATAAAATCCAAGAATATTGTATGAGTTTTTATATGTCCCAATGAAATCAAGAGACTCTCCTATAATCCATACTAACTATGGAATTTCATTTTTTTGGATATCACAAGTTCTGACTCAAACCTGATGATAACATTATCTTAGGTCGATATTCCTGAAAACCCTTACTTCTATTAGTTGGTAATTGATATTGAAAACATGATCTAATGGATATAGGCATTTCTTAATAAACTGATTCAACATCTTGTAATCCACACTAATCCAATACGTTCCATCATCCTTCATGGTGAAATGGACTGGTGAACCATAGGGGGGAAGCACTAGGCCCTCAGAAATTCTTATGTTATAAATCTTCCAACCTCATCTGGATAAACTATTACTCACTAGAGGACATTATTTAAGGAGGAATAGATACCAGTACAGCTACATGAACTAACTCTTTAGTAAAATCTCCCTTTCTCTTTGTATGTAAAGACCCGTAAAATTCAAGGGAAATTTTTTCTTAATTTTCTTTGGAATTTTACAAGAGCGCGGTTTCTGACGGCACTTGATTCCGAGGCCCGGAGTGCCCGAAATTTATTTCCGAAGTTTGGCTCGGGTACGTTCAGTGAACGAACGAGCGGGAATTTATAACTTTTGATCCGGTGCTCGGAATTGAAATCCGAGGACACCGATGAACTCGCAGCGCCGATATTTGCTTAAGGAGACCTTTTCCGAAGGTGCGTTTATTGCGGGACGAAAGTTAGTTTTTGGGAGAATTATAAAAAGTTAAAATAAAAATGTGGAACACTTTTTATTTTTCTTACTTGTCAGTTAACTCCTCTCAAAGGAAGTTAAAGGTGGGACCCACATCCACTTAACCTCCCTTGGGAGGATTCAGTGTGGTGGGGCCCACACGAAACCCAACTTTCCATCTCCTCTCAAAACTCCCTTAACTCCCCTTTTAATTGAAATTGACAACTTAGCTTATTAATTGGGTTGAGTTGTTTAAACTTTTTCAAACCTTTGAAATTCAAAAAGGTTTGGTTGAGTAAATAAAATAAGCTCTTAGCTTATTTTATTTGGATAGAATTCTGTAGCCTCTTGAGAGTTTTGAAGCCTTCTCCTTCTCATTCTCCTTCTTCTTCTTCTTCTTCTTCTTCTTCTTTAAGCTTGACGAAGAACGCGAAGAACCCTCGAGCTCTGACGAAGAACGCCACTCCTCTCTTCTTCGTAGCCGATTGTATCCGAAGATCGACGACGCCTTCCGTGTCAACGAAAGGGAACGCTGCTTCCTCATCGGACTTCCTTCTTCGGCTTACGAAGATTCTCCAATGACGTACCTCTTCGGACGTACCTCTTCATCATCGGATTTGACGAACGATTACCGCGACGCCCGACCTCCGCGACGTTGTCTTCTGCAGATCTTTGACGATCATCGATCTTGAACCAAGGTAGGGGTTTGTTGTGGTTTATTTCTTTACTCTCGTTCTTGGTTCCAGAATGATAATCTTGTGATTAAATATTTAAGAGTTATCATCTAACGAGAGGGGGGTCGGACCGCACAAACACGGCTGAATTCCCCCTCCTTTGTTCTTGGTTATTTTTTATAATCTTGTGGATGAACGAGAAGGCGTGGTGACGTCGCACCACGCGGGAATCGCCCGGCTTATTTACGCGACGCCGTCGCGCCGCGCCACGGGAAGTTTATCATGAACGCGACGCCGTCGCGCCGCGTCAAAGGGAATCGAAGGCGCCACGGCCGGAGCGGGGCCGCGGCGGAGGGGCGCGGTGCCGTCGCACCGCCCTGGACGATGAACACCGCGGCCGGTTCCGGGCCACGGCGGGACGAGAGGACTGGCGGCTCTCCGGGCCGCCGGCGACGGAAACCAGAAGGGGACCGGCTTTGCCGGTCCCGTTGAAGAAAAACCGGCCGGCCAGGTGGGCCGGCCGGAAGGTCAAAGACCGGGGGAATTTAATTTCCCCGGTCAACTCAAATGCCCCCCCATTTCTGAGGGGGGGGGGGGGGGGTTTCTTTGAGGGGGGCAGGCGTCCCCCCGGTTTCCCTCATAGCAGGCCCCCACGAGGGGGGGCCGGTTCTCCAAAGGCGCGGCTAAAAGCTGCGCCGCCATCTTGAAAAAGCGGGGGCCTTGCCCCCCGCGCGTGGCACCCAGCGGCGCCAGGCCGCGCCGCCGCCGGACGGGCCGCGCCGCCGCGCCGGACCGCACCGCCGCGCCGGTCCGCGCCTCCGCGCCGGACCGCCGCCGGCCGGGCCGGGTCGGTCCCGGGTCGGGTCGACCCGGTTCGGGCCGAGCCAGGGGGTCGGGCCGGGTCGGGCCGAACCCGGACCCCCCATTTTCGAATTGACTTTGGTTTTTTGCTCATAACATGAGATACGGACCTCCGATTGACGAACCGTCTGCGGAAACGCGATCCTTGGATCAAGACGGTCGTTTAGATATATCGCACTCAAGGTTTCGGAATACTTTGAGTTCGGCCGGGTTGGTTCGTTCACGAAACCAACCGGGCCTTCGGAGCGGAAACGCTAATATCTTGAGCTACGGACGTCCGATTGACGTGATGTCCGCTTTGTTGTGTTCCTCTTAGTGAGAATGATCTTTTGGCATACTCCACCGGAGGTTTGGACGCAGGTGGAGTACGGTCGGGTTGGTTTTTCCTTAAAAACCAACCGGGCCCCTGGGACAAAAAAGCCAATAACTCTCAGACCGGGCGTCCGATCGGCGCGCCGTCTGTTGCGTTGAGTTCCTGTTGACGATACGGAAATTTTGGATACATCAACTATGGACTTTGTGACAGTTGATGTATCAGCCTCTCGGCTCGTGGAGCGGACCCTCCTGAACGAGCTTGCTGTGTGCGAGAACCCTAGTGCTGGCTGCGACTGTTACTGCTACTGCTACTGCTACTGTGACTACGACGACGACAGTACAGAGATCCAGTGTGGATTCGACGATGACTACAGCACTCAGCGATCCTACGTGGATCAGTGCTACAGGTCCTGTGTGGGCCCGATCCTGTGTGGGTCTTTGTGCTCAGCGGTCCTGTGTGAACCAGCGCCTATAGGTCCTGTGTGGGCCCGATCCTGTGTGGGTCTTGCGGGGGTTAGTTACCTATCGATCCTTCGTGGATCTGACGACTTAGATAGATCAGAGATCATCTTTATCGTCCTTTGAAGAAGTACACCTGTGTGAGCTGAATCCTGTTGCTTTCCTGTGTGAATTGTGTTGTGCTATCCTGTGTGGATTACGTTTTGCTTTCCTGTGTGGAATACGTTTACTTTCATGTGTGGACTGAGTTGTACTTGGGCTCGGAGGTTGGAGCGTATTTGAAATTTATGACTTAGGTATATGTATGGGCATATACCTAAGCAGTGTCGGTTGTTACTTCGTGATTGTACCTTTCTTTGTGATTTATCCTTTGTGGATTTGGAGAGACCTTCAGGGGTCTCGGGGTCCCTACTGAGTAGCTTATACTCACCCATGCACGGGCTATGCCCGCACTACGTTGTGTTGGTTGCAGACGACGGACATCGTTGATCTTGGCTGAGGCTTGCAGAGCAGGACGGTACCTGGAGGTGGACCACTAGGCGGGACGTGTTCGGAGCGGATGACGGGACCCGTGGAGTAGTGGAGCTATCTGTACCCATCCTTCAGGTGGGATCTCCAGTGGACAGCTCGGTGTAGCGGCTTTTTACTTACAGTTGATGTTTTCCCTTTCGAGTTGTACTTTACTTTCAGTTTGGGTTTGTATACATGCCCATTTACTTTTCCGCACTTTCAGTTGTACTCTGTTTTTACTTAGTGTTTACTTTCCGCTTGCTTACTCTGTGGTGTTTGTTTACTTTATAAAGGCAATGCCTTCCCTTTTTACCGGGATTTACGCCTTGGTGCTAGTCGCCAGCCCCTGGCCTATGGAAGGCGGGCTTGGGGTAGTCACGGCATGGACCCCAAGGGCGGGTCGTGACAAATTGGTATCAGAGGAGTTCGGTTCTACAGCGAACTCTGATCTTTTCTATGTGAAGCAATAATGTTTATCGTATTGAGTGTGGTTATCAGTCCAGGGAGTCCAGTGTTGGTGCGGCAGCCGACGTATCCGTATAACAGGACCCTGACTTCTGATTTCCGACTTAATGCACGAAAACATTGATTGCGTGTGTGTTTCAAAGTTTTCTTTGTGATTAATTATATCAGCTCACCAGGTATACTGTTCTAACTGTGGCGCACCTGTTTCCTTTTCAGGATGGCCCCACGACGGCAGCCAGCTAGGGTTCCGAGAGTCGAGTGTGACGACAGCCCACCGAGCGATGAGGCTTCGGTGCAGGGCCCATTGTCAGTAGTGGCACCAGCGGTAGCACTACCCGCCGAGCCACCGATGCTTCCAGCACCAGCCGCTGACGATGCACGTCACCTCAGCGCACTGCATGAGTTTCAGCGCCAGCGACCGCCCAGGTTTCGCGGGGAGACGGACCCCCAGGCAGCAGAGGACTGGCTGGAGGCAGTGGTACGTGTGTTTAGGCTAGTGAGGACACCAGCAGACCTCATGGTTATCCTCGCTGTGAGCCTACTACACGCTGAAGCAGGATGATGGTGGAGCTTGATACTCCAGGTGCACGATGAGGCATCTCTTCTTTGGACAGACTTTGAGAGCCTCTTCCGCTCGGAGTTCGTCCCAGCCACCCTTCGTGCGGTGCGTATCCAGGAGCTTCTCCAGCTGCGGCAGGGCAGCATGACGGTCGCTCAGTACTCGGCGAGATTTACTGATCTCTCACGCTACTCGACCGACATGGTACGGGACACATTCTTCCGGGCCCGGACCTTCGAGCAGGGTTTGAGAAACGAGATCAGGGCATCGCTGATCTCCCTCAGCATACCGACTCAGAAAAGAGTACTGGAGCGGGCCCTTCTGACCGAGAGCTTCCTTGCTGAGTCTACACCAGCGCAGCGACCCACCGCAGGGTGGCACGTGGCAGAGTCATCTGCAGCAGGCAGCCGACGGATGAATCAGGTGTCCAGACAGACCAGAACCTCAGGCAGACGACCTCAGGACACTGGCTCAGCAGTGCGGGGCACACAGTGAGGAGCCAGTCTTTCGAGAGGCAGACAGTGCTACTCGTGCGGCGGGAAGGGCCACATGGATCGTGACTGCCCGACCCGCCATGCCGAGGAGCAGCAGACAGTTGAGGGACCACCGAGGCAGAGGTAGAGGGTCGACCGTGGAGGTCCGAAGGGAGGAGGCGGACGAGGCAGAGGAGCTGGACGAGTAGCTGGTGGTGGGCGACGCTTTGAGGCTCTGCCAACCCCACCACCAGGAGGTCCACCCCGACCACAGGTAGCTGGCGGGCAGAGACAGGCACAGCTCCAGGCAGCAGAGGCCTACGACCACGGCGCACCCGAGATGATTCGAGGTACTATCTGTGTCTATTCCACCCTTTCTGCAGTTCTTATAGACACAGGAGTGAGTCACTCTTTTATAGCCGCTGCCCTTGTTCGGAGCTCGGAGATTCCGACAGAGCCGTTGGCTCGATCCATACGGCCAGAGACTCCTACGGGAGCAGAATCGACGATTACGTACTGGTTCCGGAAGTTTGAGCTTGCTCTAGGAGGCGAGAGCTTCGGCTGGGATCTTCTTGTAGCAGCGTCGAGGCCTGACGACGTCATCTTGGGCATGGATTGGCTATCTACGGTCCATGCACAGATTGACTGTTTTAGGCGCAAGGTGCGATGTGTACGCACCAACGGGAGCAGGTTCACCTTCTCCGGCGAGAAGGGAGCCTTTGCAGCACAGGATGGACTTCTGCGGAAGAGAGGAAAGCTCATCACTCATTAGATGGCTAGCCTCATCCTTGGAGCAGTTGACGTGCGGAGTCCTAGTTTTCCTGCAGTGGTGGATCAGTTTGCGGATGTTTTTCCCGACGACATTCCAGGGATACCCCCTCGCAGAGAGGTAGACTTTTATATTGACTTGTACCCCGGGACAACCCCGATATCCACTCCAACATATCGGATGGCCCCCGCCGAGCTTCGAGAGCTACGGGTACAGTTGGAGGACTTGCAGGACAAGGGGTTCATCCGACACAGTGTTTCACCCTGGGCTTCCCCGATATTGTTCGCCAAGAAGGCGAACGGGAGCCTGCGACTCTGTGTTGACTAATGTCGCCTGAACCAGGTGACAGTGAGGAACAAGTATCCTCTACCGAGGATTGATGACCTCTTTGATCTGCTCAAGGGAGCACGGTGGTTCTCGAAGATAGACCTCAGGTCAGGCTATGATCAGCTCAGAGTCAGAGATGAGGACGTGCAGAAGACGACCTTCAGATGTCGGTATGGCCACTATGAGTTCTTGGTTATGCCTTTCGGCGTAACCAATGCTCCAGCAGTGTTCATGGCCCTCATGAATAGGATCTTTCAGCCATACCTTGATCGGTTTATCGTAGTCTTCATCGACGACATTCTGATTTACTCTACGACCGAGGAGGAGCACGCCTATCACTTGCGAGTTATACTAGACACACTCCGAGAGCACCAGCTTTATGGTAAGATCTTGAAGTTCCAGTTCTAGATACGTGAGGTCCACTTCTTGGGACACGTTATCTCTGAGGCAGGAGTTGTAGTGGATCCTGCGAAGATCGAGGCTGTGTTAGCTTGGGAGCCACCCAGGAGCGTGACTGAGGCTCGGAGTTTCTTGGGATTAGCTGGGTACTATCGGAGATTCGTGCCGGACTTCTCTAGAGTTGCAGCACCACTTACAGCTTTGACGAAGAAGGGGAAACCCTTCGTGTGGTCAGACAGATGTCACCAGAGCTTCTAGGAGCTGAGATAGAGATTGACCAGCGCACCTATCTTGAGGTTGCCTGAGGAGGGAGTAGGGTACGTAGTCTACTGCGATGAATCAGGGACCGGACTCGGATGTGTTCTGATATAGGAGCGGGCAGTGATCGCCTATGTATCACGTCAGTTGAGGCCGCATGAGCAGAACTACGCTACCCATGACCTGGAGTTAGCAGCAGTGGTCTTCGCTCTGAAGACATGGCGACACTACCTGATGGGCGAGCGCTTTACAGTCTTTTCTGATCATCAGAGTCTCAGGTTTATCTTCTCGCAGAAGGACCTGAACCTGAGACAGCGGCGATGGCTCGAGTTCCTCCAGGGCAATGACTTTGAGATAGTCTATACACCTGGGAAGGGGAACGTAGTAGCCGATGCCCTCAGCAGGAGGACGAGCATTCAGCTACTTGAGGAGGCGACGGAGCAGCTAGCCTCTTTGCAGATATCCTTCGTGGATAGAGATGGATCAGCCTTCCTCCAGTCTCTCATAGTCACCCCTCCACTACTGCAGCGGGTAAGAGAGGCACAGCGTGAGGACGCTGACTGTGAGACACGGCGTGCACAGATATCCTCGGGACATGCACCTGATGGTTTCTCCCATGGAGCAGAGCACGACATCCTTTTCAGAGGACATACCATGGTACCAGACGCTTTGCGAGAGGAAGTGCTAAGATAGTTTCACACTTCTCCTTTGGCGGTACATCCTGGAGTGGTGAAGATGTACCAGGACCTCAGACGACAGCACTGGTGGCCAGGCATGAAAAAGGCAGTAGCAGAGTTCGTTTCTCGATGCCTCACCTGCCAGTAGGTGAAGGCAGAGCATCAGGTACCAGCAGGCTTGGTACTGCCCTTGGAGGTCCCGAAGTGGATGTGGGACGGCATATCTAAGGACTTCGTGACTGGACTTCCACGCACTTCCAGAGGTCACGACTCCATCTGGGTGATTGTTGACCGACTCACCAAGTCGGCACACTTCTTACCCATCAGAGAGTATGGCTCAGTGGAGAGCTTGGGACGTCTCTACGTTCAAGAGATTGTGTGGCTCCACTGCGTGCCATCATCTATCGTCTCCGATCGAGATGCTCGCATTACTTCCTGGCATTGGAAGGGGTTACAGGAGGTGTTCGGGACGCAGCTACGTCTGTGCACAGCCTTTCACCCTCAGACGGATGGTCAGAGGGAGAGGACCATTCAGACTCTCGAGGACATGCTCCGCGCATGTGTCCTCGACTTTGGTCGTAGCTGGGAGGACCACCTACCCTTGGTGGAGTTTGCGTACAACAACAATTACCACTCCACCATCGGGATGACACTGTACGAGGCGTTGTACGGCCGACCTTGTAGATCTCCTTTGTGCTGGACAGACCCTGGGGAGTCAGCACTTGTGGGACCGGAGATGGTTCAGGCCACGACAGAGAAGCTCCAGGTCATCCAGGAGCGGATGAGGACAGCTCAGAGCCGGTAGAAGTCATACGCTGACAGGAGGTGGAGGCCACTAGAGTTCGAGGATGGGGACCACGTCTTCTTGCGGGTCTCATCTCGACGTGGTATTCGGAGATTTGGCCGACGCGGCAAGTTATCTCCACGCTTCATCGGACCCTTCCAGGTCCTCAGCAGGATTGGTGAGGTGGCTTATCGCCTGGCTCTACCACCTCAGTTGCACCGGGTGCACAACTTCTTCCACGTGTCTCAGCTGAGGAGATACGTGCATGACCCGACGCACATCATTGACCATGGGGAGCTTGACGTTGATGATGGGGCGACTTTTACGGAGGTCCCGGTGGAGATAGAGGATCGAAAAGAGTGGGTCCTACGTGGGCGATCGATTCCTCTTGTGGGCATCAGATGGCACCACAGGAACCTCCAGGAGAGCACATGGGAGCGGGAGGCTCAGATGCGTGCCCAGTACCCTCATTTGATTCCCTAGTTTTTGATGTATCTTTACGGGGACGTAAAGCCCTGAGGTGGGAGTAATGTAAAGACCCGTAAAATTCAAGGGAAATTTTTTCTTAATTTTCTTTGGAATTTTACAAGAGCGCGGTTTCTGACGGCACTTGATTCTGAGGCCCGGAGTGCCCGGAATTAATTTCCGAAGTTTGGCTCGGGTACGTTCAGTGAACGAACGATCGGGAATTTCTAACTTTTGATCCGGTGCTCGGAATTGAAATCCGAGGACACCGATGAACTCGCAGAGCCGATATTCGCTTATGGAGACCTTTTCCGAAGTTGCGTTTATTACGGGACGAAAGTTAGTTTTTGGGAAAATTATAAAAAGTTAAAATAAAAATGTGGAACACTTTTTATTTTTCTTACTTGTTGGTTAACTCCTCTCAAAGGATGTTAAAGGTGGGACCCACATTAACTTAACCTCCCTTGGGAGGATTAAGTGTGGTGGGGCCCACACGAAACCCAACTTTCCATCTCCTCTCAAAACTCCCTTAACTCCCCTTTTAATTGAAATTGACAACTTAGCTTATTAATTGGGTTGAGTTGTTTAATCTTTTTCAAACCTTTGAAATTCAAAAAGGTTTGGTTGAGTAAATAAAATAAGCTCTTAGCTTATTTTATTTGGTTAGAATTCTCTAGCCTCTTGAGAGTTTTGAAGCCTTCTCCTTCTCCTTCTCCTTCTTCTTCTTCTTCTTCTTCTTCTTCTTCAAGCTTGACGAAGAACGCGAAGAACCCTCGAGCTCCGATGAAGAACGTCGCTCCTCTCTTCTTCGTAGCCGATTGTATCCGAAGATCGACAACGCCTTCCGTGTCAACGAAAGGGAATGCATCTTCCTCCTCGGACATCCTTCGTCGGCTTACGAAGATTCGCCAACGACGTACCTCTTCGGACGTACCTCTTCGTCATCGGATTTGACGAACGATTACCGTGACGCCCGACCTCCGCGACGTTGTCTTCCACGGATCTTTGACGATCATCGATCTTGACCCAAGGTAGGGGTTTGTTGTGGTTTATTTCTTTACTCTCGTTCTTGGTTCTAGAATGATAATCCTGTGATTAAATATTTAAGAGTTATCATCTAACGAGAGGGGGGTCGGACCGCACAAACACGGCAGAATTCCTCCTCCTTTGTTCTTGGTTATTTTTTATAATCTTGTGGATGAACGAGAAGTCGTGGTGCCGTCGCACCACGCGGGATTCGCCCGGCTTATTTACGTGACGCCGTCGCGCCGCGTCGAAGGGAATCGAAGGCTCCGCGACCGGAGTGGGGCCACAGCGGAGGGGCGCGGTGCCGTCGCACCGCGCCGGACGACGAACACTGCAGCCGGTTCCGGGCCGCAGCGGGACAAGAGGACCGGCGGCTCGCCGGGCCGCCGGCATCGGAAACCAGAAGGGGACCGGCATTGCCGGTCCCGTTGAAGAAAAACCGGCCGGCCAGGTGGGCCGGCCGGAAAGTCAATGACCGGGCGAATTTAATTCCCCCGGTCAACTCAAATGCCCCCCCATTTATGAGGGGGGGGGGGGGGTTTCTTTGAGGGGGGCAGGCGGCCCCCCGGTTTCCCTCATAGCAGGCCCGCACGAGGGGGGGCCGGTTCTCCAAAGGCGCGACTAAAAGCCGCGCCGCCATCTTGAAAAAGTGGGGGCCTTGCCCCCCGCGCGTGGCACCTAGCGGCGCCAGGCCGCGCCGCCGCCGGCCGGACCGCGCCGCTGCGACGGACCGCGCCACCGCACCGGTCTGCGCCACCGCGCCGGACCGCCGCCGGCCGGGCCGGGTCGACCCGGTTCGGGCCCGGGTTGGGTCGACCCGGTTCGGGCCCGGGTTGGGTCGACCAGGTTCGGGCCCGGGTTGGGCGACCCGGTTCAGGCCCGGGTTGGGTCGACCCGGTTCGGGCCGACCCAGAGGGGGGTCGGGCCGGGTCGGCCCGGACCCGGACCCCCCGATTTCGAATTTACTTCGGTGTTTTGCTCATAACATGAGTTACGGACCTCCGATTGATGAACCGTCTGCGGAAACGAGATCCTTGGATCGAGACGGTCGTTTCGATATATCTCACTCAAGGTTTCGGAATACATTGAGTTCGGACGGGTTGGTTCGTTCACGAAACCAACCGGGCCTTCGGAGCGGAAACGCTCATATCTTGAGCTACGGACGTCCGATTGACGTGTCGTCAGCTTTGTTGTGTTCCTCTTAGTGACACGGATCTTTTGGAATACTCCGCCCGAGGTCTGGACGCAGGTGGAGTACGGTCGTGTTGGTTTTGCCTTAAAAACCAACCGGGCCCCTAGAAAGAAAAAGCAAATAACTCTCAGACCGGGCGTCCGATCGGCGCGCCGTCTGTTGCGTTGAGTTCCTGTTGACGATACAGAACATTTGGATACATCAACTCTGGACTTTGTGACAGTTGATGTATCAGCCTCTCGGCTCATGGAGCGGACCCTCCTGAACGAGCTTGCTGTGTGCGGGAACCCTAGTGTTGGCTGCGACTGTTACTGCTATTGCTACTGCTACTGCTACTGTGACTGCGATGACGACAGTACAAAGATCCTGTGTGGATTCGACGACGACTACAACACTCAGCGATCCTGCGTGGATCAGTGCTACAGGTCCTGTGTGGGCCCGATCCTATGTGGGTCCAATCCTGTGTGGGTCTTTGCGCTCAGCGGTCCTGTGTGAACCAGCGCCTATAGGTCCTGTGTGGGCCCGATCCTGTGTGGGTCTTGCGGGGGTTAGTTACCTATCGATCCTTCGTGGGTCCGATGACTTAGATAGATCAGAGATCATCTTTATCGTCCTTTGAAAAAGTATACCTGTGTGAGCTGAATCCTTTTGCTTTCCTGGGTGGATTGGGTTGTGCTATCCTGTGTGGATTACGTTTTTCTTTCCTGTGTGGAATACGTTTACTTTCCTGTGTGGACTGAGTTGTACTTGGGCTCGGAGGTTGGAGCGTATTTGAAATTGATGACTTAGGTATATGTATGGGCATATACCTAAGCAGTGTCGGTTTTTACTTCGTGATTGTACCTTTCTTTGTGATTTATACTTTGTGGATTTTCAGAGACCTTCAGGGGTCTCGGGGTCCCTACTGAGTAGCTTATACTCACCCCTGCACGGGCTATGCCCGCACTACGTTGTGCTGGTTGCAGACGACGGACAGCGTTGATCTTGGCTGAGGCTTGCAGAGCAAGACGGTACCTGGAGGTGGACCACTAGGCGGGATGTGTTCGGAGCGGACGACGGGACCCGTGGAGAAGTAGAGCTATCTGTACCCATCCTTCAGGTGGGATCTCCAGTGGACAGCTCGGTGTAGCGGCTTTTTACTTACAGTTGATGTTTTCCCATTCGAGTTGTACTTTACTTTTATTTTGGGTTTGTATACTGGCCCATTTCCTTTTCCGCACTTTTAGTTGTACACTGTTTTTACTTAGTGTTTACTTTCCGCTTGCTTACTCTGTGGTGTTTGTTTACTTTACAAAGGCAATGCCTTCCCTTTTTACTGGGATTTACGCCTTGGTGCTAGTCGCCAGCCCCTGGCCTATGGAAGGCGGGCTTGGGGTAGTCACGGCACGGACCCCGAGGGCGGGTCGTGACATTGTAGGTAGTCCAAAATACTATTTGGAGAAAAAATCCTAGAAATGATTGACTATAGGAGGGAACGTGGTCTGAATTAGTCACTGATCATTCATAAAAAATCATAGTAATCGGGCTAGTGACTCTTAATAGACCATGGTTATCTGTTTCAACTCTATCTACCTAGACATCTTAGTCATATTTGTGAAGTTAAGTGTCTCCCTACGGTGATGTGAACAACACCCTCTGATGTTAAGAATCCTTGTAGTCTTAATAGGTAACGAACGAGTCCATCCAATAAATGAAATAAAAATGGTCATCTCAAGGAGAAAGAGGTCCCATAAGAAATGATGGCTACCTACATCAAGAGGGAAGCCCATACACTTGCATATACTCTTATAATGTATACCCAAAGGTGTATCCATAATCATAACTCCACTATAGAACTGATCACCAAGCATGAGGCTCTCTATAATAGGCATAAATAAGAGTAAATGTCATAAAACTATATCAAATAAATATAAAATTATAGTATAGGTTGTTAGAATATTGCATTGAATATTAGATGGTATAAAACCATTCTCCTATAGTATAGGCTACACTAAATAGATAAGGCTAATTCCCTGCACAATGATTCGTGCTATCTAACTAGAAAAAGTCGTATCTACTTATTCTATATATCAGATGACTTGATAACATAGACATGACCTCCTATACATTCTATATGGAATGAAGTATTCCAAATAATTATCTGAAGTGGTGATACTAATCAATCTCTTTATGGTGGAGCAAGCATATATCCATTACCACTCAGCACACATGAAAATATTTTTCATAAACTCTATAGATTCCCCAATCTTCCACATCCTCAGCACTCGACGGGTTCCTTAGGACACTGGGGCCTCGTAAACATAGGATTAAAAGACTACTAACAAACCAAGAAACTATATAAGGATGATAAATTCACTTCATTTATCAAATGTGCAATCTCAAAGAATTTTTTTACCGCTCTTCAAACCACTTCCATGTCAAGGTTCGGAACCACCCTGGCACACGACATCTACTTCTCTAAGATTATTCCTGGTAATAATGACCTAGATTAGTATATCAAATATAGTAGTCAACCAAAAAACATTCACCTAAGAATGAATATGATAACTGTAACATCCCAAGTAAGTAATGAAAAATAGATATTTTTATCTATGTCTATTAATGATTAAGATAGTGTTATAGAGGCTTAAAATGAAAATAAATACAATCTTATGCATGGAATACACTAATATTCTTAAAAGATAGTTTTACTGCCTTTTGATGGAAAACCATTTTTGAATCTATATTTTGACAATTTTATAAACTACGTTTGTCAAAATAAACTTATCCTTTATGATCGGGACATCAAAATTTACTTTGTGTGAATTTTTGGTATTTTTCTGACAATGTTCATTTTTTTAATGAATAGTGAAAAATACTGCATTTTACATCAAAACTGCTTTTTAATCTAATTTATTTATATGATTAGATTATGTTTTGAATTGGTTTTGAAGTGAAATTAGAATAAATTTTTACCATTCTATCCAATGTTGGTCATTGGAATCAATTTTACTTTGAAATTAGACTTAAACTGGTGTCAATCTTTTGATACTTATTGTTTTGTAAAAACACGCTATTTGCTCTGGCAGCGGGAATTAATTATTAAATTAATTAATGTGACTTATATGATTTGAATTTTGTAAAATAGACTTCATTTTTGAATTCGGAATATCAAATATATCTTAGGGTGAATTTTTGGTAATTTTATGAAAAACTTCAATTTTTGATGAATAGTGAAACCACTAAGTGGTAATCAAGCAAACTGATTTTTCAGTTAAATGAGATTTTACCACTAATGTGTATTGAATTTTGAAAATCCGACATACATGTTTGTCATTAAGAAGTAAAATGTGGTTCAATGAGATTAAAATAATTTTTTGGTGAATAGTAACTTATTAAGTTCTTAATCGCGATTAGTGGTAATTAGGGTAGTTTAAGGTATAAATAATGATTTAATAATAGGAAATGACCTAGACACATGTCCCAACCTTATTGGTTGTGTCATGGAAGACCAATACAAGCCATGGGTCAACATGGGGACCCCATGGAGACACTTTGGTTTGGAAATGACATAAATAACTTTTTATTAAATGTTAATGTAAAAATGACACAAACAATAGATGTTTTATAAAAACAATTTTTACATAGGGTTATAAAGATCATATTTTTGGTTATAAAAAGTCATTGGAAATCTAAAAAGATTTCCTACATCATAGTATTTTTTTTATGATTTTTAGACATTAAATAAATTAAATTATTTATGACATAATAATGATGCAGCGATGACATCATTATTTGACGATTTAAATAAAATGGAAAGATAATATAACATCTATGAACTACACATGTCCAAAACCAATTGGATGAGTGGATTTCGAACCCTTATCACCTTATCCACGAATTATATCAATGTGGGACCTTTTGAAACCGAAACACATTTTCAAATAAAGTAATATTTCTTTACTTTCCAAAAGTTCCCCTCCTCTCCTCTTATAAAAGGCCCCCACCTCTACCTCATTTCACACACTCCTCAAGCCTTTGGCTCGGCCAAACCCTGCCCATTTACTCTCTCCACATCCCTCTCCTCATCCTAGAGGATTCCCTTTGGGAAGAATCCTTTCAAAGAAAGCCTTTAGGCTCAAATCAAAAGGAGTTACACTTTTAAAAGAGATTGAAGAACGGTCGTGTCAAGTCGGATACGAGGTATGGGACTTCGTCTCAATCTCCTTTAATTGAGGCATATTTTATTTTATACGGTGTATAAACCCCTTTGACTTTTATGTTTATTCAAAAGGAATATTTTTTATACGAAGCGTTTACTAAACGACAAAAGGGAATGTTTTTGTCGTACGTATGCGGCGACAACGACTTCTCCGCCGCCGTGACCGTTATTTGAGTTTCAGCTTCCTCTATAAGTCATTCCCTTTTTTTCAAGTGAAAAATAAATACCATGTTTTACTTTGGTATTAAAAATGGTTTTCATAACGTTTTTATTATATCGATGTGTTGTATTGATATCTTGTGATTGAAATGTGGAAATGTTATGTTTCCTTTATGCATGTTTTATGTGATATGATTATGTTATGGTTCCTGGGCATTATTATGAAGACGGGTGGTTCCGTGATAAACTAAGGGCGGGTGAGCCCGTTATAGCTCTCCAATGCATTGGGTAATGTGAAGGAGTGAAACATTAAGGTTTCTCCGAAGAGATTTTAGGGAATATACTGTGATGGGTATTCCAAACGTAACCAAGAGGGTTACTCCCTACGTAAGAAAGTTATGAATCCCTCAAGATACCTTTATGTATTATGATTTCTATGATTTATTCATGATTTTATGAGGTATGTTAAAGTGCCTATGTTTTATGGGTAAAGTATGATTTCATTCTTATGTATATATGAACTCATGTTTCCTTTCCATGTTTTTTTATAACCCATACTGAGTTTTTATGCTCATCCCATGTTTTTGAAATGTTTTTCACAGGTCAAGGGAAAGGTACACGATAAGATGATAGAGTCAAGGATGTGTCAAGAAATAATCCATGTTTTATTTTAAATGTGTTTCCATTGATGGGAATGAAGAATACTATCTTTATGTAACCACTTTGTTTATATGTGGAATGTAATGCAAGTTTTATGATCTAATTCTCTAAAACTCTAAACCCAAAAAGATCCTCAATGTGTAATCTTGTAATAACTCAAGATTAAGTAAGGTTTAAGGCTGGGGCCTTATAGTTGGTATCATAGGTCGGTTTAGATAACTTTAGGAGTTAGAATTCTATTAAATGATTATCCAAAAATATTTTTTTTTGAAATGACATAGCATTTAAAGATTACCATGTTGCTTCATCTAAGACATGTTTGTTCAGAATGGTTTTCTGTAGAGGAAATAGGGAAGCAGTGCTAGGAAGGCATACAGAAGGAAATAACCTTCCGAATCAGCATCCATAAATGGTCGGAATTGGAACTGAACAGTTTGTTGCAGTAATGGCGCAGTTGACTCAAGCGATAAATGGCGGTGGTATCCATGCACGAGATCAGCCAGAACAACCGCAGAGGAACATGTCAGTGGTGGACCATTTCATGAGGCAACATCCACCATCATTCAGAGGATCATCTGACCATGTGCTAGATGAAGGGTGGATTAAAGCACTGGAGATGATTTTTGATGTCATGGGGTGTTCTGACAATAAAAAGGTTAGTCTTGCTATTTACAGTTTGGAGGGTGAAGCAGATCAGTGGTGGTCTATGGTTAAAAATATCAGGGATGCCGATGAGATTGATGCTATTGACTGGGATGAATTAAAGGTATGTTTCTTGAGAAGTATTTTCCTAAGGCTCTTCGACTTAGGATGGAAAAGCAATTCTTGGAATTGAGGCAAGAGTAAGACTTAGTGGCTGCCTATGAAGAAAGGTTCACTCGATTGGAAAGGTATGCTCCAAATTTTATCCGGGACCTTGATAGTAAAATCAATCGTTTTTACTCAGGATTGAAGCCAAAATATCGAAGGGCATTAGCTTCTCGTGAGTTTAAAAGTTATGAAAAGCTTGTTCGATGTGCTGAGAAGGTGGAAATGGAGTTTGCCGATGACCAAGTGTTCTATAACAACCAGCAGAAGAAGAGACCGAGGTGGCAGGAGAAAGGTAAGAATTCTTCAAAAAAGTCTGATGGTAAGAGAACTAAGTTTCCAGTTTGTGATAAATGTGGCAAAAGTCATGCTGGGGAATGTCTTCTGAATTCTAGGAAGTGCTACCGATGTGGTAAGATGGGACATAAGGCTCTTGATTACACTGAAAAGGATCAAGGTGAAGGTAAGAACAAATTTGATTTACAGTTAGTAAAATGTTATAAATGCAATGAGATGGGTCACTATGCAAACGAGTGTCCAACAAGGAGCTTGAGTGATGGGAAGCAGTTAGACTACAAGTAGAAAGGGGTGGTGAAATCCTTTGCAACTACTTCAGCAGATGTCGGGCCATCAAATGAAGTTGTATCAGGTACTTTGTTTTTTCAGATTATGCCAGTGTGTTGTTTGATTCGGGGTCTACACATTCTTTCATCTCTGAAACCTTTTCTAGTAAAATGGGAATACCATCTCAAGAAATGACTCCTGAACTTTTGGTAAAAACACTTGGGGGAAATGTCGAGGCAAAAAGAATTTATAAGAATCTTCCTATCCTTATCTGTGGAAAGAACCTACTTGCAAACCTTATTGTTCTACCTCTAGTAGAGTTTGATGTTATCCTGGGTATGGATTGGCTCTCTATTTACCATGCTAAGATTGACTGTAGAGCTAAAGAAGTTTCTTTTCAGAAATACTTTCAGTTTGTTTAAAAGAATGAACCCTTACTTTTGATAACATATCAAGAGGCCGATAAACTTGTGGAAGATGGAAATGAATGTTACATTGCACACGTCGTTGAAAATAAAGGAACTGTTTAGATTAATGATGTGCCAGTGGTAAATGAGTATCATTATGTTTTTCCTAATGAGTTTCCTGGAATAATACCAGATCTGTAAGTTGAGTTTACTGTTGACTTAGTTCCTGATGCTAAGCCAATTTCAAAACCCCTTTATCGAATGGCACAAATTGAACTTTTAGAGTTGAAGGAGCAATTGCAAGATTTATTAGAGAAAGGTTTCATTAGACCTAGCACTTCACCATGGGGTGCTCCTGTTTTATTTGTTAAAAATAAATATGGTTCTATGAGACTTTGCATTGATTATAGAGCCTTGAATAATATCACTATTAAGAACAAATATCCTTTGCCTCATATCGATGATTTGTTTGATCAGCTCCAGGGAGCTCAGTTTTTTTCAAAGATTGACTTGAGATCGGGGTACCATCAGCTGAAGGTAAAGGAGGCAGATATTCCGAAGACCGCGTTCCGTACGAGATATGGCCATTATGAATTTGTAGTAATGCCTTTTGGGCTAACTAATGCACCTGCTGTATTCATGGACTTAATGAATAGAATTTTCCACGACTTCTTGGATAAGTTTGTGGTGGTTTTCATTGATGATATTTTGGTGTTTTCTAAAAGTAAAGAGAAGCATGAAAAACATTTAAGGGTTATCTTGCAAACCTTAAAAGAAAAGAAATTGTATGGGAAATTCAGCAAGTGTGAGTTTTGGTTGCAACAAATTTCTTTCCTTGGTCACATTGTTTCTAAAGATGGAATAACTGTTGATCCTGCAAAAACAAAAGTTGTGGAAGAATGGCCAAGACCCACACATGTAAATGAGATTCGTAGCTTCCTTGGTTTGGCGGGCTATTACCGAAGGTTTGTTAGAAATTTTTCACGGTTATCTAGTCCAATGACTAAGCTAACTCGGAAGGGTGTTAAGTTTATCTGGACAAAAGAATGTGATGATTGTTTTCAGGAATTGAAAAGAAGATTGGTGAATGCTCCAGTTTTGGCACTACCTTCCAGGAATGGTGAGTTTGTTATATACAGTGATGCTTCATTGAAAGGACTTGGTTGCGTCCTAATGCAGAATGATCAGGTAATTGCTTATGCTTCATGACAGTTGAAAACTCATGAGGTAAATTACCCTACACATGATTTGGAATTAGCTGCTGTTGTTTTTGCTTTAAAAATTTGGAGGCATCATTTGTATGGAGTAAAGTGTGAAATATATACTGATCAAAAAAGTTTAAAGTATATATTCACTCAGAAAGAGTTAAACATGAGACAAAGGAGATGGGTGGAATTAATCAAGTATTATGATTGTACAATTCATTACCATCCGGGAAAAGCAAATAAAGTGGCTGATGCTTTGAGTCGAAAAAGTAATACTTCATTAACAATGTTGCGTTTGGAACGTGATACTTTGGTTAACGATTTGATGAAATTTGGCATAGAAGTTGTTGGTGCAGGAAGTCCTTCTGTTTTGTTTCAGGTATCAGTGAGATCATCTCTATCAGATAGAATCAAGAAAGCACAGAAGCAAGACAGTGAGTTGCAGAAAAAGGTAGAGCTGGTTTCAGTTAGGTAAGTTTCCTGAATTCAACATTGATAATGATTGTGTTTTGAGATTTGGGAAGATATTGTGTGTGCCTTGTGATTCACATTTGAAGAGAGAATTGTTATATGAAGCTCATAGTTCTCCGTTTTCAGTTCATCCGGGCAGTACTAAGATCTATAGAGATCTGCGGGAGTATTACTGGTGGGATGGAATGAAAAGAGACATTGCTGATTTTACTGTGAAGTGTTTGACTTGTCAGCAGGTTAAAGCAGAGAGGCAGTTACCGAAAGGGATGCTTCAACCTTTACCAGTGACAGAGTGGAAATGGGAGAATATATCCATGGACTTTGTTGTTGGATTACCGAAGACATCTCGAGGTAATAATGCAATATGGGTTATTGTTGATCGCTTGACCAAATCTGCTCATTTCCTTGCTATACGAGATACTTTCTCTCTTAATCAACTTTCCCGTTTGTATCTTAAAGAGATAGTCAGGTTACATGGAGTTCCTCTCTCCATTGTATCAGATCGTGATCGCAGGTTTACTTCTAACTTTTGGAAAGGCCTTTAGAAGTCGTTGGGTACTGAATTAAATTTTAGTATAGCTTTTCATCCTCAATCAGATGGGCAGTCAGAACGAACAATTCAGACATTGGAGGATATGCTACGAGCTTGTTCTATTGATTATCAGGGAAGTTGGGACCAACATCTTTCTTTGGTTGAGTTTTCATATAATAACAGTTTTCATTCGAGTATACAGATGGCACCATTTCAGGCATTATATGGGAAGCGTTGTCGAACTCCAGCTTTCTGGGATGAAGTGGGTGAAAGAATGTTGATGGGACCAGAATTGGTAGAAGAGATGGCAGAAAAAGTTCAGCTGATTCAGAAACACATGAGAACAGCTCAGAGCAGGCAGAAGAGTTATGCGGATAACCGGAGGAAGGATCTATCTTTCGAGGTAGGTGATCATGTTTTTCTCAAGGTTTCTCCTTGGAAAATTGTGATGAGATTTGGTAAGAACGGAAAGTTGAGTCCAAGGTTCACTGGACCATACGAAATTCTGGAGAGAGTTGGATCAGTTGCATACCGAGTGGCTTTACCTCCGAGTTTATCTCAGGTACACAATGTTTTTCACATTTCGATGTTGAGAATGGATATGCCAGATCCATCTCATGTTTTGAGTCCAGAGGTAGTTCAGCTGGAAGAGAACCTATCTTATGAGGAACAACCGGTCCAGATTCTTGACCACAGGGAGCAAGTGTTACAGAATAAGGTGATTCACCAGGTAAAGGTTTTGTGTAAAAACCACATGATTGAAGAGGCAACATGGGAATCTGAAAATGCAATGAGGGATAAGTACCCCCATTTATTCGATAAGTAAATAAATTGTGGGGATGCAATTTTCTAAAGGGGGGAAGGATGTATCATACCAAGTAAGTAATGAATAATAGATATTTTTATCTCTGTCTATTAATGATTAAGATAGTGTTATAGAGGCTTAAAATGAAAATAAATACAATCTTATGCATGGAATACACTAATATTCTTAAAAGATTGTTTTACTGCCTTTTGATGGAAAACCATTTTTGAATCTATATTTTGACAATTTTATAAACTATGTTTGTCAAAATAAACTTATCCTTTATGATTGGGACATCAAAATTTACTTTGTGTGAATTTTTGGAATTTTTCTGACAATGTTCATTTTTTTAATGAATAGTGAAAAATACTGCATTTTACATCAAAACTGCTTTTTAATCTAATTTATTTATATGATTAGATTATGTTTTCAATTGGTTTTGAAGTGAAATTAGAATAAATTTTTGCCATTTTATCCAATGTTGGTCATTGGAATCAATTTCACTTTGAAATTAGACTTAAACTGGTGTCAATCTTATGATACTTATTGTTTTGTAAAAACACGCTATTTGCTCTGGCAGCGGGAATTAATTATTAAATTAATTAATGTGACTTATATGATTTGAATTTCGTAAAATAGACTTCATTTTTGAATTCGGAATATCAAATATAGCTTAGGGTGAATTTTTGGTAATTTTCTAAAAAACTTCAATTTTTGATGAATAGTGATACCAATAAGTGGTAATCAAGCAAACTGATTTTTCAGTTAAATGAAAGTTTACCACTAATGTGTATTGAATTTTGAAAATCTGACATACATGGTTGTCATTAAGAAATAAAATGTGGTTCAATGAGATTAAAATAATTTTTTTTGGTGAATAGTAACTTATTAAGTTCTTAATCGCGATTAGTGGTAATTAGGGTAGTTTAAGGTATAAATAATGCTATAATAAAAGGAAATGACCTAGACACATGTCCCAACCTTATTGGTTGTGTCATGGACGACCAAGACAAGCCATGGGTCAACTTGGGGACCCCATGGAGACACTTTGGTTTGGAAATGACATAAATAACTTTTTATTAAATGTTAAAGTAAAAATGACACAAACAAGAAATGTTTTACAAAAACAATTTTTACATGGGGTTATAAAGATCAGATTTTTTATTATAAATAGTCATTGGTAAGATATAAAGATTTCCTACATCATAGTATTTTTTTTTATGATTTTTAGACATTAAATAAATTAAATTATTTATGACATAATAATGATGCAGCGATGACATCATTATTTGACGATTTAAATAAAATGGAAAGATAATATAAAATCTATTAACTACACATGTCCAAAACCAATTGGATGAGTGGATTTCGAACCCTTATCACCTTATACACGAATTATATCAATGTGGGACCTTTTTAAACCGAAACACATTTTCAAATAAAGTAATATTTCTTTACTTTCCAAAAGTGCCCCTCCTCTCTTCTTATAAAAGGCCCCCACCTCTACCTCATTTCACACACTCCTCAAGCCTTTGGATTGGCCTACCCCTGCCCATTTACTCTCTCCACATCCCTCTCCTCATCCTAGAGGATTCCCTTTAGACAGAATCCTTTCAAAAATAGCCTTTAGGCTCAAATCAAAAGGAGTTACACTTTTAAAGGAGATTAAAGAACGGTCGGGTCAAGTCGGATACGAGGTATGGGACTTCGTCTCAATCTCCTTTAATTGAGGCATATTTTATTTTACACACAACTTTCTTTTATACGGTGTATAAACCCCTTTGACTATTACGTTTATTCAAAAGGAATATTTTTTATACGAAGCGTTTACTAAACGACAAAAGGGAATGTTTTTGTCGTACGTATGCAGCGACAACGACTTCTCCGCTGCCGTGACCGTTATTTGAGTTTCAGCTTCCTCTACAAGTCATACCCTTTTTTTTAAATGAAAAATAAATACCATGTTTTACTTTGGTATTAAAAATGGTTTTCATAACGTTGTTATTATATCGATGTGTTGTATTGATATCTTGTGATTGAAATGCGGAAATGTTATGTTTCCTTTATGCATGTTTTATGTGATATGATTATGTTATGGTTCTTGGGAATTATTATGAAGACCGGTGGTTCCGTGATAAACTAAGGGCGGGTGAGCCCGTTATAGCTCTCCAATGCATTGGGTAATGTGAAGGAGTGAAACGTTAAGGTTTCTCCGAAGAGATTTTAGGGAATATACTGTGATGGGTATTCCAAACGTAACCAAGAGGGTTACTCCCTACGTAAGAAAGTTATGAATGCCTCAAGTTACCTTTATGTCTTATGATTTCTATGATTTATTCATGATTTTATGAGGTATGTTAAAGTGCCTATGTTTTATGGGTAAAGTATGATTTCATTCTTATATATATATGAACTCATGTTTCCTTTCCATGTTTTTTTATAACCCATACTGAGTTTTTATGCTCATCCCAAGTTTTTGAAATGATTTTCACAGGTCAAGGGAAAGGTACATGATAAGATGATAGAGTCAAGGATGTGTCAAGAAATAATCCATGTTTTATTTTAAATGTGTTTCCATTGATGGGAATGAAGAATACTATCTTTATGTAACCACTTTGTTTATATGTGGAATGTAATGCATGTTTTATGATCTAATTCTCTAAAACTCTAAACCCGAAAAGATCCTCAATGTGTAATCTTGTAATAACTCAAGATTAAGTAAGGTTTAAGGCTGGGGCCTTATAATAACTTAGGCCATCCTCAAATTATATCTCCTTTTCTTGATCATTATCATTATAGATGGGGGAAAAGATTTGAAGCTTTGTATAACGATTTTAGTACTAAATAAATATTAGATAATCCTAATTTTTGTTCATGAATTCCCTGGAACTGTCATCCATCATGGTATGAGGGATGAAATAGTCAAACAATATCAACTAGAAATCCCTCCAAAACACATCTCAATACTGACCTACAAAATTTATAATATCCCACCCTTGTTTGGAAGATCCTAAAAGCATATAACTATTATGATTCACTCTCATCTCTGGAGGTGTCATGATGCGCTTGAGTATTGAAAAAACAAAATGGATCCATATCTCTTTAGCCAATGGTTTTCCATCATTGAAAAACATGTGTTGATTATTCTACTATAACTCACATGTTATATCTCCCATTGAAGGGGTAGTGTGTGAGGCTCCCTATGTCATCCGCATAAACTGAAAAAATACCCTTGAAACTACACATCGTCTCCTATTGTGGGAAAAGTATGTGGTTCCATAAGAGGAACTACTGGAGTTGTCACTAGTGGATTATGACTCACTACCTCTAGAGATTTTCATCACCACTATCCAGGTGTAAGACCCTAGGACTTCATGGAGGGATTTCAATAAAAATTCTGAAAGAACACCACAAATTAAATTTGAAAAGAACAAAAAAACATACTCATTAATAAAACAGATTTAAGTATTTTTATTCCATAATATCAACTATAACCCTACTAAAATCGTCATAACTACATTATTGTAAAATTTATATAGAAAATTAGAGACTTTACCTACTTCCCACTACAAATAATAGGATTGTTGTTACTCCCATAATGTGTTTTTTGGTTTGGAATCACTACTTATAGAAAATTTCTATTAGATTTATTTATGGAATTTGAAAAATAAAAAAATTCTTTATCCAAAGGGGCATTTTTTACAAAGGTATTCATGTGTTAGTTTTGGATATACGATACTTGAGAACTCACATTAGTCTAAAAGATGGGAGGTCAGGCTCATCACTCCATTTTAAAGGGAATTATTACCTATTATGGGACACTCTTATATTTATATATGATATGTTCGTGAATCCATATTAATTTAAAATATATAATGTAGGTTTCTATTGAAATTTTTAATCAATTATTAAAATGTGTGAAATTTAGAATCATCCGAATGTATTCGAAGTTCCTCAAAAATGGTGATATCTGTATTTATTTGAGGTTCTCAATCTATGGTAACCTCTTTTGTACTATTTGGAGGATCTTTTAACCATTTTTATTTTAATGATATTTTATAATCCACTTAGTGGGAATATTAAAAAATTTTCATCCAGGGAGATGTAATTTTGTTTTAAATTTGGGATGATACTCATAAATGGGCTACCTACATATCCTTATGAATATAATCAGAACCATCGTAGTTTAGTTCCACTTAATGGGACAAAATATAACTTTTAGGGTCATGTGATAAGGACCTAACTATACCATTTATTATCATGTGGAAAAGAAATCTAGTGGAAAATTCTTAGTCAATTCTTGGTGTGGGAGTTTTTCCTAGGCAGCCTAAGGAACTGGGAAAGGATATGAGTTTTCATGTTGGATTAGAGCCTACTAGAAATATAGGCTAGGAAGAACATTATTTATTTGGAATGTTTGGATTGAACCCTAGGTAGGATTCCTACATATCCAACTCTTATGGGAATCAAAGCCCACATTGTTCAGTATATATCACATGGGTGTATGACCGTTCTAGAGAAATAGGATGGGTATTACTCTTAAATAGGATTCCATTTTGACAAGGACCATGGAAACTATGTTAGTAGATAAAGATTTATGGGGGATTAAATTGATGATTTCACTTAAAGAGGATGGCCGGATAAAGGAAACTAGGGTTGAATTTTCAAATAGGATATGAAGCGATATCATTCCATAGTAAAGGCTTCCTACGTATCAAAATTATGGTAGGAATTAGAGTTATCAAAGATCAAAATATGATGTGGAATGTGTGGTAATTTTTATCATCACAAATCTCTAATACCAAATGATTCATAATTAGTGTGACAAACATAATGATGTGAGAGATTCAATGAACCACAAAATTTCTACTCTCCTAATGGAAGATCCCTAGCCTACAGAAAATGATTTTTTAGTGATAGTGGGAGAAGGAGAAGAGCAATAAACCCTTCAATGTGAAATGAAATTGAAGGTCATTGGGTCTGGCCAAAAAAACTATGGGCTTAATTTAAGATCTATTCTCTTAATATATCCCAGTAGAGGAGGATGAATTTTCATTTTCTGAATGAAAAAGGAAGGGTAACCCTCACTCTCCCTATTGGGAAGTAGAGGCTCTGAAACTTAGCGATGAAAAGAGAATGAAATAGTTCCATCCAAAAAGTCCAATATTGGGAACATACCACTATAATCTATAGAGTTAGAATCTATGTGAATGTAGATATAAAAACATAAAAATATCATACGGATCATAACTCCCATATAAGATAAATGAGGTAATCCTCTATTTGTATATATATAAACCCAAATGGAAGACATGCTGATGTGCCCTTCCCAAAGAATTGATATGTCAGGATGCTTTTGGGAGGTTTCTACTAAGTCCCTATCAGATATGGGAACCAATAAAAGAGATACCCTACCATGAGTGGATTTGAAGAGGGTTTATAAGGTGATACATGTCGGTCCTAGGAACAGCTATGAAGTGTAGCTCTACCAAATAGGTATGTCACGTAGGGTTGTCGGTAAAGTCCCTACGATGACTGAAGAATTCTTAGCATAAGAGAAAAAAACGTA
Organism: Viscum album; assembly: GCA_963277665.1. Classification (NCBI taxonomy): domain Eukaryota; kingdom Viridiplantae; phylum Streptophyta; class Magnoliopsida; order Santalales; family Viscaceae; genus Viscum; species Viscum album. Next base: position 880,805,195 of record OY728153.1, on the reverse strand, counting down.
TTTAAGTTTAAAAATGGACTACCAAGAATATGAAACATGGGTGATATTGAAATCTAAAAACCTCAAGTCTATTTTAGTGTCATTGGAAGAGCCCCGCATAGGTCCCTAAGGAATAGGCCTTGTGAAGGAAGATTCATATTTATGGAAGAATGGTACTTCATTATATGTTTATGTGTTTCAAACATTGAAAGGATTTGGAATGTGCTTATCCTATCTAATTTTATCCTCAATCATGTTTTAGAGAGCTACCTGAGAAAATTTTCAAGATGTGGGAAAAAGAGATATTGAATGGGAGCTTCAAGAGTTATTCCACCTTTTTTTAGTCCTCAAATGGGGGGGCCCAAGGGTCTATTAATAGACATGGAGGGGGTTCGTCAAAAGGAGTTTTATAGTGCCAGTCGGATGTTTTGTTCTTCCTTATAGTTCCTCTACAAAGGTGTATATAAATTGCATTACTTCATTTTTCTTATGCATATCTATGTAGTGTAGGGGCTATGCACTGGGTTATATTTGCAGAATATGAACTGGTTTTCTGGAGGCAGAGCTATGCCGCATAGGTCCTTATAATAGGTGTCCTGTGTATGTCCCTTTCACTGTATATCTTTTACTTCCTTCAACTTCTTTTTGAAAGTTTTTAATATCCAAAGGAATTCATTATAATCATTGTTCCCTTTTTTGGAGTTTTATCAAACCCTCCCCCCCATATGAATGGATATTATTGAAAAGAGGGTCGATTCCACAGGTAAGATTATGGGGAAATGATTATGAAATTTAATTATAATATATGCATGTCTGTGGTGTAGACATATCCTATTTGTCTTCCTCTTAACTATGTTAGTACAGTCTATAGTTTCTATAAATAGAACAATTACTTTCTGATTTTCCTCATTCATAATCTCAGATATTTTTTCTATCATTACATATTTTTCTCATCCAGATTTACCGTGGTGTGCTCTCCTAGAGGTACCTTGAAAATTTATCTAGATAAATCCATTTGACAAATGGAGCTATGCAGAAGGACTCCATTGAAGGACTTTCACAATGATCCTTTTCGAAGGACCTACACATATAACCTTGTCTAAGGAGCCATACTGATATTGTCCTTTTCCAAATTCATAAATTCCATTATGTTAAAATTTGAACATTATTTATTCAAAATTTCACATTAATTGTGCAAAATTTGGTAATTATTTTGCATGAAATGGATCACATGATGACTGAAACTAAGGAAGCTAAAGCGTTTCAAAATGAGATGATGAAAATCGTTGGACCAGACTATTATAACATTGTGGAGAGTACCCTCCTAGTTTTACGGAAATGATTGATTCCATACCATCGTGAAGATCCACGAAGCCACTACCTACCTATGTACAGACATGGGATTTTGACAGATTCCCACATTTCTACTTACAAGAGATATTTTTCTAATGGAATTGTTGGTCCAATACTCTAACTATAATTTCAAGAATATCACTACGAATGGTATTTCTTTTCATTAGGTAAAAATACCAATTGGATGCATCCTACACCATAGTGGTTGTACTACTGATATAAATGATTATGTTGTATATCCAAAACTTTATTTTTACGATTTAACCTTTCATGATTCATAAATAGATATATATAATGGATGGATGGAAGGCTGATACTTTTTTTTGGTGAGGGATTAAATCTGAATGGATGTGAGCGTTTTAGGTATGCCGAACTTGTGAAGAATTCAGTATATATAAAATGTAGGTTCACATTTATGGAGTATTATGGATAATGAAATCTCATGTTTACAAAAAAAACTTCATTCTTGAATTGGTGAGTCGATAGAGTCTTTAGGAAAATTCATTCCACTTGATGTACGGTGAGGATGGCATCAGTCTATGGGATATTTAAAAAATATCTTCGATTCCAAATCTTGGGGAGATGTATGAAGAATCAATTCCCCCAGTAACAACACGGGGTAGCATTACCAGGATGCCACCATTTTCTCGTCAAAAATTCAAAATTGAAAAAGAATTTTCAAAACAAAATAATGATTCATCTTTAGAGCGGATATTCAAGAAAGAGTGTGGATGAAGGATTTTTTAGAACCACAAAAGGGGAAAGGTCCCACCTGTGGACGTCCTATCATTTCCCCTACTGCGGATAATAATGGTATTTTAGTAACTTACTAGCCCACATTAGAGAGTGGTGACTATGCACACTTGGGTTTTAAAGTCAGGTCTGATATTGATGTAAATGTAAGCATAGCTAGCTGCCATTCCATGTGGATAAGCATTTACTTTCTTACAATCCTGGATTCCAGTGGCGGTGTCAGGATATGGAGTTTTTTTTATTATATCTGAATTGGTAGAGTGGAAATATATGGTGTGTGAAACCCTTGTATTGGAAAGAATTTATCATTCCATGTTACATTTGTACAATGAGAAGGATCCATGTAGACATGTGGTTCCATTTCAAGTGTTTTGGGGATGGATTGATACATTTTTTTTCATATTCGGTGTTGGATTCAGTTAGATTTCCCAATGGTTAATTTACCCCAATTTTCAGATAGTCTCTAGGATTCAGCCTTTGAACCCCAAAACTAATGTAGTACTGAGGGGACTGCATGCATCAAGACAATTCCACTTTATTAAACTTGGTAACCCACCGACTAGAACATTTATTTATGATGGTAAGGTAGAAAATTATTAGTAAGGGCCTATATTATAAAATTCAAGGACAATATTTTATCAACAAGGATTGATGGTGGAAACATATTGGAGGATTATATCCCTTATAGGTTCTCTCAATAGTCCAAATGTCTTCATCAATCAATCCCTTTTCCTCCCATGTATGTTAGTCTTGAGAAACATCCAATGGTATCTCGAAAATTGTGGATTATGATGGCTTTAGATACATCAAAATTATCAATAATGTGACTTACATCAGATTAATAAATTGTATTTGTGGTTGGATATGGCAAATAATGGGCTTCCTCATACCCTAAGGGGGAATTAAGAAAATGAATATATGATGTTGCAGCCATGACAAATGTTTTTTCTAGAAACCGTGGTAAAAAATCTAAAGACAATGATGATGCAGAGGATTTAGAAGATTCGGAACCTTTAATACATCTCTGTAGAAGATCCAAAAAGATGAATAAGGATAAAAAACAATACCTTCATCACCAATATGATCTAGTCCCCATCATGAAAAAATAAATTTTCGTCTCATATTATTATTCCATTGAGGTAGAATATAGTCTCGAAGAGGCCTTCCAATCATATGGTGTTGAGTTATCTCCATAGCCAACCACATCAAAACCAAAAAATTTGCGGCCTTTGGCAATTCAATATTGGTAATGCTTGACTCGTGAATAGATGGATGAATGAGAATTCCTCTAATCCGGACATCGAATACTGGATGTCGGTGATATAAAAGAACCTACTGATTTTCATACATATAGTAACCAGGATGAAGTAAGACAACATATTTTGGAGCTGGATTCCATTATGTATGCATTTGATATCCATATCATAACCTCAAAATGAGTGTCTTATATGATGGAGGGAGGTATAAATGAAGTGGTAATTATTCACCTTGAAGAGGAATGGGAAATTTATGTTAATACAGATAATGTATTTATCTTTATTTTTTCAATTATACCTTTTCATTCACCATCAACAATCAGGATGAGATTGCATTTTGTATCTTGAAATTAGGGAAGTAATATCAGGAAAAGATCTTACGAAACCAAAATATAGACCCATAGGAACCCTTATTGATACATTGGATGAAACCCCAGGGCACCATGACATCAAATAGGGGGAAAACCATGATGGAGGTTGTGGAAACAAAAAATACTTGTCCTCTACTAAGGTTTTCTACCACTAAGAGGTGTATTGTAGTCTCTCCAATATCTTAGGAAAATAAATTCATGGGATAATTGAGATTTTTATAGAGTGTACTTCAAAAAATTAAGTATCCAATAAATCCTTTAGTATATTGAATATCTTGATACACAATGGTGACTACATTCTTCTTCTCACATGATATACATCTCTTTAGTCACTAAATGGATTAAAAACTAGTCCTTAATGAAAGGAAAAGAAAACCCAAGGAGAATCACATATTTATGGGGATGAATATGTGGTTTTGACAAGATAAAACATCAAAAGGTGAATCTACATCAACACCTATTTCTGTAGAGGGAGAGAAATTTCATGTTAATGTCAGATAAATTTCTTCTGAGTATCACATGATATTTATAACATTATTTTTTCTATAATATTTCAGATCAAATTTTCATTCAAATTGATCCTATAATAATCAATGAAAATATTCTAATTTACCCAAATGGAAGGAGTGAGGTTCTTAGGAAATACGAGAAAGATAACATTGTTGATCCTGACATAGGAAGACTTGATGAATTTTACTAGAAGATGAATTGAAGAAAACAAATGTTAGAATAGCCAATTTGGGCATCAAAAAACATTTGTTGGATAGCTTAAATGGTGATTATTCTGTAAAATACAATGCCATATTCATTGAAATGGTGGATTCACCTAATCCAGAAAATGAAATTAAATGTTCCCTAAAGAGTTTGATGACATTAATAAGGATCTTCAAAGATTTGAGTTCTCATTCTTGAATTTTACAAAAAAAAATTCTTTTTTAAATGATACTTCACCTCAACGTTTAACTTATGCAGATTTTTTTTGCAGAGAATGTTTTGAATGTCATTAAAGAATGGGGAATTCCACTTTATCCTACTTTTTAGGAAGTTGGGGAAATACCAACTGAGAATCACATGTTGGGAGACACACCATTTCATTGGATTAGAGAAACTAGTTAATCTCAGGAGAGTACCCCTCCCCAAGAGTCACTTGCTCAAAATACTGAAGATGAGAAAACTGAGGATGATCTAATAAAGCATCCATCATATTATTATATAAATTTTATTAACATTCCATATGATTCTCCATTTCTTCCATTCTTTTTATACTAAAAATTAGTATGACTCACTATTTTGGGCTACCAGATCCCTTAGATTCAATCTGAAAGGTAAAACCTCTATGTTGACTCAATCATCAATAGAAGGTGAAGTATCTAGTATTTTGAAAGAATCAAAGAAAGGAACCTCTAAAAATTACTTCATTACATAATAAATTATTCCATGTAGTAGTGACTCTGATTCAGATGTAGAGATACAAGTTTCACTTGGCATGGTGCATAAAAAGACATGGACACAAATATGGATGTTAATTGAGGTGAAGCCTTTTAATGAGATTCCCTCCAATATTTCCAAACTCTAATAATTGTTTTGTGTTTTGGGATTTGGTGGATTTAATTATCACATGACCTACAATGCAATGAAAGTCACCTTTCTCCAATGGGAGAAAGAACATAATATATGACAAGATCATGAACTTTCCAAATGACATATCTATGTTGAGTGTTTCCATGCTGCAGTAGTTGTGGTAGAGACCAACCATAGAAATATGTCAACAATAATTTGATAAAACATTATGTAGGAAATGAAAAAAATGATACATCTTTCAACCAAGTTGGAATGGTTTAATTCCATTTCTACTAAAAAAGAAGAACATCCTCAAGCTGAGGAGGCTGATGTTTCTCAACAGTATCAACTTCAGAAAGTGTCTAATAAAGCTTATGAAGTCATTCCATAGATGAAGAGTCATGCCAAGAGTTATTTTTAATATAAGACAGTAAGGCTATATTTTGTGGATGTTCCGATGATGTTACCATATGAATGAAAATAATATTTTCTTCAATCTTATATGTATTAATTATTTCAATCTTTCTGTAATTGTAATATCAAATGTAATTTTTAAAAAATCAAACTTTTATTTCAGATAATAATAAATACAAAATTAGAAATGGCGGTGCTCATTATTTTACCTAATAAAATGGTCCATGTGATCATAGTTTTATTTTTACTAGGGTTATATAGACAACCCACAAACATTGCATCTTTTTACTTTTTATTTCCCTATATTTCCTAAACCATTCAAAATATAGGTCTAGCGAGCTAAGACTTGAATTTTGTCTAGAGTGCACATTGAGGGATTTCAACACGGTGAGTAATACTTCTCTTTTCATTGGACATATAATTTAATGAATTTTAGACACATAATTCTTCTGTTTTATGTCGAATAGCTTTGACCATGAATTTTTAGATTAGAACACATAAATGGATTTTATGGATGGGAAGGTCCCAATAGTTTCTAGATACATATAATCTGAATCTTGAGTAATGGATTCTTTTTTATGTTCACTAAATCCAAATATTTAAGTATTTAAATAGTGTTTTTAATTACTATGAACAATGTTATTGTTCCTTGAAAACCCTGTTATAGGGGATGTACTGTGTACTACCAACTAGGGCATGTGAAACATAGCCAAACAATGGTGTCCTTTGACTGAAAAGCATTTTATATAGATGAATTTTATGAAAGGCCTATGGGGGAACATAATGTATAGTCAATTAAATAAAAAATTAATAATACTAACTTTCTATTGCTGATAAACAAATGGATTTATGATTTGGATGTCTCAAGGCTATAGTGGATAGATTTTATAAGGAAAGACACATGAGAATAAATTGCCCATCTGTGCCAACATAGGCAATGAATTGGGAAAATAATTCCTATATTAATATTATAAATATAAATAATGATTACAAATTTTCAAAAAGGGGACATTATGTTATTTTTCTTTGTATTTTCACGTAATTTTTCAAGAACATTAGAGGTGTTGTGCAGTTTAGAGTCATGTAGACAGGACATTATGGGGATTTAATTTAGGGTCTTTAGCTCTGACCAATGATTTGATAGTTTTACAATTATAGGTAATTTTTCTAGGGAAGCACTATCATATTCAAGTATGTATGTGAAGAATTGTAAGATATGAATTGGGGATTTATGAATATGAAGTGTGATATAAGAAAAGGTATAATGGATTTAGAATAATTCTTTTACATCAATTAAGTTACCATTTCTTGGAAAAAATCCTTTATGAGGGCTTTGTTATGAAGGGCCAGTTAATTAATGGGATGTATAATAAAATAGTGGCATATATTTGCTTACATCTTATTATATAGTTGAATTATGCAAGGCCACCTAGTGGAAGGTACTTCATAGTCAGAAAAAAAGGGATATTGGGAATAAAATATTTTATTGCAGAAAATGTAGAATGTTTTTGGAGATTTATATTTTCCAAAGCATAGAGTCTATTTTATAGAGAAATGACCATGAATAAAAAAATTTAATTTGCAATCATGATTTTGAAAGAAAGGGTTGAATTCGTTTTCTTCTAAGATATGTCCCAAACGTGGGAAGTATGGTCCTAGTAGTTTTAGGTCATATGATTGGGACCAAAATATTATCAAAATAATAAATGATATGTTGTCAAATGATCCATAGTTATTTTAAGATGATTTGAACATATGGAGAGAAAAAAATTTCAAACCATAGTCTTTGGAAAATTTCAGGTCAGCAAAAAGGATATGGGAAAAATATACGAAGGATGAAAACATTAAATTATTGGTTCATATATACCATAATCATTGATTAATGGGATAGAAGAGGATTTCCCTTAAAATGATGTTACAACTATTTTGGAAACCTGTTTTGGGGGATGTATTATGTAGGGACCACTAGGGAATGTTCTGGCTAGAAAATATGTGGCATCCTTTGACTAACATTCCAATTATATAGGAAAATATTACGCAATGCCACCTAATGACATGTATTTGAATGTTAGGAAAAAGAGCTCTCAGGTATTAGACATTCCAATATAAGAAACTGATGAAATATTATGAAAGTCTAAATGTATTGAAGATTATGGGTATGAAATTAGAAATGGGTAATTTTCAATGAAAAAGGGATGTATTTGGACTGATATTGGTTCTAATTATGTTGCACTTTAATAAATCTGACTCATATATAAAATGAGGACATTTCATGTTTCCTTGGTTGGTTTTCAAAGGAGAGGGTAAAAAATTATGTATTGCATATATATTATTAATTTTATTTGGAAGAGGGGGAATTTTCTTTTATCCTGTGTCTGGGACTAGGAGCTAAGGTGTAGTCTTCACTACTTATCTCAATGGGAAGAGAATCATGTCATACACAGTTCTTTGGTTACTTTGAAATTTTATGCTATGTAGTGAGGATATTATGTTGTGCAGTTTTGAGTCATGCAACGAGGACATTATGTTATTCTGGAATATGAAGGAATAATGTAGTTGGACTAGGGGATATGACCCAAGAATCACTATGTATCTTACTGGAGAAATAATCAATCCACATGTAGTTCTTTAGATTGTTCCCCATATCAATAATGTTTTTACTTATGGAAGATGGTGTTTTTTTGTGGCTAGGCCCAAGATAAGAGATCTAGGTGTCTCTACGTATCCCATTCTTATGGGAATCAACCCAAATACAGTTCTTCATAAAATCTTTCACTATAAAAAAATAATTTTATGTTATAGTAAAGGGATTTTAATACATTCTGAAAACATGGATAAACATAAGACACAAGATGGTATGAAGATCCAACCATCTATTCTGGAATAGTTATTTATATATATTTGGTTCATATAAAAGAAGAAAAATGAGAAATAATTTTTTTACGGTTGCAGTTGGGTTCAATATTGGAGATCCTGGTGTCTCTATGTATCCCATTGGAATAAGAATTAATCCACACATAGTTCTTGAAATAAGGTATCTATGAAGATTTGATTCAAACATAGTGAGAAATAGAACTCATGTGACACTAGGAGTAGCACGGATGTGAGTAATTCTTGTGCATGTAAGCTACTAATTTTTTCAAAGAACCACAAGGAATACAAATTAGTGGTATTATATTGGATTTCATATCATCAAAATAAGAATACCTTAATCATATAGTTTAATTTTTTTAGTGATGAAAAGTGATGCCATGCAGTTTAATGTCGTGAAATAAGGGAAAAGATGATAAGAATTTTAACATCGTGCAATATGGATTCATATGGTTGTTATGAAATTTAATCTCTTGAAATGAGGTTATTTCTCTATGTGATTACTCAAAATACTTCTTCAAGAAACATGCATTGTTTGAAGTTTTAATAAGTTGTACACCCATTATGATTAAAGAATAATTGCAATTATTGAATACAATATATATGAAATATGGTCCTTCCAACTTTTGCTCAGGGTTTAGAGTCTTCTTTCCTAGTATCATCATGTTCCTATGAACTTATACAAATTATCCTTGAATAAAGGATCAGAGGTGAACTTTCTTGTTAAAATCACATGCTATTCATTTTTTATAGGCTTCCAAATGATGCAATGTATGAAATAACATTTCATCTTATCATTCCATCTTATCAAATAGATTCTCAGAGTGCTCATTTATAGTTGAAAAATCATAGATGGAAATATGGAGTTACAACAATTTAATTTTAATAGGAATATTTGTTTCTCTTCCGTACACTAATGAATATGGTGTTTCCAATGTAGTAGTACGTGTAGTAGTCTAATAAGACCATAAAGCATGGAAAGTTTTATCAAGCCAATATTTCATATTTTTATACACTATTTTATGGAGTATATTTGAAAAAATCTTGATGAAATCTTATATCTGTCCATTAGCCGCTGCAAGATAGTGATATGAATGGTTAGATTTGATAGTGTTCCCTTAATATAACTTCATTACCTAAAAATAATAGAAATTGGTTCCATTTTATATCAATATGGTTTGAGAGACACCGAACCTGTTAATTATATTAGGATTAACAAACCTATCAATGCATTCAGGCTAGAATTATTGGATTGAAATATCATATTCCCATTTATAAAATAATTCAATAGTTTTAAGAATATATTTGAATTTCATTTCCATATCTGGAGGATAAGGTCATACTACATCCATTAATTATTTAAAAAATATCCATGAGTATTTAGTTTTATGCAAAAACTATAGGAATTATTGAATGAAGTTGGCATGTACATGGAATTATTGAACCTTCTTAGTGAAATCTACATAGCCATGTGACATTAATGTACACAATTATTCAAGCCTCTATATTTGATTTGAATACCTATACCAAGACTGGTGAGAACCATAGGCTCCTACATATACGTCTTTCATGACATATATAGTGTCATCCCCATCAATGTAGCTAAATATAATTCCATCCTAAGCCTCTTCAATAAATGATCTTATGAGGATCATGTCCATCATAATGAGTGAAATGGGACACTCCTCCCCGAAAATATTCATGTTAGCTCAATCTGGTGAAGTACTCTATTTTGATGATATTTAATTATAGGTATCATCTGTCCCATGTTAATACCATATGGAATATAAATAAGGCTTATATCCTTAATTTCCTCCATTATAATTTCACCTAAAAGTGAAACCACATTACAATGGAAAATACTGATAATTATCTCATACCGATTTGGATCTTCCAAGGATGTGGCTGCTTTAGCCAATGCATCATATTGGGCATTTTGTGATCACGTGACATATGACAATGTTTTATCTGAGAGAAATTCATCCTTTAACCCTTAGATATAATGGAACAAAGGGATTAATTCTTATTTTCTGATACTGTAATTCTTATTTTTTGATACGTTAATCCTCATTGATCTGTTTGATTATTTATTCTAAATCACCTTTCACATTCAAGTGGTTCTCTTGTACGTAGGGTAAAAATTTATGTCTTGCAATGAGAATTTGATATTATGCATCATTTATGGTACTAGCTTTTGATAACATAAAGAAATATGGAAACACACCATTTTCAAGGGAGATATGTTCAATTCATTACCCAACAGTGTTGAGTTTAGGGTTTTCCATTATCTTTATATTAGACTTATGGAAGGAACATAAAAGTACATTTCCCATGATTGGGGACTATCTTGAATATGGAAGGTTTCTTCATCAAGATGTTCAATATACAAATATGTATCTTTTGTATATAGTTATTTAGCAAAAAGTTTTTCCATGGCTTGGCCTTTTATTTCTTTCTGAGGAGAAAAATTCAATATTGAACTTTTTCACAATATCTTCTCACTAAGATAAATGTCTTGTAAGCATAGGATGACTGAGGATAAATTTTATGTTGTTATTACAGGATACCTAGTGGACCTCGTGATGATGCAAATAGAGCATCAATTTTTTAACTACAATGATTAATTGTAGGAACATTTTCCCAATATCTGAATATAATGTCTTTATATTGAGCATGGTTCGACTGAGATAGTAAATGGATTTTTTCCCACCATCATTATTTTGGGCAAGGAAGTAACCTGGTGATCAGTCTAAAGAGAATGTATGTATTCCCATAGAGAATATGTATATTCCCATAGAGAATGTGTGTATAGAGAATGTGTCTCTTGAACTCGATGATGTCAAATAGGGAATGTGTGTATTCCCATTAATATGTTGTATTAATTCTTGTAGGCTCATGTGATTTTTCTTGAGTTTATCAAATGCCTCTTGTAAGCCGTCATTTCATTGAAAAGTGACACCCGTCTTCATTAATCTAGTGAAGGGTAAACAATTTCATGTCAATTTGGTGTCAATGTTCCGAATATAGGCCATGTGTCCTTGAAGTCCTCTTAATTCCACAATATTTCAAGGAGGTCACATTCCATGATTTTTTTTCTCAAGATCATCTTTGATTCAACAATGGAATAGAACAAATTAAAGTATGTTTTTAGAGGTAACCCCAAAAACATATTTTATGGGATTTATCTTTAGATGATGATTCCAAATATTACTAAATATGGTCTCTAGATCAGTCAGGTGATCAGAACATTGTTTGTATTTAACCACTATATCATCCACATAATATTCAAAAAAAAATCAATGAAGAGTTTGATGATATGGTTCATGGAACATTATTACATTGCACCATTATTCATTAAGACAAATAAAATTACCCAGTAGAAAAATATGCCTCGAGGGGATCAAAAGGATGTAGACTCCTCATCTTCAAGGCCATCCATATTTTATTATACCTAGAGTATCCATTCATTAAGGATAGAGCCTCATAACATACCATTTAATCCATTAAGAAATTAGTGATAGGAACATGGAAGTCATCATTGGGACAATACAGGTTTTGATATCGATAATCAATGAAAACAATAATTTCCCCATTCTTCTTTTTCATTGGTAAAATATTATACATACATTTAGGATATTTTACCTCTATGATAAATTTATCTTTGCTAATCACATTGACTTCTGGTTCAATTTTAGAGAAGTGTGTTGGGTTCATTCATCTTGACACTAGCTAAAATCTCTGATGATCTTATAGAAAATACAAATTATTAGTCGCCACCTTGGGATCAAGGATGGATATTTATGTATAGTTATAAAAAAGAAAATCTTGGTTTCTCTTAAAAATTTATGTGTACAGAGGATGCTCTTCGGAGGACATGGACACACTTTTTATATGGGGCATAGATCATCTTTTGGGCCTAGATTTATTTCTCTGAGCTCATCCACAATGCTTGAGATGCCTTCTTCAACGATGGAGGGGCGTTCTTGAAATATTAATATTCCTATAAATATTAAATTCCCTCACATGCCACATCTTATATTTCTTTCTGAAGGGTAGGTTATGAAAAAATACATTCAAATATAGAGGAGGAGTCAGTAGTTGGAAACCCTAAAGAATATAAAACCATTTCTGACTCTACAAATGATGAAGTGTCTTCGTATAACATTTAAGAGAAAATGATGGGTTAGGAATCAACATTCTTATATTTTTCTATTAATTATACTACTTATTCTTTATTGACATTTGAAGTAATGAAATTCTGATATTTAGGGGATGAATTGAAGACATGTCCATTTAAGCTTTCACCCATCTTGGTATATCATCAATTTATTCCACGTAATCAGGATCCATATACATAATTGATATTATGGATGTTACTGGATGCGTGATTGGATTTGAATCCATCCAATCAATTTGATTGATAGGAATCACATAATCAACACTATGTTGATCGAATTGGTTGGATGAGATCTTTTCCTGACCATTTAATGCATTGATTTTTATTATATATTTTTCCATGGGCATTGTTCCATTTGTGTCATATAATTTTTCCTCACTATAATTATATTCATAGGGTTTTAATGGATCCTTTTCACCATTCAATGTCACAATTTTAACATTGAATAAATAATTGATAAACTGGTGGTATGATGAAGGAATGGACGTTTATTTCTGTACCCAAGGCCTTACATGAAGTATGTTGAAAGCTGTGTACTATCAGAAAACAATGAAATATGAATTAGTTACATGATTCTCAAACTGGGAACAAAATATAATCTTTCCTAGAGTTTTTTTTCATTCTTTTCATAACCTTGAAAAATCAGAGTGGAAAGAGATAACTCAAATTCATTGAGACCCAATTGATGATGTGTACGAACCAGAATGAGGTTGACAATTGATCCATTCTCAATGAAGGCTTGACAGATTTCCATATCCTTAACCATGCAAGATAAATACAATGGTATGAAGTGTTCATGTACAAAGTCTTCCTCATATTGATCCTTGAAAGATATAACTTCATGACATTCTGTAGGACCATTCTATATACAATAAACCATAGTTGAAACAACCTCAGTTTCAAACACATGAAGACTAGATATATCCTCAATAAGTGCTTCTTAAATATCTTTTGAATATTCAAGGCATCCAAGATTGATAACATGGTTGGTAATTGGTACACTTGTTTCAAAACATCATTATTTTGTGCCAATGTCCGTCATTTTTTATCATGGATATGTGATTTTTCTGGTGCCTTTTAAATGATGGGCTTGATGTAGATGTACCATATATCAGGGCAGAAGCTGGAAATACTTCTACTCTTAGTAGATTATACTGACTAGTTCTATCTACCTATCGATAGAGTGGTTCTATATCCACTAATTTGTCTTCCAAGAAGATTATTTTGGTATCGATCATGTCATATGTGGAATAGATCACTTGTTATTTCTAAGCCCACAGAAGGGATCCCCAATGTTTTTATGATGCATAAACTGTTCGAGCATGGTTGTGGATAAAATAGTGACTTCTATCATGTCCATTCCTTTTAATGTATCCTCATTATTTAATTATTTCCCTATTTCCACAATCTGGTATCGGGAATTAAGGTTCATAACCAGAATCAACATTTTTATAGGGTTATGATAATTGGATAACATTAACCAAACCAAAAAATAATTCCTTGTCTGATGAATATTCTCCTTGACATGAAAATTCTTGTTGTGCTTTTTGGTGGGGTTGTGTATATGATTTTTAGATAGATGGAATGCAATCATCTAAATTGAAGGACAACCTTGGCCTTGAAATGAGCTCATATTTTCCTAACTTCTTTTAATCCTTCTATCTATGATTCTACATTGAGGATTGACCTTTGAACGAATGATCTTTTGTTGAAGTTGGATTTTCCACATCGAAAGTGGAAGGAATATTAGTTGGTTGTTTGAACTGTGTTTGTATAATGGCATGATTTCGATTGATCATTATCTAGACCATCAAATCCTCATACTTCTGCACATTTTTTCTTTTGACTTCTTATCATCAGATTTCTTCAACTGGATGGGTAGCAGTAACACATGCCACATGGGATGATGAACATTTCAATTTCACTTGTCCAAAGTCCCCCATTTTTTGTAGGAGAGAATTGAATACTAAATACTCTTGAATGGGGTTCCCCAACATTTGATGAAAGTGGAAATATTTTCGGATATCATCATATCCTTATTTATTATATTTCTTCAGCCTTGTAAACTATACTAAATTTTCTTCCAAGGATGAAATGATATAACTGAGAACATATTCATACCGAAAATAATAGAATTTTCTCTTTAATTCTTCGAATGGTCTTTGACTTTGATCATTTTGTTCATCTTGATGAGGTGTTCATTGTTGATGAAACTTATGAGGTGGAGCCTTACTATATGATGAAGAATTTTATGTTGATGTAAGTACAAATGCTTTCATGAGTGTAACTATAAAATACTCTTCTTCTCCTATTATCATTCCTGGTGTTGATGGGATAACACAAGACTTAGATTACAAATCCACAATGGAATTCACTACATTTTGGGAAAAATAAACATGGTACTAAAACCCTAGTATATATTTCATAGTGTATAATGGTGTGTATAACTCATCACTGAGATTTTCCACACATATTGGCAATATATCTTCATGTGGGAGTGGTAGATTTAAAGAATATGTTAATCCTCTCCGTTAAGCAATGAAATCTGAAACTCATTTATTATCCCATTGTTTTCAATTTTAAACATCAAATATTTTTTTCTTTTGTAGAATTGACCAGAATTGGAGATGGAATTTATGATGGAGATCTCTCTATCCAGTAATTGATCGAGACTGCAAACTTGTATACCAGACAAATTCTATCCCCTGTAATGATTTCAAAAAATATCTGAGCTTTATGGTTTCTTATAGTTGAGGGGTCCCCATAATGGTATCATAGTGAGAAAAAAATGTGTTATATGCATATTTAGATCTCTTGAACCATTAATTATTAGAAATGAGGAAGTTACAATGTTTTGTGGGAGAGGAATCTGATCTCCCCATCTAGGGCAAGATTTATTTTCTAGTTCAATTGGTGATTTCCATTCTTTCGTAGCATCCAATCAAGATGTTAATGCTTCAATTGTATTCAAAAGGATTTGGGGAATATATGGATGAGATGAGACCTACGAAGGTAGTAGTTGGAGCTTGAACAGGGACCACGATTGAAAAAACCACTCGTGGGGATGCTACTGATATTTTTATTGGATAACTCAAGGGGACAAGAATGTAAGGATATGTGTGATACATTTATGGCTGCTTACCCAATGAATGGAATTCATTATCAACATATATTGTTTCATAAAAACCTCTTTACTAGAGTGCTCCTACTAGAAGTGAAAGCTAAGGATTTTCTTGTGGAGTATTTCTTGCAGGAATGTTTTTTTGGAGTATCTCTACAATGAGTCTTTTCAACTTTTTATTATCCTACTCTTACGAGGAATATTTTGCTTCAAGATAAATATATAGAAACTTCTCCAATGGAAATGTGATATATGACATGATGTTTTCTTTTCCCCTTGTTATATGACTTTTCAAGTGGTGGGTATTGGTTACTTGGGGGAATACCCTTCTTTTTTGTAACCCTTTGATTTCAGATATGCACACCACCTTCATTAGCTTCAGTGTGTACATTTTTATGAATATGAAATTAAACATCTGACTCCCCCAAACTTGACCCATTTTCTAGAGGTTCTCCCATAATGGTATTAATGACATTCACTGATGCATAATGCATTGACGTTATTCTGTAAGTATCTTTGAATGATGGTGTCCTTCTATTGTTCCCTCTATGAGAATTTGTTCTCCTATATGCTGACATACCGAGAACTATTTGATGGACAATAATCTGAAGGGAATCCTTGGAATGTCCAGTTGTGCATTAATTTTATGACTTCATCCCTAATTAGAAGAAATTAACTTAGGATGATGATGGAATTGTGGATGTGAAAAATCTCATTTCCCTGTAGGATGTGGTTGTTCATATTCTTCATCTTAAATAGTCCAATCATTGTTTGTTGAAGTTGATGGTTGGGTTAAAAAATCCCCCAAAACTGTAGGCTAGGGTGGTTTATGAACTGTTATGGATAATATTAGCGTAGCTTCTCCTTTGATTTTATAAATTCTTGTATGATCATTGGCTGGGTAAATTATCTGACAATCACTAAAATCGCCTTATTCAGAACACTGTTGTTTTATTTCAGACATTTTCACTATCTGATTACTGATGTCCTCTATGTGGGAAGCCTACTTAATGTTCTCAGATTCTATATGACAAAGTATCTCGATGTCATGATCCCTTTGGGCCTGACATTGATAAAACCTGATCCAGAAATGTTTTCGCTGAACATTTCATCAAGTATTAATAGAATTTCTTTCTTGTAGCCGGCCTTGGAAAATAAAATTTCATGAGACCACTTTAGAAGGATGTAATAATTGTGGAGTGTTGTGAAATGAAATGCTCTGTGTGCACCCCATACTATTATATGAACTCTGTATGGGGTTTCCGTAAATGATTTTCATGACTTCTTTATTGAATTAATGAATACCCATTGAAATGAATCTTGTTTCTTTTCAACCATTGGATATTGAGAAACCTAGTGTAATGTTATGTCAATTTGGCGATATAACCCTTCTATTACCTTGACATGATTTCAATATTCTTCAAATGGTAAAAATTTTGATTTCAGATGATGAAAAGAATCAATATGATGAGGTGGATATCATGAATTCAATCTTCTACCGTCAATTCTGAAATGTTTTATTAAAATGTTTCCAAAGGTCTGATCACGACCGATATTTCAACATTGGACATTTGTTTTCTCATATTCAAAAAATAATCCTTCTTATAGATACTGGTCAACATTTTATGACTAGAGTGTATGTTTATCAATTGTTTTATGAAAAACAACATGATCTGTTTTTTCCCTCTACCATATAAGAATGAAATTTACCCAATAGAGGTTCGAAGAATGACTTTCACCTTGGGTTGTCTTCTTGTTGAGAAAGTACTCCACATGTTAGTTACATGTATTAACACCTGATTGGGCTTATATTGGCTTGTTCCTTAATATATGAGGGATTTATCATCACTACATTGTATATTGGAGAATTGTCTTGATAGGGAGAAACAATGATGCGTAATGAACTTTCCATTTGAATGCAATCAAGGGGAGGACCCCAATTGTGGATTACAGTAAGAGATAAATCATCTTGATCTTGGACTTCTAGCCTCAATGAGTGTTTCCACATCGCTTAGCCAGAGATAGGTTCTCTAAATAGACCGAATTTCAATGAAGAAAGACATAATAATAATGTATATGATGGGAAACTTTATAATTACAACAACTACTCCCGTAATTTGGAAATGGGAGGGTAGAATCTTGTGTTGAAACATATAAATCTTAGATATATTCAAGAATTCCATCATTAATAGGATCCAAATCACATATTAACATATGATTTCCAACTGTTCTTGGTGATCCTTCTTCCTAAATGCACTCTTACACGTACATAGGGCCACTTTCTAGAAAAATTGGTTATCCTGGGAAAGTGTATGTGCCTTCAATGTAGTAGTCATCAAAACAGGCCAATTATCTTCATTTCGAAAGGGTGTATGATCGTGATTCGGTTGTTCGTATAATATGTGGGAGAATGCTCCATAACACTCTTAGACTAGAGAAGACATATGTAGCTACTTTAGGATGTCTTATTGATAAGTCTTCCCTGGTGTGGGGATAGAATTATGTATCTTTCCCCATAGTACTAATAAGTTCTAGGTATAACAATATAGAAAGCTTCTAAAATATTGGAATGAATTTGTGTCTACCCATTCACTATTTCTAAAATGATTAAGGTAACATTAGACACCATAATGGGAATATATGTCAATTCCATTTTTGGAGTAGGTGTATGTACCTACTCCAATCCTCCCTTTCATGGCAGTAGATGATGATAATACTCGTGTGTGGGTGAAGATATTTGGGACTATCCTATATTTGTCATCGTATTTTTTCGACTATCATCTTTGGGTGATTCTAAATGAGATTATTGGTAGGATTGTTGGATGATTGATAATGTATGTGTTTTCTAGATGTTTCTATCCAAGCCTAGTCGATGAACATTATTCAATACAGACCGATAAGTCTTCTTATAGGATTGGTTATAGTAGGTAGGTGTATTTTTTGGCTAAAAAGTTTCCACAATAGTTGATTAACAGATTCCTTGAATGCAGTCAGTCTAGTCTACTAACTGGATAATAGTTTTTCAATATGAGTATGTTCCTTATCACATTAATCCCCTAGATTTGAATGTCGGGATTGGTTGGGTGCTGCCAGATGATTCTGATGTTTGGTTTAATTAAGGTAGATGGGTGTATGCTCCTGTTCATTGATTGGAACTATGTTGGGTTGATACACTTCTCATATGGTGAAAAATGTAAGAACCTACTACCTATTGGTTGTACATTGTCCCCAATGCTTCATCGCGCATTCTTTATTGTGATGGACTTGGGTTGAATAGCAAAAGATAACACCCTCATCATGTCAAGGGTTTACTGGCACACACTGTTGGGGGTGATTGTTGGTGGGATGCCTTAAGAAGGAGCCCTAGGATATCGATTTTAGGACATTAGTGACCTATTTATACACCTACCTATAATATGTGATAGACTATATATTAAATTCTAGGAATGAGGACCCAAAACAGTTGAAGATGGTGGTTGGAATCATCTGCTTCATGGCGATCGGTAATCAATGACAGAAATATATGTGGTTGTTGTTAACATGGAGAGATTTTCAGGAAGCCTCTAGGGATGAGATAGTATCATGTTGATGGTATTCGTGAACCAATGCATTTGACACCCATCATTGAATATTATTAGTTGGGTATGAAATCCTTCAGATGGATGACGATCTAGATTGAGCTACATCCGGGGAATTCATAGGGTGAAAACTTGAAGGAATCAATTTGGAATGAAAGGAGTTCTGAGAATAGTTGAAAAATACTTAAAATGAAATCTATTAAATCAAAATATTTTTTGTTGAAAACATGTGTGATCGATTCCCTTTTCTATCCCTACTTTAGCAATTTATTGGGACCTAACAATTCATTAACACTATCAACATGGTTAAGGATTCACATCAGGTTTACCATTTATTTGTTCCTCCCAATATATTTTTTGGTTAGGATTTACAACCTCCGAAAGGTTTCCATAAGATTCATTTATGGAACCTGAAACATCCAAAGTTTCTTTATCCTATGGGACATGATTTCAAAAGCCATGCATTCATCAGGTTTGGACGATCGATACTTGAGAACACACATTGGTTTATAGGATGGGAGTTCAAGTTCCTGGATCCCTTTTAGGGGTAATTATAACCTATTATGGGACTCTCTAATATATTTATGATATGTTCATGAATCATTATTAATTTACCAAGATTAACAATTTTTTTCCTTTAAAATTTATAATTCAATATTATCATGTGTGAAATTTATAATCATATATATGTATTTGAGGTACTCTATCAATGGTATACTTTCATATACTTTTTAGATATTATTTTGGCCATTGTTTTGATAATTCTAGTTTATTGGCCACTCAGTGGGAACAGTAGAATTTATTTTCATCTGGGATGATGGATGTTTTTTATTATGTTGGGATCATACACACCAATGGGATACCTATGTATCCTTTTTATGTGAATCAGAACCCTCATATTTTTATGAATTTTAATGGGACACATCATACCTTTTAAGGTCATGCAATAAGGACCTATGCATACAATTTAATCTCATGTGTTAGGGATCTTTATATAGAAGATTCTTAGTCAATGCTTGGTGTGGGACATATTCCTATGCATCCCAAGGATCATGGAAAAGATATGAGTTTCTAAATATGACTAGACCCTACTAGGAATATATCCCTTGAATAATATAGTAGATTAGTAATGTTGTTTTCGAACCCCAACGTTGCTTCCTTTATATCCCACTCATATTGGAATAAAATCCCGCATAGTTCGACAAGTCTCCTAGTGGTGTATGAACAATTGAGATAAATAGGTGGGAGCTTACTCCTAAATTTGATTAAATTATAAAAAAGGTACATGGGAAATGTCTTAACTCCTAGATATTTAGGGGGCTTAATTTAGGGATTGATTTTAAGGAGGATTCCCTAATTAAGTGAATTTGAGATGGATTCCTGAAGAGGATATCCAGTGATCTCATGCGCTATTGAGGTATTCCATTATATCCCAATTATGGAATGAATCAGAGTTATTTTAGTTCAAAATAGTAGGGGTATTTGTGGATATTATGATCATCAAAAAAATTAAGCCCTAGTGAGTCATACTCTATGTAAGAAATAAGAGGATTTTATAGATTCAATAAACCTCACACTTAATCTTCTCTTAATGGATGTGCCCAGGCATATGGTGAAAAAGCTGAGGTGATTGTGGGTGATGGAGATATGAATGAACCCTTCATTGTGAAATGAAATTTATGGTCATTGGGGTCAGCATAAAAAACTAGGGTCTTAATATAGGATGGATTTCCTTAATGGATCCCAGGAGAAGTGGGTGACTATTCTTTTGTTGAATGGATAACCATGTGTGACCCCCACTATCCCTATTGTGAACTAGAGGCTTTGGATCATAGAGACGAAAAGAGGAGGGAAGAGTCCCATCCAAAAAATTTAAAACATTGAACTTCCCAACACTATCTCTAGGGTAAAGATCAATGTTACTATAGATATAAAAACCTAAAAAAATCTAAGGTTTCATACTCCATTAGAATACGAATGTGGGAATCCTATGATTGTAGATATACAATCCCAAATGGGAGACATGCTATTGTGCCTTTCCAAATAGATTGAAAAGTCTTGAGGTTTTTGTGGAGGATTCAACATAGTACTGTTCAAAAAAGGGAACCAATGAATTATATAACCTTCCATGGTTGTCTTTTAAGAGGTATTACTAGCTGATATGTGTAGGTCGTATTCACAACTATGCAACGTAGCTCTACCATGTAGGTATGTCATGTATGAGTGTCGTGAAGATCATAGTGATGACTTAAA
The DNA here is from genome assembly GCA_963277665.1 of Viscum album. Taxonomy (NCBI): domain Eukaryota; kingdom Viridiplantae; phylum Streptophyta; class Magnoliopsida; order Santalales; family Viscaceae; genus Viscum; species Viscum album. The sequence goes on along the minus strand of OY728153.1, from coordinate 880,783,509 downwards.
GATGCTTAACATAGGATAAATAATCCTACGTAAGATTAAAAATGGAATAAAAGAAGAAATAACTTGGGTTAGATTTTAATCTAAACACCCCTGGTCTCCTTGGGTGTTTTTGTAAGAGCCATGTGTAGGTCCTTAAGAAATAGGCCTTACATAGGTATCTTATTCCTTATGGGATAAGGGGCCTTAATTTTTTTTTTCATTCTCTGAATGGATTTAAAATATGCATATCCCATATAATTATCTCTTATATCAGTTTTTAGAGAGATAACTGAGAAATTTTTGGTGACCTAGATAAAATAGCTCTGTAATGGGAGCTTGAGGTGTTTATCAATCTTTTCTTCAGTCCTCAAATGGGGAGACCAAGGGAACAATTTATATGAAAGTAGGTGTTTTGGTCGAATGGAGTTTTTCGACGTAGGTTAACCAAATAGATCTTCAGGGTATATCCTCCTCGTAAGGGCAAAAATATTATATTTACAATTATTTTATCTATATTTCTGTATATAATAGTTCTAGAACATTGACGATACCCACTAGGTTGTATGATAAGAATGTACATTGGGTTGCTTGATGCGGAGGTATGCAGCATAGGTCCCTGTCCTAGGTGTCCCATATTGGTTTCATTTACTTTATATCTTTTATTTCCATTATCTTTTTTGAATTATTGAAATATCTGAAGTACATCTTCATAATATTTTTTCCTTTTTAGGGAGTGTCAAAAAATGTGTCAGGATATGTTTTTCCAATTGAATTTCATTAATTTTATACCTATACTACATTTCATTTTTTTCTTTTGATTTTTTAACTAAATGGGTCACAAATTCCAACCTATAAAAATCGATAAACATTATGAACTGAAGCTTTCTACCCTCTTAATTGATAAAATTACATGTGTTAGTCCATCGGACCAATGGTCAATGACCTGACATTCCCTAATTGACTGCATACGGTGTCTGGTGTATCCTATGAAGGGAAAAAATGTTAGGAAACATCATAAAATCTATGAACAAATTATTTATTTCAAACCCCTACATAAAACGATATTCAATTTTCACTTATATCATATAATCACATGAAAAAATTTCTTTTAGTCATTGAACTCATAGAAATAATAGGAAATGTAAGAAAATAGTAAATCTATATGGTATGGAATACGCATGCGATGTGAATTTTTAATATGGTTCCTAATTTTATGCTAGATTTATTCTTCCATTACCACATCTCACCGAGTCAAGGATGAAAGTTAATCCTAAACTATAATAATATTATTCATCACATCCCATATGTGTCACTTAATAATGAAATAAAATGCACTATAATAGAAAAAAATGTTGAACACAAATTCCTTACACCAAGATAGTTTGAATTACAATGAAAATGGGTTAGTCAATCATAAGCATGACTTATAACCATGCATCGATGAATTCCAAATTACATGTCTATTGTCTCAAAATAGTAAGGTAAGAAAGGAAACTAATGATACAACATTGTTACATCCTGATTCGGATTCCACTTAAGAGGTTCCCTAAGCCAACGGGCCAAATGAACTCATGTGTGCCTCCCCATATACCTAATGATACTTACAATAAAAAAGGTGCTAAATTGTATTCATGGGGATAATATGAACTCCGGTCAGAGTAGCACAATGGTATGATATGTAGATAAATTAGTATAACAATCATATTAATTATGGAAATGATAGAGAAAGGATGTATAAACTACTCGAATAGAAACCCCCAAGGGCGAACGAATGACATAAAAATTGGAGAATAAAATATAAATAAAAAATAGTAAAATGAATCATATAAAAAAATATTATAATTCAATTTATCTAAAAAATAGGGATGACATGTATACTTGGAATCAATTATTCAATATTGTATATGCCATACAAAAAGAACCAAAGGGGAAATCCATCCAATAATCCCAAGATCCAGCTTAGTCATCTTCTATCATGATCCCATCCTAAGTCCCACAATAAGAAAAACATCAGTAATTGGATGTTATCCCTCGTCTACTCCTATATGCATATAGTCTTCTAGGGTACCATCGGTGTCCCGAAAAGTGTGTAAGGTAAATTATGTAGGCCGCCACCAATGGGAGCTATTAATATCTAATATATTTATACAACATAGATGTGTGGAGATAAATTAATAAAAAAATAATAAATATAAATGAGACAACTATGGTTTCCAAAGGAAAGCCAGGATGACACTACATGCCCAAAATCACAAGCGTAGGGAAAATGATGAATATTATTACAATATATGGTTTATATGAATAGTATCACAATAGTAGGGGACAACATGCCCTGTATCATATTATAGGGACTCCATGACCAGTATCACAAGAATATGGGAGGCCATGCGTAGTATCATGTTATAGGTTTACCATGCACAATATTACAATAATAGGGGATTCCATGCCAAATATCACATTATTGGGTCTCCATGGCCAGTATCTTAACAACAGGGGACACAATTTCCCATAACACTATATTAAGTCACATGCCTAGTATCAAAAGTTTCAGGGACACAATGATGAGTATCACAGTATATGGTCGACATGCCCAGTATCAAAATATTTTGGAAAACCATATCCAATATCAAAATAAAGGGTCTTCTTAATCATTATTATTTATAGATAAATTATCAACCAAATAGGTATTATAACTATTGACATTCATTCTTATAAGGGAATACCCATTATCAATTTTAATGGGTAATTTAATCATACCACTCACATTCAATTCAGTTCAATATAATTGATATAGGTGTTAACCATAATATTCCACTACACTAATCCACTATCAATATGATATCATAATTTACATTTACAACCAAACAAAACAATAGGTGTATTAGTTACAACTTCTTGGAGTCTAATTATGCATATAGGGGGAACACCAATAATGACAGATCACTCTAAGGTGGATGATTGTTATTTCAAATGGGTTTTAGAAAGTCATTAGGTTCTAAGAAAGAAAAAAAATAACATAGAATCAATTTAAGGGAAACACATGGTGAATCTTGCATGAAACACATATCAAATATTACAAAACAAAAATAAAGAAGTGGATAAATACTAGACCTCATACCTCAAGATTTCAGTACTATCCTAGTCCTGTATTAGCATTTTTTGGCCTATATTGATAGAAAATAGAAGAAAAAAATGAAATCCATAAAAATAGGGAATATGATTGTAAATCCAGATAGTGTCGTCGAGGGAAATAAAAACACGAAACTAATAAAAAGGATAAATCACATTTCTTGGAGGAATCCAAATATATCAATGGATTCTCGATTGTGCTATGGCCATGTGAGTTATCAAGAACCCTAGGTAGAGCACATGGTTGATCTCAATGTGAGAAAAAACCCCACTACATGATGGAAAAATGAAGAAAGGATATGTGAAATTATAATTATAAGGATTGAAGTTTATTTTGTTTTATTTTTAAATGATATATGTGTTACATATTTTGGTTTTATGTTTTTCCAAACCCAATGCCGAATGCGTACCTTCCCCATTCTATGGATGGACCCCACATGATATCATACACATGGTTTCCCAAATAGTGTGTGATTCATGTGATCCTGCTATGTTAAAAATTTCATACCAACCACATGATTGTGTGGCCATATGTGTACTATTTGGGGAAACCATGTTTCTTGATCTCCACTCTAGAAGATGCCAAATATAAGAGGAAAATTTATGGACTAGCTCGCATGGTTTTTTTTAACCATACAGCCCATTGTGTTTTTCCACTAGTTGGGGTTCAAAGATTCAAATAAGCATCAAAGTCCCCTATAACCACTTTTAACTCGTTAGAAATGAATAAAAAGACTAAAATAAAGAGTGGGGATGAAATTAAATGTATTTTTACCTTATATTAAATTTAGGTTCATATAATGAAGTTGTGGGTGAAAGTTTCTATATTATGGATAAAATGAAATAATTAATCAATGTTCTCATTATAACACATGTATGTTTAGAGTTAATTAATTTTGAATCCCTACTATGATAATTTATTTGGAAAAGAATTTATATTTATTTTTTCCAAAAAAGAATCAAAAAATCTTAAATAGTTAAGAAGAGTATACATTTTAAGAAATGTTGAATCGTTTGGGATATTTTTCCGACACCAAATAATGTTTTTGGGATTTTTTTATTAGTTATTCTTATAGAATATGGAATTGTGATTATAGAATTGAAATTTATTAAAAATAAGTTGATATGTTTATTGTGATTAAATTGTTAATAGAAAAATAATATTCAAAATAATTTTAAAAAACATCATTATGTTTGTTAAAGACTGTTTAGGAGGTTCATGTTTTTTGAATATGATTTTAATTTGATTGAGATTATTCAAGAGGATTTTAGATTTAAAAACATTATGTTCTAAAATATGGATAATTATGAAATTAATATTTTTTTACTCTTGGGGAAATGGATAAAAATTTTAAAATCAAATGACCTCTATAATATATGTAGAGTTTATATCAAGAATAAGTTTAAAACATAGAGAATCCAATAACCACCAATTATATGTATGTTTTTTCACTAGTTTTGAATAATTAAAAAAGGATAGAATTTACTATGATACATATTATTTGATTTAATATGTGTATTCCTCATATCTAGGTTGATGTGTAGAATAATTTATTACATTTTTAAGGAATTTATTTTTTTATATGAAATATATATCATTTTACAGATATGTGTGATTTTTGAAAAGATAGGTAATATGTTACCAATGACATAGATAACTGGAAATATACTTATGTGAATGTTCATACATAAATTTTTTTATATATACTACATGATAAAGAACACATTTATTAATAATCTGTATGATATTTTTCTATTGGAAGAGTAAATTTGGAGAAATTTAATAACTGACCCAATAAAAAACATAATTTTAGTGTTGAAAAACATTTCTTTTTAGAAATTGTTAATATGTAAGGAAATGTATAATTAAAAACATATTTTTTCGGTTTTTACTATAATTTTTAAGATAATATTTATCTTATGTATTGATTAATTTTTCAAGACGGAATTTATATCTATTATTAATGAAATATTTATCATTTCCATAAATGAATACTATAAATATATATAAATTATATGACGGTATATGGTTTGAAACATTAAATAACAAAATAAGTTTTCCTAATTCTAAAAAGAGAATAAGATTTATAAGTATTGCAAAAATTGTTTCACTATGACAATGTGGATTGGAATAATTTTATATTAGTCTTGAATCGTGTTTAATTTATGCGGAATATTTTATTCATTATATTCACAATTTTTAGTAATGTTTGTGTCACGAAAAATATAATTTCACTAAAAAGGAAAAAAATAATGATGTTAAAAATGAGCATAATTGTTTATCCATGTTGTGATTAATACTGTTGCACCATGAATCACCTAGATATATCTAATGACCAAAACAAAGAATTAATAATGAAGTATAATGAATATATTGTGAAAATTAATATTAATGTTTTAGGAATTTTGGAGTGTGAATGTGATTTTTAAAGTAAATTTTGAACTTAATGTTGAATAATTCTATTGTATAAGATATCTTCAAAAATATTCATTCATAGATGAGTGAAGTTTATATTTTGTCTGTTCTGTCATGTATCATATTTTTTTAGTTGAAGCGAATAATAATTGAGACTATCCATATAGATGGAGAGATAGAGTGCAATAGTGCATAATGTTTGTTGTCAAAAGGTTACATATACAATGGATGTTTTTATTAGGGTCATTCCTAACTCAATTATTGTTTGATTCAATGAATAATATTCACTGTAAATGGAGATATACTTAATTTCTTCCATATGTTTTTTGATAAAAATTTAAAAATTTAGTCAAAACAAAGAGAGTGGATCATTTCAAATTAAAATAATAATATATTTGAAAGAATGAATTACCATAGTATGGAGTACATTATTTGAAGAATATATTGATTATTCATGCATTATTTCTATTTTACTATAATTATGGTATGATGATCAATTGATATAATACCTCTATAGATGATACTCCCATTCTATTAGTATCTTAAATCATCATTCCTAGTAATAATGGACCTAGTGTTTCTTCTCCAATTTTATTTCACTTATAACTTTTTATCACAAAAAATTCCTTTATGTTTGAATGACTAATTCATGTAAATTTAATATTAAGAGGATGGTGGGATGAGGGAAAATATTCTCTCAAGATTGAGAGAAAAATCTTAGGTAGATCTTTGTGTATAATATTATCTATATATGAGATAATTATAAACATATTTAATATTACCTTGGTAATATCTATAATTGTGAATTTATATTGATAATTTAATGAATAAATAATTTCATATTGTCCATTAATGAATCTCATATTAATTATTGAACCAAATGTTTAATATTAGTAATAACAATGTTATTATTTCCTTGATGGGTGCATGGATCCTATGTAAAATGAATATCATTCTATAAATATATGAAATACATATTTAGTTAACAAATATTTAACATATAATTCTCTTCAAAACCATAAAACCAATTCATGTTTTCTCATCTGAATTTACCAGATCTCAAATAATAAATTTTATTCATTTCATTTCTTAAATATAAATATTATAATATAAATGGTCTAGTGAACAAATATTTTTTTAATACATAACTCATATAAGTTTGTGATTTTATACTCAGAACAAAAACTTTTTAATAAATAGTTTTCCTTGTTCTAGATAATGTAATTCTTGAAAATATTTAAATTCAATTAGAATTTAATTTTGAAAAATAAAAATCACTAAATGTGCACAATTTTGGATTTTTAGTCATTGTAATTAGTTGAATTTTCCAAATAACTTATAATGGAATATGACAACAAGAAAAAAAATGAGGATTATGTCAATGTCATAGCAATTGAGATGACATATGGATGATTCTAATATAATATAAACTATTTTACAAGATATCTCATCAAGAAGGTTGCATACATGTTTCAACAACCCATATAATTGATAAAACATTTACTTCCTAGAATGAACATATCCAAACAACATGGACATGGAAAATGTATTTATTAATATTTTTAGTATATATGAATATATTTGTCATTTAAAGTACAAAATAATTGGTTCTAGGTAACTAAATCCAACAGACTATTACTTTGACTATATTTATATACTAATTAATTTTAGTCTAGTATCTCTCAAATGATCTCCATTATTCTATTATAATAGGTATTCATTCAATGTTTCGCTTATTTCCATCCATGGATGATTTGTTTACTGTGAAGTCACCTCCCAGGGAAACGTCTTTCAATACATTTTCGTCCACAATTAATGTCACCTAATCTACTTAAAAAGATCCAATGAAGTATTATTACCAGCATAAAATGTGACATGATCTTTTTTAGGCACTAAACTATCAATTAGTAGAAATCCCATATATAAAAAACTTATTTAGGTAAATCAGAAGCCATAATGTACTCAAATGATTCTATATAATAGTTGTTTAGGGATCAATTCTAGATATTCCCACTCAAAAAACCTACATTAAGAGTTGATATATATCGGGATATTCATTTCTTATCCTCTGTATTTTTTTAATCTATAGTCTATATATCCCTTAAGTACAAGTAACCCATCACCTATTATCTTCGGTAATATATCGTTAGTTTTCCTCAGATAATCAGAGCATAACTTTAATTAACGTCTAATGGTACTCGCTCAGAATAACATGATAGCATTTTACAATTATTAAGCTATAAGAAACATCTCTCCTATTATGTATAATATTATTCAACATTGAGATATGACTACGAAATTGAAATTTTATGGTATGTTTTCAGTGATATTATAATTCTAATAGATTTCTACATCTAGACATGAAAAAAATTTCTCTTAGAGAGTATTTTATAATATTAGATAAAAATCTCTATAACTTTTCATGACATATAGGTACTAAATTATCCATTACAGTACAATTTTTTCACGAATAAACATTTATAACCAATAATATTTTAATAAATTAGATGATGCACCAAAATCAATAAATGGTTTTTTATATGAAAACCATTATAGAGTCATGGTTTCTTTATATTTGGAAACAATGGAACCACATATTACTTCCCTGAGGGTTATATGATAATTATTTAATAATAATGGTTCATTATCCTAAATTAGTTTTATAACATATCGTTTAAGTTATATAGCCTCTCTTATGCTCATATTCAGTACATGTGCCTCTAAAATATCCACTTCTAGGGGGTGTTTTGGATTTTATTATTGAACCAACACATTTGTATGTTACTAAATAATTTCATCAATGTCTATCAAAAATACACTATAACTTTTGTCTGATAAATTTTTAATTTAGATTTCATATATCTAATATCCCCATGAAATTTTCTGGTATCCTGTAATGAAACACTATTCTTTTTGAGGTTATAGTTTGTTACAAATAGAGACCATAAAAATTTATTTGTATTCCATAAAATGTCAGATAATATGTATTTCCTTCCCAATTATAGAATCGATGGAATACTATTTTTTATTTATATGTAAATTGGTGTAGTATATGTTTCATAGTTAGTAATAAAAGTCACAAAAATAAAAAATGAATTATTTCATGAATTCTCATTGATATCACCATGTATAAAAATGTGTGTTTCTTCATTTCACATATACTACTTTTTTAGAATATATGGATTATTGGGTTAGGATATAATTTCATAAAAAAAATCAATATTCAAAGTATTCTTATTAAATATATTCTTCTTCATGGAATGAGTAGAGTTTTTATATTTTTTAACAAATCTGATTTTAAATTTAATTCTCGTATTCCATAAATTTTGAAACATAATTCTACCTATACAATATTATGTAGTCATTAAAATATCTACTAAATTCATTGGTAAAATTTATTAATTATGATTATTCAACACTTGTTTCAATTGTAAAAGTTCAAAACAAATTGATATGAACTAATTCAAGAATATTTGTGGCATAATTACCTATTTCTCCAAATACTAATTTGTTTATTTTTCCTTGAAAAAAATATTGACATATTTATGGTGGCCTTAATTTAAAATAATCTATATAAACATAATTGTATTATTCTTTATTGTTATTTTTTATTTACATGGCCTTTGAGATGATTACATGGCTCAGTGTGATAAGATTTATGAAAACTATATTAATTATCAATTACCATTACATTTTTGTTTAATATATCCCCTAAAAAACATTATTTTTTTGTGTCATATAATAATATATTTTATTATTATAAATATATGTAATTTTATGTCCAAATTTGAAAATCTAACCATCCGTATCAAGTATGTAAAAAGAAAAAAAGGTATTGATGATAAATGGAAAATAATTACAATATATTAAAAACCAATATCACTATAGTCAGTAATTTGATGTTGTAGTTTATATTGGAAACTACAACAATTGTATCTCCCTTAGTGGCTCATGGATCCACCGCCCCTAATAAAACTCTTCAGTTACTAATTTTTTCTTATATTTGGTTACAAACGTTAGCAAAAAAATTCTCATCCAATAACAAATTAATATTATTATATAGATTATAATGGATAATATAAACACCTAATTCTTGCTTATACATATTTGGAGGGGTGTAGTTATTATTCTATTGTCCCTTCACTCCACTTTTGAAATAGTCATCATCATGTTCTCATTCTATCCGCTTGATATTTCTTATATTGAAATTAAATTATAAAGAGGCCTTATAATTTGTGTTATTCATATATTCATTCACAATGAACTATAACATATCCATCATAATAATCTAATGGATTTTTCTTCATCTACTTATTTACGTAAAAATGGAGAATTTGAAGAATTTGGAGAGACTTATCACATAATTAATTATTAATACTTCCTAAAAAAATTAATAATATATGTGGTTGTAAAGAAAGAATTCAAATAGTATATAATTAATAAAATATTTAAAACTGTATAATTTATATACACACAATATATCAAATAATATTAAATGTTTGTGGTCCATCTAGTTCATCATCTAAATTTTATGTTTAGAAGAGTGCATTGGAGATCCCAAAGTACCCTTATCTTTTTATCTCTTAATAATGATTATGTATACTATTGAAAAATTTATAATAATCCATGTAATCATTTAAAATAATGATTTTATTGTACATGTATGATATGATCCGATATTAAACATCAAGCACAACATCCATGTGTATTTTTACAAAAACATGAGCTCTTTATCACTCACCATTGATCAAAAACTATGGACTCAAACATGTAATTCATCATTCAATGGTAGAATAAAATGTGAACAATCATATAAAATTAAATTATGTTACTTCTAAAAATATATTTTATCTTATATATAATATTTTGAAAGGATACTATAGTGGTATAATCTTACTTTTCACAAAAAAAATATAAATCCGGATTATAAGAACATTATTTTATTACAATGATTTGTAATACTTAATATATATTCTACTATTTTATCATTTCCCAATGACTCTCACCATTATTTTGAAATTGTATTATTTTCATGAAATTCTAGAATCAATGATTTTTTCTCAAGGGGAACCCTTGACCATACATAGGTAAAAACATTAATTTCCATTACATGTTTGCAGTTTAATCTTCATATGTGTTTTCTCCTACAATTAAAGAAAATATACTTTTTTAAAATTAGTATTTGGTAATTAATTTAGAATAAATGTCACATAAAAATGGATATAGTTGTTATCCACTATAATGATAACTTATAAATACAATAAAAATAATCTTAAATATATGAAACACATACTAGGTACATCATAATGACATGACACAGATGATAACTCCCTCTATGGTATAGGAAGATCATATAAATTGAGTCTTATTCTCATGAAGTCCTCACTTGATAATATTGAGTTAAATAGATCATGATAAGTGAACCATTATTAATAACACAATATGTTACATGTGTTGAATTTTCATATCTACAAACAATTGTATTAGTATCTTGAGTTTAGATCATTATCACTATATACCATATTAGGTAATGTATTGATGCAATAAAAAAACCATGATATATATATATATATATATCTATGTGTGTGTGTAGGGGGGGTGGGTATGTGTTGATGTAGGTTTTTATGGGTACATCCAAATTTTTCTGGACATTATTGAATAAAAAATATACTATTTATTACATCTCTGTTGGAGGAAGTGATATCTTGGGGACAATTGACCATAATAGTAAAACCATTATTAAATCCATGGATATGGTAAAAGAAGGTATGTTTATTTGGTTAAGTCAAGAAATAGTAAATTATGAAATGATAATTCATTGATGTTTGTTTCATATATTATTAAGTATCATATAGAAAATATATTATATTTTATTTTATATGTTTATAAGAGAGGTTATCATTGTTATTGTCAAACCATAACTACATGTAAAAGGACCCATCCTTAAAAATTACTTAATCTTGAGTTATTACAAGAATTCACAATGAGGATCTTTTTAGGATTATAGTTTTAGAGAATTATTTCATAAAACATGCATTACATTCCACATTTGAACAAGGTGGTTACATAAAAGACAATATTCATTTTTTACCATTAAAAGAGACATATTTAAAATAAACCATGGAATCCTTCTTGACACTTCCCCGACAATATCATCACATCATATACCTTTCCCTTGACCTATGAAAAGAATTTCAAAAACTTGGGATGAGTATAAAAAGCTCACTAAGGGATATAAAAGTATGGGATGAAAACATTAGTCCATGTATACATAAGAATTAAAGAAATCATAATTTACTCATAAAACATAAGCACTTAAACATTCTTCATGAAATCATAGGATTTATGAATAACTCATAGAAAACATAAGAAATAAAGGTAACTTGATGCATTCATAACATTCTTACATAGGGAGTCACCCTTATGGTTACATTTGGAATACCCATCACAGTATATTCCCTAAATCTCTTCGGAGAAACCTTAGAGTTTAACTCCTTCACAATACCTAATGCATTGGAGAGCTATATTGGTCTCATCCACCCATATTTTATCATGGAACCACCCGTCTTCATAAACAATTCCCAAGAACCATAACATAATCGTATCACATAAAAAATGCATAAAGAAAACATAACATTTCCACATTTCCATCACATGATATCAATAACACATTGATATAATAAAAACATTATCAAAACCATTTTCAATACCAAAATAAAATAAAAGTAAAACATGGAATTTTTTTTTTCATTTAAAAAAAGTTAGGGATTGTAGAGGAAGCCGAAACTCAAATAATGGCCACGGTGGCAGAAAGTCGTTGTCGCCGCATACGTTTGACAAAAACATTCCCTTTTTTCGTTTAGTAAAAAACTTTTTATAAAAATATTCCTTTTGAATAAAATTAAAAGTCAAAGGGTTTTTTACACTGTATAAAATAATGTTTTGTATAAAACAAAATATGCCTCAATGAAAGGAGATTGAGATGAAGTCCCTTACCTCTTGTCCAACTTGAATCGATCGTTCTTTAATCTCCTGAATAATAATCAAGAGTTAATTTATAATTTCTTAAGAACATTTTTAAAGTTCATTATTCCTTTTATATCATTTATTACCATGTTATGAACACTATGTAATTATTTACGTTAATAACGGTCATTTTGTCGATCATTGGTACTTGAGTAAAAAAAACTCCTTATAATTACGTGTTGTTCATATGGTAAAATATCCATTATATCCAGAATTATATTAATGATGTATATATCATATATATAATAAATATCCAGTATATAAATGTATTTATAATATTACATAACATTTAGAGGTAAGAAATGAAATGCACTGTTCATGGAGACGGCAAGCCGTACGTACGCATAAACGCTACTTTCATTTATATTTCGTATTTAATGGAATGAAATCATAATGAAATAAATGAATATTATAATTACAGTATAATATCATATATAATATCATTAAACCCATCCTTTATACGTCCCACATATGGCAATAACGAATCAAATCACTTTGATGTGGCAGTAGTTCGCACTTCCTAAAATGAAGATATCGCGTTTACCCATAATGGAAACCATAAAGGTATGCCATAAATGAAATATACAGAGAATAAGGAAAACATTAACATAATATATATCATATAAAAATAGAGTGACATCTTAATGGCCTCCATGAAAGGTGTTAAAAGAAGATTGAACAATCATCGTTTCGTAAGGCAGAAATTCTCCATCCACAGAAACAGTATGCTCATTAACCATTAGACGAAGGTGTGTGTAAGTGTAGCTCGAATCCTTCACATAACAACATCCTAGTATATTTATTATACTGGTGTTGTTACAAAATAAAGTAATAAAAAGAGTTTATGGGGTTGGAGAAGCAAAATAAAACAAAAGAACACAAGTGAAGACATTACCTTTAAATCGGGTAACTCTTCTTGGTTTGAACCAAAAGGGTTTATTGAAGATATTTCTACCTAAGGTAATGCTTCTAGGATGAAGAGAGGGATGTGGAGAGATAAATAGAGCAGAGATTGGCCTATCCAATGGCTTGAGAGGTGTGGGTAAGGAGGTAGAGGTGGGGGCCTTTTAAAAGAGGGAGGAGGGGAACTCTTGGAATGTCAAGAAATGTTACTTTATATTAAAATGAATTTCAGATTTTAAAGGACCTACATTGATATATTTCGAGGATAAGGTGATTAGGGTTCTAAATATGCTCATCCAATAGGTTTTTGACATGTTTATGTCTTAGAAGTTAAATTATCTTTTCATTTTATTTAAATCGTTCATTAATGAGGTAATTGCTGCATTATCATGGTGTCATAAAATATTTAATTTACATAATGTCTAAAAATTATAAGAAAAATAATATTATGTAAGAAATCATTTTATCTTTAAAATGACTATTTATAGTCTAATATTTCATTTATTTAGACAAAATTAAATGTTTTTTTACTTAGGTGTTACATACTTTTATGATATTCTCCTTTCTTTAAAAATAAAATGATAAAGTGTCACTATCACCAAGAAGTGATTCCATGGGGTCCCTCAGTTTGGTAAAAGGCATCCCATGGTTGGAAATGATACAACCGGTATCATTATGACATATGTTAGGGTCATTTGTTATTATTATGATATTATTTTATTACCCTTAACTACCTGATTACTAATTAATCACGATAATTAAATATAATTACCATCGTTACTGTTCATAATGTCCAGAAACAAAAGAGTCGTAATTACATAATTTGGATCTTTTGAATCCAAATATGGAATCCATTTTACCAAATTCCAATAAAAAAATTACAGTAATTAATTTTAAAATGATTCCTGTTGTCAAAACAAATAGCTGGTTTTTTAGAAACAATTTCTATCAAATGTTTGACAATTATTTATGTCCAATTTCAAAGTGAAATTAATTCTAATGACCACCATCGGATTAAAAGGTAAAAATATATTATAATTACACTTTAAAACCAATTTTAAATATAATCTAACCATCTAAATAAATTAGATGAAAAAGCAGGTTTGAAGTAAAATGCAGTATTTTTCAATATTCATTAAAAAAATGAACATTGTCAGAAAAATACCAAAAATTTATCCAAAGTAAAATTCAATGTACCAATTATAATGAATAAGTTTATTTTTAATAATGGTTCTTATAAAATTGTCAAAATATAGATTTAAAAATGGTTTGCTGTCAAAATACGGTAAAATAATCTTTTAAAAAATATTAGAGTATTCTGTGCTTAAGATTGTATTTATTCTCATTTTAAACCTCTTAAAACACTATCCAATTCATAAATATACATAAATATGAAAATACATAATTTTTTACTTACTTGGGATGTTACATCCTTCCCCCTTTAGAAAATTGTATCCCCACAATTTATTTACATATCGAATAAGTGGGGGTACTTATCCCTCATTTGATTTTCAGATACCCATGTCGCCTCTTCAACCATGTTGTTTTTCCACAAAACCATTACTTGATAAATCACCTTATTCCGCAATACATGCTTCCTATGGTCAAGAATCTAGACCAGTTGTTCCTCATAAGATAGTTTCTCATCCAGTTGAACTACCTCTGGACTCAAAACATGAGATGGATCTGGCATGTACTTCCTATACATTGAAACATGAAAAACATTATGTTCTTGAGATAAACTCAGAGGTAAATCCACTCAGTAATAAACTAATCCAACTCTCTTCAGAATCTCATATAGTCCAATGAACCTTGGACTCAGATTTCCTTTCTTATAAAATTGCATCACACTTTTCCATGGTGTAACTTTGAGAAAAAGATGATCACCTACCTCAAAAAAGAGATCCTTCCTCCTATTGTCTGCATAACTTTTCTGCCTTCTCTGAGCTACTCTCATGTGTTTCTGTATCAGCTGAACTTTTTCTGCCAACTCTTCTAGCAATTCTGGTCCCATAAACATCCTTTCACCCACTTCATCCCAAAAAGCTGGATTTTGACACTGCTTACCATATAATGCCTCAAATGGTGCCATCTATATACTGGAATGAAAACTGTTATTATAAGAAAACTCAACCAAAGAAAGATATTTGTCCCAACTTCCCTGATAATCCATAGAACAAGCATGTAGAATATCCTCCAAAGTCTGAATTGTTCATTCTGACTGCCCATCTGATTGACGATGAAAAGCTATACTAAAATTTAATTAAGTACCCAACAACTTCTGAAGGCCTTTCCAAAAGTTAAAAGTAAACCTGGGGTCACGATCTGATAAAATGGTGAGGGGAACTCGATGTAACCTGACTATCTCTTTAAGATACAAACGAGAACGTTGATCTAGGTAAAAAGAATCCTGTATGGCAAGGAAATGAGCAGATTTAGTCAAGCGATCAACAATAACTCAGATTGCATTATTACCTCGAGGTGTCTTCGGAAACCCCACAATGAAGTCCATGGATATATTCTCCCATTTCCACTCTGGTACTGGTAAAGGCTAAAGAATCCCCTTCGGTAACATCCACTCTTCTTTAACCTGTTGACACGTCAAACACTTCACAGTAAAATCAGAAATATCTCTTTTAATTCCATCCCACCAGTAATACTCTCGAAGATCTGTATACATCTTAGTACTGCCTGGATGAACTGAAAATGGAAAACTATGAGTTTCACATAACAACTCTCTCTTCAACTGTGAATCACATGTCACACACAATCTCTTCCCAAATATCAAATCACAATCATTATCAATGTTGAATTCAAGAAACTTACCCTTCTGAACCAGCTCTACCTTTTTATGAAACTCACTGTCTTGCTTCTGTGCTTGGTTAATTCTGTCTGATAGAAAAGATTTCACTGTTACCTGAAACAAAACATAATAACATCCTGCACCATCAACTTCTATGCCAAATTTCATCAAATACTTAACCAATGGATCACGTTCCAAAGGTAACATGGTTAACGAGGCATTACTTTTTCAACTCAAAGCATCAGCCACTTTATTTTCTTTTCCCGGATGGTAATGAATTGTAAAATCATAATCCTTGATTAATTCTAGCCATCTCCTCTATCTCATGTTCAATTATTTATGAGTGAATATATACATTAAACTTTTGTGATCAGTATATATTTCACACTTTACACCATACATATGATGCCTCCAAATTTTTAAAGCGAAAACAACCAAAGCTAATTCCAAATCATGTGTTTGGTAATTTACCTCATGAGTTTTCAAGTGACGTGAAGCATAAGAAATTACCTTATCATTCTGCATTAGGATGCAACCATGTCCTTTCGATGAAGCATCACTGTAGATAACAAACTCACAATTCCTGGAAGATAGTGCCAAAACTGTAGCATTCACCAATCTTCTTTCCAATTCCTAAAAACAATCATCACATTCTTTTTTCCAGATAAAATTAACACCCTTCTGAGTTAGCTTAGTCATTGGAAAAGATAACCATGAAAAATTTTCTAACAAACCTTCGGTAATATCCCTCCAAACTAAGAAAACTTTGAATCTAGGTTACATTTGTGGGTCTTGGACATTCATCAACAACCATTATTTTTTATGGATCAACAGTTATTCCATCATTAGAAATATTATGACCAAGGAATGAAATTTGTGGTAACCAAAACTCACACTTTCTGAATTTCCCATACAATTTATTTTCTTTTAAGGTTTTCAAAATAACCCATCAATGACATTCATGCTCTTCTTTACTTTTAGAAAACACCAAAATATCATCAATGAAAACAACCATAATCATATCAATGAACTCATGGAATATTCTATTCATAAGGTCCATGAATACAGTAGGTACATTGGTTATCCCAAAAGGCATTACTACAAATTTATAATGGCCATATCTTGTACGAAACGCGGTCTTTGGAACATCTGCTTCTTTTACCTTCAACTTATGGTACCCCAATCTCAGGTAAATCTTTGAAATATACTGAGCTCGATGGAGCTGATCAAAAAAATCATCGATATGAGGCAAAGTATATTTTTTCTTAACAGTGATGTTATTCAAGGCTCTATAATCAATGCAAAGTCTCATAGAACCATCTTTCTTTTTAACAAATAAGAAAGGAGCACTCCATGGTGATGTGCTAGGTAAAATGAAACCTTTCTCTAATAAATCTTACAATTTCCCGTTCAACTCTAAAAGTTCAATTTGAGCCATTCGATGAGGGGGTTTTAAATTGGCTTAGCATAAAAAACAAATTCAATAATAAATTCAACTTCCCGATCTGGTATTATTCCAGGAAACTCATCAGGAAAAACATCAGGATACTCATTTACTACTGGCACATCATTAATCTGATAGGTTCCATTGTTTTCAAAAATATGTGCAAGGTAACATTCATTTCCATCTTTTATAAGTTTCTCAGCCTCTTGATATGTTATTAGCAGTAACGGTTCATTCTTGTACACAAACTAAAAGTATTTCTGAAAAGAAACTTCTTTAGCTCTACAATCAATCTTAGCATGGTAAACATTGATCCAATCCATTCCCAAGATAACATCAAACTCTACTAGAGATAAAACAATAAGGTTTTCAAGTAGGTTCTTTCCACGGATAAGGATATGAAGACTTTTATAAATTCTTTTTGCCTCAAAATTTCCCCCAGTTGTTTTTACCACATGTTCAAGATTCATTTCTTGAGATGGAATTCACAATTTACTAGAAAAGTTTTCAGAGATGAAAGAATGTGTAGACCCCAAATCAAACATCACATTAGAATAATCTGAAAAAACAAACAAAATACATGATACCACTTCATTTGATGGCCCAACATCTGCTGAAGTAGTTAAAAAGGATTTCACCAAACCTTTCTACTTGTAGTCTGACTGCTTCCCATCATTTGAGCTCTTTGTTGAACACTCGTTTGAATAGTGACCCATCTCATTGCACTTGAAACATTTCACTAACTGTAAATCAAATTTGGTCTTACCATCACCCTGATATTTGTCAGTGAAATCACGAGCATTATGTCCCATATTACCACATCGGTAGCACTTTCCAAAATTCAGAAGACATTCCCCTTCATTCCTTTTACCGCATTTATCACAAACTGAAAATTTAGTTTTCTTACCATCAGACCTCTTTGAAGGATTATTCCCTTTCTCCTGCCACCTCAATCTCTGCTTTTGTTGGTTCTTATAGAACCCTTGATCATCGACAAAATCCATTTCCACATTCTCAGCACATCGAACAAGTTTTTCATATCTTTTGAACTCACGAGAAGCTAAATCCCTTCGAAATTTTGGCCTTAATCATGAGTAAAAATGATTGATTTTACTATCTAGGTATTGGATAAAATTTGGAGCATACAAAGACAATCGAGTGAACCTTTCTTCATAAGAAACCACTGAGTCATCCTCTTGCCTCAATTCCAATAATTTTTTTCCATCCTAAGTCGAACAGCCTTAGGAAAATACTTCTCAAGAAACATACCTTTGAATTCATCCAAGTCAAGAACATCAATCTCATCAGTATCCCTGATATTTTTAACCATTGACCACCACTAGTCTGCTTCACCCTCTAAACCACAAATTGATAGACTAACATGTTGATTTTCGGAACACCCCATGACGTCGAAAATATTCTCCAGTGCTTTAATCCACCTTTCAGCTAGCACATGGTCATATGATCCTCTGAATGATGGGGGATGTTGCCTCATGAAATTTTCCACCATTGACATGTTCCTATGCGGTTGATCTGGTTGATCTCGTCCATGGATACCACCACCATTTATCGCTTTAGTCAACTGTGCCATTACTGCAACAAACTATTAATTTCCAATTCCGACCATCTCAGGGTGCTAATTCAGAAGGTCGTTTCCTTCTGTATGCCTTCCTAGCACCGCTTCCCTGTTTCCTCTGCGGAAAATCATTCTGAAAGAACATCTCTTAGATAAAGAAACATGGTAAATTTCAAATGCTATATCATTTCAATTTTACCATAAAAAATATTATTGGATAATCATTTAATATAATTATAACTCCTAAAGTTATCTAAACTGACCTCTAATACCAACTATAAGGCCCCAGCCTTAAACATTTCTTAATATTGAGTAATTACAAGAATTCACATTGAGGATCATTTCCAGTTTAGAGTTTTAGAGAATTAGATCATAAAACATGCATTGCATTCCACATTTGAACAAGGTGGTTACATAATAGAAAATATTCATTTTTTACCATCAAAAGAGACATATTTAAAATAAAACATAGACTCTTTCTTGAAACTTCCTCGACATTATCATCACATCATGTACCTTTCCCTTGACCTATGAAAAACATTTCAAAAACCTGGGATGATCATAAAAAGCTCACTAAGGGAGATAAAAGTACGGGATGAAAACATTAGTC
The DNA here is from genome assembly GCA_963277665.1 of Viscum album. Taxonomy (NCBI): domain Eukaryota; kingdom Viridiplantae; phylum Streptophyta; class Magnoliopsida; order Santalales; family Viscaceae; genus Viscum; species Viscum album. The sequence goes on along the minus strand of OY728153.1, from coordinate 880,763,623 downwards.
CATGTATACATAAAAATTAATGAAGTCATACTTTACCCATAAAACATAATCACTTAAACATGCCTCATGAAATCATAATATTTATGAATAACTCATAGAAAACATAAGACATAAAGGTAACTTGAGGCATTCAAAAAATTCTTACGTAGGGAGTAACCCTCATGGTTACGTTTGGAATACACATCACAGTATATTCCCTAAATATCTATGGATAAACCTTATTATTTAACTCCTTCACGTTACCCAAGGCATTGGAGAGCAATATCGGGATCACCCACCCTTAGTTTATCACAGAACCACCCGTCTTCATAAACAATTTCCAAGAACCATAAAATAATCGTATCACATTAAACATGTATAAAGGAAACATAACATTACCACATTTCAATCCAGAGATATCAATAACACATTGATATAATAAAAACATTATCAAAACCATTTTCAATTCCAAAATAATATAAAAGTAAAACATGGTATTTATTTTTCATTTAAAAAAAAGTTATGGATTTTAGAAGAATCTGATACTCAAATAATGGTCACGGCGGCAGAGAAGTCGTTGTCGCCGCATACGTACGACAAAAACATTCCCTTTTTATTTTAGTAAAACACTTTGTATAAAAAGATTCCTTTTGAATAAAAGTAAAAGTCCAATGGGATTTTTACACCATATAAAATAATGTTTTGTATAAAACAAAATATGTCTCAATGAAATGAGATTGAGATGAAGTCCATTACCTCATGTCAGACTTGACTCGATCGTTCTGTAATCTACGGAGAAATAAACGAGAGTTAATTTACACTTTCATAAGTAACTTTTTAAAGTTCATTATATCTTTTATATCACTTATTACCATGTTATGAACACTATGTAATTATTTAAGTTAATAACGGTAATTTTGTCGATCATTGGTACTTGAGTCAAAAATAAACTCCTTATAATTACAAGTTGTTCATGTGGTAAAATATCCATTATATCCAGCATTTTATTCATGATTTAGAGATCATATATATCATATATATATTGTATATATATGCTTTTATAATATTATATAACATTTAGAGGTAAGAAATGAAATGCACCATTCATGGAGACGGTAAGCCGTACGTACGCATAAACGCTACATTCATTTATATTTCGTATTTAATGGAATGAAATAATAATTATATAAAGTTACTTTATCAATCCAGTATAATATCATATATAATATCATTAACTCCATCCATTATGTGTCCCACAAATGGAATTTATGAATCAAATTACTTTGAGGGGGCGGTAGTCTGCACTTCCTAAAATAAAGATATCACATTTACCTATAATGGAAACCAAAAAGGTATGACATAAATGAAAAATAAAGAAGCATAAGGAAAACATAAAAATAATATATATCATATAAAAATAGAGTGACATCTTAATGGCCACCATGAAAGGTGTTAAAATAAGATTGAACAATCATCTTTTCGTGAGGCAGAAATTCTTCACCCACATAAACAATATGTTCTTTAACCATTAGACCGAGGTGTGTTTATGTGTAGCTCAAATCCTTCACGTAACAACATCCTAGTATATTGAATATTATTTTTTTTGAAAAAAAATAAAGGAATAAAATGATTTTAGGGGGATGGAGAAGCAAAATAAAACAAAAGAACACAAGTGAAGATATTACCTTTAAATCGGGTAACTCTTCTTTGTTTGAACCAAAAGGGTTTCTTGAAGAGCTATATACCTAAGGTAAGGATTCTAGGATGAAGAGAGGGATATGGGGAGATAAAAAGATCAGAGAATGTACCAGAAAATGGCTTGAGAGTTGTGGGTAAGGAGGTAGAGGTGGGGTCCTTTTATAAGAGGGAGGAGGGACACTCTTGGAAAGTCAAGAAAAAGTTTCTTTATATTTAAATGAGTTTTGGATTTTAAAGGCCCCACATTGATATATTTATAGGATAAGGTGATAAGGGTTATAAATATACTCATCCAATAGGTTTTTGAAAAGTGTAAGTCTTATATTTCACATTATCGTTTTGTTTTATTTAAATCATTTGTTAATTAGGTAATCGTTGAATCATCATGGTGTCATAAAAATATTTAATTCATTTAATGTTTAAAAATTTGAAAAAAATACTATGATATAGTAAATATTTTTAGCTTTCCAATGGATATTTATAGTATAATATATCATTTATATAGTCTAAATTAAAAGTTTTTTACTTAGGTGTTACATACTTTTGTGATATTCTCCTTTCTTTAAAAATAAAATGATAAAATGTCACTATCACCCAAATGTGATTCCATGGGGTCCCTAAGATTGGGACAAGGAATCCCATGGTTTGAAATGACACAACCTGTAGCATTAGGACACATGTTGGGGTCATTTTTTATTATTATGATATTATTTTATTACCCTTAACTACCCGATTACTAATTAATCACGATAATTAAAGATAATTACTGTCGTTACTATTCATAATGTCAAAAATGAATAGAGTCTTAATTACATAAGTTGGATCATATTATTCCAAATATGGAATTCATTTTACCAAATTCCAAGCTCAAAAATTACAGTAATTAATTTAAAAATGATTATCTTTTTCAAAACGAATTGGTGGATTTTTAGAAACAATTTCTATCAAAAGATTGACAATTATTTATGTCCAATTTCAATGTGAAATTAAGTCTAATGACCACCATAGGATTAAATGGAAAATATATATTCTAATTAAACCTTAAAAAAAATTATAAAAATTATCAAACCATATAATTAAATTAGATGAAAAAGTAGTTTTGAAGTAAAATGTAGTATTTTTCACTATTCATTAAAAAATGAACATTGTCAGAAAAATACCAAATATTTATCCAAAGTAAATTTCAATGTCCCAATTCTAATTAGTAAGTTTTTTTTTCACAAATAGAGCTTATAAAATTATCAAAAGATAGATTTATAAATGGTTCGCCGTCAAAAGGCGGTAAAACAATCTTTTAAAAAATATTAGAGTATTCCATACTTAAGATTGGATTTATTCTCATTTTAAACGACTTAAAACACTATCTAATCCATAAATAGGCATAGATATGAAAATACATAATTATTTACTTACTTTGGATGTTACACCATGTGTCATTGATAGATTTCTAGATTTTAGATAAGTTATGATTATATAATTATCTACAAATATAATAACTTTGTAGATGATCAGGAACTACGATTATTCAAAATTCAATCAGATTCTAGTGAATATGAGTGTTTAATAAGGATACAAACAGTTAAGGCTTCAAAATATGTCCGAGATTGAATGATTCATATATAAACATAAATAAAGTTCATCTTATTTTACAGTAATAATCATTGAATTTATTTCTTAACAATATCAACAAGGTGTTCAAAGAATTAGGGGGAAACTATTTTGAGATTAAATATATAAATTTCAAGAATAAAACGATATGTATGAGATAAGTGATTAATGTATGTAACTTTTTCAACAATGTAACATATAAATTTAATGTATCAAATAAGTGATAACAAATAAATTGATTTTATAATAGTTATATTTTGTTATAATAATTTTTTATGGATGATTCAATATGTAAAAAATAGTCTGGTTGTCAATGTGATTTTTTGGTAAGTTCAAATGAAATATATAATTTATTAGAATCATTAATTTGAATTTCTATTCACATAAACGACTTTAATAATGTCTTTCTACTCACTCCCACAACCTAGAGCAATGAGTCAATCTGATCATCCTGATTCATGTCTTCCATTCCTGATCAATGAAGAAGAATTGAAAACATCATTACTATATCAAAAAAATGTTCATAATCAATTTTAGTAACAAGATAAATATGATTATTTCTGTTGATGATTCAAGAAGAATTTTTAGAAGATCTAGGGTGATATGATTCTAATTTCATGAAGTATGTTTCACTGGGTACATGCAAAAAATTAATTTTCTTAAAAATTATTTATGGAACTATTAAAATAAATTTTATTCTAAATTACTTCCACATGAAATTATAATATCAAAACTTAGAAGTTCACATTGCTAAATTTGATTTTATTTAATCAATTTCAGTATAAAATATTAAAATATATATTTTAAAACTTATATTGTGATCATAGTTCCAAAAAGTACGATGAGGATGATAATGTGGTGAATAATGTTGAATCAAAAACAAATTATCATTAATTTAAGTGAAAGAAAAAAATATTATCCCACTACCACTAGCAGATATTCAATTAGATAATGTATGGGTGAGTTATTTATTATAAATTTCTGTGATATTATTTTCAGGTGAAAAATAAAGTAAAATAAAGTAATTTAATATATAATTTGTTATTTTATTCAAGATCCATGCTAACATGAGGTTAATGTAGATGTGATGGAAAGTCATTCCTAATAGGGTAGTTGAGATTGGTATCCATGGTTGTAGTTAACAAAAAACATACAAACCCATACACAGACAAATATATATATATATATATGATCATTACCCATAAACATTGCCTGAAACAACTCTAAGGGTGTATAATATACAAAAAAGCCAAAAATATTATAAAATATTTCAAAAAAATAAAAATAATTCATTTATTATTTTATAAAATATTTGTTGGGACCATGTGATAGTGTTTTATGAAATAAAATTAGTTAAATATATTATAATTCATAATTTATCACTGCATGTTGAATTATTTGAAAATTTATTTTTATTCATTAATATTTTTCTCATGGACCGATCATAACCTAAAAAATACCAATTTATGTCCAGTATTTCATTTATTTATTTATAACCTTACATGTAATTTTTTGAATAATTATTTAATTAATGTTGCAATTCATATCAGATTTGAACCCTCAATATATATATATATATATATATACATATACCATAATGCTCCTTCACGAGTGTTATTTTTTATGTATATACCATATTCCCAAGAACACGATATACGTGTGTGAATATTTATCCATAATTATGTGGATGAATATAGATTCATACCATGCCTATATATGTATGGTAATAATATATGTGGTTAATTGGACAAGGTGGGAGAGCATATCTAGTCGTTCATGAATCCATAGTAGACCATAGTGTGTATATTGATCCATTATCACTTTATATAAGAATCCTTAGAAAATTTATCATGATAACTTCACATTTATTTTTAAATGGATGGTTTATTTTTTGAGAATTTGTTATGATTATGTGATCACATTCAATAAAAAAGATGGATGCATACAAAAAATGAATTAATGCACGTTTAATATTTCCTATTATGGATTTATAAGTTGTGATCATGACCACATCAAACAAAAATGATAACCAGAAAAGATTTCATTTTCATAGAATAATTAAAATCACTTAAACAAATATTAATTCATAATACCTTCATTCTCTTTATTTTTTAAAAAAAATAAATTTTAGTTTCTCATTATATCTTTTTAAGGGTCTCTCCTACTATTGAGGTGTTTTTATGAAATTGGTGGGTAAAAGTAACAAAATTCTATAGCAAAGATGTTTTTATATATCAATTCTTAAAATTAGAGTAAATTTCATTATTAAACAATCATTATGGTTTCCAAAAAGTAAATTCTACCTTGGAGATATTTGTGTAGTGAAACAGTTGGAGAGTGGTTACATGTACCCATGTTATTGGAATACTCATGTGAATAAATATTATGTATATTATTGTGAAGGTTATTAGTATTTAATATAGTAGATAGATAAATTTAATTGTGAATTAATTGGAATTCTCATTCAATAATTAAGATAAGTTATAATTTGGAAGATATTATTTTTCATTGCTAAAATGAATATTACCACCACTACTAAAATATCTCATTAATAAATATTAATTAATAAAAATATCTTCACTGGTCATAACTTATGTGTTTGTGTAGGTTCTTCAGCATTATATTATCATGATAGATGATTTGTTTTTCTAGAATCTAAACATCATGTGGATCCCCTTATAAGATAATGGAACGATGAAAACGACATGTATTAGACTCATATGGATGATTCTCTATAAGTATATATCATTATGTTACCATATGTACCAAATACACTGTATAAATTCAAGTGGATAAATTATCTTAAAAAATATTATATTGTCTACAAGATCTATACTTGGATAAATATTATAATGAAATATATGAAAAAACCAGTGAAATTTATTTCTGTAGGATAGTATATCGGTGATATTCTATAGATTTTATAGTCAACATTATGAGGTATAATGAGATAATTAATTCTTTTTTGTTCAAATTGGTCAAACAACAATAAAATCCCCCATTATTTCCACATTATAGCGTATATTGTTAAAATTTTTCATTAAGTATAACCTGAATAACTTGAAGTACTCACTCTCAATTTTATTTGGGGTTAGTTCCCTAAATATATATGGACATTCAGAATTAAATCTCATCTATCATGTGGGTGAACAAGAAAAGTAGTGAATATTATATTGTGCTAAATGATTTCCATCAGCCAAATTAACTGATATACCACACCTATAAGAATATAAATATATGTTGGGAGAGAAATTAGTAGGATGTAGTCTACATTTCAAATATCAATAATTGAAACTAGAAGCAGAATTTCACCGTTAGGACTCGGAATCACATTCATTCTCCTAAGACATGTATACTTGTCACTAAATTCAATATTTAATTATCTACAATGTGGGTATTGGATACAACATGTTACTCACATATTTAAATTAAAATTAAGGAACCAAATGGAATCATGATTACTAAAAATGGTGACAAGGATATGTCAGAAGAAAATGGTTTATGAATGGAATTATTAGTAGGGGATATTATCATGTCACAAAGTCTAGTGTTCTTATTCATGTATTTTAATTTTTTAATTATGTACCATTTATTACAAAAAACATAATATATGTGTCACATCTAGAAATTATGGGTTTTCATGTTTAGAAAAAAATATTTCCTTTTTATACTGACAACATATTTTGTGGTATGAAAAATCCAAAGAATGTATGGTATATACTTGAACATGAAATTTTGTTTTTTAAATAAATGAAAAATATGAGATAAAGAACTCATATCTTACTAATCCAAGGTATATTGGACCTATTCATATAATTGAGAAGTGTTTACATAAGTAACATCGACTGTGGCTTTTGGAAACTATAGTATTAAGACCTATAAATGTCCCTTGGATATATGCCACCCTAATTAAGAAGTAAATATAATAAAATCACAATTAACAAGGGTAGAATAAATTGATAGATAACTACTAGAAATTATATATATATATATGTGTGTGTGTGTGTGTGTGTATGTTTGTAGTCTATTTCCTATAGAGGAAAGAGTCGGGTTTTCATCTTTAATTACCATAATCATCGACATTGAATTATATTGTCATTTAAAATTAATGATTTTTATGTTTTATTTAACTATATTACTTAAGGTATATCAAAATGATGTATAGAATTAGAGTGATATAATGATAAAGAATCTACACACCTACCATTTTGTAAAATATCGTATTCCATAAATCATAAATTACATAATGGAGTTTGGGATAGTCTCCATCCCCACTCTTACATATAAAAATTATGGGAATATTATAGGTGAAATGATGAATAATAAATTTCATGACATGGTACTATCTATGTTAATACATACAAATATACATTTATCCTTTTGGTGATACACACTAGGGAAAATTTATTATAAATTTTATAGAGTACAAACTAAGGTAGGAAATGTGATTCCAAATGTGTTATGGAATCGATGTAAACCTACAATATCACACATACATTTCTAGGGATGTGGAATATTATTCAAAGAAAAATCTAATGACAATCAAGAATCATAATGTATGAAGTGAATCATTGTTGGTTATCCAAAGAGACTATCATACATCTCCTATATAACCAAATAAAAGGAATAATAATTAGGGGTAGACATGAAATATTTTTGGAAGGAGGACTCAATTTCAATGTAAATAGTTGGTTCATTATTAACATTATTTATATTGATACTAAAAAAGTTCAATAATTGGTAAAGTAAAATTATAAACAAAAAGTCTTTGGAGATAATGATGTTTCTAATATACAATCACTATTATGGTAAAAACTAGAGGTGAATGAACCAAATAGATATTTATTTTATGTCACCAATCCAGACAGTATAATATTTCTTTGTAATAATGAACATTAAACCAATTAGGATTTAGTTGATGGTAATGGGGATTTTAAATGAAATGTAGCCGGTCATTTTGAGTTGGATCCTATATAATAAAATCAATTTCTGAATATTTTAAACCATCTAGATAAAGAAAATCCAATTGGGGGAAAATGGGTACTTATGAAAAAAGTTGACATTAATGATAAGGTAAGTAATCTTCATGAAATTATGGAATAAATGATTTTCAGGTAACAAAAGATAGTAGTTTTTGATGTAACCATCTCACAATGATCAATGATAAAATGCATCAAAATATTACCTATAGTAATAGCCTTCCCTAATTATACAATTAAGAAAAAATGATTTCAAAACATGTGTAATATATATAATATTATTTGAATATGTATATATGAATCAAACCAAAGGTTCCATTATATCAATTGATGATAATAAAGTGTACACTCTATGTGGATCCATTAGTTGATCGAATCATTAATCATTTTCAAAGAATATTATTTTTTTGGCAATAAGATAATTTGGGTTATTTATGATTGAATGTGAGGAATGTGTCTATAATATTGTTAGTGATCGTTCTATAATTTTACAATTTTTATATGTCATTAAAATATTACTAATTGGTTTCAATGTCTGTGTCTTATTAATTATCATGACTTGTTTAAATGAATGATTCTCGATGAATGAAATTGTTGAATTAGTCTATATAATAGACGTTAACACATATCAACATAGATATCAATATATTAATTGGTTATGTTATAGTACCCATATTTATATTGTATTAAAAAGGTACATCATGGAATAAACCAAGAGAAGTTGGTTTCTAAATATACATCGTATCAATATCTCCAAGAATGAGTTTATACAATCATATGAGTTAACTGAGAAGATAATTAAAATCATTAATGATTATATAATTGTATTTGTACAATATTCCATTCTATATCCATGGTTATATGTTACCATTTATTTATTTTTGTAGGGACAATATCAGGAAAATTCATGACTGCTTCATTAGACAATTGTAAGAAATATATTATTATACATGAGATGAAAAGAATATATTTATGATCTATAGAGGAGATGAGAAGGTTGTAGTTAGAAGATACACTGATTCTAGTATAAAAATAGATCATGATGATCCTAAAAATATTTAGATTATATCTTTTTATGGAATGGTGGTATAATGATATGGAGAAGATCAATACACAATGTGGTTATCAATTAAATTGTGGAATCCATATATGTAGAAGTTTCTAATACAATTGAGTATGTAGTTTGGATATACAACTTTTCCATAGATATTGGTGTTATACCATGTAGTAATGATCCAATTTCAAAATAATATGACAACACTATAGTAGTGGAATATTCCATGGAGTCCTTTTCAAACTTGAGGAAAAATAATATAATTCAAAAGTTTTATTCATTAAGGGATTTTACACATAGTGGTGTAGTTTTTTTAGTAGATTTTTCTTAAAGGATAATGTAGTAAAACCAATGACTAAATCTATATCATAGCATAAGGATGATTACTTGGTTAGATCATGTGGGTTTAGAGTTGGTACAAGTTGGATAAAGTTCACATTGGAGTGTTTTGAGTGGGTTACATTGACCCAAATTAAGTACACTCTATGATAAGGATTACATGATTAATTTTCTATATATAATTTTATTTTCACATACCATGTTAATAAAATTACATCTACATATACTATATTTTTAGTAATTTCGTTATATTATATTTCCTATCAAAAAGATTTAGGATTGTAATTTTGTAAAAAAATATTCATGATATTGTGATAGTAATCACATGTAAATGTCCAAGGGTCCTGAAACATCATTATGAGTGGAATCATATGATGTCTGAATATCAGGTGTTGGGGTATCATAACAATAAATATGTCTACTCATGATTTTCACATATGGTGTTATCATGTAGATTAAATCATGATTTGTAACCAATTAATTGTAATACCACAATTTACAAGTGTTATGGACTATTCCCCTCTTTGATCATGTGTATTGGTATCATGGCCAATGAATATTATAAATAAATAGCATTTGATATCATACATCAATTCAGGATAAAAACATGAAACTATTTTTTATGGTGAGGAATCCCATGTTTGGTAATTCATTAGTTGTATGGGATTTATTACATGATATTGATTTTATTTATCACATCCCAGTTGAGGAAGATATATCTTGGTTCTAGTTTAGTAGGATATTTGTTTTTTCAAGTAATCAATTTATTTAGTAGAAGAAATTATGTATATCTAGTAATTTTAGGAAAAAATAAATCTATAATTAATTAGGACACAATAATTTCCTCTTTCTTTTTGGGAGAACACAAAACAAATAGAATATATTACATAGTGTGTGTTCACAGGGTTAGTTATAAGTGTCATAACAAAATATTATCTCATTATGGGTCATGATCAGTTGGTAGAATCTACTCAATTTCATTGATTATCACCCATTTCTATCAAGTTAAGGTTATTCACGGTTACATACTATATATAGTAAAAAAATATTTCATGTTCTAGTAAATATGATTGTTGGATATTGTGGGCCCCACAAGGTGGTTCTAAATATTTCCATGATTAAATGATAACCACAAGAAAAATGAATTAGTGTTATATTGTTTTCTCATAATATGAATTTTATTTATTTCTTCAAAGTATTCACATTTCCAAGGAATATGAATAAAAATATATAACAATGAATATTTAATATTTATTGAATGTATCACAATTACTGGATAAGTGAGTAAGGTTAGTGACCCATATTATATAATAAAAACACTTATATTATGTTATTATAAATTGATAAAATAAAAATTGAGTTTGGGACATATATAATAAGTCATAATATTTCATTTATGGATTATTTATGAGGTTAAATGTATTTAGAGGACATTTTGAAATTTCAGTAAGTTTAGCCTATCTGTTTTATAATGACCCATTACTTAAACAACACATAAATATGAGATGAAATGTTATGATTTCAAAATATTCAATTACAATGATATTTTAGGTTTAGTGTTATAGTGGATTGGAAAAGGATGTATATAAAAAGGGAACTCTTCAGTATAAATATAAATTGTTTTTTTCATAAAACAAGTTATTTTATTTTACATCCATGTTTCATTCAAGACAATTTTACATATATTAAGTTGACCCCAATGTCCAACATTTGGCCTTTATAGTTATCAAAATCATACTTAGATCCTTCTGAAATATATAATTAGAACTGGATGATCTCAAAAAGATCAATAAGGGGCATAAGAATAATGCAGTATCATTAGTCTATTAAAAACATAAAACCAATAATTTTTTTAACCTTTTCAATATAAAATTTTGATCACATAAATAAAAACATTCCATATATTAGAATCAAATTTTTCTAAAAAAAAATCACTACCATTTTAATTAAAATGAATACAATAACGGCCCTTTGAGGAATGTGGAATATCATTAAGACATTTCTCTTAAAAATAAACCCTTCACTACTAGAAGTTCATAAGTTTTTTATCTCATGAAATTATATGATTTCCATAAAACACATTTTACCAAGTAGACTATAGGTATGGTTGGGAATCATAATCATAGATTTTTTCAACTATGATTATCCCATGTTATAATAATATAATTCTATTTAATTCCATTGGAGGCACCAACTCAATATTCTCTAGCATTTTCGTTTTAGAAGAATAAATTATTATCTTATAGATTGGAGATATTTATCGAGTTTACCAATCATCATGGGATTTACTAATCTCAAAAATTATATTTTATAACTCTCAATTACAATATACTGTAAAAACATGTTCATTATCTCATTTCCCCAATAATGACAACCTTTAAACTTATTAAAACTGATAATGAACACAAATTATATTTAATTATAATTATATTGGGAAATATAATTTTTTGATGAAAGATATTAAAAATAAACAAATAGTCTTATAATATTATGAATATGATCTAGTTTGAAATATTGTGAAAAGATGTAGGTATATATTTAAAATGAAAATTGGATATGATGGAAGAGAAAATTGTTAATGGATTATGCATAAAAATATATTAGTATTTCAAAAGTATAAATTGTCAAAAAATAACCCATAGGAAAAATAATGAAGATAATCCATTTCAATTTTTTGTAAAGAAATTTATGTATATTAGAATATGATATTTCTAAACCAATAAGTTATAAAAAATAAAATTATAGTTCGATATAAAAGGACCTCAACATAGAGAAAAATTATTTACAATGAAAACACTGAAATGAACTGTTACGGAGATATTCCCTTATAATATGTGTAATCTATTTTCGTATGATATATAATTCTGAAGAAATAAAATTATATCACACACTATAGTAGGAACTGTAGTGGGTATTATTTGAGTGGAGGCATATTTCAAGGTAATGTTATTAGGAATTTAGAAAAAAATATTGTAGGCAATATAGCGGTTATTGTTCGTTACTGTATCATCTAGAACTATTTATCCATCTGGGCCTTTACGCCAGCAGTTTGGTCCTTGGGCCTGTAAGGCTTTCAGTCCACCAAGGCCATCAGGCCAATTGTGTCAAAAGGTCTTTAGGCAACCTTAAGGCCTTAGGGCCACCCTATGACCTTTAGGCCACATGAATATAGATGTACCAGTCAGACTACGTGGGACAAGGCTTCAGAAGAGGATTCAGGGATGGCACATTCACTAGAGTAGAGATAACCTAAATTGGAAGAATGAGAGGGTATGGATTTCCCATCGGTACTGGACCTATGAAGCTTTGCGAATGACAGCTAGTCTACCAACCCTGCGAAGGTGGAGTGTTGATAGCATGACATTTTTTTGGGAGGAGAAGTTCCATGTTGTCCGGTCTGATGATTCCCTCTAAGACCTATAGATCATGTAATTGTATCTAAACCTTCAGGCATTGTTAGGGTTCCACCTCACCGCTTGAAAGGTGGATTATAAATAATAATAATAAATTAAGGCCTTTGGGCCATTCCTACATACATCTATATCAATTATTACCATATTTAATCTAGTTACAACAATGGTAAAATTAATATCACATGATTTTGGGTTGCTGGGTTTATAACCTCTAAACAACATCAGTTAAGTAACCACGGGAAAATAGGGTATAGTTAGATTAGCTAAACAAACATAAAAATATTATAATTATCATAGAAATTAATTCAATGAAATGTTAAAACTATCCTTTAATTTATGAGATGAAAAATTAATCACATTTTTTTAGAGATGGTATTCAATACGTCCGAATGTATTCCTTATTTATTTCTTAAAAGATTGAAAGTATTTAAATTAGATCATATTATTGAAATATAGTATCATAAATAAGATATAAATTTCATATTTAATCAAAATTTCTATCATTCTGACCATCATTATAATGTGTAAGCGAAAAATGAATTGCATCCCTTTGTGGAAGTGATAGTCCACATTTATGCATGAGAAAAAAAATCGTTTCAAACAAATTGAAGTATATAAAGATAATAAATATATTATATATATTGAATCATAATTCTGCTATAAATATCATATATATGTATATATAAATTAATTAAAATTTTATCAATAAATATTATTTTCTGATGGAAAATGAAATGTATTATTTTGTGGTGGTAGTAGTCAATACGTTTGCATGATCGGTGATTTCATTTCCAATATTGTGGAAAAGAAAATAAAAAGGGGTTGTATCCAAATAATAATAACATTTTAGTATATGGGATATAATTTAAATATTATTTCACAATCTTTAATTAATATTTTACTTATGTAGAATGATAACTGATCATGAAACACTCAGTTTAAAAATATAGCCCTTTGGAAAACCACCAATGGCTTTCACCTAAAGCCTTATTAGGGAAGTCCTTTGTTTAAAATAAGACCTGTACGATGTGGGTAGAGAATTTGGGAAATTATTTCTATTGGTATTGGTAAAATTTAATGTTTTAATTTTTATGAATACTAGAGGATAGTATTCCATTTAATTTTTTATGGGATTATTAAACTTATAAATACATAATTGAATGACCCAAAATATTCACACAAAATTATAAAATCATAATTAATTAGTATTGAATAAATATTATCAATAAATTTCCAACGATTGTAAAATTTTAATGTCATTGAGATAAGTTACCCCATAATATTGTTTTATTAAATATCTTCGAAATATCCCAAAATGATATTCCTATTTAGTACACATCAAAAGCATGACAAACATTCCCCTATATTCAAAACCAAGATAAAGGATATATAGGAAAGGGTGATCTTAAATTCACAATATCATTAAACATTGAAGATGCCAAATGATGATCATATTAAATGATGATATAAAAATAAGTTAATGAGATTGTTAATATGAATTCCAAATTTTATAACTAATGTATAAAGGATCATAAAAATGACCCACGGAATAAACATTACCATTCCAAAAGGCATGAATAATAACAGTGATAAATGGTCATATATATGTCATGAACCCTTATTTCATTCATTTCATGTGTCGAACCATACTATGTAAAAAATCAATTTTGAATGTCAAGGTTAAAAAATGAGACTATTATATCATAATGATCGGGCATCATCACTTTTTCACATAGTGGATAACGAATCCCATGAAGATTCCTATAGAATATCAAACACATTTTGTTGTTTCAGATTACATTCAAATGAGAAATAAAATGATACATAATTAATTGGAGGGATATATTAGTATCACTCATTATATAGTGAAAATATTTTTGTGTCCCAAAATCATAAAACACTAATCATCTCATTTCTCTTGAAAACATATGGGTTTGATAACTATTTGATCACTACAAGACACATGTTATTGAAATAGGTTCTATATTACATTCATTATTCATAGTAACATAACACATGGGAAATGAAAGAGTTTCATATTTAAAATTACTCCATAATCAAAAACCATCTAGATAAGGAATAAGTATTGTACCATAGGATCATATCTCTATAAAATCATATGTATGAACAATTTATATCATCTTAAACGGAAAAAGAATTTTTATGATCTCTTAAAGAATTTCTTTAGTAAATAATCATTTAGACTTTAAAATCACTTCCTTGGAATCCATATATTTATAAAATAAAAAATAAAAACATTTATATGGAAATAAAATTGAAAAACATTATGGGATGAATTAAATAGTTTTTTTGAAATAATAAAATTCCATTCATATCGTATATGATAATATTAAGCTCCCCATCACATTTTCCCTAGAACACTCAAAAGATATTTATTTAGAAAATGAAAAAAAGATTCTTTTTAAACCATTTCTTGAATATTAATACATGCCTAAAATTTTATTTTAAAAATACATATAGAATAATAATAAAATAAGTTAAATTATTTTAAAAAATATATAAATGGAAGAAAAAAGATTTTTGACAGATGATAGAAATATGGTCGATTTTCTTCAGTAAAATTATTCAAAACTTTTGAGTACATAAATAATGAAAAATTAAATGAAAAAAACAAATTTTAATTAAATAAAATGATTATAAGAAAGAATATTTTATATTTAGAGTTAGATCATTAGATATCATTATTGAAATCATAATCATAAACAATCCAGTAAAATAATGGGAGTATAACATAAAACCATTACCAAGTTAGTAACTTTTTAATCATAATCCAAATGAAGTAAATAAAATTATTTGGATATTAAATTAAATATAATATTAATAATATATGTCATGAAATAAATTTGGGGGATGTATATACACCACAAAAAAATTTGTTGAATATGGAATGTCCCTAACAGACATATATGTGAGCCGAAATTCCCTTAACTCTGTCTTAACAATATTCATAGTCATTAGAACCCCCAATATAATAAATACTATTTTATTATAATTCTATTTTAGGACTATAATCATTTATATAAAAAAATATTCTTTATATATGACCTTTTAATATAGATTTATTAAAACTCTTATTGAAAATCCCCTTTAAGGTAATAACTATTTCGTTTTTCCTGTATCTTTTAGTCGGGGTTATTTAGTCATTTAATTTTTATGATAGTTAAATAAGGTTAATATTTTTAACAATAATAAAAATATAATTTATAATAATTATATTTATTTAAGATAATCCAAAAATTTCATTGATATAAACATAATATAAATGTTATTTGAGATAGTAGGTTATACATACGCTGAAATGATGTTTCCATTTTCTTGACAGACAGAAAAAAATAAAGTTGAATAATATATTCCTATTATAGAATAATAAACATATAATTTAAATAAAAAATAATTATTAATATTTACCTTATTATAATCTATGTAATTTATATGTGAAAATGAATCACATTAGTTCGCATGGTGGCAGTTCACCATACACTAAAGAGATGTTGTAAAACTAGTAAATAAAATGAAAGAATTTTTATTTAATTTTATAACATTTAAAGTATAATTATGTTATTATTAAGATATATATTATTTATACTTTTCATAATATTCTTTCATTAGATGTGGATATGGAAATGTAATTATATCGGTTCGTGAGGCGGTAGTTCTTCATTCACACGATTGATATTTTTATTTCCCTATTGATAGAAAAAGGGATAAATATAGAATATTATATTAAAAAATATCCATTTTTTGATGAATATGAAGTTAGTATCTTAGAATAAATTTTGAATATTTGAATGATTTTGAAGAATAAATAATTTATAATTTCTCTATTGAATGAGATACCTCTTATTCGGATATCTTCCTTCGAATTACAACAGAATGCATCCTATGATGGAATCAGAATAAAAAAAGGTGTATAAGATGTGATAAGGGAATTATTGAAATGATTTGGGTAGTTAACTCTTAGTCCTATAGTATTTAGTTTCATATGTATGATAGGATTTTTTATTTTCTTTTATAATTGGGGGAGAGGGAACTCATGGAATTTTGTAGAAGAATTAAGAGTAACCATTCATTTCAAATACCACAAATCATTAAAATTGATCAAAATCATAAAAAAAGTAAGATAAAATCCATATCTGGCAATTTAAATAGGGTTGTAAATTTTTTTATGGTGATTTTAACCCTTATCCTTTAGTTTAACTCCAGATAAACCCATTTTAACCATTACTATTGTAATTTATTTTTATTATTTTTACTATTTAGTTTTAAAACATTAAGTTGAAATTAAATATAATTTTAATTATAAATATCCTAAATATGTAATTATTTTTTAAATTTTAATTCATAGCATATGGAATATTTTATACAAAATTAAACTACAAATTGTTATGAAAATGTTTGCTTCCCAATAAATTATTTCTAAAATTGTATGATGTTTTTGTATCAAAATTCAATATGAAATTGATTCCAATGAACTAAATTTATTTAATTAATATATAATAAAATAATATTAGTGTTTTAAATTATTTTAAATTAGAATTATGATTTGAAATTCATTAAACAATTAGGTATTATTTTTTTAAAAAAATTACTATTCATGAAAGAAATTTCATTGTAGAAAATTATTAAAAATAAACTCAAAGATAATTTTTCTTGTAGATTTGAAAAATAAAATTTCTTTTTTGAGAAAAAATTTATAAAAGTCTCACAAATTCATTTTATTATTTATTCACAAAATGTAATATTTTTTATAGAATTGTATTTTTGAATCATATGAAACATTTACTTGAAATCAAGTACTTTTAATCAATATGTTTTCTTTATAAAGAACCACTATAATTTATTTTTAATTTGTTGTTATTATAATTATTACACATATGATTAATAGATAGTTTGAAATGTTTATGTTAATGTAATCATTTTTAAATTATATTATGGTTCATTAGAACTTGGTTTTTTTTCTAAAAAAATGATATCAAATAAAATAAATATAATAAAAAAAATAATTCATTAAAAAATAATGGTTTACACTTACTAATTATAAATATATTATTTATATTTCTCAAATAATATTTTATTAAAATCAATATATTTTTAATATTTGATTATGATGACACTTTGTCCCCTAATCATATCATATGTAAACAAGTTAAAAAAATTAAACTCTATATCATAGTTTTAACTTCCACATTAATCCATTAATTTGTTACCACTGTGACAACATTTTACTAAGTATTCTATTGTTATTGAATAAAAAGGAGCTTCACATTTTTAACATATTGGAACAATATTATTACAAATATTAAATCCAATTTATCATATTAATTTTGTTGATATGGTAAAAGTTAATATTAATATAAAACACAATCCACAATGAGAACACTTTTTTGAAAATTCCATTTTGTAGGGTAAAAAGTATTTATTCCAAAGTCATGTATAATGATGTGTAATTTGACATTATTTTTTTTATGTTTTTTCAAGTTTGACTAAATTAACATTAAAACCAATTCATAATGGAATAATAACTTCTTAATTAATGTGAATAAATGAAAATTTTCATAAAATTTGATAAAATCAATATTTACCAAAAAAATCCAATCTTTCCAAAAAAATTAAAACAATATATTAAGATAAAGTGGATGTAGTGTTATAAAAATGAATTTAATTTTATTAAATTAAATACCAAATTTTTTGATGTATATCTTTTATTTAAATCAATATAATATATGAAAAATAATTTATTTTAATAAAAATATATTTTTTTGATTGGAAACTTATATCAAGTAATTTATAAAACAAGGATTAATGTTAATTAATAAAAAATTCTAGCTGAAAATATTAAGTTTTTTTTTCATGGATTACCTTGGATTATACATAATTCCCACATTTATGAAATATTATACTCAATGTTTTTTAAATTTCATAATGAATTGATGGTATTTTTCCATAATAGATTTTTAAAATTTCTATTTTTATGCCTTTATCATGTGATTCTTCTATGAAACCAAAAATATATGAATCATCTTATTTTACTCTGACTACTCATTGTGATCTATATTATTAGGACAATTTTCCTCACAATAAATATTCTATTAAAACTAAAATACTTCATGACTCAATACATGCAATTTATTGTGTAAATATTTCCTTAACAACGAATCGTTGAGTGCATCATAGGAATAAGACAATCTTAGATGTAGGGTCACTCAATATAAATATGATACCACTTTATTATATGTCTCATATGTTATAATATACCTCCAAAATAATTTTATATTATTTCAAAAATTTATAAAACATTTTAAAGGAGTTAATTTACGAAAAACCAGATCTCATATGTCAAATAAGAGATCTTACTTGTGGTTATAAACATAATTTTATTTCTTGATCTCAGATTCCCTCATATTATATTGAGTTATATTCACATTCTAATCTATATATTTTCTCTTATCATGTCCCAAAAAATCCTCTCACCAAATTTTTTCAAACATGATGGTGTTCCACACCTCTATTTATAAAATTATTCCAAACAACCAATAATTATATTGGAATTATAACTATTATTATAAGAAAATTATAGAAATGATTGTCATTGATCCAGAAATCCTTAATAATACACAGAGAAAAAAAAATACATTTCCTTATAGGATTGAATTATATAGTATTATTTTCCATCATATTGAGGATAAAAAAAATTTACAAAATTTTATTCATTACTTAATGAATGTTGATGTACTTTCTAAAAAATAATGTAAAATCTAATATCATAATTAGGTACCATAGATACAAGGATACAATGTAATATCACTATCTATAAAAGATAAATTCTATCAATTAAATAAATTTAAATAGTACCACCAATTGGATGAATGTATTTATATTCAATAATCTTATAAAGAACATGGTAATATTTCCTCAAGATGTTTTTATTAATCACACCATTAAATACATGGATATATTCTCCCATTTCAATTCTGGAACTAGAAAATGATTTAGTATCACCATTGATAGTTGTTTCTAAAAATAAAAATATTGTGAATTGAATAATTTCATTGTTAAATTAGAAAATTCATTCTTCATTACACCCAATAAATAATATTATTGAAGGTATTTATACATCTTAGTGATATTTTGATTAAAAAAATGAAGAGATCTATTCTACAAAAAATACCATCATTATTAATTGGGAATCAATTACAACATATAACCTCTTTCTAAATATCACAATACTTTCATTGTTATTGTTAAATTCAGTAATATTAAATTTATTGAAATATTATATCATGTTCTAAAAATCATGATAATCTTATTGAGTATGATTAATTTTATGTGGAGATTATGATTTCTCTTGCACGTAAACCTAATGTGTGGGACTTCTTGCATAAAAAAATTATATGGAAAAATCATCAAATCAGAAAAAAAGGTTATTTTTTAAAATGTATCATGGTTTATGACATAATATATTTTTATCTCAAGGAATGGAATATATGGTTTTGATTACAAATTGAAAGAATTCTGAAATTTTTAAAATTAATCAACTACAATAATTTTATTTTCCCCATGTTTATATTTTTAATGTGAATATATACATTTACATTTTTTTAGTTAACATATATTTTAAAGCCCATATAAAATATTCCTTGAAATATATAAATAATATAACACCACTGTATGCTTTGGAAAATGTTTTCTATGGTTCTTATTAATGATTATTAATTTACATGAAGTATATTCAATTACCAAAATATCATTCATCAACACACAATCAAGTTTATTCATAGAATCATCATTGTAAATAATTAATTAGTCATTTATTTTTTGAATTTATTAAAATACATAATTTAACAATCTACTTTTCAACCAAATAAAACAATCGTCGTGTATCTTTTTATAATGAATTTTTTCCCTATTGGTGTTATCTTGGTAAGTGGGATAGATAAATGATAAAAAAAATATGATATAAAACACTAATACATGAAACCATAAAATATAAATTAAATGTTATACACTTGTCCACTCTTCCACAAACGTAGTTTTATTTGGGTCAATATATCGAATCAATATGCATAAAGACTGCAGTCTTATGATAAAAAATGCACATTAATTCAATTTTTAATATGAATGGTTTTCTATTAATCACTAGAGAATAATACATTGGTTACTTTCATTATCCTCATAAATTATTCAATAAAATATAGTATCATAAATTAAAACTAGTAAACATTTTTTCAAATATTTTTGGAAGAATCTATTAATAATATCAATAAAGAAGAGGTGCATTCATCAACT
The DNA here is from genome assembly GCA_963277665.1 of Viscum album. NCBI lineage: Eukaryota > Viridiplantae > Streptophyta > Magnoliopsida > Santalales > Viscaceae > Viscum > Viscum album. The sequence continues at coordinate 880,742,246 of OY728153.1, read as the reverse complement.
TGAAAGGCATAACCACAACCTCAATTCAAATTCTCATACCAGGTACAAAATTCCATCCTTGAAATTTAATCATCCTTCACCATCATAGAGTGATACATAATCAGGAAATTAATAATTATAAAATAACTAGTGACCTTGAGATAATCCTGCAATCCATCGATATGTGAAAATGAACGATTATTCTTAATAGTGATGTTATTGAGTACCCTATAATCAACGATGTTTCACATATAATCATTATTATTTTTTAAAAGATAAAAAAGGATTATCTCATGGTGTAGTTCTGGGGAAGATAAAACCATTTGCAATAACCTGTTATAACTAATTTTTTAATTCTAAATGATCTTTTGGATCTATTTGATAAGGGGAATTAAAATTATCATATCATCAGAAAATAATTAAATAGTAAATCATACCTCCAGATCATATATAAAAAGAAGAAACTATTTAGTAAATTCATCATCATATTCATTGAAAATGCATAAAAATAATTTTAACCGTATTTTTCTTCTCATAGATATTTTAATGATAACATTACCTTCCATATATTATAATTTTCTAATATTTTTTACATGTTATTAAAATATGATTTCATTGTTATATAAATACCAAAAAAAGTATGATATATAAATACATTAGAAATATAATTTATCTTATGATGATAAATAAAAATACCATCAATAATAAGAATAACACCACACTCAACAAATGGAATAAATATATGGTTTTTAGGAGAAAACCATTCCATATATGAGAAAAGAATGATTTTTATAAATTTTTTTCCATTATTATACCATCTATATTTTTTACCTATATTTTTGAAATCATTTATTTACAGGGTATTTCGATTTTAAATTTAAGTAACAATGATATAAATGAATTTTTACATTAAAAATCAAACATGACATTGGTAAAATCATAATAAAAGAGTAGTGTAAATTTCCCCACTTAATTTAATGGTCATGAATATTTAGTGGTAATAGGACAATGATTTTTCAATATTTCTGTTTCATATACTGGTGATTCCCACCTTTTGTAACTAACTATTGACATGATTTGGAATAATATAAATAAACATTTTAATTTAAACATCTTACAGCTTAATTGTTATTTTTTACATTATTTTCTAATTAGAACAATTTTTATGGAATTCATGATTTAAATAACTGATTTTACCACATCAGTAAAAATTCTGAATCCCATCAAACATACCTTAAAATTTGTTTTTAACTCTTTTTTACATTTGTGTTCTTACATCGAATTTTATTGTTTGACTATATCTCAATGTCATTTCAAAATGATCCCTTCATACCATTATTATAAGAATTAAATAAGTGTAGGAAAAAATTTCTACATTCATTTAAAAATGGAAAAACTCCACATAAGTATTAAATTAATGATTATCCAACACTCAAAATAATTTTTTTTTAATTCTGAAACTTCTATATATTGTACTTTAATTTTCCATAACAAAATTTGGAGCATTCATGGAAAGTGTGGTAAAATTTACATCATAATAAACCAGAGGTTCTTATTCCACTTGATTCATATCATTAAATTTCCAGTATCTTCTCATACTATGATCATTGATAGAATAATTCTCTAGAAAATATATTTTTTCTCTTCCCAATTCACGGAATCAATAAAAATTTTTAATTAGTATTCTTATTTATGGACTACCATTGATCTACATCACCGTCAAAATGATAAATATAGTGAATTAAATTTTACTATTCTATGCAATATAAAACATAAAATTACTATATTGGATAATTTATCCATCATTCATATTTCACTCGGTTCAAGGATTCACTATAATTTTTATGGAGTTATTTCACGAAATTTTCCATTTTATACTTCATACTATATATATAATGCTATTGATCTCTTTCATGGGGGAACCATTAATGGCCTATGTCAACTAAATTAAAAATACAACTACCTATTCTACTCAAGATACTCTAGATTACAAATTTATAATGTTATTTTCCCCTTTCTATCTTCAAAATTCCAATACCATGTTTCCATGATGTAAACAAACTCTCAACAAACATTAATTTGATGGGGCAACATGTTATTCATCAAATTATATCTCATGATTATATAAAAATAAATATATAACTCTTAATAATTTATTTTCACATTCTACTAACCTCTAGAAAATTTTTAATGATGCTAATGTGACAACTATAATTACCCAATAAATAAACAAAACATATAGATGAGTTTAAAATCCAGGATTTCATATATTTTTTGTTCTCATGAACAATTTGGATCAGAGTTTTATAGAAGTAAAAAAGAAATTTTCCAATAAAATCAGACACTTCAATAGTGTATATATTTTTTCATAAAAAGGATTTATATCTATATCTCTTTTTTATAATACCTCTGGATTTTAATTATATTTATATTTAAATAAAACATGATATATTCAATATCTTTCCTCACACAAAACCTCGAGTATATATGAACTGTGATACAACAAACCACTATAACAAAAGTAGTTCTATATATGTAATTAATAGTAGCAATCACTTCATTGAAAATATTTAAATTTTTTATTATTATTGTAGATTTATTTAATATGTAATAATAAATACATTGTAATTTTTCTATTGTTCCAATTTACTCACAAAAAATATGTTTTCTCAAAAATTATTTTTATAACAGATTTTAGGATAAAATATGTATATAATTTATAAAATTTTTGGAAATTTTATTTTGGGAAATTATTATTATTTCTCTATTTTTATTTTTAATATTAGCTCAAGGAAGTTTTTATTATATTTTTATAATGATAATATTTTCATTTAATAATGAAAATTATCAATTTTTATATTTATTATCATTCATATCCAATTAAATATACCATTATTCTTTGATTTTTATAATAATTCATTCTATTCCTATAGTAAATAAAAAAATTAATTATTTTAATTATAATATGTTTTAAACTTCATATCAGTATAAATATATTTTTGTTCATTAAAAGGAATTTTCCTAATAGAAATGCATAAAATTTGTTTTTACATTAATAATTTAATTTAATGTCTACCAAATATTTTTGTAAGGAATTTTATAGATTATATATTTAGTTAATAATTTTGACATTCATTTGATACTTTTCTCAAGGTATATAATAGATGTATATTAGGTTTTATGCATTAAATTTATTTTTCAAAAAATAGGTATTCCATACATTCTGTATGATTAATTAAAATTATTGTCTTACACATATAGAAATTTAATGTGTCGAAATAGATAAAATATTTGTAATCATAATAATTAATATAATATAATATCTTAAGTTTAATTATTTTTCAAATTTAATAATGAAATTAATAAACAAATTACCACATTATGTTTAAAATAGATTAAAATGGGGTTTAAAGAATCATATAAGGGAAGTATTACCATGAAAATTTATTAAATTATTATTCAATGAAAAAATATTAACCATATAAAATTCTACCTTTTAATAAATATCCATTTTGATCATATTTCAAATGAATGTAACCATAAATCATTGAATTTTTTTAGAAATTTAATTTTTATCCCTCTCTACACATATACACAAAAACATCTTCTCATCCATTATTCACATAATTAGTTAATTATTAATTTGCTAATCCACAATAAAAGTACTTCCTAGAACCCTTCTTTCTATCTAAGATATTTCATTATTATATTTTGACCAATCCTTAATGCTTTATGATGTAATACAAATGAGGTCTCAACTGAAGAGGAGGTTAAAGTACTTATGTGTGAAGTCGAATATATGGTATAGTTTCATTATATTAATTAAAAATTAATGATATGTGTTTGGTATTAAATAATAAATTTTATTTTAATTTCTATTATTTTAAATTGATGAATTTTTTGTGAAATATATATGAAATTCAGGTCATTCTATGATCCATTTCGTTTTATTTCTAGATATGTCCATTGATTCAAATCAAATCATTTTTCAAAGAGGTTTTTGTATAAATTAATCTTCATTTATTAATATTTTAATATTATTATTAAATTTCATATCTTTTTTGTATATATACATCTCGTTAATTTATTTTGTAAAACATCATTATTTAATTCTTGGGAGTTATAGATCCATATTATTTCAAAGCATCGAATGACTTTAGATTCAATTATTGATAACTTTCTAAGTGATTATTTTATAATATCAAATTTATATGAATTGTTTCAGAGACTATTTCCAATGATTATATTACATGATATACCTTTCCAAATTAGTATTTTTTTTCATAACCTATGGTTATTTATAGATAGCATTATTTATTTTCATTTCCCTCTTTTTATGTTCTCAAAATATTGGAAGGATTTTTAGGGAATCCTTATTTCAGTTTTTTCATCTATCATTATAATTTTCTTTTATGTCCATGCTTTCATTAAATTTTTTTAATGAATGTTTTGAATATTTTTAAAGTGTTATTTTAATTCATTTTAACTATATAATTCTTTCATTACATTGGTTAAGAATTAATTTTCTTATTGTTTAAAATTTGGTAAATTGTAGTATTTAAGATAAAATATGAATGGAATTATTTTTAAATTCACCAAATTAATAGATTTTCCCAAAATAATGAATTATCTGTTCATTATATCATCATATTTAGTATTCCTTTTATATTTTTATAGGAAATAATTTTGTTAATATTTTTTTTAGTTTTTTAGATTAAAAATAACTGATTTCAAATTGAAATAGAATTTTCTTCATGAAATGATATAATGATCCATCAAATATATTTTTTTTTGTAAAAACATAATTTGATGTATTATATGATATACTGGGGTTATTATCCAATGATACCATATTTTCTATTTATCTATGTTTTATATGATTACCATTATGAAAATTTTAGGAAACATGTACCATTTCCACGAGTTATTACAAAATGACATGAAGGATGTTCAATGATATTTTGACACTAACATGTATAGTTGTAATTATATAATTAGTGGTTACCTTATAATTCATAGATGGTTTGTAACGTTATAGACGAAGGTTTTGTGGATTCTATTTAACCATCCTAGGAATTTGTTAATGGTGGATATCTAATGTGATAATATGGAATTTAATATGGAGAAAACCCAATTTAGTAAGGGATATTTGGACAATTTGATAATATTTGTATTGAACCTTGACTATGTAAATGATACAATGGGGATTAAACCCAGTTAACCATAATAGTTTTGATAGTAATAATTGACTTGGGAAATGATTTTTTATGCTTGTGTTTATTCATAATAGTTATGTCTTATTCCTATTATAAATTTTCATGGGACATAATTAACTATTTAAGATTTCACACACATATGCCTAATATTTTTAATTTATAAAATTTTAATTCATGTTTCGTGAATATGATGTTTAAGTTGATGGTTATGATTTTAGAATGTTTATCTCAAGTTATCATAATATTTATTTTCACTATTTCTCATATATGATAATCTAATGTTTTTACCATTGATGAGAATATGAGATCAACCCCACATATTATTCCTTTACCAAGGAAATGTATAATTGTTTTGTTTGTTATGTTTAAAAAGGGAGTATATAATGAATAATTAAATTGGAAATGAAGTTGAAATTTTATATACCATCCATTAATGTAAAAAATCATTAAAAAAACTCTAATCCTCTACATTACTTAGGAATGTATTATCGTGAAATTTATAGAATATTCATCTGAGAGGCTGTAATATTTATATTTTTTAATGTATGTATCACTATATTTTGATTCAAAGTAAAGGTACAATAACTTTGGAAAACTATTTTATGGATACTTGAGTATGAATTCTTGGTATAATCCTCAGTATATGGGATTATATTATGTTATTATAATGAAAAATTATGATTTACAAAAAAATAAATATGTATCTAAATAAAAAAACTTGAATTTGGTCATTAACAAATTAATCTTGGGAGATATCTCCTAAAATAGTTAGTTAAGTATATCATAACCATTATTATAGTTAATTGTGAATTTTCCCCTACTATGCACATATGTTGACACTATTGTGGTGTATTCATTGGTTAATGAAAAACTTTTAAGAGACATTGTAAAGGGTTTGAATAAAATATTGATAATTGATAACTTATGTTAATCCTATAGTGTCAAAGATAGAAAAAGTGTCATTATTTGGATATGAGATTAGTGTTTTATACAGATTAGTTACTTTGATTAGTGATTCATGATGTTAATAATAAATATTTTGGTTTTATTAAGGGATTGAAGATAGAATAATAGGGTTAAGGTGGGTATAGGTATGCTAAAATGATTTATGTATATTATTTGATCATATTAATAGTAATAAATTTATACCTTGAAAATATTAATGAATGTTTATTTATATCATTAAGTACTAGATGTTAATGTTACAGTACAATATTTTAATTGTAAGATGATTGAATATCAGGTCTATGATTCATCCCTTTTATATGTTTGGGGGAATGTGCTACCGAAAAATCATTTAATTCATCATTTAAAAACATTTTATGTGATTCTAGTCATGTATTTGATTTCATTACATAAATATGATATCAATTGGGGATGAATGTAAGTAACATTTGATAATCTGAAGAAATCTATTAATTTATATCTACAAGGTGACAAATATGAACATCCAATGGAAAATGAAAATTTTTTGTATGTAAATATTATTATTTAAATGTTATATTTCTCTAACATGGTTATAGATAAACTCAAAATTTATGATATAAATATTTTATGACTGTTTTTTGATGTATTTTCATAAGATTTTACTAGTTCCCTTACAAATCAAGATGTAATATTTTTTATATTTCCCATAAATGGTGAAAAACTATTTCAAAGAATTAAATATAGAATGTTCCTCATTAAGATATAAGAACTGGGGAAGAAACATAAGGGAGTCCTAATAAGGTATTCATTAATCCATGTTTGTATTCAAATGGTGCATGTGTCCTTTTTTTATAAACAATAAATATTAGTGAAATGATTTATTGACTATTAGAAACAAAAATGGGTAATGATAATTAATAAGTACAATATATCATACATTTTTGATATTTTTTTCAATTATAAGGTGTTCATTATTTATCCTTGATTAATGATTGATCTATATGATATCAAATATGGGTCAAAAGTGATGACATAAATAAGACAATATTCCATCTAAGGTACATACACATTGAATTTATAGTGATGCAATTTGGTCTAAAAATTCCCCCAAATTCATCATGGTTTTAATGAGTATTTTATAATAGATTACATTAATTAGTTTTTATTTTGTTTATGTATGATATTATTGATTATTATAATAATAAATAAGGGAATGAAGATAGCATGAGGATTGGAATGATGTCCATAAAGATGAAGATATTTTACTCCAAAATTTACTAACTATAAATTTTGGTTATTTGAATTTTCATTTATGTGACATAAAATTTAAATATAAGGCTATCAGTAGATCCAAAATAGATGAAAGTTATTGATTATTGTACCAAATGAACCATTATTACTGATAACTATTTTTTTCATGGATTGAAAACATATTGATGATTCTTTGTGAAATATTTATCACATATATATAATAATGTCACAATGATAACCTAGAAGGGAGATCATTTGATATGGAATAATGAATGCTATAAAAAGTTCTAGGAATTGAATGGAATTTTCATCATCACAAATATTCTCACAATACCATGTAGTGTATAAGGGTTTTTTATTAGACGTGAAGAATTTAAAAAGGGTTTGTGGGTGTTTTCTTATGAATAATGTTATAGTGATAACTAATGTGTCACCACAGTTGAAGGTTCATTGGTATAATTACCCAACTTATGGTTTAGAGTTATAAGTGTTAATAATAGAACTAATGATATTGAGTGATAATATTCCCAAATAATGGTTTAATGTATAAAAAAAATAAAAAACATAAAATTTCTATTCATCAAAAATGAGATGAATATTTCTTATTGAAGATGGTGGGATATAATTGATTATTATTAATCATCAACGCATTAACACCCTAAAAAATAGAAAAACATGATAGAATCTTTGAGTCAAAATTATCAAGACATGTTATTTCTAATGAGGATATTAAAATATCAAATATTTCTGGATTTTTTATTTATAGACCATGAAATAAATAATGAAGGGTTGAATTCTTATCTTTCTCAAATGAGTATTCAGCCATCTCTATATGTAATGACTAATGAGGGATAAAAGTAGGATGTGATGACGTAAAAAATATGGGATGTGTTCTTTAGTTGAACCATGATTGTGATAGAATGATATGGATTTGGGATCGAGTATGTGTCCCATTAATACTAGACCTTATGAGTTGGCTATAATAAGAATATAATTTCTCTTTATTTTTATTTATCCCAGAAGTAAAAAGATGTATATATATCTAAAATTATATTTTTTGGGAAAATATTAAGGGAGATAGTATGGTGAATGGATCTTGGTACATGATATATCGACATTATTAATATAAGATACCTATGTCTAATAGTATGTATAACTATTACCCACAAAAGAATAGAAATGTGAAAATATCACCATAGTTTTCGTTTTCATATGATCTAAAACGTGAGTTGACTATTATTCTATTTGGTTTTTTGTTGAACAAATTATAAAGTCAAAACCAATCAGTACTATTAGATTAAATTTATCAATGAGTTAATTTTCTAGGATATTCTATAAGGATCTTTTATGGTTTATTAGCGTACCAATTTCTATTTTATTTGATTGGCTCTGAGTATTAGCTCAATGTTTTGTAAAACTCATTAACATGATATAAATACATGGACGTTTTTTAATTCATACCATACTTAAATAGATGTTCTGTCTAAATGGACCATACCATCACTATAGGATTTTTTGAGATCTTATTACATATATTTAAAATGTGGTTGGGATCAAAACCTTCATGTTGTTTTGTATTATTATATCACTCTCATTAACTCATTAGTTTAGATGGATTCTTATAAACACCTCTATGGAAACAAGTGTAAAACTTAAAAATAATGACATAATGTTAGATAAAAGAAAAATACTAGGACCTACCCTACATGAGAAAATTTTATAGAAGGGTAAAACCATTTACTAACATATCAAGGTAGATCAGATTTAAAAGAATTGATGAGTTAGAAATCAATTATGTGGTCTGGAATTATAAATTTACTATGAATTTTTCCCTTTTAATTTTTTAATTAATGATGTTTATGAGATTCATAAATAAATTAAATTCAATATCGTTGTATGTTGGACACATTGAGATCCTTGATTGAGTGGGGACTATAACTTATTGCTTATCACTCCATCCAAACCTCGCTTAGGTTTGCGATGTGTTCCATGTATCTCTCTTAAAGAAGTATATAATTTATCCTTTACATATATTAAATCATAGTTTTTAGAGTTAAAAATGATATTCCCATTTAATAACAACAAGTAGGAGTCTTGGGTCATAGTGGTAATGTTATATAGGATAATAAAACTCACTTGATTAATGTTCTAACATAGAATCAGATATATTTGAATGATACATGGAAATATGATGATGTGATGAAGCAAAAATATCATTATTTTTTATACCATAGTGGTGGAATTTTCTATGTATAAATTAAATTCGTGTTGGGTGTATTGTAACATGAAATAATTTTATATGTTTTTCCTTAATAATTACCTTGTTTAATTTGATAAATTGCATCATACACAACCCTAATCCTATATGAAATTCTATATATTAAACAGGTATAATGTTTCCATTAAATTGGTACATATCAATAGTAAAAAGCAATTTATAATATATATATATATATATTAAAAAAATATCTCTTAATATATAAATCATAAGTTATCTATTTTAGGTAGATTAATTTTATGATTCACACATATGTATCTATAAAATGGGTGTTATAACATTTTTCAACATTAAAATTACATATAGTTTATTACAATTTAAAAAAAATTAGGCATTTAATTTCTTTTAAATTTATCTTGTCAATAATAGAATATGGGTAATTTTTAGTATTATTTTAAAAATACATATTTATCAATGAATGGTAAAAATCACATACAATTAAAAAATATAATTATTTTCAAGAAAAATAACAATTTTTTCAATTTTATCTGAATGTTAACAAAGAATTATTTAAATATAAATAATATAATTATTTCTATAAGATTTATCTTTATAATTGATTTTGGTAATAGTTAATTTTTGGGATTAAATAACTATTTTCAAAAGAAACTATTTTTATATTAAAAATGTTTTTTTATCATATTAAAATCATCTAATCATTATACATTTGTGGTTTTAATGAAATATAATTATTATATATTAAATTATAATTTTATAAAATACATTTTATTAAAGGATTGGAATGAAGAAAAATTATTTCTGACAGTTAAAAATTCAATTTTTGAAAGGTTATTTTTGTTAATTTCACAATTAATTAAAATTAAATTCTTCAAATAATAGAAATTGAATTTATTAAAATATATTCCATTTTATAAATCATAATTATTTATATAATTTAATAATTTCAAAGAAATTTTATGTCATAGTGAATAGTAAAATTTGGTTATAACTCTTATGGTTAAAACATATTTATCATGGGTTAAAGAATGAGATAAGGATATGAATTAGAAATAAATATATTAAGTTATTATTTAATAAAGATAACTCAAATTAATTATTTACTTTAATTTAATAACTTTCCACTTCAAACCAATTTACTATGAATTTTCGCTACATTTGTTGATATCAATTATGAAATTGAATGTGTGTCCCTTGTATCACCTATAAATGGGCGTATTTTCTTTTCCAGAATTTTGGCCAATTGAGTCTTATAACTAGGAAAATACTTAAAAAAATTCCTTACTAGAATCGATACCATTATTTTAGGGATTATTTTTTCACTTATTTCTTTTACATCAAAGGTTAATGAGTAATCCTAAGGAAGGAATCTCAAAGAAGAAGACGCCAGATTGCATATGAATTATGTCAAATATAGGTTATGTGTTTCTTTGACTCATATTCAAATTAATGAGAATTATTAAATATTTAAAACAATAATTTATTGTATTTGTAGTTATTACCTCCTAATGAATTTCATTTTACATATAAGGGATTTTAAATGGTTTTTAATATCTATACAGCGTTAATTCATTACATCCCTAGTGATTCAAATGAAACCCATGTTATAATGGGATTTCAGCTCAATTATACTTTATTTAGACATGTTTTAATGTTATGTACCAATTTTTCATCATTATTGGGTATATAATACCCAAAAATGTTTTTTAATAATCAATATTTTACTACTTAGTATTTAAATATCCACACGATTTTAAAGCATCCAATGGATCTTGATTCAATAATTACTAAATCCATCATGATTTTATTCTATAAAATCAATTTGAATGGATGTTTTAAAATTAAATTTAAGTCAGTGAAATTATATGATCTATCACTATCAAATATTATGTTCTTTATTCTCATATTTTTTTTAGGGTAATACATGTTTCCTATTAATATTCTATCCATTATAAACTCAAAATACGGAATTATGGTTTTTATAGAAACATCTTTCATTTTTCTCTTCATCCAAGAATATCTTTTTATATTTCCATATATTTATTAACATGTTATATAAATTATTTATTATTATTATTAATGTATTATTTAGATTTTTTTTCAATATATTTTACATTATTTTCTGAGGCTTAAATGAATTTTTTTATCATTTAGCATGTAATGTAATATTTAATTTTTACCAAAAATTGATGATGGAATTATTTGTTTAATTTACACTACATGAAAAAATTTCCCTAAAATAATAAATACACATTTCATTACAGATATCGTTATATATTTTTATTAATAATTAATAATAAAACATATTTTATTTGGGAATGTTTTACATTCTAAATAGGTTATTTCAAATTAAAAGTGTATATTCCTTGAAAAAGTTCAAGTAAAATTGTAAATGTTTTTGTCCATAACAACACCCTTTTATGTTTCATAAAACTTATTAGGGATATTATATAATTTAATCATCTTTAATCATTCTCTATATGGTTTTTTATTATTCATTATATATTTTCATGAAACACATATAATTTCCATAGGTTACTAAATATCATACGATAGATGATTTATTATATTATGAGACACATATGTATGGAATTAATTATGTAATGTGTGGTACCATTATATAACAAACATTCATGGATACATTATAAACCATGATCAACTATTACTGTTATATCCCATGAATTAATTGCGTAAATTTGGATATCTTAATAGATTTTAAGGAATAGACAGTGGAGTGAAACTAGATATGTAAATGAAATTGTTTAACACGGTAGGTTGGTAGTGAACCTTGGATAAGGGAATGCTGGAATGAGGAGTGAACCCAGTCCACAATGATAGTCATTATAGTGATACTTGTCAAAGGAAATGATTTTATATATTCTGTATTCCATAAACTTATGTCTTATGATTATGATAATTTTTAGGGCCGATGATTAACTATTGATTATTTCATACTCTATTGAGTCGTTTTCCACAATCTATAAAAATTGGGACCTGTTTCATTATTATGATATATGAATTTATTGGTATAAATTTCTACTATTTAGATCATGTTTTCTTTGCCTTTTATATATATCTTACACTCAATGATGATTATTTGTTATTCATACCCTTACTGAGAAAATGAGCTCACCTTTTCTATTGTATCCCTCCACATGTTTATGGATAATTAAATTCTATGTGTTGTGTCTAAGATGATTTCTATTTGTGATGAAAATAATGAGAAACATAGATGATATTTTATGTAATAATTATTTACATATCTAAGTATCTATGTATAAAAAACAACTACGATCATCATGCATGTATTATTATTAAATTTATTTTATATTAATTTTAATGGATGTTATATTTATATATTTAATATATGGGTTTCTTTAGGATTCTTTCAGAATAATTTTTATTTTTTAAAAATTTGACCAAAAAAGAATTGTTTTCATTTCTATAGTTACCAATCATAATTGTATCCTATCATACTAATTTAAACAAATGGAATGAGAAAAATGGTCAATAAGGGATATAAAAATAATGAAAATGTGTTATTATATTGAAAACATGAAAACACTTTATAATATTTACCATTTTCATAATAAATCATTGATTCAACAAGTAAAACATTTCCATTCAATAAAATGAACCTCCACTCAAATTAAATATTTGAGATAAATTATATAAGCATAAGAAAACACTAAAGGAATCTTGAGTCACGTGGTATACAATGAAAACATTTCTTTTAAAAATCCCATTTAGCATTAAAAGTTTATAAAATATACCCATGTGAAATAACAACAATTTATTTAAGTATGAACCATTTTTTAAATCATAATCTTGTAATTTCACATCATCATACTCATAACCAATGTTCACTGGTGAATAACATATGTAACAATATTTGAAGTCCATTTATTTCTATATGAGGAACAAATAAATTATTGTTCCTCATTTATCCATTGAAGACTAAATAATTACCAAATTAATTGGAATGGTATACTATTCTCCTCAATTATACTGTTTTTATATCATAAAATATTAGAGATTTTTATCATTATCACTCATCTTCATGCGCTATATAACTGGCTCATACTTCCTCATATATAATTCTCAAGTATAATACCATGGATGAAAAATTTACAACTATTATGTTGTTTTATTTAAACACTTAGAAAACAATTTCAAACCTATATGTAAAACACAGTCCACTTTCACTTAATTACATGAGAAAATTACTTTTCTCTAAAATATCATAAAATAGAAAAATCCCAATAATATAATTAATATGATCTATATTGATCCATTATTGTCGATTTTATATGATTATTAATAACTAATAATTTCGATGATGGGAGGAAAATTTGGAAAAATCATATTTTTTAAAAGCATTCTTCTTAATTATTTTTTAAAATTTAACAATACCTCATATAGAAAACATTAAAATGGTTCATTTCATTACATTTTAATTAATGATAAAAATCATTGAAAATGAAATTATAAAACTCTTTATTTTTAAATAATAATACTCTTGAAACATTTTTAATTTTATCTATGTAGATGAAAAGGAGTTCGAAAGAAAATAGTAAAACAAGATTTTTCAAAGAACATCCTTACCTTAAGTCTCATATAACTTCATATATTGCATAGATCATACATAAAAAATTATATTTGTTATGTATTTTCTTAGGATTTTTTATCATGTTCATAATATTTTTAGTAATTATATTTCTCCATTTATTTTAATGTTTTATTTAATTATTAAAATTGTAATTCTTGATGGATTATATGGGGTCATTCAGTTTATAAGCACAAAAAAATTATAGTGTGATGAACACTATCAGATAGTTTATAGTTTCACCACTAAAAGTATCATCAATATATTATGAATATCATATTTTTGTTGTTAAATAAAAATTTAAAACTAATCATGTTTCCAATACATGAATACATAAAAACATAATTTCATGGATATTATAATATGTACGTACACATAAAAAATATTTTCATTTTTCTAAAGTGTAGACAAGAAATATTGTAGAAAAATTCAATAATTTATAGAATAATTAATATCAATTCATTGATAAAAATCCCTAGTATATTTAGAATTATGAACTTCCATTTTAGGTGTAAATAAAAAAGTAATCACATCACTCTCTAGAGTTTCAATTACATAAGTACACATGATCAAAATTATTGTTTTCCTACAGATGGATGGGTATGAAGGTAATAATATAAAATATTTATAGAATCCTAAATATTTAATAAGCAAAAAATATATTTAGTTTACACATTAGTTTTACCAAACATATTATCTAGTGAAGGAAATTAAATCACATCACTTCATAGAGGTTATAGTCCACACATTCATAGAAGCAAAGTACTCAATTCACAAAGGATGTAAAAGGGGAGGAAATGGTTTCAAATAACATGAATAATACCTATGTATCTGGGAAATACTAAATTTAATATTTCATAATGCTTATGGACTATTTGAAGGATATATAATATGAAATAAACATGAAACACTCTATTAGAAATTATACCTCTTCATTGGGAAACCACCATTTGATTATACGATAAGTTTTATAATATAGTGATTTTGTAATATGAGGTCCACTAATACTTGGGGAAAGTTGTTGGTAATGTATTTTGGAAGGTATTGGAATAGCTAAAAGACATAGTGATTTTTAGTGAGGATAGTATGTTTCTTATTATAATTGAGTGGATTGAAACATGTGAAAAGACATGAAACAAATAAATTTGTTATATGTCTTTAAAATGTGCCCACATATTAAAATATATTTAATCATAGGTGAATACTTCTAGAAATAAACTCTTCCAAAATAATTTAGAAATTTTTCATACAATTTTAATCCATATCTCTTTGGGTTGACCTCGCGGTTATCACTTTTATCCCTTATGATGGTAATAATGTTTCACCGATGTTACTATTCATAGTGAAAAAAAGAAATTAGAATTATTACAAAATTATACATAAAAAATTAAAACTATTAAATAAATTTTACCATATTCAATATCCCTAAGTGGAGTAAATTGATTTAATATAAATATTGAAAACACATTGAAACCCATTTATTTAAGAAATACCATTTTAAGCAAAAAAAATATTATTTCATTAAACAATTACCCTGAATATTGATTAATATGGAAATAATTCTCATCTTTTATGATAAATATTAATATTTAATCAATAATCACAATACAAAATTTATTAATAAATTTTAAATACTACAATATAAATGAATGTATATATATAAATTTGTAATCTCACTATTCACAAATAAAATCAATCATCTCAAAAAAAAGCCAAGATATCAAAGAAATATAAATTCAATACCATGATATAAAAACGATTACCATTTTATCAAATATATTTATAAAATTTATAATTTTAACATTAAAATGAAAATTTATAATACATAGAAAAAAAATTAATCAAATAAAAAATTAAATTTATGTGTTTAAAATTTATTTAGTGTGATTTGTAAAACAATGATGAATTTTAATCCTTAAAAAATAATAATGATAAATAATATAACTGATTTATTTATATTATTAATTTTTTTGTCTTATATATTTGTGGATATGGAGTCCCTACCATCTTCTAGAGAAAGATGAAGCCCATGCGATCAACCAATCAATGTATTCCTTCAGAATAAAAGAAGTGGTTTTGCGATGATCATAAATATGTTAAATGGATAATTAAAAATTAAAAATGGGGACAAGTGATTATATTATAGGATTTAGAGGGACATTTGGATGATTTAGACTATTCATAAGTTAATTCCTTTATGAATTGAACTTTTTATGAGTAACACTTATTTGCACCATCAGATCGAATGATGAAATAGATTACTTAATTTTATCCCTTATTTACTTCCAAATAAGATCCTTTTTTAAATGGAATTGTTTAGATAACCACAGATGAATTTATTACATCATTCTAGTGATAAAAATATGATTTTTATGCATTTGTTTTATGGTTGATACCAACTGGATCCACATGAATGGGATATCTCTTTAATACTCATAAGTGCATATAATTGGGATTCACATTTAATAACTAACAAAGGGAATTTTTGAAGAAGTGTTACTAACTTTAATATCACCATATTTGATATTTAAAATGTATATTAATGAAAAATTGTAAGACCAAATTTATTTACCTTGGAATTCACATTTCAATGGGAATTTAATTCTCATGGTTTTCTAAATGATTAATATCATAATAAGAAGAGGTAAAAGGTTACTTAGAACTATAAATCCAATTATAAGACTCTTATATATTAATATTAAAGAAAATAGATTATCATAAAGATCTGTTTTTTCCATATTCATTAGTAGGGATAGAAATTGTTTTCATTTATAGATATTTTCATGAAGAGGGAGAAAAACTATCAGGATTTATTTATTCATATATAATTATATATTTAATATAGGGAGGTCGGTATTATCTTTCCCTTTAGGGGAGTGATCTAGAGGGAGGATGGGAACTGGAGAGGAATCATAATAAATATTAGACACTTGTATAATATTATCATCCTGACAGACATGGTCAATTATAGAGATCAATAAATAACCTCTACTAGTGAATGGGGAATGTCTGGAGATTGTCTTACACTCTAAGGATGAAATGTTAGAAGGAACTTTTCAGATCAATGCCTAGAAGTAGGTTATCCACAGAATTAATGAGAGGTTGCTAAGTTTTGAAACTAATGAATAACACTGTGAGTGGATCACCAAACATGACTGCATCTGGGTGCGCGGTTTCAATGAAAGGAAGATCACGGCAGAAGAATTCATCCAGACCTGGGACAATATGGTAGATTACATTGAAGGTCTTCTCAAGAATGATCCGAACACGCAGGTATCTACTATGAATGATAATCTTTATAGGGTGGTTGACTCGAATATCCATAGTCTTGTTTTTAACAACATTGTGGGCCCATTTTATGGTTAACACCTTTAATTTGGACATGTGCGGGTTTTCCACTTTTTCCTCAAAAGTGCTTTAGAATAAAAATTTAACTATCAGGTCAAGTCTATAAAAATATATGGGAGACGAGACACTAAAAACTATTATAGGAATCCAGTTTGGGTAATTCAGTCATGTATCTTAAAAATGGTTGGGGGCTACATCACCATTTTCCATTTAAATATTAGGTGAAATTATGACAGCTATTGTAACATAATTTTTTGTAAGATAGATTATTTATTATTAGTAATATATTATTCATAATACCTTTCTTATTTCATATGATTATGTTTTATATTTAATTAATTTTTTTGATATCTTCATGATAATGAATCTATAATGTAATACAAATATCTATCCATAATACATAATAAAAATGTTGAATGACTACGGATTTTATGTACTAATTTATTTATTCACCATCCATCCAAAAAAAATCATTGATCCTAGTGTAAACACAACTCGTTGAGTCGTTCTTGGATCGAGATTAGGAATTTCATTATTTCCCACTATATCACCTGAGATAATTTCACAAATTGTTTTCTTAAACATCCTATACTCACCTATTATCTCAATACATATATATAATTTACTCACTAGTCAGATAGAGAAACTTTGGGGTTGATTATTAAATTTAAAAATAATAATAATGTTAACATGAAGGTCCTTATATAAATAGTGAAGGGGATACACAATGATCATCCATTTAAATTAACAATATTAATTACAAAAAATCAATATAAAAAGTAATGTAAATATAACACATAAATAATTCAATCATGGTCATGATCATTCATGCATGAAATGTATACAAATTTAATATGATGATATATTATTCATTTAAATCATTCTTTATTATAATAAATTATGCAATAATTTACTAGTTATATTTATCAATTAATTCAGTCATTCATATTAATATATAACTAAATAGTCCTATAGAATCACATATAATATAATATTGAAAAAAATAAATTATTTTATTTTATTTAAAATTATTGTAGTAAATGTCATGGAAATGGAGATAATATAGAATTCAACCATCCAAACAAATCTACATAGTTCATGTCATGTACTCCACAATCCCATAGCCTATATAATATAAGGTGTATATCATAATTACATGTTGTGTAATATAAATTAATTTCATTATGAAACTTGTAAAATATGCGGGGTGTACTGGTTGTAATTAACGTTGGAGAACATGGTCTATAATAATCATACACAATGTGTAGTTCTAAATTTAACACCAAAATTAATTTATCTTTTAACATTATGTAAAACATATCTAGTGTTGTATAATGTCAACAAAAAACATACTTAAACATTTATTTATGTTTGATTGTACAATTAATTTTCATTCCATGTTAAAGTAATTGTATGGTGTATATTTCTGGAAAAAATGTACTCTCTGTGGATGATTATGTTTTCAAGGAATGAAAAGATGAATACTTGTAATTTAATTGATATTTCCATATGTCTATAATAGAAGACTACGGAACATACATGTATATCATCATAGAAATTTAAGAGGTACATTACATGAATAAATACTACATTTCATTTTTATTTTATATTGCATAAAAATAAGTCTCACATACCATGTGATAAAAACAAGACAAATATTTGATGATGTTCTTTCTAATTTGAAAATGTTAGTATACATGAAATGTATGTGAGTTACACAACATATAATCTTAAAATCTATGAGGAATCCTAGTTTTTTAGTATCGCGCATGTATTGATGATGAATATCATTTATATTATAATTCTTCAGAATAATGTCATGACTTCTCCTATTATAATAAACTAAGATTCATGGTATTTATCTCTAGTCTAAAAAACCAGGAAACCCTATGTTATCCAACAATAATCCTATAAACCTATATAATATTTATTCAAATGTTCTTCATTTTTAAGCATATTATTATCCACAAAAATAAGAAAAAAGAAGAAATCAAAAATTTATAATTACAAAATTATATTCATGAACTGAAAAACATGCAAAAAATATGCCTAACAATCAATAAATTAAACAATTATGTATTTGAAAATGATCACTCTCTTATCACATGACGTCATAAAACCCAGTGGAATCCCTTATTAGGGTCATTCCCTAAATTGATATTATTCTATTAAATGATTAACAAAAAATTTATGTGATGACAAAATTCAATAGAAATGAATTTATCCAATATAAATTGAGAAATATAATTATTACCTAGAGAGAGGATATTATCATGTTAATTTTATTATTATATTAATATAAATATTTACCTAGTTCATCCAAACTTTCTTTAGTGAATATATTTATCATTGGAACAATGTTTTGTTTTTATTATAATTATGAAATGGGGATCCAATGATAGAATACCTCAAACAATGATCCCAATATACTCTAATGAACAAAATTCATTATTAATGTAACATCATGTGCTATCATGGTGGTATATACCATATTTCATCTCATTCCAAGGATCGTAAAAAAATATTTCCAAATTGAATGATCTGTTATTGTTATCTACTTTATGATAGTGCTAAAATGTATTTAAACAATTTTCTTATATTTTAGGGAAACCACTTTATTAGTTGTTCTTGGAGATAATTCTCTATAGTTTAAATAAGTGTGTATTTATTTAACATAATCCTTCTAAATGATATAATTGTGCATTTATATAACTTATATAGGGATTAAATAATTGCACATATTACCTCAATTTATTTTATAATCCATAGAAACCCCTATGTTTAATATTAATATTAATTTTAATGTTTTTATTTTTATTTCTTTTATAGACATAGGTCTTCAAGATAAAATAAATATAATTCCATAGAAACATAAATAAATATTTATTTAAATGATATTTATATATAATTAACCTCAAATTTGTAAAATTGATTTACATTTCCACATCATTATTTATCGAACCTCAAATAATAAATTGATTTTATATGATAAATAAATAAATATTCATAGCATTATAAATCTATTGAATAAATATTTCTCTAATGTTAATCTCAGGTTAGATAGTGATTGAATACATGGCACACAAAAATTACAAATAAATAATTCCTATCGGTTTGAAGAATAATACTTATTCTGTAAATAAAAATCAAAAATAATTAAATTTCGGTTGATGAAAACATTGGGCGTGTGATCATATTAAAATATTCCATTAAAATATTTCATCTATAATCCAATATCAATACCTAAAAACAAGTACTTGAACAAAAGAGGGAAAATATTATCTCACAACATCAACCACCGTATATGAATGTTCACAATGTAGTATAAACATATTGCAACAACATCTCATAAAGAAGCTTACAAAATCATGTGATTAACCAATATACATGATATGCAATTTT
The DNA here is from genome assembly GCA_963277665.1 of Viscum album. Lineage (NCBI taxonomy): Eukaryota > Viridiplantae > Streptophyta > Magnoliopsida > Santalales > Viscaceae > Viscum > Viscum album. The sequence goes on along the minus strand of OY728153.1, from coordinate 880,721,281 downwards.
TTTACATCCCAAATAAACCAATCAATATATCACAGACATGATTATTTTCAATGGATCCATTTTAATAAAATAGATGATCTATCATCATATATAAATATCAAATGTAGAATACTACATTGACTTATTCATTGGTATCCTGCTATTCTAGAAGTGCCCAATATACTGTACTTCCTATAAACACATGGTGTTATGGTTTTGGTATTGACTAAAATGCATGAGAGTCATGATATGTATTAATTATAATCATAAATTTTAAATATCATTACATAGATTACCTAACAATAACATAAAATAACGCATGAAAATGTATATTCTCTACTAGTGGCCCTATCCTCATAATCTTTGGTCAAGGATATTACCATGTGAAAGCATCATGAGATGGAGTATCATTTACTAATGAGTACACACACATGATAGTATCCATCATCAATATTCCATAAAATTATTTTATATGACCATATGAGATAAATTTCATGAATATCATCGTAACACATAAATATTCACATCATAATGAGGACTTTCTATAACATGGTCAATGTAATGGATACACTAAGATATTATAACATTAATTTTATGCATAATAAAAGTTAATATGTTATAAGATATTAATTAATATCATAAATAGATCTGAATATATAGTTAATGTAAATTATGAATTTTTCGATTCAAGGGTACCAAATCCAACATTATACTATAAATAGGATGAAGACATCACACTGTGCATTTATAAAGAGAGAAAGAACAATTTATTGAAAAATTTCATGGGATAAATAATGTTAAAACTTGTTAAATATGTAAAATACTTTTTAGTGATTAATTATAATTTTAGGTGAAAGATATTAGTTGTGAAGGTAAATCTATACTAAAAAATATAATACAAAATATTTCATTTTTTATAGAAAACATTTTTGAAGACAACAATGTTGATTCACACTTGTTCTATATAGAAAAATCCTGATGGAGAGCTACAATAATTTGAGTTGAAAATTATTAGAGGATAAGGTCAATCTGTACCACAAAAATAAACAAAAAAAGCTTTTGGATATGGAAATTTTTGAGAGACACCAGTGCTGATTCAATTATATATATGATTTCATGGAACTCAACACTCGTTGTAAAAAAATACCGATGTTCTTTTAATTAATTCTATAAATCACTACTATCAGTGATAAAAAAGAGATACAATTAAATTCTCCATTACATTTGATATGATTTTATTAGTACTTTATGTATAATTTTTAAATTCTAATTTTTTCAGAGAAAAATGTAGTGAGGCTAATATATTACTAATATAGTAGCTAATTTATTTATTTAAGTAACATTTTCTCACCAATTATTTAGAATTAAAAAAAATTGAAAATAAATTTACATTATATAAATAAAAATAAATAGACATTAGATTAATTTCAAACAATTAAAATTACATTTATTTTTTACTTTTTTAAAAACATTAATTTTTTTATAAAATTTAATTGAAATTTAATATATATATATATATATAGGGTTTCCATATGTTATGAAATATCCTATTGCCCCCATAAATTGGATCCCAATCTATTCATCTACTAACTTGAAGGGTTTCCATGATACCCTCTAATTGAAGATAACAAAAATTGGTTTCAAAATATATTCATTGGTGATGATTTTACTCTTGAATCATATTTAATGAAGTTGTAGAATTCTACCAAACATTTGGTAAAAAAGTTTATATAAGTTTGAGTTCAACACAATCATCAACAAAGGGATGTAAATAAAGTTGACAAAAATTTAAAATAGAAGTATAAATAAATGTCATTGCTCACCCTTTAAACTCTATCACCTAAAAATCTCCCTATTCTTTCCCACAAACTCACATAATATGTTCTAACTTCCAAATAATACATTCTACGCATAAAATAATTTTATCCATCAATGGAATTAATTGATACTAGTAACTAACTCGTTTAAAGGGAACACTTAGTAGTCCATTCTATGAAAATAAAAGGATTCTCCTACAAATAATGTTATAAGAACAAAATTCTAAATATGATATACAAAAAATTATTACCTAACCTCAAATATCTATTTGTCACTAGCCAACCATGATGTTAGGCATTCTCAGAGTTGAAAACAAGAATTGAATCAACGTCAAAAAAACTAAAATGTTATAAATTAGGCTTGATCATAACAAAATACCTAGTAGGAAACCAACCACATTTCCATAACACAATGTTTTAGTAAAGGATATATTTTAGGATAGTTGTAAATATAAATATAAATTATGGTTTCTTAAAAAGGGGAGAAAAACCAAAAAATCATACATTATGTTTTCATTATTTAACTTATTTTTTTTTAAAAAAAATAAACAAATCACATTGAAACCCTTTTACTAAGACATAACCCCTTTTAATAAAAAATATATTTCAATAAATTTATAATCACATTATAAATACTTTTTTCAAAGATTTTATGGAAGCATAGGAAATATTAAAAAATAATCACTCAACCATCACATAATGAATAAATAAAATAAGGGATGATGTTTGTTCCTATCAAAGGATTGAATGAAAATAGACAATATTCCCTAGTGAATCTAGTATGTATAAGATATTTTAAAACATCTAGGTTAGCCATGGAATACTCAGTTCAAGACTGTCTGTATGTATATCAATGATGTTCAAAAGTACATACCAATTCTTACTTCCGTCAACATTCTACAAAAGTGGCCAATCCCTCTATGGCCTATCTATAACATTAATGATATAATATTTCTAATCATGAATAGATAAATATTCCTATCAAACTTCACTAAAATTACTTGGATCCCTATGATTTTCAATAAATATGTGGTGAGAAATCCAATGTAGGCTTACAATAGATTGTAGTAAAACTCATCTCACCTCCTACACCCTTCCAAAAAATACTCCAGTTCACATTTCATTAACAATATGCAATACACCCCTTGATAAAAAAATCCTATAAAAATATCTTCCTTGGGGGAACTATTAAATATGTGTTATTAAAAGGTTTCAAACACATTTATAATCATTTTTAATGTGAAAAATGGGGCTATATTGAAAAGTTACCAGGATGATAATCCATCCATTAATGGTTTTAAATATAAATCAACATTATTTATTGAAAATAAATGAATAATATATATATCAAAAAATAAATTCTAAAATACATTATAGTGAACATAAATGTGCTTGATATAATTTTCAATAAAAGATATTAAATGTCAAATATATAGATTTTTCATTTATTTTTCAAAATAATAGAGTTCAATATTTTTGAAACCATTTCATTTTATTTTTATTAATACTTGAATGAATTATTAATAATTTTTATATCATGAATAACATGAAATGAAATGTTTAAAAATTCAAAGTTAAATTGAAATTATATTACATTTTTCATTATTCCACATTAATTTTGAAAGAGACATTCGATAAATTTGAGAAATATTTGGATAAAATAGTGAAGTAAAATCTTATTTTAAACATGTTTCAAATTATAAAAACCCTTTACATTGAAGTGAAAATAATGTATCCCTAAATTTTCATTTCATATCATATATGAGAAAATGAAATAATATCATCAAATATTTGTAAAACTAATTAAATATCTAGGAAATTAAAATTTTCAAAATAAAAATACAAAAATAGGGAATGAATACTATGAAAATGTGGATATTAATCTAGAATAAGTATCCTTTGATGGAGAACACTCACACGACTATAGGAAGTCCAGAAAATAGAAACTCACCTGCTATTAATTATGAAGAAACAAAAATAAATTCAATATGGTACAATATTTTTTTTTTAAATCACACACATCAATGATAATGAAAATATAAGGGATAATTGGTTAAAATTAGGAAGAGGATAAAATACATTGGTTATCAAAATTGAAAAAGAAAAGAATATGGGGAGAAATTACAATGGAAAAAGATTTGGATCCCCCTTTCCACATCTAGTTCATATAACTGTGAGAAAAACAGGATACTGATGGTTTTATATAATTAATAGAAGCTAGGATATATAGCAAATCAAAACTAAGGATCATGGTAAGATAGAGGGTGATATTATGGTTGTGGTGTTTTGGTAGAGGTTTTCAGCCGTAGTGCGATGCGAGATTTGAATAGAGGGGAAGAGAAAATATATTGGGAGAGTTAATGAAATAATATGTGGAATATTCAAATGATAATTAAATATTTTACATTTTCGGTCCAATGGTATGGTTTGACTTCCTGATTTTGAAAACAATTTGATAACCATATAGAACTCACAATCATGTTTAAATATCCATAAAAAGTTACTCTTTGATCCGCACATGGCCCAGTTGACCAAGATCGAACTGTTTCACATGGCATGAACTAAATTCATAGATAATGACACAATCAATGAATGGTTTTATAGAAGTTTGGGATCAGAATGTGATAATTAAAATCATTAAAATTTAAAAAAATGAATTAAAAAATTGACTAAAACAGAAAATAATTCTGATTAATATTTAAATAAATAGTAAAAAAATATATTGGCGTCACACTATACTTGATCATAATTTTTTTATCCCATAGAAATAAATTATTTCATTCTAGGGATAAAATTAGTACATATAATCTAAAATATATTAAAAGAGACTTATTAGGCCCTAGAAACTAAGAATGTAAATAAATAGAAGAACTCATTAAAAATAAATACAAAAAATTACTAGACCAAAACATCCTTTTCAAAAATCTTTTATCTCTATGTAAAATTCAACAGAACATGAAGGGAAATAATATATCATTAACATTGAGATATACTAAAATTTCATAACCATTTAGAATACATCTAAAATGTTATGTCAACATCATAAAACCCCCTAAAAGATAAAACATCCTAAAACAGAAATACCAAAAGGAAATGATACATATGATGTAATTCTTGGAATTTATAATTTACCTAAATGGTTTGATAAATAATCAACAAAAACAAAAAATGTAACTCCTATAAACATATATTAATGAGGAATATTCCAACAAAATCATAATTTGACAAAAATTCCATAAAATCATAAAAACAAGTGATCCTCGAAAAAATAAAACTAATATCCTAATGAATCAGGAAAAGCCAAAGAAAATCATGGCATTTAACATAAGTTTTCTATACACTTTGGGTAAACCTGGAACTCAAATAATGATATCATCTCACAATAAACCAATTAAATGAAAATAATCAACCTTATATTCGTAAAAACATAAAGAGAAATCTTATACTAGAAACCTATGAACCAACCCTAATGTTATTCCAATTTCCCAATATCAAAACAATCATTTAAATTAATTAGTTCTGAAACAAAACCCACAAGAAACACATGGTATGCGATCATTAAAAAGGAAATATCATATCAAAAATAGCTAACATATCATATAAAACATTACAAAATCACTCAAATCACAATACTAATCAGACCCCTAGAAGGCCCTCATCAACTCACTATCTACTAAATATGGATCAATAAATAAATTTATGACCATAAGAATAATAGATTCACCAATGCACAAGGATATCCTAAATCTTTATTCGAAATTGAATGAAAAAGTTTCAAGAATCATTGACCTAGATTCCAAAGAAATGGATATTATAACACCACTAATGAATACCAATTTTGTGTAGGGTTAAAAACTACAAAAACTACACCTAAAAAAATGAAATCACCAAATGGTTCCTCCCTTTAAATTTAATACTTATCCGGAATGTGTCGTTTTTATGTGGAAAAGTAGAAATAACATGAAACATCTACCTTAAAATATCATGCCGGAAAAAATAATATAAAAAATATCCATTGAAACTAATGGAATATTAAAAAATAATAAATTAATCATACATGAACCCTCTATTAAATAATATTAAAACACATTTTATTTACTAATAAAAAATCAGTAAAAATTTAAAACCATTTTTACAAAAACCATACACATCAAATCAGATTATAATAAATTTATTTATTTTATGTTCTAAACCTACTCCACATTAATAAACATTGAATATTAGAAATAATTTATAAATTAAAATTACAAATAATAAATTACAAATTTTTAAATAAAATCATGTATTGTCAAAATACATCAGAAAAAATTACAATTTTAACTAGATATTTGTTTGCAACATGCTCATAAAATAAAGAATACTAATATCCATAAGAAGTAATACTCTAACAGTTCTCATATAAAAATGAGATAGCCTAATATCCTCATTCCAATATCCAGTAAAAACAACATTATCAGTATTTTTTTTGTATCAAAATTTGAAAAATAAATGTAAATCCATTTATACACCCAAGGAAATTTTTAGTCTAGGAATTAGATTTTTTGGATAACCCATAAAAAATATCAAATTTTTATAAAAAAATTATAAATAACTATCTTGCTTCACATGATCTTCATACTTAATGAAAACCAAACACCATTAGAAAATTTAATAATATCTTTAATATAATTTCAAAATAATAGGTGAGAAAAAAATTCCATATAATGGGATTATAAAAACAAGAGGTAATAACCTTTTCTTATGAATAATATAAAAACTATTTTAATATTTTCAATATATATCATAAGAATTAATATAATAACTAATTCTCCAATACATAAATCTATGACATTAAATTAAATTTCAAATGGAATAATTTTCAAACCATAAATAATAAATACCTCTTTAAAACACAATTTTGGAAAATATAATAACTCATTAAATAAATATGAATTTCCACTCAAAACAAATAACCCATAAATTGGAAAATATTATCTTTTTATTTAATGTAATAATACTTGGGAATATTTATAAATTTCATGATACTACTAGAAGTATCACCTTTAGAGATATTTATATTTCAGGTCCTGTGTTCAATCACCATTACACATTATCACATTTGATACGCAATTATTTAATTTCTTTATCTAGAAGATTCTACAGTGCTATATATTCTCATTATAATTCAATTAATAATTACAAAGAAATATTTTTATATTAAAAAAATTGAAATTGGAAAATAATTATGTATAATCATTAACATAATCTTCCTTATAGAAGAATACTTACTTTTAAAAAAATAAAAGGAACATTCGTGGGAAACATTTATTGTTAATTTTGATAAATTAACATCTGATGTTATTTTAAATTTAATATAAAAAATGGTAGTGTTAAAAAATAGAATGTCAATGTCTATAATCATTATTATCATTAGTATATTTAGTTGAATAGATTTTGCATAAAATTATAACATTTAACATAGTATTTAGGTGATAAAATTCTTTAAATAAAATATTATTAGTAAAAATTATATAAAAATTATATAAAAAAATCCCCATGAAATAAAATAATATAAAACTAAAATATGAAATATAAATTTTCATTTTAATTATATAATGGAGTATTGAAAAATATATAGAACATTATGGGAAAAATTACATGAAATTTGAAGTTAATTTTTTCCCTTTAATGGAAGTGTTTTAAAAATAAAAATGTAATTTGAATTTTTAAAACAAAATATACTTTACCTCGAAACTAAAAACAAGTGCATTGAAACCTTTCATGTCCAATTATTGGATTCCAATGTATTGAATGAAGAAATAAATAAGAAAAGAGATATTTTTCATCATGGGTGTTTCTAAAGAGTTATAAGTTAATATTATATAGTCAATCCCTTATTGAAATTTCGTTGAATATAATATGTATAAATATATAGTCCAAAAAACTAGATATTTAATGAATTACTTGTTCAAATGAAATTTTCATAAAATATTTTCCCAATATCCTTGTTAAAATGTTATCAATTTAATGTATCACTAGAATCCAAATATGAAAATTTCAGGGGTGGGAGATTATTTTGGCCTGTGGAGGAAGATATGAATATAGATATCTAACATTAAATAATGGTAGATTATAATATATATATATACCTTTATAATTGCATCATGGTCAACCAGACAATCCACAAGACAACACAAACATCACTTGAATCTGTTGAGAATGATTGAAAAAGTTCCAGTTGTTTTTTATATGGGATGATATATATATATATATTGGTGTAACTAGGTATGAAGATTATCTACTATTGGTAGGGAACAATTAAATGGGATTTTATTTGATGGGGAAAAACAATGGAAACATAGGGTTACAACAATATGGGTTGTAACATTATTAGGGATGAAACTAACATTAGATAAGAAGATGAAAAAAAGAATTGAGAAACCTTGGCTAGATTTCAAGCTAATGATGATCTGAGACAATGTTCATTTCGATAAAACTGTGATGATATAAATGGATGTGTTTAAGTTTTATTTATAGTTCCTATATCTCGTGATCCCATATTGAAAAATATCATGTCCATGTAATTAAAAATTACATAACCCATCCCAACATATGTTAATTCTAATGTATAAATGGATTAGAACCCAGAAAACACACAGAAAACATTCTCGTTAGATGCTTCACCCCATTCTGCGGTCCACCTAGGCCTCAAATAGTTGCTATGTGTACTCACTGTCCTACTCATGAGCTAGTGTTCACACATCCCCCAAAATAGAAATGGTTATCCAAGTTGATCCTCTCCCACATGGTTTACAATATAGGCCCCATATGATTATTTGAGGGGTCATTTGGTGGTTCTTTGTTGGATAAATTTTATATATATATAATAATTAATTAATTATATTATATTTATTAATTAAAAATAAAAATGTACTAATATATCATTTTAGGAAAATGTAAATATCTATCTCTACCACCAAATAATTTTATCCTCATTATAATTAATTTTAAATTACCTTATTATATATATTGTTTATTAAATTTTTCTCAAAAAATGATTTAATAAAATGATCATTAATTCAAACTATTATCAAAAAAGGAAAAATAAATATTATATACACAAGAAAAATTCAATTTAATTATTTCTTTTAAAAACAAATTCTAATCAATTAAATTTCATAGTGATATTCAAAAAATATATAGTTATAAATATATCTTATTTGTTAATAAATAATAACACATTCAAAACAAATAGTATAAAATTCATAATATTTTGAAAAATATAAAAAAATTTATATAAATTTTTTTAATTAATTAATAGTTAATATAATATTAAATATTTTTTATTAACTAAAGCTTATAATTTATAAAAAAATATTAATTGGTATTGTTAATTAGTTTTATAAATAATAATATATATTTACTATAAAGGAATTATATATTTTTAAAAATGAAATGAAAATAAATATTTTTTTTAATTATAACATTTACATAAATTTTATAATATTTATATTAAGAAAATAAAATTACTTGTTTTAAGAAAATTAGATGCTGTATTTATATAATTTGAATACATTACCTAAATTTATTAGCAAAATTAAAATTTATTAGAGAAAATAACATAATATTATGTTAAATCATAAAACTGCTTGTTTTAATTATACAAAAAATAATTTAATAACATTATATTTAATAGAAATAAATGACTAAAATTCATTAGATGTTATATTACTCCACCTTAAAAGATTTCCCCCATTTCCATTCATTAATCATGCATAAAAGAATTATGAATATCTATTTTCATGATTTAGGAATACTATGATCAAAAACACTATACAGATTTAAGAATCTACCAGAATATACATACATGGAACCACGAAGGAATAAATTTCATCTAGTCCCTAAATGGAGACTTACTAATCTCCAAAGCTAGATAAAAACTATCTTTGATAACAAATTAGATATAATATGGCCCACATTCATAAAATACGAGTTAAAAAATTATTGTATGTTTTTTTTATCAAAATTAAAGTGAGAACTATATTATCCCTTTTATTTCCAATTTAATTTTTTGAATAGGTTTTGTAGGATTATGACTTCCTAACAACATTTTAGTATTTTATGAAAAATTATAAACAATGATATGTCTTCAAAAGGGTTATATTCTTTATTGAATATGGACACATTTGGAACATCCAATTATCGTATTAAAAAAATTTATAATGTAGGTTAGTAAAAAATTTCCAATTCATGGATTTTAACACTAATGTAAAAATAATTTTATTTTATATTATATAAAAACTTTTCATTAAATTTAAATTATTGTCCAAAAATTATTTTATTATCATATGTAATATTCTAAAAAATAAACATTGAATTCTTGAAGCAATTTATATGTGGAATAATTTTTAAAACATAAAAAAATTATTATAACATTGATATTTAATTTATAAATTTAAAAATATTATAAAATATACATGGAATTATAAAAAAATAATAAAAGGTATTTAAAATAGTAACATTTTACGATAAATTTGGGTAATTGTAAAAAATTTAGAAATCCTTGATCCCACTAGTAGAATAACTTTTAGGGCAACATCTTGTTGAGGTTAAAGGTTCACTAACCACTTTGCATCATAAAAAATGACTTCCAAGTACATTATTATATTATAAAACACATTTAAAAAATCATGTCATTCACATTAAAATTCCATTAATTTTTTTTTAAAAATAATTTATATGTATTCGAATTATATTGAGGAAAATTGTTACATTTAAAATTTAATTTAATATTCATTAAAGGGAATGGTATAAATTAAAATAAATAATTTATCTTTCATTTGAGAAATATATATATAAATTTTTAAAAATAACAATTGAAATTATTTTTCAAGGATTATATAGAATTATAATAATATACATAGAGTGTGTAAATATCTATTATAATGTTTGTAATAAATATATTTAAATGAACATTTTATCTATATAATGATAAATTTATACAATTAAAATATGTAAAAAAATTATTTAAAAAAACTAGTTTTATCATAAATGTTTTGAGATTTAAATAAAACATTTTCCCATGACTATGGTTTTAGAAAATAAAATAACGAATTATCAAGAATAAATAATATAATTTTAAAAAACTTATTGAATTTTAAGAAACCAATTTACCTGATGTTAATGGTTGAAATAAATTTATATTTATAGAAGAATTTGAAAAATATTATTCATTATATGTATTGAAAATAGAATTACCCTTACCTAGAAAATAAAAATCGGTAGTGTGATACCTACCACATAAAATTCATTGAAACAAAATAATTAACGAGGAAATAAATAGAAGAAGAGAGAGAATAAGGATTAGGGTTTTTTAAAGTGTGTGAATGGATTTATATACAAGGAATACAACATTGTTCATTCATGTTAAATTATACGAATTAAGATGAGGCCCAATAAAATTGGGGATTTAATTAAATCCTCATTTCATCAAAATTTTCATAAAATATTTTTCCCAAGTTCCACATTATGATTTCTTTCATTTATCAATTAAAAAATATCAAAATTTGAGAATTCGAGGAGATCAATATCCTTCTGTCTTATTGAGAATGTTGAGAATATAGACAGCCATATATAAATATAGATGTATAATATATATATATATATAATCCATTTTATTTAGAGAAACACAAAAATTCACAAGCCACAACCTATGTCTCTTGGATGACTCAAGAGTGATTTGAGAAGATCTGGTTTTTTATGGGATAAGAATGGAGAATATATATATATTAGTAATGTTTTAGTTACATGGAATTTAATATGATTTATTTGGTTAGGGAACAATGACATGAGATTATGGTCAAAAGAGAAAGATAATGGAGATATGTGGTGGCTTCGAGTTACACCATAATCTCGATGAGTTTGAAAATATCATCCAATAAGAGGAAGAAATGATTTTGCGATACCTAGGTCATACACACGGTGAATGAAATTATTCATAGTGATCAGGTGTCTGAGATCATATTGATTTGACATAGATGATATAAAATAAATTTTAAGTCATGTGAATAGTGCATGTATCCCATTATCCCACATCGAAAAATTTCGTAGTCATGTACTTTCTTATAAGTTAACTTCTCCCTGCATCAGCTCATGCCACAAATTTTGGAGATAGACATAAAAAACTGACATACCATCCCTCACTAGTTGTAAAACCACATCGTGTGATCCATCCGGGCACCCTATGTGTACTAAGCACACTCACCATCCATTGTAATTGCAAGCGCTTGCACCACCCCCTACCGTTAAGCGGCTAGCCATGTTGATCCACTCTCACATCCTTAACCATATGGGTTCAACATGTGGGGTTGAATGATCCTTTGTTGGATGTGGTGTGGATAAATTTTTTAATATATAATTTTTATGATTTTAAATTTCATAATTAAAAGAAAAATAAAAGAGAACTAATATAATATTTTTTAACATTTAAATATTATCCTCAACCCTCTAGTAATTCCACCCTCATTATATTTATTATTAGTTTATCATTTTATATATATGGTTTATTATAATTTTAAAACAAATAAATTTAATATCATGCCTGTTAATGTTAAATATTATATCTTATTGATAATAACTATTATATATATGAGACAAAATAAATTTAAAATTTTCATTCATGTATGTCTACATTCATCTTAAATATTGTAATGGAATGTAAAAAACCATATATTTTAAAATAATTCTTATTTCATGAAAAATAATAATTTTTCAAAATCTCACAGTATTAAAATCATTTTAAAAAATCTATGATCATTTACACACAAAAAATTATTTATTTAATTAATAATCAAATTTAATTTTAATATAATTTTCCTAATAGATGATTATAATTTTTGAAATAATTTTAAAAAATAAAAATAATTATATTTATAAATAATAATGTTTTTCTAATATTTTAGAATCATACCTCTTTAAATATTAGATTAGAAAGTGTTTCATTTTGATCAATTATATAATTTCTTAAAACTAATAATATTTATATTGAGAAAAATAATATACATTTTCATGGAAAAATAAAACTATTATTATTATAATTTGAATATTTATACATAATTTATAATATTAAGAGAAATTGATTATATAAAATAAGTTTTTTTTATTTTAAATCATATTATTTTTTATATTAATTATGAAACGAAACCATTAATAATGATTAACTAGAATGATAAACATGCTTAATATTCAAGTTATGTATATGAAAATATTCTACATGACTCATTTCCCAATATTAAGATTCAATAATCAATAGACATAAATAGAAAAATCAATCATAATGTGGAATCATTTCATACTAGAAAGTTGGTTTTATGTGACATGGTGAAATCATTATAAAATTACCAAATTGTCTTTGGATCGAGTGTTTGGTAGATTCTAGCTATATCAAAACATGGAAACCCAGAAAATTACACCAATACTCATTCATTTTTACCCAATATCAATCAAACCCCCAAGTAAAATTATATAATATCAATGCAGATCAACATATAATCAAAAATAAATTGAACAAAATTCCAAACTCAAATTTAAAATCTTGTATTCTAATGAATAATGAGGCTCTAATAACAAAAAACTATCAAGAATATCTCTTCTCCTATCACTAGAGTTTTGTTGTAAAATTATAACTCGATTCTTCCATGAAACCCTAAAATAATTATTTTTACTTGTGAAACTAATATCCTACCAAAAAAATCCTCTAGTATAATTTTTTATAAAACAACATGGCCAACCATCTAAGCTATGGCCTAAACCAATAAACCATTTATTTGAGGGGTGTTGTTGATCCCCTTGAGCAGACTAAAAGCATCACGATTCACAAAGGTCCCGACACTTCACCGTGGGGCTCCTACGCTTCCACATTCTCTACAGATGTTCATAGATGCAACATTGCTTCACGGGTTATCCCTAGTTTCTCACATCGGTCGTCGACGACCTTCCCTCGACATTTTTGACAGATTTGTTAATGGCGTCTGGCCCCTGCATGATCAATTCGTAGTTGGCCTTCTGGATTCACGTCACATTCTCCTTCACTTTTCCTGTGATGAATATCTCTCTATAGCTTGGTCGAAAGGGTGTATATCTTGTGATGGTTCTCATTTTTTCCTCCTTCAATGGAGCTACGAGTTTCACTGGAAATGTGATATAACCCTTGCAGAGATTTGGGTAAGTCTTCTGGGCCTTCCTCTCCCATTCAAAAACCCTGCTATTCTTCAGATGTTAGGTAATCTCATTGGGAGGTTCCTTGACTTTGACGTGTGTTCCATATCCTTATGCCATCCAATTGATACATGTATAGGCGTGGAAGTGAACATATCTAAGCCTCCGATTGAATCTGTTTGGATTGAGGTATGTGAATAACTACGATGCCTTCAATCTGTGGTTTTTGAGAACTAGAATGATTTTTTTCTGTCTTGCCGTCGTCTCGGACATATGCATATGGATTTCCATGCGTTACACTGCTCAGTCCCGAAGAAAATATTTTCTAGAGTTCTCTCGGCCCAAACAATTTGTACTGACCCTCCCATTTTGGGGGATGGGTTATATCTTCCTGCTTCAGTGGTTAAGGTCCCTCCTTGCTGCAGTTTGATTGGGGACATGCAAGCATTTCCAAGGGAGGGGAGGCTCGTAATATCCCCTCATTCTCTCAAATTGTGGTGGCTGGGGGGGGGGTGGACATTAGGAGATTCTAGCTTTTCGTTCCCACATTGCACTTATGGAGCATGTGGTGGAACAGTCCATTGGAAACCAGGAAGAGACAGGGACTGAGTGCTTGAATCCGGAGGTGCCTACAATGGGAGGTTCTTTGGACATTAGGGCCCATGGGCATAATGATGGATGGGTGAAGGTGTCGAGCAGGGTATCTCCTAACATTTCTTCTCCATCAATTACCCTTACCAACTGCTTTGGAGACCGAGAGGCCGCATTCTTGGTTCTGGAACAACCTGATGAACTGCGCATGCAGACACCATTACAAGAGGATGATAATAAGCTCTCTAGTCAAATCTCTATTGATAGCATTGAATGAGTTAGAGGACTCTACAGCCCAAGGAAGCAGAATGGATGAAAGGGGAACCATGATGCGGGGGGCTCTATTGTGGTTAATGGAAAGAAAGCCAAAGGGATGAAAGATTACTCCCAAATCCCTAAGCTGATGGAAACAAGATCTGCTAAAAGGTCCAAGGATAAAGGATGTGTACCAACAGTTCATGATGAGAATCAAAAGAATGGATCAGATATTAACAGTGGGGAGATTAAGGCAAATATTGGATCTGCTGATGTCCAAGGGATAGGTGATGTAGTAGAAAAGGGCGATGGGGGCATAGAGAAATACCTCGAGTTGATTCTTCATTCTAAGATATAAGTGCCGAGAGGGGGTTTTCAGATCAATTCTCTAGAATAGGATTTGCATAGAATATTAGAAAGAGTGGTCTGAAATGATATTAACAAGGAAAAAAATCATGGATCGACCAACAAGACCAAATTTTGGCATGGGGATTCAATGAAGGGAAGGTAGAAACGGAGGAGTACATCCAGACATGGGTCAAGCTGGTCAATCATTTTGACGATTTAATCAAGGAGGATCCACATACGAAGGTTAAGACATTCCAGTGGGAGCTATATCATGTAAGCGACTCCAATAATCATAGTTTCGTTTTTAATGATTTTTTGATTTCTTACTGTAATCATTGATCATTGATGTTGAAATTAAGCAGTTTCATACATTTTCCTTCAAAGTGATTTTGAAATAAAAATTTAATTTTCAGGTCATTCATTGGGTATTCATTTCCATTTGAGTTAGAGTTATAAAAATACTATTCTGCAGAAAATGCAGCTTTAACCATCCATAAATTGTACTTACCCCCCATGAAAAATTGGTAGACATTAATACATCTATGACAAAATAGATATAACAAAATAATAAATAAATCCCTCATATCACACCCAAAATCCCTCATCTAGCTAGGTCATCATCCAACCTAAAAATTCCTCTAAAATTTTGTACCCCAAACTCACATCATCTACATATAAATAATAAATTCCAATGATTACAATATCAAAAAGTAATAAAAAACAAATCATATATAAACTCTTACCTAGAAATTCTAAGAAAATTAAATCCATTTCATGTAACTCATTTAATACGATCCAATATAAGAATGAAATAAATAAAACTAAACAACAAACATCAAATCCCAACCACTCACTAACAGAGCCTGACATTGGATTTTTTACCATGAGTGAAAAAAATGAATCCAAATAATTAAAATAAATAGGAGTAATATATGGATATTACTAAAATATGTACTCACGGGTCCACCATTAATCATTACCCATGAGAAACATGTAATAAATGATATATTCCTGGGTATCGTGATATATAAATGTAATAAAATGTCTTCTTACATATGTTCTAAAAGGAAAACATTATACATAATACCTTCTAAAAACATTGTTTCGGTTTTTTCAAATGATAATATTAAATTAAAACCCATTCTTCCAGTCCTCTTCAACATTTCATTAAAAGAATAAATTTTGAATACACTTTTGATTTATGTTTATAAATTCCTTTTACTAAATTAGAATGAAAATGAAACGTGATTAAACATTAATGAATGATCATCAAGGCATCACATAATGATGAAATCGAGGATGTAAGAAACATTAAGTGATAATTAAGTGAGGAATCAGAAACCTAAAACATTCCTCATGGTGGATAATAGTTTAAAAATTGGAAATTTCATTCCATCAAATGAGGCAACATAATATATACTCTCTTAGGAATCATATAAAGGCTAATAGATGTAGTATTTATGTCTACAGATAACCCATTTACTTTCAACTATCCTCATAGGTGATAGAACCCTCTATGTACTTTCATTACACTCAAAAATCTCATTCATATAATCATTACTAGATTGAAAAATATTCCAACCTTTAGTAAAACACCTAGGATCCAAATTAAATTCAATAAATAACACTTGAATAATCAAATTCATAAATATATTAGAAATAAGTAAAAGTAGTCTCTCCTCCAATACCCACACCAGAAATATCTACCTTGACATTTAAATCAAATCTTAAAATATTATAACTAGGTTATAATCCATATAAATAATTATATTATCCTTTTGGGTCCACATTCAGTAATGGGTTATAGACTTTCACCCACACAAAAACAATATGAAATAATTATAAGGTTCCCAACATGCCATTATTGACATGGTATATGGATTATAATATATTCACTAATTGATTGAAATATCATTTCATTCAATTATTTTAATCTCACAATTAGAAATAAATTTATAAAAATCTTGTAAAAGTAATTTTTTAATCCCCGATCCCTTTATAATAATAAATTAAATTTTCATTAAAAGACTCAACAATTACAAAATCCACACTTTTATATTTATTTATCCACATAATGATGGGTAAAAAATTTACGACCCCTATTTTTCTTTAAAATATCCTTTAATAAATTTATCAATAATTGGAATTTCATGATCTGCTTAATATTACATGCCATCCTATTAAATGTTAATATGAAAATTCGAAAGAAAAACAAAATTACTCATGAATTTATTAAAATTCATTCATCACATTAAAAAGAAATTCATAAGAATTTCAAAATAGAGTCATATTTTCACAAAATGTCAAATCAAACAACCCTCTATATCAAAGATAAAATCATATCAAACTTGATTATCAATTCTAATAATTATTAGCATAATTAAATATTGTTGTATAAAAATAAAAAATCTTGGAAATCATGGTTCTAAAAAAATTCCATATTGTGGGTAAAACGTACCTAGAAATGATTTTGATCAAGCTAGTGTGTGTCTCATATGATCAATAATTCTCCAAAAAGTAATAGAACACATGAAAATATGATCTCACAACCTAGAAACAAATAAGAAAAAAATCATGTCAACTAAAACCCCTATGTTCTAGATAAAGAATTCACTATGATGGGGAAGAGAAAAAGGTGTAGAAACATTAGATAATATGGAAAATGGTGGGGTATGTATTGAACTTTTCCTTGAAAAAAATGGATCATTTGGAAATCATTACGGAAAAAGATCATAGATAATTCATTTCAGTATCAGTTCACACAAACGAAATAGGGAGTGGAATCCTATGGATTAGCATGTGGTAAGGGAGAGGGAGACAATGGGGCACAATAAAAGATAATTAAGGTAAGTGGGAATTCAATAGGCAAGAGATTATTCTATGGGATGGGTCACAACCATGGTGCAACACATCACAATAGAGGAAGATAATGAGAATAAATAAAGGGTTAAAATGAGAATAAAATGAAATATTTAAAAACTAGATAAAAATTAATGTCTTTAATTTTTTTGGAATCTAACACTATTTAATTGAACATTATTTCAAATAGTTTGGAATCCATCCCACACTCATTTTATAGAAAAAATAGAATCACATGGTTAAAATAAGATCTCTACCCATTTTGTAGACTATGCGATAACCATGAAAAATGAAACTACTCAAGGACAAAGCCTTATTCATTGTCGCCACAATGTTCAATAGTCCTATGGTCAAACCATGGGACCTTTAAAATAATTATCATTTTAAAATAACATGTCTAAAAATTTAAAATACTAAAAATAAATCAAAATAATATTTAACTAAAGTATTTAATTAATATATTAAATGTTTGGGTATGATAATTTATATTCCACTATGCATAGAACCACATTATAATTTATCTTGAACGAGATACAAATTTCCAAACAAACTAACCAACTTTAATCATGTGTTATAAATAATGATTATGTTAGTTATATTATTAATAATTAAATGAAAAATTAAAATGAATCAATAATGCATTACTATTTAATTAATAATTAAAGATAACATTACTCATAAAAGATAATATATTATAAAATATGTTAACAAATTACATAATTAAAACATATTTCCCAGTAATGTGTGCTGTAATATTTGAAATAAAATGTCATTTTCAAATTAAAGAACATGCTATTTGTTATATCATCAACCCCAAGAATCATTTTGGGTTTATGATACATCTTATACATAGAAAATTAATCAAAAAATCATTATCCAATTATTTTATGAAAATTTGATGAAATATTCTTTTTTTGGTATGTGTGGATTTTTTAGACAGGAATTTAAATTTTAAATAGAAAACAAAAACATGTATTAAAGTAGGTAACACTATTTGTAATATTTATATGGGGTTAATTTATATAATCCACAAAAGAATCATGTCAATCATTCTTAATGTATCAATAATTCATGCTTTATTGGTGTTGAGTATGTGGTCTTCCATTTGAACTAAAAAGTAACTATTGAATAAAAAGACTCAGAATGTATCATATCATCATAAATTTGTTTCATATTAACATTCAGTTAATTTCTATATTTCAAAATTTTAATATTTATTATTTGTCTAAATTATCATAATAATCATTGTGTATTTTTTTAATTTCATTTTGTCAAACATGTTTTGAACAAAAAATAATTTATTGAGGAAAACACACAAAACTAGACATACATGACATAACATGCATCATCTTGAATTGAGGTTAACATCTACACATCAAAAATGAAATATGGAAATTTTTTTCTAAAGTATCAAGGCAATCTGGGCTTGATTTCTCTATTTTGAGAAAATTATAAGGGTTTTGAAATAAAATGTAAATTTTAAATGAATACAATCCCTTTAAGTCATAACTTCCACAATATACCTCAAAATAACATGTGGTTAATTCTTATAAGTCCATAATGAAATGAATAATACGAAAATACAAGGAAAATAAGATTATTTGTTCTTATGATTTTGTATGGGAAACATTTTTTTTAACTAAAATATCAATTTTATATGAAAACACAGACTCGTGGTTTTTTTCAATATTTTGTGTAATATTTACATGAGGGTAATTCATTAATATAATATTTACGTGGGGATAATTCATTAATATCACAAATATATCATATACAATATAAATAATGTATTAATAAAATCTAATGGGATTGTAGTTCATAAAAATTATAAGAATGTTAACTAAATAAATAGGACATAAAATGATAGTAAAATAAACAAAAAAATAAATATAAAATCACCTTTATATGATTTATTAAATAATGAAAACACAATGAATGTTGACCAATAATTTATTCAAAAACAATATACACATTTGAATATCTGAATTTTCCAATGTTATGGTTATACTAAAAATATATCAATAAAAAAATTTGAAAATATTTTATTTTATATTTTAACATACAATAGAAAAAAGTCAAGGATGTAGGTTTTTTGTTGAAATGTAATTTATTTAATAATTTAACAGATAATGTAACCCAAATCATTATCATTAAATAGTTTTGGGAAGTAAAGAGGCATTGTTAATCATAATTAGTTAGTTTGGATATATATATATATATTTATAGTGAAACATTATTATCAATTCCCTAATACAATCCTTATTTATGTAATTCATAGGATCCTTATGTATATTGTCCATCTCAGTACCATGAATTTTATGATATTAAAACACCACTATATCATAAAACAATTATCATTATAACAATACATATGACCTATAATTTGATACTTATTTTAAAAATATATAATATGATCTACTACAGTTCATAAAGGAAAACATTTGTGGTTGACTTATTCGTATTCCATGCTTTCAATCCAAGAAATAAATCTTTGGAGTATCCAAATGATAAATTTTGATCATTCATTGTTTTAAAAAAGATTAATACGTAATGAAAAATGAATATTTATTTAATATTATTACATTGTAGATATTTACCCATGTATTTTATTTATTTTGATATATATTATTTTAAGATGTTATATTAACTTTCTATATTTTATGAAATTTTATATTTTATAATTTTAAATTCTTGTGTACAAGTTATATGAGGAATAAAAAGAAAAAATTTCATTATATAGTTTACCGTTCACATATTAATGATACATATACCTATAAAAAATATGAATAGTATTGAATAGATGTTGATAATGTAGTTAAATTATTTAAAAATTAGATTTTGAAAATATACCTCCTTTCAATATTCAAAATTTGTCATCACATTCATTCATACCACATAATTTCATTTACCCTCCCCAGACATAAAATTTCTATAATGGAATATCTTTATATCTGAAGGGTGGGGGGGCTCTCGGCTTCAGTCGAGAGCTGTCAATTAGTGTTTTACCCCTTTCGCGGCTTCCTTGGTGGATAATCATCATGGAACAACAACTTTGCTGGATTGGACTCATTCTCGGTTGGCGGCATCAGTCGGTCACTCAATAGAAATATTTGATTGGTAAAATTCTATCATCGGTGGATTCGGGTTGGTGGCGACTCGGGCAGTGGAGAATCCTTCAGATCTGGTCTCTCGCACCCAGATCTATTCCAGATCTAATAATGGCATCATCATTCGTTTTAGATCAGCATGTGTGTGGGTTATCTAACGGCACGACGATGGTCTTGGCGGACTGTGGTCCGTGAGTTGATCAGGGGTATTGATGTTCCTTGGGGGATCAGCCTGCGACAGGCTGATCTATGGTGACGGTGGTGCGGATTATGTTTTCAGGTGGCGACGCCATCTAATGAAAGAGGTATGGACCTTCAGCAGGCATATCTATGGTGATGGTGGTGCGAACAGTGTGAAATACAAGGTAAAGTGCAGAATGGATGACGCTGATCCCATGATTAACGAATTGAGAATTCTAAGCTATTGGAGATTGAATTGTTGAAGCCAATTCAGTTTGATTTGTGGCAGCAAGGAGTTTGACATTTCATTATTTCTTCTTTGAGGCTTCGATTCTTAGGAAGTTGGCAGTTCGGTTGTTACTGGCATGATATTCGGGATCGGCTTGGATGCGAAGGTGATGTAGGGGTCAAGTCTGTTTGTGATCCGAAGATATTTGGGTCAGATGCATTTTTCCTTCTTTGTTTTGAGGTTTGGTTGTTGTCCTCTGGCCTTCAGGAATGCAATTGGTTACCATATACATGTTGAAAAGAGATCTTATCTTTTATTTGTATAAATAGGGCTCTGACCTAAGCTTTCCGAGTATATGTATATTTGAACATAAAATTTAATGTACAAAATTTTGTATCTTGGGCCATATAACTGTATTATATGGAGAATATACCATGACCTGGGTTGGATAACCCATCCAGTTAGGATCTGAACCAGACCACAATAGTACCCAAAGAGTTTTTCTAATCCCTTATGGCTGGTGAAATGGATTAGGGAATCTAAGAACTACCAAGGGGGACCAATTTATGTACATGGAAAATTAGAAAAGAAATAAATATTGATAAATACACTCATAAAGATAATTTTTTTAAAAAAAGAGTTACAATTATAGAGATAAAATTAAATGTTAGAAGAAAAATCACAATATACATGTCAAAAACCATCCAAAAAGGACAACACATACTACCAAATATCCAACTACCTCACATATATCTTTCCATACCGAGGTGACATAAACCCTGACACCTCACAATGGTTCTCTTTCCTTTTTGGAAACATAATAAATAATGTCTACACACTCTCAATGGAGTATGTATAGTGCTAGATTATTTGGACTTATAAGATCATTCCTTGGTCTTCTGTAATAGGTATCTTCCAAACCACACTAATATGATCAATTTAAAATAAATCAAGGCATGATTATCATTTTTAAAATTCATATCAAGAAAAGGATTATCAAATTACCTTTTCACTATTCTAAAAAATGATATATAATATAATTTTATAAAAAATTTCAAATTAAACACTTTATATTTAAAAATCACACATGTTATATCATATAAATACACATAAGTAAAAGTTAATGAAAATGGAAATCACCCATAAATATCACTGTTTTTGGTTATCTAAGTCTCACATAACATAGTAAAAAATTAATAGTAGTGTGCACTTTGAAATTTCCCCCCAAAAAAGAACATAGGGAACAAAGAAACAACCCATGTGCGAACCCCTACGATGTCAGAAAATCATGTCTATAAGGCACATGGACTTGGGAATATATAAACCCCATATGAGTGAACCCTATATATAAATAATGAAAAGGACTAATATTAAAACCCTAACAAGAACCCTAAGTCTTCCATGTGTATCATATTTCAAATCATTATAATGATATCATCAAATTTCACAAATAATTATCAGAAAAATCATCATAACATGCATTGAAAACTAATTTCACATAAAATTTCATAATGAAATGAAATAACCTTATTTTACAAAATCTAGGACATTGACCATATTTTATCAAAAACACATTTCCAAGACAAAATAAAAAACATAAAAAATTATTGATATTATCATTAAAAAACCATTAAGAAAAAAAGCATCAATGATTCATCAAACATAATCTATAGATGGAACCGCCTTCCTTGAACACCAGTCGCATTCCAACCATAATAGGTTCCCAAAAATAAAAGGAAAAGGACAAGAGTAATTGATTGGAGGACCTGTCAATTTATTCCAAATATTTAGAAATTGGATTCCACAAGTAAAATTTCTCATTTAAAAGATAGATATATAAAATTAACATGGATAACATGTTCCACAACACACTAAAAAATGAGATCTTACCCATAGAAAATGAACAATTTAATGACCTATAAGAAATGTAGAGTAAAAAATCTGAAAATTGGTAGACCCAAACAACACAGCATATAAAAATATCAAATTGAAAAGAGAATAGAATAATTTATATTGATTTGATAAAATGTACCAAAACATATTCAATAGATCAATTTTAGATGAAAAAATTCAGATAATATTGAAATATTATAGAATTTTAATGAGGATCCCCTCCAAGACAAATTTTTTTTTGTTTATTAATTATTTATGAATTTGTTAATTTTTAGTTTTTGTTTTATAAAATTAAATATACACCCTAATTTACCAGTCCAAGACTAAGGGAATCTACTACCTAGTAGTGTCCATCGGTTGTCCAACGTCTAATGTAGATGTGAAATGGTTTTCAAACAATGGATATTGGAAAAATTAATTATTTATGGGTTCCCCAGTTGTTTGATGGTATACTATAATTAGTTGGATGGTGGGATTCCTATAAGAACCCCTAACTTACACTATTCCTCTTTTTTGGTTGAGGGGCTTTTGGAGCAACTATACATAGCTGCAGTGCTTTGAAACTCCACCATGCCACATTCTATGCCCCCTAAAATTGATAAAACATCATTAATAAAAAATACTTATATATAAGTAATATAATATTAAATTTCCCCCCCATAGTGCTTTTTTATCTATATAAAATCACATAGGTTATGTATTCTCCCCTAATAGTTGAGGCTATTTGCCCCTAATCAAATATTCACAATCACAATTCCTGTGAAAATATTATTTATTCAACCATGAATATTTTTTTAATATAATATAATTCACATGAAAAATTCAATTAATAATTAATGTTCCATACTGGTTCATTATCAACTATAATATATAACTCCAAATACATCTCCTCCCAATGCATAACACATATGAGCATGGCAATTATTGAGATGATATATAAGGAAAAAATGATTAATATCTACGAATTGAGATATTAATTCCTATTTATATGTAAAGTCACTAAGAGACTGTGTAATCTAAAATGTTCCACTATATATCAAATATTGATTCCCTAATTTCCTAGTCCAATGGTGACCTAACCAAGGAGAAACATTCAAGAAGGCCAGAATACCATCTAAAGACACTAATATATGATGATACTGAAAAACCTAAAATTTCTTATAAATCTGAGTTGTGAACACACATTGATTTCTATCATAAATCCTTACTTACATACCTTAGATAAGAATCAGTCATATAATAGTGGCATATTTAACATCTATCCCATAAAGAGGTGACCTAAATGAGCAACCATACAAACACTTGATGGGATCCAATCTGGTCGATGATTAATAACTTTTTTTATATGAAAACTCAACCAGTCCAAGATATATATCCCATAATCCATTAAAATCCAAACCAATTCATGGATATTACCATCTAGGATCAAAATAGAACTCACAGTCTGATAGCATGTTTCTGTATGGTAAGTAGTACTCAACCTGATATGAGTCTCCATCCCCCCCCCAAATACTTTTCAATAGTATAGAGGTATAGAAAGGATTTCTATTAAAGACAATGGAATAGTGGAAACCATGAAACCTCATAATCTCTAAAACATATAGGTTATCTAGATCTTTATCTATTGTAGCATATATATTAAAAACTAAATGTGCTGATGTCATGAAATGAAAAATCACCAAAAATTCTTAATTCCTTCCTCTTGGGGTCCATGGTAATCTAACGAAGAATTTCATAGACACCTCCTCTAATTCCTATTCCAGATCTATAATTTGATAGAGTAAATAATGAAGGATTTGGGTAACCTGACTTAATTTACAATCATGTTTTACATAAAGAAATAAATCCACAATTTTACCCTTCTTACCTGACCCCTATAAATTTCATCTCATGTTATAAAACATTTCAATAATTCTAGTGTGAATGAACCATGAAGAACTATGGAAATAATATTATTAAGAATTCCTAAACAATTAAGATAATATTATCAAAACTATAAAAGTGATTAATTTCATCATATGGGAGAATATAGAAATAAAATGTCTCCTAAAATTGTTAATATTCAGATTTTTTCCAAACTCATCATATTACACTAGTTTTATAGAATAAAATTAGTGTGAAATGATTTCCAAAAAATTCAGTTAAAATCATATCTGAATCCTCTGATTTTACATACATTTTTAACTCTGTTAAAAGAAACATAATAATTAACTCATCCCTTTATTTGAGGGAATCATGAATAGATAATTTACCAATGATAGAATTATCAATGACCATATACTTTTCTATAGGGATGTGATCATTTGAAGTCAAGCATCTAGTTGTACTCTAATCTATACCTCTTTATTTGTTTTAGGTCCTTCCATAAAAATCGTTTACTAGGGATCTTGTAATGAGAGTAGTGGGTGATACTCTCCCTAAAAATTTAATATCTCCAATACATAATATCATATTAAACATTGGTGATCTATAAGTAATAAGTGATTATATTCTTCTCATGTATCCAAATCTATTGACAATAGAATTGAACAACTTGGAAATCCTATAAGAACATACACTAGACCAGAACCTGATGCATCAAAGTATATCATATATCCATTATATTTTTCTAGATTGATCTAAATAACTGCTGATGTTTAAACCCATTTCATCACAAAGAAATACCTAAAAAATATAATCATTATTCAATTTCACCCATTTCATAGTAATACTAGTTGGTATTGATTGCAATATAAAAAAAATTGATGAAATGCTGACAATAACCAGATTTAACAAAAAATATATATATTAAGAATAATTTATGTGGTTCATTACATAATAATAAAACCTTTTCATTTCTAGGATCGATTATGAGACTATGTTTCAATGTCATGTTCCAAAATTTAATCATCTCATGAATGTTTAAACTGAACTATGATAGATTCCCATTAGGGTATTGAATCCTATTGGATTCCAAAGGCTCATTAAAATTATGTTCATTCAAATTCTTTCTCAAATAGACCGAAGGCCTTCTTTTTAATTATATTTGATAACTCCCATTTCACGGGGTGAGGGGGAACCCATTCAAGGCCCTTAGGCATAGAGATTACATGACCCGTAGGTCTTAGAAAATATACAGTCTATAACTACATGGGACTGCTCCTCCCCAAATTTTTCATCATGATGTTAGCTCTCTAAATTCACATGGCTTGCTTAGATAGGCTTCCCGTGCAAGCACATGCTGGCCATGATGGAAAATGAAATACTCTCTATTTTTTAAAATTCTACTTAAGCTTCTACTTTGGTGAATGTGCCTGCTCTGAATTCTTATCTAGTGTTTTCTCCTTGTAGAACCTACCTGGTCACTAAGCCCAATTTTAGGTGACCTAAAGGTAAAATGTGGGCTACTAACACCGAATCCCCGTGGGGGGGGGGGGCTAGTGCAAGTGGGTGCCACATTCCCCAGCTAAGCAATGTCTTTGGATCTCCTTATGCATAATACACATAGTGCCCGAGTCTGGTGGGACTTGATCCTACACGAATTCCGATGGAGAGCGAGGGGTAGAACTAGTGGGTTCCCCTCAGCTAATAACCAATGGGAAAAAGTGGGTTCTTAACACTAACTCTATGTAGGGGGTGACAATTCCCAAGTGTGCACCACATCACCCATCTAAGCAATGGATTTGATTCACCCTATGCATAATACATATAGTGTCTGAGTCTAGAGGGACTCAAGCATGTTACAGTTCCCATGGAGATCTAGGGGTACAACATGCAAGTACCACTTGGATATCATCACATGGGTTCATTCAAACTCTTATATATCATATAAACAATTTTATGATCTATAAATTCCAAAACAATGGTATCAATATATAGGATGAATATTTAGTCTATATCATCAATAAAAATTACAAGAGTGTTATTTAGTACAAAATAAATCACAATTAATTCATATCATGCATATATGATCCTAGAAAAAGTGTTCATGATATTTTATTGATTATCTATAAGCTGATGATATACTGACTATAACGATATTTTGGAAAACCACCATAACCCTTTATCTAATAAAATAAGTATTAAATATATTGAAAATGATTCTTGTCCATAAGTGTTACATGATTTAGTCATTTATAGTCTAGAATGAGATTTAATGAACAAAATCCTTTAGTGAAATAAACAGGGGTGTTGGACAGACAACGATACTTTATTGAAAAAATACATTCTTTAATAGGTTTTTAATTATATATTATATGCTTTTAGCTCGGTAGGTTCCGTATGATAAGAGTTTATTGAGAACAGGTAATTACTAGACATAAAATCTATTGAGAACTCTACCTCACTTTCTATATGAATATATGATAAGATGTCTAGGAAGACATGAGATAAATAATGATCAACCAAGGGAAGATCAAAAAAGTAGAAACATAATCAGGCTCATCCTTAATGGAAAAAAATCAACATCTGATATCTGTATGAAAATGTACAACATAACCCGACCACATTTCTCCCACTCCATGGAACATATAGGATATACCATCAAAAATGAATAATGAAGAACTCTTATGATTAAAATCACTCTCACCTGTGTGAGAAACTATCTAATAATTCCATATAATGATATCATATTGATCAATATTAAGAACCTGAATAGACCTCACTATCCTAGAATCTACTAACAAAAGAGACATGATAGATGAAAAAAACATGTTGTTTCTACTTAAAAATATTTATTTCATTCTCCATAACAAAGGAAGTGATCACAAATATATCTTCAAATAGAAAAAACGAATTATGTATCAGTATAATAGTTCGATACACCAATATCTAAAGAGATATTCCTATAAATGGTCTAGAAAAAGACAACTCTCATTATAGTCTATCCCAAAAACCTTCCATTAGAAACTCAACCACTAAATGAATATAATACACTATTGAGGCCAACATCATGAGAACTATTGACATGGAGTCTCATTATTACACTATAACATCCTTTGGGAGGTAAAGATCATTGATTATAACGAGTTTTAGATAGATCTAGGAATAATCTATATAGATTACCTCATTGGACCGAAGCACTATAGTTATTCAAAGTTACAGAGAATGATGATGAAGGGTTCCCCACTATTCCACATTGGTAGAAATTAACTAGTACACTGTTAAATTTTTTGATGGAGTAGTGAAAATGAACTACTAAAAAACCCCCCAATAGAACTCTTGTGACTATAAATCCACTTCCACATAATCCACTTACAATCCTATTAATCATATTGGAACATTAGTTCATTCAATTTAATTAGTCCATTCCATATAATGATAGTGTAATAATATTTTTTTCTCAATAAAGTTCAATATATTATTATGTTTCCACATTAGGTGGAATATCAACAAATTTTGGGAAAAACATTAGAATACTGATATACAATAATTAGTAAATTTATAGTCTCAATTATGTTGTTTTCCCAAAAGTGTCAAATGATAATGGATAAGAAATATCTCTATCTATTTTTGATAAATGATATATATCCAAAAGATTTACATCCCCAAACCCTATAAAATGATACCCCAAATCATCAATATATTTTAGCTTTACATTTCACACATAACAATTGGTATGATCCTTGAATGAAACAAACCAATAAATTCCAAGTATTAAGATGTATATATCTATACCCTTAACATAAAAATCTAAAAATATAAATTATCCATCATTTTAAATACAAAAAATTTAAAATTTATGTCTCCTACACTCATTTATATAAAGAAGGGTTTGGATACTCATTACATGTGAAATCCCTAAGATATATAAACAAATATGATTAATTTTGTTATAAGAAATAAAAATTTGAATGAATGAGTATTAAAAAGAACATTATTAAATTATTATAGAATAATATTGGTTCCTAATA
Source organism: Viscum album (assembly GCA_963277665.1). NCBI lineage: Eukaryota > Viridiplantae > Streptophyta > Magnoliopsida > Santalales > Viscaceae > Viscum > Viscum album. The sequence continues at coordinate 880,691,937 of OY728153.1, read as the reverse complement.
CAATCAAATAAAAATATTGACATTCCTTAATTATCTTTTTGTTACTATATAACTACTTACTTGATCAAAAATGTTACTTGCTTCCATGTTTTGGTTGTATGGTTACTAGAGTAGGGGTACTCCATGAATCATTATATTTCTATCAGTTATAAGGATGAGAAATTTTTTTTGTGATCATCCAAGAAAATAATAAAATGTTTCATACACAAGATATTTATTTCTAACAACTCAATTTATAGTATCATAGAAATAATTTTAATGCTCTCCCATGTAATTAAATTTTTAAAATGACTCTAGTGGGGCCATACAAACCCAATTCTTAAAATATTAGGAAAAATATTAGAATAAAATGGGATATATATTGACTCTTGGAAGAAGGTTAATCAAATAATTTGTTTGATTATAGTTTTTCTTTACCATATTTTCTATTAGTCTCCCTGTTCAATTTATTCTATTAACTACATTTCCCTCCTAATAAATTTTATGAAAATTTTTTCATCCTATAGGATTAGAAAAAAATAAATTTCCACCACTATCACTCTATTAAAATATCCCTATAATCAATATTATATATAATATATAACTTATGGGAAATATATGGATACACTTTGGACTCAAATATGTGTTCCTTTTGGGGCACACATGAAGCTACTTCTAAAAGAAGGAGAACAGTGTTAATAAATATAGCTTCTTAATGAATATAAAATAGATCATTTTTCATAATACTGAATAAATAAATCATCTGTTTTATGTTGAATTTTTTTAGGTAAAATTATTTATTAAATTTTTTTTCAAATTTCTCCCATGTAACATCTTGGTTGATTTGTTCTTGGAAAACTAAATTCTACCAAGGACGTAAAAGATTATCAAGAATATAGACTGCTTACTTTACTTTTTAGATTATCTTGGGGTGTAAGGAAATAAAATATTTTAATGAATTTTTATGCCATTATTTATCGTTTTTAGTTTCATAATCTCTATGAGTGATTGGTCGATTCTATTACCGAAACAACAAAAATTATTTTTATATTATTTTTTTATGACTATTCCTTATCACCATCTTGAATGTATCACACAACATTTTCAATAAAAAAATTCACTAATTCTATATGGGGAACCATGTTCTCTATGGCCACATTGATCTGGTTTCTAGGTAGTATAACAGGTCCTATCTCCCAAAACACATAACAAAAACCCCTTATTTTTTACTTACTACTAAATTAAAGTCATATAATATTCCTAATCATCAATGACAACATTAATCATATTAAATTAAAAAAAATCACAAAAAACATAAAAAATATAGTCTATGGGGGACATCTCATTACTATTGCATGATATGTTACACTCATATTATAAAACCTCAATGATAACATGGAAACAAATCTAGATGTTATTTAGAATTTTTTTAAATCACTCTCCTGGGTAACCTGATGTTAAGTAAAAATATGTTAGTGGTTTATTTTAATGATACCCACTTCCTGTTTTGATATATTCTATAACCATTCTACTATTCTAATTTGAAAGACTAACCAAACCTAATACAATTGGTATCATATTGAGCCTAACCATACGCATGGAATGTCCTGAGGTGTTTTTAACCTTTAGGTATATTCCGATGAATCAAACATTTATAAATAAATATCCATAAATTAATAAAAAAAATGTATAATTTACCATTAAAAGTAAAAAACCTTTAAATATTAAATAATGAAACCAATCAAACCATATGATGAATGGGGAGTAAACCATAAAACTCCAATAAAATAACAAAAATAAATAAAATAATTGTAAAAATATAATGTCAAACATGAAATCCAACTAAAAATAAAATACAAATTGATGTAGTATCAAAAATATGGAATCACTCTAACAACTGAATAAGATAACTCTAATCTCAAACCACCATCCTAAGGAAGTGGCATCATGATGATCCATTAGATAAATTTCGGATATTGCTTTTACATATTTTGTGATGATTGACATCTATATTAAAACCAATATTAGTATGTATCCAGAATAGTATTTATACCATGTATGACTTCCCCAAGATGCATCCCAACTGATGTAACTATTTTATGAACATGATTTCTCAATGTTCAAAATAAATATTTAAATAACGAGAAACCCTCAACCAGGTTATGAATTAAAATAAATACTTCAAATAAAGAATGAATTTATCATTTAATTTCACATAGCATATCCAAACCCAATTATATTACTAAAATTTAATGGAATTTCTATTGGTAGTTTTATACTTGTGAGTAGTTAAATGATGATCCCCCATAGTTTCATTATATAAACATTCACCAACATCCACCAGTCCAACACCTCCTTCAAAATTTATATTACAAAAGCCATGACCAATGAAATGATGATCACAAACCACTGATGTATACAATGATATCAAACTAATGTATTTCACATAGATAAATCGATCCCTTTAAAACATTAATTTGAATAAATTATTTTGATAAAAGAAATCAATAATTTAAAATAAATAATCAGATGGTATTTCACTAAACCATTTAAATTTCAACGTTCCTAATTTTTTAACAAAAGGAATTTCAAAAAAGAAATAATTTTTTTTAATTTAATTATGAATACAAATATTTAAATATCCATTACTTCTTATTGTTTAACATGTAATAAATAACGTTAATAATCCTACATCACAATTGGTGATTGTACTAATAAATAGAAGAACAAAACCTCCAAATGTGGGTTCCAAATTAGTTTCCATCAATTGATATAATAAACATGTCATAGAGAACACATCATAAATAATATTATTATGCATAAAAGGTAAGAAAAAATGTATCATTAAATGTAAAATGAGGTGATATAAAAATAAGGGATGAACGATGGGGGAAAAGGGAGATAAACTTCATTCTCTATGATCTAACACATATTAACTCATTGTAAATGAGTTCTGAATAGAATGGATATGCTAAGATCCCTATGAGGAATTTTCAGGTTTGATATCGAAGGATTCAAAATTTAAATAGTAGTTTTCATGTGACCAATAAGTGAAAATACAATCATTATAGGTATTAGTTCAGGTTTCATAGTTCGAAATATCATGAAACAAATCTATGAATGCTGCTGTAAAATTACCTAGGGGTTTTAAGTTGTGTTTCAGGGTTTATATAATCAAATATTCACAATAATAAACATATATGAACCCAAAGTCACCATATTCCAATGTTTGTAGCATATTTTGACCAAAACATTCTCTATCCATGCACTTTCCTAATAACTCCATTAATATATAAAAAATTTCATTGTGAACTTTCATGTTTTCCTTTTTATCATTTTCTAACTATAAACCATTTTAAATAGTTCAAAAAGAATCCAAAACCATTTAAAACCTCTTAAAATTTAACCAAATAACTATTTAACATGAATATATATGATAAATAGATGATGTGACTCAAACAGAGGTGGTAACATATCATAAATTAATCTTTAAATGTCTTTTTCTCCTGAACATGTAATTTAAATGGATTAGGCAGTTGAATTTTTTGGGTAATGGTATACTCAAAATAAATTTTCAATTGATTGGTTTATCATATCATCTTTTCAACTTGACCGTCTATTTACCCATTATTTCCCCATATCTATAACATATATTAGTTAATAATTTAATCTAATAATTTTATATAGTTATTTATATAACCTAAATTGCCCAAGTTATACCTCACTATCATCATGCATATTTATAATATTATATGATTGTGCTTCCAAACGGCCAAAATAATTTCTTATTATTTAATCATCTAGATCATCCATTGAAATAAGATTCTCATTTTCAGACTAAAGATCTATTTGAGTACCTAATGTCATGAATTTGTTTTAATCAAAAATTTAAATCCACATTATTTATGGCCCATTAACATCAAATCCTTAATTTATAAAACATTTTTCATATTTCATGAATAACCATTTTGAACATTTACACAATTCAGGAATCTTAAAATCTTATATATATCATTTATGGAAATAAATTTAGCTATTATGGGAATAAAATTATTCTTGTAAACTTTAATTTGAACCAATATATCACTTATTAATATGCCAATCATGGTCAATATAGCCTTAATCTCATCCTTTGGTTTTCAATAATCATTTAGTAATGTGTAATTGATATTATCACATATATATTTTTCTAGTTTCATTCCATAATGAAAATATCTTACTCTCAAAAACATATATTATATTTGTTCAAAAAATAAACAACTTTTCAGCTATGTATTCATTATGTTTTTTAGAAGGATATTAAGAAAATGTCCATAATATCATTTACATTCTCCAATTTTCAATCATTGATTAATAAAGATTTTGTTGTATGTTCTTGTGAATTGTCATCTAAATTTATCATCTCTATTTGATATTTATTTTTTTGGTTTAAAAATATTTGATATCCTGGAACCACAATTTTTTCAGAATATTTCAACCTTATAGAGTCATTAACATATTCACAAACTGGGAATCATAAAATTCCATTAATTCAATACACTGAATAATTTTCATATGTAATAAAGTAAGTTTTCATCCCATAATAACATGTTGTTTATGTACAACATAAATTTTTAGGAGGATCAAAAAAATATAACATTAAAAGAAAATTAATTTTAAATAATAGTTCTAGGGAGCTAAATAATCTTTAGTTTCAGTACCTAGTTGTTTTGATCCTCATATTAGAGGAGAAAACATTATGTGTTTTCACTTCATGTAAAGCCAATGTAGAAATTTATATTTTTTTAAAAAAAATAGTGGATTATTGTGGGTGAAATTTTGTAAAAATATGGGATTCATTCAATCTATAAATAGTGAATGATAGAGGATTGTGAACACACTTATAAATTTGGTATACAATTTATTTGTTTACTCACACTAGGAAGATTCTATTGGGCATGGAAGGTTCTTATAATGAAGTATTATATTTACATGGAATGTAATTTTTTCTATAGTCTCATCAGTCATTTACATTATTATAATCCACAGAATGATTGTACTGTTAAGTAGAACATTCAAAAAACATGATTTTTATTTCTTATATCATTTCTCATTATCTATACACATACACATACATACACAAACATACACACATGGAAATACACATATAGAAACATATACACACACATACACAAACATAAACTTGCACATACTCACTCATATGCATGTATGCACATACACAAATACATACCTAAATGCATATACATCTACGTGCACAAGCACATACATATATATATATATATATACACACATACAAAAACACAGTCACACACATACACACACATACATATACATACAAATACACATGCACACATACAAAAACACATAAACAAATGAATACACCATCATAAACATATATACATATACACGTACAAATAAAAATACACAAACACACATATAGACATATATACTCACATACACAATCATGTACATATAGAAACACACATACATGCACAAACATATATTAACATAGATATAAAATACATTTACATATAATTATGAAACATACATACATATTTTGAATGTATTTAGGTATATTCACCCTTTTTTGTTTTCAATTTTATTCATTTTTTACACTATGAGCTTTTCATTCTATAACAATGATTTACATCACAAAACCAATGATTATTTTAATATATATATATATATATTAAAATATAATATATATATATATATTAATATAATTAAATAAATATATGTTAAATTATATATTTGTTTAATTATTTAAATGAAATTTTTATATTACACTCATATATAAAAAGAATTAGATACGATTCGTAATTTTTTTTAATATGAATTCTATTTTATAAAATATAATTGCTATATGAATATATATAATTAATATATTAAATATTTATCATGTGTTACTAATGTACCAATGGTCCTATATTGGTATTGTTGCAGCTGTGGTCATTATTCATTGGTGGGATTCAAGCCCCTTTTGGCCTTGCATTTGGGGCCTATTTCCCATAAATATAATATATCTAGGATACATGGATTGACCAAAAAAATGACATTTTTATAGGGATACATAATCATAAAAATATTTAGGCATCATTATATTATAGGCGTCACAATAGGGATGACTGTGGTGAAACATGTCAACCATAAATTCATCCAATTTGATTTTGATTTGGTTTAGATGGGAGAAATACCATGGGACATTTTGTAAATTGATTATTAAAAGATAATATAAAATAATAGGTTGAAAATATGGTTTGGTAGATTGTATTAATCATTGTTTGGGTGTCTCAAAAGAGAGATAACTATGTTGGAATTTATCATTAGGCATTACTTCTGCACATCTATGTGGGATGTATGGTTTCCCTAGAACAATGTATCATTATCATTAAGATAAAATCACTAGGTTGAGGAAGAGATATAGCATCCCTGAATATTAACAGAATATTAATGAATATAAAAGAGGGGTACCATGGCATGAAACTATTTTCATGTAATAATACATGATGTTTATGTGGGGCCCTTAGATCATCTCATTTTGTGGATTATTGGCCATGTTCAGATTAGCCTTCTAATCAAGGACCTCTCTATAATGACATATTATTTAATTAACCCATAATTACATAATTTATAATAAATTATTATACTTTATACAATTATAATATAATTTCGGTTAAGAGGTTTAGATAATAGTTTAAAAATATTACATAGTAATTTGGATACATTTATATGATGTAAACAATTGATCTTTATGATTAAACCTATATTTAATTGAAGAATATTTTTCTTCATTTAATATTATCAACAATAATGTATATCAGGACCATGATAAATTTTTTACTCAACCTTATATCTTATAGAAATACAATTGAAAACATGGATATGAAATATTTATATATATAAGGGATATAAAAATAAATGATTCTCATTATTCCCATGTGTAACATGGAAACTCATGAACACATTAACGTTTTTAATAATAAATCATTGATCAAATAAATAAACCTTTATTCCAAGTTAAAATCATTAATCACACAATTAAAATCCATTAATCACAAAAAAAAAATCATTTGAAGACCTAAGAAGGCACCATGAGTTATATGGTAACTCGTGAAAAAATTATTTCTCAAAACTAAAAATTACACCATTGGATGCTCATAACCTATCCATACATAATGAAAAATAAAATTTCTTTATAAAAATATTTTTCAGGCATAATATTGGTTCCATAGATAATTATTATCATAAAAAAATTCACTCATTATTAACGCATTTAAAAATGAACAAATGATAATTTATTCATTATGAGTATCATACCCAGTAATGTGCTTCTTTTTCCTTTGATGACTACTCAACGTGAAAGGCTTTAAAGAGCTATATTATGCTCAACCTTCATCATGTGCTATATTGGTCTCACATACCTTCATATTCGATGTAACATCCCAAGTAAGTAATTAATAATAGATATTTTTATCTATGTCTATTAATGAATTAAGATAGTGTTTTAGAGGCTTAAAATGAAAATAAATACAATCTTATGCATGGAATACACTAATATTCTTAAAAAATTGTTTTACTACCTTTTGATGGCAAAACCTTTTTAAATATATATTTTGACAATTTTATAAGCTATTTTTGTCAAAATAAACATATTATTTATTATTGGGACATCAAAATATACTTTGTGTGAATTTTAGGTATTTTTCTGATAAAGATCATTTTTAATGAATAGTGAAAAATGTTGTATTTTAATTCCAAACCTCTTTTAATATAATTTATTTATATGATTAGAATATATTTTGAATTGGTTTTGAAGTGAAATTAGAATATATTTTTACCATTTTATCCAATGGTGGTCATTGGAATCAATTTCACATTGAAATTGGACTTAAACTAGTGTCAATCTTTTGATACTTATTGTTTCATAAAAACACGCTATTTGCTCTGACAGCGGGAATTAATTATTAAATTAATTAATGCAACTTATATGTTGTGAATTTTTTAAAATAGACATCATTTTTGAATTCAGAATATCAAATATAGCTTAGGGTAAAGTTTTGGTATCTTTCTGAAAAACTTCAATTTTTGATGAATAATGAAACCACTAAGTGGTAGTTAAAGAAACTGATTTTTCGTTTAAATGAAACTTTGCCACTTCTGTGATTTGATTTTCAAAAATCCGACATACATGGTTGTCATTAAGAAGTAAAATGTGGTTCAATGAGATTAAAATAATTTTTGGTGAATAGTAACTTTTAAGTTCTTAATCTCGATTAGAGGTTATTAGTCTAGTTTAAGGTAAAAATAATGTTTTAATAATATGAGATGAGCTTGACACATATCCTACCCTCATTGGATGTGTCATGGCTGACCCGGAAAATCCATGGGTCAACTTGGGGACCCCATGGAGCCACTTTGGTTGGGAAATGACATTAATAATTTCTTATTTAATGTTAAAGTAAAAATGACACAAACATGATATGTTTTACTAAAACAATTTTTACATGGGGTTATACAAGTCAAATTTTTTATTATAAATATTCATTGGAAAGATAAAAAGATTTTATACATCGTAGTATTTTATTTAATAATTTTTAGACTTTAAATAAATTAAATTATTTATAACATTATGATGATGCAGCGATTACCTCATTATTTAACGATTTAAATAAAATGGAATGATAATGTAATATCTAAGACCTACACATGTCCAAAACCTATTGGATGAGTGAATTTAGAACCCTTATCACCTTATCCTTGAATTATATCAATGGGAGACCTCTAAAATCCGAATACCATTTTAAAATAAAGTGACTTTTCTTTACATTCCAAGAGTGCCTCTCCTCTCCTCTTATAAAAGGCCCCCACATCTACCTCCTTACCCACACTTCCAAAGCCTTTGGATCGGTTAACCCCTTCCCATTTTACCTCTACAAATCCCTCTCTTACTCCTTGAGGCCTCACTTTGGGGAGAAGTCTTCCCAAGGAAGCCATTGAGCTCAAACCAAAGGGAGTTACCCGATTTTAAGGTAATGTCTTCACTTGGGTCCTTTTGTTTTATTTTGCTTCTCCAACCCCCTAAACTCTTTTTATTCATTTATTTTGTAACAAATCCAGTATCATCAATATACTAGGATGTTTTTATAAGAAGTATTCGATCTACACTTACACACACCTACATCTAATGGTTAAAGGACATACTGTTTCTGTGGATGGTGAATTTATGCCTCCCAAAACGATGATTGTTCAACATCCTTTTAACACCATCAAAGGTGGCCATTAAGATGAAACTATATTTATATATGATATATAATATGTTTATGTTTTCCTAAATCTTCTGTATTTTTCATTTTGGTCATACCTTTATGGTTTCCATTATGGGTAAACGCGATATCTTCATTTAAGGAAGTGCGGACTACCGCCCCCTCAAAGTTATTTGATTCATTAAATACCATATGTGGGACTATTAAAGGATGGAACTATGATATTATATATGATATTATACTGGAATTATAATATACCTTTATATCATTATGATTTCATTCTATAAAATACGAAATATAAATGAATGTAGCGTTCATGCATACGTATGGCTTACTGTCTCCATGAACAGTGCATTTCATTTCTTACCTCTAAATGATTATTTAATATTATAAATGCATGAATGTACTGGATATATATGACATATATGATATCTACATCATGAATACCATTCTGGATATAATGTATACGTGAACAACTTGTAATTATAAAGGGATTATTTTTTATTGAAGTACCAATGATCGTCAAAACGATCGTTATTAACTTAAATAATTACATAGTGTTCATGACATGGAAATAAGTGATATAAAAGGAATAATGAACTTGAAAAAGGATCTTAAACAAGTAGAAATTAACTCAAGTTTATTATTCAGTAGATTAAAGAACGACTGAGTCAAGTCGGACCCAAGGTATGGGACTTCGTCTCAATCTCCTTTCATTGAGGCATATTTTGTTTTATACACAACCTTCTTTTATACGGTGTATAAACCACTTTGACTTTTACATTTATCTAAAAGGAATATTTTTTATACGAAGCATTTACTAAAAAACAAAAGGGAATGTTTTTGTCGTACGTATGCGGCGACAACGACTTCTCTGCCGCTGTGACCATTATTTGAGTTTCGAATTCCTCTACAAGCCATACCTTTTTTAAGAAAAAATAAATACCATGTTTTAATTTTCCTTTATTTTGGTATTGAAAATAGTTTTCATAATTTTTTTATATCAATGTGTTATATTGATATCTTTTGATTGAAAGGTGGAAATTTTATGTTTCCTTTATGCATGTTTTATGTGATACGATTATGTTGAGGTTCATGGGCATTATTATGAAGATGGGTGGTTCCGTGATAAACTAAGGGCAGGTGAGCCCGATACAGCTCTCCAATGCATTGGGTAACGCGAAGGAGTGAAAAGTTAAGGTTTCTCTGTAGAGATTTAGGTAATATACTGTGATGGATATTTCAAACGTAACTAAGAGGGTTACTCCCTACGTTAGAATGTTATGAATGCCTCAAATTACCTTTATGTCTTATGATTTCTAGGATTTATTCCTGATTTGGTGAGGTATGTTAATGAGCTTATGTTTTATGGTTAAAGTATGATTTCATTCTTATGTATATATGTACCCATGTTTCCTTTCCATATTTTTATATCCCTTATTGAGCTTTTTCTGCTCATCCCATGTTTTTTGAAAAGTTTTTCATAGGTCAAGGGAAAGGTACATGATATGATGATAGTATCAAGGAAGTGTCAAGAAAGAATCCATGTTTTATTTTAAATATGTTTCCATTGATGGGAAAGAATAATACTATATTTATGTAACCACTTTGTTTATATGTAGAATATAATGCATGTTTTATGATCTAATTCTCTAAAACTCTAAACCCGAAAAGATCCTCAATGTGTAATCTTGTAATATCTCATGATTAAGTAAGGTTTAAGGATGGGGCCTTATAGTTGGTATCAAAGGTCAGTTTAGATAACTTTAGGAGTTAGAATTTTATTAAATGATTATCCAAAAATATTTTTTATGATCAAATTGAAATGATATAGCATTTGAAGATTACCATGTTGCTTCATCTAAGACATGTCTGTTCAGAATGGTTTTCTGCAGAGGAAGTAGGGAAGCAGTGCTAGGAAGGCATACAGAAGGAAATAACCTTCCGAATCATCATCCTGAGATGGTCGGAATTGGAACTGATCAGTTTGTTGCAGTATTGGCACAGTTGACTCAAGCGATAAATGGTGGTGGTATCCATACATGAGATCAGCCAGATCAACCGCAGAGGAACATGTCAGTGGTGGAACATTTCATGAGGCAACATCCACCGTCATTCAGAGGATCATCTGACCATGTGCTAACTGAAGGGTGGATTAAAGCACTGGAGAAGATTTCCGATGTCATGGTGTGTTCATACAATCAAAAGTTTAGTCTTGCTATTTACCGTTTGGAGGGTGAAGCAGATCAGTGGTGGTCGATGGTAAAAATATCGGAGATGCTGATGAGATTGATGCTCTCGACTGGGATGAATTCAAAGTTATGTTTCTTGATATGTATTTTCCTAATGCTGTTCGACTTAGGATGGAAATGAAATTCTTGGAATTGAGGCAAGATGAAGACTTAGTGGCTACCTATGAAGAAAGGTTCACTCGATTGGAAAGTTATGCTCCAAATTTAATCTGAGACCTTGATAGTAAAATAAATCGTTTTTACTCAGGATTAAAGCCAAAATATCGAAGGGAATTAGCTTCTCGTGAGTTTAAAAGTTATGAAAAGCTTGTTCTATGTGCTGAGAAGGTGGAAATGGAGTTTTTCCATGATCAAGTGTTCTATAACAACCAACAGAAGAAGAGACCGAGGTGGTGGGAGAAAGGTAAGAATTCTTCAATAAAGTCTGACGGTAAGAAAACTAAGTTTCCAGTTTGTGATAAATGTGGCAAAAGGCATGCTGGGGAATGTCTTCTGAATTCTGAAAAGTGCTACTGATGTGGTAAGATGGGAAATAAGGCTCGTGATTGCACTGAAAAGGATCAAGGTGAAGGTAAGACCAAATTTGATTTACAGTTAGTGAAATTTTATAAGTGCAATGAGATTTTTCACTATGAAAACGAGTGTCCGACAAAGAGCTTTAGTGAAGGGAAGCAGTTAGACTACAAGCAGAATGGGGTGGTGAAATCCTTTGCAACTACTTCATCAGATGTCGGGCCATCAAATGAAGTTGTATCAGTTACTTTGTTTTTTCAGATTATGCCAGTGTGTTGTTTGATTCGGGGTCTACACATTCTATCATCTCTGAAACCTTTTCTAGTAAAATGGGAATACCATCCCAAGAAATGACTCCTGAACTTTTGGTAAAAACACCTGGGGGAAATGTTGAGGAAAAAATAATTTATAATAATCTTCCTATCCTTATCGGTGGAAAGAACCTACTTGCAATCCTTATTGATCTACCTCTAGTAGAGTTTGATGTTATCCTGGGTATGGATTGGCTCTCTATTTACCATGATAAGATTGACTATAGAGCTAAAGAAGTTTCTTATCAGATAGAATTTCAGTTTGTGTATAATAATGAATCCTTACTGTTGATAACATATCAAGAGGCCGAAAAACCTGTAAAATATGGAAATGAATGTTACCTTGCACACATCGTTTAAAATATAATAACTGTTCAGATTAATGATGTGCCAGTGGTAAATGACTATCCTGATGTTTTTCCTGATGAGTTTCCTGGAATAATACCAGATCGGGAAGTTGAGTTTACTGTTGACTTAGTTCCTGATTCTAAGCCAATTTCAAAACCCCCTTATCGAATGGCTCAAATTGAACTTTTAGAGTTGAAGGAGCAATTGCAAGATTTATTAGAGAAAGGTTTCATTCGACCTATCACATCACCATGGGGTGCTCCTATTTTATTTGTTAAAAAGAAAGATGGTTTAATGAGACTTTGCATTGATTATAAATCCTTGAATAACATCACTGTTATGAAAAAATATCCTTTGCCTCATATCGATGATTTGTTTGATCAGCTCCAGGGAGCTCAGTATTTTTCAAAGATTGACTTGAGATCGGGGTACCATCAGCCGAATGTAAAGGAAGCAGATGTTCTGAAGACTGCATTTCGTACAAGATATGGCCATTATGAATTTGTAGTAATGCCTATTGTGCTAACCAATGCACCTTCTGTATTCATGGACTTAATGAATATAATTTTCCATGAGTTCTTGGATAAGTTTGTGTTGGTTTTCATTGATGATATTTTGGTGTTTTCTAAAAGTAAAGAGGAGCATGAAAGACATTTAAGGTTTATCTTGAAAACCTTAAAAGAAAATAAATTGTATGGGAAATTCAGCAAGTGTGAGTTTTGGTTGCAAAAAATTTCTTTCCTTGGTCACATTGTTTCTAAAGACGGGATAACTGTTGATCCTGAAAAAACAAAAGTTGTGGAAGACTGGCCAAGAACCGCAAATGTAACTGAGATTCGTAACTTCCTTGGTTTGGTAGGCTATTAACGAAGGTTTGTTAGAAATTTTTCATGGTTATCAAGTCCAATGACTAAGCTAACTCGGAAGGGTGTTAAGTTTATCTTGACAAAAGAATGTGATGATTGTTTTCAGGAGTTGAAAAGAAGATTGGTGAATTCTCCAGTTTTGGTGTTACCTTCCAGGAATGGTGAGTTTGTTATATACAGTGATGCTTTATTGAAAGTAGTTGGTTGCGTCCTAATGCAGAATGATCAGGTAATTGCTTATGCTTCACGATAGTTGAAAACTCATGAGGTAAATTACCCTACACATGATTTGGAATTATCTTCTATTGTTTTCGCTTTAAAATTTTGGAGGCATCATTTGTATGGAGTAAAGTGTGAAATATATACTGATCACAAAAGTTTAAAGTATATATTCACTCATAAAGAGTTAAACATGAGACAGAGGAGATGGATGGAATTAATCCAGGATTATGATTGTATAATTCATTACCATCCGGGAAAAGCAAATAAAGTGGCTGATGCTTTGAGTCAAAAAAGTAATGCTTCATTAGCAATGTTGCGTTTGGAACGTGATCCTTTGGTTAAGGATTTAATGAAATTTGGCATAGAAGTTGTTGGTACAGGAAGTTCTTCTATTCTTTTTCAGGTATCAGTGAGATCATCTCTATCAGATAGAATCAAGCAAGCACAGAAGCAAGACAGTGAGTTGCAGAAAAAGGTAGAGCTGATTTAAAAAGGCAAGTTGCATGAATTCAATATTGATAGTGATTGCGTTTTGAGATTTGGGAAGAGATTGTGTGTGCCTTGTGATTCACAGTTGAAGAGATAGTTGTTATGTGAAGCTAATAGTTCTTCATTTTCAGTTCATCCGGGCAGTACTAAGATGTACAGAGATCTTCGGGAGTATTACTGGTGGGATGGAATGAAAAGAGATATTGCTGATTTTACTGTGAAGTGTTTGACATGTCAATAGGTTAAAGCAGAGCAGCAGTTACCAAAAGGGATACTTTAGCCTTTACCAGTGCCAGAGTGGAAATGAGAGAATATATCCATGGACATTGTTGTGGGATTACCGAAGACTTCTCGAGGTAATAATGCAATCTGGGTTATTGTGGATCGCTTGACTAAATCTGCTCATTTCCTTTCTATATGAGATAATTTTTCCCTAGATCAACTTTTCCATTTGTATCTTAAAGAGATAGTCAGGTTACAAGGATTTCCACTCTCCATTGTATCTGACCGTGATCCCAGGTTCACTTCTAACTTTTGGAATGGCCTTCAGAAGTCGTTGGGTACTGAATTAAATTTTAGTATAGCATTTCATCCTCAATCAGATGGGCAGTCGGAACGAACAATTCAGACCTTGGAGGATATGCTACAAGCTTGTTTGATGGATTATCAGGGAAGTTGGGACCAACAACTTTCTTTGGTTGAATTTTCATATAATAACAGTTTTCATTCTAGTATACAAATGGCAACATTTGAGGCATTATATGGGAAGCGGTGCGGAACTCCATCTTTCTATGATGAAGTGGGTGAAAGGATGTTGGTGGGACCAGAATTCGTAGAAGAGATGGCAGAAAAAGTTCAGCTGATTCAGAAACACATGAGAACCGCCCAGAGTAGGCAGAAGATTTATGCAGACAACAGGAGGAAGGATCTAATTTTTGAGGTAGGTGATCATGTTTTTCTCAAAGTATCACCATGGAAAAGTGTGATGCGATTTGGTAAGAAAGGAAAGTTAGGTCCAAGGTTCATTGGACCATATGAAATTATGGAGAGAGTTGGATCAGTTTCATACCGGGTGGCTTTACCTCCGAGTTTATCTCAGGTACACAATGTTTTTCATGTTTCGATGTTGAGGAAGTATATGCCAGATCCATCTAATTTTTTGAGTCCAGAGGTAGTTCAGTTGGATGAGAACCTATCTTATGAGGAAAACCAGTCCACATTTTTGACCATAGGGAGCAAGTGTTACGGAATAAGGTGATTAATCAGGTAAAAGTTTTGTGGAAAAACCACATGATGGAAGAGGCAACATGGGAATCTGAAAATGCAATGAGGGATAAGTACCCCCATTTATTCGATAAGTAAATAAATTGTGGGGACGCAATTTTCTAAAGGGGGGAAGGGTTTAACATCCCAAGTAAGTAATGAATAATATATATTTTTAGCTATGTCTATTAATGAATTAAGATAGTGTTTTAGAGGCTTTAAATGAAAATAAATACAATCTTATGCATTGAATACACTAATATTCTTAAAAGATTGTTTTTCTGCCTTTTGATGGCAAACCCTTTTTAAATCTATGTTTTGACAATTTTATAATCTATGTTTGTCAAAATAAACTTATTATTTATGATTGGGACATCAAAATATACTTTGTGTGAATTTTTGGTATTTTTTCGATAAAGTTCATTTTTAATGAATAGTGAAAAATGTTGTAATTTAATTCAAAACCTCTTTTTAATCTAATTTATTTATATGATTAGAATATATTTTGAATTGGTTTTGAAGTGAAATTAGAATATATTTTTACCATTTTATCCAATGGTGGTCATTGTAATCAATTTCACTTTGAAATTGGACTTAAACTAGTGTCAATCTTTTGATACTTATTGTTTCATAAAAACACGCTATTTGCTCTGACAGCAGGAATTAATTATTAAATTAAATAATGAAACATATATGTTGTGAATTTTGTAAAATAGACATCATTTTTGAATTCGGAATATCAAATATAGCTTAGGGTAATGTTTTGGTATCTTTCTGAAAAACTTCAATTTTTGATAAATAGTGAAACCACTAAGTGGTAGTTAAAGAAATTGATTTTTCATTTAAATGAAACTTTGCCACTTCTGGGGTTTGATTTTCAAAAATCCAAAATACATGGTTTTCATTAAGAAGTAAAATGTGGGTCAATGAGATTAAAATAATTTTTTGGTGAATAGTAACTTTTAAGTTCTTAATCGCGATTAGAGATAATTAGTGTGGTTTAAGGTAAAAATAATGTTTTAATAATATGAGATGAGCTTGACACATGTCCTAACCTCATTTGATGTTTCATGGCCGACCAAGACAATCCATGGGTCAACTTGGGGACCCCATGGAGCCACTTTGGTTGGGAAATGACATAAATAATTTTTTATTTAATGTTAAAGTAAAAATGACATAAACATGATATGTTTTACTAAAACAATTTTTACATGGGGTAATACAAGTCATATTTTTTTATTATAAATAGTCATTGGAAATCTAAAAAAATTTCTACATCATAGTAGTTTTTTTATAATTTTTATACTTTAAATATATTAAATTATTTATGACATCATGATGATGCAGCGATTAACTCATTATTTAACGATTTAAATAAAATGGAATGATAATGTAATATCTAAGACCTAAACATGTCCAAAACCTATTGGATGAGAGGATTTATAACCCTTATCACCTTATCCTAGAATTATATCAATGTGGGACCTCTTAAATTCCAATACCATTTTAAAATAAAGTGACTTTTCTTTACTTTCCAAGAGTGCCCCTCCTCTCCTCTTATAAAAGGCCCCCACCTCTACATCCTTACCCACACTTCCAAAGCCTTTGGCTTGGAAAACCCCTGC
The DNA here is from genome assembly GCA_963277665.1 of Viscum album. Taxonomy (NCBI): domain Eukaryota; kingdom Viridiplantae; phylum Streptophyta; class Magnoliopsida; order Santalales; family Viscaceae; genus Viscum; species Viscum album. The sequence goes on along the minus strand of OY728153.1, from coordinate 880,674,806 downwards.
CCATTTTGTCTCTCCACATCCCTCTCTTACTCCTTGAAGCCTCACTATGGGCATAAGTCTTTCCAAGGAAGCCTTTGAGCTCAAACCAAATGGAGTTACCCGATTTTAAGGTAATGCCTTCACTTGAGTCTTTTTGTTTTATTTTGCTTCTCCAACCCCCTAAACTCTTTTTATTCATTTCTTTTGTAAAAACAACAGTATCTTCAATATACTAGGATGTTTTTATAAAAAGTATTCGAGCTACACTTACACACACCTACATCTAATTGTTAAATGACATACTATTTCTGTGGATGGTGAATTTATGCCTCCCGAAACGATGATTGTTCAACATTCTATTAACACCTTCAAAGGTGTCCATTAAGGTGACACTATATTTATATATGATATATAATATGTTTATGTTTTCCTTAAGCTTCTGTATTTTTCATTTTGGTCATACTTTTATGGTTTCCATTATGGGTAAACGCGATATCTTCATTTAAGGAAGTGCGGACTACCGCCCCCTCAAAGTGATTTGATTAATTAAATACCATATGTGGGACGTATAAAGGATGGAACTATGATATTATATATTATATTATACTGGAATTATAATATACCTTCATATCATTTTGATTACATTCTATAAAATACGAAATAGAAATGAAAGTAGCGTTCATGCGTACGTACGGCTTACCGTCTCCATGAACGGTGCATTTCATTTCGTACCTCTAAATGATTATGTAATATTATAAATGCATGCATGTACTGGATATATATGACATATATTATATCTAAATAATGAATAACATTCTGGATATAATGGATACATGAACAACTTGTAATTATAAAGGGATTATATTTTTACTCAAGTACCAATGATCGTCAAAACGACTGTTATTAACTTAAATAATTACATAGTGTTCATGACATGGAAATAAGTGATATAAAAGGAATAATGAACTTGAAAAATGTTCTTAAACAAGTAGAAATTAACTCATGTTTATTATTCAGGAGATTAAATAATTCCCGAGTCAAGTCGGACCTGAGGTATGAGAGTTCGTCTCAATCTCCTTTCATTGAGGCATATTTTGTTTTATACACAACCTTCTTTTATACGGTGTATAAACCCCATTGACTTTTACATTTATCCAAAAGGAATCTTTTTTATACGAATCTTTTACTAAACTACAAAAGGGAATGTTTTTTCCATACTTATGCAGCGACAATGACTTCTCCGCCACCGTGACCATTATTTGAGTTTCGGCTTCCTCTACAAGCCATACCTTTTCTTTAACGAAAAAATAAATATCATGTTTTACTTTTCTTTTATTTTGGTATTGAAAATAGTTTTCATAATGTTTTTATATCAATTTGTTGTATTGATATCTTGTGATTGAATGGTGTAAATGTTATGTTTCCTTTATTCATGTTTTATGTGATACGATTATGTTGAGGTTCTTGGGCATTATTATGAAGATGGGTGGTTCCGTGATAAACTAATGGCAGGTAGGCCCGATACAGCTCTCCAATGCATTGGGTAACGCGAAGGAGTGAAACTTTAAGGTTTCTCCAAAGAGATTTAGGGAATATACTGTGATGGGTATTACAAACGTAACCAAGAGGGTTACTCCCTACGTAAGAATGTTATGAATGCCTCAAGTTACCTTTATGTCTTATAATTTCTATGATTTATTAATGATTTGATGAGGTATGTTAATGTGCTTATGTTTTATGGGTAAAGTATGATTTCATTCTTATGTATATATGTACCCATGTTTCCTTTCCATATTTTTATATCCCTTACTGAGCTTTTTATGCTCATCCCATGTTTTTTGAAATGTTTTTCACAGGTCAAGGGAAAGGTACATGATATGATGATAGTGTCAAGGAAGTGTCAAGAAAGAATCCATGTTTTATTTTAAATATGTTTCCATTGATGGGAAAGAAGAATACTATCTTTATGTAACCACTTTCTTTATATGTGGAATGTAATGCAAGTTTTATGATCTAATTATCTAATACTCTAAACCCGAAAAGATCCTCAATGTGTAATCTTGTAATAACTCAAGATTAAGTAAGGTTTAAGGCTGGGGCCTTATATTCAATGCTCGTGTAACATATCATAATGAAAAATTTTATAATATTTTACATTATAATTATTAAAACATTTTAAAAAACATTAGAACACGCTATCAAATTACATTATTGATTGGCATATTCAAAATGTGAAATTTACTATTTCTTTGAAAATCATAAAATTTTAGAATTCCCTAGTTATTGGGAATACAATATTAATTGAAAAATAAATAAATAAATATATATATATATATATATTTGAAGAATAATGATTATGAATAGTGTCTATGATGGCATGAAATGGTTTTCAAGTTGTATATGTTAAAAACATTCTATTTATCTTTTGTAATAATTGGTCAAAAAATCTAGTATTTTAAATTAATATATATTTCATTATTAAATCCATTAAAAATAAGTTAAAAAGGACTTTACGAAATCATTAGTTCGTAAATCATTATTGTATATAGAGGTGATATATTTGAAAGGAATAATTTGATATAAGTATTGAATGAAAAATCAATTTTATTATATCGCATCTAACAAAATAGGTTTTGTAAATATTTTATTAAAAAATATATATTGGTTACTAACTTAATAATAACCATTTTTCTATTTATTTCATTATTAAAATAATTTAATTTATTTATTACTTTGTTTTGTTTAGATTATTTAATGGTTAATATTTTTTGTTTTGTGTCATTTTCTTCATGTTTCCACCAATAAATTTCTTTAAACGGTAGACATTAGTATGATATCATCATACTAAATCCATCCAACATGTTACATAGATGTTTTTTTCTCTCATTAGTTTCATTGTGATTACGGTTCGATAGTTGTTATTGGATATAATTTCCATAGAAATATTCATCAAATTTAAATGACTGAACAATGGAATCTTGTAGTGAGGTTTAAATTCCATCAGAACAAGATGATCAAACTGAGATCTTTGAATGGAGTTCACATTGGGGTAATTAACTAGGGGAGATGAATTTGTGAATTTTTTATTTACATGTTTATGGGTTCATGGAGGCCCTAACTGATGGCTCGATATTGTATTAGATGTTAACCATGTAAAAAAATGATCAACATGAATATCAGAGGGTGGTACAACTAGTGGGCATGATAGTGACCCATATAAAAAGGTGTGGTGACCCAAAATTAATTATTATAAACAAATTTAGATTCTTATACTAATTAGTGGGTTCTCATAACTTATTTTTATTATACTATTTAAAATTATGAATTGATTGATATTTGTTAACTTTATTTACTAAACGGTATATTTTCAAAGATCACCAATAGATGCAAAAAAATTATAATGTATGGAAATATTATTTCTTTAATTTTTTTAATAATTTATTGTTTTGTTTTTTAAATTTCGTAGAGATTTGGTAGCATTTCATCACATTTCCAGTGAATAAAATTTAGTGGAGGGAATTATCCGAAAAAAACAATCTAGTAACATTTTGAAACATTATTTTTTGAAGGCTAATGTGATTAGAAAAACATTCATCTAGTGTATATGGAAATTTCCAGGATATCCCATTGGGTTAACTAGATTTTTTGAGAACTTAGTTCCCCAGATTAAGTTTTATCAAAGCGATTGATACCAATTACCTAAAAAAATTTTGTTTTTCCACTCATTTGACTATTAGTAGTTAGATTTTACTATATTTTACTACTATAGGATTATTGTCATCAAATTAGGGGAAATTTTATATAAATATGATGTTTAGAACAAACATAAACATCTAGATAATGAATTGGAAGAACATTTGGTTCAAAATTATTTAATTATCCATTATCCTATAAATTTCATCAAAAACGAAATTATGGATATATAGTGGTTAAAGAGTGTGGGTTTATCATTGATTAGGATATCTCTTTGATGAAATGTTTCATTCAATATTATTGAGGAGATAACTATGGTAGAATTTATTAAATATATAGATGAAATGTATGAAAATACCAAAACACATTACTTTTTTTCATGATGTGAAGATTGTTCATATTTATTTTATCATATAGAATACAATCACCTAATTAGAAGAATTTCGAAAATATAATTTGTGGGTAAATGAAATCATTAAAGGTAACTTGGAATCAAATTGGGATTTACATCATCTTTCCTCACATCCATATTTGTCATTTTTACAATTCATTGTAATGAGAAAATGAAGTGGGGAGATTATTTTTATTAATTAGGCCATTCTAAAAAATATCATGAATTAAAATTTAAAGAGTATGGAACTTCGAAATATTTCTAAAAGTGATATTAATGGAAATATAATGGAAAAAACCACAACATAAGTAATTTTTGAAGAATAAATTTTCATAGGATAATTCTCAGGGTTGACGTCATGGAAAATCAACTAGTCTAGATCCTATTTGTTATATTTATGAAAATATACTACATAATATGAAAGATTGTTTGAATTAGATGATTGTTTCTACATTAAGATAGATGTAATTAGTTTTTACAGTAGACATAATATCTATATAGATACTATATATGATCATTCAAGAGGGGTTATAGGTTTTTGAATCAGGTGAGTCATTTCATGTTAATAGTGAATGTGGGTGCATGGTTTATTTTGAACTGGGATCCATGGACAAAGTACATCTAGTGGAAAAGGAATAATTGGATATTGATTGAAAATTGGTGTTAACACATGAATGCAAAATGAGAGTGTCGTGATAATTAATGATGTTATGCATATTAGAGATCAACAGAAGATCATATAATTCGTGGGATAACCTAATAATTATAGTATGTATAATAAATTTTGAAATATAGACTTGAACATCAATAATGTGTCCTTGGTGAGTTACAACATTGTGGAGAATGAAATCTTATACATAACTAGATTAATTGATAATTTTTAAAAAAATATGAATAACTGTAATTGATGGTAATGAAATAGGGTAATATAGGCTTGGCCACAATAGTGAGGATTATTTGAAGGTTCTTATGGGATAAAGCACATTTAACTCAATAACACGATCTTATAAATTTTTTACCGTTTTGTAATAAGAATGTAGAAAATAGTTTCATATAAATGGAGTAAATGAAATCCAATAAATTAAAAGTCAAAACATGTTCATTATAATTTTTAGACTTCATTCCTAATACACTACAATGGGGATTCATGATGATGAAACATAAAAGGGCTTGTATTAATTATTGATGAATCAATATGATGTGTTTCAAGAATTTATTCAATGGAATTTTTAGTAGAGAAATAGATTGAATAAAATTTAAACGGTCTCTTAAAATATAATATTTCAGAATATAGAGGAGAATACATTTTCAAATTCTATTGGAGCAAAGAAACCATGCTTGATTATACTAATCCATGAACTCTATAAAAAAATAATACAGTTAACAAAACAATTAATTAGACTTTTGTAAAGGAATATTTTAATATGATTCTTCCCTTGGGAATGAATATGAAAATTTAGGGATATAGAATATATATATAAAAATAATATTTAGTGAATTTTTTTTGGCCATAGCTAAGGAAAAACATTTATTTGAAGAAAGTTTCTTTATTCAGAAATAAAATATGATCCACTTCTATGTATTTTGAAGTTCTAAATTGGATCATAACTTATTGAAGGATAAAAAGGTAGATTATATATATAAGGCTTGTTTTCTTGTCATATATGGTGATCATGAATTTTGGATATCACAAATGTAATGATGGAAATAAAAATATCATCCAAATCCATTTTTTTCAATGATTAACTTATATAGAATGATCGAAACCTGATTCCTAAGGAATTTAATGATAAAACATTTATTAATCTTCAAGAAGATTAAAAAGTGTTTTGGGGATGATAGTTAGTCTAGAAACATCAAGAGAAACATCTAAGTCAAATTAATTACTAGGTATGATACAAAATAGAGAACGATTAATCACACTATTGGTGAATGGATGATAATTAAACAATGTAATATTAGATGAATATTTTTTATAAAAATATATACCAAGATGATTATATATGGATGAAATACTATTAGATAGAGAGGATTAAATGTATGAACTCGAGGTTATGCTGAGAAGATCCACTCATATCATAAATATAGTCAATAGTTTGGGATTTGATATGAAATTCATAATTCTAATGGATTTATGGTAAATATATATTTCAGAAGAACCAGCTACTACTAAAGAATAAAATCAATGTGAGTAATACATAGAAGGGGAAATGAATTCATTAAACATAAAAAATACATGTTGTATATATAAAATACTATAACTAAATATATATATAAAATAATAATGATTATTTAAGTATATTGGGGAATTTTATTGAAGTAATAATTAAAAAAGATTAAACTATGGTGAAAGGTTTTTAGAAAAAAAATTTATATAATTTTTTATAACATTCTCAAAAGAGGTAAAACACACAACTATTTAGACATTATTTAGTAATATTTTATCTAATGATCTACACATAGGGGTGATGTATGTAAGAAAATGATTTCATTATTTGGATATAGAGGATTTAATTTATAGTGTTCAACCCAAGGGTTATGAAGTTCATCCAAATGATGATTTGGATTCTAAATTGAAAAAATGTCATTTGGTACTGAATGTGGATCCATGATTGTGGAATAATAAGTTCAACAAATTAAGGATTGAATAATATTTATTATTTTTGTATTATAATCATTTTTTTATAAAAAGTAATGGTATGATGTTAAATAAATCATACTATTGTATTTTTTGGATGATATGGTTTTTGCTCATATAGAGTCTTACTGGATTGAGAAGTTGAAGAATAGGATGTTATGATGGATTGAGATGCTCAACCTTGTATATGATAAGATGTTCAGTGGGGTTTTAATAGAGAGTGATATAAAAGAATGTAATTTTGTTTTATCCCATGAGGAATATATTTGGTAGGTCAATGATAGATTCATAATGAAAGGTTATAAACCATCCTTAACACATCTTTCTAGAAAATTCAAACATTCAAAGTAGCATACTCAATCAGAAAGGGTAGATGATTTTCAAATGGGAAAGGTTCTTTATGCCTTAATTAGAGTTTGTTCAATACATGAAATTTTTTTTACTCAACAAAAAATTTTTATAAAGTCTGAGTTGTTTTTAATTTTGTTTCAAATCATTATAGGTAAATCTGGGAATTAGTAAAATGGATCTTATAATAAGTGTCAGGGTCGGAGGATGTAACCATATCGTTTGATGGTGATAATTAGTTGAATGGATTTAAATATGTTGATGTTAATGGATACATGGACATAAGGAAAATTACTATAGGTTTTTGTTTTATATTAGTGGAATAGTGACCACTTATATTTTTCTATTTTATCCACTTTCTACACTATCCACAAGTGGAGGATATTATATTAATACTACTGACCATGTTAAGAGTTGATATGGTTTAAGTTCATGTGGAAGGAACTTAAAAAGGTTATAACTATAGAATTTATACTATGTTAGTGAGATTTAATTTCATATTTCTTGTAATGCATTGTTCCATTCAAGATAAAACACTTCGACATGAAGTATTAGTTAATTTTATATCTACAATATGATAAAATTTGGAGATTTAAAAAGGATAATGGAAAGTATAATCCGGTGGATATGCTTATAATGGTGTTAGAGTAAGAATATTTGAGGTAATGGAGGTCATCAGTTAGAATAAAAAAAATTGATTGTGTAGAAGACACTACATGCATCAGGAAAAATATGAGCTTACGTGGATGGTTAATTATGGATAATATCTTGAATAAATTTACATACAAGATATAATTTGTTTTGTTAACAGTGATTACATTTCATTCACTATACAATGATATATGGAAGGTGGAATATAAAAAAATGATCATAAAAAGATCATTGACCAGGATAGAAAATCGTTTTTCTTCCAATTGATCATTTTATGAGTGATCATGGTATGATGTTTTCACTGAAAAAACATCCAATGGACATAGTCATCTGGAATAGATGACCAGTAAAAGGAAACATATAGTGAGACTTTAATGTCAATTGAAAATGATGATTCAACTGATATTATCTAATGGAGTACTCTCTGATGGAGTTCATTATGGGATGAGGCTCAATTAAATGGATGTTTTCATTATTAATAGATATTATTATTTTCAGTAGGTTGTTAAATATTTTATTTTCAATTTCCCTACACACTGATCTTTTGAATGTAATTAATAATTGTTGTTTTGAATAGTTTAAAATATGAAAACCTATATAAATTGGTGTAGTGAAAACCCTATTATGTTTGTTAATAACATTTTAGTCTTATGATGAATAATAATATTTTGGGACATCATTTTATTAGACTTTTTAATGTTAGGAATTTAGAGATGATTATTTGGTTCAGTTATTTATTCATAATGGAATAAGTTTGCAGGGTTCTCCCATGGGTGTTGAATATACTTCTAAACAACTAAAATATTCTCTATTTTATTTGTTTCTATTTATTTGAAATATTTTTAACAATATTTTGTGGTTATTAGGTTCTCTTTAATCATAGTTTCAATGTAAAAAATCGCAGTTGGATATAATCAAATAAATATCAGAACCATTAAATTGTAGATAATTTTATACACTAGATAAGTCTATTAAAAAAATAGTATTTTTATGTAAATGGTGCATCTAGTATTTCTTGTTGTTCAAAATATACAATCTACTTCATTGTTTATTCCCTTCAAAGATAACATGGTACATTTATGTGTCTATTAGTTTATAACCTCATAAAAAATAAATGCATTAATGATGGTAAAAGGGGTTATGGTTCCCATAAATTAATAGTTTTAAATGTGTTATATTTTAATATTTATATATTATAAGGAAATTTCAATCTGACTATGTAATGTTTTTATGAAAAATGGACTATTCCATTTCATCGGGATCATAAATCATATGTATGTATAAATTGTATATTCAATTTTATAACTAGTGGAAGAGAAATAAAATATATACTGTATTAATATTTTATATATTATAAATTTATTAAATACTATGATCCTTATTACCATCCCTATAATTTTAAAAATGAATAATGGGTAACATCACTTCATGGAGGTGGTTTTCTATACATACTCATGAGTACCACAATCAGTTTCCTTTTTACAAAATGTGTAAAAAGGTAAGTAGTAAATTAATATTAAAAATTAAAAATTATATCATAAACATCATATATATTCATTGTTTCAACATTTTATTTATCCATTTGAGCTGATAAAGAAAAATATATATCACCTCGTAGAGGTTGTATTCCAAATGTAATCACAAGCAACATTATCATTTCTTATAAGATAATAAATGAGATGAATGGTGGATTACAATTTATTGTAATAATGTTTAAAAATATATAATAAATGTTTTTATTATTTCTCCATGGATATCTCTCTTTGTCTTGTGACTTATTACTTTTAGGATAACACTATTAGGAAGACTTGGACATCTAGTATATAGGTATGTATGATTGGTATAGTTTTAAATAGGTCTTTCCTGAACTAGAATTCTTAATGGGAGTGAGTATGAGAGAATAGAAGATGACATTTTATGAGTGAGGAGATTGGCATAATTTTTCTTTTGAAAAATATTAAATATATTTAAGTCCCAATCATGGTAATGTGAATCCAAAACAATAGAATTTATAATATATAGTGACAATGACTGAAATTAAATCCTAAAAAGGAATGAAAATGAAATATTTTTGTATTATTATAAATTATTTATAATAAATAGCAAGAGTTACCCATTTTAGTGGTGACGCATTTCTACCATGTTTACTATTCATAAGGACCAAAAAAGTGGTATTGTCCTTATTAATAAATTTGAAACTCCTAATAAAAAATATTAAATCTAATTTTCATGTTCAAAATTATATAATTTTATGAAATTATAGTAATATATGTACACAACAGTAAATAAATAGTTTTCCTGTAAATATGTTTTCATTTAAAAAAATAATCTTATGACAAATTAATATTTTATGCTGATTGATATGAATTTATTTAAATTATTTATAATGAAATATTTATTATGATAATTTCAAAAAAAATAATGAAAATTTTATATTTCCTTTTTTAATGAAAAAAATGTTCTCCAAAAAATAGCATTCTCTAAATTTATATGGAAAAAATTCTTTTCATAAATATACAAAAATTTAATCCTATGTGGTATATTATTTTTTACACAATGAAAAATAGCATACTTATGTATTTAGTTTTATTTTCAATAAATTTATATATTTAATATAACCATTAATTTATGTGAAATGTAATATTTTAAAAAAACTATACCATTATTTACAAAATTCCATATACAATATTATTAATAAAACTATAATGAATATAAATCCATAATATTATTACTAAAAAATAATAAAATTCATTTCTATCTAAGATTGAAAATATTTTTACATTCTTACCCCCTTCAAAAATGGTATCCTAATAATTTTATTCATTACATAATAATTCTGGTGTAAATTTCCCTCGTATAATTTTCTAATTCGCTTCATGCTTCCTTAGTCATGTAATTCTTCTGAAAAACCTTTAATTGATGATTCATCATATTTCATTTTACCTAAACTCTGTGATCTAAATTATGAACATTATTTTCATGTATGATATATTATCCCTAAAATATTCCACATAAAGTAGAAAAACATGTTATGTGTTAGGTATATAATTTCACTGTAAAAAATAATTTAACACAACATGTACCTATAAAAACATTTGAGGTAAAGAAACTATATAAGTAACTGATCCAACTTTTTCTATAATTTCTTATGGTTAAAAAATCATAGACATAACTATCCATTTACTCTACAATGTTTAAAACTTTTTTAGTGGAGATACATTAACCAAAACATCATCACAGACCTCGACATATAGATATTACCTCATGTGATATGCATAACTCTTCTACATTCATTGATGTATCTTCCTGAAATATTGAATTATATTATCTTTATCTACCATTACATTTTTTGTTTATTGTCCCAAATAAATATCATTTTATTTAAATTGACCCAACATGATGGTGTTCACTAACTTTTTCCATATTATGACTCAAAAGGTCCCATGAATATACTTGAATGAAAAATTATATTATAAGGAAATTCGACCAAAAAATATGTTAATCCAATTATATAGTATAATTAAAATATATATACAAAATAATATATTTTAATATCTGAATTTTCATCCCTATACTAAATACAAATGTGGAATAAATGTTTTACTGATATTTACTCATTACCAATGGAGTTTTTATGTCCTTTACCAAAATTTTAGTTAATCAGAGACCATGATCAAATTACAAAAATTAGAGGGAATCCATGTATTCTATTAAACTATTTATGATAAATTTTAGGAATTTGATACAGATATATTTTATCTTGAATATTGTGAATATGAATTTATTTATTTATTCTGTAAAAATAACCTAAATAATATTATTATCTTGAGATTTATTTGGAAATCTTATAATGACATTCAATGATATATTACCTAATTTAAATTTAGTAATCATAAATAGCTAAAGCATCGCCTTTTGTATATTTCGCTATGATTTTACCCACTGATATATTAAAAATTTTATAGATAATTCAAAAATAACATTCTTCATACTATCACACTAATAATATTCACAATAATCTCTATACCAATTAATACTTCCATAATGAATATAAAATATTTATCTATTTGATTCAGCAATAATTCTTTATTCAAATATCGATCATTTGAAACACATAAACACTTTTAGAAAAGTATAATTCCTTCTTTTTGAACACTAATTTTTTTTAAATACCATTAGTGAAAGAATGTACAATTTCATAAAAACCTGGATCTTATATCTAGTACATCTAAATTATTTCTTTCATATATGGTTACATATACATATGAACCAAAAATAAAAAAGTCTCACTATATTCAACTTCATGGAAATCATTCGTAAAATCATTTTCTAAAGATCGTGTTCTATTTATAACATAGTTAATGATGAATTATAATTTTGTATCATGGAATCAGCAACGATATTTTCGTTACTGAGATGGTAGTTCACTATGATGACCTAATTCTGAACTAGTATTATCCATATCCACGACCACATGTTCATATACTTTTGAGTGAATATATTTTTTATATTATGACTACTTTTCATATTTTATTTATCTCCATATATAATTGATTCCCATATAATATCAAATGAAAAATTCATCCATCTGATACATGTTCATGTAAAGTATAATTCTTCTCATGTGGCTTCAATTGGAGATATGAATAAATGGAAAATCTATCATTCTACATCATGATATAAAAAAGTACCTTCAATGAGGATTCAATGTAAATATAAAATTCACCATTAGTTATGTGAAAAGATATAAATGAACAATTAACCTATATAATTTTCATTTACTAAATGCATCAATTATATTTTTTTATATAGATAAATTTAAATATTTTTGGAGTTAACATAGTTTGTGGGACAAATAATAAGTAAATTTCCTCAAACAATGTAATATATATTGAGATAATCAAAGAAATATTATAATCATAGATAAATTTATATGAATTTGATACTCTTTCACAATATAAATTTTACAATGATAACCAATTATGCCGTATTTTGAATCTATATTCCAATTAAAATAATTTTATTACATCAAAAATTCACATTTATTGAATTTCCTTATAGATCACATTTTCTCTTTAATTAATCAAAATTATCCATATGTGTTTCTAATTATCTTATTAGATTTTAGTGTATACTAAAATATCATGAATAATATCAGCCACATATTTATCCTGATACTCCTTCACATGTCTATTTATTAGATGCCGAAATAAAACCGAGGTGTTTGTTATGATGCATAGGATAACCAAAATCTATTCAATATTATTCCTTGTACTAAAACCCATCATTGACATATCAAACTTTATAACTTTTAATTGATGGTAACCCTACAAAAAATATATCTATTGAAAATACTATATGCACCATAGGCAATAAATAAAGTCAAATATATAACGAGAAATATAAATATTATTCATATTGTAGTTTTTGAGTGATCTATAATCAATGAAAAATCTACTAGAACCTCCATTATTAATAAAAATTAGTATAAAATAACCCCAAGTACAAGTACTAGAAAATATATAAACCTTATGAAGATGATATTGGAGATTCCTTTTATGTTCTAACAGCTCATTGAGATCCATTCAAAAAAATTTATTGAAATTTTCTTAACATCATGTACTAATTCAATAGTTATCTATGCCTTTTAATAGGAAATGACAATATAGAAAAAATTATGATATACATCTATACATTCATTCATTACCCACACATCACATATTTTAATAGATTCCTTAATTTTCATCATTATATAAAATATAGTTTTCACTCATACCTTTAATTATATTCTATTAATCTTGATATTTTATTAACGGTATACATTCATTTTTATATAAATCATTCTAGAATTTGAATATGACTCTAGTATCACTATAATTAATAATATCGTGATAAACTGAATTATAATTTACAAACTATATAACATCAAATTATTTAATGGGAATGAAAAAAGGTTTTCAAGAAAACACATTCCCAATATTATATCCATATGATTTCTAAAAATTCATGTTTCCTTTATAGTTCCATGATAAGATCTTACAAAAAGATATTGATTTATTTATTGATATGGTGTTTCTTTTTGACATCAATATTTGTAAGATATAAATTATTTGGTTGATCTTGGATTGAATAATATATTTGGAATAATAACTATACACAAGTAACATTCCTGAAATTGGTCCAGTATTCACCATAGTAGTATAAACAGATATTACCATGGAATTTTACTTCTAGTCGTGATGCTTCCCATTGTCAGTGACCAATCCTAGACCTTCATTTTTATAATTCACTAACTTATTACATCAAAATCATATCATTCTAATATGCTAAACTATTTTACAAACTCGGTCTTTTTATATTTTTTTCATTTAATTAATGAGGAAATGAAACCAATATTACTGCTACTGTGACACATTATTTATCCTACCGAACATCCTCTTATATTTCTTTTATCAATTTTAGATCATTAGGTTGGAAAATCAGCTAATTTATTGGTTGAATTATTCTTCATTTCAAACCACCATGACTGTTTCATTAATTTTTTTTTTCAATAAGTATGTTTGTTTTGGAAAAATCCATAAAATGATTCTCAGTATAGATAAAAAATTCTTCATAACATTAAAATTCTTGAGTGTCTAATAATCATTATAAATATTATTTTAGACTTATGTAAAATAAATGTATTTTATTCATATGTTCTAGAATGAAAATAATAAAATTCATAGAGAGTCTTGAAAAATTCTCATTATAGGTGGACACTAATTCATTATCTTTTTCTCAATTATATTAATATCCTTTAAATTCTAAGTATAATAACTTTATGAAAATACTTCTCATGAAAATTTATTTAATGTATGAACACAATGTGGAAGCGTTCTCAAAAAATTTCAATAGTATATTTAATCACACACTATATTTGATTGATAAAACTAAAAAACAATAAATATCAATTGTGATATTATAATTTTATATACATCCCAAATATTAAAAAAATTCCATAACATTCAGCCTTCATCTTTTATTATGCCAGATGATCGATTGAATTCAGATGTTTTTGTTTCAGGAAATTATATATAATTAAAATTTTCCTAAATGAATTATATATTATCTCTCATTAATTATTGAAACTATTAATAAGATATTGTAATTTATTTAATAATTGTGAAGATTTCATTGTTATTTCCATTTAAGGTTGTTGATTCAACGGTTATTATCCTCTTAAATCCTTCCTACATATGTATCCATTTTTCCTCTCCAAAATAAATCTAAACATAAATTTATAAGAAGAAGAAACATGGTAAAAATTAAAATTCTATATAATGAAATTATAACAACAAATGAGGGAATCATTAATGTGTAATTCTACATTCTTTTAACCCTTATATGTATCCAATCCTTTCCTATGATAACAAATATAATAACACTTTTTATATTTATATAATTGTTAAAAAGATTACACAAAAATTTTCACAATCATACATTTTAATGATATTTTCCATTTTAGTTTTATTGAATCTGATAAAAACATTAAAAAATAAAGTGCACACTTTTACATAGTATATAAGAAAATTTAGATCATTATATTTACAACAACCATTTATTAAAGACACTTTTTCGTCATTTAATATGAATCATTATAGTGTAAATCCTAGCATATATAAAATTTATACTCAATCATAGTTCTTATAAAAAAAATTTAAACATGGGATGAGAGAAAAAAATTATTAATGTATATAAATATAATGGAATCGTATTGTTTTAGTGAAAACATGAAAACACTTAAAGACATTTATCTTTTTCACATTAAAACATTGAGAACAAAAGTAAAAAAATTCATAAAGTGAAAATTACTCTTCAATCAAATAAAAAACATAAAACATATAATAAATAATATTAATAACCATGAATACGACTTATGGAAAATGGTAACCCATGATAACATTTCATATAAAAACATATGGTTAACTAATAAAAGTGGATATCCTTTCCTTTCCTCATAAAATCAATATAATTCCATAAAAACCCTTTTTAATCATAATTTAGTACACAAGGTGCACCAAATTTATAACCATATTTAGTAAATTTTATCAAAACATATAATAAATAAATTCCAACAAATTATAATTGAGTTTCATACCCAATCATCTTCTGCATTTTTCAATTTTTAATACTATTAATTACCCAATGCATTGGAGATTTATATTGTGCTCACCCAACATAATAAGATATATTGGGTTCACACATCATCATATATAATTCTCAATTATAAAATCATTACATAAACGTTTATAATAGTTCATATATTAATCATAAAACCCTTGTAAAAATCATTTGAACCCATTAGAAAAGCATTATAAATTTATTCATAATGATATGGCCAATTATGTTATGTCACTAAAAAATCATACAATAGAAAAATTATTCAAAAATTGGAATTATGATTTACATTGAAAAACTATATTAAATTATATTAGAATCATTAAATTGAATAATGTTTATGATGTTGGGAAAAAAAGTCAGACTATATCTGTTAAATAATATATTCTTTTTTACTTTGGTAGAAAAATATTAAAATTGTCGGTATGGGAGGTATTTAAATGATTAGTTTTTATACCTTAAAAATTAAATAGTAGTTATGAAAAAAATTTACAAATATAAATATATGAGAAGGAAAATTCTAGGAACATTTTTAATATCCCGGATATAGAGGAAAAAATATTAAAGAAATACTTTAAAATAATATTTTAATGAGAAATATATTACCATAAGTATCATCTAAAATTGAAGTCTCCCTAACTCAAGAATAATTAAAATATATAAGTTATTAAATTTATAAATAACATTTCTCATGATCATTTCATTATTATTAATAATTCTACACCATTTATTATCTTGGATTATTTAGTTATTAAAATTATATAATTCACTATGAAAAGTTTGTGATCGTTCAAATTATTCCCTCAAAATCACATCGGTGGGATAACCATGGAAAAAAGGATTTTATTTATATTATATATAGAATAATAAAATTATTATATTTATAAAATTTATAAATTATATAAACTTTTAAAACAATACATGAAGGGAATCTGAGAAAATTTCACCACACTTTTCCCTGGAGAAATTAATCATTACAATTACTTGAAATACTTTTCTATTTCTCTGATGAGTGGAAAATAAATAAACCATGGAATATTTTAATATAAAATAATAATAAATATTTCATAAATATAATATTTAATCATTAATACCATCCTTATGACTATCATTTAATGTGAAAAATAATTATGAATTGCATCACTCCATAGAGGTTGTATTACACATGAATGCTCGACCGATGTTATTAATATCAAATAGAAGGAAATGGAAATAATTAAAGTAATATATTTAATTTATGAACTTAATATTACATTATAAATATCTTATTTATTCATTTTATTAATCATTCTTATTAACCATGAGATCTATTGACAAAAAATGAAACATATTGCTTCATGGAGGTGGTACTCCACATGTATGCTGGAGCAATATTTCTATTTCCCATAAGATTCAAATGGAACATAATAAAAAGATAAAACATAATATTAAAAACATTTAGTTATATTTATTTTACTAATTTTATTATTTCATTATGTTTTAAGATGGTTTTAATAGTTACCATAATAACTAAACATGAAATAGTTCAGTTAGGACATATACCCATTCCTCAAATATCTACCTTCAGATTACTCCATTAACATTCTACATTAAGTCATTTGGGAATATCAGTACCACTAGAATATGGGGCGGGGTTGTTTCTAGATATTTGTAATGGTAATGAGAAAAATATAGTGCTCAAAATGTCTGATCAATAGAGAAGAGGATGTTTCCTTTTATAAGCGTGGGGACTGAAACAATTGTACATTTCATAATCTTTAAAATATTATGAATTATAAATCATGTGATTGTGGATCCAAAAATATCCATAATGATATATAAGATTATATGGGATTATATCCCATCCATAAATAATATTTATGTTTATTTTTTTCTATATCATAAATTATTTACATTATTTATCCCAATTTACCACTTACCGTGGAGACACATTCAATCCATGGTTAAAATTCATAATGAATAAAAATAAATAAATAAACAAATTACTAAATATGAATCTCATGATCATAAATATTCAATTCAATATTATTATTATTATTGTATAATTTGAATAAACATCTTTTGATGTATGTGTGAAATGAGCATTGAAGAGTAGTTTTAAAAAATTTGTTTTTAAGTATTATAAGGTACTTTTTCAAAAATAAAATATAATGTTGATTAAAATAAAATTATTTAAATTATGTTACATGAAATGGATCATATTTTACTTTTAAAAATAAAATAATATAATGGAAAATTAAAATTACATTTTTCATGAATAATAAGAAAACATTGCAAAAATCAGCATATTCATTATTCACTCAAAAATAAATCTTTTTAGAAAAATATAAAAAATTATTCTTAAGTGATAATTCAGATCATATTTCCAAAAAAAAAATAATTTTTATAAAATTAATTTTTGATATCAATCAATTATTCTTTAAAATAAAATAATTTATTTGTTGGAAAAAATAGTAAAATAAATCTATTCCTTTTTAAATAAAACTATTATAAAATCAATTTTAATAACATAAATAATATATATCCATAAATTGAATAATTAAAAATGGTGTGAATTTTTAATGATTTCCTAGTTTTCAAATACTGAGACCAGTAAATGTATTTGAAATCAATATTTCTTTTATTCAATAATGATTTTTCAAAAATAAGTTTAGTGTGTACTTATCCTTCCTTACATGGGGGTGAGGCTTGTCCCACATGTTTTCCTATGTTTGTGAGTTGTTTAATGATTATAATCACATCTACCTTATATATATATATGAAAACACATATATCATTGTAAATAAATTTATAATATAGTTAAATTATATATTATGAATATAAATAAATATTATGTGCAAACAGGTTCAGGATCCAGGCGATCCTGATCCTAAAAATTTATTAAAAAAAAGAGAAAATGGCAGAGAAGTGGGCTTAAAAAGACAATAATAATAAGAACTATGTGCATCCAAATCAACCAGATGAGAGTAGAACTCAGGAATAACAAAAGGCCATCCCGAGGAAACCTATAAAGCTGCTATCTTTGATAGAGCATCTGCAACCTGGTTGGTCTCTCTGTAAACATGAGTGACATCCAGGTGGTTGTGCTCAATCATCTGACGGAATTCAATCCATAATGGAAGGATTTTCCATGGGATAGATCAGGAATGAGCCTTTAGTATATGCACTGCATTGGGGGAGTCAGATTCTACCTGAAGATGTCTCCAGCTGTAATGAGTGGCATACCTGATTACGTTAACCATAACTGAAAACTCAACCTCAAAAGTTGTACCATGTCCAATGAAATGGAAGAAACAACCCTTAACCAAACCTCGTTATGTTTCGAAGATGCCACCACATATGGAGGGACCTGGTGCAACTGATAACACCCCATCCACATTCACATTCAGCTAGCTTGGAATCGGTGGGATCAATCGAATTGACATCAGGACAAGAGGTTTCATGGCTCGCCCAGTGACACCAAAGGCTTTCATAATAAGCAAATCAGACAACCCATTTTTCATTGATCCATGATGCAACTTGGATGATGTCCAAAAAGCCCTATATATTGAGCATAATACAACCTGAAACGCGGGACATTGGCCTTCAAAGGTAGCACCATTTTGTTCCTACCATACTACCAGGAAAAAATTAGTAGTGGAAGTGAGGAGTATAACCCCAACTTGGTCACTATACTGAGCACCATGATCAGACTTTACAAGATATTCATATATTTTCAAGTCTATATGAAGTCCAAACACCTCCCACTGATGTATCCATAAACTGTAGAAAAAACTGCAAGATATAAAAATTTTATTAACAGATTATTCCTCCTGTAAGCATATGTAGCAAATCGAGGCAAGATTTATTCCCAATCATTGAAGTAGTGCTTCTGTTGGAAGTCGTCCCTTCCATAATCTCGATAGCAGTGTGTAATAGGAGGGAAATATAAAGGCAGTGCTAGAAATTTTCAGCCAAGCAGGAGTGAAGGAAGTTGCATCACACAACTACCTATAAAACTCCCTTGAAGAGAAGCAACCACTGGATTTGTGGGTCCAAATTAAAATGCCAGAATCAAAAAAGACATAGCACTGTATTTTCAGTTTAATATCCACATGAATACAACCATTGAACTCATCCAATACAAGTGCATCAACAACCATAAGTTGCTGCATGTTAGGGGAAACCTCTTCACATTGTTTATGGGTCTACCAATATATTGATTAGACCAAACATTTAACTGGTACGATTTACAAACCAGCCATAGAGAGATGGTCAAAATATGATGATAATCATTATAGATGGCCACCCAAGTGGATAAGAAGACATGAAGTGAATATCCACTTTGCAGATTGTGAAGAAACCTATGATTGAGAAATTCCAAAGACATGACAACAACACTCAAAAGGTTCCAAGTTAATTTACACAGCAGCGCATGATTGTAATTCTTTAGATCCTTAATTTCCATGCCTCCCATATCAATGGTATTTGTACACTCTTTCCATGATATAGTTATCAATTTATGTTCATAGATGGATCATGTCTATATAAAGTTCCTGATAAGCACTTGAAACTCTTTAATTAGATTTCTAGGCCATCTATAAATGTAGAAGGCATAGACAAACGTCAATTTGATGACTTAATTAACAATTAAAATACTTCCAGTAAGGGAAAATTTCTTCCCATTCCTTGTGAAAATCTGAGCAATTATCTTTGAGGATATGTTCTCAAGATGAATTATTTTCACCCTACCCAAAAATAAGGGTACCCCACAATAGGTGAAAGGAAAAGTTTCATTTTTTTACTCCAAGTGTTATATTACTTTTATTTTTCTTATGAAGAGTCATACTATTCCCAAAAAAAGAAAAAGTACTTATTCTAGCATATCACTTGGCCCAAAACCTCTCAATAGTGAGAATAAATCCTCTGGAAAGAAGAAATAGTGCCTCTGTCAGCCTGTCCAAACATCAACATATCATCCACATAGAATAGTTGTAACATAGAGAAGATGTTCTTTCGAATGCTCAGATTCTTATGAAGACCATCCTAAACCAAATCATTAATACCAACACTCAAGTAGTCCTAAACCATAGCAAAATAGCAACCCATAGAGAGGATCCACTTATCTAATACCTTTGGAGCATGGAAAATATCCCCTAGGGGATCCATTAATATGTACAGATTGACAGGAACTTGTGAAAATATCACTGACAAGCTTGATGAACGGATTGCATATTCCATGTTTCTTTAAAATAGAAAAAATGAAATCCCATTTTATAGTATCAAAGGCTTTTGAAATATACAGCTCATGAGAGAAACAACCATCCCAGACCAGCTTCCTCATGATGTTAACACATTCAGAAGCAGTGAAAAGACAATTTTGAATGCTTATTCCTAGGACAAAACCATACTTGTTGGGGGTAATAACCCTCATGGAAATGATCCCCAATCTAGATGCAATGATTTTGATAATGATTTTTGGAATGTGTTTCCCTATGGAAACCAACCTAAAGTCATAGATATTCAGAGCATTATCATACTTTGGTATTAAGGAAATAAAGAAGGAATTCACAACATGTGGCATCAAGGCAATGGTGAAGAAATCTCTAATTGCACTAATGACATCTTGTCGAACAATATCACAATTGAACATGAAAAATTTACTGGTGAAGCCATCCAGACCTGCCGCACTATCAATATTAAGGTAGAAAAGATCAGACATGATTTTACCCTCCACGGGAACTGCAGTTAGAATCTTTATCTGCTGACCATCTACAGTTGGAGAAATGTTATCATGTAATTTGTGAGAAAATTAACCATTGTCACCAGAATAAATACCTTCAAATTAATTGACCACAACATTTGAAATATCCTATTCCGAGTTTTATAGACTTCCATCAACTTCAAGTGAGGTTAAACCTGTGTGAATCCTTCTTTCTCTATGAAGACATTGAAGGAACATAGAGTTCCTGTCCCACTTTTGCAACCATATAACATTCTAATGATTCTTAACAATCCTTTTATGAAGGTTTAACAAATCATCAAGCTTATAATGATCCTAAACCTCATCCCTAGAGGGGGAATTCTACTATTGATAATCATTTTGGCATTGGCATTAGTCCTGTTGAGACACTTTAATGTCATTATCCAGACGAGAGAAAGAAGACATGCCCCATTCCCTAACCATTATTTTTACAAGATTAAGCTTGCTGACCATAAAAAATAAAGGGCTTCCATAGGGCCATGCATCTAAGAATCAAGGATCACCTCTCTGCATCCAGGCACAACCAGTCATGATTTGTAAAACTTGAATGGAAAAGGGGAGAACCTCAAATTTCCAGTACATATTTCAATTAGAATGGGATTATTATCCGAGTGATATTTTGGTAAGCCAAGGCAAGATATTTTCAAAGGATCATACCCTTCATCAACATTGTCCAAGCATCCATCAAGTTTATTAGCTTTTCTACCATTGATGGTGTACCTGGTCAAGGTATATATCACCACCCACAACAGAAACATTGACCATATATAAACTGTAATTTTAAAATATTGAATTTAAATATATTATAAAAATGTATTAATGTTAAATATATATATATATATTTGTATGTAAATATATGTATTTGTTATATATATTACATTTATGAATCAGAATATATATATATGTATTTTAAATATAGTACCCTATATAAACACTTAAAAAATTAGATAAATGATGGTCTCTATTAGTGATAACTAAACTAATAATAATGAGATTATTTTATTAATACTAAATAATGTGATGAAAAATGGTTCACTTTTATCAATATTTTTTTTATTGAGGATAAAAATGATTTTCATTATCCCTAATACCCATTTATTAGTGTTTTTTAGTAGAAATTATTTGTAGCACTTAATATAGAAGTATTTATAGTACTTTAATGTGAAATTTTGATTCAAGTGGATCAAATGTTCTTATCTGATTATGGAACATGTCAGGAAATATTTAATTATTTTGAGTAATTAATATTGTATATCGAATGATGAATCTCCATAGGTTTCCCCATTGTGTATGTTTGTGTAATGTAATTAGATCATTTAATCTAAAACGTGAAGGCATCTGATTTTGAAATAAATCATAAAAAATAAAAATTTAACATTGTCACCCAATTCACGCCATTCTCCCCAATAGACCTCCCATATCTCGACCACCATATTATGATTACAATTTTTTAAAAAGTTATTGGGTTCAATCCAATATGGGATCTTAAAAAAGGCTAATACTATTAGTTTTAGTACTGTAAAAATGAATAAAAATCCAATGTCTACATCCATGACGTTTGTATGCTTGATCCAATTATTGGGAGCCTCTATTTACATCATTGGGGATTTAATGAAAAAAAAGATTCAATTTTTTACATAAATAGTGCATTATGTTATATCCCACCCTATGATATACCCATAATAACATATATGAATTTTTTTTACAAAGGGGCCTCTACCACTGATGCATATAATATATTGAAATAACTACATATGATTCTAATACCGGTAACAATAAAAATACAACATATATTTGTAACATTACCCCATGTAATTAATATCATGTTATTTTAATCATTACTTTGGAAATAATTATATTTATTATTTTTTATCATATCATCCAACTCCATTATTTATGGGAAACTAATAATGAATAATCTAGGTGAAGGTAGGTTCATGTTTCTATAGAACCATAATTAATTCAATATATTTTACTTTTTATTAAATTATTTATGAGAATTATTTTAGAATTTGAGAAAAAAATTCCAATGTACTACTATTTTCATGAGATACTTTTTCCTCCATTAAATCATCAAAAACAATCTTCACTTGACATCATTTACTATGTATATCATCCATGAGAGCTGGAAGTGGAATAGAACACTGGATGTGACAAGTGGTTTTGATGTTGGCATATACTTAGGAGTGTTATGTTTTCATTCATACTATATGGATAATGGAAATTGATAGTATGGTGTAAAAGGACCTTGATTGTGTCAACCACCCATATAGTAAATAGGGGGAGTCATTCTATGGAACTGTTTATAACTTTTTCCAGGAATAAAAATTAAATAAATACTTGTAAAATAATGGAAATTCAAAAATTCACTTTTCCATATTAACAAATTCTACATCTAACATGTTTTTATTCATTTATTTTCTTTTAATTTCCTCTAATTACATTTTGAATTTATATTTTGTTTTTTTATTTCAATCTATAAACACAAATATTTTATATAATTATTAGCTAAATAATAAATTATTAATTAGTAATTATATTTTTATTATTATTAATAATATGAAACTAAATAATAATTATAATTATTTATTAATGATAAATAATAATAAGTAGTTAATATTGGTTATATTTTAATAATTATAAATACTAAATAATAATATTTAATTAATTATAAATTTTTTATTTTTAATAGTTAATATTTATTACTAATTACTAATTGTTAACTATTATTTTATTTTTATTAACATTATTTTTTAGTAATTAAATATTAATAAATTAATATTTAATTAAATAATATTATTTATTAATAATCAATTATCAACTAATTAAGAAATATATAGTAACTAATTATATTGGGTCAAAATTATTATTTATTAAATAATAGTTATTCATATTTAATTGTAATTTTTAATAGATAATTATTATTTGGTTATTATTATTAATTTGTTGTTATCAATTTTATTCATTAGTATCTATCTATTAAATAATAATTTATTAATTAAAAAATATTAATTATTAATAAATAATTAGTTATTTATTAATATTATTAATTAATAATAATTTCTTTTTTAATTTTATAATTTTAATTTTAAATTAATATTATTTAATACCTCATTAATTTTTAATTATGTAGTTTTTAATATTAATTTTTTATAATAAATAGGCACTTATGTCCCTTTATAAAAATAATTGATAAGTACAACAGATGATGACTTTTGTTGTTCTGTGTAAAAGTCACTCATACAAAACAAATAGAAAAATACCCCAAAATGAAAACAAACCCACAGAATGAGAATAATTATAATTTACCCTTATTTTCTATCCAACCATGAGGATTTTTAACTCTTCAACAAGATTTATATTTTATACAAGGCCCAAATTTTGGATCAATATTAAATTTCCAAGATAAGTCTTGGATGTCCAATATCATATTATACAAAAGATTATCTTCGATTTTTGAGGTGATAAACACCATAACTCTTATTAAATAATTGTAGCTAATGATCCATGGTTTCTTATTTGTGAAAATGTATTCATCTTATGAGTCAAACTAAGATTCTCTATCCACACTGAGTCAAAGGAGAAACCTTCATTATAAGTATTCATTAGAGAAAACAAGGATTTTTTAATCATCACATCCTCAAACTCCAAATTTGGGTAACTTCCCAATTTATCATAGGTAAATTTCATTCCTTGGTAAAATTATGTGTGTAATAATTTCATACCTCATCCATGATCAACTATGATTCCTGTTATTGGGAAACAATATATTCATGGTTATGAACCCAGATATCCTCCAATTTATGATTATGTTCCTCTGATATATATTCATGATCGATAAAAACATAATTTTAAAAAGAATATAGTCCTCCATAACCTATCTTAATTGATCTATTAGGGGAGAGAATAGTCCTTCAAAATGTAATTTTCCCCCATGTATTCTCGATGTACACTTATCTACAATTATTAGGAAGATAATATGACATCCTCTTGACGAGGTTGTTTGGAGGGAATTACTGGTGAGTTAGACATATCATTCATTGTATATTCACCAACATTAAGGGTCCCATTACTCAAATATGATCCCTAGACATCCTCAACATCATTAAAGATATGATCATTCATGTTCTAATACCATTTTTTATTGAAAAAAGTGTCAGACATTACATAATAGTTTATCAACCATAGTCTATGAAGTCAGTTTATTTTAACAATATTTAATATCATATTCCTCCATAAAATACACCATTTTATATTTATGGACAAGAGAATCCATAAATAACTTGACATCTTCCATTCCCTATTTAACAATACCATCCCTTCAAATATTTCCCATGGATTACATAGTTTTATCAGGGTGTTGTTTATCTTCTATATGTACCTTTTTAGGGGATTCATTATTTTGTTGGCCATTAGATTCCAAATTTGAATTTGGATGACCTTCATGTAATAGAGAAGTTATATATATATCTTGGTTTTAAGGAGATGATAAATATTGATTTAAATTTCATTTGTAGTTATCCTTACATTTTCCTGTCATTTCACAGTTCATAAAAGTTAGACCTAAGTAAAATTGGTCAAAAGAATTTTCAATAATATTAAATCCCATGAAAAATTCAACGACCATATAAATCTCAAGAATAAATTTATTTATTATTTCTAAAAAATAATAATATTGTTTTGATAAATATAAGGAATACATATATTTCAACAGGAATTATTTTAATGTTCCCATACATTTCCTTTTTAGTTTATTTTTACATTTTAAGGGGATGTATTATAGAAGTGGAAATTTACCATAAAATATAAGGTTCCAAGAAAAAATAGATCCACCTTTGAATCCAATACTAACATTCCCCATAGAGATTTTTTAAATTGAGGGTTAATGTGCTGGTTTAAATCATTAATTCTCATAATTTCTAGAATTATATTGGAAAACAAAAATCATCCTGAATTGGATTTGGGGTTTGCATAAAGTAAGATGATATAGAAGTGTCCTTTTCCCAATAATTTCATCATTCAATCATCAAATACCAAAACAATATTGTAATTAATTCTTAATATAAGAAAAAAATCAATCAATTTCCTTATATTACAAAGGTACAAAAAGAAGTAATGCATAAATTTTTAAATTGTGTAAGATATAATTCCCTTTTGTGCCTCCATAAATGAAAAGTCATGTTTCATTACGAGTATCCCTATCAATTATTTGAGGACTTAAACGTCACTAAGTGACCCACTTTCCAGATGGAAAACCCCATTTCCTAGATTAACTAGAGTTGTAGATGCTACAAACAGCTCACTTAAATATACTGAATGAGTCAATAACCTTTAAACAAACATAACCATGGATGAACAAAGAGATCTACTATCATGGTTTCACACTACAACTTTTCAAATAGGTACCCCGGTCCCTTTAATGCAAAATAATATCTAGGTTTCGTGGGATATAATTTCTTTACATGCACATACAATCCGATGGGTGTAATAGAATTGAAAGTAGTGGAAAATAAAATGTCATCCATCGAAGTAAATCGTAGATTATCATTTCTAGAATACATATAAACATAAAATCATGAATACATTTTGTGATCACCAAACTATATTAGAGAGAGAATCCCTCCATCCTTCCCAATCTATCTATTATTAATAATCAATGGCATGTTATTAAAATTTAAATATGAATATTAATAGTTAAATATTAATAATTTTTAATTATTATTATTATTATTAATTATTTGTTATTATTTATCAATTAATAATTATAATTAATAATATACTAATTATAAGTAATAATATATTAACATTTTTGTTTAGTAAGGGGAAGTGTAATACCACTATAGAAATCCATATGAATTTTTAGGGAGCCCTCCAATAAAAAAGGGAACCCCATGTGCAGGTATTAATTATATATTCATATTATTTTAATTTAATAAAATTGAATATAATATTAGTCAAAATATTCTATAAATAAATAAATAAATAAATGAAACAAAATTAGATTTTTTACATAAATCTATTGGTTTTTGAAGCTCCAACACCATTGTCTCTTAACCCATGATAAAGGCATTTAATTATATAAGACATTTGGCCTCTTCCAAATGAGACTAATGGAATCATGGGATTCATTGACTATGAGGACATGCTATAAAAAAAATAAATCCTATAAATACATTCAATATTCAAAAAATAAATATTGATAAAGAACTGTTACCCGCTGCACTATCGGTTCGTCATGTTGTCATTATTTAACATGATTCAAATTTTCAATACACTCTTATAAGGTGCACCCCCTGATTGAAAATACTTATATACAAGGATGGTCTGGGAGAATTAGTGTCACCCAATTAAGTCAGCATAAAGATAATTCATGACCATATATTTCATGCTCCTGTGGATCTATCCCAAAAAATGTTATTTTAAAAGAAAAACATTAAACATTTATCACTTCCCCATATAATTTTTCAATGAATAAATAGATACATTGTTTGTATTTTTTTATATATTATTAGTAATTAACTATAATGAATATTAATTCATAATAAATATAGTTTTTTCACTAAACATAATGATATATATACAAATAAATATTTGATTTTTCATAAAATAAATGGATATTTTACAACCCTATATTTTTTCATGGTATCAAATTCTGATGGAATTTGAATTTTTTTGGTAGGATGTTCATTTTGTGAAAAATGATAATCCTTATATATCTCATGATAGATAATTTGAGAATGGTGTGATGGTTCATCCCCCCAATGATACATGATCATGTGGGTGGATAAACCATGTGTACATTGATGAATAGGTCGGGTGTTTGGATTGAACATCAAAAGAATTGAGTATTTAAGTGGTTCTTTGAGCCATCACAATAGAGATGTACATTCATGTAATTAAATTGAGGTTGATGTGGTCATGATGTAATTATAAAGTTATAGAGGGTAACTCTATTCTCTTTGTGATGTGTGTTAAACTAAAATATTATATCAGAATAAAGGACCCATGAAGTGTTCCATAACTATAATAGCAGCTAGGGGAAAACATTAGGTTCCTCAATGAGTTGTTGAAACTTGTTTAGGTCAGTAGGATATGGGTAATGGTGATTGTTGATTTGAAAATATATCCCAAATCAATGATTTGATATTATTACAGATTTTATTGTTACAAAATATTAACTAGACATGCATACAATTGTTTTTAGAGGGGTTAGGGAATAAGGCTGACTACAAAGAGACACATTGAATGATTTTATGCAACTGGGACTCACTTATCATTTAGTTTTACAGAGAAATATGGGATTCTTAAATATGGGTTTATTTAGGGTATATTAACACCTAATCATATTACTATAGGTAAAATAAACAGACAACAGTATCACTATGGAAGTTAAATGATACATTCAATAGACTATAAATGAAGAAACATGAAAACCATTGAACCAATGTGATTTTTTAACCTACTTAGACTAGATATAACATTTAATCCTAATATATAATACTCCATGATGAACCATGGTTTGGGATAAACTGAAAGAAATTGTTTTATAATTCAATTGTCATTATGTTTTTAAAATGTATATCCAAATATAAATTTATAAAACAAATATAAATTCACCATAATATGGGTGTCTTATTTTTTTAAATAATACATTCCATATTATTAAATCTTCTTTATGATTTTTTGTGAATTTGAACAGAACTGTCAATTGATTATACCATACATGAATAAATTTCATATCAACATCATGCTTACAACAATATTTGGATTTTAATTTACATAAAAAGTAATATGTAATAACTATAATGTGTCTATATTACCATCTGATAAAAACAACATACTATGTATTCTATGAGAAACATTTATTAATTATGAAAATTTAAATCATAGTGAGAATTTATAATTCAATTCCAAAGTATTCATCACTTTGAAAATATTCAAACTTCGAAACTCTAAGACATCAAGTGTTTCAATGTAAAATTATGTTATCTGAATATAAATATTGTGAAATTTATCTATCATAATCTTTTTAACACATTCCACCTAACTTATTCCCATTAATTATTATATAATTTACCTTTTACTTTAACACATGACAGGTAAATCCTATAAAATTTTAGGATAAAGTGAAAGTTCCATTGAATCAGTAACTAATGTATCTCGTTAAAATTTTCTTTAGTTTTATAACTTAAATAAGTTTTAAGAAAAAAATATTAACTCATATATATAATTTAAATAGTACAATCTAATATTGGAATTATTATATATATTATAGATAAATTAAAATAAATACATCTTTATTTATCATTAATTATAATACAATTTTAATATAGTAATTGAAATATACATTTTCATTATATTGGTTTAGTCCTTTATTTTTTGTCTATAAACATCAAAAGGTCCAAATATGATCAAAAAATATTGTCAGTTACTCTATTATCATCATAAAATATTTCTACGATACAAAAAACACATTTTTTTAGTACGTGACTTCTATTTATTATTTGTAAGCATATTTATTTAGTTAACTATAATATCCATGTCAAAAATTGCATTCAATGTGTCCAAATCCTTTTTCCCTAATTGAATATTTTATTAAAATATACCAATAATCGGTGGGAATGATAGTCTATCATATTTCAACAAATTAGTAGCTAAACATTTTATCATGGATATGAAATGTTATCTTTATTTTATCTCAAAACAAGATATAGATTTCGATAAATTAGAAACCATGTCTATACAGTCAGTTATCACATTTTTTTATTCATGAAATCCCTTTGAATTTTAACATATTTTATTATAAAATAAAGGAAATTAGATAATGATACCTATAATTTAATTAGTTTATTTTGAACGTGATACATACATTTATATTATAATTTTATAACATAACTATTTTTTCTTATCATTAATGTAAATTATTAACTCAAATAATTATTCTTTTAGTTTCAAATCTTGTATATTTAACAAACTTTTGTAATTTAAAATCATTTTCATATACGCTTTAAAATTAATAAGTTTATTTCTAAAATGTATATTATGGACATGGATATTCATGAGAGTTTAGAGATATCTATTTAGTATATTTCATAATACATCACATCGAATTAATATTGTTAATCTTTAATAAAACGGTGTTTTAATGACTCTATCATTCTTCTTGTTAAAAAAATTATTAAAATTTTATACCCCAATTAATTAGTTTTAGTTTTTACTTTTACACATTCTACTTATATAAAATTATAACTAAGATATCATATAACTAGATCCTTTATTTTATAACATTTTTAGAATATCTATAATACATTTTATTTATTTTAATTACATTATTAGGAAAATTATGTAAATTCCTATTTTTTCAATTTCTTTGTCGGAAGAAGTTACATTCTTTTGTCATCTTTAATGGATTATTTAAAATCATTTCATTTTTTATTTTAAATATCCATTTTATTATATATAAAAATATATTATTCACATGCTCGTATCAATAGAAAATTATTACAATTTACCTCTTATGACAAGTCATTAAAATATTAAGGAATCGATGTTATGAATCCATCCTATAAATTTACATATAACTTGAGAGTAAAATTTATGCTTCAAACATAAATTATTCACAACCTTATGAATTTTGGTATATTTACAATAATTATAAATCAAACAATAAATACACTATATTTTTTAGAATAATAAATTTATATTTTATAATATTCATTCGTGATGTGGACTCTCCACTAGGGTTCTTACATCCATTCAGTTAGATTAGAAAATATCATATCCAATGGAAAGCATTTGACAAGGATAATAATGTCTTTAATTCTTCTTATTTAGTTTAGTTAATGTTGAAGACTCTTCATATATTCTTTTCATTTTATTTTATCCAAATAAATTTCCATTATCATTATGTACAATCAATATGGTTCTTGATCTGAGACCACTAAAGTCATGTTTAACCATCCTAAACATATTGTGGAGATAAGGACTATTTTAATTTAATTTAAATGAATTGTAACCCACAAAAAAACTACTACAATGGTTTAATTAGTGAGTATGGAATAAAATAAATGGATAGTCATGTATAATAGGGGACCATAGTCTCTCCATTTCATTCATATACCCAATCATATTATGAACATTACTACAGACTGATTATCCTTATATCATATTTAAAAAAATGTGGTTTGGAAACATCATATCAGTCATTAAAAATATATTCTAGATATATCATTTTATGGATATCTATAATTTCCTATGAATAGTAGGTATTATGTTATTTTTTAGAATTTTAATCCATAATAAATAGAATGAGTTTGGAAGATTTATATGAATGTTTTTTATGTTTATCAATGTCATCAAATTCATTTTATTGAACATGTTCATCAATTTTTTATTTTAATTGGTTGTTTGAAAACATTGGACATTCTTTTTATTTGGGAGCTACACTAAAATTTCAGTACCAGTGGAGGAAATTTCTAAAACTTTTATTTTCCATGAAAATGGTTGATCTCAAGATTATATTGGATGATGATATTTTTTTATACAATATTTTAGTTTGTTAAATTAGTAATATTTTTTATTATAATATAATAATATATTTTATTAAATGGGATCTTGATAAAATGATGACTTCTTTTAAAAACATCATATTTATTTGTAGGCCATGATCAATATTTCATACTAATATAAATTTTTATGTATGCATAAATAGTACAAGATTGTTTATGTAGGAAAAATTTTGAATTATAGTGGTTTGGTTCATTGATAGTTTACTGGATAAATTTTCATAAAATCCATCATATTGGGAAATCAACCTCTATTTCATTAGTGTAAAAACTTTTATGGATTTCTAGCTAGTTTAACGCAATGAATATTCTTAAAATATGATAACAAATAATAATTAAAGGGTACTGATGATATGATCAACAATAGAAAACATGAAAATAAATCATTAGTTATAAGTTTCCCTTCATACCCAATATAATATAGGGGTACATGAGTTAATATTGATAATACCTAGTTCGATTATTATGGACTCAGTAAGTGCAACCTTGGTAGTAATGTGAAACATTTTATTTTATTTGGGATATAATCTCACCATCCTATCTCATGCTACTCCCTTTCATATGTACTCATCTTGTAATTTAATTTTGAATATTATTCCCTACATTAAATCAATATATTGAAACCATAATTATGGGTAACTATTTAAAATTACAACATCTCGGTGTTCTTTGACTAAAAATTTAAAAATATAATATATTCATACATATATGAATGAATCGTATGAATATGGAACATGAATCTTATATATAAATTCATACACATATATGATATTGATAATATCTATATGAGTAAGCTCATAGAACTAGATACCTGACCCCTCTAACCAAACTAGATAAGGAATTAACATACATACTTATATATAGTCTTACCCCATGTCCCCATACCATAGGATAAATTACCTGTGATAGAATTATTTTCATCATAGATATAAAACCTAATATTCTCTAACTAAATTTATTAGCTGAAATCAGGGTCATAACATCAATTACAAACATAAGTCAAGGTAGATAAAAAATTAAACAATAATACAGAATCAATCCTATAGTGACAATGAATGACTGAATTCAAAATTAAATATTCCTAATTTGTTTTGGAATAAATATATTCATATTATATACAATTCATAATTATCAAACAAAATAGGGAATAAAACATAAACAAATGAACAATTGATACATATTAAATTAGATAACCATTTATGAACAATTAATTAATTAAATATACTATGGAACATGTTCGTATTTTCTTCTTTATATATAATGGGAACTCCATGACTATGAAAATAACTCCTGATGTGGATTTTAAAATGAAAATTTCATATTCATCACTATGTGTAATTTCAATAAATATATGATATTACCTTGAATTTTAAACAACATTATAATTATATTTTTGTTATGTAATTATTTCATAAAAAGTAAAAAACATATATTTAGTATTTTTGTATATTATTTTTTGATTTTGAACTAATCATATTACAAAATATAATTAATTTTATATTTTATCCTCTTTGATGAAATTTACTAACACATCACAAATTATCTATAATTATTGTTATAAATTATACTCTATAATTTATAACCTCAAAAACATCAATTTTAAATTTTCTAAAATAATAAAATAATAAAATAAAGCATTTAAAGAATATTTAATAACAAATTATTTAAAAATATCATTAAATATTTGAAAAAATTATAATAATTTAATAAATTAAAAAAATTTAATAAATAAATATTCAAAAAGTACATATTATATTTAGTTACAAACAATTTATAAATTATTAATTAAATTTACCAATTGATAAAATGTGCAAAACAAATTCCATTGCATTATCATTTATACTAGCCAGTGGTGGTGAGCATGGATGAATTATAAACCACATTATACACTATGCCTTTATATTTATTCTACATATGTATTGAAGGAACCATAACTTATTCTATTCTATGATGGACTTTTTAAAGTTGTTTTAATGAATCAATTCACCTATGTAAAACAATATCTACACCATACCCTTGTTGGAAATTTCTTATAAGGTAATATTTTATGCAAGAAATAAAATATTGTCCTCACCATTAAATAAAGAAAAATGGATGGATATTTTTCAGGTGTTAATACTTAGAAAATGAACATAAACTTCCAACTATATCATCTAGTGACAGACAATCCTAGCCATTTCTACATTCGTTGTAGTGCTATATTATTTGGTATTCTCCATTACTAAAAAGAGACGCCATAAAGAAAGGTCATGGATCCACTCTAATACAATTAATGGGTTTACATCGGGTAGATAAACACTTAAAAATATTATTATAAGAAAACATTCCAAAAATAGAAACAACATAAATGATAAATGCAACCCAAAGTAAAATAGAAATAAATAAACTTGTATACCCTTAACCAAAATGGATTTTGAATCCTCCTTGATCCATATCTAATGATTATGATAGACATAAAAACCATGGGTGACTAAACCCTCACTTCTCCAAAGATTTCTACATTTTTAGTTAATATGTAATCACATGAGAGTGATTTTCCTCCACCAACTATGTTTGAGCACCTTGATGTGATATAAATTAAAAATATGGGAGATTTCGGTTAGGGGAAGTATCTTTTAGGTATGAATTTATCAACATGTTTGACTACAATCATATTGAATTGGTTTATAATTACTATATACTCCCCAAAATGAATTACACATTTACTGAAGAGTTAAAATAATTATTTACATGTTTTGGGGTATTCTTATAACCAATTTCTTGATGAACTTCATCTAAAATGCTACATCTAATGAAATAGTAAAACAAATTATAGCCACAAGGAAGAAAAAACCATCCCATGGAATCAAATCTAATAACCATCATTTTGTAGGCAATTTTTATTCATACTATGAAATCACATACACCATCACAATGTTGTGATTCATATTTTAATAAAAAAAAATTATATACACCACCAAGATGTGGTTGTGCCTATTTTAGATTTATCCGAAATCAAGTATATGATCCTAGGATCCTGATGTTCCCAAACGAATCATTGAATTCAAGTGTTCTATGGCCATATTATCATTTTAAGGTTTCCCAAACATTACATTCAATAGTGGTGTAGTATTGTGAGAGTATGAGGTTGATCCCATACAGAGAATTACATTCTTATAGAATTAAAAGAAAATTAAGACACTTTGGGGTAGGAATCCATTCTAGTTTCTATCATTTCGGAAAACATGATCAATGTTTATTGTTGGTTGCTTCAAGAATGATATAGGGATTGAGAAAAAATTCAAGTATTTGTAGGAAAGGATGTTCTTTATTCTAATCTTGTTAAGATCCTATGGTTTAGGATATGAAGGATGCAGAAGTCAATAGTGGACTTCAGTAAAGTCACCTAATTAAACCTAGGGGTATATATTCCTTGATCAGGATATAGTGACAACCTAGATAAATTAATCATATCCCCTAGGGAAGAGAGTTTCATAAACTATTGCTTATAGCCTAGTATAATCCTATCAAGATAGAGTCTTCCACTTTAATATCCAATGATCAGGGATATTTAATCAGTTTTGATAAACACTAATTATTTACCCTGATTAGTAATCCTTATGGATACCATGTTTTATAAATATATATTTATGTATTCATACTCCCCCACTCTAGATACCCACCCCTATGCAATTTAGCTAGTAATTTTATGAAAAGAGAAGAAAAAATAAATAAAAACTATGCAAGAAATGGATTTATGATTTGAAAATAAACAATTCACAATCATGAAAGGGTTTGATTCACTAAAAAGGTATATCATGCAATCAAAATTTAAATAAATTTGCATCACACTTTTAACAATGTACTTACATAGAATGGAAGTGGAAATGAATTTAATGTGATCATTATGATGAACTATGGGAAGCGATGAGAAAGGAAATTGAAAGTTATTTTGAAAAAAAATCCAAGGCTCTTGAAATAAAATAAAAAACTAAAACATTTAAGAAATTAACGATTAAGAGAGAATGGGTCAAAATAAAAATGATTAGAGAATAAAACAGAAAATTATCTGTTATAGGATTCACTAAAAACTGATGTTGACATGATTTATATATAAGAGTAATAAGTCACGATGTGTCATTGATTACATGTCATGTAACACTAATCTGCATACTTCTCCAAGAATTTTAATGTGTCTCATATCTCACGTGTATATCATCTGAAATATGGGGTTCGGGTGATATCATGTCGTGTACTAATGACTCACAACATGTGCTGGATTTCCAGCCATATCTTTTGAGAGGATTTCTCATTCCATGGTTTTGAATTAGTTAAAAACATTTATTTTCCATCCATGACGTGTGAATGATTATTTTTCTACATTTTTCATGAAATGGTTCAAAACAAGGTTCAGGACTTGCAAGATGGTGTGAAATCCTATTACATGACTTGTAATGATGGATCACGATGTAAAATATTTGAATTATTTACATTTTTCTAAATTTCTTCATTTGAAACCCTCTGAAGCATCATTCCAAAAAAATTAATAACACGCCAACTACATTATTGAATAAAACAATTAAAATACTTAATTAAATGGAATCATAATTTACATATGAAATTAGCTTATCAACTTCACCCCACACATGACTAATTTTATTCCCTCGAGAAAAATAGTCTCAATAGTGATTTCAAAAGACAAGAAAATTTTAAAAAAGGAAAAATTTATTGTGAAAAGACAAAGAAAACTAAATGTAAAAAAAGGTAGTTCCCATAATCATTTCATCATTGAATATCATGCATGGCTCGTATATCAATTCTTTTAAAAAAAATATAATGCTTTAATTATGATCATTTAATAGTTCTTTAAATTATATACCAGTTTTTAATATACATCACAATGAATTTTCCCTCATCTATCAAGGTAAAATAAAATTTGAGTTATGATCATACCCTAAGGACTTGATCTTAACCATAATATTTTATTGGCTTTATCATCTCTAATTTGTAAAGACATGTTCAAAATTAATCACGAGGGATTCAATAATAGAGATCATATGACTCTGAGGCTGAGTGTAGGTCGGTAAAATGTAAAAATAAAGATAAAAGGAGGGTAATATCTTAGGTATAATGACTAAATGTCAAGGTATGTGTAAAATAATTCCTCCTCTATACTCATAAATTCTACACTCTCAACAGCTCTAATTGGGTCAATATAAATTTTAAATAATCTCACAAAAATTATCCTATTACATTCATTTATATTTTTTATTACTATTTTTCAAAATCATGTCCATACTTGTTCTTACATCCATCCCCTAACCAAATATGATACTTCATGGTATTCATTAGTATTTAAATGGTGATTTTTGACCTTCCCAACACACAAACCATGTTTTTTTATTTTCGTTGCTATTTCTAAATGCAACATAATAAACGTGAAATTATAAAAAGTAAATATGGATCAAGAAAATATATTCTAATTATAATTCCATACATTTATATAAATATAATTATATTAATCTATATGAATTACTCTCACACTCTTTTCTAATATAAAATCAAGAAATATACATGGAGTAGGGTAGGAAAGGGAACCTTAGATTGGAATAGATTCATCGAATAATGACATTCAATGAATCTATTTGATAAATAAAAGAATGATGTTGGGTGGGTATCTGAAAATAGTGGCTCAAAAAATATTTCCTCAATAATATTTAAATTTTACTTCTTCAGTCATAGCTTCAATAAGATCTCAATGCCATTTGTGATTTGTTATATATATAATATATCCTTTAAGAAATATTCTCAAAAAATAATATTCAATTGTAGGCTTAGAGTCATCTTAGGTAATGATAATATCAATAGAAACTAGGAATTAAAAATGGTATAAATCCGTCTAATAAGCTAATTAATCATAAATTAAAAAGAAATTGAATTTCAATTAAATCTATTAGCAAAAAAATCATTCTAAAAAATTTTATATAGAGGGAAAACATATATTCAATAAATTTTCAAGATAAATTTTTATTTTATTTAAATGGGTATAATGTTTTTCCGGTTTAAATAATGCATAAAATATTGGATAATGTCTCCTAGACAGTTGAGAACAGAAAATAATTGAAGTGCATCAGGAATTAAAATCACGAGAAACCCCCACACATTGAATGATAGAGTGTATGTATTGTCCATGAAAGTATTTTGGGAGTGTTATTGTAATGAAAGAACTTAAAAATGAAATAGAATTTGATAAATTTCAAAATTGATAAAATCAATACCTGCTTGGATATTACCATGTCATGAGGAAATTTGGATGTTTCTATGTGAAATATTTGTCTCCAATAATGTTTTTTTGAAAAAATTCCCCAAAATACATGAAAAGTTTTACTCCAAAGGTGTTAAGAATTTTAAAATAAGAATAAAGGGAAGGTGAATTATAGGATGATCATCCAAAGCAAATTTGATTATGATTTTACATTTTTTTTAATACAGAAAAATAGGGGACTCAAAATGAAAATGCAAGTCTCAATAATGTAAATGGAATCTATAAAAATAACCAACTAAGATTTTATACCCATAAAAATATAACAGATGTCATTGTCTAAAAGGATTTACCAAGATATCATGTAGTGGGTTCCATCTTCTCATTTCCTGCTCTTGCGATGGTAGATACTGGTGGCAGCATCAAACATATCGTGAGGTCTCTTGAGTAGATTTATGGTTTTAGGTGCAGCAGCATGTACCTAAATCAAGTGTGTAAAGAAAATATTAATGTCTTCTAGGGGTTGTTCCAAGGCATGGATTTTTATAGAAAGATCCTAATGTTTCATTCGATTTCTATGATGTGTTGATTCACTCTTTGGACCAGAAAGAATAGTGAGATGGGTCCATCGACAACAATATAATACACTATGAAAATAAAAATATATATTTAAAATATGATACATAATAATGTCATGTAATGTTTGAATGTAGAAAAAATAATTTCCATATATAATAGAGATTAGTGGAAAAAAGGTATAAAGAACTGAAAAAAAGGATACATCCCTGACCCAAGAGTATTAATCCAAAAAAGAAGGAAAAATGGA
Source organism: Viscum album (assembly GCA_963277665.1). Lineage (NCBI taxonomy): Eukaryota > Viridiplantae > Streptophyta > Magnoliopsida > Santalales > Viscaceae > Viscum > Viscum album. Next base: position 880,635,574 of record OY728153.1, on the reverse strand, counting down.
GGACTAATAGAAATACTAAGGACCAAAAATATCCTTAATCGGCATCCCAATCACTAGTGGTGATGATATTTGTTGCTATAGATCAGTGACTGCGGTTTTAGCAGATGCGAGAAGATTGAAAATAGGTTATGGAGTAGCTTTGCTGGATACATGGTATGGAGTGGCTGGTGGAGAGGTTCAGATCCATAAAAAGTTCATTGCTCTAGCAACTGGATCCCAGAAAGGGATCTATGTGGATTTATTGGTTTCCATCCCCTTGACCCAATAGGAATAATCAGGTAAATACTCTTACATAGTGGTAGGGTTAGTAATATCAGCTAGCAGGTCAGGTTGTGGTAAAGGTGGTGTGTGAATTATAGAATACAATGATTTATAAGGGGATAATGGTTATGGAGTGGGATATATTATAGTATTAATTAATTTAAGATGAATATGAGTGGGTATATAGTGTATGTTTTCATGGATTCACTTTTGTTTAGCCGATATCTCTGAAAGGGAGGGTTGGGTAGGTTGAGGAATGTTGGATGAGGTGGTAGAAAATGTAGTAGGAAGAATGGTTGAAATGTGTGAGGAGGTAGTCTGTGGCTCAGCTGATGGGTCTGCTAATTCATGTGGTGGGGCAGGCTTCACTACCAGTGCCCAACTATATATGTTATCCTGCATAACCCAATGATTCATCTTATGAAGTATAAAAAAGAAGAAGATCAATAGGTCCCAAGGAATTGTGAGGATGAACTAGTTCGAACACTTTGAGGTACCGATATGGATGAGTAATGAATGATCCTCCTATCATAGTTCCTCTTATTCTATTATGCATATGCATTAATATACTAGGAAAAATAGGCATACATGTTGACAGTAGGGCCACCGATGGATGTAACAATAATGAGAACATCCATCTAGATGAAACTCTTATGAGAATTATCCCAAGAGAACCATCCATGTGTCATCGATCTATATAGATTCTATAAGGCTACACTCCATTGCTGGGTAGATTTTTTGATTCATGGGTCATGGTGAATGTGAGGATCTAGGGAAATTATCTCTGATAGATTCCAAGAATCACATCATGGTGGCTCTAGATATTGAGTCAGAATGACCTCAGAGAAGAAAAAAATATCGTTGTAAATGTCAATGTCGATGTCAAACTAATTGAATGAAAGCATGTGTGACCAACCACCTAGGAGAAATCTGAGGCTTTCAATGGATATATATAACGTCTCTAATAACTCTAGAAACAACTCCTTTTAGGTATCCTCATGAACCTATATAATTGTGTTGATATGGGGAATATCCTTGAGGTCAAGGATGACATATCTGATATTTATCCTGGCTTGGATGGGCATGTCCAACGAGTTGTTCATATGTATTGTCTTAGCCTGTTGTGTGATGATATGGACTAGGTGTTTTGGGTTGGTAAAGAGTAGGTTATTGGGTAGGTGGAGGTATTTTTTACTGGAGGAGTCCACCGAGGTGGATGAGGAGTCAACACAATATTCATGATCAGTAGGAGTGGCAGGTGATACAGATGGAACGTCATGTAATGATGAAAAAGAAACACATGATGCGGAATTAGAAGCATGTAGGAACTTGTCTAGTAGATGCTCATTAGAGGTTGAGGGTGAAACGGTGGAGGGTTGGGATCATTTTGTTTCTTCCACCTGAAAATGGCGGGAGGGTTGGAATGGTTTGTTGAGGGTGAGGAGGGGTACATTTTTGGAGAGTAGTGAGGTCCTGGGGTGGGTGTGGGATCACTATACGAGGTTGAGTAGGGGAGGGTGTGGGTATTGTTTTGAGTTGGTCAGGAAGAGGGAGAGGGGAATGAGATATAGATAACGGAGGTTGTGGGGGATTAGGAGAGAGGATAAGGGAGGTGAAGGGTCATAAGGTTACAGTTCATGTCCCCAAGCGTCCATCCTACATTTTTTTAAATTGATCTTAATCATTAAAAACATTTAGAAATGGATCACTTCATGTACTTGTGCAATTAAATGGGTTTTTGAATGAAATTGTACTTATCGTGTAAGGTGATAACATGTAATGTAATATATTATTTTAGTTCAAATGTTGTTCATTCCTTTCTTTTATCTCCTAGCCTACTAGAAACACTCATAGTGGTATCATAATCTAACCTATGCTATGATATCCTACCCAGGGATGCTTCTTAGTCATCACTTCTATTTAAGTTGAGATATTGACTCAATTTGGGCATAATTGAATTTTAGGATGATAAAACTACACTAAGAGAACTCTTATTGTATGATTTTCATTCATTGACAATTCACTTTAGAAGGTGGTTGACCTTCCCTTAGATTATTTATTGTCCCGTATGAAAAAACATGAATGACTTCACAGTGGCATGACAATCGAGATTTTAGCATACTAGGGAATTGTGTCAATTATGATTTGAACAAAAGGACCTTATTCCCTGGTACAAATATACTTGTAAAAATTCATTGATCATTCCATTTCATTGTTTTTTTCCTTATAGTGCATGGTATTTTTATAGGAATCACTTATGATCTTTTCCAATTCAGTTAGTTGTTGCACCAAGCTTCTCTAGCCTTCTCAAAGTACAAATTATGTTTCATATTTACACAAAATTAATGGTGTTGGGGTTCTAATAGAAGATGAAATGGTTTCCATTAAACCTATCAAAATAGTTTTCTACTAATTGGTTTCTTATATTCTATGCGGTATAACCAAAGTGTGTTGTTCAGTTTGATACTCTAGTAAAATTGGATTGTATTCATAGACTTTTCCAAAAAATATCCATATCTCTCTATTTGATAGGTCTACTTGCCCACTTGTTTCTGGGTGGTAGGGAGTTATTTTTTTGTATCTGATTCAATATTTATCTTGCAAATCCATTCACATATTGGAGTGTGAAATGTGTGCCTCTATCACAAATGAATAATCATGGAAATACAAATCATGAAAACACATTCCTTTATAGAATTTTCATGACCACTTTTGTTGTGACATATGAAGATAATTTAGCTTCAACCCATTTTTGAGATGTATTCAACACCATCAAAAATTTCGGATTTTCCATAAAAAGTGTGAAATGGTCCCATGATGTAAATTACCGAAACATCAAAGATTTCAACTTCCATGATTAGATTTTTTGAAATCTCATTCCTTCTACCAATGTTTCAAGTGTTCTTTAATCTATCAAATATTTGAAAAATTTCATCACATCTTGGTGTAGTGTGTTCTGGAAAAATCAAATTTGTATATTTTTTGGTTATTGTATGACCGAGTCCATGATGTCTTCAAGATGGTGGCATGTGAAAAATATCAATAATATTGTGTGTTTCATTATTGGTAGTCCAATGTCTCAATAATCCTTCCACATAATTCAATAATAGTAGTGGGTCATCCAAATATTACTTGTTTTCTTTTACCAAGAATATTTTCCACTATTTATTTGAAAAAAAATTAATGTAAAAATCCCAAGGTGAGACAATTGGTGATATCGGAGAACTATAGTTGCACCTTGATACTGAACAAAATTTCATCGGGAAATTCTACTACAATGTATACATGCTCGTCTTCAATAATTAATGATAAGGGATTTTTTGATTTATGGTTATAAATCACATTTTCTGTTCCATTTGTATCCTTGATTATGATTTTGAACTCTTTCAACAATGGGATCCACCATATCATCCTTGTTTTGGAATCCTTCTTGTTCATCAAGTATCTGAGGGTAGAATGATCAATATGTATAGTCCTTATGTATAATACTAGATATAAATGAAATTTCTAACTAGAATATTCCAAAACTATGATTTATTTCTTTATATTTGTGTAATTTCCTTGAGTGTTACTCATAGTATGGATTAATTAATACACATGAAAATTATATGGTAACTTCACTATCATAACACAACACCAATAGCGAGGTCGTGGGCATACTTCATAACTCAAATTATTTATACCAGTTGAGTGGAATGATGATTGGGGATAAAATCAATATTTTTTCCAATGTTTTAATTTCTTACCAACATCCCCCTAAAAATTATAAAGATACAACATTTGATAAAATAAGAATCAATGGACAGGAAAATAACTTGATGTCTATGATGAATCACTTATAAAATCAGGTATAGCCCGGAAATATTTTTATCCTTTTAACAGTTGAAGGATATGGTAAACACATAATGGATTTCATCTGGGATAGATTGACCTCTATTCCTTCCATTGATGTTTTATATTTCAGAACTATTCTTCCTTGGACCATATAATAACATTTCACCCAATTCAAAACTAGGTATTTATCTTCACAGTGTCAGGGAACTAATTATAGATTGCTTAAACATACATAAAATGAACTTCAATAAATTGAGAATTCATCCACGAATATTTTTAGAAATTATTCTACCATTTCCTGGAAAATATGCTTCATGCACTGTAGATGAATTTTTTTTGAATTTCACATTCTTAATGACAATCTTCATTTAAAAAAAGTGCAAAATGCACATGTGCATGTTATATTTGGGTAATCAGTAGGGTCAAATATAATTTTCTTGTATCTGGAAAATATTTCTAGGAAGCAGTTTAATTCATACACCCAAAGACCCTCCATTATTTTATCCATGAAGTGTAATGGAAAATTATCATTTCTTGTTTTTGAATTCAGGGATCTATATTTTATGTAAAATCATCATCAAGTGATGGTGCATGTTAAAATTAATTCATTTTCATTACTTCAATCTTCTTTGATTCCTCCCTTATTAAGAACAAATTTTATAGGTCATACCCATTCACTATATGATATAGAAAATATTATTCTTATATCCATGAGTTTCAGCACAACTTTTGACGACTTCCTTCATTGGTGATGTGATCCACCATTGAGTTTGCTTTTTTGTCTTTGCCTATTATTCAATTACATTATTCAGAGTGAATTTAGTAGGATTGATTATTTTTATTTCTAACACTCCCCATGAAATGATCAGCTTATGTATCTTAAACACTCCAACTAATATTTATTCATATTCTTTAGATAGTTCAAATTTGATAATAACTAGAAAAAAGGTTAATACACATCATTATGAGTGCATTAGAGTACTTTGGTTAGGATTTAGTTTGTTATTTTATTTTTGAAATATATATGGAATAAGAGTTGTTATGTTATCCCCCGTGTTAGGTTAAATGAAGCTTACTTCATCGAAATCGCACTCTTCTTCCTTCTCCAACAGTGACTATTAACTTTCTTTTTCAATGTCCATGTTCTCATCTCCTTCTCACATAAGAGATGTGTCATTGTAATAAACATCATTATCATAATTTTGGGAAGACTTGACTATGTTGAACACTACTTTTTTATCTCTAACTTGTAAGATCTGAAGTCTGTGATTCACATATATCAATGCCATTACTATTCCAAGGAATGGTATTATAATTATAATAGTTATGTCTCCTTCTCCTTCCATTTCTAGAATGAGTAAGTAAGTTGAAAATATTAAATCTATGACATTAACTAAAACATCTTCAAGGATACCACTTGGGTTAATCACTGATCAGTTGACAAGTTATGTTGTTACTCTAGTAGATTTTAGTTCGTGGATTCCAAACTAGTTTAATACACTCATTGGTATTAATTTGATGCTGGATCGAAGATCCTAGAGAGCTCTTCCAAACATGCATTTTACAACAGAAAAAGGAATTAAAAAACATCTCAGATCTCTCATATTTGGTGGGATTTTGTGTTTCACAACAACAGATAATTCTTTATTGAATAATATAACCCCAAGATCTTCCATCATTATTTTGTTAGATAGTAGATCCTAAATAAACTTTTCATAAAATGGTATCTAGTAAATGGCTTTGGAAAATGATATGTTGATTTGGATTGTCTTAAACATCTCTTTAAACTTATTTTATTATGCCACTTGTTGGACTTGACTTTCTACTTCGGTAAAAGGATGATGTGTCTTGTATGGAAGTAGGGAAACAAAAACTGGTTCATTTGGTTATACATGAGTGTTATCAAATTCGGTTGACGAAACTTCATAAGTTGTGGTTTTCTTAAATTCTTATTCTACTCGAGGTTATTCTTTAGAATATTTAGGTAACAATTCATTTCATCCACTTGGTTGTTGAAAGTCAAATATCATTATTCATCTCATCACTAATTATTTATCTTCTATTCTTGGGTACATCTCTATATTACCATGTTGGGTACCTGGTAATATATTCAACCAAGTCCTCATGATTTAACCCATTTGACGTTCAAGAATTTGCAAAGTAGTTCTTTGGTTTTTAATTTATATTTCCTGTGTTTTCATTATCTGATCTTGTTTTTGAAAAAAAAGAAGTTTGGATGTTTTCCATGTTTCATGTTGGAGGATCTGGTAGTTGCTAAGGTCTAATATGAGCAGGTTGGAATTGTGGGTGAGATCTATATTGTCATATTTGTTGTTTATAATATTTTTTATTTCATAACACTGGGTTCATTAGTGGATACCATTGAGGTCCTTTGTTGTGAAATAGTGCTTTACCAATTCATTATTTAAAATATCCAATGTTGTTCGGATGTTGTTGGGGAGTGGGCCTCTAATATTAGTATTACTACTATTGTTTAAAATATGGGTTTTATTGATTATAATTAATAGAAATAGAATCATGATATTATTGTTATTCAAATTATTTGTTCCAATCTTGGTTATGAAGTGGTGCACCATATTACTCACAGGATTTTATTTTTCTCACAAGGGAAGGAGGTTTTCATGTAGGTGAAATTTGCAATGATTCGAGCTTCTTTGTGAGAACATAAACTTCCACTTCCAATATGGTCGTTTCATATTATTGATGGATACCACATTGTGGTGCTCCATGATCACTTTTCCATAGGATATCATTGTGAGAAACTTCATCATGTATAACTCTTCTGGCTTCTAGGGTTTTAAACATCAGTCCTCCATCAGCAGCAGCATCAATAATTGTTTGTATGGATGGCCAGAGTCCTTGGTAGAATTCTTGTAACTGAATCTACTTGACTATACCATGGTGTGGAGTCATCCACATTAGATTATCATTTAAATCCCTTGATTCCTACGCATATTCTCCATCCATTTGACCAATGTTCAGATGACATTCCAAAGTTTCAAGGTCTGAATCATGGGAAATGTTTTATCCCAGAACTTCGTAGAAAGATCACACCTAGTGGTGATTGAATTGGGAACTTGAATGTTTTTCAAGTACATAGCTCAGTAACTTATATAAAATAAAAATTCATGTAGTTTGATTGCATAAGAAGAAACTTCTTCATTGTGAAATTTATCGCAATCATCTAGGAGGTTGGAGATGTGTTCATGTGGATATTTTCTCTAGAGTCCACTGAATGGCCCTATTTTATGTATCACATGAATTAGCACATGTTTTATTTTAAAGGTATGATTTTTTATGGGTGAATGCACTATCAATGGGGTTGAACCATGTATTTATGGAAATATATAATCAATGATGGTCCTCTCTTGATTCATCAGGTGCTCTCCCAAAATAATTTGAGGAGGCTTTGGCGGGTTGGGTCCTGGATGATGTTATTTTTTTGACCATTGGTTGCCAGAGGCATGAAGAAAGATATCTTTTGATATCATGATCAAATTCCAATGGTCCCTTTGTCTCAAGGTTCTTCTAACAAGTCAAAGGTCCTTGGTACATGCACTATAATACCATGGGTTTATAAAAGGGAGTCTAGAATAAATTAAAGGAATAATGAAAGGGTCTCATGGAAAGGTAAACCTACGTCTAGATTGGTTGACTCTTGAAAGAAGAGAATTTCATCCCTGGCTACAACACAAAAATTTGATATTCACACAATCATTGTTGAATTCATGTAGACTGCGTCCATATTAAAGATGTATGGTTTCACAAAATTTACTTTCTACATGGGATTAGTATAGAGATATTTAATGGTCGATAAAAGGGAGGGAATTCTAGGATTCTAGAAGTAAAAGGATTTATGACCCTTTGTGGTAGTATTCCATTCTAGTGTTCTATTTTTTGGGAAAACTAGATCTATCATGGGTGATGCTAAATTCACAAATGAATGATTAATTGAGATCAATTTATGTTACATATAGATGGATTACATTCATTGTAATCTTCGAAGGATCCTAAGTTTTATAATATAAAGCAAGCATATATCTCTAGTTTACAATGTTCATGTAACCTTGTTCTAATTTGGTGGTAGATATTCCTTGATCAGGAGATAGAGTCAACCTGGATGCATTAAACATTTCTCCTATGGTAGAGAGTATCTTATGATAGTGGACATAGCCATATACACTACAATATGGATTGTTTCCTACAATTAATTATCTCATGACTAGGGATGTTTAATTAATTTGGATTTACATTAATTATTTATCCTTATTACTAATCCTTAAGGATGCCATGTATTAGAATTATTGATTTATGTACTCAAATTCTCTTAATCTCTATCCCTTCTCTTTGTAGGTTTAGCTACAAATGGTATGAGAATAGAAGAATAAATAAATAAGAACCATTGTTAACATGCTATGAATATTTGAAATTAAACAATTCGTAGTCATGTACGAGTTCAATTCACTAATAGGGTGACCATGCAATTAGATGTAATGAAATTTAAATCATAATTTTAACAACGTACATACATTAAATGAAAGAGGAATTGGATTATATTCCACCTTGATGATGAACTACTATAGGTGATGGGAATGAAAATTTAATTCAATGATGAGAACACAATCTACGGCTATTCAATTTTAATAAAGTATGAATGTAGAGAAAAAATTTATGTTTTAGAGGGAAGGGGTTGAAGGAATATTGAGAGGAGAAGAAACACGGAAAATAATATAATATGGAATGCTCTGAAAACCATTGCCGATTGGCTATATATATAGAGGAAACTTCTCAGGACATGTAATGTATTATATGTTATGTAATTACGATCTCGATACTTCTCTGGGGATTTTTGAATCTGGTGTGTATATCATGTGTAACTCTCAGAAATGTGAGGTTTGAAAAATATCACATAATGTAGAAGTGACTGACGATGTGTTGTATTCATAGATATATCTCTATAGTATAAGTCTTATTCAATGGTTTTGACTAAGGTCACATTGTGTATTGTCCATTCACGATGTGTAATGGATTTTTTCCTATATTCTTCATGACATGGACCACAACTTGCTGGATGCTGTAAAATCTTATTACATGAGGTGTATTAATGGTTCATGATGTGTAATTGTTGTATACTTAACATTTTTTCATTTCTTCCTTTCAAACCCTTTTAGGCATAATTCTTTGAAAATTAATCACAAAACAAGCACATAATGAAGCAAAATAATTACAATCCTTATCAAAATGGAAGGAAAATGTATATATGAATTCATATTATCAAATCTGAATGTTTAGACTAATAATAAATTTAGTTTGGTATAGCATATACAATCTACTAGGATTCAAACAGAATGTTCCATTGATTAATGATATAGATATTATCTAGGTTTCAATTCCTAGACCAACTCTTGGGATTCCACTTTCATGTTATCGTGGTTAGAATACCTTAGAAATTTTCCGTGGATTTAACCATGGGGATGTTAGGGATAGAATGAGTTAGCCATTTTCCTTATATTAAGCTCATGGGGTTATGAGATTGAATTCCATTAAAATACTCCTTGGTATTGGATAATGGTTAAAATAGATTTCATTGGTCTTGGAGATAGTAATAGATCATATTCAAGATATTAGTTAACATGTTTACCTAGAATTCTCATTGGAACTCTGGAATTGGAAAATGTAGGTCTAAGTCAATCATTGGTTCACTTTAAAACATGAGGATAAAAAATTGTGATTTATTTATTCTTTCATTATATATTTATTTATTCATTTGGTAATGTCACGCAAACATATAAACTGAATCACTTTCTTTGTATGAGAATGAATTGGTGTATCCCTAATTAGTTATAGATAAACCTTTATTGGGAGATTCTAACTCCATAGAACCCAATAAGATTTCACTGATCAAAGGATTTTGTTTTAATGCTCCCTGGTGATGCATGAATGTGTAGTCATCCACATATAAAGAGTCTTTAATTTTTATTGGGTGAAATTAAAATTAATAATAAATTTTTAATCTCATCCAACATTAAAAACATAATAAAATATATATATATATACTAGAGAGTCTAAGGACAAACCCAATAGATGATTTAATTAAAATATGGGAGAAATAAAGATGATTGAATGATTATGAGAGTGAATTAAATGAATTTTTTAAATCATTAGATAAATTTTTCCTTCTTCATTAATTTTATGGTTAATATTCTGTTGTATAAAAAATTAACACCACTTATTTTTGTTATGTTTGGAGTTTGATCAATGAATTACCTTGGTCTTAAATCTTTCTCCCATATTTATTAATTTCCATTTTTCAAATTGTTAAATACTTTTTTTGGATCACTAAATTAGGTGATTAATTTCTATGTTTAAGAATAAAAATCCTGATCAACACAGTATCAATGCAATTGATGGGGTGATTAGAAATATATTTAAAATAATTCATTCCAATTTAAGTCAAAATGGCCCTGAAATTTTTTTTGAGATATAGTTGAAGTGTAAATACAAAACAAAATCATGAACTAAATTAAATGATAATCAATCATTAAAAAAATCCCATTAAAATTATATAACATAGAACATGATTTAATTACACCCACATCATGGAATGAGTGGGTGATATAGTGGAAATGTCAGAAGAATTTATATTCAGATTATGGAGTAGCATGTCCTATGATTGTTGTGGAGAACATTATACTCGGGAGTAAAAACCCTTCCTCGATACCTCTGCATTACCACTTCAGTCTTGTAATTCGTAGTATAAATACAACCCCAATGATTTTTTAATTTCCTAAATTTTTCTGTTTCATCTAATAATGTCAAACATGGGGTCTTGAGCTAATAAATTTTAAAAATCAATCAAAAATATAAACAATAGTAATATCAAAAATCCATTATCCTAGTTTCCTAGAATGAGAAAGGGATTCACACCATAGAATATTATAATGTTACTCCCATTAATTACAGTCAATTCCAGGACTCGTACCATAATTTTTTTATGTTGTGAATATATAATTCACAATGTGAATTTTTCATCTAGATCTAATTTATATGTTCTCATTTCCATCATCCCATTCAATCCATTAATTATCACATAAAACATCTCATTATGTTAATAATCACTTCTCAACATGAATAATGATCATTTTTTTATTCTTTATTTGTTGAATATATTTAAAATAAAAAATTCCATAAGTGTAAAAATTAAACAATTGAAAAATAATAATCACATTAATCCCAAAATCAACATATTTTTTATTTTAATATATATATGTGAAATATAAACTAAATATCCCACCGCACATGAATTCATACTTATCCCCAAGAATGATATATAAAAAGATTTACAAGGACATTAAATATTTAAATAATAACTTAATTAATTATCAATTATAATATAATCATGTGAGTAAATGTGGAATAAAATTTTCAACCATCACATTAAAAAATTTCATCAAATCCCTGTCTTAAAAAACAAATCAATCATGTATTTTACTATTTATCTTTTGAAGTAATCTTGAATATCCTCTACTAATATATCATAAATCATTATCAATATTGATGGAACTTATAATTTACATAACTGTAATTTTTTTAACCCATCTATCAATATAAGAAATGTTAATTGAGTTTATTATATACATAGAATCATGAAACATACCATATGATTATAATTTTTTTCAATCTCTCGAACCCATAGAGAAAAAATCACAATTAATCATGAGATATAGATTTTTTTTGATAAAATTTCTATATGGTTGATATGTTATTTAGTAAATTATATAATAAATTATTTAATTCGTTAAAGGAGGCTAATTTATAATACACAATAATGATCTTGAAAAATAACTAAATGAAAAATTCTCCTTTTTCTAATGTCATCAACCATGTTTCCTACACACTAAATTAATGTTAATAAGGCATTGATGTATAATAAATGAAAAAACCCTATGGTATTTTCTTTTGGAATTTTGATTTTCCAAATGGATCACATCCACTACGCAATAACAAATGATGAAATTACTAGTCCAATAAATGGTTATATTCAACACTCTAAAACTCAACATATTCTTTTTAATATGGTGAGAAATTATTTATATAAAATTAATAATCACAAACCGTTCCAATAAAATACCATGAAGACACCACCACAATTTTTCATTTCCATGCACTCACGTCTCTTAAACAATGTATTAACTTCCCCAAAATATTTCATTATAGTCATGAAAAATAGTCAATCTAGGGTAGGAAAGGATATGATAGACTTGTAATATGTATATTATTTAATGATTTTATTCCTAAAATATGTGATCTAAAAATGAAAAAAAGTTATTTTGGGTCTCCATATAAGGGTTTGATTTAAATATACATAAATTATATTAAAAGTGAATGTGTAAAATAATTATTTCTAATGGATGAGAATAATTTTAAAAAAGATATAATATATGAGTTTTAATAATTAAATACACACAATAAATGAATGTAAATATTGGGATTTAATTTTGTATTTGAAATGATTACAAGTGGTTGAGTTTTAAAAGAGATAAATTTATAATAAATATGAAATCAATTCATACATATATCTAAATTTCGAGGCATGTAATGTGTAAAAAAATATTAAAAAAGTTATAAAATACTCAAAATCTATTTTTTTTTAAATCCATAACCCCTTGTTTATCTATATTCAATAATTCCCTACTTTTTTATATTTTATTTTATTTAAAATGTAATCCAAAAATATGATATGACAGTTATCACCAGCAGTGTTTCTCCCCAAACCTAATGATTTTAGAAAAAAAGTAATAAAGATGAGAACATTTTGAATTTAAAAAGCTATATAAATGGATATAGGGGAGTGGTGGAATATATCTAAATTAAAATTTATTAAACCATTTTTTTTTATTTTTTTATATAACAACTATTTGGGTTAATTTTTTCCACTTTTTTATTCCCCCATTTAGACATGAAAATATAAATACTCATGTGAAAGTGAAAACTATTTATTAATGATATGAACAAAAAATATTTAAGGGAGAGTTCCTTTACCTAAGAATATAAATAAATTCATAAAAATTGTGTTCCCTCCCAGAAGAACATTATTTAACATTATTATATCAGTGATTCGTCTTTAAATGGCCTTAACCGAGACCGGACCACATACATGGGAGTCCTTCTATCTTTTAAAAATAGCATCATTATCTCATTGGGTATGTAATTCTCAACATCCTTAAATCTTATTCTCCATTTAATTATCCCACCATAAAAACTATATTATAGTCGATGAATCTACAAAACCTCTATATCTTATTAAATGATTCATATTCTAACAATACCTTTATTATCATCGATTTCTTATTCTGGACTACCTCATTTATTTAGAGGTTTTGATAATTATTCATCACATTTTTATACTTATATATCATAGTTTTAATATATTATAGAAACCTCATGAACATAAAACATTACATATCCTTGAAAAGCAACCTCCATCATGTCCTAATTCTCTATTTCATAGTATATGTTGAAAACTAAATTTTCATATAAAACTCTAAGACATATCTCACCGCTAATATTTTTGATCAATTATATTTACACTGCTAGAAATTTTTACTTAATAATGATAAGCGTCTTCTTCTAATACATATATTACACCAAAAAATCCATGGGCAAGAAAGGATTAACACCATTCATCAAAATGTCATTGAACACTCCTCATGGTAATTAGACTATTTAATACTCTAGTTGATGTAAGACTCTTTTGGGTTACAGGTTCTCAAGTACTGGGATTTTTAATTTGGGGTGGGACATGATATTTATTACCAAATTTAAATTAAACAATGATTTTACCAATATATTATACCCAATATGAATATAAATTTAAACTATTAATATTTTTTCATTAGTTAACCCTTTTTGAAAACAAATCATTCTCTCATGAGAGGTATCATTATAATTTCTTCTGGATTGGTTTTATTCGTCACCAGTTAATTCATAAACATTTACTATGTTAGAATAGTGAATAGTTATTCTATCAAATGAATATTGTTATATAAATTTTTCAATAGTAAAATAAACATACCTCTTCAATATTAATTATTTTCTTGTTTCAAACTCTCGGTAAATGGTTGGTGAGGGTTTAAAGGAAGAGGTGGATCATTCCATTATTATTCCTTTATTTTTCTTCATATTCCTTCTCATTTATATAATTTTTTTATAACTATATATTCTTAAGTTCATGATGGTCTTCGGTGACATTTATCTGTATAAGGTTACTTCATGAACATTTCCCCATGGGGAATTTTCATGGATTCATGGAAGCAATCACCTTAGCCTCTCTTAATGTATTTCTGTAATATTTTATAATTTGATCTATATATATTGTGGAAGACTTTTTTATCAATTAATCCTCATTTAGTATGTTTTTTTGTCTCTAGTGGTCTTTGTGTAGCTTAAAATATTCACCTCTATGGTTTGAATTTGGATAATGAGCCAGATACCGTGCAATAATTGTTAATGTTATCCCTATTGTCATATATGTGATCCTCAAGCATTCACTTGTTTAGGCCTCTTACTTGGAAAATTATTTATAAATTATAGTCAATATATTTGAAATATTATGTACATATACCTTATGGGTTAGTGTGAGCAGTAATATTTATCCAATTTTCATTTCATGTCATCCACCTAAGCTAACAACAATCTTTGGATGTCTAATATATTTACCCATAAACTTTGGGTTTGTTTACTTTCCCATGAAAACATTAATTTCCCATTTCATCTAAAATATTGAATCTCTCCTTAGGTCACTTCCTCATTACTGATCCTTATATTTTGACATCAATGATAGATATACTTTTTTAGGATAAAATAACAATTAATATTTGAATTAATATCCATATTTCTATAATATAGTGAAGAAAGTTTTAAATGATATCATTAAATAATTCCCATGAAAATTTAATAGATTTAACATCAAAATTAATTAAATATAAATTTTCAAATCTGATGTATATATATTTTAATGGACAATGGATTTTTTTAAGAATATTATTTCCAACCAATCTCATATAGTGATGTAATGAGGTGGGAGGATTTGAAACAAGTCCGTAGAAATAATATTTTAATGGAAGCCAAAACAATTTAATTGTTATTGCATTTAGTGAGATTCTACTCTATTTAAATGATTCTATTATTTCATGGAAAATCCATATGTGTGGGTTTGGATCCTCAAGTATCAATGTAGAAAGTAGGATCGAATTTTAGAACCTCCAAATTATAGTCATGTTTATTTAAATTTTTGTTAAATAAATAGAGGAACCGTAATACTAGGCTTAATAAACAATTTATATTTCCATCAATAGTCCATGAATGTTATCAAAATTGGTTGTCTTTGTTTAATTATACTATCAATGTTGTTCCATTCAATCTGACACAAAACTTCTTATTGGTTCTTTTCATGATTTTATCTGGTTTTATATAAATAAAGATCATATGAAAAATTGTCTTATTTTCATTTACAATGTGTGGAGTATTATTTTTTCATAGAATGTATAAACCAAAAAAATATATAACCATGAATAAAATTTGGATCAAATATTAAAAAAAATTGAATTATTTTTAATTAAAATAAGCATAATTGAAAAATTAATAATAAAATTACTCTTTAAATTTGATTAATATGGAGTGTGTTATTATTCAATATGTGGATTAATAAAATTTAATATTTTATTTAAAAACTCAAAATAGTGTGTATGTCTTAATAAAATATGGAAATTAGTGATTCCAACGTTGAATTTAAGAGACAATGTTTTGAAAAAATAGAAAAAAAATAAGTTGAATGAATGATATTGAAGGATCAAGAGAGTGAAACAAGTGATTTAGTTTCAAATAAATTATAGGAAATAGGAAATGTTTTTCATTTTTATAGTTCATTTTCTAGTGGATTAAAAATTATTCCTTCATTGTAATATTGATTCAATAATTTAATCAACCAACCCCTTGGACTTGGTTTGTCATCCGTAATTAATTTATTTAACATTTTCATAACAGCAACTTAATCATGTTGATTAATTAATTGGATGACTGAAGGATTTTTTTAATCAAATTCATCATGATCTATAAAGCAGTAATTTATGATCTATTATGATTAGTTATATTTTTGAAATGATTCTTCTTGATTAAATTAATAACATCCATGATAGTAGAAAAATGGAGAGATAGATTTGAATCAGTAAATAGCAACCTAATCGTAAAATAAAGTAACTGAAGAAAAAAAAATCATCAATAGAATTGTGAGGGTAATTAATTATGATGGAGCATCCTAAGATAATGATAGAGAATCCTTGTAAATGTTTATGTCATTTATCATTTCATTCCACAGGATAAGATTCATTCTTGTTTTTCTTTGTATCACCACCAAGGAATTGATTATATATGCATAAATTTTAACCCCATGTGACTTATATTTTCATAAATTAATATTTTGGTTGTTTGAAATCTAGTATTGGGTTTTGGTGATCCAATAAATGTTGAAATAGATCATAACAGTAAAAAAAAGAATGTCAAAAATCTAATCATATTGTTTCATAGTGTGAAATATGTGTTCATATAGTGGAATTTTGGGAACCAAATACAAATGATTTCTTTCACAAAATGGGGTCACATCCCATGTTTTTAAATTACACATCATAATTATATTTTCATTATTTTTATAACACCTTGATATTTATGAAAAAGAAAATTTGGAACATTAGTGATCCTAGATGGTAATTTAAAACCATGTGAATATACGATATATATATTATTAAATAAATTTGATGTTATCTATAGATTGAAAAACATGTATCCCATAGTTTTTATAAATAGTAATATATAATAGTGTTTTAACGTAGCCTTCTATTTGGATTTTATTAATATTCACAAATAATTACGAAAATTATAGTTATCTATTTATTAGTAAATATAATAAGAATCATTTAAGAAATGAATTTGATTATTGAAAATGAATTTTTCTTAAAGGGTTCTTAGTAATGATCTATGAACATCATTTAAAATTAAATTTTACCACATTTAAAATAATTTGTAAAATGATCCAAATTTCGTTAATCAATATATAAAAATTATCTTCACATAAATTTCATGGGATTTTTCTAAGAAGATTCATCTTTCAATGAACTATGAAAATCCTTAATTTTAATGAAATCATCATTTTCATAAAATAATTTAATACGATAAAATAATATTTTATTTTATTTTTAAAAAAAAAATTTTCCAAGAAATTATAATATAACAAAAAAAATTCTTTTATGTCAATATCAAAATGAATAATAATATTATAACCTTTCATACTTAAGAAAAGTTTCTCTTGTGAAACCGACATTTTTGTTTCCTCCATGGGTGTAATTTTAAATTGGATTCTATCTACTATTTTAAATTAATTTGGAATAATTTATTCGACATTCAGAATCATAATAATTTATACTATTTTGTAAGGTAAACTAAACTATTTACATATATGAATTTTAAATTTAGTAAAAATAAATTATCATGGTTAAGGTAAAAAATAATTTCTGGTGGCGTTAATCCGAAAATAAATGTGTTAAAAATACCATAAAACATTAATGATTACCATTGAATTTCTATATTAAAAAAATTATATCCTCTTTTATTACTAATGACCCATTTTATGGGATTTATTCACGATTAAATTGCGAGGGTAATTGATTATTTTCACTAATTAAATGTGTGTCCTCTCCCCCACTTATAAAAGGCCACCCCCATCCTCCAGTAATCAATCTTCCAATTTCATTTGGTTCATCTATTTCTTTCCCAAATAAATTAATTACTTCCCTCCCAAAATTATAGTTTTATTTGTTTTATCATAAATACAAGATAAAAAGGCCTTTGGATAAATCCTGTGGAAGTCATCTAAAGAATAGGTAACATTCAAAAATGTTCATTTTTATATTGATTATTCATCCATATCTATGGAATATTATTAAAATATGACTATATAATAACAAATATATCATACATATACTATGATTTTTTTATATTAAGGTAATGACCTATATATATCTCCTCATATATCAAATGGGTAAAATGATTGATCATGTGTATGGAGGATTACCGCCTCACGAACAATTGTAATCCATTTTCCATCACCGAAGTTGAATCCATTATATAGTTATGGATGTATAACATTTATATTATATTTTTATGTTATTATTATTCATAAATTATAACATTACATTTACCATTTTATAATTCCATTATAGTTAAATTATGATATTGTTTCTCGACTTTATAGCAGACTATTGCCTCGTAAAGAGGTATGATTTATTTTTCCCTTATGATTTATATAGAGTGTAATAAGGATAAATTTAAAACATATATTTTATATATATGTAATAATTATTATTTTATAAAATTTATATATCACCCAATTCCTTACCCTTTCACCTATTAAATAATTGATAACATTGCTCGTACATATGTACAATCCACTGCCTCCATAAGGTGATGTGATCCACTCTCCATGATCAAATTTCATTAATTATTTTAAAAATTCATCTACTGGAAAAAAATTATAAATTAATGAAATTATCAATAATATTAATATATATCGTGTATATAAAAATGAGAACATTCATGAAGAAGCATGCATGAAAAAAAAGGTGTTAACTCTTAAAACCATGATAATAATGAAATATTATTAACCAATGAGAGGTAAAATTTTATAATATTATCATATATGATTTTATAAATATAAATTTTCATTTTTTTATGAATTAATAACCTACTTATAAAGATATTAAATGAATTATATGCATGTTAATTGAAAATAATGCTTGAGGTAAGGGTCTTCATCTCAATTTCCCTTCCTCGAGGCATATTGTAATCTTATAAACCTAACTTCTTTTATACTACGTATATAATACTCCATTGAAATGTAATATAATAATTTTTAAATGACTAATGGTACTTTTTTATTATATTAGAATTATTTAAGGGTGTTTTACTTGAAATTTACCATATTTAAAATAATTTCATAACTCAAATAATATTCATTAGATTATATAATTTCATATTATGTTTGATATTATATAAATATGTGTGTTTAAACTTATGAATATATTTTTTTATATTAACATTTTTATATAGATTTAAATTTTATAACTTTAATCAATTCATTCGTAACATCTCACATCAACATTTTGATCATTATAAGGTTTTATTCCACAATATCATTAAAATCATAATTTTATACGCCTTAATTTCCAATAAAAAGAATTATTTGACCATTTTTTAAATAGACCACTACCATTTTATTCTCCTATGGTCATTAATGATGTTTACATGTAATTGTTTTATTTTTTCAATCACTGGTATGAAAAATGATTGAGAAAATTGTTTTATTAACATCATACATCATTTACTTATTTTGTCAAAAATTTCATTTAATCTAAAAACATGTTATCAATAATAGGTTATAAAAATGATTTCAAAATTATGCTAGATATTTTTTAAATATATTTTCAACAATTTTTTACTTTTTACAAATTTTTTTGATAGGAATATTCCTGACAATTTTATAAAAAAGGCATGTTTACTTTTTATTGAAAATGGAAAAAGAGTCATTGTTTTAACATGTACGACATATATATAATTTCCAAACCTTATGAAAAATTAATGTTTTAAATAACTCTACCTATGTTCAAAATATTAATTTCAAACTAATTTTATAATTTTACTTTAAAAATATTTTCCAAGTAGAAAATGATATTTTCCTCAAGGATCTAATTAATGAAATTTTTATTTTGTTTTTAATCATTAATGACAACATCCATTTATTTTACTAATAATTCACTATGAATATTCTATATTTATAGAATATTTATTATATCTACGGATATATTATTATAATTTTTCACGAGGAATGTATTTAAATTCACTTTCATGATTCATTTTTGTTTTCATTATGAATCTGTTGAAATATTTACATTCATATTATCATTACACATTAAATTTCCCCTAGATATGTCTATTATTAGTCATGGATATGTTTATCTATTAAACTATATTTGATTTTTAAATATATTATTCTGCATTGAAATAAATTTGACCAAATTTTTAAAATTGAAAAATATTTATTATTTACTCAATATAGATATTTTATAAATTGAAGAATTATTCTTGAATAAAGTAGATTATTTAATATCGGAGGAATTTTTTGGAGATGTTGAAATGGATGGTTGCCAGTCATAGATAGTTCGCTAATACATTTCCAGACTCAAGATATTAATATGTTTCATAGACTTAGTTATATGGTTTTATTGTGTAAACACACCAATTTGTTTTAAACATTCTTGTGAATGATATTTAAAGTAATGATATCCTGATTCATGTGAACATAATTTTTATAAACTACTAATTTCCATTATTATCATATAATTTATTATTATCCATGATATTTGGAAACATATATTTTCTCTATATTTATTTTAATTATCAGTTTATCAATTAAATGGGTTTTTCTCTTATTTATTATGCCATAATGATTAAGATTTTTTTATTCATGATAGTTAAATAATTAAATGGATTGTTTTTTCAATTATTTTCTAGAACATATTGATTATTTCTTAGGTATTAATGATAATTATGTAATTTAATGTGAATTTGTGTTCAATTATATAACTTTCCATTTTTATTATTCCTTATCTATAAATTGCATTCATGTTATTTAAATGGAATGTGGTTCAGTTATTTTCCTTCCCATATTGATTTTTCCTCATATAATCATTATAGAAATTTTATTGATTAAATTATAGTTTTGTTCATATACTTACCACTCTATATTGATTATGGTGTTTTTATTATTCATCAATTACTCACGACCACTTCGAATTAACATAAAACATATTACGAATTTGAGATGATCTTTAATTTTCTCATTTCCTAGGAATCAAGTAAGTGAACTATGTATGGTATGAAATGATATGTAAGACAAAATAAATATATTCTTGATAAAAATTTCATTTTTCTATTCAAATTAAATGTGGGAATCATGTATGTATCTAGTTTACATAGAATATTAAACTAATTTTCATTCAGGATGTGATTCGTTGTATCTAATGATATTGTAGTAAATTAAAACTATCTTTAGGTAGTAATAGAGGAAGATTTGTAGTAACCTTGGAAAAAAATGGAAAACATTGATTAGAAAGTAGATCCTTGGGATAGAAATTTAGTATATATATAAAAAACATCGTAATTTCTAGTCAAAGTAGAGATTATGTGTTTTTAAAAGAAATATAAAACTTTCTAGATACTATAAGTGGATTTTATATTTCAATATATATACCTAGTGGAAATATTTCTAAAAATGGTGGATTGATCTTCACTCAGTCGTGACCTAGTACATGTAAACTTTCCTTACTATGCAGTATGTTTTACATTTTTTAGGGATTTACATTAGATAATTCAAATTTACATTAAAATAATTTTGAAAGATATTAATAAAATAGTACCATGAATTACCTTGGTTATGTTTAAGGTATATTAATTTGAAAGAATTCATCACAATTTATAATTATTTTAAATGGTTATATGATACCTCCACTATTATTATTGTTTCTCGCACTATGATTTTTGTATTAATTAAATAGATATAACCTGGTGGAATCATGTTAACATTGAATATGAATTAAAATATTGTGACTATGAGAAAAAAATTGAATGGTAACATGACTGAATGATATCCCGATTATTCTAAATTAGTTATCCAAAAATAATATTAACAACCTATAACTTAACCAAATCTTAGACACACCAATGAAAATAAATATTAATGTTAGTAGGATCTCAATTGATAGAGACCACTGTTCATTGAAGGATTAATTTAAATTAATTCATATATAGGGAAACAGACACCAATGATAAATATTCCCAGAAAACAAAAAAAAATTGTGAAATAAGGGAATAAATTGATGAATTTTTGAGGAAAATGAAGAGTCTGATGGATGAAATTAAATTTCATCATATCAATCCAATATACATAATTATCTTAAATTTCGGTAACAAGGTAATTATATGAGTAAATTCATTTTCTAATGGTTATCCCCTAGAAAAAGATACAAATTGTATTGGAATAAAATTGAAGATGTATGTATGTATTGGGATTTAAGAATTATGTTTTTAAACAACTTTTAGAAATGGTATATTAGTTGTATGAATTATGAATCATCTAAAAATTTTATTATAATTTAAAGGAATATATGTCTTCATTAACATAAGAGTTATGGTTACCATCATGGGTGTATGAGTGTATGGTTTATCATAAGTTAAAAGAGGTAAACACACCTTTTGATGATTTATGCGATGGGAATATATCATTTTTTATAGATTTAATTGGGAACATTTATAGAAATAAAACCCCTTAGTTTAATATATGAATTATTGAAAAACATATTAAAGTAATAATTCCCTTGAATTTTGTGGGCATAATTTTAATAGTATTGGTAACCATTACGGTATATCTTTTACTGTATATTATAGTACTTATGGTTCATCATAATTTATATACATTATATGAATTTTGTTAATAAAATTTGGGAAAAAACAGGTTATATCCAGTGAAAGTAACAAGGGTTGACTACACAACTAATGGAACATAAGTGTTTAATAGCTACCCCTATCCAATGTGATGTTATAGTCAATATATCATTGTATTTAGTAAAATTATTTGATAAACAAATTTTAATGATCAATCAATTATGTTATAGTTGATGTTTAGTGATTAATGTATTATATTGGTGAACATGTCTTATATATATATTGGTTTTGTTAAATATTTAGATATATAAAGAATGATTTTTCACTATTTTTTAATATTATTACCATTTTTTTGTTAATATTAGATCTTAAAGAATAAAAAATATTTTTAATTTTGTTAATGGAGTTAGAGATGTGGTGGAAATTGATCGATGAAAAACCAATGGATTGTAATTTTCTTATAAAATAGATAGAAATCAGATAATTATATTATATTATATTTTTAAAAATTAAAAGAATTAATAAACTTTAAGAAAAGAATATTGAAAAAAAATTATCATATTTCCTTCAAATTTGATCATTCAAATTGTCTATTGAATCATAACATATGAATGGTGTTTATATACTTATCTTCCCATTTATCATTCAGTTTATTATGATAAATTATCTCTATATATCTATATATTTTTTATGATTTTCATCCATTTTTGTAGTTCCAATTTCAACCAATTTTCTCCTACATGGATGAGTGGGTATATTTTACTCAACATGACCATTTTATATACCATTATCTCTTATCAAGTGGCATTTTTATTATTCTTTTTACAATTTGGGTTTACAAAATGGTATTGGTAAATATCAACCAATTGATTATAGAGATCATGTTGAAATTTTAATGAAATAATTTATTGAATGTGGAAAGAATGTTATTATTGGATCCCTAATATTTTACACATATTATTTCATGATTTTAACCATAATTAAACACCAAATAACAGATGAGTATCATATAGTATTGTTCCTTTATAGATTAAGTTCATAATTAAAGATCATGAAACCAAAATAAAATCATCTTTTATTTAATCTTTATAATCAAATCCTTACACCATTTTATCCCTTATATATGCATAGGATAACATAAAGAAACATGTTGAGATTAAAATCCAATTATAGGAACATGAATATGAATAAATAATATCCTAAGGGCTAGAGGGAATAACATGATGACATAAAAGGAATGGGACATTAATTAACATATGTAAGTATAACATATAGAACATGGGATAATGTAATCATGTTATAATAGAAATGTGGAAATAATATACAACTTGACATAACCATGAGTAAAGTCTAACAACAATGACCATTTCACATGGAGGATCATGAGTCAAGTCTAACACCCAAGAACAATTCAAATTGGGGATCATGAGTCAAGGCTAACCATCGACCCCATTTCACAAGAAGGATAATGAGTCAAGGACCAAGACCATTTCACATGACATCTATTTAAATTAAACATTACCTAGTCTATTATAATTATTTCTAGGTGAACTCATCATAACAAGTTCAGGGCTATGTGTGAAAAATGAAGAATCGAACATAAGAAATAAATATATGGATTACCCGTGGAGAGACATGGGTATCGTAATCACATCATAATAAAATTAAAATGAGTGTATAATAAATTTTCCAATTAAATAATGGAGTTTTATATTACGATGTACATTATAGGGTAAAATAAACATATTACATGATAATATAATCAAACTGAAGTGACAAAAATGTAAAAGAGTGTTTAGGAAACATTAAAAATAAATTGTTTTAGTGCAGTTTAAGGAAAATATTAAAGATAATTTAATGAAGGAAATGAAAAATCATTTATACAAACCAAAAAATGTACCAATATTGTTATCTATGGTAATAGCAGTGATTTTATTAAAATAATGGTGGCTTTAAACAGATTATGTAGTGTATATGAAAATGTGTATGAAATCGTGATGTTCCCGTTAATCGGGCATCTTTATTAGGATGAATTAAGAAAAGAACCTTTCTAAAACATGTATATCCCAAAAAAACAAGGATAAAATGATTTGAATACATGATTTTGTAACATATACACACATTTTATAGAAATTATATAAAAATAATAGAGAATTACATTGGGATAAAGAGTGAGAAAGTGTGGATTGAATGATATATAGAGATTAGAAAAGAATCCATTACATTATGTCTGAAAGTGTTCTGCACTTGTACTTATTGTACGTGATAATCAAATTAAATCAATTAATTAATTAACTAAAAACCTTTCATATGTTTATTTTATTTATTAGAATTTTTTTCATCTTTTTCCATTTTGAGGAGTTATAAGATACGATTTCATCTTTTAGGTGGGTTTATTTCCTTGTTTTTCATGATCAGTTCACTTATAGACATGTATGGATGATCATGTAAAATTAATACAAATTAATATATTTGAAATTATATTTATAAACTTTTATAATATTAAATAGTATTATATATCAGTTTTTTTCCATATCATAAGTCGATTAATTAGTTAAAACATTAATGATTACCATTTAGATTATTTTGGTGTTTTTATCATCACAAACTAGTTTAGTTTTATTAATTAATATTATCTCTATATACTTGTTAAATATATTTAAATAAGTCTTAATACATATATTATTACATTTTTCATTGTAAAAATGTTTTATGAGTATAATTGAAGTTGTAATTGAAAAATGAAAAAAACATTGTCTATGAAGGTGGTAAATCACCACCTCACAGTTGATGTTTTAATTTTTAGAATAAAACGACAGTGGTATATAAATGTAAATGGTGTATATATTTAACATATTAACAATTAAGTATATAAATTACACTAGAGTTTTCATTCCACTTAGATATGTGGATTTGTGGATTGAAAAAAATTAGAAAATGAATTGAAATGAAATTAAATTGAAAATGAAAGAGGTTTATCCCTATTGAATTATTCTCCATGAGAACCTCCATAGGGAGATTGGTTTTGATCTTTTTTGAGACCAAAGGCTCCTATACAAGGGGAGATACATGGAAATGTTATTGGATTAAATTTGGAAATGAATCAAGCCTTTTATGTTTTGTTAGTTAGTGGTGGAAGTGGTTGTGCTTACAGTGAGGAGAGGGGTGTCTTTTAATTTTTATATTCATTATTTTATAACATTGGCTCAAGACTATCAATAGTTAGGATTATTTTCACATAAATTAGTGTAGAGACCTGACCACAGTTACCTAGATTTAGTGTATTATTATATTATGTTGGAATGATTATGAGAATGTCTTACGCCAAAGGAACAAATAGTTTAGTAGATTTTGAAACAACATACATACATAAGTTCAGCAATACAACATGAAATAAAAAAATACATGTTCTGTTGGGAACACCCACTATTACAAGATTATCCCTAAAATATATTCCTAATATTTCTCTTATTTTTCTGATAAAAATCAAACAAAAGAAGGGGTGAGCTTAAATTCTTGGTAAGGGTAAACAATATAGTGAAAGATATCATAAACATAAATATTTTCCACGGGGAATAATGGAAAGCATTTTCCCTAAAAATAAACTTCAATATAATATGGAATGAAAAATGAGATGTCTCAAAATTACCATAATAAATCTTAACAATGGGTATTATATTATTAGAATAACCACATGAACCATGAATTTATAGCTTCATAAACCAGGAAGTAAATATGCTTTATAATCTGAAGCATACCGTTAATTCCTCATCCAGGACTTCTAAAAATGATTAAGGCCTCGTCCGAAACAACATCTAATAAAATGGGAAAGGCCTTGTCCATGTCCATGTATATTTGAATCGTGATTCCTACTAATGCATCGATGGGATATAGCGAGGCCCACCCATAAAAAAATTCTAATTCCTTCCTTTTATGGTTAGGGATAAACAAAAACAATATATACATACATATTGAAATGAAAATATAAAATGTAAATATCCTTTCACAAACATTAAACATAAACACTAACCATTCGGAGTAAATTGGTTAATGGTTTTAAGATAGAAAATACAAAATAAAAATATTCAAAACCATTAAATTAAATATGGTATATGACATCATACATAATAACTGACAAGAGTTTTGACAAGGATGATGATACACTTATAAAATCATAGAGTAATTTTTGAAATAAATACACTTTTACAATGATAAGAATAGTTATTTTGGAAAAAACATTTATAAATACATATTTTAAGTATGATAGTTTTTTAATAATAAATTTAGTGATTTTATAAATATAATGGTTTATAAAAACTGATTATATAGTGGACTTGCAAATAGTTATGAATTTGAGAAATACCCTTGAAACAGGCTACTATTTTGGAAATCATATTTAATGTTACCTTTTTATACATGTGAATCCCAATAAAATAAAGTAGTATTCGGGTTTGTAATCATATATATAACCATAATAAAATTACGAGGAGTAAATAATAAGACATAATAAATTCATTTAGGTGAGTATAAAATAAAATTAACCTAAATGAAAATGGAGGTTCGGGTGGAAAACCATTACCCTAAATTTATATGTGTTCTCTCTTGATCATAAGGTCCATGAATTTGAAATTAGTCATATTAATAACATAATTAAGAAATTTTTGACATTTATTAGTCTATCATATATTAATTAAGTTTGTTATGTCTTATTGATAAGTCATAAGATTGAATTTAACCACTTCGCAGTGTTTGCTTATTTGGTTTTCATGACCGTTATATTTGTATATCTGTAAGGATGTTCATGTGGAGAAGATGTAATTATCAATAATTGAAATTAAATATTTTTTATGAACATCTATATTTCTCAATGGTTATATATTTCATTTTTAAATATTGTATTAAGAAGAACCATTTGAAGATATATTAATGACAATCACTTAGATTACATGGTGGTATTTGGATTATTATGAACTACTATTGTCATATAAGATAATACTATATAAATATACTGGTCAAATAATATAAGGTAGGTTATAATATATATATATATATATAATAGTATATTTTATCCTATTTAATTGTTTCATGAAATTTAAATAATGAGAAATTTAAGAATGAAAAATTGTCCTTCACGTAGGTTGTAAATTAAAACCTCGCGGACTGTGATATCGTTTATAAAAGAGGGCGACAGAGGGTAAGAATATTGATTATGGTCATTAAATTAACATAGAGAAATTATATTATATATATTATACAAGAGTTATTAGTATCAATTGGACAATGTAAGTAAGGATAAAACAAAAAAGAAGATAAATTGAAATGAAACTAAATGAAAAACTAAGACACTTTACCTATTGAAATAACCTCCTTATGGGAAGGGGTTTTGGTCCTTTGGAAAAAGAATGAGATCATAGACGTGGGGAGGGAATAGGTAAAGGTATTTTGGCATAAAATTGGGAAACCTCATGGCATAGAGGTATGAAATCTTTGTTTATTTCTATTGAATATTTATAGTCAAAAATATAAGATATATATCCCTATGTAAAAATTGTTTTCCTAAAAGATATATTCTTATGTCATTTTTGTATTTACTTTAACTTAATTAATATAAAGTGTCCCTATCACCTACAAGTGGCTCCATGGGGTCCCAAAATAGACCCCAAGATGTCCATGGTCGGACATTTATCAACCAATAAGGTTAGGACACGTTTTAGGGAAATTAAGTACTGTTATAATATTATTTATTACCCTTATTTACTGGATTTACCCTTTAACCATGGTAAATAAAATATTTACCAAAGTTATTATTCAAAATATCTAAAAATGAATGTTACCTATTTACATAATTTGGAAATCCCGATTCCAAATATGTAATCCATTTTCCCAAATTCACAACACAGTAGTGGCATAAATTAATTTAAAATTAATTCCCACTGTCAATACAAAAAACTTGTTTTTAAGAAATAATAACTATCAAAAGATTGATACATGATTATGTAGGGTTTAATTGTGAAATTATGTGCAATGAAAAAAATTGTATTAAATGGTAAAAATATATTATAAATATACTTTAAAACCACTCAAATTCATAATTTATCACTATTAATTATTTCAATTCAAAAAGTTTTTTTTAATTAAAATTTATTAATTTTCACTATTCATCAAAATATAAAAGTTATCCGAAAAGTACCAAAATTCCACCCTAGGATAATAATGATATTCCGAATCCAAAAATGAAGCCCATTTTGAGAGATAAAATTTATAAAATTTTAAAAAGTGGGTATTAATATTCATAACGGCTAATTTGATTAGTTGCGGCGTCTGTTAGAACTCAAAGTTGCGTACAACACACACTACATTATTATTCAAAGAGAAGCGTACCGTGGAAGCTTGGGGTGGTACAATTATCATAAGACCTTAACTTTTTGACAAAATAAACTTCATGATAAATAATCAATAATTTCCATCTTCATGTTGCCCCACCAGAAATGTTCCTCCATCTCTCTATAAATTTTAGTGCTCCTAGGATGTATATAGAAATTCGATCAATTTGAATCATCTAATAACTCCCTCATTAGCTAGAGTAAATAGGGAACACATAAAATCTTCCCAAATTTCATAATTTCATCTTTACATTCAAATTCATCCTACATCCCCTATTTCACAGCATTAATTTTATTTCACAGGTTCCCATCATCAGATTTTTAATATTTAATTTGTTTCAATAATGATGGTTGTGAAAAAATTTGAAATAGTAGTGATGTTTCCCCTTCATTGATAATCCCCTTATCCATCCTCACTAGATCCATGTAGAAAGGATACTTTTCAATACTCAATATTTTAAGAACACCATGATTCTTCATGCAGAATTCATCATCAACATTATTTTCCATTCCTCAGTGATAGTGTATAGATAAATTATAGTATTTGAGTAGTTTGATCCCTCAAAATTGCTTCATGTCCAGTTTTTTCTGTGATAAGATATACTTTATACTTTTTTGATCTGTATATATCTCACATTTTTCACCATAGGGATAATGTCTCCATATCATCATAAAAAATATTACTGCATCAAACTCAAGCTCATGAGTCAGTTAGTTTGGTTCATGAATTTTTATCCGCCATGATTCCTATTAAATAACCATATCTTTCGATGTAAAGACACAATAAATTACTTTCAATGATGCATCACTATAGATTGATAATCCATCATTCCCTGATTGTAGGGTGAGGATTAGAGAATTCATTAATCTCATATTCAATTTTTTGAACAAGTCCTCATGGTCTTTTTTCCATATGAACATAACCCCTTTACATGGAAGCTTGGTCATTAGGGTGTCAAATGGGTGAATTTCTAATATAAATGTATATAAAAACTACTAAACCGATAAAACCACATACCTAATTTATATTCAAAAGGAATCTTGTTTAATCCAATATATACATTTGATAAAAATTTTATATCATTCATTTTTCCTAGGATTATTCAAAATATTACCCAAGTGATTTTCAAGATATTCGTAGATTTTGGAGTATACAATGATATCATCAATAAATACCCCCACAAATTTATCAAGATATTCCTTTAAAACACTTTTCCTTATATCCATAAAAATAGAGGGTGTATTAGTTTTCCTAGAAAGCATTATTGTAAACTCATAAGGCCCATACATAATTCTAAATGTTGTTTTGGGAATCTCTTCCTTACACTCAAGAAACTTATGATATACTGATCGAATGTCAATATTCGAATAATATTGAGCTATATAAAGTTGATAAAATAAATCATAAATGCAAGTAGGGGATACTTGTTCTTTTTTGTAATAGCATTGATCTCCCTGTAGTCAATTCACAACCTCATAGATTCATCATTCATATTAACAAAAAGAACATGGGATCCTCATGGAGAAACACTAGGTTATATACATAATTTATCACTCAATTACCCTAGTTATTTCTTCAGTTCCACTAATTACACTGTAGCCTTTCTATAATGGTTATTTTATATAAGCCTTGAATCAAAAATTAAGTCAATGCAAAACTCGATTACCTGCTCTGGAGGATTTCCATGTAAATCCTCTAGAAACATGTCAACATATTATTGTACAATAGGTGCATCCTATTTTTCAAAATTCCATTCCCCACCCATGGTTATTGAATTCCATTCATCCCCTATATTTGAATTTAGTGGGGCTTCTAGCGGTGGATCTAGATAAGAATCAGATGGTTATATTTTCCCCCTAAAAATAAGGTATTCCACATTGTATTCAAAAATTGTAACCCCTTTTATCTTGAAATAAATTTTCACATTATGGTTCAAAAATAAATCCATAACAATTATTATATTAAATTAAATCATGGGTTTGATAATAGAATCAGTAGATAAAGCACGTTTATATGACATAATGGGGACTTCCTGACACAACTTGGTTGCAATGATACTTCCCTTAGGATTATTTACTAACAACTCCCTCACTAAATCAAATTGGAAATATATAATTTCCTTGAAAACCATGTAAAATATGAGAGAATGTGATAATATAAAATCAAATAAATCATTGTCTACATTTGGGGAAATTATTAATGTACCAACCACCATGTCATTAGGAACTTCAATATCATCAGTTGTGATCGCATATGCTTCTACCTCCTCCCTTTTCCATTTTTGTGGCATATTTCCTTGATGATTTGGAAAATAATTACCATAGTGTACCATATTCCTACAATTATATCATTGAACATTGATATTTTCTTTTTCCCATAAAATCACCAGCAAGATGGCATTTCTATCCACACTTGTAGCATGACCCTTTTCCTTTTATGAAAACACCAGGGTGTTTCCTTCCACGATTATCAAAGGGTGGAATGTCAACTCTTCCCTTATTTCCCATTTACTTATTTTCTTTTCTAATGTTTTCAATAGCCCCATTCTTCTCATACTTTTCATTAATTTCATAATACATAGATAATTTCTTCTATGTCTTAGTAACACTTGAGAATATATCATCATGTGATGAGAAACATTGGGAGACTAGAGCCCTTTGGATGAATGGTATCAAACCATACAATAATCAGTAAATATTTCTCCTATGATTATATATATATTATGTAGCATGCCTTTCTAGCCTTGTAATGTTGGATTTATAATTGGAAACATTTTCATCCTCCTTATTCCTCATATTTAAGAATTTTATTTTCCATATATGCTCATTGTTCAAAGGGAATTTATTTTTCTTTGAAGATTTTGTTAAAATCTCTCCATTACATATCTTCTATTTCTTCCACCTCATTTGTGTATTTGATTAATGACCACCACTGATCAGTATCACCAGAAATATTATAAACTACCACGACCATCTTCTTTTTTTGTTACATCCCAATGTGAGAAATATATTATCTTAAGATCTTATCCACTACTCAACTATAAATGGGATTGTAGTCCCATTGAAATATGGAGGTTGTTGTCCCATAAGTAGATCGAATATAGCTACTCCACATTGTGGATCAGGATTCTCCATACTCATAAGATTATTGTTCATAACCTGAGTCTGTTGTCATTTTATAGTTATATGTTACTCAGCAATAGTCATAGCTCTAGAGACAATATCATTATCTTGCATTAGAGGGAAATCCCTACATGGGATACATGAGGTCATGATGTTTTCATTCCTTCCACTTGGCACCATTTCTGAATAATAGAATACACAATATTATGTTATGAATCATAATTTATAATATCACCTAAGAAAAAATTTTAGAATTAATTGAAATTCAATGCATGGATAATCCCATAATCATAAACATTATTTCATTTAGAAAAAATATACATTTAAGTCCCTTGTAATTGATTGTAATGAAAATGTGAATTATACTAAGCATATCCCCTCGAAGTGTCAGACCACATGTCATGTAAGGCTTGTTTTCGTGGACCAGGATTTCCAAGGTCAAGACCGAAACTCCTTGACACTGGTTTCACTCCTATGTACATCTGTGCCAGAACCACGTCCACTTGTATTATCTAGATAGGGATGTATTTTCTATAAAGATCAACATTATCTATTCCATACCATAATGAAATGATGTTATTATATGTTTATCCTCAAATTATATCTCATAGTTTTGTTCACTATTCTATGTTTTTAAAATCAATTTTCCAAGTATTCTACAAAACATCCTTTTTATGGAAACTGTAAAGAGCCGACCTGAGTTACTCGAACCTGGTGCCTTATTAAATTACATAGGCGTGATTACAATAATTTCATATCCCTATGGAATGAACATTTTACTAGATTTGGAAACAAAATACATTCATAAGTTCAACATTACAACCTGAAATAAAAACAACTAATATGTTTTGTGGGGAACACCCCCACAAAAAAATTATCACATCAAGTAAATCACAATATACATCTACGTTTCGTTGGAAAAATGAACCATAAAAGGGGTGATATTATATTTTCATTAAGGGTAAGAAATTCAATGAAATATATCATAAACATAAAAATTAGGCATGATGAATAATTTAATGAACATTCCATTAAAAATAAACATGAATATTGTATGGAAGGAAAAATGAGCTGAGTAAACAATTCAATAATAAATCAAAACCATGGGTATTATATTAGTCGATTAACCACATGAACAATGAATTTCTAGCATCATAACATGGGGAGTGAATATTCCATACATTCTGAAACAAACCATCAAGGCCTCGACCAAGACATCTTCAAATGATTATGGCCTCATCTAAAACCATGTCTACAAAATGGCAAAGGCATCGGCCAAGTCCATATATATTTGTCTCATGAGACCTACTAATGCATAGAGGGGATATATAGGGCCCCATCCATAACATGATAAGTCCAATTCACTCCATATATGATCATATAAAAACATAAATATCATATACATTTATATTGAAACTAACATATGAAATGTAAATAACTTTCCCCAAACATAATGGTTAAACACCAAAAAATCATAGTAAATTGATGAATGGTTTTAGGATATAAAATCAAAAATAAAACAATTCATAAAACATTAAATTAAATATTTTATATGATATCAAAAATATTAATCAAAAAGAGTGTTGAAATAGATGAAGATACTCTTATAAAATCATCATGTAATTCTTGAGATAAAAACTCTTTTACTTTGAAAAGAAGAGTGTTCTTGGAAAAGAATAAGTATAAAACCATAATTGAAGTATGATTTTATTTTAATAATAAAATGAGTTATTTTTGAAAGATAATGGTTTCTAAAAACTGATTATATAGTGCCCTTCAAAATTGGTAAGAATTAGAAAATTTCACATGAAACGTTCTTGTATTTCAGAAAGAATTATGAATGCTCCATTTTATAATGAGTGAATCCACATGAAATAAAGTTGTATTATGGTTGGTAAACATATATATAATAATAAATCATAATTTATAAGAAGTAAATATTTATACCTAAGAACTTTGTTTTGGTATGTAGATAATAAAAATTACCCGAATGAAAATAGAGGTTCGGGTGGAAAACCCATACATTAAATTTGAGAGAATTCCTTATGTGAATTTAAGGTCATGGAATTTAAAATTATACATATTAATTACTTAATTCAGAACCTTTTTGAAATTATTTAGTTTATAATAAATTTATTATGCTCATTTTGTTCTTATCAATAAGTTATAATAATGAATTCTATTGTTACGGAGTGTTTTCTTCATTTGTTTTTCAAGATCAGTATATTTGTATATTTGTAAGGATGTTCATGTGGAGATGATGTAATACTCAAGAATTGAAATAAAATATTATTTATGAACATTAATAATTTTTAAGGGTTATATATATCATTTTTTTACATGGTATGAGGAAGAATCATCAGATGAAATATTAATGACAATCACTTAGATTCTTTAGAAGTATTTGGATTATTATGAACTACTTTTATCGTATAAATTAATAATATGTACATGTACTGGTTATTTAATATTAAGTTGATTATAATAAATATATTATATTATGGGACAATCAAAAAAATGGTTTCATGACCTGTAATTAAGGAGAAGATGATGATAAAAAAAATTTCATCCATGAAGGCTGTAATTTGGAACCACTCGGATGTTGATTTCATTTATAATAGAGATAGAGAGAGAGAAAGAATATTGATAATTATTCTTACATTAATGTGGTATAATTTGAGTATGTAGATAATAATGTAGATATATGTATCAATTGGGTAGAGTATTTTAGGATAGAATAAGAAAATAATATAAATTGAAATGAAACTAAATGAAAAACAAAGACGCTTTACATATTGAAATAACCTCCTTGAGAACATTCTATAGGGAAGTGGTTTTGGTGATTTGGAAATAAATAGACATCCTAGAAGTGGTGGGTTAATATGGAAGGGTATTTGTGTAGAACATTGTGGATATTGAAGGCTTATAGGAATGTAGAGAAGAGGGAGTTAGGGGGGGTATATTAGAAGAGAGTAGGGGTTTCCCGTTATTTTACTCATTATTTTGTTCTTTCAATCAATACAACCAATAGTGTTGATTCATTTGATCCATAATAGTAATAAGGACATGTGAGTTACAACCATGTGGGATTACATCATCATTACATTACTTATGACCCAATAAATAATGTATTATGCATTTATTAAAAATTATCATATTTAATTATTTACCCAAATTTCATGTATTTTAGAAAAATCCCAAACATTCACCACAACCTTTTTTCAATGTGTAGAATTCCAAAATGAAATCCATTTTTTTAAAATAATTTTATTAATATTTTTAATTTAATTTTTAAATAAAATTATAACCTATGCGAAAAAACCACATTAAAACTATAACTCAATTTATAACACCTTGAAAATTTTATCATGGTCCCATATAATTTTCATTTATACCTAAGAAAATAAAATAACAATTTTTGATTAAATTTTATGAAACTAAATTTCCATTTAAAATTGTTAAATTAATCATCAAATTTTAATTAAACTATTTATGACACACAAAAATACCAATACTTATAATATAATCAGTTTTCACTTATAAGTTGTTTAAGTTGTATTTATACATTTATGGGTAATGTTTCTATTTTTTGGAAAACTTACTATTCATTACTATTCATTGTTATTCATATGGGTGTGTTACTATTCATAAGGGTATGCTACTATTCACCAAAAATTAGGTCTGTCTTATCATAATCTAAATATCTTACAGAACCCAATTGTGTATATCATTTTTTCATAAGTCAAAACACATTGGTGGAAAAATTATATTTACTAGGTAGGTTATAATAAAGTGGTGTTTTGTAGAGACACATTGTTTCATGCATTCATTTTTTATTTTATTTTCAAAATCATGGGTTGTTATATTTAGTAACATGTGTATATTAGTTCTAGAAATAGTTTCTACATAATCCATAATTCATCCATGACATAATAATTCATTTATTTATCTTATATGACAAATTATTATATTTTACTATTCAAAAAATCAACTTTTTTTGAAAAAATCCCTAAAATTCAACCTAAACATTTTTAAATGATTAGATTTCTAAAATGGACTCCATTTTATGAAAATAATTTCCCAAATATATTACATTTATATTTTTACAAAAATAATTATTTATTCAAAAAATACCAATTGTAAAATTACAACTATTTTTATAAAACATTAAAAATTCATTTGATGTTTTATAAAATGATATTTTAACCATAATAAAATAAAATATTTATTTATGATAAAAATTGGTTAAAAAACATTACAATATTTTTATTAATTAAAAAATTGTGGTTAAATATTTATAACATACAAAAATACCAAAACATATTTTATCATCTTTAAAATATTTCTTTACTTATTCCATGATATATATGAGTCATATTTTCATTACTATCAAAATTATATTTTATTTATAATTTGATAGGAAAGATTACTACTCTATTGGATATTTTAGTATTCATATTGGTTAAAATACATTTCAAATTTTCATGTTATTATTCTATTGGTTTAGGTTCCTTAATTTCTCAAAATAACTCTTATATATTTCATTATTCATTTAAAAAATGTGTTTTATGTTCAAAATGTGATTCTATGTTGTTTCTGTTATATAAAATGATTTTGAGAAGTGAAACTTAATTCATAATATTCTAAGTCATTCCATTCTTCCCCCATTATAAAATTTATCCCTCAAAATTCCTTTTTAAAAACTAGGGGAAATAGGTGAGTGTAGTTCTCTTTAATTACGTCCTACAATTCCCATTTTTCCTCTTCATACTTATGTTTACAACATAGAAATTTGTCCTGGTGAGTGGTCTTGTTGGGTATAAATTTATCTCTATGATCTAAGATCTTCACTGGATGCTCTTTGTAAGAGAAATCATTTTCCTATTGTATTAAATCTGAATTTAGTATATATGGGGGATCTGTTATGTACATCCTCAATAGGGATTCATGGAATGCATCAGGTACTTGATACATGGTTGGTGGAAGTGCTAGTCGAAAGGGAACATCATTGAGATGATCAATAATTTTAAAGGGTACAATGTACCTGGGACATAACGTTCCTTTCTTCCCAAATCTCATAAACGCCTTCTAGTGAGACATCCAAATGAATAACTTGTATCTGACCATAAGCTTTAGGTCGAATTGATGATTTTATTCGTAGATCTACAATTGTCTTGGGGTTTTCTTAATGTTTTACAGAATGGTTATCACCATTTCCACCATATCATCATCTAGTATTTTTCCTAGAATATTATGTACATTTACATCATCCCTCACAGTGATGTTGTGAATCGTTTCACAAAAATTGATTCCTATAGAGACATTTGGATGTCTAAGTGAAAACTTTTGTTGTATTTGAACTTGACCAAAGTTAGGTGTTGGTCCCATCATCCCTCGAAGTCCATAGTACTTGATCTCAACATTGTATTTCAGTGTCTCAATAGTCTGCTCAAATTTTACATCAGCCTGAGGATGATAATACTTACTAATTTTAAACTCACTATTTAGATCATGTTGGATACCTTTCCATATAATAAATGTAAATATTTTATCTCAATCAGATACAATCCATAGTGGTACTCCTTGTAGCCTTATCACATATCTGATTTATATCTATGCATGTTTATCTAATATGAAGTCCTCTAAAATCATGGTTATAGTGAGTTCTCTCTGTAATATAATCCAAAAGAACCCATATAGAATTATTTCCCCAAGTTGATTTTGAAATTATAGTAAAAAAAGTATATGGTGATGTTTTACCATTTCCATGTTGGTGAGGGTAATGGTTACATCATCGACTAATAATTTTTCCTTTCAGCCTTCACTTTCTGACTTACCAGACACATTAATTTATATTCAGTGATCTCCTTATTCATATTTTCCCACCAACCATTTTATTAGAGATATCAATACATCTTTGGGATCCCTTTATAAATAGACAAGTATGATCTATGTGTATCATTCCTAAAACATTTCTTTATCTCTAAAATAGATTTCACACGTTGTCCTGGCCCAAATCTCATGACTCCTTCCTCATAAATTTGGAACTCATAGGATTTCCCATTTCTAATAGTACCCACATTTTTATTACTTTTCACTTTATTTCAGTGAGAAATATCTATTTTATACAAAATTGATGGTGGAGAAAATCATTTTTGAAATTATTGATGATGTCTTTCCATAATTATTTCCTTGTCTATCCTTTACAGGTCTAATTGGATTGGATATTTCTCAATTATCCTCAATGTTGAAGATGAAAGATCATGTCTGACACCATATTTTCATTACCAGGATGGCAGTGGACTGAGCAGTTGCAATCCTTGATGATATCTAACCATATTTGATGGCACTTATTAACCTCCTTCTATGTGAATATATACATGATGATTTTATGATCCCAATATCTTTCACACATCACCCAAAATATATAATTCCATCATATTTTCAATGTAATGATAACAACTTCCCTCCATAGATCATGTGTGTGATAATTTTCCTCATGTATTTTGAACTTCCAGGAGGCATAGGCTTCCAAATTATCATTTTTCATCATCACACATTCTGATACATTATTTTATAAATCTTTTTACACCAAAAGTGTATCCCACCTATCAGTAGATTTAGAACTCGTGTAGTAATAAGACTCCTTTTAAACTCATTGATGCAATATTTAGATCCACTGGTCTAGAAAAACATCACTCCCTTTTGAGTCATCTTTGTTATTGGGTTTTAAAAATAGGATAAATTTTTTCAAAAAAAATTAGAAATACCGAGCTAGAAAATGGAATCTATGGATCACCATTATATATGATGGCGTGGGATACTCCCTAATTTCATTTATTTTGGTAGGACCTGTATATATTCATTAGCAGGTGATATTTTCTTCTATGAATGATACTTCCTTTATCCAGAATCTACATCTACTATACATTGAATAAATTTTCCCCCTTCACAAATTTTTTATCATACTATTCAAATTATACTCAAATTCCACCATTCTCTTGCACTATATCTAAATATATTAAATAAAATATACCATAAATTTGTTAAGGTAATATCTAAAAACACTATTCATTAATTCCATGAAATTTCATAGAGCATTTTTTATTCCATAAGGCCTCACATTGAATTGATATTGTTCATAACTTTTTCAAATGGCATTATTGGTAATATTTTCCATCCTCACCTTTAAATGGTGATATCCCGGCCTGAGTTCCACCTCAGAAAAATACTTGTGCCCATGTATTTGATTGAACAAGTCATATATATATGGTAGGGGATCCTTTATCTTTATCGTGATTTTGTTGAGCATGAAATAATTACGGCATAGGAGGATAGATCCATCCTTATTCTTGATATAAAAAACTGGAACACTCCATGGTGTATCACTTAGACCTATAAAAACCTTTTCTAGATTCTCATATAACATATTCTTCATTTATTCAAACTCATTGGTGTCTATTTTATTGGGTGTCATTGATATATTTTGAGATCCAAAAATACGATCAATTAATAACACAACTTCTCAATCAGGAGGAAGACTAGTAAATTCTTCAGAGAATAAATCAGTGTAGTCCCTTAAAATGGGCATGTCTTATAGAATGATTCTCTATTTTATCTCAATAATTTGAGCAAGAAACTCATTCTTAGAAATAAATAATATTCACACAAGAGATGATGGTTTTCAGTGATATTCTTCCTCCAACATAAAATTATATAGAATTGTAGGATGCTTCTGGATATGATGAGTGATATCCTTTTACTAAAAGTTGATGTTGTCTTTATATAATGATAGAAAATCCATGCCCAATATAGGATTCGACTCTACTAAAGGATACTATATAATATTTTATGAGAGGTTCAGTCAATAAATATAAACTAGGGTGGAATTATATAATATTGATACATAAATTGCCACATTTTTTATCATAGATAACTCAACCTTCATATTTTGATGTGGTGTTAGAATAGTTTTACTCAACTTTAATGATTTGGAAGAATGCATAAAACCATAATAAAATAATATATTCTCTATTATTGAATTAATAACCAGTATATCTGTCACCACATCATCTTTAGGTTCCACCGCAGTAGTAGTGATAACATACTCCTTTCCTTTTTCCTTGGAGGTTATTGTTATTGTTTGCCTACAACAAACCATGGCATATGGAAATGTATTGCATAATTCTCATGTTGCAGGTATTTGAAATAGTTCACTAAAATCTGATCATTGATATAAACATTCCCATATTCTTCCACATTTGATGGATTATTCATATCCTCTGTTTTTTATTTATTTGATAGATGCCACATTCTTCCACATTTGAGGCGTTTCCTAGATTCCTCTGAATAGATCCCATGATGTTTATTCCCACAATTTATACACAAGGGATGTTTGGTTTTCATTCCATTATGAGGTACTTCTTTTGATCCTCCCATATTAAAATATATTTTCTTAATTCTACATCTATTCCCATAAAACAACTTAGAGTCTTTCATACTAATTTAAATCATGGGAGTGCATTATACAATATCTTCCTAAAAGTCAATATCTCGAATCAAAAATTATTTTCATAGACTCAGCTTTATTCTAATGAATAGGTGATCCACCTTTCTTCATTGGTTCATGAAAATCCTTGGATCATCTTGTGTAAGCTTCATGATATACTCATCTTCCATGTGCTTTAGAATGATTTACTCTCATTCCTTCTTGGGAAAAAGGTTCAAGGAGAAAATTTATAAGATTATATTTTCCCTAAATTCCCCCAAATCGAAAGAATCAATTTCCTCATTCAACTCAGTTTTCTTGGTCTATGTTCATGTTTTATCAGTTTTCCCATCAAAATGATATACGATAAGTACAAAATTAACTTCATCTGAGAACCGGAGGATAGATATTGTCCTCTCAATGAAGTTGATCAGTTGTTATATGATGAGGGGATCATAAGATATACTAAAAATAGGAGTCCATTTACTAAACAAGGATTCAACCACAATATTATTTTTCTTAAAAAAAGATGGTTTCCTAGACAATTCATGTTATCATTCAAAACCGGATACAATTTAGCAACTACTGTTATGATGTTTTGAGCGCATGATTCCCTCAAATTTGGTATTTTACTAGGGAAAACATCATATTTCTTATTATATTGATTATTTTAATGGGTTCTCCTACTTCATTTCATTAACTAAGAAAAAATTATATATCAAGGGACTTATTACTTATCAAATAAGAATATAAATAGGAAAATTTAA
Source organism: Viscum album (assembly GCA_963277665.1). Classification (NCBI taxonomy): domain Eukaryota; kingdom Viridiplantae; phylum Streptophyta; class Magnoliopsida; order Santalales; family Viscaceae; genus Viscum; species Viscum album. The sequence continues at coordinate 880,594,148 of OY728153.1, read as the reverse complement.
ACATAAATATAAAAAAGCTAATAATGAAATTTATATCCTGTCATGTGATTCCCTAAGATCCAATACAATTTATCTATGTTGATATAATTATCTCTATGGTTCTTATTAATTTTTTTCTAGTACTCCTCTAAAATAAAAATATGCCATTCTCTAATACAAGATATAGTGGCCCCGGTCTTTTATAAATATTATTACATGATTTTAATCATAATTAACTATCAAATTCAAGAAAAGGATCATAATTTCTAGTGTATTTCGAATATTTGTTACATAATTAAACATAATAAATCAAAAATAAAAGTATCCTTTTTAATCTTCATATTGAGCTCCTAACTTCATTTTAGCACTATTATCTACATTGGGTAACATGTTGACTACATGGAAAAAGGGATGAGATAAAAATACCATTAAGGGAATAAGAATAAAATAAATCATAGAACCTGTGTTATAAGGATTAAAATGATGACATATAATTCCATGGTACTTAAAATAAAAATGGAATCATAATTACAGGACTTGATGATATATTTTGTTATATAAATAACTATAATTAAATCATTATACATAGTGAATTTCAAAAGAGACTATCATCAATTTATGATGAATTTGGGTAAATCGGAAGTATTTTGGAAGGGAAAATTCCATGAAGGAGAATATTTCGTGAGTGGGGATTCCATGAAGAAGGAATTAGAAAACATATGAAGATAAAAATCCACAAAAAGTGTTTTTGGAATGAGCTTTCTGGGCTTGATTGACATCAATGGAAATGGTTACACATAGAATCAGTTTTTTTCTGGGGCATTAACCATACATGAAGCAGAGGTGGTCGGTAGAGGGAAAGGATGTCCACTGAAGGAAATTTTGTTCATGGAAGGAAATGTTTTCAATGGAAAGAAGTTTTCTCCCTAGAAGGAGAGATTACTGATGAATAACTATGCCATATAGTGAAAGTAATTTTGGGGATAAGGGTAGATAGTTCATGAAAGAGAAATACTTCATCCACAAAAGATGTGTTTAAACAATAATCATACTTTCTAAAGAAGATTATCCTTGGAAACATAAGCTGTGTTAAACTCACATTATTATAGTGATAGTTGAAGAATTTTTCTATGAAATAGTTACTGGGCATAATACTCCCATGGTGTTTCATGAATGAAAAACATGTTTGTACCTAGATGATACACAACTGAAAAAGATTAAAAATACTCGTATTTTATTTTTATGAAGAGCAAACAGATATGCACCTAAGTCCATATTTTAAAATAGAATAATGTCATTATAATGAAACACACATGTGTTGGTTTTTAATTTCAACGAACGATTATAATACATTGATAAACATTTAAAAATTATTCTGTGTCTAAGAAGAATTTAATTTTAACACTTATAGATTTTTTAATTTTCGGTGGAGATTAATTTTGATGATGTTGTGATGATATGGTTGTTATTTTGTAATAATCACAATGGATTTTTTTGTTATTTTATCATTTTTAGGAGAAGGCGATTTACTGATTTTGGGTTTTCACTAATGAATAATAATAGATTAAGACACTTCTATACACTATTGTATATATTTTTGTGTCATAGATCAACGAGAGAAGATGAAGTGACTGGTCAGATTGATATTGATTGATCATTATTTAGTCTGGGAGAATTTATTTCATTAGTCTAAAACATTAATATTATTGTGACTAATATAAGAATAAGATACTAAATCTATAATGTTTTATATTTGTAAGAGGTAAGAAGGGTTACTTTCATATTGCTAAGAATGTAATAAGAGAAGATAGGGAGATCAAAGTAGTATTATCTCATCCAATAGATATCAACAAGTGGAAGAAATTATTGGTGTCAAAAACCATAAACAAAAAGGATAATATCTTCATAGGTAGTATAAAGATCCATCCATTAGCACTAAAACATGCACTTTTGACTGAAATTTGTGCATTTTAAGTTAATAGGGATTTCTTATATTTGGTAACCACATTCAATGGAATATTACGCACTAGTTATGTGGTCAGGATTATTTATAGACCATTAGAAGGACTACCTATTCTTATTGAGTAGTGAACCTTTTAAAACTTTCATCTATTTTAACTACTACTGTCAAATACATTCATGTGTATGGGAATAGGTAATAACAGAATTGAGATTTTAATATGACTAAATGTTACAGAATAGAAATTGTAATTTCATTAAAATTTTACCAACATTTATTAACCTCTAAATGTTAGTCTTTTCCAAAACTATTCCTTCAAATATGTATTCAAGCCAATTCTCGCCTATATTGGATTCTCTATATTGAATATATTCTCTTTTTAGGGCTTTATATTAAGTTATGATTCAAAAATGTTGTTCATTTTTGTTAAAGATTGTGATATTTCTATGTAGAAGCATATAATTTCCAAGAACATGTTGAAAATATAATAATAAAGAGAATATAAATTTGTAAAAGAATTACCTCTTATCTAACTAATAATATGTGTTTGTTTATCTATACCCTTCTGACAATGAAAAAATATTATACATGGAAGGTAATGAGAAGGTGTCAAACATTACCACCAAGATTTTTGATAACCTTCTAACATATAATGATAAAGAGGTATTTGGTCATTGTACATCAAACTGTTGAAATTATCCTCAAAATAAAGAATACCAAAGGAAGTATATCTCATGTAGGTTTAATATAAATATTAAAAAGAAAAATATATAGATACAAAAGTTTCTCTATACTAAAAATTGATTTGGAATTCTTGATAACATCATTGATGTATGAAATGGTAGTAGTCACATGGTTTGTACGTGATCAACTCTAATTGTATATAAATATGATTATAAAATAAAATAATAAAATAATACTTGGATAGAGGATGAAACCATCAAACGATGTCAAAAGAATGTTTTGAATAGAAATTCTCCCATGAAGGAACAATATATGATTGGTGGGAGACCCATGGATTCAAAATCCAATAAATTCAAGAGTAGTGCATCAACATGAACTAACACGAGGGATAAAAACTCAAAAGAACCCAAGTGGAAGATCTACTCTTGTACCCATAGTCCCTATTTACATGATAGTTACCATGCCTAATGATTTGTAAAGATTGATAAAAATTAAAGATTTAGAATATAAATATATTGAAAAATGGGAATAAAATATTGCACATGATGAAGAAAAATTACATAAGGGTTTTTCATGAAAAGGGAAATCTTGGGAAAAAGATGATCTACATGAGTTATTCAAGAAATCTGGCCACATTTCAAAATGTAGTTTACATTTCTATTTGAGAATGAGGCACCCTTAAGGAAAATTAGTAATGTATAATATATGAAGGCTATAAAGAATTAAAATTATCTACATAAAGTACAAGAGGATTTGAATAGATCCATGTTTCTTCAAAATAAATTTATAAAAAAATTTATAGGATAAATCATAAATACAAAACAAAATGGAGAATGTTTTTTGAGAAGATCATCTAAACCCTGTTTTCATATAAATGAAGCAAGATAGATCTACCTTATTCCATTAATTTTTTTTATTTTTTTTCTTATAATGTACAAAATTGAAGGTGAAGCATGTTCTCAGCGACAGAAACTGATAGGTAGTAAGTTATTTCAATTACTGATATCTAAGATAAATATGATACCATCCTTAAATGATTCCTCAATTGATATTTAAATAATTACATGATAGAGTATCATCCTTTATGATGTTCAAGAATCTGATTTTCTATTCTTCATAGATAGGATAAAGAATATTCTATATTGGTTTGATCTTATTTCACAATATTATTATGAACAAATGTTCTAGAAGATCATCTATGGTGATGTTTATAATGTTTTCCAAAATGGAATATCACATATTGAATACACATTCTATTGTATTCTCCAAACTATAATTTTATGATATACATTTCTGATAAGATCAACCATTATGAATATAATGGGAAATGTTTCCCTTAATTGGGTTAAAATTGAAAAAGTTTCTAGGATAATTATTTCAATTATTATGAAATATGATCATTCTAAAAAACCATTAAGATCATGTATTTGGAAAAGATTGTAGAGACCTGTATCTTGACGTACATGGAAATTACATTACATTTGCGGAATACTTAGTACATTACAAAAACACACACACACAAGGACCGTAATAGTTTAGTGTCTTTGGAAACTCGGAATAAAATCTTCTAATCGTGGTGAAATATTTTCAACATCTCCCATAAAGATCTTCCTTTTTTTACCTAAAACCTTTATTTATATCCTGGGGAAAAGAAAACATAAAATGGTGAGCTCAAATGCTCAGTAAGGGTAAACAAAAGAAATATCAATCACATCATATTCATAAGAACATAACATTTTGGAAATCTTAACCTGCTAAAGAGAGCATAATTTCATAACATAGGATAAATCATGGTAGTGAAATGTAATCACAATAACCATAACTTAAAACATGAAACTTTGTGGCATTCACACATAATCATAGATAATCATTTCTTGTTAGTCAAGACTCATTGCCAAGACTATCTTAGTGGCCAAAGTCCCTTTCTGAATCGAGTAACCCTCGTTTCAGTCCTGTTTCACTGAACCGGTATAACCTACCATTCCAGCCATGTCTATCTCATGAGATATAAAATCTTTACCCAATGCATTGGAGGGAGATATAGGTCCCACCCATCTCATAATGATACCATTCTTATGTGTGCCACAAAATCATAAATCATACATCATTGCATAACCCATGTAATAAAAATGGGATTCTTAAACAACATGACATCATAAAACCATTCATATAAGATAAAGGAATTCAAAAACATAATTCCATCACAACATAGTAAAATCAATGTAAAAATATGGATAGAAATAGAACCCTTTATTATCTTAGATGGAAAATAATTTTGGTAAAACACTTGAAATGAATTCTTGAGGAAAATATCCTTTCTTCTTCAAAATAAATTTATTTTGACAAAACATCGTGAAATTTTAAAAGAAAGAGATTTTATTGAAAATAGTCATGAAATATTTTGGAGGAAGCTTCATGAAAATAAGGCTTTATAAAACCGTAAAAATTCGTTCGTGTCGTTTAAGTTAAAAAAACATTCTTCTCGTACTTTTGTCGGAAAAGTCAAAAAGTACCTCGTACGAAAAACGACAAAAGATTCCTTTCATATCTTTTACTAAAAACTCACCGATGGGTAAAATTGGATTTAAACAATTGTAGGTGGATGGAAATAATATTACATACTGAGGAAACATGGATGTGGATGATAAAATACACCCCAGTAAATTCCAAAGTATAAACAATCTCGGATAAAAGTGAGATTGTGATATTTCCCTTACCTTAGGTCCGACTTGCTTTGTAAGTGTCCGAATATCCTGTATAATGATTTAAATCATGTTATTGAGTTTTTACATAATCATATTTATTGTTATTATATCATATATGGTCCACTTATGACTTTATATTACCCGTTCTTTTGTAAATTCATGTTAAAGTAGCGTTTTGGGTAAAATCGTCTCATTTTTCATTCGTGTTTTTAACTTGTAATTATTCATATGATTACTTAGATCATGATTAATTAATTCTAGAATATAAAACATGATTTATATATATATATATTCAGAATATACATATATAATAAATCAGTAAATGGAAAGAAATACACCGTTCATGGAGACGGTAGTCCGTACGTACGCATGAACGCTGTTTTCGTTTCCTTATTGAATTGACTGGAATTAAGTAGATGACATACATATAAATATAAATAATTCAAGTATCATTATTAGGTCATATATTTCATTAGTAGTTATTATATATACTTTATAATCATTCATGAATGGTTAATCATTGAGAATGAATCTCATCGCGTCGTGGAGACGGTAGTCCGTACGTACGCACGAGCGATGATATCATTCCCATGGTCGTGGAATTGTGTTGAAGTGTATGTATACTATTTAAGTATCAATATAATTTTATAATAATCATATATAGTTACTCATTACACCATTATACCCATCCAATTAAGGTGGTGACGGAAAATAGATTACACCACGGCGTGGAGACGGTATTCTGTACGTACGCACGCGCGGTGATTTCATTTTTCCGTAGGATGGATAGAAGATGAAATAGGGTTGTTTCATATTTATAATAACATATCCGTATGTAAGTAATACTGATGTTATTACTTTATCATGAAACAACTAAAGAAGAAGAAGTTGAAGAAGAAAGAAATTGAAAAGATCGGTAATGGATATTACCTCTTCTTTGAAACGCCTCTTTGAATCCTCTACTTAGGGAACTAATATTGGTCTTTGAAGAAGACAAGGACCTCTATGATTATTCTAGGGAAGTGGAGAAGGAATTTTGGTAGGGGTTGGCCGAGCTTCAGTGCTCAAATTGGTGTGAGGAGGAGGAGGAGGAGGTGTCCTTTTATAAGGGAGGAGAGGGGCACCTTAGGAATATCTCAAAATATTATTTTATATTAAAGTCAAAATCGGTTTATAATGGTTCCAAAGGGACTTATTTCGAAGCTAATGTGGGGATGGGTCGAAATCCTATCAACCAATAGGATTTAGACAAGTTTAGGTTATTATTTTAACCTTATCAATTAGATTTAACTCTAAGTTAAATAATTTAACTTTTACCGTGTCTTTTTGTTTTCTTACACCATATGGTTAATACACTTACTATAACATGCCAAACGAACCCCAAATTGTTTATTATTAATATATATATCCTTATCTAAGTCATTTGGCCGAACCATAGATTTTTAGGAATAAAATAACAATTAATAATATAATATTTTATTTAAAAACTATTTTGTGTCAATTTTGACACTATTTGATATATGATTTTTGTGAAAGTCATAACAGAATTATATGTTCGAACCATGTTTATAAAATCAACACCAATATGTCATAGTAACCTATAAAATTATTGTAATTCATAAAAAGTCTAAAATTATATTTATTTGGGTATTTATAACATCAATTATGTCAATATTTCATTAATAAGATAATTACTGCATCATCGTTGTGTCATAAATAAATAAAATTATTTAATATCTAAAAATTAAAAATAAAATCCCATTATGTAGGAAATCTTTTTAGCTTTCTAATTCATATTTATAGTCGAATTGAGCTTATGTATAACCCCATATTAAAAATGTTTTAGTAAATAAACTTTGATTTTAACTCTTTTAACCCTTCTTTAAATAAATTACTAATAAATGTCCTAATCTAATCCAAGTGGGCCTAAATGGACATATTTTATTCCTAAGTTTGTTTTTGGTCGAATTACAATTATCCAATAGAATTAGGACATGTTATAGGGTAATAATAATATCATCTTTACCCTTAATTACCCTATTTACTTTTAACCGTGGTAAAAAAAAGTAAAAAGTTACTATTCACCAAAAATTATTTTCATCTCATTGAACCACATTTTAGTCCTTGATATTAACCGTGTCTCTCGGATTTTCGAAATTCCATTCACAGAAGCGGTAAAATTAAGTTTTATGCAAAATTCAGTTTTTAACCTACCACTTAGTGGTTTCACTATTCATCAAAAATTGAAAGTTTTCAGAAAAATACCAAAAATTAGGCCTAAGATATATTTGATATTATGAACTCAAAAATGATTTCTATTTTAACAAATTCAAAACATATCAGTTGCATTAACTAATTTAAAAATTAATTCTCGTCGTCAAAACAAATAGCGTATTTTTAAGATATAATAAATATCAAAAGATTGAGACTTGTTTATAACTGGTTTAAATGTGAAATTATATCCAATGACCAAAATTGTATTAAATTGTAAAAATATATTCTAAATATACTTTAAAACCACTAAAATTAATAATTTATCACTATTAATTATTTCGATTGAAAAAGTTGTTTTTAATTAAAATTTAGTAATTTCCACTATTCATCAAAATATGAAAGTTATCCGAAAATTACCAAAATTTCACCCTATGCTAATTTCGATATTCCGAATCCAAAAATGAAGTCCATTTTAAAAAATAAAATTTACAAAAATTAAAAAAGTGGTTATTACTATTCATAACGGCTAGTTTTAATAATATTTTATTAGCATATCGTTGTTTACTGAAACTCGGTATTGTGTACTACACACGCTATCGAGGAAGGTAGCGATTGCGTGTAATGTAAGGCAAGTCAAGGATGCGTGTTGTGAAAGCTCCTTTTGGTGTAGCGTACAACACAAGATATTAATAAAATTAAAAAGAATATTTTTCATAAAATCTCGGGCTGTTACATTCTACCCCCCTTAAAATGAATTTCGCCCTCGAAATTCGTCGGGGTTATAAACGGTTTACTATTCGAAAGTTTCTTTAATAGAAACCCACATCGTAAAAAGAATACCAAAACTTGGATTTAAAAACTAAAGTATGAAATGTAATGATTACCCAAATAAACTAATAACTGGGTTTCCACATAGGTGAAAATATGGATATGGAAGAGAAATCTAACCATCATGATCTGATGGAGAGTGGTAGAGAACATGGCTTTGGAAAATCCAGTAATCACAAATCCATAGATTTGTGATGATATAAGGTACCATCTGATTCATCAGGTATAAGATCACTAGGACAACATTTTTGGTTTTCAAGATCATTTCCCTAAAGTTGAAAATTTGCATTAGAATAAATACTTACTTTATTTTGGTACAATCTCACTGTTGTTCGTGCCTTGAACAATTTCCACTTCATCTCTTAAATAAATGAAGTTGAATTTGTTATTCGTGAAGTGTTATTAGATCATGTGATAAAATGACGGGTCATTCCATCTGTCTCAAACAAAAGGTTAGCAAAAATTATATACATAAGTCGATCTATAGTGAGATTAATCATATATGGTTCCTAAAATGGACTTATACTTCATATATCATACTGCTTCATATAATAAAACTAGTTTCTACAAAACAGGGACTTCCTGTAGGCCAGTGGTAGGTGATAAAGGCCAGTCGCACTTCGGTTGTGGGTTCGATTCCCACAGCCTTGTCCGACGCGATGGGCTGTCGCCCGTCCTGCAGGTTGTTCTTCTTCTAAAGCTATATTACTATAACATCCATTCAATAATATCGAAAAATGTTTTATCCTAACATATGTTCAACATAATCCATTCTAATCTTTAGGCTTATCTAAAATACTTCGGTCAAGGCTTATAGTATAAAGAAAATGATTACTTGAAATGTCACAGAATAATCGCGTGAATGCCATCATTTATCCCCCATATATCATAGGATATGTTTTGTTGGTCACATTCCAATCATTCAATGTCCTTAATCATGTATTCTCTTGAATACCCATTGAACCTTAGTGAAAACATGAATGCAGTTAAAAGTTAACTCTTTCCACATACCAAAATCCAAAAATTCTATATACTCAAACCATGATATCACTTAGTCCTTATATCAATCATGAGCTCATGAATACAATCAAACATCTCATTATCTTCTTATTCCTTCATTATGAACATATCATCTACTTTCCTAAAATATCTGAATAACCTTTCATGGTTAATGGTACCATTAATCATACACTTTCGAAACATAAGGAAAGACAACAGTGTAACAATCCTTAGATGTCTCTTTATTCCATAGTACCATGAGATTACTTATACAACATTACACTTGATAAACATGTAATCATTCCACTACCTTCTTAATCCATTGACCAAGCTTCAGCAATTCTTTCATCTCACATATCATTTGTAGTCTCTTCATCATCTTCAACATAAATATTACCCATATGACCATACTGATTCTCTTCATGAGGCTTTACCTTAAGGAATTGGTTTGCATAATGCCAGTACATTCCACATTTAAAACATTTAACCATTGTTGATGTCGTAGAAATACCATTATCCTCATCCATGGTGTTAAATGAACCCCTTCCTTTGCACTTACTGGCTTTATGTCCTTCTTTTCCACACCCAAAGCATCTTCCAGTTCCTTTGAAACATTCTCCTTGATTCCTCTTCCCACATGATTTACATAGGGGAAATTGAACTTTCTTTCCTCTATGATCATTATGAAACTCCATCTTTCTCTTGTTAGCCGAGTCAGGAAACGTACCAAATTCTACTTTATTGATCATATTATGAGATTGCTGATTCGGCATAATAATGATGTTTGGACTTCCAAATCCCGTTTCATTTGGTTTCTCATGAAGAAAATCATTCCATTGTCCGTCATATCCTCCATTATCATGAATCTTCATGTTTCCATCCATTTTCTAAAACCCAAAAAGAATAGTGTGAGAGGAAAAAATCAAGCTAGGGAAAACAACATAGTAAAGGGGGAGCACCCTCAATATCTATCATCTTAGGTTAAATTATAAGATCGTTACCGTAGTTTTAGGACTATATCCTATACGTATACTTATCCTTAGGGACATCCCTAGACATACCATAGAAATATTCCTAGGGATCTTACTAACGTTTTCACATCCTAGTTTCCAAAGGTTGACTAAACCTTTCCTCTGATACCAACTGTAGAGACCCGTATCTTGACGTACATGGTCATTACATTACATTTGCGGAATACTTATTACATTACAAAAACACACACACAAGGACCGTAATAGTTTAGTGTCTTTGGAAACTCGGAATAAAATCTTCTAATCGTGGTGAAATATTTTCAACATCTCCCATAAAGATCTTCCTTTTTTTTACCTAAAACCTTTCTTTATATCCTGGGGAAAAGAAAACATAAAAGGGTGAGCTCAAATGCTCAGTAAGGGTAAACAAAAGAAATATCAATCACATCATATTCATAAGAACATAACATTTTGGAAATCTTAACCTGCAAAAGAGAGCATAATTTCATAACATAGGATAAATCATGGCAGTGAAATGTAATCACAATAACCATAACATAAAACATGAAACTTTGTGCCATTCACACATAATCATAGAGAATTATTTCTTGTTAGTCAAGTCTCATTTCCAAGACTATCTTAGTGGACAAAGTCCCTTTCTGAATCGAGTAACCCTCGTTTCAGTCCTGTTTCACTGAACCGGTATAACCTACCATTCCAGCCATGTCTATCTCATGAGATATAAAATCTTTACCCAATGCATTGGAGGGAGATATAGGTCCCACCCATCTCATAATGATACCATTCTTATGTGTGCCACAAAATCATAAATCATACATCATTGCATAACCCATGTAATAAAAATGGGATTCTTAAACAACATGACATCATAAAACCATTCATATAAGATAAAGGAATTCATAAACATAATTCCATCACAACATAGTCAAATCAATGTAAAAATATGGATAGAAACAGAACCCTTTATTATCTTAGATGGAAAATAATTTTGGTAAAACACTTGAAATGAATTCTTGAGGAAAATATCCTTTCTTCTTCAAAATAAATTTATTTTCACAAAAAATCATGCAATTTTAAAAGAAATAGATTTTATTGAAAATAGTCATGAAATATTTTGGAGGAAGCTTCATGAAAATAAGGCTTTATAAAACCGTAAAAATTCGTTCGTGTCGTTTAAGTTAAAATAAACATTCTTCTCATACTTTTGTCGGAAAAGTCAAAAAGTACCTCATACGAAAAACGACAAAATATTCCTTTCATATCTTTTACTAAAAACTCACCGATGGGTAAAATTGTATTTAAACAATTGTAGCTGGATGTAAATAATATTACATACTTAGGAAACATGGATGTGGACGATAAAATACACCCCAGTAAATACCAAAGTATAAACAATCTCGGATAAAAGTGAGATTGTGATATTTCCCTTACCTTAGGTCCGACTTGCTTTGTAAGTGTCCGAACCTCCTGTATAATGATTTAAATCATGTTATTGAGTTGTTCCAGAATCATATTTATTGTTATTATATCATATATGGTCCACTTATGACTTTATATTACCCGTTCTTTTGTAAATTCATGTTAAAGTAGCGTTTTGGGCAAAATCGTCTCATTTGTCGTTCGTGTTTTTAACCTGTAATTATTCATATGATTACATAGATCATGATTACTTAATTCCAGAATATAAAACATGATTTATATATATATATATATTCATAATATACATATATAATAAATCAGTAAATGGAAAGAAATACACCTTTCATGGAGACGGTAGTCCGTACGTACGCATGAATGCTGTTTTCGTTTCCTTATTGAATTGAATAGAATTAAGTAGATGACATACATATAAATATAAATTATTCCAGTATCATTATTAGGTCATATATTTCATTAGTAGTTATTATATATACTTTATAATCATTCATGAATGGTTAATCATTGAGAATGAATCTCATCGCGTCGTGGAGACGGTAGTCCGTACGTACGCACGAGCGATGATATCGTTCCCATGGTCATGGAATTGTGTTGAAGTGTATGTATACTATATCAGTATCAATATCATTTTATAATAATCATATATAGTTAATAATTACACCATTATACCCATCCAATTAAGGTGGTGACGGAAAATAGATTACACCACGGCGTGGAGACGGTATTCCGTACGTACGCACGCGCGGTAATTTCATTTTTCCGTAGGATGGATAGAAGATGAAATAGGGTTGTTTCAAATTTATAATAACATATCAGTATGTAAGTAATACTGATGTTATTACTTTATCATGAAACAACTAAAGAAGAAGAAGTTGAAGAAGAAAGAAATTGAAAAGATCGGTAATGGATATTACCTCTTCTTTGAAACGCCTCTTTGAATCCTCCACTTAGGGAACTAAGATTGGTCTTTGAAGAAGACCAGGACCTCTAGGATTATTCTAGGGTTGTGGAGAAGGAATTTTGGCAGGGGTTTTCCGAGCTTGAGTGCTCAAATTGGTGTGAGGAGGAGGAGGAGGAGGTGTCCTTTTATAAGTGAGGAGAGGGGCACCATAGGAATATCTCAAAATAATATTTTATATTAAAGTCAAAATCGGTTTATAATGGTTCCAAAGGGTCTTATTTCGAAGCTAAAGTGGGGATGGGTCGAAATACTATCAACCAATAGGATTTAGACAAGTTGAGGTTATTATTTTAACCTTATCAATTAGATTTAACTCTAAGTTAAATAATTTAACTTTTACCGTGTCTTTTTTTTTTCTTACACCATATGGTTAATACACTTACTATAACATGCCAAACGAACCCCAAATTGTTTATTATTAATATATATATCCTTATCTAAGTAATTTGGCCGACCATTAGATTTTTAGGAATAAAATAACAATTAATAATATAATATTTAATTTAAAAACTATTTTGTGTCAATTTTAACACTATTTGATATATGATTTTTGTGAAAGTCAGAACAGAATTATATGTTCGAACCAAGTTTATCAAATCCACACTAATATATCATAGTATCCTATAAAATTAGTGTAATTCATAAAAAGTCTCAAATTATATTTATTTGGGTAATTATAACATCAATTATGTCAATATTTCATTAATAAGATAATTACTGCATCATCGATGTGTCATACATATATTAAATTATTTAATATCTAAAAATTACAAATAAAATACCATTATGTAGGAAATCTTTTTATCTTTATAATGAATATTTATAGTCGAATTTAGCTTATTAATAACCCCATATTAAAAATGTTTTAGTAAATAAACTTTGATTTTAACTCTTTTAACCCTTCTTTAAATAAATTAATAATAAATGTACTAATCTAATCCAAGTGGGCCTAAATGGTCATATTTTATTAATAAGTTTGTTTTTGGTCGAATTAAACTTATCCAATAGAATTAGGACATGTGTTAGGGTAATAATAATATCATCTTTACCCTTAATTACCCTATTTACTTTTAACCGTGGTAAAAAAAAGTAAAAAGTTACTATTCACCAAAAATTATTTTCATCTCATTGAATCACATTTTAGTCCTTGATATTAACCGTGTCTCTCGGATTTTCGAAATTCCATTCACAGAAGCGGTAAAATTAAGTTTTATGCAAAATTCAGTTTTTAACCTACCACTTAGTGGTTTCACTATTCATCAAAAATTGAAAGTTTTCAGAAAAATACCAAAAATTAGGCCTAAGCTATATTTGATATTATGAACTCGAAAATGATTTCTATTTTACCAAATTCAAAACATGTCAGTTTCATTAACTAATTTAAAAATTAATTCTCGTCGTCAAAACAAATAGCGTATTTTTAAGAGATAATAAATATCAAAAGATTGAGACTTGATTATAACTGGTTTAAATGTGAAATTATATCCAATGACCAACATTGTATTAAATTGTAAAAATATATTCTAAATATACTTTAAAACCACTAAAATTAATAATTTATCACTATTAATTATTTCGATTGAAAAAGTTGTTTTTAATTAAAATTTAGTAACTTCCACTATTCATCAAAATATGAAAGTTATCCGAAAATTACCAAAATTTCACCCTATGCTAATTTCGATATTCCGAATCCAAAAATGAAGTCCATTTTAAAAAAATAAAATTTACAAAATTTCAAAAAGTGGTTATTACAATTCATAACGGCTAGTTTTAATAATATTTTATTAGCATATCGTTGTTTAGTGAAACTCGGTATTGCGTACTACACACGCTATCGAGGAAGGTCGCGATTGCGTGTAATGCAAGGCAAGTCAAGGATGCGTGTTGTGCAAGCTCATTTTGGTGTAGCGTACAACACAAGACATTAATAAAATTAAAAAGAATATTTATCATAAAATCTCGGGCTGTTACAAAGATGATTCAAGTAGATTTTTAATACAAGGATTCATCTCAACATTAATAATTTAATCCTACAATGAAATTGAATAATCCTTGAAGACATGTTTTTTATTTATAATTTTTTTAATATATCATGATCAGTTGATAATGGATTGTTTTTTGTCGAAACCAAATCCTCTTATCTACACTGAATATATCTCAAATAGACTTAGAGAGAAATGATGGATGGAACATTAGATAAGATTGGACTGAAATCCTTTTTCATGAAATTTGAATTTCATTTCAATAAGGGGGATATACATTGAAATGGATTTTTGAAAGGTAAAGTGAAGAAAGAAGATAATAGTTCCAAATATTGATACATTCATTTGGAAAGAACATTGAAGTTATTTATAATAAATACAAACAGAGATATAGAAGTTCCCACATTGTGTATGGATTGAATTTATTATCAACTTATTTTCATTGGTTTTAAATGGCGATCAATGAGATAATAAGATCTCATTATAGTGAATATGATGAATTTGTTCCAATCTTAATGGAGTATGGATAATGTCCTCATGTATTTATAATACAAGAAACACATTTTGAAGACTTTGATTCACATGGTGTGTTTTGGAGAATTTTTATAGGTTCATTTACTGACATTGGATGTCATATCATGGCTGAATAATTATTCTAGTTAATTATGATGATGATTTTAAATTATTTATTTCCCAAAAACATAATTATGTTATAAAAATTTTGGTCATTTATATTTAATATAATGGATGATAATAACTGTTGAAAATTTTACTGATCAAATGGTTGGATGAAAAGAGGGGCTACTAATCATATTTAGGTTTTATTAGAGAGAAATATGTTGTAGGAAGAAAAGAAAGATATAATTAATTCCATGGTAAATATAAGGATAGAACATATGACCAGTCGAAGGTCAAATATCATGATATATAATATGATTGTGATTTAGTGTTGTTGTTATTGATGATGCAAATGTTTAAAGTTGTACCGTTTCATGGGTTTTGAAAAAAAGTGGACCTCAAAATTGGGAGTCTATTTTAACAAAAATGAAGGGTTTTGTGCTTGGATGTTCATGATACATAGTTTGTGGACCACGAAGAGTAGTTCATGGACCATGAAGATTTGTTTGTGGACCATATATGAGTTACATGGAATGGTGATGGAAAATTGGAGAAAGAAGATTTCCGTATAGCAATACAATGTCGACTATGAAGTGGTCTACATGGAAAATTTAGGGGAAAATAGTTTGTGGGTAGCTCATAGTTCACAGGAGATTCATATTTCATATGAGGAGAGTATTTTGATGAATGATGTTGTGATTTAGGCTGTATTAAAGTCTTTTTTTGGATTACATTGGTTACTGTATAGGATAAAATCACTATGTAGTCCGAATAACATATTTTTGGTACAAATTGTACCACATTGATGATTTAGGTAAATTAGATTAGCTAGTTCTTAAGATTTATCTTCCTATATAAAGACCCAAATTAAGGTCATTAGATAATGAGATTTACATTAGATAATATCATTTATGTCTGAAGAATTCTAATAATTCTAATTTAGCTCACAAGGGAGAATTCTGGGAACTAGAAGACTTCATGAGGGAGGATTCTGAAATAAGTAACTATTTTAGGGGAATCATTTATTTTAGGGATAAAATTCCATGGGGATGGTTTTCTAAAGGGTTTTGTATGGTCTAATTGATTAAAAATATAATGGTTATATGAAGATTTAGTTTTTTGGGGAGGCATTGACAATTCGTGAAGAAGAGGTGATCCATGGAAGGAAAGGTTGTCTGTGGATGGAATGGTTTCTTGTGGAAGGAAAGATTTTCTTCGAAAGAAATGGTTTTTCATAGAAGGAAATGTTTTCAGTAGAAGGGATGGTTTCAAATCTGATAAATATCACATAAAATATTTAAGAATGCTGTTTCGTTTAAATAATAAAAAATTAAAAAGAATATGATAGTAGAATAGAAGGGTGTTCATGATGGAGGATATGAGTGAGGTTGAGAGGGATTCCTAAACCTCTTAGGATCCATCCATTTCACCCATTTAACATGTATTTTTTATTGAATTTTTTTTAAATTACTTTTTCCTTAACTGTTAATTTTAATTATGAGCATTATTTTTCTCTCACTCTCTTCTCTTATGTAATTTCATACAAACCCATACCCATTTATGGTTTTTTTAAAATACCCTCTAAAATAAACTCTCCAAATCCCATTATACAACACATTTAATACCCCTTTATTTAATATGTATATTAAATGTAATCCATGTATATATATTTAATCATTATATAAATATATTTTTATGCACACCTACACATACATATTTAATCCCACACAAAAATTTATATCTACACACAAATATTTACACTCCCACTCATATAAATAAATATGTATATATTAAAAATATATATATTTAACGCACATATATAAAAATTATATATCTTTTCACATCCATATATACTCCATTACACAAATTTATAAACATTTATATTTATCCTATATATATAATTTAATTTTCAACACACATATATTATTTTTACCATTTTAATAAAATTATTAATAATAAAAACAATTATTATTATTATTAAATAACTCACATTATTTCCACTATTACTGATTTAAATACTACCTATATTAAAATCCTAATAGTTATTAAATTGTTGTATTAACCACAAAATTGAAATTATTTATCACAAGTAATAATTTCTCCACCATTTCTTTGATCACCATTAAATATACACACATGGTGAATCTTCTCTCATCATATAAGAAATTTTAATTACACATGTAATTTTCATTTTAATTTTTTCAACATAAATAATATTTATATTATTATTATTATTACCTTTACATGTGATGTTATCGAACACCTTATTCGCACAATAGTTATTTCATGAGAAGGGTAAACCTCTAATCCTAGACCTAATGGTATTATCAATTTTCTCATATAATGTATCCATTACGATATATTCAATTATATGGGATAGTATGTAACTAAAATTTTATATTAAATATCCTTTCAAGCGATCAGATTAAATGTCTGATTCTCAATAAAGTTATTCCCTGCATAGGGTAAAACCTAGATATAGGACCAAAGTGTAGACTCAGATCTCTCATACAATACACATTTTTTGTGATATTCAATTTTTTTGATAAATCAAGTGTTTTTAATATAATATATTTAATATTTTCATTCCATCTACCCTGAGGTTCTACATACATTTGAATCTCACACTAACATAACTCATAACTCTAAAAATATTCCATAGAATTTTCTAATATGATAACTCAGAACTTACCCTTATTCAAAATCATTATAAAATATATTAAGATATTTTTATTGAAAATTAAATTTTCACATAACAATAATTACATATTATCCACAAATTGGACTTTTATTATATTAAAAAAAATAAGTATATTACAAATTGGTCATAATTGAAAATATTTTTTTCCACTTAAAACAATTTCTCAATTTTATATATATGATATTTATTCATAAAATCATAATTTATAAATAACTAAAATTTTAAATAATAATATGTAAATCCATTATGGAGTTAGATATATCAAAATTGACTTACAATTACATTTTCATCATTGTATAAATTTATTGGTTTCTAGTTAAAAAATATGGTATTCACAAAACATGTTATTTGAATGACTTTATTATTAAATAAGAATGATATAAAATATTATAAAACCACTTATTTATAGAAATATAAAATTTTTGATAAAATTTTTCATTATAAAATATTATTTGAACATTGAGAATCTATGTGGAATGTATGTATGACTAATTAAAATGTTACTTTAATATATAAATTGTAATTAGTATTTTTCATTAAAATTTAGTATTTTAAATGGAGAATCAAATTTGGAATCTCTTCAAAGCCTCATACCCTATATATATTTCATAACCAAAATATTTATGTCTTTAAAATTATAATTTTTGGTAAATTTTTCTAATATATATATTTGAATATCAAAAATGGTATATATCTAAAGAAATTACATGAATTATGGTAATGATTTTTGAATAAAAATTTAACATATTTATATATATTAATTTTTAATCTGATAATTTAATTTTAAATAATAATTATATAATTAGGGGGGTAAATTTTATTCTCTTTCAATGAAATTAGTTCCAAATTTTTGAAATTATTTCCAAAAGTTAAAGTAAATCAGAATAATAGTTTAAAAGTTAAATCAAGATTCTCTGAAATAGTCACAGTTTTCTAAAAAGAATGTTTGATGTGAATTTCAATTCACAGTCATTCCCCTCACCTATAATATGGAATTTTATTCCTTTTAAACATGAATAGTAACATCCCATTATTGAAAATGTTAATAATGGTCACAAACTACTGTTCCCTTTACATATAAAAGGGTAACACTTCCACCACATAAAGACTCCAAACTCCCTTGAATTTATTAATAAAAAATTTATTATATTATCCTTTTATAATCCTATCTCATATCCATAAAAATCAGTTCACTATTAGTTATTATAAGGATTTCTTTTCCAAGGAGTTTCCGAAAAATGGGTCAAGTATCTAATATAAGTATTATCTCTTTCCAACATTTTTATCCATAATCTTTCTCTTCCAAATATAATTTATCTAAAATAATATGTCATAATTAATATAATATATATTATAATATATCATTATATTTAATTAATAACCATTATTAATCACCATATTTCCACTATGAAAAAAATCATCATTCAAGGATTTCACCAACTAGGACTGCCCCAAAGCCATGTATTATGTTTTCCATTAATAGGTAATGGATAATCAAAATTATTTAATGGATTAATAAATATGATATATATAATATGAAAATTATTTATACAGGTAAATTATTCATTTACCATAATTCCCTCTCTCTTTTTGATAAATTGAACTAATAATAGTGTGACCTTGTAAATAAATTCTTTTATAAGTAATGGGTTTCATTATTCTTAAACACCCATCATGGTATAATTTAAAATTATATTTAACATTTAAAATTTATTTATATAACCCATTTAATTTTCTTTATATTATGATAATATTTTTTAACACTTTCTACAATAGTAATCATACATAAAGAGTAATTAAAAAATTATCTAAAGAGCCTCATGTCACTAATGTTTGGAATGAAACTATTGAGTAAATAAATGGAATATAATGATAAATGTTTTATATTAATTTCAATAAAAAATAATTATTTTAATAATTAATCTAGTTTTTTATTTAAATATTATGGAAGTTTGGAATTTTCACAGATCGAATATGTTAGAAGGTATGGGTTTTGGTCTAAAATTATACTCTTTGATAAATGCATGTAATTATGAACCAAATTTTATTTATTTATGGTATATCCATTGAATATGAGATAGAAATATATGAATTATAATTTTTTCTTATTTTTTGAATTTCAATTTCATTACTTTTATTTTAACCTTTTTTTATTGGAATGTGTCTTAAATTTTAAGTGTTTTGTTGGCTTAGTTCTTATTAATTGCAACATATAAAAATTAATTTTCCATAATTATATTTTATGGTGAATTTATTGACCATATATATATATTTCATTTACTACTTTTATTTTTTTGATTTATAATCCAAATAATCACCCCTTATTCATGTGTCTATTAATTAATATATTTCCCAAGGAGTTATACCATTTGAAATATTAATTTTCATTCATTGTCTTGTAATATTTCTCCTAAAATTATTTTATTTATGTTGGGTTCAATCTTCCAAATTATAAAATTATGTGATATTCTTTCATTTTTTGGGATTATACATTCCTACCTGATAAATCCTATAACAACTATTTATACAATCATTGGTTATGTACTATTAAAACCATCAACATTTTTTTAATGTTAGTCTTATGATTTTTTTATTCCACTATTAAGAAATTATTATACTCATTGATCTATACAGTGTGGACATCACATTATACATAATTCATAAGGGATTATCTTAACCTATATCTTTTTCTTATTATATTACAATAAAAAAATTTATGGGGTTATTTATGTTGCTATTTTAATGAGAATTATTATTATAAAGGTGGCCCTTTAATGTTTGACCATTAAAAATCATTCTCTTGTTTGGGCTTAGTCATGTTATACCTTATATTTAAATGGTGAAATGTAATGAAATTCCATATATTTTAATGAAAATATGAATCATTATTGGAATTTATCCTATGTAATGTTTGATGTTTAAAAATCATTATATAGATACCTGATAGTAATGTTAACAATTTTATTAACATTATGAAATATATTTGAATTCAAAATGACTATTGAACAAAAAATGTTATTTAATTATGTATTTTATTTCCATATTTATAACTATATGGAAATAAAATCATTAATGAATAAAAGGTTTGTTGGGTAATTTTAAAAAGGTCATATTTAATATTATGGTGAATACATTGGACATAAAAAAGTAGCAGGTGTGGAATGACACCTAATTAATGTTTCTTCATAAATATCCTTGACATTAGGTATTTTATTTAGGGATTTATGAGTTCTGTCTGTATAAGGTTATTATTTTTGAAAAAAAATGTTATCATTTTCTTCATGGATATATTAGGTACTCAGTTTCAGGTTAATTATGGGTCCATGTTGTTTACATTTTCCTAGAATAATAATTATGCCATATATCTTCCATAGTTACGTCAAATTTATGTTTTAATTACTGATCATATGATCTACCCCCAAATTAAGATTCTATATGACTATGTTATTAATAAAATTAATACACATGACATGAAAATAAGCTCATCATGTGTGAAAGATCATATAATATAATTTAAAACCCATAAACGGATTTAGATGTTTTTTTATGATGGAATTTTTTTTATTATTTTTTAAATAAAATATATTTATTATATTATACTTTACCCTTATTATCTAAATACATAAACCTTAAAAGATCTAAAATAAGTAAGATATAAATAATCATATTTTGTTTTGTGACTAAGTATAGTTATATCCTATATTTTAAAACTGGAATCAATGAATGTTTGTAATGTATGATTCTATAACTGCAAAATTCGAGAGTGTAGGTTTGGGGTGTCATAATTTGTGTCAATGTTTAGTATTAGATAACATTATAGGTTTTTTGTTTTTTAGTATAATATAAGGTTTGATATGTTAAGGTAGACCATGATTCTGATGGAATAGGTAACCCTTTGGTATTAATATATGATTTATTTTCATGATAATACAGAAAATGATAATTTGATATTACTATAATAAAACATAATTGGAGACCCTAGTAGTATGTCTAAGTATTTTTATAACTTCATAATATATCTATAAAGAAGATATTGTGGGGTTTTAATATAAATAAATACCAATATAGATACTAGAATGTGTATGTTTCTATGGAAAAAAATCACCTAGGTTTAGTCACCTCGAAAATTGTTGTTTGAAAATTGACTAAGTCATCACTATGATACATAGTGAGTGTACCAAATACTACACATCTGGATAGACTATCCAGATGTATATTCCTTGGTCAAACAAATATTCATTATGAACCATTATTATGGATTTATGAATGATGTAAACTAATTAATTTAGAGAAACAAATAGAAAAATTTCTATAGATAACCAAGTATTGAAAAATTATTTTCATAGGTTGATAAAAAAATATACTATTTATAAAAAAAAGGTCTTTACAAGCTTAGTCCTATTGTGATTTTTTTCATATTCTTATTTCAAATAATTTCATAACTAATTTTTTTTATTTAAACAATATCATGAACCTGAATCATATAATTTGATGTATGTAGGAGGAACTCTGTCTTATATTTTATAAGGGGGCATAGATAAATTGTTGAGAAACATATTAAATTTCTTCTATGATAGAGAATTTTATTTTCTAGTAATTATTTATGTTAGATAAGATTATATTATAATTTAAATTTGTTCTTGATACATTTTTCAGTCCCCCTTAATAAATTATATTTACTAAAGATATTCTGGTACCATCTATGTTTTTGTAAGAATTTTTTAAAATATCTATAGACCATTATTTAATAGTATTTTGTTAATTTTGGGATATCATTTATTTAGTGGTGTTAATAACATTATGAAATTAATTAATGTCAAGATAATATTTTTTGAGATAAGTATTTGGGAATAAGTTTTTATGGTATGGATAAGTTATATGTTTAATATACTCTTGATGTTGAGATAACAGGGGGTGGGTTTATTTTTAATAAATAAGGTAGATATTAATTGATTTCTTGGTTATTGATAACTAATTATTTCTTTGTAAATAAAAGATCACCTAATTTATCTATTTTGATATATGAAGAATACAATGTGTCCTAATGATCTAGGGTTTAATACCATCTTGAGGTTAAATATAGAGTTACATTTTTTAGTAATATGTGATCTAATTCTAGATTAATGTCTACGAGTTTCTAATAGGATTTGAAGAAGCAATTTAATTTAGATTATTTGATTAGGTTATATAAATACATTGGTATATGATTGTAGGAATGAATACTATTTTTTGAGGAATTATAAGTATTATTTTGAGATGATATTTTTCAATTATTATTCGGTTTTGTATATTTCAAAATGATAACAATGCTTTTTTTTCTATATTATAGGTTTTATTTTTAGAAGTATGAGATAAAACATAAAAAAAATCCTATTATGAATCTATAATAATATATATTAATTTGGGAGAGATATAAAATAAACCAATTCTACTACATGATAAGTTATGATAAATAGATGATAACATGATAGAGTTATAAAGTGTGGATTCCTAATGATGTTTTTTTTAAACTTTTATTTATAATAACTCACTTATAATGACTTCCAATCATGTTAACTATTTTTATTTTAGTAATGGAATGAACAATAATGAACCATGTGTGGGATGGATAGTGTGGGGATTACGTCAAATAAAAAACTCAACAAAATGAGATATTAGTGAGAAACCCTATTTGTATAACAAACCACTTGTCATAAAATATTATTAATTGTCTGAACATAGTTTAATTAAAAACACACCATATAAAATAATGATGGTTTCTTATGAATTATGAATTGATTAATATGGTGATGGAAATAATTGCTTAATTTCCGATATGTTGAATATTTTTGGAAAATTTTGGATGGCTAAATGTTATATCTTTCGAGTTGAAGTTCATCAAAATATAAAGTGTCATTGAAATAGAGAAGATACTTTTCATATTAATTAATATTATTACCGTAATTATATGTCTTAATGTACCAATACAAGGAAAAAATATGGATAAAGATACAAATTACCATGAACATAATGAAAACCCAATGAAACTACTACTATTTTTTTCATATAGTGATTTTTGACTCGTAATTTTTTGCAGTTTCCTATTCCATATACATTTTTCCAATAAATGAATATAGGTTCGTATGCCTAAAATATAATTTTTATTAAATTATATATGATTTTATTAGTTCTTTATCTAGATCATATTCCCTAAGTAAAATTCTACATTAAAATATGAATGGTTCATCTCTCTTTATAAAATAGTTATAATGATTTTTTATATAAATAAATGTCATTCCAAATAATATATAATCACATGACTATGATATAGTGTATGGATAAATATATATTCCATATAAAAATTAATATAATTAAATGAGTATAATTATGGGGGACCCATTTAATTTGGGGGGAGTTAGTATATCCAACATTCCATGATTCTGACTAATTTAAAAATTATAAACGGATTTGAGTTCATCTCTTAGTGGATGAGAACAATCATTAAATGAGATTCATACATGATTCTTGGATTTGGAACTCTTTAAATTGATTTTGTTAGTTGTAAAATAAGGCTTATTAAACATTTGGGGGTTAAATGAATTTTGGTAGAGTTGTGATTCAAGAAGTCATTTCTAGTTGAAATATACTGACACACATTGTTGGAGTATAGTAAATAGTAACCATGCAGAACAACCATGTGGCTGATGAAAGATTGGATAAAATTTAGGTTAACCATTCAATGTGGCTTATGATGCTCTGAAAGATGGCGAATACCCAAAAAGAAGTTCATGTAAATAGCACACTATTTGTTCACTTTCATCTATAATAGTGCAATGGGATGTCCCATTTGTGATGTATCATTGCATGATATATGAATTGTTTGATTATTAATGTTTCTCACCATGTTATGTTCATGAAATCATTGACAATGAGCCCACAGAGATATCACACAATTTTTCAAGCTCTTCTGCCAACCTGTGTGGCTTATTCTAGTATAAGAAATTACCATTTATCCACTCCATCCATTAATTCTGTCTTCACATTTTATCACCATTTGCACCCATTCTTGGAAGCCACATGAGCTTCCATATCCATTAAACATATTCATGGATAGATCATCCCAATATGAGATCTGATTGATATCTCATTTTTCTTATTGTATCACCCTTGGTTTGTCTATAACTAATCTTACCTCATTTCCTACTATATTTTTTCATAATGGACACCAATTTCATGTGAGCTCATTTTCCCTATTTTTATGGAATTTTCTTATTCATATGATATCCCTCATTCCAAATCTAATAAAAGATCTATAATGCACATGGGGAGATTCCAAATAATGAGTTATATGGTATTTGTATTTCCCTCAATGTTTTTTTATTTTATGAAATTTTATCATAGTGTTGTGTGCCAGGTTCTCCATGAATTTCACATAAAATGTGAGTCCATTAAATTTAATTACATAGAATATTATCTAGATAAATTGCGGGGAAATATTTCATTTTTAGTGGTTGAGATATAAATGTGCTCCACCTTATGGGTGTTTCACTAATATTCACTTAAAGATGACTATGTGTGATTATCTAAAACACCACTAAGTGTTCTTGGTATAGATTTTAAAATATGAATCATTAAATGAATGTAAATTAATTTTTTTAATTTCTCATAGGAATGTAACCTTGACTGAACCATATTAAATTATAATGTGTTCCCTTATAGTAAAAAAGGGGTTATAATGAGATGTAAGACATATGTTATTTAGAATTTATTGTGGTAATGTTTTCCATGAATCATATTATAGCTCTAATGTAGGTTTGATGATTTAATTTAAATAGAATAAATAGATGAACATAATAAATAAAAGTGTTATGGAAACTGACACATAATTATTTTCAACAATTTTAATGTATTATTTAGAATTATTTATAGTGAATTGTTAAATATAATTGTCATTCATATAGCTCATATTACATCATGAGGTAAATTGAATAATAAAATGAATCATGATTAATGGATAGATGGAATGTAAAAATGAATGAACCCTTAATTGATAATATTAAATTATTAGTTTAGTTTCGAATTTTAAATTTTCATTGACTTTCCCATGGAATTTTCTTAATTATTGATTTCATTGAGCCATATTATTTTGTTTAGACCTAATTGTTAATTAGGTTCATTATATAGGATTCCATAGACTCACTCATAGGAAAAATGAAATTATATTAATCTTTAAGGTGATACTTTTATTCCTGATGTGAAATTACATGGATGTGATATAGGTTGATTAAATTATTAAACACCTTATTAAATTACTTGATTTCTTATATGGAAATCCTAATATTGGTTACTGGTTGTATATCGGGATATATTCTTTTATCAATAACTAGATTCCATATATAGAATTCCTCATATTGGTTCATAGGATGAATGACATGATACTCTATTTGTGACATACATGTATTCCTTATATGTAATTCCTCAGATAGGATCATAAGTCCTTCTATGCAACATACACATTGTTTGATACTATGAATCCTATTAAGAACTACTAAGGATGGAAAAATTGACCGAAGGAGATTATATAATTCTTTAAGAGATATTTAGATTCTGAACAAAAACTACTTAGAAAAACATAGAAGTTGAATAAAATTTTATTTATCTTGATTTTTATCCAATTTACCCTTGATGATAAACTAGAAGTACCATAAATAATGTAGAAACTTATATGGATATCACAATATACATGGATTCTTGAGCTTATAGACATGGGTCCTAGGACTACATTATTACCATCATGATTATACTTTATTAAATATGTTAAATAGAAATTTGGATCATAGATATTTCATCATATGATTAAGTAGGTATTTTTAGCCATGCATCCTTTTTGGAACCCAATCTAATTTATTGTCTTTTTTTCACTTCATTATGATACATGAACACCGATAATTTTTTTTACTTGGACTATAATTCCATAGAATGTATTGGTGGTGGCCGACTGTGTATTATTAATAACTTATTAAGACAACTAATGGGGACTTAGATATATCACTTGGTTGTGGGGTTATATCTTGGATTGTGTTAGATTACCATTGATAATTTTAAAATGGGACCTGATAGGGGAGTTGGGGAAATGAATGTACATTGTATTTATATAGGATTTGAATTATTTTATTTATATATTATTTGATCTTTTCTTGTTGGTGTATAATATACCTGAAATATGTTTACATCTTGTATTTTTTAGCATGTTTAGGAATTTTTTTTATTTTTTAGTATCCTAACTATATTTTTAAAATATTGGTACAATTTCATTATGAATATCTTCTGATAAATTTATATATTACTTATCCAACTATATCCTTTTTAATACATATGATATATTCTCCCCATTAAAAAACCATTAGACCCTCAATTCTAGTCAGCAAGAACATGCATACGTGGGGGGTGTTAAGTTCATGTGGCTAACTAGATTCGTGTACCATTTAGTGGTACCCAGGTTAGGCCATTATAATGTTATAATTGTGCCCAAATTTTGTCGATTTCCATAATATTTTGGGATAGTATACAAGAGACTTGGTATATTTTGGAACATGGTAAATCACATATGTATGGGTCCATCCATTCCATAGATAGGGAAATAGTCAACATACATGGGATAGGATTATTCATGATGTTGTTACGAAATTTGATTATTATCTCACCTTGAGTGGTTGAAGTTATATTCTAATTATTAATAAGACATAATATTTAGTGTACATTACCCTAGGCATGTTATTGAAAGGATGTATTTTTTGTGTTTAATTTTATAAGCAGGGGTATTTAGTTTCATGCATATTCCATGAATTGATTATTTCATTTAATTAATTTGCTAGTTAAATTTGAAATCTTCTAAGAAAACATGTATTTTAAATATGATAACATTTCATACCAAAAAAATGGAGGTAAATAATTGGATATTAATGTGTTTAAAAACCTAAATGGTTTGATCCAATATTGCTTAACAGTTGAACCATAACAATCCAATTATTAAATCTTTGTGACATGGAACTATAATGACCTAGTATGAATCTTTAGATTATTTTAGTTACATGGGTTCCAATATTACTTTCTATATATTTTACTTCTATATATTTGGATTAGAGATTATTTTAATTGAATCATAGTATTTTACTTGTTAAATTAGGATACCAAATGTAATTCATGGTTGAATTTACATGAATTTCAATTTAAATGTGTAAATAATATACCTTTATATATTTTTAATGCCAATTCATCTAAATGGATTTGTGTATAAATATAAATGTTGTTAAAATGTGACTCATAAAATTATTTGGTTAATCATGAATTTCAAACAGGACATGACCAAAGTAGGTTTTTATTGAATTGTGATGAATCCAGAATTTTATTAAATTTTATATTGTAATTTAATTTTTATAAACCAACCATAATGTTATTTTAAGGATAATTTTTACATTTTTTGTTTTTTTGAAATTTTGAGCTAAATTGTAAAAATGGATTAATTTTTGGATATAACAGTTTTATTTTATTTTGTATTTCGGATATAACTTTTTCTACACTACCTAAAATTGTGAAATTTATTTATTTTTTTGGATTCCACGTAGCTTGGGATACATTTCATCCTACTATATTCCAATCTCAATCCATCAATTTGACACCATAAATAGATCACCAATACGTTATTGAATGTTGTGTAATGATATTGAATCTTTTAATGTAGATCTTATATCTAGACTTAGGACATGAAAATGAATCCTAAATTATACATGAACATAGATATGAATAAAATGGATATATTTTATACAAGTTTTTGTGTGATATTTCTCCATTGTAAAGGAAATATTTTTATGGGAAGGGAAATAAATGGATTACAAAGATTAAACATGAAATAATAATTATCTCTGAGTAATGTACAAATATATCTCTCCAAACATCTCCAAATAGGGTAAACGTTTTCAGATATATATAGGTGAAATAGTAGAACAAATTTCTTGAAGTCCACATTCCATGACACATCAATTAATGGACCACATATGTGAATAATTTTGGGGGTATAATTTTGAATGATATTTCACCACCAATTTTTCCTATAAATATGTGTCTCACCTACCTTACAAAGGATAGACATTTTAATGGGTAATGGTGTAGTTATGTAACATTAATATTTTTATATATTAATAATATATATTATTATAGGTTTATTCTTCTTATTTTCATTTATATCCCTCTACCATTTCATTTAAATTTTTTGTGTTTCTCCAACTGTGATTCATTTCAATTCCATGTTTTTGGAAGTATAACAATAAAAATTGTTTGAGGGGGGATGTGGTGGTATTAAAGTTTATTGAGATTCTATTATTTCTCTTATTTTAAACTAGTATTAAAATTGTGGTAAAAACATTTGGTGAGTGCTCTCCCCACATTCTCTACTATATTTTCCTTTCACCCCATATAATCATTTTCATTCTCGTTGAAATCTATGTCATTGAAACAGTGGAGTTTGGTTAAGTATATATTTGGCAAGGATTACTTCTAGTTTCAGAGGTATTAGTGTAACGTAATACCATTAAAATTATAGGGTGTTGGGTGTATTTTCTTTATCTCTATATTTATTAAAATAATGATGACACATTTTTATTAAAAATGATGTCACCACATCAAACCCCAAAAAGAAAACATTTTATTCTACTAACTTCTTTGTGTGGTTTCGTTATTTTAATTATATTTTTGTATCATTAATATATATATATATATATATTGAATCTCAAACCCTCAATATATATTAGTTGTATTGTATTATATTTTACATTTTATAATAGTAGCAATAAGAAAATCTGTGTGTGTAAATAGCTTCATTTTGATATACTATTTTGTGTTCCACTATGATGATTTATTAGGCGTAAAACATTTAGTGAGGGTTCCCTGAATAATCACAATTTTCTATATTCCATCTTTTTTGGGGAGACTAAGAGCATTCACACTCCTTTTCTATAAAAACTGAAAAATTTAGAAATCTCCAAATCTAAAAAAAGTTCATAATTGCATATCATTCATTTCATCATCCAATATGAATTGTTATAGTGATAGTTATAATTATTGTAATGTTTATCACTATCATGACGATCCTAGTAAGGAAAAATTATTGATGATTAAAATGTAAAAAATGACCTTCAACCTTCGTAATAATTTCAATGTTCCCAAAAAAGCTATCAAGATTGGTATATTGTTGGTCACCGAAGTTGAAGATGTTAATGCCCTATAAAAAGAATTAAAGAAAAGAAAATAAATGGATAATGAAATTAATGTCAAACCTCAATTTGAAGATGAAAATTTTGATGTCTAAGGTAATCATTAAGATCAACATCCCTCTCTATTAAGTGAATTTCCAACTACTATGTTTGAGGAAAAAGATTTTGAAGCGGGTCGTTTTGAGGGAGATTTAATTTTTGAGCCTTCTTTTTAAAAATACTTCATTTATTCTAAATTGGAAACTAATCTAAATTATTATAATATATTATATTCAGTAAAATTACTACCGTCACTGGATAAATAACATGATCAAGAAGTTCCATGTGTTGAGGAGAGAATGTATGAGTTTGACGAGTTGTACAGTAGTATATTTGTGGATGATGGAACAAAAGAAGAATTAATTTTAGATTCATATTGTGAACCATAACTAGAATATAACCAACTTCCAATCCTACTACATTCATCACCAGTGTATACAACTCCCTCGTATGAGCTAAACAAGGAGCACCCCTTTATTCTTTTTCCTCCACCTCTGAACCTCAAATTTTTTGTTTCCATAGTTATGGGGGTTTTGGTTATTTTTATTTTAATTTGGGGTTCTCACTCCACATAGAAAATGATGGATATTTAAAAAATAATATTTTTTTATTCTAATAAATAATCCACATCTATCTTCGTATTGGGGTTAAAAAACTAGAAATGCCTGACTAGGGGTAGTAAAAACCAAGCA
The DNA here is from genome assembly GCA_963277665.1 of Viscum album. Taxonomy (NCBI): domain Eukaryota; kingdom Viridiplantae; phylum Streptophyta; class Magnoliopsida; order Santalales; family Viscaceae; genus Viscum; species Viscum album. Next base: position 880,563,109 of record OY728153.1, on the reverse strand, counting down.
CTCACTTTTGGGTCAAACTATACTTTATAGATTATATTTCTACTTAATATTTTAGTTTGATTTTTTTTATGTTTTTATTCAATTTATACATTCTAGGATTAGTTGTTGTTTTTAGGATCATAACATAAATCTTCAACTCAATAATAAATTTAGGTTTTATATTTACTTCTCGTTAGTTTTTCTTCCCTTATTATTATTTTGTTGATCTGAAATGTAGGGTTGTGAAATCTAAATATGGGGGAAGCGTCAAACATCATAGATTTTTAATTTATTTCCTTATTTTTCATTTATTAAAATCCTTGAGCTGAAATTATTATTATTATTACTTTTTAAACATTATGATTGAAGGGAAATGATATGATTTAGAAAAATGGATTTTAAATCATTTTTAATGTAGAAACGTTTTCCTTAAATTGGATTTTCAATCGTTTTTATGAGAATGAAATATTTTTGAATTCTATACACATGATTCATTTTATAAAGTCATATTTATATTCATATTAAAAATTCTTGACCATTTGGGAATATTCTTCCTCAAACACCCACATTATTGATAGAAATATATAGTTTGTGTAAGAACTATAATTTTTTATTTTTCACATTCAATTATTTAAATTTCATGGAATGTTTTTAATATCATTGAGTCACTTATATAGATATCCACATTTTAGCATCCGACCTAAATTTACATATATCGTTAATTATTCCTTAGATTACATGAATTGCCTTATAGGTTTAAGAAACAATACATGCCATTTTTTCATTACCTACCCGCACTCATGGTATATTGGCATGGATAGTTTCAGTTTTAGAATGAGGGAAAAAGATTTCATGTGTTTTATTTGGGATGTATTTTATTTATAAATATTTTGATATATGTGTTAGAAATTTTTACTATGGATAATTATAAAAATAGTCTTAGATCATTATTTCATTGTTCTTTATTTGAATGATCCTGTTCACCTCCAAAAAGAATTGCGAAAAATAGAAAAAGATAAAAATAAAGATGAGTATGAAATTCTCAGTGTGATTTATCTTATGAATCATGTACCTATCTAAAATAAAGTCCATGATTTTCATAAATTAATTGCATCTAATTCCATTCTTAACCTCCAAGAAAAAACATCAAAAAATTAAAATAATATTTTCCCTTTATAGAGATTTACAAAAAAGAAAAAAAAGGAAGAATATGGATGATATAATTATTTATAATCACTTATTGACTCATTTCACATTTCTTAAAAAAGGATGGATGTGTGTTTCACACATCCAATGGTATTTTATTGAGGTTTATCCTTTTTCACTTTTATATTCATGAATTTTAATTATGATTCCAACCACATATTTTCTTCATTATATTTTTAATTCATTACAACCACCAATCCTAAGACCTAGAATTCACTATGAAAAAATACTCAATATTTAAAATGACTTAATTTTCATGATGTGGAGAAATGAGAATTATCACAAGACTATGGTGAAACATATACTTTTCATGTTTGGGTATAACTCTAGAATTAATTTCTCTTGGGTGAAGAGTGACTTAAAATTCAAGGTAATATATGTTGTGATTTTTTCATGGACAGATTTTTGACGATGAAAAATTTTAAATGTGAGTAATGAAAATTAGAGTTATTTTTCCACATTATAGAAAATATACAATAGTTTTTTAGATATTATCATTGATGTTTTCTGGTATTTTATTGTTGTGTAGATTTTGATTTTGATAAATGATGATTTCTATAGAGTGCAATGGTTAAGTGTGTGTATGTTATGTAGTAATACTTTTCATAAATTTCATATTACAATAAAACCATTATTAATCAACTAGAGTTTTATTTTATTTAAAATAATTACATTTTACGATTTTTTCAATTTTTAACTAAATTGATAAAATGACCTAATTTTTGGATTTAATAGTTTTAATTTATTTTTTTTTTCAGCCATTATATTTTCTAAATTGATTTAAATTGTGAAATATTTTTATTTTTCTTCAAATATTGGGATGCATTTCAACCTTCTATATCCCATGTGTAATTCATCAATTGGAGGCCAAGAATTATGTCACATATCATGCTTGGAAAACTATGTACACATATTTATCCTTTTAATTTTTAGATTATAAATCAATTTGAGCTAGGCCAATGAAGAAGAAATTGTGTATCTAGATATATAATAAATACGTTAACATCTTTTATTATGTTTTTTATGTGATAATACTTCATTTTCACATACATAATGGCAAGGGAAGTTGACGAAATGGAATATAATGAGTCTCCAGGATAGAATACAAGTCTATGAGTATAAAATCCATATCAATTTTCACACATGTCTAAATATGATCAACTATTTTTGGTATATATATTATAAATATTGGAAAACATTCATTAAGGACACAATCCATTATAAATCTGTTATATGAACATGTACTCCAATATGTTTGGAGATAGAATTGTGAGAGAGATTTCCGCACCCATTTTACCTATAAATATGTGTCTCACCTCCCAATCAAATGGATACACATTTCAAAGGTGAAAGTTATATTTTTTTTAAATGTTATATATATATATTATGGTATTTTTTTTATTCTACTCATTTTTATACATGTTTAATTTCATTTCCAAATAAAATTTGATTCTCCCACCATTAATCATCCTACTTCCATGTTTCGAGAGATATAAAATGCACTATTGTTCAAGTGGGTAAGTGGTGGTGTTTGAGTTTATTGATCTTTCATGATTTATCATATTTTATTTTAACATGTCAATAGTGGATAAAATTTTTGTGTGTAGCGGTCACCCAACTTTAATTTCTATCGTTTTCTTTCTTTACATTTAATCATTTTCCCTCTCATTGTTATATAATTTTTGACTCCATGAACCCATAATGTATCATTTGAATAAATGAAATATTTGTATTGAATGAATTATTATTTTCGGTAGAACTAATGAATCACAAATCAATGAAATTTAATACAAAATTAATGAAAAGAGAAACATTTATTTATTAAAACACTGAAACGTTACTTTGTAATAATCCATTCACGTAACCATTGTTGATTTAATAAAACCATTATATTTTCCTTATGTTTTTTAAATTTATCAATGTTTTTTTTTGTTAAATGAATATATGGTTTCAAAATTAATATTGAATTTATATTTGGATGTTAAAAACATAATACTTATAACCATGATGTTTCTTTTAAAATGAAAATAAATTTATTAAAGTAATGACATGTATTTTTTATACTATGGGACAAAATAATTTTATATATGAGAAAGGTAATATATAAGTTCTGTCTCTTTAAACATTTTTTTGTATAATAAATTTTTGGATAAAAATTGGGTAGGTATCCTACAATTCGACCAAGGGCATCCATGAAGGCCAAACTCTAAAGGTCTGAGTGGCTATCTTACATAGGAAACTGAAGTTAGGATGAGAGAGAACCATTAAAAAATTTCATGTATCATGAATATTATGTCCCGCATGGGGAAATTTGTGAATAGTGTGGGATAAGCATGCACCGGCCCATGTATAAGGCCCGATGGAGTGCTCGTGTAGGGGTTGGGACAATTCCCATGTTGAGAGCCTTGTATAGGGACCCCAGAGTGTATGTGTATGTTATTACTTGATGGCATGCACGCCATCATTTATATAGCAGTCCAAAAGGATTTTATGTTTTTAGGTGGGATAACAGTTTTTCTAGGGAGAAATAATCTCACCCATAGATCTCTACGCGTTACACCTCAGTTATCTGCTTCATTTAAACTAATCAATTTCTTTGCATCTTCCCACAGTTGTCTGATCATACGATGTGATATATTCCATTCTTCTGATTTCCACTCTTCTTCATCCTCGAGACCTCACACCGAACATGTACCAGTGGATCCCTCCTCCTCCACTACTCCTCCTTAACCCATGATTTATCCTATCACACTCCACACCCTAGTTGCATAGTTTTGTTTTTACAAAAGTGTATAATGGTGCATTAGTTTAATAAAAATCCAAACAATTTCCATAAAAGATTCACATAAAATATATATATAATAAACAACTGATTTGTTTAGGGTTTACCTTGATTATGGTTTTTCCTCTTGTATGAAATAATTAGATTCAAGGTTCTTATTTTATATTTTATGTTTAAGTAATTGTATATAAAAATATATATTACCATTTTATATAAACACATCATACACACATAAACTTATGATGTTTTCTTCATCCCAACCTTCCATCAATCTCAGCTCAGCTCAGCCTCACCCATGAAGAGAAGTAAGGGTTTATTTGGCTTTATTTTTTTGATGAAAAAATCAATATAAACACTAATGTGTATATACGTCTTTTTAGAGAATCCAATCCTAAATTGTTGTAGATTTTTCAAATGGTGAATATTAGTATTTAACTAATGCTTTGATGCTTATAAAACTTTTAAAGGATTACTAAGATTGGTTTTTGAGTTTTCTGAACTCATACATATATATATATATGGTTATATATATAGAGAGAGAGATTTTAATCCAAATCTGATTAACGTTTTCATATAATTGATATTACTGATTAACTAATGTTTTTGAAGTATATAATGTTTTCCAGTATTTATTAAATAGCATTCGAATTATGAAAATTACATATTTATACACTTTGGGTATATATGGTCTTATAAAACATTCAATCCCAAACTGTATTAGGTTTTCTAAATGGTGATTACTAGTATTTTTTTTATGATTATGATCCCTATAACACTTGAAATGGTTTTCTTTGTGATGTTGTTATAGTTTTATATACTCATATAATTATATTTCTATATAGAGTTTTGTATAAATGGTACATTCAACCTATTTTATATTTTTTTTAAGAATGAAAAATTATTTTAAATAGGTGTGTTTCCCTACACAGATTTTTTACATAATGATTCTATTAATTCTCTATTTATGTATGAAAAACCTATATATACATATATATATGTGTGTGTGTGAACAATTTCATAAATATATGTCCATATTGTTTTCATTTAATGATTTTTTTAATTATATTAGATTTTCTAGGAATTTATTTTTCAAAATATGTACAATTGATTAGATCATAAATAAAATTTATGTTTTCGAGTAAATATATATGTATAAACATATTTATACTCACCTTTTTAGAAGTTTTACATTTTAATGTTAATCCATGAATTTAATATCTTCGATTACTAGATGTATTGAATGTGTGATCATGAATACTAAATCTTAATGGAAAACAATAAAGAAACCTTTTTTCGTTGTTATGTGCCCAAAATTTTAAAAAGGATCATTACCTCGTTATCATTACATTAATATATCCAAATTTATAATTTAAAGATAAAAGGTTGAAATTATATTTTTCTTCATACATATATATACATTAGGAATCACATATTGTGATTTGTGGTTAATTAATTTCTCATGCATTAATATCTAACATGGAATGAATATTTTCCATTTATAATTATTAAATTTTAATTCACAATGAATCTTCCACGATGTATAATATTTAATTTTATTGACACTCCCATATTTCAGTGTATGGTTTAAATATGAATGATATGTATATTTAATTGAAAAAATTATCTATTTGTATATAAATTCTTTACATTCATGAAACAACAGTTTTGAATTTAAGAGTTATTACTTTACATGAAAAACCTAAACAATCTATTATTTTACGTGCACTAGATATCATCACATGTGAAAAAACGTGTTTGTTTTTTCATTAATTGTATTAATAAAATTTGATATGGCCATAGACTAAAGTATAATTGACAAGACTTTAAAGTTTTAGATTAATGTGAACATTTATTGCAAGATTCAATTTATTTATGAATATAGACAATTATTTCATTAATTGGATTCATCTCTTATGATAACTTACGGATTAAGAATTTAATTATTCCATGTTTTATGTGAAAATTTGAATATGAAAAATTTAATTATTCTAAGTGGTTTGGTACACGTTGAATATAAGACTTATTAGACAAATGTGGAATTCATGAGACTTGTTATGTGATTAGTGGGTCCCTCTATATCCCCTCAATGCATCGGTTGGAATAATGAGACAAACTATGTCATAGATGAGGCCAGGAGAGAATGGTGTTGTATGGTATTCGCACAAGGCCTTCATATAATGTTAATGATTGTTCTTCATTATGAAGTCCTTTGTTATGTTATGTGATTATTCAACTAGTAGAATATCATGAGGAATAAATCATGTACTTATGATTATGGTAATAAATGCATATTTTATAATGAAGTATGTACTTAGAAAACCATTTAAAATGATGTTTTGAATCTATTTTTAGAAAATTAATACAAAATATTGAAATTCATCTGTCATTTGAAGAATTACATTTTAAATGATAAGTGTGTTATGATATTGTTTCGTATGAAATTATAAGAAAGTATAATTTCATGTGCTGATTTGTACCTTCACCCTTACATGTCACCCTTAATTTAGTTTGACCAAATACTAACTTATATGCCTCATTCCAAGAATTTGTATACATGTATCCATATTATGAACTATGTTTTATTTTTATCCTTTAAATAAATATATAAATTATTGCGTGTGATATTTCCATAAAAATTATTTATAGTAATATTTTAAAAATGTTGATGACGTACACTATGAAATGTTTTTTTGTTTTAATAAAATATTTTATTATTTCTTTATAGGTATTTTTTTAAATAAATGATTTTTATCAATATTTTCAAACCCCCTTACTGATCATTTTTAATTATCACCCCAAATTTTCAAATTATTTTTACAAGACTAGTAAATTTTTCATGTTTGAGTTATTCTATGTGGTGGATGCACTATAGAATTTATCTCATAATATTTTGAAAAAATATAACAGTTTTATCATGTTTTTCATAACCAAGACCAAGAATATCATCTGTGATGAGACTTGATGTGTAATTTCATCTAAATATTTTTTTTAAAAAAATTACACAACATGTTTTGGGTACCAGCCCTATGATTTAGGGGTTAGGGTATTATTGTTGGTATTAGAGTAATGGTCTAGAAAACAACATAAAATTAGAAAAAAACTGAAAATTTATCTATGCTTCATTCAGTGCAACATTTTTCAAAAAAATCCTCCTGGAAGGTGATAGAACGCCAAAAACTCTTTTGTATCTTCAACGTAGGCACTAGAAAGCATAATTTTGAAATCATGTTTACATAACATTGATCCCATTGTAAATCTTCATTTTACCTTCAAACGTCATTACCACATATCTATAAATCCAAGTATACTTCACCTTCATCGAGGATATATCATTTTTTATTTTTTCACGGTGCATGTTCAAATCCCATTAAATGCATGTAGTGGAACATACTTTGAGGTACTCTTTAATTATTTCACCATAGCTAATATTTTTCTATCCCTTGGGGATTTCCAAGAGGCATTAAGAGAGGGTTACCTCCAAGAAACATATCTAGGTCAAATCATGTCCTTCTATCAATATGGTTGAGTTTGAGACATTGAAATTCAAGAGGTTGATCATTTTCAATACTTTTACAGACATAAAATCTATACCGATGTCTTCCAAATTTAAACCCCTCATGCCACTATCTCAAGATACTATATATGTGTAGATTAGTTTAACCTGAGTAGCTAATGCCTCATTGTATGGCCCAAACCGTAAACATTACATAATCTTGAATTATGTTAATATTTCAGATTTATGATCTTTTCAGGTTTAGAGACTTATAGAATTAGGCCATAACTATTACATTACAAATCAAATATTACAGTGTAGACACTTCTACTCAGTATCCATTTTTTTCATAAACTAAAAATTCTAGAATAATAGAATCTTGTCTAGTTCCATGATTTTGACAGAATGACATTTCAATGATCCCATCCATGACCCTATTAATATTTATTTCCTATGAGATAACATTTCAAAAATACCTGGGATGAGCATAAAAAGCTATGTTATGGTTATAAAATAAAGAATGTAATCATTAGTCCATCAATACATTTAAAACATATGTTATTTACATACCTCATGAAATCATAACATTTATCAATAACACCTTGAAATCATAAATCATAATGGTATCTTGTGGTATCCATATCAATCTTATATTGTATCATTCACAGCTACGTAGGGAGTTTAGTTTGGAACAGTCATCCCAATATATTCTGTAATTTTCATTGGAGAAACATTAATTTTCACATCCGGCATGGTACCCAATTCATTGGAGGGATATCTCAGGCCCACCTACACTAGGATTTTCATGGAACCACCCGTAAATGTAAACATTACTCAAGAACCATAACGTAATCATAAAAAAGGCACAAAAGAAAAATATCATTTCCATATTGAAATAACAGTATATCATTTCAAGATAATGACATGATAAATAGTTTCTAAAAAACATTGTCAATAAAAAAATACATAAAAAGGGTGTATGGTATTTTTTCCCCTTTAAAGACATTATTTCATGTCAAGGAAGTAAAATATCAAATAACACTCGCAATGGCGAAAAGGTCATTGTCACCACGTACGTTACAAAGAAACATTTCCTTTGACGTTTATTAAAAATATACATCAAAAAATATTCCATTTTAATGAAATGAATATAAAAAGTGTTTTATACACCTTATAAAATAAATTCATGTATAAATCAAAATATGCTTTATTTAATGGTGAGAGAGACGAAGTCCCTTACCTCATTTCAGACATGACTCGTTCGATCTTTAATATAATGAATAATAAACTAATTTTTATTTATACGTTATTCATAACCCTTTTCAGCTTTATTACTCCTTTTATTTCACTTATTACCACGTTATAAATATTATATTAACATTTATGTTAATAATAGTTTTGTTCTCGATATATGGTACTTGAGTAAAAAATGAAATTATTATTATAAGTTGTCCATATGGTAAAAATTACATTATCTAGAGAATGATATTAATGATTTAGATATCATATATATCATATATATCTAGTATATATATGTATTTATAACAGTATATAACATTTGTAGATAAGAAATGAAATGCACCGTTAATGGAGACGGTATGTCGTACATATGCATGAATGCTACTTTAATTTATATTTTGTATATTAATGGAATTAAAACATAATTATACGTAGGTATATTATAATTCTAGTATAATATAATATATAATTTCATTAACTCCATCCTTTATGCAACTCATGTATGGAATGAACGGGTAATATCATTTTGAGGGGGCGGTAGACCGCCCATCATCAAATGAAATTATCCTATTTACGAATTTTTTAAACCATAAAAGTATGCTATAAATGTAAAAGAAAGAATAATAGAGAAAACATAAACATAATATATAACATATATAAATACAGTTCCATAATAATGGACACCATGAGTGGTGGTAAGAGATAATTAAACAATCATTGTTTCGTGAGGCTGTAGTTCACTGTCCAAAAAGAAATATGATCGTAACCATTAGATGGAGGTGTGTGGATGTGTAGTTAGAATCTTCATCATAAAAAACAAGTATATATAAGATACTGGTTTTTTTATAAAATAATGGAAAAAATAATTAGGGGGTTGGAGAAAGAAATTAAAAGAAAAGAACTTGAGAGAATATGTTACCTTTAAATCGGGTAACACCCTTTGATATGAACCAAACAACATTCTTGAAGTGCATTCTGCCTAAGGTAAGGATACTATGAGGAAGGGAGGGATATAGAGAGCTTCTTTTAGTAGATTTTGGATGATTAATGGGGCTTTAGAGGTGTGAGTAAGGTTTATAGGTGATTTCTTTTTATAAGGGGGAGGAGGGGCTCTTTAGATACATTTTAAAATATTACCTTAATATATAATGATATTCAGTTTCTAAAGGTCCAAAACTTATTTAATTATATGATAAGGTACATTTAAGTTAATATAAAATAATAAAATAATAATTAGTTTAGTTTTGGATATATTTTAATCCATACCTTTTTTATTTAACCATTTGTTAACTTATCTAACTTTTACCTTGTCCTCTTATACATTTAAATTATATGGTCAATATATTTATAATAAAATTTAGAGAGAGAAAAATGGATCATTAAGGACATTTTTTACATCATATATGTTATTTGGTTGAATATTAAATTTTTAAGACTACTTTATCTTTTAAAAAAATATTGATTGATTTGAAAACCCTTTTTTTGTCAATTTTAATACTATTAATATCATGACTTTTAACAAATCCAAAAAAAACTTGATTCATTATAAAAACCTTCATTAATTTGAAGATAACAATTAATCATAATCTAAATTTTTTTTTGATGTCATAAATAGGATCAAAATAAATTTATTTTAAAATTTATAATATCATTTATTCAAATCTTTTATTATTGAAGAAATTATTGCATCACCATTGTGACATAATTTAATTAGTTTATTTAATGTCTAAAAATAATAAATAAAATTCCATGATGTAGGAAATCATTTTATCTTTCAATTGAAAATTTATTGTCAAATATATAACTCATATAACCCCATATACAATTGTTTTATTAAAAGATATATGTTTTTGTTTTTTTTTCTTAGATTAAATTAATTAATATAAAATGACATTATCACTCCAATGTGGCTCCATGGTCTCCCAAAATTGACCCAAGGTTTCCCATGGTCAGATATTTATCATAAAATATTATTAGGACATTTTTATGGGTATTTTAATATTATTATAATATTATTTTTCATGCTTATTTACCAGATTTACCCATTAACCATGGTAAATAAAATATTTAATGAAGTAAATATTCATAATTTCCAAAAATAAAAGATAAATTTTTACAAAATTTGGATCTCCTGATTCCAAATATAGAAACCATTTTTATAAATTCAAAACACATATGTGGAATAAATTAATTTAAAGTTAATTACCGTTGTTTAAACAGAAAGTGTGTTTTTTAAATAATAATAACTATCAAAACATTTACCTTTGTTTTTGTCCAATATAATTGTGAAATTTCTTCCAATTACCATAATTGGATTAAATTATAAAACTATAATCCAAATACACTTTAAAAACAATTAAAAGAACAATCTGACTATAAAAATAATTTTGATTAAATGACAGTTTTGAAATAAAATGCAGTATTTTTCACTATTCATTAAAAATGAACATTATCAGAAAAATACCAAAATTTCATCCAAAGAAAATTTTGATGTCCCAATTCTATGGAAGAAAATTATTTTGTCAAATAATACATTTAAACATGAAATAAACTATATTTAAAAAGGTTTCTCCATCAAAATGATGTAAATCGACCTTTTAAAGAATATTAGAATGTTTATGCTTAAAATTGGATTCATTCATATTTTAAGTTTTTAATGTTTATTGGATAAATGTAAAAAAAATAACAAACATGAAATATCATATTGTAGTTATTTATATTCATTCTTCTTAATACAAATGCTATGCATTAACTAAAATTTAAAATAATAATATTATTATATTATTTTTCGGTGTAACTAAACGTTGTGTGCAACGTAAGATTTCAAAAAATCCCAATATTTCATATTGTGTTCACCATTGAATAGATCATCCCCTTTAAAGTAAAATTAATATTTAATTCCAAAATATTAATAAATAAGTAAATATCATATTATTTATTTACCAGGGAAGTTACACTATTCCCCCTTTTTAGTAACCGCTTCCTCATAATTTTATTTTCTTATCAAATAACTGTGGGTATTTATCCTTCATATCATTATCAGATTTCAATGTTACCTCTTTAATCGTATGGTTTTTCCAAAAAACCATTACTTTAGGAATTACTTTATTATGTAACACTTTCTCTTTTAGGTCAAGAATTGGGACTTTTTGTTCTCATAAGAAAAATTATCTTCCAACTGAACTACCTCGGGACTCAAAACATGAGATGGATCTGCTATATATGTTCTCAACATTGAAACATGAAAAACATTATGTACCTGGAATAAACATGGAGGTAAATCCACTTTGTAGGCAACTGCTCCAATATTCTGTAAAATTTCATAGGGTCCAACGAACCTCAGACACAACTTTCCCATCTTGAAAAAATTCATCACACTTTTCCATAGAGAAACATTGAGAAAGACATGATCACCAACCTCAAAAGAGTGATCCTTCCTCTTGTTCTCCGTATAACTATTCTATCTTCTCTGAGCTGTTCTCAAGTGCTTCTGAATCAATTGAACTTTTTCTACCATCTGTTCTACAAATTATATTCCCATCAGTTTCCATTCACCTAATTCATCCCAAAAATCTAGAGTTCAACACCGCTTTCCCTATAATGCCTCAAATGGTTCCTTATGTATACTGTATTGAAAACCATTATTAGATGAAAATTCATCCAATGAATGATGTTTGTCTCAAATTACATGGTAATACATTGATCATGCTCATATCATATCTTCCAATATCTGAATCGTTTGTTTGGACTACCCTCCTGATTATGGATGAAATGTTGTAATAAAATTTAATTCAGTACCCAACCACTTCTGAAGGATTTTCCAAATGTTAGAATTAAACATGTGATCACGAATAGATACAATTGAGAGGGTAAATCCATTCCACCATACTTTCTCTTTAAAATAAAACCGAGAATGTTGATCTAGATACAATGTATCTCGAATAGAAAGGAAATGAGAACATTTAGTCAATCCATCAACAATTACCCAGATTTCATTGTTACCTCGAGATGTTTTCGGTTATACCAAAACAAAGACCGTTGATATATTTTCCCACATCCACATTGGCACTGGTAAAGGTTTAATAATCCCTTTCATTAACTATCTCTCTACTTTAACCTATAGACATGTCAAACACTTCATAGTAAAGTTAGCAATATCTCTTTTCATTCCATCCAAAATGTAATACTCCCAATGATCTCTATACATTTTAGTACTACCTAGATGAACTGAACACAAGGAACTATGAGCTTTATATAATAACTATTTCTTCAACTATGATTCGCAGGGAAAACATAATATATTCCCAAACCTCAAACCTCAATCTTTATCAATGTTAAAATCAGATTACTTACCCTTCTGAACTAACTCTTCCTTTTTCTAGAACTCACTTTCTTCCTTCTATGCTTAGTTAATTCTGTTTGATAGAGATTATTTCACTGACACATGAAAAAAAACTGATTAATTTCTTTCACCAACCACTTCTATGCCAAAATTCATAAAATCATTAATAAAAGGAACTTATTCCAAACATAACATGGTTAATGTCGCATTACTATTTTGACTCAAAGAATCAGCCACTTTATTTTCCTTTCCCAAATTGTAATGGATCATGTAAACATAATCCTTGATTAATTCTAACCATCTTCTATGTCTCATGTTCAATTCATTATAAGTAAATAAATACTTCAAACTTTTATGGTCAATATATGATTCACATTTTACTCCATAATGATGATGCCTAAAAATATTTAATCCAAAAAACAATAGCTGTAAATTCCAAATCATGTGTATGGAAATTTAACTCATGAGGTTTCAAATGATATGAAGCATATGTAATTACCTGATCATTCTTCATTAAGACACAACCAATTCCTTTCAATGATGCATCACTGTAGATAAAGAATTCCCTATTTCTAAGAGGTAGTTCACAAAATAGAACTTTCACTACTCTTATTTTCAATTCATGAAAACAATCATAACATTTTTATCCAAATGAACTTAAATCCATATTGAGTTAACATAGTCATTGGGTTAGATATCTGTGAAAACATTTCAACAAACATCCAGTAATAACCTGCTAAACATTGAAAACTACGAATCTTTGTGATATTGGTAAGTCATGGCCATTCATCGATAATGTTTTTTAGCAGGATCAATAGTTATTCCATTTTTTGAAATAATGTGACCAAGGAAGGAAATTTATTGTAACCAAAACTCACACTTCATGACTTTCCCATATAGTTTCAATTATTTTAAGGTTTGAAAGACAACCCTTAAATGACTTTCATGTTCATATTTAATTATTGGAATAAACCAAAATTTATCAATGAACAGAACAACAAACATATCTAGGAACTCACAGAAAATTATACTCATAAGATCCATGAATATAAACAATTGAATTGGATAACCCAAAAAGCATAAATAAAAATTCAAAATGTCGAATTCTAGAATGAAATTTTGTCTTTAAAATGTCATATTCCTTTACTTTTTACTAATGGTACGCAAACCTCATGTCAATCTTTGAAAAATAATGAGATCCCTAGAGCTGATCAATAAAATAATTGATATAAAGAAAAGTATAATTGTTCTTTACAGTGATGTTATTCAATGCTATTTAATCAAAACAAATACTCATTTAACAATCTTTTTTTAACAAACAAAACAGGAGCACCCCATGGTGGTGTGCTAGTTCTAATGAAACCTTTATCTAATAAATCCAAAAATTGAATCTCTAACTCTAAAGGTTCAGTTGGAGCAATTCTATAAGGGGGTTTTGAAATTGGATTAGCATCAGGAACTAATTCAATAGTAAATTCAACATTCCCCTTAGGTATTATACTCAAAAACTAATTAGGAAAAACATCAAAATACATATTTCCACTAGAACACCATTAATCTGAACAGTCATTTTTTTTCAACAATATGTGCAAGGCAACATTAATTTTCACATTTTACAAGCTTCATAGCTTAATGATATGTTATCAAAAGTAAGGGTCCATTATTCTACACAAATTTAAATTATTTCTGAAAATAAACTCCTTTAGATTTTTAGTCAATCTTTTCATGATAAACGGAAATCCAATCCTTACCCAAAATAACATCAAACTCTACTAGAGGAAAAACAATAAGGTTTTCAGGTATATTTTTTCTGCACACTATGATAGAAAGGTTGATATAATTTATTTTTGTTTCAAAATATCTTCCTAGGGTTTTTACCATATTTTCATGATTGATATCTTTAGATGGAATTCTCAATTTACTCAAAAACATCTCAAAACTAAAATAATGTGTAGTCCCTGAAACAAACGAAACATTTTCATAATCTGAATAAAGATATCATGTACCTGAAACTACTTCATTTGATGTACTAACATCTTCTTAAGTAGTTGCTAATAATTTCACCGCCCATTTCTTCTTTTAGTCTAACCGCTTTCCTTCATTTGAGTTCCTCATTAAACACTCATTTTCATAAGTACCTATTTCATTACACTTAAAACATTTTAACGACTGTAAATCCGATTTTTTTCTACCATTACCCTGATCTTTTTCAGTGCAATTTTGAGCCTTATTCCCCATTTTACCACATTGGTAGCACTTACCAGAATTTAAAAGACATTCCATAGAGTAATTTTTACAACAATATTCACAAACTGTAAACTTATGTTTCTTACCACGATACTTTTTTGAAGTGTTCTCCCCTTTCATATACCACATAGACCTCTTAATTTGTTGTTTTTCAATGAAAACGTGATCATCAGCAATCTCTATTTCCACATTCTGTACACATTGAACAAGTTTTTTATAAATTCATAACTCACAAGAAGATAAATCCCTTCGATAATTTTTCATTAATTATGAGTAAAATTGAATGACTTTACTATCAATATATTTTATGAAATTCGGATCATTCCTTCCATGTCAAGTGAATTTTGCTTCATTAAAAGCCATAGAGTCATCCTCCCTCCTCAATTCTAGGAATTCTTTTCCAACCTAAGACAAGCCACCTTATGAAAATATTTCTCAAGAGATACACTGTTGAATTCAACTGAATCAAGAGCCTCATTATCCTCACTATCCCTGATATATTTTACCGTCGACCACCACTGATCGACTTCATCTTTAAAATGGTAAATATCATGACTAGCCTTGAATGTTTTCAACATATCATGACATCAAAAATATTATCCAGTTATTTAATCCAACCTTCATCTAGCACATCATCAGATGAATCTATGAATGATGGGGGATGATGCCTCATGAAATTTTCCACTGCTAACATGTTCATATGTGACTGACCTTACTGATCTCATTCATGGATACCACCACCATTTATATCCTGATTCAACTATTCAATCACTACAAAAAATAGCTTAGTTCTAATTATGACCATCTCAGGTTGCTGATTTGGAAGGTTCTTTTACACTTTATGTCATCACGTCATAGTTATCGTGTTTCCTCTACAAAAAAACTTTTGGAACACAGAAATATCTTAGGAAATGCGACATTTTAATCTATAAATGCTATATCATATCAATCATAACATAAATTAATTTATGGATATTAATTTAATGATTCCCTAACACCATAAGTTGTCTAAACAGGCCTGTGATACCAACTACAAGGCCACGGTCTTAAACATTACATAATCTTGAATTAAGTTAATTATTCACATTAATGATATTTTCAAGTTTAGAGTTTTAGAGAATAAGTCCATAACTATTACATTAAATCACAAATATTACAAGGAATAAACTTCAACTCAGTATCCATTTTTTTCATAAAATATTAATTCTTGAAAAAGGGAGTAATTCCTAGTTCCATGTTTAGACAGCATGACTTTTCCATGATCCCATCCTTGACCCTATTCATCTTTAATTCCTATGAAAAAAAAATCTAAAAAACATGGGATGAGAATAAAAATCTTAGTAAGGGTTATAAGACAATGAATGAAATCATTAGTCAATCAATATTGTTTCTAAAGCTTTTGTTGGGGTGCGAATCATTCTATAGAGGATGTGCTAATTGTTTCCCCACATTCCTGCATTCCAATGATTGGTGGCCTCGAACTCTTATTTACGGATATTTTCTTCTTGATATAAATGAGATTATGGGAAGTTGGTTCCTCGTTCTGTGGATTCCTCCTCAAAAATCATCACTTAGTATGGGTCTCCCTTGTAGATTAGGATTTTGTTCATGAAACTCTTCCTGGCACCACATCTTCATGGATTCCAGTTAATTACACTGCTTCTGTCGGGAGATTCCAAGGGGTCCGTCTAGGACAACAACCATCATTCGGGGGAGTAGTCATGTTGTACATCACTGGAATGTCTGGACACTGGAACAGTAGCATGTCTGGGTTTCTTTCCCTAATTATAGGGCTTCTCAAGGGCGCGGATGCCCAGGGAATCCCACGTTGAATGCCAGAAATTATATTCCATAGGCATGCCTATGAGGTTTTCTTATGATTAACCTATTTAACACAGGTTATTCCACAAGATTAAAAACTAGTAAATATGGATCAGACTGATCAGAACATTGAATACAGTGGATCAGATGGGTGCAACCACTGGAGGGAACACTGATGCTGGGGCTAACATATAGTTAGTTACCGGGGTGCGGCTAAGAGTAGTGAAGTGGTGAATGGACATGATCTCACATGGATGTGGTAGGCCGTTTAAGAACCAATATGGATAATGGATGGTTAAGTGAAGTGGATATAGAATGAGATGGAGTTGACTCGAGGGCAACGATGATGTTGGGATTGGGCCTGGAAAATACTTCCTAAGTATCCCCGTAGTAGGGAATCAAAGTCTTCATAGTTCAGGATGGGGTACCAGATCTGAGTGTGCACAAAAGATAGCAACCCGATGATATATTGGGGCTTAAACTTGGTTAGCAGCCTAAGGTTGGTCTAACTCCATGTTCACGGACAAGAGATGTGGGTCCCAAAGTAAGGGACTACAATGACATATCACTTGGTTGGGGATGAAAACTTCTTACAATAGAATGAGGATCACAACAGATTATTACTCGATGGGGATCACCATGCATAACCACTGAATAGGGGATAGTTTTGTGTCACGTGGGACAAAATGGGTGTACAGTTTAACATCATTCATGATGGGGGTGAACCGAAGTGATATGGTTGGGACCAATGGTTGTTGGGGTTGAACCTTATGGAGACTTCATACGTACCTTGCCTTGGAAAGGATCAATGTCCACATAGTTCGAGATAGGTGTTGGTGAACCAACGTGAAGTAGTCGGGACAAATGTTTGTTGGGATTGAACCTCAGGGATGCTTCCTACCTACCATTCTTTGGAAAGGATCAAAGTCCACATAGTTCGGGATAGGTTTTGGTGAACTGACATGAAGTATTTGGGACCAAGGGTTGTTGGGATTGAACCTCAGGGGGGGCGTCCTATGTACCTTGCCTTGAAAAGGGTCAAAGTCCACATTGTTTGGGATTGGGTGTGGGTTTTACACTATAGGGTGGCCCGAAGAAGATGTCATTGTGGATTCTTACTCTACACCCACGGGAGTCATGTGAGAAACAAGAGGCAGAAAAGACCAAACAATCACATCGTGAAAGATGCATCAGTGGGAAGTGGAGTGTGGCTTACACGTGTTTAGTGACCCAAAATGGAAACAGGGGCTTGCGCATGGTTAGTAGACCAGGGAGATATATATTGTGACATACTCTAGGATAGTGTCCTGAGTTGCGACAATGGCCAAAGGGGAGAGGGATTTGTCATGGGACAACGGAGGAATCTAGTGAAAATACCCACCTGTTTGGTCTTTGGCCAGGAAGAAGATAGGAGGGGCAGGGATTTTTCCTCCCTCAAGAAAGGCTAGGGACTTACACCACGGTGTTTTCCCTTCTCTAACCGACAGATTCCACACTATAAAATATGATCTCATTCCATGTGATAAAGATCTCACTCCTGTGGAGATCAGCGGGCATAGAAGATGTCTGAGATGGGGGACCATGTGTATGATGCACTGGGTGGGGTCATAGTTTAACATCATGTTATGAGGAATATGGTTCTTGGAAGTTTAACATCTTGTAGCTCAAACAAGGTGGGTTCACTCCGCACCCCAAGGACTTATATGACTGACACATTTTATCCCTTGGTGAAGGGAAGGCCCAAAAAATACAATGGTGAGGGGATGTTATGGGGTGATGTAATGAGGGTTCCTTGTCATAATATCTATGTGATGAAGAAATATCCATTACCGTGCATATGAGAAGAAGCATGAGGTGAAGAAACACATCGGGAAGCACTGCCCAAGGGACAATGAAATTGCTTCGTGCAAACAAGGAGGGTTTCATGAGGAAAGGGTGGTGACACAGTTATGTTGTGCATAAGAGGGGCTCATAATGGGTACCTTAAGGTAAGGATGGCACATGAATCATACAACGGGGGTCGCATGCAAGTTGATCAGTTGCACACAAAAAGGAACGACTATGCGCAAATAGGATGGATGTGCGCAAAATGAAAGGTTGCACGCAGTTCGAAACAGCTACACACAAAAAAGGCTAGCTGTAGGGATAATATTTCATGCAAGAGGGATATTTTGCATGAAAAGGACTTGGGGTAAATGGAAATGAACAAGTATGATGCCCAAGAGATCTCGTGATAAGGAGGACCCTTAGGGGACCTGTCGCGCAAGACCCAATACCTAGAAGCCATAGTATTTTTCATGTGGTTTCGGAAGAGGTGTCTTTCACGTAGAAGACCGTTGCTTAGTCTTCTATTACCATCCCTAAAGTGTGTAGAGTAGGCTTCATTTTATAGTAGAAATCCATTGAGGTTGCATGCAAGGGGTGCTTCATGCAAACACCCTCTTGACGTCGCATTGGGCAGGCAAGCGTTTGTGGGCCGGAGGAAAGTTGGCGCACCTTACAGAATTTTGTGTGCCATCCCCTTTGGCAGTTTCTAGGGGGTCACCACAGAAGTGTTCATTGGATTCTTCATGGGGAACGCAAGGGGCCCTTTGATGTCACATTAGTCTTGCATGATTTTTCACCCCTCCAGGTGCGTTCACGCTCTGGCCTTAATAGATTCTCGAGAGCGTTGGCACGTAAGGTACCCTTTAATGGCGCATTGGGTACGCATGTTTTTTCACAGTGGGAGGAGTTTTGCACAAAACCATATATCCTTGAATTCCATTTCCTTTGGAATTTTCATAGGGGTTTCTTCAGAAGCCTTCCTGTGACGTCGCATTGGGAGAGAAAGATTTGGCGCACCGGAGGGGATTTTGCTCACATCCCTTAAATCTTGTGTTCACCTACCTTTGGGGTCGCATAATCATCTACTTCTCTTAAAAATACATTTTTTTCTCATTATGATCCCAATTTTGGCCCTATCTTAAATTCAGCATGAACAAATTCCCCCCTCAGAATTAGAGCTAAAGGGGGACCCAAAGGTCGAATTTGGAGGGTCAAGCTGAAAAGTGGGGAAGCACCCATTCAGTAGGTGTAAGAATACAATTTGGTTTTGCAAACCACATACATGCACAAGATGAAGAGTTTGTGCCTATAAATAGGCTAAGGGCCCCAACCTATGCCCCTACTTTGACATTTTCCGCATGATAGGTGCTTTTCACTCATGCGCGGAAGAGGTCATGATCAGCACGTATGTTTCCGTTGCTAGCTACGAGTTTTGCATGCTTTCCGACAATTTTCATGAATATTATTACTCTTTCATGCTGAAACATATCTTGCATGCAGAATATTCCTTATTTCACACCCATCACATGGAATTTCACAAATGGTCACCCAAAAGACTCATGCTGAGAGGGAGGTCGTAGCTGGTGCAAGAAGGACTCAGATGATCATGAACCCTATGATTCTCCATGTGATTAGGTTTGTGTTCGATAACCAGAAGCTTTTTGGCATGATTTCACAAGCTTAAAAAGATTATGTCCTTAGCGATTGCATGTTGTTATGGAAATTTGGCCTTTGAGAAGAGGAGATGATACCCGGTTTCAAGTCGGATACACCACAGTCATGGGTGACGCATGAGGATAGTCTCCCACATATCCATATTACAAACAACGGTCATCCTACAAGGAAAACACAAAACAAAACCATCTATGTCCTAAATCCAAATACTAGGACAGTCATGGGAAGCGATCTGATTCCCATGGAATCTCCCGATCTTTATGCATGTAGATTCAGAAGGAGTAACACTATCGAGATGAAATGTTGGTAGGAATGAGATTCTAGATCCAGGGGAAACATCACCAATGAATGGGCATGGGCGTAATAGTTACACTAGAAATGTGAGGAATTTGGGCCGGATCTGTGGTCTATCGAGATTTTTGAAGCTGTTTGGACATCCCAATTTCACTTCTACCGATATCAGGATCTGGTAGGAGAGTTATTCAGTCATTGGTCCCCTGATACAACACATTTCACCTCTACCATGGGGTGGTGGGCATCAGTCTATGGGGTATACACTACATTGGGGGAATCCCCTTGGAGGGGTACCAGTATGAAGAGTTCCTCCCGATGGGGAATGTCTAGGGGGATAGGACATGCACCGCAATCCTATCATGGCACCTGATGGAGCTGGATAAAGAGGAGCTAAACATAAAATGTATCTTAATTGTAATATCCTATTCAAGGTGGTTTATTATTTTTTTGATGCAGGAAACAGCTATAAAAATTCCAGTCGAAGGGAAGAAATGTCCGAACATGTCTTAAAGGGGAAAGGTAGGATCATACTAGAGGGTCCTTGAGGCTGGAGAGTACCGTTCATGGGGCATCGACAAAAATGATAGTCGGGACCCAAATGTACATTACGCCGGGGTTCTGGCCACATTCTTGGGCGGATGGCTGCTTCCAGTGAGGGACACGAGGATGGGGTTCCACCAAGGGATGCTAGTGATGGATTGAATTATGGTGGCGAAGAACAAGGTTATCCTGGGGGTGCTAGTGTTGGCCAGGATGTACAACATTCTGGGGAATATCACTAGGGGAAGTACACCCAGAAGGTTATGTGGACCATTACCGATTTTTCATGGGTGGGTCGTAGCCCACTATGGCGGGAATGAATTCACAAATTCCATTAGCCCCTGGTAATGATATGTATACATCCCTCTTTAACATTGCCGAAATCTACCCACTGATGCTCAGAGAAGAAGGTATCTATCTCAAGACCTGTATCGACACGCACTTCATCTTTCAACCTTTCCGAACCCATGTCGGTTAGATGGTAGATGATGGGGGGGAATTAGAGCAGAGGGAGTGCCTAGAAAGCTTTTGGGTAGGTGTACACGTTACCCATATTGATGGTAAAATCTTTTGCAAATTGTACGTACCGATCAGGTTTTCCAGGTAGTTTGAGTGCATACAATTGATTCCAACAAATGTATATATAGATGTATGCGAACCAAAAAATTCTTGTATTCTCCCCCAAATGTGGCTTCTGTTCATGACAGTAGGATTCGGTGAAATCATCACCCTTCCCCCCACCGACGTCTGTGCAGGCCTGTCAATAGAATATGCCAAACACTGGAAAAAAACATATCCCTAGAAAATTCTTTGTAAATGTACCTGGAAAAACATCGTAGCTAGTGCAAATCCCAATGTGTGAACAGGTATAATAGGTTACACTAGATATGTGAGGTAATGAAGGCATCTGGTGGCTAGCATGGCACATGCCGGTACTTCATTGATAGGGTCATTGCAAGCCGAGAATGTGCCTCCAACTACCATGGAAGGGTGGTCCCGCACGCATCCTCATGGGTCTGTTAGGGAACTTCCGGGAAAGCATCTCAGGAACCTCCTAAAGCCAACTGTCGATGCCATATTCATTTCTCTATGGTCTGTTTGGACAACACTATGGCAGTCTATGTATACTGAAGAATTGTGGCGGAGGTTTGTATGCCTCGGGCTCGATGTTCCAGACATTGGGCGCACCCAGATGATGGATCGGGTAAAATTTCATCACCGACACACATACCTGAAAGCTATGGATATATACACATTCCAGAGGGGGAGGTATGAAGTACTATATCTCTTAGTGAAAGTGATGTATGGCTAGGAACACAACCCAAAAAAAATACCACCCGAGGATGAGAGTATAGAGGAATAATAAGAAGGAGAAGAGGAAGAAGGAGAAGAAGGTGATGATGGTGGAGAAGGAGGAGATGAAGAAGAAGAGGGTGACTATGTTGAAGTTCATGGTGGTGAGGGGACTTCAGAAGCATTCACTCACCGGTGAAGCTCACATGTGAGAAGAAAAATCGTAGGCTCCGACGTAGAACTGGAAGAGGAGTTGGAGGTACGTTTAAATCATATCTTCACTAGCCTTTATCTTTCCACAATCTCTATTCGTCAATCGATCTCTTTCCTATTTAGGAACACATGAGCAAAGGATCCCAGGAATCCTTCCCCGCAAGGGGTGAAGATGTGCCTATGGTGGTCAGGGAGCATTATCAAGGTCATTTCCTTGGTATTGAGCATGGTAGGCTGTAGATTACGGCTAGAGTAAAAAACAATGATCTAGAAGGAAGAGACGAGACGATGGCCTTTAATTCCCCGGCCATTCCCACAGTTTAATAGGATTCAACATCAGTGATTGAGTTGACAAGTGTCGTAGGCACTCCTATGACGGAGACTCCCATAATGACACATGCATTGGACACTACTATTCTTGGCCCCCATAAGATTCTATCTTCACTGGCTCTATTCTTTTTTGAGAAATTTAGTTAACCAATACACCGATCCTCAATGTAGTGATCACAAGGTTGGAGTCGTGACAGGCCATTGGGTCTAGAACATCTGTAGGAGCCCTACCGGTGACCGCATCAACTCTTACAGAACCAACCATTCGAGGTGGCCCCGCCCCATTACATGATGAACTAGAGGTTTCAATAATGGGCAGTAATGCTACTGGGGTGGATTTCTAGGAAAATCTGGGTGAAGTCGCTGACGAAGAAGGGGCTCCCAAAGAATACCCTGCTACCGTACTCCTCCGCTGCTTTCCCCGATTATAGGAACACATGACCTGAGTAAATAGACAATTATAACTCAGATGTTGTTGAGGAGATCCATATGACAAGGTGCAAGGTGTGTAAGTGTATCAAATTCTTTCTCATCCAGCCATAGGCAGAATGGATAAAACAGATGGGATCACTCCACACTTGGTTTTCGTTTCTCTGCGCTTGAGGGGTTGATGCTCACCATCTTCATCGAGCAGTCCGTGACTACATGGCTGAAAATATACAAGAAAATATCCAATGCATTGAAATTTCCTAGTGCAGAAAGAGTTAGAAAATACCCAAGAATTCTGGAATGCGATGTAGGAGATCAGACGCCTTGATTAGTAGACAAAAGAAATGGTGGTATTCATCGCAAACTACTCCGAGGTCATTGAAGAACTGAGGGCCCAGCTGGAGGGAATCCAGCAGTGGATAATGGAGGTGAGTTACCAAGTGACGGAGCTTCAAACTGAACAGGCGCATGTAAAGGCTAGGGAAAATTAGATGTGCACTACATTCGCTGATGTATTTAAGAATATTAGTGGACAGGAAGAAATGTTGGAGGCCACAAACCGGAGGCTGGAAACACTATATCAATCCATCCAAAATGATGATCCTTAAGGGCCCTATTTTGGATGAACACGTAAATCTATTTTTCTTTGCTACCGCTTGTTCTGAATTGAATGCATGAACATACTATTCACTTGCTTGTTCACTTTAATTAATTCCAACCACAATTATGAAATAACAAGCAATCCATCTTTAAGAACACATGGGCCATGCCTGATGTGAGAAACAAGGGTTGGTCACGTCGTCACTTCATTTGACCATGGGAATGATGTCCAAATTTTGGGTGTCAGGGGAATAAACGTCCCCTTCGGGCTCTAGAGAAGAAAGGGGAAGTCCTAACTGCTGAATGAAACTCTCGAAAGAGTCAAATTAACACCATCCTAATGTACTCTAGTGATTGAGCTGGGTAATTCCAGGGGTGTTGGGATTGGTCCAAAATTAAGGGAGTGGAATGTGTGTATCACGATACCCAAGATTCAGAACATTGTAGGGGTGGCATGGAAATGGAGGATAAATGTTGACCATATTCAAAACATATAATCCCTATTGCGTTAGCCTAAAATAGGTATAAAAAATGAGGGATGACCGCTAACCATGTTCGAAATGCAAGACCTGTCACAAATGTCGTCCGAGGTCCTCAGGGACATTGGCCCAAGACGGTGGGTAAGCCAATGTGGCATGAGACCAGGCCCTAAAGGTAGTCCCTTTAGATGTGGAAGAGTATGAGGATCCAAATAACAGGTTAATGAATCTTGGACATGGAATGAGGGAATGTCCTTGTAAAAATTCCACACTTAGGTATCTTTGTCACAATGCATATATGTATGCCAATAAGAAGAGTAAGATAGAGGGAGTCAAATCCCATTCCAAGGAGAAGGGTCTGGGGGTTACGTAGGGTGGCGAAGCAGCCAATCCTGATGCATAGTCCCCATAAGAAGATATTAGTTTAGGGTCATAGAATTCAGACCATATTGGGAAAATATAAGGGTGGCACATGGTGTAGCTATTTTGAAATCTGAAGTGAATGAGGACAGTAGGATACTATATCAACACAATGTACTCCCTATGAAACTTCTAGGTTGGGCGACCAAATGTGAATGTTAGGATGGGCTTGTGGAAAAGATCCAGAGTGTTCCAATGTACCCAATGATGATGGTAATCATTCCACATGTAGTTCTGAAGATGTAATTGTAAGATACATGTGGCAGAGTTAATATGGTCATGTGGGTCCGGCACTCGCACCAAAATAAGTGACATTTAACAGTTCCTGTTTTTACTTTAGGATGGATGTGTGTGTTTTTTATGTGAAGTGATAAACCTAGGACAGATAATCATGGGGTCTCTACAAGAATAAATCCATATACATGCATTGAAAAATGGTATGGTGGGTGACTGATACCAAACACGATCTCTTCTTCAATAGGGGCACAACGTTTTCATGTCGTTTTTCATCGTGCGGCCAAGATGATAAGGTCATAGCTTAAGTTCATGTGGTAGGACCTACCATGAATTTTTATATCAGGTAGTATAGACGTAATAGTTTAAAGTCATTCGGGACTAGGAAGCATAGTTTAATGTCATATGGCTCAGACATATGCAAGAGAAATGAGGTTCAAGAGGGGATATACACTGCGTGATAAAGAATATGCAACATGAATGATGATGAGGTCCACATCACACCATGTATGATTCTATGAAATAAAACACAGGCTAAGGGGGCAGAAAAGGTTAGAAAATATGGGGTAGGAGAGACTAGCTCTCAAAAGGGAAGTATGTGGTGAAACTCCTACAAAACATACATGAATGAAGACGTAAGTACACACACTCCCCACCATGTAATCTTATTTTGGGTTTGGGCCTAAAAGGATGAATAGGAGTGATAATTAGGGAAATTTTCGATAGAGCCAATGATGAGATGTCCGGGTTTTCATTTGTATCCCATGAGCATGGGAATCCTGATATATGTAGATCTCGAAGTTGGTGTATAAGGAGATATAAGTTTATGTTCTTAGAGTACAAACCATGGCAAGCGGACACACTCCCAAGCGAGCGCAATCCTCGATCCGGTCTCTATGCCCGCATGAGTCAAACTAGGTGTTGGAAACAAGGGAGGAGGAGTTATTTACAACACATGGGATTCACGTAAAGGTAAAGTCGGTGTAGATCCCTGAATGATGCATTATCATGGCATTGTCCTCCTAACGTGCAAATGTGCACTGAGGGATAGAGCCAAGAGTGTCAAAATTCCACTTCGACATGACGGGGTGGAAAATGATGTGAATCATGTTACCGACATTTATGGATTGATGGGGTTGTTGTAACGATGTAGGATAACTGTTGACCATTTTTGAAACCCAACATCCATATAATGTGACCTGAAATGGGAACAAAAAATGATATTCAACCACTGAATGTATTCATAAAGTGGGACTTGTATCAATTTGTTTTTCGAAACCATCGTGGATGTTGACCTGTAATTGTAGGAGAGCCCTAGGTCTGGGCATCCATGCCATTTTGGGGTCCATTCAGATGTGAAAGATAATGAAATCAAAAATAAAGGGGAAAATGAAGCTCGAAAATGGGTGAAATCAAGTCCATGTAAAATCAGATACTCCAGGCTCTAAACCAGAATACTCTGGAGCACATTGGCTAATCACCAGTGAGGTTGGAGGGACCTAACATAAGAGAACCCAGCTTTAAAAGATGAGTGTAAGTAAAGGGAGTGAAGGAAACTCAAGAGAAATAGTTATGTGGAGTGGTTATTACAAACCCTATGTGAATGAGGACTTGAATCCATACCACACCACACAATACTAAATGATATCTTGGTCCAAGGGGCTGAAAGGGTCAAGAGTCTTGAGGCTGGGCGTCCCATCCAACTGTATCCATCTGACCTGACATGCAGGATTTGCCTTATCATAGCTCTTAATCCCACGTTTGGAACACTCGGTGTTGTAAACAGGAGTAGGACTAGGCTCCCCCATCATATAACGGTCTGATAGCTGGAATCACAGTCCTGCCTGAGGCAGACCGAAGCATGAATAGACAATGGGGCAGAAGGAACCACTACACTCCATTTTTGGGACATATGGGGGTGGTGACAGTGAGAAAGGATAGTTGTTGAACATTTTATAAACACAATATCTATATCGTGTGACCTGGAATAGGAACAACAATTGAGTGTTAACCATTGACCATATTCGCAATGCAGGACTTTTATCAATTTTTTGTTCGAAACCATTGAGGACGTTGGACCTTAATGGTAGGAGGGTGCTTGGTCCATTAATCTATGCCATTTGGGTGTCCCTTCGGATGTGAATGATAATTCAGTCCTAAGTACATGAAGTGTGTGAAGCATAAACGTGACAGTGAAATTTCAAGTCATGATGGATAGCAGAAGAGGTGGAGATCATTAGGGGAGGGATACACGGTATGGTCTTGATGAACTCAATGTACATGAGGGAAAACTCCTACACTGCACCAAGTGTTTCAACCTAATGGGAGGTCTTGAAGATTGTGGATGGTCCTACAAACGAAATATATGGCCATTCCTATGTATTCCATAAGGATAGAAATAAATCCATACGTAGTTCTGAAGGCATGCAGTTTAGCGTTGTGCAGTGAGGATGTTGGAGTAGAGAAGAATGAGGGAGGGCACATGGTGAAATCGTCCTAATCATAACATGAGTGGGGCCAAAGAAGCCTACATGACACCTTGTGGGATCCTCCAAAATAACTATACCCAGGGGGGATAGGTAAAGAGTAATCTTGGGGCTGGACTCAAGATGAAGCACCCGAGATTTCATACGTATCCCATAAGGATAGAAATCAATCTATACATAGTTTATGCAATTTAAATTATTGTAGGATGACAAAAAGTTTAACGTCTTGATGGACGAAATACAGTTTAACGTCATGAGGGACAACATACATTTTAACGCCGTTCAAGACAGTATATTGTTTAACGTCATGCGGGATGGCATATAATTTAATTTCATGTGGGATAACATATAGTTTAACATCATGCGGGACAATATACATTTTAACGCCATTTGGGATGACATACAGTTTAATGTCATGCGATACATTTCAATATTTGAGGTCATGTCAGACTGGACAGTTTAAGGTCATGTAAGACTGGATAGTTTAAGCTAACGTAGGACCCAACTCTTTAAGGTCATGTGGGACCAAACAGTTTAAGGTCATGTAGGACCCAACCGTTTAAGGTCATGTAGGAACCAACATTTTATGGTCTTGTAGGACCCAACAGTTTAATATCATGTAGCACCCAATAGTTTAAGGTCATGTAGGACCCATCTTGTCCAGGAAAAGTATTGGTTGAAGAACATGGCATTGGTGGGAGGAATTATATGCTCACCATCCATGGTAACTGGGGAGTATGTGACAATGGAGTAAACCATGTGAATGATGTAAGGCACTTCCCATTTGGAATCCAAATTTTGTGGTTTATTTCTAGGTATCATCGGTGTCTTTAGGGCCAATAACAAGTCTCCTTTCAAGAAGGATTGGAGGTTAACATTTATGTTGAAAACTCTAGATATCTTTTTTTGATGGCTTTCTATAATATACAAGGCACAAAGTAGGTTCTTGTCGAGTGATTCCAACTCAGCCAGACAGATTTCAGCTACTTTATCTAGTGCTTTTTTATCATAGAATGTGTTGTGCAATGGGAGAAATTGAATCTCTATGTGCAAGATAGACTCTCTTTCGTACACCCAGGAATATGGGGTCCCCTGGGTGGAATTAGGAGTCATCGTCCGATATTCCCAGAGGGCATTATAGAGCTCATCCAGCCAACTCTTCTTGTTCTGCCCCGCCATTTTTTGCATAATGTTACAGTGGTTTTTTTTTGAATGCTTTGATATGTCCTTTTTCTTGCGCATGATAACGTGAGGTGTGGTTAGAATGAATGTTGTTCTTAGCATACAATTTGTTCAGATCGACTGCCCGGATGTATGTGTCGTTATCGGTGGGGATACAGTGAGGGACTCTGAATCAGTAGATGATGTTGGAGCTCACTAAGTCAACAATGGAACGGGCCTTCACCTCCTTGGGCTAGACTACCCCTGCCCACAGGGAGAAGAAATCCGTAGCAGTCAGGATTAACCTACAATGGTGATCTGTCACCGGTGGAGATGGTCCCATGACATGGAGTCCCCATACCGAAAATTCCCAATAGTACTTGGTACTGTCGATAGGCTCTGGAAGTGGATGCATAATGTTGGCATGAATTTTTCACACATGGAACCTTTTGGTGAACTTGATGCAGTCATAGATCAAAGTGGGCCAAAAATACCCCAGTCTCTGGATCTGGTGAGATAGTTTCGGCCCAGTCTGATGAGCCCTTCAGGAACAGGCATGAACCTCCTTGATGACTTGGTAAATCCTGACTCCTTGAATGTAATGGAGGTGAACCCCCTCAAACCTGTGATTTTAGAGGATATTCTCACGACTTGGACCGCCCTTGAGGGTAAACTCTAACGCGCAGTGTCGAATTCTCTTGCGCTCAGCTCGATCTTCTAGGATATTTCCATTTTGGAGGTACTCGAAAAAGGAGGTTCTCCAGTCAGTGGTCTCTTCAATCACTGCATCTGGGGGACTTGGGGTCCTGAAGTGGTGGCACCAGTAGTAAGGTGGATTACCTATGGGATATCACTACATCTGGAGTGATAGGAGCAATGAATCTCTTGTGTGCCATGTGGATAATCAGATCATCCTGTTCGGGCTCTCCAAGTGATGCAGCTTGGCTGGCCAGTGCATCAGATCAACCATTCTGAGATCAAGGGATGTGAGTAAGTTCTGGACGAGATGGGAACCGGTCCATTGGCTGGAGAGTGTGTTCCAACAATGGTTCATGATCTGTATTTCTAATGACACTGTCGTCGTTGATCTACTTTATGATAAGTTCGGAGTCCCAATTCACATGAAAATGGGGAACGTCAATCTTGAGGTCCAGCACGAGGCAAGTAAATAGAGCTTGATACTTGGCCTCATTGTTGGTGTAGCCTTCTGATAATAGGAATGAATATGGTAGAATGTCTTGCACTAGGGTAATGAAGACAATACACATACCTACATTGTTGAGCTTGGGGTCATTGATCCATCTGTCTGTGGGGCTCCGGGAAGCACCCTCGAAGTGAATTTTTCATCACGGCATGGCTTGGTATACCAAGAGAAAAGTTTCATCAAGGATACTGAGATGGAGGGACTGTTTCGCAGGAGCTGGATGGGAGACAAGTAAGTTTGTCGTTGTGTTTCCCTTAATAGCCATATAAGGGACAAACCTGATGTCAAAATGATGAAGTATTACCACCCACCGATCTAGACGTCCTTTCATCATGGGGTGGCTAAGGATGTACTTCAGCAGATCTACCCATGACACCTGTTGTACCTCATGATGTAGGAGGTAATTCCAAAATTTCTATACAGTGAATACCAACACAAGGCAGATCTTCTCGATAGGGGATAATCTGGTATCTGTATTGAGGAGCATGCGGCGGATATAGTAGTGACTATCCTTCGTCCCATTATTTTTCTTACGGGCAAGAAGGGCACAGAGAGATCATTCTAGGGTGTTCACATAAAGGACCAGCAGCTTTCTAGAGACCCAAGGAATTAATATTGGAGGCTGGAGTACATATTACATGATTTCCACTAAAGTAATCTAACATTATTATTCCCATTCATAGAAGGTTCCTTTCTTCAAGAGCCGAGAAAATGGCATACACTTGTTGGAAAAATTCTCAATGAATTGGCGTATGTAGTACAAGTAGCCTTTGAAACATTGATGATCCCAAAGGTATCTCGGGGGAGAAATATGGATGATGTCCTTGATCTTCCCTGAGTCGATCTCAATGCCCATGTATCAGAAAACAATGCCAAGAAACATTCCATAGGTGACCCTGAAGGCGCACTTTAATGGATCCATCTTAAGGTGGTGGGAATGGAGGAAGATAGAAACTTTTTCAAGGAATTTGAGATGGTCCGGATGCTGGTGAGATATGACCACCAGATCATCCACATAACATTCTACCAACTTTCTAAGGATTGGCTTGAATATGCTATGCATATCCCACTGATAGGTGGCACCTACATTTTTTAAACTGAAGGGCATGATGTGGTAACATACAGTACCTTGTGGTGCCCATAAGGTTATAGGCATCTCATCCTTAGGGGCCATTCAGATCTAGTTATACCTATATTACCAATCCAAGAAGTATAGGGCTTGGAACCCATCTTTATCATCCATCAAAAATTCCATCATTAGAAGGTGAAAATCATCCTTCAGACATTGATGGTTGAGATCCCGAAAGTCGATGTAGACTCAGATCTTCTCATTCTTTTTCCTGACTGGCATAATGTTGGCTAGACATTTGGGTTATCAAACCTCCTTAACAAAATTTCTATTGATGATCTTATGAACTTATGCCTCACCAATGGCACCATGTGAGTGGTGCGTCTTTCTGGGAGGCTGCTTGAACCTGCAATGATGTGTCGGGAGATCGAGGTGATGGACGAATACATGAGGATCTAGTCATGGAATCTCATATTAATTTCAGGAGAATACATCACTATTTTTTTTATAGAGGTCAATGCACTGATGTTTCTCCTTGAGGGACATGGCGGCACTGATCAATGTGGGTTTCTGGTCCGCCTCGCTACAAAGTTTCACCTCCACCAATTCATCAACCATGGCAGAGACACCCACCTAAAAGGAAAGAAAGAATCTTATAAGACATATTATTCACTTCGAGAGGAGGGATACTCAGTGGGAGGATTTTCCTCTGAGTTGACAGATCCCGATGGGATGATGGTACCAGCCTGAGTGGTAGTGGAGACTACATCAGGGGACTCCAGTGTTGTCGAAACCATAGCGATAAAGGCTGTTGATCTGATCCCATCTAGTATTCAGCTCAAGGGTCCACACTTGATATTAAGGCAATAATGGTTCGTCATCCCGAGCCAGTTAATTCCATCCTGGAGAAACAATCCAGTATGACATATTGTTATTGCCATGGGGAAGACATCCTGATACCTTATGGGAGTAGGGGGCACTAGGATCACCTGATCCTGATTTGTGTAAGAGTAAAAGGTGATCTTATGGAGTCTTTTAGACTTTTGAATTTTCTCCCCCTTGTTCCAGAAAGAGGGAAACATTAAACCTTGTCTGGGGTTGTAGCATCCATTAAGTGTATTGGAAAGACATAGGCATCATCTCGATCTGTCCATAGGTTGGTCGTAGTCATGGAATACTCAACCTCGTTAGCCTAAATCTGCTTGTCTTTCCTCTTATAATATTCAGTATCCAGATAGTAGGCTTCACCAGAGGAAAAGGGGGATGCGTCACCTTGAAACATTCCCACTCAACCATTAAGAGATTTCTTGAGGCACTTGTGATACGATGAAGGAACCACCACATACAGGTGGAGCCATGGCCTACCCAACAATGCATTGTTGTCGGGGTGCTGGGAGACAACCATAAACTGAGTGCCGGCAACTAGTACACCAAACTAGGCCTTCAAGATCACTTTTCCAATCGGTTCCTATTCCATCCTGTCATAACATTGGATTCTTAGGTCAGAGAGACTCAGATCATCCTCAAACTACCCCAGTTTTCGCAGTGTCCGAGTCAGAAATAAGTTGATCCTAGATCTTGGGATGACAAGATAGCGACAGACCTCCATGCCATTAAACTAGATAGTGTTTTATAGTGGGTGAATGTTCCCCTGTATGGGAGATACTTCATATTCTCTAGATAACGAGACGATAGCTTGGCCTATAGCATGCTCAACCACCTCAGCATGGAAGTATTCTGCAGCTGCTACTTCCATCTCAAACTAAAGGGGGCATCTTAAAGCCTCTACAAGGGATTCTCACATATCTACTGACAAGGGAAGGGCCACTAGAATGGATAGCCTTGCTAGAATGCTAGAAAGATGCCAGTGGACATCTTTCATCCGTGTCAGGCGTGAACTACTGCTTATAGGAAGTCGCTCTATGATAGGATGTATGGTGGGCCCCTTAGATTGTACTAGCGGCTAAATTGTGCTAGGATTATCCCACAACCCAAAAGGTGAGGCCTATAGAGGGACTACTAAATGAGGGCCCAATGATTCTGATCAGTTTGTAGAAAAGCGTGGTTGATTACGACATAGTCGAGGTGGCTCTGCTTGATCCAACAACACGAACGATGGTGAAGGCAGACCTGCTCACAGCAGATAAGAAGGTTGCGCGTGTTGAGCTCTATGTTGGGCCTGCAACCCAATTTTCATAGAATGCACATCCTGTCTAGAATTACTAACCGAGGCACTTCGATGAACCATATAGCCACGGCCCTGCCGACGTTGGAAACTGCTGGGGATGTTGGGAGGATCTGCCTAGAACTCATCATTGTCCATAATATTATATGGGGTTTCCAGCTCTACGGTATTAACAAAGGCATACACTTGATCTCCGAACAATGATTCATCCAATACTAGATGGATTCTTGGAGGAATCACAATCTCTAGGAAAATTAAGTCACCGATCGTATGGAATGACAACAACATTGGAATGGGAATTTGTTTTCCCTTTCATCATAGGTGTTTTCTCTTATGGGAAAGGGATGACTAAGACAATTATGCAAAAGTAGTAGCTATGGATTTTGAAAGGTTTTATCATTTCAGGTGTGCATGAATTACACCAAGGCCACAAGAAACTATTTTATGAGCCATCAATTCATTATACTTCTGGGAGCCGCTGTTAGAAACCTGATGCCACTCACCTTAACTGTCACTACTACTATCTGGCCTACCAAAGACACATTCCACCTATTCTGGGTCTAGCCCTACCCAGACTATATTGTTATCCACTTGGTCTTGATGCCAGTCTTTAAACACATATCAGTGTTTAAAGGTGCTCCCCAGGATATGGTGGTAGGGGTAGTAATTAGGAAGATCAATGAGGTTCTCCTCTTCTGGACTCCTGCATCCTAGAAAACTTACAATCCCCTACTCCAAAGTATTATAGAAGTATCCAGGGACCTCCGCCTCATTGAATGAATAGGTCAGGTTCTTACAATCCTGAAATGGTGGCATGGGAGCATGATCCTAATGAGGGGCTGGAAGAGCCTGGTGAAGAGGTGGATCATGGTTATCTCACAAAGGTTGTGTCGATGCATTGTGTGGGGGAACCTTCCAATTATGAGGTGGGTGATGCTAGGACAGAGGCTGCATCTGAGGTGGAGGGACCCTGTAAGGCTATAGCGGCAACTCTAAGGGAAACAACTCTAGTTTCTTGGAAGGCTCTATTTGAGCCACTACGGTGGGATTGGTCCTGGATGCCCTTCTAGAAGGGATTTCAGGAGGCAATGGATGCCCCTGGCTAGCCTGTGGAAAGGCTTCTTTTAGGTACTCGGCCTTATCAGAGAAGATTCAGAATCCCCTGTGGTAATTCTAATTAATAAGGGAGGTAACCGGTTTTTTCTTGACATTTCCTACGCACAATGTCAGTAGTTGCTCTTGAGTCAGAGGAATGTCAAGGGAATATGTGAGCCCTTTCCACCAAGTGAAAAAGTCGGATACATGCTCATCAGGCCTTTACTTGCACATGAAGAGGTCTGCAATGTTCGTCTTTCGATTGGTGGAACTGAAAAAGTAGAGAAATTTCCTACAGAGATATCCCTAGCTAGCTACTGATCTCATGGGTAGCTGGTTGTACCAGAAAAATGAAGGCCCTTCAAATGTCTGCACAAAACACCAAAGTTTGGCACCCTACTATAGCACTAGAGTTCCCAACATGGGTCCACACCTTGATATGAAGTGGGATAGATGTTGTGGTGGGTCTCCTATCTCATTGAAGGGGGAAAATATGGATTTCTAAAACCTGGGGTGCTGGAATATCATCCACCCATGTGAGATATGGCATGCCATCATATGGTATTTCCACCTATCAAGTCCCCAAAGCATCATGGTGGGAAATGAGTGCCGCCAGTAGATCATCTGGGTGGGGGTTCCTATCATGATGGGGATCCATGACCACCAATGAATTGGTTGGTTATTAAACACGATATTCAGGCTCGGTAGCTAATGGATTGGTTGGAAGGATGATCTAGGGAAGATATGGGGGATCTGATTTGGATTTTAGAGATTGTCTCGTCACTCTGGTGGATTTGGAGACACCTACCAAGCCCTCTTGTCATATGTTACAGCCTCAACCCTATCTGCATGGGAAGGATGGTGAAGGTCACCTAGAGGCAATTTTCCAGGGGGATGTTGTGCCTACCACGACTTCCCCTACCGAGAATCACCATAGTATGGTCGTCACTCCAAAGCACATTCTGTACGGATGTCTTATAACATCTCCTTGTGTTTTGTGATTTGCTGAGCAACGAAACTTTGTGGTATCATCTTCTACCTTCTGTACCGAGCTAGATGGGTCAGAAGGTTTGACGGCACCGAGGTTCTGGTTACCTATGTAGGGATTTTAGCTGAGGACCAACACGTCAGTTGGCACGAGAAGACGTAGCATATTACTCTATTGATGATTAATCCTGGACAAAGGATCCAAGATGTGTGAAACTCCCTCAGGTTGGAGTTCCTCGCTAAGAATCTCTAGCTTGTTATCACCCCCAAGTGAGTAAACCATGTTAATCATGACCCTTCATAAAGGAATGTCCTCTATGTTTCCCAAAAAATTTGGTAGGATCGAGATGGAAATAAAATGGAGGGCCATGTACTTCCCCCCAACCACGAATTTTCACGGGGGTTGAATCCTCTTTGATTATCCAACAGATCACTTTAAAACTATGAATGCATCATTATTGGAGGTTCATATGGCTGGCTTGTGACTCAGGGAACTGAGCCATAGAGACTGTACCCAAATCATTAAAACAACTTTGTTGGTCGATGTCTTAGAAGTGCACTTGACTCTGAGGGTAGGCCACCCATCAACGAAGAAGATAGTTATGAGTCACATAGAGGGTTTATCAAAAGCATCCAACATCCTCCTGGGTGAGTGCTTCTAGAGCCCTAAAATTTGGCACAGTAACTAGTGAAAACATATATAGAAGATGGTTTGTTGGGAGAATAACCCACAATCTCCATGGTCTGGATTCTGGGTCTAACACATCAATTTCCCACTCGATAACTGGAGGTGGCTGGGGAACCAGTAGCGGTACCAATGAATACTGCTAGGGTGGAAAACTGGTCGAGGGAGAATACAATGATCTGGAGGAAAAACTGCTACGTCTCATGCTATCCACTGAAGAGTGCAGTGAATTTGACACCACTTCATGGTAAGATGGGCTGTCAACCATAGTTTCTGGAATAGGGACTATAGATACTGGAGATGGACCACACTACTGCTTGTCCGCTGTTGGTCCCCCAGAATAGCTCTTTGTGATCTCTGGTTGAGTTATATAGTGAATTAAGTGATTATGGTGGTGACTTCATGGATGGAAACAATGGAACTTCCAAATATTTTTCCTCTAGGATGTACCTACAGAGGAAGGTTGGAATCCGATGTACCTCACTTTTTGGAGGTATGGGGCTGATGCGCCCTATTCCTGCCCTGACCCTTGACGCGGTGGATCTAGTTGAGGGATCCATCACTGAGTCATATTCCTCCTCAGAATCTGAGAAGAATACTAGTTTAATCTTTTTTTGAATCCTCTTAGTATTATTTTTAAATTAGAGATGACCCTA
Source organism: Viscum album (assembly GCA_963277665.1). Lineage (NCBI taxonomy): Eukaryota > Viridiplantae > Streptophyta > Magnoliopsida > Santalales > Viscaceae > Viscum > Viscum album. The sequence continues at coordinate 880,526,139 of OY728153.1, read as the reverse complement.
CCTCCTGCCTCTGGATGGTTCTTCGGGATAGGGTAGATTTCCAGCACAAGGAGGACCATCGGCCGTACTGATTCTAGGGCAAAGAGGATTTCTGCCAGAGATAGATGGGGAATGAGGACTACCTGGACCGATATCAAAGGGAACTTGGGGAGAACCACTTTTTCCACTTACTGATCTATGAAGGGAATCTCTATGGAAATTGTTGGAGCAGGTAGGACCTCTGCTGGGGCAGATAGGAGCATGGGTAGGTCCTCCGTGCTGGGTGCAGTTGAAGCAAAGCTAACCTTCATCCCTCAGATTATTGAAACAAGGAGGTCATTCTCCAGCTACTGTATGGACATGGGGAGGGCCCCCATGTAGAAGACTGACCGGATGTGTAACAGTTCCACACTGGAGGCCTTCAGAAGGAGGAACAACCCCATACCCGATGTAATGAGTGTGGGAGAGGCTTCTGTACTGAGTGTCACTATCGTGGGGAGTACCCTCATTTGGATTGAAGGTAGCATGGGGAAGAATTTCACACCGAGCTAAGAAACAGGGAGGACCTGTGTTCATCATGGTGGAGGTACGAGGAGGACTTCCGTACTAGGTGTCATTGTTATAAGTTGGTCTACGGTGGCCACTACCTACACCAACGACCAAGAGAGTCGACCTAGCATGTCTGTGGGGTGGTTGGGTCCTCGATCCGGATCGGTTATATAAATTCCCCTGCTCACCATACATAGGCGGATGATGATACACGTCAGTGGTGTCTCAGTCCATAATACTTGTCGACGTTGACACCCCATGGTGAGCATCCTCCTCATCCTATGCCCGACATTGGCATTGGGTCAGCCGGACTGGGGCCGGTAGTGCAGGCACTTTGCTTACCTCCTCCTCAACTCGGGGGGACCAGGTGGCTGTGCTGGCTCGGCCTAGTGGGAGCCTTCCTTGGGAGTCCCTGAAATAGGACCCTGGTAGGGCTGGACCAGACATCAACAACCTCATCGTCATAGTGTAGGGAGTCATTGAGGCATTCCAGAGAGATTTTCCCGAAACGATTGTTCATTTTAGTGGGGAGCAATGGCTCCCTATGCGGCCCTTGGGGGGCAACAAGGCACATATGCCTCTAAATCCTTGTGGGCCATATCATGAGTCGGGATAATCCACTCCTCTTATCGGTAGATGAGGTTGTTTATCACCATTCATTGTACGAATTCAGAAGGAAAGATGGGGTGTGGGCACCTACTAAATGTGGTTGTTGTGATTGTCATAGAATTGGGGTAGCCACGCGGAGTTTCCTAGTTCGTGGTGCCCATGTCCCAACATCGATGGAAGGGAGGGGATCAGATTCCTATTACGACAGGTTGGGTCCTGTAAATCAGGGAGATTGAACCATTAGTGCTACAAAAAGGAAATTGACGTCCAGTTCCCCGACGTCCTTCCATCTTCCATTGCTGGTATGGATGATCCACGCTGACATCGTCACAAATTGATATGTCCAACATTTTGACTGCCCCAACATCTGGTGAGTTTAATGCTAGGCCCTATATTTTCTTGGTGGGACCCGGTGCTAGATAATAGGATCTAGTGAAATGATAATCAACTGATGTATCAAACGCTACTAATATCCCCATTGAGTAGAAGAAATTCATGTCGAGTTCACCATTTCTGTTTCCGATGCATTCATTGGGGGGTGCATCCTTCCGTGGAGGACATGTTTATTTTTTCAATGTGTTCCACCATTCCAAAGGTGGGCAGAATCATTTTCTTATTTAGGTTCATTTGATCCTTGATAAAAATTGTATGATTAGTTGTTGGTGCCTCCTTCTATGGATTCCTCCTCGGAAATAATCATCTAATTTGGGTCTCCCTTATAGATTAAGTCGTTGTTCGTGAGAGTCTTCCCAACACCTTATCTTCATGGATGACGGTTAATTACATTATTCTATTGGGGGATTCTAAGGGGTATGGCATGGGTAGAAACCTTCAGTCAGGTGACTAGTCACGTCGGACATCACTGGTGTGTCTGGACACTGGAACTATAGCACGTCTGAGTTTCTTTCCCATATTATAGGGCTTCTCAAGGGCGCAGAAGCCTGATGCATCCCACATTGAATGCAAGGAATTATATTACATATGCATTCCATTGAGTTGTCCTTATATTCCCATTTTTAACAATGGGTATGTCATAAGTTTAACGTATCACAGAGACGGATAAGTCTAATCAAAGTCTGTATAGTTCATGATGGGGTATAGGATCGGGGTGTGTGTAGAGGATAGAGACCCGATGATATATTGAGGCTTACGCATGGTTAGTTGCTCGAGGTTTGTCTGACGCCATGGGGGAAAACTACAGATATGGTTCCCAACAAAGGGGAATACAACAGCTTACCACTATTTTGGGGTTGACAACGGCTTACCACTGCATGAGGATCACAACAGCTTACCACTGGATGGAGATCACAACGGCTTACTGCTGAATATGGAACAGTTTATTGTCACGCGAGACAAAAGGGATGTCACGACCTGACCCAACGGGGCTCGAGCCGTGACTCCCCATGACTACCTCAAATAGGCCAGGAGCTGGTGACTAGCACTAAGTAGGATATCACACACATGGGAGGCATTACCCTAAGTTACCTATACACACGCACCCACATACACCTCCATGAAACAGTGTAGAGATATATAAAACTGAAAAAAATCATGCATACATCTATCCCAAACCAGAGTGAAACAGAAGTACAAATGGGACAAAACAGGGCCCACCATAAGAAAACTGAAAAAGCGTCCAACCTTCTCAGAAGGAGGTGATCACTGTCAAAAGAACCCACCAGTAAGCTTCTCGACACAGCTCTAGTAAACACTCCGGTCAGTCTTGCGAAGGCTTCGCCTACTCTAGGTCCTCCTAGGACTCCGTCGAAAGTCTTGTGGTCTGCACAAGACACAAACACGTGTGGGAAAATCCCGTGTAGGGGTGAGTATATAAAATACTCAGTAGGAACCCCAAGAAACCCAAAATAAAAGGGAGCAACTAAAAGACAACAGTCAGCTCATCCCAGCTAGAGGGAACCCAAACGAGAGAAAAACTCCATCTCGAAACCATCCTCGAAAAACACGCCTAGTCAGGTTAGCTCAGGTGTATGCCCATATAAACAACATGAACATATTCTCAGGTATATTCCCATACATATACCATGAGTACCAGATATACTCATTCCATGCACCAAGCCTCACATGGTTCTGTCCACAGCACCTGCGACAGGTAGATAACCAGGAGAACACACTCAATGAGCTCTGTCATCATAAATGACACTCATCCGAGATGTACACTCCATCAGGTCTCACACCAACATCCCAGATGCCCATCTGAGATATCACGATCATTGGATATCATCACTAACAACATCATGATGAAACAGCAGAAACACTAAACGTATCGGATAGTGGATCAATCCTAGGGTCCGCTAGGGGATACAAGAACCCACTCTGATATCTCGAAGATCTCACAGATAGGGGATCAGACCCAGGATCTTCTAGGGGATACCAAAACCCGATTTGGTGCTCCATAGATCACATCACTCAGAGAGAGGATCATCGCCCATGTGAAGATGGTCACGATGATGCCAGAAACCCCATTTGGTATTTGAAGATCTCACAGATAAGGGATCCATCCCAGGATTTGCTGGGGATACCACAACCCAATTTGGTATTCGAAGATCTCACAGATAGGGGACCACTCCCAGGATCCATTGGGGGATAACACAACTCCTTCTGGCATGCCACAGAATCACATCACTCAGATAGAGGATCATCGCCCGTCAAGGTGGTCCCAACGATACTGAAACCCCATTTGGTATAACTCATGTAGTATGGGATCTAACCGAAGATGCACCAACCCAACCGAAACCACACACTGAGTAGGGGATCGTATAACCAATGATTCTACAACCCTACTATAAATCACATGCTGAGTAGGGGATCGTATACCAGATGATGCCACAACCCTACTGAGTACGACTCAATGCATAGGGGATCACATTCCTGATGATGCCACAAACCCTACGAGGGATAACCTGCTAGATAAGGGATCACCAACTGTGGATAAGTGGTTATAGGGATACCAAGTACCCGCTCTTGGGTAGCGAAGCTAGAGGATCTCTCCCTTGGACCACCGGAGGGATGCCACTACTCTAACAGATTAGAGATCCTTTTGAGGGGATCACAAACCCATATCACGGATGTGATGCCACAGGAACCCTCATAGGATCGAACCAAGGGAGTACTGTAACACCCCTATATTTTATGAAAAATATTCTTTTTAATTTCATTAATGTATTCTATTGTATGATACACCAAAAGGAGATTTCACAACACGCATCCTTGACTTTCCATTCATTACACGCAATCGCGACCTTCCTCGATAGCGTGTGTAGTACGCAATACCGAGTTTCACTAAACAACGTTATGCTATTATTAAAACTAGTCATTATGAATAGTAATAACCACTTTTTGAAATTTTATAAATTTTATCATTCAAAATGGAGTTCATTTTTGGATTCGGAATATCGAAATTAGCTTAGGGTGAAATTTTGGTACTTTTCAGATAGCTTTCATATTCTGATGAATAGTGGAAATTACTAAATTTTAATTAAAAACAGCTTTTTTAATGGAAATAATTAATAGAGATGAGTTATTAATTTTGGTGGTTTTAATGTTTATTTAGAATATATTTTTTACAATTTAATACCATTTTGGTCATTGGATGTAATTTCAAATTTAAACCAGACATAAACAAGTGCCAATCTTTTGATAGTTATTATCTCTTAAGAACACGCTATTTGTTTTGACGACGGGAACTAATTTTTAAATTAATTAATGAAACTGATATGTTCTGAATTTGGTAAAATAGAAATAATTTTGGAATTCTTAATATCAAATATATCTTAGGCCTAATGTTTGGTATTTTTCTGGAAACATTCATTTTTTGATGAATAGTGAAACCACTAAGTGGTAGTTAAAAAACTGAATTTTTCATAAAACTAAATTTTACCGCTTCTATGAGTGTAATTTCAAAAATCCTAGAGACACGGTTAATATCAAGGACTAAAATGTGGTTCAATGAGATGAAAATAATTTTTGGTGAATAGTAACTTTTTACTTTTTTTTACTACGGTTAAAAGTAAATAGGGTAATTAAGGGTAAAAATGATATTATTATTACCCTAACACATGTCCCAATTCTATTGGATAAGTGTAATCCGACCAAAAACAACCTTAGGAATAAAATATGACCATTTAGGCCCAGTTGTATTTGATTAGGACATTTATTATTAATTTATTTAAAGAAGGGTTAAAATCGTTAAAATCAACGTTTAATAAGTAAATAATTTTTAATATAGGGTTATACATAAGATAAATTCGACTATAAATATTCATGAGAAAGCTAAAGAGATTTCATACATAATAGTTTTTTATTTGTAATTTTTAGACATTAAATATATTAATTTATTTTTGACACAATGATGATGCAGTAATTATCTTATTAATGAAATATTGACATAATTGATGTTATAAATACCCAAATAAATGTAATTTGAAACTTTTTAGGAATTACACTAATTTTATAGGTCAATATGACATGTTATTATTGATTTAATTAACTTCTTTCGAACTAATAATTCTGTTATAAGTTTCACAAAAATCAATTACTAAATAGTGTCAAAATTGACATAAAATAGTTTTTTAAACAAATATTATATTATTAATTGGTATTTTATTCCTAAAAATACAAGGTTCTGCGAAATGACTTATATGAGGTTATATATATTAATAATAAACAACTTGGGGTTCGTTTGGCTTGTTATAGTAAGTTTATTAACCTTATAGTGTAAGAACACAAGATGACACGGTAAAAGTAAAATTATTTAACTTAATGTTAAATCTAAATGATAAGGTTAAAATAGGAACCTAAACTTGTCTAAATTCTATTGGATGAGAGGATTTAGACCCATCCCCACCTTATCTTCTAAATAAATCAATTTGGAGCTATTTAAAACCGAATTTGGCTTTATAATAAAATAGTATTTTTAGTTTTTCCAAAGGAGCCCCTCTCCTCCATTATAAAAGGGCACCTCCTCCCCCTCTTCCTCACACCGCTTTGAGCTTTCAAGCTCGGCCAACCCCTGCCAATTTCTTCTCTCCACTTCCCTAGAGACATCCTAGAGGTCCTGGTTTTCTTAAAAGACCAATTTTAGTGCCCTAAAAGGAGGTCTCAAAGAAGCGCTTCAAAGAAGAGGTAATGTCTGTTACCAATTCTTTCATCTTTATTTCTTCTTCCACTTATTCTTATTTAGTTGTTTCATTATGAAGTAATAACATCAGTATCACTCATATACTGATATGTTATTATAATTATCAAACAACCCTATTTCACCATCTATCCATCCTACGGAAAATGAAATCACCGCGAGTGCGTATGTATGGAATACCGTCTCCACGCCGTGGTGTAATCTATTTTCCACCACCACCATACTTGGATGGGTATAATGGTGTAAAGAATGAATATATATGATTATTGTAAACTTATATTGATTCTGAAATAGTATACATACAATCCAATACAATTCCATGATCATGAGAACGATATCATCGCTCGTGCGTACGTACGGACTACCGTCTCCATGACGCGATGAGATTCATTCTCCACGTTAACCATTCATGAATGATTATAAAGTATATATAATAAGTAATCATGAAATATATGACATAATAATGATACTGTATTTTTGTGTATATATATGTATGTCATCTACCTAATTCCATTCAACTCAATAAGGAAACGAAAACAACGTTCATGCGTACGTACGGCCTACCGTCTCCATGAACGGTGTATTTCTTTCCATTTACTGATCTATTATATATATGTATATTCTGAATATATATTATATATAAATAATTTTTTATATTCTGGAATTAAGTACCCATGATCTAAGTAATCATATGAATAATTACAAGTCAAAACACGGACGACAAATGAAACGATTTTACCCAAAACGCTTTTTAACATGGAATTTACAAAAGAACGGGTAATATAAAGTCATAAGTGAACCATATATAATATCATAACAAAGAGTATGATTCTGGAATAAGTCAATGACATTATTTAAATCATTATACAGGAGGTTCGGAAACTTACGAAGAAAATCGGACCTAAGGTAAGGGATAATTTTGCAAATTTCATGTTTATCCGAGATTGCTTATTCGTAAGTATTTACTGGGGTTATTTCTATCATCCATGTACATGTTTTATAAAAGTTTTTTAATGTATGTTTAGATTCTTTTTTACCCATTTTTGACTTTTACTACATGGTATGTGTGGAATATTTTTATTACGATGTACTTTTTGACTTTTCCGTCAAAAGTACGAGAAGAATGTTTCTTTTAACTTATACGGCACGAATGGATTTTTACGGTTTTATAAAGCCTTATTTTTATAAATCCTCCTCCATAATATTTCATGACTATTTTCAACAAAATCATTTTCTTTTAAAATTTCATGACATTTTTTAAAAAGATAATGATTTTGAAGATGAAAGGATATTTTCCTCAATAATTCATTTCAAGTGTTTTATCAAAACCATTTTCCTTCTAAGATGACATTATTTCATATGTGTATGTTTCAAGTATAATGTCTATATGATTTACATGGTTTCACTTTTCTTATGATGAAATGATATCCATTTGTTTTATATGGATTATGTTATGATGGAATGATGTTTATGAAACCCATTTTATTCTTTGGGTTATGATGAATGTTTTAAGTTTATTTTGTGGCACAAGTAAGAATGATTTCATTATGAGATGGGTGGGACCTATATATCCCTCCAATGCATTGGGTAAAGATTTATATCTCATGAGATAGACATGGCCGGAATGGTAAGTTAATCCAGTTCAGTATTACAGGACTGGAACGAGGGGTGAACTCGATTCAGAAAGGGACTTTGTCCACTAAGATGGTCTTGGCAGTAATGCCTTGGATACTATGGAAATAATTACATGTGCTTAATGGATGCCACAATTACATGTTTTATTCCTATGCTATTTTATCATGATTGATGTTCCCATTATGATATATGCCTTACGTACTTCCAAGATTCATGTCTTTGCTCAAGATTTTGATGTTTAGATTTTATGTTCAAGTTTCTGCATTCAAATGTTTATGGATTGTTTTATGTTCTCCATGTTTACCCTTACTGGGCATTTGAGTTCACCCCTTTGATGTTTTCTTTTCCCCAGGATATAAAGAAAGGTTTTAGGTAAGAAAAAAAAGGGAAGATCTTTATTGGGTGATGTTGAAAATCTTTCACCACGATTAGAAGATTTTATTCAGAGTTTCCAAAGACAGTAAACTATTACAGTCCTTGTATGTTTGTTTTTCTTATGTATTAAGTATTCCGCAAAAGTAATGTAATGTTCATGTATGTCATGCTTCGGGTCTCTACAGTTGGTATCAGAGGAAATGTTTAGTCAACCTTTGGAAACTAGGATGTGATAACTTTAGTGAGATCCCTAGAGATATTTCTAAGGTATGTCTAGGGATGTCCCTAAGGTTAAGTATAAGTATAGGCTATAGTCCTAGAATTGTGCTAACGATCTTCGAATTAAACCTAAGATGTTAGATTTTGAAGGTACTCCCCCTTTATTATGTTTTTTTCCCTAGCATGATTTTTGCCTCTCACACTATTCTTTTTGGGTTTTAGACAATGGCTAGAACCCGAAGGAACCGTGTTGATCAATGTAATGGAGAATGCAATCATTGTCTTCCTGAACAAACAAATGTTATGGGAGATGGAGTGCAAAATCTTATTGCTATACTTACACAAGCTATGAATCATTCTGGACATCCAAATGAGCAGAGAAGGGAGCAATATTCTATTGAGTCCTTCATGAGGCAACGTCCACCTTCTTTCAGTGGGTCTTCTGGTCCACTTGTTGTTGAACAATGGATCAGTACTACTGAAAAGATATTTTCAGTTCTTCAATGTTCTGAACATGATAAAGTCATCTTAGTAGTGTATCCTTTGGAAGGTGATGCTGATCAATGGTGGAATCTTATCAAGAATACGAGGCCAAGAGATGAAATTGAGTCCATGGAATGGGACGAGTTCAAGAACTTATTTTTCAATAAGTTCTTCCCTCGTATTCTTCAAAAAAAGATAGAGAAAGAGTTTTTTGAACTAAAGCAAAAGGATGATAAATCTGTTGGTATATATGAAGTGAATTTTACAAGGCTTGCAAGGTATGCATCTGGATTTATCATCCAACCCGAAAGTAAAGTTGATCGATTCTTCAGTTGCTTAAAACCAAATCTTCGAAGGGCATTAGATATAAGAGCTTTCAGTAGCTATGAAGAAATTGTGCGTTGTGCTATCAAGGTAGAAATGGAAGTTGGTGTTACTTATCCGTCTCATAGTTTTGACAAGAAACTAAAGATGGAGTTCAAGGAGAAATCTCAGAATAATGGTGAAAAGAAGATGAATGTTTCCTTTTGCTCAAAGTGTGGAAAGAAGCATGGTGGATATTGTCTTAAAGGGACTAGAAAATGTTTTAAGTGTGGAATAGAAGGTCATCGAGCAGTTGAGTGTTGAAGTAATGGAAAAAGGGTTTCTAATGATGTGAATAAATAAAAGACTGTAGAGAATGAACCACCAACACTTCAATGATTATAGTGCAAGGAAATGGGGCATTATGCTAATAAATTCCCTAATCCAAGGGTTAGTGATGATCGACATGAGAAACCACTTAAGGAAAATGACAAAGGGAAGTCACATGCGATCACTATTGGCGATGTTGAACATGACAACGATGTGGTGGAATGATTAAGTGTTTATGTAATGGGATTCCAAAATAATGTTGTATATAGTACCGTGGAATATTGGAATATTTATGTATTGCTCTATTGTGGTTTTCAATGGTACCGGTGACCATGGAATGTGATTGAGATATTTTTGGAAAAAAAGATGATATGCGCATAATGAAGGGAAAAAGAGAAAATGAAATGTTTGACAGTATTCATGAGCTCATGATTGATATAAGGAATAAGTGATATCATGGTTTGAATATATATAATTTTGAAGATTTTGGTATGTGGAAAGAGTTAACTATTAACAACACTCATGTTTTCAATATGGTTTAATGGGTATTCATTTTTTTCAAGAGAATACATTATTAAGGCCTTAGAATGTTTGGAATGTGACCAACAAGACATATCTCATGATATATGGGGATCAACAGTGGTATTAACATGCTAGTTGTATGAACTATTTGGTAATGCTTTTCACTATAATATGAGATTAGACAGTATTATTTTGGATAAGCCTAAATATTGGTAAGGATTATGTTGGACATAAGTTAGTATTGTTTAAGGATAGAAGTTTTTCCGATATTATTTATGGGATGTTATAGTAATGTAGTTGGACAACCAGCAGGACGGGCGACAGCCCATCGCGTCAGACAAGGTTGTGGGAGTCAAACCCACAACCGATGTGTGACTGGCCTTTATCGCCTACCACTGGCCTACAGGAAGTCCCTATTTAGTAGAAACTAGTTTTATTATATTAAGCAGTATGATATATGAAGTATAAGTCCATTTTAGGAACCATATATGATTAATCTCACTATAGATGGACTTATGTATTTTTTGATAACTTTTCTAACCGTTTGTTTGAGACAGATGGAATGACCCATCATTCTATCACATGATCTGCTAACACATCATGAATGAAAAATTCAACTTTATTAATGTAAGAGATGTAGTGGAAATTGTTCAAAGAATGAACAATGGTGAGACTATACCAAAATCCAGAAAGTATTTCTTCTAATTCCAATTTCATCAACTTTAGGGAAATGATCTTGAAAACCAAAAATGTTGTCCGAGTGATCTTATATCGAATGAATCAGATGGTACCTTAGATCATCACAAATTTATGGCTTTGTGATTGCTAGATTTTCCATAGCCATGTTCTCTACCACTCTTCATCAGAACATGGTGGTTAGATTTCTCTTCCATATCCATATTTTCACCTGTGTGGAAACCCAGTGATTAGATTATTTGGGTAACCGTTACATTTCATACTTTTGTTTTTAAATATTGGTTTTGGTATTCCTTTTTACAATGTGGGTTTCTATTAAAGAAACATTCGAGTAGTAAACCATTTATAACCCCGACGAATTTCGAGGGCGAAATTCATTTTAAGGGGGGTAGAATGTAACACCCCGATATTTTATAAAAAATATTCTTTTTAATTTCATTAATGTATTCTGTTGTACCCTACACCAAAAGGAGATTTTACAACATGCATCCTTGACTTGCCTTGCATTACACGTAATCGCGACCTTCCTCGATAGCGTGTGTAGTACGCAATACCGAGTTTCACTAAATAACGATATGCTATTATTAAAACTAGCCGTTATGAATATTAATAACCAAATTTTGAAATTTTATAAATTTTATCTTTCAAAATAGAGTTCATTTTTGGATTTGGAATATATAAATTAGCTTAGGGTGAAATTTTGGTACTTTTCAGATAGCTTTCATTTTCAGATAAATAGTGGAAATTACTAAATTTTAATTAAAAACAACTTTTTTAATGGAAATAATTAATAGTGATGAGTTATTAATTTGAGTGGTTTTAAAGTATATTTAGAATATATTTTAATAATTTAATACAATGTTGGTCATTGGATGTAATTTCAAATTTAAACCAGACATAAACAAGTGTCAATCTTTTGATAGTTATTATCTCTTAAGAACACGCTATTTGTTTTGACGACGAGAACTAATTTTTAAATTAATTAATGAAACTTATATGTTCTGAATTTGGTAAAATAGAAATCATTTTTGAATTCTTAATATCAAATACATCTTTGGCCTAATTTTTGGTATTTTTCTAGAAACTTTCATTTTTTGATGAATAGTGAAACCACTAAGTCGTAGTTAAAAAACTGAATTTTTCATAAAAATTAATTTTACCGCTTCTGTGAGTGGAATATTCGAAAATCCGAGAGACACGGTTAATATCAAGGACTAAAATGTGGTTCAATGAGATGAAAATAATTTTTGGTGAATAGTAACTTTTTACTTTTTTTTTCCACGGTTAAAAGTAAATAGGGTAATTAAGGGTAAAAATGATATTATTATTACACTAACACATGTCCTAATTCTATTGGATAAGTGTAATTAGACCAAAAAAAACATTAGGAAAAAAATATGACCATTTAGGCCCACTTGGATTAGATGAGGACATTTATTATTAATTTATTTAAAGAAGGGTTAAAATAGTTAAAATCAAAGTGTAATAAGTAAATAATTTTTAATATAGGGTTATACAAAAGATAAATTCAACTATAAATATTAATTAGAAATCTAAAGAGATTTACTACATAATAGTATTTTATTTGTAATTTTTAGACATTAAATATATTAATTTATTTATGACACAACGATGATGCAGTAATTATCTTATTAATGAAATATTGACATAATTGATGTTATAAATACCCAAATAAATGTAATATGAAACTTTTTAGGAATTCCACTAATTTTATAGGTTAATATGACATGTTATTATTGATTTAATTAACTTGTTTCGAACTAATCACTCTGTTATGAGTTTCACAAAAATCAATTACTAAATAGTGTCAAAATTGACATAATATAGTTTTTAAAACAAATATTATATTATTATTTGTTATTTTATTCTTAAAAATCTAATGTTCAGACACATTACTTAGATGAGGTTTTATATATTAATAATAAACAACTTGGGGTTCGTTTGGCTTGATATAGTAAGTTTATTAACAGTATAGTGTAAGAACACAAGAAGACACGGTAAAAGTAAAATTATTTAACTTAATGTTAAATCTAAATGATAAGGTTAAAATAGGAACCTAAACTTGTCTAAATTATATTTTATGAGAGGCTTTCTACCCATCCCCACCTTAGCTTCTAAATAAATCAATTTTGAGCTATTTAAAACCGAATTTGGCTTTATAATAAAATAGTATTTTTAGTTTTTCCAAAGGAGCCCCTCTCCTCCCTTATAAAAGGGCACCTCCTCCCCCTCTTCCTCACACCACTTTGAGCCTTCCATCTCGTCCAACCCCTGAAAATTTCATCTCTCCACTTCCCTAGAGACATCCTAGAGGTCCTGGTCTTCTTCAAAGACCAATTTTACTGCCCTAAAAGGAGGTCTCAAAGAAGCGCTTCAAAGAAGAGGTAATGTCCGTTACCGATTCTTTCATCTTTATTTATTCGTCCACTTATTCTTATTTAGTTGTTTCATTATGAAGTAATAACATCACTATCACTCATATACTTATATGTTATTATAATTATTAAACAACCCTATTTCACCAACTATCCATCTTACGGAAAATGAAATCACCGCGCGTGCGTATGTACGGAATACCATCTCCACGTCGTGGTGTAATCTATTTTCCACCACCACCTTACATAGATGGGTATAATGGTGTAAATAATGAATATATATAATTATTGTAAAATTATATTGTTTCTGAAATAGTATACAGGCAATCCAATACAATTCCAAGATCATGAGAATGATATCATCGCTCGTGCGTACGTACGGACTACCGTCTCCATGATGCGATGAGATTCATTCTCCACGTTAACCATTCATGAATGATTATAAAGTATATACAATAAGTAATCATGAAATATATGACATAATAATGATATTGGATTTATGTGTATATATATGTATGTCATCTACTTAATTCCATTCAACTCAATAAGGAAACGAAAACAGCATTCATGCCTACGTACGGCCTACCGTCTCCATTAACATTGTATTTCTTTCCATTTACTGATCTATTATATATATGTATATTCTAAATATATATTATATATAAATAATGTTTTATATTCTGGAATTAAGTAACCATGATCTAAGTAATCATATTAATAATTACAAGTCAAAACACGGATGACAAATGAAACGATTTTACCCAAAACGCTCTTTAACATGGAATTTACAAAAGAACGGGTAATATAATGTCATAAGTGAACCATATATAATATCATAACAAAGAGTATGATTCTGGAATAAGTCAATGACATTATTTAAATCGTTATACAGGAGTTTCGGAAACTTACTAAGCAAATCGGACCTAAGGTAAGGGATAATTTTGCAAATCTCATGTTTATCCGAGATTGCTTATTCGTAAGTATTTACTGGGGTTATTTCTATCATCCATGTCCATGTTTTATTAAACTGTTTTCATGTATGTTTAGATTCCTTTTTACCCATTTGTGACTTTTACTACATGGTATGTATGGAATCTTTCTATTATGAGGTACTTTTTGACTTTTCCGGCAAAAGTACGAGAAGAATGTTTTTTTAACTTATACGGCACGAATGGATTTTTACGGTTTTATAAAGCCTTATTTTTATGAAGCCTCCTCCATAATATTTCATGACTATTTTCAACAAAATCATTTTCTTTTAAAAGTGCATGACATTTTGTAAAAAGAGAATGATTTTGAAGATGAAAGGATATTTTCCTCAAGAATTCATTTCATGTGTTTTATCAAAACCATTTTCCATCTAAGATGACATTATTTCATATGTGTATGTTTCAAGTATAATGTCTATATGATTTACATGGTTTCACTTTTCATATGATGAAATGATATCCATTTGTTTTATATGGATTATGTTATGATGGAATGATTTTTATGAAACCCATTTTATTCTTTGGGTTATGATGAATGTTTTAATTTTATTTTGTGGCACAAGTAAGAATGATTTCATTATGAGATGGGTGGGACCTATATCTCCCTCTAATGCATTGGGTAAAGATTTATATCTCATGAGATAACATGGCTGGAACAGTAAGTTAATCCAGTTCAGTATTACAGGACTGGAACGAGGAGTGAACTCGATTCAGAAAGGGACTTTGTCCACTAAGATGGTCTTGGCAGTAATGCCTTGGCTACTATGGAAATCATTACATGTGCTTAATGGATTCCACATTTACATGTTTTATTCCCATGCTATTTTATCATGATTGATGTTCCCTTATGATATATGCCTTACGTACTTCCAAGATTCATGTCATTGCTCAAGATTTTGATGTTTAGATTTTATGTTCAAGTTTTTGCATTCAAATATTTATGGATTGTTTTATGTTCTCCATGTTTACCCTTACTGGGAATTTGAGCTCACCCCTTTGATGTTTTCTTTTCCCCAGGATATAAAGAAAGGTTTTAGGTAATAAAAAAAAGTAAGATCTTTATTGGGAGATGTTGAAGATATTTCACCACGATTAGAAGATTTTATTCTGAGTTTCCAAAGACACTAAACTATTACGGTCCTTGTGTGATTGTTTTTCTTATGTATTAAGTATTCTCCAAAAGTAATGTAATGTTCATGTATGTCAAGCTTCGGGTCTCAACAAGTACACTCAACCACTACTGGTCCAAACGTCATAAACCGGAACAACCCACAACATAGCCACACTAGGAACCTCTTGGGTAGATATCGAGGCCACCATCACTGTCTACACGGAAAAACACGCAGGATAGGCTATTTACTCGCACAAAATGCACATCCAGTGAAAAAGGTACTATTCAGCATAGCAAGCCCTGGTGGGGTCCACTCCCCAATCTCGAAACACATCAAACAAACTACACCATTGCGATCCCCTCATAAAAATGTCTGAGATCGACTACTCATTAATCCAAAACGGGCACCCGACGAAAAAGTCTTGTTTCTCTGTAAACACACAAAAGAAGCCTTGTGGGGCCCACATCCTGGTCTCCATCCTAGCACCCAGAAACTATCCTAAAAATTTCTCCTTACTATCCAGATCAAATCGTCACTGATGGTACATCAATCGGATGCTCCGTGCAGAAGCTACGACGGGTCGAAGTTGAATAATAATAAAATCTTATTTTTATTTCAACGTTTCATTACCCTGGGTCACAAGCCCAACTCATAAAATTCCAAATGTGAGTTAAAAAGGTCCGAATCAAAGCAAGGAATGAGTCACCACAAACAGCTCGCAAATCTATGTTACGTTTTGCGATTTACGTGGGTTTAAAGAACCCCCGGAAAAAAAATCTGGCCGAACCACCGCAGGGTTGCCGGAAATCGCCACCGCCGCCTTCCGGAATCTGCCGTACCGCTATTGCGCCCTCGCCGGAAACTGCCATTGCCACTGCTGGAAACTGGGTTTTCTACCAGAATATATAGGGGAGCCACTAGAATCACCCTAATGCTCCAAATTCATATCCTCAACATGTTTTGGAAAGCTCGAGACCCAAACTACACAACCCCTATGACGATTTGAAGAAAAATAGTGCATAAACGAGATCTGGGATTTTAAAACTCTAACTAACTACCTTTTGGCACATCGATGACACTTTGTGCACTCTGCTGCTGCCGCTGCACGATCTAAGAGCGACTACCATCAAAAGCTGAGCCCAACGACAACTCGTTTCCTCAATTTGGTTGTTCGTCGGAAAAGAATGGAGGAGTTTCCTCCTGCTGCACACCAACGTGAAAATGGGGGATGGATCGAATATTTTCAATTTATTTACTTTTTTTAATTAGTTAACCAACAATCTACGCACCCAACCAAACCTCGTGACATAGAAAATATTAGGTTTCCCCTTGGGTAAACACGGTGTTTTGATCACAACGACAAATTCAGAATTGCGATATGATGCTCCATTTTGGAGTTATTCGAACTGACGCTCATAAAGAAACTCTTCCATTTATTTATGAAAATTACACTGCTGGCTTTTTCCACAGAAGGCCCACGCCTGCAATGTTTACACCCCGCATAGGGTAAACAACATGCTCCAAACACAACTGGGCCCTCAGATTCCTGTTCTGAGCTACTATGCAGAACAAAACGCACCCCTACCATGTGCGTAGTATAAAAATACTTAATATTTTTATAAAATTAATTCTGGGCACATGGGGCCTCAGATTCACACACCGTCATCACACCTAGCTCTGGAATTATTCATAGAAATTTTACAAAGTCTGATAAGGCCAAAAACACAAGTCGCTACATCCACCCCACCTTAGGACTTTTTGTCCCAGGAAATCCATAAGTACGAGGGAAAGCAAATGAACTCTTCACTGGGTCTCCAACACCAGCGAGTTTTCCAACACAAAACCATCCCTGGACAATCAAGTTAGAGGGACCTGTCCACCACACCTCGACACTATCTGCTTTGGGTGGCACTGACTCGCCCGCACGATTTTAATCGCGTCACAAAAACGTGCCTTGGTGGGGGAAGGATTCCATTTCCTCATGCATTTAAAGCACGTTGAACAAAACCCACACAGGGTCTTACCAACACCCTAAACAAACCTCAAAAAAGAAACGGAAATGAGAGAGTACAACCTAACAGTGTGGATCAAAACTGTTGCAGAAAGTAGAAATGATATAGATCATGCCACAATCCATTCACGAAGCCTCTATGTCAACAACCTCCACGGCCTGCAGTTGTCCTCATCCTCACCCTCCAGCTCCCTGAGCTCGGCATGGACCCCCAGGGGGTGGTGGCGGTGGTACCTGATACCACCTACCACCTCCCTCCACTGCACCCGCTCTGTCGCCTTGTCTTCCACCTTGCGGACCGCGATACTCGAGATGCTGCCTCTACCAATGCAGTCTGTCAACAAACTCCCTCTAATTTGAATGGCAGGTCGGACACTCCGTAGAAAGATTTCCTTGTCCATCACAAGCATAGAACCGCCTCTTCCACGGCTGAAAAAAACTTACCTAAGAGCCCTTAGAGCCCTAAGCCTCAGATCCTCGATCCTGAGGTCGCCTTGTGAAATGTCACGTACGTCTGGACCCATGAGTCTGTAGTTGGATACCAGCTACAGAATCAGATGATGAGGTCTCAGATCTCGCATGCCCAACACTAACAGATGAGATCTACTCGGCCATAAATCTCTCCACCACCAAGCCCCGCTCCAACACTCTAACATAAGAGGGAATACACAAGGAAACCACACCTCCTCAGGTGTCTCTGTGTAATTCCTTCTCAAAGGTTCGAGCCCTAAATAACAGGTCCCGAACCATATACAGGGAGTAGCCTGACAGGTCTTTAAACTTCGCTGAATACTCTGACACTATAATTCCCTCCTGTCGAAGCATAAAAAGCTCTTGGATTCGCACTGAACTTAGCTTCAATGGATAGAACACATACCTAAAGATCCACTCAATCTCTTCCCATGTGAGCATCTCCTCATCTTGGGACTACTTCACTAGGCTCCACCATAACTCAGCCGAACCTTGTAGAAGGATCGCCGCTAGGACCACCATCTGATCAGGAGGTATCCTCACCAAGAGGAAAACTCGGGTGACTGCCTCAAGCCAATCATTAGCTACCTGGGGGTTTGGATCACCAAGGAACCACAGAGGTTGCTGCCCCTGGAACTCATGCATCACACTCAGCCAGCACAAAACCTCATCCTGCCCTGCCGACACAACCAGCTGCTCGACAAGTGATGGCCCCTCGGGCGGACCACCTGGATGTCTAGCCTCATAACCTGCACCCTTCCCCAAGGCCTATACTCGGGGCGGATTTTTAGCACAACCACGCTGCGGAACCCCTGCTGGCGGTCGTCGTGGAGGCATCCTGAAGGAAAATCAAGACACACAAATGTCAAAGAGTATATCTGGAGAGCTGACTCAAGAAGGAGAATGGAAAACCAGAAACCCAGTCCTCTATTATGTATGTATATTATTTCCCTGTGACAAGTATACGAATGTCCCGAGTCGAAAGGCAGGTTATTAGAGTTCTAGTGAATGGATATGTTGGCCGTCGTACCAACACTAGAGTCCCTGGCTGAAAATTTGAACACAAAACAACATAACACTGCCGCTATGCAACACAAACCAAGAACATAGATAGAACAACTATGATCTGAGATCCCAAAGGAGGATATTCCTTTGATACCACTCTGTCACGACCCAACAAAACGGGGCTCGAGCCGTGACTCCCCAAGCCTGCCTCCAATAGGCCAGGCGCTGGTGACTAGCGCCGAGTATGCTATCACACACATGGGAGGCATTAGCCTAAGGTACATGTACACACACACCCATATACACCTCCATGAAATAGTGCATAGATATATAAAACTGAAAATAAAAATAATGCATTCATCTATCCCAAACTAGAGTGCAATACTAGTAGAAAAGGGAAAAAATGGGGCCCACCAAAAGAAAAAGAAAAAGCATCAAACCTGCTCAGAAGGAGGTGATCGCTATCAAAATAACCCGCCGGTAAGCTCCTCAGCACATCTCCGGTAAATACCACGGTCAGTCTCACTCACAAAGCTCTACCTACTCGGGGTCCTCCTAGGACTCCGTCGAAAGGCATGTGGTCTGCACAAGACACAAACATGTGAAGGAAAAGCTCGTGTAGGGGTGAGTATATAAAATACTCGAAAGGCACCCCAAAATATCCACATTAAAAGGGAGAAACTGAAAGAAAAATGTCAGCTCATCTTGGCCAGAGGGATCCCAAATGAGATAGAAACTCCATCTCGAGACCATCCTCTGCTAACATGACTAGTCAGCTCAGCTCAGGTGTATGCCCATACACACACCATGAATATCTACTCAGGTATATTCCCATACATATACCATGAGAATCCAAATATACTATAACACCCCAAGATTCCATGGTACGCTTCTCTTGGAATAATACAGTGGCGTGCGTTGTACGCAACTTCGAGTTCTGACACACACCACAACCAATCGAACTAGCAGTTATGAATAGTAATACCTAATTTTTTAAATTTTATAAATTTTATCTCTCAAAATAGATTTCATTTTTGGATTCAGAATATCGAATTTATCCTAGGGAGAAATTTTGGTACTTTTCAGAAAACTTTTATATTTTGATGAATAATGAAAATTACTAAATTTTATTTAAAAAAAACTTTTTTAATAAAAATAATTAATAGTGATAAATTATGAATTTGAGTGGTTTTAAAGTATATTTAGAATATATTTTTACCATTTAATACAATTTTGGTCATTGGACATAATTTCACAATTAAACCGGACATAAACAAGTGTCAATCTTTTGATAGTTATTATCTCTTAAAAACACGTTTTTTGTTTTAACAACGAGAATTAATTGTAAATTAATTTCTGCCACTTTTTTGTTTTGAATATTGAAAAATGGATTCCATATTTTGAATTAGGATGTAAAAATTTTGTAAATAGGTAACATTTATTTTTATACATTTTGAATAATTATTTTGGTAAGTATTTTATTTACTATGGTTAAATGGTAAATCCTGTAAATAAGGGTAAAAAAATAATATTGTAATAATACTAAAGTACCCTAAAACGTGTCATAACCTTATTAGTTGATACATGTCCAACCATGAGAATCTTTTTTTCGATTTTGGGACCCCATAGAGCCACTTGTAGGTGAAAGGGATACTTTATATTAATTAAGTTAAAGTAAATACAAAAATGACATAAACATATATCTTTTAGAAAAACAATTTTTAAATAGGGTTATATATGGTACATGTTCCACTATAAATATTCATTATAAATATAAAAAGATTTCCTAAATAATGGTATTTTATTTATAATTTTTATACATTAAATAATTTAATTTACATATGACACAATGATGATGCAGTAATTGTCTTATTAATGAAATATTAAGATAATTGATATTATAATTACCCAAATAAATGTAATTTGAGACTTTTTATAAATTTAAATAATTTTATTAGTTAATATAAAATTTATATATTTCTTAAATGAATTTTATTTGATTTAATAAAGTTGTTATGACTTTAACAAAAATCAGTTATTGAGTAGTGTCAAAATTGACATTAAACAGTTTTTAAAACAAATATTATATTATTAATTGATATTCAGTTCCTAAAAATCTACGGTTCGGCCAATATACTTATATCATTATATTTGTATCATTAATGGACCACTTGGGGGGTCGTTTGGATGTTTATAGTAAGTTTATTAACTATATAATATAAAAATACAAAGTCACATGGTAAATGTCAAACTAATTAACTAGGAGTTAAAACTAATAGATAAGGTTAATATAGTGGCCCAAACCTATCTAAAACCTATTGGTTGAGTGTTTTTCGACCTATCTCCACCTTAATATTCAAATAATCCACTTTGGAGCTATTAGAAATCGATCATGAATTTATTATAAAATAATATTTCGAGTTTTTCCTAAGGTGCCCCTCCTCCCCCTTATAAAAGGACACCACTTATGGCCAATTCTTCTAGCATTAAAAACCTTTTGGTTCGGCCAAACCCTGCCCAAATACTTTCTCAAATTCCCTCACACTATCCTAGAGGCCTTAGTTTGATCTGAAATCCAACCTAACATGATGATATTCATTCCCCATCATATCCATTCAAGACTAAATTTTATTGGATGATTAAAAATAATATTTAAGGACTTTATATCATCTTGGATATGAATAAGATACAACCTATCCATAACAAACGTGGCTTATGTAAAAAAAACATATAAAATAAAATTAGTAAGTTAACACCCAAAACAACGATAATACTAAGATATTATCCACAAAAAAATATTAAAAGATCATATATGATATCATATTAATGTATATGATTATTTTATAATTTAATAAGAGTTATTTCCCCATTATGAAAGAGGTTAACCAACCCTCTACCAAGGAAAAGTACAAGGTAAGGGTTATTTCACAATCTCTTCATTATCCGAGGTTGTTTATACGTAATTATCAACTGGGACATCTTTATCATCAACATCCATATTTCTTAAGTATGTATTTCAAAACATTATTACTATTTTACAGAATATAGGTTAAATATATTTATGCCCTTGTTTGTCTTTTTATAAGAGGTTTATAAAGGAATATTTCCATCGTTTCCCAAACAAGGTCCTTTTTAACCTTTTCGAAAGAATTAAAGCGAGAATGTCTTTTTTTAACTTATACGGCTAGTGCGAATATTTTACCGCCATTATAAAATCTTCAAAGCATCCCTTACAAGCTTATAAGAATATTTTCAAAGTAAATGTTTTATTTTATAATTATGTGACTTTTAAATTATTTCAAAAAAAGAGATATTTCTCTCAAACAATTTTTATTTCATCTATGTGAACATCCTTTGATGAATTTTAAGCTTATTTGAAGTTGATTTATTATGATACAAAACTACCATATTGTATTGAAGATTTTGTGATATGTTTGAGTTTGGATGTATTATTTTTATACCATTCATGGTTTATGGAGAAAGTATTGACATTTTGTATGCTAGTTTTAATATGAATGTTTATGTTATGTTTAAACCTGTTTATATGAGGAATGCATTGGACTTAATAAGTGACGGGTGGAGCCCGCTATAGCTCCTCGATACATCAGTAGGTCTCATAAGACAAACTAGTGTCTTGGAATGAGGCCTTGACAAAATCTTATTTGTAGTCATGGCACGAGACCTTGGCTACGTGGTTATGATAGTCTGGCATTATGCATTCCGTCATTATGAAAGTGGATATTGATATTGCATTTGATTATTGAACTATAGAATATCTATGTGAATAAGTAAATGGCATTATTTTATTTTATCTTTTCCATATTATGCTGATGTTATAGTTTAAAAGTCTTTTGTTTTAGTTATACATTTCCTTAAATGTTTATGTTTATTTATGAAAGTTTCTGCTATATTGTTATCCTTACTGAGCATCTGAGATCACCCCTTTCAATGTTTTATTTTTCCCAGGATGTGAAGAAGTAATTTATGAATGACCTACAGGGATAGTATGTGGGGATATGAGTGTGGACTATGGACACTATGTTGTTTTAGTTTTCATTTTTATGATGTAATGTAAAACTTATGAATATATCTACTGTTTTCAAGGCTACTAAACTAATCAATCTTTCGAGATTTGATCTTTCTTGTGATCATGCCAATGTTATGTACTAACGAACCGACTCTAGGTAACTGTGGTCGGGGCATTACATATACTCATTCCATGCACCAAGCCTCACTTGGTTCCGTCCACAGCACCTGTGATAGGTAGATAACTAGGAGAACACACTCTATGAGCTCTGTCATCCCAAATGACACTCATACGAGAGATACACTCCATCAGGTCTCACACCAACATCTCAGAGGCCCATCTGAGAGATCACGCTCATCAGATATCATCACTAAGTACATCATACTGAAACAATAGAAAAAAAAATTCTTCTCGGATAGGGGATCACTCATAGGGTCCGCTAGGGGATAAAAGAACACACTATGGTATCTCGAAGATCTCGCAGATAGGTGATCACTCCCAGGATTCACAGGGGGATTCAACAACCTGATCTGGTGCTCCAAATATCACATCACTCAGATAGAGGACCATCTCCCATGTTAAGATGGTCACGATGATGCCGGAAACCCCATATGGTATTTGAAGATCTCACAGATAAGGGATCACTCACTGGATCCGCTGGGGATACCACAACCCGATCTGGTATTCGAAGATCTCACATATAGGAGATCACTCCTAGGATCTGTTGGGGGATACCAGAACCCAATCTAGCACTCCACAAAACCACATCACTCAAATAGAGGATCGTCGCCCATCATGGCGGATACAACGATACCGAAACCCCATCTGGTATAACATGCATAGTTGGGGATCGAACCGACAATGAACCAACCCTACCAAAACCACGCACTGAGTATGGGATCGTATAACCAATTAAGTTGCAACCCTACTATAAACCACATGCTGAGTAGGGGATCGTATAAGATATGATGCCACAACCCTACTGAGCACGGTTCAATGCGTAGGGGATCACATTCTCGATGATGCCACAAACCCTATGAGGGTAAACCTACTAGATAGAGGATCACTGCCCGTGGATAAGTAGTCACAGCAATACCAAGAACCCGATCTAGGGTAGTGAAGTAAGAGGATCTAGCCCCAGGCCCACCAGAGGGATTCCATAGCTCTAACAGAATATAGATCCTATCAAGGGGATCACAAAACCATACCAAGGTTGGGATTCCATACGAACCCTCATATGAGCGAACCAAGGGAGTACCCTCAACTACTGCTGGTCCAAACATCATAAACCCGAGTGACCCGTAACTTCGCCGAACTACGCACCTCTTTAGCCGATACTCAGGCCACCATCGCGGTCTATGGGGAAATAGATGCATGATAGGCTATTTACTCCCCTGAAACCGACTACCGGTGAAAAATATACTATTTACCATAGAAAGCCCGGGTGGGGCCCATAACCTGATCCTGAAACTCATCAAATTGACTGCAATATTTAGATCCCCTCAAAATAATTTCCGAGATTGAATACTCATTCGTCCAAAATAGGAAACCGACAAAAAAGTCATGTTTCTCCGTAAATTCCCAAAAGTAGACTTATGGGGTGCACATCCTGATCTCCATCCTAGCACTCGGAAACTATCTTGAAAAGTTTGCCTTACTATCAGGATCACATCATCACTGATGGAACATCAATCGGATGCTCTGTGAAGAAGTTACGACAGGTCGAAGATGAATAATAATAAAATGTTATAATTATTTCAACATTTCATATCCCTGGGTCACAAACCCAACACATAAAATTCCCAAAGTGAGTTCAAGAGGTTTTTCTCGATGCAAGGAACATGTCGCCACAAATGGATCGCAAATCGGAGTTACGGTTTGCGAGTTACAAGGGTTTAAAGAACCCACAGAAAAAAAATCTAGTCAGAACACCACAGGTTCACCAGAAACCACCGCCGCACCCACACAAAAAACTGCCATTGCTGCCACCGGAAACTGGGTTTTCCTCCAAAAAATGTCTGGGAGCCGCTGAAATCACCCTAGTGCTCCAAATTCAGATCTGTAACATGTTTCGGAAAGCTCTGGACCCAAACTACACAACCCCTATGAAGATTTGAAGAAAAAAAACGCATAAATGGGATTCGGGATTTTAAAACTCAAACTGCCTACCTTTAGGTGGATCGCCAACGCTTTCTGGGCTCGTTGTTGCCGTTGCTCAATCGAAGAGAGACCGCCGTCGAATTCCAAGTCCAAAAACACCTCATTATCTCGATTTGGTTGTTCGTCGATGATGAATGGAGGAGTTTCATCCTACTGCGCACCACCGGGAAAATGGGGGATGGATCTATTATTTTCAATTTATTTAATTTTTTTAGCTAATTAACTAACCAAAAATCTATGCCCCAATCCAAACCTCCAGACTCAAAAAATATTAGGTTGTCCCTATGGTTAATGCATTGTTCTTAATGCAACCGTGCACTTAGAATTGAGATCTGAGACTCCGTTTTGGAG
Organism: Viscum album; assembly: GCA_963277665.1. Classification (NCBI taxonomy): domain Eukaryota; kingdom Viridiplantae; phylum Streptophyta; class Magnoliopsida; order Santalales; family Viscaceae; genus Viscum; species Viscum album. Next base: position 880,500,762 of record OY728153.1, on the reverse strand, counting down.
TTAATCGAGCCAACGCTCATAAAGAAACTTGTCCATTTATTTACAAAAATGTCGCTGGTGGATTTTTTCCATAGCAAGCCCACACCCACAAATTTTACACCCTGCCTAGGGTAAACGACATGCTACAGACACAACTGTGTCTTCGAATTCTTGTTATGAGATACCATTTAGGAGAAAATGCACCCCCACCATGTGAATAGTATGAAAATACATAATATTTTATAAAATTAATTCTGGGAACACCGGGCCTCGGAATCGCACACCACCATCACACCAAACTCTAGAATTATTCATAGAAAATGTTAAATGTATGACAGGTCCAAAAACACGAGTTGCTACAAGGGCCGTACAGTTTATCTTCATGCAGGATGGGGGTGAACAGACGTGAAATGTTCGGGACCAATGGTTGTTGTTATTGAACCTCAGGGAGGCTTCTTACATACCCCGCCTTGAAAATAATCAATGTCCATGTAGTTTGTGATAACTGTTGGTGAACCGATGTGAAGCAGTTAGGACGAATGGTTGATGGGCTTGAACCTCATGGAGGCTCTCTACATACCTTGCATTGGAAAGGATCAATGAGCACATACTTCAAAATAGGTGTTTGTGAACTGACGTGAAGTAGTCAGGACTGATGTTTGTTGGGTTTGAACCTCAGGGAGGCCTCCCACATACCTTTCCATTGCAAGGATCAAAGCCAATGTAGTTTTGGATAGGGTGTGGGGCTTACACACTTGGGAATCCCAGAGAAGATTTTATGGTCGATGCTTACTCTAAGACCATGTGAGTCATGCTCGGTGTGTGAAACAACAGGAAGTAAAGACCTGACAATCACGTTGCGAAATGTGTGTACGTGAGAAGTGGAGTGGGGATTACACGTGGAAAGAAGCCCAAAATTAAAATAGTGGCTTGTGCATGGTTAGCATCCTAGGGAGATGGAGATTGGGACTTACTCTAGGATGAAGGCCTGAGTCACTACCACAAAAACAATTTTTCCAAGCACCACACTTTTATCAGCACTAATGAAAAAGCACTGATAAAGGCGGGGTACCATTATCAGTGCTAAAAAAAGTGCTGATAATGGTACCCCTTTATCAGCACTTTGTTTAGTGCTGATAAAGGTTCCGCCTTTAACACCTCTTTTGTTAGCGCTGTTAATGGTACCCCCCTTTATCAGTGCTTTTTCATTAGCGCTGATAAAGGGGGGTCTTTATCAGCGCTTTTTTTAAGCGCTGATAAATAGTCTACTTCAAAAAAAAATTCATTAAATAATATATATTAATTTTTAAATATATAGATATAGTTATATTGATATAAATATATATATATATATATGTTTTTAAATATAATTTTAAATATATTTTAGATAAGTATAAATATATAGTTACACTTAATATATAAGATATTGAGTGAAAATGGATAATAAAAAAATTTAAAAAATATTTTTAATTAATACTTTTCTAATTATTATGGAGTAATAGTCATTTAATAACAAATTGAAGACTAAAAATTTAAAAAAAATTAAAAAAAGATCCAAAATATGTTGAAAATGCAACTCGAACTTCAAATGACCATAACATTTGATCCGGGTGTCCGTTTGAGCTCTACCACATATCAAATCGAAGCCTGAAACATGATCGACATCACTATGACCTATGGAGACCATGGTAAGGGATTATTCAAGGCTAAAAAAGGCTCATAAGGACTCCAAAACTAAGTATTTAGTCGGGGTACCCCGATTTTTTAGCATTTTGTGGATTTTCAGCCTCGTTTAAGGGGGGTATTATAGGCTTTTTTTTGGTGAGGAATGAATTTATCCAAAGGTATTACATTCATATTGATATTATGGCTTTGAAATTTTATCATTTTTGATAATGCACTGCCATTTATAATCAAATATATAACAATATATACATATTTTTTTATATATTCACACATAAACATTTAATTATAAATATAAATAATAAAATATATTTACATATAAAATATATTAGATTTATCTAAATAATAAATAATATCCATTTTATTTAAAATAAAAATATATGAATATTTATATACCAATATATTAATCTAACTATATATATATATTAATATAACTATATATATATATTAATATTACTATATATATATATATTAATATTACTATAAATATATATATTAATATCACTGTAAATATATATATTAATATCACTATAAATATTTATATTAATATAACTATATATATATTAATATAACTATATATATATATATTAATATAAAAATATATCACTATACGAATAAATATAACTATATATATATTAATATTATTATATATATATTAATATATATATATATATTAATGTACAAATAAATATAACTATATATATATATATAATGAAATGGTAAACAAATCAAAATAGAGTAGTGGTAAGGGCTTAGGCACGCACGGGGGAGGTCTCGAGTTCAAAACCCGGTGGAGGCAGGGGCGCACACGCATGTGGGAATATGGGAGCTAGCGCTGATAAAGGGTGGAGGGGGTGTGTGGGGGCACTAGAGTGGGGAGTAAAAGCGTTGTAACGAGGGGGCTCAAGAGCTTTAAAAGCCCCCCCCCCCCCAATTGGTATGATTTTTGTAAATTTTTTTAATTTTTTTTAATTTTTTAACTTTTATCAGGGCTTTTAAAAAAGAACTGATAAAAGGGGTCCTTTATCAATGCTAAAACGAAAGAGATGATAAAGGAAGAGATGATAAAAGCGTTGTAACGAGGGGTTCAAGAGCTTTAAACCCCCCCCCAATTGGTATGATTTTTTTAAATTTTTTAAATTTTTTTTTTAAATTTTTAACTTTTATTAGTGCTTTTAAAAAAGAACTGATAAAAGGGGTCCTTTATCACTGCTAAAATGAAAGATATGATAAAGGAAGAGATGATAAAGGACTCTTTTATTAGTGATAAATCAAAGCACAGATAAATGACCCTTTTATCAGCGCTTTGTTTTAGCGCTTTTAAAAGACCCCTTTTATCAGAGCATTTTTTAGCACTGATAAAAGGTGTCTTTATCGCCACTTTTTGAAGCGCTGATAAAGGGGACCCACCTTAATCTTCACTATCTTTAACAGAACTTTTCTAGCGCTGATAAAAGGGGGGTTTTAGCGTTGATAAAAGAGGTATTTGAAGTAGTGAGTGGTGACACAGCCCAAAGGGAGAGGGATTTGCATTGGGAGAGTGGAGGACTCTGATGCCCATCCACTCTCTATGGTCTTTGGCCTGGAAGTAGATAGTAGGATCAGGGATGTGCCTCCTGAAGAAAAGGCTTGGATCTTACACAAAGGTGGTTTTCCACCCCCCATTGATAGATGCTGCTCTAGAAAAGAGGAACCCATTCCATGTGATGAAAATCTAACTCCCATGGAGACGACCGAGAGTAGAGAATGTTCGAGATGGGGGACCCCACGTTGGATACACGGGGCGGGGTCACAACCATACGTCATGTGTTGAGAATGATGGGGCTTTGTAGTTTAACATACTACAGCTCAGACGATGTCGGTTGACTCCACACCTCTAGGACATACATGATCGACAAACTTTAACCCATTGTGAAGGGAAGGCGCCAACAATGTTATGGTTAGGGGATGTTATGGAGTGATCTAATGATGGGACCACGTTAGCATGACTATGAGAAGAAGAAATATTCATTAGTTTGATTATGAGAATAATAATGAGGCAAAGCAATGCAAAGGGAAGCACTGCCCAAGGGTATTTGAAATTACTCTGCAGAAACCTATAGTGTTTCATGGGAAAAGGGAGCACCACCAAGGTGTTTTGCGAGTAAGAGGGGATCAGACATGGTACCTTAAGTTAAATAAGACACACAAACCAGACAAGGAGGCCCGCATGAAAGATGGGTGGTTGCGCGCAAAAAGGAACGACTACGTGCAAACCATAATGATCCTCACAAAATGAGAGGTTACGTGTAGTCTGAAAGACTGTGCAAAAAAGTGGTACGATGAAGGGAGAATCTTGCACGTAGGAGGGGTATTTTGTGCACAATGGACATGTGGTAAAAGAAAATGTATGAGGACCACATCCAATAGGGCTCACCAAAATGAAGACTCTTAGGTGTCCTATTGCGCAATATCCAATACCTTGAAACCATAGTGTTTTTGAGTGGTCGCGAAAGAGGTGTATTTCGCACCATAAAGTGTCGCTTCGTCTTCTGTTACCTTTTTCGTAGGGGGGGGGTATTCTTAGTTTGATATCCGAACTATATGGAGGCTACACACAAAGGGGCGTTGCGTGGAAACGTTCGCTTGATGTCGCATTGGGTGTACAATTGTTTGCACGCCAGAGGAAAGTTTGTGCACCTTCAAGACATTCTTGCACCAGCCTCTTTGGTAGTTCTTATGGGGTCACTATGAAATCCTTCTTTTGATGTCTCATGGGGTGCGCAAGATCCCATTTGATTCCACATTGCGTGTGCAAGATTCTGTGTGTTGTCTGGTGCCTTCGTGCTCGGTCCTTAACTGATTCTCGAGGGCACCGACGCGTAAGGGCCCCTTTGACGGCGCATTCGGCGCGCAAGATATTGTACTCCGGGAAGAGTTTTGTGTGAAACCTCACATCCTTTCACTCCATTGCCTTTGGCAGTTTTAGAGGTGTAGCCATGGAAGCATACCTGTGATGTCACATTGGGCGCAAAAGATTTTTCACACCGAAGGGACTTTTGCGTGCATACCTTGAATCTTGCATGCACCTACCTCCGGAGTTGCGAAATCTTCACTTTCTCTTCCAAATACATATTTTTCTCTTTATCATCCTAATTTTGGCCATATCTGAAATTCGGAATGAAAAAATACATAAAAAACATAAGCTCTTTTACATACCTCATTAAATAATTAGATTTAGGAATAACACATAGAAATCATAAATCATAAAGGTAACTTGTGGCATCCATATGAAACTCACATTGTAGCTTTCACATCTACTAAGATAGTTACGTTTGGAATACCCATTACAGTATATTCCCAAAATTTCTTTAGAGAAGCATTAACTTTTACCTCAGTCACATTACCCAATGCATTGGAGAGCTATTGATGTGGCTCTATTTTTACATAGTTTTTCCACATATTTTATTTAATTTTTATCAATTTAATTAATTATTCTGAATCTTTTTCATAAATAATGGCATTGTTGTAATATTATCACTACATTTGTTAATTAATCATTTTTATAATTAAATATGTGTTTTTAGTCCTTTTTTATAGTCTTTCTAATTATTCTAAATATATTAAATTAATTTTTAGTTTAATAATATTAATATGGTTAGTAATTGTAAATTCCTATTAATTAATTAATTATCTTTTCTATTTGCTTTAATGTAATCCAGTTTTTAATTTAAGACTTTACCATATTATTCTGATTTATTTAAATAAATTAACTTTACATTTTAACCATTTCAATTGTTTTGCTAAGTAAATAAGTTTCAGTTAATGTTTAATAAAATAATAAGTTTTTAATGTTGAGTTTCATTTTATCATCTAACTAATAATTTTTTTTCATTTAATAACTCTAGTTAATCCTAAATATTTTAACTATATGTTTAAAGTTAATTGATTTTAGGTGTTTTGCATTTTTTTTGACATAAATTAAATTAATCTTAACTTATATTTTCTCAGTTAATAATTAGTCACATTTATTTTTAGTTTGATGAATAATTTTGTTAGTTTTTAGTTACAGTCAATTAATTTGTCCTTAAAAATTTAGTTAATTTGAATTTTAATTTAATTAGTTAATGTTTTTTTTCATTCTAATATTTGTTGTAAATTAATTTTTATTGTTAACATTTTTAATTTTGTACTATCGGTGAGTGAGGCTTAGATGATTGGTCGCACTGATGCTGTTTCAAACCGATATTTTGTCACACCAATGATTTTTATTACTATCGGTGAGTTGTGACTCACCGATTACTTCAATACACCATCGGTCTCTTGCGACGAACCGTTTTTGCGATGCACTGATCCTTCCATCGGTTTCGGTCTTTATTGCGCATTGACTTCGGTCCCTCCTTTGCGTTGGTTTTAGTCTCTTTTATCTTCGACGTCTTATATTATTTTCATCTATCAGTGTGTCAATGACTAACAGAAATCTTTAATCATCAATAGTTTCACATTGCACTGATTGCTTTTTAATTTTATAATTGTCAGTGTTTTATTTCTCAGTGAGTCATCACTCACCATTCTATTTACTTTATTTTGTTCCTCTACTACCGATTAGAAATTTCCTCTATCAGTTTCACAATTTTTCATCACCCATCGGTCTCTCATTTTAACGGTAAGTCATTATTTTATTCCATCGATTTGTCAGACACTGAAATGTTTTTATTTCAACTAACAGTGTCGGTCTTTCCCATTTCTTCTGCTACCATCGCACAGATTGGTTTCACAGTTTCTCCCCTGCCTTGATCCTTTTATCGGTGAGTTAGCGACTCATCGTTCCAATCCCCATCGGTCTCTTTTCACACACTCACTGGTCTTTTTTATTTTCATCTATCGGTGTGTCACTGACTTACCGGTGAGTTAACTCCTGGCGAGGGAAGTAAGTCACCTTTATACAGTTGTATAATAAAATATTTTTTACATGAATAGGAGAAACAATATAAACCATTAGACTAGGATTATCCTTGAGTGTTCTTTTCTGTTGTCTTTATCAGCATTTTATTTTCTTTCTTGCATCTTGTTTTTTAGTTTTTCTCTGTTTTGGGATAGCTTAGAACCAAATTTACAAAACAAATGTGTGTGGTTTTATTTTACAGTTTATAAAAACAAAAAAAATATTAAAGGATAAAAAAATATTATGAAAAACCAATCCAGTACTGACAAGAGTGGAGTTTTCAAAGTTTTTAGTTGAGTAGTGGCCAATTTACCTTCCCTGTGGGTTCGACCCTGCTTACCACATATACAGTAGTTAGTAGGAATATATATTTTAAAATTTTACCGACTTCAACGACGGTCTATGTCATGTTTTTGGCACCGTTTTTGGGGATGGCATTGGCCATTACTAAAAAACATTCTTAAAAATTACATTTATAATAATATTTAAAAAATTTGAAAATTTTGAAAACTGTAAAAAAAACTGTTACATATCATTCTTAATTGTTACTGCTGATACTGTCTAGTGCTATTTGTATGAGAAAAAGAACATATGGTGCTAGATTAGAGCCTTTGAACCATAAATTAGATATACATTTAACTCCTCTAAGAACGAAAAATCAAATTGAAATGGAAAATTTAGATAATAGAGTTCCTGAGCATAATAACTTTCAAAATAAACATCCATAACTCTTAGATGAACATGAAAGGCCTAGGATGAGGGAGTTTCAACTTCCTCAAGTTTCAAGCAATCCTTCTTCTATTAGGTTATCTCCTAGAGCTTGAAACTATGAATTGAAATAGTCACATATTCCTCTGCTTCCTGTATTCAATGGGCTCTCTAATGAGGACTCTTTAGCCATTATTAGATATTTTTACAACACTCTGAAACAACTTTTTTTATTAGGACTCGCTGAAAATGATCTTAGGATTAGATTGTTTCCCTTTTCCCTTAAAAATAATTATATGAATTGGTTTTTAAGTTTATATGAGAACATTTTTGAGAATTGGGATCAAATTTATAACTCATTAATTATGAAATTTTATCCTCAAAGACTGAAAGGAGATACTAGAACTAAAATCACTTGTTTCTATCAAGAGGATGGAGAAGATTTTCATGAAGCATGGGATAGATTCATGGATCTTCTTAGGTAGTGCCTCCATCATCAACTCCCATCACACCTTCTTATGGATACATTCTATGAAGGGTTGTCCTTCTCTGGTCAAAATTTAGTCGATCAAGATGTTGGGGGTTATTACAATGATAAAACAGATAAAGAACTTAGACTGATCTTTAATAATCTTGTACATAATTCTCAATATAAAAATTATGGAAGAAAAAGAGTCAATAGAAATTTTAATTCAAACACTGGTTCAATGATTGAAACTCAAGCTCAACTTGCCAAAATCACCAACAAACTTCAAACTTTAATGTACCATAATTCAAAACAAACTGTAAATCAAAATTAAAATCAGAATCAATACCAGTCACTAAGGAAACAGTACACTCAATGTGGTATGTTTGGGAATGCTGAAATTGTTTTTCCTAATGTTGATTTAACCGCCCAACAATCTGAAATATCAATGTTTGTCAATTATGGTCCAATTATGCCTCAAAAAAATATCCATTTTAAAATAATTAAAACCAAGGCTATAGGAACCATCCCAATTTGTCATGGAAGGATCAAGGAATTATTAAGCAACCAACTCCCCCTAATTATCGGAACTAACCATGACTGAACATTCAAATTCAACAAAGGGGGAGTATTCAAACATGCAAGGAAATAATGATAATCAACTGTCTTCCAAACTGGATCAAATCATGAAAAAAAATTAATTCACAAGAGGAGAAGTACATGGCTCAATTTAATAAACATCAAAATCAATATGAGTCAGAAAAAATGAAAAATGATGTGAGAATGAAGAATATGGAAACATAGTTAGCCAACTTTCTAGAGATTTTTCATCTAGGAAAAAGGTAGACTTCCAAGTACAACTGAAATTAACCCTAGAGAAAATGCTATGGTTGTTTCACTATAAGTGGGCTTAATACTCAAACTGTTGGTAGATCTTTTTTTTGAAAATGACCAAAGTGAAAATCTGCTTTAATCTGATAATAAAAATATGCTTTTTACACATGATGGAAATTCATAGAAAATTCTTGAAAATTATATATATCTGAACTTGTCACCTGAAACTCAAGATGAAACATATTCTAAAAAAAAGCATAAAGGAAAAGAAAAATTTGTGGAAGAGGTGTGGGATATACTTAATGTACTGAGAAATTTTCCCCCACCCATCCATTTCCCTGAAAAACTGAAACCTCAATGTAACATCGGGGATGAACTTCTTCAATTCCTTAGTCTTCTTGTCCAAACTTCAAGTGAACACCCCATTTATCCAAGACTTAATTAAAATTCCATCATATTTGAAATCTTTAATGAAAATTGTTTCAAACAAAAAGACCCTAGAAAAATTTTCTACCTACAGCCTCACTGAAGAGTGAAGTGCTATCCTTCAAAAGAAAATCCCACCTAAACTGAACGACCCAGGTATCTTGTCATCCCTTGTACTCTAGGAAATTCTGGTTAGCTCAACTGTCTTTGTGATCTAGGTGCGGGCATTAGTCTACTCCCATACTCACTGTTTCGACAGTTGAGGCTTGGTGATCTTTAACCCACCACAGTCTTTCTGCAGTTAGCTGATAGATCATTCACTCATCCTATTGGTAGGGTAGAAGACTTGTTAGTTGGAGTTGGGAAGCTATTGTTGCCTGCTGACTTTCTTGTTTTGGATATAGAATGTGATCAAGAGGTACCTATCATCTTGGGTAGGCCCTTCTTGGCCATAGGTGGTGTTGTCATAGATGTCTCTAAGGGTCAAATGATATTCAAAATTGGTGAACAACAAGAAGAGTTCAATGTTTTTAAAAATATTAAGGAACCAACCTATTCTAAATAATGTAGAAAAATTGAGTTCCTTGAAGCTGGATGTTCTTATAAAAATCAACTTTAACATATTGAAAAATCTGAAAATCAATCCTATGCTGAAGGAAAAAATTTGTGAAGTTGAAAGTATTTGTGAATCATTTCTAGAAGCTGAAAATTCTACTATAACAACTAATCTGGAAAATCTTCCAGATCTGGATAACTATCTAGTCTCTAATGTAGGAGAGTACTCTGTTTCTCAACTTATGAGCTTTCTGAGTGAAATTGAGGGTGTTTGTGTTAGCACCAGCACTTCTGAGAACTTTGATATAGATGAGGAAGAACATTTGAGAAAACTGGATGATTCTTCTTTGATTAACTTGCTAAAATATAATATGGAAAGTTTGGACCGCATACTGCCAACCTTGGATAGTAGGATTGTTTTCTCTGAATCTGAACATGAAATTGAAAATATTTCATCTTTTAATACTCCTTATAAGAAATATGTTGATGATCTTGGATATCCTAGGACTAAGAGTCTTCCATTGATTGTAGAACCACCTGATCTGGAACTGAAGCCCATCCCTGCACATCATAAATATTCATTTCTGGGTGAGAACTCCACATTGCCTGTAATAATTTCTACTGATCTAAATAAAAACGAAGAGGACAGGTTGTTGAATGTTTTGAAAAAATTTAAATCTTCCATAGGCTGGATAATATCTAATATCAAGGGTATTGGTCCCTCATTTGGTATGGAAAAAATTTTATATCGAACCTAATCATAAGCCTAAGGAATAATTTCAAAGTAGATTAAATCCAAACATGAAAGAAGTTGTGAGAGAAGAAGTGATCAATTTATTGGACACTGGAATGATTTATCCCATTTCTGATAGTGCTTGGGTCAGCCCTGTCCATGTTGTCCCCAAGAAGGGAGGTTTCACTGTTGTAAAAAATGAAAATAATTAAGAAGTTAATGTTCGGAAAGCCACAAAATGGAGAGTCTGTATAGATTATAGGAATATTAATGCAGCCACTAGGAAGGACCATTTTCCAATGCCCTTCTTGGATCAAATGCTTGAGAGGCCTACTGGAAATGAGTTTTTCTATTTTCTGGATGGGTATTCTGGTTATAACCAAATTCTTGTTGATCTAGAGGATTAGGAGAAGACCACTTTCACATGCCCCTTTGGAACATTTGCCAACAGGCGGATGCCCTTTGGGTTGTGTGGAGCTCTAGCCACCATTCAAAGGTGTATGATGGCTTTCTTTTCTGATATGATTGAGAAAATCATTGAGGTTTTCATGGATGACTTTTCCATTGTGGGTAGTACTTTTGATACTTTTCTTGGAAATATTGAGTTAGTCTTAGAGAGATGCATTGAAACCAACCTTGTACTTAATTGGGAAAAATGTCAATTTATGGTTATAGAAGGTATTGTGCTTGGTCATAAAGTGTCCAAAAGAGGTTTAGAATTTGATACTGCTATGATAGAAGTTATTCAAAAACTACCACCTCCTATTGATGTTAAAGGTGTTAGAAGATTTATTTGGCATGCCAGTTTCTACCAGAGAATCATAAACGATTTCTCTATATTAACTAAGTCATTGTGTTCTTAGCCGGTGAATGATACACCTTTAAATTTTGATGAGAATTGTTTGAAATCATTTAATATGCTTAAAGATAAACTCACTACATCACCTATCATTAATGCACCTGATTGGAAATTTCCTTTTGAGCTTATGTGTGATGCTAGTGACATGGTTGTAGGTGTTGTCCTTGGACAGAGGAGAGATAAGATGTTCCATGTGGTGTATTATGCTAGTAGACTGCTAGATGATGCCCAAAAGAATTATACCACCACTGAGAAAGAATTGTTAGCTGTTGTGTTTTCTCTAGAGAAGTTTATACATTACTTTTTAGGTTCTAAATTCATCATTTTAACTGATCATTCTGCCTTAAAATACTTGTTGTCTAAAAAGAAACAAAACCCAAAATGATTAGATGGATTTTGTTGTTAGAAGAATTTGATTTTGAAATTACTGATAAACAAAAAGCTGGAAACATAGTGTCTAATCACCTATCTAGGCTTCCTATCACCTAATATGAAGATCCAAGGGAGATAAATTCTTCCTTTCCTGATGAGAAGCTGCTATTTGTTTCTGTTCAGCAGTCTGCTTGGTATGCAGATTTTGCTAATTTCTTGGCAGCATGTGATTTTCACAAAAATCATTCCAATAACAAAAAAAAGAAATTCATTTCTGAAATTAAAAATTATCTTTGGGATGATCCCCTGTTGTTTATGAGGTGTGCAGATGGTATTCTTTGGAGGTGTGTGCATGAAGAGGAGATGCTCCTGATTCTTGAAATTTGTCACTCTTCACCTTGGGGAGGTCACCATGGGGGTGAGAGAACTGCTCAAAAAGTCCTACAATCTGGTTTCTACTGGCCTAACCTTTTTAAGGATTCTAGGATCTTTTTGATTAGCTATGATAGATGTTAGAGGTTAGGTAATGTGGGTAGGAAACAGGAGTTACCCCAAAAGGGTATTTTGAAGGTAGAGATCTTTGATGTTTGGGGTTTATATTTCATGGGTCCATTTCCATCATCTCATGGGAATGAGTACATTCTAGTTTCTATTGACTATGTGTTACAACCCCCTCCCCACAAAGTTTACCCCTCTTGGTCCGGCAATGTGAGAAGAGATATAATGACCCCAGAGTCTCGCCATCATTTGGCCCCGGGTTGGAAACTAGCACCAAGGGTACAGTAACACACAAATTGGAGGCATTTCCCTCTAAGAGAACACATGCGGAAGAGAGAAATAAGATAGACACCAACCAACTCCAACTGAAATATAAAAGATTCCCACGTACATATATGAAATTTCATGAAAACGTACTATAACTGAAAGGGGAAAACTATAAGTACCCAAAAGAAAATAAAACAGCAGAAACCACAAGCTCGAACAGCTCCTGCAACCACAAGCTAAGAGTAACCAGCCTGATCTCCAACCTGCTCCAAGTCACCTGAAAAAGTGATTATATATACATGGGGTGAGTATAACAGTATACTCAGTAGGATCCTCCCCGAAGCCTCTCGTTCAAAAGTAAAGAAAGCATGCTAAAGCCTAGTGAACAACAAGGGAAACTAACTTGTCACCTAAATAGGTATACTAAGTTCCCAACCACACCATGGCTACTCTCACCAGATATCGCAAGTCAATAGAGTAGTATTGTAAAGAATATCAAGGGTACCCCGCTACTACGTCCCCATTGGTTTTCCGATTTTCCCCAACAACATACGTCCTGTGCATATCTCTCCAAAGGATTTCCCATATAAACATGGGATAAGCTCCACAATCTGCACCATGTGCCCCACAAAGGCTTGCCCACAGACACCTAGGCTAAGCACCACACCATCCTCACAACCAAAAGTAACCAGGTAGTTTATGGGAACCACCAAAACTCACATAACGTGTATCATAAGTCGGGTGTTATACCTCAATCCATCACAGCCCATATGTCGAGTAAGGATCCTCAAGCCATCACAGCCTACACACGTTACACTTATAGTAGTCCATAGGGTACTATATCTTGAATATATGTGTGAGAAATAACTGCAAGCCATTACAGTCCTCTACACACATATATTGGGAAAACTAACCGCTGTTCCAAAGGCACTAGTATCAACTATGAGAATAGAGCGGGGCTAAAGGGGGTAGGAAGCCAATCAACCTCCCATCAGAATTTTGGGGAAAACACCCCCTAGGGTTCAGAATACCTGGGGTTTCATTTTATCTTACCGAAATGGTGGAGTAGCATATAGAAACAAAAAAGGTACAGGATATATATATATATAACTCACTACCACACTATGGACATTACCTAGTCTTAGACACAACTGCAGCTAACGTCTCTCAGACTCCGGGCTGCTACTTCTAAGACTAGGTATCCTATAAGCACACATCCATTTGAAGAGATTTATTAGATTACTTCATTCCCTTTTTATCTGTTCCACTATACGTTAATTAATTCATTAAACATTAATTAACCACGAACAATTCCACAATAAACTGAATTGGCATCATATTCAAAATAAACTTCTCCTTTTAAGATTCAAGATAACCTTTAAATTCCAGCATCTCTATCCCCATGTATTATCTCTATTTAATCAAACATTCAATTCATAATTACTTTCCCATATTCCCAGACATTCTAGAATAGCATCCTATGCTACTAAACACAAAGGGGCTCAACAAGGTGAGTAGATATACTACCCGTCGAGTCGTTGCTGCCTAAAGCAAGAGCATAGACCCATTCTCCCATTAGAGGCTAAACACGGAAAGTATGTGGCATACCCCGCATGCCTTCGCCTCCTTCGGATGGCGGTTATGTAAGACCAAATTGCTTGAGTATTGGGGAAAAGTAAAGAAGATAAACAACCAAACAAAACCACCAACATCCATCAATCACATCCATCCCATACCATCATCCTTGTGGTCCTCCCTAACACCCACATGCATAACCCGATGCATCTCGCCACTCTAGGCGCCATCCGCTACCATAACCACAAGGCCTCCCTGCCTCCACATATCACAACAGCCATCCAGGCTAACATCACAGCACAAGCAGTAGGAAAACAATCATCACATCAAATGGGATCTTGGCCCTTTAACAAGGCATCCAACCTTCATACATAATGAGAACTCATGGCTCTAAAGCAGAAGGCACTCGGCCTTATGAACGAGAGGGTAACTAAAGACCCTACCAGGAATTATCTTTTATCAACCAACCAGTTCTTTAATCCCCCTTGAATTAACAGAATCAATTCATAGGTTCCGATTCGAAGAATCCTAATCAGTATGCTATCATAATTAATTAAACATGCGTACTGCACTAATTTGAATAACATCAAATTACAACAAGAACCGGATTCATTTTCATTCCTCTTTATCTTTATCCAACAATTACCAATCAATCCTAGGTTACATTCTTTACCGATTTCCATCTAGAACAAACAGCTAATCAATAGCAAGCATAGATATCATACTATCTAGCAAGGCAAGAGGCACTAACATACGATAGATGTCAATTTATTTATCCAGGTCAAATATTTATTATGTCAATTCCATTGTGATCCACTGGGATAAAAAATGCTAATGATACAGTTGCATGTAAATGAAAAGACAAGAAACGAATACCTTACCTCAAACAGTTCCTCACGTTCTTTATCCACACAACGGGTCACAATCCTCCTCTCGCGACAACTCCCTCCACCCAAGGATGCCACGGTATGACAGCACCAACCAAACCCTAAGAAAACCCCATTAGAAGCCTGAAAATTACATTCTATAGTGTGGAAAGGAGAACCAGATAAGATGAACCCCAAAAGAACGATGATACAACATACCTTATATCGAAGGTTCACCGACATAGCTTAGTTGCATCCAAAATAGAGCAGAACCAATCAGAGGAGTAGGGATTGATTATTAAACTCCTACGGTAAGGATTGAAAGGTTATAGCATCTCAGAGATGAGAACAAAGAGGAAGAACATGGTTGGAGGATATCTTGTCCCTTTTGAAGATTTAATTGGGCGATGGTTTAAGATCCGGTTAATTCTCCATTAAAAACGAATCACATTAACCCACGCGGGTTGACCAACTAAAAACATTCCAAGCCTTAGGAATAATTAATATAAGATTTATTGCCATTGATTCGGCATTAAGTGTCCATAAAATAAGGATTTAATTGTATTTTACGTCAAATAAAATGTCAAAAGGGGAAAAACAGTAAGAATCTAGAAACACTGTTCACCTACCGTTACTATACACCAAACCGATATGTGAGACCGATCTGTGAGACCGATCTGTGAGACGGATCTATGAGACCGATATGTGAGACCCATCTCTGAGACCGATTTGTGAGACCGATCTATG
Organism: Viscum album; assembly: GCA_963277665.1. Taxonomy (NCBI): domain Eukaryota; kingdom Viridiplantae; phylum Streptophyta; class Magnoliopsida; order Santalales; family Viscaceae; genus Viscum; species Viscum album. The sequence continues at coordinate 880,485,270 of OY728153.1, read as the reverse complement.
AGACCGATATGTGAGACTGATCTGTGAGACAGATCTGTGAGACCGATCTCTGAGACCGATCTTTGAGACTGAACTCTGAGACCGATCTGTGAGACCGATCTGTGAGACCAATCTGTGAAACCGATCTATGAGACCGCTCTGTGCGACTGATCTGTCAGACTGATCTGTTAGACCGTTCTGTGAGATCGATCTGTGAGACCGATCTGTGTGACCAATCTGTGAGACCGATCTGTGAGACCGATCAGTTACTTTTCATAAAAATTGGAAACACTGTTCACAGAACTAGAAAAATGGAAAAGTGTTGGGGATAAGTCACCTTGACCTCCCGGAACACCTCCAACACCACATTTTCACAAAGTAATGGACCGGAGTGGTCCAATCCATTACATCAAATACCACTCAAAACATTCTCATCCTCAAGAATTTAAAACCAACCTAAAGAAAAGAGGGGTCTGAACAACCACCTCGTAAGATACCTCTCAGGGGAAAACCACCCTGAGTTGTTCTAATGCTGGGAAAAAACCACAACACCCAAGAGAAATGGAACAAACATTACATATCATAAAAATTCAAGCATAATATCACATCAAAGGTACATAATTAAAATGATCAAATAAAACTCATCACAACAACTTAAAACAGCTCTGGGTACTATAAACTCAACTATGACTCACGTTCCCAAGTACTCTCTTCTAGGCCACCGTGTCGCCACAAGACATGAACTATGGGGATTGAACGCCCACAAAACACCTTCTACTTTCGGTCTTGGATCTCAACAGGTCACTCCTAGAAGGTTGCATCATCATCAACATCGATCTCTCCCCAACTGATGATGTGAGGGTCATCATGAAGATAATGACTGAGCTGTGATACATGGAAAACATCATGTATCCAACTCATCTGTGGGGGATGTTCTACTCGATATGCCACAGCTCCAACAGTAGCTAACACCTTGAAAGGCCCAAAAAACCAGGAAGAAAGATTACTTCCATGACCAAACCTTTGCTGCCCACGACGGGGAGTCACCTTCAGAAACACATAATACCCAACATTAAACTCCAAGGGTCTCCTCCTTTGATCGGCATATGATTTCTGATGATCTTGTGTTGTCTTCATCCTCTCACGAATGACCTGAACCATGTTTTTTGAATTCTGCACTAGTTCCGATCTGAGAATTGCTGACTCTCAGACCCTAGTCCAGCACACCGAAGAACGGCAAGGCCATCCATACAAGGCATGAAACGGCATCATACCGATGGTGGAGTGAAAACTATTATTGTAAGAAAACTCCACCAACGGAAAGTGCCTCACCCATGAACCTCCAAAACCAAGAACACAAGATCGTAACGTGTCTTCAAGAGTCTGGATGGTTCGCTCTGTATGACCATCCGTTTGACGGTGAAAAGTCGTGTTATGGCATAGCTGAGAACCAAAAGCCTATTGGAGACCTCACCACACCCTAGAAGTAAAACAAGGATCTCAATCAGAAATGATCGTTCTAGGTACTCCATAAAGTTTGACCACCACTTTTAGATACTCCCTCGACAAAACTTCCACTGAGATCGACTCCTTGATTGCTATGAAGTGGGCCGATTTTGTTAAACGATCCACTGCCACCCAAATAGCATCATGTCCTCTCGTAACTCGAGGTAAACCTGTAACAAAGTCCACTGAGATGTCCTCACACTTCTACTGAGCAATATCTAATGGCTGGAGAAGACCACTTGGAACACAGTGTTCGGCCTTCACCTTCTGGCAGACTAAACAGTGAGACACAAACTCCGCAACCGCACGCTTCATTCCCGGCCACCAAAACAGACTCCTCAAGGATCGGTACATCTTTTTCACACCACGATGTATTGCTAAGGGCAAACTATGGAACACTCGGATAACCGTGTCGCGCAACACCAAGGGAACAAAAATCCTGCCATGATACAACACTCGGTGTTATTCATCCTCCGACCAACCATTAGGGGCCTCACCACAAACAACTCTGTCTTTCCATACTTCCACCTCTGGATCACCCAACTGGGACTCTTCCACCTTCTGCATCAGGGATGAATGCATCGTCATTTAGAAAAGACAACCTCTACCTCCAACCTATTCCATATCAAGATGCAAAGCTGGCAGTTCCTCCATTACTCTCCAGGAATAAACAGATTCATGCACATCATCACTACGTGATGTTCGACTCAGCGCATCAGCTACAACATTCCCTTTTCCAGGTGTATACAACATTTCAAAGTTGTATTCCTGTAAGAACTCCATCCACCGACACTGTCGTAAGTTCAAGTCACAATGGGAGAAAACATATCTCAAACTCTTATGATCAGTGAAAACTACAAAGCGCCCACCAATGAGGTAATGTCTCCACAACTTCAGAGCAAACACCCCGGTTTCCAACTCAAGGTCATGGGTAGCAGAGTAGCGTTCATGGGGACGACACTGTTGAGACCCATAAGATACAACTGACCTCTACTGCATGAGAACATAGCCTAGCCCCAGATGTGAAGCATCACAGAAAACATCAAACTGGACTCCCTCAGCTGGAAGACAAAGAACGGGAGAACTTACTAACCTCTCTTTTAGATACATGTAGGCTACCTAGAACTGATCAGTCCATTCAATGGTCGGATCCATCCTGGTCAGAGCTGTTACAGGAGTCGCAACCCATGGAAAAATTTGCTACGAACCTCCTGTAATATCCTGCGAGACCAAGAAATCTTCACACCTCTGACACTATCTTGGGGGCTGCCCAAGACACCACTACTTCTATCGTCGATGGATCCACGGCTACTCCCTGTTGGGACAAAACATGCCCCAAGAAAAGGACTTCTCGAGCCCAAAATTCACACTTCAGCATCTTCCCAAAAAACTGATGTTGGCGAAGAACTCCCAAAATGCCTCATAGATGCTCTGCATGCTCCTCTTCAGATGTGGATTTCCCAAGGATGTTGTTGATGAAAACCACCACAATCATGTCCATGAACTCACAGAACATAGCATTCAACAATCCAATGAACACAGATGGAGCATTCATTATGACGAACAGCATTACAATGAACTCATAATTCCCATGATGACAACGGAAAGCAGTCTTCAGAATATCATCATCTTTCACCCGCATCTAATGATATCATGACCGCAAGTCGATCATTGAGAACCAACTTTCTCCCTTGAGTTGATTGAATAAGTCATTAATCTGAGGAAGAGGATAGAGGTTAATTATTTTCAATTTGTTTAAGCGACGATAATCGACCCACAACCGCAAACTGCCATCGGACTTCTTCACGAACAAGACCGGTGCACCCCATGGTGACACACTTGGCTGAACAAAACAACACTGCAATAGACCATCAAGCTGTATACGTAGCTCTCGTCACTCAGAAGGGGCTATCCTATATGGATACATAGATATAGGAGATTCCCCTGACTGTAACTTGATCCCAAACTCGATCTCTCATTGAGGGGGAAATGCTACAAAATCTTCTGGAAATACATCAGGGTACTCCTCTACGACCCTATGAAATGCCATCTTCTGAACCTCTAAAGAACTCAGCATCAAATCAGCCATCAAGGATGATAAGGATGGAACACGCCTATGACTCATCCGAGGGACTCGCTCACCAACAAACACCACTTGCTCTCCATCCGAACCAATGAAGATGACCTTATTCTTGTATAAATCCATGATAGCCGGCACTGAATGCCACCAATACATGTTTTGGATGACATCATATTGTTGTATTCATAAACATATGAAATCTCCCCAAGAGCGGTGTTGCCCCAACACTAGCTCATAGTCTCTACATACTTCAAAAAGTCAGCTCGACCTCCAACTAGCGTAGTCAACGCCAAGGGCACTAGAAGCCTCTCTACCTCAAGTCCCAAGGCATGGACAAGGGTAGGTGATATAAAGAAGTGTGTCACTCTTGAATCAGACAAGGCATACACCAAGGTAGAAAACAAGCAAAGGGTACCTTGAACAATGTCTAGCACGCCTGGGGCTGGTAACGCTAGAGCATGAAGCTGACCACGGCCACCTCCATGACCTCTCTGAACCTGATGAAGACCACCACCATGGCCGCGCTCTTCTATCTAAGGATGGGGAGCATTGTGGGGCTGTCCTTTGCCTGCCCCATCAACCCTCTGTTGATCTAAAGCGGGTGCAACCTGCTGCCGCTGCCTAAGCTGGAACTACCTCAACAGAGGAACCTAGAGCAGAGCGCCCAGTGCACGAAGACTGCTATGAAATGTCGGGCACTCCCACTACTGATGACCATGACCACCACATGAAAAAAGAGCATGATCCCTTGGCATAGGCCTAAGAGTTGCTGCCTCCGGAGAAATGAGATGGGAAGGGCTGGGACCTACCCCCAAGGGAATATAAAATCTTCTGGCCTGAAAACTGGGAACCCCGAACCACAACTCTGCTTCTTGGGTAATCATGACGATTCCCCTCACATGACGATCTGGTCCTGGCCAATGTCCTCTCAACAACCTCTACCCTCACCAACACCTCAAGATATGCCTTCAGCATAAATGGGGTGACCTGGCGCTGGATCTCTGGATGCAAAGCCTCCTCGAAATGCCACGCCTTGGCCTCCTCATATGGTAACAGGTCTGAAGAATATCATAGAAGGTTCCTGAAATGGATTCCAAACTCTTGAACACTGGAGCTCCCCTGTCAAAGGGTAAGAAGCTCCTGAAGACTGGATGCCTTCGCGGTCTAAGAAAGGATCTTAACTCTAAACTTATCTCAAAACTCATCCCATGAGATCGCTGACTCCTCATGATTCCCAAGGAACAAGAGCCACCAATGCCTCACTGCTCCACAAAACATCGTCATAACCAAGGACACCAAGTGATCCTTCCGAGCACGAATCGAACTAAAGCTGATCTCGACCTCCTCTAACAAGTCTACCGTGACTACATCTGAAACGGAGCCCTAGTACTTCTGCAGACTCTGACACTGAAACTCTCGAAGTGTCTTCCTCCAAGTGTCGTTTTCGTCAACCTCTACCCGGCGGCGATCTTCTGGAATGAGCTGCTGGACATATTCTGCGCAAACCTGACGAGGATGTCGACCGAGAGCTATACCTGGAAAAGAACAAACTGTTAGAGCTCCTAAGCCTAGATTATGTATGACTCAACATTAATTAATTTATTGTTTTCTTTCATTCATTTTTGGTTAACCTATCCCAAGGTCTACCCATTCAAACACATGCACAAGAAGAATGATGCATGATCCTTTCCTAGGTCTCTACCCTGCCACCAGTGTCACCTTGTTTAGTATCCATCATAAACTTAAAGACCCATGAAACAGATCATAGGGGGCCCTAAACGCCTATTTCTCTGCCGGTGTCCAGTGTTTACCCCACTTTCTTAACACGAATGACACTGTTTCCCTACCAACCCATGCAACCTCACCTGTGCCTAACTCCAATCACCATCCTATTCCTCAACCAGACCTCTGAAACCACTCTGTCACGACCCCTCCCCAAAAAGTGTACCTCTCCTGGGCCCGTAATGTGAGAAGCGAGATAATGACCCCCAAGTCCCACCTCCAGTAGGCCTCGGGTTGGCGACTAGCACTGAGGGTATAGTAACGCACAAATGGGAGGAATTACCTTCTAAAATAACACATCCAGAAGAGAGAAATAAGATAGACTCCAACCAACTCCAACTAAAATATAAAAGAAACCCAAGTACATATATGAAATTCCATGAAAAAGTACTACAGATGAAAGGGGAAAACTACAAGTACCCAAAAGAATATAAAACAACAGCAACCAGAAGCTCGAACAGCTCCTGCAGCCACAATCTAGTAGCAACCAGCCAAATCTCCAAACTGCTCCAAGTGACCTAAAAACAGTTTATATATACATAGGGTGAGTATAAAAGTATACCCAGTAGGGTCCTCCTCGAGCCCTCTTGTGCAAATGTTAGGAAAGAATGTTAAGCCTAGTGAACAACAAGTGAAACTAACTCATCCCCTATACAGGAATACTATGTTATTAACCTCACCATGTATAATCTCACCAAATATTTCAAGTCAATAGAGTAGTATAGTAAAGAATATCAACGATACCCTGCTACTACATCCCAACTGGTTTTTCGCTTTTCCCCAACAACAAATGTCATGTGCATCTCTCTCCAAAGGCTTGCCCGTATAAACTTGGTCTAATCTCTTCAATCTGCAGCAAGTGCACCACAAATGATTGCCCGCAGACACCTGGGCTAAGCACCACACCATCCTCACAACCAAAAGTAACCAGGTAGTTTCCGGGAGCCACCACAGCTCGCATAATGTGTATCATACGTCGGGTATTATACCTCAAGCCAGCACAGCCCATATGCCGAGTAAGGATCCTCAAGCAATCACAGCCTATACACGTTACACCTAGAGTAGTCCATAGGGTACTATATCCAGAATATATGTGTGTGAAATAACCACAAGCCATTACATCCCTCTACACACATATATGGAGAAAACTAACCGTTGTGCTAAAGGAACTAGTATCTATCAATAGAAGAGAGTAGGGCTAAAGGGGGTAGCCAGCCATTCATCCCCCCATCAGAATGTTGGGGAAAACACCCCCCAGGGCTCAGAATCCCTGGGGTGTCAGCCCTTACCAACATGGTGGAGTAGAATATAGAAACACAAAAAGAACATGATATATATATATAACTCACAACCACACTATGGTCATTACCTAGTCTTAGACACAACTACAGCTAACGTCTCTCCTACTCCGGGATGCTACTTCTAAGACTAGGTATCCCATAAGCACACATCCATTTGAAGAGCTTCATTAGATTACTTCATTCCCTTTTTATCAGTTCTACTGTATTTTAATTAATTAATTAATTAAACATTAATTAACCGTTGACAATTCCACAATAAACTGAATTGGAATCACATTCAAAATCAACTGTTCCATTTAAGATTCAACATCACCTTTAAATTCTAGCATCTCCTTCCCCGTGTATTATCACCATTTAATCAAACATTCAATTCAGAATTACTTTCCCATATTCCAAGGCATTACAGAAAATAATCCTATGCTACTAAACACAAAGGGGCTCAACATAGTGTGTGTATATATACTGCCTATCGATTCTTTTCCGCCTAAAGCAAGAGCATAGAACCATTATCCCTTGAGAGGCTAAACACAGAAATCACATGGCATACCCCACGTATCTTTGCCTCCTTCGGAAGGAGGGTAAGCAAGAATAGCTTCCTTGAGCAGTGGTGAAAAATAAAGTAGATAAACAACCGGACAAAACCACCAACATCCATCCATCACATCCATCCCATACGATCATACTTGGTGTCCTCCCCGACACCCACATGCATAAACCGATGCATATCACCACTCTAGGCGCCATCCGATGCCACATCCACAAGGCCTCCCTGCCTCCTCATATCACAACAGCCATCTAGGCTAACATCACAACACAAGATGTAGGAAAACAATAATCACATCAAATGGGCTCTTGTCCCTTTAACAAGGCATCCAGCCTTCATACATAATGAGCACTCATGGCTCTAAAGCACAAGGCTCTCAGCCTTACGAACAAGAGGGTAACTAAGGACCCAACCATGAATTATCTTTTATTAAACAAACATTTATTTAATCCATCTTTAATTAACAGATTCAATTCGTAGGGTCCAATTCTGAGAAACCTAATCAGTTAGCTATCAAAATTAAATAAACATTCTTACTGCACTAATTTGATTAACATCAAATTAAAATAAGAACCAGATTCATTTTCATGCCTCTTTATCCTTGGCCAAAAATTATCAATTAGTCCTGGTTTATGTTCTTTACTGATTTCTTTCAAGAACAAACAACTAAACAATATCAACAATAGATATCACACTATCTATCAAGGCAAGAGGCAATATAATATGATAGATATCAATTTATTTATCTAGGTCAAATATTTATTATGTCAATTCCATTGTGATCCCTTGGGATAAAACATGTTAACGATATCGTTTCATGTAAAAGAAAAGAGACGAAACGAATCCCCTACCACAAAAAGTTCCTCGCATTCTTTATCCACACAATGGGTCCCAATCCTCCTCTCGCGACAACTGCATCCACCCAAGGATGCCATGGTACGACAGCACCAAACAAACCCCAAGAAAAACCCATTAGAAGCCTGATGATTACATGCTATAGTATGGAAAGTGTAATAGGAGAATATGAACCCCAAAAGAATGATGATACAACATACCTTATATCAAAGGTTCACCGACACAGCTCGGTTGCATCCAAAACAAAGCGGAACCAATCAGAGGAGTAGTGTTTGATTATGAAACTCCTACGGGAAGGATTGAAAGGTTCTATCTTCTCATATCCGAGAACAAAGAGGAAGAACAAGGGAGGATGATATCTTGTCCCTTTTGAAGATTTAATGGGGCGATGGTTTAAGATCCGATTAATTCTCCATTAAAAACAGATCGCATTAACCCACACGGGTTGACCAAGTACAAACATTCCAATCCTTAGGAATAATTAATATTAGATTTATGGCCTTTGATTCAGCCTTAAGAGTCCTTAAAATATGGCTTTAATTGTATTTTACGTCAAATGAAACATTAAAAGGGGAAAAACTGTAGGAATCTGGAAACACTGTTCACCTACCGTTACTGTACACCAAACCGATCTGTGAGACCGATCTGTGAGATAGATATGTGAGACTAATCTCTAAGACCAATCTATGAGACCGATCCATGAGACCGATCAGTTACTATTCATAAAACTGGAAACACTATTCACATAACTAGAAAATTGGGAAGGTGTTGGGGATAAGTCACCTTGACCACCTGGAACACCTCCAACACCAAATTTTCACAAAGTAATGGACCAGAGAGGTCTGGTCCATTACACTATGTGTCAATGTGGGTTAAGGTAGTGGCACTGCCCAACAATCAAGTAAAAAGTGCAATATAATTTGTTAAAAAGAATATCTTTACATGGTTTGGAGTCCCAAAAGCTTTTATCACTGATAATGGAACACAATTTATGAATTATAAATGTAATTCTTTAATAGAGAAATATGGTTGTGTTCACAAAACTGGTACTCCTTATCATTCACTATCCAGTGGACATGTTGAAATTTCAAATAGGGAAGTAAAAAAAATACTTGAAAAAACTGTGTCAAACTCTAGGAAGGACTGGTCTCTTAAACTGGATGAAGCTTTATGGGCTTATAGAACTGCTTTCAAAACCCAAATAGGTTTGTCTCCTTACAGGATATTGTTTGGTAAATGTGGTCACTTACCTATTGAGTTGCAACATAAGTCTTTTTGGGCAGTTAAGGCTCTAAAATTGGACTTTAAGTGTGCTGTTGAGACAAGATTACTTGAACAGAGTCAACCTGATGAGATTAGGAGAGAGAGTTATGATAGTTCAAGAATTTATAAATAGAGGACTAAAATTTTTCAGGATTCTATTATTCAAAAAAAGAGGTCAAACCTGGAAATAAGGTCCTTCTCTTTAACTCTAGACTTAAACTCTTTCCTAGGAAGCTGAAGTCCAAGTGGTCTGGTCCTTTTACTAGTGTGAGAGTGCTAAAAAATGGTGGTGTGGAAATTGTTGGTGAAGAGAATAAACCCATAATTGTCAATGAGAAGAGAATGAAACTTTATTTTGAGGGATATCCAAAGGGCTTGGTTTCCTTCAATGTGCTAGAAAACTGTTCTTGAATGAAGTCTGGCTGGGGACTATAAACCTAGCGCTGTATGAGCGGAAACCCATGGCCTTTGTTGTGTTAATAAATAAATGTTTTGTAATTATATAAAGTCTAACTGAAGAATTTAAAATTAGTGCTTCATGGGAGTCAACCCATCCTCTTTATTTTTTTCATTTTTCTTTGTATTGTTGAATAAAGTGCTACTTATGTGCTCTGTTTTTGTGGAATACTTGTTACTGCTTGTTCCTGGTTCTTGGTTTTTATGAATTGTATTTTTAGGAAGCTGCTGCTTTGAAATTTAAGGAGTGGAATTCCCATGTTGAAGGAGTAATGGAAAATATATTCAGGGAAGTATCTTACTGTTATTATTGTTTTATTTTTCTGCTCCTTAATGCTTTAGTAAGAAAAAATTCCACTACATATTCTGCTTACTGATAAATTCTGCTCAATAAAAAATCAGATACTAATTTTTTGAAAATTTGCTGCATAAGTTTCATATATAGTAAACTTTTTATGCATATCAAATCTTGAATTAAAAAAATCTGTGTGTTCCTCCATGTTGTTGACTGAAATGCATTGTTTAAAACCCATTCACTGCATGAAACTAAGTGTGGGGGGTACATGTTGCTGGTCTTTTGAATCTGATTAGTCTATAGGGTGTTTAGTATGCATCTTACTACTTAATTGAACAACTTATTGAATCATACTTTATTAAAATGCTACACCCTATCCACTATGCACTTCTAAAGTTACATTCCTTGTTTGAACTTAAATGGAAAATTCAAGTCACATTAATGTGTGTGTCTGGATTTTAAACAGCATATAACTTATTTTTTGTAGAAAACAATATTTTTGAACTTCATTGAGACCCTTTATACATGTCATCAATCTACTTATATGAAAATATATTTTGAACCACAATCGATTAATTGTTTTTGTCCATATTTAGAAGCCAACTTTGGGGGCAAAGTTGGGCTCTATGTGTGGGGGAGGGGTCAATTCTTGACTGTGCTTAACTGTGCTTAATTAAAATCCCATCAGTTCCCACCTCACTACAATCTTTTTGTAAAAACTGGATAATATTTTTTTCAAAATTCTTGCATAATTTTAGGCTTTACATTGTACTCAAATGGTTCATGCCTATGGACAGTATAACATTGGCAGTTAAGTTGTGCTTTGAATATTAAATTGAGGATAATGGATGATTGTTGAGTGGTCTTTCATAGTTATTTAATGGGGATTTGGTTTAGTGTCTATTTTTTATAGTGATATGTGTTACATGATTGTGGAGATAAGGTCATAAACCTTGGAACTGTCTGTTTGATTCTGATCTTTGGGGCCTCTTCTTTCTTTTATTTATTAAAAGTAATTGCTTTAATGAGCCAATGTAAATGATTTTTTTAAATAAATATTTTGAAAATAGAGTACTTTGGGCATATGGGATCCCACGGTGAGTCTCTGACACCCTAGATGCTGGGTACATTTTTGTTTACTATAATCCATATGTTCACCTTGAATAAGTGCATTACACAGTGCTCAGCACAATGAAACATGGCTTGGGGAAAATAAATAAAGTGACTAGGGTCAAAAATGAGCTCATTAGGGAGAGGGGAATGATGTACTCTAGATGAAGAAGGGGACAATTGGTTTATATAAAAATCATTTAGGTTGTGTCATTGAGGTGATTCACAAAAGAATTAATTATTTTTGGACCCTAGGATTTAGTCAAAGTACAATGTTCCTTGGTTAAGATCATAATTCCATTGAAATTTTACCTTTTGGTCACTCTGAGACTTTGGTCATGAGCCTGGATTGAATTTAGCCACTAAACAGTACCACATATAAGGCATGAAATCTTCCCTGCATGATGATTTATAGGTTTTTTAATTACCCTTAAGTATTTGTTAAGGGAAAGATTCATATGAGTAATTCATTTTCTAAGCCAGCTGTTATATTTTTTCCATTTTTTTGAGTGCTGGTCATGTCACAATGAGAGCTTAATCATAAAACACTTTACTGTTTTTCAAAGGAAATAAGACATGAGATTGTTTGAGGACAAACAATGCTTAAGTGTGGGGGAATTTGATATGGCTCTATTTTTACATGGTTTTTCCACATCTATTATTTATTTTTTATCAATTTAATTAATTATTCTGACACTTTTAATAAACAATGGCACTTTTGTAATTTTATCACTACATTTTTTAATTAATCATTTTTATAATTAAATATGCATTTTTAGTCCTTTTTTACAGTCTTTCTAATTATTCTAAATATATTAAATTACATTTTAGTTTAATAATCTTAATCTGGTTAATATTTTTAAATTCCTATTAATTACTTAATTATGTTTTTTATTTGCTTCAATCTAATCCGGTTTTTAATTTAAGACATTACCACTTAATTCTGATTTATTTAAATAAATTAACTTTACTTTTTTAACCGGCTCAATTATTCTGCTAATTAAATAAGTTTTAGTTAATGTTTAATAAAATAATATGTTTTTAATGTTGACTTTCATTTTACCATCTAACTAATTAACTTTTTTTCTTTCAATAACTCTATTTAATACAAATTATATTAAGTATATGTTTGCAGTTAATTAATTGAAGGTGTTCTGCATTTGTTTCGACATAAATTAAATAAATTTTAACTTTTATTTTCTTAGTTAATAATTATTCACTTTTATTTTTAGTTTCATAAATAATTAGGTTAACTTTTAGTTACAGTCAATTAATTAGTATTTAACAATTTAGTTAATTTGACTTTTAATTTAATCAATTAATGTTCTTTTAATACTAATTTTTGTTGTAAATTATTTTTTATTGTTAACGATTTTAATTTTGTACTATCAGTGAGTGAGACTCTGATGTTTTGTCGCAGCGATGTTGTGTCAAACCGATCTTTTGTCACACTAATTATTTTTATAACTATCAGTGAGTTTTGACTCACCGATTACTTCGAAACACCATCGATCTCTCGTGACGCACAATTGTTGCGACGCACCGATCCTTCCATCAGTTTTTGTCTTTATTGCACATCGTCTTCGGTCCCTCCTTTGCATTTCTTTCATTCTCTTTTATCTTCGGTTTCTTATATTATTTTCATCTATTGGTCAGTCAATGACTCGCCGAAATATTTAATCATCATCGGTTTCACGTCGCGTCGATTTCTTTTTAATTTTATAATTTTTGGTGTTTTATTTTTTTGTGATTCATCACTCACCGTTATATTTATTTAATTTTGTTCCGCTGTTACCGATTGGAAATTTCCTCTATCGGTTTCACAATTTTTCATCACCCTGTTAGTCTCTCATTTTATCAGTGAGTCGTTATTTTATTCCATTGATTTTTCAGACACCGATATGTTTTTCTTTCAACTAATAATGTCGGTCTTTCCCATTTCCGCTGCTACCATCGCACAGAGCAGTTTCACAGTTTCTCCCCTGCCTTGATCCTTTTATACATGAGTCAGTGACTCACCGATCCAATCCCCATCGGTCAATTTTCACGCACTCACCGATATTTTTTACATTCATCTATCGGTGTGTCACTGACTTTCTGATTCTCCCCTGCTCTCCACTTTTCACTCACAGATTTTCATGCACTTACCTATGCTTCCCCATTTCACATTATCGATAAGTCCCTTTATTTTATTCCCACCATTTCCGTTGCTCCTTGACACACCGATGTTATTCCCTACTCCCGATACACCATTTGTTTACACTATCGGTCCCACCCACATCACAGATTCATTTTTTCGATCAGCCTCTCGCTCACACTGATCCCTCTTTCCCCTCATCGGTTTCTCATTTTCTTATCACTCACCATTAGTTCACTTATTCATTTAACCCCACTTGTACCCATCTTTCTCCCCCATGCTGTTTTTCCTCTTCACCGATAGTATTCTCCTCACACCGGTTCAAGCCTCTTCCTCTTCCCACTTTACACAGTGGCACCGTTTTTCTACTGATCCTCCATTTCTAAACGGTTTCATTCCACTGGTGGCGCAACAACATTGTTCCAGCCACCGCAAATCATTTTTCATCACTTCACCATCATGACAACAAATCCATATGCTTCTTCCATCATCTCACATCATGCCTTCACCATTTCACTCAATCAAGATAAAAAAATTACTAGTCTTACCTTCAAATCAAAATCATCTATAGCCAGACGAACTTATCCATCCAAACAAATCATCCCCTAAAACCCACCTTTCACAAATTTGAAGTGATGATCTGTGAACTCCCTATTTCCAGATCCAAAACCAAGTTTGGGCTCGATTTTAAGAAATCCCTTCCACCATGGAGGTTTTCATGCACTACCTCGAGCCGATAAAACTACCTATATCTGGCCTTGTCACGCCGTGAGAATGAGTCGAAGCCTCACCAGGCCTTCCAACCCAAGGCTGACTCCACATTAATTGAATCCATCATGAAGGATCTTTTTTGCCGCTATTGGAAAGAAGCAGAGTTCACCCTAGCTTTGCCGAAGAATTAGAAGGGGGATTGCCGCACCGCGGTGAGAAACCGAAGCTACCGAGTTTTGGAGTCGTGATAAACCTGTGTGGTCCGCTGATGCCGCCTGAGGAGGAGAAGAAGCCGGTGACCATGTCGCTTCAACTTGCAGGTAAAGAGGGCGGCGCCCCTATTGCGGCGCTGAAGAAGTTTCTTAAAACCCCTCTTGTACACCGTGGAGAAAGGTGGAAGAAGTGGAAGATAACACAAAAAAAAAAGAATGAATAAAAAATATAATAAATAAATTATAATAAATGTAAAGTAGAAAAAAAAACAAAAGTAAAAGTAAAAGTTAAATTAGAGTAAACTTTTAAAAGTCAAATTAATATAATTAAATTTATACAGGTTACGATTTAAACCAATTAAAATTTTAAGAAATAGATAAATCATAAACTTACATATAAATGTAAATTAATACTAAGAATGAAAAATTAGTTAATATTTTGTTAATAGTATAATTATGTTTTTAATAAAAATTATAAATAAACTATAGAATATACTTATAAATTCAAAAATATTCAAAATTAAAGTATCAAATTCTAATTATTAAAATGAACTAATTAATTAATATAGAAATTTAATTTCATAAATAGTAATTACAATAATAATAATTAATATAGAACATTTAAAAATAATTAATACAATCTATGTTATAAATTCATTATTTATGATGTAAAATTTAATGATGATCATTTGGTCGATATTTGGTACTTGAGTCAAAAATGAAACTGTTATAATTACAAGTTGTCCATATGGTTAAATATCCATTATCTCTACATTTATATTAATGATTTAGATATAATATAAATCGTATATATCCAGAATATATATCAATTTATAATAGTTCATAACATTTGGTGAAAATAATTGAAATGCACCATTCATGGAGACGGTAAGTCGTACGTACGCATGACCACTACTTTTATTACTATTTCGTATGTTAATGTAATGAAAACTTTATGATACATAGGTATATTGTAATTACAGTATAATACTATATATACTTTCATAAACTCCATCCTTTATACGTCCCACGTATGGCATGAACGAGTCATATCACATTGAGCGGGCGGTAGTCCGCACTTCCTCAAATGAAATTATCGTATTTACCCATTTTGGAGACCATAAAGGTATGATATAAATTAAAAATACTGATGGATTGAGAAAAAATAAACATAATATATATCATATATAAATATAGTTCCATAATAATGGCCACCAGGAGAGGTGGTAGGATATAATTAAACGATCATCGTTTTGTGAGGTAGTAGTTGATCATCCACAGAAACAATATGTGTGTATCCATTAGGTGGAGGTTTGTGAATGTGTAGTTATAATCCCCATCATAACAAAAACATAGAATATTTATGATACTAGTTATTTTATAAATTAATGGAAAAAATTGTTTAGGGGGTCGGAAAATGAAAATAAAAGAAAAGAAGTTTGAGAGTATACATTACCTTTTAATCGGATAACTCCCTTTAGTGTGAACCAAAAGGCTTCCTTGATGTGATTTCTGCCTATAGTAAGGCATATAAGAGGAATATAGGGATGTTTGAAGATTCTTGGTGCAGGGTTTGGATGAGAAAAGGGGCTTCAATGGTGTTAGTAAGGGTTAGAGGAGATGGCTTTTTATAAGGGGGGGGGGCTCTTAAGGAATGTTGTAAATATTATTTTATTATATAATGGTTTTCGGTTTCTAAAGTACCAAAACATATTTAATTATAATCTAAGGTACATATAATTCAAAATAAAATCATCAACTATGAATTTTATAGGTTTTGGATATTTTTAATCATTATCATTTTTATTTAACACTTTCTTTACTTGTTTATTTTTGTTAATTTCCTCATATATATTCATACTATATGGTTAATATATTTACAATGAACTGCCAAGTGACCCAAAATATATCATTAATGACATTTCTAACATCAAATATGTCATTTTTATGAATCATATATTGTTTAGACTCGTTTATCATTAAATAAAATATTGATTTATTTAAAAAATCTTTTATGTCAATTATAATAATATTTATATCATGACTTTTAAAAAATCAATACCAACACGATTCTTTCAAAAAACCTTCATTAATTCAAATATAACAATTCATAATAATCTATAAAATTATTTTATGGCATAAAAAGGATCAAAATAAATTTATTTCAATACTTATAATATCATTTATTTAAAACCTTTATTAATGAAGCAATTACTGCATCACAATTGTTTCATAATTAAATTTGTTTATATAATGTATATATTTATAAATAATATACCATGATGTAGGAAATTGTTTTATATTTCAAATGAAAATTTATAGTTGAAGATATCACTTATATAACCCCATATACAAATGTTTTACTAAAATATATATGTTTATGTTATTTTTGTCCACACATTAAATTAATTAATATAAAATGTCATTATCAATCCCATTTGGCATCATGGTGTCCTAAAATCGACCCAAAGATTCTCATGGTCGAAACATTATCAGAGAACAGGTTTAGGGAAATGTTATGGGTAATTTAATATTATTATAATATTATTTTTCACCCTTATTTACCATATATACCATATAACCATGGTAAAAAAAATATTTCAGGAAGTAATTATTCATAATGTATAAAAAAGATAACTATTTACACAATTTGGACTTCATAATTCTAAATATAGAATCCATTTTTCTAAATTCAAAACACATAATTAGTATAAATTAATTTAAAATTAATTCATGTTGTCAAAACAAATAGCGTATTTTTAATAAATAATAACTGTCAAAAGATTTACCACTGTTTATGTCCAAATAAAGAGTAAAATTACTTCCAATGACCAACATTGGATTAAATGGTAAACCTATAATCCAAATTCACTTTAAAACTAATTAAAATAATAATATAAATATATAAATAAATATTATTAAAAGGATTTTTTGTATTAAAATGCAGTATTTTTCACTATTCACTAAAAATGAACATTATCAGAAAAACACCAAAATTTCACCCAAAGAAAATTTTGATGTCACGATTCTAAATAAGAATATTATTTTGACAAATAGAACATAAAAATATGACACAAACTAGATTTAAAAAGGGTTCTCCATCAAAAGGTGGAAAATCGACCTTTTAAATAATATTAGAGTGTTTATGCTTAAAATTGTATTCATTCACATTTTAGGCTTATAACCTTTATTGGATAAATATAAAAACATTTAAAAAATATTTATAATCATATTTTAGTTAGTTCTTTTAATTCCATCAAATACAATGACTATGTATTAATTACCATTTAACATAATCATATAATCATATTATTTTTCTGTATAACTCAACATTGTGTGCAACGTAATATTTCAAAGAAACCCATTGTTGCGTATCGAGTACACCATCGAAAAAAGAATCCCCTTTAATGTAAAATTAATATTTAATTCACAAATAAATATAAATATAAAAATACTATATTCTTTATTTACACTGTATGTTACATGCATATGAACCAAAGAAATCAAAGAATTAGAAACTATTATAGGAATTCGATTAACTGAATGGAACTGGGAAATTCACTATCACTGTTGGTTCTAGTAAATATACATCGAGATGTATTTCAGAACTTTGATGCCCATTTGACTTCAAGACTATGATAGAATTGCAAGGAAGTAATTCTTTTGAAGGGGGACTAATGTGATTCCCTGAACCCATAATGTACATTTTTGAATAAATAGAATTTTAGTTTTAATTTTAATTAATATTATTGGAACAAATAATGAAACTGAAATCAATTAAATTAATAATAAACGTAATGAAAAGTGAAACTTTTATTTATGAAAACTCTGAAAAAGTACTTTGTAATAAGAAATTCAGGTTACTATTAGTGATTTAATAATACCATTATATTTTCTTTAAGTGTTTTAAATTTGTTAATGTGTTATATTGAGTTAAATGAAAATATATTTTCAAATTAAAGATGTATTTTATATTTTTATTTTAAAAATATAATAATTATAACCACGATTTTTCTTTACAAATTAATATCAATTTATAAATTTCTGGACATGTATTTTGATAACTATTGGAAAGAATGATTTTATATATGATAAATTTAATATATAAGATTAGTCTGTTTTAACATTTTGGCATATAATAATTTTTTTGATTAAAATTGGGTGAGTACCAAAAAATTCTCTCGAGGGTAGTCTTGAAGGCCAAGCCTCCATGGTCTAAGTGGGCATCTCACAAAGGAAACCTAATTTAGTCCAAGAGATAACCCTTAGATAAGCGCATGCATAGTGCATTCTGAATCACACATGGTCCAATCCATGGATGGTGTGCACAAAGCATGCATGAGCTGGTGTAAAAACCCCATTTGATTTGTCATGTAGGGTTTGGTCCAAGGCCTACGTGGAGACCCATGTATATGGACCTAGAGAGAGTGTGTGTGCTATTTCTCAATGGTCAGCACAATATCATTTATTTTTTGATCCGATAGCCATGTAAGTTTTATTGTGTAACCAAAAAATTTCTCAGGAGAATTAATCTCGACCATAGATCTTTGTGTGTTAGATCTCAACCATCCACTTCATTTAAACTGATCGATTTCTTAGCTTCCACCCTAAACCGTATGATCATAATGAGATGATCTAAGTCGTTCTTCTTATTTCAACTCTTCTTCTTCGTCGAGATATCATGTTTCACATGTACCCACAGATCCCTCATTCTCCACTACTCCACCTTAACACAAGACTCCTCCTATCACTCACCATGGACAAGTAGTATAGTTTTATTTTTCCACATGTCTACATGGATGGATTATTTTAATGAAAACCCAAACCACTTCCCATACAAGTTTTTCATTATATATATATAATAAAAATACAATTTATTTAGGGTTTATCATGATTATGGATTTTTTTCTTGTCTGAAATAGTTAGATTCTGTTTTCTTAGGTTATATTCTATATTTAAACCATTTTATAGAAAAATATATATAAATAGTTTATATAAACCCATCTTGCACAAATTTCCCTATTAGGTTTTCTTCATCCCAACCTTCCATCCACCTATACATAGCTCAAAATCACCCTTGACGACTAGTATTGGTTTATATATCTTCATTTTTTGATATTGAAAACCCATTTGTACACTTATGTGCATATACGGCTTTTCACAACATCAAATCCTAAAAAGTTTTTGATTGTTCAAATGGTGGTTGGCAGTACGTAACTGATTTTTTATGTCAATAATACTTTTAAATGTTTACTATGATTGGTTTTGAAGTTTTCTAAACTCATACATATATTATATATATATATGTGCAGTTATATATATATATATAGTTTTTATTCCTAATCAGATTTAGGTTCTCATACAATTGATATTATTTATTAAATAATGTTTTGTAATTATATAATTATTGTAAGGATTTATTAGACATAATTTTAGTTAGGAAAATTCCATATATATACACTTTATGTATATATAGTGTTATACAAATTTTAATCCAAAAATGTTTTCGGTTTTATAAATATTGGATACCATTTTTTATTTGAGGTTTATGATGAATATAACACTTGAAAATGTATTCAATATGATGTTTTTAGAGTTTTCTACACACATATAATTATATTTTTATATAGGGTTTTGTAAAAATGGCACACTCAACCTATTTTAAGTTTCTCTTTAAAGGATTAACAATTATTTAAAAAATAGGTGTTTCCCTACCCACATATTTTACATAAGGATAATTTTGATTCACTATTTTTTATGCAAAATCGATATATATATATATATATAGGTATATATTTTTTTTACTATTTCATAAATATATGTCAATATTGTTTTCATTTTAATAAGTTTTCAATGGTAATACCTTTGCTATTATTTTATGTTTTGAAATTTTTATAATTGATTAGATCGAAAATAAAATTTATGTTTAGGCATAAATATATATGCACAAACAAATTTATACTCACCTTTTTTACATGTTTTACATTTTTCTGTTAATCTATAAATTTTATATTTTTGATTACATGGCCTTATTGAATGTGTTATCATGAATAATAAATAATAATGACAAAAATAACAAAAACAAGTTTTTTAATGTGTGCTAAAAATTTTAAAATGGAGCATTATCATGTTTTTATAACATGCATACATCCCAATTTACATTGTTATGTTAAAAGGATGGAATTATATTTTTTTAATACATATATATACAAGCATGAACACATATTATGAAGTGTGGTTAATTATTTTCTCATTAATTAATATCTCACATGAAATGAATGTTTTAAATTTATAACTATTATATTTTAATTCATGATGAATATTCCACAATTAATAATATTTAATTTTATTAACTCTCCCATTTATCATTGTATGGTTTAAATATGATTGATATGAATCCTAAATTCGAAAACAAGTAATTTTTTATTATAAAATTATTTCATTCATGAAAAAATGTTTTTGAATTTAAGAGTTATTATTTAATGTGACAAACCTAAACTGTCTATTATTTTATGTGCACTCGTTATCATCACATGGGAAAAAATGTGTTTGTTTGTCTATTCCTATCATTTATAAAATTGATATACCCATAGCCTAAAGTATAACTGAAAACCCATGCCATTTTTAGATTGAAGTTTACATTTATTGCATGATTCACTTTATTTAAGAATATACAAAATTATAGAAAGATTGTGATTCATTTCTTATGATAACTTATGGATTATTAATTTAATCATTCAATGTGGTTTGGGACACATTGAATAAGATACAGTTAATTATTCAATGTCCTATGGGAAACATTGTATAAGAGAGAATTAATTATTCAAAGAGGCATGAGACTCTTTGAATATAATACATATTAGACATTTGAGGAAAGCATATGAATTGTTATGTGATGGGTGAGGCTAGCGATAGCCTCTTGATGCATTAGTAGGTCTCATGAAATGAACTAGTTCTTTTCTCGTGGTCTTGACAGAAGAATTATTTATGGTCTTGGCACGATGCCTTTATATAATTTTTATGATTTTCCTATATTATGCATTCCCTCATTACATGATTAGTATTTAACCAACCATTTGATTATTCGACTAGTAGAATATCCTTGGTTTAAAATCATATACTTATGATTATGGTAATAAATGCAGAAGGAATAATGATGTTTTCACATAGAAAATCACTAATAAAGGATGTTTAAAATCTATTTTAAAAAAATTAATACAAAAGTTTTAAATGTATATTCCATTTCATTTATTTTATTTTATGTGATATTTGATTTATGATATTGTTTCTAGTGCAATTAATATAAATTATTATTTTATGTTTTAATTTATACCTGTGCCAATTCATGTCACCCTAAATCTAGTTTGATCAACTCCTTACTTGTATGAATCATTCTATGCATTTTTGTACAATAATACACATTCTAAAATGTGTTTATTTGTATCCTTTATATAAATATAAAGATTATTTTGTGTAATATTTCACTAAAAATTATTTCTTGTAGCATTTGAAAAATGTTGATGACGTACTCCAAGAAATATTTCTTTTCTTTTAAGAAAATGATTTATAATTATTTAAAAGGGATTTTTTAAAAATAGGATTTTGTTATTTATTTTTAAAACTCTTTATTGGGAGTTTTAATTTCCCACCCTACATTTTATTTTTATTTTTACTGTATTAGTAGATTTTTCAGCTTTTAGTTATTCAATATGGTGGCAGCACTATAGAGTTTATCTCATATAGTTTTGAAAAAATGTATCAGTTGTACCCGATCTTCCAGAACCTATACAATGAATATTTACTATGATGAGATGTGATGTAAAATTCCATAAGAAAACATTTAAAAAAATTGAACACCAGCACTAGCCCCAGGCTTTAGGGGTCAGGTCGTTACATTAGTCATTCCATTAGAGGTGACATAATTATTGATGTAAAAAATATTAATCATACATAAATATTTCTAGGTGAAGGGTAATACAATTAAAATTATAGGGTTTATAGTGACAAGCCTTGATCTTTAAATTGAGTAAAATAATCAAGAAATATTTTGAATAACAATGGTATAACCACTACGAACCCCTGAGGGTAACAACACTCTTCTACTAACTTCCTCATGTTTTTTCTTTATATAATTTATTTTTTATTTTTTATAATATATATATATATATTATTTCATACCCCTAATATTATTTTATTAAATAGTTTATAATATTTAATATTGAAAAATATGTGTGTGTAAACGGCCTCCTTGTGATCGATAATTAGGTGTGCCACTATAGTAAATTCTTTAGAAAATGTAAATCTAATGGAGAGAGATCCATGATAAATCCATCTTATAATATCGATATGATTATATGATAAACCCACTATGGTTGTAATTAATCATCAATAAATTAACTATACTTCGGAATAACATTAATGGACTATGTTGGATTGATGGGATCCTCATAGTTCTCCTTTATCATTATAATCCATTGTACATATCCCCATGTGTCTATTATTGTGATTGATCCGAGATAGTATGTTAATGTGATAACATCTAGTTATATAGGTTATGTATAAATTTATGGTGGAATCTTACTAAATCGATACCTTTTAATGTATAAATTCCTTTTTTAGTTTTAAACCCATTTTTTGTGAGGAATTAGTTAATTAAAATGAAAATTTGAACCTAAAGGGTTTTTCCTATATTTATTAGGGTTAAAATATTCATTAATTAGGAATTATTTTTAAAATATATAGATAAATAATTAATGGTTAAAAACAACTATATGATATTTTTTAAAATTATTCATGAAATCAGCTAACTAAAGAGCACAACATAGTTTTTCATTATTATTTGTATATTATATACCTTATATATAAACTACATTAAGTATTGTAAAAATTGATAATAATCTAAATTCTTTCATATGAAAAATTTTAGAGGTATTATATAATGGAACCCCATATAGTGGTTGGTTTTAATGTTTACCTTTGTGTTTCCATGAATGGGAATTTCAGCATTGACATGGAAGTATGGTGACATCCTCTTAGGTTGCATTAAACCTAGAGACAGTGAGTTATGTCCAAATGATCTTTTCAGGCATGACCTTGTTTAGGGTGAATGCATTGGGTATGTGAGGGGATATCTATATAGAGGTAAAACCCTCATAAATTAATACATTTTAAATTACAATCAACTGTTTCAATTATAATATGACATTTTGGGGCCATTTATCCCTTGTAGAGCTATTAGAGATGAGATAACACACTCATAGGTAAATGGGATGTCCTTTCGTAAGTTGATCCATGTTAATGTCATGGGCATTGTGTCATGGACTCGATCCATGTGTTACACATACCCTGGTCATGGTTGAATTCCATGATGTTCATATGATCTTTGAATATTTATAATAAATGAGTTGGGAGTTCTTCAACCTATTTTATGTCATGAGAAATGATAAGACATAGGAATATTTAGTTTCCATAATCTTTTAATTAAAAATAGATGGTAGTGGTGATTTATCTATTTTTCTATTACTGTAGACCATGTTGTTAAATAGGGTTCCATTCATGTTATGAAACCACGCGTTAAATACCATGTAGTTGAAAAAAAGGTTTCATAATACATTTAACCATGATATTTTGAAATTACATGGAATGAGTTGATAGTATTTTCATACTATGTTCACAAGTCATATCTAGAGTTGTGTGATTGGTGAATGAGATATTGTAGTGATCACTATAGGGATAAGCATAAAAATCTAAAGTTGAGTTTTCATAGTGATTCAAGATGTAATTGTAAAATGGATCAAGTGTTTAATAGTGCCGTTTTGAATTATTTTTGGATTTTATACCATATTCTAATGATGTTCACGAACATTATTTTGGATAAAATCATATGTGTCTCTAAGAGAGAACCTGTTTTAATTGGTTTATATGTTTCTGGTTTATGTCTCTCTTAAAATTGTTGACTAGTATAAAAATAATGGACACACCGAGAGTCAGCATTATGAGGTGGATGTACTGTGCTTTCTGGAATATATTCTTGTTTTTATTAATGTGATTCCCAATAAAATCATATGGAGGGGAGCATCAAGTCAGTTATGAGGAGTTTTTTCTTCCATGCAGAGGGAACTTGATAATAAAAGACTATTTGAAAATGGTTAGATTGGATATTAGAAGCATTAGAACTATCTTGTTGAGTTTTACCTTGTTGTATATGGAATATTTTTGAGGTTGAAGTTCTATGAGAGGCTATGTATTATCATGGGATCTATGTTTTCAAATGTGATACGTGTGGTATTGGAGACCTTGATCTTTGGATAAATTAATTCATGTCCCCCTGTTATGGGGGACTACTTCGAAATGAACTGGGTGTTTTGGGAAATATTTATAGTGGTTAAGCATGGTCACACATCATTTTGTTATGTGGATTTGGGGCCTGCTTCAAGGAAAATTCTGCATGTTTTGATGTGATCAGGTCTCAAAGAAATAAATACACTCCTGTAAGTATAATTTTAGTGTAATTAATGTTAAAGGTTATCATTTAAAATATATTGACATCATCCAGAGTTCATTGGAAGAGAGTCAGCTATATATCAAGCTACCTGACCATTATTTTATTGTTTGATGAAGAAAATCCTAGAACTCTCTAAATTAGGAGTAGTGATAGATAAGATATAAGGATTAGGTACACATTTTTCCTTTTGTGGGAGGTGATTGTATTGAAAATTTTGAAAACATGGTGAACACCCTGAGAACCATTACTCAGAAGTATGACCTTGTGAAGTCTAATGTTCTCATTAGCTCTGGGTATTGAGTATGTTCTAATCCCCACTTTGTTTATTTCAAAGAATTTCTGAATCATTTATGGTGGAAAAAATATAAATCATATTAGTGTATTCCAAGAAGGATGATCCCATAATGAGGAGTGGGATGTTGGATACTCTGGAGATACCCTCATGTCAGAAGGGGCGTGATTCTGACATACCAAATTTAGGTTACTATTTTTGACTCATCTATGTTTTTAACGAATGGAACCAACTCCACAGTTAATTCATGGTAAATACCAAGAATGTTCTCAATATATGTTTGGTAATCTATTTGTTATTTGTTCTTGTCTATGAATGTTGACATGGATCTGTATATATATTTTTAATTTCATTAGTGACACGTGTATTCTCATGTAGGAATTCCATGTATATACTCATGGACTCTAGCTAAATATGTGACTCAACCTCCAAGTGAGAGACTACCTTTACGCTCAGTCATTATTATTGATATATAGAGATATCTTCTATAAAAAATGTATCACTTATATAACATAGATTATTGACTATCTTGTATGATCCCCTTCGACTAATGTAGTTAGTCTTATTTTTAACCCATACATATATTTAGGATCTATTGATATGGTTGGCAATGAACAATATCATTTATACTATGGGCTGAGACATGTGTGGTGTAAGGTTCATCAATTTAATTTTAAGAAAAATCTTGAAAAACTAGACCATGAAGGTTCAATTAGAATTGAACCAATTAAATCATGTTGGTTATCATAGTTAGATCCTTCATGAAAGAAATCATATATCATGTTGGGAATTGATTCAACTGCTTAGTTAGAATGTTAAATATGATCTTCAATAGGATATTTTGATAGTGTGAATACCATGACTTGGAATTAGTGGTTCAATGCTTTGACCAATACAGTGGAGTTCAATACACTGGTTGATGAAATAATCAACAACATGATCATTTCTCAAGATAGGTGAGATCATTTAAGTTCCATAGTGATGTTTCATCTTTGGTTCCATGTGTTGTCTCAAGTTGTAGTGTTTTATGAATATTATGGTTAATGTAGAAAATTTAGGCACATTAGGCATTCAAAAACACAACACTATAGTATTAGTGAAACTTCATAACCTAGGTGGTCAAGATATGTTTTCCATATTCCCCATGGTTTATCAAAGAATATATGTTCAATATTTTGGAGGTTTTAATGTCCTTTTTTTTGGACTAGGTTGAAAATTATAATGGATTTTGGGTTTTCCATTTACCTAAAAGGAAAAATATTAATCAAAGATTCATAATGTTAATATAACATTTGGAACACAATAACATGGTTTTTATAGATGTATAATAAGGAACTAGATGTTTCATGATGGTTTAGATGATTTTTATGACTGTTTGGCACAAAAACAACATTATCATATCAAACAGGTTAAGGCAATCGGTTAGCACCCAATTATTTGTAACCAATCAGCTCATCCATGTGGTCAATAAGTATTTCGATTGTGGTTACTATAACCATGCATGGTGGCCCAAGAATCCATTTTATATGGTGAATAAACTCAATTTATGCCACATAATTGGAACATTATTTTTTAACTTTGCGTCGAAACCATGCAAGTGGGTGTTCTATTTGGGAAATAGCGCTGCTTAGGCTATGCAGTATTTATGTAACCATGCACCTATATTTTCATGGGGAATACCAATATGGATAGTGATCCCACGTGTTTAGAACAAAATTTATTAATCTAGGCACCCAAACTATGCACTTAATTAAAGGGGTTGAAATTACAATTTTTCCACTAGATTTAATTCATTCTACTCCCTTTCTCTTAAAAACTTTTCCATTCTATGAATCCTCCCATGATCCTCTCTCATTCTCCCTTATACAAGGATGGATATCCCATATATTAGATTTTATTCAATAACAACATGTCATGTTAGATCTCCCTTGGTTTGTGTATAAATCCCCTTACACCCTTTTCTAGTATACCTTGTCATACTAAATTCCCTTTTAATACAAGATCATGTACCTTATTTTAATGTCATTGGTCGATTTATTGGTTTTATATTATTCCTGATAGAATTAAATCTCATTAATTGATGAGTGAAGCATCATAATCATGAGGTATCTGTTCTATTAATTTGCCTAAAATTTTAATCATTTGATAAAAAAATTCATTGATTTATTTCCCTTGGATCTCCATGCATCGGTACTAAAATATGTTACTCTTAAATTTAATTTCCAAGAATATGATTTATTGAACATATAAGACCCTTTGATAAAATGTATGTATAATGATCCAAAACCCTGGTATATGTGTTTGGCATGGATTTTAAAACTAGAATAACTTAGTTATTGTAAATTAATTTAATGAATTTTTCTTTGGAATATATCCCTTCATGGAGAATGATAAATTATGATGTGTTACCTTAAAATAAGAAGTGTTTTTAATGATGTGTAAAACTATTAAAATTTATATTTTATTATAGAAATATTTTCACATGTAACTTAATTCTCCAACAATTAATTTTTTCCTATTTTATTTATATATATTTAGGGAATAAAATTGACAAATTTTTTGAATTTTGGACAGACACAATTGGTCTTTATTAATTTTGGTTAGAGTGTTTTATGGAGTAATTTAATTAATTTTTAATAAGTTTTTAAATAGAGTGTCCATTCACAAGGCCCGTCATTCTCCATAAGATTAATTGAAAAATTAAATGAATCATTACAAGTGGGTAGATGGAATATATATTTTCATGGACCCTTTTATCATATGGAAGTTATTTGATGAAATGATTGGGTTAGTGATTTATTTTTATTTTGAAAGGAATTTAAAATAGACAATGATTAATTATTGAATGAATTATGTCAGATTATTTCCTTACAAGTTGAGTGACACTAGGTATCCTCATATAATATATCTTGGATGGGGTAATGGTTAAAATAAATATATATTTTTCCTTGGGTGATAATTGGATTCCTCATATGGAATGCCTTTGGGGGATCTAAGTCTATTGATTTGAGAAACACATTGAGGGATACCTATATTCATTATATGTAATTCCTCAAATATGACTAAATGATTCATGATTTGATATACACCTTGAGAAATACCATGATTCCTCATATAGAATTACTTATATTGTATTTTATGCTGCAGGATGTGATAAATGACTTGAATGATACCTGGATTCTTTATACGGAATGCCTTATATGGTATTCTAGGTTTTTTACCATGATATACACCTAAAGAGATACTTTTACTCATGTTGTAGACACCCAAATATGGTATTATGTGAAAAATTGTAGCAAATATGATTTCATCTATACCGAGACTCCAAACTATATTTCAATAGATAACCATAGAAGATCAATGAAATTTCATTATGCATGATTGTTATCTAGTTTATAAATTATGTTAGACTATAAATTTTATATAACAAGTATAACCTTATATGGTAAACTTGATGTAATGGTATACCTAGTCATAGATCCATGAGTCCTAGGACTATGTGTTTACCATCACCATTTTATTTATCATTATTAATACACCATCCTTGTAATTATAAATAAGTTCTCATCACTTGAAGCATGTATAACCATCCCAATGTCAATTGATGAACTCGAGATGATTTTTTGTCTTATTTATTCATTAATTTATTATACATGTCAACTATTTAATTTTAAATTGATATATATGATTTTATTACAATAAAATATTAGTGACCTACGCATTTTCACTCAAACCCGATTCGGTTCACGGATTGGTACCCAGACCGTTCTAGTGGTTGTAGAATATGATCTTGGATAGTTCTTTATTTCCATTTCTATTTGACATCTCGGACATAACTGGGGAGATGGGCACGTGCATGTACATGGGATACCTATAATATTTTGAGTCTATTATCCATTTATTTTAGTTTTTCTAGGCTTATTGTATATTGTACCTATGATATATGAACTTCATATATATTGCTTTATCATTTTCATGCATTGTTGAATTATTTTTGACTATTCATTATATATATATATTATTTGTTACATTATTCCATATATATATATATATATTCCACATACATACAATATTATTTTCTATGTTGAATCCCTTCCAGATCCAATGTGTTTAGTCGCCCCACAGTACCACCTTCATATAATCATTGTTGTGTAAGAAGCATCTGGTGTACATAGGGGTCTGCTTGAGGTTATGTGACCATTGGTATTGGAGTTCCATTTAGTGGATTGTGGGTTAGATCATTGAATATTAACCCCACAATATCATAATATATAATTTTGACTAAATAAGTCAACTTTTTCTTTAGCATTTTCCACATGCAACATAGAATTTATCTAAAACCTTGATATATTTAGATAAAATATAAATTGTTAGGTAATAACATTAAAAAATACTCATTGAATTGGTGTGAATGAATAAGAGTAACCACATTATGAAATATATGTATGTAAATTATATTTTCTATATTTTATATGAATGAAATTAATTTTTTTACCAAAAATGGCTAATCAGATCATTTATTATTTAAAAAATTGATTTTCTAAAAAAACGCGCATTTCGGTGGTACAATTTTATATTTCATAAAAACAATGATAAATGATATTTTATATTTAACATTTATAATTTGTTTTGACTATTTTAGTCGGTAGATGATATAATATTATAATAATTATTAATAATATTTTATAATGCCAATATCCGAATAAAATAAAATTTCAATTATATTTTGTTTTTTTATTAAAAAATGATTTTATAAATATCTGAATTTGTAATTAGAAATAATTGACATCAATTTTGAATTACTCAGATAAAAATTTATATTGTTGGAATTTCTACCCTTTTCCAAAAATACAGTTTTCTAGTAATGAAATACGGTTTTTCCAAAAAATTTAATTTGTGTGACAATAAAAAAATATTAGAATGGACTTAGGTTATTAATTGAATTTTTTATTTAAATTATTAATTATAGGAATATAATTATCCACTTTTTAATATTATTCTATTTGTAAAACTAGTGGAAAACATATTTATAAACATTTTATAAAGTAACTTTAATATAGAAACAATCTTCTGTGTTTTCCATTAAGATCAAGCATTTTCAAGGATAATTTAGTTTTTGAAATAATTTAAAGCCTTATATATTTTCTTTGTTTTATAATAATCAATTTGTTTAATCAAAATATGGATGAAATATAATTTTATCTTACAAATTTATTTCATTATCAAAAATGATATTTCAATACAAACTATTTTTATAAAAAAATAATACATTTTTGATATTAAATATTCATAAATATATGAACATTATTTAATGGAATGATTTTGAATTACATAATTATGTGTATAAAATTATTTAAAAGGGTAAATCATATTATTTTTTGTTATAATTATTTACCAAGGTTTGATTTTATCAACCAAGGAAAATGTTAATTTCTGACTAGGATTAAAAGATGAAAGAAAATACAATAAAACATTCTTAGTTGAATAAAATGGAATGGTTGGTTTGAGTTTTTACCAACACCAAATTTAATATTTTATTTTCTCCATTTTTTCATTTTAAAAATTATTAGTAGTATTCCATTAGTGAAGATGTTACAAGTTCTCTATTAACTACCCTTCCAATTAATTAAAAAAATATAAACCTTACAGCACATAAAGAAAAACCTATCCATAAAATATCCCCACTAAACCCTACCATTGTTCTCTTTATAAATATATCACCCATTATCAATACATATTATCACCATTACATAGCATAAGACCTTCATTTCCTAGGAGTTTTCCAAGGAAGGACTAAGTATCCAATGTAATTATTATATTCTTATTGTGTTTCCCCATCAATATTTATTTCTAAAATCACTTATATACATAAAAATATGATTAAATTGCTATATTTAATATGTATATATATATATATATTATACTAATTTAAACACCATTATTTATTCATCTCAATCCACTAAAAAACATTATTTACATGTTGTGAACACTAACACCCCCAAAATAAGACATCATTAATTTTTTCAACATCCCCATTAATTTTGGATAATATTTATGTAATGGATGAAAAAATAATGAATAATATATATATATATATATGATTCCTTAATGACTTAATATCATTTATCTCATATCCCCCTCATTCATTGAGTAATATAAAATGTAATCACGCATACATTAGAACTATATCTTCAATGATAAATGAGTTTTATTTTTCATCACTATTAATCATGGTTTGGTTTAAAAATAAAATAAATATGTAAAAAATGGTTCCATAATAATATTAAAATTCTATATATTATAAAACTATATCAGAAATATTTCTACAACAATCAACAAACATATGTAGTTATGGAAAAATAAATTGAAGAAACATAATCAACTAAAGTAGCCAAGAAAACTATGTAATAAATAAATATAATATGATAATAAAAAGACATATTATAATAAATAAATAATGTTAATGAATCTTATAATATTATAGTAATATTAATTTTATTATTTTTGATGTTAGGTGTGTGCGCAGAATGAACCATGAAACGGGGATTGGGTATTCATCAAACATTTCTCTCCACATGGCTTTTTTGGTATAATTTGAGTATTTTAATTTATTTGGAGTTTATAATACTTATTATAGTTATAAAATAATTAACCCTATAAAATATTATGATTTTTTTTAATTATAGGCCTTTTAAATTAGGTGGATTGATTAGAATGTTTGTAATATCATTATTGTTTTTGGGTCTCAATTTTGATTACTTGATTCATAATATATTTTTTTGCAACATATTAATTTTTTATATTATATTTAAATTCCATTGATTTATTTTATTATTATATTAGGTATTTTATAGGATATACCACCCACATTATGTCCCCTAATGTAGGTAGCTACGAATATAATTTTTTCAATATTTTTGAAGACATTTTTTTAACTCACCATTCATTTATAAAGATAAGATAATTATATTTAACATTTTTCATATATTATTTTTACATAATTCACTAGTACTGTATAATATTATATTCGGTAATATTATTATAGAAATACATTGAAACCATATAAAACTGTTGAAAAATATTTCTCACTTCTTAGGGTATGTTATATTGAAACCATTTGCATTCTTTCGTTGGATCATTATGATCATGTTATTCTAGTATTGAATTATTCATATTTTCATTCTCATATATAGTGGCAAACATAAAATTAAAAATAATTGAAATTCATTGATTTTCACCTATATTGTTCTTTATTTAATTAACATTCTGATTATTTTTTTCCTTCTATATTGTCACTCCCTGTAATATTATATCCCAACAGTGGTGTGATCACTTCAGGGATCCTAAAACAATTTTTTACAAGATGATACAACACAAAATAAAGATGAATATGCTAAAATGTTCATTCATTGTAACTTCAAAAACATTCCTTTGTTTTCTGGTACACCACTACATCATTGAGGTTTAACCGGAGAAATTTGGTGACATAATAAGAATGTCTCCCCTATAAATCTTAAATAATTGTGGGTACTCCATGGTCTCATTGCTTATATTTGGCTATTTATTTACAACCCAGATGAAAAATATCTCCCCTTCACCAGGTTAGTGAATAGTATAACCACCTTTAAATGGGATGATTATTGCCAAGTAGAATTTGAAAGTATCAATCACTATATGCTACACCCACTGATTCTGATTCCTTTAGTGTAAGTAATGACACTCATCATATTTGTGGTTACCACTGAATGCTCATTAGCCACCCTCCACACACAATAGAATGATTTCATAAGAAAAATATTCTCTATTTCAATAGTAGGACTATGCTATGTTTTGAGACATGATTCCATGATATTGATAAGAACATACTTGCACTCATATTCAAAGTAATAAATATGAGGAATTAATAACAACACCACAAAGTCCAATTGGTCTCTCACATCGATCCACTCAAGTAAATCCTTGGTCCTTTAATACTGACTTGGTTCATTCCCCTATGGGTGGTCATTCTTCTGACATTTGAAATTTAGTTTGTGTTATAAATGTTAGTGAAAGGATATGCCCTTAATGATTTCTTCACAACACATCCCACACTGGTGAATATATTGAATGACATATACCTTCTAGATGTAGATTTATTCAATTCCCATGACTCTACCTGAATATGGGAGATCTATTTTTATGATGGCTCATGAAAGTCTATCGATACAAGGATCGAAAACCAAATCTCAACCGAGTTGGAATGGTCATTGTATTTCTCTCTCCGGAAAAGTAGGTTTTGAAAAATCCTTCTCAACATCCAATGGATTCATAAATAATGGGGCAGAATATCCAGCCCTCATCATTGGCTTATAATTGGCCCTATCTATAAAAATACACTACCTATACAACAAAAATGATTCATAATTAGTGACAATGATGATCAATGGATAGTTTTCTATCATGAAGGAAGAATTGGACCCACCCACTAGCTATGTCAGGGGACTAATGAAATAATTCCCTTTTGAACCCACATTGCATCATGTTCCCTGATTAGATAATTCTCATACTGATGCATTTACCAATAAGTCCACCATCTTGCCCAATCATGATCAAGAAGAAAAAAACATATATATTACACAATGGTGGATGGAATCAATAAAAATTATATATGACATGGATGAGATCAATCAGTTCAACACTACCCTAGAGTGTGATTCACCAATAGTCCCCCTAGATTGATGGTTCCTATAATCAGCTATCAACAAGATGGGACACTCCCAAGGGATAGAGTTTAAAGGGAATAGATTTTGTGTCATGCATCAAACATTACCTTGAAGGATATCCCAAATGAGAAGAAACCCCTCTCCACGCGTGGCTTCAATGGGATCCTCTTTAGATGCATAAACGAAGGATAGATTTATGTCATCGTGGATGAAGTCCATATGGGATCTTATGGAACCCATCAATAATGTACTAGGATCTCCCATTAGATCAAGATGTTAAAATATTACTAGAAAACCATGATATAGGACTATGTTGAATTCACCAGTAAATTTCATGTGTTCCCAATCCTTGAAATCTTCATCCACCAACATCAATAATTTCTATAAACAACCAAATATTACTGGACATTTGATTATTATGGTATGTATGTATTTGGGCCATATCCTCTAGCCACAACTAAGTATATCAAGTAATTATATTCTACTACCGTCTAATTTTCCAAGTGGGATGAGGGAATACCTCTCAAAGATATTGGGATGAATAATATCATTAACAATGTGATGCCACATATCATCATATGGTTTGGAGTCCCTCACATAATATTGATGGAAAACGACAACAACCTCCATTCCACGAATTTGAAAAAGCTTTACTAAGATTAAAAGATCGAGCTAATCACTCATCTCTCTATCATTTAGTGGAAAATGGACCGATAGAGGCCTTCAATAAGATTCTATCAAATATACTCCATATGGTGGTAAAGAAGGATAATATGCCTTGGCTAACCAAACACATCCACGATTTGCTGTCTTACTATACCACCACCCATACTGCTACACAAGAAAATACATACTCACCAGATAATGAGACCAAGGCACTGTTAACTATATAATTTTACATTCCCTCACATTGAATTTCCATATTTGGAAAACTCTAAATAATGGACAATCACAAAATATTCTAGATGAGTTGGAATGACTAGATGTGAATAGGTTGTGCAAACTGAAAAATATGGAAATTCATCAACACTGAAAAACTCTAGAATTTAATTAAAAGGCTGTCTTTAATTCATTACATCATGTAGAACCAGTGTTAGTCCTACGATCCTCAATGATACTAAGACTGAAGCCCTAGAAATTGGAGCCCAAGTGAGATTGAACATATGTGATATATGATGTTTATCATAATGGATTAGATTAGCTAGCCACTATAGAATGGGATCATCTAACACCTACCTCAATTTCAGAATTTTTAAAGGAAACATTTTCATAAGCTGTTAGCCTAGGCATCCACATTTGAGTATGATTCTACATTCATCTTGACCAAATGAAGTTAAATTGTATAGAGTTATTTCCTTGTCAAAATACGTTAAACTTCTATGTTTCCTAAGAAAAACACATGGCTTGATTCCTGTAATCAAATGATAGGTAATGAAGCTTGGAACTCTATTATTGGGATTAGACATAAGACTATTTTCCTTTAATAATGGGGAATCAATTTTCATTATCTCTTAACATAAAATTTTATTGATCTATGATATCCATATCTATTCACAAAGGGTCTCCTATATCATTGCTGCATGACCATAAACTGAATGATTCTTGTATAACTATGTATGATTTGATTCCCATTTCTGATGATATATGTAGTGTTGCCTTGATAACATATCTTTTCCCAGACACAACAAGATAATAAATGTCTTTGATATTCCCCATTCTATCCATATATAATAGGGAAACTAGGGTCGTTCCATCTTTCTTACACTAATCATAGATCACATGATCATAGGAATTGTGGTTGGGAAATTCACTGACATGTATAGCCTAAAGGTACATAATAAGTCTACTATGTTTCCTCAGGACATGATTTTAAAATTCATGGTCTATTTTCTTTTTGCATGACATTAACCTACATAGTTTTCCAAGAAATATATGTGGTTTGAGTCTTATTCTCATGGAATACATAGTTATTCCCAGACATCCAGTCTTTGGTCCAACTGAAATGTTCCCATCAATTCATGTTGGTTCATCTCTATCCTCAAAGCATGATGATAAACATCATGGAATTTTCTATAACTACATGGGGATTGATTCTCATTCTCATGAGATACGTAGAGATGATCAGACTTTTACTCCTGGGATCAACCACAATGTTCACATCAATTCACACTAGTTCACCTCCATCCTCACCATGTGACATAAAACATCATGGAATTCCTATGACTATGTATGTCTTTATTATAACCTTTTATGAGACACATTTTGATTTGAGAACAACCTCTCTCAGGCCAAACCACTTCATTTCCATTTATTCAAATCAATCCACCATCACCTTGTTGCAAGCCATTAAACTACATGGAACATCAATAGATATATGTATCTTGATTTATGTCACCACAATATATGTAGTGATGCTTGGATCTACAATCTTGGACTATATTCAATGTTCTATATAAATAATTCACACCTCTATGTATGGTTCAAAATTGCGTAGATTATTTATTAATTAAAAACATTGTGTGAGTTGATTCTTACCCCATAGGACATGTAGTGACTCTTGAATTTCCATCTCTAAGCCCAGTCACAACAAAAAAATATAAAAATGCCCCCTCCTTGTGTGTGGGATAGACCTGCAAAGGAGACATCAATTAGAACAACATATGGATTGATTCACATCCTTATAATGTACATTGTGATGCCCAATTCTATATATTTGATCCTAGCCACAAAATATCTACACCATCACGATGGTCCCCACGTCCCCACCACATAATGTTAAACTGCATGGATGTACGCCCTTATGGAATAATGTTAAAATTGAAGGATATTCATCCTTTTCTCATGATGATAAAATGCATTGAAGTACATCATTACTAAATTAAATTAAACAACGTGGATGTGCGTCATTACTGCATGAAGTTAAACATAATGGAAATATATCCTTACTACAGGGCGTTAAACTATGTGGGAGTATATCCTTACCACATGACGTTAAAACTGTACATAGAAAATAATGTTCCCACTATGTCGTGTTCATTTTGGAACACATTCCCCCATTTTGACCCCTTATTAAAGAACCACAAGAGACATTCTTTGGATGACTAGAGATGGAATGATATGATCATCTTTTAACGTTCCTCAATCCATAATCCACACTTCATGCCTCATGTGTCTTAGATCGCTACTACCTTAAATGGACATTGGAAAGGATATCTAGATTAATGGTCCCTTTTCTTGAATATGCATACATTCCCATGGATCCTGCATGTGTGCATGTTTCCGTCAACCAAACGTGTCACTCTGGAAATGTAAATTCCAATCATCGAGAGTCGTGATGTCATTGCGGAAGCACTCAACCCCTCAACATTTCTGAACTAATCCATATGTGACTATCCCATATCAATACTCATGACCCAATAATCGATATCAATGATTTACAACATTTCCATCATGTACACAGACGGTTGTTCAGTTCCTCTTGACCCTGGGTATAGTAATTAGGCTCTTGTGTGACATCTCTCATGCTAGGTCCTTGTGATTCCTGAAAATAAAATTGCAATACATTGGTAAAATAATATTTACATTGAACCACTAGCCTATAAAGGTTAAAATCAAAAGACCATAAACTTCTAAAGAATGATACACAAAACATGGCTGGTTGAAAACCTGAAATGAGTGACTGGAGAAAATGTCGATTCTCCTCCAACTAAACTCACATTCTCAATATTGAGGATAAAATATGGGCATAAATAGAAAATTCATTAAATCTCATAGGTTCTAACTAGTATCCCTAGTAAAAAGCAATTATATGCCCACTAGAACCTCTGTCCTAGGAAAAGGAGTACTGGTTTTCACTTCTCTTCACCGTGAGAATATGTTTGTTAGGCTATTGGAAAACAAATACACTACTCACAACCTCCACAGATTTTACACTTTCCACATATCACACATCCTGAGTTTGGGTGTCTCATATCATCGAAACATTCAATGGACCTAGGAAAGGATATACAAAAACAAGGACCATTGTGAAGACTATTCATTCTAGCTCATGGATCCTACAAATTCACTTATGGATGCCAACTGAATCTGTTATTATAGAAAAGGAAATTATGATCCTCGTAATCCCTTACATCATCCCAGAAGCACTCAACACCACTGTGTGTCTAATATTCTCCTTCTATGACTATCTCATATCATCCTCCTTACTCAAGCACTCTGGGTCGTGTTTTTTAATCCTCACACTAAACAATCCAAGAGGACTTGATATCTTCAATGTTACATCATCATATTCCATAGCATTTCTGAAGGATGGATTGTGACACTTCATTCCATTTCCTTTAATAACTGAAACCTCATTATTCTAAACCACGGGCGTAGAACTTGAGCTTCATAATTTAAGACCTCATTCCCCAATGGTTTTAAAACACTTTTGAGATTTTATTTTTTCCATATCAAACATTATCATCTAGATGTTCAAGTATTCCCAAACATTTAATAAAACACAGAGAGGAGTTGATATCATCTTTCACATGGTAGGATACAAATTCATAAGGGTCATAACCTAGGAACAAATGGCATCTTTTCCTTGAAAGAAAAAACATTCAATCCTTGTGATCCTTAGCAATACCTTGGAGGGACCTAGAATCTCAAAATATCATGGGACATACCCACATATCTAGATCATCTCATATTTATTGACTCTTTATTTTAGGTTATGATTTAAATCACATGTATTCCATCTATCATGGTGTATATAGTTTCCCTAATATTTTTCCCTCAAATAATATCACCTCCTTAAATCATCCATATCCCCTGGAAAGGATACCCAGCTTGATGGACCATTTTCATTACTATGAATACGTTCATATGTCTCTTGTATATGTTCTTATGGTCATCAACCAAATGTGTCAGTCTAAAAAGGTCCTTCTAATCCTTGTGAGACTCAGAAATACCATGGAAAAAAACCATCACCTTATTGTGTTTTAGGTTATTCGAAGATTCTCCGCACCACATCAGATTATCATATAGAAGGTCCAAGTGAAAATATATTTAGCTAAATAAATAGAAGTTCAGAACTAAAATAAAATAAAATAAATTGATTTTATGTCTATGATAAAATACCTTAATATAAAAAATAGATGATCTAAGATAATGAAAAATAGACTACATAAATAGATTCTTTGAGCTAAAAGACCCCTGACTAAACAAATATTTGGTCAGAGCATAAAGACCACGAAATAAAGAGATATTAAGCATAAGATAAAAGAACATAAACTAAATTAATATAAGGTCTGAGCTAAAAGACCTTAAACTAATGAAATATATGTTCTGATCTAAAATACCCTAAACTATAGTAATATTTCATTCAATATAAATGACCCTAAACTAATGTGATATCGTGTCTGAGATAACAACCCTTAAACGAAAGAAACAGAAGGTCCGAGCTATAATAATTTAAACTAAATCAATAGAAGGATCGATCTAAAATACCTTATACGAATTAAATATAAGGTCTAAGCTAAAAAAACCAAAACTAAAGCAATATTAGGTCCAAACTAAAAGACCATAAACTAAAGAGCATGACAATTATTTACCTTTTTAGTTCTTTTAAGGCTCAAAATATAACATTATAAAAATAAATATATTCTCACCAAGCGTATCAGATTTAAAAAATAATGGATATCTCTCCATTGAGGATATATATTCAACCCATTTATCCTTATGAAAATCAAGTAATCTCAAGATAACTAGAATATATGTTCCATATAGATTCTAATATTTGTTGGAATTCACGAGAACTACTAGGGAATGGTTCTGTTGTCATTGAAATCTCTCAATTCAGATATTCTGTTTTTCTTGGTTTTTTGAAAAGGATGGGTATTATTGGAGATTATCATAATTTTAGAGTAATCATATATCATACAAATCATGAATGGAAGAAATATAATTTTAATTAGAAATAATTCAGAAAATTCAACCATTCATAGTATGAGAAATTGTGAGGAATATCCACATTGATAATATACTCCAAGGCTTTATAAAAAATGAGGGCGATAAATGGAAATAAAAAAGATGAATTATGGTAAAAGTCTGTTGGATACACTGGAATGATCCTCAAGAGTCTGGTGAGAGGCATCAATTGAGCATTGAATTTCTGATCTCTGTACTTCTTTTACTTCTTCTCTAAGATGACGAAAATTGACCAGAGTAGAAAACTCTTTAACCCTGAATAAAGTAGTATCCAAGGATTAAAATGATATTAAAATGGTATACCTCATATGAGAAGTCATCTCCCCATATCGTAAAATATGAACGGTCCAAGCATCCATATCAGCTTAAACATTAGATAAAAACTGGATACCCCTCTCTAATGCATCCACCATCTCCCTCATTTTCATAGAAAGGGAACCATCATTTGAAATAAGATTAAAATCGCATTCAACTATTTTCATCTTTTTTGGGCCAAGATTATTTTCTACATGATTTCATACAATGGTTGTTGGTTAATGATGTCTTCCCCTATGTTATGAAATTACTTGTTTAGGTATTCCCCTGGGTATTAGAATATTTAAAATGGGTTATCAATAATCAATGTTTGAATTGGTTTCCAGATCAGTATACAATGTGATTGAGCATCTTCATCCAATTATGTAAACCCAACAAAAAAATAACCAGCTAGTCGTATCAGTTCCAAAACAAAAGAGGAAGCCATGTGTTCTCTTCATTCAACAAACTCCTAATCGATAGTACAAAGGGGAGGGTTATCCTCCAAAAAAGAATTTTTTTCACCGCCTAGGTGGTCTTCACCCAAACAACATCACTTTATCGATGTAACATCCATTTCTTTGATCAACATTATTATTTCATATAAGAAAGGAATTGGTGATGCTGGTGGATTTTCCACATAATAGACCAACTGTCTCAACACACCATTGATGTAAGTTGTTACCCAATCCTGGTAAAAATTATGGTTGAGTAATGTATTATATGAATCAGTAGGCAGAAGCATAATCTTATCCTCGGTATCCTTATTTTTCAGCATCCTCCAAAATTGGCAGATAACCCTGGGACGTCACTCCCCTCAAACACATAACAAAGTAAGATGGAAGACCCTATGAACATATCTAAATTATTGAGAAAATTGATATGATGTATATGGTTGATAGATGGTCATCTCACCCACCCTGGTTGTGAGTACGCCATTATAAAGGGAGATCAAATAAGACAATTCAATAATGTAATGGTTTCCTTCACTAATAGTCAGACTACCCGGTGCACAGAAAGTAGCAATGTAAAATATATCAAATTGGCACAGTGAACCTTAAACCATATAAGGTATTAGAGACATAGTTTCAACCTTGTAATTGTTGAGTAATATGGGATCCTAGATGCATTCTAATACTCATAATAATTGATGTTCCCCCATAACTAGAGAAACATGAATTGACGAGGGTTATTGATCCTATAGGGATTGTTTTCTTTTTAGATATGTCCCTGTAACTTGGTGGAGGAATGAAAGGACTATTACATCAGGGTTAAAGAACTTCCCTTCCTCGAGTCGCACTACCATCACAAATTTACTAACTCATATTATTAATCATGGATCCACATCTGGGAAAAGCCACATTTTCAGGAACATAGCTAGAAATCCTATCAACCAAAGGTCTGATGAAACATCTAGGTTCAACTAGTATCCCAATGAGGTATAACCCCTAGATTAAAATTTTTCCTAATAAAAGATGTCACTATCATAGAACTTTTGATATGGACACAAACAGTGAAGAATAAAATTTGGTCAAGCCCCACCACCACATAAAAAATATACTTATCCAGTTTTTGAATGAAATAATTGAGGGCACCATCAGCTCTTTCATCAATTTATCCTTCATGATGAAAAATGTATCTCTCACCAAACCAGGGGTTTTTAAATTAATTTACTAGTCAACAACATGAAGGAACTCATCATACATCTTCCCAAGTGGAGGAATACCTTTTATTTGATGAATATAACATAGGATGATTCCTATTTCCCCATGGGAAATGTGAAATATCTTAGAACCAGGTAACCAATAGGTGATCATTTAATGAAGAAGGTCAGGATCTTGGGAAATGATTAATTGAGAAACCCATACAACTTTATAAATATGAACCCTATATAGATAGAACTAATTATATTTTCCTCGCAAAAAATTTAAGTGCACATTCGTTCGAAAATTT
Source organism: Viscum album (assembly GCA_963277665.1). Taxonomy (NCBI): domain Eukaryota; kingdom Viridiplantae; phylum Streptophyta; class Magnoliopsida; order Santalales; family Viscaceae; genus Viscum; species Viscum album. The sequence goes on along the minus strand of OY728153.1, from coordinate 880,443,324 downwards.
TCCTCCACAATGAAGATCCCATTTTAAAAATCACCCACCACTAAAAGTGTCTAGATAATAGGTGAGTATACTCGAATAACATTGAGCAATAGGTTTTTTATAAGATTTCACAACCATTCGGACTCAGGGGAGACTTATCCAATATATAAGATAAACCATAGGATTGAGCTATAACCAGCTAACAGTCATTGGTAATTGTCATCCAAATGTAGTAGGGAGAATAAGACACCTAGGAATATGGAAAATTAAATTCATACAGAGTCATGGAGGAAAAATATTTCAAGATAAACTCATATAGATGGAGTTGATGAGATAAGGTATAGTCCCAAATCATGGGTGAGAGGAAGACCATTAGACTCTCATTATTAATATACACATGGTAGTGGGGATCAACTTTAAGATTTATAGAGATCATGGACCTTTTGATTGGCCAATGATGAGGAACCTTGATAAGAAATAGAATCCATCTGAAACCAAGTAAAAGGACCATGTTATATGAATAAAATAAATATTCTAAATGTCTGATGAGTACTAACGGTATCAAGAGCATTGCATTACTCGACAAGGATTCACAAACCACATAACGAGTTCACTGCTCACCTAATCTCTAGAAGACTCATGATTCACATAACCCTCTCATGGAATCTACTGAATTGCATGACCCCCTTGGAGACATATAAATTCATGAACTTAACATGGTCACGTGAGTCATAAATGACTGGACGATCATACCAAAGTCTCTCACAATATCCTCAAGACAATCAAATCCCTCTTATATAATGTTGATGAAGTTACCAAAGTATGATTTTTTTTGTGTATAAAAAATGTCTAGGAAAGAGACATTCCTATGGGATATCTCTGATGAAACAGACTCATGGCACATGCTCACGAATATATATCAAAATTAGGGAATTTTTCATTGTCTTGCGATGAAGACCCTCGATGAAGGCAAAAACAAGAGCACCCTAAAGAAGGGGTGTTAGAAGGAATGAATTTTACACCAACCCAAATATATAGGACATTTGAAATAATAACAAACTTCACTCGGAAGGTCAAACTTCACCTAGCGCACCAGTTCATGGAACTTTCAAAGACTCCATAGGCTATTAGTTTTCCTCATAATCATGTCCTTATCCATAATGGAACCAGTCATGAGGGGGAAATTTTTTTGACTCCCACCTAATAAGAATTACTAAAAATCTCAAAATAATAAATGCATTAATAGGGGTATTACCTTCACCAAAAAAGAAAAGGATAGGAGACTTGCAGATCACATGAGCCTCTGAGGGTCTCAAGATCGCATCATAATTTCAATGTCACCCAATTACTTCACGTTCAGTGAATAACCTACAATGAATCTCATAGATCCCCCTTAAACGGACCCTAATACTCTCAGGATGGATCTTCATATGGCCAATGATTTCAGGGTGACAACTGAATGAATCCCCCTTGGTAACAGGGTTTTCATTATCATGTTCCTAAAAACCCATATGAAATTCCTCTAAAAATTAGGAGGAATAATATCCAAAGTGAGAAACCCATAATGTTCATAAATATCATACACCATATCATTTTTATAAATGATAAATTTCCATAATTATATCCCTGAAAACCCACAATACCCATGGACCACTGTAAAATAAAAAAAGGACATAAAAGGGAGGACACAAGAGCTACTTGTTGTCACTAAAAGACATGGGACACACCCCTAGCTATCCAAAATGTTCCACAAGTCCCTGGAAATGTGTCTACCTAATCCCATGATGTCCCTTCAACTAGTAATACTAATCATAAGGAAGTCCTTGGTTATTTCCATGTGACTACACACTTCCCATTCAACACTCTAAGGAAAAACTGGTAGATTTGTCTACAACATGCCTCACGCTCCCCCATATGACCCATATTGGTCAAGCAAGGCATCATCAAAAATTTGAGAAAATTTCAAAGATATAACTCATGAAAACCCATGATACCCCCAAACCAGTGTTGAAAAAATAGAAAAAATGGAAGAGGCAATAGGTACTCCTGGTCATTGAAGGACATGTGATGTGCCCTAATCGATATTCAGGGCACACAAGTTGCTGGCGATGTGTATACCCCATCTCACAAAGTCCCTTGACTTGTTATCCTATTCACATAGAAATCCTTGGGTATGTCCAGGAAATATTTCAATTCCCTTCAAATATTTGACGGAAAATGAGTATATCTTCTAATGAAATGCTTGTTCACCCCCACATGACCCATATCAGTCACCCAATGCATCACCAGAAAATACAGTAATTTTCCTTGACAACAAATATGGAATCATTACTGACTCCCAACCTTGGTCGCATAAAATAATTGTAATATATTATGGAAGGGGAATAGGGTAATAACTGTTGTTGAAATACATGAGTTATTCCAAGAATTTCCACATTTTTGTCACATGAAACCCCCAAAGAAATCGTTATTATATCATGGAATGACACATACAAGTCATCAAGCATCTTGCAAAAGCCTTTCAACAAAAACCTTGGATCTCATAAAGTCCCTTCAGCATGTACATTGGACAGGATAAAATGTCATTTGACATACCCGCGTGATTAAAAAATTCTTTGTTAAAAGGCAATAATATGATAAAGGAACCATTGATGAATGTGACCTTCAACTGCTGTAAATCAAGAGATGCAGTCTGAATGACCCATGGAAGAGACTCTAGAAACTACGTGGGGCCATCCTACTTCCCCGACTCGAGTTTGGATCTATGCCAGATATGCTGAAAAAAGTGTCGTACAACTGGGATGGACATGCCTATAAATTCCACACCCCATCATGAAAATATAATAGGATACAATGTGAAGGAAACTCTTAAGCCTAAATGTTCCATGCATTGAAGTGGACTTCTTGGAGAAACTGATCATGCAACTGAAAAAATTTTGTCAGGTAATATACCAATGAATGGTCAGATCAATCGTGTTCAATACATAAGTTACTTTTTATGATCTCTCATAGATCATGTTAAGCTATACTGGGAAGGAATTCAATGAACATACAACATGTCTTCTAAGTCACACGGGATTAAAATAAGCTGGTACTGAAAAACCAATTGCATTCTCAATACAAGGGATAAAAATATGATCCAAATTTGATGAATAAAATCAAAGACATGCTCAGTGTCCATCATGAACATTATGGGAATCATTTGAGGACACGTTATAATCACTAGGATACATCAGTAATATCTCTCAGCATCCCTTCATCAAGCTATTTGGGACACACGAAATCTTCGTGATTGGTCAAAGGAAGCCACAAGACCCCTGTAGGCACACAATCTTGGACACATAAAACTTCTTAGGTATATCACCTGATCCCTGTAAAATCCTTTAGATACATCAATTGAATCTTAAATAGGAATTCAATCATATTAGTCATGTCTTGCTATTGAATCTGGGCATGGAAACTAGGCTATCAAAACACACTTCATGCAAGATAGTTGTGACCTGTGATTCCCTCAAGATATGATTGTTAGATATTGTGATGACCTCTAGGGATGTCATCAAAGACAACTGACATCCTTCATACATTATCACACTAACTCTTGGGACAACCCCATATGTTTCACGATAGGTCATGAAATCATTTCCCGGACAATCCATCTAGGTCAAGTGATGTCCCCTGAACAATTCAATAGGGTCATTAGACAAACTCTATAATAGAAATCCATGCCACAAGGGAATCCCATGATTTGATAGCCCTATACATCCTCAGTGTGTATTCCCCAAATACAAAGTAAGACATTAAATAAAATTCACAATATAAATGGAACTATAATGACTCTGATTCTTAACATAATAAGGTATAGTAGGCCACATCTTCAACATTCAATATACATATTTATTATCAAGGGTGATCTAAGTATCCAACGCCTTTTCCAAAAAAGGAAATTTATCTCTTATTAACCCTTGTTTCTCAAAATGAGAATAGCTCGCATGGGTTTTGGTAGTAGAATAGATCATGGAATCTTCATTATACACCATAGGGTGACATGGGAAACCTAAGTGCATAAGCCTAACTACTGGCATTGTATAGTTTATCCCCAGTCAATATGGATACCATTTTTGTATGAACACCTAAAATTACAAAAACATTAAAGAAATTCATAATATCTCTGAGTGTGATCTTCCACCTTTGCATATCAGTAGGTTAAGGGATAAATAAACTACAACAAATCAGTTTCCCACTCAAACCGGGTTGCGTAAGATGCCTTTTCAAGTCATAATCTCTATACCAAACATCCTAAGGATCGTCCGAGCAAAAAATTCCATTATACATTTTCCATGAAACTGGTCAACATTTTCCTCCTATTTCCCACATTGATCATAGCACATGTTGATTTAGGGGGTTGAAATGAACATATCATTAGACATCATGAATCTCAACTAACTATTTAAATCCTAATATTTTAGCCCTATTGAGTGGTATGGTATGGAAACCCCTCATATAAGGGTATATACATTTGGGATCGTCTCAAGGGAATAATTAAACTATGATTACTTTTATTCCTTCCCCAACCGGGATATGTAGGTCATCTCCATGACACCCAAGAACCAAAATTTGGTGTCTCATTACCCATGCATATTTCCAGTGTACATGGCACTAAACTACAAGGGATTAGTGAACTATGTGGGTTTTGATTCCTATAATTACCATGATACATATGAAGCTTCATAATGTATTAATCTCACTGTTAGGATATTAACTGCGTCCTCATGTGGCATCACATATTAAAGCATTTTTCATACAACTTCATCGCATAAAGTGGTCATTCTCCAACGAGTCTGCACTCCCCTCAGTTTATTAATGAGGCTAACTTTCTTTGTTTAATGGAAGATATAACCAATGAAACCTTTGGTCCAGGTAAACGTTCCAATATCTGGTTTATGAAAAGATACACGAACATATTTTAAATCTATATGATAGTCTGTGAGTAAGAAAAAGTTCTAATGAACTGGGTAAGATGAGCCCGAATTCCTATCCTCTCGACCATTGTCTGTCACTAGGATTCACTGGACATGAAAACCGAAATGCCACCCGGATTTGGAAAGTGTTTTTACCTAGTTACAGATGTGGGAACCATTGCGAGTTTTTGGGAAAAGTTGTAATGGAATCCAAACGTGTGAAGTCCATTGCATGTCTCAAAATCCCAATGAAACACAAAACCAATAGTGTTTACATTGAAATAAATATGAAATTTTAATGCTTATTTACATAAAAAATATTTATAAATGTTATCAAATAATTTTATAGTTATAATTTATTTATTTATTTAAATTTTCATAAATATCAAAATACTATTTATATTAATGAGTTATTTATTTATTTATTTTTTTCACATCTTTATATGAATCCAATATATTAATAAAATATTATATTATTTATTATATTATTTATATAGTGTTAATGTTATTTTAATAAATGGAATGACTTGAATATTACTAGTTATATACTACGTATGATATAATAATTAGTTATGTTCAACAGATACTATGACTGTTTATAGGATATTCACTAATTATTAGTTTTTTGTTATGATTTATTCATATTTGGTGTTAGGATATATATTAGAATTATTACCTCTAATGAGTATGTATTTATAAATATTAGAATATTGATCTATACTTCTCACTAGACCAGGGCCAAATTATTTTCCCTAAAAACTAGTCGTCAGCTACTAGTTTCCCTAGACTCTTCCTTATTTAAATATTATTTTAATATGATTTTAAACCATTACATGAAATAGTTTCTTTTAACATATAAATTTGATGAATTTTTATATGTGTGGATATAATTTTATTTTATTTTTGGGTAGGTAATAAAAATTGTTTTTTAAAAAAGTGTGACAATTTAATATGTTTTAATAGTTTAATTTAATAAATAATATATAATATAAAATAATATTAAAAAAACATACACAAGGATAATAAATTAGTAAATTGGTGAGTTTATAAATCACTATTAAAATAGAAATTGAAAATTCCTTTCAATGTCAAAAATTATCACATCCTAGATCATATAAATCAGCTGATCGTAATAAATATGATTGTCCATGGATTATCTATTTTATTGAAATAATAACATTAGAGACCACAATAATATTACGATCCTATATCTAGCATGAGGATTGAGAAACACTTGTATAGAAAACCTTAAATTTTTGGATAATAGGAAAATATTGTGGAGATAATTCATATGATGTATTTATGAAAGATGAATTTTAGTCAACTATACAATAGTAATATATGATATCATAAAAAAAACCTATACATAGTGAGGTAAGCTTTGAGAATACTAAATAATATATAAATTTTTTTTGAAATAAAAATAATTTCCCATTAATGGATAGGTTGAAATTAATTACTTAAATTTTTATTTGATGAGTATTTAATAAAATTTGTTGTTAAATTATTGTAAAACATGATACGTAACTGAAAAAACAACAATTGTATATATATATATATATATTCATTTTGAATATTAGATATGAATAAAAATAATGAAATTGAGTTATTTAATATAATAATATTCTTAAATAAGTATATGGATATCATAATAATTCATAAAAAAGAAAGAATTTACCATATTTATTATTGATCACATCATGATTAATAGTAATTTTTCCACCCTTGTAAAATTGTATTAACCATTTTTTGTTTTAATTACTAGTTATTATAAACAATTAAACTTATAAATTAATTTATTTCGTTAATTTAAATGCATTTATACATACAAATTTCACTTATTTATATGTTTTCATGGTAGTTTGAGGTGATTTTTCGAATCCATGATGAAAGTAGAAGTGTTTAGTTCAAACCGTATACATACTTTATGGTTTAGTGGAGTGAAATGTATATATCCAGAGATATGTCCATGAATAAGGGATATAAATTTGTTGGTCAATATTTGATAATGGGGGATACGTAATATTAGTAAAACCCCCCTGGAGTGGTTTTTTTAGGTTGGGTTTGTAGATAATATATTAGAAGGATTAATTTTTTAGGCCTATGTAATATAGTTTATTACAATTCATGAAAGGTGGAAGAGGGTTGGATCCAATCAAGTAAGGTTTGAAGGATTTCTTGAAAATCTAGTTTTAAAAGATGTTGAATATAATAAAAAATTCAAGGAGCATATGAATTTTTTAGGGGATTATATGACTCTATCATGTAACTAAGAATTCGTGGATTGTTATTAATCAATAATATGTATTTAGGGATTTCATATGACCTTTTAAAATGACATTATATTTTATTTCAATTTTAACGTTTTATGGGATGTATTTCATATGTGCCTATCATATAAATTTTGACATTCTATGGAAAAAAATTCATTATAGAAATAGAATGTTGTAAAAGATGTTTTGTTACTTTGGGGACTTCTTATAAATATTCCTTGAAATCGTATGACTTTAGAAGGAATAATATGACTTTATTGAACTGTATGGAATAATGAATTTTAATGGTATCCAATTTCCAAATAATCATCACCTACATGTTGGAAAAGAAATATGGTATACATTGATATAATTTTAGGCAATGAATAAATTTATCTTCAATTATTCAAATATCAATGTAATTGGAATAAATTAGTGTTTCAAGATTAAATTAATATAGGAGTTTGTTCTGCGGAATTAGTTGACCTACATGGTGTTATCTTCTACATTCATGTAATAAATTAATGTGTGAATCTCCAAAGCATCGATTTTCATTTTAATATTGACCCACATGAAATAAATAAAATATTATCACTTTGATAATATAGTAATTTTCATTTAAAAAATACATGATTTTTGTAGATGATGGATTTATTTTATCTAATTCTAACCACATAATAATCTATTATATAAATTGATATGGAAACATGGAGTCTACATAAGGGTGAAGAAACATTATTTTTTAATACATTATCTCATTTATGATTATGATAGAAATATGTTCTAATATTTTCGAGGAGATGATTGAATTTTATAATTAATAAGGTTATGTTTTAAATTTTTTAAAATGTTTTATCATGTTGAAACTAGATATTTTTTCAAAAAAACAAACTAAAATGAAAATGTATAGAGGTTCCATAAAAAGGTATAGTCCCACAGAACATTGAACGGGTTAAGACTTTTAAATACGAAAATAAAAATGGTGAGTCAAATTATGAGATTTTAAAGAGAAAACTCTGATATAGAGGGAGGTAATAATATGAATATACTTCATTCATGTATTGTTAATCCGAAAAATAAATTAACATAAAGGGGTGATATAACATGTTTTTCAAACTATAAAGGTTTGAAAGGAGGATATGAAGGTTTCTAGGGGTTTATTCTGTAGAAAAAATTGATTTATGTCATTTAAACAATAAGAATGATATGTTATTTAAAACAAAATTCCTTGTTTAGTTCTCATATAAGTTATTGGAAGTGGTAAAATAAATAAGAGGAGCACTGTGTTACACCCTATGAGAAGGGTTGTTTGGATTCTAGTTTTCCAAGATTTTAAACCAGGAGGGTCCATATATAAGTAATCATCCTTTACCATTACATATTTTATAGTATTTAGATAAGAATTAACTTTCTTTTTTACCCAAATATATTTTATCTTTCCATTTTTAGTGATTTCTTCCACAATAATTACATTACAATTCCATATTTTATATAGTGATCACTTATACAGAGTATCATTTTCCAATACAAAATAACCCATTTAAAATAATACATTATTTCATTTTCAAACAAATTTTCATGTCTATCAACATGACTTATTCTTTTCTTTATCCCATCATTAAACATAGTGAATAACAATTTTTAATAAGGCATGAGAAAAATATTAGTAATAGATATAAAAAAGTAAAAACAAATAAACAAGTTAGTTTATTAACATATATATACAATCATTTTCCGTTTCAAAATAAAATTTTGGATTAAAAAATAATCATTTTCTTATCCCGTAAATCAATACCTCTGTCAAAATGTTTTCTTAAAACATTTCATAATATATATTAAATGAAAAACAATTCTTATAATGTTTTATTTTATGTGATGAAAAACAAGTAAAAACAATTTCACATAGTGAAAATTTTAACCATGAAAATTTATCTTATACATTACTCTAAAAATAATATCATTGTCTTACCCTAGGAAATCATACTCTTTTTGAATAAATACATAGAAAGCACAGACAAAACATGTTTGTAACTTGGGGAATATTTTTTATGTAACTCTTACATATCAAATAGTCATAAAACATATAGATGGAATTACATTCATGGTTTACGAGGAATAAGAATCATGGTTATACATAGAGTTACTGTAATAGTTACACTTGAAACAACTATCAAGACTATACTTCAAATAACCATTATGGTCAACTTCCAAACATAAATATTAACAAATGAATTGGATTGATATTTTTAACCCAAAAATCCATGGTTTATTAAATAACCACCCATCATCATAAGCAATTATAAAGAACCATTACACAATAATAACACATAAAGAAAACAGTTTAAAAAAAATCATCAATAAGTAACCATATTTGGATATGAAAATATATATTTCATTTTGAAACAATTTTAAAAATAACTTGAATATAGGGAAGGTGGGTTTTTATTTGAATTAATCATTGAATATTCTATTGTATTTCAATTTTAAAATAACTTTTAGGGCTACCAAAAATTAATTTTTTTATATGTTAATATAATAAATTCCATTTTACTTTTATAATAAAAGCGAAACATTCTATATAAAATCTATAAAAAAATTCTTTTGAAACCCTGTGAATGAAATTAAAATGTGGTGTAAAATTTAAATTAAATAAATTTATTTATATTAAAACATATTTATAAAATAATTTTAATAAAATATGGGCATAAAAAATTATTGTGAAGTGATACCTTAAATGATTATTTTTATTGAAAATATTTTATGATGACTACGTCATGTCACGTACATTCTTCAATGCTAAGAATAAAAAAATTGTATTAAATATTTACTTAGATGAGAAACTATTCCAAGTTCATTATTCTTTTTTACTTCACTTATAATTAATTTATATACAATGATATAGTCTATTAAGTTTATATCAGACATTTTGATGATATTCATCTCATATGTCCGATTTTTTTTGTTGGTTGATTATAATAAAATAGGCCATTATTTAATCAAAATATTAATGATGATATTAATGAAATAATTATAATTATATACATATATATAAATTATACCTTTAAAACCAACAATGAAATATGGTTTTGAAAAATTTACTATGTTACTATCATGGATATGGTAACCCAAACATATACATGAATAATGTTTACATTTTCAATGATAATTATATAAATATGTTAAGTATTATATTATATTTATTGAATGATAATTATATCAAAAATATCATATTATTTATTTTTGTAAATATATATATATATCATCAATGTTATGTAGTGATGAAAAAGAAGTGATATCACTTTTTAGAGGTGGTAGGATACACAAACACTCAAACAAAATTTACATTTTCCAGTTAATTTAATGTTACAAAAAGTGTCAAATATTTTCCATTTTAAAAATTATAAAAATTTAAAGAATAAAATAAATTGTTTTAAAAATATATATCTTTATATCCACCTTGTGGGATGGTTATAGAAAAATAATTTTGTTAGTTCACAAGGTAGTACTCCGTCAGATACATGAATGGTGCCTTTGTCTTCTATTTGATGGTAGTGGAGACGGATATATGTTATTCCAATATCATAATACTATATTATTATGTGTAAGATGTTAATTTAATTTAATTTTATTTTTTGAATAATTTTTTTTGATGTGAAATAATATATAAAACAGAAACACCTGGATAAAAAAGATTCTTCATTGAATAAGCACTTAATGATTAAACCAAAATCCATACTAGGATAGTTTTATGATTAAATAAAACTCTATGACGTTGGTATAGATGTAAATAAATTATATTTTCCAATACTGGCTTCGAAAAATGGCTTTTTATGTGTGAATAAATTAGAAGAATAGGATCCGTTTTATAAGAGCTCGAAAGAGTACTCTTGGAAGTACATAAATATTTAAATTAATATTAATAATTTTTCACATTAAAAAGGAAACAAAACTAGAAATATTAAAAAAATTTATTTTTAATCAAAATACTATAATAATATAATATATTTAAAATTTTAGATCCTATTTTTACCCTTATATTTTTTTCATCATTCATTATCGTTTTTGACAATTATAGTGATATTAAAAATTTTTACACATATGGGCTTTATATAATTATAATAGAAGAACAAATGGGCTATAAATGAACCCTATATGATTTAAAAAACAATATTACAATAACATGGAAAAATATAGTATTATTAATTATTTTAAATTTTTTAATAAAATAAAAAAAATTTAAAAATAATATTAATGAAAAATTTGGAACTGTTATGTTAATTTTACATGAAAAAAATAAAATATAGTCCTTGAACTAGAATAAATGAATAAAACAAATATATTATGGAATTTTTATCAAATTTTGTTTGCAATGAAAAATATATCAAAGAAAACTATTTTTAGTTTTTTAAATCAGTTTATTAAATTTTCTACTACCTACATAAGCATTGTGTCATTATTACCTAAGAATTTATGATAATAACTTCTGCACTAAAATTTATAAATAAAATACAATGATAAAAAATATATACATTTTAAATAAATATTTATTACCAAACATACCCTATTTCTTACATATATCAAAAATTTATTGATATACCATCAAATAGAATGACATTTTCGATATTTTTTATATATAATAATATAAAGGACTAAATCAAGAAAAATAGAGAAAGGGGGAATATTTTCAAATTATGGATGATTATAGATGATATAAAATCATCCAATTAAATTAATTAAATAGTTAGGCTAATTAATTAGTCCTTATAGTTTTATTTGTAACCTTAATTATCCGATTTACCCTTTAATATGGTAATAAAAATTACTTTGGTTACTATTGATGATGTCCAAAAAAAGGAAACTATTAACAAAATTTGGACCCAAGGATTAAAAATAATGAATAAATTTATTAATAAGAAAAAGATAGAGGTTTTTAAATTTTTATTAACGTTATATCAAAAAAAACGTGACGAATGTTTTAAAAAACTGTTTTAAAATAAACAATGATATTATACAAAATTAAATTACAAAATTGATTAAGAAAAAAATAATTTTATTATTAATTATAAAATATAACTAATTGAACTTTTAATTAATTTATTTAAATAGTTAATCTTTATAAATTTTTGATTAAAAAATATAACCACCCATAAAAATCTGTATTTTTTTCATTCCCTAAAAATCAATATTTTTCAAAAAAATCCAAAAAACATTCCTCTAAAAATGTTTTAAATTTATAATATCCAATACGATATGATTTTTATAAAATAAAATTTCAAAATTTATGATAAATTAATTATATTAACAGCTAAAAAATGAAATCATTTTTGAAGAAAACCTATTTTTGGAAGTATAATTGACTTTACTAAATATTGACTGATTATTTAGTACAAATTTATTAATACATTATCATTGACTATGAAAAATAAATATATTTCATAATTTAATTAATATTATCCACAACTTCCAAATTGACGGCTTTGTTACAGATGTCATATTAAAATAATAATATTTTATGGTTTTTTTACACTTGGGATTTCTTGTCCTACATTATATCAGACATAATGGCCTATTTTTAAATATTGGTGTTTTACATGTCCCACCCCCCATTAAAAATTGATTACATAAAATTATAACTTGATCTCATTAAAAAATTATTTCCAAATAAAATACCTATACTTAAATATCTCATTTTTAAAAGGGATGATAATACTTCATCTTTAAAAGTGAGATAGTGGAATATGAAGGTTATCTCTAATAACATGTATATATGATTTCAAAAAAAATGAAAAGAAAAAATTGACAAGGGATGAAATAATAATTTCTAAATAATAATGGATATTGTTAGAGATCATTGATCATATGAAATTGGAAAATCACGTGAAATTCAACAACCAAAAAAACTATAAACCAATGTTGTGTGAAAAAAACCTTCAATTAATCAGAAATAAAGGTAATAATATTTTTTTTTGTTTTAATATAGTTTTTATATATATGACTAATAACTTTGGCATATAGATGAATAAATCAAGGAAATATACTCACTCAATAAGTATAATCTCATTATTAGTTCAATTTCTGACCACATATCTTCCTTTTCTCCATCCGATGAGTATTAAAGTTGATTTTTTATGTCTGGATGACTTAAATCAACTTTTAATGGATTAGATAATTCCAAAAAATTATAACATGATATTCCTCATATCAATAGATAGTAACAAAAATGTTTATTATAAGGTTCTATGATTTCTAAAATGAATTGTCCATTATATAAAGAAATAATACATTAATCACCTAAAATTAAAAAGTTATGCCCAAAGTTATAACATACTCATCCTATGAAAAATTTCATTAAAATTATTCACTATATATCAGACTAATATTTTACCCCAAATATTATAAGGATTTAATAACATATTTATCAATGTAATATTTACAATTTTACTCTAACTAGTATCAATCACACTTAAATTATCATTCCCAATATGTATATAGAATTGTCATATAATATCCAAGATTTTATAATAATTTTTATAAGTGGACCAAATCACTATAAAGCCACATTAAAATATTATATTCTCCCAATAGATAATTTAAATTTTAATCATAATATAATTTACCTTCTAATCATAATGTAGTTCCCTTTACCTTAATCAAATAATGTTACCAAAATAGAGAATTTCATCTAAAATAATGTCTATTACCTAATCACCCATTTAATTTTCATCCCATAGTTATCTATATGATATAATTTATGTTCCAAAATTGTAATAACCCGAAATTACCTCTATATAAACTATCATATAAACCCTAAATTTTATTAATCCCTTTAAACCTTGGTTCACATCATATAATGGCATTATTCATTAAATGATTGACCAGGTTATACCTGTGGGATATGTATACATCAACCCAATAAAAAATCTCATCAAATTTCATTAATCACATTAAAATCCCATCACTAAAAACATCAAAATGGTTATTAAGGATTTTAATCTTTTCACCATATTTAAAATCACAACTTTTGAATTTTTATACATATAAACCGTAATCACAAAAAATTATTCCTAATCCATTAACCATTATTTTATATCTTATTATTCAATATTTCTTTTATATAATAATAAATATGAGTCTTGTATTAAGATTAATATATATCAAAACATATTCTAATATATCATCCAAACCATTCATAAGTCATTTTCATTGTCCTCATCATTAATAATAATGGAATTATCCATTACCAACCATTTATCTACATGGTCTTGTAAATATTATTCCTATGCTTTCTACCTAGTAAATATATTTTCATAATTACCATACTACCCACATATAGAATATATTAATTTTTTGTATGAAATTTATTCACATTCATTGTTTTAACTGAACGCTTCATTGTAACCTAGAAACATTATTTTTAAATACCCTCGTTTAACATATTAAAAACATATTCTTTATATTTTATGATATTTTTATAAGAAAATCATCAAACATTATAGACACATGGGATAGTAAATATTTCAAAATTCATGGAATTTATCATATGTACTTCCACAAATCTTTAATTATATATTATTTAATGAATTGGGAAATTTTCATAGGTCCATGGAGTTAAACATAACTTCTGATAGTAAGTTAAGAATAACAACATTTTTTTCAAAATAGCTCCCATTTCATTTGGTTTCCCTCTATTAAAACCATTATATTCTCATTCACATTAATTGTTACATTGGTTCCTTTTGGATCAAGATGATTACTAAAATGAGATATCATATTGTGTGCATATCAATAATGTAACTCCCTGACCACAATTACCCAGAGGCGGTGCATTATTACATAACATTGGCATAATCACAAGAATGATCAAATCTCAAAAGACTGATTAGTTTAGTATCCTTGGAAACATGACATATATTCATAAATCATAAAGTACAACATGAAATCAAAACAACAACAAAATCATGTCCCCTTTAAATACACTTATCCCAGAGACTATCCCTCTAGGTTAGTCATAATATACTTCTTTACATCCTGGGAAAAATAAAACATAGAAAGGGGTCAGCTCATATGCTCAGTAAGGATAACAATATAGTAGAAACTTTAATAAATAAGCATAAACATTTAAGGCAATGTATAACTAAAAAAAAGACTTTTAAAATTGAACTTCAGTATAATATGTCAAAGATAAAATGAAATAATTCCCTTTAATTATTCACATGGATATTCTACTAATCGAATAATCACATGCAATATCAATAACCACTTTCATAATAATGGAATCCATAACTCCAGACTATCATAACCACATAGTCAAGGTCTTGTGTCAAGACTACAAATAAGTTTTTTTCAAGGCCTTGTTCCAAGACACTAGTTTGTCTCATGAGACCTACCAATGCGTCTAACAGATATACCGGGCTCCACCCATCACTTATTAAGTCTAATACATTCCTCATATGAATAGGTTTAAACATAACATAAACATTCGTATTAAAACTAGCATAAGAAATGTCAATACTTTCTCCAAAAACCACCAATGGTTTAAAAATAACACATCCACAGTCAAAAATATATCAAAACCTTCAATACAATATGAAAGTTTTGTATCATAATAAATCAACTTCAAATAAGCTAAAAAGACATCAAAGGATGTTGACATAGATGAAATCAAAACTTCTTGAGAGAAATATATATTGTTTTTTAATCATTTAAAAGCCAAATAATTATTAAAGAAAACATTTACTTTGAAAATATTCTAATAATCTTGTAAGGGAATCTTCGACAATTTTATAATGGCGGAAAATAGCCGTACATGCCGTATAAGTTTAAAAAATATATTCTTACATTAATTTTGTCGAAAAGGATAAAAAGGAACATGTTTGGAAAACGATGGAAAGATTTCTTTACAAACATCTTATAAAAAGTAAACAAGGGTATAAATGACATTAACCAATATTCTATAAATTATTAAGAATGATTTGAAATACATTTTTATGAAACATGGATGTGGATGATAAAGAGGTTCCAGTAGATAATTATGTATAAACAACCTCAGATAATGAAGAGATTGTGAAATAAACCCTTAACTTGTACTTTTCCTTAGTTGAGGGTAGCTTAACCTCATATATAATAGTTAAATCATTGTTATTAAATTATAAAAGAATAATATACAAAAATATGATATCATATTTGATATTTTAATATTTCTTTGCTAATAATATTTTAGTATTATTGTCGATTCGGGTGTTCGCTTACTCATTTTCTTTTATATGTTTTGTTAAATAAGCCGTGTTTGTTATCCATAGGTTGTATCTTATTCATATCCTGAATAATATCAAGTCCTAAAACATTCTTTTTAATCATCAAATAAAAATTAGTCCTGAATGGATAGATGGGGAATTAATCTTATCGCGTTCGTGGAGATGGTAGTCCATACGTACGCACAAGCAATAATATCATTCTTTTGATATTAAAATAATATAAAATTGGATGTTATATAATATATACAGAATAATTATAATTTTATATTCATTATTTACTTCAATTAAACTTCATTATCATACACATCAAAATAATAATGTTGTGAATAACAATTACACCACGACGTGGAGACGGTAAGCCGTACATACGCACATATCGTGACATGTCATTCAATGGATGGATAGAATACAGAATACGGTTGTAAAATATTTATCATAACACCATTGTATATAGATGATACTAATGATATTATTTTATAATGGAAACAACAAAGAAAAAGGAAGTGGAAGAATAAAGGAACTTGAAAGAGGTGGTGAGATTTTTACCTCTTCTTCAGGTTCTTCCTTTTGATTTGATCAAAAGGGATCCTTAAGTTGTCTTTCAGAATAAAGTAAGGCCTCTAAGATGAATTGATGGAAGTTTAGAGAATATATGGGTAGGGGTTGGCCGAGCCAAAAGGCTTCGACGGTATTAATTCGAGAGAAGGGGGAGTGCCCTTTTATAATAGGGGTGAGGGGCACCTTAAGAAAATATATAATTATTATTTTATAATAAATTAATATTCAGTTTATAATTGATCCAAAGTGACTTATTTCTTGGATAAGGTGGTTATGGGTCTAAAACCACCCAACCAATAGGTTTTAGACTGGTTTGGGTCTCTAAGTTAAACTTATCATTTATATTTATTTCTTAGTTAAATAGTTTGACATTTACCATGTCTCTTGTATTTTTATATTATATGGTTAATAAACATACTATATACATCCAATAGAACCCCAAGTGGTTCATTAATAATACACATATCATTATATAAGTCTCTTGGTAGAACCTTAGATTTTTATGAATTGAATATCAATTAATAATATATTATTTGTTTTAAAAAATCTTTTATGTCAATTTTGACACTATTTGGTATTTTATTTTTTCTAAATTTATAATAACATTATTACTTCAAAACTAATTCATTTAATCAACCCTAACATGTCATTTTATCCTATAAAATTCTTTTAATTCATTAAAAGTCTCAAATTATATTTATTTGGGTATTTATAATATCAATTATTTTAATATTTCAGTAATAAAGTAATTACTACATCATCATTAATTCATAAATACATTAAATTAATTAATTTATAAAAATTATAAATAAAATACCATTATGTAGGAAATATGTTTATATTTCTAATGAATATTTTTAATCAAGTTTATCTTATGTATAGACCTATATTAAAATTGTTTTAGTTATTAAACATTGATTTTAACTCTTTTAACACTTCTTTGAATTAAATAATTATAAATGGCCTAATCTAATCCATGTGGACCAAAGAGGTTCATATTTTATTCCTAATGTGGTTTTTGGTCTAATTATTCTTAGCCAATAGAATTAGGACATGTGTTAGGGTAATAATAATATCATTTTTACCCTTAATTACCCAATTTACATTAAATCATGGTAAATAAAAGTAAAAAGTTACTATTCACCAAAAATTATTTTTATCCTATTGAACCAAATTTTACTCATTGATATTAACCGTGTCTCTCAGATTTTCTAAATTCCACTCACAGAAGAGGTAAAATAATATTTTATGTGAATTTGAAAATTCTCCTAGGAGATGGGTGGAAGATGGTGAAAAGGTTAATAAAATTTTTATATATATAAAAATATTATAAACTGACTCCAATGAATTAAATTTAACTTATATAGGTATAATGTATCTTTTTTGACCTAAAATAAATTTAAATAAAATAAATAATTATTTAAATAAAAAATGTGTTTTAACTAATAACTTAGTGTTTTTCACTATTCATCAAAAATTGAAACTTTTCAGAAAAATACCAAAAATTCACAATAAAATAATTTAAATATTCCAAATCCAAAAATAAAGTCCATTTTGAAAGATCAAATTTATAAAATTTCAAAAAGTGGGTATTACTATTCATAACGGCTAGTTTGATTGGTTGTGGTGTGTGTTTGAACTCAAAGTTGCGTACAACACACGCTACGGTATTATTAAAAGAGAAGCGTACTGTGGAAGCTTGGGGTGCTTTGTTCTCCCATCCTTCAGATAATTTTGTTCTTGAAATTTCTAGGATATTACTGCATAAAAATACTTGGGTGGTTCTTCAACATATGTTCCTCAGGTTCCCACATTGCCTCTTCCATCTTATGGTTTCTTCATAAAACTTTTACCAGAAGAGTTGTCCAGTTTCACAGCACTTGTCATCTGGTATCAAGAATCCTTATTGGATCATCTCAATAAGACATATTGGGTTCCAGTTTTACTTCCTCATAGGTGAGTACATGCGTTGGGTCAGGCATGTATTTTCTCAATAGTGATATGTGGAACACATCATGAACTTTGGAGAGACTTGCCAGCTTTTCCAAATGGTAAGCTACAACCCCAATTCGTTCTAGAATTTTGAAATGTCTGATGTACCTGACACTGAATTTACCTTTCTTACCGAAACGTATAACTCCCTTATATGGAGATACCTTCATGAAAACATGTTCTTCTACCTAAAATTCAAAATCCTTCATTTGGTTATCAGCATAGCTATTCTGCCTACTTTGAGCTGCTTTGATGTGGTTTTGGATTACCTTCAATTTTTCCATCGTTTCCTCCACTAGTTCTGGGCCTACGAGTTTTCTTTCACCAACATCATCCCAATAGGTTGGTGTGCGACACACTTTCCTTATAAAGCTTCATATGGTGTCGTCCAAATACTTGAATGGAAGCTATTGTTATAGGAAAATTCTACCAGAGGTAAATATTGGTCCCACATAAGTTGAAAGTCAAGTGAGCATGATATCAATATGTCTTCTAAGGATTGAATAGTCCATTCTAATTTTCCATCTATTTGAGGGTGGTATCAAGTGCTCAAATAATGTTCAGTATCCAGGGATTTATGAAGAATTTTCCAGAATCATGATGTAAAATGTGGATCACGATTAGAAACAATCGATAAAGGTACTCCATGAAGTCTTACAACATCATTAATATATACTATTTCTAGACGTTCAAGTGGTAGATCTTCTCTTATAGAAATAAACTGTGTTGACTTGGTATGAAAATCAACAATAACCCATATTGCATCATTTTTTCTAGGATTATTTGGTAGTCCCATGAAAAATTCCATCGTGATATTATCCCATTTCCACTCAGGTATGAGAAGAGGTTGCATGACTCCTCCTGGCTATTGCCTTCCTGCTCTCACTTGTTTACAAACCTTACATCCTGAAACAAAATCAAAAATTTATCTCTTCATGTTTTCCCACCAAAAATTTTCCATCAAATCTCTATAAATTTTTGTGATCCCATGTTGTATAGAGAAATTGGAACTATGAGCATCATCCAACAATTCCCTTTTTAGATTAGGTATATCGGGAACACAAAGTCTCTTCCCAAATTTAAAAATTCCATCTTCATATACAAAGTCACTCAATCTATAATCATTCAGAGCTTTAATATTCTTTTGAAACTCTTCGACATCAGTCTGAGAACTCTTTATCCTTTCTAGTAAAGATGGTTTGAAAACCATTTGAAAAAGTATTAATGTTTCAACTTCCATGGTGATTCCTATATCCATCTTTACTATATCCATGAAAATAGGATCCCTCTCAAACCTCATCTTGTTCAAAACTCTATGATCCTTTCTACTCAAAGAATCTTCCACCTTATTTTCCTTCCCCTGGTGGTAGTGTATTGTGCAATAATAATCCTTGAGTAGTTCAAGCCATCTCCTTTGCCTCATGTTGAGTTCCTTCTATGAGAAAATATACTTCACACTCTTGTGATCAGTACAAATCTCATATTTATCACCATAGAGATAGTCTCTCCAAATATTCAAAGCAATGATTACAGCTTCTAGCTCAAGATCATGAGTAGGATTGTTTTGCTCATGAATTTTCAGTTGTCGTGATGCATAGGCAATAACCCTATCATTCTTCAGAAGGAAACGAGCAAGTCCTTTCTTCTATGCATCATAATAAATAACAAACCCTTCCTTCCCTGATGGTAGTGTAAATATAGGATCATTGAATAATATTTTACTCAGTTCTTCGATACAATCTTCACACTCTTTTGTCCAAACAAATTTAACCCCTTTACATGTGATCTTGGTTAATGGGTTAGCCAACCTGGAAAAATTCTGGACGAAACATCGATAATAACCTGCTAAACTAATAAAACTGCATACATCAGTTATACTCAATAGTGCTGGGCATTCTTGGATTGCTCTTGTCTTAGAAGGATCAATAGATATTCCATCCTTAGAGACAATATGTCCAAGAAAAGAAATCTCCTAGAGCTAGAATTCACACTTCCTAAACTTCCCATATAATTCATGTCTTCTTAGAGTCATCAAGATAAAACGTAAGTTATTTTCATGATATTTGTAGCTTTTAGAGTATACCGAGATATCATCAATAAAGAAATCTACAAAGTCATCAAGATATTTCTTGAAAACTATGTTCATTAGATCCATGAAAATAAAGGGTTCATTAGTTAGCGTGAAAGGCATTACTGTAAACTCGTAATGCCCGTACCTAGTTCGAAATGCTATCTTCGGAATGTCATCCTTCTTCACACACAACAGATGATATCCAGATCGAAGGTTAATCTTTGAAAAGTATTGATCTCCATGTAGTTGGTTAAATAAATCATCAATGTGAGGTAGGGGATACTTGTTATTTATTGTTATAGTATTGATCTCCCTGTAGTCGATACATAACCTCATAGATCCATATTTCTTCTTAACAAAAAGGACATGGGCTCCCCATGGAGAAACACTAGGGAGAATAAATCCCTTATTACTCAGTTCATCAAGTTTTTTCTTTATTT
Organism: Viscum album; assembly: GCA_963277665.1. Lineage (NCBI taxonomy): Eukaryota > Viridiplantae > Streptophyta > Magnoliopsida > Santalales > Viscaceae > Viscum > Viscum album. Next base: position 880,421,820 of record OY728153.1, on the reverse strand, counting down.
CAACTAATTCTATAGTGTCCATTCTATAAGGGTTCTTCGATATAGGCCTTGAACCAAGAATTAAATCAATGGAAAACTCAAATTCTCGTTCTGGAGGATGTCCAGGTAAATCATTCAGAAATACATCTAAATATTCTTTTACAATAGGTATATCCTCTATTTGAACATTCCTTTCCTCACCCACAGTTATTTCATTTTCATCCTCCCTGATAATTGAAATTATTTGAGCTACTGAGGGTGGATCTAGATAAGAATTAGGTGGTGACGATTCTTCTATAAAGATTAGGTGTTCCTTATCGTCATTATAAAAAATAGTAACCTCCTTATTCTTACAATAAATCTTCACATCATGGTCTAAAAACCAATCTAATATGAGGATTACATCAAACTCAATCATGGGTATGAAGATGAGATCAGTAGATAAAGAACATTTATATCCTCTAATGGGGACAGATTCACAAAACATTGTTATAATGATACTTCTCTTAGGAGTTTTGACTGAAAACTCCATTGTTAAATCATATTGGAAATATAAAATTTGCATAGAAAACCAGAAAGATATGAAACAATGCGATGATCCAGAATCAAATAATGCATTTTCTAAACTTGAGGAAACCATTAAATTACCTACCACCACATCTTTCAGTGCTTCAACCTCAGCATTAGTGATTGCATAAGCTTGGCCTTGACCCCTTGTCCTTTTCTGAGGTAAGTTCTTCTGAATCATAGGACATTCATTTGAATAATGTCCCATCTCCCTGCAATTGTATCATTGAACATCGATAGCTTCATTCTTCCCCTTAAAATCACGAGCATGGTGGCCATTTTTACCACACTTGTAACAGACTCCCATTCCCTTCAAGGAAGTACTGGGGTGTTTCTTCCAACATTTACTACAGGATGGATATTCAACTTTTCCCTTCTTATACTTATTTCCATTTCTAGGGTGATCAATAGATCTCTTCTTCTGTTTCTTTCCTTTAATGTTGTAAGACATAGATAATTCCTTTTCTATCATGATAGAACCTGAGACAATATATTCATACGACAAGAAGGATTGTGACAATAATTCTCGATGAAGAAATGGTTTTAACCCATTTAAGAAATGATCAATCTTACTTCTTGGGTTACTTATATAATCTGCAGCATTCCTTGCTAACCTTGTAATGTTAGACTCATACATTGCAATATTCTTGTCCTCCTTTTGTCTCAGACTCAGAAATTGTATTTCCATATCCGCTCGATGGTGATGAGGAAATTATTTTTCTATAAAAATATATTTAAACTACCTCCATTCCATATTTTATACTTCATCATCTTCCTTCATGTTTTGAATCAATGACCACCATTGATCATCATTTCCAGTGAGGTGGTAAACTTCCATGACAACTTTTTCCCTTTGGCTACTCCCCAAGGCGTGGAATATTTTCTATAAGTAATTTATACATTTCTCAGCTACTAATGGATTTTTACTCCAATTGAATGTTGGGGGTTGTTGCCTCATGAAGTGATCTAACATTGATCCTCCACGTTGTGGATCAGGGTGCTCCATATGGGTGAGGTTATTATTTATAACCTGAGTGAGTTGTCACAGTATAGTGATAAGCTGATCAGCACCAGTTGTATCACTAGCTCAACTATAATTATCTTGAGCTGGAGGGAAATCTCTACAGGGAGTGAGTATTATTAATACAGTTTCCATTCCTTTAACTAGTTTCCGTTTCTAAACAATGGCATACACTAGATTAGTTTATGAATCGCAATACATAAATCCAAACTTGTAAAAAACTTAACATAAATTAAACAGTTTATGGATATAATTCATAATCATAAAAATGTTTTCTATGTGGAAGTATATACTCATAATCCCTTCATAATAGTTTGTAAATAAAATTTGAATTATCCAAAGCATATCCCTCGGTTGTTTCTTAAACAAGAGTGCAGCAGGGCCCATTCCCGTGCACCATTTCCCGTTCGAGTCTAGCTCAAAGCGGTGTTTTTGGGTTTTACCCCAAGGTACATCTGTGCCAGATCTGCCTCTACTTGCTCCTATCAATACATGGATGTATTTAATGGAAAACTCACAAAATCTCTACAATACCAAAATTCTAGTAAGTTCTTATATACTTATCCTCAAATTCTATCTTAGGTCTATGTGCTCTAATCAAAGTTTATCTAAATCTAGCTTCCAAGGTTTATACTAAAATTCCATTGATAACAACTATAATGCCATGACCCCAGTTACCCAGAGTCGGTGCATTATTACATAACATTGGCATGATCACAAGAAAGATCAAATCTCTAATGACCAATCAGTTTAGTAGCCTTGGAAACACTTGATATATTCATATGCCGTACATTACATCATGAAATCAAAACACCAACAACATCTTTTACCCTTTGAAAACACTTATACCTTATTACATCCCTCTAGGTTAGTCATAATAAACTTTTTCACATATTGGGAAAAATAAACCAAAGAAATGGGTGATCTCAGATGATCAGTAAGGATAACAATATAGTAGAAACTTTTATAAATAAGAATAAACATTTAAGGCAATGTATAACTAAAACAAAAGCCTTTTAAACATGAAAATCAGTATAATATGGAAAAGAAAAAATGAACTAATTCCATTTACTTATTGACATGGATATTCTACTAATCGAATAATCACATGCAGTATCAACAACCACTTTCATAATAAAGGAATACATAATGCCAGAATATCATAACCACATAGTCAAGGCCTTGTCCCAAGACTACAAATAAGATTTGGTCAAAAAATTATTCCAAGACACTAGTTTGTCACATGAGACCTACCAATGCATCGAGGAGCTATAGCGGGCTCCACCCGTCGCTTATTAAGTCTAATGCATTCCTCATATGAATAGGTTTAAACATAATATAATCATTCGTATTAAAACTAGCATAAAAAATTTCAATACTCTCTACAAAAACCATGAATGGTATAAAAATAACACATCCACAGTCAAACATATCACAAAACCTTCAATACAATATGGACATTTTGTATCATAATAAATAAACTTCAAATAAGCTTAAAATCCATCAAAGGATGTTAACATAGATGAAATCAAAACTATTTGAGAGAAATATCTCTTTTTTTGAAATCATTTAAAAGACATATAATTATAAAAGAAAACATTTAATTTGAAAATATTCCTATAATCTTGTAATGGAAGCTTCGATGATTATATAATGGCTGAAAATAGCATCACCCGCCATATAAGTTTAAAAAAGACATTCTTACCTTAATTTTGTCGAAAAGGTTAAAATGGACATTGTTTGGAAAATGACGAAAAGATTCCTTTAAAAACATCATATAAAAAGTCAAAAAGGGTATAAATTACTTTAACATATAGTCAATAGAATAGTAATAATGATTTGAAATACATTTTTAGGAAACATGGATGAGGATGATAATGATATCTCAGTAGATAATTACGTATAAACAACCTTGGATAATGAAGAGATTGTGAAATAAACCCTACCATGTACTTTTCATTGTTAGAGGGTAGGTTAAACTCATTTATAATAGATAAATCATTGTTACTATATTATACTAGAATAATATACCTAAATATGATATCATATATGATCTTTTAATATTTATTTGTTAATAATATTTTTGTATTTTCATCATTTCGGGTGTTCACTTACTCATTTTATTTTATATGTTTGGTTAAATAAGGCGTGTCTGTTATCCATAGGTTGTATCATATTCATATCCAGAATGATATCAAGTCCTTAAACATTATTTTTAATCATCAAATGAAAATTATTCTTGAATGGATATGATGGTGATTGAATCTCATCGCGTTCGTGGAAATGGTAGTCTATACGTATGCACGAGCGACAATATCATTATTTGGATATTAAAATAATATATAATCGGATGTTATATCATATATAAAGAAAAATTATAATGTTATATTCATTATTTACTTCATTTAAACATCATTATCATATTCATATAAATAATAATGTTTTGAATTACAATTACACCATGACGTGGAGACGGTAAGCTGTATGTAGGCACGTATGGGGACATTTCCTTCAAAGGATGGATAGAATACTGAATATGGTTGTACCATATTTATAATAACATCATATTATATAGAATATTCTGAACATATTATTTTAGAATTGAAACGACGAAGAAAAAGGAAGTGGAAGATGAAAGTAACTTGAAAGAGGTGGTGATATTTTTACCTCTTCTTCAGGTTCATCATTTTGATTTGATCAGAAGGGCACCATAAGTTGGGTTTTTGACTAAAATAAGGACTCTAAGATGAATTGAGGGAATCTGAGAGAATATTTGGGTAGGGTTTGGCCGATCCAAAAGGTTTTCAAGTTATGAATTTGAGAGAAGGGGGAGTTCCCTTTTATAAGAGGGGTGAGGGGCACCTTAGGAAAAGCTAGAAATATTACATTATAATAAATTAATATTCGGTTTATAATGGCTCCAAAGTGACATAAATCGAGTATAAGGTGGGATGGGTCTAAAACCACCCAACCAATAGGTTTTAGACAGTTTTGGGTCACTAAATTAACCTTATCATTTATATTTAACTATTCGTTAAATAGTTTGACATTTACCATGTCTCTTTGTATTTTTGTATTATATGGTTAATAAACATTCTATATACATCCAAGAGAACCTCAAGTGTTTAATTAATGATACACCTATCATTATATAAGTATCTTTGAAGAACTATATATTTTTTGGAATTTAATATCAATTAATAATATAATATTTGTTTTAAAAACTCTTTTATGTCAATTTTGACACTATTTGGTATTTTGTTCTTGGTAAATTCATAACGAAATTATTACTTAGATCCGAATTCATTTAACCAACAATAAAATGTCATATTAACCAATAAAATTCTTTTATTTCATTAAAATTTTCAAATTATATTTATTTGGGTATTTATAATATCAATTGTTTTAATATTTCACTAATAAGGTAATTACTACATCATCATTGTGTCTTAAATAAATTTAATTATTTAATATCTAAAAATTATAATTAAAATAAAATTATGTAGGAAATATTTTAATATTTCTAATGAATATTTTTAATCGAATTTCTCTGATGAATAACCCTATATTAAAAATGTTTTAGTGATTAAACATTGATTTTAACTCTTTTAACGTTTCTTTGAATTAAATAATAATAAATGTCCTAATCTTATCCATATAGACCAAAGAGGTTCATATTTTATTCCTAAGGTGGTTTTTGGTCGAATTATACTTAGCCAATAGAATTAGGACATGTGTTAGGGTAAATATAATATTATTTTTACCTTTAATTACCCTATTTACATTTAACCGTGGTAAATAAAAGTAAAAATTTACAATTTAGCAAAAATTATTTTTATTTTATTGAACCAAATTTTACTCCTTTATAATTACCATGTCTCTCGGATTTTCAAAATTCCACTCAAAAAAGTGGTAAAATTATGTTTTATGTGAATTTTCAAACTCTCCCAGGAGATGGGTAAAAGATAGTGAAAAGTTCAATAAAATTTATTTATATCTAAAATTATTATAAACTGACTCTAATGAATTACATTGAACTTATATAGGTATTATGTATCTATTTTAACCTAAAATAAATTTAAATAAAATTATTAATTATTTAAATAAAAAGTTAGTTTTAACTAAAAACTCAGTGTTCTCACTATTCATAAAAAATTCGAAGTTTTCAGAAAAATACCAAAAATTCACCCTAAGATAATTTCAATATTAGAATCCCAAAATTAAGCCCATTTTGAAAGATAAAATTTATAAAATTTCAAAAAGTGGGAATTAGTATTCATAACGGCAAGTTTGAGTGGTTGTGGTGTGTGTTAGAACTCGAAGTTGCATACAAGACACACTACTATATTATTCAAAGACATGCGTACTATGGAAGCTTGGGGTGTTATATTTAAAATAATCAAAAACAATCTTACAGGGATGTTAAAAACTATGATATATTCAACCATTTCATCATAAAATCATTTTATGTATCCAAAATAATATATTTCCCCTAAAATAAAAACCATTATGGTTATAGGTGAATTTTAAGTTATGCTCAAATAAAATCCCAACCTCTAATGTTATGTAAAGTTGGATCTAATAACATATGTAAGGACCTAAACATAAACATGACATATTCTAGATTATATACACAATAATTCACATTCTTACTTTTCAAAATGTCATTTTGGTTTAATATATTAAGAAATTAGATCGTAACACTTATCTAATGATCACATATATTACATAGTTGGAACTTCTAGTCAATATCTAATTTTCCTACCAAAAAAACATTTAGACTGAAAAATTAATCACTTTTCATGATAATGTTTCATGACATTTCACAATGAATCATTATTTCCATTACCAATCATTAAACACTCTGGGAAAAAAATTAAAACACGGGACATAAAAAAAATTGAAACATATTATTCAATGAGTTCTAAAAAAGAGTTCCTTTAAAAAAAATCTTTAGGATTCAGAAATAAATAATTTTTGTAGGAAATAAATCAAAATATATACCAAAATATTTTTATAAAAAAATTCATAACAAATATTAAATCAAAAATAAAACTCATAAAAGATTATTTTTAGTCATGAAAAAGTCATTATTTTTTTTCTCAAAATAATAATTTCCCCCTCAAAGGAGTCATATAAAATCCTTTAAACATAAAATAATTATCTTTCCTTATGAAATTGCATGATTTCATAAAACCTCACCTATGAATCATATATAAATAATCATGGTAACTGGGGGAATCATTTTCTATAACTCTAACATAATGAATAACAATCATTAATAAAACTAGACGAACCATAATGTTTTACATTATATAACCATGATGCTTATACTTGTAGTGACCTTCTTAGATAATCTTATAATAACCCTAATGGTTACACTTATAATAAACCTCATCATAAACTTCAAAACATTTAATATTACACAATAAATTGGAGGTGTATCATTGACACACCCATCCATATATTATAATGGAATATCACATCATCAGAATCAATTCCCAAAAACCATAACATAATCATAAAAACTTATATTTTTGGTTTTTAAAATATTATTTTCACCCATAAGAAAACATTTCTGAATATTGAAATATTACTTCCATTTTTAAATCCTTATTTAAAATAACTAGAAAATAGTGATTGTGGGAATTTAATTAAAGAATTCCGGAAATATTCTAAATTTATTCAAATACTATGTAATTTTTATAGAGGGGTGAAATGATGTTTTCATAATATACACAGAAATAGAAAATTCATTTTGTCTTTTACAAAGAATCTGAAATGCTCCATATGAAATTTTTTAAAAACATTATTTTTCAAAAAAACTTAAGAAAATATAAAAAGAAATATATAAAGAAAAATATAATTCATTTATTTTCACATGAATATAACAATAAAATAATTTAAAAAAATTATGGACATGAAATATAAATATTAGGAAGGGAATAATTAAAACGATGATTTCATTAAAAAAATCACCTTACCTTGAGCATGACTCATCAATTAAGATTTTTATCATATTGGATAGTAAACATGTATTAATTATTTACTTAATTGAGATCCCTTTTGAAGTTTATTATTCATTTTATTTATATATTACTTTGTTATATATAATTACATCATCAATTAAGTTCATATTAGACGTTTTGACAATATTTAGATCATATGTGAGAAATGAAATTAGTAGGTTGAAAACAGTCAAAGTGGTAAATTTTCATATATCCCATAGTAATAATAAAAAAATAATATTTATTTAATAATAGATGATTTATAATTTTAATACCAACAATCCATTGAGGCTATGATAGATGAACTATGTTACCATCATGGAGATTGTGGGATCTATAAATGCATGAGTAACATTTCCATTTTTTAATGACAATTATGGAAAGAATTGATGTATTATTTTATACATAAATAATTATAATTATATCATAACTGAAATATTATTTGATTAAATATACTTATATATATCATCCATGTGATGTGGTGATGAAAAATGAACTACATCGCTTCATGGAGATTGTAGTCCACATGGATACACAAAGAACCTTATCATTTAACAAATAATAGAATGGTAAGATAATATAGGATATATTTTATATTATTAATTATGAATATTTATTGAATATATATTTATATATTTAGTCCTTCATAAAAATCAGTTGTAAAAGATGTTTATGGAAAATAAATTTTATTAGTTTTTACGGTGGTAGTCCCCCATTCACACAATGGAAACCTTTGTTTCCAGTTTGATGGAAGCGGAGATTGATATATATTATAACATTAACATAATAATATCAAATTATATGGTATTTAATTATATTATTATATAATCATGTTTGAATAGAATTATAAGGATGTGGAATATGAAGTAAAATAAAACAATCGGTTCAAAATGATACAACTTCTTCAAATAACCTCTTATGGTTTATATGAAAATCCTTCCATGGTAGATTTTATGACAATACCGAAGAATATTAATTTTTGGAAGGGATTTTGGATACTATTTGGGTATATATTGGTTAGTAAAATGGTTAGTTATGTGTTAATTAATTAAAAGTAGATGTTCCCTTTTATATGAGACAAGAGGGTCACTCATCGAATTTCCAAACAGATTAATCAAATATCAATAAATGTAAAAATAAAAAATTCTCAGTATATATTATATTAGATTATTATATGATTATGAGTTTTAATAATTTTAGCCAACAAAATTTGGATAGGTTTATATCACATTTTATAGTTATTTTTTAGATTTATCCTGCTTTTAACCTTTTTGGCCAATATAGTGATATCATGGGTTTTTATAATTGATGGGTTCATATTGTTAGTATTAAAGAAAAAATGTCTCATAAATTGAAAATTAATTAATTGTTAATCAATATTCCAATAAATTGAATAAATATATTATTTTTTTAAATTTTCAATCATTTAATAAAATATTATTTACTATGAAATAATATTAATGTGAATTGTGGAACTATTCATTCAAAAATATATTTAAAACTAAATTATAACAATGTAATTTGAATCCAATGAATCCAAACATTTATTATATGAAATTATTATCTAACAAATCCATTGGAAAAAAATCATTTAAATAATAATATTTTTCATGTTATAAAAATCCTATTATTAGGATTTCTATAGCTTTGACAAGCATTGTGTCAGTTTTGAGTGATAATTGATAAAAATTATTTCAAGCATAAAATTTGAAAATATATTAATATGATATGAATAATAATTCAAATATAAATAATATATTTTTAATTGATAATAACATTTTTTCCAAACATAAAATATTCCAATATTATAGAATTAATAGAATTATATTTCTATATTTTCTTTATAAAAAATAATATAATGGTAAAAAGGATTTAGAAATGGAAAAAGTAAATATATTTTAACTTTTAATGATTATGAAAATGATATAATCGTAATGATAAATTAATAAAAGTGTTAGGATCTTTTTTTATTCCCTTTCATTTTATTTTTATCATTAATTATATGATTTACCCTTGAACATGGATGAAAAAATTATTAAGGTTAGTATAAAAAATGTCTAGAAATTATAAAGTAATATTTAATTCATTCATTCCCATGAATTTAAAATTTGTAATCCATTTATTATAATTTATAAAATAGAATTGGTGTTTTTTAATTTAAAATTAAACCAATAATACTTGATAGAAAATACTTTTCCATAAAAATACATTTTAAATATAAAATATTTTTATAAAAAATTAAATCATAACATTAATTAAAATAAATATAATTGAATTATTCATAACAGAATATGATTAATTTTACTTTGAAACCATTTTAAAACAAAATATAACAACTTAAATTCATTAAAAAATATACTTTTCAATGAAAATATGTATTTTTAATAAATCACTATATAATAAATATTTGTATAAAAAATTCCTTAAATTCACTCTAAGCTACTTCTTATTTTAAAATTTAAAAAATGATATCTTTTTATTAAATACAAAATCCCATAATTTTATAATATCTTATATTATCCACTCCCAAAATGAAATAAAAATAATTTGTGACGAAAATGTTTTTTATGAATAATATGACATTACTAAATATTGGGTGATTATTTACCAAGAAATTATAAGTAAAATATTATTTTAAATGAAAATTATAAATATTATATAATGTTTTAAATCCTATATATAACCATCAATATAATGTTTGCTTATAATAATCATAAATTTTTTTGATAATTTTTCAATTGTTTATCTTGGATATCCATTTCATACACAATTTCAATGATAATTTTATTTTAAAAAATTTAAGGATGTTACACTATGTGAATATAATGAACATGTAATTTGAATCAGTGTTCCTTAATTCCTCCAATTCGCATGAACATTGTATAGTGTAAATATCATAATATCCCTTTTGGGTGAACCACAAAAATTTTACAAGGATATTTATCTTTCCAATATTATGGACACAAGGATTTGAGATATAAGTTCTAGAAATTGTCCCAGAATAAGACCATTGATATGTTAAAAAAGAAAAGATATTTTTTAAAACATGTATATTATAGAATGATTCAAAAAGAGTCAAAAAATGTTTTTCATTTGGAATAATATAGTAATAAAAGATATATGTAGTATTTGAGAAATCATAACTCATGTAAAATTTTATGAATGAATCCTTGATAGATTCAAATTTCAGTTCAATCAAATTATTTTAGTTTATTAAGATATAGATTCTAAAGAGATAATGTTTGAATGATTTCATAACACACTTATAGAATATTAAATAAGGATCAACGACAATGAATCCATGTCAAAAAATGACTATAAGAAATTAATATTTGTGTACATGTATAAATATTTAGTTAAAAAATATCTTGATGGTGAAAAGGATTATATGATTATTTAAATTCATTCCTCTAGTCTAAAAGGAAAAATTCCAAGTTTATGGGAAGTCATTCAATCTCTTTTATCATATTCTGAAATGTTGGGTATGAGGTTTCTAGGTGTCCCATGTAATTTTAGAAATATGATGAGGAAAATGAAACTAAAATGAATTCATTAAAAGGTGTGAACAACAAGTAAAAACCAAATAAAAATATCTTTATAAAATAGAATATTGTTAACATAAATTGGAAACTGAAGAAAACATTGATCAACAAAAATAAAATTATATCATAAATAGATGGGTTTTTGGAGGAATTAATAGTAGAGGAAGTAGATGACAATATATACCTTACTGAATAAGTACTTATGGTTGTTGTAGATAGTTATATAGTGGAGGAATATAATCAGGTAGATGTGGTAATTAAGAGAATAGATGATATTAATGATGAAAATAACGATTCCCATGAATAAATATATATCTAGAGATATAAAAAATAAATCAAAATTACTTTTTAATATAACTATACTTTTTATTATAAAAATTAATAGTATAATCGATAACTAAAATAATAACATAGAAAAATTAATTCTATGAATTCTATATGATTTCAAAAAACATTTTGAGTTGAGCCTTTGTGTAGATTAAAAAATTTGAATAATTGATGGGATGAATAGATCGATTAATGAATTGGATATAATAGATGATAAAAATAAATGAGAAATAAGGATTTTTTGACTGAGGTGTAATGTTTATGAAAGACTCATCGTGACTTATATATAATTATGGAGAGAAAGTACATCAACCACTAGGACTGTTCGTGGGGTGTCCATATAAAAACATATTCATATTCAATGAGTGTAATTGTTTAGAGGAAGTGAATGTTCAATAATCCTAGAGGATTATAGATTTCATGTAGTGGTAGTAAACTCAAAACCATATACATATACATATTAGAATATGATTCAGTTTCCCTATATTCACAAAACAAACTTTATTATTGAAAATTAGTAAAAAGAACTAAATTTCTGGTGTTATTCATTTGGGAAGTTGTGGAGAACCTAACATATGATCTCCACCATAATATAATACATCATGGATTAAGAAATATAAAAATATATCATTAATTTTTCATTCTATTACTATGCTTTTAATGGGTACTACTATTAATATAAAATTATTGATCACAAAGATTTGAATTTTCATCAAAATCTACAATAATACTACTGATATAAAATAGAAGATGTGAACAAATAGCTAAAATCATCATCATATTAGTCAAGAATAAAAAAAATTGAGGCATTGCAATATGAAGATGAAAATAAGGATTAGAGGTAATTAATCCTTGTTCTTAATTAAATAAATTAAACCACAATTCATAGATCAAGAAGGGAAGAGATTAGAAGGCTAAAATTTATAAAATACCCTTAACATAAATAGAATGATCTAAAAATTCATTCTAGATAACAGGTGTACATCGTATATAATTTTAAATGAGGATATCATCATCAAAATGAAAAATAATTATTGATATGACCACATTATAACAATGAGGTATGTAAAATCATTTTCTCTCTAAATCCCATTGATTATGGAAAATGTATAGTATGAACTAATTTTCACTTGGTTGATGTTCGTACTCTTAATAAGCTAAGAATATTCGAATTTTGTGATTTGAGATATGTAGTGGAAGTAAAAATTAATTCATAAAATATCATGGAATTATATGGTTCCATTTTTCATCAAGGTAAATATTCCATGGAGGATCATTACTGTATTTGTTAAGAGAATTTGAGAATGTTGTACATTGAAGAAGAAAAGAGGTAATGACATAGGAATTTTGGGCATTTGAACCAATAATATTTGAAACCATTCTTAAGAATTATGGTGCTCAAGACATTCCAAAACTATCATGTGATGACACTAATACTGGTTATTAATTTCAAAATGGAAATATATTATGAAAAAACTATTAGATGGAGAAAGGGAAATCATAAATGATAAAAAAGGTTGTTTATTTTAATGTGTGTTTTATAGTGATACCTAAGTCATCTGATAAAAGTAGGTATTATAACATTTTCATTTTTGAAACCAGTATGATGGAATGCATTATTTTTATTACCCATAAAATTTTTGTCTTCAAATGTATCACTTTCTGTCTAATAAATATCAATAGATGGTTATTGTAAAATAGAACATAAAAACACAAAAAATTGTGCAAAATTTATAATAAAATAAAAAAATGAATACCTAGAAATTTAAGGGATTTAATATCTTGGGTTAGTGTGGATGAATCCTCTATAAAAATAACCTCACACTCCAAGTAATTCTGATTATTTGGAGTAAATGTTTTATTCTCAATTAAGAGAAGAATCATATGTTCAATAAATATGATAATGAGTGTATTTACCTTGGATTTTCATCCAAAATAATGACGTATTTGTGTTTCAATAAAAGACAATGAAAATTAATTTAAATACAAGATTTCAATATCTAATAAAATGATATTTTTTTAACATACAAACATTAATAGTTTCAATATTTTAGAAAATAATTCAAATGAATATAGTTTCATTTAAGAGAATAGTCTGATAATGATGTGTGAGGCTTATATAGAGTAACATATACTGTAGATGACTCAGATGAACAGTCTGATATTCCGGAAGATGTGGTGAAAATTTTATCTCAAAAATTAAATGTTTCATAGAAAAAATATGTAAAAATATCATTATTCATAACAATACATTCCAGGTTCAAACAAGAATAATGAAGACTCAAAAGACATACTATCGCTCTTATGTAGAACCTATTGACCTCAAATAGGCTTCTTAGTTAAAGATCATAAAGAGATATGATGATAAAATTGAAAGCAACTAAACATAAAAGGCTTCTCCAGAGCTAAAGAAAAATAATGTGATATAAACAAAATTAAATTTCATAAAAAATATTAATGAACATGTTAACTTTATATCAAATAAAGAATAATTATTTGGAAAATAGTTTTCCAAATTAAATTCATAGATTTGGATGAAACATTTTCTAAAATGGATAATGTGGAAACCATTATATTATTTTTATAATGGATTTTTAAAGATTATATAAATTTTCTTAAATGGATGTCAAATCAGCATTCTGTAATAGAGTCCATGAATAGAAGGGTTATAATGAAAAATAGATTCAATTCATTATAATTAGGTTGAAAATAATTTTTACTAATTATAGAAGGCTTAGTATAGTAAAAAAAATAACCAATGGAACATTTTTCATAGTAAAATCAATATCTATGAAATCATGGATTTCAAAGAGTTGTTCTTGATCAAAACATGTACATTATAAATAATATTAATCAAATGAAGTAGGTGCTTATTTATGTGGATAATAAAATTCTCACATGCATCAAAAAAATAATGAAATATATTTTCAGATAATTTGATATGTCAATTTGTGATTTCATTTACAACAAAGATGAAATTTATATCTTAAAAGTTATTTACGGGAATAATGATATATTTTTTTAATTTTTTTTTTGAAAAATAGGCGTTAAAATGGATTACATTAGATATTTATTCCAATTATCACTCTAGCTCAGGCTTGGAAGAAAGTATCAATTGATGATGATGGAAAAGAGGAATTTTTTACCCATTATTGGCATATGATTGGGTTAGTTTTTTAGTTGATACAAACATAATCAGATAACTTGTTTTCTACTTTTTATATTGACCACATTTAAAAAATCCTCAAAGAAAAACATATGTATGTTTTGGAGAGAATAGTTCATTATATAAGTTATATGGTGAAGTCTTCTTATTTTATTATTGTATTACACAACAACACTTATTGGATTATACCTATGTAGATTGAGTAGGTTTGATGTACGACCATAAGTAAATTTCTAGACGGGTATTATATCGTGTAAGTTATTACTAATGTTTTATATTTATGAATTTATATTTAATCTCATGATGTATATTTGAAGATTAATACGAGGTCCCACACATGTTTTAATTTATTGGATATGGATGATAAAATATATTGAATACACTGGGTTGGAAGTATCCTTACATATTCTTACTATTTTTGATAACTCTTGTTCCATAAAACTCATTAAAACAATCATTCATCATTAATATAAAAATTTACATAAAGATGCAATATCATACACCCAAGGATAATGTTCAGAAAGGAATTTCATGGTATGAGTATGTTTTTACTAAAGAATAATTTATTGATATTAGTACTCTTGTGGGTATATCATTAGTTATTATAAAACAATTTTTACCCAATTTTATGGAATGAAACATAGATTATGTTTTCTACTTACATCTATTTAGGTGAGAAACTAATTAATCCATCATGAAATGTTGATGAATTTATAAAAAATAAAAATTGATATTTTATTAGAAAAAATTCCTTATTATTGATTTTCAGGTTATATTAGTTTAATATTAGGAGGAATATATCTCTTTGTGTGCTTTTTGGTCTAGTGTAACACATTTATTGATTATGCGATGTGTTTTTATCAACTATGGTTTGGTTTTAAGGATTATTTTAATATCTAGTTTTTATTAGTTGGTGCACTTCATCATTACTATCCGTAAGAAAATAAATATTTAGGGGATATTGTTTTAATTTATCATATAACTATTTTATAAGACAATGTGTATTTCTTATGACTATACCATAGGACATCAGGTATTTCTAATGAAATTTTAGAATGACTTCGGTCTTAGTGAGACATTATAATTATTGAAAATTGGATTATGTATAACACCACAATATGAATTTGGTCTTTATATGACTTATAATGTCTTGTGAAAATTAAAACATGGATACAAATCTAGATGAATTTAAGGAATTCATATGAATATTTTCTACCATTTTAGAACGTTAGAAGGTTGTGTATGATTTTTTGGAACCACAAGACTCTATGATATTGTATAAATTCCAATGCAATATGGTTTATTATATTCAAGATAGAATTAAAATACTCTATTTTTGAAGATAATTTCTGATAATTGATAAACTAGTCTTTAAAAATATAATCAACATTAGAGTCAGATTAAATCCATTATACAAGAGAAATTTTAAGAAAGATTTTGAGGTGATGGTTTATAAGAGTTTCATTTAAATTATTATTGAATTCTTACAGCAAATGAAGGATACATGATGTTATGATGTTATTTTGATGGAAATATTGAGGCACGTAGAAAACCGAAATAAAATATCTTTTTATAATACAGTGAATAACATTTTAAATCTATATTGTTTGTGGAGATCATGGATTTTAGTGATCGATTTAAAACCACAAAATAATCTATAATAAAAAATCATGTGGGGACATGGATTTTATAGTATCATGAATTTGCAAAATTTTTTAAAACTAAAACAGAAAAAAAACATGCAGAGGATTATCTTCTAATGTTTTATGATATTTTGTGGGACCTTTATATTGAACAATCACTTGTTTTTGAATTTGGAAATTTTGAACAGAAATAGAAATTATATATTTTTATAAAAAGGGAATATAAAATGAATAGAAATATAGATTAAAAAACTGAGTAGTCCCTTTAATATTGTAAGATGATAGGAATTTAAATTATAAAATAATTATTATAGAATTTTTTTTTCAAATATGAAAGATGAAACTTTAGGATTATGGTAGGAAAATGAGAGATTAATATTAATTCTAATAATTTCACTGAAATTTTTTTCATCGCACAGAGAAAATATTCCAAGTATTTTCATAATATAAATAAGAATAAAGACAATATTAATAATATTAGGAGTTAACTTGATAGAATTTTTTTCCCTTCAAATAAAAAATAAGTAGATCTAAATTCAGAAACCATTATTACTGTCATTTGTATCACACACTTTGAAGAAGTATAATATAGAAAATAAGGAGTATTCATTTATAATATATGACTAGGGAAATATTATATCTATGTGTCCAGGGATTTCATTTAGGATGGTTAGTGAATCTACTCTAAACATTTGGTTGAAATAATTGAAATATAGGGTATTTGGTGAATAGGAATATTATCATGTATTGTCCTTAGATTACCCCATTTGTGTGAACCAAGTAAAATTGAAGGTGTAAACTATTTTTATTTCATCATAGATATGAATAATATAGAGATAATTGTTATTAATAAACATGGAACCACATCATTCACCAGGGAAATTTTTTAATTGGTACACCACGACTCACCCCCCTCCCCCCACACAATGTGTGAGCCTTATTGGGGACCAACACAATAATTGAAGTTTGATTTATCCATGTTCATTCATTTAAAGTCTCAAAAGTAAATATTTTTAAAAATACACAAAACTATTCAATGAAAAGCATAAAACTCTATATTTTTAAAATATTACCATTTTAAGATATCAAATGGCCACAAAAATTATTAAGAAATAATTAATATCCCATTAAGAAATAGATTTTTTTTAAAGTTTAGATGATTCTGTTTTATTTTATAAATATGACCCATATGTTGTCTTATGATATATATATAAAAAAACAAGTACCTCCCTCAGAATATAGACACATAAATTAGATACCATAGTTGTATTCTCGTATAAAGAGTGAAATTTATCATTTTGTAGTGTATACGTGGTTTTTTTCTTCATTCTACTATTTATTAAATTCCCTATATTAATAGGGAGAATTTAAATAATGAATGAGATATGCTCAATACTCTAACTCTTCATATAAAGATAAACATTTGGTGACCATTTAAAGGTAACTGTATAATAATAAATGTATTGATTGGATTTTTTTTCATATTTTTTAGCATTCTTGAATTAAATAGTTAATTTCATTAAGTTAAGTAATTATATAAATTAATAAATTTAATGAAGAAATTTCATATATTGTTATATATAGAAGATTAATTTTCAAATTATATAATTTTAATTTGAAATGACTAATTTCATTTTTGAATTCGTTATGCCTATGTTATCATAGGAAGAATTTTGGTGAGTTTTCAGAAAAAAGATTAATTTTTGGTTCATTGTAAAAAATATAGTTTTTCAAATATAGAATATTTTTTTGATCTCATCGAGATACAATTATGATATAAATATTTTTAAACTTCTGGAATGTCCAAATTATGATACTATTATATTAATATTTTTAAAAAAATAATCAAAAAATATTATAAAATATATAATTTGAGTGATAAAATGTTTTTGAATGAATTTTTAATTAATTGTTATGTATAAAATATCATTATTACTAACATGCACTAATTTTAGAGTTATATGACATGATTATTTTTGAAATTAATTTGAATCCTTGCACAAGGCATCAAATGACATATTTAAAAATTAAATAAGTTGTCTTGACATGGATATATGTAAATATAAATAATAAAAAATATTTGATATTATCTTAAACCAAATTAATTTATTTTTATGATGGTAATTTATTTTTTTATTTTAATATATTAAATAATTACCTTTATTTCTTATGCAATACTGACATCATGTATTTGCAAGAAGAAGAAAAAAAATATGATTTTAAATAAAATTATAAAAACAAGTATATTGGTCAAAAAATGACTAATATATTTGGATGTGTAATTTTCAATGATAATCCTCCTTGGTTCGAATTTTAGAATTTTTGGTTCCACTTGGGTGATATTATGCCCCATATAGTATTTTATTTAAATGAATGTCAATCAATATACAATATGATTTATAATTAGTATAAAATTTACAATATATGTTTTTCAAGAAGAGATGATCAACCATAAATATTTATAGGAAATAAATAAAATTTTATTCATCTAGTGATTTTTTTCAGAAGATATAAATACTGTAAATTCTTGCACAACGATGATATAATAATTATTAATTTAATAGAAAATTGAAAAACCATGATATTAAAAATATTTAAATAAATATAATATTATAAAATTAAGCTGATACATGAAATTTATAGATAAAAATTAGATTTAAAGGATTTAATAAAATAGATGGAGTTATTTCCAAAAAAATCATTTTTTTGAATGTCATAGTAATGAATAATATTAAATTTTAAAATTATGATCTTTAATGAATATAATATTTTACTGAATTATGTAAAAATCCTAAAAAGTATTAAATAAGGAAAAAGGGGATATTATTTTGACTAAAATGTATTTTCTTGGGTTGTTAAATGATATTGGAAAGCCTTTTCCCAAAATATCCTTCTTATATTTTAATATTTTGAGAATTCCTAAAGTGAACATAAGGTAAATTTTAAATGTACACTCCTTCCTTCACTTTATTTCATCACCTTGAGCCTTCTACCTGAACAATAATTGCAATAATTATCTTCTAAATTTGCCTTGGAATATTCTAGAGGAGTTTATATCCCATTAAATTAAATTCCATACTCCATAACTAATCTTTATGAAGGTGATATTCAATAGGTAACATCCTTAAACCACCTCTCTACATTTCATTCCTTCATCATACTTCTAATAAAAATATTTATCCATTTAGGAATAATAAATATAGTATCATTTATACACTAAAATTTTATATTTCTAATAAATTATATTCAATCCATTAACTTTTATCATTTCCACAAATTTAATAAAAAGAAAACTATTGTCCAAATTATGGTTGTTAAACTTTTCTATGGATAAGGGGGTTTATTTTCTACTACAGCCTTTGTTGATTGCGTAAAATCATTTTTATGGCTAAATAATATTTTATAATGTATATTATAACTTATTCCATGTTCTAAAACATAAATATTTTCATCATATTAAATAAAAAGAAAATAAAGTGTGATGGTTGGTATAACAAACATAATAAACTAAACAATTGTAATCAATGTTTTATCAAATTAATCACCCTTATGTCGTAAATATAAATTATATATTGGACCATTTAAAATTATAGAGGTGGATAAACTCCAAATCATCTCACTTCTATAGTACTATTCTCATTTGAAAATTAATATACACATGTTAACCAACCATGAAACAAATGCTCCTAAAATGAAGTTATTTATGTTTAAAACAAATAAAAATAGAAATAAAATAACTTAATAAAACTAAATTAAATAAACTATATGAGTATGTGGTTAATAAGTAAGTAATTAATGAATTTAATTTGACTATCATGGATTTTAATTACAAGGACATAACACATTTAGACATTAGGTGAGGTACGTTCCTTTAAAACTCACTATAATAAATAGTTTTACAAAATGTTTAAAAGAATATTTATTTACATAGATAGCAAGATTATATTTTCAAAATTTCTTATTACCATAATGTTTTCATTATACATTACAATATTATATAGTTATTTTCCAAGAATGTTTTTTCCTTTTCATGTGAGAAATAATCATTTAAAATAAGTTATTTTCCTCAAGGAATTGCTTTTATGTCAAAGTAATTATGTTTTATGATTATGTTCTATTTGTTTAGAATTGTTGATGATGATGGACGGTTCCGTTAAAACCCAAATATGGTTGGATTCATGATATCCCTCTAATGATTTTTTATATTGGACTTTCACCATAATGGTTATTCCTAGTATAAATTTGTTGGTTAGATTCAAGTATAATTGTGAGGGTTATTTTATATTATATGTTATGATTTCAAATAATTTAGTACTCAAAAGGGTTACAGTAATATATATGTATTATATGAAATGATTCTACAAGAAAAAAAATGGTTTATTTATATTCATTATGTTTTCTGTAATTCTAATGTTTTCACAAAGTAAGGTATATGTCACTCTTAAGGGTCAGACGTATATCATTTTGAAAATGATTTCATGTATTTATATGTATTTTGGCCTAAAATTTTCATTACTTATATTTATGTCCCTAAATGAATTTTTTTAACATCCCATGTTCAGAAAAAAAATTCTTACTGTTAAAGGATGGGTAATAGAAATTATGAAACAAATATGAATACAAAAAAGATTTTTCATGAAAGGAAATGATTTTTTATTTTGAAGGATTTTTCGATGAAAAATGACGCTCTCTGGATGCTTCCACAAGATATGTATGGAATTAATATGTAATATTTTGTCCAAATTTTTTAAAACACTATACCTCAAATGATCCTCAAATATAATATAATTATTACATGTCTTAAAAATCGATTATTATGTAATGTTTAAGGTTGAGTCCTTGTACATGGTTTCATACGACTGTTTATATAGCATTAAGGGTTTAGATGATGTCAATAGAATACCATTAATTATTTTTAATTTATTGTTAATTCAAAAAGATATATAATTTGAATATTATAATTGTTCATTATCTATATTTTTTTGTTCAGAATGGTTTCCATATAAGAAATATGGAAGCTGAAGTAGGAAGGAATCAAGAAGATGTTATCCTTTTGAATCCACAACCTCAATGGTTGGTATTGGAACATGAAGTTCTTGAAGTAATGGATTAAATGAAGTAGGATGAAAATGGTGATGTAATCCATGAAAGAGAATATCCAGATCTATAAAAAAGGAACATGATGTTGGTGAAACATTTTATAAGAAACCCCATTCATCATTCAATGGATATTATAACCCAATCGTATCATAAGGGTCGATTAATTCCACTTGAAAGATTTTCATTGTCATAAAATTTTCTATTAATTGAAATTTTATTCATTATATTAAACATTGTGAAATTTTAGCCACCCGGTGGTGGTCAATAGCCAGGAATATTTGGGCAATTGAAGAGACTGATTCATAGAAATGGGTTAAATTTATGAATTTTTCCTTGACAAGTATTTTTCTAATATAGTATGTCCTAGAAGTGAAATGAAATTCATGGAATTTAAAAAGTAATTTTAGTAGTTTCTTTATATCTCATTCATTCATCCTAGCACTCCACCATGGGATACATCTATTTTATTTTTTAAAAATAATGATAATTCCATTAGGATTTGATTAATTATTGATCTCTGAAACCCATGGTAGTGGAGGTGTCTTCTATACTTATCGTGGATTTTTTAAAGTATGATTTTTTTAATATACCAGAATTGGGGTGGCTTATGATACTTAATTGATGGATATGGTGTATGCAATTGAATATTTTATCCAATATACATATAAGTATTTATTCCATGAATCTGACTATAAAACTTCTTTGGTGGCCTTGAAAACAAAAACAAGGGACGTACCTTGGAGAATCATATCTTCGGTGGTTGAGTTACAAAATAATGCTACTCAACATAATCTGGTTATCTCACATGCATACAGGGAGGAAAATCAAGTGGAAAATATGATATCATAGAAGGCATTCATGGAAATGGAAATGATGTGGTCCTTCAAAACCACAGCCTATTGTGCATCAATAGTGGTTGTAGATATGTGTGCTATAATGCACTCCAGTAATTTTAATAACACTTGTATCCTTGAATTTCCTAATGAAAATTTTATTTAATTTATTCATTGGACCATCTTTGTCCAGATCCAAAACCTTTTTGGGATAGATCTTTGAATAAAATTACTCTTAAGAATAAGAATTTGTTTCTTCGTATCGATTACCAATTTGATTTAATCTGGGGAGATCAGTATTTTTCCAAGATTGAAAAGAGATCCAGGAATCATTTGTTGATGTTTAAGGACAATGAAATTATAAAAATAACATTGTATAGGACATATAGTCATTATGATCTTGCAGTTATTCCATTTGGTTTGACATATTTCTCTACTCAATTTATGGATCAAATGAATAGAATATTCTATGAAAATTTGGATAAGTCTGTTGTTATTTTTATTAATGATATTTTGTCTTTTTCAAAAAAGTTATGAGGATCATGAAAAAAATACAAGGATTGTTCTGCAAACCCTAAAAAATAAGAATTATGGGAAATTTAGAAAGTCGTATTTTTTATTGCAACTTGTTTCCTTCCATCAGAAAATTATCAATAATGATTCCAAATCAGTTGATCCCACCAAAACAAAAGTGGGTTTTTAATGGCCAAGATAATAAAATATTACTTAAATGTAATGTTTTCTAACATTAGAAATCTACTACTCTAAATTTTTTGAAAACATTGAACTATCATATTTAGCACTAACAAAGATAAATTATAAAGGAGTTAAAATTTTCAGGATAACAAATTTATGATGATTTTTTAGGATTAAAATGAGGATTGGTGAATGATCTAGTATTGGAATTTCCCTAGATAAATGGTTATATTTTTATCTACAGTGATGCTTCATTGAATGGTCTTGATTACATTATGATGCATAATGCTCTGTTAATTACTTATTCTCAATGAAAACGAAAACAACATGAATTAAATTATACTAAAGAAGATACTTAATTAGTTGATGTGGTATTTTATTTGAAAAATTTGAGGTAACATTTATATAGATCCAATAGTGAAATATATATTTATTATAAAAGTTTAAACTATATATTTATATATATCGATCTGAATATGATGGAAATAAGAGGGAAAGGTATCCACATTTGTGACACTGGATCCTAATCCTTCCATAGAAGCTAGATAAGTTTCTACCTTGTTTCTCTGTTTTAATTTTGTGGAACATAAATATTATTCTTTAGAAGAAATATGCATTTCCTACATATTTATGAAATTGACCAAGAAATTATTCCTGATCCAGTTATATAATTTTGGAAAAAAATAGATTCCATCACCAAATCTATCAGGGTGATATTCCTCAGGTGTCATAGGGGTCAAATGAGTTATCAGTATATAATAAAACCTCAATATAATACCGAAAATTCATATAGATAACATGAATAAATAACATTCTTTTGAGGTAGGTGATCATGTTTTTTTAAATATATCCAAGGAAATGTTTTACTATTTTTGGAATGAAGTTAATGTTAATTCGATGGTTTATTTAACCGATGTAATCCTATAGAATGTTGGGAAATATTCCTACCATGTATCCTTACATATGAGTTTATCCAATGTATATAATGTCTTTCATGTTTCAATGGTAAGAATATATGGTCTATAATCATCTCATGTATTGAACCCTATGGTATTTCAGTTATAAAATAACCATTCATAATAGGAATTTTTGTTTTTATATTCTTGACCACTGAGATAAATTATTTTGGAAAAAGGTAATAAACTAGGTATAGTTTTTGTGGAGAAACTATATATTTAAGAAGAAATAAGGGAATATTAAAATACAAAGATGAAAAGGTATCTACATTTATTTGATATGTGAATAAATTGAGTGGTTCAAATTTATAAAAGGGAATAGAATATGAAAACCAAGGTAAGGATAGAATTATTGTTTTCATATTTATTAGTTTACTCGAATTAAGTAGTTATATTAATTTTGTTACGTATTTGTATAATTATACAATTTTATTAAACATGTTTATTGTATTTTATATTAAAAAAATTATTATGATGTTATATATTTTTAATTTTGGAAAAATAAGTCCATTCCTTAATTCGGTATATAAAAATTATGATATGATAGGTTTTTGAAAATTTTATAAAGAAGACAAATCGTTGTGGAATAGTAAAAAACAATATATTTTTAAAAAAATACTCAATGTTTTATGATTTCATCATGACATAATTATGATATAAAAGTTATTAAATATATGGAATGAGTAAATTTTTATATTATAGTCTAAATATAGTAAAAAATAATCCATAACATAAAAATTATAAATTATTTCATTATAAATATATAAATTATTTTCAATGTTGACATAATGGCCGCACAATATTGGAAAATTAAAATTTTCTACCTTCTGGATAAAATTTTAGTGATAAAACGACTTCTCATGAATTTATTACTAATTATTATGTATAAATTATAATTATTATGAATATATTATAATTTTATAGTTATATCTCAGGAATCTAATATAAAAACTTTTTCAATGAATGTGCTAGGAAAAATAAATACAAATTAACTAATTAAATAAGTTTTCATGAAATGGATGTGAGTAAATATAAATAATAAAAAAATATGAAAGATTATATAAAAACATGTTAATTTTTTCTGATATTAAATTATTTTAAATTTTTATATAAAAAATAATTACCTTTAATGTTTATATAATTTTGACATAGTCCTTGATCAAGGAAATCCTCAAAAAAAGTATTATAATTATATTTAAAAGAACTTATTAAATAACCCAAAATGTTTACTAAATCATTTAATATGAGTATTTGTCTTCCTTAATTATCTTGTATTCTAATTTTAGTTCTTTTGAATATACTTGGATGACATTGGGTCTCATATCGTTCTTTATTTAAAAGAAATTCAAATGGTTCAAACTATGGTTTGTAGTTACAATTAAATTTTCAATATATAGTTTTCCAAAAGGGATGTTTGACCATAAATAGTATTTAGAAATATGAATTATTTATCTTCTTTATAAAAATTTATTTTTTATTTTTATCAATGAAAAAAAATTATTAACTTCTTGGACAACGATGAAGATGGAATTCTTAAATTATGGGAAAATCAAAAAAATTAAATTATAAATAATAAGACAAATATAATTTGAGATTATTAGGTAGATAAATTAATTATATTGACAATTATGACATTTCTATAATATAATGAAATAGTATTTTTAAAAATTTAAACTTATTTTTATGTTTTTAATAGACATATTAATGTATAATATTTAATTTAAAAATAATGATATTTCATGAATATAATATTTAATTAAATTATTTCAAAATCAAGAGGATATCAAATAATTATATAGTAGATAGTAGTTGGTTAAAAATATCATCACCTATATGTTTAAAGGGAATTTGGAATTATTTTTTATAAAATAGCATTATTAAGATTTAATAATGTAACAAATTCTTAATGTTCCCCTCACATCAATTATAAAATGGAACTCCTTATTTCACATAATTTAATTAGATTAATACTCTAAGAAAGAAAATTATCAACCAATTTCTCTTATACACTTACCTATCCATATTATAGTGGTTTTGGTCACACCAAAATGGAAATTCCATTTTCCTTATTCGATCTTCTAGGAGGTGATTTTAATAAGGTAACATCCTTAAACCCCCACTTATAATTTTTTTTCTTATTCTACCATCTCCTCAAATAATTCATCCATATAAGAATAATAACATCAGAATAATTTATATTTTATAATTTTATATTTCCAATTAAATATCTTTAGTCTATCCTTTTTTATCATTACCTCTTATTTAAAGAGAAGGAAATAACCTTCCCAATTAGGTACATTAACCATCTCCATGGATAATGATTTTATATTTTCTGTTACCACATTAATGGTTGTTCAAAAAACAATTATTATAATTATGTATTATTTTAATATATATTTTAACTTATTCCATGTTCTAGAACACCATTATAGACAACATATAAAATAAAATGAAACTAATTTGTGATGGTTATAAAACCACCATAAAAAACTAAACAATTATAATCAATGATTTTTGAATTTAATTACCCTCACATAAAAAATAAAAATTAGTTATTGGTCTATTTAAATATATTACGTAGAATAAATACTATATAATCTAACATCTATAATACTATTCCCATTTGATATGAAATATACAAAAATTAACCAACCATGAAACCATGAAACGAATGCTTCTGGAATTTTAATTTTGATCTTTATAAATCATTGTAATTTCTATATACTTACATTATAATATTAGTGAAAATAAAATATATGAGGAAAATGTTATTAATTATATGACTAATGAATCAAATTTGATTATTCAGAATGTTATGTAATAGTATAGAACACAACCATACATAAGGTAAGGGATTTTCCTTTAAAAATCCTCCCCATTGTATCCTTTTAAAAAATTTAAAGTGAATGGTTTTTTAAACATATCTGTACATAGAGAATTTTTCAACGTTCATACTTCTTTATTGTTTTAAATCTCTCTTTACAGTATTACATGCTTATTTTCAATAATTTTACTCCTTTTTCATGTAGATAGTATTCATTAAAAAATTTATTTTCATCAAGGAATTGTTTTTATGATGAAAGTAAATATTATTATGATTATGTTATAGTTCTTTTATGTAGTTAATTATTATCGTGGATTTCATTAAAAAAACAGTTGCTTCTATAATAGCCATCCAAAGAATTGTGTATTTTGGAACTCTTCTATGATGGTTATTTTGTGTCTAATTGGGATAGTAACAATCATGTATAATAGTGCAGGTTATTTTATAGTAGTTTTGAGGTTTAAAAATCATATGGTATACATGAGTGTTAAAAACATATATACGATACGAAATTGTTACCCAATTAACCAAAAACATTTTTCTAATCTTCTATGTTTTTTGGAAATATCATATTTTCAAAAGGTATGGTATATGTTAATCTTAATGGTGAGACGTATATCTTTGTGAAAATGATTTCATGTATTTATATGTTTTCATAGGAAAATGGGTTATTTCTCTCCTTTCATGTCCCTTGATGATATTTTTCTTCACATACAATTTTTTTAAAAAATCACATGGTTTAAGGATGGTAATAGAAAATAAGAATCTAAGATGAATGTGGTGAAGAATTTTCATGATATAAAATCATATTATATTTTAAATACTCATTTATTGAAAAAGTTGACATAATCTAGAAGATTCAAAATTTAATTTATAGATTTACTATGTAATAGTATTTCCTAACATTGTAAAACTCGAAACATAAGAAGATCCTAATATTTAACATAATGACTTCAGGACATACAAACATAAGATTAGGTAATGTTTAAGGACGGGTCATTATAAGCTCTGAATATGGTGAGGGAGTTTTACCAAAAAAATAACTAAATATTTTTGAAAAAAAAGTATTTTGTTACATTTTATTTTTTTATTTTATTATAATTTATTTAACACCCTAGGATCCCACAGTACATTTCCCTTTGAATAATGTGGTAGCTTGCGTTGTATGCAAATTAGGGTTTTAACACACCACGACCAATCAAAATAGCGGTTATGAATAATAATACTCAATTTTTGATGTTATATAAATTTTATTTTTAAAAATGGACTTCATTTTTGAATTCGAAATATCATAATTAGATTACGGAGATTTTTTGGTTTTTTCTGAAAGCATTCAATTTTTTATGAATAATAAAAAACAATGCGTTATTTTTTAAAACCGAATTTTTATTTAAGTAATTATTTATTTTATATTAATTTATATTAGGTAAAAATAGATACATAATACCTATATATGTTAATTTTAATTCATTGGAGTAATTTTATAATAAGTTTAGATATATAAAATTTTATTGAATGTTTTACCATCTTTTACCGACAATCAAGGAGAATTTTCTAATTTGCATAAAACATAATTTTATTGCTTCTCTTAGTTGAATTTAAAAACTCTAAGAGACAAGGTTGACATCAGTAAGTAAAATTTGGTTCAATAAGAAGAAAATAATTTTTGGTAAATAGTATCTTTTGACTTTTATTTACCACGGTTAAAAGTAAATTGGGTAATTATGGGTAAAAAGATATTATAATTACCCTAACACTTGTCCTAATTCAATTGGATAAGTGTAATTTGACCAAAAATAAATTATGAAAAATATGATCCTCTTTGGTCAACTTGGATTAGATTAAGAAATTTATTATTATTTTATTTAAAGAAGAGTAAAAAGAGTTAAATTAAAAATTTAATAACTATACCATTTTTAATATAGAGTTACAAAAAATATAAATTAGAATATAAATATTAATTATAATTATAAAAAGATTTCCTACAAAATTGTATTTTATTTATAATTTTTAGACATTAAATAATTTAATTTATTTATGAAACAATGATGATGCAATAATTACTTTAATAATGAAATATTAAAATAATTGTTATTATAAATATTGAAATAAATGTAAATTGAGACTTTTGATGAATTAAACTAATTTTATTCTTTAATATGTCATTTTGCGGGTGATTAATTAAATTTTATTTTAAGTTTTAATGTTTTAATTTATTTCAAAAAAATTCATATTCCAAATAGTGTAAAAATTGACATAATTGAGTTTTTGAAACAAATACTATATTATTAATTGATATAACATTCCTTAAAATCTAAGGATCTTCAAAATGACTTGGATAAGGTTATATTTATTAACAAGGATCCACTTGGGGTTCTCTTGTAATGTTATACTATGTTTATTAACCATATTATATAAAAATACAAAGAGACGTGGTAAATGTCAAACTATTTAACTAAGAGTTAAATCTAAAAGTTAAGGTTAATATGGTGATCTAAACCTATATAAAACCTATTAGTTGAGAGTTTTTCAACCCATAACATCCTTATCCTCGAAATAAATCATTTTAGATCCATTAAAAATGAAAAATTATTTTATTATAAAATAATATTTCAAACTTTTCCTAAAGTGACCCTCACCTCTCTTATAAAAGGGTACATCCCCTTATCTTAATTTCACACCTAGAAAGCCATTTGGATCGTAAAAAACCTACCAAAATATCCTTTAAACTATACCCCTTCAACCAAGAGGCCTTAATTTTATCATAAAGCCAACGTAAGGAGCCCTATTGATAAACTCAAAAGGAAACACCCGAAGAAGAGGTAATAATTTCACAACCCTCTTTCAAGTTCTTTTCTTCTTCCACTTCTATATTCTTTATTTTTTCAACACCAAAATGACAACTACAATACCTTATACATACAATTATGTTATTATAAATATGTTAAAACCATATTCATTATTCTATCCATCCGATAAATGACAATGTCACCAAACATGCATACGTATGGCTTACCATCTCAACATCGTGGTGTAGTTTGTTATTCAAACACTTCATTATTTGGATGGGTATAGTAATGAGTATAACTAATGTAAATAATAAATATAACATGTTCATTATTCTGTATATATTATATACCTTCCAATTAAATACGATTTTACCATCAATATAATGCTATTATCGCTCGTGTGTGTGTATAGATTACCGTCTCCCCAAAAGCGAAAAGATTCATTTCCCATCGTAATCCATCAAGAATAACTATAATTTTAGGATTAAAAATAATGATTATGAAAATAATATTATTCTGTATATGAATCAGATACATCATATCCACAATAAAAATTGCTTATGTAACCAAGAATATAGAGGAAAACGAATCAGTTAACACACGAAATGATGATACTCTTGAAATAGTATTAACAAAAAAATATTATAGGATCATATATGATATCCTATTTATATATATTGTTCATGTATAATTCAATAACAATGTTTTAACTATTATACATGATGTTATAATACCATTGACTAAGGAAAAGTACAAGGTAAGGGTTAATTATTCAATCTCTTTACTTATCTGAGGTTGCTAATACATAAGTATCTACTAGGACCTCTTTATCATCAATATATGAGTTTTCTTAAAAATTTAATTCAAAACAATTTTACTATTTAATAGACTATATTTTTAAGTAATTTATATCCTTATTTGACCAAATATGTTTTGAAAGGAATCTTTTCGTTGTTTTCCAAACAAGGTACTTTATGACCGTCTCGTCAAAATTATGGTAAAAATGTCTTTTTTAACTTATACAACGGTTGTGACTATTATATGCCATTATAACATCGTCTAAGCTTCCCATACAAGTATAAAAAAAATCGAAATAAATGTTTTCTTTTATAATTATATTAATTTTAACTAAATTCAAAATAAAAAGATATATTTCACTACAAAAAATATTGATTTCATCTATGTCAATATCCATTGATGGATTTTAATATTGTTTGAAGTTGATTTATTATGATAAAAATATTCTTTTTTTTTATTAAAGGTTTTCAGATGTGTTTTACTCACTACTGGAAAACTACCCTTTACCAACGGTTTGGAACCATTGGTATAGTCCTCCAAACCATTGGTATAGCCTATACCAACGGTTTGGAGAACCGTAGCCAAGTAAGCCGTTGGGATATGTCTATACCAACGGTTTTGGAAACAGTTGGTATAGGTAATATGAAATCTATACCAACGGTAATGGAACCGTTGGTATATAAATTCCCAAAATAAAACATCCACTAGGATTTGATCCCAGAACCCCCTGTTTATAATCGAACGACTTGACCACTAAGCTAACATAACTTTTGTAAACATAATTTAATAAATATATTTATGTATTATCATAATTATTTAAAATTTTGATTTATATAATGTTCTCGGTTAGTAGTTCTGGAAAAAAATTAAAGAACCTATCCCAATGGTTTTCAAAACCGTTGGGATAGGTTATGGTGGGTTGAATATATTTAGGCCGAAGGTTGAAATTTTGGGTGGTTTTTCCCAACGGTTCACCAAAACCGTTGAGAAAGGGTCACTATTTCCCAATGGTTTTGGTGAACCGTTGGGAATGAGGCTCAAAACAAACTCTTTCCCAACGGTTTTGGTGAACCGTTGGGAAAGAGGCTCAAAACAAACCCTTTCCCAATGGTTTAGCATAAACCGTAGGGAATGAGTGACCCTTTCCCAACGGTTTCCCAAACCGTTGGGAAAGGTGGGGAAATATATGGCTTTACCAACGGTTTGGACGAACCGTTGGGAAATGGTACCTATACCAACGGTTTTTACAAACCGTTGGTATAGAAGTGTTGGGAAAGATCATCTTTCCAGTAGTGACTCTGGATGTGATATTTTTACAACATTCATGGTTTATGGATAAAATATTGGCATTTTATGTGATAGTTTTTATAATAATGTTTATGTTATGTTTAAACATTTTCATATGAAAAATGAATTGGACATAGTAAGTGACGGGTAGAGCCTACTATAGCTCCTCAATGCATCGGTAGGTCTCATGAGACAAACTAGTGTCATGGCACAAGGCCTTGAAAAAAATTTATTTGTTGTCTTGGCACAAGGCCTTGACTACGTGGTTATGAAATATGTCATTATGTATTCTAACATTTTGATATTGGCTATTGACATTAAATGTGATTATTCGACTAGTAGAATATTCATGTGAGTAAGTAAATGGAATTATTTAATTTATCTTTGAGATATTATGATGAAGTTTATGTTTAAAAGTCTTGTGATTTAGTCTTATACATTGCATTAAATGTTTATTCATATTCTTAATAGTTTCCGCTATATTGTTCTCCTTACTGAGCATCTGAGCTCGTCCGTTTATATATTTTATTTTTCTTAGGATGCGAAGAAGTATATTAAGACTGACCTATAGAATTACTCTAAGGGATGAATGTGTTCAATAGAGACAATTCTGTTGTTGTATTTCATTTTATAATGTAATGTAAAACTTATGAATGTATCTAGTACATCCAAGTATACTAAACTGATCTATTTTTCAGGATTTTGAACCCTTCTGATCATGCTAATGTTATGTAATAATACACTGACTCTGGGAAACATGGGTCATGGAGTTATATATGGTATTAGAGGTTGTTTTGTACATATGTTGGAAACTAGATTTAGAAAAACTCTGATTAGAGAACATTACCCTAATATAGACTTTGAGGATTAGTATAGAAGAATTTCCTTGAATTGTGGTAATGTTGAGATTTTGTGTATTTTCCAAGCAATACATCCCTGTCTGGATATGAGAAGGTAAAGGCGGCTCTAGCACAAATATACCTATGAGTGAAAACTCTGACAAGAAGTTTCGGTCTTAACCCAGAGTATCCTGTACACGATGAGGGGCCTTTCTGCACTCCTGGTTACGACACTCCTGGGGGATATTCTAAGGATAAATCACATTTTCATTACAAACCATTATGATGGATTTACATGTAAATTCCACCTCAAATAAATTTTATTTATTATGGATTATATCCATAAAATTTTCAATTTATATTAAGTGTTTTACATGTTTGGAATTATGTATTGTGATTCATAAACTAATCAACTGTATGCCATTGTTTAGAAATGGTTCCTAGTGGAAGGAATAGAAACTGTATCAATGCACGTAATCCATGTAGTGACTGACCTCCTACTCAAGATAATTATTGTTGGCATGGTGATGCAACTGGTTCTGATCATCTTATCAACATACTGGGAAAACTCACTCTAGTTATGAATAATATCCATACCCATATGGAGCTCCCTGATCTACAATACAGAGGATCTACATTAGATTTCTTCATGAGGAAAAAACCACCAACATTGAATGGGAGTAAAAATACATTAGTATCTGAGCAATGGATATGTTCCTTAGAGAAAATATTTCATGCTTTGGGGAGAAGGAAAAGGTAAAAAGTTGTCATGGTAGTTTATTGCCTCACGGGAGGTGCATATCAATGCTGGTCATCAATCTAAAATAGAAAGGAAGATAAAAAATAATTGAACAAGAAATGGGGGGAGTTTAAAGTTATTTTCCTAGAAAAATACTTTCCTCGTGACCATCGAACGGATATGGAAATACAATTTCTAAGTCTGAGTAAAAAAGAGGATGAGAATGTAACAACATATGAGGCTAACATTACAAGGTTAGAAAGTTATGCAATAGATTATATATGAAACCCAAGGAGTAAGAATGATCGATTCGTTGTTTGGTTAAAACAATTTCTCCATCGAGCATCAATCTCACAATCCTTCTCATCGTATGAAGATATTGTACCATGCACTATCATGACAAAAAAAATCTATAAGTATTGTGATTTAAAAGAAAAGAAAGAGAATAAGAGATCTTCTGATCACACTAAAAATGGGAATAATGGGAAGAATGGAAACTTTGAATATCCATCCTGTGGTAAATGTGGAAAGAAACACCTTGGTCCTTGCCTGAAGTGAATTGGAGTCTGTTACAAGTGTGGTGAAAAAGGCCACTAAGCTCGTGATTATAAGGGAATGAAAGAGGTTTACGATGTTGAATTCTAAAATTGTATTTAAAAGGGACATTATAAAAATTAATTTCCTAAGTCCCAAGGGAATATACCTCATAAAAGGACAAGGGAGAATGGCCAATCTTATGCAATCACTACTGCTGAGGATGAAGCTCCGAATGACATTGAGGAATGTAATTTAATGGTTTAACCATGTTTAGACAATGATTTATTTGATTCTGGATCATTGCATTGTTTCATATCCTCCCATTTTACTATGAAAATTAGATATTTTCAATTTGACATAACAAGGGAGTTGTCAGTCAAAACTCCAATGGGAAGTATCATCGCAACAATGTTTTGTGAATCAGTTCACATTAGGGCATATAAAAGTTCTTTAACTACTGATCTCATCATTATACCCATGAATGAATTTGATATAATCCTTGGAATGGATTGGCTATCAGACTATGATGTGATAATTTATTATAATAAGAAGGATGTTACAATATTCCATGATGAGAAGGAGTACCTTATCTTTAGAGCAGAAACATCACCACATAATTCTTATCTATATCCACTCCCAACAGCTCTACTAAATTCAATTATTGGGGAGGAAATTAATGAAATAATTATGGGTGTGGAAAATAATGATTTAATAGAGGACGCACCTATTGTACAAGAATAAGTTGATGTGATTTTAGAGGATTTACCTTAACATCCTCCAAAATGAAAATTTTAGTTTTCCATTGACATAATTCTTTTTTCAAGGCCTATATCGAAGTCCCCTTATAGAATGGTCACTATGGATTTAGTGAAACTAAAGAAACAACTATAGTAATTGAGTAATAAAGTATTTATTCTCCCAAGTGTTTCTCCATGGGGAGCCTCTGTCCTTTTTGTTAAGAAGAAAGACGAATCTATGGGGTTGTGTATTGACTATAGGGAGATCAATGCTACAAAAATAAAGAACAAATATCCTATACCTCACATTGATGATTTATTTTACCAACTTCATGGACAAAAATATTTTTCAAAGATTGAACTTTGATCTAGATATCATAATTTGTGTGTGAAGAAGGAAGACATTCTGAATACAACATTTTGAACTTTGTATGGGCATTATGAGTTTACAGTAATGCCTTTTGGATTGACTAATGCACCCTTTGGCTTCATGGATTTAATTATTATAGTATTCAAGGGATATTTTTATGGCTTTGTAGTGGTATTTAATGATGATATCTTGTTATACTCAAAAATATACAAAGATCATGAAAGCCACCTACATACTATACTAAAAACCCTCAGAACAAATGAATTATATGGGAAGTTTAGCAAGGGTGAATTCTGGATTCAATAGATTTCTTTTCATGGATATATTGTCTCTGAGGATTTAATTTCTATTGATCCTTCAAGGACCTAGGCAATCCAAGAATGTCTATCAAGGACCAGTATAACTTAGGTATACAGTTTTATTGGTTTAGCAGGTTATTATCAACATTTCATCGCGATTTTTTTCCAATTGGATAACCCATTAACTAATATCACATGAAAAGGGAGTAATTGTTTTTGTAAATAATAGTGTGAATAATGTTTTGAAGAACAAAAGAGAAGATTAGTCAACTCTCTTATCTTGACTCTACCATTAGGGAATGATAGGTTTGTTTGTTATAGCGATTCTTCAAAGAAATGAACTGGTTGTGTACTTTTGTAGAATGATAGATTTATTTCTTATGTATCACTACAGCTAAAAATTAATGAGAAAAACTTCCCCACTAATGATATGGAGTTATAAGTTGTAATCTTTGCTCTGAAGATATGGAGACACTATCTCTATGGTGAAAAATCTGAGGTTTATACTAATTACAAGTGTTTGAAGTATATTTTCTCACAAAAAGAACTCAACATGCAGAAAAGGAGATTTCTTTAACTACACAAGGATTATGATTTCAGAATAAACTACCACTTAGGGTGGGAAAATAAGGTGGTAGATGCTTTGATAATAAATGATCATGGAGTTTTGTATAAAACGAGAGTTAAAAGGGATCATATTTTCATGGATCTAATAATGATAGATATGGGAATAATCATGAAAGGTAAAACATCAATAATTTTTCAAATGTTTTCCAAAACATCTTTACTATAAAGGACAAAAATTTCTCAAACTAATTATGAGGAGCTTCAAAAGAATATTAAAGTTGTAAATGATGGGAGATTGAGTGACTTCGAATATAAAGATGGTATTTTAAAATTTTTGAAGAGACTTTGTCTTTCCGATATACCTGATCTAAAAATGGAATTATTAGATAATTCCCACAGCTCTAATTTCCCTATATACCCTAGGAGCACCAAGATGTTTAGTAATTTGAAGGAACATTTTTGGTGGGACAACGTGAAGAGGGAGATTTCTGATTTTTTGTTAAGATGTATGGTTTTTCAACAAGTGAAAGCTGGAAGACAACGACCTAGTGGAGTCATGAAACCTCTTCCCATACCTGAGTGGAAAAGGGATAATATCCTGATATACTTCTTCATGGGGCTATCAAAGACTCCTAGAAGGAATGATACAATATGGGTCATTATTGATGATCTTACCAAGTATGACAACACTTCTTTTTATTACAACTTAAACCTGATTTATTACATAAAACTTCACTTGATACAACAAAGAAGATCAAGTTGGTTAGTGTCTTCGGGGCTTAAGATCATTACATAAAAACATAAAACATGAAATTCAACATCTTTATTGAAAACTTCTTTTACATGACCACTACATTCTTTTGTACTTAGCATTGCATGGGATAACCTGAGGACATGCATAAGAAAAGGGTGAGCTATAAAGCCCAGTAAGGGAGTACACATGGAATAACATGAATAGTACAATACATGTTAGAAAATAAGCATATCAATAGAGAATAAGAGAATCATGAACATAAAGGCATGATAAAGCATGATAATCATAACATGGAAATGTGGCAGCAACACTTAACATGGAATTAGCATGAGCCAAGGCTCATTGCACATGGAGCATGAGTAAATCCTAATTGCACATAAAGCACGAGTAAACCCTCATTGCACTTTAATTATCATGAATAAACACTCATTTCACATGACGTATCATGATATTATACTTTACCCAATGCATTGGAGCGCTATAAGGGCGCACCCTTCTTAAACATTTCATTTCATGCATAAGTGTGCCACATGGATCATAAAACATGGATTCATAAAACATAACCATTTATTCCACGATAAAGGAATGTGGAATTAATAAATGAAACATTGTAATCAACAAGTAAATGTGCATAAAAGGTGAATACCCTTGATGGGGAAATGGACATGGTATCCACTACACAATGGCATTGTCTTAGAAAATCGGTGCGATTTCGGCAGCGTAATGGTGTGACATAAGAATTCATAAAAAATGGTTCATGAGAGAGAAAGGGGTTCCTCATCATATTTACATGTAATGGAATGTAAGGAGGTCATATATATACATGTCCCAATAGTTGTAATGTAATTTAGATTCATGATACAAAATTATTGCTTGAATGTAAAGAAGAGAGAGAAGTTCCTTTTGGAATTTCGGCATTGTAATAGGTGTATATGGGAGGCATTTAATGAGAGATAAAAAGGTCTCCCATAATTAAAACAATAAAAGGGACGTATGGGGGAGGTGTGAAACCATACCCCAAAATTCATAATTGAAATTAAAAGGGCAATACAACTTAATGAAAATTGACAAAAATGAGAAAGGAAGAAAAAACCCTTACTTGGAAGTGTGCTTCCTCAGGCTAGAGAGAGGCTTGTGAGAGGCTTATTGGGAGCTTGGGGCACCTTGGGAGGATTATAGAGCGAGTAGGGCATAGGTTAGAAGAACTCAAAAGGCTTTGAGTGGGGAGGAAGTGGGAGCTTGGGTGGGTTTATATGGGAAAGGTGAGGGAATTCTTTATTATTTAGGTTTGGGACCCATTACATTAAATTAATCCAAACCACAAACCATCACATGATTTTTGCCCATGGTTTTTGGAATAGGGAAGAGGAAAAAATATTTTATGAGGCCAAAGTCCAAACTTCTTAAAATATTAGGGTTGCTTATGTGAAGGTGAGTCACACTCCCATGGAAATTAATTTAAAAATAAAAGGTGTTTAATAAGTCTTGAGGGGTCCATTAATGCTTTGAAAAGTAATTCAAACAAACCCAAAATCACATTATTTTAATGGTAAAACATATATTGGTAGAAAATAAAGATTATAATATTTTATTACATCACTATTGGGTCATTATGATGTCATAAAACACATTATATATTTAAACAATATTTAATTTTTACCCAAAAATATGACTGTCTCAGAAAATTATGAAAAATTCACCGTTGGATAATTTTGACATCCTGATTCCCAAAATAACATTTATTTTATCTAAATAATTTTCTAAATATGTTAATTTTCACTTTTAAAATAAAAACTGATATTTATTGAAAATTCACGGGTTCTGACAAAAATGGCTTTCAAACCTTAATAAAAATTATAATTGCATTCATAAAATTATAATATCATTAATATTTAATAAAAAATAATTTAATAATATTAATAATATTTTATTAAAATATTATTTAATTCAAAAATCCTTTAATTTAATAAAATATAATTCTTAATTAAATAATAACTGAAAACTCTATTTGTACTTTAAAAACTATTTGTAATGTATCAGTAATGACTAGAAATTATATTCATTATTATATAAAAAAATAATGTACATGAACATAGTAATATTTATTTGTTACATAAGCCCCTAAAATAGCTGCATAAGACCTAAGGGTAAGGTGTGCGATGGTGACAGACTCTTGGGGTGACTCGGATAACATCTCTCGAGTGGTAATTTCTATCAACTTCCACTTATCCAGTAGACGGTCTCGTTCGAGCTTGAGATTATGAAGCTCGGCTTGGGCTTGGTCAAGGGATAAGACCAAAGACGCCACCTCTTTTCCAAGCTCTAACAAATGGGATTCGTATGGGGCAATTCTACTAGATGAGGCCATCGCTTCCTTTGTCTGAGTAAATTGGATTTGTTAAAGTCCTATATTTATACTAATCACTGTTCAACGGCTATATTAGCAACGGTCAAAATTCTTAACATAAAACCAAATATGTTGACATTTTATATAAACATAATGAGAAATTAAATTAGATCAAGAGGGATTTTCATTAATGAATCCTTGGGTTGTTACAATATTCCCCCCTTAAGAAATTTCACCCTCGAAATTTTTCTTTTCCCACACTAAAACAAATGTGGGTAACTCAGCTTCATCATATCCTCCGATTCCCATGTTTCTTCTTCAAACTTGTGGTTTCTCCACAACACCTTGACGAGGGGCATTGTCTTATTTCGTAGAACCTTTTCTCTACGATCTAAGATCTTTACTGGTTGCTCCTCATATGAAAGATTATCTTCCAATTATACCACCTCAGAAGAGAGTACATGTGAAGGGTCCAGTATATACTTCCTTAAGAGGTATAAATAAAAGACATCATGTACTTTGTCCATAGTAGGCGGAAGTTCTAGTCGATAGGCCACAGCCCCGACACGATCAATAATCTTGAACGGGCCGATGTACCTTGGACTTAACATCCCTTTCCTTACAAACCTCATGACCTTCTTCCACGAAGATATGCATAGAAACATCATGTCTCCAACTTTAAACTCAAGGTCTCTTCGAAGATTATCTGTATAACTCTTCTGTCGACTCTGGGATGCCTTGATATGCTGTTGAATGGTTTTCACCTTCTCCACCATTTCTTTGACCATTTCTGGTCCAAGCAGCTTACGTTCACTGAACTCATCCCAACATGCCGGTATTCTGCACCTTTTCCCATATAGGGTTTCATATGGTTCCATTTGGATGCTCGAGTGGAAACTTTTATTATAAGAGAACTCAATTAGAGGAAGATGTTGATCCCATCCTCATTTAAAGTCAATTGTGTAGGATCGAAATAAAGATGTAGATGCTCAATCTACAAGAGGGGGTGAATTTTACACTTTAAAAATTCCTTTTGATCCTTTAAAGTTGGTTATGGATAATTATGTTTTCCTTAGACAAGGAAAATATAGGTTTAACAATGTTAAACTAAGAAAATTCACAACACCTCTGATCACCAACTAGAGAATTGGAACCAAAGTTTACAATATAAAATTCTACCTTAAAGCATATAGAATCTTAAACTAATCAGAGTACAAGTGTAAGTAAATACAAGAAGGTTATACTTTCCTTACAATACAATATGCAGCGGAAACAAACAAGTAGAAAAAAAAAGTAACAAACAATAATTCTTTTAACCCAAAGAAAAGGGTATCCAACAACCTTGGATAAAGGTCTCTTGATTTATACTTTCAAGAAAGATTGTCTTACCCACACTAGGATAATCCCTCGATACAAAGATCAGAATCTCTGTCTTGCTATCCCTGCAAGCCCTCAACTTCAAGGTAGTTGGAACCTCTGTCTTCCTCAGCAAGGAAGCACTCGAACTTCAAGGTAGTCAGCACCTCTGTCTTCCTATCCCCAGAAGTCCTCAAATGTAATCACCAAAATCTGGAGTCGCACGAAGCAATCTGAACGAGCAGTTCAGTAAGCACAAGGCATGAAAAGCTTCTCTCTCTATAAATCACCTTAACAACGTGTGTTCTCTAGATCGATCAACTTGTTATTAAGCTCTTTCAAAAGAGCTCCTATTTATACGCAAATTTCCAACGGTCAGCTCCCTCTTCCAATATTCATATTTTCCATGAAATTCCGACGGACCTATACATGTGTAACTTAACCAACGGTTAATTAGAAATAGAATAGATGATATCATTGTACAACAAACTATGTATAACTAAATGCATGACATCATTTTGAAACGAAGCATATGTAAGTAAAAGCTAATCAATATTTCGGAGTGTAGGCAAGTCAAAAGATCAGAGTCTATCCAAAAATAAGTTCGGAGTCTATGTTAAGAAATATTCGGATTCTATTTTATAGGAATTCAGAGTCTGGTTTCACCAGAGATCGGATTCTGAACTTGTAGAGTTTGGAGTCGAACTACTTAAGAGTTCGGAGTCGAACTGCTTAAGAGTTCGGAGTCGAACTACTGAAGAGTTCGGAGTCGAACTACTTAAGAGTATGTAGTCGAACTACTTGAATGTTCGGAGTCGAACTTCTTCAGAGTTTAGAGTCGAACTACTTAAGAGATCGGAGTCGAACTTCTTCAGAGTTTGGAGTCGAACTACTTAAGAGTTCGGAGTTGAACTTCTTCAGAGTTCAGAGTCGAACTACTTAAGAGTTCGAAGTCGATCTATTTGAGAGTTCGGAGTCTAGAATTCGGATTAGAACTACATTACAGATCACATCCAGAATTCGGATCCTAATGAAACAGAATGCTCCAAATCTTTTCATTATATGGATCTTGGATTTTGGGTATGAATCTGGTTGTTGTAATTAAGAATAATATTGCTATGTATAAGAAAATCTAGGTTAGGGTAAATTTCCTTAAAGAATTAAATTTTCCTTTTGGGAGTAAAAATACTATTTTCATAAGTATAAGGTGTTTGTGATTTTCAAAACAAGAAGGAATAGAAAAGTCATAAGGAAAAACTTATTGACTCAACAATCTCCCCCTTTTTGGAAAGCACAAACATCTTTTCGAAAAAGCATATAAAGATTTTGAAAAAATTTCATTAGACTTTGAAATTTAAAACTTATCTCCTTTTG
The DNA here is from genome assembly GCA_963277665.1 of Viscum album. NCBI lineage: Eukaryota > Viridiplantae > Streptophyta > Magnoliopsida > Santalales > Viscaceae > Viscum > Viscum album. Next base: position 880,380,365 of record OY728153.1, on the reverse strand, counting down.
TTCATGGATAAAAGTGAATACAACTAACTCCACCTTAGGCATTGAAACTCTAAGGATTGTATCTTGAGTTTCCTGAGTGGAATTTTCATTATTGTAAGAATGAAAAAACATCATAGTGGGGAACTCCCCCTTTTCTTAAGGATATTTCTCTTAGAAATTTTTTCTTTCTCCTCCTTAGGAGTAGTTATTTTTTCTTCTCCCCCTTTGTGATTTTCAAAAAGAATTGAAGGGAATGGAAAACAAAATATGGTACTTGAAACATTAGTATATAACAAGATACAACCATCCAGATAACCATTTCATTAGATTTGGGGAAAAAATACAAGGAAAGAAAACTACAACAAAAGATCGGAGTGGGTTTATTTGTCTTCCTTTTCCTTCAGAATGAGATGATTTAACAAGGCTTTTAGTTTCATCAAGACTCTTTGATCTTCCTCTCGTTGCCTCTCCAAGGATTTTACCTTTTCTTCTTGATCTTTTAAAGCCTCTTCCTGGGCCTCCAAGGCTTCTTTCTCCAACTTTAACAACTCATCTTGGTGAACGACTTTTTTCTCAAGCTCAATCCAGATATTTCAATCATTTATAAGATTTTGAGCAAGAGAATTTGCCTTGTCATCCAGTTCCTTCACTTGTTGACTCCAGGTACTCTGCTCAATAATCATCTCATCTTCATGATTCTTAACCTTTTTATCTGCTGTGTCAAACGCTTCTTTGACACCATTCTGAAAATTATCATACACAACCAAGTCTTATTCAACTCTCTTATACCACTTTGTCACCTTACTTCAAGACTTACTATGTATATCGTAATCAATCAGAAAACTTTTTTGTTCAGCTTCCAATTTCACAAACTTATCCATGACCATGGATAAAGTATCCGATTTCTGATTCATAGTTTGTTGTAGCATCTGTAATCTAGAATCTATTATTGGATGAATCAGAATTATGTCCACCAACTTTCTCAGATACTGAACCACAAAATCATGCCCGTGAGATGATGATTCTGAATCAGAAATTTCTCTTTGAGATTGCTCTTCTTCAACATGCACTTGCTTTCTTCTAGAGGTACCACCAGCATCTTTCCTCCTGATGAGATCTTTTATAGGTGTCTCCATGAAAGCTTTCTTCCCCTTATCAGATTTCATAATGGGTTCCACATTAGGAGATACTTCCTCGAATTCAAAAACATGAACGATCTAGTCTTCATCTGGTTTGTGTTTTTCTTGACCTTCCTCAACAAAATTCCTCTCATGGGATTCTTCTTCATCATAAAACACATTTTCTTCTTCTTCTTGATGTTGCTTTCTAGCTTCCTCATCTCCCTTACCTAGAGTAACTAACATTGCGGATTCAGCCTTATCATTGTTGTGTTTTACATGCTTGATCAAGGTATCCAGATCTTCACTTTCCTCTTCTTCTTCTTCTTCTTCAACTTCTTCAGCAACTTCTTTATCAGCTTCTTCAATTATTTCTTTACCCTTGTCCTTTTCCGGAGTGACATAGTTTTTGGCTGGAGTTTCTGGTAAAGATGGTTCAACACCAAATGATTCTGGAACTGGAAGCATTTCGGAATCCAACTCTGTGTCTTTCAGCAAAGATCACACCCCTTCAGCTTTAGAAATCTTCTTTCTCATTTTCTTTTACTTCTCTTGTCTCTCTAGCTCCTTAGAAGCTTTTTCCTTTAAGGCCTTGGCCTCAGCAGGGTCCAATCTGAATTGAGGATCTCCTTCCTTCCTCATTTCTTTATCAACCCACCACTTGGCTGCTACTTCATCCATATATGTTTTCTGCTTCTTCAGCATGGGGGAGCAGATTGAGTTTCCTTAGCATGAGGAATTTCTTCATCCGCAACCACTTCCTTTGCCTTTATCTTCTTCCTCTTCTTTTTGAATGGTTCCGGAGAGTGTGTTTCTTTTTGAGCTACTTCAAACTCCTCCACAGATAATGGGTAAAATTCTCCAGATTCACTGGAAAATCCCATCGTCATCCTCTTAAGAGTATCATCACTGACTACCATGAGCTTGCAATTTCGGATATTTGATTTGCAAGAAATCTTGAAAAATTCTAAGCATCAAACTATCATCTTGGATAACAAGGCAGGAAACATGATAATCTGAGCTCTCAAATTTCCTTCTTTGATATTCTTGATCGTAACCAAGACATGCCTCATCAGATTTATCTTTCATAGATTTACCAAGAATTCAAAGACATAGATATCACTCTTCTTTAAATTGTCTTTATCACCTCTTCTTGTGACCAGAAATCCTTGCACCCATAGTTGAAGGATTCTATTGTTCGGAGTGAGATGAGAAATTTTAATTGTTTAATCATCCTTAAGCCCAAGACACTTTAGTGCCTTCTCCTTATTGAAACTTCCATGCACATCGGGATGTTTGTGAGAGTAGAATTCAGCTTCTCCTTCATATGATAACCTAACCAAGCTCGTGGCCTTAGTGTAAGAAAGTTTATAAGTCGTTCCATAAGACATTAATGAAAACCACTCTCTGCCATCTTCCATCTGGAAGGAAACAGACTTGTAAAACTCTATCAGCAAATCAGTATAAACCAGATCCTGTTTATCTGGCTTTGCTATGCAGACATCTTCCCATCCATTCAACATTATGTTCTTGGAAATAAGGGAATCAAGCTTATAGAAGTCTGGATGAACTAATATTTCCCTGAAGACTAACCACTTTGAGATTGGTTTCGCAGTTGACATATCTTGAGAAGTGGCTTCAACAGACATTCAGAGTAAAGTAATCTAAAAGATTCGGATGGGCTTCGCAATGATCGGAACCAGCCTTAAGAAGATCAGCAGAGCTTCGAGACACAATAGCTTGGAAAACACGATGTGGGATGAGTCTCAGGGTCCCCTTTATATAGGCAAAGAATTTGACCGTTGGTCTTCCCAAATCCATCTAACGGTTGAAAAAACCGTGATCTGATCTAACAGTTGAGAACAATCCTGCAAGAAGAACTTGACTCTGATCTTTTGAGGTTTTTATAGAAAACATCCGGATTTGAGGAAAAACTAGAATCAGAACATTTAAAAACAAGTAAAATACCAGTAAGCAACATTTGATTACAAAACTATAAGTAAGAAAATCATAGCTTACAGATTCACTAGAAATATTGTTCGTAATTGGTAATATTCTTCTTGAAGAAAAAAAAACGAAAGTTCTAGTATGAAATTCTCGTTACGAAAACTTCAGTACGAAACTCTCCATTCCAAAACTTATCAGTACAAAAATTCCATTCCAGAAGTTTTCAGTACGAAGATTTCCATTCCGTAAGTTCTCATTCCGAGAATTTCAGTCCTGAAAATTTCAGTTCCGGAAATTTCCATTCCGGAAATTTTGGTTTCAGAAATTTCCATTCCAGAAACTTCTGTTCTGAAAAGTTTGAAAGACTAACAAAAAAGGATTTAGTTACACTAACAATCAAATGTACTCCCCCCATAAAGAGGAGTTTATTACTGTTAGGAGAATTGTTCAACAAGAAGTTAATGAAGAATGATTACCTTACAGTTATCATTCCTAAATTTTGTTTAATGTATTCAAATCTATCAGAGGGTAATGATTTTGTGAAAATATCAGCAAGTTGGTCTTGTGTTCTGATAAACTGAAGAATGATATCTCTTTTAAGTGTGTGATCCCTAAGAAAATGATGCCTAATATCTATATGCTTTGCACGAGAGTGATGTGCAGGGTTCTTACATAGGGCAATGACACTTGTGTTGTCACACAATATTTGATTCTTAGTAAAACACAGGCCATAGTCTGTGAGTGTGTGTTGCATCCACAACACTTTAGCACAACAACTTCCAGCTACTACATATTCAGCTTCAGCAGCGGAAAGTGATAGAGAATGTTTCTTTTTGTAGGACCAAGAAACTAATGAATCTCCTAAGAAATGACAAGTTCCGGATGTACTTTTTCTATCTATTCTACATCCACCAATGTCAGCATCAAAAAATCTTTTTAGAACAAAATAATTTCCACAAGTATAAAATAATATTAGATCCATGGTTCCCTTTAGGTAGCAAAAAATTCATTTCACTGCCTTTAAGTGAGATTCCTTAGGATTGGATTGATATCTTGCACATAAGAACACTAAAAACATTAAGTCTGGTCGACTAGCTGTTAAGTAATGTAGACATCCTTTCATACCTCTAAAGGACATTTGATCTATTGGTTTCCCAGCTTCATCAAGATCTAAAGTGTTTGAGGTACCAATAGCAGTACTTACACTCTTATTGTTTTCATAACCATACTTTTTGAGAAGATCTTTAATATACATATGTTGATATATATAGGTTCCATCTGGTTTTTGAGAAATTTGAAAACCAAGGGAAAAAGTTAACTCACCCATCATACTCATTTCAAACTCAGACTTCATTAGACTTGCAAAAGAATCAGTTAATGATTGCTGAGATGAACAAAATATGATGTCATCAACATAAATTTGAACAATCAAAACATTTTTCTTATCTATCTTTATAAAAAGGGTTGGATCTGCATTTCCCTTAACATAGTTATTTTGAAGTAAAAATCATGTGAGTCTATCATACCATGCTCATGGGGGTTGTTTAAGACCATACAAAGCTTTGGTAAGTCTAAAAACATGATCATGATGTTTTGTGTCTTCAAAACCAGGAGGTTGTTCAACAAAAACATCCTCTTGAACATAACCATTAAGAAAAGAACATTTCACATCTATTTGAAAAAGATTAAAATTTAAGAATGCTGTAAAGACAAGTAGAATATGAATATATTCAAGTCCAGCTACTGGTGCATACATTTCTTCATAGTCTATTCCCTCTTGCTGATTATAGCCTTTAGCAACGGGTCTAGTTTTATTTCATACTATGACTCCATTTTCATCACATTTGATTCTGAAAACCCATTTTACTCCAATAACAGAAGTTTCCTTAGGTCTTTCAACCAAGGTCCAAACTTTATTCTTCTCAAATTAATTTAGTTCATCTTGCATGTCTTTGATCTAATCATCATCACCTAAAGCTTCATCAGTGCTTTTTTGTTCTAATTGGGAAAGAAATGTTAGATGTTCTACTTCATTTCTTAAGTAATTTCTAGTCCATACAGGCTGATTTACATCACCAATGATACTATCACTGGGATGATTCTTGTGAAACACCTGATTTGGGTTTTGTAAAACTTGTTCATCAATATAGGGTAGAAAGTATTTTGGGGTAAATATTTCAGAAGTATCTTCTTCAAAATTTTCCTTATCAGAAGGATCTTCTATCAAGTGTTGACAATCAGTTTTTGAAAACACATCCGAGGATGTAGGTTGGGATAGTTTAAAAACAAAAGGACCGGACTCATCAAATTTTACATGCACTGTTTCTTCAACAGTACATGTATGTTTATTAAAAAATCTATAATCCTTAGAAGTTGTGGAATAACCTAAGAAAATTCCTTCATCAGATTTTGGTGTGAATTTATGTAAGTTATCTATAGTTTTCCGAATGAATACTTTGCAACCAAAAACCTTGAAGTAGGAAAGTCATGGTTTTCTACCATTCCATAATTCATAAGGAGTTTTATTAAGAAAAGGTCTAATCAAAACTCAATTTATAGTATAACAAGAAGTACATACACCTTTATCACAGAAATGACTAGCTATATAATATTCAGTCAAAATGGTTCTAGTTATCTCTTGAATAATTCTATTTCTTCTCTAAACTACACCATTTTGTTGAGGAGTTCTAGGTGTTGAAAATTTGTGAGTAATACCTTTCCTACTACAAAGAGTTTCAAAATCAGAATTTTGAAATTCTCCTCCATGATCACTATGAATAGTTTTCAGTGGAAGATTTTTCTCATTTTTAACTTGTGCTTTAAAACTTTTGAAATAAGAAAAAGCTTCAGATTTATTTGCTAGAAAATAGACCCAAGTAAATCTGGTGTAATCATCAACTAGAACAAACACATAGTATTTGCCTCCAATAATTCCAGTTTGCATTGGACCGAAAAGATCCATGTGCACTAACTGTAATGCATTAGTCGTTGAGACTTTACCAATTGATTTAAAACTAGATTTATGTTTCTTTCTATATTGACAATGATCACAAACTTCAGAAGAATCAAATCTAAGCTCTGGTAGATCCTTAACTAGTTTCTTTTAACAGATTTTACATAAGTTTCTAAGGTTACAGTGTCCTAGTCTTCTATGCCAATGCCAGGAATGATCTTCCATTGCACTTAGGTAGGGTAAATATTGGATTTTTAGGTCTTCTAAGATCAAAGTGTAAACATTCACTTGCCTATTGGCTGAGAGAATAAATTCTTCCCTGGAATTGTGTACTAAGCAATTATCATTCCTAAAATTCACAAGGTACCCCTCATCACATAACTGACTTATGCCAATGAGGTTGTAATTATGACCCTTAAAAAATAAAACATTTGAATTCAATGTTTTACCTAGAAGAACAATATTACAAATACCAACAATTTCTCCCTGTGCATTATCTCTGAAAGTTACCTTTCCTCCTTTCGTTTTGATAATCTTTTCAAAATTGCTTTTGTTACCAGTCATGTGCCTGGAACATCCACTATCCATGTACCATGTATTGTTGTTCGTACTTCCTCTATATTCCTAAAAACAAGAAAATAATTAGACTTTCATAATCCAAACTTTCTTGGATTCGGAATTTCTAGACAACAAAATTTTAGGAACCCACAATACTCTTAGAAAAATAGGTTGTTCGAAAACCTAGAGATTGGGTTTTATTTAAAGAACAATTCTTTGCCCAGTGACCACCACATTGACACTTGGAACAAAATGGGGCACTATTTGGAACAAAGTAGTTGTTACTAAAAATTGGTTTTTCATGGGTATAACGAAGTACGAATTTGTTTCTTAAAGGTCATATTTGAGAATACATTTTATCAAAATTTTCTTTAACATGGGTAAAGTTTGATAAACACTTCTTTAAGGAAAATATTTCGGACTTGAGTTCTATAACCATGTTTTTATCTACAAAATCATTAGATTGAGAACTAGAGCTAGGCTTGAAAACACTTTTCTTAGAAATTACTTTTTCTAACTCTTTAGAAAGTTTGTTCCTCTCAGAACTTACTTCCTCATGCTTTTTTGAAATACTTATAAAATCATCATTTTTCCTATAAAGATCTTTGGAAAGATCTGATATCTCTTTTTTAAGAATATAATTCCTAGAGTTTTCCTTCTCATGTTTCTTATTGAGTTTAGAGTTCTCAATATCAAGAAGTTCAGCAAAGCTGGAAACATCTTCATAGGTAGGTGAAGTATTTTCTTCATCAGAAGATGATTATTCATCTGAGGGGTTATAATACTTACTATCATTATGATTTAAAGATACATTGGTAAATGATTCAACATTTCGTACCTTATCCATAAAGAAATGATTGTCAATAGGTAATCTGGCCGTAAGACAAAGATTTTTCTTTCCTGAAGACTCATAATGAGAAGATTAATCTGAAGAGTCACCACTACTAGCACTCCAAGTGTCATTTTCTTTCAGAACATTATTATCTATGGTTTTGTAATACTTCTTCCTACTCCTTTTAGAATTATTTTCTTTCCTTTCTTTCATTTTGAGTAGAGGGAAATCTGGTCTAATATGTCTATCTCTCTTTCATTCGTAACAAGTAACTTCTCCATATTTCCTTTCTTTCCTTTCCTTTTTCTTATACTTGGATTGGAAATTTCTCTGGCCGGCTATCTTATTCATCCTTCAAGCAAGATTTGATAACTAATTTTATGAGATTTCACTTCCACTATAATCTGATTGAACAACTACATTCTTAGACTTGGATCTGGTTACTCTCTTAGGAGTCTTAGCTTTCATATGATTTGATGTTGTTGTAAAAGCGACAGTACCATTCCCATTCATCTTTTTGATGTTGTCAGCTTCTCTCTTCATTATGGTTTCATGTTGGAGAAGAGTTCTGAATAGCTCATCAAGAGATATTTGAGTGACCTTCATGTTCTCATCTATAACAGTTCTCTTTGATTCCCACTCATTGGGCATAATATCAATTATATTATCTAGAAGGGCTTCATCATCTAACCCTTTTTCTCTCATAGACTGTATGTTGTTGACTATAGTCATAAACCTCTATTGAACTTTCTATATTGGTTCTCCATATGGAAAATTGAATACATGGTATTCAGCTCTAAGCATAGCTCTCATAGTTTCAATCACTTTAGAAGTACCAAAGTGTGTAACTTCTACCTTCTTCCAGATACAATTAGCTGCTTCACAAGAAGAAATTTGGCTATATATATTTCTAGTCATTGAACATAGTAAATAATTGCGTACCATATAATTTAGTAGATATTATTGCTTTTCTTGGTAAGTAAAAGTTCTAACTTCCTTATCATGAATTTTATAATCACCAGTAAGCATAAAAAAATTTTCCACTCCAGTTTTGATAACAAAAGTCTCCATTCGATATCTCCAGTACTCATAGTCATTACCATCAATGATTTGTGGTCTAGTAGGATTTAGATTATCAATAGAACCAACATCGATTCCTACCATTCTAAAACAACTTGGGCAACAAAACTAGTTATTAGACACAGTTTGTAACCACAAAGTTTAGAATGACAAAGTTCGGAACGACCGAGTTAGTAATGAAAAAGTTCGGAATGAAAAATGAGCAAGAAAAACTTATACGTGAGTACGCGTATTTCAGAGACCTGCTCTGATACCAATTGTAGGATCGAAATAACGATGTAGATACTCAATATACAATAGGGGGGGTGAATTACAGACTTTTAAAATTCGTTTGGAACCTTTAATGTTGGTTATGGATAACTATGCTTTCCTTAGGCAAGGAAAATCTAGGTTTAACAAAGTTAAACTAAGAAAATTCACAACACCTCTGATCACCAACTGGAGAATTGTAACCAAAGTTTACAATATAATATTCTACCTTAAAGTGTATAGAATCTTAAATTAATCAGAGTACAAGTGTAAGGAAATACAAGAAGGTTATACTTTCCTTACAATACAATATGCAGCGGAAACAAACTAGTAGAAAAACTACAAGTAAGAAACAATAATTCTTTTAACCCAAAGAGAAGGGTATCCAACAACCTTGGATAAAGGTCTCTTGATTTATACTTTCAAGCAAATATGTCATTCACACACCAGGATAAGCCCTCGATATTAAGATCGGAATCTCTGTCTTGTTATCCCCGCAAGCCCTCAACTTCAAGGTAGTTGGAACCTCTGTCTTCCTCAGCAAGGAAGCCCTCGAACTTCAAGGTAGTCAGCACCTCTGTCTTCCTATCCCCGAAACTCCTCGAATATAATCACTAACATTCGGAGTCGCACGAAGAAATATGAACGAGCAGTTCAGAATGAAAAAGGAATGAAAATCTTCTCTCTCTAGAAATCACCTTAACAGAGTGTGTTCTCTAAATCGATAAACATTTTTTTGAGCTCTTTCAAAGGAGCTCCTATTTATAGGAAAATTTCCAATGGTCATCTCCCTCTTCCAACAGTCATATATTCCATGAAATTCGGAGGGACCTGTACATGTGTAACTTTACCAATGGTTAATTAGAAATAGAATAGAAGACATCATTTTATAACAAAATATCTATAACTGAATGCACAACATCGTTTTGAAACGAAGCATATGTAAGTAAAAGCTAATAAATATTTCGGAGTGTAAGAAAGTCAAAAGTTTGGAGTCTAACAAAAAAGAAGTTCGAAGTCTATGTTAAGAAATATTCAGATTCTGCTTTATAGGAATTCAGACTCTGGTTTCACCAGAGATCGGATTCTGAACTTGCAGAGTTTGGAGTCGAACTACTTAAGAGTTCGGAGTCGAACTGCTTAAGAGTTCAGAGTCGAACTCCTTAAGTGTTCGGAGTCGAAATAATTAGGAGTTTGGAGTCGAACTACTTGAGAGTTCGGAGTCCAACTTCTTCAGAGTTCGGAGTCGAAATACTTAAGAGTTCAGAGTCGAACTTCTTCAGAGTTCGGAGTCGAACTACTTAAGAGTTCGGAGTCGAACTTCTTCAGAGTTATGAGTCGAACTACTTAAGAGTTCGGAGTCGAACTATTTGAGAGTTCAGAGTCTAGAATTCAGATTAGAACTACATTACAGATCACATAAAAAATTCGGATCCTAAAGAAACAGAATGCTCCAAATCATTTCATTATATTGCTCCGAGATTTTGGGTATGAATCCGGTTGTTGTAATTAAGAATAATATTGCTATGTATAAGAAAAAATAGGCTTGGGAAAATATCCTTAAAGAAGTAAATTTTCCTTATGGGGGTAAAAATAATATTTGCATATGTATAAGGTGTTTGTGATTTTCAAAACAATATAGAATGGAAAATTTATAAGGAAACCTTATTGACTTAACACATTGAGCACACTCTCAACATATCCTCTAGTGTTTGGATAGTCTACTCGGATTTTCCATCAGTTTGAGGATGATAGGCCAAACTGAAGTTCAGTTAAGTATTCAAAGCATGTTGAAGACTCTTCCAAAACTTAGAGGTGAATCTTGGATCTCGGCCAGACACAATAGATAGTGGTACTCCATGCAACCTTTCCACTTCCCTGATATATATCCCTACAGGTTGATCCAAAGAGAAATCCTCCCGAATAGCAATGAAGTGTGCAGTCTTTGTAAGACAATCCAGAACAACCCAGATTTCATTGTTTCCTTTGGATGTCCTTGGAAGTCCGGTGACAAAGTCCATGGTGATCTTCTACCATTTCCATTCTGTTATGGGCAATGGTTTCATCATCCCCTTAGACTTCTGCCTCTCCGCCTTCACTTACTGACACACCAGGCACTTTGATGTATATTCAGCGATCTCCTTCTTCATATTATCCCACCAAATGTTTTCTCGGAGATCTCGATACATCTTTGTGCTCTCTAGGTGAATAGAGAAATTTGAACAATGTGCATCATCCAAAAGTTCCTTCTCCAGCTCAGGACATGATGGAACACATAGTATTTTCCCAAACTGCACAATTCCTTCTTCATTAACATTAAACTATGAGGATTTCCCTTTTTCGATAGCTCCCACTTTTTCTTGAATTCCCACATCATCCTTTTGAGCATCCTTTAACCTTTCCAAAAGAGACGATTGAGCAATCATTTGTGAAAGGATTGATGATGTTCCCTTCTCTATGATTCCCATGTCCATCTTCATCAAGTCTAAGAAGATTGGATTCTTTTCAATTCTCATCATTGATAGAATTGCTGGATCCTTTCTACTTAAGGCATCAGCCACCTTGTTCGCTTTCCCAGGGTGGTAATGGATTGAATAGTCATAATCCTTGATGAGCTCTATCCATATTCTCTGGTGCATATTAACCTCTTTATGTGTGAATATATATTTAAGAATCTTATGGTCAGTATATATCTCACATTTCTCTCCATAGAGATAATACCGCCAGATTTTTAAGGCAAAGATCACCGCTTGCAACTCCTGATCAGGCATTGGATAGTTTTTCTCATCGATTATCATCTTCCTTGAGGCATAGTATATCACTTTATCATTCTACATCAGCACACAACCTGTGCCCATCTTTGAAGCATCAATGAATTCCACAAAAAGTTTCCCACTTGTGGGTAAAGTGAGCACGGGCGCAGTGATAAGCCTCTTTTTAAACTCCTTGAATCTTTCTTCGCATTCATCACTCCAAGTAAAACTTTACTCCCTTTCGAGTTAGCTTGGTAAGAAGGGTGGGCAATCGTGAGAAATTAATCACAAATCGTTGATAATATCCAACTAACCCCAAGAAGCTACAGATATCCGTTACCAATGTTGGCCTCGTCCGTCCCTAAACTGCATCTGTTTTAGAGGGGTCTATAGATATCCCATTGCTTGTGATGATATGGCCCAAGAATGAGACCTCCTTCAACAATAACACACACTTGATGTGCTTTTCATAGAGCTTCTCCTTGCGCAAAGTCTCTAGTACAGTTCTTAAATGCTCCTCATGATCCTCCTTGGTTTTGGAGTATATTAGAATCTCATCTATAAATACTACCACAAATTTGTCAAGGTAATATCTAAAGACTCTATTCATCAACTCCATGATGATTTATGGAGCATTAGTGAGTCCGAAAGGCATTACTATGAATTCATAGTTCCCGTATTATGTGCGAATAATAGTCTTGGCGATATCTTCCGTCTACACCCTTACTTGATAATATCCCAACCGCATGTCCACCTTGGAGAAGTATTGTGCTCCACAAAACTGATTGAACAAGTAATCAATTCGTGGGAGAGGATACTTGTTCTATATCGTGATTTTGTTAAGTTCACGATATTCGATGCAAAGCCACACTAACTCATTCTTCTTCTTGATGAAGAGGAATGGTGCACCCCATGGTGAAGCACTTGGGCATGTAAACCATTTATCCAGATTCTCCTATAGTTGTTTCCTTATCTCTTCAAGCTCTACAACAGCCATTAAATATGGAGTCTTGGATATTGGTAAAGCCCCAGGTATAAGTTCAATTGAGAATTCAACAGCTCTTCTAGGAGGAAGACCATGCAGTTCCTCGGAAACACATATGTGAATTCCCTCACAATAGGCATTTATTCAAGGATGGTTTCTTCCATGGACTCAATCATCTGAGCTTGATACGCGGGCTCAAAAGGCAGTAATATCCATTCTTGAGATGATGGAGCTAAAGGAGAGTCATCTTCCTCCTGACACTTGTAACGAATCGGGGGTTGATTCTCTATATAGAGTGTGATTTCCCTCTCCCGACAATTTATGTTGGCTCTATATAAGGAAAGCCAATCCGTGCCAAGAATTGCATCAAAATCCACCAGAGGTAGTATGAAGAGGTTCGTCGGTAAATTCAATCCACATATTATAATAGGGGAGGACTTATATTCATGGGATGCAATGATTTCCCCATTTGTTGTACTCACCGACATCTTCACTTCCATGAATTGTGGTGGTGCTGGGATTGTTCTACTAAACATTCGAGATATAAAAGAATTCGTAGAACATGAATCAAAAAGTACATTCGCTATTCTTGAATTAATAACTAGCGTACCTGTCACCACTTCGTTGTCGGGGTTCACTTCGGCAGAAGTGATGGAAAAATCTCTTCCTTGCTACCATGGAGGTTGTTGGTTGTCTCCGAAAACCCTTGGATCAGGGCACTGATTTGAAAAATGACCCAGTTCGTTGCATATGTATCATTGAAAAATGCATTGAGGTTCGAACAGAGTGTTCCTCTCATCTGTTGTAGCCGCGGGTCTTTCTTGCCGATAGTTAACAGCTATGTTCCCTTCTCTTTTACACCTGAAGCATTTCCTCATCCCCTTAAGGCAATTTCAAGGGTGCTTCTTTCCGCCCTTTTGGAAAGTTGGGTGCTGGATCTTCTTAGCACCGTTGGATTTATCCATCGGCCCACCAGCATTGATTTCCACCTTCGATTCTTATCCCCATGATACCCCTATGATTCTCCGAACTCTATTTCAACCTTGAGGGCACATCGGACAATTTTCTCATAGCTGTTGAAGTAACGGATCGATAATGCTTTCTGTAGGCTAGGCTTCAGCCCACCAAAGAAGCGGTCAACCTTACATTCGGGGTTAACGACAAAGACAGAAGCATATCGTGCAAGACTTGTTATGTTTTCCTCATACCCTCCAACAAATTCTTTGTCTTTTTTCTTGAGGGAAGGGAAGTCCCTTTCCATCATAAGCTGGAGGGTGCGCGGAAAATATTTATCAAAAAACATCTTCTAGAAATCCATCCATTCCAATGCCTCAATCTCCTTCTCAGGAATCATATTTTTTATCAACGTCCACCATTGATCAGCTTCACCCTTCATACGATAAGCCGCCAGGAGAACCTTCTCTTGTTTAGAACATTGAAGTATGGAGATGATCTTTTCAATGGAGTTGATCCATTGTTCAGCGATAGTGGGATCGGATGATCCACTAAAAGTAGGAGGCCTTTGTCTCATGAAGCTCTCGATAGAGACTTGTTATTTCTTAGGGGGGTTGAATGTTCCTCTTGACCCCTGTTCCTATTCAAAACTTGAGTTAGCTGAGAGAGAAGCGTGACAATGTTTGTGATTCCCTCTCCCATTGGATTTGGCATCTCATTAGTTCAGTCATCACACTGATCTTCACAAAGGTTGTTAGCCCGAGTCCTCCTATTACCTGCCATTGGCTAGAATAAAAGGAAAGTTAGGGGTAACACATAAAGGGTAATCCAAAGACAAATGTTGATGACATATAAATAAACTTTTATTTCCTTACTCAAGAGTCTATAGGCTTCAATCTAGGCTTTTCATGATCTACTTTCTAACATATATTTGTAGGGGAATATTTTTTAATTCCCTTAATAAGGGTTCATACTAATCTTGTGAATTTACCAAAGCATATCCCCCGAGAGTGTCGTAACCAAGAGTGTAGAAAGGCCCGTTGTCATCCATCAGTTCCCGTTCGAGTCTAGCTGAAAGCGGTGTTTTTGGGTTTTACCCCTAGGATACATCTGCGCCAGAGCCGCCTCTATCTGCTCGTATCCAGACATGGATGTATTTTTTTGATAAACCACTTACTCAATACTTACCAAAACTTAGGGATGTTTTTATTATACTTAGTCTTGTCTATAAGGATTTACTAGGGTTTCCTAATCCCAAAAATAACTAAACCCATCCTCTGATACCAACTATGACAACCCTGGTTTTTATTACAACTTAAACATAATTTATTACATAAAACATCACTTCATAAAACAAAGAAGATCGAGAGGTTTAGTGTATTTTGGGATTAGGATCATTACATAAATACTTAGAACATGAAATACAACATCTTTATTGAAAACTTCTTTTACATGACCACTACATTCCTTCATACATAGAATTGCATTGGGTAACCTGAGGACATGCATAAGAAAAGGGTGAGTTATAAAGCCCAGTAAGGGATTACACATGGAATAACATGAGGAGTACAATAAATGTTAGACAATAGGAATATCAATAGAGAATAATAGAAACATGAACATAAAGGCATGATAAAGCATGATAATCATAACATGGAAATGTGGCAACAACACTTAACATGGAATTAGCATGAGCCAAGGCTCATTGCACATGGAGCATGAGTAAATCCTCATTACACATAAAGCATGAGTAAACATTTATTACACATGAATTAGAATGAGTAAACACCCATTGCACGTGACGTATCATGATACTATACTTTACCCAATTCATTAGAGCGCTACAAGGGCGCACCATTCTTAAACATTTCATTTCATGCATAAGTGTGCCACATGGATAATAAAACATGGATTCATAAAACATAACCATTTATTCCACGATAAAGGAATGTGGAATTAATACATGAAAATTTGTAATAAATAAGTAAATGTGCATAAATTTGAATACCCTTGATGGAGAAATGGGAAAGGTATCCACTACACAATGGCATTGGCTTAGAAAATCGGTGCGATTTCGGCAGCGTAACGGCGTGACATAAGAATTCATAAAAAAATGGTTGATGAGAGATAAAGGGGTTCCTCATCATATTTACATGTAATGGAAAGTAAGGATGTCATATAGATACATGTTACAACAGTTTTAATTGAAATTATATTCATGATACAAAATTATTGCTTGAATGTAAAAGAAGAGAGAGAAGTTCCTTTCAGAATTTCGGCATAATAACGGGTGTACATGCGAGGCATTTAATGAGAGAGAAATGGGTCTCCCGTCATTCAAAAAATAAAAGGAATGTATGGGGGATGTGTGGAACCATACCCCAACATTCATAATTGAAATTAAAAGGGCAATACAACTTAATGAAAATTGACAAAAATGAGAAAGGAAGAAAAAACCCTTACTTGGAAGTGTGCTTCCAAAGGCTAGAGAGAGGCTTGTGAGAGGATTATTGGGAGCTTGGGGAACCATGGGAGGATTCTAGAGAGAGTAGGGCAGAGGTTGGAAGAACTCCAAAGGCTTTTAGTGGGGAGGAAGTGGGTGCTTGGGTGGGTTTATATAGGAAAGGTGAGCAAATTCTTTATTATTTAGGTTTGGGACCCCTTACATTAAATTAATCCAAAGCACAAACCATCCCATGGTTTTTTCCCATGGTTTTTGGAAAAGGGAAGTGGAAAACAATATTTTATGAGGCCAAAGTCCGAAATTCTTAAAATATTAGGGTTTCTTATGTGGAGGTGAGTCACACTCCCCTGGAAATTAATTTAAAAAGATAGGGTGTTTAATAAGTCTTTAGGGGTCCATTAATGTTTTGAAAAGTAAGTCAATAAAACCCAAAATCACATTATTTTAATGGTAAAACATATATTGGCCAAACATAAAGATTATAATATTTTATTAAATCACTATTTGGTCATTATGATGTCATAAAACACATTATATATTTAAACGATATTTAATTTTTACCCAAAAATCTGTATGTCTCAGAAAATTATGAAAAATTCACCATTGGATAATTTCGACGTCCTGATTCTTGAAATAACATTTATTTTATCTAAATAATTTTTTAAATATGTTAATTTTCATATTTAAAATAAAAACTTCTATTTATCAAAAATTCACGGGTTTTGACAAAAATGGCTTTTAAACCATAATACAAATTATTATTGCATTCATAAAATTATAATATCATTTATATTTAATAAAAATTAATTTAATAATAATAATAATATTTTATTAGAATATTATTTAATTCAAAAATCCCTTAATTTAATAAAATAGAATTCTAAAATAAATAATAACTAAAAACTCTATTTGTACTTTAATAACTACTTATAATGTATCATTAATGACTAGAAATTATATTCATTATTATATAAAAAAATAATGTAGATGAAAATAGTACTATTTATTTGTTACATAACCCCTTAAAATAGCCACATAAGACCTAAGGGTAAGGTGTGCGATGGTGAAAGACTCTTGGGGGGGCTCGGATAACATCGATCGTGTGTTAATTTCTATCAACTTACACTTCTCTCATAGACGGTCTCGTTCGAGCTTGACATGATGAAGCTCAGCTTGGGCTTGGTCAAGGGCAAAGCCCATAGACGCCACCTTTTTCCGTGCTCCGAGAAATGGGCTTCGTATGGGGAAATTCTACTGGATGAGGCCCCTGCTTCCTTTGTCTAAGTAAATTGGATTTGTTAAAGTCTTATATTTATACTAATCATGTGATCACTGTTCAACGGCTATATTAGAAACAGTCAAAATTCTTAACATAAAACCAACAAAGTTGACATTTTATATAAACATAAAGAGACATTTAATTAGATCAAGAGGGATTTCCATTAATGAAACATTGGGTCGTTACACCAAGTCAGCACATTTATTTCAATAACAGAAGATTTACCACTTGATCGTCTAGAAAGACTTTATATTAATGAATTTGGTAAAATCTATTTTGTAACCTTATCGATTGATTCTGATCACGATCCCCGGTTTACATCAAGTTTTTGGAAAAGTCATTCAAAGGCCTTGGATACTGAACTTTGTTTTAGCACTATCTACCACCCTAACCCAATGGAAAATTAGAATGGACTATTCAAACCTTAGAAGTCATGTTGAGATCTTACTCTCATGAATTTCAAGGAATGTAGGATCAATATTTACCACTGGTAGAATTTTCCTATAATAATAGTTTACATTCAAGTATTATAATGGAACTATATGAAGCATTATATGGAATGAGGTGTCTCACACCCACTTTTTTGGATGATGTTTGTGATAGAAAACATGTAGCCCCAAAAATAGTTGAGGAAACAATGAAAAAGGTGAAGATTATCCAAAATCCACATCAATGCTGCTCAAAGTAGGCAAAAGAGATATGCTGATAATCGAAGGAAGGATTTTTAATTTCTCGTAGGAGATCGTGTTTTATTGAAGGTATCTCCATGGAAAGGTGTAATATGATTTGGTAAGAAGGGTAAACTGAGTCAAAGGTACATCGGGCCATTCAATATTCTAGAATGAATTGGAGTTGTAGCTTATTGTTTGGAAATGCATCCATGTCTCTCCAAAGTTCATGATGTGTTCCACATATCACTATTGAGAAAACATATGCCTGACCCAATCCATGTACTCTCCTATGAGGAAATTGAACTGGAAACCGATCTATCTTATTGTGAAGAGCCTGTCAAGATTCATGATAATAGAGAACAAGTGATGAGAAACTGGACGACTCGTCTGGTAAAAGTTCTATGGAGAAACCATATGATGTAAGAGGCAATGTACGAACCCGTGGAACTTATAATGGAGAACCACCTGATTTTTTATGCAGTAATATTCTTGAAATTTTGAGAATAAGATTATTTTAAGGAGGGGTGAATGTAACACCCCAATCTTCCACCATACGTTTCTCTTTGAATAATGTGGTAGCTTGCGTTGTATGAAACTTGGAGTTTTAACACACCTTGACCAATCAAACTAGCCGTTATGAATAGTAATACCCACTTTTTTAAATTTTATTTTTTAAAACGGACTTCATTTTTTAATTCAGAATATCGAAATTATCTTTGTGTGAATTATTATAATTTTCCTGAAAACATTCAATTTTTGATGAATAATGAATAACACTGCGTTATTGTTTAAAAGACACTTTTTTTAAGTAATTAGTTATTTTATTTTAATTTATTTTAAATCAAAATATATATGTAATACCTATATATTATCAATGTAATTTATTGGAGTCATTTTATAATATGTTTAGATATATAAAATTCTATTAACATTTTACCATCTTTTACCCACCTTATCGGAGCATTTTCAAATTTGTATAAAACATAATTTTACACTTCTGAAAGATGAATTTCAAAAATCTAAGAGACATGGTTGACATCATTAAGTAAAATTCAGTTCAATAAGATAAAAATATTTTTTGGTGACAGTAACTTTTGCCATTTATTTACCACAGTTATAAGTAAAAAAGGGTAATTAAGGGCGAAAATGATATTATTATTATCCTAACAGATATCTTAATTCTATTGGATAAGTGTAATTAGATAAAAAACAACCCTAAAAATGATATATGATATTTTGTGGTCCACATGGATTAGATTTGGATATTTATTATTATTTTATTTAAAGAAGAGTTAAAAGAGTTAAATTCAAAGTTTAGTAACTAAACCCTTTTTTATATAGGGTTCCACACAATATAAATTCAAATATAAATATTCATTATAAATATAAAAATATTTCCTACATAATGTTATTTTATTTATAATTTTTAGATAGTATGTAATTTAATTTATTTATGACACAATGATGATTCAACAATTACCATAATAATGAAATATTAAACTAATTGATAATATAAATATCCAAATAAATTTAAATTGGGACTTCTGATTGAATTACAGTACTTTTATAGGTTAATATTACCCATTATTATTTATTGAAAAAATTTTATTTAAATTTATAATGTTTTTATGGATTTCAAAAAAAATCAAATACCAATTTGTATCAAAATTAACATAATTCGGTTTTTAAAACAAATACTATATTATTAATTGATATAATATTCATAATAATATAAATTTAGGCCAAAGGACTTATATAAGGATATATATATTAATAATGAACAACTTCGGGTTCACTTGTCTTATTATAGTATGCTTATTAACCATATAATATAAAAATACAAAGAGATATAGAAAATGTCAAACTATTTAACTAAGAGTTAAATCTAAAAGATAAGATTAATATGGTGTCCTAAACCTATCTAAAACCAACTGGTTGATAGGTTTTCAACCCATCCATACCATATCTTTGAAATAAATCATTTTGGAGCCATTGGTAACCGAAAATGATTAAATTATAGAATAATATTTTAATCATTTCCTAAAGTAACCCTCACCACTCTTATAAAAGGATATTTCCCCTTCTCATAATTTCACACCTCCAATGACATTTCTCTCATCCAAAACCAGCCCTAATATCCTTTCAAATATCCCCTATTCATCCTAGTTGTCTTACATTGTTCATAATGAAAACCAATGGAACCCTTTTGATGAACTCAAAAGAAAACACCCGAATAAGAGGTAATAATTTCACAACACTCTTTCAAGTTATTTTCTTCTTTCACTACCTCTTTATTTGTTGTTTCAATACCAAAACAATAAATCCTGTAACTTCTAAGTACTTTTATGTTACTATAAATATGGAACAACAATATTCATTATTCTACCCGTCCTATATTTGACAAAGTCACCATACGTGTGTAACTACGGCTTACCATCTATATGTCGTGGTGTAGTTTGGTATTCAAACACTTCATTAATAGGATGTGTATAATAATGAGTATAACTAATGTAAATAATAAATATAACATGTTAATTATTCTTTATATTGGATATACCATCCAATTACATATTATTTCACCATCAATGTAATGATATTGTCACTCGTGCATACATACAGATTACCGTCTCCGCGAACACGATAAGATTAATTCCCCATCGTAATCATTAAAGAATAATTTTCATTTTAGGATTATAAATAATGTTTATGAATATATTATAATTCTATATATGAAAAACATACATCCTATCCATAATAAACATGGCTTATTTAACCATGCATATAGCGTAAAATGAATTAGTTAACACCCAAAATGATTATATTACTAAAATAATATTAACAAAGAAATATTCTTAACAAAGAAATATTCTTAACAAAGAAATATTATGGGATCATATATGATATCATATTTTTTATATAGTTATTTTATAATTTAATAAAAAAATTTAACTAATATACAGGAGGTTAACATAGCATCGACTATGGAAAAGTACTCGGTAAGGGTTAATTCTACAATCTCTTTAGTTTTCGGAGGTCATTAATACGTAAGTATCTACTGGGACCTCTATATCATCCACATCCGTGTTTTCATAAAAATGTAATTCAAAAAAAATTACTATTTACTATACTATGGGTCAAATTCATTTATACCCTTATTTGACCACATATTTTTTGAAAATAATCTTTCTGTTGTTTTCCAAACAAGGTACTTTATGACCTTTTTGATAAAATAAAATAAGAATGTCTTTTTTAACTTATACGGTGGGTATTGAAATTTTCCGATGTTATAACATCAATAAAGGTTCTAATAAAATATTATACGAATATTTAAAAAAATGGTTTCTTTAAAAATTATATTTCTATTAAATGATATCAAAATATAAAAGAGATATTTCTCTACAAAAATTTTTGATTTCATCTGTGTCATCATCCATTGATGGATTTTAAGCTTGTTTGAAGTTGATTTATTATGATAAAAATCTTCTATATTGTATTGACGGTTTTGTGATATGTTTGACTGTGGATGTGTTATTTTTACACCATTCATGGTTTATGGGTATAGTATTGACATTACACATGCTATTTTTATTATGAATGTTTATGTTATGTTTAAATGTTTTCATATGAGGAATGCATTGGACTTAGTAAGTGATGGGTGGAGCCCTCTATAGCACATCGATGCATCAGTAGGTCTCATGAGACAAACTAGTGTCTTGGCACAAGTCCTTGACAAAATCTTATTTGTAGTCATGGCACAAGGCCTTGACTATGTTGTTATGAAATATGGAATTATGCATTCCAACATTATAAAATTGGCTATTGATATTACATGTGATTATTTGACTAGTATAATATCCATGGAAATAAGTAAATGGAATTATTTGATTTATATTTTCCATATTATGATAAAGTGTAAGTTTAAAAGGCTTCTGTTTTAGTCTTATATCGTGCCTTAAATGTATATGCTTATTCTTGAATGTTTCCTCAATATTGTTATCCTTACTGATCATCTGAGATCACCCTTATCTATGTTTTATTTTTCATGTGATGCAAAAAATGTATATTATGACTGACCTACATGGATAGTCTAAGGGATTAATTTGGTCAATAGAGACAATGTTTTTGTTTATTTTAATTTGTTAATTTAATGTAATACTTATGAATGTATCTAGTACTTCCAAGGTTACTAAACCGATTAGTCTTTCAGAATTTTGATCCCGTGTGATCATTCCAATGTTATGTAATAATGCACTAACTCTGGGATACTGGGGTCAGGGAATTACAATTTATATTAAAAACATTATGTTGTGGTATATTGAATAAAATGAAATCATTTATACAAAATGGTCGGTTTTTTCATTTAAGTGGGGGTATATGTCCTTTATCAATTATAAAAAATAAGATATTATTTATTTTCACAAATATATATCGTATCAATGTATTTATTTGTTTATAAAATTAAGATATTTTTGGGATCGTAGACATGTTATAGTTATATCATGAATCACATCTGAGGGTATCTCTTAAAATGGTTTTAGTGAAATCAATATTCTAGATACCCCAACCAAGGTATTGAAAAAAATCAACAAGAATTTTTTGTAGAATGTGTGGAACTAAAAATGTTGTTCTAAAATATACGATGTGATTTAATTTTTGGTGATCTCAAAACCCATCATATTTTTCTATTATTTTGAGTTTCATGTGTGTTCATTATGTTTTATCTATATTTATGTCATTCTGGTGTACTCTATAATTATTTATTTTTTTAATAAAATTTTCCAAAGTATATAAAATTTTCTATGTAATGGAATTTTCAATGTGTATATTTGGATATTTCAAGAAATAAACTATGTAAATCAGCTATATAATGGAAACACCCATGTGAATTAATTATATTGCTAAATTTGTTATATGAAAATATACTAGGATGATGAATTTCATATGAGTGAAAATAGATACATTGATAAAATAACATTGATAATTAGCTATGTAGATTTATTTGCTGCATCATTTGGCTATATGAAGAATTTAGATAAGTAGTTCCAACTTAAAATTTGAATCTTTGGGCTACACCAAAATTCGGTTATGTGATCATTCAACTATGTTATAATTTAGCTATGATAGAAGTCATATTTGTTTTTACTGACTATGTGGATCAATTTCATTACATTTGTTTACATTCACAGAAGTTGGCTATATGGATCAACTCAACTATATGAATTTTAATCCATAGCATTTCGCCACGTGGTGATCCAAATTCAACATTCTGATTATGAAACTGGTATATATATTACCATTGGCGTATTTTAAATCTAATTTAATGCTTCCTTCAATGAACTAATGATGGATTATTTCATTATGTAATATTTATTATAAAATGGATTAAATTGAAAAGTGAAGAATGTTTTATAAGAATAATCTAATGCTCTGTCCTTTTTGTGAATTATTTTTGAGAAATCAATATCTGGAATTTAATTCCAAAACTATAGTTTATGAGATATCAATGTGTGGGATATTATGTGAGATTTTATGCAAGAGTATTCATGAAAATGGAAGACAAAGAATATATAAGAACTCAATTATCACCAACACTCTCAAATCATTTTCTCATGTGCTCCTTGGTTTAGTGAAAAAAGAAAAAGAAGATAAAAGTTCTATATATATGCTTCAAAATTCACTATGAAGTATTTTGAATAAACTAGTGGAGATACACTGAAATAAAATTCTATATCTTGAATATTTAGTCAGTTATGTTATTTTTCATATTAAAAACAATGTGGTTTATCTATTACAATTTAGTATTGTCTTCCATTTCTATATATAAAATATTTCTATACTATGATTTCTAGATATATGATAAAATATTCCTTAAATCCTTTTATAATCCCTATAAAATCTCTTTATATTGTACCATGTTACATATTCCAATACTCAGTTGTATGGTTCCTGGGAAAAGACTAATTCTCGTGAAAATAACCAATATCTAAGAGTTGTGCATCGGTGGAGTGGACTAGGGGATTTCTATTCCCTGAACCACTATAAATATTTTTTGTATGATTATTTTACTTATAAATTATTTTAAATACTTCCTTATATTTAGAAAATATCCCAACATGTCATACCACAAAATAGTGTGGTTTTTATGTAAATAAAAAATTGAAGAACTCAGTCCACACCTCCTGATTAATTGATATTTTGTTCATTGAACCATAAATGGAATTAATGTTTATGATTCTTGTGTTCTAAACTATAAATGGTCACCATGATAATATCTTATTAAATATGGATTCTATGACTTATAATATGTTATTTATCGGATCAGTTATATCTCCCTAATTCAAAAAATATATACTACTATTAGAAGGACTGAATGATAACAATTTTGATGATCATTGATATAAAGTTTTATGTAAAATTATTATATCCCTATACTATTCTTAAAGGAGATCTATAAAATTAAGATATTACTAATAAAGGGAACTATGATAAATTCTCAAAAATAGTGAATGAAATAAGATTTGAACTATGTCCTCATTACTTTAATAGAGTTTTACAGTGTAAAAATGATCATGAGATGTAGAGTAAAATATCAGTATCTTATCTAGTTACTAATAATATATGAAAACCCTCATAAAATAATGAAATTTGAGATTTGTTATATTTATAATGGTTTATGGTGAAAATTTAACTCAAATTAATTGATCGTTAACAATTATTGGGAATAATGTTTCTTCTCTTAGAGTACCAATTCCAAAATTTGATCAGGATTTGAATGTTCTTAAGGTTATACTATCTCATGGGAGTTCAATCTATTATTCCATTAGGAAATCAAGGTATAAAAGAAATTTTAAAATAAATGGTCTCATTGATACACTTATGATGTATGAGGTGGGTATGGAAGATGAAACTAGTGATAATTTAATTATAAATAAGGATAATCCATGTCATAAACTCTCAGATAAAAATGTTGGAAAAAAGAGTAATGCAATATAATTTGATGATTTATTTGATGAAAAAACATCAAATAATTCAAATTTTGAGAGTGTGTATTCTCATTTTTCATGAATCTTCAAAAAGTTGTCTAATAATATAAGGGGATTCAAGAAATCATCTAACAAGTAAAAGATATATGGTAGAATTTACAAATATGTAATGTGTTATAAAAAAAATCATAGACTTATCAAATATGATTTTCTATTACTTCAGGATATCAAAAAATCTATGAAGATGTATTTTAAGAAGGATTGATATAAGAATAAATCTATGAACTAAATGAAGGAAACATGGATAACATTTGAATATTCTATAGACGATATATCATTAGGATTGTAAGATAAAATGTATAATGAAAAACTGGAATGATATAGTGTTTTGAAACAAAATCCCAACCAAATAAAACTTCTTTTTTTGGAGAATAAGGATCTCCAAGATACAATCTAATGAGGGAACCATGAAAATGGGCATTAATGAAGCATCCTAGTGTCAGTTATGTAACATCAAGAAGGAGCAAAGATCTTACCACATATTCTTTATAGTATTGTGGGAATAAGATGAGTATGAGTTCATTGGTGATTTTATAGTGTCTCAGCACCAGAACTTCAAGAAAACTCAGTCTTGGAAATATGGTTCTAGGGGAAAATAGCTAAAGGCCATGAGAGTGAAACGAGGTATATTATTCTCAGTGCCGATTGTTGGTACCTTTGGAAGGCCCGTAACTTTTCTATATTTGAGGGGTTTCCCTCCATAGGACAGTCCATCATTATGAGAACCAAAACTCTTCTTATCAATATAGTCACCCGCATTATTTATTGGTTTGAAGACCCATCCTATAATCTACTGTATGAACATTACTCTTTGGCCACTACACCCATGGACATAGAGTGGGGACACTGGATATGATGGATTCCCCCAACAGATTATTTCAGGTTAAATATAGATGGCTCATGCATCATGGGAGACATGCAAGGTAGAAGAGTGGTTCACAACTCAGGAGGGAGTGTGTCCCATTCATTAATGGTAAATTTTGGAGGTTGAAGTGCAGTTTAGGAAAATTCTAATGTATTCCTCATAGAGCTCAATATATGAAAACCGAAGAACATTATACTATCCGAAGTGGAAATCAACTCTAGGATCATACATTACTCTCTAGTAGGCAGCGACTCCATTGCATGTTAAGTATTAAACCTTATCAGGAAATGTAAACATCTCTTTAACATAAATATTTAGGTCACCCACTCATAGAGATAGGGGAACAAAGTCGCAGATCACCTCACCTACCTTGTAGCCACATGCTCCAATGTCACTAACCTTCCCAATGCCACCTCCCTCATGCCTGAGGGTGTTAATTTAAATCGCGGGGATGCCCTTTGTCTGTACTATTTTAGACCCCCATAATCTATTGTTTTCTTTTGTTCCATCCCCCCATTTTATCTTGTAATTTCTTCTTTGAATAAATATATATTAATGATGATGACTTGAATAAGAAAATTGTGGATCTTAAATCCATGATGGGAAATTCTATAACATCACATATTGAACATGGTATGAAAATTAATTATTTCAAAAGTAATTTCAAAACATTAAAGATGATAAAATTATTTTCACAAAAGGTGAAAAACAAATAGATATAATACTTGGTAATAATATGTTCAATAAATTACTTTTTTAATATGAATCCATGGTGAAAATTAAAACCATTATGAAAAATATTTTTCATCTAGTTATATAAATAAATATTTTTATAATGTCACTTATTTCATTAATGGATATCCTTGAAACTATTATAATATTTTTACATTAATAAATCCACAATTATATATAGTTATTTATTCTCTTATATATTTTATTTGAAAGTTTATATCTAGAATATCAAACTCTGTAATAGGATTTGGGTTCCCTAATCATTGGCTACAATCCTTGAAATTACTAGGGGAATATGGATACATAATGAAATTTCCTGATAGATTTTTTGTAGGGAAAATTTACAAACGAAATCAATGTGAAATGGTATAATGATAGTGGATGTGAAGGAAAATTACTATATAATTTTTAAATATGAATTCCTTACCCTAAACTGATTGAGACTTCGTCACATTTGTTGATAATTATAAAGGAATAATCATGCAAGATGGATCACATGGAAATACATGACCAGTATCCATCAATAATACTATTTATGTGTATGGATTTTATTACAACATGACAAGTATTTCTCAACATTATAATTCAAGTTAAACTAATTATTTTTCAAATATTGAATATTAAGTTTTAAAAGATAAACATATTAAGTTTACTTCTCCTATAATATAGTATTATATATTTTTGATCATAATTCATTATGTAAATTGAAATTCAAATATTTATCTATTGAGACAAATTAATAATGGATCTATCATTGGAGATAAGGAAATTTAAAAATTTATTCTTTGAGAATGTTTTCATAGCAATACATAGTTTCTGATTTATCATAAAATAAATTGAATAAAGAGAAACAATTTGATGCATTCCAAATGTCCACGAAACACATGTCAGATTTCAAATCAATTAATGTGTTTTATATGTCATGGCCTATTACACTAATCCATTAGTATTTGTATGGGTTATCATAAACAAAAATCCTATGAGAATTTTTTTTATGTACTAGTTAATGATTTCTATGGATTTAAATTTTTTTCATTTTGAGTATTAGAATTGACTCCTGTTTTGTATTAATATATTTTTCTTAATTATTTATAAAATTTAAAGATTTTAAATTTCGTTATTTATTAAGTGGAAATTAAATACAATTTAAAATCCATGATTTTAATTATTATAGTTTATAACAAGGAATAAAATGTATTTTTTTCTTCCATGATGACACCTCAATAAAATCATGATTATCACTGGAGTAATAGAACCTTTATATAAATTTCTATTACTAAATTTTTTTATTATATCCCCCTGACTATCTTTTTGTATCTATAA
This sequence comes from Viscum album, assembly GCA_963277665.1. Lineage (NCBI taxonomy): Eukaryota > Viridiplantae > Streptophyta > Magnoliopsida > Santalales > Viscaceae > Viscum > Viscum album. Next base: position 880,352,580 of record OY728153.1, on the reverse strand, counting down.
GTACATCTTGTTAGTTCATAAACAGAGTTCTAATTAGGCCTATTTTGAATAAAACACTATATGTGTTATGGAAGAGTAAAAATAGAAAATATGGATACTTTAATGTGTTTTGATTTAAATTTTACATTCTAATCACAAAAGAAAATTTTGGATATTTTTATACAATGGCTCATAAAGGAATCAATCACTGATATTCTATAATATCCATGTCTTATAGATTAATCACCCAACTGCCAACGATTCTTGATGAATAAACTCATTTGTAATTTAATGAAAGTAATCTATTTGATTATAGAATGACAAAAAAAATTTAAGAAAAAATGAATATTATTAAAACATGAGAACTATGAATATTCGTGATAAGATAAATAATGATTATTTTGAAATTTATTTTTGTGAAAAAATATTTAATGTATGGAGAATAATGAACCTAAAATTGTGTTGATGAGATATCATAGAAGATTGGAAAATAGTCCCTTATAAACAACTATATGAAGATTTTATGATGTTATTATGACTATAAGTAGTCTAGGAAACCTTATAGAGTTTCATTCCTTTTATCACAAATATAATCCAAAACCTTATAAGAATCGATAACTAATGATAGTTGGGATTTATCTATATAAGAGATGTTAAACAAGTTAAAGAAGAACTGCATATGAATATTAGTTAATAGACCCTCTAACAATCCCATTATAGAAACAGAATTAGTTTCTTGGAATAAACATGTAGATCATGGTTTGATCACTAGGAATAAGTGTTGACTTGTAGCGAAAGGTTATATCCTAGAAGAAGGGAAATAATATGAATAAAACTTTACAATGCTCTCTAGATTATAGGCCATTAAGATTCTCCTAGAGCTTTCATCACATATGAATTTCACATTTAATTATATGGATTTAAAATATTCAATTCAATATGTTTTTTATAGAGGAATTTTATATTAAAAACCCATATTGTTTAAAAAATACCCACTTTTTAAATTCTATTTTCAAACATACTAAGTGTATTTTTGGAATTAAACCATAACCAAGATCTTGGTTTGGAAGATTGAGTACATTTATTTTTTTCTAGTGGATTTTTCCTAGGAGTGGAAGATTATAATATATAAAATATGAATTTTTCCTTAGATACGCTGTTTGTTCAAATATATTTTGATGATGTGATTTTTTGTTCCATAAAAAAAATTTCATTAATGATTTTTTTAAAATTTTGAAAAGATAATTTGAAATGGGAATAAAGCCTTAGTTAAATTACCCTTTTGGTTCTATATTTATAAAAAGGACTTTTGTAATGTGATGAATCAATTTAAATAAAAACTTGACTTACTAATGATATTTTGACTAAAAAAACTACAGTATATTAAAATCCTATGAGTTCAAATTAAATTCATGATATATATAAGGCTAGGAAATTGGGGGGGGGGAAGTTATACAGAGTAATTGGATGTCTATAGTATTTTATTTACAAAAGAATATACATTTTTTTTCTATCTTATTATGTTCCAAATTCAAATATAATTCCATGAATCACATTTAAAGGAATCCAAAATATTTTTATTTAATTTCAAAGATACAAATTCTCATTCAATAAATATTAGAAAAATTAACTTTTTAATTTGATTTATTATTATAATGATAAATTTTTCATTTGTGTATTAGATAGTAAGAGTAATTCAGGAACCCACCATTTTTTAGGTAAATCCCTAGTATCATGTTATTATATGAAATAATACTCGGTTTCATTATCTGCAGCAAAATTATAATACATTATTACTAGTAGTTTTTTTGGATAGGTGTTGTGGATAAGACACAAATTGTTATATTTAAGATTAAACTATAAAAAAGTCTAAATCCAATGTGATAACCCATGTTATATAAACATTTCCAATAATTTGATAAAATATTCAATAAAAAAAATATAGATCCATGGAATCATTTCATGAGAGATCATGCTCGATAATGTCATATATGTCTTGAATTTTTTTCTAATAAGAATCAATTATAATATATTATTAATAATCCTATATCTTATGAATGTTATGATTTAATTTACTATAAATTATTGTTATTTTAAATTAGTTGTTTTTTTGACCTTTTATTTTAATTACAATTTATTTTTTATGTTTCTTATTAAGTACAATATACATTAATTCACATTTAAACTAATTTACTTTTTTTCTTTTAGTTTATTTTAAAATTTTATACTGATTTTATATTTATTCATGCCAAATTCAGTTTTAGAAAAAAAAAGTACTTTTATTTAGTTTTATTTATTTATTTATTATTTGTTATTTCTAAGACGAATTGACCTCTAAAAATAATATTAATTTTATCCCTCTTTCTAATTGGGTACATTACCTAAAACCAAAATTATGCCTCCCCCCCTTTAAATTCATATATGTCCCATCATAATTGAAGCTAAACTATTAGCAAAATTTTCTCTTAAACTCCATCTAACCATTATATAATGTGGAAGATGATGTGATGATATTATGATGGTTTTGGATCCTCAATGAATGAAAAAGATGGCAGTGTGCCACATCCTATTCTTGTGGGAAAATATGTGGAAGAGGATTAGAAAAAAGAAACTAAAATGAGGTTATAGAATATTTTCCAATTCCAGTGATGATAATTTATTTTTTATATAATAAATAATGATTTATATTTGTGTGGGGTATTAATTTGTTCTTGAAAAATTATGATCATTAGATTGTACAAAAACTGGATGTACATTCATCAGATGAAAATGGGAAGGCTTTTCTAATTCATTTATATAGAGATGAAATACTTTTTCCACTCTTCTCATGATTGTGCCTATATTTTCCATTATAAATTAGAGGGTACAAGATATATTGGACCAATTTATGTTTTTATGATTTACATTGGGATACATACATTTGAGAGTAAGTCCATAAAATTCATTGATGATGATCAGAAGGTGATGTGAATTTTTATCTAGACCTTTATTTATAAAATGAAAGTCAAAATGCCAAAAGAGCCTATAATATGTGTTTTTCATGACATGTACCTCTTATACTTCTTTATGAAAATTTCAAAATAAATCAAACTTGTTTCAATATGTGATTCATGCACAAATAATTTAATGGAAAAGGAAAGTTGAATTTATTTCACTGTTGAAGGAAAATACCCATATTGACAAAAAGGAAAAAAGGTGACCATAATTAAAGAGTAGTAAGAGTGCTTGATAAGAGGAAAAAATTTAGAATTTCTATTTAAAGCCATTGGTTTCAATTATTATTATATATTAAGTTATCTAAATACTTATATATATATATGGACTAAATCCAAAATCATCTCAATTAGATCCACCCGCAACCTCACACCATAAGAAAATAATAGTTATTGATAGGGTTGATTCTAAGGAAGTATAATTTTTTTATAAAATGAAGAGAGGATGTAGCTGAAACAATTAGTGTATTTTTGGATGAATAATCTCATAGATAATAATTTTTAGTTGCCAATACTATTAAATATTTTCATCCAGTTATGAATATTTTTGAGACAACTTCATAAGTTAAATATAAATAGGTTAGGCTAGTTGAGACTATTTCAAGTGTTTAATATTCTAAAGTATGATTTTAATATGTGTTTGATAAAATTGAGATTGATCTAAACATTATATCACTTGTTAGTGGTAGATATATATCTAGGGATGTTCTTATAGAGGACTATACCGAACATCCCCATCCCCCACTAAACATTCCATAACCACCTCATGTGAAACTGGATTATCCTTCTATGACCAAGAGTAAAAATGTTATATTTTGGAGAAAAACATGTTCAATTTTTCCTCTACAATGATGACAGATCTTGATAATCTCAATGGATATTATGATGAGTTTATGAAAAGTTTGTTTCCTTATAAGAATGAAATCATATTTCTAGATGAAAATTTCATTTCTAAATTTTATTTCAATATGTCAGTTGAGTTAGAGTTTTCTCAAATATCCATGATTTAAAGAAGAAAATTCTAAATTATTGGATTATACGATCTATTTCATCATGATAACTCTACCAACACAACGTTTCTCAATAGTGTTTAAAACTACTAGTAGAAAACCAATTAATAATAATTTAATAACACTTTATATGATATTATGGATACATCGAGGGGATATAAAATTTTGGCGCCACCTGTTATTACATGTCCAAATCATTCCTAAAAAATAATAGAATTATTTAAATTCATGAACCACATTATGTACCATCAAATATTTCAATTGGGTATAGAATACATATTAATTAGTATTTACCCAAATACAAAAATAATGATCAATGTTGGACAAAACATCTTCAAATTATATATTTTTTAAGAAATAAATATATTATTGATAAATAATATCGATATATAAAAAATTTTATTGTCCATTGATAATAGGAAACTGAATTAATCAAGGGATTGTTAGTAAATAAAAAATGATTCATGTAATTTAATGTCAACACTATCCTTAATCATAATAGTCATAAACAATCTAGATGAATAATATGAATGGTAACAAAAAAACATATCCCAGAGAAGTATATAAAAAATAACGGGTCCTTGTTTTTTATGAATATAAATTCCATAAAAATATTTTCAAAAAATTCATGAACAAAATAAACATTGTATTTTTGTAATAAAATTTGAAAAAATCACTAACACTTTTGATAAAAAAATTCATGGAAAATAATCTTTTATACCTAAAAAGTATGTTTAAAGCATGAAGTGGTCATGATGGAAGAAAATTCCATCAATTTTATGTTTGTTAAAACAAATATTTCATTAATTTATAAGTAAAAGAAAATTATATCTACATTTCTAAATGAAATAATGATTTCTTCTAAAAAATAAAATTATGATAATAGATAAATCCCCTTAAATAAAATTTTTGGATATGTTTACATAAATTATTGAAATTATTTTTAGAAAACTTTGTTTTGGGAGAAAATATATTTCCAATTATTGAGATAAATGATGTATGATTTAATAAAAAAACATGATTCTATAATATTATGAACCAAATAATGGATAACTTATACTAATATTTTAAAATTTCATTAATAAATAGGATATAATATCATTAAAAGGGTTTATTAAATAATTATAAAATAGTTTCCATTAATGTAAATTCATGTATAAATAACCATGATTAAAATGTGATTATGTGGTACACTCTTACAAATATCATAATGAAAAACTGGGAACTAACCAATGAATCAATTATGTATATCAACTATAAATCCAAAAATTTGAAATTAAGCATAATATAATCAAAATTAATTACATACATAATATTATAATATCAAATGAAAAATAATATATCCCAATTATAAATAAATTTAGTTATGAAATTATTTACCAAATAGTGACTTTTAAATATAATCCCCTTAGATGATATAATTAAAATTGGAACATAGAATAAGATTTATTTTTATGTAATCATTATATAACACATAAATTCTGATGTATATAAACTATAAAAAATTAACTGGGGAATAAAATAAAAATATACATCAATGAATAGAAATTGAGATAGCGTAGTGTACCTCACACTTACATTGGTTGAATGTGTATTAACATCTTTTAATTTGGTTAATTTTTTTATTAAATTATAATAGAAATATATTAATACTTATAATAACATATATGATCCTTTTATAACATTTATCACCCTTTAGTTAATAATATTTCATTGTTTTCATTATTTCTGGTCTTAATTTCCTTGTTTTCTTATTAATGTTTTCCCATGAATGATCTTGTTCTTGAACAGATTGTATACTTCTATAATAAAACAAATTACAATATTGGAATAATTATAATATATATTCCTAAATTATACTTTTAATACCAATCATTATGATGGTTTTTTGAGATGAAGTATGTTATGGTCTTATAGATGTTAGGTCATATATACTCGTGAGTAACATTTCCATTTTTCATCAATCATTATGGAAAGGTAGTATGTAATACTTTGAGTATAAAAATTTATAATAATGTATATAATAATATATTATTTCATTAAATATTATTATCTATTTATTCAATGCAATTTTTTGATTAAAATTGATACACATCGGTTCATGAAGGCGTTAGTCCGCGCATATACAAACGATGCTGTCATCCTTATGTGAGTGAAAATCTTAGAAATAAAATGATATTTTGTCATTACATAATGATAAATATTTTGTTAATATATTAATTATATCACTTGTATCACATATGTTAATTAATTTTATCCTTATTATCTTCCTTGTAATGTTTTAGTGGAAAAAAATGACATCTCTTCACACGACAGTATTCTACCATAGTCTCGAGCGACGTCATAATATTCCCAGAAGAACTGAAATTAAAAAGGAGTATTATATATAATAAACAAATATATATAATTATATTATAAATTTAATATATATATATATATATACACTCATTATATTCATCATTAATCCTAATCATGAGAGGTGGTTATGAAAAACAAACGGATGACATCAGTTTAGGAGGAGGTAGCCCTATGTATCTGTGACTGATATTTTCATAACACATTTGATAGAATTGGATATGGTTGTAGTTCATTAAATTATCATAGAAAATATAAATATAATTCTTATATTGATATTATTATATAATTATGGTTTTAAAATAATTAAAGGAGTTGGAGGAATAAATAATATAAAATTTCTTGATTAAGAACATTGCTTATTCCCTTGTCAACCTTGTTAGGTTTGAGACAAAATTATTACTATGTTGAATTCCCACCTATAAATCTATTATTATAGGATGGAAGTTTGTAAGATATTTCTTTCATATCATATACAAATAAATATTTTTTGAATTTGTGAAGTGGATAGATAGATAGGTAGCCTTTATAATTGAGGTGAGTGAAAAACATGTAATTTTTTAAAATAAAAAGTTGTCTCCATGTTTACCCATGAAAAAGGATAAAAATGGAGTATTATAGATAATTATATATTATAATTTATTTATATTTCAATATTATAATTTTATAAAAAAAATTATTTCAATTTAACCATTATATTTTTTAACCCCTTTTTAACCCATTTTTACCATAACAATGAAAAAAAATTTTGTTTGCTATTTTCTATGGTAAAAAATTAATATGAAATTTTTAGATAGTATAATTTATTATTATTTAAAATATTGAATCTATTTCTCCAAATTCTATTCACATAAGTTGAAAATTTTAATTTTTATGTAATTATGTAGATGTGATGAGAAAGATAATTTTCAAATTGAAAATGTCCAAAAGATTAAAAGGTTTTTATTTGAAGAATTAATCATAAAATTATTAAAATTAAATAGATTGGATTAATTGATATATATATATATGAATAAATTTTATATTTAAACCACTTAAAATTTAAATTTATCTTTGAATGTAATTTAAACGAAATGTCAGTTTTCAGTTAGAAATTATTATTTTCACTATTAAATGAAAAATTATACTTTTCAGAAAAATAACAAAAACAAATAGTAGAATAATTTTTATAAATTTATTTAAATAGTTTATATTATATTCTTAAAAAATCTAAATGGGGATAAAATTAATTTTAAGTGTTGTGTGCAAACTGAGAATATACCCTATTTTAGAAAAAAATACAATTTTAAGAAAAAAATACAATTTTGTTTTAAAATGACCTTTTTTTCTTTCAAATTAATAGATATGCATAATTTTCATAATTTATTTAGTACTCTTAATTCACACTAATTTAATTTTTATGTGGTAATTGTGAACTATATTATAGTTCATTTCAACTTGAAGTTTCACACCACAAGCTATAGAATATATTAAATTTAATGAGATATACTCTAAGGTCTATTTAAGGTCGGTGATTCCTGTAACATACGCTACTAAAAACAATTTTAATCTTTTAAAATATTATATTTTAATGTTATCCATACCTTAAATAATTTTTTTCCTCAAAATTTAATCTTGATCTCAATTATAAAAGGTTTTACCTTTAGAGATACAATTGTTAGAAACCCGCATCGTAAAGGGGATAATAAAATTTCCAATTAAAAAATGATAAGGGAATATCAATGGTCATATAGATGAATATATATTTGTGTTTTTATATGGCGAAATTTTGTGTAATGTGTAAACATATTCCTAGAAAGAAAGTGTAAATATTTATTGAGACTGATAGTGGTCAATGGGTGAAATAAAGTTAGTGATAAATGGATTGTTAATGACTTTTAAAGCATAAATAAATAATTTTTTTTTAAAATACCATAAGATTAATCATATTTGAAATTAATAGGATAAAATTTCTATTTTATGATCCTTTTTCCTGATTATGGGTAATTTCTTTACTTTTTATGAATATAATGAAATATAGTTAATTGATATTTTTCATTTTTCATATGAAAATTTTCATCATTTGGTTGTGTTTCTATTACATTTCAATTCATCCATTACTCAATGAAATGAATATACAAAATATAATTTTTTCTTCTAGATTCACTAAAATTCCCATTTAATGGATCATAACATGCATAAAATATTAAGCCATCTTTTCACATTTCGCTAACAATTTTCGAAAACCAATATTGTTTGCACATGTTTTCCAATATAATACATTAAACAATAAAAATGAAAAGTAGCACTAGATGTTCATCAATAATAATTTTTTAATAATTTAACTAAAATAAATGACATAATAACAAAAAAATATCATTGGTTAGTGGTATGTTCTAAAACATTATCCTCTATCAGTTTTGGGTTCAATAACCATGACCTTTCAAGACATGATATGTTGTAACCATGTGTGTGGTATTCCCTTTTAGTAAAACTATATTAATATAATTCCATTAATGATCCAAAAAAATTATTGTGGACATACATGGAATAAAATTAACTAATAAATAAGATTTTTACAATGTTTTTCAAGACTTCCTTTTCCCTTTAAATTATAATAATGTTATTTGATTATTATTACAATGTATTCAATGTTCGTATCAACCCTAAAAGATATAAATCTATAAAAACATATTTCTATAAAATTTAAAGGATTATTCTTAAAATATTTTTGTCCCCAAACTTTATATAATAATATAATGTGTTTTATTTGTATAAATTTCTCACAAATTATCCTTAATCTTATTAGACTCTCATAACATAAAACCTAAAAAGTGGTTTTTAAGACTTTGATCTTATAATCTACCTTCTATTCATCAATACATAATGGTATCCATTACACTTAATTTAATTAGTACACATATGATTACAAATATAACATAATCTTTAGATATTTCATGATTTATATAACCAAAATACCATTGGTTAAATACATCAACAATTTAATTCTTGAATCACAATAAATAAATATTTCATTCATTTTATTTCAACATAAGTCCTTTTATTAGGGTGTAACCTTCAAGAGTTGTAATTGACTCATTTAATTCCTAGGTTCTCTACATTTAACACAATGAACTATAAAAGGAACTATAAAATGATATTTACTTCTTTCTATTAAACTCTTCATTTTTCCTCAGCAATTCCATTCCATATTCCATTATTTTCCATGCATAAATAATTTTCCTTATCATTTTTGTCAAAACTCATTAAATATAATACCTCACAGTTTTAAAATATGTCATTTATTTTCATCATCAATTCAAACCTATCATAATTTTTTGATAACAAAATTTGAAATATCCTAAACATATACCCTAGGAGTGTCATACTAGGGGCATAGTAGGACACATTTTCATTCACCATGTAATTATTAAGTCAAGACCATTGTGCTATTTTCAAATTTATTACCTCTAGATGAATGTATTCTAGAACCACATCCACTTTTATTTTCTAAACAGGTATTTATTACTAGGAAAAACAACATAATAACTCCCTTACCAAAAAATCCAGATATTCTTTTATACTTACCCTCAAATTCTATCATAGGTTTATGTTCCATAATGTATTTTTTCATAAATCTAGTTACCAAGGATTATACTAAACATTCATATGATACCAAGTATAGAGAAAATTTCCCTTATATCCCTGATTCAGTATATTCTTTATTAAATTAGCCTAATATATATGATTATCAGCCTAAATAACTGAATAGATTAGCAGTCCAGGAAAACTAGACACATACATGAGGTTGAATTTCATTTTAAAACAATAAATATACATTTTTTCTAAAATAACATTATTAAATCTAGAATATCATTACATATAAATCATCAGACACTTCATTGATTCATGATAAAGGAAACAAAATAAGGGTGAGCATAAATGCTTAGTATGGGTTATATAATAGGAATCAATAATCATAGTAATCATAGAAAGGAAAATTAAAAAATAAAGTTCATTTAATAAAAAAAGAGAATGAAATGAATTATAAATTATATCCATTATAAAATAACAAGGATAATAAGCTAAGTCATATCTAATATGAAAAGTCAAATAACTGAAAAAATACTATTTAATCAATAAAATAAAAATAAAATGCATCCATAGATTATATCATTATCAACATATCACATATAAAATGATATAGATGAATAAATATAGAATTGTAAATTAATAAACACACTAGTCACTTAAATAACTAGACTACAATGACAACATAAGAAATAATCAACATATTAAGGTAAATAACATAAAACTCATTCCATTTAATCAACAACATAAAATGAAATTCATATAGACATATTATCATCGAAAAATTATGTATGATATTATTAATAATTGTTTTATCGATGGAGGAAATGATTAATTATTAGTCTCCATGATATCAGGCATCATGATAGCTTTACTATTAAGGCCATTCACAAGATAATTTAAAAATACTAGTATAAACACATTTAATTATCACATGTTGATTCACCATGCGAGACTATTAGTGCATCAAAGGGATATATAATTCAATGCCTCCTTATCACTATATTCACAAATCATTCCTCATATAATGAATAACCAATTTAATTAATGAAAAATTATCATCATCTTCAAATATCATAATTGAGTACATATTATTGATTAATAAATAATTTCCCATATAAATCAATTACATTAAATATAGAACATTTTATGTATAAATGATATACGATTAAATGAATAAAAATTTAATTTCTAAATTATATGGATATTTGTAAGAAATTTATTATATAATTATCATGGGAAAGTTAATATATAAAGGGAAGGATAATGACTATAAAAATGGATCAAGTGAGTTAATGTTAATAGAATCATTGTTCAAAAAAATAATAATCCATCCATAGGAAAAATAATCATGTTATCAATAAAACTTATCCCCATAATATTATATGTGAAATAATTTTTTTATCCTTTATTAATGTAAATACCAAAAATTTATTTTTAAAAATAGTATTGAGGAAAATACCATTTATATATTGAAAATAAAATTTAAAAAAAATTCACATATAATTTTGAAAATAATTTTATTTTATAATATATTTTGTAACATATAGTGGAGGTTCTAAAACATAAAGTGTTCATGAAAATAATAAATTTCTTTCATGCTACATACGTTAAAATAAACATTCCTTTCACTTTTTCTATACAATAAGAATAGACCATGCTTTGAAAATGACATTAATATTCCTTTCAAATAATTTTTTAAAAACTAAAATTTTAAAAAATTTCATCAATTTAAAATATTACAATGGATAAAAAAATTAATATCATTTTTATAAAACATGGTTTTGCAAGGAAATTTATTTCCATCCAAAGAGGGAAATAAAGTCATATTTTCACAAAAAATAATTTATAAATACATTTAAGTAAAGGAAGAGTATTTGAATGTTAATAATATTTGTAAATAACATTAATAAATTTATTATAACAATATTAAATGGTTTTATAAGACAATTATCAAAAAAAAATCCTTCAAGATAAATCCATGAATAAACAATCTAGATTAAAATGTGATAATGAAATAAACCCTAAAAAAGGTAGTAATTTTGTGGTGAGGAATAAAAAATTAATCTATTTTTTTTATCATTTATATATCCTCATAAAAATAATTATAATTAAAACATAAGATAATAAAAATTCATTACACATATAATCCATGGGCAATGAATATGTAATATAAAACTAATGAAATGAAATTGAGTTTTAAAATTGATTAAAACTTGGTAACATTTAAATAAAACCCAAATGGATCGAATAACTAAAATTAAAAAATAAAATACCATGAATTATTAAGTTATAATCATATTACATGTCAATGGGGAAATATAAAATCCATATAAAAGAAATTTTTGCGTAACATAAAAATGTTCCTCAATAAAAGGAAATCGAGAGAGAATCACTAACCACACGGTTCATTATGGTTTAACATTATTTAACCTCCTATATAGTTGTTTTAAACATGTTATTAACTTATAGAAATCATATTAATATATATAATATAATAAATATTCTTTTTATAACATCTTATCACATGCTCATCAATTATATTTTATTATTTTCATTGTTTCTTGTGTTAATTGCCTTGTTTCTGCATTCATGTTTTGTTAAGAAAGATCTGATTATTTGTCATTTTAGATTATTAAAACATAAAAATATTAATAATAAGGAAATATTTATTATATTTATAAAAAAATTATACTTTTAATACCAATCATGAAATATGGTTTTCAGTGATGGAGAATGTCAGGAATATTGAGACGGTAGGTTGTACATACACATGAGTAATGATTTCATTTTTCATCGAACATTCTGAAAAATATGGAAAATAATGTTTTACCTTTAATGAAACATAATAACATCATTAAAACTATATTATTTCTTAAAATATACTTATATATTTCTTCCATGTGATGTGGCGATGAAAAAAGAGTCATATCGCTTCATGAATGAGACAGTCCACATGTACATGAACGACCCTATCATCATTAAGTTAGTGAAAGGATAATATAAAATGAATTATGTTTTGTATTAATAATAAATATTTCATTAATTACTTTATTGTGCCATTTATATCACATATATTATTTAAATATGGCCTTATTACCTTCCTTGTAAAGATTCAGTGGATAACAAATCACATCGCCAAAGGTTATATATGATATAATATAGAAGGGAAAGTAAATAAAATTAATTATTATATAATTACTCTGATGCATTAGTCAACATTTTAATATCATTTTTATAAATTAGATCTATCATTATATAAATTCATTAAATTTGATAAGGCAAAAAATTAAAAACATCATTTCATGTGCATGTAGTTTCCCATAATTATGAATGGTGATTTTAAAATGCATTTGATTGAAGTGTGGAAGGCTTTAGGTTATTACCTTGACATAAAAACATCTCAATATAGGGTGTATATTTATCTAACTATATCATCATGGTTAATAATAATTAAATGACGAGGAATAATATATAATATAAAAATGCTTGTTAATGGATTTTACCTCTTATTCGGGTAACCTAGTAAGGTTTCGACAAAACTATTTCCTAGTTTAGATTTATGAAGAACATAACGTTTATTGGAAGAGTGTTGGGAATTCAATAAGTTATTCAGGTAGGTATTTTCTTATTTAAAAGGGCATGAATGTGTGAATATGAGAGGAGTGGCAGTGTCCATTTATACGTGAGGTGAGTAAAACACTTTTAATTTTTGAAATGGAAATGGTGTTCCCACATTTTTTGTATGAAAAATCATAAAAATAGACTATTAACAATAATTAGAAATTATATGTTCTATTTATATCCATCACATATATTTTAGAAAACCACTTTGGTCAATTTATTCCATATCATTTTTGTTTAACATCCAAAAAACACATTTGAACCATAACCATGGAAAATAATTTAGACTGTTTTTAATAATAACTATGATAAAAAATAAACTTGATATAATTATATAATATAAATTATTTTGAATAAAAAAATAGAATACATTTTTCCAAATTACATTTGAAAAATTGGAATTTGTTTTAAATTATTCTCCCAAACGCTACTAGAGAGAGGGTTTTCAAAGATAAAAAGCTCAATTGTTTAAAATGTTTTCTACATCAAAATAAAATATTAAAATGATTAAAATGATATAAATTGGATTAATATTGATATAATTAATTTAATTTTACTTTTTTACCCAAAAAATAGAATTTAACTTTATTAATAACATGATCGAAAACATAGTTTACAATTAAAATTCAGTATTTATAACTATGCCTCAAAAAATAAAAAATCATTTTAGAAAAATCCAAAAAATTTACCCTAATTTAAATTTTATCCCTATTTTAAAAAAGAAATTTTATAAAATAAAATATAAAAGTTTTAAATTTAAATTTTATATTATGTTTGAAAAGTTTGAATATACTATATTTTAAAAAAATATATATATATTTTTGATAACATTTCTTTTTTATTTTAAAGGTTTTTTATTTTTTTATAATCAAGGGATAACCATAATTTTATTAATTTCGGTCATTAATAGTCATACTCCCCAATTTAAGGGTTATGTTATAATGGTATACAATATTATGTTTCCTTTCCACACTAGGTTTTTTTCACAAGCTATCAAAGATATTAAATTTAATAAATATATATATGGAATGGGTTATTTAATCCCATTATTGTGTGCCATATAAACAATTGAAAACAATTTTGTTCTTTTAAAATATTTTTGTGTTATACTTTTAGTGAAAAAATTGTATGTGTTTCTCTTGGATACGAATGTAATACATAAAAAAATTTCATAATTGTTTTTGTGAACTTGTAATTATTAAATATTCAGGATACGTTTTGTAACCATATTTACCTTTATAAATATTGATTAAAAATTATACCTCAAACTTATTTCAATTAATAAAAAATATAATATGACCCAACTATCCAAATTTTTGTTTTATGAATTTGAGTTTGGGGACTATTTAACATAATTTAGTTTGTAATTATGAGAAAAATAACTTTTAAATAAAAACATATTATCTGTAGAAAATCCATTTTTATTAGACGTGTAATTTTAATTGTTAATTATTCTTAATGTTATGTATCATTAATTTTCTAATAAATTATTGTTATATAATATGTATATATGTCTGAAACATATATTATAGTCATAGTTTAAAATATATTCATTTAATACTCAATATTTAAGAAGTTATCAAACCTTGAAAAATATATGTTTTACTATGGTAACTAGTTCTAACAATAGGTTATTTAATATTTATGCCCAAAAAATAATGTTTTCTTTACTATATAATTTGGAGTTACATGTTATAATTTTGAAACTATTTACATATTATTCAATTTCTAAATGTCTTGAAAGTTATTTTTAATACAAGAACAGAATAATATATTTAAACAGTGTTTCAGAAAATTATTAATTTTTTTTAAAATATCAAATATAGTTTTGAAATTTATAATATTTACTTTAAAATGTATGATTTAAATAATAAAATTCATATATATTCAATGAAAGTGTTTAAAAATTTTATAAGTCATACTTATTTCTTAATTATTGAATAGAAGTTGTTGTATTGGTATATTTCACAATTCAACTGAACATTCTTTTTTTCAAATCCAAAAAATTAATTGTATTATTATTTTGACATAATAAATCAAAAAATAAATTTATTTATCTAATAAATATTCTAAAATATATTATTAAAATAATTATAATTAAAAATATAAAAAAAAATCTTTTATTGAAAAAATGTTTCTTTTAAAAATATTGTGTTCTTAATATTATTTCAAATAAAAACCTAATTTAAAATATTTTAAAATATTTGTTATTATGTAACAATATTTTTAAATCGATCAACTTCATCTATTATTTTAAATTACACCGTTCTTAATAAAATGGTTCATCGAAAAATAATTACTTGTATAATAAATGAACATTAAAAATATAATTAAAATTAGTTATTTAAATTTATTTTCCTACTCTATTTTCTTTTAAATCATTATTTTAATTTTATATATACATCACATCCTATTTTTATAAATGTATTTATAATTATATGTAACCCTTATTTATAGAGTGTCAACAATAACCCATGGCGAGCACTCACGTAGGTGGCTCTTCGGTGGCGGCGGGTGCTTCGGAGGGTGGTTTTCCGGCGGCGGTGAGTGCCCCCGTGGGGTGTCCTTCTATGGCGACTAGAGTTCCAGTGAGTGGAGCTCCTGTACAGGATTCAGGTCTGCTCTCAGGAGGCGGTGGGACAAGGGCCGGGGCTGGGGCTGCTTTGAAGGCTTCATTTAAGGATGTTCTGTGTGGTTCGGATCCTAAGTGCTCTTTTGGTGGTCCTCTTCCGGGGGCTTCAGTTTCTGAGATTCCTCCGGTGGAGGTGGTGAGTCGCACACCTCGGTAGGTAGAGGGGGTCCCGGTGGTGAGTTATTCAGCGCATGAGCTCCAAGAGGAGGCGTCTTTCCATGATCTTTCTTTGGTAGCCCCCTTCGGACACAATAAACCCTCGTTGAGTTTTTTCCGAGGCTTTGTGGGTTCGTGGGGGTTGTCCCGTCCGACGGCGGCTTCGAAGTTCTCTAGGGTGGCGTTCTGTATCCACCTTGCTTCCAGGGAAGACTTTGTTACGGCTTGGACGAGGAGGTCCATGGTTTGTGGTGCTTGGCGCTTCTCTTTGACGAGGTGGTCTTGGGATTGCCACTACGGGCGGGACTCCCCTCTGGACGATGTGTGGTTATCTCTTCCAGGCTTACCGCTTCACTTACAAACCCCGGAGATGCTGATGGTTGTGGGTAACTCTTTAGGTTCTTTTCTTGTGTGCAGATGAAAATACTAGGAGTCTCCAAGCGGCCTCAAATCCTTGTATCTTTGTGGAGATGGAATTATCGGTGGATCGGCCTTCTTGGGTTCAGATTGAGTCGGATGATGGTTTCTTTTAAAGACTGAGGATATCTTATCTCCAGGGGTCTCGGTTTTGTGTTGGTTGTGGTTTGCATGGCCATGGAGTGGTGGCATGCCGAAGACGACGGGGTCTGGCGGACACTTCCCGACGGGACATGGCGGGTTGGTCGGATCAGGATCCGGCAGGTCCGGTTTCCAAGGAGTTGGGTGTGGTTTACGTTAATCTTTGGCCTGCTCCAAATTCAAATTCAAATTTGTCTGGAAACTCTTGTGCGGAGGAAACAGCAGACGGAGTAAAAGAACCTGACCCGCTCAGCTTGCGGTCGGCTTTTTTGGAGGAGTCTTTGGACCTAATTTCCTGGTCTCCTGGGTCGGTCCAGAAGCCGTCTCCCTCTCGCAACAGGGGGCTCTTCTCTCAGCCGGATTTGGAGGTTCACTTGGATTTTATGTTAGGAAGCCCGTTTAGATCTTTGGATCTCCCTCACTCTCCTTTTTGTATCTCTTCTCAGCTGTCGCCCGAGGTGATCCAAAAGTCCCTGGTAAGTAAGCTATCCCTATCGCCTCTTGGAGATGAGGAGGTTCCTAGCTTGGCGAGGGGTGTTGAGAAAGAACAGTCGGTCACTCGCATGTTGCCTCAGAGGCACCTATTGGATTCTTTGGCTCGTGGGGACATGGAGGAAGGTGGCTCGGAGGTTAACCTCTTTGGAAGGAAGCCTCGCTTGGATGAGGAGGCTACTCATTTTAAGAAGGTTATCCTTTTACAGAAGCGGACATTTGGTGAGGATGGATGTGTTGGCCCAACGACGCGATCTAAGGCCAAAGGGAAAGACTTGGTTGCTTTTCCCCTTCTACCTTCCTCACCCTTGCAGAAGGCCCGGAAGGGCTCATGGTGATTCTCTTGCTCGTCATTTGGAATGCACGTGGGTTTGGGGCTCAAGCCAAGCGTGCATACTTGGCTTCTGAAGGCAAGAAAGTTATGGTGTCGTTAATTTTGATTTTAGAGATGAAGCAGAATCCATGCAAGTTGGATGGGTTTTCTTGGAGTATTGTTTTTCCGAACTCCTTTCATGGTGGATCAGTTAATTCACAGATCTGGATAGGTTGGAGAAGCAATATTTCAGTGGATGTCAGGAGCGTCATGCCTCAGTGTATTGATGCAAGGATTGATGTGGGCAGTCTTTCTCTTCTTTTCACATTCTTCTATGCATGTATGCTGGTTAATGGAAGAAGGGAGTTATGGAGTCATCTGGAGACTTTACAAGCTGGGTCTATGTCGTGGTTCATGGGAGGGGATTTCAATGCCATTGCGGACTTCTCTGAGAAAAAGGTGGGTTGGGGTGGAACCGAGAGAGCATTCTTGAGTTTCAGGAGTGCTTGATGCACAAGGGGTTGTTAGATTTGGGTTTCAGGGGTCCTCTATTTACATGGTGCAATAACCAAAAATGAGCTAACCGCATCTGGAGTAGGCTGGATATATGTCTCACAAATGTTCATGGTTTGGATCTGTTCTCAAGTTCCTCAGTCACGCATCTTCCACGTTTACTTTCACATCACTCTCCACTTCTGATTGAAGTATGTCGTGAGGCGGTGATGGGTAGGTCCTTTCATTATTCTAGTGAATGGCATCGTGACTCGGGTTTCATGCAACTACTGAAGGTATCCTGGATGATGGAGGAGGAGGGGTGGTCTTGGGGAGGGCTCGTGAATCGTCTCAAGCGCATGAAACAGGATATTAGAAACTGACTAATCATGCAAACAGACCCTTCCAATGGGGTGGCAGGACTGCAGGTGGAGGTGGGAAGACTGGAGGAATCCCTACAGGACTCTTGGGATGAGAATATTTTTGTCATTTTATGTGATAAAAAGGTTCTTCTTGCTGAAAAACTTTTAGATATGGAGAGAGTTCATAAGCAGAGGTCTCAGGTACGTTGGTTAAGGGAGGGTGATCAGAACACAGCCTTCTTTCAGGCTTGCATTAAGGAAAAGATAAGAATGACGATAAATTTAAAGCTTGACGACGGATCCTACACGTCTGATGTGACCACCGTTGGGAAGTTGGCACTGGATCATTTTGAGGGTCTGTTGGCTGGGAGGGAGAATTCGGGTTTTGAGAGAGAGGCGGTGGATCATCATGACATCTTCCAGTGTATTCCAACACTGGTTAACGAAATGGACAATGCTTATCTATCCTCGATTCCTAATAAAGAAGAGATCTGGGAAGCTTTGAGGAGCATGCCGCATGAGAGTGCTCCGGCTCCGGATGGCTTTCCGGCTTCCTTCTTCAGTGCGGTGTGGGATGTGGTGGGGTCGCAGTTTGTGCATGCGATCTAGGACTTTTTTGGTGGTGGGGCGCTGATAAAGGGTGTCTTTGCGTCTTGGGTGGTGCTGGTTCCAAAGATCAAGGACCGAGCCTGCTAAATTATTTTCGGCCTATTTGTCTTTGAAATGTGACGTATAAAATCCTGGAAACGGTTATCAATAGGAGATTCTTAGGACTAATGACTAGGGTGATCTCGGTAGAGCAACATGGTTTTATACAGGGCCGTAGCATTCAGGGGGCGGTTGGCATAGCAAGTGAATTGGTGCATGATATCAACAGACGTACTATGGGTTCGAATACCATTTTTCAAGTTGACATGAATAAAGCATATGATAGAGTAGAATGGAGTTTTATCATTCGGGTCATGAGGGCGTTCTGCTTCCAAGAATGGTTTTGTGACCTTTACTTTAGGTGCTAATCTTCTCCTTGGTTATCGGTCTCCATGTTGGGGAAATGTTTCGGTTTCTTCAAATATATCCGAGGTGTTCGGCAGGGAGATCCGTTATCACCAAAAATCTTCATTCAGGCTCAAGATGCGTTGTCCAGAAATCTGGTTCGAGGCATTTCGGAGGGTAAGTTGAAGCCCTTCTATGGGAGAATGAATGCTAGCTCCATCTCTCATTTGATGTTTGCGGACGATATTTTGATATTTATGAACGGTTTTAGTAGGTCCGTGAAACATCTTGATGACACTTTGGCCAGGTATGGACGGTTTAATGGACAATATATTAATCCTTTGAAGAGCAACATCTTTATCTCGGATAGGTGTTCCATGAGGAGACGCAAGGTGGTCCAGGGGATTCTGGGGTGAAAACAGAAACAAATTCCTTTGTTCTACCTTGGGGTTCCGCTGTCCAGTGGGAGCATCAAAAAGGAACATTTCAATGAGACCCTGGATCGGATTTGGAGCAGGATTTTCAGTTGGAAGAATAGATTGATGTCGTTCGGAGGTCGGGTGATGCTCATAAATAGTGTTCTCGTGTCCATTCACATGCACGTGTTTTCTGTTGTCAATCCACCAAAAGTCACGATGGAGAAGGTGAAGAGTGTATGTTCTTCATTCCTTTGGGATGCTAAAGGGGAAGGAAGATTCCATTGGGCATCTTGGAAGCAGCTGGATCGTCCTGTAGATGAAGGTGGAGCTGGCCTTCGTGATGTTTAGGATACTATTTTGGGATTGCAAGCACGGTTAGCATGGGAAGTTATTGTGGGGGAGACTCTATGGGAATGGTTTTTTAGAGCGATATATGGCTAGCAGGGGTAGTTTCGCATGCAGGGCGCGACTGCTTTAGCTAGGAGCATGTTTTCTCATATTGAGAGGCTATCTGGCTATGTCAGGTGGATCGTTGGATGAGGGGAGATCAGCTTTTGGGAGGATAATTGGGCTGCTGAAAGACTGGCTTACGCGGGTTTCCCTTCGCTGAGGATCTCTTTCAGCGAGGCAAGTGACATGTATGATTTAATACAGGAAACTCTTACTCCCATCCAACTTGAACTGTTTGGTGGCATCGTGATGAGTGAGGAGCCGAACCGGTGTTGTTTCACGAAGATAAGTAGTGGAAGGTACATTGTAGGGGATACAGGGAGAATGCTCTATGGGGGAGCGGTGGCCAGCTGTTTGGTGCAAGGAGTTACCTGTAAGAATGAGCTTCATTGTGTGGAAGGTGTTAAAAAGAGCAGTCCCGACAGAGGATAATATACAGAGTAAAGGGGTCTGCATGGTTTCGCGTTGGTACTGTTGTGAACATCCGAAATCAGAGACGATGGCCCATCTGTTTTTTCAAGGTCAGTGGGCCTCTTAAATCTGGTATGTCTTTAGCCATCCACCCTTTCTGGGTGGTGATTCCTTCTGTATCTAGGATTACATGTACGTATGGCTACCAGGTAGTGAAAGCAGGGCAATGGAGCGGACTATCAGAACGCTCATCTTGGTGGCTATCTGCTTGGTTATTTGGGAGGCGAAGAACCAGGTTCGGCTGGGGAATAGAAGGTCCTTGGTGTCTATCCAGGTCTAGTTGAAGTCACTCATTGTCGATCTTGCATCTCTTGTCAAATGAGGGAAAACTTCAGAGACAATGTGCAACCTACTCAATCAACCCCTGATTCAGCATAGAGGAAGAGGGAGATTGGTGAGGTGGCTACCACCGAACCAGGGTCTGAAGATGAATATTGATGGACCCTGTATAGAGGGGGTCATGAGGGGTGGTGGGCTGCTCAGGGATTGTTGGGGATCAGTCCTACTGGCTTTTAGTGACTTTTACGTTCCAGGGAACTCAATGGGTACAGAGGTCCGGGCGCTTGCATCTGGGTTGGCGGTGTGTAGGCGGAGAGGAATGCATGTGGTAGAGGTGGAATCTGATTCTGAGTTTCATGTGAAGATGTTACAGGGAGGTCACTGCATTCCATGGGATTTGACTTATCTCATTCATAGATGCAAGGCGGAGACTAATCATGGAAGGTCCATTCATCACAGTTGGAGGGAATCTAACTTTGCAGCAGATGCTCTAGCCCGCTTGGGCAGACAGGAAGAGCCTCTTGTAATTTTTGGAAGTTTGAACTCCCTCCCCATTGAGTGCTTTACTATAGTGCAGGGATACTCCCTTGGACTCCACCACTTTCGACCTCCTTGAAGGGATGCCCCTTGTTTTGTTGTTCTATTCTGAATAATAATAAAAAGTAACTTGCAGGCAGGATGTAACCCATATTTATGTAATATAATATTTTATATCATTGTGAGTTATATTAGTCAACATTTACTACTTAAAATAGAGAAATTTAGTATACCAATTAGATATATGACCAATGACCATATCTAGAATGAAAATATTTTAAAAATATATATTTTCAAAAACCATATTTTAAAGGGAAGGTTTTTTTCCTATATATATATACCCGTACTATACAAATTACATTTATACTTACCAGTTCAACAATTTTTATTTTAGAACTAATAACAATCATTAAAATTTCATATTATTCTTTCTCATCATTTTTAATTCTAATGTTGATTCTTGAAATTTGTATTGCTATAGGGGAGTCTATTGTTTTAAATATATTATTCTTTTCATTTTATTATCCCATTTTAATTTTTAAATTTTTTGTTGATTTAACAATTCATGGTGTGTAACAATCCGTTGTATGTGATTCATGGTTTTATTTACATTCATTGTAATGTTCTATTATCTATGAAAAAATAATCCTTAGTTTTATTTTATATCTTGTATAACAAATTTTATAATCATTATTCAATCATTTTAAATAAACTGAGAAATAATATTTAAATTTAGAGACATAAAATACTAATATCAATAATAGTAGTGGTAATAAAAAAAATTACTATTATTATTATGGATCCTAAAACATTGGGAGTTATATTCACCCCTTAAATAAATTGTGTCCTCACAATTTTTTATTGTTATATGAAAATAATAATACTTAATGGAATCAAAAGATATAATTACTAAGATTTAGAATATATGAGATACACAAAATTAAATACTAAAGAATAATTGGTCACATATATTTACATTCAAAATAGTCGTCTATTAACATTATCACCCATATACCGTAGATATAAATCTAAAGATAATTATATATATTTTCTAAGAATATACCTTTTATAGAAACATTTTTATGATCCTTTTTCAACAAAATATTATAACTAAAATGATTATTGTAATATCCAAAAACATTATTGTAAATCCTCAAATAAATTATAAATATCAATCATAAGATGTCTTCAATAATGACACATTCATTTCAACTTAGGTTTCATTAATTTCAATTGTGTTTCATGGTGTCCATCATGTAAATCACTTGGTTAATCCTAGTTAACATTATATTATCTTCTATTATAATTATTACTCTAGTATATTAAAGTAATTTGTAAATAAATCCTTCATAATGGTTTATAAAGATAATGTGGTCAACTAAACAATGTACCCTAGGAGTGTCTAGAAATGTGTATAGTCTTAGTACCACATAGTGTGCATCAAGGTGATGATTTTATAAATGATCAATCAAGCCATTTTGGGGTGATTTCCCATAAGTGAATTTATTCCCCAAGAAAATACACAATCCAGTTTTCAATTTTGAATTTTTTTTGCATTTGAAAAACACATACTCAAGTCATTACCAATATTTTATGTTATAATAAAATATATAGAATCAACTATAGTAATTTAACCATCGTTATATAAACTTAAAATGAAATGTAACTAAACTAATAACCATAACTAACTAAACCCTAATCTGATACCAAATAATGTGTCCCAAGTTAAGAATGACTTTTATAATACAATTATCTCAGGATTTATATAATATATCTCACAAATAAAAACAAAACCCAAAGACTGAAAGGTTTAGTGTCATATTGATTATCTATATAAGAATATTCATCTAAATCATTTCTACATAATTAATCTTTTCTAAACACTCTTAAAGAAGTTCCCCATGTTATAATTATATTGAAAAACTAGGGAAAGAAAAATACATAAAAAATTGGTTGGATAAAATGATCAGTATGGGGAAACATGTCATAATGTTATAATAGGTTATACCATAGGAATATAACAAACTCTAGAAATATTATAAATTTATTATTAAAAATAATAAATAATAATAGGAGATGCCTATAATTCATGATAGAAATATATTTAATATATAATTAAAAAACACATACCCTAGAAAATAATTATGGATTCATAAGACATTAAACATGATTAATGGATAATATATATTTTCCTAATATTATAACATTAATGAATGGAAAAAACAAAAGCATATAAACCATATTTCCAACATACCCACCACAATATTCATCACAAAGTAGGATTAGGCTAATCACAGTTGTACTGTAACACCCCGAGATTTTATGAAAAATATTCTTTTTAATTTCATTAATGTCTTGTGTTGTACGCAACACCAAGTTTCGCTAAACAACGATATGCTATTAAAATATTGTTAAAACTAGACGTTATGAATAGTAATAACCACTTTTTGAAATTTTGTCATTTCTATTTTTCAAAATGAACTTTATTTTTGGATTCAGAATATCGAAATTAGCTTAGGGTGAAATTTTGGTAATTTTTGGATAACTTTCATATTTTGATGAATAGTGGAAATTACTAAATTTTAATTAAAAACAACTTTTTCAATAGAAATAATTAATAGTGATAAATTATTAATTTTAATGGTGTTAAATTATATTTAGAATATATTTTTACAATTTAATACAATGATGGTCATTGGATGTAATTTCACATTTAAACCACTTATAAACAAGTTTCAATCTTTTGATAGTTATTATCTCTTAAAAACACGCTATTTGTTTTAACGACGGGAATTAATTTTTAAATTATTTAATGCAACTGATATGTTTTGAATTTGGTAAAATAGACATCATTTTTGAGTTCATAATATCAAATATAGCTTAGGCCTGATTTTTGGTATTTTTCTAAAAACATTCAATTTTTGATGAATAGTGAAACCACTAAGTGGTAGTTAAAAAACTGAATTTTTCATAAAACATAATTTTACCGCTTCTGTGAATGGAATTTCGAAAATCCGAGAGCCACGGTTAATATCAAGGACTAAAATGTGGTTCAATGAGATGAAAATAATTTTTGGTGAATAGTAACTTTTTACTTTTTTTTACCGCGGTTAATAGTAAATAGGGTAACTAAGGGTAAATATGATATTACTATTACCCTAACACATGTCCTAATTCTATTGGATAAGTGTAATTAGACCAAAAACAACCTTATGAATATAATATGACCATTTAGGTCCACTTGGATTAGATTATGACATTTAATATTATTTTATTTAATGAATAGTTAAAATAGTTAAAATCAAAGTTTAATAACTAAAACATTTTTAATATGGGTTTATACATAAGATAAATTCGATTATAAATATTCATTATAAAGATAAAAAGATTTCCTACCTAATGATATTTTATTTATAATTTTTAGACTTTAAATAAATTAATTTATTTATGACACAACAATGATGCAGTAATTACCCTTTTAAGGAAATGTTAACATAATTGATGTTATAAATGCTCAAATAAATGTCATTTGAGACTTTTTATGAATTCCACTAATTTTCTATGTTACTATGATATATTAGAGATGATTTAATCAACTTTGTTAGAAAATATAATTCTGTTATGACTTTCACAAAAATCATATATCAAATAGTGTAAAAATTGACACAAAATAGTTTTTAAATGAAATATTATATTATTAATTGTTATTTTATTCCTAAAAATCTAAAGTTCGGACAAATGACTTAGATAAGGATATATATATTAATAATAAACAACTTGGGGTTCGTTTGGAATGTTATAGTAAGTGTATTAACCATATAGTGTAAGAAAACAAAAAGTCACGGTAAAAGTTAAATTATTTAACTTAGAGTTAAATCTAAATGATAAGGTTAAAATAGGAACCAAAACTTTTCTAAATTCTATTGGATGAGAGGATTTCGACCCATCCCCACCTTAGCCTCGAAATAAATCAATTTGGATATATTTAAAACCGAACTTGACTTTATAATAAAATAATATTTTTAGTTATTCCAAAGGTGCCCCTCTCCTCCCTTATAAAAGGGAACCTCCTCCCTCTCTTCCTCACACAACTTTGAGCCTTCAAGCTCGGCCAACCCCTGCCAAAATCTCTTCTCCACTTCCCTAGAAACATCCTAGAGGTTCTGGTCTTCCTCAAAGACCACTTTTAGTTCCCTAAGAGGAGGTCTCAAAGAGGCGCTTCAAAGAAGAGGAGGTTCAGACACATACGAAGCAAATCGGACCTAAGGTAAGGGAAATATCACAATCTCACTTTTATCCGAGATTGTTTTTACTTTGGTAATTACTGGGGTGTATTTTATCATCCACATCCATGTTCCCTCAATATGTAATATTATTTCCATCCTTCTACAATAGTTTATATCCAATTTTACCCTTCGGTGAGTTTTTAGTAAAAGATATGAAAGGAATCTTTTGTTGTTTTTCGTACGAGGTACTTTTTGACTTTTCCAACAAAAGTACGAAGAATGTTTTTTTTAACTTATACGGCATGAATGGATTTTTAAAACATTATTTAAAATAATCTTCCTTTACAAGTTTTCAAGTTTATTTTTAATCAACTTCTTTTAGTTTATAATTGTATGACATGTTAAGAAAAGAAAAGTGTTTTTGAAGTATAAAGGATATTTTCCTCAAGAATGGAGTTCAAGTGTTTTATCAAAATTATTTTCCATCTAAGAAAATAAAGGGTTCTGTTTTTATCCATATTTTTACATTGATTTGACTATGTTGTGATGGAATTATGTTTATGAATTCCTTTATCTTATATGAATGGTTTTATGATGTCATGTTGTTTAAGAATCCCATTTTTATTACATGGGTTATGCAATGATGTTTGATTTATGATTTTGTGGCACACATAAGAATGGTATCATTATGTGATGGGTGGGACCTATATCTCCCTCCAATGCATTGGGTAAAGATTTTATATCTCATGAGATAGACATGGATGAAATGGTAGGTTATACCGGTTCAGTGAAACAGGACTGAAACGAGGGTTACTCGATTCAAAAATGGACTTTGTCCACTAAGATAGTCTTGGCAATGAGTCTTGACTAATAAGATATGATTCTCTATGATTATGTGTGTATGCCACAAAGTTTAATGTTTTAAGTTATGATTATTGTGATTACATTTCACTGCCATGATTTATCCCATGTTATGAAATTATGCTCTCTTTTGCAGGTTAAGATTTCCAAAATGTTATGTTCTTATGAATATGATGTGATTGATATTTCTTTTGTTTACCCTTTCTGAGAATTTGTGCTCACCCTTTTATGTTTTCTTTTCCCCAGGATATAAAGAAAGGTTTTAGGTAAAAAAAGGAAGATATTTATGGGAGATGTTGAAGATCTTTCACCACGATTAGAAGATTTTATTCCGAGTTTCCAAAGACACTAAACTATTACGGTCCTTGTGTGTGTGTTTTTGTAATGTACTAAGTATTCCGCAAAAATAATGTTATGTACATGTACGTCAAGCTTCGGGTCTCTACAGTTGGTATCAGAGGAAAGGTTTAGTCAACCTTTGGAAACTAGGATGCGAGTACTTTAGTGAGATCCCTAGAGATATTTCTAAGGTATGTCTAGGGATGTCTCTAAGGTTAAGTATAGGTATAGGTTATAGTCCTAGAATTGCGCTAACAATATTAGAATTTAACCTAAGATGTTAGATAATGAGGGTACTCCCCCTTTTTTATGTTGTTTTCCCTAGCATGATTTTTGCCTCTCACACTATTCTTTTTGGGTTTTAGAAAATGGTTGGAAACAAGATGATTCACGATAATGGAGGATATGATGGACAGTGGAATGATATTCTTCATGAGCAACCAAATGAAATGGGATTTGGAAGTCCAAACATCATTATTATGCCGAATCAGCAATCTCATAATATGATCAATAAAGTAAAATTTGGTAAGTTTCCTAACTTGGCTAATAAGAGAAAGATGGAGTTTCCTGATGATCATAGAGGAAAGAAAGTTCAATTTCCCCTATGTAAATAATGTGGGAAGAGGCATCAAAGAGAATGTTTCAAAGGAACTGGAAGATGCTTTGGGTGTGGAAAATAAGGACACAAAGCCAGTAAGTGCAAAGGAAAAGGTTCAGTTAACACCAGGGATGAGGATAATGGTATTGCTACGACATCAACAATGGTTAAATGTTTTAAATGTGGAATGTACGGGCATTATGCAAACCAATTCCCTAAGGGGAAGTCTCATGAAGAGAATCAGTATGGTCGTATAGGTAGTATTTATGTGGATGATGATGAAGAGACTACAAATGATATGTGAGATGAAAGAATTGTTGAATCTCGGTCAATGGTTTAAGAATGTAGTGGAATGATTACGTGTTTATCATGTGTAATGTTGTATAAGTAATCTCCTGCTACTATGGAATAAAGAGACATCTATGGATTGTTACACTGTTGTCTTTCCTTGAGTTTTGAAAGTGTATGATTAATGTTACCAGTATCCATGAAAGGTTATTCAGATATTTTTGGGATGTAGATGATATGTGCATAATGAAGGGATAAGGAGAAAATTAAAAGTTTCATAGTATTCATGAGCTCATGACTGATATAAGGAGAAGGTTATATCATGGTTTGAGTATATATAATCTTTGGATTTTGGTATGTGGTAAGAGTTAACTTTTGACAGCATCTATGTTTTCACTAAGGTTTAATAGGTATTCATTTTTTCAAGAGAATACATGATTAAGGCCTTCAAATGTTTGGAATGTGACCAACAAGACATATCTTATGATATATGGGGATCAACGATGGTATTAAATTTCTGGTAATCATTTTCATTATATTATGAGAGTGGACTACAGTATTATGGATAAGCCTAAAGATTAGAATGGAGTATGTTGGACATAAGTTAGTATTGATTAAGGATAGAATATTTTCGATATTATTAATGGGATGTTATAGTAATGTAGTTTTAGAAAAAGGACAACCTGCTGGACGGGCGATAGCCCATCACGTCGGACAAGGATGTGGGAATCGAACCCACAACCGAAGTGCGACTGGCCTTTATCGCCTTCCACTAGCCTACATGAAGTCCCTGTTTAGTAGAAACTAGTTTTATTTTATTAAGCGGTATGATATATGAAGTATAAGTTCATTTTTGGAACCATATACGATTAACCATAAGATGGACTTATAAATTTTGCTAACCTTTTGTTTAAAAGAGATGGAATGACACATCATTATATCACATGATCTACTAACACATCACGAATGACAAATTCAACTTCATTTCATTAAGAGATGAAGTGGAAATTGTCCAAAGAACGACAAACGGTGAGACTATACCAAAATCACGAAAGTATTTCTTCTAATTCCAATCTCATCAACTTTAGGGAAATGATCTTGAAAACCAAAAATGTTGTCCTAGTTCTCTTATATCTGATGAATCAGATGGTACCTTAGATCATCACAAATTTATGGATTTGTGATTGTTGGATTTTCCATAGCCATGTTCTCTACCACTCTCCATCAGAACATGATGGTTAGATTTCTCTTCCATATACATAATTTCACCTATGTGGAAACCCAGTGATTAGTTTATTTGGGTAACCTTTACGTTTTATACTTTTGATTTTAAAGATTTGTATTGGTATTCCTTTTTACGATGTGGGTTTCGATTAAAGAAACTTTCGAATAGTAAACCATTTATAACCCCGACGAATTTCGAGGGCGAAATTCATTTTAAGGGGGGTAGAATGTAACACCCCGAGATTTTATGAAAAATATTCTTTTTAATTTCATTAATGTCTTGTGTTGTACGCAACAACAAGTTTCGCTAAACAACGATATGCTATTAAAATATTATTAAAACTAGACGTTATGAATAGTAATAACCATTTTTTGAAATTTTGTAATTTCTATTTTTCAAAATGGACTTCATTTTTGGATTCGGAATATCGAAATTATCTTAGGAAGAAATTTTGGTAATTTTTGGATAACTTTCATATTTTGATGAA
Source organism: Viscum album (assembly GCA_963277665.1). Taxonomy (NCBI): domain Eukaryota; kingdom Viridiplantae; phylum Streptophyta; class Magnoliopsida; order Santalales; family Viscaceae; genus Viscum; species Viscum album. The sequence continues at coordinate 880,322,871 of OY728153.1, read as the reverse complement.
TAGTGGAAATGACTAAATTTTAATTAAAAACAACTTTTTCAATCGATATAATTAATAGTGATAAATTATTAATTTTAGTGGTGTTAAAGTATATTTAGAATATATTTTTACAATTTAATACAATGATGGTCATTGGTTGTAATTTCACATTTAAACCACTTATAAACAAGTTTCAATGTTTTGATAGTTATTATCTCTTAAAAACACGCTATTTGTTTTGACGACGGGAATTAAATTTTAAATTAGTTAATGCAACTGATATGTTTTGAATTTGGTAAAATAGACATCATTTTTGAGTTCATAATATCGAATATAGCTTAGGCCTGATTTTTGGTATTTTTCTGAAAACATTCAATTTTTGATGAATAGTGAAACCACTAAGTGGTAGTTAAAAAACTGAATTTTTCATAAAACTTAATTTTACCGCTTCTGTGAATGGAATTTCGAAAATCCGAGAGCCACGGTTAATATCAAGGACTAAAATGTGGTTCAATGAGATGAAAATAATTTTTGGTGAATAGTAACTTTTTACTTTTTTTACCGCGGTTAATAGTAAATATGGTAACTAAGGGTAAATATGATATTACTATTACCCTAAAACATGTCCTAATTCTATTGTATAAGTGTAATTCGACCAAAAACAACCTTATGAATATAATATGACCATTTAGGTCCACTTGGATTAGATTATGACATTTAATATTATTTTATTTAATAAATAGTTAAAATAGTTAAAATCAACGTTTAATAACTAAAACATTTTTAATATGGGTTTATACATAAGATAAATTCGATTATAAATATTCATTATAAATATGAAAAAATTTCCTACCTAATTATATTTTATTTATAATTTTTAGACTTTAAATAAATTAATTTATTTATGACACAACAATGATGCAGTAATTACCCTTTTAAGGAAATGTTAACATAATTGATGTTATAAATGCTTAAATAAATGTAATTTGAGACTTTTTATGAATTCCAAAAATTTTCTAGGTTACTATGATATATTAGTGTTTATTTAATAAAATTTTTTAGAAAATATAATTCTGTTATGACTTTCAAAAAAATCATATATCAAATAGTGTCAAAATTGACACAAAATAGTTTTTAAATGAAATATTATATTATTAATTGTTATTTTATTCCTAAAAATCTAAGGTTCGGCCAAATGACTTAGATAAAGATATATATATTAATAATAAATAACTTGGGGTTAGTTTTTCATGTTATAGTAAGTGTATCAACCATATAGTGTAAGAAAACAAAAAGTCACGGTAAAAGTTAAATTATTTAACTTAGAGTTAAATCTAAATGATAAGGTTAAATTAGGAACCTAAACTTGTCTAAATTCTATTGGATGAGAGGATTTCGACCCATCCCCACCTTAGCCTCGAAATAAATCAATTTGGATCTATTTAAAACCGAACTTGACTTTATAATAAAATAATATTTTTAGTTATTCCAAAGGTGCCCCTCTCATCCCTTATAAAAGGGCACCTCCTCCCTCTCTTCCTCAGACAACTTTGAGCCTTCATGCTCGGCCAACCCCTGCCAAAATCTCTTCTCCACTTCCCTAGCAACATCCTAGAGGTTCTGGTCTTCCTCAAAGACCAATTTTAGTGCCCTAAGAGGAGGTCTCAAAGAGGCTCTTCAAAGAAGAGGAGGTTCGGACACATACGAAGCAAATCGGACCTAAGGTAAGGGAAATATCACAATCTCACTTTTATCCGAGATTGTTTTTACTTTGGTAATTACTGGGGAGTATTTTATCATCCACATCCATGTTCCCTCAATATGTAATATTATTTCCATCCTTCTACAATAGTTTATATCCAATTTTACCCTTCGGTGAGTTTTTAGTAAAAGATATGAAAGGAATCTTTTGCCGTTTTTCGTACGAGGTACTTTTTGACTTTTCCGACAAAAGTACGAAGAATGTTTTTTTAACTTATACGGAATGAATGGATTTTTAAAACATTATTTAAAAGAAGCTTCCTTTACATGTTTTCAAGTTTATTTTTAATCAACTTCTTTTAGTTTATAATTGTATGACATGTTAAGAAAAGAAAAGTGTTTTTGAAGTATAAAGGATATTTTCCACAAGAATGGAGTTCAAGTGTTTTATCAAAATTATTTTCCATCTAAGATAATAAAGGGTTATGTTTCTATCCATATTTTTACATTGATTTGACTATGTTGTGATGGAATTATGTTTATGAATTCCTTTATCTTATATGAATGGTTTTATGATGTCATGTTGTTTAAGAATCCCATTTTTATTACATGGGTTATGCAATGATGTATGATTTATGATTTTGTGGCACACATAAGAATGGTATCATTATGTGATGGGTGGGACCTATATCTACCTACAATGCATTGGGTAAAGATTTTATATCTCATGAGATAGAAATGGCTGAAATGGTAGGTTATACCGGTTCAGTGAAACAGGACTGAAACGAGGGTTACTCGATTCAGAAATGGACTTTGTCCTCTAAGATAGTCTTGGCAATGAGTCTTGACTAATAAGATATGATTCTCTATGATTATGTGTGTATGCCACAAAGTTTAATGTTTTATGTTATGATTATTGTGATTACATTTCACTGCCATGATTTATCCCATGTTATGAAATTATGCTCTCTTTTGTAGGTTAAGATTTCCAAAATGTTATGTTCTTATGAATATGATGTGATTGATATTTCTTTTGTTTACCCTTACTGAGAATTTGTGCTCACCCTTTTATGTTTTCTTTTTCCCAGGATATAAAGAAAGGTTTTAGGTAAAAAAAAGGAAGATATTTATGGGAGATGTTGAAGATCTTTCACCACGATTAGAAGATTTTATTCCGAGTTTCCAAAGACACTAAACTATTACGGTCCTTGTGTGTGTGTTTTTGTAATGTACTAAGTATTCCGCAAAAATAATGTTATGTACATGTACGTCAAGCTTCGGGTCTCTACAGTTGGTATTAGAGGAAAGGTTTAGTCAACCTTTGGAAACTAGGATGCGAGAACTTTATTGAGATCCCTAGAGATATTTCTAAGGTATGTCTAGGGATGTCTCTAAGGTTAAGTATACGTATAGGTTATAGTCCTAGAATTGCGCTAACAATCTTAGAATTTAACCTATGATGTTAGATAATGAGGGTACTCCCCCTTTATTATGTTGTTTTCCCTAGCATGATTTTTGCCTCTCACACTATTCTTTTTGGGTTTTAGAAAATGGTTGGAAACAAGATGATTCACGATAATGGAGGATATGATGGACAATGGAATGATATTCTTCATGAGCAAACAAATGAAATGGGATTTGGAAGTCCAAACATCATTATTATGCCGAATCAGCAATCTCATAATATGATCAATAAAGTAAAATTTGGTATGTTTCCTGACATGGCTAATAAGAGAAAGATGGAGTTTCCTGATGATCATAGAGGAAAGAAAGTTCAATTTCCCCTATGTAAATCATGTGGGAAGAGGCATCAAGGAGAATGTTTCAAAAGAACTGGAAGATGCTTTGGGTGTGGAAAAGAAGGACACAAAGCCAGTAAGTGCAAAGGAAAAGGTTCAGTTAACACCAGGGATGAGGATAATGGTATTGCTACGACATCAACAATGGTTAAATGTTTTAAATGTGGAATGTACGGGCATTATGCAAACCAATGCCCTAAGGGAAAGTCTCATGAAGAGAATCAGTATGGTCGTATGGGTAGTATTTATGTGGATGATGATGAAGAGACTACAAATGATATGTGAGATGAAAGAATTGTTGAAGCTCGGTCAATGGTTTAAGAATGTAGTGGAATGATTACGTGTTTATCATGTGTAATGTTGTATAAGTAATCTCATGCTACTATGGAATAAAGAGACATCTATGGATTGTTACACAGTTGTCTTTCCTTGAGTTTTGAAAGTGTATGATTAATGTTACCAGTATCCATGAAAGGTTATTCAGATATTTTTGGGATGTAGATGATATGTGCATAATGAAGGGATAAGGAGAAAATTAAAAGTTTGATAGTATTCATGAGCTCATGACTGATATAAGGAGAAGGTTATATCATGGTTTGAGTATATAGAATCTTTGGATTTTGGTATGTGGTAAGAGTTAACTTTTGACAGCATCCATGTTTTCACTAAGGTTTAATAGTTATTCATTTTTTCAAGAGAATACATGATTAAGGCCTTCAAATGTTTGGAATGTGACCAACAAGACATATCATATGATATATGGGGATCAACGATGGTATTAAATTTCTGGTAATCATTTTCATTATATTATGAGAGTGGACTACAGTATTATGGATAAGCCTAAAGATTAGAATGGATTATGTTGGACATAAGTTAGTATTGTTTAAGGATAGAAGATTTTCGATATTATTAATGGGATGTTATAGTAATGTAGTTTTAGAAAAAGGACAACCTGCAGGACGGGCGACAGCCCATCGCGTCGGACAAGGATGTGGGAATCGAACCCACAACCGAAGTGCGACTGGACTTTATCGCCTTCCACTAGCCTACAAGAAGTCCTTGTTTAGTAGAAACTAGTTTTATTTTATTAAGCGGTATGATATATGAAGTATAAGTTCATTTTTGGAACCATATACGATTAACCATAAGATGGACTTATAACTTTTGCTAAAATTTTGTTTGAAAGAGATGGAATGACCCATCATTATATCACATGATCTACTAACACATCACGAATGACAAATTCAACTTCATTTCATTAAGAGATGAAGTGGAAATTATCCAAAGAACGACAAACGGTGAGACTATACCAAAATCACGAAAGTATTTCTTCTAATTCCAATCTCATCAACTTTAGGGAAATGATCATGAAAACCAAAAATGTTGTCCTAGTGATCTTATATCTGATGAATCAGATGGTACCTTAGATCATCACAAATTTATGGATTTGTGATTGTTGGCTTTTCCATAGCCATGTTCTCTACCACTCTCCATCAGAACATTATGGTTAGATTTCTCTTCCATATCCATAATTTCACCTATGTGGAAACCCAGTGATTAGTTTATTTGGGTAACCTTTACGTTTTATACTTTTGATTTTAATGATTTGTTTTGATATTCCTTTTTACGATGTGGGTTTCGATTAAAGAAACTTTCGAATAGTAAACCATTTATAACCCCCGACGAATTTCGAGGGCGAAATTCATTTTAAGGGGGGTAGAATGTAACACCCCGAGATTTTATGAAAAATATTCTTTTTAATTTCATTAATGTCTTGTGTTGTACGCAACAGCAAGTTTCGCTAAACAACGATATGCTATTAAAATATTATTAAAACTAGACGTTATGAATAGTAATAACCATTTTTTGAAATTTTTTAATTTCTATTTTTCAAAATGGACTTCATTTTTGGATTCGGAATATCGAAATTAGCTTAGGAAGAAATTTTGGTAATTTTTGGATAACTTTAATATTTTGATGAATAGTGGAAATTACTAAATTTTAATTAAAAACAATTTTTTCAATCGATATAATTAATAGTGATAAATTATTAATTTTAGTGGTGTTAAAGTATATTTAGAGTATATTTTTACAATTTAATACAATGATGGTCATTGGATGTAATTTCACATTTAAACCACTTATAAACAAGTTTCAATCTTTTGATAGTTATTATCTCTTAAAAACACGCTATTTGTTTTGACGACGGAAATTATTTTTTAAATAAGTTAATGAAACTGATATGTTTTGAATTTGGTAAAATAGACATCATTTTTGAGTTCATAATATCAAATATAGCTTAGGCCTGATTTTTTGTATTTTTCTGAAAACATTCAATTTTTGATGAATAGTGAAACCACTAAGTGGTAGTTAAAAAACTGAATTTTTCATAAAACTTAATTTTACCGCTTCTGTGAATGGAATTTCGAAAATCCAAGAGCCACGGTTAATATCAAGGACTAAAATGTGGTTCAATGAGATAAAAATAATTTTTTGTGAATAGTAACTTTTTACTTTTTTTTACCGCGGTTAATAGTAAATATGGTAACTAAGGGTAAATATGATATTACTATTACCCTAACACATGTCCTAATTCTATTGGATAAGTTTAATTCGACCAAAAACAACCTTATGAATATAATATGACCATTTAGGTCCACTTGGATTAGATTACGACATTTAATATTATTTTATTTAATGAATAGTTAAAATAGTTAAAATCAAAGTTTAATAACTAAAACATTTTTAATATGGGTTTATACATAAGATAAATTCGATTATAAATATTCATTATAAAGATAAAAAGATTTCCTACCTAATGATATTTTATTTATAATTTTTAGACTTTAAATAAATTAATTTATTTATGACACAACCATGATGCAGTAATTACCCTTTTAAGGAAATGTTAACATAATTGATGTTATAAATGCTCAAATAAATGTAATTTGAGAGGTTTTATGAATTCCACAAATTTTCTAGGTTACTATGATATATTAGTGTGGATTTAATCAACTTTTTTAGAAAATATAATTCTGTTTTGACTTTCAAAAAAATCATATATCAAATAGTGTCAAAATTGACACAAAATAGTTTTTAAATGAAATATTATATTATTAATTGTTATTTTATTCCTAAAAATCTAAAGTTCGGCCAAATGACTTAGATAAGGATATATATATTAATAATAAACAACTTGGGGTTAGTTTGGCATGTTATAGTAAGTGTATCAACCATATAGTGTAAGAAAACAAAAAGTCACGGTAAAAGTAAAATTATTTAACTTAGAGTTAAATCTAAATGATAAGGTTAAATTAGGAACCTAAACTTGTCTAAATTCTATTGGATGAGAGGATTTCGACCCATCCCCACCTTAGCCTCGAAATAAATCAATTTGGATCTATTTAAAACCGAACTTGACTTTATAATAAAATAATATTTTTAGTTATTCCAAAGGTGCCCCTCTCCTCCCTTATAAAAGGGCACCTCCTCCCTCTCTTACTCACACAACTTTGAGCCTTCAAGCTCGGACAAACCCTACCAAAATCTCTTCTCCACTTCCCTAGAAACATCCTAGAGGTTCTGGTCTTCCTCAAAGACCAATTTTAGTGCCCTAAGAGGAGGTCTCAAAGAGGCTCTTCAAAGAAGAGGAGGTTCGGACACATACGAAGCAAATCGGACCTAAGGTAAGGGAAATATCACAATCTCACTTTTATCCGAGATTGTTTTTACTTTGGTAATTACTGGGGTTTATTTTATCATCCAAATCCATGTTCCCTCAATATGTAATATTATTTCCATCCTTCTACAATAGTTTATATCCAATTTTACCCTTCGGTGAGTTTTTAGTAAAAGATATGAAAGGAATCTTTTGTTGTTTTTCGTACGAGGTACTTTTTGACTTTTCCGACAAAAGTACGAAGAATGCTTTTTTTAACTTATACGGCATGAATGGATTTTTCAAACATTATTTAAAAGAATCTTCCTTTACAAGTTTTCAAGTTTATTTTTAATCAACTTCTTTTAGTTTATAATTGTATGACATGTTAAGAAAAGAAAAGTGTTTTTGAAGTAGAAAGGATATTTTCCTCAAGAATGGAGTTCAAGTGTTTTATCAAAATTATTTTCCATCTTAGATAATAAAGGGTTCTGTTTATATCCATATTTTTACATTGATTTGACTATGTTGTGATGGAATTATGTTTATGAATTCCTTTATCTTATATGAATGGTTTTATGATGTCATGTTTTTTAAGAATCCCATTTTTATTACATGGGTTATGCAATGATGTATGATTTATGATTTTGTGGCACACATAAAAATGGTATCATTATGAGATGGGTGGGACCTATATCTCCCTCCAATGCATTGGGTAAAGATTTTAAATCTCATGAGATAGACATGGCTGAAATGGTAGGTTATACCGGTTCAGTGAAACAGGACTGAAACGAGGGTTACTCGATTCAGAAATGGACTTTGTCCACTAAGATAGTCTTGGAAATGAGTCTTGACTAATAAGATATGATTCTCTATGATTATTTGTGTATGCCACAAAGTTTAATGTTTTATGTTATGATTATTGTGATTACATTTCACTGCCATGATTTATCCCATGTTATGAAATTATGCTCTCTTTTGCAGGTTAAGATTTCCAAAATTTTATGTTCTTATGAATATGATGTGATTGATATTTCTTTTGTTTACCCTTACTGAGCATTTGTGCTCACCCTTTTATGTTTTCTTTTCCCCAGGATATAAAGAAAGGTTTTAGGTAAAAAAAGGAAGATCTTTATGGGAGATGTTGAAGATCTTTCACCACGATTAGAAGATTTTATTCGGAGTTTCCAAAGACACTAAACTATTACGGTCCTTGTGTGTGTGTTTTTGTAATGTACTAAGTATTCCAAAAAAATAATGTTATGTACATGTACGTCATGCTTCGGGTCTCTACATGTACCTTCTTGGGATTTTGATCCACCTCTTGTTTTCCCATATTTTTGGTATAAAACCTCTCATGTACCCCTTGGTCTTGGGATAAACCCTCTAATGTACCTTTTGGATTGGGTTAAATTCTCTTAGGTACCATTTATCTAGGGTCAAATACTCTTATGTACCCTTTAGTTTGGTGTAAATACACTATTGTATCATTCTTTCTAATGATGTAAAAATATTACCAATGAATTTCATGGATATATAAGGCCCCACTTATATTCATCTATACTTATAAGTTCCATAAAAAATCAACCATCCAATATATCATAAAAAACAAATTTTAATGATGTGTTGTTCAAAAATGTTATTTTAATGATTCATGATACTTTATTAACCAATTTTTACCCTTAATAATAGTGATAAATAATTAAACATGGTAATTAGTTTTGTAATAAAAATATAATATGTCTCCTAGTAAAGATTTTTTATTTTTTATATCATAATTTTGTTTCTATTTAATCTAATTCAATTTAAATGTATGATAAAATTAACTTTCAATTTAAAAAAAATAATCTGTAGAAAACCTATTTTAGAAGAATTTGATGATCTAAATGTTAGTTGTTTTTAATATTATTTCTCCTTAATGTTATATTAAATGTGTTCCTATTTATATTTATGTATTTTCAAAATTTATTTTAGAGTATAAATATAAATTGGATCTATTTAATATACAAATTTTTTGAATATATCATTTACTGAAAAATTACAATTTCACCACCGTAACAAGTTTTAAACTATGTAAAATTCATCATTATACCTAAAATTATAGTGAATTTATTAAAAAAATAGGTAATTAGTTTATATTTTAAATCAATTTATTCTAATTCAATTTCTTTAGGTCATTAATATTAACATTAATATAATAAATTTATAATGTATCAGAAGAATTATTGAAAAAAATATTACTTTAGTTTTATAATATCAACTATTTTCTTTAAAAGATAATAAATATAATAAAATGTTTATTATACTTTTGAAAAATAATAAAAAAATTAATAATCTATTTAATAAATTTTTGTTTCATACTTATATACTAACAATATCTTAAACGTCATAGAAGCATTATATTACATTATTCACCAAAATGCTTTTTTTATAAAAATCTAAAAAATACATGATTTGAAAATTATGACTATCTAAATCCCAAAATAATGTTTTATATATATAATTAAAAATGGTAAATTTATATATTTTTTTTAAATGGAAACATAAAAAATAAGTTAAAAATTATTACATTGAAAAAACATTATTTATTTACATTATGCGTTATTAATATTATTTCATATGAATTTTTAATATTAAAGTCATTAATATAACACATTATATATAATAATTTTTTAAAAGTTTTCTATTTATTATATATGGGTAAAATATTCAATAATTAACAAATACTTCTTCAAAAAAATAATATATTACTTTTATATACAAAAATATACATTAATAAATACAATTAAAATTATTTATTTATAAAATAAAATATAAATTTAATATATCATTGGTATTAAAATCATTATTTTGTTGTATATAGACTCAAAATCATATTTTTTTATTAATACTAATAATTATAGGTAAAGTATAAAATTATATATTTATAATAAAATATTTTTATCTCATTATCAGTTATATAATTTTAAATTTAATTTATCAAATAAATGAATTTATAAAATATAGGACTCATGACGATATCAGAAAAGGGCATATTTTCAATGGCAATATTTTCAGTGACCATATTATAAAGACCATATTAAATTTTGATATATCTTACCTTATTAAACATATTCCATCAACATAACCCATTACCAAAGTTATCATTTTAGATATCACTATATATTTTCTCCTTTCATGGTAATCTTTTTCATTGTGAGCCTTTTTATACAAATGGTGATTTTTAAAGGTGATTTTGGTCCAAAGTTTTTTCTTGTTATAATGATATCATTTTTTTCAATTTATTATCCCCAGTTAATTTTTTTTAGTTTTAACTATTTCTTCCATCTATTCAATGTAATACTCCATTGTATATGATAAATGTTTTCATGTACATTGAGGTTAATGTTTTGTTATAATTGAATATAGTGTCACTATCTAAGTCCATATCTAATATTGAATATTTTCTAGTCAATTTTTAATAAATTTTAATGAATATAGAAATATAATATTTTATTGAAGACATAAAATAATAATAATAATAACAATAATAATAATGGATCCTAGAAACTATGTTTTTATATAAACCTTTTTAAAAGTCTTGAAAAATCCATGAAAACGTTTTCTACAAAATGAACTACATAGAGATTGAAAAAAAAAATTACAAACAATTCTTCTATATCCAAAAAACATGATTTCCAAAATAAAGAAGTAATTGGAAGAAAACTACATAATATATAAATTACCAAAATTTTGTGATGTTATTCTATAATTAGATTTATCCATATGGTTTTCAATATTGTTTCATTTTCATAATCCAAAAAATAATTAAACTAAAATTTGAAAATAAATAAACAATATATGACCCCAACTAGGAAACCAAGACCCACACTCTCGGTTCTACTACTAAAAACACTTTCTTTAAAAACAAGTCTCCATAAAAGTTTCTATCACCCAAGATATATATATATATATTAATAAATAAATCTCAAAAAATATCACACAACTTGGAGAATGAAAGGTTGATTTTATATTTTGATCCTATACCTCAGTAACATTTCTTATGAAACTTATAAAAATTTCACTATGATTGATACAAACTAGACTCCATTCAATACTACTCATAAGTCGTACTCATCATTAAAATATGTGGAATAGAAACATATATAAGGGTTGATCTCAAATGATTTTTAGGGTAAAGTCTCATAAATAAGTCATCAATGGTTAGATATTAAGTGTATTATAAAATATGTGTTGTGCTGAAGTATACTGTTTAAAATATCATGAAATAATAATAAATTTTCATATGTCTTGATATAAACACATTTAAAATAAAGTAAACAATAATATAAAATGGATAAATAGTTTATATAACAAACATGAGAAATGGATCGTAATTTACGGAATATATAACAATAATAAGAATATGAATCATAACATATTGTATTAGGCATCACTTATTTTATCCTGTAGTAGATTAGGAGTCACAACTTGTTTCTCGAATTGGATCTGGAACCACAATCTCCTTCACATAGTGGATCTAAATTACAATCTTTTTCACTTAGTGGATTGTTCATTACATCAAATTGTCCTTAGCGGATCAAGAATTACATATTTTTTCCAATTTAGTTATAGAATTACATCTTTTTTCCCATAGTGTATCATGAATTACATCATAATCTTCATAATGGGTCAAGAATCGATACATATTTACCATAATTACCAAAAGATATATAAATAATAAAATATATAATATCGGTTTATAAATGAACTAAAAATTCATAAAAATAATAATTCAAGAATACGTATAATATTAGAACATGAAAACATTCACACTTTAAGCATCACATAATAAATTCATGAAAAAAGATATGAGTTTCAAGAAAACATTTCCTATAATATTCCATAAGATATACCAATAAATAATTTTTATAGTGGAATAAAAATAACTCTAGAGTAACATAAGAAGTATTAAGGATGTTGAAACAGATAAAAAATTCATATATAAGATCATTGGATGAATCAATTGAAATATAATATGAAATAAACCTAAAATAAGCTTATTGAAAAGTCATTAAATATGTTTTCTCTAAATTAAAAAACATTTATCCAAATAATAATTTGTAATATTATCATTTAAAAAAATAAGGCCTTATTAATATGGATTTTATAAGATAAACATCCATTTAAAAACATTATTTGAGAATAAATATAAATGATTAAATTCCTCTTTCCTAAAACATGAATCTATCAAAATCCCCTTTATTATCAATAATTAATTTTTAAAATAAAACTTCTAATTTTAGAAAATATAAGAATATTTTTTTTCTTTTTAGTATCATCAAGAGGTAAAATAATCTGGGAAGCCATTTTAAAACATTTAAATGAATATTCATAAATAATAATAGTCATATGATGATAGAACCCATGATAGTGTTTCTAGAAAACATTCTTACCAAACTCATAATTGGTGTGGTTACGAGCAACATTCAAAATTAATTTTTTCTAACATAAAGTGAAATTTGTAGAAAAATTTTAGTTTTAAAATCAATATTCAAGCATAGATCCTTTAAAATAATATAAATGTTTTATAAGAAATTTTCATTAGAAGATATATCATAAGACATAAAAGAAAACACTTTCAAATAATTTAAAATACTTTTATTGAAAATAATCATTTTCGAATGCTTAAATAAAATATATTTTTGAAAATAATAGAAGGGAAATATTAATTTAACGTGATAGAACACATATTTATGTTTCCCAATATAAAGGATAACATTATAGGGATGAAAAAATAACAACATGAATGATGAAATATCATTAAAGAGTATTGTGATTATTCTTAATAATGATATTAGTTTTTATAAAATATTCAATAAGGTAAAATATTTTATTTAATAATTTCACTTCCATGAATAAAGAATTAATTTTATCCCCATTATATAATACAAGAAATCCATATACTAAAACAGTTTTCAAATATGAACAATTATTTCTCATGAAAATATGTTTGGATAAAGATATCACCTTATATAGTTGTTATATTTTGAGATTATTACCCATTAAAGGTGTAAAATGAGATGAATATTTAAATCCATTATATTCAAAGAAAACTTTATTAAAATATAAACTAATCACTAATATATACACCAACGAAATGAAACAAGTAGTCAATATGCATCATACCTCAATGAAGAAAAATTGAATTTCTAAACCCATGAACTAAATACATAATTTACACATAATCATTTTAACATCATTAATTAATAAATTACATTATTCGGCACATATTTCAGAACCAAATTCATAACTATATCCTTTTATAAACTAATTATTAATAAATTATTAATATTTCAGTTATTAATATTTTATTTCATCATCGGATGTAATTAGAATTGATTGTTTTTAAGTATTATTTTTTAAGGGTGGTGCCTATTCTATTACATATACTCAATGATATTCATTTATATATCATTATAGGAACAATAATTTATTATTTATAATGAATTTTAATATCTTATTTTAACTTCATAAGTATTTTTGTTTTGATTATTTATGTTGATATTGGTGATGAGCTTGTTTCTATAATTTATAAAGAATAAAATTGATTTACAATAATATTGAATTAAATAATAATATAACCATTCCAGAAACATAAAAAACTTTGTTTTGTCATTAATATATAATTATAATATTACTTAATTCTCTTTATTAACACATGATAAAAATTTATTTCACTATAATTGTAAGTGTTTAAACCGAACCAAACTCAGAAATGTTATAATTGATGGGATAGTATGGTAATAAATGAAATTAGTTTTTCCTAATGTCATTATTAAATATTAATAATGAAATTATTTATATATTTTTATTTATATGAATCATATTTTAAAAAATTTAACTAATTAATAAAACACTAGAGTGATTGAAAATGAAATAAATAACTACATAAAGCTGGTAATCCCCACATATACATAGATGATGTTTTCATGTTCCATAGAGTAGAGAAATAATGTAATGTGGTTTATTTTTTTTCAAAATAATTGAATTTTTTTAAATATATCATATAATCATTAAATACACTTCTATAACCATCCATTTATGGTTTTTGTGAAAAACGGAACATTTCTCTTCGTGGTGGAAGTATTATCTATATACATATGAATGAGGTTTTCTTTTTTCTAAGGGGAATGAAAAGGCTGTGTAAGGTTTACTCCGTAAACATATATATATTAGTATATATATGAAAATTATTTAATCATATTTATATATGTTATATATATTAATATGATAATTTTATATAATTAAAACATATTAGATAGATATTACTATATACAGTACGAATTTATACTTTATGTTTATTTGATTCATAGAATTTTAAAATATAGGGATATTCCTTTGATGAATGGGATACAAATTATAGAATAGTGATCTATAAAATTAAAAAATACAATTGTTTTGGAGGATTTTGAAATTTTAGCGGCCTTTAGAGGGAGGTGTATATCCCCCATTATATGTTAATGAGTGGGATATTTTTAATAATATTAATGGTAGAGTCACAATTCCAAATTAAAATGGATCTAATAGTGGAAAAATATATTGGGGGATAATTTTAAAAAATAAAATGTATATAATCCTCTAAAAATTAATTTTTTAGACAACTTATTTGTTTTTTAGGATTTTTTTATTTAGCATTCATGTCTATTCAAAGGAAAAAACCTCAGACATTTAATTAAAAAGAAATAAAAAGTCCCGAAGACTAGGATAATGATGAGTGCATGCAGCATGCCCATATCCAATGGATAATCCAATCCACAAAGTAATCTATATATCATAATATACATACCCATCACCTTAGCCATAATAAGGGTCCACCTCTGTATTGGCTAATTCCCACTTAGAATTCGTTTCATATTACTTCAGGAACATAACATACATCTTCTGAAGTTTCTATTATTCCAAAGATATCTACACGTTATATTAATTCATTCAACACGTTCTTTTTTAGGCACATGGACGTCCCCTCTTTACCTCTTGGAAGAATGTATGGTATTAATCAGCTTCAGAAGATGAAAATAGTCTTTCCTCAGCTTTTTCCTTGGTGGAATAGTCATAACTCCTTCACTTTCTGGTATCTTGGTCTTCCCTCCTTGAAAAATATCACTATAGGAGGGCCTGATGATACATCTATAATTTTTTTTATCACTATTAGAAACATCCCCCCCACTTGTCAGTGATATGCATTGAGCCATAATTTTTTTTTAATCATCATTATTTCCAGTAAATCACCCACTGAATCATCCAGTGGTCCACCTTCTATCAGCTGGGTAAGCCTGTTAGTATCCATCGGGTCTAAACACTGATGGGGCCTAGCATTGTTAATACCATCATGGAACTCCTTTCCCACTACATCATCTTCAAAAACTACATTCTGAAAATTGGAGTTGGTTTTCATGTTGACATCGTCACACAATAAACGATCTTCCATTAAAAGTGGATCCTTTTCATGAAACAACCCCTCATACCAGTTAAAATTAGAAACATTACCCTATAACACTCCACCTCAGGTAAGGACACCCATGCCCGCAGCACCACAGTCACAAAAGTCTGAGGGTTATATAAGAGGAGCTACCAAATATAGTTGGTAGGGACTAACAACATCTACTAATGAAGGAAAAATCCCAAAACCAATATCACACATAAGTCGATCAAAGACCCGCTTCACTTTCGGATCCCATGACACATGCACCTCCTTCACAACACCAAGATATGCAGAGGCCCCTCCTATATCAACACCCACTTTATCAGAGGAAACACTCACACCCTCCTCCCCTACACGATCAACCTTTCTCCCATTCAAACTACTTACCCTTATCATAGGAACCTCAGGATTAGCATTCAGTGTCACTTGAGAAACTCCAATGGTAACACAGCCCCCACTGCTCATCTTCTCCACCACCTGTGATACTCCACGAACACTTATAATGTGTCAGACCGAATCCAGATGGCCAAAATAGCCACAAGCAGTGCAGTACCATATTCAAGACTCAAATATTACCTATTTCTTCCAATAGAACTCCATCCCATCTGTGATCCATACCCATCTCACATGTGGCCGTGAAAGATCAACCTTGATGCGCATTCATAGAAAAATCAGATGACACACTACCTCTATTTAGTTATCAAAAAAGCGGTATATTCTAATCATATTACCAATATCACACATAACATAGGGATTTTGTAATGAGAGAGGTATACTGTGAACGATTACCCATGTCACAATCTTGAAGGATTTATATGAAACTTGATGCTTCATATAAACAGTTAGAAAAGAAAAATATTGCATCCTCGAGGGGCCCTGGACCATGCATTGATCATGTCTTCTTCCGATTCAAACCATATTATGATATGTCTCCATTCATGTAGTCCAATGACCCCACACTGCTGTAGATCCCAGGATTTGAAGATGAATGGATCATACTCATCAATCGAATGGAAGTGAAGGAAAAAATGAGCCACCAGAGTAAACATGCAGTGATCTATGGATCCATTGAGTTCCTCCGGGATAAGTGTTACCTGAGGTGGTTCTTGTAAGAGGTCGATGACCTTTGAAGAAAATAGAAGTTTTGGAAATGGGTGAGTATAGAATGGATTTGAGGACATTGGTATGGAACAACCCTTCTCGGGCAGAAGAGGGCTTGAATCTCCCCCTCCAATCAGGAGGGGGGAGTGGAGTCCTGCATCATTAGGGTTATGGCATCACCGTCAGATGAATCTGGAGTGCCTCCCGATCAATCGTTTTGGTAATATTATATCTAAATGACTTATATTTACATTTATCATTCACCAAAATTAACTTTTTCCATGGTAACTCATTATTAATCGTGGTAATTAGTTTAAATGAACAAAATTATAATTAGAATTATATAATAATATGATAATTATGATTTTAATTTTTAATATCAATATATTAATTAATATTTTTATGGATCAGAAAATTTAAGATTAAAATTAACGTACATAAAAAGTAAAAAAATTTAGATAAAAAAATTTCATAACAGAACAACTATGTGTAATGTAAAATTTTCATTATTTTTGATATTCAACGTATAATTTGAATTATTAAAAAAATAATATTCTTTTTTTATTAAAATTAATACAAATCAAAATATTAATAAGGTAATATATAAATAAAATAAAATATATAATTCTTTTAAATACAACATATGTTCTTACAATATTAAACTTAGGTTTCCTAAAATATATACAGAACTACAAAATATATAATTTTACAAATATAATTAGCATCAAATAAATTAAAAGTTTTTATTAACTTTTATATCTTACTAATATAATAATTAAATTATTATAATTATTGTTTTTGAAAAAACATTTATATTTTATAATATCCAAAAAATACCCTATTTTAGAAAAATATAAAAACTGCACATTCTGATAAATTTTACATTTTGAATTAAAAATTAGAGTTATTTTAATAAAATAAATTTCGAAAATTTTGAAATTTATTTATGTATGAAAAAATAAATAATATAAAGAACAATAATTTTTCAAAAAAATAAAATTTTTAAATGTTCACAATATTATTTCGTAATATTTTATAATTTAATGTTTGATAATATAATAATTCATATATATTATAAGAATTGGTTAATTTAATATATTATTTTACTATATATAATACTCTAAAAAATATATATCAGGAAGAAAAATCCAGTTTAAAATTAAGTCACATTAATTATTTATCCTCTAACTATAAGATATTTTAGTGGTGTAATATCTTCTTATTTACTAGATTTATTATTATTATTATTATCAATTTTCATTATAAAATTCATCAAATATTAAAAATTTTACTTAGTTCATTATTGTTTGTAGAATAGTCAATCGAACAAATTTGATTTATTTAATGGAAATATATTTATAAAAATATCACGGTGTTAATTTCTATGCTAGACCCAAAACATGTACTCACCATAAGAGAAATGGTGTTAGGTCCCGATTCATCTTAAAATAAATAGCATGTCATGATAGATGAAACTAGATAGTAAGTCTTTAAAAAATAGACAACTCAATAGGTGAATGTATTTTTGAGGAATCACATGTTAGATGAAGCAACACTGTATCATGTGAAATAAATGAAGAAAAAAATGCCACATTTTTTATTCAAATGTGTATACTCCAAATTTATAGAAAAAAATTATTTATGTGGGGAAATAATTGATGATATTCATCTATAGTAAATATACACTTCATTACAAAAAGTATTTTATAATTCACATGCAATAATATAATAATAAATTGTACAATAAATGATAATATCACATTCATGATGACTGTTACAACTAGTTCCATAGAACATGTACCAACATTAAGAAGCACCATAATCTCAAACTATAGGGGATTATATTATAATAAAAATGAATACTATACGAGATACATTATTATTATTATGAAAACAATAACTATTGGAATATAAATGGTATAAAAACTAGGAGAAGGATATCGAAGATTTTTGAGGTTATAATAAAGGGTATATATAAAGAGTAATATTATAGTTTGAAGGGTGTGGTAGCCATTGTAATCTAACCCTAGGGAATTAGATCGTTAGGCTGGGAACAACCTTGTAAATCTATTATAATAATATTATAACCATTATATATATTTATTTCAAATAAAATAAAAAACAATAATATAATATAGTTAATATATAATAATAAATTGTTTTTTTTTCAATGAATAGTAATGATATTATCCACATATGTTTAAAAATTATTTTTTAATGGAATGTTTTTTTAGCCAAATGAATTTATCTAAAATAAAATGAGTATTTCATTTAAAAATTACCTTTATATATATATATTTATTTATTTTCTTAAAAAGGATTTCAATTTTGGATCGTTAAATCAAAATTATACAAAGGCAAATTTTATATATTTTTTGATATAATATATTTTTTTACACAAATAGTGAAATACAGTGTGAATATACAATATTAATTATGACATAATAATGGTATAAAATGTTCTAATAAATAATATAATATATTTATAAACCAATATTATGTTTATTAAGTTGAATTTTTTAATAAATAATAAATAATTAACTATCCAGATCAAAATATGAATTTTCCAAATACAGAATATTATTTTGTGATACTAAAAATAATTATTTATGAATAAAAAAATTTACAGGTCTGAAATACTATTTTTTAAAATAATTTCTTTTTAGTTATTTAAAAATTCAAAAATAAAGGTAATTTTTTCAAATAGCATCATTTAAAAAAATTGTATGGCCATTTGTTTTTTATTGTTCCCCAGCATAAAGTCTAAGAACTGTGTCCAAAAATTAATAAACATTCCCTCCACATTTTCTATTAATACCCAACCATTCTCACATTCCTCCCCACTCAAAAACAATATATCATTGTTTTCATCATATTTATTCATCTCCAAATGATTTTTATACAGTCATTTTGTGATAAAAGCTCAAAAATCTATCATTATATCTCTCTTAAAGTTGTGCTAGATAGTTTTACTCAAGATATGTAGTGTGTATAGTGTGGGTCCTCAATCCTTTATCTACATATCTACATTGAGAATCTGTTATATGAGGATATAAGGAGTTAATTATATATAATTTGGAAGGTAAATATCATGTTATGTTTTTTATAACATTTAATTCATTTCTATTTTGAATTTCATTGAATTTATTTTCATTTTCCTATGTAATTCTGTCATGTTTCTTTATTAAAAATCCATGTTTGTCTAATTTTTTTTTATTTTTCTATTATTGTAATATCCTATAAACTATTAAAAATAAAAAATAAATCCATTATAGAATATTCAAGAAGGGTATTTTCGGTCATTACGAGGGTTTAAAACCATTTCACACTTTTATAGGATTCCTAATAATACCCTAATATAATGAAAGTGTCCCACTCTAATATATAATAATCATGTATACTTTAAATAATATCATTAATATGTAATAATAAGTACTAGGTTTATTGATATTCACGTTGACATAATTGTTATAAAATTGAGTAGGGAACCATGCTCATAATTATAGACATTACATTATAAAAAAATTGATGATTATTAAGACATGTTTATGTAAGTATTTCTTTATGGAAGATTTATATATTAATATTTGTCCCATACCATTTATATAATGAAATTATTTTACTTATACTATTATTTTTTAGGATCATAATTATAAATACTCTCCATGCATTGGTAGGTCTCATGAGAAAAACTAGATTGAGTATTCAATGCATTCAATTCTCATTTATTTATGATGACTATTCACAATGACTTGAAGATATTTTGTTTATGTAGGTTATAATGTATTCATTCTTTAAGTAGTAATTTAATTTTATCCACGAGATTATTTATTTTATTTTTATGCTATACATGGGTATATTTCATGATCATGTTATCATTTATTTAGAATAATCAAATTATTAATTAGTTTTGAATTTTTACTTATCCCATTTTTGTTACATGATGGATTATTAAATATATAACCCCTTACTAAGCATCTAAGATCTCCCATTTATTTTTTTATTAATTTTCCTTAGGGAACAAACTATATTACTATAAATGATCAAATGATATATTAGAACGAATAAAATTTTATTCATGGACATTTTAGGAAGGATGTTATATTTTAAAATGTAAATGATCAAGGATTTATGTAGTCTCCTAAGACTACTAACTATTGGATCTTGTGAAATTTAATCAATTTGTTCAATAAACTAGTAAAATCACCTACAGCTCTAGATTAATTGGTTTGAGATGTTACAATAATATAAAACCTATGAAATTATCATGAACCAACCCGATTCAACCTTGAACTGGTCACTCGAGTCGATCTGTGGCGGGTCCAGAGAGGCATTTCTAATCATCTATGGAAAGTGACTATCACCAAGGTAATCATTAGAGATAATGGGACATGTTTTTTACAATAAAATAAATAATGTAATCCAAATAAAATATAAGGGAAAACCAAACAAATATGGTATTAAATCTTTACAACATTTATCCCAAAATTGAAAATACAACGAATTAGGTACCTAAGATACACCAAAATCCCAGACTATTCATAACGAACATGACATCTCCAAATGAAACTGATGGTCACTCTCTAATCCAAAACTATATATCTCTTGAGGATAATGAGCCTGAGATGTAACCTACAGAAGAAAATAAGAACAAGAAAATAGTATAGGCATGAGTATTAAAACACAGTAGGTGGGCCCTAAAAATTATATCCCCCAAGCATATCGTTTTAAAAAAGAAAGATAGACTATCCATTTTTAAATATAATATAACAATATAATTCTTTCTAAAAGGGTCATTTTATTGTAAATAGATCAAGACACAATCCATTTCCCTAATATTTTAAAGCAATGCTCAAGGGGGAAGGGGAAAGGGAACCAAGTAAGAAATGCTTATTTTTTTCATACTAGGGAATAAGTAATGGAAATACATTTTCTTTAAAAATATCATCTTTGAAACCATTTAAAAAAACACACATTAAAAATTTTCCAATAAATTGAAAAGTCAAGTGCACAGAATATAATTCTACATAAAGAGGGAAATATAACTAATAATACTAGTATCGTATGAACACGAAAATACCGAGGAACTCATAGGAGAATAAGAACAATATAATATGTGGGACCTTATCCCATGTATAATGACACACATGATAAAAAAACACCCCAAAACCTAGCCACCCGAACTCAGGACAGACCGAGGGGCCCAATAACATAGTAATAAATCCAAATATATCAACCTATTATGGGCCACCAGCTAGTGCAGAAACTAAAATGTGATGTAATAGTTCTCAAAATTCTTCTTAGTTGTACTAGGACCCCTTATTCTTTTCAAAAAGGGTTGTTCCAAAAAATATCATGAAACAATCCATACACACATTCCAGAACACATATCACAGAAACAATCACCGCCCCATCCATTTTATGGAGTAGTCCATTTACATTAAATAATTATCACACAAGGGAGGTCTCATACCAAGAAAACTCTCATTTCAAGGTTGAACAACACGGAAAGGAACTCTCCCTCGGAGGGGTTATCCATGTAAATGAATTCAGATATTCAAAACAGTCTTCAAAATTTTAATACATCATAATCCTTTTCACAAATAACTAAACATTACCACTTTAGGAACCAAAATCACCTTTGGAAACCCATTTAATCAATCCAAACAACCATTTAATTCTAAAACATCTTTACAAAGTAAAAAAATTTACTTTCCATCAATCACATGGTGTGATGAACCCATTTGGAAAATACTAATCACTATTTTGTATATCAAAATCCGATTTAAAAAACAAAACCAGACTGTTAAGAATCAAAAACAACTAGAAAAATTCAACCAAACATTTCCACAAACACATGGTGGAGAAAACTCATAAAATACACATTGCATATTCAAGGAAATTATGAAAATCACATCATTTCACAATTATTCTAAAAAACATACATAACTATTTAACTTTTAAATTGGGTTAGAATCACAATTCATCAATGAAATATAAAAATTAATGGTTATATTCAATGGGATACTACCTCATATGATGAAGAACTCCCTGAATCTTGTGACACACCTCATTCAAATATCAACCACATCCAATGAAATCTATATCCAACATGAAGTATCAATATTGAAAAAAAAACATTTAGGATTAAGCACTAAAAATTGAAACCTAACCACTAAATAAAAAAATCCCATGAAATAAGGAAGAAATCCCTAGAAATATGGAAGAAAACAGGGAAGATATGACTTACATGAAAATATCTTGAATAATAACCACCAAAAAACCAAAAAATGGAGGTCTAAGGGAGAAAAATAATGGAGGAGGTGTCTAGGAAAGAGGATCCTGAATGGGTGAGATAGAGGGGTGTTTGGGGTTCCAATTTGGGGAGAGAGGAAAGAAAGCTGAAAAAATTAATTACCTCGATAGGATTCTCGGTTAGTCCACATAGTTTATCAAACTCTGTGGCGACTCTGAGACCACCTCTGTCTAGAAGGAGACCTACCACACAAAAAACCTACATGGGGTGACTAACCACATGGTATCCATTTTGTTACAACTGGATGTGACTTGACCTACAACACAGTTACCTAGGATGAGGAACATGGATACCACTAATCATGTGCCAACTGTTCTCCAGAGTATGCCCATCCCAAAACACCTATTTTCAATAAAACATCAAGTAGAACCTAATGAGGAATTCTAGCCCAATGAAATATGGGGAAAAACCCCCAGAAAATCAACCCATCACACAAATTTCATGAGAAAATAGTAGAGGGTGAAACCAAAACCGAAACCAAAGATGAATTTCTAATCGCGGTTGTTACAATTCTCCCCATCATAAGGCATTCTGCCCCTGGAAAGACAACCCAACACTTAATATGAATGAAAAAACAACTCTACTTTACAACTCAAGGGGTTCACAATGAATAACAAGAGAATAAAGACAAAACATTACCAGTAATAAAAGGATAACAAGATGAACCTGGGAGACCATCATAGACTCCTAGATATGTGCCACCCACCCCCAAATGTTTAAACACCTCTGGTTGGTTGATCAAAAGACATAGTACTTTCAGAACGCAAAAACCAACCTCAAAACATGAAAACTTTAGACATCACAAAGTCGAATTTAAACAATTCACAAAAAAATAAATTCAATCCAAATCTGAAAAATACCACTATAACCTTTCATCATCAAAACTGCTGGGAAAATTGTTTAGCCAATACTTTTCTCAAGGTATGAACATAGAATTAGGTTAATATGCACAAGACCATCCACCACCAAACCAATACCATGAATGAAACCAAGATACTTGAATGGGGAGAATCGAATGTACTCCTCACCATAAGAAACATGCTAACATTGCCTTCAATCAATTGGAATTTCAATGAGTCCCACAGTGGGTCTCCCCACGATAAGAACTAAAAATATTAAATGAACTCAAAATTTATCCCACACTGACCAGAAATCCCCACCATATAGGGATGCAATAGAAGGGGACAATCTAATTGACTATCAAATCCCCAACTAAAACATCACAAAAACATAACACCCTCAAAGGAACATAGACCAAAACCAAAATTTATTTACACCGAAATTCCACTCAAGGGAGATTAAATAGAGGCCTACAACTGATAAGACAAAACCACTGAGATTTTGAGAAAACAAGACAACTACACCTCTTTATAACCAATGGAAAACTCTTACACTGAAATGGTGTATAACATGAAATCAAGGTCCCCACACCTCTCTCTGCTAAAAGGGGCCAATTAAATTAAAACAGTTACACTAGAGGTTTGAATTGAATCTTCCATCAACACTAAGGATTGAAGTGAAACCAAAGAGTTTCCTACCATTGGGGTTCTCTTGACTATACTCCAACTTCATTTCGGGGCCTATGGTTGGAGCTCTGAAGTTTGGAGCATTATCTGCCTCATAGTTATTCTTTAAAAACCACCAATAGAACTTCTCTTTGGGTGATATAGAAAACCACACAACCTCCCAAATAGATCCAATATCCCCCAACACAACCCAATATCTACTATTCCTCAACATGGCACTCCACCATAATAGATTATGAAAAGTTGCACATACATCATCCATTTCACCCCTTGAAAGTATCATGAATGAAAGGAAACATGGAAAAATATTTTCATATTAAACCGAGAAGTTTGGAATTCCAAATGTAAGGACACGCTTCTTTTTAAATAGTATTTCTAAATATGCTTTATAACATATAACATTGCATCTAAAAGAGAACATAACAATTTAAGATGCCACTTATCATGACCCTTTCAAGAGAAAATACATTATAGTGAGAGGGATCTCTACCCCAGTCAAAAATACCCCATGATTCCATTAAATGGCTATAAAAGACTCATATGACTATAATCGCGATACTAGTGGGCTTGGATGACCACTTTTAGGAGAAACTGATGAAAGGCCTAATGATCTTTCAGAGGATAGTGATTAGCACCAACAAATTCAAGTTGTGTTTCCAGAGTTTTTAAATGTAATCTCTCCTTGAGCTCTTTTTGACTAATATTTCAAACACCATGGTTCTATAATGCACCCTCAATGACTCATGAAATTCAAGAAACTAAATATTCCATCAACACCTCTCACATATACCCTTTTTATGTGATAGGATTCTCTTAACAAAAACAAGATCTTAATATAATCTCCAAATCCCAAGATTAAAATCCTTTAGTTGATAAACATTAGGGTCTTCCAATGGATTTGGTCCCCATGACCATGTTTCAAACATACATTGATTATTTTTGGGGGCACATACTAGCTAATGAAGAGAAACCATGGACCCAGCTGAATTTGTCCATCAGCCAAAAAATACAACAACGAACACCAAACATACAAATAAAACCTCAACAAAGGCCTCCTAAAAAAATTACCACAATACAAAAGGACACATTGGACAACCATTGGTGGTTAAAATGCCACATTTTTGTATAAAGGAATTTTGAAAGAGGAATTAATCTTTAAGGATTACACAACCACCAATGGTATCACATAGAAACTTACACATGAAAATCCTAAAGCCATACAAGTCACTGATCCAATTTCTCACACATATCTATGTATGTGGTCACCCACACGAATACAAATGGTCAAAAACACATTTCAAGGAATAAATTTCAATTCACAATATCTTTTCAAATCCCACAGATCCTCTTTTCCAAATAGCTAGTCGAAAAACTTATAACTCAATTCGGATATAAAAATTTCTTTTTATAAATTCACTAACCATTTGAATAAAAACTCAATTCCTACCCTTACACATTCCCCACAAAACATTTTAATCATTTTTGAACACAAATAATTGATCAAAAAATATCATTTTATCAATAAATTTTTTTATCAATCACCAAACACTTCACATTTGAAACAAATTAGCAACATCCATTTGATGGTAAATTTCTAATTTCCAAAATAAAAATTGCCAATAATCCCCTAGTTTTGAATACAAAAACCAATTCTTATTTCACAAAAATACCAATCTAAAATAATCTTTAAGATTCATTTTCTACCTTTTGAAAATCACACCACTTATTCTTTTAAAAATATCATTTTCCCAAATTTCAAAATTAATGTTTTAAAAATGATTCTCAGAACCCAAAAGAATAGAAAATGCCTTTTCAAGGGGGAAACTTGTGTTTATGGGTGACTTAGACATATGGATGGTGGCCATATTCTTGTCATACCACATTCACATATAGAATTTTTGGATACTTTCCTCAGATCCACATGGATTTCTAGGCACTACAATATCACTAAGTCACTCTTCCAACTCCCTTTTCATTTCCAAACACCAAAAATCCACTAGAACCAAAGAACGCCATCAAACCTAGACAACCCATGGTATACCAATGTTCCGAACGAGCAAGAGTTCAAAATGATATTCCCACACCTACACCAGGAGTACCAAA
Source organism: Viscum album (assembly GCA_963277665.1). Taxonomy (NCBI): domain Eukaryota; kingdom Viridiplantae; phylum Streptophyta; class Magnoliopsida; order Santalales; family Viscaceae; genus Viscum; species Viscum album. The sequence goes on along the minus strand of OY728153.1, from coordinate 880,296,224 downwards.
TATAATACTCCTTATACCATGATATACCCATATAAATATGGGAACTCTATAAAGCAATGTACCCAAATGAGTGGACTAGATATGATTCCATTTTTTCCCAAACCAACCTAGGTCGTCCCTGAACCGATCTCCCAAGCCACTCCATAGCATGTTTAGAGGGGCATTCTTGATCCTCCAAAACTATTGAAAAGTTTCAAAGTCATCATTAGAGTAAATATTAATGGTTTTTTCAAAACAAATAAACAAATGAATCCATATAAAAAAATGTAAAACCAAACTAAATATGGTTTTCAAGCATTACAACTTAAATGAAAAATATAGTGAATTATCTATAAAAAGATACACAAGTAACTTAGACTAAACCCGGTGACCATGATATCTCTGTATGAACCTGATGGATGCTCTCCAATCTAATACCAAATATTTCCCAAGGCAATCGAGCTCAACCACAAACATATAGTAGAAACTAAAAAAATGCTACAGGAATGAGTATTAGAACTCAGTAGGTAGGCCAGAATATTTCTATCCCCAATTCTAATCAATTAAATAATGAAACATCAAATATCAGGTTTGAAATAAAATATATAAATATATTTTTTTCAACACTTTTCATTATAATGTAAACAAATCAATATAGAATCCATTTCCATCATGTTTTAAACATGGTTCAAGGTGATTAACGGAAAGGGACCCAAGTAAGAAATTATATTTTTTCATAAAAGTGAAAAATAAAGGGAAATACTTTCCTTATCAAAACACCCTCTTTGAAATATTTTAGAAAAAAAATAATAAGTTTTCTAGGAAAACACTAAAACCATGTGCAAGGAATATGATTGTACACAGTGAGGAAAATGGAACTAACAGTACTAGTATCAGAGGAACATGGGAATACCTTGGAACATTGAGTAGAATAAGAACATACTAATATATGAGACCCTATCCCAAGTATAATTCCAACAAAGATAAAATCAAAAATGTCCAAATGCGTGGAAACCCTGTCTCAGGATAGACTGAGGGGACCAATCCTATTGTAATAAACCCAAATATATCCACCTACAATGTGCCACCATCTAGTGTATAAAATATCATGTTAAAAAATCATTCTCATAATACCCCTAGCTATGCTGGGTTCCCAGGTTATGTTAATAAAGGGGGTTTTGAGCCATATTATAAAAAAAATTCATACACACATGCCATCACACATATCACACAAACCAGAATCACTATCGCCACCTCCAAGAGTAGTCCATTTCCTTAAAATAATTATCACCCACGGAAGGTCCCATACTGAAGACACTCTCATCTCATGGTCAAGAAAAAATTCCAGAGATTCTCTCCCATAGGGGTTTTTCAAATAACCGATTTGAAATATTTAACACATGATTTACAATTTGTTCACATCATTAGTATTCTCAAAAATAAACATACACAACCATTTTTATAACCATACACAACTTTCTAAACCCATTTAACCAATCAAAACCACCATTTAAGTCTAAAAAATATTTACGAAGGCCAAAAGGGCATTCTATTAAGCACTTGTTATTCAAATTCCATTACGAAACATTAATCCTCATTATGGATATCATAATTCCATATAAAAAACCTAACTATACCATTAAGAATCACAATAAAATTGAAAAATATAACCTGTAAATTTCCCAAATAGTGATGTGAAAACCCCATCAAATCAACCCCACATATTCATGGAAATTACACAAACCACATCATTCAAAATAAAATTTTTCTAAAAATCATATATCACTATGTAATTATAATGGAGGGTTTATAATAGAATCATTTAGTGAAATATTTAATATAAACATGATATGAAAAGGGATCCCATCATATCTGAAGATAAACTTTTCAAATATGGTGTGAAACCTCATTCGTACCTCAACGACACTAAAATGAAGCAAGATCCAACCTAAAATGTTAATTCCAAAAAGAAAATTTTATTATTAAACATTAAAAATAAAACCGTAGCTGCTGGAGAAAATAGATCCTTATAATGTTGGAAGAAAACAATCGAAATATGAAATAAAACCAGGGAGAGTGGACTTGAAGATACCTTGGAGAATCTGCCCAAAAATGCCACAAAAAATGGAGTTACAAGGGATTATAAAGAGGGTAATGAAGGTTTCTAGGGTATAGGATCTTGAATGGAAAAAATATAGGGGTCTATTAGGTTTAAAAATGGGGAGAGAGAAAATATTCCCCAAAATTTTAATGACCTGGACATGCCACACTATTAGATCGCATAGTTTTTCATACTCTACAATGACCATGGGACTGACACTACTAAGGAGGAGGCCAACCAAATGAGAATCTTGTATGGCCTTACTAACTGTTTAGTTTCCATACAATCATATTTGGTGGAGACTTGACCTCCAGCACGGTTACATGGGAAGAGGTGCACGGTTACCACTAATCGTGTGCCAACTATACATGAGGGTCTTCCAACCCCAAAACACCCATATCAAACAAAAAATATCAAGGGGAACCAAGGGAGGAAAGACACTCCATTGAAATAAAAGATACAATTTCAAAAAAATTCCAATGTATCACACCAGGTTCCTGAGAAAAGAACCAAGGACCATACCTGAATCAGAACCGAAGATGAATTTTAAAATTCGGGTGAGGCATAAATCCTTCATGATATAAAAATAAATATATGTAAGCTCACTAACATGGTATGTCAAATATAATGTCATGGGTGAAATGAATATCCTTTTAATCCTATAATCATCACTATAAATAATTTAAATGTTACTAAAATTACTATATAATGTTGTAGACAATATAAAATCTCAATCATTCCACTATTAGAGTCATCCCCTCCTAAGGAAACCAACATTCCAAAAATCACTAAAAATAAAAGAATGGGAATGAACATCATAGTGATCATTCCAACAATAATAAATATAGTTTAATATCATGACCCCAATATCCAATTCATTCCTCTCTCATTTCCCCAATGTTTGAGAAATCAATGATAAAACAAAACATTCATTATAAAAAAATCAATGAAATGGTAATTAAATACATGTTACTATCCAATTTATGAATGATATATACAAAATTACATGATATTATATGATTATAAGGATTATGTGTAACAAATGATGTTTAATTAGAGAGAAAAATGTTTATCTTTCTGATGATCATATTCACATTGATCGGAAGATCACTTCCCAGAAAATAATTCGATCCTTAGGCATACATTATTCCATATACCATAGGGGAGTATTTATTTTTAATGATATGATAAAATTGGGTTCCATGAAAAATATATTTTCATCATTTATTACTCAATAAAGGTTGGGGAACTGAAGAATGTTGTCATGACCTGTGCCTATGGGCATGTATCATGACTACCCTAAGCTTGTTTCTGATAGGGCAGGGGATGGTGACTATTTCCGAGTAGGCATATCCCACACATGGGAAGAATTTTCATAAAAACCAATACTTACACACTCAACTCCTAGTCAACGAAGTTGTAAATAAAAACACTAAGTATGAAAATGCCTGCATACACCTAAAAACAACAATAAAGTACTACAGAAAGTAAAATAGTAAAGTACAATCGGGCAAGAATACAAGCCCAACAAAGGTATGAATACTAAAATATATGATGTAATAATAAGAGAAATGAACCTGTAGTATAAAGATTTCAGGAAAACCTCAGCCTGTCTGATCTCATTCCCATCTTCCAATTCTGGTCCTACTCTTCCTAGGACTTCATCAAATTGTCGATCATCTACAGAAGACATGACACATGCAGGAAATTCTATGAAGGTGTTATTAAAATAGTACTCTGTATGAAACCCGAAAACCAAAAATTAAAACCCAAAAAGGAATTCAAAGCTATCTCTATATAGGTATATTACCATACATATTCCAAGGATATCCAGATATACTAAACATACCAACCACAAAGTAGAAAGGATAATTCATATCCAAACATCCACCATAGGATTCGGATTGAGGCATGATCGTTCTAGGAGGAATCTCTCATTGATACCTGATTTCATCACTAGTCAAGATTATGTTATAAAGAGAGGGGATTCACTCATAGAATTCCATGAACACAATATAAATTACCCTGAAATGTAGTTTATTATCAAATAATACCACAAACACTAACTATGTAGCTCATAATATAGGGGATTATAAAAAATACTGCTAACCCCACTAATATAGACCACTATGTGGATGATTAATTCCCTTCACATGATGTTCATGTCAATACCCAATGAACTCCATCAAGGGTGATAGGGTATTAGTCCAATCCCCCATAGGATTTCAAAGCTCTATCCAAGACTCTATCTCCTGTGGGAATTTCAATTCAATGCAAAACCAAACCCTCAATTAAAGGACTAAGGGGAATATATTGAAACCTATAATGACCCTCATTAAGGACTCACAAATCCATCTCAAAAGAAAACATCATCTCAATGGTCCAAACTCCATAGAGGGCTCTTCAATCAGACATACGACATGAATGTTACAGAGATTTTTTGTAAAAAGGGGCTAGTTGTTTCTATACAGGGGTGGACTGGGTAGGACTGACCCAACCTAACCTGATGTCCTCCAACCTGACTCGGGTCCAACACGATAACAACCTTGATTTTCATTACACAATTAAACATAATTTATTACATAAAATTCATTTGATACAACATAGAAGATAGACAGGTCCAGTGTATTTCGGGCTTATGATCATTACATAGAAACATCAAACATGAAACACAACTTCCTTATTGAAAACATCTTTTACATGACCACTGCATTCCCTCACACTTCGCATTGCATGGGATAACCTGATGACATTCATAAGAAAAAAGTGAACTATAAAGCATAGTAAAGGAGTAATCGTGAAATAACATGAAGGATACAATACATGTTATAAAATAGGAATATCAATAGAGCACAAGAGATTCATAAACATAAAGTCATGATAAATCATGATAGTCATAACCTGGAAATATGGCAACAACACTTAACATGGAATTAGCATGATCTAAGGCTCTTTGCACATGGTGCACCAGTAAACCCTCATTGCACATGAAGCACGAGTAAAATCTCATTGCACATGAATTAGAATGATTAAACACCAATTTCACATGACGTATCTTAATACTATAATTTACCCAATGCATTAGAGTGTTATAAGGTTTCACCCTTCATAAAAGTTTCATTTCATGCATAAGTGTGCCACATGGATCATAAAATGTTGAATCAATGAAAATAATTATTTATTCCAAGATAAATGAATGTGAAATACATACATGAAACTTTATAAACAAGTTGTAAATGTTAATAAATGTGAATACCCTTGATAGATAAAAGTGCATGGTATTCACTACACCATGACTTTGGCTTGGGAAAAGTGCAGTGCAATTTCGGCAGCATAACTGCATGACATAAGAACTCATAAAAATGGTTTATGAGAGAGAAATTGGTGTCTCATCATATTTATAGGACATGGAATGTAAGGGGTCCTCATATATACATGTCCCAACAAATTTAATGGAATTTAGATTCATGATACAAAAGAATTTATTAAATGTAAATGAGGAGAGAGAAATTTCATTCGGAATTTTGGCATAGTAACTGCTGTACTTGACTGGAATTTAATGAGATATAAAGGGGTATCTCATCATTAAAACATAAAGAGGAAAGAATGGGGGGTGCACAACCATACCCCCACATTTATAATTGAAATGAAAATGGAATAACAATTTAAATAATATTGGACAAAAAAGAGAAAGGAAGAAAGACCATTACTTGGTAGTGTGCTTCCAAAGGCTTGAGAGAGGCTTGAGAGAGACTTCTTGGGATCTTGGGGTGCCTTGGAAGGATTCTAAGGATAGGATGTAATAGTTTGGATGAACTCCAAAGGCTTTGAGTGAGGAGGAAGTGGGATCATGGGTGGGTTTATATTCGAAAGTTGAGGGGATTCTTTATTATTTAGGATTGGGACACCTCACATTAAACTAAACCAAACCACAAACCAACCCATGGGTTTTTAACATGATTTTTGGAAAAGGGAAGTGGAAAAATAATATTTTATAAGGTCAAAGTGTGAACTTCTTAAAATAATGGGGTTGCTTATGTGGAGGTGAGTCACACTCCCAAGGAAAACAATTTAAAAAGACAAAATGATTAATAAGTCTTGAAGGGTCCACTAAAGCATTTTAAATTATATAAAAAAACCCAAAATAACATTATTTTAATGATAAAACATATATTGGATGAAAATAATGTTTAGTGTATTTTATTACATCACAATTGGGTCATTATGATGTCATAAAACACATTATATATTTAAACGGTATTTAATTTTACCCCAAAAATATGACTGTCTCAAGAAACTATGAAAAATTCACCATTGGATAATTTCGACGTCTTGATTCAATAAATAATATTCATTTTATTTAAATAATTTTCTAAATATTATAATTTTCCCTTTTAAAATAAAAACCGACCTTTATCGAAAATTCATGGGTTTTGAAAAAAATGGCTTTCAATCCTTAATAAAAATTACAATTACATTTATTAAATTATACAATAATTAATATTTAATAAAAAAATAATTTAATAATAATAATATTATTTATTCAAATATTATTTAATTAGAAAATCCATTAATTCATCAAAATATATTTATTTCATTGAACATTAACTAAAAATACTATTTGTGCTTTAAAGACTATTTACAAGGTAACAAAAATAAAATAAAAGTATATTCATTATTATATACAAACATAATTTGCATAACCATAGTGCTAAGGTATTGTAACATAACTCTTTATAACACCTGTATAATACCATAGAGTAAGTTGTACGATGGTGACTGACTCTTGGGGTGGCTCAGATAAAATTGCTCGGGTGGTAATCTTTATCAACTTCTACTTCTCTCGTAGGCGGTCCTTATCGAGCTTAACATATTCAAGATAGGGTTGCGCATGGTCAAGAGAGAATCCCAATGATTCAGCCTCCTTTCTGAGATCTGATAAATGATCTTTTTATGGGGCACATCTACAGGATGAGGCCATCGCTTCATTTGTATGAGTAAATTGAATTTGTTAAAACCCTATATTTATACTAATCATATGATAATTGTTGAATGACTATATTAGAAATGGTCAAAATTATAAATATTATTTTAAAATCCAAAAACATAAAGCCAAAGAAGTTGACATTTTATATAAACATATTACATAAAGATACATTTAATTAGATCAAGAGGGATTTCCATTAATGAATGTTTGGGTCATTACAATCTTCCCACTTAAGAAATATCGCCTTAAAATTTTCATTTTCCCACACTAAAACAGATATGGGTAACTCTGCTTCATCATTTACTCTGAATCCCATGTCACTTCTACAAACTTGTGGTTTCTCCACAACACCTTGATAAGGGGCATTATCTTATTTCATATAAATTTTTCTCTACGATCTAAGATCTTCACAGGTTTCTCCTCATAAGAAATATCATCCTCTAACAGTACCACCTCTGAAGAGAGTACATGTGAATGGTCTGGTATGTACTTCTTTAAAAGGGATACATGAAATACCTCATGTACTTTGGCCATGGTAGGTGGGAGTACTAGTCGATAGGCCATAGCCCCGACACGATCAATAATCTCAAAGGGGCCGATGTACGTTGGACTTAACATCCCATTCTTTCCATACCTCATGACCTTCTTCCATGAAGATATGCGTAGAAATACCACATCTCCGATTTTAAACTCAAGGTCTCATCATCAGTTATCTACATAACTCTTTCCTCAACTTTGGGCTGCCTTGATATACTACTGAATGGTCTTCACCTTCTCCTCCTTTTTATCGACCATTTCTAGTCCACGCAACATACGCTCACCAACCTCATCCAAACATGCCTATGTTCTGCAAATTTTCTTATAAAGGGATTCGTATGGTTCCATTTGGATGCTTGAGTAGAAACTGTTATTGTAAGATAACTCATCCAGATGAAGATGTTGATCCCATCCTCCTTTAAAATCCATTGGGCGCGGTCTCAACATGTCCTCATGTGTTTGGATAGTTCGCTCGGATTGGCCATCTGTTTGAGGATGATAGGCCATACTTAAGTTCAGTTCTGTATTCATAGAATGTTGAAGACTCTCCCAAAACATAGAGGTGAATCATGGATCTCGATCGGACATAATAAATAGTGGTACTCCATGAATCCTTACCACTTCCTAGATATATATTTTTTCCAGTTTATCCAATGAGAAATCCTCTCAAATATAAATGAAGTGTGTAGCCTTTGTAAGATGATCCACAACAACCCAGATATCGTTGTTGCCTTTGTATGTCTTTAGAAGTCTGGGGAAAAAGTACATGGTGATGTTCTCCCTTTCTATTCTAGTATGGGAAATGGATGAATCATCCCCTTAGACTTCTTCCTCTCTGCCTTCACTTGCTGACACACCAGGCACTTCGATGTATATTCAGCAATCTCCTTCTTCATATTATCCCACCAATAATACTCTCATAGATCTCGATACATTTTTTTGTTTCCTGGGTGAATAGTGATTGAACTATGTGCATCATCTAAAAGTTCCTTCTTTAATAAAATTAAACTCCGAGGAATTCCCTTTTTTGATAGCTTCTACTTTTTCCTAAATTCCCATATAATCCTATTGAGCATCCTTTAACATTTATAATAGTGATGGTTGAGAAATCATTTGTGAAAGGATTGATGATGTTACCTTCTTTATGATTCCCATGTCCCTATTCATCAAATCTAAGATGATTTGATCCTTTTCAATTCTCATAAATGATAGAATAACTGGGTCATTTATACTTAGGGCATCTGCCACCATGTTTTCTTTCCTAAGGTGGTAATGGATTGTGTAGTCATAGTCTTTGATCAGCTCTAACCATCTTTTTTGACACATGTTCAAATCCTTCTATGTGAATATATACAAGAGGCTTTTGTGGTCTATATATATTTCACGCTTCTCCCCAAAGAGATAATGCCACCAAATTTTCAAAGAGAAGACCAATGTAGCCAACTCAAGGTCATGAGATGGATAGTTCTGTTCATGAACATTCAATTTCCATAAAACATAGGCATTGAATTTGTAATTGTTCATCAACACACATCCCAGGCCCTTCTTCTAAGCATCTCTGAATACCACAAAAATTTCTCCAATTGTGGGTAAAGTGAGAATGGGCACAGTTAAAAGCCTCATTTTCAACTCCTTGAAGCATTCTTCGCATTCATCAATCGAATAAAACTTTACTCCCTTCCGAGTTATCTTGTTAACAGGGTTGGAAAATAATGAGAATATTTCCACAAATCATCAATAATATCCAATTAACCCCAAGAAGATGTAGATATCCATTGTCGATGTTGGCCTCGTTCATCCCTCAATTGCTTCTGTTTTAGAGGAATCCACAGATATCCCATTACTTGTGATGATATAGCCCAAGAATGAGACCTCTTTCAACCAGAACTCACACTTGTTGTACTATGCATAGAGCTTCTCCTTCTGCAAGGTCTCTAGTACAGTTCTTAGATGCTTCTCATGATCCTCCTTGGTTTTAGAGTATATCATAATATCATCAATAAATACTACAAAATTTTTTTTGAGGTAATCTCTAAAGACACTATTCACCATGTCCATGAAGATTTATCGAGCATTAGTGAGTCCGAAAGGCATTACTATGAATTCATAGTGCCCATATATTGTACGAAAAGAATTCTTGGGGATATCTTCCTTCTTCACCCTTACTTGATAATATCCCAACCAAAAATCAACCATGGAGGAGTATTGTGCCCCCACATAGTTGATCGAACAAGTAATCAATTCGTGGGAGAGGATACTTATTCTTTATCGCGGTTTAGTTGAGCACATGATAATCGATTCAAAGGCGCATTGTACCATCCTTCTTCTTGACGAAGAGGACAAGTGCATCCCATGTTGAAGCACTTGGGAGTTTAAACCCTTTATCTAGTTTCTCTTGAAGTTGTTTATTTACCTCCTCAAGCTCCACAATAGGAATTAAATATGGATTCGTAGATATTTTCAATGCCCCAGGTATAAGATCTATTGATAATTCAACATCTCTTATAGGAGGAAGACTTGGAAATTCCTTAGGAATCACTTTAGTAAATTCATTCACAATAGGCATGTCATCAAGGATGGTTGCTTCCATGGACTCAATCATCAGATCCAGATACGCGTTCTCATAGTTAAGTAATATCCACACTTGATATGATGGATCTAAAGAAGATTCATCTTCCTCCTTAAACTTGTTTAAAATCAGGGGTCGATTATCCACATGGAGAGTTATTTTACTCTCCCCTAAATTTATGTTGGATATATATAAGGAAATCCAATCTGCGAAAATAATTGCATCAAATTCCACCAAAGGTAGTATGATGAGGTTCACCGGGAAGTTTAATCCATTTATTATGATAGGGTAGGAGTTATATTCATGGGAGTCAATGATTGCACCATTTTCTGTACTCACCGACATTCTTTCTTCCATGATTTGTGGTGGTGTTGGGATTGTTCTACTAAACATTCCTGATATAAAAGAATTAGTATAACATGATTCAAAAATTATGTTCGCTATTTTGGAATGAATAACTAGCGTACCTATGACTAATTCATTTCCAGGGTTCAATTGGGAAGTAGTGATGGTAAAATTTCACCCTTTCTACCTTGGAGGTTGTTGGTTGCCTCCGAAAACACTTGTCTTAGGGAACTGATTTGAAAGATGCCCTGGTTCTTTGCAATTGTTTCAATGAAGCATGCATTGTGGTTCGAACACAGCATTCATCTCCTCTATCGCTGATGCGGGTCTTTTTTTCCAACAGTTAATAGCCAGGTTCCCTTATCTTTGACACCTAATGTATTTCCTCATCTCCTTTAGGCAATTTTTGGGGTGCTTCTGTCCACACCATTGGCAAGTGTGGTGCTGGATCTTCTTAGCACCACTATATTTATCCATCGGACCACCAGCATTGAAGTCTACCTTTATGTGTCTTATCCCCAATATAACCCTGATATTAATCGATCTCCATTTTGACCTTGAGGGCACATCAGACAATTTTCTCATAGCTGTCATAGTCACAAATCGCATGTGCTTTCCGCATTCTAGGTTTCAGCCCACCAAAGAAGCGGTCAACCTTGCATTTGGGGGTAATGACGAAGACAGAAGCATATCGTGCAAGCGTTGTGATGTTTTCCTTGTATGATCCAATACATTCATCATCTTTTTTCTTGAGGGAAATGAAGCCCGTTTCCATCATAATCCGTAGGGTGCACGGAAAATATATATCGAAAAACATCTTCGAGAAATCCTTCCATTCCAAAGACTCGATCTCCTCCCTAGGCTTCATATTTTTTATCAACGTCCACCATTGATCAGCTTCACCCTCCATACGATAAGCTTCCTGGAGAACCTTCTCTTGTTCATAACATTGAAGGATAGAGATGATATTTTCAATGGAGTTGATCTATTGATCATTTATAGAGGGATCAAATGATCCATTAAAATTAGGAGGCTTTTGTCTCATAAAGCTCTCGATATCAACATGTTCTTTCTTAGGGGGGTTTGAATGTTCTTCTTGACCCATGTTTCAATTAAAATCTTGAGTTAGCTGAGAGATATATGTGACAAAGTTTGTGATTCCCACTCCCATTGGATTGTGCATCTCATTAATACAGTCATCACATTGATCTTCACATCAGTTGCTAGCATGAGTCCTCCTTTTACCGGCCATTTTCTAGAATAAAAGGAAAGATAGGGGTAACACATAAAGGGTAATACATGGACAAAAATGGTGACTTATAAATAACTTTTATTTCCTTAGCATATGAAGATATTGGCTTCAGTCTATGTTATCCATGATCAACTTTATAAAATATATTCTTAGGGAATTTTTTCGTCCCTTAATAATGGTTCATAATAAGCTTGTGAATTTACCCATGCATATATCTAGAGAGTGTCGTAAACAAGAGTGAATCAAGTACCATTGTCATGCACAAGTTCCCATTCGAGTCTACCTCAAAGTGGTGGTTTTGGGTTTTACCCAAAGGATACCTCTGTCCCAGAGCGGCCTCTACATACTCGTATCCAGACATGGATGTATTTTCTTGATAAACAACTTACTCAATACTCACCGAAACATAGGGATGATTTTTTATTCATTGTCTTGTATCTAAGGATTTACTGGTGCTTTCTAATCCTAATCCCAAAAATAACAAAACCTATCCTCAGATACCAACTATAACGACCCTTATTTTCATTACACAATTAAACATAATTTATTACATAAACTTCATTTGATACAACATAGAAGATCAAGAGGTGTAGTTTCTATGGGGATTAGGATCATTACATCAGAAATTAAAACATTAAACACAACTTCTTTAATGAAAACATCCTTTACATGACCACTACATTCCCTCATAATTTCCATTGCAAGGGATAACCTGAGGACATGCATAAAAAATGGTGAGCTATAAAGCCCAGTAAGGGAATAATCCTGGAATAACCTAAGGAATATAATACATGTTAGAAAATAGGAATATAAATAGATAACAAGAAAAGCATAAACATAAAGGCATGATAAAGCATGATAATCATAACAAGGAAATGTGGCAACAACACTTAACATAGAATTAGCATGAGCCAAGGATCATTGGACACGGAGTATGACTAAACACTCATTGCACATGAAGCCCGAGTAAGCCTTCATTTTACTTGAATTAGCATGAGTAAAATCCCATTGCACATGATGTATCATGATACTATAACTTACCCAATGCATTGGAGCTCTATAAGGGAACACCCTTCTTAAAAATTTTATTTCATGTATAAGTGTGCCACATGGATCATAAAACATTGATTCATTCAACATAATAATTTATTCCATGATAAATGAATGTTGAATAAATAAATGAAAATCATTAAAAAATATTTAAATGTGCATAAATGTGAATAACCTTGATAGAGAAATGGGCATGTTATTCCCTACACCATGACTTTGGCAAGGTAAAAGCACGATGCAATTTCCGCAGCATAACGGCGTGACATAAGAACTCATAAAAATGGATTATAAGGGAGAAAGGGGAGTCTCATCATATTTAAAAGATATTTACATTATGGGGGTCACACAAATATATGTCCCAACAAATGTAATGGTATTTAGATTCATGATACAAATGAATTTCTTGAATGTAAATGAGGAGAGAGAAATTCCTTTTGGAATTTCTGCATAGTAATAGGTGTACATGGGAGGCATTTAATGAGAGATAAAGGGGTATCCCATCATTAAAACCTAAAGAGGGAAGTATGGGGGAGGTTTGAAACCATACCCAAACATTTATAATTAAAATTAAAAGCACATAATAATTTAATGAATATTGGACAAAAAAGAGAGCGGAGGACAAACCCTTACATTGAAATGTGCTTCCAAAGGCTTGAGAGAGGCTTCATGGGATCATGGGGCACCTTGGGAGGATTATAAAGAAAGGAGACCAAAGGTTTGATGAACTCAAAAGGCATTGAGTTAGGAGGAAGTGGTATCTTGGGTGGGTTTATATAGTAAAGGTGAGGTAATTCTTTATTATTTAGGATTGGGACACCTCACATTAAACTAAACCAAACCACAAACCAGCTGATGGTTTTTTCCCATGGTTTTTGGAAAAGGGATTTGGGAAAAAATATTTTATAAGGCCAAAGTCAGAACATCTTAAGATAATGGGGTTGCTTACGTTGAGGTGAGTCACACTCCCATGGAAAACAATTTAAAAGGATAAAATGTTTAATAAGTCTTGAAGGGTCCACTGAAGCTTTGTAAAATAAATAAAACAAACCCAAAATTACATTATTTTAAGGAAAAAACATATATTGGAAGAAAATAAAGTTCATAGTTTTTTATTACATCACTAGTGGGTCATTATGATGTCATAAACCACATTATATATTTAAATGGTATTAAATTTTTACCAAAAATTTTGACTGTCTTAGAAAATTATGAAAAATTCACCATTAGATAATTTCGACATCCTAATTCCAGAAATAATATTCATTTTACCTAACTAATTCTCTAAATATGTTAATTTTAAAATAAAAACTGACATTTATCAAAAATTCATGGGTTTTGACGAAAATGTATTTCAAACCTTAATAAAAATTACAATTTCATTCATAAAATTATACGATCATTTACATTTAATAAAAATTAATTTAATAATAATAATAACATTTTAGGAAATTATTATTTAATTCAAAAATACGTTAATTCATCATAATAGATTTCTTAGTTGAACATTAACTAAAAATTCTATTTGTGATTTAAAAACTATTTACAAGGTGACAATTATAAAATGATAGTATATTCATTATTATATAAAAAAATAATTTACATAACCATATTGATAAGCTCTTGTTACATAAACCCTTGTAACAACCACATTAGACCAGAGAGTAAGGTGTTCGATGGTGATAGACTCTTGGGGTGGCTCAGATAACATTGCTCGGGTGGTATTCCCTATCAACTTCCACTTCTCAAGTAGGCGGTCCCACTTGAGATTAACATATTCAATATTGTCTTGGGATTGGTCAAGAGTGAAGTCCAAATTTGCAACCTACATTACGACCTCTGACAAATGGGATTTGTCAGGGGCACGTCTATTGTATGAGGTCATCGCTTCCTCTATCTGAGTAAATTGGATTTGTTAAATCCTTATATTTATACTAATCATGTAATCACTATTCTACAACTATATTAGAAATGGTCACAATTCATAATAGTATTTTAAAATCTAAAAACATAGAAAAAATATTTTGACATTTTATATAAACATTTTACATAAAGAGACATTTAATTAGTTTAAGAGGGATTTCCATTAATGAAAGTTTGGGTCGTTACAAACACGTCTTGACCTGGCCAACTAGACCGACTAGGCAGGAATGGTTTTTCCCTGCCGGGACTGTTGGAGTGGGTCGACCCGTATCACCTAGATGTAGTGGCTACCGCCTCCTCTCCTCATCAACTCAGCCTCTAGCTGGCCGGTCGGCTCCCCCACATGCGGTCTAGTAGACCGCCTGGCAGCACCCACCTATGAATGAGCCTCATGTATTCTAGCCTAACATGAAGTTGTATCTCCACATCATTACAACACTCTCAACCTCAGAATCAGCTCACCACATGTGGTTTTAGCCGTGGGATCTTCCACTAACGGTCGTTGAGCTGGCATCTGTCTACCACCGGGTGGCTGTGCCAGTTCTCCTACCACAACTCTCGATCCTTCGCCACCAGTTAGAAAATTAATAATGACATAGATTCATGATCATCAGGTACAGATCTACACTGATCCAGTCTCAGCAATTGAATATCTTTTGATTTGGGGGTCTGATCGTATAATGAACTGTACGGTAATCATCGAGCTACAGCCATTGGGTTCAATAGAAAAGCACAGAGAACAGGGAAGAAAAAACCATCAAGAAAACCCAATATCGATAGATCTTCTCCTTATTTTTCACATCCTCTATCCATCTATGTTAGATGAAGAAAAAATGGGAAGGATAATTAAAATTTAAAAATGATTTAACCCACTTTAATCCCCGAAAGTTTAACCGATCCTGAAAAACACACATGATCCATGAATTGATCTATTTGTTGATCAATTCACATTTTTCATAGGATTAATTAATAATAGGAATTAATTCCTAAGGGAAAAAAACCTTTCCTACAAAACATGATCGGTTAGTAAAGAAAGTTCGCATTCATCCTTCGTTGATTGGTTATCAGTCCATCCATGAGTGATCTTGAATCTTGAGTTATCATTCATCACTTTATAATCCTTGAAGGCGGTGGTCTCTCCTCTTTTTCTTAGAGAAATTTTAGGGTAATGGATGTAAAACTGGATTTATGAAAATTTTTTGATTAAAAAAAATTGTTGAATCTTTTTTCATTAATAAAAATATCTTTATTAAAATATTTAATGATAATTACGTCTAAAATCAAGAATTTTCGGTTGTACCACATTGGATGATTTTAGGCCATGTGTATGGTATATTTTTTTATCTTGATGCAACAATGCCCTCATATTTTTGATCATGGAACACATTTTGATATTATTAAAGTTCAATGATATCCACTGAGCATTTTTAATTAAAAAATTGATGTTATTTGAAAATTTACTTCGGTCACACTGAGACTCAGAATCTTATGTCGTCTCAGCATGCAGTCTTAGAATTTCCCAATTAATCCATTAAAAAATCAGTGGAAAATTAGAGACATTATATTCTCCCCACATTGTGGATCTAAATCCCTAGAATTGTAAACAAGGTCTACTAAAAATAAATATGAGGGTGTTGAGCATGCATTCAGGCCTCCAACTCCCAAGTTCTCTTATAGTGGTTCTTTTGCTACCACAAAAAGTAAATTAGAGGAATTGACCTCCCAAGAAGGGTCCACTCCTTCCAATCCTCAATCTCTACCAGGAACTCCATAAAATCTACTACATCATCAATATCCACCTTTTTCTAGTTGATAACATGCAATGTATCATGCATGTAACTCCTCAACTGTGACATGTGAATGAAACCATGCACCTGGTGCAATAGTGGGGGTATATCTATTTGGTATTCCTCCTCTGCAACTCTATTTAGAATCTATAATGGGATGATGAACCTCAGAGAAAACATGTCTCACAGACTAAGTATCTATAAACCCCATCGAGGTGAGACTTGGTGAAAAACATGGTCTCCCTCCTCAAACTCCAACGACCTATGTCCTCTATCAACATACGACCTCTTCTGGATCTTTTCCACCCTCATCTTCTCCTAGATGATGTGTACCTTCTCGGTTGTATCCCACACCATCATTGGGACCACATGTGTTGACTCCCTTGGGTGATTCCAGCATAATATTGATATGAAAAGTTGACAATACAAGGCCTCAAATGGTGCCATAACATTGGGGAAGAGGTAGTTTTTGTTGTAGGAAAACATCACTTGATGTAAGTGGTACTCCCAATTGAAACCAAAGTCTGTGATACAGGGACTAAGAATGTCCTCAAGTACCTAGATGTTCCACTCTAGCTAACCATCCATAGGCGGATAAAAAACATTACTCACCTGTAACTATGTTCCAAATGCCTCTGGAAAACCCCTCCATAGTTGGGAAGTGAACCGAGCATCATGGTATAAAAAAATCATCGAAGGCACCACATGAAGTCTATCTATATCCTGTACAAAGAGTTTTTCCAATCCCCCTACAAAACTCTTCTCCCAAATGGGTAGAAAGTGGGACTACATGGTGAGTCTTTCAACAATCACCCATATGGTATCATGTCCCTTAGATGTTCATGGTAACCCCATCACAAATTCAAATGATATTCCATCCCACTTCCACTATGAGAAATCATGTGGATGAGTCAAGCCTTCTAGAACCTAATTCTCTACCTTCACTTGCTAACATGTGAGGCATGGAGAAGCGAAATCGGCCAATCCCTTCTCCATCCCTGGAAACCAGAATTGGCGTTGGAGGTCCTGGTACTTCTTCACCACACCTGGATGTAACACCAATGGGGATGGGTGGAAATATTATTGAACCTCATATCATAATGCTTCTAGAAGAACTTTGTTCCCTCTAAAGGTAATGAAAATATCCCCACCTATCGAATATCCACTATGGGAATGCCTTGTGGACATCTGAGCACAGGTAGTCTCATAGCTGGTATCTCCGATATGTGCCGCCTTGACTCGTTTTATGAATGGAGGTGTAACTACCATCAAATAGAGATAATATACTCTATCTAAATCCATGAAGGATATCAGAAGTGAGGCCAATTTCTCTGAGGCCATAATCAGTATTTGTGAACACAATCTCGTGCTGAGAGAATCTGCCACCCCGTTCCCCTTAATAGGTGTAAATACTATTTCAAAGTCATATTCTTGGAGTAACTCTATTCAATTTTGTTGTCTCATGTTTATATACTTTGCATAAAATATATAATTGATCCTTTTTTGTCGAAGTTGATGGTAATCCACTCCACCATCAAGTAATGCCACCACATCTTCAATTCAAATACCACTAATGCTAGCTCAAGATAATGGGTAGTGTAGATCTACTCATGTTTTCTCAATTGGAATGAGACATATGAAATAAATAATTTCCTTTACATTATTACACAATCAAACATAGACCCTAATGCATCTTAGAATAACACATACCCAACACCCTCTTTTGGTAGCCTCAAAATGGTAGTGCTCGTCAACATCCATCTCAGCTCTTGGAAACACTACTATTACTTCCTTGTGCACACAAAAGGATTTCCCTTCAAGTTTGCTTCTAACAAAGAAATGTCAAGAAGAAAACTTTGATAGTACCCATACAAACCCAGGAAACCCCTCACCTCTATCAAAATCCTAAGTGTATCCCAAGAAAGCCATGCCTCTATCTTCGCAGGATCCACCGAAACTACAGCCCCCGAAGTAACGTGGCCTTAAAAGTGTCCCTACAGAATCAACAATTTAAAATTTGAGCGAATCACATTAATTTGGTTCTATCAGAGCATGTCCAATACCATCCCCTTGTGTGTCATGTCCTCCTCCTCAGAACCCGAGTACACCAGAATTTCATCAATGAAGACCACAATGTACTGGTCAAGGAATGGCTGTAAGATACTTTTCATGATTCCCATAAATATAGATGGGTCATTAGTTGCACCCAATGGAATAACCATATCTTCATATTGTCCATACCAACATCTAAATACTGTCTTCGGTACATCCCCATCCCATACATGATGTTGATGATAGCCAAATCTTAGGTCTATCATTGAGAACAACTTAGAACCTTTCTGTTGGATGAAGAGGTCATCAATTCATTGTCGTAGATACTATGTCTTCATGTTCACATGGTCTAGATTACAAAATCCCACAAATGGTATCAAAATCCCATCAACATCTTGGAAATAAACACTTGGAACACCTGGGGTTAGAAGCTGGGCATTACAAAGTCTTTCCCCGACAAATCCCCCAGTTGTACCTTTAACTCCGAAAGCACTATGGGAGCCATCAGATATGTGAGGTTGGATATCTGTGATATTACAGGGTTACATATAAATGATTAAGTCAACTTCCCTTTATGGGGGTAGTCTTATTATATACCGACATAGATTTCTTCATACTCATCCACCATAGTAGGAAACTAGAAATTTCTCTCCTCCACTATAGTAAAGGTGACACAAGACAAATTGTGAGTGATTGGATATACAATCTTTTGAAAAATTCAATCATGCACTTTAGGTGTTTCCTTTTCACTGGTAAAAGAAAACATGGTCCCATATCTGCAGACACACCACACACTGCGCCTAAAATGGTAAGTCTGAGCATAGACTGTGGATAACCTGTTCATACCTAGAATGACATAATAATGTCTCAATTCCTCTACTAAGAGATCCCATTATAATCTTTCACCTCCAATATTATGCTCACATTTCTAGCACTAGTTTGTGATCATCGAATCCCATCCAAAAAGAGTTTATAAATATATTGATCGAGCCAATGGCTCTACTGGAATATCTATGCTCTGAAAAAGGTATGTAGTAAGGATATATTGACTAGAACCTCTGTTTATGAAAACCAAATATAGGTTGGAGAAGACCCATATCATACCTCTAATCATATTTGGAGTGTTGTGGTCATAAGACATCATCTCCTGAGGTTGGACTCATCATTGTCCACCAGCTCAGGAAGCTCATGGCGGATAACCTGGGGGTGGTGGTGCAACTACCTCGAACCACCTACCACCACTGTCTACTCTACCTACCACCATACCACATCTTATTCCTTACAAAACACCCTACCCTAACCTCTTCCTCTTCCTTTGAGGTCCCTCAATCATCCACTAATCTTGCGTACGTTGTGTCGGGAAAACATGAGCTTAGTTTCCCCGAACGCCGCACACCAAACACCATCAATCCTTCAGTTCTCTGCACATCTATAGGAGTCTCACAAAACTAATCTTGTGTCTTTGGTATATATCCTAGAGGACCTTTCCCACATAGGCCCCTTTATCTTCTACCTGCTACACACTACTGAGGACTCCTCCACATGATTACAACAGGTATCTCCGGCTGCTGGCGCCTACCTCACTAGGAAGCTTAGCACAAGTAAAGTTATATCCAGCACCTCATCTTGAGTAGGGATTCTAAGATGCACCATGGACACCCAGATCACTTGATGTAGTACATGATCAAAGGTATGAGCCCTGAAGAATAGTTCATGCACCATGTTGGTGGAGAAGTAATAATTATCAGTGAATCCTTCGAAGTACTCTTCTACTATACAGTTTCCTAGTATAGGTATAGTAGCTCCTATATATGTAATGATCATAACATAGTTGGATAGAACTCCTCCCTATAGAGGCACTCTAATTCTGTCTATCATAGAGTCACCTCCTCACACATCAGGATCACTAAGCTTTATCGTCGTCCTACTGATCCTCACAAAAGGCTCGCGACTAAGACAGTAATCTGATCGAGTGGTGTCCTCACAAGGCATAAGATGTGAGTAACTTCCTCCAAACAATCATTAACAACCTGGGGGTTCAGTATCACCCATGAAAATGGGAGTTATCTACCTCTAGAACTTATAAAATGCACTAATTAATTGTGAATCCTTAATCGGTTGCACTGGAAAAAACTGATGCTCGATGGGTGGTGCTTGAGCAGGAAACCAACCCGAGGGTTCCATGTCTTGAATTTGCCCATATACTAATGCCTCATCCTTAAAAAGATCATTCTCGTGATCTCGCATCTTAATCGTGGATGGCAATTTACATGAGCCATCCTAAAATAGAACAAGATGAACCATGATCAATTGATTATACCTGGAGAGCTGAATCAAGAAGTACATTGAAAAACACAACCCATTCATATATGATGCATGTTCCATTCATTTCCCCATTGACAGTGTTATCATTTTCTAATTAGAATAGAAGGTGCACTAGTCCTGGTGTATGGATACATCAGCCACCACACTATAATCAGATTCCCTATCCTAAAATCCGAACATGAAACACTTAACACTTTTTCCCAAAACCAATCTCACTAACTCCTGAGCCCAAATTGGAACAGACCTACTATGATACACCTTTTGCATGACCCATCCCCCTAGGCTCATGTCGTGACTACCCAAATATAACCTCTAATAGGCTAGGGGATGACGACTAGAACTGAGTATCCGTATCCAACACATGGGGGGAATTTTTCTAAGAAACTATACACACACACAAAACTCCTAGAAAAATAAGATGGAATGTTAAAAAAATATCTATGAAAATACATTCATACCACTACAACCCAGCAATCGATTATGACAAAAAAATTCTGAAAAGTATAACTGAGATAGAATACCAGCCCAAAAAAAGTAAGATAACTACAATATATTACCTGCTAACAGAGGGGCTGAAGCTGTAGTAGAAAGATATCAGGAACACCTCGGCCCATCTAATCTCTCAATTTACCATCCAATATTAGTCCTGGTCTTACTCATCATAGGACTCCAATAGATCATTACTCAACTATACAAGATAATATATGTTAGGGAAAAGGTCGTGTAGAGGTGAGTAAATCAATAATCACTTGGAACACCAATACCACAAAGGAAAAACCAAAAAATAATGCCTAGTCATCTCTAGACAGGTATACGCCCATACATATACCATGAATATCCAAATATTCTAAACATACCATCCATAATGTAGAATAGATAAGTCAAATACAATCTTCCACTATAGGATTCTTCTCGAGGAATGCTCATTTTGGGGGGACTCACTCCTAGAGCTCTAATTTCATCACCAGTAATGATTATTATATACAAAGAGAGGATTCACTCAGAGAATACCACAAACCCAATCTATATTACCCATCAATGTTATTATTTCTCAAAGAAAACCACAAACCCTAATGATGTGGCTCAAAATTTATGGGATTTTGAATAATACCATGAACGTTATTGATATGGTCCACTAGATGGAGGATTAATTCCTTTCTCTCGGAATTCATATTAATACCCAAAAAACCCCATCCATGGTGATAGAGTATCACTCCAGTCCTATAAGGGATTCCATAACTCTATCCAAGACTCTCTCTATTGAGGGGATTGATTTTAAATGACGTATCATACCATTGAGGAAAGGACCAAGGGTAAGAGATCATCACCTATATTATAACTCACTATGTTCTCAGAAATCCATCTCATAAGGACCACATTATGGTAAGGGTTCCAATGATTTAGACAAAACAATAATTGGAGTTACGGTTTGAATTCTAGGAGGATTTTGTAAAAAGGGGCCCTTTGTGCCTAGGCCCAGTCTGAATCGGTACTAACCCAATTGGACTGACCTAGCCTACTGGGCCTAATGATCCACCATGGTCGGCCCATAGAATCTTAGTTTTCCCCAACCAAGCCCACTAGAGTGGGATGGCTTATCCTGCCTGGAAGTGATGGCTGACGCGTCCTCTCCTGGTTAACGTCATAGGCAGCTGGCCGGACACCTCCCCCGAAAATGGTCTTATGAACTGTGTGATGGTGCACACCCTCGGCTGAGCCATTGGTCTTTCATCATGACACATTGCCCCACTGATTCTGCTTTTCCACACCACCACCACCCACATGGCCGCATCTTCTGCTCAGTGCCTGTGACTATTGTTGAGGGTTCCTCTATAGCCATCTGTCATGCAAACTGTCATCTACTGCTATGTGGATTCACTATCGTGTGCCACCACCAGTGCCGACCCACACTATCTCTCTATACACGGCTCCCAATCATTCTTTATGAGTAAAAAAAATAATCGAAAAATAGATCTGGGATCCTCAGTTCCCCAACTACACTGATTTGTTATCTACATTGGAATTGCCTTTGATTCAGGGGTCTGATCGTGCATGGAACTACACCAAAATCATCAAGAAAGAACAATGGTGGTTCAAGGGAGAATCATAGAGAATTGTGAATGAAGAATAATCATGAATTCCCAATATGGATGGATCATTTCCTTTTTCATGTCAGCCTCAATACATTCATGTTAGATGAATAAAAAAGAGGATGAATAATCAAATTTCTAAATTAATTTATCCTGTCTCAATCCCCACTAGTTTAACACATCCCACACAACACAGATGATCCTTGAATCAATAAATCATAGATCGATTTAAATTAATATTAGGAAGAATCAATAATGGTATGTAATTCTCAAGGGAAAAATACCCTACCTAGAAAATTGGATCAATCAATTAAAATCATTTATGTTTGTCGTTCATCAATTCATCATCGATCCATCCATGATCAATCTTGATCCTCGAGTATTCATTCATAACATTATAATCCTGTAAGTGGATTTCTCTCTTCCTATTGTCTAAGAGAAATTCAAAGTTATGGTAGTAACCCTAGATTTCTAACAAAGGTTTGATTAAAAAGATATAGGAGAGAATCTTCACTGCGTCAATAATTTTTCTATTCAAATATTTAATGGTGGTTATGTAAAAAAATATAACATTTTTTTCTATCCCTTACAGGATGATGTTAGGCTTTTGATAAGGTAAATTAATCATTCTAGATTAAATGGATCCCATATATTTTTTATCCGAGTACCCATTTAGAAGTTGTTAAATTTAAAATTTAGTTTCCTAGATTTTTTAATTGAAAACTGAGCTTTATTCAAAATTTTATTCCGGGCATACCAGGCCTTGGAATCTCATGTCATCACAGTGTGTCGTGTCAGTATTTTCCCAATTTATTTATTAAAACAATTTATTGGAAACACACATTCATTAAAAATATTGAACAATCATTCAATAGAAAAATTGAATCACCACACGCCCTACTACATCTCAATATAATGTCCTTATGAGAATAAAAACATAATTTTTCAATAATTATTTATATTATAATAATTAAATATGATATTATGAATTGATAATCCAAAATTATATTTTAGTTCTAGTTATTGGAGTCTTAAAATCCCATAATTAATGTTCCCATGTGAACATTATCAATGTATTGTAGTGGTAACATTGTACACTTCAACTTCATTGATTATAAAAAGAATAACAAAATACAACATTCCTCACAAGTTGGAAATTTGAGTTTTGTAATCCCTAACACCATTTAAATTTATCTTCTTTTACCTGATCTAAATTCTGATTTTTAATTATATTTAGAATGTCTAGGTAATGAAACATGTGTCAAATATTGTAATTCATTGGGAAATATTCATGTAGGTTTATTATTAAATAATTTTTTGTGCACTATGGACCAAATACCCCATTTCTATTCTTCATATCTTGTAAAATTTTCTCTTAATCATGGGATATTAACATTTATTAGTATGATGATTTCACAAAACACCCTCAGTATTTCACAATCACATCTATCTAAAATACCCTAGAATTGTAACTTCATTCACTGTATTCATATTAAAAATATTAAAATCATTAGAATATAAAACATTTACTGATCAACATATATAGTATGCTCCCTATTGAGTGTAAATTAAAATTACTTGTCTTATTGAGGGAATATAAAACATAATTTTGATAGCCACTTTTTATCATTCTTGGTATCAGCCTATAAATTTTTAAGAATCGTGTATTATTAAATAATGGAGAAATAATTAGAGCATACACCATGATGAAAGAACTAAAACCTAATTAAATTCATTAAAAATTAGGCCTCTAAATTATTTCTTATAAGAATAATTTATCAAATATCAAATAAAAAATATGTAAATATAGTATAGGAGTTTCATTAAAAAACATTTCTTCCTGTCATTAAAAATAAAAATAATGATTTTTTTCTAACACATGTTTAGAATATTTAATATATTTATATTGAAATTTTTTACAAAACTGACATACTATGATAGACCATCTCCCATTATAGTTCAATAAAAATAAGTAATGAAGGTATGCACACAATTTACACAATTATTTCTTGATGGGTATTTAATATATTTAAAGATCATTATTTCCAAGGGGTTTCATGAAAAGATGAACATTACTAGACCATTTGGCACATATTCATATATAATGATGTTATTGTAAAACCCAAGTATGTTCTTGGGTTATAGTGATTAAAAATTAAGGAACATATTGTTTTATTTAAGTACATTTGGTTGGAGTTATGACGTGGGGTGATTTTGGGTTGAGTTTTACGAAAAGTTTTGAGAAAAGGTGTTTATGCACAGGTGGCACATTGTTAGAGTAATCCTTGTACCAAGTCCAGCTAACTGTGTGGACCCAGGAAAAGAGGATCCACATGGCTGGAACATGGTTTGAAAAACAATTTTCCAAAATTGGTCATCTGTGAAACCCCAGATAGTGAGGGGTTTCATTGTTGGTGCATGTTTTGTTAAACCATGCACCCGAAACCAAAAAATTGCATGTACTGTTTTATTTCACTAAAAAATATATTAAAAAATCCAATAAACCCAAAAACACCAACATTTTGACCTTGGATCAAGGACTAACATTTTTCAGTGATTTCATAAAATTTAAGAGGGGTTCCAAGGTGGTCTGGCATCCGTTTTTCAATCCTTAAAGCCTGAATCAATGATCTACTCTTCTACCAATAAGTGGATCTCATCTCGATCGTTATTCCTTATATTCTTCTTTATTTCCTTGACCATTTAGTGGGGTTTACTATCTGTTTCATTATATATATCTAATTGATGAGATCTTGATCTAGGATTGAAGATCTAAATCTATATTGATTATATCATGATATCATTGATCATGGATTAGTGATTATATCAATATCACAAATCTAAGTTGATGTGTTGATCAGTTTTTGGGGATTTCTGTTGAGCATATATCCATCAACGATTTGGGGAAGGTGGTCTAGAATCTAATTACCATAGTCATGAATTGTATATGTATAGTTAATTTGTTTAATTTATAGAGTATTTATCCATTAAAATCCATAATTGAATTAATTCATGTGGTAAATTTATTAATTGACATGATTGTGAAATTGTCGGATTTAGGGATTATTGAATGAGATAAATAATTAGATAATTAATTATGGGATTTTAAAGCCATGAAATGGATAGTTAATTGGTAAATTAATTATAATACTCTTTAATAGTCTATTTTAATTATTAATTGATGAATTAATTTTGAGATGTTGAGTTTCAAATTTGGGAGATTTAATTTTTCCATTAATTATGAGCATGTGATTAATTGATGTTTGAGTTAATTAAAGATATCTATAGTCTTAATTAATTGTGGAATTAATTAAGTGGTTTTTTTGTGAATACTAATTGTTTAATCAGCATTGAGTATGAGCTGATTAATTAATTTATAAATTAATTAATGTGATATAGGGGAAGAGGTTTGTTGTTGATTAACCCTAATCAATGTGATGATGTTCTATATGTGATAAGGATGTTAATGTTGGTTAAAATTGAATAATGAGATCCATTAGATATTTGTGAAATGGTGAATGATAACATAATCATTCATCCATCTAATAAAAATTTTAACATGGTCATTCAAATTTTGGGTTTAAATTAATGGTAAGAGGGTCATTCTTCTTTGAAATACGAATGGAAACATGGTCACGCAAATTGTGTAGTTAAATGAATGCTGACATGGTCATTCATTTGTGAAATAAGAATGGTAATATTAAAATTAAAATTGTGTGATTAAATGAATGGTAACTTTGTCATTAATCTCTAAAATTTGAATGGTATCATGGCCACACAATTTTAATATAAGAAAGGTATCATGGGAACTCAAACACAGGGTAAAGATTGGGGAAATATCATATTTTAGCATTGGCCGAAGCATATACTTAGGTATCGGTATCTATTGAAACATGGGGATTTATGTGATTTTATAGATAATATTTAATTATATGAAAAACTATTTAATTATTAATGATAGATATTCATATTACAATTTCATACACTTTTTTTGACTCGATTTGTTTTGGACACCATTGGTGGTGGCCTACGGAGTCGTACTCACTCCATATTTCGGTTTCCTAATTGGTACCCGAATAGAATTTATTATTGTATGACTTGATCATGGAAAAGGTCCTAGGTTTGATTGAGGATTTGAGATGGAATATGTATGAATGAACAAGATGTGTTTTGGAACCTGATAAGGAGTCATTAGTTTCATTACATTTAGTTTCATTTTAGACACTTTGACACTTACTTTGGAATCGAAGGATTCCCATTTGAACTGTGTTTTGTATTTACTTTTTCTGTTATCCAGTGACATTGGTATTGTTCTAGATATATAACATTCCTCATTTTTTTATTTATTTCTACTAATTTTTCTCTGATAAAAGGGGGTATAGTCTACCCATCTTGACTTACCTGACCCTCAATTATAGTTTACAACCTCTAGTGTATTGTAAGTCAAGCTTGATGTCAGGTGACCACCCTACATAGGGTGCCGTTACATGGCACTCGTGTCAGTACATCACAAAGTTGTATCATAAGAGTTGTCCTTCATTTTGTATTTACTTACTATTTAGGGAAATGTAGGAAAGAGACTAGGATGATTCGGGGCTTGGTAATGATCTCATGCATGGTAGTTGCAAACCCATGTATGACGGAAAACCTAAGAAATCTGGGTGAGATTATTATTATTACTTGTTTTTTATAGTTGAATATTATTTCTCCTAGGGAGATGCACTTGTGGTGTGACATGATTATTATTTCTGAGAATTATTGAATATTGAATTTTTTCCAATAATGGAATTAGGTTTTAGGATGCATGAATCATTCTATGCACTTTGTATTATTGTGACATGAATCATTTTAGGCATTCCTAGGAAAATGGGTTATGGGTAAGTTGTTGAACATAAAATTTTTATTACTTTTCCAATTAATATTAAAATGGTTCCTAACATGATGAACTTGAATATGGTGAATAATGAATATCATAGGGTGTCTAAATGAGTAACATGAATATGATAATATCGTTACACTTGTTAACTAGTCCTTGGTGTAGGATGGTTAAGGATAGTGATAACTCCTTAGTTTTGACCGCATTGTGAGATTTTAGAAAAAGAATTATTTTTAATATTTTTGATATACCCTCTAATGTAAAATGAGATAGGATGTGTTTCTAATCCTGGTTCTAAGGTGTGTGTTTGGAATGTAGAGATATACTTCCATGAATGTGCTTGTTGATAGAATGTTCGAAGGACATGTTCATGGATTATCCTCCAAAGGTGGAACCTGAGGCACATATAGTGTCTAGGGAGGGAGTAGGAAATAAGTTCGAAGATAAATTCAATTATTTCATTAAATGGAGGGAAAGTGGATAACGATGTATTTGGAAAAGAATTTGTGGTCTAACAAGGGTGTTTTAGTTTCAACACCCTCTGACTTTTACTAAAGTCTGTGGACCTGAGGGATCTTATTTTCATGTTGGGTCTACTGATATGATGCTGGAATATTTGGAGACTCTTATTGAGAGTATATATAATATGATTACTTATATTATATGATGATCAGTGAATCCTTGGTGTGATATTCATGTTTCAGTTAGATAGGCTGATGGAATTCAATAGATGAACATTTTGTGGAATTTCTTGGAGAAATTATATCCACTGAAACTATGGAAATAAAATATAGAAGAGTTCAAGAAATTAAATCAAGGGAGCATGTATGTTATTAATTATGATGGATGCTTCATAGATCTATTTCACTTTATTCTAGCATTAGAACAAGATGAGGAAGATATAGTAAAACTCATTCAGGATAGACTTAAGTGTGATATTATTTCTAAAGTAAATATCAATCTATTAAAGACGTTTTATAAGGTGGTGGATCAGGATCTCATATATAAGTTAACTTAATATAGGCTTCTAGTGTGGGAGTATTTGATGTTACTGTATGATCAGGGGGTGTGAATTCTAAGAGAAGGATTCCCCTGTTATGAAAATATTATCTGGGGTAGTGGAAAGAAGAGTACATAGAAAGAATTGTTGGTTGCAGTGGACCTTAATGGAGTGATCTATCATCAATTTGTTTGGTTGTGACATTATCGTAGGAACTGTTCTTTTCCCCCAGTGGAATGACGAGCCTAATGAATGATTGGACATCAACAGAGGTTATATAGGAACCTGAGGTAGTCTGGAAGTAATGGAGGATCTAGAAAGATCCTGGGTTTCAGAAGTTATTGTTTTGATCCATATCAGTCTAGCAGTAGGATCTCTACTAGTAGAATAGGTATGGGCCATGGACGTGATTATTCTAGGAAAGAGGGCCCCCATAAGATGATTTTTACAATTTAGGGGAGTCAGACAACATCATAAGGAATAGGGAGAAGATAGTAGAATGCGGTGCATCATAAAAATGTGGATATAGAGGCTAGATCGTCAATAGTGGGAGGTAATATTCTTGAAGATTCTTTATTATCTAGTGCCTTATTGGATTCTATATCCTCACATTACATTATATCTGATAAATTTCTAATGGTTTGAATATGGTGGTGATGTTTTTGAGTGGAGTTATGATGATAGATTTACCTATACATGTACGGTCTAGAGACATCTTTGTGTGAAAGGGATGATCTCTTCAGATTGGGGAGTACCATTTTATGTGGGATCTCCATATTCATGATATGATTGGATTTGACCTAATAATGGGTATGGACTGGATAGTTGCATACCAATCATCTAGACAATATTACCATAGGAGTGTTACGTTTACATCTTTTAAGGGTGACCATTACATTCTTCGGTAATAGTGGGTGATCTAGGAAGGTCGAGCAAGGCACGTTACTCAGTAATTGGGAGAGCTCAAAACCAATGTTGCAAGTATATTGAGGGATAATGGGGGTGTTAGGAAAAATTTCATTCTACATGTTGTGGATCTGTTTTAGTATGTCTTTCTGGATGACTTCTTAGGGCTACCATCTGAGTGAGATGTGGAATTCATTATTGAGATCATACCAGGGGTTGAACATATATCTAATCCTCCATACAGAATGACACTAAATAAGATTAAAGAGTCCAATAATCATCTGGTGGAGTTGTTGGGTAGAGGGTTTCTCTGTCTGAGTACATCACCATGGGGATCACCTGTACTATTTGTAAGGAAGGATTAAAAAAGTTCATATTTACATGATTATTACCAAAAGTTGAACAGGATGACTAAGAAGAACCAATATCATATTCGGTTTATCAATGTTTTGATAGACTAGTTGATAGTGGATTACATGTTCTCTATTATTGACTTTAGATTGACAGATCATCAATTGAGAGTTCATACTTATGATATATTGTGGACAAATTGTATGAGTAGTTTTGGCCATTATGAGATTTTTTTAATGTTTTTGGGGTTGAAAATGCACCATTAGTGTTTGTGGACATGATGAAAATGATCATTTATTCATATATGATTTATTTTGATGTGGTGTTTGTGGATAACATCTTGGTGTACTCCCAAAATCCTGAGGATCGTGTCCAATATCTTGACATCGCCCTGAGTACATTAAGAGAGAATTGGTTATACACTAAGCTGTATAAGTGTTAGTTTTTGATTGACCGGATACAATTCATGGGTAACCACATCTCTAAGTAAGTTGTGTCAGTAGACCCAAAGAATGATCAGGTAGTCGTATCTTGGGAGAATCACAAGAATTTTTTTGATATTCGAAGCTTTGTGGGATTAGTTCGATATTATATGAGGTTCATCCAAGAAATTTCATGATTGGAATTACATTGTTTATGATTTACCATGTAATGGATAATGTTAGAGTATATGGAATCATCTGAGAATTCTATCCAAGAGCTGAAGATGCATTTGACGTCAGCACTAGTTTTGATCCTGCCAGAGTCAGGTGAAGAGTGAACTATGAATTGTGATGCTATTGGGATCAGGCTGAGAGTTGTGATTATCAGATCGATCAAGTAGTGTTGAATGGGTCATGGTAATTGATTCCTCCTGAAATAAATGACCCTAATCAAAAACATGAGTTGGAAGCAGTGATATATGCTTTCAATTATCGATGACCATCTCCCTTTTGTGTATAGTTTCCATTTCAAACTGACCAAAATATCTTGAAGTATATATTCATCCATATGGATTTAAATCTTCGGTAGCTGATATGGGATGAATAGATGATTTCCTTCAACATTGAACTCACTTATATTTTGGGGAACAAAATTATTGTGGCTGATTCCTTGGGAAAGAAAACTCATAATCAGATGTTTTAGGAGTCAGGTGTTGAGTGGAATATGATGACATTTTTTGGCTAAAATGCATGTTGTCGTTCAAAAATGTGTGGAATATATGAATCTAGTTTTAGTTGTAGTGGAGTCTGTACTTTTGTGAATGATCAATGATAGGAAATATGAGGATCCAAAGTTTGTAGCATTAAGGAAAATATTTGATGGTGGGGAGACACCATCAGATTGGTTGATAGATAATAAATAGATCAACTATGTTCAAGATTGAGTTGTTGTACTGACAAGCATGCAGGAGGATATAATGTGGTAATTTCATGCATTTAATTTTTTTGTACATCCAGGTGTGACAAATGTATATTGTGATCAAAAATGATAGTTTTGGTGTCTAGGAATGAAAAAGGAGATAGCCGGGTTTATGACACGATGCTTCACCTATCAGTAGATTAAGGCAAATCATCAACAACCTAGAGGTTTTATACAAGAATTCCTAATTCCTGAGTGGAAGTGAGATGATGTGACTATGGAATTTGTCGTGGGTCTTCTGATGAGGCATAGGAAGAATTATTCTTTATGGTTTTTTGTGGATCGATTGACCAATGATTCACATTTTTTCCCAAAACTAGAAAAATTTATAGTAGAGCATTTAAGAGAACATTATGTTCGTGAGATATTTCTTCAGCGTGGGGTTCCACGGACAATATATTAATATTGTGATTTAGGAATTACATCATGCTTTTGGTGGGTCATAGAGAAATCTACAGGTACCCGAATATTATTGATTATGACTTTTCACCCACATATGGATGGGTAGTCAGAGCGTACTATATACGTGCTTGAGGATATGTTTTGGGCATATGTGGTTGAATTTGGTGGGTCTTGGGATTATCACTTGTCTTTAGTGGTGCTTCCTATAACAATAGTTATCACGAAAAATATAGATGACACTATACAATGCTCTTTATGGTAGGTTGTGTAGATCATCGATATGCTAGATGGGGGCACGTGAGTAAGAGTTGTTCTGGATGAGTCTCATATGGGATATTTTAGAGAGGGTGGAGTAGATTATGAAACATAGAGCTACATATTAGATTAGATAGAATAATTATGATGATTGACTAATAAAACCCCCAGATTTTCCATAGGGTGATCATGTATTCCTTCAGGTGTCACCCTTGTTGGTTCACCATAGGATCTTGAGACAGGGAAACATGACACCCTAGTTTGTTGGACCTTTTGAGATGGTGGAGCGAATTTGGTCACTATCATACTGATTTTCTGTTCCATAAAAATATAGTACAATGCATAATTTCTTCCATGTGTTAGAAATACCAAAATATCACCCCCACAAACCATATCATGTGATTGATTTGGATGAGGTTGACCTTGAGATAGAGGAGTGCATTTTAGATCATCTGATTCGTGTGTCTGATTAGACTGATACGGTGTTGAGGGTAAAGACCATGTCGATGGTTCAGGTGATGTGTAAGCATGGACGTTTACAATAGAAAATATGGTAAAATTGAGAAGATATGAGGGCTAAATGGTCCATTAAATTTAGCTCTAGATCTTAGAAAAGCATGGATGTATAGCTCTAGGATGAGCTGTTATAAGGTGGGGAGATTTTAAGATCCCATCCATTTCTAGAGTTATATTGGGCACATATTCATCTAATTTTCTCTATCTAAGTACATTTGGTGTGTGTTACGACTTATGTTGAAAAAGAAAATATTTGAGAAACGGGGGTTGTGCATGATTGGTGCTCGATTAGAGTAAATTATGCACCCACCATAGATAACCATGTAGACCCAGGAAGAAGGGATCCAGATAGATGGCGCATGGTTTGAAAAACTATGTTTATAAACGCAATTAACTTTGCAACCCTAGACAGTGAGTGACTACATGGTTGATTCAGGGTTTGTTAAACCATGCACACAATTTTATTTCACCCGAAAATTTATTCTAAAATCCCATGAACCCCGAAAACACTCTCATTTCTACATTGGGTCAAGACTTAACAATTTTTCGGTGATTCCAATGATTACTAGAGGACTTCCAAGACCATCCAACCTCCATTATTCATTATTCAAAGGCCGAATCGATGGTCCACTATTCTCTCAGTGATAGGGTCTCATCCAGAACATTATTTCATCTATTCTGTCTTCTTCTATTTATCATTAAGTGGAGTTTATTATTAATTTATTTAGAACTAAACCTAATTGGAGAGATCTATATCTGGGATTGTGGATAAAAAAATATAATTATTATATGAAAATATATTTTATCTTGGTTTAGGGATTATATCTATATCTTATATCTACATCATCATGTTACTCGGATTAGTGGTATTTATTTTGAGAGAACATCCATCAACAAATCGAGGTAGGAGGTATAAAATCTAAATCCCATAAACATGATCTTATTATGTGTATGAAAGTAATATAAATTCTATACATTTTATAAATTAAAATCCTTAATTGAATTACATTATGCAGTAAATTAATTAATGGTGTAATTAATTTTTGGTTTTTCATTTTAGGAAATGGATAATAAATTGGTGAATTAATTGTAATACTCCATAACAGTCTGTTTGGAAAATTAATTATGGAATTAATAATTAGATGTTGATTTTGGAAATTGATAGAATTAATTGATGTATTAATTTTGATTAAGTGAATAATTAACAGTTGAGTTAATTAATGAGAATGATGTGAATAATTACATTGTAAATTAATTAAGGGGGTTTTCTTTGAATACTAATTATTGGATTAGAAATGAGGATTATCTGATTAATTATTTGATTAATTAATTATTTTGATATTTTTGTAAGAGGATTTCTGTCAATTAATCATACTTAATGTTATGATGTGTTATATTTGATAACGTGTTTAATGTTGATTAACCTTAAACAATGAGATCCATGAGATATGTGTGAAATGGTGAATGGTAGCATTCTCATTCAGAAAGATAATTTGAATACTAACATGGTAATTAAAATTGTGTAACTAAATGAATGGTAACATGGTCAGTCATCTATGAAATAAGAATGATAAAATTTTCATTAATTTGTGAAATAAGAATGGTAATATGGTCATTCAAATTGTGTAATTAAATGACTGGTAACATGGTAATTAATTTGTGAAATAATAATTATAGTATGGTCATTCAAATTTTGTGATTACATGAATGGTAACATGGTCATTTATCAATGAAATAAGAATAATAACATGGTAATTAATTTGTGTAATAATAAAGGTAACATGGGCATTCAAAAACATACTAAACCTCGGGGAAAGATCAGATTTCATCATAGGAGAAAGAATATATTGATGTATGGGTATCTATAGGAACCTAAGGATTTATTTAATTAAATTTATAATATTTAATATTGTGACAAACTATTTATTTGTGAATTAAACATATTCTTCTTAAAATTTCATAAATTGTTGTCGGCTATTTTTTTTAGAAATATTTGGTGGTAGCCTACTGAGTCATATTCACCCCATATTCAGGCTTCTTGGATGTGGTTTGGGATGGAACATGTATGAGGGAACTGGATGTGGTTTGGGAAGGAACATGTATGAGGGAATTGGATGTGGTTTGGGATGGAACATGTATGAGGGAACTCGATGTGGTTTGCAACCTCTTTGGATTCATTCATGTTTTTACTCTCAGTTTCATTTTAGACACTTCGGGACTTACTTTGGTGAATAACATTCT
Source organism: Viscum album (assembly GCA_963277665.1). Classification (NCBI taxonomy): domain Eukaryota; kingdom Viridiplantae; phylum Streptophyta; class Magnoliopsida; order Santalales; family Viscaceae; genus Viscum; species Viscum album. Next base: position 880,261,282 of record OY728153.1, on the reverse strand, counting down.
CCCTTTCATTTTAGTAATATATTTTTTATTATGGTTTTCTTTTTACAATGGTAATATTATTTATATAATATTCAATATTTGATTATTTATTTCCACTGCAATTTTATTCTGATTAAACTTGTTATAGTCTCCACATCATGAATTACCAGACCCTTGCTACTAGTCAAAAGCCTCTAGCATATGCGAAGGCATCCATGAGGCCATGTGAGAACAGGCTCGATGCACTATTATGTAGAAATCGGGTTAGGACATCATAGTTATTTAGATGAAAAAATAAATTAGGATCTTTTAGTGAAGTATCATTAATATTTTTATTATTCGATATAGAATTACATAGAAGTATTCATGGGAGATTTTCTATTTATAGTTTCCATTTTGAAAATTATTTGAGTAGTTTTGGTTCTTTATATCATCATTTCATTGAGAATAATCCTGTATTAAAATATATGAAATGATAGTTTATTGTATGATATGTGATACTAGATAGATATTTCATTTATGGGCATCATATCTTAGTTATGTGGATATATATTCTTTCATTTAATTCCCCAAAAATGTTTGGGATTTTATATTTTCTAAGGTTTCATGTGATTTTTCCATTTTATCGTACATTATATTAATAATATATCACATACCCTATACTAATTACAGAAAAATGATACATAATAATTTTATAGTAATATTTTTATGGATAGTTTTATAAAATTTACATAGAGACACATTTCATCCATTTTAATCCAATCACCTCAATGGTATTTACCATTTGATCTCACGTGTGGTGTTTCTAATATTAATATAGGGTATCCATATCACATTGTATCGATTTTGATCCACATATAATTGAATATGACTAATGAACACTAGACACTATCTAGAAAAACAAAACCGTTACTAAAATATAATTTCATTAAATTTCATATTCATTAGGTAAATTGGTTTTGTTCTTTTGAGGGTTCTAAGTGATTGTTTATTTTGATCATACAATCTTTTGGTATCCCATTAGGAATCTAGAATCCAAACTGTGTCTGATTCACTATGTTATCCTCCATTAACAATTCAATTCATAAAATATTATTTATAATGTAGTTTAAAATTTAGTGGATGGGCATATCTATATGATCCTTCCATCTTCAATATTTTACTAAACCACATATAATCACTTAAATTACATTTTTATAGATTAGAAATTATACCAAGTGGAAGTGATTATTCTATTGTACATTTTCATTGTAAATTATGGGGTAGTGTATTTAATTCTTACTAACTTTCATAAAAACCTAGTTACGAATATAAAACACAATTTTCGCTGAAATATTTGGGATTAATATTACTATTAGACCACATTTAGTAATCATTACAAAAGTTGTTGTGTTATTGATCGTGAGTTATATTTAGTCCTCATGTTTTTCCATAGTCCAGCATGTGGGGGATAATTTATTATATAATAGGATACTCATAAGGGTATTGAATTAGGGGTATTTTATAAAACAATATTTTGAGGTTCCAATGAGTTATATATATATTTTTTATTTTTAAATGATGATAAACATCTCAAAATTAAAATAAATCCCACATTGTCCATAGTTATCCGAAGGCATTTTTTGTATTTATAGAAATGGATTTATTTTATTTTTTTAACTGATTTAGAAACCTGTGTATTATTCTTATAATAAGTTATATTTTAATATTCATATAATCATGATCAAAAAGTACTAATGAATTCAATAGAGATTTTTATTTATTTGGAAAAAAAATTTCAAAATCCAGAAATTATAATGTAAGAACATTGTATTCAATAGATCCTATGACACACAATCCAATTGTCTAATGGAATATAATATCTAAATACATTATAATATATTTACTAATTTTAATAAATTAAATCTAAAATATAGCATAAAATTAATTCAACACTGAGTTAGAATGTCTTATATCAAAAAATGGTTTTCTTTTATAGAATCTGTTACATGTAACATCGAGTTTAAACGATTTCCATTAATATTTTTATATAAAATTACAACTATCACATAGCTGTTAAACTAGAGGTTATGAATAATATTAACTAACATATGAAAATATATCATTTAATTCATTGGTAACCAATTAATTATAAATGAATATAAAACCAAGTCCATATAAAGGTACTATTTTTATAAAACCCCATTTTATGCTCCAAATTCATATTATCTTAATAAATTAAATTAATTAATATTATTTAATGATATTAATTAATTATATTTATTATATATTCAATAAAATATTATTTACATTTTTCCAATATATTTGACAGTAAGATTATTAGAAAATGCCTAATTTCATGCAAAAAAGGTTATTTTTTATAAAGGCAGATTTGCTGTCTTTTAATGTGAATCTATTTTAAAATGATATTTCGATATTTTATAAATTTTTTATTTTAAAACATAACAAAAAATTTAAAATAATAATTTCAAAATTATCTCGTGGTTATTTTTTTGTATGTTTCTTTGAATATTCATTTTTTAATTAATAATGAGAAATATGGAATTTTAATTGAAAACAGACTTTTTTTCAATGTAAAGGATAAATTATATTTTAAATTTGTTTTAAAACAACATAAAGTGAAATTTAAAAAAAACAAAATTTCTCATTTTAATCGATTTCTAATTGAAATTGAATATAAACCCATTTCATGTTTCTCAATATTTTTACTTTAAAACCCCACTTTATCATCCCATTTGTGGGATTAATTTTAGATTAATTTATGCCACTTATAAGAATGGATTTTTTTTAAAATGATTCCATATTTTAAATATAGATAAAATTTAGTTTTTATTAATTTAATATTAGTTTTTGGAAAAAAAATATTTGTGAATTTAATTAAAAACAATTGCAATTATTAAGGTAAAAATGAGTTTATGTAGTTGTTAAGCATTAATCACAAGTGGTCAAATGACCAAGAAATTTTTATCAAAATCCATTGGATTGGAAACATTCTACCATTAAAACTATTTAATATATTTTTTTCTGTATTATAATCACATGATGTAGGCGAGACTTCTCAATATTTCTTACCTTTATATATTTACAATAATACCACTCCACCTCCACTATAATAGGGAACTCACCCTCCATAGTTACTGAATCCTCTATAGCCTTTTTCCACTTCCAAAACCTGAAAACATAAGTTCAAAAAATCTCTCATTTTATCATAAATTCCTAAATGTTTTCCAAAAGTAAACCATGAAAATATTTTAGAGTAAAACAAAATGAGTTACCCATATAAGAGGTAACGTTCTTCCATGATCACTGTTATTTCTTTTACTTCTCCACCCTTTAAAAACATTTTATACCCTGATTACTTAATAAAAATAGTATATTTAATATAAAATAAAATTATTATTTAAAATGGTATGACCTATAATCACAAACACTTCAATAAAATGGGATACTCAATCATCATTTGTGTGTATGGTGAACTAAAGCTTATCGAACTGATGTTGTTCTTCCTTCCATTACCACCTTTCAAGGTTGGTTATAATGATAGATTTACAGTTTATATATAATATATATTATATTTTTAATATATTTAGTGTTATTTTATTAATTTATGACACATAAATCATGATTTTCATTTTGTTGGGATATGATAACATCGTTTTTGGATGTCTGGACTACCTTCTCCACAAACTGATGTGATACGCTCATGATATACATGGAATGTTTTAAAGATGGTTTTAATAAAAATATGTGACATCTATGGACTAAAAATTATATTTTAATTATAATATACATATATAAAATTTACTTATCATTATTTTAATAAGACATGAAAATGGAAATAGTGTGCAAGTGTACCTAAAACACATCTTTTCCATGATCGTTGTAATTCTTTTCCTATCTTCAAAATTGATGGGTTATTATAAATAAATTTATACAGAATATATATGTTATTTAAATAAATTTTTACATATTTTATATGATAAAATACTTATCTATTGGGGAAGAACAAATAAATCAAGTCAAAACATACTCAAAAAACATGACAGTTAACAGCGTAAACGATGAAAATATTGAAATATTTCTTAGAAATAGGTAATAATATTCTATATTAAGATAATATATGATATTATAAATATTATTATTGTTATTTTATAATTTAATAACTTTAATAAATCTATTATATAAGAGGTTAATGGATTTTTACACAAAATAAAATACATGGTGAGAGATTCTTGTCTAATTTTTTTTCCGTGAGGCATACACCATATTCACAACTTATTTATTTTTTTTTGGTTCATATACTGCCATAATTGTATTAAATATCACAAAAAATTGTATTCATGGCATTTATAGTGTTATTTGATGTTATTTATTTCAAGGGGATAATAATTCAAAACTTACCAATAAGTAATAGATTTGGACTTAATAGAAAATTAACTTTTAATCTAAATAATTTATAAGAAAAAATTATATTTTGAATTGGTTTTAAAGTTACATTAGATCAATAGTATATAAATTAATCCAATTTATTCCATTTTAATCTACATTACATTTTAAATTTATTTAAATAGGATTTCAATATTTTGAACATTTTCACATTAAAAATCCGCTTTGTTGTCCCATCGATAGGATTAATTTAAAATTAATTTCATTCAATTTAGTAATGAGAATTTGTAAAAATAGATATCATATTTGGAATAATAATATTTAATAATTAATATTATAGAAATTTTTTTTTTACCATAAATAATTTTGAATGTAATTAAAATTGATCAGAGTGATTAATGTAAAAATGTGTTTACTTAATTATTAATCATTATCTTAAGGGACCAAAATGACCTAGAAACATGTCAAAAATAGAATTTCTCCCCATTATTCTACCATTTAACATATTTTATATAATTTAGATATTTATCTTAATAACATGAAGTAAGTGTGACCTTTCAATAGTGTTTTCCTTTTTATATTTACAAGAATATCCCTCCTCCTCCATTATAAAATGGTACTCCCCCCTCACTACATTACACATACAAAGACAATTTTATAGTACAAAACCATGGAAAATAAGATCCCAAAATCGATTCCCTTACCATAGAAGCCTCACCTTGGGATGAAATCAATCAAAGGAATTTCATTGTTATAGAACAAAAAGTGATTCTCAAATAAGAGGTAATGTTCTTCAATGATCACTTATGATTCTTTTACTAATCCACCCTATAAATTATTTTTATATAATTACTATATAATAATAGTATTATATTTATTATAGAAATGTTTTATTCGTGTCATGGGTATGACCTACAATCACACACACTTCCATCAAATTGGATACAAAATCATCGTTCATCTGTACGGCAGAATACCGCCTCGCGAACCGATGTCGTACGTTCTTCCATTACATCCTTTAATGGTTAGTAATAATGAATGATTTAATGTTTATATATTCAATTAAATTTATATTTATTATATATTAATGCTTATGTAATTATCATATAACACATAAATTTCTATTTTGTATTTTTTTTGGAATATAATAACAACGTTTGTGGACGTGGGGACTATTGTCTCAAAGAGATGCGATTCATTCACGATATATGTGGAATTTATTAAGGATGGTTTCAATAAAAATATATAAAATAAATATGATACTATAATTATAATATATATATATATATATCTTATTTACATTTTATTATTTTTGTACAACAGGAAAATGGAAATAGTGTTCTTGCATACGTACAACCTACAATCACCACGAGTGGTTTATTTCATTTACTATCTAAAAAATTTATGGTTCATTAAAAATACATATATATGAAATATATATGAATTTTTAATCATTTTTTAAATCTTGTATATTGTGATATAATGTTAGACATAAGAAGAAAAAAACAAGTCAGAACATACTCATAAAATATGAAAATTAACACCATGAATGATGAAAATAATAAAATATTGTTAACAAACTGGTTATATGATTATATAATAAGATCATATTTGATATTATAAATATTTTTATGTTTAATTTTTAGTTTAATGACATTATCAAACAAATATACATGATTTTAATTGATGTTCACCCAAAAGGAAATGCTAGGTAAGTGATTATTGTCTCGCTTTTTTTCTTCTGTGATCCATACGCCATTTTATCTGCATAGTTTTTTGTGAGGTATATATACTTCCCTATTTTAATTTATATCATTAATATATTTATCATCATGGTATTTACTGTTTGATATCAAGTTATTTCTTTTAGGGGTATTATAATTCAAAAGTTACCAAGTAGTAAGGGATTTTGTCTTAATTTCATTTAAATTTGGATTATTTTAATTAATGAACCATATTTATTTAATATAGTGTATATAAAACACCAATTTAAATTTAAAAACATGAATAATTAATTATTTAGGGTATTTGAGTTTAAATGTTTTATTATTTTATCCCATGGAATTTGAAATTAATCTTACCAACAAGTAAGGAAATATCATAACTCAATTCATTATCATTGGGTTATATTACATCCTCATTATCGTTAATATTCAAGGATTTTGTGTATAATTAATTTGAATATATATTTATCTTTATCCAATTAATATATTTGGATTTAAAGTTGATAGAAGTAACCAATTCATTCATTAATTCTCACATCAATGATCTGATCATTTTTAGGGTTTATTTCAAGACCTTATTCCAATAAAGAAAGCTTATTATTAAATTTACATTATTGGAATTTATATGATAATTTTTCAATAAAACCTATAATTTTCTTATCCTATAGTTATTAAAGACATTTTTCCTGTAATATTACTAATTTCCCACTCTTTGGTACTTGAAATATTTTAGAAACTATTTTTATGAAAACACTAATTTATTTCTCTATTCTGTCAAAAAATGCATGTCCTCTAAAAACCCTTTTTTATAAAATTATTATAAAATATGTTTTTAAAACATCCAAAATTATTGGCTACATAAATTATGACCCCTTTTTAGTTTTAATTTTTTTCAATTGAATCTTCTTTTTTTCTATTCGAACATAGAACTTTTCTATACTTTTTTCATGTAAAAGGACTTTTGTTTTTAACTGGTATAACATGTATATAATTATCCTATGTCATTTCATAGAAAATTAAATTCATAATTTTCAATGAAATTTTTAATGAAATATCATTTACATGATATATTAAAACAAATTGTATTATCGAAATTATTTTCAAAATGAAAAGTTAATTTTTTGTTACTTTTTATAGTATTTGTATTCATCAATGACAACAACACATTATCCTTACACCAATTGGGATATATATTATTGAAACCTTCATTATAATTACTCTGGATGGTTTATAATTTCATTTACCAAGAATAGTGTTGAAATTAAATACTTTGATTACTTTTTGTCACCTTGAAATATTCAATTCCCTTTGATCATTTGAATTAAATTTTACCTAAATATCCATATTATTTATAAAGGATACATTTTTTTCTTTAACCATATAACATTTATATTTGTAGAGTTTACTTTGAAATTATTTTATTAACTATGGAAATAATGACATATGTATTTATCTTACTCAATATTGATATTTCATATGGTAAAATATTTTTTAATTAAATCGATTATTTGATATGTGAGGTATTATTTGGACACAAAATGAAATGGTTGTGAACTAGATAATGAAATCCCATCGATGGATCATTAGTCCCATGGGGTGTATCAGTTGAATAGCCTCAGTCATTGGGTTTTTACCAAGAATGTTTTAATCTGTCTTGATAATAGATCTTGATGGTAAAGGTATCATGTTCATGGGAAACATGACATTCGATAATTAATAATTTTCTTTATTTAGTTTTTTGTTATCATTATTATCAATGATATTATCATTTTGAAAAAAAAATTGGGTGATTTTATTATCATTTTATTGATTAAATGGAATGTGGGTTTAGTTGTTTATATTTTTATATTGTTTATGAACATTATATGTATTGAATGATTACTAAGAATGGGTTTTAAATTATTTACCTTTAAATATTGTTTATGAGCCCCTTCTAGTTTATTGATTACATGGAATGTCTGTTCAATTATTTACCATTCTATATTGATTATTCTCATTGATTTATTATTGTTCTTAATTTTACTTATCCATTATAGAGAATTTTAGTTCTTACTTAATTTTGTACCTTTCCTTAGGATTCGATGATGTTTATTAAGTAATATATTCATTGATAATATTGATGGAATAAATTTATAATCGATAACCAATTATGTTGTGATTTACTTATTCCAGATATAATTTAAGACACATGTTTGTATCTTGTGTACCAAAACTATTAAACTAATCAGTCTTCAGGATTTGATTCATTTTAATCAAACCTATATAATAGTAGTAGACAACATATCTGGGAAAACTGATGTTGGGGTTATGCAAAATCTTGTGTAGCTTTGCATTACCAAGGTTAATTATCAATGATAAAGTTTCAAATTTACAATATTTTATAATCTAAAAAAATCATAGATATATGATTTCGAATAAAGATTCAATATATTATCATTAACAAAAAAAGATAAATTAAATGATTCTAATAGGTAGTTAGAAAAATTATTGGGAAAATGACCAACCCAATTGAAATGATATGGTTATTAGGCATGACTATGAATAATGAGATAATTATACCCCATTCAAAAATATCTTTTTTATTTATGCTCTTATATATAAATATTTTTCATATGCTAATTTTGATTGGTCATCAATCCTATTAGGGAAAAAATTATAATTTTACTATTTCAATTTAATTTTCTTAAGGGAAATTATAAATTCATGAGATAAATGAAATTTAAAAATATGTAATTGAGAACTCAAATATCAATAAGGAATGAACCAAAGATACCCCTAATTTCCTTATCATTCATCATTAGTTCCAAATTGGGCACAAGATGATTTTTATAATGAATAGTTAAGGATGAACCTAAAAAAACATCATTACCATATGTCTATCTGATACAATGTTACTAGTGCCTATACATTAAGGGATGTGTAGGTTAAGAATAAAGCAATACAAAAGAATATTCTCCATTAATAGTAATTGGTTAAAGAATTTCAAAGAAACCCCACCAGAATAACTAGTGTAGGAAATAAACCATAAATATTCCCTTAATTGTTGACACATCATAGGTTATATTCTTTTTTTCCATGTATTCATTAAATTTCATTACAATATGAGAACTGTAAATTCTAGGTTTTGTAGGTGATACTTACAGAGATTGGTAGGACACTATGTGTTAATTGTTATATTTTCCTTTCATATTTCTTCTTTTTACCTCATTTTTTCTTATTAGATTTAATTTATATATTCCGTTTTCTCCATTTTATAAAGTTTTTTTATTTTTGGGTTTCATTTGTTTTCCCCTATCTTTTTATTAATGTTTTCATAAAATAAATATTAAATGAATATGTCATTATGGAAATTATTTAAAATGTATACTGAGTTTCCATACATCAAATTGTTTTAATGTTTAAAGAAAATTTATTTCATTGATTGAATGTGAGTATGAGTAGGGATTTAACATTAATAGGATATTTTACAAATAAACATTATTTATCAATGATATGATTGGTTTTATCTGAAAAAGCATTGGGATAATGATATCCCATATATATATATATATACACACACACACACACATATATATATAATATGACAATTAATATCTACACAAATCATTGCACACTATCATTTAATGTGAATCAATTATACTTATTTAAGGGTATATATTTGAATGTTTAATTTCAAAAAATTTATAAAATACTAGTTTTCTTTTGTACTTAATTAAGGGTATATATATGTCATGTTAATTTTTATAATCTTTCAAACAAGTCTTTTTTAAGGTCATTTCTTAGATGATCAAATTATTTAATATAATAAATTGACATGTGGTTTATATATAATATTCTTTTTAAAATATATCTTATAAAAAATAATAAACTTATTATTAATATTTTTATTAAAAAAGAATATAAGAATAGGAATAATGTTTTAAATTTCTGAAATGATTAGGTGAGTAGGTTTTGAAAATGTGATTACAAATCATCAGAATTTAATCAGTGAAAAAAGAATTTGGAAGGTAAAAATGTTTTAAATTGGAAAACATTTACTAAAAAAATTGGAAAGATAAAAATGAAATTATTATCACATAAACAAAAATATATTTAGCGGCATGTTTGGAAAATGAATTTTATTATTATAAAAAGTAAGGTGTATATCCCAAAATTATTATAGCCTGGTTTATGTAGAAATTATTTCTACACATGCTGGGATTTTCACCATTTAACCATTCTCATAATGCTTAGATTACTACTTTTTGTTATTTTTTTCTTTGGATGTTGTAGATGTCGAAAAACACTAAAGGGTTGAAGGAGGTTTTGGCGCGACAAAGTGAAGAAATATTTGGACCCGGTGATCCATTCTAGGGGGCATGGAGGGGCCGCGTGAAAAAAAATCAGAGGTGAGTGAAAAATGTCTAACGCACAAAAAAACATGGGATTCGCGAAAGATTTCCATGAGGGAGTAGAAATTTTTGGCGCCCGACCGTGAGAGAGGCAATTTATGCGCAGCCGCCCCACGCTGTTGAATTTGCACACTGCCGACATCGGCACACAAAATTTTCCCTTGGGTCATTTTCTGTACGGATCCCGACCTCGAGCACCTATAAATTGATGGTTGCCCCTTCAACTTCCAGGACGAAGAGTCTGAACCATCTCTCTAGCACAAAATTCACCTCTCGTGCACACAAAAGATGCCTCTCAGGTAATGAAACTTTTGCACCATGTCACCTGGGGATTCTTTTTTGCATGAGACCACAAGGGCTTAATCCTTATCAAAATCCCATCGAGTCCTGTCCATCGAACCCAATTCCTTCCAATTGTACACAATCCTTTCTTCTGCATGCTATTCCTTCCAATTGTGCACCCTCCTTTCCATGTCATGCCAGCCTTTTTCATGCACACCGGCTGATTGTGCACAGCCCCAGAATTTTTCATGCACGCAGATCCATTGCACACCGCGCCAACCTGTTTCATGCATGTAGATAAATTTCTCACCAGCCCCGCTGTTTTTCAAGGAACTGTTCTTTTTGCGCGCAATCCTTCCTCCTTGTGTGCCTGTGATATCTCTCTTCCGGGCATCATTTTTCGGTGCTTCCGACACCCAAAACACCTTCTCCCTACACTCTATTATCATATAACCCTCTAGTATCGTACAAAGTAACATCAAGGTCCCTTGGATGATACTTCCTATTGCGTTGTTTTGCCTCATATTTCTTTGCATAGGCACGCTAAAGGCTATTTCTTCTTCGCATATCCATGCTAACGTGGACCCCCCAATGGTTCACTCTATAAAACCCCTACCCATAGCATTGCATGTCCCTTATCTTTACCAGGGTGTATAGGGAACCATTTATGTAATTATTATGGATGTGGAGTGAACTCACCCCTTCCGAGTTGCAGGATGTTAAACAAAAAAGCACCCTCGTCCTGAGCACAAGACATTAAACTGTGACCACACACTATAAATTAGATGCAGGTTTTCCCAACCTTGGACATTCAACATTCCCATAAGACTCCAGGAGAAAGACAACATTTCTCACATGGAATGAGTTCCTCTTTATCAGAGCGGTGTCTATCTGCGGGGAAAGGGCAACCACCCGGTGTAATCCCCTAGCTTTCCTTATAGGCGGAAGCATCCCTGGTCCTCCTCTCTTCTTGTGTACCAAGTCCCTCCCCTGGTGGTCTTTTTTACCATTTGGGCATCCACCCTGGAGGATTTCCCAATCTCCAGTTCCGAGCCGCTAACCATGCGTATGCCCCTGTTTCCTCTTTGGGCCACTAACTATGTGTAAGCCCCACTCCACATTCCATGGATGCACCTTTGACGACATGATCGTCAGGAAATTTTTTTTCTCCTATTTCTCACACTGAAAATGACTCAGGTGGGATTAGATCAAGGACTAACCATGAAAAACACCTTGGGCAACCTAGACTGTAAACCCCACACCCATACCTGAACTATGGTTGGGCTGCCTAGAGTGTAAGCCCCACACCAATTCTGAATTACGAGGACTTTATCCTTGCCAAGGTGAGGTATTTCAGAAGCGTCCACGAGGTTCAATCCCAAAAACCATTCGTCCCGACTACCTCATGTCGGTTCCCCAACACCTTGGGTAGCCTAGAGCGTAAGTCCCACACCCATTCCAAACTACAAGGACTTTGATATTTTCCAAGGCTATGTATATAGAAAGCCTCTATGAGGTTCAAGACAAAGAACCATTGGTCCAGACTAACTCACGTCGGTACACCAACACCTTGGGCATCCTAGTGCATAAGCCCCACACCCCATCCGAACTATGAGGACTTTGATCCTTTCTCAGGTGAGGTATGTGGGAAGCCTCCCTGAGGATCAAGCCCAATGACCATTGGTCCCGACTAAATCACATCGGTTCACCAACACCTTGGGAATCCTAGATTGTAAGCCCCACACCCATTCCAAACTACGCGGACTGTGATCCTTGCCCAGGAGAGTTACATAGGAAGCCTCCATGAGGTTCCTGTCCAACAACCATTGGTATCGACTACCTCACGTTGATTCACCACACCCCATCCCACCAAATATATGAGGACTTTGATCCTTGCCCAGGAAAGGTATATAGGAAGCCTCCCTGAGGTTCAATCCCACCGACACCCATTCACCTTGAATACCTCATGTTGGTTCACTAACACCTTGGGAAGCATAGAGCGTAAGCCCCACACCCATTCCAAACTATGGGGACATTGATCCCTGCCATGGTGAGGTACATAGGATGCCTCCATGAGGTTCAAGCCCAACTAACATTAGTCCTGACTACCTCACATCGGTTCACCAACACCTTGGGAAGCCTAGATCATAAGCCCAACACCCATTCTAAAATATGATGACTTTGATCTGTGCCATGATGAGGTATGTAGGAACCCTACACGAGGTTCATGCCCAAAAACCATTGGTCCCGACTACCTCACATCAATTCACCAAAACCTTGGGTAGCATATAGCGTAATCCCCACACCCATTCTGAACTATGAGGACTTTGATCCTTGCTAAGGAGAGGTATGTAGAAAGCCTCCACAAGGTTCATTCCCAACATCCATTGCTCCTGACTACATCACGTCGGTTCACCAACACCTTTTGAAGCCTAGAGTGTAAGCCCCAAACCCATTCCAAACTAGGAGTACATTGATCCTTGACAACACAAGGTACATAGGAAGCCTCCATGAGGTTCAATCCCAACAACCATTGGTTCTAAATACCTCACGTCGGTGCATCGCACACCATCCCACATGAACTACGAGGACATTGATCCTTGCCAAGGCAGGGTTCGTAGGAAGCCTCCCTAAGGTTCAAGCCCACCATTTGTTGGTTCCGACCATCATTCACGTCGTTTCACCAAACCGTCCTGAACTACATGGACTTTGATACTTGCCAACATAGGGAACATAGGAAGCCTCCCTGAGGTTCAATCCCACCATCCATTGGTTCCAACCATCATTCACATCGGTTCACCAAACCAATACCGAACTACATGGACTATGATCCTTTTTAAGGCAGGGTACGATGGAAGCTTCCCTAAGGATCAATCCCACCATCCATTGGTTCCGACCGTCATTCATGTCGGTTCACCAAACCCATCTCGATCTACGTGGAAATCGATCCTTGCCATGGAAAGGTACGTTGGAAGCCTCCCTAAGGTTTAATCCCACCATCCATTGGTTCCAACCATCATTCATGTCAGTTCACCAAACCCATTCCGAACTATGAGGGCTTTGTCCTTGTCTCTTGGATAAGGTACGTAGGAAGCCTCCCTGAGGTTCAACCCCATCCAACGGTAAGCCGTTGTGACCCCATATTGTGGTAATACATTGTGAACCCCATCTGGCGGTAAGCCGTTGTCAACCCTATCCAATGGTAAGCCATTGTCAACCCCATCTAGCGGTAATCCGTTGGCACCCCCATCTAGCGGTAAGCTTTTGCGACCCCATCCAGCGGTAAGCCATTGTGACCCCATCCAATGGTTAGTCGTTGTCAACCCCATCTAGCAGTAAGCCGTTGTGACCCCATCCAATGGTAGTCTGTTGTCAACCCTATCCAGTGGTAATCCATTATCAACCCCATCCAGCGGTAACCCATTGCGACCCCATTCGGTGGTAATCTGTTGGGACCCCATCAAGTGGTAAGTCGTTTTCAAACCCATCTAGTGGAATGTCGGTGTCAACCCAATCCAAAGTTATGTTGTTTCTACCCCATCCAGAAGTAAGACGTTGCAACCCCAAATAGCAGTAAGCTGTTGCGACCCCATCCAGCTGTAAGCCGTTGTGACCTCATCCAGTGGTAAGCCATTGTCGACCCCATCCAGCGGTAAGCCATTTTTAACCCCATCCATCGATAAGCCGTTGCGACCCCATCCAGTGGTAATCCATTGGGACTCTATCTAGTGGTAATCCATTGTGACACCATCTAGCGGTAATCCATTGTGACCCCATCCAACTGTAAGCCATTTTCAAACCCATCCAGTGGAAATCTGTTGTCACGTTAACTATGAGGACTTTGATTCCCTACCACAGGGTTACGTATGAGGTATCTTCGAGACTCATTCCCAACATCACTATCATCCTCGAGTTGACTCCATATCATTCTCCACCCACTTAACTTAACTATCCATAATCTATTTTGGCTCCTACCTAGGCCGCCACATCCTGGTGGGATCATGCCACCCCATTCCCCATTCACTTCAACAACGATCGGGTAGCTAACAACGGGTTAGCCCCAACATCGGTGTTCCCTTCGGGGGTTGCACTCTCCTGATCCACTCTAGTTAGTGTTATGATTACTCCAATTAGTTTCTTCCAGATGTTAAACCTGCGACATACCCTTTGATAAACATAGGGAGCTGAGGAAAACGTTAGATACATGCCTAGGACAAAAAAATTCCCCATGGTCGATGTGGGATGCCTCAGGCTTCTATGCCCTTGAGAAGCCCTATAAAAAGGGGATGAAACACAGATGAACCAATTTCCCAGTGCCAAGACACCACAGTGATTACCAATGTGGCAACTCCCCGGACTGAAGGTTGCTGCCCTGACAAAACACCTCGGATTGTCCCGACAGAAGCAGTTTAATTAACTGGTTTCCATGAAGATATGGTATTAGGAAGAGTTTCACGAATAACGTTTTAAATATATAAGGGAGACCCATACTAGGTGATGAGTTACATGGAGGAATCCACGTAAGGAAGAATCTACATACCATCATACGGTTTCAATCAAGGAGAAAATGTCCCAGAAAAAGCGACACATGCCACCCACCATTGGAAAGAGGGAATGCAAGGCAACACCTACGCGTCCTTCCCAGACAGATGTGTGCACCCCTTCGAAAGCATCGAAAACTAAAATGGTAAACCTGATGTGAATTTATTATCATTAATATATAGATTAGTAGCACTCAAGTCATCAGTGAACTCTCGTGTCACTAGGTCCAGTTATCTGGCATCGGGTCCTGCGAGGCAAATAGAGGGCCCGGCGTGAAACTCGCCAGATGTTGGGGTAGTAAAACATTGGACATTACATTCTGTAACATTGTTAGTGTGGAAGCCTCTTATTGGTCATGGAGGATGGGATGGCACTGGGCATTGGTCAGTGATTCCTTTTTCTTTCAGCATCAATGAGTTAATCTCTCTGCTACTCAAGAATCAAGTTGCTTCACACGGAACGCGATCACCGCCTGCACACCAATGTTGGGGCAGCGGTAGTGCTAACGCTGCAATCTCGCGCCGCTCTTCCTCTTCCGCGACAGCCTCTACACCCAATTCCATGGGCCTCCCATGACCCATCTCCCCTTCCGAGGTCATCCAACGAAGGGTGATCAATTACATCATACACCGGTATGAGGAGGAGAGAATAATCCCAACTAGGGATATGGCCCACCTGGATCTAGAGGTGTTTGTGCCTCTTCATTGATGCCACCCCCGAGATCTGCGTAGGGATCTGCTACTCCCCACACCAACATATAACCATTTTCAGAGCGTCTCCTTGGAACACTTTGATAACTCCCTACCTTACGTTGATGAGGTAGGTGACGTCCGACCCATCCTGGTTAGAGTCCCATTCCGAGGGCTCCCAGCGAGGGTTCCCAACCGGCCACATCAGTACCACCACCCAGTCTTATTGGATGAGTAGTAGGTATGCCATGTACCAGCACCACCAGCACTGGTTCATCCGACCCGACGCCAACGTCGGGCGCAAGCAGAAGAGGACGCCTACCAAGGGGCATCGATATCAGTGGCTACTGTGGCCCCAGCCACTGTCGATGCATATCATCAGTTCCCTATATGAACTGAGCAGGGGCACATATACTCTCAACCCTGATCGAGGCCTCTAACCACCGCACAGGCAGGCTAGGTCGACTCTCTTGGTCACCGTCACAAGCTGTGGCCGCCACAAACTAACCCGCAACGATGCCACCTAGTACGATGGTCCTCTCTGTTCCATTACCATGGAGAGAATGGGCCTTCCCCGCTTCAAGGCTTGGCATGGAGTTCCACCTTGTGCCACCCTCAATCCAAATGAGGGTATTCCCCAAAGCGGTGTCACTCGATATGAATATCTCTCTCATGCCCATTACACTGGGCATGGAGTAATTCATCCTCCCCTCGACCATCGTTGTAGGGACATTGCACATCTGGTCTCTATTCAATGTGGGGATCCTCCCCGTGCCATCTTAACAGGTGGAGAAGGCCCTCGTCGTATCGAAAACTAGAGAGGTGAAGGCCAGCCTCACCTAACTAGCACCCAGCATGGAGGTCCTACCCATGTTCAGCTAGACTGGTACAAGGACACTCTTCATACTAAGGTCACTAGGGGAAACAAGCAAGGAGTTCCTTCCAGTTCTCCTGCCAGTTCTAGCATAGGTCCTGCCCAATCTAGTGCTATCCATGGAGGTCCTCACCATGTCCCCTTTGAAATTTTTCTCGTTGCTCCTTGCACAATAGTTTACTCTGGTGGATACACTCTCCACCTCAACACCAGTGCACCTGAAGGGCCTCATGTCAGAAATCATTCCTATCCCGAGGATCCACCCAGGGGAAGGAAGCCAGGTCGTCACCACCATTAGAATAATTCTAGGAAGGTAAGGATAGATATTAAACCATTCCGCTTCTCAGAATCTAAATCAGATAAAGACTCAGCATGGGAACCCTCCTCCCTCTCATCTGAGTCAAGGGCTGGGGTAGGAACAAGGTGCATCAGCATAGTACTCCAAGAATGAGAGGCCCATTGGATTACCACATCCCTCCATAGATATATCTAGGAGGATGTAAAACTATCAACCTCTATGTTATGGTCATGAATTCACCACCGTCATCACAATAAGTTCTCTCTACCTCGACAAGAGATCATGGAAAACTATTCTGGGGACCGATGGTGGGCGAGCAGCCTCATGACCTATCACCAGTAGCCCTAGCCCCTGAACCAGGAATTGCGGCCATTAACCCATCTTATCATGACCTAGAAGCCAGGTCTCTACACTCTTTGGATGATAGCCTGAGATTCGGTGGCCAGTCGGCCCGTTCACCACACTCTCCACCCGTCGGCCTACCGTCCCAACAGTATGCCTCAGTACCACTTCCAGTTCCATAGCCACCCCCATTTGATGAGTTGGGTAATGAAGGGCTAGACCCTGAGCCCGATCCAAGGATCTTATATAACATCCTCATAGCAGACCACTTCCCCGAGATGTTCTGGCCCATGGAAGTGCCATATTTTCACGTGTCGGAATTCCTCACCCTTGGGGAGGTTGAATGTTCATTCCAAACCCTCTGAGAGACGTAGTTTTTCCTTCATCATCAGCGAGAGGTTTATCCCAATATCCATGTTCATTTTGAAGAAATTGGAAAGCAATGTCGTCTAGTGGATTTGGCCACACTCCCTGTGACCCAGCGCCCTGAGTCGCCAAGCCGTCGTAAGGCCCTCCAAAAGTAATGCGTTTAGAGCTTCATGATACTCCGAAAGATTATCAAGGAGGATCCCCGCCCCCACATGAAAATATGTGGCTAGGGGTAGTACACTACCATCATTTTCAGTCATATCTGATGGTAGTATGACTCACTAGGTGATATTAAGGACATGCCCCCATGAAGGGTCATGCTCAATATGGATGACATGGTGGAAATGGAGAATGAGATAGAGATTATTGATGGGGACTTACCCCTAGAGGGCATCCAAGCACTACTGGATCCTTCTAGAAGAGATACTTGTCATCAATGGACTTTATTGGGTCTCCCTATGCCCATCGCGACATTGGTCCTTAGCCAAAATCACTGTATGGGAAAAGAGACCATCAGATATTCCAAACACTCCGACCCATCCAAATCAACACAGAAGACGGAGGAGAACCCTGAGAAGCCCACATTGTGCCAACAACTTGCTAAACAGAAGAAGTTGGTGGATGACCTCCTCACTGAACAATCTTCAGAGAAATGGCTAGATTGCGATAATCTTATGTCAGGGCAGCAGGGGCAGTAACAACATCCCCTCAGCGAGCTACCTCCAGGCGACCCTGACCATCCTGCCCCAACTGACAGGGATGAGGCCGGAACTTACGGCTATAGGGCATGGTATGTCTCTCCAAACCCTCTCGAACAGCGTGACAATCGATGGGGCCCAGCACGGGCAACCCCAGCTGCCCCGAGGGTTGCTCCACCAGTCGCTCCACGAGCCGTTGATCCACCTTATCATGTTGAAGAACCCACCAACGCACTCGTGGTTAGGGATCCCCATCAAGATATGGACCCCCACCCAGATAATCTAATGGCAGCACTCATTTCCCACCTTTAGGTGTTGGAAACACGATAAGTGTCACTCTCACCCGACGGCAAGCCATATCCAGCATGGGTGGATGATATTCCGGCACATCTGGGTTTCAGGAATCCCACCTTCTCTCCCTTTAATAGGACTAGGGACCCACCACAACACATGACCCACTTCAACTCATGGTGTGGGCCCATATTAGGGACTCCAGTGCAGCAGGAGGAAGCTATGCTCCACTATTTTGTTCAGACATTGGATGGGCCTGCGTTCGTCTGATATAGCCAACTCTCAATCAAAACCGTAACCAGTTGGGAGGACCTTCATAGGTAATTACTCTACCAGTTCATTTCCACCATGCAGAAAATGAGCCTCAATGACCTATTCAAGTGCAAAAAAGTCATAATGAGTGTTTCACAGACTTTATCGCCCAGTGGAAGGCGATAACTTATTCCCATGACACGTCACTGACTAAGGAGAAATTACTGACGATGTGTGTAGGGAATGTCAAGATGGAACTGGTTACCTCTTTGATAACCTAGAACTACCATGGAGTATTCTGATACTTCTCTTATATGTCCCAGCGCCTAGAAGAAGCTCGACAATAGGCTGGCCAAGCACGTCTGTTGCCTTCCGCAATTCATGTGAGAAGGGATATCAGAGCCGAGCCTTCCATGGTGGCCCAAATAGAGGCTCTCAGATAGCTTGAATTATTACCAGTGGAGCCACCTACCCAACCTCGCAGAGGCCCACTTCCACATGAAAAACCTCCATCCCAATAGTGTCTACCTCAAAATCGGCAAGTGCTCCCACGTAATGCGCCACCCCTACCTAGGAGGGATAATCAGGCTCTACCTCCTTGACAGGCTCCTCTAGCCCCTCATCAGGGCTAGGCTCCAAGGCACCCCTTTCCGGATAGATGAAATCAGACCTACTCATTCAGTGATAATCTGGTCCCCGTCTATTTCTGATGTGCCTTGGAATAGGGGATTGTGCACTCGCCTAAGTGCAGATGGCTAGAAGAGGCAAACCTCACTGATCACCCCAACTACTACCCTTATCACTGGATCCCAGGGCACACCTTCAAGTAGTGCTATGTGTCCAAAAACTGGATTCAAGACCAGGTGGATAACAACATAGTTAGGTTGGGACCATCCCCGACATAAGTGGAATGCATTGTCGTAAGGCCCGACAGCAGTAGTGACAACAAGGGTGAGTGGAAGCAGGTTTCTAACCACGGGTCCCAGATGTATGATAACTGGGTGGCTCAAAAAATGTTCGCTCATTCCCATGGTATCATTCGTGCATTCCTGAATCAGCTGAAGCCTTCAGAGGCTGCAGCCGCCACTTCTACATCAACATCTCTGTCGGCCTCTTCCTAAAAGAGAAAGCATCAGCCGCATAAGGGAACACAACGTGCCTCGGTAATTCCATCGATGTCCCTTACTTTCTACAAATTAATGCCCCTAGAGATGGTAATTCCTCCCCGAATCTGTTCAGTAGTGGATGACTCTTCATGTCATAGTCAAGGGTACGCTTTGGTTAACACCGTGGAGCTGGTAAACCCCTACATGACTCCTGACGACAGGGAGCGTCATGTGAAGCGCCCTAATGTCCCCAGACGATGCCAGTATCGGTGGACCCATGACTACATGGGTCATCAAGGTACATCAGTTGGAACCTATAGTCAAGCCGTTCATGCCACTAAGACCATAAAGTAGGCCCAATGTTGAGCTTAGCATGAGTAGCCTCCTCATCCGGTGCCATCAGGCCCGCATCCACTGCCATTTGTGCTACCAGACCAAGTAGAGTCAAGAAGCCCTCACTGTGATCAGTCACGTTCCATCACAGGCTAGTCCTAGTCAACTGGCCTCGGCACAGTTTTCACTCTGCATGCTTCAACTAGTGACCAGTAGGACATCCCCTCTACCTGCTAGCCGCCAGTCCAGCCGGTAGGCCCCGCCATACTTCCTGTCACAGAGCGACCTCCTACAAGAAGAAGCTGATGTCTGGCATTGAAGTATGATGTTCTCAAACTTCTTTCCAGCATTCCAACCAAGATCTCTATTCTTGAGGCCCATCACATGTCATCAAATATGCATGAGGCCCTTGTCGAGGCTTTAAAAAGCCCCCTCTAGTTTGAGATGGAAGTAGCGGCTACATAATCCCTTCATGTGGAGGTGATAGAGAGTGCTGAATTTCAGTCCCCCATTTCATTATCTATATAAGATGAAGGTTCTACCATATAGGGGCACATTCGCCCACTTTACATCACTGGACAATTCAATGGAATGAAGGTTCACCGCTGTCTTGTTGATACAGGCTCCAGGATCAATGTAATCCCATCTCAGACATTGCGGAAGCTAGGGTTATCCGAGGATGACTTGACTCCCTCTGACGTGAAGATTTAAGGATATGACAAGACAGTGGAGACCCCAGTCGGCAAGATCCATTTGAGGACCCAATTTGAGGGCCTAGTTACCATCACCGATTTTATGGTTGTCTACCAGGACACCATGTACAATGCATTAATGGGCATACCATGGATCCACCTACACGCGGAGGTTCCCTCATCATGTCACCAGTGCCTCAAGTACATCCTCAATGGTCGAGTGGGGGTGCTCTAAGGTGACGCATCTCCTTTTTCCTCTTCTGAAGCCAGCTTCTTGGATGCTGATTGTTAAAAGAACAAGGACAAGTAGATTCAGGCTAGTGAGGTTGAACCCATCACGGTAATAGCTGACCCTGGGGTAGGTCTGGATGACTCTTATGTATTCCCGATCCATCAATTTAAGGACACGACCCCCTACATGGGGAAATTTTTGGTTGTCTCTTGTACAAGGGTAAATCATATTCCCAAGTCTAAGAGACAGCAGAAGATCACCTAGTACTCCTACAAAAATCAGGCTCAGGTGATCCCGGAGCCCCGTACCCCATACGGTATCAGGATGTCCACCCCATGACAATGGAAGTACTTCATACATTCCTATTTCTCTAGGATGGAATCAACTGGCTCAAGTCAACACGCCACTACTGCTATGATTTCATCAAGCATGTCACCTTGGGCCAAAGACCAGACGAGATCAGATTGACAACCTTCATTGATATGGTTTCAGTAGCAAGTGAATCTCCTAATATGCTATCCATTACTGCCTAGGCCTGCACCAGCCTCTCATAGGGGGCTGTCAACCAAGAGGAAGCTTCTCCTACTGGAGATCCCTCCTCCATAAGCAACATATCTGATTTTGACGAAGATCCCCCTCCTTTGAAGAGGGAATCTCCGCAACGGTCAATGAACTGATATAGGTGACCCTCGATGGCGAGGTAGACCCGAGACCCACATTGATATGTGCCAACATGTCCGTCAAAGACCAGCAGTGGTACATAGACTTATTGAAGCAACATCATGATGTATTCTCCTGGAGCTACCATGAGATGCCAGGGCTAGATCCTCAGGTAGCCATCCACTGCCTTGGTCTCCCAGAAAATCATCACAGGTTCAATCAGCCTCCTAGAAAGATGCAGCCTTCTCACGGTTCCATGGTTGAGGCTGAAGTTGACAAGCTCATCAGAGCCAACTTTGTCAAGGAGGTCTAGTACCCGATGTGTCTATCCAAAATTATGCTAGTTAGGGAGAAGAACAGATAGATCAGAGTCTTCATAGACTTCCGGGATCTCAGTTGTCACTATTCGAAGGATGATTTTCCACTTCATGTGACGAAATTGCTGATCGATGCTACAGATGGGTTCCAAGACCTCTCCTGCATGGATGGTTACTCCAGATACAATAAAATCCAAATGGCCCCAGAGGATGAGGAGTCCATAGCTTTCAAGGCACCCCAAGGTACGTTATGTTACCAGGTTATGCCCTTAGGCCTGAATAATTAAGGTGAAACATATCAGCGGGCCCTGAACCGCATATTTAAGACAATCATTGAGACATTGGTGGATTGTTATGTCAATTATCTAGTGGTCAAATCTCTCCTGCGCCAGGACTATCCCAAGGATCTTGAGAAAGTGTTCACCTTCCTCCGTTCTCACCACCTGAAGATGAACCTGTTGAAGTGTACTGTCGGAGTCACCTCATGAAAATTTATTGGCTTCATTGTTAGATATAGGTACATCGAGATCGACCTAGAGAAGATCAAGGATATAACTAGATGCCTCTCGCCAGCAATATTCAGGAGCTTCGAGGCTTCCAAGTCCACATATCCTATATAGGCCGATTCATTGTGAATCTGGCCAGAAAGTGTAATCCCTTTTCACGGATCATTATGAAAGGAACCACCTATGAATGAGATGACGAGTGCTAGACCTTGTTTGAGGAAATCAAGCAGAATCTACTCCAGCCTTTGGTCTTCATGCCACCCATATCTGAAAAACTGTTGATCCTTCATGTGACCACCCTGGAACGGTCTCTCAGCAACCTTCTAGACCATAAGAACAATGAGGGGATGGAGAACATCCTCTAATACCTTAGTCATATGCTCATCGATACGGATACATGATAGTCCCCCATCAAAAAGAGTTTCCTTGCACTGGTATTTGGAGTATCGAAATTGTGACACTACTTACAGTACCATGAGGTACAACAGGAGTCTCCAGTAGATCGACTGAAGTACAATTTGAACCGCCCTATGTTGACAAGCTGTTTTTCTTAGTGGGTAGTGATTCTTCAGTAGTTCGATATCAGGTCTGTCCCTTAGAAATCTATTAAAAGGGAAATCATTGGTAGACCTCCTTGATACCCATCCGGCTCCTACTGAACAGTCCTTAGATCTCGATTTTCTAGAGGAGGCAATCCTCTTAGTAGATCACACCATCCCCTTTTGGAAGATTCACTTTGATGGTGCTTCCCAAATACCCAATGAAAATAGGCTCAATGATCCTAGGCTCAACAGGGTAGACCTGGGTATTGTCTTTATTACCCAGGCACAAGCCATTCGGCTATACTCATTCCTGTTGTCCAAAGGCTGCACCAACAATGAGACAAAGTATCACACTCTTATCACTAGCCTCATGATGGACCTCAAGATTGTTGTTCCCCATTTTCATGTGAACGGGGATTCTAAACAATTAATCAGGAAGATCAATGGTGACTATGTCGTTAGAATGGAAGATCACGTACAATTGTTGGAAAGCACTCTCTAGCTAATGGCCTAGTTCCCATATCGGACGGAAGTTACTCTTGTCCCTCGATCTCATAACGGTCTAGTTGATGCCCTAGATGGCATGGATACATCACCTGCAGAACTTGAGCAGGATGATCTGATTATACATGTTGCACATCGAAGAGTCACTGATCCTATCAACCCAGATGATGATGACGACATGCGGGTAAGCCATCTTACCACTGGAGCCTCCACATCAGGACCCCCAAGCTCCCCAAATGTATTGGATGAAGTGACCTCTGACTGGAGAGCCCCCCTTTTTTATTATCTCTAAAATGGTTACCTCCAGGTTGATCGGGCTGAGTACGAGCAAATACGATGTCGCACACTGCACTTCACCCTCCAAAGTGGTCCTGGTCTTCACCAGATCCACTACAAGTACAGGTACAATGGTGTCCTCCTCCATTGAATCAAAGGAGTTGTAATTTACTAGGTCATGAAAGAGGTTCATGCCAGTTCCTACAAACCCCACCAGACTTCGCCAAATATATCTCATCAGATCTAGAGACTGGGGGTACATTTTGCCCTCCATGATCCACGATTGCATCGAGTCTTCCAAGAGATTTCACGTGTGCCAAATTCATGCTAAATTTATACATCGGCTTCCAGAACCTCTCAAGTCCACCAAGCACTCTGGGATATTTTTAGTGTGGGGACTCGATGTCATGGGACCATATCCACTAGCGACAGATCACCAGTGCATGTTCATCTTGAACACTACAAATTTTTTTCCCATGTGGGCAGAGGGAGTTCCGCTGAAGGAGTTCAAGGCCCGTTCTATCATTGAATTTGTGAGCTCCTATATCATCTACCGGTTTGGAGTCCCTCACACCATCCTCACCGATAGTGACACCAACTTCTGAGCAGCTGAGATGAAGAAGTTGTACACTAGGTACAACATCCGTTCGAACCATACCTCCCGCAACCACGTGTAGGCAAATGGACAGATCGAGGAGTTCAAAAAAAACCCTCTCAAACATTCTGCAGAAAATGGTTGGTCATAATAAGAAGATTTCGCTGGTCAAGATCCCCAATGATCTTTGGGCTGACCGGACAATGACTCGTAATTCCACCCAGGTGACTCCATAATCCCTGGTGTACAGAACTGAGGACGTCCTGCCCCTCAGGATCCATCTGCCTTCATTACGCACAATGGTCTATGACCAACATGTGCCAGATAAGGTAGCCTAAATTCATCTGGCTGGTTTGGAAGCACTTGACGAAAATAGGCTTTGTGCCCTGCACAATATGGAAAGGCATCAGAATAATATAGCAAGATCATTCAACCAGAAGGTTTGCCTCTGCTCTTTCCTACAATGAAACTTGGTATTGGCCCTCTGGACACCAATGATACCTGGAATGAAACCACCCATGTTGGAGCCTAGATGGGAAGGAACGTACATAATTCATAGGGTTTACCCTAATAGAGTATACTCCCTAGTGACCATAAATGATAATAATTATATTATTCAATGAAATATTATTTTATCCATGTTTTATAAATTTATGTTGGAAAGAGTTACCATCCCCATGAAGTGTATTATTATAGATAATAAAATCATCTCTTGGAATTATTTCTATAAAAACCTAAAATTAAATATGAGATATTTTTTTTATCTTTAATTTTAATAAATATTATCATTAAAAAATAGATATTATTTCTAACCCCAAAACATTTTGTGTCATTGAAATAAATATTATAGAAATATACAATTTCCAAAAGGTTGGGGGAGTATGTTTAAACAATGTGAAGTTAAAAGGGTAATAAGTAAATTATTTCACTAATCTAATACAAATGAGACTGAAATTACATACTGAATTAGTTCATTATTTATTGGTAAATAATGGTAAACATTTTATGAGATATAGTTTATTTATTTAAGAAATGATATATGTAAGATCAGGATTTTTTATGGAGGCACAGATAATTAAAATTATAGTTTGATCTGTTTTTTTCATCTAAATATAAGTTTATAAGAGTGTATGGATGGTTTCAGTGGATTTTAGGAAATATTTTTTCCTATAGTTATGATGTTTTTGAATGATAGAGTGAGTCTCAGGGTTAGAAAATGGTTAATAGTAACTATGCACCTGAAATGTGCAAGCTATAATGGTTGATAACAGTTAGGTAAACAATTTATGGGAGGCTAAATGACTGTGAAAACCCTATAGAAAAATAAATGTGATTTAAATAATCTAGTTGCATAATTTCCCATAACTGTGCACTTAACTATTCTTGCGGTGGAGGACTAGACAATAAGCATGCAGTGGTAGTGAAAAGTTTTTATAACCATGCATTGAGACTATTAATGGTGTTTTAATTTAGACAAAACTAGAACATGGTGAGTGCATGATTTGGATAATTGTGTGACCAATCATTTTTTCCTTTTAAAATGTGTGAAATGTCCATTTTACCTCCATCCTCATAAGACTAAACCACTATTTTATTTCACTATTCAAATAGAAACCTCCTCTCATTGGTTGCTCCATTTCATCTCAACTAAGTATTTGATTCATCTCCTCTTTTTGGAATATAATTCAACAGTCATTAATTATGATGGAAATTTTTTGGTAAAAACCAAGTCCACTTACATCATTTCCTTTTTTTCTACACCACGTAAATTGGTATTTTCATGTGAGATAATATGATATGTTTTCAGGGGGTTTTCTTATTTCTTTTATTTATATCATTATATAATGAGATAAAGGATGACAATGGATGGGGAGACTTCTACCCATGTATATTTTTTTGTACTTATTTCCCATAATGTTTCAATTCTTATATTTTTTCCATTGTGGTGTGTGTCGGTCCATTCATGAATCACTCTTGAAATATATATTATCATAAATTGATCTCCCAGACCATGAATTTACATGATATGTGACCATGAAAACTATTTTATGGTTAAAAACATCAAAAAAAAAACAATCCCTTTGGGTGAGATTTCTTAAATTAATTGATTAATTATTTTTTCCTTAAGACCAAAAAACCATTAAAGTGTGTTTGTCTTTGAATTTCTAGTGAATTATTATAATTTGATCTAATGAAATGTTTTTCGAATAGACATCGATGTGGACCACTTTATCACTTATAAATGAATTACATTAATGGATAAAAGTAATAAAATTCCACTTTACCTTTCTAATCGATGTTATGGAAAATAGGTTACACTTTTCCCCTTTCCATTACCCTTTATTCATGCTACTTAAATGACGAATTGAATGGATGTGGGCATGTAAAATACCGTGGAACTATAATAGCTTTTCATCATATAACATATTATGACCTTATTTCAGGTATTTGTTCAACTCTTTATCTTATATAATGTTAGGGATGTTTATTTATATGAATTAATGGAGTTTAGGTATAAATGGGTCAAAGTGTGTTCCCGAGGCTTTCTTTCGAAAAAATGGTGTTCCACCATTGTGTTTGGGATTCACCATAGAGAGTCTTAGAAACTTTATGTACCATTAGGATATAGATTGTGGGAAATGAGGAAAATCATGGCTATTTCATAGTTTCATAGTGGTGTTGTGGATTCCTAGAGACAATTTTACAATGCTAATTTAAATTTTGGAATATTTGAAAAATGGTGGGTCGGATATACCATGGATGCTTACATGATCATTTCCATGATTATACCAAATTAGAAACCACAATAGCGTGGCATTGATTATACATAATAGAAAAACCATGAATAAAGAGGATTTGGGTGAGGGTTGAAGAATCTTTCAAGGAGGTGTTGACTAGGGGTCGTTGCAACATAATCTGAGTATGTTGCACCATATTTTAGTTATTTTTAGGCAATCTATGACGTGACTATGGGGGATGCATTATGGTCTACTTTTTAGTAATAAATTTCTCAGATAGTATTAAATTTCAACATCCCACATTTTAATACTCATGTGATCATTATAGTCTTTAATGAATTGATAGGCATTTTCAACCCTCCAACCACTTATCCATAGAAATTGAGGCGTTAGTGATCAAATTAGATCTTCAAAAAAGGATCCAATATTATCTTGTATTTTTTCTTATGATATTCTAACGTTTCCTCCTTATTCATAATGGATCTTTTCTTTTTTGATAGATCTAATATTCATGTGGATGTGACTTTATTCTATGATTGATTCTTTGTTCTCCTATGAAATTTTTCATTATTGTGGAATCTCATTTTAGTTGTTCTATTGTTTTGATCATGTGATTAAGTTTATATTGTTCTATAAGGTATTAACTTAGTATTGAAACCCTTGGTTTCTCAATAAATTAGAAATGATTTTTTATGTTATTTTAATCCACTAATTTGAGATGATTGTTTAATGATTTTTAAAATGGTAAGGAGTTTTTTAATCCCCACCCCCATAATTTCAATGATACTAAAATTAATGGATGGATTTGAAAGAACATTAATTGATTCATTTTGAAATTTATTTTTTGAGATTATTCGTGGTTGAACTGTGAGGAAAATGGATTAATTTTAAATATAATTTAAAAAGGAATTAATTGTTAGAAAATGAAGGCTTTGGTTTTGAAATGTGAAAGTCATGTTGAAATAAAAAAAATATGGGAAATATTATATTGAATTAATTTGAAATTAATTATTTTATCATGATTGGTTGTTATATTGACTAAAGCAGATGTGAGCCAAGGTAGCTAAAGCGTAATTAGAGAAATAACACTTCGATCTTACCCCGTTGCAACAAATTTATCAAAAACAAACTTCTTATGGCATGATTTTATCAAATAGAGAGTTAAGACCTAACATCCTAAGATTAGGGGCATGTGAAAACATTAATCCAAGATCATTTGTTGAGTAGTGAAACGATCCTATTTCAGGAAACCAAATCAGCATATGTATTATTACATGGTGCTATGATATTTTGTTATTTTATTATTACATTCCATTTATTTATAGAAATATTTTATTAATTCCAACTATGTTATTTAAAATTTTTATATAAAATCTTCATTTAATCATGTTTGGATATATCATCTAACTTCTTAATTATGAATACATTTTTTGTTTTAAATATATAAATTTCATACAACATATTTTTCTAATTAAAATTGAAATAATTATTGGATTAATAATTATAGAAGTTATTATGGAACACATGGTGAGAACATACTAGACTATTTATCTCACTCCAATCCTTTTCCTTTTGGTCCCTGCAGATTATCTCATTCTTGGTCCAAAAAAATAAAAAGTGACCCATAGAGTTGAAAAACGTCCTTTATCCTTGGGAACCGGGGTGATGGATGTGACCAGTTGAGATGAGATCCAATTTTTTCATGGGATATGTCTATACATTTATCCTAGAAGATTTTTTTTATTTTGATGATGTTTTATTTGTGTATTTTCTTACATGTTTGATTTTGGAACATTATACAATTGGATTATTGAGCATATTGACTTGTAACTTTTTTATTTTATGATTTTTTTGTAAAAAAATAATTCCCTCAGGATTTTTGTATGATTATTAGTGATATTATCCAACCCATGGGGATCAGGAACGCCATTTGGCCAGAGTACAAGATGGCTCTGGTATGAGAATTCAATGGTATTTTGGATGGTTTGTGAAAAATTTGTATCAAATCCCGTGTTAGGTTGTGATCATTTCATTGATGTCAATTTATATTTGGATGATTTTAGTAGATAGTAGGTGTAATTATTAGGCCTTAGGATGTGGTTATGAGTGAATGTCTTTCCATCCCTCATCGTAACCAGCCTCAAGTCAAACTAGTTGTTTTGGAAAATTAGGTTCGAAGAATAGTGTGATCTGATTTCTATACATTTACTAGATTTTGCTCCATGTATATTGAAATCCCAATCCCGAACACTGTTTGTGGAATTTACATTCTATTTATTTTGTTTGATTTGTTGATCTCTATATCATTCTTAGGATTTATGATTTTCCCTTGATGATTTGTAGAATCATACCTCTAAAGAGATGTCAAAAATGGACGTAGGGGACATTGTTGGTGAACCACATTAGGAAAATACTCCAGATGACCAGATTCTTATTGAGAAAGAGAGGTGTCTGATGTCTGAGCTCTGGTATTGGTTTCTTCACCTAATGTAATCTAGGATCCAATAGTGGAACCACAAAGATATAAATCTCTATATTGCACTCATGGTTTTCATTTTCATAAATCACCAGATTTACAATGATCTAATTGTCATGAAGAGGTTGAGGATTTGTTTATAGATATATAGTTAAATTAATTTGAAATGGGATACCTTCAATATTGAGATTTCTATTAGTGAAGGAGGGATTCAATGGTGATAGTGACAATGAATAAGGTATATGTGTTGAAGGAAAATAATGTTATTTTTTATTATATTTTCTATCAAAAGTTTACGGTTATTGTGAAATATATAGACATTCTAATTCTCATCTATGGTGACATGACTGTGACATAGTATGTGAACCATATTACTAATCTTTTTCAGTTTTATTGAGAGGATGTATCCAATAAGAAGATATGGTGTTGATGATTCATGATGGGTATGAAACATGATACACGATCATAGTTTTTGATGAATCTCACATCTCATGCAAAAGTGTTGGATTGATAATTATTGGTGGATCTAGATATGTCATGTCACATAGTGTTAGAGAGACTTCATTATTCACCTAGTGAAATTTCTATGAGTTCTGATAAAGAAAATATAAATCTGGATGGGTATAATGGTGGATCTGGATAGTTGTCGTCATCGAGACCACCTCATGTTCCATGAAATGTTTATTTGAATTTTCTTTCAATGTGGTAATGTTGGGATTTTTGAAATGGGTTTTTACTAAGGAACTAAATATATATTCTTTTGTTGGTATCCTGGGATATCTACTAATGTTATTAAATTTATTTACTACTCCACATAGAGTAATGAAATCTTCAGTAATAAAAACGACTACTATGGAATAAGAATGATCAAGTACTAAGGGGTTATAGTGACATGAATACTCAATGAATCTTCTTTATATAGTAAGAGATTCTCCAGAAAAATCTTCTGTGGATATAGTGATGTTGAGAGGTACTATCCCTTTATTTTAATCTTTAGTTACAACATTATTTGACACTGTTTCATCTCATTCATTTATGTGGACACATGTTGTAAATTTTATAACTCTTTCTATTGATAGTTTTCCTTATTTAATGGATATTAATACACCCATCATAATGAATGATGTCATGGCCTGCGATGTATTTCCTATATTTTTCTTTATTAGTAATTTTACAAAGATTTATATTTTTGATTCTTGATATTACCATTTTTTAATGTATTTTCTACTTATTCATAAGTTATGGATTGGATATTACCTTTGGCGGTCCTTTTTACTATGTTAGATGTGGTGTGCCTTGTCTTTTAGGGATAATTGGACCTGATGTCGAGAATAGTCACACATTCTTATTATGAGATAGGTAGGATAAAATTGGTGTTTTATTTCATCTTGCATTGTGAATCCTTGAGTTATTAACTCCCACCAGTAGTTGTCTACTTTCTTAACATTTTCCTTCTTATTTATTTTTATTGCCACTAGAAAGATAGGGGATGTTTATTATTGATTTTGTAACATGTACACTAACAAGGTTTATTACTTCATACCATATCGCACTAATGGTGTTAAAAGTGTTGAAGACTACGTTGGATGATTTTTTGGAAAACAGTTTATATTCCAAGGTGTGTCACTTTCAGTGTAACCAATATCCACTGTGAAGAACTCTAATGAGAAAAATTACATAGGTTTTGATTACCATAAAATCAATTGAAATATGGTAAATAAAAAATACCCATTTCTATTATGTGATGATATATTAGAATATCTAAAAGCGGGATTGGGGCTATCAAGGATTGATCATTGTTATTTTTAAGTCCATTTGATAATAAAATAGTATTACATTTAAGTGATATACATCATAAAATGGTATTCCACTATGTAACAAGATCATATCCTGGAATCAGTTTGTTTTCATCAAGGGTATATCCATTCAAGAATACATTTTCACTGCCTCAGAATGTGTTAAATCTCTTAATAAAAATTCAATAGGAGGGAATATTTCCATTAAACATGACATTAAAAAATCCCTTGACACCATCGATTGGATCTTCATATTCAATGTCCTTAATGATTTTAGGTTCAATAATACATTCATTGGTAGGATAAAATCCCTTTTCAACTAGGCTTTTATCTCTATACTTGTTAACGTTTCCCTTATGAGATACTTCAAATTCTCAAAAGGGGTACGATAAGGTGACCATCTTTCTGCTATTCTATTTTCCATTGCGAAAGACTACCTTAGCATTCTTCAT
The DNA here is from genome assembly GCA_963277665.1 of Viscum album. Classification (NCBI taxonomy): domain Eukaryota; kingdom Viridiplantae; phylum Streptophyta; class Magnoliopsida; order Santalales; family Viscaceae; genus Viscum; species Viscum album. The sequence continues at coordinate 880,228,940 of OY728153.1, read as the reverse complement.
TCCTCCCTTGTTCACCAAGTAAATCCCAAACCCATAAAGGATTCAAGAAATCTAGCTATTCCAACCCATATTTCTTATTCCGATGACATTATTTTGTTCCTTAATGAGGGTAGAAAAAATATCCTTAACCACAAAAGGCCATGTCTCACTATGTTCTATCCGTTAGATGGAATAAATCCTTTGTATTTTTTTTGGAAAACCTTACCTCCTTCTAGAAAAGGTTTTATCATTGATAGTCTTGGCATCAAAGAGGGATCCATCCCCTTCACCTATCTAGGAGTCCCCCTCTTTTGGGAAAGGACTAAATCTTTGTATTTCAATGCAGTTGTGGATCAAGTGACTAATCAACTGACCTCTTGGAAAGGAAAATCCCTCTCCATGGCTGGTAGGATCTACCTTGTGAAATCCACAATTATATCTAAAATGGTTTACTCGCTGTTGATATATAAATAGCCTAATAGTCATATCAAAAAAGATAATGGTTACATCAAAAAACTTTTTTTGGACTAGTAGTATTCTTGAAAGAAAGATTGTTACTATCCCTTTGTCGACCTGCTTCAAACCACTTGAAAGAGGCAGTCTTGGCATTAAAATATCAACCTCTTTAATAAGGCTCTTCAAGAAAAATCTCACCTGGAGGTTGATCAATAATAAATATGACTCTATGTCCCTTCATCGTAATAGATTTCACAAAAACACAAATAAGGTCAGTCTAGCTATGTCAATTCTTCCCTCTGGCCATCCATTAGATATACCTTTGTTGACATCATGCATAACTCTAGATGGAAGGTTAGTTTAGATTCCACTATGCATTTCTGGCTTGACAACTGGATTGGAACCCCCTCATTTCAATTTTATCTCCCGATTCCCTTCCAGATAACATAAAACTCACCATAAAAAAGGCAATTCACTCAAGTCCATCTAATATCACTGATTACATTATGTACATTGTGGACAACTACCCCTTTGTAAATGTTGATGATTTCCTTACATGGGAGCCTGCTCACAATGGTATTTTGGATTCTAAAAACTTATATAACCATTGTTTTACTAGATATGACCCCATTTTTTCATGGTCGACGTTTTTTTATAGGCCTTAAATTAAAACTTCAAGGCTTAAACTTGTTTGGATCATTGACCATAATCGTATTCCTACAAAGGTTTTTCTTCAGTCCTTTGGTGTACAACTATGTTCTAAATGTAAATTATGCCATCAGCATAGGGAGGACCCCAACCATCTTTTTTTGTATTGTTCTATAGCCTATGCTCTTTGGAATTATGTTACTGACCTGTTTGACTGAAGATGGTTATCCTCTGACCCTAATTTCTCTCAGCTAAAGCATTATGTGGAACATGACTCTTCACGAAAAATCAAGAACCTATTTATTTCTACTATTTCGGAGCTCCTACATGTGATCTGGGAGGATAGAAATGAAATTATTCACAAAAATTACTCATTCAATCCTAATGCAGGTCGGAGGAGGATTCTTATTACCATTAGGGAAGCATACCTGCATCAGAAATCCCACTAAAATAATTTGGTTGGGGACTTTGGGATTCTTCGACGGCTCAAAATATACGGAATATATACTAAGACGAAGCAATCTCTTGTGGTACCTTAGAAAGCACTGGTTCTTGAATGGATCAAGATCAACAAGGATGGAACTTTCAAAGGAAACCCAGGTCCTGCAGGATGTGGGTCCATTTTCAGTGACTCTTTCGGACAATGTCATAGATGCTTCTTTGGGAGCTCTGGAAATGCATCTCCTCTCTAAGCAGAAATGATGGTGGTGATTCAGTCCATTATTTTTTCATTCTTAAAGGATGTAACAACATCTATATTGAAAGTGACTCCACCACCATTGTTCATGCTATTTGGAATGGGGTGATTCACCTTGCCTTGCCTCTTACCGCATGCGGGTTGAACTGCCTCAATTATCTTCTTGAAAGCAGATACATTACCACCCATATGTATCATGAAGAAAGCATGATGGTGGATAGCCTTTCCGACAAAGGAGTCAACCAATATATGACATAGAGTGATACATTGTTGGTTGACCTGCTCCCCTACTTTGAAAGAAATAGTAATAATATACCATTGTTTTGATTTTTGTAACTCATATCTTTTTTTTTAATAAAGTGCATCTTGGTCTCTAGCCAGGAATTTGCCTCTTAAAAAAACATCAGGACATGGTATGGAAATTATGAGTATCTGGTTATTCTATATGGTCTAACAAATTACATTCTAGTTTTTATGGCTTTAATGGAGAATATTTTCCATCATTCCTATGAATTTTTCATAGTGGTATTTTTGGACAACATCATAATCTACTCACAAAATGAGGAGTACCTTATGCGTCATTTGATGGTAGTTTTGTGGCCTTGAGAAATCACCTACATTGTGATAATCTTTCAAAATTTTATTTCGGTATTTGGGAAGTGATTTTCTGGGGACATGTTGTCTTCAAACATGGTATTTCAATTTATCCTGAGAAGGTGAAAGATGTAATGACATGGGAGAGACAATGAATTGCTTTTTATATTTGAGTCATCATGGGTTTGGGAGGATATTACCACATATTCATATTAGATTTTTTAAATTTGGATTCAATGGGGAATTCTCTCGCTCAGAAAGGAGTGAAGTTCATTTTGGATGATAAATGTCAAGGTTATTTTGTCTTTTAGAAAATTTATTTGACATCTGGACTGGTGTTGACTCTTCTAGATGTGAGGAGAGGCTATGTGGTCTTCTCTGATGCATTTGGTTATAGTTTTGGGTTTTGTACGTATTCTAGGTGAACATGTGGTAGCATATAGTTATATATCGTAGTCTATATGAGAATAATTATTTAAACCATGATCACGAACACACAGTTGTTATGTTGTCTCTTAAGATTTGGAATAATTTAATATTTTTTGAATGGTTTTCCCTTTATTCATGCCAAAAAATCATTATTTATATCTTCGAAAAAAATATGTGAATCTCTAAATTAGGCGTTCCGTAGAGTACCATAAATAATTTTATTTTTTCATTACCGATTCCTCTATAAATTTAAATGATGTTGCTGATAGTTTGAGTAGTATGCTTCAATCCTAGGCTATTAGTGAATCATAAAAATGGTGAAATCAGATTGATCCATTTTTTTAGTTTAATTTTGGTGTTCAAGATTATATGTTTGAGTTTATTTTGGAGAGTGTTCAGTTAACCTCCTCTCTTATTGATATTATTCTTTGCGAGAAGTGTCTTGATGAAGAATTCATTAGAATTAGTGATTCTCTTAATGGTTGTGACACCATTGATGATTGGATATTCTCTTCAAAGGGTTTTATATGTTTCCATAACTAATTTTTTGTGAATATTCTTATGAGAAAGGTTGTGATGGGGGACTACCAAAATTCAAATTGTGTGGTTAAGCCATGTATGATAATGATATTTTATGATATATGGGGATGGTTATGGTGGTTGGGTATGAGACACGACATTGATGGATTTGTATATTATTTTTATACATATCAATATGTTAATGCTAATATATAGATTCTTTCTGTATTGCTTCAGCCACTTCCAGTGTTGTATTGGAAATGAGAAGAGATTTATATGGAAATTATTGTTAGGTTTCCACATACCCCTTAATGGATGAATTTTATATTGGTTTTGATCAATATGCTGACCAAATAAGATCACTTTTTACCCATTAAATATATAACCAATGATGAGGGCTGACAATATATCTACATAAAATATTTTTTTATATTTCATGGACTTACACTTTTTATAGTCTATGATATAGACAACCATTTCACTTTTTCTTCTTTTAGGCCTCCAGGATGATATTGGATCCCAACCATGCTTCATTATTATATATCATCCAAATATGGATGGCCAAGTGTAACAATATATTCATATCCTTTAATAAACACTACTTTCTTATTTTCATGAATATCATGGATCATGGGATTACCATTCTGAAATAGTTGAGTTATCTAGTAAAAATTTCTACCATTACGCTATCATAACAGTTCCTTTTGAGGCCTTGATTGGGTGTCCTTTTATATATTCATTATCTTGGGCAAGATTTGTGAAAGTACATTGGTTGGGTTGTGATTAGTCTGTGAGATAGAGAAATTTCATTTTATTTTTTAGTGAATATTAGAATAATTGAGAATATATAAATATTATTTTAATAATAATTTATGGCTATTATAGTTTTCTATTGATGACCTTGTGTTTTTGATAGTTTCACATCATTTGGATCACCAAAGCATTGGGAATAGGGAAATGTTATGTAGATATTTTTGGGACATTCTAAGATTATATTCAGAGTTGGGAAAGTGTCATACCTTTTTGAAATTCCACCAAAATTTAATTACATCCCCCACATGTTTCATATATTATATCTTTGAAAGTGTCTTTTTAATCCATCCCATCCCCTAAGAAAATAATATCATGATGTTGCACCTGATTTACTCATCACTGAGCATTTAGTCATGATTGTTGATTCTAGTACAAATGTTCTTTAGAGGAAGATGATAACATTAGTATATGTTTTATAAAAGAAATCTTCTAATTCACATTTAATGTGTGCATTTCTATGGTACTTATTACAGAGAATTTTCCTCATCTCTTTGATATCGAACCTTCTAGAAATTATTTTTTTGGGAAGAAAGAGTATATGGTTTGGAGGATGTAACATCATGTTACCTTATTTAATCTTTTTTAATTTACTCTTATTGAGATCTAATTTTTGGGTATTCTTTTTTTGAATTAATAGAGTCCGTGAAAAAATGACTCAAAGTGTGTAATTTAGTCTTTTAGGTTTCTTAAATAAAAAATTGATGAGCCATGGTATTGGGATATAGTATGGAGAGTCTCATAAGGCTATTATATATGGTATATGATGATAGATAGTTTTGTTTCATAGGTTTTTGTAATATTAAATGATTTTAAGAGAATATTTTTTTGAGCTAGAACAAATGTCATTATAGTTTCTTCATAGGGAGTTGGATGAACCATAATGCCCTAGTTGGTGAATTTTGGAGCTTCATCAAAATTAGGCACCGCTACATAATGGTATTGATCATATGTCATAGCCTCACCCTCCGTAAATATGATATAGGTGATGGTTTTTAAAATTTTTACAGAGCCTATTTGATTAGAGCTGGTTTTAGTAATGTCCGAGGAGTTTGTTCAATGATCCCGTTGTTTCAAAAACCATTTTTATTATACATTTGTATAACTATAGTATATTCTATGTTTTAATCGGCATAAATGTTACAAAGTATATTAAATTCCAACTTCCCTCTACTTAATCATTATTTAATATATATTTTCTTAAAGGCTCTAGAATGGTTTTTTGGAACCTTCAACCTCTTCTCCTTCTGAATTTAAGTTCTTATGGTCTCATTAGATCATATTCTATTGAGTAAATAACCTGTCATGTGGTTTCATCTTTTATTCACTTCATTACTCAATAGTGAGTAATGAATCACCACATTATTGATAGATCAAATTTCCATGTTGATTCTTCTTGATTCAAGGATATGTTCTTAAATTTCCAACATGTTCAGTCTTTATTGGTTGATCCCTTATAGGTGATATGTTTTTTCATACATGTTATTAATGGAAGGTGGATCTATAAGTCTTTACCCAACAATGGGAACCCATTATTTCTGGAATTATTCAAAAATATTTGTGAAATGATTTAAAAAATAGATATAGAGATGATAGTTAAATTATTCAGAAAAGGGAATTCACATTTTGAAAACCAGCATATTTCAATACAAGTAACATGGAAAGGGGAATTTGAGATAATATTTATTTATTGATTTTTAAATTGGATTTATGAAATTATTTGAGGTTGAACCTTTTGATAAATTGATAAAATTGAAATATTTTTTCAAAATGACATGAATTTATGAAAACCTTTGATTTGGTTTTGAGAAGAAAAAGGCACATCAAGAATGTAAAACTTAAGAAATAATACATTTAATTGATTTGAAATGATTAATTTTCCATTAATTGATTGATTTAATGACTATGTGACATGTGATATTGGGTAGATAGGGGTAATTAGAATAAGGGCCCTAGGATATTACACCCTTGAAATGGTTAGAGAATTTAAACACTAACATAGAATTATTGTGGCACGATTTTCCCTGACTGGGTCTTGAGTCCTAAAGTGCTGATCTGAATGATGTGTGTAAACATTAAGCTAAAATCACTGATTTAGTATTTTGAATATCCTATTTCCTAAAACGAAGACACCATAATTCCTCTTACATGGTAGTATGATATGTTTTATTTTATTTTTACATGGCATTGATATATAAAAATGTTTTATCAATTACAACTTCTTTATAAAAATATCTTATTTAATATGGTCATTTATATCTTTTTTTGATATATCTCCCATGTTTTTATTATTAAATAATTGATTGTAAAAAATATAACAATTACATGACATGCATTAATTAATTTAAATTCAATGAATAAATATTTAAATTATAATGGAATTTATGATGGAACACTTGGTTTGGATCTACTGGGATGTTTCGGTCATACGCTGCATTTTCTTTAGGTGTTTGTATATTTTCTCATTCCTGGTCTAAGAAAATTAAAATAACCACTTGGAGGTGGTGGTTTTTCTTGATCCATTGTAATCAAAGTAATAGAGGTGACTGATGGAGATTTGATACACTTGTTGCATTGAATAGGTAAGAGATTTTATATTGGGAGATGTTGCATATTTGGATGATGTTCTGTTTGGGTATTTTCATACATGTTTGACTCTGGTACTTCCCCCTTTAAATTGTTGATCATACAATCTTTTATATTTTTTTATTCAATTTTTTTGAAAAAAACATCCCCCCGTGATTATTTTTTGATGTCCAGTTCCAGCTTCCAAATTGTGGTGATTGATAATTCCCTTTGGGCCATTTCATAGATAGCTTATGTGTAAATTTACCAAGGTAGCTAGTATTGCTCACAAAACGTCAGTATCACCTACTTCAATGGAGATGGGATCCCATATTTGTTTTACTGGGTGGAAATAGAGATCCACAATAATTACTCATAATTAACAGACATAAAATTCAATTTTACATATTCATAACTAATGTAAATGATGATCCATATTACTTGATCAAAATAAATTACACAAAATTCTGTATTACTTATTGTTATTTAAGGACATTATGTTCTTCATTTTTTATAAGGATAAATTTTCATAGTGTTCCTTAGTTTTTACTCATAATTAAAGGATGTTGAGTTCTTTATTATCTACTAAATATTAAAGTACATAGTAATAATTATTTATTACTAGAATAATATGTTCAGAGAAAAACCATAATATTATGAATAAGGTAGTATCAATTGGTTTTGCGGTGAGGATCTTGAGCCAAAATGGGTATGATTAGGTTATTTATAACTTTTTTTATTATTTCATGAACACTATTTCATTATATATCAAAAAACTAGATTGGTAATTGATCCCATTAGTGGTGTCATAATGATTTGTACTCACAGCTTGTCTAGGACAACAATTGGTACCCATACAAATTTCATGAATGTAGGTTTGGACATTGGAAAGTGTCCCACTATGGTTTTATGATTCTATACTCAGATAGATAATGGGGGGAGAGGACTGACCAATTTCATATGATGAAATTGTTGTATATAGTTTCACATTTTTGTACTCCTATGTATATAACATATTGCACTGTATATCTTATTTTATGTACCCCATGATCTACATTTTTATAGCATCATTAAATGATTTTCTATATGATACTGGGTATTATTTATGTCATTTTAATTTTTTATAGAAGATTAGTTTTGATATTTTCATTTTCACTACTTCTAATTGTTTATTTATATATTTTCCCATTATTATCTTCCTTGATCATGAGGACATAATATTATAACAGTATCATAACTAACCGTTGGTTTTAGTTGTAATCATATACCATATGGGGACGCTCTCTTGAGGATTTTTGGTCAAATATTCTCCATTACTTAAGAGTGAACCAGGTTTGGAACATTACTTATTTTATAAATTTGAATTTTCCTTTTGTCTTACTATTTTGATTTGGTAGACTTGAGACTATTAATGTGTTGTAATATTGTATTGAACCAATTTCTAGGAGTATCTAACTTACATACAGGCAAAATACATGTTTCCATGTAAGGGGCATGCTATTTAAATTTTTGTCTAGTATAGTTGTATTGATTTCACTCATGGGTAACAAAATTGATTTGCGATGTTCATTATTATTATTATTAGAGATTATCTTTGGAAATTGGAAAAATACAATGAAGAATTTTTTTCATGAATTAGTATAGGTGCATGAAGATTTATATATGATATATATTACATTCCATTTTTTATTTATTATGTGCATTACCTACAAAATTTTATGGTGCCTTTATTTTTATATATATAGATTGGACTCAAATTTCATGCAATAAAATGGAATAATTAATTAGATAATTAATGTGTTTTTATCAACCAATGTGGTATTTTCCCACATAGCATGTTGGTGGAACCTTAAGTAACCGATTATTGCATGTTTTCCTCATGGATCATTGGGATCATAGGCATAAACATTAGTGGTTGCGATGATCCATATAATTTTACCGTTGTAAAATTATATTTGTAGTTACATGATATGAAAATTGAATATATAAGGAATAAGAAATTTTAACATTGGAATAGAACAAACATCTAACAGAACAATGATATATTTATATATAAAACTACATAATAATAACTATTAAATGAAAATTTTGACGTTAATTTGGGATAGAAATTGAATGTTTAATAGTGTTTTACAATATAACTATTAGTTGAAACTCCATATAATCGAAACTATTTTAATAAATGGTTTCTTAATTGAAACCTAAACTTATTAGTGGGTATTGGGAGTGTCTATCATGTTACCTTATAAACACTTAAGTTACATACAATTGGATTTATGAGTAAGAATATGGGTATCAACCCTTATATATAAAAGATTTATACCTTTGTATTATTTTATATAAGATAAATTTTCATCAATACTCATTAGGTCTGTGTTTTAAATTGGAGATATTTTCATCCACATTGGCCTCAGGTTGAATGCCCGGATGGTGACGATGATTATGCTCCGGAGGTGGTGGGACCTACACCACAAGTATTAATTCTTATAGAACTGTATATAGAAACCTTTTTTGTACCTGATCTGGGAACCAACACATAGTTTTGAGAGGGCTTTATATTGTTTAAATTGACTGTGTAAGGAGTTATGTGACCTTACAATACTATAGAAGAGTTGACATGAGAGTTTCAGTAGCTTCATCCACCTAATTTCTCTTGGGATAATTTCCCCAAGGCTGATAACTCAAGGAAAGATAACTCCATATCTATCATCATGCATAGGATACACCTCTAAAGAGGAGGGTTGTGTTTGGAGAATATATAGATTGTATGAATATACCAATAATTTTTGGGATGCCAAGAACCATGTAGGCCATCATTAAAAGATAGCCTAGAGGGACTTTCTATCATATTTTTATGATTACTTATTTTCAGATAAAGTGATAACTGAAAAAGGTGGGGAGTTTTTTCATTGATAAGAGAACACTCTCTCTATTGTGTACTATTCAGGTGCCTTTATGGATCCCCAATTTTTCACTATCTCTTACTAGTTATGTGTTGAATATAGAATGGTGGTTTTATGATATGATTAGGTAGGCCATTCATTCACAGAGGATTTTTTTCATTTGACTACCATATATATGATAGTAAACTAGGTTTTCATATACAAGTGTAACCTGATGGAATATGTTGATGTTGGGCATGGATTTCCAGTTAATTTATATGTAGGTAGCTAATACAATGGTTAAAAATTACATTTTGAGCTTTATTACAAGATACGTAGTGGATGGAGTGTACACCCTAGTATCCAGGTGACTTTTCATTGAATATCCATGTCCGAATACATTAAGTCCATGTGTATAAAGGACCTAGTGGAGTGTCAGGATTATGGGATGCTGGGAAATAATCAATGGTTTTGCAGGACCATTCCTGTAACGGTTATTGAGTGAGGGTCTCTACTAGTTACAGGTTTCATATCATGATTTGTAGCTCCCAAACTGGTAGAAATATGGTGTAATAGAATCTATTTATTATATGGAGGTAGTCATGGGAAAAGTGGATATACTATTGATTTGTAGTGTCAGATTAGAGATCCCACTAATGGTAAGAAAGTTATATCTCAAAACCACTGATTGGAAAATATATATGCATTTTAACCTATTTCATTGAATAAAAATGTTAAGTCATCAATGGTTTGAGGTATAGTTTTTTATGTATACATTAGTATCTTTCTTATTGGATAAATGCAATTTACATTCTTTTATTCATATTTCATTCATAAAATTTATTATGCTTGAAATGCAGCACTTCTTTCTATTGATGACTCTTAATACTTCATTAATATTGAAGATAGAGGGTATATTATAGTATAATCAATTCCCTCATGATATTCATTGTTACAATTCCATTTGGAACCTTTTCTTTCTCAATATGTAGATATTCAATTTATACCTAGGATGGATTGACCAGTTTCCCATCAGGACCATATAGATTTTTTTTATCAAATAATTTCTTGTAAATCCTCAGAGGGATATGGGTATATGCATAAAAGGGAATAGGATATTTAATTATTTGATCCTAAGCTAATAATTGTTGGTTAGGAAGAGTTTCAAGCATGATTTCAATCCTTTTATAAGTGACTAAAAAATGAATCGGAAAAAATTCTATCATTTAGTTACTCATTTCAAGGGAATCTTCATTGAATACATTTCAAGGATTCCTCCTATGAGAGGTATATCTTATTGTTTTCATAGTGATATGAGAAGCACCTATATCTATTCCAACCTACCAGATAGATCCTACCAATATTCAGTAACTCAAAATATAGTTAGAGGACCTAGAACTTAAAGGGTTCAGTTGACGCAATACTCTCCCTAGGGTATTACCCATGTTTCTTACAATGAAGGTGGATAATAAACATAGTCATTATGTGGATTACCAATGATTGAATGAGAATATTTTTATGAATTGTTATTTATTTCAACATATATAATACCATTTTTATTAACTTTGAGGAGATTGGGCCTTCTCAATGATATACTTGAGGTGTGGCTATTATCAAGTGAATGTTAGGACTTTGAATATACCCCAAAAAACCCTTTGAAGTAGATATATAATATATGAGTATTTGGTAATGTCATTAGGTCATATGAACTCATAAACTAATTTTATGGAATTGAATAATTATATATTAAATCTGTATGAGTATTCTATTATGGTTGTTTTCTATAAGGATATCTTAGTCTACTCACAGACTCTAAAAGACATGAAAAAAACCTTAAAATCATTTTTAGTATAATTGGAGAGTATAGGTTGTATTCAAAGATTGGAAAATTCCATTACTGGATTGAAAATGTTCAATTCATGGGTAAAATTATATTGGAATATGGGTTATCTATGGACCCATGTATGTCAAGAACCATTGTTTTATTAAACCATCCCAAGAACCTCTTTGTCATTCCGATTCTATTAGGGAATGAATGATATCATAGGAATTTTTTTCAAGATTTATCATACCTTGTAGAACATGTCACATTCTTGATGAATGAGGATGATAAATTATAATGGTATAAATATTGTCAAAAAATCATATAATATTTAAAGTTAAGACTTACCTTAGCATCGATTACGATCTTACCTGAGGTTAAAAGAGGAAATATTGATTTTTTATGCCTTCAGTATCATATTGGGAGTAGTTCTGATGCAAGTGGATTGATTCATGGAGTATAATTATTGAAACATTATTCCTCATGACCATAATCACCTAACATAAAATATCAATTTACTAGTTTTGGATAATACCTTTTGATTCTAGAAACATTATTTGTTGGCTGAGTAGTTATTAGTTTACACAGATTGTAAAAGTATCAAATAAAAATTCACACAGTTTGACATGAACCATCGCAAATAAATATGTGTTAAATACCTACAATAATTAAATTTTTATAATTATTATACATATGGGAAACGAAATTTAGTGGTTGATTTTCTATATAGAAAGACTCAAATAAAGTGGTTCATGAATCTTGTAGTGTGGGGATGTTGATGACTCCATTTTTCTAAGATGCATCTAGCGGTTCAAGACTATTGTGGGTATCCTATTATTACAACCATAATAAGGAATTCATTACTTCTAGATCAATTAATGATGATTCATCTTTCTGATTATGAAGACCTAGTCCTATGAGAGAGTGTTTTAGGTGAGGACCCATCTCCTGGTTGGTCACTTAATTGGGGTGAGATCTTGGGTATTCATGAATGTGTTTATGTTCCTATGGAATTTCTGGATGAATTTTTGTGAGAATATCTAACCATTAAATAGATAGTACAAACCAAACAAACAAAGATGTGCCTTGTCTTATGGTTCTAGTATTAGTGGGCTAGTAAGAAGATAGAGAGATATGGTTTCATAATTAGGTGTTCCACCAATTAGCTGGTGAACACATAACACCATGAGAAACTAGGATTTTAAAGATGCTACATCTTCCTGAGTGGAAATGGAATGACATCTCTATGGATTTTGTAATGGGTTTTATAAAATACCCTTTTGGTTTTGATTTTTATGGGTTATCATGGATATGATGATGAATTTCACATACTTTTTTCCCATTCAAGAGACCATTTAGTGGAATGTATGGGGATTATATATGTCATGGAGATTATATTCTTTTACGGGGTTCTATGTACCATAGTCGTAGATAAGGATTCTCATTTTACATTGTGGTTTTAAAAGGGGTTGTAGAGGGCTCTTGGTTCATCGGTGATTTTAATCACAGCCTTACACCCTCAAACCAATGGACAATTCGAGTGTACTATATAGGGTTTTAAAGACATGATTAATTCACTTTTACATTATTTTTCATTTTATTGGGTAAAAATATACATATTATAGAGTTATCTTATAACAATAGCATCCATGTTACTATATATATATGACTTTTTATATAGTTTTTATGGTAGGTCATTTCAAACATCCATGTGATAGTTAGAGGTAGGATAGGCATTACTGCTAGGAAATTATCACTTTGAAGAGAGATATATAGTAGGAACTACAAATCAGAAATCTTATAGATATAGCTCGGTCTAAGAATAAGTTTTTGGTTGATTGTCTCTACTGGCAGCTAGAGTTTTATGTGGGAGATATGGTCTTTTATGACTTTCACCTAGATTATGGCATTGATAGATTAGTTTGAAAGGTTATATAGAACATATATTTTTCAGACCATATGAGGTTTTTGAGAGGCTTATAATTGTTTCATATTGGATATCACTCATTCATAGGTACAACACTATGAATAATGTTTTCCAAATTTATTATTTAAATTGTTATCTCTAAGACTTGCCTTATGTCCTTCAATCTAAAGAGGTTGACTTAGACGTTGATGATTATTTTGAGGAGTATCTAGTTCATATTATTTATCATAGCATGAAGGCTCAATGTGGTAGTTCACTTCCTCAAGTATATGTGTTATACATGAAAAAACATTTAAAGTAAGTGAAGTGGGAGATGGAGGCCAATGTACATGCTAAATAGATTGACGTATTCTAACATGATGTCCACCCACCCTTATATGGGAAACATGATGATGATTTATTTTAAGGAGTGGAGGCTTCACGATAAATTTATTAATATTGATATATTAACACTTTAATATTTTTGACCCCTTCTTTTATTCTAATTAGAAATACCTAAGAGCATATTGAAGTTTTCTGAGTATTTTGGCTCATTCAGAACTCAATGTTATGAATTTTTTTTAATGAAATGGTGAGTCATAAACTTCGTCCATTGTTAGTGCTAACTATGTGACTCAACAATTAGGTACATATTGGGTGATGCATGACTAGTTTAAACAATGTTTGTGAGCCTAAATGTCCATGAAAAACATATGGAATATTTTAGATTTTTGTCTCGTGGTTTGTGCATGGTCTCCCCAAACTATGTCCCAAACTACACTAATAGCTGAGGACCTAGATAGTGACCATGCATGGGGGATACATTGTTTTATTGATTGTGTGCCATGCTCATTTGGTTTTTTTCCATGGGGTTTTTTGGACCATTTTTTGGGATTGAATTCACCATCCAAAAAGAAATATTTACACCATCTTAAAATGTGAGAAATGTCCATTTGGAACCTCATTCCTCATTAAACTGAAACACTATTTTCTTTCACCAACTAAAAAGTATCCAATTATAGTTTTAAGCTCCATTTACTCTCAACCTAGGCATTGATCCATTTCTTCCATCTGATATATGATTCAAGTATCATTCATCACGATGGATAAATAACAGTAAGATTACAATTCCTCTAACTTCTTTTTTCATCTTCCATCATCATATCACATTCTATTTTTATGTGTTATAATATTCTATATTATCATGGACTTTTTTTGTTTCATTTATTTCACTCATTTTATCTTAAGTGTAAAGACCTAGAAATTTCAAGGGAATTTTTTCCTTAATTTCATTGGAATTTTACGAGTCTCTGGCTTCTAACGGAACTTGATTTCGAGGCCCGGTGTGCCCGGAATCAATTTCCGATGTTTATCTTGGGTACGTTCAGTGAACGAATGAGCGGGTTTTTCTAACTTTTAAACTAATGCTCGGAATTGAAATACGAGGGCACCGATAAACTTACAGCGCTGGTAATTGTTTAAGGGGACCTTTACCGTAGTTGCGTTTCCAGCGGGTTGAGTTTTATTATTTGGGGAATTATATTAAAATAAATAAATTTGGTGGAGAAAAATTTTATTTATATCTACGGTGGTTAAATCCTACAAAGGGGAGTTAAGTGTGGGACCCCCAACCACCAAACTACCATTGTGTGGATATTTGGGAGGTGGGGCCCACACGAGCCCCAATCTTCCACATTCCATAGCACTTTTCAAACACCTCTTTAAACTCCCCAAATACCTCCCTTAAAACCCTTTTTAATTAACTCGTTAACTCGTCAAACCCCCTATTAATGAGAATATTTCACCTCCCTCTTCCCCTCTTTAATGCATGACAACACATTTTAATTAAGGAGATCATCCTCTTAAATTGATTAAAGAGTTTGATTTATTTTGAAATGGAATGACACTTATATAAATTGGCAGAGCTTATTTTTTATTACGGGGATAGAAATTATTTTTTTGGGGGAAAGCTTTGGAGAAATAATGATTGGTGTTCTTCTCTCAACGATGTACATCGACCACTCTCGATGAAGAATGACTTTGACGAAGAACGCGAAGTCACTGACGATGTGACTTATCTTCTTCTTCCTCCACATCATGAGAGGATACACTACCATGGGGAACGTCATAAATGACGACGACTCTTCCTTCGATGTCAACGGAATCGACACTGATCTTCCGCGACATCCGATAACCACGAAGTTTGTCTTCTTCAGTTCGACGACGTGCGACGTCTTATCGAGGTAGGGGGTTTTCATATATAGTGTATATGTTATTTATACTATTGTGCATGGGTATTTAATTTCGGGGTGTCTCTATAATTTATTTTGAATAAATTATTCCCTTTCCATTGATGAATTATGGATTGACCCTCTAATGCGGAGGGCACGGGCTAACGAACAAGCCCAGACCCTCCGCTAGTAGTTCTTTTGTGCATGGATTGACCGAAAATGATGAAATAGGACCACAACGGCATTTGGAAGCTTTCATAGTATAGTTCGGGACCCAAGAAGACTGCCGACACAAACATAATCTAAAACGGACCACTGGAGCAACTCTGGTGGCCCACAGAAGCTCGTGGCGGTGCGGGTCACCGGCACGGCGGTGCCGGCGACCGAAGGCGGTGGCCGGAGCCATCCGGCCGCCTGGATGCGTCGGTGCCCCAGCGCGCCGCTAGAGGAAATCCACTACAACAATAGCCACGACGGTGAGAAGTCGAACCCTACGACAGCGCGGGATCCGGGAGGCGGGGCGACGTCGCAGGTATTAATCAACAGGGGGCCTCCCCCCACCCCACCCCCACACCGCTCGGCGCAACGCGCTCGGCCAACCAGCCGAGCCGCAATTGGCCACCAGGCCGGGCTACACCAAACCGAGTCGGACCCCAATCCGGGTTGGTTCGACCCAGTTCGGGCCATCCCAGGGGGTTTCAGGTCGTGTTAGACCGGGCCCAGACCCCCTATTTTCAAACCTTTTTCGGTTAAACAGACATATCATGAGCTACGGACCTCTGGTCGACTCACCGTCAGTTGCGTAGGATTCCTTGGATTAAGAAAATTCTTTTGAAATACTTCACCCAATGTTTGGACTCAATTGGAGTATGGCTGGGGTGGATTTTACACAAAATCCCACTGGGCCCCTAGAACCGAAATGCAAATAACTCACAGACCGAGCATCTGATTGACGCGCCGTCTGTTAAGTTGAGACCCATATCACGAGGTGGTACTTTGTGATACTTCTACGTCATACTTCTTGGAACTTGGAAGTAATGACCAGTAGCTCGTGGAGCGGACCCTCCCAGAGACGAGCGTACGGAGTGCCAAGATCGAGTAGCTATAGACCTGATGACTGGTTGACTGATTCGACTCATAGTGATTCGGTTAGCCCAGTGGACGGAGCGCCTGGTATTTGGAGACAGACCCATGGCGGACGGAGCGCCTGGTAGTTGGTAGCAGACCTGCGGTACTTGACAGGAGGAGTACCTCTATAGGCTATTAGGGAGAGCACCCGATATTTGGCGGTAGACCCTCAGAGGACGGAGCACCAGGTAGTTGGTAGCAGACCCACGATACTCGACAGGAAGATTACATCAGATGTCTATGGTAAGTGAGTAGCGCCTCGAAGTCGTGATAGGGCAGCTGTACTCAACAGACGTGGAGTTCTCCACCAGTTGTGGTTTCGATAAGGAAAATCCTAGTTTGAGCTGAGTCTTTGACCTTTGTGTTTACCTAATGATTGAGATTGGTTACTTGATAACATAGGTATATGTATGTGCATATACCTATGTAAAGGTTATCTATTGAGATCTTTCTTTATGGTTTATCCTTGTGGGATTTAGTGAGACCTTGAGGGTCTCGGGGTCCCTACTAAGTTTCCATATACTCACCCCTGCATGGTCTATTCCCACACCTCGTTTTGTTGGATGCAGGCGATGTACAACACAGATCATGGTTGAGGCATGTAGAGTTGGACAGTACCCTGAGGTGGACTTCACAGTGAGATGGTACCTAGAGGTGGACTTCACGACTAGACGGTACCCGGAGGAGACGGATGGACGTGGAGTGCTGAGGAGGACATCTGTACCTACCCTTCAGGTAGGAACCCGAAGGGCGATCTAGGAGCTGCTTCATCTTTCAGTTGTTGTCTTTACATTTGTACTTTTCATTCAGTTGTAGTTGTACCTTTCTGTTGGGCTTATATTTACGGCCCCTTTGTACTTTCAACACTTTTGTTATACTGCTTAATTATTGTTTTCTTCCACTTGATCTCTGGTTGTGTGAGTTTTCATTTTATAAAGGCAATCCCTTCCCATTTATAGGGATTTACACCTTTGGTGCTAGTCGACAGCCCCTGGCCTATAGAAGGCAGTCTTGGGGTAGTTACGACACGGGCCCCAGGGGATAGGTCTTGAAAAATTGGTATCAGAGGAGTCGGTTCTTCCGCAGAACTTATAACTCTGATGTTTCTTTTCTGTGAACCAATACTGTTAAGGGTACCGAGTGTGGTTTTCAGTTCAGGGAATCCAGTGTTGGTTTGGCGGCTGATGTATCCATACACTAGGACCCTGACCTCTGATTTCCGACTCAGTGCATGAAAACACTGATTTCTTGTGTGTTTTTAAATTTTTTTCATAATGTTAGATTAACCAGTTCAGCTCACCAGGTTTAATCCTTTGTTCGTGTCGCATCTATCCAGGATATCTCCACGCAGAAAGTCAGATGGAGTTCCAAGAGAGTACTCGATAACGGCCCACCGAGCGATGAGACTCCAGTGCAGGGCCCACTTTCTATGTTGGAACCTTCGGGTGGTGTACCAGCAGCACCACCACCCGTTAGGAAGTAGATGCCACAAGACGTACTAGTGGACGATGCACGCAGACAGAGCACATTGCACGAGTTCCAGCAACAGAGGCCTCTGATGTTATGAGGCGAGGATGATTACCAGGCAGTAGTGGACTGGCTGGAGGTGATTGCTAGAGTTCTACACCTTGTCTATACACTAGTATAGAAGATGGTGATCTTAGCTACCGGTGTTTCCCAGTGAGTGACCATGAGGATGGTCAATATAGTGATGGTACATTTGTACGTGGACCGATGCCTGATATAGTACCTTAGGGTAGTGTGCCATATATATCACTACCTATTGGTCAGCTGTTTCAACCAGTGGTACCGGTAGATGACACATGAAGGTTCAGTACCTTACACGTGTTTCAGCATCAGATACCCCTCAGGTTCCGAGGTGAGCCCGACTCACAGGCGGCTGAGGACTGACTTGAATAGGTTGCTGAGAGTTTTCTAGAGCTTATACAACTTTGGCAGGATGACATGTCGGCAGCTGAGTAGTCATCGAGGTGTACCGAACATTCCTAGTACACGATGACTACGATATGGTCAGTTCTTTAGGGCTCGGACTTCCAAACGAGGTTTGTTTACGGACATCCGATCCATCACCTTTACTCTATGCATTCCTACTTATGTTAGGGTGCTAGAGAGAACCTTTGTGGTTGAGAATTCGTTGGCCGAGTGGATACAACTAGTGAAGGATAGTAGTGGGAAAGAAGGAAACTGGTGCCAGTCTCAGAGACTTGGGCGTTTAAAATGTTTCAAGAAGAGGAAGTGTTAAGGATATATGAATCTACAGAGCATCATACGTGGAAGCCGAGCAAGTAGGGAAGCATGTGGTGATTTACATGTTGACATGTTACAACCACCCGCATTTGTAGTCCTTGCCAGGCTCAGGGAGTAGGAGGGAAGGGGAAGAGAGTAGCTTCATTCTGTCAAGGAGTGTGACACAAGGGCTCTGGGAATGATTCGAGGTACGATCTGTGTCTACTACTAGCTGCCATAACAACAGACATTTATACGAATCATTCCTTCCTTCCACAAATCGTGTCCCAGACCTAGAGTTTTCGGTTAAGCCATTGACTTGACCTTCACGTCTAGAGATTCCTTTGGGAGGATACTCGATAATCACAATTACGTCGACAGTGTGATCTGAACCTTGAGGTGGGGGTATTGGTTGGAACCTCATGGTGGTAGCGTGGAGGCCTTATGACGTTAGTTTGGGTATGGACTGGATAACCACAGTTCATACACAGATTTACTATATTAGGAAAAAAGGTTGTGGTTTACCTACAACGTAGGGATGGAATTTTCCTTGGTCGGTGAAAAGGAAACCCCAGGTATCACATGATGAAATCATACATAATTAGGCGCAGTCGATCACTCATGAGTTGGCCAGACCTATGTTTGTGCCAGACTTCTCAAGAGTTGCTGCAACAATTTTAGCATTGACGAAGAAGGGGAAACTCTTTGTGTGGTCAGAGAGATGCCAGCAGAGCTATACAGGAGTTGAGGCATAGATTGACCAGTATGCCCATCTTGAGGCTATAGGAGAATGTGCAGATCATCTAGGAGAGGATGAAGACTACACAGAGCAGACATGAGTCCTATGCTGATAGGAGACAGAGACCACTGGAGTTCAAGGATGGAAACCATGTCTTCCTACGGGTCTCACCTCGATGAGGTCTACGGAGTCTTGGCCGAGTGGGAAAGTAATCTTCAAGGTTCATAGGAACATTATAGGTCCACAAAAGTGTAGGCGAAGTGGCTTACATCTTGACTCCTCCACCTTAGTTGCACCGGGTGGACGACGTCATCCACGTATCTCAGCTGAGGAGATGCGTGCATGACCTAACCGTCATAATCAACCACTAGGAGCTAGATATCTATTATGGGGTGACTATCCTGGAGGTTCCTGTAGAGATTGAGGATTTAAAGGAGCGGGTCCTATGAGGACAGTCGATTCCTCTTGTGCGCTTTCACTGGCTGCATGGGAACCTCTAAGAGAGCACATGGGAGCGGGAGGCCCAATTGTGTGCTTGGTACCCCCTTTAGTTTCCCTAGTTTATGTTGTAGATTTATGGGGATGTAAAGCCCTGAGGTGTGAGTAATGTAAAGTCCTAGAAATTTCAAGGATATTTTTTTCTTAAATTCTTCAGAATTTTACGAGCCTGTGGATTCTAACGGCACTTCATTCCGAGGCCCGGTGTGTCCAAAATCAATTTCTGAAGTTTATCTCTGGTACGTTCTGTGAAAAAATGAGCGGGTTTTTCTAACTTTTAAACCAGTGCTCGGAATTGAAATATGAGGGCACTGATGAACTCGTAGCGCATGTAATTACATAAGGGGACCTTTACTGTAGTTTATTTTCAAGCGTGTTGAGTTTTAATATTTGGGGAATTAAATTAAAATAAATAAAATTGGTGGAGAACAATTTTATCTATATCTACGGGGGTTAAATCCTACAAAGGGGAGATAAGGGTGGGACCCACAACCATCTAACTACCGTTGTTTGTATATTTGGAAGGTGGGGCCCACACGAGCCCCAATCTTCTAACTTCCATAACACTTTTCAAACCCCTCTTTAAACTCCCCAAATATCTCTCTGAAACCCCTTTTTAATTAACCTGTTAACTCTTCAACTCCCCTATTAATTAGAATTTTTCACCTCCCTCTTCCCCTCTTTAATGCATGCCAACACATTTTAATTAAGGTGATCAACCTCTTAAATTGATTAAAGAGTTTGATTTATTTTGAAATGGCATGAAACTTCTATAAATTTAGAGAGCATATTTTTTATTATGGGGTAAGAAAATATTTTTGTGGGGGAAAACTCTGGAGAAATAATGATTGGTTTTCTTCTCTCAACGAAGAACATCGTCCACTCTCGATGAAGAATGACTTCTAAGAAGAACACGAAGTCACCGACGACGTAACTTATCTTCTTCTTCCTCCGCATCAAGAGAGGAGACACCACCGTGGGGAATGTCAGCAATGACGACGGCTCTTCCCCCGACCTCAATGGAATCGACACCGATATTCCGCGACATCTGATCACCGCAACGTTCGTCTTCTGCGGTTCAAAGATGTGCGATGTCTTATTGGGGTAAGGGGTTTTCGTATATAGTGTATACTTGATTTATACCCTCTTTCATGGTTTTTTAATTTAAGGGTGTTTGTATAATTTATTTTGAATAAATTATACTCTTGCCATTGATGAATTATGGATTGAGCCTCTAATACAGAGGGCACGAGCTAACAAACAAGCCCGGACCCACCGCATGTTGTTCTTTTGTGCGTGGTTTGACCAGTGATGATGAGACGGGATCGAAACGGTGTTTGGAAGCCTTCTCAGTAAAGTTAGGGACCCAAGAAGACCACCGACACAAACAGAAGTTGAAAACTGCCAATAAAGCAACTCCATGGGCACACGGATGCTCGTGGCGGCGCGGGTCGCCGGCACGGCGGTGCCGGCGACCGGAGGCAGCGGCCAGAGCCATACAGTATCCTGGAGGCAACGGCGCCCCAGCACACCGCCAATGGAAATCCGCCGTGGCAATAGTCGCGGCGGCGAGACATCAAACCCTATGACCGTGTCAGATTTGAGAGGTGGGGCGGCGGCAGCGGGCACCGCCGGTATCAATCAACGGGGGGTCACGCACCCCCACTTAGCGCAACGCGCTCGACCACTAGGCCGGGCCGGGCCGAGCCCAACCTAGCCGGATCCGGACCTGGGTCGGGTTGACCCGGTTCTGGCCGACCTCGGGTGTGTAGGGCCGGGTCGAACCAGGCCTAGGCCCCCTAATTTCGAACCGTTTTTAGTTAAAAGGACATATCTTGATCTACAGACCTTCGACCAACACACCATTAGTGTTGTAGTATTCCTTGGATTGAGGCGGTCATATTGATATATTACACTAAAGGTTTCAAAAAAGTTTGTGTATGTCCGGGTTGGTTTGAACCCGAAACCAATCGGGCCCTTGGAGCGGAAACACTTATAACGTGAGTACCGGACGTCCGATTGATGTGCCGTTGACTTTGTTATATCCCACTTGATGAGATGGTTCTTTTGGAATACTTCAACTGAGGTATGGCCGCAGTTGGACTATGGTTGGGTTGGATTATACCCAAAATCCAACCAGGCCCTTGGAACGGAAATGCAAATAACTCACAGACCGGGCGTCCAATTGACGCACCATCTGTTAAGTGGGACCCCAATGACAAGGCGGTCTGTTGTGATACTTATACGTGAGACTACATGTCACTTGGATGTAACGACCAATATCTCATGGTGCAGACCCTCCAAGAGATGAGCTTACGGAGTGCGGAGACCGAGTAGCTGTAGACCCGATGACTGCTTGACCGATTCGACTCGTAGTGATTTGGTTAGCCCAGTGGACGGAGCGCCCGATATTTGGCGGAAGAACCAAGGAAGACAGAGCGCCTGGTATTTGGAAGCAGACCTATGGTACTCGACAGGTGGAGTACCTCTGTAGGCTATTAGGGAGAGCACTCAGTATTTGGCGGCAGACCCTCAGCGGATGGAGCGCCTGGTAGTTGGCAGCAGACATGTGTTACTCGATAGGAGGAGTACATCAGCAGTCTATGGTTAGTGAGTAGCGCCTTGGAGTCATGGCAGGGCCACCGTACTTGACAGATGTGGATTTCTCCAGCATTTGTGGTTTTGATATTGAAAATCCTAGTTTGAGCAGAGTCTTTGACCTTTGTGTTTACCCCATGATTTATATGGGTTACTTGATAACTTAGGTATAAGTATGGGCATATACCTAAGTAAAGGTTATCTGTTGAGATTTTTATTTGTGGTTTATCTCTGTTGGATTTTGGTAGACCTTGAGGGTCTCGGGGTCCCTACTGAGTATCGTTATACTCACCCCTGTACGTGCTATGCCTGCACCATCGTTGTGTTGGATACAGACGATGGACATCACTGATCGTTGTTGAGGCATGTAGAGTTGGACGGTACCCGGAGGTGCACTTCATTGCGAGACGGTACCTGGAGGTGGACTTCATGACGAGATGGTACCCGTAGTAGATGAACGGACGTGGAGTGCCGAGGATGACATCTATACCTAC
This sequence comes from Viscum album, assembly GCA_963277665.1. Classification (NCBI taxonomy): domain Eukaryota; kingdom Viridiplantae; phylum Streptophyta; class Magnoliopsida; order Santalales; family Viscaceae; genus Viscum; species Viscum album. Next base: position 880,205,698 of record OY728153.1, on the reverse strand, counting down.
CATTCAAGTAGGAACCCAGAGGGTGATCCAGGAGCTGCTTTATCTTTCAGTTTTTGTCTTTATAGTTTTTCTTTTCTTTCAGTTGTAGATGTACCTTTCTATTGGGATTGTATTTATGGACCCCTTTTATTTTCAGAACTTTTTTATAATACTTACTTAGTGTTTACTTCCACATGATCCCTGGTTGTGTGAGTTTTCATTTTATGAAGGCAATGCCTTCCCAGTTATAGGGATTTACACCTTTGGTGCTAGTCTCCAGCCCCTGGCCGATGGAAGGCGAGCTTGAGGTAGTTACGACATGGGCCCTAGGGGACGGGTCATGACATTATGTTAAAAGTTCATATATGGCATGGAATATCCTAGTAATTTAATGTAGGTGGGATATACCATTTTTGTAAAAGGTCATGAGTTTATATGTTTTGGTGATTGTTCCACAAATTGGAACATCCATGCATTTCTCCAAAAATATATAATATCAAAAATTTATCACCTAGAACTTGAATTGACATTCTATTGGACCTTTGTAACTAGTTAGAGGTTGATATCCTAAACTTGAACAAATTCTCTAGGTGTGATTGGTTGAATTCCTTAATGTTCATTTTTCCCATACGACCAAAACCCAACTAATGTATGTTTTCATTTTTTTGTCAAGACAATGTTTATAAATTGAACTATAAAAATTATTATAGATTTTACAAATCCATGGACCACTTGATCACTTATAAATGAATGAGATGAATTATTAATTGTAAGACTATGTAACTTGACCATGAAAATCTAGATATTATCATGTGGGTTACACTTATCGCATTTTTATTACACTTGAGTAGTTTGACATAAATTATGTGTTGAAATGTTTTTGGTAATGAGTATTATCAAGGAAATAGAGTACTTTTCTATCATGATTACATATTTTAATGGACATGACATTCTATATTTTATGTTTATAATTAATTTAAATGATGTTACATAACACATACTCATAATTAATGGAATTGAAATTCCGTAGTACATACTAATAAATATTGGACAAGTAGATGAATATAAATTACAAAAAATAGTATACATGATATCTTATATTATGTATTGTAATTTTAGGACATTTCTTTCCTCCTTGATGATTCACGATAAATGGACATGATGTTCATTATATTTTCTATTAATTAAAGGACTATACATTCCCTATCATCTAATAAGAATTAAATGACATAATTATCCTTATTGATTAATAAAATAATTCCTCACAAATCAAGAAAAGTATGAAGAATGTGGTATCAGAAGGGTGTTATTTGAGGATCCCAAGCTAAAGTGCGATTGAAAAATTTATTTACTGCCTTTTTATTACTACCTAAACATTGGTTAGTTTTATATTCATAGGATATATCTGTAAAAAAAATTTGGTTTCCTACTATGTTTTACTCCCACCCTATCTAGGCCATGGATTGGTACCCAGTAATATTTCATGGATGTACATTGGGACAATGAATATGGCCTACTATGGATGTTTGATTTCTATAATAGAATAGATTATTTTAGAAGAGTACTGAACTAGTTATCATGATCTTATTTGAGTTTATCTTCTTGATTTGTGTATGATTTTCTGTATAATGTATTATAATGTATTATTGATACCATTTATCCCACGATCCCCATTTTTTATCATTATAAAATCATTATTATGTATATAAATCTTGGTATTATTTATGTTAGTTTGAATTTTTTATGATTACTTCTGATGTTTATATTTCTACTTATTTTGGAAGATTATATGTATTACCCTTTTTTATATACCATGAATGTGATGATATAGTATCTCAACCATACCATCATTGAACCTCACTACTGTTCTAAGCCTCTAACATATGAGGAGGAATTCATTAGGTCATGTGGCCAACTGAGTTCGATTAATTTTTACTGAACCACTTCTGGCACATTACTATATCAATGGAATGATTGATTATAGTGTTTCCAATGTGATTATAGTTTAAATATTTTATAATGTTTATGGTGTTTAAATAAACATAAGTTATTAACATTATAACATTTGATGTTTTAAATTAAATAAGAATTAATATTATGATTTAATATTTGAACATTAAGTTTATGATTCCTAATGTCACTATTTTTTAAACAATGATTCCCAATAATTTTTTACCGTGTAAAAGAGTTTAGTGAGAGGATTTATTTTATGGTTGTACAAAATTGTAGTCAGAATGAAAAATTGATATAATTATTTTTATAAGACTATAAAAGTGAAACAAATAAATCGAATATCATGTGCTTTACCATATTTTATATGATATTATTAAAACTTTTTTATATTTTCGTAAATATTTTTAAAATAATATTATAATATGTTTAATTTACCTTGTTATATAAAATGGAATAACCACTTAATAATTATTTAATTTCATCTCAAAATATTACATAAATTGAAATAATAATTTATCTATCAATGTATCAATTTGAGTTATCATAAATCAATATTTATTATGTTGTATTATATATTGTGATGACATTTAATTATTATCATGGTTTGGGTTTTGTATAGAGATGAAAATTTCAATCATGTTGAAAATAAGAAGTTTTATTTTCTTGATGATTCCCTATGAATACCACAATGATTTTCATAAACTATATCACTAGTATACTAAATGTATATATTTAATATTGAATCATTAGTACATGTGTTTTGATATTTAAATAGAATGACAGCCATAATACATTAATAACTTTTTTATACTACCCTTGAAGAGACCCAAATCATGACGTGCATATAAATTACATTACATTTGTGGAATACCTGATACATGAAAAAAACAAACGCCCAATGATTGTATTAGTTTAGTGTCTTTGGAAACTCAGAACGTAATATTCAAATCATGGTGAAAGATCTTCAACAACCCCTATAAAGATCTTAACCTTTTTTTTCTTACCTAAAACCTTTCCTTATATCCTAGGGAAATGAAAACATAAAAAGGGTGAGCTCAAATGCTCAGTAAGGGTAAACATGGAAACATAAAACAATCCATAAAAATTTGAATGTAAAAACATGAACATGACATAAATATTAGCCGTACATAAATAATAGACCATAAAAAACATTAATCATGATAAAATAACATGGGAATAAAACACACAATTGTGTAAAACCATTAAGAACATGATATTATTTCCATAGTATCAACGGCATTCCTGCCAAGACCATCATAGTGGGCAAAGTCCATTACTGAACTGGGTTTACTTGCCATTCTAGCCCCGTATTACTGAACCAGATTTACTTGCCGTTCCAGCCATGTCTATATCATGAGATATAAATCTTTACCGAATTAATTGGAGGGAGATATATGTCATACCCATATCATAAAGAAATCATCCTTACTTGTGCCACAAAATAAACATAAATCATCCATCATAACCCAAAGAATAAAATGGGTTTTCATAAACATCATCTGATCATAACATAATACATATAAAACAAATGGACATAATTTCATCATAAGAAGAATCATACCATGTAAATAATATAGACATTATACTTGATACATAATAATACAAAATAATTTCATCTTAGAGGGAAAATAGTTTTGACAAAACACTTGAAATGAATTCTTGAGGAAAATATCCTTTCTTCTTCAAAATCATTTTCTTTTTACAAAATTCCATGAAATTTTAAAAGAAAAGGATTTTGTGGAAAATAATAATGAAATCTTTTAGAGTATTCTTCTTTAAAAATGGGCATTATGAAACCATAATAATCCGTTCATGCCGTATAAGTTAAAAAACATTCTCCTCATACTTTTTCCATAAAAGTCAAAAAGTTCCTAGTATGGTAAACAAAAGAAATTTGCTTTCCATAAAACAATATAAAAGTCAAAGAGGGGTAACCATGACATTAAACATACAAGGAATAATATTAAACATTTTATAAAAAACATTTTTATGGTCATGGATGAAAAATATAACCGCAGTAAATACTTACGTATAAGAAATCTCGGATAAAAATTAGATTTCAAAATTATCATATACCTTAGGTCTAATATGCTTTTTATTTATCCGAAACTCCTGTATAATGATTTAAATAATTTCATTGACTTATTTTTGAATCATAGTCATTTTTATAATATCATATATGATTCACTTAGGTATTTATATTACCCGTTCATTTGTCAATTCCATGTTAAAGCAACATTTTGGGTAATATTATTTTCATTTATCATATGTATTTGGACTTGTTATTATTGATATTATTATTAATTATATCATGATTTAAATACTTCCAAAATGTAAAAATGATTTATTTATCATATATATTCAGTATATATATATAATAGATAGATAAATTAAATGAAACACACCGTTCATGGAGATGGTAGGCCGTACGTACAAATGAACGCTGTTTTCATTTCCTTATTGAATTGAATGGAAGTAAGTAAATGACACACACACACACACGCATATATATATATATATTGTAGAATTATTATTTCATACATTTCATGATTATTTATTATATATACTCTATAATCATTCTTGAATTGTTAACATTGAGAATGAATCTCATCGAGTCGTGGAGATGGTAATCCATACGTACGCACGAGCGATGATATAGTTTCCATAATTATTGAATGGATTTGGAGTGGATGATATAATATCTCATAATAAGTATGATGTTATAATAATCATATATATTTATTATTTCCACCATTATACCCATCAATGTATGGAGGTGGTGGAAAAACATATTACACCATGTCGTGGAGACGGTAAGCAGTACATATGCACACGCGGTGATTTTGTTTTTTGTAGTATGAATAGAAGGAAAAATAGAGTTGTTTCTTATTTATAATGACACATCATTATATTAGTGATACTGATGTTGTTACCTTATAATTAATCAAATAAAGAAGATTATGTAGAAGAAGATAGAAACTTGAAAGAATCGGTAGAAGAGATTACCTCTTCCTCGACGTGCCTCTTTTAAACCTCCTCTTAGGGCCCGAGAATTGGTATTTTGAGAAGACCAGAGCCTCTATGATATAACTAGAACTGTTGAGAAGAGTAATTGGCAGGGGTTGACCGAGCCTGAAGGCTCAAAATGTTGTGAAGAGGAGAGGGAGGAGGTGCCCTTTTATAAGGGAGGAGAGGGGCACTTTTGGAATCCTCTAAAATATTAATTTATAATAAACTCAAACCCCACTTACAAACCTCCAAAAATGACTCAAATCCGAATATTAGATGATATAAGGTTGTAATCTAATCAAACAAAATATGATTTAGACGTTATGGTAATTTATATTAAACCTTATCAACTTGAATTATCCTTATTTAATCTATTTAATTTTATTTGTGGTCATAATATTCTAAACATTAAATTGTTATAAATAATTACCTATGTGTTTTGAAATTTCCATATTTGGATACTTTATAAAATTTTAGACCATATAAATTCCAATTTATAATTTTTAAATATTTGTTTTTATTTTTAAACAATTTTATAATATGTTATTATTATAAAAAACAATAGTGTCAATTTTGACACTATTCATTTATTTGAATTCAAATAAAATCCACACAGAGGATATATTCAAAAAAAATTAAATAGATTCTTGTAACAGCCCAAGATTTTATAAAAAAATATTCTTTTTAATTTTATTAATGTCTTGTGTTGTACGCTACACCAAAAGGAGATTGCACAACACACATCCTTGACTTGACTTGCATTACATGCAATCGCGACCTTCCTCGATAGCGTGTGTAGTACGCAATACCGAGTTTCACTAAACAACGATATGCTATAAAAATATTATTAAAACTAGCCGTTATGAATAGTAATAACCACTTTTTGAAATCCAGTAAATCTTATTTTTCAAAATTAACTTTATTTTTGGATTCTGAGTATCGAATTTAGCCTAAGGTGAAATTTTGGTACTTTTCGGATAACTTTCATATTCTGATGAATAGTGAAAATTACTAAATTATAATTAAAAACAACTTTTTTTAATCGAAATCATTAATAGTGATAAATCATTAATTTGAATGGTTTTAAAGTATATTTAGAATATATTTTTACAATTTAATACAATTTTGGTCATTGGATGTAGTTTCACATTTAAACTAGACATAAACAAGTGTCAATCTTTTGATAGATATTGTTTCTTAAAAACACGCTATTTGTTTTAACAGCGGGATTTAATTATAAAATTAATTAATGCAACTTTTATGTTATGAATTTGGTAAAATAGACTTCATTTTTGAATTCGGAATATGAAATATAGCTTGGGATGAAGTTTTGGCATTGTTCTGAAAAACATCAATTTTTGATGAATAGTGAAACTACTAAGTGGTAGGTTAAAAACTGAATTTTGCATAAAACTTAATTTTACCGCTTCTGTGAATGGAATTTCGAAAATCCGAGAGACACGGTTAATATGAAGGACTAAAATGTGGTTCAATGAGATGAAAATAATTTTTTGGTGAATAGTAACTTTTTACTTTTTTTACCACGGTTAATAGTAAATAAGGTAACTAAGGGTAAATATGATATTAATATTACCCTAACACATGTCCTAATTCTATTGGACAAGTGTAATTCGACCAAAAACAAACTTAGGAATAAAATATTACCATTTAGGCCCACTTGGATTAGATTAGGACATTTATTATTAATTTATTTAAAGAAGGGTTAAAATAGTTAAAATCAAAGTTTAATAAGTAAATCATTTTTAATATGGGGTTATACATAAGATAAATTCGACTATAAATATTCATTAGAAAGATAAAAAGATTTCCTACATGATGGTATTTTATTTGTAATTTTAGACATCAAATAATATAATTTATTTATGAGACAAAGATGATGCAGTAATTATCTTATTAATGAAATATTGACATAATTGATAATATAAATACCAAAATAAATTTAATTTAAGACTTTTTATGAATTCCACTAATTTTCTAGGTTACTATGATATATTAGTGTTGATTTAATCAACTTGGTTCGAACATATAATTCTGTTATGACTTTCACAAAAATCATATATCAAATAGTGTCAAAATTGACACAAAATAGTTTTTAAATCAAATATTATATTATTAATTGTTATTTTATTCATAAAAATCTAAGGTTGGGCCAAATGAATTAGATAAGGATATATGTATTAATAATATACAATTTGGGGTTCGTTTGACATGTTATAGTAAGTTTATTAACCATATAGTGAAAGCAAACAAAAAGACACGGTAAAAGTTAAATTATTTAACTTAGAGTTAAATCTAATTGATAAGGTTAAAATAATACCCTAAACTTGTCTAAATTCTATTGGTTGATAGGATTTCGACCCATCCCCACTTTAGCTTCGAAATAAGACCCTTTGGAACCATTATAAACCGATTTTGACTTTAATATAAAATAATATTTTGAGATATTCCTAAGGTGCCCCTCTCCTCCCCTATAAAAGGACACCTCCTCCCCCTCCTCCTCACACCAATTTGAGCACTCAAGCTCGGCCAACCCCTGCCAATATTCCTTCTCCACTTCCCTAGAAACATCCTAGAGGTTCTGGTCTTCCTCAAAGACCAATTCTAGTGCCCTAAGAGGAGGTCTCAAAGAGGCACTTCAAAGAAGAGGTAATTACCGTTACCAATTCTTTCATCTTTATTTCTTCTTACACTTCTTCTTATTAGGTTGTTTCATTATGAAGTAATAACATCAGTATCACTCATATACTGATATGTTATTATAAGTATGAAACAACCCTATTTCACCATCTATCCATCCTACGGAAAAGGAAATCACCGCGCGTGCGTACGTACGGAATACCGTCTCCACGCCGTGGTGTAATCTATTTTCCACCACCACCTTACATGGATGGGTATAATGGTGTAAAGAATAACTATACATAGTTATTAAAACATCATATTGATTCTGATATATTGTATAATCCACTCCAATTCAATTCAATATTTATATAAATGATATCATCGCTCGTGCGTACGTACGGACTACCGTCTCCACGACGCGATGAGATTCATTCTCCATGTTAACCATTTAAGAATGATTATAAAGTATATATAAGAAATAATAATGAAATATATGACATTATAAAGCTACTGGATTTATGTATATATATACATATGTATGTCATCTACTTACTTCCATTTCAAGACAATAAGGAAAGAAAAACAGCGTTCATGCGTACGTACGGACTACCGTCTCCATGAACGGTGTTTTTCATTTTATTTGTCTACCTATTATATATATATATATACTGTATATATATGATATATAAATCATATTTTATATTCTGGAAGTAAGTAAATCATGATATAAGTAATAATGATGTCAAGAACAACAAGTCAAAACACCTACGATAAATGAAACGATTTTACCCAAAACGCTTCTTTAACATGGAATTTACAAAAGAACGGGTAATATAATGTCATAAGTGAACCATATATGATATCATAACAATGAATATGATTCTGTAATAAGTCAATAACATGATTTAAATCATTATACAGGAGGTTCGGACACTTACAAAGCAAGTCAGACCTAAGGTAAGGGAAATATCACAATCTCATTTTTATCCGAGATTGTTTATTCATAAGTATTTACTGGGGTGTATTTTATCATCCACATCCATGTTCCCTCAATATGTAATATTGTTTCCATCCACTTACAATAGTTTAAATCCAATTTTACTCTTAGGAGAGTTTTTAGTAAAGAATATGAAAGGAATCTTTTGTCGTTTTTCCATACGAGGTACTTTTTGACTTTTCCGACAAAAGTACGAAGAATGTTTTTTAACTTATACGGAACGAACGGATTTATACTGTTTTATAAAGCCTTATTTTCATGAAGCTTCCTCTAAAAGATTTCATGACTATTTTCAATAAAATATCTTTCTTTTAAAATTGCATGATGTTTTGTGAAAATAAATTGATTTTAAAGAAAAAAGGATATTTTCCTCAAGAATTCATTTCAAGTGTTTTATCAAAAGTTTTTCCATCTAAGATAATAAAGGGTTCTGTTTCTATCCATATTTTTACATTGATTTGACTATGTTGTGATGGAATTATGTTTATGAATTCCTTTATCTTATATGAATGGTTTTATGATGTCATGTTGTTTAAGAATCCCATTTTTATTACATGGGTTATGAAATGATGTATGATTTATGATTTTGTGGCACACATAAGAATGGTATCATTAAGAGATGGGTGGGACCTATATCTCCCTCCAATGCATTGGATAATGATTTTATATCTCATGAGATAGACATGGCTGGAATGGTAGGTTATACCGGTTCAGTGAAACAGGACTGAAACGAGGATTACTCGATTCAGAAAGGGACTTTGTCCACTAAGATAGTCTTGGCAATGAGTCTTGACTAACAAGAAATGATTCTCTATGATTATGTGTGTATGCCACAATGAGTAATGTTTTAAGTTATGATTTCATTTTCACTTCTATGATTTATCCCACGTTATGATATTATGAGCTCTTTTGCAGGTTAAGATTTCCAATAGCTATGTTCTTATGTATATGATGTGATTGATATTTCTTTTGTTTACCCTTACTGAGCATTTGAGCTCACCCTTTTATGTTTTCTTTTCCCCAGGATATAAAGAAAGGTTTTAGGTAAAAAAAAAGATCTTTATGGGAGATGTTGAAGATCTTTCACCACGTTTAGAATATTACGTTCCGAGTTTCCAAAGACACTAAACTATTAGGATCCTTGTGTGTGTGTTTTTGTTATGTACTAAGTATTCCGCAAAAGTAATGTAATGTCCATGTATGATAAGCTTCGGGTCTCTATAGTTGGTATCAGAGGAAAGGTTTAGTCAACCTTTGGAAACTAGGATGCGAAAACCTTAGTGAGATTCCTAGAGATATTTCTAAGGTATGTCTAGGGATGTACCTAAGGATAAGTATACGTATAGGATACAGTCCTAGAACTACGGTAACGATCATAGAATTTAACCTAAGATATTTTCCCTAGCATGATTTTTGCCTCTCACAATATTCTTTTTGGGTTTTAGAAAATGGCTGGAAACAAGATGATTCACAATAATGGAGGAAAATGGAATGATATTCTTCATAATGAAATGGGATTTGGAAGTCCAAACATCATTATTATGCCGAATCAGCAATCTCATAATATGATCAATAAAGTAAAATTTGGTAAGTTTCCTGACTCCGCTAATAAGAGAAAGATGGAGTTTCATGATGATCATAGAGGAAACAAAGTTCAATTTCCCCTATGTAAATCATGTGGGAAGAGGCATCAAGGAGAATGTTTCAAAGGAACTGGAAGATGCTTTGGGTGTGGAAAAGAAGGACACAAAGCAAGTAAGTGCAAAGGAAAAGGTTCAGTTAACACCATGGATGAGGATAATGGTATTGCTACGACATCAACAATGGTTAAATGCTTTAAATGTGGAATGTACGGGCATTATGCAAACCAATGCCCTAAGGGAAAGTCTCATGAAGATAATCAGTATGGTCGTATGGGAAGTATTTATGTGGATGATGATGAAGAGACTACAAATGATATGTGAGATGAAAGAATTGTTGAAGCTCGGTCAATGGTTTAAGAATGTAGTGGAATGATTACATGTTTATCATGTGTAATGTTGTATAAGTAATATCATGGTACTATGGAATAAAGAGACATGTAAGGATTGTTACATTGTTGTCTGATTAATGTTACCAGTAACCATGAAAGGTTATTCAGATACTTTTGGGAAGTAGATGATAAGTGCATAATGAAAGGATAAGAAGATAATGAGATGTTTGATTGTATTCGTGAGCTCATGATTGATATAAGGACTAAGTGATATCATGGTTTGATTATAAAGAATTTTGAGGATTTTGGTATGTGGAAAGTGTTAACGTTTAACTGCATTCATGTTTTCAACAAGGTTCAATGGGTATTCAAGAGAATACATGATTAAGGACTTTGAATGTTTGGAATGTGACCAACACGATATATGGGGGTTAAATGATGGTATTCACATGCTTGGTTGACGACATTTCAAGTAATCATTTTCTTTTTACTATGAGCTTGGACCGAAGTATTTTAGATAAGACTAAAGATTGTAATGGATTATGTTAACCATAAGTTAGTATTGTTTAAGTATAGAACATCTTTTGATATTATTTATGTGATGTTATAGTAATATAGTTTTAGAAAAAGGACAACCTGCAGGACGGGCGACATCCCATCGCTTCGGACAAGGCTGTAGGAATCGAACCCACAACCGAAGTGCGACTGGCCTTTATCGCCTACCACTGACCTACAGGAAGTCCCTGTTTAGTAGAAACTAGTTTTATTATATTAAGCAGTATGATATATGAAGTATAAGTCCATTTTAGGAACTATATATGATTAATCTCACTATAGAATGACTTATGTATATTTAATAACTTTTGCTTACCTTTTGTTTGAGACAGATGGAATGACCCGTCATTCTATCACATGATCTGCTAACACTTCACGAATAACAAATTCAACTTCATTTATTTAAGAGATGAAGTGGAAATTGTTCAAGGCACGAACAACAGTGATATTGTATCAAAATAAAGTAAGTATTTATTCTAATTCAAATTTTCAACTTTAGGGAAATGATCTTGAAAACCAAAAATGTTGTCCTAGTGATCTTATACCTGATGAATCAGATGGTACCTTAGATCGTCACAAATTTATGGATTTGTGATTACTGGATTTTCCATAGCCATGTTCTCTACCACTCTCCATCAGAACATGATGGTTAGATTTCTCTTCCATATCCATATTTTCACCTATGTGGAAACCCAGTGATTAGTTTATTTGGGTAATCGTTACATTTCATACTTTAGTTTTTAAAGCCAAGTTTTGGTATTCCCTTTTACGATGTGGGTTTCTATTAAAGAAACTTTCAAATAGTAAACCATTTATAACCCCGACGAATTTCGAGGGCGAAATTCATTTTAAGGGGGGTAGAATGTAACAGCCCAAGATTTTATAAAAAAATATTCTTTTTAATTTTATTAATGTCTTGTGTTGTACGCTACACCAAAAGGAGCTTGCACAACACACATCCTTGACTTGACTTGCATTACACGCAATCGCGACCTTCCTCGATAGCGTGTGTAGTACGCAATCCCGAGTTTCACTAAACAACGATATGCTATAAAAATATTATTAAAACTAGCCGTTATGAATAGTAATAACCACTTTTTGAAATCCAGTAAATCTTATTTTTCAAAATGAACTTTATTTTTGGATTCTGAGTATCGAATTTAGCCTAAGGTGAAATTTTGGTACTTTTCGGATAACTTTCATATTCTGATGAATAGTGAAAATTACTAAATTATAATTAAAAACAACTTTTTTTAATCGAAATAATTAATAGTGATAAATCATTAATTTGAATGGTTTTAAAGTATATTTAGAATATATTTTTACAATTTAATACAATGTTGGTCATTGGATGTAGTTTCACATTTAAACTAGACATAAACAAGTGTCAATCTTTTGATAGATATTGTTTCTTAAAAACACGCTATTTGTTTTAACAGCGGGATTTAATTATAAAATTAATTAATGCAACTTTTATGTTATGAATTTGGTAAAATAGACTTCATTTTTGAATTCGGAATATGAAATATAGCTTGGGATGAAGTTTTGGCATTGTTCTGAAAAACATCAATTTTTGATGAATAGTGAAACTACTAAGTGGTAGGTTAAAAACTGAATTTTGCATAAAACTTAATTTTACCGCTTCTGTGAATGGAATTTCGAAAATCCGAGAGACACGGTTAATATCAAGGACTAAAATGTGGTTCAATGAGATGAAAATAATTTTTTGGTGAATAGTAACTTTTTACTTTTTTTACCACGGTTAATAGTAAATAAGGTAACTAAGGGTAAATATGATATTAATATTACCCTAACACATGTCCTAATTCTATTGGACAAGTGTAATTCGACCAAAAACAAACTTTGGAATAAAATATTAACATTTAGGCCCCCACTTGGATTAGATTAGGACATTTATTATTAATTTATTTAAAGAAGGGTTAAAATAGTTAAAATCAAAGTTTAATAAGTAAATCATTTTTAATATGGGGTTATACATAAGATAAATTCGACTATAAATATTCATTAGAAATATAAAAAGATTTCCTACATGATGGTATTTTATTTGTAATTTTAGACATCAAATAATATAATTTATTTATGAGACAAAGATGATGCAGTAATTATCTTATTAATGAAATATTGACATAATTGATAATATAAATACCAAAATAAATTTAATTTAAGACTTTTTATTAATTCCACTAATTTTATAGGTTACTATGATATATTAGTGTTGATTTAATCAACTTGGTTTGAACATATAATTCTGTTATGACTTTCACAAAAATCATATATCAAATAGTGTCAAAATTGATACAAAATAGTTTTTAAATCAAATATTATATTATTAATTGTTATTTTATTCCTAAAAATCTAAGGTTCGGCCAAATGACTTAGATAAGGATATATGTATTAATAATATACAATTTGGGGTTCTTTTGGCATGTTATAGTAAGTTTATTAACCATATAGTGAAAGAAAACAAAAAGACACGGTAAAAGTTAAATTATTTAACTTAGAGTTAAATCTAATTTATAAGGTTAAAATAATACCCTAAACTTGTCTAAATTCTATTGGTTGATAGGATTTCGACCCATCCCCACTTTAGCTTCGAAATAAGATGCTTTGGAACCATTATAAACCGATTTTGACTTTAATATAAAATAATATTTTGAGATATTCCTAAGGTGCCCCTCTCCTCCCCTATAAAAGGACACCTCCTCCCCCTCCTCCTCACACCAATTTGAGCACTCAAGCTCGGCCAAACCCTGCCAAAATTCCTTCTCCACTTCCCTAGAAACATCCTAGAGGTTCTGGTCTTCCTCAAAGACCAATTCTAGTGCCCTAAGAGGAGGTCTCAAAGAGGCACTTCAAAGAAGAGGTAATTACCGTTACCAATTCTTTCATCTTTATTTCTTCTTCCACTTCTTCTTCTTAGGTTGTTTCATTATGAAGTAATATCATCAGTATCACTCATATACTGATATGTTATTATAAGTATGAAACAACCCTATTTCACCATCTATCCATCCTACGGAAAAAGAAATCATCGCGCGTGCGTACGTACGGAATACCGTCTCCACGCCGTGGTGTAATCTATTTTCCACCACCACCTTACATGGATGGGTATAATGGTGTAACGAATAACTATACATAGTTATTACAACATCATATTGATTCTGATATATTGTATAATCCACTCCAATTCAATTCAATATTTATAGAAATGATATCATCGCTCGTGCGTACGTACGGACTACCGTCTCCACGACGCGATGAGATTCATTCTCCATGTTAACCATTTAAGAATGATTATAAAGTATATATAAGAAATAATAATGAAATATATGACATTATAAAGCTACTGGATTTATGTATATATATACATATGTATGTCATCCACTTACTTCCATTTCAAGACAATAAGGAAAGAAAAACAGCGTTCATGCGTACGTACGGACTACCGTCTCCATGAACGGTGTTTTTCATTTTATTTATCTACCTATTATATATATATATATACTGTATATATATGATATATAAATCATATTTTATATTCTGGAAGTAAGTAAATCATGATATAAGTAATAATGATGTCAAGAACAACAAGTCAAAACACCTACGATAAATGAAACGATTTTACCCAAAACGCTTCTTTAACATGGAATTTACAAAAGAACGGGTAATATAATGTCATAAGTGAACCATATATGATATCATAACAATGAATATGATTCTGTAATAAGTCAATAACATGATTTAAATCATTATACAGGAGGTTCGGACACTTACAAAGCAAGTCGGACCTAAGGTAAGGGAAATATCACAATCTCATTTTTATCCGAGATTGTTTATTCGTAAGTATTTACTGGGGTGTATTTTATCATCCACATCCATGTTCCCTCAATATGTAATATTGTTTCCATCCACTTAAAATAGTTTAAATCCAATTTTACCCTTAGGAGAGTTTTTAGTAAAGAATATGAAAGGAATCTTTTGTCGTTTTTCCATACGAGGTACTTTTTGACTTTTCCGACAAAAGTACGAAGAATGTTTTTTAACTTATACGGCACGAACGGATTTATACTGTTTTATAAAGCCTTATTTTCATGAAGCTTCCTCTAAAAGATTTCATGACTATTTTCAATAAAATATCTTTCTTTTAAAATTGCATGATGTTTTGTGAAAAGAAATTGATTTTAAAGAAGAAAGGATATTTTCCTCAAGAATTCATTTCAAGTGTTTTATCAAAAGTTTTTCCATCTAAGATAATAAAGGGTTCTGTTTCTATCCATATTTTTACATTGATATGACTATGTTGTGATGGAATTATGTTTATGAATTCCTTTATCTTATATGAATGGTTTTATGATGTCATGTTGTTTAAGAATCCCATTTTTATTACATGGGTTATGAAATGATGTATGATTTATGATTTTGTGGCACACATAAGAATGGTATCATTAAGAGATGGGTGGGACCTATATCTCCCTCCAATGCATTGGGTAATGATTTTATATCTCATGAGATAGACATGGCTGGAATGGTAGGTTATACCGGTTCAGTGAAACAGGACTGAAACGAGGATTACTCGATTCAGAAAGGGACTTTGTCCACTAAGATAGTCTTGGCAATGAGTCTTGACTAACAAGAAATGATTCTCTATGATTATGTGTGTATGCCACAATGAGTAATGTTTTAAGTTATGATTTCATTTTCACTTCTATGATTTATCCCACGTTATGATATTATGAGCTCTTTTGCAGGTTACGATTTCCAAAAGCTATGTTCTTATGTATATGATGTGATTGATATTTCTTTTGTTTACCCTTACTAAGCATTTGAGCTCACTCTTTTATGTTTTCTTTTCCCCAGGATATAAAGAAAGGTTTTAGGTAAAAAAAAAGATCTTTATGGGAGATGTTGAATATCTTTCACCACGTTTAGAAGATTACGTTCCGAGTTTCCAAAGACACTAAACTATTACGATCCTTGTGTGTGTGTTTTTGTTATGTACTAAGTATTCCGCAAAAGTAATGTAATGTCCATGTACGATAAGCTTCGGGTATCTACAATTCTTAAGTTGTCATATTCATCAAAAAAATTCACGGAGAACATTAATTCGTTCATATAACATTTATTTTAATATTTTTAAAACCATTTATTTTATATTTCCCTTAATAAAATAATCACTACAACATTTTTGTATAATTATTTAATATACTTATTTATTGCATAAAAATAAATAATAAAATACTATGATTTAGGTAAATCTATTATTTTATATAATAATACTTTTAATCGAATTTATCATATTAAAATCACAACATTTAAATTGTTATATTTATTAAATTATGAAGGTGACAACCTTGCCGTCATTTAAAATAAAATAATATAAGTGTCATAATCACTTTTATAAAGATCAAAATGGTCAAAAATTATACAATTTGATGTTTATGGTTTATATATATATTAAAAATATGTTTTGGTCATTTTTGGGCCTTTTAATGGGTATTATTATTTTAATAAAAACTATATTATTTATTTTTCACAAAATAAATAATTTCTGCATCATTAATGTATAAGCTATTAAGGTTATTTAAAATCTCTTAAAAATTACAAATAAATAACCATAAAAAAGAAAAAAATTTATCTTTAAAATGAGTATTTACAATCGAATTTATATTCTGTATAACCTTATATTGAAAATACATTAATTTTTAGGGTTTGAGTGAGACATATTTCACTATCTTTAAAATAAAATAAATTAAAGGACTTAATCACATTCAAGTGGGTTCCAATGGATTCCATTTCAACCCAAATAGGACTTAGGACGAAATATAATCATACAATTATATTAAGACAAGTGTTAGGGTAATTTTATAATATTATATTTACCCATTATTACCCGATTTACCTTTAACTATGGTAAATAAAATTTATCGTAGTTACTATTCATAGTGCCCAAAAAAGAAGCCTATTAACATAATTTGGACCTATTGATTCAAAATATGGAACCAATTTTTTCAAATTCAAATCACAGAAGTTGCAGAAAATAATTTAAATTTAATCCCGTTGTTAAGAAAATGAGTTATAAAAGTTAAAACATTGTCAAAGATTGAAATGTTATTACCCATGAATTCAATGTAAAATTAATGCTAATGACATACATTATATTAAATTGTAAAATTATATTATATGTATACTTTAAAACCTTTTACAATTATAATTTAACCATATAAATTATCTCGATGAAAAAAGTTGTTTTTAAGTAAAATTTAGTGTGTTTTTACTATTCATCAAAATAAGAACGTTGTCAGAAAAATAACAAAAAATTATCCAATGTAAAATTTTTATATATTGATTCAAAATAAGAAGTTTATTTTGTAAAATTAATCTTATAAACTTGTCAAAGATTATATATAAAATGGGTACGCCATAAAAAGGCGTTAAAATTTCATTTTTTGAAAAATACTTCTTTTATCAAAAAATTGATTTTCTTTCCATCTCTCATTCTAAAAAATTCGTAAGATGAATTATAATGTTATAAAATTTAAAAATTCCGTTATTTCTATTCATAACGGCTATTTCATATTAATATTTTCACAATATATCGTCGTTTATTGAAACTCAGTATTGCGTACAACACACACTATTGAGGAAGGTCGCTTTTGCGTGCAACACAAGACAAGAATAGTGTTTCCATATAATAAAAGATAATTAAGTGTTTCATATAGAGCAAACTAATCTTGGTGAATCATAAAACAAAAAACATCAAATAAATTAAAAAGAATAATTCTCATAAAATCTCGGGGTGTTACATTCTACCTCCCATAAAATGAATTTCACCCTCGAAATTTGTCAGGGTTATAAATCGATTACTACTTGAAAATTTCTTTCATAGAAACCCACATCATAAAAAGGAATACTACAACATAATTTTAAAAAGGAATGTTAGAAACATAATGGTCACCCAAATTAACTCAGCACTGGGTTTCCACATAGGATAATATAGGTGAAAATATGGATATGGAAGAGAAATCTGACCATCATATTTGGATAAAGAGTGGTTGAGAACATGGCTATGACAAAGACAATAATGAAAAGACCATAAATTTGTGATGATCTAAGGTACCATCTAATTCATCAGATATGAAGGCACCAGGACAACATTTTTGGTTT
Source organism: Viscum album (assembly GCA_963277665.1). Lineage (NCBI taxonomy): Eukaryota > Viridiplantae > Streptophyta > Magnoliopsida > Santalales > Viscaceae > Viscum > Viscum album. Next base: position 880,187,387 of record OY728153.1, on the reverse strand, counting down.
TCAAAATCATTTCCCTAATGTTGAAGAATTTTTGAATTTAAATTAATACTTACTTGATTTTGGTATAATCTCATTGTTGTTTGTGCCATAAACAATTTCCACTTCATCTCTTAAAGAAATGAAGTTGAATTTGTCTTCGTGAAGTGTTATCATATCATGTGATAGAATTATGGGTCATTCCATCTGTCTCAAACGTAAGGTTAGAAAAATTTATATACATAAGTCCATCTTATTGTGAGATTAATCGTATATGGTTCCAAAAATGGACGTATACTTCATCTATCATACGGATTAATAAAATAAAACTAGTTTCTACTAACTAGGGACTTCTTGTAGGCCAGTGATAGGTGATAAGGGCATGTCTCACTTCGTTTTTGGGGTAGATTTCTGCAACCATGTCCGACGCGATGGTTTTTCGCCCATCCTACGGGTTATCATTTTTCTAAAACTAAACTATTATAACAACTCCGAAATAATTATAAAAAGGTTCTATCCTTAAACAATACCATCATGTGTCTAACTTAATCCATTTCAAATCATTTGGCTCATCCGAAATACTTATGTCTAATCTCATATTATAATGAAAACAATTTCTAGAAAGGTCATATAACAAGCATGTCAATACAATCATTTATCCCCCATATATCATAAGATATATATTGTTGATCACATTCCAAACATGTGAATACCTTAATAATATATTCTCTTGAAACATGAATTACAATAGAACCTTATTGAAAACATGAATTCTGTCAAAATTCAACTCTTTCCACATACCAAAATCCACAATTTTTTATATACTTAAACCATGATATCACTTTATCCTTATATGAACTCATTAATACTATCAAACATTTCATTATCTCTTTATCCCTTAATTATGTGCATATCATCTGCTTTCCAAAAATATTTCAATCACTTTTCATGGTAACTTATACCATAAAATTATTGAAAACCACAATAAACCAATACATAGATATTCCAATATTCCACGATACTAAAAATGAGATTCCAAAACACTATTTTGGAATCCCGTTACATAAATACTTAATCATTACACCACTTAATTTCCATATTCAACATCACAAATAGTGATCACATGTGACATCCCTTTTTCCTTTTCCTTAAGAGGTTGTTGATGTCTATCATCATTAACCCTTGAATTAGGACATTGGTTAGCATAATGACCCATTTCCCTACACATATAGCATTGAAGTGTTGGTGATGCGTTATCTGTAGTATTTTCTCTATTCACATCATTATCTAACTATTTCCCATTAATTTGGAACTCAACTACTCGATGAACTTCTTTTACACACTTAAAATATTTTCTAGTCCCATTAAGACAATCTCCCACATGCTTCATTCCACACTTTGTGCATAACGAAACATTTGTCTTCTTTTCCCCATAGTTTTGAGATTTTTCTTTGAGCTCTAACTTTCATTTCTTGTCAAAACCATGATATGGATATGTAACACTAACTTCTAGTTCTACCATTATATCACAATGCACAATTTCTTCATAGCTACTGAAGTCTCTTATTGATAATGCCCTTAGACGACTTGGTTTAAGGCCACTGAAGAATCGATCAACTTTACACTCTAGTTGGATGATAAAGTGTGATGCATACCTTGAATGCATTTTAAAATTCGCCTCATATATACCACCAGATTCATCATCCTTTTTCTTAAGCTCAAGGAACTCATTTTCCATCTTTTTTTGAATAATACGAGGGAAGTACATATTGAAAAAATAATTTATTTAACTCATCAAATTCCATGGATTCAATTTCATGTTGGGGCCTCGTATTCTTAATTAGAGTCCACCACTAGTCTGCTTCACCTTCTAAATGGTAAATAGCTATAATGAATTTTTCATGTTCCGAACAGGGATGTATGGAAAATATCTTTTCAATGGTATTGATCCATTCTTTAGTAACAAGTGGATCAGAAGACCCACTGAAAGAAGGTGGACATTGCCTCATCAAGGACTCAATAGAATATTATTCCCTTCTCTTCTCATTTGTAATTACAAAATGATTCATAGCTTGTGTAAGTATAGAACTAATATTTTTCATTCCATCTCCCAGAACAGTGGTTTGTTTATAAGGACAATCATTGCATTCTCCATTACATTGATCACCATGATTCCTTCGTGTTCCAACCAGCATCTAAAACCCCAAAAGAATAGTGTGAGAGGCAAATATCATGCTATAATAACAACATAATAAGGGGGGGGGGGTACCTTCAATATCTAACATCTTAGGTTTTATACTAGGTTATTCATGATCATTATCTTAATTCTAGGATTGTAACTTATACTTATACTTGACCTTAGGGACATCCCTAGACATACCATAGAAATATCTCTAGAGATATAACTAAAGTTCTTGCATCCTAGTTTCCAAAGTTTAACTAAACCTTCACTCTGATACCAACTGTAGTGACCCAAAGCTTGACATACATAGACATTACATTACTTTTTCAGAATACATAATGCTTGACAAAAACAAATGCCTAATGACCATATTAGTTTAGTGTCTTTGGAAACTCAGAACATAATCTTGTAATCATGTTTGAAAGATCTTCAATATCTCCCCTAAAGATCATCACATTTTGTTTTATTATCTACAACCTTTCTTTATATCATAGGGAAAAAAAACATAAAAATTGTGAGCTCAAATTATCAGTAAGGGTAAACATGGATAACATAAAACAATCCATAAACATTTTAACATAAAAACATGAACATGACATAATTCTTAGCAATACATAAGGAATAGATCATAATGAAACATTAATCATGATAAAATAGCATGCGAATAAAACACTAAATTTTGGGAAAACATTAAGCACATGATATGATTTTCATATTAGCCAAGGCATTGCTGCCAAGACCATCATAGTGGACAATGTCTATTACTGAACCGAGTTTAGTTTCCATTCCATCCCTGTATTATTGAACCTGATTTACTTGTCGTTACATCCATGTCTATCTCATGAGAAATAAATCTTTACCCAATTCATTGGAGGGAGATATAGGTCACACCCATCTCATAATGAAATCATTATTACTTGTGCCATAAAATATACATAAATCATTAATCATTCCCTAATGAATAAAATCGGTTTCATAAACATCATCCCATCATAACATAATCCATATAAAACAAATGGACATCATTTCATCATAAGAAGAATCAAACCATGTAAATAATAGAGACATTATACTTGAAACATAATCATAAAAAATAATTTCATCTTAGATGGAAATTAGTTTTGACAAAATACTTAAAATGAATTATTAAGGAAAATATCATTTCTTCTTCAAAATTATTTTCTTTTCACAAACTGCCATGCAATTTTAAAATAAAAGTATTTTTTTGAAAATAATAATGAAATATTGTAGAGGAAGCTTCTTGAAAATTAGGTGTTATGAAACTTTAAAAATCCGTTCATACCATATATGTTAAAAAACATTCTCCTCGTACTTTTGCTGGAAAAGTAAAAAAGTTCCTCGCATGGTAAACAAAAGAAAAATTCCTTCCATAACAAAATTTAAAAGTCAAATATGGGTAAAAATTACATTAAACATATATGTAAGAATATTAAAAACTTTATAAAAAACAATGTTATGGACATGGATGAAAATTATAACCGCAGTAAATACTTACATATAAACAATCTTAGATAAAAATGAAATTGCAAAATTATCTCAAACCATAGGTCTTATATGCTTTGTATGCATCCAAACCACATGTATAATGATTTAAATAATTTCATTGACTTATTCCTGAATCATAGTCATTCTTATGATATCATATATGATTAACTTAGGTATTTATATTACCTGTTTATTTTTCAATTCCATGTTAAATCAACGTTTTGGGTAATATGCTTTTCATTTATCGTACGTGTTTGGACTTGTTGTTCTTGATATTATTATTATTTATATAATTATTTACTTACTTAAAGTGTTTAAAACATGATTTATATATCATATTTATTATGTATATATATAATAGATAGATAAATTAAACGAAACACACCGTTCATGGAGATGGTAGGACATACGTACGCATGAACGTTGTTTTCATTTCCTTATTGAAATGAATGGAAGTAAGTAGATGACATATATATATATATATATAAACATAAATACATAAGAATTATTATGTCATATATTTCATGATTATTTTTTAGGTATAATCTATAATCATTTTTGATTGGTTAACATGGAGAATGAATCTCATCTCGTCGTGGATACGGTAATCCATACGTACGCACGAGCGATGATATCGTTCCCATAATTATTGAATGGAATTGGAGTGGATGATACAATTTATCAGAATCATTATTATGTTATAATAATGATATATAGTTATTATTTCCACTATTATACACATCCAAGTAAGGTGGTGGTTGAAAAACATATTACACCATGGCGTGGAGATGGTAAGCCGTGCGAACACACGCGCGATGATTTTGTTTTACGTAGGATGGATAGAAGGTGAAATAGGGTTGTTTCATTTTTATAATAAGATATCTGTATATTAGTGATACTGATGTTATTACTTTATAATGAAACAAATAAATAAGATGAAGTAGAAGAAGAAAGAAACTTGAAAGAATCGGTAGAAGAGATTACCTCTTCCTCGATGTGCCTCTTTTAATCCTCCACTTAGGGCCCTAGAGATGGTCTTTTGAGAAGACCAAAACATATATAATATAACTAGAGATGTTTATAAGAGGATTTTTTAGGGGTTGGATGAGAATGAAGGCTCAAAATTTTGTGAAGAGGAGAGGGAGGAGGTGCCCTTTTATAAGGGAGGAGAGGGCCACTTTTGGAAACCTCCAAAATATTAATTTATAATAAACTCAAACCCCACTTGAAAACCTCAAAAAATGACTAAAATCCAAATATTATATGACATAGCGTTGTAATATCATCAACCAATAATATTTAGACATTTTTGTATGTTATTTTAATCCTTATCAACTTTATTTATCGTTATTTAATCTATTTAATTTTATTTGTGGTAATAATATTCTAACTTTTAAATTGTTATAAATAATTACTTTTGTGTTGTGAATTGTACATAATTGGATAATTGATGACATTATAGACTATGTAAATTCCAATTTATAATTTTCAAATATTTTTGTGATTTTTGAACAATTTTATAACATGTTATTTTTATAAAATAACAATAGTGTCAATTTTGACACAATTCATTTATTTGAATTTAAATAAAATCCACATAGAGGATATATTCGAACCAAAATATTTAATAGATTCATAGCTTGTAATATTAATAAAAAAAAAATTCATCACATTAATTCATTCATATAAAATTTATTTTAATATTTTTAAAACCATTTATTTGTTATCTCCCTTAATAAAATAATTACTACAAAATATTTTTATATTTATTTAATATACTTATTTGTTGCATAAAAATTAAAAATTAAATACAATGATGCATATAAATCCAATATCTTCAATAATAAATCTTTTACTCGAATTTATAATCTTAAAATCAAAACATTTATATTGTCATATTTATTAAATTATAAGGGTGACAACTTTTCCATCAATTAAAATAAAATAATATAAGTTTCATAATCACTTTTATAAATCTCCAAATTGCCAACTATTCAACCATTGGATGGTTATGGTTTATATATATATTACCAATATGTTTTGTAAAGGTTTTTGGGCCTTTTATGGGTATTTGTATTTTAATAATACTATATTATTTATTTATCACTAAATAAATAATTTCTGCATCATTAATGTATAGGTTATTAATGTAATTAAATATATCTTAAAAATTAAAAATAAATTTCCATAAAAAGAAAAACATTTTATCTTTAAAATTAGTATTTATAATCTAATTTATATTATGTATAACCTTATATTAAAAACTCATTAATTATTAAAGTTTGAGTGAGACATATTTCACATTCTTTAAAATAAAATAAATTAATGGTCAAAATCACATCTAAGTGGGTTCCAATGGATTAAATTTCAACCCAAATATACCTTATGACGAAATATAAGCATCCAGTTATATTAAAACAAGTGTTAGGGTAATTTTATAATATTATATTTACTCTTAATTACCCGATTTACGATTAACTATGGTAAATAAAATTCATCGTAGTTACTATTCATAGTGCCCAAAAATAAAAAGTTTACTATTCACATAATTTGGACCTACTTATTCCAAATATGAAATCCAATTTTCAAAATTCAAATAACGGAAGTTGCAGAAATTAATTTAAAAATAATCCCATTGTTAAGAAATCAGGTTTTAAAAGTTAAAACATTATCAAAGATTGAAATGTTTTTACCAATGAATTCAATGTAAAATTAATGATATTGAAATAAATTATATTAAATGGTAAAAATAAATTCTATTTACACTTCAAAACCATTTACTATAATAAATTGACCATATAAATTATCTCGATGAAAAAATTGGTTTCTATGTAAAACTTAGCGTGTTTTTACTATTCATCAAAATAAGAACGTTGTCATATCAAAAATTTATTCAATGTAAATTTTTATATCTTTATTCTAAAGAAGAAGTTTATTTTGTAAAATTGAACTCATAAAATTTTCACAAATTATATTTAAATTGGGTTGGCCATCAAAAGGCGGTAAAACTGCATTTTTTGAAAAATACTTCCTTTATCAAAAAATTGATTTTATTTTCATATCTCATTCTAGAAAATTTTCTAAATGAATCATAAAGTAATAAAATTCAAAATTCGGTTAATAATATTCATAACGGCCAGTTTATATTAATATTATAAAAATATATCGTTGTTTAGTGAAACTCGGTATTGCATACAACACACGCTATTGAGGAAGGTCACTTTTGCATGCAGCACAAGCCAAGAATAGTGTTTGCGTATACTACAAGATAATACGGTGTTGAATATAGTGCAAGGTAATCTTGGTGAAGCGTACAAAAAAAAAGACATCAATGAAATTAAAAATAATAATTCTCATAAAAACTCGGGGTTTTACATCCCTTATTGTTGGTCTAATCATGGATGGTTTGGAATTTTGATGATTGTATCAATGGTTGAGGTTAAACAACGATGAGTTTCTTCCCAACGTATAATTAGTAAGAAATTTGGATACTCAATTGATATAGACTGATAAAGAGCATCTCAAAAATTAGATAAGAGTTATATGATGTGCTTTTCTCTTTAGATGAATGGCATGTGATTAAATCATATATTGGGGTGAATGAAATGTGATGTGTTCATCAATAAAGTCAATTTATACTAAGAGAATATATAATATTCATGTTTGTTAGATGAATTTGATTTAATATATATCTTTTAGTCATAAAATTTCTTATATAATGGTATTATATAACAATGTATAATGAATATGATATATATAGAGGCCATTAGATTGGAGATTTGTTTTGGGTAGATATAATATTCAGATCCTATTATAGTTCAACTTTTAATAATTATTTTCTATATTATTTTATTTTATTTTATTATATATTTGATTATTCATAATTCTTTTTCGAAACTAAACATTATTAATAGTACACATTTTTTGATTTTGTGAAAAATTATTATGTTTTGTCAAAAATTATTGATAAGCAACTAGGATAAACACACTAAAAATATTATGAAGGACATATAAAATAATATTTGGATGGATTTTTAATGTTTTTATACATGATGTAAGATATGGAGAAAATAAATAATATTTTATCAAAAAAAATATTAATATAATACCCAAAAGGAATTTTGGATAATATCTAATAATTTTTTATATATGAAGTGGCATAAGGTGAAATTATACTATGTTTATAGGGAATTGGGATTAATAAAAAATTATTAAAAATATGAATTAAATAAAAACTATATTGTTGTGTTATTTGTAACACCCCATGATTTTATAGTTTTTTTCGTTTTAAATTTAATTTCGTTGACTGCAAACATTTTAGGGAATACCAATCTTAAACAAACAATAATATGCAATTAAATATCAACATTTTAAAACAACAATTATAACCTAGTCGATAAATTGGATAGAATGTATAATATTAAACAAAATATAAAATTTATATATTATATATTTAATAAAAATTTTCTTAAATCCAACCAAATGATTTTATAAACTTAAGATAATAATGAATCCAAATTGACACAATAAAAATATATATTATTCTAAAGGTTCTTTTGAAACCTTTAAATTACTATCTTATTTTAAAATTAAATTTTGAGTCATTTTAATTTCTATTGAACAAAATAAACTTCATTTTTAAAATAGGAATGCAAAAATGATTTTACTTTGAAATTTTGGTATTTTTGAAAATTATTATTTTTTGTAACGAATTGTTGAAATCTAGAGTTTTATAAAATTATCATTTTTTTATATTAATAGTATATTTAAGATATAAATAGTAACTTCACCTATTAAGGTTTAAATAAATTTTTGGGTATTTGATAAAGGAAGACACTGTTTAATTATATAATAGAATTAGTAAATAACAATTTTAAAATGATATTTTAATTATTGGGATTTTTGGGAAACAAAAATGTTTATTTACAACTTTATAGTCAATATAAAAGTTTAAAATACGGTTTATTTTTATTAAAATATATTCACAAATAAATCCTTGTTTTCTTATGATTGTATGATAATTTAATAAGACCACAATCAATATTTTACAGTTTCCTTGAATTAGATATAATTTCAAAATTAGTATTTTTTTGAAAATGATGATTTTAATTAATAATTATAATTATCATATTTAGAAAATTATTATCATAAAATATAGTACATATTTGAATTATACTCATCAAAAAAAGGGTTGGTTAAATTTTTTAGTTTTTTCTAAAATAGTAAAATTTCTGGGAATAGTAAAATACGATAATTTATTATAATTAATAAATACAAGATTTATTGAGTAATATATTATATATAGAGGATATAAAAACATAATCTAAAACTGTCCATAATTATTTTAGTATATTTAGAGGCAATTCTAAAACTATTCATAGTCGTGTGCCTAATTAATACTCTAATGATTAAAATATTCAAAAAACACCTCTCCTCTAGTATAAATAGAACCCCTCGCTACCTCTTCTCTTAAAACATCCAAAACTATTAAGATTCCATATATTATTCCCATTTCCACTCCCAAACCTCTCCACCCACGTTTTGGTCTTGATTTTGTCTCAAAAATACCATTTCAAAGTTCCTTATTGAGGTTCTCAAGGAGACAAATTCAAGAGGTAAAATCATATTTATTTGTCATTTATTTTCCTTTCAATTTCATTTATTTTTACATCCTCGCTTCACCGAAAAATACCAAGGAGTCCTGATAATAAAATTCTATTTTATATAATGGAATGTTATTATGATAATGGAATAATTAATTTTCTAATATCTTCTCTATCTCTTATATTGTAAAAATGAAATTACCGTATGTGGTGTGTCGATTTACCGCCACCATGGATGATGCATTTTCAATTTTCAATAACGCCTTAAATTATGGTAATAAAACAATCATTAGGGTTAAATGATATTTTATTATATATATTATAAGTTATATAATTTTCTATTTGAAAAATATAAAAAATATATAAAATAGAATGATATAAGTTTGGAATGGTTCTAAAATACTCTAATGAAATTTAATCATTTACATTAGCTATTTATCTAATGATTCATCATCATAACATGTAACTTAATGAATTATATAAACATTTAATATTATTTATATTCATTAATAACATATAATTTTATTTCAAGATAATTATTACCATTTAAATTGATCTTTCATACATGTATACAAGTAAACTAATAATTAAAACCAAGGGAAAAACACCTCCAATGATGAATTATATATTATTACTCATCATAAAGTACATTAATAAACCTCATAAAATTAAAATAAATCAAATAAATTTATAAATTATTTTAAATTAGTTAATTAATGGATTTAATTAGATTATCAAGAATATTAATATCAATTGAATAACACTTTCAGAGATTTGGTAAGGGTTTCTTCTTGAACCTCCATTTTCCATATGGGTTACAACATTTATCTCTAAAACACAATTAAATTTTTTATTATTTATATATATATATATATTCTAAATGATGTTTATATGTTCCAAAATCAATTATATAGTTCATTTCATCTTTCTTTTATAAAGAAATACATGTTTTATATGGTTCCCTTCTGATTTCATCATGATACGCAATCTCAATTAAATGGAACTTCTCTATTTCTTACTCATTTTAAAGTACAATATGTAATCCATTTCACAAAATAATTATTCATATAAAATAACTAATTTTTTCATGAAAAAAATATTATTTTAATTTGTGGTATTATAAAAACAATTATAACAAATAGAAATGATATTTTCAAAAAGAAATATTCCTTGAAAAGTAAAATGTGTATTTCTCTCAAAAAATTACACAATGATTCTATTATTGTATTATCATCTATTTCAACAACTCTATTTAATACTATTCCTTATTGATATTTATCTCTTATTACTATCATATAACATCTTTCATTGAATGTTTTATGGCCAGTTTTACTGTGTATGCCCTATCCTAATACCATTAACCATACTACTCAGAATGGTTAGTTATTATGTTTACTGATTCGAAGTATTTATTTATATTTAACACATTTATGTTATTTATGTTTCACCCCATTAAAATTAAGAGTTCATTGGACCTATTAAGTTATATGTGTGCCCCCAATATCGCATCAATTTATTGTTAGGTCTCATGAGAAAAAACAAAATTGGTTTTGGATGAGGCCTCAACCATTTTTTTTAAAATATATTGGTTGAGGAATTGATGGTATGTTTCATATGCCTTTCATTATGAAATATCCCATTATGATAATATAAAAATATAATCCAAGTGATTATTCATCTTATATAATATCAATGGTTAGGTTTTATTATCATGGGATTATTTATATGGAATTTATTCATTTTTTATCCAACCATAATATACCCAAGATTATGTTTTAATGGCATGTGATTTTAGTTATTCACTTAAGAGTATTGTTTATATTTATGTTATATTCCACTTTATGTATTACCCATATTGAGAATCTAACCCTACCACTTTTTATTTTTTTCCCCTAGGATGTGATGATTTATATTAGGAATTCTTTTCTGGGATAATCTAGGGAATGTTGTTTTTTTCCAATGGAGTTTCAATGTAGGTTCTCCATTCACATTTCTAATGTAACAATTATTTTTGTATCAATTTTTTGAATTCTAATAAACTATTTTGTCATTTTGGATGAGAATTCTTGTTCTTATTTCCAATATAATAATGTAAGGCACCATCTTCGGGCTACTGGGTTTTCTGTCTTAAAAGTTTGTATCAATTTTTTTGTAGAATCCTTGTAAATTATATTTAGAAAACATAGATTATAGAATATAACCCTTGGATTGAAATTGAGGATAATCTTTAAATAAAATCATATAATTTTGGTAATATAGAGATTATGTGGGTATTCCAGGAGGAACATCCATGTTCGGATATAATGTGGATGTGGTTCTTCCATAGATGTACTTATTAGTAATAACTCAGAAAATTGGTGTCAGGCTTGACTCAGGGTAACATTGTTCATGAAAACGTGCCTTACTACACACCTTTATTAAAACTAATAGTGGATATTATTAGTATAATTTTTATTTTCTTTAAAATTAATTATAAATAATTTAAAAGTAAATATGTTCCTTGAGAATCAATGTTTGTGATAATGTGATTAAATCTGTATAAAATTTCCAATTTATGTTAAGTGTCACTCATATGAAATTATGAAATGTGGTTCAAAACATAATTTAGTGTATTCCATTTTCTATAAATGGAACCTAGTGGAAGGAATAGAAACATTATCAATGCAAGTATTCCATGTATTCATTTCCCTCCAATTAAAGATAATTACATTAGGGCTAGAGCTAAAACTGGATCTATACAATATATAACTATGATGGGATAACTAACATTGGTTATGAATAATATAATTACACATATATATAGTCCTGAACCACAATATTGAAGAACAATTTTATATTACTTTAGGAGACAAAAAAACTCCATCATTCAATTGGACTATTTGATCATTTGTATCTGACCAATGGATATGGCCTTTAGAGAAGATATTTCACTCTTTGGGATGTAATGAAAGATAAAAGGTTATCATGGGAATTTATTATCTATAATTAGATTCAGATAAATGGTATTCAATGATTCAAAATATAAAGGAGTATTAAGAAATTCATAACAAGAAATGGAAATATTTTAATAGAAAAATATTCTCCTTGTAAACAATGAGCGAATATAGAGAGACAACTCATGATTATGTGACAAAAAGAGAATGAAAATTTTACTATGTATGAATCTAATATTACAAGGATATAAAGTAATTACTTAGACAACATATGTAATCTAAGGAGCATGATTTTCCATTTATTTATTTGAATTTATCTTATTAAATGAAGGGAACTAGATTCCCAGACATTATCATCATTAGTTGATATAGTCCCTTGTGTTGTCAAGGAGATAATGAATGCTCTAATTCATGTTAATTTGTGGGAAAATATATAATAATAAAATGAAAATTAAATAGATAGACAAACGGAATAAATGTAAAGAATGATTTTTCTTTATATGATAATTATGGAAAGAAATACAGTATTACTTTCCTCAAAGTAATGGGAGTTTGATACAAGTGTGGATATAATGGTCATCATTCTCATGAATTTAAGGGAAATAAAAAAGATTAAAATGTGATGTGTTTCATCTATAATGAGACTGGGAACAATAAAAAGAAATGCCCCAAGAGTTATTGAAATATAGATCATAAAAAATAAATTGAATCAATGTCAATCGTATATTGTTACTACAGACAAAGAGGAATGATCAATGTATTTACAGTTTTGGATTCATGAATTAAGAGTCATGAAATTTGTAAGTATTTTTAATACAGTACTAATTCATTATGAATTTGGAATTATACATGTTCTTATTAAGGTTTTATAGTGATAAAGGTATTTATATATTTGGTCTGTGAGATTATGAGTGCCTTTATTTGGGGATTCTAATGTAAAGTTGATTTTAAAAATTTATTGAACTTCCATCTAAATTTTTAGTCATTTAATGTGGAGAGTTGTGGTTTAGATGAGTCTTAATATTAATTACCTCTGCTAAGGATCAACTAAAACATTTCAGAAAACATGTTCTATCTTTTTTGGTGTCAGAAAACTTTTAATGGATGAAAGAATGACTTAAGATCCATTGGATTCATTAATAGTTCTTCAAGCATGAATATCTCACCTTGAACCTTCATTTACATGTGTAAGGGATGATGTTGAAATATATCCACAACTATCCAAAGGATGATATTATCCTTATTATATAGAAAGTAATCAAGTAATGTTAATTTTTCAATATCTTTTCTGAATATTAAAAGTCTCGCTCAATTCTATGTAAACAATTTTGGAGCAAAATATAATCCATTTAATTGTATTTTTATGAAATCAAAGGTATTTTAACTGATAAAAAGAACTACAAAATCTTTATGTTTAACTTTTCAATGACCATTTCTCTATCACTCTCCATAAGAACATTATAGTCAAATTTTTTTTCCATGTCCACGTTATCTCTTTATACTAATGATTCCCTACATAAAATAATAATTTTGTGGTGACCATTACATTTCCTATTCTGACTTATTAGGTGGATATTTTTTAACCCGATTTAATATGTGGGTATCCAATAAAAGAATTTTGAATTATCCTCCTCTGATTTTTTTTTTTATAATTTCAAATTATGATGACACAATTTATTAAAGGAGGGTAAACTTTAACACCCCAATATTTTACGATATGTATATTTTTAAAATTAATTTCATTGATAGGGTACGTTTCACACAACACCAAGCATAAGAAAAAAATGATATAAAACAAGATATCATTATTTACAAATGATTGTTTCTACCTGGCCATTAAATTGGAAGGAAGTAACAATACTAACAAAAATAAAAAATATAAATATTATATATTCATTAAAATGTTTTTAAATTCATAAAAATGATTTGATAGTAATAAGATAATAATGAATCCAAACTTACCTGATGAAATGATATATTATTCTAAAGGCGTTTTTACTACCTTTTATTGGTATACATGTGTGTAGTTGGAGTATGTCTTAGTGGTAAACACCCCATAATTCTACATGAAAAATGGGGGTTTAAAATTCATTTGGCGTAGGTACTGTAGTAGCACTATAGAGCTACTGTAGTAGCAGAGATACTGTTGCAATGGCGGCACTGTAGCGGCGGCAGGGGCACTGTAGCGGCGGAGGGTACTGTACAGTAATGTAGCAGAGCGAGTACTGTAGTAGTACTATTCACAGAATGGGTCTTAGGCCTAAAATATGGGCCTACGGGCTCTGTAATGGGCTTAATTAACACTGGGCCTTTGGGCTATGTAATGGGTTACCCTCTACCCAGTTAAAGAGGTCTTTACTTTTCTTTAATAATAAAAATGAGGCTTCGACCCCAACATTTGAAAAAAAACTTGTGTTAAAATAAAAATTTTAGACTTTTATAAAATCTCTACAACAAAATAAAAATTATTCTTAAAATTGGAATGTCAAAATTATATTAGGGTGAAATTTCTATTTTTTCTGAAAATATTTATTTTTCAGTCAACAGTGAAAATACAGATTTTTATAAAACTATCATTTTTTATATTAATAGTATATTTAATATTTTAATAATATATTTGTTGATTATAGAACAAATAAAATTATGTTATCATATTAATGAAAACATGGTATATTTGTATCACAAGATATATAAATAAATGTTTTATAAATGAAAAATTAAGTATTTGTGTTTTTGTGAAACATAAATGTATATTTATAATTATATAAATAATATAATAATTTAAAATAAAATATTTTTCATAAGATAGATTCATAAATTAATAATTTTTTCATATAATTTAGAAATAAATTTATGATACCATATTTAATATCTTACTGTATTATAAAATTAGTTCTAATTTCAAAATTGGTATTTTTTGAATAAAATATATTTTTAATTAAAAATATATTTTATCATATTTAATCAAAATAAACAAAAAGGAGTTCATTTTAAAATATTGCACATCTAGAAATGGTTATGGTTCTTTTTGGGTATTTCTCTAAAATAGTTGAATCTTTTGTGAATAGTGAAATACAATAATTTAATATATTTAATAAATACAAGTGTCATTGAGTCATAGATGATGTATTGATGATGTACTCCCATAATATCAAAATATCATTAATTATTTTAATATATTTAATGATTATTCTCAAAATATTCCACGGCTTGATCCAAAATAAAAATATAATGATTAAAATCTTTTTAAGGAGGTTCTCAAAGTAAATATTTCAAAAGGTAACTACATTACTATTTTTCTTTCATTTTCTTTTCAATGTAATTTCATTTATTATCCTCTCCTCACCACCCCTATCCAAGATTCATGATAAATCTATTATATTTTATATACTATTCTATTTTTTTAATGAAATAATTCATCTTTGAATCTCTTCTCTCACTATTTAATTCAAAAAATGAAAATATCATATGTGATATGTCATATTACCACCACTGTGGATGATGCGTTTTCACTTTTCATTAATTCCTTTAAGGATTGTAATTGTAACGTCATGGTTCCATGTGCCACTCAATGGGTTCCCCGAACCCGGTTCACCATGTGGCCTCAAGTGCATTTCACCAATTTCCAGAGGCTGTCGACTAGCAGTGAGGGCCTAGGTCTGATAGTGGGGAAACTATGCCCTTATTTGTCAAAGTGTAGCGCAGTGAAATATAATATAAACATACTATAATAGTGAAAGAAGTAACCATAAACAACTAAAATAAACAACTTCAGTAGATGTTACCAACCAGATATATACATAAGGTGCAACATGTATTAAGATCTAAGAAAATAGCCAGAAAAAGTTACATAGCAGTATAATACAATTCAACTGGAATACAGGTATAGAAAGAAGAATAGAACAACCCATAGAATCACAAGCTAATGCTCGGTCCCATGTTGTCCTAAACCCCAGCAGTAGTCATGTACCTGTATAGTGACACTTGCCCATATCCACACCTCCAGAAACGTAATCCGTTTGGGCCGAATAGCATGACCCAAACAGGGTGTGAGAAATAAATTCCCAGTAGGCACCCACCAAAGGCATGTGCCCAACTCCGTGTAATCATGCAACAATATTGTGAAAATGTTAAATGCAATAAACTAAGAACAACTCAAAAGTAAATATCTTACTAGTTATATTTCCATTGTAATATTCATTTAACCATTCATTATTAAGAAATCACCACAGTGAATTTCTAAGTAAACAGACAGCGTCCTAAGACAAACAAAATCTCACCTTCAGGTAATCAGAATCCAACCACAGGTATGGCCCTCAGGCGTAACTGAAATTTCCCTCAGGGGTAGGAAGTCTTGCCCTCAGATACATAAGTCAACCCCTCAGGCACGAAAGGTTTCCCTCAGGCGAAAATAGAATGTCTCCCTCAGGCTAATACAGTCACGCCCTCAGGCTATAGTAAACACCGCCCTCAAGCATAAGTAACCGGGCCATTCCCAACATATAAACATTCAGTTTACATTCAATTAATCTCAATTAAAAAAGTAATACATAATTTAAACATGGCATACCCTCGGGTATACTGGCCAAAAGGCTAAACAGAGGAACCCACCCCTTGGGATGGTCCTGGATCCAAGCAACGATCCCAAAAAACATTTTTACAACATTATTTAAGTACCTATACAGTTCTATGTAGTTAAATTAGCCACTGCCTGAGCCTCACGACACCCCAATATGGGTTCGTAGCTCAAAAACACACAAAAAGGCATGAATGTTGGAAAAATAACACCAATCCACCTACCTTCAACGTCCCTGATCATTATACTCGAACGATGTTCCACGAATTTTCCTAGAACGAGGTAGATCAGAAGTAAAAGGCAAAGCGTTCAAAAGTAAATAACATACATACAAAGAAAAATTGGTGATAACTACTCCAAGAGAAGGGAGAACTCACCCGTGCGGTTCCAACGAGATCGTCTGAGGTGGAAATGGATTCCCGACGTGCGCCCGACGGATCTCCAAAGCTCAGGCCTCCTCTTTTGTCTCCAAAATGGCTCAAATGCCTACTCTACCATATGAGGAGGCTACTACCTATTTTAAGCCAAAAAACAAACTACACGGCGTGTACACTCAAGTATATGCTGTGTACTTTCCATTTTTAAACTGTTCCTCTGGCAGCTTCCCACCAGCGTGGCATTGTTCACCCGCAGACATGACTACACGGCGTGTCTTCCTAATTACATGGCGTGTTCTACCGCACAGCTAGCCACCACCTTACTATTTTCCTGCCGACTGACTACACAATGTGTAAAGGACCACTACACGGTGTGTATTTGGTCTTTACACCCTTCATCACCGGCCTGGACACACGCCCTGTGTACTCATCCCACACGGCCAAAAGTACATGGTGTGTGGAAAAGTACACGGCGCGTACTTCCCAAATTTGGGATTTTCCCACATTTTCCTTTTTGTTCTCAAAAACACTTAAGGAAAAGAGAAAATAAGAAACATATGCCTCAAAAATAAGAACCGATTTCTTACAAACATCCCCCCTTAAAGAAATTTGTCCCTAAATTTCCCTTCCAAGGGTGGCGAAGATAAAGTCGTGAACAACTCCGGCCACTGAGCATGTATGTCGGTCTCCCGCTCCCAGGTTTCGTCCAATACTCAGCTATGCTGCCATAGCACCCATAAGAGAGGAACTGACTATCCTTGGAGAACCTTCATGCTACTGTCAATGATACAAATCAGATGATCCTTAAAGGATGCATCTAACTCAAGCTCAACCTCCTCTGGCTGAAAGATGTGAGACGGGTCTGAATGATTGCGGCGCAACTGAGATACATGGAAAATATCGTGCTTGGCCCGGTACCTCTGAGTTAACTACAACCGATAGGCAACCGGCCCGACTCTCTCCAGAATCTCGAATGGTCCCACATACCTCGGTGAAAGTTTACCATGTCTCCTGATCCGCCGGTGTCCCAGCCTCGGTGTAAACACATAGGAAAACATGATCCCCGACCACAAAGTCCAAAGGTCATCTGCGGCGATCACCATAAGATTTATGATGAGACTGCGTGGTAGCCATACGCTTCTGAATCAACTAGACCTGCTCAGTAGTCTCCTGCATGAGTTGTGGTCCTATTATAGCTGCCTCACCTTCCTCTATCTAGCACAATGCTGATCAGCATGGCCTACCATATAAATCCTCATACGGTGCCATCTCAAAAGTTTCCAGGAAACTGTTATTATATGAAAACTCATCTAGGGGAATTTTCTTCTCCCAAGGGCCCCCAATGTTTAGGACGCATGCACGCTTCATGTCCTCAAGCACCTGTATCGTACGCTCTGACTGGCCATCGGCCTGAGGGTGGTATGCTATGCTCAGAAGCACTTGTGTACCCAATTCCCTATAAAAACTCTTATAGAAAAGAGATGTAAAGTGGGAATCCCTATCTGAAATGATAGAACGAGGGACCCCATGAAGTCGTACGATCTCTCAGATATACACCCTTCCGAGCTCGTCAACACCGATGGTCTCCTTAATCGGAAAAAAGTGAGCTACCTTCGTGAGTCTGTCCACAACAACCCACAAGGCATCATTGCCCCTAGGTGAACTCAGAAACCCTGTCACGAAATCCATCGTGATATCATCCCATTTCCACTCCGGAATGGGTTACTGTTGTAATAGCCCAACTGGTCTCTAATGCTCTGCCTTCACCTGATGACAGGTGGAACACCTTGTGACAAAACTAGCTACATCTCCCTTCATACCCGGCCACCAGTACTGACGTCTCAAGTCACAGTACAACTTGGTAACCTCGGGATGAACTGTCGAAGCTGAAGCATGAAACTCTCACATCAGCTCCTCACGTCTATCCCCTAGAACCCACACTCATCCACGGAATCACAGAACCTCATCACTGCCTATCGTCCAACCTGGAGGAGGGTCCTGACTTGCCACCGACTCCCGTATAACTAGGACTTCTGGATCAGATAATTGTCTCATCCTCACTCTGTCCGGGAGGGTATAGGTCACAACTAAAGATTAAAGATTGGTTTGTCCCTGACTGTCGTGCACCTCCAAATGCATCTCAAAGAACAAAGCCATATGCTTCCACTCACCTCTGGCCTCCTGCGCTGCCTGTATCTGAGTCTTCCTACTCAGTGCATCAAATACTACATTACCTTTACCAGGGGTATAAGAAAACTCAAAATCGATGGACTATAGGTATTAGACCCACCGCCTATGCCTCAAATTCAGGTCACGCTGAGTAAAGATATACTTGAGGATTTTCTGGTCGGTGAAAACCAAAAAACATTCTCCCAATAGATAATGCCTCCAACAGGGCAACGCGTGCACAACTCCATCCACCTCGAGATCATGCGTCGGGTAATTCCTCTCGTGTGGCCTTAGTTTCCGAGACCTGTACGCAACAACTCGATCGCCCTGCATCAACACTGCTCCCAGCCCAACACCTGATGCATCATAGTAAATTGTATAGCACTTCCCCTGATCTGGGAGTATCAGGATCGGTGCTAATATCAATATTCCTTTCAGATCCTAAAAGGTTGTCTCACAAGCTTCCGACCAAACGAACTTCACACCCTTCTTAGTCAAACCCGTCAATGGCACTGTTATACGGGAGAATTCTTATATAAAGCGTCTGTAGTAACCAGCCATCCCCACGAAACTCTGTATCTCAAACATGTACTTGGGCTGCTCCCAGGAAACTACTACACTTACCTTCTCTGGGTCTACTGCAACTCCTGCCTCTGAGATAATGTGACCAAGGAAATGAATCTGGTCCATCCAAAAGTGTCACTTTGAGAGCATAGCATATAGCTTATGCTCTCTCAGTGTACTCAATACGATCTCAATATGGGTGGCATGGTCGTGTAGATTGTAAGAGTACACCAAGATGTCGTCCACGAATACTACCACAAAAGTGTCTAGATAAGGATGGAACACACGATTCATCAGAGCCATGAAAACTTTTGGCGCATTCGTGAGTCTGGATGGAATAACCGTATACTCGTATAGACCATACATGCTATTGAAAGCCGTGAGAGGTATATCAGATGGTCTAACGTGCAGCTGATGATATCCTGGCCTCAAGTCAATCTTTGAGAACACTCATGCTCCACAAATTTGATCAAAAAGATCATCAATCCTTGGCAAGGGATATCAGTTCTTAACCGTCAACTGGTTTTGCTTCTGATAATCCACACAGAGTCTAAGGGTACCATCCGCCTTCTTCGCAAAAAGGACCAGAGAACCCCACGGAGATGTATTGGGTCAAATAAAACCCTCTGTCTATAGCTCCTCAAACTGACTCTTAAGCCCCTGCAACATAGGTGTAGCCATCCTATAAGGCAGAATAGACATCAGTGTTGCTCCTGGAACAAGCTCAATAGAGAAATCCACCTCTCGCTCTGGAGTTAGAATTGAAAAGTCGTCCGGGAAGTCATCCCTGAAACGATCAACCACTAGAGGGAAATCCATCTGAAAAGTCCCCCTGATTATCAAGATATAAGATAGAAATCTGGGCTGTGACTCCACCTCACCCATGATGCTCTGGTCTAGCCCAACTCGCCTAAATATCCTATTCACCTTTGTGTAAAAACTCTCCACCCTCTGGTGACGTGAAATGCACCCTGCGATGATAGCAGTCTACAAAGGCTCGACAGGGAACCAACCAGTCTATCCCAAGAATGACGTCATAAGCTATCATCTCTAATAAATAGAGGTCCAAAAAATGTGACACCCACCAACCTCAAGGGGGAAATCCCTACACTGATGCACACCAGCTGTTGTAGTCCCCAACGGAGTGTCTAGCATCATGATATCAGAAGAAGAAGAAGAAACACAGAGCCCAAGGCTCTCCACAATGGGCACTAATATGAAACTATGTGTATCACCCGTATCGAAAAGTACTAAAGATAAAACAGAAGCTAATAGAATAGTACCTCAAACAGTAGATGGTCCGGGATCCTGCTCCTGCTGGGTCTGTTCCACTGCATATGCCTGCCCCATGCCACGACCCTGTGACACAGCCTGGCTACCCTGAGCTCTCTCGTCGTACTACCTCTGAGATCGTAGTGTTTGGCTACCACAGCCACAACCGCCTTCTCTGCATGTACGCCCTGACGCATCCTAGTTCCCCGACTAGTAAGAATCTACTGGACCTACTCCCGCACGCGGAGTCTGTACAGAACTCCTCTCATTATAAATCGGTGGAAATGCCCTGAAAAAGTGCTGTAGATGACCCATCTTGCCGCAAGCTCGACACTCTACTTGATCACGTGGACACTGGGGTCTCTTATACCCCTCCTTACCACACTGGTAGCACCTGATCGGACCACCTGATGAAACTGCCTGGCTGGTACTACCACCCTGAAAGAAATCCATCTGTCTCTTCCTCTTGCAAGTAGAAATAGTACCAGTAATTGGTGCTGGACCGCCCTAGCCCACACCACTAGATTCCCGCAGTTTCCTCTCGGTAATCAGCACCTAATTCACAATAGTATGTACTAAAGGCAACCTGAAAACATTCAACAGCGCTCAGATGTCATAATGAAGACCATCCTCAAAACTTATGGCTCTCAACATCTCATCACCCACTAGTATGGGTGTAAAACGATGATGCTCGGTGAAACGAGCAGAATAGTCCATCACCGATATAGCGCCCTATTGCAGATTCATGAACTCTCGAGCTATATCTGCCCTCAGGGTCTCTGGAAAAAATAAGTTTAAGAAGATTTTATGAAAATCATCCCACGCCATGTCCCTGTGATGCTTTGACTGGGTGGTAACATCCAACCACCTCTTGGCAGAATCACGCAGCATATATGTCGCGATCTTGACCCTCTACCCTGGAGGCTTCTCAAGATGCTCAAAAATAGTCTGCATCAACCCCAACCAAGACTTTGTAGCCTGTGGTCCGCCATCCCCTCAAAACTTAAGCGGATTCTGCTGCTGGAAGATACGTGTCAGCTCAGCCATAGATGTGTCATCCTGCGGTTCTCCCTGAAAGGTCTTCATGAACCACATAAAGCCTTCACAGAACTGTGCCTCTGCGCCTGTGTCTAGTATAACAGCTGGTGCCGCATCTGGCTTTGCTGGTGGATCAACTGGTAGCCCATGGCCCACCATCTCTGGAGTATAATCGTCACCGCTCTCTTGGCGAACAACGCGTTGTCTTCTAGGCGGCATGAAACTACAAGGTCAAAAACGTTCCTTAGATTCAAGATTAACAAGACTGAAAACGAAGGAACCGCAATGGGAACAAGAGGAAGAAGGCATTTCAAAATTTACAAAACAAGACTACGTGGCGTGTACAATTACTACACGACGTGTACTTGACTTCCCTTCTCCTTCCCGGGTCCTTCGACATGGCTAAGCCACACGGCTTCCACTAAACAAAACTACACAGCGTTTATAATATCTACACATCGTGTATGGTGTTATTTACAACTGCCTATGTCGTTTGTGACACGCCCGACTACACGTCTTGCAACTACACGGTGTGTTCCACCCGCACACGACGTTTACACCACCCCATTGCCAGCCACACGGCTAAGTCCACTCGGTCTGTCCTTGGAAAGACCCATGTTGTTAGTTACACGGCCGGAAACACAGCTCACACTACATGGCGTTTCCATCATTGACACGGTGTGTTCATGAAAAGAGTTCACTGACTAGTGTTGTTACTTACATGGACGGACCCCGGGTCAACACTACATGGCTTGTACATCAGGTACATGACGTGTCTTACCGAAGCCTTTCTCTATGCTGCGTTGCCGCCTACACGGTTTGGGACACGGGAAGCAACTACACGGCATGTACAGAAGCTAAACGGTGTGTTCTCCTCAAGCTCTTCTCTTCCCCATGTCACCGCTTACACAGTTTGTGACACAGGAAGAGACTACACGGCGTGTACTTAAGGTACATGGCGTGCACTCGAAAAGTTTATTTTTCTTCCAGAACAGAAGAACGTACACGGCGTGTTTAAAGTACTACACGGTGTGTATACTGGGTTTCTAGACAGTATGCCTCAAAAACTTACCCGGAACCCATAAAACACTAAAAAACAACACCTAAGTGTCAAATTCTGATCCGTGAGGGCCCATACTCCCCACGAATCAATGTTTGACAGCTTATCTGTGTTATAACAAAATAAACAGTCACTGATCCGCCAAATTCCAGTTAATGGGGGCCCGTACTCCCCAAAAACCAAAGTTTGGTGTCCATTCTATCAACAACATATACAGATACACCCAATCACATTGTAGGGATTTATCAAGCAGCTATCACAACAACATGATTCTCTAGCACAACAACTATCACAACAACATGCAATTTCTAATGCACCTACGTTGTAGGGAAACTATGCATGGCATGTGATTTCTAGCATGTGCCTATATGATGCATGAGATGGAATACCCTTATCTCATCGGGTTGCAACTAAATAGAACCCATTAATAAAATATAATAGAAAAATACAAGTGCGTCACCCAACAGTGAAATTAAATCAACTGTAAATTGAAAAATCAGTAATATTGAAACATGATGTGAATTGGCTTTTACCTATACACGGGTTAGCTACGCCTAGGAACAGCTTATTACCAACTACCGTTTCATCCTATCCCTGACTAAGGCTCCCAACAATAAGTCAAAGAAAATAACCCCTTTGATACCACTTTGTAACATCATGGTTCCGGGTGCCACTCAACAGGTGCCCCGAACCCGGTTCACCATGTGACCTCAAGAGCATTTCCCCAAACGCTAGAGGCTGCTGACTAGCACTGAGGGCCCAAGTCTGATAGTGGGGAAACAATGCCCTCATATGTCATAGTTTAGCGTAGCGGAATATAATATGAACATACTACAACAATGAAAGGAGTAACCATAAATAACTAAAATAAACAACTGCAGTAGATGTAACCAACCAGATATATAAATACTATGCAACATGTATCAAGTTCTAAGAAAACAGCTAGAACCTATTACATATCAGTACAATACAATACAACTAAAATACAGGTACAGAAAGCAGAACAGAACAGCCCGAAAAATCACGAGGTAATGCTCGGTCCCATGCTCTCCTACACCCCAGTAGTAGTCAAGTACCTGAATGGGGACTCTTTCCCCTATCCACACCTGCAGAAACATAATCTGTTTGGGCCAAAAAGCATGACCCAAACAGGGTGTAAGAAATAAATTCCCAGTAGGCACCCACCAAAGGGACGTGCCCAACTGCGTGTAATCATGCAACAATAGTGTGCAATAGTAAAATGAAATAAACTAAGCACTACACAAAAGTAACTAACATAGCAGTTATATTTCCATTTAAATATTTATTTTACCATTCACTATTAAGAATCCACTACAGTGAATTTTTATGTAAACAGACAGTGTCCTCAGACAAACAAAATCTCACCCTTAGGTAATCAGAATCCAACCCGTAGGTATTGCACTCAGGTGTAAATAAAATTTCCCTCAGGCGTAGGAAGTGTCGCCCTCAGGCAAAAAAGTCAAGACCTCAGGAATGAAAGGTTTCCCTCAGGAAAAAATAGAATGTCCCCCTCAGGCTAATACAATCACGCCATCAGGCTATAGTAAACACCACACTCAGGCATAAGTAACCAGGCCATTCCCAACATATAAACATGAAATTTAAATTCAATTCTTCTTAAGGAAAAAGTAATGAATACTTTAAACATGGCATACCCTCAGGTATCCTGACCAAATGGCTAAACAGAGGAACACACCCCTTGGGATGGTCCAAGATCTAAGCAACGTTCCCAAACAACATTTTTACAACTTTATTTAATTACCTATACAGTTCTAGGTAGTTAAATTAGCCATGGCCTCAGCGTCAGGACACCCCAATATGGGACTGTAGCTCAAAAACACCAAAAAACGCACGACAGTTGTAAAAATAACACCAACCCACCTACCTTATATGCCCCAGATCAGTATACTCGAATGATGTTCCACGAATCATTCTAGAACGGGGTAGATCTGGGGTAAAAGAAAAAGCATTCAAATGTAAATAACATACATACGAGAACGAATTGGTGAGAATTACTCCAGGATAAGGGAGAACACACTTGTGTGGTTCCAACGAGATTGTCGGAGGCGAAAACAGATTCCCGACGTGCGCCCGACGGATCTCTAAAGCTCTGTCCTCCTCCTTTGGCTCCAAAATGGCTCAAATGCCACCTCTGCCAAATGAGGAGGCTACTTCCTGTTTTAATCCGAAAAAACAAACTACTTGGCGTGTACTCTAATGTACATGGCGTGTACATTCCATTTTTAAACTGTTCCTCTGGCAGCATCCCGCCAGCGCAGCACAGTTCACCTACCGACATGACTACACGGCGTGCCTTCCTGAGTACACAGCGTGTTCTTCCACACATCTGGACATCGCCTTACTATTTTCTTGCCGACTGACTAAACAACGTGTAAAGGACCACTACACGGTGTGTATTTGGTTCCTACACCCTTCATCGTCGGCCTGGCCAGACACCCTGTGTACTCATCCCACACGGCCAAAAGTACACGGCGTGTGGAAAAGTAAACAATGTGTACTTCCAAAATTTGGGATTTGTCCCCATTTTCCTTATTTTCTCAAAAACAATTAAGGAAAAGAGAAAATAAGAAACATGTACCTCAAAAATAAGAACTGGGTTCTTACAGTAATAATACCATCATTGTGGTAAAATAATATTATATTACATAAATTGTTAGATATATAATTTTCTTGATGAAATATGTAAGTTTTATATATAATAAAATGATATACATTCGTGATACTCGTAAAATAAAAAAAATAAATTAAATCATTTTTATTTACTATTTATCTTCTGATTCGACATAACTCTATATTGCGGAATGAAATATATTACCATTTTAAATTATATAGGTTCATTAATAACGTAGAATTTTAATTATAGATAATTATTTTTTTTACATAATCATTCATACATGTATAAAAGTAAACCTATCAGGAAAATGAAGGAAATGAATGCTCTTATAACGATGAATTGAATCTTTTAACTCATTATAAAAGACATTAATGAACTTAATAAAAGTATAAAAAATTACAATAATCAATAAAAGGTTTTTATTGAATTAAATAATGGATTTAATTTTATTTTCTATTATATTAAGATCAAATGTAGAACACATTCATGAATAATTTAAGGGTTTCTTCTCAAACATTCGTTTCCATTCGGGTAATGCTTTCTCATTAAACCTATTTCATTATTTATTTTTCTTATATAATTCTTATGAATTATGTTTATATGTTGTAAACTAAATTATCTATATCAGTTCACAATTATTTTTTGTGGAAATAAAATTTTTACAAAGTTCCATTCTCAAATTTTCTGGATACGCAAGCCTAATTAAAGGAGACTATAGATGTTTTTTTACCCATTTTAATATACCATCAATAAATTGTTTTAAAAAAATTATTTTTATAAAATTTAAAAAATCATGAAAAACAATATTATTTAATTTAATATTGTATACAAAAAATTATGAAAAATATAAATTATTTATTCCAAAAATAGCTATTCTTTCCAAAGTAAAAAATGGTATTTCTCTCTTGAATTCCTCAATGATTTTATTAGAGTATTTTATTCTATTTCACATCCCTGGTTGAATATTATTATTAATTATTATTTATTTCTTTTTATTATAATATACCTTATTTTATTAAATGGTTTATGACTAGATTGATTGTGCATATGCTATCTCGATACCATTAACTATACTACTCAGAATGGTTACTGATTATGTTTACTGATTGGGTAAAGTTATTCACATTTCATATGTCTGTGACTTTTATTTTTGATCCCATTAAAATGAGAACATAATTTGTCTTATTAAGTGATGGGTGGGGCCCACTATATCCCCTCGATGCATTGGTCGGTCTCGTGAGACAAAATAGAAATTTCATTGGTCGAGGCCTTAACCATTTTATTTTAAATATCATGATCGAGGCCTCGATGATATGTTTATGACGTCCCAGATTATGAATTTTCTCATTATGATATTAGTAAATGAAAATTAGTATTATTATTTGACTATTATAATTTATATAGATACGTTTTATTATCATAGTACTATTTATATAGAATTTGTTCAGTTTTTATTCCATCCATAATAGCTCAAACTGTTGTTCTAATGGAATGTGTTTTTAGTTAATCACTTTTCCTTATTGTATATGTTTATATTATCATTTGTTATATTGCATACCCTTACTAATCATCTAAGATCACCCCTTTATTATGTTTTATTTTTTCTTAGGATGTAAATATGTTTATTATGAATGACTTGCATTGATAATCTAATATTTCATGGATGTTTCTAATGGATTTTTTATGTTATTTTTCATTTCAATATTTTAATATAACAATTATGTCTCTATCATGATTTAGAAAGCTATTAAGATATTCAATCCCTTCAGATTCGAACACTTGTTCTTTGTACCAATGTAATTCATTATGTCAATAGCTACAGGTTGCTGGGGTTTGGTCCATTCATTATTAACCACAAAATGGTTTGCAATGAAGTAAATAATGTTTCAATAAGGAAAATATATTTTAGTTATTTTCATAATAAATAATGTAATATATGATAATTTGAATAACCTATATTTCATCCACATGATCTCTCTTGATTAATTAAAACATCATGAGATTAAATCTAAGGAATTTTAATATCTAATATGACTATTTAAACTTTAAAATTATAAGTAATAATTGGATAGAAAATTATAATGAGATGTAATATTTTGAAACATTTATGAAATTTTAAAAAATATTTTAATCATATTTAGGATGTTTTGATGTCAATGAACTATCATTGGGAGATATATGATTATATTAAAGCCTTTTATTAGATGGTATGTGAATGCTATTTGATTAAAAAGTAAAAATATTATATTTTTAATTCACTTTCACACATTATCTATAATTTAATGTTCCAACTAAAATTGAGGTAGAGATAATTCATCACATGAATTGGGAGACACTTATAACATATGTATTGACCTTGTTGGAGAGATAAATCATTCTATAAATGATATTAAGTACACACTTGTGAATAATGAGTCATGTGTTTGATAGAGAAATTGTTATTTTCTACATTTGTGGTTCAAATTGAGGTGATTATTTGGTGTTGGTGGCATGAAATAATAGAATGGTTCATGTTGAATTTATACATTCAGTGTCAAAATATGCCAAATATAATAGTGGATAAAGTTAGCAGAAGTAAATACTTGGTCAGATTTGGGAGGTGATGATGTCCTTTGAAGTCATAGTAGGTATAATATATTATACCTTGCTACATAACACATGGATTTTGTGATACATTATATACATCCCACAATTCATGGTAGGTATGTGGACCAAGAAAATGTTACAGTCAACTAAACCTAGTAATTGGGAAATTAATCTCATTTTAAGGGATGATAACGACATGGGTCCTCTATCTAATTGGTCATGTGGGGGTTAGTCAAATGTATCAACATATAGCCAGTATAATTATGATTGGTTTATTTATAGAAAATAGGGATGGAATACAACCCCCCTCCAAACTCGTTACAAATAGGTGATTTTAATAATGTTTTCACAAATATCATGATTGTGATGGTTGTAATTTCATTATTATTTTTTAAGAAAACATGATTGGTAATTTAAATTTTTGGACACTAATATTAATGGTTACTCACCCAAAAAAATTATGGCTTCCATTTCATTTATTTTTCTGAGAAGAACTACTAAATTCTCATTAATATTTAATTTAGAGAACATAATGAAGGGATATGTAATTGAGATTATTTGGGATTAGTGCATAAAAATTGGGTGTCCAGTGATGGAATTAATATCTACAACACACGATTATTCCCTTTTGTACCCCATGATTATGTGTTCGGGTAGAGTAAAATAATTTTGTTTGAAGATTCTATCAAACATGAGAATTGGATAATATATTGGATACTTATCAATAGTAAATAATCTATAAAGTTTCAATTATTAGTGAAATATTTTCTTCTTTTTTATCTTAAAATTATTCATTACATATTTTTATACATCATATCATGATTTTATAAAAAAGTTATCATGATAATGATAAATTTTATGTGAAATGGTATCCCATGATTTTTATAGCTCCATCATTATATGATTCTGGTGGTTCATATGATATAGAGTGGGGTTTAAATGTAGTGGATGTTGTACAATTATTCTCCTAGAAATTTTATTGGACAATATACTTGAACATGACACAAATAAAAATTTTACTTAATTGACTATATTGAATGAAAATATGAGATAATTTTTTATTTTTGATCTACTATGACATTGCTTATGAAGATGAGTTAACCTATTTACTAGTAGTCTATATTAATACATTATTTTATTGAACATATTTTAATAGGAGATGATGTGGTGATGAGATAAATTATTAGATTATGTTAACAAAAACTGGATATGACACTATATGTTTGTCTCTCTACCTTATGACTGTGACAATTTTTTTGTGTAATCCTTAATAATTTCTTGATATCATATGTATAGTACTATAGTGGATAAACACCAAGATATTTTTTCATATAATCCGAAAAACATTTAGATAAGAGACTTGGTGGAACTGATTTAGGACATGGGTAGATGTTTCGGGTAATTATCCCCGATAATGATATCTTTTACTATGGGGAGAAGGTTCTCAATATTTGGAATAGGGTAGGTATACGCACATTCAGTATTATCGTCGATGGGAAGTGGTTTCCCAAAAATTTTTATGGGTTTAGAAATCCTCCTAATAAATCATATTGATGTATGGATTTTTATTCTATAGTTAGTCATGTAGTGAATCCCCTTGACTAATACATTCCCTCAATAGCATGTGAGTTCCACCACCTTGGAACTATAATTTACATATGTATACTTTAACATTCAAATGATTTGTTACTACTCATTGCTATGTTATAATTCATTGGGGACTTTTTTTGTGTTTATGTTTGAAATACTTTTTATTTGATGATATATTCTTTTGTTGAAATCATGAATGGGTAATTATGATTTGTTAATCTTGTGATTGATGAATTGTGAACCTATATAATGGATTAATATTTCTTTAATATCTTATGGGACTTTATGTATTTTATGTACTAATTAAAGATGTCTATTGTTGATTATTATAATCTTGCATAAATTTTTTAAATCACTATTATACACTATGATTTTTTTTTATGGAGGAATTAGCTTAGAATTCATGTTTCACAGAACATTGAATTTTTTATTTGGTTATTATACACTCCCAAGCAAAGGAATTTGAATGAAAATATACATGTGGCTTAATATAAATAATATTTCTTTTAAATATAACTTGGTGATGTATTTCTCTTGATATTGTATTATAGAGGTTGATTGAGTTATTATCATTGATTTTGTCATAAAAAAGATTCTACATCTAATTAGTGTGGTGATCATTTTGGATATCATTTACATATATTTTTAAACTATGTTAGGTTCCTCCCATTTTATGCACTATTTTTAGAGTCATGTATTTTTAGGATCTTTATTGGTGGTGTGTCATATATTATATCATATCTTTAAATTTACTTAATGATTTTAGATGAATATGTTTATTTCTAATAGAGTTATAAGGTTTTTTAATTTAATGTTTTATTGGACAATATGGCCCACATTGTTTCTTTTGAGTATTGGCTTCAGTAACCAACAACATTCATATTATAGATATGATTTAAGGGATATGCCCAGCCTAATTAATGAATCAATACATGTCTTGGTGTATTGGTTTGGGTCATAAGCCTATCTGTGTAGGGTTTTTAGGGAACAATATTTTAATTCAACACATATAAGGGTTTTTTTAAATAAGAGAGAATAGTGTTTTATGTAATTGAGATTATTTAATCATGATGGGTATCCCAAAAATACATTACATTTTATAGGTTTAATGGGAAATAACTATGCCCATAAATTGAGGAAGAAAAAAACCCATGAAATGATCGACCAAGTGTATAATCGACAAGTTGAAATAAAAAAGATTAAAATAAACATAACACATTATCTATTTTTTTATTAATTATTATTTATTTTGATAGAGATCAGTAAATAAAAACTAAGTAGTTTTGTAATTTTATGGTATCCACCTATAATTGGAATAACCAAAGTATTTAAGGAGGCCTCATATCCAAAATGGTGTATTTGAACCTCCTTTTTTGGACAAATAGAGAGAATACAATTAGAGAAAGATATAAAAAATAGAGTATTGTCTATAGTTTATCCAAAATAAGATTTATAAACTTCCATTTTATAGGACTCCATTATTGAATATATATTACTCTTGGAGTTCTAACCTTTCATATGTTATAGATTTCCAATCCTTTCTCCCATCTCCTAATTTTTTTAATTTGATTGTTAAACTCCATTAAAATCAATATTTCCCCAAAATTTCATCATAGGATGCGTTAATAAGTAAAATAATAATAATGAACATCATGTGATAAATTCTCAAATGGAATTTTATATAACTGCACATGGACACCATGAATTGATTTAAAAGACGAGATTATGACATTGAATATGGTTTGGGGACTCTCAGTATAAAACTATATACGATTTTGGGTACAATATTAAAAAATAGAACACTACAAATAAATCGTTGATGAATTTTTGAACAATATGAAAACAAAAAGAATACATCAAATTATTTTTTAGTAGATTATCATTAAATTGTTAAAATATTAGTCAAAAACTATTTGCAAAATTAAATTTTCCTTTCAAACACCTTATGTGTGACCTTATGAAAATTTTTAGCAATGAAAACAATTAGGAATTATAACATTTATAATTTTACTTGAAGACTTTCCTCATGAGAAATTTCAATGCTACTCAAGTTGTAAAGTGGTCTAAGATGATCTCTATCAAACACACTCACATTATATAAACATGTTCTCCACATGATTTGTCTTTATACATTGAATTAATGATTATATATTCCCTTTTTTAAAGAAATCTAGATAACACTAATCATGGAATATTTTAAATGTGTACATGTCATCTCATATATAATTTATTCTCTAATATAGACTGACCAATTTGAATTGATACATCACATAATAATCAACCTAGTAGATGATCATACCACACGACACTCAACTGAGCATGACTATAAATTTCATCATTCTAATTATATCATTGTCCGAGATTTCATACAAGAGGATACATCCCATATTAGTTAAAAATTACAGAAAACATTAAACATATACGAAAAACGCCTTATAAGTTCATCCTCAAGGCTGGCATAAAAAGTGTATTAAAGTATGAAGTGTTATATATTAGGTATATAGTCAGACTTTGGTAATATGAATTCATATTATGTTTACAAACTTAATTATATCAATGATAAAATTATATTCCATGTGATATACTTTTAGTGGTTAGTCAAGATAACGATTTTAAAAATATAATGTATAAGATTTTACTCACTCTAATTTTAACATGTCACCAAACCCCATAATACTCAGTCATTTTCATTACTTTAGGGAAACTCAAATCCATAATTGTGTGGGATTTTATCTATCCATTATTAATATAATATATACATAACATGTGAGTGAATGATATATATATATATATATATATTCTTTTATTATTTATGCATGATAAATTTAAGAACTATTGTATATAATCCCTGATGTTTCTAATAACCAAATTTTAATAATATCATCCATATGTTTTTAATGTTAATGTTATTGACAAATAATCCACTAAATTTTATTTTATATCCATCCCAAAGATGTTATAACCCCCAACTCA
This sequence comes from Viscum album, assembly GCA_963277665.1. NCBI lineage: Eukaryota > Viridiplantae > Streptophyta > Magnoliopsida > Santalales > Viscaceae > Viscum > Viscum album. The sequence goes on along the minus strand of OY728153.1, from coordinate 880,154,326 downwards.
ATTATTTCTCAAATAAGATATTATTTGGGAAGGACATGTTTGATCCTTTGGTTAAACCGAGAATCCTTGTCATGGGAAATAAATCTATTATTTTCTTGATGAAGTTAAATTTATCCCTCACTCAGTGAAAAAACCCTAAGTTCAGTAATAAACATATTTATAGAAAAATAATTATATCATTTGATATAATTATTTACTCTATATCTACTTTCATGTTCACCATTGTGCCTTTTTTGAAACTCTCCCATCTGATTTCACTACTATTAAAAAATGAAGAAAACGGGTTGAGATCCCATATCATATTTCCTAGTTTATAAATTAATATTATTGTACCTATTTAAAATGAGCTCATAATCACCTCTAAATACAAATAATATATCCTTATAACTCTAAATAATTTCATGATGCTCTTTATTGAAATCCACTGACTATAACCAACATATTTGTATCAGCTTGTTATAATAAAATTATAAGAAACGTTGTGTTTACTAAATAAAATGAAATACATGGTAGGTACTATATTGGATATATAATTAATCTTAACTATAACATAAAACAATTTATGATGATCTTGAATATTTGTAAGAATTGTTCCATGTAGCACTAGTACAATTCCCATTTTGGAGTTCTTTATACAAATTCTCTTTATCAATTTAAAAATATATGTGTTTCGGATCAAGACAAGAATCCTTTTGATATATCATTGAAGATCCTCATAACTAATATATTATCATTTTAACCCATGTTTATCAATGATAAGAACATTACCAAACATATATTTACCTATTATAAAATTATGAAATCATTTCTATATAAAATATTATCCATGTAAAATATTATAAAGACAGCAATAGTCCTACTATCCTTATTATAAACACAAGATTCATCCACAATATTTATGAAACAAAATACTTCGATTACAACATCAAACTAGGTTTTTCAACTTTGGGAAGCTTTTCTTAAATCCATTCACAGATTATTGAAACATATAAATCAATACAAATGTGTTTGGAACATCATACCCATATAGTTTTATCATATATTGGTCCTTAACTAAATTCATGCTATGTAAAACTATTTTTACAAAAATTATATATATATAATAATCATAATGAGCTTATATATAAAATAATTTCTATATAATTATCATATAAACTGGAGAAAAGGTCTCTTCATAGTTAATTCCATGAATTTTTTATAACTTTTTGTTAGTATAGATGATTTATAATAAGTAACCCTACTATACATGATAGATTTATTATATAATTCCATCTTCCACAATATGGGTCTCTAACTTTCTGAAGCATCAACCATGTTCCTGATATAAATAGGGTAGATTTATTTCCCCTATGATTTCAATACGTCTTAAAATTTGTTAAATATAACTTCTCAATGGATTCAAGGTAGGTATTAAGATCGCCATCTATGAAAATTACTTCACTATAATTTTCAATAATAAATACTTTCAAACATTCAATATTCCTTTGTAATCTGGGTCAGTTCTACTTCCATAACCTTCTATGGAATATACTCACATTTTATCAGAAGAATAATCCCAGTCTTACAGTTTTCTACTTCCTCATGTATAATAATTGTACCAAAGAATTCTTGATTAATTTATACCTTCTCATGGGAAAAATATTTAAACCCAATATCATTTTTTATTAGTGGGATTATAGAAAAAATGACAAATAATTTCTTTTGTATATGAAAATATAATAATTTATCTAATTTGGGGGGTTTAGTTTGTCATGAAACAAATAATATATATATATATATATGATTCATAACCCAAAAACATTATAAAAGATAAATTTTAATCATTCCAAGTCCATATCCCATATTGTTTCATTATAAATACATTATATGTAACCTGATAATATATGAATATATAAGTTTCTAAATCATATACCTAATCTATGTTTAAGACCTTCACAGTGAAATGATTGATCCATGTCAAAATGTATGATTTCTTCTATAAAAACATCATTTCACTATGGGGTTCTGGTATTATTCATTTGAGAAAACATTCCACAATCTCTCATATGATCATTGAATTCCTATTATATTTATTCACCACCCTAGTCCAATCCGGGAATCATATTACCTTTTCAATGTAGAATATATTCCACAATTAGAAAATATTTAAACTTTTAAGAGGTTTCAAACTTTATTCATGTAATAGACACATAACCATATTGACTAAAATGAATAGAAAAGTTAATGATATTAAAATACAATCCACATGAATGAGTATTCAATTGTCCAAAAAATAAAATATGTATAAGATAATACATTTCACTAGCCATATCACCATTAATTGTAAAATGGGATTTGGTCATTTAAAAAATAAAAATTATTTTTAATTATCAAATGATTCATAATTTAATGAACCCAAAAATTTATCTCTATTGAATCATTGATTGTTTTTATTATATATCATTCCAAGGTGACAATTCCAAATATAAGTTGAGTTAAAATTAACTATAACCTTCTTATCATGAATGCCATAAATATGATTATCCTAATCTAGAATATATAAACCATTAAATATATTCCTACATCTATACATCTTTTCATTCATATATATAGAAAAATTTAGGTTCTTAAAAATTTAAAAAAATATTGACCAGGTTGTAAAATATATATATTATCATGGATTTAAAATTGAATTCAATTTATTATATTCCCAAAGAACATTTGGGTATTAATTCTTTGAGAGTTTAGTTATTAATTTGTTGTAATAAACCATATATATAAAAAGTGGATACATCAAATTATTATCCATTTTTTACATAATGCAAAACATTAAAATGTAGCACATTTTATTTTCAAGAAAAAGTTCTAGGACTTTCAACTTGAATAATTGTTTCCCTTAGCCAACCATAAAACCTATGAATTTTTTTAAATGTGGCATGATAGAAAAAAATTAGTATAGTAAATAAAAAGAAATAAATAAATTATTAAACCATATATTCTGGTTATTAAACATATGATCATTAACTTACATTGATAAATCATAAGTTTATCGTAAAACACCATATAATTAACAATAATAAATTTAATTTACTTGGGAAATAACTTCCATATCACTCTTACAATCACTTTTACAAATGGAATCACTATACAATTGACTTCCATACCCACTAAATTGGAGGGATATTATGGACCCACTTGTATTTGGCTTATCACAGATCCACTCGTTATTAGTTAATAACGTAACCAACAATACCTATTCTATAACAGCAATACCCATTATTATAAAAGTTCCAAATAACCATAAGAAAATATCAACATATAAAATCATCAAATTTCTATCATTACACTAATAAAAATTATTTTATCAAACATAATAAAACAATTTTTGATATTGATGTATTCATTAATTTTTAAAACCCTTCATAAAAATAATATAAATATACCAAAATTGGGTTTTTATTTGAAGAAAATATAAAATATCGTAAAGAAGTAAAAAAATTAAAATAAAAATCACGATGGTAGAAAAATTAATTTCCATCATATATTTTAAAATAGAACATTCTTTTTGTCTTTGTGTAACAAATTATAAAACATTCCGTACAAATGTTCCATCTAGAATAATATAAAATAAATTCAAAAGGGAAATAAAATGGCCTTTATATATCATTTATATTCATATAAATAAATAAATAAATATTTTTAAAAATATGGGCATTGAATAAAAAAAGTATTTTAAAGGAAACTATAAAATATGGGTGTTAAATGAAAGTCTATTAACTAGCATCTGAATCATCCCATACAATATTTATCATCATCAATAATATATTATTGTTAATTATTTACTTTCATAAAAACTTTTTTCATGTTTATTCTTCCATTTTTCTAACTTTTTATTAGGTGATAACTATTAATTAATCATTAACTTTACATTATATGTTTTGATGATATTCAGCAGATAAGTCCTAAATGAATTACGTGGGTTGATTAAAGTTAAATAAGACATTATCCATTCACCATAAAAATAATTATAATGTCATGATTATCATTATTATACATAAATTGCACTTTTAAATAAAATAATAAAATATAGAAATGAAAATTGAACTACATAACAATCATGGAGACGATAGGTTATATGTACAGATGACTAAAATATTTATATTATTCATAATCATTATAGAAAGAAGGTAAGTATTAATTTATCATTAAAAATGTAAAATAATTTAATAAATATCGTATAAATTATTTAAATAAACTTATATATCATCTAGGATAATTTTTTTTGAAAAAATTAATCACATTGCTTCGTAGTGGTGGTAGTCCACATGTACACATGATGACGAAATCATTTTCCTTGAATGGAACGGAAATAATTTAAATGATATATTATCATTTCATATTGATATAAGAATAATTAATATCATATATAAATTTCAATTCCATCATTATAACCCATACGTGAAAGTAGATGATGTAAAATTAATTACATCAATTCATTAAGTGGTAGCCCACCGTACACATGAACTGTGGATTAATTTTCCATTTGATGGAAAGAAAGAAAGATATAGGCTATGACATTAACATAAAAACATATTATTCTCTTTAGTATAACGTTTTTATTATTTTCTCATGGTTTATGATTATTTGACGGATGTCCAGGAAAAAAATTAAAATTTTATTACAAATTATACCTCTTCGTTGGATCCTTGGCACCTTAAGACCTCTATGATTGGTATTATTCCAAAAATAATGACTCTGAAAAATGGTGGTAGATTTTATAAAGATATATTGGAATATATTTGATGAAAAGATGGGATTTAAATTGTGAATATTTAAAAAAAAGTGGTTCCCATTTAGAAGACTCGAGAGGGAAACTCTTATAATTATTTAAAAAATTTATTAACATTAAATTTATTTTTTTGTAAAAATTGCTCAAAATGTATAATAGAAGATTTTTATATGAGGATGATTTTCTGTACTCTCATAAAATAGTTTTTTCATAAATTTATGTCAAATATTTACTCTCATCCGATGTTTTTATATTCCATTTACCACTTTCACACTTATCATGATGGAAATGTTGTTTACTTTTTGAATGTCTACATAGTTACATATAATGAAAAAAAACCCATAAATTTACCATGGTTTATGTTTTAAAAAATATCATAATAAAATAGAATGATATATAATTTTTAATATTTTTATATCTTTTAAAAAATTATAATTTTCCTAAAATATAAATATTGTCAATTTTATAACAATTCATTTATTTTGAAATTTATAACACTAATACAACCAATAAAATTAGAATTAAATGTTTTTAATACATAAATAAAAAGTTATATTTATCAATAAAATTATTTTTTCACTTTATGTATTTAAAAATATACTAATTATAGTATATATTATATTATTTATATTATTTTTCTATAAATTGAATAATTATTACATCATCATGATTGAATTATTTAAGATAATTTTTTATGATATAAAAATTAAAAATATTACCAGGATTAATATAAATATTTTATATTTTAAAATAATATTTATAATTGAACATATTCTCTTGCAATACCTCTATTAAAAATATTTTTGTAATTAAAAATAGGAGTGTTGAATTTCTTCATATCTATAGATAATATATTATAATGTTTATAACCACATGAAAATTGAACAAAGGTCATATATTAAAACTCTAAATAAATATGGATGAAATATACCCATAAAAAAATTTAGAAAAGTGTTATGTTTATTTTATAGTCTTAATCATTTTATTTTTAACATTAATTGCTTGAATTACCCTTTACCATGTTAAAAAATTACCAAGGATGCTATTCATATTGACCAAAATTAGAAGGGATCTTTTTAGAAAACATGGAAATCATAATTTCAAATATGGGATCAATTTTTGAAGTTACAAAAAATATAAGTTTCATTAATTAATTTAAAATTGAACCTAGGAAACATGAAAACAAATTGATTTTAGATAAATGTATTTTTAAGTATCATTAATTTTTACACTAAATTCATGATTAAAATTCATTAACTAAACAATAATTTGATTTTATTAATCATAATTAACTAATTAAAATTTAAAAATATTAAAAAATATAACTTAACATTATAAATACTTGAAAAAAAATTAATTTTCAGTTAAAATATGAATTTTTTACGACTCAATGAAACAGAAATATTTTTAGTATATTATAAAAACTTATTTTCATATAGTCATTAAAGGATTAATAAAAACTGAAATTCATTTTTGGAATTAAAATTATATTATTTGAAAACCAATATTATAAATAAAACCATATAATGCATGAAAATATGATTTCATGGAAATATGTGTTTTTTCTTTTGAGTGAAAAATTACCCTATACTTTTATAATCAATATTACTCTATAATATCTAAAAAATGAATGATTTATTATAATATTACATTGGTTATTTTATTCTTCTACCATTTTTGAAATTTCAACCATTCAATTTTATTCACTTATTGGATTCATTTCCCATATATATTCTTTAAACTATGATGTCTTTTATTCAACCATATTGTTTCTCCATAAAACCGTAGCCATGCCAATTACCATTTTTCAATTCATTCTCTCAATGGGCATGATTTTGAATAGGCTTTTACAAGTAAGAAATTGTATCGTCCGATTAAAATACATTAGGGCTGAAAAAATGATATACATATAGAAAATTATTACTTTAATCAAAAAATGAAAAACATTGTGTACTTGGGATAAAATCATGGGAAAGGAAACTTGGTCAGAAAATACTCCAATTTTCTCTAGTATTTTATATGGTGTAATGAAATATGGGCTTAGATTCGATTCTTCAAAATGAAAAAAATTCCCCTGTGAAGATTTATGAAAGACAGGATCACGAACCATGAATGTATGATCTCTACTCTAGTTATCTAGATTACTTTTATAACTTTTATGATCATTCCTCATATGTTACTAATTTTCCTCTTCATTCCCTACCACTTACTCATCCAATTCTAGTCCCATAACTTCCTTAAATCAACTTTATCTCAAAAGGTAGTATTTCAACACCCCTTTCCTTATAAATTTTAAAAATTTATAATCATTATACATGAATGAAATCTATAATTATAAGAAGACTCAAATAAAGAATAATAATGAACCCAACAACCTCGGTAATCCATTGAACAATAAAGAAACATGCCTTCCATGTTCTTAATTATATTTTTAGAAATTCCACCATATAAAGGATAAATGGATGTACTAAAATTTAATTCTATTCCAAATGAATTCTAAATTCCTTGAGAATGTTTTTAGGAAAACCTATTATCACAAACAGATATAATAGATAGAGAAATTACATATAAAAAAGACTATATACTAATGATATGGTCATAAAGTATGATACAAATACATTATATATTGAATGAGTAGGAAATGATTATATTTAGTTATTTTATCATCAATAACCCAAATAACATTATTACCTCAGGATTTTTTTGGAAATCATGCCACATAATCCATAGATATATTTTCCTATTTCCACACTGCCATAGGATAGGAAAAGCCTCCATTATGGTAATTTCCATTCTTCTTTAAAATATTTAAATTTCAAACATTGAATAGTATATTCCAAAATATATCTTTATCTTCCATCCCACCAATAATACTTCTGATGGTCTATGTACATCATTTTACATAAATGTTGAATGGAAAATAAAGAACTATAAAATTCAATCAAAAAATGTCCCTTAAAATAGGAAATAAAAGGCCAATATAATATCATTGAAAATCATAAAAAACCTTCTTTTTCAGTATTAAATTTATATAACCTATAATTCTAAACTAATTATACCTTTTCTTGTAACTCATGGTCATCTTTATGTTCCTTCTTATTTCCTTTTAAAAAGAATATTATGCTGACACCTAAATAATAGAGTATGTTTCCATATCCACAACTTCTAGGATAAAATAAAACTAGTAATTAAAAAATGGGTCCTGTTATAAATAAAACATTGATAATTAAACATTATTTTTCTGTCTCAAAGAATCAGTTACATTGTTTTCTTTTCCATGATGGAAATGGATCGTGAAAAAATATTCTTTAATTTCTTCCATCTGTATTCTTTGACTCATGTTAAAAGATTTTCGAGTTAGTATATACATCAATTTTATTATTATTATTTTTAACCATTAAATTAATATGAATAATTCCATGAAATTTTTGAATATAACCCAGATAATCTAATTCTAGTTCATTTTTTGGATAATGTTATCTCAAGATGTTTTATTTTCCTTGAAAAATTAGCATTTACCTTGTAATTCTGCATCAGGAAAAACCCATGGACCTTAAAAAATTAATAATTTTATATTATAAATTCAAGATTCATGAAGGGTTAAACAAAAAATAGATCATACTATAATCATATTTTTAGTTCCTGAAAAAAATCCTCAAATTTGTTGGTCTATATGAATTTAACAATTTTCTTAGTTCACTTAGTCTTTGGGATATACAACCCAGAATATGTTTCATTGAAACATTTTTAATATACTTATAATATAAGAAAACTAAAAATATCTATGTCATTTTTTTAAAACTACTAATTAACATTTGTTTTAGCTTGGTCAAGTGTTATAAAATCTATATAAATAATATGACCAAGGAAGGAAATACTTTTCAACAAAAAATCACATTTAAAAAGTTTTCCAAATTGGTTTTTTGGTTTAAATAAATCCTTATGGGTATTTCATGATACTTATTAATTTTATACTATCTCCATAACTGACAAATAAACAGAGTAGTAAACTTATATGATAACTAATGGAAAACAATATTCACTATATAAATATATACATAATTTCCATTGGAAATCCCAAAGGTAATAACTATAAACACATATATCTCATATCTAGTCTCAAAGGTAGTATTTTATATATCTACCTCCTTCAGCATCAACTAATTGTACATTGACCTAAGGTCAATCGTCAAAAATTTCTAAGTACTCTCGAGAAAAAAAATTAAATTCTTGATATGAGGAAAATTGTACTTCTTCTTAACAATTATGTTATTAAACACTCTATAATCAATGTAAATTATCATTTAATCATATACTTTTTTAACAAATAACATTGGACCAACTCATTGTGATGTTATAGTGTAAATGACAACTTTATCTTGAAACTCCAATAATTTCTATTTCAATTCTAAAAATTCTCCATTATCCATTCAATAAGTGTGTTTTAAAATAATCTTAGAATAATTTATTAATTCAACAGGAAAATCAACCTCTAGATCCAGAATAACCCCTTGAAAATCCTGATGAAAAATATTCATATATTATCCTCTAATTTAAAATCACTAATAAAATTAAGTTATTTATTTTCAACAACATGTTCTAATTAACTTTATCTTCCATTTATAATAAATTTCTCACTGTTGTGATATATTATTAAATGTATGATATTATTTAACAAATAATTAATGGATCAACAATGAAATTCAAAAGGTTAAATGGAAATAAAATTCATTTCCAAAAGAATATTGAACTCTTATATGGGAAATAAAAAAAGATTTTAAGGAAAGAACAAACCATTAATATAAAGAAAAAGACTCTATTAAATCCGAGTTTATTTATTATATCCACCTCAAGTTTTAACAAAAATTTCAATCTTAGTTTCATGAGAAAATAATCAAAATTTACATGTAAATTTCTCAATAATAAAAGAATGTGAAGATCTATAGTCAAATATGGAATTGTAATAATTATAATAAACTAGTAAAAATATTTCCACCACTTAAATATACAATATAACATAAACCATATTTTCATTGAATGATTTTTACAAAACCATTTTCATTAGATCTTGATGATTTCAATCCCGTTTTACATACTTCAAGAACAAATTATCATATCTTCTTAACTCATTACAATTAAGTCATCTTTCCGTTATTATTTAATTAATTTTTTTAATCGTTTTACTTTATTTTTGAGATATATGAACTAAATATAAACATTAAAATCATATCATAGATGTCATGAAACATTTATTGAGGTTCTTTTGACAATAATTATCACAACAGGTGGAATCCTTTTTATTACCTATAGATTTATTTAACTAATGATTCCTTAATTCCCAAAATCTAGTCCTTTTCTTCTTCTTATTATCATGGAATGAATTATCAATATAAAACTCCGTTTCTACCCTCTCGGAACATCAAACTAGTTTACCAAAACATCTAAAAAATTGGGACTCCATATCACTTGAATATATTGGGATCAAACCTGAGTAAAACTTATTAATTTTATGAAAATTATCTATGATAATATTTGGTACATACCATTCCCAATGGGTAAAAAAATATCATACACAAACACTGAATCTATATCTTTATGTCTAAATTACAATGATTTATTTTTCATCCTAAGATGAACAAACTTAGTACAATATTTCTCAAAGAAAATATTCTTAAATTCATCCATTCCAAGGTATCAATATATTCACTTTCTGTATTATTTTTAACCATTATCATTCATTGATCATCATTAAATTCAAAATGGTAAATTGAAAAAACATAATTTTTTATTCTCTAAACAACCCATGACATCAAATCACTTCTTAAATGATTTAGTCCTTTCTTGACCTATCATAAGATATGATGATCCTTTGAATGTGGGTGGATGTTTTCCCATAAAATAAATCCTTATGATCTTGTTCCACAATGGTTGATCTAGCTACTCTCTCACACAGATTCCGCCTATAGTGCCTCAACGCTATAAGCCCATATCTTGTGTCTACTACCATTACATTGGAAAGATAACAAGGAATAAAATCCTAAATTATCAAACATATTATTAGTCTTAGTAAACAAAATACATTCATGAGTCTAGTACTAAATATTAATAAACTAACTACAATAAAACAATTCATTTGAGGATAAAATTATTCATTATATTATACCAATTTATATCTTTCTTAGTAAATTTCATAGAATCCTGGGGTAATAAACAAAATATGGGCGATCTCAAATGCTCAGTTAGGATCAAGTACAACATAAAAATAATGAATCAATGAGAATAGTCAATATTTAAAGATAATAGTTGAACACTCATTCCATATAATAAATAAACTAAAAAGAAAATATGTAAAAAAATGGAAATTCAAATAACTGGAAAAACATTCCACTTAAATAAATGGGTAGGGAGAAATAAATATGGAATGGTAAGAAACTAAAAACACATTCCAATTAATCAATAAACTTATAATACAATACATCTATATAAATTTTCATAGTGAAAATTTCATGGATAGTAAATATTGAATCAAAATTAAAAAAATGATTAATTATTGGGAGTCAAGTGTTAGGCACATAAAATCCTCTACTATCCAGATCTATCGTCAATATTGTTTAAATCTACATGTAGAAAACTATATAATTTGTGTAACTAATTTTTCTCATGATAACCACTTGATGCATCAAGGGTCTATATAATATATGCCCCTACCTTCACATCATTTACAATGCATTACTCATTTTGAGTAATGAGTTTAATTAATAATAAATATTACATATCAACTATTAGTATTGGATAAATAATTGAGATTTATCAATATTTCACTAGATAATCAAATAATAAGAAAAGTATACACTATTTTTTAAAATAAGATATTATTTATTAAATAAACTTATCCATGATAAATGATTTCAACAATTAAAATAAATTCAATTTCTAATGATAATTATAAATTGAATATTTCAAGGGGACTAAAAAATTGAATCATGTTTGTGAATGTCAATATTATCCTTGTTCGATTCCATAAAAACTATTTTGAGGAAGAATATGGATTTTTTCAATAGAAAATATCCATATTAGAGTATAAATAATTTCTTTATTGTTCACTAATGGAAATGTAATTTAAATAACCATTTAAAAATTTTATTAGGAAAATAAACTATTTATTTTGAAAATAATTTTAGAAAAACTTTTAACAAAAAATATCCTTTGAAAAAATTAATCATTAGTAAAGGGGTAAATTACTTTTATAAATAATTTTGAAAAGAACCAAAAAATATTTTAAGGAATTTTTATAAAACATGGTTTTGAGAGAAATACATCTCTGGCCAAAGAGAGAAAAATATTCTCATTTTCATAAACAATATATATTATTTTGAGAACCAAAGAATAGAAATATGACACTATTACTTAATAAATTTTAGGAGTGACCAAATGGGAATAAAATCAAAAGTGTTATTTAATAATGATCTAATAATTTCCTCTGGTGGATATTCAAGTATAAACAATCCCGAAAATAATGAAATTGTGAATTAAACCCTTCAAAAAAACAAAAATATTTATTTTAAAAGAAATCATAAAATAGATTATGTTTATCAAATTTAAATATAAATAAAACAAGTGGAAATAACACATTATATATTAAATCGTATTATAAACATAATATTAAATTATTAATGACAATGGCAAAGTAATATAACCTAAAAAATGGGTTATGAAATTCTTTTCCACTTGTTAACGCTTTATTCAAATCCCCATATATGAGATAATTAAAACTAAAATTAAAACTATATTGAAGAATGAATTAATCATGATATTATATTTCAAAGTCGATGTATGTACATCGTATATATGAAATTAAGTTCACAATAATAACATATGTCTCAATGAATGGAAATTGATGCAGAATATCATACAACTTATTATCATTTGAAAATAAAATCCCCATGAAATAATTGCATTAAAAAGAAACATTAAATTCCATGAAGATAAATTGATTCATGATATAAAATAAAATATTTTTAGAATATACAACAAAATAAATAAATAAATAAGTGGTAAAAGTGTTGTTTGCCTCAAATAAAGAAAAATGAGAAAAGAATCCCTAACCTTGTGTTTACATTTGGGTGGATTTCTATTATCTTCATTAATTACGGTTTCAAAAATGTCAATAACTTATACCAGATCTATAATATCATTTATAAAATCATATTCTATTCTCTAATAATATTTTATTATATTCTTTTTAATAATCATCCATTGTTTTAACTATTTCTATTATCAATTTTTGAGTTTTTCGATTATGTTATGTGTTGTTAATTATTGTTCATAAACCTAGATCATGATTACACCATATCTAGAACGTAAAAAATATCTAAATATCATATATATCTATTGTGTATGTATTTATAATAATCCATAATATTTTGAGGTGTAAAATGAAATACATTGTTCATGGAGATCGAAGGTTGTACGTACAGATTAACACTACTTCCATCTCATTATCATACTAAAAGTAATTTAAATTAAATAGTATATTTATTAATATTTTAATAAATAGTATCCAATTAATTTTATATATATAACATATTTTTATCAAAATGATTTTTAATACATTCCATTTATAACGTGAATGAGTCACATCATTTTGAGGAGGCTGTGGTCCACCCATCCAAAAATCATGTTTTCTAATTTCCATAAATAGGAAATACATAAGGTATGAGTTATATTAGAATTATAGAATCATACATACATTATAAATAAAAAATATAACATAAATAAACATCATTTCCATCATATTTACCTACCATGGGAGGTTGTAAATGAAAAAACGAACGTCATTGTTTCGTGCGGTGGCAGTTCTCCTAAAACATAAATTGTATGTTCATTTCCCATTAGTTGGATGTGTGTGATGTTTTAAGTAAATACATAACATAAAAAATTTGTATATTTAGGATAATTATTAAATTATATGATAATGTAATAATAAAATATTATTTGGTGGAGAATGATATAAAATGTAAGTGATTGTTAAAGAATGTTACCTCGTTTTCTGGTAACTCATTTAAGTTTATAACAAAAGGCTTACTTGGTTGTATTTCGACACACAATATTATAGGGAGTGGTGAGGGATATTTGGATATTATTTTATCATAATTCAATTTTGAAAAATGTTTTTATATGATTTAATTTTTGGTATGGTTTAGTTCCTTTTTCAGTGTTGGAGGAGTGGAATTCTTGTATTTTTTTTTTGAAAAGGAATTTACACCCATGGCTTTTTCTAAGAAAATTACCTCCAACAATGATAAAAATTTAAAAAATTGGATGATAGGACCTTAATATATCCCTATAACATCTTATCTACATGTTTTAATTCATTTCGTTCATAAATTTAATGTTTATTTCCCATGTTAAGCTACTCTTTCTCTTAATGGTTGTAATTAATTTTAATCACTTTCGCTGCTATTTTTTTGACTAAAAATAAGCTAACTGTATTATAAATTATATTTAATACTAATTAGAAATATTTGATATGTTTTTTTCATTAATATAACATTATTTGAAGAAATTATTTTAAATTTTACTACCTAGAATGGATGAGAAAGCGGGGTTTTAATTTAAAATGTTCCAATGTTTGCCATGTTCTTATAATCAATTTCAATGTGAAATTTTTTCAACTGATCTAAACTATTTTAATTGATGTATTATTGATCTAACTAAAATTTTAAAATATTAAAAATATTATTTATTCATATAAATATACTGAACAAAAATCATTTTTTAATTAAAATTTATTATATTTTCATTATTCATCAAAAAATTAAACTCCTTAGAAAAATACCAAACAATTCAGAAAAACATAATTTTAATGTTTCTCTTTCAATAATGAATTATATTTAGGCAAATAAAATTTACAAAAGTTCAAAATTTTTTGTTAAAAATAATTTATCCATTAAAAGGGGTAAAACTATATATAGAAAAATATTGGTTTTTATGCCTAAAATTAGGTTTATTAGTATCTTATCACAATAAAATATGTTTCATGATTTTAAAAAAAATATTGAATATATAATATATATTATCATAAGTTATTATAAAATATTCATAACATCTAATTAAATTTCTATGTTTTGTCTTGTTAAATTATAATAAATTAGTAACATATTTTTGTTAGGTAAAACTCAATATTTCATGAAATGAAATCCATTGAAGAAACTTGTTATTTTATGTGACACTTGATAACTCAGTATGCCATGAATCTCAAGCTATATCGTGTGTTAATTTTATTTATATTATTAAATAAATTATAATATATCATGATATTTTATTCCCATTATGTTTGGTTTTGTGTGTCATACACGCTAATGAATACAATGTTCTCAATTTTAAATTTTAGGGAGTTATATTTTCTTCACCTTAAATAAATTGTGTCCTCAAAATTTATAATCAATATTTTTAATATATTGGTTTATATTTACTATGTTGAAATCCCAAATCAAGGAAAGGGTTCGTAAAACATCCAAAAAAAGAGATAATGTGAATTACAATGGTCAAATAGACAAATATATAACAATATTTATAAGTAGGATAACATTAGTGGAAATAAAATATGTGTATAGGAAAGAAAATTCATAAATATTTAAGGTTATTTATTATGTTCATAAATCAGAAAAACATAATGATCAATGGAATTTTTATGATCTCAATGTCATAAATCTATGTTTATTTAGATAAAAATAACTTTAAAAATTAAGGTATTATGAAATCAATTTTTTGATCATTTTATTAATGTTGAGTAATTATATTACTACCTGATAACATTAATAAATATTCTGAAATGGCATATTATTATTCTATAAATATTTTTTTCATTCTTTTTTTGTTATTTGAACAATTTCCAATTTATCTATTAATTCTAGAAATAGATATCCAAAAAAATTACATTGATTCCTGAAGCATTATAATACACGTTTAACGGATCATAAGTCCCAAATAAGTGTGATAAGTATAACTATTTCCCTATGAATATTCTCCAAAGTCAATATGGTTAATACATTCATCTGTAAAGAAAAAAAGTTACAATACCAGTTCATCACTAATATTTACTTGTCAGATATTTTAACATGAAACAATTTCAATTTTACAAAGAAATTATGTAGGTCAGTGGTCAGAATTTAACCCTTATCATACTTCAGTCATGAGATCATGTACTAAAACCTTGTCATACATAGTGGTTCTTTATCTAACATAATAGTTTTCTATTTTCTAAAACCACATTGATATATGTTCCTAAATAAATATGGTGTACTTCTTTCAAACTTAATCAATAAATAGCCTTTTCACTCAGGTTTTCAAAGTAAAAATAATAAATAAATACTATGTCTATTTATTTCCACATATTTCCTTCCTTACCCAAGAATTTATCCTTTAAAATTGAAACATTACTTTGGTAGTTCCTAGGTTTCCCATATTTAGAGTAACGAAAAATAAATTGATCTTTCAGATTATATTTATTTCCTTACATGATACTCTTTATTTTTTCATAGTAATTATTTTATTTATGTATTTATTTCCCATACATAAATAATTTATCTCTTCCATTAAGATACATTACATGGTGTCTCCTTCCACATTTCTTACATTATGGAAATCTACCCTTTATTTCTCTTTTTTCTCCACCACCCAATCCCTTAGAAAACTTCATCCTTCTCTTATCTAGTGATTTCGAGAGTTGGTTAAGGTATATATTGTTAATCATATCGTAGGAAAACAATTTGGGAATAAATATGATATCTTTCACTCATATATAAACCACATTTTCTTGTTCATTATCACCACATTGTCCTTCATGTTAAATGTGATCTTGACTCCTTTTAGTTCCATCCATTGACTAAAACTAAAAATCATTGTGTGAGTATTAATAGTAATAGTTATAAAACCATATGATATTTTAGGGGATATCTAAATAATAACACGTTATTTTCAAATTAAAAAACCATAGCTTTTACATATTTTATTTATTATTTAAACAAATACCTCATAATTTTGGTCATATTAAATGTGAATTATCCTAGGCATGTCCTTGGGATGTTTTAAACTAGGTGCATAGTAAGGTTCATTTTCATGTTCTAGGTTATGAAAGAGTTAGGCCCAACACACATTTTCAGAGTTGTTACGACTTGGTACATTTATTCCAAAACCATGTCTCTTTGTTGTATCCATATAGGGATATATTTCAAGAAAGAACCATATAATCACTATCTTACCAAAATTATTTAATTTTCTTCTATACGTATACTCCAAGTCTACCACATCGTTATTTTATCTAATCTATGTTTTCCTAAATCTAGGTCTCAAGGATTCTACTAAACTACCCCTGATACCAACTGTATCACCTCAGCCTCAGAAGCCATGAGCTGGTTTCTACTACTATTATGTTGGAATGATTACAAGGAATACAGTCCCTAATGATCAAATAGTTTAGTAGTCACTGTAAACAAAATATATACATTAGTCATGTATTAAAAATTAATACACAAATCATAAAATAGTTTTTTTTCTCATTCAGGGATGCTAACTTTATTCCATCTATAATACCCTTACATATCATTCTTATTAAACATCACAGAATTCTAGAAAAATAAAAAAATAAGGGTGATTTCAAATGTGAAGTAATGGTCAAATATAGAGGAAGAAATAATTAATAAGTCATAATAGTCAATATAGAATGGTAATAAATAAACAAACATACCATGTAATCAATAAACTAATAATTAAGTGCATAAAAAATATGGCAATTTAAATAACTGCAAACACATGACATATAAATAACTCGATAATAAAAATCAATATATAAGGTATGAAACATAAAACACATTCCATTTTATCTACAAAATAAAAATTAAATACATCCATATACTTTTTCAATGTTAAAATATCAAGGGTAATTAATACTAAATCAAAATAAAGTCAATACCTAATTATTGGATGTCTTTTATTAAACACATGGACACCTCTAATATCACGATCTATCCTCCGGATAGTTTCAATCTACTAGAAAATACCTATTTAACTTTTGTAACACATTTGTCTCAAGAGAACATTTTAATCCATCGAGGGTCTATATATTGTTTTTCCCTACTCGTCACTTCATATCCAAAACAATCTTCATATCGGGTAGTCGAGTTAATTAATAAAATCTTATGACATATCTATATAGAATAAAGAGTATATATTCAATGATATTTCCCAAGATAACCAAATAACTAGAAAATTGAACATATTCCATAAAAATGGTATACTATATATTCCATACACATATCCATGATAAATTATATGGATAATTATACAAAATTTAATGTCTAATGATCATAAAAAATTGAATATTTCAAGTGGAATTGAAAAATGATTCAACGAATATAATTTTAACACATTCCCTAGTTAAATAAATCAAACAATATTTAGAGGAATAATAAGTATGTTATAAATACCACATATCCCAAGTGGAGTATAAATAAAAGGTTATTGTCATTTATGAATTGGAAATTTTTAAAATGATTATATTATATAATTATGTAGGAAAATAACATATTTAATTTATAAAAACTTCAAAAATCACTTCTAAATAATTACTGTATTTTCAAGGGTGATTGTTTTTTGAAAACTCATATTTAATGGTTACACATATTTTGGAAAACTTTTTTATAAAACACGGTCTTAAAAGAAAACAAATACCTGACCCAAAAAATAAATTGATTCACATTTTCTTAGAATAATATAATAAATTTGAGTACCAGAAAGTGGAAATTTTTTACAAATACATGAAAAATGGCGTGACTAACTAAAGGATAAAAAATTAAATGGATTATAGAACAATAATCTAATAATTTCTTCTGATGGATGTTAAAGTATAATTAGTCTTGGACAAAATGATATTGTTCTGTAACCCCTTGAAAATACTAAAACGTAGATTTAAGAATCATTAAAAAAATAATATTGGGTAAAATATAAATCCACATAAAATAAGGGGATTTATATATTCATATAGTAAAAATTTATTACCCACATAATCATAGAATATTAATGATAATGAAAAGGTAATGTAACCCAATGAATATATATTGGGTTATCAAATTATTTTCCACTTTGTAATACTTAATTCAAATCCCATTAGATTAATTTGTTAAAATTCAAATTAAAAAGATCAACAAGAATGAACTTGTTCAGGATATTATATGTCAAAGTGGTAGTATATACACCACATATTAGAAATTATGTGAATAATAATAAAGTATGTCTCAAAGAATGCAAATTGAGATGATGTCCCTTACTACTTGGTATGTTTTAAATTAAAATACCAAAAAAATAATTAATTTAAATTGAATCTAGAAATTCCATGAAGAAAAATTTAATCATTAATAATAATAAAATATGGGAAGTATACACAACACAAAAAATAAATAAGTGGTGAAAATGTTGTATGCATCACAGAAGGAAAAGAAAGAGAAGAATTTCATCCATTGTGTTTACTTTCTGGTGGACATACATTACCTTAATATATAATGGTTTTAAACATTTAAATAACGTATAATAGAACCATAATCATATTAATAATATCATATATAATTTTCTTATAATATATTATTATCCCTTCTTAACATTCTTTCATTAACTTCAATATATCGAGTGTCAATTTCCGTGTCTATCGAGTTTATTTTGATTTGTTACATGTTTTAATTATTAATTAGAAAATTATATTATCATATATATATTTTATAACATGACATAAATATATATATATATATATATATAATTTTTATATGTATTTATAATAATATATAATATTTGCAGATAATAAATGAAATTCATTGTTCATGGATAAGGTTTGTCGTACAATCTCATTAACGCTGCTTTGATTTTTTCAAAACTAAACGAATGAAAGGTAAATGGTAAATATGTATATTATAATTTACATTATAATAATTATTAATTAAATTTCACATTATTTTCATAAAATCATCCTTAATATATTAAATTTATAGTTTCAAAAAGTCACATCACTTTGAGGTGGAGGTAGTCCGTACATCAACAAATGATTTAATGTATTTACAGAAAATAGAAATAATTAAGGTATGAGTTATATAAGAAGTAAACAATCATAAAGACACTATAAATACAATATACGTCACATATAAATATATTTTACATCATAATTTTCAACCATGAGAGGTGGTAATGGAAAAATGGATGACATAGTTTCATTAGGTGGTAGTTCTCCATACCTATAAACGATATGTTTGTTAATTGTTAAATAGAATTGTATGAATGTGGTGGAAGAAACATTGAAATAAAAAACATATAAGAAAATTTATGATAATTTTTATATTATATAATCAGGTAATAATAATATTTTATGTGTTAGAGAAGAAAATAAAATGATATTGATCATTGAATAATTTTACTGCATTTTCACGTAACTCATGTTGGTTTATACAAAAAAGCCTTCCCTGGTACGATTTTAGTGCAAAATAAGAATTATAAGAATAGGAGAGATATTTTGAGATCTTATATGATCTGACTTTTTGTGATAAAAGTTTCATGGGATTTGTGAATAAGTGGGTGGTTTGAGTGCCTATTTATAAGGGAGGAGGAGTATCATTCTTGTAAATTTTAAAAAATGGATTCCACCCACGTTTTTTCTATCAAAGGTTTCTCTATTAATGGTTGAAATTATATAAAATGGAGTATATGGTATAAAAATTTCCATAAAATAAATTTTTTACAAGTTTCAGGGTTATTTTGGTTCTTGATATTATTGTTTACTCCCTTTTTAATAAATATTTTTCTCCTAATCACTATAATTAATTTTAATCTGTTTCACTAATCTATTTTTTTCAAAAAAAAGATAAAATTATTATAAATTATAATATAAATTTATAATAAAAATTAGATCCATTTATTTATATTTAAATCACATAATTTATATAAATTTATTGAAATATAATCCCACATACGGATGATAGAGCATGTTTTTTAAATAAAAATGCTCAAAATTTTACTATATTTTTATATTCAAATTCAATGTAAAATTTATTCCTTTGAAAAATATGGAATTATTTTATATATAATCGATCAAAAAAACATTAAAACCAACTAATAATATATTTTATTCTTATAAATAAATAATACAAAAATGCAGTTTTTAATTAAGATTCCGTATTTTTTCACTATTCATCAAAAAATGAAAAATCACAGAAAAACTAAAACAAATATATCAAAACTAATTTTGATTGTCTTGTTTTGAAAATGATGTTTATTTTGAAAAATAATATTTATATTCATTTCAAAAAATTGTCTTATAATAGGTTCTCTTTTAATTGGTAGTAAAACTATGATTAGAAAAATATAATTTTTTATATGTAATGTTGGGATTGTCCTTATGTTATTAATATAAAATATATTGGATGAATAAAAAACATTTTTTTTGATATAGAATATATCTATTCTAATAAATTATTAAATATTATTCTTATCCTCTAATGTAATGGCTATATTCTGTATTATTAAATAATAAAACTATTTTTGTAATATATTATTATTTGGTAATACATGGTCTTGAATGTAACATAATCCAATGAAGAAACTCATTATTGAATGTAGCACACGCAAGGTCGGTATTTCATTCATTACATGCTATATCATGGGTATAATTAATTGAAAATTGTAAATATATTATAACGTCTCAAGATATTATATTCCCTTACACGCTCAGTGTTCTATGTAATATATGTTATCATATATAATATTCTTACATTACAATTTATCAATGTTACCCCACCATCATTTATCGAATTTTTTAACTGATCTATTAATATAAAAAATTTATTATTCCAATTCCAATAGTTCCAGGCAGAAGATTATGAAGGAATCATCCCCTAATTTCATTACTACAATAGCTTCCATGTTCCCTTCATTAAAATCCATTCTGAACAGACATAGTTTATATGTTGAAATGTGGTAATATTTAAATTATATAGAATTATAATTACCTATAAGTAATAATTTTTCTTTTTTTATTTAATTAAAATTATTCAATCCTCTATTTCACTCTTAAAATCTTTCTGATACTAGCTGTAATGATCTAGTGTAAAAAATTACATATTCTAGTGAACTTAAACTAAAACTCACATTCCATTGTTCGCAATGATCATTTAGGATTAGATTTTTGGTGTGTTATGTGATACATATTACATAAAAACTATATATATATATATATTGGGTACCCTTCAAATCGGTATCTATTTTTCAAATAATAAAAACTATTAAAATTTAACATGTTTTTGTTTCATAAAAAAATATTCATGACTTTCAAAATGACAAGTTATTTTCTTTACCCATCCCTAACCAAATGAAAATAATTTTAAATTTTTTTATTGAAAAATAATATTATAGTAACGGTTATAAAAATAAGAAAGGAACCATTTATCCTTGAATACATTTAAAAATGATCCATTTTCAATTAAAATTTTGGATCATAATAATCTTTTTTTACACAAGAAATAAAATTCTATATCCAAATTATTTATAAAAAATTTCATAACAAATATTAAAAGAAAAATAAAATGCATAATGGTATATTTGAAATCAAGAAAAAACTTAATAATTTTTTCACCAAACAATACTTTTAAAACATAAAAAGCTGCAAATACTTTCTTTCAAACATATGATCTTTACCATACCTTGAAAAATCATAACATTATCAAAATAACCCATTTAAATAATAGATAAAAATTGTAGGTTACATGGGACATAATATCAATATCACTCTTACAATTAAAAATAAAAATGGAATATCCATATGTTCGTCTTCCAATCCCAACACATTCAAGGGATATCATAGACCCACCGACCCTTCGTATATCGTGTAACAACCATTCATTGGTTAATTACAGAACCACCCATACTTTTTTATAATTTAACAAAAAAATTCATAAAACCCCAATAAATATAATAAAATCACTACATATAATATATTTCAATATCCAATATTAAACACATTAAAATACTCATTTCACCCATAATAAATCATGTTTAGATATTTAAATATACACTCTATTTTAAAACCCTTTTCTATAATAACAAGGAAATAAGGATGTAGTGTTTTTCATTGAATAAAACAAAATATATTTTAAATGAATCTAAAAATTAAATAAGGCTTATGTTGTCATGAAATTTCATTATTTTCACACACATTAATATAGAAGAATCATTTTTTTCTTTTTAAAAATAAACTCAAAACATTGCATAAAAACATTCTTTTGGAAAACCACTGAAAGAATGTAAAAAGTTACATAAAATGAAATATATTATTTATTTATTTCTATATAAATACATCAATAAAATAATTTTAAAAAAATGGATATTGGAAAAAATAGACTTTTAATGGGAATATTAAAGTATAATTTTTTAAAGAACATCCCTTACCATGAGCCTGACTCCTAACATACATTGTTTATAGAACTGAATAATAAATTTATGTTAATTATTTATATTCTTGATAAATATTTTCATTATTATTATTACTTTCATCTCACTTATTACCATTTTATTACAGTTACTAATTTTTTCTTCACATTGGATGTTTTAATAGTATTCAGTTCATAAGTCCAAAATATATTCACTTAGTTAACTATGGTAAAAAAACGTAATTGTATGATAATTTTAAAAACCCATAAATTTCAAGGAATTTTTTTTCTTAATTTCTTTGGAATTTTACGAGTACGCAGTTTCTGATGGCGCCTGATTCTGAGGCCTAGTGTGCCCGGAATCAATTTTAGAAGTTTAACTCGGGTTTGTTCAGTGAACGAACGAGTGGGTTTTTCTAACATTTAATCCGGTGCACGAAATCGAAATCTGAGAGCACCGATGAAACCGCATCATTGGTAATTGCTTAAGAAGACCCTTTATGGAGTTGTGTTTTCTCAGGAGGAGTTGTTAAAAAATGTGAGAAATAAAAATATAATTGTTTTACAATTTTATTTTTATTTCTTGCTAAGTGGTTTAAGTGTTGTGTCGCAACACTTTTTCCCTCTCTTATGTGGTTATATCCTAAGTAAGGGAGTTGGGGTGGGACCCACTTGTTCTTAACTACCTTTGAGAGGATTAAGGTGGGGTGGGTCCCACACGAGCCCAACCCCTCACCTTCCACTAACTCCTCTAAAACCCCCTCACTTATGTGATGTAACTCTCTCACATTATTTCATGCCAACTAAACATCTAATTAATTAGACAACTTATGTTTAATTAATTAATGGATTGATTTTGAAAATTTTGAAATGCATGTCATGCCTTAATAAAATAAGAGGAGTCTTATTTTATTTGTTTGTTGTTTTGTTGTGTTGTGAATTGAGAGAGAGGAATAATTATTATTCTCTTGTGGAACGTCATCTTCCCTAGCGAAGATCGTTCTCGATGAAGAATGACCATCAAATTTTCTTTTCCTCCGCGACAAGGGAGAAGACGCCGACCGCGGTGATCATCGCCAATGACAACGTGCCTTCCTTCATCATCTCCGCAACAAGTGAGGAGACGTCGTTTCCTCCTCGGACGCACGCTGACATCCACGAAATCTACATCGGACCCCCACGATGGCGTTCTTCGCGACACCCGACGTGCGACATAAAATATCCAAATAGGGGTTTATTTTGTTCATGAATATTCTTTACCATCCCATGTAAATTTCCTTTAGCCGCTTGATATCGGATTAACAGGAGGGGGCCGGACCGTAAAAACACGGCCAACCCTCCTCCCCCTATGTTGTTGAATACGTTGCGGCTCGAACGAAGGCGGCCCGGTGCAACGACACTACGCAAAATCAATAAGAAACACGACTAAGAAGCGCGGTGCTTCCGCGCCGCGCCGATGTGGCCAAACGATGCCGCGGCCGGAGTCGGGCCGTGGCGAAGGGGTGCGGCACCATCGCTCAGTGCCAAAGAACCACGAAGAGGCTGCGACCGGAGTGGGGCCACGGAGGAGGGGCGAGGGGTCGTCGCGCCGCACCGGACGAACCAATGTCGTGGCCTTGGGCCGCGGTGGAGCTGGGGATGGCGACCAGAGCTGCTGGTTCTGGAGGGCGGGACTAACCGGTCCCGCGTGGTGTGCGGTGGCTGGCCGTAACGGCCGGCCAGATCCAGAAAGACTGGGGGTCAAACCCCCGGTCAGCGCTTCTGGGTGGGCCCCTCCGCCATTCGTCTAAGGGGGTGGCGGTTCCCCCCCCCTTCCGCACTCATGCAGCACGCGCAGCGCCCGTGCAGTCCTGGGCCGCCCTCGCCGGGTCGGGCCGGCCACGCTAGGCCGGGCCGCCCGGGACAGGCTGGGCCGCTCCCTTATGTGTCGGACCTAGACCCGGGTCGGGTCGACCCGGTTCGGGCTGACCCAGGGGGTCTTGGCCCGAGTTAGTCGGGGCCCAAAACCTCCTAAAAAGGTGCAGGTTCTTTTAAAAGCCCATAACTTGGCCTACAGACCTCCGATCGACTCACCGTTTGTTGCAATGCAATCCTTGGTTCGAGACGGTCATTTCAGTATATTACACCCATGATTTTGGAGAACTTTGTGTATGGCTGGGTTGGTTCGAACACAAAACCAACTGGGCCCTCGGAGCAAAAACACCTATAACATGAGCTCCGGACGCCCGATTGACGTTCAGTCGACATTTTTGGATTCCTATTTATGAGACGGAACTTTTGGAATACACCGCTCAAGGATTGGATGTAGTTGGAGTATGACCGGGTTGTATTGTACCTGAAATCCAACTGGGCCTCTGGAACGGAAAATCCGATAATTTTCAGACCTTATGTCCATTTAATGAACCGTCAGTGGCGTTGGTGATCTCGTCGAGAAACGGTCCCTATGAGTATAACTTATGTGGGTTCGGGGTACAGTTGAGATACGGTCGGGGTGGTTCGTACACGAAACCAACCAGGCCCCTTGGACAAAAAGACTAATAACTCACAGACCGGGCGTCTGATTGACGCGTGGTATATTGTGTTGAGACCCATACGACGAGGCGGTCTTTTGTGATTCTTCTTCGTGGGACTTTGTGATAATTGGAGTATCGACTAGTAGCTTGTGGAGTAGACCCTCCCAGTGATGAGCTAGAAGAGTGTAGAGACCTAGTAGATGGCTGAGACTTGATGACTGCTAATCGATCGTCTCGGAGTGATTTGAATAGCCCAGTGGGGTGCGCTTGGTTGTAGTAGCAGACCCACGGCGGAGCTGCGCTTGGTTGTAGCGGCAGACCCATGGTACTCGACAGAAGGATTACCTCTGTAGGCTGTGAGGGGGTGCGCTTGGTTGTAGCGGAAAACCCATGGTGGGATGTGCATGGTTACAGCGGTAGGCCCACAGTACTCAACATGTGGAGTATTCAGCAGTCCAAGGTTAGTGGGGTGCACTTGTTTGTAGCGGCAAGCCCACTCTACTCGGTAGAGGAGGAGTTCTCTAGCAGCCGTGGTTTCGACATCATGAATAAAATCCTCGTTTGATCTGAGCTTATGACCTTTGTGTTTACCTCATGATTGAGATGGGTCACTTGATAACTTAGGTATATGTATGGGCATATACCTAAGTAGTGGTTATCCGTTGATTTCATAACCATTGTGTTTCCTCATGATTGAGATGGGTTACATGATAACTTAGGTATAAGTATGGGCTTATACCTAAGTAAGGGTTATCTGTTGAGATTCTGCTTTGTGGTTATCCTTATTGGATTTAGATAGACCTTGAAGGTCTCGGGGTCCCTACTGAGTATGGTAGTACTCACCCCTGCACGGGCTATGCCCACACCTCATTGTGTTTGATGCAGACGATGGACAGTGCTGACGGAGGCCGAGTGTTCGAGGATTGGACGGTACCCAGAGGTGGATCTCACAACAAGTAAATACCCAGAAGAGAAAGACGGACAGACTATCAGACGTGGAGTGCTGAGGAGGACATATGTACCTACCCTTCAGGTAGGATCCGTGGTGGACGATCCCGGAGCTGCGTGTCATCTTCCAGCTGCTTGTCTTTTCTGTTGTACTATCGTTCGGTTGTTGCTGTACTATCAGTTGGATTTGTATTCTGGCCCATTTACTTTTCAGCACTTTCTTTTGTATATAGTGTATTACTTCTTCTTGTACTCTGTGGTGTTTTTTTTTCTTTTATAAAGGCAATTCCTTCCCTGTTATCGGGATTTATGCCTTTGGTGCTAGTCGCCAGCCCCTGGCCTAGGGAAGGCGGGCTTGGGGTAGTCACGACACGGGCCCTGAGGACGGGTCGTGACAATAATATTCATATTTATTATAATGAATAATTTTAATATAGGTATATAATTTATTCTTTTAAATCCAAACCCGTAATATGGTTATTAAAATATAAATACATTGTAATCAGAGAGACAGTAATCTGTACGTACGCATGAGTAAAGCTTCCATTTTTTGATGATCAATATAGAAATAAATAAATTATAATATTATATTTACATAATTAAAATAATAAAATAAATATCAATTTAATTCATTAAATATACATATATATCACTCATGTGATGTAGTGATTAAAAATGAATCACATCAGTTCGTGGAGGTGGTAGTCCATACGTACGCATGAACAATTCACTTTTTAGTGAATATAATGGTAAGAAGGTAAATTATATATTATTATTTCATAATGATAAATATATCATTAATATCATATATATAAATAATAATTCCATTGTTATAATCCATCTGTGAGAGGTATTTATTGAAGAATAATTACATCGGTTCACAAGTTTGTATTTTGTCGTACACACGAACTATTGTTTTGATTGAAATTTTTTTGACAATGGGATAGATATAGACTATTAAATTAAACCAATAAAATCTATGAACATGTATTATAAGGATATTATTATTTTATTAATCTTGAAAATTATTTTCTTGTGTTAAAAAATGTTATAAAACTAAAATATTTGGTTAAAAACGACACCATGTCATTGGAAATTCTCATTCTCATAACAACGTAAGACCAATCTGAGTGGTATTACAACAAAAATAATGCCTTAAAACATATGGAGGGAAGATATGAAGTTATTTTGGTATATATAGTATTATCATAATGGGTTTTTATGAGTTAATAAATGATAATAATTGGTTCCCTTTTATAAGAGAGGGAAAGAGCACTCTTGGATTTTCCTAAAATATTAATTTAATATAAATTAATTATGAACTAGAAATGGATAAAATAATAAATATTAGAATCTATGATGATTATGATTCTAAATAATCTCATCCAATATTTTTGGGACAAGTTTAGATCCCATGTTTCGCTTATATTTTTTGTTTCACCCCCCTCATGTTAACCATTTTCATGCTTACCAAGACAAATTGGCTTTTTACACTTTGGGGGTTATGATAGTTACTAAAAAAATACGCCCATAAAAATATCATGGTTGTTATTTAAAAAAATATAATAATAAATACTCCAATTATATGATTTTTCTAAATTTTTTATCATTGAATAAAAAATTATTTTTCTAAAATATCGTTAATTTCAATTTTAGAAATATTGAATTACATTTATCTTTATAAGAAAAATACAATAAATTAAAATCAAATAGAATATTTTTTTACATACATAACATGTTATATTTATCTATAAAATTTATGTATCACTATAAATATATAAAAATATAAAACTTTTAATAATTTTAATATAATTTATTTTATTCTTTCATTAGTTGAATAATTACTTTGTCAATGTTCTATTTGAATTTATGGTGATTATCTATTCACTAAAAATATTAATAAATTACCCTATTGAATATAAAGCATTTAAATTTAGGAATAATATTCTAAACTAAACATATCCTCTCATAATCATACTGTTAAAATTATTTTACGTATCAATAAAAATAGTATGACATTTTTTAATTTTCATTAAATAAAATATTTTAATGGTATGTTTACGTAAAAATCAAAAAACCCTATATATTAAAATTTGTTATTCCAATTGTCAAAATATACACTAAAAGTTAAAGTTTCGAAGCTTTTAGGGGTTTTTAATGTTTCTATCATATGACATTTTCAATTTAATTTTTGGATTTACTCTTTACCACGGTAAAAAAAACAACAAAGGTTAATGTTCATGTTTAAAAAAAAAAATGGAACGATCTACCATGTTTAAACCTCTAGATTATAAAAATTGAATTATTTTTTATGATTCAAAACATAGAATATTTAGTATTTAATTTTAATTTAAACCGATTTTTTTACTAAAATCAGTGTTCATGAAGAAAAACAATTTACATATAAAAATATTTTAATATTAAATTCATGTTCAAAATTCATTCCAAAGACCATTATTAGATTTATTATCAATATTAATGACAATATTTTTAAAAATAATAAAAATATCAATTGAAATCATAAATAATTGAAATAAAATATTATATTTTCAATAAAAATGATTATTTTTCACTATTCAATGAAAAATCGATATTTTAGAGAATTATCATAAATTTAACATAAGAGAATATATAAAATTTTAATAAAAAAGAAAATTTATTTATTCAATTAAAATTTCTCTTATTTGGAAACAGTGATCTATATAATGCAAGAAAATCTAATTTTTTTTGAAATAATTATTTTTCTATTTGAGTAAGAAATTACATATTATATTTATAGTGAATATAACATTATAATATCTTACCAATTAATTTTTTATTATAAATTTCATGCGTTGTTACAAAAGTTACCATATTGTTTAAATAAGATATATAAATAAAAAATCTATTAATAGTCATTACATAGTAACATTTTTGTAATTCCCAAACAAATCCACAAGGTGTGACTTCATCCTTTGTACGAAGATTCACCATAAAATTAAATGCTTCTTTACCAACATATAACTAATTATCCTTTAGAAAATTATAACTTATTTATAATCTTTTATTTTTCAACAGAAATAGGTGATGCACACCCAATATAAAATACTAATGAAAAGGAATTAGTGAAATCGATTTCTAAAACATTTAAAACTATTATAATAAATATTATTCTCCATGAAAACACACATCAATGTCAATTACCAATGTTAAATTATATTATTGTCTACACCTATAAGATACCTCAAAAATTATAATTTGGATTAATGAGATAATCTAAAAATAGTTATACCTATATTAGAGATCATTTTTTATATCGTTTCATTAAATACATTTAATGAAAGTACTCATGTAAAAATAATGACCATCCCACAAAAAAAAATTATGACTCTGTACATCATACTTATTTAGTGGGAAAAGAGCCATATTTAACTAAACATTAGATAGTTTTTCAACTGAAGGATTTAATTTAAGAATTGTTTTAAAATTTTAAGTCCCCTAGTTTAAATGTATTGATATGTAAAGCCTATGTGGACCTGATATAATTAAAAAAAATATCTCACCATGTATATCACTACATCATGGTGATTTTGGTGGTAATAATTTTTTTAAATGAATAAGGAAACTACTAGATTAGATATGTTGTGGGTATTTTTGTTATTAATTTACATGATAATTACAATTATTGTAAACGGTGGGGATGGGTTATATGGTGTTACAGGCCATAATGTTCATAGTTAAAATTGTATTTAGATGTATATTCTTTAAATGAATATAGTATTAAAACCATGTTATGGATATTAGTTATTTGGGATTACAAAATCAGTGTACATCATTTGGAGGCCCACTATGGGAATTTTAAAATCCATAGAGAAACTAATGAGAAAGTAAATGATCAATTAAATTTGTGATCAAAAAATGAAACTAAAATGTTTTATGCCTCATATTTTTGTGAATATCACTAAGAGAACACCTTTCTAAAATGGTGTACCACTATATGACTATTTTAAATTTTATGGACGTTGGTGGTTCAATAATTGAGATATTTGAAGATTTTACAACATCGTAAGTTGATCATGGTTGATCTTGAAGTGAAGTAAATATTTTTCTTACATGGTAATTTTTATTCGATAGAACTCTATGGTGTCAAAAAATTAGATTTTATGATCAATTTTAATAATTTGGAACTAATTTAACTATTTATATGGCAATAAATGATATACCAATAAATAAAATTTATCTCAATGGTAGATATGTGGTGGAAGATAAACCAATGGATTGTTTTTATTCATGTAAAATATTTAAGATGATTTAAATTTTTAATTAGAAATCCAAAATTATTCAAGTATAATTAATGATTTTAATACCAAAAACAAAATACAAAAACTTATGAAAATTGAACGAGAATGATTGTAGATCCCAAAATAAATAATTATTTGATTTTATGGTTTATGCCTTGATATAAGGAGTTGATATTAAAGATATAGTTTTTTAATTTGAATTAATGGATTTTATATAAATTTTCCCAGTAACAGTCGATCAATATATTATTAGAGTATTCAATATGGATGTGAAAATAAAATTTCTCAATGAATTATTTGATATAGATGTATAAATAGAATATCTAGTTGTATTTATTTGTTGAAAATGGTTGTTAAAAATTGTGTATCTTAAAAAAATACTATATGGGATAGTCCAAAAAATCATGCTTGGTATGTACTAGTGGAAACATTATTGAGTAAAATAGAATCAAATAGAGGTGGGGTTTATATTAATTGATGGGTAAAATTTTAAAATGATGAATAGTTTATTGGAGTTTTGTATTTATTAGAAATTATATTAAGAAATAATTTAATTTTTTTCTCAATTGGTCTGTTTTAAATTTGATATTTTCATTCTTAGAGAGTTGACATATTTTCATGGACAACAATTTTAACCAAATCAAGAGAATGCATTTTTATCAAAAATTAAATATGAAATAGATTTTTAAAAAAATGAATAAATAAATATTTCAAGATAGTTTCAAAATTAATATAAGTTGGACAAAATATGGAAAAAATAGGGAAGTAAAGGATTAGATACAACACTATACATCAAAATTATTTAGATTTCACTCAATATTACTATGACTAGTTAGGACCATTTCTATTGTATATGCTTGGAAGCATATTTATAATGTTATACTAAGAAGAACCATTTCCTAAGAGTGATATGAATTCTAAAATATCTTTATAGAACACTAAATTATGTTTTGGAGTTCATGGATGGTAGTGGTTTGGATATCATAACATAAATTTTGTTTATTGGATAGGTAAAATTATGAACAAAAATAAAAAAAAATTATGAATAATTTTTCAATGAAAGATATTGTTTTTTTATAATTAATATTAAAGATTTTATTCCATTAATAATAATGATAAGAAACTATATTTCAGACACTATATACTTTTCCCAACATATACAGATAATGTATTAATTAGAAGATCTTGTTGAAGTGGTGTGATAATAAATTATTATTTTGTGACAAAACAAAATTATTAACAAAATAATAATTAATATAGTGTTAAATTCTATCAGAGTGTACAATATGATCCACTTTAATTTCATAAAAGAAAACATAGATAAAAACATTATAAATTTTGAATTTTCTAGGACACAAAGTCAGGTTTTAGATATGATTAATATGCCATTCAATGTGCCTATATTTCAGAAGTGTGGGTTAAACTTTATATTTAATCGAATTCCCTAGAATGAAAGTGTGGTTGAATTACCATCTCCTTATATAATATATACCATAAGCAGTGATACGATTTTATTTTTTATGAATTTTTTATTTGAAATAGTAATGGAATGGATAGTGTCCATACAGAATTGGGAGAAGAACATGTTTGATGATTTTTTAAGGGAGATATTAACACACTTCACTATTTATCTTGTTTCTTACAATAACACTTTACTCACAAAAACATATAAATTTTATATATTATCTTTGGAAAAATCTTATTATATTAGTCATTCGTAAAATAATAAAATAAATTGCATATCAAGTAAAATATGTTTTTTATTTATAAATTGGGGAGAGAATACGGTCTTAGAACCTCAATAATATTATAATGGTGGGGAATTTAACACTTTTATTTTTAATATAAAAATGGTATAATAATTATAGTATAAATATCATTGAAATTTTGGATGTATAAAAAATAAAATATAGTGAATTATCTCAACCAGATGTTGAAATATGTTAGATTTGTTTTCAATTTTAATTCAGATATTTTTCATTAATAATTTTTGAATATTCTATGATCCAAGGAATATTGTTAGTAAAATAATTCTAGATGACAATCATACAATCCTGTCCATCATCATGGTAAGATTTAATTTACTAGATTGAATTTGGAAGCGGCTAGAGTGGAGAAACAATGGTCATTTTAGATGTAGTTTTAATTGATAATTTCACTAGCCAAAAAGGATGAGGATATTTTGTGTTGTGTTCTAGGCCATAGTGTCCTTTCAAGATTATATATTTTATTCATGATTTTAAATACATGGACAAGTTTAATAACATTTAATGGAACATGGATTTTTTTTATTGAAAAATAAAAAAATGGGGATGCTCACTTTAGAAATTGAAAAATTCATAGAAACAGTATAATAAATGTTACCAAGCTATTATAAGTGTGGTCAAATTGGAAGACTCATATGTTCCACACTATGGTATTCATGATATTATATTTAGATAATACCTAGGTAAAATGGTATACCAATCTATGATACTTTTAAAATTTATCAAATGTTTTTGTTTTGAGAATTGGGATTTCTAAATATGGTATAACATAAGAAGTTGAGGATGGTGGAATCTATTATGAAGGGTATTAATTCATTAGGATATTGTATTTATTACATAACACACCATGTTGTTTAAAAAACTAGAGGTTCTGAACATTTTTACTACTTCGAAACTTCTTAAATAATTTTTTGTTTTTTAATCCTGTCTAGATGACTCAAATGGGTCTCAATGGTCGAGATATACTAGAACAGAGTCCAGGGGTTAGTTTATGAGACTAGCGACAATATAAGTTTTTTTAATTTTCAATCGGAAAATAAAAATTATTAAATTATAAATTATGGTGGAAATAAATAAATAAATAAATACATTGAAAAGAGTGTAGGAGGACGATTAATGAATGAGGATCTTAGGATTTAAAGTCATGAATAGTGTACATTTTGGGTTTATAAGTGTCATGTGATCAGTCTAGATTTAATTGAACATTTGTCTTGAAAAAATATTTTTTCATATCCTTCATGGTCTAAAAGTGAACTCTATAAAAAAATAGCATCCATGTGTTTTTTGTCGACTTATTTTTTTTAATTATTATAATAGCTATATATGTGGTGTTTTTATCATGAAAAACTTTTTAAATTAGTTTTTTATGTGATAAAGATTTTTTAGAACTTATATGATTTCTGATCTCTTCTTAGATATGGAATAATATTCCATTATTGTAGTGATTTATTGAAAACCCAAATCATACTTGATAATTTATCATTTGATGTATACCATTATACCAGAACCATGTAAAATTTTTGTGTTCATGTGAAATTTAATTTCTATATTTTATCATATAATAGTGTGAATAACATAAAATATTCAAGGTGCCTTTTCCAACATGCATACAAGAACTATATATTTTAAATATGAATAAGAAATTTAAAGATACCCAAATTATAATGACCCATACATTACATACATTGTTAATACTTCAAAATTGAATCACACTTATTACAACATATAACAAAACCATGAAAGGACAGTATAGGTATAGTGTCTTCAGAAATTGGGAAACATAAACAACGGGTTCATAAAGCATCTACATTGTCTCCCATTTATTTCATCATATCTATAGTCCCTTTTGTCATATCCTACTTAATAACCTTCTTCCTGACCTGGGGGAATGAAAACATACAAAAGGGTGAGCTCAAATTCTCAGTAAGGGTAAACAAAAGAAAAATCAATCAGATCATATTCATAAGAACATAAAATTTTGGAAATCTTAACCGGAAAAAGAAATCATAATTTCATATCAAGGGATAAATCATAGAAGTGAAATGCAATCCCAATAATCATATCCTAAAACAAGAAACAGTGTGGCATACACACATAATCATAGAGAATCATTTCTTAGTAGTCAATACTCATAGCCAAGACTATCTTAGCGGAAAAAGTCCATTTCTGAACTGAGTTCACCACTCGTTTCAGTCCTGTTTCACTAAACCATATTAACCTGCCATTCCCGCCATGTCTATCTCATGAGATATAAATAGTTACCCAATGCATTGGAGGGAGATATAGGTCCCACCCATCTCATAATGATACCATTCTTATGTGTTCCACAAAATCATAAATCATACATCATTTCATAACCCATGTAATAAAAATGGGATTCTTAAACATCGTGACATCATAAAACAATTCATATAAGATAAAGGAATTCATAAAAATAATTCCATCAGAACATAATCAAATCAATGTAATAATAGGGATAGAAACAGAACCCTATATTATCTTAGACGGAAAATAATTTTGATAAAACACTTGAACTCCATTCTTGAGGAAAATATCCTTTCTACTTCAAAAACATTTTCCTTTGTTAACATGTCATGCAATTTTAAACTAAAAGAAGTTGATTAAAAATAAACATGAAAACTTATAAAGGAATATTCTTAGAAATAATGTTTTAAAAATTCATTCATGTCGTATAAGTTAAAAAAAACATTCTTCTCGTACTTTTTTCAGAAAAGTCAAAAAGTACCTCATACGAAAAACGACAAAAGATTCCTTTTACTAAAAACTCACTGAAGGGTAAAATTGGATTTAAAAAATTTTAGGTGGATGTAAATAATATGAAATATTGAGAAAACATGGATGTGGATGATAAAATACACCCCAGTAAATACCAAAGTATAATCAATCTCGGATTAAAATGAGATTGTAATATTTTCCCTTACCTTATGTCTGATTTGCTTCGTAAGTATCCGAACCTCCTGTATAATGATTTAAATAATGTCATTGACTTATTCCATAATCATACACATTGTTATGATATCATATATGGTCATATTCTTAGCTTCTTATTAGTAATATTTCATTGTTACTTGTTATTCAGTTGTTTATTGCCTTTTGTTCTTATGCGTGTTTTGTCGAATAAATTATTATTATATTTTTAGGTTATAGATACCTCATTACATATCATATTTATTCATTCAATTCATTTATGTAATCATTATTCAATGAAGATCATGTAGAACAAGTCACATCACAGCGTGGAGACAGTATTCTGTACGTACGCACGAGCGATGATATCGTTCCCATGATCATGGAATTGTATTTAAGTGTATGTATACTATTTCAGAATCAATACCACTTTAAAATAATCATATATAGTTATTTATTTGTACCATTATACCCATCTAAGTAAGGTGGTGGTGGAAAATAGATTACACCACGGTGTAGAGACGGTATTCCGTACGTACACACGCGCGGTGATTTCATTTTCCATAGGATGGATAGATGGTTAAATAGGGTTGTTTCATAATTATAATAACATATAATTATATTATTGATAATGATTTTATTACTTCATAATGAAACAACTAATGAAGAAGAAGTGGAAGAAGAAATAAAGTTGAAAGAATTAGTAACGGACATTACCTCTTCTTTCAAGTGCCTCTTTGAGACCTCCTCTTAGGGAACTAAAATTGGTCTTTGAAGAGGAACATGACCTCTAGGATGTTTCTAGGTAAGGGTAGAAGAGAATTTGTTAGGGTTTGGCCGAGCATGAAGAGTCAAAGTGGTGTGAGGAAGAGAGGGAGGACGTGCCCTTTTATAAGGGAGGAGAGGGGCACCTTTGGAAAAACTAAAAATATTATTTTATTATAAAGTCATATTCGGTTTTTAATAGCTCCAAATTGATTTATTTTTAATCTACGGTGGGTATGGGTCGAAATTCTCTCATCCAATAGAATTTAGATAAGTTTAGGTATCTATTTTAACCTTATCATTTTGATTTAACTTTAAGTTAGATAATTTAACTTTTACTGTGTCTTCTTGTTTTCTTACACTATAAGGTTAATAAGCATACTATAACAAGCCAAACGAACCCCAAGTTCTTTATTGTTAATATATATAACCTTATCTAAGTCATTTGTCCGAACATTATGTTTTTAGGAATAAAATAACAATTAATAATATAATATTTTTTTAAAAAAAAATTTATGTTATTTTTGACACTATTTGGTAATTAATTTTTTTGAAACTCATAACAGAATGACTAGTTCTAACATGTTAATTAAATCAGTACTAATATGTAATATTAACCTAGAAAATTAGTTTAATTAATAAAAAGTCTCAAATTACTTTTATTTGGGTATTTATAACATCAATTATGTCAATATTTCATTAATAGGATAATTACTACATCATCATTATGTCATAATAAATTCAATTATTTAATGTCTAAAAATTACAAATAAAATACCATTATGTAGTAAATCTTTTTATCTTTATAATGAATATTTATAGTCAAATTTGTCTTATGTATAACCATATATTAAAAATTCAGTAGTTATTAAACTTTGATTTTAACTATTTTAACCCTTCTTTAAATAAATTAAAAATAGATGTCCTAATCTAATCCATGTGGGCCTAAATGGTCATATTGTATTTCTAAGGTTGTTTTTGGTCGAATTACACTTATCCAATAGTATTAGGACATGTTTTGGGGTAGTAATAATAATATTTTTACCCTTAATTTCCCTATTTACTTTTAACCGTGGTAAAAAAAGTAAAAAGTTACTATTCACCAAAAATTATTTTCATCTCATTGAACCACATTTTAGTCCTTGATATTAACCGTGTCTCTCAGATTTTTGAAATTCCACTCACAGAAGCGGTAAAATTAGGTTTTATGTGAATTTGGAAATTCTTCTAGGATGTGGGTAAAAGACGGTGAAATGTTCAATAATATTTTTATATATCTAAAATTATTATAAAATGACTCCAATGAATTGAATTGAGCTTCTATAGGTATTATGTATTAATTTTAACCTAAAATAAATTTAAATAAAATAAATAATTATTTAAATAAAAAGTCGGTTTTTAAATAGTAACCCAGTGTTTTCACTATTCATCAAAAATTGAACGTTTTCAGAAAAATACCAAAATTTCACCCTACTCTAATTTCGATATTCCGAATCAAAAAATGAAGTCCATTTTGAAAGATGAAATTTACAAAATTTCAAAAAGTGGTTATTACTATTCATAACGGCTAGTTTTAATAATATTTTAATAGCATATCGTTGTTTAGTGAAACTCGGTATTGCGTACGATGCAAGCTATCAAGGAAGGCCGCAGTTGCGTGTAAATCAAGCCAAGCTAGTGTTGTGTGTAGTGAAAAATTCCTTTGATTATTTATATAACATAAAAAATAAAATATTTCAAATAAAAGTCTGGGGTGTTACATTCTACCCCCCTTAAAATGAATTTCGCCCTCAAAATTCGTCACTTTGTAACAAAAAGATGAGGATAAATTTCCCTCATTATATCCTCAAGATCCCATGTAGCTTCTTCTAATTGGTAGTTCCTCCATAAAACTTTCACCAAGCGAGTGGTCTTGTTCCATAGGACTTTTTCGCTATGATCCAGAATCTCTATCGGCTTTTCGTCATAAGAAAGATCTTGTTCCAGCGGTACAACTTCTGAGATGAATACATGTGAAGGATCAGGTATATACTTTGTCAGGAGAGATACATGGAACACATCATGAACTTGAGAGAGATTCAGTGGAACTGCCAATCGATAAGCTACCTTCCTAACATGATCCAGTATTTCAAAAGGACCAATAATCCTAGTGCTCGGCTTTCCCTTCATTCCAAATCTCATTACTCTCTTCCAAGGAGATATTCATAAGAACACTTTATCACCCACTTCAAACTCTATGTCTTTTCTTCAGTTGTCGACATAATTTTATTTCGACTCTGAGCTGCTCTAATGTGTTGTTGAATAGATCTGACCTTTTCTGCCATCTCATCAACAATATTAGGTCCTAATAACTTTCTTTCCCCAACTTCATCCCAGCAAGTTGGAGTCCTGCATTTCTTTCTATAAAGAGCTTCATAAAAAGCCATCTGAATACTGGAGTGAAAGATAATATTATAAGAAAATTACACCAAAGGTAGGTGTTGATCCCAACCACCTTTGAAATCCATAGAGCAAGCTCTCAACATATCTTCTAGGGTTTGAATTTTCCTCTCAGAATGACCGTCTGTCTGAGGATGATAAGCAGTGCTGAAACTCAAATCTGTGTCCAGATTATGCTGAAAACATCGCTGGAACTTTGAGGTAATCCTCGGATCCCGATCAAATATAATAAAAAGTGGTGCTCCATGCAATCTTACCAATTCCTTTACATATATCCTGGAAAGCTGATCCAGAGAGAAATCCTCTCTAATAGAGATGAAGTGTGTCGACTTTGTAAGACAATCAACTATGACCCAGATAGCATTATTGCCTTTGGATTTTTTAGGAAGTCCAGTGACAAAGTCCATAGTGATTTTTTCCCATTTCCATTCTGGTATGGGTAATGGTTGTAACATCCCCTTAGACATTCGTCTCTCAGCATTAACTTTTTGACAAACCAAGCATCGAGAGACATATTCAGCAACATCTCTTTTCATGCCATCCCACCAGAAGTACTCTTTCAGGTCCCTATACATCTTTGTGTTTCCAGGATGAATAGAGAATGAAGAACAATGAGCCACATCCAGTAGCTCCTTCTTTAATTCTGGGATGGGAGGAACACAAACCCGATTCCTGAACTTTATTAACCCATCACAATCAAGGTTGAATTCAGGAATATTTCTCACCTTCTTTTGTAACTATACATCTTCTTTCTGCGCCTCTTTAATCTTCACATGTATAGATGTTTGAACATTCAATTGAGAAAGATATGAATTTCCCCTTCCATCATAATTCCAATATCCATCCTTTGTAAATCCAAAAATATTGGATCTTTTTTTATCCTAATTATGGATAAGCTAGCATGGTCTTGTCGACTTAATGCATCTTCCACCTTGTTTGCTTTCCCAGGGTGCTAATGAATTGAGCAGTAGTAATCCTTAATCACCTCCAACCATCTTCTTTGGTGCATATTCAGCTCCTTTTGTGTGAAAATAGACTTTAAACTTTTATGATCTGTATAAATATCACACCTTTCTCCATAAAGATAATGCCTCCAAATATTTAATGCAATGATTACCGTAGCTAACTCCAAATCATGAGTTGGGTAATTTTGCTCATGGATTTTCAACTGTCGTGAGTCATAAGCTATAACCAAATCATTTTGCATAAGAACACACCCAAGCCCCTTATTGGATGAATCACTGTAGATCAAAAACCTTTCTCCACTACAAGGAAGTGTGAGTACAGGAGCACTGGATAACCATCTTTTCAAGTCCTTGAAATTCTCTTCACATTCCTCCGTCCACATGAACTTAACTCCTTTTCGAGTAAACCTGGTGATTTGATTAGATAATCGCGAAAATTCTTTCACAAAACATCTATAATATACAGCCAAACCAAGAAAACATTGGATCTCAGTTAATGTTGTTGGTCTCGACCATCTTTCGATAACCTCTGTTTTTGCTGGATCCGCATATATCCCCTCTTTTGAGATTATGTGACCCAAAAATACAACTTTTTAAAGCCAAAATTCACACTTGGTAAATTTGATATAAATCTTCTCCTTTTTCAGAGTCTTCAATATAATTCACAAGTGATATTCATGGTCTTCCTTGCCCTTTGAATAGACAAGAATATCGTCTATAAAGACTACCACAAACTGATCAAGATAGTCTCTAAAAACTCTATTCATCAGATCCATGAAGATAGAAGGGGCATTAGTAAGACCAAATGGCATCACTATAAATTCATAGTGTCCATACCCTGTACGGAAAGTCGTCTTTGGTATATCCTCCATTTTGACCCTTAATTGATGATACCTTGAACGAAGATCAATCTTGGAAAAGTATTGAGCTCTGTGTAGTTGGTCAAATAAGTCATCAATGCGTGGGAGAGGATATTTTTTCTTGATAGTGATCTTGTTAAGTTCTCGATAATAAATGCAGAGTCTCATTGATCCATCTTTCTTCTTAACAAACAGAACATGTGCTCCCCAAGGTAACGCACTAGGGCATATGAATCCTTTATCAAGATTCTCTTGGAGTTGCTTCTTCAATTCCTGCAACTCAATTGGGGCCATTCTATTAGGTGTCTTTGAAATAGGCAAAGCACCCAGTACGAGTTCAATTGAAATCTCAGCTTCACGATTTGGTGGAAGACTCGGAAATTCCTTCGGGAAGACATTGTCAAACTCTCGTACAATGGGAATATTCTTAATCGTGAGTTTCTCACCAACCATTTGAGATAAATAACCTTCATTTAGTGGAATCAAGACCCATAAGATTGAAGAAATTTCCACTGTAAGGTTATGTTCATTCTTGCATCGATAGATGATCATAGATTGATCTGGAATATGAAATGTGACTTCCCTTCTTTGGAAATTGATATGAGCTCTATATAAAGAAAGCCAATCCATGCCAAGAATCACATCAAATTCCACTATAGGAAGGATCAAAAGATTTGCAAGAATCACTTTCCCACAAACTTCAATCGGAGAAGAATTATAAACTTTTGATGCGACTGATGTGCCATTAATAGTTGTCATAGCTATCTCAACATCTAATTGTTGAGGTAATATGGTGATACCCTTACAAAATTCTTTAGAAATAAAAGAGTGGGTGGATCCAAAATCAAATAAAACATTTTTTACTTTAGAGTGGATGGTATGTGTACCTCTCACCACTTCATTGTCATACTCCACATCGCCGATAGTAATTGCATGTGACTTTACTCTGTCTTTAGCCTTAAGAGTTTGTTGACGTCGATCATCATCATCAACCCTTGGATTTGGGCATTAATTGGAATAATGCCCCCATCTCCTTGAACATGAAACATTGAAGTGTAGTAGGTTCATTCTGTGTATCCCTTCCTTTGGTTGCATCATTATACATTTTCTTCCCATTATTTCGACATTCAATTGCCCGATGACCTTCTTTTCCACACTTATAACATTTGCTTGTCCCCTTAAGACAATTTCCTCCATGTTTTTTTCCACACTTTGAGCATAAGGGAAAACTCATCTTCTTTTTAGTGTGCTCTTTAGATTTTCCTTTGAATTCCATTTTCCTCTTCTTATCAAACCCATGTGACTGATGGGTTACACCAATATACATCTCAACCTTGAGAGCACATCGAACAATTTCATTGTAGCTATTGAAGTCCCTTATGGCTAACGCCCTTCGAAGACTTGGTTTTAAGACACTAAAGAATCGATCGATCTTACTCTCAGGTTGGATAATAATTCCGGAAGCGTACCTTGCAAGTCATGTAAAATTTTATTCATAGGTACCAACAGATTCATCATCCTTTGTCTTTAGTTCAAGAAACTCCTTCTCCATCTTTGTTCAGAGAATATGAGGGAAGTACTTATTGAAAAATAAGTTCTTGAACTCGTCCCATTCCATGGACTAAATTTCATCCCTTTGCCCCGTATTCTTAATAAGATTCCACCATTGATCAGCATCACCTTCCAAACAATAAACTAGTAAGATGACTTTATCATGTTTAGAACATTAAAGAAATAAAAATATCTTTTCAGTGGTACTAATCTATTGTTCAGACACTAATAGATCAGAAGACCCGCTGAATGAAGATAGACGCTGCCTCATGAAGGATTCAACCGAATGTTCCTCCTTCCTTTGCTCATTTGGAAGTCTTGCATGATTCATATCTTGAGAAAGTTGTGTGAGAATGGCTACATGATTTTTTATTCCAACTCCCATAAAGTTTGGTTGCTCAGGGGGACAATCATTGCATTGCCCGTCGCATTCCGCATTAACACGGTTCCTTCGGGTTCCAACCATTGACTAAAACCAAGAAGAATAGTGTGAGCAACACTAATTACAATAGGAAAACCACAAAATCAAGAATAAAATTTCACACCTAAGGTATTATCATAGGTTGTTCATGGCCATTTCTAAAACACTAATATTGTGTTCTATGCTTACACTTATCCTTAGAGTTCTTAATAAGGATTTCACATCCTAGTTTCCAAAGGTTGACTATACCTTTCCTCTGATACCAACTATAATGACCCATACATTACATACATTGTTAATACTTAAAAATTGAAGCACACTTATTACAACATATAACAAAACCATGAAAGGACCATATAGGTATAGTGTCTTTAGAAATTGAGAAACATAAACAACTGGTTCATAAAGAATATACATTGTCTCCCATCTATTTCATCATATCTAGAGTCCCTTTTGGCATATCCTACTTAATAACCTTCTTCTTGACCTGGGAGAAAGAAAATATACACAAGGGTGAGCTCAAATGCTCAGTAAGGGTAAAAAAAGAAAAATCAATCACATCATATTCATAAGAACATAACATTTTAGAAATCGTAACCTGCAAAAGAAATCGTAATTTCATATCATGGGATAAATAATAGAAGTGAAATGTAAT
Organism: Viscum album; assembly: GCA_963277665.1. Taxonomy (NCBI): domain Eukaryota; kingdom Viridiplantae; phylum Streptophyta; class Magnoliopsida; order Santalales; family Viscaceae; genus Viscum; species Viscum album. Next base: position 880,111,006 of record OY728153.1, on the reverse strand, counting down.
CCCAATAATCATAACATAAAACATGAAACTTTGTTTCATACACACATAATCATAGAAAATCATTTCTTAGAAGTCACGACTCATATCCAGGACTATCTTAGAGGACAAAGTCCATTTCTGAACCGAGTCCACTACGCGTTTCAGTCATGTTTCACAGAACCAGAATAACCTTCAGTTCCAGCCATGCCTATCTCATGAGATATAAATCTTTACCCAATGCATTGGAGGGAGATATAGGTCCTCCCATATCATAATTATACCATTCTTATGTGTTCCACAAAATCATAAATCATACATCATTGCATAACCCATGTAATAAAAATGGGATTCATAAACATCATGACATCATAAAACAATTCATATAAGATAAAGGAATTAATAAAAATAATTCCATCACAACATAATCAAATCAATGTAATAATAGGGATAGAAACAGAACCCTATATTATTTTATATGGAAAATAATTTTGATAAAACACTTGAACTCCATTCATGAGGAAAATATCATTTCCACTTCAAAAAAATTTTCCATTCTTAACATGTCATACAATTTTAAACTATAATAAGTTGATTAAAAATAAACATGAAAACTTGTAAGCGAAGCTTCTCGGAAAAAATGTTTTAAAAATCCATTCATGCCGTATAAGTTAAAAAAACATTCTTCTTGTACTTTTGTCGGAAAAGTCAAAAAGTACCTCGTACAAAAAATCAACAAAAGATTCCTTTTACTAAAAACTCATCAAAGGGTAAAATTGGATTTAAACAATTGTAGGTGGATGAAAATAATAGTACATATTGAGTAAACATGGATGCAGATGATAAAATACACCCCAGTAAATACCACAGTATAAACAATCTCGAATAAAAATGAGATTGTGATATTTTGCCTTACCTTAGGTCTGATTTGCTTCGTTAGTATCCTAACCTCCTGTATAATGATTTAAATAATGTCATTGACTTATTCCAGAATCATAGTCATTGTTATGATATCATATATGGTCATATTCTTAGCTTCTTATTAGTAATATTTCATGGTTACTTGTTATTCCGGTGTTTATTGCTTTTTGTTCTTATGTGTGTTTTGTCGAATAAATTCTTATTCTTCTTTTTAGGTTATAGATACCTCATTACATATCATATTTATTCACTAAATTCATTTATGTAATCATTATGCAAGGAAGATCATGTAGAATGAGTCACATCACATCATGGAGACGGTATTCCGTACGTACGCATGATCGATGATATCGTTCCCATGATCGTGGAATTATATTGGAGTGTATGTATACTATTTCAGAATCAATAACACTTTACAATAATCATATATAGTTATTTATTTTCACCATTATACCCATCTAAGTAAGTTGGTGGTGGAAAATATATTACACCATTGGGTGGAGATGGTATTCTGTACTTACGCACGCGCAGTGATTTCATTTTCTGTAGGATTGATAGATGGTGAAATAGGGTTGTTACATACTTATAATAACATATAATTATATGAGTGATACTGATTTTATTACTTAATAATTAAAAAACTAAAGAAGAAGAAGTGGAAGAAGAAATAAAGTTGAAAGAATCGGTAACGGCCATTACCTCTTCTTTGAAGCGCCTCTTTGAGACCTCCTCTTAGGGCACTAAAATTGGTCTTTGAAGAAGACCAGGACCTCTAGAATGTTTCAAGGGAAGTGGAGAAGAGAATTTTTCAGGGTTTGGCCGAGCTTTAAGGCGCAATGTGGTGTGAGGAAGAGAGGGAGGAGGTGCGCTTTTATAAGGGAGGGGAGGGGCACCTTTGGAAAAAATAAAAATATTATTTTATTATAAATTCATATTCGGTTTTTAATAGCTCCAAATTGATTTATTTATAATCTATGGTGGGGATGGGTCGAAATCCTATAATAAAATAGAATTTAGACAAGTTTAGATCTGTATTTTAACCTTATCATTTAGATTTAACTTTAAGTTAGATAATTTAGCTTTTATTTTGTCTTCTTGTTTTCTTACACTATAAGGTTATTAAACTTACTATAAACAGCCAAAAAAACCCCAAGTTCTTTATTATTAATATATATAACCATATATAAGTCATTTTTCTGAACCTTATATTTTTAGGAATAAAATAACAATTAATAATATAATATTTGTTTTAAAAACATTTTTATGTCAATTTTGACACTATTTGGTAATTGATTTTTTTGAAAATCATAACAGAAAGATTAGTTTGAAAAAAGTTAATTAAATCAGTAATAATATGTAATATTAACCTAGAAAATTATTGTAATTCATACAAAGTCTCAAATTACATTTATTTGGATATTTATAACATCAATTATGTCAATATTTTATTAATAAGATAATTACTGCATCATCATTGTGTCATAAATAAATTAAATTATTTAATGTCTAAAAATTACAAATAAAATACCATTATGTCTGAAATCATTTTATCTTTCTAATTAATATTTATAGTCAAATTTATCTTATGTATAACCCTATATTAAAAATTCTTTAGTTATTAAACTTTGATTTTAACTATTTTAACCCTTCTTTAAATAAATTAATAATAAATGTCCTAATCTAAACCATGTGGGCCTAAATGGTCATATTTTATTCCTAAGTTTGTTATTGGTCGAATTACACTTATCCAATAGAATTAGGAAATGTGTTAGGGTAATAATAATAACATTTTGTCCCTTAATTTCCCTATTTACTTTTAACCGTGGTAAAAAATTGTAAAAAGTTACTATTCATCAACAATTATTTTCATCTCATTGAACCACATTTTAGTCCTTGATATTATCCATGTCTCTTGGATTTTTGAAATTCCAATCATAGAAGCGGTAAAATTAGGTTTTATGTGAATTTGGAAATTCTCCTCGGAGGTGGGTAAAAGACGGTGAAAAGTTCAATAAAATTTATATATATTTAAAATTATTATAAAATGACTCCAATGAATTGCATTGAACATATATAGGTATTATTTATCAATTTTTACCTAAAATAAATTTAAATAAAATAAATAATTATTTAAATAAATAGTCGGTTTTTAAATAGTAACCCAGTGTTTACACTATTCATCAAAAATTGAAAGTTTTCAGAAAAATACCAAAATTTCACCCTAGGCTAATTTTGATATTCCAAATCAAAAAATGAAGTCCATTTTGAATGATGAAATTTAAAAAAATTCAAAAAGGGGTTGTTACTATTCATAACAGCTCGTTTTAATAATATTTTAATAGCATATCGTTGTTTAGTGAAAATCGGTATTGCGTACGACGCAAGCTATCAAGGAAGGTTGTGGTTGCCTGTAAAGCAAGCCAAGGTAGTGTTGTGTGTAGTGAGAGATTCCTTTGATGATTTATATAACATAAAAAAAATTCTCATAAAATTTTCGGGTGTTACACAAAGTCACTCTCATATTAGGGTGTAGTAGGGCCTTGGGGTACAATAAGTAGAACCAGAACCATTGGTTATTTCTCATATCAATTGAAATAAATATATTATTATTGAGAATATAGTGAATTCTAATTGAGTACCCATATTTTATGGGTGAAACATCCCAATTTTAAAAAAAAATATTTGAACACATCTCTGACCTTTTGGGAAAATATTCTACATCGTAACAATTCAAGCGATTAAGGTTACTAAATATATTATAAAGTATATGATGTAAGGTGATAATGAATATTGAATAAATATGATAAGGATCAAAATAACTTATAGAGATATTTATATAATAAAATCAATATATATATATACATAATATATTTCCCCAAATAAAAAGGAGTGTTGGATGAATTTATAGACATCAATGCTGGAGATAGAAAATTCAAAGAAGGAAAATAATTGTTTTAAAAAATGGGTATCATGAATTGAAAATGTGTTCATGTGAAAATTCTTACAGGTTCATTAATTTCAACACTGATGTTTTTTGTAATAATTTGAATTAGACAAGGGGTTAAGAATTATAGTATTACAATGATATTTGTATATTGTTTTCCACATTTGTATAACCAATAGTTTGATCTCTAGAATAAATGAATCATGGGGAGTTAGAAAAAGATAATCAACACTGAAGTATGGTATCATGTGAAATGTAGGAGAAGCCATTTATCTATTTAGAACAATTATCTAAATAGATAACATTGAAATATATTGATAGAAATAGTTTCAACATTCTAAAAATGAAAAATATAGTGGTGATATTTCTCACCACTCATAGAAAGGATGTTCAAAATTGGTAAACGTTGATTTCAATGTAAGATTCCATTAGAATTATTTTAAAATAGAATCTTTGTAGATATTTATTCTAAAAGCCAAAAAATTATATATATATATATATATATATATAATTGTGAGTTTTATTACTGTACTATACATAATAATAAATTTTCTTCAATTAGGAATATAAATTCTACGAATTCATTTTGTAAGAGTGATTAAAGGAAAATATTTTTCAATAAATAACAAAAGGATATTAATGATGATATATTGGAAGTTATTGTGTCTATGTTCATCTTAGATAAAAAAAATATGTGAGGATTTCTCCAGTAGAAATATTAAAAAATAATTTGGATGAAAATGATAAATAAATGATATTTATTGATATTCATGTATAATTGGAAGGCTCACATGAGGAATTTATTTTTGTATGATGAAAAAATAAAAAATACAGGTTTTATGATATATTATTTATTCTATTTTTATTAAAATGAGTTTTAATTTGATCATCTTGAAAACATTGTAGAATAATGTGATAAGAATAATGTGAAATATAAACAATCTGTGAATTACATATTTAATATTAATGAAAATACCAAAATAATTGATGTATTTAATATAAATATTTATTAGAATGTAATGAAAAATAAAAATAAAAAATGGATGATGTAGTATCTGTATGAATGAAAAAAGAATATGGGCATTAAATGCGTAGAGTAAATAAGAAGCTTACATACCTGAAATTCCTTGAAGAAATTTATAAAGAAAGGACATATTGATGCACAAAAATCATTGAATAAATGTTGGGTGTATGAAGACTAGGTTTTTTTTGTAAAAACAGAATTTGGTATGATAGTGAAACTTAAATGTTATAGTGTCCTATGTTTTTGGAGTGTACAAAATTCCATGGGAATTTGAATTTTGAAATTTTCTGGATGGTCAATTCTGTAAACCAATCTTCAAAATGTAGTTTTCAGAGTCAGAAAACTATAATTTGTATTTTTTAGAATATTTTGGAATCCCAAGCATTGTCTTGGGTTGTTCATTACGTTTTTGGAGTAATAGGACATAAAGAATCATGTTTTGGGTGGACTAGTAAGGGTGCACATTTTTTATGAAAATGTACATGCCAATAGTGAAAATTGTTTGCCTATAATAGGTAAGAAGTATTGAACCACATAAGTTGTGCAAGGTTTCCAAAATTATGCACCCATCCTACATGCATAGTGTTGTTTTTTCAGTGTGAATGCATTATTCATCAAAGGGTTTTACAAAACTGTGCAGCCAAATTATCCAACTCCTTCTCTTTAGGTAGCATCAAAATAAGAGATTGAAAATGGTTTGGCCAACAGTGCACCTCATTAATGGGATAAAAATCTAACTTTAAACCTTTTGGATTATTTTTTTCCTTTTTTCTTTCTTTTTCCACTTCCACATGCAGAAACTTATCTTTGGGTCATTTTTACCCTCCTCTTGATATTGGGTGATCTCCCGCATAAAACCATCTGTTCGAACATTTTTTTGGTGTATTTGATGCATATCATTAATTCTTTGCATATTATTTATTCCATTATATTCTTATCTATAAACATCTTGTGCAATTTTGGTGTGAGCTCTGTCATCCTATTTTTAGGGTGTTCATCCATTTCTTTGATTTCTCTCAAACCAAACCAAATAAAAATTTCATATTATATAGGTTGATAGTATTAAGAACGTTGTAGGTGATATATATTTTTTCCCAAATTTTCATCAGTTTTATAAAATATTTTCTTGTTCCTCAAGCTGGAATTTCTTAGTGTCACCTATATTTTATTATTTTGACTAAATTAACTTGTTAGGACACCTCATGATTCCTATAGGCACCTCTTCATATACTCATATGTTGTGACCTCAAATTGAATAACCCTCCTAGAAGGATTAGTATAGTCTCTCCTTATAAATTTTGATTTCCTTTTTCAATGAAACCCCTCTATATAGTGAACCAGGGTTAACATATATAGACATTACATAATTTTAGATGAATATTCAGTGTATTAAAATAATACTTACCAGAAGACCATAATAGTTTATTGTTTTTGGAAACATGAAAAAACAAACTCTATCCAGGTGAATAATATTCAAAATCTCTCATAAAGATATCCACCTTTAATACTTCTACCTATAACATTTCCTTAAAAAATATGTAAAGGAAACATAAGAAGGAGTGATCTTAGTTGGTCATTTCGGGTAAATAAAGGAAATGCGTAAACATCACATGAAAAAATGGTATGGTACATGAGAATAACTTTTGAATATCATACCCTTCATATTAGAGGTCATAATATAGAATGGAAATTCCCAATTCATGGATCATAATATAATTAAGAGAATAAGTCACGAAAGAACAAAATATGAATATAACCTAGAACAATGGATGATAGGAAATAATATAATATGACATCCATAGTAGCCAATCATTTGCTTCCAAGACTATCTTGGTAGTCTGGGTTTTCTCCCTATGCCATCTGGGAAGTCATGGTTTACTTCAATTGCCATCATTGTAGTCATGGTTAAATCCCATGATAATCTTAGTTTATCTCATGAGATATGAGTCATTACCCATTTCATTTTAGGGAGATATAGTTCCAACCCTTCTCATAATTAAATCATACATACATGTTCCACAAGATTATAAATAGACTTATCATAACCCATGAAATGAAATGGGTATTATAAACATTTAATCACATCATAACCTATGGAAAAAGTTATAGGTTTCATAATCATATCATCCAAAGTATAACCCATGGAAGATCAACAAATTTCATAAACATATTACATATTAAATGAAATTGGATTCATAAAAATATAACTCGTAAAATAAAAATAGGTTTTATAAATACCATGACATTAAGAATAAACCATTCATATAAAGAATAGGATTGGAAACATTAAATATCTTCTTACAATGGAATATATAAAATAAAAATATGTTATATTATATAAGAAATAATTTTAAAATATATTTTAATAACATTTCATGAGGAAAATATACTTTTTCATTGAAAAATGATTATAAATACATAAAACCATTTGAAAATAATTTTCATAGTAAATAAATTGAATAACTATAATTAAGACATCAAATAATTTTGAAATCCTATTTCCTTGAAAATTTATAAAATAAGATTGAAATCATTTCAAAAACATTTTTTCCTGAAAATATATAAAAAAGATTCAAAATAATTTAAATATATTTTTTTATTGAATACTTTTTCAAAACATATCAATAATACATGAAAATGTTTTGAAAGTAATTTCTCTGAAAAATTCATTTAAAGCCTATAAAGAATTTTTGAAAATGTTTTGATAACATTTTCCTGAAAATAATATTGAAAATATATAAATTACGCATGAAAATGTTTTAAAAACCATTTTACATGAAAACAAATGAATGTAGATTGAACTTATTTTGAAAACCGTTTCTTTTAAATTACTATGAAAACTTATAAATAAGGCTTGAAAACATTTTGAAAACAATTTACTTGAAATTTTTTTTTAAAATATTTTCTTAAAAATTACCCTTTCAAATAGTCTAACAGATCTTCAATGAAATGATGTTTGGTAAATCCTTTCATGCCATATGAGGTAAAAAGAACATTATATTCAGACAGTAAAAAGGTTAAAAAATCTTTATTACGAAAGTGACAAGAATACTACTTTGAATAGATTGAAAAAAGGAAAAAAGTGTAATTTTTTTTAAATATTAATGTATAATAGTACTATATTCTTGGAACTATTAAGAAAATATGGTTTTGAAGGAACATAGGTTTTCATCGAAGATGGGTGAAATCGTGATTTCATAAAAACACATTCTTAACAATATTATATACCAAAGAGTAGAAGAAATTTTAAGAATATATGAATAAATCATTAATAACCATATTATAAGAAATGTAATTAATATTCATGAGATATGGATTGTTATGTTTCATCAAAGGAAGTATAAACATAAACATTCTTGAAAAGAGATGAAATTGTCTTAATGAACTCTTATAACTTGGTTACATGGGATCATACACTCTATTTAAGAAAAAAATTACATGACACATAAAATATCATTAAAATAATTAAATTCATTATATAATATTTAAAATGAAAGTATATACACCAAGAATGAGACTTTAGGTGCATAACAAAACATGAGTCTCAAAAAAATAAAAATTGACGGAAAATTGTTTCACCAATTTGTTATCTTTTGAAACACAAACCCCATTAAAGAAAGATAAAAATATTGATATGTGAATAACAATAACATTAATTATATGATATATACAATACATTTATGGGTAATACATACACCATACAAAATTAATTGGTGTTTAATAAAGCTTGTATCTCACAGAAATAAAAAGTGAGAAGAAATCGCTTTACCATATGTGTTGAATCATGTCTTACTCATTAAAACCACCTTTCTAATAAATATAAATTTATTATAAATATTTTATGGAAACATATTATTATATATAATACCGAATATGGTTTCTTTATTACCTTATATTTCCCACTTGTTAATAATCCTATGTCAAGGTTTTACTTTGGGTAATATTCTCATGGTTCATCACATGTATCTTGAATTTTTATTTTGTTGTTCTATATAAATATATCATGATTCCAAAATGTATAAAATGATATAAAGATAATTTATATCTAGTATATTATTATTTTAATAATCTATAAAATACATAATAATGAAATTTAATACACCGTTCGTGGAGACAGTAAGGTGTACGTATTCTTGAACGTTATTAGCGTTTTAATAGACATATTGAAGGAAATAAAGAAACTGAAATATATGTATATATGTATATAATATTATTATAGTATAATTATAATTTTACATATATAATATAAGTTTACTAATCCATCCTTAATACGTTCCATGTAGTGTGAAACGAATCACATCGCTTTGAGGGGTCAACAGTCCACACTTCCTCAAACGAAATTATCGTATTTACACCAAATAGAATGTCAAAAAATATTTATATTTTAAATTAATAAATAAACATAAAAATATAATTTATAAAATATATAAATACAGTGTCCACCATAATATCCATCACTGGAGGTGGTAAAGAAAACAAAACAACCATTATTTAGTGTAGTGGATGTTCGCCATACACAAAAATAGTATATTCTTTATGCATTAGATGGAGGTGTAGGAGAGTGTATGTAAAAACCATATAAAAAATAACATAATAGTATATTTATGGTTGTATTTTTGTTATAAAATAATTTAATAAATATATTGGAGGTCTTGGAGAAGGAAAATAAAATAAATGAGCTTGAGATCTGGTGTTACCTCTTAATCGGTAAACTCCATTTGGTTTGTGACAAAAGGATTACATAGAAGGATTTCTAACCAAAGGAATAAATCAAGGAATAACGAAGGGATATTTTAAATTGTATCGGTCAGAGAGTGGCCTAAATTAGGTGTTTTTTGAGGTGCAAATAAGAGGAAGAGTTGGTGGCCTTTTATAGGGAAATAAAAGGACACGTATGGAATGTTTTAAAATAATTTAGGTGTCCCCGCATTTATACCTAAAAAAATCTTACGTAACCAGGAAAAATCAATAATAAATGGCACATGGCCGAATGACATATAGTAAAACTATAACGTATATTTTTATAAGTTATTTTGTGTCTTATATTTTAGGTTTATTCCTTAGTTAAGCTTGATTTTACCTCTGCCGATATAACTAATTTTAATTACATCACTAATATTTTCTGTCAAAAACTGATTTGATATTATTATAAATTATGAATTATTATTATTACAAATATAGAATTCTTTATTCTAAATTCCATTCATATAAGTGTTATAAAATAATTTAAAATTATTCCCACTGACTAGATGACACTATTGGTTTTTAAAATAAAAAATTATCGCAATTTTTCTATGTTTTTATATCCAATTTCAATGTAAAAGTAGTTCTAATTACCTATATTAGATTAATGGATAAAAGTTTTATCTAATTAAACTTTTAATCCAATTTAAAATATACTTTTACCTTATAAATAAATTATATGATAATGTGGATTTGAGTTAAAATTCTGTATTTTTATCTATTCATTACAAAATGGAATCTTACAAAAAAATAAAAAGTAAAAATCCTAACATACATTTTACGTTTCACTTACAATTTTTTTTAATTTTTATATATTAAATATATAAAATTTCCAGAAATTATATTTAATATGGGTTCTCCCTTAAAAGGTGTTAAAACTACATTTATAAAAATTAGTTTTTATGCATAAAATTAAGTTTTTTCGTATTTTATTTTCATAAAATATATTTTATAAAAACCAAAAAAATTAAATATATATTATATTTATATTACATTAATATCTCTCACTAATTTTCATTAATTTAATTTACTAGGGTAAAACAGCTTTGTGGACCAAATAATAATATTATTATTTTCTTATATATGCATTCGACTTTCATAGACATTTTTAATTAATTGATAATCTATAAATTTATATTATATTTGAGTAAAACATATCCTTTAATAAATTATTTAATATTTTTCAGAACCATTATTTTATCTTCAAGAGAATATCATATTATATTAAATAATAATATTTTAATAATATATTATTGTTTGAAAAACATACTTATGTGTGTTACTCAATCCATCAATGAAAGTAATTTTTTCATTTAACACAAGATAATCATGTTGTTCAATATAGTGAAAGGTTGGATTTTTGTTCTGTATGGTGTAAGATTCAATTTTTTTTATGTATAACACAATCCAAACATATCAATTTACTATAAAATAAGATATTTATACTGTTATGTGTAATAAAAAATATCACAAACAGTAAATTAATTAGAAATAAATAATTCAAAAAATAGTTTGATGTTACATTCTTCCCCCCTAAAAATGAATCCCCCATAAATGCATCTAGTTAATCAAATTTTTAATACTTTAAAGTTTTATTCAAAAAAAACACATCGTAAAAATGGATACTAAAACTTTCCTTAAAAAGAGAAAGTTTGTATCATAATGGTTACCCAAAGTTACATATAAATGGGTTTCTACAAAAGAGAACATTGGTTCGTAGTGAAGATTTTACATTTAATAAAATTGTAAATATTTATAGGGAGTGATTTAGGTCATTAATCACAAAAATTTGAATGATCAAATAAAATAAGGGGGCCTAAAATTCAATGATATGTGATGATTTAAAAGGCCATCAGTTCAACAAAATTAATGTATTTAGACAACACATTTTCTTTTGATTTTTATCCTTACATTTAGAAATTATTTTATTGACCAAGTATAAAATTAAATATACATAATTGAAATATTCCAATAAAAATGTTTTATTACTTAGTTATTATTTTATCAAATTCTAATTCATACATTAAATAATGTAATGGATGTCTAGAAATTAATATTGATGTATGAGCTGCTAAAATACAATTTTAGAAGATTTTACAGCCATTAAAAGAATCAAAACTATAACTATTTAACTACAAATATTCTTAAAATATCAACATGGTTAATAAATTAATCTCTAACCATAAAAGTAAAACTATTGTTTCATAAAAAAATAGTCATTCCTAAAAAATTCTACATTAACTAGGACATTGTGTAGGCTAGTGGTTGAAATGAAACCCTCATCGTCCTTCTGTCAAAGGCTCAAGACTCATGGACTTACACGGCTTGATTTTACATCACCCATCGTACACAATGTCCTTTTCTAAAATAATGCTTATATAATTTCCAGAATATGATAGGAATATTTGAAATAAGGATAATCACTAAATATACATATAACCAGGGTATTCAGTAAAAACTCAATGCATAAATACTTCATATGAGGTTTAACATAAAATTTTCACGAACATTTAACCTTATAACCCTTCTCAAAGATAAAAATAAAATTATTTAGAAAATATTCTTATGATCATCTTAACATTGATCCCACATATATCAAAAAAATAACTCTTGGTTGTTACCTTCATACATGTGAATACCATCATGGTAAATTCACTTGGAACATGGTAACATCCTAAAATACCAAAAATAATTCAGGAAAACATTCATTCTTCATTATTATATTGATTAATAGATATATTCCATAATTACAGGAAGTTGTAAACTTCATCCATGATAGCATACATGACTTGTCAACATGTCCTTAATTTGTTCCAATGTAATATGTATCATCCAATTTAATTACTCATATCCCACATATCATTATCCAAAATACAATATCATAACATAAATAAAATATTAAGGGTTATATTTCCCTTAATTGTGTTTTTACATGGACATCTCCTTTTCAATATAACATTTTTTTATTACATTGGAACCATTCAATATGTAATTATAAATCCATAGTGAAAAATAAAAACTAAACAATCCCTATATAATTCAACTTTCATATAAAATACATCTCGAATCCAAATACGTAAAATATTTTATTATTCCACTTTATCCTTATGAAATTATCAAGGCTACCTCGTCTTATTACACAATACCTCTTTCCTTCGCATTTTATCTCTAATATCATCATTAGAAGCATTGTATCCATTGATTGTACCACTTTACTGATCCTCTTTAGAAGTTTTCCACTTCAGACATTGAGTATCATAATAACCATTTCATCAACACATAAAACACTTATTCCTAGATGATTCCTTAGGGAGGCCAATATTCTCTTTCATCTTGTTAAGTAAACTCTTAATTTCACCCCTATATTCACTAGCTTTGTGTCCTTCTTTACCACTGTCAAAACATATTCTAATCCCTCTAAGACATTCAATTAGGTGATTATTTCCACATTATTTACATAAAGTAAATTCAATCTTCTTTCCTCCACGGTATCGATTACCTAATTTCTCAATTAACTCCTTCTTTCTCTTCCTTGTTGATTCTGAGAGTTTGTTAAGGTACGCATTGATAATCATGTTCTGTGAATACTAAATAAGAATGATTACAATATCTTTCACCCTATTAAGTATTCCACTTGACTTTTCTTCGTCAAATAATACATTATATTTAATGTTATTGTGAATCCATTTTTGTCCATCCATTGACTAAAACAATATGCATTTTGTTAGCAATACATATCATAGAAAAAACCCATCTATTCATGAAAATAATTGCTTAAAGGATGTATAAATCAGGCCAACTACTATAATATATGACACCCTAGGTTCATTCTAGGTGATTCAAATCTAACATATATTTAAATATTTCATGATGGTTCATGAAGAGTTTTTGAATTCACAAATCCTATCCCCTGATATTGTCAAAGCACGTATATAGGAAGGCTCGTTTCCGTGTTCTGGGTTACCCAGAGTCAAGCCCAAAACATATTTTTGTTATTTTTAACCCAATGTATATCTATGTCAGTACCACATCCAATTTTTGTATCCATACATGTATGTATTTCTTGGGAACCACTCACTCTATCCTTTACCAAAATTCTCAGACATTTTCAAACACATTAACTCATGCTTATACTATCCTTATATACAACCCTATACATATCCATAGAAATTTACCAAGGGATCTCACTACACTATCCACCTTCTAATTTCCAAAGGTTGTCTATGCATTTCCATTGATACCATCAATAGAGACCTGGGCTTAACATACGTATATATTAAACCAGTTTAAATGAATATTCATTAAATTATAATATTACATGCCCGATGACTGTAATAGGTTACTATATTTTGAAATTTGGAAACAAAATAATCTATCCTAGTGAATGGTATTCAACATGTCCCATAAATACCTCCACCTTTTTAGTTTTACCTAAAAGCATAATTTATAAACTAGCGAATGGAAACATAATAAGGGTTCATCTCAGATGAATAGGAAGGGAAAATAAAAGGAATGTGTAAGAAAAACATGAATAGTTTGTATGGAACATAAGAGTAACATTTTAAGACCATTCACTATATATTATAGATCATAATAAATATTGGAAATATATAATACATGTATCATAATATAATTAATAGAATAAGTCATTAAATAAAAACATAAGAACAAAACATGGAATTTTGGATGAAAATAAGCATATAATATGACTTCCATAATAGCCAAGGAATTGCTAAAAGACCATATTGGTTGTATGGGTTCACTCCCAATACCATCTTGGTAGTCATGGTTCACTCCCAGGGACATATTAGTAGAATAATTTCACTCCACATACCATCTTGGTTGTCATAGTTCACTCCCATTGCCTTCTTAGTAGTCAAGGTTCATACCCAAGACCAACATAGTCAATCTCCGGAGATATAAATATTTAACCAATTCATTAGAGGGGGATATAAGTCCCACCTATATCATAATGAAATCATACATACATGTACCAAAATATCATAAATAATCATATAATAACCCATGAAATAAAATGAAATTGGTATTATAAACATGTTATCATAAGATAACCTTTGGAAAATGATACATTTTTCATAATCATATTATCAAAATCATAACCCATGAAAGAGAGATGGATTTTATAAATATATAAACCCTGACGAGAAGTGAGTTTCATAAACATAAAACTCATGTTAGAGAAGCAAATTTCCTAAAGACCATGACATTAATCATAACTCAATCAAAGAAATAATATGCTTGGTACCTTTATATATTTTCATAAAAATTCACGAGTAACATCAATGGATGTCATCTTATTTGGAAAATAATTGTGAAATATGATTCAAAAACATTTTTTGATAAAAATTTCATTTCTTCTTTGAAAAAATATTTAAAATAAATAAAACTATTTTGAAATATTTTTTAAAGAAAATAAATTAAAAACTTATACAAAAACCTTAAATCATTTTTCAATATTTTTCCTTTTAAAATATACAAAATATGCATGATAGCCTTTTTCCATGAAAAATAATAAAATAAGATTCAAATTATTTTAAAAACCTTTTCCATTAATTTTTCTAAATACTTAATAACAAACCTATAAAACGTTTTGAAAACTATTTCATTAAAAATAACATTGAAAGAATATAGAAATCATGAAAATGATTTTGAAAACCATTTCATAGAAAATAACTCTAAAAACTTATAGAGAATTATTTAAAATGTTTTGAAAACTATATCATTGAAAATAAATTTAAAAACATATAAATAATGATTGCAAATGTTTGGAAACCCTTTTTTACTTAAAAACATATTAATGGTTCATAAAAATGCCTTGAAAAATATATCTTTGAAAATAATTTTAAAAAATATAAATAAATCTTGAAAGCATTTTGTAATCAATTTTCCTTGAATACTTATAAAAGATGGTTGAAAATAATTTTTAAAAAAATTAATTAAAAATAAATTTTAAAAAAATATTAAAAATTATCCTTTTGAAAATTAAAAGGAAGCTTCAAATAAATGATGGGGATAAATCCGTACATGTCGTATGATTTAAAAATAATATTTATTTTGTACGATAAAGAGGATAGAAAAATACATTGTTCAAAAAGAGACTAAAAGATTCATTTGATGTGATTAGTAGAATAATAAAAGGTTGAAAGTTCCTTTTAAATATTAATGTTTAATGTTATAATATTCATAAAAACCCTTATTTGAAAACATGTTCTTGAAGTAACACATATTTTTGACTGGAGTGACGGTAAAGTTGGGGTTTCATAAAAATGCATTCTTAACTATCATATGTACAATAGAGTAGAATAAATGGTTTCAATATGTTAAGAAATAATAAATAATCATAGTCTAAGAAAATTTATTAATTTTTGGATAGAAGGATCATATTATTTCTTCAAAGGAAATATAAACATAAATAGTCTTGAAAATCAATGAGATTGTCTCAATTAAATATTATATCATGGTAGCATGGGATCATACTCTCCATGTAAGAAAATGAAATTTCCTAAAATATTAAATATCATTAAAAGAATAAAATTCAAAATATTTCTTGTAAAATGGAATTTATTATTTCTCGATAGATAATTTAGGTGCATAACAAAACATGAGTCTCAATGATGGAAAACTGGGACACAACTATTTCACTGATTTTATAAGATTTAAAACATAAAATCCAAAAAATAAATATCATAAAATGGATATTGGAATACATATAAATTTAATTATAATAGTGATGGAAAACATTCATGGGAAGTAAATACACCATACATAAGGAATGGGAGGTCAATAAATCATGTTTCTCACTGAAATGAAAACTGATCTGAACATCCCTTACCTTATGTCTTGACTCTTATCATACACATTCAAACCACCTGTATAATAAAATTATATTTATTATAAATATTTAAAGAACCATATTAATTATATCTAATACCATACATTGTTTGATTATTACCTTATATTAAAGGCTTGTCAATAATCCAATGTTAATGTTTCACTTATGGTAATATTCATTTTGTTCATCGCATGTGTCTTGATGGGTTACAACCTTAGTCCTTGAAATAATTTCATGATTCTAGAGTGAAATACATCATATAAATATCATGTATATCCAGTATATTTTTATTATAATAATTAATATAATATAGAAGTATGAAATGGAATACACCATTCATTGAGACAGTAAAGATTTCATACAAATGAACATTATTTATATTTTTATTGGTCTAATAAAAGAATGAAAGAAAATGAAATATATGTATATTTATAGATAATATCATTAAAGATGAATTATATTATTATATATATCATATAATGTTCCTAAACTCATCATTAATAAATTTCATATAGTGTTTGAATGAATCACATCGCTTTCAGGGGAAAGTGGTCCACACTTCCTCAAATGAAATTATCGTATTTAAATCAAATGGATGAAAACAATTTATGAATTTTAAAATTAATAAATAAGATTAAATACATAATAAATTTAGTTCATAAGTTATATAAAAAATTTCCACCATAATTTCAACCACAATAGGTGAACAAAAATTTGAACGATCATCATTTTTTCGAGGCGGAAGTTCATCGTACATATAAACACTTTGTTCATTATCATTAGATGGAGGTGTGTGTAAATTTTGTTAAAAAAATAGTATAGAAACATCCTAGTATATTGAAGATACTATTTTTGTTTCAATATAATTTATCAAATAGATTTTATGTGGTAGAGAAGAAAAATAAAAGAAAGGAGGTTTAGGGAAGGTGTAACCTCTTAATAGTGAAACTCCATTTGGTTAGTGCTAAAATGCTTCCATGGAAGCTTTTAATCCTAGATGGAGGCTTAAATGTGGATGTTAGGTACCTTTATATCTGGATTTCATATATATTTGGTGAACCTAAGTGTTTTTAGAGGTGATATGAAGACATGGGTGTGGTGTCATTTTAAAGAGATGGGAAAGGACACACTTGGGTTTTTTAAAAACAACTTATGAGTACCCATATTTTTACATCAATAAAGTTATAAAAATAAATCAAAACAAAAAATTTAAGGTTAATGGATTATTACCATCCATATAATGGTATTTTTACATGTTTATAATTCTTTTTGGGTATTAAATTTATGTTTTAGTCCTTAATTATGATTGATTTTACCATAATCGATTTAAATAATTTTAATTAATTTCACTAATATTTTTCTTCAAAAAATAAGTTCAACTTATAAGAAATTAGATATTATTCCGATCCCAAATATTGATTCCATTTTTACTTATTATAATCACATGGGGGTAGAAATTAATTTAAAATTAATCCTCTGATCGGACGTCATTGTGGGTTTTTAAGGTAAAAATATGATCAAAATTTTACTATGTTTTTATATCCAGTTTGAATTTGAAATTGGTTCTAATGGAATAAATTATATTAATAGAAAAAAAAAATATTTTCTAATTAAACATTTAAACAAATTTAACATATTAGTTAACCACATAAATAAATTAGATAAAAAAAAGTTTTGAATTAAAATCTAGTATTTTTAACTATTCATTCAAAAGTGAAACCTTACCGGAAAATACCAAAAAAATATCCTAAACTAATTTTTATTCTTCTATTAAAAATATAAATTTAATTCTGATATAATCTATCTATTAAATTTCCATAAATTGGATTTAAAATGATTTCTCCATTATAAGGTGGTAAAACTACCTTTATAAATAATATGCCTTCCTCCATAAAATTAGGTTTGTTTTTATATTATGTCTATAAAATATATTGGATGAATATATAAAATATTTTATTTAATACATAACATATATAGTACCTTATTATCACAAAATAATTGTAATTAATTTAATTTATTAGGGTTTAACATTTTTGTGACCATAAAACAAATAATAATTTCATTTATATTTATTCATTTTTCATATTCATTTTCAGTTAATTGATAACCTATGAATTCATCTTAAATTTTTGTAATCCATATATTTTCATTAATTAATTCATACGATTCATAATGGATAATTTACCTTCAAGTTTATATCATATTATATTAAATAATAATATTTTTATAATATAATATTGTTTGGTAAATCCTAGTCATGAGTATTACGCAAGCCTTCAAGAAAAGTCATTATTGTCTGTAGCGAAAGATGAACTCA
This sequence comes from Viscum album, assembly GCA_963277665.1. Taxonomy (NCBI): domain Eukaryota; kingdom Viridiplantae; phylum Streptophyta; class Magnoliopsida; order Santalales; family Viscaceae; genus Viscum; species Viscum album. The sequence goes on along the minus strand of OY728153.1, from coordinate 880,092,228 downwards.
ATGTTCTATATAGACAATGATAAAATTTATTTTTTAATACTGAAGGATCATATTTTATTTCATAAAACTCAAGCCCAAAATAATGATCTATTATAAAATAAATTATTTAATTGTTATGTGAAATGATAAATATCACAAAGGATAAATTAATTCAAAAAAATAAAAAACTATCGAGGTGTCACACTCTGGGTTTTCTTTTCATTTATATATTGAATTTTGGTTTTGTCTACTTAAATATATCATTAAATGGGGTCCTTTATACGTTTTTATGATGCTAAATTATGTAATTGAATAATAGAAATGTTTTTATAACAATTTCATGTTTTCTAATAAACCCCCTCGATGAGGTGAACTATCTTAAATTAGAAAATATATTTTGAATATGCTTTTCTCGAAATAATTGATGAATGTGATGGATCTATTTTTTGAGAGGTGATTCACCTTACTCATGTATGTGGAACTTTTTACTTCTTAAATAAAATGGAAAATTATTTAGTACCTCTAAGTGTGTCTTGTTTCTTGCCATGTAATTCCTAGTAGCTTGGACATTATATTGTTAATTTATTTCATTAAATGAAAAAGAATGATATGGGAGATACTCGAGTTCATTACATGGAACACCAAGGATTTTATCCTCGTTCTTGTGGTCAATTTCACTGGTAGATTTTGTATACACAAGGGGAGACAATGGTATTTGAGGATGGTATGACTATGCATTCTTTTACATTATCCTAAGTGACATCGGTTCCCTAAGGGAGACACCTTGGATGAGCTAGCTGAATGTAAGGATACACCACTCTATAAGTGATATTTGGTCACCAATGTGAGATACTAGGTATGTTCTCAAAGATATACTTATACTAGTCCCAATGTGGTACATTCCAGGACATTCATTGATTGCATTAGACATGCTTCAAAGGTAGTGAGCACTTATATCTCTACTGGTGTGATACATGGGTTACATATTTAGGTTTTCCTTAGAAGGTACCATGATTCTAATTTTTTAATTTTTTAGTTATTTTTATACCAATGGTTATTGCTGCATAATTTTATCCTATAAAACATTTCCACTATGAAAAACTATATTCTTAGGTCTGTTTCATTTCATAATAATTGTTTTAAAACATTTTGTTATTCCTTCCCTCATATTTCACATGCATATATTATAAATGACTTTTAAATTTTATCTTAGGACAAAGCATGTATGGTCAGGACATTGTTTCTTGAGGTTACCAAGACTTACACAGTTATTTATTTATTTTTCATTTCTACTTGGTTTTGTTATAAATGGACGCTTCTTATTTTTTGCACAAAAACAGGATCATTCTATAGGAACCATTGGTTGTGGCCTATGGAGTATATCTCACACCCTTATCAGGGAGTCATTTCACTGAGGTACCTAAGTAGATCCTCCTCTTATAAGGTCGTTATCCTTTTCTTTTGTTGTCTATTGTACATGAGACTTAGGAGAACCAGACTGTGGTAGCACTCAGAATACACAAGGAGACCACCCTTGCAACCCTTTTATTATTTTCCTTGTTCATGTATTATAACATATCACCTGTTGAATGTTTTCTAGTTTTTTTGGTATCGTTGAATGGTTTTTCATGTATGGATAGTTGTATATTGTAATTTTCCATCGTTATCCAATAATAATATTTATCTTCTTCCATTTTTCATTCATTTATTATTGTTTTTTCTTTTGTCTGTTATTTATTTTTCTTTTATACCATTATGTTACTCTGATCATGATGGTATAGACTCTCCGATATTAACTCTCTAGACCCTTGTATCTTGTTTATACCCTCTATAATTCAGGGAGGTGCTCTTATAGTCATGTGGTGACTATGTTGGAAACTAGTTGAGTGGTCAATCCTGATATAAAATTATATTGTGGTATCCGAGAATTATTTTCCATATCATAATATTTTGAACAAGTATATAGAAGATACGAAATTTGTCGACACTTAGTAAATAGTTTTTCTTAAGATTGATCAATCCATGTATGGGGGAAAATATAAGTGTCTAGGGAGGGTATCATAGTTCATGTTGGTTTCTATTACAGTTGATTTTGATTTCACTTTTAGTGATTTGAGTAATTTCAATTCATTACTTAATTATTTGGATTATAATTTTTCCTTAGTCATAGTACAACATGGATGTAGCATTACATGCATCATGATAGGCCCATAAGAATTCACATGACATTCATTTTACATTCTATTTAGAGTGTATTGTAAGGATATTTGAAAAAATTTATATGCATTATTTGTAAACTGAATTCCTATTATATTATGTGCCAGGTTCTTTTGGTAACATGTTTAATTTTCACATGATTAAGTATTTTATTACCATGTTTCTTTAATTTGAATCATTATAGTCTTCTTATGTTCAATTTTTGAGTGTTATCCAATGCTTCAATAATTTTATTATTAAAAGTATCATGTTGTTTTGTTTCCACGGATATATAGTATCCTTCCATGGTTAACTGTTATGATTCCATTTTTCCTTACCATGTTAGACCATTTAAATTTTTTAATTTTTAGAATTAATAATTAAATATTAATGTGTGCCATTGGTTTTGATGGAAAAACCTCACTAATAAATTATGGCATGTTTAAGCAATAAATATATTGTTCTATGGGATGATACATTTATTGTTGTGGTTAAATGGGACAAAAAATTCCAATTTATAATGTGCATGACACCTTTTGTGTTGGAATAGTTTGGTCCATATAATCGAAACATTGTAAACACACCTTATATGTATAATAGTTTTTTTATAAATATTTAGGCCATTAATTTTATCTTTACCCATGAAAAAATGGTTGTGGTTATTTGAGAACCCCCTACAACTTGTAAAGTGTATGGGAACATTAGAATATGAGGTGTTATATACCATATATCTAGACCATCTATTATGAGACTTATATATTTTGAAACTATTAGAAATATAACATTCATAAATTTTGTCATTAAATTATTTGACTACCATATTAACGCCAGTACCAATATTACATTTTCATTATGACTAGTATAGCTAAATTTTTAAATGTGAAATTGTAGTCTAGTTGGTTAGTTAGAGCATGTAGCATAGGAAATAATGCCTTAAAGATATTTTTCGATATATAAATTCATAAATTGTTTTGGTTTCTTTTAGTGGAAACCAAAATGGCTTGGAAGGACACTTTTTTGTCACCTTTTATTTTTTTCATTTTAAATTGAACACCATGGGGTTGTTCTTATGAAATGTGATGAGGGACTTTTAATGTTCTACTATCTTTCTATAAGGATTTACATGAAAATTTATTGTGTGATCCTTTTGACCAACCCACTTTAATAAACAAAATACCCTCAGTCAAATTTATGTTGTATTTAAATAATAGGAATTAGTTAATTAAATACCAATTTCAACCTAAAGGGTTTTTTACACTATCTATTAAAATTTATGTTTTGTTCAACTAGGCTAAATATGAGATTAATAAATAAATTAATGATGTTAAAATTGGATTTTTTGAAACCAATGACCTCATTATAACAGGATATCAAAAAATGAACAATGCTTAAAAAGGAAGTTTAATGTAACATGGATGATTTTCTCTATAGTTTTTTCAAGATACTTTTTTTGTATGACAGATGTTATTTTTCCTTAAAACCAAACCTTGAAATGTTAAAATAATTAAATGAGTTGTGGTTAATCCATTAAAATTAAATCCTAAGACGTGTTCTTATCCATAACACTTGTGTATGGGTATTTTAAATTATTTCTTTGAACCTCACATTGAATCAAGAGTGTGAGAATTACCCATGGGTCATTCATCTTTAGTTCTAACCTAAAATATAGTCCCTTAATCCTTTTAAAAGTTTCATTCATGACCCCCTTGTAGGTTCAAAACATTATATTTAAATAACTAGTTGTCCCACTATAGGTAGCACCCTCAGATATCAAAGGCCCTTGCTAATATATTGTAAGTATTTTTTGGTGTTTGGTACTATTTTTGGGCTATAATTCCATATAATAATTTTAGTTATAAAGATAAACATTGTTTGTACTGCAGGTCATGTGGTGTTTTGACCTTCATTATTGGTGTGAGCATTGTGTAATTCTTGGTTTTTTCACACATGGCATGCCTAGGGAACAGTCGAGCACATAGTAGGTAGTTAGAACCATATTTATTTTCAACAATGATGGATGGATCGACATGATGTCAATCAAGTTAATTGTCATATAGAGTATTATGAATTTAGGATCAATATATTAGCAGTGACTAAATTATTAGATTCCTATTTACATTTTTACAAATGGATAGTGTCACAGATGGGCCATTCTCTTTCTAAAACTTCATGGTAGCATGTGTTGATTTATGTAGTATCCATCATCATTCTAAATCATGACACAAACCATTTATGTTCAGTAGTATTCATTAAAAAGTTAGTTGTTACACTTTGAACATTAGTCATCTCTAAAGTGTAGTGAACAAGGTGATATCAAAGATCAATACACAAACCAATGTTCAAGATGATGTTCCAATATGGATCCGATGTTTCAAGATACAGGTATGAAGTTTTTCCTTTTATGCCTAATTCTTTGGCATGAGTCGACATAACTCATGAGGAGTACAACATGTACATATGAGGTAAGATCTCGGCTAGTGTGCTTGTAAGTGGATAATCTTTTTTACTTATTGTTTCGTATTTTTTAAGGTGTAATGGAATCCTCTATGACCCGTAGTCTGTAGTCAATGGATTTTGTTCAATGGGTTAGGCCCCTCTGTAATAAATCTAATGATGAGGACACTCCTATGGTGGGAAATGTCACTTCAGTCCTAGTAAACCAAGTCCTTCTAGGTAGTAGGGACAATCATGTACCTTTTTTCAATGTTCAATCATGTTTGAAATAACATTATGGCTAGAAATCTATTGTATTAAGATGATTATGATGTAATATAATAATAATGTCATGGTTGTCTATGTAAGAAATCATTCAAAACAACATTAGTTAGGTATGCCCATTTTTTGTTGTGTTATGTAACTATATGATGCCTCCAGTTTTGAAGGCATTAGTGTTAGGTGGTGTCGAGGTGTTGGAAGATGTAGTAAAACATTTCTAAATATGTATACTGACAGTGTTTCAACTTTTATTCACCTAGAGTTATTGGTTATGAAATGTTCAGTTCTTTAATAGTAACATTTCCTTTGTTTTAGAATATATATATTTGGTTCTCTTTGGAAACAGTTCAAATCATCATATTTTACTCTCGCCTAAATATGGTCATGTACCCTATCAAGCCTTTATCTGGAAACAATGAGATATCATCAATTATACACCATACATATTTTTATAAAATTTTGGGATTATTGGGTGGTCTCTATCAGAGTACACCATCATTGTATTTAAAATTACAGTTAGTAATATGTGTTACCAATATTCCGAGGTAAAAAACCATGGTCAGACTCATAAAAACCAATTTTTTACCTTTTTACATAATCACCAGGTGGATGTCGCTTTTCAATTTGTAATTTCTCTTCATATATGGATTGTTCGGCATCGGACAAATGTCTCCCCTTCGAAAATGCTGTTATTATTTTTTGTGGATATCCAACTTCAACACCTTTTGATGATTTTAAGGTTACCTCATAATATAATCAGGCTTTTATGAGTCATTTAAAAATGTGAATCTATCCAAGTATTCTGGATTTGGTATATTCCCATGGTCATTCCAGGGCATGACAGCTTAAATGGAAATCTTGGCAGGAGGCATATTTCGAATCCCGTTAAAGGATTTGGTGAACATGCTGGGATAAATCTTCATGTTACTTTCTCTAATGTTGTTAGTTCTCGCTTCTAAAATCTAACAACTATCTAAGATGAGTGTTTTGAGAATAGTTGACCAAATACGGGTTGACTATCTATTTCTCCCTATACTCACATGCGGTTGGTGGGGAACCACATAATGGTATTTTTTGGGTTTTAGAATGTGTTTAATGTGTCGAATGACATATTTCAATAAAAAATAGGGTTTTCATGTCCTCTGAGGTCAATTTCGATTTGAACAATTAATAATGATATAAATCATTCTACGAAAATCATTGGATGGCTAAGACCATAGATTAATCAGTCGTATATCGTTACTTGTTTCGGCCATGAAAATTCTAGACCATTTTGCTAAATGGTACAAACAGGTAATCATTTATCATGTAAGATGGGATTTGGTACTCACCATCATGATCTTACATCATAGAGAGACATGTGTAGGCTTGAGATTTAATGGCTTGTGTATGATATGATAATTTGATAGTCAAAGGTGAATTGATAATTTTTAGATGAAATGTAGATGTTTAAAAGAGAATTAATGACACGAGTTGGTAGAGTGATGGTATCATCATTTTTCCTAGGCATCGTGGGGATGATAATTTTTAAGGTGGATATATTATAGTGTGTCATGTTTTTGGACTCGATGAAATCCCATGGGAATTTTAACTTTGAGGTTTATTGGAGTGGCCTTCTTGAAAACTGAGCTTCTAAATTTAATTATGATTGTTTTATTACTTTAATTTATATTTTATATGTGGTTGTAATCATGAGGGGTGACTCAGGTGATATGCTGCATTTTTAGAAGAAATGATCCCCGAAAACTCATGTATTTGGTGGTCTGGTAATGGTACATAGTTTTTCTATAAATATAAGGCCCACAAATGAAAATATTTCACTATTTATAGATGAGTATCATCGAACCTCACATGTTGAACACTTTCCAAAACCATTCTCCTATCCCACACACATAGTTCCATTTAGGTAGTGTGTGTTCATGTTCATCACATGGTCGGTACATGGTTTTTCCAAACCATGTGGCCAAAACATGTGACTCATTCTCCTTAGTCAGCAATGTGATCGTGGTTGGTGCATGGTTTGGCCCAACATGTGACCAAACCATGCACATCATTAATGTGTTGAAGTCCCCATTTTGTCATGATAGGCTTATTTCCTTCCCTTCTTTATTTTCTTTCCTCTTCTTTATACAGTAGCTTCCTACATTGGTTATTTTTATCCTCTTATGGGTTTGAAGTGATCTCCCTCAAAATACTTCTATTTTAAACCATGTGAAGAGTATTGGAAGCCTCTTATTAATTATATGACTCCTCTTACTTTTATTCTTAGTTTATCTTGGTACCTATTAATGTATTTAGGTCTGACATCATTCACCATAATTTTGGGGTGTTCAACCATTTCTATAATTACTCCTAAACTGTATACAATTAAACCTCTATGTAGGATTTTTGTATCAGCTTAAGACTACGGTAGGTATTCTATATTATTTCCTCAAGTTTATTCATTTTTATAAAATGAAATATCTCCTACCATAATTACCATGTGTCACCTCTAAATTAAAAATTGGAATAAAGTTAATTGTTATACTGCATCATGATTTCCATAGACTCCTGTTAGTATTCTTATATTTTATGACCTCAAATATAACCACCCCCTTAGGGTGGGTCTTTATAGATTCCCCTTAAAAATTCTATTTTTCCTTATTAGAGCCACCCCTCTAGGTGTGATTTTCAATTATATTTTGAATTTTGGTTTCTCTTTACACAATTTAATGGGTTACATTCTATATTTTGATGACCCTAAAACATATAAATTGAATGAAAATAATTAGTGGCCTAATAATTTCATTTTTTCTAATAAAACCCTTAATGTAGATTCGTTTTCATCAATTGGAATGTGATATGTGAGTTATGTCTTACAGAGATTAATTGTTGAATGTGATGGATATATAATTTGTTTTGTATTGATATCTGACATGGAATTCCTTTATATTTGTCCCTTATAACTTATTGAATGAAATTGAAAATGAGTGTGTCCCTTTTAATGATTCTTGTTTAATTCCAGGTCATGTATCCCAACTTAGCCCTTTGAATTATTAATTTAATTAATTAAGTTATTATAAATGTCATTGGAGATTCTGGGGTCCCATTATTTGAATTCCATGGATGGGATCATAATTTTTGTGATCAATTTCATTGGTAGACTGTGTATATGATGGGGTGACACTATTTTTCTAATATGGGCTCACAGTGTATTCTTTTACTCCTTTATGAGCAATACATGTTCCCTAGGGGAGACACCATTGATGGGCTCAGTGGCTAGATGTCTACTCCATCCCATGAGTGAGACTCAGTCCCTTATGTCAAATACCAGGTATGAGATCATAGGATGACTTGCATTATTCCAAGAGTGATACTTGGGAGGCCATTCAAGGAACACATAAACCTATCCAAATCACCTGATTGGGTTTGGTCCATATCATGGTAATTATTTTAAGATGTTTTTTATTCCTTTAATATTATTTGACCTACATAGTTTGCCTATATTTTAGACATTCTAATATAGGCTATAGAATGTGTGGTCTGGGTAAGTGTTGTAGGGTGATTCGATTCTAAATATGTTATTTATTAATTATTCATTAATTTATATTTTTTTATACATAATGCTTATTTTTTATGCATAAAATGGATCATGCTTTGTTCAACATTTGTTTTGTCCTACTACATATATCAGACACACTTCTTAGGCTTACATTGCACTAAGGAACCTGAGCAGATCCTCTTATTTGTAGGTCTTGATCCTTTTCTTGTAATGTGTGTTTTACCTAGGAGTTAAGATCATGATACTAAGAAATAACTCAGGATGCTCGAGGATACCAGCTTAAGGGCCTTTCAAATCATTTCCATATTCAAATATTTTATTTTATCACCTACTGAATGTTTTTTCCCTATTTGGTTGCATCAGGGTTATGCATGCATGGTTAGTTGTGTATTGTTTTTGACCATCATTATCTGGATATAATATTTATCTTCTTCGATTTGACATCCTTTTATTACTGCTTCCACTATTAACAATTATTTATTTTTCTATTATATCAATGTGATACTCTTATCCTAAGGGTATAAACTCCCTAGAATCACCTCTTTAGAGCCTGGCTTTGGGTCAATGTCCTCTGGTGTTCAGGGAAGCATGATTGAGGTCAAAGGGTGACCGGTACGGCTACTGGTTGAGTGATAGTTGGGATAGTACAAAACTAAACTAATTTTCTGTAAATATGTAGTTCAAAAGGATAAAGTTAAATGTTTTAAAACATCAATACAATCCTAACAACCAAGAAATATTAGAAAATATATATGTGTGCGGAGTGGTGAAAATAATTGGATATTTCCATTCATGAAGTGTCAGTTTTTTGGTTTTCATGGACACACAATGCCCAATTTTGGAATGTACGAACATTATATAAGATGAGAAACTATATAAATAAATAAATAAAGAGTTTTTAGGTTCACTTAATATAAAAACATAATTTAATTCCATAATTTCTATTTTAATTTATATTATTTATGGTGTAAAGAATTGTATTTCAAAATGGAGAGATAAATATATTCAAATGAAATTCAATGACAAATATATGTAAAACAGACCAATTCAGTTCCTTGGAAATAAAAATTATCCTATTGAATAATAATAGTATTATATTATATCTGTTGTTGAGGAATAATATAATTGATCAAAATATGTGAACTTATTTTAGAATTTCATGTACTTAAATAAAGAAGAATGAAATGGAATGTTCACTAGGAATTTACCTAGATCGTTGAATACTAATAGAAATTGGTTGTTGGATAGTGGGTGATCACCTCTTTTGATAAATAATATGAATATATTGAAAAATATGAAGGGAATAATTGATTGAAAAGTCTATTTCTAAAATGATTTAGCTTTGATGTTTAAAGGTATTGGAAAAAACATTTGGATGTTGATGAATTGAAGAATTGTGATATAATTTATGTTCATTGACTTCCCCATGATCTATTGAGAGTTTATCAACTTTTTTACATTAGTTTTGAAATCATATTCATCTAGATGAACTAAAAATAAAAAATAAAATACTAATAAATATCTTATTAGAGGTTATAGTAATGATGAAAATCTATATTAGTTTCATATAAAGGAGAATTAATTATTTATTAAAGTGGAAGAAAAAAATATAACCTTGGAGGTTATCCAAATTTAATCAATACGATTATGATGAACATGTGAAATTTAGATCTACAGTGGATATTCCTAACTTCATTAATAATCGACAATAAAATTTTACTGGTTTTATCTGAGAAAATATACATAAAAATTTATATCCCTTAAAGAAGAGGAGAGCATTGGATTTATTGAATATGGTTCAAACATATGTGTCATGTCCAATTGGTCACACTAGATCTTATATTTTTTATAATTTCATATTATTAGTTGATTATTATAATTGGATTAGATATACCATGTTCAAGCAATCAAATTTCAATGTCATTGTTTGCATAAAAATATTTTATTTAAGAGTTTAAAATAAAACTCAAGGAACTATGAAAATTATGAGATTGGATAATAGAATAGAGTATATATCAGGTGTGGTTGATAATTAATTTAAAAGTTATTTTGTTATATTTGAATAATATTCAATGAAAACTCTTCAATATAGTCTTATTTTGTAAGGAAAAAATCACATGATAAACAATATAGAAAAAATATTATCGATTGATAGTGGATTCAAATTAATCTATTGGAAATAAGATAATGAAGTTGCCTTCTATTCGTATAATGATATATTTTTTAGTACAACGATAATGAATATTTTAATGATATTTTCTAAATAAGAAAAGAAATTAAATATTATTATGGTATTTATAAAGAAATTTTTTATTCAAACTAAAGAAGAAAATCCTAGAAAATACAATGTTGTAGCAGATGAAGATGCATTCCTAGTATACGAATAAAAGAAAATAACGTATAATTTCGGTATAAATGGATGAAAATTATTTTCTAGATAATTTATGTATTAGTAGTTGAGCATAATTCCAATGAAAATTATAAATATGTTGATACAAAATAAATTGTTAAAAAATATGAAACGGTAAATTTATATTTGAGAGAATATCAAAATATTAATATTTATTTGGATTAGAAAGATCAATCAGTTGAAGAAAATGGTAAAGAATAGAGTCTTACATTTACTCAAATAATAAGGATTGAGTATTCTGATCTACGATGTATTTTTGAGTCAAATATTCCCCAAATTCGACTTGGAAAATGAGGATAATATATCACACTAATATATTATCTGAGACTGATTTATTATCATTTTAATTTTAAATTAAACATAAATCATACTTTAATGATTTATATAATGAATTCGATTATATAATAAAAATAATACTTGGAATCTTGGGGACAAACAAAAGCACCGGAATATAATTACTGCATTGTATTTCTTCAAGAACAAGCTAGATCAGAATGGAATAATTTTCCTAAATTAATCATGTTTGAGTTGTAAGGTTTATGCTCTGGTAAAATTATATATTATTGAAAAAAAATTAACTCTAGTTATGATAATAGAGATTATTAAACTTTATATATCATTGGATTCTGAAATGATGTTTAGAGTGTTCTATATATATTTTTAGATGATATTTTTGAATGGATTCTTAGATGGTGAGGTTTTTATTAGAAAACCTATTGGATATTTTATTTTTAATCATGATTCAAATTTTTGATGGATATTATAGAATTTATATGTCCTAAATCAAGAACCTTGTTATTTGTATATATGGGTAAATACTTTCTTTTATAATATTTAACTCATTATAATAGAGGTTGATCCCAATCCTTATTTAATTGTTTCAATATATGAATAGTTTATGGTGAAGGTTGGTGTGTATGACATCATCATTAGAGGAGATAGTAGAAAACATTTGAAATATTTGGTCAAATTATGAGTTTTTAATATGATATGTAAATTAATTTAGAGTTTAAAAAATTTCAATGGATGATATTTAAATAAGTAAAATATAATATACTCATCTAAATAAATGTTATTGGTAAAATGTGAAAAATAACATAATGGAAGATTTTATGCCATTTTAATCTATGATAACAGTTGTAACTAAACCATAAATACATGAGGACATTGAAGGAGTAGACTGAACATTGTATAGAAGTCTTATTGGGAGTATACAATATCTTATTATGACTAGTACAATCCTTTTTTCTCTTCTATGTACTGGGAAACACAGAACCAAATTTATCCAAATAAGGATCATCACATAGTTGTGAAAAAAATAATGAAATATATATTCATGGAACATTAAATTATGGTATCGTGTTTATGGTTGGAAGAGATTAATATTTGATTGTATATTTTGATACTGATTATAATGGTGGTATAATAGATCAAAAATACACTACTGGTGTAGAAATATACATTTGAAGAAATTTTGTTGGTTATATATAAAAGAAATAAGATTTTGTTTCTCTGATCAAAATGGAAGAGGAGTTTATTCATGTCACTAAAAACTGTATGAAACATATTTAGACGAAAAAAATTAGAAGATATTATTGAAGTTGTTTGTCAACCAATTATTATTTTGTGTAACAATCAATGTTTTAAATAATTTATAATGATTTTGGTGCAATATTTACTCAAAAATAACATTATGTTCTTGTATCATTTCATAAATGATATGGTGATGAACAAATTTTTGAAAATATAATTTTTTTGGTACATAAAATTAAATGGCATATATCATTACTAATCTATATAATATTCTTATATTTGAGATGAACAAGATATACCTTGAGGTTAAACTAATTTGCTCAAATATAATAGATAATGAATTCCCCATCCATATTCTATAAATATTATTATATTTGGATACTATTTTTAAATGCATGGATGTTATTTTTTTGGTATATGAATAAAGTGGGTGACACTATCCATGGGGAGTTTGACGAAGTTGATGTTTGATAATTTTTATGAAATAAAAGTACCACATAACATAATTATTTATCTTCTTTACTACACCATTCTTTTTCCCACAACAATATATATTTTATTTAAATTATCATTATTTAATTTTAATAATGATAGAGGTTTTTAAATTTTTAAACATATTCAAATCAAGAAAAATATTTATGTTGAAAATGGGGGAGTGAATATGGTGTTTAAACCACCATAACATGTTAACGGATGGTGAATTTTTTTTTAAAGATTACTATCAAAGAGAGAAAATAATTCTAGTTGAATGCTATTTAATGTTATTGATTAATAAAAGAATATAAATTAGAGAATTATTAATAATATTGTTAAAAATATGTTGGATTTTTGGTCAATTTGTAGTCCTTGTCCTATCATGCAAAGATTTTTGAATCCTATATGAAGCATAGAAGATACATAAAAAAATTCACCACATCATTCACCACACCATGGCCATCACCATTGTAAGTATAGATTTAATATTGTGTATATTGAAATAGATGGAGTACATATAGATCAATTGTTTTTTGTGAATTTTTTATTGATAATTTCACCTCATGAAATTGGTATTTGTAGTTTATTTCGTGTTCTATATAGAGTTGGTCATGGATAAAGATGTATATAGTAGTATATTCTAAAAATAAAGAAAATTTTAAAACCATTTTGTTGATATTGAGGATTTGGGATTACAAAATACCTTTGAAAGATGAAGAGGCCCGCTATAGGAATTTATTAATATGTGGTGAAACCCTTGAAAAAACTAATTAATCCCTAATGTTTATTATCAAAATAAAAAATTATAATCAAAACCATTAGGGAGGTAGGTTTTTTCCCTTGAAAAAATACATTGTAATATAGTGTACCAATCTATGAGATTTTTATAGTCTATAGAGGATAGTGGTTCCATAATTAATATTTCTAAATATGGTATAATGTGAGAATGTGAGCTCGGTAGGATCCATAGTGAATGGAATGTTTTCTTACAGATATTTTTTTATCAAAGAAATTTTTTATTATCTTATAAATATGATATTAAAAATTATTTTTATGACTTTGGGACTTAGTTAACTATTTTTATGGTTATTAATAGAATCCCAATAACTCAAATGGATCTCAAAGGTAATGGTTTACTAAAAGATAATCTATAGTTTTGTTTTTAAGGCCAGAGAAGTTATAATTTGATTTGAATTTTGAATTTGAAATTCCAAATTCATGAATAATGATTATATTGTAGTTATGGAGAAAATAAAGTTATATAAAAAAGTAAATGTGTATGACTGAATATCTAGGATCTGAGGAACAGTATGGCAGGAAAATGTATATTTGGATTTTATTATTAATGTTTGACTATTTTTAATTTTACTGAATATTAAACAAATAATATTATTCTCCAGTGTATATAATTGAGGATATATAAGAAATTTATTCGGAACCATGAATGACACAAATTATATTTGGTGTTGAATTATTTTTAGAAGTCAAATATGATCATCTAATATGTCAATTTTATGATTGTGTGCCTATTAAAATTATTGTGGAAAATTGGGGCATTGGTAAAGAATTATTAATGATCAGTGAGTTGTTCATAATGTTTTAATCACATATACTAAGAGTAGTGATTTATTGTCATATCAAAATAATTTTCGTATTTTCTAATTGGTTGTATCCCAATATGGGTAAACTAAGTAAAAAATATTCTTTATAATTAAGAATTATGCATTCTATCATTACACTTTTGAAAAGAACATAATATATTAAATGTGCATTTTCCAATAAAAATAAAATATTAATTTAATTTAATATTCAAAAAGAAATATGAATAATCTCTAATTTACCCCCACCCTCTTAGATTATAACAGGAAATTATTTTATAATATATCACTATGGAATTTTGGCTAATATTTAATTTTTTAACCAGGTTTTCAAGAAAATGAAACCACATTGTATTATTAGATATTTTGGTGCATAGATACATGCCCAATTTATACCATTAATTATCCTAAATCTATTCAACTATAAACCTAATCATATTAGGGCCAGACATCTAAAACATTTCTTATAAAATATAATTTTCAGGGACCCATCTTTGCCATGACCTACCCATTTGGGTGGTCAACATCTTGGCATGTTTTTTCTTTTAAATGGATATCATACTTATGTTTTCTAGTTTTTTAGACTCTCTATTTCTATATGTATCTTATGAAAATAAAATAGAAGTATTGAATCCTTTGTAATCATTACAACACATGTAATCCTTATTTTCCATCATGGTTCTAGAGATTTAGTTTTCAAATTTTTCTTCCTTAAAAGAATTTAATATGTTCCAACCATATTAATTTGTATATCATTACAAAACACCTAGGTTGTGTTAATAACCCAAAATAAAATCCCAATATATCTACATGTATCCAGATTAATCCAATGCATCAGTTATAAGAAACCAATTCATGTAAATGATCTGAATCCTATGAAATCAAAAAACCACACAAGACTAAGAATAAAACGAGCTATATCAAAAAATTATTTTTATCAATAATGATTAAACCTCTAAAATAATGAATATTATAGATCATTGTACATCTTCTCATGGTTATTTACTCGTGGGGGATGTTATTATAATCATAACACTATCACATGAAATAAATAAACTACAATATACCTCTAAATTCATACTCGTAACTCAATAACAAATAAAATTTGATGTAAAATAAAAATATATATTATATTTTCATTCATAGGATATAACTATTATATCCATTTTGTGAAATTATTTAAGTTTTCATTTATCATATAAATTAATCAATATATGAATCTAATATCATAAAACATTTTACAAACTTGAGTATTTAAATATATATTACATAAATAAATAAATAATTATATAATTTACCAGATGATTTAAAAAATAAAACAATTATAATAATCAAACCCATTTTTTATTTTATTTAAATAAAAATTCATTATGAAGACTACAACATGGTAAAAATTTGTAAATTTTTTTATATGGCCTAAATTTACATAGCCTTAAATGTCTAGTTCCAATGATGGTTTTTATTGAAAACAAATTTGAATCCCACGACATAGTCATGTTATATAAAACATTTTACAACATAATATAGTGAAAACCCACATTTCATTTTTGTTCTTTGGTCCTGCCATGAACAATTATGAATCGATATTCAAAATATAATTGGTGATCTTGTGGCGTCTCTCACCACAACATAGTGAACAACTAACCATTTTTTGGTGATTCTGAAAATGATACCTTATTTTTTGGTTATAACAACCAAGTAAATTTACCTTAACAATGGTGTTTCCCTATAAAAAAGTTATTCTCTAACATAGTGATCATCTAACAAGTCTATTTTGAGGTATAACAAATAGACTATGGTATATTTTTTTTAACCATGACCACAGTTTAATAGAATCCCATTAAAAAGTGTTTAATGATTATTTTATTCAAATTGATTCATCTCATAAACATGCTTCGTCACTATATATGAGTTCCAGTAGACATATCTATTCCCAAATGTAGTGGAGGAAAAGATCAAACCCCTTTCCAGATAGAGTAGTTTTGTATTTAATAATATGAAAAAAATATATAAAATATTTATACTTCCCTATCTCAGATTTTGATCATCATTAGTAGTGATTTTGATCAATTTCACATTACCAAAAAAAATGGATTCATCTCATAGAAATATCCCCCAATCACTAGAATCACCAATCGCTTTTTCACTACCTATTCTCTAGAAGGGTGTACTTGAACCTCCTCCTCAAATGAAAATTTGTAGAAGAGAATTAGAGATAGATTCATTAGAGAGGACAAGATATCATATGTTTTGGAAATTAGATATATAAATCCATTTATATAGGTGTATTTAATTGAATATAGGAGACTCTCAGAGTTTTAATGATTCTTATGTTATGAAATAGTTAAACCATTTGAATTCCACCGCAATTATGAATTTGATTTTATAACTCATGAAATAATCTATATTTTATCTATTCACCATTATATGATTTGTCGGTAACCTGATATAGAAATAAAAGTCAACATGGGATAATAATGATAATGTATGTACATATCTCTTCATAGGATCACTTTGATGTGTTTTGTAAAACTACATAAAAATATTAAACACATAATGGTGAATCTCACTACATTATGTTTTCTAATTTAGAAAACAATATACAATTGTATTAATCAATGCATTTCTTCTGGAGTACATTTATTTATTTTTATAACTATCTTATATATAAAGGAATGTTATTATATAAAATAGTTATCATTGAACATGCATCATATATTTATTTTATCTTAATTACTATGCATACTCTTTTATGATAGGGTAACTGTTCTAGGATGGATAGTTAGAAAATTATAATCATTTCTTATGGAATTATCTCCCAGTTTTATTATAAACTTATTAGAAATATCAATTCAATATACATAAGATAAATAATTATATAAAAAATTAAATATGATGTCATGAGATAAGAAAAAATGGGGTTTCAATATTATATTCGAACCAAAAACTGATAATGATGAAAATGATGAATTTTTCAGGGACTGAATGCCAAGACCCTACACATACTACCATATTGGGATTGAGTTTTCTATATTGGGGGTGATATTTTTTCTTGATGAGGATCTATATGTGTTTCAATACATGATGATATACCAATGTAATGGTATGTTTGATTTTAGGAAATGAAGCCTTTATTAGGTGATATTCACATGATTTTTCTCTACATATAAAGGATATTTGTATCTTAAATACTTTTTCTCATTATGAGACTCTCTCATGATTAGAGAATACGTAGTTGATGATTATTATTTTTGATTAAAACACGAAAAACATTATATAGATATAGGGGTTAAGATTGTTTAAATGAGAAAGGATCTTTAGTTATAATGATGGATTAATTTAATGAGTTATAAAATTAACAATAGTTATGCAACTTCTTATTAATGATTTCACTAAGTTTGAGGATTTATTTTCCCCGCCAATAATTTGAGTGATGGGATACAATATTCTCATTGAAATGATAACTAGTATAGAATATACATTGGGTAAATTCCATGTATTGAAGTACATCGATCTATTAGGATGATACATTTCAATTATGATCATCTCAATAGAACATGTTGTAGGATTATTATGATTTTTTTGGAATTCTATCATCTTTTAATATCTAATTTGTTTGATGGTATTTATTTTACTCTTCTATTCTAGAACATTAAAAATTTTAGCTTGGATATCAGACTAATTCAATTGTGATTAATATTTATCTTATAAACAAAAAATATTATATCTGAAATAATAAATAAATATAGAATTTCATAAAAATGATTGAATGATATGTTACTTATAAAGTATCTATTTCAATAAGTTGGTCTTATTTTATGTAACACCATTATATTTTAGAATATTGTTTCATTTATATAATCATTGTTTCAATAGAATGTTTCGTATAGAACATGAAACTAAAAAGATCCATGTATTATTAGATGAACATTATTAAGAAATTATTAGGATAAATATACCATTATTAATTAAAAATATTTTAGTTAATTATAAATTTATACAAAATAGGACTAAAAGTACCTAATGTTTTAGAAGGGAATATTTCAATAAAATAGGTTTTTCATTATACATTGTATTTCCATAAAAATTATAAATTTATAAGTTTCAGTATCTTAATTTATGAAAATAAATTTTTTTGTTTTAATTAATATTTTTAATATTATCTTAAGATGAATTTTCTAGTTTTTTCTGAAGTACATGATTTTTCAGTAAAGAGTTAAAATATTATTTTTATTAATTTTGTATGGTTTATAACATTATCATGAAGAAATTATTACCTAAAAATTAAAAGAAAGTATATTATCGATATATTAGAGGTGATAAATTATTCAATTAAAAATAATATATATAATTTTTGAAACACATTTTTTGCATTTTATAAATATACGTAATATTTTACATGAATTTTTTATATTAACTTTTATATAATTTTTTTTCATCACTAATAGAAATTAAATTCATAATAATTAATTTAATATTTTATAAAATAATTCATATTATTTAATATGTTAAATGTAATTTTTCGGTATAAATTTACAATTTCAATAATAAATGTTATTGGTCAAGATAATAGTGAATGGGATATTTTCAAATAATTATTTGATTAATTTTGGTTAATTATTATTACATAAATTAATTTATGATGTTTTAATTAAATACAATAATAATATTTTTACACAAATATAAAAATATATTATCACACAACATTTAGAAATTAATTTTTGTATAACATTACTAAAACGTAACGGTAAAGACAACATTTTTCAAGAAAACAATTTTCCTTTATATTATTTTTTTTATTTAAAAAATTAAATTTATATTATTTGGATATTAAATTAGATTATATACAGCTTATAATTAGTTTAAAACACAAAAATATTTAAATTTTCATTTTCTTATATTAATGATATAAATTTCTCATGTAAAAACTAAAACAGTAAAATGTAAAAATGTAGTGGTAAAAGACCTGAAAATGTTCAAAATGAGTGAGGGATTGAATTTTATAGTCTTTATCAACCTTCTCTCACCCCCACACTTTATTATTTAACCATTTGGAATCACTGACTCTTGAATAGTTTTGTTCCAACATTGAAAATGTAATGGGTGTTTACCAAAATGCCATTTTGGTCACTTATAAATAGGATATCACTTCTAAATAATTTATCCAACCATTAAGAAAATTATTTCTAACAAAACTATAGCATATTATATCATAATATATATACCCAATTCAAATATGCCTTTTTATTTATAATATATCTACCTAAGGAACCTTAAGGGGATACCTAATGGCGAACATCTAAAGGGTGAGGTAATGTTTTCATCCAATCTCTCAGTAATTCCTTTTTACTTTTCCAAACTCAAAATTAATATATCCAATAAAGTATTATAACGTAATTATTAAATTTATGATGAAATTTTATTATTAAAATGTAAATATTCATTTTCTACCCCCTTATATCCATTTGAAAAAAGAAAATGTCTCTTCTGTCATGTGTGGACGAATGCCTCTATAAATGACGAGATCCTTTTTTAATAACCATTTTAATAGGAAAGGTCAAAGAGAAAATTTGACGAGTAAATATGAAAATTAAAACATCATTATGACTCTAAAAATATATATTTCAATTTCTACCACATTTACATTCTATGTTATTGAGCATGTTACTCATCCATACGTGTGAACTACCACCTCCACAAAAGTAACGTATTTATTTTTTCTCAATAGTCCATTATTATTTATATAACTCTCTTATAATTAAATTAACCTTATTTAAAATAGATAATTAATATTATTATGATTCTTTAATAATTATATTATACAGAAATAATTACATTCAAAACCATAATCATCCATAGGTTATAGTTTGTCATTTTTTGGGTTTTTTTTGCCACGTACTTGAACAATGTTTTGATTTTTTATCTAGTTTGTCAATGGAATCATAAATACCAGTATTGTTAAATAATAATTAGAAAATAATTTTTTTCATTTTACTTTTATTCTTTTATTAAAACTTTACTTAACATTAATACCACTATTTATTTCTTAAAAATTATTGTAAGAGAAGCTTAACAACATCTTCATCATCGCAAATCATAACAAAAATATATATAAAATGATATTATAAAACTATAAATAATTATATAAATAATATATTATAGTAACTTTAATGACATATTAATGATTAAATTTGAGTATATAAAAGATAATAAACTCCCTTATTATGAATCAGACACTAAAAAATGAAGATCATAACATCTGATAATATAAATTAAACACATCTACATATTTATCCTTAATAAATGGTTATAATAGAATTTTATAAAAGTTTACAGGAATTTATATTGTTGTAAAAATCGTTATTAAGATAGTTATTTTTATTCATGAGATTAGATCACTGTCTTATAAGAGGTATTAATGTTAATGGTTATTTGTCTTCATTTTCAATTCCATGATAGGTGTTTGATATTGTGAACAATAATTATTTTATAAGGTGTATTCAAAGAAGTTTTTCCTTCATGTATAATAAATATCATTCATTTTATAATGTTTTAATATCCATTTCATAGTAACCATGTTAGGTTCTTTTCATTTATTTGTCACCATTACCACAACTGTTTTACAAAACAATTTTTCTTCATTGATATATGATTTTAATTGACCGCTTGTTCCATTTTTTTCTATGGATTTCATTTACAATAATTTTAATTAAATCTAAGAGATTTAAAAAATTGACAACATATTTTATCATTCCTAGGATCTGATTCAAAATATACCACAATTTTAATAGTTTTCGTTAACTCAACTCCCTTCATTGGGTTCAAATGTTTCTTCTTAAGAATATTTCATACATTATCGGTTTCCTACAACCTAATAATTTAATTAATGGTACCATATCATCTTATATTGTGGTATATTACTTTTAAAATAAAATATTTTACCCTAATAATAATCATTCTCAAGAATAATATCATTGTTGACAATAAATAACAACCTCTTTTATGAAATTTTCTCCACTTTTTCCATAGATTTTGTTCCCACCAATTTTATCATATATATATATATATAAACCACAATATGTTTTATCTCATGTAACAATCGTGTAAGAACCAAATTCTTCCTTTTTTGGTATGGATTTTTTCTTTTCAGTTTGTATTTAAGGAAACTTGAGAAAAAGTGTTTAAGGGATGAATGCAGGAATCTTGCACAATGTTATTGAGGGTTACATGCCATGTAATCTTAATACATTCCATGTATTGATTTCGGTATTCCTTTTTATGACATTTATATGAAGTCAGTGAAAGGAGGGAAAAAATGAATATACACGGAAAGTATATTCAATATACACACCATGTATTTCGAAAAAAATCAAAAATGGGTAGTAGCCTTGTTTTCGTATTTCTAGATAGAACCTCACTCAGGATCTCTAGAATAGTAGTGTTAAGTAGGGATTTTTCTTCCAAATCACCATTTGAACTCCACTTTGATCATCATCAGATGCATTGAAACCCAATTACAAATCCCTCAATTACACTTGATTTGTTCTTTTTGATTTCATCTCTTGACCTAGATATTGAAGGCTGATCATTTATGCTCATTTTGTATATATACACCATTATATCTCAAATTAGAGGCCGAACCTAGAGAGTAGAGTCTTATGAGTATGAGGTAGGTGATCTCATGCATTTTGCTAATTTTCAACATCTCTATAAATTCTAGAGTGTCACACGACCATTATGGGTGTCGCCTTGAATAAGAATTTAATTTTTTTGTTTCTTATTGGTGATTAATTAATTTAATGTGTGTTCTTCAGCATGTTTTGGGTTGTTTTAATTGAATTAAGTCCAACCCATGGTTGTGTTTCCAATCTATAACCATTTATGGTCGTTTTTCCTAGGTTTCCAATGAGGTAAGCCTTATTTTCCCTATTGGGTTGTTAAATAATAGTTATGATTATTAAAATGATTTTTAATTTTTCTAAATTATAATTGAATTGATAATGGGTTTAGGATTAGTGATTTTCCCTATTTTCCCTATGTAGTTCCTCGGGTTTTTAACAATTTTTGTAATGTTTTCCCCAGTTTTTTAAATTCACGTGTCTATTTTTCTTGTTAACACCTTGTAACAATCTATATTACTTGATAAGATTGTGAAATATTTAATTCTCACATGAGTTACTATTTTCACACCATGTAATTGTGTAATTTTCATGTGTTGGTTGTTGTGTGTTTAAACTATGTAAGTAATCGAAACGCCAAGTCGTATGATGTTTGTATGGTTGTTATGTTCGAGTCATGAGAAAGTCACGGATGTAATGGTTGGGCACATGGAGGCATTACATATTTACTAAGTAAACCATGGATTTTGGAGGGTTGCCATGAATGGTCTCTATTTTCTTTGTTTACAGATCATGATTCATACTAGGGGATTCTCTATAGGACCTCCAGTAATGAGCATGGTTTAAATAGACTTATAATAAAAAATACTGATTCCGAGATTCTATAGAGGTTCACAGTGACAGGCTAGTAAGATGTTGGTAGGTTTGAACCTATAGTGATACTTAGTTTCAAGAGGGGTTCACCAGGATGGACTTATAGATTGTAGATGGACTTTCCACCTAAAGTTACACTTGAGTTCCAAATTAGAACTTTTAAGTATCAGATCAAGTAATAAATTAAATATTTAAATGAAATTACATATGATATATCTTCCAAGACAAATCACAATATTGGATTCAGTCTTCAATTATTTATTTAGATAGCCGTCTAAGGTATGTGTTGAGATTTATTTTACACGAGGGCTGTCAGGCTGAGGCTAAATCATGAGACATAAATAATTCAATATAATTTAATTAATTAATAAACTATAAATGAAAGTTAATGAATACCAGTGGTTGTAAGTATGTTTACATTTGAGTACTTCATAGCTTACTTATTTTATTATTTTACATTGAATTTTATATATATTCACTAATAGACTGTAATAGATCTCGGGAGGTTTGATATTGGGAAATAGTTTCACAACCAGTTTGGATCCTATTTTGGAGACTAAGTAGATTATATTGTCTCAAGTGTTGATAAGTGTAATAACCATTTTATAGGTAAATTAATTTTGTTTAGAATAAGCAGAGCATGGGAACAAGATGGGTATTGCAATTATTTTAAGTCTCTTTTGTTTCTTTTGTACTTTTAATACTTGTATTGCATATTACTGCAGTTTATCCTATTTTGTTTGATTTCCTATAACATGTGACATGGAGCATCGTCTTTTGTATGATTTGACATCTGTTTTTTTATTTTTAGTCTTCCAATATTCATATCTTATTATTGTATTACTATTTTATCTATTAAATTGTTATTGTTTTCATTTTATTACACTCTTACTATGTGGGAATTATTTCTCCACTATCACACCTAGGCCCCCACTACTAGTCCCCTATCTCTGGTGTTTGGGGAAATGCACTTTAGGGCAAGTGGCCTACTGGGAATGGGGCACCATAAAGTGGCATCCAGATCCAGGATATTAAAAAGTGGTATCATATGGTATTTTTTTCAATTTCCTTACTATTTTAAGACATTAGACGAGTTTAGGAAGGAAATGTTAATTGGTAATAAAATTTTCCTTTGAATAGAAACCCTTGTACAGGGAAAATCCAAATTTCCTCGAATTGAATTGTGATTTTTGGATTTTGAGTTGTTATAGTTGATTCAATTTCAACACTAGGTGAGACACTTATATTGGGATTTTATTATTGATATCATTATGGTTATATTTGGTTGAAACTTTTTAATAACCCAGACCTTCTTTTCAGGTATGTTTTAATTTTTCATCATGTTTTTTAGAAAAGAGAAGTTTTAGGAAATTTTTGAAGTACATGTCATCTACTTTATGAGTACATGCTGTGTATTCAATTACCATGGGTCGTCGTGTACTGGCCATGTAGATACCTTGCACACAACCATGTGTAATGACCTTGAGGCCGCCTAATGAGGAGTACATAAATATCAAGTACACACCGTGTACTCAAAAATTACATGTCGTGTATTTTGTTTTTTAATTAAACACACTGGGGTCACGTCTGATGGAAAAAAATCACTTATTTTAGGTTCTGTTCGTCCGGGAGTGCCGTGTAGTTGCGGATCTTCGATGAGCCCCTGAGACTCCTTCCATAGTCGAAATCGAATACCGTCGGTTGCATTGGAATCGCATCGAGGATTTCCCCTTTCTGCTAGATCCTCGTTTCATGATTCATCTTCTTTTTCATGTTATCATTGGTTGAATGTTTCAGATGTTTTCGTAGATCTATGGCGTTCTAAAGAGATACAAGCTTCGAGGATCATGTATATTGATCTCCTAAACCCGATGTAGGTGTTTTGTGCCTTTCTGTCGGGATTATTTGAATTGTATGTGCAATTTCTCCCAATACCCATGAATGGGGTATTGCGTGTTTAACATTTTAGCCTTCTTGTTTCTCTACTATGCTAGAATTAAGGAGTAGATGTTTATTGATTGTGAATATGGTGAATTTTTGTGCTTTGGGTTTATTTCCCATGCATGTTTTTCCTATTTGACCTTTGGGATTTGTTTACCTGTTAGGATGTTGTTTACTTTCCATGCCTAGTATTGTATAATGGTGTGACTATTGTGATGTAGAATGATAGCCAAGTAGTTCATGAGATTTACCTTGGCCGTTACACACTGCTACACTTGCTTGACTTAAACCGGACCGTGAGAACCTGGTGTATAGACCATAGGGAGAATTGAGGTTTAGAGATTCTCTAGAGTGTCTTTATAATTGTACGATGCGAGACCAAAGGGGGAATTGACATTGAGTGCTTCCCTAGAGTGTATGTAGTTATTCAACGTGGGCCACATGGGGAATTGACTTTGAGTTCTTCCCTAGAGCACCTTTAGTATGATACAAGACAATAGGGGAGATGGACGGTGAGTTCTTCCTCAGAGAGTCTATTCTTTAGGTGAACCCCAGGGGTGAGACTGTGTGTGCTACCTAGTGGGTTTCTTGTACATGATAGTTAGGACCAGAGGGGATAGGTTGTGGGGAAATCCCAGAGGGTTACCTGTTGTGTTATCTATTCTTCTGTTTCATGCTATGTGGTGTTTTGAATGCTTAAAACTATGGATTGTTACTTCTCAGTGCTTTCCTTATTTACTGCTTCCTGCACTTTTACCTGCCATATATTCACTGACGGTTAGGCATAGATCTTGTGGTGGTTGCCTACTTGGATTCATCTCACAACCTATTTGGGCCATGATTTTGGGTCCAAACAGATTATATTGCTGTAGGTATAGACAAGGGAAAGTACCCTTCGACTTCAGGTACTTGATTGCATTGGAGCTGGAGAGCATCAGACCAAGCCGAGGCTTGAAATGATGAGGAGTTGGTCATCTGTTTTCCTTTTTTACTTTTGGTTTAGTATCATATTCTGCATTGTGACTTGTTTGGATGTTTTCCTAGACATATACATATTATGCATCATTTATATAAATTTATGCTCTAGTTTTTTCTTTATTAGTCTTCCACTATTTACTATTGTTGGATACTTACAGTTTATGCTATTGTTGTGTTGCTGACTTCTGTTGTGTACTCTTCCAATGGGGCCATAGTTTCCCCCACATCACATCCAAGGTCCTTGCTGCTAGTTGGCAGCCTATGGAATTTGGGGAAATGTGCTTGAGTCCATGTGACCAACCGGGTACGGGGCGCCTCTAGGTGGCTTCTGGAACTGGGAAGTTACAAAGTGGTATCAGAGGAACCTTATTTCTTGAAATACTATTTGGAGCCTTTAGTCAGGGATAGAAAGGAATATGTACTTGGTAATAAGCTATTTCTAAGAGTAGCTAACCCATGTATAGGGAAAAGCCAACCTACCTCGTTATTTCAATTTTTCAGGTTTTCAATTTTACAGTTGATCTGATTTTCACCATTCGGTGACTCACATGTCTTGTGTCATTAAAATTAATGTTATTGAGTTTATATTTCTCTTGAAACTCGATGAGATGAGGGTATGACATCTCATGCATCATATAGGCACTTTTTAGAAATCACATTTCAGGCATTCCTGCCATGCCATATAGGATGAATTAGCGACTGCATGATGTTGTGATAAATGTTGTATAGAATATGCATACTATTTTTGATAGATTCCTTGATATAAATACTTGTTGTTTGATAGGGTATTGTTTGTAAGGTTTTGTTTGAATGAATGCCAAAATTTTGTTCTTGAGGTGTTATGGGCCCTCATAGGCTAGAATTTGGTGGATCATTGCACTGTTCTCTTATTTATAAATTTTATAGGATGCTAAACGTTGATTTGTGGGGTGTATGGGCCCTCACGGATTGGAATTTGGAATTTCCCATGTTCATTTCAGCGTTTTTATAGGTCTCGGAGTAGTTTCTGAGGCTTACTGTCCTGAAAATGAAGAATAGACACAGTGTATTGTTAAGTACACACCTTGTGTTCTTCTATTCAGGAAGAAACAATTTTTCTTAAGTACATGCCGTGTAGTCTCTGACCATGTCGTAGATCGTGTGGGTAGAGACACGGGATGGGGAATGTATGGAGTGAACACACCGTGTATCGTCCATACATGCCCTGTTTTGTCGACCCTGTGCGCACCTGTGTCACTAACAACACAGGTTGGCTAATTCGTGTCTAATATATGACGTGTTCCATCTAAACACGCCGTGTAGTCTGACGCAGGTACCCAGCCGTGTCACGAACAACACTGGTCGATGTTTTCCTTTCACGTGCACGCCATGTCTATCAGGAACACACTGTGTAGTTTGACTCGTGTGTCTTTCCATGTCACCAACAACATAGGCTAGGTAAAGCTTGTACAGTGCATGCCATGTCTACCTTGACCACGTCGTGTAGTCTTGCCTTAGGAGAGCCATGTGGCTTAACCATGTAGAAGGACCTGGGCAGTGGAAGATAATTCAAGTGCACACAGTGTTTTTTGAGAACACGCTGGGTGTTTGGTGTGTTACATGACCAGTTTAAGCAAAAGTACATTCCCATGTGAATGAATTTAGGGAACACGTCGTGTAGGGAGTGTACACATAGTGTAGTCATGTTTTGTAAAACTAGAATGTTTTCTTCCTCCTTTTCTCTCTTACACTCCTTGTTTTCAGTCCTTCATAATTCTAATCTAAGGTTTTTGCTTGACCTTGTAGAGACATGCCACAGAGACGTCCTCCATTTGTACACCAGTTTCCAGGCAGTGATCAAACGCAATATATGGTTGATCAGGGACTTCTCGCAGATCTTCCTATGGTGATAGTCATGGCGCCAGCCGTTATACCTGCTACCGGTCCTTATGAAAAGTTTAGGGAAGGATTTTTTAGGATGATGCAGACTTTTCAGAGAGCACTGCCTCCTGCCCCGTTGAGCGAGGATTTGACGCGGGTCTTCTAGCAGCAGCATCCTCCCACTTTCATAGGGGAAGGATGATCTTAGGAAGCAGAGTCATGGATAGAAGACATGTGGACGATCTTTGAGCATCTAGAGATGCCTCCAGAGAAGAGAGTCAATATCTCTACCTATATGCCTCGAGATTCGCCAAGAGATGGTGGGATGTGATCTCACAGGCATGTCATCTGCAGGTATGGCTTGGGAAGAGTTCCATCACATCTTCTATTACTACTTCTATCTGGAGACCCTGAGATCCAACCGAGCCTGGGAGTTTGTGAGCCTTAAGTAGGGTACCCTATTAGTTATGGAGTATTCCTCTCATTTCAACGAGAATCATCATTTCACACCGTTCATGGGAGGATATGGGTTATTTCTGGCAAGGATGATTGAGGATGGCCTCAAACAGGACATCTGATCTCAAGTGAATATCTTCAGGTTGACTTCCATCGCTTCCATCATCAACTAAGAACTGATCATTGAGGAGAATCTAAGGGAATATGGGGTTTTGAGCCAGGTTGGATCGACATCAAGAGTTACTGATCCGCTAGCTGATAGCCGGAAGTGTTGTAGGGAGACTACATGGGGAGATCCGAGTAGGAATGATGCATCTTCTGGTAGCCAGGTGGTGTTTTACCAGTGCGAAAGAAGCGGTCATACAAGGCCATAGTGCCATAGAGACCCAGTGGAGTGCTGATCTTGTGAAAAGTTGGGACAAATTCTATGTTTCAGTAAGATCTTTTCACCAACAGCTGTTGAAAGGGGTTCATCTATGACTCCTCGTACATGAGCAGCTCCCCTAGTTTCTCCCCAGCCTGGGAACATGAGTTCTTCCGGCTGTTCAGGTCGAGGTGGAGGTCACGACCGTGGAGTCAGTCAGTAGGCCACTAATGATAGCAGGGTGGATCAGCTCAGAGTAGTCAGGCAGGGTCACAGGGCCGCGGAGCTTGCCCGAATTTTACATTGGAGCAAACCCATCAGGAGAAGGATCCTGACCCCTCTACAGTTCAAGGTATGATCCTATTTTCCTCGGTTTTATCTTTATCTCTATTTGATACTAGTGCTACGCATAGTTTTATATCTGTCACTATTGTGTACTGCCTTGGGCTCTGTATCTTTTCTTCTACCAATGTTTTGACACTAAACACTCTGCTGGGGACAAGAACATCAGGTGTACGTTAGTGCAAGGAGTGCACTCTTGAGGTTGGTCGGTGTCACATCCTTTGGGACCTCTGTGTCCTAGAGATGAGAGGCTATGATTTCATTCTCCTAATGGACTAGCTAGTTCCCTTCTAGGTTTTTGTCGACTGTTATCGCTTCAGTGTGTGTTTCATATCACCCGAGGGTGGATCGTTTCTTCATAAGGGAGAGTGGGATGTCTAGGCTAGTAGAGAGGGTCCAGAGCATCCTAGGTTGGGAGCATTTACAACCCAGATTGCTAGTCATTATTAGGATGACCAGGGAACATCATAGTTAGACTTTCCTCTAGTGGTGGATCATTTCAGAGATGTCTTTCCAGAGTAATTTTCATGTTTCCCTCCAAAGAGTGAGATAGAATCTTCTATTGAGCTTGTTCCATGGGTGGCACTGGTGTTAATTCCTAATTATAGTATGGCTACACCAGAGTTTCAAGAGATCAAGAAATAGTTTGAGGAGTTGTAGGCCAAGGGTTTCATCCGACCTAGTACTTCTCCTTGGTGTTCGCCAGTCCTGTTTGCAAAGAAGAAAGACGATACCTTTAGTATTTGTGCGTGTTATCATAATTTGAACGATTTGATGGTCAAGAACTGATATCCCTTTCCATGGATAGATGATCTCCTTGATCAGCTTCAATGAGCTTAGGTGTTCTCAAAGATTGACTTGAGGTCTGGTTATCATCAGTTGCACGTTAGACCATCTGATATACCACTAATAGCCTTCCAGAGTAGGTATGGTCTATACGAGTATATGGTTATGTCGTTCAGTCTAACGAATGCGCCTGCAGGTTTCATGGAACGGATAAACCGAGTGTTCCATCCATACATGGTCTCTTTCATGGTGGTCTTTATAGAAGACATCTTGGTATAATCTCACACTCGACACGACCACACTACCTATCTTTATATCTTTTTTATTACACTGAGGTAGCATCAATTATATGATAAGCTATCAAAGTGCCACTTTTGGATGGATTAGATCCACTTCATGGGTCATGTTACTTTAGATACAAGAGTATCAACAAACCCATAGAAAGTGAGAGCTGCAGTTTCCTAGGAGCAGTAGAAGAATTTCTTTGAGGTGTGACGTTTTCTTGGGCTGGACGGATACTAAAGATGTTTCATACAGGACTTTTCACACTTAGCAGCACCACTGACAAGTCTGACCAAGAAGGGTGTGAATTTCTTATGGTCATATTCTTGTGAGTCATCCTTTCAAGAGATAAAAGTGAGGTTGAATTCAGCACTGATACTAGTCTTTCTAGAGCCAAGAAAGATACATACTATTTATTTTGATTCTTTAGGTATTGGGCTGGGAGATGGGCTTATGCAGGGTGATGGAGTCATTGTGTATGGGTCTCGGCCGTTGTGGCCACATGAGACGAATTACCTGACACAAATTCTAGATTTAGAGGCTATTGTTCATAGCTTACATTATGGGAGACACTATCTTCTAGGAGATCATTTTTTGGTTTTCACCGACCATAAAAGTATTAAGTACATCTTCACTCAGTGTGATCTGAATTTGAGACAGCGTAGGTGGGTCGTGTATCTATAGTCCTTTGACTTTGAGATTGCCTATACACCTAGGAATGGAAATGTAGTGGCTAATGTGTTGAGCAGGAGGACTCAGATATAGGTAGTTCAGGAGGCCATTAGTGAGTGGTAGCTTATGGAGTTGTTTTCTGAGATGCATTTGGAGGTGCACGACAGTTAGGGGCAGATGTTTCTTTATTCTATCATTGTTACCTCTACTCTTCTGAATCATGTTCGTGTAAGGAAGCTATCAGATTCTGAAGGCCTAGTCCTGAGGGAGAGTGTGTCAAGAGAGGACCCTATTCTGGGATGGACCATAAGAGAGGATGAGATCTTGTGTTTCTAGGGACGTGTATGGGTGCCAGTAGATATACATGAGGAGATGATGTGGGACTTTCATTCCTTAGTTTGGTCACTTCATCATGGCGTCACCAAGATGTATTGTGATCTACACCGTTAGTATTGGTGTCCAGGTATGAAGAGGGAAGTTTTTGTTTTCGTCATGAGGGGTTCCACTTGTCAGTAGGTGAAGGCAGAGCATCAACGACAAGCAGGTCTTTTACAACAGTTACCCATTCTTGAGTGGAAGTGGAATGATATCGCTATAGACTTCATGACTGGTTCACAGAGGTCGCCTTGAGGGAATGATGCATTTTGGGTTTTCATTGACAGACTCATGAAGGCTTCTCACTTCTTGACGATAAAGGAGACCTTTAGTGTTGATTAGTTGGGGTAGTTGTACATCCGAGAGATTGTATATCTGCATGGAGTTCCACACTCTATTGTTTCATACAGAGATGTCTATTTTACTTCTTGGGTCCTGCAGGGGCTTCAGAAAGCTTTGGTTACACAGGTACTTTTGAGTACAACTTACCATCCCCAGACAGATGGCTAGTCCGAGCATAAATTTAGGTTCTTGAGGATATGCTTCGAGCATGAATTTTGGATTTTGGAGGTTCATTGGTGAATTATATACCTCTTTTGGAGTTTTCCAACTAAAATCCTTTTCAAGAAACTATTAAGATGGAACCTTATGAGGATTTTTACGGTAGACCATACCGATCACCCTTGTGTTGGCAGGAGGCAGGAGAGGCAACATTGCTAGGTCCACATCTTGTTCAGGAGACCACAGAGCAGATAGAGTTGATTATAAAGAGGATGGATACTACATAGTCTTATCAGTAGTCTTATTCCAATCAGTAGAGAAAACTTCTGGAGTTCGAGGTTGGGGATCAGGTGTTCCTATCTGTCACATCGAGGTTGGGACACAAGAGGATTCTAAGACAGGGTAAGATTTCACTGAGGTACGTCGAGCCTTTTGAGGTGTTAGAAAGAGTTGGGCCAGTTTCCAATCGGTTTCAGTTACCTTAGAGGTACCTGGATATGCACGATGTTTTCCCTATTTCTCACCTTCAACATTTCTTTTCAGACCCGTCTCCTATCTTCCAACCCGAGGAGGTTGAGCTCGAAGTGGATACATCTTTTTAAGAGCATCCTATCAAGATTTTAGACAACAGTACAAAGGTTCTCTGTGGTTAGTCTATTCCCTTGGTATGTCTGTTGTCGTATCATGGGCGGGTATAGGACGAGACATGGGAGAGGGAGGCCGATGTACGAGCATAGTGGCCAGAACTGTTTGGGGTTTCTTCTTCTACGCTGCCCTATGGAAATCCTGGGATAAATGTTGTTAAGGGGGGAAGTTTATAAGAACATGGATCTGAATTTTTGGTATGTTTTTCTTTTTCATGGAGTTTTTGAGAAAAGAGGAGTTTATGAAAAAAAATTAAGTACACGCCTTGTAGTTTATGATTACACATCGTGTACTCGGTTACCATGGGTAGTTGTGTGCTGGCCATGTAGCGGACATGCACACAGCCATGTGTGATGACATGGAGGTTTCGTAATGCGGAGTACGGAAATAGAAAGTACATGTCATGTACTCAAAAAGTTAACTCCGTGTATTTTGTTTTTTTCATTAAATGCATCAGGGTCGCGTCTGATGGACATAACTCACATCTTTTAGGTTCCATTCATCTGGGAGCACCGAGCAGCTGCGGATCTTCAACATGCCCTCGAGACATCGTCTGTTCTATGAATCGAACACTAGAGGTTGCATTGGAATCGCATCAGTGAGTTCTACCTTCTTTTGGAACCTCATTTCATGATTCCTATACTTTTCCTAGTTATCGTGGGTTGAATGTTTTAGAAGTTTTTGTAGATCTATGAAGTTATAAAGAGATTAAAGCTTCAACGTTCAAGTATATTGATTTCCAAAACCTGATGTAGGTGGTTTGTGCCTTTCTGTATGGAGTATTTTTGTTATATGTGCAATTTCGCCCAATACCCATAAACAGAGTATTCTGTGTTTACCGTTTTTGCCGTGTTGTTTCTCTACTCTGCTGGTATGCCTGAGTAGATGTTTATTGATTGTGAATATGGTGTATTTTTGGGCTTTGGATGTATTTATAGTGCATGTTCTGCCTGTTTGATATTTGGGTCTTGTTTTCCTGTTAGCCAACTGTTTACATTACATGCCTAGTATTGTAGGATGGTGTCACTGTTGTGATGTAGAATGCTAGCCAAGTAGTTCAAGAGGTTTTCCATGGGCATTACGCACTGCAACACTTTCTTGAATTACATAGGGCCATGAAAACCTGGTGTATAGACCATTGGTATAATTAACATTGATGGATTCTCCAGAGTGTCTTTATAATTATATGATGTGAGACCGTAGGGGGAATTTACGTTGAGTGCTTCCCCATAGTGTAGGTTGTTCCTGGACGCAGGCCACAATGGGAATTGATGTTGAGTGCTTCCCCAGAGTGCCTTTAGTACGATACAAGACTATAGGGGGAATTGACGGTGAGTGCTTCCTTAGAGAGTCTATACTTTAGCTGAACAAGAGTAGTGAGACTGCATGTGCTTCCCAGAGGGTTGCTTGTACTTGATAGTTAGGACTAGAGGGGATAGGATTTGGGGACTTCCCAAAGGGTTACCTGTTGTGCTATCTATTCTGTTGTTACATGTTGTGTTGTGTACTGAATGCTTAAAACTATGGAGTGTTACTGCTTAGTGCTTTCCTTGTTTACTGCTTCCTGCACTTTTACCTGCCATATATTCACTGACTGTTAGACACAGATCTTATGGTAGTTGCCTACTAGGATTCGTCTCACATCGTATTTGGGTTATGCTTTTGGGCCCAAACTAATTATATTGATGCAGGTAATGATAAGGGCAAGCACCCTTCGACTTCAGGTACTTGATTGCATTAGAGCTAGAGAGCATGGGACCAAGCTGAGGCTTGCGATACTGAGGAGTTGCTTATCTGTTTTCCATTTGTACTTTGGTTTAGTACTATATTCAGCATTGCGACTTGTTTGGATGTTTTCCTTGACATATATTTATCATGCACCATTTATATATATTTATGTTCCAATTGTTTCTTTATCAGTCTTTCGATGTTTACTATTGTTGGATATTTACTGTTTTTGTTATTGTGTCTTGCTTACTTCCAATGTGTACTCTGCCAATGATGGCATAGTTTCCCACCATTACAACTAAGTCCCTCACTGCTATTCGGCATCCTACGGCGTTCGGGGAAATGTGCATGATGCCATGTGACCAACCGGGTACGGTGCACCTCTGGGTGGCTTCTGGAACCGGGACGTTACAAACTTGATATGATGACTGTATTCCATATCTTGAATCATATAGTACATTTTAAGAAATCACATGACATGCATTTATTACATTCCATTTAGATAGAATTATTTATTTCTTTCTGTTTTGATAGATACTATGAAAGATATTCATGTTGTTGTGATAGTTTTATTGGCACATGTTATGTTTCAAAATGGATGAATGCTAAACATTGGTACTTGAGATATAACGGCCCTCTTGGATCTGAATTTGGTGGATAATTTTCTTGTCTTAAATTTTTTTATGTGTTGATATATGTGGATTCCAAAATTTGATTGGTGGGGAGTTTTGGCCCCCACAGATCAGAATTTTTCATAACGTTGGATACCTTTCAATAATAGGGGTTTTGGTGAAGTTCTATGGAATAACTATACTTTCTATTTAAAACACAAGACAACACAACATGTGGTTCTATAAACACGTACCATATGTTCTTATGTTTGGGAAGGATAATTTTTTTATGTATGCACCACGTGCTCGGAGTACTTTTCTTGTGTTCAAAGAATGTGCGTGAGGCCGTTTTAGAAGGAACACAGAACAATGGTCTGGGAAAAATATAGAGTCATGTACTTTAGTTATAGATAGTGTAATATTACTCAGTAAAAACCTGTGTGGTTTTGTTCATGTAAGATGTAACATCCCAAGCTTCCACGGTACGCTTCTCTTTGAATAATATAGTAGCGTGTGTTGTACGCAACTTCGAGTTCTAACACCAACCACAACCAATCGAAATAGCCATTATGAATAGTAATACCTAATTTTTGAAATCTTATAAATTTTATCTCTCAAAATGGACTTCATTTTTGGATTTGGAATATTGAATTTATCCTAGGGTGAAATTTTGGTACTTTTCAGATAACTTTTATATTTTGATGAATAGTGAAAATTACTAAATTTTAATTAAAAACAACTTTTTTAATCAAAATAATTAATAGTGATAAATTATTAATTTGAGTGGTTTTAAAGAATATTTATAATATATATTTACCATTTAATAAAATTCTTGTCATTGGACATAATTTCACAATTAAACCAGACATAAAAAAGTGTTAATCTTTTGATAGTGATTATCTCTTAAAAACACACTTTTTGTTTTAACAACAGGAAATAATTTTAAATAAATTTCTGCCACTTCTTTCTTTTGAATTTGAAAAAATAGATTCCATTTTTGGAATCAGGATGTCCAAATTGTGTAAATAGGCAACTTTTATTTTTAGACATTTTGAATAATTACTTCGGTAAATATTTTATTTACCATGGTTAAAGGGTAAATACAATAAATAAGGTAAGAAAATAATATTATAATAATAAAAAATTACCTTAAAACATGTCCTAACCTTATTTGTTAATACATGTCCGACCATGGTCATCTTTGGGTCTATTTTGGGACCCCATGAAGCCACTTGTAGGTGAAAGGGACACTTTATATTATTTAAGTTAAAGTAAATACAAAAATGACATAAACATATATCTTTTAGAAAAACAATTTTTAAATAGGGTTATATATGCTATATGTTAGACTATAAATACTCATTAGAAATATAATACGATTTCCTACATAATGGTATTTTATTTCTAATTTTTAGACATTAAATAATTTAATTTATTTATGACACAATGATGATGAAGTAATTACCGTATTAATGAGAGATTATGATAATTGATATTATAATTTCCCAAATAAATGTAATTTAATACTTTTTATAAATTCCAATAATTTTATTAGTAATAATGACATGTTTATATTTCTGAAAATAAAATTCTTTTTATTTAATAATGTTGTTAAGACTTTAACAAAAATCAATTATTGAGTACTATCAAAATTGACATAAAAGTGTTTTTAAAACAAATATTATATTATTAATTGATATTCAATTCCTAAAAAAAGTAGGTTCGGAAAAGAGACTTATATAATGATAGGTATATCATTAATGGACCAATTGTGGGTCTCTTGGATGATTATAGTATGTTTATTAACTATATGATATAAAAATACAAAGTGACAAGGTAAATGTAAAACTAATTAACTAAGAGTTAGAACTAAATGATAAGGTTATTATAGTTTCCCAAACCTATCTAAAACCTTTTTGTTGAGTGGTTTTTGACCTATCCCCACCTTTACCTTTAAATAATATACTTTGGAGCTATTATAAATCGATTATAAATTTATTATAAAATTATTATTTCTAGTTTTTCCTAAGGTGCCCCTCCTCCCCCTTATAAAAGGACATACCTTCTAACCAATTCTTCAAACATTCAAAACCTTTTGGTTCGGCCAAACCCTGCAAAAATACTCTCTAAACTTCCCTCAAATCATCCTAGAGGCCTTAGTCTGATCATAAATCCAACCTATGGAGCTCTTTTGATCAAATAAAAAGGAAGAATCCGAAGAAGAGGTAACGTCTTCACCACCCTCTTTAAAGTTCCTTTCTTCTTCAACTTCTTCCCTCCTTGTTATATCCATTATAAAATAATAACTCCAGTATATTCTATATACTCTTATGTTATTATAATTATGGAACAAAAAAATTCATTATTCTATCCATCCCTTGAATGACATGTCACCATATGTGTGTACGTATGACCTACCGTCTCCACGTTGTGGTGTAATTGTTATTAAATATATTATTATTTAGATGGGTATACTAATGATTTATTCTTCATGTAAATAATAAATATAACAGGATAATGATTATTTCTATATGATATAACATCCAATTATATATTATTTTAATATCAAAAGAATGATATTGTCGCTCGTGCGCACGTACAGATTACCGTCTCCACGAACGCGATGAGATTCATTCCCCATCGTATCCATTCCAGACTAAATTTTATTGGATGATTTAAATTAATATTTAAGGACTTGATATCATTATGGATATGAATAAGATACAACCTATCCATAAAAAACTTGGCTTATGTAACAAAACATATAAAAGAAAATGAGTAAGTTAACACCCGAAATGATGATAATACTATGATATTATCAACAATGCAATATTAAAAATAAAATATGATATCATATTAATGTATATGATTATTGTATAATTTAATATCAATTATTTCACCATTATACAGGATGTTAACCAACCCTCAACCATGGAAATGTACAAGGTAAGGTTTATTTCACAATCTATTCATTATCTGAGGTTGTTTATACGTAATTATCTATTGGGACCTCTTTATCATCAACATCCATGTTTCTTAAAAATGTATTTCAAAAAATTCTTACTGTTTTACAGAATATGGGATAATTTCATTTATACCCTTGTTTGAATTTTTATAAGAGTTTTATATAGGAATCTTTCCTTCGTTTTCCAAATAAGTTCCTTTTTATCCTTTTCGACAGAATTAAGGTAAGAATGTTTTTTTAACTTATACGGCGGGTGTGACTATTTTTCCGCCGTTAAAAAATCTTCAAAGCTTCCCTTACAAGCTTATAAGAATATTTTCAATGTAAATGTTTTATTTTATAATTATGTGACTTTTAAATGATTTTAAAAAAAGAGATATTTCTCTCAAACAGTTTTGATTTCATCTATGTCAACATCCATTGATGGATTTTAAGCTTATTTGAAGTTGATTTATTATGATACAAAACTTTCATATTGTGTTGAAGTTTTTCTGATATTTTTGAGAGTGTTTGTGTTATTTTTATACCATTCATGGTTTATGGAGAAAGTATTGACATTTTTTATGATAGTTTTAATATGAATGTTTATGTTATGTTTAAACCTGTTCATATGAGGAATGCATTAGACTTAATAAGTGATGGGTGGAGCCCGCTATAGCTCCTCGATGCATCGGTAGGTCTAATGAGACAAACTAGTGTCTTGCACGAGGCCTGGAAAAAATCCTATTTGTAGTCATGGCACGAGGCCTTATCTATGTGGTTATGATAGTCTGGAATTATGCATTCCGTCATTATGAAAGTGGTTATTGATGTTGCATGTGATTATTCATCTACTAGAGTATCCATGTGAATAAGTAAATGGAATTATTTCATTTTATCTTTGCCATATTAAGATGAAGTTAACGTTTAAAAGGCATTTGATTTAGTTATACATTGACTTAAATGTTTATGTTTATTTATGAAAGTTTCCTCTATATTTTAATCCTTATTGAGCATCACAGATCACCCCTTTAAATGTTTTATTTTTCCCAGGATGTGAAGAAGTAATTTATGAATGACCTAAAGGGATAGTATGTGGGGATATGAGTGTGTACTATGGAGACTATGTTGTTGGAGTTTTCATTTTTATGATGTAATGTAAGACTTATGAATATATCTAGTGTTTCCAAGGCTAATAAACTAATTAATCTTTCGAGATTTGATCTTTCTTGTTATCATGCCAATGTTATGTATTAATGAACCGACTCTGGGTAACTGGGGTCAGGGCATTACAGTTAGTATCAGAGGAAGTTTAGTACAAACCTTAGAAGCTAGATTTAGATAAACTCCGATTAGAGCACATAGACCTAAGATGGTCTTTGTGGATTAGTATAGAAGAACATCCTAGAATTTTGGTATTATAGAGATTTTGTGTGTTTTCCATGCAATACATCCCAGTCTGGATACGAGAAGATATAGGCGGCTCTGGAACATATGTACCTAGGGGTAAAACCTGAAAACACCGCTTTGAGCTAGACTCGATCGAGAATTGGTGCATGACAATGGGCCTTACTGCACTCTTGGTTGCGACACTCCTGGGGGATATGCATATGATTATTCTCATTTTCTTTACAAACCATAATGAAGGGTTTATGAGTATATACATTCTCAGAGAAAACATTTTTATGATTGTGGATTATTTCCATAAACTGTTCAATTTATGTTAAGTGTTTTACAAGTATGGAATTATCTATTTTGATTCATAAACTAATCTAGTCTATGCCATTATTTAGAAATGGCACCTAGTGGAAGGAATGGAAATCATATGAATGCATGCACTCCATGTAGGTATTTCCCTCCTGCTCATGATAATTATAGTGGAGCTAGTGATGCAACTAGTGGTGAACCGCTAATCACCATACCGGGACAACTCACTCAGGTAATAAATAATTACCTTACCCGTATGGAGCACACTGATCCACAACATGGAGGATCAATGTTAGATCTCTTCATGGGGTAACAACCACCAACATTAAATGGGAGTAAAAATACCATAGTAGATGAGCAATTGATAAATTCCATAGAGAAAATATTCCATTCCTTGGGGAGTAATGAAAGGGAAAAAGTTTTCATGGCAGTTTATCACCTCACTGGAGATGCTGATCCATGCTGGTCATTGATAAAAAAACACGAAGGAAGATAATTAAGTATGAGATATGGAATCGAGGGAGTTCAAAGAGATGTTCTTAAAAAAATACTTTCCTCGAGACTATCGAGCAGATATGGAAAGGCAATTTCTGAGTTTGATTCAGAAAAAGGATGAGAATGTTGCAAAGTATGGGGCTAACATTACAAGGTTAGAGAGGCATGCTGGTAATTATATACATAACCCAAGGAGTAAGATTGGTTGTTTCTTTGATGGGTTAAAACCATTTCTCTTTCAAGCATTGGTCTGGAAAACCTTCTCATCGTATGAAGATATTGTCTCGTATGCTATCAAGATTGAAAAGGAATTATATAAGTCTAATGACTTTAAAGAAAATCAAGAGAAGAAGAGATCTAATAATCAATCTGGAAATGGAAATAAGGGGAAGAAGGGAAAAGTGGAAAATCCATCCTGTAGTAAATGTGGGAAGAAACAACTTGGTACTTTCCTAAAAGGAATGGGAGTCTCTCACAAGTGTGGTGAAAAAGGCCACCAAGCTCATGATTTCAATGGAAAGAGAGTTGTTGTCAATGTGGAATTCTCTAATTGTAGATAGATGGAACATTATGCAAATGAATGTCCTAAGCATCAGGGGAACTTACCTCAGAAAAGGCCAAGGGATCAAGGCCAAGCTTATGATATCACTACTACTGAGGTAGAAGCTCCGAAAGATGTGGTGGCATGTAATTTAATGGTTTCCTCAAGTTTAGAAAATGCATTATTTGATTCTGGATCATCACATTGTTTCATATCTTCCCAGTTTGCTATAAAAATTAGATATTTTCAATTTGATTTAACAAGGGAGTTGTCAGTTTAAACTCTTAAGGGAAGTATCATTGCAACAATGTTTGGTGAATCGGTCCCCATTAGAGCACATAAATGTTCTTTATCCGCTGATCTCATCATCATACCTATGATTGAGTTTTATATAATCCTCGGAATGGATTGGATTTTGGACCATGATGTGAAGATTTATTGTAAGAAGAAGGAGGTTATGATTTTTGATGATTATGATAAAGAACACCTTATCTTTAGAGCAGAATCGTCACCACCTAATTCTTATCTAGATCCACCACCAGTATCTCAACTAAATTCAATTATCGGGGAGGAAGAGAATGAAATAACTGTGGGTGAGGAAAGGAATTTTCAAATAGAGTATGTACCTATTGTGAAATAATACGTAGATGTGTTTCCAGAAGATTTAACTGGACATCCTCCAGAACGAGAAGTTGATTTTTCCATTGATTTAATTCCTGGATAAAGGCCTATATCGAAGACCCCTTATAGAATGGGCATTGTGGAATTAGTTGAACTAAAGAAACAACTAGAGGAATTGAGTAATAAGGGATTTATTTGCCCTAGTGTTTCTCCATGGAGAGCCCATGCCCTTTTTGTTAAGAATAAAGATGGATCTATGAGGTTGTGAATTGACAAGAGGGAGATCAATGCTATAACAATAATGAACAAGTATCCCATACCTCACATTGATAATTTATTTGACCAACTGCATGGAGCTCAATACTTTTCAAAGATTGACCTTCGATCTGGATACCATCAGTTATGTGTGAAGAAGGAAGACATTCTGAAGACAGCATTTCGAACCAGGTATGGGCATTACGAGTTTACAATAATGCATTTTGGATTGACTAATGCACCCTCTATATTCATGGATCTAATGAATAGTTTTTTCATGGAATATCTAGATGATTTTGTGGTGGTATTTATTGATGATATCTTGGTATACTCCAAAATCTACAAAGATCTTGAAAATCACTTGCGCATTATCCTGAAGCATCTTAGAAGACATGAATTATATGGGAAGTTTAGCAAGTGTGAATTCTGGAATGAGGAGATTTCTTTTCTTGGCCATATTATCTCTAAGGATGGAATTTCCATTGATCCTTCTAATAATAATTCAATCAATGAATGGCCAACACCAATGAGTATAACTGAGGTATGCAGTTTTATTGGTTTGGAAGGTTATTATCGACGTTTCATCTAGAATTTTGCTCGGTTCGCTAACCCATTAACAAAGCTCACACGTAAAGGGGTTAAATTTGTTTGGAAAAAAGAGTTTGAAGAATATTTTGAATAACTGAAGAGAATATTAGTCAATTCTCCTATATTGACTCTACCATTGGGGAATGATGGGTTTTTTATTTATAGTGATGCATCTAAGAAAGGACTCGGTTGTGTCCTTATGCAGAATGATAGGGTTATTTCCTATGCATCACGACAACTAAAAATTCATGAGAAAAACTATCCTACTCATGATATTGAGTTAGCTACTGTAATATTTTCTTTGAAGATATGGAGGCATTGTCACTATGGTGAAAAATGTGAGATATATACTAACCACAAGAGTTTAAAGTACATTTTCTCACAGAAAGAACTCAACATGTGGAAAAGGAGATGGCTTGAACTACTCACGGATTATGATTGCACGATACACTCCCACCCGGGGAAGGAAAATAAGGTTGCAGATGCTTTGAGTAGAAAAATCATGGATTTTTGAACATTATGAGAGTGGAAAGGGATCATATTTTCATGGATCTAGTAATGATGGATATGGGAATCACCATGGAAGGTGAACCATCAAAACATTTTAAAATTTTTGCTAAACAATATTTACTAGAATGTATAATGAGTTCTGAGGCTGATGATAAAGAGTTTAAAAAGAAGATTAAAGCTGTGAATGATGGGAGATTGAGTGACTTTGTGTATGAAGATTGAATTTTGAAATTTGGGAGGAGACTTTCTGTTCCTAATATACTTGATTAAAAAAGTCAATTGTTAGATGATGCTCATAGTTCCAATTTCTCTATACACCCTGGGAGCACCAAAATGTATAGATATTTGAAGGAAAATTTTTGGTGGGACAACCTGAAGAGTGATATTGCTGATTTTGTGTCACAATGTATGGTTTGTCAACAAGTGAAAGCTGGAAGGCAATAGCCTGGTGGAGTATTGCATCCTCTTCCCATAACTGAGTGGAAATGGGATAATATCACAATGGACTTTGTCATGGGACTACCATAGACTCCTAGAAGGAACGATGCAATATGGGTCATTGTTGATCATTTTACTTAGTTAGCTCATTTCCTTGCTATAAGGGAGGATTTACCACTTGAATGTCTAAAATACTATATATTAATGAAGTTTTGAGACTTCATGGACTACCCTTATCGATTGTCTAGGATCGTGATCCCCATTTTACATCATGATTTTGGAAAAGTCTTCAGATGGCCTTCGATACTGAACTTCGTTTGAACACTGCTTACCATCCTAAAAAAGATGGACAATCTAAATGAACTATTCAAACCTTAGAAGACATGTTGAGATCATGCTCACTTGACTTTCAGGGTATGTGGGATCAATATTTACCTCTGGTAGAATTTTCCTATAACAATAGCTTCCATTCAAGTATTCGGATGGCACCATATGAAGCGTTATATAGAAAGAGATGTCGCACACCAACCCGTTGGGATGACGTTGGTGAAAAAAAACTTGTAGGCCCAGAACTAGTGGAGGAAACAATGGAAAAGGTGAAGGTAATCCAAAACCGCATCAAAGCCGCTCAAAGTAGGCCAAAGAGCTTTGCTAACAACCGAAGGAAGGATTTGGAATTTCAGGTAGGATATCATGTTTTCCTGAAGGTATCTCCATGGAAGGGAGTTATAAGTTTTGAAAAGAAAGGTAACTTGAGTCCCAGGTACATAGAACCTTTCAAAATTCTGGAACAAATTTGGGCTGTTGCTTACCGTTTGGAAAGGCCGCCAAATCTCTCCAAAGTTCAATGTGTTCCACGTATCGCTGTTAAGAAAATACATGCCTGACCCAATGCATGTGATCACCTATGAGGAATTAGAAATAGAATCTGATCTATCTTATTGCGAAGAGCCCGTTAGGATTCTTGATACAATAGAACAAGTGCTAAGAAATCGAACGACTCATCTGGTAAAGGTTCTATGGAGAAACCATAAGATGGAAGAGGCAGCGTGGGAACCCGAGGAACTTATGATGAAGAATCACCCGAGTCTTTTTATGTAGTAATATTATAAGAAATATTGAGGATGAAATTACTTGAAGGAGGGGAGAATGTAACACCCCATTCTTCCATGGTACGCTTATAGCATCCTGCCTTTTTATAACATAAACTTTCACTACATTACCCAAAACTGAGGATCTTTAAGGTTTAGTGTCTTGGAAACCAGGAACATAATACATGAAAACAACATAAAACATTCTTCTTAAACACTT
The DNA here is from genome assembly GCA_963277665.1 of Viscum album. Classification (NCBI taxonomy): domain Eukaryota; kingdom Viridiplantae; phylum Streptophyta; class Magnoliopsida; order Santalales; family Viscaceae; genus Viscum; species Viscum album. The sequence continues at coordinate 880,048,339 of OY728153.1, read as the reverse complement.
GAAATTCTTCTCCTTATGTTCATCCTAGGTTAATTACTGCATCTCATAACCTGGGGACATACATCAAAAGAAAGGGTGAGCAGAAGGCCCAGTAAGGGAAACAAGAGAAACATTTAACATGTGAACTTTAGATACATTAACTATGTCATGAAAAAGAACTTTAAGGCGTGAGAAAGAATCATGTGACATATCATAATAAAAATAAAATTTTTCATAACTTTAAGATGTGGATGAAACATTTAATATTGGCAATCATTTTGTTTCACCAAGGTCCATCCCCAAGGTGTCATTAAAAATTACCAAGTTTATTCACCAAGGTATCAATCTAAAAGGTCATCTCTAGAGATTAAGTCTTTACCCAATGCGTTAGAGCACTATCTGGGCGCACCCTTGACATGTCTTTATTATCATGGGAGCCACATATATCATCATCAATAATTTCATAAACAACCCATATAGCATAAAAGGAATGGGTTTCATTTCATTATCATAACGTTTTAAAAATGGCTTTAAAGACATGATCTTTATGTCACTTTAAAACCCACAGAAAAGGAAGGTGGGTCTCATTTATGTAAATCCCAGAATTTAAAATAGAAAATTTTGGTATATATGTGAATACCCATATAGAATAGAGAGCATTGATTATTCACTTAATAAAATAAAAGAACTTTAGAAAAAGAGATAGACATTTTGAGATGGAAATTCTGCAGCATAACGGCTATGTTTCGGGGTTTTAGAATACATTGAAAAGAGAGGGGACATGGGTCAAACATTCATAAATGACCCATAAAATATTATAGGGACAGAATATAAAGGATTTGATAACATGGTAGTGAAATTTGAAATACATTCCGTTTGAAATGAAGAACATGAAAGGAATACAAAAATAAGATTTCTCTTATGAAAATTCGGCAGCCTAACGGCGTCACATAAACTTCAAAAAATGAATTGACGAGATCAAATAGGGTCTCTCAACATGTGAACATAAAATATAAGTATGATATATATAGAGATCATACCCCAAAATAATAAAAAGGAACTTTAAAGACTTACATGAATGTAGAACTTCAAAACGAGAAGGGTAAAAGAACCACTTAAAAATTCGGCAGCCTAACGTCGCCACTTAAAACTTCAAAATATAGAATGGAAGAGATCAAATGGGTTCTCTCATCATATGATCATAAAAGATCAGTATGATAGATATAGAGATCATACCCCAACATAATAAAAAGGAACTTGAAAAACTTGACAAGAAAATAGAACTTGAAAATGAGAAGGGTGAAAGATTCTGTTACAAAAATTTCGGCAGCCTAACGGCGCCACCTAAACATTCATAAAATGTAATGATGAGAGTAATAGAAGGTCCCTCATCATTTGAAAATTAAAAGGAAAGTATAATGAATATATAATAACATCCTCCAACATAAGAACATGGAGCATAAAAGAAATGACATAAAAGAGATCACATGAAAAGAAAGAGAGGGGGTCGGATCCCTTACCTTAAAACGTAACTCTTAAAACTCAAAAGCTTGGACCTTGAGGGCTTGGGGGAAGCTTAGGAGGATTCATTGGGAGGTAAGAAGACCCGAAATTCGTTGAGAATGATTTTGGAGTCCAAAGGATGAGATAATGGCTTGGTATTTATAGGGAAAGTGAGGGGACAAGGCATTAATGGCCAAGGGACACCTCATAAGTGGGTTTCTCAAAACTATGTGCTCTCCCAAGATATTTCGCATGATGTTAGGCCACATGGGTCCCCCAATACAATAATTCATCACCTATTGTCGGCCATCCCTTAAAATATCTCATGACAGCATCATGACACAGTTATGATGTCATTAAACATACCGAAACCCTAAAACTGCATTTTTACTATTCACTGAAAATTCAACTTTCTCAGAAAAATCTCAAAATTTCACATTATCCAAATATCAATGCTCTTATTTCAAAAATGAACACCATTTTATAAAAATAATTTTCTAAATATTTTTAATTTAATTTTTAAATAAATACACTATTCACTGAAAATTTAGTTTTTTCAGAAAAAAACACCAAAAATTACCTTAACATAATATCGATGCTCTGAGTTCAAAAATGAAATCCATTTTATAAAAATAATTTTCTAAATAATTTTAATTTAATTTTTAATTAAAAAAACTATTCACCTGAAAAAACTAATACTTGAATAATAATTTATGAAACCGTTATTTAACCATTTTATGGAATCACATTACTTAATCAAGGTGACTAGATTATATTAATACTTTCTTTAAGTGAGATTACTAATCTATTTACACACATTACTAATCCTAATCATGAAATCACTATTCATAATTTACTATTCATCAAAAATCAACTTGATCTTATAAGACACTAAATTAAATACTGGACATAATTGTAGAAGACCATTTTTTGAAAATCATTACATATTTTTAATTATTTAAGGTTTATATAATCATTTTTCTAAAATATCCTTTCTCTAAAATTCACCAAAGATATGCATACTATATTTATCCGGACATTTGAAAATTCATAAACTTCATCATAAGAAGAAATCCCAATTTTTTATTTAAAACAAAGGATTACACAAGGCAGTTACAGTCTCCTTACATAGCCCCTTATCACACCAGCATAGGACCTAAGTGTAATATGTGCTAAGGTGAGAGAATCAGAGGGAGGCTCAGCCAACATTGTACGAGTAGTAATTTCTATCAGTTTGAATTTCTCGCGAAGGAGATCCCGTTCTAGCTTCACACGATGATGTTCAGCTTGGGTTTGGTCTAGAGCAAAGCCCAGTGGTGCTACCTCCTTCCCAAGTTCTGTTAGATGGGCTTCGATCGGTCCAAGACTACTAGGTGAGGCCATTGAATCTTCTTTATATATTAATTAACCAAGATTTCTTGTATTTAGAGACAATAATCAAAACGTTTAGTTACCAGTGTTCATATTTGTAAGAACCCGGTTTGTGCTGAGAAAGACTTTGGAATATTCTTGATAATATTCTAGAGCAGTGCCTTCAGACGTCGTGCAATTCCGATCCCCGGAGTGGCCGGAATTAAATTTTCAGGGCGTTCACACTGAAAACACCAAATAAATGAGATAACTCCTAAACGGAGTTCCGGATCAGGGATCCAAGTGTACGGATGGGTCCGTAATGGGGTGTTTACCCTAGTAACGACATAAAACTTGTCGGCGCGGGACGTTTGGACCCCTCGCCCGCTTCTGGAATGTTAAACTGATAAATTAATTAATTAATTTATTCGTTTAATGGAGAAATTCTAGTATCTCTTAAACAGTGGCTCAGATTGGGAAACTGAGGGCACCGTTGATTTCGGAGCGTGCCGTTTACCCTAGGAGGGGTATAAGTTTCACGGGCGCGGGCCGTTTGTGAAAAATGGCCCCAGGGGCGTTTTCGTAATTTGGCGGCCTCGGGCGCTAAGTCTAGTAACTTTTGAACGGGGTCTCGGAATAAAATTCCGAGACCGCCGTTGCGCTCGGAGCATGGTTATTAGCCTAGTGGAGGCTAAATCCCGACCCCGTCGGGAGTTCGGGTTCGGGGCTGTCAGGTGTGCGTTTAAGTGTTTTCTACTTAAACACACCCCACCCTCTTCTTCTTCTCCTTCTAACTCAAACCCTCCCCCTCTCCTCCAGCTCCGGTGAAGCACTCCGGCGAGGCACCTCCGGCGAGCCAATTCCGGAAAGGCAGCGGAGCGGTGGCGGACTCCCTAGGAAGCCCCGGGCATCGCCCAAGAGGTAGGAGTCGTTTTCGTTTCGTTTTTAATTTCGTGCAATCTTTGAGCCCAATTTATAGTGTCTAACTGTTATCCGATTGTCGATCGATTCCCATGGTCGCGTAGTACGTTATCCGAGCTTTCCAACTCTTGTTTCGGATTCGAAATCTGACCTCCGAAGCCTCCGCAACGGCTCGGCGAAGATCTGCGGGTTTTGGGGTTTTCCGGCCGGCACGGTGGCCCGACGATCTCCAGGCGGTGGTGGTACGGTGGTCCGGCAGGTTTCGACGGCGGCGGCTGGCGGCGGGTTCCCTCCCTGGCGGTGGCTCTCCTCGGCTGGCGGCGGCGCTCTTCAGTGGGAGCGGCTGGCGTCGACGCTCCTCGGCGCGCAGGTCGAGCTCGCCGGAACGGGGCGGATACCCGGGGTCGCGGCGCGGTGCGACCTCGATGGACAGAGACCCGCGCGACGTGGGTCTCCACGTGGAAGGCCGACCGGCCTGTCGGCCGGTCGGTGGAAGAACCGCCCGTACGGTGCGGGCGGGGTGGCTTGTGGGAGGTGGCCGGGCCGCTGTCCCAGCGAGCCGGCCGGAGCGGGCCGGTTCGAGCGGGGCGGACTGGCCGGACCGGGCCGGTCCGGCCCAAGGGGGTTCCCCCCCCCCCTTTTGGAATTTCCGACGCCCGTAGCTTTCGCTACGGGCGTCCGTTTTGCGCGCCGTCAGCGGCAGCGCAGACCTTGCGTCATGGGAAATGTTTAGAGCTAGTTTTGGGAATTTTTAATTCCCAAAACGAGGGGCCACGGAGGCGCGACGTGTCCTTCAGTGGACGAGTGTATTCCCCGAGAATCTTGTTTTGGACGGCGCGGATGCGTCCGACGTCCATTTTGAGCACCGTCAGCGGCGTTGCGACCCTGGCACTGAGGTGGAGATTTCCAAGGCAGTTTCGGGTGTTGGGACTGGGTCTGAGGCGTGGGCCCCACGGCCCGTCTTTCGAGCTGCGTGCAGCGTTTCAGGCCTTTTTCCTCGGACGTCCGTTCGAGGCGTGCGAGCAGTCGATGTTGGGTGTTTTTCCGAGGGAATTGCAATGGTGCAATCCGCCTGCACTAATTCCGCACGATGGTGCGGGCCCCACGAGGGCCGTTTCGGGAGTTTATGGTGATTTCCAGCTTTATCACCGGGCGACCATTTTGGACAAGTGAATAGTCCATTTCGTGTACTTTTTCGAGAGGATCGCAATGGTGTGATCCGTTCGTTGAGTTTCGGGACCGGGATACGGGTCCCACGAAGCACCGCTCGTGTGCAGTGCGCCGGAACGTATCTTTTTCTCCGGATAACCGTTGCACTCATGTGAGTAGTGATTTTGACGTGTTTTCCCGAGGGGATCGCAATGGTGTGATGCGCCCGACTGTTTTCAGGGCCGAGGGTCGGGATCACGGGACACCGTTTGGGCGTGAGGCGGTGTTGATGACTTTTCTGTCGGATATCTGTTGGAGGCGAGTAAGTAGTAGATCTTGCATGTTTTTCCGCGAGGATTACAATGGTGTGATCCGTTTGGTTGTGCGGAGCCTCTTGCGCGATCTTCTTAAATGTGGAAGAATGAAAGGTGATCCAATGGTGGTTCGTCCTACCTTGTTTGTAGCGGACCCTTGGCGTGTGATCGCGCACTCTTGGGAGAGTGATATAAATGATTCACAAGATATGGTTGGCCGTGCATGGGCCTTTGAGGTGGAGTTTTTATGTCACGCCTTCGCGTTGACGTTGGGTGCTGTGTGCACGATGGCCCTTGGGCTGAGACTGTGGTATACTCTGGGAGTATACGGAAATGCATGGAGGTACATGTGGTTGTTCGTACCTGAGAACGTTGGTGCGTTTAGTTGGGGTTGAGATGGGACCACACGTTGTGTGGGCCCCACGTTCCTGTCGGGTTCTGCTTGCGTACTTTGACCTCTCACGACGTACAGGGTCCCTCTGTGTGTTTTTTGACCAGTAGGGTGGAGTTTTCCCCCTGACTCGGTGCTCGTTTGTTGACCAGTAGGGTTGAGTGGTCTCCCCCTGGTTTCGTTCTCGACAGATTGGCCGGTAGCGGTGCTAGTGACACCCAGTGTTGGGGCAGACGCTGCACTACTTTTGGGAGAGCTGTTTTGGAGTTGGGTGGTTGCGCGACACCCACTCCGTGTTCGGTCGGCCAGTGTTGTACCCTCCTATAGAGATGGCCGAGCGGTTTTGAGTTTTACCCTCCAGCAGGGTTGGGCAGTGGGTTACTCATCGACTTCCTCGGGCTTACCCTCTAGGAGGGCTGGGTAGTGGGTTGCTCACTGACTTCTAGGGTTTACCCTCCAGTAGAGACTGGGCAGTGGGTCACCCGACGCTATTAGGGTCTACCCTCCAGCAGAGACTGGGCAGTGGGTCACCCGGCACTATTAGGGTCTACCCTCCAGCAGAGACTGGGCAGTGGGTCACCTGCCGCTATTAGGGTCTACCCTCCAGCACAGACTGGGCAGTGGGTCACCCGAAGCTATTAGGGTCTAGCCTCCAGCAGATACTGGGAAATGGGTCACCCGACGCTATTAGGGTCTACCCTCCAGCAGAGACTGGGAAGTGGGTCACCTGACGACCTCTTAGGGTCTACCCTCCAGCAGGGCTGGGCAGTGGGTCACCCGTCGTCTAGTTCCAGGTCTACCATCTAACAAGGCTGGGCAGTCGGTCGCTTGTCGACTTATTCCAGGTATACCCTCCAGCGGGGCTAGGCAGTGGGTCTCCGGATGATGTATTATGGTTTACCCTCCAGTAGGGCTGGGCAGTGGGTCACCCAGTATCTTATTATGGTTTACCCTCCTGCGGGGCTGGGCAGTGGGTCGCTGATTGATGTATTAGGGTTTACCCTCTAGCATGGCTGGGCAGTGGGTCACCAGATATTTTAGTTATGAATTACCCTCCAGCAGGGCTGGGCAGTGGGACGCCTGTTAGCATTCCAGACTCAGTCCTCTCGACTAGGATAGTATGTCGCTTACCTCCGTGATTACCGGAGCGGGAACCTTGGTTGTACGGGTCGGTGATGGAACGTCTTGACTTTGAGGAGACCTATCGACTGTGGGGTAGTGACGAATTATGGTTTGACATTCCCCTAGAACTCTCAAGTACGAGGGGCACATTCCCCACCGAGACACGTTCTTGTGACGCGATCTAAAATCGTGCAGGCGAGTCAGTGCCACCCAACGCGGATAGTGTTGAGGTGCGGTGATTGAGCCCCTTGGTTTTCGGTTCGGGATAGACATGTGGGATGTTGGGCGTCGATGTTGGTTACTTCTGGGACTGTTGGCGACTCTTTTTGTTGGGCTGAGCTATGGGACGGAGATCCCCTTACGACGTTTTTCGGGCTTCTCGACAGAGCATATGGATTTTTATATACCATGTTTCGGTTACTCACTCCATGGGTCTTGGTTACTCTCCTTCAGGAGAGACGAAGACGCGCGGGGTATTCCACGTGCTTTCCGCGTCCATCTTCTCGTGGTTGGATGAGTCTACTCTCCTACTGTAGGCAACGAATGCTCGAAGAGAAGTGCATCTTCTCACCGTTCCTAGCTCATTGTGTTAGGACGAGTCTTCTTCCTTTCTCTTGTTGGGTTGAGCTGGACTCTTTACTGTACTCTCTGTTATACTTCTGTTCTACTCCCTGTTCGCTCTACTGCTCACCCTTCAGTACCTCCTTTGTTGCTCCCTTGATCCTTCGGGGTATCCTACTGAGTATTTTTGTACTCACCCCTGCTTGGGCTTTGCCCGCACTTGGTGTGACCTTGCAGACGACGGACAGGTGGAGCGTGACTTCAGTGGAGCGTAGGAGCTTGGGAGCTTGGACCGCGTGTGGTGGTCGTGGCCGGGTTCCAGGTGGGAGACCCGTCATGTGTTTCTTTTTGTTTACCTATTGCCGGGTTGTGGCAATTTTTGGTTGGGCGTGTGTTTTTTCCCTTTTCTTTTCAGCTTGTACTTTGTACTGGTTAGAGGTCAATGCACATCTGTGGTTTATATATATAGTAGTTGTTCTTTTTACACTGCTTGTTCTTTCTTTTACTCTGCACTTTTGCATTGAGTTTGCTGCGTGGGTGTGTACAGGTACTTAGGCGGAGGCCTCCTTGAGTTGTTGTGCCTTCGGCGCTGGTCGCCAGCCCCTGGCCTATGGAGGCGGGCTTGGGGCCGTTGCGGCTTGAGCCCAGGTAGGGTCGGGTCGTGACAATATTGACCAATGGTCATATAATAGTCAAAACCCAACGGTCTCATTTTAATTATACTCATGTTATCAAATGAAACATTTTCGTTGAGTATAAAAATAAAATAAAATAAAATAACACACAAAATTAGGAAACATGATTTATTCAAAATTTCGGGTTGTTACAATCTTCCCCCCTTTCTAAATTGCGTCCTCGCAATTTTTAAAATTGGGTTTTGAAATTTTATTGAAAATCCCACATCGGAAAAGGAGTCAGTAAAACTATTACTTTAAAAGAAAGAAAGGGAAGTACAAAGGTCACCCGAGTTAACCCATACTAGGATTCCATGTAAGAAAATATGGATATGGAAGAAAAAACAAAGTGTCATGTTCTGAGGGAGAGTGATAGAAAAAATTATTTGGTGAAAGTTAACCACAAGAAAATCCCAAAATTATGATGTGTGTAAACGGTCATTCTTTACCTAGTAGGAAATGTAAACCAACAACGTTTTTGTTTTACGTTCCTTTTCATAATTTTGAGAAATTCATTTACTACATAGAACAAAAATATAAGGAAATATACATACCTTCCAGTAGAGTTTCATCCTTTAATAAGTCTCTACCGAAAATAAACTTTTCTCCAATTGATGAGAATAAAAAACACTTGGTCTCATCAAAAACACAAGAATCATCATCTAGAGAATCACATAATCAACAAAAGATTAACTATCTATTTCTTATTTATTTAAACATTATCCTAGAAATAGAAAGGTTATGGTAAACCAACTCTTCAAAAAGAAATAATCCCATAGGAATGGAAACTATTTTTAAATCATCAAAGTTCCATGGTACTACCCAATGTTCATCATAGACCATTCCATAAATAACGGTCCTTAAAATTCCTCAAAATAAACAAAACTAGGATTGAAACCCGAATACAAGAAGGATTTGATAACATAGTCATCCAAAATAAACTTCATTGTTCATCTCTAAACAACATCAACCAATCCTAACATCTTATAAAAAAAGTAGCTAACCTAAAAATATTTTACTAAATATAGGTTAATCATTCCCATAAGTAACCTAAATTACTATAAGTCCACCATAAATTCGTCGATTCTTCAAAATATAAGTCAACCTTACTCCTCAATGAAAATACCGTAGTAATCTATTTACCTCGATCATATAGGGTCTCCAAAATAGTGAATGTCTTCCAAAATAATAATCATCTTTTAATCCCCTAATCATCTCTATCATATTAATATGGCAATCGTCACATTTCCTATCAAATTGGTTGTTGGGACATGTTCTTCCATTTCCCACCATTAACTAAGAAGAGAAAGTATAATTAGGGGCTTAGGTACTTAGCCAATAATCATGAAAAGGAACTTAAAGCATATAAGGATAACTTGTAGAAGAAAAGTATACCCTAACATGTGATCCCCTAGGTTCCCATCTAGGTTATCCATGATCATATATTCTTTTGTGAATATTTATTTTATTTTATATTTGATCCTTTTAACAATGGTTCATACTAAGCTTATGAATTTACCAAAGCATATCCCCCGGGAGTGTCGTAACCAAGAGTGCAGCAAGGCCCGTTGTCCTGTACTAGTTCCCGTTCGAGTCTAGCTAAAAGCGGTGTTTTTGGGTTTTACCCCTATGTACATCTGTGCCAGAGCCACCTCTACCAGCTCGTATCCAGATAGGGATGTATTTTCTTGGCAACCCCTTACTCAATACTCATCAAAATAGAAGGAAGATTTCCTATATTTAAAAATTTCTATAGGGTTCTTCCTAGAGTTTTCATATCTTAATTTCCACAAATATCTAAACCATCCATTGATACCAACTATAGCATCCCGCCTTTTTATATCATAAACATTCATTACATTACACAAAACTGAGGATCTTTAAGGTTTAGTGACTTGGAAACCAGGAACATAATACTTGAAAACAACATAAAACATTCTTCTTAAACACTTGAAAGGATTCTACTTATGTTCATCCTAGGTTCATTACTGCATCTCATAACCTGGGGACCTACATCAAAATAAAGGGTGAGCAGAAGGCCCAGTAAGGGAAATAAGATAAACATTTAACATGTGAACTTGAGATACATCAACTATGTCATGAAAAAGAACTTTAAGTCATGAGAAAGAATCATGTGGCATGTCATAATAAAAATAATTTTTTTCATAACTTTAAGATGAGACTGCAACATTTAATATTGACAATCATTTCATTTCACCAAGGTCCATCCCCAAGGTTTCATTAAAAATTACCATGGTTATTCACCAAGGTATCAGTCTAAAAGGTCATCTCTAGAGATTAACTCTTTACCCAATGCATTGGAGTGTTATCTGGGCGCACCCTTGAAATGTATTTATTATCATGTGAGCCACATATATAATCATCAATCATTTCATAAACAATCCATATATCATAAAAGTAATGGGTTTCATTTCATAATCATAACGTTTTAAAAACTGCTTTTAATACATGATCTTTATGTCACTTTAAAACCCACAGAAAAAAGGTGGGTTTCATGTATGTAAATCCCAGAATTTAAAATAGAACATTTTGGTATATATGTGAAACCCATATAGAATAGAGAGCTTTGAGTATTCACTTAATAAAATAAAAGAACTTTACAAAAAGAGATAGACATTTTGAGACTGAAATTATGCAGCATAACGGCTATGTTTCAGGGTTTTAGAATACATTGAAAAGAGAGGGGACATGGGTCAAACATTAATAAATGACCCATAAAACAGTAGGGGGATAGAATATAAAGGATTTAAGAACATGGTAGTGAAATTTTAAAGACATACCATTTTAAATGAATAACATGAAAGTAATACAAAAATAAGATTTCTCTTATGAAAATTTGGCAGCCTAACGGCATCACTTAAACTTCCAAAAATGAATTGACAAGATCAAATAGGGTCTCTCATCATGTGAACATAAAATATCATTATGATAGATATAGAGATCATACCACAACATAAAAAAAAGGAACTTTAAATACTTGACATGAAAGTAGAACTTCAAAACGAGAAGGGTGAAAGAACCACTTAAAAATTCGGCAACCTAACATCGCCACTTAAAACATCAAAATACTGAATTAAAGAGATCAAATGGGGTCTCTCATCATATTATCATAAAATATCCATATGATAGATATAGATATAATACCCCAACATAATAAAAAGGAACATGAAAAACATGACAAGAAAATAGAACTTGAAAATGAGAAGGGTGAAAGAATCAATTACAAAAATTTCGGCAGCTTAACGGCGCCACCTAAACATTCATAAAATGAAATGATGAGAGTAAGAGGGGGTATCTCATCATGTGAACATAAAAAGGACAGTATAATGAATATATAAGAACATCCTCCAACATAAGAACATGGAGCACAAAAGAAATGGCATAAAAGAGATCACTTGAAAAGAAAGAGAGGGGGTCATATCCCTTACCTTAAAACGTAACTCTTAAAACTCAATGGTTTGGACATTGAGGGAATGGGGGCACCTTGGGAGGACTCCTTGGGAGTTAAGAAGACCAGAACATCGTTTAGAATGATTTTGGAATCCAAAGGATGAGATAATGTCTTGGTATTTATAGGGAAAGTAAGGGGACATGGCATTAATGGCCAAGGGACACCTCATAAGTGGGTTTCTCAAAACCATGTGCTCTCCCAAGATATTTCCCATGAAGTTAGGCCACATGGGGCCCCCAATAAAATATTTCATCACCTTTGGTTGGCCAACCCTTAAAATATCTCATTAAATCATCATGACACGGTTATGATGTCATTAAACATACTGAAACTCTAAAACTTCATTTTTACTATTTACAGAAAATTCAACTTTCTCAGAAAATTCCCAAAATTTCACATTAACCAAATATCAATGCTATGATTTCAAAAATGAACTGCATTTTATAAAAATAGTTTTCTAAATATTTTTAATTTAATTTTAAAATAAATACACTATTCACCGAAAATTCAGTTTTTTCAGAAAAAACCCCAAAAATTACCTTAACATAATATCGATGCTCTGAGTTCAAAAATGAAATTGATTTTATAAAAATAAATTTTTAAATATTTTTAATTTAATTTTTAATTAAAAAAACTATTCACCCAAAAAAACTAATACTTGAATAATAATTTATGAAACCGTTATTTAACCATTTTATTGAATCACATTACTTAATCAAGGTGCCTAGATTATATTAATACTTTCTTTAAGTGAGATCACTAATCCATTTGGACACATTACTAATCCAAATCATGAATTCACTTTTCATAATTTACTATTCATCAAAAATCAACTTGATCTTATTAGACTCTAAATTTCATACTGGACATAATTGTAGAATACCATTTTTTGAAAATCATTACACATTTTTAATTATTTATGGTTTACATAATCATTTTTTTAAAATATCCTTTCTCTAAAATTCACCAAAAATATGCATACTATATTTATCCAGACATTTGAAAATTCATAAACTTCATCATAAGAAGAAATCCCAATTTTTTTTAAAACTAAGGATTACACAAGGCAGTTACGGTCTCCTTACATAGCCCCTTATCACACCAGCATAGGACCTAAGTGTAAGGTGTGCTAAGGTGAGAGAACCAGAGGGAGGCTCGGCCAACATCGTATGAGTAGTAATTTCTATCAGTTTGAATTTCTCGCGAAGGCGATCCCATTCTAGCTTCACACGATGATGTTCATCTTGGTTTTGGTTCAGAGCAAAGCTCAGTGGTGCTACCTCCTTCCCAAGTTCTGTTAGATGGGCTTCGATCGGTCCAAGACTACTGGGTGAGGCCATCGAATCTTCTTTCTATATTAATTAACCAAGATTACTTATATTTAGAGACAATAATCAAAACGTTTAGTTTCCAGCGGTCATATTGACGAATGGTCATATAACAGTCAAAACCCAACGGTCTCATTTTAATTATACTCATGTTATCAAATGATACATTTTTGTTGAGTATAAAAATAAAATAAAATAAAATAACACACAAAATTAGGATACAAGATTTATTCAAAATTTCGGGTTGTTAGAACGCTTCTCTTTGAATAATAAAGTACTGTGTGTTGTACGCAACTTCGAGTTCTAACACACACCACAACCAATCGAACTAGCCGTTATGAATAGTAATAACTAATTTTTGAAATTTTATAAATTTTATATCTCAAAATGGACTTAATTATTGGATTCTGAATATTGAATTTATGTTAGGGTGAAATTTTGGTACTTTTTGGATAACTTTTATATTTTGATGAATAGTGAAAATTGGTAAATTTTAATTAAAAACAACTTTTTAATAAAAATAATTAATATTAATACATTATGAATTTGAGTGGTTTTAAAGTATATTTAGAATATAATTTTAACATTTAATACAATTTTGGTCATTGGACATAATTTCACAATTAAACAGGACATAAACAAGTGTCAATCTTTTGATAGTTATTATCTCTTAAAAACACGCTTTTTGTTTTAACAACGAGAATTAATTTTAAATTAATTTCTGCCACTTCTGTGTTTTGAATTTGGAAAAATGGATTCCATATTTGGAATCAGGATGTCCAAATTTTTTAAATAGGTAACTTTTATTTTTAGACATTTTGAATAATTACTTCGGTAAATATTTTATTTACCATGGTTAAAGGATAAAACGGGTAAATAAAGGTAAACAAATAATATTATAATAATAATAAATTACCCTAAAACGTGTCCTAACATTATTGGTTGATACATTTCCGACAATGGGCATATTTGGGACGATTTTGGGACCCCATGGAGCCACTTGTAGGTGAAGGGGACACTTTATATTAATTAAGTTAAAGTTAATACAAAAATGAAATAAACATATATCTTTTAGAAAAACAATTTTTATATAGGGTTATATATGTTATATTTTCAACTATAAATATTAATTTAAAATATAAAAGGATTTCCTACATAATTTTATTTTATTTATAATTTTTAGACATAAAATAATTTAATTTATTTATGACACAATGATGATGCAGTAATTACCGTATTAATGAAAGATAAAGATAATTGATATTATAAATATGAAAATAAATGTAACTAGAGACTTTTTATAAATTAAAATAATTTTATTATTTAATATGACATGTTTATATTGCTTAAATGAATTTGGTTATATTTAATAAAGTTTTTAAAACTTTAAAAAAAATCAATTATTGAGTGGTGTCAAAATTGACATAAAAGAGTTTTTAAAACAAATATTATATTATTAATTGATATTCAATTCCAAAAAATCTATGGTTCGGCCAAGAGACTTATATCATGATAGGTACATCATTGATGGAGAAATTTGTGGGTCTATTTTATGTTTATAGTAAGTTTATTAACTATATTATATAAAAATACAAAGTGACATGGTAAATGTCAAACTAATTAACTAAGAGTTAAAACTAAACGATAAGGTTGATATAGTGGCCCAAACCTGTCCAAAACCTATTGGTTGAGAGGTTTTAGACCTATCCCCACCTTAAACTTTAAAGAATCCACTTTGGAGCTATTAGAAACCGATTATGAATTTATTATAAAATAATATTTCTAGCTTTTCCTATGGTGCCCCTCCTCCCCCGTATAAAACGACACCACTTCTAACCAATTCTTCACACATTCAAAGAATTTTGGTTCGGCCAAAGCCTTCCCAAAAACTCTCTCAACATCCCAAAATTCATCCTAGAGGCATTATTTTGATCATAAAGCCAACCTAAAGATCCCTTTTAATCAAATCAAAAGGAAGAACCCGAAGAAGAGGTAACGTCTTCACCACCCTCTTTAATGTTCCTTTCTTCTTCAAATTCTTATTTCCTTGTTATTTACATTCTAAGATAATAAATTCACTATATTATATATACTGTGATGTTATTATAATTATGGAACAAAAAAAATTCATTATTCTATCCATCCCTTGAATGACATGTCACCATATATGCGTACGTACGGCCTACCGTCTCCACGTTGTGGTGTAATTGTTATTCAATATATTATTATTTAGATGGGTATAATAATGATTTATACTTCATGTAAGTAATAAATATAAAATGATAATGATTATTTCTATATGATATACCATCCAATTATATAATATTTTAATATCCAAAAAATGATATTTTCATTCGTACGTACATACGGATTACCGTCTCCACGAACGCGATGAGATTCATTCCCCTTCATATCCATTCAAGGAAAAATTTTATTGGATGATTAAAAATAATATTTAAGGACTTGATATCATTCTAGATATGAATAAGATACAAACTATCAATAACAAACGTGGCTTATGTAACAAAACATATAAAAGAAAATGAGTAAGTTAACACCCGAAAAAACGATAATACTAAGATATTATCAACAAAGAAATATTAAAAGATCACATATGATATCATATTAATGTATATGATTATTGTATAATTTAATAACAATTATTTCACCATTATACAGGATGTTAACCAACCCTCGACCAAGGAATAGTACAAGGTAAGGGTTATTTCACAATCTCTTCATTATCCGAGGTTGTTTATACGTAATTATCTATTGGGACCACTTTATCATCCACATCCATGTTTCTTAAAAATGAAT
Source organism: Viscum album (assembly GCA_963277665.1). Taxonomy (NCBI): domain Eukaryota; kingdom Viridiplantae; phylum Streptophyta; class Magnoliopsida; order Santalales; family Viscaceae; genus Viscum; species Viscum album. The sequence continues at coordinate 880,032,758 of OY728153.1, read as the reverse complement.
TTCAAAACATTATAACTATTTTACAGAATATGTGTTAATGTCAGTTATACCCTTTTTTTGACATTTTAGAAGAGGTTTATAAAGGAATCTTTTCGTCGTTTTCCAAACAAGGTCCTTTTTAACCTTTTCGACAAAATTAAGGTAAGAATGTTATTTTTAACTTATACGGTGGGTGTGACTATTTTTCTGCCATTATAATAACCTCAAAGAATCCCTTATAAGCTTATAAGAACATTTTCAAAGTAAATGTTTTATTTTATAATTATGTGACATTTAAATGATTTTAAAAAAAGTGATATTTCTCTCAAATAGTTTTGATTGCATCTATGTCAACATCCTTTGATGGATTTTAAGCTTATTTGAAGTTGATTTAGTATGATGCAAAACATCGATATTTTATTTAAGATTTTGTGATATTTTTTACTGTGTATGTGTTATTTTTATATCATTTATGGTTTTTGGATAAATTATTGACATTTTGTATGCTATTTTTGATACAAATGTTTATGTTATGTTTAAACCTGTTCATATGAAGAATGCATTGGACTTAATAAGTGACGGGTGGAGCCTACTATATCTCCTCGATGCATCGGTATGTATCATGAGACAAACTAGTGTCTTGGAACGAGGCCTTGACAAAATCTTATTTGTAGTCTTGGCATGAGGCCTTGGCTACGTGGTTATGATAGTCTAGCATTATGCATTCCGTCATTATGAAAGTGGTTATTGATATTACATGTGATTATTCAACTAGTAGAATATCCATGTGAATAAGTTAATGGAATTATTTCATTTTATCTTTGCCATATTATGCTGAAGTTAAGGTTTAAAAGGCTTTTTTAGTTAAAAATTTCCTTAAATGTTTATGTTTATTTATGAAAGTTTCATTTATATTGTTATCCTTACTGAGCATATGAGTTCACCCCTTTCAATGTTTTATTTTTCCCAGGATGTGAAGAAGTAATTTATGAATGACCTATAGCGATAGTATGTAAGGATATGAGTGTGGACTATGGAGACTATGCTGTTGTAGTTTTCATTTTTATGATTTAATGCAAGACTTATGAATATATATAGTGTTTCCAAGGCTACTAAACTAATCAATCTTTCAATATTTCATCATTCTGGTGATCATGCCAATATTATGTAATAGTGCACCAACTCTGGGTAACTGGGGTCATGGCATTACATAAGAGTACATGGCTAGGAGGGGAGACATTAGTACATGTCGTCTATCAGTCAAACACACTGTGTATCTTTGGTGGTTATATGCCCAAGGTGGTGGAAGTACACACCCAGGTATAATATTAAGGTTACATTCCAGGTATGGTATCTACACATTGTGTTTCCCTCTTTTCATAAACATTGAAGGTTTTCATCACTAGTTTAGTTCTTTCAATTATCCTTTATGAACATTGAAAATGAACATGAATTGAGGTTTCTAATTGACATTGTAGAGTCATGCCTCTATTATTACCCCCATCAGTACACAATTAGAGTGAATATGATCATACACTGAAGGTGGTAGGACATGGGATAAAAATGGATCCTCCTATCATGCAAATTTTGGAACCAACTTTTATACAAGATGAAGACGCTAGTGAACAGTTCTGTGAAGTGTTTATGAGGATCATGAAAACCATTCATGGTGCACCAAAACCTTATAATTCTATGAAAGAGCTAACATGAGTGTTCCAGAAGCATCATCTACAAAAAATTTATGGGTATGGTAGAACATAGGTTGTGGATTCATTGATGGAGTCTATACTTATGATCTTTGAGCAACTAGATAATACTCCCAAGTGTATGGTAAATCTCGCGATGTATATACTGCATGATTCCAAAAAGAGATGGCAGGATTCTTTCACTCAAGAAGAGAATCATTGGGATGTGTCATGGGCAGTTTTCAGATAGTCTTCTATGATTATTTCAATCCCATGATTCAAAGGGCCAAAAGATCCCATGAGTTCATGAATCTGGAGGTGTGTGATTTATCAATGATGGACTACATGGAATGTTTTACATAGCTCCAGGGTTTTACACCTATTTTGAGGGGTGAAGATGTATCGATGGATAAGAGATTCGAGGATGGTCTTAGGTTCGACATTCAATCACAGGTGAATTTCTTTAGTTTTTCTTCTGTATCTATTATTGTAAATTAGGAACTAATTATCTAGCATAATCTGATGGAAACTAGGTGTGCGATCAAGGGATATTCATCACCGATATCTGGTACTGTCTCAGTTGGTAGTAAGAAGTGTTATATGAAGATTTATCACAGTGATAGTTGTAGTTATAATGTATATTCAGGTAGTTATGTGAGGTACTACTAGTGTGATGGGGCAAGGTATACGAGGCCATAGTGTTCGAAGGACCCATTCGAGTGTTTATCATTGGGGAAAGATTGGTCATATTCAGTGCATTTGAAGAATGTTCCAACCAGTATCTTGTGAGGGGGGGGGGGGGGGGTCTTCACTGAATCCATGTTCTGGAGTATCTTATGATGCTTCTAATCAGTCATGGAACTAGAATGAATTAGGCCGCTCATGCCGAGGTGATGGTCGTGGCCATGGAATCCAAACCCTAGGATCTCACAGACAATAGGGTAGATCTTCTTAGTGTATCCAAGTGGTGTCACGTGGCTATGGTATAGGTCATAAGTAGTTCAATAAATCCAATAAGATGAGGTTCTTGGACCATCTACTATTAGAGGCACAATTTTTGTCTCTGTTTTAGCTCATTCCCTTTTTTAGTCGGGTTCATCACGTTAGTTTCATATTTGTTCCCATTGGGGAGAGCCTTGGGCTCAATGTTTTTTACTTTTGATGATGTTATGACACTATAAACTCTATTAGGGATATTATGGAATGTTTGAGTCAATGTAAAGAGTACCCCCATGGGTTACTGGGTGTCACTTATTATGGGACCTCTATCTCTTAGAGATGATATGCATTGATTTTATCCATAGAAAGGACTTTTGGGTATCCTTTCAGGCCATTGTCAATTTCTATCACCACAGGGTTATTTTTACATCACTAAAGGGAAGATTGTTCATACAAAAGGGTGAATGGGATGTCCAGGTGAGGTGAGAAGAACATGATCAATATGGGTTGGGTTGGATGATAGACCAGATTGTAAGTTTATATTAGGATGATAGGGGGTCTTGTTAGATAGAGTTTCCACCAATGGTTAATCATTTTAAGGATATCATTCTGGATGAAGTTTTTGGTTTACCTCCATTTATAAGGGTATAGTTCTCTATCATGCTAGTTATAAGAGTTTCATCTGTATCCATTACTCCTTATAGGATGACTACAATAGAGTTGCAAGATTTCTAGTGGTATCTAGAGGATTCATTGGCTTAGAGATTCATCTAACCTAGTATATATCCTTGGGGTTCTCTAGTCCTTTTTTCCTTACAGGTGGACGGTACCCTCTGGTTATGCATGGATTATCAGAAATTGAACCACATGACAGTTAAGTACTGGTGTCCTCTGCCTCATATAGATGATAAATTTAATTAGCTCCAAGGAGCTAGGGTATTAACAAAGATAAATTAGAGATTTGGTTATCATCATGTGCATGTTAGATCATCAAACATAACTCGCACATCCTTTCGAATCAGGTATGGTCTGTATGAGTATTTTCTCATGCCGTAAGGTCTCACAAATTCACCTATAGTCTTTATAGCACTATTGAACCAACTATTACATCCTTATATTGACTCGTTCATTGTGGTTTTAATGGTTGATTTCTTGGTGTATTCTCAAAACTAACACAATCATTCCAAACATCTAGATATTATTTTGAGTACAATGAGGGAGCATCAGTTATGTTCTATTCTCCTAAAGGGTCACTTCAAGATGGATCAGATTCACATCCAGGTTCACATAATCTTGGATACTAGAGTATCAGTGGATCTATAGAACGTGATAGTAGTAGTTTTCTTGGAGCATCCCAAGAATTTTTTAGGGGTGTGGAGTTTCTTGGGTTTGGCTAGTCACTACAAAAATTTAATACAGTACTTCTCATGCTTATCAGCGCCGTTGAATATCTTGACAAAAATGTGTGAAAAGTATGTTTGGAAAGATTATTACAATATGAACTTTTATTATTTGAAAGGGATATTTACTTTGGCACTGATGCAGATTCTTCTAGAGCTAGTTAAGAGATTGAATATATTTAGTGCAGCATCAGGTATCAGTCTAGGAGAAGGTCTTAAGAAAGGGGAACAATTCTTTATGTACAGATCTCTATGTTTGAGACCTCATGAGAGGAATTACCCATTGCATGATCTCAAGTAATATGTAGTTGTTCTTTCTTTATTTTTTTGGATACATTACATATTGGGAGATCATTTTGGGGTGTACACAAACAAAAAAATCCTCAGGTATATATTTAAGTAGTGTAATCTGAGTATGAGGTAGGGAAGGTGGGTGGAATACCTTTAGTCTTTTAACAACAAGTCTCAATACATGCCATGTAAGGGGAATGTAGTGGTTGATGTTTTGAGTAGGAGGACTTAGATGCAGTTAGTGAAGTAGGACAGTAGTGAGCGGAAGATTATGGCATTGTTATCTGAGATTCACATGGAGGTGAAAGATAGTCTGGGATAAACTTTTCTTTCATCCTTATCTATTACCTCATCCATACTAGATAGGGCGATGATGAGGTAGTTTTCGGCCTATAAAGTCCTAGTTATAAGGGAGAGTGTGGCAGGTGAGGTCCCTCTTCCTAGTAAGACCATAGTTAAGGATGAGTTTTTGTTACTACATAGTCACGTATGGGTTTCAGAAGACATGTGCGAGGAGCTTATGCGGGAATTTCATGCTACTGTATGGGAAATGCATACAGAAATCACCAAGATGTATCAAGATTTTCATCTTCAGTATTGGTATCCAGGTACGAAAATGGATGTCGATGTTTTTTTCAAGAGGTGCTCCACCTATTAGCAGGTGAAGGAAAAACACCAATGACCAACTGTACTTTTATTACTGCTACCCATTACTGGGTGTAAATAGAATGATGTCACAATATATTTAATGATAAGTTTAAAAAGGTCTCCTTGAGGTAATGATTTCATATAGTTTTTTGTTGACATGATCACAAAGGGTTCAAATTTCATAATGATCTATAAAACCATCAATGTTGATGAGGTAGGGATTTTGTACATTAGAGAGATTTTATGCTTGAATGGAGTCTTACATTATTCCATTTTTCATCGGGATGCTCGATTTACTTCCCATTTCTGGAAAGGGATTCATAGGGCACTGGATACATACGTACTTCTGAGCTGAGCATACCACCCTCAGAGAGATGGCCTATCATAGCACATGATTTTGGTGCTGGAGGACATTCATTGAGCATGATTCCAGGATATTGGGGGTTCATGGGAGAACCACATACCCTTGATTGGGTACTGCAATAACAATAGATTTCATGATACTATAAAAATTATTCCATATGAGTCTTTGTAGTTTATACCATGTCGATTAACCTTGTGTTGGATAGAGGTAGTAGTGGGAGCTATTATGGGACCTCATCTTGTCCAGGATACCACTGAACAAGTTCGGTTGATTTGGAAGTGGATGGATACTGTGTAGTCTCTTCAGAAATGTTATGACAATCTATGCAGATGACCTCTAGAGTTCCAAGTCAGGGATCATGTTTTCCAATGTGTTTCACCATGGCTGGGACACCAGAGGATAAGGGGACAGGGTATTCTTTCACCGAGATAGGTCAGGCCATTTAAGACTCTTGAGAGGGTATGGTCGATTTTCCTATTAGTTGTAGTTCCCATAGAGTTATCTAGATATGCATGGCATCATCCATGTTTCTTGGTTGAGGAATTAATATTCATACTCATCTCATGCTTTTTAACCTGACGAGGTTCAGTTATATGTTGATGAGTCTTTTGTGGACAATACTATTTTAATTGTGGATCGCAGCACAAAGGTTCTTCATGGCTAATATGTTCCTATAGTATGGTTATATAGAAACATGGCCCAATGTAGAACGATACATGGTATAGGGAGGTCGATGTATGAACACACTGTTTAGAGTTGTTTGAAAATATTTCTTCACCACCATTGGAAGGGAAATTTGTGGTCAAATTTCTTTAAAGTGTGATGTTTGTATGAACCTAATTCTTTATTTAGGGTATAAATATTTTCTATTCTAACTGTATTTCAGAAAACAGGAAAAAATAGGTTAGGGGATGAATTAAGGGCTATTTCACAACTTGACTGAGTGTTACATGCTGTTTAATCCCAGTACACTCTATGTAATAATGTCTGTAGGCCTTTTATGACTTGTATATGAATTCTGCGAAAGTAAAGAAAAAAATTAAATATACATGGTTTTTTTATTCAGAGTACACACCATGTATTTTGTAAAATTTTATAAAATGCGATATAGACTCATTTTCCCATTTCTAGATAGTAGCTAACCTGGGTTCTCTCAAATAATAGTTTTGTGGATAGATTTATCTCTTGATTCTCCATCTAAACTTCATGTTGATCATTGTTAGATGTGTTGGAACCCAATCTGTATGCTCTTTATTCCTCTTTATACTTTCTTCATGATTTAATCTTTTGACCTAGTTATTGATGGTTGAGAATTAATACTTGTTTTTTAGATCTACTCAGATCTAGCTCGAATTTGAGGATGATGCTGGATGAGGAGAGACAAATGAGTATGATGAAGGTGGTTTCATGACTTTCACAAATTTTCAACCTATTCATATATGTCAGAATTCCATGTTCCCATTTTTTTGATGTTGCCATGAATAAGAATATTCTTTAGTTGTTTCCAATTTACGTTTAAATAATTTATATTGTGTTCTTAATCATGTTTTAGGTTGTTTTCCTTGAATGAGGGTAACCCATGGATAAGTTTCCCTTCGATGACAATTTATGGTCATTTTTCCTAGGTTTCCTATGAGGCGTGCCTTGTTTTGCATTATTGGGTTGTTGAAAATTAGTTTTGATTATTAAATGGAATTTCAATTGTGTTAAATTATAATTGAATTGATTGAGGGTTTAGGATTTGTGATTTTCCCCAATCCATATGTTATGTCTATTCTTGTTTTACCATTTTTTGAATGTTTTCTCCAATTGTGTACCTGCACATGTTTGTTTGGTTTTGTAAAAGTCTTGTAATAGTTTATATTATTTCATAAGATTGTGAAATAATTGATACCCACATGATTTAATGTTTTCAAACTATGTAATCAAGTAATTTTCATGTGTTTCTTGTTGTATGTTTAAAATTTTGAGTAATCAAAAGTAAAAGCCTTCTGAGGTTGGCCTGGTTATTATGCTCAAGCTGTGACTGGGTGATGGATATATCAGTCAGGATCATGGAGGCTTTACTTATTTTCTGTGTAAAAAATTGATCATTGTGTTGTTCCATGGATAGACACTATTGGCTTTGTTTACATGTCATTAGTGATACCTAGGGATTTCTTATTGGATAGCCAGTAATGGTCTTAGTTGACATGGACTTATTCCACACCTAGAGTGAATATGAGATTCCAGAGAGGTTCATTAGGATGGGATTGAAGGATGTCGATAGTTTTTCACCTAGAGTGATACTGGATATCCAAGGGGGTTTCCCATAATGCCTTCTAGGTTGCAAATATATTATTAACATTGAATGATACTTGAGTTCCTACTTAAGAATTTCATGGCAGTGATCGTGTTTTAAATTGAATATTTAAATGAAATGATTTATGATATGTTTTCCAGGCCAAAACATAATCATCAAATTTGTCTTCACTATCCACAAAACATTTTTTTAAATTTTTTTAAAAATCACTTTTCTGGAAAGTGGGAAACCATATATAGAGAACAACCATTCACCCATATCCCCATCAACATGACACACCATGTTCAGATTTCAAAACCCAAATTGAAAATTCAAAACCAAAATCCAATAACTGCTAAAAACCATATTGACGAGCTACCCATTATGGTCTTAATGATGAGGATACCTCGAAAATCACCTTACATCCACCATCATGTCGTTGACCTGACATCCCATTACCATCACCACCATCAAGTCTCCACATTACCAAAACATCATCCTCATAATCTATAACTGTCTGCCAGTTCTCTGATGTCCAATTCTTTCTCCAACCACCGTCGCCTCCATCACAGGTGTTTTCAGGCTTAGGCCAGATCCTGAGACATATATAATTCAATTTAATTGAATTACTTAATAAAGATGAAATGAATGTAAATAAAAAATAGTGTCTGTAGGACGGTTTAATTTTGAGTACTTTGTAGATTACTTCTTTCATTATTTTACACTTCATGTTACATATATTAACAGATAGACTTCCATATATCTTCAGTTGTTTCATACATGGATTTAGTCTCATATCCATTTGAGTCATGTTTTTGGGCCCAGATAGAATAAGTTTTTATAAGTGTCGATAAATGTAATAAACCTTCTAAAGACACATTATTTTCTGTTAGGAGAATGAGATCATGGAACCTAACCGAGGCTTGTAGTGATTCTGAGTCTCTTTTGATCCAATTGTACTTTTTGTACTTGTATTGCATATTACTACAGATTATCCTGTCTTGGAAACATTCCAAGAAAATGTGACATAGAGCATCATCCTTTATATTATATTAGGTATATTTATTTTTATTTTTAGTCTTACGTTGTTCATATTATGTTATGGTATTACTAATACCTATATTAAATTCTTATTATTTACTTTGTATAGCACTCTATCAGGGAGGTAATAGTATACCCACTATCACACCAAGCCCCTCACTACTAGTCGACATCCTCTAGTGTTTTTGTAAATGCACTTGAGACCATGTGGCCAACTGTGTAGGGGGAATCTTTATGTGGCATTTAGGTTTGGGATTTCTCACATCATATTTTTATTTTCCTATTTTCAATATAAATTTTTTTATCCCTTTAAATGGGTTCGGTCTCAAAATTGATATTTTAAATCAATAAAACTGTTTTCCTTCCATGATCATTTGGTTTATATTCCACCCCTCATTTCACCAATATAACCTTTATTTTTTTTCAACGATCCATTATATAGTTTTATGGTTATTTTTAAATGTTTCAAAAAAGATCACAACAATATTTTAGAAAAAAAATCAAAGTGGAATGTAACTTCTCCATTTATGGTAATATTAAAAAAACTCCCAAAACACTTTTATGGGATTGATTCAATTTTAATATTTTTTAAAAAAGTGATTTAATTCTTTTGAAATTACATTTCATATATTTCTCTATAAATTATCTTGTACTATTTTGGAGGATTAATCTCATTGAAATACAATAATTCTTCTATCTTTCCTAATTACCCTCTTTGTAAAAATTTTATTTTTCTACCATTTTCATTTCTCTATCAATGCTATATTTTTTTTTCTTTTTATGGAATGATGTTCTCTTATATTATATACATCAATTTATTGGTGGAATTATTAACTTAAAAATATATCCATTATATATATAATATGTCAATTCCATCTTCATAGTCTTATTAATTAAATGTTATTTACCTATTAATTTTCTTAATATCATTGGATACACATTTATTTCCCAAGGATTTAACTTGTAATGATTATTTATATAATTAAGAATGAATTTCTTATACGATTAAATTTGAAAAGGATATGAAACCCATTTTCCATCCATGTGTTCTTTCTAATATGAGGAATGTTTAATTTCAAGAGGCACAAATATTCATGGATAATTGATATTAGGGGTCCTACATTACCCTATAATACAATGGTTAAAAAAATTTATCAAATGAAACATAAATATATTGGAACAATTTAATTGCTCACAAATATTGATTGAAGTTTGTGACTACTGTTGGTTAGGCTTACCTATCATAATGCTTGTGACACATTTCTATAGTTTCCAAATATAACACTCTTTGGGATCTTATTTATTTACTAATTTATTTTAAACTCTCATAATTCATGTCTTATTTTATAGCATTCCTTATTCCATGAATCATGATTTATGATATATTCTTTTTTGTGTATGATTATCTAATGTTATATCCATGTAACTTGATATTTTTTTTCATTCATGTATTTTATAGTTTTTATTATATTTATTTCTATATTTAAATGATTATTTTTTCTAATTTTGTAATGGTTTGAATTCATTTTTTAATTGGAGGTGTCATAGAGTATATTATTCGAAACTACAGAAAAATACACTTCGTTCCACAAGCTTCACTTGTTGGGTGAGACCAATTTTATTAGGCTGATCAAAGAGCACACAAAATGAACATAATAGAAGAACCATGGAAAAAAGACACATCTAGAGTAAAAAATGACATTACATGTTGTTTAATAATAACACTTCATGTACTAGTGCAATCCGTGAAAGTAACAGATGGTGTGAAGTAGTGAAAATGAGCATGAAGTGAAGTACACTTGTTTCAAGGTGTCACACATGTATATCACTCTGTGAAACATTTTAATTACGCACAAAAGTCCACATGTTGTGAATTTATTAGACATGGTGAAATATTTACACATTATGTAGTCATTACATGAAATGTATAAAAATTAGAATGTGATTTAAACATCCAAATTTTATGTATCATCAATTTTGGATGCATTTTAATACTCAGGACCCATTAATGTCCACTTCTAGACTAATCCTTAATTTTATTTATTATTACATAATCGGAATTAGTGCCTAACAATTTATGGCCAAATTTCTAATATTGAAATATCTCATAGACCAAATATTAGAGTGAGAAGCTACATTATATAGGGTCCTCATAGTTCCTCTCATTTTTCCAATTATTAATTATTTTTTATTACTTACTCTTATTCTACCTTTATTAGGATTAGAGGTAAACTCGCCTTGTACTAGGGTTACATTAAAAAAGGTAGATGGTTTATAGGATTGAATTATTTTTTCTTAATCATGTATTTGGTTTGATTAAATTCTTTTATCAATTTCCAATACCTTTATTTAAATTTTATCATGACCATTGGTATTTAAATTTTAAAGTAACCATAAAATTGTGCTAATAAAAACCCTAAATAAGGCATTACCATTTTCATATTTAGTGGATTAGTTTTCAACATGTAATCAAGACAAAATTGAATCGGTGATACCTTAAATTACCATACCTGTGGAAATATGGTAGATTCCCACCAAGGGGAGGGTACCATTACAATTATATCTCCCTAATCTAGACTATGACACCATTAATTGAATAATAAACCATTTTTATAAAATCCAATTTCACGTAAAATATAAAATTAAAAAACCGAAGTATAATTTAAAAATATGATTCAAAAAAAATCATTCATTTGTTGTTTTTTCTTCTTTTCATTTTTCAAAACTATTTTGGAATCAAAAAATATTTTTTATATCATCTTTCATAATTAATAAATCACACCTTTTTGTCTCCCTTTTCGTTAAATCAATCAAAAAACACTTTTCTTATCAACCCTAATTAAACAAATTCACCATCTATGACTGTTAAACCACAAACATTCATTAAAACAAATTTAACTAATTCTGTTACACAGTTAGAGTATTTATAAATATGTATTTTGATTTGAAAATTCAGGAAATAATTATGCCTCATGGGTGTTTCATGCCTTGATTATACCTTTGTACTAATCTTATGATCATTTCTGATATTTAAATTTTATCACTTTTTTACCTTTGCTAATTGTTTGATCTCAAAGATTTTCTAATTTTACCATTCCCTTAGGTTATGAATATAAGTTCTAGGCATAAAAGAAGAATAATTTGAATGTATGACCAACATATGATTATTCTTAAATCACCTTGAATTATTATTTCACATGATCAAAAGATCATGTAAAATGTAAATAGTATATTTATAAACTACATTAATATGATACAATCAGAAAGAGATGATCTTTAAATGTAATTTGTAATAAATTTATAAGAATATTAATACTTTAAAAAACATGTAATTCCACTTATTTTGATGATCTGATGAAATAGATTTCATCACATCACTATTGTGTTATAGTATTAAATTAAATAATCCATCTATAATTGTTCAACACTTGCACTACAATCTCTCATAAATACCGCTAAATTGTTGGGTTCTAGCATGTCTAATCATAATCACTTTCTTTGTTTTGGTTGACTGAATTAATTTTCTTTTCGAAGAGATATTACATTTGGTTCTATCTTTAATTCTTGAGAAAGTAGAAATACATATCTTTATATATAACTCTATATATCTCTCTAGATATATAAATCTATTTATATATCAAGTTATATCCCTTTAAATATCCATATAGATATATCTCTAAATTTTTTTCTTGATATATCTCTATATATATATATCTATAGATATCTTTATTGATATATCTCATAATATATATCTCTAAATATCTCTTATATAAATTGTGATCACCAAAAATTTCACTTTAGGAAAGTGATATATTTATATATAATTACATATTTATTACGCTAGGTTTTTTGAATGGAAATTTCACCTACGTCCTTATCCATTTGTAATATTCTAAATTGACCCCATGTTCATTAATAATAATATATTTATTATGTATCACTTGAAAATTGTAACACATTAATAATACAAATAAATATCAATTATTTGTAATTGGACCATTAAACATGGTCCACATTCCCTCATCATAATATATCTATCCTGGAATAATAACAATTTAATTAAATAAATTTTATTATATTACATTTTTTATAAATATAAAACATATTATATTCTCCAAATATTTAACTAATATTTATTATATATTATTTACCTCACTTTATTCATTCAACTAACATTCGATAAAATTATGAAAATCAACCAAACAAGAATAAATATTATTTATTATAACTTATTAAATTAATTTTCTGATTTTAAATGATATTATAGATAAACATAGTGCTTCACCCTATATGCCACCTTCTCAAAGTCATTAGGCATAACAACCTATAGTCTGAGGATAGTGTCAAGAAAAATGTCAACGCATCCATATAGAAATATGTTATTATCAAAATGATGTTAACCATGTAAGAACATTTACCGTGTAATATAATAATTTTCCATGATATATTTAATCAATATGGTTTATTATTTCCGCCCTCAACATATATACATGATTTATATTTCATTGAATTTTTGAAAACTAACTTTCCCACTAAACATAATTAAATTGGATTTATACATGTATTCTTTTCATTAATGGAAATAAATGATAAATCTTTTCTTTTATTATCCATTAATATTATTTCACCTATTATGAACCCAACATGTAAGATCCCACATATTTTCCCATTCATGTTTCTCTTGGAGTTTTTTATTAACCTTTCACCTGAGTACATTTTTTCTCCTCTTTAAACCCAAAGATTGAAAAATTATAGAGGATTCTTGTAGAGAACCTTTTTGGGGAAAATGGAAAGTAGTTCAGTATTTTATGTTTTATTGAATTAATGAGTCCATTTATAAATGGGATAAGTTTTTCGTTGGATCTTAGTAAGTTAAGAATCATTAAGGGGGGTTTAGATTGTTTAAAGGGGAAATGGGATAACAAAAAATATTCCAAACAATTACAAGGAATGTAAATGAATTAAATGTCATGTAATTTTCAAGTGTATTATTAAAAATAATCCTAAGTGATGAGTTTTTATAATATCCCATTAAAAATTATTACACGATGTGTAACTATTTTACACACCATGTATTTACCAAACCTTCAACATTAATGACTAATGTGTGGTTTATTACTCATTTCACATGGCATAAACCTTCTCCTCTCAACCTTAGGGAATCTTCTAGATGAATTTGGATTTCCAGCCTCCTAACCATACATAATTTTAATTCCTTTGATCCATGGTATGTATATTTTGTTTAGCTTCTACATTATGTACCTTGGTTCTCAAACTCTTGTGGTGTAAACCATTTACTGTTTATGTTTTCGGTCTTAATCTCGGTCTTCTTGATCTAGGATCGTCATTTCAATCATCCACATCTTCTATCTTGTTGGTGTTTTCTATTGCAAGCATTACATGATCATCAGTTATAGGTAGGGGTCTAAATATTAATCCTATAGTTTGAAAATTTCCACATTTATTAAATCTTTTTATTGTGCCAAGGTAACATGTGCCAAAAATAATTAATTTATTCCACGAATTACATTGGATTCAAATGGCTTATGACCTGGATTGTCGATACCTATTGGGTGAGTGAACCTTGAATATAATTGAATTGGATAATGTCTTAATGTTTTTTAGCATGACATGAGACCTTAGGTTATTTCTTGATATAGAATCCCTGAGTTGTGGAATATTACTTATTGATATAACTACTAATAAATTGTGAATATATTGAATATGGTATATGAACGATAAATGGTAATTCACATAATTAACCATTGATATTTATTATGTGAAATTTCATTGTCCATTATGTATGATAGAACTTATGTTCAATGTTGAAACTCTTATATATTGGGCTCAACCCTAGAACATTCATACATATTTGTTGAAATGTTGATATTGAGTGCTCTCAGTCCAGTCCAATGTTGTAATGATTATAGAGATCTAGCACTATTATTTCCTATATTATATTTCTTATAGGGATTTGACCTAAATAATCCAATTCATATAGGTCTTTGAAATGGATTAATGTGACAATAACATAGTTATATAGTGGTGGTTGGAATAGTCTTAAGACATGCTCAGAGATATTCTGACATGGTTCTACTGTAGGTTATTTTACCATGGTTATATCGTTGTGGTTTTCATGGTTATAAGACATGATAAGAGTTATTCCATCATTTATCCAAATTAGGATTTTATTTCATTTAATTAATTGTGTTGTAAATCAATAAGAATTTTTATATCTTCATTTAATACACTTCTTATCAAAATAGTTTTTGAAGACTTCGTGGTGTTAACCTACTAATGTATACTCAAACCCAATTCTGGCCACCATTTGGTACATGATAATACTACGTTGATGCCATTTTAGAAAATGTAAAATGTCCATATTTGTTTTCTAATTTTTTAGGATGGAGTTTGGAAATGGGACCTATGACGGGTTTAGGAATAGGGAGTTTTGAGTCTTTATTGGGTATTATATTCTTTTAGTGGATTTATTTTTAGAATTATATTTAGTTACATTCCAACACATCGTTTCATTATTCCTTTTATTATTTGTTGTATTATTTAGCTAGATCATATTATTTTTTCCACTATTTATATAAAATGATTTATTCCATTTTATGGTGTATATTCTACTTCTATGACACATCATACATGGGGGTATTCTCTCTACAATATAAATTTCACACCCCTACTATTAGTTACTTGCCTCTAGCATACCGGGAGGTGCACATGAGGTCTCGTAACCAATATTTTTTTATAAGTGAAAAATTACTAGATCGGGGGATGTAAAATGTTTGTATCGAAGGATCATGTTTTCTTTCCAACTTATTTACTTTTTAGAAATGGTAAAAAGGAAAATATGAATTTTTAGGACTTGGTAATGATCTTGGTCATTATACTAACCAACCTATGTATGATGTTAATATGAGTGCTGAGGGATGAGATTGTTGTTGTGTTGTTTTCTTATTCCAGATGATGTTATTTCACCTTATGTTATTCAAATTTTATATGAGGTTATCATTTTATGATGTTACTTTTTTTTATATTTGTACACGTGGCCAATTATGGCATGATATGAGAATACATGCATGAAAATAGTAACATAGGTATATAATGACAATAATTATTAATGATAGGGGTAGATGTAATTTTTTATGTGATGTATACATGCCTTTTGATCTATGATATGAGATATCTATTTCATTGGATAAATGAAATGAATTAACGTGTCATTCAAAAACACTTTTAAACAATGGTGAAAGAGACTAGGACTTATTAGTCATCTATTGTATACTTCTATTGAAGATTAACATATTATTATCAAATTTTATATGAAATGAGTTATTCTTATATAAAAATATACTCCCCACCGTCTTTAACTTTTAGTCCAGATAGTGGAAATCAGCACACTCCTAACACAGTTAAACCAAATATTCTTGTATTTAGTGAAGATCAGATATACGTTTAGCTTCGTGAGAACTTCCTGAGGGTCTTGTGATCCATGAAAAGGGAGAATCTTCGTACCATTTCTTCAATTTATGATCTGACAAGAGAGTTTCAACTATATCACACCCAATGGTTCCTCGGGAAGGGGTACCCTAGGTTGTAGAGTTCTTGATCAATCCATTCCAAATAATCTTCATGAATCTTGAGATACTCATTGATAGAGGTGATTCGTGATATATATAATCTTCATGGACATGAAAAGCATTGGTGTAAAATTCTGGAGGAAACTGGGATGTAGGGTAGGCTATCCTGGACAGACATTAAGATTACTTTCCAGAGTCATTTTAGTACTGAGAAGTTGAGGAATTAAAAATCTTATGAGTTAATGCTTCTGACATTGGAGGGCATGTCAGTGATGGACTATGTTGTACAGTTCACCAACCTACAGCACATTGTGACATCTTTGGACGTTGATAAGATCTCCAGGGAAATAAATTTGCAATATGAACTTCACTATGCCATTAGGTCATATGTAATCATTTTTCACTTGAGTGGTCTTGAGGATGTCATGAACACAAAAATCATCATGGAAGGGAATATGAGTGATACACTGTGAAATGGCCTAGATGTGTTAGTAGAGAGATCTAGGAGATCATAATTGATTTGAAATTAGTTCCCATATGATAGTTAATACTATTTTAGTAGTGGGTAGAGAAGTCAGCTTAGTGGATAGACATCTTAAGAATACATTTTGTTCGAGTGCTATTTATGTTTCATGTTTGGCCACAAAATCCCATAGTGTCCTTACCTAAAAGTTGAGATCCATGTATATGATAGACTATGTAATATTGTGAGGTTCTGTGAAATCATACCATAGAATTCTATTGAAGTGGGATTATAATAGGCACATGATCTATAAAGGGGATCAACTACCCCTCAGTACACTGGTAGCTCAAGTTTCATTGGTCTCTTATACTATGTAAGGGGATGTGGTACACCATTGCATGAGCAGTAAAACCAGGTAGGGTAAATAACATATGTTAATCAGACTGAATCCCAGGGAAAAAGTATAATTTAGATTCATGTTATGTAGATTACTCCATTTATCGTGGATGCATGACCATCTATCGTCAGAGGTATGATTCTTGTATCATCAACCACAACTTGTGTTTTTTTAATATATGTGCATTGAACTATTTTTTATATAATCATTTGTAAAATGGGTTTGTCTTGTATGTGTAAAACATTGATATTTCATAAACCATTGACTCAATTTTTGGAGTTTTCTTAGAGAATATCAATTTTTTAAGGCGTGTTGTCTAGATATTGGTGGTCTCTATTTCTTTTTGGAATCATTTATGTTAAAAATGATAGGATTTAACTTGATTCTTGGTATGTATTTGTTAGTAATATATAAAAATCATATCATTTATTATAGGATAAGTTTTACTTTTCTATATCTAGATGGAGGTTGTTATTTTCAACAAGGTCAGTGGAATGTTTTGGCTGGTCATGAGGGACTAATTAAGTGTATATTAGATTGTCTGACAGCTCAGATAGTTGGTCATTCTCTTGATTATGGTTGATTTAAGAATTATTATTTTCCTCTAGTGGTAGAATATTATAGTGATGTTTTCCTTGATTATTTCTAAGGATTTCCTCCCGAGCAAGAGATCGAGTTCACAATCAAGTTGTTGTTATTAGGAAGCCAATTTCTATCCCTTCTTACAGAATGACACCAGCTGATTTTCATGAGTTAAAAGTTTAGTTCGAAGATCTATAATCTAAAGGCTTCATATGGACTAGTGTATCTCCTTGGGGTTCTCTAGTTCTATTCACCAAGAAGGCTGATGGGTCTTTTTGGTTAAGTGGGGATTTGTAGTGGTTGAACTAGATGAAGGTCAATAAAAGGCATCATCTTCCTTGCATTGATGGTTACTTCAATCATTTGAGAGGTGATAAAATCTAATACAATATTTATTTGAGAGTAGGTTTCTATGAGTTAAGGGAAACAACATTGAAAATCCCTCATACTTATTTTAGGAGACACTATGGATTCTATTCATGAACTTGAAGAATATGATCTTTCATCCTTTTCTAGACCAGTTTGTGGTGGTTTTTGATGAAGCAATATTAGTGTAATACCATTTAGAATAATATAATTCCAAACATCTTGAAATCATCTTATGTAAAATGAGAGATAAATAATTAAATTCCAACATATCCAAATACAACTTATGTATTAATAAATTTCACTTCTTGGTCCATGTCGTCTCAGATATAGGTGTATCAGTGCACATAGAGAAAGCGGAATCCATGGAATCTTTGAACATCCCAAAATTGGATTTTAGATTCAGATATTTTTGGGATTATATTTTCATTATCAGATAATTATCCATGATTTCTTCCATTTGGCATCGCCGACATCCCGGTTGACCATGAATGCAGTGAAGATTGTTTGTTCTAATTTTCGTGATAAAACTTTTCTGGAGATGAAAGAAATGACTTCCATAGATCCTATCCCATTTTTATTTATTCTAGGTAAATCATATACCATGTAATTTGATTCATTTAGAGTTAGTATTAGAGTAGTTATAATAGTGGATGATATAGTGGTTTCTTATAGTTCTAAATAGATGACACCACATCAGCGGAATTACCCTACTCACAATCTAGAGTTAGCAGCAGTGGTACATCCATTGAGATGTTGAGATAATATCTAATGGGCGAGAGGCTTGAGTTATTCATAGAACATAGGATAGATAGGTAAATCTTTTCAAATGTGACCTGAACCACTAGCTGATGAGATGGTTTGAGTGTCTGTAGTCTGGAAACTTTGCATTGACTTAGACATCAGGAATAGGAAACAACATTACTGATGATTTGATTTGAAATACCATTATAGAGGCAGTATAAGAGTATTTTTATTAGTTGAGGGTAGTGGCCCTTTTTTCATACATTCATCTCGATGTTCAGGAGTCTCAGGAATTGATTTCTTGGACTTCTATATTTTTTATACATGTTTCTGTGGATCGTATTAAGACCAAAAAGTTTTTTGATATGGATGGATTTTTTTAAAGACAAATTATATGGCAGGGACACAATATTAGAACAGTCTCTCATAAGTTGAAATTTACATCTTTTCCATGATCAATTCATTGTTTATATGGGCTTACACGAGGAGCTGATGTGGGAGTTTCATCCATCTAGATGGGTGGTGAAACCTAGTTCATCAAAGATGTATTGCGATATCCATAAAAATAATAGTGGTCATGAATGAAGAAGTGGGTGGAGTGCATAGTGGATATATGTTTCACTTGTAATCTAGTGAATGTTGAGAATCATATTAAAGATGGGATTTTACACCCTTTTCTCATTCCTATGTGGAAAATGGATAATGTCACAATGGATTTCAAGATATTATTTCTCAGGACAACTGATAAGAATGAAATTTTAGGGGTTTTTTTGGATCTAATTACTATATTAACCCACTTATTTACTATTAGTGTAACATTCTCAGTTGATGATATGGTTAGTCATTGTGTGCATGAGGTTGTTCAGTTACACGGTGTTCTAAGGATTACCATTTCATACATATATCCTCATTTCATATCATGTTTCTTTAAGGGTCTTCATAAGGATCTAAGATCATGTGTTCTTTTGTGCACAACCTATCATCCACATACTGATGATCTATCTTAGTGAGATATTATAGATCTGGAGGATATGTTAGGATCTTGTGTTTTTAATATTTAAGCATCATGGGAAAAACATATGGCACTCATGGAGTTTTCCTATAATAATATCCTCTATTAATCTATCCAAATGGATAATTTTGAGGACTTCAATGAAATTATATGTCATTATCATGTTTGTTTGATGGAGGATGGTGAGTCATTACATGTTGGACCTAGTCTTGTATAGGAGAAATATGAGAAAGTTTAATTTTATCAGATATTGTTTGGTAACCACTTATAGAAAGATGAAAAAATATATTTAACATCAGATGTGAACTCTAGAATTCGAGGTTGGTTATCATATTTTTCTTTTTCATCTCTCTTCTATTCGGAAATGTCATGTTTGGAAGCATGGAAAGCTTGAACCTATGTTTTTTGATTCATTTGAGATTTTGTAAAGGGTCATATGAATGCCATGTCATTTCTCCCTTTCAATGTGCTATAGTTCCATGTACAACATTTTCCACATGTCATAGCTGTGGATATATCATCTGTACACTTTCCATTTGATGGATGTAGAAGATGTCGAGTTTTGTGTTGATGTATAATTTGAGGGGCATCAAATATGGGATTTGGGTAGTAGTGTGATATATCGTCAGTGTATGACTATATCATTATATCATGGGAAGTATCGGCATGGGAGATTATAGGAGGAGACCTAAGAGAAGGGGTTTGACATGAAAAAATAGTGGCCAGACACGATTCTTTAGACCATACAGTGATTCATAGAGTGAATTGGGATGAGCTATTATATGATGGAGAGGTTGTAAGATCCCATATTTGTTTCTAGATATGTAACCCTATCTGTTTTACATTTAAAATCTCATTCAGTTAAGATTTACTTCATCTTTAAAAATAAACACGGGAAAACTAAAGAGGATCCTTATGGAGAGCTTTGTTGGGGAAAATGATTTATGTCCAGGGATGTTTTTTTTGAATTAATGGAATTACGGTATAAATGGGTTATGTGCATCAAGGATTCTTGGTATGTTGATAATTTTTAATGGGGTTTCAAATTATTTAAATGAAAAATTGGATGAAAACCCATCTACAAAACATTTAAATGGTGAGTAAATTGAATAGACATGATGTTATGTTTATGTGCTTTAATAAAAAGAATATAAGGTGAGTGTTCATTGGATAATTGCATAATTCCCCAATCTAATATTTTATCTTATGTAGTATATGAAATATAAATTGTGAAAATTATAATTAACCATTAATATTTATGATGTGATATTGTGATATCCCTGCATTATAGTAGGACTTGTGTTCAATGGTGAAATGGTAATGTATCATGATCAACCCTGGAACATGCTCAATTTTATACTAAAATTATAATACTTATTGATAATGACCTCTTCTAATGTTTTAATACTTATAGAGAGTGGGATCTACCTAGTCCCATATTGCAATGCTTTTGGGGATTTGACCCAGATGCTTTAATGATTATAGGCATTTTACCAAGATTATTGTGACTTTACGAGGGTTATATGGTGGTGGTTGGAATGGTCATAATACATGCTAAGAGATATTACAGCCTGGTGTCGACATAGGTTATTTTACTATCATTATATTGTTACGGTCGTCATGGTAATAAGTCATTCTCAGATATATTTTGGCATGGAGCCGAACCAGGTTATTATTGTACTTAATTAATTTTTGAATTAATAAATGCATATGTTTATCCCTTTATTTCATACACTTATTATCAGACTAGATTGTTTAGATATAGTGGTGTTGACCTTCTGATTTATACTCACACCCTATTAGGGACACTGTTTGGTACTTGATCATGTTACATGGATTCAGTTTTGGACAAGGGAAAATGATGTTATTGTTGATTATTTTCTTGTAGGATGGACTAGAGATTAGAGGCGAGATCGATGTGGGGTTTGGGAATGGGGAATTTTGATTCATTATTGAGTATTTTATTCTTTTAATTTTATTTTTTCAAACATGCCTTTCATTTACATTCCAAATTTTCATTAAATTATTCCATTATTAGTCATTATATTATTCTATTGGATCTTAATTTTTTATCCTCTATGAGTATGCTTTGATTTACATTGTTTGTATAGTTTATATTCTATTGAAATAAAACATTATACTACGGGTTATAGTCTCCCAACTAAACATTTCACATCCCTACTATTAGTTAGTAGCCACTAGAATATGGGGAGGAGCACCAATGGTCTCATAACCTACCCTTATTGGACACTTGAGAGGGTAACTAATCAAGGGATGTTAAATAACATATCCCACTTTATCATTAACATATGTCATCAAGGTTTTTATAAATACATCAAAGTACATGATTTGTGATATATATTTTTTAACAATCATAAAATTTAAGGACCAATACACACATCCATAGATAAAAATATACAATAACAAATGGTAATGTGGATTTTCTATTGACGGGCATATTCTTATAACATCCTTAGTTGAGATTACCAAGTGTGAAAACCATGAGAATATGTCTTAATGTATTATCAGCCTCAAAGATCTAATATCCAATCATATTTGTCTAGTAACAAAATATCATCAAACAATAGACCTGGATTCAAGAATAATATCGAGGAACCTCATGTTTACCATCATATTGAGGAACTGATATAACCTTTCATTGTGATATATATTCCAATGAAAATATCAGATATTAATATCATGAAAAAAAATCTAAATCTGATAAGAAATTTTTTTTAATAGATAAAAACATGTAATAAAGTACTAAAAAACGTGGTTCTAGAGAAACAACTCCAACAGACTCCCTCATTCCCTATAACCAACATAAAACATCATTTAGTCCAATAGCTCTTAAAATATACTCGCTCTTCAGATGAGATATATCCATTATTTAGGGGAATTCACATTTTCATTCATGGATAATATTCTCACTAAAAATTCACCACACTAATAGAATTACCTCAACTGATGAACAACAAAAGTTTGTGCTTTTTTCCATTGGTATGACCATGTCACCTTGAAGAGATCCATTGTTTTAGTGTTTTCACAGTAAACTATAATAAGGTATTTAATTCTAGAAAACACATCAAGCTCTTGTAATATATTTTTAATCAATGTTTATTTATTTTTTTCATTAATAGTGTAATATACACATACTCTACTATAGAATCAGTGACAACTGGCTCTTTTGAACTCTTCTAGATCACATATCCTCCATTGAGACAAAAAAATATACCTAGACTTTGAATTTTTATCATTATGAATAGTATGAAAGCTATTACATGTATAACCATTGACGACTACCTCTTAAACTCTTCCATAAACTAGGAACATACCCTTAGTTAGACTCAAATACTTAAGGATAGCCTTCATAGTAGTTCAATGATGTTCACCTGGATCTTATTATTATTAGAGTTGGTGGCCTAGAACCTACTACTTTGTACTATATTCATTAAAAAATACCTTATCACATCTTAATTTCTCTTCTGCATGACAATAAATGTGATAATTTCGTATGGATAGCTGTTGCACTGAAGGATCTTAGCAGATCCCTACTATGATGGGAACCCGGAAGTGCCATAACATTGTTCTTGAATATATGTTCTATGGCCGGATGATATTATTTGTGGGACACAAATAATACAGGCCATTAGGGGTGATTACACATAAAACATTAAGGCAGTATCTCATGGTGTGTGCCCTTGGTAATGTCTAGGAGGATATTTTGAAAACGAGACCTGCCAGTAAGAAATCCACATTTCATAGTGTCATTGGATGTTCCTATCTATGGACGTGTGTATTGGTCCTTAGACATTATGATTATTATTAATGGGTATCACAACTCACGCACATATATCTATTGAAGAATGATGTTATGACACACTGTTTGCAGTGAGGTAGGATACATTGGGTGCATCACGAGTGCGGAATGGGAAAGTAGATATCTCAGGCCCTTTTATGGAATTGATATAGACTAAATAAATTCGTGGCCAAGGTGAGGAATGGGAAAGTTCAATTCCAGAAATTCAAAGAAACAATAATCAAGAACATGGGTTGATGGCACTAGATTGCAACCCACTTGATTTGAGATTTCATGACCAAGGGATTACATTTCACAATAAGCATTCGTAGGTGTTGACACGTCGTTGTTGCATTAACTTCTTTCTTTATGGGTTTCAGGGAGTGTTTCTTGATGCTAGCCTTGGTATTTAGGTAGGCTCCACCTAATTCCACTGAGAAAGAGGCCTAAAGGGTCACACACTAAGTCTGTCCAAGTATCTTAGTCAAATATTAGTTTAACAAGTTGAATAAAGATTATTCCCGACCGTGGTTTAATAAATATTCAAGTATTCCTGGTCTCATTTATTTGGACACTAGTTATTCGAGAGAGTATATTTTGGGTGAAATAATATATTTATTAGCGAATAATGCATTGATATTTATTTGAGAAATAAATAGTCATTATTCAAGGTCTAATAAAAGTGGTGATGGAAATTAAGAAAAGTGGAATATAAAAGTACACACCGTGTATAATAATATATACACAACGAATAGTTTTTCTGAAAATTTATGAGAAATAATAATATTTATTTAATTAAATAATATTACGTGTAATTCGTTGGGTGCATGTCAAGTAATAATAATATTCAACTGTTACTATTATACATGGGGTATTACTGAGAATTAAATGAATTTAATAATTGCTTTTGGGTAATAAATTAATTTTATTATTCTATGTAATTTAAAATCCCAATTATATATTTCTAATTAGCCTAGTCATTTTGTGTGGTTGTGAAAAACTGATTTGGAAAATCTCTCAAGCCAAGAGAGAATTATTTTTCCACCAATAATGCTCTCAAGCTACGAGAGAGAGATCCACCTCCACCAGATCAAGGTGATTGAAGGTTTACATCGCAAGTGAATGATCTCCTACTCAATCACTTAGAGATCCCTTCAGCGACATCTAGAGACACGTGGAGCACTTGTGGAGCACCTCTTGAGGAATCCAACACCTGGATTCTATGACGCAATGACGGATCACATCAGATTGTGATAGAGACATCAATGAAGAAAGAATTCCATCAAGGTAATTCTTATCAATTAATTAAATCAAGTATAAAAAACATCTTATGATCCTCTATATTGTTCTAGAACTCACCTCTCTTTTTCATTATTTGTTCTATTCCAATTATTAGGCATTTTATTATCGTGACAGATCTTGGATTGATCATTGTTTACGATAAAATTAAAGTCGGGTATGCCCTCCAACGCGCTTACACTTTTCCCAGAACCTACAAGTGGTATCATAGGTAGTCATATTGTGGATTATAATTATTTAGTTTTTCATTTGTAATTTATTCATTTAATAATTTTTTTGTTTCAATACAAGTTAATCGTTCATTGAATCTGAAACTCGAGATCGGATCATCCTCTCTCATTTCTTGTTCACCTAATAGAAATGATTTTTTCTATTAATTTTGATTAAAATAAAATAGAGGATCTCATCCAGAGGAGCCAAACATTCTTGTCCGTACAACACCAGAATACACAGAGTGTATTTGGAAGTACACACCATGTAGTCTAGGTTCAATCCATTGGACTGGTCCACCAAATCAGGTTGTGTAAATGGATCCTATCTATGTCTTTAAGACTCCGTTTGATGACTAGGAACAGGTGGCACATGGTTTCCAAATTACATGTCGTGTGGCCCATGGAACACGGCGTGTAGTCCCTTCGGGTTTGGGTTGGACATTGTGCCCCGTACATGTCTTTCCCAGCTAGAAACCATGTAAAGAAGTTACTACACGGTGTGTGTCCCATTGAACATTCCGTTTACTCCGAAAATTTCCAATGTATGTCTACACGCCATGTCCCCGGGCGTGTACTTTGGATGGATGGTGAAAAAAAGTTAACATCATGTAGTTAGAACTACAGGCCATCTACTCATCCAAATTACACAGATTTATTAACATTTATTGTTATATTATATAAACCCTTGAGACGTGTACCATAGTGCAGGAATAATGCTAAGGCACCCCACATGATAGGTGATTTATATATATGTGTTTAATTTCACCTCTATGTAATGTTCATTTCTACTCATTTGGTAGTTATGAACATGAATTCACTGGGTTTCCTCGAAGTTAAAAGTTACGTACAAAGATAATTTAAAAAAATTAATTTTTTAAAAAATTATTATGGATGAGACTCTTAAGGAAATTCTGAAAAGGGTTTAAGATAAAAGGATTGATTAATTAAAGGCAATTAATTCATTCAAGCATGATTTATCTTAGACAAGAATGATTAATGAATTTAATTATGGCTTTATTAATGCGTAAATATCGTTTCATACATGTATGGTCATGAACTAGACCAAGACCTTTAAATTTGAATGGTTTCTTTTAATTTATTTATTTCAATTAAATGTGTTGGTCTACGAGGCTTCTCATCATTAATATATAGGGCCTGCATGCCAAAGGATTATTTTATGTGAAACCCTTTTTTACCCCCTCACCTGCATGTGAGAAAAAATCATATGTAATGGATGAAGCTCCCAAGCTAGTGGAGAGGGCTCAAATTAGTAGCCAAGGTGAAACCAATTCCAGGAGATACAAAGGTGGACCGGTTGAAAGCTGTAATCCCGAACCCAAAAGGTTCAAGCTGTTTATCCCTTAGTTATTGGGATAGTTTATCAACTGCTAGATAAGATCACCAATAGAATTAGCACGTGATCATACCATTTATTTTATTTCTGTCAGTTTCATGGTTTATTTATTGTGGGTGTGTTGTCACAATCACACAATTAATGAATTAAACAAGCACACAAGATGGAACTAAAATAAGACCGGCTTATGCGTAAAATATTATCTTAGACCTGGTTAATCACTTATGTATATCCGACTTAATGTTAAAAAAAATGTAATCAAAGATAACAAAATAGAAATTTACATATAAGGATAAAATCCCTCAATGAAATATTAAGTCACTATAGCCTTCCATAATCTTAGTAAGAATCAAAACATAGTTCAAAGTCCTTGACCAACCCTAGTTTTGGTGCTTTCATTTATCAGGGAATTATAATTAAAGGTTTTGTGGTGACTTGGCTTGGTTCACATAAAGGGTTGACTACCACAACAAGACATGGTGTGAACAAGAGGCAAAGGTTGAGGAAATACAAAATAAATGAATTTCAGGATTGGGGAGTCCACTCAACGGATCAAGGAGCTATGAGTTAATGCATTTGGCATTTAAAATTCCTACATAACACCCTTCAAGTTGATTATCCAGCCCTAGTTGGGATAATGCGAAGGGAAATATGGATCCTTGCCACTGGAATAATCAAGAAATAGAATATTTCAAATTAAATGGTGAGGGATATTGGATTTTGATAAAATAGTGGGACACTAATAAGTATTATGTTATTTATTTGTCTATCTGTTATCATAAAAAATTACTAAACCCGTTCTCATCATAATTTGTAGAAATGGCTAGAAAATTACTTCAAACATATCATAGTGAACTATACTCGAGAATAAAAACCTTCTCACCGTCACCAATTTCCAAGAGTGGCCGCGGCATTTAAACACCATCCTTCGCCATGGGAGGAAATTGTATGTGTTGGATGAGCCTGTTCCAGTTGCACCTGTGAAAGATTCCATTGATGAAGAAAAATCTCTCTATATGAAACATATAGATGATTCCACAGATGTCCAATGTTTCATGATATAGTCTAGGTCTAATGAGCTCTTGAGGTGACATGAAAACATGGATGCACATAGCATGATGTCTTACCTTAAGGATCTCTACTAATAGAAGGTGAGAAAAGAGAGATATGAGATCTCCAATACATTGTTTAGAACTAAGCTATGAGAGTCTGCACTAGCTGGGCCTCATGTAGTCAAGATTATTGGCAACATTAAATGCCTAAACATCTTAGGGATTATGTTCCCAGATGAGTTGCATGCAGATATCATCCTATCATCACTGCCCAAGACCTTCTGTAGCTTTATTATCAACTATAACATGAGAAACAATGAGAAGATACTATCAAATCTTCTGACCTTAATTTTCCAGGTAGATAAGAACATGGGGCATGACAAACCTGCAGTCCATATGGTGAATAAGAAAAGGAAGGACATGGAAAAGGAGCCAAGGACTTATAAACGATATGAAGTCCCCGAGCACTATACCTCCAAGAATGGGAAGATCCCGAGGCAGGGCAAGGAATGGGAGGCGATATGTTTTTCATGTGTCAAGCAAGGCCAATTTATGAGGAACTGCACACAGAAGCATGACGACGCTAAAGGTGCATTCATTATGGAGTGTAATATTTCCATTTCAACACATTGGGTATTAGATAAATCTTTTGGGGCTCACATATATATTCAAATGAAGGAACCAAGTAGATTTAGAAAGATAACCAGAGGAGAGGTGGATTATCGAGCTACCAATGGCATAAGGATGACTGCGTTAGCCTTTGGCGATTACCACCTCTCATTGCCAACCGGGATGATTTTGGTTTTATATAACTGTTATTCTGTTCCAAGTGTTACCTAAAACAAAATTTGTGTATCATATTTGGATATGGATGGATTTAGTTTCAGGTATGGAAATAAATATTTATTCTTTTATAAGAACAACATATGTTATATTATGGTGCATTTAAATAATGGTTTGAATGTATTAAATTATGGAACCCATGTGTTGGAAATAAATAACCAAATCGGCTCACTTGACATACATCACCCAGTTGTGGCATCACCGTCTCTGTCATGTAAATGAGAAGCACTTGACAATGCTCTACTAAGATGGCTATTTAGACTCTACTGAGAAAAAACCACATGATAGATGGCACACTGTTTACAAGGTAAAATGACCAAGCCACATTTTTGTGGATAGGGTGAAAGGGATATAGAACTTATAGGATTGGTGCACACTAATGTGTTTGGACCATTTCAAGTAGAAGCTAGAGGTGGATATTCTTACTTCATTACTTTTACTAATTATTTATGTAGATATTGATATGTATAATTAATGAGGTATATTTCATAATCCTAAGAGAAATTTAAGGAATTTAAGAATAAAGATGAGAATCAGTTTGGTAAGAAGATAAAAAATATTTGATCGGATCGAGTTGGAGAATATCTGAACCAATAGTTCATAGATCTTCTACAAGAGTTTGGGATTCTATCTCAGCTCACCCTTCCTTATACTCCATAGTGGAATGGTGTTAGTGTAAGGAGAAACCACACCTTGTGGGACATGGTGATGTTGATGATGAGTTATGCAGATATCTCATTATCCTATCGGGGATATACATTGCAAACTACAGCATACACATTAAACTGAGTACCGACTATGGCAGAAAATGGAAATCCATCTGAGTTATGGAATAGAAATAAACCCATTTTGTCACACACATGTGTATGGGGATGAGAGGAATTTGTTAAGGCCTTCTCAGGAAACAAACTAAAACCCAGAGGCACAAAGTGTATCTTTATTGGATATCCCAAGGAAACGAAAGGATATTAGCTATATAACCCTCCAGATAAGAATGTGATTGTCTCCGGACAAGCCGTCTTTCTCGAGATGTAGAACATCCTCAAAAAGGATACTTGGAGAATGATTGAATTTGAAAAAGTTGATGCTCAAGAGACTCAGGAGTTGGTACAGGAACAAGTTCTACAAGTCCCCATAGAAGAGGTTCTAGAAACAAAAGTACTGCGTAAGAGCTCAAGAGAGGTAAGATAACCAGAGAGATTTAAATTCCTAGTCACCAAGGATCGTGAATCATTATTGTTGGACAACGATGAACCTCTGTCCTAAAAGGAAGCAGTAGAAATCTCAGAGGCTCCAAGATGGCTAGAAGCTATGAATTTTTAGATAGATTACATGTAACAAAACCAAGTATAGTATCTAGTCGATGAGCCAGTTTATGTAAATCTTGTTGGATGAAAAAAAAATTTCAAGAGAAAGCTAGACATGGAAGGCCATGTTAGCACCTATAAAGTAAGGATAATGGCTAAAGGATTCAGATAGCATCCTGGAATTGACTATGATGAAGCCTTCTCTCCAGTTTCCATGTTTAAATCCATATGAATCATACTAGCCATATCATCGTACCATGACTACGAGATTTGGAAAATAGATGTCAGAACGACATTCCATAATGGGAACCTTCAGGAAGATGTCTATATGACACAACCAGAAGGGTTTGTGACACCAGGTGAATCCAAACGGGTTTTCAAGTTGAAGAAATCCATTTATAGATTAAATAAGTCATCCATGTGGGGGAACATTCTATTTTATGACTCCATAAAAGAATTTGGTTTCATTAAGAATGAATGTGAGCCATGTGTTTATAAGTGTTTTAATGGAAATGCAATGGTCAACCTAGTATTATATGTTGATGACATATTGATTAATGGAAATGATATACCAGTCTTACATTCAGTTAAGGACTGGTTGAACAAGTGTTACTCTATGAAGGACTTGGGTGAAGCAGCCTACATTCTTGGGATCAAGATCATTCGTGAAAGATCCAAGAGACTACTTGGACTAAGTCAAGGTACATTCATTGACCAGATACTAAAGAGATTTAGTATGGAACAATACAAGAGGGGATTGGTTTCAGTGTCACATGGCCTACATCTTTCTATGAAAATTTGTCCTCATACACAAGAGGAGAAAGATATAATGAGTAAGATTTCATACTCTTTGGCTATAGGATCCATCATGTATGCCATGTCATGTCCCTTCATTATGTTGTCTATGCACTGATCATGGTATGAAGATATCAACCAGATCCGGGAGAACAAAATTGGACAACTGTTAATACTATCCTTAAGTATCTGAGAAAAACTAATGATATATTCCAGATGTATGGAGGAGATGAAGATTTTGTCATCAGAATGTATATTGATGTTGGTTTTCAAATGGATTAGAATGATCTGATGTAACAATCTAGATATGTTTTTTCTCTCAATAAAGGAGTTGTGAGATGGAAGAGTTCAAAGCAGCCAGTTGTTGCCGATTTTACAGCGGAGTCCAAATATATATTGGCTTCTGATATATCCAAGGAAGCCGTTTGGATTCAGAACTTCCTCCAGATGTTTGATGTGGTGCCTAGCAGTAAAGATCCTATCACGTTGTGTTGTGATAATACTACAACAGTGGCTCTTGCAAAAGAACCTTGGTCACATCAACGGAAAAAATAACATACTGCGGAAGTATCAACCCTTGAGGAATTTCTATTAAAGGGTTGAAGTTGCACTGAGTAGAGTGTCCACATAAGAAAACGTGGTGAACACCATGACTAAAGAAATATCTTCGTAGAAGCATGAATATCATGTTAGAGCTAGTGGGTTAAAGGTGGTCAGTAGTTGGCTCATGTCCAAGTGGGATTCTATTGGAGTTGGTGGTCTATAACCAACTACTTTGTACTTTATTCATTAATAAATACATTATCCCATCTTGATTGTTCTGCTGCATGACAATTCATGTGATAATTTCCTTAGGATAGCTGTATCATTAAAGGGTCATAGCAGATCCCTGGTATGATGAGAACCCGGATGTGCCATAATACTATTCTTGAGTATATGTTCTATGGCTGGATGATGTTATTTGTGGGACCCAAATAATATAGGTCATTATGGGTAAAAACTCATGAAACATTGAGGAACCTTTTCATGGTGTGCACCCTTGGTAATGTACATGAGGTTATTATGAGAATGAGACCCTCCAGTAGAAAATTCACATTTTATAGTGTCATTGGATGTTCCTATCTGTGGACATGTGTATTGGTCCTTAGACTTTATGATTAATATTAATGGGCATCACAACTCGCACACTTACTTGTATTGATGAAAACTATGATGACACACTGTTCGCAACTAGGTAGGATACCTTGGGTGTGTCATGAGTGATATTTAATTAATTGATAATGCAAGAAAGGATTTCTCCTTACTGTTACATAATAGAAGTAGATATCTCAGGCCCTTTGTTAGAATTGATATAGCCTAAATAAATCCATGTGCATGGTGAGGAATGGGAATGATAAATTCTGGAAAGTCAAAGAAAGAATAATTGAGCACATGGGTTTATGGCACTAGCATGAAACACGCTTGATTTAAGATATCATGACAAAGGGATTACATTACACGATAACCATTCGTAAGAGGTGACACGTCGTTGCGGTGTTAACTTCTTACTGTATGGGTTCCATGGTATGTTTCTAAATGATAACCTTTTAATTTAGGTAGGCTCCGCCTAATGCCACTGAAAAAGAGGCCTAGAGGGTCACACACTAAGTGTGTCCATGTAACTCAGTTAAATATTAATTTAACAAGTTGAATAATGATTTTTACTGACTATGGCGTAATAATTATTCAAGGATGCCTAATAGCATTTATTTCAAAGCTAGTTATTTGAGAGAATATATTGTGGGTGAAATAATATATTTATTAGCGAATAATGTAGTGACATTTATTTGAAAAATAAATAGTCATTATTCAAGGTCTAATAAATGTTGTGGAGGAAATTAAGAAAAATAAAAAATAAAAGTGCATGCCATGTATATTAATATATACATGCGGTTTAGTTTTTTTGGGAATTTATGAGAAATAATATTACTTATTTAGTTAAATAATATTAGGTGTAATTAACTGGGTGCATGTCAATTAATAATAATAGTCAACTGTTATTATTAGACAAGGGGTATTAATAAGAATTAAATTACTTAAATAAATTCTTTCGGGTAATTAATTTATTTTATTATTCTATGTAATTAAAAATACCAATTATAAATTTCTCATTAGCCTAGAGATTTTTTTATTTCTGCACAACAAATTTGGAAAAGCTCTCAAGCCAAGAGAGAATTCATTTTCCACCAAGATTGCTCTCAAACTACGATAGAGAGATCCACCTCCACCGGATAAAGGCGATCGAAGGCGGACAACGCAAGCAAAGGTTCTCCTTTTCTATCACCCTAAGATCGCTTTGGCGATACCTAGAGATATGTGGAGTACATTTGGATCACCGCTAGAGAATCTTACACTTGGATTCTATGACGCAATGACAGATCACATCAGATTGTGACAGGAGACATCAACGAAGAAATAATTACATCAAGGTAATTCTTGTAATTTAATTTAATTAATTATGACCAATATATGATGATCCTCTATATGGTTTTTGGACTCCCCACTTTTGTTTTTGTTCTTATTTCTATTCTAAATATTCGACATTTTATTATTGTGACGGATCTCAGATTGATCATTGTTAAGGCTAACATTATAGTTGGGTACACCCTCCAATGCACTTCTGCCACGCCCAAAACCTACACATGTTACCTTCCTACCGTTATCAAATAATAATTAACATCAAGACTCATACATAACATGGAATATATGATAAATACTATCATATTAGTTTTTGGGATGTTATTGACTCTCTATATTACCTCATGTGTTTGAGGACACTTCTTCTTTGAAAGATGTATACCGTGTGACACTTGAATCAATCATATATTGAATTATTCTATACTGATCCACTTTAGTATCTACTCAATTTTTATACCTTGACTTAGTCAAAGATGCCTCTTGGGTCTATCATGAAATATCTTG
Source organism: Viscum album (assembly GCA_963277665.1). Classification (NCBI taxonomy): domain Eukaryota; kingdom Viridiplantae; phylum Streptophyta; class Magnoliopsida; order Santalales; family Viscaceae; genus Viscum; species Viscum album. Next base: position 879,999,355 of record OY728153.1, on the reverse strand, counting down.
ATACCAATAGTATTATTGTATTCACCTAAGTAAATTAAAATGAATCACTTTCTTAGTCATTTAATATGATCTTGTAATGTAGGTATATTATTTAAAATTAATCACATGAAATAAACAAATACCATTAACAAAACAATTGTAATACCACTAAAACACTTTTATACACAAGTATCACATTCATTCTTAATGAGCCCTGAATCCATCAAATATTTATATAATGGAATTTTCCATGACCTAGATGTGTTCTTTAATCCATAAATTGATCTTTGAAACATGTATTTTTTTTAACTTCCTATAGTCACAAAACCTTCAGGTTGTGTCATATATAAATCCAATTTACGGTTCCAATTTGGGAATGGAATTTGGAATTCCATTTTTCAACTCTCATAGTCAGAGTAAGATGTTATAAAGAATAGAATTATGATGTTTTTAGACATGGAAACTATATAAATGGTTTATTAAAAATTAATTTATTAAATTTTTCTAAAACCTTTAGCCTATAATTGTGGTTTATAGGTATTATATTTACCTTCAATGTCTATCTTCCCATTGAAAACCAATTTACACATAATATTTGTTGCACCAACAGCCAGATCTATTAAAACCCAAAATAGGTTTTGATACTTGGAATCTATCTAAATATTCATTGATTATTTAAATATTTCAATTTATAATATATATACTACCACCTTGTATGATAGAGGATCAATATCAATAATCAATGATTATTTACCATCATTAGTGACTAGAAAACCATATCTATATTGGTCTCTTACCTGTCAAGTTATCTTATTTCGTAATTGGGTTTCTTGATCAACTACTTCCATAGAAACCTATTGACTAGATTCATTTATTAATAAATGTGTGTATTGATCATCATCTTCATTGAAGTATGTATTTCTCCAATAATCATCCTTGAGTATGTGCTCCTCCTCAGAAAATATGGCATGTCTTGTAACAGTCACATTCTTTTCTAAAGGTTTGTAGTGGTAGTATCCCCTAGTTTACTCATGATACCCTATTCAGATACACATCATTCTTATAGGTTCTAGTTTGTTTCTTTAACTTTTATTAATAAATGATTTTAACCCCCATGCATGAACATGTGATAAAACTGGTTTCTTTCCACACTATAACTCAAAATGAATATTGTTTTTTTCTTTTGTTGGTATTCAGTCTGGTAGTTATAATTTGGTCTATAATTAGTATCCACAAAAGGATAATGGAAGGATTATATGCCACATCATAAACATTTCAATGTCCAGTAATTAATGTTTACTCCTTTCACTAATAGCGTTCCACTATGGTGTATAAGGAGGATTCAATAGAGTTAATATATCATTATCCCATACAAATTCAAAATGTTCTTTAGTTAATATATTATCAAACTCAATTTGATTCATGTTTATTTATATTCTTAACAAAATAATCCTAAAAATCGTTCATGAACACTTTTAACATCTCAAAGTATTCAAACATGAACCTAATTAAGTAAATATAGCCATACCTACTCAGTTCATCGATAAAATTAATAAATTATGAGAATATAGCTCTAACTTATACATGAAATGGTCTACACACATCAGTCTACACAAGACCATATATAATAAGTTTTAAGTGATGAAATATTGGAAATCAATAATAATTTAACCATAATAAAATAAAATAATCCAACCACACACAACATCGGTTATAATCTCATTATAGTCCACAGATCAAGAAATGAGCATAAAACATCAGTTTTGTAATCAATTAATATTATTTGTTCATTAATTATTATATTGTTTTATGAATTAATTCAATTAATTCAATCTATCCTAATTCCATCGAATAATACCTAACATACTAACATCTATAATTTTGAACAAAATTATACTCATTTATAATTAATGAAGTACACGAGTGTAATTAGGGGTAACCACGTATGTTCGTCAAAATTATAATAATGAAATTAATTTAATATATGATTTTAGCCATATGACATGGATTTTACAATTGAATTAATGACCCATGGAACACATAATATATAGATTTAAATATTCATTTTATTCTTCATTCCATTAAAATCAGAGAATACTATCAGAAGAAGACTATTTATAGTGTAGTATTTTACATGACATGTACTTTTTTTCTTCTTGTGTTTATAACATGCCAATCCCCATATCATGTATCTGATACATACATTCCATGGGGCATCACATGTATTATATAGATGAATCATTTATTAACATTAAAATATTACTAATTATATTATTTAGAATTAAGTGAATAATATATGATGATGTCATATTAATAAAATGAATCATTTAAGGTAAAATAATACTCAAAAAATAAAATCAATAAATGAATAATAAATAATTATTAATTATACATTTGAACACTATGGTACATTTCTAGGTTCCAGGTGCTGTGGAAGCGTCCTTTGAATGTATTAACAACATTGAATTTTATCTCAAATCATATATAATAATCTCATTATATGATCATATGATCATTTCTAATGAAAATATTGGTTTAATATACCACATTAATCCATAAGAACTATAAATATAGGTTCATAAAATATAATTTATAATAAACATGTATGTATATAATGAGTGACCTAAACTTGTAAGTAATCATTTGTTAATTGTTTTGTTGAATATAATTAATCACATGATCATTGAGTTACCTTATTCATGTATTTAATCCATTTAGATATGATCAACATGTGCACCAAAATATCTGATCAATGTCACTCAATCACATTGTGCTAGAATGGATGATCTTAATTTCTTGCATTGTTCATCATTGACTGCATCTGTTTTCTTCTCAAAGAGGGGAAAATCTTAGTGATCTCTTGAATACCTGAGAGTGGATGAAGAGATAAGTATTTATAGAAGTCCAGATACATCTCTAGATATAACAATCTAGATATATCTATCAATATATATCTCTCAATATACAAATATATATATATGTGTCTTTTTATAACACTCTAGATATATCCCGAGATAAATTCTAGACATATCTCTCTTGATATATCACTAGATATTAATCTTAAAAAAAATTCACCAAAAATGTAACTTGAGGAATGTGATGTCTTTATAATTATTTTTATATGACTAGATATTTATTATAGTGGGTTTAGATGTGTAAAATTTCACACAAACCGTAACAATTTCTTTTTTTCTCAATTAACCCCATTTCCATTAACAATAATAATAATATTTTTTATCACATGACAACTTAAAAACATTAAGAATATAAACAAAATATTGATTTTTCCAAATTGGACCTTTAAAATTCATCCACATTCTCTCATCAACATTTATCAATCCTCCAATAATGACAATTTTATTAGTTAAATTCCACTGCATTATTTCTATGTTAATTATAATAAATATTATATTCTTAAAACCTGAAAACTATTATTTATTATTTATTATACAGTTTTATGTATTCTTTCTAATAACTTATGATTACATTGTGGATGTCCACTAAACATGAATGAATATTATTTACTCTAAATTATTAATTTAATTTCATAAATTTAACTAAGATTGTGGATGCACTTAGTTTTTGACCCTCTAGGACTCATTATTAGTGCCATTACGCATAACTATAAAAACTCTAATGCTGGAATCTAGAAACCCTCCAATGAATTCATAGAGAATGAAATTAACATCATTACAACTTCCAAATGCTTATGAATTTTTATCATTTCATATAATATTTAATTATTATTATTTAATCAGGAAGGTTTCATAATGGTTCAATCATCCTATATTCATTATTTCACATTATTTGAGTTTATAGGAAGAACTCACCCACAAAATAAATGGTCAATGATTTAATCATGCAATTATATTCCATCAAATGGATTGAGATATTAACTTATATTATCGAACTGAATGGATAAATTCATCCCCACATTATCCCTTATTGTTATATTACTCGTGACACACCAAATGTATCCCACATTACTATGAACATATGTCATTATGGTTTTTATCAATACGTCAATGTGCACGATTCAGGATATCCCTTAATGATAATCATAAATTATAAAAATCAACAAACAAATCTGAATATAGTAATGTCCAATGACACATGGAATTGTGTATTTCTTATGGATGAGCCTATTCTAATAACCTCTTTTCTTAGAGATTATGAAATAAAAACACTATGATATGTTGTACCAATATATTAGGAGTATCCTACCCCTAATAGAATGTATCATTGATTTTCCTTAAAAATATTTCAACTATCCAAATAATAAAATTCATGAATATTTTTGTGGAACCTTTGGGCTCACATCATATAAGGGAACTGATATTTTATTTTAGTGATATATATATTCTAAGTAAATTATCAAATTCAAATATAACTCATAATATAATCATAATGTGATAATAAAACATATTTAATTTATGAAAACATGTAATCAATAACTAAAAAAGTTGTTTTTAGGGAACTAACTTTTTCAAGGAAAATGAGTTTAGCAAATAAGTTGTATAGAAAGTAATCTCATGTGGATAAATTTTGAATTAATGAAAAAAATTTATATATATTAAGTTTAATATGTATCTAGTCCTTAATGTCATTAAAACATATGTTCATGGGATTTTGTGTGTATTGTGATATGTAATGTTTAATTTTTTTAATATTGTGGTGTAATGATATGTTTTGTTTCGGTTGTTATAGTTGGTATCAAAATATTGTTCAGTTATTTTTTAGTATGACTATTTTTATGATGTGGATTAGTATTTATGAATTATATTTAAATACTGGGGATATGTCTACGTATAAAAAAACATTACATATTTTTGTTTAAGTGAATATTTTATTGTTACCTAAAAATTCCATCTTTTTCTAGATACCGAAAAGTGGTTGTGGTTGTGGGAAAAATTAACCTAGGATAAATTAACCAAAATTTTCGTGTATAGATTCAATTTAATATTAAATTTGAGTTTTATTAGTGGGACTAAAACTATACCCCATACAGTATACTATCAGTGGATATTATTTAGTTGAACATATACACTCTATGAACCCTTATGAAGGATTAAAATGGAATTTGTGGGTCTAACACAAGTCTTTTTTAGGTTAGAAAACCTAACACTAATATTTCCATAGAAAAAATACGTTATACCGAACAATTAATAGTTTGATCCAATTATATTCTTGTCAAACTGAATGTATCTTAAGTTGAAATGAAAGTCTCATTACAGAAGACATATTCATATTGAATTTTCATATTCATATGATTATACAATATTAATTATTCATATATTATCATAAAAATATTCAGTTTACTATTTTTATGGAAGTAGGATCTATGAGAAGAATTTTTGAAAGGTGTGTCTTCTAAATCTATTATAACCAACTAATGAACCATATTTAGTACAGGTTTATGAGGTAAATATAAAAAATTAAATTCAAACATGTTATGTGGGAAATTATGAGTTTCCTAGTATTTATGATTGTGGGGTTGATATCCCAATTATAAAATAATTCTTAAATTTATTATGGATCCCATAGTTTGTTTCATTAGTACGTCATAATTGATTTTGGGAGTACAAATTTTATTTTATTGGGGATGTAACGCAATGAGATGTCATAAAATATTTTTATTTAAGCAAACATTTTATATAAAAATTCTTTAGCACATAGAACCAACAAAAAATGAGACATGAATTGTTAGGTAAATTTTATTAAGAAAATTTCAAAATAAAAAACACTATTAAATAAAAATATTGTAATTACTTAAAATTTAATACATAATATAATTAAAAACACTAAAAATGATAAATTTGAGATTTTTAATAAAAGATCTATTTAGTTATTTTCATAAAAATAATTTATTTTTAACTATTTAATTTTTTATATGAGTATCTCATAACAAGAATCTCCACCTTAAAATAATATAGATAATATCCTTCATCTTATATGATAACTATATTTTTCCAATTGAATCAGTTTCTTAAACATACACATTCATATATTGTAGAATTATTTTATTTGGGTCGGTTTAACAACGTACAATAAAAAGAGATGATTATGGGAAAATAAATACATGTGTTGTTATAAATTAATACGAATATAATTTATTTTTTTTGTTTTGGAAATATCATACTTATATTTAACTTATTATTAATGAAACTCTTTATTTGCTAAAAAATTATGAAAAAAACATGCCACCCACCTCATTATCACTAATCAATAATAAAATACATTTGAAAAGAAATAGTAACTTAATAAATAATTGTAAAAAATATATTATAGTACTGATATTGATTTAATAATGATCAAATATAAATATATAAATAATTATCAACATTTACAACTTGAAACTATTAATAAACAAACAATTGAATATGCAACATTTGATGATGGAACTAAAATACAATTAACTAAGGTATTTGTTATAAATTATTATTAATGATGTTTTTAAAAGGTATATGTATCAATATTTTTATAAATAGGTTATTCAAATATATTTTTATAGGAGGTTATAACAATATTGGCTATGATGAATTAAAGGTAAGGGTTATATTTCACTATTTTCAATTCAATAAGACATGTTTGATATTGTACAACATAAATTATTTTAAATATCATATTTAGTTTCAAATTTACTTCAATTATCATTAATATCATTCATTTATTTATTTTTTTATGTCCATTTAATGATTACCCTTTCATGTTTTTTTCTTTTTACATTACCATTTCCATTGGAGATTTTGCATCTCAATTTTTCTTTTATATAGATAAATTTTTTTTATTGTTTTATTTGTGTGCTATATATATTATACAAGGATTTATTTTATCAAAATTTTCATGAGGTATAATTAATTTAATAATCTATCTCAAAATTTATCTTATATTCATTTTGACTTAAAATATACAAAAGTTGTAAGGGTTTTGTCAACTAAACTCCTTTTTTTTTGAGTAGAAATATTTCTTCTCAACCATAATTCGTTAATTATTGGTTTCCTACACCCTAAGAATTTATATCATGGAGACATCCCTTTATGAGGTAAAATTAATTTTCAATTCATATAATTTTCCATGATGAACTTCTATCTTTAAAAATTATATCATTGATAAGAATAAATATCATTCTTTAAGGCTGACTTCTCCTCCATGTACACATTTTCATTTGCATCCAATTTTTTAATGTATATATATATATATATAGAAAACCAATTTTGTGTTATCTGAGATTCCCTTCACATTTATGTTTTCCACTTTTTAGAATGATATTTCTATCACTTTTTATGATATGGGTTTTAATACAAATATTTTAAAATTTTAAAATGGTTTTACTTCTTTGAACATTATATTTATATCACACTCAATATTTCCATGGGATGAACATTAAGTATTTTTTTCAAGTATCCATTATTAAGTGATATATTTAAATTTAATATATATAATAAAAATTCACATCTCCCTTTCAATGTTTTTCATTAAAGGTGACACGTAACATTTCATTTTATTGAAATGAAGATAAAAGTCTCAAAAAATATTTTATTAGTTGACTACCTTTTAGTCATTATGAATACAATGTATTTATTTATTAGGAAGTTATTTTTCTTAAATTACCCATTAAATTCTATTACATTATTTTGGGAGATTAAACTCATGAATATTCATTACTTCTTTTATATTTTAAATTCATCCCTTTAGTATAGATAATGTTTTTCTTCCAAACCTTTCCAATGTATACTACATATATATTCTTACATTAATTGAATATTTTTCACCTGACTTCCATATGAGAGAATTAAATTTCAAATTATTTATATATTCCATTGAATTTAAACCCATTATTAATTCAAAACCTAGGTATTTTGTATGCTTTTGTGAATTTTAATGGACTTTCTGAAAAAAAACATTAATTGTGGGTTTAAATGATATACTCAATCATGGAATTTAGTGTGGAATCCATACCATTACTGTAAAATTTATGTTTCCTTTTTTATGTTATATCATTTTGTGTTTAAAAATATATGTCATCAATTTTGAATCAATTTGTAAAATCCATTATCAGAATTTTGAAATGTAATTTTTTTCAATCGTGAAATTCAACTATGATGAAAAAATTTAGTTTTATGTTTCAATAATATAGTTTCAAGTAGGAATTTCTAAATTTGAAATTTCATTATATTTTGGACTTTATATTAATTTAACCTCATATTAAAACACATTAATATTAATTTTATTGGGAAGTTTATTTTTATTTTGTTAAATTTGGAATTTAATTTAGAATGCATTAACTAAATATAACCCAAAAATTATTAGAGAAATAAATTTGTTGTTTTAGAGAAATATAAAAATAATATTTTAATTTTTCAATAATTTTAAAAACTATCTATAAAAATCCTATATTGAAAAAAAACATTAAATACAGGTTGAAGTAATAAAAAATTAAAAGGGATGAAGTGATGTCACTTGAAAATTTCAGGTAACCATATGAAGCAACATGATCAGAATAATGAAATAAAAGGAAAAAAGTGACTACATGTTAAACACCAACTGAACAAATGGAACTCACCATCACTACACCTACCATGCTACAAAAATTATAAAATACTTTAATTTACTATGCCTTACCCTATTTATCCTACCACTATATATTACTCATAATCATTAAAATGATCATGAGCCCCTCTATACACATACCCTTGGAAATAAAACAATTGGCCATTGTCTTCAATTCAACATTTTTGGTATAATGAAAACATGCTCCATCTCAAACTTATCAAAAATTCACCTATAATTGACCGAAATCCCCCCCCCCCTCTACTAACCACATGACCACCACTCTGCATAAAAATTGGACATGTATTATCCATTCACTCAACTATAGTTTAATATCATAGAGAAGCTCCACCCTATGTTGATCCATACTGAAGAAGAAAATATACTAAGGAATAGTAAAATGGTGTCGAGTCCAATTTTATGTTGAACTGAGGATGAGACATCTCTAAGTTAAAGGAAGATAAATCTTGAACTAGGATTAAGTAACTCAGGTTGAGCTCAACCACGGGCCACTAATTATAGAATATATGGAGGTATGAAGATGGTTGAATGAAAACCAAAGCATTGTAGCTCCACATGGTTATACCAAGAAAGGAGACTAAATCTGATTCTAGTATGCCACCCAGTTTTGAACCAAGAAGTGAAAACCGATATAAAAATTAATGTACTATGTTAAACTGATGGAGATCGAATCTGACTAAACTCTATGATCACCTATTTCCAAAACCCCTTCATAGAACTAGATTCACATATTTATTATGAGTATGTGGATGAACTCGACCCAATATTATCAGTGAAACTTATACTTTTTCATGGAAAATTCTCTCTTTGTAATTATTTATGTTTGTTTTTGTATATATTCACTATGAATATTTTAGACTTAAAGGACCTGAATAGTTCCTAATGAATTGATTATAGATATTTTGAAATCCTCACCCCATATTCATATTGATATACCTCCATGAAAGTAGTTTTCTCAAGAAACAATACAAAAACATTCTCCATCTACCAAAACCCCCCTCTGTATGCCACAAAGGAAGAATAGGTTGATTCTCTGAATTCACCAGCTACATCAACCCAAAAAAAATATTTATGGCATAAATAGATTTTATATTTAGGATTTAACCCATCAGCCCAGTCAATAAAAAATAAATATAATCACAATATAATTTTTTTATGCCTCAAATCTAGCTTGTGATATTCAGTTGGTGAGACAACATTAAAAACACAAATTTTTTACTTGAATTATGAATCATGGAAGAAATGTTCCCTAAAAAAATTCAATTTCAAATAGATCTAGATCATGTAATAAATGTTTTAGCTAGGAAAATATTCTTAATAGAATCTATCCTATATGTACACATAAAATACATCTAGTCAAAAAAAATCTCACCGTTCACTGTAAATGATATTTTGAATAAGATGGTGGATATAAATAATTATGATCTCATATTTTGAATAATTTTCAATCCTTCTAATTATTAAATATGAACACTTTTATTCTATTATTTATTTATAATTCCAATTTTCATTATCATTGGTAATTTTGTGGAGTCTTTCTTTTTTCCACCAAAATTATTTGGGTTTTTTATCATTCCTTACATTGTGAGTGTGATCTATTTAACTCCATATATTTTGAGAGATAATCCTATGGAATGGTTAAAATGGGAGATCACATTGTAATTTAGAATCCTTATTTTTCAATTCATTAATTTTTTACTATCACACTTAATAAAATAGGGATTTCAAAAAATAATATTGATTATAATATTTTTCTCTTTCTAATGACCATAAACATTTTCAAACATCTAAAACCAATTATTTAACTCTTCTCTTTATTAAAATAGTATATGTAAGAACCCAGATCTTCTTCTTAGGTATGTTTTCTTTTTTATGGCGTTTTTGAGAAAAAGAGGAATTTCTGGAAATTTCCTATGTACACGCAATATACTCAGTTACTGCAAGTAACTAGGTGCTGGCCATGCAGCGGCCCTACGCACGGCCATGTGTGGTGACCTAGAGACCGCCTAATGTGAGGAAAATTAAGGCCAATTACTATTCATGTACTACTGATGTACATTCTGTGTACTTTCTTTTTTTCATTAAACAAATCGGGGAAGCATTTGAAAGACAGAACTCTCTCCTTCTCGACCTATCTCATCCAGGAGAGACGGTATGGCTGAAAAACTTCTCTAATCCCCTGATCTAGCATCCATTCTCCTATTCGATCACCATCTATTGCATTGGCATCAGCTCAATAAGCTATTCCTTCTTCTAGAGAATCGTTTCTTGATTCATCCTCTTTCTCAAGTTATTTCCAGTTGAACATTTTATACATTTTTTTAGATCTATGGTGTTCATGGGCGATTCAAGGCACAAGGTTCATTTATAACGATCCTAAAACACCGAGGAAGGTGGTTTTTTTCTTTTCGTAGATAATCATTGAATTTTAGTGCAAAAGTTCCCAATACACATGAACGGGGTATTGTGTGTTATTGGTTTTTAGCCCGTATTATGACTATTATTCCTAGTTAGATTGGATAGAGGTTATTTGTAGAGAATGGGGTTATCTTTTCTAAGCTAAGGATGTTTGGCCCATGTTTGCTTGTTTTGGCAACTTGGTCTAGTTTTCTTGTTAGGCTTCTTTTAACATTCCATGCCTAGTATTGTTAGTATGGAGTGATTTTTTTTATCTTCATGTTATGATGTTGACAGGTCAGCCTAGTAGTTCTTGTGGTTTACCTTGTCCATTTTGCATTTCTATTCTCGTTTGACTTACACAGGGCCTTGATAACCTATTGTGGTTGACCATAGGGAGAATAGACATAAGGGCTTCTCCGGAGTGTATGTTTATTATCCCACTATGAGACCATAGGGGGGATTGAAACTAAGTGCTCCCTCAATGTGTCTATAATTACATTAAGAGGCCACATGAGGAAATGATGTTGGGTGATTTATCAGAGTTCCTATGGGTTATATTAAAATAATATAGGGTGAATTGATGGTGAGTGTTTTCAAAGAGAGTCTTTGATCATACTAGGCTATAGGGGGAATTGATGTTGAGTGCTTTACCAGAGAGCCTTTACAAAAGCAGAACCCGAGGGGTTAGACAATGTGTACTTCCCAGAGGGTTGCTTGTGTTTGTTAGGTAGGACTAGAGGTGATAGGCTGTGAGTAAATCCCAAATGGTTACCTGTTTAAGATTATTTGCTTCGTTGATATGTGGGGTTTGAGTTCTTTGAAACTGTAGGAATGTTTACGGTTGAGTACTTCCTTGTTTACTACTTCTTTTGCGTTATACCTACCATATATATTCACTGACTGTTAGGCACAGATCTCTTGGTGGTTGTCTATTGGAATTTAGTCTCACACCCTGTTTGGGTCATGATTTTGGGCCCAAACAGATTATATTGTTCCAGGATTAAATTTGGGCAAGCGCTCTTCTACTTCAGGTACTTGACTGCTTTGGAGCTGGAGAGTATGGGACCATGTTGAGGCCTGCGATGCAGAGGAGTTGTTTATTGTTTTATTTTATACTATGTATTAGTACTATATTTCATCATTGTGATGTGTTTGGATACTTTCCTAGACATATGTATCATGCATAATTATATATGTTTTCCAGCGGATTATTACTTTTAGTCTTCCACTATTTACTGTTTCATGCCATTATTACTGCTTACACTGTTGTAATATATTTCTATTCTACTATGTTACTCTGCCAATGAGGGTATTATTTCCTCCACTATCACACCCAAGGCCCTCGCTGCTAGTTTTCAGCCTCTTGTGTTAGTTGAAATGTGCTTGAGGCCATGTGAAAAACCACGTACAAGGTGCCTCTGGGCAGCTTCCCGAACCGGGACATTTCAAAGTGGTATCAAAGGAATTCTTTTTTCCTGACTTACTATTTGGATCCTATAGACTATAATAGGAATGAATAGGTACTTGGTAATAAGCAGTTCCAGGGAGTATCTAACCCATGTACAGGGAAAATCCAATCTACTTCGGTTATTTCATGTTTTTTGGTTTTAAAATTTTACAGTTGATTTTATTTTCACTGTTGGGTGACCCACACATATTGTGCTATTATTTTCATTTTTACTAAGGTTCTATTTCTGTTATAACCTGATGCGATGAGGTTATTATATCTCATGCACCATATAGGCACTTTCTAGGAATCACATGTTATGCATTCTTTCCATGCCATTTAGGATGCATTAGCGACTGCATGTTGTTGTGATAGGTGTTGTGCTAGATATTCATGTTTTTGTGATAGATTCCTTGATAAAAATACCATTTGTTTGATATTGTATTGGTTTAGTAAGGTTTTTTTTTGAATGAATGCCAAATTTTTGTTTCTTGAGGTGTTATGGGCCCTCATGGATCGGAATTTGGTTGATCATTGGCCTTTTTTCTTGTTATGACATGTATAAGATACGAAGCTTTGATTCACATGGAATATGGGCCCCCATGGATCAGAATTTGGTACTTTAATGTTCTTTTCAATGTTTTTCTAAGAACCAGAATAGTTTTAGAGTATTACTGTCCGAAAAAATCAGAATACACACAGTGTAGTGATGAGTACACGCCATGTGTTCTTTTTTTGGGGAAGAAACTCTTTTTCTCAAGTACACGCCATGTACTATATGTACAAACCATGTATCCTCTAACAGTTTCACTGGCTATGTTGGTAGAGACACAGGGTTGGGAAAATTTTACTAGGACAAACCATGTACCGTATGTACACGTCGTGCGTTTATATCTAGTGTTTTCTGTGTGTCAAACGACATGGGTGGATAAAATCATAAGCAATACATGTCGTGTCAGTCATGAACACATAGTGTAGTATAATCCATAGATTCCATCCATGTAAATAACAACATAGGACGTTGATATCCTTTAGTACCCTCCATGTCCATCTAAAACATACCATGTAGTGTGGGCTATGTAACCGGCCGCGTAGCTAACAACACGGGTTGGTAAAGTTCATCTAGTATAAGTAGTGCATGGCACTAACATGTCGTGCAGTATTGTTCTAGGAGAACCATGTGGCCTTGCCAAGTAAGGGAACTCAGGTGGGGGAATAGGATTCAAGTATAGGCCGTGTGAATGGACAACATGCCATGTATGGGGTGTTACACGACCAGTTTTGGTAGAAGTAGTCACCAATTTGAAAGAATTAATGGGACACCACGTGTAATCATTATACTCACCATGTATCCATGTTTTGAAAAACAAGAATGATTTCTTTTTCTTGTTCACTTATTACACTTCTATGTCTCAGTCCCTGTTAATCTTGATCTAAGGTGTGTGCTTGACCTTTCCAAGTCATTCCATAGAGACGTCCTCTGGTTGTAAACCAATTTCAAGGTGATGATTAGACACCAGACATGATTGGTCAGGGACTACAAGTAGATCCTCTAGTTATTCCAGTCTTGGCATTGACTGTTATTCCTGACATAGGTGTTGACGAATAGTTCAAAGAGGGATTTATAAGGTTTATGCAAACCTTCCAGGGAGTACCACCTCCTGCCCCGTCGATTGAAGAATTGACACGGTTCTTTCAGTAGCAACTTCCTCCCAACAACGTAGGGGATGGAAGACCCCTAGCTGTAGAGTCATGGCTAGAATCCATGGTGATGATTTTTGAGCGTTTAGAGACGCCTCCAGAAAGGAGGGTCAAGCTCACTACATATATGCTTTAGGATTCCACCAAAATATGGTTGGATATGATCTCACAGGTAGGACACCTACATGATATGTCTAAAGAGGAGTTTCAGCATACCTTCTATGATTATTTCTATCCAGAGACTTTGAGTGCCAATAGAGCCTGAGAGTTCATTAGTTGGGAGAAGGTTACTCTTTCTGTTGTGGATTACGCTTCTCGCTTCACTGAGTTGTATCTCTTTACTCCATTTCTATTGGGATATGGGTTGTTCCTAGCAAGTAAGTTTGAGGATGGTATCGGATTATACATTCAGGATCAAATGAACTTCTTTATGTTGACTTAGATATCTTTTATAGTCAACAAGAGACTGATCACACAGCGTAACCTGAGGGATTTTTGATCTATGAGCCCAGGAGGTTCAGAATTCAAAGTTAGTGCTTTGCTAGTTGATAGAAAGAGGCGTCACATGGAGACTATATTTGGAGATCTTAGTAGGCGGGATTCATCTTCAGGTAGCCAGGTGTTATACTACTAGTGTGAGAAGGTCAGGCATACGCAACCACATTTCTCGAGATACCTTGTGGACTACCGATCATGTAGAAAGATGCGTCATCTTCAGCACTTATATCAGATTTTTTCCCCAGTAGCTAGTGACAGGGGTTCTTCTATGACTCCTTGTTCAGAAGCAGCACCACGAGTTTCTCATCAGTCTGGGAACTACAGTTCTTGTGGCCGTTTAGGCCGAGATTTAGGTCGCAGACATGGTATTCCATCACCGGGATTTCAGGGACAATATGGTGGATCATCTCAGAGTGTTCGGGAAGGGTCACAGGGATGTGATGCATGTTAGAATTTTGTAGTAGATCAGACCCAACATGAAAAGGATCTCGGACCCTCTACAGTTCCAGGTACAATCAAAGCTGCCTTAGTTATAGCTTCTTCTCTTTTCGATACAGGGGCTTCTCAAAGATTCATATTAGTTGTTTTTGTGGATAACCTTAGGCTTGGAGTATTTTCTTTTACTGATGTCTTGACATTGGACACTTCGTTGGAGACAATAACAGCTAGTGTACGTCAGTGCAAGGAGTTCCCTCTTGAGGTTGGTGGGTGTCACTTATTTTGGGACCTTTATGACTTAGAGATGGCAGGATATGATTTCATTTTATGAATGGGCTGGTTATTTCCCTTCCAAGCTATTGGGGATTGCTACCACCATAGCGTGAGTTTCACATCACTAGAGGGAAGATCTTTTCCTCATAATGGTGAATGGGATGTCTTAGCGTGTATAGCGGGACTTGAGCATCATGTGTTGCGAGGAGTTACAACCCAAATTGTTAGTATATACTTGGATGACCAGTGGACTTCACAGATAGACTTTCCTCTAGTGGTGGATCGTTTCGGAGAATTATTTATAAAGGAATTTTCAGGTTTTCCTCAAGAGAGAGAGGTAGACTTTTCTATTGTGATAATTTTAGGATCTGAACTAGTGTCCATTCCTCCTTACAGAATTACTGCACTAGAGTTATAGGAGCTGAAGAAGTAGTTGGAGAAGTTGTAGGATAAGGGTTTCATCTGAACCAGTACTTCTACATGGGTTTCTCCTTTTTGTTTGCAAAGAAGGCAGACTGTACTCTCAAACTTTCTGTGGATTATCAAAAGTTGAACCAGTTGACGGTCGAGAACCGATATCCCTTTCCAAGGTTTAATGATCTCTATAATCAGATTTGAGGATCCTAGGTGTTCTCAAAGATTTAATTGTGATCTGGTTATCATCAGTTGTGTGTTATACCATCTGACATACCTCTTACATCCTTCCAGAGCATGTATGGTCTGTACAATTATGTGGTTATTCTATTCGGTCTCAGGAACGTGCCTACAGTCTTCATTTAACTGATGAACTGAGTGTTCCATCAATGCATGGATTCTTTCATGGTGGTTTTAGTTGATGATATGTTGGTTTACTCTCACTCTCGACACAAACATGTTACCCATCTTGAGGTCGTTTTTAGTACACTATGAGGGCGCCATTTATATGCTAAGATATAAAAATTACACTTTTGGATAGACCAAATAAACATCTTATTTCATGTTATCTCAGAGACAATAGTATCAGTAGACCCAGAGAAAGTGAGAGCTATAGTTTCCTAGGAGTACCCAAAGAACAAATTTGAGGTACAGAGTTTTCTAGGGCTGGATGGATACTATAGGCATTTCATACAGGACTTCTCATTCTTAGTAGCACAACAAACATGCCTGACTAAGAAGGGTGAAAAGTTCTTGTGGCTTGATTATTGTGAGTTATCCTTTCAAGAGCTAAAAGGGAGGTTTACATCAGCTCTTATACTAGTATTTCCAGAGTCGGGAAAGAGTTATACTGTGTATTGTAATGAATAAGGTATTGGGATTGGATCAGTGCTTTTTCATGGTAAAGGAGTTGTTGCATATGGGGCTCAGCAGTTGAGTTTATATGAGAGGAATTACCCAGCGCACGATCTCAAATTGGATGGAGTTGTTCATTCTTTACGCTGTTGGAGACACTACCTATTGGGAGATCATTTTGTGGTTTTCACCGACCACAAAAGTCTCAAGTATATCTTCACTCGGTGTGACTTGAATTTGAGACATCGAATTTGGGTTGAGTACCTTTAGTCTTTTGACATTGAGCTTGCCTATACTATTTGGAAAAATAATGTAGTGGCTGATACGCTGAAAATGAGGACTTAGTTATCGGCAGTTTAGGAGGCCAGTATTGAGTGGAAGCATATGGCTTAGTTCTCTGATATGCATTTGGAGGTGCATGATAGGCAGTGGTAGATGTTTCTTTCTTCTGTAGCAGTTACCTCTACACTTCTAGATCGAGTGAGAATGAGGCATCAGTCAGATTTTGAAGACCTATTCCAATGGGAAAGTGCGCCAGGAGAGGACCCAATTATTTTATGGACGATATGCGAGGATGATATCTTATGTTTTCATGGGCGTATATGGGAATCAACAGACATGTGCGAGGAGAAGATGAGTTACATTCATTCCTCAGTTTTTACAGTTCATCCAGGTGTAACAAAGATGTATAACGATATACACCGTCAGTATTGGTGTCCTTGTATGAAGAGATATGTTGTTGGTTTCATGATGAGGTGTTCCACCTGTTGGTAAGTGAAGGCAGAGCATCAGCGACCAACATGGATTTTACAACAGCTACCCATTCCCAAGTGGAAAAGGAATGATGTCGTGATGGATTTCATGATAGGTTTGCTAAGGTTGCCTGAGGGGAATTATGCTATGTGGGTTTTCATTGACAGACTCACCAAGGTTGATCACATCTTGCCAATCAAGGAGACCTTCAGTGTTGATGATCTGGGAAGGTTTTAAATCCACAAGATTGTAAATCTACAAGGAGTTCTACACTCCATCTTGTCAGATAGTGGCACAAGTTTTACATATTGGGTCTATCAAGGATTGCAGAAGGCCTTGGGTACACCGGTACTTCTGATTACAATCTACAACCCCAAGACCGATGGACAGTTTGAGCATACGATTTAGGTGCTTGAGTACATGCTTCTTGCGTGCATTTGGGATATTGGAGGTTCTTGGGAGAAGCACATACCTCTTGTTGCTTTTTCCTACAATAATAGTTTTCAATTTACTATTCAGATGGAACCTTATGAGGCTCTTTACGGTAGGCCATTACAATCAAAATTATGTTGGCTGGAGGTAGTAGATGTATCAATGATGGGATCTCATCTTTTCTAGGAAACCACAGAACAAATAGAGCTTATTCGGAAGAGGATGGATACTGCACAGTCTCGACAGAAGTCTTATGATGATCAGCATAAATGACCTCATGATTTTGAGGTCGGGGATCAGTTTTTCCTACCTGTCACACAGAGGTTGGGGAACAAGAGGATTAATAGATAGGGTAATCTTTCACTGAGGTACATCGGGCTGTTTGAGGTTTTGGAGAGAGTTGGGCCGGTTTCCTATTGGTTTCAGTTACCTTAGAGGTACTGGGATATGAATGATGTCTTACACATTTCTCAGCTTTGATATTACTTCTCAGACCCATCTCATGTTTTTTAACCTGGTGACATTGAGTTAGAGGTGGAAAGCTCCTTCGAGGAGCATCCAATTTGGATGGATGATCATAGTATGAAGGTTCTCCGTGGCCAGTTAGTTCCTCTGGTACAAGTGCTATGGCAGAACGGATGAGTATAGGATGAGTCTTGGGAGAGGGAGGCTGGTGTATGATCACAGTAGCCGGAGCTATTAGATGATTCTTCTTCTACACTGCCTTGCTAGGGAAATTTGGGGAAGAATTTATTTAAGGGGAAAAGTTTATAATAATTTGGATCTTCTTCTCTGGTATGTTTTCCTTTTTCTGGTGTTTTTGAGAAAAATAATAATTTCTGGAAATATCTTAAGTACATGACGTGTAATTTACGTATACACGCCATGTACTCAATTACCGCGGGTAGCCGGATACTGGCTATGTAGCGTCCAAGCACACAGTCGTTTGTGGTGACTTGGAGATTGCCTAATGTGGGGGATGGTAAGGGAAAGTACATGACATGTACTTCTAATATAAATGCCATGTACTCTCTTTTTTTTCATTAAACAGATCAGGGTCGCATCTGATGAATAGAACACTCTCTTTCTCGTTCTATCTCATCTCGGAGAGACTATACGACCGCAAAACTTCTCTGAGCCCTGATCGAGCATATGTTCGCTAATTTGACCGTTGTTGATTGCATTGGTATTGACTCGGTAAGATCTTCCTTCTTATAGATCTTCATTTCCTAATTTTGCATCTTTCTCAAGTTATCTTTGGTTGAACATTTCATATTTTTTTTATATCTATGGTGTTCTTGGGAAAATAAAGGATTTAGGTTCACTTAAAATAATCCAACAACACTGAGGTATGTTGTTTGTGCCTTTACGTAGATATTCTAAGAATTTTGGTGAAAACGTTCCCAATACTGATGAAGGTGGTATTGTGTGTTCTTGGTTTTTAGCACTGATTATGACGGCAATGCCTAGTTTGATTGGATAGAGTTTATTTATTGAAAATAGGGTTATCTTGCTAACTATGGTTGTTTTCCCCATGTTTTCTTGTTTTGAAAATTTGGTCTAGATTTCTTGTTAGGATTTTATTTACTTTCCATGCCTAGAATTGATAGGATAGAGTGATTATTATCTATCCTGCAGTTATATTGTAGACTAGTTAGCCAAGTTGTTCTTGAGGTTTTCCTTGGCTGTTATGCATTGCTATGCTCGTTTGACTTACATAGGCCTGTGAGAACCTGGTGTAGTATACCATAGGGAGAATGGGCATAAGGTCTTATCTAGAGTGTCTATTTATTATCACGATATGAGACCATAGGGGGGATTGACGTAGAGTTCTCCCTCACGGTGTCTATAATTTTGTTACGAGGAAACAGTAGGAATTGATGTTGAGTGCTTCCTCATGGTACCTGTAGGTTCTGTTAAAAGACTATAGGGGAAATTGACAAGGAGTGCTTCCTTATAGAGTCTTTTATCATACATGGATATAGTGGGAATTGAATTTGAGTGATTCCTTAGAGATCCTTTACAAAAGCTGAACCAGATGGGTTAAAATATTTGTACATCCAAGAGGGTTTCTTGTATTTGTTATGTAGGACCAGAGGGGATAAACTATGAGTACTTCACAATGGGTTACCTGTTTAAGAATATCTTCTTAATTTATATGTGGTGTTTCTATGCTTTGAAACTGTAGTAATGCATACTGTTGAGTACTTCTTTGTTTACTACTCCTCTCCTTATTACTTGCCATTTATATTCAATGACTGTTAAGTGTAGATCTCTTGGTGGTAGCCTAAATGGATTTAATCTCCCCCCTTGTTTGGGTCATGCTTTTGGCCCAAACAAATTATATTATTGTAGGTACAGATAATGGCCAGCGCCCTTCTATATCAGGTACTTGACTACTTTGGAGCTGGGGAGCATTGGACCAAGCTGAGGCTTGCGATGATGAGGAGTTGTTTACTATTTTCATTTATAATTTTGTTTAGTATTGTGTTTCAGCAATGTGATGTTTTTCTCTACTTTCCTACACAAATGTATCATGCATCATTATATATGTGCTCCAAATGCTTATTACTTTCAGTCTTATGTTGTTTACTATTGTATTCCATTAATATTTCTTTTTTTGTTGTAATCTGTTTCTCCTCTACTGTGTTACTTTTCCAATGAGGGAATTGTTTCCCCACTTTCACACCCAAGGCCCTCGCTGCTAGTTAGAAACCACTGACATTAGGGGAAATTTACTTGAGTCCATGTGCCCAACCGGGTACGGGGAGCCTCTGGGAAGCTTCCGGAACCAGGACGTTACAATATACATACTGAACTATATGGACTCGGGGCCAAAAATTATATGATGGAATTGGGTGTCGACATATTAGACACCTAAAATGAGTTTGTTCCTAGCCTCTTCATTTTGGATGAGGTGGAACTTGATATTCATAGGTAGTTCATTCTATGTGTGGTCAAAACTGAAAATTTGATGGAGAATGGAAGAATTGAAAAATGATGTTGATTCAATTTTCTGATATTAATAATGATGGATAATTAAGAACATTTGTAATTAGACCTGGATCGAACCCCCTTTTAATGTAACATTTTGTGGTTGAATTTTTTATTTGGTTTTAAATTCATAAACTCAAAATTTAAAATATCTATATATTTTTTAGGAGTTGTGTTTAGTTTTCACTTTTATAAACAATACTATAATTATTTTTTTTTCTTTTCTTGGCTTTGTTTTTCAAAAACCTATCCTTTTTATAATCTATGATGAAAATTAACTGTGTGACTCTTTTAAAATAATGGAACACCAATTCGATTCTCTATTCATATTCCCATTGGCTCCCTTGGTATAGAAAATTCCAAAACAACCACTGAAAAGTAATTTAATTAGAGAAGAAGTCAATAAGAAGAAATATCTTGGATTAAGATACAAGAATTAATTGGTATTCTAGAAAATTTAGAAATCTAAAAGAAAAAAAATTGATGAATTAATGGACATAGAATTTTCTCAAGAGGATATATAGGAAGAATTGGTTGATTTTTTATAATTGTAAGATATTCCATTTTTTACCACAGAACAAATCAATTCGAAAATCTTATACCATGAAAAAGTAATAATATTTTAATCAATTGAGGTTAGATATTTGTTGAAATTCGTTTCTTTAAATTTTTAAAAAATCAACTATATTCTAAACTCCCTTACATTATTAAAGATAAATCAGAAGAATGGTTATGATCAGTAGATGATGAAGAGAAATAATTTAATGGTATAATATTTATGAAAGTATTTTAATCCCACTATTTATATCATTCAAACAAGAAAACTTCAAAGAGGTATTACAAATTGAAAACAACATAAAATCTAAAATTAACAAATAAAATACCATTCAACTGAAATCATTTCATTCTAAATTTATAAAATATAAATTATCTACTAATATTCCATGTTAAAATTTATTAGACTCGACACAACTGATTGTCATCTTGGATAATGATGAAGTTGAAACTAAGGTGGAAACATAAGAAGAGAAATTAGAGCTAGAAATTATTGAAATTACTTCAATGCTCAATGAAACGGAGTAAGATGAATAATTATTTGAAAATATTTTTTTAATACACTCTAGAAGATGCTAAATAGACACATGGATGGTTTAAAAAGTTAGAATATATCTAAATATTGATTATTTGAATGAACTAAATGTACAACCAACCCTATATAGTGCACATAAGTCTACCCATGTGGAGACTGATGATGAAGATGTTATGGGTCATGTGGTTAATCAACAACCCCATGAACATTACCCTAGACATCAAATTGATGTAGACATAATAGATGAATAATTCATGGATGTTACTCATGAGTAAACAGAGGAGTAAGGTAAAATATATGAAGGGTGATTTTTTTACATGAATTCAACGTGTTATGAATAATTTATCTTTGAATCATTTCCAGTTATGGTAGAGAAGTATGAGAAAACAATAATCATCCCAACACTCACATTTAGGAAAATAAATTACCCTAGTTTGGGGTGTATATGATGAAATCTGAAAAATTGGACCTCTAAATTGATTTGGAACTGTCTGACTATGAATAAATGAGGATGTGGTGGTTTACATTACATAAAACCCATCCTCTAACTAACAATGATTAATCATAGGACTTTCTAGTTTTGAAAATTCAAAATAAAACTCGTCTTTAGATGGTAAATCCTATGACTCTCTTTTACCATTATTTTTCTATTTTATAATTTTTCAATAAAATTGATTATGTATATCTTTTTCTATAGATTTACAAAAGGTTTCATCACCTTGGTGGATATCTGATTTTTTTGATAAGTTCACATAGGGGAGATCATATTAGAATATTTCTAGATAAATAAAAACCGGGTAGTTTTTATCTAGTAATACTAATTCACATATTATAATTTTTTTTGAGTTCCAATTGAATTTTTTAGTCTATCCATAAATATTTCTTGGGGAATTAATTATTACTTAGAATATTTCAAAAATATTTTGTAGAAATATTTTTAGTGAATATTTTTTAAAAAATATTAAAAACTAAAACAAATTTATGATTATAAATTATAAAAATAGCTATTTTATGTAGTTTTATATGATTTATCATATAATTAATTAACTTAAATGTTTCTATTCCTAGTTTCAATACTTTTATAGAGTGTAATAATTTTTTTTGTTCTGAAATTAAGAAACATAAATTATTTATGAGGGAATTTTTCTCAGTATTCATGGATTATTTTCAATTATTACAAATAAAGGAAGTGTTATTGAAAATATAGATGTGAAATTATAATTATAACCAGATGAAAGTATACTTTTTACTATTATTAGAGGGAACATAAACTCTTTAAAAATTAAAACCATTTGTATCCAGTAGAAATTAAATTGATATATGTCATTTCAAACTAGAGAAAATGGGCAATTTGGATTCTGAAATTCATTACTGAGAAATTAGGCACTAGATGTGTGAGTAAATTAAATATCTACATATTAAATAACTGCCTTTTTACACTATTTTTAACATACATAGATGAAAACAATTTCAAATATTTTTTCCCTATAGTCAAAAATGAACTCTTATTGGTCAGGGTATTATCAAACCACGATGAACAAGTGGTATATTTGCTTATAATAAATTAATTTAAGTTGTATCAATTAAGTGGAAAATATAAATCAAGTTTAAAAGAAATATGAAAGAGGGATAAATGGAATTTCATCTTGTTAAAACTTTTATTCTGCTTAAATATAATTTAATCCACTCTTATACATCGAAATACTACTTGGATTGATTTTAAATAATGAATTGAAATCATAGAAGATGAATGATAATTCAACATTTGGAGGAAAATTTCATTTTCTTCTTTATCGGATTTAGTATTTAGGTCTTCTTGAGAAATAATCTTTTTAAATAAATGGAATGAAATGTATTTCTCATGATTTCAATGGTTTCATTGTGTAGGGGTGATGAGAGTTTAAAATTACAAAACAAATACAATTAATTTAATTTTACCACATTTTTAATTAATAAACAAAGATAATATGTATGATTTTGATACATTATAAGATTCTATATTTCTTGAAAAATTGGATTAAATTTATTTTATTAGGATATGATAATATTTTAATTAAATTTTGATTTCATACTATTGGTTCTAAAAAATGATTCCACATATTAGGGGAAATTTTTTAATAAACCATTCAAAAGGAGTACTTCATTTCAGTAGCTTCAATTTAATGTTTTGTGGAGACCAAACTGACATAGAGATCAAACGTTGTAGTCATTCATTGATTGAATTTTGAAAACATGATATAAGGAAATTTATAGAACCAAGTACCGAATTCTATGAAACTCAAAATTTTTACAACCTTAGAATTCCATGAATATAGAAATCGTCAGTGTAGCATATCACTGTGTAAATAATTCTTTTATAAAACCCAAAATTCAAAGAAGATATTATTATTTCGTGAAACATATCTTATGGCGGCCTTTGAATATATAAGTCCCCTCTTCAATTCATTATTTTGAGGGGGGTTCATCGAGCAGTGATATCACTTTTTCAATTCACAAGACATAAAATAGTATTTCAAATTCTTGTAAATCATTTCCCCATAGAAAAATATTTATCAAATTACCTCACATTAACCATTCCAAGAATCAGTGAGTGTTGGATGATGATTCATAAAAAATTTATCCATGAAGAATAATGTTCATATAATATGGTCTTGACTTATAAAATATTAATTTTATAAAAAATGATAACACTCAAAAATAGTTTTATCTATATCCATTCGGACCTCCCCGTTCATTGAACAAGACTTCATGGTTGTTATGAATCCGAAAAATCATATTTTTGTGAAACCTTTGGAACCCACTTCTCTATATCATGGTATCATTACCCCTTCACCATTTCTCAGGGTTAGTCTATGGCTACACTCTTTATTCCCTTCCCCCAATCCATTTTCAACCATTATTTAACCCCATGAAAAATAGTGATTCAAACAATGATCTGTTTGGGCCGGATTGAGGAAATTTCTAGTTTTGAACTATATAACTCCAATAATCAACCCATATAATACCATGATCCAATATTATACTCTATAATATTTGAAATACCATGATGTTTAAATAATCCTCTTGGACACTTTCTCAATCCAGGAGTTGATATTATCCTCTTGGTTTCCTTGAATACCATGAATCAAAATAATCAATAAGAAATTCCAGAAACCACTTCACCTAAATATTATTCAATGTTAAATAAAAAGGATAATCTTTAGTATATGTCTCACAACAGCCATTTCTATGTATCTCATGCCAACAGGTCCTATACACATGAATTTAAACTATAGAATACCAAAGGTGACAAGAATATGATTCCTCATTTGAAAATCACATATTCCTTACATGATTATCAAAATATGAGTCATGTAATTATCCTGAGATAACAACCATGTATCCCCCATGGACCTATTCCTCAGATGTAATATCCATTTGAATTCTCTAACCATTTAGGGAGACAAGATTCCCTCATAATCATATAAGAGAAAGATGATAGGGAATCCCTGGAATGCAAGCCACATGTATATCCCTATTTCTCATAAACATCTTCCATGAGACTCCTCATTATGTGTAAGTCCAAATGATATTTTTTTACCCATCAGTTGATTCATATTACATCATGACCTAATATGTGGATAAAATAATGGAAAAATAAAATGCACAATCCCCAAAATTTAATTCCTTTCACATAATGTTAAGGATTTTTCCTTACACTTTGCAATGAAATTTGGCTACCCTGAATAAAAAAAACATGATCCCTTCATGTGAATTTAAAAATATTCCTCATATATTCTAGATAAAAGTCCTAATAACACTATCATTTCCCATTATAAATACCCAACAATCTCTTATGTGACAACCCAAATCATACTATTTCTTCTCTTTAGAAATATATGAGCAGCTTACAAGTGTAATCTCCAATCATTGCATTGATTCTCCTTGAAGAACTTGATAAGAACATTACATTAATCGAAAAACATACCATCATGGCTCATTTGAAACATATAGTAGTCCATTGTTGTAATCCCCACCATAATTCAATGTTGTAATACATTAAACTACAATGACCCACATCCAAGTCACGTTATGTTAAATTTCACAACAACACCATCAATTCATGAAGATAAAATATAGTTGTACCCTATGTTATTAACATTGGAATACTCATGGAAAACAAACATTGGATGAAAAACTACCTCTTGGGAATCCTGTATGCATAATTCCCCAAAATATCCCTTAAAATACCTCATTTCATGATAGAATCATATTTATTATATGAATTTAATCAACACAGATCAGTCATGTCATTCAACCATAAACTATAAACAAAAACTACCAGAGTATTGATCCTACCACATGACTAGGTATGTAGGATGCCTCCCAGAGGTCCAATCCTATCACACATGGGACACCTTCCTAATGTTCAATATTTATACCCAAACATCACAATTATGTTTGATGGCCTTCCCTATGGAAGGAGAGAACATCAGAGTTTGATTATCTCCCCTCTATTATCTTGGCCTCAACATGTGAAACTAACCCATATCTAGTATATTACATGACAAATGTACAAATGAAACATCCCCAAAAGACATTAAAACTTTGACTACATCTGAAAATTTCAATAATAATATGATTGTCTCTGCACAAGATACCAAACATAAGACCATGTCCCCTTAAGTATTTAAACCTATAACCATGTCCCCACAGTACATTATCAATTTGGACATGTCCCCAAAAGACCTTAAATATGTGGCCATGTCCCCATAAGTCTATAAATATATGAACTTTTAAAAAATATACCCAAACCAGTTCCCCCCCCCCCCCCAAGATTCATTAGAAACACTACCTCATGTGTTGATAATTAGATATATGAGGATATTATCCCATGGTGAATTGCATGCCTATCAAGAACTACAATGTGGCCGACAAGGTATTCTATAGGTATTTTTCATAAGATACCTTATATATGAGATTCCCTTAAATATGAAAGATGATTAGTTTACAAATTTCTCAATAATCCTAACTTCCACAGATATTTAGAAATGTTTGACATTTACATCTTCTCTGGTTATAGATAGCTACTCGGCCATGATAGAAGCAATGTAATTTACTGTTATCCACGTCATGATGGCATTGAGAATGAATTTAGAACACACGATGAAAATATAATAGGGATAAAATTACTATTAAAAAACATATAAAGTTAATTAAATTGAAGGACAAACCAATATCCCATCATAATATTCTAATCAAGGATCCTACATCATCAACTGTGGTGATAGAGGTAACCAACCTTGGGAAAGTGGAAATGTGAAGAAAATATCCACTTTGGATGGGGTGTTTCCATCCATAAACATGGAGAACCCCTAGAAAGGGAATAAATCCCATCAAAAAATTAATGTGCATCCCATTCAAAATAATTGTAAATAATAGCCCTTTACCTTGAACTTGAAATTACATTGTATAAAGGTGATTGAATTTGTTTAAAAATAGTGTTGATCAATTTTGAATCAGCATGGAAAATCTTTTTTAATCATTATATTATAATTGTTTGAATTAATTGGGAAATTTTTTAGTGTCCAAAAAATTGAACTTTATGTGAAATTGAACCATGGATACAAGGCCATGATTTTATCTGAAAATAGATTTTTGTTTTATTCCATTTTAAAATTTAATTTGGAATGGATATGTTATAAAACCCTACATTTTTTATAGAATTAAATTTAATGTGTTTCATTAAAATTTAAATATTATTTTAATTATTTTATCATTATTTATATTAATTAGAAAACTATGGCCCAAGAAAATATTTTATGATAAAAGATGGTTGAAGTATGCATTTTTATTAGAATGGGATGAAGTAAGAAGACGTGAAAATATAAAGTGGTTATATGAAGACACGTTGTAAATTTATCAACTGAAAAAGAAAAAAAATGGTTACCACATGTGTATCACCAATTGAACTCATAGAAATCATGGTATGTATACCTACCATGCCCAAAAAAATTCAAATCCCTATAGTGATCATGCCTTAACCTATTGAACCACCAAAATACATTACTCTTGGATAGTCAGGTGACCATGAGCCCTTCCCAATCCTATAACATGAAATCCTCCAAACTTACTATGACCTTCTTCTATTCATGATCATCATATAGATGTGAATCTTTATATATAACCTATTACCCATTCACCAGTAACTGACTACATGCTTCCTCCCCAAGTAAGCAAACAACTTCTTCATTCCTATAAAATCACCCCTATATTATCCCTAAACTTGTACATAGGTGAATCCAATACTAATATTCCAACCAATATATATTCAATGTAATGAAGAAATGGTGATGAGGTAGTGGAAAATGATTTCAAGAATTATTTTTTAACAAATGAGGCCAATACATATCTGAGTAAACTGATAACTAATCATTAACCAATATTGAATGAGAACATAGGTTGAGATCACCTAAACACAATTGATGATTGGATATTTGAAAAAATAATGTTATTATATTGAATCCAAAATATTTCTAATATCTCATACTGATTCCAAGTAGGGAAAACCGAATATGAAGCAACAATGATATCCTTTTTCCTAAAAATATCAAACCAATATCAAAATTGACAAATGATGATACACCGTTTGATCTTTATCCCAACCAAGTTTGAACTACCACTATTTCAAAAACACTAATCACATAACCATATTCAAAATACTAGGAGTAGGTGATGTGGTGACTCAAACCAAGATTATCATCGAATCCGATATGTGTTCATGGAAGGTTAATTGTTTCTAATGATGGTTTTGTGTTGTTGTGTGCATTACTCATACAGTTTGAAGACAAGAGTGACCACAATATTCCTCTAATTCATAGGTTTTAGATACATTTAAGGTTTCACATAATATGATTATTTATATTACTTTGTGAAAGAAATTTTCTCAAGACCCTATACATTAACCATCCAGAGCTACCAATCCTCATCCTTATGTCAGAGAGGATGGCTGGTCCTGTCCACTAAATTCAGTACCATGAATCAAGCCAAAAACTTTTATTTTAATCTCATGTTGAAGTTATTCTTGATTCATAACCCATCAGAACAACCGATAAAAATTTAATACTATCTCAATCCCATATTATTTTCTCTTTATAGAATAATCTATATGAAATTAATCATGTGATCTTACTAAGACACACCTAATTTCAACCGAGGCTACAAATAATGAAACAATTATTCCCTAAAAATTCATTAATCTGTGTAGAGTGTAATCATGTGATGAATGTACAATCTAGTAAATGTTTTCCAACGGAACTCATACAATATATAAACATGGAACCCATTTAATCAATGAAATATATCACAATTGGCAATGAATGTGAGGTGGAACAAGATGATGGTTACAAATAATTCATCTACCTTATTTTTAAAAATATTAATCCCATAGTGATTTCATCATATGAACTTATATATTATATTATTCTTTTATAATTTAAATTCTCATTATATTTGTAAATTGTGTTGTGTGTTTATTTTATCCTAATAACATTTTTTATTTATATTATCAATCTACCTGATATGATTGTGATCCCTTTAACTCTATTATTATTGTGAGCCAATCCATGGGAAAGTTCATTAGGGGAGATTACATGAAAATTTGGAATATCTAGTCATTAATTATTTTATTTATTATTCTCCTTCAAAATGTATTAGTTAAATGGAGAAAAATCATATAGACAATAATCATCTTCTCTTTTAGATTATATACAACATGCACCAATTTATCAGATCAATTCTCCCTCCCTTTTGTCAGTCAATACAATAAACCGTTAGAATTATATAGAGTGGGGAATGAGAAACATATAACAAATATAGGTGTGGAGATAGTGGATGCATCAATTGAGTGTGTTAACTACCTCTTCACTACAGGGGATGTGAAATAGGATTTGCACTGGTTATTATTTCTATGTGTTTTCAGTGCCGCAAATTATATTAATAATGGAGAAATTAATAAATGATATTTATTTGATTATTATATGAGAAAAAAAGTGAATAATTAAGGTCCTTGGAAATAAAAATTGGATCCTACCCCCTTTCACCCAAAAAATATGTGTTTGAAATATGTATTTAATATTAAATCTAACATATTAAAATTTCAAAAATCTATCATTTGGATAAATTCTAAAATTAAAAATAAATATGAAAATACTTAATTGTTGGGTTACATAAATTTACCATGCACCACTAATTAAGACATGATATTGGTTAGACACTAGGATACATAAGGTGGTTTAAGAATATTGTTTGATGCGTCCTTATGATATGCATTTCCATCAATTCCATAAGTCTATCGATTAGAGAAATCAGTGACATAACTATATACGCTTTTTTATATATAGTGTCAATTCCAAAAACTATGCAATCTTAATTTATGTGAATTTACCTAGATATTTATTTAATATATTTAGATAATAAATTATTTTTCATTGGTTTATCATGTTATGTTTTTTATGGAGTCATAAATGAATAAATTATATTAATCTATTTGAAGAAGATATAAAAACGTTTTATATCGATTGTTTTCTAAGGATATGATTAATTATTGAATTTAAGTGTCACACACAAACAAAAAGATATATATATCTATGTGTGTGTTTGTGTGTTGTTTATTGATGGGATAAATTCTTTATCTCCTTCCAATTCACTAATTTAAAAGTTTATATCTCATGATACAAGTATACAAGGACCCAATTTAATTTTTCACAAGTGTGGGGGAAATTGATTGAACCAAGAAGTTGGTGCTTCCTTATCATAATTTCTATACAATATATCTAATGTATCCAAATTTTACTCTCTAATAGATCATATTTATTGATATATTTTTCTAAACACTTTTGATTAATTTCTTGTTTTAATGAAAATCATTATTCCATGACACATGATTTTTGATCTTTGATTAGTTTTGTATGATGTTTTTATGTTAATTCCATGTAATTTTATTATACCCATATTTTCATTTTATACAAATTTGATATATTTGAAGATTATCACTTATGTTTACCATTATTGAACATTTTAGATCATCCATTTTATTAGGATTCAATTTCCTTAGGTTTTGAAGTTAATTATAACTTATGAGAAGTATAAAATAGATTCTGGTGTGGATCAATTATTGAGAGATGTTCACAGGTGTTGTAAAATAAATTTCTTGTGTAGCTAATCCTTAGGTACATTAAACCTTATTTTTTTGGATTGTGATACTATTGTGAGATTTAATTCATAAATTATATAAATTATGTATAATAATGATTTGTTTATCTTAAATTTTCATATTTTAAGAATGACTTGATTAACTTATAGTTGGACTTTATGAATAAAATACTCAATATATCTTTATCAGTTCTTAGTTTTTTGTGATGAGATCCAATGAAGTGTATAGAATAGTTACCAATGATAATTTAAGACCTATTATTTCTTCTAGCGAGAAACATTAACTGATTTCTGGAGGATGATCAGAAGTGACTATAAGATTTTATTTGAATCTATTTATGTTTGATTCACATAAAAATACAAGTGTTATTCTAGGGGCCAAAGAATAAAATTGTGGCCATAGATCTATAACTAGGATCATCCAGTTATTAAATGGTGGTATAATACCTTGATAGTTTATCTTTCTATTTGGGAAGGATGGTTTGAGGAGGAATGATTATAGTTTGATAATAGTTAGTTTTAATTTTTAGTTATATGGATTATTTGATATCATTGTCTATAGTAATAGTGATTATGACAAAGATTTACCAATATTTGATGATAAATAAAATACTTCTTGATTGAGGATAATAATTGTTGGTGAGGTGATTATTAATATTTTCATTTTTTTGTGGGATTATAGTTTTTGACAATTGGGGGTTTACATATTTCCTTATACTAGGAAATTTGAATGGTTGATATGATTGATCTGGACCGAGATGTTAAATGACTCTAATGAGTCTTGAGAATATATTATCATTTATATACAATTCACATGATATATTTTCCAAATATTTTCATAGTTGATACATATGATATAGAAATAATTTATATGAACATGATTTGGGAAAATTTTACAATCATTTTTCAAAATGAATTTGATTTGGATAAAATTATTGATGTTGAGTTTAGATATGTCTACATATTTCAACATGCTAGCCATTAAGGATTATCCTAAACGATTAGAAGTGGGACACTCTCTCGGTGAACTGAACAACTAATTTGGTTATTAAATGATAAATGTAACTATTAATGGTCATTTATTTAATAATTTCCATTTTTAATAAAAAATATATATTAATTTTACCATTATAAATGAAGGTAACAAATAATGTGGTAACTTAATTTTTATCAGGAAATATTTATTGGTTTTCAATGGGAGTAAATATGAAATAACATAAACAAAATAAAAAATCTTATTTTGAGAAATAATATTTAATTTTGTATAATGGTTTTAAGACATGCATGGAAGATAACTGAATATGGAAGTGAAACTAAAAGTGTTAATGTTATACCGTAACATTGGGAGAATTTTTTTAGAATGGATATGTAGGGATTTGTATATTTAAAAATAAATATATTTATGTATTTCTATGTAAAGTCCAATCTATAAAATTCAATAGGCGACTAACCTAAAGGAATCATAAATTCTAATAGATGTTGTGAATGTTTAGAATGGATATTTCATATCCCCCAAAACATAACTATAATAATATAGTATAGGATAGTGTCTCTGTTTCATCAATAAGGAATAAAAATATCTATAAAAACCAAATTAAATTAACTCATTAATAATTGAGTCTTTACTTTTCAGATAATTTATTTATTCAAAATAAACACATTAGTTATCAATGATTTTATATTATGAAAAATAATGGATTGTAAATTAATTTTAAATGATTATTTTACAAAATATATTATTTCATTAATATGTGAATAGAATATTATCAATTAGTTACAATATTCATGAGGTGATTTATATCAATATATAATGGCTGGATTTTCGATTATAAAATATTACATCCTTTTAGATTAAAATTCTATATATAATACCATGATCTGTGACAAATCATTGAAGGTTTAATGTATTTAGACATTAGATATATAAAATTATTATTCACACTCATTCTTCTTAATATCTCATGATTTTATTAACAAATTCTATCCTTATGGACATACAATACTTAAAACTACATTCACAAACATGGGAAATGAAACATAATATATGGTGATATGAGATTATTAGTATGTAAAAATCTATGACATAACAATTGATTATCATATAAACGAATAAGTTAAGAATAATTTTATTATATCATAATTATATTATAAAATGTTCACATTAAATATGTCATAGATAATAAATAGGATTTATTGAATAAATAATTGTCAGTTCAAAATAAATGATTCATCAGACAGAGAAGTATTCAAAATTCTATCATGAAACATTTTTTCTTGTCATAAAAATGTTACCCCATCATAAATATATAAGCAATTTCATATGTAAATGTTATCTATAGAGGCCATAAAATAATAATGGATTTAGAATCCACACCTTTATCCCATAGTATATCATACACATTGAATTGTTTTGCATAGTAGATCAAGCACATCAACTAGTTTCCCAGAGACGATCAAGCACATTATCTTTTTTCTATAATTTTCTCATGAGTTATAATACGTAACTAAATACATTTAAGGGGTATATTATTCAATGATAACCCATAAAATAATAAAAAACATGAATATATATTTAAAATATCAGAAAACATTCATCAAATCACCATACCATAACACATGGAAATGAAATGGGTTTCAAAAACATTTCATAATATAATCATATCATTAGGTCTAGAAAATGAATTAGATTCATAAACATATAATAGTCAAACTAATAAACCATCTAAATAAATAACAAGGATTGTATCATTGAATCATATCCATATAAAATAATAATTTAAATCGAAGGATGGTATTATAAATGAAAATTATATTAAAAAACTTTTAAACATTTCATGAGGAAAATTCAATTTACAATTTGAAAATCCATTATAAAACTACAAATATTTCAAATATATTTTGGAAGATATTTTATTTTTAAATAACCTTCAAAAAAATTAAATGAATATTGAATGTATTAAATGGTAATGAGGGGGGGGAGTTATATTCATGTTACATATGTTATAAAAAACATTCCTTTAACACTTTTATAGAAAGAGTAAAAAATAATGCATTCCAAAAATGAAATGAATGTACCTTTTAAAAATACAATATAAAAAATACAATCATCTGTAAAAGTTAATTTCAACAATAATAGGGGAAAATATAAGTCGTTCATAAATTTTTGTTTATAAAATGTGGAGATGGACTAAGAATTATTTAAGATTGAAGAGATAAATAGATGCTTTCTCCTTAAAAAAGTCACTTTTGATCTCTTGAAAAATCAATGTGGGAAAAATGGTAGAAAAAAATATATTTTAATGAAACAAACATATTTTAATTATATCAAATTTATTTATCAAATAAAGATCCCAGATTTTTATATAATGGAAATATAAGCATAAACAATCATAATTAAAATAGGATTAAAATGTAAATTACATACCTCAAGTCCCATACTTCTTCATAAGAATCAATCCTCCTATCTTTTAAATATATATTTATTATATATTAATTAAATTTACATAATAATATATATCATACCATTTATGATTTACTTATGACATCTTATCACCCGTTTATTATAAAAAATTTAAAATGAAAATATTTTTGTGATAATTGCTTCAATTTACATGAATGTCTCCACTCAAAAGTCTAGATCCTTGTACACTAATTATCATTTCATCATCTTAATAAAAATTTTCATTATATAAATACAATATATTTTCATTATATATATATATTTATAGTACTCCAAATAGGATAGTGAGGTAAACATGAATTCCACTATTCATAGAGTTGATAGGTCGTACGTATACATGTACACTATTTTCAATTTTCTATGGATTTAAAGAATGAAAAAATAATAATAATTCACTTTTCAATTATAATTATAATATAAAAAATTTCATATATATACATTAAATATATCATTATTACCATCCATGATAAATTTAAGAAACATATTGCATCACTCTAAAGAGATGGCAGTCTACACATACACACAATCGATGTTATAAATTTATAATTGATTAGAAAATAAGAAGATATATGTAGAATTAGAACTAAATAATAATAGTAATTACATAAATATAATTTATAAACATAAAACCCATTATAATACCTATCCATGAAATATTCTTATGATTAATTAATTATATCACTTCTTAGAGATGGTAGGACATACGTACGCACGAGCGATACATTCACTTACATAAGATTAAAAATAAGATGATTACGGTCATTTTCATAATCATAATAACATTTAAGTACGTAAAGGTTACATTAGTTATTATTTTATGAATAAATGTAATAGATTTATATGGATTAAAAATTAAATAAATATAAATAAGTAGGGTTAGATATTCACCACTTCTTTGGTATGACACCTTTACATCCTTTATTAAGGACCCTTAGATTTTAATTTAAATATGAAAATAACCAAAAATTAATTTATAGTTTTTTTAGAATAGTAACATTCCGTTTTGGGTCTATCCATAAGGCTCAATGTCGTGTGAAGAGGTGAAAGGAGGTGTGTCCATTTACATGGGAGGGAGAGGATGTAACATCCTAGGTAAATGAATAAAAATAAAATTTTCATATTTATTAATATTTGTGAATTAAATATTAATTTTACTTTAAATGAGATACTGTGTTCAATGATGTACAAGATACGCAACAATGGGTTTCTTTGAAATCTTACGTTGCACACTAATAATATAATATTATTATTTTAAATTATAGTTAACACCTAGTTGCTTTATTTGATGGAATGAACAAAAATAACTACAATAAGATTATACATGTTTGTTATATTCCTTTACATTTATCAAATAAATGTTAGATGCTTAAAATAAGAAATAATCTGATTTTAAGCATAAATGCTGTAAAAGATTGATTTATCTCCTTTTAATGGTGATCCTTCCTTAAATATTGTTTCTGTCACTTTTATATGTTCTATTTGACAACATAAAACTCTTCTTTAGAATCAAGACATCAAAATTTACTCAGGGTAAAGTTTTGGTATTTTTTGATTAAATTGATTTTAATGAATATTGAAAAATACTGTATTTTAATTCAAAACATCCATTTAATCTAATTTATTTATATTTTTAGAGTATATTTTTAATTGGATTTAAAGTGTAATTAGATTATATTTTTACCATTCAATCCAATGTTGGTCATTGGATGTAATTTCACTATGAAATTGGACATACACAAGGGTTTATCATTTGATTCTTGTTATTTCTTAAAAACACACATCTTGTTTTGAAAGTGGAAATTAATTTTTCAATTAATTTATGAAACTTATGTGTCTGGAATTTAGAAAAATGGATTAAATATTTTAAATTCGTAGGTCCAAAAATTGTAAACATGTACCTTTTATTTTTAGACATTACAAATATTTACTACCGTAAAAATTTAATTACCATGTTTAAAGTGTAAATCTGGTAAATAAGGGTAAAATATTATTATTATAATAAAATAAAAGTACCCTAACATGTTTCCTAATCCTATTGGTTGATAAAGTTTTGAACATGTTCATTTTTTGTTCTATTTTGGGACTCCATGGAGCCACATGGGAGTGATAGTGACAATTTATATTAATTAATTTAAAGTAAAGTAAAAAAGGACATAAAAAACATCTTTTAGTAAATCCATTCTTACAATGGGTTATATTAGATATATTTACGACTATAAATATTTATTTTAATTATAAAAATATTTCCTATATCTTGGTATTTTTTTATAATTTTTAGACATCAAATAAAAAAAATTATTTATGACAAAATAATGATGTAGTGTTTACCTCATTAATAAATAATTTAAATAAATAATATTATAAATATTGAAACAATATACAAAACCTGTAAAATTATTTTTTGATAATTTTATTTTGACCATTATTCATCTTATCTATATCTTTATTATATTTTTGAAATTTTAAAACTGAAAATCTATATATAATAAAAAAATATTTTCACACTTTACTAAAGAGCCCCTCCTCTCCCTTATAAAAACCTCTCACCTCTATCCAATTCCTCACACCTCTCAAGCCCCTTGTCTCATCCAAACCCCACCCATATAATCTCTAAATATCATTATCTTCCACCTAGAATCATTAAATTAGGTAAAAGGCACTTTAAGAAAACTTTTAGGTTCAAACCAAAGGGAGTTAACCAAATTAAAGGTAAAGGTTTCTCTTAAATAATATTATTTTATTTTACATCTCCAACACCGAAAATCTTTTTATGCTTTTATTTTATAACAAAACATGTATCATCAATATACTAGGATGTTTTTATGATATGTATTCGAACTTCACTTTCACACACCTCCATTTTCTGGGAAAGGAACATATTGTTTCTGTGGATGGATAAATAATGCCTCACGAAATGATGATTGTTTTATTATCTCCTATCACCTCTCATGGTGTCCATTAATATGGAATTTTGTTTATATATAATACATATTATGATTATGTTTTCTTTATGGTTCTTTATTTTTCATTTATAGCATACCTTTATGGTTTCCATTATGGGTAAACGTGATAATTTCATTTTAGGATGTGCGGACTACCGCCTCCTCAAAGTGATGTAACTCGATAGCGCCATATTTGGGAAGTATAAAGGATTTATTTAATGATATTATATATGTTATTATATTGGAATTATAATATACCTATTTTCCATTATGTTTTATTTCCATTAAATAAAAAATTTAAATAAAAGTAGCGTTCATGCGTATGTACGACTTACCACCTCCATGAACAGTGAATTTCATTTCTAACATCCAAATGTTATTTACTATTATAAATACATATATATATTGGATATATAAGATATATATGATATCTAAATCATGAATATAAATCAATATATAATAAACATTTTACCACATGAACAACTTGTAATTATAAGAAGTCCATTTTTGACTCAAGTACCAAATATCGACAAAATAACTGTTATTAAGTTAAATGATTATATAATGTTCATAACAAGGTAATAAGTGATTTAAATGGAATTAGAATCATGAAAATGGTTTTTAATCAAGTATAAATTAACTTCAATTTATTATTCAGAAGATTAATTAATGAACGGGTCCAGTCGGATATGATGTAAGGGAATTCTTCTCAATCTCCTTTCATTGAGGCATATTTTTTTATACACAACATTATTGTGTACAGTGTATAAACCCCTTTGTATTTTCATTTTATTCAGAGGGATTTTTTCTACAAATCATTTTACTAAATGATAAAAAGGAATGTTTTTTTAACATAAGCGATGACAACAAACTTTTCCACCACCACCAATATTATTTGATCTCTCGCTTCCTTAACAAGTCGTAATGTTTTTAAAAGGGAAATAAATACCATATATTCTTTTATGAATTTTTGTATTGAAAATTATTTCGATAATGGATTTGTTATGTCAATATATTTAAATGATATATTGTGATTTAAATGTGGAAATGTTATCTATCCTTTATATTTGTTTTATATGTTATGAATATATTATGGTTCTTGGGAATTGTTACTTATACGGGTGGTTCTGTGAGAAACTTATGGTGGGTGAGCTTGAGATAGCTCTCCAATGCATTGGGTAACATGATGGAGGTAAACTTGAATGTTTCTCCTAAGAGATTTAGGGAATATACTGTGATCGGGATTCCAAATTTAACTCCCTAGGTAGTTGTGATAGCTAAAATGTATGCATGATATGGATGCCACAAGTTACCTTTATGATTTATGTTTTCTATGTGTTAATCAAAAATCATATGATTTCATGACTTATGTTAAGGATCTTATGTTATGTATGCAATGATGAACTAATGTTTTATATCATTATTTTATAACCAATATTGAGATTTTTATGCTCATTCCAGGTTTTGAAATACTTTTCATAGGACTTAAAGATGAATAGGGTCAAGGATAATATCAAGGAAAATTCATGCTGTCTAAAACAGGGGACTAGACATGACTCTTTTTTCAATAGTTTTATTTTATGAAAAAATGGAAACTGAGTAGAAGTGTCTACCTTGTAATTTTTGAGATGTAATGTAATAGTAATGGCCTAATTCTCTAAAACTCTAAACTTGAAAAGATCCTCAATGTGAAATATTCATTTAATTTAAGATTATTAAGTGTTTTAAGGACGAGTCCTTATAGTTGGTATCAAATATCAGTTTAGATAACATTAAGAGTTAGGGTATTGTTAAATTAATATCCATATATTAATTAATGATAATATTGAAATTCTATCATTTACAGATTACCATAGTGCTTCACCTAAGATATCCTTGTGTTCAAAATAGTTCTCCATAGAGGAAATAGCGATGTTTTGTTGGGACGACATATGGAGGAAGTCTACCTTCCTAATCAGCCACCTGAGATGGTTTGAATTGGGACTAGACAGTTTTTTCAGGGATGTAACAATTGATACAGGATATAAATGGTGGTTGTATACATGCACTTGATCAGACTAATGAACCATAGAGAAACATGTCAGTAGTGGAGAATTTACTGACTCAACATCCCCCATCATTCAGAGGACTATCTAACCCTATGCTAGAAGAAGGGTGGATTAATTAACTGGAGAAAATTTTTTATGCCATGGGGTGATCAGAACATCAAAAGGTTAGTCTCGATGTTTAACATTTTAAAGTTGAATCTGATCAGTGGTGGTTGATAGTGGAAAATATCAAGGATAGTGTGGATATTTATGCTCTTGATTGGGATGAATTCAATGGTATGTTTCTTGAGAAATATTTTCATAAGGTGGATTGTCTTAGGATGTAAAAAAATTTCCTAAAATTGAAGCAGGAGGATGAATTAGTGGCTTCTTATGAAGAAAAATCCACTCGACTGGCAAGGTATGCTCCAAATCTTGTATGAGATATTGATAGTAAAATCAACCGTTTTTTCTCATGATTAAAGCCAAAGTATCTAAGGGATTTATCTTCTTATGAGTTCCAAAGTTATGAAAAACCTTTTTGATGTGTGGATAAGGTGGAAATGGAGTTTTCTAATAATCAGGTGTTCTTTCAAAAAACAATATAATATGAGGATGATGTGGTAGATGAAAGGGAATAACTCTTCAAAAACACAGATGGTAAGAAACTTAAATTTATAGTTTGTGAAAATTGTGGTAAAAATTATGTTGGGGAATGTATTTTGAATTCTAGTAAGTGTTGCCGATGTGGTAAAATGGGACATAAGTCTTGTAATTGCACAAGAAACAATAAGGGTAATGGTCAGACAAAATATGATTTACAGTCAGTAAAATGTTTAAAGTGAAATTAAATGGGTCATTATGAAAATGAGTGTCCAACGAAGAACACAACTGTGGGAAAGCATCCATACTACATGTATAAAGGGGTGGTAAAATCTATAGCAACTACTTCCGCAGATGTTGGGACATCATATGAAGTAGTATCTCATACAATGCTTGTTTGTTCAGATTATACCAATGTGTTGATTGATTCATGGTCTACACATTGTATCATTTCTGAGATTATTTCTAGTAAATTTGGAATTCCATCTCAAGATATGAATCCTGAACATATGGTAAAAACACCTAGAGAAAATGTTGAAACTAAAATAAATTATAAGAACCTTCATCTCTATGTGTGCAGGAATAATCTACTTGCAACCCTTATTGTTTAGACTCTAGTAGAGTTTGATGATATTTTGGGTATGGATTGGATTTCTGTTTATCATACTAAGATTGACTGCATAGATAAATAGGTTTATTTTTATTATGATTTTCAGTTTTTGTACAAGAATGAACCCTTACATTTGAAAACATATCAGGAATCTGAGAAACTAGTAAAAGATGGAAATGAATGATACCTTGAACATATTATTGAAAACAAAGAAACTGTTCATATTAATGATGTGCCATTGGTAAATGATTATCTTGACATTTTTTCTGATGAGTTTCTATGTATTATACATGATCAGGAAGTTGAATTTTCTACTGACTTAGTTCCTGATGCTAATCCAATTTCAAAACCCCCTTATTGAATTCCTCAAATTGAACTTTTAGTGTTAAAGAAGCAATTACAGGAGTTATTAGATAAAGGTTGCATTCAACCTAGCACATCACCATGGGTTTCTAATATCTTGTTTGTTAAAAAGAACGATGGTTCAATGAGACTTTGAATTGATTATATGACATTGAATAACACCACTGTTAAGAACTAGTATCCTTTCCTCATATCGAAGATTTGTTTGATTAGCTCCAGGGAGATCAGTATTTTTCAAAGATAGACTTGAGGTAGGGGTACCATCAATTGAAAGTAAAGGAAGTAGACATTCTGAAGACTATGTTTTGTACTAGATATATACATTATTAAATTGTAGTTATTATTTTTGGTTTAACCAATTCTCCTGCTGTATTCATGGATCTTATGAATAGAATTTTCCCTGAGTTCTTGGAGAAGTTTTTGGTTGTGTTCATTAATGATATTTTTTTTTCAAAAAATAAAGAGGACCCGGAATTTCATTTAAGGGTTGTCTTATAAACCTGAAAATAAAGGAAACTATTTGGGAAATTCAGAAACTGTGAGTTTTGATTAAATAAAATTTCTTTCTTTGGTCATATTATTTCGAAAAATGGCATAACTATTGCCCATGCTAAAACAAATGTTGTCAAAGAATGACAAATACCCACAGATATAACCAAGATTCATAGTTTTCTTGGTTTGGCAGGTTATTGCCAGAGGTTTGTTCAAAATAACTCATAGTTATCTAGTCTAATAACTAAGTTAACTTGAAAAGGTGTTAAGTTTGTTTTGACTAAATAATGTGATGGTAGTTTTTAGGAATGGAAAAGAAGATTGGTAAATGCACCAGTTTTGGAACTACCCTCCAGAAATAGGGAGGTTGTTATCTACAATGATGCTTAATTGAAAGGACTTGGTTGTTTCCTTAAGAAAAATGATTAGGTAATTTCTTATTATTCACACCAGTTGAAACCTTATAAGTTAACTTAACCAACACATTATTTGGAATTTGCTGCTATTGTTTCTGCTTTAAAAATTTCGAGGCATCATTTGTATGGAGTAAAATGTGAAATATATACTGACAAAAAAAGTTTGAAGTATATATTCACTCAGAAATAATTGAACATGAGACAGAAGAGATGGTTGTAATTAATCAATTATTATGATTGCACAATCCTTTACCATCCGGGAAAACAAAATAAAGTGGTAGATGCTTTGAGTCAAAAAAGTAACGCTTCATTAACCATGATATGCTTGGAATAAGATCCTTTGGTTTTTGATTAGATGACCTCTGGAATATAAGTTTTTGGTGCATGAAATTATTCTATTTTGATTCAGGTGTCAGTGAAATCATCTCTATCAAATAGAATTAATCAAGTGCATAAGGAAGATAGCGAAATGCAGAAAATGGTTGAGTTCGTTCATAAGGGTATGTTTCATGATTTTAACATTGATAATGATTGTGTTTTGAGGTTTGGGAAGAGATTATGTGTGGCTTGTGATTCATAGTTGAAGCAAGTATTATTATGGGAAGCTCATAGTTCCCTACATTCAGTTCATCCTGTCTGTACTAAGTTTTACGGAGATCTTCGGGAGTATTACTAGTGGGATGTATTGAAAAATGATATTGTTGATTTTATTGGGGAGTGTTTGACTTGTCATCAGGTTAAAGCAAAGAAACTATTACCAAAGGGATGCTTCAGTCTTTAACAGTGCCAAAGTGGAAATGAAAAAATATATCCATGGACTTTGTTGTGGGATTACCAAAGACATCTCAA
This sequence comes from Viscum album, assembly GCA_963277665.1. Classification (NCBI taxonomy): domain Eukaryota; kingdom Viridiplantae; phylum Streptophyta; class Magnoliopsida; order Santalales; family Viscaceae; genus Viscum; species Viscum album. The sequence goes on along the minus strand of OY728153.1, from coordinate 879,956,556 downwards.
TGTAACAATGAAATCTTGGTTATTGTTGATTGGTTGACTAAATCATCTCATTTCTATCCTATTTGAGATAATTTTTATCTAGATCAACTTTCTTGGTTTTATATTAAATAGATAGTTCGGTTTCATGGTGTTCCCATCACTATTGTATCTGATCATGATCCTATGTTTACATATATCTTTTACAATGGAATTTAGAAGTCATTAGGTAGAGAATTAAATTTTAGGACAGAATTCATCCGCAATCAGATGGGCTATCAGAAGTAAAAATTCAGAACATGGAAGATATTCGAAGTGCTTTTTCACTGGATTACCAGGGAATTTGGGGATATCATATTTCTATGGTTGAATTTTCTTATAATAACAGTTTTCATTCCAGTATACAGATGGATACATTTGAGGAATTATATGGAAATCGATCTCGAACTCCAACTTTTTGGGATGAATTAGGTGAAAAGAAGTTGATGGGGAAAGAATTGGTAGAAGAGATGGCAGAAAAAGAACAGTTGATTTTGAAGTATATGAGCACAGCTCAGAGTAGGTAGAAAATTTATGTGGATAACCGGAGGATGGATATTCCTTTTGAGGTAGGTGATCAGGTCTTTCACAATTTTTATCCATGGAAAAGTGTGATGTGTTTTGGTAAGATGGGAAATTTCAGTTCGAGGTTCATTGGACCATATTTAATACTGGAGAAAGTTGGACCAGTTTCGTACAGAGTGTCTTTACCTCCATGTTTATCCTAGTTACAAAATGTTTTTTATGTTTCAATGTTGAGAAAGTATATGCCATATCCATCTCATGTTTCATGTCCAGTGGTAGTTCAATTGGAAAAGAATATATCTTATGAGGAACAACCAGCCTAGATTTATGACCATATGGAGAAACTATTGATGAATAAGATGATTCACCGGGTAATGTTTTTTTGGAAAAACCATATGGTTGAAGAGACAATGTAGGAATTTGAAAATTCTGTGAGGGATAAATACCCACCACTTATTTGATAAGTCATTAAAAATTTCGAGGACACAATTTACAAAAGGGGCGAAGGATGTAACATCCCATGTAAATAAAGAATAAGAAAGTTTTCATATTTTTTAATATTTGTAAATAAAAAATTAATTTTACATTAAAGGGGAAGCTATGTTCTATGGTATACCCAATATGCAACAATGGGTTTCTTTAAAATCTTACGTTGCACACTAATAATATAATATTATTATTTTAAATGGTATTTAATGCCTAGGCGTTGTATTGTTAGGAATGAATATAATTAACTAAAATATTATTATACATGTTTGTTAAATATTTTTTATGTTTATCCATTAAATGTTAGAGCCTTAAAATAAGAAATAATCTGATTTTACGAATAAATACGGTAAAAAATTGATTTACCGCCTTTTAATAGCAAAACCTCTTTAAAACTATTTTTTAACTTTTATATTTTCTATTTGACAAAATAAATAACTTCTTTAGAGTAGAGATATAATAATTTACTTTGGGTAAATTTTTGGTATTTTTTGATAAAATTCATTTTATTGAATATTGAAAAAATACTATATTTTAATTCAAAACAAAATTTTAATATAATTTTTTATATGGATAGATTATCTTTTTAATTGGTTTTAAAGTGTAATTAGATTATTTTTTCACCAATTAATCTAATTTTGGTCCTTGGATGTAATTTCACTTTGAAATTGGACATAAACAAGTGTTGATCTTTTGATAGTTTTTTTCTTACGAACACGATTTTTGTTTTGACTGAGGGAATTAATTTTATATTAATTTCTTCCACTTATGTGTTTTGAATTTGGAATAATGGATTCTATATTTGGACATAGGTAGTACAAATTGTGTAAATAATTATCTTTTATTTTTAGACTTTTTGAATATTTACTACAGTAAAATTTTTATTTACCATGGTTAAAGGGTAAATCTGGTAATAAGGGTAGACAAATATTATTATAATAATATAAAATTACCCTAAAATGTGTCCTAATCCTATAGGATGATAAATTTCTGACCATGGTCATCCTTCGGTCAATTTTGGAATCCCATAGAGCCACTTGGGAGTGATAATGACACTTTATATTAATTAATTTAATGTAAAGACAAAAATTACAAAAACAAATATCATTTAGTAAATCAATTCTTACCAGGGGTTATATAAGTTATAGTTTTGACTATAAAATTTATTTGAAAAAATAAAAATATTTTTTAAATTATGTAATTTTTTTATAAATTTTAGTCATAATATAAATAAAATTATTTATGATAAAATAATGATGTAGTGTTTACATCATTAATAAATGATTTAAATAAATAATATTATAATGATTAAAACAATATCAAAAACCTATTCAGTTCTTATTGGATGATTTTATTTCAACCATGTGTCATTTTATCTTCGACTTTAATCTGTTTTGGACCTTTAGAAACTAAAAATAATTATATAATAAAATATTATTTTCACACTTTCTTAAAGAGCCTGTCCTCCCCCTTATAAAAATCCCTCAACTCTAACCAATTTTTCACACCTATCAAGCCATTTGGATCGTCCAAAACCTAACCAAATAATCTCTTAATATCAATATCTTCCACCTAGAAGCCCTAACTTAGGCAGAAGGCACTTCAAGAAGTCCTATTGGTTCCTACCAAAGGGAGTTACCCTAATTAAATGTAACAGTTTCTCTTAAATTCTTTTCATTTATTTTACTTCTCAAACCCCTAAAATCTTCATATTATTTTAATTTATAACAACAATAGTACCCTCAATATACAAGTATGTTTTAATGAGAATTATTCGAACTACAATTTCTCACACATACATCTAATGGGTAATGAACATACTATTTATGTGGATGGAAAACTAACACCTCAAGAAACAATGATTGTTCAATTATCTCCTACCACCTCTCATTGTGGCCATTAAGATGGTACAATGTTTATATATGATACATATTATGGGTAAAGGCGATAATTTCATTTTCGAAAGTGTAGACTACCACCCCCTTAAATCGATATGACTCGTTAATTCCATACGTGGGACGTATAAAGGATGGAGGTAATGATATTATATATGATATTATACTGGAACTATAATATAACTATGTATCATTATGTTTTAATACCATTAAATATGAAATATAAATGAAAGTAGTGTTCATGCATACATATTGCTTATCGTCTCAATGAACGGTGCATTTCATTTCTTTCCTCCAAATGTTATGTAATGTTATAAATAAATATATATAATTGATATATAGGATATTTATGATATCTAAATCAGGAATATATCTCTTGACATAATGTACTTTTGACCACGTGAACAACTTGTAATTATAATAAGTCCATTTTTTACTCAAGTACCAAATATCGACAAAATGACTGTTATTAACATAAATGATTACATAATGTTATATCATGGTAATAAATGATTTAAAAGGAATGAAAAACATGAAAACATTCTAAAGAAATTATAAATTAAATTTTTATTATTATTCAGAAGATTGAAGAAAAAACGGTTCAAGTTGGACACAATGTAAGGGACTTCGTCTCAATCTACTTTCATTGATGCATTTTTTGTTTTATACAGGACATTATTTTATATGTTGTATAAAACACTTTGACTTTTCATTTTATTCAAAGGTAATATTTTTCTATGAATCATTTCACTAAATGATGAAAAGGAATGATTATTTTTAATGTAAATGGTGACAATTCAATTTTCCCCCACCGCGAGTATTTTTTGATCTTTAGATTCCTTAACAAGACGTAATGTTTTTAAAAGGAAAATAAATACCATATAATCTTTTACGTATTTTGTAATTGAAAATGATTTTGATAATGGATTATTTATTTCAATATATTTAAATGATATATTTTGATTGAAATGTGGGAATTTTATCTTTCCATTATATTTGTTTTATGTTTTATGAATATGTTATGGTTCTTGGGCATTGATATGTATATGGGTGGTTCTGTGATAAACCTAGGGTGGGTGAGCCCGATATAGCTCTCCAATGCATTGGGTAATGTGATGGAGGTAAACGTGAATGTTTCTCTTAAGAGATTTAGGTAATTTATTCTGATGGGTTTTCCGAATGTAACTCATTACGTAGCTGTGATAGCTATAATGTAATTATGATATGGATTCCACAAGTTACCTTTATGATTTATATTTTCTATAGCTTATTCATAAATCATATGATTTCAAGAGGTTTGTTAAAGAGATTAAGTAATGTATGAAATGATGAACTAATGATTTCTTTCATTATTTTATAACCCTTATTGTTCTTTTTATGCTCTTCCCATGTTTTGAAATGTTTTTCACAAGACATAATGATGAACAGGGTAAAGTATGAGATCAAGGAAAAGTCATGCTTTCTAAAACATGGGACAAGACATGAATCTTTTTTCAACAATTTTTATTTTATAATAAAAATGGAATCTGAGTAGAAGTGTCTACTTTGTAATTTTTGAGATGTAATGTAATAGTTATGGCCTAATTCTATAAAACTCTAAACCTGAGAAGATCCTCAATGTGAATTATTCTTTTAATTCAATATTATGTAATGTTTTTAGGCTTGGTCCTTATATAGGACAAACATTGAATTTCATTATAGATTAAAATAAAAAAATTAATTATTGGGCCAAATGATTCCAAAATACTTAAAATTTGAGGAAAAATAGAATAAGTAATAAATAAAATATTCCAATAAAATTTATAAAGGTTTCATAGTCATTTAAAACCCTATGTTTTTTATTTACCCCTTCATTAACCATTCATTACAGTTACTATGGTAATAAATATTTAAATCATAATGGGTTAATAATATTAACATAAATGGAAAACTAGCTCATAAATAGAACATGGTTGATAATTTATACAAAATTTTAAACATTTGACCAAACATTATTTTTTAATGAAATTTAAATCATTTAGAAAATACTTTTTATTATAAAATCTTATTAATTCCATGTTTGGAAATATAATTTTAATCCATCCATAAAAACACCAAGACAAACATGGAATTTGAATATAATTACATAACACTTGTAAAATAGGTTATATTTTTCTAAAAATTTATATAACATAATTATTCATTCTAAATATATTACTTTTAATATTTTAAATATTAAATTTTCTGTTTTCCATTTAATTTAATAGATATTGTGTCTGCATTTCATAAGTGTTTAGGGTAATTATCATATCACTAAAAAATATAAATAAATTCACATGATAAAAAACAATTTTTATTTCAAATTACTATTTATAATTTAACATATCATTTTTCAATCCCTATGTCCAAAATTTATGTATAATAAATCAAAGAAAAACTCATTTTTTGAGTTTCTTTATATAAAATATTATAAAGCCCATGGTCATGGAAAAATAGAAAAAAGGTTACATATTCTAATTTCTAATGACTATAGATGTGAGAAACTCATCTAATAATATAATTCAAGTGTTACGGTCATTATTTTGGTCTTATCATAGTATTTTTAACCCTAATTACCCGAATTATCTTCTACGATGGTAATAATTGTTATTATGGTTATTATTCATAATGAAAAAAAATGAAAGGGGCCTTTTTAAAAAATTTCATCTTCATAATTAAATACAAGAAATAAATTTTTTAAAATGAAATATTTTATAATTGGGGGAAACTCATTTTAAAATAAACATTCAAGACGAGATGAAAACTGTTTTTAATAAATTATATTTTAATGAATAAAACTGAATTTCTTTTTATCTCATTCCTAAAAAATAGATGAATGTTCAATTTTTTTTTAATATTTACAATATAAAATTCATTAAAATCATTCAGTAATATTGATTAATTTATATTTTTTGGGTAAAAAAACATGGTATGCATATAATAAATGTTTTTCAGAAAAACCATTATTTCACTTTATAATATTTGTTATGTCCATTTCTAAAAATTTGAAAATCATTTCTTTTATCATATAAATAATGCTTTCAAAATTTATATAGTACTATTCATACCCACAAATTTAATGGTTATTTTATACCTATATACTTTATTTTGGTATCATTAAACCTAGTATTGAGTTTATTACATCCTATAAAAAATTATTCGAAAAGAAATGTAAATTAAAATTTCAATATTTTACACTATACCCACATTAAAAAAATTAATTATAAAAATTCCATCCCTTATATACAAAAAATGATGATATATCTATTTTATTAAATCCTCATGTTCTCAATAATAATATTGCAATTTTTGATTCCTCCATTAAACGTTAACTAGATGAGTAATTGTATTTTGTAATACGTAATCCCTACTATAAAATTTATATACCATTTTTCATCATTTGATACATCATGATCCAATTGTATGAACTCTCTAGTTAATAAATTTATCTATTTAGGTATCTACTTGCTCAGTAATGATACATAGAACATCCCGTTAACTAGATATAGGCTTGGGGGAACACCAAGTGATAAGTAATCATCCATACTCAGTCAAGAATCTCAAATGGGACAATATACTTATGGTTCATATTTAATTTCATTAAGATTATCATATAATTATTCAATGTAGAAATTCTAGTATAAACATTGTCACTAACATTGATCACAATATCTTATCAATGATTATCAGTATAACTCTTTTATCAACTCTGAGCTTCCTTTATCTCTCTCAAGGAACTTTTCTCTCTTCTGAGTTATCATTGTGTGTGTGTGTGTATTAGTCATCCCTAATAAAATCTCAAAAAGACACTAATAATATCTATACAAAATAAAAAACATGTGGATATCATTCATAGTATTTATTTTATGATAACGTTTTATAACATTAAACTTTAATGGATCCAGAAATATACTTTCACTTGAGATTATATGACCCATAAATGAATTACTTTTATGAAATTATAACTCTATAAAATTTTCATACAACATATCCTTAGTGTATTTGGGAAAATCATCAAATAATATTCATGATCTTACATTATCTTTGAATATATATTAATATCAATAATGAAAACTAGAAAAATCTGATCAAGGAAATCACCTAAGAATATAGTAACTAAATCTCTGGAGATAATGGGGAATTATTAAGACCTAATGGCTTTATTATATATTTATAGTATCGAAAAAATATACTTAAGCTTTAATTTGGTATATCCTCCTTCTTAAAATTCAATTTTTGGTTACCCATGACGAGGTTCAACCATGGAAATTTGTTTAACTCTGTGTATTTGATCAAACAAATAATTTGTACGAGAAAGATGATATTAATTCTACATTGTGAACGTGTTAACTTCCTAATAATCAATTAAAAGTATAATTGACATATTTTTATTTTAAACAAAAAATAACTGGATCACCCCAATTGGATGCACATGGATAAATAAATCCCCTTCCAAAATTCTCCTAGAGTTTATTTTTCAATTCCTAAAAATCAATATGTTCTATTCTATATCGAGTCTTTAAAATTAGAATTGCATCATCTTTGAGTTAAATTGAAACCTCAACTTCATGAAATAAAGAAAGACTAGGAATTTATTCGAGAAACACACCACTAAATTCATGTACAATACAAAAATCATTGATAATAATTTTCTCTCCCACTATATAATATAAGAAAATCTTTTTAATAAGAATAAACAACCATACATTGAATATAGGTTCCATTGACGATTTATTTTTATCATCGCTTTTGTAGACACTTATAAGTTGGTTTATAATGTCAAACATGAATTCCCTTAATTGAAAATTGGTGTGGGATTTATATAACAAAATCCTATCGATGCCTAAGATAACATTAAATTCAACTATAGGGAGAATAATGACCCTTTTAGGAATAAAATTACCCCTAATTTTAATTTAATAATAATTATAGATTTTAGATATATCCATTTTTTCCATTAATATCTTTCACTCTTAACTCAACATCTAATTATTGAGTTAATAAATTAATACCCTTATAAAGTCCCGTAAATATATAAGTGAGGGTATATATAATATCAAATAAGAGTGTAGTTGATATATATTTGAGGAAAAGTGTTCAATTGATCACGTCATTCTTGTAAATTACTTTAGTAGTTGTGATTAGAAGATAAATTCCTTCATTTTTTGGATTAATAGTATTTTGATTCCAATCATCATAAAAAACACTTTGTATTAGTGAAATGGTTTTGGTAATGCACTTATTTATAAAATTTAAAGAATTGGATCATTGTAGGTGTATGGGTTGGATTATTTTTTCTCCATTTCATAAATTATAATATTCATCACCTTTCTAAAGAACCCAAATTAGTTAAAGTAATATTTGATTTTTATTTATTATCAATGAGTTTATGTGATGAGAATTAAATGTTATAATTTTTGATTAATGGTATTTTTTCAATTGATAGTTATTCATAGATTGGAAAATATGTTTTGGATGGAAGAGTTGCCTCAAATGAAATATCACTATTTGTGACGATTTTAGAACTAATCAATAGTTCATTAAAAAATATTATTTTGTCTATTTTAAGCGATAATTTTATTTAACATTGAAATGATTTCAAATAATTTGAATTTATTACTAGATTCCAAAAGAAATTTATAATTTTTATAAATATTAGATGTGATGAAATTCTTAATATGGGTTCGTTTGGAATGTTTTTCAATAAACTTTTATATTGGACTTTAATTAAAAATATTTTTCCAACCAATAAACCAGGGACCTTGGTTCTCCCCATATTTGGTGGGAACTAAGATCAACCATGGTTATCCTAACAGTATAGTGGCTGATGGGTTGTGTATATTTCACAAAAGGAACATGGAAAAGAAGAAAGTTACCATGTGGCGAAGACATGGTGGAATATGACTACACTGGGAATGAGATCGTGTCAGTCAGTAATAAGAGTGGTTGGGTAATAATTTTTGAACTACTATTAGTGTTCCTTTTAATAAAAGGAATTAATCAAATGCATTATGTTTCAATGTGAGATCATAGTTATGATGCACTATTCATCTGTTTAAAAAATTATGATAGAACCAAAACCATATAATTTGATATCTCTATGTAATTTTATATACTGTAAATGATTTTCTTCTACCTTAATATGTCAGAATAAAAATTTGTGTTGAGTTTTACTTATATAGAAACATCTGAAATATTGATATGAGACTTATGAACACCATCTCACTATTCAGATTATTCAAAAACATTTTAAATATCATGAAACGTTGTTTGTATGATTCAATGATGTTTAAAATGAAATTATACAATATGAATAAAAAAAATTATAACAATTATATATTGTGATATGTAACCTGAGACAGGGTTATTTTGTAAAATATGGATCTATGTATTTTCTTGATCACTGAGTTGGATTCTATTCTAGTAAATACCTTTGAGTGGCTCATTTGTGGCTAAATGTTCATCACACATCTGAGCATAATTATTGAGGGAAAATTAGAGCACTATAATCCTCTCCGATTCACAAGAGGCATAAATATCAGTGTAACATCATTTGTGTAAAGAAGAAGAATCCAGAGGACCTCTTGACATGTGAATCACATGCTCAATATTCATGTGAAGTAGGTTAGTTGTGGAAAACTAGACGTAAAATCAACACTCTTGTTACTTGAAAAATATTATCGATAGAACATATTTTGGTTTATGAAAATAATGTCTATTAATAATGCATAAAACAATATTTACGCATCAATGAACCACTTTGAGAGTGATTTGTGGAAGAGAAGTATCATGTGGATGCTATTTTTCAGATATTATAAAGGATTATTGCATGAAAAAATAGTTTGAAATAATTCCACATGATCTTCTTGTAAAAATAGTAGATGTATGTGAGGTGTTATTGGAAGAACCTATAAATGTTCACATTTTCACAAATTGTTTAAATAGTGATCTTGATTTAGAGAATTTTGTGCACAAAATTGAGTGAAGAATACTTTTTCATGTGTTTTTATTAAACATATATATTAAAAAATAACCATTCACACTCATTCGAGTATTTACATAAGATAAACGTCGATAAATAGTAGTGGATAATGTGTGCATACTTGATGTGGGTGATGAAAACAAGAAGTGTATAGTTTGTCAAACATACTTTTGTGTGATGGATTTTCAATGTACATTTAGAGAATAAACATGATTTTGAGAACATACATGAATGTGATATAACTGTGTTGTGTGAATAAAAATATAAATTCATGCGATATGAAGAAGAAATATTTTTACCCTGGAAAATAGTTAATCAGAATTTCATACTGAGGGGAATTAACACAGCATAAGGACAACAGATCACTACATCAGAAGTCATTGGAATTTTAAGACCAGTTCATATGAGGTAGTGATGGTCAATAAAGAACTAGTGGGATTCCATTATAATCAACTGGAGCTTTTTTTATAACTAAAATATAGAGAATCGGTATAATGAAGACTAGTGGGATTCCAGTCAAAAGTTCCTTTCAAGATATGAAAATTATTAGTGATTAGTAATTAAGGGAGTTTTCCTATCTATAAGTTTAGTATATATGGTATATTTGTAATCAAATCTCATTTTACTACTAGTAAAACTATGTCTTGGATTATCCCAGACATGGTAACGACATATTAACATAAATCAGGGGATATCATTATAAAAATTATTATTTTCCTTTTCTTTAAATTCTATCATTTGACTACCTGAGAAGTGAGACTCTATATAATTATGGATCGAGATCTTAACTAATGATATAGGTTTATTTGGAAAGAATAAATTATAAAGAGTACATCACAGATTCCCTCCTCCCCCTCTTAGTGATATATTCAAAACATTGTTTCTGAAAGTGGTATCAAAGAATGAGGTTCCCTCAGTTTGGACTGAATCATTACTAAAGATATAATGATGCAGTGTTTAAATTTAGTATATAGTAGAGGAGTTCATTTCTTCAATTAAATACCTATTGTGGATAGAATATCTTAATTCATCTGTATCTTCTTTTACAAGTCCATGATGTTATTGATAATGTAATAGTTGAATTTTTTCAACAAAAAGGTGATACTCTCATGACACATATAGATAAGTGAAATATTTAAGTCATTTAGAAATAAAAAAATTCTATTTTTCCACCCTTGTCTGATAAATTGTTTACTATATATATGGGACTTCAATCAACTAATGAGATGTGGGATAAACTTGAAATTGACTATTAAGGTAATATAAAGATCAAAGAAGCCAAAATTAAAATCCGTAGAAACTTATATGATGATATTCAAATGGATGATGATGATAACATTGATCACAAAATTACGATGGCGAATGATATTGTAAGTCATATGAGGGTTTTTTGAGATAATTTAAATTATTCATTATAAAAAAGTATACCTTGGAAGATGTTTGAGACTTGTTTCTTGATTAATTTCATAACACACATCTCAATTATAAGATGAGAAAAGATCCTATATTCAGTAATAACGCTAAGGTTGAAATGGATTTTAATGTCATGAAAAGTATCTAGGGGAAGGAAAATAATATATTACTATTATAAGAATATCATGTTAATGAGTTAAGTTACACATATTATAAGAGATTCGGAGATTTTATTTCTAAAAATTTCAGAGGAGGAAGAGGAAAATTAAATTGTTTTATATCATTAAAGTGATTTAATTAAGGTCAAATTGAAAAATTTTAAATTTATTGTCCAATGAGAAATTATGATGATTCTCAGTGTGATGATGAATAAAAAGGAAACATTAAAAGATGATCTGATCTAAAAAATAATGAAAGGGTGATAATGTAATGAAAAAAAAGATCTCAAGGAAGAACAAAAAAATCTAAGGAGTATGAGAGTTGATTAAGCCACTTTATCATATAATAAATAAGAATATGATGGATTAACATAAAAATATAAAACCATGATAGAAAAAGATAATAGTAATGTTCATTCTTCATGATGTGATGTGAAAGAAGTTGATATCTATCATGAGTATATACTAAGATATGAAATTAGATCATGTATTGATCAAAAAAATATACTCAAGAAAATAATAAAACTTCAAGAGAAAGGGAAAATAAATAAAAAAACACATAGAATGATCTTGTTTATGAGATAAAAACATTGAATGGGAACATTGATGAACTTGAGAAAATATTGAAATATCATAATACAAAAGTGACAAAAAAAGAAGAATAATTGTGTGACACATAGTATAGGTGTCTTAAAGAAGAAAAATTATTGAAATATGATGAAATATGATTTTGATAAATAGTTTATGTTCAATAATAATAATCTAAATCCACTATGAATACCAACCCAGTGAGTAAGTTACTTGTTTATTTTTATTTTACCAGTGATACCAAATCTGTTTCATCTAGTGGTACATGTTATAAAACAAAAACATTAATAATATGAATGAATAAAGATATCAAATACATTAAAATGTTAGGAAAATAATGTTTTCCAATAATCAAGAAAATTAATGGCAATATTTTATCAAGAAAACAAGTTGTTTATCTCCCAAATTAATTTCAGGATTATTGATGATGAAGTTTCGATGATTACTCTTGGTATCGTGGTAAATATGGGAAGAAAGCCAACGATTTCACGTATAATATGTCACTTTGTTAGAATTAGAATATATCAGGGAGGAGAAATCCTGAAAAAAATTAAGTGTCCTTGTGAGAAGGAGAAAAATTATTATAATGAAGTAGTTTGTCACAAAAAATAAACAACATTGTCTACTCAGAATAATCTTGATTACCTAAATAAAATCTCTAAGATATGGGACCAAAAAGGTCATTGTTAAAAATCTTTCATGACAAAACTTCTATAAAAATTACTTCATATCTCAAAATGGAAGATAGATGATATAAAAGGAAAAAAATATTTTTCCATTTTATTCCAAGCAGTTCTTGTCAAATAAAAAATTTTGAGAAGACTATGAATGTTAAGAAAAAATTCATACTTGTTTGTCCACATAAGTTGAAATTTCCTATACAATTATTAGAATATTAGAAACATTATAAATCTAAAGTAAATACCATGGTCTAAAAAAATGATATTTCAAAATTTATTCAACATAAAGAAGACGAAGGGAAGAAAAAAGAATGTCCAATAAATGAGTCTCAAATAAATAAAAGAGTGAAAATAAATCATTCCATATTGATATTGGATGAAATGAAAGGCTCATATTAGGGATAAACAATTAATATATATTTTATTTATGTGAAACCATGTTGTCCATCATTAATCCCAAATTTTTAAGTGTTTTAAACTAAAAATGTTTTTAATTGAAGGAGATATTCAAAGCTATAACTTCTAGACATCTTGATATGATTGTTATTCATGCAGTCTACTGACTTTCATAGAATTGAAGAAAATTGGGCATCTATAACGGGAGATAAGAATTTATAATTTATATAAAAAACATGATACATATTCATAAATTTATGTTCATGTTATTCCAATCACATGTTCATCCTTTATTCTTAATTTTATTATATTATAAATTATGGAGTGGTTCTTGGTTGATAAAAAAATGTGGGGATCTTTATCATCCGCACCAAAACATTCTAATGTGTTTATTGAATTATGATGAAGATTTAGTATTTTATTATTAAACATGAATATTTCTAATCCCATAAAGGATATTTGAGAAACTAAAACAATGATTTCACATACAAGGGATTTTATTGGTATCTTAGATATCTATGGTAATGAATCTCTTGTTTTCTAGAATGATTTAGCCCACAAAGACATAGAGCGGATTAACTAAATCGTATTTTATATGAAAAATATGTGTGATCATTACTATCTTTGAAGTGACCATGGAATTTATCCTATAATTGTGATTTCCATAATTTTATAATAAAAATTATTGGGGTTAAATTATCTCCCATACATATATCTTTAGTTTTAATTTACTGTATGGGGTAGGAAGAAAGCATTGACTTTTGTAGTAAAATGGGTTTTGGGAAAAACTCCAAAGGGGGATATTAAAGAACCCCAATTTATTGAAGTAATATTATATTTTTTATTATTTTCCAAGTGTTTGTGGGATAAGAAATGAATGTTATAATGTTTGATGAATGGAGTTATATAATTTTACAATTATTCATTGATTCAAAAATATTTTTTGGTTCAAAGAGTGTCTTGGAATAAACTAACTCGATTTTGATGATTTTAAGTATTAATTCCTGGTTTAGAAACCATGTGTCTTTAGTAATTTGAAGTGGCACGTTGTTTACCCAATTAAAATATGTGAATTTTTTTAAAATTTAGGATTGTATTCCAAAATAAAATGTTAATTTTGGTCAACATTATAAATGATGATTTTATAAAACTGGGCTTTTTTGGCATGTTTTTTTAAAAAAAATTGTTATAATTTAATTAAAAATATGCTTCCATCAAACAAGACATCAGAACGATGTTATTCACTACCTAGGTGGGAATTGGGATCAACCATGGTTAGTCGGCTAGAATAGTGGGTGATGGGATGTATATCTCCTTCAAAAAGTTGCATGGAGAAGGGACAAGAAACTGTAAGGTAGCAGAATGGAAACAACTAGAAAAAATGCCTATTTCCATGGTCCAAAACCATGGCAATAGGTCCCAAAATCATGTCCATAGGCTACGACCATGTTTTTGGGAAATCGTGGCTGCTATCACTGTGTCAATAGGATCTGGTCAATTGACATAATTTAAACATTGGAAATAGATTCTTATTTTCACGGTATTGAAAGCCTTGGATATAGCCTAGGTAAACCATAGAAATAGCCTAAAACAAATTGTGTCCACTGAATTTTGATCCCTTCACCTCCTATTTGTGAGTAAATGTTTCTCTCCACAACACTATGGAATAAATTTTGTATATATATTTTAATATTAACTAGGTGAATAGCATTAAAACCAGGGCGGTATGTCTTCCCACCAAATTTTTGGGAGTAATTTTTTTCCTACAGAAGCGCAGGAACCCAATAGACATGGTTTTGGAAAACCGTGTCTATAAGCCTTTGAAAATATTGTCATATAGCTATAGTTTTTAGAACCAAAGCTATAGTCCACATCAACATGGATATAGCCACATCATATATCCACGGTTCTCAAACAGTGGCTATAGCCCACAGAACTATGGAAATATCCACATATATCCATGGTTTTAAAACTCTGGCTATAGGTCCAAGGATGTAGCCACTTTTTCTAGTTGTGGGAGGTGGAATAGGGCATCACGAAAAGGGTGGCTCCAGACAGTGATATGATAAGTTGGGTGATAATTTCTAGACTTTTGTCGGTATGTATTATGACACAAGGGAGTGATCAAATGCTTGATGTTTTTATGAGGGATCATATTTAGGGATCGTTGTTCGTCCATTTTTAAAAATATGGATAGAACCACAATGAATGTATCTATGTATTATTTTAAGCACCGATTAAGAGTTTTTTCTTATAAATAATTTTGACTAGCTCATTTCTTTCTAAAATTTCATCGCATGTCTGAGGGTATTTCATGAGATAGAAACTGAGCACTATGATCCTTTCATGTTTTTGATCGGTAGATAGATTCACGCAACTTCATTTGCCTGATGGAGAATAATCTGGATTCCCCCTTGACATGTGAATTACGAAATCAAGAGTCCCATAAAGAGGGGGAGTTTCTATGAAGCAGTGTTAATATCCACACTCCCATTACATGAAAAATTTCATAGAAAACACGTATTTATTTATGAGAATTCAGTTTGATAATAATGAATGGAATAATATTCATGCATCAATGAAACATTGCATGTATGATTTCTGGAAGAGCAGTAATACAACTTCCCAGAACATTATAAATGGAAATTCCCTTATTATAATTATGTCATATATTATAAATCATATAAAATCACATATATAACTTAATAAACATTTAATAAATTAATAATGAATTAAGTAAGTGGTATTTCTAGAAATTAACAAACCAATACCGTTAGAATTGATACCTGAAAACTCAAATAGTAGTATTACCATTAAGAATATTAATCCAGTTGATAAAATAGTAACCTCACCAATTAAATTATAAATAAAATTGTGGTATATTATAAGTGAAAATGTAAAATATTTATATCATGGTGTAAGTAAATGTGTGTTTGAAAAATTATAAATTAAGTGTTCTTATTTTTGTAAAATTTAAATGTTTAATTATAATTTTACTATTAATATAACGATTTAAATGAAAATTTAATTACATAATCTAGATTAATCAATTACGTTTTTTGTCTTATGATTATAAGATAATTTTAATTGATTTTAATTAAATTTTTTAACAATCAAAAAATCAGTTAGAATACTCAAAATGGTGTTTTCCAAATAAATGATGATTTCTATTAAAAATTTAATTCCCCATATTTCTAAAAAAAATCAAAAAAATGGATTCCATTCAAGAAAGATAAATTTTGACAAAAGGATGTGGTAAATTTTTGGATTTTAATAAAATATTTGAATTTTGTGAATAGTGAAATAAATTAATTTACGATATTTAACATTATAACTAAATAAATGATTTTATTAGTCATAGTTTAGTCATTGAAAATTTATGTGGTTGTAATCTAAAAATAACATGCTCTATTTTCTATAATTTTTCAAATGAATCGTTAATATTGAATGTCTTGATCCAAAACAATAAACTAATGGATAAAATAATCAAGACACCCCACTCCTCTCACTATTAATACATCCCCTCACCACCTCTTCCCCTTACACCATCAAAGCCTTGGATATTTTTTATATTATTAAAAATTACACACCCAATATAAATCCACATGTTTTTGACTTTATATTATCATGAAGGATATCATTTCTATGTTTCTTAAGGAGGTTCACAAGGAGACAAAACTCAAGAGGTAAAACCCTTCCTCACCCTTTTTTAATTTCTTGTACATTCTTATCCATCACTAAATACCCCTATACAAAGTATAATAATAACTCCAAAATCAAATATATACTAGAAATTTACTATTTTAATGGAATATCCATCATCATATTCCCATTATCCTTTTTTTATTCTAAAACAGAAAACATTATCTTTGAGGTGTCGTTTCACAGCCTTCATGGATGACATGTTTTCAATTTCTATTACGACCATCATAGAGGATTATAAAAACATAATAATGGTTAAAATATATATTAAAATATATATTAAAAAATTTTATGCTTTGTAATTAATATATATATATATATATTATTAAATAATAAAAATAAACTAGTTTGTGATAATCAAAAAATCACAAAAAATAAACTCATGGTCATAATTAATATTTTATCTATTGATTAATTTTCATATCTAAAAAATTATATATGAAAAAATATAAAATTGTGAAGGTGAATAAATATAATATAATTTTACTTATTGAGTTTTTCTTTCATTTGATAAGAACTCCCATAGTTAAACTCAAGGGAACCAATCACAAAATCATAAATCGAATACTCCCAAAACAATAAACTTTAATATTATAACTCATAAAAAAGTCCATAATTGAACATAATAGAATTATAATAAATAAAATACATGTAAAAAATGTTGTGAATTAATTAATTAAGGGATCTAATATTATTATCTAGGATATAAATTGAAATTGAAGAACAATTTGGGACATTATGTACTTGATTCTCTCTGAACCCCCATTTTTTCCTTCAGGTTACGCCTTCTCTCTCTTTACCTCAATATAATTTTATTTATTTTTATATAATCATCTAAAAGTTTTTTGGTATGTTTCTAAATTGTTTAACTAGATCCATTATTTTTTCTTTTATATAGAAATACATGTTTTGTAATGTTCCATTTTCAATACCACTAGATAAGCAAGCCCAATTAAAGGAAACTTATAATTTCTTACACATTTTCAGTAACACATTGTAATTTGTTTTAGGAAACCAATATTTTTTTGAATAATTATTTTTATAATGAAAAAATAACTTATTTAATTTCTTGTTTTATACAAAAAATTTTCTTTTTTATCTTTAAGTCTCTTTAATATTTTCCAATAAACCACATAGAAGTGGCTAATTTCTAAAGTTTCTTAAATAGCCTTTTTATATGTTTCCTCTTAATTTGCATGTCTTTATCATTATCTATGAATAATTTCCCTTATGAATGTCCATTTATGGTTAAAATCCATTCTTTATTAGAAACCATTATGATATTCCCATTTTTATTCTTTATCACATGTTTATGATATCCAGCTCTTTCAATAGTAAACCCTTATGCTTATTCCTAATGATTGATTCTTCAAATGGTACACAAATTCAAGACCATTCTTGGATGGATTCTCCCAGATATTTCTTCAAATCATCGGGAAATTATTCAGTCTTATGTGACTTATGGTTGGATGTAGAGTAAAACTTATTCCATTAAGGGACTTTGTCCATCATGTGATATTGTCTTAGTAGTTATCTTTTCTCACATTTACGTCATCATGTATATTTCTTCCACATTTCAATGATGTTATTATTACACGGTCCCATTTTCTATGTGTTATTATTCAAAATGATTATTCATCTTCATTTCCTTTTTATGTCATCATGTTATGTCTTCTAACCCATGTGTTATTCTTTATTTCAATGATTATTCCCTTATTGGGATTTTTAGATCATATCATTTTTCATTTATTCCCCAGGTTATGCAATGTGGATGTAAGATCTAAAAAGAATTTAAGAACTCATTTTTCGATATTAAATAAAAGATGTTTTTTTTGTTTCATAATTTTTAATTATGTACCTAATATTCATAAAAACACTAGACTTTATAATACTTGGTTTGAAATTTACTGTTAATAATGATTTAAATCATATAATAATATCTATAAAATTATAGGGTCGCTAAAGTATATATCAAAGATCGGTATAGTTTTTTTTAGGATTAGGAAACATTATTAATAAACTTATTGAAAATTATATCACCATTGATAACCTATATTGAACTTAAGAAAACAGATGTAACACCCCATGATTCCACGATACGCTTCTCTTTGAATAATATAGTAATGTGTGTTGTACGCAACATCGAGTTCTAACACACACCACAACCAATCAAACTAGCCGTTATGAATAGTAATACCAACTTTTTAAAATTTTATACATTTTATCTTTCAAAATGGACTTAATTTTTGGATTTGGAATATCAAAATTATCTTAGAGTGATTTATTTTGTACTTTTTTGATAACTTTCATATTTTGATGAATAGTGAAAATTACAAAATTTTAATTAAAAATAACTTTTTTAATCGAAATAATTAATAGTGATAAATTATTAATTTTAGTGGTTTTAAATTATATTTAGAATATATTTTTACAATTTAATCTAATTCTGTTCATTGGACATAATTTCACATTTAAACCGGACAAAAACAAGTGTCAATCTATTGATAGTTATTGTTTCTTAAAAACACGCTTTTTGTTTTAACAGCGGGAATAATTTTAAATTAATAAATTCAACTTCTATGTTTTGAATTTGGTAAAATATACTTCATTATTGAATTAGTAATATCAAAATTAGCATAGGGTAAATTTTTGGTATTTTTCTGAAAACTTTTAATTTTTGATAAATAGTGAAAAACACGGAGTTATAGTTTAAAACCGAATTTTTATTGAAATAATTATTTATTTTGTTTAAATTATTTAATGTCAAAATAGATACATAATACCAATATATGATCAATTTAATTCATTGGAGTAAGTTTTTAATAATTTTAGATATATAAAAAATTTATTGAACTTTTCACTGTCTTTTACCCATCTCCAAGGTGCTTTTGCAAATTCACATAAAACTTAATTTGACCTCTTCTATGAGCTGAATTTTGAAAATCAGAGAGACATGGTTAATATCAAGGAGTAAAATGTGGTTCAATGAGATGAATTTTTTTTGGTGAATAGTAACTTTTTACTTTTATTTACCACGGTTAAAAGTAAATAGGGGAATTAAGGGTAAAAATGATATGAATATTACCCTCACACATGTCCTAATTCTATTGGACAAGTTTATCTTGACCAAAAAAACTCTAGGAATAAAATAATATCATTTAGATACACTTGTATTTGATTAGAAGATTTATTATTATTTAATTCAAAGAAGAGTTAAAAGAGTTAAAATCAATGTTTAATAACTAAAATTTTTTTAATATAGGGTTTTTCATAAGATAAATTAGATTATAAATATTCATTAGAAATATTAAAAGATTTCTTAAATCATGGTATTTTTTCTATAATTTTTAGATATTATATATATAATGTTATTTATGACAAAATGATGATGCAGTAATTACCTTATTCATGAAAGAATCAAATAAATGGTATTATAAATATTAAAATAAATATAATTTCAAAGTTTTTATGACATACAATAATTTTATAGGTGAATATGAAATGTTATGATTGATTAAATTCATTTTATTTGAAGTAATAATGTTGTTATTAGTTTAACAAAAAACAAATACAAAATAGTGTCAAAATTGACATAAAATAGTTTTTAAAACAAATATTATATTATTAATTGATATTATGATCCTAAAAATCTAAGGATCGGCCAAAATACTTATATAATAATATATATGACTTTAATGAACCAATTGGGGTTCAATTGGCATTATATAGTATGTTTATTAACCATATAGTGTAATAATACAAGAAGAAATGGTAAAAGTTAAATTATTTAACTTAGAGTTAAATCTAAATGATAAGGTTAAAATGGTAACCTAAACTTTTCTAAAACATATTGGTTGAGTTGTTTTAGACCTATCACTACCTCATAATTTATATAATCAACTTTTGAGCCATTAGAAACTGAACATGAATTTATTATAAAATAATATTTTAGGTTTTTCCTAAGGTGCCCCTCACACCTCGTATAAAAAGGCACTCCCCCTTCTCTCTAATTCACACCTTATAAGCCATTTGGCTCGGCCATGCCCTGCCCAAATACCCTCTAAAATATACTACCTTCATCCTAGAGGCCTCAGTTTGATCTGAAAGCCAAATTAAGGATCCCTTTTGATCAAATCAAAAGGAAGAACCTGAAGAAGAAGTAATGATATCACCACCCTCTTTCAAGTTCCTTTCTTCTTACACTATCTTTTTCTTTGTTGTTTCCATTATAAAATAATTACTCGAGTATATTCTATATATTTAGATTTTATTATTATTATGGTACAACCAAATTCATTATTCTATCCACCCTTTGAATTACATGTCACCATACGTGTGTACGTACGGCTTACCGTCTCCACGTCGCGGTGTAATTGTTATTCAATACATTATTAATTGGATGGTTATAATAATGATGTGTATTTGATGTAAATAATAAATATAACATGATAATGATTATTTATATATTATATACAATCCAATTATATATTATATTAATATCAAAAGAATGATATTTTCGCTCATGCGTACGTACAGATTACCGTCTCCACGACGCGATGAGATTCATTTTCAAGTTCATCGTTCATCGACGATTATAAAAATATATATTACTAATAAGTATGTAATATATGACATAATAATGCTAATGGAGATATATATATATATTTATATATATAAGTATTTATGTACTTAGATATATCTTCTTCACTTACATCCGTTCAATACTATATGAAAACAGAAACAATGTTTATGCTTACGTACGGACTACCGTCTCCATAAACGGTGATTTCCATTACATATATACGTTTATTATAAATTTTTATATAATAAATATATATGATAAATAAATCATGTTTTATATTCTGGAAGTATTTAAATCATGATCTATGTGATACAATCAAGAGTAACAAGGTAAAACATGTACGACAAAGAAAGAGATTATTACCTGAAATATTAATATAACAAGAAAATTATTATTAAATGGGGGTATAAAGTCATAAATGAATAATTTATGATATCATAAATATTAATATGGTTCTTTTATAATTTAATAACATACTATAGTCTTCATACAGGAGGCTAAATGGACCCTCTACTAAAGGAAAGTGCAAGGTAAGGGGTTTTCATCTCACTCCTTATTCTCATTAGATTCATGCCATATTGACACTATTACCTTTTGTGTGGTGTATGTACTGCCCATAATTGTGTTATTTGTGTAATAAACTTTAATTTATGTGTATTTACATTTTAATTGTATGATACCTCTTTCATGGGGGGTGTATGGTTCGTAAGTTACCAAATTGTTAAAGGTTTATTTCACATTCTCTTCATTATCCGAGGTTGTTAATACGTAATTATCTAATGGGACCTCTTTATCATCCACATCTATGTTTCTTAAAAATGTCTTTCAAAACAATTTTACTATTTAATATACAATGGTTTAAAGTCATTTATACCCTTATTTGAATTTATATGTTTTGAAAGGAATCTTTCCGTCATTTTTGAAACAAGTTACTTTTTAACCTTTTCGACAAAATTAAGGTAAGAATGTCTTTTTTTATCTTATAAGGCATATACGGCTATTCTCCTCCATTATTACACCTTTTAAGCTTCCCTCAAAATCATATAAAGATATTATCAAAATAAAGGTTTTCTCTTTAATTATGTGACTTTTAAATGATTTTAAAAAAAGAGATATTTCTCTCAAATAGTTTTGATTTCATATATGTCAACATCCTTTGATAAAGTTTACACTTATTTCAAGTTGATTTATTATGATAAAGTAATCCATATTGTATTTAAGGTTTTGTGATATTTTTGACTATGGATGAGTTATTTTTATGCCATTAATGGTTTATGATTAATGTTTTGACATTTCGTATGTTAGTTTTAATACGAATGTTTATGTTATATTTCATCCACTTCTTAAGATGAATTTGTTGGAATAGTATGTTCCGGGATGGGGACCAATAAAAGTAAGCCCTCTAAGTTGGGGTCTGGTTATAGCAGACCCTCCAGGTTGGTGTCCGATTATTAGAGGCACTCCGGGTTGGTGTCCGATTATTAGTGGCACTCCAGGTTGGTGTCCTATTATTAGAGACACTCCGGGTTGGTGACGGTTATTAGAGGTACTCCGGGTTGGAGTCCGGTTACAGAGGCTCCCCGGGTTGGGTTCTAGTTATAGTTATCCCCTAGGTCTTGGCACAAGGCCTTGACAAAGAAATTAAAGTTCAGCATTATGAATTCAATCATTATGAAAGTGGTTTTTGATATTTCATGTGATTATTCGACTAGCAGAATATCCATGTCAATAAGTAAATGGCATTATTTCATTTTATTTTTTCTATATTATACTGAAGTTCAAGTTTAAATGGATTTTGTTTTAGTTATATATTTCCTTAAATGTTTATTTTTATTTATGAATGATTCCTCTATATTGTTATCCTTACTAAGTATCTGAGCTCACCCCTTTTAATGTTCTATTTTTCGAAGGATTACAAGAAGTGTATTGTCATTGATATGTAGGGTTAAGACAAGGAAATAATGGAATTCATAATGCATTATTTATGTTGTTTTTTATGTTATAAAGTGTAATGTAGCATTCATGTGTTTAATCTATTTTCCAAGACTTCTAAATCGATCGGTCCTTCGGGACTTGATTCGTTGTAATCATGCCAATGTATTACAATAATGCGCCGACTCTGGGTAACTGGGGTCGGAGCGTTATAGTTGGTATTAGAGGAAGTTTAGCAATAACCTTGGAAACTAGATTTAGATAAACTCTGATTAGAGCACATCGCCCTCAGATAGACATTGAATATTAGTATAGAATAGCTTCCTAGAATTTTGGTATTGTCGAGATTTTGTGTGTTTTCCAAGAAATACATCCATGTCTAGATATGAGCAGGTAGAGGCGGCTCCGGCACAGATGTACCTAGGGGTAAAACCCGAAAATACCCCTTTGAGCTAAACTCGAACGGGAACTGGTGCACGACAACATGCATTGCTGCACTCTTGGTTACGACACTCCCGGGGGATATGCTTAGGATAATTTTCATTTTCTTTACAAACCATTATGAAGGGATTATGAGTATATACTTACTCAAAGAAAACACTTTTATGATTATGGATTATATCCACAAACTGTTTAATTTATGTTAAGTGTTTTACATATTCGTGATTTGGTATTATTATTCATAAACTAATATAGTGTATACCATTGTTTAGAAATAACGCCCAGTAGAAGGAATGAGAACTCCAGTAATACAAATGATCCAAAGAGTAAGAAGGATCATATCTTTCATGGACCGAAGTCAGAATTTAGAGGGAGAATAGTCTCCCATGTATTATCATCAAATGATTAAATTGTATCATGTGTTGATAAGATATGTAAATAATTATCAAAGTCCTATGGCTTTGAAGGGAAGCTGGAGAAGAAAAGGATGGTAGAGAGAAGGACAGATAAATGTAAGAAGGTAAAGAAGGAATTTACCATATGTGATAACTATGGAAAGAATCACCTTGGAAAATTCTTGAAGGGAATAGGAGTATGTTATAAGTGTGGAGAAAAAGGACACCAAGTATGTGACTGAAAGTGTAAGAAAAAGGTTTCAAATGTACAATGCTTCATCTTTAAGGAGTTTGGACACTACGCGAACCAATGTCCCAGTCATCAGACTGTGATGCAAATGATGCTATTGGATAATAGTCAAGTTATGATACTACCAAAAATGAGGAGGAATGACTCGTGTTCTTATGTTGTTATTTTGGAATTATATCATTTAAGTGTTGTATCAATGATGTCCTGGAAATAAATAAGGATTGTACTGCAGTACTATTTCAATGAGGATTTGAGATTTTATGGTACTAAGAAACGTGACTCTATAGAAATTTAATCTTTTTGGAAATTACATGGTTGAAGGAATGATAAACCTTAATATGGTCCTAATATTGAGGTACTAATTTTGGAATAAGATATGGTTGATTTGGGTAAATTATATTTGATATTCTTGAATACCTTTAAACTGATTAATGATTTTTCATCATTGGAGTTTACAACATTTTTTATAGAAGTATTATATCAAGTATTCTTTAAAGAATAAGGTAGCATGAATGTAATCAATAAAGTATTATGGTAATTCAGAATGTTACCATGTTTTAAAATAATACGTGGTGAAGGTGCTCACATGTTATTACATGGAAAAAAGATCTTCAGTGTCTTTAACTTCCTTATAAATTTTGGACTGTGAGTTTGGATAGTAGTATTTTGGATAAGTCTAATGGTTGGAATTGATTATGTTTGAATGGTTATTTTTGGATTTTTATAAAAGGACAACACGCAGACCGTGTGAAAACCTATCGCATTGGACAAAGCTGTGGGAATCGAACCCACAACCATAGTGTGATTGAGATTTATCACCTACCACTGGACTATGTGATGTCCCTAGATTGTATAATGTAGTTTCTTTTTTAATGGGTCTGATATGTGAATTATATATTCATTAAATATGGAACCCTATACGATTTGGATAAATCGAGTATTTTTGAGTTGTATTATGTTTTGTAGTGAAAGATGAGTTTGTGGTAGAAATTTATTAATGGATAAAATGCTAATTATAAAGTAAGTATATCTCCTTATGATCTTAGACAATCTCATAAATAAATTCCTCAACATTAAGAAAAGGAACTTAGAACAAAAATGTTGTCCTAGATGGTACCTTAGATCATCACAAATTTATGGCTTTGGGATTATTGGCCTTTTCATAGCCATGTTCTCTACCACTCTCCATCAGATATTTATGGTTATATTTCTCTTCCATATCCATATTTTCCTACATGGAACCCTAGTATGTGTTATTTTCGGTAACCTTCATACTTACCACCCTTTATTTTAAATAGAGGCCTCATTAATCCATTTTTCGATGTGGGATTTCAACTAAGATATTTTGAAATGTCAACCCCATGTTTCCAATACCAAGAATAAATTGTGAGGATTCAGTTTATTGAATTAGGGGAAAATTTAACACCCCAAGCTTCCATGGTACTTTTCTCTTTGAATAATATAGTAGCATGTGTTGTACGCCACGTCGAGTTCTAACACACACCACAACCAATAAAACTAGCCGTTATGAATATTAATACCCACTTTTTGAAATTTTATACATCTTATCATTCAAAATTGACTTCATTTTTGTATTTGGAATATCGAAATTAGCTTAGGGTGAATTTTTTGTACTTTTCTGATAACTTTCATATTTGGATAAATAGTGAAAATTACTAAATTTTAATTAAAAACAAATTTTTTAATAGAAATAATTATTAGTGATAAATTATGAATTTGAGTGGTTTTAAAATATATTTAGAATATATTTTTACAATTTAATCCAATCTTGGTCATTGGACATAATTTCACATTTAAACCGGACATAAACAAGTGTCAATCTATTGATAGTTATTATTTCTTAAAAACAAGCTTTTTGTTTTGACAGCGAGAATTAATTATAAATTAATAAATGAAACTTAAATGTTTTGGATTTGGTAAACTATATTTCATTATTTAATTAGTAATATCAAAATTATCTTAGGGTAAAATTTATGGTTTTTTTCTGAAAACTTTTAATTTTTGAGAAATAGTGAAAAACACTGAGTTATAGTTTAAAATAGATTTTTTATGTAAATAATTATTTATTTTATTAAAATTATTTAATGTAAAAATATATACATAATACCTATATAAGTTCAATGTAATTAATTGGAGTCGGTTTATAATAATATTAGATATATAAAAATTTTATTGAACTTTTCACCATCTTTTACCAACCTCCTAGGAGCTTTCGCAAATTCACATAAAACTTAATTTTACCGCTTCTATGAGTTGAATATCGAAACTCCGAGATCCACGGTTAATATCAAGGAGTAAAATGTGGTTCAATGAGATGAAAATAATTTTTGGTGAATAGTAACTTTTTTACTTTTATTTATCATAGTTAAAAGTAAATATGGCAATTAAGGGTAAAAATGGTATTAATATTATCTCACACATGTCCTAATTCTATTGGACAAGTTTATCTCAACCAAAAACATCTTTAGGAATAAAATATTATTATTTAGGTCTACATGAATAAGATTAGAACATTTATTATTATTTAATTCAAATAAGAGTTAAAAGAGTTAAAATCAATGTTTAATAATTAAAACATTTTTAATATAGGGATTTTCATAAGATAATTTCGATTATAATAATTCATTAGAAAGATAAAATGATTTCCTAAATCATGGAATTTTATTTATAATTTTTAGACATTATATAAATAAATTTATTTATGACACAATGATGATGCAGTAATTAATTTATTCATGAAAGAATCAATTAAATGGTATTATAAATATTAAAATAAATATAATTCCAATGTTTTTATGACATACAAGAAATTTATAGGTGAATATGACATATTAGGATGGATTCAATGTATTTTATTTGAAGTAATAATGATGTTATTATTTTAACCAAAAACAAATACCAAATAGTGTCAAAATAGACATAAAATAGTTTTTAAAACAAATATTATAATATTAATTTATATAATGGTCCTAAAAATCTATGGTTCGGCCAAAAGACTTATATAATAATATATATTACATTAATGAACCAATTAGGGTTATATTGTCAGTATATTGTATTTTTATTAACCATATAGTGTAAGAATAAAAAAGACACGGTAAAAGTTAAATTATTTAACTTAAAGTTAAATCTAAATGATAAGGTTAAAATGGTAAGATAAACTTGTCTAAAACCTATTGGTTTAGTTTTTTTCGACATATCCCCACCTTATACTTTAAATAATCAACTTTGGAGCCATTAGAAACCGAATATGAATTTATTATAAAATAATATAGTATGTTTTTTCTAAGGTGCCCCTCACCCCTCTTATAAAAGGGGACTCCCTGTTCTCCCTAATTAACATCTTCTAATCCATTTGGCTCGGCCAAAACCTGCCCAAATACCATCTAAAATATAATCCCTTCATCCTAGAGGCCTTATTTTGATCAGAAATCCAACCTAAGGAGCCCTTTTGATCAAATGAAAAGGAAGAACCCGAAGAAGAGGTAATGATTTCACCACCCTCTTTCAAGTTCCTTTCTTCTTCCACTTCCTTTTTATTGGTTGTTTCCATTATAAAATAATAACTCCAGTATAATCTATATAATGTGATGTTATTATAATTATGGTACAACCAATTTCATTATTCTATCCACCCTTTGAATTACATGTCACCATACGTGCGTACGAACGGCTTACCGTCTCCACGTCGTGGTGTAATTGTTATTCAATACATTATTATTTGGATGTGTATAATAATGATGTGTATTTGATGTAAATAATAAATATAACATGATAAGGATTATGTATATATTATATACCATCCAATTATATAATATATTAATATCAAAAGGATGATTTTTTTTCTCGTGAATACGTACAGATTACCATCTCCATGACACGATGAGATTCATTTCCATGTTCACCATTCATCAACGATTATGAAAATATATATTACTAATAAGTATATAATATATGAAAAAATAATTCTACTAGATATATATATATTTATATATATAAGTATTTGTGTACTTAAATATATCTTATTCACTTACTTCCGTTCAATATTATAGGAAAACAGAAACATCGTTTATGCGTACGTACGGACTACCGTCTCCATAAACGGTGTTTTCCATTTCATATATACGTCTGTTATAAATTTTTATATTCTAAATATATATGATAAATAAATCATGTTTTATATTCTGTATGTATATAAATCATGATCTATGTGATACAATCAAGTGTAACAAGTTAAAACATACGATAAAGAAAGCGATTATTAACCAAAATATTAATATAACAAAGAAATTATTATTAAATGGGTAGTATAAAGTCATAAATGAATAATGTATGATATCATAAATATTAATATGGTTTTTTTATAATTTAATAACATACTATAGTCTTCATACATAAGGCTAAATATACCCTCGACTGAAGGAATGTTCAAGGTAAGGGGTTTTCATCTCACTCCTTATTCTCATGAGATTCATGCCATATTTCCACTATTACCTTTTTTGTGGTGTATGTGCTACCCATAATTGTATTATTTGTGTAATAAACTTTAATTTATGTGTATTTACATATTCATTGTATGATACCTCTGTCAAGGGGTGAATGTTTCATATGTTACCAAATTGGTAATGGTTTATTTCACAATCTTTTCATTATCCGAGGTTGTTTATACGTAATTATCTATTGGGGCCTCTTTATCATCCACATCCATATTTCTTAAAAATGTATTTCAAAACATTTTTACTATTTAATATACAATGTGTTAAAGTCATTTATACCCTTATTTGACTTTATATGTTTTGAAAGGAATCTTTCCGTCGTTTTCAAAAAAAGTTAATTTTTAACCTTTTCGGCAAAATTAAGGTAAGAATGTCTTTTTTATCTTATACGGAGGGTGCGGTTATTCTACGCCGTTATTACACCTTTGAAGGTTCCCACTGAATATTATAAAGATATTTTCAAAATAAATGTTTTCTCTACAATTATGTGACTTTTAAATGATTTCAAAAAAAGAGATATTTCTCTCAAATAGTATTGATTTCATCAATGTCAAAATCCTTTGATAAATTTAACACTTATTTCAAGTAGATTTGTTATGATACAAATCATCCATATTGTATTTAAGATATTTTGATATGTTTGACTATGGATGAGTTATTTTAATGCCATTAATTTTTTATGATTAATGTTTTGACATTTCGTATGTTAGTTCTAATACGAATGTTTATGTTATATTTCATCCTCTTCTTAAGATGAATGTGTTGGACTAGTGTGTTCCAGGTTGGGGACCAGTAAATGTAAGCCCTTACGGTTGGGGTCCGGTTATAGCAGACCCTCTGGGTTGGTGTCCAGTTATTAGAGGCACTCCGGGTTGGTGCCGGTTATTAGAGGCACTCCGGGTTGGTGTCTAGTTATTAGAGGCACTCCGGGTTAGTGTCCGGTTATTAGAGGCACTTTGGGATGATGTCTAGTTACAGAGGCTCTCCGGGTTGGGTTCTGGTTACTGTTAGCCCCTAGGTCTTGGAACGAGGCCTTGAAAAAGAAATTAAAGTTCAGCATTATGCATTCCGTCATTATGAATGTGGTTATTGATATTTCATGTGATTATTCGACTAGTAGAATATCCATGTGAATAAGTAAATGGCATTATTTCATTTTATTTTTTCCATATTATGCTGAAGTTCATGTTTAAAAGGATTTTTTTAGTTATACATTTCCTTAAATGTTTATGCTTATTTATGAAAGTTTTTGCTATATTTTTATCCTTACTGAGCATATGAGCTCACCCCTTTTTATGTTTTATTTTTCCTAGGATTCCAAGAAGTGTATTGTGATTGATATGCAGGGTTAAGCCAAGGGAATAATGGCATTCACAAAGGATTATTTTTGTTGTTTTGTATGTTATAAAGTGTAATGTAACATTCATTTATGTTATCTATTTTCCAAGACTGCTAAATCGATCAGTCCTTCCATACATGATTCCTTGTAATCATGCCAATGCATTAAAATAATGCACCGACTCCTGGTAACTAGGGTCGGGGCGTTACAACAGATGTTATGATATAATTTTTATTTATAATTTTATCATTATATGATGAAAAATTACTTTTAATATCGTCATTAGATTATTATTCTACCCCCCCCACCACAACCTATTTGAATTTTTTTCTATTAATTGATTAAAATAGGAGAAGAACACTCACATATTTTTAATAAGGAATGTAAAATGAAATTTCAATGGAGAAATTTCATAAGGGGGAAGATTGTTACGACTCAAAATTTTATCAATTGAAATTATCTAATCATAATTATCTCATAAAGTATAAATCACATAAAATCAAATAGGGAACATAAAAAAATTATAAATCTATAATGAATTAAATAAGAGTTATTTCTTGAAATTAAGGAACCCATTTCTATAGAAAATTAATTTTCCTGTTGGAATTGGAATATGACCACGAGGAATAGTTATCAAGCCAATACAGTAGTAACCTCAACTATTATTTTATATATAAAATTTAGGAATATAATAAGTTAAAATATGATATTTTATATCATGGTAAAAGTAAATAAATGTTTTAAAACTGATAAATTAAGTGTTGGTATTTTTGTAAAACGTAAATGTTTATTTTCTATTTTATAATTAATTTAATGACTGAAAAGAAATTTTTTTCATAAAATATAATAATAATTTTTTTTATTATTGTTACTATATATTTTTATGAGACCATAATTGACTGTTTAGTGTGAAAAAATTTGTTATAATATTAAAATTAGTATTTCTCAAATAAATGATGATTCCAATTAAAAAAATCACATTTTTAGAAAAAAATTTCATAAAATGGAGTCAGTTTTTAAAAATTGTAGGTTTAAAAATGTTTTGGGTACATTTTTTGGATTTTTATACAAAATTTGAATTTTTTGTGAATAGGGAAATACAATAATTTACGGAGATTGGAATTATAAGTAAATAAATGATTAATTGAGTCATGGTTTAGTAATGGATGATTTAATTGGACATTATCCTAAACTAAAATCATCTATTTGTTATACATTGTCATAATAATAAATAATATTGATAATATTTATCATAAATAAAAATCTAATGGATAAAATAATAAAAAACACTCCTCCTTCCCAACTATAAATACTACCCCTCACTACCTCTTCTCATCACACCTTCTAAACCATTGATATTTATTATATTCTATGACATTCATCTCTAAAACCTATTCCACATGGTCTTTCAATTCTGTTATACCCAAAATTCTATTTCCAAGTGCCTTAAGAAGGTTCTCAAGGAAATGACACTCAAGAGGTAAACCACCCCATCTCTTTTAATTTATTTTCATTTTTAATGCATCCCCTACCTCAAATATTCAATGTAACATGATAACTCTAGTATCATATATATATATATTGGAATTTATTTATGTTAATGGAATATCCATCATTAAATTCCTTCTCTCCTCATTTTATTCAAAAAATGAAAACATCATCGTGAGGTGTCGATTCACCACCTCAATGGGTGATAGGTTTTAGTTTTCTATTACAGCCATTGTTACAGGTTGTAAAAACACTATAATGATTTAAATAGATTTTAAAATTTTATATTACAACTCTTTTTATTTTTTTCACAAATATATATACATAATAACAAATAATAACACAAAAAAAGTCTGTGATAATAAAAAAAATTCACAATAAACTAATGCTCATCAGTAATTTTTTTTAATAAATATTTCTCATATCTAAAAAAATATAGGATAATTAAAAATTATTTAGGTTCATAAATATTTAATAATTCCACTTCTATTGTTTTTCTTCTATTTTATATGAACATTCAAAATTAAACTTAAGGGAACCAATCATAAAATCATGAAAAACCACTCCTAGAACAATAGAATTGAATCTTATTACTTATCAAAAAGGCCAAAAAATAACTAAATAAATTATTATAAATTCAAATACATGTATAATATTCTCTTAATTAATTGATTAATTGATATAATTTTATTATTTAGGACATTAAGAACAATTTCCGAACACTTTTGGACATAAAGTGAGCGATTCTCTTTGAAACCCCAATTTCCCCTAACGGTTAATTTTTCTCCCTTTTTACGTCAATATGATTCTTAATTTTTATTTTTTAATCATCCTAAAATATATATTTATTTTAAAAATATATTTATCTATCTCATTTATTCTTTCTTCAATGATACAATACATGTTTTATATAGTTCTCTTTTCAATACCTCCTGATAAGCAAGTTCATATTAATGGTGACTTCTGAATTTCTTTTATATTTTCATGTGCTCATCATAATCTGTTTTAATAAAAAAATATTTTTCTAAAATCAATATGTTTATCATGAAAAAATATCGTATTTTATTTTTAGTTTTAGACCAAAATTATTACTTTTTCCTTTTTCAGTCTCTTTAATATTTTCCCTTTAACCACAATTATTCTGCTCATTTATAATGTTTCTTAAAGACCTTTTTTATATATCTTCACATTAGTTGTACATCATTTTTAATTATCTATTCACAGTTTCCATTATAAAAATCCATGAATGATTTAAATCCATTCTTTCATAGACACCATTTTTATATTCTCTATGTTTTTCTTTATAACATGCTTATGATGGCCATTTAATTCCATGGGTAACTATTATGTTTATTTCTTATGTTTATTATTTATGTAGCAACAATATTAATGAAAATTTTACGATGAGGGTACCCAGCTAGAACTCCAATGAATTCGATAATGTTTTAGTATTATGAGGCATCATGTTGGGATAGAGAGTAATCCTGAATCCTTTATGGGACTTTGTCGACCTAGTGATATAATCTTGGCAGTTATCATTGACTCATATTTGTGTCATGTTCTTTGTTACTTCCACATTCCTATGATTCCATGATTATATTATACCAAGTTATATATATATTATTCTTCCATATTTTGATTCATTTTATAGGCCTTTTTATGTCATCATGTTATGCCTTCTAACACATGTGATATTATTTATTCCTTTTTTTATTCCCTTACTGGATTTTAACTTGTCTCATTGTTCATGTATTCCCCTTGGTATATTATGTAGATGTAAGATCATAAAATAAGATCAGACCACATTATGGATATTAAACAAAAATATATTTTTTCATGAATTCTAATTATGTACCTAATCTTCCAAAGGCACTAGCCTATACGATTCATGGGCTGTAATTTATGGTTAATTATGATTTAAATCATTAAATATTATGTATAAAATGATAAGGAATCTTTATATATCATTCAAATTAAGGTTTTTAGATATTTTAATAATGTGTTGTTCAAATAAGTAGTGTGACATTATGTCGCATGAACTTTTTCCGCAGAGTAGAAAAATTTGATTTATTATGTGATGAACCTCTACATGCTAATATTTTCACAAATGGTTCAGATAGTGACCTTGATTTTGATAAGGATGTGCATATAATTTTAGGAATATGATTTTTTATATGATTTTTTATTAAAATGAATGATTACAAATGAACCAGGAACACCCATTTGAGTTTGTGCATAAGATAATGGTTAAAAAACATTAGTATACAATGTGTGTAAAATGGTTGTGTGTGAAGAACAGAAGAATTGGATAGTTTTTATGAAATAATTTTATGTAATTTTTTTTCAAGGTACATTCATGTAAAACACATGTATGAGAGAATATATATTCTTATGAAATAATTTAGTTGTGTAAATGAAAAATATATATTCATGTGACATGATTAAGAAATATTGGTAGAATAGTCAATAGTTTTTCAGAAGAGTCTACTGAGTGGAATTGAAGTAGAATATGGACAACAGATCACTGTATCAATAGTTAGTGGAAGTTAAAGACCTATTTAAAAGATTTATTGAATATCGTTGATGATTTGGGTATATTCTAGTATAAAAAAGTGGATATTTTTGGGACACAGCTTAATGGGAGGGTGTCGATATAGCGAACTCTAGTGGGATGCCTGTCTAAAGATCTTGTCGACAGATGGTCTTTGGTAATACTTAGTAATTAGGAATTAAGTGATTTTGCTTCAATAATTTAAGGATATTGGTGGTGTTTATAATCACTTTATTATTACTACTGGATAATCTATGTCTGAAACAATCTAAAACACAACAATGACACAGTCCCCCACATTTTGGGGGAAACTTGTAAAAATTATTGTTTCATTCTCCAATACATTAATTTGTATGCATACATGATAAGTGATACTCTAAAAAATATGGGATCATGATCTTAGCTGATCATAGAGTTTAGATTAAAAAGAATAAATTTTAAAGACTACATCACTTATTCCACATCCCCCCTTAGTGATATATCTGAACCATGAATCTTCACTTTCGACATTCATGGTCATTATGTCTCATATTTCCACACATAACCCAAGTTTAAGTTCCATTCAATATATTATTTTGATTTTTCTTCCCACATTTATAGAATATATATGGCTTTAATTTCACACCACCATGTTATTTATTCTTGTTCCCATGAGACTCCATATTCATTTTATTTTCAATTCCATTGGAATTGTGGGAATTTCCAATTAACATTTCTCCCTTTACTGTAAATGGAATTATTTCTTCATAACTACTAATATATCTTAAAATTATATTCCTTCATATAATTGGATTAAATCAATTAAAAATGTATCAATTATTCTTTTAGGGATAAGGATAAAACCATAAAAATACCTTGCAATTTTGTAAAATTTACCTTAATAGTACCAATGGATTAATCTTTTCTATTCATAATCTCAAGTAATTTCTTCTCCATATTTTTACAAATAATATGAGATAAGAACTAATATAAATATATTATATTAACTTAATTTTAATCCAATGATAAATTTCTTCTTCTTGATTCATGTTCTTAATAATATTCTAACATGGATATGATTCACCTTCAAAATAATAAACCGAATGATACACTTTTCACACTATGAGAAATGTAGAAACCAAATATTTTTTCAATGGTGTTGATCTATATATTAATAACTAATGGATTAGATGAACCATTAATGTAATGTGTGTTTTTTCTCCTAAAATATTCAATAGTACATTCTTTGTTTATTTGATAATTTGGAAGCTCACCGTGTTTCATGGATTGAGAAATTTTCATAAGCATATAAATAATATTTTTTATTCCTACTAAAATATCATTTTGTATCTTGGGATGAAAATATTTTCATTTTTTATAGTATTCAACAATTAAATGTTTCATTTCTGTTATATACATTGAACAAAATGAAAAATCATATTGTGAGTAGCAAAAATCATAGTGGGAAACCACATAATCATGAAAATCATTTATTGGATGTCTAAATCATGGCACATTCTTATCAATATATGAGACCAATTGTTAATACTATGATATCCTTAGTCATCACAAAAAACATAGGATATTATTAATTTACATATATGTATCTTGGTGGTACCATTATATTAAAACACACCCACACACAACACACACAAATGTTAGAATGGTAGATCATAGCCCCCCATGGATTATCTATATATCAAGCCTTATTTATTAACTATTTAGAATATAGGACCAGTGGCCATGAATCCCATTAGTTTAACAAAAGGTCTAAAAACAAGTCTTAAGAATCAATGAGGAATCATGCCTACATCATACATCTTGTATCACCAAGATTGTGTCATTCCTACATCAACGCATGTCTATGTTATACCTACACCATGGAATGCATGAATCATCATCTGTGTCCCTACCTGCAGAGTACTGTAAGAGTATACGCATCCATCGAGGCCTGAACATAGGAACACCTTGATGTGGAGGTGAGTGGCTGAGTAAAAATCCACTATGGCACTGGAAAATCATTAAATCAAAACCCATGCAATGAAAATGGGTTTTAAAAACATTTCATAATTTCATCATAGTATTAAAAAATGAAAATAAATGAGTTTCATAAACATATCATCACCACACTCATAAATAAAAATAAAAATATGGATGGTATTGTTGGTTAAAATCCTTAGAAAATCATAATTAACATCAATGTATGTTATCATAGATAAAAAATTATTTAAAAGATCAATGAAATATTTCTTGAGTAAAATAATCATTCTTCTTGAAAAATAAATATTAAAAATAAAAAAAATTCAACATATTAAAGAAATTATTATTTCTAAATAACCTTGTAAACAAAAAAAATTTTCTAATGTAATTTGTGTTCATGGTGGTGGTAAATTATTATCATGTCATACAGTTTAAATGAATGAATTCATTACCCAATTTTTATGAAAAATTCCAAAGCACCTCATTCATAAAATTCAATAATATTCCTTTAGAAACCATTTTTAAAAGATAAATAATGTTTAAAAAAGAATTTAAAAATTAATATGAATATTTTAAAATCATTAGTAAAAAACTATAGAAAACATGGATCAAAAAGAAAATAAATAAACTGCATATAGGAAAAAAGTTGTCTTTCCTTAAAAAACTCTTTCAATCACTTCAATATATTATGAAATGAGAAATAAAAGAAAATAAATTGTCACGAAATAATTATAGAAGATGAAAATTAAATTTATTTATCATATAAAAATCACCTAATATCTCTAATTTAAATTTATGCACAAATAATTCTAATAAAAAATATGATATAAGCATAAATCCTTTAACTCGTGTTTTGTCCTTCCTGATACACATTCGAACCTACTATATAATATTTATATATATTTTTTTTAAATTTAATTAAGAACCATTATAATATATATCAAACCATCTATGACTTACCTATGACATTTTTTTCAGCTTTTCATTAACAATGCTTTATCAGAAATTATAATTATGTGTGATAACTACATCGATTTTCAAGCATGTTTCAGTTCAACGGTATCGATCCTTATACATTGACCACAGTTCCATAATATTCATAGATTTAATCATTATGTAAATATATATGATTATATATATATAATTATATATATATACATATATAATTGATAGATATAGACAAACAAATTACACCATTTATGGAGATGGTAGGTCGTATGGATGCATGAGCAATGTTTTCATATTTCAATATATAGAAGGAATGAATTTTAGGAAGTAAGTCACATATAAATACTAATTACTATATCATATATATCTTATATATTCATTAAATATATCTTCATTATAATACATGTAAAATGGTGATGAAAAACAAATCATATTGCTTCATGGAGGTGGTAATGCACACATACACAAGAGTGATGTTATCATTTTCTTGTGGATTTCCTTCACTTTTCCAATTATGGTAACATTCATAACCCTTTAATTTTGATATATTTTTTACCCTGATTAATGTAAAAAATTTACAAGGAAGGGTATAATAAAAAAGACAAGGTTTAAAATGACACCAAAACCTTTATAAATTTTTATGATGATATTTAGACCCCATACTATTTTTTAATAATTCCTGTCCTTTTGGAATAATTTTCATTGAGAATGAATTTATTATATTTTTAAATCTAATCATATCACAATTTTCTTGTAGGTTATATTTATCTAAAAAAATTCATGTAACACATTAATTTATCATAATTATATTACCATTAATATTTGTAAATATATTTATTTTATTTTTTTTATTAATTTAATTAATATTAATTCGGCCTTGCATAAATGTTTAAGGTAATCAACATGTTACTAAAAAAATAAATCAATTATCATGATAAAAAATATTTTTTATTTAAAATAAATAATAATAATTTAATATATCATCTATTTATCTCTATGTAAAAAATATATAGATATTATAACAAATAGAATTTCATTTTTAACATTTCATTACATAAAATATTATAAAGGTCAAAATCATGGCCAAATGACACAAGAATGTAACATAATTAAATATTTTATAATTTTTAATGATATATAGACAAGAAATAAAATAAATTCATGTGTAAGGATCGTTTTTTAGTCCTTATTATATTATTTTTATCTTTAATTACCTTATTTTCTTATTTATCAATGTACCAAAAAATTACTATTGTAACAATTCATAATGAGAAAAAATAAAAGGGACCCATTTGCAAAATTTTACAGTAATAATTAAAAATAAGGAATAAATTTTATAAAATTCAACTTCTATATGTGGCACAAACACATTTTAGTATAAGTGCACAAAATGTGATGAAAAACACTTTTTTGAAAAACAAAATAATAAATAAAACAGGATTTAATTCAATATCATGCTAAAAAAATATGTAAATGTTAAAAAAATTATTGAATATTTAAAATACAAATTCTGTTGAAATTATTCACCAATTGTGATTAATTTAATTTATTAAGATAAAACACATTGCATGTCTAAAAAATATATTCATAAAACCCACTCTTTTCTTTCAAATTATTTTAATTTTCATTTCTAATCATTTGATAATAAATGAGTTATATTATACATAACGTTTTAATGATATAGATAATAATATTCCAACCCTCTAATTTAACTGCATTGTTATAATGGTATATTATTAAAAAATTTCATTTAGATTCAGGGTTTCATGTATTGCAAGTGGTCAAAAAAATATTTGTATATATATATATATTAAAATATAAGAGTGTGATAAGGTTTGATCCACATCATAAAATCATATATTAATTCATTTAGTTATATAAAATAAAAAATTCTTAAACCCAGTAGTATTAAAACAAAATCATAAATAAAAAATAATTATCAAGGTAACATTCATAAAGAAGAAAATTTAATCTCAATATAGTACTAAACAAAAAATAATAGTTCATAAGAAAATTTAGTAATTAATATGTACCCCTCATCTTACTCTAAATTTTTAAACACTTAATATGAAAACTACCTCATGACTAATAGAGTATGAATCATCAAAATTTAATTCAACACAAAGGATCTTAAAAAAATGAAAACATAAGAGTATATCAAAGAATTTATATAAGAGAATTAAATAAATTTACTTGTTTATAAAATTCAATTTGATTAGTCAAAGAAAATATTCTAGAAATAATTGTATGGTCTAGATAAGTTATTCAATAAAATGTAACATAATAATCAAATAATGAAATTTTATGTTATTAAGAAATCATGGAATAACAACATCCATTACACTATAATGAGTGCTTCTCAAAAGGATCCTCCAATATTTACTTCATAATCCTTCACTTGTCTGTAATTTTAAAATTCCATATCTCCTATATTGTAATTTTTTCAAGAATTTTTTATTTAGATTTATGTTTCATGTATATTAATATGAGTGAATATAAATATATATCTTATTACATATATTTTCTGTCCTCTATTAATATTATGTAAAAATGTCTTGGAGTATCTGTCGCATTAACCTAGTTATAGTAGTTACCCTATATAATTATAACCTTGAAATGATATAAAAATTTTCTTTAATATTGTTTTACATTCGAATAAAATTATTTGATGGGACATATAGTATATTGAAAATTAGTTTTGATTACTCGTAATTAGATAATAATTTTTCACATGATTTTTTCACTTGGAAATATCCCA
Source organism: Viscum album (assembly GCA_963277665.1). Lineage (NCBI taxonomy): Eukaryota > Viridiplantae > Streptophyta > Magnoliopsida > Santalales > Viscaceae > Viscum > Viscum album. The sequence continues at coordinate 879,916,538 of OY728153.1, read as the reverse complement.
AACATGAGATTATGAGAACAAACATGCTAGTATAAATTCCACATGATTTCTATTTCAGTGGATTTCCCTATCTACAATCATATGTACTAATCTAAGGAATTAAATATTATTATTAATATATATAATGATTCATGTAGTTTGTCACATTATAGTAGGCAGTGACACCATATGTTCACAATGAAGTTGGGTATGATTGGTGTGTCACTAATGATATGTTATTAATTAATGATTCATGGAAGGATTTGCCTCATCTATATTTATGGAATCTAATTTATAAACCCTTTAATAGAAATATAATTTTCAATTTAAATTCCATTATAACGGTGTATAGACGAGTTTGTCTTAAATAGTCAAGGAAAAACATATCGAGCCTATGGGATGATGACATGGACAGAAAAAATGTTTGATGAGATATAATTAAAAAATAATTTCATTACAAGGGATAATTCATATATATTTCTTGTTTTTCCGACATATATTCTTCCTCTGTGGGTGACATGACCCAATTCTAGATAATAATCTTAGACTTTAGGCAAGCCTGCCAAATTCCACTAATAATTCATTCAAGAGGGTCGTACACACATTGTTTTCATTGAAATAAGTTATATATTATTTATTTAAAAAAATTAATAAATACTATTCTTTAGTGTGAGAAATAATATTAATTCAGGTTTTATTAATCACTAAAAAATATTATATATTTAATTATTTTTAAGAAATTTGGTTAATTATGTGAGTATATAATACTGTTTTATATATTTTTTTCCTCAAGGTAATTATTTTTTAAATAAATTGATATTTTATTTATGTTAATATTAAATAAATATTTATTCACCAGAATATGATTACAATATATATATATATATTATTATTTATATAAAAATATTTATTTAAATATTTATTCAATAATTCTGTAGATTTTGAGGTTGACGTGTGGAATGGATTCTTTTACACTAATAAATATTTTTTTACCAGGGCATATGATAATATTTATCATTTTGGGGTCTTTTATTGACAAGAAATTTTATAAATGTATCTCCCTTGTGAATTAATCAAATCATTATCATGTAATATAGTTATAGAAAACACATGCACTATATTTCATTTTGTATTTTGAGCACTATAAAATATATCCATAATTATTTTTTGGGGTTATTTGAACCTTATGAATCATAATTGTTGATAATATAGTCTTTCTATGGTCACTCTTATGATTATTTAGTAAGATATAATTGAAACCAATGGAAAAACTAATGGCCTCAACCAGTTGAAAAATACCCTATAAAGACCAATTATCAGATCTTCTAAAGTGGATAGAATCACTGTGATTTTCCTTTAACAAATTACAATAATATATTATATAAATAGATCATGATAGAAACCATTTACCTGATAGTTTCATGGTCATAGAGATCACTTCCATGTCCATGTTCATTGAACCAACCCAAGAAATTACTCTAATAGTACACATTACCCATAGGGTGTATGCTAGTCTAATAAGGGGTTATGTATATAAACTCTAGTAGCACAAATTTTAATATTTTCTTTTAAATAAAATTATTATATTTATCCCTTATCATTATTACTTTATATATATCAATGATTATATAATTATTTTAATAAAAATATTATTTTAATATATTGGAACCAAAATATTTATTTGCGGAAATATATTATTTCAATTAAAACATACTTTTAAAAAATCCAAGATTTTTTTAAAAAAATTGTAGTATTATTTAAACATTATTATTAAACAATATATAATTAATTATAAAAGGTAATATAATTTAATGAAATCCCATGTAATTTTTATAATTGTCAAATTTTTTTCAGTTTTGTTAAACTATAATTTTTCAATAAATAAGGTATTCTATATGAATGTGTAAATGATCATATTTAAAAATACATTTTTGTAAAATAAATATTATTTATTATATCATTATATTAAATTAATCAATGGATCATTTTTCATAATTTTCATACATTACCGAATCTTTTGGTAAAAATTAAATACATTATAAACATATAGTCTATATTATGTCATCATAATTGCCCAAAAGGGATTTAAAAAATATTATAAAAGGAATCCATCTCCAAAAATTGATTTAACAATTAAAATGATGTGTTTTTTCATATTTAATTAATTTTTTAAACTTATAGTGAATTCTAAAAATCCAATACTATATTTTATTGTTTTACAAAAAATTATTTATGAACATGGCTCAGCCTTACATCATTAATAGAATTATTTTAATAGTTTTAGATCTTATTCTCAAAAAATATTTAAAAACACTCCTCTTGGGTTGAATCCAAGGAAAAATTATATGGGAAGGTTTATGGTTTTTAATATTGTATTACATAGAGTTTATAAACAATGTTTAGAAATTGATAAATATTTCCCCTCTCTTTTGTTATAAATATCACCTAGTCAATTATTTATCTTTACTTAAACCCTTATAGATTCAATTTCTTCTATATAAACCTATTTAAAACCCTTCAATATTTTTTCTTTGCTCTTAATAATATCCTCTAATGATTTTAGAGGTACCCTCTCAGTGTAAGGTATTATCTCCTCTTCTATTTAATTCAATTAAATTCTCTAAAATATACCTTTTATGTCTAATTGTTCATGTTGTACAATTTTATTTACAAATAAATTCACTTTCCTTATGAATCCAAAAAATTATATTTTTCTATACACTCTCAATAAATCCTTCTATAAATCTTTGTGTACACCTGTTATGATGCCAAAATTATCCCACAATTTTCCATGATAAACTTATGTATTTTTTATATCCATCACGATTTCCACTCAGGGGTATAAACCTAGATGAATTGATCATTCATTTATTTGGGACATTAATTTATGTAAACAACACTCCTTGATAATGTGATTAAAAGTGATAAAATGTGTGCTTATGTTTTGTGATATATATGGTTCAATAATTCATGTACATGATATGAATATAACATGTGATCCTAGAGTTTTATACACCTCAAATGCATTTGGTAATGTTATTATGTCATGGGATACCATGTATAGTGCATAAGAGGTTAGCCAAATTACACTATGTATCGATGTCTTAAAATGGATATTATTTCCCTATTATAATGTGTATCAGGATAAAATTATTAAGACTATGGAAATTACCTTCCTTGATGGAACACCCATTATAAGGTATTATGCTAGTGTATTCCTTGAAAAATTATTTTGACTTCCTCCAAACCACGAGGTTGATTTCTCGATCAAAAATATTCGCATAACTTTTCTAATTTCTACGACTCCGTATAGTATTTTAACTATTGAACATGAAGAGATAAAGAATAAACCACAGGAGAATATGGATAAAGGGTTTATACCCTCATGTGCTTCACCATGAGGTTTTCTAATCCATTTCATCAATAAGAATGATATAACAATCCACGTATGCATTGATCGTCATAGGATAAAAAGATTACAATAAATAAAAAATGACAGCTACCATGTGTTGATAATGTCTTTAATCAGATACTGGGAGCCTAATATTTTTCAACGGTGGATCTTTTGTCAGGATATTATCATATAAATGTGAAAAATGAGGATATCCACAAGATAGATTTTATTACATGGTATAGGAACTATGATTTCATAGTGATACCATTTGGACTCACTCATGCTCCATATATCATTATGGACATAATGAATGAATTCATTATTGACTACCTCAAAAAAATTGGAATTATTTATAGATTATATTCTCATATAATCCAAATGTATGGGGGAATGAACTTAATTATAATGTTTTACTCAAAACATTGATAAGGAAAAACTTATGTAGAATGTATAATAAATGTGAGTTTTGGATGGAGAAATTAAAATTCATGGGGGTGTTTTCACCCTTAAAGTAATATCAATGGATCTTTCAAAAAAAGAGACAGTTAATGAATATCCTAGACCAATACAATTGAAATATATATTTAGTTTCCTTGGATAACAAAGTTTAATCAATGATTTTTGAGAACCTTATCATTTTTTCATGCCCATTGACCTAGATAAATTGAATGGGAGTAATGTTTTTATGGAATAATAAATGTGATGAAGGATTTAATGATTTCAATATATGGTTAATCACTACACATTTTTTTACATTACCTGCCAATGGGGAACTATTTTTGATATATACAGACAAATCCAATATTATATTAGGTATTTTTGTTATCAAATTTTAAAAAAGGTGATATCCTTTTCCCACTTCCAATTAAAGATCCATTTATAGAACTTTGAAACATATAATATATAATTAATTGATGTGATCTTTCAATTGATTATTTAGTGACATTAAATATATGGGGAGAAGTGTGACATATATATGGATCATAAAAGACTTAAGTATATATTCACAATACATGATCTCAATTTGAACCAATTAAGGTGGTTAGGGTAGATTAATGCCATTAACTATTCAATCAATTTCTATCATGGGAAGGAACATAATATGATAGATTCTCTAAGTAGAAATGATCCTAATACCCTATCAATGATAAGGATTGAAAGGTAACTAATTGAAAAAAAAGTATGGAAATGGGAATCATAATTTTGGCCTCATTCAACCTAGATAAAATAACTACATAACCATCCATTAATTTGAGGATCGAGTCTGACCTAAACATTGATGAAAAACAATAGATAAATTTAGTAAATATAATATAGTTTATCATTTCTAAATATGGTTCTATTGTGTTTTGAAAATTTATATGTTTGATATAATAACCATAAATGAAAAGGGATATTTTTGATGATGAACATATCTCATGTTTCTGTATTTATCTAGTAAAAACAATTATATTTACGGATCTAAATAAATTTTTTTTGATTAATATAAAGAGAGATATTGTAGAATTTGTATCTTTGTACATGGTATTCAACCAAGTTAAGTAAGAACATTATAATTCTAAGTGTATGATGTAACTATTTCATATAGATGTATGTAAATAAGAAAACATATCCTTTTATTTCATCATTCAACTCCCCAAGACATCTAAAAGAAATAACATAATTTGGGTGGTAGTTGGTCATAAAAATAATTTAGTTTACTTTAATATTATCATGGAATATTTCTCTCTTGACCAACTCTACAAGATATACATAATATAAGTTGTAATAATTTAAGGAGTTCTAGAATAAATTTTATGTTATCGTGTTCTATGTTGTACATATATGTTCTAGAGAATCTTTTATCAAAAGTTTGTTATGCTGTTGAGATTTGATTTTACTTATCACCCTCAAATTTATGATCAATATAAGAGAACCATTCCAAATCTAGAGTATTTTTTGAAATCATATTCAATGTATTTATAATAAATATGGTATCATCGCATTTCAATAGTGGGGTTCTTATATAACAATAGTGTATATTCTAGTGTTTAAATGGAACCTTTTGAGGCTATGGGTTGGATGGGTCGTCGAAATGAAACATGAAGGGATGAAGATAGAGAGTGAAAGATGATGGGACCTAATATTATCTAAGGTATGACATAGAAATTATGAACCAATTATAATCATATCTAATCCATGAAAAGTCAATAGAAAATTAATGTTGGAAATTATCATAATGTCCTAGAGTTTGAGGTCATAGATAAGGTGTTACTTTATATATCATGTTGGAATAAAATCATGAATTTTGGGAAGAAGGAAAGCTTATTTTTAGATACCTCACCACCATTAATATCCTTTATCTCATTGGAGTTATATCATATCAAATTTAACTCTCTCCTAACTTATCTAAATTACATGATGTATACTATATATCCCTCTTAAGGAAGTACATGTCATACCCCTAAAATATACTTAATCAAGAGGTGGTTCCAGTATATAATTATATTTCACTGGAGGAGCATCTGATTAAGAACTTAGAACAAAGAAACAATGCTCCATGAAACAATATAACTACTCTGAACAAAGTACTGTAGAAGAACACAATATTTTAGGAGGAAACATTAGAACCATAAGAGGAAATGAAATAAAAGTACCCTCGTCTATTTTAGTCTATGAGATTAAAATTATAGTTATAAATTTATTAAAGGAAGATAATAATGATCCAATAATTTATAAATTTAACTCTCATCCAGATTAATAATTTCCTTATTGATTAATGTAGTCATAGAAAAATCCTGAAATATATTTCAATTGTAAATATTGAAAGTTATAAAATATACCCATAATTATTAGATGGTCTTAAAATAACATTAATCGTTATAGTATTTTGATAATATAGTCATTCTACAGGTACTATTTTTATTAGTATAAATTAATGTTTATGATAAGATCCAACTGACTAAGAATAAATAAGCAATGACCTCGACCTGTAGGATCATACCCTATAATGATCATTTATAAGACATTCTAATGGAGGGGGAATCATATGTATTTTACATTAACAAATTCCAAACATAGATTCAATAAATGAAACATGAGGGAGCCCATTGGTGGTATATGTTCGATCTCATAGGTATTATCATCCCAACCATGTTCACTAAACCATCCCAAGAATGTACTATATCAAACAACATACCAATCGGGTGTATGATACTGTAACAAGGTGTTACATATATATACCCTAATAGTCTGGATTTTTATATTTTGATTCTAATAAAATTATTATATTTATCCATTTTTTTAATTTCTTATATGTATAAATTATTATAAAAATAGTTTAATAAAAATTATATTCTGATATGATGAAACCAAAGTACATATTGTTTTAGGAAATATGTAGTTTCAATTAAAAATATCTTTCTTGATAAATCCTAGATATAAAAAATTAATTTTATTTTTTTCAATTATTAACGCTAAAAATTATTTATTTAAATATAAAGATTATATAATTTAATGAAGGCTCATGTAATTTTTATAAAGGTCAGAATTTTTGTGTTGTTAAAACTAATATAAAAAATTAAATTATTATTTTTAATTAAAATATTAAATGATCAGAATGAGGAAAATATTTTTAAAAGATAAATATTATTTTTAAAATAAACACATTGTAATCAACCAATGCGAATATTTTGATAATTTTTTTAGGTAGATGAGTTTTTGGGAAATAATTAAATACTATATAAAGACACATTATATATTATGACACCAAAAATTTCAAATAGTGATACAATAAATACATTTAATGGAATCAAAGACCAAAAATATATGTTTCATTTAAAATAATTTGTTTTTAATGTCTATTGATTTATTTTATAGACCTATAATGATTCCACCAATGCCTATATAATTGTTTAATGTTTTTTTTAAAATATTTATGAAGATGAATCACCTCCACATCACGAATGATATTATTTTTATTAGTTTGGTTTTTATCCAAATAAAATTTGTCACGACCCATTCCTCGAGGCCCATGTCATGACTACCCCAAGCTCACCTTCCATAGTCATGGGGCTAGAGACTAGAACCAGAAAGTCATATCCAAAAATGTGAAGGCATTTCCTTTAAACTTGTACACACAAAGACATGGAATATTTCACAAAGAACACCAAAAAGTAAAGAAAGTAGTACAACCCCCACAAAGTACCACCACTAAGAGTAAAATTTGTAAACTAAAAGTAAAGGGGCCGCAATACAAGCCTAAAAAAGGAAATTACAACAAAATAAGTAAAATCTACGGATGTTATCAGATAAGGAACCTACCTGAAGGGTAGGTACATCTCAATGTCAGATGTCATTGTAGCAAACCACATCTATCGATCCACCTCTGGGCACCGTCTAGCCATGGTTCCCTAGAGACCTAATAAAAGTTCTATATCACCAACACAAGACACAACAGGTGTGGGCAATGACCATTCAGGTGTGTGTATAATAAAACTTAGTAGGGACCTCAAAACCAACTTGGGTATCACAGAAATCCACAATGGGAAATATTGCAACGAAAGATCTCAAAGTGAAGCAGAAATAAAAAGACACATCTCACACCAGGAATAACTTATGTACACAAGTAAATATAGTTAGTTGTAAAGATATATCATCTTCTTCTATTGAGTGGCTCTTTTTAGAATCCATGATGGGTCACTCTACTACTGATCCATGAAGGGTTGTTCTGCTGTTGATCCATGATGTGTCTCAATACAACTAATCTTCCATGGGTTGTGCTACTGCCGATCCACAAAGGGTCACTCTCTTTCTGATCCATAAAGGGTATATCTTATTCTAATCCATGAAATGTCTCCCTTATGCTGATCCACATAGTGTCTCTCTTATGTTAATAGAAGAAGGGTCACTCTTCATTATCCACTTCATAGCCAGGCACTTGATTCCTGCCCTTAGCATGCATATTTTTTGGATGATCTCCTCCTTAATCCATTAGATGTACCTCAAATTCACGAAGTCCCACAAAGTCTAACCCAATGGACCGTCTCATTGTAAGGTTCCCAACATAGTAGATGGTGCTTTTAATAAATGCCTAGTCTATAAGATATGGGCTTTTTGTAAAAAGGGAATGGTTGGATTTGAGTTCGATCCAACTGGTAGTATTCCATCCTATTACAAATATCACATAGATATCGCATAAGGATTGTCTCGTCAAGAGGGTGCAAAACATAAAATGTCTTGTCAATTTGACACCCAGTTTTAAGATACAGGTGTTTTAGTAAATTGGGCTTGGTTGCATTTGTGCCCGGACCGACTTGGTCAGACCTACTTGACCTATCCCGACCTGGGGTTCCGAATGACCCGACCTATCTATTTGGGCCATTGGCCTAGGATATTTAGCCTTACTGGATGTAGTTGAGGTTGTTCATGGGTCCAGTCTTCTTGTTCACCTATTGATGTGAAATTTATCTGACTCAGCCCGCACTGTCGGGACGGTCTCTTTTCCTAGCTCGGGCCATCGCACAATGCGATTTCATCCCATTGGCCCATTCTACTAAGGTAGACCAACTTGAATGTTTATACAAGCTAGGCCATATGGGGTGTGCACAGCCAGTTCAACCCCCCCCCCCCCCCCCTATTCGCATGCGGCCCCCATGGAGTGGGCCACTCCCATATACGCGATGTCAGGCTGGTGATGTGCCCATCTGACGGCCACATCCTCCTCCACCATGTCTCACTGCAGGCACACAACTCTACCTACGTGGTTAGTGAGGGTCAGAAGCTCCTCCCGCATGTGGTTCCAATTAATTCCACCTCCCACCTATAGTCATTATCGCGCTGGTGGTGTCGCTCTTGTGAAAACTCCCACGATCCACCAGGTCCGCTTCGGTGGTCCAATTTCAAAACTGCTTGTTCCCTCAGGCCTCTAATGTTTCTTCCTTCCCTGCGAGGATCATGATGTTTACTTTCATTCATTTATAACATTCTTCAACCAAAAATGCATAAGGATGAGGGGGTCGGGACTTGTTTGTGTTGGCACACACCCTCCGCGTTAGAAGCATAAAGAAAGGGGAGGTATGGGTATAATTGTATGTCAACAATATACCAAGACCACTGTAGAAACCCATGAAATGGACACCCTCCCAGATTGAAAAATTATATGTGGGTCAACATGTTTGTGGGTTGACATGTATTCGTCAATTTAAAAATAGAACGTGGAAAATAATTTAATAAAAAAACCCTATATGGTTTTAGGATCAATCGGTGATGAGGGATGAAGTTTTCAGCAGTTGTTGATCCTCACTCCATTAGCATTCATCATCATTCATCATCTCTTGAATCTATCCTACCGGCATTATTCGATAGTGTTCACCATCGAAGGGAAAGGGGGAGAGAGGTTCCATGTTATTCGTTAGAAGAAATTCCACCAAATGATTTCTCCAAAGTGATATTAAAATAAAACATGTCGCGACATTTCTTTTATGTCATGACATAGAATCATTACACAATTACACTTTCATAAAAATGTACCATTAAGTGTTTCCTTCAATGTTCTTCATCTCCACCTCATCATGGAATCGTAGCTTCGCCGTATTCCACTCATCTATTGAGAAAATAAATATAATAACCTTTTTAAGTTATTTTTTTTATTTTCCAAAAATATTGAAAAATAAATTTTCTGTTAGACCCTTTTCGGTCGAAGTAAATTTATTTCTCGAAGAATCTTGGCATTTCGAGTTCAATGGTTCCATGATATTTTTTATCCTGGAACCAGTTCAAAAGTTAGAAAACCCCACTCACATGTTTACTTAAGAGGACTAAAAATAGTTCAAAATTCTGTTATGGACTCACTGATCCTTTGAATCAGGTGTCTTCAAAGAATGTGGTCTCGAAATTATTCCATATAAGTTTAAAAAAATTATACAGAAATTCTGAGACATTTCATTCTCCTCATATGAGGGATTTACATCCCTGAAAGGAAAAACAATGGATAATCAAACAAATGGAGGTACTGAACATAAATCGGAGCCACAGGCTCCCATGTGACCTCCTAGAGATTCTCGTTTCGCCACCAGAAACGCACCGAATGAATTAATCATACACAAAGGACCTGCTCTTATCAATCCTTTATCTCCACTAGAAACTCCACAAACATCACCACATCATCAATTTCTATCTCACCCCAATCGATGACATGTGATGGATCATAGAAGTACCTTCTCAGCTTTGACACATGAAAAAAGTCTTACACCTGGGGCATCTTTGGGGGAATATCTAGGTTGGATGCCACCACGCCAACTCTACTTAGAAACTATAAAGGTCCGATGAACCTCAGAGATATCTTGTCGACCTAGTAAAATATTTTCAATACACATCGAGTTGATACCCAAAGGAAAACATTGTGTCCCTCCTCAAAATCCAAGGGTGTCCTTCATCTATCAGTATAAGAATTTTGTCTACTCTATGTAGACCTCATATGCTCTTAGATGATGTGCACCTTCTTAATGGTAGCCCATTCCAACTCTGGACCCATGAGTGTTGACTCCCTTAGGTATGTCCACCATAGAATTGATATGTATGGCTGCATGTACAAGGCTGCAAATAGTGTCATAGAAATGGTGGAGTGATAGATATTTTGTAAACAATATCCAAAAGTGGTAGGTGGTCCTCCCAACTACAACCAAAATCCATGACCTAAGAAGAAATCATGTCCTCTAAGTGTATTTAGAACTATCGGAAAGATCTTGTTCGTGTGTCCCATGAATACTGTGGGGGTATTTTGCAAGACAAAAGGCATCACTAAGAACTCGTAGTGTCCATAAAATTAACTTAAGGTTGTCTTCAGCACGTCTTATTCCCATACCTGAAGCTGGTGATAGCCTGACTTGAGGTCTATATTCGAGAACCACCTCACTCCCTTCATTCAATAGAAGAGGTCATTAATTATTGGTAGAGGATACTTGTTCATCAAGGTCACACGGTTCTGATTCTTTTTGTCCACACATAGCCTCAAGATCCCACCATCCATCTTAGAAAACAACACAAGGACAGCCCATGGTGAAACATTGGGTCTCACGAATCCCTTCCTCCACAAGTCCTCCAACTATACTCTCAGCTCCCAGAGCTCCATGGGAGACATCTGATATGCAGGTGTAGATATAGAAATCTTCTCTAGTTAAATATTGATATCGAATTCTACGTACCTACAATGAGGTAGTCCCGAAACAACCTTAGGAAAGAAATCATCATACTCGTCCACCACTACAGGAAACCATGGACTCCTCTTGTCCACCAGGCCGATGGTGAGGCTAGCCAACTGGTGAGTGATCGGCTACACTCTCCTCTAATAAATTCCATCATGTGATAAAAATTCTCCTCTATCTCTAGTGAATGAAAACCTGGTCACATACCCATGGACACACTTCACTTTGGACCTGAAACAGTTGAACTGAGCATAGTCTATAGATAACCAGTCCATGCACAAGATGATGTCATAAGGCCTTGACGATTCTACTAAGAGATCTCAACCAATGCCCTTTCCCCTTAGAGTACACTCACACTACCAACGCCAGTTTCTAATCATCAAATCCTCTCCCATAGGAGTCTCTAATCGTAAGGATCGAGCCAACATTTCCACTAGAATCTCTAAGCCTCGAACGAGGTCGGTGGAATGGAAAGACTGATAGAGACATGTGTCTATATGAACTGTATCTAAGGTGGATAAGAAATATATCATACCTCTAATCATCTCTAGAGCACCATGGTCAAAGTACTCCATCACCTGATGTTATCACTACCCCTGTCTACCGGCACCCTGAGCCTGTGGTGGACCACCTGGGGGTGGTGGTGGTAGTTCCTCCAATAGGCTTCCACCGCCTGCCGCTCTGCCTGCTCCTCTGCTATGTCTGCCTCCATGTAGACCTCCTTGCGTGAACCTCTATAACTGTCTCGGTAGTTCCTCAACTTTATTATAATCATCTATGTGATGATTAGATAGTCACGAGCTGTGTTCCCCTATCCTTTATAGGAGTAACAAACTCTGGACCTCAAATAAACTCCTCTACCTTGAAATCTCTGAACCTCTGACCCTGGAACCTGGGGTTATCCTCTGACAGGTATGGCATGTTTGGGAATCTACATCATCTTTTTACTGCCTACAGTAGATTTCATAGCCACCTGTCATTCGATGGTGGCCCCCATTTTTGGTTCTTGTTCAGCTAGGAATATCTCCACTAATAGAGGTAGCTCTAGAACTCCATCCAACATCGTGATGCTGATCTAATCCTAGATGCCATGATCTCTCATTGGATCCCCTACTAAAATGTAAATTTCCAAAAGAAAGTGTTTCGTATCATGTTGGTGGAGTAGCGGGAGTGTTAGGTAAACCTCACCAAGTACTAGGCCACCGTCCAGTTTCCCTGATGTAGGTGCAGTAGCTCTTTAATCTGCATTGAGCATAGTTTTGTTGGTATAAACTCTACCCTATAGGGGATCATGAAGTCTAACAAGGTTAAGGTTGCCTCCTCATGTTTCTGGAACATCAAGATCCACCATCTCCGAATCATTCCCTGAAAAAGGCTGGTGGTCAGGACCACCATCTAGTCTATAGTTGTCTCCACATGGAAAAAACACTCGTAAATGCCCCCAGCCAATCCTCAACAACATTAGAATCTGTATCACCTTGAAACATTACATGCCTCTATCTCTAGAACTCATGTAGTGTGCTCAGTTGGCGTGCACTGTCTGAGGGTGGGTCTGGCAACAACTACTGCTCTTTGTGTGGTGTGATGCTGGTACACCACTCGAAGGTGCTATCTTTATAATTAGTCCATGCACCGATGCCTCATCACTCGGTGGGACATCAATGTGATCACTCAATAGAATACTAGTTGTAACTCATCGTGGAGGGATCTTGTAGGGAAACAGATGTTTCAGGGTCAATAAGTTATACCTCTTGAGAAAACTCAAAAGAGATCAAGAGAAAAACATTTCCAAAACACATGCAACTAGTGTTTTTGTGAACCAAGTCAGAAAAAAGAACTCAGGATCCTAGAATATTGATACGTCAACCACATCACCAACACTGGCCTCCCCAGACTGAAATCTGAACTCATGAAACTTAATACTATTTCCCTATCAAAACTACAAACTCTTTGTTCTTATAGTAGAATCGGTCACTCTAATACCACTTTGTCACGACCAGCCTCTTAGGGCTCATTCTGTGAATACGCCAAGCCAGAATTCCATAGGCCAGGGGCTAGTAAGTAACACCAGAAAGGAATATCAAAAACAAGGAATTCATTTCCTTTAAACCTCTACACACACATAGAGGTAATACTTCAAAAATAAAACCATAATTGAAAGGAAGTAGTACAACCACCACAAACTACAACCATAGAGAGTAAAATGTGTAAATTGAAAGTAAAGGGGCTAGAATACCATACCAACTAATAGAAAACTATATAAAAAGAATTAAAATATCTAAAGGATATCCTTCAAGGATCCTACATGATGGGTAGGTACATCTCACTATCAGATGTCAATGCAGCACACCACGTGTGTCAATCCGCCTCTGAGCACCGTCTATCATTTTCTCCCCAAAGTCACAATCAAAGTTGTCTGTCATCTGTACAAGAAAAAATAGGTGTGGGAGAAGCCCGTACAGGGGTGAGTATAATAATTCTTAGTAGGGACCCTGAGACCAGCTCAAGTCCTACATAAATTCATAAAGTAAAATACCACAAAGCAACATCACAGAGTAATGTACAATTAAAAAGACACAGCTCACACTAGGTATAACTTAAGTAAAAAAGTAAAGATGATTTGTCATAAAGCTTGATCATCTTATTATATTTAGAGGATATTTTGTTGATCTATGAAGGTTCGCTCTGCTACTAATCCATGAATGTCTGCTCTACTACTGATCTATAATGGGTTTCTATACGGTTGATCCATGAAGGGTCTCACTACTGCTGATCCATAAAGGGTTTCTCTCTTACTGATTCGTGAAGGGTCTCTCTTATGTTGAACCACAAAGGGTCCCTCTTATGCTGATCTATGAACGGGTCACTCTTATGCTGATCCACAAAGGGTCGCTCTTCATTCTTCACATCATAGCCTTCCATTGGACTCCTACACTTATCGTGCTTCATTTCCAAAAGATATTATCCACAAGACATCGTTCATACCCCAATCACCACATAGTCAAACATAGAGTAACCCAAAGAACTATATCATCATAATGATCCCAAAAAAATATTCCATGTCAAATGGACTCCCGGTCTATAAGATATGGGAATATTTGTAAAAAGGGCCTCATTGGATTTCAGTCCGATCTAAATCAGCCGTACGCCATACTTTTCTAGTACTCATATAGAGTATCTTAGAAGGAATTCTTCATCGGGAGGGTCCTAATGCCACAAACGGATTGTCAATCAGTTTCTGGATTTGCAAGATATGATCAATTTATTAAACAGGAGTTAATTGCATCCGGGCCTGGTGAGACTCGGTCAGACCGACCCGACCAATCCCGACCTGGTGCCTTGCATGACCCAACTATTCTACAGAGCCCATTTTCCTGTCCCATAGGGCCTTAACAGACTCGACCAAGGTTAGTCGTGGGTCTAGTCTACTTGGTCACCCAGTTAATTGAAATTTAATCGGCTCATCCCACACTAGAAGTCTGGTCTCTTTTCCTAGCCCGAGCTGCCGCACAGATCAGTTTCATCCGGTTGTCCAATTATGCTATGGCAGACCAACTCAAATGTTTAGTCGGGCCGCTTAGGCGGGTCTGTCCATTTTCCCAGCATGGCCAAACTGATTCTTCCCAAACTGTCATCACCTATCCGGTTGGAGTGTGTGCGGCTAGTTCACCCCCCATTGTTTGTACACATCCTACAATGAGCAGGCCACACCCATCTACGAGGTTTCTTCCTGGCATCGCATCTACCCGACAGTCCACAACCTCCTCCACTACGGCGCATGTTGGGAGGACCACCTCCCTCCTGCAGTCACCACCTTCCACCTAGGGCCGCTGTCACCTCAGGCCTATACGGATATCTCTTTCCCTATATGGGTCTTGATGTTGCCTTACCAACATTTTGAATTTTCATCATCCATGAATAGAAGAGTTGGAGGGGGAGTTGGGCATTTTTTGCATTTTCCAATGCCCTCCGCATTAAAAGCATAACAAAGAGGAGGTTTTGAGGTAATTTTATATTAACAAATACCAATCCTGCTGTAGAAACCCAAGAAAAGGACATCACCCCACATCGATAAATGATTTTCTATCCAACATATTTTTAGGTTGACCCAAGTTTGTTACTTTATAAAATGAATGGGGATGGGAATTTAATCATACAGCCCCTACATGATTTGAGGATCTGTCACTGAAGATGGACGAAGCTTCGAGTTGTCATTGATCCTCGCTATGTTAGCATTCTTCATCATTCTTCATCTCTTGAATCTGTCCCACCGGATTTCATTGATAATGTTCATCATCCTAGGTTATGATAGATAGAGGTTCCACATTCTTCATTGGAGTAAATTCTAAAAACTTATTTCTCCAATGTGATATTAAAATAATACACATTGTATTATTTCTTTTATGATGCAACATTGTGTAGTTACGTTGTTATATCTGTGAAACAACATAGCTGTTATGCTTGCAAAAAACAACCAATTATGAGTTTTGATTATTGTGCCTCATTGCTGCCTCTTCGCCACGCAATAGTGCTACCACCCTCCACTTAATGGTTGAGAAAAAATCGAATAACTTTTTAAAGCTATTTTATTTTTTTCATAAAATTATGAAAAATAAATTTTTCGTCATACCCTTGCCGTTCGAAGTTATGTCCTTTCTAGGTGAATCCTGGTGTTTCAAGTTCAATGGTGCCCTTTTATTTTTGATCCATAAACTGATTCAAACATTTGGAAAACATGCTCGCACGTTTACTTAAGTGACCTAAAAAAATTAAGAATTATATTTCGGTCTCACTGGTCCTTGGAATTGCGTGTCGTCAAAGAGTGTAATCTCAAAATAATTCCATATAATTTCGTCTGTAAAAAAAATACATAAATTTAGGGACATTATATAAAATTTAACATCATTCCTATTTTTTAAAATCCATGGGGAAGATCTTGGTAATTTTTTCTTTTTTTATTATTTTATTACATAGTTTCCAAAACCATTGTTTAGAAATTAAAAATGACATACCCTATCTTTTTCTCTAAATACCAACCCAAAATCCCATTACACTTAACTCAAAACCCTTTTATTATGAATTTTTACTCACTATCCCTCATTAAATACCAAAAATGGTTTTCTATTGATCTTATGAAGCTCCACCCAAGCTTTTAGAATCACCCTCTCAAGGTAATGGACTCCCTCCTCTTCCTTTATATTTTTGTACTTTCTTTGTTCTATGACTTTTTAATTTCCAATTATTTATACTATATTTGTTTGGTACACAACCCAATACATTACTTATTATTTTAAATTAATGAGACACCAACATTAACTCTCATTAAACCCTTCCATAAAACGTTTTCTACCACTGATATGGAAGGAAAAATATTCATTGAATTTCTATTCCAACCTATTGTTTTGTGAATAACCATAACCATTTCCACTCAATAGTATAATCCAAGATATTCATATCCATCATTTATTTAGGGAACCCATGCATTTAAATCATTCTCGTTAATCATGGGATTCAATGTAAATAAATATTGTTCTTATGCTCAACGATCTATGTTGCACAAAAAGCATGTACTTCATATGAATGTGATGGATGGTTCTATAATTAAATATCCATTCAAGTCATTGGGTATTAATTAAATCTCATGATATACGATGTATATATCATAGGTGGTTAGCATATGTACCATAGTTTATGATTTATTGGTATTTATCCTTGACTTTTTCTTATAAATTCATCTTTTATGAAGTTGTCACATTCCTCTATTTTCTTAAAATTATCATCATATAGCATTATTCGATATTCTAAATTATGATTCTCACCTTTTTTTGTGCCTATACACTCAAATTTACTAATTTAATTTATTCTAGTCTTTTATTATTCAATTATTATGGTTTATATCTAACCCCTTGTCTATGAACATCCTTATATAATCCCATGTAGTTTTAGAAGATCAATGGAATTTTAAAGGTAATGTTATTGAGGTTTAAAATTATGACATTGCATCCATGTTTCATGTTATCATGATATATATCTAATTACCAAAGACACAAGGATTCTTGATTTTTGATATTTCTGTTATGTATCATAATATAATTGATCATGAAATAAAGTGTATAATTATATATGTTGTCACAGGGTTAGAACATGGTATAAGACAAAATATTTTTTTAATGGGGCACCTTTTGGATTTAATATATTCATATGAGAATTTGAGAAAATAATTAAATGTTAAACCATAATCTTAGTTCTATAAATATACTTTTTTAATTTCATAAGAAGTCAATTAGTCAGTACAATATATCGATAAATATATTACTCCTCTTTCCCCATCATCCCCAAGAAGAATAAAAGAGATACTATTATCCCTGAAGGAGCTTGAAAAATCAATTTCAGTAATACAATATGTTTAATTGGTCTTGCTATCACTAGGGGTTTTCCCAGTGTTGTTTGAAGATCAAAGAAGAATATGTGGATCACCTGTAAAGTGTCTCTACTTTAGGTCCTCACAATTCAATGAAGATATAATGATAAGTTTCAAAGGATAAATACAATAAATATAGAATGACTCAAAGGATGTGGTAATATTTTTTATTTTGTTTAAATAAATTATCAATTAATTTTTTAGTATCCTTTCTCATGGTTCTAGGGGAATAAGTTTTCAATATTCTTTTGAAACATTTAATTATTCTTTGTTTCCATTTTCATCGACATTAAGGATGTTCTATTGAATCCAAGAAAATCCAAGTTAGACATATCCCTAATTGTCACTAGCACTACGTCCAAAAATAACTAGAGTTATCATATATTTCATGTTAAATTTTTAATAATTTATTGATTATCGATCATTTATATGTTTAAAACGTATTTTCCATTTCAATACACTTATTATTATTATATAATTGTTTATATATCTTCTTGACCTCTTATATTGTCACTCTTATAACTCAAATTCATTTAATGATTAAAGAATAACATTCAAAGAACCCATTCATAAGTGTCATTGATTACGGTTGGATAGTACATGAGTACACGTTGAATATCCTAAAGGTACACACTATTTATACTTGTACATTGTACCAGGATAAATAGTGGTCTTCAGGGGACTTCATGTAATAAATAAAATATGTTTATTTTAAATAAACATCATGTATTTACTAGAGCATGTTGACAAATGGCATATTGGACTACATATTTTGAACTAGGTTGCATGTTGTGTAGTCCATTTTTAGTAAAATAAGAATTGTGGATTTGTCACATGATGCATAAGGTCTGAAATCCTTATGATAAGGAGGTTACATTTCATGTACCAACTACACACAACATGTACCACAAAAATATTCATGTACAAATATATTCACAATCCCTAAATATGTATCACAGATATACAGTGTATGAGATATAATATTCATAGCTAGATTTACACACTTTTTACCCATCCCATGTGTGCATAAAATTAAAAAATTATTTATTACTCCATAGCCCTTTTAATTGTGTGTTTTTGTATGTCATTTATCGACTCTCACATTCATTATAATTGGTATTATATGAAATTAAATTATTAATTAATTTCTATGTAATCATTGAAACTATATACTATGTATATTCATAATATTTCATCTACTCTCCCGGAATTGAAATTAGTCCATACTATGTTACTTAACATGTTTTCTGTGTATCATCTATAGACTAACGAACACCATGTATTTAAGTGATAAATCATTTATTTTATATGCCGCATGAGTAGATTGTATAAGAAATTTATACAAGCATAGTAGTTTGAACTATTACTTGTTGACCTTTTACTATGTACAAGTTATGTCATTATATTATTAATTTTGAAAAATCGTAATTTATTTAATGTACTTAAAATCAAAGTAGATGGTTATCTCTAAGATAAATTAGATTTATATGAAGATAAATTGGATTAATTCACTAATCAGATAATTAATCGGATTAATTTGTTTGTGTTCTATATAAATAAAAGAAAAAGTCCAAATGATTTCAAGATAGTTATTTCAAATGTGTACTCATAACACGCATAGATAACCATGATTATAGACTAACCTCTTAATCCTTCCATTTTTTGATTTTTTACTCCTTTTGTTTTTTCATTTATTATTACCCAATTTAATTAATGGAATGTGATTCATCCATCCCGTAATATTATGTATATGTCTGTGTTCCCTGGGATTATTTTATGTAAACCCCCTTTTAGTTCCCTTGACTTATGTATAATGTGAATTTATTATAAGTATGGAGCTCCCAGGTGAATAGAGTTGGTTTAGGACAGAGCCAAGTTGAAACCAATCATAGGATATACATAACATAGAGGTGGAATATTGTAACTAAATAACATGTTGTTTCAAGTAAATTCCCCCTACGGTCAATGGTTTCTAATTATCCAATTAATAAAAAACCTCCAGTTAATGTTCATGATAATGCCATGTTTTATTAATTTTATTTTCTCTGATGCATGATCAATTATACAGTTCCCAGAGTGTGATCACATTAATTAACAGGTCAATATGAAATGATAGAATTAAAATAAAAGGATTATAAATAAATATTTTTTTGGAACATGGATAATCACTAATGTAAAATACACTTAATAATGAAAAACATAAAAAATTGAATAAGAAAATTTATGCATAATAAAAAAAATTCTTCAATGAAATATTATGTTAGACTAGGACTTCCTTCATCTAAATTTAGATGAATACATGGATAAAGTGTTAGTTTATCCACAACTAGAGACACTTTAAATTATCATGATTTCTTAACAAATATAGTGGGTTTACTTAACCAATTTTTATTATTTAATGGATTTAATCAATAAAATAAAAATTTCAAGGCATGTGTTGAGGAAATATAAGTCAATGTTTTTTGATTGGGGAGTCCACCAAAAAGATCTGGAAGCTTCGTATTTAAAATTGGAAATATCACCTATTGAAATTCATTCTTATAATTTTCATGGACTATGACGAGATTATAAGAAGTGAAATAGGGGTCATTTCCACTAAAATATACTCATGAAGAGAGATTTTGAGTTCAATAGTTTGGTCTTTTGAGACATAATATTACAGTGGGAGGGTTACTGAAATTAAAATTATTATTTCTCATATAATATTTAATATTGTAAAGTATTGATAATAATATTTTATATTATCCTAGAATAATGAAATATTTATCAAACACATAATCCTTGGTATCAATTATACATAATGTCTATCTCTTAACTAGATGTAACTTACTAGAATGGTCCAAATGCTTATCGGTTTTGTTTCATCTTAAATAGAAATTTTACATGCTAGAAACCCCTATCCCCAACCATCATACTAAAGAAAATAGTGATGATGAGTTCATTATATATAAAAAAACATGAATTATGTGTTAAACATTAAGTATTTAAGACTTTTCATCCATTTAAAGAGCACACATAAGGTCATATGAGAACATGGATGCTTATATAATTCTCAAGAATCATTAAGATCTTGATCTGGATAATTCTATTAATAACCACTAAGATATTCCCATTGAATTATTGATAAGAAAAAATAATTAATGTGTGATTTCTTGACCTCATATTGTCAAAATTATTAGCTCCATTGAGTGGCTAAAGATTTTATTGTTTCATATACCGAATTAATTGTGACTTAATCTCATCCTTTCAACACTCTATTATAGATTCTATATTTTCTTATAAATATCAATATGAATAACATAGATAAATATCTTCCCAACTTTTTCAATCTACTTCACCAGGTCGATAAGGATTTGAACCACATCAATAATTATTTCTTTATAGTTAAAAGGAAGAATGTCGGGGAGAATATATCATGTACTAACTCCAATTATAATGCTTCTTCATAATGAACTATGAAGAAGTGGAAGATCTAGGTTAAAGAAACGTACAAGACATTGTATGTTTCTCATGTGGAAATAAGGGACACTAGAAGAAAAACTACACCCAAGAAAATAATTAAGGTGAATATTGAAGTGAATTTTTCATCCAATTTAGTATATCTATTTTAAAAAAAATGGGTTTTGATGCATCATGTGGTCTTCGCATATGTATTAAAATGTTGGAAAATAAAAATATTCTAAAATATCACCCACACAGATATAGATCAGTGAGCATCCAAAAGAGACAGACATGTTGTTAGGGTTATAGGATACTACTTCCTCATCAATAAATTGAAATGAAATTGGATTTTAAATATTTTTATTAAATTTATTTCATATACATAAAATTATAAAAATGTAAATACCTGATACAAATGGACTTATTTTCAAATTTCGGCATAACTATGCTTCTTGTACAAACTGGTAATTTTTCATCATAAGTTATATTTAATTAAAGTTGTTTATGTGGAGTATTATACAAACCAAGTAATGGAAATCAATAATTAAAATAGTTCACATGACTGATAGGAAATCCAACTATAGCATCGTTTCCTAATTCGTATAAATGAAAATATTTAAACCATATTACACCAAGATGGATATTTGAATTAATTTTAACTAGAACCAGATGGTATATTTCAAACATGTTTACAAGGAAAAATAAACAAATTCCCCATTTAGTGGAAATGTTGAAAGGGATATAGAGCTTATTGAATTGGTTCATACTAATGTGTGGGGATCATTTATTTTCGAAACCATGGGTGGGTAGAAATACTTAATAACTTTTACTTATTTCTTTAGAATATTTGGATATGTATATTTTCGGATTTATAATTCATATACGTTTTAATGATTCTAGGAACATAAGAATGATTTAGAGAAACATTTTCATTAGAAGATAAAGTACACATTATCACACCATGGTAGAGAATTTCTTAATCATGAATTAATCGATTATTTATAAGAGTTTAAGATTTTATCTTAAGTGTAACTTTATCATATACTATAATGAAATGGTTTTTGTGAATATAGAAACCACAGATTTTTGGATATTGTGATCTAAATGATAACTCATGTGAGTATCCCATTATATTTTTGGGCGTATTCATTACATAAAGTAGCACACATTTATAATCGAGTTCTAATTAAAATGGAAAATGGTATTCTAGAAGGACATTCGGGCCGAAATAGACATCTGGTATCACATGCATGAGTGTGGTGTTGAAAATAATATGTTAAGGAGTTTAATGGAAACCAAATTTCACCATAATGCACTATGTGTATATTTATATAATACCCTATGAAAAAAGGGATATTGCATATACAACCTTTCAGATAAAAGGTTTTGGCTAAAAAATGTCCCACATTCCATATGATATATCATATCACTAAAAGAGATAGTTGGAATGAGATTGAATTCAATGAAGTTTACACTTAAGATACACATGAGCAGGTGCAGGAAAATATTCCACAAATACTCATTGAGTATGATGTTTTAGAGACACATGTACTGTGTAAGAGTATAAGAGTGCTTAATGAACAATAATGATATCGTTTATATCTAATGATGTTTGTAACGCATTATTAATTGATGTTAACAATCCTATAACCTAAAAGGAATAATAAAATAAATGGAATATAATAAATAGAATGACTAAATGACTTATTAAATGTATTTGATGTACCAATATATTGTATGAATTATGTTAGACCCTCTAGTGTATGTAAATCGTGTTGGAATTAAATGGGTAATCAACAAAAAACTATGAATCAATATACATTTCAGTACTATAAAAATGAATGTTCATAAAACATTGTAAATATGTTAAATTAATTTAATATGTTGAAACCATTCCACTAATATCCATGCTAAAATCCATCATAATTTTACTTTCCAAAGAGACATTCCATTACTTTTAGATTTGGTATATGGATGAAAAAACCTTATATAATATAATCCTTCATCAAAATGTAAATATGAAATGACAAGAATTTTTTGTGAATAGAAAGTATTATATAATATTATTTAAGTTATAGAGACTCATTTATAGATTACTAAAACAATCTAGGTCATAGAAAATTTAGTTTGATAAAGCCATAATAGAATTCAGTTTCTAAAATAATGAATGAGAGACATGTGTCTGTAAGTGTTTTTTAGAATGCTATTTTTTCTAATATTATATTTTGATAACATAAAAAATATTATAAATAAAATATTCTTTTTTCTATTAAATCATTTTTGGAAACTTATTTTTATATAAATTACTTAGTAAAAGCTTCTTATATCCTTGGGATGTAGATCCATCATGATAGATCTATGAGGATACATGTATTAAGTCAAAGTATGTACATTGACAATTTTTTAAGAGAATAATTATATAAATCCCATAGAGTTGGTTCATTCCATTATCAAAATGCATTCATAATTCCTAGAAAAAATTTCCCCAGATACATGAGGAAATCTATAGGGTTGAAATTATTCCACGCATATCATCTATTAGGTCATTTATGTGTGTTATAATGTGTATTATAAAACATGTCATATATAACATAATCATCATAGGAAGATATTGAGATGACGTAGGTTACAACAATAGGATGTAATTAAATACTATCGTAACATATATATTCCATACTAAGGATATGTTCCTTGTATATATAAGAGATAACTATCTAGAGATTAGGATATATGCAGATACTGGTTTCATAATATATCAAGATGATCTAAAATAATGTTTGGGATCCATATTAACACTCAATAGTGGTGTTGTGAGTTGTAATATTTATAACTAATCCATAGTATCTTATTATATAGTAAATAATAATTATATTGTGGCTTTTGGGGAAGATAAATAATTGATTTTCATAAAGAAATTTTTCTGAGGATGACATAATTCCGACCATTAAAGACCATATCACACTATACGGTGGCAATATTGTGGTAGTATATATTTCAAAGCGGAAATTGTGACCTTAGTTGGAAAAGAAAATACTCTAAAAATATCATCTATTAAGGATAGTTTCTTAAAGAGGTAACATCATAAAGGGAAATGTTTCTGAAAAGAAAATGTGGCTCTAGTCCAAGAGAGAGTTTGCTGGGGTTCGAGTTTTATAACCAATTGTTTATGCTTCATATTTCATGTAGATTTAATGAGTTGAATATAAATGAATATCTTCTTATATATTTATCATTATTTTTTATTACATTAATGTAATAATGGTCTAGAATATCTATTGAAATGAAATGGCTATAGAAATTCCCTTCTAGGATGAGAACCTTCAAATGCTATAACAATATTCTTCAATATTATTCTATGGTCAGATAAAATTATATGGTGGGACACAAATTATATTGGAATTCATGGGTGAGTACTTGTAAGTGGATGATACATCATTTGATGATGTTCCCACTTAGAAATATAAAATATGGAAGACTATTATAATATACCTTCCAGTGGGAATTTCACCAGTTTATCATGTCATTAGATATTCCCGAATTCGAATGTGTGCAATAATATTTAAAATCTAAGATTATTATTAATTAATTTCAAGACTCATTCACATAGAATAATGTTTTAAAACATGACGAGATATGTTCACGATGAAGTTGGCTATGTTTGGCAGGTCACTAATGATATGATATTGCTAAATAAGTCAATGAATGATTTCGTCCATTTAATATTTATAATATCTTATGTTATTTCCCTTTGATTGAAATAGAACCGTCACTTTAAATTCCATAACCACGGTTTATATATGTTTTTATTTACAAAACTAAAATAAATACATGTCAATCATATAGTTTGGTGACTAATGTCTGAAACCATCTTGATAGGATATATTTACAAAGGGATTATATTACATTATGACGATTCATATGTGGTTTTTATCATTGTGATATATCTACTTCTTATATGGGTTCCTTGACCCATTAATAGTTAGTAATGTTGTACTATAGTCAAGCCTACATAATCCAACAAAGGAAAAGACTAGATCGGTTACACACAAAGGGATTCTACTTATCACAGTTAAATATTAATTATTTTAAAATTGTACAAAATATAATTCTCTGTAGTTTGAAGTAATAATTATTCAGGATTTATTTTTAGATCCCAAATTATAAATATTTATTTATTACTAAGGAAATATTTTAATTATGATAATATAATATATTTAATTCTCTTTTTTATTTGTAAGGTAATTATTTATTAAATGAATAATTATATTAGCTACATGAAAGTTAAATAAATATTTATATTTCAAACTATCATTATAATACTTATTTAGCTGTTTATTTATTTAATAATATTTATTTAAATATTATTTAAATTATCAATAAATTTAAAGGGGTATGTACTAACCATTTTTTTAATGATGAATATTTATTTACATGCCTGTAACATAATATTTATAATTTCATGGGTTTTTAGGGTCCATCAAATAGAAAAATACTATAATTATTTAACAATGAATTGGGTTCCTTCTTAGTTCACATATTATTAAGGGCATTTGTGAAATTAATTATATATTAAACATTAACAAAAGGCCTATGAATATACTACTATGTCATTTTGAAAGCGGTTAGTCATTGTGAAAAAATTCCTCTCAACTTTTCCCTACTCTTTAATCTCAATATTATGAATCCCAAGAGATATTCCATCAAGCCTAAATGAGCATGAATTGTTCTTGGTTAATAATTCATGGAGATAAATCCACCATTATAGAACCCATAATTCCATCGGTATAGTATAGATATCGAAACATCATGTGTGTATCACTATACGAGGGGGTCTTCTTTGAGACATCATGATGCAATGACAATACGCTTATCATGGATATATTATGAAAACCATTAAAAATAAATGACTCTTGATAAAGGTAATATCTATTCTTTTGTTTTAAGTTAATTATAAATTAATGTGATAAAATTACCTCTCTTGGTTTTGGTTAAATATTCTTTCAATATTCTTTTGAAAATGTTCTTAGGTCATTGTGTTCACTATCATGTACGTTGTGGATGATACACTAAATTGAAAAAAAAATCAAGTTCATCATATTCCAAATAAGATCTTTCACTAAATCTAGATCTAATTTCATATGTTAGAGTGTAATTCATGAGGTTATTTTTTAATCCATGGATATAATTATAAAAATATAATTGAGCCATTATTTTATATAATTACCAACCTTTATATATTTTTATTATTCAATTGTTACATCATAATTATTGATGAATTGTGGTTTGATTTATTTTAGGAAAATATATATATTTTTCTTTCCATATTATTATGTGATTGGTCTCTTTTCTTTCCCATTTTTAATATCATAAAAATACATGGTCTAATAGTTACTCTAACACAATTTTTTTTTACATATTGAGTTCTTCCAATCATGGATCACATGGGAGTTTTAGTGTAGCCTCTTCACTATCTAATTGAAATTTATCTATCAATAGCTTCTCAAATTTAATCATATATGAGTATTATAGCATAATATCTAAGATTTAAACCATTATTTTATTCTTGAATTTTTGACTTCAATCCTCAAGATAAATATTATTTGTAATGAAAATTTGGGTCATCAAATCCTCAAGATAAATACTATTTTCTAAACATATCCAAATTCATCAAAAAACTCCATTATACCAATATATATATATATAAATAGAATTGGTAAATATTATTTGTAATGAAAATTTAATATAATGGTAAAATTATATGAACAAATTTGGGTCATCAAATCCCACCACATAGGAACTTTTTAATGTCCCTAAAACAAGTTAAACAAAAATTTATAGAGAAAATATATTTTTGAAATTGGAAACCTTGAATTCATAAAGTTAATAAATATTTATTTATATCGAAGGATATTAAAATAATAAAACTCACATAAGATAGATTATTTAATCATACTTCCTTAAAGACTATAATATTTAACAACTCATCTCTTTCACTTACACCATTCTACCTTTTATTATTATCTATGCTCACTCATAATTTTTCTTATTATAATATTATTCCTTCATCACACAAATATCATTTATTGGGACTTATAATCAATCCTCATGTATAATAATTTAAATTATATTTTGGTGAGGTTTCTAAATATAAATTTTAAAAGACCAAATCACACTAATCATGAATGTTTTCAATATGTTTTGCTCAAAGGTAAAGAGGTTATGGGTAATGAAATAAAATTATAACTAATTATATAAGGAGGATTATTTATTGTGAATAATGGATAAATTGAAATTAAACATGTATAGATAAAACTACCACTAATTTATTAAATCCCATAATGAGATTTCACTGTGAATGAGTAAATTGGAGAATAATGTTTTTTATGATTCTTCCACCAATAAACCTTCATCACTAGTTATGATGAAATAAAAATGTGGTCATAAAACACCCTTCTTCATGGAAAAATATTTTCATGATTGTATGGTTATTTTATTGATTTTTTTATCATATCTATAAAATAAATAATAAATGTATAATATATAAGGATTGTTGTTCAAAATGGATCCCTACATTCATGGAATGAAATAGAATTATCCATCAGTATATGGTCTACAAGAAGAAACAAATTGATTAAAATGTTTATGGTCTATCCCTAAACATATCTATGAATAAATGTTTCTTAACAAATAAAATATTCTCCAACACACTTTGTAATACTTATTTATATAGATAGTAATTATATTCTTCTCAAACTAACAAGTGTCTATATTTTTATTGATAGTAGAGTATATCCTCCACTTCTCTTCTTCAATACCACAAACTCTAAATTTAAAAAATCCAAAATATCCACTTTAGCAGCCTAAAATATTATTATTGTAGAGACCCGAAGGCTGACGTACATGGACATTACATTACTTTTGCGGAATATTTAGTACATAACAAAAACACACACACAAGTATCGTAATAGTTTAGTGTCTTTGGAAACTCGGAATATAATCTTCTAATCCTGGTGAAAGATCTTCAACATCTCCCATAAAGATCTTCCTTTTTTTTAATACCTAAAACCTTTCCTTATATCTTGGGGAAACGAAAACATGAAAGGGTGAGCTCAAATGCTCAGTAATGGTAAACAAAAGAAATATCAATCACATCATATACATAAGCACATAACTTTTGGAAATCTTAACCTGTAAAAGAGATCATAATTTCATAACCTGGAATAACTCATGGCAGTTAAATGTAATCACAATAATCATAACATAAAACATTAAACTTTGTGGCATACACACATAATCATAGATAATCATTTCTTTTTAGTCAAGACTCATTGCCAAGACTATCTTAGTGGACAAATTCCCTTTCTGAACCGAGTCACACTCGTTTCAGTCCTGTTTCACTGAAAAGGTATAACCTACCATTCCAGCCATGTCTATCTAATTAGATATAAAATCTTAACCCAATGCATTAGAGGGAGATATAGGTCCCACCCATCTCATAATGATACCATTCTTATGTGTGCCACAAAATCATAAATCATACATCATTGCATAACCCATGTAATAAAAATGGGATTCTTAAACAACATGACATCATAAAACCATTCATATAAGATAAAGGAATTCATAAACATAATTCCATGACAACATAGTCAAATCAATGTAAAAATATGGACAAAAACAGAACCCTTTATTATCTTAGATGGAAAATAATATTGATAAAACACTTGATTTGAATTCATGAGGAAAATATCCTTTCTTCTTCAAAATCAATTTCTTTTCACAAACATCATGCAATTTTAAAAGAAAGATATTTTATTGAAAATAGTCATGAAATCTTTTGGAGGAATCTCCATGAAAATAAGGCTTTATAAAACCGTAAAAATCCATTCGTGCCGTTTAAAAAAAACATTCTTCTCGTACTTTTGTCAGAAAAGTCAAAAAGTACCTCGTACGAAAAAAGACAAAAGATTCCTTTCATATCTTTTACTAAAAACTCACCGTAGGGTAAAATTGGATTTAAATAATTTTAGGTGGATGGAAATAATATTAAATATTGAGGAAACATGGATTTGGATGATAAAATACACCCCAGTAAATTTCAAAGTATAAACAATCTCGGATAAAAATTGAGATTGCGAGATTTTCCCTTACCTTATGTCCGATATGCTTTGTACGTATCCAAACCTCCTGTATAACGATTTAAATAATCTCATTAACTTATTACAGAATCATATTCATTGTTATGATATCATATATGGTTCACTTATGACTTTATATTACCCGTTATTTTGTAAATTCCATGTTAAAGAAGCGTTTTGGGTAAAATCGTTTTAATTTATCATAGGTGTTTGGACTTGTTGTTCTTGACATTATTATTACTTATATCATGATTTACATACTTCCAGAATATAAAACATGATTTATATATCATATATATTCAGTATATATATATATATATAATAGATAGATAAATGAAATGAAACACACCGTTCATGGATACGGTAGTCCGTACGTACGCATGAACGCTGTTTTCCATTCCTTATTATCTTGAATGGAAGTAAGTAGATGACATAAATATATACATAAATCCAGTAGCTTTATAATTTCATATGTTTCATTATTATTTCTTATATATACTTTATAATAATTCTTAAATGGTTAACATGGAGAATGAATCTCATCGCGTCGTGGAGACGGTAGTCCGTACGTACGCACGAGCGATGATATCGTTCTCATGTTCGTGAACTTATGTTGAAGTTTATGTATACTATTTCAGTATCAATATCACTTTATAATAATCATATATAGTTATTATTTACACCATTGTACCCATCCAAGTAAGGTGGTGGTGGAAAATAGATTTCACCACGGCGTGGAGACGGTATTCCGTACGTACGCATACGTGGTGATTTCATTTTCCGTAGGATGGATAAATGGTGAAATAGGATTTTTTTCATACTTATAATAACATATCAGTATATGAGTGATACTAATGTTATTACTTCATAATGAAACAACCTAAGAAGAAGAAGTGGAAGAAGAAATAAAGGTGAAAGAATCGGTAATGGAAATTACCTCTTCTATGAAACGCCTCTTTGAGACCTCCTCTTAGGGAACTAAAATTGGTCTTTGAGGAAGACCAGAACCTCTAGGATGTTGCTAGGGAAGTGGAGAAGAGAATTTGGCAGGGTTTGGACGTGATTGAAGGCTCAAAGATGTGTGAGGAAGAGAGGGAGGAGGTGCCCTTTTATAAGGGAGGAGAGGGGCACCTTTGGAATAACTAAAAATATTATTTTATTATAAAGGCAAGTTCAATTTTAAATAGATCAAAATTGATTTATTTCGAGGATAATGTGGGGATGGGTCGAAATACTCTCATACAATAGGATTTAGACAAGTTTAGGTTATTATTTTACCCTTATCAATTAGATTTAACTCTAAGTTAAATATTTTAACTTTTACCATGTCATTTTGTTTTCTTACACTATATGGTTAATAAACATACTATATCAAGCCAAAAGAACCCCAAGTTGTTTATTATTAACATATATAATCTTATCTAAGTCATTTTGCCGAACCTTAGATTTTTAGGAATAAAATAACAATTAATAATATAATATTTGTTTTAAAAACTATTTTATGTCAATTTTGACACTATTTGGTATATGATTTTTATGAAATTCATAACAGAATGATAAGTTCGAAAAAAGTTACTTAAATCAACAATAACATGTCATAGTAACCTAGAAAATTAGGTTAAGTCATAAAAAGTCTCAAATTACATTTATTTGGACATTTATAAACTCAATTTTGTCAATATTTCATTGATAAGACAATTACCGCATCATCTATGTGTCATAATAAATGATAATTATATAATACCTAAAAATTCTAAATAAATTCCTATTATGTATATAATTGTATTATATTTCTGTAGACTATTCATGTTCTAAGTTTCATAAAGTTTATCACTAGATTAAAATTATTATACTGATAAGATTTAAGAAAGTGACATGTTGTCACATTCTTTGGTTTTAATAATAATTAAATTATTTTCATTGACAAAATTTAATTAAATGAATCTAATCCTCCCCTTAGGTGATATGGGTCGAATTTTAGTCATCCAATAGGATTTTGACATTTGTTAGGGTAATTTTAAAATATTATATTTACCCTTAATTACCCGATTTACCTTTAACTATGGTAAATAAAATTTAACGTAGTTACTATTCATAATTCCAAAAAATAAAAAGTAGCCTATTAACATAATTTGGACCCACTGATTCCAAATATGGAATCCATTTTTTAAAATTCAATACACAGAAGTTGCAGAAATTAAATTAAAATTAATCCCGTTGTCGAATAAAAACGGGTTTTTGTTTAAAACATTGCAAAAGATTGAATTGATTTAACCTACGAATTCAAGGTAAAATCAATACTAATGACATACATTATATTAAATGGTAAAAATATATTCTATTTATACATTAAAACCATTCAATATTATAATTTTACCACATAAGATATTACGATGAAAAAAGTTGTTTTTAATTAAAATATAGCGTGTTTTTACTATTCATTAAAATGTGACAGTTACCAGAATAATATGAAAATTTTATACAAAGTAAATTTTTATTTCTTTATTCCAAAGAAGAATTCTATTTTTTCAAATTCAACTTATAAAAATGTCAAAAACTAGATTTAACGTGGGTGCGCCATCAAAATGCGACAAAACTGTATTTTTTGAAAAATACTTATTTTATCCAAAAAATTTATTTTGTTCTTATACCATGTTCTAGAAATGTGTAAGATGAATAATAATGTTATAAAATTAAAAATTTATTTAATACTATTCATAACGGCTAGTTCATGACAATATTATAATAATATAACATTGTTTATTAAAACCCGGTATTGCGTACAACACACGCTATCGAGGAAGGTCATGATTGTGTGTAATGCAAGCCAAGTCAGGGTTGCGTGTTGTGAAAGAATCCTTCGTTGTTTTATATAACAAAATCCAACCATATTTCATTTATACATTGAATATATATATATATATATACTCAATGTTGCGCAGAATAACTATTATCAAAATTGTGTGTAACACGATCCAAGAATAGTGTTGTGTATACTGCAAGCTAATACGGTGTTGCATGTAGCGCAAGGTAATCCTGGTGTAGAATACAACACAAGACATTAATGAAATTAAAATAATATTTTTTATAAAATCTAGGGGTGTTACATTCTACCCCCCTTAAAATGAATTTCGCCCTCGAAATTCGTCGGGGTTATAAATGGTTTACTATTAGAAAGTTTCTTTAATCAAAACCCACATCGTAAAAAGGAATACCAAAACCAATCTTTAAAAACAAAAGTATGAAACGTAACGGTTACCCAAATAAACTAATCATTGGGTTTCCACATAGGTGAAAATATGGATATGGAAGAGAAATCTAACCATCATGTTCTGATGGAGAGTGGTAGAGAACATGGCTATGGAAAAGCTAGGAATCACAAAGCCATAAATTTGTGATGATCTAAGGTACCATCTGATTCATCAGATATAAGAGCACTAGGACAACATTTTTGGTTTTCATGATCGTTTCCCTAAAGTTGAAGAATTTGAATTAGAATAAATAATTACTTTATTTTGGTACAATCTCACTGTTGTTCGTGCCTTGAACAATTTCCACTTCATCTCTTAAATAAATGAAGTTGAATTTGTTATTCGTGAAGTGTTACCAGATCATGTGACAGAATGACGGGTCATTCTATCTGTCTCAAACAAAAGGTTAGCAAAAGTTATTAAATATAAAAAAGTCATTCTATAGTGAGTTAAATCATATATGGTTCCTAAAATGGACTTATACTTCATATATCATACTGCTTAATATAATAAAACTAGTTTCTACTAACCAAGGACTTCCTGTAGGCCAGTGGTAGGCGATAAAGGCCAGTCGCACTTTGGTTGTGGGTTCGATTCCCACAGCCTTCTCCGATGCGATGGGTTGTCGCCCGTCCTGCAGGTTGTCTTTTTTCTAAAACTACATTACTATAAGATCCCAGAAATAATATCGAAAAAAACTCTATCAATACTAACGTATGTCCAAAATAATCCATTCTAATCTTTAGGCTTATCCATAATACTGTAGTCCACTCTCATTATATAGTGAAAACGATTACCAGAGATTTAATACCATCGTTGATCCCCATATATCATAAGATATGTTTTTTGGTCACATTCCAAACATTCAAAGGCCTTAATCATGTATTCTCTTGAATACCCATTGAACTTTAGTGAAAACATGAATGCAGTTAAAAGTTAACACCTTCCACATACCAAAATCCTCAAAAATCTATATACTTAAACCATGATATCACTTCATGAATACTGTTAAACATTTTGTTTTCTCATTTTCCCTTCATTATGCACATATCATCTACATTCCAAAAATATCTGGATAACCTTTCATGGATACTGATAACATTAATCATTCATTTTCAAAACTCAAGGAAAGACAACAGTGTAACAATCCTTAGATGTCTCTTTATTCCATAGTACCATGAGATTACTTATACAACATTACACATGATAAACATGTAATCATTCCACTACATTCTTAAACCATTGACTGAGATTCAACAATTCTTTCATCTCACATATCATTTGTAGTCTCTTCATCATCATCCACATAAATACTACCCATACGACCATACTGATTCTCTTCATGAGACTTTCCCTTAGGGAATTGGTTTGCAAAATGCCCGTACATTCCACATTAAAAACATTTAACCATTGTTGATGTCGTAGAAATACCATTATCCTCATCCCTGGTGTTAACTGAACCTTTTCCTTTGCACTTACTGGCTTTGTGTCCTTGTCTTCCACACCCAAAGCATCTTACAGTTCCTTTGAAACATTCTCATTGATGCCTCTTCCCACATGATTTACAAAGGGTAAATTGAACTTTCTTTCCTCTATGATCATCATGAAACTCCATATTTCTCTTATTAGCCGAGTCAGGAAACTTACCAAATTTTACTTTATTGATCATATTATGAGATTGCTGATTCGGCATAATAATGATGTTTGGACCTCCAAATCCCATTACATTTGGTTGCTCATGAAGAATATCATTCCATTGTCCATCATATCCTCCATTATCGTGAATCATCTTGTTTCCAGCCATTTTCTAAAACCCAAAAAGAATAGTGTGAGAGGAAAAAATCATAATAAAGGGGGAGTAACTTCAATATCTAACATCTTTTGTTAAATTATAATATCCTTAGAGCAATTCTAGGACTATAACCTAGACGTATACTTATCCTTAAGGACATCCCTAGTCATACCTTAGAAATATCTCTAGGGATCTCACTAACGTTCACACATCCTAGTTTCCAAAGGTTGACTAAACCTTTCCTCTGATACCAAATGTAGAGACCCGAAGCCTGACGTACATGGACATTACATTACTTTTGCGGAATATTTAGTACATAACAAAAACACACACACAAGGATCGTAATAGTTTAGTGTCTTTGGAAACTCGGAATATAATCATCTAATCCTGGTGAAAGATCTTCAACATCTCCCATAAAGATATTCATTTTTTATACCTAACACCTTTCCTTATATCCTGGGGAAAAGAAAACATAAAAGGGTGAGCTCAAATTATCAGTAAGGGTAAACAAAAGAAATATCAATCACATCATATACATAAGCACATAACTTTTGGAAATCTTAACCTGTAAAAGAGATCATAATTTCATAACCTGGAATAACTCATGGCAGTGAAATGTAATCACAATAATCATAACTAAAAACATTAAACTTTGTGGCATACACACATAATCATAGAGAATCATTTCTTGTTAGTCAAGACTCATTTCCAAGACTATCTTAGTGGACAAAGTCCCTTTCTGAACCGAGTCACCCTCATTTCAGTCCTGTTTCACTGAATCGGTATAACCTACCATTCCAGCCATGTCTATCTCATGAGATATAAAATCTTTACCCAATGCATTGGAGGGAGATATAGGTCCCACCCATCTCATAATGATACCATTCTTATGTGTGCCACAAAATCATAAATCATACATCATTGCATAACCCATGTAATAAAAATGGGATTCTTAAACAACATGACATCATAAAACCATTCATATAAGATAAAGGAATTCATAAACATAATTCCATCACAACATAGTCAAATCAATGTAAAAATATGGACAGAAACAGAACCCTTTATTATCTTAGATGGAAAATAATTTTGATAAAACACTTGAATTGAATTCATGAGGAAAATATCCTTTCTTCTTCAAAATCAATTTCTTTTCACAAACATCATGCAATTTTAAAAGAAAGAGATTTTATTGAAAATAGACATGAAATCTTTTGGAGGAAGCTCCATGAAAATAAGGCTTTATAAAACCATAAAAATCCATTCGTGCCATTTAAAAATAAACATTCTTCACGTACTTTTGTCAGAAAAGTCAGAAAGTACCTCGTACGAAAAACGACAAAAGATTCCTTTCATATCTTTTACTAAAAACTCACCGAAGGGTAAAATTGGATTTAAATAATTGTAGGTGGATGGAAATAATATTAAATATTGAGGAAACATGGATTTGGATGATAAAATACACCCCAGTAAATTTCAAAGTATAAACAATCTCGGATAAAAATTGAGATTGTGAGATTTTCCCTTACCTTATGTTCGATATGCTTTGTACGTATCCGAACCTACTGTATAATGATTTAAAGAATGTCATTTACTTATTACAGAATCATATTAATTTTTATGATATCATATATGGTTCACTTATGACTTTATATTACCCGTTCTTTTGTAAATTCCATGTTAATGAAGCGTTTTGGGTAAAATCGTTTCATTTATCGTAGGTGTTTGGACCTGTTTTTCTTGACATTATTATTACTTATATCATGATTTACTTACTTAAAGAATATAAAAAATGATTTAAATATCATATATATTCAGCATATATATATATATATAATAGATAGATAAATGAAATGAAACACACCGTTCATGGAGACGGTAGTCTGTACGTACGCATGAACGATGTTTTCCTTTCCTTATTATCTTGAATGGAAGTAAGTTGATGACATACATATATACATAAATCTAGTATCTTTATAATGTCATATATTTCATTATTATTTCTTATATATACTTTATAATCATTCTAAAATTGTTAACATGGAGAATGAATCTCATCGCGTCGTGGAGACGGTAGTCCGTACGTACGCACGAGTGATGATATCGTTCTAATGTTCATGAACTTGTGTTGAAGTGTACGTATACTATTTCAGTATCAATATCAATTTATAATAATCATATATAGTTATTATATACACCATTGTACCCATCCAAGTAAGGTGGTGGTGGAAAATAGATTTCACCAAGGCGTGGAGTCGGTATTCCGTACGTACGCACGCACGGTGATTTCGTTTTCCGTAGGATGGATAGATGGTGAAATAGGATTGTTTCATACTTATAATAACATATCAGTATATGAGTGATACTAATGTTATTACTTCATAATGAAACAACCTAAGAAGAAGAAGTGGGAGAAGAAATAAAGGTGAAAGAATCGGTAACAGAAATTACCTCTTCTTTGAAGTGCCTCTTTGATACCTCCTCTTAGGGCACTAAAATTGGTCTTTGAGGAAGACCAGAACCTCTAGG
The DNA here is from genome assembly GCA_963277665.1 of Viscum album. NCBI lineage: Eukaryota > Viridiplantae > Streptophyta > Magnoliopsida > Santalales > Viscaceae > Viscum > Viscum album. Next base: position 879,879,408 of record OY728153.1, on the reverse strand, counting down.
ATGTTTCTAGGGAAGTGGAGAAGAGAATTTGGCATGGGTTGGCCGAGCTTGAAGGCTCAAAGTTGTGTGAGGAAGAGAGGGAGGAGGTGCCCTTTTATAAGGGAGGAGAGGGGCACCTTTGGAATAACCAAAAATATTATTTTATTATAAAGTCAACATCGGTTTTAAATAGATAAAAATTGATTTATTTCGAGTATAAGGTGGGGATGGGTCGAAATACTCTCATCCAATAGGATTTAGACCATTTTAGGTTATTATTTTACCCTTATCAATTAGATTTAACTCTAAGTTAAATAATTTAACTTTTACCGTGTCATTTTGTTTTTTTACACTATATAGTTAATAAACATACTATATCAAGCCAAAAGAACCCCAAGTTGTTTATTATTAATATATATAATCTTATCTAAGTCATTGGGCCGAAACTTAGGTTTTTAGGAATAAAATAACAATTAATAATATAATATTTGTTTTACAAACTATTTTATGTCATTTTTGACACTATTTGGTATATGATTTTTATGAAATTTATAACAGAATGATAAGTTAGAACAATGTTACTTAAATCAACAATAAAATGTCATATTAACCTAGAAAATTAGTGTAAGTCATAAAAAGTCTCAAATTACATTTATTTGGGCATTTATAACATCAATTATGTCAATATTTAATTAATAAGACAATTACTCCATCATCTATGTGTCATAATAAATGATAATTATTTAATCCCTAAAAATTATAAATAAATTTCTATTATGTAGATAATTGTATTAGCTTTATGGAGACTACTCATGTTCGAAGTTTCATGAAGTTTATCAGTAGATTAAAATTATTATACTTATAAGATTTAAGAAAGTGACATGTTGTCACATTCTTTGGTTTTAATAATAATTAAATTATTTTCATTGAAAAAATTTAATTAAATGAATCTAATCCGCACCTTAGGTGATATGGGTCTACTTTTAGTCATCCAATAGGATTTTGACATTTTTTAGGGTAATTTTAAAATATTATATTTACCCTTAATTACCCGATTTACCTTTAACTATGGTAAATAAAATTTACCGTAGTTACTATTCATAATTCCCAAAAATGAAAAGTAGCCTATTAACATAATTTGGACCCACTGATTCCAAATATGGAATCCATTTTTTAAAATTCAATACACAGAAGTTGCAGAAATTAAATTAAAATTAATCCCGTTGTCGAATAAAAACGGGTTTTTGTTTAAAACATTGCAAAAGATTGAATTGATTTAACCTACAAATTCAAGTTAAAATCAATGCTAATGACCTACATTATATTAAATGGTAAAAATATATTCTATTTATACTTTAAAACCATTCAATATTATAATTTAACCACATAAGTTATTACGATGAAAAAAGTTGTTTTTAATTAAAATATAGCGTGTTTTTACTATTCATTAAAATGTGAAAGTTACCAGAATAATATGAAAATTTTATCCAAAGTAAATTTTTATTTCATGATTCCAAAGAAGAATTTTATTTTGTCAAATTGAACTTATAAACATGTCAAAAACTAGATTTAAAGTGGGTGCGCCATCAAAAGGCGACAAAACTACATTTTTTTAAAAATACTTATTTTACCCGAAAAAATTATTTTGTTTTTATACCATGTTCTAGAAATGTGTAAGATGAATAATAATGTTATAAAATTCAAAATTTAGTTAATACTATTCATAACGGCTAGTTCATGACAATATTATAATAATATAACATTGTTTATTAAAACCCGGTATTGCATACAACACACGCTATCGAGGAAGGTCGCAATTGCGTGTAATGCAAGCCAAGTCAGGGTTGCGTATTGTGAAAGAATACTTCGTTGTTTCGTATAACAGAATCCAACCATATTTAATTTATACATTGAATATATATATATATACTCAATGTTGCGTAGAATAACTATTATCAAAATTGTGTGTAACACGATCCAAGAATAGTGTTGCGTATACTGCAAGCTAAGACGGTGTTGCGTGTAGCGCAAGGAAATCTTGGTGTAGAATACAACACAAGACATTAATGAAATTAAGAGAATATTTTTCATAAAATCTAGGGGTGTTACAATTATTTATTTTAATAATTTATCTTTATGGGTAGTTCAAAATTTGGTCATCAACCAATAAGAAAAAAACATATGAACTCACCCTAAAACAAACTTAGGGAAACTTATTCAAAATAAATTCATAGATCATCATTTTTCAATGATTCATAATCAAATTTATGACAATCACTACAAAGAATTATTATTTGTGTGTATCAAATTATTTAAATCTCTATTATTTATATAAAACAGATAAACTACTTCCTCACACACTTTTTCAAATCTCTTGATTCATATCAACAACCTATATAATTTATATTTGGATTTTGAATTCAAATTCAAAAAGATAACGTCATATTTAACATATCATAGCCCAATTCAATATTTTCTATCAATTTAGAACATCTAGTCACCATTTATATGTTTTGGGACTTTAAATATTCAGTTGTATCATCATCATAATCATCTAAGAATCCATATCATCAAATTAATTCAAAACTGGACTTTAATAAACATCATGGTGTGGCCATGTAAATTATAGTGTGACAAGGATAATGATTGCATGGAGAATTTCATTGTGTAATGACCATGCAGTAACCAAACCTATTAACTTCCAACTAATAAAAACCTATTTTGAATATTTTTTTGTGACCTCCTTCATTACCACATGGACTTTGAATGTCGGAACAGATATAGAATAATGAATTCCTCTTTCAATTAAAACTTAGGGTGATGTATTTTCCTTCATGTAAAAACATACTCATTAAGGGAACAACCTTTACTTACTCATTCCATCTTATTTTACATCTATTAAAAATTTAGCATAGAATAACACATTACACAGATCACTATTTTCATGTTAAAATTTTCTTCTCCCATGGAAAAATATTCCTTCCAAAAAAATATTATAAGAACATAAAAATTCTTGTAGTATATATAACTATGTGATATTAATCTCCTGATATATGTCCTTAAGAATAATTATAATATTGTAACCATATCATTGCATCAGAACTCTATTTATAGTGTTATCTATTTCTAACTTAATCAATTTATAACCATACAAAGGATCATCATGGTTTCTTATATTCTCTTCAAGCATCATTTTTTCATCAAAAAAATATCATTTAAAACATAATTCATTAACTCCAATAATCATTCATGAATATACATACTTATAAATGACATTCAATTAATCTAAATCATATAAATACATCTATGTTTTGATGTCATTAATGTGTTGAATTTTTGATAATAAAATACAACACCAACATCTCACATTACATTCACTTCTCTATCTCATTTAAATAATATAACACTATGAAAAACACATTTATGCAGAACTATAATCTAAAACAACTTCTTGTTGGAAAAAACTCTCTCTTTTTTGTTTCCCACCAATTTGCAAATATAATTCACCCTTAAAACAATGAAATTAATAAACATTAAATGATTTTATTTCCATGTGTATGAAATCGGTGCTAGAAAAAGGAAATATGAATAATAATTTCAATGTTTCTAATGAGAATGATTGAAATAAAATTTAAATAGACATATATAAATGTCCTTCATAAATAATATTCAAAAAATGATTCATTTTCATGTTCTAGACAACATTCCAAACACACATACTAGCAGGAACATTAAAAACATTCATTGAATTCAAAATCACACACATCGCTGAATTCACATCCTTTACCTGTAGATGAAATCCACATAAATATATTATCTGCCTTATGGAAATATATGATTTTTTAATTTATAATGTTATCTCTTTAACTATAAAAAATATATGATGTGAATAGAGTTATCGATAATAACATAACTTAATCTTAAAATGGTGGATGATATGTTATATTATTTTACCTCCATATATTTGTAGATGTATCATCATATAACTATAAACAAATTTGATCATACAAACACATTTTTGTTGACAAATTTTTATTGAGATAATTTTTCTACTCTTAAAAATTACCAGGAAAACATGTTGAAGACTCTTCTTTCTCATTTCTCTTTACATCATCTTCTTTTATAAAACTTCTACATTATTGTCATAAAATTTAAATAGATTAAGAACGTTTTTATTCATAAAATATTCATTGATATATTCCAATTAAAATGGAAATTTTATAGTTATTTTGGAATAGATTAGTTTTTTTCAGCAATTTCAAAGTCAACAATCTCCATTGGCATCACATTCACTTCTTATTCTTCTTATAAGGAAAGAAATTCATCACTAATTATCTTCTATAATATATTTTATATAAATTACGTAGATCATATTCAAGAAAAAAATCAATTAAAAATATAATAATACACTCCTTAGTAACTTTACCATATTGTTTATATCTATTATACACATTATTTAAACTGAAAAAATGATTTCTCAAATTTACATCACTATACTAAATAGAAATATTATTTACATAAATTTTTTGAATGTGTTATGTCCCCATATATTTTTATATTATATATGATCTTGTAAAATTAAAATCTTTCCATGAACTAATAATATAATAATGGGTCAATAACCGTAACCACACTAGAAATGATAATAAAAAGTTTAATCTTCTAAATGAACTACCAATCTTTATCGCAATAATAATTATATAATGGTTTTAATTTTATAACATTTTATTGGTTCTATTTTATTGAATAAAACTATAGGATCTATTATACAATTTTATATTCATCATATATGTTTTCCACAACTTTTTCCCACCGTGAATATTTGAAATTTTTTTCATTAATGTTAAACTATCTAGAAGAAACCAAATTATAATTTACCTATTTATCAATGTATTCTATCACATAATTATTATCTTTTTGGAATTAATCCTTTTATTGTAAAAAATTTAGATCCTACACAATAAATTATTTTGATTTTTTTATATAAATAATCTACAAGTTTCTATTCAACCCTAACATACATCTAATAGTTTATGCTCCAGTGATATTAATCTTTAACATGTCTTATTTGAAATAGATTTCACATTGTCTGTTTTCCATTATTCACAACACAATAATCCTTAAATATTTTCACCAAACATTAATCTATATATAAGATTGAATTATTTTTTTCATCACATAGCTAATAGACACTCATAATGTTTTTTCTGAAACGAACAAGAAGACTAATATTTTCCAACTTTAGATTCCATCATCCAACATTCATCAATCCATATTCTATGATTTTAAGTGATCCAATACATATAAATGAGAAGGATCTTTCTCTAAAATTATAAAAACCATTAAAAATACCTTATCAAATGATATATGTGATTAAACCACACTTTTAAACATATATTAGAGATTCATTGAAAAAAACATTTGGGAAACTACCATGAATAATGATTTTTAGTTTTATTAATATTTCATCATTTTGGAATATTAGATAATTTTTTATTGTCAATTTATCTATAAAAATGTATTTATATTTTATACCTATGTAATCTAGATATTCACATTTCCCACATACACCATTCATATCATGAAATTGATTCTTTAGTTAAACACCTAAATTCCCAACTCTTTTCCATGAATCCCTTCTTTGAGTGGGTTGACTCCCCCACAAAATATTCCATCTTTAACATCCATAATTTCTGAATCATCTTACATTGAATAAAAAATGCCTATTCATTTTCTTTATCGAATACAAAAAAATAGAAATCAATAAAAATAATATTTTTAGTATAAAATGATTATTGTACAGACTATGAAACTTATATTTATTCCCCTATGAAACCATTAATTACATATCTTTTTAGTGAACTGAATATTTATGGTTTTATTAATATATTTCACTTTTATAGAAATTTTTATTTAAAATTTCTACCTTTGTATGTGTATGAAATTTCATATTTCTGTCACAACTCTAAAATGTTTCAAAATTTTGGGTTTATCCAATAATGAAACAGTCAACATTCTCCTACTCACTTTTCCTTTAGTTTTATACTCGTTACCTTTATGAATTTTTAAATACATAGTGTGATGATTTTGATGATAATGGTGACCAAAAACACTATTTTATTTTTCAAGTCTTCCAGATAGTCCTCAAAATTTCTCAATCTGTATAAATCGATTTTTTTAACATAAAACCCATCTTTATTTAATTTACATTCATATTTATGAAATTTATTATGTTAATTAAATCGGTCATCTACCTTTTTTTTAATTTAGAAATTAATTACATCATAATTTTTTTACCCTGGTAATTTATAAATTATAACTTTCCATTTCATTAAACAACTACATCTTTCATTCTTATTTAACATTTTCAACCTCATATAGTACTTTATTGAATTTACAAAGCATATTGTTTTCCTTCTCATGATTTATGATTTTGATAAGTAAATACTTGAACTCATGATTAGTTATAACACACCATGATTTTAAAAAAAATAATGATGGATTTTATATCATATAAAGAACACAACACTGATTTTATAAAAGAATTTAACACCCTAAGACATTAAAATATATCTCCTTTTAAATAAATTTGAACTCTTAGATAGCTTGTGAAATATGCCATCCCATTTCTAAGTCAACTGTAATATATTATATCATTATAAACTAGTAGTAAAATTTAAGGGTATTAATATTAATAACTACATAATCAAAAATTATTTTTATCTTTTGATCATAAATAAAATAAGAATTTTTTAAAATAAAATGATATGTTTACTAAAAGACTGTATTTTAAAAAAACGTTATTGCATCACATTGAAACATAATTGAAAATTATTTTTTACCAATTTTTAAAAATTAATTTTTAAAAATTAAATTAATTTTTTTAAATAAACACATAATAATTATTTTAGTGGTAATTTTTTTATTTATGTTAAAATTTCCATTTTTGGATGAATAGTGAAAATATTGATTTTTATTGAAACATACTTTCTCGTGTAAATAGTTTATAAGGATAAGAAATATTTTACATAAGTTTAAAATTAAATTAAGATTAATTATATTAAAATGTATCGAATTTATGTGATTTTAATAAATTTCATAATTAATTTTGATACTAAAGCAACATATACTTATGAGAATTTTCTCTTTGAAAACCAGCTTTTTGTTCTCTTCTACGGGTATAATTTTAGCTGGATTCATCCTCTTCTATTAATTAAAATTTGAAAAATGGATTATATATTTTTAATAATCATAATTCACATTATGTAACATTTTCAAATTAAATTTTGACCTTTATGAATAGAGAAATAAGTAAAAATTAATTATTTTGGTTAAGCTAAAAAACTGATATGCTATGGGTTAAAGTCAAAAAATGAATGGGTTTAATTGACCATAATATTTTTAGAAATGATTTTTATTGCTCTATTTATATATTAGTATATAACTATCCATTTTTTATTCTTTATTAATGATAAAAACGTGGGTTTAATTGAATATTTCCAAAAATTCAATGTGTTTCCTCTCTCCCACTTATAATAGGTCACCCTCACCTATACTATTCATGACTCTAATGAAATGTATATCATAAAATAAATTTTCAAATAACTTAATTACTCACCATAAAACATCCTAGACCCATATTTTTATCATAAATAAATCTTATGTATGATTTTGGTGCAAACCTAAAGATGTTTTTAAAGAAGATATAAGGTTCTTAACAAAGTGTTGTCATTTTGATTCTTATCCCACAAACATAAAATATTACTAATCCATGATTATATAATAAAAAATTAAATTCAATGTAGTTATTTTTTATTATTTTATGTTAATGACATATATCCATCTCCTCTTCCATCTAATGGGAAAAAAACCCTTTGATCGTGTGTACAGCGGACTACCGCCTCACAAACCGATGTAATTCGTTTTCCATCACCATGTTACAAGGATGGATTTGATGTTGGATTTGTCACATTTAAATGATATCTATTATATTATTATAATTATTTAATTTTAGTATCATATATACATTCATTTGTTCCATTTAAATCGTGATAATGTTGATCACATGTACCATGAACTACCACCTCACGAACTCATGTGATTATTTTTTCACATAGGATTTAAAGTAAAGGTAATTAGGGTAAATTTATTGAATATATGTTATATATATAAATAAATATATATTCTTAAAAATTATTATCACTCAATTACAAACCCCTTCACCCATTAAGGAAAATATAACGTCGCTCGAGCGTATGTATGACATTTCATCTCCACAAAGAGTTGTGATACATCCTCAATGTTAAAATTTCATATCATGATTAAAAAATGTATCTAATGAAAAAATGATATTTATAACATTAATATAATTAAATATATGATGGAACTATATAATATACTAACGAGAAGACATTTCATGACAAAACACGCATGAGAAACATGGTAATTAACAGTTGAAACAAAGAAAATTAAGAACTGATATTAATAAACATGTGGTAAATGGTATAAGGGGATAATAAATGATATTATAAATATGTATATGGTCCCTCTAAAAATTAATAACATTATATAAATCATTAAAAATGAGTGCAATTAATGTTCAACTAAAAATAAGTGATAGTTGAGGGACTTCACCAAAATTTCCATTTATTGAGGCATATTGTAATGTTATGCACCTAAATGTTTTATGTGTTTTTCAGAAATTTCCATTCAGATGTAATATCCTGGTTAATTAATAATTCATGGTATTTTATGTCTTGATTTTACCTATTTCATCGAGGGGTAACTCAAATGTTACTAAGCGGTAAGGAATTCCAAAACTCAATTTATTTTCATTGGGTTGTATTAATTATTCATTATATTGGATATTATATAATTATTTACGTAATGATTTTTTAAATTATTATTTTTTATTTTTTCACTTTTTAGGGTTGATTTTAATTTTATACACATAAAAAATTCATTGGAAAATTTTTATTTCAATGTTATGATCTTTGTAATGATTTATTTTACAATCTCATTTTAATCAGGATTGTTTCTTCACAAATTTACATTGAAGGTAATAATTTGATCATTGTATAATGAAATAATTTTATATTATACTAATATGGTTATTAATATAGTTTCTATAAAATAATACCGTCATTCCACTCAATGTTACTTATAATAGTTAAGAAAATACTTTTAATAAAATCCGACTTTTTTTCCACCTTCGGTCAAAAATCTGTTTTGTTCCCCAACCATATTCTCTAAAAAAAATTTCCAAATATTATTAAAATTCATAAAATAATTTTTTAAATAATTTTTTACAAATTATTTACTTTAAAAAAATATAAATTAATATTCATGTTTATTTCTAGGCAAGGCGTGTTTGGATTTTATATAAAATGTGAGGGAGTCTCTATTTTAATGTGTACGTCATTTACAAAATTCCCTATCATCTTGGACAATGAATATTTTAAATATTAATTTATATGATTCAATGTTTAATTTAATATAAATATATTTTCAAATTATTTTGGTAATATTTATTTTTTAAAAATATATTTTCATAGTGAAAATGATTTTTCCCACAAGAATGTTTTAAAGATATATTTTTGTATTTCTATTAATCAATGAAAAAATATATTATTTTACATATTATCCACTAGTTATATACTTTATCAAAACCATAAATATTATTTATATTGATAGTTTATAATAATTATGAATAAAGAAATTATTTACATTCACTTTGAAGTTATTAACATTTTCTTTAAAACATAAATTTTTTTGATCAGTGTACAGTAAATATACCATTATTATAAATATTAGTTATAGTGGAAAAATTTATTGTTTTAACCATATTTAATTTCAGATTGAGTAATTCTACATTTAATGTTATTTTATTATCTAGGGAAATATTGAAAATTTTGTATTTTTTACGGAATGCATATATTTAATGATAATGCACATTATTTAAGAATTAAATATAATATTTGATATATTGGAAATCCCTTGGACATAATTTAATGGGTGGAACTAGAATTATATATCCATTCAATGAATTTATAGTCTCATGAGATTAGTTAGTAACATATCATTAAATGGGTTTTAACCTACAAATTTAAGATGTCTTGTGAAAGGTCATGATACTTGAGATCATGATGTCCAATAATTAAGAATTTAGTTTATTATAAATTCAATTATTATTATAAATGATATTTTCACAATATTATTATATCTTGATGCATTTCGTTATGGGTTATAGATTAAATGGAAAGTGTTTTCAATTATTTACCTTTCTATATTGATTATTCCTTATCTATATATGATAATAAAGTTATTTAAATGGATTTTTTTTCATTTATTTACAATTCAATATTGATTATTCATTATCTATTGATGATATTCATGTTATTTAAATTTAATTTGTGTTAATTTATTTACCTTTCCACATTTATCATTATGTGTCTATTAATGAAAGCCACATTATTTAAGTGTTGTGTGTGTTTAGTAAATTATTTTATTTGTTTATTATTCCTTATCAAATCATGATAGTAAAGTAATGAATTAAATGTAATGTGTGTTAAAATATTTACATTTCCATATTTCTTATTTAATATTTATTATTCTTAATTAACTAATTATAGCTTCTTCTTTACAAAACTCTTGTTGAGAATTTGCACTGACCATTATTTGTTTCCTTTCCCAAGAACCTAAGAAGTGTACTATGATTGAAAAGAAATTATATTCTAGAGAGAATAATTATATTCCAAAAAATAGTTTTTATATTAAAATGTAATTTGTTGACCATGTATGTGTCTACTTTACCAAGGCCACTAAACTATTCGTTCATTCAGTATATAATTCCTTGAATCTTATGTTAATGTAATAAAGTAGAAATTGGATCCATGTTACTGGATTCATGGTTATTATAGTTTGTATCATAGGAATTTTAGTAGAAACTTGAACATAACCCTATGATAAATGTTTCGGATATGTATATAATAATATCATAATGTTTTTATAAGGTAGAGATTATGTGGTTTTAATGGAAGTAAATCACACTCTGGATAATGTAGGTGGATATTTTTCATGCACAGATATACCAATGAGTAATAAATCTATAAAATGTGTAAGGATAATTACTCATTCATTACATGGCATAGAAAAAAAGGCCTTACTGGGAACCTGTTTTGATTCTCATATAAGATATTCTTTGAATAAATAACATTTTTCTTATAATCTATTTTAAAGGACATGAATAGATGATTTAAATTAATAACCAAGGTTAAACCAATGTTGTTTTAGATTAAAATATGTTTTCATGATATAGAAATTTCATAAATCATTTTTCATGATTACGTGGTTTCCCAGTATTATTATTGTTCATCACACTATTATTTTTTGTTTTAATCAACACATAGACCCCAAAGGAATCATCATAACATTGAATATGATGGAATAATTTGTGAAAATGAGCAATCAAATGGGATGATGACCGTATTGAAAGATATTGGGATTATTCCTAATCATTTATCCTAAGATATCATTAAAAACCTATAACTTAACCAACTCTTAGACTCACCAAATAAGGTAAATTAGGTGTTCTCTAAGAGATCGAGTGTTGGAGACTATATAAGAATTAATTATTGATTGAACTCATCTCATAATTATGGAATCTATCATCCAAGAAAATGTATCAATGGAAAGGAAAAATGTTTCATGAGTGGAATAAAATGGCATAAAGTAATGAATTTATGGGGAAAATGAAGAGTATAATAAAAGGAAATAAAATTCATCCAAGGGAAACTTGTATATTTTATTGTCATAAATAGGGGGAACCTAGGAATTTTCTATGTCATTAAACACTTCTAATGGTTGACCCCTATACGAATGAAGGACCTATGTTGAAATAAAAATGTTGATGTATTTATATATTGGGATTCTAGAGATATATTGTAGAATTATTTTCATGATAGTTTTTTTATTATATCTATCTTGAAAAATCTAAGTACTATGTAAAATTATAGAAAAATATATGTCTTTATTAACATAATACTTGTGGACACCATAACAGATTTATGTGTTTAAAATTTATCATATGTTCAATGTCTTAATAACCCCAATTTATTTTTTATTTGATGGGATTGTAATAAGATTAAGGATATTTTTGGAGAAATTTATGGAAATAAAAGGCATTGGTTTAGTATTTATTTTTTTGATAAATGTATTTGATGAATAATCCAGCACTACATTGGGAATATTGTTATAGGTATTGGTACAATTTTGGGTTTATCTTACCATTCATGTTGATGTAATTATTGGTTATTACACTTTAGTAATGTTGTATAATTATATTTTTATGGTTTTATAATAAGGGACAACCACAATTTGGGTGAAACCATATCGTATTAGGAAAGGATATGGGGCTTAAACCCATAACTGAAGGGGGATAATGGTATAACACCTACCAATGGCCTATGTGATGTTCTGGTTAATATATCATTATTTTTACATAATTATTTTTATGGAAAAGTTTTATTGATGAAATAATAGTGTTACATTCTAGTTTTAGATATTAATTATTTATGCCAACCATATTTCTTTCGTAAAATATTTATAAATAGGTTAATAGACTACTCAGACTTTTATGGATCTGTAATGTCCTGGTTTTTGGAGGGGGTTGAAATCATTTCATGTTATGAAATTTTAGAGTTTGTGGGTATTTTAACACTTCCCTCATTGATCAGATCATAATTCCATGTTTTCCTTTAACAAAAAACATTATTTTTAGATAGGTTTATAGGTTTATAAATTGCCTCGGCAGTTTGGATGGGATTCGGGGTGTTAGGGGCCCGAATTTCCTAAATGGATTATGTTCATGCTAAGGAGCATGGTTAGATATAACCTTATAGACTCTTAGTGAAAACCATGCACCGTATTTTCCACTAACCACCATTTCATAAACCATGAGAGATGAGTCGCACTTCTATGTGAGGCCTCTATAGTTTTTAAGGTAATCGCACAGTTTTTCGTGGTTAGGGGAAAACATGTGCAAGCGACACTCTTAACTCCACTAAACCAGTGGCACTGTATGGGCTCAGTATAGTTTGGACCAACTATGAATGATAACCATATAGGGATTGTCTCTGATGTAACATAAGAAACATGGTTGTCACACAGTTTTGAAAACCATAAAAGCTTACAGGTCTTCTCATTAAGTAGGTGAAATGACTGAATTACCCATCCCTTCTATAAACCTAGTTTCTTCCTTATTCTCCACCCATTTGAAATGAGCACATAGGCGCCCCCTCCATTTTTTGTCCTTCTCTTGATTATGATACAAATTATTTATCCTACCTTCAATATTTAATAAATTTATGGCATTGGATCTGTCTCATCATGGATCTCTATCCTTTTGGATCTAGTTGTCTTTGTTCTCATCTCATGTACTCCTAAATACGTGTGATACATCTTCCCCTCCGTTCAGCGTGCTCAACTAATACATTGATTTCTCCAAAATTGATTGGAGTTAGAGGTTACGATCGAATGTTCCTAAAACTACAACTATATGGTAGGTGGTTCATATTTTTCTTTTTGATTTCTTGACTGTTTTGGGGGTACTATTTTTGTATATTATTGTATTGATAAAAAGATACCCTTTAAATTTAATGGTTTCATTTAATTAATTGAATTTAACCTTGTGAGATTCCAATGTCCATGTTTTCACAAGACTAAAATGGGTGTGAGTCGTTCTAGAGGTTTTGGACCATAGGCGGTTAGGTCAAGGGTTTTCCTTATAATATTTTGGTTTGTTTGTTTTAAAATTATGTTTTTAGTTTATTTTGAATTTAAATATATATGTCGATTCTAAAGGATTTAATATTGAGTTCTAGTGGAAGATGATGGCCTTAGCTTGAGGATTGAGATAACGATGGTTATCTGTTTTGAGGCAATGTGATCATTAATCCATGTATGTCATGTTATATGTTTTTTGGGTGATATTGGTCATAGTATGGGATAATTGTTAATCAGTTGAATATGAAATGATGTTAGGTTGTAGGCATGGAATTTTATTTATGGGATGGAATGGCCATCAGATTGAGGTACATGGTAATAGGGGCATAACGTGATGGAATGGTGAGGCATAGGTCCTATATTGGTTATTTTCGCTTGCCCGGGTTGGAAAATGTGTTTTTTGGAATCGTGTTCATATTGGATGACTCAGATGATGAGGTGGTGCTAACCACTAATGTGGGTAGAGACCCATGGTAGTTGGGGCTTTGGTAAACGGTTTTGGGTGAATTCTATAGTAATCCATAATGATTGTGAGGATCCATCGGGTGATAGCACTGAGGATTTCAATTGGGGGATAAGGCTCACCGTGTTTGAGGATAGCGGAATAGGAATTATATTGAGGACAAATATCATTGTACCAATGGATGTTCATCTTTGGAGAAATGGGTGCTTCTGAGCAAGGTTTTGAGGGATCAGATTCATTGATTTGGTGTTTCTTCGAGATGTATGTTACATGATGTAGACATGAGGTGTCAGTTACTTGGTTGATTTCATGCTGTGACATGTTACATTTTGTGGTGGAACCTGAGGGTTCACCTAGGACTATATGACATTAAGAGATGCATTGATCCATGAGAATATAGATCATCTCCTATCATGTACAAACACTTTATCATAGACAGGTGATAGCTTCCTGGTTACTATTGAGCACTAGGGAAGCTTGTGTTTATTATATACTTGTTCTTTTACTATATTTACTTTTATTACGCACTGGTTGCATTACAAATGTAATGTAAGAACTCATTGGTTGTGGCATACTGAAACTCATTCCCACACCCTTCAATGTTCCTTTAGGACATGTGTAGATTTCCTACTTTTTTGTTTAGGTACGGGTATAGGATTTATATAAATATCAATGATTGATTTGGCATGGTATGGATGGTATTGAACCTTGATATTGATGCATCAATTATAGTTTACTTCTGTTTCACTTTATATTAGCATGTTATATATGTTGGTAAAACTATTCATCCATGGTCAACCATTTTCTACACATTGTAATTTATCACATGTTTTATATACATATTCTATTTTAGTATCAACAAATGGAATGTTTTCATGTTTATTTTTTTCTACTGTTTTTTAGATATGCTTCATCTATTGTATGATATTGTTGTGATTTCTCCGTGGTTGGGTTACTAGTTTTAGTTTTTATGGTCTTTCCTTCCTCTACTTATATTTATATATATCATACCACTATTATTCCATCACTATAGGGTAATTTCCTCCCACTATCACCTCTTTATAGCCTTTTTGTGAGTTGGTTGCCTTTGGAGTATGTGGAGGCATGCCTAAGGGCATGCGTACATGGTCCAAAAGAATGTTCCAGTGGCTAATCGGTTGGGGAACTAAAAATCGTATCAAATGAGTGTATTTTACATCTTTCTTAATATTACTATTTAGACTATGTTAGAATGAAGATTAGGATGTTGTTGGAACTAGGTTTAGAACTCATTCTTGGGTGCCTGGAACCCTATGCAAGGGGTATGGACAAGTTTCATGGGTGGTAATTATTGTTATGTTATTTATCATTTTACAATTTATATGATTTCCACCTCGATTGGGGAACTTGAAAGCGAATGGTTACCTATTGTGATATGTGACCTTGTCCTGGTAAGAAATGGAAGATATGTTGGACTATTGTCCTGCTATGGAAAAGGATTTTTGTTTATTATTTTTATAGTCACATAGTAGGATGTGATATAGAGATGCATGTTCCTATGATATAAATTTCATGTGATTTTCATTAGGGACAAAGATTGAGATAATATGGGTTGTTTTGTATAATGTTTCAAAAAAGGGATATAAGTGGTTTTTTATATCAAGCCTCTCTTTAGTGGAATCTTACCCATCCATCCATGAAAAGAGGGCCCCATGGAATAAGTATATGATATTTCATATATATGTGTGTGTGCATGTAGGTGTGGGTATGTGTGTCTATTTGAATAGTCCCGAATCATATAAGAGTAGGAAGGTACAATTAAATGGGGTGATATTGATCAGTAGGTTGAATGGAGTGGGCCTTATATTGAAGCAACCTGGTATGTTAGTTTGGACATCAAACAAGGTATATTTGGTACTTGGATTTTTTTTCGTGGTTATGGAGGCCCTGAGGTCGTGATGCCATGTGTCATGGTTGTAATGGGGGATAGTAAAGGTAGTGAGTTGACAATTCCCATTACTTCATTCTATATCAGTGATATATGTATATGTGTTACATGGGATATATGGATAAGTATTGGTATTCAATGTGTTACCACATGAAAATCTCAGATGGAGCATCAAGCGGGAAATTGTTTATTGTTATAGGAGAACATGCTGGTTCAGACCCATGAGGGTCATCAAGATCTTAAGCTGCTGGTACAGGATCAGGTGAAAGATCATGTGCAGGAGGGGTAGAAACTATATTTAGTAGCCTTCAGACCATGGATTGAAGAGTGTCTCAAAGGGATCTTGGTATGCATCGTCTATGGTATTGGTAGGGGAGATTAGGGAGCAGATCCCTTTGTGGCATTTATGATTCTAGAGTTCCAGTCACAACACGCATTTCTATTTTAGGGTGATAGTGGTCTATAGGATGCTAAGAACAAGATTGAAATGATGCAGATGATTTTATAGTAGCTAGATATGTCTCTCTAGTGGATGGTGAAGCTGGAAACGTACATGATCAAAGGATCAAAGAAGCAGAAGTGGGACATTCTGTTTTAGGATGAAAGACATGATGGAATATCCTGGAAGTATTCATTGTCCAGGTTATTCAATAACTGATTCCCAGTGATGTAGAGGCTGGATAGAGTTGAGAGTTCAAGATCCTTTAGCTAGGTGACATGTCTGTCATGGACTATGTAGCAAAATTTACCGATTTATCTCACATCACACCTATCATAGTGAGTGATGACACCTGGAGGGTGGAGAGTTTCATGGATGGTTTACAAAACACCATTTTGGTAAAGGTGGGAATCTTTAGGTTTTGATCATTCTAAAAGACAGTGAACCTGGTGTTCATAGTGAAGAGAAATATAAAAAATACATCCTACTCGAGCCATGTGAAGACATAAGGTGATTCTAGTGGTGACTCCTAAGATATAAAGAATCAGGGATAATATAAGTTCCAGCAAGGTAGTCATGCCCAGGACTCACCTATACCACTTTAAACTGGGTTATCGATAGTGTACTTCTAGTGTGGGAAACTAGGATATGTCCAGACTTAGTACGAGCATCCTCCAAAGGAGTTTTAGGCCGGTGCACTTTTTGGGATTCTTGTGAGGTTATATAGGAAGACTTCTTGGACATGAGGTATTCAAGGACTGGGGAATAATCTTGGCTCTGGGATCAGACTGGGAGTTGTACCAGGTGATATTAATCAAGATTCAATGGCACATGGAGGTCATGGACAATATTGTGGGACCCAATAGTGGGGTCAGTGGATGATGGATGGTACAACACTATAGGGAGACAAGGATTTAGGCAGTCAATATTTTTGCTAGGTGCGTATTGTAGAGATTCCAGGGTCAGAGAAAGAAAGTGACATGAATACAATCATAGTTACATTTTGTGTGTGACCATGGTTCCTTTTTGTTTATTAGGCATAGCCTTTTTTGAGGGATGTTTTTTTGGTACATGTGGTGCATGATCTGTATGTACGGACTTCCCAGAGGATGGTTAGCAGGATGGAACCGTCTTGGGTGCATTGTGTGTATATATATATGACGATCGTGTTATTGGTATTTTTGTAGTGCATTGGAATTCGGGCATCGAGGTGATATAGGTTACTTATGATTTTTTGGTGTATGGGAACCATTGCGATGTGATATTTTAATTTGGTGAAAGTAATTAAGAATTATTGGAGCATCCAATGAGATATGGGACCTCATGGGTGTTATGTGACACATTGAAACTATGTGGGCATCAATGGAGTGTAGGATTCTGATAGTTGGCAGGTTTGACACAGGAAGAACCTAAGGAGGTTAAGGAGTGACAATGTGTCTGGGGGGGACTTTTGAGTCCAGGGATAGTCAATGGGCCATCAGTTTGTTAGACCTTTTGGTCAGGATCTAACTGGGGTAAGTAAATCATAAGGAGGGGATCCCCCTTTAGGTACTTGACTTTCCCCTAGAGATCAGGGTAGTCTGGGTTAATTTAAAAGAGATGGGTATTATTGTTACCCCCATTGGGTTTTTTAATATAGCATGTGGATGATCTATTATAAGGTAGGGATATGGTAATGTACCATTTTTTAAATCTGGTCAACTTGCTCTCCCATTTTGAATTAATGGAGTTAGTTGGCATGTAATCTCATCCCACGTTGATCGAGACATAATTCCATGTTTTCCATTCTCCAAAAACCAAGTTTTTAGATAGGATTAAATGTTTACAATTTACTTGGAAGTTAAGAAGAATTTCATGTTCATAGAGATCCAAAAGACTGATTTTGGTTAAGTTCATGGTGAGGTGCACTTTCAGATTTAATTTGGTGGATTTTTTGTGAAAACCATTCAACCTCCTTCTATTCGGAGCACAATTTGGTAAATCATGGAAGATGAGTTGAATGGTTTGGGGAGACCGATGTTTTTTTAGTATAGGTTAATCACATGGTTCTGACATGGTTAGGTAAAATTGTTTGCATGGCCTCCTACTTAGTGCCACATAACCTGTGGATATGAATAGGATAACCATCATTTGGCACAACCATGCGATCTAATCGTCTGGGGCTTTGATCCTAAGTACCATAATCTATATATTTGGGAAACTTTGTCAGCTGAATTTTAAGACAATTAAATGTGTGAAATGATGAAATTAACCCTCCCTCCTCAAACCTAATTTCTACCACCTTTTTCTCTAATTCAAGACGCACGAACAAGGGGTATCATCCCTTTTTCCTCCTCTGATTAATTTTGATCCAACAACTTCCTCAAAAATACATTCTTCAAGATGTTTGAAGCATTGGATCCATCTTAGTAAGTCTCTACATACTCTTGATTCTATTTCTCTTTTCCCTTGCCTCTCATACAATTAAATCCGTCTGATCCATTTTTTCATATTGACATTATGTTCATCTAAAATATTGATTTCTAACAAATTGTTTGTATTTAGAGGCTATGATAGGATGTGTCTATGTATATGAATGCAATGTAGGTGGTACATATTTTCATTAAGATTTTCAAGTGTTTGGGGGGAATGTATTTTAGCGTGTTGTTGTGTTGACCGAATGATTCCATTATACTTTGATGGTTTCCTTTAATTAATTGAATTTAAACTTGTGAGATTCTTGTGGGAATGATTTCATGAGACTGCATGCTTTTAAAGCAAAGATGGAATCTCTAGATCTTGGGAGGTGTGGCTGGGGGTGTTCCTTATATTAAATTGCATTGTTTGTTTCAAATTGAATTATTTTGTTTAATTTGAATTAAACTATATATATAGATTTCTTATGTTGAACTAATAACTTCTAATGGAATATGATGGGATATGTCTAAGGATTTATATAGTGATGATTTTCCATTTTGAAAAAATGTGGTCATTAGGTTGGGTGTGGCACATTATATATGTTTTTTGGGTGATGTTGATCATAGGTTCGGAGACTCAGTCATTAGTTGATGTGGAAAGGTTTTCAAGTAACAATATGGACTTGGATTTGATCGATGGAATTTCCATTGGATTGATGAACATGGTTGTAGGGGAATTATGTGTCGGTATATTGTGTATTAGGTTTTAATTGGTTATTTCACTCACCTATGTACGACAATGCACTATTTGGAGTCATGTGAAAATAGGTTGACTCAGATGATGAAGTGGTGTTGACCACTCCTGTGGCTAGAGGCCCCCTATAGTTTATAATTAGGTAAAAGTTTTGGGTTAATTCCATAGAGATCTATAGGGATAGTGAGGATCAATCAGGTGATAATGTTGAGGTTGTTGGATGGGCAGTTGAGGCTCGATGTGCTCAAGTCTAGTGGACTAGGATTTATTTTTAGGATATATATCACTGTACGTCCATACGTCAGACTTCGTACCGATGCGTGCTTGAAAGGAAGTATTTTATGGACCAGATTCATTGATTGGGTGTGCCTTCACGGTGCCAGTTACATGATGTTGACACGACGTGTCTGTTATATGAATAATGGCATGATGTGTTGTATGATATTTGGAGGTTGAACCTGAGGGTTCACAGGTGACTATATGACATTAGGGGATTACATGGAACATCACCTATAGATCATATCCTCTTCATTATAATAGCATTGTCCAAGGAAGTTGATAGCTTTCTAGTGAATATTGATAATTAGGGAAGCTCATGTTTATATTATGCATGTGTTGATTCATTATTTACTTTCAGTACACACCTGTGAGATTATTAATATAAGGTAATCACACGTTGGTAGCAGCCTATTGAGAGTCATTCCCATACACTTCTTGGGACCTTAGATATGCATGTAGATTTTATGATATTTCATTCAGGTAATGGTTCAATCTCTAGAGCTAGATCCTACAGATTGATTCAGCATGGGATGGATTGAAAGGGTCCTTGAGGTTCTACATTTTTTGAAGTTTCCTTTTGATTCCTTTCTATATTATCATGTTATATATGTATGTATGGTTGATCATATATGGGTGACCAATTTTTTCTTAATTTTACTGAATGACCTATTGTGTATACAAGTTGTATTTTAGTATTTCCAAATGGTATGTTAACTTGTTTTTTTTAGTTTCAAAGTTATGCTTCCACTATTGTTGAATATTTTTGTGCTTCTAATATGGTAAGGTTACTGATTTTAATCTGTATGGTCTTATATTCCACTAATTATATTTATATAAATCAGACCAATATTATATCATCACCATTGTGTGTAGTCTTCCCAGTATCACCTATTTACCCCATCGCTTCTAGTAAACCACCTTTGGCGTATGGGGAGGCACACATAAGGCCAGTGGAACTTTACCATAAATCTATATTCGGGTGTCTAATCAGGTAATGTTCTATATGATCAAATGATCTATTAAAATCTATTTTTAGTGCATTAAGAATTAAAAATTCACTTTAGATATTCATTTAATAGAGTAACTTTAGATGTATAACTTTATTGATTCATTAAAGAAGGATGTGATTGTGATTGTGAAATAAAAATATATCAATCATATATGGGTCATTGTATTTATAAACACTAGAATAATTCCTCGGCATTAGGAAAAGGATCTTGAAACAAAAAATTATCATAATACCTTCACATATGATGATTCAAAAGATATTTTAAATCATCTTATATATATGGGTTTTAGGACCTTAACATTCCATTGATTAATCCATTTCTTATTATCAATGATCTCTATCAGTCTCAATAATTATTTATGATTTTCTTCAACATCCATATATTCATTTACCACCAATGATCCCATACATGGAAACCTAGTTATTTTTTATTACTTATGATTTTTTTACATCCCTATCACAATGTTTCCCTCAGAATCCAGGGATGACCTCCTTGATGAGAGGTTCAAACATTTCGATCGGTTTCTAACGGGTTTGTTCGTAGAACCTGAAACATCCAATGATTCCGCATCCATTCGAACCTACTTTCCAAAGGAAGGTGCTCATTAGTTTGTGGACTGATGAGGCTTAGTAATTATCATTGGTCGATAGGATGGGAGGTCGGACTCATCACACCTTTTTTAGGGTAATTATTTTCTACTCCGGGACTCTCTTTATAGATTTAAGTTATGTTCGTGAATCATTATTACATTACCAAGTATAAAATGAGCTTTCCTTCAGATCTGACAATCAATGATTAAATATGTAGGAAATTTAGAGAATTTTTTGTATGTATTCAAGGTTCTTCATCAATAGATAATCATGTGTATTTATTAGAGATTCTTGGTCAATGGTACCCTTCAACACATTTATACATAAGTCTCATGGCCATTATGATAACCATGGTGGTTTTAAAGCCACTAAGTGGGGCACTTAAAGTTTATTGTCATTCAGAAGGAAATGGATTATTTTAGAGTTGGGATCGAACCTGTAGAAGGGCTACCTATGTATCCTTTGTTTAGAAAAGTAATCAGAACCCACGTAGTTCGAGTAAGGGAGTATGATGTTTATGATTGATGGCTCAAAGTAGGATGTCATAATTACTTTTACACTCTAAGCTCACGTGAGTCATGCTCAGTGTGAGAAATAAAAGGTATTGGTAAAAATTAGACAATTTTGCAATGAAAGATGAAATCATAAGAAATAATGTGGGGCTTATGTATGTATGACTGCCCAGATAAATGAAGGTTAGGATTTACTTTAAGGAAGAAATCCGGGAACAGGGTCCATAAAGGTATATGTTCTTCATGGAGATTTTGAATACTCTATCTTGGGGCTTACTCCTGAAAAGGAGGCCCAAATTAGAAGAAGACTTATGATTGGGTTTTACTCCTTAAAAGGAATCCCAGATCAAAGGTAAATTAGGACTGGTTAAGAGAAATTAATACTGGGTCTTAATCCTGAGAAGGATGCCCAAATTTGGGGACCGGGGCTTACTCCTATGGAGGATGCCCAGGTTAGGGGATCTGGGGATTACTCCTAAGAGGATGCCCAAATTAGGGGACTAGTGCTTACTCCTAATGAGGATTCCCAGATTTGGGAACTTTAAGAATTGGGGATTACTCCTAAGGAGGATGCCCAAGTTAAGAATTATGACTAGAACTTACTCCGGAAAAGGAGGATGTCCAAATTATAGGACTTGGGGCTTACTCCTAAAGAGGATGTACAAATTAGAGGACTTATGACTGGGGATTATTCTTGAAAAGGAGACCCAAGTTAAGGGTTCTCTCATCTTAAAGGATGAGGTTGAATGAATGAAATCTCAATCTTTAGTGACACAAAGATGTGTAAATCACTAGGTTTTGAGAGATATTCCATAAAATTCCTTTCAGATAAGGAATTCAAATCAAGAAATCATGCCATAAATGGCTTTGAAGAGTTTCTTGAAGACTAAATCTTGAATAGGAACGGTGTAATGGCTTAAGAGGGGTGAAATGGGCAAGAAAGGCACCCAAAAAGGCAGGGGCGCGCAAGTCCTGGCAGGCGCGCAGTTACTGTGTGGGCGTGCAAGTCCTCGTCGCGCAGGTATGCCTGCGCGACACATGGTTTACTTGCGAGACGGTTAACCGGCAGGGTAATACTTGAACGACTCTTCATTAAAGCCTTTAGAATCCTCTTGAGGTTCTTCCAAAAGAAGGGAGCGCAAGATCTATTAAAGGAGTAAGGCGGCATGCATGTGTGGCCCTTTTCCCTTAAGGGCTGGCCAATCAGGCACACAAGTGTTGATGAGTTTCAACACTTAGGGCTTCCTCCCCCTCTTTAGATATTCCGTTCTAGGTATGAAATTACCATAGAAGTGTTTCATAAGCTTTGAGAAGAGAATAGGGTGTCGGGTGCTCAAATCTGAGTTTCTGGAAAAAAATCCTCCTCCAAATGGGGGGCCCACAGGGTCTATTTATAGGCAGGAGAAGATCTCGGGCAGTTATCACTTAGGTCGCCCAAGTCACTTGCGCGACCATAATGCGTCGCACAAGTGGACTTGCGTGACTATGAGGAAACATGCAAAACTTATGGGCAATCTTCTCCTTGTTCATCCCTTTGTCAATTTTTGATATTTTCTTCAAAGGATGAATCAATTTGTGCTAAGTCATTTCCCTTTTCCGATCTTTAGATTCTGTGATGAATGGAGCGTCAACAAATGTCCCCCCTCAGAGTTGGATCCATAGAGAATAGAGGATTTGACTCTGAGGAAATCGAGAATCACAAGGAAATTGGGGCGCGCAAGGTAGGGCGCGTAAATGATCTTTGGGCGTCCAAGGCCTGACATGTAGGGATACGACCCTTGATCGTGCAGGGTACGGTGCACAGGGTCCCGACCGCATCTATAAATAGAGGGCCTCACTTCCGTACAAGAATCCGGATTTCCGGACTTCATACCTTTGAGCTCTCGCCACGCAGGTGACCTTAGCCGCGTAGGTTACTCTGTTTTCCGGTGTTTTCCTTGATGTCGCGCTACTTTCAAGGTATCTGGGCCTGCGCGGTGCTACTTGTGCAGAAAATACTTGCGCGGAACATCCATACTGGTGCACCACATTTTAAACTTGCGTGCCTTAATTCCTTTTCCATTTTTCTGAATTTTTTCCACAAATTTTATGAAAAATAAACCCATTTAAGAGTTAGTTTATTCAACTTTTTTGCAGATTCAATGGCTCCCAAGGAAATTAAAATGGCTAATGAATTGGCTATAAAGCGAATTGATGACATGATGAACATCATTGGCCATGATTACTATGATATCTGCGACATCACTCTCCCAGATGTGGCTAAGTACTTGAAGAAATATCATCTTAATTTCCCACAGAGCATCTACCTACATCTATATGGTCATGGTCACCTACAAGGAGTCAATGTTCCTGATGCAAAGACCTATACACCTGAAATGTAGCTGCACTGCTACTCCTTCATTTCGGTTATGTTGTGCATTAAGAGCAACAACAATGGTGTGAACATTCAAATTCTTCCTCCATGTCATTTCCTTGCAGATATGAAAATGGTAAACCCATGGGATGAAATTTTTTCCACTGCCGGTTGGTGGAGAGAAGACAAACATGGTATTAGAGAAATATCTAAAAAGAGTATTCTCTCCAAATGGATCTTTACTTCCAATGCTCCATTCTCAAATCCATGTATCCATCTTCCAAGTCTCTTGGACAGAAATAGAGTCACTGTTTGATCAGCAGAAAAAATTTCTCAAACCACACTCAAGAACATCATTTTACAATTGTTCCAAGAAGAGCTGGTATCACTGCATCTCTTATTGTATCCAGTTGAATGAATGAATTCTAGGTGGTTGCTGATGAAGCTCTGGATGTCGTAAATCAAATGAAGAGTTATGTTGAAAGACTCTTGTAATTCTTGAAAAAGAGAAGAGACTCCAGTCTGTGGATGTCCTTCTAACTCTTGTGCATCAATGAAAAACACTTTCACTTTCACTCATTTGTACCTGCATTCTATTTTCTCTACATTCTTTAGATTTTACCTAAGCCAATGGGCCTAGTAAGCATAGTTTGATTTTTCCTAGGATTACTGTAAATAACCCTACAAACGTCAAACCTTTTAATTGCTCAATGTTACCTAAATCATACAAAATGTATGTTTAGTGAGCTGGGAACTTGACTTTTATTTAGAGTTCCCCTATCTTTTGTGGGCAGTTTAAAGTCATGCACGTCGGACATAAAAAGTCTAATGTTTAAGGTCAAAATATCTTTGACTGAAATGGATTAGAATTGACTTAATTCCTTGAAAATTCATCTGAAAACATATTACCATACTCAAGTATGAGGGAAAATATGTATGCTATGACTTAAGAATATTTGAATATGAGGAATGATATGAAAATGGTCTAAAAGGCATTAGAATAAGTAGTTTCCAAGAATGAAGTTACCATTATTTAACAAACCCATTAGGGGGTTGAATTATGCAGGGCCACCTAAGGGCTTTGGCTGTATAGTTAAATAAAATAGTATCTTTTGGCTAACAAGTCTGTTATGTAGAATGTTTATGCAAGGCCACCTATGGGCAAGTGTAGCATAGTCAGGAAAAATAACTCTCAAAAATTTACTTTCCTAGTGCTAAAAGCCAGTGAAAGTTTATGGATATTCAAATCTTCCAAAGTATAGAGTTTGCAGTATGGAAAGAGGTACTTGAATATGGAAAAGATATTTCCAAACAGGATTATAGAAGAACTAGATGAATATTACTCCTACGAAGGTCTGACCCAAACATAGGGAAGGAGAATATAAACCATATACTTGAATACTTTCAGATCATGAAAAAGGATATGCGACAAATATGTTAAGGATGGCTATTTTTGCGGATCTCTATATACTGTCATTTAAGAATAATAAGGTCAAAAGAGGCATTCTTCCCAAGAATGAAGATACCACTATCTGAAAAACCTGTTAGGGGGTTGAATTATGAGGGCCACCTAAGGGCATTGGCTGCATAGTCCAATAATAGTATCTTTTGGCTAACAAGTCTGTTATGTAGACTGTTTATGCAAGGCCGCCTATGGGAACGTGCTGCATAGTTAGACAAAAAAATCTCAGAAGTTTGACATTTTGGTGACTAGAAGTCATGAAAAGGGTTATGAGGATCTGAAAATATTTAAGGTTAGGATTATGACACATAAAGATGGGTATTGTTCAATGTATACAGAGATACATAGATCAATGCTAACCATAATCATGTTGTGGCTGGGTTGTGAATTGAAATGTTGGACTTCACTACGTATCCTATAAGGATGAGAATCAAGCCATTTGTAGTTCTTAAACTACAGTTTAACATCATGTGGGACAAAAGGATAGAGATCTTATTTTAGGGTCATAGAGCTTGGACCATTGTAAGAAATACACAGTGTGTGTTTTTATAGGTACTTTTCAACCAAGGGACTGAAAAATGGAATTTGGGGTTAGTCCCAAAGACTTGGGACTGGATTCGAGGGACACTCGAACGTTCCTACATATCCCATAAGGATGGTAATCAATCCCACATAGTACTAGAAATACCCTATGTACCAATTTGGTTTATACATGTGAAGGGTGAAAGGGGACTTTAGTGAAATGATGGTTTAACCTAAGATAAAAGGTTCGGGCATTGCCATGTGTGCACTTAGTCTTTGAAATGAAACATGATTGAAAAATCAATAAAAATAGTGGTTCCCTCTCAGGTGAGGGTATCAAAGAAATTTTTAGTTTATTGTCATACTGGACAAAATTGTTGTATAGTTTAACGTCGTATAACAAGGAAGAAAGTGAACCAATGTAAAGATATTGATTCTAAGGGCGGTTTCACAAATCAACATCGTATGAGATGGAGGTGAACCGATGTGAAGAGATTGGTTTTGGGCTTGATCCTTGGGAGGTTGCCTACATACCCTGCCTAGAAGGCAAGGATCAAAGTCTGTGTAGTTCAATTAAATAATGAATTAATGATCAAGTTGTTCTTGGGGACAATGACCTAAAAAATGATGTTAGGACATACACATGTTTAGCGGCCCAGAGAGAGTGTTATTGTTGAGGTTTTCTCTAAGCTCACGTGAGTCATACTCGGTGTAAGAAACAAGAGGTAACAACAATCTTAACGATGCATAGTTTAATGTCATGTAGGACATATTAAGGGACTATGCAGTTTAAAGTCTTGTAGTTAGGACTATTGGTGCTGCACAGTTTAGTGTCATGTAGTAGGGACAAAATACCGTTTAATGTCATGTAAGACATATAATGGACTTTCTGTACAGTTTAGCGTCATGTAGTTAGGACGATGGGGACAATAGAGCTTAACGTCATGTTGGACGAAAAGGGGGACCGTGCAGTTTAATATCATGCAGTGAGGACAAAAGAGTATAGAATTTAACGTCATGTTGGATGCACTGGGGATTTTTTCCCCAAAGTTTAGCGTCAAGTTGGACGAATGTATGAATAGTTTATGGTCATATGCATGGATCGTGGATGGTGCAGTTTAATGTCATACTGGACAAAAGTGTATTTTAAGGTCATACAGGACCTTTGATGATTATGTAGTTTAACATCTTTCCGGATGTAAGGGACTTTTATACAGTTTAGCGTCATGTAGTTAGGATGTCACAGTTTAACGTCTTGCTGGACGTAAGGGACTTATATACGGTTTAGTGTCATGTAGTTAGGACGTCACAGTTTAACGTCTTACTGGACGTAAGGGACTTGCAAATAGTTTAGGGTCATATGCATGGACCGTTGATGATGCAGTTTAAGGTCATACATGACCTAGTTGCAGTTTAAGGTAATACTGGACCATTTAGGGAACTTTTTCACAGTTTAACGTCGTGTGGGATGAAAATACAAATAGTTTAAGGTCATATGTATGGACCGTTGCTGTACAGTTTAACGTCATATACCAAGGATGAAAGAGGGACTTTTCAGTTTAATGTCATGCAGTGAGGACAAATTTGGAAAAAAAATTCATAGTTTAACGTCGTGTGGGATGAAATTAATACAAATAGTTTAAGTTCATATGTATGGACTGTTGCTGTATAGTTTAACGTCATATAGCAAGGACGAAAGAGGGACTTTTCAGTTTAATGTCATGTAGTGAGGAAAAATTAGGGAATTTTTTTTTCATAGTTTAACGTCGTGTGGGATGAAATTAATACAAATAGTTTAAGGTCATATGTATGGACTGTTGCTGTATAGTTTAACGTCATATAGCAAGGACGAAAGAGGGACTTTGCAGTTTAATGTCATGCAGTGAGGAAAAATTAGAGATTTTTTTTCATATTTTAACATCGTGTGGGACGAAATTAATACAAATAGTTTATGGTAAATGAATGGACAGTTGCTGTATAGTTTAATTTCATATAGCAAGGAACAAAGGGGGACTTTGTAGTTTATACAAAATACTTCTTCAAAAATCTGGCATATGGATCTGTTAATTGAATCATATTGATAGAACCAATTATTAACTCTTCGTCTGATGAAGACACTGCCTGATTGGCCTGTTTAGGTTATGCCGTTTTGTGGGACGGTGTTCGTGGCTTTGAAGTAGATGGCATGAAGTCCGCCAAAGTCAAAGACAACTTAGGCTTTGACACATACTCATCTTCTTCTGATTCCTTTTCTTTCTTTGAATCATGACATTTCTTTGAGGAATTTTCCTCTGACGAAGAGGGTTTTTCTGTAACACTCATGGCAGAAGACACAATTGGTTTCATTAATTGTGTTCGCAAAATATCATGAGTTCGATTGATTGTCTTTCTGACCATCCAATCATCATACTTTTGTGCATTTTTGATTTTGACTTCCTTCCATTCATCTTCTTCTTCTGGAACTGTAGCAGTGACACATTCTACATGGGTTGAGAAGCCTTTCAATGTGACCTGTCCCGAGTCGACCATCTTTTGTAGGAGGTCTTTGAAGACAAAACACTCCTGGATGGGATGCCTCAACATTTGATGAGAAGTGAAATAATTAGGACGGTCTTCATCTCCTTTCTTGTTTGGCCTCTTGGGTATTGGCAATTGAACCAAATTGTTGTCCAGAGCCGAAATGAAATAACCAGGAACTTGTTCATTTCGGAAAGAGTATGTTTTTCTCTTCAGATCCTCAAATTGTTTTCGTCTTTGATCTTTTTGATCATCTGGACGAAAAGGACTTTTTTGTTGGCGCTCAAAAGGTGGAGCCCTTCGAGAAGATGAAGGTTTTGAGGTAGAAATAGGTACAGGTGATTTTTTAAGCATAACTATAGCAGTTTATGCTTTACCCATTCTCCTTCCTGGAGCTGATGGAATTACATGAGATTTAGCCTTAGCTTGTATAAGGGAATCTTCAATCTGCTGAGCGATTGAAGTAAGGTCTCGAAACCATCCTATGTATTTCACTGGGATTAACGGCGTGCGTAATTCGTCACACATATTTGCCAAACATATTGGAAACAATTCTTTCTGAGGGAGTGCTAAACTCAAGGAATATGTTAATCCCTTCCATCGAGCAATGAAATCAGAGACCCTTTCATTCTCCCTTTGCTTACAGTTTGTAAGATCGAAAAATGTTGTCTTTGGAAAAGTTGAGATGAATTGAAGGAGGAATTTTTGGTGAAGATCCTCCCATCCGGTAATTGACCGGGATTGAAAGATTGTATACCAAACAAAAGCTGGTCTTTTCAAGGTTCGCACAACGCATCTGAGGTTCACTGCTTCTTGCTGCTCCGGAGTTCCCATCATAGGATTGGAACAAGACACGTAATGCATCAGATGTTGTTCAGGATCGCCTGATCCATTGAAAATAGGGAATACAAGGTTCCCAAAACTAGATGGAGGAGAAATTGAATCTACCCATTCAGGGTAAACTTTCTTTTCTGGTTGAACATGCACACGCTTCCCTTGCATAGTTTCCAACAGATATTTTAATGACTCAATAGTTGTTATTAACTTTTGAGAAACATCCGGTTGAACTTGGACATGGGTAGGTGAAATGACTGGATCTTGGACAGATGTGGCGTTTGGTGCTGCAACCGATGGTAGCACTGCCAACTGTTGTTGTACTTGACCCGTAGGATTAGACCTGTGAGGGTGTACTGATAAAAGAGGATATTCTTGATCCATCGCAGTAGCTGCAACAAATTCCTTTGGCTGAGTGACTCCAACATGCTTAAGTAGAAGACTACTATGAAGTATTTCTGTATTTAACCTTCTTAATTCCTTCATTTCTTCCTCCTGTTGTGCAATCCTCTGCTCCAGTGAGAGAGATTGACCTTCTCGAGAGGAAGGATATGTAACCTGGTTCTTTCCCTTCCCTTTGTTGGATCCTTTTCGGAGAGGGGGAAGTGGGTTACTCGAAGGATTTCCCAGGTTCTGAGTAAACTTTTGACTTCGTGTACGCACGCCTTCTTCATTTGTGTTGGTGCATACATCTTCTTGAGCAGGAACCTCATCATCTGAGTCCCTTGAGTGATCCTCATTTGGTGGATCAGCAATAACGGCATTGATGATATTGATTAATGCATAACTCATCGCATCCCTTCTATCATCATTTCTTTGATATTGTCTTCTTCCATTTCTTTGATGAGACATTGGCTTTTGTTGATTCAATCCCCCAGGAACTTCTTGACGAACCGTAATTTGGAGGGAATCTCCTGATAATTTGGCTCTTCGTTCCTCTTGAGGTTTCTTCCCCAATCGAGAATAGACCAACTTTCTCTGAGGAGGGGATTGATGATTTGAAAAAGTCCCCAGTCCAGTGGACTGGGGCTGTTCATGTTGTTCTCGCTCAACTCGCCGAATCCTTTTTGTTGATTCTGAGGGTTGGTTTAAAAGAGTCTCCAGTCTGGCGAGATGGGGTGGTTCTTGACATCCTATGTCTGAGCCTTTCTTGATAGTCCTCCTGATCTTGCGAACCTTAGTACGTAAATTAGCTGGATTCATTAATCTGTATCCACTTTTATCACCCGGTTCAAAAGACCGTTGGATGATTTCTGACACTTCTGTCACTTGGTGACGTGCTTGCTTCAAACGAGTGGCCTATTCAATATTCTCGTTTGCTTGATGCAAGAGTAATTCGACAACTTGTTCTCTATATTCTTGATTTTGAGAGGAATTAGTTGAAGCCTGTTCTTGGGAATGATTTTGATTACAAGCAAAGCCCATTGACTGTGGCCGACCATGGACAATAACATTGCATGAGACCATTTTCGGCGGGCTTTGCTGACTGGAGAGCACCGTGAAATGCAGTGCTCCATGAACACCCCATCCTCTGACACGAATACCAGATGGGGGATTGGAAATTAACTGATGCAATATTCTTAGTGCGCCAAAGCATGAACTTTGAAGGGCTCTCTACTGCTTTTCAGCCTTCAGATATCGAGAGACTGATAGAGATGCCAAATCAATCTGACGTTGTAACCCTTCTATTATCTTAAGATGATTTTCATATTCATCATAAGATAATACTTTCTTATTCAACTGACAATGAGTTTTCCATATGTTCAGACGAATATCATGAATTTCATCTTCCGTCAACATTTCTGGAATATTATACTGAGAGTCAGCCAGAGGACAAAACAAGACTGTCACTTCACATTTCACCAGTGGTTTTCTCATATTCATCATTTCCTATTTATCATTTGATGAAGATTCTTCTACCTGATTTTACCGGAGTTGGTGTTTCCTTGTTGCTTCATTGGATTCAACAGGATTGGTAGAGAAATCACAGGTCAAACTAGAAGATGCATGACATAGGGGTGGTTTGGAGAATGACATACACCCTGGGTATCTTCTGATTGAGAAATTATTTCACCTACTAGTGATGAAGCTTCAGACATGACTGGTTTCGCATTTTCATGTGCCTCAAGATAAGAGGGCTTTCTCGGTGCTACATTGTCCACTGGAGCATTTTCCGGGCAATGTGTATCACTACTACGGAGAGGAATTTCACAGCGAAATTCATCATCATGGGGAGGACCACCATAATGGGTTACAACAAAATATGATATCTCTTTCTCCTTGGTCTTCTGACCATACAAAGGGTTCCTGTGGCTCTCATATGAAGATGAAACTTCGAGATCGACCGAATAGTCATGAAGCAAGCCTTCATGAGGAAGTGTCTGTTGAAGACTTTCGGAATTAATGTTCCCATTGTTGGGAACTGAGGGAGTTGAATCTTGAATTCCAATAGATAATTTTCTGAGGGCTTCAAGAACTCTAGCATCGAGCAAGGCCTTGTTACAGATTGGCTCTTGATCTCCTGACTGTGCTGGGTGGGTCTTTTTCTTAGACGCCTTCTTACTCACCTTGGAAACCACTTGTTGACGAAAGTGGAAGCTTTGAGTAGGTGTATGGGCCTGATCAGGAAATATGGCCAGGTTAGGCTGACGATCTCCTCTCAAATTAGATGTATGTGCCTGACTTGGTCATCCATATGATATGGGGGAGTATGCCCCATAACCCTTTTGGACTGGAATAGATGTGTGTGTCTATTCCGGAGTGAATTGTTGATGTATCACTCCACTGGTAGGGATAGATTTATGTGTCTTTCCCTGAGATGCCGCTGAATTTGTTATAATAACCTAACAGGCATCCAGAATATGAGCAGGGATTTGCTTCTGCTCTTTCACCATTGATAGAATATGCTTGGTGACTTCATCTGCCGGAACGGGATTATATGTCCATTTCGGGCTTGGAGCAGGTGTACGTGCCTGCTCGTGTCCTCCTTTTCCTGTCAGTGGATCCTGAAAGTACTCATGTGTGGGGGCAGAGAGTTGAGTCTGCCTCCTATTTGTTATCGGGGCTTTCCGACTAACTTCTCTGAATGCTACCAAGCGAGACTGTTGGTAGGATTGATTAATACTAGTAGGTGTATGTGCCTACTGATTGCACTTCGCCAAACGTGGTTGATGAGATCCATCATATGTAGTCATACGAGCCAGCTGACTAGATGAATATGTATAAACAGGTGTATGTTCCTGCCTATAGTACTTCACCGGAATTGCTAGGAAGGATTGGCGTGATGCTGCCAGACGAGTCTGCTGGACAACGGGTTTAAAACGGCCAGGTTTATGTGCCTGTTCGTTGCTTTCCACCAAGTTAGGTTGGTGGACTTCTCCGGAGTTGGCATAGATGAGAACCTGCTCACTGTTGACCAGATTCCGCCTCTGGTGGTTCGTCTTGCTTGCTCGGGTTCGAAGAACCTGAGCCGAACGCCTGGAGTCAGTACCCTCATCATGTTGAGGGCGCATTGCCGCACGAGTCTGGTGGCGATTGTTAGTGGGAGCCCTCAGGAAGGACTCCTGTCTATTTGAATTAAGGTCCTGAGGGACCAGATCATTCACCTACCCAGAATAAGGGAGCTAATGGTGATTGAGTTCCAGGGATAAAGATCTGAAACGGTTGGAGACGGTAGTCAGTACCGCCTGCTTCTTGATCACTGGTCGTCGTTGTCCGGACGACCGATGTGAGCTGTTTACTTGGAGGGCTTCTTGGGCAGCCTCCAGAGTTGGGATGGTACCGTGTTGACGGTACTCCTTAACCAGTGTGTTGGATACCCAGCGTTGAAGACGCTGAGTAGGTGATATCATCCTAAGAGCGGACGACGATCCAACGGGAGTAGCAGTAGTGGCATTTGAAGTAGCAGTATTCATAGGTGTGAACTTGAGAGCAGCCATTCTAAAAATGCAGAAGATCTTGGGAAAAGAGTGCCTATTTGATATAACAGACGTAATCAAGATAAATTTATCCACTACATCTTTTGGATGAGCACATATGTCAATTATTGTTTTTGTTTTCCCTCTCATTGAGTTTTAAATAGGGGCCTAACAAATAGGTAAAACATCATTTTAACTTGGTTAAGGATTCACGTCGGGTTCACAATTTTTGTTTCCCTCGGAATCTGGGGATGACCGCCTTGATGGGTGGTTCAAATATTTCGATTGGTTTCTAACGGGTTTGTTCGTAGAACTAGAAACATACAATGATTCCACATCCATTCGAACCTACTTTCCAAAGGTAGGTTCTCATTAGTTTGTGGACTGATGAGGCTTAGGAATTTGCATTGGTCGATAGGATGGTAGGTCGGACTCATCACACCTTTTGAGGGGAATTATTGTCTACTCTGGGACTCTCTTTATAAATTTAAGTTATGTTCATGAATCATTATTACATTATCATGTATAAAATGAGATTTCCTTTTGATCTGGCAATCAATGATTAAATATGTAGGAAATTTAGAGATTCTTTTGTATGTATTCGAGGTTCTTCATCGATAGAGAATAATCTGTATTTATTAGAGATTATTGGTCAATGGTACCCTTCGACACATTTATACAGAAGTCTCTTGGTCATTATGATGACCATGAAGGTTTTAAAGCCACTCAGTGGGGCACTTGATGTTTATTGTCATTCAGAAGGACAAGGATTATTTTAGAGTTGGGATCGAACCCGTAGACGGGCTACCTACGTATCCTTTTTTTTAGAAAAGGAATCAGAACCCACGTAGTTCGAGTAAGGGAGTATGACGTTTATGATTGATGGCTCAAATAATGATGTCACAATTACTTTTACACTCTAAGCTCACGTGAGTCATGCTCGGTGTGAGAAAAAAGAGGTATTGGTAAAAATTAGAAAATTGTGTCGTGAAAGATGTAATCATAAGAAATAATGTGGGGCTTATGTATGTATTACTGCCCAGATAAATGAAGGTTAGGATTTACTTTAGAGAACAAATCCAAGAACAGGGTCCATAAAGGTATATGTGCTTCATGGAGATTTTGAATACTCTAACTTGGGGCTTACTCTTGAAAAGGAGGCCCAAATTAGGAGAAGACTTATGATTGGGTTTTACTCCTGAAAAGGAATCCAAGATCAAAGGTAAATTAGGACTGTTTAAGATAAATTAAGACTGGGTCTTAATCCTGAGGAGGATGCCCAAATTAGGGGACTGGGGATTACTCCTAAGGAGGATGCCTAGGTTAGGGGATATGGGACTTACTCCTAAGAGGATGCCCAAATTAGGGGACTGGGGCTTACTCCTAAGGAGGATGCCCAGATTTGGGAACTTTAAGAATTGGGGCTTACTCCTAAGGAGGATGCCCAAGTTAAGAATTATGACTAGGACTTACTCCTGAAAAGGAGGATGCCCAAATTAGAGGACTTGGGGCTTACTCCTAAAGAGGATGCCCAAATTAGAGGACTTATGACTGGGGATTATTCCTAAAAAGGAGACCCAGGTTAAGGGTTCTCTCATCTTAAAGGATGAGGTTGAATGAATTAAATCTCAATCTTTAGTGACATAAAGATGTGTAAATCACTAGGTTTTGAGAAATATTCCATAGAATTCCTTTCAGATAAGGAAGTCAAATCAAGAAATCATGCCATAAATGGCTTTGAAGAGTGTCTTGAAGACTGAATCTTGAATAGGAAAGGTGTAATGGCTTAAGAGGGGTGAAATGGGCAAGAAAGGCACCCAAAAAGGCTGGGGCGCACTAGTCCTGACAGGCACGAAGGTACTGCGTGGGCGCGCAAGTCCTGGCCGCGTAGGTATGCCTGCGCGACACATGGTGTACTTGCATGATGGTTAACCAGCAGGTTAATAATTGAGCGACTCTTCATTAAAGCCTTTAAAATCCTCTTGAGGTTCTTCCAGAAGAAGGGCGCGCAAGATCTATTGAAGGAGTAAGGCGGAGCGCAAGTGTGGCCCTTTTCCCTTAAGGGTTGGCCACTCGGGCGCGCAAGTGTTGATGAGTTTCAACACTTAGGCCTTCCTCCCCCTCTTTAGATCTTCCGTTCTAGTTATGAAATTTCCTTAGAAGTGTTTCGGAAGCTTTGAGAAGAGACTAGGGTGCTGGGAGCTCAAATATGAGTTTCTGGAAAAAATCCTCCTCCAAATGGGGGGCCCACAGGGTCTATTTATAGGCAGAAGAAGACCCCGGGCGGTTATCACTTAGGTCGCGCATGTCACTTGCGCGACCATAGTGCGTCGCGCAAGTGGACTTGCACGACTATGAGGAAACTTGCGCGACTTATGGGAAATCTTCTCCTTGTTCATCCCTTTGTCGATTTTTAATATTTTCTTCAAAGGATGAATCAATTTGTGCTAAGTCATTTCCATTTTCTGATCATTAGATTTTGCGACGAAAGGAGCATCAACACACAATTATTAAGGGAAATCGTTATTAACCCTTTCTATAATGTGGGATTTTAATAAAGAAATTTTCAATTATCCAACCCCTAATTTCCGAGATCGATTTTAAATTGGGAGATTTCAATTTATTGAAAGCGGGGAGAATACAATAGTCAGAGGTATTAAAATTTGAAATTTAGGTTTGAATCATACATGACATGTGACAATGAGCTTACACAAGAATGTAACACCCCAGGACTTTATGATATATTCATTTTTAAATAAATTTGACCCCTTCTATAGTTTTCAGACAATAAAACCCCATGTTTAAATGAACCATAATATAGTATACCATTATAACCTACACATTAATTTGTAATAAATTAATATTAATAAATAAACTATGAAAATTATGTGTATCTACTCATTATAAATAAAATATTATTGATTTAAAATAAAAATAAATTTTTTCTAAAAAATTTATTTTCTAAAAATAGTTTAGTCGCGCTTTGCACACATAATCTATAATTAATTTTTTTTCTAAATTTAAGAAATTTAAATTCAAATATTAACTTTATTTTTTATATAAACAAATCAAAATTACATTATCTATATTAATTTGTATTTTCTTAAAAGATTTTTTTATTAATAATGAAAAATACTGATTTTTATTCAAAAATAAATTTTCGTTTAAATAATTTTTAAGGTTAATTTTTTTAATTTTATTTCAATAAATAGTAGTTAAATTAAATTAAATTTTAAAAAATCATTGGAATCAATTTTTTATTTTTAAAATAAAACATTCTAAACATAAGATAATTTCCTCTCTGGAACCCCGCTTTTCTGTTGCTTTTGTGGGTAAAATTTTAAATTGGGTTCATCCACATCAATTAAATTAATTCTTAAAGAATATATCATATATTTTTAATAATAATAATTTATATTATCCAATAATTTCATTTTTACTTTTGACCACTATGATTAGTAAAAGAAGAAGAAATTAATTATTACGATTAAGGTACAAACTGATTTACTATGTGTCAAACTAAAAGGATAGAAATTAAAATTACCTAATAAAATAAAACACAAATTGGATGGACATATTTAGAAATTATAACATTTAAGGGACTAATATAATCCCTTTTTTAGGAATTTTACACAATAAAAGTGAGGTTGTAATTAAATGTTTTCAAAAAAAAAATCCATGTGTGTCATCTCCCCCAATTCTAAAAGGCCACCCCCACCCCTCCCCTATTTACATTTAAAAGTAGATCTTTTTAAGAAAATAAATAAAAAAATGAATTCCTTAATCGCCTAAAAACATTCTAGATATCTTTATGAATTATAATTACCACCTAGGATGGAATTTGGTGCAAACCTAAAGATGTTGTCTGAAGTAGAGATAATGTTTTTAAATTAGTGTTTTTATATTATTTTTTCTTCCACATACATAAACTACATTTAAATAATTATAATATAATAAAATATTTATCTTCCATATACTAATATTTTATTATTTTATTTTCATTACCAGTATCCCTGAAATCTTCCATCAAATGGGAGACAAAATCGTCAACCATGTGTACGACGAACTACCACCTCGCGAACATATGTAATTAATTTTTAATCACCAACATTAAAGGCTGAATATAATGATAGATTTAACATATTTATATGATATTTATGATATTATTATAATTATTTAATTTTAATATCACATATGCCTTTTTATGTTCCACTCTATTCAAAATGTGATAACATCACTCTTGTGTACGACGGGCTACTGCTTCGAGAAACGATGAGGTTCATTTTTCCCTAATTCATTACATTGAAGGTAATAAGGAAGCATTTAGTGAATATATGTGATATATATAAATAAAATCAAATTTATTTGTTAAAATTAATATATCACACACTACCTTATCCCTTTAACCATTAAAGAAATTTTAGTGTCCCTTATACGTACATAGGGACTACCTTCTCCATGAAGTGATGTGATCCATTCTCCATGTTGAAAATTATATTATAAAAATAAAAATATATATAATGAAAAAAAATATTTGTTATATTAATATAATTTTTAATATTATGGAAAAATATAATATACACAAGAACTACATCTTTCATAGAAAAAACCCATAATAAAAAATATGGCAATAATCACTAGAAACAATGAAAATAATGAAATATTATTTACAAATGGGTGGTCAAATGTTATAACCGGTTTATAGATGAAATTATAAAGATTTATTTAGTTATATTATAAATTAATAACATGACTAAAAATATTACACAATAGGGTAAAGTATATTCAACTAGAGGGAAGCATGGGGTAAGAAACTTTTTCTCAATTTCCCTTCATTGGAGTATATTGTAATGTTATGGGACTAATTTATATGATATGGTTTCCATAATGCAATATTTAAATATAATAATATGATAAAAATAATATTTCATTTCATTTTATGTTTTAATTTGAACTATTACATCATGTTATATATTACATAAAATTTACCATGTGGTAAATAATTTCATAACACAATTTCTTTTCATTGAGTAATATTACTTATTCATTGGATTTTATATTTTAAGACTATTATTGTAATAACTTTTCAATATATTATGTTGTTTTTTATATTTTCTATGAATATTTACAATTTATATAGAATATAAATTCCTTGTTTAGTGCTCATCTCAACCTTATGATCTTTGTAAGGGTTTATTTTTCAAATTTATTTTACCCAGGATAGTTTAATCATGAATTTACATTGATTGAAATAATTTGATCATTGCATAAAAAACAAATTTAATATTATTATACTATTTTTATTCAAAAAAAATCACATAATGATACTATTTTTTCCAAAAATTATTACTTACTATTTTTTAGAAAATTCATTTAAGGAAATATGACTCAATTTCTCTCTTCTATCAAAAATTTATTTTATTCCAAGAAATTATTATCTAAAAATTATTTCAAAAATAATTTGGATTTTAATAAAAAATTATTATTAATTTAATTATTACGTATTTTTATTCTTAATTGAATAAAATCAATTTTCATGTTTTTTCCAAAAATAGCCCGTAAGAATTTTATAAAAAATGCGAAATGAATATTTATTTTAATATGTATTGCATGTATAAAGTTCTCTACCGTAATGACCACTAAATGTTTTAAATAATAATATATATTTTTCAATCTTTATTTTAAAATTAAATTACTTTTCCCAATATTTTTTGAGTTTTAGTTCTAATCATATATTTTTATAGTGAAGGGGATATTTAAAACAATTTTATTTTTTAAGATAATTTTATTATATTTATACTCATTAATGAAAAAAATAATTATTTTACTTATAATACACAAGAGATATGATTTATTAATACCATAATTATTGTTTTTATGGATGGTATGTTATCATTATTACCAAATAGATTATTCATTCAATTTCTTGAATAATTTTTTTAGTCATTAACATTCCCTTAAGAATACACTTACTAATGATAATTGGACATTAAATTTTCACTTAATAAACATATAATTTTTCATGGATATATTTATTTATTGAATCATGTATAATTTCTAGATACTAATTTATATATTGAATTTTATTTTATTATCTAAGGAAATATTGACAAATATTAATTCATTACTCAATATAGATATTTTTTGATAATTCAAAGTATTAGTGAATTAAATTAATTTTTCGATATATCAGGAATTATTTAGGCAAGAATTGATCGGTGGGGCTTATAGTTATATATCCACTTGATAAATTGGTATTCTCATAAGATAAATCAATCAGATATCATTAAATATGTTTCTACTTGTTGTTTTGAAATGTCTTGTGAAAGATTTTAATAGTAGAGGTATCATGATACATGAGATCATGACATCCAATAATTTAAAATTGCATTCATTGTGAATTTAGTTATATTATCCATGATATTTTCTCAATGAGTTTATCTATGGCTTCATTTCATTCTCAGTTATTGATTAAATGGAATGTGTTTTCAATTATATATTATTCTATATTCATTATGTCGTTTCTATTTATGATATTCAGGATATTTTAATGGAATGTGTGTTCATTTATTTACCATTACTCATTTATTATTCTAGGTATATTCATGAAAGTCACTTTATGTAAATGGAATATGTAAAAATTTAGCTACCTTTCCATACTGATTATTCCTTATCTTTCTTTGATAGTCATGTTATTTAAAAGGCATGTGTGTCCAGTTATTTAATATTCTATATTGATTATTAGTTATCTATTCATGATAGTAAATTTATTTATTAAATGGAACATGTGTTCTAATATTTACCATTCCATACTGATTATTCTATATTTATTATTCTTAATTTACATATTATATAATCATATTTAGATAAATCATATTGATAATTTTATGTCCACCTTATTTTTGTTCTTTCCCAAGAATTCAAGATGTGTTCTATGAATGATATGAAAGGGTACGCTAGAGGGAATAATGGTTTTCTTGAAAAATATTAAACATTTTTATTCAAATTTAATAGGTGATTATTTTATGTTTATAGTTTCAAAGTATAATAATGTATTCTACCTTTTGGGATGTGATTCCATGTATCTTATGTCATCAGATCTGAGTTACAATAATAGGGGTTGTTACAGTTGGTATATAAGGAAGTTTTTTAGAAACATTAGAATCCTGATTAATGAAAACATAGATTATTGAAAATGATGCTATGAAAGACATTAGGCATATGTATATAAGAATACATTAATATTTTGGTTTGGTAGAGGTTATATGGTATTTCATGCAAATACATAACTGAATGGATATTATAATTGGACATAGTTCCACCATATATTTACCTATGGGGTAATAAATAATACAAAGGAACATCTATCCTTACTCAATTGTTACCTGGAATAAAAAATAGGGCCTTACTACACACTTGGACTGACACTCTCGGTGGATAAGCTTTTAATAATTAAGATTTTATTTACAATACAATTAAATTTATTTGAATATATGATGATTATGACAACCCTGCTTTTTATTACAACTTAAACATGCTTTATTACATAAAACTTCACTTGATCCAACAAAGAAGATCGAGAGGTTTAGTGTCTTTGGGGGTTAGGATCATTAAATAAAAACTTTAAACGTGAAATACAACATCTTTATTGAAAACTTCCTTTACATGACCACTACATTCCTTCGTACTTAGCATTGCATGGGATAACCTGAGGACATGCATAAGAAAAGGGTGAGATATAAAGCCCAATAAGGGAGTAAACAATGAATAACATGAGGAGTGAAATACATGTTAGGCAATAGGCATATCAATATAGCATAATAGAAACATGAGCATAAAGGCATGATAAAGCATGATAATCATAACATTGAAATGTGGCAACAACACTTAACATTGAATTAGCATGAGCCAAGGCTCATTGCACATGGAGCATGGGTAAACCCTCATTGCACTTGAAGCACGAGTAAACCCTCATTGCACTTGAATTAGCATGAGTAAAAACTCATTGCACATGACGTATCATGATACTATACTTTACCCAATGCATTGGAGCGCTATAAAGGGCGCACCCTTCTTAAAAATTTCATTTCATGCATAAGTGTGCCACATGGATCATAAAACATGGATTCATAAAACATAATCATTTCTTCCACGATAAAGGAATTTGGAATTCATACATGAAAATTTATAGTCAATATGTAAATGTGCATAAAGGTGAATACCCTTGATGGAGAAATGGGCATGGTATTCACTACACAAAGACATTGGCTTAGAAAATCTGTGCGATTTCGGCAGCGTAACGGCGTGACATAAGAATTCATAAAAAAGGTTGATGAGAGAGAAATGGGTTCCTCATCATATTTACATGTAATGTACAGTAAGGAGATCATATATATACATGTCCCAACAAAATAAATGGAATTTAGATTCATGATACAAAAGTATTGCTTGAATGTAAAAGAAGAGAGAGAAGTTCCTTTCGGAATTTCGGCATAGTAACGGGTGTACATGGGAGGCATTTAATGAGAGAGAAAGGGTTCTCCAATCATTCAAACAATAAGAGGGCAGTATGGGGGAGGTGCGAAACCATACCCCAACATTCATAATTGAAATAAAAAAAGGCAATACAACTTAAATAAAATTGACAAAAATGAGAAAGGAAGAAAACCCCTTACTTGGAAGTGTGCTTCCAAAGGCTAGAGGGAGGCTTGTGAGAGGCTTCTTGGGAGCTTGGGGCACCTTGAGAGGATTCTAGAGAGAGTAGGGCTGAGGTTGGACGAACTTCAAGGGCTTTGAGTGAGGAGGAAGTGGGAGCTTGGGTGGGTTTATATAGAAAAGGTGAGAGAATTCTTTATTATTTAGGTTTGGGACCCCTTATATTAAAATAATCCAAACCACAAACCATCCCATGGTATTTGCCCATGGTTTCTGGAAAAGGAAACAGGAAAAAAATATCTTACAAGTCCAAGGTCCGAACTTATTAAAAAATTAGGGTTGCTTATGTGGAGGTGAGTCACACTCCCATATAAATTAATTTAAAAAGGCAAAGTGTTGAATAAGTCTTGAGGGCTCCATTAATGCTTTGAAAAGTAAGTCAAACAAACCCAAAACCTCATTATTTTAATGATAAAACACATATTGGCCGAACATAAGGATTATGGTATTTTATTACATCACCATTGGGTCATTATGATGTCATAAAACACATTATATATTTAAATGGTATTTAATTTTTACCCAAAAATTTGACTGTCTCAGAAAATTATGAAAAATTCACCATTGGATAATTTCGACGTCCTGATTCCAAAAATAATATTTATTTTATATAAATAATTTTCTAAATATGTGAATTTTCACTTTTAAAATAAAAAACGACATTTATAAAAAATTCACGGGTTTTGACAGAAATGGCTTTCACACCTTAATAAAAATTTTAATTGCATTCATAAAATTATAAGATCATTTATATTTAATAAAAATTAATTTAATATTAATAATAATATTTTATTAAAATATTATTTAATTCAAAAAGCCTTTAATTTAATAAAATATAATTCTTAATTAAATAATAACTAAAAACACCATTTGTACTTTAAAAACTAATTACAATGTATCAAAAAAATTATATTCATTATTATATACAAAAAATAATGTACATGAACATGGTGCTACTTATTTGTTACATAACCCCTTAAAATAGCTGCATAAGACCTAAGGGTAAGGTGTGCGATGGTGACAGACTCTTGGGGTTGCTCGGATAACATCGTTCGAGTGGTAATCTCTATCAACTTCCATTTTTCCCGTAGACGATCACGTTCGAGCTTGACTTGATGAAGCTCAGCTTGGGCTTGGTCAAGGGCAAAGCCCAAAGACGCCACCTCTTTTCCGAGCTCCGACAAATGGGCTTCGTAAGGGGCAATTCTACTGGATGAGGCCATCGCTTCCTTTGTCTGAGTAGAAATGTGTTCGTTAAAGCCTTATATTTATACTACTCAGATGATCACTGTTCAACGGCTATAAAAGTAATAGTCACAAATCTTAACGTAAAACTAAAAAAGCTGACATCTTATAAAAAAACATTTTTCATAAATAAACATTTAACTGGATCAAGAGGGATTTTCCATTAATGAAACTTTGGGTCGTTACAACATTCCCCCCTTAAGAAATTTCGCCCTCGAAATTTTCCTTTTCCCACACTAAAACAAATGTGGGTAACTTAGCTTCATCATATCCTCCGACTCCCAAGTTGCTTCTTCAAACTTGTGGTTTCTCCACAACACCTTAACGAGGGGCATTGTCTTATTTCGTAGAACTTTTTCTCTACGATCTAAGATCTTCACTGGTTGCTCATCATAAGAAAGATCATCTTCTAATTGTACCACCTCGGAATATAGTACATGTGAAGGGTCTGGTATGTACTTCCTTAAGAGGGATACATGGAAGACATCATGCACCTTGGCCATAGTAGGTAGAAGTGCTAGTCGATAGGCCACAGCCCCAACACGATCAAGAATCTCAAATGGGCCGATGTACCTTGGACTTAGCTTCCCTTTCTTTCCAAACCTCATGACCTTCTTCCACGGAGATATGCGTAAAAACACCATGTCTCCGACTTTATACTCAAGGTCTCGTCGACTATTATCTGCATAACTCTTCTATCGACTTTGGGCTACCTTGATATGATGCTGAATGGTTTTCACCTTCTCCACCATTTCTTCGACCATTTCTGGTCCAAACAGCTTACGTTCACCGACCTCATCCCAACATGCCGGTGTTCTACACCTTTTCCCATACAGGGCTTCATATGGTGCCATTTGGATGCTCGAGTGGAA
Source organism: Viscum album (assembly GCA_963277665.1). Taxonomy (NCBI): domain Eukaryota; kingdom Viridiplantae; phylum Streptophyta; class Magnoliopsida; order Santalales; family Viscaceae; genus Viscum; species Viscum album. Next base: position 879,834,840 of record OY728153.1, on the reverse strand, counting down.
ACTATTATTATTAGAGAACTCAACTAGAGGAAGATGTTGATCCCATCCTCCTTTAAAGTCCATTGAGCACGCTCTCAACATATCCTCAAGTGTTTGGATAGTCCGCTCGGATTGGCCATCAGTTTGAGGATGATAGGCCGTACTGATGTTTAGTTCAGTATTCAGAGCATGTTGAAGACTCTTCCAAAACTTAGAGGTAAATCTTGGATCTCAGTCAGACACAATAGATAGTGGTACTCCATGAAACTGTACCACTTCCCGGATATATATTTGTGCCAGTTGATCCAAAGAGAAATCCTCTCGAATAGCAATGAAGTGTGCAGTCTTTGTAAGACGATCCACAACAACCCAGATTGCATTGTTGCCTTTGGATGTCCTTGGAAGTCCGGTGACAAAGTCCATGGTGATGTTCTCCCATTTCCATTTTGGTATGGGCAATGGTTGCATCATCCCCTTAGACTTCTGCCTCTCTGCCTTCACTTGCTGACACACCAGGCACATTGATGTATATTCAGCGATCTCCTTCTTCATATTATCCCACCAAAAGTTTTCTCGGAGATCTCGATACATCTTTGTGCTCCCTGGGTGAATAGAGAAAATTGAACTATGTGCATCACCCAAAAGTTCCTTCTTCAGATCCGAACATGATGGAACACATAGTCTTTTCCCAAACCGCACAATTCCTTCTTCATTAACATTAAACTCTGAGGATTCTCCCTTTTTGATAGCTTCCACTTTTTCTTGGATTCCCGCATCATCCTTTTGAGCATCCTTTAACCCTTCCAAAAGAGATGGTTGAGCAATCATTTGTGAAAGGATTGATGATGTTCCCTTCTTTATGATTCCCACGTCCATCTTCATCAAGTCTAAGAAGATTGGATCCTTCTCAATTCTCATCATTGATAGAATTGCTGGATCCTTTCTACTTAGGGAATCTGCCACCTTGTTCGCCTTCCCAGGGTGGTAATGTATTGAACAGTCATAATCCTTGATGAGCTCTATCCATCTTCTCTGGCGCATATTAAGCTCTTTCTGTGTGAATATATATTTAAGACTCTTGTGGTCAGTATATATCTCACATTTCTCTCCATAGAGATAATGCCGCCAGATTTTCAAGGCAAAGATCACCGCCGCCAACTCCAGATCATGCGTTGGATAGTTTCGCTCATGGATTTTCAACTGCCTTGAGGCATAGGATATCACTTTATCATTCTGCATCAGCACACATCCTAATCCCTTCTTCTAAGCATCACTGAATACCACAAAAAGCTCCCCACTTGTGGGTAAAGTGAGCACGGGTGCAGTGATAAGCCTCCTTTTCAACTCCTTGAAGCTTTCTTCGCATTCATCACTCCATGAAAACTTTACTCCCTTTCGAGTTAGCTTGGTAAGAGGGTTGGACAATCGTGAGAAATTTCTCACAAATCATCGATAATATCCAGCTAACCCCAAGAAGCTACGGATATCAGTTACCGATGTTGGCCTCGGCCATCCCTCAATTGCATCTGTTTTGGAGGGGTCCATAGATATCCCATTGCTTGTGATGATATGACCCAAGAATGAGACTTCCTTCAACTAAAACTCACACTTGCTGTACTTTGCATAGAGCTTCTCCTTGCGCAAAGTCTCTAGTACAGTTTTTAAATGCTCCTCATGGTCCTCCTTGGTTTTAGAGTATATTAGAATATCATCTATTAAGACTACCACAAATTTGTCTAGGTAATCTCTAAAGACTCTATTCATCAAGTCCATGAATATTGCTGGAGCATTGGTGAGTCCGAAAGGCATTACTATGAATTCATAGTGCCCGTACCTTGTACGAAAAGCAGTCTTAGGGATATCTTCCTTCTTCACCCTTACTTGATAATATCTCGACCGCAAGTCGACCTTGGAGAAGTATTGTGCTCCACGTAGCTGATCAAACAAGTCATCGATTCTTGGGAGATGATACTTGTTCTTTATCGTGATTTTGTTAAGTTCACGATAATCGATGCAAAGCCGCATTGACCCATCCTTCTTCTTGACGAAGAGGACTGGTTCACCCCATGGTCATGCACTTGGGCGTATAAACCCTTTATCCAAATTCTCCTGTAGTTGTTTCTTCAGCTCTTCAAGCTCAACAACAGCCATTCTATATGGAGTCTTGGATATTGGTAGTGCCCCAGGTATAAGTTCAATTGAGTACTCAACATCTCTTCTTGGAGGAAGACCAGGAAGTTCCTCGGGAAATACTTCAGTGAATTCCCTCACAATAGACATTTCTTCAAGGGTGGTTTCTTCCTTGGACTTAATCATCTGAGCCAGATATGCGTGCTCATAAGGCAGTAATATCCATGCTTGAGATGATGGAGCTAAAGGAGATTCATCTTCTTCCTGACACTTGTAAAGAATCGGGGGTCGATTCTCCATATGGAGTGTGATTTCCCTCTCCCGACAATTTATGTTGGCTCTATATAAGGAAAGCCAATCCATGCCAAGAATTGCATCAAATTCCACCAAAGGGAGTATGAAGAGGTTCGCTGGGAAATTAAATCCACATATTATAACAGGGGAGGACTTATACTCATGGGATGCAATGATTGCCCCATTTGCCGTACTCACCGACATCTTTACTTCCATGATTTGTGGTGGTGCAGGGATTGTTCTACTAAACTTTTGAGATATAAAATAATGTGTAGAACCTGAATCAAAAAGTACGTTCGCTATTCTTGAATGAATAACTAGCGTACCTATCACCACTTCATTTTCGGGGTTCACTTCGGCAGAAGTGATGGAAAAAGCTCTTCCTTGTTATCTTGTAGGTTGTTGATTGCCTCCGATAACCCTTGGATTAGGGCACTGATTCGCAAAATGACCCGGTTCATTGCATTTGAAGCATTGAACAACACGTTGAGGTTCGAACGGAGCGTTCCTCTCCTCTGTCGCAGCCGCGGGTCCTTCTTGCTGACAGTTAACAGCTAGGTGCCCTTCTCTTCCACACTTGAAGCATTTTCTTGTCCCCCTAAGGCAATTTCCAGGGTGCTTCTTTCCATACTTTTGGCAAGTGGGGTGCTGGAATTTCTTAGCGTCGTTGGATTTATCCATCGGACCACCAGCATTGAAGTCCACCTTACGCTTCTTGTCCCCATGATACCCCTGTGATTCTCCGATCTCCATTTCAACCTTGAGGGCACATCGTACAATTTCCTCATAGCTGTCGAAGTCACGGATCGCTAATGCTTTCCGCAAGCTAGGCTTCATCCCACCAAAGAAGCGGTCAACCATGCATTCGGGGGTAACGACAAAGCTGGAAGCGTATCGTGCAAGCCTTGTGAAGTTTGCCTCGTACGCTCCCACAGATTCTTCATCTTTCTGTTTGAGGGAAAGGAAGTCCCTTTCCATCTTAAGACGGAGGGTGCGTGGAAAATATTTATCGAAAAACATCTTCCGGAATACCTTCCATTCCAAAGCCTCGATCTCCTCCTCAGGATTCGTATTTTTGATCAATGTCCACCATTGATCAGCTTCACCCTCCATACGATAAGCCTCCAGGAGAACCCTCTCTTTTTCAGAGCATTGGAGGATGGAGAATATCTTTTCAATGGAGTTGATCCATTGTTCAGCAATCGTGGGATCGGATGATCCACTAAAAGTAGGAGGCCTTTGTCTCATGAAGCTTTCAATAGCGACTTGTTCATTCTTAGGGGGGGGGTTGAACGTTCCTCTTGACCAGTGTTTCTATTCAAAACTTGAGTTAGCTGAGAGAGAAGCGTGACAAAGTTCGCGATTCCCGCTCCCATTGGATTGGGCATCTCATAAGTACAATCATCACACTGATCTTCACAACGGTTGTTAGCCCGAGTTCTCCTATTACCGGCCATTGGCTGGAATAAAAGAAAGTTAGGGGTAACACATAAAGGGTAATCCAAAGACAAAAGTTGATGACTTATAAATAAACTTTAATCTCTTTAACTCATGAGTCTATAGGATTCAATCCAGGCTTTTCATGATCTTCCTTCTAACATATATTCTTAGGGGCATTTTTCCCTTAATAAGGGTTCATACTAAGATTGTGAATTTATCAAAACATATCCCCCAGGAGTGTCGTAACCAAGAGTGCAGCAAGGCCCGTTGTCGTACACCAGTTCCCGTTCGAGTCTAGCTCAAAGCGGTGTTTTCGGGTTTTACCCCTAGGATACATCTGTGCTAGAGCCGCCTCTACCTGCTCGTATCCAGAAAGGGATGTATTTTTTTGATAAACCACTTACATAATATTTACCAAAACTTAGGGATGTTTTTATTATTCTTAGTCTTGTATTTAAGGCTTTACTAGGGTTTCCTAATCCCAAAAATAACTAAACCTATCCTCTGATACCAACTATGACAACCCTGCTCTTTATTACAACTTAAACATGCTTTATTACATAAAACTTCACTTGATCCAACAAAGAAGATCGAGAGGTTTAGTGTCTTTTGGGATTAGGATCATTACATAAAAACTTTAAACTTGAAATACAACATCTTTATTGAAAACTTCCTTTACATGACCACTACATTCCTTCGTACTTAGCATTGCATGGGATAACCTGAGGACATGCATAAGAAACGGGTGAGCTATAAAGCCCAGTAAGGGAGTAAACAATGAATAACATGAGGAGTGAAATACATGTTAGGCAACAGGAATATCAATAGATCATAATAGAAACATGAGCATAAAGGCATGATAAAGCATGATAATCATAACATGGAAATGTGGCAACAACACTTAACATTGAATTAGCATGAGCCAAGGCTCATTGCACATGGAGCATGAGTAAACCCTCATTGCACTTGAAGCACGAGTAAACCCTCGTTGCACTTGAATTAGCATGAGTAAACACTCATTGCACATGACGTATCATGATACAATACTTTACCCAATGCATTGGAGCGCTATAAAGGGTGCACCCTTCTTAAAAATTTCATTTCATGCATAAGTGTGCCACATGGATCATAAAACATGGATTCATAAAACATAATCATTTATTCCACGATAAAGGAATGTGGAATTCATACATGAAAATTTATAATCAATATGTAAATGTGCATAAAGGTGAATACCCTTGATGGAGAAATGGGCATGGTATTCACTACACAAAGACGTTGGCTTAGAAAATCGGTGCGATTTCGGCAGCGTAACGGCGTGACCTAAGAATTCATAAAAAAGGTTGATGAGAGAGAAAGGGGTTCCTCATCATATTTACATTTAATGGAATGTAAGGAGATCATATATATACATGTCCCAACAAAAAAATGGAATTTAGATTCATGATACAAAATTATTGCTTGAATGTAAAAGAAGAGAGAGAAGTTCCTTTCGGAATTTCGGCATAGTAACGGTTGTACATGGGAGGCATTTAATGAGAGAGAAAGGGTTCTCCCATCATTAAAACAATAAGAGGGCAGTATGGGGGAGGTGCGAAACCATACCCCAACAATCATAATTGAAATAAAAAAAGGCAATACATCTTAAATAAAATTGACAAAAATGAGAAAGGAAGAAAACCCCTTACTTGGAAGTGTGCTTCCAAAGGCTAGAGAGAGGCTTGTGAGAGGCTTCTTGGGAGCTTGGGGCACCTTGAGAGGATTCTAGAGAGATTAGGGCAGAGTTTGGACGAACTTCGAGGGCTTTGAGTGGGGAGGAAGTGGGAGCTTGGGTGGGTTTATATAGGAAAGGTGAGAGAATTCTTTATTATTTAGTTTTGGGACCCCTTATATTAAAATAATCCAAACCAAAAACCATCCCATGGTATTTACCCATGGTTTCTGGAAAAGGAAAGTGGAAAACAATATTTTACAAGTCAAAGGTCCGAGCTTATTAAAAAATTAGGGTTGCTTATGTGGAGGTGAGTCACACTCCCATGGAAATTAATTTAAAAAGGCAAAGTGTTGAATAAGTTTTGAGGGCTCCATTAATGCTTTGAAAAGTAAGTCAAACAAACCCAAAACCTCATTATTTTAATGAGAAAACACATACTGTCCGAACATAAGGATTATGGTATTTTATTACATCACCATTGGGTCATTATGATGTCATAAAACACATTATATATTTAAATGGAATTTAATTTTTACCCAAAATTTTGACTGTCTCAGAAAATTATGAAAAATTCACCATTGGATAATTTCGACGTCCTGATTCCAAAAATAATATTTATTTTATATAAATAATTTCCTAAATATGTGAATTTTCACTTTTAAAATAAAAACCGACATTTATAAAAAATTCACGGGTTTTGACAGAAATGGCTTTCAAACCTTAATAAAAATTTTAATTGCATTCATAAAATTATAAAATCATTTATATTTAATAAAAATTAATTTAATATTAATAATAATATTTTATTAAAATATTATTTAATTCAAAAATCCTTTAATTTAATAAAATATAATTCTTAATTAAATAATAACTAAAAACACCATTTGTACTTTAAAAACTAATTGCAGTGTATCAAAAAAATTATATTCATTATTATATACAAAAAATAATGTACATGAACATGGTGCTACTTATTTGTTACATAACCCCTTAAAATAGCCGCATAAGACCTAAGGGTAAGGTGTGCGATGGTGACAGACTCTTGGGGTTGCTCGGATAACATTGCTCGAGTGGTAATCTCTATCAACTTCCATTTTTCCCGTAAACGATCACGTTCGAGCTTGACTTGATTAAGCTCAGCTTGGGCTTGGTCAATGGAAAAGCCCAAAGACGCCACCTCTTTTCCGAGCTCTGACAAATGGGCTTCGTAAGGGGAAATTCTACTGGATGAGGTCATCGCTTCCTTTGTCTGAGTAGAAATGGGTTCGTTAAAGCCTTATATTTATACTACTCAGCTGATCACTGTTCAACGGCCATAAAAGTAACTGTTACAAATCTTAACGTAAAACTAAAAAAGTTGACATCTTATAAAAAAACATTTTTCATACAGAAACATTTAACTAGATCAAGAGGGATTTTCCATTAATGAAACTTTGGGTCGTTACAATGATAATTAAAGTCCTAAGCTAATACAAACATATCTTATATTAAAAATAAGGTGTCATAATTTGGAAATTTCATTAGTGATTCATCTTTATTATGTGGTTTCCCAGTATTATTATAGTTTATCATACTATAATTTTTGGCTCTAGTCAATGGTTGGATCCCTAAGTAATCATGTTATCATTTAATAAGATGGAAAATTTGATGAATATGAGCATCTAAATGTTATGATAATTAGAATGAAATATATCATGATTATTCCTAATCATTTATCTTTAAATATGATTAAAACATATACCTTAACCATCTCTTAGACTCTCCAATAAAGATAAATATGGAGTTCGCGGAGAGCCCGAGTGGTGGAGAAAATAGGTGAATAAAGTCTACATTTACTTTATCTCAAAAATTTGGAAAGAAGAACCCATGAAATTTTATCAAGGTAATGGGAAAATGTTTTATATATAGAAAAAAATGGAATAAATAAATGAATTTCTAAGAAAAAAATAATACTATGATGGATTGGAGTAAAATTCAATCAATGGATCCATTTATATTTTGTTGTATTGAATAATGGGAACCTGGGCATTATCTGAATCAATTCCCTATTCTAAAGGATAAACACAATACTCAGGAAGGAACTGTGTTCAAATAAAATGGTTGAATGAATTATATATTCGGATTATTGAATTATTTTTACCATCGGTATTTTGGTTAAAAAAAACACGAATCATATAAATATTTTGTTGTATTTTAAAATCAGATATTTATTCATTAATTTAAGATATATTGACACCATTTTTGGTTTATGAGCATATGATTGATTATATGCTAAAATTTATAAACACCTTTTTTAGGTTTTTTATTATCGGATTCTACTATGATTAAGGATATTCTGGTAGAAATTTATGGACATACAATCCATTGGATTAGTATGTGTTTTAGTGAAAAATATATTTAAAGAATAATGACCTAAATATTTAAGAAATAATATTAAAGGTATCGGTAATATTTTCAGCTTATATTTTTTTCATGTTGACATAATTGTGTGTTTTTAAAAATTGGTAATGTTATAGAAATTATATAAATACGGTTTCTAAAAAAGGAATACCCACATGTCAGGTGACAACCCATCGCATCTGGTAAGGCTATGGGGAATAATCCCGTAATAGAAGGTGGTAAGTTTTTAATTCTTAATAATATCTTAAATGAATTTCTTATTAATATTTCATTTTTTTACTTAATGGAATTGAAGAATAAATATTAATGATGAATCATTAATGTTACTATTTAGGTTTATAGATTATTAATTTGCTCTACCTATATTGGATTTATAAAATATTTAAAATTGGTGAAAATAGTTTTCACTATTTTATTCATATCATGATCCATTAAAAGTTAATTTTAGTTACTCATACATAAAAAATCATTGTGGAAATTTATTTCATGGAGTATGTCATGAATTATAAATGTATTGAAGCACAAACATATAATTATATTTCTCTTATGAAGTCAAAATATATAATGTACGTCTATTTATTTATATTATTAAATATTAAAATAATTACTCAAAATTAAGAAAATGATCTTGAAACTAATATTTTCTCATAATACCTTCTTATCATATGATTAAAATTTTATTTTAATTCATCATATATTTTGGTTTATTAAGAAATTAACTTTCTATTCATCATTTGTTATCTTGTGATCAATGATCTCTATCACTTTCTCCAATTATTTATTCTTTTCATTCATTCCATATCATCACCTATATTTAATTTTATCTTATATGGAAACCTATTTATTTGTTATTCCATATGAAATTTTTTTACATCACCATATCTCTTATTAATAGGATTTTTTATTAACCCTTTTTAGGATGTTGGTTTTTACCAAATAAATTTTCCAATATCAATCCCTTTATTGCAAAGATCAAGTTTATATTACGATGATGAAATTTATTTTGGGTGGGGAGAATGTAACACCAATGTATTTCAAAAGATAAAATTTATGTTGGATATAATATAAAATATGAAAAAAAAAGTGTAGAAATAATACAACACCACGAGACATTATGACATATTTATATTTAAATATATTTGGTCACTACTATAGATTATGAAATGTGAAACCCTAATTCTAAATGAACCATATTACAATATATCATTATAACAGAGACAATAAATTATTTTTCAAATATATTAAAAATTAAATTATGAAAATTATTGTAACATCCCAAGTAAATGAAGAATAAGACATATTTCATATTTATTAATATTTGTGAATTAAATATTAATTTTACTTTAAAAGGGTTTCTATGTTCGATAGCATACCTGATACGCAACAACAGGTTTCTTTGTAATCTTACGTTGCACAATAATAATATAATATTATTATTTTAAATGGTAGTTAACTTCTAACCGTTGTAGTGGCGGGAATGAAAAAAACTAACTAAAATATGATTATACATGTTTGTTATATGTATTTACTTTTATTCAATAAAAGTTAGAGGCTTAAAATGTGAATGAATCTAATTTTAAGCATAATTTACATTAAAATGCCGATTTTCCGCCTTTTAATGGAGAAACCTTTTTAAATATAGTTTTTGTCACTTTAATACATTCTAATTGACTAAATAATATCCTTATTTATATTGGGGACATCAAATTTTAGTTTGGGTAATTTTTTGGTATTTTTCTAATAAAGTTCATTTTATATTGAATAGTGAAAAATATTGCATTTTAATTCAAAAGTGCCTTTTTAATATAATTTATTTATATGGTTAGATTATCTTATTAGTTAGTTTTAAAGTGAAATTAAAATATATTTTTTCCATTTAATCCAATATTTGTCATTGGAATTAATTTCACTTTGAAATTAGACATAAACAAGTATCAATCTTTTGATAGTTATTGTTTCTTAAAAACACGCTATTTATTTTAACAACGGGAATTAATTTTTAAATTAATCAATTCCACTTCTATGTTTTGAATTTGGAAAAATCTAAATCTATTTTGAATTCGGATTATCAAATAATGATTAGGCTGAATTTTTTGTATTTTTCTGAAAAACTTCAATTTTTGATGAATAGTGACACCACTTAGTGGTAGTTAAAAAAAACTAACGTTTTCATTTAAATGAAATTTTACGACTTCTGTGAATTTAATTTCAAAGATCCGACATACATGGTTGTTATCAAGAAGTAAAATGTGGTTCATTGAGATGAGAATAATTGTTGGTGAATAGTAACTTTTGACTTTTATTAACTGCGGTTAAATGTAAATAGGGTAATTCATGGACAAAAGAATATTATAATAATTCAAAATTACAGTAACACTTTTCCTAACCTTATTGGTTGAGTCGTTGATGACCATGGGAATCTGTGGGTCTATTTTGGGACCCCTTTGATCCACTTGGAAGTGATAATGACAATTTAGATTAATTAATTTAATGTAATGGCCAAAATGACATAAAAATATATTTTAGTAATTAATTTTTATATGGTTTTATATAAGTCTTATTTTCAACTATAAATATTCTTTGGAAATATAAAAATATTTCCTATATCATGGTAGTTTTTTTATAATTTTTAGACAACAAATAAATTAAATTATTCATGACATAATAATGATGCAGTATTTACCTCATTAATAAATCATTTAAATAAATAAGATTATAATAATTAAAATATTATCCAAAACATGTCCAATTCTAGTTGGATGATTTTATTTCGACCATGACTCATCTTATCTTCGATAATAATGATTTTTGGACCATTAGAAACTGAATATAATTATATAATAAAATAAAAGTTTCACACTTTCCTAAAGTGCCCCTCCTCCCCCTTATAAAAGGAGACCACTTATAACCAATTCCTAACACCTCTCAAGCCATTTGGATCATCCAAACTCTGCCCAATTAAGCTCTCAACATCCATATTCTCCTCTTAGAAGCCTTACCTTAGGCAGAAGTCATTTCAAGAAGTCCTTTGGTTCAAACCAAAATGAGTTACCCAAATTAAAGGTAATAGTATCTCTTAAATTGTTTTCTTTTATTTTACTTCTCAATCCCATAAAATCGTTTTATTTCCTTTATTTTTTAACAAAACCAGTATCCTAAATATACTAGGATGTTTTTATGAGAATTATTCGAACTACACTTACACACACCTCCATTTAATGGATGAAGAACATAATGTTTCTGTGGATGGCAAACTAATGCCTCACGAAACGATGATTGTTCAATTACATCTTACTGCCTCTCATGGTTCCCATTATGATGGAATTATATTTATATATGATATATAATATGTTTATTATTTCCTTATTCTTCTGTAATTCTCTTTTTATATCATTCCTTTATGGTTTCCATAGTGGGTAAATACGATTATCTCATTTGAGGAAATGCGGACTACCACCACCTTAAAGTGATGTGCCTCGTTAATGCCTTATGTTGGAGGTATAAGGGATAATGATAATGACATTCTATATGATATTATAATATAATTATAATATACGTTTGTATCATTATGTTTTTCTTCCATTAAAATAATAAATTGAAATGAAAGTAGCGTTCATGCGTACGTACGGCTTACCGTCTCCATTAACGGTGCATTTCATTTCTTACATCTTAATGTTATGTACTATTAAAAATACATGTATATTCTGGATATATATGATATATCTGATACCAAAATCATAAATATCATTCTGGATATAATGAACCTTTTACCACATGAACAACATGTAATTATAAGAAGTCCATTTTTGACTCAAGTAGCAAATATCAACAAAGTGAACGTTATTAACTTAAATGATTAAATGATGATAATAACATGGTAATAAGTGATATAAAAGGAATAATAAACTTGAAAAAGATTCTTATGCAAGTATAAATAAACTTTACTTTATTATTCAGGAGATTAAAGAACGATCGAGTCATGTCGGACGCGAGGTAAGGGACTTCGTCTCAATCTCCTTTCATTGAGGCATATTTTGTTCTAATACAAGACTTTCTTTTATACACTATATAAAAACTCTTGACTTTTCATTTCATTAAAAGGGAATGTTTTTCTAAAAAGTGTTTTACTAAATGAAAAAAGAAAGAATGTTTCTTTTAACTTACACGGTGACAATGACCTAGCCGCCGCCGCGAGTATTATTTGATCTTTGGCTTCCTCAACATGCCGTAATGTTTTTTTAAATGAAAATAAATACCATATAATCTTTTATGTATTTTGGTAATGAAAGTGGTTTTATAATGGATTTGTTATGTCAATATATATAAGTGATATATTGTGCTTGAAATGTGTAAATGTTTCTTTTCCTTTATATTTGTTGTATGTGATATGATTTTATATTGGTACTTGGACATTTGATGGGCGGTTACGTGAAAAACCAAATGACGGGTGGTGTCGTGAATACCAGGATGGGTGGATATGTTATAACCTCTAAGGCATTGGGTATGGAAGTCGGCCGTATGGCTATTCCATTTACTGATATGTGTGGAAGTCGAAAGTATGGTTATTCCATCTAAGTATGTTTATGTCCCAAGTTACCTTTATATGTTATGTGACCTTTATATGGGTTTTATGGTAATATTTTGGTTAAAAAGGGTATGTAATGATCTTTTATTCAGTGAAGAGTATTTACTACTTCATAAAGGTGAAATTTATTACTTATGTTAAAGTATTCATGGTTTACTTGTTGTTTTGAAAAACTAATTGTTTTATTTCTTTATGTATCCCTTACTGAGCTTTATATGCTCATCCTAAGTTTTGAAATGTTTTTCAAAGGACATAAAGTGGAATAGGGTCAAGGATAGGATCAATGAAAAGTCATGCCGTATAAAACATGGAACTATACATGACTTTTTTTTCAAGAGTTCATGTTTTGTAAATAAAATGGAAACTGAGTAGAAGTGTCTACATTCTTATATTTTGAAATGTAATAGTTATGGCCTAACTCTCTAAAACTATAAACCTGAATAGATCCTCCATGTGAATTATTCATTTAATTCAATATAATGTAAGGTTTAAGGTCGGGTCCTTATAGTTTGTATCAAAGGTCGGTTTAGATAACATTAGGTGTTCGGGTAATATTAAAGTAATATCCATAAAGCAATTTATATTAATATTGAAATCATATAGAATTTTCATATTACCATGTTGCTTCGCCTAAGATATTTCTATGTTCATAATGGTTTTCCATAGAGGAAACAGGGCGGCTATAATGGGACGACATCAGGAGGAAGATAACCTTCCAACTCAGCAACCTGGGATGGTCAGAATAGGAACTGAATAGTTTTTTTACAGCGATGGAACAGTTGACTCCGGCTATAAATGGTGGTGGTATCCATGTACGAGATCATCCAGATCAACCACAGAGGAACATGTCAGTAGTGGAGCATTTCATGAGGCAACATCCCCCATCATTTAGAGGATCATCTGACCATGTAGTATCTGAAGGGTGGATTAAAGCATTGGAGATGATTTTTGATGTCATGGGTTGTTCAGAACATCAAAAGGTTAGTCTTGCAGTTTACCATTTTGAAGGTGTAGCTGATCAGTGGTGGTCGATGGTGAAAAATATCAGGGACAGTGAGGAGATTTATGCTCTTGATTGGGATGAATTCAAAGGTATTTTTCTTGAGAAATATTTTCCTAAGGTGGTTCTTCTTAGAATGGGAAAACAATTCCTGGAATTGTGGCATGAGGATGACTCAGTGGAAGCTTATGAAGAAAAATTCACTCGAATGGCAAGGTATGCTCCAAATTTCATCTGAGATATTGATACTAAGTTAAATCGATTTTACCCAGGACTGAAGCCACGATATCGAAGGGCTTTAGCTTCTCGTGAGATCAAAAGTTATGAGAAACATGTTCGATGTTCAGAGAAGGTGGAAATGGAGTTTTCTGATGATCATGTGTTATTTGAGAGACAACAGAATAAGAGTTCCAGTTGGCTGGAAAAGGGGAAGAATTCATCAAAGAAGCCTAGAGTTAACAAAACTAAATATCCATCTTGCGAGAAGTGTGGTAAAAAGCATCTCAGAGAATGTTTATCAAACTCGGGAAAGTGCTTCTTGTGTGGTAAGTCTGGTCATATTTCTCGTAACTGTAATGAAGATGATCAACCAGGGAATAAAAAGTCATCGGTAAGATGTTTTAAGTGTAATGAAATGAGGCATTATACATACGAGTGTCCAGAGAAGAACTCAGCTGAGAGAAAGAAGCCAGACAACAAGCAAAAAGGGGTGGTGAAATCCTTTTCAACGACTTCCCAGATGTTTGGCCATCAAATGAAGTAGTATCAGGTACACTGTTTGTTTGTTCATATTATGCCAATGTGTTGTTTGATTCAGGGTCTACACACTATTTCATTTCTGAGAAGTTTTCTAGTAAATTGAGAATTCCATCTCATTATATGAATACAGAACTTATGGTAAAAGCACCTAGAGTAAATGTTGAGGCAAAAAGAAAACATAAGAACATTCATGTCCATGTGTGTGGAAAAACTCTACCTGAAAACCTTATTGTTTTGCCTCTAGTAGAGTTTGATGTTATTTTGGACATGGATTGGTTTTCTGTTTATCATGTTAAGACTGATTGCAGAGCTTAAGAGGTTTATTTTAAGAATAATTTTCTATTTGTATAAAAAATTGAACCCTTGCTATTGATAACATATCAGGAAGCTGAGAAACTAGTAAAAGATGGAAGTGAATGTTACCTTGCACATATTGTTGAAAACAAATGAACTGCTCAGATTAATGATGTGCCAGTGGTAAACGAGTACCTTGATGTTTTTCCTGATGAGTTTCCTGTTATTATACCTGATTGGGAAGTTGAATTTACTGTTGACTTAGTTTAAAATTCTATGCCAATTTCACAACCCCCTTATTGAATGGCTCAAATTGAACTTTTAGAATTAAAGAAGCAATTGCATGAGTTATTAGATAAAGGTTTCATTTGACCTAGCACGTCACCATGGGGTGCTCCTGTCTTTTTTTTAAAAGGAATGATGGTTCAATGAGACTTTTCATTGATTATAGAGCATTGAATAACATCACTCTTATGAATAAGTATCCTTTGCCTCATATCGATGAATTGTTTGATCAGCTCCAGGGAGCTCAGTATTTTTCAAAGATTGACTTGAGGTTGGGGTACCATCAGTTGAAAGTAAAGGAAGCAGACATTCCAAAGATGGTGTTTCGTACTAGATATGGCCATTATGAATTTGTAGTTATGCCTTTTGGGTTAACCAATGTACCTGCTGTATTCATTGATCTTATGAATAGAATTTTCTGTGAGTTCTTGGATAAATTTGTGGTTCTGTTCATTAATGATATTTTGGTTTGTTCCAAAATAAAATAGGAACATGAAACTCATTTATGGGTTGTATTTAAAACGTTAAAATAAAATAATCTTTATGTGAAATTTAGAAATTGTGAGTTTTGGTTACAAAAAATTTCTTTCCTTGGTCACGTTGTTTCAAAAAATGGCATAACTGCTGATCCTACTAAAATTAAAGTTGTTGAAGAATGGCGAAGACCCACAAATATAACCAAGATTAATAGTTTTCTTGTTTTGGAAGGTTATTACCAGAGGTTTCTTGAAAAGTTTTCATGGTTATCTAGTCCAATGACTATGTTAACTCAAAAAGGTATTAAGTTTATTTGGAAAAAATAATGTGATGATTGTTTTCAGGAATTGAAAATAAGATTGGTTAATGATCCAGTTTTGGAACTACCTTCCAGAAATGGTGAGTTTGTTATCTACAGTGATGCTTCATTGAAAGGAATGGGATGTGTCCTAATGCAGAATGATCAGGTAATTTCTTATGCTTCAGTTCAATTGAAACCTCTTGATAAAATTAACCTACACATGATTTGGAATAGGCTTCATATGTTTTTTCTTTAAATATTTGGAGGCATCATTTGTATGGAGTAAAATGTGAAATATATACTAACAAAAAATGTTTAAAGTATATATTCACTCAAAAATAATTGAAAATGAGATAGAGGAGATGGTTGGAATTTATCAAGGATTATGATTGCACGATCCAGTACCATCCCGGAAAAGCAAATAAAGTGGCTCATGCTTTGAGTAAAAAATGTAATGCTTCATTAACCATGTTAAGTTTGGAATGAGATCCTTAGGTTTTTGATTTGATTAACTTTGGTATAGAAGTAGTAGGTGTAGAAAATTCTTCTGTTTTGTATCAGGTATCAGTGAGATCATCTCTATCAGACAGAATATAGAAAGCATTGAAAGAAGATATTGAGTTACAGAAAAATGTAGAGTTGGTTCAGAAGGGTAAGTTTCCCAAATTTAACATTGATAATGATTATGTTTTGAGATTTGGAAAGATATTATGTGTGCCTTGTGATTCACAATTAATGAATGATTTTTTATGTGAAGCACATAGTTCTCTGTTTTCAGTTCATCTTGGAAATACTAAGATGTACAAAGATCTACAGGAGTATTACTGGTAGGATGGAATGAAAAGAGATATTTCTAATTTTATTGTGAAGTGTTTGACTTGTCAACAGGTTAAAACATAGTGGCAGTTACCAAAAGTGATGCTTCAGCCTCTACCGGTGCCAGAGTGGAAATGGGGAAATATATCCATGAACTTAATTGTGAGATTACCAAAGACATCTCGAGGAGTAATGCAATATGGGTTATAGTTGATCGATTGACTAAATCTGCTCATTTATTTCCTATTAGATATACTTTGTCTCTAGATCAACTTGCTCAGTTGTATGTTAAAGAGACAGTAAGGTTGCATGGTGTTCCCCTCTCCATTGTATCTGATCATGATCATATGTTTACTTCTAAATTTTGGAAGGGCCTTCAGAAATCGTTGGGTACTGAATTAAATTTTAGTACAACTTTTGACCCTCAATCAGATGGGTAGTTAGAATGAATAATTCAGACTGTGGAAGATATGCTACGTGCTTGTTCACTGGATTATTAGGGAAGTTGGGACCAATATATTTCTTTGGTTGGATTTTCTTATAATATCAGTTTTTATTCCAGTATACAGATGGCTCCATTTGATTCATTATATGTAAATCATTGTCGAACTCCAACTTTTTGGGATGAAGTAGGTGAAAAGAAGCTGATGGGGCTAGAATTGGTAGAAGAAATGGCAGATAAAGTTCAGTTGATTCAGAAGCACATGAGAACAGCTTAGAGAAGATAGAAAAGTTATGCCGATAACCGGAGGAAAGATCTTTCCTTTGAGGTAGGTGATCATGTCTTTCTCAAAGTTTCTCCATGGAAAAGTGTGATGCATTTTGGTAAGAAGGGAAAGTTGAGTTCAATGTTCATTGGACCTTATGAAATTCTGGAGAAAGTTGGATCAGTTGTGTACATAGTGGCTTTACATCCAAGATTATCCTAGGTACACAATGTTTTTCATGTTTCGATGTTGATAAAGTATATACCAGATCCATCTCATGTTTTGAGCCTAGAGGTAGTTTAGTTGGAAGAGAATATCTCTTATGAAGAACAACCAGTTCAGATTTTTGGCCGTAGAGAGCAAGTGTTGCGGAATAAGGTAATTTACTAGGTAATGATTTTTTGGAAAAACCATATGGTTGAGGAGGCAACATGGGAATCTGAAAAGGCTATGAGGGATAAATACCCCCCACTTATTTTGATAAGTGAATAAAAATTACGAGGATATAATTTTCAAAAGGGGGGAAGGATGTAAAATCCAAAGTAAATGAAGAATAAGATATATTTCATATTTATTAATATTTGTGAATTAAATATTAATTTTACATTAAAATGGTTGCTATGTTCGATAGCGTACCCGATACGCAACAATAGGTTTCTTTGGAATCTTACGTTGCACACTAATAATATATTATTATTATTTCAAATGGTTGTTAAATCATAGCCGTTTTAGTGGCGAGAATGAACAAAACTAACTACAATATGAATATACGTGTTTGTAAGATGTATTTACTTTTATCCAACAAAAGTTAGAGGCTTAAAATGTGAATGGATCTAATTTTAGGCATAATTTAGACTAAAAGGCATATTTACCACCTTTTAATGGAGAACCGTCTTTAAATCTAGTTTTAGTCACTTTAATAAATTCTAATTGACCAAATAAATTACTTCTTTATATTGGGGACATCAAATTTTACTTTGGGTAATTTTTTGGTATTTTTCAGATAAAGTTCACTTTTTAATGAATAGTGAAAAATATTGCATTTTAATTCAAAAGTGTCTTTTAATCTAATTTATTTATATGGATAGATTATTTTTTTAGTTGCTATTAAATTGAAATCAAAATATATTTTTATCATTTAATCCAATATTTTTCATTGGAATTAATTTCACTTTGATATTAGACATAAACAAGTATCAATCCTTTGATAGTTATTGTTTCTTAAAAACACGCTATTTGTTTTAACAACGGGAATTAATTTTTAAATTAATTAATGCCACTTATATGTTATGAATTTGTAAAAATGGACATCAATTTTTAATTTAGAATATCAAATATTTCTTAGGCTTAATTTTTTGGTATTTTTATGAAAAACTTCAATTTTTGATGAATAGTGACACCACTTAGTGGTAGATAAAAAAACTAACGTTTTTCATTTAAACGAAATTTTAACACTTCTGTGAATTGTATTTCAAAAATAATACATACATGGTTGTCATCAAGAAGTATAATGTGGTTCATTAAGATGAAAATAATTTATGATGAATAGTAACTTTTGACTTTTATTTACCGCGGTTAAAGGTAAATAAGATAATTCAAGGATAAAAGAATATTATAACAATTCAAAATTACCATTAAACTTGTCCTAACCTTATTTTTTGAGTCATTGAAGACCATGGGAATCTTTGTGTCTATTTTGGTTCCCCTTTGATCCACTTGGAAGTGATAATGACAATTTAGATTAATTAATTTCATGTAAAGGCCAAAATGACATAAACAAAAATCTTCTAGTAATTAATTTTTATATGGTGTTATATAAGTCCTATATTCTACTAAATTTTTTTTTGGAAATATAAAAATATTTCCTATATCATGGTATTTTTTTTATAATTTTTAGACAACAAATACATTAAATTATTAATGAAATAATAATGATGCAGTATTTACAACATTAATAAATCTTTTAAATAAATAAGATTGTAATGATAAAAATATTATCTGAAACATGTCCAATTCTAATTGGATGATTTTATTTCGAACATTACTCATCTTATATTCGACTATAATGATTTTTTGACCATTAGAAACTGAATATCATTATATAAAAAAATAGTTTCACACTTTCCTAAAGAGCCCCTCCTCCCCCTTATAAAAGCAGACCACGTCTAACCAATTCCTCACACCTCTCAAGCCATTTGTATCGTCCAAACTCTGCAAAATTAAGCTATAAACATCCATCTCCTCCTCTTAGAATCCTTATCTTAGGCATAAGGCACTTCAAGAAGTCCTTTGGTTCAAACCAAAAGGAGTTACCCAAATTAAAGGTAACAGTATCTCTTAAATTGTTTTCTTTTATTTTACTTCTCCAACCACTAAAATATTATTATTTCTTTTCTTTTGTAACAACACCAGTATCCTCAATATATTAGGATGTTTTTATGAGAATTATTCTAACTACACTTACACACACCTCCATCTAATGGATGAAGAACATAGTGTTTCTGTGGATGGAAAACTAACACCTCACGAAACGATGATTGTTCAATTACATATTACCACCTATCATGGTGGCCATTATGATGGTACTATATTTATATATGATATATATTATGTTTATGATTTCCTTATGCTTCTGTAATTCCCTTTTTATAGCATGCCTTTATGGTTTCCATAGTGGGTAAATACGATAATCTCATTTGAGGAAGTGTGGACTATCGCCCCCTTAAAGTGATGTGACTCGTTAATGCCTTATGTGGGATGTATAAAGGATAGTGTTAATGATATTATATATGATATTATACTGGAATTATAATATACCTATGTATCATTATGTTTTATTTCCATTAAAATAAGAAATTGAAATGAAAGTATCATTCATGCGTATGTACGGCTTACTGTCTCCATGAACGGTGCATTTCATTTCTTACCTATAAATGTTATGTACTATTATAAATACATGTATATTCTGGATATATATGATATATATGATACCCAAATCATGAATATCATTCTGGATATAATGAAACTTTTTCCACATGAACAACATGTAATTATAAGAAGTCTATTTTGGACTCAAGTTCCAAATATCGACAAAATGAATATTATTAACTTAAATGATTACATAATGATATAACATGGTAATAAGTGATATAAAATAAATAAAAACCATGAAAAAGTTTCTTAAGAATGATGAAATTAAATTTAGTTTATTATTCCCGAGATTAAAGAACGATCGAGTCAAGTCGGATGTGAGGTAACGGACTTCGTCTCAATCTCCATTCATTGAGGCATATTTTGTTCTAATACAAGACTTTCTTTTATACGCTATATAAAAACCCATAAATTTTCATTTCATTCAAAGGGAATCTTTTTCTACAAAGATTTTCACTAAACGACAAGAAAATAATGTTTCTTTTAATGTACATGGTGACAATGACCTATCCGCCGCCGTGAGTATTATTTGATCTTTGGCTTCCTCAACAAGCTGTAATGTTTTTTTAAAAGAAAATAAATACCATATACTCTATTAGGTATTTTGTTAATGAAAATGGTTTTGATAATGGATTTGTTATGTCAATATATTTAAGTGATATATTGTGCTGGAAATGTGTAAATGTTTCTTTTCCTTTATATTTTTTGTATGTGATATGATTTTATATTGGTACATGGACATTTGACAGGTGGTTACGTGATAAACCAACTGACGGGTGGTTCCATGAATACCAGGACATGTGGTTACATTATAACCTCCAGTGAATTGGGTATGGAATTCGGCCATATGGCTATTCCATTTATTGATATGTGAGGAAGTCGGTTGTATGGTTATTCCATTTATGTATGTTTATGTCCCAAGATACCTTTATATGTTATGTGTTCTTTATATGGGTTTTATGGTAATCTTTTGGTTACAAAAGGGTAAGTAATGATCTTTTATTCAGTGACGATTATTTACTACTTCATAAAGGTGAAAAGTATTTCTTATGTTAAAGTATTCATGGTTAACTTGTTGTTTTTAAAAACTAACTATTATATTTCTTTGTGCATCCCTTACTGAGATTTTTATGCTCATACCAAGTTTTGAAATGTTTTTCCTGGGACATAAAGTGGAATAGGGTCAAGGATGGGATCAAGGATAATTCATGCCATCTAAAACATGGAACTAGACATGAATTTGTTTTCAAGAGTTTATGTTTTTTTAAAAAATGGAAACTGAGTAGATGTGTCTACTTTGTAATATTTTGAAATGTAAAAGTTATGGCCTAACACTCTAAAACACTAAACTTGAAAATATCATCAACATGAATTATTCATTTATTTTAATATTATTTAAGGTTTAAGGCTACGTCCTTATAATTATAGTTATATATATTTTATGAACAAAATAAAAATTATTAAAAAGAAAAAGAAATATTTTTAATAAAACAGTTTTTTAAAATAAATTTAGTCGCGCTTTGCGCACATAGTTTAAAATAAATTTTTACCATTTTTAGTAAATCTATTTTGAAAAAATTACATTATTTTTTAAGTAATAATTTCTAAATTATATTATGAAAAATAATTTTTTATAGAAATTTTCATATTTATGAATAATAAAAATTAATGATTTTTATTAAAATATTCTTTTTTGTTTAGGTAATTTAAAATTTAAAATTTTATTTAAAATTGTTATTAAATTAAAAATATTTTTATTATATTAAAATTTAATTAATTTATTTCATTGTAATCAATTTAATATTTAATCATTCATTAAAACCATATATACATATGGAAATTTCTTCTTTGAAAACAAAATTTTTGTTATTGTGTCTGGGTGAATAATTTTAAATTTTATTCTTCCCAGGATGTGAAATTATTTTTAAAAAAATTTATTATATAATTGGAATAGTAACTCTTTATATAATATAATAATTTAATTTTTATTTATTACCATAATAAATAGTACAATTATTAAAAATTAATTATCAGGGTTAAGAGAGAAATAGATTTATCAGGGGTTAAACTAAAAAGATAATGTATAAAATGACTTAAAATATTTCCAACACAAATTGGATGGACATTTTAAAAATTTATCACATATCATGGTCACTAATATACCATTAATTAGGATTCTACCATTTTTATAAAGTCATTGTAATTTAATCTTTCCCAAACAAAATCCCATGTGTGTTCTCTCTCCCACTAACAAAAGGCCACCCCCCATCCTCCCCTCTTCAAACTTCCAAATCCATTTGGTTTATAAAATCACTAACCAAAAATATTACATTATCCCTTAAAACATCTTATATTTCTTTTTCGATCACAAATACAACCTACGAAGTATTTTTGTTCAGACCAACAGAAATTTTATAATGAAGAGGTAATGTTCTTAAATGATTGTTTTTATTTTTCTTTTCTTTTTATACAACCATATAATAATAATAATAAATTATTATCATATAATAAAATAAGTATCTTATAATCACTGTGATGTTTTTATGTTATGTTCATAACCTATATCCATTTCCTCTTCCATCAAATGGGTGATGAAACTATCGATCATTTGTACGGTGGACTACCGCCTCACTAACCGTTGTATTTTTTTTCCATCACCACCTTTCCTGGATGGATATATTGATGGATATAATTAATTTTTTTAATATTTATTATATTAATAATATTATTTAATATTAATATAAAAAAATACCTTATTATTTTTTATTCCGTTTAAAACATGAAAATGTCACTCGTGTGTATGGCAGACTACTGCTTCGTGAAGCGATGTGATTAATTTTCCTATTTCTCTTGACCTTGAAAGGGATAAGGGAACATTATTTGAATATTAATATAACAAATACCTTGAAAGGGATAAGGTAAAATTTATTAAATATATTTGATATATATGATAAGTGAAGTGATGTGCATGAAAATAATGAGAAGTTTCTCAGAAATCAAAAATAGTAACCAGCTAATCTATGGAAACATTAAATTTCCCTCATATATGTTTGGTTGCGCTATCCTTCAATTGCCTAAATTTCTTATTGATTCAAATATATTACTTTTTTGGTTATAACATTCTCTATGAAAGATACTTTCTCCATCCAAAACTCACATTTACTAAAATATCCATATAAATTTTCCTTATATAACTTCTTCAGAATAGTATTTACGTTCTCCTTATATTCCTCAATGATTTTTGAATAGATAATAATATTATCTATAATGACTAACATAGATTTTTTGATGTTCCGCCTAAAGACACTATCCATTAGGTCCATAAATATTGTTGTAGAATTAGTGGGTTTAAAAGGAATCACTATGATCATGAAGTGTGTATTCCTTGTTTGAAAAGAATTCTTTGGGATATCCTCAATCTTCATATTTAGATGATGATATCACTATAGAATATCCAACATAGATATGTACAAGTCTCCACATAGTTGATCAAAAAATTCATTAATATGTGGAAGGGGATTCTTTTTTATCATAATCTTGGTGACTTCACGATAATCAATATAGACGTGCATTGGTGCATCATTTTTCTGGATGAAGAGGACTGTTGCACCCCAAGGTGACAACACTTAGGCATATAAACCCTTTATCTATATTCTCACGTAATTGTTTCTTCATGTTCTCAATATAAAAAATATATATTCTATATGTGGTCTTAGAAATTGTAAAAGGTCTCAAAATGAAGTTGAGTGAGAACTCAAACTCATGGATATGAGGAATACCATGATATTTTTTTTGGAAAACACATTAATAAAATCCTTTATAATGGACATGTCATCAATGATGATGTTTTTTTAGTATCAACCATTTTATCTAGATATTATTACTCACAAGGAAATAATATTAATTCTTGAGATATTGATAGGAAATAAGATTCTTCCTTCTCCTTGAACATTGATAGAATCAGAGGCATATTTCAATAAAATGGGTGATTTAATTCACTTTGAAATTTATTTTGTCTATACACAAGGAAATATAATCCATGCATAAAATAACATTTAATTATTCTAAGGATGGTATCATAAGTTTTTCTACAAATTTTAACCCAAAAATTGGCCATGCTATGAGCTATATATATGGGATGAAATAAATGACTCATTTTCCATATTCAAAAATAACTAGACTTCCATGTTTTAAGGAGGTGTTTGAATAGTTCTATTTAAATTTTATAGTATAATAGAATTAGTAAAACAATAATGAAATATTTTGTTCACAATATTTGAATGAATAACTCATGTAACTATCACCACTTCATTGTTCGGATATACCATTATAGTTGTGATGGAATATTTCAACCCTTTCCCTATAGTAATTGGAGGTTGTTTTCATTATTTTCCATCTTCAACCCTTCACTTAGATAATTGTTTCACATAGTATCCAGGTTCTCTGTAATTGAAGCATTGTATGATAAGTTTCGAGTTAACTGGGGAATTTATTTCTTCCATCACATTGGTGGGCTTATTCTATCAATAATATCTAGTGAGGTTTCCTTCCTTCCCACTCCTAAATTATTTTTTCCCCTTAATGAAATTATTTGGATGTATATTACAATAATTTGGGAAAGGGGGATGTTATACATTCATTCCATAAATATTATTATCTATCATATGAACATAATTATACTACATTTTATTCATTTTATCCCTGTGAGAATATTGATATTCACTCATCACCATATCAACATTGAGGGAACATGGAAAAATTTCCTCATAGTTAAACATGTCTTGAATAGACAATTCTTATTGTAGGTCCATCATTATCACATCAAAGAAGCAGTCAAATTTATTTTCATGGTAAATTAAAACTATGGAGGTGTATCATGAAATTATTATGACGTTTTTGTCATAATTCCTAATAGATTCATCACATTTTCCTTTAGTTTATGTAAATCCCTCCTCATCTTATTTTTATGAGTGTGAGGAAAAAAATTCAAAAAATCTTCTACAGAATTCCTTCCACTACATCGCTTTGGTCTCCTCCATGGGCATTGTATTTTTGAATAGCATCCACCATTGATCAACTTCTCCCTCCAAATGATAAATAGCAAACAAGATTTTCTATTAATTAGTGAAATACTATAGATAAATTATATTTTTATTGGATTTGGTACAATGCTCCTAGATTATATTATTAGAAAATACACTAAAAGTAGGAGTCTTATATCCTATAAAGGTATCAATTGTAACATTTAATTTCATAGTGGGACTAAGGCCTTCCTCGTGATTTCGGTTTTTGTTCAAAAATTAAGTTAATTAAGCATGTTTTGTAATTAATTTCCTTAATAATACTTCCATTGGGTTGGAAATATCATTTGGCTAGCCATTACGTTACACATAAAATGGGTTGTTGACATATATTCTTTTATTTATAGCCATTTGAGTATAAAAAATGGAAAATGAGGGTTGAGTATTTTTAAAATATTAATCACGTGAATGGAAAACCATAAATATTGAATGGAAAAATCATAATTAAATATATTATTTTTTGGTCATGTGTTGATTAAAAAAAATTCAATAATTTCTCATTGATTTATATTCCCACAATCACAAAAATTTATGTTACTAATAATGTTCATTTAAGTTGATTTCAGGACAATATTTCATAGATTAATTATTTTATTGTCAAATGACATTATATTAAAATTCGGATAAAATTTTATGTTTCTAATTTATACTGTAAATTTTAAACTAGTCAGTAATCACTATTTTTTAAATTATGATTGAAGTAATAGTATGTACAATAACCCAATTTTTTTAAGTATCAATAATTTTGGTACCCTTCATTAGAGGTAAATTTTAGGTTTCTGAACAATAATTTAATCATCAACCCTAAATTTTAATAAATAACATATGTTTTATAAAAAAACTATTTTTAGTATCATCTATACATTCTTAACAATAATTTTTTGGATTATACTTATGCAGTGTAGCCCTACATTTGACCTAGTAATTTTAAATAATTGAATTTTGGATTATTTACAATATTTATGTAAAAATTTCATATATGTAAATATATTTTTATATCAATTTAAAGACTGACCCAAATAACATTATTCAATAGATTTAATCAATTCTATTTCTAAGGTAAGTTATAGTTTTCCAACACACAATTAAATTCAAATGATCATGGTTTACCATGTGGATTTTCTAGATCTTTTTGACCAAATATAAATAGAAAAAATATATGTAAACTAATGGGAGTTTATTTTTCCAAAGTGATATGTGTGATGATGTATATTGTTTTTTTTAGTCCTAAGCATTATAAAATTTAATTTTTTTAATAATTTTTAGTATTATCATCATGTTGTTTATAACGACCAATACTTTACATAAATTGTTAATACATCAAAATTGAAGCACACTTATTACAACATATAACAAAACCATGAAAGGCCCATATAGGAATAGTGTATTTAGAAACTGGGAAACATAAACAACTGGTTCATAAAGCATCTACATTATCTCCCATTTATTTCATCATATCTAGACTCCCTTTTGGCATATCCTACTCAATAACCTTCTTCCTGACCTGGGGGAAAGAAAACATACAAAAGGGTGATCTCAAATGCTCATTAGGGTAAACAAAAGAAAAATAAATCACATCATTTTCATAAGAACATAACATTTTGGAAATCTTAACCTGCAAAAGAAATCATAATTTCATATCATGGGATAAATCAGAGAAGTGAAATGTAATCCAAATAATCATAACATAAAACATGAAACTTTGTGGCATACACACATAATCATAGAGAATCATTTCTTAGTAGTCTAGACTCATAGCCAAGAATATCTTAGCGGACAAATTCCATTTCATAACCGAGTTCACTACACGTTTCAGTCCTGTTTCACTGAACCGGATTAACCTGTCGTTCCAGCCATGTCTATCTCATGAGATATAAATCTTTACCCAATGCATTGGAGGTATATATAGGTCCCACCCATCTCATAATGATACCATTCTTATGTGTGCCACAAAATCATAAATCATACATCATTGCATAACCCATGTAATAAAAATGGGATTCCTAAACATCGTGACATCATAATACAATTCATATAAGATAAAGGAATTCCTAAAAATAATTCCATCACAACATAATCAAATCAATGTTATAATAGGGATAGAAAGAGAACCCTATATTATCTTAGATGGAAAATAATTTTGATAAAACACTTGAACTCCATTCTTGAGGAAAATATCCTTACCACTTCAAAAACATTTTTCCTTTCTTAACATGTTATAAAATTTTAAACTAAAAGACGTTGATTAAAAATAAACTTGAAAACATGTAAATTAAGCTTCTTGGAAATAATGTTTTAAAAATCCATTCATGCCGTATAAGTTAAAAAAACATTCTTCTCATTCTTTTGTGGGAAAAGTCAAAAAGTACCTCGTACGAAAAACGACAAAAGATTCCTTTTACTAAAAATTCACCAAAGGGTACAATGGGATTTAAACAATTGTAGGTGGATGGAAATAATATTACATATTGAGGATACATGGATGTGGATGATAAAATACAGCCCAGTAAATACCAAAGTATAAACAATCTCGGATAAAAATGAGATTGTGATATTTTCCCTTAACTTAGGTCTGATTTACTTCTTAAGTGTCCAAACCTCCTGTATAATGATTTAAATAATGTCATTGACTTATTCCAGAATCATAATAATTGTTATGATATCATATATGGTCATATTCATAGCTTCTTATTAGTAATATTTCATTGTTACTTGTTATTCGGGTGCTTATTTCTTTTTGTTCTTATGTGTGTTTTGTCGAATAAATTCTTATTCTTCTTTTTAGGTTATAGATACCTCATTACATATCATATTTATTCACTCAATTCATTTATTTAATCATTATGCAATGAAGATCATGTAGAACGAGTCGCATCACATCGTGGAGACGGTATTCGGTACGTACGCACGAGCGATGATATTGTTCCCATGATCGTGGAATTGTACTAGAGTGTATATATACTATTTCAAAATCAATATCACTTTAAAATAATCATATATAGTTTTTTATTTTCACAATTATACCCATCTAAGTAAGGTGGTGATGGAAAATAGATTACACCACGGCGTGGAGACGGTATTCTGTACGTACGCACGCGTGGTGATTTCATTTTCTGTAGGATGGATGGATGGTGAAATAGGTTTTTTTAATACTTATAATATCATATTAGTATATGATTTATACTGATGTTATTACTTCATAATGAAACAAATAAAGAAGAAGAAGTGTAAGAAGAAATAAAGTTGAAAGAATCGGTAACAGACATTACCTCTTCTTTGAAGCTCCTCTTTGAGACCTCCCCTTAGGGCAATACAATTTGTCTTTGAAGAAGACCAGGACATCTATTATGTTTCTAGGTAAGTGGAGAGGAGAATTTGGCAGGTGTTGGCCGAGCTTGAAGGATCAATGTGGTGTGAGGAAGAGAGGGAGGAGGTTCCCTTTTATAAGGGAGGAGAGGGGAACCTTTGAAAAAACTAAAAATATTATTTTATTATAAAGTCGTATTCAGTTTTTAATAGCTCCAAATTGATTTATTTAGAAGAGAAGGTAGGTATGGGTCGCAATACTCTCATTTAATATAATTTAGACAAGTTTAGGTATCTATTTTAACCTTATCATTATGATTTAACTTAAAGTTAGATAATTTAACTTTTACCATGTCTTCTTGTTTTCTTACACTATAAGGTTAATAAAAATTACTATAACAACCCAAAGGAACCCCAAGTTCATTATTGTTAATATATATAACCTTATCTAAGTCATTTGGCCGAACCTTAGATATTTATGAATAAAATAACAATTAATAATATAATATTTGTTTTAAAAACAATTTTTTGTCAATTTTGACACTATTTGGTAATTGATTTTTGTGAAAGTCATAACAAAAAGAATAGTTCGAAAAAAGTTATTTAAATAAGTAATAATATGTAATATTAACCTATAAAATTATTTGAATTCATAAAAAGTCTCAAATTACATTTATTTGGGTATTTATAACATCAATTCTGTCAATATTTCATTAATAAGATAATTACTGCATCATCATTGTGTCATAAATAAATTAAATTATTTAATGTCTAAAAATTACAAATAAAATAACATTATGTAGGAAATATTTTTAGCTTTCTAATTAATATTTATAGTCAAATTTATCTTATGTATAACATTATATTAAAAATGCTTTAGTTATTAAACATTGACTTTAACTATTGTAACCCTTCTTTAAATAAATTAATAATAAATGTCCTAATCTAGTCCATGTGGGCCTAAATGGTCATAGTTTATTCCTAAGGTTGTTTTAGGTCGAATTACACTTATCCAATATAATTAGGACATGTGTTAGGGTAATAATAATAACATTTTTACCCATAATTTCCCTATTTACTTTTAACTGTGGTAAAAAAAGTAAAAAGTTACTATTCACCAAAAAATTATTTTCATCTCATTGAACCACATTTTAGTCCTTGATATTAACTGTGTCTCTTGGATTTTCGAAATTCCACTCATAGATGTGGTAAAATTAGGTTTTATGTGAATTAGGAAATTCTCCGAGGAGGTGGGTAAAAGACGGTGAAAAGTTCAATAAAACTTTTATATATCTAAAATTATTATAAAATGACTCCAATGAATTGCATTGAACTTATATAGGTATTATGTATCAATTTTGACCTAAAATAAATTTAAATAAAATAAATATTTATTTAAATAAAAAGTCGGTTTTTAAATAGTAACCTAGTGTTTTCACTATTCATCGAAAATTGAATGTTTTCAGAAAAATACCAAAATTTCACCCTAGGATAATTTAGATATTCCGAATCCAAAAAGGAATTCCATTTTGAAAGATGAAATTTAGAAAATTTCAAAAAGTGGTTATTACTATTCATAACAGCTAGTTTTAATAATATTTTAATAGCATATTGTCTTTTAGTGAAACTCGGTATTGCGTACGACGCAAGCCATTGAGGAAGGCCATGGTTGCTTGTAAAGAAAGCCAAGATAGTTTTTTGTGTAGTGAAAGATTCTTTTGATGATTTATATAACATAAAAAGAAAAATATTTCTCATAAAAGTCTCGGGTGTTACATTGTTACTATTATATCCATTATTAATCATTTTTTCAGTTTATAAAAACAACAATCAGCGATAAAATTAGGGTGCATACATGTTTATCATATTTTGAATGATTAATTTGTTTTTTCTAGAAGGATAATTATAGGTTACATAGAATATTATCTTTCTGCTATTGTTTTTTTATAAAGATCATCAACATATATTAGTTGGTACTATAATTTTAAAATAAAATAAAATTAAACTTTAATATCAAATCTATTCTTTATATTGTATTGAATTCTCGTACTCAGTTATGGTGGAGCATAAACTTCTCATATTAAGATGTGGATATTTATATTCTATGTAAATAAACCAAAAGATGCTATAAAAGCCTTGTTATAAGGTTTCAACTCCCAATTCTTATTTGTATAGGTCCTTAGAAAAGATTATTTCTATTGAAAGTCACCAATATTGTAGAGAGATACTTGGTGGAGTTTAATAATGGTTCCTTTAACCAAAACACTATACATCTTTGTGAGTTTTTCTTTATATTATTTATTTTTCACTACATACTATTCTTTATGAAATATGGAAAGAATCGATTTATTTCGAGTGGGACATTAGAGAATTGTCAATATTTTAAAGAGTACACAATTCACCCCCCACCTCATAAGTTTTAATCTTTTCTTTCTAACCTAAAAATAGTAATATTAGGCTAGTATCATTTAGACTTATTTATATTGTTGGGAATACTTGAAGATTATAAAATTTCTACCTAATACACACATTTGGTATAAAAAAATCGGGATTAAGTGAATTTATTTCTTTTGGATCTAACATGTCTTAGTAAAATATCTAGGTGAAGAATGTTTTTATTGGATGATATTAGAGAAGTTATTTTGATGATTTATTCTTCTAATGTTAATGGTGGAAATTATAGATGGTGGAAAACATGCATTATTATTTATTTGAAGAAAAATATGATAAATTTTTATCTAAAAGTAGTCAAGCCATATGAAATTCTTAATGAATATCCAGAGAAATGGAGTGATACTCATGTAACTGATTATAATATAAATTTAATAGGTTGAAATTCATTTTTTTATGATTAGTAAACAACCAATTCGGTCCAATTTATCACTATACTATATAATATGAAATGTTGCAAAAAATTGTTGTTACCTTTGAAGGAAGAAAAAATTTCATCAAATTTAGATGTAAAAATAAAAAAAATTATATTAGATACATTCAAAATGTATGATGATGATAGAATCACTAAAATTAATATAATATTGACTAAAATAGTCTATGTATTTTTCACATTGTGAATACCAATTTTATAACTAGATCATGTTTTAAAAGTTCCTTTTTTACCTTTAAAGTGGAATGGAATATTTGTTGTAATCATACAATCCACTCCTATTTGAAATTTTTTAATAAAGAAATTAAATGGAACCTTCATAATATTTGAAGCTAAGATGGTATAAGAATCTAAAAATCATATTTCTTTCAAAAAGGAAGTTGTTTCACTCAATGTTTTAATGGATGAATATTTAGATACTATCCATCTAGGTCCATGTTATTAGTAAACAAATCATTCCAAAAAATTCAAAAAGTTGTATAAATGAAGAAAGTAGTAGTTAAAAAAAGAGAAATAATCGAGATGATATGAATATAAGAATACGGCTAATATGAAAATTTATTTTTCTATGCTAAATTATTAAATATAATATGATTATTAATGAAATTTAAAGAATGTTATGTAGAATACATAGGGTAATTCTAATGATTTATGTGAAGAATCTACTTCAAAATATGAAGCTGAGAAATAAGATGAAAAGTTAAATCTATGTCTTATTGATCACATTGATGAGGTATAATCAAATTTATCTAAATATACTAAATTAGAAATTATTCATTATAGTGAATCTAATTAATATTTTTTGTACGTCAAGATAAATTTTAATCCTTAAATAAATATCATAGAAAACATAGAAAATATAATGATTTAATTTCTTTTTAAAAATAAATTCTATCAAAACAGATCTCAGATTTTTTATCTAAGTCTTCAAAATAAGTACTCTTATTTACATTAGAATAAGATTACAGAATTAAAAGATGAAGTTAATACATTGAAACAAGATTATAGAAACCTTATCGAAGGATAAAATTATTAAAATAATATTCTTGGTAAAAATAAAATTTATAAAATAAATAATTATATTGTTAGAAATGGAGAAAACCCAAAATTAAATATGATTTATTTTTCTTAGTTATATAATTAAAAGGGTGATTAATTTTAAATGTTTTCATTTTGGAATTGGTGGGCATTATTCTAATTGTAATTATTTTAATAATCTTCAATTTTTTGATTTCATGTATTTTCATTATTCAAAAGTCCTATCTAAGTCTATGTTAATTATTAATACACAAAATAATTTGATTTGGTTACTGAAATCATTAATTGAAAAAAAATTCAGACCAAAAATTATTTATGTATCAAAAGGTACTTGTTTTTGATATTATACAGTATTATATCACTAAACATAATTTTACATTTCATTAAGTTGGTTTTGAAAAATATGATGATTTCTTATATTTCTAATTCTTATTAATTTAGTTATTTTAAAAATATTTACCAACTATGAAGTTGTTCATTATTTACGAGGAATTATTCTTAAAAGAAAGAAATATTGGAAATATAATAAATATTTCTATCCTATTTTAATTTATTAAATCATTTTATATATGGGGAATCTAATAATTATTTATACATAATTTATCCAAATTTTATTATTTATATGCTAGAACTGTTAAATCATTTTATTCAGACTATTGTTTTATTTGATAAATTAATTCCTTGTAATATTTTGATAACATCTTATATATTCATTAAAAAATTTATAATTGTTATATGTTAAATCATTAAAATGTTTTTCTTCATTTATAAAATGTGTAAAAAAATTATAACCTTGAAATATAATTATTTTATATCTTTTCATAGTTTTAGGGGGAGTTATTTAAAAAAATTATCATATATTGACATGAATTATTTTACTACGAATCACATATTACTCATGGAATAATATTTTACATATTTTAATAACTCTTAATTCCAACCCTTTTAAAGAGCACTAATTAAGGGGTGGTTATAATTCTTCTTATATTGAAATCACATATAAGTAATGTTTGTTTATTCAATGTAAAACATATAATTTTTCTTATTTCATATTTATATTCTTTTATTCCTTCCATATGGAAATAAATTAAAATTTTATTTAAACTAAATTCACTAAAATTATACTTACATAGTCTCTCTTTCACAATACTATTTTTTTAATTGAAAAATAAAAATTTATTACACTTAAATTTTGCCTCGATAAATTGAAACCTCACTAGATAAACATCATAATAAAAACCTTCCTTCTTCTTCCTTCAAACCATAATTCTTATTACTTCTCAAGCCCTTAGAAATAAATTGTCTTACTTATTTTCAATTTCAAATATCAAGACCTAAGATGAAGCTATCCCATGGGTCATGAAAATACCAAAACTATTTAATTTTTAAAGATATGTTCTTGAAATGCTAATCTACTAAGGCATGAAACGTTTTTATAATAGATTTTTAGAATGTGCTGATAGGGATGTGATTGAAGAGATCTATAAGCAATGTATTTCTCTTCCTTATAAATTATCTGAACTATTTTGGGAATAGTTTTTTTAAGAATCCAAAGAGAAGTATCCTAGTTGAGATATAGAAATTCTAGGTTGTGAAGAACTATAAAATCCATCACTTCAAATTATTAAAAGTATATTTACCTCTAAAACGTCTCAGAAAACTCTATATGATAATGATAAGATGTTTCAGAATGAGATATCAGATTTTTCTCTAGGGAAAAAGAATCTATGATTTATATTTTAAAAGAACAAGTAGTAAGGCTTCAAGAAGAACATGACAATTCAATGTAATATTTTGAAGAGTTGAAAAAATCATAAACCATGGTATCAAACTCTACATAAGAATTCAGTCTCAAGAATATATTATTATGTACTAAAAAAGTAAATAGTTGACCAAGCATTGGAGATTAGACATAAATATATTTCTAAATTATATCTTGATGAGATTAAAGTGCTCTTATTTGAAAAATTGAATTCATATTCAAATAATTATAGATATGGAAATATTAAAAATTAAATAGAAATAATATAAAGTGTTTTAGGAGAAATGAGTGTAACAGTTCAATGTATATAGTGAGATGATTCACCACACAGCCTATCTAAATGCCTAAATCAATATAAATATCATAATTATAATGTATATTATTGAGATATTAAAAATATGTACTAATCTGTTTCATACTTATTTCCTAATAACACAAAAGGGGTATAAATTTGGATGAAAATAACAGATATTTATATTGTTTTGGTAGAAATCCACATAAATATATTTTTTAAAAATATAATATTTTCATTAATATTTATTTTGGTAGAATTATTTATATTTTTCCTTAAATCCAATATTTTTTTGTTTATACAAAATTTATTGGGTTTTAATTTTATGGGTATTATTCCCATAAAAATGGATAGATTGTTGTGAATGTATTGATACAAAAATTTCATTAATTTATAATTTATTTTTATTCTCATAACAGCATACTTGTTTCGTACTAATAAAGTTTAATTATGTTGATTTCAGTGTAATATTTATTGGAATAATTATTTTATATTGGAAGATCTTTAGTTTTGGGATAAAAATAAATTCTATTGAGTATTTTTGTTATTTTAAAGTATTCTAAAATCAGTATTTTATACCATATTTTTGAAGTAAAATTAAGGATCTATAACCCCATATTTATAAGTATAGAAAAATATTGAACACTATATGTGAGGTAAATGTATTCTTGGGGAACCATACTATTATAATCAACCCTTTGTTTTATAACTAACTTATGGATCATTAGGTGAATGTTTGGTATCATCTATACATCGTCTAGATTACATTGGAAGATTATCATTAATAATTGAATCACTACATTTTACCTAGTCCTCTGCGAGATTTGAATTATGGATTGTTAACAAGATCTATAATGAAAATTCTTTAGAGTAAAGAACATTTTTATTTTGTTTGAAGACATATTCTAAGGCCCTAATTAAATGGACAAAATTGTTTCAATTTCTAATGGAAGTTATATTTTTCATGGGAATGTTTAATTTGAAATAATCATAATTTATCAGTGGGGTTTTTTTGTTCTGTTTCACCTAAAGTAAATATGGACTTTAGTTAAATACCAAGACATTATTATTCTTAAATGAGAGTTGTAATGATGACTATGGTTCTTTGAATAGGTATACTTTTTAGATACTCATTTTTTGATCTTTTTCTATATGATAATTATGTGTGTGATGTTATATCCATTATCAATCTATTGCGGATGTTTGTCGAAGCACCTATCATAGATACACCACAGAGACATATGTGTTTAAAATCTAATAAGGGATAACTTTTATTTTATTAATGAAGAAAAATCATGTGTGGCATTCGAAATTATTGGTATTTTATTTTGATTTACTAAAGATAGAATACATATGTCAATTGGGGATACAATAATGAACTAAACTAGTATTTATATTATGAATAAAATAAATTATCTTTTTAGAGTTGAATTCATTTACTAGACTATTTTTGTAGAGTTAGATTTTCATACAATTCTATGGATATTGGTATTCCTTTTAAAAGCACCACAAGGCCCTGTAAAATCCTTGTAATATGGTTTCAACTTACTGTACTCAATTGGAGAGGCCCCTAGAAAATAAAATTGCTAGTGAAGGCCACTGATCTATTGGAAAAAATATTTTTTGGAGGAGAATATGGTATTTTTATGCCCTAAACTACTATACATCATCGTTATATGCTCTTTGTTTTATTTATATTTCACTGTGTGGTAATCTTTACAATATAAGGGAAGAATATCTTTAATTTATGTGGTATATTTTAAATATTTAAATATTTGTAAAATATAATAATTTACCCACATCCTCCATTTTTAGAATTTTTATTCAAACCAAATATTATTTATCCTATGAATTTATAGGTTTCAATTTAAATTATTGATGAACTATTTCTTAACATAAAATTGTATACGCATTTTTTCCCATAATAATAGTTCATAATGAGCTTGAAAATTTACCAAAAACATATCCCATGGTAGTGTCTAACTAGGTTTGTAGAAAGTCCCACTTTCATGCACAAGATGACGATCAATCCAGTAAAAATATGACATTTTATACCATTATTACGAGTTAGTACAACTATTACAGATCCACATCCACTTTTGATATCCATACATGGATATATATTCTAGAAAACCACTTACTCTATAATTTATCAAAAGTTATAGGTTTATTAATATGTAAAGTATAATTTCTAATTCTATTAATATAGAATTATAATCCTAATCCCAAAACACTAGACATTTCTCTAAAATTAATTATAATAACCAATATTTTAAAAAACATTAATTCCAATTTTATTACATACACATACAGTTAATGTCAATGCAGAAGATCATTCGACCGAGTATATTTGGGTAAATAGATATAAAACATAACAACATGAAATGGATTACAATAGAATAAACTTAAAATCCATGGAATTCCCTTATATTATATTGATCCTTGAAAACCTGCATTGGGTTACATTGGGATGTACATAAGAAATAAGTGATATATAAAGCCAAGTAAGAGAATAAAAAAATCATAGATTAATTTAAATTAGTACATGTAATAAAATATTAATATCATGGTAACATAAGAGGGGTGATAATCACATTTTGGAACAATGAGGAATGACATTACATGATAATATAAAGGAAACAAAGGAATGAGGAAACAACCTAGAACATGACATCATAAACAAAATTCAAGTCTAACAGTCAAGAAAAAATAACAAAGTGTGATTAGGATAACCTCTAGTTCACCATACATAGATTCTCAGGATATAAAATTCTAACCCTATGTATTAGAGGGATATATAATTCTAAACCAACTCATCACATTCATATCATGTACATACATAAGTGTGCCAGATAGATCATACAAAATAATAATAATTTTCATCAATTCAAACCCAATATTTAATAAGTACGAGTAGAAAAAAAATTAAAACCTCAAAAATTAAGGCTGCTAACAACTAGGTGAGTACCCTTGAGTGGAAATAGAGATGGTTGTTTACATCACAAATTTTTTTCACGGAA
Organism: Viscum album; assembly: GCA_963277665.1. NCBI lineage: Eukaryota > Viridiplantae > Streptophyta > Magnoliopsida > Santalales > Viscaceae > Viscum > Viscum album. The sequence goes on along the minus strand of OY728153.1, from coordinate 879,797,345 downwards.
AATTAAGGGATAATTTCGACAGCATAATGGGTGTTCTTAAAGGTTTTTAGAAGTTTAAAATGAGATTAAAATTGGTCTTTAATTACTGGGTAATCATAAGGATCATAATATGGTATTTTAAAATCATAACCCAAAATGAAAAATTGTATATCAAAAGGAAGGTTCTTCAATAATTCTGAGATGTATATGATCTTTACCTTGAGAGGGTACTTCTAAAATCTTGAGAATAGCTTATTAAGATCTTAGGGGCACATTTGAAGGAGTATATAGATGAAAAGTAAGAGTAAATTCATGATCAAGTAGTTTTTAGTGAATAGGAATGGATGGTAGGGTGGGATAATATAGAAAAATATAGTGGATTTATTTATTAATTTTGAAACATTGGTTTTGGACTCTATATGATAAAGTAATAAAAATTACAAATCTTCTAATTGTTTTTTCCCATGGTTTCTACAAAATATGTATGGATTTCATTTTTTTAATTATAAGAACTGAACATAGTAAAATAATGTCAGTGGTGTTTTGTAAGTTAGTCGTGTTTTTAAAAATTAATTTTCAAACCACAAACTATATTATAGGTTTTGGAGGGTTCATTATGGCTTTATAAAATTCTTAAAATTGCTTAAAAATACAATATTTTAAAGTGATAACATATATATATGTATATATATATTCATGTATAACATTTATATAATATATTACATCTTCTTTTGGTCATCATGATGTCAAAATGAAAACTGTATATTTATTATATATATAATATTTACCGAATAATTTTGTAGTTTGATAAAATTATCAAAAATTCACCATTGGATAATTTAAACATTTTGTTTCCAAAAAATAATATTTATTTTTTCAAAATAAATAACTAAATATGAGTATTTACATTTTTAAATAAAAAATCATCATTTATTGAAAATAATAGGTTTTTTACCATTATTTTTTTATGACCCATATAAAAATTATATTTAAATTCATAAATTTAAATTAAGATTTACTTTTAATTGATATTATTTATTATAAAATTTATTAAAATATATTATATTTTAAAAATCCATGAGTTAATTACAAATATTTTCTTGATTGGTTCAATATATTTTTCGAAAATATAATTCGTGATTCACCATATCAAAATATAATTTTTATCAAACTTCTAATTTTATAATTTAAAAATAAATATTAAAAATAGATAAATATGATCATTGTTTTATTGAAAGAAAATTATAAAAAATCAAAATGATAGATTCCATATACATATCCATTTATTAGACCAGCAAATTCCCTAATGTTATGGTGTGAGATGGTGATAGAAGTAAAAAATGGTCGTTAAGGTCGATATTTTAACATAGGTTATTAAAGGATGATGTTAAAAGTATTCCACGTGGACTTTTGGGATTGGTTTTTTATAAAACTGATACTAAATCATTCAGACAGCTGATTTTTTTGCATCATTTTAATCGAAAATAGTCGTTAAAATTATTATACGAGGTATTTTGTTGTGGTTGTTTTATAGAACCGATATTAAATCATTTTTTATCACAAATTTTTTGTGAAGGTTTTATCTAAAACTAACTCCAAAAGTATGACACATATATCTTTCGGCGTCAGTTTTAATAAAACCTGACACCAAAAGATACAAAAAATATATATGCACATATGTTTTCATTAAAACCTATTGTCAAATATTGGTAAAATGATTTGTTATGTCTCCTAATAATCTAATTGAGTAGTCTTGAAGCTAAAATGAACTAATGAATCAAACGTTATGGATATCGGAAGTTGAACATCATAAAGATAATTATTAGATAATTCCAATATTCATAGATGATAACTTTTTATATATAACTCCAATGGATCCTAAAGACCACTAATATAAAATCTTAGAATAAAAATTAAAACTTCGTAATCCTTTGAATGTATGTTTTTTGGAAAAACTAACACCAAAACGTATTTTTTTACCTTTTGGGGCCCGTTCTCATAAAAACTGAAGCCAAAAGTTACAAAACTACTTTTTTCATTGGTTTTTTAAAAACTAACATAAAATATTATTAAAAATATTGTTTAAATTTTTATGCTTTGTATTGAGTGGTATTGAAGAAAAAAGGACTTATAGATCCATATTTGTGGATATTGGTAGTTGATCTTCTCTAAGAGAAGTCTTAGAGAAATTGAACTTGCAAAGGTCATAATTTTTGATCAATAACTCCATTTGATATCAATAACCACTTAAATATAATCTTAGTATACAAAATAAATCTTTTTATTCCATTATCATCAATTTTTGGGGAAAACCGATGCCAATAGCTATTTCTAAATTTTGGCATCAGTTTTTATAAAAACCGACCCCATAAGATATAATAACAAGTATAGTTTTCATCGGTTCATTTTAGAAACCAATGTAAAATATGATTACAAATATTTAGGATTTTTAATAAGCTCAGAATTAAGTTTTTATGCACCTATAAAGGACTTATGGATCAATATTTATGAATGCAAAATTCGATCATCTCTAAAATAAGTCTTAGAAATGTATTACATTCAAAGGTCATAACATTTGATATATAACTTAATTTGATCTCAATTATAACTCTAATTAATGAATATAAGATTAAATAAAACTTGGTAATCCTTTTTTATGTCATGTGTTTTGGAAAAACAGATGCCAAAATGTATTTTTTTTCAAAATTGCATCGGTTTTAATTAAAACTCACATTAAAAGTAAAATTACAAATATTTTGGATATGCATTTAAATTATTTTCAAAATGAACATTAATTATTAAAAATCCCAAGTACATTTTAATACAATTACTTTGAAAATAACTTCATTTACTATATATAAATCCATAATCTCTTTATGTCATCATTTTTGACGTTTTGAATTTAATCAAATTTTCAATGTGTCTTCAATTGATGATTGAACAAAATATATTTTCTATTCATATTATTTATTTATTATTATTTTTTCCATTTATAAATATCTTAATAATTTTCCTTATACTTATTCATTATTCTTATGATTGAGTTATGAATCTAAAAATTTGGATGATATTTACCAACAGAGGTGTGATATTCATCATCAAACACTAGTTTCATTTCTATAATGATTTTAATCATAAAAATAAGAAAAATAATGATAAAAAAATTTAATTTGATAGAAACATATAAAATAAATAAAATATGTTTGAAGACTTCTATTTATTTATTTCATTTGGTGTTTGTAATTTTCATTCAAGTTTTTCATGTTTTCTTCGAAAAGAGTTGTATTTTTCAAAACATAGAGAACTCCAACTTCAAACAGTCATAAATTTTGCTCTGTAACTCCGTTTTATCACCATGACAAGTCAAATAATAGCTTATGAAATTATATCAATCTATTTACTCAGTTTTTTCATCGCTTATTTCAAAAAAAAATCTCCAAAAGTTTCTTTTAACATCAGTTTCTAAATAAACAAAAACAACATTAAAAGTCTTATTTTATTGTTTTTAACATCAGTTTTCCTTAAAAAAATGTTAAAAGAAGTATTTTAACGTTTGGTAATGAATAGAAAATGTTAATAGACTTCATTTAGGACATTTTACGTTAGTTTATATCAAAAAACTATGTGAAAACCAATATGTAATTAGAAATTTGTTTTCGGTTGTCTTAAAAACCAAAGTCGAAATTTGAGAATTTTAATTTTTAACATCTGTTTATAAAGGCTGATGTTGGTATTTCCATTTTTTACATTGGAAGATTATATGTCATTTAAAAATAGATGTTAAAATTAATAAATAGATGTTAAATAGCATTTTTCTACTAGTGTGAGAATTCCATTGTATGGTTCTATGAACACGGTTTGTATTGTGATCTATAAGTAATTGAACTTTTATCATAAATGGATTTTATCTAGATTTTTTTATTGAATACTATATTATGCATGGTCATGTGGAAATCCAAGTTATTCTATCTTCCTCAGATGCTTTGGTAAATGGGATTCATATCGTACGATCCTACTGTTCAAGTTCATCCCTTCCTTTACCTTTTCCAAATAAAAATTATCATAACCCTTACTATATTAATCATAATAGTCATTGTAAAAGGACTATAATATCAATGGTTATGATGAATAGCGGTCTTTTAAAACTTTCATACCATATAACAATCCAAAATAAAAAATTTCAAACATATGTTTTCCTTAGCATCATTTCTTAATAAGCTAATTACTCATTTGAAAAATGAATTCCATTTACAAATCATAAGGTCATTCAAATTTGTACATGGTGAATCTCATCCATATATAGTCTCATGAAATGATTCCCTAGTTCAATTTTAATGCATGACATGCATAGCTCCATGAATTTTGTCTAAATCAATCCCTTATTCCCCCTTAAATTAATCCAAACATCAGCAACTAGACTTCAAAATATTTCCATCGAGTTTGGGGTCCTGTAACAATGATTTACTTATAGAATTAATGTTTTTGAGGATTTTTTTAGAAACATTTCTTATTTTAAAAATATAAATTCAGACTAAAGAAATATCATGGTAAATGAGATTCACATTCCCACCATATGAGAGAAACTGGTGATCATATTTGTTTATATAGGCTATGATCTTATTTACTAGTGAGTCAATGTGACTAATCCTTGTTGTCCCAACAGACAAGGGATTCATGAGATACACAAATGGGAAAAGACATCTATAGAAGCCATGTAAATCCTCAATCTAAAGGTCCCCCCATACATGACTGCTCTTAGATATGAAAACATTACTATTAAAAAAGTTGAAATGTTTTCTACTTGAATTGAAATAGGAAATAATTATCTCTTTGAAACCAAAGATCAACTTATTACATCCATTCAATAAAAAAAATCATCAGTAAAGAATATATGATATATACTAGAAATATCTCATCTACCATTAAATGGATATATAATTCTAGTTTTATGTCTCGATGAATCTTACTACTAATAATTTATTGATTATGCACCAACAAGGTAGGTGAAATTGAGTAACATTATCGAAGACCTCCGGTGTCTTGAAAATTAATACATCCTTATCATATAAAATACTGAGAACTATGGATATGAGATACATTGAAGGTATATGTCATAGAAATATTCCAATAAACCATAGTGATATAAGTATTTAATAATAAATTACAATTTCAGCCTTTCATGATCATTCTCTATTTTTATCTTCACCATAATATTAGAACTAAATAACCTCATACCAATATCCTGAATCATCTATTCGGATAGTATGATTCCACCCTATATACTCTTATCACTAATAATGTCCTTCATCTCATCTATAAAAAAACTATGGAATTATTATAGAAAGACAATAATTTATGATCTCCAAAAAATTCTAATATGAATAGTTTCACATGGAAATAGGTGTATATAGGTTAATATATTTTAGGTACTTCATTTTTGGAAAGAGGAAAAGGTTTATAGAACAATTGTATATATGTAAGGAACCACTAATAAAATTATCTTGGATTTCAAAAATTAGGCCACCCTATATAAACTCTCTTGTAGAAATATAGAATACTCCATAAAAACCATCAGGGCCTAGCACACTATCTGGATTCAAGGATTTGACTACTGTATGGATTTCATTCTGTAAGGGTACTACTTCAAGGAAAAAATTCTATTAAATTTCAATGAAATAATATCTCTATTTAGGAAACACTACATCCCCTCTAAAAAATTCTTAGTATTTAAATGATCATTAAACCCTCTTGTATTTATAGTTTTTAAGTATTTTGTTTGAATATATATAAAAATAAATAAATTTATACACTTATGCAAGGCATAGGTCCTATGTAAAGGTATTGTTACTTCTACCTTAAATATGGTGTTTTTTTGGAGTTTGGTAAGGGTAACTTGTCATGACCCCCTCCCCAACAAGTGTACTCCTCCTAGACTGGAAATGGGAGAAGAGAGATAATGACACCTGAGTCCAACCTTCAGTAGGCCCCATCTAGGTGACTAGCATCAGGGGTATATTAGACACACTAATGGGAGGCATTACCATCTAAGAGAGCAAATGCAACAGAGAGAGATAAGATAGACACCAACAAACTCTTGTTCAAATTAAAAATTAAAAGAAACTGAAGTAGACATATGTAATGTTATGAAACAATTTCTACAACTAGAATGGAAAACATAAAGTACCAAAAGAAAGTAAAATGACAGTGACCAAAAATCCCAAATATCTCCTACAAAACCCCAAGCTATTAGTGACTAACCGGATTTCCAACCTAGTCTGAGTGACCTAGAAATTAGTTTATATATATGTAGGCTGAGTATAATGATATAATCAGTTTGATCCTCCATAGAGACTCTCTGAAAAATGTAAAGAAAGAATGCTAAATCCTAATGAGGAACAAGTGAAACTAACTCATCACATAAATAAGTATACTATGTTCCTAGCCTCACAATGGATACTCTTACCTAGTATCAGATTCATGATCATATAATATAATAATGAATATCAAGGTTACCCCAAAACCAGTACTCCCCTGGTTTTCCACTTTTCCCCAATGTCGCACGTCCTGAGAATCTATCTCCAAAAATGCTAGACCGAAGACACCTGGGTAAAGTACCACTACAAACACTTCGTGCAACACAACCAAAAAATCAACATAGAAAAAAGTAACCAGGTACTTTATGAGATCCACCACATCTCAAATAAAATGATTTAAACATCATGTATTGTACCTCAAACCATCACAACCCATACATCAAGTATGGATCCTCAAAACGTCAAATCCTATACATGTCATAGCTATAATAGTCAGTAGAAAACTATATCCAGAATATATGTGTGTAATAATAACAAGACATTACAGCTACCTACACTGATATATGGAGAAAACTAAATGTTATGCAAACAAAAACGCGTAACTATAATTAAAATAGAGTGGGGCCAATGGGGGTATTTATCCTTCCATCCTCCCACCGAAATGTTGGGGAAAACATACCCTAGGGATCAGAATCCTAGGGTGTCAGTTTCCCTAAAAGAAAAGGTGGAGTGGCATTTAGACAAAAAATTAAGAACATTATATACTATAGCTAACTACCATACTTTTGGAATAATATATTCTCAGACACAACTGTAGCAAATATTTCGTGAACTCCCAGCTACCACTTCATTGACTAGATATCCTATAAGCACACAACCATTTAAAGAGGTATATTAAACTATATTTATCCTTTATAATCTATTGAACATTAAATAAATTATTTATTTAACCAATAATTAACCATTATCATATTCCACATTACATTTTATTACCATTCAAACAAATATCCATACCCTCTAGGCATAACCAAGCCAAGTTCAGGGCTTCTCATAAATACTACCTCCGCATTGCATCCCAGTAAGCTCTAACCTCGGGGATTAAACAATAATTCATTCATAAAAACATTACCACTTTATATATTTCCAGGTTTTCTAATAAAACATCCTAAGATAAAAAACACAATGGGCTCAACATAGTTTTTAGACGAACTACCAGTCGAGCCTTTTCCACCTAAAGTAGGAGCATAGACCCATCCATCCTTGAGAAGATAAAAATGTAAAGCATGTGGCTTACCTCATGCATATTCATCTCTTTTGGATGGATGGTAAGAAAGAACAAATTCATCAAGAAGTTGTTAAAGTAAATTAAGTATACAAAAAACATATTCAATAAGCACCAAACATTTACAAAAATGGGTAAGCCCAACTTCAACCAGTTTCATCATCACCGGTGTTCTCTCCAAAACCAAAGACATAAACCAATGCAAATCACCACACCAGGCATCATCTTATATGAAAAAAACTAGGCCTACCTTCCCCACATACCACAACATCCCTCTAGGCTCATCCATCCTAGGCTAACATCACATCCAGGCCTCCCGACCCCCAAATACAACAAGACTTGTATCCAGAGAACATTAGAAGTAGAAAGAACAAACACAAAAACTAGTCTATTAGACCTAAACTGGGAATTAATCATTCATACACAATGATCTCTCAGGGCTCTAAAGAATAAAGCGCTTGGCCTTACCAAAAATCAAGGAACTCAGTCCCCAAAAAAGCCATTCTATTTTATTCAAACAACTAATTCTTATTCCATCATTATTTAACTGATTCGTTATAGAAGTTTCCAACTATGTGTATCCTAAGAATTAAGCTTCTAAATTTATGAAAAAATTAATTAAATAATAAATTTAACATTACATTAATATTTTTATCAATAATAATCAACATGATTTCAGTTCATCAACCAATTCAGTTAAACATGAAAATCTGCATCAATTGGATTAGCATCAAATTCCAACAATAACTGGATTCATTAACATATCTCTTTAAACAGTTATCCAATTAGTTTTCCATTACTTTTTTCCTTATGTTATTTAATAATTTCCATAAAGAATGTCATTTTAGAAAATAAAATCATAAATATCACACTATCTAGTATGTCAAGAGAAAATAAAATTGCTAATAAATTGATAGAAATTCTATAATCCAATTCAAATATTTATTATTTCAATTTCATTTTGATATAATGAGATAAATCATAATAACTCTAAGATTTCATGTAAATATAATAGAGAATAAATTGATCCACTACCTCAAAAGGTTTTCGAAATTCGTTTAATGATAACGGTTCAACACAATGGATCATGATCACCTCTTCTACCGCAACAACATCCACCTGAGGAAGCTACAGCACAACTACCTCAACCAACACCCAAGAAAGCTCCATTAGAATCCTGGAGATCACATTAAATCACATGGAAAGAAGAAACAGGAGGAAACTGATCATGTAACCATAAATAATGGACGTATAACATACCTCATATGGAAGATAGATCAGCACTTCTTTGTTGCACCAAAATAGGGGGTTCACCTGCAATTTGAAAAACTACAAGGGAAAGACGATCCAAGGATACAAAACAATGCCCAAATTATTTTAGAGGAATAAATATAGGAATCCAAGGATAATGAATTATCATAGGATTAACTAGGGTTGACCTTTGGAAAATCTAAATGGAACATCGGTTTAGATATTATAGATTTTCCATTAATGTTATATCCAACCATGATTACTCAGTTTGACCAAGTAAAGGCACCCTGGCCATTAAGAAAAATTTGATAGTGGTTGTGTTCTTTGAATTGGAATTAAATTCCTTAAAACAATGATTTGAAATCATTTTATGTCAATGATAACATCACTGGGGTGAAACTGCAGGAAGCCAGAAAACCGGAGAAAACTGAAATTTTATCAAAATATCGGAAATGACTCACTATTAGGTGAGTCACTCTCTCAAGTCATCGGTAGATGATATATTTGTGGATAATTCACTATATGGTGACTCACTATCTCACGATCTTCCATTGGATGACACACCATCGCAATTCACTAATCGGAAAGTCTCCATTGGACAATTTATTATTGGATGACTCACCATTGGATGAGTCACCATTGGAAAACTCACATTTGGATGACTCACCATTGGAAAGTCCTAGTTGAAAGCTTCCAGTGTGAGTCATATTTGGTGAGATACTAGTGCGAGTCACTATTATAACTCACCAATGTGACTCACTGTCAGGACTCACCATTGTGACCTATCATCAGTGACTTACCATTAGATAATTGGAAATTTGAGAACACAAGAAATGAGTCACCTTAATATCCTAGAACACGTCAAATACAAAATTTTATGAATTTAATATTCTAGATACTTCCGAGATAATAAATTATATACCTCTCAAAATATTCTCACCCTTGAATATCCCAACCCAATCTAGTGAAGAAATAGAAAAAGGGTCTAAACAACCACCATATGAGATACCATTCAAAGCACTTGGCACCATAGGAGCACTACTGATTCATAAAAGGAACAATGTGAAACCATTAAACAACCACAATAAGAACCTAAATACTCTACTAGGAGAGATAACTCTCAAAAGAGAGGAATCCACAATAAGATAAAAGTGAAATCCATCTCATCAACTAAAAGGGTCTCTAACCACAAAATAAAAAACATTACAACAAAATAGATATACATCAAACAGCTTGGGGTACTGAGCCCATATCTTGGACTCCCATTATATGGTACTGTCCTCCATGCCACAGTTCTACCAGTTAGAGATGGTGGCTGGGATAGTAACATTCATAGGGTAGCAACTACTTAGGCCTATAAGAAACAACTGATTTATACTGCATCCGAACACAACCTACCCCCAGACATGAAGCATCACCAAAAAACTCAAATTGAACAAAATTTACTAGAAGACAAAGGAAATGAGAATTATCCAACTCATCATTCAAATACTTGAAAGATTATTGGCACTGATCATTCTATACAAATGCCTGAGCCTTTCTAGTCAACACTGTTAAATGAGTCACAACCCCAGGGAAATTGTCTATAAACCTCCAGTAATATCTCATCAGACCAAGTAAACTCTGCACCTCTGCCACTATCTTGGGTGATTTCTAAGATAAATCTACTTCTAGCATTGATAGGTTCACTTCTACTCCTTGTTGATACACAACAAGCTCCATGAAACGTACTTCTCGAGCCCACAACTCACACTTCAAAAACCTCCCAAATAGGTGATGTTGATGAAGAACTCCCAAAACAGCATGCAGATGCTCTGCATGATCCTTCCCAGAAATAGAGTACACAAGGATGTCATTGATTAAGACCATCATGAACATATCCTAGTTCTCTGGAAACACAACATTAATTAGCCCCATGAACACATCTGAAACATTCATCACAATAAAGGACATCATGACGAACTCGTACTTCCCATGATGACAACAGAAATAGTCTTCAAAATATTCTCATCCTTCACATGCATCTGTTGATTACCTGTCCACGAATTAATCTTAAAGAAACAAATTTAACCCTTTATTTGATATAAAAAACCCTGAATCTATGGAATAGTATAGGGTTTCTTCACCATTACTTTATTTAATTGATGATAATTGACACACAACTACAAATTTTAAATATCATTATTAATGAAAAAAACTAATACACCCCATGGTGGCATGCTGGGTCGAATGAAACCGCATTTGAAAAGAACATCAAGTATTATACACATCTCACACAACTCAAAAGGCTTCATCCTATATAGATACATTGGGGTATGAGACAAGCCTGGATTTAGCTGGATCTTAAACTATATATCCAATCAAGGGGTAACTCTACAACCTCTTCTAGAAAGACATTAGGGTACTCTTAAAAGACCCTAGTAAACACCAACTTTTGAACCTACGAAGAACTCAACATTATCATAGCCATCATGGATGATAAGGACAGAACACCCCTCTAACCCATATAATGGTCTTTCTCTCTAAAAACATTGTTGGATCTCTATAATAATCGAAGAACACCACATTCCTATTGAATAAATCCACTATAGCCTTCACCAAATACAACTAACCATGATGAGGATGACATCATATGATTGTATTTATATGCATAGGAAATTTCCCCAATAGTGATGTTGCCCTACCACTAGCTCACAGTATCAATACAGTTCAAAAATGTTAGCTCGACCTCCAACAAGCATAGTAAACAGCAAGGGCACTAGAAGCCTTTCTATCTCAAGTCCCAAGGCATGGACAAGAGAAGGTGATATGAAAGAGTGGGTTACTTATAACTCAAAGAAGTAATGAATCTATGTATAAAAATAAGAAAATTGTTCCTTGAAAGACATATGGCTTGCCTGGTGCTGGTAACATTAATGCATTAAGCTTACCATGACCTACTCTATATCCTCTCTAACCCTATCGATGGTCCCCCCCCCCCACTGTTGCAACCTACTCTTTGATGATAGGGGGTGTCCTTGTGTTTTCATATGCCTTACCCATATTCTCTCTACATATCTTAAGCTACTGCAACCTGCTATTTCTACCTCGGATGCAATAGCCTCAGTAGAGGAACCTAGAGAAGAACACTTGTCACATAATGATTTCTCATAAAAATCAGACAGTCATTTCACTAATGACCTCAGACTCCATAAGAAAAAAATTTTCATGATAACTTAGAATATTCCAAAGACTCGCTGCCCTCAGAGAAATGGGACATTGAGGGTTGTGACCGACCACCTGATGATCATAATCTCTTATTCCATGAAAATTGAGAACCTATACCAAAGATCTACATCATGAGTAATCTTGAAGACTCCCATGTCATGATGATCTGGTTCTAAATAATGTATTATCAATAACTTCTTCTTTTTAAGAAACCTATAGATATGTATTCAACATTAATAGGGTGACCTGATGCTGGATCTCTAAATGAATATCCTCCTCAAAAATTACTCAAACTGGCCTCCTCATCTGGGAAAAGGTCTAAATAATGTCATATAAGGTTCCAAAAACATATCTGGAACACTCGCACACTGTATCTTCCCTACCAAAGGGTAAATAGCTCCTGGAAACTGGCCGCCTTTGCGGTCAAAAAAAGTTACTCAACCATAAACATGTCTCAGAACTTCTCCCACAAGACTACCAAATCCTCATGATCCCCAAGCAATAAAAACAACTAGTGCCACACTTCCCAATGAAGCATCATCACAACCAATGATAACCAGTCCTCATTTCTATCATGGAACGAACTAAAAGATATCTCAACCTCCTCTAACTAGTCTTCAGTGACTACATCTAAAAAGGAGCCCTCTTACTTATGTAGAATCTAGCAGTAAAACTCTCAATGTGGCCTCCTCCATGTTTCATCATTTTCAACCTCTACTCTACTGTAATCTATTGGAACACCTTGTAGGACATATTCTGCATGAACCTAAAAAGGACGTAGACCTGAATCCATACTTATCGAATGAAAAATATTTAAATCTCTTAAACATAGAATATGAAATAATTCAACATTGACTGAAAATTATTTTTTTCTTGGATAATAAAATCACATTTCCAGGAAAGTGATAAATCTAAAACTCCAGAAAACAACCAAATAAAATTATAGAGAATTCCAAGAAAATAAAAATTCTGCCTCACCCCAGCACTTGAATCATATTAATGTCCTCCACCAGGGAATGAGCACTCAGACCGTCCCTTTAAAAGATGCGTAGGCACAATACTGATGGCCAATCCATTCCCTCTCAGAATCCAAGTGCCATGTTGAAGTGGAGACCTCATGCTCTGAACCTCATCTGAAGTAGAACAGATAAACGATGGAAACTCAACCCCAAATTCACCTTGATACCCACTGGATGAAATTAAGTCCTCATAAACACATGATTAATCCAAGTGATAGACCAAGAATTAGTGAGAAAATGATGGGATAGAATCATTGAAATAAAATTTAAACTTTCCAAAGTCCATATCCCTAAAAAACTTCCATGATATATTTGTTACCTGAGTGTGAGGATCTTCACTTACCAGAACATATAAAGAAATAGATAGTTTATACCATACCATTTAACATTAATTAATGGTTTTATTTCATTAAATTTCAGTTAACTTATCCCAAGTTCTACCCATTCAAACACAGGCACAAAGAGGAATGATTTATGATCCTAACTTTGGTTTCTACCCCACATCTAATATCACCTCATTTAGTAGACACTATAAACATTAAGGTCCATGCATCAAATAATAGGGGGCCCTAAATACCCTTGTCTCAACCAATATTATGTGTTTACAGCACTTGATAAACTTAGAGGACACCATTACTCTACCAGCCCCTGAAACCTCATAGGTGTCTATCTCCAAAATCCATCTTATCCATCAACCAAATATCTGATACCACTACGTCACGATCCAATAGTTAAAAAGTGTATCCTTTTTGGTCTATAAATGGGAGAATAGAGATAATGACACCCATTTCCCACCTTCAGTAGGCCCCAGGTTGGTGACTAGAACCGAATGTATAATATACACACTGATGGGAGGCATTACCCTCTAAGAGAAAACATGTGAAATAGAGAGATAAGATAGAAACCAACCAACTCCTTGTCATACTACAAAGTTAAATAAACCCACATTCACTTATTTTGTTTCATGCAAGAACCACTACAACAAAAAGGGAAAACAACATGTACCAAATGAAATTAAAATGACAAGGGCCATGAAGCCCGAAAAGCTCTTATAAAACCCCAAGCTTGTAGTAACCAAAATAATTTCCAACCTACTCCAAGTGACCTGAAAAATAGTTTATATATATAGGGTGAGTATAACAGTAGAGTTAGTATGATCCTCCCTAGAGCCTCTCATGAAAAAGTAATGAAATCATGTTAAATCGTAGTAAACAACAGGTGAAACTAAATCACCACCAAAAAAGGTATAGTACATTCCCGGATTTACTATGGATACTCTCACCAAGTATCACATGAAAAATCATATTATTTTATATAGAATATAAAGGATACCCCACTACCACTTCCCCATTGGTTTTCCTCTTGGCCCCAACATCACACGTCATGAGAATTTCTCCACAAGAAGGCTAGCCCGACGACACCTTAGAGAAGAACTACAACATGCACCTTATGAAACACAACCACCACATCCACATAGAAAAAAATTAACTAGGTAGTTTCCTAGATCCAATATTTATTGTATAATGTGTATCATACATTTGGTATTATACCTCACGCCATCACAGCCCATACACTGAGTTAGGATCCTCAATCACTCACAACCTATACAAGTCATACTAATTTTAGTCATTAGGAAACTATATCTAGGATTTGTGTGTGTGAAATAACCGTAAGGAAATAAAAACATCTACACATATATATGGGGAAAACTAAATGATTTTCAATCATATACAAGTAACTACGAAGAGAAGAGAGTAGGGATAAAGGGGTCAGTGAGACATCTATCCTCCCATTGGAATATTGGGGAAAACACCACCCTCCAGGCTCAAAATCCTCAGGGTGTCAGTTTCCATAACCGATAGGGAGGGGTAGCATATAGAAACACAAAAATTAAAACATATAATATATATCACAACCACACTGTGGGCATAATCTAGTCTCAGACACCACTACAGATAGCATCTCTCAGACTCCCTATTGCCACTACTAAAACCAGATATCCTATAATCACACAACCGTTTAAAGTGATATATTATGTTATCATTATACTTTTTTAATAAGTTTCCCTTTACATTAGTTAATTCTTTAACAATTAGTTAACCATTATAATTTTCCACATTACATTCCATTAGTATTCCAACCAAGATTCATTCCCTCTGGGCATAACTAAAATGGGTCTACGTCTTCTTAGGAATACAACCATAGAATTGAATCTGTGAATGTTCTAACCCCATGGATTAAAGTATTATTCATTTATCACAACATTTCCACTTTCCATATTTCCAGGTAATCTATGAAAACATACTATGATACCAAAAATAAGGGGTTCAATAAGACGAGTAGATGAAATACCTGTTGATTCTTTTCCCTGTATAGTAGGAGCATAGAACCATACCTATTCGAGAAGCTAAACATCTAAAGAATATGGAATACCTTGTGATTCATCACATATTTTGGAAGGATGGTAAGAAATATCAGATACCTCAAAATTTTGGGAGAGTAAACTATGTAAAAAAACAATAAATTCAACAAGAACACAACTTTCACACCAACGGTTAAGCCCAGATTAAATCGGTTCTATCATCTTTGGTGTCCTCCCCAATACCACATATATAATATGATGCATCTTTACACACTAGGAATCATCATTTTCCACAAAACTAGTCATCTCTACCCCACATACTATAATATCTCTCTAGGCTCAGCTAACCTAGGCACACAAAACATTAGGTCATCCCATCCCAACATACCACAAGTCCCATATCAAGAGAACATCACAAGCAGTAGGAATAAACATATAAAATGTGCTCTTGGACCTAAACAGTGAGTTTATCTATCACACACAATGAGTAATCCCAGTTCCAAATCACAAGGCACATTCCCTTTACAACAATATGGTAACTCAGGCCCCACAAGGTAATTATATTTTATTCACACAAGTGGTTCTTATTCCATATTGAATTAACTAATTCATTATAACAAATTCTAACCATGCGAAAACCAAGAAAAAATTATTTGATGCAATATAAAATAATTAAACAATTAATTTTTCATTCCTTTAATACTTTTATCAATAAGAATCTACATGCTTAATGTTCATAAACCTATTCATTCAAACATGAAAATCAGCATCAATTTGATTATCATAAAATTACAACAGCAACCATATTCATTAACATGCCCCGTTAAATAGTTGGACAATTAATTATAAATTAATTATTTAGTCACATTCAGTACCAATTTCCATAAAAAATGACATGATTAAAAAAATCATATATATTATACTACCTATAAAATAAAGAGACAATAACATTGCTATGTAATTGATACCAATTCTTTAATCTAGTTCAAATATTAATTATGACAATTTCATTGTGATCTAATTGGATAAATCGTGATAAATCTATGATTTCAAATAATAAAATAGATATGAAACGAATACCCTACATAAAAATGTTTCTAACATTCTTTTCATGAGAATGGTCCAAGACAACAGATCACGATCACCTCTCCCGTAATGACTCCATCAACCTATGGACACTACGACACAACTACATCAACCAGCAACCTAGAAAGTTCCATTATAAACATGGAGATAAGATTGAATCACATAGAAAGAAGAAATGTGAGAAAAAATATCTAAGAACCCAAAATAACTAAGGATGAACATACCTTATATCAAATATGGATAGACACTCCACAGTTGCACCAAAATAGGGGGTGCGCAAGCAGCAGGGAAACCTCAAAGGGGAACACAATACAAGGCTAAAACACAAATAACAACTCCTATGGGAGGAAAAAAACTATACATCTCTTACTACAGAAAAATAATAAGGAATAACAAGGGTTAGTCGTAGTAAAATCTAAATGGAGCATCAGTTTCAATACGCTATATTTTCCAATAAAGTCAAATCCAGCCATGATTACTCAGTTTGATCAATTTAAGGCACTAGAACCAAAAGGAAGAAATTAGATAAGAGATATAGGCTTCAAATTAGCCTTAAATTTATTAAAAATACTTTGAATTCATTTTACATCAATGATAACATTTGTGAGGTGAAACTGAAACAAATTTAAAAATATGAGAAATTTTAATTTTAGATAATTTTTTTAAAATGACTCACCATTGGGAGGGTCACCATAATGAGTCATCAGTGGATGAGATGCTGGTAGATGGGTCACAATTGGATGAGATACCACTGGACGACTCACCGTTGTGAGTCACCAGTGGGTTACTCACTCTTGGATAAGTCACCATTTGATGACTCACTATTGGATGATGCGTAGTTGGATGAATCATCATTTTATGATTCACTGATGGCAAGTCACCATTCAGAGCTACTATTTTAAGTCACCATTTGTGATCTACCGGTGAGATTCACCTTTCTAACTGACCTTTTCAACTCACTATTAGGACTCACTATCGTGGTCTACCATTAGCGACCGACTATTGGAGAATTGGAAATTTGGAAAGCATATGAAATGGGTCACCTAGACCTCCATGAACACCTCAAAAACAAAATTTCAACAAAGGAATAGATCGAAGAGTTTAGGGATATTAAATAATTCCTCATTTAAATTATTTATATAAAATAATTTTGGGGTTTAAATTGGTTGGGTATGGGTAAGACTCTTTTTCCTACAGGTACATATAGCTAACCCCCTTTTTATATGGGTTTCATAAGGGTAAGGTTTGATTTTCATAAATGTGTATTTAGTGTTGTCTAAATGTAAATTTAATTTTTTTACAATGTCTAATCATGGCCCCATTTTTATATGGGTATTGGAATGGTTCCATAGATGTTGCATAAGAATTATTATTAGTTTTTATAGGCTTCTTAAAGGTAACTTTGGAGTACCATATGGGTAATATGAGATCTTTTGATCTTTGTATTGGAAGAACTAGTTTTATAATGGCTTTATAAGTGTATCCCTGGGATATTTATGGGTACAATTATTACCTAAAATTATGTTAAGGAACTTCATAATGGTAAAACCATGTTACCCTTACATCGTTCCTTTTTGGGGGAAAATATTTTTAAAACCCTTTATTCTCATTTTCTATATCCATAATGAACCTAAAACACATTTTGAATGAATTTAAAAGCCTAGAATTTGGTAAATAAATCCTTTGACTTGTTTAATGTTTATGACTCATATTAAGGTAGAATTTAAACACTATGTAATTAATAAATGATTAATGAAAAATTAAATAGTGAATTTAATTTTTTTTATTCTAATAATGTGGACTTGTACATTGTTTACCCTTATTTTAAAATATTTTAACCTTGCTATATTCAATTTATGAATCCTATATTTCATTTTGGAAGATCAAGAGTACCTCACACCCAGATCTGTGAAGTCTACCTTAATTAAACTAGGTTCTTCTACTAGTTTCTAGATGTGGAGAAAACCTCTCAATCTCTCCCACTCTCCTTTGGCCTTCAGTGAATGTTTTTTCAAAGAATAAATTATAGGTATCATATTTATAGTCTAGTTAACAATATTATATTTTCGAATATATCTAGAAAATGATATTGTTATTCATAAATGGTTTATATAAAATTTACAATGAATAATAAAGAATAATTATTAGTCTTAACTCCAATTAATCCGGAGAGATTGAAAATTATTTCTATTGAAATTATAATAATTATTAAAGAAAGATATTGTTATGAACATGCTATAGCATAATTGATAATTTGAAAATTATACAAGAGATAAATTTTTTATTTCATGTCTTTTTTTAATTATTTTTTAATTAAAATAAAATAATTGGGTCTAGGAATCTATGGAATGTAGTTTGAAATAATGAATACATGGACATGATTTGGTTTGCATTTCCTTGATAAACCTTGAGTTTCTTTATAAAAAACTTTGAGGTAGGAAGTTACTTGATATTTGGGTATATTTTTATACAAGTTTTATTTGTATAATTCTTATATTAGGGTACCTTGTTTATCATGATTGACTGTGATCACATACAGGAGAGTGTAGCTTAGGAGACCCATTATTCATTAAAACATAGTAATTTTTTATTATGAACAAACCAAGTGATCCAAATGGAATCAAGGAAGATTATATTAATATATCCCAATATAATTAACCCTACAAATATCAACACACCTAGGTTAAGGGAACCGGTTATATTCAATAGGTGGAAAGGATCACCTAGTAAGGCTTATGATGTAATGAATTCATCAGATTTGTTCCCATCCTACCAAGTGTAAAGAAGCTTCATTCAATTATAGATAAAATTTATGCATTTATGAATCTGGTAGATGACATAACATGGGGTGGTGATACACTCTTATAGAGAGATGATGATGAAAAAATATTGATTTTTGACCGAGAGGTGATTGATACCTTTAGAATGGAATAGATCAAGCCCATTTATTATAGCTCAAGATTTTGTAATAAGGGATTCACCAGTGAAATATATATTACTAAAATAAATAATCACTGAACCCCTTCAATTATACACTATACCCCCCATATGAGACCAAAATTACAAGATCCATCCACATTATGATTGAGGTCATTATTGGATAGGATCCATGAAATCCAACAACCATGAGATAGGGGATGATGTGTAGAATGATAGGATATTCATCTAGCCAAGATCTACCTCAAGGATGAATAAAACTCTAAAAACATCATTGGAATTTTCAATCCAGCCACCAATTTTTTGGATCTAACCACCTTGGAAATCATAGAGTAGGGGGTTCCTTAGGGTTAGGCCTTATTTCTCATGGTCCAGATGCACTCATATCCCATCGCCTAGAGAAGAACCCTCGCCTTTATGTCATGATTTTTTCTTCCCAATCCCTAGAACCAAAGTTGGAGGAAGATATTTCTTATGAGTTCATAGATATCAATATCCATATATTCACCAATAGAATTCCAAATAGAAAAACCCCAATCTTCATAAATAAATTCAGAAGCTAATTCTTCACTTGGAATCTAGACACACAATTATTTTGAGGTAAGATAATTCCTTTTACATTTGGTCTCCATGTAAAAAGAAATTTAATGATTTTGGATATTCCAAAATAGAGAGTAGTACTTTGGAATATTGTTCATGCAATAAAGATAGAAGTCTCATCCATCATGATCATGGTTTACTTGTAGGAATTGATGATATTCTTTCATCGAAAAGATCTCAAATGAGGAACCTATGAAGATTATACATTCTAACTCATTATTATCACAATAATATTTGATAAGGTGCACTATTTTTAATTTATAATAGAATTAAATAAGGTAGGGTCAATGCTTTCATGAATGAAACTGAGGAAAGGAGACCAATATTCTAGAAAGACGAGTGACATACCAATCTTGATATGATCCCAAAAATTAATATCACCTCATCTAAAAATCCAATAAGAGTGTATTTTCATAATATTGATAGGTTGTTAAATAAAAATCCATAATCAGGGTATTTTATCTTTTGGTTTGTTTATGTTACTTCTTTATTTCTAAAAAATGGTGTTTCTCTAGAGATACATAACTTTAATGTCCTATCATTCCATCTTTCAATGAAATTTAATCATGGTGTCTAAAACACTTATATGTCTTATCCCTTCTTTCTCTACCATGTTATGTGTGTCACCATGCCATAAAGGTTCATATTGATACTTGAGATAGGTGGAAAACTATTTTGTATTTATTCTTTATATGAATAGTGTAAAAGGATTTAATCGATGATAATGATGGACCTATGTACATGGTAGGGGAATGAAAGTTTGAGGGTATATCCTAAGTTAGTGCATTATGTGAATGATAGTTTTGGGGAATGACATGAGGCATAAATGTGGTACAATAGTCTAGATAAATGACCCGTGATGGGTTGGGATATAATGGTTTATGGGTTTGATATGAATCGATGTATTGAGTCTACAAGGAGGCATGTTACAGTCGTAGTGGATATTTATTGCACACTTTTGAAATCCTATTATTATACTATAAAAATCGTTCCAAATAAGGTATAGACAGGGATTTATAGCATCCGGGTTAGTGAACTACCGCTCAATTCATAAAGTATGATAGTTATTTATGTTTCAATTTTATTATTTTCATGGAATACACATATTATAGTTGAGAATAATATTTATGGATTATTTTTTAGTGTCCTATTGGGTTTATTACTCACACATTACATGGGAATCTGGATTCACGTGAAAACTTCTTGTATAGGGATCTGATTAAGGGAAAAGGACTAGAGTTCGATGGTTCAACTAAGGAGAATAGTTCTATTAGTACTTCATGACAAACTTTTGAGGACCCCACTATTTTATTTATTTTTTATCTACTACTTTTATTACTAAAGTTTTCCTTTCTACTTTGGAAGCTCATTTGTTAAATCTATGACCAATATTCCAACATTTAGTTTCTATATAGTACTTTGCTTACTCGATTTATTATATTGTTTTATTATTATTTAATAACATCTTACTTAGGGAATAGTCTCCCCACAGATGTACATAGAACCTTACTATTAGTCAATATCCTCTTGAATATTGGGAGGTTCTCCTAAAGTCACATGGCACACCTATTTACAACTGGTGGTTTTGGTCGAGGTGTTAAAAATGGTATTAAGGAGAAAAATATTTTCTTTTTTCACTAACCTGGGATATAGTAGAAAAGAGATAGTTTTTCGAGACATGGTTAGAGGATTTTTCATGTTCTTTGCTATATTGTGAGTAAAAAACCACTTTATTATCATTAATGGGAATTTTACAATAGTTTTATGATATTTTTGAGTGTCTTCATGCATCATGACTTTGATGTTTGGATCACATGTCATATATATACTTGGTTTTGTGTTTCATTTTAGTTATTTAATTTAATTACATCATTTTTTATCTATTAGAGATAGAATTATGTTATTTGATGGGTGATATATCAATTTCAATGTTTTCACGATATATCTATGTCTGAATTAATAAGTCGAACCTAATCGTGATATTTTATTTTTATATTTATGTAAACGTTAATAACGTATAGAAATGGATACCTTGGTTAGTGATGTGAGGGATATATATTTTCTTGTGAATATACTACTAGGAGAACCCTTGTGTGATTCCATTGATAGATTAGGATACATCATAATCGCTTTAGTTTTTCTAAAGTGTTTATTTTTCATTAAAAATGACTTAACCTCTACGTAGTCTTATGGGACTACTTGAAAAGCAATGTTGGAATGATCCCACAAGGGA
This sequence comes from Viscum album, assembly GCA_963277665.1. Classification (NCBI taxonomy): domain Eukaryota; kingdom Viridiplantae; phylum Streptophyta; class Magnoliopsida; order Santalales; family Viscaceae; genus Viscum; species Viscum album. The sequence goes on along the minus strand of OY728153.1, from coordinate 879,775,075 downwards.
GGATGTTCCTTATCAACCAAAGGACATATAGTAGTATACAAAAAAACATGCTTTTGCACATACTCTATGTTTTAGGTAACAATGTTACTTTATCCTTATCTCAATAACTTAGTTTTTATCCTAGGAATAGTAAATAAGAACTATAGGAAAATATTCCATTAATTTAAAATATATAATTCATCATCCTTTTAGGAAACAATAGGCCCTCAAGATGGTGATGAATGGGTTGAAATCGTTATTGGAATCTTTAACATAGAAGAGACTTAGAGGGATTTGAATGTTATGCAAATATGAAGCTCATGTTGGGTACACAATGAATTTTAATTCCCTCATGACATATGGAACCAACCGAGTTGGAGAAGGACAAGGAGAAACTCATGTAATTTTAGTTGAAGTGATATATCTAGGTGATTAATTCACTATGGGGTGAACCTGTACTATTAATTAATAAGGAATATTATATTAATCACCTCTGTGTTGATTACTGGAATGAAAAATAAGTTTGGGTGAAGAATAGATACCTTTTTCCCAGGTTTGGTGATCATTTTAATCAATTATGTGGAGATCAAAGGTACTCTATGATTGTTATTTTATTGGTTTACCACCAACTATGGTTTATAGAGTTTTAAATTCTAAAGAAGAAATTTTATGGATGGTATGGGTTGTATGAGTACTATGTGTTATCTTTTGTTCTAATGAATATGATAGTAGTGTTCATGTCTCTCTTGAACATATTATTTCACTCATGCCTAGGGTTTTTCATTATAATGTTCATTAATGACATCATCAAATACTAGATGACATGAGAGAAACATTCTAAACATCATTAGACACTTTTGGATACACTTGGAGAAAATTGGACTTACACCAAACTATCTAAGTGTGGATTTTAGACTCATGAGGGTATTCTATTAAGGAAAGTTGTGTTTGAGATAGGTATATCCACTGACCTAGGTAAAGTATAAAAAATTATTTCTTTGAAATTTCCTCATAACATATTTTATATTATAAGATTCATGGTTTTTGTAGGATAAAACTGAAATTTTTTCATTGAATTTTCCCATATATCAAAACCTATGACTACAATGATGAAGAAGGGAGTAAGGTTCCAGTGGTTAGACTAGTTTTAAGAGGTGTTTCTTGAGCTAGAGAGGAGGTTATGTACAACATTAGTGATGAAAGACCCGGAGCTAGGGATTGGTTAATTTTTTTTTTGTGATGTATCAGATGTTGGTTTGGAAGTAGTATTGACATCGGGGGAGTAGTTATATCATATGGGTCACATAAGCTATGAACCTATGAGTGTAACTACCCTAATAAAAACATGGAACCAAAATCCTTGGTTAATTATTTTATGTTTGGGAAACACTATCTATTCAGTATGAGGTTTTTTGTTTACCATGACCACAAGATACTCCATTATATATACAGATAGTGGGACCTCGACTTGATGAAGACACATTGGGATGAGTACCAATAGGTTATTGACTTTGATTTGGCCTACAAAAATAGTAAGGGTAATGTTTTAGAATATTTTATTATCTATGAGATGAATTTTGAGCATGATCTTGGTGAGTGTCCTTCTTAGGAGCAATGGACCAAATTCGCTTGAGGTCTGATTAGATTATGGACACTTATAAGGATCAAGGATCGATTAAATATACTCTATTAGTGGTAAAATCATATCTAGTAGACCAAGACAATGATGGGAAATAAACTAACCTAGACTATGCAGTGATGTGGGAAAATCTTGCTGAAGGTGACCTGATGCTCGAGTGGTCATTATGATATGATTATGTGATCCTTGTGTAAGGGAGAATAGTATTATCTACTTCCCTTAGAGATATGTTGACTAAGAACTTCTATACCTCTATAGGGGAATTAAATCATGGAAATATAAAGATTTACTATGATTTCATTTGATTGTTTTAGTGGAATTGGATGAAGAGGGACATTGGTGGTTTTTTTTCTTGAGGAATTACCTATCATGGGGTATAGGAATAGGACCATCATCAAAGTGGGTTGATCCAAAAAATACTAGTGGCCATTTGGATGTGGTCGGATATCAAAATGGAATTTTTTTTATGGGGTTACCTAGGGCCAAGGGGGATCATTCTATTATTTGGGGGTTCATCGATTAGCTAAAAATGGTTTATCACTTCTTAACAGTATGAGAGATTCACTCAATGGAAAATATGGGAACGTAGTATGCCCATCAAATAGTATACTCACATGGAGTTCCCTCTATAATTTCCTCTATCATAGAAGCAAATTTAATATAATTATTTTGGATGGGCCTGCATAAATTCTTAGGGACTCAATTAATATTGAGAATATCATACCATATTGAAAGAGATTGTCATTCAGAGTGAACAATTAAGATACTAGAGGATATACTCTAAGATTCTATTCTAGACATCAAAGGGACATGGTATGAAAACCTACACATGGTGGAGTACTCCTAAAAAATATTGACCAGGTTTCTTTATATGCAGTAATATTTCTAGTTCTCTATGGATAGTAGGTTGCTCATAACTATGTTGGAATGAGGTAACATAGGTAGTAGTTTTTGGTCAAAGTATGATACAAGAGACCTTAGAAAGGGTAGAGTTTATCGGGAAGTGTTTGGTGGCCACTCAGAGAAGGTAGTGATCATATCTTGAATAGAGGGGATAACCTTTGGAGTTTATTGTTAAAAAATCTAATTTCATTATAGTGTTCTTGCTTTTGGGTCATCATTAATGGATGTAAGGGATGGAACTGTGGTTTTTTGGACACTTTGTGAACAAAAACTAGGTTGGGATAGTGGCGTACTATTTTTACATTCCTCCTCAATATCATAGAATGCATAATTTGTTCCTTATTCTTCATATTTAGAGGCACATACCTGACCCTATGCATATTATAGACTATAAGGATAATGATTTGAATCAAGATGAATCATACGACGAGTATCCAATGAATATTAGATATATAATATATAGTTTCCTTCATGGGGAGATTGTACCACCTATCTGGATCCTATAACAGCAAAGTCAAATCTAGGATGAAATGTGAGAGTGTGAGTATACTATTTGATCTCAGTTGCATGATTTGTCTGAGAAAGGATGATAGAGACATTTATAAAGGATGATAAGCTATTATAGGAGAAGAATTTCAAAATTCTAAATTTTTAAATGATCATTAAACCCTTTTTTTATAGTTTATAATTATTATGGTGAAAACTATATAAAAAAATTCCCTTTATACCATTGTATAAGGAATAAGAAAAAAATAAAGGTATATTCCTTATACCATTATACAAGATGATTTTTTGGGGTTTCATTAGGGATAACCATCGTTTACATGAGTTTTGTAAGATTAGTTTACATTTTCAAAAAGTTATGTAAGGGTACTTTTATTTTTCTTAAGGGTGTGTTAAGGTAACCCCATGTTTATATGGGTTGTGTAATGGTTTGTTTTGAGTTGTGTAAATATAATTGTGGCGCCCTATAAAGGTAATGGAAATTTATATATGTTGTGTGTGGGTAAAACTGTTATTCTACAGGCTATATATGGATGCCTCAAACATTTTGTAAGTGTAATACAATGTTTCAAAATGGTGTGTAATGGTTCCTTAGGAGTTGTTTAAGGATAACCTCGGTTCTCCTGAGTTGCATTTGGGTAGCTCTAGGTTTCAAAAGGTTGTTTAAGGGTATCCCAATGTTCCATAGGTGTAAAATACTACCCTAATGTGATAGATCAGAGCTTTGTAATGGTAAAAACATGATACCCTTACATATTTCCCTTTTATAGAAAAATATTTTAAAAAAACTCTATTTCTCCTTTGCTTCATCTAAAAAATGCTAAAACATGTTGTTGATTATTTAAAAATCCTAATATAATGGAAATAAATTCCGTGAATCATTTAATTTTTATGGCCCATATTCTAATAGAATATAGACACTTGACAATTAAAAACAAGAATAATGACAAATCAAATGGTGAACTTACACTATGTGAAAAATGAATTTTTGTGTTGGGATCATTGTGATAAGATTCAAATCACATCGTAAAAACAATTAAATAAACTATTATTTTCAATGAGAAAAACAAATCATGAAAAAGAAATTTGGCACATCTTACCATAATAATGTGGGAAGGGGTATTTGCAACGATACATGGTTCTAGTGGGAAATACCATTGTTCATGTTATGTTATTTGCAAAGGAAAAATTTTCCTGTCAGAAATATCCTTTTTCAATTATAGTTATTTTCAATGGGCATTAATGCTCGTCTCGAATACTCTATCGGTAGGTGAGTATTTGTGATGGGTACCATCACAAATAACCTTTTCATTGCTTTCTCGATCATTTATTATAGAAACTATTTGCAATGAGAATCCCATCAAAAGTTGTCTCATTGCTTCTAATCTAACCTATACATGCCGCCACACTACATTTTCACCTTCATTCTTCATTTGAGCTACGTTCTTCCCGATGTTTCTCTTCAACACATCAATAGAAGTTTAAATTTTTACAGGGGAAAAATTTGAGCTTTGTAGTGCATAAAAGATTCATTTTAGAAGTATTTATAGTGTCTAGAGTTTTCAATTTTTTAATTTTATTTAATAACAGACTAAAATGTATTTTTCAAAATTAGTGTTAATTAGAAGTAATTATTTATAATTAGTAGTAATTATTTATAAATTGATGTAGTTATTTTAAATAAAAATATTTATTTTTAATTTGCTGTATTGTTTTTAAATTAATATTAAATAGATTCAATTTTCAACAAAAATTTTAATTATTGGTAATGACTAAAAAATTATGAAAATTAACAAAAATTAAAAAAATAAGTAAAAAATTAATGGTAACCTGGTATAATTGGTAATAATTAGTTTAAATCAGTAAAAATTAAAATAAAATCACTATAATTAATAAATTGTGGAAAGATTTATTAAAAATTATCGTTAAATCACATTAATTATTAAAAAAATTGTAATCAGTATAAATTAATAAACATTACTGGTAATTAGTAAAAATTAGTAAAAATGGACATTAAATCACTATAATTAGAAATAACTATTGTTAATTATTAAAAGATAGTTTTATTTAGAAAAAATAAGCACTAAATCAATATTATTATTAAAAATCACTAGTAATTAGTAAAAATTAGTGATAAATGTCTATAATTAGTAAATATTAACGAAAATTATAAAAAATAGTGATAAATACAAATAATTATTTTAAATTAGTGGAAGTGACTAAAATTTATAAAAATAAGAGGTAATTAGTAAATATTATCTATAAAACACAATAATTAGTAAAAACTAGTAAAAATAAGCAATAATTAGTACAAATGAGTAAAAATTGTTAGTAATGACTAAAAATAAGTAAAATTAGTGACGATTAGAAAATTTTATTATAATGTAGCATTAAAACAATATAATTAGAAATAACCGTAATTAGTAAAAAATTATGGTAAAATAATATATTAATTAAATATTAATAGAAGATATCTAAAATTACTATTAAAACAATTTAATTATTAAAAATTACTGGTAATCAGTCAAAATTAGGAAAAATTACCATTAATTAGTAATAATTTGTAAAAATAAGCATTAAACTATAATTATTAAAAACTAGTTATAAATCACTATAATTATTAAAAAATTTCAAAAATTAATAAAAAAAGATTGAGAAATCACTATAATTTGTAAATATTAATGGTAATTTTTAAAAATTAGTGATAAATTGCAATAGTTATTTTAAATTAGTGGTAATGTCCAAAATACAGTAAAATTAAGATGTAATTAGTAAAAATTACTGATAAAAAACAATAATTTTTAAAAATTATCGATAAAACACAATAATTTTTAAAAATTAATAAAAATTACCAATATTTAGTAAAAATAGATAACAATATTGGTAATGACTAAAAATTAGTAAAAATGAGCGACGATTAGTTTAAATTAGAAAAAAAGTAGCCATAAACTAGAATAAGTGGTAATAATTAGCATTAATTAGTGAAAATTAATTGTAAATCACTATAATTATTAAATCTTCGTAGTAATTATTAAATATTATCATTAAACCCCCTTATCTATAAAAACATTATTGGTAATCAATCAAAATTAGTAAAAATTATGTGTTATTAGTAAAAATTAGTACAAATGAACATTAAATCACTATAATAACTAAATCTTATTTTTATTTAGTAAAAGGTTGTTATAAATATCATGAATTTGAGTTAAATCACTATAAGTATTAAAAATTTGGGGTAATTGGTTAAAATTGGTGATAATTAGTAAAAATTGGTGATTATTAGTAAAAATTAGTGATAATTAGTTATAAATCACTATAATAAAGTAAACATTAGTAGTAATTAGTAATAATTAGTAGTTATTTGAAATAATTTGTAATTAATGGTTCTTAGTAATAATTAGTGGTGATTTTTGGTGATTAGTAATAATTTGTATTTTTTGTATTAATTACTAAAAAACTGATAATGAAATGAGTCATCAATTTATAGGTGTTGATCAATGAAAAGTTTTAAAAAGGTTTTCATAAAGTGGTGTAATGAAAATTTTGGACAAGGTGGGAATAAATTGGGTTCTCCACCTAAATATTGTAAAATATATTATTTACACCTTTTGTAATTAATAATATATTTTATTAATTATATTAGATTATAAAAAATTAGTGGTAATTTGTGGTAATTAGTGAAAATTACCACTAATTTTTAGTATAATATAATCTAAAGTAATTAAATATATTATAAATTACTAAAATGGAGTAAATCATTTATTTTCTAGGCCTTAGGTGATTAAAAATGACATATCTATGCCCAAAATTCCCACTTTTGTTATTAGGTCCTCATAACTAGGGTTGGTAGGATGTGATGCATCGATGATAATATAAATAATAGGATTAAGAGATTCTATGATGATAGGACAAGGTTGGCATAAATTAGTGCAATAAAAAATTTGGTACTTGTTGGCATAATTTCATTTCATCACCTAAATATTATAAAATATATGATTTTTTTTCTTTTGGTAAATAATAGAATTTCAATCATTATTTGATTATAAATGACCATTTTGTACCAACTATGTCCAAAATTTTTCATGAGATAGTTGGTATGAGGGCAGGCTGGATGTGATGTATCGATGACAAGAGGAGGTGGAGGAGATGTGTCGATATCCAGAGTAACAACTTGAGAAGATAATGGATTACATTATATTGTTAGTGTAAATTAGAAATAATTAGTTAAAATTAGTTGAAAATAGAGATATGTTAGTAAAAATTAGAGATAAATTACTGAACAGTAATAGTAAATAAGTTTAATTATTAAAAATTAATTATATTTAGCAAAATTTAGTAAAAATTATCGATAATTAGTAAAGATAAGTAATAATGAAAATTGAACCACTGTAATTACTAAAAAGTAACATTAATTTTTAAAAATCAATGTTAATTATTAAAAATCAAAGCAAAGTTGATAAAAGTAACAATATTTCCATGTAAATTAATTTTTTTTAAATTTATATGCTTTTCTGGATGGTCTTTTTTTATATAAAATTATTCATAAACTAGATATTTATTTCCTATTTTTTATTGAAATGTGGAGCAAGGAATTTGACAACATTCTTTATTATTATGTCTTTGATTGATTAATAATAATAGTAATCCAAATGGTTTTTTTATAAATTCATTATATATTGAGGGACATGAACCTGTTTAATCATTTTCATCATCTATGAAAAATAAATATTTACACTAGGGATAAATATCTGTCCATGTATGAAATGTTATCTGAGGAGGTTTGACACATTTGACAATATAGGTTGATTAGACACTAAATGAGGCTAATATTAATTGTTAATATATATAATATTCATGTTCATTATTATTCATAAACACCATTTTAGTGCATTTTACACTTTGAACATCATTTCACATTATGATTGTAATACCTTCTTAAAATGCACTATTATGAGGTACATTTTTTAACATCATTTGAAGTTCTCAATGATTCATCTGATTTTAAGGAATCTAATTATACATGTTTTAATTTGATATTTTTGAAAATTTATCTACACTTAAATATGAACATGTTTGATTCAGGGATTAATGGATAATTCATGGAGGATGACGGAGATATTTGGCAATGAAAGGAAGCAATTCTAGAGAAGGCAGATTGGACACTATCCCACGGATGAGACTTTGGGGCCCAACATACAGGCCCAATTAATCCCAACTTTCGTGGGATTCTAGAAGACATGTATTGGAACAAATCCCTTTTTCAGGATCCAATGCTAATTCGGCCTCCATGGTGGTCCTTTAGGCGGCCCCATTTAGAGATAAAATTCTAGGCCAGATTATGAGGCCCAGAAAAACATCGAACTAATTTTATCATATCACGTAATACACAACTCCAAATGGGCCCAAATTTTACAGGCGGTTAAGAGACATCCGGAGATCCATTTTCTTCCTCTATGGACCACTCTGATTCGGCCATCTAGAAGGTCATCCAAATGCATCTGTTCGGTGGATGAAAGTTGGCTGCCACCTCAGGTCAAATGTGGAAAAATCCAAATTCCACAAGCTTTCCGCCACCTATGGCCTACCAAAATTAATTGACATGCTTTTTACTGTTGGAGACTCGACCCAAGGGATCAAAAATGCCTATTTAAGGTAGTGGTGTTGGAGGATTTTGGAATCTATGGTGCTTAGTTTCATTGTAGTGTTATGCTGCCGCACTGTGTTTGTAATCACATTTCTTTCTCATGTAAGTTGTTTAATTCACCTTAGTTTCTTAATAAAAGTTCTTCTTATCAAATTATTCTGTTCTTATCCTTATCACATTGATAACGTTGGTTCAAGGTGTGAATTTTTTCATACCAAACCTTGTGATATTTATCACACAACGGAGGAGTGATCTTTTTTGTTGTTGTTGTTTTTACTTCTTCAATTCCACCTTTGTAAGTCTACTTCCCGCTTTCTTTGAAGACATGTCATCAATAAAGGGCTAAATCTTTTATGGGTTGATCCAAGGGAGTATCAAGGGGCTTGATTGGATGTTATTTATGACTCTATTAATGGAAAATCACTTCTTTTAAATGAGATTTTTATTTGATGATTTTAAAACATCTTCATCCTTATTGAATTTTAGGTCACACATTCAAGTGCTAATACGAACCTCTACCTTGGAGTGCTCAAAACTTTGATCCTTCAAGGGTATAGGTGATTAGTATTAGGGTGTGTAGGCATTAAAACAGTAAGTGATGATTTCGTTTGATCTTCTTAAATGAATCCATTTCAATTATAATAAATTGAAATCATTAAAAAAGTAATTCATCCAATCCACCCCGAGCGATAACCTAGGATCAACTCATTATTTTAAATTGAATTCACTTAAATATGTTATATATCCTCTATAATCATCTAAAATCAATCCAAGTTGGCCACTTCATAGCCAAAAACAGTCTATAGAAATTGTGTGTCTATAGGTTACTTTTTAGATCTCTATGGATTCGATAACCCAAGCTAAACTACAAGGACCATTATACCTTCATATCTTGGGTAAATTTGAGCGATAATCAAATTTTGGCTCCATTGCCGGGGACCTAAGTAAGTTATCTTAGACACTAGCATCCTTTTCTCACCCCAATTTTCTATTCTCATCCCCTATTTCACTCCAATGGAAATCCCTTTTGAACAAACCCAAACATGGGGAACCTCTCCCTACTTTGACTACCCCACACCAGTTATGATGTACAATAACCATCCTTGTTTATACTGGTGGGATAAACAACAACCGATTGAGACACAGTTTTTTAACTCCTATTCTCCAAAAAACATTCCAGCATATTTTGAGTTTCAATCCCAACAAGTCCAATCTGAGCATCCACCTATGGAATTCCAACAACATAGTTATCCTCCTGGAATAGACCATCTGTATCAACCCCTTTCCCATCATGATCCACAACCATTACTTGAAAAACTCTATCAACAAATTGAGATAATGAATTTTGAGGTTTCATAATTGAGGTTAGAACTACAAAGCATTAAAAATTGTTAGGAACACATCCCTACACAAACTGTCTCTTCCACAACCTTATATGAAGTGTCTCGTTTCCCACAAACCTCTCATAAATTTACTGAAGAGAAAACCTTTGGATTTGGGGAAGATGAGGAGGATCATGGAATTGTTGATGGGTGTTTAAATCAAGAGGAAACTTATTTTTTTATTCACAAGAGGGAAATTTGACATCATGGATTGAGTCTCATGAATATAACTCCATTGATGATTTTTCAAAAATACAAATCACTGAACCATTAAGAGAAATCACAAACTTTGAGTCCATACCCATTCCTGAAATTGATATTTCCAATTTGGTGGTTGAATATTCTATTCAAAAGGAACCAATTCTGTTGAGCAATTTTAAAAATAAAACTAAGTTCAATTCAAAGTCCCAACCTATGTTTGAAAGTTTTATCCTACCTGAACTTCAACAAAAGGACTTTCCATCCACCCTCAAGTTTCCATTCATTGGGTATAGCCAAAAACTTCCATTTGTCACCATTTTATATTTTTAAACCACTAAAGAGGTGATTATTCATAATGTCTTAGGAAATACTACAGAGGAAACTGGATCCAGCATTTTTGATATTCCTTGGATTTTACCTATCATTTTAGAACATAGGTTTGTATACACCAAAAATTATAAACAAAGAATAAATCTCAATCTAGTGGACATAAAGAAAGATGTGGTCCTTAAAATATTGAAAGTTGGTATTGGATAAGTTGGGGGGTTCAAGTCGAGCTAACGACCTTAAACAAAGCGCTGCATGGGAGGAAACCCATGGTTTTTAAGTTTCTATCATTTTGTTGTTTTAATAAACTTTATATTTTAAATAAGATTAATTAATCATTTTTATATTTAAAAAACAAAGACTATTGACCTGCTCTTCTATTACGAGTATGGATGGGTATGAAAGGGGAGCATAGTATTCATCTGTGTCACGCGGTGTGATCCTTGAGGAATACCTTACCCAGAAAATTAAAAGAAGACAATGTATCATTAGTTTGATTTAAAAAAAATAGAAAAACAGGAACAACCATAAAAATGTTGATACTTGTAATTAAATAATTTGTTGTGTTGTTTGTTTTGTCTGGTTTGTTCTTCTTTTTGTTTAGGTACTATTTTGGATGATACATGTTCAATCAAGGAGGTGCCTACATCCCCCAAGAGATCAAAGGACTAATTTTGAGTAGTAAGAACTTCAACTTCAACCACCAGGTGATTTCATTCCATGATCCTCAGTTTTAATTTCCTTTTTGAACTTCCATTATCTACCTCTACTCATTCTAAATTTTCATTTTTTCAAACACTATGGACAATTTTGTTTCAAGTTGGGGGGAGAGATAAGATAAAAAAATGCTTTTGTGTCAAAAAAAATTAAATAGAAGGAAAAATTCCTTTAACTTTAAACATGGTAATACACATTGCACACTTTGAAACTGAATATCAAATAAATTAGCATACCATGATTCTAATTTTAATCCTTGTATAATTTCATGAGCATAGATTTTGGAAAGTGTGGCTGTCTAATATGATATTTCATCGTTTATATTTTCATCCAAATAACAAAATTCACAATGCATGTCCTTTGGATAGTGGGGTATTAGTTTAAGTTCATGGGGTCCTATAAATAAATATCATAGGTTTGGTGACCATTTTAGTTTAATATGAGTATTCAAAAAAATTAAAAAAAAAATTGTGTGTAGAGCAATGAAATGACCTAATGCGTGGCTTTCGGCACTTGGGGATCGTGACTCCATAGTTTTCTGGCCCAGAGTTAGTAATTTTATCTCTATTTTTGACAATTTGAATTTGCTTTTGACAGAGTTAACTCAAGATGATGCCCAAGTATGTGGGCTTCACTTGGTGCCCAAAGGTCTTTGAGCCTGGGAGTCATCTGCAAAGTCTCGCTACAGGGGTTGACTCTTTTGAGTGCAACTTCAATTACCATGGAAAAATTGCAAAAACAAAAAAAAATTATACAATAAAAAATGAATACTCATCTTAATATTGAAATTTGATTCCACCTAGAGCTTCTGTAATTTCTCCCTTGAATAAAGATGAACCCCCATGTCTATTGTGATGCACAACACATCCTCATACTTAATTGATATTGGATGAAATATGACAATGAATTTGAACAAAGGAATGGGCTTGGGATTGAGATCTGATTATGAAACTATCTTGTATTAAAATATTTTGATGAGTTTCATGATTTTTTGGTATAAGGTTTTTTGGTGATCATTGTGTATTAAAATGTTTTTGGAAAAGGGAATCCGAATTTCATTTTGGATGAGATATATTTTGCTCGGGACTAGCAAAACTCAAGTTGGGGGGTGTGATTAGACACTAAATGAGGCTAATATTCATTGTTAATATATATAATATTCATTTTCTTTATTATTCATAAACACCATTTTAGTGCATTTTACACTTTGAACATCATTTCACATTATGATTATAATACCTTCTTAAAATGCACTATTATGAGGTACATTTTTGAACATCATTTGAAGTGCCCAATGATTCATATGATTTTAAGGAATCTAATTATACATATTTTAATTTGATATTTTTGGAAATTGATCTAAACTTAAATATGAAGATGTTTGATTCAGGGATTAATGGATAATTCATGGAGGATGATGGAGATATTTGGCAATGAAAGGAAGCAATTCTGGAGAAAGCAGATTGGATACTATCCCACGGATGAGACTGTGGGGCCCAACATACAAGCCCAATTAATCCCAAATTTCGTGGGATGCTAGAAGACATGTAAGGAACAAATCACTCTTCAGGATACAATGACAATTCATCCTTCATGGTGGTCCTTTAGGAGGCCCCAGTTAGAGATAAAATTCTAGGCCAGATTCTGAGGCCCAGAAAAACCTCCCACTAATTTGATCATATCTCGGAATAACCAACTCCAAATGGGCCCCTATTTTACGGCCAGTTAGAAGACATCCGGAGCTCCATTTTCTTCTTCTGTGGACCACTCTGATTCGGCCATCTAGAAGGCCATCCAAACACGTCTGTTCGGTGGATGAAAGTTGGCTGCCACCTCGGGTCAAATGTGGAAAAGTCCAAATTCCACAAGCTTTCCACCACCTATGGCCTACCAAAATTAATTGAGATGCTTTTTACTGTTGGAGTCTCGACCCAAGGGATCAAAAATTCCTATTTAAGGTAGTGGTGTTGGAGGATTTTGGAATCTATGGTGTTTGGTTTCATTGTAGTGTTATGTTGCCGCTTTGTGTTTGTAATCGCATTTCTTTCTCATGTAAGTTGTTTAATTCACCTTAGTTTATTAATAAAAGTTCTTCTTATCTTATTATTCTGTTCCTCTCCTTATCACTTTGATACCATTGGTTCAAGGTGTGAAATTTTTCATACCAAACCTTGTGATATTTATCACACAACGGAGGAGTGATCTTTTTTTGTTGTTGTTGTTTTTACTTCTTTAATTCCACCTTTGTAAGTCTACTTATCGCTTCCGTTGAAGACATGTCATCAATGGAGGGCTAACTCTTTTATGGGTTGATCCAAGGGAGTATCAAGGGGATGGATTGGATGTTATTTATCACTCTATTAATGGCAAATCACTTCTTTTAAATGAGATTTTTATTTGATGATTTTAAAACATCTTCATCCTTATTGAATTTTAGGTCACACATTCAAGTGCTAATACGAACCTCTACCTTGGAGTGCTCGAAACATTGATCCTTCAAGTGTATAGGTGAATAGTATTAGGGTGTGTAGGCATTAAAACAGTAAGTTATGATTTCTTTTGATCTTATTAAATGAATCCATCTCAATTATAAGAAATTGAAATCATTAAAAAAGTAATTCATCTAATCCACCCCGAGCGATAACCTAGGATCAACTCATTATTTTAAATTGAATTCACTTAAATCTGTTAGATATCCTCTAAACTCATCTAAAATCAATCCAATTTGGCAACTTCATATCCAAAAACAGTCCATAGAATGTGCGTGTCTATAGGTTACTTCTTAGGTCTCTGTGGATTCGATAACCCAAGAAAAACTACAAGAACCGTTCTACCTTCATATCTTGGGTAAATTTGAGCGATAATCAAATTTTGGCACCGTTTCCGGGGACCTAAGTAAGTTATCTTAGACACTAGCATCCTTTTCTCACCCAAATTTTCTATTCTCATCCCCTATTTCACACTAATGGAAATCCCTTTTGAACAAACCCAAACATGGTGAACCTCTCCCTACTTTGACTACCCCACACCAGTTATGATGTACAATGACCATCCTAGTTTATACTGGTGGGATAACCAACAATCAATTGAGACACAATGTTCTAACTCCTATTCTCCACAAAACATTCCAACATATTATGAGTTTCAATCCCAACAAGTCCAATTTGAGCATCCACCTATGGAATTCCAACAACATAGTTATCCTCCTAGAATAGACCATCTGTCTCAACCCCTTTCCCATCATGATCCAAAACCATTACTTGAAAAACTTTATCAACAAATGGAGATAATGAATTTTGAGTTTTCATCATTGAGGTTAGAACTACAAAGCATTAAAAATTGTGTGGAACACATACCTACACATACTGTCCCTTCCATAACCTTATGTTAAGTGTCTAGTTTCCCACAAACCTCTCATAAATTTACTAAAGAGAAAACCTTTGGATTTGGGGAAGATGAGGAGGATCATGGAATTGTTGATGGGTGTTTAAATAAAGAGGAAACTTATTTTTTGTATTCACAAGAGGGAAATTTGACATCATGGATTGAGTCTCATGAATATAACTCCATTGATGATTTTTCAAAAATACAAATCACTGAACCATTAAGAGATATCACAAACTTTGAGTCCATACCCATTCCTGAAATTGATCTTTCCAATTTGGTGGTTGAATATTCTATTCAAAAGGAACCAATTCTGTTGAGAAATTTTGAAAATGAAACTGAGTTCAATTCAAAGTCCCAACCTATGTTTGAAAGTTTTAGCCTACCTGAACTTGAACAAAAGGACTTTCCATCCACCCTCAAGTTTCCATTCATTGGGGATAGCCAAAAACTTCCATTTGTCACATTTTCTTATTTTGAAACCACTAAAGAGGTGATTATTCATAATGTCTTAGGAAATAATACAGAGGAAACTGGATCCACCATTTTTGATATTCCTTGGATTTTACCACTCATTTTAGAACATAGGTTTGTATACACCAAAAATTATAAACAAAAATAAATCTCAATTTAGTGGACATAATGAAACATGTGGTCCTTAAAATATTGAATGTTGGTATTGGATTATTTGGGGGGTTCAAGTCGAGCTAACGACCTTAAACAAAGCACTTCATGGGAGGCAACCCATGGTTTTCAAGTTCCTATCATTTTGTTGTTTTAATAAACATTATATTTTAAATAGGATTAATTAATCATTTTTATATTTAAAAAACAAAGACTATTGACCTATTCTTCTATTACGAGTATGGATGGGTATGAAAGGGGAGCATCGTATTCATCTGTGTCACGCGGTGTGATCCTTGAGTAATACATTACCCAGAAAATTAAAATAAGACAATGTATCATTAGTTTGATTTAAAAAAAAAATAGAAAAACAGGAAAAACCATAAAAATGATGATACTTGGAATTAAATAATTAGTTGTGTTGTTTGTTTTGTCTGGTTTGTTCTTCTTTTTGTTTAGGTACTATTTTGGATGATACATGTTCAATCAAGGAGGTGCCTATATCTCCCAAGAGATCAAAGGACTAATTTTGAGCAGCAAGAACTTCAACTTCAACCACCAAGTGATTTCATTCCATGATCCTCAGTTTCAATTTCCTTTTTGAACTTCCATTATCTTCCTCTACTCCTTCTAAATTTTCATTTCTTCAAACACTAGGGATAGTGTTGTTAAAAGTTTGGGGGAGAGATAAAATAAAAAAAATTCTTTTGTGTCAAAAAAAATTAAATAGAAGGAAAAATTCCGTTAACATTAAACATGGCAATACAAATTGCACACTTTGAAACTGAATATCAAATAAATTAGCATACCCTGATTCTAATTTTAATCCTTGTATAATTTCATGAGCATAAATTTTGGAAAGTGTGGTTGTCCAATATGATATTTCATCATTTATATTTTCATCCAAATAAAAAAAATTCACAATGCACGTCCTTTGGATAGTGGGGTATTAGTTTAAGTTCATGGGGTCCCATAAATAAATAGCATAGGTTTGGTGATCATTTTAGTTTAATATGAGTATTCAATAAAATTAAAAAAATTAAAAAAAAATTGCACGTAGAGCAATTAAATGACCTAATGCGTGGCTTTCGGCACTGGGGGATCGTGACTCCATAGTTTTCTGACCCAGAGTTAGTAATTTTATCTCTATTTTGGTAATTTGAATTTTTTTGATTGAGTTAACTCGATATGATGCCCGAGTATGTGGGCTTCACTTGGTTCCCTAAGGTCTTTGAGCCTGGGAGTCATCGGCAAAGTCTCTCTACAAGGGTTGACTCTTTTGAGTGCAACTTCAATTACCATGGAAAAATTGAAAAAACAAAAAAAAACAAAAAAAATATACAAAAAAATGAATACTCGTCTTAATATTGAAATTTGATTCAACCTAGTGCTTCCGTAATTTCTCCCTTGAATAAAGATGAACCCCCATGTCTATTGTGATGCACAACACATCCTCATACTTAATTGATATTGGATGAAATATGACAATGAATTTGAACAAAGGAATGGGCTTGGGATTGAGATCTCCTTATGAAACTATCTTGTATTAAAATATTTTGACAGGTTTCATGATTTTTTTGGTATAAGGTTTTTTGGTGATCATTGTGTATTAAAATGTTTTTGGAAAAGGGAATTCAAATTTCATTTTTGATGAGATATATTTTGCTCGGGACTAGCAAAACTCAAGTTGGGGGGTGTGATTAGACACTAAATGAAGATAATATTCATTGTTAATATATTTAATATTCATTTTCTTTATTATTCATAAACACCATTTTAGTGCATTTTACACTTTGAACATCATTTCACATTATGATTGTAATACCTTCTTAAAATGCACTATTATGAGGTACATTTCTGAACATCATTTGAAGTGCCCAATGATTCATCTGATTTTAAGGAATAACATTATACATATTTTAATTTGATATTTTTGGAAATTTATCTACACTTAAATATGAACATGTTTTATTCAGGGATTAATGGATAATTCATGGAGGATGATGGAGATATTTGGCAATGAAAGGAAGCAATTCTGGAGAAGGCAGATTGGACACTATCCCACTGATGAGACTGTGGGGACCAACATACAGGCCCAATTAATCCCAAATTTCTTGGCATTCTACAAGACATGTATAGGAACATATCACTTTTTAGGATACAATGATAATTCGGCTTTTATTGTGGTCCTTTAGGAGGACCCAGTTAGAGATAAAATTCTGGGCCAGATTTTGAGGCCCAGAAAAACGTCCCACTAATTTGATCATATCTCGTAATACACAACTCCAAATGGGCCCCTATTTTACAGAAGGTTAGAAGAAATCCGGAGCTCCATTTTCTTCTTCTAGGGACTACTCTGATTCGGCCATCTCGAAGGCCATCCAAACGCGTCTGTTCGGTGGATGAAAGTTGGCTGCCACCTCAGGTCAAATGTGGAAAAGTCCAAATTCCACAAGCTTTCCACCACCTATGGCCTACCAAAATTAATTGAGATGCTTTTTACTGTTGGAGGCTCGACCCAAGTGATCAAAAATGCCTATTTAAGGTAGTGGTGTTGGAGGATTTTGGAATCTATGGTGCTTGGTTTCATTGTAGTGTTATGTTGTCGCTTTGTGTTTGTAATCGCATTTCTTTCTCATGTAAGTTGTTTAATTCACCTTAGTTTGTTAATAAAAGTTCTTATTATCTTATTATTCTGTTCTTCTCCTTATCACTTTGATACCGTTTGTTCAAGCTGTGAATTTTTTCATACCAAACCTTGTGATATTTATCACACAACGGAGGAGTGATCTTTTTTTGTTGTTGTTGTTTTTACTTCTTCAATTCCACCTTTGTAAGTCTACTTCTCACTTCCGTTGAAGACATGTCATCAATGGAGGGCTAACTCTTTTATGGGTTGATCCAAGGGAGTATCAAGGGGCTGGATTGGATGTTATTTATCACTCTATTAATGGAAAATCACTTCTTTTAAATGAGATTTTTATTTGATGATTTTAAAACATCTTTATCCTTATTGAATTTTAGGTCACACATTCAAGTGCTAATACGAACCTCTACCTTGGAGTGCTCAAAACATTGATCCTTAAAGTGTATAGGTGATTAGTATTAGGGTGTGTAGTCATTAAAAGAGTAATTTATGATTTCGTTTGATCTTCTTAAATGAATCCATCTCAATTATAAGAAATTGAAATCATTAAAAAAGTAATTCATCCAATCCACCTCGAGCGATAACCTAGGATCAATTCATTATTTTAAATTGAATTCACTTAAATCTGTTAGATATCCTCTAAAATCATCTAAAATAAATCCAATTTGGCCACTTCATAGCCAAAAACAGTCCATAGAATGTGCGTGTCTATAGGTTACTTTTAGGTCTCTGTGGATTCGATAACCCAAGCTAATCTACAAGGACCGTTCTACCTTCATATCTTGTGTAAATTTGAGCGATAATCAAATTTTGGCGCCGTTGTCGGGGACCTAAGTAAGTTATCTTAGACACTAGCATCCTTTTCTCACCCCAATTTTCTATTCTGATCCCCTATTTCACTCTAATGGAAATCCCTTTTGAACAAACCCAAACATGGGGAACCTCTCCCTACTTTGACTACCCCACACCAGTTATGATGTACAATGACCGTCCTTGTTTATACTGGTGGGATAACCAACAACAGATTGAGACACAATGTTTTAACTCCTATTATCCACAAAACATTCCAACATATTATGAGTTTCAATCCCTACAATTCCAATTTGACCATCCACCTATGGAATTCCAACAACATAGTTATCCTCCTGGAATAGACCATCTGTCTCAACCCCTTGCCCATCATGACCCACAACCATTACTTGAAAAAATTTATCAACAAATGGAGATAATGAATTTTTAGGTTTCATCATTGAGGTTAGAACTACAAAGCATTAAAAATTGTGAGGAACCCATCCCTACACAAACTGTCCCGTCCATAACCTTATGTGAAGTGTCTAGTTTCCCACAAACCTCTCATAAATTTACTAAAGAGAAAACCTTTGGATTTGGGGAAGATGAGGAGGATCATGGAATTGTTGATGGGTGTTTAAATAAAGAGGAAACTTATTTTTTGTATTCACAAGAGGGAAATTTGACATCATGGATTGAGTCTCATGAATATAACTCCATTGATGATTTTTCAAAAATACAAATCACTGAACCATTAAGAGAAATCACAAACATTGAGTCCATACCCATTCCTGAAATTGATCTTTCAAATTTGGTGGTTTAATATTCTATTCAAAAGGAACCAATTCTGTTGAGCAATTTTGAAAATGAAACGGAGTTCAATTCAAAGTCCCAACCTATGTTTGAAAGTTTTAGCCTACCTGAACTTGAACAAAAGGACTTTCCATCCACCCTCAAGTTTCCATTCATTGGGGATATCCAAAAACTTCCATTTGTCACCATTTCTTATTTTGAAACCACTAAAGAGGTGATTATTCATAATGTCTTAAGAAATACTACAGAGGAAACTGGATCCACCATCTTTTATATTCCTTGGATTTTACCACTCATTTTAGAACATAGGTTTTTATACACCAAAAATTATAAACAAAGAATAAATCTCAATCTAGTGGACATAAAGAAACATGTGGTCCTCAAAATGCTGAAAGTTGGTATTGGATAAGTTGGGGGGTTCAAGTCGAGCTAACGACCTTAGACAAAGCGCTGCATGGGAGGCAACCCATGGTTTTCAAGTTCCTATCATTTTTTTGTTTTAATAAACTTTATATTTTAAATAGGATTAATTAATCATTTTTATATTTCAAAAACAAATACTATTGACATGTTCTTCTATTACGAGTATGGATGGGTATAAAAGGGGAGCATCGTATTCATCCCTGTCATGCGGTGTGATCCTCGAGTAATACCTTACCCATAAAATTAAAAGAAGAAAATGTATCATTAGTTTGATTTAAAAAAAATAGAAAAATAGGAAAAACCATAAAAATGATGATACTTGGAATTAAATAAGTCCTTGTGTTGTTTGTTGTGTCTGGTTTGTTCTTATTTTTGTTTAGCTACTATTTTGGGTGATACATGTTCAATCAAGGAGGTGCCTACATCCCCCAAGAGATCAAAGGACTAATTTTGAGCAGCAAGAACTTCAACTTCAACCACCAGGTGATTTCATTCCATGATCCTCAGTTTCAATTTCCTTTTTGAAGTTCCATTATCTACCTCTACTCCTTCAAAATTTTCATTTCTTCAAACACTGGGGACCGTGTTGTTTTAAGTTGGGGGGAGAGATAAAATAAAAAAAATTCTTTTGTGTCAAAAAAAATGAATGATTTGAAGAAAAAATTAAATAGAAGGAAAAATTCCTTTAACTTTAAACATGGTAATACACATTGCACAATTTGAAACTGAATAACAAATAAATTAGCATACCCTGATTCTGATTTTAATCCTTGTATAATTTCATGAGCATAGATTTTGGAAAGTGTGGCTGTCCAATGTGATATTTCATCGTTTATATTTTCATCCAAATAAAAAAAATTCACAATGCACGTCCTTTGGATAGTGGGGTATTAGTTTAAGTTCATGCGTTCACCTAAATAAATAGAATAGGTTTGGTGATCATTTTAGTTTAATATGAGTATTCGAAAAAATTAAAAATATGAAGAAAAAAACATTTGCGCGTAGAGTAATAAAATGACCTAATGCGTGGCTTTCGGCACTTGGGGATCGTGACTCCATAGTTGTCTGGCCCAGAGTTAGTAATTTTATCTCTATTTTTGGTAATTTGAATTTTTTTTTGACTGAGTTAACTCAAGAAGATGCCGGAGTATGTGGGCTTCACTTGGTGCCCTATGGTCTTTGAGCTTGGGAGTCATTGGCAAAGTCTCGCTACAGGGGTTGACTCTTTTGAGTGCAACTTCAATTACCATGGAAAAATTGAAAAACAAAAACAAAAACAATTATACAAAAAAAAAATTGAATACTCATCTTAATATTGAAATGTGATTCCACCTAGCGCTTCCGTAATTTCTCCCTTGAATAAAGATGAACCCCCCATGTCTATTGTGATGCACAACACATCCTCATACTTAATTGATATTGGATGAAATATGACAATGAATTTGAACAAAGGAATGGTCTTGGGATTGAGATCTTCTTATGAAACTATCTTGTATTAAAATATTTTAATGGGTTTCCTTATTTTTTTGGTATAAGGTTTTTTGGTGATCATTGTGTATTAAAATGTATTTGGAAAAGGGAATTCGAATTTCATTTTTTATGAGATATATTTTGCTTGGGACTAGAAAAACTCAAGTTGGGGGGTGTGATTAGACACTAAATGAGGCTAATATTCACTGTTAATATATATAATATTCATGTTCTTTATTATTCATAGACACCATTTTAGTTCATTTTACACTTTGAACATCATTTCACATTATGATTGTAATACCTTCTTAAAATGCACTATTATGAGGTACATTTTTGAACATCATTTGAAGTGCCCAATGATTCATCTGATTTTAAGGAATATAATTATAAATATTTTAATTTTATATTTTTGGAACTTTATCTACACTTAAATATGAACATGTTTGATTCAGGGATTAATGTATAATTCATGGAGGATGATTGAGATATTTGGCAATGAAAGGAAGCAATTCTGGAGAAGGCAGATTGGACACTATCCCACTGATGAGACTGTGGGGACCACCATACAGGCCCAATTAATCCCAAATTTCTTGGGATGCTAGAAGACATGTATAGGAACAAAACACTATTCAGGATTCAATGCTAATTCGGCTTCCATGGGGGTCCTTTGGGCGGACCAATTTAGAGATAAAATTATGGGCCAGATTCTGAGGCCCAGAAAAACATCCCACTAATGGGATCATATATCGTAATACACAACTCCAAATGGGCCCCAAGTTTACAGGGGGTTAGAAGACCTCCGTAGGTCCATTTTCCTCTTCTACGGACCACTCTGATTCGGCCATCTAGAAGGTCATCCAAATGCGTCTGTTCGGTGGATGAAAGTTGGCTTCCACCTCGGGTCAAATGTGGAAAAGTCCAAATTCCACAAGCTTTCCACCACCTATGGCCTACCAAAATTAATTTTGATGCTTTTTAATATTGGAGGCTCGACCCAAGGGATCCAAAATGCCTATTTAAGGCCGTGGTGTTGGAGGATTTTGGAATCTATGGTGCTTGGTTTCATTATAGTGTTATGCTGATGCTTTGTGTTTGTAATCACATTTCTTTCTCATGTAAGTTGTTTAATTCACATTAGTTTCTTAATAAAAGTTCTTCCTATCTTATTATTCTGTTCTTCTCTTTTATCACTTTGGTACCGTTGGTTCAAGGTGTGAATTTTTTCATACCAAACCTTGTGATATTTATCACACAACGGAGGAGTGATCTTTTTTTGTTGTTGTTGTTTTTACTTCTCCAATTCCACCTTTGTAAGTCTACTTCCCGCTTCCGTTGAAGACATGTCATCAATGGAGGGATAACTCTTTTATGGGTTGATCCAAGGGAGTATCAAGGGGCTGGATTGGATGTTATTTATCACTCTATTAATGGAAAATCGCTTCTTTTAAATGATATTTTTATTTGATGATTTTAAAACATCTTCATCCTTATTGAATTTTAGGTCACACATTCAAGTGCTAATACGAACCTCTACCTTGGAGTGCTCAAAACTTTGATCCTTCAAGTGTATAGGTGATTAGTATTAGGGTTTTTAGGTATTAAAATAGTAATTGATGATTTCATTTGATCTTCTTAAATGAATCCATCTCAATTATAAGAAATTGAAATCATTAAAAAAGTAATTCATCCAATCCACCCCGAGCGATAACCTAGGATCAACTCATTATTTTAAATTGAATTCACTTAAATCTATTAGATATCCTCTAAACTCATCTAAAATCAATCCAATTTGGCCACTTCATATCCAAAAACAGTCCATAGAATGTGTGTGTCTATAGGTTACTTCTTAGGTCTCTGTGGATTCGATAACCCAAGCTAAACTACAAGGACCGTTCTACCTTCATATCTTGGGTAAATTTGAGCGAGAATCATAGGGGGTAATCAATTGTGTTTTTGTTTTCTAAAAGATTTTTTTTTGTATCAAAATGATTAACATAGTTCTTGAAAGGATACTAATAATTTGGATGCACATCAATCGTAGTTCAAAAATTTAGTACATGATTTAGGTGGTCCTTATTTTTAAAAATCTAAAACTCCTGATGATATTGATTTAACTACTAAGATGGAACCGTCCCAATTTTATATGTTGTTGAAGTCTTATAGGGATTACAAATATCCTATTTGAAAGATATGTAAATTTGAAGTGATTTATAATAATTATTATATTAGATAATGGAATATCAAATTGATGTTTTGGTCAGATATTCCCATTGGTTAAAAAATTGTTACCTAAAAGAAATGTCTTTCCTATAATTGTTTTGTGACACAAATAGGTTGGTTAATAATTTGGGTCTTGGTTATTAGAAGATTCATGCAAGATCAAATGATTTTATCTTATATTATGGTGAAAATGTTTTTTAGTTCGACATATTACATGTCGATAATCGAGTTACAATGTGGCTAAACTAGGTATGTTTGGATAGATTCCAATAACACATTTTTGGTATATCTTGATTACACATGGATTGTTGTTTTTGTTTATGTCTTAGAAAATATCGGCATTGATATCATATAACAAAACCTATATTTCAGTTTGTAAAATAATTAATCATCCATCTAATGTTGAATCATTGAATCTTTTGGAAAAATTGCATCCTTATTTTACTTCAAAAGATGAAATTTGTGATTGGGTATTTCTACTAACGGCTTCTATCTATTTGGATCTTAAGGTAATGAATATTTTTATTGGACTATCTTTATAACTCCATAAAATTTACCTCCATTGATTTCTGATTAATGAGACATGTATTTTCTAACTTATTAATTCTAGGACATCCAAAAAATAATATCTATCTTTATTTGAAGACATTAATTGATGAGTTGAATTTAGTATGGAGTAATGGTGTCATTTCATATGATGTTGTTGTAAAATAAAATTTACTAATGAATGTTAAATCGATGTGGATAATCAGTATCTCCCTATCCTATATCATATTATCTCACTGGAGTGAACATGGTATAAAATCATATCTATAATATATGAGAGATATAAAATCATTCATTCTCTTCAATGGATGAAAACATTTTTTTTACTATCATTGAAATTTTCTTCCTACCATTATTCCTTTTCATAGGAATAGATATAATTTTATAAAAGGTACAATTAAATGATATGGACCTAAAATAAGGATCTCAATTATTGAGTAAAAATCTATTGTCTCTTCATTTCCACTAATTCCCATTAGATCTACTATAAACCAAAAAATATATATGTCTCAGGGAAATAACAAAAATTTATTAAACCAATCATTTTTGGGATCATTCATATTTGTATGATTTTTTGGTCTATCACATGTTGGATTTCATTAATATTGAGAGAACTATTTTGATAAAATATTTTATATAGTTTTTCACACACATAGTGTAACACCCTCATCCCAGTTACCCGAATCTGGTGAATTATTTGATTAAATTGGCATGAATATAAGAAAATTTTATCCCGAAGGACCATATAGTTTAGTAGTTTCGGAAATAAAAATAAATAATAAGCTCAACATTACACCTTGAAATGATATACAATTTATCATATCCATTAATAACTCACATAACTCTTACATTATTCCTGTAATTCATTCATAATACAATTCCACGCATCTTGGGAAAAAATAATAAATGGGTGATATAATATTCCCTATAAGGGTAAATAATACAGTGTAAGTAATCATAAACATAAACACTAGGCATGATCAATAAGTAAAAACATATTCCATTAAAAATAAAATTTATCTTAATATGGAATTACTAAAAACTGATTAAATAATGCGATTAAAAATAACCATGGATATCATACTAGTTGAATAATAACATGGAAAACCAATCCCTAGTTTCATAATGATGTTATTCATAATATCAGAAATCATAATATTTTCGGAAAGGCCTTATTTAGAGACCATACATAAACGGGTAAAAATCCAATCTAGTTTGTCACATGAGACCTACCGATGAGTCGATCAGCTAGAGAAGGCCCCACTCATCACGTAATAAGTCCAATAAATTATTAATATGAATGGGTATAAACATAAAAAAATATACATTTATATTTAAATTAACAAATGGAATGTAAATAACTTTCCCCAATCATTAAATAAGACCACTAACCATTTAGAGTAATATAGTGGATGGTATCAAGATAGAACATCCCCCAACAAACTAATAAGAAACCATTAAATAAAATTTTTCAGATTATATCATAAAATTTCAATCTCAATTAATTATAAGAGTCAAAAAGTGTTTTTAAATAGATGAAAATACTCATATAATATCATTGAGTAATTTTTAAGAAAAATTCTCTTTTACTTTGTTAAGAAGAGTTCTTTTGGAAAAATAATTGCATAAAAAAATAAGTGAATTAATGTATTTTTTTCATAATAAAATGAGAGATTTTATAAAAATAATGGTGGATAAAAACATATAATATAGTTCATTTTAAAATATGTAAGAATTTGAGAAGTTCCTTTGAGATGATCTTGTTTATCAAGAAGAATTTTTGAAAGATCCTTTTAAAAAATATAACTCTCCATTAAATAAGGAAAATTATGATTGTTAAACATATATAGAACAATAAAAAAGAATTTATTAGTAGTAAATAAGAATAAATAAAAAATTTATTGAGGTAAGTAAAGAATAAGTGTAACTTGAATGAAAATGGAGGTTCGGGTAGAAAACTCCCAACATATGTCCGAATGTGTTCTGCACATGACCTTAGATTCCTAGATAATCAAATTAAATCCATTAATTAATTAATTAAGAATCTTATATAAAAGTATTTTATTCATTATATTTTTATTATGTTCATTTATCTCTTTATTGATAAGTTATATGATTGACTTTTGTTCCTTCCTCAATATTATTTACTTGATTGCGTGATTGGTTCACTGGATTATAAGTAATGGAGTTCATTAAAAATTGGTAAAATTCTTAAAAATTGGAATTGAAATTTTTTAATTATAATCCATAATATTAAAAGGTTATATATATCATTTTTTTCATATTATTAGGATTAATCACTAGATAATACAATTAGTGTTAATTTTTTACATTAGTGTTGTGGTTATTGTTCATAACGAACCAATTTTAGTTTATCATTTATTATTATTTAAATATATTTTTTCCAGAACATGGAAATGGATATATAATAAATTTTAAAATATTTATCAACCAATAAAATTTTTTCATGTACATATTTGAGGAATAATTTGAATAATGAAACCTCATCACCCACAAAGGTTGTAAATTAGCACCTCATAGACTATGATTTCATTTTTAAAATAAAACAGGGAGTGTAAAGATATTGGTAATGGTTATTACATTAACATGATATAATTCTATTATATATATGAAACTAGAGATATCCTTATCAACTAAATAGATTATGTTAGGAGGGAATAATAAAATAAGATAATTTGAAATGAAATCAAAATGGAAAAGGAAGAAGATTTATCTCTTGAAATAACCTCCTTGAGAACCTCCTTAAGGGAAAAAGGGTTTGGTATTTTAAAAATACCAAGGGCTCCTAGAAATGGGGAGATACTAAGGAACCATATTTTGGTTGAAATCTGAGAGGCCTCTAGGATTAGAGGATTGAAGAGAAGATGGGTTAGGGGGTCATCATTGTGGAGGAGAGGAGAGGTTTTCTATTATTTTAATAATTATTTTTTTATTTTGGCTCAAGACTATGAATAGTCTTGATTATTGTGACTAAAATTATTAATAATTTAATTTTATTTGAATATATTCCCATTTACATCAACCATAACACATGCATGATATAGAAATTCATTTTTTTGTCCTATTTTGTTAATTATCAAATACCACAATTCACAAAAAAATCATGTATTTTAGGTAAATCCCAAAAAAAATCATCCTTACAGTTTTTCAATGTGTTGAATTCCAAAATGAAGACAATTTTGTCAAAATAATTTTTATCATAATAGAAATTTTATTTTTAAATAAATTCAATATTTAAATGAAAAATATAGATTTTAAACTTAAAACTATTTTTATAATACTTTTAAAAATTAATTGAGGTATATTAAAATTATCATATATTCAAAGGACAAAACAATATCTATTTAGGAAGAAATTTATAAAAATTAATTTTTTTAATTTATTAATTTTAAATTATAATTAAATATTTATGAATCATAAAAATACTAACACTTAATTATTCATTCTAAAAATATTAACTCTCATTTATATAGTGCGTAAATTTTATTTATACTTACATGGGTGATATTACAATTCATAAGAGTAATTTACTATTCATAAGGTTATGTTACAATTCATAAGGGTAAGTTAATATTCCCCAAAAATGTAAGTTGATCCTATTAGACATTAAACATATTACTGATCACAACTGAGTATGTCAGTTTTTCAAAATTCAAATCACCAAAGTAGTAAAATTAGATTTGTTGGATAGGTTAATAAAAAGTGTTGTTTCTTGGAGGCTCAATTTTTCATTAATTAAAAATTAAATCTCTTTGTATATTCATGGGGTGCAACATTCTTCCACCTTACAAAAAATATGTTCTTGAAATTACCGGAATGTTACCTCATCAAAAGATTCGGGTAGTCCTTCATCATAAGTTCCTCAGGTTCTCATGTTTCCTATTATATTTTATTATTTTCCAAAGTTATTTTCCCCTTCAAGTCATCTGATTTTTCAACAACTGTTTTTTGTTGTCCAGAATCTGGATAGGCTCTTCATCGTAATATAAGTCATGTTCCAATTGTTTACCATCCAAAGTGAGGACATGCATTGTGTATTTCATGTAATTTCTCAGTAATGAGATATATAAAACATTGTGTAACTTAAAACGGTGATGAAGCATTTAGAAACTATAATACACAACTCTAATACTCTCTATAATTTAAAAATAGCCAATGTACATGGGGATGAGTTTCCCATTCTTTCCAAAGCATTTAACACCCTTTAATGGAGATACATTTATGAAAATGTGATCTCCCTCTTGGAATTAAAAAACCTTCCTTTGATTATCTTCATATCTATTTTTCCTACATTGGGCTACGTTGATATGGGTATGAATAATCATTACCTTTTCTATTGTTTCCTCTACAATCTCTGGGCCCATAATCTATTTTCTCTAATATCATCCCAACATGTTGGTGTATGACATCTCTTTTCGTAAAATGATTCATTGGTGATATTTGAATACTATAATGCAAACTATTATTGTAAGAAAACTCCACCAAAGGTAAATAATAATCCCATAAACCATAAAAGTCAAGTGAACATGATCTCAACATGTCAACTGATCTTTGGATTTTCCCTTCTAATTGCACGTCAGTTTGAGGGTGATAAGTAGTTCTCAATCGAAACTGATTATTCAAATAATTTTGACGACTTTTATGAAAATTTTATGTGAATTATGGATCCTGATAAGATAAAATTGGGAGAGAATTTCCATGAAGTCACACAACTTCATTGATATAGTTCCTTTCAAGGCACTTTAGTGGAAAATCTTACGTTTATAACAGGGAAATGTGGAAATTGTTTTAGAAGATCAAAAAATAATAATATTGAAACATTATTTCTTGGAGATATGGTTAATCTAGTGACAAAATCTATGGTTAGGTCATCCCATTTACATATTGGAATATGTAGAGGATGTATGACTCCTCTAGGATGTTGTTGATTTGCCTTTACATGATGACAGACTAAAAATCTTGATACATAATCAGCAATTTCCCACTTCATGGTGTGCTACTAGAAATATTCCTTCAAATATCTATACATTTTATTTCTACCATGATTTATAGTGAAATTTAAGATATAGGAATCAACCAATAACTCCCTCTTCATCTGGAGTATATAGGGAACACATATCCTCTTCCCAAATTTCATAATTCCATCCTCACACACAAACTCATCCAAATTCCCATAATTCACACCTATAATATTATTTTTGAAGATTCCCATTATCAGACTAAGATGTTTTAATTATTTCCATTAAAGATATTTGGGAATCAAATTAAAAAATTAATGATGTTTCACCTTCTCTGAAAATTTCCATATCCATCTTTAATAAATCAAGGAATATTATATCCCTTTATGTCGTCATTTTTTTAAACTAAATTGTCCTTCCAGGATCAAATGGTTGTCTTTAGAATATCTTACATCCTCACATTTAACTGATGATATCTAGATCAAAGTTCAATCATCGAAAATTATTTTTCTCGGTGAAGTTGATCAAATAAAACATCAATGTGAGGAATAGGATACATGTTCCTTAAGATAATATAATTGATATTCATATAGTAAATTAATAACCTCATAGATCCATATAACTTCATAACCAAAAGAATAGGGGCTCCCCCTTGATAAACACTAGGGTGAATAAATCATTTATCACTCAATTATTATAGTTGTTTCTTCAGTTCTACTACATCCAAAGTGAAAATTCTATAAGGAGTCTTTGGTGTATGCCTCGAACTAGGAATTAATTCAATAGTGAAGTCAACATCCCACTCAAGAGGATTCCCCAGTATATCCAATAGAAACACATCAATGAATTCTTGCACAATAAGTACATCCTCAATATAAATATTCCTTTTTTCACTCATAATATTTTGGTTTCATCCTCCTCACAAATTAAATTTATTATAGCTACTAGAAATGGTTCTAGATAAGCATTAAATAATGATGTTTCTTCTCTAAAGATAATGGATTCTATATCATTGTCAGAAAATGTATCATTTTTCATTGGGAAAAATATTTTCGCATCGTAATTTGAAATCTAATCCATAACAAGGATTATATAAAATTGAATCTTAGGTAGGATAACAAGATCAAAAAATATATCACATTTATGTGTCATAAGGTGGACTAATTGTCACATCTTTGTTGCTATGATACTTAACTTCTTAGTTTTTACTAACAACTCATTTATTAAATAAAATTTTAAATATCATATTTTATTTTAAAAAATGGAAGATATAAAAGAATTTAAGGGTATTGAATCAAATAACGCATTGGAAAAGTATGAGGAAACTATTAATTTACCTTCCACCACATCATTATGAACATCAACATCAGTAGTTGTGATCGCTTAAGCTTTGGATTTCTCCCTTGGGATTATCGAGGAAATGTTTCCTTGAAACATAAGATAATAATTTTCCTAATTCCCCATCGCTTCATAATTTTTTCATTGAACATTTTTGGATTCCTTATTTCCCTTACAATCACATTATTAGTGGACTTTTCCTCCATACTTGTAATAAACACTCAAACCCTTCAATAACTTACAAGGGTGTTTCTTCCCACAATTATCAGTGGATAGAAAATAAATTTATCCCTTTTTATCCTTTTCATTATTTCCTTTTCTAGAGTGTTCAACAACCCTCTTATTATTTTTCATTCCCTTAATGTCATAATACAAAGAGGATTATTTTTCCATCTTGATAACTCATGAGACTATATCGTCATATGATGAGAAACATTAAGAGAATAGTGCCCTTTAGAGTAATGGGGTAAAACCACCAAATAATTGATCAATATTGCTTCATAGATTAGGTATGTAGTAAATTTCATGCCTAGATAACCTAGTGAAGTTAAATTCATACTTTTCAATATTCTTATCCTCTTTTTTCCAATATTCTGAAACTTCCTTTCCATATCTACTCATTGTTCACAGGGAAAGTATTTTTCTAATAACATTTACATAAAATCCCTATATTATATATTTTCAATATCTTTCTTGTACTTTTTGTTTTTAATTATTTACCACCATTGATCACCATCTCTCGATAAGTGATAAACTGCTATGAAAACCTTCTCAATTTTTTTACATCCCAAAGAGAGAAATATCTTCTCTAAGAAACTTATCCACTGATTTGCTATGAATGGTATTGTAGTCCCACTAAATAATGGTGGATTTCATCGCATAAAGTGGTCTAAAATTTTTCTTCCATGTTGTGGTTCAGGGTGCTCTATATGGGTAAGGATATTGTTCATAACCTGAGTCATCTATCTAACTATAGTTATAATTTTCTCATCCCTAGTCATAGCTCCAGATCCAACATCATTATCTTACATATTGGGACATTCCAATATGGGATATGTGTGTTCATGCGGTTTCCATTTCTTCCACTTGGTGCCATTTCTAAATTATGGCATACACTATAATAGGTTATAAATCATATTGCTTAATAACAATGAGAAGAATACTTATCATAAATTTAAATCCTAGGCATAGTTAATACCATAATCATAAACATGGTTTCTTTGAGTAAAAATTACTTTTAAATCCCACATAATGTCTTGTAATGTACATGTGAATTATTCTAAGCATATCCTCCAAGTATGTCGAACCAAGTGTGCAATAAGGCCCACTGTCGTGTACCAGGTTACCCCAGTTCAAGCTAGAAACTCCTTATCAGAGTTGTTACTCCAAGGAATATTTGTGTAAAAACCACATCCATTTGTAGTGTCCATACAGAGATGTATTTTATAATAAGATAAATATAATCTCTTCCTTACCAAAATTATAGTATGTTCTTGTATGTTTATCCTCAAATTATATCATAGCGTATTATTCCTTAATCTACATTTCCTAAATCTGGTTTCAATGTTTTCTACTAAACTTCTGTTGATACCAACTATAATGCCCTGACCCCAGTAGCCTAAAGCCAGTGCATTATTTTATAAAATTTTCATGATTACAAGAAATTTGTATCCCAAAAGGCAAATTAGTTTATTAGTTTTTGAAAATCATATTCATATATAATTATAACATTACAACATGATATTAAATACAATGTTGAAGATCCACTAGTAACTCCCATAACTCCTAGATAATCTATGAAAGTCATTCATAATACACTTCTTGTCATCCTGGGGAAATATAAAACAATGGAAATAGGTGATATAAATAGCATAGTAATGATAAATAATATAGAATAAGTATTCACAAACAAAAACAATGGGCATAATGAATAACAAAAAAACATTCCTTTAAAAATAAAATTGAGAAAAATATGGAAGGAATAAAAAATAATTTAAAAATTTTATAAAATGTAACAAAGGATATTCTTCTAGTTGAATAATAACATGGAATTTAATCTATAATTTCATAATGAGGGAATACATAATTTCATATTACAAAATCATTTTATCAAGGCCTCATGCCAAGACCATACATAAATGAATAAAATATCAAAATCGTTTGCCTCATTAGACCTACCGATGCATTGAGGGGCTATATTGGCCCCAACCTTACGTAATATTTCCAATTCATTCCTCATATAAATGGTGAAAAAATAAAAATATAAATATAAATTCATATTGAAACAATCATATGAAATGTAAAAAACTTTCCCCAGTGATTAAATATAAACACTAACCATTCGTAGTAATATGGTGAATGGTATCTAGATGTCAAACCCAAGTTCAAACTAATCATTACCCATTCAATAAAATATGGAAGATTATATCCAACAATATTAATCTCAGTTAAACATAATAATCAACAATATTGTTCAAATAGATGAAAATACTTATATAAAATCATTAGGTAATTCTTAAGATAAATATAGTTTTATATTGAAAAAAAGAGTTCCTCTGGAAAATTCATTGTTTAAAATCCGATGTTAATTAATGTATTTTTGCATAATCTTATAAGTTATTTTATAAAAATAATTGTGGATAAAAATATATTATAAATTTTATTTTAAAATAGGTAATACATTGAGACTTTCCTTTTAGATAGTCTTGATTATCGAAATTTTTTTAAATGATCCATTTGAAACATATAAGTCTCTATAAAATAAAGAATTATAATGATTTGTACACATATATAGAACATTAAAATATAATTTATTAGGCGTACATAATAATAACTAATAATTTCATCAAGGTAAGTATAGAATAAGACTAACCCAAAGGAAAATGGAGGTTTGGGTAGAAATCCATTTTCTTATGTCTAAACATGTTCTGCACATGACATTAACTTCCTACATAATGAAATAAAATACATTAATTAATTATTTAAGAACCTTATCTACATTTATTTGATTTGTTTTAGTTTTTTTAATTTCATTTATACCCCTATTGATAAGTTAAATGATTGAATTCTGTCGTTTTGGAGTGTTCGTTTCTTTCATTTCATGATTGGTTCGGTTGATTATAAGTATTGTAGTTCATTTAAAATGGGTATAATTCTCCAAAATTGGAATTTAATGTTTTTAATTAGAATAAATATGTTTAAATGTTTATATATATATATAATTTCAAAACATATTATTATGATGAACCATTAGATAATACATTTACTGATAATCTTTTAAATTATTATGGCACTTATTGATCATACAAAACTCATTTTGTTTTATTGTTTAGTATTATGTAATTATGTTACATAAAAAACAAAAAATGGTTATATTATACATTTTAAAATTTTTCTCAACCATTAAAATGGTTTCATGATCATCTCTAAAGAAGAATTTGAAGAACGAATCTTTGTCTTCCATGATGGTTGTAAATTGGTACCTCTCGGATGATGAATTCAAATATAAAATAACAAAGAGAGAGTAAGGATATTGATAATGGATGTTAAATTAACATGATATAATTAAAGTATATAGATGATACTATAATTTTCTTGATCAATTGGATGGAGGTGGTTAGGAGAGAATAAGAAAATAATACAAATTTAAATGAAATTAAATTAAAAAGGGAGAGGATTTACCTCTTGAAATAACCACCTTAAGAACATCCTTATGTGAAATAGTTTTGGTATTTTGGAAAGACCAAGGGTTCTTGGAAGAGGAAAGTGACTCGTGATAATTATTTGGGATGAAATTTGACATGGTTCAATGCTTATTGGAGTGAAGATAAGAGTGTGGGGTGTTTTTTTAGTGGAGGATAGGATGGTTTGTTCCATTATTTTAATCATTATTCTATTATTTTGGCTCAACACTATGAATAGCCTTGATTCTTGTCACTAAAAACAGTACAAAAGGCATATGATTTCGAATCAATGGCCATTTACATCATCTATGACTTAATCATGATGCAAAAGTTCAATTATCTATCATATTTCATAAATTATTGAATTTCACTATTCACCAAACATTCAAGTATACCATGGAAATCCCCAAAATTCACCCAAGCCATTTTTCAACATATAGAATTTAAAATTTACCAAAATTTTATCAAGATAATTTTTTAAATAAAATAAATATAATCTCGAAATAAAATCATTATTTATATGAAAAATATAGAATTTCAAATTCATATGGATTTTATAATATACTCATAAATTAACTGAGGCCTCCTAAAAATATCATTAAATCATAGGGGAAAATATGTATTTAGGAATAAATCTTATAAAAATTAATTTTATTAATTTATTAGTATAAAATTTTAATTAAATATTTATTACTCATAAAAATACTAACACTTAATTATTAATTTTTAAAAGATTCATGCTCATTTATTTGGGGCCTAAATTTTATTTATGCTTACATGAGTGAGGTTACTATTTATAGGGCATACTACTATTTATACAAGTTTGTTACTATTATTATGGGTAAGTTACGATTAAAAAAATGTATGTTAATCCTATCAGACTCTAAATATCTTAGTGATCGCAACCATGTATGCATTTTTTTGAAATTCAAGTCATGGAAGCAGCAAAATTATGTTCATTGGATCAGTTATAACAAACTGTTGTTTCATAGAGACTCGGTATTTCATTCATTTAATATATAATTTATTTTTAAATTCTTATGGTGCTACACCTGGTAAGACAAAAGATTGTGTGAAAGGACGATTATATCTTGTCCAAATTTACCGGGGACCAGAAATTGAACTATTTGAAAATAACAGATCACATAAGTTAATGAATCCCAAAGTGGATTATATAGTTTCCAATGAAAATTGTTTTTTATTTTTTCAATTTATACCATATTTGAGGAATCTAGATGGTTATGTTTCAAAATTATCTATATGTGTTAGAAATGGTCATATTACAAGATTAAAAAGTCTTGACTATCTTGTTATAATTTATATACTTATACCAACTGGATCTAGAGGTTTTTTGAATTCAATGATTTTGAATGTGATAACAGAAATATCATATTTTTTCAGAGACATTTTTGTGGATACAATAGACTATGGTGTACTAAGTATACTACAAGAAAATGTTGTTTTAATTTGATGTAAATTTGAATAAATCTTTCCTCCATCTATATTCGATTCAATATAAAATTTGATATGAAATTTTCCACATTGATATAAATGAATATGGCATGTATGGTTCTGCTGGATATTCACATTCAAGATATAAAGGTATAAAATGATGAATAGTTATATAATAAATAATTTGTCGAAGGATCATCTGAAAAATCTTATCGGCGTTATGAAATTTATTTTTCTACACTCATTATTTTCAATATGAATATCCCCCAAAAATATAACTGTATGATAAGTAACAAGGGAAATGTTGATGATGAAAAGAACAATCAATTATTGGTTTTTAATCAACCAGAACTTAGATTTGGTGGAGTACATGAATGATGGATTTATGATGATGAACATCACATCGTAAATATATATATTTTGGTCAACTATGAAGAAATGACTTCATTTGAAATGTGATTTATCCTATAAATTATTTTATACTTTTTTAAAGTGAATTAATATTATTTTATTTTTACATTATATGATAATCATATCAAGCAATAGTTTCAACAAATTACAACAGCTGCTCTTGAAGAACATCTACAAAATATGTTTTCCAACTGGTTTCAAAAAACTAGTAAAGTTGTTTTTTATGGTTTAAAATATAAAACCTATTAATTAGTTTTTATATTGATAATTTTGTTTCCAAATTTTCAGGTATCTCTACATACTGATAAAATTGATAATAAATTATGTGTATTGAGTAACCCACCATCCAAAATGGTTAAATAATATAATGCATATGTAGTGAATGGTTTTTGATTTCACACCCATGCAAATGAGGAATCAAAAAACAATTAATAAAGGTGTTTCCTTGAGAGGATATTATCATAGATAAAGTTAATTTGAATTTTATAGAATGCTAGAAGAAATAATTGAATTCTGTTATATAGGATAGAATTGCATAATAATGTTTAAATATCATTGGTTGGATACTGATAGAGGCTTGTGTGTTCAACCACGCAACAGAATAATTGATTTTAAATACAAAATCCTTCTTACAGTAAAAGATCCATTATTATTGGATCATCAAGGACATCAAATTTATGATAAGAATTATAATTTTTCTTCAATAGAGTTTTGTGATTGGTGGATAATAATAAAAATGAAATCTCATGGAAATCAGTTTATCCAATGTAAATGTGGTTCTATTGAAGTAAAGGGAATTGAAATTTTATGAGATAATACTCCAAATATAATTTTTCTATAAAGATATGGGAATATTTATTATGAAACTCCATGGTTATGGGATGATGGTGATGATGATGTTATAGATGTAAAAAATAAATTTGAAATAATAAGAGGTGATGAAGTTGAAATAATAAGGAAATTGATTATACTAAGTGAGGATATGAAGATATTGACATAATGATATATGAAGATGAGGATGGAAACAAATATTGACGCAATTAAAATCTACTTATGATCATATCTAAAAAATTTCAATTATTTTTTGGAAATAGTCATTTTATGTTTCAGATGATCGATGACAGTTTATCTAGTCTATTTTTTGATTTAGAATAAGGCAGCACTACCTGGTGATGAGCCTCCTGATATATCATCTAACCCTCTAACTACTAAAATTTTAGTGAAAACTCAGAGGGGGTGTGGCCATATATGATTGATGATTCATGACCCTATCCCTGAGCGACATCCAATTATTTAGTTTGATCCACACATATGGAGGAATTATTATTATTTTAAGTTAGTTTATAAAAATTTTCAATATTTTATTTATTTACTAATTTTTTTATTATTTGTTACCTTTTTCACACATTTTTCATATAGTTTTCTTAAAGGAATGTTCTATATTGCGAAATTATTTGTTTGGATAATGGGTGACAATGGATCATATTCCCATTGATGTTTAGCACCGCATGTTCATACATTGGATGGTATGTAAATAAATAATATTTATTTTTAAATTTTTTAATTAGTAACATATCATTATTAATTATTTCGGGGTTTTATTCAATATCATCGATGATAGCATGTGTGATACTATCTTGGAGGTGTGGGAGGTCTGTATGTGTGACCATTGTCATTAGTTTTTTCTCAATATTTGGAGGAAATCAATGTAGAATGTGTGAGTCAAGGATTATGATCAGTCATGCTATGCCCACAAGCTAGATTACATATCATATAATTTTTGGTATGAAATTTTTTCATACTATATTGGATATAGTTTTCATAAGATAGTATCATTAGGTCGATAGAACTTGGGGACGTAGGAGGTGATGCATCAGGCTTGTAGGAATACATTAAGTATTCATCGGAAACATATGTTAAGTAATTTTTTAATACTTTCATAACTTTAAATGTGAAATATTTATTTTATACGCATATTGGCAGTCAAATATTCTGATATTACAGAGTTCGTCATTTATAAGGGTATCTATATTGATTATATCACTTGAGAGATTACTTGTTTCCTATGGTGTCATATTTTTGTTAGTATAAAGTTTTTTGAGATTTAAAAATAATCAAAAATAATATTTTAACTGTTTTAATTTTAAATTCCAATTAAAGGAATCATATGAGACTGTGACATATCAAACATAAAATGAGAGATAGACTGAAAATGAGGATTAAAGCACCATAGTAGTAGAATTTGATGACGCAACATAGATACAGAAGACACGGTTCACCTTCAAGAAATATTGAGTTATTGGTATTACATCTCTATTGAAGAATGTAAGTTATTATTGTATAGTTTTGATGTTGTCGACCATCGACAAGGGAATTAGTATAGAGTCATAATCATATGCATCACAGTATGAGTATAATTTTCTAGCTCTCGGTGAGCTTATAGATACATGCATAGGGATTAGGAGGAGCACCATCGATAGAAGTAGTAGTTGCAGGAGGAGATACGTACATGGTTGGAGCATCAGAACGAGAAGACGATGGAGTACATGTGATCTTTAAATCCTTATTTAGTTATGGAGTTCACTCTACCTCTTTCTCTAGATGACCCCCATAAAGAATTATGTATTTTTTAATAAACATTTGAATGCACGTATTTGTTGTTATATTTTTTTAAATCCATGTATTTAATGTTCTATATAGTGTGTTTTAAATATAATTATGAATATTTTTTTATTCTATATTTTTAATTTTGATATTTTAATTTTTTTCTTTTTTTTTTCCTTTTTTTAATATTTTTTAAATTTTTTTATTTTATTATTATTATTTAAAAATTTGGAATGGGAAGATTAACCCATCAAAAATAATTATTTTTAATGGGTGGATCATCTCATCGCACATGGTTTTTTATATACCAATGAACTAATTATTACATTGTTTTTTGCAAAGGGTAAATTGTGATGGGATAGTGGCCTTCTCTCCCGGGCACTCCCCCCTTCTACTCTCGGCTTCCTAGGGTTTCATTCAGAAAACCTCGAATTCGGGGTCGGTGGCACATCTAAGCGCTGGTTCTTCCTCCTTTCCTTCCATTCTCCTCATATTTTCACCAGCTTCAAACCCCTTCCATCACAACGATGCAGTTTTCTTATTGTTTGTCTCACAGGATAAATCTATTGGTCCCAATGAAGCTCATCGCTTCTGAATGACCTAGCTGTTGCTACCCTGCTCTGACCATATATTCCACCATGCCTCTCCAGGTTGGATCTAGAGCGATGGATACTCTGCGGTTTTGGGTTAACCGGTTCGGCGGTCGTGGGTTTTTCAGGCGCTCTATGTTTTTGACTACTTGTTTCAGCCTCACCATGATTCCAATGTTCAGAGCCCTAGGTCGTTCAAATCTCTGCCCTGACCTCAAGTCCCTCCACTCCTCTCCAAGTTGGATCGGGAGCGGTGGTTCCTCAGAAGTTTTGGGAGGTGGGATTTTGCGGTCGTCGGTACTCTCAACGCGGTCTGGTTCGATTTGTCTTTTTTTTGTGATGTTTTGGCTTCTCTTCCTCTCTCTGAGGTTCCATTGGGTTTCTTCTTGGGTTCATTTTGGTTTTGTGGTTTTCTACCCTTTTTTCAGTGTTGTTGTGGTTTTATGTTCGGTTTTGTTCGACGATATGGTGGTGTTGTTTCAAGGAGGCTTGATGGTCTCTGATGGTCTCTGATGTTCTGGTGTGTGTTCTAACGACGACGATGACAGTGGCTTTTGGACGGCGACGACGAACGTGTTTTGCGTAATGATGTTGGTTGGCGACTTCGATGGACTCCTCCAGGCTCCGATGATTGGTACAGTGGACGGCGACCCCGACGGTGGTGATGATGGCGACAACGACAATGGGTTAATGATGATGGTATGAGGCGATGGGTCTTCAGCTGACGGACCTGGATTGCGATCGTCTTGGGTTATGTGAAATATATGGGTTTTTTATTTTCAAATTTTGAATCTGGACATGTTTTATTTTGTATCTCGACGGTTACTGCTTATCCATAGAGCGGTTGTTTCCAAAATCAAATAAAAATGAATTTTTAGGTCAGGTAAATTGTGATGGGTTCCTATTGAAAATATATCAATTTCTAGTTGTGTTAATTTTTTGTTCTTAATTTTGTAAACCTATACATGGTTTATTGTTCTTCTAAAATATCTTAACCTTACATTCTTTAGTTTTCAAATCCCTCTATGGATTTCAAAATTCCAAAAAACCCTCAAATATGGATCTATGAATTTCTCTTTGATATAATTGGGTACTTCTACTAGTTTACTGGATTACAAAAACTTCTCTCTCTATCCATTGTTCTGAATAGAATTATTTTTCATGAAATAAATTCATTGAATGGTATTTCTAGTTTATTTTATAGAATAATATTTTCTAAGCCTTCTAGATAATGGATATAGTTATTTTTATATTTTTTACCCAAAATTACCAAAGATAGAAGAAGAATAATTTTCATACTTTACACAGATTTTTCTAAGGGATATAACATGATCACATATGAAATTGAAATTTTTCATTGGGAAAGAAACTATTAATAACATACTATGATTAAATCAATAATTTTAAAAATATTTAGGAGAGGTAAAGTAATATCTCATGGGATGTTTTTATTTATTTTAGAAATAAACTAATATAATTTGTTCTAGGGAACCTTAGAGAGATATTTGAACTGATTAATATGTTTTTGTGATTTAGGTGACATTTCCTTGATGGACCATGAATTTCATTATCCAAAAATTTTATGTAGAAAGTTTATTATCTTTTAGGGAACTCATTATACATATTTCTTGAGTGTAATTCTTGTATTAGAATACCTAGTTTAACATTCATGACTATGATCACATATGGGTGTTTATGTGTCATGTGAGGACATTTATGATATTTATTCCATGAATATTACTATAGTATCTTATTTCCTTGTTTTATTATGATCACGTGTTTTTATTTGTTTCTACTATATTATCAAGATGATATTATATTCATTCCTTGTATTCTCTAATATATTATGTGTGTTATCATCCCTATGATACTTTCAATAGCACTTGAGATATGTGGATAATCATATGATTTTTATCTTATTGGGTGGTAGTACGTAAGGATTTAAATGATGAAAAAATGGGCATAAACATAGGTTTGGGGAATGATGTTCTGGGGTCCTAACATGAGGAAGCATGTTTGTGGAATGATAGTTATGGGTATAACCTGAGGCATATATGGGGTATGAGAATCTGGAGGTCTGAACAATGATGGACCCATATTTTAATAGCTAGGGGCCTAATCCAAATCAATGACATGAGACCTCTAGGATATGTGATACAATCATAATGTCTTATTGTTTCTCACTTTTTAAATCTCATGGTTATCCTACAGATATGAAACTGATGTAGTTATGGTTAGGGAATATAAAGTATTGATTAGTGTACGACTTCTCTTAACACGTGGTATGATTTTTATACTCATTATTCATTTATTTTTTACATTTCACTCACTTAAAAAACATGATAACACTTATTAAGGATGCATTGGTAGTGTCTTACTGGGTTTATGACTCACAGCCTGCATGAGAAATCCTGATGCACATGAGGAATTTATGTATAGTGATCCAAGTAGGGGAAAAGGGCACATGGATGATGGATAATCTAAGGACCATGGGGATGGCAGCAGAACATAATGGAATCTAGAGGAAACTGTAGTTTTTTAATAGTTTATATACTAATTTTATTACATCGATTTGTCTTTAATCTTTGGAAGACCATTTATTACATATATGACCAATATTTTAACCGTTAGTTTCTATATGACACTCAATTTTTATTATTTATTATATTTTTTTTATTATTCTATTATGACATGAAAAGGAATGTATAGTCTCTACACCAATGGTGTTAGACCCTGACAGCTAATCGGTAGCCACTTGCATATGGGTAGTCATGTATGGAATCATGTAGAACATGGTTCAGACATAGTGGTCTTGGATGGGTTGTTATACTCTCCTATCATCAAATGGGTATTTCTTATAGATTCATTGTAAGAGACATAAATTATCTAGGAGATGTCGCCAATTACATTTGGAACTATAATATTTAAATTATCAGAAAAATAGGCATCCCATGTTTTTGGTTCCGATTTCTTATGAATTTAATCTCATTAATACAGACTTGAAATTATGTATTGTTATGTACAATGTCCTTGATCAATAAACTTTTATCCCATTCCATAGCATTGGTCTCGTCCTGAATAATGATATCTATATGATCCCTTTTTATCATTGTGGGAAACAAATACTTTTTCTTCCTAGGGATCTTGATGTAAACTATGAAGATTCATGATATCATGTTCATACTTCACCACACTAGATTATTTATTATCCCTATTCATTTCCAAACTACTAAGATAATTCAAAAATGATTTATGTTTTAATTGAAGGTTGTCCCAAATTTGGACATGTACTAGGCCCTCCCATGAGGTTTTCACCGCCCTTATAAAGTATTTTATTTGGATCCATGGTGTGGAGATGATAAATCAACTTGATCCACCAGCCCCATCTTCCATCTTGAACTAGATCAAATAATTTTCTAATATATATCATTCTAGGAGTTTTATAGTAGTATTTAGAAGGTTTGTTATCCATATTTTTTCCTAGTAACCAATCAAGATGAATCACAATCCTTGGACCCCCCTAATATTATTACACAGGGTATAAAGTTTCTCTTTCTACCTTAGGTCATGAATAAAATTTAAATAAATAAAATCATTGATTTCCCAAATCATTTGACTATACTAGATTCATCCACAATTCTTCTTATATTTTCCAAAGAAGCACTTGTCTACCCTATAATAAACTAACATAGGGGACCAATGATAAATGAATATATGGAATTCCAGAGAATTTTTCATTTTTTCATATACCTTTTTGGATAAAAAACAATTTTCAAATAATTAGAGGCTTGGGTTATATTGAATGAAATGTTTTTAAATGATGAAATAACTAGATCCATTTTCAAGGGGTACTTCTATAAACCCCAAATTTAAATATTGTTTAGACTATTATGACGTATGTGTTAAAAGTGGATATTTTTTTCAAAATCAAGGATGGGGGAAGAAGAGTTCTTAGTTTTTATGATATCTAGGATATGTATCTTTGACAAATAGGATTTATAGCAGTTTAACATGAAATTATAAATGGGACTTAAACCCTTAGAATTATAAAAATGGATAGTGTACAGAACTACACAATGGATATCCCCTTAATATACGTTAAGCTTTTTTAGTTGGGAATATTAAATAACATTCTAATTTTTTTAGACAACATTCTAGTTAGAATAAACATTAATTCAAGAAAGGCCTCCTTGAAATTATTTTATTATTTGAAATAACAATTTAATTGAATTAGAGAGGATAAGATCATTGAATCTTTTAATGAAATACATTAGTCACTATAACTAGGAAATATAGTGATATAACATTATAAGGTTATATAGAATCCTAATGATATTTTAATTTCATTCCTGAAGGAATATAAAAAGAATGAGAGACCTTTATAGCCATAGGAAGAGGTGGAGAATAATCCACGTCATTAAAAACCATCATCATCAAACTATCCAAAAAGACAGGAGCCTTCACATTACTTTTATTCATTTAAAAAAGATATATTTTATAGGATGGGTATATCTAGAGACTAGTTGAATATGCAAGTCATAAAAAGGGATATACTGGGATAGAATCTAGCAAATCTAGTGAGTTTTAAAATATTACAGGATAAGGAGTGACCAAACCATATGATGCCCCACCATAATTGAATTAGAGGGAGCATAAAAATCCACTAAATCTATGATATTATCATTTTTGGAAGGGGAACCCAGGGTAAGTGATTTTGTTATAAAAATTCTATTTCATAATAAGCTATGTCCATCACTCCAAACCAAGAAAAAATATCCAACTAAATTATCTAACTCTTTGGGGGTTATTGAGAGGCCTAGAAACCTTGTGATGAGTAGGCATTGCAGGTGAGTTTAGTGGTGGTTTATTTTTCAAGATATGGAAGACTGACCTTGAATCTTACATTCCCAATATATACCATCTTTTATTTAATTGAAGATGGGTTTCCAAATAGATATAGATAATCTTGAAAAAAAATATGACTCACTAAATGGATATAATAATCAATATCCATGAAAAAAATGAGTGATGATTATATTATTCATGGTTAAAATAGAATCACTAATGCATAGGAAGTGTAAAAATGATCCACCTATCCCTTTATACATTGAGAGGATGAGAAAAGTAAACGATAACCATGAAGGTTGACTAATGCAGCCTTTTTCTTAGGATTATTCCCCCAATGAAATTCCATTTTCTAGTAATAGGGAATAACGTGATGCTTTCCACATTCTCGATGGAAAAAACCCAATCTGTAGAAAACTAATTTAGAAAAATAGTAGATTCTAATTGGTCTATAGTTAAATATTGAAACCATTTCCATCCCTTTGATATTCCATGTCTTGAATATGAATTCAATGACTATATGGAGAGTTAATTTGATTA
The DNA here is from genome assembly GCA_963277665.1 of Viscum album. Classification (NCBI taxonomy): domain Eukaryota; kingdom Viridiplantae; phylum Streptophyta; class Magnoliopsida; order Santalales; family Viscaceae; genus Viscum; species Viscum album. The sequence continues at coordinate 879,730,418 of OY728153.1, read as the reverse complement.
CAAACTTAGCCACCAATGTCCATTTATGATTGTCTACTATCACATCAAATTCTTTATCAAAGAGGAATAAAGGTGGAAACCCCTTAGGAAACTTAGGATCAATAAAAAACTATTTTATTTAAAATGAGAGTAATATTAAGGAGAAGGTTACCCCCTATTGAGATGTAAATTGGAATAATAAGTTGGAACTCTAGTAGGATCCAAAGGGTCACTAGATGATGTGCCATTCTATGTCCATGAGATGTTTGGTGGAGCCTATGGATCACTATAAGAATTTTTATTATACTATAATTCAATCAATATGAAGAACATATTTTTGATTATTTTATAAGTGATCCATCAAACCCACTCTATTCTAAAAATAAGTTATTAACAAACCTATTTCTTTACCACCAAGCCTAATAATTTTAATTAGGAATGTTAACTGACTTATTTTTCACAATTATAAAAAAATAAGAACATATTGATATATTAGTTTCATCATTAAAAATGAATGTTGATATCCTTATCATGATATGGAATTATGAAATACCATATGATCCACTAAAGTCACTAAATATATTACAATGATTAAGTTTTATCCTCGAACTCATGTGTGTATAAATATCTTCCAATAATTACTATGTTCTCTCATAGAATTTATGATACCTCTTTAAAGTAATTGAAGAAACACTTCTCTTGATCCAACATGAGTATCTACCTTCACAATCAATAGGGTTTATCCTCGTCATATCATTATTGATCACTGGAAATATTATATTTGTTATCCAGCTCTTCTTATAGACAACCAAACATCTTCTTACCCCATAAACTAAGATTTATCGACATATTGAAAAAACATATTATCATTAAATGATAAGAAATCCACTCATTAACTTACCTTAAAAACCAAAACAATGAGTCATATAAAGAAGGACATAAATATTCACTGTAAAAATATTACTCTTCAAAGACTTTTGATAATCAGTTGAATGGATTTTTCAAACAGAGTGTCTCTTTCATCTCTATCTCTCTTCACCTTCTCTAAATAATAAAAACTACATCTATACATACACTCTAATATATAAAATTCTACACAAATAATGAAGAGACAACTTCTTTATGTTATCTAACCATTTGGAATGGTATTTTTGTTTATGACGCATCACAATCCTTTATGGGGAAATTATTCCATCCCATAACCACTTAATCATTATATAGAAATAATGGTGTCATGGTCTACCACATTTTTACATGATCACTATTTTCAAATTTAATTTTTCTTCCTTAATTATTCAATTCACTTCCATGAAATGTGACACATATAAATTTGGTCATATCTATTCTAACATGATCTTCATGTAATAAAAAATCAGGGCTCATATTTTCTTAATTCAGTAACTAGACCATGGTGAACAACACCCATTGTGGTGTGATTAATTTCTTTCTAACCCAATATTTAATCATACATCGTATCATCATGGTGGGAATAAATTTCTTATAAGGTAATTTTATCTTCAAGTCTCCACTCTTCCAAAACATTACTCCCCAACTATAATCTTCTTCCAATATAATCTTTAATTACAAATGGAATTTACATTATTTGAATAATAATCATTTAGATTATTTTGAATATTATTAAGGTATTGATAATGTTTTGAACATTTTGTTAATGTGTTGAAAATAAAAGTCAATACCAATGTCTCACATCATATCCACATCCATATATCCTTTCTAAAATCCCACGCTTCGGTAGAAACTTTCATAGGAACATCAAATCACAAATAACTCCATGATAACAATAACATCAAATAAAAACACCGTTCACATACTTATTTTTTAAATGATATCACCCATATAAAACTATTTTTCAGGTTCTTTTCAAATCACAGACCCACAAATTGAACAATAACAATAATGAAACATTTTTCCAATTTTTAGTAATTTTCCTCTAATTTTCTTTTTAGAGATTTGGAATGGAATTAAGATAAACGATATATTGTCAACATTTATCCCACAGTTAATATTATTTCATCACATTTTTTCTTTTTACAATAATTTTATTCTCTATCAACAATGGGAAGAAATTTTTTCACAAATATTATTCCTAGTTTATTTATATTGAAATAAAATAAGTATCATATGAATCAAAATAATATACTTGTAATGAATATCAAACAAAATTTATTTTTTCTCTATAATGGATTAAGGAATAGAAAAATACAAGGGTGGTAATTATGTTTTGGGGAATGAAATTAATGAAATTGGTCTCAATAATTTTAAGGTAATTTTAATTAAATAATTTAAACAAATAAAAAATGAAATTTACAACAATTTACATGTTATGAGTTTATCTCAAAATGTGGTTTACAAGAAATAATTTTTCATTACGGTTTTGAAAACCCCATTAGAGTTGGATTAAATAATTGATCAGTGAATCATAAATTAGGAAATAATAATCAGTCATATAATATAAATTTTTTAGAATTCAATACACTAAAATTATATCATATCCACAATAATTTAAAAGATAATTGAAAAGATGAATAAGAAATTGATTTTAAAAACATTTCCCTTATAACATGATGTTATTCTTTAATTTTTAGAGTATTTTCTGGTCATTGAAAACTTCTATATTATAAGTCATTAACGTAGAAAAAATATTACAATTATATATCAAAAATATGTTTCAAAAATTCCAGTAATCAAATAAATCATAAAATGTCAAAACATTCCAATATAAATCATCATGAAAATGTAGAATGAGATACTAAATATGAAAAATTGAAATAAATATCTTGTTAGTAGTAAAACATAAGAAAAAATATAAAATGGCCCAAAATACAAATTATATAGTTTACTAAGGCTCTATTGGCTCTATTGGCTCTACCTCATGATCCCTTAAATTCTTGTCTTTAATTGTTAAAATTTGTATTGATATTTTTTTAGATATCTTTGAGTTAATTATTTTTTAATGAAATTTCTAACTTAATTTCTGTGGAATTGTTTGAGTCTAATTGAAGGATTAAAATTATTATTGGTACTTCAAATTTATCAAAGAAATGATGGAAGATTATTTAATCCATTTGAATATTCTAAATACAGAAATATATGATTTCAACATGACTTAATTAAATCTTGTGTAATCCCTACCAGTAATAATAGTATATTGCATATAGATAAATCTAGAAATTCTTATAATCTAATTTTTTAGTGATATAGTAAGTACTGAACTTTATGTAACTACTTCTAGAATAGATATTATATTTAATGTTTATGTATGGGATGGACTTAAATATAGTTCAAAAGAATCTCACTTAAAAGTTTTTAAATGAACTGTAACAAAAATTTAGGAAATTTTATATTTTAAATTTTTTTGGTATATAAAAATTCATTTTTATTTGAATTTTTTATTCTGATTTTGATTTTATACAATGCATACCGGATATAAAAATAACATTATTTTTGCATCATTTTCTTGGTAAAACCTCAGAGTCTTGGAGTTCAAATAAAAAATAAATTTACATTATATAATGTTGAATGTGATTACATTTGGGTTGAATATTTTTATTATCAATAATTATGAATTAGAAAAACATTATCTAATATTGGTTTTAATTTTAAAGGAGAATCCTATTTTTTATGAATATTCTTCATCCATTTTAATATCGAGAATCCTTTACAGTCAATGAAAAATCATATTGACATAAAATTTCATTTTATCTGATACTATATTAATAAGGGACATATAAATCTACAATATTTTTCAAATTAAATTCAGTTTCATGATATATTTACTAAACAATTGTATGTTGTGAATATTAAAAAAATAAAATTTTAACTTTCAATGATTGAGATTTAAATTTAAATGTTTTCATACTTATGTATATATATATATATAAGTTAATATGAACATCTTAATTTGTATTTTTTAATTAAATTTTAATTTTGGAAATGGAAATTATTTTAATTCAAATTTAGTTTACATATGTTACATTATTATTGTAAGTTAATTTATTTTTCAGCATGTTAAATTTTAAAACGGGGGAAACTTTTGTAGAATCTTATTTCTAATTTTTTAATTTCAAAAAGGGAGAGCTTTTTAGTGTCTGGATTGAGTTTATAGTTTTGAATTTTGTTGTTGTTTAATTTTTTATATATATTTTATGTTTTGAATAATAAAAATAACTAAAATGATTTTTTTAAAAGTATAATTATATATTCTCATATCTTTTTAAATATTTTAGTATTCTGGGTTCATTATAAGTTTAAATAATGAATTTATTAAATATGAAAATAATGTATTTAGTATTAATTATTTAATCATTAATTAATTGTTTTTAGTTTTTTATTTATTTTATTATTATTATTTTTTTATTTTTTTTATTTGTTACTATATAATTATTATTATATTAATCATATTACATTATTTATGAAAAAGATTCTAAACTTTTCTTAGATTGTTTTACCCATAATAAATTCTTATATTCCTTGTTTTACCCATTCATAACTCAAATTTATTAGTATAAAATTTCAATATGTTCCGTGTTACCTTTACAAAATATATAGGATTTACTATATAACTTTATGTATGTGAAAAAAATCCATTACTTTTATAAAGATTTTAAATTACCTTTACAAAGAAAATAAAAATTGTTTATTTCCATTACATAGCTAATATATTTCAAATAATATCATTACATGGAATATGCATGTTATATATATATAACATTTTAGATCGACCTTTATATATCCCGTGAAAAATACATATACAAATAATACAAAATTGCAAATTTGTTGTTTTTCAATAATTTTGGTATATTGATTTATTTCTTGTACATGTTATGTATTTTAGTTTCTTTGATTATTATAGAAATATTTACTAATTATGTGGTGATAATCTTAAATGGTTTTTTAGTTTTTTATAAAATATTAATTTAAAATTTATATAGTTTTTTTAATATTCTTCATCTACTCTATAAAAATACAAAGAGGGATTCAAAATCCAAATAAATTTTTTGTTGACTGATTACATTATTTTAAAATTTTTAAAAATATTTTTATCCAACAAATCTTTTTAAAGATATTAAAATTTATTTTAATGTTCATTAATATAAGATAAATTTTTATGCATCATGCATTAATATAGAAATTATTTAAAAATTCAAAAATTATAAAATGAATGATTTAGGTTTTATGGAATCTATTTTACTAATTATTAAGGTTATATTTTTAGAAAGTTAAATGATTATTAATGAAGAATGATGATTTAATTATCGAATGATAATTGTTGAATCACATTGAATATTATATTATATTATAATTATGGTGAAAATTATATATTATTATTATTATTATGAATAAAAATATCCATTAAATACTATTTTACAGTTTTTATTGATCTTATTTAAATAGGATTGAGAGTATATGGATGAGTAATATACAAAAAAATCATTGAAAATTTAGATATACATCACAACTAATATCAAGTATAGTGTCAAAATGTGAAATGATTTTCACGTGATCATGTAAAACCTAATTATCAACTATTGGATGTACTCTCAAAAAATAATTTAAACAATACATTTACAACTCCCTTAGAGAAGAGAACAATAATTAGTTGATGTATGGTTTATTGGTGTCACTTTCAAAACAATTATTTAATTTCTGTTAGTGACTTTGATATTCAACATTTGATATTATAGGCTTTTGAATCCCGAAATCTAAATATTGGGAAGATTATTCCTTCCTCAAAAAGGAAAATGTTGTAATTGATTATCACTCCACTTTAAAATTGAGTATGGTCTATCTACTCATCCCTCCATAAGAAAATTTTGGTTGTATTTGGGTCATAAATACCCTTAAAAATTCATTTAATAAGTGAATATCACTTCAATATCCAAATATATATAATTGAAGAGTGGTTATATGATCACTTGTAAAGAAATTCCAACATTACATATATAGGTATTATATTATTTTTTATGAAATTTCAATATATCTAAGAACATTAAATGAATTATAATATTAAAATTGTTATCTCATTAGAAACTACATCAATAATCATCTTATTTCATGAAATATCTTCAACATCTCCCACAAATTTATTCTCACCTTATTCACTTCATATATATATCCTACATAAAACCATTCTTCACAAACGGGGAAAAAGAAACATAATAAAGGGTGATATTGGAGGATCAGTATGGGTAAACATAGGATATATCATATAATGTCTCAAATTTTCCATATATTATTTCTAGATAATATATGGATTATTTTTTAAACCATCTTTTGAGACGACATGAAATTTTGAGGCCTGATGATCCAAGAATAAGTTTATGAAATATATTTAATACATTAAATATAAAACATGTGTAATTATCCTAAAAAACTTGAAAAAATTTGAAATGGGGGCTCATATCAAAAATTTAAGGGCACTACTGAGTAAAAACATTAGTACTTACCCTATGTGTGGCATAATATTTTTTGGTGTGAGCTATTTTTGAAAAATTCATTATGATCACAATTAAATGAAATAAATTAAATTACTAATTTATTTTATTATTTTTTATGGTGGGACTAGCATATCTTATAGGGATATGATAATTTTCTCAGGGTTATCTGGTAAACTATGGAGACATAAGATTCATTGGAGGAGAGCTTTATTCATTAATGATAAAAAATCAAGACAGGAACATGATTATTTTCACCAACAAAGATGGGGGATCTGTTCAATGATGGCCACACAACCGTTATTCATCTATGATTGGTACAATCTCTATGTAGGACGGTTTTATTTAGGATTTTCATCCCATTTCTTAATCCCAGATACATGCGGATCAATTCCATTAACAAAATTGATATGTACATCGTCAACAAACTTATTTAGTGGATCTTTTGTTTTATTATTTCTCTCCTTTTTCATCCCTTTCTATGACAATGATTCAAGGCCAAATGAAAATTGGAAGAGATCTATTCCTCAAAATTTATGGTTTTAGGATTTCTTTCTAATTTCTTCATTTGATCATCATTGGTATTCTGTTTTTCCAACTATTCGACAAATACCCTATATCAAATCATTTTGTAACAATTATTAGATGCAACGGAATGAAACTGTGGGTACGAAACATAATATAGGTTATAGATCAAGGATAATTGGTGACATTAGGTAGATCTAGGGACAATGATGCGAGATTGAGGGTTCATCCTTCTTCCAGAGAGGCACACGGAATTCAGAATGACATAGGTGTTTTCTCAGTGAGTTTCACTGCCAGATTCTAGAAAACCTCGTGTAGGGAGGTTGATCAACCCTAGATCTAGGATCTATGGTGAGATAAGTAGAGATAAATTAGGAAGAAGTGATGTGTTAGGAAGAATGGTGGATAAAATCTAGATCTGAAAAATCAAGAGAAACATGGTATGTAACTCTTGATTATATGGTGTGTGAGGCCCATTTAGTAGATTATATGATTTCAAGATGAAGATAATGATCACCCAAAATGTGACCCCCATCACAAGGCTATGACCCCTTCCTTTTGGATAAATATCTACTTTAGCAAGTACACAAACATGGGAAAATGTACAGGAAAACTGGAACTCTGTGTATTTGTACACAGACATGGCTTGGTCTACTTATAAACAGACACGACCTGGTGTTCATGAGATGGTACATGGACATGACCACCATACATGGATTGTCTGGGTGACATGATGAGGAAACTATGAATCTCTACATTTTTTTTACTTTTTCGAAATTTTGTGCATATAGAGGCTTACATGTTGTGTGAGGTTTTTTCACACAGGCAAACATGGGGATAGCCAGACATGCCATGTACCCCCTGGTGCACTCCATGTACCCCCTTCAAGGGAACTTGTAGATCATCATTTAATTATTTTTGGAAATTATATGTCAATTGAGATCCCATGGTCCTTTCCATAGAGGGTACAATGTATCATTACATCCACATCACATGATTGTGATCCCCTCTAAAGGACAAGTCTCAGATAGAGTTGTGGTGTCCCTCTATGATACTATAATGAGTTCTTCTATCAACCTTGGTAACATAGGTGGGGTTTGAATAATCATCATGACCTACCTAAGTAGGGAATGGATCCTATTTCTAACAGATCATATCAGTATGGTTTGTCGTATCATTGAAATATGATTCTCTACATAGAGGGTTGATCTAGATTGGGTTAGTGGTGTCCCCCAAAGGTTATGGTCAAGCCACCCTATCTAAGTATCAGGGCCTTCATATACTAGGGGAATTATTGGCTAGGGACCAATGATTAAGACATATTCATTGTGTTTCATGGATGATATAATTCCTCTTGGAGTGGATTCTCCTAGAATGAGCATTTATTTGAGTATAATCCTATGGATGACAGTTTTCTTTGACCTCCTAGTGGTGTGGTGTGTTTCCTAATAATATCTAGGAGTTTCTATAATAAATGTATTATTATATATTTTATTGATATGAATGTACTTGCTGCTTTATGTTTATTTGTTTTTTCAGGGTATCAAACTTATTGGTGTTCCACCCTTCCCTATATGGGCTTTTCTTACTTGTTTCATGTATTATATAGAAGACGACACCCATTGATGGTCTCCTTGGAGGATATAGAGTGGGTTCATCATGGATGGATCTTGTCAAACCAAGGGGTTTTATGGGGGGTTTAATTTTGACTTAGTATTCACCCTTGAAGCTAGTTTGAGTATTTATATTTTTTTGGTTGGGCTTGTATTTAGCCCCTTTTTCTTGTTTCAGTACTTTACTGTCATACTCTATTATGTGATGTTAGATGCATGAAATAAGCTTTTTAGTTTCCTTACATTTCATTATTTTGATAGTATGGTGATTTGTGTGTGTATAGGTAATTAATTTTGTTAACTCCCACTTGTGGGATATGCCTACTTAGCATTGGTCACCAGCTTCTAGCCTATTGGAGGCGTGCTTGTGGTAGTCACGGGTCATACCTTGGATAGTCGGTTCATAATCATGTGGTATCAGAGGTTCTCAGTTCTACCTTAAGACCAGATCCAGTGATATTAGACTATAGAAACATAGTTTATAATTTTGAGTTTCAATTTTAGGCCATTAAATCCAGTGTTGCTATTGTGTCCAACTTAACCGTACACTAGGACTCCAATCACCTTCCTTTAAACTGAATGCAAGTTAAAATTGATGGGAAATTTTGTTTGGAATATGATTCATATAGGAAATGTTTTTTATAAGTCATTATTGAGTCATCTCCCTATTTATACTCTTTTGACCGTGGTATATCTTTTTTATTTCATGATACCTCTACGAAGACATCCATCCATGATTCCACTACATGATCACGATGATGGTCCTCATAGTGATGATGCACCAGTATAGAGGCCTATACCATAGATAACACATCCAAGTGTTTTATGAGCTATACCACCACTTATCGAGTAGCATCTATCAAAGGTAGTACCAGTTGAGGATGTACATAGTTTGAGTGCATTGCAGGATTTTCAAAGTTTGTGACCTTTTAGGTTTCATGGTGATCCAGACCCTCAGGTTCTAGAGGACTAGATAGAGGCAGTCACTCGTTTTTTCTACTTTGTGAGAAAACATGCTAATTAGAGAGTAGTCTTGAAAAAGAGCCATCTTCGGGGATATGTTGGGTGATAGTGGAGCTTGGAGACTCAGTCATACAATGATATAACTCTATCCAAGATAGGCTTTGAGTGCCTATTATCGGAGGAGTTCTATATAGACACATTGTGAGTGATACACATACCAGATGTTATACATCATCAACAGGGTAGTATGGCCATGGAGGTGTACTCAACGAGGTTTATATATCCATCACATTTCTCCTTGGATATGGTATGGGATTAGTTATTCAGATCAAGGTTTTTTTTGTAGGACCTACATCAACACATTAGGTATTTAGTGGTATCCATTTTCATTCCTAACTATATTTGGGTGCCTGAGCGAGACTTGTTGGGGGAGAGATTCGTAGGAAAAAGGGATAGTGGTGAAGGGATCTCAGGGTTTCCCAAATTAGTCGAAGAACCTACAGTTTTTCTCCTATGATGGTCGGAGACATCTATCATGGGATTGTATGACCCGTCACATAGTTAATCGTGAGACCTTTGAGGTACTTTTGAGGCAGATAGAGATGTTGGATCAGGGTGGTCTACTAGTCTAATGACAAGGAAGAGGGGCATGCAGATAAGTATGATGTGGTACGTTGTTCGATCTATTATCACCACCACCCCCAGGTGGACTACACATTGCTCGAGAAGCTGGTGGATAGAGATGATGAAAACTACCATATATGGAGTCATGTTACAATGAGGCTCTAGGGACGATATGGGGTATGATCTATGTATTTTCTACCTTAGTTTCAGTATTAATAGTCACTTGTGAAATCCTTTATTTCCTTAACACTCATATAGTCCGAGACATAGAGATTTTGGTTGATACATTGGATCAACACTTATGATTGAGGACTCCGACAAGAGGTGAATTGAATTGACGTTCATCCTGGGATAGCACCAACACCCAGATCAACATATCAGATAGGCCTCACTAATCTTCGAGAGATGAGGGTGTAGTTGGAAGAATTACCGAAGAAGGGCTCTGTAAGACCCAGTATGTCCAATTTGGTATCCCCAGTGTTGTTCATCAATAAGGAAGATGGAATTTTGAGGTTATGTGGGGATTATAGGTGCTTGAATCAGGTGACCATGAAGAATAAGTATCCTCGACCAAGAATCAATGACTGATTTGATCAATTTAGAGGGGTGTCATGGTTCTCAAAGAATTACCTCAGAAAATGTTATCTCCATATGTTAGTATAGGATAAAGATATAAAAAATACATCATGAATATTTCTTTTTGGTCTCTACCAATTCATGGTGATGTCATCCTTCATGAGAAACTCCCAAGTAGTGTTCAAGGGACTCATGAACCAGATATTCCAGAACATCTTAGAAAAGTTCATTGTAGTATTCATTGATGACATCCTAGTGTATTTGACATACTAGGATGATCACATGAGACACATGAGGGTGATCTTCAACAAACTCATAGAGCAATAGATTTATGGGAAGCTCTTGAAGGGACAATTTGGGGTTCAAGAGATCCACATTCTAGGACACATAATCTCAGAAAATTGAGTATCAATTGACCCAGAAAAGGATGAGGTAGTTCATTCTTGTTCCCCACCCAAGAGTGTTACTGAGGTGGGGAGTTTCCTTGGGTATGAAGGGTACTATATGATATTTTTACTTGACTTATCTAGAGTGAAATCACCCTTGAAAGCTTTGAATCAGAAGGGGAAACCTTTTGTATCGAAATAAAGGTTCCATCATTTGTCTCAATACCTGAGATAAAGTTTGATGAGGGATATAATTGTGAGATTGACAGAGGATGGTTTTTAGTATGTAGTGTTCTGGGATGCATCATAAACCATATTTAGTTAACTTTTGATGCACATGTAGAAAATCATTTCATATAGTTCATACTAGTTAAGACCACATGAGAAGAACTACTCAATCAATGATCTTGAGTTAGCAGTGGTTATCTTCACATAGAATATGTGGCGATTGTACGTGATGAGAATGTGTTTTACCATTTACTAAAAAGAGTCTCAAATACATATTTCTAGAGTTCCTCTAGGAATATTAATTTTAGATTTTATATACTTTTAGGAAGGAGAATGTTGTGCAAGATTCTCTCAGTAGGGGATCTTTCTCTCATTTTTTGGCTGAGGCATCAGAGAAATTAGCCTCAATGTAGTTTTCCTTTGTGGATAAGGATGTTGATTCATTTATTCAATCGATGGTTCTTACCCCAATACTTTTATATTGTTTCAGGGATACTCAGTGACTAGGTACTGGTTGTGAGACAATACATACTCAAATATCCACTAGAAATGCTTGCAATGAATATTCTAAATGTGGGTAGCATGCAATCGCTTTCATAGTGTGAATTATTGTACCATTGAGGTTGTGGGATGATGTTTTGTGGTAGTTTCATATATCCCCATTAGTGGTACATCTAGGTTTGGAAAAGATGTACTAAGACCATTGATGTCATTTTTTGTGGCCAAGTATGATGCAAGGATATGTAGAGTTTTTCTCTCGATGCCTTATCATCTAATTAAGGAAAATAACTAGGTTCTAGCAGGTTTAAATCAACCCATTATTGTGCCGGAGTGTATGTGGGATGGAATTTATATGGAATTTGTGATGGTAATAAAATGTATGTCTTGGGGAAACAATTCCATATGGGTGATCATAGACCGACTCACCAATTCGGTCCACTTCTGAGCTATTCAAAAGTAGAGTTCTATATAGAATATGTGACACATCTACATACCAGAGATAGTATGGCTCTATGGAGTTCCATCAAGGGTTACCTCCGATCATGATGCTCAATTCACTTCTCAGTTATGAAGAGGATTATATGAATAATTTGGGAATCATTTACTCTTGAGCATGGTCCTTCACCCCCAGACTGACATCCACATAGAGAATACCATTTAAGTCTTAAAGAACATATTGTGAGATTTCATGTTAGACATTGGTCATAATTGGGAGGATCACCTACTCCTGGTGGAGTTTTCTTGCAAAAACATCTATCATTCCACTATTGGTATGGCACTATTTGACGATTTGTATGGGATAACCTATATGTAATCACATTTTTGGACTAATCTTATAGAGTCGGAACACATGGGCCCAGAGATGGTGTGAGATACTATAGATAAGTTGCATATAATCCAAAATATGATAAGGAAATCACCGAGCTGTCATAGGACTTATGTGAATTTATGATGGAGACCTCTAAAATTCAAGGAGGGAGACCACGTGTTCTTTAGAGTCTCATCTCAATGTGGATTAAGGGGATTTGGTCAGGGTGGAAGGTTATCACCCAAATTCATTAGACCCTTCCAAATACTACATAGAGTTGTATAGGTGACGTACCATTTAGCTCTACCTCTGGATTTGGACTAGGTACATGACATATTTCACGTTTCGTAGCTGAGGAGGTATGTGCATGAACAGTCACATGTAATCGAATAGGGGGATCCAGACATCGAGGATGGATCTACCTTCACAGTGCACCCTATATAAATTGAGGATAAAAAGTATGGAACTCCATATGTGTATTTGAATCCCATTTTGTGTGTCCAGTGGTAGCATGAGAATCTTTCGGAGAGCACCTGGGAGAGGGAGACCAAGATGCAGGCCCAGTACCCTCATCTTTTTATTTGGTTTTTCTCTTTTTAGGATGAAAAGAAATATAATGTGGATAATGTAATGTATTATATTTTACATGTATTATTTTTTGATCTTATATGGATTATTTTCGATAGAATTTAATGAGATAGTTTGTGATTTTTTGTCTCTATGTGCTCCGAATAAATTTTTGAAATATGTTGAATATATTAAATAGTACCCACATTGTTTTCCTATAAAAAAGTGGAAAAATCCTAAAATGGGGGCTCATATTAGACATGTTTGGGCACCATTGTGTTCCATAAGTGGATTTTACCATAGGTGTGACATAATCTTTATCGACGTAGGATTTTTGTGAAAACTTCATTGAATGTATAATTAAATGAAATAAATTAAACTATTATTTTATTTTGATTATTTTTTACATAGTTCCTAGAATCTCCTTTAATTATAAAGATATGGAAATTATCTCAGGTTTGGATACTAAATCCTAAATAACTAAGAAACATTGGAGGATATCATATTTAGTGAACGATGATGGATCAGGCCTGGATCATGAGTCTTTACACTAACAGAGTTAGAGGATATCATTAACGATGAAAACATAGTTATTCTTCATCAACGAATGATCCAAACACCAGGATGGATTTTTTTCATTGTGATTACCATCCCATTTCTTATTCAAGGACGAATGTGGATCAGTTCCACAAATTGAATTGATACGTACAACATCGATAGATTTATTTGATGCGTTTCTTTTCATTTTAATTTTTTTCCTCTTCATTTATCTATTTTTATGATAATGAATCAAGAAAAATTGAACAATGATCGATTCTTCTTAGTCACATTTTATGGCTTGTGGGTTTACTCCCAATTTCTTTGTTCGGTCATCATTAGTATTACTTTTGGACTACAATTCAAAAATACTAGGTTTCTGATCATTATGTGAACATTCTTTAGTGAAAAAAATAAAAAACATGAGTATGGAACTTGATGGTGGGTTTAGATCAGGGATCGATGATGACTATGGGTAGATCGAGATATAAAAAATGCAAGATTGGGGGTTTTTTATTTATCCTGGTTGTCCCATAACATTCAAAATGATGAAATTGTTTTCTAAGTGTGCTTTCAGGTAGGATTATGGAAATTGGATAGTGGAGAGGTTGGTCGACCCTAGATCTAAGATTTGTAGTCATAGTTTCAATAAGAAACAAGTAAGAAGTTTCTAGAGGGGAATAATGGAGGAGAAACTCTATATCTGGAAAATCTCAAGAAACATACCATGTAACTCTAGATTACACAGCATGTAAGGAACATTCAATTTTGGCTTGGTTATAAGGATGAAGATAAGGATCACATGATATGTGACCCCTATCACACGAAATGTGACCCCTTTTTTGTATCATTATGCACTTTGGTAAGTACATGAACATGAGGAAAATTATACTGGTTTGTGTACTTGTACACGGACATGGATTGGTGTACATGGGTTGGTACATGGAGACAAGCCCCATACAAGACACATATGAGTGAAACAGGTAGGATATTATGCATATCTACACACTATGTACTTCATCCCTACATTATTTATATAGAGAATTACATTTCATGTGACGATTTTCGATATGGGTATACTTGGGGATAGCTAGGCACACTACATACCAAGGGTGCACTTTGTGTACCCCCTTCAAGAGTGGTTGTATCTCTTTATTTCCGTAGTTTGGACTAGAATAGTTTAAGTGTGTTCCCTTGGTTCTTCACCTTGATTGTATAGTTTAGGATTACATCCACATCATAGAATTTTGATCCCCTCTATTGTTCAAGTCTCATATATAGTTATAGTGTCCCTCTGTGAGACTATAGTACGATCCTCTATCATCCTTTGTTCACAAAGTGGCGTTTATTCAATTAACTTTACTACCCTGAGTAGGGAGTTGATATTCCATCTAGAATATCATATCGGTAGGGTTTATGTTATCATTGACACATGATCCCCTACGTAGCGGTTTCATCTTGATTTGGTTTGTGGTGTCCCCCAGCGATTCTAGGTGTGACCCCTTATTTGATTATATAGGTCTTCTTAGACGAGTGTGTTTTTTTAGGCAAGGCCTACTGACCTATACCTCTTCGTCGAGTGTCTCTACAGATAACAAGGCTCATGGAGTGGATTATCTTGGAATGATAATTTCATCGTGTAGAATATTATGTGTGAAATTAAGTTATGTCTGTCTAATTGTGTTGTTCCTTCCCTAAGTATATTTGTGAATTAATGTTGTACAATTATTTTTATACCTTATATTTATATAACTATAATTTCTACTTCATGTCTAGTGTTTTTAGGGTATCCAATTTATTATTGTTATACTCACTCAGGCATGGGGTTTTCATGCACATTTTGTGTCTTATTCAAATGAAAACCCTCTTTGATAGTGTCTTTGGAGGATAAGGAGTGGGTGGAGCATAGATGTAGATTTCTAGGTCAAGGTGTTTTATAGGGAGATTAATTTGGATTAGTTATATCCCTTGTAGTAGTTTGGACTCATTAAAACTTTTTTTTGGGATTTTATTTGGACACTTCTTCCCCTTTTAGTAGCTTACTATCATACTCAATTGTGGGATCTTAGATGTATGCACCCATTATTATAGTTTTTTTAAAATTTTATCATTTTGTGGGCTTGGAGATATGTTCTTGTGTACATGTACCTTAGGCTAATTTATCCCATTTGCGGGATGTTGCTTCACAGTTCTAGTCACCAACCCCGGGCCTATTGAAGGTGGAGTTGGGGTAGTCATGGGTCAGACCTCAGTGGGTTGTGTCATGAAATTTCAATCAATGATAATAACTGAGCATAGAATAACAATAATTCAGTGATAAAATGATTATAACTTATGAAATGAATACATATTCCTTCAAAGATCATTTATCATGAATCATCTCATAATAATATTTCATAAAAAAATAAATAAGGCATAAGAGTTAATAATCATAAATAATCAATCATGAGTCCTGAGAACATACCATAAACATATATCATGTATTTTTTCATACACATAAGAAAAAAATCATTTCTTTAGTTAAGGAAGACATACAATTTTATCAGAGTGGATTGGGTTACCTCCTAATTCCATCATTACCTTAGTCAAGGTTTTCTCTAAGGGCTCATTTGGAACAGACGATTTGGGGGGAAACAAAATGAAATGGGAGGATGGAAATCCATTTCCATTGTTTGGTGAGATGATGGTCGGCGGAAAGAAATGGTGGATGAGGGAAACTGGGATAAACGAATTTCCTCCGTTGTAGTTTTACAATCACCCCAAAATCGGTGTGATTCGGAAAGAAACGAGCTGGACGTGTGATGTTTTTTTTAAAATTTCCTATCATACCCTAATACAAGTTTTATTTTATTTAATATTTTATTGAAATAATATTTATATAAATTATCATTTTTGTGATTATTAATAATTAAAATTATTATTTTCATACGTATATAAATATTTTGTTAAACCTAATTTGTATATAATTTTGATTATAGTTAATTTTGATTATACTTTATTTTGATTATAAATAATTTTAATTATCTTAAATTAATAATTTATATAAAAAAATTATAAAAAAATTTATAAAAAAAATGAGTTAATATTTTTGAATTAATATATATTTTGAATTAATGATAATTTTGAATTAATAATGTTTAGCTAATTTTGGTGACATGAAAATTAATTATTGATTAAAATAAAAAATGTTGATTATATAATTTACATGATATAAAAATAAAAAAGAAATCATTGCTAATATATTTTTTAAATTTTAATGTCTATATAATTGACATGATATAATGGGCTAAACGTACTTGGTCCATTGGGGGCTGCCAAATGCGAATTCTTAAATGGACACCTGACTTTGGTCCTCAGGCTGAATCCCCGATTGTTCCAGTATGGGTTGGATTTCCTGGATTACCTTTACACTTATTTAAGCAAAATGATTTGTTTTCTATCTCTTCACTCATTGGCTACCCGATGAGACTTGATTATGCCACAAAAACACTCTCTAGGCCTTCTGTTGCAAGGGTATGTATTGAAGTTGATGTCTCTCAACAATTGCCCACGGATATTTGGATACAAAGTGGAGACTTTGGTTTTTCACAAGAGATTATTTATGAGAGTGTACCGGATTACTACCATCTATGTTATAAGCTAGGGAATAATTCAAATAACTGTGGAAAAACTAATAGTCGTCCCATAAATTTAACCGCAATCTGGAGAGAAAAGGATAAAGGAAGGAAAGATGTTGTGGCTGAGCCCTCTAAAGGTGTTTGAAAGGAAAGAGAAGATGAGGATAAAATGGGTTTGAATTCTCAAGCACCTGAATGTCAGCTTTCAGATTTTGTTCAAGATGTTCTTGATGTCATCAAACAACAAGAGCACCCTGAATCTGACAAGAATGAGATTTCCCATTCAATCATGAAAGGAGTTTCAATTTCTGAAAACCAGGTGATTAGCAAAGCTAAGAAGGTGAACAATGAAGTTCTACAACAAGGTGTTGATGAATCTCTACACGTGAATTCTAGTAAGATCCCCAATGTGGGGGAATCGTTGCTTTGGAAGGAATAAAAAGGGAAAAAATCATTGTGGATCCTGATGGCTTTATCACTCCAATTCCTAGGAAGGCTAGGAATCAAAGAAAGAATTCCAGCCATGAGAGAACCATTATCACAAGATCATTTGCGGCTAAAAGCCCTGCCCTTGAGATTCCTCCACAGCCATTCCCTTATGAACCGCAGCCCGAATACTCACAATCTTCTGATTATTCTGACGAGGATACTCATTAAAGTTGCTGAAGATTTATACAAGATCCATTTTCTGTCTCAAGAGCGTTGATTGAATAAGTTCTGCTCCTGGATTTTTGTTTGGATTTCCTTGTTTCTGTCTTCTGTTTTTCTTATGGAGGATCAACTATTTTCATGAATGGTTTCATCTTTTGGATGTTCTCCACTTGGGCCCGCGGCTATTGATCTTGCCTGGTTTTTGGATTCGTAACCAAGCTCTTTATATGATATTTTCTTATTCTCTGTTCTTGATTCTTCTGAGATTATGTTTGAAGTTTATTTCTTTTCAGAGATGCTCTTAAAAATGTGCTTCAATATCTTGACCGTATGCTGGCTGGATCTGTGCCTTATGGAACTTGTGGCCAATTTTGGGAGTACTGGTTATTCTTCTATGCCGATCCTTCTTTTCTGTGTGGACATTTCTCTTTTTTAGCCGCCTATATACTCTCTATACTCTGTTATGTTTGGATGGGCTTGTTTGTATCTATGCAGAACCATTCTGATATTTCTCATTTTTTGTGTTTCGAGATGAGGTATCTCATCGCAAATCAGTCACAGGCTTTATGCAAGTTGGACTGAGATGTCTGGCTGACCGGTTTGATGAAGGATCTTAAAAAGGACTGCAGAGCTGCTGCTTTCGTTAGAATCAGAATCTCCAGCCTATTTTCACGGACTCTTAACATACATGCAGCAGGACTGAAATTTTTCTCAGTAGGGCTGATCGCTTGAGGACATCAACAGGGATGTTTCTCTACATTTCTATTTAGTTTTCAATGTATTTTTTGTCTGTTTCATTATCTTTCATAGGGTGTAAGCTCATTACACCTCGAGATTTTCATGTAACACATTTTTTTTTAATAAATTCCTTTAACATGAACTGGGAGACCAGTTCATGCCAACTTTCTTTAAAAAAAAAATTGACATGATATAAAAATCAAAGATTCAATTTAAAATTATAATATATTTGTATTTAGAATAATTAAGTATTCAAAAACTATATTTTTTAAAAACATAACCGTAACCCATCTGAATTAATAATTGTTGAATAATTTCAAATTTAATTGTCATATATATATATTTATAAATATATTTATATAAATATATTTATAAATATATATCTATTATATTAAAAAATATTTATATAGCTATAAAATTATTTTATAAATATATATATTCATGAATGCGTTTTTATAAAATTATACATAAATAAATATATTTATCAATACATATATTTATAATAAATTTATTTATTTATTTGAAAATCAAAGATTCAATTTAAAATCATAATATATTTTTATTTGGAATAATTGAGTATTGGAAAAATATATTTTTTTAATAAGGGTTATTTTTGTCATATTTTCATAACATTTCTTTTCTTTTCTTTTAAAAATTTCCACCAAACAAGATGGAGAGAAATTACAATCATTTATTTTCTTTTACTAAATTTTGTATCCAAACATAATGAAGAGAAATGAAAATCATTTCTTTTCTTTTCTTTTATTAATTAGTAAATAATTTCTTTTCTTTTACTATAATATAACCAAACATAGGCTAAAGACTTTAATAATTGATATATACCCTTATTGAATGGGGTTCAACCACTATTCTAGTTTTTATAATCTTGTGATATATTAATCATTACCCAATTCATTGTAGGTTTATATAATTTTCATCCCATCTATCACATAATGAAATTCATCCATATGTGTGCCGAAAAATCAAAAACAATTCACCATTTCATTATAAATAAACCATGGAAAGGAACCATGTTTCATAAAGAGTTATCCATATCATCATTTCACAACCCATGCAAAATAAATGGGTTCTATAAAGATTCCATCAAAAATTAATTAACATAAGGGAAAGAAACAAGTTTCTTATAATCATCCTTAAATCATCAATATAATAAGACTCCAGAGAAAGAAATCGAGTTGTCACATAAGATTAAATCCCAAATAAATAATAGCAATCAATAAAGTATGTTGATATAGATTAAAATTACTATTAAAGGATAATTTTATCATTTCTTTGATAATAGTAAAAATACCCTTTTTTTGTAATGTTTAAAATATAAAACATCATAGAATATTAAGAAGATGGTATTATTTTTAAAATAACATTGTGATTATATAAATTAATCTTCCAAAAAATGAATATTCATGATGGGAGGAAAATTCGTCTCTATGGTAAATATTAGAACAAATATTCCTTTCACACATTTTGTAAAAAGTCATAAATAACCCCTTCAAAACATCTTGTAAAAATTAATTCTTAAATAATTGAAAGGAAAGTAACATATGGTTGATAAAATAATAATAATCAGAGAGTATAAAATATAATTATTGAAGTTATTTTTGTGAAAAATGATATGTAATAAAAAATCTCATCAACAAAAGAAGAAATAAGGTCAGTTTTTTTCAAAAACAATATTGTTACTGTCCATTTAAGTACCAAATAAAATAAAATAGTTCTAATAGATGAAATTAATAGGAATAACCATATGATAATTAAATATTTTGGTATTAAGGATAATAATAATATAATTTCACTCAATTTATACTTACCATAAACATTCCTAAAAAGAAATTAGATCTTTGCATAAATCCTTAGCTAGAGTCATGTTTTTCTTTATACACATTCAAATATCCATTATAATAAATATATATTTAAAGTAATTTAATTCTAACAAAATATTCATACATATCATAAAAAGTTACATTCCTTTATAATTTTAAATTATCCTTTTATTAATAATTTATTATAAAAATGAACATTTGGTTATAAACTTATCCATTTTTATACAAGATTTAGTTTGATAGATCTGGTCCTTGAACCTTGGCATGGTTTCATAATATCTATAATCATAATCATTTCATCATTATAATTTCTTCATTATATATTTTTACATAACTATTAACATAATTAGGTGATGGAAAATTGATAACATTAATTCATAAATATTGTAGTCCATATGTACGCAAAAGTGATGTTTCAAATTTTAAATGGAATGACGGAAAAAAAAGGAAAATAAAAAATCACTTTTATAAAATCATAAATATATAAAATAAATATTTTATATATTCAATAAATATATTTGTATTAAATTCCATTTAAATATTAAATGTAAAATTAATCACATTTATTTGTAGTGGTTCTAGTCCACACATACACATTAGTGACATTGTCATTCTCCAACAGACATGAAGAAGATATAAAATGGATATATTATTAACATAATAATATATCTATGTAGTAAATAAAATTTTTCCATTATTTTAACATGTATATAGATCATTTGGTGTAGGTTTATAAAGAATGTAACATGAAAAATATTAATACGGACATAAACATCTTTTTTAGTTATTCTTGTTTGAGAAAAACCATAAGGACTCATGGATAGGTCTTTTGGGAAGACAAATTCCTAAAATATATGTATATGGATTTTCATAGTGTATTTTTTTAGATAATACTCCTTCTATATGGATTAATTATTCTAAATAATAGAGACAATGATTGTATGATTTATAATTGATGGGAGTGGACATATTATAAATACTAAAATAATTAATTTATAATTAATTCATAATAAATTAAAAGTGAAAAAAAGAAACCCAAATTAAAAGATAAGATAAGAGTGTGTCTAAACAGATGTAAACAAAAATATTTAGACAAGAGATTGTATTTTTGACTTTTAACTCTTTAGATTGACCCCATATTAACCCAATTAACATTTACTCTAGTTATTAATTTTCTCCTCACCAACTATACTTAAAAAATGAAATTGAACACCATAAAAACATCTAAATTATTATTAAGAATATCAAAAATATTTAATCATTTTCAATTTCTATAATAGGAATAAATTGATTTAAAAATTACAGTGAAAAAAGTAATAAAACTTTTTCATCGAAAAAAAATTAAGAATAATACTGAAGGTATTCATACACCTTGCCTAGTGAAATAAATTAGATAAATATAAAAAATCTATCAAATATATTATCAATCAATTTTATTAAAATAATTCATAAATTGTGATTAATTGAATTTATTAAGATAAAAAATACACTACATGCATGAAAATGGTTTTTCTAAAAAAACCTCTATTTTTACTTTCAAATGCGTTTATCTTCTCTTATAACCACATGATAACCAATGATTTAATTTTCTATATGTGAAAATAATAACATTTCAAAATTTAGTTTAACTTATTCATCCACATGAATCTAAAATCTATGCATTATTTTTCACATTTAATAATTATATTTCTATAGTGTAGAAGAGTTCATTTAAAATCTATGTTTCTTGTAAAAAACTCTATCAAGTACATCAAACTTGTTTAAAGACAAGTATATCAAAAAAAATACACGTGTAAAATTATTACTCACTCACACTAATTTCACCCCTGAAATTCCATCACTATAACAAGCCTCTTTTTCATTTATTTGAAATTTTCCACACGTTCATCTATACAAAAAAACTTGACACCCTTATATGTCATCATAGTTATGGTATTAGATAGACATGTTAAATCCCAAAAACAGAAATAGATAGTACCTACAAATACGGAAAAAAAACTATGGATCTTGTTCACCATGGTACAGCATATCCATTTCACAATAACTTATATCATGGAAGGGTCTATCGATATACTCTCTCGTGATATTATAGGACCAAATAATAAAAATTTATTTGGATGAGGATTACAATTTATAAATTTATAATACATATGATCCTTCCTCTGGGTCTTAAACACCGTTCTAATATGATCTTCATGGTCTACCTTAATCATGGAATATATAAAAATATCATCTATAAATACTACCAAAAATTATCAAGGTGATCTTTAAAGACTTTATTTATTAAATAAATTAATATTTCAGGTCCATTGGTAAGTCAAAATGGCATTATGAAAAAATCATAATTACCATACCACATATGGGATGCTTTCATTGGTATATCCTCCCTCTTTACCCTCAATTGATGATACGCATATTTAAGATCAATCTTGTAAATATATTGATCTTTATTTTGTTCATAATTTATATTTATCAATACATACTAGATCATACTTAGTCTTGGTGGTGATCTTGTTAAATTATTGCTAATCATTGAAAATATCAATTAAAACTTATTATTTATATAAAAAATAGGTCATCTGCATGGTAATTTGATGGGGTGTGTAATTCCATTAACAATATTCTCTTCGAGTTTCATCATCAATTCATGCATCTAAATTGAATCCATTCTATGTGTAGTCTTTGAAATAGGTGTAACATCATGTATTTGTTATATTGAAAACACAAATAGACAATTTGGGGTAAGACAAGGAAAGTCTCCAGGGAATACATCATCATCTTCCTGAAAATAGGCATATCTTTAAGGATAATTTTCTCCCTAACTATTTGATATAAATATCCCTCTAGAATACGTAGTAAGACTCATAAAATGAAATTAATTTCTATTATATTTTCATATTCATCCTCACACCAATAGGTGATCATTGGTTGATTCGAATTATCAATTGTGACTTTCTTTCCTCAGAAATTGATTTGGGCTATATATAAATAGATCAAATCCATACCCACAATAAAAACAACTTCATCTTGGGAATGAATAAAAACATTTTCATCCTGGGGTTATATAATTTCATTCCCACCAATCACTTAATAATTCTAATGTATAGATTATATGAAAGGTTAGAATAAAAATGTAACACATAATAAAAATAAACATTCATGTTGAAAAACATACAAATGAAATGTTAATATTCTCCTAGTAAAACTAATCATAAAACATCTATATAAAGAATAGGGATGCTATCATTACAATATATCCAAAATGTATTATAAATTATATAAGGGGTTATTTTCATTTATGAATATAAATATCATAAAAATATCATTGAAAACATTCTTGAGGAAAATTGTCTTTTTATATTGAAAATAAATTTTGAGGAATAAAAATTTACAAAATAATAGGAAACATATTTTCATTTAAAATAACCACAAAAACATATAATATAAAATTTAGTGAATTGATCATACATTAGGTATAAAAATTATTTTCTTTCGGGATACATTAAAACAAATATTCCTTCCATGTTTTTTGTATAGTAAAAAAGTAACTCATTTGGAAAATGATTATAAAATTCTATTTAAACCATATTAAAAACATAATGGGTATTTTTTATTTATTAAATAATTTTATAATATAAAAAAAATATTTAAATCCTTTTTAGTACAATATATGCATTGGAGAAAATTTTCTTGAAAAAATAGAAAACAAAGTTGATTTTTGTTAAAAACATTATTTTGATATCTTTTTCATCTAAAATAGGAAAATTAAAGGAAAAAATATAATTATAAAAAATTAAAATAGGATAATATGGATTGGGTTTATGAGAAAAATATCAATTATTTAACCCATAATAGGATAAAACAAAAACAAACCCAAATAATGATGAGATTATGAAAAAAACCCTTACCAATTTTGTAACCCTTGAATTATAAAACCAATGAAATAAATAAATTAAAATAAAACATTAAATACCCTCAATATAAATTGAAAAATCATATATCATATTCAAGGCATAGTATATAAACCATATGAATTGAGCAAGTGGTGAATATCGAATATGTCTCATAAAAACAAAAGTGTGATGAGAACAACCTTAAAAATATCATATCATTGATGTAAGAATTATGAAATGAAGTTATTATGTGTAATGATTTTAAATCCACATAAAACATGTTTATGTAAAATATAAAATAATCATAGGTCATTCCACACATAATCTTGGCTTGACGTAGTCAATAAATAAGTAATATTACTCAATGAAAGGAAATTGATGTATAAAAGTCCATACCACTTTCTAACATTCACTTAAAATAATATTGGATGATATAATTTGAATTGAAGCTTAAAATACCATGAATGTGAGTGATTCTTTATATAACATTTAAAAGTGGCATTATATACACCATATAAAATAAATTAGTTACATAATATTTAAAAATTATTAATGAAGAGAAATTTAGATGAAATCTTTTTCCACATGATAACAATCAATTTTAATACATTGGGATGAAGTAATTTGAATTGAAACATAAAATCACATTAATTATGAAGGATTGGAGATATAAAACAAATTAGGTGGGTAACATTAAAATATACCTCAATGAAGGGAAATTGATATGCAATCCCTTAACTCTTGTCTGAATAATCATGTATATTCTATATCTTCATGAATAATAAACTTATTTTAGTAATTTAAAATATTAACAAAAAAATTCAAGTTTATAATTCCTTTTATTTTAGTTATTACCATTTTATATTTGTTTAATTAATCAATTAATTTTACATTATACGTTTTGACGATATTTGATTCATATCTACATAATGACATCTATACTTTGACTATGGTAAAAGAGTTCATTGTTACATTATCTCAAGAATAATAATAATAACATAATTATTATTTTAGATATCAATTATACATTAAAAAACTACCATTAAATATGGGTGTGAAAAATGAACTATGTTATAATCATAGAGATGGTAAGTTATACGTATGCATGAGTAATGTTTCTAATTTTCAATAATCATGAATGAAAGAATGTACGTATTATACTTCAATTAAATACTGATATTAATATATATAAAAAATTATTATTTATTTAAATAAACTTATATATATCATCCATGTGATGTGATGATGGAAAACAATTCGCATCTCTTTGTAGAGGTGGTAGTTCACATATATGCACAAACAATGTTATCATTTTTTCATGGATGTAAAGATAAAAAATTAGATTATGTATTTTATTTTAAGAATGATAAATATTTCATGAATAATATATATATATACATTAAATCCATCCTTATAACATGTTTTCTGAGGTAGTTATGGAAAATTAATTATGTCAGTTTGTGAGGCGGTAGTCCATCGTACACACGAATAACGATTACATTTCTCATTTGATGGAATAGAATATTGATGTAGTTTCTAAAATTAATATAATATTTATATTTATTTTTGAGATAATTATTTTATTATATAAACATGGATGAATTATATTTTATGGTGTTATAATATGAAATAAAATTAAAATGCTTGGTTACGATGTGTTCCTCTTATTCAGACAATCACCTTTTAATTACACCGTAATCCCTTTAAGGTTTGTATTATTCTCAATATAAAACCTATAGAGTGTGGGTATGCATGTTAGGAATGTATTTTTGAATGTATTTCTTGAACAAACTGGATTTTTTAGTGGGAGGAAAAGTGGATAAGAAGTTCCCATTATAAGTGAGGGAATGGGCACTCTTATGATTACATAAAATATTAATATAAACAATTTTTCATGTGAAAAAGGATTGAAAATTGATAAAATTTGAATATATGATTAGGATGGGTATAAATACTATATTATAATAAAATTTTGAAAATTTAATATGAGGTTTTACCCCTATCTCTTTATTTTAAACAACCTTAACCCTTTTTTATAATTACCAAAGTAATGAATATTTTGTTATTTATGGGTCAATATAGCTACTATAAAAGGATAATTTGTTCATAAATGGACTATAGTAGATATTTTTAAAACCACACCAATCAAATTCCCTAATAAATTATTTTCATTAATTTTTCATCATTTAATAAAAATTGTTTGTTTTATAGTAGCATTAATTCAATTTTTGAAACTGTTCATTTAATTTGACATTAAAATAACATGAAAAAATGGAATTAAAATATAATCCATTAAAATATGTATAAAATGTTTTTTATATAAAAAATTTTTGGACAAAATAATCATTAATATTATATTACTTTTAATATTTTAAGAATCAATTATTTTATTTTTCTATTAATTAAATTAATAGTGTGTCGTTGTTACGTAATCATTTAAGGTAACTATATAATCAATAAAAACTAAAAATAAATTAACATGATAAAAAATAATTTCTATTTCAAATTTGTTTTTATAATAAATTATACCATTTCTTTATCATTTTCACAAAATTCTATAGAAATGAAATCAATAAATTGAGATTTTTGTCTTTAAATATTATATAATTATTATAAAGTGAAAACAATAGACAAATATAAAAAGGTCACATATATGATATTGGGATGCATATGGATTAAATATAATCATCTAATTAAGTTAATTTAAGTTTTATGGTCATTTATTATTCCTTATCAAAATTTTTGTCCTTAATTACTTGATATACAATTACAATAGTGATAATTATTTACTACAGTTACTATTCATACTGACCAAAAAGAAAAAGAAAATATCTTCAAAAAAGTTTCCTAATTAATAAAATAATTGAATTCGTTTTTAAAGATTTAATTCATTTCATTTGAATGATTTTATTTATTATTAAACAAGAAAAATGCAATGAAAATTTATTTTTCAAAAAAAATGAATTTTAAGAAATCATTGGTTTATAATAAATTCAAGTAAAAACATTAACTGTAAATAATTTAATTGGATAATATTAAATAAAAATGAAATAATAAAACATTAAAAATAATCCATAATAAAATATTAATTTGTAAACAAATTAAAATAAAATATGGTTTTCAATAAAAATGAGTATTTTCACTATACATTGAAAAGTCAAACTTTTCTGAAAAATATAAAAATTACACCATAAGTTAATATTGATATTATGAATTAAAAAAATGATATTAATTTTACAAAATAAATTTTTAAGAAGTTTTAAGAATTAATTTTATTATCCTCTCATAAAAAGTTATAATTATTTTTTGAAGGAAACAATTTTTTTAAACATAAAATAACTTTACCAAAAACATATTTTTTTTACTTCATAAGTGTTAATCAATAAATTTTTACTTATTAGTAACTTTATACATATATTTCATAATGTTTTTAAACCTATTAATACCTCACAATTCAATAAATAGGTTAGAAAGGTCATATTTATATATTATTATTTTGTGGTTTGTTTAATCTCAGAGTTTCATATCCTATAGACTATTGAAAATAATGTTATTATTTTTAAATATTAGGGTATTACATCCCCCAACCACAACAAAATTAATAAGTTTTATCCTCTAAGTCTGAGATTTATCTCACAAATAATGGTTTTTACATCTTCAAATACCTTTAGTAAAATACCACAATATAAAAAGAGTTTATAAACTTCCTCTTGAAAATAGGGAATGAAAATATAATGTTCATCTAAAATAACACATAACAAGGTTTATAAATAGGATAAAATTAGTGTTAATTCAAAATATGGAAATGGATAATAAATTAAATCTCCAAATAATAATGGATATTAAAAGATATCATTAATCATAAGAATGTGAATAATCAACGGAAAGTTAATGACCTTAAATGTATGAGGTGTAAAAAAACAATAGATTCATCATAAATGATGGTAATAAGATAACATGTTTGTTTCAAGATCATTTTCCTATAGTTTAAGAAAATATTTTCTATCTATAATAATAACATAATTAATTATATATACATGATAAGTATAATTTCACCCTTTAATCAATTTATACCCCAATATCATCTTTAACTCAAAAAAATGAGTATTGAACATTTATTTTTCATGTTTGAGGCACTAAAATAAACATAAAATATGTCACATAATCTATAAAAAAATAATAGGGTATTTATCCTATAGCCCAAATGGCCATAATAACATTAATATTTTCATAATATTTTAGCATCCATGGTTATTAAAAATACTTCTACTTACACCTCCTAAGAAATGAAATACCATTCTTTCCAAATAACCCTTTATATTAGACCTAATGTTTATATTTACCTCAACCAAATAAAATGACTACTAAAATATCATTAATCACTTCAAAATCATTAAATTTTAAAAATATTTGAACCAATATTATGTTTCCCAAAATAAGAATAATATCTAGCCACTTAAATGTTTAAATAAAAATAATGTTATACTTATCATTGAATCATATATGTTAATGGTAGGTTATTCAACCCTATATCCCTTTTGTTATGGATTCAAGCCCTATATCATTGTTGGAT
Organism: Viscum album; assembly: GCA_963277665.1. Lineage (NCBI taxonomy): Eukaryota > Viridiplantae > Streptophyta > Magnoliopsida > Santalales > Viscaceae > Viscum > Viscum album. The sequence continues at coordinate 879,701,343 of OY728153.1, read as the reverse complement.
GTGATAATTTGTCACCTAGAAGGAGGATTTTCCATTTTATAAAAATATATAGTTCCAAAAAGTTCCCAAAAATATGATGAACATCCTCATAAATAACATTAATCCTCAAATAACTTTTCAATCCCACAGTTATACGATAAAACGAATGATTCCAAATTTTAATGATCCATATTACCTAGTAATTAAAGATCATATAATCCTTGAAGTTTTTCAATAAAAATAATTATTCCTTTAATAACCTTGTAACTTAAATATATAATAATCTAAAGGGTTTTATTCCTATAAATATCTCTGAAAATATATTAATCATGTTAAATTCCAAAAATGGAAAATACAAAAAATGGTATTTAGGCCTTTAAACATATGATCAATCATAGAATTATCAACCCAATACACATTAGTTTTATTATATAGCACTATATAATATAATAGGTTTCAATTTTTTTTATTCTATCATTCATCATTGGGGTTTATAATGAAAATGGAACTTATCCCAATCATATCCCCTAGGAGTATCTAACCCGATGCCTTATAAGGGCGCACTCACCATGCACCCTAATGATGTAAAAAATATATATCTTTTAAAGGTTATTTTCATTAGATTAATCTATAATACATTCATTCATTTATTTAGTATCCATACAAGGATGCATTTTTAGGGAAACCACAAGATCTTTACCTCACCAAAAAATTAGTATTTTATCATAAACTTATACTTCTCCTTAATGTCGGTCATAGGTTTATGTTCTAAAATTTATGATTTTGGTAAATCTATTTTCGATGGTTTCTACAAAACATCCTTTAATAACAACTATAAAGAACCCAACCTAAGTACCCAATATTCACTGTTTACATTACTACAATGGAATAAGATACAAATAATCAAATCTTAAATGAAACAAAATTATTATTCTTGGTAAATTAGATACATAGTTGAATCTCATATTAAATTTAAAAAAGTATATATTTTTAATCCTTGAACTCATTAAAATATCCCTACTTTATATCCAAGTGAAATGAAACAATATAAGGGAGAGTTATGATTCTCAGTTTGAGTTTAATATGGTAGAAGATATCATGAGTAAATAAGGCATAATTAATATGGTAAGTTAAATAACTAAAATAACATGATATTAAATCAATAATTTATGAATTAAGAATAATATGATAAGAGTAAATGAAGATTTGATGATCCTATATAAATAATCCCGTGATCTTGAAAATTACCCATGAATATTATTAAAAATAATCAAATGAGAATTTATAGTTTATTTAATTATGATGTAATGCCTAATGTCAGACATCAAAAACTTATCATCATGGACATATTCCAAGGAAGTTTAAATTTGGGGTAGGTACACATAAAAACAAATATAATATTTCTATCCAATTGGTTTGTCTCTTATGACCTAGTAATTCATATTGGAGCTATGTAATTCCATTCCCCACATAAATATTAATAAGTCCAATTCATTCACCATGTGAAAGGGGAGAATAAAAATTCAATCTATAGTAAGAATAAAAATTCATATTGAATAACTAACATACAAAATAATAATATTTCTCATATCAAAATAATCATGAACAAGTCCATATAAAGAATAACTATCATACAATTATAATATATACCTAATGAAGTATATGAAAACTAATTTTTTATTTTCATTGATGAAAATAAATACCATAAAAATATCATTAAAAACATTATTGACCAAAATATAATTTTCAATTTGAAAATAACATATAAAAACTAATTAAATTTCAAAATATTAGGAAACAATTCTTTGAAACGATCTTTGGAAACTTATAGATTAATCTTCAAGGAATTGAGAAGTAATGATGGTAGTATATTCTGTTCATAGTAAGTACAGTAAAATAATGAAATTCAGTTTTCATTATAAAAATTCTTAAGATATATTAAGTACTAAAAAGATGAAAATATAATAAAAAAATTATATTTTTTAAAAAAGATCCATGGGATAAGAAAATAAATTTTGTATAAGATATAATGAAAAAATAATACCCCCAACAGATATCTAGACACGAATAATACCCAATAATGTTGAGATTGTGAAAATAAACTAGTACCCCTTTGGTAACTTTTGAATCATAACCCCATTAAAAGAAATATTATCAAATAAAACATTATATACAATGAATATATATAAAATTTTGATATATCATATTGAAGGGGTATTATATACACAAAATGAAAGGAATAATTGGTGGATATGCAATATGCCTCACAGAAACCAATGTGAGACAAGAAAACCATTTAAAATATCTTATCATTTAAGTGATAATTAATCAATTAATTTATTATTATTACTAAATTTATGTCCATATAAGACCAGTTTTAAAAAAATATAAAATATTCATAGGTTATTCTATACGTAATGTTTTTGTCACATAGTCAATAAAGAAGTAATGTAACTAAATAAAAGAAATAGATATACAAAATAGCCTACCACTAGGTAACATTCCTGTAAAATCCCCTTGATGAAATAATTTGTATTGAAACATAGAACACCATGAATTATGAAGGGTTCATGATATAAAATTTAAAATGTAAAATATAAACACCATATAAAATAATTTTTGTGCTTAACAGTAAAATAATACTAAGGAAGTGAAATTGAGAGAAAATCCATTACCAATTTGTAACTTTCAAGTCAAATACTATTGAATGAAATAATTTGAATTTAAAGTTAAAATAAAATTTATTATGTATTATTATTTATATAACATTTTAAATTGAAATTATAAACTCCATATAAATTAAAATAGGTGCATAACATTAAAATATGCTTCAATGAATAGATTTTGATTTTAAATCCCTTACCACTGGTCTGACTTGTTGGTTACATTCTTTAGAATCTGGAATAATAAAATTATTTTAATTATTTAATTTTTTAATAACTATTTTAAAGTTTATTATTAATTTTATTTTATTAATTATCATGTTAAATTAATTTACTTGATCAAATAAGTTCACATCATACATTTTGATGACATTTAGTTCATAGGTCTAAAAAAATTTCAGTAGGTTGAATATTGTAAAATAGGTAATATTTTCATTATCTATGAAATTATTTTTAGGAAATATTTTTATTTTTTAATAATAAATTAAATTTTTAAAACCTACCCTAAAATTTGGTTATTATTAATGAACTATGTTACAATCATTGGCATGGTAAGTTGTATGTGCCCATGAGTAACATTTAAATTCTTTAAAGATCATGATGGAAATAACTTAAGTATTATATTATCCTTATATAATTATTATAAAATCATAATTTTATTATTATTTCGTTAAATAAACATATATATATATCATCCAATTTTTGAGGTGATAGAAAATGAATCACATCGGTTTGCAGAGGTGGAAGTACACACATACCCATAAACTCTAATATCATTTTTCAATTGATGAAAATATTAGATGGTAGATGATATATTTTTTATTAATAATGATAATTTTTCTTAATATTATATTTATATATTAAATAAATAATTATAAAAATAAAAAATAGTTAGTGATGGAAAATGAATTATATTAGTTCGTGAGGCGGTTGTCTACCACACACACGAATAGGGGTTCCATTTCTCATTTGAACGAATGGAAGGTGGATGCAGGTTATTTTATTAATTTATTGACATATAATTATATAAAATATAATAATGTTATTATATCATCATTAATGAAAAATATTTTATAGATTTGTATTATGAAATTAAATTAAAAGGCTTGATTAAGCACAATACCTCTTCTTTAGACAACCACCTTTTCATTACACCTTAATTCATCTAGGTGTGGTATTCTTCCTAAAATATGACATATAGTATATGTTATGGGTTGTTAGGAATGTATTTAGGATGTTATCTTCTAAACTGAAAGTATTTTTAATTAATATGAACATATGGGTTGAGGTTCCCTTTATAAGTTAAGGGTGGGGCACTCTTTGAATTGCATAAAATATTAATAAAAATTTAATTTTATGGAAAAAATATCCAAACATATAAAATTATAATACACTATGATTATTCATTGAAATAATCTCAAAAATAAATTTTTTTACAAGTCTATATTAATTTTTCACCCTACCATTTTGTTTTAAACCACATTTTCCCTTTTTGGCAATTACCATAGTGACGAGGTGTTTACTCTATAGGGGTAAATATAGGTAAAATAAAAGAAAAATAAGTTAATAATTGGATTTTAGTTCATTTCTTTAACCTGATACCAATCAGTTGGATTAATATATTATTTTTAAAAAATTTTAATCATTTAATAAAATATTATTTATTTTAAAATAACATTAAAGTCATTTTTCAAATAATTCATTTAATCTAAATTTGAAATAATGTGAGAAAAATGGAATTTTAATATAATATATTCAAACCTATATAATATTATATTTCTTATGTAATATGTTTTGAAAAAATAAACATTCATATTATATTAATTTTAATATTTTTTGAATCATCTATTTTATTTTTCTACTAAATAAATAAATATTGTGTTGGTGTTATGTAAGCATTTAAGATAATTATTTCATCAAATGAAATTAAAAAAAATAACATGATAAAATAATAAATTATCATTAAAATTATTATTTATAGTATAACATAAGATGTTTTTATCTTTGTCAGAAAATACTATAGATATTAAAAGTAATAAAGTGACATTTTTGACATTATATTTTATATAATTATTATAAGGGTCAAAATCAAAAAACAATGGAAACAAACGGTCAAATATATTAATCATGGATGACTATGGAAAAAATATACTTGTCAAATTAAATTAAGTAACTTTTTAGGATCATAATTCCTTCCTTATAATATTTTTTTAACCATAATTACCTGATTTACCCTTACCATGGTGGATTTATATTTACTATTTTTACAATTCATAATGAAAAAAACAAATATATTTACCAAATTTATAAATCATAATTCCAAATATTTAATACATTTTTCAAGATTCAAATAATATAGGTGAAAAATTATAATATGGAAATTTATTAAAGAAACAAGAAAAATAATATAGGAAAAAAATAAATAAGAAACACTAATCAACCTTAATGTATGGTTGTGATGAAAATAAACAAAAAACATAGCAACAAGAAACACCCATTGAAATAGGGTGGGCTCTGGATTTCAAGTAGAAGATTCTACATTAGAAGCCCACAATAGAAGGCTTCAGGCACCCTCTGTATAAGCATCGGATCTTCCTCAGCAAAGACTCCATAACACCAAGCATTGAAGACACCTACGTGCCCCCAAAAAAAGGTAGCAAATGACTTCTTTGGATCATGCACTGCTCCCACGAGATAATCTAGCTCCTGAAAACAACAACAAAGTAGTCCGCTCTAGGCCGACACTCGTTGAATGATTCCCTGAAAAATTAAATTATGACATGAAAACACTTCAAAAAAATGTTGTTTCTAAAAAATATAAGTATTTTTCACTATTCATTTAAAAATAAAACTTTTAGAAAAATCTAAAAGTATCACCAAAATAATATTTTAAAACCATTACTTAAAGATTATATAATTTTTATGAAATATAGTTTCTAAAATAACTAAAAATGTATTTTATTATCCCCTCATCATTTATAAAGGATACATATTTCTTAAATATAAAATCACAATACCAAAAATTGAGTGCGGATTTTATAATAATTAATCTATACATTTGGAGTGATTAGTAACTTTATACATGGATTTCATTATGATGTTATTTGAATTGAACCCCACAAATGTAATGGCTATGTTATAATGGAATTATTTATATATTAATTTATTTTTTATAAAATCATTTTTGGCTGTCATATATTCAATTTCATTCAAGGTTTCGTCCCAAAAAATTCACAATGGAATTATTCCCTTATTGAACCATGTTCTCCCTCTAATCCAAATCATATTATAACATTATATGTCAATATTTTCCCAATTCATTTTAGGGAAATTTAACTTCTAGCCGACCAAACCCATAATGAAATACATACATATATGTTCTATAAGATAACACAAACATTCATAATTTCATCATTGAATATCCCAAATACAAGGAATGTGTTTTATTAACATTTCTTCAATTCATCATAGAATAACCCATGTAAAAATGGTTTTCATAATGATTTCATTATAACTTAATTAACCATTGTGATTGTAATTAGTTACATAGAATCATCCTTCAGTAATCATCATCACGATCCATACTGATAAAACAATTTATGTAACTATAAGATCATATCTCCCAGGATGAAAAAAATCCTTAAAAGATGTTGACATAAATAATTAATAAATTTAAAATATCATTTCAAAATTTATTTGAAAAAAGTAAAAATTTCTTTTTATCTTGATATTTTCAGAAACTAAAATATCCTAGAATATTGATAAAAAATTATTTAAAAATAAACATGTAAAAATATAAAGTAATATTACAATAAAATAATATTAATTATGGTGGTAAAATTTATTTTTGTGGTAAATGTTAAAAAATATTCCCTTCAATATTTTTTGTAAAAATTCATGAATAACCTCTTCAAAAAGACAACAAAAAAATAATTTTAAAAATTTTTCAAGGTAAATAAAATATTTTTGAAGTAGACTTTAAAAAACTATTAGAAAATTGAAATGAACATTATTGAAAAAATTTTATGGAAAATGGACAAGGAAGAAAAATATCATCGTCCAAAGATGTAATAAGGTCGATTTTTTTTATTTAAAATAATTTATTGGTCTTTTTAAGCACTAAACACTATAAAATGGTAAAAATACATAAAAACTAAAAGAATAACCAAGGTAGAATAAAATATATATGTTTTAATGGATAAGTATCATTTAATCTCCCCAAATGGAAATTTAAAATAACTAATCCTGAAAATAAATGAGATTGTACCATACACCCTTACCTCAATTCTCAAATTTAATTGTATGCATGAAAATATATTTTATAATAGATATTAATTTTGTGTAAATATATTACATAACAAAATTAATATATAAATTACTATGTATCATTTCATTAAAATTTCCAGTTATCTTCTATTAACAATTCTTCATTTAAATGAACATAGGGATGAAAACTTGTCCATTTTCTATGCATGTTTCAGTTCAGTGGTTATGTTCCACGATCCATAATCATTATTTTTCATATAAAGACTCATAATATTGTTTTAAGTTTTATATTTCTTCATTTTATTCACTTTTTAAATATTTATATAAATTTTTGATGAAAAATGAATTACATCACTTTATGAAGACAGTAGTCTATATATACACAGAAGTGATGTTTTCACCTTTTGATAGATACAGTAAAAGAATGTTAAATTATAATTCAACTTTATAGAATCATAATTATACCATAAATAAAATATATATTAATTAAATATATCGTTATTACCATCCATGAAAAACAAAAAATGAAAAATAAATCACATAATGTTGCTGAGGTGGTCGTCCACACATACACACGATTATTGTTATCTTTTTGTAATGAGTGGTAATAAGATACAAAATGGATATAAAATAAATATAATAACATATCATTTTAACAAGTATACTTTTTAAATCATTTTAATATGTTTATATAACAATGGTAGGAGGTTTAAGAAAAAATAAAAATAAAAATTAGTGGTAAGAACATATAGCTTTTCTTCAAGTACCCCCCTTTGAAAATCACTTTAAGGCTTATTAAATAGATTAGATATGAACACTAGAATATATGATCAATGTGTTTTATTGTTTACCAAAAATATGGGGGTGAATTAGAGTTTATAAAAATATATATTTGAATAAACCACTTAAAATATGTTCTCAGTCAAACACTCTATCCAATTTATTGATATGTAATTGGAATCTCTAATATATTCTAAGTTTTCGAGTATGTGAAAATTAAAAAAAATTGGAATCTTTCCTTATAAATGGTACATATATGTAATAATATTATAAAAACATGTGAACTAATATTTTATAAAAAAGGATAATAAAAACTACAGATGTTTATAAAATATTATACACTTAATCTTTATGTGGTAATAAAGTCACAAACCCTAAATTTAGGTATTAATGGGTTTACCTAACAATAAATTATATATTAATTAGGAATGGAAGCCCTCAATAAATAATATCATAATAACACTATCTTCCAATCCCTGGTATCCCTCGATCAGTAGGATCAAACACACTTCTATCTTTATATTCACAGAATCTCTCATTAATCAAGATCATATAGACAATAAAAAATAACATAAATCATAAGGAATTTACAAATAATCCACTCATGGATGGGATAAGAAAAATAATATCAAATGGTTACAATAATTCAATCTCAATTTAATAATATGTTAAAAACTCTTTATAGAAACTCTTTATTGTTGGTGATGAAAAACATTTCTCATATTTGAATGCATATCTTATTTTAAGCAATGCTCCAAGGGTCATTTTTTATGAATCTCATAGATGGTTGAAAAAGGATCTATAAAACTTATTATTTATAGGTTATCATGTCCATCTGATGCTCGTAGGTTTATATATTGTTGTAGTGTTCTTGCAATAAATTAAGTAAAATAAAAAAATTCATCCAGAAAAATAAATTTCCATGTTTGATATATTTAATGAATGCTCATCTAGAGAACATGTCTTTCCTTATCTGAAAAACATCATTTAATTGTCTTGATATAACATTTTCTGGTGGAATATATTATAATTCAACCTATTTACATCTATAATGCATCATCCAACAAAAAATATATATATTTTTCAAATGTTTAAAACATGTACGTCTAATTACTATACAATATTTTACTGATTAAATAGTATTATTATATCCAGTAAAATATATTTTTTCATAAAACATTTTTAGAACATGGAATGTATAAAAGTTGGAACACTTTTAAGGGAATATATTTTTATTTTATAAATCGGGTTAGATAGTGGTGAAATATATTCATTCAACACAATAATCTCCCAGTTTTTTAAAAACACAAGACATAAATTTTATTAGATACAAAAATAAAAGCAAAATAAAAACTCACTCCCCATATCCCACACAAGTTCATGTTTTAAATTGTTTTCCATTTGTTTCTTTCTTCACCTTTTTCAGAATTTATAACTTCCAAGTCTTTTTCTCTGAATGTTCTTTACCTTTTTATTCATAAAACTTTTAAACCATTCTCTAACTTTTTGATTTTTGAAATGAATTGTTTAGAGAAACAATAACTGAAATTTTAGAGAAGTGAATTCTATACAAAAAAAATATTCAAAACAATTTGAATGATGTTTATCCAAAGATAATAAAAATACATAACTAATGAAATAGGAAACATCTATAAAAAATTATTAATAACATTCATCAAGAATGTAAATTCAAAAACAATATATTTGATTTATTACAAAATGATTTTCAAGTGTTCAGAGAAATAATATATTATTTATTTGTGAGTTTTTTTATAATCATATTTATCTTCTTTTCATCTTGATGATATTTCTCATACTCTTCCAAGATAGATTTCATCTTTTCATCATCATATTCAAGAACATAAATCTTTTAATTCTCATTATTCATGCATAATCTGAATAATATTCTCCAGTGAAATTTCATCACCATGATCTTTATCAACAAAATATTATAATATATTCACTATAGATATAAATAATTTATATAGAAATATATTCTCTATACATAAACTCAAAATCTTGATAATCAGCTCTAATTATAGATCTCTATGTTTCAATAACATTGGTTTTCCCAAAGTGAGTTACATAAAACACTTTCTACATACTATTAGATTCTTCCCAAGAGGCAAAATGACTATATATATTTCTATTCATTAAAAATAATAAAGTTTTTATAACTCTATAATTCAATTTATATTCCAAATTTTCCTCATTCTAAATGGATTAAACTTATTATTCTGAAATTTTGTAGTAATTAGTAAGCCTAAAAAAATTATCAACATAGGTGATAATACCAAAAGTATTCATTTTATACCTTCAATACTCATAGTTATAACCTTTAAATATTTATCATCTTCTCAGATTCATATTTTCTATTTTACCAATATTTTAACATTTCATCTTTAAAAATTAGCAAAATACACATTCTATAAAATACTCATTAGTGTAAATAGTTATAACAAATAAAAAAAATGTTGTAAATGAGACAATTTAAAAAAATTATAAACTATAAAATGTAATGGAACCTACAATAATACCATATATTGGACAATAATATTATATAATCTTCTTGTAAGAGGGGGGTTTATTGTAATGTTTTTAAAAATTACAATTTACTATACCTATTAATATAGGTTGATAATCGGACACTCTGTTTGATATATAGACCAGTAATTGAATAGTAAAATACATTATAATTTTAATAGTATAATAAAATTTTATAAAACATTTAATCATTCCTTATGAATTTCATAGTGGAATAATACGCTTCTAAAAAAATTAAACTATTCTTTTAAAAAAATAGATTAAAAACATATATAAGTTTATCAAAGATTATAAACTTTAACCTTAATTGTTAACGAGGTCACAAACCTAGACATCGGTTATCCATGGTCTCATCTTACCATAATGTCTGTTTTCCTTAGACAAGGAAAGCCATAATGAAGAATAATAGAAAAACAATGTTTTCCAATCCTCATACTCCCATGATCAGCATGATGAGAAAGATCACTATTTTCTTATCCTTAATGTAACATCCCAGGTAAATAATGAATAAAAAATTTCATATTTATTAATATTTACGAATTAAATATTAATTTTACTTTAAAGGGGTCGCTATGTTCGATAGCGTACTCGATACACAACAAAGAGTTTCTTTGAAATCTTACATTGCACACTAGTAATAAAATAATATTATTTTAAATGGTAGTTAACACATAGTCGTTGTATTGGCGGGAATGGATAGAAATAACTAAAATATGATTATATATGTTTTTTAAATGTTTTTACTTTTATCTAATAAAAGATAAAGGCTTAAAATACGGAAAGAATTCAATTTTATGTGTATATGCCCTAGTTTACACTATAGGTTCACGTATCACCTTTTGATGGCGAACCGTCCTTAAATATAGTTCTGTTCACTCTTATACATTCTATTGGACCAAATAAAACTCTTATTTAGAATCGTGACATCAAAATTTACTTTGTGTAAATTTTTGGTATTTTTCCGATAAAGTTCATTTTTTTAATGAATATTGTAAAATGTTGTATTTTGATTCAAAACCTCTATTTAATCTAATTTATTGATATGATAATTTTATCTTTTGAATTGGTTTTAAAGTGAAATTAGAATATATTTTTACCATTAAATCCAATAGTGGTCGTTGGAATTAATTTCACTTTGGAATCCGACTTAAACTAGTGTCAATCTTTTGATATTTATGGTTTAATAAAAACACGGTATGTTCTCTGACAGCGGGAATTAATTATTAAATCAATTAATGCAACTTATATGTTTTTAATTTTTTCAAATGGACTACATTTTTGAATTGGGAATATCAAATATATCTTAGGGTGAAGTTTTGGTATTTTTCTGAAAAACTTCAATTTTTGATGAATAGTGAAACCACTAAGTGGTACTTAAAAAATTGATTTTTCGTTTAAATGAAATTTTACCACCTCTGTGTTTTGAATTTCAAAAATCCGACATGCATGGTTTTCATTAAGAAGTATAATTCGGTTCAATGGGATTAAAATAATTTTTGGGTGAATAGTAACTTATTAAGTTTGTAATCGCGATTAGAGGTAATTAGTGTAATTTAAGGTGAAAATAATGTTGTAATAATATGAAATGAACTTGACACATTTCTTAACCTCATTGGATGTGTCATGGCCGACCAATAAAATCCATGGGTCAACTTGGGGACCCCATGAAGCCACTTTGGTTGGAAAATGATATTAATAACTTTTTATTTAAAGTTAAAATAAAAATGTCACAAACATGAGTTATTTTACTAAAAAAACTTTTATATGGGGTTATACAAATCAGATTTTTGACTATAAATATTCATTGGAAAGGAAAAAATATTTCCTACATCATAGTATTTTTTTTATAATTTTTAGACATTAAATAAATTAAATTATTTATGACACCATGATGATGCAGCGATTACCTCATTATTTAACGATTTAAATAAAATCAAAAGATAATGTAACATCTAAGACCTAAACATGTCAAAAACCTATTGGATGGGTGGATTTCGAACCCTTATCACCTTATCCTAGAAAAACATAAATGTGGGACCATTTAAATCCGAAAATCATTCTAAAATAAAGTAACATTTCCTTACTTTCCAAGAGTTCCCCTCCTCTCCTCTTACAAAAGGCCCCCACCTCTACCACCTTACCCACACTTCCAAAGCCTTTGGCTCGGCCAAACACTACCCATTTTGTCTCTCCACATCCCTCTATTATTCCTTGAAGCCTCAATGTGGGCATAAGTCTTCCCAAGGAAGCCTTTGATCTCAAATCTAAGAGAGTTACCTGATTTTAAGGTAATGTCTTCACTTGTGTTCTTTTGTTTTATTTTGCTTCTCCAACCCCCTAAACTCTTTTTATTCTTTTATTTTTTAACAAATCCAGTGTATTCAATATACTAGGGTGTTTTTATAAGAATATTTAGAGCTACACTTACACACATCTACATCTAAGGGTTAAAGAACATACTGTTTCTCTGGTTGGCGAATTTCTGCCTCACGAAACGATGATTGCTCAATCTTCTTTTAAACACCTTTAATGGTGGACATTAATATGTCACTCAATTTATATATGATATATATTATGTTTATGTTTCCCTTATTCTTCTTTATTTTTCATTTGTGGTATATCTTTATGGTTTCCATTGTGGGTAAACACGATAATTTGATTTTAGGAAGTGCGGACTACCGCCCCCTCAAAGTGATGCGATTCGTTAATGCCATATGTAGGATGTATAAAGGATGGATTTAAAGTTATTATATATGATGTTATACTGGAATTATAATATACCTCTATATCATAATTATTTCTTTCCATTAATGTATGAGATAGAAATGAAAGAAGCGTTCATGCGTACGTACGGCTTACCGTCTCCATGAACGGTGCATTTCATTTATTATCCCCAAATGTAATGTACTATAATAAGTACATATATATAATGGATATATATGATGTATGTTAAATCTAAATGATTAATATAATTCTGGAATTAAATTATACATACCTCTCATTTAGTTTTAATTCCATTAATATGACATAGAAATGAAAGTAGCGTTCATGCGTACGTACGGCTTACCGTCTCCATGAACGGTGCATTTCATTTCTTACCTATAAATGATTATGTGATATTACAAATACATTTATATTCTAGATATATATGATATATATGATATCAAAATCAGGAATTTCATTCTGGATATAAAGAACCTTTGACCACACGAACAACATGTAATTGTAAGAAGTCCACTTTCGACTTAAGAACCAAATATCGACAAAACAATCATTATTAACATAAATGATTACAAAATGTTTATAACATGTAAATAAGTGATATAAAAGGAATAATGAACTTGAAAAAGGTTCTTAAGAATGTAGAAATTAACTCAGGTTTATTATTCAGGATGTTAAAGAACGATCGAGTCAAGTCGGACCTGAGGTAAGGGACTTCGTCTCAATCTCCTTTCGTTGAGGCATATTTCGTTTTATACACAACTTTCTTTTATACGGTGTATAAAACCCTTTGACTTTTACTTTTATACAAAAGTAATCTTTTTCTACGAAGCGTTTTACAAAATGAAAAAAAGGAATGTTTCTTTTAACGTACGCGGTGACAACGACCTTTTCCGCCGCTGCGAGTATTATTTGGTCTTTGGCTTCCTGAACAAGCCGTAATGTTTTTTTTTAAATGAAATAAATACCATATACACTTTTATGGATTTTGGTATTGAAAATGGTTTTTATAATGGATTTGTTATGTCAATATATTTAAGTGATATATTGTGATCAAAGTGTGGAAATGTTTTCTTTCCATTATATTTGTTTTATGACTTATGATTTTTATAATGGTACTTGGACATTTGACGGGTGGTTACGTGATAAACCATATGACGGGTGGTGCCGTGAATACCAGGACGGGTGGTTACGTTATAACCTCCAATGCATTGGGTATGGAATTCGGCCGTATGTCTATTCCATTAAGTGTGTATGGAATTTGGCCGTATGGCTATTCCATTAAGTGATATGTGTGGAAGTCGACCGTATGGTTATTCCACTTAAGTATGTTTATGTCCCAAGTTACCTTTATATGTTATGTTTTCTTTATATGGGTATTATGGTAATCCTTTTGTTACAAAAGGGTAAGTAATGATATTTTATTCATGGAAGAGTTTTTACTACTTCATGAAGGTGAAGGTATTACTTTGATAAAGTATACATGGTTTACTTATTATTTTGATAAACTAACAGTTTTCATTCTTTGTGTATCCCTTACTGAGCTTTTTATGCTCACCCCATGTTTTTTTGAAATGTTTTTCACATGACTTAATGTGGAATAGGGTCAAGTATGGGATCAAGGGAAAGTCATGCTATATAAAACATGGAACTTGACATGTTTCTTTTTAAGTGTTTTTTTATGGAAACTTAGTAGAAGTTTCTACTTTGTTATATTTTGAGATGTAACAGTTATGTCCTAATTCTCTAAAATTCTAAACCTTAAAAGATCCTCAATGTGAATTATTCATTTAATTCAATATTAAGTAATGTTTAAGGCCAGGGCCTTATAGTTGGTATCAGAGGTCGGTTTTGATAACTTTAGGAGTTAGAATTATAATAAATGGTTATCCAAAAATATTTTTTTTATTGTCAAATTTAATTGGTATAGCATTTACAGATTACCATGTTTCTTCGCCTAATATATTTATGTGTTTAGAATGGATTTTTGAAGAGAAAACATGGAAGTTGTGCTTGGAAGGTATACAGATGGAAATGAACTTCTAAATCGGCATCCTGAGATGGTCAGAATCAGAATTGAACAGTTTGTTTGACTCAGGTGATAAATCGTGGTTGTGTTTACTGACGATATTTTGGTGTTTTCTAAAAGTAAAGAGGAGCATTAAAGTTATTTAAGGGTTATTTTTAAAACCTTAAAAGAAAAGAAATTGTATGGGAAATTCATCAAGTGTGAGTTTTGGTTACAATAAATTTCTTTCCTTTGTCACATTGTTTCAAAAAATGGCATATGTGTTGATCTTGCTAAAACAAAAGTTGTTGAAGAATGGCCAAGACCCACAAATGTAACCAAGATTCGTAGTTTCCTTGGTTTGGCAGGTTACTACCGAAGGTTTGTTGAAAATTTTTCACGGTTATCTAGTACAATGACTAAGCTAACTCGGAAGGGTGTTATGTTCATCTGGACAAAAGAATGTGATGATTGTTTTCAGGAGTTGAAAAGAAGATTGGTTAATGCTCCAGTTTTGGCACTTCCTTCCAGGCATGGTGAGTTTTTTATATACAGTGATGCTTTGTTGAAGGGAATTGGTTGTGTCCTTATGCAGAATGATCAGGTAATTGCTTATGCTTCACGTCAGTTGAAAACTCATGATGTAAATTACCCTACACATGACTTGGAATTAGCTGCTGTTGTTTTTGCTTTAAAAATTTGGAGGCATCATTTGTATGGAGTAAAGTGTGAAATATATACTGATCACAAAAGTTTAAAGTATATATTCACTCATAAAGATTTGAACATGAGATAGGGGATATGGCTAGAATTAATCAAGTATTATGATTGTACAATTCATTACCATCTGAGAAAAGCAAATAAAGTGGCTGATGCTTTGAGTCGAAAAAAAGTAATGCTTCATTAACCATGCTATGTTTTGAACGAGATCCTTTGGTTAACGATTTTATGAACTTTGGCATAGAAGTTGTTGGTGAAAGAAGTTCTTCTGTTTTGTTTCAGGTATCAGTGAGATCATCCCTATCAGACAGAATTAAGAAAGCACAGAAGCAAGACAGTAAGTTGCAGAAAAAGGTAGAGCTGGTTTGGAAGGGTAAGTTTCCTAAATTCAACATTGATAATGATTGTGTTTTTAGGTTTGGGAAGAGATTATGTGTGCCTTGTGATTCACAGTTGAAGAATGATTTGTTATGTGAGGCTCATATTTCCCCTTTTTTAGTTCATCCTGGTAGTACTAAGATGTACAGAGATCTGCGGGAGTATTACTGGTGGGAAGGAGTGAAAAGAGATATTACAGATTTTACTGTGAAGTGTTTGACTTGTCAGCTGGTTAAAGCAGAGTGGCAGTTACCGAAAGGGATGCTTCAGCCTTTACCAATGCCAGAGTGGAAATGGGAAAATATATCCATGGACTTTGATGTGGGATTACCGAGGACATATCGAGGTAATAATGCAATCTGGGTTATTGTTGATCGATTGACTAAATCTGCTCATTTCCTTCCTATACGAGATACTTTTTCCCTAGATCAACTTTCCCTTTTGTATCATAAAGAGATAGTCAGGTTACATGGATTTCCTCTCTCCATTGTGTCCGATCGTGATCCCAGGTTTACTTCTAACTTTTGGAAAGGCCTTCAGAAGTCGTTGGGTACTGAATTAAATTTTAGTACAGCTTTTCATCCGCAATCAGATGGGCAGTCAGAACAAACAATTGAGACCTTGGAGGATATGCTACGAGCTTGCTCAATGGTTTACCATGGAAGTTGGGACCAACATATTTCTTTGCTTGAGTTTTCTTATAATAACAGTTTTCATTCCAGTATACAGATAGCACCATTTGAGGCATTATATGGGAAGCAGTGTCGAACTCCAGCTTTTTGGGATGAAGTGAGTGAAAGGAAGCTAATGGGACTAGAATTGGCAGAAGAGATGGCAGAAAAAGTTTAGTTGATTCAGAAACACATGAGAACAGCTCAGAGCAGATAGAAAAGTTATGCGGATAACCGGAAGAAGGATCTATCTTTCGAGGTAGGTGATCATGTTTTTCTCAAGGTTTCTCCATGGAAAAGTGTGATGAGATTTGGTAAGAAAAAGGAAAGATGAGTCTAAGGTTCATTGGACGATATGAAATTCTGGACAAAGTTGGATCAGTTGCTTACCGAGTGGCTTTACCTCTGAGTTTATCTTAGGTACACAATGTTTTTCATGTTTCGATGTTGAGGAAGTATATGCCAGATCCATCTCATGTTTTGAGTCCAAAGGTAGTTCAGCTGGAAGAAAACCTATCTTATGAAGAACAACCAGTCCAAATTCTTTTTTGAAGAGAGAAAGTGTTGCAAAATAAGGTAATTCACCAGGTAAAGGTTTTTTGGAAAAACCATATGGTTGAAGAGGCAACGTGGGAATCTAAAAATGCTATGAGGGATAAATACCCCCACTTATTTTGATAAGTGAATAAAATTGCAAGGACGCAATTCCCAAAAGGGGGGAAGGATGTAACATCCCAGGTAAATAATGAATAAAACATTTTCATATTTATTAATGTTTAATAATTAATTATTAATTTTACTTTAAAGGGGTCTCTATGTTCGATAGCATACCCGATACGCAACAAAGATTTTCTTTGAAATCTTACGTTGCACACTAGTAATAAAATAATATTATTTTAAATGGTAGTTAACACATAACCGTTGTATTGGCGGGAATGGATAGAAATAACTAAAATGTGATTATATATGTTTTTTAAATGTTTTTACTTTTATCTAATAAAAGATAAAGGCTTAAAATACGAAATGAATTCAATTTTAGGCGTATATGCCCTAGTTTTCACTAAAGGTTCACTTATCGCCTTTTGATGGGGATCCGTCATTAAACATATTTTTGTTCACTATTATACATTCTCTTGGACCAAATAAAACTCTTCTTTAGAATTGGGACATCAAAATTTACTTTTTGTAAATTTTTGGTATTTTTCCGATAAAGTTCATTTTTTTAATGAATAGTGTAAAATGTTGTATTTTAATTCAAAACCACTTTTTAATCTAATTTATTTATATTATTAGATTATCTTTTGAATTGTTTTTAAAGTGAAATTAGAATATATTTTTACCATTAAATCCAATAGTGGTCATTGGAATTAATTTCACTTTGGAATCGAAGTTAAACTAGTGTCAATCTTTTTATACTTATTGTTTCATAAAAACACGCTATTTGCTCTGACAGCAGGAATTAATTATTAAATTAATTAATGAAACTTATATGTTTTTAATTTTGTAAAATGTACTTCATTTTTGAATTCGTAATATCAAATATAGCTTAGGGTGAAGTTTTGGTATTTTTCTGAAAAACTTCAATTTTTGATGAATAGTGAAACCACTAAGTGGTACTTAAAAAACTGATTTTTCGTTTAAATTTTTTTTTACCATCTCTGTATTTTGAATTTAAAAAATCCGACATACATGGTTTCCATTAATAATTAAAATTTGGTTCAATGGGATTAAAATAATTTTTTGGTGAATAGTAACTTATTAAGTTTGTAATCGCGATTAGAGGTAATTAGTGTAATTTAAGGTGAAAATAATGTTGTAATAATATGAAATGAACATGACACATGTCTTAACCTCATTGGACGTGTCATGGACGACCAATACAATCCATGGGTCAACTTGGGGACCCCATGAAGCCACTTTGGTTGGAAAATGACATTAATAACTTTTTATTTAAAGTTAAAATAAAAATGTCACAAACATGAGTTATTTTACTAAAAAAACTTTTATATGGGGTTATACAAATCAGATTTTTGACTATAAATATTTATTGGAAAGGAAAAAATAATTCCTACATCATAGTATTTTTTTATAATTTTTAGACATTAAATAAATTAAATTATTTATGACACCATGATGATGCAGCGATTACCTCATTATTTAACGATTTAAATAAAATCGAAAGATAATGTAACATCTAAGACCTAAACATGTCAAAAACCTATTGTATGGGTGGATTTAGAACCCTTATCACCTTATCCTATAAAAACATAAATGTGGGACCATTTAAATCCGAAAAGCATTCTAAAATAAAGTAACATTTCCTTACATTCCAAGAGTTCCCCTCCTCTCCTCTTATAAAAGGCCCCCACCTCTACCACCTTACCCACACTTCCAAAGCCTTTGGCTCGGCCAAACACTACCCATTTTGTCTCTACACATCCCTATATTATTCCTTGAAGCCTCACTTTGGGCAGAAGTCTTCCCAAGGAAGCCTTTGATCTCAAATCTAAGAGAGTTACCTGATTTTAAGGTAATGTCTTCACTTGTGTTCTTTTGTTTTATTTTGCTTCTCCAACCCCCTAAACTCTTTTTATTCATTTATTTTTTAACAAATCCAGTATATTCAATATACTAGGATGTTTTTATAAGAATATTTAGAGCTACACTTACACACATCTACATCGAATGTTTAAAGAACATACTGTTTCTGTGGTTGGCGAATTTCTGCCTCACGAAACGATGATTGCTCAATCTTCTTTTAAACACCTTTAATGGTGGACATTAATATGTCACTCAATTTATATATGATATATATTTTGTTTATGTTTCCCTTATGCTTCTTTATTTTTCATTTGTGGTATATCTTTATGGTTTCCATTGTGGGTAAACACGATAATTTCATTTTAGGAAGTGCGGACTACCGCCCCCCTCAAAGTGATGCGATTCGTTAATGCCATATGTGGGATGTATAAAGGATGGATTTAAAGTTATTATATATGATGTTATACTGGAATTATAATATACCTCTATATAATTATTATTTCTTTCCATTAATGTATGAGATAGAAATGAAAGTAGCGTTCATGCGTACGTATGGATTACCGTCTCCATGAACGGTGCATTTCATTTATTATCCCCAAATGTAATGTAATATTATAAGTACATATATATAATGGATATATATGATGTATGTTACATCTAAATGATTAATATAATTCTGGAATTAAATTATACATACCTCTCATTTAGTTTTAATTCCATTAATATGACATAGAAATGAAAGTAGCGTTCATGCATACGTACGGCTTACCGTCTCCATGAACGGTGCATTTCATTTCATACCTCTAAATGATTATGTGATATTATAAATACATTTATATGCTAGATATATATGATATATATGATATCCAAATCAGGAATGTCATTCTGGATATAAAGAACCTTTGACCACACGAACAACATGTAATTGTAAGAAGTTCACTTTCGACTTAAGAACCAAATATCGACAAAACAATCATTATTAACTTAAATGATTACATAATGTTTATAACATGGCAATAAGTGATATAAAAGGAATAATGAACTTGAAAAAGGTTCTTAAGAATGTAGAAATTAACTCAGGTTTATTATTCAGGACATTAAAGAACGATCGAGTCAAGTCGGACCTGAGGTAAGGGACTTCGTCTCAATCTCCTTTTGTTGAGGCATATTTCGTTTTATACACAACTTTATTTTATACGGTGTATAAACCCCTTTGACTTTTACTTTTATACAAAAGGAATCTTTTTCTACGAAGTGTTTTACAAAATGACAAAAAGGAATGTTTCTTTTAACGTACGCGGTGACAACGACCTTTTCCGCCGCTGCGAGTATTATTTGGTCTTTGGCTTCCTGAACAAGCCGTAATGTTTTTTTTAAAATGAAATAAATACCATATACACTTTTATGTATTTCGGTATTGAAAATGGTTTTTATAATGGATTTTTTATGTCAATATATTTAAGTGATATATTGTGATCAAAGTGTGGAAATGTTTTCTTTCCATTATATTTGTTTTATGACTTATGATTTTTATAATGGTGCTTGGACATTTGACGGGTGGTTACGTGATAAACCATATGACGGGTGGTGCCGTGAATACCAGGAAGGGTGGTTATATTATAACCTCCAATGCATTGGGTATGGAAGTCGGCCATATGTCTATTCCATTAAGTATGTATGGAATTTGTCCGTATGGCTATTCCATTAAGTGATATGTGTGGAAGTCGACCGTATGGTTATTCCACTTAAGTATGTTTATGTCCCAAGTTACCTTTATATGTTATGTTTTATTTATATGGGTATTATGGTAATCCTTTGGTTACAAAAGGGTATGTAATGATATTTTATTCAGGGAAGAGTTTTTACTACTTCATGAAGGTGAAGGTATTACTTTGATAAAGTATACATGGTTTACTTATTGTTTTGATAAACTAACAGTTTTCATTCTTTGTGTATCCCTTACTAAGATTTTTATGCTCACCCCAAGTTTTTTTGAAATGTTTTTCACAGGACTTAATGTGTAATAGGGTCAAGGATGGGATCAAGGGAATGTCTTGCTATATAAAACATGGAACTTGACATGTTTTTTTAAGAGTTTTTTTATGGAAACTTAGTAGAAGTTTCTACTTTGTAATCTTTTGAGATGTAACAGTTATGTCCTAATTCTCTAAAATTCTAAACCTGAAAAGATCCTCAATGTGAATTATTAATTTAATTCAATATTAAGTAATGTTTAAGGCCAGGGCCTTATAGTTGGTATCAGAGGTCGGTTTTGATAACATTAGGAGTTAGAATTCTAATAAATGGTTATCCAAAAATATTTTTTTTATTGTCAAATTTAATTGGTATAGCATTTACAGACTACCATGTTGCTTCGCCTAAGATATTTATGTGTTTAGAATGGATTTTTGAAGAGAAAACATGGAAGTTGTGCTTGGAAGGTATACAGATGGAAATGAACTTCTAAATCGGCATCCTGAGACGGTCAGAATTAGAATTGACCAGTTTGTTTGACTCAGGTGATAAATCGTGGTTGTGTTTACTGACGATATTTTGGTGTTTTCTAAAAGTAAAGAGGAGCATTAAAGTCATTTAAGGTTTATTTTGAAAACCTTAAAAGAAAAGAAATTGTATGGGAAATTCATCAAGTGTGAGTTTTGGTTACAATAAATTTCATTCCTTGGTCACATTGTTTCAAAAAATGGCATATGTGTTGATATTGCTAAAAAAAAGTTGTTGAAGAATGGCCAAGACCCACAAATGTAACCAAGATTCGTAGTTTCCTTGGTTTGGGAGGTTACTACCGAAGGTTTGTTGAAAATTTTTCACGGTTATCTAGTCCAATGACTAAGCTAACTCGGAAGGGTGTTATGTTCATCTGGACAAAATAATGTGATGATTGTTTTCAGGAGTTGAAAAGAAGATTGGTTAATGCTCCAGTTTTGGCACTTCCTTCCAGGAATGGTGAGTTTGTTATATACAGTGATGCTTTGTTGAAGGGACTTGGTTGTGTCCTTATGCAGAATGATCGGGTAATTGCTTATGCTTCACGTCAGTTGAAAACTCATGAGGTAAATTACCCTACACATGACTTGGAATTAGCTGCTCTGGTTTTTGCTTTAAAAATTTGGAGGCATCATTTGTATGGAGTAAAGTGTGAAATATATACTGATCACAAAAGTTTAAAGTATATATTCACTCAGAAAGATTTGAACATGAGATAGGGGATATGGCTAGAATTAATCATGTATTATGATTGTACAATTCATTACCATCTGAGAAAAGAAAAGAAAGTGGCTGATGCTTTGAGTCGAAAAAAGTAATGCTTCATTAACCATGCTATGTTTTGAACGAGATCCTTTGGTTAATTATTTTATGAACTTTGGCATAGAAGTTGTTGGTGCAAGAAGTTCTTCTGTTTTGTTTCAGGTATCAGTGAGATCATCCCTATCAGACAGAATTAAGAAAGCACAGAAGCAAGACAGTGAGTTGCAGAAAAAGGTAGAGCTCGTTCAGAAGGGTAAGTTTCCTAAATTCAACATTGATAATGATTGTGTTTTCAAGTTTGGGAAGAGATTATGTGTGCCTTGTGCTTCACAGTTGAAGAATGATTTGTTATGTGAGGCTCATAGTTCCCCATTTTCAGTTCATCCTGGTAGTACTAAGATGTACAGAGATCTGCGGGAGTATTACTGGTGGGATGGAGTGAAAAGAGATATTGCTGATTTTACTGTGAAGTGTTTGACTTGTCAGCTGGTTAAAGAAGAGCGGCAGTTACCGAAAGGGATGCTTCAGCCTTTACCAATGCCAGAGTGGAAATAGGAAAATATATCCATGGACTTTGATGTGGGATTACCGAGGACATCTCGAGGTAATAATGCAATCTGGGTTATTGTTGATCGATTGACTAAATCTGCTCATTTCCTTCCTATACGAGATACTTTTTCCATAGATCAACTTTCACTTTTGTATCATAAAGAGATAGTCAGGTTACATGGAGTTCCTCTCTCCATTGTGTCCGATCGTGATCCCATGTTTACTTCTAACTTTTGGAAAGGCCTTCAGAAGTCGTTGGGTACTGAATTAAATTTTAGTACATCTTTTCATCCGCAATCATATGGGCAGTCAGAACAAACAATTCAGACCTTGGAGGATATGCTACGAGCTTGCTCAATGGATTACCATGGAATTTGGGACCAACATCTTTCTTTGCTTGAGTTTTCTTATAATAACAGTTTTCATTCCAGTATACAGATAGCACCATTTGAGGCATTATATGGGAAGCAGTGTCGAACTCCAGCTTTTTTGGATGAAGTGAGTGAAAGGAAGCTGATGGGACCAGAATTGGCAGAAGAGATGGCAGAAAAATTTTAGTTGATTCAAAAACACATGAGAACAGCTCAGAGCAGATAGAAAAGTTATGCGGATAACCGGAAGAAGGATCTATCTTTCGAGGTAGGTGATCATGTTTTTCTCAAGGTTTCTCCCTGGAAAAGTGTGATGAGATTTGGTAAGAAAAAGGAAAGGTGAGTCTAAGGTTCATTGGACCATATGAAATTCTGGACAAAGTTGGATCAGTTGCTTACCGAGTGGCTTTACCTCTGAGTTTATCTTAGGTACACAATGTTTTTCATGTTTCGATGTTGAGGAAGTATATGCCAGATCCATCTCATGTTTTGAGTCCAGAGGTAGTTCAGCTGGAAGAGAACCTATCTTATGAAGAACAACCAGTCCAAATTCTTTTCTGAAGAGATAAAGTGTTGCGAAATAAGGTAATTCACCAGGTAAAGGTTTTTGGGAAAAACCATATGGTTGAAGAGGCAACGTGGGAATCTAAAAATTCTATGAGGGATAAATACCCCCACTTATTTTGATAAGTGAATAAAATTGCAAGGACGCAATTCCCAGAAGGGGGGAAGGATGTAACATCCCAGGTAAATAATGAATAAAACATTTTCATATTTATTAATGTTTACGAATTAATTATTAATTTTACTTTAAAGGGGTCTCTATGTTCGATAGCGTACCCGATACGCAACAAAGAGTTTCTTTGAAATCTTACGTTGCACACTAGTAATAAAATAATATTATTTTAAATGGTAGTTAACACATAACCGTTGTATTGGCGGGAATGGATAGAAATAACTAAAATGTGATTATATATGTTTTTTAAATGTTTTTACTTTTATCTAATAAATGATAAAGTCTTAAAATACGAAAAGAATTCAATTTTAGGCGTATATGCCCTAATTTTCACTAAAGGTTCACTTATCGCCTTTTGATGGGGAACCGTCATTAAACATATTTTTGTTCACTCTTATAAATTCTATTGGACCAAATAAAACTCTTCTTTAGAATTGGGACATCAAAATTTACTTTGTGTAAATTTTTGGTATTTTTCCGATAAAGTTCATTTTTTTAATGAATAGTGTAAAATGTTGTATTTTAATTCAAAACCTCTTTTTAATCTAATTTATTTTTATTATTAGATTATCTTTTGAATTGTTTTTAAAGTGAAATTAGAATATATTTTTACTATTAAATCCAATACTGGTCATTGGAATTAATTTCACTTTGGAATCGAACTTAAACTAGTGTCAATCTTTTGATACTTATTGTTTCATAAAAACACGCTATTTGCTCTGACAGCGGGAATTAATTATTAAATTAATTAATGAAACTTATATGTTTTGAATTTTGTAAAATTAAATTCATTTTTGAATTCGGAATATCAAATATAGCTTAGGGTGAAGTTTTGGTATTTTTCTGAAAAACTTCAATTTTTGATGAATAGTGAAACCACTAAGTGGTACTTAAAAAACTGATTTTTCGTTTAAATTTTTTTTACCACCTCTGTATTTTGAATTTCAAAAATCCGACATACATGGTTGTCATTAATAATTAAAATGTGGTTCAATGGGATTAAAATAATTTTTTGGTGAATAGTAACTTATTAATTTTGTAATCGCGATTAGAGGTAATTTGTGTAATTTATGGTAAAAATAATGTTGTAATAATATGAAATGAAATTGACACATGTCCTAACCTAATTGTATGTGTCATGGCAGACCAAGACAATCCATGGGTAAACTTGGGGACCCCATGAAGCCACTTTGGTTGGAAAAAGACATTAATAACGTTTTATTTAAAGTTAAAATAAAAATGTCACCAACATGAGTTGTTTTACTAATACAATTTTTATATGAGGTTATAAAAATCTGATTTTTGACTATAAATATTCATTGGAAAGGTAAAACAATTTCCTACATCATAGTATTTTTTTATAATTTTTAGTCATTAAATAAATTAAATTATTTATGACACCATGATGATGCAGCAATTACCTCTTTATTTAACGATTTAAATAAAATGGAAAGATAATGTAAAATCTAAGACCTACACATCTTAAAACCTATTGGATGGGTGTATTTTGAACCCTTATCACCTTATCCTCGAAACACATCAATGTGGCACCATTAAAATCTGAAACTCATTCTAAAATAAAGTTACATTTCCTTACTTTCCAGGAGTGCCCCTCCTCTCCTCTTATAAAAGGCCCCCACCTCTGCCACCTTACCCACACTTCCAAAGCCTTTGGATCGGCCAACCCCAGCCTATTTTGTCTCTCCACATCCCTCTATTACTTCTTGAAGCCTCACATTGGGATGAAGTCTTCTCAAGGAAGCCTTTGATCTCAAATCTAAGAGAGTTACCCGATTTTAAGGTAATGTCTTCACTTGTGTTCTTTTGTTTTATTTTTCTTCTCCAACCCTCTTAACTCTTTTTATTCATTTCTTTTGTAACAACTCCAGTATATTAAATATACTAGGATGTTGTTATAAGAAGCTTTCGAGCTACACTTACACACACCTACATCTAATGGTTAAATAACATACTCTTTCTGTGGTTGGAGAATTTCTGCCTCACGAAACGATGATTGTTCAATCTTCTTTTAAACACCTTTAATTGGGGCCATTAAGATGTCACTATATTTATATACGATAAATATTATGTTTATGTTTTACTTATTCTTCTTTATTTTTCATTTGTGGTATACCTTTATGGTTTCCATTGTGGGTAAACACGATAATTTCATTTTAGGAAGTGCAGACTACCGCCCCCTCAAAATGATGTTATTCGTTAATACCATATATGGGACGTATAAAGGATGGATTTAAAGTTATTATATATGATGTTATACTGGAATTATAATATACCTCTATATCATTATTATTTCTTTCCATTAATGTATGATATAGAAATGAAAGTAGCGTTCATGCGTACGTACGGCTTACCGTCTCCATGAACGGTGCATTTCATTTCTTATCCCCAAATGTAATGTACTATTATAAGTACATATATATAATGGATATATATGATGTATGTTACCTCTAAATGATTAATATAATTCTGGAATTAAAATATACATACCTCTCATTTAGTTTTAATTGCATTAATATGACATAGAAATGAAAGTAGTGTCCATACGTACGTACAGCTTACCGTCTCCATGAACGGTGCATTTCATTTCTTACCTATAAATGATTATGTGATATTATAAATACATTTATATTCTAGATATATATGATATATATGATATCCAAATCAGGAATTTCATTCTGGATATAAAGAACCTTTGACCACATGAACAACATGTAATTGTAAGAAGTCCACTTTTGACTTAAGAACCAAATATCGACAAAACAATAATTATTAACATAAATGATTACATAATGTTTATAAAATTGCAATAAGTGATATAAAAGGAATAATGAACTTGAAAAAGGTTCTTAAGAAAGTACAAATTAACTCAAGTTTATTATTCAGGACGTTAAAGAACGATCGAGTCAAGTCGGACTCGAGGTAAGGGACTTCGTCTCAATCTCCTTTCATTAAGGCATATTTCGTTTTATACACAACTTTCTTTTACACGTTGTATAAACCCCTTTTACTTTTACTTTTATACAAATGGAATATTTTTCTACGAATCGTTTTACAAAAGGACAAAAATGAATGTTTCTTTTAACGTACGCGGTGACAATGACCTTTTCCGCCGCCGCGAGTATTATTTGGTCTTTGGCTTCCTGAACAAGCCATAATGTTTTTTTTAATGAAATAAATACCATATACAATTTTATGTATTTTGGTATTGAAAATGGTTTTTATAATGGTTATTTTATGTCAATATATTTAAGTAATATATTTTGATCAAAGTGTGGAAATTTTTATCTTTCCATTATATTTGTTTTATGACTTATGATTTTTATAATGGTACTTGGACATTTGATGGGTGGTTACGTGATAAATCATATGACGGGTGGAGCCGTGAATACCAGGATGGGTGGTTATGTTATAACCTCCAATGCATTGGGTATGGAAGTCGGTCGTATGGATATTCCATTAAGTATGTATGAAAGTTGGTCTTATGGATATTCCATTAAGTGATATGTGTGGAAGTCGACCATATGGTTATTCCACTTAAGTATGTTTATGTCCCAAGTTACCTTTATATGTTATATGTTCTTTATATGGGTCTTATGGTAATCCTTTGGTTACAAAAGGGTAAGTAATGATATTTTATTCAGTGAAGAGTTTTTACTACTTCATGAAGTTGAAGGTATTACTTTGATAAAGTATACATGGTTTACTTGTTGTTTTGATAAACTAACTGTTTTCATTCTTTGTGTATCCCTTACTGAGCTTTTTATGCTCACCCCAAGTTTTGTTGAAATGTTTTTCACGGGACTTAATGTGGAATAGGGTCAAGGATGGGATCAAGGGAAAGTCATGCTATATAAAACATGGAACTGGACATGTTTCTTTTTAAGAGTTTTTTTATGGAAGATTAGTAGAAGTGTCTACTTTGTAATCTTTTGAGATGTAACAGTTATGTCCTAATTCTCTAAAACACTAAACCTGAAAAGATCCTCAATGTGAATTATTCATTTAATTCAATATTAATTAATGTTTAAGGTCGGGGCCTTATACTTAAAATCCCTCAATATAAAAGATCAGATAGACAATTAAAATTCACATAAATCTTTAGGAATTTTGAAAATAATCCTCTCATGGATGGCTTAGGAAAAATACTATTGAAATGTTACATTAAACCACATTCAATGTAAAAAGATTTTATGAACCCTTTAAGAAAAATCATTTTATTCATTGATGAAAAAATTCCCTCCTTATTGATTCTAGATCGTATTTATAGGTAATGATCCAGTGGTCATTTTATAGGAATCTCAAAGGTTGTTTAAATGGCCTCATACAAACCCCTCTTTCTATCTCAACATGCCCATCTGATCCTCATAGGATTGTATAGCATTATAGTGTTCTTGGAATATGACTTCTGAAACAGAAATTTTTTATTTGAAAAAAGAAATTTCTTTATATGAAAGATTTAATGAATGTTTTTTATAGAGAATTGTTGACCTCCATCCAATAAAATTGAACAAATTTTCTTCAAATAACTTTTTCTAGTGGACTTGGTTATACATCATCTTCTGGACTACTGTAAATCTTCATCTGATGAAATTTTTAATTGTTTAACTAATGTTCCAAACATGTTCATCTGATTATGGTAAAATATATCATCAGATAAATTACTATTACTCTCTTCATGAAAATATATTTTCTTCAAAAACATTCTTAGAGCTAGGTAATAATTAAGGTTAGTAAAACATAATCTTTTAAGTAAATATATTGTGATTTTTAAAATCATTTAAGAAAGTTTTGAAATATATTCCATTGAATCAATAGAGAACCTAAAACTCATGGATAAAAATTTTGTGATATTATTTTGGATGATATATGTGGAGATAAATGTCCCAATTAGTGTGTATAAGTGACAACAATAGGTTCACTTTTATAAATGATAGGATTGGAACTCTTATAAATACTTAAAACATTAAAATATAATAAAGTCATAATCATGTTAAAGTGAAAAAAATGTAACCCAAATTAGAATATAAAGTAAGATAAGTTATAAATCCACTTAAAAATGATATTTACACTACTTTTTAATTATTTTAACCCTTAAAATTTTATTTTAACCACTGTTTATACCTTTTAACCTTTACCGTAGTAATGAAATATTACCTCGGTTTATATTCATTATGAAATAAAAAAAGTATCCAAATACAAAATTTATAAATGATGATTCCAAATATGGAAACAATTTTATCATACTTAATTTATATAATAGGAATAAATTAATTTTAAAATAGGTATGAAAAATGCAACAAAAACTATTTTTTTTAAAAAAATTAAGCACAATACTAAAATTTATATAATTATTTTTCTTGTAAAAAATATTTTATTAATGTTAAAATATTTCATTATATATATTATCTACATATTTTAATAAAATAATTTTTAAATATTTATTACATAATTTTATAACAATAAAAATACACTGAACACATAAAAGGTTTTTCCCCAATAACATATATTTTTTGTTTCAAATGTTTTTATTTTCAACTAATTGATAACAAATTAATTCAATTTATACATGTGTAAAAAATAATATTTTATAATTTATTTAGCCCAATCATAAACACTAATCTAATAGCTTGGAAATAACCTTCACATTTAATAATACCATTTCTATATTATTTCATGGTTTGTTTATACTCCATTTTTTCTATAAATAAATAAATTAATGACATAAAACCAACTTAAATAAAAATATCATCTTGTTATAATAGTGATCCAAAATACTATAAAAATTCATTTTTTATATCTTTGTTTTATTTTTATATTCGAAATTAACATTGTTGAATTTATATTATATTTAATTAAATATGATATTTAATTCAAATCATTAAAATTTCAAAATAGTTTATTCATCCCCCCTAGAGACTGTCGGTCATATTAACTAGGACCTCACATAACCGTGATGGTAATTTAAAATGTACCGAAATAACCATCCATGTACTAAGATTGTCATTTTTTCACCAAAAGGACTTAGTCAATAGGTAGATAGTGTATGAAATAATTTTATCACATTGTTTATAAATTTAAGATAATCATGATCAATTTTCATTCACCAAGGAGAGTCTGAATTGTGAAAATGTTTTTCATCATTAATTATTGTATCTCTCTATCATTTTAATTACATTATAGTCTAATTACTTCCACATATTCATCTAAACCTTGTAATTATTGTAATGTAATATACAAATTTTTAAATACTAGATTAATCTTTCTTATATCGAGCCTCACCACACCTTGATAATTTTCAATAGGATTCGTGGTCCTTAAAAAACAATATATGGCCATTTGGACAGGCTTTTAGGAAGGTTTGGGAGCATCATATGTGGGTCAATCCCTTGACCAACAATGGGTTGGAATTGAATATAATTAATAAATCAAAATAACATCATAAAAAGTGACATGTATCATGGTTATATCATAAGAACCATAAAAAATAATACTAGAACAATGTTAGAGGATATTTATTGTTAAATTTATAATTAATTTAATAAAAATAAATTCCCTCAGTCTTAAGTACTTTATTTGATGTGGATATTGATCGGTCTATAACTTCTTCACTTTGATTCAATATATATGAGATATTTGAGTTATAAAAAATTTCATTATTCTTTTATTTACTCTCTAATGTCGGTTTCTATGAGGTTTGTTTTTAGTGATAAGGGTCCTAGAACCAATAGTTGGGATGGTGGTCTAGGGCTCACCCTATGAATGGCTAGAGAATAGCCATTAGAAAGATGGTGGTACCCATCGTCCAGCCAATGGGGTGGCACCAACCTACTGGTGGTGCTTATAAAAACCATTAGGTTCTACCAGAAACAATAGCCATATGCTATTCCCATACAAATGGTACAATTAATACACCCCATGGGTTTTAATTTTCACTTGGTTTTTACCCCCTCTAATAGTAAATTTGAAAACCCATTGACCTATTATTAATTTTAAAATACCTCTTAGGAATCTTGGATCTCTAATTCTTCCCCCTTGCCTCTCCAACATTTGGACGTTATGGAAAATATAAAATATTTAGTTTTCATAGATCTTTGTAAAATAAATCTCCTTTTTTTGAGATGAATGTGTATCTATGATTGATCTATGTATTCCTTGATGATCCAGTGAAGATACCTTCGAATCATTATAGAACAACGAAAAATATTTCATATTGACATCATTCCTTAATAAAACCAAGATCTATCATCAAATATAAAAATTTTAAGGGTGATCTTGTTTGGATTATCTTTTTATATCTCTTATTCATAGATTATTGATGAAAACCCATTTATATATTAGCGATTCCTTGGAATATATTTTGATGTATCGACATGTCAATCACATACACCCTTAACCAAAGATATAATCATCATGGTTAATGGATTTTTCTGAGTAATTCATTATAAATAGGTCATCCAAAAACTCAGTTATCATGGATTCTCATCTTGAATCACTATCACATTGACAATTTGGTGGTGATTATTGGAAAAACTTGTGGCATGCTTCTAGAATCGATGAGGAATTCACTATCCAATCTAGAATTGATAATTGATCTGGGGAATTGATGACTTTTCCTTCAATATATCTTGTAATTTGTTTCATTTGTGAAATATATATGTTATTTTATTAGATAATTAATTTCTTGAATTGTAAAATATTTAGTATCTTCTTCTAAATATCATTTTCAATGAACTACAACCAAAATAGACATCCTTGATGTGAGAGTGAGTTCTATGATGGTGTAAGAAAATATTTGGTCTTCAATCATTGACAAAACCAGGGTGTACTGCATCAACAACCTTGTAGTAATAAGTTCATTACCTTTTTGGGATCTTATAAACTCATGTAACCATGGTATGATTTTTTTGTTAGCATACTTTAATGATTATGATTTATTATGATCACATGTTGGTGTTTGAATATCCTGTGAGACCAATTTAGGATACTGGTTTCTATTAGTGTTTTTATATATTTTTTGTTCATTTTTTATGTTGATCACTTGTATTTTATGATTCTATTATTGGTTATGATGATATATTATGTTTTACTTGCATTTTATACCCTATTATGTGTATTACCATGCCTTGGAAGGTATTTATCTTGATTATGGATAATTGTGTACTATTGTGACATGGTTATCCCTTATATGGAAAGTTCACATGAATTGAGATGATATAAATATTGGAATTGTTCATAGGGTGGTGATAAAAACATTCCTCGTGGATGAAATATTACTTAATCGAATCCTAGTGGATTCAAAGAATCATGTTTACTAAAGGCCTAGTGGAGATGGTTAGAAGGACCTCTTGATGCCTAGTGGATTCCAAGGGAAGAATCACATTATTCCAAGTGGATTCGAAGTATTTTTTTTTCATTATGTCTAGTAGTATATTTATTTTCCTTGTGGTTATTCCATAGATACATCTGATGTATTTTTATTCCTTATAGCATTGACCTGATGTAGGTACAGTCGGGGATTATTATGGACTATTTATCACATAGGTTCTGGATAAATGACTGCTATGCTTCTTTTCAAATTTTTCATTATCATTCAACACATATGTTATACATGTCATTAAGGATTCACTGGTGGTGTCCTAATAGTTATTACTTCTCACACCATGTGTGGGAATCTCAATATGCATACAGATGTCATGTATATAGATAAAGGAAAGGAAAAGGATCCTATCGTAGATGGTTGAGTCAAGTAGGTGGAGTTGGTAGTGGAATTAGGATGGACACTAGAGGATAATGTATTTTATTTATTTATATTCTTACACATATATATTGGTTTGTCTTGACTCTATGAGATTTAATTTATTTATTCATTGTCTGACATGTGTGTAATCTGAAACTACATTTATCATCTTCATCCTCATTGTTTACTCTATATTATTACATTTAATATTATTATGTTCAACGATATTATATTGAGGGTATAGTATCCCCACTAATTTTGTTTGGACTCTTATTGCTAGATAAAAACATCTTGCATATGGTAAGGTGTGCATGAGGTCAGGTGACTCTCTAGCTTAGATCTAGTGGTTCATGTATAAGAATTATAGGTCAAAACTCCATTATATTTTCATGTTCACTGCGTTAAGATAATCAAAATTATAATCCTTCTAGAAATAATCCGCATGTGCTCCATGATCTTGAATTTTCATTTATTATTCTCTATGTTCTATCAAGGAGGTATTCATCATCTTTCATCCCTCACTTTTTGATCTCAACACAACCCTTTAGGTTTGGAGGATTAATCCACATTCTCTTATTCTTGAGAGGATATAGGTAGAGGAATAATTATATTTATCTAGATAAAAAACAATGTGATTTTCTTCATTGAGATAATTCTATAGGGAGGAAAAAAGGTTTTCATAAAAAATGATTGAAACATGTAAAATTAAAAAATATTATAAGGTGTACACAGTACTAGGGTTTGAGGATTGTTAATTACATAAACAGACATAACCAATTTATAAATCCTTATTGAACCCCACATATAATAATAATATTATTACTATTATTTATTTGATGTGGGCATGTATCATGGATAATATAAATATTAATAAATTAATTGATATTTATTGAAATTATATTTAGTATATCATTAATATTATAAAGTTTCTCATTCAGTATGTCCACCTTCCTCAACATTTACAGAACCTAAAATAATAAATATTATTTATTATATAAATATATGTATATATATTATTCATGGTCTAGTGAATAAATATTTATTTATTATTTAATTCACACATAACATAGTGAATGAATATTTATGAATAAACAATATTCTTCGATATTAAAAATAATTTTCATTATAATCGTTAAATTCAAATGAAACTCAATTGATATAAATAGAATCAATAAGTTTGTGACCCTCTAGGACTCTTTCCTAATGTAATTAATCATTTTTTTTAAATTCCAAGGTCAAGGTCTATCAACATGTAAAGGAACCCATAAGGAATATATTGGTGACGTAATGATTACTACCACATTTGAATGATCACTGTATAATATGACACCTTTTCCTTAATATCTAATCACAATAGTTACTTACCCAAGTCACTAACCTATATACCCAATATATCTTTCTTTTACATTTGGAAATAGACCCATCAATACACCATGTATTTTAAATTTAGTTTGATGGTTTTATTCCAATCAAAGGTCCAAGATATATGCTTCTATAAAGATGGAATGGATAAATACATTATCAAATTATTCAGTAATAATATATCACTAATGATATATCCTATATATCTTACTTCATTGTGAACATATGGAGTCTTGGTTTTTAGAAAACATCAAAGTATGTGTGTCATGATATGTATTAATAATAATATTAAACTCTAAGGATCATTGAAAAACATTATGGACAAGAATATCCAATTACATAAAAAATATATGGAATTATTACATGAGGGTATGCACATATAATAATTTATCACAATGCTTACCATGTGAGAACTTCATGAGATAAAGTCTTGTTAACTTATAAGAATCTATCACTTGAGAAAATGAATCATCTATATCCCATTGGATAACGTAATATGAAAAGACTTATTTTCTAGAATATTTTCATTGTGCTTTATGGTTTTTATTATATTAGGAAAATAGAATGACCTTTTGATGCACTAAATACCCTAAAGATATTATCATAATAATATAACATAGAATAATAATAAATTTGTAATAAGTTACTAATTAGTATTTAAATTCATAATTATACATGAAATATAAAGTATAAATTCATTAGTTATAGTGAATCAACTCCAATAGAGCCTCATATGGAAAAAATATGATTAATAATGACTTTTATCTAATCACCCTCAAATGATATTCATGATTCTACAAATAAAGTGATTTAGTTTACGAGTACACCAAAATTTATTTTATGAGAACTCTAATCACTATAACATCACTTATCTAAGAATAATCCCTTAAGAGAGGACACTTCTCATGTATTTTGTTGATCCTATAATGCGACCTTACCTCCTTAAAAATATACACCGCTATAGAATTGTTATGGAAGATTTTTAAAGGATTGTTACTTCTAGTTACCACATCAAGATCATGGATAAATTTTTATATCAATAATTATTTCTTTGATGCATTAAAATTGATTATATACTTGATATTGATATTATAATTGGTGAAAATATTGTTTTTTAGATTTTCCAATTCACAAGATCTCTATTGAGAATGAAATAATATCCCAACTGAGATTTCATGTCATGTTTATCATCTAGAAAACTAAAATATGTATATACATGATAATTAGATCATCATATCCTCTATATAATGGGATCATATACATTGTATTATCTAGATAATTAATGAAATTCTTTACTATCATCCAATGGTTCTCTATTAGTTTATCTTGACCTATGCCTACCATGTTTAACGTGTGGGTTACATCATGCTTCATACATTGCAAAGAATACAAGATCGATCTTATCATAAAAGTGTATAAAATATTTTTTATCCATCATCTCTCCTCATAGGTTTGATGACACATTTTCTTAGAGATATGTATAACATGTGGCATTGGAAAAAAACCACACTTGAATTTAACAATAATAAATTTATTCAATATCTTATCAATATGCATACCTTAACTTAGTCTAACAATACTCAAGGATCTATCATGATCGATATTTTTTCCAAGAATTTATGCCACTACACTTTATTCATTCATATAGAATCATGTGTTTAATCAATTATTAATAACTGTAAGACTATAATCTCATTTCTTATAAGAAGTAATATAATATTAAGTAAATGATTTCACTCCAACTAAACTATTTACAGACACAATGCTCAACTTGATTATTTATGAAACCAAATTGTATTATGGCTTCATTATAGTGAATATTCCAGAACATGGATGCTTGATTTAACAAATAAATTGATCTCTTCCATTATTATACCTTTTTGGCATACTTTTGAGTTAAAAACCCATCATTTTGTGTCATGCAGACATATTCTTATGGGTTTTCATTAAGAAAATATATATTTACATATTATTCCAAACTTCATAATCAAGTAATATACTATAGAAATTATAATTATTAGGGTTTGGTGTATATAATATGGTGTAAGTCTTTCATCGTTGTACATACCCTGACATTGTTTAAACCCTTTTGTAACAATTTTTTCATTTTATGTATTAACTTGTCCTTCAATATTTTGTTTCTTTTTGAATATCCATTTGTATCCAAATGTATTTACCTAATCTAATAGATATTCTTAAATCACTACACTATTTTGGTTCTTGGAAACCATCTCATAAATCATGGATTCTTTCCAATTGGATGATTTTTATCACTTACTGCTTGATTTTAGTTTATAGGATCATTATTGTCAAATAATAGCGTGTTTCTATCCTTGGTGACTAGAAAAACATATATTTCATGTACTCCGACCTATCATATGCCCCTACACCATAATTATGCAACTATAATAACCTATTACATTGGTATTTTCTGAATATATTCTTATAATGACTCTAATATATATTATGCCTGAACTTCTTCAAAGTCTATATCACTCACACATTCCCTTTTGGAGATCTAATCCCTCTCAAGAGAGGTCGGATGAATATTAACCCTGATATTATATTATGAAGGTATTGTTGAATTAATATCCTCTAGTTTCCTTAGGATATCATAGAAAGATACACTTAGTTACTCAAGGTTCAATTTTTTTACACAAAAAGGTCTTAACAAACACTCCGAAGTACGGTTATCATATATGTGACAACATGGGTCTATTTCAATACAAAATTTCATATGGAATATTATTTTTCAATTTATTTAGAATTTTTTTTAGTTTGTGTGTGCGTGTTTATAATTAGAATCCTCTTCCAAAGAGTTGTCTTCTTTAAATAAAAAAAATGAGGCTTCGTCCCCAACCATTAAAAAAATTTACATGACTTATCAATACTCTCAAAATGTCTAGAAAGGTGTCGTTCATCCTTTCACAAACACATTATATTATGGAATGTAAGGAATATCTAGTCAAGATTGAATAACAAACACTCCTTAATAATCAATGAAATATTGGTTAAGATATTCCCCAACA
The DNA here is from genome assembly GCA_963277665.1 of Viscum album. Taxonomy (NCBI): domain Eukaryota; kingdom Viridiplantae; phylum Streptophyta; class Magnoliopsida; order Santalales; family Viscaceae; genus Viscum; species Viscum album. Next base: position 879,664,000 of record OY728153.1, on the reverse strand, counting down.
TACCCTAATTAAATTTTATTTTTCTTTTTACCATGTTGATTCTCAACATAATTATTTTAATCCCAAAAAATTTCAAATGATTCTTACTTGTACCTAATTATTTTGACATATCCATATCTAATAAATTCATCAATAAAATTTAAGAAGTATGAGAATCCACCCATTTCTTCAATGAGAAATATATCACACAAATATATATGAACTAATTCAATAATATTTATAGTTCATTCACTTTTTCCACTAAATAGACATGTGTTCATTTTTACTTGCTGAAAAGAATGTAATAAAACAATTGGTTTTAGTTTAAAGAATCTAAATATCTATCTTATTATAATATATCCAATCATTTTTTGTTAACATGACCTAGAAAGTGATTCCATATTTGGCTGTCATATGAGTAATGCTAACTAGATTATTTATTGATGTTCATTATTTTTTTGGGTAATAAAACACATAAAGACTATTATTATGGTGTTTCATATAGTAACATATAAACTATTTTTAAAATAAGTAAATTTTTCACTAAAATGTGGAAATAAAACCATCCGTATTGAGGAAGGATAAATAAATAATGTTTTTGGTAACTGATGCACATAACAACAATTCTTTAAAACCAATATCATTCACGTAAAAGTTGTTAGGTGATAATATCTAATATCTACCAAGGTAAGTCTAGATTTATCGATAACTCATAGATCCACATCACCTTTTGAAATATTCATGAACATACTTGGATCTTATAATTTTTTATAAATGTGGTGGTCAAAATATGTATCCAATAACTGATTATTAGAAAAAAAAATATTTCACTGGATAAGAAATACACTTGAAGCATCCCCTTGATTCTTTTCCATTGTTTATTTCTTATTCTATTTTCACTTATTTTCCACATCAAAATAAGATATAATTATAATCCCTTTATTTCTTCTTGATCTTCCTTATCTTGGATGGGTTTTTCAAAGAAGGATTAGACATAGATCCAATCCTAGGGATTTTCTCTTTTCTATTATTTTATCACCACAATGATAAAACTACTTTCATTCTTCTTGTTCTTATCAACCTGAAGAAAAAAATTAGTAATATATAAGAGCAAATTATCAATGTTTTTCATATAAAAATCATAAAAAAAAATTGTGCAATATTAGATCGTGTGATGAATGTATGATATTTATGTGAAATTATTTAGAAAACATAAACCCAAGAATATTGAGTTTCCCAATATATCCAATCATATTGAATATATAAGGACTAATATGCATGCCTTATCTAAGATTTCTCAAAAATATATCCTTGTGGATATCATACCGCCTCTATATAGTCCTCTCCTCATAAACATTATAGTAATGTTTGAGCATAGTGTATAATCCCATTATTTCATATAACCTTTGGAGTATAGTGGAAATGGGTGATAAAATCAAACACTAGATATCTAGGGAATCATTAATGTGTTTATCATTGATATAGATATCCTAAATATTCACCTCCTTAGTATTAGGATTATTTATAAGAGATATTATCATATCCTTCTTTCATGCATAGTGTTATACAATGTGCATGTGCCACTACCACTACTAGATGTTATTGCCAGAATTGTAATTTTATTTCTCTATAATAGTCCTAGGGATAATGTGTGTGGTGAAAATTACATATAATATTTTCCACCCAAATAAAATAAAATAAAATAACATTATTTTTTCCTAAAATATATGATGTGAAATAATTTATTAATCTTATCATTTTCCGAATATTTTATCATGTCTAAGAATCCCTCACAATTATATTCATCATATCCTATCATGTATGAATTTTAGTATATAGAATCCATATGTTTAATAACATAATCAAGATAATGAGAATAAAAAATTTGATATGGTATTTTGGTAGGAGGTCTTACCAACTAATAGCTTTCGTACGCATAATCCATTGAGTGTAATCCCAATTGTTAAATTACTAATTAAAATTTCTTCAACAATTACCAAAAAATTCATATTTAATAGACTGGTGTCATTAAATATTGTACAATATAGGTTATGTTTACCCGCTGTCTTCATTAATACTTTCTATGAATATAAAATTCCCCTAAAAAGGGCTGAATATACAATTTAACTATAGGTCCATTTCAACTAATATAATGGAAGGCCTTTGAATATACATTAACTTGAGGTGTTATATTGATCTTTAAATAATTTACTTATTTTTTCTTTTCATGCCTTATTACTATTATGTTGATTTTAATTAATTAATTTACCATGTTATGATAAAACAACCACACACAATCTATATATTTCAATTTAATATTTCATGCTTGTTAATTAATTTTATTTATGTGATCATGATAAATAATATATAAAAATTAACTGTTCAATAAATAGAAATAAAATAAATAAATTGACTTGATCAAGAATGTAACAACATGTTACGCTTTTTAGGTACTCCCTTTTTCATTATTTTTTTATCATCCATGTTTGGGTTCATTTACATTCTTCTGAGGGATAGAGATCCCTTACTGGGGAAATGAACAAATGTGCAGCAATAAATGTTTGTTTGAATTAATGGAGTCTTGGTATAAATTTGTGGACATATTTAAAGGGTTTTCCCTATGTGAAATGAACGTATTGAGTGCTTTTGTTATTTTTGTTGAAATTTAGGGTTTCTGTGGTCTTTTGGATGACTACAAACCATGTTGAAGGATAAAACTTCTTGTAATGGTATCTAAGAAGATATTGTGAAAAATTTCAAGTCATGAAATTTTTAAACACTGTGTATTTGGAATTCAAATAACATAATGGGAAAATATTGTTTTTATAAAAAGGTGGTGTATTATTAAAATTTTATCCTTTTTATAATTCACATCATGTAATGGTATTAAATGACATGTAATCCTCATGAGTTATGGATTTAAGTTGAGGTACGGGTGATTAAAATTTCATTCAATTATACATCCTCCCACTCGTGATCCAGAGCTTTCCCCAAGAGATTTTGGAGATCTGCCCCCCCTCAAGATCGATTGTTCTGTGATCGACCATCAGGATTGTTGCGGTGTGCCTCTCAAGGTAAACCATCATTCTATCCTTTGTTGTTGTTGGATTTAATAGTGGGGTTGGACACCGTTATTTTTTGGTTTCATTATTAGATAGTGTTTTATATCAATCCATTGTAGTTTCTAGAAATTTGTTATATTTCAAATTTCAATCTCATGGTTTCCACTTACCATTTTTGAAGGTGACTAGGTTCATACCATTTTGACATAGGTATTTATATACAATGGGTTAATATTATAAATTTCATACTATTCTTTTAAAAATATTTTTCTTTCTTTATTGAATTGAAGTGATTTTCATTTTCAATTAATTTCATGAAAAGATATATGGTTTTAAATGATTTTTCTTCAAAAACATGTTTTTCACACTAATTGATTTTTTTTAATGATTATGTTCTGATTTTATTTAATATTTATTTTCAAAAAAAGATATAGATTTTTTGTCTTTGAAAATGTTTTTTAAAATAATATCATGGTTTTGAAATGTATTTTCAATATAGAAACATTGCAAACAATGGGTGCATTAGTAAATAGAGAAGGGTGACCTTAGTAAGTGTGGTACCACTAGAAGGTAACCTATTTGATAGCAATGGACTATAGTTGGACTCAATATTGGTTAGCACCTATATATGATCACTCTAGGATATTTTATGTCTAGTTATATTCTTATAGACTAGGGACTAATATGGGATGAATTTTCATTTTTGATTTATTTATCACATGATAAGTTTTTATTCGGGATTATTTGTCATAGGTTTTTATATGAGTTTTTATTAGATAGTTTCACATGATAGGTTATCTCATGGATATGTTTTTACCTTACTACCTCTTGATGTATGGATTGGAATCCCTATTTTATCCCTTCTATTTTTCATATTTTTGGCTTTCTAAATATGAATGGATTTTATGAAAACCAAAGGAAAATGATTTATAAATGGATTGGATTTATGAAAATTCATTGTAATATGTTTTTTAAACTATAACTATTTCATTCGTAAAATTATACCTTGTATGAACTCTATGGTGGTATCCTATTGGGATTTATTCTCGCATCCTACTTTTTCATTAAAGAATTTTTATATGTTGTGTTACAGGATCCTAGTAAAGGTAAGGTCATCTTGTATAATGGTGTCTTATCCTTTCTTCTCTACCCTCATATATGATTGGTTTGGAGTTGAATATATTTCAAATGGATACTTATCATACGTTCTATTTTAGCAAGTTTTTTCTTGGATTTTATGATTTTTTATTGTATCTCTTTTCATTCTCCTTGTATTGTAGTTTTATGTCTTGTTTTAGTTATATTCAAGAGTTGTTTTTGTTATCCTTTTTATACATCTTAGTTAAGGTATGGCTTGGGTGGATTATCTAGATTAATTAGTATAGTCTCTTACAACTTGATATCAGAGGGATGGATCAGCCTAAATTTTATTAACATTGTCTATGTTTGGTTCTTTTGATTGTGTAGATATTAGTTAATATCAACCAAATTCTGATAGTATGTGAGAAAATGAGGTTTGGTCATCTCAATTCTATGACTGAACCTGAGTTACCATGGGTGGTCTGGGAATTTTACCAGTTATAGGACTTAGAGTTTGAGGTCATTTGAATAAATAGTATGGGATGTTTTTTAAAATTGACCTATTACTTTTTAAGTAATTCCTTTAGTTGGTAGAATTCGTAATTGATTTAAATTTCTTTGTTTTTATATAGCATTGGTTAGATTCTGAAAGTGTAATTGATATTTTTTAATTTTCTCATTATCTAATTGGTTATTTTTTTTTATTATGAAATGAATTTGAGAATATCTCTTCCAAACTCGAGAAAGTAAGTTGAGAGATACGTTTCAATGTTGAATCCTCTAGTGGACCATTCCTTATTCAATGTAATGATTTGTACAATTATTCTTTCGTTCAATTGGGTTTGGGAATCTAGAATGTGTACTGTAACATGGATTTTAATATTAAAATATGAATCCACCTATATCTTATGGAAACAATGGAACCCAGATATATGGGGAGTTTTCTGAGTGGATTGAGAGGATCTTCAACTTCTTGAAGACTTTTAAAGACTCTAATAGTGCTTTTTCCACGTATATTCCCAATAGATTAGAAAGGGTATGGTGGGACTCTATTTTGAAAGCTATGTTGCATAAGGATATTACTTAGGAGGCCTAAAATTAAATATTTAACCATAAGTTTTATACAGAGACATTACATATAGTAAATAACTAGTAGTTCCCAATTTTGGAGAATGGGGGAGTATGCCCTTTTGGATTATTATACCTGTTTTCTGAACTTATGCTTCTAGAACTAGATCTTGTCAGTAATGAGTACTTAAAAGACTTAGAGGATTGAGTTTTTATTGAGGTTAGATATCTAGTCAATATTGATTCCCACGTGTCTTCCAACCTTTGTGTATATAGTTGGAAATGTATTTTTTCTGAGGTAGACATAGCTGGAAAGACTAGTTTGACGGGTGCTTTTATTTGTTCAATAGTTAGCCAGGGTGTATCTTCTAGCCAAAAAAAGAAATGTGAGGGTGGTAATTTCTCTTTAGGAATAATTTCACGGCCTACATCAAGATAATAGTAGGTCATCTATTAACTTTTTGGGAGGTGTGGTCATACAAAGCCTAATTGTAAGGAGGATCCTATTACATGTAGTGGTACTAGATTATAAGGATATATGTAGTGTTTCTGTGAAGGGATATCTCAAGGATGTAGGGTAGGATCCACTCTCACTGAGGATTATCAGCTTTGTACTGATGCTTCCTAGAGTGGTGGGTCTAAACCTCATCCAAAGGAGGTGTTCATGTCACCAATAACATATGGATTTATGTAACATAGTCTGTTCTAGAATAAAATGAAGTAAGACTTTCTACAATTAGAGGTATGTTTTTTCTTTCACCTTTTGTGGTTCCAGATTTATTTGATACATACGCTAGTCAATATTTTCTATATTCAAAGTTACTTTATTTGTTGGGATTTCATTTAGATCTTATGTCAATCTTTTTGTATATTTCAACACCTTCGGTAAATGATTAGAATAGTGTTTTTGTTGTCTTGGGTTTCCGGTTAGGTTTACTAACATTGAAGTGGTGTGGGACTTCATAGTGCTCAATCATGAAAAAATCGACTTCATTATCCACATGGATTGGATGATAGGTATTAAGGAGTTGATAGTCTATGATCATAATTGGGTATAGTTATTATCTTCCAATGGGGTCACTCATGTTTTTTAGGGTGAGTTCCACTCCTATTTAGGAAGTTAAAGGCATGTTGTTCATTATAATTGGGTAATCTTATGCCAATTTTTAGATATGTTTCTTAATATACGTGTCCCTTGTCTGGGTGATCAACTTCCTCTAGTGGTGATTGTATAACCTGAGGTCTTTTTAGATTATTTCATTGTTTTACAACCCTATATATATGTCAAGTTTAATACCGAGATTCTCCATGATATGATTCCCATTTCAATTCCATATATTTTAATGGAGCCTCTTCATTTGGCGGGACTTAAGTTCCAGGTTGGGGACCATGAGTCTAAAGGATTTATTAACCCTAGTGTGTCACTATGTGATTCATTTATCCTCTTTGGTAATAAGTAAAATGTGATACTCAAACTTTTAATTGACTAACTAAAGTTAAATCAAGTTACCATTCAGAACCAATATCCCTTACCCAAGATGGATGATCTCTTTTATCAGTTTGGAGGGGATTTTTTGTTTTCTAAGATCAACTTGGTGTCATGGTATCTCTAGTTGATAGTCCATGGAGAGGATATACCTAAGATGTCATTTTGAATTTTATATTAACTTTAAATGATTCTATTCATTCCATTCAGACTAACTAATTCTCCTATAATATTTATGGCTTTTATGAATCATATCTTTCATTGATTCTTAGAATATTTTGTTGTGGTGTTTATGAATGATATATTGGTATAATAGAAGTTATAATAGGATCACAGAAATCATTTAGATATCATTCCTCAAACCTTGAAAGATCATTATCTGTATGGTATGCTTTCTTAATGTGAGATTCAGATTAAAAAATTGTAATTGTAGGGTAATGTTATATCTTATAGGGGTTTATTAGTAGATCTTTAAAGGGAACTAAAATTTATGTTCGGGGAGTGGCCTGATAATGTGTTTTAGATTCAAAGATTCTTGGTGATGTCTTGTTGTTATTGGCAGTTTCTTCATGACTTATCCTTTCTTTCATCACCAATGACATCTTTAACAAATAAGGGTGTAAATTTTGAGGTTAATGAAAATTGTTAGAGATATTTTTTGGAACTAAAGGTTTCATTTACTTTGGATCCAGTTTTTATTCTATGGGAACCCGGTTTAGGTTATAATGTTTTTTTGTGATTCTACTATTACTAGTTTGGGATTAGTTTTAATGCATGAGAGATAGGTAGTATCTTATGACTCTCACCAGTTTCACCCCCAATATAATAACTACCATACCCATGATATTGTGTTGGATGAAGATATGCATGCACTAAAAACATGGAGTCACAATCTCTTTGGGGAGGTGTTTACAGTGTATTCTAATCAAAATAACCAAAAATATATTTTCACTCATATAGATCTGAAATTTCTACAGATTCATTAGGTGGACTAACTTTATAATTATGGTTTTCATATTGCATACACTCCAAGAAAAAGGAATTTGGTTTTTGAAACATTGATTATAAAACTAAAGAAAGTATCCATAAAGGAGTCTGTTGAGGAGTGGTTTATAGTGAGTTTGTTTTCTAAGATGAGCTTAAGAATTGATGAGGATGGTAAGTAGGTATATATATATATTCTATGAGATTGAATCTTAATTTGATGAATAGTTTTTTCTTGGGTAGGCTACTGACATTGGGTTCCATAGTTTTAGAAAAATCATATACAGAAGGGAGACCTCGACTGAGTTGTCTGGGTTTCCCAGTTGAGCTTTATGATTTTGTAGTAGGTTCACTATTTTTTTCCATCAGGTAGGAGTTCATGGATAGTGGAAACATTCATGTTGGTTTATTAACCGATGGTATATCATGATATATCATGACTTGATACATTGGTATTGGTGTTTGGAGATTTGGAGGTTAACGGAAGATTTCAAATCGTAATGTCTTACTTATAATTGAATCAAGGAAGAACTCTAGATACCTGCAGATTTGTTTCAACCCTTACCCATTATTGAGTGAAAATTGGATGAGATTTATATGGATTTCATCATTGGTTTTCCATGGAATCTTGGTGGTAAGGATTTTATTTGGGTGATCATTGATCGACTCATAAAATTAGTACATTTCTTACCTATCAAGAAGATGAAAAAAGTGAAACAGCATGGGGAATTGTATGTTTGAGAGATTGTGAGAATTTAGGGCGGTCCCTCTATAGTTATTTCTAATAGGAAAATGAGGTTAAAATCTAGGTTTTAGAGTTTTTTACATGAGGAATTGGGTTCCATGTTGAAATTGACCATTGATTATCATCGGTAGAAGGATAGACAGACATGGAAGGCTATCTAGTTTATTGAGGATATGGTTTGGAATTATCTACTTAATTTTGGTGGATATTGAGAAAATCTTGTTCATTTGGTTGAATTTTCCAATAACAACAGTTATCATGAATCAATCAAGATTCCACCTTTTAAGGATTTGTATGGGAATCCATGTAGATCATCAATATGATGGGAAGGATTGGAAGGTTGTTCCTTGGTAAGGATAATCCATTTTTGGAATATTATAGAGAGGGCTAAATTGATTTGAATGTGAATGATCCTGGAACAGAGTTTTCAGAAGTCTTATGAGGACCTTCATTGGTGACCACTATATTTTGAGGTTGGTGATCAGGTCTTTTTCACAGTTTTACCTTTCTTGGGACATCATTGGTATAATATTTTGGCTAAGTTGGAATTGAGTATTGTGGTCCCATTTTAGATCATTGGATGATAGGGGATGGCGGCCTATCATTTGGAATTACCATCACATTTTAAATTTATACATGATGTGTTTCATGTTTCCCAATTAATGATGTATATAAAGGACTCTTCCCATGTGATGGATAAGAATATGAGGATCTTGAGAATGATGAAAATATGTTTGACAATCCAGTTTTGTTTATGGATATACAATATAAGGTATTCCACGGTAAAATTATTCCTTGGGTCTAGGTAATATGTTAGTGAAAATGGGTTAGCCACGAGATGTGGGAGTGAAAATCATTGATGAAAAAGTAGTGTCCTTATATTTTTTTGTATCTGGGATCTTGGGGATATTTTGGGGATATAAATATTGTATTTTAGGGATATATAACACACCAATATTATTTTTAGGTTCCCCCTTATTAATGGTTTTTTATCTTCCTTGTTTGCGTGTGCTTGCAGGAATCACTTTGATAGAGATCTTTTTCTATGGAAAATAACATAAATTTCTGGGATGTATTTTTTTGAATAAATAGAGTCAGGGTATATATGTTTTAATAGATTTAGTGGGTTCTCCCCATGATCAGAGAATGTAATGGGTGATTTGGTGTTTTTGTAATGGAGTCTGGGTTTTTTCTTATATATTGTTAATTTTCATGTTGTGTAAAGGGGTTACATTTATCGGTAATGGTCTCTTGGACGTTGTTGGGAAAATATATAGGGTTTTAAGGTTTTAAATTCAATTTATTTGGAATTCAAATTGTGTAATGGAAAAGGTATTTTATAAAAAATGTGACATGTTTTTTGGTGTTTTCATACTTTTTGGAGTTCACATTGTGAAATGGGAATACATGACCCATAATAATCATGACTTTGGATTTTAGGTCATCATGCGTGTGATTTAGGTTTGATTCAACCATTCATCCTCCATCTCATAGTCCAGATCACTACCATGGTGATTTTGGAGATCTTCACTCCTTCTAAATCACCCGTTTTGTGATCGGCCATTAGAGTTCTTGTAGTATACCTATAAGGGTATGTGTGACTTAATTATTTATCTTTTGTTGGTTGAAGAAGAGGAATTGGATATAGTTAGGTTTCATATTCATTATTGGATAGTGTTTTCTATTGATCCTTTGTAGTTTCCTAATATGTCTTGTCTTTTGAAGGATGACCTCTTGGTTTCCAATCACTATTTTTAAAATGGATAAGTTTATTTCATTTTCGAGGTAGTGTTTCTATGTAATGGGTTAATTCTATGAGTTTTTTATCATTATTGTAAAATTACATTGGTTTTATCAATTAATTTTAGTGATTTGGGGTGTCAAGGTATTTCATGTACAGATAAATTTTTTAAAGGATTTTGATTTAAAAAATTTGTTTGTTCACAATAAGTGTCTATTTCGAGGTTTATGTTTTGCTTTCGGTTTCGAAATGGTTTTTCTAAAATAGTAAGATATTTTCCTGGATTTTAAAATGTTTTATAAAATTTGATAATTTTTTTGGAATGTATTTTGAAAATTTTATACATTAGAACCTTGGGAGCATTAAGAAATAGACATCGGTAGCCTTAGTGAGTGTGGCACCACTATGCGGTAACCTTTGGGATATCAATGGAAATTGGAAGGACTCAATATTGGATTCTACCAATATATTCTTATTTAGGATCTTTTATCTCTATTATGTATTCTTATATTCTAGGGACGAATATGATGTTCATTTTAATTTATGATCTATTTATCGTATGATGGGTTTTTTATCATGGATTTTTTCTTATATGTATTTATATGGGTTTGTATGACATACCATATCATGATAGGTTATTTCTTGAATATTTTTTTTACTACATAGCTCTTGATTTATGTATATGAATACCTATTCTATCCCTTCTTTATATCACATTTTTGGATTTTTAAATAAGAAAGGTTTTTTTGAAAACCAAAGGAAAATGATTTAAAAATAGATTGGATTTATGAAAATTCTTCATAATTTTTTTAAAAAATATATGACTATTGTATTTTTGATATTATAAATTGTATAGACTTTTTGGTGGTCTTTTAATTAGATTTTTTTTCACACCCATATTTTACCTTTGGGAGGTTATAGGTGTGGTATTGATATTACAAGAAAAATAGAAGGGTATCTTGAATAATTTGGTATTATCCTTTCATCTCTAACTTCATATATGTGTCGTTGGGAGGTGACTATTAGTCGCATTGAAAAATTTAAAACATTCTAGTTTAGCCTATTTTTGGATTGGATTATATGGTTTTTGTTTTATCTCTTTCTTCCACTTTGTACTTTGGTTGTATGAATCTTTTTTGTTATATTCAAGACCTTTTTACTTTATCTTTATTAAACCTCACCATGATCGTCTGGCTTGAGTGGATTGTCTATTTGACTCTGGCTATCATTTTATAATGATATTTCTAACTGTTTATTTTTCAACATAGTGATAAATAAATATTTTTCCCTAGGGGAAACTCAATGAGTTCATATTGTCTCTAGTTACAAAATTACAGCACTGACCTTAGTATCTTCTTGATTTATTTATAAGATTCCTAAGATCGATACAACAATATCTAGTAATAAAAACATATTCTTTATAAACTAGTTTAATACAAACTAATGTGTCCCAATGTTAACCATCCATAATTAAAATATCAATAAAAAATACTGAGTCACATATATACTCAAGATCTTTTAGGTTTAAAGTTATATACAATTAGTAAATAAACTCTAACAAGAAAAAATCATATTTTCCCCATCAAAAAGATATTTTTTCCACTAATATAATGACTTCTTAATTAAAAATAATTATTTAAAATCTCCCATTTAAATATCCACACATGAAACCTATATAGACATTTATTATGTCATTTCATTCTTCATATCCTAGGGAAATTGAAACATGAGTTTGTTGAGATAAAAATAATGGTAATAGATATTGAAAAATATTTCCAATCATGAAAAAAATGACATATGGATAACATGGTATAAATAATTAGTAATCAAAAAATTCATATAAATAATAACATTATAATGTAATGTATTAATAGAAAATATGACAATGTAAATAATCTTATATAAAACAATAACATATTTCATAGGGTTGAAATTAATAAGGTTTAACATCATAAACATACCACTCATGCCTCATTTCTAGACATCATAAATAATCATGTATAGATAACTCCAAAAATTGAAGGTAGTTTGTCTCATGTGAAATGTTGATACATTAAGGGGATATAATTCAAGAAACCACCAATCAATGATTATTTACAATGCATTCATAATTTGAAGAAATGAAAGAATAATATAATATTGAACTAATAAGCTCTATTAATAAAAATACCATATTGAAATAATAGGTATATAGAATGTTAAATTAACCCAATTAATAAATGGAAAAACATTCATGGTATAAACCCTTAAAACTAACAGTATATATAGTAATGTGTGTAGAGTTATTTCAATATTTTAAATATATATATATAAATTGTGTAATTAATATAAAATATTTCCATGACATTAAAGATCATGGACATGAATGGAAAAATAAATTCAGGAGAAAGGGAGACGAAGAGTGATATATAGAATAACCCTTAAAAGCAAGGTGATGTATTTACTATAAATTGACAAGAGAATTTAGTGGGTAAGTCATGAAACATATCTAAAAAGTGAAATATATTTTATATTTTAACATGAAACTACATGGGAAATTATAAAATGATTTTCTATAATGATTTTTCAATTGGTTAAAAATAATAATTTTTTCACGAAAAAAATCCTTTTCAAAGGGATCTGCGGAGAAAATTTAAAAACATAATTTTAAAATAATTAAAAATATTGAAATCATAAAAATAAATCAATTTAGATATAAACAATTTGGTATTCATGATAAAAAATAAGTTGATTGAAGTTTCATTATTCATTCATAAAAAATTAGCATTTATTTTTAAAATAAAACATTTATAATGAAATACGAATAAAAATTACATTGGAAAACTAATAAAACATAAACATGAAGATGAGTAAATAATAAGGATAATTAAAATGGAAAATCAAACTCATGAAGTAAATTTCAAAAATGATATTCTTTTCACACCATTACAATGAAAATAAAAAATGACCCAAACAGAAAATTTCATGTTGATTCACACTAAGAATTTCCAAATAAATTAAAATCTATTTTAAAATAAACATAAATAATCATTGAAGTATAGTGAATAATATTTTTCTAAAATTATTATAAATATAGATGTTGAATGGAAATGTTCTTGACAGAAAAAAATAGGTCATTTCACTTATAAGAAATTTTTTGGTTCAATTGTGAACCACATAGATGTGAAATAATTATATGGAATTTAACACCAAAAAATAATTGGATAATAAGTAAAAAATGTTTTCTTATGGAAAAATACTTATAATTCCCTCAATCTTGAACTTAAACATCAACAATATTGAAATCAAAGATTGATTGGAATAAATAATACTTCAAATGACTTTTTAACTTCTGGATCAAAATCCCATGATGGGGATATCATAAAATAGATATAAAAATTCCACTAATAAATTGATAATCATGATATGATTTTTAAAAGTGGACATATATTCACTATATATAAAATTTGGTTTATATTTTATAACATACCTTAAAGAATGAAATAGGAAATGAGAAAACTCATACATATATCAAAATTTTTAAATTAAGAATCCTTTAGAATAGAGTTTATGAGAAAGAAATGTAAATTTACAAAAACAATAAAGAGGAAATATAATATAATAAAATCATATGGCGGAATATACCAAACATTGATGAATAAATTTCAATAATAGGGTTTATAACTCAATAAATGTAATTTAAGGTGAAGATAACTATTATGGATTAGGTAAGCTATAAATAGAAGGATAAGGAAATGTAAAATCATAAATTAAGGTAAAAATCACAAGAATAAAAAAATAAGATATAGGAAATCTAGGTAGTGGTATTTATGTCATGACCCCCACCCCCCAGTCCACCAATACCCCTCCTATGATGAAAATATAGATAATAAGTTACCCTTGAATCCAACTTTCAAAAGAACTGAGGGTGGAAACCATATTTGTAGAAAAAAACCACAATTAGAGGAATTAACATCAATAGAAGAATATAAGTACAAGTGAAAAGGGGAGATCCACCAATCATCAGCAACTAATTTTCATTTCATAAATAAATTAACACATCTCAAGTGTTACTAACATGAAAAGTTTTTAGCAAAAAGTTAATATATACAAAATAATTAAAAATATTCAATCCATATACCAACTCCATCTAATGTAGTTGAATAGTACCTCCAATCTCTATCAGTTTGACCTATAAAGAATTATAAATCTATAGTTAGGTGGTCAGTTTGGAGTACTTAGTTAGATTAACCATATAAATCAAATCAACAACCGTGTGTAAAAATATACATGAGTAAGGGTGGCGTAAATCATTAATGGAAATCAAGGAATAAATACAAGTAGGTACATGACAAAATACTAAAATAATTTTAGAGGCCATGATTGAAATCTACATTACAAAAATAGCCTCAACCAATTTCATCATTAATATCCAAACCAACCCAAAAAATTAGAGACATCATTATGACAACCAATTTCCTAGGCCCATCTCCTTCATCTTTTCTCCTAATTGTCATCTAAGGTTTTCTCCTAAACAAAAATGTAACAATCTAATAGGAACCCCCCCCACAAACTAATCCGTGACAAGAGAATAAAACACCATCAACCACTCACTGTCATCACATATACACATACCATATAATCTAAACTAAATCAAAATTATCACATTCTTAATTACATGACATTTCCCTCTCAAACCGTCCATGATATAACACCACATGTAATGTCCACAACATTTATGATTAAATAACAATTTTGGATCACCATAGAAGGGTGTAATAAATATATAGAGAATCCACTTCATTCCCACACCCTTCCATGCATGACCACTACCATTAAAAATCACAATTTCCCCATAACCACTTCCATAAGCCCTCCAAAATTTTAACAATCATAGATCAAGCAATAATTTTGACAAAATAAATGGAATCAATATCACAATGAAGATTCGTAATATGGGGCCATATATAGAAAGTTTATATCACCCATATTATTTTCAAAACCATTAATTATAAATTTCTAGACATATTGAATTTATTATACATTATTTCATGAAAAAGGAACACAATAATCATTAACATCCTATGATTCATTTAAATTTAATACGATAACTTTTATTCCAACCACAGACATTTTATTTCCAACCCATATTTATATTCACTATTAATGAAAGCCCATTTATCTATTTATTTCCATTCCCAATCAACTAATTCATCCTTAAACATATTAGTAAAACTATGATAAAATAATATATATATATTATTAGTGGCATATTACAAACCACATAACCGTTATATAATAACCTAGAAATCCATGTATTAGTTATTCAACCAATATTCATTATTCGGAAAAAAAATCCTCTTTATTACAATTTTTTGAGATCCATTATTCATTTATTTTTACCAATAGATACATTCAATTAATATAATTCTAATTATCTTTTACATAAACCATCCCTTCAAAATATTAGAATTAACCTCTACGTTAAACATGTATCTATTTTATCAATATCTTGGACGATGTTTAATTCAATACAACAATCATCACCCACTCCCCCACATATTGTTATCCCAGGATTATATTATCATATTTATCATTTATCTAAATTCCCATCCAGTTTATCAACCAATATATCCATTACTATTTAATAATATAATTATTCAAAAATCAAGAACCACATAATAAGAATTAATAATTCTACACACCCTTTAATGGTAAGTCAATACAATAGCAATAAGAAGGTCAAGAATCAAAAAAATTCAGTAATACAATTCTCATTTTTATCCCAAAACATCATATTGTCATTATTGGCTTAAAATGATAAATAACATATAGGGTGGAATGGTTTTTTACAATAATAATTACATGACCATAATGAACAGTGAAATTAATAATCATCCAATCATATCCAATAGTATAAAAGATGTAAATCACCTACGATTTTATTTTTTAAATCTATAATTCCATGTCTCTACTTATCATTCCCTTACAAGTTTTAACTTCCTTTAATATATTTTCACACATTAGTTTCCACTCCCTATAAATCAGGAACACCCATTAGAAAATATCAATAATCATTGAGTTTGGAATGGTTAAAATCATGGAAGAAATGATAATAATAATATTTAAGAATATTATTCCAAAACACATAATATATTTTTAGAAATAAACTACATCAAAATGATGAGGAACTATATAAAAACGAAACTGAACAATAATACCATAAGAATATTATTTAAGCCTCAATCCAATAGGGAAACCAATATCATTGAGTCAAGATTTTTTGGATTATAAAAGGGTGGATAAAATATTCTAGGAGAGACTCTAAAATCATCTAAAGGACTGAAAGAAGAAATTGGAAAACCCTAGGAGATAGATAAAAAATACACAAAGAGAAAACTAAACAGGCTTCTTCCTTGGAATAAAGGAATTAAAAATGGTTATAATGGCCTTTGTCAAATGAAATTTAAATTCTAAATATTCCAAATTTCATACTCCCCTTATTCTTTTAGTTTTCATTTCACTTATTTAATACATGATATAACACTACCGTGGGCACCCCCAATACATTGGAAAGTCTCCCTTTTTATTTTGGCTGAACATACAACCACCACAACATGAGCTACATAAAGGTGAAGTTTTGCTCTCTATTTCCACCTCTATGATGTGAAACATATCATCTCTTTGAATTCTACTCAACTCACCATCATGCCCATCTAAACATATAAACCTAGGAATTTAAGAGGTCCTCTTTTCACGTAGGTGAATTCTCCATTCTAAACTGATTCCAAAATGGAAGGATAATTTTCTTTACTAGATGTAGTCCATTCCAACACCAAGAATCTTGAAATTTACATAGAAATAAGTAATACCTATATAAGGGTACTTTTTATTACCCTTAAATGAATTATAAAAACTTACAGTGACCTTTACACAAGATTATAATGACATATACATGGGTTTGGAACTTACCTATATATAGTGATAACAACCTGAACTTTCCCTATTCTAACATGGATAAATTCAAAAAGAATAAAATAATACCTTAAATGACACTTAATGTCACACAAGATAGGTTATATCTTTATGTATCTCAAAATTCTCACATAAATTTCCCTTATATACATTTCACTAGTCGTGGTGCTCTAAGTGATACATGTCTATCTCCAAAACACCCAATCCATCAAAATTATCAACACCAAATTGAATTTCTTGCACTCATATCTCTAAGGAACCAAAACTAGATAGCATAAAAACCTCTACATCATTTTGGGGACCTTTTAGATGTTCATAACACTTAAATCTTCCCTCATAACACCACCAAACATCCTATAAAATCATCTATCTTTGAAAAACTCACAATGTAATTAGATAAAAAGATATAGAAAATTATATTAGATACCTATCAACAAAATGGTAATCCTAAATAATTAAAAATAATAACTAGAGATTACTTATTAAAACGGAAGGACTAAATAACCACCCTATGCAGTACCTCTTTAAAATCACACTTTAACCTCCAATTTACCACCGTATAAGAGGAACATAAGCTTAAAGCATGTGGATTTACCATCCTAAATCACACTCTTGGTTAATATTCCATTAAAATAAGAACAAAAATCTAAAAACATTCTATATGGATGAGTTGAGACACAACTTCAACTCAATTTTTACCAAGAAAACTTTACAAAAATAAGGGGGGAGTTTTTAAGGGAATATGGACTAATTGTAATTAACCATCACTTAACAATTATAGAAATATCTTTTGATTTCATTTTTATTTCATATATTATGTTTTGAAAAGGTTTTATCAATCCAAACAACCTGTTAAAACAATAGTTTTTATAATAACAATATCAATCAAATAAGAACAAATGTAGTGTTTCATTATATCCAACAATTTCCTTGGATGAAAATAAGTGAAAAATAAAGATAAAAAATGTACATTCAATATTTTCTCATGTTTTATTTCATGTAAAACGTTTTATGTAATTTAAAAAATACTAAAATCATATTCCTAATTATATATATTATCATTATACTGAATTCAACACTTAATTATTACATGTTCCCTTTTTAATGCTTCATACTTTTCCAAAACATATCATAATATTCTGTATAACAATATAAATAGTGTTGTAATAACAAATACTCATCATAATTAACATGACTCAAACCACAATAATAATCTTACACGCTTTATTATTCAAAAATAGAATATTACATAATACATTCAAAAAAAATACATTCCATGATGTCTATAACAACCTATTCCCACATCACAATCATAATTAATTTATCCAGGTGAAAATTTAATATTCATATTTAATTTGAAAAAAGTGCTTTATTTTACTGATTATGATTTAATGAATAAAATTATATTTTATAATTACGGTTTTAA
Source organism: Viscum album (assembly GCA_963277665.1). Classification (NCBI taxonomy): domain Eukaryota; kingdom Viridiplantae; phylum Streptophyta; class Magnoliopsida; order Santalales; family Viscaceae; genus Viscum; species Viscum album. Next base: position 879,645,475 of record OY728153.1, on the reverse strand, counting down.
GATATGAAATATTTCATTAAAACCCATTCTAAAATCATTTTAATTGATCCTAGTTTTCATTAAAACCACAATTTTATAAAAAAAACTCCATTTAAAAAACATCTAATTTTTCAATAAAGTTAGAATCATAAATTTTCCTTTGTAAGTTTTTTTTAAATTTATTAAAGAAAATATATTAATAAAACATCACATCAACATCATAGTTAACAATAGTATTTAAAAATAAGAACTTCAACCTATGAAAATACATTCAATAATATCCATAAAAACATCCTCATCTGACATGATAATCTAAACCATCACTTCTGAAAGCATTCATATAAAAGGAATACATCTACCGAACCATGATAATGTCTACTTTGGGCATCCCAAACTCACCTACATAGCTTTAAAACATCTTATGAAAAGAAAGAATCCTGATTAAAAAGTTTTCTACCTAATCATATACTTGAATCTATAAAATATTCTACTAAAACATGTCCAATAAAAAAACCCATCATTAAATCACAACAAGAAATCACCTATTTATTATCCTCTTTATAAAAATTAAGTGGTAAAAAAATACATCATAACCATTTAAAAAAAATTCAAATGGATTCATTTATTAATAACATTAAATTTTTTTCCTTTTATATAAGGTTGTGTTTTATTAATATAATAACAAATAAAAACATGAAACCATATAAATAAACATCATATATGCCCAAGTATATTAAAATAACATTATAAAATTCCTATGTCTCAGTCCTATTATGTGTAAATTTCATGTCATCTTGACATTATCATAAAAATATATATTAAATCATATCATCACCTTTATGTAATCAAACATCAAGTCATATTTCAAAGAAACATTATATTTATATAATTTAGGTTTTAGGAAGTTCATCATGATTTTCACTTTAAAATATCACTTAAACATGCTTTCAAACTATAAGTGAAAATCTATACATGAAAAGATCATATTCATTTTGTGTTATGGGCATAATAAAATACTCGTTTAAACATTATACTATAACAGAAATATGATTTTATATTACCAAATAAGGAGTTCAAATGATTAATTTTCTTACATAAAGCCAATATATCTCAATTAAAAGGTTTTATAATCAATGACCAATGCTATACGAGTGAAATGGAGGTGAGACACTAGTTAAATTATTATTTTAGTATAAAATTTGTGACCCACAACATGCTTATGTAAATACATCGTGAGGTTTCTATAACAAATCTTACAAACATACATTCATCTTGCACATACATGATAGCATTAAACAATCTATATTTCAAACAATACACATTCTAATTTAATTTTAAAAAAATCACTCGGTATAGATTCATTAGTATCCTTTTTTACATAAAATTATTTAATTAATGAAATACACAAGACCTAATGAAATTAATATATGGGATTAATCTTACATAATTCATTAAATTTTAGGGATTTTTTACTAATCATGTATTTCCTATTCAAATAACTACATAAATAAATAGAAAATTTACCATTTTTAGAATAATTCCGTGGAAAAGTTTTATAATATAACATGTGTAGAATGTAACAAATAATGTAAAACATTATACGCAGATTTAAATTACATCTTCGCATGGGTCTAAAAATATTCAAAATAGCCAATCAACATGGATTCTAGTAAGTAAAAAATTGTTTATAAAATATTTTATAATCATAAACTACACATAATCATGTTTTACTAAAAATACTAAATTTAATGGGAATAAATCAATATCTTATGCACTTGAACAATAAAATGGAAATTAATTTAATAGTGTTCAGGTTTTTTTAGCATATAAGAAATAAATTTGGGTTTTAATAGGGTATTAATAAAACATTCTTCCTTAGTTAATTATTATTTTTCTCCATCCTTTAATGTCATTGAATCAATTCAATAGTGAAGGAAAATCCTTAATAATTAGATAAAAAAAATAATCATAGATGAAAATATATCTCCCAAGCTACATATTCTAGGAAAGCTATTGCCAATGATTCATGAACCACCCTATGATTTCTTCCCCACAATTATTATTCTTTCACCAAAAAAATTTTTTAGTTTTTTAAATCCATTGAAAGAGATTAAAGGGAAATAAAAAATATGTGTCATAGTCAATCTATTTGGTCTATATCACATATTAGGCTCAATTTTCACTACATCAGTACTAATCTCTTACAATCCTCAAATGTTCTTAACTATAATATTTATCTTATCTATAAACCATCATCTTTGATACCACGCTATCATGACCCCCCTCCCCCTATTAACCCCTCCTCTAATATCACACATTGTTGTGATTAGAACTAAATAAATAAAACACACAATGGAATGTATTTACCTCAATAGAATAATTTAAATACAAGATATAAGGAGATATCCACTAGTAAACACCAAATAAGTTCCATTTCACAAATAAATTTCCACATCCCAAATGATACTAACATGTAGAATATATAAAAATATAATATATGTATAATAATTTCTATATCTCTAAGACATATACTAACACCAACCAGGATACTTGAACAGAAACTCCAATATCCATCAGATCATCTCATAAAAACTTACTGAACTATAGTGGGTGATCACTTGGGAGTACTCTACAAGATCATCCTTATAAAAAATATACACTGTCTGGAAATCAAAGAATAAATATAAGAAATTAAATAAAAAAAGTTGTAATGAGATTAAAGTACATAACATTCTATTTCACTATAATGTCATCCTTGATTAATTTTGTATTTAGCTTCCAAACTAAATAAAAAACACAATAAACATCACCAAAAAACCTCCTTTCTTAGGGTCAACTCCTTCATCACTGCTTCTAACTATCTACTAGATTTTTCTAATAATAAACCAGGTAATAATCTAGTAGGAACTACCATCACAAATTCATTAGGGATGTGAGAATGAAAACACATCAACCACTCACCATAATCACATATCTTCAGACCATATCATTCCAACCATTTCCATATTACCACATTATTGGTTACACCACATGCCATTCCTACAACATTCATGATATAATGCCAAACTAAATTTAAGAACCTTATATTATAAAATAACACTTTTTGACCATCATAGTAGTGCACCATGAAAATTTAGAGAATCAGACTCATTCTCTCCACTACAAAATACGACCCACACAATATAACATCCTCATCACCCTACAACCACTTTTGTAATTTTATAAACAATTTTATGACCACACATCAAGTGATAATTTTCACAATAAGTTATTGAAAACAATCATGCCTCAATTGTTTATGAATTTAAGAAATATAAATAAAGAATTATCCAATCAATATCATTTTTAACCGTGTTGATTATAAATTTCTAGCATTATTGAATTTATTATCTATTCGTACATGCCAGAATCAAACAAAAATTACTAACAACCTAGGATTAATGTTATTTCATCCCATTAACATTTTTCCAGGCATACACAGTTCATATACTACCCATATTTATGTTCCCAATTAAGGAAACCCCATTTATCCATCCATTTCCCTTCGCAATCCATTTATTCATCATCAAAAATGTTTTTACCTCGAAAATTAATTTAAATTTACATTATTATTGGTATAATAGAACCCACTGAACCTTTGTATTTTAAAAAAGAAAACCAAGAATTAGTCATTACTCTAATTTTCATTTTTCATCAACCACCACAAATAACATACACTTCATTTCAAGATCCATTAATCATTTTTTTCAACTAATAGATATATCAAATTTCCAGCATCCCATTTTCATTTACATAAACCATCTCATTACAAAATTTACATTAGCCACCCCATTATACATACATCCAATTCATCAGTATCTTGAAATAATTTTAATTATATACAATAATCATCACCCAATCCCCTCATATTTTTGTCATTAGATTATATTATCATATGTATAATTTCTCACGCTCCCCATATTGTTTCTTATTCAAAATATTTACTAGTATTTCTTAATTCAGTTAATCAAAATTTCATAAGAACCAAATTAGTATCAACATCATTGCAAAACATTTCATGGAATAGAAAAAAGTAATAATAAAAATTTCAATAATAAAAAATTTCATACAGTATAATTCTAATTTTTCAATTCTATATTTTTTTATTTTCATTAACATTTTAAATAATTAATCAATAATGTCTGTGACATGGATGTGTATAATAATGACTTGTTGACCATAATAGTCAATTAAATTAATAAGAATCCAAGAACATCTAATAGTATAGAAAACATAAATCAAATAAAATTTCCTTTTCCAAATCCCAAATTCCACTTCTTAGTTTATCATTCCCTAACTAGATTCATCCTCCTATAATTTTTTCATATATTATATTCTCATTCCCACAAACACAAAATTCCTATTAAAAACATTACTCATCATAGAGGGGGGATCATTCAAAGCATTGGATAAATAATAGTAGGTCAATTTATGAACTGTATTCCATAAGTTAGAAGATATGTCTTAAAATCCACTTCCTCAGCATGACTAGTAACTCCATGAAAAGAGATCTAAAATTGAACACCAATGAAGCCACACAAAAATTACTAAATCCTAAAACCAAAGTGGAAACAAATTTTAATAAATCAATAGGTTTACAATCATCAAAGGGTCTCTAAATTATATATAGATAGAATCTAAAATCACCCAATGTATTAAGAAAAGGAAACTAGCCTAATCTAGGTAGATAAGTAAACCTTTACTCACAATTACAACCAAAAAAGACTCCTACTAAGCATATAGGCACTCAAAAACATCCACAATTGACTTAGTGAAATGATATATGGAATCTAAATATTAAAAACATCATCCTACCTATTATTCTCTTTGTATTCATTTCAAAAATTAAATATATGTTATACTAAAACTATAGGCATCTCCACAACATAGATGAATTCTACTCACTATTTTCGATAAATTGAAAAAAAACATATAATGAAATATGGTGTCATGAAGACAGTCTCACATTTTCTTTCCCCATCATGTGAAACTCAATGTTCTTCAACTTCTACCTCAACTAACAACTACTCCCATATAAATGGATAAATAAGGACATTTCAATGGTCGTCATTTTTCATAGGTGATTTCCCTATAGAAAATGGCTTCAAAAATGGCTAGATAATACATTACTACATATGGAGTACTCTATAAATAAAAGACCTCATAGTTACGTGTAATGTTTAATAATATATATATATATAATTACTTCCACTTAACCTTATATTACATATAAAAAATTCAAAGAACATTACTCAAAATCTAAATGATCCTTATGTACACTTGGAACATTCCTCTATGTAGTGATGATAGCCAATACTTACCCTGAAATGAGATTGATAACTTCATACATTAGAAACCCTACCTTTATATGAGACTTACTATCATTCAAGACAAGTTATACATTTACATTTGTCAAAATGTTCACCCAAATAGACATCTTGGGATTTTAACTTATTGTGGTGTGTTATGGTATACCTGACCAACTCCAAAATTCCCAATCCATAAAAACACTCAATTAAAAACAACTTTCTCCATTATTAAAGCTCTAAATATCCAAAAATGGATAGCATCATACCCTCTATTATTATTTGTTGAGCCTCTTGATTTTCAAAACATTTTACTTGCACCATGAAACACCTAGGACATCATCTCAAAGAATCCATCTCCCAAAAACACAATCAATAAGAGGATGGAATGTTATGAGCCATTACAAGTTAATTCATATAAATTTAAAATAGTACATAATAAGAAACATGTCTCAAGGAATTAAAATTGATGAAAAGATACTCTACCTTAGATTCTCTCTTAGTCGAACATGCTCTATCCTTCCACATAATAAACTAGAACTCATTAATCATTAATTTCAAAGAATTTTTCATGTATATATAATATTTAAATTTCTTTTTTTATTATATTTCAATTATTTTTTGTATATTTTTTCTCACATCGACTACCTAGGTTTGTTCTTTCAATTTCTAAAAAATTGTTTCGTTATATTGAGCATGGTAAGTGGTGTCATAAAATAGTTACCCAATCACTATAATTTTAGAGGTATATATTACTTTTCATTCCAGTTTCATAAAAATTAGGAATCTCAAAATATTGTATAAAATTGATTTGTACAATCTATGATGTCTCTGTATGCTTATTTTGGGGGAGGTTAAACACACTATTGTAACATCCCAAGTAAATGAAGAAAAATACATATTTCATATTTATTAATATTTGTGAAGAAAAATATTAATTTTACTTTAAAAGGGTTTCTATATTTGATAGCGTTCCTGATACACAACAACGGGTTTCTTTGGAATCTTAGGTTGCACACTAATAATATAATATTATTATTTCAAATGGTTGTTAACTCCTAGATGTTGTAGTGGAGGGAATGAAAAAAACTAACTACAATATGATTATACATGTTTGTTAGATGTATTTACTTTTATCCAATAAAAGTTAGAGGCTTAAAATGTGAATGAATCTAATATTAAGCATAATTTACATTAAAAGGCCGATTTACCGCCTTTTAATGGAGAACCATTTTTAAATATATTTTTGGTCACTTTAATACATTATATATGACCATATAAAATCTATCATTATATTGGGTACATCAAATTTTACTTTGGGTAATTTTTTGTTATTTTTCTGATAAAGTTCATTTTATTAATGAATACTGAAAAATATTGCATTTTAATAAAAAAGTGCATTTTAATCAAATTTATTTATATTGTTAGATTATCTTTCTATTTGGATTTAAAGTGAAATTCAAATATATTTTTACCATTTAATCAAATTTTTGTTATTGGAATTAATTTCACTTTGAAATTAGACATAAACATGTATCAATCTTTTGATAATGATTGTTTCTTAAAAACACCCTATTTGTTTTAACAACGGTAATTAATTTTTAAATTAATTAATGTCACTTCTATGTTTTTAATTTTACAAAATAGATATCAATTTTGAATTTGGAATATCGAATAATTCTTAGGGTGAATTTTTGGCATTTTTCTGAAAAACATCAATTGTTGATGAATAGTGAAACCACTTTGTGGTAGTTAAAAAAACTAACTTATTCATTTAAATGAAATTTTACCACTTTTGTTAATTGAATTTCAAAAATCTGACATACATGGTTGTCATCAAGAAGTCAAATTTGGTTCATTAAGATGAAAATAATTTTTTGTGAATAGTAACTTTTGACTTTTATTTACAGCGGTTAAAGGTAAATAGGGAAATTCAAGTTGAAAAGAATATTATAATAATTCAAAATTACGTTAACACTTGTCCAAAACTTATTGGATGAGTCATTAACGACCATGGGCATATTTGGGTCTATTTTGGGACCCCTTTGATCTACTTGGAAGTGATAATGACAATTTTGATTTATTAATTTTAGTAAAGGCCAAAATGACATAATCAAAAATCTTTTAGTAATTAATTTTTATATGGTGATATATAAGTCTTATTTTAGACTATTAAAATTTTCTGGAATGATAAAAAGATTTCCTACATCAGGATATTTGTTTTATAATTTTTAGACATCAAATAAATTAAATTATTTATGACACAATAATGATGCAGTATTTACCTCATTAATAAATGATTTAAATAAATAATATTATAATGATTAAAATATTATCCAAAAAATTATCGAGTCAATTTGGACACGAGGTAAGGGACTTCGTCTCAATCTCCTTTTATTGAGGTATATTTTGTTCTAATATAAGACTTTCTTTTATACGCTGTATAAAAACCCTTGACTTTTCATTTCATTCAAAGGGAATATTTTTCAATAAATCATTTTACTAAACGACAAAAAAGAATGTTTCTTTTAACGTATGTGGTGACAACGACCTATCTGCCATCGTGAGTATTATTTGATCTTTGGCTTCCTCAACAAGCTGTAATGTTTTTTTAAACGAAAATAAATACCATATACTCTTTTATGTATTTTGGTATTGAAAATGGTTTTGATAATGGATTTGTTATGTCAATATATTTAAGTGATATATTGTGCTTGAAATGTGTAAATGTTTCTTTTCCTTTATATTTTTTGTATGTGATATGATTTTATAATGGTACTTGGACATTTGACGGGGGTTACATGATAAACCAAATGTTAGGTGGTGTCATGAATACCAGCACGGGTTGTTACATTATAACCTCCAATGCATTGGGTGTGGAAGTCGGTTGTCTGGCTATTCTATTTAGTGAAATGTGTGGAAGTCGACCGTATGGTCATTCCATTTAAGTATGTTTATGTCCCAAGTTACCTTTATATGTTATGTGTTCTTTATATGGTTTTTATGGTAATCTTTTGGTTACAAAAGGGTAAGTAATGATCCTTTATTCAGTGAAGGGTATTTACTACTTCATAAAAGTGAAAAGTATTAATTATGTTAATGTATTCATGGATTACTTGTTATTTTGAAAAACTAAAAGTTTTACTTCTTTGTGTATCCCTTACTGATATTTTCATGCCGTCTAAAACATGGAACTATACATGACTCTTTTTCTCAAGAGTTCATTATTCTAAAAAAATGGAAACTGAGTAGAAGTGTCTACTTTGTGGTATTTTGAAATGTAATAGTTATGGCCTAACTCTCTAGAACTCTAAACATGAAAAGATCCTCAACATGAATTACTCATTTAATTCAATATTATGTAAGGTTTAAGGACGGGTCCTTGTAGTTGGTATCAAAGGTCGGTTTAGATAACTTTAGGCATTAGGGTATTGATAAAGTAATATCCATATAGTAATTTATGTTAATATTGAAATCATATAGCATTTCCAAATTACCATGTTGCTTTGCCTAAGATATTTCTATGTTCATAATGGCTTTCCGCAGAGGAAACATGGTAGCTATGTTGGGATGACATCAGGAGGAAGACAACCTTACAAATCAGCAACCTGGGATCGTCGGAATCGGAACTGAATAGTTTGTTGCAGTGATGGAAAAGTTGACTCAGGCTATAAATGGTGGTGGTATCCATGTATGAGATCAGCCAGATCAACCACAGAGGAACATGTCAGTAGTGGAGCATTTCATGAGGTAACATCCCCCATCATTCAGAGTATCATCTGACTCTGTGCTAGCTGAAGGGTGGATTAAATCATTGGAGAAGATTTTTGATGGCATGGGTTGTTCAGAACATCAAAAGGTTAGTCTTGATGTTTACCGTTTTGAAGGTAAATCTGATCAGTGGTGGTCGATGGTGAAAAATATCAGGGATAGTGTGGAGATTGATGCTCTCGATTGGGATGAATTAAAAGGTATATTTATTGAGAAATATTTTCCTAAGGTGGTTCATCTTAGGATGGAAAAACAATTCCTGGAATTGAGGCAGGAGGATGACTCAGTGGCTGCTTATGAAGAAATATTCACTCGACTGGAAAGGTATGCTCCAAATTTCATACGTGATCTTGATAGTAAAATCAACCGTTTTTACTCAGGATTAAATCCAAAGTATCGAAGGGCTTTAGCATCTTGTGAGTTCAAAAGTTATGAAAAACTTGTTCGTTGTGCGGAGAAGGTGGAAATGGAGTTGGTCGATGATCAGGTATTCTTTGACAAACAACAGAATAAGAGGATGAGTTTATAGGCAAAGGGGATGAATTCAGCAAAGAATCATGGAGGTAAGAAAACTAAATATCCAAATTGTGAGAAGTGTGGTAAAAAGCATCCTGTAGAATGTTTATCGAAGTCTGGAAAGTGCTTCCAGTGTGGTATGTCTGGTTATATTGCTCGTAACTGTAAGGAAGATGATCTAGCATGGAATGAAAAGCCATCAGTAAGATGTTTTAAGTGTAACGAAATGGGTCATTATGCAAACGAGTATCCAGAGAAGAACTCAACTGAGGGAAAGCAGCCAGACTACAAGCAGAAAGGGGTGGTGAAATCCTTTTCAACTACTTCAGCAGATATTGGGCCATCAAACGAAGTAGTATCAGGTACAATGTTTGTTTGTTCCGATTATGCGAATGTTTTGTTTGATTCGGGGTCTACACACTCTTTCATTTCTGAGAAGTTTTCTAGAAAATTGAGAATTCCAACTCAAGATATAAATACCGAACTTATGGTAAAAACACATGGAGGAAATGTTGAGACAAAAATAAAACATAAGAACATTCTAGTCCTTGTGTGTGGAAAAAATCTACCTACAAACCTTATTATTTTGCATCTAGTATAGTTTGATGTTATTTTGGGCATAGATTGGCTTTTTGTTTATCATGCTAATATTGATTGCAGAGCTAAAGAGGTTTTTTTTTAAGAATGATTTTCAGTTTGTATACAAAAATGAACCCTTTCTGTTGATAACATATCAGGAAGCTGAGAAACTAGTAAAATTTGGAAATGAATGTTACCTTGCACATATTGTTAAAAACAAAGGAACTGCTCAGATTAATGATGTTTCAGTGGTAAACGAGTACCTTGATGTTTTTCCTGATGAGTTGGTATTATACCTAATCGGAAAGTTGAATTTAATATTCAGTTAGTTCATGATGCTAATCCAAATTCAAAACCACCTTATAGAATGTCTCAAATTAAAATTTTAGAGTTAAAGAAGCAATTGCGGGAGTTATTAGATAAAGGTTTCATTCGACCTAGAACATCACCATGGGGTGCTCCTGTCTTATTTGTTAAAAAAAGATGGTTCAATGATACTTTTCATTGATTATAGAGCATTTAATAACATCAATGTTAAGAATAAGTATCCATTGCCTCATATTGATGATTTGTTTCATCAGCTCTAGAGAGCTCTGTATTTCTCTAAGATTGACTTGAGATTAGGGTACCATCAGTAGAAAGTAAAAGAAGAAGACATTTCGAAGACCATGTTTTGTACGAGATATGGCCATTATGAATTTGTATTTATGCCTTTTGGGTTAACCAATGGACCTGTTGTATTCATGGATCTTATGAATAGAATTTTCTGTGAGTTCTTGGATAAGTTTTTGGTTGTGTTCATTGATGATATTTTGGTTTATTCCAAAATTAAGGCGGAACATGAAAGTCATTTAAGGGTTTCCTTTAAAACCTTAAAAGAAAAGAAACTATTTGTGAAATTCAGAAAGTGTGAGTTTTGGTTACAACAAATTTCATTCCTTGGTCACATTGTTTCAAAAAAAAATGGCATAACTGTTGATCCTGATAAAACAAAAGTTGTTGAATAATGTCCAAGACCCACAAATATAAATGAGATTCATAGTTTTCTTGGTTTGACAGGTTATTACCAGAGGTTTGTTGAAAAATTTTAACGGTTATCTAGTTCAATGAGTAAGTTAACTCGAAAAGGTGTAAAGTTCATTTGAACAAAATAATATGATGATTGTTTTCAGGAATTCAAAAGAATATCGATGAATGCTCCAGTTTTGGAACTTCTTTCCAGAAATGGTGAGTTTGTTATCTACAGTGATGCTTTGTTGAAAGGACTAGGATGTGTTCTAATGTATAATGATCAGGTAATTTCTTATGCTTCATGTCAGTTGAAACCACCTGAGTTAAATTACACTACACATGATTTGGAATTAACTGTTGTTTCTTTTTCTTTAAAAATTTGGACAAACCATTTGTATGGGGTGAAGTGTGAAATATATACTGATCACAATAGTTTAAAGTATATATTCACTTTGAAAGAATTGAACATGAGACATAGGAGATGGTTGAAATTAATAAAGGATTATGATTGCATGATCCTTTACTATCCGGGAACAACAAATAAAGTGGCTGATGCTTTGAGTCAAAAAAGTAATGTCTCATTAGCCATGATACATTTGGAACGAGATCCTTTGGTTTTTTGATTAGATGAACTTTGGCATAGACGTTGTTGTTGCAGGAAATTCTTCTGTTTGGTTTCAGGTGTTAGTGAAGTCATCTCTATCATACAGAATAAAGCAAGCATAGAAAGAAGACAGTGAGTTCCAGAAAAAGGTAGTGTTGGTTTAGAAGGGTATGTTTCCTGAATTTAACATTGATAATGATTGTATTTTGAGATTTGGGTAGAGATTATGTGTACCTTGTGATTCATAGTTGAAGAATGAGTTGTTATGTGAAGCTCATAGTTCTCCGTTTTCAGTTCATCCTGGTAGTACTAAGATGTACAGAGATCTTCAAGAGTATTACTGGTGGGATGAAATGAAAAGAGATATTGCTGATTTTACTGTGAAGTGTTTGACTTATCAGCAGGTTAAAGAAGAGCAACAGTTACCAAAAGGAATTTTTCAGCCTCTTCCGGTGCTAGAATGGAAATGGGAAAATATATCCATGGACTTCATTGGGGGATTACCAAATAAATCTCATGGTAATAATGCAATTTGGGTTATAGTTGATCGATTGAATAAATCTTCTAATTTCCTTATTATTTGAGATACTTTGTCTCTAGATCAACATGATCCGTTGTAAATTAAAGAGATTGTCAGGTTGCATGGAGTTCCCCTCTCCGTTGTATCTGATCGGGATCTCAGGTTCACTTCTAACTTTTGGAAAGGCCTTCAGAAGTCATTGGGCACTGAATTAAATTTTAGTACATCTTTTCACCCTCAATCATATGGGCAGTAAGAACACAAAATTCAGACCTTGGAGGATATTCTATGTGCTTGTTTACTGGATTATCAGGGAAGTTGGGACGAACAACTTTCCTTGGTTGAATTCTCTTATAATAACATCTTTCATTCAAGTATACAGATGGCTCCATTTGAGGCATTATATGGAAATCATTGTCGAACTCCAGCATTCTGGGATGAATTAGGAGAAAGGAAGCTAGTGGTACCAGAATTGGTAGAAGAGATGGAAAAGAAAGTTCAGTTGATTCCGAAGCACATGAGAACACCTCAGAGCAGACAGAAAAGTTATGTTGATAATCATAGGAAGGATCTTTCCTTTGAGTTAGGTGATCATGTCTTTCTCAAAGTTTCTCCCTGGAAAAGTGTGATGTGTTTTGGTAAGAAGGGAAAGTTGAGTCCGAGGTTCATTAGACCTTATGAAATTCTGGAGAAAGTTGGATCAGTTGCGTACAGAGTGGTTTTACCTCCAAGTTTATCCCAGGTACACAATGTTTTTCATGTTTCAATGTTGATGAAGTATATGTCAGATCCATCTCATGTTTTGAGCCCAGAGGTAGTTCAATTGGAAGAGAATATCTCTTATGAAGAACAACCAATTAAGATTCTTGACCGTAGAGAGAAAGTGTTACGGAATAAGGTAATTTATCAGGTGAAGGTTTTATGGAAAAACCATATGGTTTAAGAGGCAACGTGGGAATCTGAAAATGCTATGAGGGATAAATACCACCCACCTATTTTGATAAGTGAATAAAAATTGTGAGGACGCAATTTACAAAAGGGGGGAAGTATGTAACATCCCAAGTAAATGAATAATAAGACATATTTTATATTTACTAATATTTGTGAATAAAATATTAATTTTACATTAAAAGGGTTGCTATGTTCGATATCGTACCCGATACGCAACAACAGGTTTCCTTGGAATCTTACGTTGCACACTAATAATATAATATTATTATTCTAAATGATAGTTAACTCCTAGACTTTGTAGTGGTCGGAATAAACAAAACTAACTACAATATGATTATACATATTTGTTATATGTATTTACTTTTATCTAATAAAAGTTAGAGGCTTAAAATGTGAATGAATCTAATTTTAAGCATAATTTACATTAAAAGGCCGATTTACCGCCTTTTAATGGAGAACCATTTTTAAATCTAGTTTTGGTCACTTTAATACATTCTATATGACCATATAAAATCCTTATTTATATTGGGGACATCAAATTTTACTTTGGGTAATTTTTTTGTATTTTTCTGATAAAGTTCATTTTTTAATGAATAGTGAAAAATATTGCATCTTAATTCAAAAGTGCCTTTTAATATAATATATTTATATGGTTAGATTATCTTTTTAGTTGGTTTTAAAGTGAAATTAAATTATATTTTTACCATTTAATCCACTGTTTTTCAATGGAATTAATTTCATTTTGAAATTAGACATAAACAAGTATCAATCTTTTGGTAATTATTGTTTCTTAAAAACACGCTATTAGTTTTAACAACGGGAATTCATTTTTAAATTAATTAATTCCACTTCTATGTTTTGAATTTGACAAAATAGACATCAATTTTTTATTTGGAATATTGAATAATTCTTAGGTTGACTTTTTGGTATTTTTTTGAAAAACATCAATTTTTGATGAATAGTGAAACCACTTAGTGGTAGTTAAAAAGCATAATTTTTCATTTAAATGAAAATTTTCCACTTCTGTGAATTTAATTTCAAAAATTAGACATACATGGTTGTTATCAAGAAGAAAAATTTGGTTCATTAAGATGAAAATAATTTTTGGTGAATAGTATCTTTTGACTTTTATTTACCGCAGTTAATGGTAAATAGGGTAATTCAAGGTTAAAAGAATATTATAATAATTCAAAATTACCTTAAAACTTGTCCAAACCTTATTAGATAAGTCATTAACGACCATGGGAATCATTGGGTCTATTTAGGGACCCTTTTGATACACTTGGAAGTGATAATGACAATTTGGATTAATTAATTTAAAGTAAAGGCCAAAATGACATGAACATAAATCTTTTAGTAATTAATTTTTATATGGTGTTATATAAGTCCTAATTTATACAATTAATATTATATGGAAAGCTAAAAATATTTACTACATTAGGATAGTTTTTTTATTATTTTTATACATCAAATTAATTAAATTATTTATGACACAATAATGATGAAGTATTTACCTCATTAATAAATGATTTAAATAAATAAGATTATAATGATTAAAATAGTATCCAAAACAAGTCCAATTATGATTAGATGATTTTATTTCGAATATGAGTCATCTTATCGTCTACATTAATATGTTTTGGAACTTTTTAAACTGAAGAAAAGTTTATAATAAAATAATGTTTTCACACTATCCTAAAGAGCCCCTCCTCTCTCTTATAAAAGGAGACCATTTATATCCAATTCCTCACACCTATAAAGCCATTTGGCTCGTCCAAAATCTACCCAATTAAGCTCTAAACATCCCTCTACTCCTCTTATAAGCCTTACCTTAGGCAAAAGGCACTTCAAGAAGTCCTTTGTTTCAAACCAAAGGGAGTTACCCAAATTAAAGGCAACGATTTCTCTTAAATTGTTTTCTTTTATTTTACTTCTCAAACCTCTAAACTATTTTTATTTCCTTTCTTTTGTAACAACACTAGTACCATAAATATACTAGGATGTTTTTGTGAGAAATATTAAAACTACACTTACACACACCTCCATCTAATGGATGAATAACATAATGTTTATGTGGATGGAAAACTAAGGCCTCACGAAACGATGACTGTTCAATTACATCTTACCGCATTTCATGGTGGCCATTATGAGGGAACTGTATTTATATATGATATATATTATGTTTATTATTTCCTTATTCTTATTTACTTCCCTTTTTATAGCATGAATTTACGGTTTCCATAGTGGGTAAATACGATAATATCATTTGAGGAAGTGCGGACTACCACCCCCTCAAAGTGATGTGATTCGTTAATGCCTTATGTGGGACACATAAAGGATGGAGTTCATAATATTATATATGATATTATACTGGAATTATAATATACCTATGTATAATTATGTTTTAATTCCATTAAAATAAGAAATAGAAATGAAAGTAGCGTTCATGCGTACGTACGGCCTACTGTCTCCATGAACGGTGCATTTCATTTCTTAACTCTAAATGTTATGTACTATTATAAATACATGTATATGCTGGATATATATTATATATATGATACCCAAATCATTAATATCATTTTGGATATAATGAACCTTTTACCACATGAACAACATGTAATTATAAGAAGTCCATTTTTGATGCAAGTACCAAATATCGACAAAATGAACATTATTAACTTAAATGATTACATATTGATTATAACATGGTAATAAGTGATATAAAAGGAATAATAAACTTGAAAAAGGTTATTAAGAAAGTATAAATTAACTTTAGTTTATTATTCAGGATATTAAGGAACGATCGAGTCAAGTCGGACACGAGGTAAGGGACTTCGTCTCAATCTCCTTTCATTGAGGACATATTTTGTTCTAATACAAGACTTTCTTTTATACGCTGTATAAAAACCCTTGACTTTTCATTTCATTTAAATGGAATATTTTTCAATGAATCATTTTACTAAATGACAAAATAAAATGTTTCTTTTAACGTATGTGGTGAAAACGACCTTTCCGCCGTCGTGAGTATTATTTGATCTTTGGCTTCCTCAACAAGCCGTAATTTTTTTTAAACGAAAATAAATACCATATACTCTTTTACGTATTTTGGTATTGAAAATGGTTTTGATAATGGATTTGTTATTTCAATATATTGAAGTGATATATTTTTATTAAAATGTGTAAATTTTTCTTTTCCTTCATATTTGTTTTATGTGACATGATTTTATATTGGTACTTGGACATTTGACAGGTGGTTACATGATAAACCAAATGATGGGTGGTGACGTGAATACCAGGAAGGGTGGTTACGTTATAACCTCCAACACATCGGGTATGTAAGTCAGCCGTATGGCTATTCCATTTTGTGAAATGTGTGGAAGTCGACCATATGGTTATTTTATTTAAGTATGTTTATGTCTCAAGTTACCTTTATATGTTATGTGTTATTTATATGGTTTTTATGGTAATATTTTGGTTAAAAAATGGTAATTAATGATCCTTTATTCAGTGAAGATTATTTACTACTTCATAAAGGGGAAAAGTATTAATTATGTTAAAGTATTCACAGTTTACATTTTGTTTTGAAAAACTAACAGTTTTACTTCATTGTGTATCCCTTACTGAGATTTTAATGCTCATACCATGTTTTGAAAAAAAAAATCACATGACCTAAAGTGGAATAGGGTCAAGGATGGGATCCAAGAAAAGTCATGCCCTCTAAAACATCGAACCAGACATGACTCTTGTTTTCAAGAGTTCATGTTTTGTAAAAAAATAGAAACTGTGTAGAAGTGTCTACTTTGTGATATTTTGAAATGTAATAGTTATGGCCTAACTCTCTAAAACTCTAAACCTGAAAAGATCCTCAACGTGAATTATTCATTTAATTCAATATTATGTAATGTTTAAGGTCGTGTCCTAATAACTATGATCATTTATTATTAATATCATTTACATTATATAAAATTTATCTTTCTTGAATCATAAAAATGTTTTAAATATTAACTTTATTTATTAAATCAATTTTAGAACTAACCATATAAGGTATTGATCCAAAAAAATTAATATGTCATTCATTTTTTCACTAAACCAACCATAATAATGGAAAAGTTTTTAATTTTTATTGGATGGGGTGTTGGTAGACAATGGTTTTTCAATCAATATATTAAAATTTAATTATAATAATGATACTAATTCTATTATATTATGATAATTATAACATATTTGTTGGATTCATAAAAATAATTGAAGGTATAAAAATGAAAAGGAGTGATTAGGGATTTTTTCCTTATTCCTTCGGAAAACATTTCTCTTTTTTGGTTAATGTGTCTGAAAGGGTGGTATTTTGATGAGAAAAAACCTTATAGGATGTGTCTAATAGTTTTGGATAGAATTTTCTTCAAATAATTGTTGATCAAATATGCATATTGTGTGAGGAGAAGTCGGTGGTGAAGGGGTCCTTTTATGGGGAAGAGGGTTTTCATTTTTGTAAATATAAATTTCTTAATATAAAAAGATATTTAATTTTAAATGAAATTGGATCCAAAAATGATCATTAGTGATTATTAGATAAGATAAGTACATTAAATCCTTCATACTCCATTTAGAGATGATATTTTTTCATATTTTGAGTCTCTGCCTCTTGATTTAACATTTGTACCACATTAGAACTTTTACCATGGGGAAAACATTTTACCTCAGAAACTGATTTGTATGATATAAAATTAAATCAACCTTATTAAATAATATTTATTATTATTATTATTCAAAATACTATATAATTTTAACCAAATCGAAATTATAGAATTTATGAATTTATCCTTTAAATGAAAAATGTAATATAATGAAAAAAATTGATTAATGAAAATGAATTTTTCAATTTCAAGTGTTCTTAATATTATTTGATATCAATTAATTATTGAGTTTTTATTAATCTATGAGTTAATACATCAATATCTTTATTTATAATAATCCTTTGAAGTTTTTAATTTATTTTATTAACATAAAATATGAAATATTTATAAAAATATAATTCATAAAAAAATATACATTTTAACACTAAATGATTTTAATCACTTCCTAATATATTAAATAATTTATGACATAAATTATAAATTTATTCAATTCATTGATATTATAAAATGAAAAATTATTCTTTAAAATAATAATAATAATAATATTTAAGAAATTTTAATAAATCATTTTTACTCCCTTTTTATTTACTTGGGGATTTACTCTTCTAGTAGTATTCTTAATAATATTTCACATTTTATTTTCATGTTTCATTTCTTTATCAAGAATTTTAAAGTATAAAACGGTTAATATTAGTGAAGTTTAATGTATGAAACAAGAAATTATACATTATATTTATTTAATGGAAAACACATACTAAAATCTAAGGTGATTTCTTCTACCCCCGTAAAAAATTTATGTCCGCAAAATTTTTATTTACCTAACTAATTAAAATCGATATAGGTATTATTCCTATATTTAGGACTCATGATATAAAAATGTATTCAAATAAATCATAATGTTTTATAAATATCATGTGAAACCTCTAATACATATCCAGTAAGTGTGTCAACCTAGGTCTGTAGTTAGGCCCTCTTATTGTACACTGAGTGAAGATCGATTTAATACCTCCACCAACCTTTTCCAGGATCATTACCCCTATGTGCATCTTATCCAGAGAATTATTCAACTTATATTATCCACATAGAGATTCCATTTCTAGGAAATGATATACACTTCACATTATCAAAAAATTTGATGTTTTTAAAATATTTTGATTTGTTATTAGGGATCTACTAATGTATCCAAGTCCAAATTCCAATTAATAATTAAACCTAAATTTATCATAATCTCACATACTATGTTCCAAAACCAAAATTCATTGAAACCTATGCTCCCAAAAATCAATTTACCCATTCATCCCCAAAAAATATAAAATTGTATACAAGTAAATAAATAAATTGATCACATATATGCTAAAAATGTATTATTATTTTCCCAAAATAACCTAAATTTCCTTATCACCAAATTATTTTTCATCCCCATAGGTAATATATATTAATCATGTTATATTCCCAAAATCAGTGAACCTATTACAAAAATTAACCATAATTAACTGAATATCAAATCACATATCAACCAAATGGGTTATTTATAACTCAGTCGTATATTTTTCAAAATAATTCTAGTTAAAATGTAATATACCTTAATCTGGAACTCTCTCATGTTGCAAAATTAGGTTGGTTGTTAGACCTTAAGTGAAGATCCTCATATTCTAGAGGTAGCTAACTAGTAGGGACGTGTAGAAAACATATTGGGTATTTTATCCCCCCTAGTGAATAGATATAACATTACATAAATAAACAAATATCAAAGTAACTAAAATAGTAGACACATTATTTCATACAAGTAGAAGATAAAGGGTGAACCAAGTAAACAACATAACAATGAACCATGTAATGTTAGACCAGAATGTGACAAAATTACATGGTTTAATACATATAGATAAAAGAAAAAGATAAAATAAATAAAATTCAAAAGACCCAGGTCATGAATCCCTAATTGGTATTTACCCCATGCTTTAACCCATACAATATGCAATAATCAATAATAATGTCTCTTATGCTTTTCCAAACCATCATCCGTATAATCTTCTCGGTACTAAAACAGTGTCCGGAATAGGGTGTGAGTAATACTCAGAAGGTCAACACCACTGTGTTTAAAAAAATACAGTCTGATAATATGTTCCTGAAATAAATCTATAAACTGGTATATTAATAAGTCAATTAATAAAATACAACAATCAACCTTATTCAATACTATACTATAATATCTCTGAGCATGTAGCATTAAAATTCCAACCAAACCCAAAATTCCATGGAATAATCACATAAAGTTGAAAAATCCTTCTATATAAGTATTTCAGAAAAACTGGGATGATCCATATAAGCATTAAATCATAACAAGTCCAAAACCCTATATATAACCTTCTCAACATAAAACTGCGTGAAACCCTTTATATAGTAATTAAAACATTATCGAAAAAAATCCCTATATATAAGAATTTTAGCATGAAAGTAGGAAAATTCCTCTATGTAAGCATTACATCATGAATCAGAACATAATTCATAATTTAATAATTGAAAAACATACATCATAAGCCATACGATTCAATTAATTCAATTACCTTTATTATTTTTCAATTCCATTCCATTCATCAAGTTATATCTTTACCCATTAAAAAGCCAATGTAAACAACCATTTCATATCAAATTATCATAGTTAATTTAAAAAAACTATTATTCCATTTTCTAAAGTGATATTATTAAAAAAAATATCCAAAGGAATGACATCATAATAACAAATTTTTAAGACATTAGCTAGTTCTTTATTGTTCAAGGGTTGTCTTACCCTATGGATAGCTACAAGATAGGTCTCAATACTATCATATCCAAAGGGATCAAATAAATTATAAATACATAATATTATCATCATCCATTTTTCTATTAGTTAATGTTCATGTTGTGTAGGTGAAATCATAAAATATTACACACACTTAAGAAAATAGAAATATAACATAGCACTTTCTCTAGACCCCCTTCTCTTATCTCGTGTTCAAAGAAATTATTTCAAAAGGCAACACCATCAAATAAAAATGGTGAAAGTAATATCTTGGAAAACCTAAATCACAAAAACATCAATATCAAAACATTATTCAATGATGTTCAAGAGACCAAACTGCTATAACAGAGGATAATGGAAGAAAGGGGAAAACCAAATTGAAGGAACTCATTGGAGATTAAATGCTAGACTGAGATGACCAGATAGGAATGAGTCACTCCAAAATCATCTATATTTAGCCTATGGTTCAAGATAAATGGTTGCAAGACTGATTAAATATCATCATATGCCTAGCGTTGTTTAAAACCACTAGTCCAGAGATATGGATGATGTGAACCCCTTTCATGACATGAATTTATTTATTTATAAGATATGATAAAAAACCAATCACCTCAAGTTGAAATGACCCTAATCCACTCCATTCAAATCATAAACCAGTTTCATAGCATGTAATCATTTTTTTACTCAAAATGAGTTTACAAAATTTACTCAAAAATAGTTTCACATCATGTAAATCATTCCTGATGTGAAATTGTACAGCAAAAATCTATGAAATTAACATTGGAAGAAAGAAACCAAACCAACTATGCAGCTTTAAAAACCCTAAAAGAAATATCGTAATCCCTTAATGTAATTATACCTAGACTCTATTAATTCAAATAAAAATGCATCCTTGAATATTAAGTCATTTTACCCATAACATTCTCTCAACCCCCAAAGAAAAGTATCAACCACCATGGTTTAAAAAAGAAAAGAAACCTAAACTAATGAGGTTCAACTAAAAATCAAGAGGTAAATACCAGGAAGGAAATTATATTACAACCTCCTCACCATATTAAATCTCATCCCTAATCCACTCCAAGAATAATTATGGCGTCCCAGAAAAATTTTGTAAATTGTTCCATAATATCATATTCACTCTCCCATATCTCCTCTTAAAGACACCCATGCAACCACTTTACTCAAAATAGTGGTAGTCTTTCCCCAGGTATACTTATCAGCATAGTCCACAATATATTTAATATTCTCATCACAGGATGCATCTACCCTATGCTTGATTCCATCAATTTCTATCACATGAGAAAGTTCATTATTCTATCTTTGCAGTTGTGGTACATGAAATATTTCATGCATGGATTAGTAGATCTATGGAAGGGACAATCACCATTCCACCAGAACGACCATCCCTACTATCTCAAACAACCCAAAAATCGTGGGCACTATCTTCACCTATTTTATGATATGGTATTTTTCCAACCTATTTGAAACCTAAATGAAAACATAATGATCCATCATGAACTGAAAAGTTCATATCTGATTTTAATAATTAGATTTCTTCCTTAAATATGTGGTCAATAACTACTTCCTAATCAATAGGACCTACTCAGATACCTCTAGTATAGGACTAGGTCTATAAATCACTAGCTCACCTACCTCTAACCAACAAAAGAGGAAATTAGAATGGCCTTCCACATTTATCCTCAAAATGATCCATTTGGATCGATGCTTAAAAAATTTTATTATATGAAAACTCTATAAGTACTAGATATTGCTCCCATAAACCACCAAAATCTAGAACATAGACTTATAGAATATCCCTTAGAATCTAAATAGTATATCCAGATTGGATATCAACATAAGGATGATAGGTCATACATAGAAGGAAGAAAGATCCCAATTACTTCTAATGACCCTTATAGAAGTGAGATATAAAATAAAGATCTCTATCATAAGTGATATTCCTCTAAATAGAGTGTAGTCAAACTATCTCCCACATGTAGAGACTTCCCAAATCATCAATAGTGACGGTCTCCCATATTGGAAATAAATTGTCTAACTTCTTCAGTTGATCCATGATCACTCATACTATATCATTATTGCAATGTTTCCAATGTAATTCTATAAAAAACTATACTAATATCACCACATTTTCACTCTAGAATAGGAAGAGGCTACAACAGCCCATCAGGCCTCTAATGCTCAGCCTTCTCCTTCTGGGAGCTAAACCATTTCACCCCAAACCTTGCTATCTAATTCTTTATTCCTGGAAACCATTACTATCTATGGGGATCCTGGTTATTCTTTTTTAGGCCTAGATGTGCCTCCCATCTAGAATATTGAAACCCTCTCATCATCTCCTTATGCAAACCCATGGAAAACTATTCTCGAACGTGAAAAAGAATATAATTTCCACTTCCCAGAGACTATACTGATGGTTGTTATCCACTATATAAGTTTTATTTCTCAGATAAACCCTCTAGATTATATAAGTACTATTTCTTGATCTATTTAAGATGAAAAGGTATAAAAGATATTGAAGTCAGATCCACACATCCTTGGGACTCTAGATCATCTATTTAGATGTCTCCAAAAAAATGTCATCATCCATCAATCATTGAAAGACTCTCACACTACCAATATTTGTGCCTTATAACTCAATTAATTAGAAATGGAATTTCATTTCCCAGTTTATAATCTAGATCTAAGTCAAAATGTAGTAGGTACTCAACCCATCTCCTCTACCGAAGGGTTAGGTGCCACTAAAAAAAGATGTACCTGAGGCTATTTTGGTCTGTATACACCACAACCCTATCATACAAAAGATAGTGTCTCTGAATATAAAGTAACATACCACTATATATATCTCCATATCCTGAGTAAGATAATTCCACTCAGGCAGTCTCGGTTATCTTGAGCTTAAATAAACCACTCAGCCCCCCTGAATTATAACTACTCCTAGTCCAACCCTAAATGAATCGCAGTACCTAGTATATTTCTTATCAGATAACGTTATGTTGAGAATTAGTGCATAGTCTATCCTTTTATTAAGCTCTTAAAAACTATCTCATAAGATAATTACCGAACAAACTCTATCCTGTTCTTGATCATTCTGAACATCAGTGTGGCCAAATGAGATAATTACTCAATGAAGTTCCTATAATAACCTGTTAAACATATAAAACTCCATATTTAAAAGTCATTCATGGGATACTTCTAGATATAATTACTAAAAACTTATCTGATTCCACTAAAACCCTGTCATCTGAGATGACATGGCCCAATAAGTACCTTTATTAATCCAAAAGTTGCATCTGGATAGATTGGTGTAAATATATTTCCCACTCAATGTACTCAAGATGATTTAAATATGTTATTAATGGTCATATACTTACTGGGAGTACACTAATATTCCATAAAAACACAAAAAACTAATCTAGGAATGGAAGAAATATCAAATTCAACGAGCCCATGAATACCACAAGTGTGTTCGTCCGAAAAAACAAAATCACCATGAAATCATACAAGTTGTAACTTATTCTAAAAGTAGTATTAGGTATGTTTGATGGATTCAATCTTTACTAACGATACCCTAGTGTCTAGTTAATCTTATAAAATATTTTGGAAAATCTAAGTCAATCTAAGATATTTTCAATGTGCATAAGGAGATATTAATTCCTGACTATCTTCTGGTTCAATCATTGATAGTCCACACACAAGCATCAAGTCTCATCAGTCATCATGTTCAAAAGAACTAGAGAAAACCCACAGATATATACTAGCATTTATCCAAGCCATAGCTTCTAGATCATCTAAATGAACTTTCTACTTAGGAATCTCTAATGGTGCCATCCTATAAGGTGGAATAGAAACTTGTGTTTCTCCTAAAATGAACTCGATCTTGAACTCGATCTCCCACTCCGGTGGTAAGAAGTATAACATGTTAGGAAATGTATCCTAAAGATGGTATACCACTTGAGTAAAAGTATCCTTTTACATTCCATTATTATAAATGAAAATACATTATATCTAAGCTATAAGGAAATCAAATCTTCCCTGAATTTTTCATACATGACCAGCCTTACGATCCCACTCACACTAGTGAAAATAGATTCTTTTTTTGGAGATATATAGGTAAATAACTTTTTTTAAAATTAAATATGATCTTGATAAAGAAATATCAAACCATACAAAGAATTATACTTAATCCTTCCATTTCCAGCAAAAAAAGTTCCCAACATAAATGTTAACCAGCAATTTCTAGATATCATTCCATGCAATGTTTTATATTCATTTCTCTCACTCCCAATGGTGTATTAATGGTTAAAAATCCTCCAAGAATACCATAAACAAGACTAAACCACTTGAAAAAAAAAAAAAATTTAAAGTATTTTAATGTTCATATATCAAGAAAAATCACAAGAAATGTTAGAAGATATAATAATAGTACATCTTACTATAGAAGGTACTTCATCCAAACCTGCTGGAGAAGACTCCATAGCATTCAATTGATTTTCACCAATTCCCTAGACTCCAATATAACTCCCATGTGATTATCCCTCTGAATAGTATTTTTGATCCAGCACAAGAGTATTGCATACCTTTCCTCAACTTGAACATCTAATGTACCTTCATCTACCAGTCTTTTGATGGGTAGATGATCCCTTCCAAGACTCTAGTATATATCATGATCCCCTTTCACTTCTCTACTACCACATGCCCCTATAAAACCTCTACATGTGGCCCAACGTGGCTCAAGAACATCCCATTTATAGTGTGTGGACATTGAGGCTACTTTTACGCAAACATTCCACAATATTATAACTACAAAATTACTTGTCACATAGATGTCTTCTCACTAACTAAACTATTTTTTCAATTATTTCTGTGGAAATAACTATCATAAAAGTTCTTCATTCCCCCAAAATAAGTGCCCTTAATTCTCTCTAATAAAATATCTTCACCGATGCTTGGGTCCTCTCTCAGGTTCCATTACATGTTTAGAGACTTATTCATCACTTCAAAATGATAATCAAGTGAAAATATTCACCTATGACGTGATCTCGTAGTGGAAATCATTCAGGAAATACCTTTCCCTAAAAATCGCATCAAATGCTAAACATGGTTCAAAGAGATGAAAGTACGTGAAATTTCTAGGATATTCTATAATTTAAATTTCCTCCTATTTCATGTGTATAAACTCATAATCCTCCACATATCTAAACATCTCAAGATAGAAGATTCTCAAAAAAACATCATCTCTAAGTCCTAGGATGAATCCTCTTATTACCTAGATTTCTCTAAAGTGTCCAACCAATACATTAATTCTCTTTCAAAAATGTATATAGAAAGCTTAACTTTATTATCTTTAGGTGTGTCAAGATTCTTAGAATTCATCTAGACTAATTCAATCCCATACTCACCTACCTAGGGGCATCCCCTAGCTGAATGTAGGTGGGTGCAATATCTTGAACTCACTCATCAAATCATACACCGATGGTATAGTGAGGATAAAATCCCTTTACATAGATCACATGACACTTATAAATCAATCACAAATCTGAAAATCCATTAAAACTTCAAATTCTATAGTAACCTTTGATTAAATTATATTACGATTGTGCTTATTTTCACTCTTCTGATGCACAATTTGAAGAAAACGATGAGGTATTTTCTCTTGAAGAAAAACACACTACTTAAGACATTGGATAAAAACAAGTTCAACCGAAAAATTTGATAAAAAAGATAACCACTGGATCATAGTCTCTCTAAACATGTTTTGACAAGTGAATTAGAATGACCTGATAGTTCATTCATTTAATTTATCAATTATAACTGATATCTCATTTCATTGTTCATAATAGAAAATATATCACATGAAATAAATATATCTTTATCAATAAAAATGAATGTAAATATATATATATATATTTTTATGTCATGAGTAAGCATACTAATATCACAACATACCAGACCATTAATATAAATCTAAAGAAAAATTAACATCAATCAATACATGAATCACCCAATCTAAAATTATATAAACCATAACAATCAAACATTCGAAAAAACAATACCATCCTTGGAAACTTGAATGTCCCCCCATATAGGGGTTAGATACTCCCATGCATAAGCTCATTACAAGTCCTGACACATCCTGGTCTCCTTTATACCTTTTCCAGAATTTAAATCAATAAAAAACTTGATGCATCTAGTACCACTTTGTAATGTCCCTAAATCTAGTACTCTCTCATGTGGCCAAATCAGGTTCATTTCTAGAACTCAAGCACACCACCATGTATTCTAGATGTTGTTTAATAGTATTTGGGGTGTATAGAACATGGTGGGAAGACTATACCCCCAAGTAATATGTATTATTAAAATAAAAATAAACAAATATCATAGTAAATGAAATATTGGAAACAATACATCATATGACTGGAAGATAATGGATGAGTCAAGTTAACCAAATAATAGTGAACCATGTACTTTTTGGTAGGAATATAACTAAATTTCATGTAGTAATAATAAAGATAAAAATAAAAAGATGACACAAATAAACTAAAAAGACCCTAGTCCAAAAAACCTAGTATGTCTCTTCTCCAAGATCCAACCCATCCAACATGAAACAAATAATAATATGGTCAGTTTCCATTGTCCAAAACTATATCCATATAATATACTCAAGTATCAAACAACGAAACAACTAGGTTGTGAGTAAAAATTTGTTGGTGGATACCCCCATGTGTAATAAAATCAGTCTGATAATAAATGAATATAATAAAATAACCCACCTGATTCAAAACCTTTATATAATATCTATGAGTATAAATCATAACCATGATAACCACAACTATAAGTACATTGAATAATAACATAATTGGGAAAAAGGCCTCTAGATAAGTATTTCTGTATAACTAATCCAATTCCTATAAGAATTAAACAATAACCAGGGTGATCCCAATAAATAATAATTTGAGTGTGAAATTAGAAACATTTCTCTATATAATCATTACATCATAACTGGTAAAATCCCTATATAACATAATTTTAGTATAAAGTTGGGCCAAACCCATTATATAATAATTATAGCATTAATTATAATATAATTATTAATATAAAGAATAAAAAACATACATAATTAGACACAAATATCAATTCATTCAATTACCTTTATTGTTTTTTATTCCATTTCCTTAATTAAGTTATGTCTTGACCCATTAATATATCATTGTACACAAATATATCATATCAAAGTATTAATATTAATTTAAAATAATCTAGTAATCCATTTTCCAAAGTGATCATATAATAAGAAATCGCATATAGTGTCATGTCATGATAAAACATATTTTTAATCCATTAGACAATGTTTTATTATTCATGGGAACCCTCAACCGATGGGTATCCACAAGCTCAGTATCAATACTAATAGATCCAAAGGGATCAAAGGAATAGTCCAAACACATGATTGTCGTCACCCATTATTTGTTCAGTTAATTCCTATATTTTTTTGGTGCAATCGTATAATATTGTATAAACATAAACAAATTTAAATAGACCATAGGGATTTGTTCTATAATCCATACCTATATATGCTGAACAAATCAAAACCACCAATAAGTTACTACATAAAATACCATAAAATATGGTGATCACAAAGAAAACCAAGATCACAAAAACATTGTGATTGAAACCCAATTAAAAAACAATCAATAGATCAGACTAATATAATGGAGGATAGTAGGAGAAAGGGAAAACAATGAGAAAGAACTCATCGAGGATTATACTCAAGACCGAGATATCTATTAGAGAAGGAATCACATAAAAATCATATAGAGTCCCACTAGTGTTTGAGAGAGGAGACTATATAAGGGATGAAATAAAATCATATGCATGATGTGGTTTAAAACCATTGGTCCCGAGATATCCATGACATAAACCACTTTTATGGCGTGAATTTCCCAATTTATTTGATATTTTAAAGAAAAATCATGACATGTTAAAATAAACCCAATCTATCCATTTAAAGACATGTACTTGTTTCACATATTATTAAATTTTCACAATATGAAAAAATCCATGACATCTTCTTAGAAAAAGGTTCACGTTATGTAAAAAATTTATAGTGTTAAATGTCCAATAAACTTATTTCTGCTAAACTCCAATATAAAGAACCCAAACCACCTCCAAGTCTTTTTAAACCAAAAGAATACTCTTGTAATCCCATTTCAAATTTATAACTATAATCCATTAATTAAAAAATCATACATCATAAAAAATTAGGTCATTTCTCTCATAAAAATATCTACACCCCCAAAAAAGTCTAATAGAAAATTTTTTATAGAATAAATAAATATAGACTACAAAGATTCAACCGAAACCCAGGATAGAAATACCTTAAAAAATACTTCCTCTTATAAAAAAATTTATAACTATCATTATTCAACTTAAAATTCAATCATATAAGACCTAATAAATGAGTATCCATGAATTTAAACTTATGATTAATAAAAAAATAGTTTAACTCATAATGATATGCATAACTTTTAAATTATATTTATATAATAATATCCTAACATATAAAGTTACATAAATCATACTTTGATTCCAACTGATATTCCTCGAGCTGGGATTCCTGAATATAGTGCTCAAAACATATTCATTATAAACTGATTTTAATACTAAATAAAGATTTCCAATCTTAACTATTGAAAATTAAAGTATCAATAAAAAATATTGATTTACTTTCATGCCCAAGAAATTTTTTTGAGTTTTAGAAAATCTGGAAATAACCTCTAAAAGGGCCCTTATATTCCCCATAAAATGTACATTTTCCTAAAAAACCATTGATTTCATAATTTACAATATGTTTTAAATATCTCTCACAAAAGTCTCTAAATATGATAATCATTTAGAAATTTAATACACAATATTGTACATCATTGCCTGGGTAAATGGAAATATAAGAAGATTTAACTCAAATTCTTAGTAATGGGGATCATAAAACAAAATATATCATGTAATAACAAGTCATGAATAATTTTAATGGAATAAATAATTATCAAATAATTTCACATAATTGAAAACATGAGAATTTAATATATCCATGGATAGCATAATAATTTAAATAATCACAAGAACAAAAAATAAAGGATATCATAGTTATGTAATGTAAAATGTCATAAAACATAAACATATCAACAACACATCTTGATAATACATTATTGATAAATGGGTAGCGGTTAAACAAAATACCTAAGAATGTTTTCTCGTGAGACCTGCTGATACATTGAGTTGATATATAATTTTGTACCCATAATTCACTAATTATTTACATTGAATTATTAAAATTTTGTAATATAAAAACTATAGAATACATAACCACCATTCCTTACTAATAAATTAACATCTTTATTGAAACAATAAGTATACATCATGCCAATATTTCCTAAGTCGATAAATGGAATAAATTTCATGGTAAGAACCATTCAAACTAATAGTTCATTTAGTAATGGGTATAAGGTTATGTCAACACTAGAACAAACTATATATTTATTGTGGAATTGATATATAATATATCCATGAAATTAATAAATCTAAACATGAAAGGGAAATAAAATTAAAAGAGAGAGATGAAGACAAAGAGAGAACATAACCCTTAGGAACATGGTGAGGTATAAATTATAAATTTATAATTGAATTCAGAGGTTAATACTTGATACATAACTATAAAGTCGTTATATATTTTGGAGTGTGACTGGAAAATGGGAGATAAATTAATAAAATAACTTTAAAAAATTGGTTGTAACATGGTTAACATAAAATATAAATGTCACATCAAAAATATATTTCAAAGGGTTAAAGGATGAAATAGAATAACATAATTATAAAAGAATTTTAAATATTTGAAACATTAAAAAAAGAAATTTAATGACAATAAATGTAGACTTTAAGACAAAATTATATATAATTTTAATAAAATCCATTTTTTATTATTATTAAAATCCTCTATTTTTAGAATAAAAAATTTTAAAAATAAATTGGAATATATATTAATTTTTACAACTCTAATAACTTATAAAGGGATATTAATACATAATAATTTTTATAAAATTGGGAAAATACACTAAAGGAGTAAATGATAAAAATGATATTCTTTTCAAACCTTTTTAAATAAAATAAAAAATTAACCATGTGGAAAATGTTAAGAAGATTCCATTGAAGCCATTATGAATTAATTAAAATCCTATGTGGAATGAAATTAAACAGTAATTTGAGAATAAATAATAATATTTTTGAAATAATATAAATAATATGAATGTAGAATATAAATATTCCCAACTAAAAACAAAATAAATGGTCATATTTACTTATGGGAATTCTTTTAATTTAAATTGGAACCAATGGGAGGTTGAATGAAAATATGGGATTTAAAATCTATGAATTACTAGAGAAGAAGTAAAAAAATATTGGTTCTTAAGGGAATTTAATACACAACTATCTTAGGTAGAAACTTATATGTAAAGAATCTAAAAAAATTGAGATTTGAAAAAAAAAATCCATGCATCATTTATAACATTAGGATCAATTGTCTATAAAATAGAGAACATAAAATTGAAATTTAAATATTATTAATAAATATATAACCATTATACTATATGTTAAATAGTATTTATATACCCCACATAAATAAAGTGGTCCCATGGTACAATACATGCCTCAAAGAATAAAATTATATAAAGGAATCCTCTTACGCACATTGTAATTTTTGAAGTAATAATCTTTTGGAAACTATTTTAAGAGAAAATAATTAAAGTTACCAGAAAATAAAGTGGTAAAATTCTATAATAAAATCAGAGGTAGTATTAAACCAAACTTATGATTATGGATTTCATGAATTATGGTTATAGTTTGTTAAAATTAAATAATTTTAATAAGAACCCTGGTGACTTGGGTAAAGTTTGAATTGAAGGAAACTGAAAAGGGGTAGACTAATGAAAGTAAAACTCTAAATAATAACAAATTTGTTATTGTATAATAATTTAATGGGGGATTATTTAAACCATATAAATGTAAATTGGTTCATAGTAAGAAACATGTCTCAATAAAATGAAATTGATAAAAAGAACCCTTAACATGGATTCCCACATAGTTGAACATTCTATAACCTCTTGAATAATAAGATAAGTCTCATTAATAATTTATTTTAGAAAAAAAAGTCATATATATATATATATATATATTAAATTTTGGAAAAGTACATTAATAATCATTTGTGATTCATTTATTTTATAGTTTTTTCACAAATTTTCCTATTAGGGTAGTTCAGTCAATTTATATATAATTTCATGGAAATGTTGAACATGGTAAAATATTTCAAAAACAAATATATCCATAATATCTATAATAATATATATATTGTGTTTTTATCATAATAATAGAAACAAATTTATATATCTCAATAGATTTTCTAAATTATCTTTTAATTATTAATGATATCCTAGTATTCATCTTCTTAGGCCGTTAAAATCTCAGTAATGATTTAATATCACAAATATAATGTCCAATTTATCATTAAACAGTCATAATAGTGTTATAAATATCATATAAATTCATTAAAAACATTTTCCTAACCATCTATTTGATGTGGTGATAGAAGATGATATGCATTATTCTGGGTGGAAGTGAACCAACCACAATATGAGTTTCATTTCCATTTTTCAAATGGATTGGAGGAAGTTAACTAGTTGTTACTAAATCAATAAACTAAAATTTCAGAATAAAAATTATACTTATTTTATTATATTGTTACGGTTAGAATATATTTATAAGATTAATGAGAAGAAGAAAATGAATATAAATGATAAAGAGTGATTAGGAGTTATTTCTTTACTCCATGGGATAACTCATTTCCTTTTTTGATTTTCTTATTGATAGGTTAGTCTATTGATAAAAAAAATCTATGACATGCATATGATATTTGGAGATGTTTTTTTTCATATATTGGAAAATAAAATAAGATTATGGTGTGAGGATAATTTGGTTAATGTAGGGATCCTTTTATAAGTTATAGTGGTGGCATTTTTGTAAATATAAAATTTTTACTATAAAAAGATGAATCATTTTTAGGGTATGTGGATACAATTTTGATAACTAGTGATTAATAAATAAATTAAGGACCTAAAATAAATCATTTAAACATTTAGAGATAAATTTTTTGATATTTTTGGACATTTCCTATAACACCCCGACCCCAGTTACCCAAAGTCAGTGCATTATTTTAATAAATTAGCATGATTACAAGGAATAAAGTCCTGAAGGACGATCAGTTTAGCAGTCTTGGAAAATAGATTACATACATGGACGTTACATTACACTTTAGAAAATAAAACACAACAAAAATAATCCTTTGAGAATGCCTTTAATCCCCTAGCTTAACCCTTCTTATCAATCATAATACAATTTTTAGAATTCTAATAAAATTAACACATAGAAAGAGGTGAGCTTAGATTCATAGTAAGGATAACAATATAGCGGAAACTTTCATAAATAAGCCTAAACATTTAAGGAAATGCATAAGACTAAAACAAAATCCTTTTAAAACATAAACATCAGCATAATATGGAAAAGATACAATAAAATAATGCCATTTACTTATTCACATGGATATTCTACTATTTGAATAATCACATTCAATATCAATATCCACTTTCATAATTATGGAATGCATAATTCCAAACTATCATAACCACATAGTCAATGTCTTGTACCAAGACTACAAATAAGATTTTTTCAAGGCCTTGTTCCATGACACTAGTTTGTCTCATGAGACCAACCGATGCATCTAGGAGCTATAGCGGGCTCCACCCGTCACTTACTAAGTCCAATGCATTCCTCATATGAAAATGTTTAAACATAACATAAACATTCATATTAAAACTGGCATATGAAATGTCAATACATTACCCATAAAACATGAATGGTATAAAAATAACATATCCACAGTCAAACATATCACAAAACCTTCAATAAAATATGGAAGATTTGTATCATAATAAATCAACTTCAAACAAGTTTAAAATCCATTAAAGGATTTTGACATAGATGAAAATGATTTCTAAAACTCTTTGAGAGAAATATCCCTTTTTCATGAAAACATTTAAAAGACCCAAAATTTAGAAAGGAGGACATTTAAATACATTTTTGAATCAATGTTTCCCATACCACTTTGAAACTTTTGAAAGTAATTAACATTTTAAAACATTCATGTCCATTTAAATAAATCCTTAAAACCATTTTGAAAACATGTACATTAATGAGAATGGTTTAGAAGAATAAATCTTTAAAACATTTAAAATGATGTTTTATTAAAATGTCCCTTAAAATAATCCCTTTGAAAACTATTTTATGAAACATGGACATGGATTAGAAAAATTTCTCAGTAGATACTTACGTACAAAAAACAACCTCGGATAATAAAGAGATTGTGAAATTAACCCTCACCTTGCACTTTCCTTTAGTCTAAGGTACATTTCACCTCCTATATGAAGATAGAATTAAGTTATTAAATTATAACATAACCATATTAATATTTATTATATCCTACATGATTCATTTATGACTCTATACTACCCATTTAAAAATAATTTCTTTGTTAAATTAATATTTCGGGTAATAATCCCTTTTTTTATCGTACATGTTTTAACTTGTTACTCTTGATTGTATCACTTAGAAAAAGATTTAAATACTTCTAGAATATAAAAAATGTTTTATATATAATATATATTTAGAATATAAATATGTATAATAGACATATATATGAAATTAAAAACACCATTTATGGAGACGGTAGTCCGTACGTACTCATAAATGTTGTTTCTGTTTTCATATCGTATTGAACGGAACTAAGTGAATAAGATATATGTAAGTATATATATATATATATATCTCCAGTAGAATTATTATTTCATATATTACATACTTACTAGTAATATATATTTTTATAATCGTCAATGAATGGTGAGCATGGAATTGAATCTCATAGCATCGTGGAAACGGTAATCCACACGTACACACGAGTGACAATATCATATCCTTAAAGGTGTGGAATTTGATGGTATATTTATTTTACAGAGACATTAGTATGTTATTTTGAATATTTATATACAAATTACTCATCATTACATCCACCCAAATAACATAGTGTTGAATAACAAATTTCACCACTGCGTGGAGACGGTAAGTCGTGCGTACACACGCATGGTGCCATTATCATTCATAATATTGGTAGAATAATGAATATAGTTGTTCCATATTTATAATAAAATCACATTATATATAAGATAATGGATTTATAATTTTATAATGGAAGCAACAAAGAAAGAGTGAGTGGAAGAATAAAGAGAACTTGAAAGAGGGTGGTGAAATCATTACCTCTTCTTCAGGTTCTTCGTTTTTATTTGATCAAAAGGGCTCTGTAGGTTGGCTTTATGACCAATGGAAGGCCTCTAGGATGATTTTAGAATAGTGGGGAGGATATTTTGGCAGGTTTTGGCTGAGCCAAATGGCTTTGGAGGTGTGAAATTGAGAGAAGGGAAAGTGCCCTTTTATAAGAGGGGAGAGGGGCACCTTTGGAAAAACTTAAAATATTATTTCATAATAACTTTATATTCGGTTTATAATGGCTCCAAAGTGACTTATTTAGAGTCTTGGGTGTGTACGGGTCTAAATATACTTAACCAATAAGTTTTAGACAGGTTTAGGTTACCATTTTAACCTTCTAATATATATCTATCTCTAATTGAAATAATTTAACTTTTACCGTGTCTTCTTTTATTCTTACACTATATGGTTAATAAACCTACTATATACTGCCACACGAACCCCAATTGGTTCATTAATGTCATATATATTATTATATAAGTCTTTTGGCCTAACCATAGATTTTTAGGACCATTATATCAATTAATAATATAATATTTGTTTTAAAAACTATTTTTTTGTCAATTTTGACACTATTTGGTATTTGTTTTTTGTTAAAATAATAACAGCATTAATACTTCAAAAAAATACATTGAATCAATCCTCAAATTCCATATTCATCTATAAAATTCTTGGATTTAATAAAAACTTTGAACATATATTTATTTTAATATTTATAATTCCATTTATTTGATTTTTTCATTAATAAGGTAATTACTGCATCATCGTTCTGTCATTATTATATTTAATTATTTAATCTATAAAAATTATAACTAAAATACCATTATTTAGGAAATCTTTTTATATTTCTAATGAATATTTCTAGTCAAATTTATCTTAGTTATAAACTTATATTAAAAATTTTTTATTTGTTAAACTTTGATTTTAACTCTTTTAACACTTCTTTAAAAAAAATCATAAATGTCTTAATCTAATCCAAGTGGACCTAAAGGGTCATATTTTATTCCTAAGGTTGTTTTTTGTCGAATTAAACTTATATAATAGAATTATGACATGTGTTAGGGTAATAATAATATCATTTTTACCCTCAATTACCCAATTTTCTTTTAACCGTGGAAAATAAAAGTAAAATGTTACTATTCACCAAAAATTATTTTTATCATATTTAACCAAATTCTACTCCTTGTTATTAACCGTGTCTCTAGGATTTTTTAAATTCAACTAAAAAAAGCTGTAAAATTATGTTTTATATAAATTTGCAAATTCTCCTAGGAGGTGGGTAAAAGACGGTGAAAAGTGCAATAAAATTTTTATATATCTAAAATTATTATAAACTAACTCCAATTAATTACATTGAACTTATATAGGTATTATTTATCTATTTTTACCTAAAATAAATTTAAATGAAATAAATAATTATTTAAATAAAAATTCGGTTTTAAACGATAACTCAGTGTTTTCTCACTATTTATCACAAATTGAACGTTTTCAGAAAAATACGACAAATTCACCCTAGGATAATTTCGATATTCAGAATCCAAAAATGAAGTCTATTTTACCAAATTAAAAACATAGAAGTTTAATTTATTAATTTAAAATTAATTCCTGTTGACAAAACCAAAAGGTGTATTTTTAAGAAACAATATCTATCAAAATATTGACACTTCCTTATGTCCAATATCAAAGTGAAATGGCATAAAATGACCAGAATTGGATTAAACAGTAAAAATATAATATATATATACTTTCATACCATTAAAATTTATAATTTAACACTATAAATTGTTTTGATTAAAAAAGTTTTTTTCAGTTAAAATATAATATTTTTCACTATTCACCCAAATATGAAAGCTATGAGAAAAACACCAAAAATTTATTGAAACTAAATTTTTATGTCCCGATTCTAAAGAAGAAGTTTATTTAGTAAAATTTAATATATAAAAGTTTCAAATATTGGATTTATAAATGGTTCACCATTAAAAGGCGGTAAAGTGTATTTTTTGAAAATACTTCTTTTATCTAAAAAAATGAATTAGTTCTTACATTATGTCTAAGAAACTCAGAATATGGATTCTAAAATAATAAGGATTATATATAGTTCAAAAATTTTGTTAATACTATTCATAACCGCTTTTTAACGGCTAGTTTGGTAAGTTGTGGTGCGCTTGAACTCGGTGTTGCGTGTAGTGCAAGTTATTGAATTATTTTGAAGAAATATTGTACTTTGAAATCTTGGGGTGTTACATTATTCCCTCCTTCAATAAATTTCTTCCTCGCAATTTGAAATTTTTCTTTGAAAATAAAAGTTTGAAAATAGAAAATACCTTTCTGGGAGAACACACATCGGAAATTGGGTTAATAAAATTTAGTCTTAATAATAGGAAAAGGGGAATGAAAAGGTCACCACCAAATTATGATCTCGATTAGGAGAACATTGTTGGAAATTAGAGATACATATTTGGAGGAAAAAATAAATATTTATAGGGATTTATTGAGGTAATCAATCACAAATAATTGTAGAATTTTAGGCCTCAAATCCACCAATCTATGATGATTTAAAATACCATCGGTTCAACAAAACGTAAGGTATTAGGATAGCACATTTTTGGTTTTAACATCCATTCCCTAAAGTTTAATAATTAATTTATCCATAAAATAATAGGAAAATATATATATATATATATATATATATATATATAAATTTATGTATATATATACTTGATAACTACAGCTTCATCCTTCAAATAATTTCTACCACAAACTCATCTTTCACTCTAAAAGATAATAGAACTTAAAAAATGTTCTATTAATCCTATTCGTTTGGGGTTCAAAAAAATGAATTCATAATTCATCTACTAGAGTGAAAGGTGATACACCCTTATCTCCCTTCGGTTGCAGGTTCAAGTCTCGCGGCCTTTCCGGACGCGACGGGTTGCCGCCCAACCTCCTGGTTGTCCTTTTTATGGCAATCCAAAAATAACCTTAACAATAGTATCCAATTTCAAACTTAATCTATTCCAGCCTTTAGAATTATCCAAAATATTTATATCCAAACTCACATTTAAAAATTTTTAAGGAAGTTAAACATAATGTGGTTCCTTTTTTTCAGGTAATAACATGTGAACGCCTTCATCATGTATTATTTTACCACACCGCAACATCTTGAATTACCAAAATTAACCATCTCTTATTCCAAAATCACTACCTCATTATCTGGACCATATTAAGTATTACCTTTCCTTCAACCATGTATTTTCCAAAATGTGTAGCTTACTACTAAGTCACTTTTCTTATTACCATATAATCTCAAATCATCAATAAAATAGTACTACAGTACAATCCTTATTTATCTCCATAATTCATGTAACCAG
This sequence comes from Viscum album, assembly GCA_963277665.1. Classification (NCBI taxonomy): domain Eukaryota; kingdom Viridiplantae; phylum Streptophyta; class Magnoliopsida; order Santalales; family Viscaceae; genus Viscum; species Viscum album. Next base: position 879,606,973 of record OY728153.1, on the reverse strand, counting down.
TATACTGTTGATACAACACTCAAATGAAATAATTCTATAATAACAACATAAGAACAATAGTCATTCCTCTTTATCTGAGGTAGTATCATAACTTGATTATTATCCAATAACATCATTTTCGGTATACTATTATGAATGGTACATTGATTCACGTAGTGTCTCAATTCCTTTCAGATGAAACATTTTACATTTTAAAACTTTTTCTTACCCTTGAATTCATGTACTTGGTGTCCTTTTTCTCCATACTGATAACAAACTCTCATTCCCTCCATGCATTTACCAAGGTGATTCATTCCACATTTATCACATATTGTAAAATCCTTCTTTTCCCTCTCCCCTTTATCCATATTTCTCTCTTCCATCCTTTTCTTCTTTTTCTTCCCTTAAAAGCCATAGGACTCAGAAAATTATTTACTTATCTTATTAAAACAAGATACTATTTCATCATATATTGAGAATACATGGTAGACTATTTCCCTTTTAAATGATATATTAATAATGTGAAAGATATGATCTTTCTTACACTTTGGATAATACGTATTTATGGAGTTCACATCCCTTCTACTGGGTGCCATTTCTATACAATGGCATACACTAGGTTAGTTTATGAATTGTAATGAATAATTCCAAACTTGTAAAATACCTAACATAAATTGAACCATTTATAGATATAATCCATAAATATATTTTATTTGAGGAGATATATACTTGTAAATACTTCATAATGATTTGTAAAGAAAATGAGAATTATCCAAAGCATATCCCCTGGGAGTGTTGTAACCAAAAGTGCAGTAAGGCTCATTGTCATGCACCAGTTCCCATTCAAGTCTAGCTGAAAGCAGTGTTTTCGGGTTTTACCCCTAGGTAGATATGTTCCTGAGCCGCCTCTACCTGCTCGTATCCAGATAGGGATGTATTTGCTTGGAAAATTCAAAAAATCTCTACATTACCAAAATTCTAGGAAGTTCTTCTATACTAATCCTCAAACACTATCTTAGGGTAATGTGATCTAATAAGAGATTATCTAAATCTAGTTTACAAGTTTATTTCTAAACTTAATCTAATACCAACTATAATGCCCCAACCCCAGTTACCCAGAGTCGGTGCATTATTATATAACATTGGCATGATCACAAAGGATCAAGTCTCGAAAGACTGATCAGTTTAGAAGTATTAGAAAATAGATTACATACATGGACATTACATTACACATTAGAAAATAAAACACAACATAAATGATCCATTGATAACGTCTTTAATCCTCTAGCTTAACCCTTCTTATCAATCATAATACACTTCTTAGAATCCCGAGAAAATTAAAACATAGAAAGGGGTGAGCTCAGATACTCAGTAAGGATAACAATATAGCGAAAACTTTGATAAATAAGCATAAAAATTTAAGAAAATGTATAAGACTAAAAAATCATTTTAAAACTTCAAATTCAGCATAATATGGAAAAGATAAAATAAAATAATGTTATTTACTTATTCACATGGATATTCTACTAGTCGAATATTCACATGCAATATCAGTAGCCACTTTCATAATAATGGAATGTATAATGACACACTATCATAACCACATAGTCAAGGCCTTGTTCCAAGACTACAAATAATATTTTGTTAAGGCCTTGTGCCAAGACACTATTTTGTCTCATGAGACCTACAGATGCATCGAGTAGAAATAGCAGGCTCCACCCATCACTTACTAAGTCCAATGCATTCCTCATATGAAAAGGTTTAAACACAACATAAACATTCATATTAAAACTGGCATATGAAATGTCAATACTTTACCCATAAACCATAAAATGGTATAAAAATAACACATCCATAGTCAATCATATCAAAAAACCTTCATTACAATATGGAATATTTGTATCATAATAAATCAACTTCGAACAAGTTTAAAATCCATTAAAGGATTTTGACATAGATAAAAATTATTTGTAAAACTCTTTGAGAGAAATATCGTTTTTTTATAAAAACCTTTAAAAGTAACACAATTTATAAAGGAATAAATTTAAATAAATTTTTGAATCAATGTGTCCCATATCACTTTGAAACTTTTTAAAGTAATTAACATTTTAAATCATTCATGTCTATTTAAATAAATCATGAAATTTTTTTGAAAACATGGACATTAATGAGAATGGTTTAGAAGAATAAATCCTTAAAAATTTTAAAATGATGTTTTATTAAAAATTCCATTAAAATATTACCTTTGAAAACAATTTTATGAAACACGGGCATGGATTATAAATATGTTCCAGTTAATACTTACATAAAAAACAACCTCGGATAATAAAGAGGTTGTGAAATTAACCCTTAACTTGCACTTTCCTTTAGTCGAGGGTACGATTAACCTCCCATATGAAGATAATAGTATATTATTAAATTATAACAGAGCCATATTAATATTTATTATATCTTACATGATTCATTTATGACTCTATACTACCCATTTAATAATAATTTCCATGTTAAATTAACATTTCAGGTAATAATCGCTTTCTTTATCGTATGTATTTTAACTTGTTACTCATGATTGTATCACTTAGACCAAGATTTATATACTTCCAGAATATATAACATGATTTATATATGATATATATTTAGAATATAAATATGTATAATAGACATATATATGTAATGAAAAACACCATTTATGGAGACGGTAGTCCGTATGTACGCATAAATGCTATTTTTGTTTTCATATCGTGTTGAACGGAACTAAGTGAATAAGATATATATAATTATATATATATATCTATTAGAATTATTATTTCATATATTACATACATATTAGTAATATATATATTTTTAATCGTCGATTAAGGGTGAATGTGGAAATGAATCTCATCGCGTCGTGGAGACGATAATCTGTACGTACGCACGAGTGACAATATCATTTCTTTAAAGGTGTAGAATTGGATGGTATATTAATTTTACAGAGACATTAGTATGTTATTTTCATTATTTATATACATACTACTCATCATTACATCCATCCAAGTAACATAGTGTTGAATAAAAAATTACACCGTGGCATGGAGATGGTAAGTCGTACATATGCACGCATGGTGACATTATCATTCATAAGATAGGTAGAATAATGAATATAGTTGTTCCATATTTATAATAACATCACATTATATATAATATATTGGATTTATTATTTTATAATGGAAACAAAAAAGAAAGAGTGAGTGGAAGAATAAGAGAACTTGAAAGAGGTTGGTGAAATCATTACCTCTTCTTCAGATTCTTCCATTTGATTTGATCAAAAGGGCCCTTTAGGTTGGCTTTATGACCTAAGAAGGACTCTAGGATGAATTTAGGATAGATTTTAGGATATTTGCGCAGGGTTTTGCTCATCCAAATGGCTTTAGAGGTGTGAATTTGAGAGAAGGGGAAGTTCCCTTTTATAAGAGGTGTGAGGGGCACCTTTGGAAAAACTTAAAATATTATTTTCTAATAAATTCATATTAGGTTTATAATGGATCCATAGTGAATTATTTAGATGCTAGGGTGGGTATGGGTCTAAACTAATTAACCAATAGGTTTTAGACATGTTTAGGTTACCATTTTAACGTTATCATTTAGATTTAACTCTAAGTGAAATAATTTAACTTTTACCGTGTCTTCTTGTATTCTTACACTATATGGTTAATAAACATACTATATACTATCAGTCGAACCCCAATTGGTTCATTAATTCCATATATATTATTATTTAAGTCTTTTTGTGGAACCATAGATTTTTAGGACCATTATATCAATTAATAATATAAATTTTGTTTTAAAAACTATTTTATGTCAATTTTGACACTATTTGGTATTTGTTATTTGTTAAAATAATAACAACATGATTACATAAAAAATAAATTTAATCAATCCTATCATGTCATATTCATCTTTAAAATTCATGGATTTATTAAAAACATTGAAAATATTTTTATTTTAATATTTATAATACCATTTATTTGATTCTTTCATTAATAAGGTAATTACTACATCATTATTGTGTCATTAATATATTTAATTATTTAATATTTTAAAATTATAAAGAAAATACCATTATGTAGGAAATATTTTTATCTTTCTAATTAATATTTATAGTCGAATTTATCTGCTGTATAACCCTATATTAAAAATGGTTTAGTTATTAAACTTTGATTTTAACTCTTTTACTCTTCTTTAAATAAAATAATAATAAATGTCTTAATCTAATCCAACTGGACCTAAAGGGTCGTATTTTATTCCTAAGGTTGTTTTTGGTCGAATAAAACTTATCCAATAGAATTATTACATGTGTTAGGATAATAATAATATCATTTTTACCCTTAATTACCCTATTTACTTTTAACCGTGGTAAATAAAATTAAAAAGTTACTATTCACCAAAAATTACTTTTATCTTATTGAACCACATTTTACTCCTTGATATTAATCGTGTCTCTCGGATTTTTGAAATTCAACTCACAGAAATGATAAAATTATGTTTTATTTAAATTTGCAAATTCTCCTAGGAGGTGGGTAAAAGACGGTGAAAAGTTCAATAAAATTTTAATATATCTAAAATTATTATAAACTAACTCCGATGAATTGCATTGAACTTATAAAGGTATTATGTATATATTTTGATCTAAAATAAATTTAAATGAAATAAAAAATTATTTAAGTAAAAATTCGGTTTTAAACGAAAACTCAGTGTTTTCTCACTATTCATAAAAAATTGAACGTTTTCAGAAAAATACCAAAACTTCACCCTGGGCTAATTTCAATATTCCAAATCCAAAAATGAATTCTATTTTACCAAATTCAAAAAATTATAAGTTTCATTTATTAATTTAAAATTAATTCCCATTGTCAAAATCAAAATGCGTATTTTTAAGAAACAATATCTATCAAAAGATTGACACTTCTTTATGTCCAATCTCAAAGTGAAATTACATAAAATTACCAGAATTAGATAAAATGGTAAAAATATACCCTATTTATACTTCCTAACCATTAAAATTTATAATTTAAAACTATAAATTATTTTGATTAAAAAAGTTGTTTTCAGTTAAAATATAGCATTTTTTCCTATTCTCCCAAATATGAAAGTTATGAGAAAAACACCAAAAATATATTAAAACTAAATTATTATGTCCCTATTCTAAAGAATAAGTTTATTTTCGTCAAATTGAATATATAAAAGTTTCAAATATTGGATATATAAATGGTTCCCAATTAAAAGGTGGTAAAAGCGCATTTTTGAAAAATAATTCTTTTATCTGAAATAAATGAATTAGTTCTTACATTATGTCTAAGAAACTCATAATATAGATTCTAAAATTATAAGGATTAAATATAGTTCAAATTTTAGTTAATAATATTCATAACCGCTTTTGAATGACTAGTTTGGTAAGGTGTGGTGCTCTTGAACTCAGTGTGGCATGCAGTGCAAATTATTGAATTACTTTGAAAAATAACATACATTGAGGTTGTTACATTTCCTCTTGATTTAACACTTTAAAAACATTTTAACCTATATCGTGATGACTAACTATTCCCTTGGTACCTTATTTTTCTGAAACAAAGTTGAATTAAAAAATATTAACTTATATTAATTGTTATGATTCCAAATGTTATACCCATTTAATTAATTTAAAATTTATGAATTTATGAATTTAACAATTAAATGAAAACATATGGAAACCTATTTTTATGAATGAAAAAATATTTTAAAACAATGTGTGATTTAGTATTATTTGATATCAATTTTAAATTAAATTAATGTTATTAAATTTGTTTTTATATCGAAACTTCTAATTAAAATAATCTTTAAAAACTATGCAATTGAATTTATTAATATATAAATACATAATATATTAAAAATGCAATTTTTTAAAAATTACACCTTTTACAACTAAATGATTTTAATCACAACATATTGAATTTAATTATTTATCTTCTATTAATTAAATTTATTCAATTAATTAGTATTACAACATATGAATTTATTCTTTAAAATAATAATAACATTTATGGAATTAAAAAAAATTATTCAAACTATATTTTTATTTACTTAGGGTTTAATTCTTCATGTAATTTTATTAATGATATATCAAATTTTATTATCATGATATATTTTTATTTATATTAAATTTTCAAATATATATCGGTTCAATATATTTCATTTCTTCATGTGATAAAAAATATTCAAAAAATTATTTTAGTAAAGGAAAATGTGAACTAAGATCTTAGGGTGTAACATTATAATACTTTAATTAAATTATGTTCTCATAATTTCTATTTCTCTCACTAATGAAAATATATGAGGATATTCGAACTATATTCATGAATCATGAAATAAAAATGTATTAAAATAATTTATAATGGTTTTTAATGAATATATGAAACATTAAATGAATACCCACATAAGTTATGAACCATGTGTATCATTAGTCCTTCTTGTCGTGCACCGTGGAATGATAAAGTCAATACTCAATGAACCTTTTTCAAGGTTATTAACCCTATATTCCTTAGAGTCAGATCCAATATACACCTTTAGCATCTACAAAAGGATTTAATTTCTAAGAAACCCCTTACTCTTTTTGTAAAAAAAAATTAGGATGTTTTTCTATATTTATATTTACACTTTGGCTTGCCTCTAATGTATTCTTGTCTAAATAGATAATAATAATTAAATTTAATTCATAAAAAAAATTACCTTATAAATAAATTTACCATTCAATACACAAATAATATATAATATTATATCAATCAATATATTCTTTAATCATATATACTTCAAAAAATATATTAATATTTTCCAAAAAATAACCTAAATTCCCATCATCACTGAATTACTTTTTATCCCCCATAGTTATCTATACTACTCAACTTATAATCCCAGAATTGTTTAACCAATTGTTCTAGTTGACAACAATTACATAAAAAATAAATCATATATCAACCCAATGGTTTATCTATTTTTTATTCACATATTGTACCTAAAACACAATTGAAATCTATAAAACATAATTAAACACCATTACAAAATATCACATAAGTATTTTAAAAGAAATATTTATGCCTTAAAACATAAGTTCATCCTTAAAATTATCGCCCCATTATGGAATCTAAAACTCTTAATTTATTCTCATCTAATAACATCTTAACATCTAAAGTTATCGAACCCCTATTTTGATACCAACTAAGATTACCCATACCCACACTCCTAGATCTCGTTCTAAAACTGTATTCTTTATAAACTTTTTTTGATATTGGATAAAGTGGCCCAAGCATAATCATATGTCATTAAAATATCGATAACAACTATTTAGTAACATGCATTCCCAAATACCTTTAGATTTATAGTTTTATATAATAATGTTGTAATATATTATAAAATATATATATATTTCCCATCAAATGCTCATTTTTTTCACTAAACCCAGAATTAATTATTTTACAATAATTCTTCAATACCTCTAAAAAAATCTCCACACATTAAACCCATTTACAAATTTCATACATAATACTCTTCTTCTTAAAATTTTGAAACAAAACTACAAGAAGGGATAGATAAAAGTTTCAGTAAGGGGTAGTATATAAAAGAGGATACAATGTAGAAAATATTGCATGGATAATAAGATAGGAATAAATAATAATAAAATAATTTTTTAATAACTAATAACATGGGAATTAACCAATCCATGTATAAATCAACAATGTAAATAATTTCGTCTACCATAATAACAGATTTCATGGTGAAGTAATTCATAATATTGAACATCATAAACATATTATCGAGACCATATTCCAATACATCACATATAACGAGGAGAAGATAACTCTGAGTACCCATGAAAATATTTCTCATGAGACATTCTAATGCATTAAGGCACTATATAATTATCATACCCACCTGTACCTAAGTAATTATAATGCCTTCATCATATGAATAAGTAAATAAAAAATACAATATATTCCTAACATGCCTTATTAATCAACAAATATCCATATTATAAAAATAATATAGAATGTTAATATTTCCACAGTCAATAAATTGAATAAATTTCATAATAACAACCAATAAAACTACGAACACATATTGAAATGTGTATATAGATATTTAAATATTATAAAAAATAATATAGATATCGTGAAATGGTTAGAGAATATATACATGAAATTGAAGAACATTGACATAAAGGATGAAAATAATGTCAAGAGAGAAATGAAGAGATATGTGAAAAATAACCCAAAAAAAAAGTTTAGGTATGAAATATGAGATCATAAGAGTATTTAGAGGGTAATACATAATTTATTACTCCAAATTAGATAATTATTTTTATTGTGAGAGGAAAATGGAAGAAAATTTATAAAAATAATTTTCATAAAGATATTGAGACATGGTTGAAAACAATTATGTGTCACTTCAAAAACCCATTTCAACAGGATTAAAAGAAAAAATTAAAAACCATAATTTTAGAATGATTCTATATATTTAATCCTTGAAGATAAAAAAATGAAATTGAGAAATGTAGAGTGGGGGATAAAAATATGTATAAGAGGAATGAAATATCTTAATTTATTCCTCTATAACATTTGGATGCATATTATAAATGAAGAATTCATAAAGAAATTGTAATATAATTTACATTGGAAAACCAATAAAACTTATCATTTAATATTCATAGATAAAAAAATTTATAAAATTTGGAAAACATGTTCTTGTGGTAAACGTTATAATTGATATTATTTTCACAATTTTCTAAATAAAATCATAAATAATCCATGCAAAAAAGGTTTAGAATATTCCATATAAACCAAAATAAAGAAATTAAAATATAGTGCAAAATTAACTTAACGTAATTGAATTATAGGAAAAAAAATCATAAAAAAATATGGATGCGGTGGATAAATATTATTGCCAGAAAAATAAAGATATAATTGGTTTCACTTATGAGAAACATTTTAGTTGAATTTTGAACTGAAAGGAAGTGAAATGATAAGAAGGAATTTAAAACCTAAAAATATCTAGATAATGAGTAAATGAATGGGTTCTTAGGGGAAAATAACTTATAATTCTATAATTTTTTAACTTATACATGAACAATATCAAAATTAATGTGATATTGGAAAAAACCTGAGGAATTTTATAAAATTTTTATAAAATACCATGAAATATAGATCATAAAATTGAAATTTAAATACCATGAATATATATATAATATTGATATGATATCTCAATGATTATATATATACACTCTACAAATAAATTAGGTGTTTATTACAAAACATGCATCTAAGATGGAAATTAAAGATTGGAAACCCCTTACATACATCATAACTTTTTATGTAAGAATATTATTGAAAGTATTTTATAAAAAATGAATGTAAATTCCAAAAAAAATAGGTAACACAATATCATAAAATCACATTTTAGAACAAACCAAACATAAAATAATTAAGTTTAGGAATAAGTTTTATAAGGTAATGAAAGTGAATTAACTTAAAAACAACCCTTATTATTTAGGTAATGTATAAATCAATGAATAATAAATAGAAGAGATTAAATAAAAGTGAAATTAAAATAAAAAACAAATTATAAAGGAATTAAAATGGTTATTATTTATACTATATAAAATTAATTTCATTTATAATAATAAATATGTATCAAGGAATTGAAATTCAGACAAAGAACCCTTTTTACCTTGGATTCCAGCATATTTGAACATATTATAACCACCTCTATAATAAAATATAACTCATTAATTATTTCTTTTATAATATTTTTCATGTGTATTTAATTTTTATAATATCTTTATTATAAAAATTAATTCATTTATTGTATAGTTTTTTCTCACATTATCCACTTCGGTTTGTTTGGTCAATTTATTTAAAAAATTGGTATGTTGAACAAGATAAAAGATGTCATAAATTGTTCTGTAATATAAATAATTATAATGTTTTAAATTCTTTATCAATCCAGTATCATAAAATACATTCTTCAAAATGGATTATTAAAAATAGATTTAAATTATGAATTATGTTTCAGTTTTTTTGGGGAGGTCAAAATCAATATTATAATTTATTGTCAATATCATTAATATAATGGGAATGTTAACATTAAAAATCATTATCATGTCATAAATATCATATTTATAAATTAAATTTCATTTTTATTACTATCTGTGTAAGGTAGCGATTAAAAATGAAATACATCGTTCATGGTGGTGATGAACCGACAACAATACGGCCAATGTTTTTATTTTTTGAATAGATGGAAGGAACGTAGATATTGGTTATTCCATCGACATAATAACATTTTAGTATACTATTTATTTTTATTTCATTATTTTAGGATGGTTAGAATATATTTTCTGGAGTTATAATAAGAATAATATAAATAGAATGCAATGGATCGATTTGGATTTCTTACCTTACTCCTTGGGAAAACTCATTCGCTTACTGAATTAATCCTTTAAAAGGGTGGTAATTGGATGACACTGGAATCTTTTGAACATTGATAAGAGTTTCTAGGAGGGGTTTTGTCAAATAATTATTGAACTAAGAGTCATGTGTTGTTTTGAGGTATGGGAGTGAAGGTGTCATTTTATATGATATAGGCGTGAATTTTTTTGTAAATATAATTTTATTAATGTAAAAAAAAGAAATCATTTTTATAACACCCCAATAAGTTAGAGGGTTAATGAATAAATTTAACCATCTGTTTGAACAAGTTTCAACTATAATTTCATGATCCTACATGATTAGAACTCCATAGTCAATCTAGGATTGGGCTGGAGTAGAGTCGGGATGGGTGGCCTAATGGGATGTTTCTCAAGGTGTGTTTTAGTGTGAAAAAAAACACACTGAAATAACATGTATTGGATTATGGGGGTAGTGATTAGTAAGATAAGTGACCCATTTTGGGTAATATATTATATTTTTTTGGGAAGACATTAGAGATAATATTTTGGACTCTTGGGGTCAAATTTTCGGGTTCATGGCCTAAGGATTTCAAGGAGTGATAAATGGTATTAGAGGAATGCCAATCCAGAAGTGTAGTGGCACTACCTAGGTTGAAATTTAATGTCCACAAAGGGGAATTTGGGAACTAAAAGTTGGCAGAATGTAACACCCATTAAATTTAAAGGGTTAAAATACTAAATTTTACTAACCATGTCAACAACGTGAACCATTCTTTTTGAGAGCATACCTAATTTCAACTCCATATTTATGTGAGACTTGTTCTGGAGTAGTGTTAGGATGGGTGAACTCCATGGAATTTTCTCAAGCTGTGTTTGAGTATAAAAAAATGTTAAAAGAAATTTTTTTGGCCTGTCGGTAAACTCATTAGTCTGATAAGAGACCCTCAATGGCTAATAGCATGTGGTGTGTTGGAATGGAAACCAATGTATTTCTAGGGACCAATAGGGCCAGACGATCAGTTTCATGGACCAAAGAGGTCTCATTATGACCATATAAAAGGGAAGTGCTTAAATATTTGATATTTACTGATTATTAGATATCGTAAGGTTTTGGAATCCATCTTCCACCCATTTATAGATGAGGTTTCATAATATTTTGAGACATTACCACTGTATTTATCACTTTTTCCTCATTTTAAACATTATTGTGTGGAATAACTTTTACATTTGGAGGTTTTTTCATTCCTAAAATTAAATTAACCATTACACCTGATAATAATTATAATGATTCAAAATATTAAATCCAATTTAAAATTTTTAAATTCTACAGTTCAAAATTTTAACTTATAAATTAAAACATATAATATAATTAAAAGGTATTTTTTAAAATAACATGTATTTTTAGACATTAAGTGTTATTAATATTATTTAATGTGAATTAATAATTAAATGATCGTTAATCTATAAGTTTTTCATTGAATCATTTAAATATAAAAATTCTTCAAAATTGATCAATTTAATTTATTAAGATAAAAAATACCAAATATATAAAAAATAAATTTATTAAAAAAATATCCCTTTTAACTATGAATGATTTGAATCACAACCCATTGAATTTAATTATTAATTTATAACCATTAAATTACCTTAATCCATTAGTGTTATAATGCATCAAATAATTTTTTAAAACAACAATAATAGTAATATGTACGAAATTAAAATAAATAATTTTATCCATATTTGTTTTACATGGGGTTTTACTCATCTTGTAAATTTATTAATTATATTTTAAATTTTTTTTCTAATGATGTATTAATGTTTTATCTTTCATTTTAAAATATAACATGATTGATTTTAGATCAGTGTTTTTTATTATACAACCTTGTCAATATAGTATTAATTTAAAGGAAAAGACATACTAAAATCGTGGGAAGTTACAGGTTCACCTCAGCTCAGTTTCTAAACTTCCTCCTTAGCAAAGAGTTCTATTCTTTAAATGTTTTACTCACATGAAAGTGAGGGGAACCATAGGGATGGGATATATACATAAACCATAAACATACAGTTCCTTCGAAATAAAGGTGAATGGATGAAATTTAGATCATATTATTAATTTTAATAAATCTTTTTTACATATCAAAACTCATGTAGTAATATTAACATAAACAGAAATCCAAGAAATACATTGGTCAGTCAAAGCTCATGGTCAGTCACATATAATGAATAACATCAAATTCATAAAAGTTATTTCACATTTATAGTCTCTTTATTAATTAAGATATGTTTCCCTTCAATTAATATTTAATATTCTTATTAGTGAAGTATTTATTTATTTTAATTTTTAATACAAATAACCTTTAATGTAAATAATATTCAAATCCACAATTATTCGAATAATCTAAATTAAATAATTTTAATTAAAATAACATGATATTTCATATTAGTCAACATAGTATTTATTATGATTCAAGACTGGGTGTACCCACATAAGCTATGTGAAACCATGTATCGTCATGTATAGTGTATTTAAATGACATATAGAATGCACAACATGTCAGAGAGTTACAAGGAGCATGAAAATGTGAATAAAATTCTATAGCATATACTTCTTTAAATTCTTATGTAATATAAAATGTGTGTACTACTACTACATGATATGTAGTTCAATGTTTTATATGGATTTAATTAGGACTTTTTTATTCTGTAAACCCCTATTACATAGTGAATATGCTATCCACTTGTGATATTTTTCTATTTTAATTCCATTATTAATTTTTTAATATAATTTATTTTATGAATATATATCTCGTATTGGTGTGAACATCACATAAATGGGTACAGATTTCATGGAGTTTACTATGAATATATATCAAATAACTCCATTTTCGAATTATACATTATACACCAAAGGAATCAAAGTAAAATCCACACCAAATAATACCACCTTACAGATCGTGTGCTCTACCCACACGCTATGTAATATAGTTGGCTTCATGTCCTCGGTCTTGCATTTAAAATGATATGTGTGAATTTATTACACATCACATGAATTAATCACATGAACTCAACATAGAATGGGAGTTACACATCATTTATATACATTACACACTATATTCCACTTTGGAAATCAACACATAGTGTAATTAATGAAAAATTACAACACACATATTTAACTTCTACACTTCTATGCATGGTTTCCAAAATTGAATCGACGTATGGTTGAACTTTAAAAACATCATGTAATTAGGTTACATAATGTGTAATCCTGTCATGAAGCAAGGATTCCCAACACCTCCGAATGGTATCCCCTTGCATCCTTTATTTTTTCTTGGTCATATGATAGTGAATAAACATGTTATCTCAACTTTATGGATTATGAATGATAATCAAAATTAAAAAATAAAAAATAAATAATGATCAAAAAATAATAAAATAGCTATAAATTTTAATGTTACCACTCTCATAGAACTTGAAGGTTTTGTGTGTAGCAGAAGCCATTCGGGAACATAGAAAATGTTGTTTTTTCATTGAATCCAACAAATAAATCATATTAACATGAATAAGAATTATATTTGTCTTGGTTTTATCTAAGGAACCATAATGAATGAATCATGAAACAATGATAGATAGTCTTTGAAGTTGAATTTACAATTAATTTAATGAAAAAGAAATTTTTTGATATTGATTGCATTATTCAATGTATATTTTGAATGATTGAACCTCCATTTGAGTTTCACTTTTATTTTACCAAGTTTATCTAAATTAAAACCCTATAGTATTAATCTACACATTAAATTTGATCATGAAGCCTCATCGATGGTACTATGGGGGCTAGTTTTGTGGTAGTGATCATCTTGCATCACTCTCTTTAGATCAAGACGCAATCCTTTAAGCTTGATAGCTTCATTCTCATTCTCTCATTATTGAGAAGATAGAAGGAGGTGGAAGAATTATCTCTTCTATGTGAGAAAACCTAGGAATATTAATTATAGTGAAAATTATATTGAGAAGAAGAATGACATATATAATGAATGATTCTCAAATTTAATAATAAAGGATAAAATCAGGTATATATAGAGATAAGGGTAGAGGATTTTCAATTTCAAAATTAACCCTAGAAAATTTCGGAATCTTTAGAAAACCCCAAATATGTTATTATTTCATTTTTATTTATTTATCATTTTAATGTCTCTCGAATAATATAAATATTAATAAATTTATTTATATTTATTTAAATGAAATATATTATATCATTTTTTTACAAGGAAGATTTATCATCCCATCCACCTTACTAGGAATTTATTGAACCTCTAATAATAAATATCAATCATTTGGTAAATAAATATCTTATTCATGATCATGTGAATAAATATTTATTTTATATAAAACTCACACATAAAATAGTGATTGAATATTTTTGATCAATAAATATTGATTAAATATTATTCCCCGGTCTTGAAAATAAGATGCATTACATTTGTTAAATTTAAATTGAACTAAATATTGATCAATAGAAATGATAAATGTGTGAACCTTTAGGCCTCTTACATAGTGGAATTAAGTAGCTTTTCCTAAAGTCCAATATTAGCATTTAATAGCTTGAAAATACTCCCATAAGGGAATAATTTATAATCCCAATGATAAAAACCACATATGAATGTCCACTGTGTAGTATAATTCAATTTTATAGATATCTCATAATATAGTGTAGTGAACCGACTTTTCAATGAGTTATGAATCCTTTTAAATTTAGGCAAACCCTAGTTGAGTTTTATCTTTGGATTAGACATGCAGACTATGTCTTAGAGAGGGAAAGTTTTTTTCAATGAAAGGTTAAAGAGGGGATAGATCCTGGATAATTTCAAAATACACAGCATTTATTTAAAAACATGATGTGAATTAAATACAAGGTGTGTACTTACCAGGACATACCCTAGCATGTTAGGTTCTTGGTTTTTCTTATGAGGGGAAAAACCTGATCTTTACATGTGTGTAAACTTTATATGTTGATTAAATTCCAATAATCATTTTTTAGGTGGAAGGGCATCATTATTTTAGAAACATTCCTTACATTTTCCCCTCCCATTCATAGAATGATCCATCCATAGGGCTCCTCCATTCCTAGCCTAGGTTTCATTCATTCTCCTACATCTGAACTATGACTGGACCACCGTCTATTTTTTTAGACAGCTAATGTGTATTTTTTTCCTTTTACAAATTTTATCTGTTTTTATTTCATTTAGAGGAAGATAATAGATGAGTGGTCATCAGTGGGCCTATGGTCGCTCGTCATGCTATTTTCCCTAAAATAATTGGTGTTTTATAGAATTTTTCATTATGCCACATACTAAACAATTCAGCACTTTTCATTATAAATTATTTTATCTTTCTAAATTAAATGAAACATATTGTGATACCTTTTTAAATAGTTATTAAATTTTTTGAGGATTTTTAACACATTGATCACAACCCCTTTGGTTGAATTAAATTAGATTCCCTCTTTAATATAAAGCTGTAAATGACTAGTCACCTTCTAAGTTGGTTGGATTGGACATAAAGTTGATTTTCCTTACCTTATAAATTGAATGGATAATTTTACATAAATTGAAGAGGGTTTTGATTCCATGGCATGTACTTTATATTTAAAAATGGATTCTATATTCAGGATAGTCATAGTTAGATTAGGTTAAATTACTATAAAATCATAAGAGGTAGTGCCTCAAGATTAAAATAATTAGAACATGGTTATTGGTCATTGGATAATAGTTAAGGGATTTTTTTGAGAATCTCGATACACATGCACGTAAATTGGGTGATGGGGATGTCATCCCATAGAATTTACATTTATTTAGATATGGACATGATGTTCCATGTTCCCTTGAATCAGGTGTTGGGCATGGTGACTCAGCCTGCTATCTCAAGTGATGAGCATGATGTATTTCATTCCCATTAGATTTTGGGATGGTAAATTTGTTAGAGCTCTTGTCTTGTTAGACTTGTCATGGATGCTTGAGTTACACCCTAGGTATATCTAGCACCTAATATCCATGTATATTCCTATATAATTCCTAAAATATATAGTGTATATATATATATACACATTATATATGATTACCTATATATATATGGACAAACATGGGTAACATGATTATACCTATCCTATACTATTCCAAGGTATGAAAAATATATTATGTATCGTATCAAAACCTTATCTGACAACTATTTATTTTCAGTATTATTTATTATCCCTTAAACCTTCACACTATTATTCTATATACACTGACTTGTTTTTTCTAGACCCCATTATTGGTGGCCTACTGATTTTATCTCCACCATACATGGGCCACCTATGGTACCTGAGTAGACTTCGTGATTATATCTGTGGATAAGAGAAATCTCCATGTCATAAATTCTTGTTCAATTGTTATAATAGCATGGATCTTGGGATCATAGGATCAAACGTATTCTCACAATGCAAATAGATATTCCATTAGTCTTTTTTATTTTTCTATAGCATCATGTATATTCCTTCTATATTATATCATAATCCCTCATATTTTGTATAATATCATGGTATGACATTATTTTTTATATAACTCAGCCTACAGATCTTGATTTCTTTTACAATTTATTGGATGTTTATACTTCCACTATTAAATTTTGTCACTAGCTTCCACCATGTTGTCAGTTATATCAGGCTTCCACTATTTTTGTTTACTTATTATTCACTAATTTTCCACTCTGATATATGGGTGTAGTATCCCTGACATACCACCTTGGTCCATCAATTCTAGTCATAATCCTCTAATATATGCGTAGGCATGCTTCTGGCCATGTGACATACCGTCTCGGGCCGCCAATTTAGTTGATCCTAGTTAGAGATGTTACAAAGTGTTATATTATGAGCTTTTTCCTTTTTCCTTAATCTTTATGTATTTAGAAATGAGACTTTGTTGTATCGAAATTTTTTAATAATCTGATACATGGGAGTAGCTAACCCATATACAAGGGAAACCCATATCACCTAGGAAGGGTCATTGTTGTTCATATTTCTACCAGTAACAGTTTCACTGATTTCACCATTGGGTGGAACACATATTTTGTGATGTTATTAACATTGATATAATTTATATTATGGATTTAAATTATTCATTAGACAAGTACGAAAAATATTTATCATCTCATGCATCATCATAGGAACTTTAGAACTTATATTCAATGCGTTTTTTTCAAGTAATGTTTACTTTTTATAAGCATTTACGGCTCTATATAATTAGTGATTGGATTATTATACTAAAAAATGTGATAAAATTTCATTCATGGATATAATAATTAGTTAAATTAATGCTTGTTCATCAATATAAATTGTTTTCTCCCACCTATATTGATTATGGAACTGTAATTTGACCATCAATCCATGTTGTTGGTTCTGGACCTACCAGTTCCATGAACTAGGATTATGTTAGATGATTTTATTACATGATTGAAATTTGTAATTTATTATGAAATTACTTTTATAAATTTAAAATATTGATTCATTTAATAAAATCATTTATTATGACTTGTTTCATACTGATACTGAATTTAAGGTCCAAGTTTCAGTTACATGATGTACCAATTGAAATTTATAAGGGTATGGATTTTATAAATTGGGAAAGGTGAAACATTTAACTAGCCATGATATATATATATATATTAGAGTATGAACCTCAATGAAATTAAACCTTTAAATGAACTGGTTACCCTTAAATGGGGATGCCAGTTGCAAAGTAAAGGGTGATTTCCTCTATACCTTGCAATTAAAACTCTATATACCGGAACCTATTTCATGTGATATAAAACCTATACCCTAATAAGGTCTTATTATTTGGTATTTGGGGGTGTCTCTTATAACTCCTATGTATTTTTATGGCCTTACTTTATTACCTAGACCTAGATTTTTAGAGAATGTGGAGAGGTGTGATCTTTTCTATAAGAAGGTTGTGTACATATCCTATTATGAATCCCAAATATTAAAAAATGTTGGTTTCTCTTCTGATGAGTGTATTTTGAATTATATATTCATGCCACCATGAAAACCTGAAGTATTATTTTAGAAGACTGGGGACCACCATGCTCCAAAGGTGGTGATCCCTGACCCGCCAGTGTTACCTCCTATTGTGCCACCTATAGAACCATATGATATTCCCGAATTGAGAACTAAGACCCAGTTTGGGGAGGGTTTCCTATATATTATATAGATTATGAAAGGTATTACCTTACCTTCCATGACTAAGGAAGAGTTGACTTAGTAATTCAAGTTCCATCATCCTCCCAACATATTAGGGGATAGAGGACCCCAATATGTTAATTCATAAATGGAACCCATATAATTGATATTCGAACATCTAGAGATGTCTTTAGAAAGAAAAATAGATTTTTCAATGATTTATTTGAGTTTGGGATATTATCATGTTTGATTTAGGCCTTCTAACATACCTTTTATATATTTATAGAGTAGTTATGGTTTTTATGAGTACCTAGTAATGTTGTTCGGTCTCACTAATGCACCATTTTTTATGTCTGATGAATCTTGTTTTCCACTGGTATCTAGATTCTTTTGTGGTATTATTTTTGGATGACATCTTGGGATTTTTCCTCTCTTGACATGACCATTAAAAACATCTTAATATCATGATGAATACATTGAGAGAGCACCATTATCAAGAAAATATCACCAAATTTTACTTTTTCATCAACAATATCTACTTACTAGGTCATATCATCTCAGAGTTGAGAGAATCAGTAGACCCATATAAGTTTAAAAGTGTAGTTTCCTAGGAGTAAAATAAGAATTCCATTGATATACTGAATTTATTGGGGAAATATATGTATTACATATACACTATCCATGATTAATCACACCGAGAAGCAACTATTACTAGTCTAACTATAAAGGCTATGAAATTCAAGTGGTTGGATGATTGTGAAAGATCCTTTTTGGAATTCAAAGGAATATTTTCTTCAACACTAATCCTGTTTTTTCTATATCTGGGTAGAAGTTATAGATTTTATTGTGATACATCAAATTTTAGGTTGGAAGTAGTTCTAACATAGGAAGAGTGAGTCATGTTTGACAGGTCTTTCTATTTACGGCCTCATAATAGAAATTACCCAAAGCACGATCTCAAAATAGATGTTGTTGTTCCTGATTTATGTTTTTGGAGGCTTTATTTTCTTGGGTAACATTTTTTTATCCAAAGATCAAGAAATCCTCAAGTATATCATTACTCAGAGTGATCTAAATCTCATGTAGTGTAAATAGGTTGAATACTAGCATTCCTTCAACTTTGATCTTGCTAATACTCCTAGAAAATGTAATACAGCAGTTGAAGATTTGATTTCGAAGACTCAGACATTAGCAATTCAAGAGGATAGTGCTGAGTATAAGATTATAACCATGTTTTTAGAGATGAATGTTGAGGTTATAGGTTCATCATAATCATATAGTCATCACAGATTTAGAAGTGGCCTCTACCCTTATAGAATAGAATAAGTTGATGCAGATTTCTAATCCCAAGGGCCATGTCCTAAGGAAAAACATCTCAACTATAGAATGATTCCCAGGTTAGACCATGTATGATGATGAGACCGTACACAATCATGGGTTTTTTTGGGATCTAGCAGACATCTGAGAGGTACTAATGTGGGAATCACATGCGACGTCTTATATATAACATCTTGTCATCACTAAGATTTATCAAAATATACATTGCTAGTATTAGCTGCTTGTTATAGAATAGAACATAGCAATATTTTCTACTCAATGTTCCACCTATCATCTATTTAAGGAAGAATGTAAGTGAATGGTAAGAAACTTATAGTCATTGTCCATTATCAATTAGAACTTGGCCAATGTCACTATCTAATTCTGGACATGTATTATTAGATATCCTCATTGCAATGATATAGTTTCGGTATTAATTCATTATTTGATGAGGGTTTCCCACTTATTACCTATTCAAAAGAGCTTCTCACTAGATATTCAAGGGACGTTATACATCATAGAGATCTTACTCCTTCATGGGAATCCACATTATATCATATCTAACATGGATTCTCATTTGACATCATGGTCCTTGTAGGGGTTATAGAAGGCCATGGGTACATATGTTATTTTGAGATAGTCATGTCACCCTCAGACTGACGGATAGATAGAATGTATGATTCGGGTGTTATAAGACATGTTATGAGCATGTGTCCTTGAACATGGGGTTTTTTGGTAGAACATATATCCCCAATTGAGTTCTCTTATCATAATATATTTCAAGCTATCATTCATACGGATCCTTACAAAGCCTTATATGGTAGGTCATGTTGATCACCTATATGATGGATAGAGGTAGGGTAGGTAGCTTTTCTTAGACAACTTCTTGTTTAAGAGACTTTATAGCTTGTTAATCTAATCAGGAATTGCTTGTTGGTTCATCAATCTGGGTAGAAGTCTTATGCTAACCATCATCGAAAACCACTTTTTTTAGGTCAGGGGTTAATTTCTTTCTTATTTCACATAGGTCGGTCCATTAATGGATTTAGAAGTAGGATAAGATTTTTCCTTCATTTGTCAAACCCTTTGAGGTTGTAGAGAAAATCTGATAAGTGGAATACCAGATTGAACTTACTTGGAGATACGTGTCTATTCATGATGTTTCTCATTTGTATCAGCTCCATCAGTATTATCCAAACCAAAATCATGTTTTACAGCCTAAGGTAGTTGAGTTATATGTGGATTATTTTTTTGAGGGTTACCTAGTGCATATCATAGATCATAGAATAAAGTATCTCCAAGGAAGTTCATCCCCTCTAGTATAGGTACTATAACAGCATGGCCGAGTACAGGACGTAACCTAGGTATAGGAAGCTAACGTATATGCTCAGTGGATGGAGATTTATGAGATAATACCTTAATAACCTAATAAGAAAAAATAAGGGATGAGTTTATTTAACTAGGTTACATTGTAATGACCTGGAATTTCAATATTTTATGAATCATTTTTAATTTGTTAAAACCCTGGTTGTTTTTTCTTTATTTTATTAAACCTAGAGATCATGCCCTATGGCTGCTCAGTTATGTTTTTAAAAGAAATTTTGTATAGGGGATGGAGCCTATATATAAGACCAATACAAGGAATGATTTAAATACATGATGTGTATTAAATAACTGATGTGTAAAAGCTCGAATAGACCCCTTCCACATAGTGAGCTTTTTTTCTGAGGAGAATAACCTGAGCTTTACCCAATGTGTAAACATTACACGTCGAGAAAATGCCTAGGGTCATTTTTTAAGGAGGTAAGGCCTTGTATTTTTTAAAAAGAGGCCTCACTTTTATCCTCTAATGCATAGCATAATCCACGCATAGAGGTCATCCATGCCTCACATAGTTTTCTATCATTATCCTCTATTCACACTCCAATCGGACTGCCATCGGTTTCATTTGATATAAAATGGGTATTTTTTACCTTTTGAAATTTCTTATATTCTCCTCCGATTCAAATTTTTATATTAGATGAGTGGTCATACATTTGCTAATGTATGTGTTCTATCAATTTTCCCTAAAATTTTTGGTGTTTTGTAACATTTTGTTTTTGTATCGCATGCTGGAAATTTCCATTCATTTCTATATAAGGTGTAACATCTCAGGTAAATAAAGAAATAATAAAATAACTTTTTTATTAATATTTTGATAATTAAATATTAATTTTACTTTGAATGGGTTGTTATGTTCGAGGGCGTACCCAATACACAACAACAGGTTTCTTTGAAATCTTACGTTGAACACTAATAATATAATATTATTATTTTAAATGGTAGTTAAATATTAGCTGTTGTATTAGAATGAATTAACAAAACTAATTATAATATCATTATACATGTTTGTTAAATAAAATTTAGAGGCTTAAAATTTTAATGAATCTAATTTTAAGCATAATTTACTTTAAAAGGTCAATTTACCGCCTTTTAATGGAGAACCCTCCTTAAATATAGTTTTGGTCACATTTATATGTTCTATTTGAAAAAATAAAATTATTATTTAGATTCAGGACATCAAAATTTACCTTGGGTAAATTTAAGTTATTTTTCTGGTAAAGTCCATTTTTTTACGAGTAGTGAAAATAGTGTATTTTTATTCAAAAGTGAATTTTAATCTAATTTATTTATATGGTTAAATTTTCTTTGTAATTGTTTTTAAAGTGTGATTAGATTATAGTTTTACCTATTAATCCAATTTCGGTCATTGGAATTAATTTCACTTTGAAATTGGATATAAATAACTGTCGATCTTTTGATAGTTATTATTTCATAAAAACACATAATTTGTTTTGACAACGGGAATTAATTTTAAATTTATTAATGAAACTTCTATTTTTCTAATTTGGTAAAATAGACATAATTTTTGAATTCGGAATATCAAATATAGATTAGGCTGAATTTTTTTTAGTTTTCTGTAAAACATCAATTTTTGATGAATAGTGAAACCACTAAGTAGTTGTTAAAAACTGACATTTTCATTTAAATGAAATTTTACCTCTTTTGAGGACCAAATTTAGAAAATTAGACATACATGGTTGTTATTAGTATGTAAAATGTGTTCTAATAAGATGAAAATATTTTCTGATGAATAGTAACTTTTAACTTATTTACCGCGGTTAAAGGTAAAAAGGTTAATTCAAGGTAAAAATAATATTATAATAACACAAAATTATCTTAACACTTGTCCTGGCCTTATTTGTTGAGTCATTTACGACCATGGCCATCTTTGGGTCGATTTTGGGACCCCATTGAGAAACTTGGTAGTGATAATGACACTTTAAATTAATTAACTTAATGTAATGATAAAAATGACACAAACAAATGTCTTTTAGTAAATAAATTTTTTACATGGGGTTATATAAATTATCCATTAAACTATAAATATTAATTGGAAATATGAAAATATTAAATACATCATGGTAGTTTTTTTATAATTATTAGACATCAAATAAATTAAATTATTTATGACACAATAATGATGCAGTGTTTACCCCATTAATAAAAGATTTAAATAAATAAGATTAAAAATCTTAAAAAAATATCCAAAACAAGTCCAATTCTTATTGAATGATTTTATTTCTACAATGAGTCATCTTATCTTCGACTTTAATTAGTTTTGGACCTTTAGAAACTGAATATCTTTATATAATAAAATAATATTTTCACACTCCTAAACAGCCCCTCCTCCCCCTTATAAAAAGCCCTCACTTCTAAAAAATTCCTCAAACCTCTCAAGCCCTTTGGATCATCTATCCTCTACCCAATTAATCTCCCTACATCCCTATACTCTTCTTAAAAGCCTTTACTTAGGGATAAGACACTTTAAGAATTCCTTTTGGTTCAAACCAATGGGGGTTACCCAAATTAAAGGTAATTGTTTATCTTAAATTCATTTCTTTTATTTTACTTCACCAACCCATAACTCTTTTTATTCAATTCATAGTTATCAACATCAATATCTTAAATATATTAGGATGTTTTTATGAGAATTATTTTAACT
The DNA here is from genome assembly GCA_963277665.1 of Viscum album. Classification (NCBI taxonomy): domain Eukaryota; kingdom Viridiplantae; phylum Streptophyta; class Magnoliopsida; order Santalales; family Viscaceae; genus Viscum; species Viscum album. The sequence goes on along the minus strand of OY728153.1, from coordinate 879,582,970 downwards.
ACACTTACACACAGCTCCATCTAATTGGTGAAGAACATACCGAATCTGTTGATGGCAAACTAACGCCTCATGAAACGATGATTGTTCGATTATCTCCTACCGCCTCTCATGGTTTCCATTAAGATAAAACTATATTTATATATGATATATATTATGTTTATGTTTTCTTTATTCTTCTGTATTTCTCTTTTATATCATACCTTTATGGTTTCCATTATGGTTAAGCACGATAATTTCATTTGTGGAGGTGCGGACTACCGCCCCCTCAAAGTGATATGAATCATTAATGCCATATGTGGGACGTATAAAGGATGGAGTTAATGATATTATATATGAAATTATACTAGATATATATGATATATATGATATCTAATTCATTAATATCAATCTGTATATAATTATTCTTTTGACCATTTGAACTACTTGTAATTATAAAAAGTCCATTTTTGACTCAAGCACCAAATATTGACAAAACGAATGTCATTAACTTAAATGATTACATGATGTTTATAACATTGTAATAAGTGATATAAAAAGAATAATAAACTTGAAAGATTTTCTTATGTAAGAAGAAATTAAATTTAGTTTATTATTCCAGATATTAAATAATGAATGGGTCATGTCGGACATGAGTTATGGTACTTCGTCTCAATCTACTTTCATTGAGGAATATTTCAATAATATATACCTTCTTCATTTACATGGTGTATAATAAAACCATTAGACATTTACTTTCATTCAAAGGGAATATTGTTTCAATGAAGCATTTTACTAAATGACAAATGGAAGGTTTTTAGCATTTGTAGCGACAATGAACTCTCTGCTGTCGTAATTGTTATTTGGTTTCCTCTATAAGCCTTAATGTTTTCTAAAATGAAAAAGGAAATCCATTATTTATTTTTTGGGTGTCATGGTATTGAAAATGGTTTTTTAAATTGATTTATTATTTCAATATCTTGAAATTATTTCTTGTGATTGTAAATTAAATGTTATTAGTGAAATGTGTATATTTGATATATTTTATGTGTTTTGATTTTATAATGGTACTTGGACATTTGATGGGTGGTTACGTGATAAAGCAAATGACGGGTGGTGTCATTATAAACCAGGATGGGTGGTTATGTTATAACCTCCAATGCATTGGTTATGGAAGTCGTCCATATGGCTTTTCTATTTAGTGATATGTGTGGAAGTTGACCGTATGGTTATTCCATTTAAGTATGTTTATGTCCCAAGTTACCTTAATATGTTATGTGTTCTTTATATGGGTCTTATGGTTAGATTTTTTTTACAAAAGGGTAAGAAATGATCTTCTATTCAGTGAAGAGTATTTACTACTTCTTAAAGATGAAATTTATTACTTTTCATAAAGTATTCATGGTTTACATGTTTTTTTGAAAAACTAATAGTTTTCCTTCTTTGTGTATCCCTTACTGAGCTTTTTTTGATCATTCCACATTTTTTAAATCTTTTCCACAATACCTAAACCGGAATAGGGTCAAGGATGGGATCTATGAAATGTCATGTTGTCTAAAACATTGAACTAGACATGAAACTTTTTTTAAGAGTTTCTATTTTTTGAAAGAAATAGAAAATGAGTTGAAGTGTCTACCTTGTAATTTTCGAGATGTAATATAATAGTTATGGCCTAATTCTCTAAAACTCTAAACTTGAAAATAACCTCAATGTGAATTATTCATTTAATTCAAGATTATGTAATTTTTATGGCTGGGTCCGTGTAGTTGGTATCATAGGTCTGTTTAGAAAACATTAGGAGATTGGGTATTCTTAAATTAATATCCACAAATTAATTTTTGTTAATATTGAAATGATATAGCATTTATAGATTACCTTGTTTATTTTCCAAAGATAATTCTATGTTCAAAATGGTTTTCTGTAGAGGAACCATGGCAACTATGTTGGGACGACATTAGGAGTAAGACAACCTTCCAAATCAGCAACCAGAGATGGTCAGAATTGGAACCAAATAGTTTGTTTTAGTGATGGAACAGTTGAATCAGGCTATAAATGGGGGTGGTATCCATGCACGAGATTATCCAGATCAACCACATAGGAACATGTCGGTAGTGGATCATTTTATGTGGCAACATCCCCCATCATTCAGAGGATCATATGACCCTGTGCTAGAAAAATGGTCGATTAAAGCACTGGAGAAATTTTTTAATGTCATGGGTTGTTCAGAACATCAAAAGATTAGTCCCGCTATTTACCGTTTTGAAGGTGAAGCAGATCGGTGGTGGTCGATGGTGAAAAATATCAGTGATAGTGAGGAGATTTATGCTCATTATTGGGATGAATTCAAATGTTTGTTTCTTCAGAAATATTTTTCTATGGTGGTTCCTCTAAGGATGGAAAAACAATTCTTGGAATTGAGACAGGAGGATGACTCAGTGGCTGCTTATAAAGAAAAATTCACTCGACTGGCAAGGTATGCTCCAAATTAAATCTGAGATCTTGATACTAAGATAAATCGATTTTACTTAGTACTGAAGCCACGATATCAAAGATCATTAGCCTCTCATGAGTTCAAAAGTTATGAAAAGATTGTTCGATGTGTGGAGAAGGTGGAAATGGAATTTGTCGATGATCAGATGTTCTTTGAAAAACAACAGAATAAAGTGTCCAGTTGGCAGGAAAAGGGAAATAATTCATCAAATAAGCCTTGAGGTAAGAAAATAAATATCCATATTGTGAGAAGTGTGGTAAAAATCATCCTAGATAATGTTTATCAAAGTCTGGGAAGTGATTCTGGTGTAGTAATTCTGGTCATATTGCTCGTAACTGTAAGGAAAATGATCAGGCAGGCAATGAAAAGCTAGAGGTAATATGTTTTTAAGTGAAATGAAATGGTTCATTATGAAAATGATGGTCCAACAAAGAAGAAAACTGAGGGAAAGTAGCTAGACTAAAAGCAGAAAGGGGTGGTGAAGTCCATTTCAACTACTTCAGTAGATGTTGGACCATCAAATAAGCTAGTATCAGGTACTCTGTTTGTTTGTTTAGATTATGCCAATGTGTTGATTGATTCAGGGTCTACAAATTCGTTCATTTATGAGATGTTTTCTAGTAAATTGGGAATTCAATCTGAAGACATGAATCTTGAACTTATGGTAAAAACATCCGGGGAAATATTGAGATGAAACGAAATTATAAGAACCTTTATGTCCTTATGTGCAGGAAGAATCAACCTACAAGCCCTATTGTTTTTCCTCTAGTAAAGTTTGATGTTATTTTGGGTATGGATTGGCTTTTTATTTATCATGATAAGATTGAATGTAGAGCTACAGAGGTTTCTTTTCAGAAATATTTTCTGTTTTTGTACAAGAATGAACACTTGATTTTGATAACATATCAGGAAGCTGAAAAACTATTAAGAGATGGAAATGAATGTTACCTTGCACATGTTGTTTAAAACTAATTAACTTTTAAAATAAATTATGTGTCAGTGGTTAATGAGTACTTGATATTTTTTCTGATGAGTTTCCTAGTATTATACCTGATCGGTAAGCAGAATTTACTGTTGACTTAATTCCTGATGCTAAGCCAATTTCAAAACCCCCTTATCGAATGACTCAAAATGAACTTTTAGAGTTAAAGATGAAATTATACGAGTTATTACATGAATGTTTCATTTGACCTAGCACATCACCATGGGGCACTCCCATATTATTTGTTAAAACGAATGATGGTTCAGTTAGACATTGAATTGATTATAGAGAATTGAATAACATCACTGTTAAGAACAAGTACCATTTACCTCATATCGATGATTTCTTTGATCAGCTCTAGGAAGATCAGTATTTTTCAAGGTTTGATTTTAGGTTGGGGTACCATAAGTTGAAAGTAAAGGAAGTAGACATTCTGAAGATCGAATTTTGTACTAGATATGGCCATTATGAATTTGTAGTTATTCCTTTTGGTTTAACTAATGCACCTGTTGTATTCATGGATCTTATGAATAAAATTTTTCTTGACTTATTTGATAAGTTTTTGGTTGTGTTCACTAATGATATTTTGGTTTATTCAAAAAGTAAAGTAGAAAATGAAATTAATTTAAGGGTTGTCTTTCAAACCCTAAAAGAAATAAAATTGTTAGGGAAATTTAGCAAGTGTGAGTCTTGGTTACAGAAAATAAATTTCCTTGGTCACATTGTTTCAAAAAAATGACAAAACTATAGATCCTACTAATACAAAGGTTGTTGAAGAATGGCCAAGTCCCACAAATATAACAAAGATTCGTAGTTTTCATGATTTGGAAGGTCATTACCAGAGGTTTTTTGAGAATTTTGCATGGTTATCTATCCCACAGACTAATATAAATTGAAAAGGTGTTAAGTTCATTTTGACAAAATAATGTGATGATTGTTTTCAATAATTGACATGAAAATTAGTGAATGCTCCAGTTTTGGCACTGCCTTAAAGAAATGGTGAGTTTGATATTTTCATTTACACTTTGTTGAAAGGACTTGGATGTGTCCTTATGCATAATGATCAGGTAATTGCTTACACTTCATGTCAGTTGAAACCACAAGAGTTAAATTACCCTACACATGATTTTGAATTAGCTGCTGTTGTTTTTGCTTTAAAAATTTGGAGGCATCATTTGTATGGAGTAAAATGTGAAATATATAATGACCACAAAAGTTTAAAGTATATATTCACTCAAAAATAATTGAAAATGAGAAAGAGTATATGGTTGGAATTAATCAAGGATTATGATTTCATGATTAATTAACATCAAGGAAATCAAAATAAAGTGCCTAATGATTTGAGTCAAAAAATTAATTCTTCATTAACCATGATAACTTTGAAATGAGATCCTTTGGTTTTTGATTTGATAAACTTTGGCATAGAAGTTTTTGGAGTAAGAAATTATTCTGTTTTATTTCAATTGTTAGTGAAATCATCTCTATCATACAGAATAAAGATAGCACAGAAATAAGATAGTGAGTTGTAAAGAAATGTAGAGTTGGTTCAGAAGGGTATGTTTCTTGATTTTAACATTGAAAATGATTGGGTGTTTAGGTTTGGAAAAAGATTATTCATTCCTTGTGATTCACGGTTGAAGAATGAATTGTTATGTGAAGCACATAGTTTCCCATTTTTAGTTCATCCTGGATGTACAAAGATGTACAAAGATCTTCAAAAATATTACTGGTGGGATGGAATAAAAAGAGATATTGATGATTTTACTGTGAAGTGTTTGACTTGTCAGTAGGTTAAAGTATTGTGGAAGTTACCGAAAGGGATGTTGCAGTCTTTACCGGTGCGAGAGTGGACATGGGAAAATATATCCATGAAATTAATTGTGGGATTACCAAAGACATCTCGAGGTAATAATGCAATCTAGGATATTGTGGATCGATTGCCTAAATCTGCTCATTTCCTTCCTATTCAATATAATTTATCTCTAGATCAACTTTCTCGATTGTATGTTAAAGAGATATTCATGTTTTATGGTGCTCCGCTCTCCATTGTATCTGATCGTGACCTCTGGTTTACATCTAACTTTTAGAATGGCCTTCAGAAGTTTTTGAGTACTGAATTAACTTTTAGTATAGCTTTTCATCCTCAATCAGATGGGAAATTAGAACGAACAATTCAGACCCTGGAAGAAATGTAACATGTTTGTTCACGGGATTACCAGGGATGTTGGGACCAACATCTTTCATTAGTTTAATTTTCTTATAATAATAGTTTTCATTCCAGTATACAGATGGCTCCATTTGAGGAATTATATGGAATGTGATGTCAAACTATAGCTTTTTGGGATGAATTAGGTGAAAGTAAACTGATGGGACATGAATTGGTAGAATATGTGGCTGAAAAAGTTCATTTGATTCAAAAGAACATGAGAACATCTTAGAGCATGCAGAAACGTTGTGTGAATAACCGGAGAAAGGATCTCTCTTTCGTGGTAGGTGATCATGTCTTTCTCAAAGTTTCTCTGTGGAAAAGTGTGATGCATTTTGGTAAGAAGGTAAAGTTGAGTCCGAGGATCATTGGACCTTATTAAATCCTAGAAAAATTTGGATCAGTTGCATACAGAGTGTCTTTACCTCCCAGTTTATCCCAGCTACACAATTTTTTTCATGTTTCAATGTTGAGAAAGTATATACTAGATCCATCTCATGTTTTGAGTCCATAGTTAGTTCAGTTGAAATAGAATCTCTCTTATAAGGAACAACTAGTCCATATTATTGACTGTAAAAAGAAATTGTTGCAAAATAAGGTAATTCATGAGGTAAAGGTTTTGTGGAAAAAAATGTATGGTTGAAGAGGCAATGTGGGAATCTGAAAATTCTATGAGGGATAAATACCCCCACTTATTTGATAAGTGAATAAAATTTGGAGGATGGAATTTTCAAATGGGGGGTAGGATGTAACATCCCGAGTAAATAAATAAATAATACATTCTCTTTTTTATTAGTATTTTGTGAATTAAATATTAATTTTATAATAAAGGGGTTGCTATGTTTGATGGAATACCTGATACGCAACAACAGATTTCTTTGAAATCTAATGTTACACACTAATAATATAGTATTATTATTTTAAATTGAAGTTAACTCCTAGCCATTTTATTAGAAGGAATTAAATAAACTAACTACAATATGATTATACATGTATGTTAAATAATATTTATAGGCCTAAAATGTAAATGAATCTAATTTTAAGCATAATTTACATTAAAAGGTTGATTTACTACCTTTTAATGGTGAAACCTCTTTAAATATTATTTTGGTCACTTTTATATGTTCTATTTGACAAAATAAAGTTCTTCTTTAAATTCGGAACATAAAAATTTACTTTGGGTAATGTTTTGGTATTAATCTGGTAAAGTTCATTTTTTATGAATACTGAAAAATACTGTATTTTTATTCGAAAGTTAATTTTAATCTAATTTATTTATATGGTTATATTATCTTTTTAATTGGTTTTAAAGTTTAATTAGATTATATTTTTATCAATTAATCCAATTTTGTTCATTGGAATTAATTTCACTTTGAAATTAGACATAAACAAGTGTCGATCTTTTAATAGTTATTGTTTCTTAAAAACAGGTTATTTGTTTTGACAACGGGAATTATTTTTAAATTAATTAACAAAACTTCAATGTTTTGAATTTTCTAAAACAGAAATCATTTTTGAATTTGGAATACCAAATATAACATAGGCTGAATTTTTGGTAGTTTTCTGAAAAACTTCAATTTTTTATGAATAATGAGACCACTAAGTAGTAGTTAAAAACTGAACTTTTTATTTAAATGAAATTTTACTGCTTATATGGATTAAATTTAAAAAATAAGACATACATGGTTGTCATTATTAAGTAAAATTTGGTTCAATAAGATGAAAATAATTTTTGGTGAATAGTAACTTTTGAATTTTATTTACCGCGGATAAAGGTAAATAGGGTTATTCAAGGTAAAAATAATGTTATAATAATAAAACATTACCTTAAAACTATTTCAAAACTTATTGGTTGAGTCATTTACGACCATGTTCACCTTTGGGTCGATTTTGGGACCTCATTGAGCCACTTGGAAGTGATAATGACACTTTAGATTAATTAACTTCAAGTAGTGATAAAAATGACACAAACAAATATCTTTTAGTAAAAAAAAATTTACATGGGGTTATATAAATTATCTTTTCAAATATAAATATTCATTGGAAAGATGAAAATATTTCCTACATCATTATATTTTTTCATAATTGTTAGACATCAAAAAAATTAAATTATTTATGACACAATAATGATGCAGTATTTACTTCATTAATAAAATATTTTAATAAATAAGTTTATAAATATTAAAAAAATATCCAAAACCAGTCCAATTTTTATTGGATAATTTAATTTTTACATTGACTCATCATATTTTAGACTTTAATTAGTTTTTTACTTTTATAAACTGAATATCATTATATAATAAAATAATATTTCACACTTTCCTAAAGATCCCCTCCTCCCCCTTATAAAAATCCCTCACTTCTAACCAATACATCACACCTATAAAGCCCCTTGGCTCATCAAAACTCTACCCAATTAATCTCCCTAAAACCTTATCCTCCTCCTATAAGTCTTACTTTTGGAAGAAGGCACTTCAAGAAGTCCTTTTGGTTCAAACCAAATGGATTTACTCAAATTAAAGGTAATTGTTTCTCTTAAATACTTTTCTCTTATATTACATCTCCAACCCCTAAACTCTTTTTATACCTTTATTTTATAAAAAAATCGGTATATTAAATATACTATGATGTTTTTTTGAGAATTATTTTAACTCCACTTACACATACCTCCATTTAATGGGTGAAACAAATACTGTTTCTGTGGATGGAAAACTAATGCCTCCCGAGACGATGATTGTTCGATTATCTCCTACTACCTCTCATGGGGGCCATTAAGATGACACTATATTTATATATGATATATATTATGTTTATGTTTTCTTTATGCTTATGTATTTTTTAATTTATATCATACCTTTATGGTTTCCATTATGGGTAAACACGAAAATTTCATTTGAGGAAGTGCGGACTACCACCCCCTCAAAGTGATATGACTCATTAATGCCATATGAGGGACGTATAAAGGATGGAGTGAATGATTTTATATATTATATTATACTGGGATAATAATATAACTATGTATCACTATGTTTTAATTCCATTAAGAGAATAAATAGAAGTAGAAGTAGCATTCATACGTACGTACGACTTACCGTCTCCATGACGAGTACATTTCATTTCTTACCTCCAAATGTTATGTATTATTATAAATACATGTATATACTAGATATATATGGTATATATGATATCTAAATCATGAATATAATTCTTTATATAATGAACTTTAGACCATGTGAACCACTTGTAGTTATAAGAATTTCATTTTTGACTCAAGTACCAAATATCGACAAAACGAACATTACTAACTTAAATGATTACATAATATTTATAACATAGAAATAAGTGATATAAAAGAAATAATAAACATGAAAAAGGTTCTTAATCACGAAAAAATTAACTTTAGTTTATTATTATAGAGATTAAAGAATGAACGGGTCAAGTCAGACATGGGGTATGGGACTTCATCTCAATCTCCTTTCATTGAGGCATATTTCGATAATATATACCTTCTTCTTTTACACAGTGTTTAATAAAACCCTTAGACATTTACTTTCATTCAAAGGGAATATTTTTTCAATGAAGCGTTTTACTAAATGAAAAATGGAAGGTTTGTAACATTTGCAGCGACAATGAACTCTCCGCTGTCGTAATTGTTATTTGGTTTCCTCTATAAGCCTTAATGTTTTCTAAAATGAAAAAGGAAATCCCTTATTTATTTTTTGGGTGTTTTGGTATTGAAAATGGTTTTTGAAATGGATTTATTATCTCAATATCTTGAAATTATTTCTTGTGATTGAAAATTAAATGTTATTAGTGAAATGTTTATATTTGCAATATTTTATGTGTTATGATTTTATAATGGTACTTGGACATTTGACGGGTGGTTACGTGATAAACCAAATGATGGGTGATGTCATGATAAACTATGATGGGTCGTTACATTATAACCTCCAATGCACTGGCTAAAGAAGTCGATCGTATGGCTATTCTATTTAGTGATATGTGTGGGAGTCGATCGTATGTTTATTCCATTTAAGTATGTTTATTTCCCAAGTTACTTTAATATGTTATGTGTTCTTTATTTGGGTTTTATGGTAATATTTTTGATAAAAAGGGTAAGAAATGATCTTTTATTTAGTGAAGTGTATTTACTACTTCTTAAAGGTGAAATGTTTTACTTATGATAAAGTATTCATGGTTTACTTGTTGTTTTGAAAAAATAACAGTTTTCCTTATTTGTTTATCCCTTATGGAGCTTTTTATGATCATCCCATGTTTTTTAAATGTTTTTCATAGGACATAAAGTGGAATAGGGTCAAGGATGGGATCATGGAAATTTCATGCTGTCTAAAACATGGAACTAGACATGACTCTTTTTTTCAAGAGTTTTTATTTTATAAAAAAATGGAAACTGAGTAGAAGTGTCTACCTTTTAATTTTTGACACGTAATGTAATAATTAGGGCCTAATTCTCTAAAACTATAAACATGAAAATGTCCTCTATGTGAATTATTAATTTAATTCAATATTATGTAATGTTTAAGGTCGGGTCCTTATATAAGGTCATTACCCATTATAAATTAAATGAAGAATGTTATGATACCTCCTTAAAGCCTTATTAATTTTTTGAAGTATGGTTACCTCATTTATCTCTACCCCTTTAGGCGTGATAAATTAAATTCCATCTTTAATAAAATATGTAAATGACAAACCACCTCTTAAGTGGGTTTTCTTTACAATGAAATTGATTTTCCTTGACATATAAATTAAATATATTAAATTAATAAAATGTGTGTGGGTGGAAAGGCCATAAGAAATATTATATATTTATAAATAGGTTTTATCATCATGACACCCATAGTTAGACTAGGTTAAATTAATATAAAATAATAAGAGGTAATTCCTTTTGATTAATGTAACACCCCAATATTTCCTAGTATATTACCTATTTATTGTAATTTAATAGCTTTCCCAACAAGCAACACCAAGTTTGAGAAAACCATGAATTTCCAAACTATTTGTTCCAAAAGAATTAATTAATTGTATTAAGAACATTTTGAATAATCCATATAATTTTAACATCCATATTATGTGTTTCTTAGACATAATATAAGAACAAATTCTATTTTTCAGATAAAAATATAATTTTTAAAAAAATTCAATTTTAACACCTGTTAATGGGGAACCCTTTTTAAATCCAATATTTGACACTTTTATATATTAAATTTGACCAAATAAACTTATTCTTTAGAAGTGAGACATAAACATTAGGTTTGGATAAATTTTTGGTGTTTATCTGATAACTTTCATATTTTTTGGAATAATGAAAAATACTAAATTTTAATAGAAAATAACTTTTTTATTCAAAATAATTTATAGTATTAAATTATAAATTTGAATGGTTTTAAATTATAATTAGATTATGTGTTTTCATTTAATTCAATTATTGTCAATAAAAGTAATTTTACATTTAAATTGGACCTAAACACATATCTATCTTTTGATAGTTTTCACTTCTCAAAACCCCGCTTTATGGTTTTGACAACAAGAATTAATTAACTCAACATAATTGTTTTTAATTTGGTAAAATAGGCATTATTTTTGAATTCAGACTATCAAAATTATCTTAGGGTGAATTTTTTGCATTTTTCTGAAAACATTCAACTTTTTATGAATAGTGAAAAACACAACGTTACAGTTTAAAATTGAATTTTATTTAAATAATTATTATTTATATTTAAATTTATTTTAAATTTAAAATAGTTACATAATACCTATATTAGCTCAATTTAATTCATTAGAGTCATTTTATAATGAGATTATATGTATAAAATTTTATTGAATTTTTTTATCGTCTTTTACCCAGCTTCTACGAACATTTTCAAATTGCCATAAAATATAATTTTACAGCTTCTATGAATTGAATTTCAAAAATATGAGACACACAGTTGACATCGGTAAGAAAAATATGGTTCAATAAGATGAATATAATTTTTGTGGAATACTAACTTTTCAATTTTATTTACCAATGTTAAAAGTAAATAGGTTAATTAAAGGTAAAAAATAAAATTAAAATTAACTAAAAACATGTCCTAATTCTATTTGATAAGATTATTTTGACCAAAATCAATATTAGGAAACAAAATATCGATTTGATCCATTGGGGTTAGATTATGACATTTATTATATTTTATTTAAAGAAGAGTTAAAATTGTTAAATTCAATGTTTAATAACTAAACCATTTTAATATAGGGTTAAACATAAGATAAATTCGCCTATAAATTTCCATTAAATAGCCGAAAATATTTACTACATCATGGAATTTTATTTATAATTTTTATACAATACATAATTAAATTTATTTATGACACAATGATGATTAAGTAATTACCTTATTAATGAAAGATGAAAATAATTGATTTTATAAATATCAAAATTAATGTAAATTTAGACTTTTGATGACATCCAATAATTTTCGAGGATAATATGACATTTTAGGTTTGATTTAATGTATTTTTTAGTAGTATTAAACTTTTTATGACTTTCATAAAAACCAAATACCAAATCATGTCAAAATTGACAGAAATGGGTTTTTAAAACAAATACTATATTATTAAATGATATAATAATCATAAAAATATAAATTTTGGACAACGTACTTATATACTGATATATATGTCATTAATGAACCAATTTAGGTTCTATTTGCATTTTATATTAAGTTTATTAACCATGTAATATAAAAATACAAGAAGGCATGGTAAAAGTTAAACTATTAAACTTAGAGTTAAATCTAAAAGATATGGTTGATATGGGGATATAAACTTGTCTAAAACCTAAATTTTGAGGGTTTTCTGACCCATCCTCAAATTATATTGGAATTAAATCCATTTTGTTCCATTATAAACCGAACAATATTTTATAATAAAATAATATTTCAATCCTTTCGTAAAGTGACCCTAACCTCTCTTATAAAAGGGTACTTCACCTTCTCTTATATTAGCATCTCCTGAACCATTTTTCCCTACCAATAATTGCTCAATAATCCTCCAAACTAATCCTAATTGAACCTAGAGGCCTTAATTGAATCATAATATAACCTAAGGATCCCTTTGGATCAAATCAAAAAGAAGAACCCGAAGAAGAGGTAATTACATCATCACTTTTTTCAAAGTTCTTTTCTTCTTCCACTTCCTCTTTCTTATTGTTTCCATTCTTAAATAATAACTACAGTACTGTCTACATATGGATATGTTATTATAAATATGTTACGACCATATTCAATATTATATCCATCCTATGAATGAAAAAGTCACCATACGTTCATATGTACATCTTACCGTCTTCACATCGTGGTGTAGTTTGATATTAAACACTCATCATTTGGATGGGTATAATAATGAGTATAATTGATGTAAATAATAAATATAAAATGATAATTATTTTTTATATTTATTATACCATCCAATTTCATACAATTTCACCATCAATATAATGATACCACCGCTCGTGCTTACGTACGGCTTACCGTCTCCATGACGCGATAAGAGTCATGTTCACCATTCAACGATGATTATAAATATATTATTATTAATAAGTATTTAATATATGACATAATAATTCTAATAAATAAATATATATATATATATATATATATATATTTACATATATCTCATTCACTTACCTCTTTCCAATATGATATGAAAACCGAAACGACGTTTATGCGTACGTATGGCCTACTATCTCCATAAATGGTATTTTCCATTTCATATATAAATATATAATACATAATTATATTCTGAATATATATGATACATAAATAATGTTTTATATTTTGAAATTAATTAAATCATGATATAAGTTATACGATCAAGAATAACAAGTTAAAACTCGTATAATAAAGAAAGCGATTATTACCCCAAATGTTATTTTAATATAGAAATTATTATCAAATGGGATGTATAAAGCCATAAATGAATAAAGTATGATATCATAAATATGAATGTGGTTTTGTTATAATTTAATAACATACTATGGTCATTATACATGAGGTTAAACATACCCTCGGCCAATGGAATGTACAAGGTAAGGGTTAATTCCTCAATCTCATTATTATCTGAGATTGTTTACGTGTATGTATTTACTGAGAAACTTATATCATCCATGTCTATTTTTTATAAACGTGTTTTCAAAATAAATATTTTATGGTCAAGTAATCTTTATCAAGATCATAATTTTAACTATTTTAATGATTTATTTTTCTAAATCATTTTAATTAATGTCCAAGTTTTAAAAATGATTTTAAGGATTTATTTATATGGACGTGATTGTCATAAAATGTTAATTAATTTATAAGTTTCAAAGTGTAATGGGACACTTTTATTCAAAAATATCTCTTAAATTAATTATTTTATAAATTTGTGACTTTTAAATGATTTCACAAAAAGGATATTTCTCTAAAATAGTTTTACTGATCATTTAAAACTATATCAATATCCTTTACTAGATATTATTCTTGATTAAGGATGATTTATTAAAATATAATCTTCCATATTTTCTTTAATGAGTTATGATATGTTTTATGGTGAATGTACTATTTTTTTACCATTTATGGTTTATGGTTAAAGTATTGACATTTTTTATGCTATTTTTAATACAAATGTTTATCTTATGTTTCAACATTTTCAAATGAGGAATGAATTGGACTTAGTAAGTGAAGAGTGGAGCCCTATATAGCTCATCGATGCATCGGTAGTTATCATGAGACAATATAGTGTCTTGACACAAGGCCTTGAGAAAAATTATTTGTAGTCTTGGCATGATACCTTGACTATGTGTTTATGATGTTCGGCATTATCCATTCCCTCGTTATGAAATTATTTTTTACATGTGATTATTTGACTAGTAGAATATCCATATGAATTTTTATTTGGTAATGTATGATTTATTTTTTCCATATTATGTTTACGTTTATTTTTAAAATGTTTTAGTTTTTATTACACATTTTTCCTTAAAATTTTATAGCTTCCACTAAATTATTTACCCTTACTGAGCATATGTTCTCACCCCATTATTATGTTTTATTTTCATAGGATTACATGAATTGTATTTTCATAGATATGCAAGGTTAATCTAGGGGAATAATTTCGTTATCAAAGGATTATTTATGTTGTGTTTTTTGTTTGAGTGTGTAATGTAATGTTCGTGTATGGAATCTATTTTCCAAGACTGCTAAAATTATCGTCCATTCGGGACTTGATTCCTTGTAATCATGCAAATGTATTAAAATAATACACCAGATCCAAGATTCTAGGGTCGAGAAATTAAATTTGTTATCATATGATGTTTAGTAGCAACCTTATAAATAAATTTATATAAAATCCGATTAGGAAATATTACCCTAAAACAGACTTTGAAGATTAGTATTGAAGAACATCCAAAATTTTGGTATTGTTGAGATTTTGGGAATTTTCCATGCAATACATCTATTTCTGGATATGATCCAATAGAGGCGGCTCTGGCATAGATGTATCCAGGGGTAAAACCCAAAAACACCACTCTGAGCTAGACTCAAACAGGAGCTGGTGCACAACAATGGGCTTTGCATCACTCTTGGTTACGAAACTCCCGGGGGATATTCTAAGAATAATTCACATTTTCTTTACAAACCATTATGAAGGATTTATGAGTAAATATTTATCAAAGAAACAATTTTCAGATTATGAGACTAGATATTCAGTTAATATTAATCATTTTTCTAGTTTTTGGATTATACATTATGATATTATCTAACCTAGTGTATTTCATCATTTAGAAATGGAGCCTAGTAGAATGAATGAGAACTCCAGCAATACGCATGATCCAAAGAGTAAGAAGGTCCATATATTTCATGGTATTGAGCCAAAATTTAGAATGGAAATATTCTCCAATGTATTATCGTCATATGAAGAGAAAAATATGGATAAAGGGAATAAGGGAAAGAGGTATTTTTCCCATATGTGATACATGTGCAAATAATCACCCTTGGAAGTGCTTGAAGGGAATGTGAATTTATTTTAAATGTTGAGAAAAAGGACACCAAGTTCGGGATTTCAAGGGTAAGAAAAAGGTTTCAAATGTACAATGCTTCATCTACAAGGACTTGGGACACTACACCAATCAATGTATCAATCATCAGAGTATACCACAAATGATGTTATTGGATAATAATCACGTAATGATACTACCACAGATGATGAGGAATGATTAGTGTTCTTATGTTTTTATTAAAGAATTGTATCATTTGAGTACAAGTTATACTAATTATAAAGTATATAAGGATTGTACTACAGAATGTTTTCATTAAGGATTTGAGATTTTATGGTACCAAGTAAAGTGACACAGTTTCAAGTTAAACAATTGGGACAATATATGGTTGGGAGAAATATAACCATTATTATTTTTCTACAACTAAGATAATGATTTCAGAATATGATATCATTGAGTTGGATAAAGTATATTGAATATTATTGACGAACATAGAACTAATTAATTATTTTTTATTCCTTCATTGTTGGAGTATAAAACATTATTGGATGTGAGGAGTATATATGTTATTCTATAAAGAATAAGGGAGAATGAACGTATTCAATAAGGTTTTATGGTAATTTAGGGTGTGACCATGTTTTAAGAAAATAAATGATGAAGTTATTCACATGTTATTATGTACAAAAAAGAGATGTTAATTATGTTTACCTCCCATATAAAGTTTTAGGTTGTGATTTTAAACAAAAATATTTTTTGGATAAGTCTACAGGTTGGAATGGAGTAAGTAGAGCACTTGATATTTTGTGTGAGGTTAAAGTATAATTTATTGGATACTATGACATAAAATTTTGGATTTCAGTTAAAATATAGAGAATTAATGAAATAATTGTGGAACTTATGATTTATAAAATTTATATTTGGCATAAAAAAATTATTTGTTAACATTCATTTCCTAGTATAAGGGATGAATTGAAAATAGATTGAACCACAACCAAATGATGAGATTATGATTAAGACAGGTAATAAAATCAAGTATGCTTTCATGAGTTATTATCTTGATAGTAAATTAATCCCTCCTCTTAAAAAAAAATAAAGTATCTAAAAAACTGTGTTATCCTAATACCTTATGTTTGGTTGAACCGATGATATTTTAAATCATTATAGATTTATGGCTTTGAGGCCCTCAATTTTTTCCCTTTTTTGTTCACTTTTTTGTGATTGATGAAATCAGTCACTCCCAAGAAATATTTAAATTTTTCCTCCAATTATGGGTCTATAATTTCCAGAAATGTTCTCCTATTAGAAACCCTAATTTCTTGTTGACTGTTTCATTTCTCTTTCCCTCTTATTAAAACTAACGTTTAGTAACCCTATTTCTGATGTGGGTTTTCCATAAAGGTATTTTCTATTTTAAACCTGTTATTTTTGAAAAACAATTTCAAATTTCAAGGACAAAATTTATTGAATGAGGGGAGAATTTAAAACCCAAATATTTTGTAGTGCAATATCTCTTTAAATTAAATTAATATCTTGTGCTACACACACCACTAAGTTGGAGTGAACCACCACTTACCAAACTAGTTGTTCAAAATGTGGTTATGAATAGTGTTAACTTCATTTTGAATACACCAAATAATTTTAACATCAAAATTATGTATTTATTATACATAATATAAGAACAAATTCAATTGTTCATAAAAAAAAGAAGTATTTTCCAAAAAAGGCAATTTTACCGCCTGTTAATGGAGAACCTTTTTAAATCCAATATTTGACACTTTTATATATTCAATTTAACCAAATAAACTTCTTCTTTATAAGTGGTACATAAAAATTTAGTTTGGATAAATTTTTTTTGTTTTTATGATAACTTTCTGATTTTGATGAATAGTGGAAATACTAAAAATTAATTGAAAACAAGTTTTTTAATCAAAATACTCTATAGTGTTAAATTAAACATTTGAATGGATCTGAAGTATAATTAGATTATTTTTTTATCATTTAATCTAATTATGTTAATTAAAATTAATTTTACATTTAAATCGGACATAAACATATATCAATCTTTTGATAGTTTTTACTTCTCAAAAACCCGCTTTCTGGTTTTGACAACAGGAATTAATTTTAAATTAATTAATGAAACTAAAAGGTTTTGGATTTGGTAAAATAGAAATCTTTTTAGAATTAGGAATATGAAAATTATCTTAGGGTGAATTTTGGGCATTTTATGAAAACTTTCAATTTTTGATGAATAGTGAAAAACACTACGTTGTTATTTAAAACCGACTTTTATTTAAATAATTATTTTTCTTTTAAATTTATTTTAAAGTAAAAATAGATACATAATACCTATATTAGTTCAATTTAATTCATTAGAGTACTTTTATAATAAGATTTGATGTATAAAGTTTTATTGAATTTTTTAACGTCCATTACCCACCTTCTAGGCACATTTGAAAATTTGCATAAAACGCAATTTTACCGCTTCTGTGAATTGAATTTTAAAAATAAGAGAGACACGGTTGACATCAATAAGTAAAATTTGGTTCAAAAATATTAAAATATTTTTTTTGAATAGTAACTTTTGAATTTTATTTACCACAGTTAAAATTAAATAGGGTAATTAAAGGTAAAAATAATATTAAAATTACCCCAACACATCTCATAATTCTATTGGATAAGTGTATTTTGACCAAAATCAACCTTAGGAAAAAAATACCATTTTTATCGAAATGGGATAGATTAGGACATTTATTATATTTTATTTAAATAAGAGTTAGTAGTTTTAAATTTAATGTTTAATAACTAAACCATTTTATTATATAGTTACACATAAGATAAATTTGACTATTAATATTCATTAGAGAGATAAAAAGACTTCCTACATCATGGAATTTTATTTATAATTTTTAGATATTAAATAATTAACTTTATTTATGATAGAATGATGATAGATTAATTACCTTATTAATGAAAGATTAAAATAATTGGTATTATAAATATCAAAAAAAATGTAAATCGAGTATTTAGAGAACATAAAAGTTTTTTCTAGGTGGATATGAATTTTTATGGTTTATTTAATGTATTTTTCCTAAGTAATATACTTGTTATGACGTTCACAAAAACCAAATACCAAATAGTGTCAAAATTTACATAAATGAGTTCTTAAAACTAATACTATATTGTTAAATGATATAATAATCACAAAAATATAAGGTTTAGACCAAGGACATATATGATTATATATATTTTTCATTAGTTAAGCACTTTATGTTCTCTTGGAATTTTATAGTAAGTTTATAAACCATGTAATATAAAAATACAAGAAGACATGTTAAAATAAAAAACAATTAACTAAGATTTAAAACTAAAACATAAGGTTAATTTGGTGACCTAACTTATATAAAACCTATTGGTTGAGGTTTTTTCGACCCATACCCACCTTATCCTTGAAATAAATGCATTTGGAGCCATTATAAACCAAAAATTATATTATAATAAAATAATATTTCAAGCTTTTCATAAAGTGACACTCACCTCTCTTATAAAAGGGTACTTCTTCTCCTCTTAAATTCACATATCCAAAGCCATTTTTATTGGACAAACCCAGCTCAAAAATCCTCCCAACTACCCCAAATTCAACCTAGATTCCATACATTAATCATAATCTAGCCTAAGGATCCCTTTTTATCAAATCAAAAGGAAGAACCTGAAGAAGATGTAATTACTTTATCACCTCTTTCAACGTTCTTTTCTTCTTCCACTTCCACTTTCTTTGTTGTTTCCATACTAAAATAATAACACCATTACCTTATACATAATGAGATGTTATTATAAATATGGTACAACCATATTAATTATTCTATCCATCTATGAATGACAAAGTCCCCATACGTGCGTACGTACGACTTACCGTCTCGATATCGTGGTGTAGTTTGTTATTCAACACTTCGTTATTTGGATGGGTATAATAATTTGTATAATTGATTTAAATAATAAATATAACATTTTAATGATATTATATATATAATATACCATCCAATTACATTCTATTTCACCATGAATATAATGATATCATCACTCATGTGTACGTATGGCTTACCGTCTCCACGACTTGATGAGATTCATGTTCACCATTTAACCATGATTATAAATATATTTTATTAATATGTATGTAATATATGACATAATAATAATTTTGGATATATATATATATTTATTTATTTACATATATCTCATTCACTTAATTCCTTTCAATATGATATGAAAATAGAAATGGTGTTTATGCTTACGAACGACCAACCTTCTCCATAAATGGTGTTTTCCATTTCATATATAAATCTATTATACATAATTATATTCTGAATATATATGATACATAAATTATTTTTTACATTCTTGATTCAACTAAATAATAATATAAGTTATACGATCAAGAGTAACAAGTTAAAACATGTATGATAAAGAAAGTGATTTTTACCCAAAATGGTATTTTAACATAGAAATTATTATTAATTGGGTAGTACAAAGCAATAAATGAATCAAGTATGATATCATAAATATGAATATGGTTCTGTTATAATTTAATAACATTATACAGTCATTATACATGAGTTTAAATGTACCTTAGACCAAGGGAAACTACAAGTTAAGGGTTAATTCCTTAGTCACATTATTATCTGATTGGTTTATCTATAAGTATTTACTGGCAGATTTTTATCATCCATGTCCATGTTTCATAAAAATGTTTTCAAAAAAATTATTTTATGGTTTTTTGTAAGGGAATATTTATCAATATCATCATTTTAAATGTTTTAATGATTTATTTTTCTAAATCTTTTTAATTAATGTCCATGTTTTAAAAATGTTTTTAAAGATTTATTTATATAAACTTGATTTTTTTAAAATTTTAATTCCTTTAAAAAGTTTTAAATTGGTATTGTACACTTTGATTCAAAAATATCATATAAATTACTTCCTTTATAAATGTGTGACATTTAAACGATTTCACAAAAAGGGATATTTCCCTAAATGAGTTTTACTGATCAGTTTAAACTTTTTCAACTTCCTTTAAGGGATATTATTCTTGATTATGTTTGATTTATTATAATACAATATTCCTTATTGAATTGAATGAGTTATGATATTTTTTACTATAGATGTGTATTTTTATATTATTCATGTTTTATGGTTAAAGTATTGTCATTTCGTATGATAGTTTTAATATGAATGTTTATGTTTTGTTTCATCATTTTTATTTGAGGAATGCATTAGACTTAGTAAGTGACAGGAGGATCCCACTATAGCTCCTTGATGCATAGGTAGTTATCATGAGACAAACTAGTGTCTTATCCCAAGTCCTTGACAGCATTTTTATTTGCATTCTTGGCATGAGGCCTTGACTATGTGGTTATGATTTCCAGTATTAGGCCTTCCCTCGTTATGAAATTAGTTTTTACATGTTATTATTCGACTAGTAGAATATCCAAGTGCATGTTTATATGGTAATTAATGATTTATTTTTGCAATATTATGTTTAGGTTTATGTTTAAAAGGATTTTTTATTACAAAACTTTCCTTAAATGTTTATGGATTTTTCTAAATTATTTACCCTTACTGAGCATCTGAGCTCACCCCATTCTTATGTTTTATCTTCCTAGGATTCCAAGAAGTGTATTGTGATTGATATTCAGGGTTAATCTATAGGAATAATGGTTTTTTCAAATGATTATTTATTTTGTGTTTTATTTTTGATTGTGTAATGTAACCTTCATGTAGGGAATCTATTTTCCAAGGCTGTTAAACTAATCGGTCATTTGGGACATGATTCCTTGTAATCATACCAATGTATTAAAATAATGCATCGGCTCCAAGCTTCTGGGGTCGAGGCATTACAATTAATATTATCATACCATGCTAATAGGTAATTGGGAAATGGTTCATAGATTTATTGACCATATTGTTTCGTTCTCCCTTACCTTGGGTGATGGGAATGGTGTCTCAAAAAATTTACATTTTTTTATGATGGGCATGACGTTCCATGTTCCCTTCCATCAATTGTTGGGCATGAGGACTAAACCCAGTGTATCAAGTAATTAGCATTATTTTTAAAATTCCAATGATATTTAGGTCTATTGTCCTTTATAAAGCCCTTAGGTCTTAAGAATGTACATGGATTCCTGAGTTATGCCCATGGTCTAGCTAGCACCCACTATCCATTAACATGCCTATATATGTCCTCAAATATATAGTGTATATAGAAGTATACCTATTATGTATGGTTAATTTTATATATACTGATATACATGGTTACCAATATCGAGCTTACCCTAGCCTATATCAAAGTAAGTAAAGTCCTCCATTTTTTCTACAGAAACTTGAACCAACTAGTATTTGTTTTCATCATTATTTTTTATTATGTATACCTACTCACATCCATGATATATACACAAACTGGTTTATTATAGAAATTTTTTTGGGGGACAACTGGGTTTATCTCACACCCTACTCATGCAGCCTTTGGTACTTGAGTGAAATTCATGACTACAGGTGTGGATAAGGGAAAGAACCATGTCATAGATGATTGATTGGTATTCTTATATCATGGAGCATGGAAGTAGAGACCCAATAATATGCTCATGATGCAAGTGAATATGTCTTTGGTATTTTTGTATTTTTTTATAGAATGTTGTATATGTGTGCTATCATGTATCCATGTATCCCTGCTTTTTTATACCAGTATGAGAAGAAATAATTTTTTATATGACTCAACCTATGTATTTTGATTTTAATTAATATTTCTTGGATATTTATAATTCTGTTGTCGATTATTTCAATTTCTTCCTTTATGTTGTCAATAATATCATACTTATGATATTTCTGTTTATTTATTTTTCACTAATGTGTCACTTGGATATGACAGTGTAGTCTAACCATTGTACCACCTAGGACCCTCACTGCTAGTTAGTACCCACTAGCATATGGGAAGGTGTTCTTTATTCCATGTGACCCACCAGATCGATGCACTATTTTAGTGGCTCCTGGGTTGGTACATTATAAGTAGGTTTCATAATCATGTAATCAACCAATATGCTCAATACATATTTCTTTCACTTCATAAAATGAACTCAAAAATGCACCATGGATATAGAATTTAGTTTGATTTATTGATTCCAATTAAAGTTCCAGGATATCAACATCCATAAAGATAGAATGGTCATATACTTTCTCTACTTATTCATTAAAAACATATCGTTAGTGATGCACCCAACATATGTTACTTTACTATGAACTTATGGCTACATGGTTTTTGAAAATACATTAATTTACACAACTCATGATATGTATTATTAATAATCATAATGTATAAATACAGTTATATATGTTTCTAGAAATGAATATTCATTAAATCATAAACATATGCAATTCCTATATGCAAGTTTGTCCTCATAATCTCTCATCATGGAGATTACCAAGTGATACATTCTTAAAATGATGTCTCTTTTGCTTATAAGAATCCAACACCAAATAGACTACAATATCTTTATCCTATCAGACAACATCATGTGACTATAAGAATTATGTTCTATAATATTTCAATGGAACTTCAAGGTTCTGATCAAATATGGGAACTGATATCATTATTCAATACAATAAATAATCTAAGGACGTTTTCACATTAATGTAACAAAAAAATAATAAATATGTTGTAATATATTTATTAATTTTTAAATTCATAAAAATACCTGAAATGTAATGTTCAAATTAGTTAGTTATAGGTCACCAACTCCAACACTGAATTCTTTCAGAGATCATACCCATAGAACATTGAATTAGTTTAGAATCCAATATCTGACAATGAATCTCATTATATTCTATAATAATTCCCTTAAAACATTCAAGTAGTTCTATAAAGTTTGTGTTTCACAATCCATTTCCATCTTTCAAATTATAAATCCTCGATATGAACGAAAATATTTTATATTTCTTAAAACCAATATGCAATGGTGCCTTTTCCCCACTCCTTAACTTCTCATATATATTTTTAAAATCATGAATCTCAACTAAAACTATTGTTTTCTTTTCCTCAATATTTATTTCACCACTATTTACAGTTCTAATCATATCAAATGACCAATAAATAGTAGTGTTATCCCAGTCACTAATAGCATTTAGTGCTTCCCCGTGTTAAGTCTTGAATTAGTAACTTTTATATATTCTATGATAGGTCAAATATTCCTATAAATCATATAGATTAATTTTTCATGAATAATGATAATTCAAATATAGAAAAAAGATTTGAGAAGAGTCAATATAGGAAAAATAGCATATAGTGATTGTTATTAAGTTGTGGCTTTCAAAATCACCACTAAATCATTCATTTTAATCTTATAGTGGTGGTTTTAGAGAACTACCACTAAATAGTGGTGGTAATTTTAAAAACAATCATAGGATAATTGTTGGATTTTGAAAGATGACATTTATTCTGAGGTTCTTATTTAGAATATGCTTTCATATAAATTTTTATTTTTAAAACTTTTATTACTATTTTTTGATTTTTTTTATTTTTTATTACATTTCTTGCCCAAATGGACTTACCCACCCAATTTATTATAATTATTAATATTAAATAATTTATATATATATATATTATATTTTTATTAATTTTTTATAAATAATTAATATTTAATATTTAATATTTTTTAGAAATTATAATATTATTATTTTTTATTAATAATTGGTCATTATTAACTATTAAATATATACTATTAAATATATACTATTAAATACTAAATACATGTGATTAAAAAAATTAATAATTAATTTTTTCAAAAGGATGAGGGTCATTCCCCATTATTAAAGAAAATAAAAACATACACAATGTGGAAAGGGAACAAATGTAAGAAGCCGCCTGAAAAAAATAATCAAACCGAGACAAAAATTGGACGACTTGAGATCAATTTATCATACTATGATAAGAGTAATGTAAACCCCATCCAAGAGGAATCTGACCCCTCCTCTATTTCTTAGCCTAGTGGTATGGCCCACCTCTATCATCATAAGGATCGTTAAGAAAATAATCCTTCAAAGATTCTTCTTCAGATGAACCAACATCAATTTTCCCATCCTCATCACTACATTCAGAGGCAAAAAATTCAAAAGATTTATGAGACCTCCTTCTAAACTATGAGGATGAGCACATGGATGATTTACTAAATATAAAAATGACTGCTACATTAGGAACTCTCCTATGATAATTCATTGTAGTAGCTCCAAGAACATTAGCCATAGAGTATTCCACATCATTTCCCTTAGAATAACTAGTCCCAAATGAAATTAACATTTCCTCTTTTCTATTAGGGATAGAAACTGGGTATCATAAAGGATTTTAGGTAGGGGTAACCAAGGTAATCTCATCCTACTATTGCGAGGAGTTTTTGGGATCATCCTAACACCTCTTTTAATTAGGTGTATGTATGTTATAGAGATGTTTTTTTCCTATAGACTTCTCATTTTCTCTTTGGATTAAGAACTAGCACTTGTTAGATAACACCCCCTAAGTTGTTTACCACTTCAAAATAAGGTGGATGATGACTTCAAAAATTCTTCCTAATCAAATTTGGTGGAAACTGATTTATTGGACTCGTTAGAGGTAGTAGGAATAAATACACTCCTTTGATCAATAGTATGAAAGGGAGAGGTTTCCATGACCAATTTTCTAGAATCCTTAGAAGGAGGAGTTAATTCAAGATCATCTTATTGATGACCCAACACAAAATACCTCGGACATATCCACCATGAAAAATCATGAGATCCCCAACCCTTACAAAATAAAGAAGGAAATAAAAGGGGAAATGATGGAAGATTCTATCCAAACAATATATGTTATCCATCATGTGGAAAGAGTCATATGCCATAAAAAATATCCATTTATCATGTGAGGCCCTCATCAATAAGCTACCATAATCCTGTAGAAACTCTCTCAATAGGAATCTGCATATCGCAAAGGCCCCATAGAAAGACACCTTTGTCTCATGAAAGACCTCGTACAAGTCACCTTTAATCACATGAAATAATTTCTATAGGTGTTTTGATCTCATGAAGCACCTAAATATACCAGATTAACCTTGTAAATACCCTATAGAATGTCAACATGGTCAGGAGAATCCCTTTGATCCGCTTGAGTCCAATAAAACTGACAAATGCGGAAAATGTTTGTGGTCATTTATCATCTTATGATACACCACAAATGACTGACGACAAGATCATCAGAAGAACGTAACACAAAATCATTCCACTAACTCAATCCAAATCTATGAGATGTGAAACACTCAAGGGAAAATATATATGGGTTGGTGAGGCCTATAAATCCCTACCCCTAAGTATAAAAAATGTATCCATGATTGATCACATTTGGGAGCGTAGGTGAAGGCTTATCAAAGCAGAAAATCACATGATCACAACAGTTTCAACAAGAAAATATATTTCGAATAACCTAAGTGGTCAAAAGGAATTCATAGGCACTTCACATGATCACTTTAAACCATGTGAATAAATTTTAGTGTATTATTCATATTATCTGAAGGAGGTCTTGCATGAATTTTGGGTCATGAAAAACCTAAAATAAGATAACAATAGAGTAACCAAAGTCATATATTCAATAAAAGGAAGAAATATATACTAAAATATGGGAAACTTATCTGAATAACATATATGATGATCCCCATTCGCTTCGCAGGACTCGTCAAGATCATGTGACAGCACTGAGAAATCTTGCACAAATCATATGTTGTTCCCTTGACATAGAATTTGGATCATGCATTGTACCTGGGACATGTTAAATAAATCCAAATGACACCCTACTAACATACCACCCATTTATTGTGAATCCATCTATACATTCCATCTAATTCCATGAGATTTACTCTATACATGTTGCCCATGTTATGTGGTTATAACAGGACAAGTCTTATAGGTCTCACGGTGACACTAAGACATATGATGTACTCTAGGATAATTCATCCAACTCATGTGTTGTCCTCCAAAAATTTCTATCTCAATCATGAGTAACCCTCTAGATATGTCATCCTAGATCATGCAACATCATCTGAATGATTCATCCAGATCACGCAACACCCTCCAGGCATGTCAGTCCAGATCATACGGAACCCTCCAAACTTTTCATCTTGGATCTTGTGAAGTCCTCCAGATGATTTATCTAGATCATGAAACACCTTATAGAAATGTCTTAGTAGATGATTTTGAACCCTCTACACATGTCATACAGGATCATGCAACATCCTCCTGATGAGTAAGACAGATCATGTAGCACCGTACAGACATGTTTTCCCAGATCACACTAAACCCTCTAGATATTCCCACCTTGATCATGTAATATCCTATTGCAAGTTAGACATGATCATTAAATGGTCTTATGATAGGCCATTTAGGTAATTTTATTTCCTACAGATAAGACAACTAGATCAATTGATTGTGCTTGGACATATCCACAATGAAAAAATGGATATGTCTAGACATCCTCAGACATGTCAAATAGACAATCAGAACATATCAAGCAGACAATCAGGTAGTGTCGGGTAAACTTCATGGTATATGATAACCTTGTTCAATGGTTATATAAGTGAAACCTTATGGTTTAAGCCCCAATCAGTGTCATGATATTAATTTCCATATATAACGTCAACCTTATTGTGTATCCTCTATCAGCAGCATAATATGATATCCCACATAAAATTTCAACCTCGGTTTGAAAGGATGGATAAAATTGAACTATAATATCTCTGATTCTAACCATAACAAATATACATCAGAAACCTTCCTAAGGCTCAATCTCAAATGGGCATCCACTTCTATTTAAGTCCCTCCAAGCCTTTAAAATTCCAACCCTTGAGACCTAATATTTCTCATGGAAAGATCATTCTACCTCATACAGAGGCAGAATGAAAATTAAATATTACTATGAGAACTATGATTCCATCCATAACTAGGATATGTAGGATGTATTCCGAAGTACCATGCTCACATGGGAATCCACCTCAGTGTAATTCCCTCCACGTATTTGTTATTACAACCATCGGGACCCAATCTCTCATGGGATGATCATTCTTCCTCCTCCACCAGTGGAATAAGAAGTAAATTGAACTATGAGAAGTCTAATTCCTAGAATAACCCTCGATACATAGTAAAAATTCATAATTCTTGATCTCAAATTGGAATCCCCTCATTTTAAGTCCCTCGATGTATCTGATATTCCAACCATCAGGACCCAATCACTACCATGGGATGATCATTCTTCCTCGTCCACTAGTAGAGTGAGAAAGAAACTAAACTACAAAAATCTTATTCTTTACATAATTAGGATATATAGAATTAATTTCAAATGACCGATCTCAAATGGAAGTCAACTTTATTTTACATCCCTTCATGTATCTGAAATTCCAACAATCCTGACCCAGTCTCTCCCTTGGGATAATCATTCTACCTCATCCACCAGAAGATTGAAAAGGAAACCAAACTATGAGAAATCTAATTCATTGCATAACTATGATATATATGACACCTTCATAATTCTCGATCTCAAATGGGAATTCGCTTCATTGTAATTCCATCCGTGTATATGAAATTTCAACCATTGGGAAACAATCTCTCACATGGGTTGATTATTCATCCTCATCCACCAGTAGATTGAGAATGAAAATGAACTATGATGAAAATTACTATTATAACAAATATTTATAGGACTCCTTCCTAAGTCCCAAGATAAATATTTAAAATTCAGAAAGTTTTCCTCATACGTAAGTCCCACAACCATAAGTATTGATATTGAATACTTTTTGTCCCTTATTTCCCACATCGAGCATAGATCACATGGTTATAGGTAGTTTCAATGGTCATATAATTCACATAATGAATACCCATCATCCAGGTGAAAATTAGTGTGTAATCCCCAATCAACAGACTATTATAACTACTCCTATATAAGGGCTTCTATGTCAGCGAAATTCCCACGGGCATGATCGAACTATGATGGATCTGACTCCTTCTTTAACTAGGATATATAGGATTCCTCCCTGAGGTTTGAGTTCATTATCAAGTTCATAAGTGGCCTCATATATGACCTTTTTCACATTATGTAACATAACATTTTTATAATAAACTATGTGGGTTTTGATTCCTATTATAAACAAGGTACATAGGACGCCTCATAATAGCTCATCCCATCCTCGAGATATTAATTACCTCTCTGGATGAAAACAAACCCCAGAATGTGTGTTTATAGGGACTCAAAATATTAAAACCTATGTAATAATTGGGGATGGATTACTAACATTAGATACATACAAATGGACACAACAATACACCCTTCCTTACAAATTGAAGGATTTTTTACTTGATCATTTTTTATGGTAAATGGCCCTCTATCAGGATTAGGAAGATATTCTCAAACACATCATAAATATATTAGGAGATCCCACATTAGTGAAAAATTCTCCCTAAAGAGTGGGATGATCCTGAATTATCATCTTCTCAACCAATGTGGGTTCCTAAGTTCCATTTGGTCTGAAACCCTAACTGAACACCTGCCTTTAAAAAGAACGATTGTACCCAGCTATTGATGTGGGAACCATTGTGAATTTCTATAGAATATAAACATGAGTGTTTAACCCAATGTGAATGATTATATAGATATAAAACCCCGAAAATCAAGCCTTAGGAACATTTATCCTCAACCATGTCTGTGATATTTCCAATGAAATGGAAATGGTGAACCCAGCGTGAAATAATTTAACTATGTCACCTCCTTCATGAGATAAAAATGATAGACTACAAAGTCCTCATCATGCTTTTTTTCTCACCACATGGGTGATAACCAACACAATTCTCTCTCTAAAATAAACAAAAATGGTGAACCTAGTGTGAAATATTTTAACAGTGGTATCTCCTTCACAAGATAAAAAGGATAGACTACCCAATTCTCATTAGCCAATTTTTTACTCACCACATGGGTGATCTCCAACACATGTCTCTTTCCTGATGAAAAAATGGTGAAACCAACATCAAATCATTTAACTAAAGCATATCTTTCAAAAGATAGATATAATAAACTACCCAGTTCTCATTAGACCATTTTTTTCTTGCCCCTTGGGTGATCACCAACACATGT
Organism: Viscum album; assembly: GCA_963277665.1. Classification (NCBI taxonomy): domain Eukaryota; kingdom Viridiplantae; phylum Streptophyta; class Magnoliopsida; order Santalales; family Viscaceae; genus Viscum; species Viscum album. Next base: position 879,553,106 of record OY728153.1, on the reverse strand, counting down.
CTCTTTCCTAAAAAAACAAAAATGGTGAAAATAAATCAATCTCTCAAATATAAAAAATATTGGTTTACCATTTGTTGGGAATTTTCATTGAATATCATATGAAAGAAAATATGATGAACTTGACATGAAACCTATGAATGAAAAAATGATAAAAATGATTAGTTGATCCTCTGTAGCCAGGGTTCTCATGATATAAGTCTATCCTCACTACGAAAAGTCCATGTGAGAAAAATTGATCAACCACGAATAAAGGAAATTGTGTTACCCATGCATATCTAATTGAGAAATTATCATTCCTACAATGATATACTGAATATGTAACTTGTTCCATTTTATCTTCTTGAATTCAGATACTACACTAATAAATATCACTTCACCTGAGTGTAAGAACCTGGATCTTCTTTTCAGGTATGTTTTTCTTTTTCTTGTGTTTTTGAGAAAAAGAGGAGTTTTTCTATAAATTTTTGAAGTACACATTGTTTAATTTATGAGTACGTTCCGTGTACTCGGTTACCGCGGGTAGCTGGGTGCTAGCCATGTAGCATCCATGCACACAGTTGTGTGTGGTGACCTAGAGACCGCTTAATGCGGGGGATGGTGAAGGAAAGTACACACCATGTACTTATAAAGTACACACTGTGTACTTATTTTCATTAAACACGCCAGGGTCGCATCTGATAGATAGAATCATCTACTTCTTGACCTAGTTTGTCTGAGACAACCTGTACAATCGCGATCTTTCTCTAAGCCCAAATCGAGTGTATGTTCTCCAAATCAAACTTTGTTGGTTGCGTTGGAATCAAATCGATGAGTTTTGTCTTCTTCTTGAGCACCTTTTTTTGTTTCCACCTCTTTCAAAAGTTATCTTCGGTTGAGTGTCTTTAACATTTTTTTATATTTATGGTGTTATTGGGCGATTCAAGTCTTGTGGTTCACGTATATCGATCCTACACTACTGAGGTATGTGGTTTGTGCCTTTCCATTGAATGTCTTTGAGTTATATGTACAAAATATCCCAATACCCTTGAATGAGATATTGGGTGTATACTGTTTTAGCCCTATTATTTGTGTACCATACTTGTATACTTGAATAGAGGTTAATTGAATGGGAATAGGGTCAATTTATATTCTTTGGAGGTGTTTTCCCATTCATGTTTGTTTTTCCTTGCTTATCATGTTAGGTTTCCTTTTCTTCCCATGCCTAGTATTATAGGATGGAGTGATTTTGTTTATCTTACATGATGTTATGTTGTAGACTATTATCCAAGTAGTTCTTGAGGTTTACCTTGGCCGATATGCATTGCTATGCTTTTTTGACTTACACGGGGCTGTGAGAACCTAGTGTAGTGGGCCATAGGGAGAATAGACTTAAGGGATTATCAAGATCATCTATTATTTTTAATCACGCTACGAGATCATAGGTGCGATTGACGTTGAGTGATCCCTTAGAGGGTCTATAGTTATGTTACGAGGGCACAAGGGGAATTAATGTTGAGTGCTTCCTCAGAGTGCATGTAGTTTCTGTTAAAATACTATATGAGGAATTGATAGTGAGTGCTTCCTCTGAGAGTCTTTAATCACACTTGGATATAACATGAACTGTCGTTGAGTGCTTCCTTAGAGAGACTTTACAAAAGTTGAACCGAAGGGGTTAGACTGTGTGTACTTCCCAGAGGGTTGCCTGTGATTTCTAGGTAAGGCCAGAGGGGATAGGTTGTGATTACATCCCAAATGGCTACTTGTTTGTGATTATCTTCTTACTTTATGTGTGGTATTTTTGAATGCCTTGTAACTGTTGGAATGTTTACTATTGAGTACTTCCTTTTTTACTTTTTTTTTGGCTTATTTCCTACCATATATATTCACTGACTGTTAGGCATAGATCTTTTGGTGGTTGCCTACTGGTATTAGTCTCACGCCATGTTTGGGTCATGCTTTTAGACCCAAACAGATTATATTGTTGCAGGTATAGATAAGGGAAAGTTCCCTTCTACTTCTGGTACTTGAATGGTTAGAGCTGGAGAGCATGGGACCAAGATTTTGCTTGCGATGTTTTGGAGTTGTTAATTTTTTTATTTGTACATTGGTGTAATACTGTATTTTCTGCATTGTGACTTGTTTGGCTACTTTCCTAGACATATGTATCATGCGACATTTTTATATATCTACTCTAGCTGTTTATTTATTTAGTCTTCTGTTGTTTCTTATTGTTTGATATTATTTCTACTTCCGCTATTGTTATCTGTTTCACTTCCATGGTGTTACTCTTCCAATGAGGGAATAGTTTTTCCACTATCACACTCATGGCCCTCCCTGCTATTCGGCAGCCTCTGGCGTTTGGGGAAATGCGCTTGATGGCATGTGACCATCCGGGTACGGGGCGCCTCTGTGTGGCTTTCTTAACCATGACGTTACAAAGTGGTATCAAATGATTTATTTTCTCTTGACATACTATTTGGAGCCTATAGACAGGGATAGGGAGGAATATTTACTTGGTAATAAGTTGTGCCCAGGAGTAACTAACTCGTGTATAGGGAAAATCCAATCTACCTAGTTTATTTCAATTTTTATGGTTTTGAAATTATTACAGTTGATTTGATTTCACCTTGAGTGATTCCCATGTTTTGTGTTGTCATTGTTTATGTTATTGAGGTTCTATTTCTGTTGCAACCAGATGATATGTGGGTATTCCATCTCATGCATCATATAGGAACTTACTAGGGATCACATTTCATGCATTTTGTCATGCCATATAGTGTGAATTAGCGATTTAATGTTTTTTGTGATATGTGATGCGCTAGATATGCATGTTGTTGTTATAGATGCCCTGATAAAAATACCTATTGTTTGATAGGGTATTGTTTTGTCTAAGGTTTTGTTAGATTGAATGCCAAACTCTGGTTCTTGAGGTGTTATGGGCCCTCATGGACCAGAATTTTGGGGATCATTGACCTATTAGGCATGTTTATGACATGTATCAGTTTCCAAGATTGGATTCGAGTGGAGTATGGGCCCTCATGGATCAGAATTTGGAACTTTGAGGTTTGATTCAGTGTTTTCTGGGTTCCAGACTAGTTTCTATGGCTTATTGTCCAGAAAAAACCAGAATACACGCCGTGTAATGTTGAATACATTCCATGTGTTCTTCTATTTGTGAAGAAACTGTTTTTCTTAAGTACACGTCGGGTACCTTATGTACACACCGTGTAGTATTTATCCGTGTCTCAGACTGTGTGGGTTGGGACATGGGGTTTGAAAGTTTTCTGTAGGACACGTCGTGTACCAGATGTACATGTCGTGTTGTAGAACCGTGTAACAGGCCATGTCACTAACCACACGGGTGGGTTGAGTCTCTTATTGTACACACCGTGTCTTCCATAAACACATCATGTGTAGTCAGCGGTGTGTTCACCCCTGTAACTAACAACATAGGTAGTTGAAACCTAATAAGTACATGTCGTGTCCATCTTGAAAAATTTGTGTAGTGTGAGCCATGTATCTGGTCGTGTCACTAACAACACGGGTCGGTGAAGCTCGTCTAGTACATGCCGTTTCTGGCACTAACACGCCATTTAGTCATGTTCTAGGAGAACTGTGTGGCCTATCCATTTAAGGGAACTTGATTAGGGGAAGAGGATTCAAGTACACTCCATGTGTTAGGACAAAACGCCATTTGTATGGGGTGTTACATGACCGGTTTTGGCAGAAGTACACACCAATGTGAATGGATTAAGGGAACATTCTATGTAGTCATTATACATGTCGTGTATCCTTGTTTTGAAAAACATGAATGCTTTATTTCTAGTCTTCCATAATAACTCTTATAGTTTTGAGTCCTTGATAATCTTCATCTAAGGTGTACGCCTGACCTTGCAGAGTCATGCCACTGAGACGTCCTTCGGTTTTACACCAGTTTCAAGGTGAAGATCAGACACGCCTACACGCCTAGGAAAGGAAATGTGGTGGCTCATGCGTTGAGCAAAAAGACTCAGATACAAGCAGTTTAGGAGGCCAGTAGTGAGTGGTAGCTTTTTATTTATTATCTAAGATGCATTTGGAGGTTTAAGAAAGGAAGGGGCAGACATTTATTTCTTCTGTATCTATTACCTCTACTCTTCTTGATTGAGTGCGAATGAGGCAACTATCAGATTCTGAATGCCTAGTCCTATGGGAAAGTGTGTCAGGAGAGGACCATATTCCTAGATGGACCATAGGAGAGAATGAGATCTTGCGTTTTCATGGGTGCATATGGGTGTCATCAGGCATACGTGAGGTGCTGATGCGGGACTTTCACTCCTCAGTTTGGGAAGTTCATCCTGGTCTCTCCAAGATGTATCGTGATCTACACCATCAGTATTGGTGGCCAGGTATAAAGAGAGATGTTCCAGTTTTCATGATGAGGTGTTCCACCTGTCAGCAGGAGAAGGAAAAGCATCAGCAACTAACTAGGCTTTGGCAGCAGTTACCCATTCATGAGTGGAAGTGGAATGATGTCGCGATGGACTTCATGATCAGTTTGCTGAGGTCACCTTGAGGGAATGATGTTGTTTGGGTTGTCATTGACAGACTCACGAAGGTTTCTCACTTATTTCCAATCAGGGAGACCTTCAGTGTTGATGAGATGGGAAGTTTGTACATCTAAGAGATTATAAGTTTACATGGGGTTCCACAATCCATTGTTTCTGACGGGGATACACATTTTACCTCTCAGGTCTGGAAGGGGCGGCAGAAGGCCTTGGGTGCACAGGTATTTTTGAGTACAGCTTACCACCTATAGAAAGATGGCGAGTCCAAGTGTACGATTCCTGTTATTGAGGACATTCTTAGAGCATTTATCATTGATTTTAGAGGTTCTTATGAGAAGCACATGCCTCTTGTGGAGTTTGCCTACAATAATAGATTTCAAGAAACTATTCAGATGGAACCTTATGAGGCTTTGTACGGTTGGTCATGTCGATCACCCTTTTATTGGCTGGTGGTAGGAGAGGAAAATATGTTGGGACCTCGACTTGTCTAGGAGACCATAGAGCTGATAGAGTTGATTTGGAAGACGATGGCTGCTGCACAGTCTCAACCTAAGTCTTATGTTGATCAGTGGAGATGACCTCTGGATTTTTAGGTCGAGCGTCATGTTTTTCTATGTGTCACACCAAGGTTGGGGTGCAAAAGGATTTGGAGATAGGGTAGGCTTTTACCAAGGTACATCTGTCAATTTGAGGCCTTGGAGATATTTGGACCGGTTTCCTATTGGTTGCATTTTACTCAGATGTACCAGGCTATACACTACATTTTCCACGTTTCTCAGCTCCAACATTACTTCTTAGACTAGTCTCATATTTTTCAACCCGAGGAGGTTGAGTTAGAGGTGGATGCCTCGTCTGAGGAGCATCCTATCCGGATTATTGCTCGTAGTATGAAGGTTCTCTATGGTCAGTATGTTCCTCTGGTACGAGTGCTATGGCAGCACAGGCAAGTACATGATGAGACTTGGGATAGGGAGACCAATGTACAATCACAGTGGCTAGAGCTGTTTGAAGATTCTTCTTCTACGCCACCTTTCTAGGGAAATTCGAAGATGAATTTATTTAAGGGGGGAAGTTTGCAAGAACCAGGACCTTATTTTTTTGGTATGTTTTTCTTTTTCTGTTATTTTTTAGAAAAAGATTAGTTTTTAGAAATTTTGGAAGTACACGTCGTGTATTAAATGAGTACACGTTGTGTACTTAGTTACCGCGGGTATCTGGGTGTTGGCCATGTAGTGGATATGCACACGGCCGTGTGTGGTGACCTACAGACAGATTAATGTGGGGCCCATTGAAAGAAAGTAAACGTTGTGTACTTATATATTAAACTCCATGTACTTTCCTTTTTTCATTAAATGCACTGGGGTCACGTCTGATGGACATAAATGTCTACTTCTCGGCCTATTTCGTCCGAGAGAACCCATACAGCCGCGATCTTTCCCTGATACCCGATTGAGCGTCTGTTCTCCGAATAGAACTCCATAAGTTGTGTTTTAATCGCATTGGTGAGTTCTCTCTTCTCCTTGATCACCATTTTCTGTATCCTCCCTTTTCTTCAGTTATCTTCGGTTGATCGTTATTAACATTTTGGTATATCTATAGTGTTTTTGGTTGATTCATGGATTGAGGTTCATGTATATCGATCCTACAACACAAAGGTAGGTGGTTTGTGCCTTTCCGTTGAAATTATTTGAGTTATATGTGAAAAGGTGCCCAATACCCTTGAACGGGGTATTACGTGTTTACTGTTTTAGCCCTATTATTTGCCTTTTATGCTTGTATTCTTGAATAGAGGTTAATTTAATGAGAATAAGGTTAATTGCTACACTTTGGAGGTGTTTTCCAATGCATATTTTTAGCATTTATTAGCTTTTTAGGCTTCAATGTTTGTTTCCCATGCCTAGTATTGTAGGATGGAGTGATTTTGTTTATCTGTCATGATGTTATACTGTTGACTGTTAGCCAAGTATTTATTGTGGTTTACCTTGGCCGATACGCATTGCTATGCTTTTTTGACTTACACGGGGACATGAGAACCTAGTGTTGTGGACCATAGGGATAATAGACATAAGTTCCTTTCCAGAGCTTTTATTATTTTTTATCACACTACGAGACCATATATGGGATTTATGTTGAGTGCTCCCTCATAGGGTCTATAGTTACGTTACGAGGCCACATGTGGAATTGACGTTCAGTGCTTCCTCAGAGTGCCTATAGTTTCCATTAAAAGACTATAGGGGAATTTATGGTTACTGATTCCTTAAAGAGTCTTTAGTCACACATGTCTATAAGGAGAATTGACATTGAATGATTCTTCATAGATCATTTACTAAAGCTGAACCAGAGGGGTTAGACTGTGTGTACTTCCCATAAGGTTTCTTGTGTTTTCTAGGAAGAATCAGAGGGGATAGGTTGTGAGTACATCACAGAGGGTTGCCTGTTTGTGGTTGTCTTGTTACATGATGTGTGGTTTTTTGAATTCCTTGTAACTTTTGGAATGTATACTGTTGATTACTTCCTTGTTTAGTGCATTTTTTGCTTATTTCCTACCATATATATTCACTGACTATTAGGCACAGATCTTTTGGTGTTTTCCTACTAGGATTAGTCTCATGCCCTATTTGGGTCATGATTTTGGGCCTAAAAAATTTATATTGTTGTAGGTATAGATATAGGAATGTTCCCTTCTACTTCTGGAACTTGACTACTTGGAGCTGGAGAGCATGGGACTAAGCTTTGGCTTGTGATGCTGTAGAGTTGTAACAGTTTTCTTTGTACTTTGGTTTATTACTGTATTTTCTACATTGTGACTTATTTGGATGCTTTCATATATATATTTATCATGAATCATTTTTATATATATTCTCCATTTATTTATTTCTTCAGTCTTCTGCTATTTCTTGTTGTTTCATATTATAACTGCTTCCGCTATTGTTATTTGTTTCTCTTCTGTTGTGTTACTCTACCAATGAGGGCATATTTTCCCCCACTATCACACCCAAGGCCCTCTCTGCTAGTCGGCAGCATATGGATTTCAGGGAAATGCACTTTAGTCCATGTGACCAACCAGGTATGGAGCGCCACTAGTGGCTTCTGAAACTGGGATGTTACACTGAGACAATGTCTTCTTCCAGCAACTATTTTGGGAATTTAGTTATGGCTACAACACCTGCTGGTCTCAGAATGTCCTATCCAGCCTAACACATCCAGTTTTAGGTGGATAATTCATTGGTTTGGAAATAACATTAACATGGTAAAATATTTACCCTTGACACTACTGCATAAGTCTCCAAATTCTAAGACCGATGAGTCTACATTGTCCAAACAAAGCTACTGTAATTCTGCTAGAACTCATTGCCACCTCCACTAACATTTAAAGTCTATCCCCGAAGTGTGATAAACACCCCCATAAGTATATAATAAAGCTGGATCCACGATTAACATATGTCTCCCTTCTAGTTCAGGATCCTCCAAAAAGGGATCATTTCAACTACCATCACCAGTGCCATCCCACTAGTACCTTTTAGTTTCCTACTGTGGGTACCACACAACACATTTCAACCTATGACATCTATTCATTAAAAAAATGATGACACATCATGTGTATGAAGATCCTGATGATTGTGAGTGGGATGATAATATATCTACCACTAATGAATCCCACCAAAATATTCCGACAGTAGCCAGTGAGAAAGCTCATATCCCTGTTCACTCAAAATAAGTCTGGGGGCTTATCCCTACAACAAGCATAGGGTGATGAATATCCCAACCCCCATGCATGAAGTTCATCAAGAAATTCCAATGGCGTAGGGAGGATAGAAGTGGAATCGTATTCATGCTTCAATTCATGATATATTTTAGTATATAGTGGAGAAAAATATATATAGGCTTTCATTCATGTGTACACTTTGCTAAAGTGACATTCCATTCTAGAAACATCTAAAGAATTCGATTGAAATATTCCAACACTTGTACAGATCCAGTGACAAGTTCATAATCCTATCCCTATAGCTGGGGTACCACAACACTCTAATTATCATAAAAAATGGTTACATTGAAGAAAGATCATATTCATTCCCCCATCTAGGAGGATTAGTGGTAAACTTTGGTGAAGGATAAGGCACCAGACTGGGATCACATTCTTCTTCCAATGAAGGCTCACCAAGTTAGAGTGGAACATGCCTTGGGATAGAGTCACATTACCATCAAAGAAGACCAATTGTATACTCCAAAGGTATGGGATTGGCCTCATATCAGTGTTCTAATAGGGCCTACAAAGTGAGACTAGCACATTGCTCAGGATAGGCTCATATTCTTGTCAAAAAAATATGGAATACATACTCTTAAGGATCAAGATTGGTCCCATATATTCATTATGAATGATCCCCACCAGAGCAGAGTGGCACATGCCTTGAGACAGTCTCATATTTCTATTATTGAATCTTCCCAGTACATTCTAATAGCTCATAGAATCCATGATCAAATCCCTACTTCTACCAATGAAACACTACACCATCATCCTTTTGAGGTTATACATACGGAGGGTTATGTGCCTTCTCTTATTCCAGAGTTACATCAGTATATTCCAATAGGTAATTCATATTAGAACTGGACTCATATTCTAGTTCCAACAGGGGATTTAAAATTTAGTGTGGCACATGCCTCGAGACAGGCTCATATTCCTATCTCAAAAGACCAGTGGCATAATCCAATGGATTGGGATCAGGATCATATCCCCTTTATAACTGAGGATCACCATGTTAGAGTGACACATGCCTCAAGATATGATCATATTCCTATCTGATATTATCATTGATATTATATAGCATCTTATCAATAGTATGCTCATATTCACACATCACCAAATAGTTATTAATATATATGGTAAAATTTCATATAGCAGGCTCATATCCCTGCACAATCCCAAACGGTAGAATAACATATTATTCCCACGATGCAGAATGAGACACATATCCCTATTATTCTCAAATCCAGTGGGTTTGAGGTTTTATAATACACATTATCAAAAACCAAAGGTTCCTTATACTCTTCAACTAAAGTAGAACGAAATCATTACTGTGATATTCCTCTTTATGGTAGTGTGGAGATGGATCGCAAGGGACTCTACTCTTGAAAAACACCTTGGTCAACTTCCCCATGGTGATATCTCCCATGGAAAAGGAAATCCTCCCATTTCCCAAAGATACCCATATAGAGAGATTCTAAAAACATATATACCTTCATATAGATAGATTATTGAAACATCATGGTCAACCACATACAGTTCCTCATCAATTCCAAAAACACTTCACTCTTGTCAATATGAGATAACGAGAAGTACCTTATATAGTCTGACCATATGGAGGTGTGTAAATATAATGAAGAGGAGGATAAAATTGACATATTGAAAGAGTTTTCTAGAAAAAACCACCCACCATGTTTTGGACCCTTTTCAATTTTGACTATGTGGTCTCAGGTGATCTAGAAAAGGACTTCATACCTTACCTATGCCAAAATATGTGGCATAATCATCAGCAACCAAAGTTTAGACACCTTACTTATTTGAGATATGAGGGTCACCTTCAGAACATCAATATAATCTGTGGTTAGCTCGACTTGGATGCTATCTCCATAGCTCAAGAACCAAAAATGGAAAATAATAGTGAAAATATATAACACGCTTCCTTCATTTCATCACAACTCTTCCGCAACTAATTGTTGAATTCTCGTCATGTATATATATTTGAAGATTCATAAAGTATAGAGAATTAAACTACACCTCACCCCTAGAATAGTAGACCCCCTCAAATACGACATCCTATAATTTCATATACACTGGTGAGATCAGGGTGATGGGTAACACATTATATAGTTTGGCACTACAATACAATATCCTGATTAAATAGTTCAAATACATCACGAATAGAAGGGGAGTATAGCTAATAGATCTTTTAATTGGGCCCCTCAAAGAAATTGGAATGAATTTCATACACAAAACCTAATGTTATAGTCAACCTGGAAGCTTCCCAATGAAAATGACTCAAATAAAGGGTTACATTGCACCCAACTCCTACACAAGCATAGGTGTGAAACATAATCTAGTTTCTATCGAAGGTTCTATAACATCCATCCGTGAGAGAACTCCACCCCCTAGGATTATGGAATTAATAACACGGACTCTACCTCTTAGATCATCAATTTTTTAGAGGATCCATGAAATATCTTCAAAAATAGAAAACAAACCCCATCCCATAGTGCTGGGAGAATTATCTCAATCACTATCATCAAGTTCATCATTCCTTGAGATGGTCCTATAGAAATCCTAGATTGTTCCAAAAATAACCCCCATCCCATTGGTCCAGGGGAATTTATATCTCAATATATAACCCAAGAATCATAAATTCATTGATTGTAATCATTGAATCCTAAGCAAGTGGATCAACCAATTCCAATTGTGTCTTAGAATAGTCCTTGACCCATAAGGCTGGGGAAATTTTCATCATCACCACAAATGTAGGGGAAATCAACTTTCTTCAAGTTGGAAGGTAAATAATGATGGTTTGCATCCCATATGTTCCTACTATGATAAGATAAACCAATTCTATTGAGGGATCATTCAAAAAACATGACTGTAAACTCCCTCAAGGTCACTATTCATGAACAAATATGGGAGTAACATATGGTGAAGGATATAAGACCCTCCCGAGGTCATTATCCAAAATGGTTCAATGTGGACAAGGGATCGAAAAATAAACCTAATGCATGTAGTGCATAATAATCCTATTCTGTTGAGAGTAATGGGACAACTAAGCATTTCTCAATATTCCTCTATTAATTTCATCACCATAAACACAAAAAATAATGTTGATCAAGAAGAAAATAGAGAGCATCACAATATGAAAAATATTCCACGAGAGGAGGATACAAATGCACCTACTAAGTCTTCATGTACTAGGAACCAGAGGAGGATCCTACCTGACCGTATCCCAACTTTATCCAAATCTCATGTTGGGTATACCAAAGGGATCGTCTCTGTACAAGGATTCTGGTGCCGTAGACAGTTCTTCATTTCGACACTATATGAGGGAGATTTGTCAAATACAAGATCCCGCAATAATAATATTATTATTTTTGGGTGTTTCGTGAACCCGCGCCACGAAACAGACTTTAATATTCAACATTATACTTAAATTGGCCGTATTAATAATAGTATCACGTCACCACATACGGTAAGTCAACCGGACGTCACAAGCAGGAGTTATGGTGGGTGGAATATTTAATAATAATATATTGTTTTTATTAATTGAGAGTTCCGGGTACCCGATCCAAAAACCTGTAAAAGACATCCAATATTGGACTCATAATTTCCGTCTCGAAGTCAGGGTCACACTACCACTGATGGTTTGTGAAACTGAGGTCGCAAAGATAATTTACGGATGAATATGATATTACAACCAAAAATAATAATATCATTAATATATTATTATTATTATTTTCAATTCATTAACTTCAATTCACACATTACACACACAAACCCACACCTCTCCAATTTGGTGTGCATCACCTTATTCAACAGATTTCATATTTAATTGCTTTAAATTTTGAACGTATCTTTTTTCAACACTTTCTCTCTTCAATTAACCTCTTTAACGATCTCATTCCAACTTCAAGCCATGCTGCACACGCTCAACAATGTAAGCTCTCAACTCCCAGTCGTTGATCACGCTTCTGTTGCAATGAACACGGCCCTGCTCGCACCACCCTATATGAAGACCGGAAAAACCACACCCCTCTATCTGCCTAGCCATCGCACAGCTCGGGAGTCATGCTCTGAAGACTCACCGGAATCGTACTGTCACTTTTCCCCTTCTGCGGCACACTGCATCTTCATTTTAATCCCAAAAAATGGTCGCATATTCACGATCCTTGGGTCAAGGGCTCTGCATAAATATGTTGGGCTCAACAGAATATTGCGTTTCCAGCGCCAATAAAAATTTGGCAGCCTCCTTCCTCGAGCCATTGTGGCTTCGTTCCAAGCCCGAAAAATTAAACGATCACATATTTGTGATCCATGCGTTGAGGGCTTCACATCCATATATCACGCTCAGCAAAAATCTATGTTTCCAGTGCCAATAAATATTAGGCGTTGAAGAACGCATGTACAACGCGTGAAGAACGAAATAAAAAGATCATGGTATATGTGCAGATCGATGGCCATATTTGTTTGGCCATCATCGTGAAGAATCAAGAATATGGGGCATCAAAAAATATATATTTATCATACTTCAAAATAAACCCACTACATCAATCATCCGTTAGAGGTAGCGTGGGGAGGAAGATGATGTGTCGGCACATCTCGAACGTTGGTTCCCCATTCCTTATTCGGAAGTCGGACTTCGTTGGAGGATCTTTTTCATTGGAGAAAGCTCTTCCTTCGAGAGTTCTCCACTAAATTGATTTTCCAACAAATTTCCCCCAACCCCCCATGAGAGGTGGGGAGCCCCTCTCCATTATGCTAACATAATTAATTAATCAATTAATTTTTGCTTCATTAATTGGGGGAATTTCAATAGTTATATCACATTAAAAGAGGAGTTCATTTTTGGGTGGTCCCCTCCACCAGAATTCGAATGGGTGGTTTCAAATAAATAAAATAAAAGTTGATTGTTTTATTTTATTATTTTTTGAACTCTCCCAAAAAAATCCGAAAAAAAAACTTCTACCCTCGACCTACAGTGGTCGAGGTGAAGGTATCCTTACGCGAATATCGGTGCAGCGAGATCAATGGTGTCCTCGGATTTCAATTCCGAGTACCAGTTCAAAAGTTACAAAACACCGCTCGTGCGTTTACTGAACGTACCCGAAAAAAGTTCGAAAAATTATTAACAGTCACCCTTGACCCTCGACGGTCGAGTTTCAGCTATGCCCAAGTGAAACATTCCCCAAAAAACCCAATGTTACTCTCGGATTTCCAATCCGAGTTACCGTTTAACTGTTATGGATTTTAAAATAAAATAATTGTCACTTAATTATTTTATTTATTGCCAAAAACTAAGATTCACTGGTGGCCCGCGCCAGCCAAAGTTAGTATCATCTTAGATAAATCATGCCCTCATGAGTTTAGCGGTGGTCTCAGATTTTCAATCTGATCTGCCATTTGTGAGTTATAATCATTTGAAAACTAAAATAATTTATTTAGTTATTTTATTTATGGTTATGTCATTTTTGTGTTTTCACATAGGAGACCCGCGCTGACTAAACTTAAGTCGCTCCTAAGGTAAACACACTATCTTGAACACAATTCTAACCTTAGATTTCTGATCCAAGTTACCATTTAAGAGTTATTCCACTTTTTTAGGAAAACTTCTTACGCGCGCTATATAAAGTTTAACAAAACATCGACGGACCATTCCGGGCACTCTGGACCCTAGAATCATGCACTGTCATATTTCACGATCTTGAAATAATTCCATATAATTAAGAAAAATATAAGAAATTTTTGGGACATTACATTCTCCACACCATAGGGATTTACATCCCCAAAATCCACAACAAATGAAAAACAACCAAAAGAGGGTACGGAGCACGAATCTGAGTCTCCCACTCCCATGTGCTCTCTTTGAGGTTCTTGTTCTACCAATGTACAAGATCCAAAGTTATCGATCACTCATGAAGGACTCTCTCCTGTCGATCCTCAATATCCACTGGAACCTCTGTAAACGATGCCCCGTCGACTAAGTCCAGCTCGACGTGGTCGATAATGTGAGATAGGTCATGCCCGTATCCCCTCAATTGGGATGCGTGGAAGACGTCGCACACCCTCTCTAGCTATGGCGGAAGATCCAACCAGTATGCTACCTCACATGATCTCTGAAGGATCAGAAAATAACTGATATACCTTGGTGATTACTTGCCTCCTTAGCCAAATCTCTACAAACCTCGTTGAGGTGAGATCCGTAGGAAGATATGATCTCCCTCCTCCTGTCAGCATAAGACTTCTTCTTTCTCTGAGTAATTTTCACTAGCTAACAAGTGAGGCATCGTGATACAAAATATGCCACGACTTTCTTTATCCCTGGCCACCAGTACAGACGCTAAAGGTCTTGGTAAATCTTCACCACACTAGGATGTACCTCCAGATGGGATGTATAGAACTCACTCAACACCTCCTTCTATAGAGCTACCGGTACCATGCAACATCCTCTGAAAAGGAAAACATGCTCCCAAACTTTATAAAATCCATCAGGTGGTTGTCCTGAGGATATCTGAACATATCGAGCCACGCCGTGAGTGTTACCATGTTGTGCCTCCCTGACTCGCTGAAGAAGTGGGGGAGTCACTGTCAGAGACTGAAGATAAGATGCTCCATCTCGATCCACGTAGGATATTCAGAAAGCAGTTAGCTGCTGTGATGCCTCACTCAGTAGCTGCAGGCCAGACCTCTTGTTGAGTGCATCTGCTACCACATTACCCTTCCCAGGAGAATATATTATCTCAAAGTCATAGTCCTAGTGGAATTCTAGCTACTCTATTGTGAACTGAAAACTGAAAACTCCTAATGCCATGATGGTAAGGCTGGCTGACTCAAGAGTGATCGGTTGCACCCTCCTTTGCATGATTTTATCATGTGCTGTCTGGATTTCCTTTTTTTCAAACCAAGGAAAACCACATTCCAATGTTGTAGAGAAACAAAAACCTTTTTCCCTAATATAATAAATCTGCGTATGAACTTTGGATGTCCAGTCCATACCCAAACTAACATCGTAAGGCCTCGACACTTCCACCCAGAGGTTCCAACCAAAACTCTCACCTCACGGGTCAGATCACACCATCGGCGTAAGTGTGATTATCGAGTCTCCTTCCAAAGGTATCTCCAGATGTGAGGGTCAATACAACAACTTAACCAGAAACTCTTGCTCTTGAACAGGATTCGTGGAAATATTAAATGATTGGTACCTATGTCTATTTATACAGCAGCTAGTAGTTTACTCGGAACGTACCTCGAATCATTCCTAGAGCCCTTGGGTCACACTCCTTGACCACATGAAGCTACTCCCTTCCCCTATCCTCCAGTTCCCTGAGCCTGGTGGTGTCCATAAAAAGGGGGATGGTTGTAACATGTCAAAAATTACACCACCTCAGGCTGCTCTCCTAACTCTGCTTCCACATCTACTGCCTCGTAGATTCATCTATCCCAAACACTTCTTCTTCCTAAAACATTTTTACACGCCCCAGTCTCTAATACTGGCGCCAGTTTCCTGTTTTCAAACTACAAACATTCACTGGTTGTATCCTCTTAGCCAAAGAACATTCAACCACAAAGGTACTCTCTAGCCCCCAACATAAGTAGGAATGCATAGAGGAATAGTGTTGTCTAGGACATCCTTAAACACACTGCGCTTGAAAGTCCGATCTACAAAGAACTAATCGAATCATATTCATCATGTACCAGGAATTATTGGTACGTCTCGATGAATACTAAGCAATCAACATGTCATCCTACCGAAGCTGTAGAAGCTCTAGAGAACTCTTAGCCACCTCCTCAAGCTATTCCTCATCCGCCTGTGATTCGGGCTATCCTCCGAACCTGAGGGGTATCTAATGATGAATCTCACGTAAGGCACTAAGCCTATATGTGTCTTTTACCGGTACTGCCGGTTTTAACTTCTAATCAACGGGTAGTGATATAGCTGACACACTACCAGAAGGTACTATCTCGGGTAATGGTCCATGTACCGAAGCCTCATCACTATGCAGACCATCCCCATGGTCACTCACTGAAAAGGACTAGTACCGAAAATCAACATCTACTCTACTGGTGTCACAACTAGGCAGAAAACTCTAGCAACCACCTCCAGCCATCCCTCAGCTGCGTGGGAATCATTCTCGCATCGAAACCTCAAAGGATTCTACCACTGTAACTCATGTAATGCGCTCAGTCGGAATGCACCATCTGCTAGTGCAGCTTGTGGTAACTACTGCTCAATGGTTGGTGGTGTTGTTGGTACAGCACCCAAAGGTGCCAACATAGTAAGAGAGCCCTGCACCATAGCCTTATCGCTTGGTAAGCCATCATCGTATACTCTCTCGGGAAACTTAGCGGGCTGTCTATGTAGAGGAATCCTAATAATGAATAGGTGTTCCACGGTCATTAAGTTATACCTGGTGAGATGACTCAAAGAAAACATTCAAAAAAAATTCAAAACACACACGCAATCAGTGTTTTCGAGCATTGAGTCATAAATCAGAAGTTAGGGTCATGGTGTATGGATACGTCGACCACCGCACCAACACTGGATTCCCTAAAATTGAAACCACACTCACTACACTTAACACTATTTCCATTAAAATGATAAGATTCCAATGTTTTACTGTAGAAATGACTCCTCCTATACCAATTTGTCATGACCCATCCCTTGGGGCCCGTGCCGTGACTACCCCATGCCTGACATCCATAGGCTAGGGGCTGGAGACTAGCACCAAAAGGTGTATCCCCTAAAACAAGGAAGCAATTGCCTTTATAACCTATAAACACACTCAACCAAGCACAGAATAAGATATGAACACAAGTAAACTGTATAGAAAAAGAGTGCTGAAGGTAAGTAAAATGGGGCCAGAATACAAGCCCAACTATAAGTACAAGAAAACTGAAAGGTACAAGTAAACTGAAACAGCTCCTGTGAACACCCACCTAGGATCCTACCTGAAGGGTAGGTACAGATCTCGAACGAACATCTCTGCAGTACACCTTGTCTAATTTCCACCTCTGAGCTACCTCCATTCATGGTAGTATAGTCCTCAGTTAGTGATGTTTGTCATTTTCACCAAACACAACAAGGTGTGGGCATAGCTCGTGCAGGGGTGAGTATGAAAATACTCAGTAGGGACCCCAAGACCCTCAAGGTCTCCCAAAATCCCAAAAGGATAAACCACAAAGCATTGAAACAACTGACAACCCTGCTTAGAAAAATGCCCATACATATACCTAAGTTATCAATAATACCCATCTCAACCATGAGGAAACACCAGGTCCAACCCAAAAGCCCAAAGCTCAACTATTCCACAAAGGGTGGAATATGATGAAGGTAAGTGCCACATAGGTACGCCACACAGAAGAATACCACCAAGGTATTACCATGAAGGATAAATACCACTCAGGCACGGACTCAGCTCACACCAAGTATAACATAGGTACAATAGAAGAGATTATTATATGTAACTACTGAATCATCTTACTCTATTAATAGGCAGACCCAGGAAGGATCCCAAATTGCAAACCCACATAGGATCCTTGTACATCGTCAAACCCACACAGTATCCTAATACACCGTATGACCCACATAGGATCACAGTTCAATGTTAGTACATTGTCAGACCCACACAGGATCCTAGTACAACGCCAGTACATCGTCAGACCCACATTGGATCCTAGAAAAACGTCGGTACATCTTCAGACCCACCCAGGATCCTAGTACATCTTCAATACATCGTCGGACCCACACAAGATCCTAGTATATTTTCAGTACATCGTCAAACCCACACAGGATCCTAGTACATCATCAGACCCACATAGGATCGCTTGATGTTAATCCATACAGGATTGCTCGGTGCTGACCCACACAGGATCACTTGGTGTTGAACCACACCGGATCGCTTAGTGGTGACCTACTCTGGATCGCTCAATGCTGACCCACACAGGATCGCTATTCATTCTTCATGTCACAGCCAGCTACTGGGTTCCCGCACTAAGCTTGGTAGTCTCAGGAAGGGTCCGCTCCTCAAGCCAGTGGTCGATACTCCAACTGCCACGAAGTCCCAAGAAAAAGTATCCCAAAGGACTGCCACATCATAGGGGTCTCCACACAACATATGGTGCGTCAATCGGATTCCCGATCTGTAATTTATTATCCTTTTAGTCTCTGATGGCCCTGTTAGATTTGTGCTCGATCCAACTCGATCATATCCCAACATTATTCAAATCTCAAGTGGGTATTTCAAAGGGACTATCTCGATCCAAAGTTTCTGGTGCCATATATGGTTCGTCATTTCGACACCGTATAATGGAGATATGTCAAATACAGGATCTCTCTATAATAATAATATTATTATTGGGTGTTTAGTGAACCCAAGCCACGAACCAGAATTTAACATTCAACATTAGACTTAAATCGACCGTCTTAATGACATGATAACATTCCTATAGACGGTAAGTCAATCGGACGTCACACGTAAGAGTTATGGAGGGTCGAAGATTTAATAATATTAATAATAATATATTATTATTTGATCATTTTGGGTCCTCGATCCAAAAAACCTGAAAAAGAAAACGAATATTGGACTCATAATTTCTGTCTCGAATTTAGGGTCACACTACCGCTAACAGTTCGTGAAATCGAGGTCGCACAAATAAGTTACCGAAGAAATATGGTTTTACGACCAAAAATTATAATTTCATTATTATATTATTAATATTATTTAGAATTCATTTACTTCAATTCTCACATTCCATTCACAAACCCATACCTCTCCAATTTGGTGTGCATCCCCTTATTCAATGGATTTCATCTTTAATTGATTTAAATTTTTAACGTATCTTTTGTCAAAACTTTCTCTCTTTAATTAACCTCTTAAGCCCTGCTGCACACGCTCAGCAATGTAAACTCTCAACTCCTAGCCTTCGATCATGCTTCCGCTCCATTGAACACGACCCTGCTCGCACCACCCTGTATGCGCACCAGAAAAACAGCATCCCGCTGTCCGCCTGGCCGCTACATCGCTCGGGATCCGCGCCCTGAAGACTCGTTGGAATCGCACTGTCAGGTATCCCCTTCCGCGGCCCACTACATCTTCTTTCTAAACTAGAAAAATATAATGATTGCATATTTTCGATCCTCAAGTCGAGGTCTCTGTGTCCATATTCCGCGCTCAATGGAATATTACATTTCCATCACAAATAAATATTTGGCCACCTCCTTCTGCGATCCACTGTGGCTTCATTCCAAGCCCAAAAAATTAAATGATCACATATTTACAATCCTTGAGTTGAGGGATTCCCGTTCATATATCACGCACAGAAAAACTCCTTATCTCAAGCACCAATAAATATTAGGCATTGAAGAACACACGAAGAATGCGCGAAAAACTAAATAAAAATATCATGGTATATGTGTGGATCGTTGTATGGGTTTGTTGGGCCATTATCATTAAGAATCAAGAACACGGGGAATCAATAAATAGATATTTATCATACCTCAAAATAAACCCCCTACTTCAATCGTCTGTTGGAGGTTGCGTGAGGAGGAAGATGATGCATCGGCGCTTCTCAAACTTTGGTTCCCCGTTCCTCGTTCAGAGGTCGTTCTTAGTTCGAGGATATTTTTCATTGGATAAATATATTCCTTAGAGAGTTCTCCACTAAATTTATTTTCCAATAACTTTCCCCCCACCCCCCCCCCCCCCCCCCACGAGAGGTGAGGATCCCCTCTCATTTAAGATTACTTAATTAATTATTCAATTAATGTTGGCTTCATTAATTGGGGGAATTTCAAGAGTTATCTCACATTAAGAGAAAAGTTCATGTTTGGGTGGTCCCCTCCACCAGAAATCAAATGGGTGGCTTCAAATAATTAAAATAAAACTTGATTGTTTTATTTTATTATTTTTTAACTCTCTCACAAAAATCCGAAATACTAACTTCCACCCTCGACCTACTACGATCGAGGTGAAAGTCTCCTTAAGCAAATATTGGCACTATGTGTTTAACGGTGTCCTCAGATTTCAATTCTGAGTACCGGTTCAAAAGTTCCAAAACGCCGCTCGCACGTTTACTGAACGTATCCAAAAAAAGTTTGGAAAATTATTAATAGTAACCCTTGACTCGCTCCGGTCAAGGTTAGGCTAAACCCAAGTGAAACACACCCCAAAGAACCCAATGGTACTCTTGGATTTCCAATCCGAGTTACCATTTAAATGTTATATATTTTACAATAAAATAATTGTCACTTAATTAATTTATTTACGTCCAAAAATTAACTTTCACTGGTGGCCCGCGCCAGCCAAAGTTAGTATCTTCTTAAATAAAGCATGCCCTCATGAGTTTAGTGATGGTCTCAGATTTTCAATCTGAGCTACCGTTTGTGAGTTATCATCATTTGAAAAATAAAATAATTTAATTAATTATTTTATTTACGGTTATGCCATTTTTGGGTTTTCTCACAGGAGGCCCGCACCAACTAAACTTAAGTCGCTCCTAGGGTAAAACTGATATCCTGAATGTAATGGTGCCCTCAGTTTTCTGATCTGAGTTACTGTTTAAGTGGTATTATACTTTTTCAAGAAAAATTCATATGCGCACTATTTAAAGTTTAACAAAACTTCTAAGGACTATTCCAGGCACTCCGGGCCTTGGAATTGTGCACCATTAGAATTCGCAGTCTTGAAGTAATTCCATATAACTAAAAAAATTATACGGAATTTCTGGGACATTACACCCTATTGAAATTTGATCCATTCTCCCTAGACCCACTAGTCCATAAAATATTTACAGTAATGGTTTTTCACATCTCCTCACTATGAAAAAATGTTCTCTAGGTGATGAAAAAACTTATAGGGCTCTAAATACCTTCTTGAATATTTCATTTTCCACAAATCATACTTCATTATTTAAGCACCTTGGATCATTGTGAACCTTCCATGGACCTTGGAAAAGGATTCCTGGATTCAAGTGAAATTATTTACAATGTATGTATACCTTTGGATCGTGAATATGCACTTATGATCATCAACCAAATGAATCTTTTCCATGAAAAATGAATTTATGAGCCTTGTGATCCTGATTTCACAATGGCCTAACTCATCACCTTTGAGTGTTATGAGCCATTCCTTGAACGATTTTCCCATACCATCCTCATGACCCAAGAACATTGGATCAAGATTTACAATCTCCAAATACATACTATTCATGAGGACCAAGAATCCTCAACGTTTTGCACTATATTTTATACCCTTTCTAAGAGTAGGAAGGCAACATTACATTCTCAGAACATTTGATAGACCACACCCTGTGACTCAAAATTACAAAGAAAAGAGCTCATGATTTATAATTAAGAACACAACTGACTTGGAATTTCAGAATTATTCTTGTATTTCTATCTCCCCCCATACCCAACTTCATCTTTAATATGTATTTGTCCTCCAAAAATTATCATGGCCCTAAAAAGAAGTGGGGATACCTCTGTTTCATCATGTTATCAATGCATAAGGTCTTTAACCTACCAACCAATGGAATCTCCTCCTTGTAGGAATGTAACATTGATCCTTGTGATCTTTGGTAACACCATAATAGAACCCAACACCTCAAGGTGTAATGTGTCCTTCCTGGTAGGAATACCCCATCTCTTATTCATTGAATCAAACTTTTGTGTTATGTATTACATCAAAAATATTCCGACCATTCGGGTGGACCTAGAATCCCTATTATTTTGTCCTCAACCAATATTACACACATAAATTATCCATGGACCTTATAAAAGAGTGGGAACGCCTATTTTTGACCATTCTACTGACACATATGGGCTTTTATCTACCAACTAGAGGTACCTCTTCCTTGAAGGAAAGGAACCCTAATCATTGTGAGTCCCCAGAAACACCACAGTGGAACTCATAACCTTAGGTTGTTTTGGTTTTCCTTTGGAATGTCTTTCCTATATCCCATATTCATTAATCAAGTATGAGAAGAAAGAATTTAAAATACATGGACTCTCAAGGTCTAAGATAAAAAAACCTAAACAACTGTGTAAGAAGGTCTGATTTGAATGAACCTAAACTACATTAATAGAATGTCCGAGATAAAAGACCCTAAGAGACCATACAATTAAATTAATAGATTGTATTATTTTTAAGACCTTAAACAACAACATGTCAACTATTTAGTCTATAAGAATGGAGGAATCACAAAACTAGTCAAGCCATGAACCCATAAGATGGTGTCTTGAGAAAAATATGATTATGTTCCCACTAATCCTTCCCTTATATGATGATTGGGAAAAACTAGGGCTATATGAATAAAAATATGAAACAATTGTAAGGACCACCATAGGGCCTTAGAAAAAATGAAGCTATGAAATTGAAGTTCACTAACATCAACCAAAGATAGATAATTCTCCCTCTAAGACATATTTTACCAAATTTTTTCTTTTCTAAATCAGGTAATCTCAAGATAACTGGATCTGATACATAAATGAATAATCTCATTTTAATGGTCATTCATGACGATTATTTATGGAAATTTTGTTATGTTTTAAATATTCAAATCCATGAATTTAGATTTACTTAATATTATACAATGGATGGGTATTGTTGATGATATATATAGCATCTGATCAATGAAATGTCATAAACCTCATGAATGGAAGATAACTAGACAACAACATAGAAACATTAGAACATTTTTTCCTTGATATCAAATAGAAGGAGGAATCTCCACATATCGATTTCCCTCATGTGAATACATGAGAAAAGGAAAAGATGTGAAAATAAAATTTGGTTGAATCACACAGTTGGAGGATTCCTTGAGCTTTGTAAAACTCTACTCCAGTGAGGTACTGAATTAACGTAATTGACTAATAGTTTTGTATTTCACCTCCGCAATCTACTACAACACCTCCTCCCTAGAAACAACGTTATTGCTAGCCTTATCAACCATTTCAATGATCCCATATTGTTCTAGTATATTTTTATGTGATATATAAAATACATTATGAGGTTGGGATATCTATTCTTAAAGATGACTAATTTATAAATGGATACATTTTATTTCAACCTTCCCAAAACTGACCACATTCTGGTGAGTTTCTACCTCCACTCCATACAAAAAAAAAACTCATTTAAAACATCATCCTAACTTTTCATTACAGAAGAATAATCCATAGTTTCTAAAAACATCAATTCAGGGGCCATATTCTTATCTCTCAAATAAGGCACCTCCTTCACCCAATAATAAATGAAATTATACTAAAAAACCACATAACTAAGGCTAGTAAACATGAATCAATGATGATCAAGATCGTCATTCTGCCCTTCCAAAGGGGTCTTCAAAATGAATCCCTAGATCTCCATCCATAGTTTTCAATGCATCAATTGGTAAGGTGACACAGACTCCAAACCTTGACCCTATTTCATCATAGGTATGGAAAAATATTCTCAGATTCAGTCACTATGTGCTGGATTTTTTCACATAGTCTTTGACAAAGTATGAAGGGAGCCATCTACAATGTTGGTAGACTCAGTTGGAGAAATCCACAAGGAACAAGGGACTTGAACCTA
The DNA here is from genome assembly GCA_963277665.1 of Viscum album. Classification (NCBI taxonomy): domain Eukaryota; kingdom Viridiplantae; phylum Streptophyta; class Magnoliopsida; order Santalales; family Viscaceae; genus Viscum; species Viscum album. The sequence continues at coordinate 879,529,260 of OY728153.1, read as the reverse complement.
TGATATATTGGCCAAAGGCACTAAAACAAGGTCCACTAAGGTTTATTTGTCAATGTTTTAATGACATGATATCATCATGTGACCAAAAGGTATAACCAGTGTTCGAAACCTAACTTTCTCGGTTTCATCTATGGAAATATATGTGATCTCGACCCCAACCTCTGGTGTAGAGGAAACACCCTCTTGTGATGAACATCTTAGTGACAGATCTGTTGATTTCTATTAATCCGTTCTTTTATCAAAAACTTTGAGGTATACAACAAAAAAATAAATGTTAGGAGTCATAACAAGAAGATAATAATTTGTACAGTTTCTAATGAATAATTAACCTTCTATAAAACAGGACTTTGACAAGGATAAATTAGTAATAGAATAGCTAAATGTATCAGTCTCTTCCAAAAACATGTTCTCCTGTATCAAATAAAATGGCCCAACTTTAGGGAATCTGCAATAGGCTATAGGACTAACTAGACCAACACATCCACTATATCTTCTTATTGATGGTTCGAGCCTAAAAATGAAGGCTCTTTTAGATAAACTAAATTCTCACACACATCTTGAGTGTAATATTCATTCTCCTCCAAGTATAATTGGAGAGGACCTATACATTTTTTACAAATCAATATATGTTACTAGAATAGTAAAAAATAAGGAAAGAGTGAAATGACACACTTACTAGAGGATTTTTGGTGAGTGCTATGAATATTTTGAATGCTTCCTTTTCCCTTTCCCCTCAAGGTTATGATATCTAAAAGGTATCTATGCTAAGATATTAGGTAAGGACCCCCAAAAGGTGTATATGGTGATTGTATCACTCTAATAATAGAAATCAACAACCTCTTTAAAGAATGTTCACCCAGTGATCCCTCATCATCGGTCCACCATTCACTACTCAAATCAAATCCAATAGTCGTACCCTAGGAAGAATATATGGGGGATGGTAGGATTGTCCAGTATTCTATAGTCTCTAGTTATTTCATAAAAAACAAAAAGGATGTTATAACAATTTCAACAACGCCTTGTCCCTTTGAACATAGAAGTGAGGCTATCCATACCATTTCCTCAATAATGGGATGGCCCTATTCATCCACGATAACCACTAGAAATCCCTAAACAACAATTTTAAAAAAAATGGGACTAGAAAACACAAACCCTGATGCTTTCCAAAATTACATCAAGGTCCCATTAGAATTCCTTTACCTTCATATGTCAGTCTTTGAAAGTAATTCTCATAGGGGTGGTGATGTGAGAGAAGCCTTCCAAAATAAATTCTATATGGCATAGTATTCCCCAAAGCTTAGCCTATGACTTCAAATTTCTAAAAATTTTCCACTAATTAAATTAGATAGGAAATAATAATACTAGAATGACCTCACTCACTAGAACCACACTCGTTGTGGCCATTCCCGTTGGCACTTCTACTGGAAATGAGTGTAATGGTAAATGCATCACTTCTTCAAAAGGTGATTTTGGGGATATTGGTCCTCTCAAAACCAACTATTTATTAGGCCTTATATTATCTTCAATATCTAGTTGTAATTAGGTATAATCGCATATTAATGTGCATAATTTTCCATTGGTATTTGAGTATATCCAAATCTCAGCATTGCACTGCAACAAACCAATATCTATTTGTGGGGAGGTAGGTTTATCTAGGCTATGAGTATCCTCATATGTAAACATCATCCAAAAATAGGGAGACACTATATATGATCCTTAGATAATTAAGAATATGGGGAGGATATCTTGACTAAACACACTAGAACTAAAGGATACACTCTCAAGGTGTGTACCATTCACAGTGGAGTCACCCGTCGATGTGGGAAGAACTGAACCCTCACATAGTGACATCATATAGGTCTGGGACTCTAGGATAGCCCCACCATTATCAACCATACTGATTGTGGGAAAATGAATATAGAATTCTAAGGAGAATCATTCATAATGTCTCACGAAGGGCCTAACTTCCCAATACTTTAGTGTAATATGCCTTACCCAACAGATACACTGCAAAAATGGTATGAAATGATTATTGGGAATTTTTTTCATTATTAGGAACTGAAAAACTCTTAAATGAGCCCCCATACAACCCTATAACACCTAAAAAGAGCCTGATATTATATGAGGGGTTTTCTACCTTAAATATAGTGCATAAGGTGATCAATTTTATCCAACATATGGATGGCTAACCCGATACACTTACCTACACCCATAGAAGTCACCATCATAAAAGTGGAGACCCTAATTCCACCATTTTCTTTTATTGAGAGTAAGTAACTACGACAGTACATACTAAGGATTACAGAAAGCTGAATGGTCTATCCAACACCATTGAAAACCTCCCATCCCTAGTTGTTAAATTTACCTTTTTCAATTATAGGTCAATAAGTTCCCTCCACACCATGGGATTCCTTTGAAGGTTGTCCCTTTGGCTTCTTGTCTTCTATCTCAGAAGTAACTTTCATTATAATGAACATATATTTTCATACAGAGAGATTACATCATTTTTGTGGAATATTTAATATATGACACAAACACACACCGAAAGGCTATATTAGGTTACTGTATTTCGAGACATGGAAACATAAAACACTGGTCTGTAAGTGATCCACATCATCCCCTACTACATTATTTATAATAATAACCCCTCTTAAATGCATCATACATAATATATATCTGCATATCATGGGTAAATAAAATATAAGAAAGAGATATCTTAGATTCTTAGTAAGGGTAAATAAAGGGGAAATGTTAGCATAACATGAATAAAAGGGTATGAGAACATGAACGTAACATTTTAAAATCATACCCTTTATATCAAAGATTGCAATCATGAGTCATGGAATAAATATTTTAATAAATATTGTGTATTTATTTGTATCTTTGTAGTTCCCCTTCCCCATATATTTTAAAATAAAATGATTTATATAGTACTTAATGATCACTTCCAAGGATATGATAGTGGAATGGGTTTACTCCACAAACCATATTAGTCATCAAAGTTCACTCCCAATATAATATTAGTAGTTATGATTCACTCCCAATACCATATTAGTATTCAAGATTCACTCCAAAGACCATCTTAGTATTCCATGTACACTATAAAGACTATCTTAGTGGACAAAGTCCATTACTGAACAGGTTTCACTTTTCATTCCATCAATGTCTATCTCATGAGATATAAATCATTACCCAATTCATATTGGGGATATATATGTCCCACCTATTACAAAATTAAATAAAACATATGTGTTTCACAAGATAATAAAACATTCATCATATCATGACACCTAAAAATATATAGGCTTGATAAACATCATATCATAAACCATGAAATGAAATGGGTATCATAAAATTTTCATCATATCGTAACTTATGGAAAATAGGTAGGTTTTATAATCCTTTCACCATAGATTAACATGTGAAAGGAATAAGTTCTCATAATAATTTGATCATGGTATAAACTGTAGAGGAGAAATGGGTTTTATAAAAAACTTCTCATCATAAACATTACCCATTCAATGAAAAAAAAAGAATGGTTTCTTTAGATCACTTCCTCCTTAAATTAAAAACTGTATCTAAGGATATTATCTTATATAGAGAAGGATATTGAATGATCACTTTGAGAATTTCTTAAGGAAAATAACTATTCTTTTAAAATCATTTTCTGGAGCATATAACATTTCCAAAATCCTTTTCTTGGAAAACACTTCGAAAACTTATGAATTAATCATTAAAATCATTTAAAAAATTTCTTAGGGAAAATATCCTTTTCCCTTTGAAAAAAAATCTTTTTAAATCAAGAAAAAAACCATTTTCTTCGAAAATAACCATGAAAATTTATAAAAGAATATTTGAAACCTATTTTAAAAAATTATAACATAAAAAAATTTAAAAATAATTTACCATGAAAATGGTATTAAAATATCACATAAAATGGTTTTTGAAAAAAATATATATAACATTTTTTTTGAATAAAATAGATTTCTGACCAAAGATAGAAATAAGGATTAATTTTCTCAAAAATACATTATTAATCATATTAAGAACCAATGAGTATAAAAAATGGTAACATTACTTGAATATATCATGAATAACCAGAGTATTATTAAATTCATGATAAATCTTTAGAGATAGATCATATGATTTAATCAAAGGAATCATAATTATAAACTATCTGGATAAACTTTGAGATTGATGAAATAAACTCTTTCCACTTTTGTAAATTTGAATAAAAATACCCATTAATGAATAATGTTAAATGAACCATAAAATATAATTAAATTATGTATATTCATGATATAACATTTAAAATGTGCATTATATACTCCTTGAACAAGAATATAGGTGCATAATGTAACATGAGTCTCAATGAATGAAATTTGAGACAAAAAAACATTACATATTTGGTAACTTTGGAACCATAACCCCATGAAAGAGGGATCCTAAAATAGATGTGTAAATACAAAAAATAATAATTATAAGAATCATATATTACATTAATGGTAATTATATACACTTCGTAGATGAAAGAGGTGGTTAATATAGCATGTGTCTCATAAAATAAAAAATTGAGATGTAAATCCCTTACTGATTTGGTAACTCTTGGACCGTAAAACCCAAGAAAGATAGATCTTAAAATGGATATTTAAATCTAAATAATTCCCATTTTATTAATAATAATATAAATCCATGGTAATTATGCACACCACATACAACAAAAAGGTTGTTAACATGGTTTGTGTCTCACAGAAAAAATAAAAGTGAGACGGAAATCACTTATCTTAAGTCATGAATTTAGTTATACAAATTAAATAATCATGTATAAAAAATATAAGTTTGTTATAAATATATTATAGAGGAAATTTAATTTATATAACTCTATATAAGATTTTATTATGACTTTTTGATACCTATTTATTAACAATTTTATGTTAAAGTTATGTTTTTGGTAATAACCACTTTGTTTTTCATATAAGTTTTAGATTTTTATTCTTGGTAATATTAAATAGATAATGATTTAATCATATCTAGAATGATAAAAATGATGTTAATATCATATATATATCTAATATATATGTATTTATAATAATATTTAACATATAAAAATAGGAATTGAAATGCACTATTCATGGTGACAGTGGGTCATACATACACAATAACATTATGTCCATTTTCTTTTCATATCGAAGGAAAGAACATTGTATGATATTGTATCATTATAGAATTATTTTTATTTCTATATATAACATATTATTATTAAACTTATCCTTAATAAATTATTTGTGAATCGTGAATGAATCACATCGCTCTGCGAGGCAGTAGTCCACCGTATGCACGAACAACGTTATTATAGTCCCAAAAAATGGAAATCATGATGTTATGTGTGATATAACAATTAAATAATCATAATAACATCATAAAAATAATAAATATAATATAAAAATGTTATTTACATCATTATTATGAACCTTGAGTGTTGTTAACGGAATAATGAACAACATCATTTTGTGAGGTGGTACTCTGCCATACAAATGGTGATTGCATATCCCATTTGATGGAAGTGTGTGAAATTGTAAATAATATCCTTAACATAAAAAAATATAAAAAATATTTAAGATTATAATTTTATTATATAATCATGTTATAAAAATAATTTAATGGGTTTGTGGAAGAAATAAAACAAAAATGTTTGTTGATGAATGTTACCTCTTCTTTTGGTATATCCTTCTGGTTTCCTTCAAAATAATTCTTTGATAGGATTTATTCCTAAATAAATGACTCTAGTATTATAGGAGAAAATTATTTAAGATATTTGGATATGTATTTTACAAGCTAAAGGTCTTTAGAGGTTTTAATATAGGGGATAGTGGGTGGACTTTTATAAGGGAGGTAAGTGGAAAATTTGTAAATTTTGGAAATAAAGAATTCCACCCATGTTTTATCCATGTAAAGTTGCACAAATAATAGATAAATATAAATAATAGAAGGTATAATGCCTAAATATAGTCATAAAATGGGTGTTATATGTAGAGACCCGAAGCTTGACGTACATGGACATTACATTACTTTTGCGGAATACTTAGTACATAACAAAATCACACACACAAGGACCGTAATAGTTTAGTGTCTTTGGAAACTCGGAACGTAATCTTCTAATCATGGTGAAAGATCTTCAACATATCCCATAAATATCTCCCATTTTTTCTTACCTAAAACCTTTCTTTATATCCTGGGGAAAAGAAAACATAAAAGGGTGAGCTCAAATTCTCAGTAAGGGTAAACAAAATAAATATCAATCACATCATATTCATAAGAACATATCTTTTGGAAATCTTAACCTGCAAAAGAGATCATAATTTCATAACATGGGATAAATCATAATAGTGAAATGTAATCCCAATAATAATAACATAAAACATGAAACTTTGTGTCATACACACATAATCATAGAGAATCATTTCTTATTAGTCAAGACTCATTTCCAAGACTATCTTAGTGGACAAAGTCCCTTTCTGAACCGAGTTCATTCCTCGTTTCAGTCCTGTTTCACTAAACCGGTATAACCTACCGTTCCATCCATGTCTATCTCATGAGATATAAAATCTTTACCCAATGAATTGGAGGGAGATATAGGTCCCACCCATCTCATAATGAAATCATTCTTACTTGTGCCACAAAAAACATACATCATTCATAATATCCCAATAAAAAAATGGGTTTCATAAACATCATTCCATCATCACATAATCCATATAAAAGAAATGGATATCATTTCATAATAAGAAAAGCGAAACCATTTAAATAATAGAGGCATGATACTTAAAACATACACATATGAGATAATGTCATCTTAGATAAAAAATGGTTTTGATAAAATACTTGAAATGAATTCTTGAGGAAAATATCCTTTCTTCTTCAAAATCAATTTCTTTTCACAAAACGTCATGCAATTTTAAAAGAAAGATATTTTGTTGAAAACATTAATGAAATATTTTGGAAGAAGCTTCATGACAATAAGGCTTTATGAAACCGTAAAAATCCATTCGTGCCGTATAAGTTAAAAAAACATTCTTCTCATACATTTGTCGAAAAAGTCAAAAAGTACCTCATAAGAAAAACGACAAAAGATCCATTTCATATCTTTTACTAAAAACTCACCGAAGGGTAAAATTGGATTTAAAAAATTGTAGGTGGATGGAAACAATATTACATATCGAGGAAACATGGATGTGGATGATAAAATACACCCCAGTAAACACCGAAGTATAAACAATCTCGGATAAAATGAGATTGTGATATTTTCCCTTACCTTAGGTCTGATTTGCTTCGTAAGTGTCTGAACCTCCTGTATAATGATTTAAATAATGTTATTGACTTATTCCAAAATCATAATTTTTTTATGATATCATATATGGTCATATTCTTAGCTTATTATTAGTAATATTTCATTTCTACTTGTTATTCGGGTGTTTATTACTTTTAGTTCTTATGCGTGTTTTGTCCAATAAATTATTATTCTTCTTTTTAGGTTATAGATACCTCATTTACAGAATGGTATTAGTGTAATATATATCATATTAATTCATTCAATTTATTTATATAATCATTATGTAATGAAGATCATGTAGAACGAATCGCATCACATCGTGGAGACGGTATTCCGTACGTACGCACGAACGATGATATCGTTCCCATGATCGTGGAATTGTATTGGAGTGTATGTATACAATTTTAGAATAAATATAACTTTACAATAATCATATATATTCATTCTTTACACCATTATATCCATCCAAATAAGGTGGTGGTGGAAAATAGATTACGCCACGGCGTGGAGACGGTATTCCGTACGTTCGCACGCGTGGTGATTTCATTTTCTGTAGGATGGATTGATGGTGAAATAGGGTTGTTTCATACTTATAATAACATATCAGTATATGAGTGATACTTATTTTATTACTTCATAATGAAACAACTACAAAAGAAGAAGTGGAAGAAGAAATAAAGATGAAAGAAACGGTAACAGACATTACCTCTTCTTTGAAGTGCTTCTTTGAGACTTCCTTTTAGGGCACTAAAATTGGTCTTTGAAGAAGACAAGGACCTCTAGGATGTTTCTAGGGAAGTGGAGAGAAGATACTGGCAGGGTTTGGCTGAGTTTGAAGGCTCAATGTGGTGTGAAGAAGAGAGGGAGGAGGTGCCCTTTTATAAGGGAGGAGAGGGGCTCCTTTGGAAAACTAAAACTATTATTTTATTATATAGTCATATTCGGTTTTAAATAGCTCCAAATTGATTTAGTTTTAAGCTAAGGTGGGTATGGGTCGAAATCCTCTCATCCAATATAATTTAGACAAGTTTAGGTTCCTATTTTAACATTATCATTTAGATTTAACATTAAGTTAAATAATTTTACTTTTACTGTGTCTTCTTGTGTTATTACACTATAAGGTTAATAAACTTACAATAACAAGCCAAAAGAACCCCAAGTTGTTTATTATTAATATATATAACCTTATCTAAGTCATTGGGCCGAACGTTAGATTTTTATGAATAAAATAACAATTAATAATATAATATTTGTTTTAAAAACTATTTTATGTCAATTTTGACACTATTTGGTAATTTATTTTTGTAAAACTCATAACAGAATGATTAGTTCTAAAAAAGTTAATAAAATCAATACTAAAATGTTATATTAACCTAGAAAATTATTTTAATACATAAAAAGTCTCAAATTACATTTATTTGGGTATTTATAACGTCAATTATGTCAATATTTCATTAATAAGATAATTACTGCATCATCGTTGTGTCACAAATAAATTAAATTATTTAATGTCTAAAAATTACAAATAAAATATCATTATATAGGAAACCTTTTTATCTTTCTAATTAAAATTTATAGTCGAATTTATCTTATATATAACCCTATATTAAAAATGATTTTATTATTAAACTTTGATTTTAACTATTTTAACCCTTCTTTAAATAAATTAATAATAAATGTCCTAATCTAATCCAAGTGGGCTTAAATGGTCATATTTTATTCCTAAGGTTGTTTTTGGTCGAATTACACATATCCAATAGAATTAGGACATGTGTTAGGGTAATAATAATATCATTTTTACCCTTAATTACCCTATTTACTTTTAACCGTGGTAAATAAAAGTCAAAAGTTACTACTCACCAAAAATTATTTGCATCTCATTGAACCACATTTTAGTCCTTGATATTAACCGTGTCTCTCAGATTTTTGAAATTCCACTCACAGAAGCGGTAAAATTATGTTTTATGAAAAATTCAGTTTTTTAACTACCACTTAGTGGTTTCACTATTCATCAAAAAATGAACGTTTCCAGAAAAATACAAAAAATTAGGCCTAAGATATATTTGATATTATGAATTAAAAAATGATGTCTATTTTACCAAATTCAAAACATATCAGTTACATTAATTAATTTATAAATTAATTCCCGTCGTCAAAACAAATAGCATGTTTTTAAGAGATAATAACTATCAAAAGATTGACACTTGTTTATGTCTGGTTTAAATATGAAATTACATCCAATGACCAACATTGCATTAAATTGTAAAAATATATTCTAAATATACTTTAAAACCACTCAAATTAATAATTTATCACTATTAATTATTTTGATTAAAAAAGTTGTTTTTAATTAAAATTTAGTAATTTTCACTATTCATCCGAAAATGAAAGTTATCCGAAAAGTACCAAAATTTCACCCTAAGCTAATTTTGATATGCCAAATCCAAAAATGAAGTCCATTTTGAAAAATAAAATGTAAAAAATTTCAAAAAGTGGATATTACTATTCATAACGGCTAGTTTTTAATAATATTTTAATAACATATCATTGTTTGGTGAAACTCGGTATTGCGTGCTACACACGCTATCGAGGAAGGTCGCGATTGCGTGTAATGCAAGGCAAGTCAAGTATGCGTGTTGTGCAAGCCCCTTTTGGTGTAGCGTACAACACAAGACTTGAAATTAAAAAGTCATAAAATCTTGGGGTGTTACCTTCTACCCCCCTTAAAACGAATTTCGCCCTCGAAATTCGTCGGGGTTATAAATGGTTTACTACTCGAAAGTTTCTTTAATAGAAACCCTCATCGTATAAAGGAATACCAAAAAAAATCTTTAAAAACAAAAGTATGAAACGTAACGGTTACCCAAATAAACTATTCACTGGGTTTCCACATAGGAGAACATAGGTGAAAATATGGATATGGAAGAGAAATCTAACTGTAATGTTCTGATGGATAGTGGTAGAGAACATGACTATTAAAAATCCAACAATCCCAAAGCCATAAATTTGTGATGATCTAGGGTACCATCTGATTTATCGGATATAAGGGCACTAGGACAACATTTTTGGTTTTCAAGATCATTTCCCTAAAGTTGATGAATTAAAAGAAATACTTACATTATTTTGGTACAATATCACTGTTGTTCATGAATTGAACAATTTCCACTTCATCCCTTAAAGAAATAAAGTTGAATTTGTTATTGTGTTAGCAGATCATGTGATAGAATGATGGGTCATTCCATCTGTTTCAAACAAAAGGTTAGCAAAAGTTATAAGTCCATCTTATGGTAAGATTAATCGTATATGGTTCCAAAAATGAAATTATACTTCATATATCATATCTCTTAATAAAATAAAATTAGTTTCTACTAACCAGGGACTTCCTGTAGGTCAGTGGTAGGCGATAAAGGCCAGTCGCATTTCGGTTGTGGGTTCGATTCCCACAGCCTTGTCCGACGCGATGGGCTATCGCCCGTCCTGCAGGTTGTCCTTTTTCTAAAACTACATTACTATAACATCTCATCAATAATATCGAAAAAAGTTATATCCTTAGACAATACTAACTTATGTCCAACATAATCCATTCCAATCTTTAGGCTTATCCAAAATAATGTTGTCCAATATTACAGTGAAAATGATTACCAAAGAGTTCATATAACAAGCATGTTAATACCATCGTTGATCCCCATATATCATGAGATATGTCTTGTTGGTCACATTCCAAACATTCGAAGGCCTTAATCATGTATTCTCTTGAAAAATGAATACCCATTGAATCTTAGTGAAAACATGAGTGCTGTCAAAAGTTATCTCTTTTCACATACCAAAACCTCAAACCATGATTTAACTATTTCCTTATATCAGACAGGAGATTATGAATACTGTCAAACATTTCATTTTTTCCTTATCCCTTCATTATGCGCATATCATCTTTTTTCCAAAAATATCTCAATCACTTTCCATGGTTACTGGTACCATAAAATTATTGAAAACCATAATAGACCAATACATAAATATTCCAATATTCCACGATACTATATACAACATTATTTTGGAATCTTATTACATAAACACTTAATCATTCCACCACATCGTTGTCATATTCAACATCGTCAATGGTGATCGCATGTGACTTCCCTTTGTCCTTTTCCTTAAGTGGTTGCTCATGTCGATCATCACTAACCCTTGGATTAGGGCATTTATTCGCATAATGCCCCATTTCCTTGCACTTGAAGCATTGAAATGTAGTAGGTTCATTCTGTGTATCCCTTCCTTTGTTTGCATCATTAGACATCTTCTTCCCATCATTGTGGCATTCAAATGCCCGATGACCTTCCTTTCCACATTTGAAACATTTACTTGTCCCTTTAAGACAATCTCCACCATGCTTCTTTCCACACTTTGAGCATAAGGAAACATTCATCTTCTTTTCACCTTTATTCTGAGATATCTCCTTGAACTCCATATTTCGTTTCTTGACAAAACTATGAGATGGATAAGTAACACCAACATCCATTTCTACCTTGATAGCACAATGCACAATTTCTTCATAGCTACTGAAGTCTCTTATAGATAATGCCCTTCGAAGATTTGGTTTTAAGCCACTGAAGAATCGATCAACTTTACTTTTAGGTTGGATGATAAATCTAGATGCATACCATGCAAGCCTTGTAAAATTCGCTTCATATATACCAATAGATTCATCATCTTTTTTTCTTTAGTTCAAGAAACTCCTTCTCCATCTTTTTCCGAAGAATACGAGGGAAGTACTTATTGAAAAATAAGTTCTTGAACTCGTCCCATTCCATGGACTCAATTTCATCTCTTTGCCTCGTATTATTGATAAGATTCCACCATTGATCAGCTTCACCTTCCAAACGATATACTGCTAAGATGACTTTATCATGTTTAGAACATTGAAGAACTAAAAATATCTTTTCAGTGGTACTGATCCATTGTTCAGCAACAAGTGGATCAAAAGACCCACTGAAAGAAGGTGGACGTTGCCTCATGAAGGACTCAATAGAATATTGTTCCCTTATCTGCTCATTTGGAAGTCCAGAATGATTCATGGCTTGTGTAAGTATAGCAATAAGATTTTGCACTCTATCTCCCATAACATTTTTTTTCAGGAGGACAGTCATTGCATTGTCCATTGCATTAATCAACACGGCTCCTTCGGGTTCCATCCATCATCTAAAACCCAAAAAGAATAGTGTGAGAGACAAAAATCATGCTAGGGAAAACAACATAATAAAGGGGGAGTACCTTCAATATCTAACATCTTAGGTTTAATTCTACGATCGTTAGTGAAATTCTAGGACTATAACCTATACTTATACTTAACCTTAGGGACATCCCGAGACATACCTTAGAAATATCTCTAGGGATCTCACTAAAGTTCTCGCATCCTTGTTTCCAAAGGTTGACTAAACCTTTCCTCTGATACCAACTGTAGAGACCCGAAGCTTGACGTACATGGACATTACATTACTTTTGCAGAATACTTAGTACATAACAAAAACACACACACAAGGACCGTAATAGTTTAGTGTCTTTGGAAACTCGGAACGTAATCTTCTAATCATGGTGAAAGATCTTCAACATCTCCCATAAAGATCTTCCCTTTTTTTCTTACCTAAAACCTTTCTTTATAACCTGGGGAAAAGAAAACATAAAAGGGTGAGCTCAAATGCTCAGTAAGGGTAAAAAAAAGAAATATCAATCACATCATATTCATAAGAACATATCTTTTAGAAATCTTAACTTGCAAAAGAGATCCTAATTTCATAACATGGGATAAATCATAGTAGTGAAATGTAATCCCAATAATCATAACTTAACACATGAAACTTTGTGTCATACATACATAATCATAGATAACCATTTCTTATTAGTCAAGACTCATTGCCAAGACTATCTTAGTGGACAAATTCCCTTTTTGAACCGAGTTCATTCCTCGTTTCAGTCCTGTTTCACTAAACTGGTATAACCTAACGTTACATCCATGTCTATCTCATGAGATATAAAATCATTACCCAATGAATTGGAGGGAGATATAGGTCCCACCCATATCATAATGAAATCATTCTTACTTGTGCCACAAAAAGACATACATCATTCATAATAACCCAATAAATAAAATGGGTTTCATAAACATCATTCCACCATCACATAATCCATATAAAAGAAATGGATATCATTTCATAATAAGAAAACTGAAACCATTTAAATCATAGAGACATGATACTTAAAACATACACATATGAAATAATGTCATCTTAGATGAAAATTGTTTTGATAAAATACTTGAAATGAATTCTTGAGGAAAATATCCTTTCTTCTTCAAAATCAATTTCTTTTCACAAAACGTCATGCAATTTTAAAAGAAAGAGATTTTGTTGAAAACATTAATGAAATATTTTGGAGGAAGCTTCATGAAAATAAGGCTTTATGAAACCGTAAAAATCTGTTCGTGCCGTATAAGTTAAAAAAACATTCTTCTCGTACTTTTGTTGGAAAAGTCAAAAAGTACCTCGTACCAAAAACGACAAAAGATTCCTTTCATATCTTTTACTAAAAACTCACCAAAGGGTAAAATTGGATTTAAACAATTGTAAGTGGATGGAAACAATATTACATATCGAGGAAACATGGATGTGGATGATAAAATACACCCCAGTAAACACCAAAGTATAAACAATCTCGGATAAAATGAGATTGTGATATTTTCCCGTACCTTAGGTCCGATTTGCTTCGTAAGTGTCTGAACCTCCTGTATAATGATTTAAATAATGTTATTGACTTATTCCAGAATCATAATTTTTTATGATATCATATATGGTCATATTTTTAGCTTATTATTAGTAATATTTCATTGCTACTTGTTATTCGGGTGTTTATTACTTTTTGTTCTTATGCGTGTTTTGTCGAATAAATTCTTATTCTTATTTTTAGGTTATAGATACCTAATTTACAGAATGTTATTACTGTAATATATATCATATTAATTCATTCAATTCATTTATATAATCATTATGTAATTAATATCATGTAGAACGAATCGCATCACATCGTGGAGACGGTATTCCGTACGTATGCACGAACGATGATATCGTTCCCATGATCGTGGAATTGTATTGGAGTGTATGTATACTATTTTAGAATCAATATAACTTTACAATAATCATATATATTCATTCTTTACACCATTATACCCATCCAAGTAAGGTGGTGGTAGAAAATAGATTACACCACGGCGTGGAGACGGTATTCCGTACGTACGCACGTGCGGTGATTTCATTTTCCGTAGGATGGATAGATGGTGAAATAGGGTTGTTTCATACTTATAATAACATATCAGTATATTAGTGATACTGATGTTATTACTTCATAATGAAACAACTATAGAAGAAGAAGTGGAAGAAGAAATAAAGATGAAAGAATCGGTAACGGACATTACCTCTTCTTTGAAGTGCTTCTTTAGGACGTCCTTTTAGGGCACTAAAATTGGTCTTTGAAGAAACACAGGACCTCTAGGATGGTTCTAGGGAAGTGGAGAGAAGAAATTGGCAGGGTTTGGCCGATCTTGAAGGCTCAAAGTGGTGTGAGGAAGAGAGGGAGGAGGTGCCCTTTTATAAGGGAGGAGAGGGGCTCCTTTGGAAAACTAAAACTATTATTTTATTATATAGTCATATTCGGTTTTAAATAGCTCTAAATTGATTTATTTCGAATCTAAGGTGGGGATGGGTCGAAAGCCTCTCATACAATAGAATTTAGACAAGTTTAGGTTCCTATTTTAACCTTATCATTTAGATTTAACATTAAGTTAAATAATTTTACTTTTACCATGTCTTCTTGTGTTATTACACTATAAGGTTAATAAACTTACTATAACAAGCCAAAAGAACCCCAAGTTGTTTATTATTAATATATATAACCTTATCTAAGTCATTTGGCAGAACCTTATATTTTTAAAAATAAAATAACAATTAATAATATAATATTTGTTTTAAAAACTATTTTATGTCAATTTTTACACTATTTGGAAATTTATTTTTGTAAAACTCATAACAGAATGATTAGTTCGAAAACATTTAATAAAATCAATACTAACATGTCATATTAACCTATAAAATTAGTGTAATTCATAAAAAGTCTCAAATTACATTTATTTGGGTATTTATAACATCAATTATGTAAATATTTCATTAATAAGATAATTATTGCATCATCGTTGTGTCACAAATAATTAAATTATTTAATGTTTAAAAATTAAAAATAAAATATCATTATGTAGGAAATCTTTTTATCTTTCTAATTAATATTTATAGTCGAATTTATCTTATGTATAACCCTATATTAAAAATGATTTAATTATTAAACTTGGATTTTAACTATTATAACCCTTCTTTAAATAAATTAATAATAAATGTCCTAATCTAATCCAAGTGAGCTTAAATGGTCATATTTTATTCCTAAGGTTGTTTTTGGTCGAATTACACTTATCCAATAGAATTAGGACATGTGTTAGGGTAATAATAATATCATTTTTACCCTTAATTACCCTATTTACTTTTAACCGTGGTAAAAAAAGTCAAAAGTTACTATTCACCAAAAATTATTTTCATCTCATTGAACCACATTTTAGTCCTTGATATTAACCGTGTCTCTCGGATTTTCGAAATTCCACAAACAGAAGCGGTAAAATTAAGTTTTATGAAAAATTCAGTTTTTTAACTACCACTTAGTGGTTTCACTATTCATCAAAAAATGAACTTTTCCAGAAAAATAAAAACAAATAGGCCTAAGATATATTTGATATTATGAATTCAAAAATGATGTCTATTTTACCAAATTCAAAACATATCAGTTACATTAATTAATTTAAAAATTAATTCCCGTCGTCAAAACAAATAGCGTGTTTTTAAGAGATACTAACTATCAAAAGATTGACACTTGTGTATGTATGGTTTAAATGTGAAATTACATCCAATGACCAACATTGTATTAAATTGTAAAAATATATTCTAAATATACTTTAAAACCACTCAAATTAATAATTTATTACTATTAATTATTTTTGATTAAAAAAGTTGTTTTTAATTAAAATTTAGTAATTTTCACTATTCATCAGAAAATGAAAGTTATCCGAAAAGTACCAAAATTTCACCCTAAGCTAATTTCGATATTCCGAATCCAAAAATGAAGTCAATTTTGAAAAATAAAATTTACAAAATTTCAAAAAGTGGTTATTACTATTCATAACGGCTAGTTTTTAATAATATTTTAATAGCATATCGTTGTTTGGTGAAACTCAGTATTGCGTACTAGACACGCTATCGAGGAAGGTCACGATTGCGTGTAATGCAACGCAAGTCAAGGATGCGTGTTGTGCAAGCCCCTTTTGGTGTAGCGTACAACACAAGACATGAAATTAAAAAGAATATTTTTCATAAAATCTTGGGGTGTTACATTATATATGATTCTAGATCATTTTTCCCTTGTTTTTAACATTCAGTCCCTCACTAAATTTGCCTTTGTCTTAATAGTCATGATTAATTATAATTATTTTAATTGATCACTTTCATAAAACTTCTGTTAGACATAATATAAGATTTAAATTTTTATTATTCCAAATATTTAATTCATATTTCCAAACTCAATTCACATAAGTTTAATAAATTAATTTAAATTAATCCCACAAACGGGATGAGATAATGAGTTTTTAAAGTAAAAATGTTCAAAAGTTTGATTTATTTTTTCATAAAATCTCATTTTGGAATTGATTTCAATGAAATAAATTGGATTTTATGATGTATAATTGAATTAATTATAATTTTAAACAAAATAAAAATATAATTTAGCTATATAAATAAATTATAGGAAAGGGAAGTTTACAATTAGAATTCATTTTTTCACTATTCATCCAAAAATGAAATATTCTAGAAAAATCCCAAAAATTCACCACAAGATAATATTAAAATGATGAATTAAAAAATTAAGTTTATTTTACTCAATTAAATTTCTAAAAATTTTTAGTTTTAATTTTATTATTTTTCACATAAGGACATAAAAATTAGTTTTTCTGAGAAAATAGCATTTCCAAAACTTTTAAAGACATTACCAAATAATATATATTTCATTATTAAAATGTTTAATTTTTATAAAACAAATATAAATAATATTTAAAATTTGTAATTACTATTCATAATACTAAGATTAAGGGATATGTTATAATGATCACGTTTAAATAATTATAATAATAAAATTTTATTTTTTAGAAACTCATTGTTGCATACAATGTAAGTAAAAACCAATTTAGTGTGTAATGAAAGCATAAGTTGGTGTTGTGAATAATGAAATAAAATAAATAAATTTAATTTATTAAAAAAAGTTTCATAAAAACATGGGTTGTCTCATTATACCACCCCTTAAACTAAATTTTCCCTCAAACATTTTCACCCTGATACAAAAAAATAGGATACTTCTACCTCATCATATCTTCAAGTTTCCACATAGATTCATATAACTAGTGGTTTCACCAAAAAACTTTGACCAAGTTAGTGGTATTGTTTCATAGAACATTCTTTGTATGATTCAGAATCTCTACTAGTTATTCCTTATAAGAAAGGTATTGCTCCAGTGGTATGACCTCTAAGTTTAGTATATGCTAAGGGTTAGAAATGTACTTCCTTATGATATATATAGGGAACACATCATTGACTTGGTATTGGTTTGGTATAAGAACCAATAAATAGGTTACCATCTTGATATGATCTAGAATTTCAAAGGTATTAATATACATATGGCTTAGTTTCTCTTTCTACCCAAATATTTTAACCTTCCTCCAAGGAGCAGTCCTTAGAAACACCTTCTCACAAACTTGAAATTCTAGATCATGTTAGAAATTATCAGCCTAACATATCAGTCATATTAGAGCTACATTGATATACTGCTAAATGACTCTGACCTTCTCTTTTATGTCTTTAGTTATCTCAGTTCACAATATCTTTATGTTGGAGCTCTATATTTCTTTCCATATACGGATTCATGAGGATCCATTTGAATTCTTGAGTGAAATATTTTTTTAATAAAACTCAACTAGAAGAAAGTCTGGATACAAAACTCCTTATAAATACAAAGAACATGATTTCAACCTAACTTATAAGGTTTTAATTTTTCTTTCAGACTGACTATCTATTTTTGGATGATATTCACTACTGAAACCAGACTCTATATCCAGATCTTTCAGAAGACTTTGAAAAAACATTGAGGTAAACCTCTGGTATCAAACCGATACAATGGAATGTCGTACTCCATGCTACCTTACAACTTACATAATGTATATCCTAGAGTGTTGATCAAGATATAGTTCTTTTCTGATAGAAATGAAGTGTGGTATCTTATTAAGAAGATGTACTACCACCTATATATAATTATTTCATTTATACATTCTAGGGAGTCCTATTAAAGAATCCATTGTGATGTTCTCCCATTTCCATTCTAGTATGGGTAGTGGATGAAACATCCCCTTTGACTTTTTTCTTCTAGACTTAACTTCCTAGCCTACCAAGAAATGATATACAAACTCTATGATATCTATCTCCATGAAATCGGACCAAAAATATTCCTTCAAATCTCTATACATCTTCATAAATCCATAAATAATAGAGAATAAAAAACTAAGAGATTCCTCTAAAATATAATTCAAATCTAGTATATCAGGAATACATTCATGCTTACTGAACCCTATAATTCATTCATGATCAAGTTTAAACTTAGGAACATTTATAAAATTATTTTCTAGCTCTATATATTCCTTATAAACTCCTTTAATCTTAAAATTGACATATTGTTGAATATTCAATTGAGAGAAACTACAAATATTGGATATTTTGTGATCCTCATCGTGGGTAAGCTAGTATAATCCATTCAACTCAAAGCATCATCCACCTTGTTCGTTTTCTGAAGGTGGTAATATACTGATCAATCATCATCTTTAATCATTTATAACCATCTTCTTTGGAACATGTTCAACACCTTCTGAGTGAATATATACATTAATTTTTTTATTGGTATATATATCACATATTTATATATAATAATAATACCTCTATATCATTCATGAAAAAAATATTGTGGCTGACACCAAAGCATGTGTTTGGAAATTTGAATCACAAATCTTGAATTACTATCAAGAATAAGATATAACCATGTAATTATGCATAATAACACCTCCCAATCCCTTCTTGGATGAACCATTATATATTTAAAAACCATTCTCCACTACATGATAATGTAATCACATGTGTGTTTAACAACATTATCTTTATTTCCTTGAAGTTTTCATCACATTCATCTATCCAGAGTAACTTTTCACCCATCTGGGTTAACTTGCTGAGTGGATAAGATAACCATGAGAACTTATCCAAGAATTGTAGGTAATATCCATAAAAACCATGGAAAATTTATCTATCAGTCACCTTTGTAGGTATAGGACAACATTCAATAACATCTTCCTTTGATGGATCTATAGATATACACTCTCTTGGGATTATGTGTCTTAAAATGAAACCTCTTATAGCCAAAATTCACAATTTGTAAATTTTTTATACATTTTATCCTTCGATATTATTTTTATTATAATTATAAAGTGATCTTAATACTCTTAAATTATCATTGAATAAATAATAATGTCATCTATAAAGACTACCAAAAATTGATTGAGGTATTCTCTAAATACTAATTTAATTAAATCCATGTAGAAATATGGAGAATTCATAATACTAAAAGGCATCAATATATATTCATTGTGTCCATAACTTGTATTCAAATATTTATTGGTATAAAATCCTTCTTTAATCCTTAATTGATGATATCCAGAATGATGGTCAATCATAGAAATGTATTGAGCTCCACACAACTGATCAAACAAGTCCTCAATATAGGGAATATTATACTTATTCTTGATCATGATCTTATTAAATTCCAAATAATCACTACAGAGTCACATTGATCCATATTTTTTTGAAAAAAAGAACATGTACACCACAAGGTGACACTTTTTTCTGAATTAATCCCTTTTCATGTTTTTATTGGAGTTATTTTCTAAATCATTACAACTTAATCGAGGCCATTCTATAGGGTTCCTTGAAAATAGTGAGGAACCAAGTAAGAGTTCTATTGATAAATCAACTTCACTTTTTGGTGGAAGGCTAGGAAAATAATTCGAAAAAAACATCAACAATATCATAAAAATATGTATACCAATTATTTTGAGTTTCTTCCTAACCATATGATACAAACACCCCTTCTAAATTGGAATTAAGACACATACATTGGATGTGATCTCCATTAGAGTCTCATACTTATTATCACATAGATATATGATCATAGTCTCATTTATAATGTCGAATGTGAATTTAAATCCTTGTAAATTGATGTGAAGATTTTGTGAAAACATATAATCTATTCCTAAGATAACATAAAATTCAATAAAATGGAGGATAATAAGATTTCTAGGAAGCATTTTCCCACAAAATTTGACCAGAGAGGAAACATAGACTAGTAATGAGATCATCATATCATTAGAGGTTTTTACTAGTAATTAAACATATCTAATTTCATCAGTAACATTTTTATATGGTTATAAAACTATTTAGATATAAAATAATGGGTAGATTCATATTAAATTAAGAAATTATTAGTTCTAGAGTGAATGGTATGTGTACCTTTCACCACATCATTATCAATCTGCTCATCATAAATAGTGACCACAAGATATTTCCCCTTGTACCTCAGATTAAGAGGTTTCTGATTTCAATCATCATCATTAACCCTCAGCTTTTGGCATTGGTTATCATAATTCACATTATCCTTAAACCTGAAGCACTAAAGAGGTTCATTTTGTGAATCTTTTATCTATTCACATTATTAGAAAACTGGTTCCCATCACTTTATCCTAAATATTTCAATGGTGATCCTTACCACACATAAAACATTTTATAAACCCCTTAATAAAATTTCATCCATGATTCTTTCCACACATTGAGCATAATAAAAGGATATTATTATTTTTTGAATGGTGCTTAGATTTCCCATTGAATTCTATCTTTCACTTCTTATCAAACTCATGAGACTAATGTGTAACTCCAACCTTCATTTCCATCTTAATGGAACATTTTACAATTTCTTCATAGCTACGGAAGTCTATTATGGATAAATCCCTTTAGAGAATTGGATTTAAGCCACTGAAGAATCTATAATCCTTACATTTGGGTTGGGTGATATTTCCAGAATCATACCTCACAAGTCTAGTAAAATTAGCCTTTTAGGTACCAATGGATTAATAATACATTTTCTTTAACTCAAGGAACTCCTTCTCCATATTATAATGAAGAAACTGAATAAAGTAATTATTGAAAATTTTGTTCTTGAATAGGTCCCAATCATTGGATTCAACTTCATTTTTATTCTTTATATTCTTGAATAGAGCTCTCCATTGGTATATATAACCTGAAAAATGATAAATATCCAAAATGAATTTCTCATGTTCTAGACATTGGAGAATTAAAAATATCCTTTTAGTGTTACTGGTCCATTTCTCATCTACTAATGGATTAGAAGACCCATTAAAAGAAGGTGAACATTTCCTCATAAATGAATCAATAGAATGTTGTTCTTCTCTTTTCTCATTTGGGAGTCCAACATGATACGTAGCTTGAGAATGTTGAGTGAGAAAGAAAATAATATTTTTCATTCAAGTTCCCATAGAATTTGGTTTCTTTTGAGGAAAATATTTTCATTATCTGTCACATTCAGCACTAATGTGGGTCATCGGGGTTCCATCCATTGAATAAAACGAAAAATCATAGTGTAAAAAATAATTAACATAGTGGGAAACCACATAATCATGAACAAATCTAATCGGATGTCTGTATTATGAAACCGTATTTATTATATGACACCTTAGGTTTATACTAGGTTATTCTGAGTCATCATCTATTTGAATCTTTCATAATGGATCATCAATAGTGTTTTACATTTCAAAGAATATCTTTCGGGAGTGTCAAACCAGGTTTGAAGAAAGGCTCCTTTTCATGCATCAGTTCCCAATCGATTATAGCTTAATATGGGTTTTTTGGTTTTGTTACCCCAATGTACAACTATGTTAGAGCCACATCCACTTTTAGTATCTATACGAGGATGTTTTTTGTAGAAACCACTTTCTCTATACGTTACCATAATTCCTGGACATTTTACTATACAATAAATCATCCTTGGGATTATCCTTAGACATGTACAAAGGGATATCACTATGTTTTTATCACCATATTTTCGAAAATATATCTAAACTATTTCTTTGATACCAAGTTTAGTGAAACTATCTATTCATAAATTTACATTGCATCATTTTTTCAGAATATTTAATACATTAACCATGTATATTTACAAATATCATATTAGTTTAGTGCCTCTAGATACATGGAAATATAAAAAACTGGTCCATAACCTGGGTATAGAAAACATAATAAATTGTGAGCTCAGATTCTCATTAAGGGTAAACAGTGGAGATACCTAATCATAACATGAACATAAGGGTATGAGAACATGACTGTAACATTTGAAATTCACACCCCACATATCTAATATCATAATCATTAGTTATGGTATAACGATTTTCATTTCATAAGATATGAATCATAATGGAAACAAAGACCATGATCCATGAGATAATAACACTAGAATAAGACATATAATTGTGGAAAACACATAAACATAAAAAATGAGTTCCATAGTAGTCAAGCCACACTTCAAAGGATATCTTAGGGGAATGGGTTCACTCCCCAAACCATCTTAATAGTCATGGTTCATCACCAAGACCATTTTATTAGTCAAGTATCACTTCTAATACCATCTTAGTAGTTAAGGCTCACTCTTAAGACCAACTCAGTAGTCTAGGTTCACTCCCAAGACAATCGTAGCAAAAAATGTCCCTCACTAAATTGGGTTCACTCCCCATTCCATCCATGTCTATATCATGGGATATAAATACTTACCTAATTCATTAGAGGGAGATATAGTTCCCACCCAATACATAATGAAATCATATGTCTATGTAAAATAAGATAATAAAATATTCATCATATCATGACCCGTAAAATTATGGGTTTCATAAAAATAATATCATAATCCATGAAATGAAATGGGTATCATAATAATTTCATCATATCATAACCTATTTAAAAGAAATAGGTTTCATAATAATTTCATCATAGAATAAATTTCCAATGAAATTGGGTTTATTAATCATTTTATTATTTTATAACCCATGGAAGAGAAATGGGTTTCAAAAAAAACTTATCATATTAAACATAAACTATTAAAATAAATAATTATAATGGTGTCCTTAAATAAAATCCCCATTAAATCATAAACTATACCAAATGATGTCATCTTAGATGGAGAAGGATCTTGAAAGATCACGTGGATCATTTCTTATGGAAAATAACCTTTATTTGAAAATAATTTTTTTAAGACATAAAAAATCTGAAAAATAATTTTCTTAGAAAACCAAGTTGAAATATTATGAGGTAATATTTACAAATCAATTAAAACATTTCTTTATTAAAATACCATTTCTTCTTTGAGAAACTCTTTTAAAATTATAAAACTTTTTGAAAACCTTTTTCTTATAAAATAACCATTAAAAATTATAGGGGAATATTTGAAAACAATTTTAAACACTTTATGTAACATAAAAAATAACATAATTTCACTTGAAAATAATTTTAAAATATAATTTAAAAAC
Organism: Viscum album; assembly: GCA_963277665.1. Taxonomy (NCBI): domain Eukaryota; kingdom Viridiplantae; phylum Streptophyta; class Magnoliopsida; order Santalales; family Viscaceae; genus Viscum; species Viscum album. The sequence goes on along the minus strand of OY728153.1, from coordinate 879,505,117 downwards.
ATTTTTGAAAACATTTTTATAAATCATGGTTTTTGAATAAAACATATTTTCGGCTGAAGAGATAATTGAGGTTGAATTTTGTTAAAAACACTTCATTAATTATCATAAGTACCAAAGAGTGGAAGAAATTGTACGATTTACATGAATATATCATGAATAACCATAGTATTATAAAATTAAAGAAAATTATTGATATTTATGTCATAATATTTCATCAATTAAAGCATAATCATAAACAATCATGATAAATGATGAGATTATAGCAATAAAATCTTAACACTTTGGTAACACGGAATCAAAATAAACATGAAATAATAACCTTAAATAAAGATTAAAATATAATTAAAATAATAATAATCATGATATAACATGTAAAAGGGGTTTTATATACACCTTATAAAATAATATAGGTGCATAACATAAGATGTTTCTCTAAGAAGGAAAAATGAGACAAAATTCTCTTACCACTTTAGTAACATTGAAACCATAAACCCATGAACGTGTGATCTTAAAATGTATTTTTAAATAAAAAAATTATTAATATAAGAATCATATGATACTTTAATGGTAATTATATACACCATATTGAAGAAATAGGTTGTGAATATAGTATGTGTCTCACAAAAATAAAAAGGGAGATGTAAATCCCTTACTGATTTGGTAACTTTTGAACCATAAACCCCATTAAAGAGAGATACTAAAATGGATTTGTAATTCCCAATAATTATCAATATAATAATCATAAAATAAATACATGTTCTTTCAACACACCACATACCAGAAATGGGTGGTGAACATGGCTTGTGTATCATAGAAAAAACGTGAGAGTGAAATCCCTTGGCTTAAGCCATTAATTTTATTGTAGTCGTTAAAAAAAATTTATAATAAATATAATTTTATTATAAATATATTATTGAACCAAATACATTTATATAATACCATATATGATTTTTTATGACCTTTTATTACCCATTTATTAAAAATTTAATGTTAATGTTATGTTTCGGGTAATAACCGCTTTTCTTTTCAAACATGTTTTCACTTGTTAATCTTGGCCGTCTTACATAGATCATGATTGCATAATATAAATAATTATAACCATTTTTAAATATCATATATTTCCATTATATATATATATATATATTTAATAAGTATAAGATATATAAATAGTAAAAGCAATACACTGTTCATGGAGACGGTAGGTCGTACGTACGCATGAATGTTGTTTCCAATTTCTTTTCATATTGAAAGAAATAAAATTATATTATATTTTATCATTAAATAATAATTTGTATATCAAATATATGAAATATTTTAATTAAAAAATACTTAATAAATTCCATATAAATTAGGAATGAATCACATCGCCTCACGGGGAAGTAGTCTGCCAAACACACAAACGACACTACTGTATTCTCAAAAATAGAAATCATGAATTTATCTGTGGTATAAAAATTACATAATCATAATAAAATAATTAATATAATTAATATAATACATAAATAGTATTTCCATCATTATTCCAAACCTTTAAAGGATGTAATTGAAGAATGAATGGCATCGGTTCGTCGGACGATTGTCTTTTGTACAAATGATGAATGTGTATCTCTTTTAATAAATGTGTGTAAATTTTTAGGTGATACCCTTAACATAAAAACATATAATTATTTTTAATTATATTATTTTATTATATAATCATTATATAAAAATAATATAATGTTTTTTATGAATAAATAAAATAAAAAATGTTTATTGATAAACTTAACCTCTTATTCAGGTATCTCATATTGGTATGTACAAAAGGACTTCATAGATTTAATTTCTACCCAAAGGTGGGATTATATAATTAACGGATTTAATTGTGTAAAATATTTGGATATTTCATGGATGATAAAATTTATTTAGAGGTTTGAAGAGAAAAGGAGAGGGGTGGCCTTTTATAAGGGAGGTGAGTGAGAAACTTATAAATATTTGAAAGAGATAATTACAACCACGTTATTCCATGTTAAATTCATAAAATAATGGATAAATATATATTATAGAAGGTTTAATTTTTAAATATGGATATAAAATTGGTGTTTTAGAAGTTTCTATGTAATTTACCCCCTTAAAGTTAATTTTTAGTCCCTTATAAACTTATTTTTCTCATAATCATTATAATTAATTTTAACTTGTTTAACTAATAACTTCTATAAAAAATAATTTACCATTATTAGAAATTATAAATGATCATTATTTGTATTGTGTACTCAAAATTTTCAAATTCAGTTCACATAAGTTGAAGAAATTATTTTAAAATTAATCCCCTAGATGGGATGAGACAATGGGTTTTAAAAGTGAAATTTTCAAAATTTTGAAATTCTTTTATATCCAATATCAAAGTGAAATTTATTAAAATAGAATAAATTGTATTATTTTATACTTAATTTAACTAATTATACTATGAAAAAATTAAAATATAATTTAACTATACAAATAAATTAGATGAAAATACAGATTTCAATTAAAATTTAGTATTTTTCACAATTCATCCAAAAAAGAAATATTTCAGAAAATTATAAAAAAATTAACCCTAAAAAAATTTAGAAATTCGAAATTAAGAAATGAGATTTATTTTATCCAATTAAATTTATAAAATTTTACAAATTTAATTTTATTATTATTCACAAAAGGACATATAAAGCAGTTCTTTTGAGAAAATAATATTTCCAAAACATATAGACATTACTGAAGATTATATATTTCATTATCAAAATGTTTTATTTGTATAAATATATTATAAATAATAATTAATAATTATTTTTTACTTTTCATATTACTATGTTTAACATCTAGGTTATGACGTTCATATTTAAATAATTATTATAATAAAATATTGGTTTATATAAACTCTATCTTGAGTGTAACACAAGTCAAACACAGTGTTGTATATAGTGAAATCTTAACATGGTGTTGCATATATAAAAATGAAATAAATAAATTTAATTTAATTGGAAAAAAGGTTCAAAAAAATCTGGGTGTTAAATTCTTGATGAAGTGTTTCTACAATTGCTTGAATGAGACATCTTCCCCAAAAAGGCACTTTTTTAGGTCCTGTAAGGCCAAAAAGATCACTTCTTGGTCAAGATGATCAGTCCAATATATGTTATCCCATGAATAATATTGGGGGATTCATCAACCATATTTACCAATATGGTTTGACCATAAATCTTCTCAATGTCCCATAGACTAATGCCCACCTCACCATGCATTAGGTGGAATGTGTTTGTATCAAGACTCGAATGACTAAAAAGGTCTGACATCAATCCCTTGTTACAATATGAAAATGTTTTTGGGATCTATATGGACTCATACATTTTTATTGGCTTCAACTCCATAGAAAACTCAGAAGAAATATATTGCACGTTGAAGGGCCAACCCCAATCCATTCCAAAACTACCCCTGATCAAAAGTTCCAGATAGGAAGCCAGCCAAATCTATGGTTGGTGGAAGAATTATTTATTATATAATGGTTTGTATAGACATATGAATAAGGTTTTTGATCAATCCCATCAAATTATATTGGAATAAATTTCAGTATATTCCCATATGTATGACCTCCCTCAGTAATAAAATGGCCTATATCAGAGATGTTAACCCAAAATGTATTATGGGTTCTTAGAATCCAATAGTGAGTTATGATTGATGAATGTGGTGAGGGAATGGGAGTTTCATTAGTAATCCCAAACCAATGGAGGGGAATAGATTCTAAAAGTTCATATTTTGTAAGTCTCTCTCTCATTAGGTTCATCCGACTTATCTACAGTGACTCAACAACACAACAGCAAGTAATATATACACTTTCAAAAATAGCACACTGATAAGCTATCGCTGCCCTAGATTCTTTATTTGAATTATTATGGGATCTCTGGAAGGATATTTAATCCATCTATAAAAGTACGTGGCATATGTCAGAAAAATAAAAACAAAAACATGTCAAAATAAAGGAATAACTCTGGAAACAAAATGTGAATCACATAACCCATGAGAGGATCCATGATCGCATCACCTGATATAGGTCTCATGGAACACCTTTCCCATGGTGATGACATGGACTTCATAACCCTAGAAAATTTTAGAATTCTTAACCAGTCATGAGACTCATGATCACATGACATTGACATGCTCATGCGATCATAATAATAGTTAATTTATCTTGTGACCAAACCAATAGTTCTTGTAAAAACTATAAGAAATAAATATAGACATAGTTCAAGAAATCAATGAATATAGATTCATGTTTTATATTAAAAAGTGATAAGGGAAGGAATTTTAAGTAAATATATCTTATGATATGTTCTCAAAGAGAGGTCTCACGATCAATACTTGTGGAAGGTCTTGCGAACGGTTCACGTAGTGGAGGAAAACCATAAGAGCTCTAGAGAGTGGGAGTATCTAGTGAATGATCCTCCATTTCTTCCCCTATTTATAGGTAGAATTGTATAAAACCAATAGTCACATGGAAGACCAATCTTCACTCAATACACAGATTTGATACAACACCAATGACTCAGGCAGGCATTTACATTCCTCATAGTCGAACCCTTTTCCCCATGGATGTATCTCTTAAGGGGGGTGAATTTTTTGAATAATTCTAAATTAGCATTTTAAAAATATACAAGAGATGAAATAACCAATTCATGGGTATTATTTTTTCAATAAAAAAAGAATGGAAGGTGGAAAAGATCACACAGATCGTGTAACCTTCCAAAACTCATGGGATTGCATGACCTTGAAAAGGTCATTATAAGAGGATAAACACAACTAATGAACTATATAAGATCACATGGAGCACCTTTTATAATCATCTTATTATTTAAATGGTTTCCAGGGCACTTTTTGTTCATGTAGATGTTTCTATATGAGATTGACTGAGTCACATGACTTTTTGGCCAGCAAGCACCTAATAGAGCATCCACAAATCCTTGTAAAAGGAAAAAATTTCAAAAATATGAATCACGTTACAGTCATTGAAATACATGAGAAGTTCCCCTACCATTTTCAAGACACCATAGAAGACTTGATGATATTTTCACCTTTACACACAAGAGCCCACTGATATACACCTTCATCGTGCGAATGGTTTCAAATATGTCCAGTCAATTATGTGCTTACCCCTTTGGCTCTATCTACAAACATAAGTGATTCCTATTAAAATTCATTCACGTCACCACAAGAACCATTATTGTTCATGTTGATAAATCATAATCAGGGAGAGTATTTTTTTACAGCACATATACAAACACACAAGATCTACAACCCTTGTAAAATAAATAAGAAAATAAAAGGGGATAGAAAAGAATCTTCTTGTGGAATGTGATATTCTGGGTTCACGAAAAAAGGGCCATATGACCCAGGAAAACTCCATTATTCATGCATGGTCCCCATTGACAAGCCAGAAAAACCCCCAATAAATACATTTGTATAGGAATCTGGATCTTGTGAAGGCCCCCTTACAAATAACCTTTGTACCACAGAAGACCCTAGAAAATTAAAATTCAATAATGCGAAAACCATTCCATAGGTTTCCTGATCACTTGAGGGATTCTATACATGTTATCCTGACCTTGTAAAAGCCCCATTTCATGTCAGAAAGGTTATGTGATATCCCTTTTATTGGAATGGGTCTAATAAAATTGAAAAAGGGGTAACATTCCCACGATCATTGATCATCATGCAATGCCCCCCAAATGACCCACAATAGGATCTTATGAAGCATGTAACACCAAATCCCTCCACAAACCCTATCCTAAATCAGTGAGATATATACCATGAAATGATGTGTATAACTATGGTGAAAATGGCTATAAATCCCTCTGGGTCACCATAAAAAAATGTATACATAGTCAATCACAAAAGGGAGCACAGGAGTGAACTTCTTGAATTAGATAATCAGATGATTGCAAATATTTTCCTCAATATAAAATTTGGGTATTAACCTAATGGGACATTATACATGAAAATTAACATCACGTGATCACTTAATATATTGAGAAGGAATTCTAGTGTATCAATCAGATTAAGGGAATGAGATTTCGTATGTCGATTGGGTTATGTGAAACCTAAAATAAGATAGAACTTGAAAAACCTATGGAATATATGCAGTAAAACACTATTATAAAGAGTAAAATATTGGAGACTTATGATAAGAACATATATGTGTATCCTAAAGTGCTTCTCAAGACTCATCCAGATCACGAAACAACACTGGGACTTTTCTCTCAAATCATGTGATAGTCCCCTGACATACTATTTGGATCTTGAAATTTCCCTTAGACATGTCAAGGAAAGTCACATGATGCCCTATGGGAATACCACCCAAGTCTTTGGAATCCCTCTACACTTTACAGTCAAAAGATTTCAATGTATTCTAGACCTGTTTCCCATGTAATGTGGTGATACCATGATAAGTAAGCAAGATCATACAATGAAACCAGGACATGTGATGTCCACTGAACAATTTTTCCATGTCATGTGATTTCCTCTAGATAAGTCATCCAAGATCATGTGGCACCCTCCAAACATGTTAACCCAAATCATGAAGCACCTTTTAGACATGATAGCCTAGATCATGTGATGTCCTCCATATGGGTTAGTCAGATCACACGGTACCCTCCGGACATGTCCTCACATATCATGTGACACCCTCTTGAAAAATCATCCTAGATGATGCAACATCCTTTGGATGATTCAGTCTGATCATGCGGAACCCTCCAGACATGTTATCCCAGATCATGTGGAACCCTCTACACATGTCTTCCTTGATCATGTGATGTCCTATGGACAAGTCAAAAAATGGTATTAATCCATTTCATTCTGTTTATGGGACATACTCTGGGAAATCCAACTGGATCATGTGATTATCCTTGTATATGTTTTCTATACAACCAGGACATGCCCAAATATCCTCAAACATTTCAGGTAGAAAACCAAAACATATCAAGAAGATAATCATGTCATGTCAGCTAGAAATCCTAGGACATGATAACCTTTTCCAATGGTAATATATTTTAAACCTCAATGTGAAATCCTTGATTAGTGACATGATATGAGTGTCCCTATATAAGGTAAATCTCAATTGTTATTCCCTAATCCGCAGAATAATATATTATACCTCCATATAATGGAAAAATCATTGTATAATCCTCGATCAAATAGAACTATGAGAAATCTAATTCCTTTCATAACCAGGAAACAATGGATTCCCTCCTAAGTCCTGAGCTCAAAAGGTAATACAATTTAGTGTAAGTCCCTCCATTTCCATGAAATTTCAACCATTGGGACCCAATCTCTTTCATGGGATGATAATTCTACCTCATCCACTAGAGTATTGAGAAGGAAATAAAAATATAAGAATTATGATTCTGACTATAACTAGGATAACTATTATGCCTTCCTAAGGTTTGATCTCAAATGGAAAACAACCTCAGTGTAAGTCCCTCTATACCTCTGACATTCCAACCATCATCACCCAATCTCTCTTATGGGATAATCATTATACCATATCCACCTGTTTATTGAAAATGTGATAGAACTATAATAACTCTAAATCCTTCCATAACAAGGATATATATGAGTTCTGCTTAAATGATGAGCTCAAATGGGAATCCACTTCAATGTATGTCCCTCCAGGTCTCGGACATTCCAACCATCGGGACCCAATATCTCCCATGGGCTGATCATTCTACCTCATCCACCCACGGATTAAGAAGGGAACTGAACTATGAGAACTCTGATTCCTACCATAAATAATATGTGTAGGATTCCTTCATAAGTCCCAAACTCAAATGGGAATCCACTTCATTGTAATTACATCCATTTCTCTAATAATCCAACCATCGGGACCCAATCTCTCCCATGAGCTGATCATTCTACCTATTACACTAGTGGATTGAGAAGACTATTAAACAATGAGAAATATGATTCCTTTCATAACCAGGATACATAGTATGACATCATAAGGCCTAAGCTAAAATTGTAATCCACTTCAATGTAAGTCCCTCCATGTATATTAAATTCAAATTATTGAGACCCAATATCTCCCATGGGATGATTATTCTTCCTCGTCCACTAGAGGATTCATAAGGCAACTAGACTGTGATTACTCTAATCCCTACTATAACCAAGATAACTAAAATTCATTCCTAAGGCCCGATATATATATTAAAAATTCAAAGGGATTTCATAATTTTTTAGTCCTACATCCATATGCAGTGATATTGATTACTTGTTATCCCTTGTTTGTAACATTGAGAATGGATTATGTGGGATTTAGGAGTTCCAATTGTCATATCATTCACATCATGGATCATCACAATCTATAGAACCCTCAATGTGTATGACTGGATCAGTGGCATGATATAACTACTCCCATATAAGGGAATCTAACAAGAGGAATTTCCTAATGGAATGATCAAACTCTGATAACTCTGATTCATGTTATAATCAGGATATGTAGGTAACCTCCCTAAGGTTCATGCTCAATACGTAGTCCATAAGTAACCTTATATATATCCTTTCTAAAAGGAATTAAACTACATGAATTGGAGGAATTATGTGGTCTTTAATTATTTTTATAAAAATGGTATGTATGACACCTCATAATGGATCAATCCCTTCATCGATATATAAATCACACCTAGGATAGAAACAATCTCTGGATCGCAAAGTTTTGTGGATTAAAAATGCAAAAAACTACCTGATAATTGGGTATGGATGAAGATACTTGGATACATACAGGTGGAATCATCATTTGGCCCTCCTTTACACATGAATTGATTTGGTACTTGATCATTTTCTTATGGTAACCTATCTTGTGTCAAGATTAGGAATAGATTATTGAGCATATCTTAAATCTATAATAGAGTCTTGAAGTAGAAAAAAATTCCCCCCAAAAGGGTGTGAAGATCCTAACCTCCCATCCTCTAAACCGATGTGAGTTACTAAGGTCCATTGGGTTATAAACCCTAATTGAACTCCTACCATTGGAAAGAAGTTTCGTACCCAATTATAGATGTGGGAATCGTTTGGAGTTTCTATGGAAGATAAACATGAGTGGTGAACCCGACGTGAATGATTGTACAGACATCAACCCCCCCCCCCCACACAATCAAGTTGTAAGACCATTTCTCCCCAACCATGCATGTGATATTTCCCATGAAAAAGAAATTGTGAGCTTAACATGAAATTATTTTACTACATAAACTCCTTTATAAGATAAAAATGGTAGACTGCCCAATTCACATTAGAGAATTTTTTTCTCACTACATAGGTGATCACAAACACATTTATCTTTCCCCATGAAACAAAAATATTGAAACTGACATGTAATAATTTAAATATGGAATATCCTTTGTATGAATAAATGATATACTTCTCATTTTTCATCAGACCAATTTTTTCTCACCACATGGGTGATCACCAAGACATTTCTCTTTCCTGATAAAAACGATGGTGAACCCGATGTGAAATAATTTAACTACAGTAACACCTTCAGAAGATAAAAATGATAGACTTATCATTTCTTATCATACCATTTTTTCTCACCATATGGGTGATGAATAACACATGTCTCTTTCTTGATGAATCATTATATATATATATTTATAAATAATTTTAATTATTTTAATAAATTTATAATTATATGTTTATATATTTATAAATTAATAGTTATGTCTATGTGGGTGTGTGTGGGTTTATTTGTGTTTATTTATATATAATTATAATTATATGAAATCATATATATATATATTAATTTACATGTATATAACTATATATATATATAAAAAAATTAATGTCTGTTTAATTAACCGGTGGAGGATTTTGTGGAGTGGAAAATTATTTAGAGAATATCCAGGATGTAAGATGTTTAAATAAAACCTTAGTCATATTTATAAATTATTTTATATAGTGGGTCAATGTATGTTGGATGGGTGGGGTGGGAAAGTCAGATGGGGCGGGTGAGATAGGCCACATAGGGCCCAATAGGTGGGTGGGTATTAAAAATTAAAAAAATATTTTTAAATATATATATATATATACATTTAAATAAAAAATAACAATAATTTATTAGTGACATGGGTTCCTATAATTGTTTATAAATAACATCATGAATCTTTTAGCAATGGATTAAGCAACCACTAAATGCTTTTTTTATGTAGTGTGCATTATGTGTGTTCCAATCCAAACACGATTCACTCATTAACCCCATCCCTATAATATTTTTTTACATCATTGAAGTCAATAAATTTATTATTCATATACAACCTATTTTTTCAATAATATTTATTTTTAACCAAAAATAAATAAATACATATATGATATGCATATGATATTTTTTTATATGTTTAAATAATATACATATAACTTTAAAAAATAATTATAAATTATAACAATACATATATATATATAGTATATAAAAAATTGATATTATTACTGTGTTTCTAATACATTTCAAAATATATATAATTTAGATATATTAAAATGAAATGAATCAATATTAATAAATAAAGATTGGGTTCTTAGAATATTGAAAGATAAACTTGTCTTAATGAGGTATCCATGTGAAAATAGTCACATATTTCAAATAATGGATAATAATAATACATTATTATTTCTCAAGAAAAAAAGGAAATGTTTAATGGAATCAACAGCATATTAATCTAGTACAAATGAATAAGGGAATACAATCTCTGAATAAGTAGTGTGATTTATTTCTAAACTCAAAAGGGATAGTAAGGTATAAATTTTTGACAATAACAATGTTGTATATTGGAAATAAAAACATGATAATACATATAAAAACCAATGATATATAATAGTGTCCAACCATATGTTTTTTCTTGAGGAGGTCGCTTAATTAGATTCAATTTGTCTAATTTGTTACTTGTTTTTATTATTTTTGGGATTTTTAAATGACAAAATAATTCAGAAGTGATGTTTGGGTCTCATGTATTCTAAACTGAAAACAAAATTAAAGGTAATTAAATCATAATACTAATGAAATTTAGGAAAAATACTAGATAAAACATTTAAGGATCGTCCAATATCATTGTATAATTATAATATTAAATTTTAGACCCTATTTTTAGTTCTCACTCAATGATCTTGTCCAATTCCATTAACTAAATCATATTTCATTATATTCAATTAAGTATGAATGAAATATGACCAAATATGAACTAATTCATGTATTTTTTTTACATATAGTAATAGGATTCATCTATCTCCAAAGAATATGGTCATTAAAATATTGCTCTAGATGTCTATTTGAAAAATAAATATCCTGCTACAATTATCCCCATTATGAGTACAACAATTCATTTCCCTATATAAATCACCCATATGAAAACAATATAGATGAAGGTAGCCTTTTAAAGTGTAGTAATGAAAAAATAATGGTATTAAGAAATAAAATAATATGACTGATAATTAATGATTCAAATTACTCATATAACCAACTACCTCAACCCATTATTAAATTAGAATGAAGAATAAGAAAAATATATTTAATGTTAAGAGTAAGAACTGATTTTTCCTCTCTTTGGGTTCACTATTGTTGTGTTAGCTTCCTGTTGCCATAGGGATCACATAATATGCAGGGAAGAAGAACATGAATAGATAATAAATAGATAAAACTGCTTAAAAATAGAATTGGGTTAAAATTAGAATAGAAAAATAATACAAGTAGAAAAAATATAGTTATATTTTTTTAACTCAAAATGAAATCACAAAACCTACCATCCCCATTTATATAATCTAGATGTTCCCCGATTAAAATTTAGAGAAATAAAAATTTAAAATTTTGATAAATAATTTCATCGGCTTTGAAACATATAGTGGGAGAATCATGGATTCAATTTAGAGAATAAGACTCAAAAAATTGTTAAAAAAACAAGCATTATGGGTTGATATATAATTAAAATCAATTTACAAATGTCATACCGTTGGTTTTAAGCATTGATTCATCCAAAATGTTACATAAAATTTTTAGTAAGGTTTTGGATCTGTGAGAGCTTGAACGGTGATATAGTGTGATGGGACTGTTAGGGTTAATTTAAAAGGAGGGAAGGTTTTCATTAGTTCTAACTGAAATTACTAATAAAATACACCTTTAAAAATAATAAAACAATAAGACTTGATTGACACATCCTTTATCAAGGATTTTTTTATACTGATAAAGCTTTTCCTTTTTTAGTGTAAAAAAGAACCATTAAAATTAGTTTATATTAGCCATAACTATAGTTCGAATAGAAATTAAATATTAAATATTAAATTTAAATATATTAAAAACACAATAAATTCATAATTAAAAATGAATAAACAGTAATTGTATAAGTTTTTAAATATAGAAATAAAAAAAATTATTATATAAATTACAGTTAGATTAGAGATGTATAAATAAAAATTTATAACTAAATATTGATAAATGAATAAATTTTAAAAATTGATAAATTAAAATATATTAAAAATGAGTACATAATATTAAATTAATAAATATTACAAATTAATAAATTACAAAAGTATTAAAAGTATTTATAAATAATATTAATTATATAAATTCAAAACATATTATAAATTAATATTTATTTAAATAAATTGTATGAAAATTTAAAAATAAAATTCAAAAACAAAAGATTTACAATAACTAATAAATCTATAAATATTTAAATATTTAAATATTTAAATAAAAATGATAAAATATAAATTTTATAGATTAAAACATTTTGAAAATAATAAATATGTATAAATAAATATGTATAAATATATATTAAAAATTATAAAAAAATACTTTATAATAAAAATTAATAAATAGTAAATATGAATAAATAATTACAACTAGTGATGGGAAGGGAAAAATTCAAATAAAATAACACACAGACTCATGGAGGGTCAAACCAAAGACCCCCCCCCCCCCCCCCCACAACCATACGGGTAAAACCTCTAGGTTGTTCTCTATGAGGAAATTAAAAATTAATAAATAATATTAATTGTATTAAATGTATTAATCTTTGAGTTGAAAGGTTCCTAGTGTAATGGATATTGATATCCCTAATTCTACTGTTTCAATGTAAGTTCACAATTTTACCTCATGCTTGGGTGTAAAGGTGGAATTTTAGGTTACAAACTCTAATTCCTTTTCCATTCATGGGGGTTTCTCTGACCAAATAGATTTAAAACTTGAGCAGAGGCTGATTTTAGAAAGATGTGGTTATTACAATCGGCTTGACCACTGAATGTAAAAATATGGACGATGGGGAGGATGCCACCCTCCTAACCATGGAGGTTAGTTCAAAAAGGGATCCCATGAACAATGGTAATGAGGAAGATTTCATTGTGGTTAGGGATCTTGGGAAGCACAACACAACATGATACTTTGTTATCTATCATTGTTTTAAAAGGAGTATTTGATGTTTCATTTGATGTATATTTCTAATGTTCCATGTTTTTTTGTTCTTTTACTTTTTTCCTTTTTTATCTTTGAAGGAAGAATTTATTTTACTATCCTCTATCCTCACTTTATTTCTTCTTTTTATTTTCTTAATAAAGGGGTACAACCCTAACCTATATCCATATTAAATATATTAACATTATGATAAATATATTAATAGTATTATAAATGTAATGATACAAATTATTATAAATAAAATTCTACTTTTGATTTTATTAAATGTCATATATTTTTATAAAACATATGCACTTATTTTTATTATTATATCCATATAGAATTAAATGACTATTAAGTATAATTACAGTTGATAATATAAAAATGAACAGTGATAAAAAAATTAGAATAAATATAGGGTTTTAACAAATCCAATTGTCACATATAAAAGAACTGATGGCCTTAACTAGTAGGATCTTACCCTATGAATCCCATTTACTAGTGAATTCAAGAGAGATATAATAGATTGGATTATTCTTTGACCAAGCTCAATCTATGATCTAACATTTGAAGCATGAGAAAAATTATTTACGGGAGAAATTCAAGCTCAATGAGATCACGGCCCAAACCATGTATGTTGAACAACACCATGAAAAATCCACCATCGCACACCTTAATCTTAGGGTGTATGATGGTCTATTAAAGGGATATTTATCAAGACCCTAGCAATGGGAATATGTACATTATTCTGTATAGAATAATGAATATATTTTAATCCTATTACAGTTACATTGTAAATTATTTATAAATAACAAATTGTATTTTTTGTTAATATTCATATTCAATTAATGAATTTATGAATTAATGGATTTTTTAAATAAATAATATGTTAAATTTTATTATTAAATCTTTTTTATCAAATATAATTGATCATATAATTTTTATGAAGTCAAATTTAATTTTTATTAGGGTTTGGAAATTATTATTGGAAAAAACCCATCAATTTTCATTAAATGTAAGTTTTTTATTTTAAAAGATAAAATTCACCTATTTAGAAAATTATTTAGATAAAAATAATACTATTTTTGTAATCAGTATGTCAGAATTATCCAATAGTTAATTTTTCATAAATTTTTTAGCGAATCAAATTTTTGGGTAAAAAATTAATACCATATAAATATACATTGTTTTTTTGAAATAAAAATGACACAAAAGTGATGTAATAAGTAATATAAATTGTATTTCAGACCAAAAATATATTTCCCCTTTAAACTAATTTTTTATGTTAATTTTATTTATTTTGTAAGGACATTATGAATCCTCCAAGACTTATAATATATTTTGAGATATTAAAATCATTTATTTAAGAGTGTGACTCACCTAAACATCACCAATGTTATTATTTTATAAATTTAGGCCCTTGGACTTATAATTTTTTTTATAAAACTTCCATTTTGTAGAAACCATGGTCAAAAACCATGTTATGGTTTGTGTTTTTGGATATTTATTATGTAGAGTCCAAAACTAAATAATAAATAAATCCCTCTCTTTCCTATATAAATCCACCCAATCCCCCAGTTATCTTAAATAAAACTCTATTTACCATGTCCACACTCTTACATCCACTCCCAAGAGTCCTCATGAGGTACCCCCAAGCTCTCGAGAATCACCTCCCAAGCCTTTGGATTCACACATTCAAGTAAGGGATCTTCCACTCCTCTCTATTATCAAGCACTCCTTTAATGTTATGTCTTTTAAATTTCCTTCTGCATATCCTGGGATATGTTCTTACAAAACCTCTTTACTTTATATTTTATGTATAAATTATGATATCCCTTTTCAATCCCATTTATCCCTCATATGGACACTTGTGTACACCTATTACCATGCTGAAATTTTGTAAGGGTTCTTTCCTTTCTCCTCTTTCTTAAAATTCCTTTATTTTGTTATGCCTTCTATATCCAATTCCTTATATTGGGAAATTTATTTCCATGTTCAATTTTTAAAAAAATTTCATTTATAAATTATTAGATACCGATTTCACTCTCATCAACCCATTTTATGGATTTTTATGTGACGTTGGCATGCTGTTCAAATTACACCATGATTTTTAATTCCAAAACAATTGTATAGTGAATACAATGCCAATTTTCTATCATGGTTATTCACCTTTATACACATATACATATTTTATTTGGTACATAAATGTATTTATTCAACACTCCTTTATTATGCAATATATTATTATGTTGAATTAATCCATTTTGATTGATCTATGTGGCACATATAAGCATGAGAATGAAATGAATGTGATGGGTGCGCCTAGAATAATATAGCACTCTAATGCATTGGGTAAGGTTTAGTATCATGATATGTCATTTTTGGATAAGGTTTTTACCTGATTCCTTTATGTAACTTGTTATACCATGATCACTTAGCGGGTTTTTACCTGATTCCTTTATGTAACTTGTTATACCATGATCACTTAGCGGGTTTAGTCATGACATATGTTTATGATACAGTGTTTAAAGTTGTTGTCACATTTCTTATGTTTTGATTATCATGCTATATCATGCCATATTATCCATGTTCCTTTTATACTCCATTGATTTTACTATTTTCTAAAATGTATTTTATTTTACGTTTTATGACTTATTTTTTCCCTTACTATGATTTAAATAACACCCCTTTCTTATGTATGTCCTTAGGTTATTCAATGCAATGTTAAGTATAAAGGAACCTTTTGGTCATTCTAAAGACATTTTTAGTAAATATGTTTTTTTTCATTTTTTAAGTTATTATGTAATGTACATAATTTACCAAATAAACTAGACCTCCTGATCTTATGGGTTGTATTAAGTGAAATTTTATGTAATAAATCATGTTTAAATGTGAAATAAAGCGTAGGGTTGTGATAGTTTGTATTCAATGATAGGTTTAGTTATTTTTTGGATTAGGTTTAGAAAACTATAGCGAGAGACATTGTATTAGAGAACTCAAGATAATTACTTAGGTATAATACTAATTATAATAAAACAAACCTAAATTTTGATAAGTATATAGTAATGGGTTTATCAATAAAATGCATACCTATTTCGATACTACAAGTGCAAGTGGCTCTGGCACAGATGTACCTAGGGGTAAAAACTCTGACAAGCTATTCGGATACTGACTCTTGGTAATCTAGTACATGATAGTCGGCCTTAATGCACACCTATTTTGACATTTCCATGGGATATTCTTTGATAAATTCATATGTTCATTATGAACCATTATTAAAAGAAAAAACCAAATTATCATAATAATATTTGATAAGAAATAGATCGTGGATAACATAGAATAAATCCTAGAAACTCATAAGTCAAAGAGATAAATGTAATATGTAATTTATCCCTTCATTTTCATTTTATTCCCATTAATATTTTTAATATTTTAAAAATACTCATCCTTGATTTCCCCTTTATTGTAGCCAATTTTTGGTAAATGGAGGAATTAGGTTAATAACCGATGTAAAGGAAAATGTGATGATTTCCCCAATGATATTTCCAATCTTATGGGAGAGAGAATCAAAAAAATTCATGATACTCTTTCAGATAACTCAAGTTCTATATGGAAACCTAGATCAATAAGAGTGACTAAGCCCCCTGAGATAAAAAATCTGAAATCGAGAACTTTATGCGACAAAGGTATCCTACTTCTAATGGATCATTTGATACCTTAATCGTGGAATAATGGATCAAATCCATTGATAAGATATTCTTTGTTATTTATAGTTCTAAACAAGAGAAGGTTCTTCTGGATGATTATTATATGGAGGGAGAAGCTGATCATTGGTGTAAATTGATCAAGAGTTTGAATATTAAAGAAGAGATTGAAACAATGGAGAGGAGGGAATTCCAGAAAATGTTTTACAATAAATATTTTACTCACACTATAAAAATTAAAATGGAATGTTTTTTCCTTTCCCTCAAAAAACGTATGACAAATATATTGGGGTGTATGAGGAAAACAACACAAGACATGCATGATAAAACTCTAGTTTTGGTGTTACCCCTAAATGCAAGGTTGGATGCTTCTTTGGTTGGTTAAAGTGTAGTATACGAATAGCCTTGGCAATTTATGATTATGATAGCTATGAGGAAATTGTCCATATTCCTTCAAAGTTGAAATTGGGATCGGATAATCTCAAGGATATTTTGGGGATATGGAGTAGAAAGTTTATTTTAATTTTGGTAGTCTGATGGATAAATCCAATAGTGCTAATAATTTCAGCATCTGACTTGTCAAAGATGTGGAAGGAATCACCATAGACATTTTATAAGGGGAATAAAGAAATACTTTAATTATGGAATATAAGGGAACCTGGACAATGATTACTGACATGAGAATCCTACCAATGTGATGGAGGAAAGGAATTCTCCGATCAACCCTCAACATATTGTTCACTACTTAAACTACAAAGAACATGGGCACTTTGTGAACCAATTCACAAAGCAAAGGTTTTTTTTAGGAAACTAACAACCTCCAAGGTAACAAGGGTGATCTTTTTCCATCACTACCACTGAAATGAATACCAAAAACAAAGTAAAGATAGGTACTCTAGTTATTCATTCAAGAATATTGAATTTAATTTTTGATAATGGATCTATGCATTCCTTCATATCAAGAGTGAATAGTAGAACTATCTAAACACCACCACAAAGCATGGAAGTAGAGATGTTGATGAAAATAGAATATGGGTAAATTATTGAATCCTAAGTATATAACTTCTTACCTATCATTATTTTTGGAATGAACATCTTGAAAACCCTTTTCATACTCCCTTTGGTGAAATTCTTTGCAATTCTGGGCATGGATTGACATTCCATATATAGAGCCAACATATATTTCCATGAGAAGTAAATCACTCTATGTATAGTTAATGAAGCCCCTAATTCAATACAAGTACAAGGAGAAGGATGAATCTTATTTACCACCATCATCTCAAGAATGGATATTATTTCCCTATGAGAAATCTTATCTTGCTAAAATGATTGAGTCTAAGGAGAGATCCAACTTCAAAGACAATCCAATTATCAGGGAATACAAAGATGTGTTTCTTAAGGAATTATCTAGTATTCCTCCTAACTGAGAGGTTGAATTTTCCATTGAGCTTATACCTGAGGTGTTTCTAATATCTATGAATATATATAGGATAGCGATTGTGGAACATGAGGAAATCAAGATAAAAATACATGAGAATCTAGATAAAGGATTCATATTCCCATGTGCATCACCATAGGGTGCACTAGTACACTTTGACAAGAAGAAGGATGGGTCAATGCTCCTCTGCATTGATTATCATGAACTCAATAAGATCATGATAAAGAAAAAATAACCTTTACCATGAATCGATTACTTGTTTGATTAGATATGCAGAGAACAATAATCTTATAAGGTGGATTTTCGGTTGATATTTTACCATGTTAGGGTGAATAAGGAGGATATCCCCAAGACTAATCTTCGTATGATGTATGGGCACTATGAGTTCATAGTGATTCTATTCAGACTCACTAATGCTCCAGTAATCTTTATGGAAATGATAAATATAGACTTTAGAGATTATCTTGAAAAATTCATGTTAGTATTTATAGGTTATATTCTAATATATTTAAAAACCAAGGAGTACCATAAGAAGCAACTAAGATTTGTGCTAAATACCTTACGAAAGAAAAATATTTATTGTAAGTATTTCAAGTGTGAGTTCTTGTTGAAGGAATTCTCATTCTTGGGTAATATCATCACTATAAATGAGATATTTTTGTATACTTCAAAGAAAAAAAATGTTGAAGGATGGTTGAAGCCGACATATGTGACTGATATCTATAATTTCTTTAGGTTAGATGGATATTATCATAGATTTTTGAGAAATTTATCACGATTGTCAAACCATATTACCAAGATTATAAGGGAGTAAAATTTTCTTATAATGATGAATGTGAATAAATCTTCATGGATTTTAAAAGGAGTCTCATCACTGCCCCTATGCTCACACTACCCACAAGTGGGAAACTTTTTGTAATTTTTAGTGATGCTCTGAAGAAGAGACTTGGTTGTGTATTGATGAAAAATGAGAAATTCATTTCCTACTCTTCAAGGAAGTTGAAAATTCATGAGAAAAATTATCCCATGCATGAACTAGATTAAGAAGCTATGATATATTCATTGATAATATGGAGGAATTATCTTTTTATGGAGAAGTGATAGATATATATGGATCAAAAAATTATTAAATATTTATTCGCCTAGAAAGATATGAATATGCACAAAAGATGATGGTTAGAGATCATCAAGGATTACGACTGCTCAATCCACTACCATCCTACGAAAGAGAAAAAATAGTGGATGCTCTATGTAAAAAGGATCCATAAATTATATCATAAATGGGAATTGATAAAGATATAATCTTCTTAGATTTGAAGAGAATGGACATGGGAATCATTTTTTCCCTCAGAACGTGTGTTTTGGTTAAGAATTTCTATTTCAATATGGTTTCCAGTAGGTCTGTTTATCGAACTAGAAACACTTAACAGTTCTACATCCAAAGGGGCCTTCTTTCTAAAGTTAGTCATTCATTAGGTTTATAACCTGTGATTCTTAAGAACTCACATTGGTAAGGAGGATGGGAGGTTGGGATCATCTCGCCCTTTTGAGGGGAATTATTTCCTACTCTAGGACTCTCTTATAGATTTAAGATGTGTTCATGAATCCTTATTAATTTACCAAGAATAATGTAATCTTACCTTGAAATTTGTAAAAAATGATTAGCATGTGTGGAATTCGGAATCATCTATATGTATTTGGGGTTCTTCATCAATGGAGATATCTTTTTGTAATAGAGGTTCTCCATCAATGGTATCATATCATATACCACTTTGAGATTACTTGGTCATTATTACGATATTTATGGTTTCTAAGACACTCAATAGGGCACTCTAAAATTTATGGTCATCCAGGTAGAATGAAGTTGTTTTGATTGTGGGATTGAACCCATAGATAGTCTGCCAACATATCCTTGTGAAAGGAATCAGAACCCATATATTTTGGCTCCTCTTAATGGGACACATCATACAATTTAAGGTTATGTAATAAGGATCAAAACATACAGTTTAACATCATGTGGCAAGGAAATCTAGGTGGAAGGTTCCTATTCAAATCTCAGTGTCGGAATTATGCCTAAGCAGTACAAGGAATCTGGAAAGGACATGAATATGCGAGTTTCATTAGAACCTACTAAGAATGTTTCCTTAAGATAATAGTGGGGATTTGGATTGTTTTTTATTTGAACCCTATAAAGGATTTTTGCGTGTCCAACTTGGATTGGAATCAAAGCCCACATAGTTCGGTATGTCTCACTTGGAAGTATGACCATTTGAGAGAAATTGTTTCTGGCTTAGTCCAAAGGATGATTCCCAACAACGGGGTCCATAAGGGATGTTTTAACCCATGGATGGGGATGAATTTGGGGATTACTCCTAGGGAAGATTCCTATATTAAGAGAATTTGGTTTGGACTCATGTGGAGGTTTTCCATTGAGCTTAGGCCCTAGGAGAAGGATTCCTATGTATTTCAATTATAGTGGGAATCAGAATTCTCATAGTTCATTCTGTTTGGGGATTACATCAAGGAGGAGGCCTATTCAGGGGGAATGATTTCTCATTTCTTGTATGAGATGATGTGGAGCATGGGCCTTGAGAAGGCATCCCACATATCCTAGTTATGGTTGGAATCATAGTACCTATAGTTCATTCAATTTGGGTGGATTTTTTTGTAATTACAAACCTCTAGTCTCACATTATTCATACACGGTGTGAGAAGCAAGAGGATGTGAAATATTAAACAATCCGCGAAAGCTTCTCCTCTTCTGATAGAAGAGAACTGGCCTGTGGAGATATAAGTGAGGGCGATGATGGACAAGGGCATGAAGCAATGAACCTTTCAATGTGAAATAAAGGTAAAGGTCATTAAATCAAACTTGAAAGGTTATGGGCTTATTCAATGTGGGATTCCCTTGAATGGGTCATGTAGTGGGAGGAGGATATCATTCTTTATGGAAGGTAAAAGAAAGTGTGATCCTTACTCTTACAATTGGGAATCAGTGGCTTCGGATCTCAGAGATGAAAAGGGGATGACAGATTTCTATACCTGGAATCCATGACCGGGAACTCCTCAACATTTTCTCTGGGGTTAGGGTCTATCCATAGATATAAAAAAACACAGACACCCTGAAGATCCATACCCACTCGTAGGACAAGTGTAGAAACTATCTAACCATAGATATACAAATAAAAATAGGAGACATGCTGATGTGCCTTTCCTGAAGGTCTGATAAATAAGGAGGTCTTGGAGGAGGTTTCAACTTGGCCCCTTTAAGGAAAGGGAGACAGAGAAAGATAATACCTTCCATGAGTGTATTAAAAGAGGTCTTAAAGGATATCTCATGCAGATGGTCTGCACATCTATTCCATGGGGGTATGTTGTGTAGGTATATCGTGTAGGTATGTCGCACTGGTCCTAAGAGGAACTGAAAAAATGCTTAACATGGGAAGGATAAGCCTATGAAAGCTTGTTATGATTTGGTCAATGGACTATCAGGAAAACAACACTTGGTTGAGGTTTTAACTTAATCACTCTGGGTTTACCTTGATATCCTTGAAATAATCTCAAGTGGGTCTTTTCTTAAGGAAAGGACCGTGTGTATGTGACTTCTTCTTATGGAAGGAGGGTCCTCAAATAGGTATCTTGTATTTTAGACTATGAGGGGACTCTGATGTTGTTTATCCCTTTCAATTATATCATCTCTCTTATTTAAGATAGATACTTGAGAAAATTGAGGGGACCTCGGTGAGGGAGCTACATAATGAAAACTTCGAGAGTTCTTTCGGCTTTTTCAGTTTATGAAATGGGGAACCCAACGGTCCTATTTATTGGAAAGGAGGGGGATAGTGGAAAGGAGATGGTCTGCATAGTTCATGATTGTATCTCCTCCATGGAGGCCCCCATTCAGGGGTTTAAAACTTATACTTCATCATAGGTTCTTCGACATAGGCCATCTGCATAAGTACTCAACATAGGGGCTATGCCTTTAGGTTGTACGTGCAGGATTTTCCCTAGCATTCTTGTGCATAGGTATGCTATTTAGGTCACTTAATCAAGATTTATTTGCTTCAATTAAACTTCCTTGATGATTTAAGATATCCAATGTTCTCTTCATAATACTTTTTCCTCCCTTTATTAAAATGGAGTGTCAACAAAATCCCCCCCCCCCTCATAATTGGATTAGACTAAAAATAAGGTCTAGTCCTGAGGTAGGATTGTAGGAAAAAATATTATAGAAAAATAATGTTGGATTTTATAGGTCCTTTGTGTAGATATGTTAGGTAGGGTAAAGTAATAGGCCATTCAGCGCAGGTTGGCAATGTAGGCTAATGATTCCTATAAATACCCCAATTCATTTTCCATTTTCTTCACCCTTATTTTTGATTTTTTTTCTCTCGTTGAATGTATTATTCATCCATCTCTATTGCATTGTGTTCTCACGAAGTTCCTTTGAAAATTTATCAAGTTATTTCCACTTGAGTAATAGAGATACTTGAAGGTATTTTATCATAGGATATAAAAAGGAGGAACTCATCGAAGGACCTGCGTTGGGTACCATGTCGAATGACCTACATGGGCGACCTCGTCGAAGGAGATGTTTGGGGATTTTCCTTTTCCAAATTCTTGAATTCCATGAAGTTAAAATTTGAACTTTATTAATTCAATATTCCAACATAATGATTAAAAAATTTATTCTTTGACAGGAAATGGCTCTCTTGTTGAATTCAACTAAGGAAGCTACAATTCACCAAATAGAAATGATGAAAGCCATTGGACCATACTATATTGACGTTGTTGAGAGTACCCTTCCAGAGTTAGAGAATTGATTCATTTCATACCAATTTGAATATTCATGAGGAAACTATTTACCTCTATATGGGCATAGTATTTTTAAAGACACCCACATTCCATCATATAAGAATTGTTTTTCCAAATTCATGGTTTGTAAAACATATCAACTATCATTGTGTGAACATTACTACGAGGGGTGTCCCAATTCATGAGGGAATAGTCCCTATTAGATGCATCCTACATTAAAATGGATACACTCTTGGTATGAAGGATCATGTTATAGTGTAAAGGCCACATTTTTATGATTCAGAATTTCATGAATCATAAATAGATCAATCTAATGGAAGAAAAGAAGATTGGGATCTTTTCTCTGGAGGAAGAGTCAGACCTGAATGGATATGGGTGTTTTGGATACACTTTATTTTTACTGATTTCAGGAAAATGTGGCATGATGTTCATATTTATGAATCCTCCTAGGTAAGATAGACCTATGTTTAAAAAACCAATAACATTCATGAATTATTGATCTAATGGATTCTGCATACAAATTCTTTCCATTTACTACATGGTGAGGTTCATATCAGTGTGTCTAATGTCTAAAAAATATCAGGGGCTCCCATCATCAAGGATATGTGTGATAAATTCATTACACAAACAATAATATAAGATAATGTTGAGAGGACACCACCATTATCTCATGAATTATTCAAAATAGCAACGAATTTGCAAAAAGAGAATAAATATATTCATCCAAGGGTTGATGTTCATGAAAGAGTGTGTATGGAAGATTTTTTAGAATTATTGAAAGAGAAGTGTCATAATTGAGTACATCCTACCATTTTTTTCAACTATATATAATCAGGGTGATTCATGCATGTTCTATCCCACATTAGAGATGGGTGATTACAATCATTGGGGTTACCAGGTTAAACCTAATATTGATGCAAAGGTACGCTTATCTGGATTCCTTGCCATGTGTCTAAGAATTTATTTTCTCCTGGTCCATGAGTCTGGTGGCTGTATAAGTCTATAGACTTTTTTATAGTATCCAAGTCGGTAGAGGGGAAATATATCAGGTTTCCCACCCTTGTATTAGCAAGAATCCAGAATTGCATATTGAATTTATATAATGGGAAGGATCCATTTAGATTCACATGACCATTCTATGTGTTATGAGGCTAGATTGTAGCACATTTTTGTTCATATTCGGTGTTGAATTCAGTTAGAGTCCATAATGGCCGTTTTACCCCGTTTGTGTAGAAGGCTTCTAGGATTCAGCCTCTAAACCTCAAGATTGATGAAGCGATGTGGACCCTAAATGTATCAGCAGAATTCATCTTCTTTCATTTTGTGAACCAACCAACTATAATATTTATTGATGATGGTAAGGAAGAAAATTATAAGTTAAGGTCATACATGATGGCATTCATGGATAGTGTATTATTAACTAGGATTGATAGTGAAATCATCTGTGAGGATTATGTCCCTTATAGGTTTTCTCTCCAGTTCAAATGTCTTGAACAATTGATCTCCTTTCCTCTCACATATGATAGGAATTAGAATAATACAATTGTATCCTACAAATTATGGATTCTAATTCCTTTAGAGGCATCAAAAATTTTGATTACCCTACCTCCATTGGATGAATCAATGGGATTAGAGGTTGGATATTCTAAGGATTGGGTTTCTTCATACCCTCAAGGGGGATTTAACAAAATGCATACATTAGGTAGAGGCCACAAAAACAATAATTTTTAGAAATTGTGGGGAAAAAGTCTAAAATGTAAGATGATGCAGAGGCTTTAGAGGCTTCAAAACATCCATGCAGAAAATCCACCTAGAAGACCAAGGATATGGAGGAAACACCCATAGCACTAAGCCAATCTCATCACCATAATCAAAAATAAGTTTCCATCTCATTTGTCGATTCTTCTAAATAAGAAGGGAGGATTGAAGAGACCTTACTATCTTAGATCTTTCAGTTTTCCCTATATCCAACCACATCAAAGACAAACTATTTACAACCTTTAACAATCAAGTATTGGGAAATCATGACTCATGATCTCAGTGATGCATGGGTTTTTCTCCAATCAGGCCTTTGAAAACCAGATTTGGGTGATATTACAGAACCCTATGATTTTCATTCAAATTCAAATTTGGATGAGGTACATGAGTACATGAAGGGGCTGGATATTTTTATCTATTCTATCGAAGACCAGGTCCCAGCCCCAAAAATATTATTCAGAATGTTAGATCTAGGAATATGTGCAGGGATTCTTATTCACCCTAAGGAGGAATGAGTCATTTATGTTAATATTGAGAATTTATTTCCCATTTCTTTTGCTTTAGTTCTACTCTATCATCCACTATCACTAATCTTGATGTGATTTTATTTTGAAACTTAAAATCAGAGAAGGAGTAGCACCAGTAAAGGTGTATGAGTCACCAAAGTACGGGCCTACGAGCACCCCCATCGATACTCTGGATGAAACCCTTGGGTCTATAGATCTTTCTCTAGGAGGGAGAACTATGATGGAGGTATTGGTGATGAAAAATCATCATCCATTACCTCAGGTTTTTGTTTTAATTAAATGTAGTACAATATATCCATTATCATATGAAAATAAATTCTAGAGAGCATTGAATTTGGTTCAGAAAGTACACCAAAGTGAATATTTTTATTTTCATCCGGTATTAAAACCTTCTTGACATACTTTTTGACCAGGTTTACATTTTCTAAAAGGCCTACATTAATTTATTCTCTTAATGGATGTGAAACTCGTCCCTCGAGGATTGAGAAGGATACCCTAGGAGATACACAGATTTGTGTTGACGAATATGTTACTTTAGCTGATGAATTTTGAAGGGATGTGGCTACATATACTAAGGTTTCTATAGAGATAGAGGAGGTTCATGGTAATATCATATTCATTTCTTCTAGGTATCACAAGCAATTTCTGACATTCCTTTCTCTGTAATATTTTAGATTTGTTGTATGTGCCAAAGTATTCTGTGACAATCGATGTCGATACTCTTGTTGCTCCAAAAGGAAGGAGTGAGGATCCTAGATGGTCTAAGGTAGGTACTGGTGTTAATCCCAATTCAGTAATCCCCAATGACGTTTCACCAGTTGAAGAGCTAATGGAAGATAATTTTAGAAGAGCCAATGTGGTCATCAATCAATGTTTTTTGGATACCTTAAATGGTTATGGTGATATGATATACAAATCCATATACACGGAAATAGTGGATTCTCTTAATCTGGAAATTGATATTATAGGTTCCATCAAGGATTATAGTGACTTTAATGAGGAGTCGAAAGGATGTAAGTTCTCATTTTTATATTTACCATACATAAGTTTTCTTTTATTTGATATTTCACATCAAAGCTCAATTTATGAAGCCTTGTTTGCTGTGAACATTGCAAAGGACCTTCTTGAATAGAGAATCCCACACCATCCTTCTTTATTTGATTTCAGATACGTACTAACTAAGAATCAAACATTGGGAGATGCTTCAGAGTCTCTTATTATGGCCATTGGTAATTTTCAATACAATTCCCCTCACCAAGAGGTAATTTCTCAATCTACTGAATTTGAGAATACCAGGAAGGGATATACTCAAGCAGCCGACTTATTACTAGGTAAATTTCATTGAGTTTCTTGACTATTCTTTGTTATTTCTATACTTTTGGAGCTAATAATCATTCAAATTCACCATTTAGGGATATTGTATCCCATGGTTATGTCCAAAGGTGAAGCCTCTACATTGGTGTAGTTAGAAATGGAAGATGAGGCATTCACTACTTCAAAACTTGTATATCTAGGAACCTGTCTGAGTAATCTAAATATTGAATATGTTCTACCTCATTGAAGAGATTATGATTCAAACTTAAAGCCTCAGGTTTCTCTTGGTATCATGTAAAACAATACATGGAGAACCATTAGTAAGATAATCTATGAGAAGATTTTGGATGAAATTCCCACACTTTTTTTCTGACTTACAACACTATTTAGCATACTGGGATTTTTTTGTTTTGATTATCACCCAATTTATAATGTGGTGAAAGAGAGTGTTTTCCAATAGGAGGAAGAACACAAAATATGGTATGATCTTGTAAATTCTAAACTTCTCACTAACATTGAGGGTTTCTAAGATGTCGTATCTGAGGTATAATCCAACCATAGTGAAAATTTGACAGAATTCCATCAGCAAATTAAGGATACAATGAAGGAAATGATTCATCTTTAGCATAAAATGGATGATTTTCAAAATAGTATTGATAAATTGAACCAATCATTGGGAGAATCCCAATTTGTAAGGGATAACTGTTATTTCAACTTCCTATGACTCACTTCATCAAGCCAAGGAGGCAGAGGCTACTCAACTGACTGAGCTTTAGCAAGCGGTTGATAGGGCTTAGGAGGCAGTTCAATAAATGGAGAGTAATGTTGAATGATTCTTATAATATATGACATCGGGACTCCATTCTCTATATTTTCCTCTGATTTTTCTATATAATTGAAAAGGATTTTGTCTCCAATCATATATATGTATTCATCCCTAATTTCTTTATATAATTGCAATATCAATGCAGATTTTTATAAAATTTCATCTTTAAATCAGAAAATTATAATTAAAATGAGATGGATGGGGGCACTCCAATTGTTACCTAATACAAGAGGTAGAGTAAGGATAGTTTGACTGTTGCTAGGGTCATATGTACAACCCTACAAAATTGGTGCCTTTTGACTTTTTATTACTCAATATTACCTAAAACAAACAATGTTTTGGTCAATCGAGCTGAGACTCGACTTTTTTTTGGGAGTGTCCTTTGTGGGTTTTCAACCTGGTGAGTACTATGTCTTTTTTTTTGTAGTTTAAATTGATGCATGTCAAAATAATAAGGCTAGTGTTTTAGTTTGAATAGATTTGACTATGAATTTTGAGATTATAACTCAAACACATCTTGATGTCTAGAAATGTCCCAATATTTTCTTAGATACATCCACGGGGAATCTTGATTCATGATTTTTATAGTCACCAAATATAAAATTTTAAGTATGATAATAGATGTGGTCTCTTCCAAGAATGAAGTTACCTCTATTTGAAAAACCTCCTATGGGGGATATATTGTGTTTGACAACTAGGGAATGTGTTGTACGACCAAATAGTGGCATTATTAGGTTGATATACCTGTTGTGTGGGAAACACATACAAGGAAAAATGGGGAACATACTACATAGTTAGGTAAAAACGTTCCCAGGAATTTTGACATTCTACTACTGATAAACAAAGGTGTTTAAAATTTGGATGCCTCAAGACCATAGTGGGTGGCTTGTCTAAGAAAATTTGTTTGAGAATAAAGGGATCCATCTGTGATCATATAGGCCATAAATGAGGAACCACTCCTACCCAAATTTAGCTTATGAAGGAGGGTATATTTGTCAAAAATGATCTTTTTAATATTTTTCTATGCAGTTTAACGTCATTCAGTAAGGACATTATGTTATGCAATTTCAAGTTAGGAAGCAAGTACATTAAGGGATTTTTGATAATATTTTATGTAGTTTAAAGTCATGGAATATGGACATTGTGGGGTTGTGTAGTTTAAATTTATGCAGCAAAGAAATTGTGGGGTTCTTCAGTTTAAAGTCATGCTATAAGGAAATTATGGGGTTGTGTAGTTTAATGTCATGTAGTAAGGACATTATGGGGATATATAGTTTAAAGTCACACAGTAAGGACATTATGGGGTTTTTTAGTTTAATGTCATCCATCAAGGACATTATGGTGATGTGCTATTTAAATTCATGTTGTAAAGACATTATGGGGATTTAATTTAAGGACATTATCTTGGACAAACGATTCTATGGTTTTCCAATTTTTGGTAATTTTTATAGAAATGGGATACCATATTATGGAATGGAAAGGAAGAATTGTAAGCTATCGTTTTCGTATTTCTTAATCTGAAGAATGGAATGGTAAAAGGGATAATGTAATTTAGAGGGGGTATCTTCCAAGAACGAAGTTATATCTATTTGAAAATATTGTTACTTGTGTTTTATTATGTAAGGAAAACTAGGGAATATACTGTATAGCCAAAAAGTGGCATCCTTAGGCAGACAGGCTCTTTATGTAGGAAAATTTTATGCAAGTCCAACTCATCCATGTACATTATAGTCTGGTAAATG
The DNA here is from genome assembly GCA_963277665.1 of Viscum album. Classification (NCBI taxonomy): domain Eukaryota; kingdom Viridiplantae; phylum Streptophyta; class Magnoliopsida; order Santalales; family Viscaceae; genus Viscum; species Viscum album. Next base: position 879,475,570 of record OY728153.1, on the reverse strand, counting down.
AGTTCTCAAGAATTATGACATTTTATTTATATAATCTAATGAAAGTTTATAGAGATTCGAATCTTCCTAAGCACAGAGTTTGTTATTATCAAGAAAATTACTTGAATATTGAAGGGTTATTTTCAGTTGTGATTTCCAAAGAATCAGAGAAATAGGATCTCTATAAAGGTATGACCCAAACATAGGAATTACGGTGCCTATAATTTTAAGTAATATGACTATTAACATAATATTATGGAAACAATGAATGATATGTGGTCAAATGGTCGAAGGTAATTTCAGTGTGTTTTGAACAAGTGAAGTTGATAAAATTAAACCATTATCTTGAAGAATTTTAGTTCGAGATAAAGGATATGGGTCAAATATTTAAATGATGACAACATTAAAATATTGGTTCCTTTATACCTTTATCAAATCTTGGAGGGGATCGAATAGGCTTCTCCCAATAAAGAAGTTTTTTCTATTTGACAAACCCATTATGGGGGCTGTATTATGCAGGGCCAACTTGGGCATGTGATATACGATCAAACAATGGAATCTTTGGGATGATAGTCTTATTATGTTGGAACTTATTCAAGTCCACGTAGGAGCATGTACTATATAGTTATGAAAACGAGCTCTCATGTATTAGAAATTCTATCACTAGAAGCTAATGAAAGATTATGAAGATCTGAAAGTATTTAATATTATGAATATGAAATATGTAAGGGAAAATGTCTAACGAACAAGATAAGTATTTTTAATGATATTTTCCTTGAGTTTGGAGTCCCTCACACAAATCTGACTCATATGTATAATGGGGACATGTTTTTTTCCTTGTTGGGCTATCTAAAGAGAGGATCCAAAATAAAAGTTTCTACATAGATTTTCTATTGTATACAAGTGGGGTGGTATTATTTTATCCCATGGTTGGGACAAGGATCTAAGACCTATTAATCACTATATATCTCAATGGGATGAGAATAAGTCCACACATAGTTCTCCAGGTAACGTGCTACTTAATGTAGTGGGATAAAGACATTATATTGTTCATCTTAGAGTCATGCAACAAGGACATTAGAGAATTTGATGTGAAGAGAAATTTGAATGTTGTGGTTGTACTAGGGTATATGGACCAAGTTTCCCTATGTTTCTTGTCAATGATATAATCAATCCACACATAGTTCTTATTAGTTACAAGTTCATGTACAAGGTGTGAACTTGTATTGTATCTCCTCAGGTAGATCTGACTCGTAAATGGGAGAATAGAGGATTTTTCATATCATGTTGCAACTAGGACTATGATAGAATATATATATATATATATATATATATATATGTCAATATGTATCTCATAGGTATGAGAATCAAGTCATGTGTAGTAATTAAATAACCATGTAGTTTATCGTAATGTAATGAGTATGTAAAGTGATTCTGATGTGAAAAAGAATATTGTAGTTGGATTAGGGGAAAAGATATGGGTGTCAATACGTATCTTACTATAGAATGAATAAATCCATAGGTAGTTCTTAAATAAATTTTTCCCCACCCTAATTGAATTCACAAGTGGGGGATAATAGGGGTTTCTTCAATACGGGTTCATACATATGATGAGAACTCATATTGATATCCTCATGATGATCTTACTCATATATGGGATAAAAGAGTCATCAATTGCATGATTTTGTGGTTGGGTCCAATATTGAAATTATTGATGTCACTATGTATCTCATATGAATGATAATCAAGCCATACGTAGTTCTTGAGGGGGTTTTCTGTGCAGGTCTGAACCATAGAGATGGAGTTGGGGATTTTTCTTAATTATGGTTGGACCCGAGATAGGAGATTTGGGTGTCACTACATATCCCAATAGAATGAGAATAAATCCTCATGTGGTTCTTTGTACTTCCTTGTAGTTTAGTAACATGTATTAAATATGAAGGTGAACATATGTAAAATGACTACTTATCTCATAAAAATGAGAATTGAACAACATGTAGTTTTTTAGAATATCATGTATTTTTTTGTCATTTGATGAGGACATCTATTCGGTGTTTTAAGGTCTTTCTGATAGGACCATTGATAACCACATATATGAATTAAGATACCTTATTTATGTAGAGAAGTTATTTACCAAATTCTTAATCCCTTGTGAGTGGTGCTCTGTGTGAGAAACAAGGAGTGGTAAAATATTTTTTTTGCAACACAGAGGTAAAGTAATTGAAAGATAAGGGTCTAATGATATAATGGTGGTTGAGCTGTGATATAGGGTTCAGGTGTTTCTACATATCTTGCTACGGGTAAGAATAAAATCACACAAAGTTCTTGAAGTTATTCCCTGTATCATCATGTTTTGTTTTGGGGCAGATGGATTTTTTATAATTTTCAGGATGACGGTTGGTCCTAAAGCAGGAAGTTCAGGCATCATCATGTATCTCATTGAAATGAGAATCAACTTACAAATCCTAGAAGAGGTTCCTATGAAAATCGGTCTCTTTCATTAGGAAAAAGAGGGGGGTTTTCTCTTCCAAAATAATAGTTGGGACCAATTTTGGAGATACAAGCCTCAAAACATATCTTGTTGTGGAAAAAATTAGGACATGCATAATTCTTGAAGGTACTCCCTATGAAAGTTTAATTCATATACATAGGGGTGAAGGGAATTTTTCAACATTATAGTTAGACCCAGGATTAAAGATCAGGGTGTCACAACGTATCTTGATGAGGAAATAATCAAGACACATGTAGTTATTGAAATGTTCCATGTAGTTTACTTCATGAAAAATGGATTAAGATGAAATGATGTGAAAAGACCAAAATTTTGTGGCTGGTTTAGGGATAAAACACAAGTGTCCCTATGTATCTCAATGGGATAAAATCAAGCCACACATAGTTCATGAAACATTCCCTATACAGGTTTGATTCATACACACAGGGTATAAAGGGGATTTTTTATGGATGGGCCCATGATTGGAGATCAGGGCATCTCTATGTTTCTAATTGGAATAAGTATCAATCCATATGTAGTTATTGATGAGATTCCTCACACCAACTAGGTTTCAATGTGAGGAAGTAGGTTTTTTTAGTTATGGATGGACCCAATATTAGAGATATAGTCATCACTACATATCTCATTGGAATGATAATCAATCCACTAGTGGTTATTGAAAATATTTTTCCCTACAACAATTGAATTTTATGTGAGAGATGGGGGATTTTAATTCATTTTAGAATAATAATTATTCTCAAGACATAGGATGTTATGAGAATCAAACCATGTATTCTAGAAGAGTGATCTTTATAAGTTTTGTTCATATATAAGAAAAGGGGAAATAAATTTCATTATAGTTGAGGTTGGGCCCAATATTAGAGATCTGGGAGTCACTAAGTATCTCATTGAAATGAGAATCAAGCCACAAGTAGTTCTTCAAAAACCATGTAGTTTAACATCTTACAGCAAGGATATAAGTCACATGATGTGAAGGAAACTTTGCGGTTGGACCAAGGAATAAGACCCAGGTGTCACTATGTATCTTACTAGGGGTAATAATCAAGCCACACATAGTTCTAAAAATTGGGTTCCTATGTAGATCCGATTTAAACATAGGGAGAAATGGGGATCAAGTTCCACTAAGGAGTGGAAATGATGTGAATAATGCTTGCACAAGGAAGCTACTCATCTTTTAATGGACCACAAGCTATTCCAATTTTCAATATCTTGGTGGTATTTATTAACATAAAATGAAGGATATTTTATTCATACCGGTTAATGTCATATAACAAGGATACATGGTTTCATCCAGTATAATGTCATGCCATAAGGATAAAAGTGCTATGTAGAATATTATTGTGCAGCATGGATGTGTATGGTGCTATGCAGTTTAATATCCTGTGGCTAAAACGATGGTGTCTATGCATTTTAAAGGCATGCTATTAGTAGATGCTATGTGTGATTACAAATAGTATTTATTCATGAACCATTCATTGGTTGGATTTGTAATGAGTTCTTCACCCAATGAGATTAGGGAATAATCTCCATTAGAATGGACTTTATTTACAGAGTAAGTTCCTTCCTGCTTTGGATCAAGATTTGGAGGCTTCTTTCCTGGTTTCATTAGAGTCCTAAGGACCATGAACAATTATCCTTGGAGTAATGAATGGAGGTGAATTTTTTTTGTTGAAATCCCATGCTATTAGGTTATGATAGACTTCTAAGTGATGCAAGGAGTGTAATATATTTTCATTGAATCACTCCAGCTCATCTAGTCCCTTCTGGTACTACTCATCTGTAGATTACTCATCATAGATGACAACTCAGAGTAAAGTAAATTGAACACCAATGGGCAGGAATTCTTTTGTTTTATATACTAATGAGTGTGGAGTTTCCCCTGTGCGAGTATGGGTAGTAGTCTTGTAAGACCACATAGAATTCAAAAGTTTATCCTGACAAAATTTCTTATCATTATCCCACATCTTCTAGAGTATATTTGATATCTTCTTTTTGAAATCCTCTATAGGACCATTTTCCACTACATGATAGCAGGATGATTTTTTGGATTTGATTTTATATTCCTGGTAAAATTTTCTTACCTCCGCAGAATAAAAATTGGTGTTGTTTTCCATCAATATGGTATAAGGGACAACAAATAGGGTGATGATATTGGATTTGACAAAGATAACAATTCTTTTGTCCTCAACTTCTTTAAGAGGTATTACCTCAGCCTATTTGGAGAAGAAATCGGAAGCAGTAAGAATGTACTTGAACTGTTTAGCTTTATCTGGAGGATAAGGTCCTACTACATCCATTCCCCATGTAGAAAATGGACATGAGAATTTAGCTGTATATAGAAACTCCAGGGGTTGACGAATGAAGTTGGAATTCACCTATAATATATGAGACATCTTAGTGAAATCTTTATAATCTCGCATCATCATAGGCCATATGTATCCAAGCCTTTGAATTTGATCAGAAAGCCTATGTCCATACCGGTGGGCACTATAGTCTCCTTTATGTACTTAATTCATGATAGTTGTAGTCTATTCTCCATCAATATATCATAGGATAATTCCATCAAATCCTCATTTTTGAAGTATCTTATGGTGATCTGGGGAATCATAAAGAGTGAAATTAACTACTAGTAATCAGATCTTCTCTCCTCCAACTCTATCTGGTGGAGGTACCCCGTTTTGGAGATATTCCATGATAGGTTCCATCCATCCTATGGTATGACCATATGGTTCAAAAATGTGATTGATTTCATTGATTTAATGTATTATAAATTGAATAAAAGGTGAAAAAACATTACGATGAGGAATTCTAATTATAGTCTTATCCCGATTTGGATCTTCTAGGGTTGTAGTTGCATTCTCCAATGCATCATCTTGAGTATTTTTTAACTGCGGGACGTAAGACAATGTTGGCTCTGAGGAAAATTCATCCATTAATCCTCAAACATAGTCATAAAGTGGGATTACCTATTCTTTTATAATGGATTAATCCCCATTGATCTACTTGATTATAAATTATGAATCACATTTCACTTCCTGGTGATTCACAATTACATGGAGAGCCAATTCCAAACATGGAATGAACGCTTGATATTCTACCTCATTGTTTGTACAACCTTCTGATAATAGGAAGTAATAAAAAAACATAGACTTCTCTGGGTAAATAAGCACAATTACTAACCCTAATTTTTTGAGTTTCGGGTCTTCCATTCTCTTTCTCATTGGACTTATGGAAGCACCATTAATGTATATTTTCCATATTCAGGGACTGTCATGAATAGATAATATTACTTCATCAGGAAGTTTTGTATTCAATGATTCTCTTCTGTATATGGGTGTTTAGAAATAAATTATAATATGTATTGAAATTTTACTACTTTATAAGGAAAAAATAAATATGAAACTACTGTAGAATAACTTCTCACTATACCATACATCATATAGGCATAAGATTCCTAAGGATAAATTTTATTGGGTTATTGTGAGATACCTAGTAAAACTTGGGATGCTGCAGATAATGCCTCAATTTCTAAACTGAAAATATTAATTCTAGGAATATTTTCTCAATATTTCAATATAATGTCTCTACATCGAGCATGGTTTGATTGAGATATTAATGGTTGCTTTCATTCCCATCATAATTCTTCAGCACAACGAAGGCACCCAGTGATCACTCCAAGGATGTCACATAAATAATGAGTGGATTTTCCTCCAACATGTGGCATCAATATCAGGGGTCTCAAGAGGTTTTTATTAAGGGTATCAAATGATTCTTTGAAGTCACTGGTCCATTGACATGTGACCTTCTTCGCCAATTAGGTGATCGGAAAACACTTGCTTTCCAGATTGCCTATGAAGCTCCAAATATACGCTAAGTATAATTGAGGTCCTCTCAACTCTTCCACGTTTCACGGAGGTGACACGCCAAGGATCACTTTAATCTTCTTAGGATCAAGTTTGATACCATGATGGCATACAACCAAACTGAGAAATTTTCCTGAGATTTCACCAAAAGCACATTTCATGGGGTTCATCTTAAAAATATGCAGTTGAAGCTTGATAAATATGGTATCCAATCCATTCAAGTGATCAGGAAATTGTCTAGATTTATCCATTAGATCATTAACATAATATTAAATGGATTTTCCCAATAAGGGTATGAAGATGTGGTGTATTGCACGTTGATATTTCACATCATCTTCCTTCAAGACAAAGGGAATTACCCAATAGAAAAATATACATTGAGGGGATCTGAAAGCTATAGATTCCTCATATTTTAAGGCCATATATATTTGGTTATTCCCGGAGTATCCATCCATGTAGGAGAGATATCCAATTCTAATGGTGTCATCAATCAAGTGTTCTTTTATTGGAAGAGGGAAGTAATCCTTTGGACAATGTCAGTTGAGATCTTTGAAATCAATATAGACTCTAATTTTCCTATTTTTCTTTGTAACTAGGAAAATATTTTCTAACCACTTTGGATATATCACTTCTCAGATCAAATCAATTTTGATAATATTTTCAACTTCACCATCAATCTTGGAGGCATAAGTCGGGGTGTTCTTAATACTGCTTATTTGTATCGCTGATATTCTTCTGGTAATCCCAAATGATGGGTGTCTAACTCAAGGTCAAGACCTAGAATATTTGTGTAATTATAAGAAAACACATCTCGTTGTTTCTCTCAAAAAGAAGTATACACATTTTTATCTTCTTGATTCATGGTCTCACTAATGAGAGTGGTGTTGGATCTCATTATATTCCCAGATTTATTTCTATGAGCTCATCTATAGTGGTGGAGACACCTTACTCAACTGGTGGAGGGGCATCTCTGAGGTCTTCCTCTTCTTTATATTTTTCATTTTTTTCTTCTTCTATATATTCTTGAAGGGAAAGTGATGAAGAAAGTATTTTAGAGCTAGGGGAGGATTCAGTGCTTGTACATCATAAAGAGGAGGAAATATTCTCCAATCCAAATGATGATGAAGGGTCTTTTTGAAATAATACAGGGAAGATGATGGGACATTAATAGTCATCACTATATTTTTTCATGAGTTTAATAACTACTTCTAGATTATCTAATGAAGCAGAGACATGCTAAAGTTTGTTAGATGGAGTTACGAAAGATATATTTAGGCTTCCATCGTTTTTTGGTGAATCAATGATTTATAATATGCTATCAGGATCAATTTCCACAACTGACATTATGTAATCCATTGAAAGAGTTCTTGTATTTGGGTTTACCCTTTCAATTTTGTTGATAGGAAGCACAAAATAAACACTGAGATGCTCAAATGGGTTAGATGGGATCTTTTTTAGACCGTTCAAAGAATTGATTCATATTATATCCTTTTCCAAAGATTGTGTCCCCTTCATGTGATAGAAATATGCATCAATATACTGAGATTCAAAGGTTTATAATGGGGTCTTGTCACTATGAAATGTCCAATTTGACCATTGAATAAACACTTGAGACATTGGTGATATTAAAAAGGATGGGTCTAATGTTGATGTATCCAAGGCCTTCCTAATAGAATGTTGAAATTTGTATCCCGTTAGACAACCATGAAATCAGAATCAGATACAAGATCCCCCAACTGAGTTTGGAGTTTAATTTCACCCAAAGGTTCTTCTCATTCTTGTCATAACCTTGCAGCATCAGAGTGGATAGAGACAAGTCAAATTCAATGAGACCTAACTGGCGAATTTTAAAGATGGTAATGAGGTTGACCCCTGAGCCATTATCAATGAAGGCTCACTGGATATCAACATCATTGATCTTTCTAGATATTTATAAGGGACTGAGGTGTACTTTTACAACATCATCCTCATCTCGGTCTATGAAAGATATGAATGCATGACATTCTGCTGGGTCTTTCTTTATATGGTTAACATTTGTGGAAGCAACCTCGGTTTCAAACACTTGAGTTCTTGAAAAATCCTCAATAAGTGCTTCCCAGAGATCCTTTGACCGATTATGAGCATCTAAATTTGATACCTTGGATAGTACATGGGACAGTTTATTCAAAACATCAAATTTTTAATCTAGTGTTCTTCATTTTACAGCATAGAATTTTTTTGTAGGTTCCTTAAGAGATTATGTCCCTGATGTGGATGGGTCATCCTTTGAAGTAGGAGCTCTAAGTACTTATTCCCTTAGTGGATTAGGTAGGCCATGCATTCCATCCAACTGATGAGATAGATATGTGGCCTCTAATCATTCTTCCATAGTGATTATGTTAGGGTAGACTCTTCCATGTGTGGGAGAGTTTCATTGTTCCTACTGAGCCCGTTGAAGGTCTCTCCCATGAGTTTATACTGCATAAATAGTTCAAGCAGCGGTGTAATTGAAATAGTGGCTTTTAGCATACCCATGTCTTCCCATGTATCCTCGACCATGATGAACAATTCCCTCATTTACCCAATTAACTATCAAGAACTCTGTTTTATAATCAGAATCACTATTTCCATAGAGATCCATTAAGTGGATAACATTAATGGAGTTGAAGATCAACTCTTCATCTGATGAATATTCTTTCGGACAAGATGATCCTTGTTGTACCATTTAGTAGGGAAGTTCCCATGCTTCTGATACAGATGGAATGAAATCTACTAAGGTCATGGAAAACTTTTTCCATGACATGATTTAATATCCTTATGAATGCTCTTTATCCTTCATACCATTTCACTTCTTTGAGGACTGTCCTTTGGAGGACTTAACTTTTGATGAAGATGGTTTGGTGAGGTGGTGAGAGAAAAAGTTGGTTGTTTAAATTGTGTTTGTAGAATGGAATGAGATCAGTTGATAGTTTTCATGACCACCCAAGCATATAATTTCTGATCATTCTTGATTTTGAATTCCTGACATTCTCTTTCTTTATCTGGATTGGTTGCAGTAACACAGGCTACCTAAGCTGGTGAATTTTTTAGCTTCACTTTCCAAGATTCCACCATCTTTTGTAGGAGGTCCTTAAAACAAAGCACTCCTAGATGGGGTGCACCAACTTTTGATGAAAGTATAAATAGTTTGGGAGGTCCTCATCTATTTCATTATTAGTTTTATTCAAATTTTTATACTAAACAAAGTTGTCTTCCAAAGCTGAAATAATGAATTTGGGGACTTGTTCATTTTTAAATGAATAAACATTGTTTTTAAACTTCTCAATTTGTCACCAACATTGATCTTTTTTATCATCTTGATGAGACAGTCATTTTTCTGATGCTCGAGTGTTATATCCCTATTGTATGATGAGGGATTTTATGTATGAGTGGGTATAGGGTCCTACTTAAGTGAAACTCTAGCCATATCTTCTTTTCTCAATCTTCTTCCAGAAGCTGATGAGATTGCTCAGGATTTGGCTCTAGTCTCTATCATGTAGTTTTTCATTTTTTGAGAAATTGAATCCATATCATGAATCCCTCTTGTGTATTTAATAGGTATTAATGGTGTGTGAAACTCATCACAGAGATGTTCAACACAAATAGACCATAAATATTTTTTTGGGAGTGGTATATTCAAGGAGTATGTTAATTCTTTCCTCCGAGCAATAAAAACTGAAACTCTTTCATTCTCCCTTTGCATGAAATTTATGATATTGAATATTATTATCTTCTACAACATTGAGGTGAACTAAAAAAAGGAACTTCTACCGAAGATCTTCCCATCGAGTAATCGATCGAGACATCAAGTTCGTATACTATATGAATTCTAGGCCTTGAAGTGATTGCACAAGACATCTGAGTTTCTCTTTATCTTATTGATAAGGGGTCCCCATAATGGGATCCCAATGAGAGAAGAAATGTGTCAAGTGTTGGTCTAAATCTCTTGAGACATTAAATATTGGAAATGCAGGATTCCCAAAGCATTAAGAAGGATGGGGCAGATCCACCCATTCGAGAAAAACCTTATTTTCTGGTTGTATTGGTGCATTATATTTTTTCATAGCTTCCAATAGAGTCATGAGTGACTCAATGGTTTTTATTAGCATTCGAGGAATATATGGCAGAGTTGGGACTTTTACGGGTGAAGAAAATGGAGACTGAACTATTTTTATGACTTGAAATACCGCTCGTGGTGGTGAAACTAGTATTTTACTTGGATAACCCATAAGTGCATGCCTATAAGGATAGTTGTGACCATGTTTTAGCCATGTACCAAATGGATGGAATTCATTATCTTTATTAGTAGGTTCAACAAACCCTATTTGCTGAGGTACATATACTGAATTTAAAAGATGAGGATCTACTTGTAGAGCATGTCTGGTAGGAATACTGATTCAGAGTAACTCTACATTGATTCTTCTCAACTCCTTCATTCCTTCTTCTTATTGAGTAAATATTTCTTCCAAGGAAATGGATTTTCCCTCTTCAGGTAGAATGTGAGATGTAGTCTGAAATTATCCTTTTTCCCTATTAGTTTCCTTTTAAAATGGTGGAAGTGGATTATTTTAAGGGATTCCCAGATTTTGGGAAAGCCTCCAATTTCTTGAATGAAAACCTCCTTCATTTGCTTCGTTGTGGAATATATTATGAACAATAACTTCATCCTCTAAGTCCCCTAAATTAGAATCATTTTCTTAAGGATCTTCCATAATGTGAACAATGACATTTACAGACTTATAATGCATTGATGTAATTCTTTCGATATCATTCTGAGATCACATTCTTCTTCATCCTCTACGAAACATTATTCTCTTATTTTTTCACTCCATGGGAACTATTTTATGGATATTAACCTAAAGGTAATCCTTGGATAGTTCAATTGTGCATTCCATTTTTAGCATCTTCCCTAACTGGTAGAAAACTGACTTCTATTGAGGAGGGGAATGTGAATGTGAAAAATCCCCTAGACCTACAGGATACGCCTCTTCCTATTATTCTTTCTCAACCCTTTGGGATCTGTTGGTTTCTTTCGAGGGTTGGGTTAAAAAAACTACAAACCATGTGGGGTAGAGTGGTTCCTAAACTTTTATGTTTTATATTAGTGTAGCCACTCTTATAATCATAAAAATTCTAGTCCAAACATTTGTTGGGTTCATTATATGGAACCCACTTAAATCACTATTTTGGAATATTGTTGTCCAATTTCAGAAATTTGAGCTATCTAATGACTGACATCCTCTAAGCGGGAATAATTCTTGATGTTTTCATACGCTTGATGAAAAAGCATCTCAATATCTTGCTCTCTTTGGTCCTGACATTGGGGAAAGCTTGTCTATTTTTATTCTTGTTGAACATCTCTTCAGTCATCAATAGAAATTTTTTGTTGTAACCTTCATGGCTAAATAGAATTTCATGAGACCAATTTCAGTGATATTTTCAAGTTTTAGAGCACAGTGAAATGCAATTCTCCATGTTCACCCCATCTTATGATATGAGCATCAGATGGTGTTTCTCTGATCAATTTTTGAAACCTCTTTAATGAATCCAGACATGCATATTGAAGGGCCTCATGTTGCTTCTTGATTTATGGATGTCATGAAACCTGGAGATATTCAAAGACAAATTGGCACTACAACCCTTCTATTACCTTGACATGATCTTGATATTCATCATATGGTAATAATTTCTATTTCAGATTATGAAGAGTCTTTAATATGTTGAATCAGATATCATGAATAAAATATTCTTCCAAAATCTCTTGAATATTGTATTGAGAGGTGTCCAATGTCCAAAACGTGACTGGTATTTCACCCTTATCCAATTATTCTCTCATGTTCAACATATCCTCTTTATCTTTTTCCAAAGGTTTCTCAATGTGGTTTGACTATATTGGATTCTTCCTGATTAATTTACTATAATAAATTTGATCAGTTGGTGTTTCCTTTTTTATATTAGAAGTCAAATGACCAAAGGGGGGTTTGGAGAATGATCATCACCTTAGGATGTCTTCTAGGTGAGAAAGTATTTAACCTACCAGTAACAAGGTTTCAGACATGACTGGCCTTATGTTTTCAAGTGCCTTAAGATAAGAGGGCTTTCTCATCACTACATTGAAAGTTAGATAATTCTCCTGAAAATGAGCGACACTACAGTGGAGAGAAATTTTACAGCAAATGCCATCATGGGGAGGAACACCGTGGTAGATTACAGAAAAGGATAAATCCTCTTTCTCCTTGGTCTTTTAGCCACAAGGAAGATTTATGTGGCTGTCATCCAGAGATAGGTTCTCGAGATTGACCGTATTGTCATGAATCAAGCCTTCATGATAAATTTTCTAATGAGGAACCTCATAACTACTTCTATAACTCCCTGAATTTGGTAATGGGAAGGTAAGACCTTGATCAACAATAGATAAATATTTCTGGGCTTCAAGAACTCTAGAATTAAGAGGATCCATATCATAGATTAACTCTTGATTCTCCGACTATACTTAGTGAGACATATTTTTATATGCTTTATTATGTTTATTTGGGGCCAAATACTGGGAGAAGTGGTTATAATGGGAAGGTGTATGTGACTTCTTGGTGTGTACATCATAATAGGCCAATTATCTCCAGTTTGAATGGGTGTATGTTCCTGATCCAGTTGTTTGTATGACATGGGTGAGTGTGCCCCATAACCCCCTGGACTATAACAGAGGTGTGTATCTACTTCGAGATGGAATGTTGATGAGTCATCCTTGGTATTAATACATAATAATTTTTTTATTCTTCTGGAACTATTGATGTTTCTATTATGATATTCTGGAAATCTTCTATGATATGGGCTGGATTTTTTGTCTACCCTTTCACCATTGAAAAAAAGTGTTTGGTGAATTCAATGGACAGAATAGGAATATATATCCATTATTTTCTTAAATTAGGTGTATTAACCTTCTATTTCCCTCCCTTTATTTTCAGTGGATACTGATATTAATCATGTGTGTGGGAAGAGAGTTGGGTCTACCCCAGGTTTGTCACCAGAGCTTTCCGATTGACTTCTTCGGGTGCTGCCAAATGATTTTTTTTGTATGCTTAATTGATGGAGGTAGGTGTAGGTTCCTTCATGTTGTTTTCTACAAATAATGGTTAGAGTGATTTTTTATGTGCTTTCATATGATACTGTTAGTTGGATTGGTGAGTGCAGGCCGGTGTGAGTTCCGGCTTACAAGTTTCCACCACATTTGGTTGGTGGGCTTCCTTGGATGCAGTTAGATGAGTCTGTTGACTGGATGATAGATTGTAAGTAGGTTTATGTGATTTCTCATGGTACTCTACCATATTTTAATAGTGGGATTGGTTGTTTACCGCTAGATGAGTCCACTGGCTAGGGAAATTCAGGCAGACGGGTGTATGTTCATGGACACTATTTGCCACCAAACTGGATTGGTGAACTTCTTTGGAATGGTAAAAGGTAGGAAATTTCTCCCTATTATCCATATGCTATCCCTAGATGTTCATCTTTAATTCTCGGGTATGAGGGACCAGGTCCAGATATCCGAATATAACACTCTCATCCAGTTGAAGCATTGCTGCCGCGTGGCGTTGGCGGTGGTGATTGTTGGAAGGATACCTTAGGAAGGACTCCTTTGTATTTAGAATGAGGATATGAATGGCCTCTTGGATTATCACCCTATAATAGGGGAGGGATTGGTGATTTTATTTCGGTAATAAGATTTTTAAATGTTTGAAGATGGTGGTTGGCACCATCTTCTTTTGAATTACAGGTCATCGTTTACCAGACGACTGGGGATTATTATTGATTTAGAGGGCCTTTAGGGAAGCCTCCAAGGTTGGGACAGTACCCTATTTATGGTACTCTCTGCCTAATGCATTGTAGACCCATCATTAAAGATGTTGAGTTTGTCATAGTGTCCTTTGAGTGGATGAGGATATATCTTGAGCAGCAATTAGGGCATGCGTTGGTGAAAACTTGATGGAATCCATTTGTAATGAAGAGAGCTATTAGAAATAAAGTGCATGTATATATGAAATATATGAATAATATACTTCGGCAAAGAAGTATCTTTTGTATGAACACATGAATGATTTATTTCCATGTTTGTCCCTCTTTTATCAATTAATAGGGGCCTAACAAATGGGTAACACTATCATCTTGGTTAAGGATTTCCATTGGATTCACCATTTTTTTTCTTACCTCAGAACATGTGTTCTAGTTAGGAATCACTATTTATGAAGGGTTTCCAATGGGTTTGTTTATGGAACTGGAAACACCCAATGATTCTACATCCAAGGGGGATGCTTTCCAAAGGTAGTCATTCATTAGGTTTGTGACCCATGATTCTTAAGAATTAACATTGGTAAAGGGGATGGGAGATTGGGCTCATATCAACTTTTTGATTGGAATAATTGATTACTTCATGAATCTCTTATATATTTAAGATATTTTCATGAATCCTTATTAAATAACCATGCATAATGTTGGTTTCCCGTGAAATTTTCAATCAATCATTAGCATATGTGGAATTTAAATCATCTATATGTATTCAAGGATCTTCATCAATGGAGATATATATATGTATTTCAGGTTCTCCATTAATGGTATCCTCTAATATACTACTTAACAATTATTTTGTCATTAATATGAAAATTTTGGTTTTTAATCCACTCAATGGGGGACTCTGGAAAATATAGTCATTTTGGTAGACGAAAGTTGTTTTGATGTTGTGATCGAACCCATAGATGGGATTCTTACAAATCCTTGTGAAATGAATCCAAACCCATGTAGTTATGTGCTACTTAATGGGACACATCATACCTTTTAAGGTAATGTGATAAGGACCCAACCAAATAGTTTAACATTATGTGGCAAGGTCATCTAGGCGAAAGGTTCCTAGTTAAAGCTTTGTGTGGGACTTATGCCTATGTAGCTCATTAAATATAGAAACGATATGAATTTAATTTTTTGATTAGACCCTACTAGGAATGACGCCCAGATAGAACATGATTGATTTGAAGTGTTGGTTTTGAACGTCAGGGAGGCTTCTAATGTATCCCACTTGGATGGGCATCAAATCCCATGTAGTTTAGTAAGTCTCACAGGGGAGTATGACCCTTTGAGAGGAATCAGTTGGGGATTAATCCTAAGGAGGATTCTCAACAACAGGGTCCATGAGGAATTGTTTAACTCATGGATATTTGGGGGGTTAATTTGAGGCCAAATTAAAATAAGGAATCCCAGATTCATGGAATTATGGGTAGACTTTTGAGGAGGATTTCCATTGATCTCGGGCCCTGGGTGAAAGCTTCTTACATATCCCAATTATGGTGGGAATCAGAATTCTCATAGTTTATTCCATTTCGGGATTACACATAAGAGGAGTTCCATTTATAGGGGTATGATTTCTCATTTCTTAGATGAGATGATATGAAGCATGGGCCTTGAGAAGGATTCCTACATATCCTAGTTATGGTGGGAATCTGAGTTCTCATAGTTTATTCTATTTAGGTGGATGTTGTGATAATTACAAACCTATAATCCCACATGAGTTGTACTTGGTGTGAGAAACAAGAGGAGGTGAGTGATTCAAAAAACCACATAAATATTCTCCTTTGCAGATGGAAGAGGATGGACTTAAGATGATTGAAGTCAGGTCGACGGTGGATGAGGGTGAAGAGTAATGAACCTTTCAATGTGAAATGAAGTTGAGGGTTATTAAATCTAACCAAAAATTATAGGGTATTATTACAAGAGGGATTCCCTTGAATGGGTCCCACAGTGGGAGGATGATGGAATTTTCTATTTAAGGGAAAATAAAGTTTTACCCTCACTCTTCGTACTGGGGACCGGAGGCTTTATATCTTAGAGATGTGAAAGGGGTGGATAGAGTTTTATCCCTGTAATCCAAGACTGGTAACTCCTCAACACTATCTCTGGGGTAAGGTTTTATGTGACCATATATATCCAATACATGGACACCGTGAAGATCCTTACCCTCTCACATGACAAGTGTTGATAGCCTATGACCATAGATATACAAATCCATATAGGGGACATGGTGATATTACTTTAACAAAGGTGTGATAAATTATGAGTACTTGGTAAAAGTTTCAACTTGGTCCCTTTCAGACAAGGGAGACAAATGAGGAGAATCCCTACCATGAGTAGTTTAAAATAGGGATTAATGGATAGCACGTGTAGGAGGTATTCATAGATATGTTGCGTAGGTATGCTGCATAGGTATGCCACATTGGTATGATGTGTAGGTATGCCATGCAGGTCCTAGGAGGAACTGAAACAAAATTATTAACATGGGAAGGATAATCCTGTGAGGACTTGATATGATTTTGTAAATTTACCAGTGGGACAAAAATACATGGTATACATTTTAACTTAAGCACTATGGGATTCCCTTGATGTCTTTGGAAGAATCTCAAGCATGTCTTTTCTTTTGGAAAGGACCATGTGTATGTGACATCTTCTTATGGAATGAGCGTCCTCAAACAAGTATCTTATATTTTAGACCCTGAAGAGACTTTGATATTGTTTATACCTATCAATTATCTATTATCTCATGTTTTAGAGTGATACCTGAGAAAATTTAGGGGACTTGGGTGAAGAAGTTACACAATGAGCGGTTCGAGAGTTCTTAAAACTATTTTAGTTGTTGAAATGGGGATCCCAAGGCTCCTATTTATAGGAAAGGAGTGGGCTGGTCGAAAGGTTGTTGTCTTTATTGATATTAATCATAGATCATACTTATAGATCCCCTAAATAGGGGTGTAAAACATATATTTATGCATAGGTCCTCCGACATAGGGGCTACGCCTTTAGGCTGTATGGGAAGGAGCTACGCTGACCTTCTTATGTGTAGGTATGCTACGTAGGTCCCTTTTACTAGATTTATTATCTTCCATTAAATTTTCTTGATGATTTAAGATATCCAAATTGATCTTCATAATATTTTTTTCTTCCTTTATTAAAATGGATTGTCAAAAATCATAAAAGAAGGAACATCATCAATCCTTTCACAAATTATTTCTCAACTGTCACTTCTTGAAAAGTTAAAGGATGATCAAAAAAATAATGTGGGAATTCTGAAGAATGTGGAAACTATAAGAAAATTAATATCCTCATAGATCAAGGTTAATGAAGAAGGAATTGTGATATTTGGGTCAAGACTACATGTTCCGTCAAATCCTAAGTTAAAGAAGGAACTATTGGATGATTCACATAGTTCAAATTTCTCCATTCAACTAGGAAAAAAAGATGTATCGAGATCTATGAGGGCATAATTGATGGGATAACATGAAGAAGGATATCTTTAATTTTACAATAAAGTGTCTAGTATATCATAAATTAAAGTATAAAAGGTAGAAGTATAATGGGATGATGAAACCATTAACTATACCTATACAGAAATAGGAAAAATCACTATGGACTTTGTCACCAGACTTCCAAAGACATCCAAGGGAAAAAATGCTATATGAGTTATTGTGTATCATCTTACAAAGACTACACAATTCATTGTTATTTTAGAGGATTTATCACTAGATCAAAAAGCATGGATATACATCAGGGAAGTGGTAAGGTTTCATGGAGTACCACTATCGGTTGTGTCTGATTTAGATCCAATAACCACCTATAAATTTTTTTAAAAGACTCTAGCATGCTATGAACATTGAGATGAACTTTAGTATGTATCATCACCCTCAAACTGATGGCCAATTTTAGTGGACTATCTAAACACTTTGGGATATGTTGGGATAATTGTCAATTGACTTTAAAGGAGGATGGTACCTACATCTTCCTCTAGTCTAGTTCTCTTACAACAACAGTTTCCACTTGAGCATTCAAATGGATCCCTATGAAGCCATTTATGGGAAGAGGTGTAGAACACCAGCTTATTGGGACAAAGTTGGGGAATAAAAACATCTAGGTCCTAAAACGGTTGAAGAAATGGTGGAGAATGTTATGATCATCTAGCAGCACATCAAAGCTGCTCAGAGTCGACGAAAGAGTTATGATGAAGATCATCGAAATGGCCTATAATTTGATATTGGGGACATGTTATTCCTTTACATATCTCCATGGAATATAGTGATGATATTTTTTAATAAGGCAAAGATTATTCCAAGGTACACCATCCCTTTTTAGATCATTGATCGTGTCAAAGGAGTGTCCTATTGACTAATACTCCCACGGAACCTATCTGAAGTACATGATATATTTCATGTATCCCTCTAAAGAAAGTACATATCATACCTATCACATGTACTCAATCCAGAGCTAGTACCACTAGATAATGACCTTTCTTATGAGGAGTAGTTGGTGAATATCTTAGATCATAGAGAAAATGAAATACAAAATAAGACAATTCCCATCAACAAATTGTTTTGGAGAAACCAAAAGTTTGAATAATAAGAAACATGGGTATTAGAGGGAGTGAAGAAGTAGAGTTAAAATTATCTATTTTAGTGTGGGGAAATGAAATTTCGAGGGCAAGATTTCCAATAGAGGGAAGATTGTAATGACCCAAACTGATATGAAAAAAATTCCCCTTTTGATTTAATTAAATGAATTATGGTTATAAAAAACACATGCACTTATTTTTTTTATATCCAATTTGATTTAAATGACCATTAAGTATCATTATCTTTGATACTATAGTTCTTCAACAGTGATCACAATGTTATTATAAATATAGAGTTTTAAAAATCCAACTATCTCAGGCAAAGGAAATGATAGCCTCAACCTATTGGATCGTACCCTATAAAGCCCATTTATCATAGCTTATAAGGGAGATATCATTTTTTGGGCTCTAACCTAGACCAATCTTATGTTGAGATCCAACATCTTAAGCATGAGAGAAACCATTTATGAGAGAATTTCAAGCTCATCAAGATCACGAGGCACACCATGTTCCCCGAATGACCCCATAAAAGTCTCACCATCTCTTGCCTTACTCATAAGGAGTATGTATTAAAGGGATATGTATCAAGACCCTGGAAATAGGGATATGTAAATTATTTTTATAGAATGATGAATATATTGTAATCCAATTATTATTACTTTTTAAATGATTTTTAAAGAACAAATTGTATATTTGGTTAATATAAAAATTAAATTAATGAATTAGTGAATTAACATATTATTGAAATAAATAATTATATATAATATTATTATTAAATAATTTTTATCAAATATAAATTATTTTATAATTCTCATGAAGTTAAATGTAATTTTTATTAGAGTTCAAAAATTGTTATTGTCAAAAACCCGTTAATTTTCAATAAATGTCAGGTTTATCTTTTAAAATTGAAAAATAACATATTTAGAAACTTATTTAGATAAAATTAATATTATTTTTAGATCTATGATGTTTAAATTTCCAACATTTAATTTTTCATAATTTTCTGAAATAATCGAGTTTTTGGGTAAAAATTAAATACCGTATAAATATACTTTATTTTTTATGTCATCAAAATGAACCAAATGTGATTTAATAAGTCATATAAATAGTATCCAAGACCAAATATATGTTTCTATTAAAAATAATATTATTTAAATTTTATTTTATTTATTTTTTAAAGCCATTATAAATCTTCCAAGACTTATAATATATTGTAATATTTTAAAATCATTTCTTTAAGAGTGTTACCCACCTCCACATCACCGATGGTAATATTTTAATAAGTATGACCCTTTGAGTTATAAAATATTATATACTACTTATATTTGGAAGAAAATTTGGGAATACCATGTGATGGTTTGTGGTTTTGGATATTTTATTATATAGGGTCCTAAACCTAAATAATAAAGAAATCTCTCTCAGTTTCTATATAAACCAACCCAATACCCCATGTATATTCACTAAAACTCCTTTGAGAACATTAAAACTCTAACCACCACTCTCTAGGGACCTCCCAAGGAACCCTAAGTATTTAAATAATTCCCAAACAAGCCTTTGGAGTCACTCATTCATGTAAGGGATCTTTCACTATTTTCTTTTATCAAGAAATACATTTATGGTATGTCTTTTCAATTTCCATTTACATATATTGGGATTTTTTTTAAATAACCTGGTTAAATTAAATTTTATTTATAAATTATGATATACCATTTCTCTCCCATTTATCCCTCCTATAAACCCTTATGTACAACTATTACTATGCCGAAATATTATAAGGTTTTCTTCTTTTATCCTCTTTCATCAAGTTTCTTTATTATGTTACGCCTTTTATATAATATTCCTTATGTTGTGACATATATTTATATGTCATCCATTAATTTAAATTTCATTTCTAAATGTTGAGATACCCCTTTCACTACCATTAACCCATTTTGTGAATATTTATGGGGCGTTATTATGCTTTCAAAATTGCACGGAGATTTTTCATTCAGAAACAATTGTGTGGTGAATACCATAACCATTTTCAATCATGGGTATTAAAATTTATAAACATATAATTATTTGATTCATGACTTGAATGTATTTATTCTAGAATCCTTGATTGTGGAGTAAAATAGGATTATGAATGAATCCATGTTGACTGATCTATGAGGTACACTTAATAATGAGAATGAGATGAATGTGATGGGTGCGCCCAGAATTATATAGCACTCCAATGCCTTAGGTATTTTATAGTATCATGATATGTCATGATGGGATAGGGGTTTTACCCAATTCCTTAATGTGGATTTTTCAACCATGATGTCTTGGAGGGTTTATCCTTGACCTATGTTTATGATGCAGTGTTTTATGTTATTTCCACATTTCTAATGTTTTGATTGTCATACAATGTCATGCCTTATTATCCATGTTATTTTTATAATCCATTAGTACGTCTACTATCAAACATGTATTTTCTTATTCATTTTAGGTCTTATTTATTCCCTTTCTGAGCTTTATAGCTCACCCATTTCTTATATATGTCCTCAGGTTATCACATGCAGTGTTAAGTATGAAGGAACATTTTGGTCATGTTAAAGAAGTTTTCAATAATGATGTTTCTTTTCATGTTTTAAGTTGTAAGGTAATTTACCTATTTTTCAAAAGAAACTATAAATCTCTATCCTCTGAGTTTTATTAATTGTAATTTTATATAATAAATCATGATTAAATGTGAAATAAATAACAGGGTTATTATAATAAATGTATTAATAAATGTATTTATATTATAATAAATATATTTATAATAAATGAATTAATATTATGATAAATGTATTATTATTATTATAATAAATGTATTGATATTATGATATTACAAAAAATGTTTTATTAATAAATGTATTAATATTATAATTAATATTATGAATTAATATATTAATATTATAATAAATTAAATATTAAAAAATAATTTATAATAGAAATGAATAAATATTAAAAATGAATAAATTGAAAAAAAAAAGAAAAATATTAAAATATATAAAATATACTATATGAAATTCCACATACCTGTACTCCAAGATCCAATTCTGAAACATATAAATTATTCAATATCATTTATTCCAACTGATATGGCCAGATTATAACATACAAAACATTTACACCATTTAACATTAAGTCTCGAAAATTCACTCATAGTGACATATCCCAAACATTCAATGTTATTGTAGTTTATCAACAAAAAATGTAATATTGAACATTATTTCTTTATATATCTCACAAATAATATGCAGAAAATCTATCCTTCTAGCTTCTCAATACTTAATACTCTCCTCTATTATTAAGTGAATGAAAACATAAGAACGAGTGATCTAAATTGGTAAGTAAGGAAAATATTTTCAATGAATCATAAAGGGTTGAACATAAATATGTAAGAAAACATGATCATGGGAGAAATATCTTACTAAAAAGTTAATTTGTAACACTGTGTCCCAAATCACCCAAAGGACACCCAATTGAGGGTGAAAATTTACCTCGGGTTCACCTACCATGTATTCCATAAGCTCTTGACCAGCGATGATGTTCTAGGACATCCACGGGGAGACTATGCCCCTAAGATTAAATCACAATGTTCATGTATTAATCTACCAAAAATCATAATGATACATCCGTATAACAGATGCCCCAAAAAACCTATATATGTAAAATTGGGTTCCAAGTTCTCACTCCCAATCCTTAATAAAAAGTATTAAAGCCATAAACATGATGTAGAAAAACAATAGAGTAGAAAAAAATTAAATATATCATAAAATATAAATAAATAATACAACACTATAAAGTATATACTGACTAATATTAAAAGGTAAACTAGGTTCCAATCTAACTCACATAATAGACGTACGAGATACGCATCATCCACAACATGCTAGACTAAAACCACATGTCATGGTCCAAGAGATACATGTGTCCTAAGAGAAAATAAGAATGTCTGCCCATGTACATCAATACCCACACAGTGTATATGTGTTGGGGTGAGTTCAATGACCTGTTAAGAATCCCAAATACCACAATAAAATTGAGTGTTCTCTTCATCAAGAAGATATGAAATAAATACTTATATAATGTGAAATAATTCTAATGCAACACACCCAAACAAAAGCATAATAAATAGCCAAAAAAATTATATATTTTGGGTTATCGGGTGTCAAATGAGAACCTTGAATCCAAACTATACCAACTTTATCTAATGTCGGAGTGTTTCTGAGCACATGTTTCCACCTATCTAAAAAACCCTTATCTTAAGAAAATAATAATCCACTCAAGGGAAATATAGCCATCCTTAGAACATGAAGATACCACCTTGGGATTTCCCACCCTGGAACATAATGATAATACCTAGGGGGACCCATTTCTATCCCCGGAACCATATAATCATATAACCATGGTGTTGTATCCCCTATATGGAACCATGTACCAGGTTATATTTACCCAAATATAAATATCTCCATGTGGATCCTAAAACCACACCCCACATATATCACACACACACAAGTATATTTAATTAACCTCTGCCAAGGGTATATCCTACCTAAAAACATAGGAGAAACCACACACTTACCAATATAAAAACCCTATATTCAAGGGAACATCATTAGAAAACCCTCAGATATATCATATATATAAATGAACATATAATTATTCACACTCAGGGAACATTATCTTCCTAAAGCCTCATGTAGAATACACCCATGGAATTTTACTCCAGAACCAAATACTCATCACATAAATAAAAAATGGGTTTCCAACTAACCCACCCATATCATATGGTCATGGTTGGCCTATCATGTGCATATCCTACCTTTCCCCTATGACTATATTGGTCTCGTATAGATAATTCTAGTTCTAAGATGATACTTGTAATCATCAATTACCATACTCGACATCAACTCTCTCTATAGGGTCCTCTGGGACATGTTGTAACATAGACACCCTATAGGGGCTCCTCAATTACATTCCCATATTTCTACCCCAACTCCTCATTCTTGTGATGACATCCCTAAATATCCACTAGGGTCCTATTTATAGGAAAGGAGTGGGCTGGTTGAAAGGATGTTGTCTTTATTGTTCGTAATCATATATCCTCCTTGTAGATCCCCTATACTGGGGTGTAGAAAATATATTTACACATAGGTCCTCTGGCATAGGGGCTATGCACTTAGGTTGTATGGGAATGAGATACGCTGACCTTATTATGTGTAGGTATGCTACATAGGTCCCTTTTACTAGATTTGTTTTCTTCTTTTAAATTTCCTTGATTCTTTAAGATATCCAAATTGATCTTCATAATATTTTTTCTTCCTTTATTAAAATGGAGTCTCAAAAATCATAAAAGAAGGAACATCATCAATCCTTTCACAATTTATTACTCAACCGTCACTTTTTGAAAGGTTAAAGGATGCTCAAAAAAATAATGTGGGAATTCTAAAGAATGTAGAAACTATAAGAAAATTAATATCCTCATAGATCAAGGTTAATAAAGAAGGAATTGTGATATTTGGGTCAATAATACATGTTCCATCAAATCCTAAGTTAAAGAACGAACTATTTGATGATTCTCATAGTTCAAATTTATCCATTCAACTAGGAAACAAAAAGATGTATCGAGATCTATGAGGGATATATTGGTGGGATAACATGAAGAAGGATATCTTTAATTGTACAATAAAGTGTCTAGTATGTCAGCAAGTAAAACCTAAAAGGTTGAATCCTAATTGGATTATGCAACCATTAACTATACCTAAATAGAAATAGAAAAACATCACCATGGAATTTGTCACCAGACATCCAAAGACATCCAAGGGAAAAAATGATATATGGGTTATTTTGTATCATCTTACAAAGACTACACAATTCATTGAGATTTTAAAGGATTTATCACTAGATCAAAAAGCATGCATATACTTCATGGAAGTTGTAAGGTTGCATGGAGTACCACTATCGATTGTGTCCGATTTAGATCCAACAACCACCTATAAATTTTTTAGAAGACTCTAACATGCTATAAACATTGCACTGAACTTTAGTATGCATTATCACCCTCAAACTGATGGCCAATTTGAGTGGACTCTCTAAACACTTGGCAATATGTTGGTAGAATTATCAATTGACTTAAATGGAGTATGGGACCTATATCTTCCTATGGTGGAGTTATCTTACAACAATAGTTTCCACATGATCATTCAAATGGATCCCTATGAATCCATTTCTGGGAAGAGGTGCAGAACACCAGCATGTTGGGACAAATTTGGGGAAGAAAACCTTCTTGGTCCTAAAATGGTTGAAGAAATAGTGAAAAATGTTATGATCATCTAGAACCACATCAAATCTGCTCTGAGTCAACTAAAGAGTTATGATAAAGATCATACAAATGGCCAATAATTTGATGTTAGGGACATGTTATTCCTTTACATATATCCATGGAATATAGTGATGAGATTTTTTAAGAAGGGAAAGATTATTCCAAGGTACATCATCCCTTTTTAGATCCTTGATCGCGTCAAAGGAGTGGTCTCTCGACTAGTACTCCCATGGAACCTATCTCAAGTACATGATATATTTCATGTATCCCTATAAAGAAAGTACATATCATACCCATGAAATGTACTCAATCCCGAGCTGGTACCACTGGATAATGACATATCTTATGAGGTGTAGTTGGTGAATATCTTAGATCATAGAGAAAATGAAATACAAAATAAGACAATTCCCATCAACAAATTGTTTTAGAGAAACCAAATGTTTGAAGAATAAGAAACATGGGTATTAGAGGGAGTAGAGAAGTAGAGTTAAAATTATCTGTTTTAGTGTGGGAAAATGAAATTTTGAGGGCAAGATTTCCAGTAGAGGGAAGATTGTAATGACCCAAACTGATATGATAAAAAATTCCCCTTTTGATTTAATTAAATGAATCATGGTTATAAAAAACACATGCACTTATTTTGTTTAGTTATATCCAATTTTATTTAAATGACCATTAAGTATCATTACCTTTGATAATATAGTTCTTCAACAGTGATCACAATGTTATTATAAATATAGGGTTTTAAAAAATACAACTATCTCGGGAAAAGGAAATGGTAGCCTCAACCTATTGGATCATACCCTATAAAGCCCATTTATAATAGCTTATAAGGGAGATATCATTTTTTGGGCTATAACCTGGACCAATCTAATGTTGATATCCAACAGCTTAATCATGAGAGAAACCATTTATGAAAGAATTTCAAGCTCATCAAGATCATGAGGCACACCATGTTCCCTGCACGACCCCATAAAATTCTCACCATGGCTTGCCTTACTCATAAGGAGTATGTTGGTGTATTAAAGGGATATGTATTAAGACCCTAGAAATAGGGATATGTACATTATTTTTATAGAATAATGAATATATTTTAATGCAATTATTATTAATTTTTAAGTGATTTTTAAATACCAAATTGTATATTTAGTTAATATTAAAATTAAATTAATGAATTAGTGAATTAACATATTATTGAAATAAATAATTATATAAAATATTATTATTAAATAATTTTTATCAAATATAAATGATTGTATAATTTTCATGAAGTTAAATGTAATTGTTATTAGAGTTCAAAATTTATTATTGTCAAAAACCCGTCAATTTTCCATAAATGTCAGGTTTTTATTTTGAAAGTGAAAATTAACATATTTAGAAACTTATTTAGATAAAATTAATATTATTTTTAGAACTAGGGTGTTAAAATTATCCAACAATTAATTTTTCCTAATTTTCTTAAATAATCAAGTTTTTGGGTAAAAATTAAATACCGTATAAATATACTTTGTTTTTTATGTCATCAAAATGAACCAAAAGTGATTTAATAAGTAATATAAATAGTATCCAAGACCAAATATATGTTTCTTCTAAAAATAATATTATTTAAATTTTATTTTATTAATTTTTTAAAGCCATTATAAATCATCCAAACTTATATTATATTGTAAGATTTTAAAATCATTTCTTTAAGAGTGTTACTCACCTCCACATCACCGACGGTAATATTTTAATAAGTTTGACCCTTTTAGTTATAAAATATTATATACCACTTAAATTTGGAAGAGAATTTGGGAAGACCATGTGATGGTTTGTGGTTTTGGATATTTTATTATATAGATTCCTAAACCTAAATAATAAAGAAATCCCTCTCATTTTCCATATAAACCAACCCTAGACCCCATTTATATTCACTCAAAATCCTTGGAGAACATTAAAACACTAACATCCACTCTCTAGGGACCTCCTAAGGAACCCTAAGTATTTAAATAATTCCCTAACGAGCCTTTGGAGTCACTCATTCATGTAAGGGATTTTCCACTATTTTCTTTTATCAAGAAATGCTTTTATGGTATGTCCTTTCAATTTCCATTTACTTATTTTGGTATTTGTTTTTACATAACCTGGTTAAATTAAATTTTATTTATAAATTATGATATACCACGTCTCTCTCTGTTATCCCTCTTATAAACCCTTATGTACACCTATTACTATGCTGAAATATTATAAGGTTTTCTTCCTTTATCCTCTTTCATCAAGTTTCTTTATTATGTTACGCCTTCTATATAATATTCCTAATGTTGTGACATATATTTACATGTCACCCATTAATTTAAATTTCATTTATAAATGTTTAGATAACCCTTTCACTACCATTAACCCATTTTATGAATTTTTAAGTGACGTTATTATGCTGTCAAAATTGCACAGAGATTTTTTATTCAGAAACAATTGTGTAGTGAATACCATAACCATTTTCAATCAGGGTTATTAAACTTTATAAACATATAATTATTTGATTCAAGATTTGAATGTATTTATTTTAGAATCTTTGATTGTGTAATAAATTAGGATGATGAATGAATCCATGTTGATTGATCTATGTGGTACACTTAAGAATCAGAATGAAATGAATGTAATGGGTGCGCCCTGAATTATATTGCACTCCAATCCATTAGGTATTTTATATTATTATAATATGTCATGTTGGGATAGGGGTTTTACCCAATTCCTTTATGGGGATTTTTCCACCATGATGTTTTGCAGGGTATATCCTTGACCTATGTTTATGATGTAGTGTTTTATGTTATTCCCTCATTTCTAATGTTTTGATTGTCATACTATGTCATGCCTTATTATCCATGTTATTTTTATAATCCATTAGTAAGTCTACTATCAAACATGTATTTTCTTATTCATTTTAGGTCTTATTTATTCCCTTTTTGAGCTTTATAGCTCACCCATTTCTTATGTATGTCCTCATGTTATCACATGCAGTGTTAAGTATGAAGGAACGTTTTGGTCATGTTAAATAAGTTTTTAAATAATGATGTTTCTTTTCATGTTTTAAGTTGTAATGTGATTTACCTATTTTCAAAAGAAACTAGAAATCTCTATCCTCTGGGTTTTATTAAATATAATTTTATATAATAAATCATGATTAAATGTGAAATAAATAACAAGGTTATTATAATAAATGTATTAATAAATGTATTTATATTATAATAAATACATTTATAATAAATGAATTAATATTATGATAAATGTATTAATATTATTATAATAAATTTATTGATATTATGATATTACAACAAATGTTTTATTAATAAATGTATTAATATTATAATAAATATTATGAATTAATATATTAATATTAAAATTAATTAAATATTAAAAATTAACTTATAACAGAAATGAATAAATATTAAAAATGAATAAATTGAAAAATATAGAAAAATATTAAAAAATATAAAATATACTAAATGAAATTCCCCAGACCTGCACTCCAAGATCCAGTTCTGAAACACATACATTATTCAATATCATTGATTCCAACTGATATGGCTAGATTATAACATACATAACTTTTACACCATTTAACATTAAGTCCCGACAATTCACTCATAGTACCATAAACCAAAAAATGAATGTCATTGTAGTTTATCAACAAAAATGTAATATTGAACATTATTTCTTTATATCTCTCACAAATAATATGCACAAAATCTATCCTTCTAGCTACTCAATACTTAATACTCTCCTCTATTACCAAGTGAATGGAACATAAGAATGAGTGATCTAAAATGGTCAGTAAGGAAAGTCTTTTCAAAGATTCATAAAGGGTTGAACAAAAACATGTAAGAAAATATTATAATGGGAGAAATATCTTACAAAAAAGTTAATTTGTAACACTATGTCCCAAATCACCTAAAAGACACCTGATTGGGGGTGAAAATTTACCTCGGGTTCACCTACCATGTATTCCAGAAGCTTCTGACCAGCGATGATGTTCTGGGACATCCCCGGGGAGACTATGCCCCCAAGATTAAATCTCAATGTTAATGTATTAATCTACCAAAAAATCAGAATGATACATCCGTATAACAGATTCCCAAAAAAACCTATATATATATAATTGGGTTCCAAGAGGTCATTCACAATCCATAATAAAAAGTATTAAAGCAATAAACATGTTGTAGAAAAACAATAGAGTAGAAAAAAATTAACATATCATAAAATATATATAAATAATATAACACTAGAAAGTATATACTAACTAATAACAAAAGGTAAACTAGGCTCCAATCTAACTCACATAATAGACGTATTAGATACCCACCCTTCACATCCTGCTAGACTCGAACCACATTTCATGGTCCAAGAGATACATGTGTCCTAAGGGAAAATTAGAATGTCTACCCATGTACATCAATACCCACATAGTGTACATGTGTTGGGGTGAGTCCAATGACCAGTTAGGAATCCCAAATACCACAATAAAATTGAGTGTTATTTTCATCAAGAAGATATGAAATAAATACCTATATAATGTGAAATAATTATCATGCAACACACACAAACAAAAGCATAATAAATAGTCACAAAAATTATACATTTTGGGTTATCGGGAGTCAAATGAAAACCTTGAATCTAAACTATACCACTTTATCTAATTTCGAAGTGTTTCTGAGCACATGTTACTGCCTATCTAAAAAACACTTATCCTGAGAAAATAATAATCCACTCAATGGAAATATAATCATCTTTATAACTTGAAGATACTACCTTGGGATGTACCACCCTGTAACATAATGATAATACCTAGGGTGACCCATTTCTATCCCCGAAACCATAAAATCATATAACCACGGTGTTGCATTCCCTATATGGAACCAGGTACCGGGTTATCATTACCCAAGTATAAATATCTCACCCTGGATCCTGAAACCACATTTCACATATATCACACACACACATGTATATTTAATTAACCTCTACCAAGGGTATATCCTCCCTAAAATATTAAAAGAAACCACACACTTACCAATATAAATACCCTATATTCAAGGGAACATCATTAGATAACCCTCAGATATATCATATATATAAATGAACATTTAATTATTCACACTCAGGGAACATTATCTTCTTGAATCCTCATATATAATACACCCATTGAATTTTACTCCAGAACCAAATACTCATCACATAAATAAAAAAATGGGTTTCCATCTAACCCACCCATCTTGTATGGTCATGGTTGGCCTATCATGTGCATATCCTACCTTTCCCCTATGGTTATATTGGTCTCGCATAGATAATTCTTGTTCTAAGATGATACTTCTAATCATCAATTCCCATACTCGACATCAACTCTCTCTATAGGGTCATCTAGGGCATGTTGTAACATATACACACTATAGGGGCTCTTCAATTATATTCCCATCTCTTTACCCCAACTCATCATTCTTGTGATGACATCCCTAAATATCCACTAGGGTCCATTAGGTGGATCTTTATGCCATAAGGGGAATGTCACATTCATTTGGATTACCTTTTCACTTCAATACCCAAATAAATCATAAACATACAACATTCATAACATCCATCGCCATTAAATAATAATCACCTAAAGAAATCAAATAAATAGGTACATATAAAATAACTCCTTATTTTAAAAATATGGTGTCTCCCTCATGAGGAAAAATAGAATAAAACAACTCAACTAAAACATTTTGTATTTATATAAAAAACAAAGTAAATTTACATTTTAAAAAACATTTATAAGTGGTATCACAAGTTTCCTCACTCACACTAGGAGCTTGGCCAAAATTCCCAAAAGTATTCCTTTTAAAATCTATTTCCCTTTTTGAAATAGTAATTCAAAACCCATTTCTTAAATCATCCAATTTCACCTAAAGATCCCATTTTAATCAAATCCTCTATTTAAAATCACATTTTAAAAAGGAGGCCAATTTCTATTTGAAATCAAATGAATGCCTCCAAAAAAACCACAAAATTCCACCAACACTCGTTCGACTAAGTAACCACCATCAAATTGTTTATCAAGCTATGTGGTCCATATTTTCTATTAATACAGTATGAGATAGTCCCAATTTTTATAAGGTGACACAAGTCTTGAAATATGAAGGCAGGCATTACTACTGATAAATCATGACCATAAAAAAGAAAACATTAGGAGACATAGATAATGTCAAATATTCCAATGTCATTCATGGAGTTATTTCTTATTTAGAATAACTTGTTAAAAAATGAATAGGATCATCCAATATCACATTAACATCTAAGTTCCTCTCTCAGGCCATGAATTTTAAATAAATTTAAGATATCACTTTAAAACTAATTTTACAATTTAATTTAATTAGTATTACTTTCTAAGAACTCATCGAGCAATATCTGGTCACCAAACTCATGAGAAAAATGGTGAATTCTACAGTTGACACACACCTATACCTAATTAATAATGTCAAAATTAACTAATTATAGACATTTATAATTAATTAGACAATTTATAATTAATTTATATTTTTATAAATATAGGAATAATTTGCTAAAATATTTTTAAGCCATCTCAATGCACTGAAACCATGACCAACCACATGTGTAAAGTTCATGGAATACCCCTGAAACAATCCCAAGAAAAAACCTAACTATTCAACCCCCGATTAACCACCAAAAAAATTAATTTAATAAAAAACCATTTATAAATTCACCTGGTTATATACCTTAAAAAAAGTATGTGTGATGGTGTGTGGTCACTCTCTATAGACAAAATTTAGCTTTGACGAGAAAAGAATCTGAGATATCTGAATGATTCCACAATGATCTAGTCGAATCATTTATAAAAAAATCACTATCAATATGAATAAATTATTGATGATGAGGAAGTGGAAGAAAATGAGAATGAATTCATTATGGGTGTAATTTTTCACTCATGATTTCCCCTAGGAAAAATGGTGATCTATTCTAATAAGAATCAAGGTCTATACTACTATGATATTGATATAAGCGAAGGAGAGCCAACATGGATGGATTTTCTATGTATTGGGTGTATAAGAGCCTTTAGTTTCCCTCTTTAACATCATTTTTATATTTTAGTATTATTCATAATTTATTTTATTTCATTTCTTTTTTTTTCCTTTTCTTGCATTTTTCTTTATTATCTAACATTTCTCCCCCCATCATAAGGATTAATGACCCTAGAATAGATTACCAAAATTAATTATAAATCAATTATAATTAATTAAATTATTTAGTTAGTCATCATTTAATTTATAATTAATTTCACAATTAATTTAATAATTAAATTATATAGTGTAAATAACAAATTATTCTACTATAAGTTACCGTGTAGTAAGTTACCCTATAGAAATTTACCCAATAGAAAGTTAACCTATAATAACATATCATATAATATGTTACCCTATAGTATCTTTTCATGTTGTAAGTTACCCTATAGTAGCTTACCTTATAGTGAGTTACCCTATAGTAAAATACCCTATACTATGTTACCCTATAGAAACTAACCCTGTATTAAGTCTCTCTATAGCAACTTACCTTACAAAAAGTTACCTTAAGACAACATACCCTATAAAAAGTTACCCCATAACAACATACCCTATAGTAAGTTAAATTTCAACAACATGTGTTATAAAAAGTTACCCTACATCAACCTACCAAATTGAAAGTTATCATATGTCATGTTACTCTATATTAACATACCCAATTGTAAATTAACATATAGGATGTTACCTTATAGTAACATACCCTATAAAAAGTCACCCTATATATCATGTTAACCATTTTCAAGTTTCACTAATGTTACTTACCCTATAATAATTCACCCTATATAATTCTACTTAATAGTGACTTATTATATAGAAAGTTACCCTTAAAAAAGTTACCCTATAGTAACTTACCCTGTAATAACTTTAAAAATATACCCTATAGAAAGGGGGTATACTTTTATTAGGGTAAACACTTTATCAAATTATAGGTATCCTGAAACATATGTCTGGCTCATAATTCTTCCAAATTTCATCCCAAGTGCAAACACCCCATTATGGGATCAATGGAACAGTTAGAACATTATTCCATGATCATCTTCTAGGATAAATTACTATTTTACCCCAAATAATCTTTGGGAACCAAAAAAACCCAAATTCTACCTCATTTACATGACCAGTAATAACATGGGTCTTTACAACCATTCCATTATATGATATATAATCCCCAAGCTATCCTAGTCATATACCAACCAAATCTTACTATCACCAAATCATCAATCTCTAAAATTTCATAGAACATTGAGATGTTGTTAAATGTATTTATCTCTTCAATAAATGGCTAGACTACCCCTAAGACATTATAAAGCACTCATTCATCTATCACGACTAGGTCATCCAATAACTCCAATAAACTATCGAACCAACTATCAATGTAATCCCATGGTTGTATCCTCAATTGAATCATCCAACCACCACACACTTCAAATGAGCATCGACATTCCACAAATCTGACTCACTCTCGGATTATAATACCACTATCTCACTAATACCCTTATATCATTCAAAACATATATAAACTAGATTTATTATACCCATGACCCTTAGGAGGCAAGGGTAGTACATCCAAGATCAATATAATCCATCATATATAAAACATCACATAAAATTCTAGTTCCATCTAAAATTTCTCCTCACCATATAATTCACCTTTCTAAAACACAATACAAATGGTCCCAATTATTTAACCAATAAAAATATACATTTCACTAATTCATCCTAATATAAATAATTAACTTTCATATCGTAGGGTAGAACAAAAGATACTTTTTTCTAGTGTATCATAATGGCTAACCAGGGTCGTCTCACTTGAGAAGATTCATTCTAGATCACTCAATAATTCTAATTCACTTAATATATCTTTATATTTTTTTAAGTTTTTATGAATTCTATTAAAAAATGGTGGATAAGGATAATGAATGTAAAAATAAACCTAATCATATAGATGATTTTTTAGATACAATGAACAGTATTGGCCTTAGGGTAGGTTGCTAGGGTTCCTTCATTATTCATTATTGTTGTTTAAATTCAATTTTACAATCCATCTCATCATTCATGAATTTATACCCTATACATTGGTTATGAAAATTAGAATGTCAGGGTGATCTCATTTTCACACCAAGTCACACCTCCTCCAATAGTCAATTATGATAAACACCTCGATCAAGAATGTAATACCTTTATGGATATAACTCCATTGTTTTTCGTTTCATCCTTTAGAGCACCCATAACTCCATCGTATGAAGATTTTACCTGAGATAATAAAGGGATTGATAATTTGGTATAGAATATAAATTAGTTTGAGAGTCATTTCATGGTGTATGATCATCACACACATAAATTTATTTCTCATTCGCCAAAATTAGAATTAAAACATTAAGAAATTAAAGAGAAAGAATTTCAGAAAACCATGAAAACCTCCCCTGAGGCCATGATTTGGGTTATTCAGTCACCTTGGGGATTGTAATATATTACGCATAAAAAGGGGGAGATACAGATAAATAACACTTTAATTAAAATAAAATTATAGTTACATGATAAAATAAAATAAAACTATAGAAAAAAAATCTAAGCAAAAAAATCCTACCTTCGGTCGTGCTCCTGATAATATTCAATGTGAAAAAACACTCCTTTAATAATAAAGGTATTAGGTAATAAATATTCCTTCATATGTATCTGTATCTATGTGGACAAAGTTTTCATATTTTAATTCTGTGTGATAATATAATTATTGATGTTGGGTGTTTCAATATTATATTGTAGAAAACCCTAAGGTGTGGTTAAAAACCCAATGGATTTACTTACCCTCATAGGGTTTTCTGTTTCCTATAAATGGATCCACCATAGTAATATATTCCACATGGAATATGAATCATAATCATACTTTATT
Organism: Viscum album; assembly: GCA_963277665.1. NCBI lineage: Eukaryota > Viridiplantae > Streptophyta > Magnoliopsida > Santalales > Viscaceae > Viscum > Viscum album. The sequence continues at coordinate 879,440,477 of OY728153.1, read as the reverse complement.
TATTTGGAAATGAACTTTTATTAAGAATTATCTTGGAAATACTTTTTCTGTCTGTTTATAAACCCTAACTAGTGGTTACATGGAATAAGATGACTTGATAGAAAAATTTCATTGAAGAAGAGTGATGATGGTGACAATAGAAAATTAAAGTGTTAATGTGGAGGTAGTATCACATAGAAGTATAATTGGCACACTAATGGTTGTAGGGAGTGGTAAAATACAGTGTTATAAAATGTTTCACTGGCGGTAGCATGATAGGAAAATAATAGTGGGTAGTAGTAGCACTCCCCAACAGTAAATAAACTCAGTTGTATTAGGGGATTAATGTCATTAGAAAACATTATATAGGAATATATTTGTCTATTTATTACATCCATGTGGGTTTTAGACTTAATAAAATGTCATTACAAGTTGTTTGAGCTCAGTAGTAGCTTCTGTGGTCAGCTTCTGAAATAACGTTGGTGGTCTGGAAAGTTTATTCATTACTCATAAGAAATTTTTTCTTCTTAAGGATATTACCCATAAGTATACATTGTTTCCACAATTTTTATTATGAAAATGATGGTTTACCCTTACGTAACTTAATTTTACTTTTATTAAGTATCGATTTTACATTATGTACCTTCCTCTTTCCTTTACACAGACATTTAATTTTTTGGGTAACTTTACATTGTGTATGGAATAATCTTGTTACCCTTAAGTTGCCTATGTCATACCCTTATGAAGAAAATTTTAACTTTACATAGGGCTTGAAGCACATGGGTTACCTTTACACAGCATCTTGCAATACCATTATGTTGCCTATGTGTCCATTCCGCAACACATCTGGAAGATTAATTACCTTTATGCAATTGAATTTCTACCATTACATGGTGTTTCACTTGACCATATGTTGGGTTAAATATATTTTTTGTGATGGTGGAGATAATTTTACCCTTATTCATCCCTTAGTACTTTCATAACGGTAAACTAAAACATCCAAAAAATCACTTTCAAAATCAAATATTAAATTTTTTAATTTCCATATCTTTTACTCAAAATTTATTATTCAAATATAAATCAACCAAATTTAAAAAAATTAATTAATTCCAGTGTAAATGGTTAAAAATATTGAAATAAATTATAAAAATTTTAAAAATATTGAATGAAAAATAATGGAATCAAATACCTTTATACTGGAACTATGCATGTGTTTAATAATTGCATCTCAAAATTAAATCTAAGAGGGACCCAATGATAAAAATATATAAATTTAAAATTAATAAAATAAAATGATTATTAGTATTAAAATAAAATTTCATGTTCTATATAAATTTTCAATTCAACTATACATTTTTTTAAAGAAACAATCAACCATTTATTTTACTTTTCCCACTAGAAAACAGTGGTTCTTCTACCTATTTCATTTTAATCATATAAAATTATTATTATTATACATGATAAGTTGTGATATAAAAAACTTGGATTCTTTACTTCTCTTATCACCCAAGAAAATATATTCAAGTAGAGTTATTACCATACCATGAGTACATGCTCCTTTTCTATAGTCTGGAAAAGTACTTTCATTCTGCACCTTTTAAAAACAAAAATCACATAAAATCATGATGAATTTAAAATTAAGGTATAGAGGAATTTTAGGCTTAATATATGTAGGGACTGATGTTCTAAAAACTAATTTGAAAAAAATGAGGTTAACTCTGGAGCATAATTCATTATAAAAAAAATTAAAAGATTAATGTAAATCTCCCCTTCAAAGTGATAAAATAAATTTATCAATATCAAAGTAAATGTCATGAACAATTTAAGCGTAATGAAAGATTTACAAATTCTTTATTTTTCTTCTAAATTTTTACTTTTTTTATATTTTTCAAAAAAATAGTTTTTTAAAAAAAATCTTTGAATGAATCTTACATTGAATGTGTAACCCAATATGATAAAAATCATTGGTCTGGTAGTTTTGATTTTTTATTCTCCCAAGTAAAAAACCCATTTTCTCTCCATTACATTTTTTCAATAATTGAAAATAATAAAAGTGCAATGAATTAATCATGTTCCTTCGTAGATATCTAAAAATTTAATCCCCACACTTATTCTTTATAATGTAGTGTATCCCATCCACCATGACATCCCTCACTCCCCCAAAACTTTATCTTTAAAATTTTATAAAATATAAATAGAGAAGGGTAGCAGTGGTTATAAATGAATTTTAATGTTTATCATACCTAACATGGTCTTTCGTGGATTATATGGGATAAATAAGGATTTATTTAGCAATTGGAATCAATGATAAAGTCTGGTAGGAAAATTTCATCAATCATATTAAATTATACTTTTCATAGTTATAGCTTGGAAAAGTTCCGATGAATGTTTTAGTAGGTGGTATGACACAAGTTCACTCATGAAATATTCTCAAGATAGAATAGAAATTATTTGGTCTAGATATCCTCTCAGGATTGAATCTTATTATTTTTTACAATCACTCAAGACATGAGATAATAATAAAAAATTAATCCACGTGATTTTTATAAATTAAAATATTAAAAATATAACAGGATAATTTCAACTACACAAATAAAAAAATTCCCTCAAATTATGATTCATCAAATTAAAATCAATGATTTACTCTAATAATTTAATTTACATATTACTAATTCAATATAATTAATATAAAAAAATACATGGAATCATAGTATTCCTAAGAAACTCATGTATCCAAGATAAGTCAAGTAAAGAAAAAATTCTTAATATGGGTATGGAAATTCTCTTTTTAATCTCAAAAAATATATTTTAAAAAAATATAAAGTAGTTAAATGATATTTAATGTAAAAGTGAACTCCATTTTCTAATAAATCTCTATTCCTCCTACTTTTACTATTTAGGGGTATGTCTGTTCTATCATCATGGACAGCAAAAAGAAAATTACTCATAAAATTTTAAGGACCATTTCAAACTAAGATAAAAAGAGTTAGGGGGATTGGGTTAAATAAACATATATTCCAAATAATAATTTCCAATGAAATAAATTTAAATGTAAATTCCTATAACGTAAATAAATGGATGATAGTTGATGGTTTCAACCCTTAAGTGTGCCCTCAGTTTTGAATTCCCCTATAAGGGTAGTACTAGCTATCATCTAATGTTTAATGGTAGTGGTGTTTCTTTGATTTGAACAACCATCACTTCTTTAATCTAGCCTATATTCCTTCTTCCTTATTATTGAGGACTCTATCGATACATTAAACTAAATATCCCCCCTTAGTAATTTGGTACAACTTGTATAGTGGAAATAGAATGAAGTAAAAATTGCCATCTTTATTAGTTTTCACATGGAAAAATATTCTTCATTCTCTAGTGATTTCTCAATATATGTTGAATCAATGGACTAATCAAAGGGAGTGTTGTAATATAATTTTATTTCTACAAAATTAGATCATAAATAATCATTATAAAAATATTACCATTCAATTTAAACACATTCTCTCTTGGTTTACTATAGAAAATCCACTTGAATATCCTCATGGAATACCTCTAATAAGTGTTTGGAATGTTTTGTGAGCTCCACGTGTTCCTTATCAAGTGAATCATTATATTCATCATCTTACTAAAAATTAAAATTAGAGTTTTTTTAATCTAAAAGTTCAAAATAATGAGAGGCGATAATCAGTTTAGTTTTAAAAAAAATGATGAGAATGAGTTAAATATAATATAATACCACTAATTTTATTTAGATCCAATCTCTTATTCAATGTAAAGTTCCTCTTGGAGTTAAATTTTACTGGATAGAGATAGATAATCAGGATACAATATATTATTTACAAATTCCCCCACTATGGTGGTTTCCTATTCTTCTGAGGATAGAGACAGATATAGTGGTGTTAGATTTTCTAATTTTTTACAATTGGGGTAATAATATTACACTTCATATTTAACCTATAATTTATTAAAATATTTTTGATCTCCCATAAAACACACAGTAGTAAACTCATCCTCATCACTCTTTCATAGATCTTCATTGTATGTCTGAATATGGATCTTTTGATGGTTGGGATATGGATATTCTTAAAGAAATTACCCAACCACTTATACATATTTAGAAAGTTTGGGAGGGACTAATAGTAATTCCTACTTTACCTTGAGTATGTGATAAAATTTTTTGACTTGAATATCAATGTCTATCACTTCTTCAAATGAGATACTTATTGCTTGGTCATTAAATATTTTCTTATACCAAACTATGAGATCATTAATTTTTTTTAGAGGGCCTCCTCAGAATAGTAAAACATTTATTCTTACACCTATGAGAAATTTGTATATCCATAATAAGAGAATTTTGAATACATCATTGAAAATATTTAATTTTATAAGAAAAATAAAATAATTTACACTGTGTAAAGAAAAGGTGAATAAATAATAACTTTTATTCTCAGAAATATTGTTAATATTTGACATATATATCATAGGGTACAAAAAAATCTATTTTTTCCCTAGTGTATAACATTGGGTGATGAGTGTTTTCTCACCTTAGGAGCTTCATAGTAAATCACCCAATAATTCTTATTCTCTTATTATATCTTTTTGGTTTTTTATGATTTTATGAAAACTGTGAAAAATGAGAGGGTCATAATGAATAAAAAACTAAAACTAATTATAAGTAACCAGCCTTAAACATTACATAGAATATGACCTTTCACTGGTATATGTTTTGGATAGTTAGATACATCATTACAATTTATCAGATATGTAATAAAATTAAACGAACAGGATACAAACTTCACTTTAATGCATGTAAAAAACAATGGCGTCCAACTTTGGACTTCAATGTGACATTTGTAAAATAAATTTAAACAAGGGTTGTGCATTGGAAATGACCAGTAAGGGGTTTCAAAACAAAATAATTCTTTCTTTAAAACATTACTATAATACATATTCTTTAAATCATTAAATTTTCATTTCTGATAACATGTCATCAACATTTTCTTCGGAGATTCTAAAATAACTTTTAGAATAAACTCATACTCAATGTTGCTAAAATTATTTAAGAGTTACAATCAAAATGCATTATAAAATATTCATGTACTTGAACAAAAATGCATGAAATTACATTTCAAAGTCAGACTATGGCCACGCTTAATAATACATGTCATACCACGTGTGCAGATACAAATTTACACATGAATTAATATTTATTCATAATTTTACAAAAAAACAATGCCATTTTTTATTGTGGTTAGGAAACTAAATATTAATTCGTCTTTACAAATGATATGTTATACTTGTATATATTTAATTATAAAACTCTAACTCATCTTCACTTGGAAATATAATTCTAATTAATACTAGTTCATAAGAGTATGATCATTAGACATGGATATTTTACTAGTTGAATAATCGCATTGACTTTCACTTACTATAATCATTATGAGGGAATACATAATATAGGACACCATAATCGTTATGTCAAGCCCTCATGTGAAGACAATATGTAATCACTTTTTCAAGGCCTCATGCCAAGACATATTTTGTCTCATGAGACCTACAGATGAATTGAGAGTTTATAGTATCCCTCATGCATCACATAACAAGTCCAATTCATGTGTGAATGCATAACTCCGGACAACATAATCATTCTTTCAATGCCTAGTTCTATGATTCTAGTTTGTCTCATGAGCCCTGCTGACACACCAAGATGCTATAGTGGGCCTCACCCATCACATATTAAGTCCAATAAATTTCTCATATGCCTATGAAAATTAAGTTTTTGAATCAAAGTGTCCCATACCACTTTGATTTAATTAAATCTTTACCACAGGTGAAATAAATTCATTAAAAACCCAAAGTGTCTCATACCACTTTTATTTATTTAAATCTTATTCATAGATATATTCATTAAACGATCCAAAGTGTCTCATACTACCTTGAAAAGTTTATTTAATAAACTATATATTATCATAAAAATATTAATCTCACACATAAATTGATTGTCTTTATTTTTAAGGCATCAATAAAATAAATAATGAAATATGTGAACATTTAATCAAAATAATTTAGATAGTTTTGACTAATCAAAATATTATTTTACAATAAATAAATTTTTTCCTTGCAAAAAATTATAAATAAGACATTTCTATTCTTGATGAAGACCATGTGATTGATAATATCAGAAAATTTATTTGAAACCATGAGTCCATTATAAACAAGGGATGTGCCTTTTTTATGCGTGACACATAACCATGACTGTATGCAGATGTGACATTCGTATGTTTAAAATAACATGATGACATGTTATCCTCATTTGTGAAAATATGACTTCAAGTATTATATCATGTCAATACATAATATCCTTCATATATATATATATATATAAACATATATATTTATATATATCATGAGGTTAATTTTATAAAATAAGAGAATTTAATGTTTCCTATACACAATATATATATATATATATATATATATATGACATGGTATTTATAAAACACTAATTCGTGGGATAAATTCATATTTAATGAAAACCTTGATAAAAATATCCAAGAGTTGTCTCATAGCTTGATACCCTTAAAAATAAAAACTTTCATAAGAACATAAATGAATTTGAATTTATATATATATAAACAAACATTAATTATCCATGCACTTATGTTTATATATAAATGTGTAAGTATAAACTTTCCCGGATACTCACTTATTAGACATGCACAACCAATTATTTTATACTTGACCTTACATATTCATATAGTATATTTATTAGCATACGTGCACTTATATATTTCATTCATCAGCTCATGTATTACATTTTAAAAATGTGATAACTTTTATTATTAAAAACACAATCAAATATTAAATGCACATTTTCCTTAATTTATTCTAGGCATACGTTAATGACATGAGAATATAAACTCTTCGTGTGTAATTAGTAAATTTTTATTCACATTAAATAATATTTTAAGCAGTAATTAATTATGTATCACACATAAATCTATAAAATTCACCTTTAAGATAAAACACTTTCAATGAAATCAGTGTACATATTATTTTTGAAACTAAACCTTAGAATTTCCATGAAAACATGGACTTGTTAATGATATAATGGGTGTCAATGTAATGCATACACGCATGGCCATGATTATTTTCAGATGTGATGTCTCTAATTTTAAAATCATTTGATGAGATGTTATGCACAGTTTTTTTTGAAACATGATAATAAAATTAGAAGCATAAATATAACCATTCCAACCAAGGTTAAATTTCAAATAAAGACTTTACAAGATCTTGATATTAATTTTAGATCATATCTATACATGATTTGTTTGCACATTCAAGTCATGCACTAATATATCATTATATATATGTGTGTTTGAATTATTTGACTTGTATAATACACACACACAAATTTATTTATATATATATCACCAACTAACATTACTTCGAGGAAATTTGTAATAGAGTTTGAAAAATAAAACTTAAAAAAATACTTATATTTATTTATTTATTTATTTATGTATGATGAAATTGAAATCACATAAATATTTATATATATATATATATCATGAGTTTAAATTCTAAAAATATATATTTGGAAATCATTTATATTTAAAACATGGATTTGATATTAACAAAACAAAATTATAAATTCTTGAAATGAAGGTTTTAAAATAAAATAAATCACTTAATTTGGAACATCAAAACACTTTAAAATATAATTCCTTTATATAGAACTCAATTATAAGAAAATAAATTTTTAATGAAAAACTGAACACTTTCTTTAAATTCTCAGAACAAAATTTACACAAGAATTTCCATATGACATAAATTAAAAAAATGAAATGATTACCTAAAACTGTTTTTAACACAAAATTAAATTTGAAATACCTTACATGATAAACTTATGAAAAATATAGACAGATTAATTTGATTACATATCTAACAATGCATATTAATGTATTTTTATATCCAATTGATGTTTTAAATTAAAAGGAATACTACACAAAAATAGAAAACAAAATTGATATAAATAATTTAAAATTAAGGATTTGGCAGAATCTGAATCAACAGCTGTGGATTAAAACAAAATAATTGTGCAGGAATCCAATCACCAAAATAATAGCGAACCAAAATAGTAAACAAGAGGATATCAATTGAAAAAGCATAATGAGATTCGAATAACATTAAATAGAAATTGACAACTCCTACCTATTTTAGGATGGAGAACAAACAAAATCAAATACATAGGCTTGATTTGAAACATTGGAGTGGTTAAAAGACACTGAACAACATTGGAACCCTAGTTGTACCTTAAACCCGTCGATGCCACTTGGATCCTCCTTCACCAACAGCCGGCCCTTGATCAGTTGAGACTGATTCCAGATCTATGGTCAAACTCAGCATCCATGTTCAACACAATGATAATGTTGGACCTTAGTTTTGATTCCTCGTGGTGGCTCCAACTCAAACTCCATCGTCAGTGCTTCGATTTCCTCCTTCTGCACAACTTGACATTGGCCTCGTGACTTACAGACTCCCCCATAACATGATTTTGTCCCCCTTTTTATTTATTTTCATCATTTTTTATAATCTTATTTTCATTTTAATTTTTTATAAAAAAAATTATACATATATATATTTATTTATATATTTATATATTGTTTTATGTTTCCAAAAAACTATATTTATCCATTTTTTAAAAGTGGAAAACTAATAATAATGATAATTTTATGGTTATAATAACATTAAATTTTATATTACTTTATAAAAACCCTTATTTTCAAAATTCAGATTAAAAGTAATAATAATTTAATATGTTTTATGATAATATAATATTGTTTTATATAATCACCACTTAGAATTTATTTAAAAAATTTTTTAAAAAATTAAAACATCTCATTTATTTCGTATTAAATAATTTTTATCACAGTTATTATAATTATAATATTCAATATATTTGTTTTTTTAGAAATTTTTTTGTTAAAGTTATTTTATCAAACATCCATTTCGATAACTTTTATTGTTAAAATTCATTAATAAATATATAAATATTACAATAAAATGATATAAAATTATTTCTAATACTATTATTATCTATAAATATCATTATATAATTAACTTATAATCAATTTAATTAAAATACTTATTTTAAATTATTATTTTTAAGGAAAATAAACTAAATAAAATATATTTTTAATAAAATTATGTTAAGAATATTCTAGGATGTTGCACTAATCATGAAGATACTACGAAAAATCAAAATAATTATTCTAATAAATAAAGTTCATGGTCCTAGGGTAGATAACTAGAGTTCCTAAATTATTCATTACTGTTGTTTAAATTTAATTTGACAATTCATCCCATTGTTTATTAATTTTTACTTCCTACATTAAGTGTGAAATTTAATATGCTTAGGAGACCTCTTCAGCTCACCAAAAATCAATTCATCTAATACTCAAGAAGATAAACACCTCGATTTAGAATTTAATACCTTCTGAGACATTGCTCCATCATATGTCATTTTATACCTTCGATCACCCTCAACTCCATTATATAAATATTATACTAGATAAAAGGGATGGAATGATGATTTGGTAGAGAATAGGAATGAGTTTGAGAGTAATTTCATGGTGGAAAATCATTGCACCTTTACACTTCTATATCATTCACTATAAATTTAATTGAAAAATTAATAATTTAAAGAGAATTAATACAAGAACGTCATGATAACATGCCCTAAGGCCAAGCCTCAAGTCTGTCACTCGCTATAGTGAGTGTAAGAGATCATAGTGAAGAATGATGGGATAGAAAGAGATAAAAAGAACACTTGAATTAATATATAAATTAGACTTAAAAAAGAAAATAAAATAAAACTACCAAAGAAAACTAACTTAAGAACCAGACTTCTCCCTTTGGTCGATCTCCTGATAATCCTTAGTGTGTCATAATACCCCTCCTATTTATAGTCAAGGGAATATCCTATAAGTATTTATTCATGTATCTTTATATCTTTGTTATAAAGGTTTCTATATTTTAATTCCATGTGAAGATATCCTCATAGATATCGTTTGATAAAATATTTCAATATAGAAAACCATATGACATAAAGAGAAACCTCACGGTGTAGCTCCTCCTCCTCCTAAGGTTTTTCTTTTCATGGATCTATTATAGTCATATCTTCCAAATTATATAGGACTCATCATTATCCTTGTTTTTTTTGTATTTACATTCTTAGATAGAATTTCTCATCCCAATATTTTTCTTCTATTTGTAATCCTCAGGTCGTAGTATCATGGAATGAGATATCCATGTAGAAACATCATATTGGAGAGTGAGAAATGTTAGTGGTAGCATATAATATTGGTGTAAGCGTGGTGTTGGTAGCACATGGTGGTGGTGGTGGAACACATATGGTATTGGGTGGTGATAGTAGGGAATGGAATCAAATATTTCACTAGTGGTAGCTTGGTCAGGCCATAGTAGCAGGCAGTGGTATCACACCTCAATAGTAAGTCAACATAGTGGTAAAATAGGTTTCATTATCATTGTAAAAAATTATATATTCATCACTGAATATTCTTATGGAATCCATGGGGGTTTTAGTCTTTATCAGATATCATCAATAATGGATCAATCTTGGTAGTAGCTTCAATAGAGAGTCGATGTCATAATAGTGGTGGTCTAAAAAGATTATTCTTTACCCTTATGCAATTCATACTACATTAGAGTATTTCTCTTTTATAGGATTTTAGTTCTTTAGTTTTCCCTTATGCAGATGAGGATTAACCATTATGTGACTTTATTTTTCGGTTATGTGGCATTGGATTACCTTTACATAGCCTCCCCTTACTTTTACATAGCTAATGAATTATGTGGGTACATTTACATATTAGATATAATTATCTGTTTAACCTTATATAGTGCATATATTAACCCTAAACATCTAACTTTAAATTCATTTAGCTCTTGAATTCCATGGTATACCTTTACACATTGTCTTGCACTACCTTAACGCATCATGTCTGAACATTATGCAGTGCAATTTCCATAGACCTTAACTTTATATAATTGGATTTATACCCTTGTAAAGTGTGTAAGTTTCACATTTGTAGCTCTAAAAATCCTCCTACGTAAGAGTATTGATGATTTTACCCTTATGTAGCCTCGAGTACATGTCTAAGGGTAAACTAACACTTCCAAAAAAAATCATTTCTGAAACCAAAATCTCCAATTCAGAATTTCCACATCATTAATTCCAAACTAATTATTCGAATGATAATAACCCATATTTAAATAAATTGACTAATTCATAGGGTAAGTGATTAAAAAAATATATAAATTCATTATAAAAATGTTAAACATATTTAATTAAAAGTAATTTCATTAATCATCCATCCCATAATCCCGCCATAAGTGGATCTCTTGAAACAAACTCATCATATCCACTAAATGCTTAAAAAAATCTTGAGCATCCCTGGTCTTCCACTAGAAAGAACGAAAACCCTATTTACAAAGTTTCTAGTTTTTCCCCCAAACATAATATCTAACTAGTTCCATACCCAATAGTCAAATATAGAGGTTTCCAAATAACAATACAAAAAATCTAAACACAAAATTTATACACCTGGGTCACTCTCCTAAAAAACAATTCTAGTAATATAGTTTCCATAGGTACATGATTTGTAATTATAAAAACCCGCTCAAATACCCTTGTGGCACCCAAGTGGTTTTTCCAAAAATAAAAATTTATAAAATACCTAGAATAGAAGGTCCTTTTTAAGAAAACATATCCCATTTTCAAACTATATTTTAAATCAAATTTCATAAAACAACCCCCACATTTTATCAAAACCCAAAATACTAAACCATTCCAAAATCACTACCTTTATGATGCATTTAAAATAAAACAAACATTCTAAATCATTTTACTCGTACCTTGTACCATCACAAGTGTTTTCCTTTCAAAACTATGTTTTTCTCAAAAACTAATCATTCCAAAACCATAACCCTATGGTGACAAAAAAATAATAAACACAATAGATCAAGAAATCCACTCATATTTATATTAATATAATCACACATTATAATATGTTTAATAAAATAATTATTATATTATAAGTTACTTATATTAGTAATGTATTCTGATGAAGAAATATTTCAAAAAAACATCCATCTGTGTGAATATCATTCCCTAAGAAAACCACTATCATGGTTCATGAATAATTCATTGGATCCCAAATAATATTTAATAATCATATTGAGTTCCACCACTCCCATTTTGGGATTCGTGGTCTAAATTAATATCTCACTCATCCTAGAGTTCCTGGTCCCAATGTTGTACATCCCCTAGAGAATTTGGTTTCAACTGATTTCATGTTCACAAGTCATGTACTCTACCTACCATGTAAGCCCTAAAAACCTAACTCCATCTTTAACTAATAGTTTCCCATCCCAAAAGACACTCTAACAATGCTTTTTAAATCACCATCCTAGATCAACTGAATGAAAAATGAGTTGGGGAATCACATTTCCTTTGTCACACCTTCCCTATATGCCAAATCCTTTTGACTAACAGCAAGTTACATAGACATTTGGGGGGATACTAATACCTCTAGAAAAATAATGTGGTTCTTTCATAAATATACCAAAATTAAGTATGAACTATCCATACAAAGAACATCCCAAAATCCCATATATATAAATTAGGGAGCCAAGAAGGTCCCCAAAGTCTAGAATAGAAAGCAATAAAACTATCTATATGATTCCTCAAACAAAACTAAGCAAAAAAAGATAAAAAAACATCATATATAAAAAAACAATATTAAACTATCCAATACAAGATAAATAATAACTAATATTAAACTATCATCTGACCTAACTACCATAATTAATTAGTCAATTCTTTAGCATCAATGGCCTAATAGACTCATATAACCTATCATGATCAAATAAATACCTATTTCCTAAGATAAAATAGTAAGGTATATTAATTTTCATAGATTCCCATGCTTTGTATAAAATTAGGGGTGATTGTAATGACTTAGTAGCAATCTATAATGCCCCAACAGTAAAAAGAGTTATTATGATCGTGTTGATGTTCAATATATATATATATAATGTGAACTTTCCACTGTGACACACACCCACTATCAAATATCAAAAATTCACAAAAATCATACACATTTTTGTTATTTAAATATTATGGAAAGAGAGAAGTGAATTAACCATTTCCAAAAATACATAATGATGATAACTTTTAAAATAAAAAAATTCTTAAATAAATAACTGAGAAAATTTACATGAGGTATTTGATAAATTTAATTCAAGTTTATAATGAATATATCAAATAAATTAAATCCTAGAAATGCTTGAATCAAAATTATACAAGAATGTGAGAGTATTTTTATTGAAATAGTGTGTAAAATTAAATATGAGAAAAACACATTTATTTCAGAGTTCAACTAAATCATGATGTGTTCCCCTATGTCTCCACCCCTTGACTCGATAGGAATATTGAATAAATCCCTTAGTCTCAATAGTTACCAAGAGCTCATACCTCACAATGTTTTCTTATAAGAACCCTATTGAATGTCTTATAAGATCAAGAAACACATCTGCAAGTTTATAATGGAGAAAACCATTAGTTAAAGGAGGTTGAGTAAGGAGAATATTTCTTTGGGAAAAACCCTTTACACAACACTCACAATTATATTAGATGGAGTGATGTATAATAATGGAATAATATATTATGTTAAATTTCATATAACCATTATAAAATTGATAAATTCAAGGCTCTTGAGAGAATTTGGAATTCTAGACCTTTAACTTTGAATTGATCATGAGAGAACATCTTTGTGAACAAAGATCACATGTTTTCCAGGTGACTCTTCAAGGAGACAAGTGGGCTTATTTAAAGTCTCTAAAAATGATCATGAAACATCAGTAAAAAAATTTATATAAATCCTAAAATTGGTCAACATAATTTACTTTTTTACCAAATAAAATGTGTCCTTGTTGTACAACACCAAATGTTATTGGGTACTTGGTAGCCTCCACTAAGTAGCTAGTGGGATACTTATAGCCAAGAGTAGTTGGGGATCCTCCATCAGCTTGCGACAACTAGAAATGGATAGCTTATGACCTAAAACTTCATTCCTAAACATAATCCTTTACCATCAGTTTGATGGTGGGACTCCACTTCTAGGCTGGTGGTTCTTTTGGTTACTTTTTTCTTCTTCCGTAATGGAACTAGGTAGTCAGCTCCCTTCATTGTCAATTTGGTGTAGTATTTATAGGTTCTTAATCAAATGTTTCCACTTCCACTCCATTCAAAATATTTATACAGATATTCTCAGGTTTTTCAAACACTTTAAGGATAAGGTAGATATGTGTCTAATACTTTATCAAGGCATTAAAGTAACTATGATAACCATGAATTCCACCCCTTTGAATGTAATAAACAATAATAAAACTCACTTAAATAATATATATATATATATATATATATATATATTAATGTTGGTGATCAGGAAAAAACTATGAGAGAGGAGGTAAAAAAATATCCCCATTTTTTATGATAAAAAACACTTAACTTAAAAAAGATAAATTAATCATACATTAAGGGTGGAATAATTATAGAACAAACTCAAGATATTAACATTATATTTTGTTAACCAAAAACTAAATATTATATAGCATTCTATTAATAACTTTAAAGAATAAATTTAATTGTTTTAAAAATATCACCATTATAAAAAACATTTGAGATTGAGATAGAGAAAATAATAATTAATTAAAGAAAAAAATTCAATATATTTTCCCGTTTTAAAAATAAATATATAGAATTTATCCCCCGTTGTGATTAAAAAATAAATAAATTTTGAAAACAAATCCAAAAATAAAATAATAATTATATTGAGATATAGATTAAAGGAAAATAGAAAAGAAATAAGAAAGAATAAAAATTGAAAATAATTTATGTACTACCAAACTTAATCTATAATATGATCACTATAAAAGGAAAGTGTAGTGTCAAAAAATAAAGAAAACAAGAGTCGAAAAAAATATAAAGAAAAAAGAATGAATCAAAGGGAAAATAAACATATAAGAAAAAATAGAATAATATTTAATAGAACAAGATATATAAAGAAGAAAATAAATATAAAATAAAATAATAAAATTAAAATTTTTACATACATTTTCCATGGCATATCAAGAAATGGATTCACCATCAAGAAGATATTTATTATTTTAACTATATTTTAATAGAGATTCATTTGAAGTGATACCATACCTACTTCAGAAATATTTCTTGGATTTGGAAATTCATCAAAAATATATAATAATAATGGTTATAGACATGTATATATAAACTATTTTTACCCATTATTAACATTTTTTTAGGGCGGTAAAAAAATTATAAAAAATAATAAATATGCATGTGTTTTATATGAATTTTAAAAAAAATTATTAACCGTAATTTAAAAAACAATAATAATATAAAAATTTATATATTACATTGGACATAAAATTGTACATTTGAAAATAAGAGAACTTTTTAAAAATATAATAATTACTTAATTTTGAAAAAGATATATCATAAATAAAATTAATGAATTAATGATATAAAATGATCCCCCTCAAATGGTAACATGGTTGAGATAACAGATCATAAATAGAATAGAAAAATGAATAAATAAATATATTTAATATTTTAAAAATAATCTTTTGAATTAAAAAGTTCATAAAATTATTTTTAAAGAGAACTCAATATATCAACATATAAAAAATAATAATGTTATAAGATAATGACTCATAATTAACCATTAATGAATTCAAAATATTCAAGGGAAAGAGTTTTGGTGACAATATCTTCAAGTTGATATTCTATGGGGAAAAACCAATAATATACCAAATATTTTGAAGTGATATCTTAAGAAATGGTAATGTAAGTCAATTTATTTTGTGTGAGAGTGTTGGATATGATTTTTAGAGTACTAATGGAACTGGTATTATCATATTTGGTAGGGATATAATTAAATGATATCTTTAATACTAAGGGTGTGTGTTGCATCCATATAATTTGAGTGCAAAAAAACCCAGTGTTTATGTATTCCACATAGGTCGAAGAAGGAGAAATTGAATTCTTCATTATACAACTTCATGAGATAAGAGATATTCTGGGTAGATGTAATGTATCACTAGTATGTTTCCTATCTAGTTTTCATTCACTTAAATCATCATCTATGAAATTAGTTAAATCAAAAGAGGTTCCTTTGGGACAAAATAAACCAAGAGTTTTACATCCTTTTAAAAAATGGAAAATTATTTTGACATATTTTAAATGAAATTCATATAGATTTGATTTAAAATGATCCCAAAAAAACACTAAACATGATATTAGGTTCGGTCAGAGTAAGGTAAAGTAGACTACCAATCATAGTCTGATAAAGCATATTTTCAATAATTTTACATGCTTCATTCATCGTGAATATACGAGTCAAATTTATGGTATTGTTAATTTAATTAATAAGATGCATTTTGAATCATTTGATAATTTCATTGTTGTATTTATCCTTAGTTTAAAATTATTACATTATGATTTTGAGAAATTTGGAAACCAATAATGAATTTGAGTTCACACGTAGAGCTGATCCCAAATTCCTTCTTCATTAAATCAGAAAATTCAAACTATGTTTTTTCATTGGTATATCAAAAAAATAACATCATTAAAATAAATTTGAATAAGTAAAATATTGTTTGATATGTGTCTTAAATATAGAGTTAAATCATATTTTACCATTTTAAAACAATTTAAAATAATTTAGTTTGAAATAAATTTATACCAAACTCTTGGGGATTATTTTAATCCATAAATAGATTTGGTAAGTTTTAATATAGAATTTTCAAAATGAATATTTTAAAAACAAGGTTATTGTTCTATAAAAAATCAAAAATAAAACCATTTAGAAAAGATATTTTAATGACCATTTGATATAGTTTTAAATTTAGATGGGAAGAAAACTCTAAAAATATTGTTATGGATTCAAGCTAAGCTATGGGTGAATACTTTTTTACCATAGTCAATTACTTACTCTTTTTTATAGCCTTTGGAAACTAAATAATATTTTTTATAGTGATATTAATATATTCATCTAGTTTATTTTGAAAAAAACATTTAGATCCAATAACTTTTTGATCATTTGGCCTTTCCATGAGATTCCATACATCATATTCACGGAATTTATTATACACCCCTTTCATGGAAATCAATTTTTATCATTAAGGGCACCATTAAGGTTTTTTGGTTCATGGTGAGAGACAAAGGATAAGTGTTCAACCTCATTTAAGACTGACCTATTAGTATGAGTTCTCTCTTGTTAATATCATATGATATTTTCAAGGATATAGTCTTTATAATTTTTTCAAACATTAGGAAAATAATTTATTTATGATTCTTTTCCTTATTCAACTTCTTTAGTGGGAAAAAGTTTATTTAAAAAAATTGAAAAAAATTATGAGGAAGATATTTTAGTTAAAATTTCATCAAAAATAGCATGGATTTATTCTTCCACCTTTTTAGTGCTTTTTTGAAAGACACAGTAATATTTTATTTAATTGGAGTAACCAAGAAAAATACCCTCATCATATTTATAATAAAACTCTCCAAAACAAATGTTGTTTAATATAAATCATCTTCAACAAAAAACATTGAATAAACCCACTGTCAGCTTTTTATTATGAAAAAACTCATAATGGGTTTTCTTTAGAAAATAGATAAAAATAACTTGATTAATTATATAAAATACAGCATTCACAACCTCAGAGAAAAAAAATATTTTATAATATGAAATTAAATTAAGGGAATTCTATAAATTTCTTGGATTGTTCGCTTTCTCCTCTCTACTACCCCATTTTGTTAATGGGTTGGAGAAGTAGAAAAATAATTATTATATCCTTAAGGATAAAATATTTCATTAAATTAAATATTATCAAATTTTCCTCCATGATAACTATGAATTAAAATTATTATAGAACACATTCATTTTCAACCATTTTAAAAAACTTGAAGAAGGATTTGAAAGTTTCACTTTTATGAGTTATGAAATCATCCTATGTCGATCTTTTAAATTCATCAATAATAACAAGATTATATATTTTTTTTACTTATATAATTTTAGTTTCGTAAGACTAACAAGTTCAAGATAGATAATTTCATGATCTTTTGAAAATGATATAAAATTATTAGATTTAAAAGAGGTCTTTTCTTTCTTACCAAGTTATCTTGCTTCAAAAACCCTGTCATAATTGAATTGAAATTTGGAATAACTCATACTATTTGATAATTATTGAGTTTGAAAAGAGAATGTGTGCCACAATGATTGAGGAATCTATTCCCAATCCATGACCCATTCACTTTTTCACTTAAACTTTTTACTTTTTGGCTATAAATGGATTTTAATTTAATTTTATAAACATTTTGAAATTGGGAAGTTGTGAATAAAAGTATTCCATTTGAATTAAAAACTTCTGAAAACTATTTTCAAAAGATATTTTAAAACCACTATCACATAACTTACTAATTATTCATAAATTGTGCTTCAAAAGTTTTATGAACAAAATATTTTTTTATGGATTTTTATTTAGAAAATCCAATCGTACAATCACTAGTTATATTACCACTTAAATTATCATTAAAGGTGAAATGATCTATTTTAAGTTTATTTAATTCATAAAATTCAGACATATCTCCACACATATGTCTCAAGTAAACATAATCTTGATACCAAATTTCTTCTTGGGTCATTCCCATTAGTAAATTTTTTAAAAAAACTAAATGATTAAATTTTTTGGTTCCCATGAAAACTTAGTTCTCCTTATGTTATCAAATAATGATTTAAACAACCAAATTTATTTAGTGGGTTTTTTTGGGAAAGACTAGTATAAAGATGGATAGAATTTATTTTAATATATTGTTAATTTCATATTTATATATTAGATGACTAGTACTTTTGTAATAATTTCAAAAAATAAATCTTGTGAAATACCTTTAACAAAAAAGTTTTCAATTTATTTTTTGAAGAGATAACTTGATTATAGTAACAAAATCCAACCCGATATTTTCTATGTTCTTTAGAATGAAAAATTTTATTTATATTTTCTTCTCCTTTGATGAATTTTAAATGATAACTTTTTGGTAATTGATGGTTAATTAAATCTTATCAATATCTAGATGATTTTTTATTTTTATTATGAGATCTTTCCTTTCATTTATGATAAGAAATGTTTATTTTTTAAGATTACCTTTTTCTTCAAACACTTGATTTAATTTATTTTTAGAATTAAGTACATAAAGAATCATGTTGAGTATATCCATTATGGAAAATATTTCAAGCATATTTTAAGTCTTAAAAATTGATGAGACTCAAGGAGTGGGAAGAAGAATAAGAGTTGCAATAATGAGAAGATGAATGGGGATAATAATAGGAGGATGAAATATAAAAGGGAGTATTAATGTTTATATAGTCATCAAAATGCTACATAAGGAACCTTGGGATAGAGTCACTTGATGAGGATGATGAAGTTTAATCCATGTAATCATCACTTTTACTCCATGTGGAGATTTTGGAATCCCTTTTACCTTTCTTATTTTCTTTGATCATTTTCTAATATATGAGGAACTCTGGTTTTATGTTGCATTTCTTTTTAAAAAAGTATTATTTCAACTATGAATAAAACTTTTGATTTGATTTTTTGAATCTCTTGTTGAATTTATTCTCCTTGATGAATTTTTTCATTTTCCTAGAAAATTGATCATATTATAAAACCTCACCACTAGATTGTTCATCATTAGTAGCTTTTAATTAAATGTTTTTCTTGAATTATTTTTATTTATTAGACTCCTTTTATTCTAGGTGTTTCATCAGTATTTTTTATGTAATTAAAAAGTGGAAGACTTCCTTTATCATAATCATTTTCATGACTTTTAATTCTTGGATATCCATCACTTAAGGACCCTAGGAGAAGGTAACACCCATAATATTATATTTATGATAATTTAAGTAGATAATTCATCATCATGGTATATTATACCATTGTATATGCTAGTAAATATTGTAAACATTATTGTAGTAGATTCATCGTAATACATAATAAAGCATATAAAATCACAATGTAACATATTAAATATAGTGTCATTTACTCTGTTTGTTCCTTCATGTGTTCCATATAACAATTTCTAAATATCATAATCTTTTATTCATGTAGAAACACAATTAAACTTATTTATATCAATAACAAAATATAAGGCATTCATATCTTTTTTATTCAATTTATAATTATTAATATCTTCAGGAGTCTATTTTTCTTCAAATTATTTCATGGGAATATACTCATGTATTACCATCTTCCAAATAGGATAATAAATACCGCCAATTAATGTTTACATATCATTATTACATAATGAGTAATAGGTGATGTCAAAAATTGGAGCATGATAATTTTAATTAAAAGGTATAATAAAAATATATCTTTGAAATCAATTAAAGTTTTAAAAAAATGAAAATCATCCAAAAAATAAAAATAATGGGTTTTAAAATGGATAAAGAGTATTCCTTCGATACCAATTATTAGTTAAATATTTTCAAAAGAGAGGGGTGAATTTCTCTTTTAAAAATAAATTCAGAATAAAAGATCAATTTCAAAATAAAATAAATTTTAAATAAAGGAGTGAGAAATAAAATATGTTATAGTTTATATCTTAAATTCTAGTTTATAAAGAATAAATCAAAGAAATTAATGTCTGGAAATGTTTAAATTTAAATTATTCAAGTATTTTGGTTGTTTTTTATTGGTGAATGAAAAAAAAATATTATACAAACATGGTTGATAAGGAGTTCAGCAAAATCACTATGTGTTCCCTTACATATCTACCCCTCAACTCAAGAGGTCTATTTTATAAATCCATTAGTCTAAATAGTGGCCAAGAACCAACCACTCACAATTGTGGCATGTGATCACCCTCTTAAAATTTATCGGTCATCATGTAACCCATCAGACACTATTTGTAACGCCCCGACCCCAGTTACCCAGAGTCGGTGCATTATTACAAAACATTGTCATGATCACAAAGGATCAAGTCTCGAAAGACCGATTAGTTTAGTAGTCCTGGAAACACTATATATATTAATAAGTCTTACATTACATCATAAGGTAAAAAATGACAACAACATCTTTTCTTCATATCCCCTCAAACTATCACTGCATGTCATTCATAAATTACTTCTTCACATCCTGGGAAAAATAAAACATTGAAAGGGGTGAGATTGGATGCTCAGTAAGGATAAAAATATAGCAGAGTCTTTCATAGATAAGCATAAACACTTAAGGCAATGTATAACTAAAACAAAATCATTTTAAACTTGAACTTCAACATAATATAGAAAAGATAAAATGAAATAATTCCATTTAATTATTCACATGGATATTCTACTAGTCGAATAATCACATGCAATATCAATAACCACTTTTATAATGATGGAATGCATAATGCCAGACTATTATAACCACATAGTCAAGGCCTCCGGCCAAGACTACAAGTAAGATTTTGTCAAGGCCTCATGCTAAGACACTAGTTTGTCTAATGAGACCTAACGATGCATCGAGGAGCTATAGTGGGCTCCACCCGTCACTTACTAAGTCCAATGCATTCCTCATATGAAGAGGTTTAAACATAACATAAACATTCATATTAAAACTAGCTTATGAAATGTCAATACTTTAACCACAAACCATGAATGGTATAAAAATAGCACATCCACAGTCAAACATAACTCACTCGATACAATATGGAAGATTGTATTGTATCATATTAACCTCAATAGAGAATAATGAAGGATATTGACATAGATGAAAATAATCATCAAATCTATTAGAGAGAAATATCCCCCTTTTTTGAAATCAATTAAAAGTCACAGTATTTATCAAGATTCCATTTAAAAATATATTTTTGAATCAAAGTGTACCATACCACTTTGAAACATTAAAAATTAATTTTAATTTTAAAACTTTAATGTCTATATAAATAAATCCTTAAAACTATTTTTAAAACATGGACATTAATGAGAATGATTTAGAAGAATAAATATTTAAAACATTTTAAAATGATATTTGAGTTAGAGTTTCTAACCAAAAGAGAGACACTTGAATAAAAAATATTTTAGGTAATCAAAACATTGTAATATCATGAGAATAAATGGATTCATGATATACTATGTCAAAGTACATTATATACACCATATAAAAGTGAATTGGCTTATAACAACAAAGAAGTCTCAATAGAATGTAAATTGAGATGAAATCTCTTATAAAGTCTGTATCCTTAGGTTAAGGATAAATCAACGACATAATTATGTGTGAAAAATATAAATACACTCAATATGATTGGATATTCAGTTTAAAACAATCAAAGGACATTCACACATATTCTTGTAAAAGCAACACCAATGAATTGGATGTTTAACTCAACAAATCGAGATTGGGTAAAAATTACTCTTATAAAGTTCATACTGATGACTTGAGAATTTATCAACGAAGTGATTATGTGTATCAAAAGTATATCCATAGAAAGTGGAGTGGAAATTATGACATAACCAAATGAATAGTGATTCCACACATAGTCAATGAATTATGCGTAAAGACGAATGAGTGGAAATTGAAATTTCAAATTCCCTTATCAATTTGGTAACTTACGAAACATACACCCATGAAAGAAGGATCATACAATGATGATGAAATTATCCATAAATTAAATTATATTACACAATGAATACAATCATGGGCATTACACACACCACATTCAATAAATAAGTGGTGAACAATGGAAATCCCACAGAATTAAAATTGAGATAAGAAACCCCTTACTTTGTACTATTTCCTTGGTCGACGGTAGGTTAACCTCCTGTATAATGGTGAAATAATTGTTATTGAATTATAAAAAAAACATTTACATTAATATGATATCATATATGATCTTTTAACATTAATTTGTTAATAATATCTTAGTATTATCGTCGTTTTGGGTGTTAACGGATTCGTTTTCCTTTATATTATTTGTTATGCAAGCCGTATTTTTTATGTATGGGATATATCTTATTCATATCCAGAATGATATCATGTCTATAAAAATTATTTTTATTCATCAAATGAAATTTATTCTTGAATGGATATGATTGGGGAATGAATCTCATTGCGTTCGTGGAGACGGTAATCCGTACGTATGCACGAGGGACAATATAATTATTTTGATATTAAAATAATATATAATTGGAGGGTATATCATGTATACAGAATCATTATCATGTTATATTTATTATTTACATGAATTAAACATCATTATTATACCAATCTAAATAATAATATATTGAATAACAATTACACCACAACGTGGAGACAGTAGGTCATACGTACGTACGTATGGTGACATGTAATTCAAGGGATGGATAAAATAATGAATTTGTTTGTTACATATTTATAATAAAATCATAGTATATATAAGATACTAGAGTTATTGTTTTATAATATAAATAACAAAGAAATAAGAATTTGAAGAAGAAATGAACTTGAAAGAGGGTGGTGAAAACATTACCTCTTCTTCGGGTTCTTCCTTTTGATTTGATCAAAATGGCTCCTTAGGATAGCTTTATGATCAAACTAAGGCCTCTAGGTTTAAGTGAGGGATTTTGGGAGGATATTTAGGACGAGTTTGGCCGAGCCAAAAGGATTTGAAGGTGTAAAGAATTGGTTAGAAGTTGTGTCCTTTTTTAAGGGGGGGAGGGGCTCTTTAGGAAAAACTTAAAGTATTATTTTATAATAAATTCTTATTAGGTTTATAATGGCTCAAAAGTAGATTATTAAAAAACTAAGGTGGTTATGGGTCGAAATACTTTCAACCAATAGATTTTAGATAGTTTTGGGTCATTATATTAACCTAATCATTTAGTTTTAACTCTTGGTTAATTAGTTTGACACTTACCATGTCACTTTCTATTTTTATATTATATAGTTAATAAACTCACTATATACCTACAAGAGACCCCCAAGTGGTCAATTAATGATAAAAATATCATGATACAATTTCTTTTACCTAACCTTAGAATTGATGAATTTAATATCAATTAATAATATAATATTTTTTTATAAACTCTTTTATGTCAATTTTAACACTATTTGGTATTTTATTTTTGTGAAAATCATAACAGCATGATTACTTAAAAAAAGATAATTAAATAAATCCTAACATGTCATATTAACCTATAAAATTCGTGGAATTCATTAAAAGCCTCAAATTATATTTATTTTGGTATTTATAATATCAATTATTTTAATATTTCACTAATAAGGTAATTACTCCATCATCATTGTGTCATAAATAAATTAAATTATTTAATGTCTAAAAATTATAAATAAAATACCATTATTTAGAAAATATTTTTATATTTCTAATTAATATTTATAGTCCAAACGATAACATATATAACCCTATGTAAAAATTGTTTTGCTAAAAGATATAGGCTTATGTCATTTTTGTATTTACTTTAACTTAATTAATATAAAGTGTCATTATCACTTAAAAGTGGATCCATGGGGTCCCAAAAATCGACCCGAAAATGCCCATGGTCAGACATGTATCAACCAATAGGGTTAGAAAACTTTTTAGGGTAAATTAATATTATTATAATATTATTTTATTACCCTTATTTACCGGATTTACCCTTTAACCACAGTAAATAAAATATTTACCGAAGTAATTATTCAAAATGTCTAAAAATAAAAGTTACCTATTTACACAATTTGGAAATCATGATTCCAAATATGGAGTCAATTTTTTCAAATTCAAAACACAGAAGTGAAATAAATTAATTTAAAATTAATTCCCGTTGTCAAAACAAAAAGCGTATTTTTAAGAGATAATAACTATCAAAAGATTGACACATGTTTATATCCGGTTTAAATGTGAAATTATGTCCAATTAAAAACATTGTATTAAATGGTAAAAATATATTCTAAATATACTTTAAAACCATTAAAATTCATAATTTATCACTATTAATTATTTCGATTAGAAACGTTATTTTAATAAAAATTTAGTAATTTTCACTATTCATCAAAATATAAAAGTTATCCGAAAAGTACCAAAATTTCATCCTAGGATAATTTTGATATTATGAATCCAAAAATGAAGTTAATTTTGAAAGATAAAATGTAAAAAATTTCAAAAAGTGGGTATTACTATTCATGACGGCTAGTTTGATTGGTTGTGGTGTGTTAGAATCTCGAAGTCGCATACAATGCAAGTTATTGCATTATTCAAAGGGAAACATATCATAGATGCTTGGGGTGTTACATTCTCCCCTACTTCAATAAATTGCATCCTCAAAATTTTTAAAATTGGGCTTGGGAATATAATGGAATGTCCCAAATCGGAAAGAGAGTCAATAAAACTACCAGTTTAAAAGAAAGAAAGAGAAGTACAAGGTCACCCAAGATAACCTATACTAAGATTCCATGTAGAAAAACATGGATATGGATGACAAAATAAGTGTCAAGTTCGGATGGAGAGGGATAGAAAACATGATCAAGAGAAATTTAACAATAAGAAAACCACAAACTTGTGATGGGACAAACGGTCATTAGTTTCCCAGTAGGAAAAGTAAACGGACAACATTTTTATAATTTTTTTAAGATATATTACATAAAGATGAGGAATTCATTTATGAGATTGACTAATAACATGAAGAGATATACTTTATTTTTTTGAAAAGTTTCATTCTTTAATAAATTATTATTACTAACTCATTTTTAAATCATGAGTATTCAAGAAGACTTAGTCACACTGGATGAGATAGAATAAACTTCTTATAGAATCACATGATCCATGAAGGATAAAATATAAATTTACCTTGTCTTTAGAGATTAATCAAAACCAAAATGGTTACTGTAAGATCTGATGATCCCCCAAAAGTATATTCCATTAAAGAAACACTAATCTTAATTTATAAAATTAAACCAACAATACCCCAAAGATAAATAAATACCATTCAATAAACAATTGCCCTTAAAATCCTTCAATATAATCCAAACTAATATTGAAACCCAAAACATAGAAGAATTTGGTTATGTAGTTTTCCATGGTAAATTGTATCCCCAAATAACATCAACTACTCTTAAAGTCACATACTTAAAATTAATTAACCTAATCACATATTCTCTATTATAGGTTAGTCCTTTCCATAAATAACCCAAATCACTATAATTCCATAATAAAAACATAGATAAAAATCCACCATTACTCCTCAAATGAAATCTTATATTATTCTATTTTCCTTGGACATATAGTGTCTCTAAAAAACCGAACATCTTCCAAAATAACATTTATCACTTAATCACTAAATCATTTTCCTATACTAAGTGTACTCACCTGATAAGAAATAAGATCCCAAATCAAATTATTATTGATCAATAAAATCATTTAACTAAAAATAATTAGTCACACTAACCAGGTACTTCACGTAGTCCAGTGGTAGGTGATAAATCCCAATCGCACATTGGTTGTGGGTTCGATTCCCATAGCTTTGTCTGACGCGACGGGTTGTCACACGATCTGTGTGTTGTCCTTTTTCAAAAACAATATTTTATAACATTACCAAATTGAGATAAATTCCTCAAAATAACCAAAACATAATTTAACCACAAATGTTATCTCATACCTTGCATTTTCAACCCAAATTATAATAACTTGTAATTACCTCAAACCCAATGATCATATAAAACCAAATGGTTATTTATAACTATATCCACAAGAGAAAAGATAATTCTTCCTCAATTATCATTCTCACATGGAAAACTGCAGGGTTACAAATAAAAGAGAAAATTATTCCAAAGTAAACCCATCAAAAGGAGCACTAATACTTTTTAAACATTTCACCAACCATTTATTTCCACATAGATTCTTCTTTGACCAAGAAAATATCTTATAGAATAGGGAATTCACTTGGGTAATGACTAGGTCCCCTATATTTATGGTAAATGACTGTAAATGGATTCTTGGGACTATTTTTATCTTCTTCCATAGTACTCTTCATTTTTCTTCGGAAATTATTCACTTTATGTCCTTCCTTCCCGCACGTAAAGAATTTCTTTGTTCCATTGAGACAATTTCTTGGGTGTCTCCTTCCACATTTCCTGCATGATGGAAATTGAGGATTTCTTTCTCCATGTTCTCCACTACTGGAGCTCTTATCATTCATCACCTTTCTCTTCTTTGTTGAGTCCGGGAATTGGTTAATATATATATTGTTGATCATATTTTTGGAAAATTGATTTGGCATGAAGATGATATCTTTTACGCCTATCAAAATTCTATTTTTTTGCTCATTGCCACCACCGTTCCCACCTTGTACATAATTCTCAAAGTCACTATGACTTCCTTGGAATCTAGCCATTGACTAAAATCAGAAAGCATTGTGTGAGTAACAGTAGTCGTAAAATCATTTAGAGAACATCATGTCACCATATTCTCAATTTGAAACACATTAGGATTAACCAAGGTCATTTACTCTCATCTAATATATAACACTTCAAATAGGTTTATAAAGAAAATGTAAATTATCCTAAGTATATCCCCTGGGAGTGTCGTAACTAGGAGTACCGCAAGGCCCATTGTCGTGCACCTGTTCCAGTTCGAGTCTTGATCAAAGCGGGGTTTTCGGGTTTTACCCCTAGGTACATCTGTACCAGAACCACCTCTACCTGATCGAATCTATAAAGGGATGTATTTCTCGGAAAACTCACAAAATCTCTACAATACCAAAATTCTAGGAAGTTATTATATACTAATCCTCAAAGTTCATCTTAGGTCTATGTTCTCTAATCAGAGTTTATCTAAATATAGTTTCCAAGGTTTGTACTAAACTTCCTCTGATACCAACTGTAATTCCCCGACCCTAGTTACCCAGAGTTGGTGCATTATTACATAACATTGGCATAATCACAAAGGATCAAGTCTCGAAATACTTATTAGTTTAGTAGTCTTGGAAACACTAGATACATTCATAAGTCTCACATTACATCATAAGGTAAAAAAACTACAACAACATCTTGTCTTCATATCCCCTCATACTATCCCTGTAGGTCATTCATAAATTACTTCTTCGCATCCCGGGAAAAATAAAACACTGAAAGGGGTGAGTTTAAATGCTCAGTAAGGATAACAATATAGAAGAAGCATTCATAGATAAGCATAAACACTTAAGGAAATTTATAACTAAAACAAAATACTTTTAAACTTGAACTTCAGCATAATATGGAGAATATAAAATGAAATAATTCCATTTAATTATTCACAGGGATATTCTACTAGTCGAATAATCACATGCAATATCAATAACCACTTTCATAATGATGGAATGCATAATGTCAGACTATAATAACCACATAGTCAAGGCCTCGTGCCAAGACTACAAATAAGATTTTGTCAAGGCCTCATACCAAGACATTAGTTTGTCTCATGAGACCTACCGATGCATTGAGGAGCTATATCAGGCTCCACCTGTCACTTACTAAGTCCAATGCATTCCTTATATGAACAGGTTTAAACATAACATAAACATTCGTAATAAAACTAGCATATGAAATGTCAATACTTTAACCACAAACCATGAATGGTATAAAAATAGCACATCCACAGTCAAACATAACTCATTAGATACAATATGGAAGATCGTATTGTATCATATTAACCGCAATAGAGAATAATGGAGGATATTGAAATAGATGAAAATAATCATCAAATCTATTAGAGAGAAATATCCCCCTTTTTTGAAATCATTTAAAAGTCACGCTATTTATCAAGAAGCCATTTAAAAATAGATTTTTGAATCAAAGTGTCCCATACCACTTTGAAACTTTTAAAAGTAATTTTAATTTTAAAACGTTAATGTCCATATAAATAAATCCTTAAAACTAGTTTTAAAACATGGACATTAATGAGAAAGATTTAGAAGAATAAATCTTTAAAACATTTAAAAATGATATTTGAGTTAGAGTTTCTGACCAAAAGAGAGACACTTGAATACAAATAATTGAGGTAATCAAAACTTTTTAATATCATTAGAATAAAGGGATTCATGATATACTATGTCAAAGTACATTATATACACCATATAAAAGTGAATTGGCGTATAACAATAAAGTAGTCTCAATGGAATGTAAATTGAGATAAAATCTTTTATAAAGACCATATCCTTAGGTTAAAGATAAATCAACGACATAATTATGTGTGGAAAATATAAATACACTAAATATGATTGGATATTCAGTGTAAACAAATCAAAGCACATTCACACATATTCTTGTAAAAGCAACACTAATGAATTGGATGTTTAACTCAACAAATCGAGATTGAGTAAAAATTACTCTTATCAAGTTCATACCAATGAATTTAGAATTTATCAATGGAGTGATTATGTGTATCAAAAGTATATCCACAGAAAGGGGAGTTGAAATTATGACATAATCAAATGAATAGTGATTCCACACAAAATCTTGGAGTAAAATAATCAATGAAGTATGCGTAAAGCCGAATGAGTGGAAATTGAAATTTCAAATTCCCTTATCAATTTGGTAACTTACGAAACATACAACCATGAAAGAAGGATTATACAATGATGATGAAATTATCCATAAATTAAATTATATTACACAATGAATAAAATTATGAGAAGTACACACACCACATACAATAAATAAGTGGTGAACAATGGAAATCCCACGGAATTAAAAGTGAGATAAGAAACCCCTTGCTTTGTACTTTTTACTTGGTCGACGGTAGGTTAACCTCCTGTATAATGGTTAAATAATTGTTATTGAATTATACAAAAATAATTTACATTAATATTATATCATATATTATCTTTTAACATCGATTTGTTAATAATATCTTAGTATTATCGTTAGTTCAGGTGTTAACGGATTCATTTTCCTTTATATTATTTGTTATGTGAGCCGTAATTTTTATGGATGGGATGTATCTTATCCATATCCAGAATGATATCATGTCTCTAAAAAAAATTTATTCATCAAATGAAATTTATTCTTGAATGGATATTATTGGGGAATGAATCTCATCGTGTTCGTGGAGACGGTAATCCGTACATACGCATGAGCGACAATATAATTGTTTTGATATTAAAATAATATATAATTGGATCGTATATCATGTATATAGAATAATTATAATGTTATATTTATTATTTATATGAATTAAACATCATTATTATACCCATCTAAATAATAATATATTGAATAACAATTACACCACAATGTGGAGACAGTAGGTCGTATGTACGCACGTATGGTGACATGCCATTCAAGGGATGGATAGAATAATGAATTTGTTTCTTCCATATTTATAATAACATCATAGTATATAGAATATACTGTATTTATTGTTTTAGAATAGAAATAACAAAGAAATAAGAAGTTGAATAAAAAAGGAACTTGAAAGAGGGTGGTGAAAACATTACCACTTCTTCGGGTTCTTCCTTTTGATTTGATCAAAAGGGATCCTTAGGTTGGCTTTATGATCAAACTAAGGCCTCTGGGTTGAAGTGAGGTAAGTTGGGAGGATATTTGGGCAGAGGTTTTCGAATCCAAAAGGAATTGAAGGTGTGAATAATTGGTTAGAAATGGTGTTCTTTTATAAGGGGTGGAGGGGATCTTTAGAAAAAACTTAAAGTATTATTTTATAATAAATTTCTATTCAGTTTATAATGGATCCAAAGTGGAGTATTCAATGAATAAGGTGGGTATGGGTCGAAACCCTTTCAACCAATAGATTTTAGATAGGTTTGGGTCATTATATTAACCTTATATTTAAGTATTAACTCTTGGTTAATTAGTTTGACACTTACCATGTCACTTTGTATTTTTATATTATATAGTTAATAAACTTACTATATACCTCCAAGAGACCCCCAAGTGGTCCATTAATGATAAAAATATCATGATACAAGTCCTTTGTCCGAACCTTAGAATTTATGAATTTAATATCAATTAATAATATAATATTTGTTTTAAAAACTCTTTTATGTCAATTTTGACACTATTTGGTATTTGATATTTTTGAAAATCATAACAGCATGATTACTTCAAAAAATGTTAATTAAATCAATACTTACATGTCATATTAACCTATAAAATTCGTGTAATTCATTAAAAACCTCAAATTATATTTATTTGGGTATTTCTAATATCAAATATTTTAATATTTCACTAATAAGCTAATTACTGCACCATCATTGTGTCATAAATAAATTAACTTATTTAATGTCTAAAAATTATAAATAAAATACTATTATTTAGGAAATATTTTTATCTTTATAATGAATATTTATAGTCGAAACTATAACATATATAACCCTATGTAAAAATTGTTTTGCTAAAAGATATAGGCTTATGTCATTTTTGTATTAACTTTAACTTAATTAATATAAAGTGTCATTATCACTTACAAGTGGATCCATGGGGTCCCAAAATGGACCCAAATATGCCCATGGTCGAACCTGTATCAACCAATAGGGTTAGGACATGTTTTAGGGTAAATTAATATTATTATAATATAATTTTGTTTACCCTTATTTACCGGATTTACCCTTTAACCATGGTAAATAAAATATTTACCGAAGTAATTATTCAAAATGTCTAAAAATAAAAGTTACCTATTTACAAAATTTGGACATCCTGATTCCAAATATGGAGTCCATTTTTTCAAATTCAAAACACAGAAGTGGCAGAAATTAATTTAAAATTAATTCCCGTTGTCAAAACAAAAAACGTGTTTTTAAGAGACAATAACTATCAAAAGATTGACACGTGTTTATGTCCAGTTTAAATGTGAAATTATGTCCAATGACCAAAATTGTATTAAATAGTAAAAATATATTCTAAATATACTTTAAAACCACTCAAATTCATAATTTATCACTATTAATTATTTCGATTAAAAAATTTGTTTTTAATAAACATTTAGTAATTTTCACTATTCATCAAAATATAAAAGTTATCTGAAAAGTACCAAAATTTCATCCTAGGATAATTTCAATATTCCGAATCCAAAAATGTAGTTCATTTTGAAAGATAAAATGTAAACAATTTCAAAATGTGGGTATTACTATTCATAACGGCTAGTATGATTGGTTGTGGTGTGTTAGAATCTCAAAGTCACGTACAATGCAAGCTATTGCATTATTCAAAGGGAAACATACCGTAGATTCTTGGGGTGTTTCACTATTTTTAAGAAAAAAAAGTTGGTGAAAGAAGGCTGAAGAAAGAGTGTTTTTTCTTTTGGAAAAGCCTTTACACACCATTCAAAAATATATTAGATGGAGTTAGGTACAATAGAAAAAAGAAGAGATTGTGAGAAAGGTTGGAGGGTATTTAGAGAATAGAGAATTTTATGACTCTTGTGAAAAAATATATTTATATATATATTCTCTTTTTAATCTATATTGATATCAATATTTTTGGAGAAATGATCATAATTTTTCAAATTTAGTTTTCAAAGACTCATGGGGGTTCATTTATAGGCTCTAAAAAATATCACAAAACATATGAAGTCACTTGTTACATAAAAACTAAAACTGGATTCAGTAATATTCTTTTTAACCACATTAAATATGTCATATCTAGACACTTATACACACCATTAAGTACACAATAGCCTCCACTAAGTAGCAAGTGGGATGCTTTTAGTCAAAAGATGTTGTAAATCCTCCACCGGTTAGCTGTTATAAGACAATGGCATGTTGGTGTCCAGATTATACTTTCTTACACTTCTAACTTCACCATATTATAGCTAGTGGGACTCCACATGTCATGCAGTGGGTCTTCTAGACACTTATTTCTTCTTCCATAGTGGAAACGAGCCTTTAGTGCCCTTTATTGTTTAGCATGTGTAGTCAACAGGGGTTCCTCTTATAATGTTTAAACTTCAAATCCATTCCAAAGGTCTCTACAGATACTATAAGGTGATTATAATATTGAATTATGAGGGAGAGACACATACAATAATTTATCAAGGATTTAATGTTACTTAAAGAGACGTGAATCCCCCCACATACTAAAACACACTTAGTTAGAGGTTCTATATAGATTTTTGAGGGTTTAGGATCCTGAAAACATTATGAGAGAGATTGGTACAATTGTCGGGTAACTGGGAGATAGATGAATCATATATATATCAATTTTAGGTAATGATAGAGTGTCCTCTTCCAGCCTTTTCTCTCTTCTCTTGTTCTATCGATGTTTCTTTCCTCTTTGTCTCGTTTACAGGTTTGGCTCTGCATCCTTGTTTCTCCTCATCAGATGGGTTTCTCTCCTGTGAAGACCTGTTTTCTCCACAGGGCCGATATATTTGGGCATCGCAGCACTTGCTTGACCTTTGATACTCTCCTCCGCTCCTTTTCCGTCCGCCCATGTCAGGTTTTCTTTCTCTATTTCATGGTGTCTTGCTGCTGAGCCCTTGTTCGTCTCAATCTTAGCTCTTGCTCCCAGATCTACGGCACTAGACTCCATCTCGGTCTGATGGAGTGGCTCTTATGGCGGGTACTGAGCACGCATCTGAGCCTCCCGCTCCCAAGTTCTCTCCTAGAGGTTCCCGTGCTACCATCTGATGCACACGAGAGGAATCAATCGTCCACGTAGGACCTGCTCCTGTCGATCCTCGATCTCCACCGGGACCTCCGCAAAAGTCTCCCCATCATCAACGTCTAGCTCCCTGTGGTCAATGATGTGTGTCGGGTCATGCACGTATCTCCTCAGCTGGGATGCGTGGAAGACGTCGTGCACCCGGTGCAACTAAGGTGGTAGAGCCAGGTGATAAGACACCTCGCCAAACCTGCTGAGGACCTGGAATGGTCCGATGAAGTGTGGAGACCACTTGTCGCCTCAGCCAAATCTCCGTAATCCATGTCGAGGTGAGACACGCCAGAAGACGTGGTCGCCATCCTCACACTCCAGTGGCCTCTGCCTCCTGTCAGCATAAGACTTCCGCCGGCTCCGAGCTGTCCTCATCCTCTCCTGGATGACCAGGACCTTCTCTGTCATGGCCTGGACCATCTACGGTCCCACAAGAGCTGCCAAGATATCTTCTTTGCCGAAAAGAGAAATATGGTCTCATCCCCTGGATGAACCATGTTCTTCGCCTAATACAGTCAATCCCGACATGGATGATACTAATCCATACCCAGGATGACGTCGTAAGGCCTCGACGCTACTACCAAGAGATCCAACTGTTACTCTCGCCTCCAAGGGTTGAGTCACACTGTCAGCATTAGTGTGTGGTAACTGGGTCTCCTCCAGTAGATGTCTCACAAGTGAGGGTCAAGTCAACAGTCTAAACTGGAACCTCTTAGTAACAACACAAAAGAGGACAGGAATGAAAACATCACAAAGGTATGCGTCTTTTATTATTGCAGCTCATAATACAAATACGCTACACAACAGCAACAAAGAACTAGAAGTAAAAAAAGACGTATCCACTAGTTCCGCTCCTGTCCATCTGCTCCTAGAGCTCCATGATCGAAGGCCTCAGATGCCTGAAGCTGAGCTATCCCATGTCCACCAGCTCCCTGCGGTCGGGGTGGACCCCCTAGTGGTGGTGGTGGCAACACCTCGAAGCATCGTCCACCTCCAGCTGCATGTCCAGCTCCCCTGCCACGGTCTCCGGCTCCATGTGATCCGCCTCGATCAAACCTCTGCCTCGACCTGGGAGGTCCTTCGTTCATCTGCTGGTCATCCGTATGGAGGGTCGGACAGTCACGATCCATGTGACCAACCCCACCGCAGGAGTAACACTGACCGCTCATGGTAAGTCATTGTCGGCCCCGGTTGCCTCGCACAATCGACCCTGTGTCACGCGGTCGACCACCGGTAGGTCTAGTCCTCTTGGGCCCCTGTGTCATCTGTCTACTGCCCGCTGCAGAAGACTCTGCCGCATGCCGGCTAGTGGTGGGTCCTGCTGCTAGAGACTGCTCAGCAAGGAAACTCTCCACTAAGAGGGCTCACTCCAACACTACTGTTTGTGTCGGAATGATGTGAGAAACAACTGAAGCTCTGATCTCTCGCTTGAGCCCCTGCTCGAAGGTTTGATCCTTGAAGAATGGGTCCCGTACCATGTCTGTGGAATAGCGTGAGAGATCGGTAAACCTCGCTGCGTACTGGGATACTGTCATGATTCCATGCCGCAGCTGTAGTAGCTCCTGGATGCGCACCGCTCGGAGGGTGGCTGGGACGAACTCTGAGCAAAAAAGGCTCTCAAAGTCCGTCCAAAGGAGTGATGCCTCGTTGTGCACCAGGAGCATCAAGCTCCACCATCTGCCTGCTGCCTCATGCAGGAGGCTCGCTGCAAGGACCACCATATGGTATGCTGGTGTCCTCACTAATCGGAAAACTCGTACAACCGCCTCCAGCCAGTCCTCGGCTGCCTAGGGGTCCGTCTCCCCGTGGAACCTGGGCGGTCGCTGGCACTGGAACTCATGCAGTGCACTAAGGTGACGTGCATCATCAGCGGCTGGGGCTATAAGTATCGGTGGCTCGGTGGGTAGAGTTACTGCCGGTGCCTCTGCTGTCAAAGGGTCATGTACAGAACCCTCGTCGCTCGACGGGCTGTCGTCACATACCACTCTCAGAACCCTAGCTGGCTGCCATTGTGGGGCCATCCTGAAAGGAAACAGGTGTGCC
The DNA here is from genome assembly GCA_963277665.1 of Viscum album. Taxonomy (NCBI): domain Eukaryota; kingdom Viridiplantae; phylum Streptophyta; class Magnoliopsida; order Santalales; family Viscaceae; genus Viscum; species Viscum album. The sequence continues at coordinate 879,404,696 of OY728153.1, read as the reverse complement.
ACGGTCATAACAGTATACCTAGTGAGCTGATACGAAGTAATCACAAAGAAAACTTGAAACACACATGCAATCAATGTTTTCGTGCATTAAGCCGGAAATCAGAAGTCAGGGTCCTGGTGTACGGATACGTCAGCCGCCGCACCAACACTGGACTCCATGGACTGATAACCACACTCAATACGCTAAACACTAGTGCTTCACATAGAAAAAGATCAGAGTCTGCGGTAGAACCGACCACCTCTGATACCAATTTGTCACGACCCGACCTCGGGGCCTGTGCCGTGACTACCCCAAACCCGCCTTCCATAGGCCAAGGGCTGGCGACTAGCACCAAGGCGTAAATCCTGGTAAAAAGGGAAAGCATTTCCTTTGTAAAGTAAACAAGCGCCACAGAGTAAGCAAGAAGAAGAAGTAAACACTAAGTAAAAGGTGGTACAACAGTAAGTGTAGAAAAGTAAAGGGGGCCGGAAATAAAAGCCCAACTGTAAAGTACAACTGAAAGGGGAAAAACAGCAACTGAAAAGTAAAAGCCGCTACGCCGAGCTGTCCACTGGAAATCCCACCTGAAGGGTGAGTACAGATAGCTCCACTGCCCCTCGGGTCTCTCCGTCCGCTCCGAGTACGTCCCGCCCAGTGGTCCACCTCCAGGTACCGTCCTACTCTGCAAGACTCAACCACGATCAACGCTGTCTGTCGTCTGCAACCAACACAACGTAGTGCGGGCATAGCCCATGCAAGGGTGGGTATAAGCTACTCAGTAGGGACCCCGAGACCCCCGAAGGTCTCCCAAAATCCACAAAGGATAAACCACAAAGGAAAGATACAATCACGAAGTAACAACCGACACTTCTTAGGTATATGCCCATACATATACCTAAGTCATCAATTCCAATACGCTCTAACCTCCGATCCCAAGTACAACCCAGTCCACACAAGAAAGTATACGTATTTCCATACAGCAAATCAAAACGTAAAATCCACACAGGATAGCTCAACACAATCCACAAAGGAAAGTAAAACGTAAATCCACACAGGATAGCTTAACACAATCCACAAAGGAAAGTAAAACAGAGTTTCAGCTCACACAGGATATACTTCTTCGTAAGATGATAGAGATGATCAGATGTAGCCACTGATTCATCTAAGCCGTTAGACCCACAAAGGATCGGTAGGTACTAACCCCCGCAATGACCCACAAAGGATCGATCATGAATTTGAAACCATAGCTATTTGTAAACTCCTTCTCCATCAAGTACAGTGGTTATGCCGCTACAACCAAGCGCTTCCTTCTAACCTTGAACTGCTGTAGTACTCCACCTATCGATTACTGTGGGCCTGCTGCTATAACCAAGCGCTTCCCACCATGGCCTCTAGAGGTACTCCTTCTGTTGAGTACCGCGGGTCTGCCGCTACAACCAAGCACCCCTCCGCCGTGGGTCTGCCGCTACAACCAAGCGCTCCCCCATGCTGCTACAACCAAGCGCTCCTCCGTCGTGAGTCTGCTGCTACAACCAAGCGCTCCCCCATGCTGGTACAACCAAGCCCTCCTACGTCGTGGGTCTGCCTCTACAACCAAGCGCTCCCCCTCATAGCCTCCAGAGGTACTCCTTCTGTTGAGTACCGCGGGTCTGCCGCTACAACCAAGCGCTCATCCGTCGTGGGTCTGATGCTACAACCAAGCTCTTCCCACTGTGCTATCTGTAACACACCGAGTCGTTCGATCTGCAGTCGTCAAGTCTCAACCGGCTCTAGGGTTTCCGCACACAGCATGCTCATTCCGGGAGTGTCCACTCCACGAGCTAAGAGGTCGATGCATCAACTGACATGTAGTCCGGAGTTGATGCATCCCAAGATGTACCGTAGTGGTCACTGCTGAAAACACGGAGGATTCCTGTACTGTTTTCATCATCGTCGCAGTCGAATCCACTGAGCATCTCTGTACAGTCGTCGTCGTCACAGTAGCAGTCGCAGCCAGCACTAGGGTTCCCGCACACAGCAAGCTCGTTCGAGAGGGTCTTCTCCACGAGCCGAGAGGCTGAAACATCAACTGACACATAGTCCAGAGTTGATGTATCCAAAAGTTCGGTATCTCCAATAGGAACTCAACGTCGCAGACGGCGCGTCAATCGGACGCCCGATCTGAGAGTTATTGGCTTTTTCGTCCCAGGGGCCCGGTTGGTTTTTAAGGAAAAACCAACCCGACCGTACTCCCCCTACGTCCAAACCTTGGGCGGAGTATTCCAAAAGATCCTTCTCACTTAGAGGAAAACAACAAAGTTGACGGCACGTCAATCGGACGTCCGAAGCTCAAGATATGAGTGTTTCTGCTTCGAGGGCCCGGTTGGTTTCGTGTACGAACCAACCCGGCCGAACCCAAAGTAATCAGAAACCTTGAGTGAGATATATCGAAACGACCATCTCGATCCAAGGATCACATCGCCGCTGACGGCGCGTCGTTTGGAGGCCCGTAGCTCATGTTATGAGCAAAAGACCGAAAACGTCCGGAGACGGGGGGTCTGGGCCCGGACCAACCCCGCCTAACCCCCACGGGTCGACCCGACCCGGGTCCGACCCGATTTGGTGCAGCCCGGCCCGGCTAGGGCGGCCCGGCCCGGCCTGGGCGCAACCCGGCCCGGCGGGTCGGCTCGGCCGAGCCGGCCGCACGGAGGAACCGCGGGGCGCTGGCCCCCGCAGGATGAAGCGTCGCGGCCCCGCGTGGGACCGCGCTGGATTAAGCGTACACGGCAAAGCCGCGTCCCGTGTCTGCCGGACCCGCGCGGTCGCGGGTCCACTGGCCGCCGCCGCCGCCAGTGGGTTCCGCGGGCCACCGGAGTTGCTCTGGTGGTCCGATTTCATTCTCGTCTACGCCGTAGCTCCTCCCGGGTCCCGTACTTCGCTGCAGAAACAATGAATCACATCTGCGGCATGTTTTGTCGTCGCCCGCCAATCCGCACATCAACGAAGAACTGCGGAGGTTTGTTGGGCCGTGTTTGTTTGGACCGCACCCTCCGCATTAAGCGATCACAATCGGGAAGAAATATTCAACACATGAATAACAAGCAAGGCACAATTTTAATAGAATTAAAATTGAACTTGTTCTGGGTTCTTTGTTTTAAAAGAAACAATCATGGGAATATAAATTATTTCACAAACAAACCCCTACCTCGTCAAGTCGTCGAGCGTGCGTTCTTCACGGAAATGATCATCGCGGAAGGAGGTGATCGTCGCGTCGCGGAAGGGCGTCGCGTCGTCGCGGAAGAGCGCCGCGTCGTCGCGGAAGGGCGTCGCGTCGTCGCGGAATACGGTGTCATGTCGACGAACTCCGAGGTTCAAGAACATGTAGATTTAATTATATTAATTAAATACATGATGTTGTTATAACCCACAAGAAGATTTAAAAGAAGAAACCCGAACTCTCCTACCTCAAGCAGTTGGTGATCGGAGATCGTTGCGGGGAATAACGTCTCGGAAGAAGCGTCGTCAATCTCCGAGGGTGACGGCGTTCTTCGCGTTCTTCACGTTCTTCGCGTTTTTCGCGAAGGAGGATGAAGGCACAAGATTTCTGTCAAAAGCCTCTCAACGAGAAATCCTCAAGAAGTCGTGCGTTCGTCTTATTTTATTATTACGCCAACGGATTGTAAACAGGTTAAGAAATGATTAAATTAATTCATAAAATTAATTCATGAAGTTAACCGCCCAATTAATTGATGCGTTAAGAATTTATGAAAACGCGTCAGTTGACTTTCATAATGACGGGTTTTCTCGGGGGTGTTACTTAGCGGAAAAGAAACGGTGGCACTCGTGCGGGCCCCACCTCACAAATACCCTACCCACTTGGTAAGATATTTTTGGATAGCACCCTATCCGCATCAACTCAGCTTAAGTAGTTTTAAGTGGCTTTCAAGTGCCTTTAAGTGAAATAAAAATAAAGTTGTCACACACTTTATTTTATTTCTTAACTTAACCCCAAAAATTTAAAAGCCACACCCGAGCAAACGCAACTCCGGAAGAGGCGTTCCTAAGAAAATATCGGCGCTGCGATTCCATCGGTGCCCTCAGAATTTGATTCTGAGCACCGGTTCAAAATTTAGAAAAACCCGCTCGTTCGTTCACTGAACGTACACGAGCCAAACTTTGGAAAATGATTCCGGGCACACCGGGCCTCAGAATCAGGTGCCGTCAGAGACTGCGTTCTTTTAAAATTCCAAAGAAAATTAAGAAAAAAATCTTCCTTGAAATTTACGGGTCTTTACAAACAGCGCGGTGACGTGGATGTGATGGTTTTTGGAGTGGATGACTGGGACGTGGCGTTGACCGAGATATCAGTCTCTGGCCTTGTTGATTTTCATGGAATGTTGCACCCTTTTCTTATTTTAAGTTTTAATTTGGCATTGTGAATGTTTTGAATTTTGAAATCTCTGGTCATCTGTGAGGTTACCACTTACCAAAAAGTGGCTTTTAAAATTAAAAAAAAATAAATTTGGATAGAGTGTCTCTGAGCATAATTAACCACCTAAATTAAAAATACCCAACCCTAGAACCTAATAATACATAAAGGAAAATATACCCATACCTATAACATAATGATAAAAACTAGGTGTTCCCCACCCTATAACGAGAAGATACTGCCTAAGTTGACCACCATTTGTCACTTGAACCATATAATCATAAACCTAAGTGTTGAATCAGATACCAAGAATGAGGAACCATACCATCATTACTTGGAAATATATATCTTACCCTGATGCTGGAACCCACATGTGATAAATATCACACACACATAAATATAAAGCACCTTTACTTGAGGGCACATCATCCCCAAAACCGCAAGGCATACAACACACACATATATAAAAAACACATATACTCAGTGGGAATATCCTCCATTGAGACATGGTTATATCCTATAAAAAACAAATAAAATTATTCACACATGGGGCACATTCTCATCCTGGAACCTCATATAGCATGTAGCCAAGGAATTTTACACTAGAACCTCAAACACATCAAATGTATAATACAAGGGTAGGAAACCCACCAAATATATCTCATATGATCACGGTTTTACTCTCAATTGCATGACCTAGATTATCAACTATAGTCATATTAGGGTCCAACAAATGATTTAGGTCTAAGCTAACACTTCTAATCATCAATTCCCATTCATTTTGAGAAATATCTGTTTGGTAAAAATGATAGAGGGCACACACTGGAGTACCATTTGTCACATTTTAGCCTGCAAAACATATATGGGTTCCTCAATTATATTTACATATCTCATTCCAATCCCTCCATTCATATAATAAAGTCTTTTAATATATTATAAGGTCCTTCTAACTTGTATCTACCTCCTAAGGGGTCTATCACATCCCTCTGGATCAACTCGAAAAAATTTACCAAGTGGAATCATCTTCATCCAAAACACATAACATGAATTACCATGAAATAATCAGTAAACTAGGAAATCAAATCAAGGGGTACATATAAAATCACTCATGTTATAAAAATCAGGTATTGCCTTCTTGGGATCAAAAGGACCAAAACAATCAAATAATCCCTTCAATATTTCCTTTGGAAAAAAAAACTAAGAATACCATTTAAAAAAAAGAGTTTGAAACACATGATTATTTATTAAAACTTGTCCCTTATCTAAAATTCGTAAAAACATTCCACACAAAAACACTATTCCAATTTTTAAATACCATTTCAAAGCCCATTTTTTCAAATCCTATTATTTCCTTTGAAATTTAATTCTAATCAAATCCACTTTTTGAAATAATATTTTATAAAGGACAGCCTTTTCTATTTGAAATTAATGGAAACCACTAAAAAACATATAAAATCCGTTGTTACTCTTTTAAAAAATGTGACACTATCAAATCATTTAGAAATCTATGTTTTCCTTGTTGACTATTAGGTCGACATGATCCTATCAAAATTCATATAGGAATCATAAAAACCATGAATCATACATGTATATAATACTACTGATGTAAGAAAATATAAAATTCCAAATGAACAAGAGACTTATATAATTTTAATACCACTTACATCATTCTTGGAGTTATTTACTCTTTATAATATCCTGTTATCCACTTCCTAGCCTCAAAAAAGCTACCATAAACTTTTGATGCCCAATATGAAGGCACCAAATTTAGAATTTTTAATTATACCACATAAAAATTAATTTCAAAATATCTTTTAGTTAAGCATTATAATAATCCATAGTTTTCATACATAAATTTTACATCCAATTAGATGAATATTCAATACATTTACCAATAATACAAAACTAATGACTAAAGAAGTTTAGTGTATAAAAAAATTGGATATATAAAAAAATTAAATGAAATATTTATATCATTTACCATTTATTTCTTCACAAATATCTCCTTTCTTAGACAAAATTTATATAAACCATTTCTCTATAACCTAGGGAAGAGAAAAATAATAAAGGGTAATCATAAATTATTAGTAAGGGTAATCATAAGAGATGATCAAAAGTGAGTATAAGAAAACAATAAGGGTGTGAGAACATGAATTAAATATTATAAAATCATAAACATAAATACATATATTATAATCACGAAACATGTCATAAATTTTTATCCATCCAAAAAACATAAAACATAAGAGTGTAAAATCATTAATAATCAATCATGATCCACTAAAACGTATCATAAGAATAATATATAAATTTTTTAAATACAATTAATCATATAAAAAATTTTCTTTATTCAAGGATCAGTTCCCATACTATCATAGTGGATTGTGTTCACTACTTATTCAATTATTTCCATAGTAAAGGTTCACTCCCAAGAATATATTATTGTAAAAATTTATTTCTAGACTAGGTTCACTACCCATTATAGTCTTTATTATCTCATAAGATATCCAAATTTACCCAATAAATTGGAGGGATATAGTGGACCTTTATAACCTTGGTTTATAATAGAACCACTCACCCATGGTTTATAACCGAACCACCCATCACAGAATAAAAACCACACAGAGGTGCGGCATAATATCCTAAAAAATCCACCATATCATCATGTTATAACCCTTAGAAAGGATACATGTTTAACAAAAATTTCATAATAATAATCATAAAAAATCCAGAAAAATAATAATGATAGTAACATTTGATCATATCCCTAGTAAATCATATGAAACATCTATATTTTTTTATAGATAAAATACCTTTAAAATATCACAAGAATGTTTCTTGTAGAAAACATGTTTTTCATTTAAAATCAATTATTTAGAATCTAGAAATATTAAAAAAATTGGAAAAAATTTTCTATGAAAATATAAAAGGATAATTATAATTTAATCATTAATTAAAATATTATTCATTCTGGTGAGTGAAGTCATTCATGCATTTTATATTAAACCAAAAATATATTTCATGTTTTTGGTAAAAATTCAAAAGTACCGTATTTTGAAAAAGATAAGAAATTTAATTTTAATCCATGTTAATGAATGTAAAGAATATTTAAAAATTAATTTAAATAATATTTTTAGAATAAAAAAAATTATTAGAAACATTTAAAAAATTAAGAAAATAGAAGAAAATATTCTATATCGAAGAGAGAAGTGAATTTGGGTTTCCTTAAAATCATCCTTCTATAATTTTGAGTACATACAGATGTGAAAATGAATGTAAAAAGTTAATTTTTAAAAATAACCATAATATAAGAAAATAAATAATATTTAGGAGATATATATCAAATAATTTCATCATTTTAAATTTAATTATAAACCATTAGGTTACAAATGAGATTGTGACATAAAACCTTTTCAGATTTAATAATATTTGTATAAAAGGTAATTAGATGATTAAAAATTATATGGATATATAAATTAAATGAATTAAATTATTTATTATTCCAAAAATAAATTTCTATTTTTTATATACACCATAAAGATAATAAAATTATTCATAACATTAAAACATGTCTCAGTGAAGAGAAAATGAGATGAATCTACCACAATGGTATCTTTTAGATCAAAGAACATATAAAGAAAAGGCCTGATATGGATCTTAAAACCACAAAAATTTAATTTATATTTTAAAACTAATTCATTATATATTAATCACACCACCTAAAATAAATGATAGTGTGAAATATCAAGCATATCACATGAACATGAAAATGAGAAAAAGAAACACTTAATTTATATCTGACTTGATTCATAAGAAATATAACCTACTGGATAATAAATTTAAATATATTATAATTCTATAAAAAAAATATTCATAAATATAATATCATATATGATCTACTTATAACATTTAAACACCTGTTTATTAGAAATTAACTATTAAAGTTATCATTTTGGATGTTAATTGCTTAGTTTTCCATCTATATTTTAGTTCAAGAGTTTTTTTATATTCACTTTGATTATGGTTCGTAAATATATATAAACTAGTAATAATTATAAAATTACCATATATAATAATTATATACATATTTATTACCATTCATATAAATAAATGATAAAAAAATAAATTAAATAATTATATGGAGATGATTGGTTGTACGTATGCCCGAGTGACGTTTCATTTTTCGATGGGTGGAACAAAATAATGTTAAATATTAATTCACCTTTGACGAATAATTATTATAAAAAAAATATAATATATAAAAATTAAATCTATTATAATAACTTATTATGAATGATGTTGGTGTAAAATGAGTCATATCTCTACATGGAGGCGGTAGTCCACATGTACACACAGGTGATATGTTTATCTCCCATTAGATTGAGAAGAGGTGGTAAATGGTTTTGATATAACCATAATAAAATATAATTATATTTATGTAACTTTATTTATCATTTTTTATGGATACAAAAATTTTATAGTAAGTAGATGAATAAATAAAATTGAAAGGGGTTGGTTAAGATCTATACCTATTCATTGAGAAACCTCCTTTCGCTTACCCTTTAAACCTTGAAGGATTGCACTTAAGAGGAGAAAAAAAGATCAATGATGAAGGAATTATTTTAGTAATAATTTTTATCTTGAATTTTATAACCTAGGATACTCAAATTTTTTGAATAAGAGAGTATAAGAGGTTCCCTTTTATAAGCAGTGTGAGGGACACACAATGAATTTCTTGTAATATTTTAATGATATAAGGTAAATTTCATGGGAAAGAAGCTCCAAATTGATATTTATTAAAAGTTAGGATAATATAAGTTTTAAATATATTCAAATAATAATAATTTAATAGTTTTGGGTGTGAATCCTACCCTTATCTCATTGTTTAACCCCTTGGTAAACCTATTTTAATTTTGGCCATGGTAATAAAATTTTACTATTTTTACTATTCACTATGAACAAAAATTAAGTTGAACCTGTTAAATTAAATTAATTATGATGATTGAAATTATTTAATAAATTTTACTAGATTTAATTTCTAAAATTTTAGTAATTAAATTTTACTTAACTGTGCAAACTATGATGAAAAATCGTTCTTGAAAAATGAATTTTTAAGCATAAAACTTAATTTACTCCAATTCCTTGCCTTATAAAACCCAAAAAAATGATTTCAAAATTTTATATTGAATATATAATTTATAAATTACATTTAAATAATTAATAAAAAGATATTAAATTAATTCATTAAGTTAAAAAACATTACATGCATAAAAACAATTGTTTAGAAAAATGTGTTTTTAAGCCCAAAAATTAACTAATACCAGAATAAAGTATAATATTGATTAATATAATATTAACTAGATAATTTATAGCTAATTTTTTCATAGAATAATTTATTATCTAATTATATACATAATTGAAAATTTAATATTATATAAATGAAAATTAAAAAAACAATATTTTTCAGTATTCATTGAAAAATAAATATTCTTACGAAAATTATAAAAAATAACCATAAGATAAAATTGAAAATTAAATATAAAAAATTATATTAATTTAATAAAATAAAATTTCGAAAAAATGGTAGAAATCATTTATACATTTCACTTGAAAAAATGTGATAAAATCCAATTTTGAAGAACACGTATTTTTGAAGAGTTGTGGACTTTACAAAATGTTGATTACTTATTTATTATGAATTAATAAATACATTTTCATTAAAAAAAATTATATATATTTTTAATAAAGTGGTTATCATTTTTTATACCTTCCTATTTAATTTCTAGGTTATAATTATTTATTATACCATTCTTTGTATAGACCTGGGGTTGTGTGTAAGGCAAGTTAAGGAGTACTTCGTGTTTTATTTAAAAGTAAGAAGATATAAAGTCTTGGGGTGTTACATTCTACCCCTCCCCCCCCCCCTCTATAAAATGAATTTATCTTTCAAAATTAATTCGCAATATTAAAAACTAAGGATATATCTACTTCATTACGTCCTCGAGTTCCCATATAGCTTCTTCAAATTTCTGATTCCTCTAAAGAACTTTAACCAGATGAGTAGTATTATACCATAGAAATTAATATCTATGAACCAAGATTTATACTAGTTTTTATTCATAAGAAAGATCATTCTTCAGTTCTACAACATCTAAGATTAGTATATGCGAAGTATCAGTTACATACATCCTTGGGAGACATACATGGAATACATTATGAATCTGAGAGAAGTTTAGTGGGAGTGCCAAGAGACAAGCAATAGTACCTAGTCGACCAGGAATCGTAAATGAAAAAACATACCTAAAGATCAGTTTTCTATTCCTTTTTAATATCAATCTTTCTTCCGTGAAGAAATTCATAGGAAACATTTCTCACTAACTTCAAATCCCATATCTCACCGACGATAGTTAGCATAACTATTATGTCAACAATGAGCTTCTTTGATGTGTTGTTGAATATTTATAACCTTCTATATAATTTCCATTTCTGTATCATTTCCCCATAGCTTTCCTTCTCCAAATATCTCCCATTATATCAGGGTTGTATACTTTTTTACATATATTTCTTCAAAAGGGTCCATAGGAATGCTCGAGTGGAAGATATTATTGTAAGAAAACTTGACAAGAGGAATGTGTTTCTCCCAACCACCCTATAAATCAATAGAACGGGATCATAGCATATCCTCTCAAGTTTGAATGGTTCTCAATGATGAAACATATATTTGAGGGTGATAAAGAGTACATAAACACAACATGTTGTCTTGATCTTATTGAAGACTTCTATAAAATGTTCAGATAAACCTTAGATCCTGGTCAGATAAACAGAATGTGGTACCCGATGAAACCTCACTATTTTCATAACTTATATCATGGAAAGATGATCAAGATACAAATATTATATTATAATAATTAAGTGTTCTGAATTCATAAGATGATCTAATACAACACAAATAACATTATGGCCTTTATATTTTTGGGGGATTTTAAAAATGAAATACATGATGATGTTTTCTCATTTCTATTTTAGTATGGTTAATGGTTGTAACTTCCCATTAGAATTTTGTATCTCATCTTTAAATTTATGACATACCAAGAACTGATATATGTAATCTAAAATATATCTCTTTTTGTTTCCACACTATAAATACTCTTTTAGATCCCTATACATCTTTGTAATTACATGGTGAAAATATAATGATGAGTTATGAGGTTCTTCCAGTAGTTCCTTTTTTAATTTTGGTATTGGCGGGACACATACTTGGTTCTTACATCTTATCATTACATCATATACAAGTTGGAACTCATGAACATTTCTTTCTTTATTTTATAGTTACACATCCTTATTATTCACATCTTTAATATTTATATGGGTAGATGATTGAACATCCATTTTAGATAGATAATATTTCTCCCCTTCTATCAATATTTCATAATTTATCCTTTGTAAATATATAAATATTAGATCTTTTTTATCCTCATCACAATTAAGCAAGAATTATCCCTTTGACTCAAATCATCCACCACCTTGTTCACATTCATAGGGTGGTAATGTATTGATTAGTCATAATTTGTAAAAAAACTATGACCATCCTATACGGAACATATTGAACTCATTATAGGTGAATATATTATTTAAAGATAATTTATTTATATATCTAAATAAAATATTACCATTTCTAACTCCAAATATTGAGTTAGGTTATCTTTCTCCTGAACCTTTCATTGGTTTGAGGCATAATCTATCACCATATCATTCTTCATAACAAAAAAACCCAACCAATTTTTTAATGCATCATTATAACCCACAAACCATTCTGCATTATAGGGTAGTGAAAATATAGGTGAACTAAAAAAACTTCTCTTAAGTTCCTTGACATTTTCTTCACATTTATTAGTACAAGAAAAATTAACTCCTTTCTGATTTAACTTTGCAAGTATATTAGATAGTTGTGATAAATCATTCAAAAAGAATTGATAATATCCATCAAATTGATGAAAACTATATATTTTATTCACAATGGTTGGTCTAGGATAATGTTAAATAACTTCTATATGTTATAGATCCTAAAATATACCCTCTCTTAATATTATAAAACACAAAATTGGAAATTTCTATTTCTAAAATTCACACATGGTAAATATTTCAAACTTTTTTCCCTTGTGGTCTTTAGAACAATCCTAAAGTGACCTTGATGGTCTATCTTTCTCTAGAAATATATATGAATATCATTTATAAATACTACCACAAATTTATCAAGGTAATATCTAAATACTCCATTCATTAAATCCATGAATATGGTGTGGTAATTAGTAATATCAAATGAAAAAATTATACATTCATAGATTACATACCTCAGACATAATTATTTCATGGGTACATCTCCACTTTTTATCCTCAATTGATAATATCTAGATCAAAGATCAATCTTGTAAAAATATTGAACTCCACGTAATTGATCAAAAATCATTAATATGGTGAAGAGTGTGCTTATTCTTAATCTTGATCTTGTTGAGTCCTCGATAATAAATATAGGGTCACATTGATTTATCATTCTTGTTAATAAAAAGGATAGGTTCACACAATGGTGATGCACTTGGCAAAATGAATCCCGTATCAAGATTCTCCAAGACATTATTCTTAAATTCTACCAACTCAATCGAGGATATTACCTGTAGAATCTTTAAAATATGTGTAGCACTGGGTATGATTTTTATTGAAAACTCAACATTACGATTCAAATGATGAATGGGGAACTCTTCTATAAGGATATAAAGAAACAGTAATATAATATACATATCTTCAATTTTTATTTTCCCCCTAACCACTTAAGATAAATACCCTGCTTTAAATAGGAATCAGGACCCATTCAATGGATTTAATTTCCATTATAAGATTATATTTATCCTCACACTGATATACAATCATATTTTTTGTTTGGAATATCAAATGTGACTTCCCTTCCTCAGAATTTACTATGTTATTTATAAAAATAAATCCCATTCATTCCCAAAATAACATCAAACCCAACTGGAGGAATAATAAAAAGATTTATTGGAAGTATATTACTACAAACTTAAATTTAGAATAATTATAGACTTGTGATGATATCATCATACCATTATAAGTTTCTACTAATAATTTAACCTCTAATAATTGATGATATTAATAGAAATTACTTGATAATTTTCATGATATAAATAATTTCATATGAATAAGCTCAAATAAGATAATTCAATATTTGAGTGTACCTGTCACCACTTCAACTTCATCATTATATCTTCAATACCTTACTAAAACCAAAAACTTTATCATAAACATAAATCATCCTTAATTATAATCATTAATAATAAAAAATAATCCATAGGATTTATAAATATTTACACTATAGTTTCAATAAATGACACCTTAGGTTTAACCTTGGTCATCTATGGTCAATATCTTATTTAAATCCTTCATAATAGAATTTAATGAAATTGTGAATTAACAAAATAATATCCCTAATGAGTTCCAAACTAGGTGTGTATTAATTGAACAGTCACCATGAAATATAATAATTTTCAATATGTACCCAACCAACTATTTTCATGGTTAACACCATAAGATACACCTTTTCAAAAACCACATCCACTTGCAGTATCCATACAAGGATTTATTTTATTAGGGAAACCACAATACTGTACCATAACATAAGATATTATTCTATTCTTGGTATTATCCTTTGGGTTCTCACTAATGTTTCCCCATTATAATTTCCAAAATTTCCTAAACTATTCTTCTGATATAATTGGGTCCTAAAAAATCCACATGGAAAAAGAAAAGAATTTTATGAAATTTGAAAAGGGTAAAATATTAAACACAAAGAATATTTTGAAGAAAATGATCAATGGACGGGATTCTGAAGAGGAAGGCTTGATCCCACAATTTAAAAACCACTCCACGGCCTACCACTCTGCATGAAACTCTTTCGCACTGCAAGGTATCCTATGAATGACGGCCCCTTGAAAATGATAAATCATTTTCAGGAAAGGCTGGTCTTTTCCATCCCTTGCGAATGAAATAATTTGTACACCTATAAATTCTTTCCTGGGATCCCACAAACGGAGGCCCCATAACCCATCGCAACCAGATAATCTAGTAGTTAGTTGTTCTATTCCCCTATAAAAACTTAAAAATTAGAGGAGAGGAGGGGATGGTAAAAATGATCGAGAGAATACGAGGGAGAAATCCCACAACCAAATCACTTTGCAGACACTATCCCACAAACCATATATGGGATACCCCTCACATAATCCCCTTGTTCATTTATAGGATCAGTCAATTTAATCATTCTCTTATATAACAGCCAATGCATTGTGAGTCAATACATTGATGAAGTTTCTATGAAAACTCTCTTTCACGAAACCACTCTGCTAAAGACCCTTAGTAGAAGATTCCATGTGGAGGTAGTGTTGTTTCTGGCTTGAATAATTAATTAATGACCCCCATGGAATGAATAAGTTCCTTCATGGATGAACCCAATGTGAATTCACCCTTCACGAATAGTAATTCACGGAGACTCCTTTGGGTATATTCCATTATGGCCCCCTTTTCGGAAAATATTTTGCAGGATCCCTTCGTAAATGATCATATGTGTCCACCTCCTATGTAGCCATATCCTTTGTGGATGACCCTTTTTGGACTCCATTCATGGATGTTACTTCATAGAAAGCTCTATACAGCCATCCCTATGTTCCCATATGAAATATTTCTCACTCTCACTAGTCTATGCCATAGGTGTTGTGACCACGTACCCCTACTCAAGACCTGTGTCAGGCTTCAGGCATGACCCTCAGAGTCGGCCCCTTCACTGCCATCAAAGAATCCCGAAAAAATAGAGAGTTACACCACTAACGTTACGAGGTGGGTTGACATAATTTTTGGTTCCACCTTATACTAACCTAATGTCCACCCCATATAATACCATGATTCAATAAATTCATCATATAACTCCTAAAATCCCTTCACCTTACTCCCATACCAGGTTATACCAGAAATGGTCTCTCTTAAATAAGTCCAACACCAGCCATTTCTTGTAATCGTCCTCTTATTCATCCTGACCACATGATGTTAAACTGTATGAAAATCATCCTTGCAACATGATGTTAAACTTTGATTCCATCATCCAAGCTATATGAATTTAAACTATAGTATACCCTATTTGAAAAACATAGGTTTCCTCCTATAATAAACATGATATGCCTTATACATCAATCATAAGTTTCTTCATGGAATGATCATGAGATGAATGCCAAACAGCAATCATGGGAATCCTCTTTTTTGTAAGACCCAACCGTACCTAATTTACCATGAGTTGATATTATCCTCATGGTTCTAGAAACTTAAGTCATCCCTCCTAGATTAAACCTCTATAATTTATTGTGGGAGGCAACACTTTTTCTCCTCTTCACCTCTTCTTGTGCCATATCTGGATTGATCACCATATGTAACAATTGTGATTACCAACATATAAGAGAAAATGTTCATACTCAATGAATTCTCCCTCTCCCTTTGGGATTCATCACCTCATCCACACATGGATAGAGTGGAATCATGTTATCTTAATATCTATTTCTTCCTCTTGTTTCTCACACTAATCATGACTCACATGGTCTTAGAGGTTAGCAATGCTCATAATATGCACATGGTCTCAAATGACATCATATTCCTCCCATTTAGTATAAGTCCCAACCATCCCCAAATCAAAATGCCTTCTTAATAAATGTAATCTCCAACATCCACTCAAATGGGACACTTCCATGTGTAATCTATTACCATTTTTAAGCTTAAATGGGTCGCTTTCATGCATAAACCCAAATCATATTCACTAGATGGGCCTCCTAAATAGTATAATCTCTAAAACCATATCTCACCCTTCAAAGGGACATATTCACAAGGAAGAAGCACTAGAAGGGAATCCCCTTTGTGTAATACCCAATCAGGTCCACTCCAATGGGATGCTTCCATGCATAAGACCTAACTGTACATGGATTCTCTATAGATGTAAGCTCTATCTTAAATCCAAACAGTCCTATTCCATGCATAATACCTAATCATTCCCCCCTTAAATGGGAAGATTCCATGCATAATCCTCAACTAAATGGGCCTTCTACCAATATGTAATCCCTTGCTGCAATCTAAATGGGCAGCTTCCTTGTGTAAGCCCCAACCAAATGGGACTCCTCCATAGTTGTTAGCCCCAAAAAAATTGAACAATGTGGTATTTGATACCTGAAAAACTGGTATCGATGGAGCTTCCGCCCTCGAGCGGTCCTGGACGAAACCCTAGCTCTCGCGCGGGGACCCAAGACGCCAGATCCTTTGCAGATGTCGTCACCGGACATTCTCCTCCAAAAGAATCAAAGACCTCTGAATCCGTCTCTCCAAAATCATACAGACATCGAGGTTTATCAGCAATCTCATTCACAATAGAAGAGGTAAATATTCTCTCAGTGGACCTCCGATTTTCTTTATTAGGTAAATTCAAAAAACATCGACCTTCTTTGGCTTATCTTTGCAAAACCATGGAAACCATTTGATTTACAAATTTTCATATCGGAATCTTGAATTCTTTGCATGTTATTTTTTGGTTTGCAATAGAAAATTATTACCATAGATTTTGGACCCATGGTTCGTGGTCCTTTGGGGGTTCTATCATGAATGTATTCAAATGGTCACTGAATTTCGATTATGATGTTGAATCCCCAATTGCACCTATTTGGATTGCCTTCCCAGGTCTGTCTTTACATCTCTTCAAGCAGAATGCCCTAAGCTCTATTGTGCGGTTATTTGGTCAACCTCTCAAAATTGATAATGCTACACTTAATCTTTCACACCCCTCAGTTGCTAGGATTTTCACAGAAATTGACATTACTCAGGATATGCCTTCAAGATTTTGGATACAGAATGGGGAGAATGGTTTTATACAGGATGTGATATTTGAGAACGCACCAGACTTTTGTAAGAAATGTTTTAGAATTTTACATATTTCAAAAGGATGTGGGATTACCCCTCATCCCCTGCCACATTTGAAACCAATTTGGGTTGAAAAGACTGCTTCATAAGGGATGACCGCTGATCAAATTGATATTCCCAAGAATTGTAGTAGCACCTTGATCCCCATTGATGATCTTAACCCTCAATCAGCCAATCCCCATGAAAATGATATCCCTCATAATTCCATGATGGAGGTCTCCATTTCTGAGGGCCATGAGACTAATGAAGAGGGTCATGAGACTAATGAGGCTGCACAACTGGAAGCTGATGAGACTTTTCAGGAAGATGCTGATAAGATATCCCAAGTGGAGGAAGACTTTCATTTGAAAGATCGAAAATGAAAAAAAGGCTATTGTTGGCCTTGATGGCTTCATCACTCCGAATCCCAGGAAAACACGAAAACATGGGGAAAATTTCAATATTTAGAGGACTATTATCACTAGATCATTATCTGCCAAGATTATTGAAAATGAGGTCCCTCCACAACCTATCCCTATTGAACCCTTACCTTAATCCTCACAATCCTCTGATTGTTCTGACTTAGAAGCTTCCTCAAGTGAGGATGAAGAAAATGATCCTACATTTAGGTATGCCTATCAATATAATTAGAAATTGGATTTATCAAAAGAACTTGGCTCCTAGTTTGTAGAAAAAGACATAACTGCCTTCTGAAAATATAAAAATAATGAAATGACTGCAGATGCTTATCTAGATATTATAAAAAAGATGTTTATCAAAGTGGATGATGAATTTAAGAAAGACCCAAACATTGATTTTGAGGACATACCTTGGCAATGACTTCTGTCTATTGGTTGTTTGGAGTTTTTTCAGTTTGCAGTTCAGTTTGGGCCTTTTATTTGCATTTTTTTGTCGATTAGAAATTGTCTTCCATTTGGATTTGTTTTTACCTCCTCTGGAAACCTGATTACTCTTGGACCTCTCATTCATAATCTTGGACTTTATCTTCAGTCTCCTTCTCTTTTCTTATTCTGGATTTGAAAATGTGACTTTAGAGCTTATGAACTCCTTTACATGGTTTTTTATGCCTCTGGTTTGGTTCCTAGAATATGTCCAATTGTTTGGAATGCTGTTACCACCAATGGATGAAGGTCAATGAGTGTATTGATGCATCAGTTTTTATTTTCAGGTCCCTACTGGCTTTGGAGGATTTTTCTGCATCGGTTATGGTTTTTTATGCTGGTTATGGGACTGTTTAGTAGAATGGCTTTGTGGATTTCAGTGGAGATTCTTTTTTGATATATGTTTCTCATCTTGATACATTTTTCTTGGTCTCGGTTTACAGTTTGGACTCTCTTTAAAATGGATTAGATTCTATTTTCGTTCACTATTTTGCTGGCTTGAGTGTGCTTTTGATCTAGTTTTTTTTCTCTGTTTTGCTGGCTTGCTGGCTTGTGGGGAGCCTGGATGCATTGCTACCTCTCTAAATTCTCTCTCTATCCTCATTATGTTCCATAATTGTTGATGATGAAGGCTTGATTTGATCTTGGATTACTGCATATTTCTACTGGTTTGTCTTGACTTCTTTATATGTTTTCTCTTTTATTCCCTGCTGGTGTAAGCACTTTACACCTCGATTTTGTAATGCTACTCTTATTTTTAATAAATTCATTCGGGGGAATGAATTGGGAAACCAATTCACGCCACCATCTTCTTTAAAAAAATAATTAAAAAAACCTGACAAACTGGGATACACAGGAAGCCTCCTAGAGGTCCAAACCCAACAACTACATCTATCCATATTTTCTTTAGACTATAGTCCCAGTAAGATCATACCCCTACCTAGAGACCATATCTCCATCAGGTTCTAAATGGATAGCTTCCATGTGTAATCCCACACCACAAGCTCCTTCGGTAATCCTCCATAGGTTTAGTCCCCGACCTAACAAAAAAACATGGGATACGATTCTGAAATAACTTAGATATGTGTGAATTCTCCATGATGTATAAACCCAGCTCCCAAATAAACCCTAATATTCTATAGACCACAACCAAATCATGTTCACCCAAGATCCCACATATCTTTTGGACCCCTTGGGCCACCTCGTTATAAGTCACACACCATCTTTTACTAGGAATCTTTCACCTACATTCAATTTCTACATTACTTTAAACTACTTGTATTGGTCCACATCACAAGACTTTGAAAGGTTATGTGTCCTATTAAGTGGCACCGAACTATGTGGGTGCTTATTCCTACAACTAGGAAATGTAGTAATCATCTCTTATATGATTTATCTGACATTAAAACAATTCTAGTCCCCCTGGATAATGGTAAACTCCAAAGTGCCACACCACATGGATTAAAAATGGTTTTGTCCTAATAAATGGACAAATAATCTCTGATTCATCCATAAAAGGGTACAATTAGTAGATAATATTTGATAAATAGAGATCCCTCTATTGACGGAGAACCTTTTATAAATAAAAATGATTTATAACCCATGATTATTCATAATGGATCATTACCTCAAGGTAATCCATGTATGAATACTTGGTAATGAAAAAAGGATTCATGAACATATCCTAAATCTATAAGAGAGTCATTCAATAAGAAATGGTTCCCCCCAAAAGGGTGTGATGATCCCAACTTCCCATCCTCTCGACTAATGTGAGTTCTTAAGTTTCATTGTCCATGTTTCCCAATAAACGTCTTCCTTTGGAAAGTTGGCCTATGATTCATAGATAAGAGAGTTTTTTGGAATTTCCAACTCCACAAACAACCCCGTTGGAGACCATTTGAGAATTTTGTACCCAATGAGATTGATTTCACACCATTCAATCCCTTGTAATAAATCGGTTAGTCGCAAATGATTTTCATTGGAAACAAATTCAAACTATAGTTGCCAATTAATTTCATACATAAATATTATATCATTTTAGATGAATTTTCAAGACATTTCAAAATAATATATGCCAAACATCCGTAGAGGTTTAGTGTCTTCGTAAACTTGGATACATAAAAAACTAGTGCATAAAATATCTATATTAATTCCAATTTTGTACTTCATATCTAGAATCCTTATTAGAAATAATGTACTTAAAACCTTTCTTCATAACCTAGGGAAGGGAAACATAAAAAAGGGTGAGCACGGATGTTTAGTAAGGGTAAACATAATATATGATCATAAGTGAGTATAAAATAAGAATAATTATATGAGAACATGATTAAAACATTAGAAAATCATACCCACTAATTAATAAATCATAATCATGAAACATGGATTAAGGTTTTATCAATCAAAAAACATAAGATATAAGAGTATGAAATCATCAATAGTCAATTATGAGCCATAAAAACATATCATAATCATAAGACATAAGTTTTTAGAAAACACATAAGATTAGAAAATCATTTCATTAGTCAATTCTCACTACCAATACTATCATAGTGGATTAGGTTCACTCCTCATTCCATCATTTCCTTATTCAAGATTCACTCTCATAACTATCTTATTTCGCAAAGTCCCTTACTAAACTAGGATCACTCCACATTCTAGTCCTTATTATCTTATGAAATATACATCTTTACCCAATACATTAGAGGTATATAATAAACTCACCCAACCACAGTTTATAATGTAACCAATCCTCCTTAATTTATATCAAACCACCTTTCACATAATAAAAACCATACATAATTATTCCACAGGATCACAAAGCATCAATTATATCATATTGTTGTAGCATATAGAAAGGATATAGGTTTCCTAAAGAAATTTATAATAATAATCATAAACCAATTAGATAAAGGATAAATATATTTTAACTGTATTATAACCCCATTAAATCATAGAAAACTTCAAATTATGTTTTTATAGATAAAAATACCGTCAAAATATCGTAATAACACCTCTTAAAAAATTCCCTTTTCCATTTGAAATCAATTATTTAGAATCTAAAATTTTACAAAAAAAAAATAAATAATTTTCTTTGAAAATATAAATTGGAAATTATAATTCAAGCTTTAAAGAAAAGATTATTCATGAATGTGTGGAAATCTATAGATGCATTCAACATTAAACTAAAAAATATTTTTTGTATTTTCAGTAAAAATTTAAAAGTATAATTTTAGGAAAAAGAAAAGAAAATTACTTTTAAACCATGGTAAAAAAAGTAAAATTGGGTTAAAAATGAAATTAAATAAACTAATGAGAATAGTAAAAACATTATAAAACCATTTAAAATAAAATATGGACATGTAAGAAAATATTCCTGACCAAAAAAGACAAATGAAATCACTTTTCGTTAAAAAAATAATTTCAGTATTTTGAGTATTTAAAGGGATGAAAATTAAAGGAAACAAGAAATATATATAAATGAATAGAGTAGAAGAAAATAAAAAAATATTATGAATATATATCATATAATTTCATCCTTTAAAATTTGAGCATAAGAAATCCTGGTAAAATGTGATTGTAATATAAAACCCCTATGACTTTAGTAATCATAGATTAAAAATTAATTAGATGCTTGAAAATAATATGGATCTATAAATAAAATGAAATGAAACATATATCATTTTAAAATACATTTTTCAATAGTATATACAGTATAGAGATATGAAATTGGTTCATAACATTAAAGGAGGTCTCAATAAAGATAAATTGAGACAAAAAACCCTTACAACATCTGTATCTTTTGAATAAGAAGGAAATGTAAATAAATAAAAATTTGGATATTAAAAACCCCTTGATTTATTTATTATTTATAAAATACATTCATTATATAGTAATCAACCTACATAAAAGAAATGATGGAGCACAATATCAAACATTACTCATGATTTGAAAATGAAATACATAAACCCTTACCTTATATCAGAAATGATTTATAAGAACTCTAAACTCATGCATAATAAGTTTATATTTATTATAATTCTATAAAATAATCATATTCGTACATATAATATGATAAATGGTCCACTTGTATCATTTCAACACTCGTTTATAAATAACTCTCAATTAAAATAATCATTTCAAGTGTTAATTTATTCATTTTTCATGTATGTTTTTGTTTAGAAGTTATGGTGATTGAACTTTGATCATGTTTCTTCTATATTTAGAATTCTAATAATTATATAATTATAATATATAATCATTTTATTCATATTTATAATCATTCATATAAATTGGTGATGAAAAATGAATTACATCACTATATGGAGACTATAGATCATATGTATGAATGAGTGAAATTTATTTTTTTTTTTATGGATGGAATTAAATAAAGATAAATATTAATTAAAATTTAAAAAATTATTATTATAACATAAATATAATATAAATGCATTAAATATATCATAATAACTAACCATGAATGATGGTGGTAGAAAATGTGTTTTACGTCTATGTGGAGGTGGTAAATGGTTGATACATAATCATATTAACATCTTTATATATTTATGATAAAATATTTATCATGTTATTATGGATAAAATAATTTTATAGTAAGTATATTAATAAATAAATTAAAATGGCTTGGTTAAGATCTATACCTCTTCTTTGAGAGACATCGTTTGGATTACACCTTAAGACTCGAATGATTTTTCTGAAGAGAATACCAGAAACTCTATTATCAATTAAAGTATTATAGAAATTATTTTGATTAGATATTATCTAATTTTTAAGGATAAAATTTTTTGAGGATGAAGGTGGCCTTTTATAAGTGAGGTGAGAGACACGTATGGAATTTCTTAAAAGATTTCAATGATTTAAAGGAACTTTCAATGGAAAGTGGCTCCAAATGGACAGCGATTTTAATTTAGGATAATATACGATTTAAATTTCTTTATAAATAATAATTTTATTGGTTTTAGTAAAAATAATACCCTTATATCAGGGTTTAACCCCCCCCCCCCCCCCCATTAAACCCATTTTAACCTTAACCATGGTAAGCGAATTTTACTATTTTTAATATTCAAAATGAAAAAAACAAGTTGAATCTATTAAATTATATTAATTATGATTATTCAAAATATATAATCCATTTTACCAAATTAAATTTCTATAAGTGGTAGAATTTAATTTTAATTAAGTTTGCAAACCATAATAAAAATCCATTTTATTTAAATCAATATTTAAGCATAAAACTTAATTTATATCCATTACTTACCTTGTAAAACCCATAAAATGAAGGTAAAAAATATTATATTTACAATATAACCAATAAATTTTATTAAAATAATTTTTTGGGAAAAAATCCCTAAAGGTAACATTGAAGAATTTTTGAGGTGTTTGTGTCTGTTGACAAAGCTGGTTTATTTGTTGACAAAGAGGGTTCCCATGGTGAATTTTTGAGTTCTAGAGATATTTTTGATAATATATGTTGAAAAATAACCATGAAAAAGGAATTTTATATCTAGAGGTGGTACAAAAAGAATAAATATAACATGGCATCATTTTCCAGTGTTTGCCAAATTTTTGGGCCTCAAAATCAGAAAATGGGAAAATATGTTTTGGAAAAATAAGTTGTGCAAAAGATAGAAGGTTGTTTGGAAACATTTTTGCAAGGAATGTTCGGTAGTAGAACGTAGAAAAATGACAAAGGCATAAAGTGCATGAAATATTTTGAAACGTGTGTGAAAGATGAGGTTTCATGGAAGAAACTTATTTGCCCAATGTGATGTCCACTGGGGTTTTGCATGCCCAAAGGGAATCTTTCATGACACAATGAATCTTCTGTGTAAGGTTCAAAAAATCTTATAAATAAAAGGTGACCCCACTCATTGAAAATATCTCAACACATAGAGATAATTTGATCTATAAATTGCCTAATAATTTTCAGAAAAGGGAGTTACGCGAATGATTTTGAGTTGCGCTCAAGCTAAGAATATTGTGTGTAAGATTTGGGTTGCACGTAAGATTGAAGTTACATGCAAGGTGTGTTCTATGACAAAATTTTAGTCTTGTGTGCAAGTCATTAAAGTTTTACACAATATGTGGTAAGGGTTGCACAAAATATTTGGAGATTCCCAGCAATACTGTGGTAAAGTGGTATTCATAAGTGGATGGAAGTGGGACATCAATAGAGAATCTATATACAGTAGAGGATGCATTCATTAAAGATAATAAAGAGACCTATAGGTCTATAAACTATGAGTAGATCTTATGAAGAAGTTGTGAGCTGACTTTAGTTGATAGAGAAATGAGTTCTCATATTGTGAATGGTCGTAAACCAGGAGGGACAGCGAGTTCGCTCCGAACATTGTACACAACAATGCACTTTTAGTGGATTTGGTACATCGGTACATCACCGGTGCATACTCCTTGGACATAGCCCAGTGAGGGTGAACAGAGTAAAATTGTTTTGTCATGTGATTTCTTTAAAAAAAATCATAATCTACAATGGAAAGAAGAGAGAAAGGAGTTTTGTCTAATAATGAAAAAAGATCAATGGGGGAAGTTGTTTTAATCTGTCATACCCTGATTCACCCCCACCCCCCTTAGGGTATCTAACCTAGTGGACCAAACAATTGGTATCAGTGTGAGGATAATATCAGTGTTTCTATCTCAATGAAGGTAACCAATCTTAAAGGGGTTCCAATCTTATAGGGAAATAATTTTCATCTATGGAAGAATCAGATGCAACACTACTTCTAATCATTGTGAATTATTGTGTTTATAGCAGCAATGCATGGTATAATAGTTGATATTAATACTGGTGAATTATCGGAAGCTAATTGAAGAAAATTGGATGCTGATATCAAGGGAATCAATTCATTAAGAGGATCTATATCCAATGATATCTATACGAAGGTGATGTCATGAAAAACATCACATGCTATGTGGGAAAAACTTTTCAACATATTTAACGGAGATTCAAAGGTCATAAAAGAAAAGTTGTAAGTGTTGTGGAACAAGTATGAATATCTTATAATGAAACAAAATGAGTCTCTTAATATAGTATTTGATAGGTTAAATGTTTTAGTGGAATACATGCAAGGTCTTGGGGAAGTCATCGAAGACTGAAACTTTTTGAAATGTATCCTGACGAAACTTCCACCTCACATTAATCCAAAGGTATCAATATTGGAAGACAAGGATCTGAAAGATCTGACACTGGATAGTTTTCATATTACCCTTGTAGCATATGAAATGCGAAATGATGATAATGATGCTGTAGAAAAGTGTAAATCCAAAGAGGTGGCATTCAAAGCCATAAAGAATCTCACTATTAAAGATTCTCAGGAAGAAGAAGTGACATATGAGGTGATATCATTCCTTTCCTCAACAATTCAATGAGGAAAAAGAAAGTTTAAAGGGAAACTTTTACTTGCCTGGTTTAGATGTGGAAAGGTTGGATATCTTGTGGAAAGGATCCCCAAAAAGTTTTAAAAAGATGATGATGTTGATGATGATGAAATTACCAAGAAGAAGTCTTCAGCCTATGTGAAAGGCAAGAAATAGTTCAAGAGAAATTTCTTTAAGAAAGAAGATTATTAGTTTACAAGAATGTGATAGTTCAGATGAGTCTGAGGTTGAGGTGGTTAAAGTGATAGAGAACTGCAAAGATCGTGGAGAAAATGATATGGTGGCAGTTTTTGGTAGTACTCAGAAAAAGGATGAAAATTTCATTGATGAAGAAGATTAAGTTGAAGGAAGAATTGATATGAAAGCTGATTTAGAGGATTCTCTTGAATAGATAGATGTTTGGAGAGCCAAAATAGAGAAATCCAAAATAGTAGTTTGTGACGCCAAACTCTATATACAACATGAAGAAGAATAGAAGTCTGAGATGATGGAAGAAATTGAGAAACTCAAGTCATCAACACGAGAGGACTCAGAATCAGTTAGTGAGTATAAAATAAAGGTTGAAGAATAGAAAAGGGATATTGATATCTTGAATAAAATAGTGAAATATCAAGTCAAGAATATCAAAGAACTTGAAAAAGTCACCAATCTATGATGAAAAGTAAAGGATCAAGAAAAACTCTTGACCCCCAATGTGACATCGGGTAAGAAGATTATTCAAAAGATGGAAAAGTTGGAAGTGGAGTATAGTGGTTCACTAGAACGAAAACAACAATCCAATATAAGTTATAAGACTTTCATGGGGATTGATCAAAAACATAAAGTATTTATGGCTGAATTCATACTGAAAGAATCCGCTCTGAGATTGCAAGTTGATTTGGGTATGAAGAAAAATCAAAAGACCCAGAGAACCCAAGAGACAACTGGTGGTGTTGAAGTGACACACAGGAATGTACCTCACATCAGGTGTTATTATTGTGGAATGATGGGACACTCACAAAATGTGTGTTCCATAGCTAATATATATAGAATGGCACAAGAACAACAGTGGAGGCCAAACAGAGCTCAGTACAATTGAACACCTTTTGAGGGAAATTACTTTTAGTGTGGAATATTTCGATACATATCTAGATAGTGTACACACTCCATTCAGAGAAATGTTCCAAAACAGTACCCAACTATTCAAAAGAAACAGATCAATGGACCAGTAGGTGAGTTGAAAAGGCAGAACAGATTTGCAGTCTTGCAAGATAAAGCTATTCCATCATACTCCAAAAAAATATCAAGGTTATCAATCTATGAAAAGTTTGGAGACAATAATATGGATCAAGAAGAAAAGAGTTGAGAAGGTAATTGTTGCTAAAATTTCCCTTAAGGAATTAGACCGTTATGGTGTATAGATCCTTAATAGTGGCTCCACATCCCACATGACAGGTAAAAAGGATCTTGTTACTGGCATAAAATATGAAAAATAAGGAGTTTTCAAGTTTGAAAATGATGTAGTCCTGAAGATTATTAGATCGAGAAAGGCCAAGTTTGGGGGAAAAGAAATAAGATGTACTGATGTCTTAGTAGTAGAAGGTCTTAGTCACAATCTGATTAGCATCATCCAGCTATGTGATTCAAGGAATTTGATAAGTATTACTAAGAAAACATGTCATATAAAAAGAAGAGATGGTTCATCGATTCTTTAGGAAAAAAGAACAAATGGAAATCTCTACCTAGTAAGTGCAGAAGAAGATATGTACTTTCTATCCAAAGAGGAAGAAAACAAGATATGGTATAAACAACTTGGATATCTATGCCAACCACCTATAGAAGATCTGGTAAAATGTGAAGCAGTAAGATACTACCCTAAGATATTATGTGATCATAAAAATACATGTAATGCATGTCAACAAGGGAAAATCATCATAAAACGTACAAGTATATGGAAAATAAATAATCAATATTGCCTGAATTGGTGCATGCTGATGTTTTTAGACCTATCACACCAAGATACATTGATGGAAATAGGTATTACGTTCTTTTCATTGATGACTACAGTGGAATGGCAGGGTTATTTTTCATTTCCCATAAGTCTTAGGAGTTTAGTTTCCTAAAATAGTATTGAAGGGAATCTAAAATGATTCCTAGGTAGAAAATTCTGAAGTTTCATACTAATAATGGCATAGAATTCACAAATATTCAGGTGGAATATTATCTCCAAAAACATAGGATAAGACATCAAGTTTCTTTAGTGAGAACTCCCAAACAAAATAGAGTGATTGAAAGAAGAAATCAGATCATCAACAACGTGGCCAGAATGATGCTCATTGAAAATGACCTACCGAATTTTTTTTGGAAGGAAGCAATTTTGACATTGGCCTACATTTCTAATAAGGATTTGTTGTGTCTGAAGGAATAAAAGATTCCATATGAGATATGGTACGAAAAGAATCCAACTGTGATGTAATTTCAAATCTTTGAAAGTATGTTCTTTATTATCAACCAAGAAAAACACAGTAAATTTATGTTACGAGGAGAAGAGGGGATATTCCTTGGCTACTCCAAAAAAAGCAAAGAATACATATGTTTTAATAAGAGTTTGGGTAAAGTATTTGAGAGAAATTATTTCACTGTTGTTGAAAATTAAGAGAATAATCAACATTAAAGTAAATAGTTTCTTGAAGAATGTGATGAAGAGGAAAGTAACACAGGGGGAGAAGAAGTAGCATAGACTGACACAGAAGAAGATACTAATGATGAACAAGAATAATTCAAGTCTGAATCTGCAAATAATCCAAAGAGTTGAGCTGAAATTGATAGGAAGAATATCATTGGTGATCAGTCATCTCTATTTCAAACAAGAATAATGAAATCACTATAGCATACATCTTTTCTATCTTAGGTAGAGCCTAAATGTTTTGCTGATGTATCTGGAGATGAGAATTGGGTTCAGGATATGAATGAAGAGATAGATCAGATTGATAAGAATCGGATGTGGGAGGTTGTTTCGAGGCTAGAAGATAAGAATGCAATTGGGACACAATGGGTATTTCGAAATAAGATGAATTAAGATGGAGTATTATTTCAAAACAAAGAATGATAGGTTTGCAAAGGGTACTCCCAAATAGAGGGTATCGATGTTGATGAAACATTTTTTCACATGTTTCAAGGCTAGAAACAATCAGATTATTCATGGACATTGTAATGCAACAGAAGTTTAAGGTATTTCAGATGGATATCAAATATGCATTTTTGAATGGGGTTCTGGAAAAAGAAGTTTATATTGAGCATCCAGATGGTTTTCTTATTCATGAAGATGATAAAAAAGTTTATCGGTTGAATAAATCCTTATATAGTATGAAGCAAGCACTAAGAGCAGGGTATTCGAGGCTTGATCAGTACTTGAAGAATCATGGATTTCATTATGGTGGATTTGATTATAAAATCTATTTCAACAATGATAGTAATCAACGGATGATGGTGATGGTTTTTTTCAATGACATAATATTTGATGAATTAGTTAAATATCAGTGTATACATTTTTCTGAATTCATGAAAAGTGAGTTCTAAATGTCAATTATTGGGGAGATGAAGTTTTTCTTGGTTTACATGTGATATAAGGAGGGAATGGCACTATTATATCTCAATCCAAATATTACGAGGTTATTAGAATATTCATAAGGGAAAATTTCAAGGAGACGACTACTCTGGTTGCTACCTGGATGAAATTATTAAAATATGATGATGGAAAGGTAGTTAAAATAACATAATACAGGAAAATTATTGGATGTTTACTGTACATGATAGTTAAAAGACCTGATATTTTTCTTCCACATGCCAAGTCATGTGATGTCAAATAAATCCCAAGTAAATCCACATGCTTGCAGTGAAAAGAATAATTTGGTATATTTAGGGAACTATGGATTTCGGTCAGATGTATAATGAAAAATCTCATCTAGAGCTATTGGGATAAATATATGTAGATTGGGATAGTTTAGTGGATGGAAAGAAATCAATGTTAAGAGGTTCTTTTTATCTTGGTCTATTGTGTTTTTTTGGATAAGTAAGTAGGAAAATTTCATTTCATTTATCACTGCAGAAGCTGGGTATATTACGGCCACTCAAACATGAACACAGTTATTGTGGATGAAGCAGCAGCTTGATGATATGGTGGTTTAAGTGAAGTCTCTGATCGAAATCCAGTGCGATAACTCAAGAGCTATAAATCTCATCAAAAATCATGTCCATCACTCAAGGAGAAACCACATTGAGATAAATTATCATTTTATCAATGAGAAGGTTGAGCAAGGACTAGTGAAGTTGGAGTAGGTGCCTATAAAGTTATAGGTTATAGACATTATGAAAATGTCCTTACCCAAGGAAAATTTTGAGAGAAATTGACTGGATCTGAGAGTCCAGTAAACTCCCCACACATGAAAATAGTGTATATGGGGTCCTCCCCTCACCCCGAGGTATGGTATGTTTTCCCTAATGTACTAATTTGTGTTTACTACTCGATTACATATCACAAAGGAGTAAACTTTGGGTTTGTTGACGAAGGGGGATAAAATGTGCATGTTCAAGGGGGATAAAGTGTAGCTATTTAGAAAATTAGTCAATACATGGGGAGAAGCTAATAGGTGGAGCAACGAGATAGGGGTAGTAGAAAGATAGGAGAGAAGATGAAGTTGACTGGAGGTGGGAATTACTCAATGTTATGAGGAAACAATCATTAAATATGATGATGCAAGAAATGGTCAATCAAAGAATAGATATTATGACAGCCGAGGATCATGATGAAATTTTAAGAGTGGTGTTGGAATCGTATCAGCAATTGGTGTTAGGAAAGAAGTGACTCGTTGATAAACTTTTCCTTATACTCTTGTTTCTCATTCGAGTATTATTCATGTGGGCTTAGAGTTTGTGTTGAGTAAATCCTTTATTGCTATTAGAATTGTAAGAGGCAAATGGTTGATGAAGATGAAAATAGTTTTAATTAGGTATAAAATTATGAAAGATTTGTCAACAAACCCAAAAGTGGAGATTGTTGGGAAAAATTCCTCACGGTAACATTGAAGCATTTTTTAGGTGTTTGTGTTTATTTAAAAGACTAGTTTGTTTGTTGACAAAGAGGGTTTATATATTTAATTTTCAAGTTCAAGAGATATTGTTGACAACCTATGATGACAATGAACTATGAAAAAGGAATGATCAATTTGGAGGTGGTACAAAAAAAATATAAGGTGGATCTTTTTTCTAGAGTTTTCCAAATTTTTGGGCCTCAAAATCAGAAAATGGGGAAATGTGTTTTTCTCAAGGGAAGTTGTGCATAAGATATAAGGTGGTTTGGAAAATTGTGTGCATCGCATGTTTCGGGTGTATAATGTCGAAAAATGTTAAAGGCATGAAGTACATGAAAGATTTGGAAATGTGCATGAAAGATGAGGTTGTTCCGAAGACACTTACGAGCTTAATGCGATGTCAAATGGGGTTTTGCGTGCACAAAGGGAATCCTGCGCAACACATGGAATCTTCCTCATAGGGGTCTAAATGCCTATAAATAATAGGTGACCCCCCTCATTCAAAATAGATCAACAATTAGAGAGAATTTGAGCTCTGGATCGCGTAAGATTTTCGAGAAAAGGGAGTTTCTTGAAATATTTTTAGTTGTTTGCAAGCTAAGATAGTTTTGGGTAAGATTTGGGTTGTTCATAAGATTGATGTTACATGCAAGGTGTGTTCCATGAAAAATTGTAATTTTTCACACAAAGCAATAAAGTTGTGCGCAAAACGTGGTAAGGGTTGCATGAAGATTTAGAGTTTCCCCATAGTACTTTGGTTAAGTGGTATTCCGCAGTAGGTAAAAGTTGGACATCAATAGAGAATATACAAATAGTGGAGGATGCATTGATTTTATATAATGAAGGTACCTACCAGTCCATAAACTGGGAGTGGATCTTCTAAAGAAGTAGTGATCTCACTTCAGTTGAGAGAGATGTGAGTTCTCATATTGTGAATGGTTGTAAACCAGGAGGTATAGTGAGTTCGATCTGAACTTTTTCAACAGCAATGAACATTTAGTGGATTTGGTACATTGGAAGATCGCTGGTGTATTTTCCTTGGATGTAGCCCAGTTAGGGTGAACCAAGTAAAATTGATGTGTCTTGTGCTTGCTTTGAGATTTGTTTATATTCTACAACGGTAAGGAGAGAGAAGAGAGTTTGGTCTAACAATTAAACAAGATCAATAGGGGAAATTGTTTTAATCTTTTATACGATGATACACCCCCCCCCATAGGGTATCTAACCTAGTAGAGATAAAAATTGGTATCATAGAGAGACTAATATCAGTGTTTCTCTCTCAATAGATGTAACCAATCATAAAGGGATTCTGATCTTTGAGGTAAATAATTTTCAGCTATAAAAGAATTGGATGAAACACTACTTTTGATCTTTGGGAATGGTTGTGTTTACGGAAGTAATTCATGGTATAACAACTGACATTAATAGTGGTGCATTATCAGAAGTCGAGTGAAGATAATTCGATGCTAACCTCAAGGGAATCAATGCTTTAGGGGGGGGGATATCCAATTTTATCTATACGAATGTGATGTTATGAAAAACATCACATGCTATGTGAGAAAAACTTTTGAATATATATGAAGGAGATTCAAAGGTTAGAGAAGAAAAGTTGTAAGTGTTGTGGAACATGTATGAAGATCTTAGAATGAACCTGAATGAGTCTGTTGATGCATTCTTTGACAGGGTAAATTTTGTATTGGAATACATGTGAGGTCTTGGTGAAGTCATCAAAGACATAAAAGATTGTGAAATGCATCCTGAGGAAACTTCCACCTCGCTTCAATCCAAAGGTATCAGTATTGGAAGACAAGGATCCGAAAGAGTTGACACTGGATAATTTCCATAGTACCCTTGTAGCATATGAAATTAGAAATGATGATAATGATGTTGTAGAAAATGGTAAATCCAAAATGGTGGCATTCAAATCCATGAAGAAGCTCACTATTAAAGATTATCAGGAAGAATAATATACATGTGATGTGATGTCATTTCATTTCTCAAATCTTCAACGAGGAAAAGGAAATTTCAAAGGGAAACTTCCACTTGCCTACATTAGATGTGGAAAGGTTGACTATCTTGTGGTAAGGTTCCCTGAAAATTCCTAAGAATATGTTGATGTCAATGATGCTGAAATTCCCAAGAATAAGACTTCAGCCTATGTAAAAGTCAAGAAACATTTCAAGAGAAATTTTTTAAGAAGAAGAATATTCTTTCACAAGAATTTGATAGTTCAGATGAGTTTGAGGTTGAGGAGGTTGAAGAGATAGGTAAATGCAAAGATCGTGGGGAAAATACTATGGTGGAAGTAGTTTGTAGTACTAAAAAGAGGATGATACTGACATTGATGAAGAAAATGAAGTTGAAGAAATAGTTGATATGCAAACTGAGTTAGAGGCTTCTCTTGAAGAGATAGATGTTTGGAGAGAGAAAAAAAAGAAATCCAAAAAATAGTTCGTGATGCCAAACTGTATATGCAGCAGCAAGAAGAAGAGAAGTCTGAGTTGATGGAAGAAATTGAGAAACTCAATTCATCAACACTTGAGGACTTAGAATTGGTTAGCGAGTATAAAATCAAGGTTGATGAATAGAAAATGGAGATCGATGGCATGAATAACATAGTGAAATATCAAGTCAATAGTATCGAAAAACATAAAGAAGAATTTGTCAATTTTTGACGAAAAGTAAAAGGTCGAGAAAAAATCTTGACCCCTAATGTGACATTGAGTAAGACTATTATTCAAAAGATAGAAAAGTTGGAACTGGATATTAGTGGTTCAGTAGAATGAAAGAAACAATCATATCTAAGTGATAAGACTGGCATGAAGATTGATAAAAAACATAAAGCAATCATGGTATAAGTTAGACTACAAGAATACACTCTGAGATTGAATGTAGATTTGGGTATGAATAAGAATAAAAATATTAAGATAACCTAGGATAAAATTGGTGGTGTTGAAGTGACACACAAGAATGTACCTCGAATCAGGTGCTATTATTGTGGAAATACGGGACACTCACAAAATGTGTGTTCCATATCTAAGAGATACAGAAGGGCGCAATAATAAAAGTGGAGGAAAAACATAGCTCAGTAGAATAGAACATCTTATGAGGTACATTGTTTTCAGTGTGGAAGTTTTCGGAACATGGCTAGATATTGTACATCCTCTATTTAGAGAAATTTTCCAAAATAGAACCAAGCTATTTGCAAGCATCAGATCAATGAACCAATAGGTGAGTGAAAAATTCTGAATAGATTTGCAGTCTTGTAAGATGATTTTGGTTCATCATACTCTGATAAATATCAAAGTTCTCAATCTATGTCGAGTGTGAAGACAATAATATAGATCACGAAGAAAAGAGCAGAGAAGCCAGTGGTTGCTGAAATTTACCTTAAGCCATTATACCATTCTGGTGTATGGATCCTTGATAGGGGATGCACATCCTACATGACAGGTAATAAGGAACTTGTTGCAGGCATAAAATATGACAAATAAGGAGTTTGAAAGTTTGGAAATTATGAGGGCCTGAAGATTATTAGCTCAGGAAAGGCCATGTTTTGGGAAAAAGAAATGAGATGTGTTGATGTCTTAGTAGTAGAAGGTCTCAGTCACAATTTGCTTAGTGTCAGTCAGTTGTGTGATTCAGGTCATTCTATAAGGTTTACTAAGAAAACATGTCTTTTAAAAGGAAGATATATTGCATTGATTCTTCAGGGAAAAAGAAAAAATGGAAATCTATACCTAGTAAGTGGAGAAGATAATATGTGCTTTCTATCCAGAGAGGAAGAAAACAAGATATGGAATAAACAACTTAGACATCTATGCCAACAATCCATGGAAGATATGGTAATGTGTGAAGAATCAAGAGACCGCCCTAAGCTATCACGTGATCGTACACATACATGCAATGCATGTCAACAAGGGAAAGTCATCAAAATAATGTACAAGGATAAGGAAAATAAATTAACAAGAGTGCTTGAATTGTTGAATTATGATGTTTGTGGACCTATCACACCAAGATATATTGATGGAAAGAGGTATTACATTTTTTTCATTGATGACTATAGTAGAATGGCATGGGAATTTTTCATTTTTGATAAGTGAGATATTTTTAGTTGCCTAAAAGAGTATCAGAGGAAATCTGAAAGGATGCCTGGGAAGAAAGTTCTAAAGTTTTTTACTGACAATGGTATAGAATTCACAAACAGTCAAGTGGTATATTATCTCAAGAAACACGGTATAAGAAATCATGTTTCTTTATTGATAAATCCTTAATAGAATGGAGTGGTTGAAAGAAGAAATCATATCATCAACCACATGGACAGAATGATGCTCATTGAAAAAGACCTACCAGAAATTTTTTGAAAGGAAGTAGTTCTAACATAGGTCTACATTTCTGATAGGGCTCTATTGTGTCTGAAGGAAGTAAAGACTCTATATGAGATGTGGTATAGAAAGAATCCAACATTGAAGTAACTTTGAATATTTGGAAGTAATTTATTTATTCTCAACAAAGAAAAACATAGGAAATTTGAGTCTTGATGAGATGAGGGGATATTCCATGGCTACTCTGAAAAAAAACAAAGCATACAAATGTTTTAATAAAAGGCTGAGAAAATTCGTTAAGGGCAATGATTTCACTATTTTGGAAAATGAAGAGAGTAATCAATAGTACAATGAATAGTTTCTTGATGAAAGTGATGAAGAGGAAAGTAACACAGTGGGGAAAAGTAGGAGATGCTGACTCATAAGAAGATAATAATGATGAACATGAATAATTCAAGTCTGTATCTGCAAAGAATTTAAATAGTCAAGGTAAAATTGACAGGCTGAATATCATTGGTGATAATTTAGCTCTGGTTCAAACAAGAAGAATTAAACCACTCTAGAAGAAGTCTTTCCTATCTCTAGTAGAGCCTAAATGTTTTGATGATTCAGTTGAAGATAAAAATGGGTTCAAGCAATGAAAGAAGATCTAGATTAAGTTGAGAAGAATTGGTCGTGCAAGATTGTTTTGAGGCCATAAGATAAGAATGTAATCGGGGTTAAATGGGTATTTCTAAAAAAGATTGATGGATATGGCGTATTAATTCAAAACAAATCACGACTGGTGTGAAAAGGGAACTCCAAAATAAAGGGTATCGGTGTCAATGAAACATTTTCACTGGTTGTAATTCTGGAAACAATCAGATTATTCTTGGCCATTATAGTTGAATGGAAGTTTAAGTTATTCCAAATGGATGTCAAATTTTCATTTTTGAATGGGGTTCTAGAAGAAGAAAGTTATATTTAGCAGCGAGATGTTTTTCTCATTTATGAAGATGAGAACAAATTTTTTTGGTTAAAGAAAGTGCTATATGGAATGAAACAAGAACCAAGGGCATGGTATTTGAGGCTTAATCAGTACTTGAAGAATCTTTTCTTTCACCATGGTGGAGTTGATTACTATCTCTATTTCAACAACAACGGTAATAAGAGGATGATAGTGCTGGTTTATGTAGATGACATAATATTTTGTGAATCATATGAAGCTCAGTGCATATAGTTTTCTAAATTCATGAAAAGTGTGTTTGAAATGTAAATGATTGGAGAGCTGACATTTTTCTATGCTTTACAGGTGACACAAGGAAGGAATTTTACTTTCATATCTCAATCCAAATATTCTAAAGAGGTTCTGAGAATATTGAGAATAGAAAATTCCAAAGATATGAAGACTCTGGTTTTAACCAGATGAAATTATCAAAAGATGGTAATGTTAAGGTAGTTATTATTATAGAATATAGGCAGATTATTGGAAGTTTACTATACCGGACAGCAACAAGACCTGATATTGTTTTCTCCACATGCCATGCAGTGAGATATCAAATCAATCTCAAGGAAATACACATTCTTTCATTGAAAATAATACTTATGTATATTAAGGGAACTATATATTTTGGTTTGATGTATAATGAAAAATCTTAGCCAGAGCTGTTGGTATATACAGATGCTGATTGGGCTGGTTCAGTGGATGATACGAAATCAATGTTGGGAGGTGCTTTGTATCTTGGTGGATTATGTATTTCTTGGATAAGGAAGAAGAAAGATTGTATTTCATTAAGCACCTCATAAGCTGCTTATATTATGGCCACTCAAGCGTGGACACTTTTATTATGGATTAAGCAATAGCTTGGTGATATGCGGGTTGAAGTGAAGTCTCTGATCGGAATCTAGTTTGATAACTCAAGTGCTATAAATATAAGAAAAAATCCAATCCATCACTCAAGTACAAAGAACATTGATATAAAGTATCATTTTATCAATGAGAAGGTTGATAAAGGACTAGTGATGTTGGAGTATGTTCCTACAAAACTACAGGTTGAAGGCATTCTGGAAAAGGCCTTACCCAAGGAAGCTTTTGAGAGACATCGACTAGATCTGGGAGTCTAGTAGACTCCCTGCACATGAAAAAGTGTATATGTGGTCCTCCCCTCTCCTCGAGGTATGGTGTGTTTCCCTAATGTACTTATTTTTGTTTACTACTCTACTGCATACCACAAAGAAGTGACCTTTTAGTTCATTGAAAAAGGGGGAGAAAATGTGCATGTTCAAGGGGGAAAATGTGTGGCTATTTAGAAAATTATTCAAGACACGGGGAGAAGCTGATAGGTTGAACAATGGGATATAGGGAGCAACAAGATAGGGGGATAATCTGAAGTTGACTAGATATGGTAATTACTTAGTGTTATGAGGAAACAGTCAATAAATATGATGATGCTATAAGTTATCGATCAAAGAATATATATCACGATTGCTGAGGTTCATGATGAAATCGTAATAGTTTTGTTGGAATCTTATCAACCATTATTGTCAGTAAAGAATTGACTCATTGATAATATTTTCATTATACTCTTGTTTCTCACGTCGAGCATTGCTCATGTTGGATTATAGTATTTGTTGAGTAAATCCATGATTTCTATCAAAATCATAAGAGGTGAATGGTGGATAAAGATGGAAAGAGTTTTAACAAGGTATCGAATTATGAAATATATTTCAATAAACCTAATGGGTGATATTATTGGGTAAAAATCCCTTAAGGTGGCATTGTTTTCCAAATTTTTGGGCCTCAAAATCAGAAAATGGAGAAATGTATTTTAAGAAAGGGAAGTTTCATGAAAGATAGAAGGTGGTTTGGAAACATGAGTACGAGGCATATTTTGGGAGAAGAACATTGAAAAATGAAAAAGGAATAATGTGCTCAAAATATTTGGAAATGTACATGAAAGATGAGGTTGCACATAATAAACTTAGGCGCCTAATACAAAATAAAATGTGTTTTTGCATTCAAAAAGGGAATCTTGTGTGACACATGGAATCTTCAACATAGGGGTTGGAAACATCTATAAATAAGAAGTTACCCCCCTCATTCGAAATAGCTCAACACTTAGAGAAAATTCGAGCTCTGTATCGCATAAGAATTTCAAGTAAAGGGAGTTGTGTGAAATATTTTAAGTTGCACGCAAACTAAGAATGTTGTGCATAAGATTTGGGTTGCGTTAAGATTGAAGTTACATTAAATGTGTGTTCCATGACAAAATTTTAATCTTGTGGTCAAGGCATTAAAGTTGCACGCAATACGTCATAAGGTTTTCATGAAAGATTTATAGTTTCTCAGCAATACTGTGGTAAAGTGGTATTCATCAGTTGATGAAAGTGGTACATCAATAGAGCATCTACATAAAGTGGATGATGCAAGAGATAATGAAGAGACCTACAGGTCTATAAACTATGAGTGGATCTTCTAAAGAAGCAGTGAGATCCCTTCAGTTGAGAGAGTAGTGAGTTCTCATATTGTGAATGATTGCAAACTAAGAGGGACAGTGAGTCTGCTCCTAACTTTGTAAACAGTTATGCACTTTTAGTGGATTTAGTACATTGTCACATTTCCGGTGTATGCTCCTTATGCATATCCCAATGAAAGTGAATGAATTAAAATTTGTGTGCCATGTTCTTTTTTTAATATTTTTTCGAACTCTGCAATGGGAAGGAGATATAAGGGAGTTTTGTCTAACAATGAAACAAGATCAATGGGGCGGTTGTTTTAATCTGTCATACCCCGATTCCCCCCTCCCTCCTCTCAGGGTATCTAACCTAGTGGACCTAACATAAACAATAAATTGATATTTGATTAATTTATTATGATAAAAACACATTGAATTCATAAAAACTATTTTTTAGAAAAAAGTGTTTGTAATCCCAAATATTAACTTATATTGAAATAAAGTATAATATTTATTCCTATATAATTAATTATATTATTCTAATTAAATGAGTTTTAGTTTACATTAACATCAAATTTAAAACATAATAATATAATTACATGAAAATAAATGACATTTTTTACAAAAATTGGCATTTTCACTATTCACTGAAAAATAAATCTTTTTAGAAAAATCCTAAAAACTCAACCTCAACTAATAATTTATTTCTGATATTAAAAAATAAAATCCATTTCCCCAAAAAATATCTAAATATTTTAGAAATAAATTTTAATGTTATTCTACAAAAATACAAATAACCCTATTTTTGAAGAAATCATATTTCTAAATCGTAAAATGACTTTACTAAAAATTGACTAATTATTTATTTTACATTAATAAATACATTTAAATTAATAAAAAAATTCCTAAATATTTTCCATAAGGTGATTATTACTATTCATACCTATCAATTTAATAGCTCAGTTATAATGATCTACTATATTGAGGTTCATATAGACTCAGGGTTTCATGTAAGACAAGCTATGGAATACTTCAGGTTTTATTTCAATGGAAAAAAAATCCTGAAGTCTAACAGACATAATGAATTAAAAAAATCGAGTTACATAATTTCATCATAGATATGAGAAACATGGTGTAATCAAATACCATCATTCACTCAAACCTAAGACATGACTTCCAAAATAATTAATTATAACCATTTCTATTTAATTTTATAATTTACACAATTTTTTTAATAGGTAGGGTAAAATGCCCCCAAATTTATTAAGAAAATAAATTCATATTTTTAATGGTGTTCAGAGTTAATACTTCCATGGCCCAAATATATTGTGGAATGAAAGAGCAATACAATCTAGTGGCCTTGATTCCCTATGGAAAAAGTGCCAGAAAATGGATTAAAGGAAGCTTGCTTCAGGACAAGGATCAGTTAAAACAACTCCCCACACCACTACTAGAGAAACTCCAGAGTTGTTGTAAATCAAATATGATGTGTTCCCCCCATCCAATAGCTTCATCATACTTTCTAACATAATGTGAAAAATTACACCTCCATCCCACATTGGAATATGGGAGAGGACTGGACAGTGGGTGTCAGCACGCCCATATTTATTTGGAGCCACCCACCCAGTTGTGATGGTGAGGTACCCACTGCACCATTAACCGGATGCTTCACATTATCTAAATGAAACACATAATTGAAATAAAAAAAGTATAAAAATCCATATTACCCACATTTTAATGAATAATATGGACAAATTATGGGTTTCTACACACCCATCTCTCTTTCTTGGTCTCCCACCTGATAACATGATCATAAGGATACGTATCACATTCCAAATGTGCCTAGACAAAACAAGTCTCATCATATCATCCACAACCCTAAAATATTTTCCAAAGTCCCAGTGGTCTAAAGGACCAATTAAATTTTTTTTAAAGGCAGAAGAAATATAAAAACTCTAAATAAACAACCACTTGTGCCACTGTTGATGTCGTTTCCACCACAGACCTACCCACTGACCACTATTTGAAGCTACCACCAATGTCACTCAAGAAACAAATAATTCTAACAACATAATTCCTTCCATCACTATGGACACTACTATCTTAGTATGAGACCACGGATACTAGAAACACTACATTCACACATTCAATCTCTCACCTATACTAAATCCACATCATCGAAATCACCCCATCAACACCCTACTTGAAGCCAAAGACATTGAAGTCATCCTCAAGCATTGAGGCCACACCACCATCATTTTACGAAAAATTGAATTTCAACACCCCCTATAGGTCTAATTCCATGGTGACAATGTCATCACAAAAATATCTAGATCAGATCTACAATGAGAATACTAAAATCCAATTAGGGTTAGATCTATCAGGATAAACAATAAAGTTGGAATTTGGAAGAGTATTCATATGATGTGAGGAGTGATGAGGGTAAGCTAACACCACCACCACCACCATCACTAATCTACTCCAAATCTAACCACAACTAATTTTAATTACATAGAAAAATGAGATCCACCTGAAAACCTAGAACTACATCTAAAAAATACTACCTCTTGAATGATGAAGCACCCACTACCACTCGATGCCACTTCCATAAATCAATGACACTTCTAGATTAAAAAAAAATCATATTTGGGTTGCTAATGAGAGAGATA
The DNA here is from genome assembly GCA_963277665.1 of Viscum album. Lineage (NCBI taxonomy): Eukaryota > Viridiplantae > Streptophyta > Magnoliopsida > Santalales > Viscaceae > Viscum > Viscum album. The sequence continues at coordinate 879,363,510 of OY728153.1, read as the reverse complement.
ACTCCTAAGAGATCCCCAAAAATACAATTTATAATTAATTTTAAATTTAATTCACATAGGTATAATTGCTCAAAACCTCACTAATTTATCTCAAAGAATAGAAACCATGGCCCACCACTCATTGGAAGTCCATAGAATACACTCTAAACCATCCAATAAAAAATCTATAATACATGACACTCGTTCAATTACCAAAATAATTAAATTTAAAAGAAATCCCTAAATAATTTCATCAGGCTATTTAAATCAAAAAAATGGCATGTGATATCTTGTGATCACCCTATCAGGACATCCTTTATCTAATCTCAACAAAATACCCTTTATATCTAGATTATTCCACTATGATCTAGTGGAATCATCACTAAAAACCCTCTCCCAAAAAAACACATGAACTCTGAAGAGAAAAGAGAATAAATGAGAAAAAACTATATAAATTGTCAGATTTTCCTCATGATATTCTTCAAATCAAAAATCAATTGAACCTCATAATAATCAAGGGAGATTCTAATAATATAAAGAAAGAATGGAGAGAGAGCCTCCATGGAAAATTTATTATGTTCTAGGAATGTCAGAGCCATTTTTTCAATCATAAAAATAATTTTTACCATTTATTTTTATTTATCATTAATTTTATTTTATTTATCTTTTTTTTATTTATCATTTTATTTTATTTTATTTTATTTTCCTTATTTTCCTTTATTTTCTTTCTTCTCCACCATTTCTCCTCCCAGTGTAAGTTTCCATTACCCTATAGATTGTTATCTAAATTAATTGTAAATTAATTATAATTTATTTATGCATTTTAATTATTTGTAATCTTATTCATAATTATTTTTCACAACTTAATCCATAATTAAAATATGGGGAAAAAATAATAAATTATTTTATATCAAGTTACCCAATAATAACTTACCTTATTGTAAGTCACCATATAGAATGTAACTCGATAATAAATTACCCTATAATAATTTACCTAATTGTAAAATACCTGTAATAAGTTACCCTATAGTAGAATACCCTATAGTAACTTACCTTATAAATTGTTACCCAATAGTAACATACCTTATAGAAAGTTACCCAATAGTAACTTATCCTATAATAATTTACCCTATAGAAAGATACCCTAAATAAATTTACACTATAAATGTTTATCCTAGAGAAAGTTACCATACAGCAACTTACCCAATATAAAGTTACCCTACTAAAAATTACACAATAACTAGTTAACATGTAGTGAGATACCCTATAGAATGTTACATTATAAAAATATATCAGATATAATTTTTCCCAATAGAAAGTTACCCTATAGTAACTTATCATATAGTAACTTACCCTATACCAAGTTATCCTATTGAATGTTTCCAAATAGTATCTTTTATAGGTTTTGTTTAGTCCTATTATGATCATTTGAAGTGTAAGGGAATAAATATGTAGTATAATCCATATTCGATAATATAAACATATAAATAATATCAAAAATATAGCATCAACAAAAACATTTACCCCACGTACAGTAGTATCATCCATCCTCTCAATCAAAGGATAATTCTTGTTAAAGATCACTTAAGTAGTAAAAAAATGATTCCAGTATCTAAGGGTTTACAACAAATGTTTTATCGATGAATGTTTCATGATAATACTGAAACTTTTAAAGGTGTGTTTGTGCCTTCTCAGGATAGATAAATTAATCTTCTAAATTAAGGGATTTTTTTCCTCTTTTTATGAAACTGACGATCACCAAAATGTCAAAATAATGTGATCGGCTCATGCACACATAATTAATATAACCCATTATACTTATATAGAAAAATCCTAACACTCCAATATATCCCATACACTACTACCTATTGGTAATAAAATTCATTGAAAACTTTAATGTGAAAAACCAAAACTTGAATGAACCACCCCTTTGGTTCTAAACTGATGAAACCATGTGGGTTCTGTGGTAGTGCATGGGTTGCATTGCAATCTGAAGTTTGAATATAGACCTCAAGAATATTTAGTATAATATTTATGTATCATTTTTATTATACATGAATCACATGATTATATTTTAATTTCACCTTCAACAATCTCTTATTTTCACATAAAATCCATAAGGACTTAGTTCCAAACTTCACATCTCTTTATAAATCCATACAAAATATTTTTAATATGGTGTCATCAATCTTTCTTTTTTTTTGAACATACACTTTATCCAAAAATTTATCTTTATCCAAGGGCCTAACTATGTGACCCCCAGGCCATAGTAGTGTTGAAAACAAATATGGAATCCCAATTTCATACATGTAAGCAAAGAGATACCTCTAGAAAAATATCAATATTACTCAAGATACTAAGTGGTATGGTGTGATCTCTATCAAACATACACATGTCTCTATATGAACATTCCAACTATAAGATGTCTCTTATGAATTGTATATACACTTATATAATCCTTTTTTCAATTCCATATAATGACTATTATATATAGAACATGTCAATCTAGTATAGATAATTCATATTTTCTTAATTATATAAAAAATTATATCCATGTCAATGAATAAATCAAATGTCATTCATCTTATAGAATTATGTAATTAATATGCCAATCCATATCTTCAATACACATTATTTCATGATTTATACCATAAAAGTGTACTCAATACATCCTCGATGATCATGGATCCTAGTGTCTTTGGGAAATTAAGTACATAGAACATCAACTTGGTACATAGATAAAACAAAAATATTGAAAAATTACAAAACATGCTTTTAATATTCTATATCTTTTAAAATATCATGGGATAACTAAGGGAAATATATAAGAAAGGGTTGAGCTATAAAATTTAGTAAGGGAATAAAAAATAATAACCTGATAAAATTATTACATGATATTAAATAGAAATTTAAATGGTATATAAAAATATTGAGAATCATAAACATGAACATCAAATCATGACATACAATGATAACATAATGGCGAAAAGGTAATATGGAAATAATATTAAAAATGACATCATAAACATTGTTCAAGGATAACCACTAAGACATCATAAGATTGTGGAACAAGTATAATAATAGACTAGTTTTACTCTCTAATATCATACATGAAATATTGTGGGACTAAAAAAATTACCCAATGCATTTGAGAACTATATAATTAGGATCATACTCCTCACTTTTATATCACGTACATGCATAAGTATGCCACATTGATCATTGAAAATAATATCGTATTTCATCACATTTGATCCCATGATTAAGGATTGTGGAATACGTACATGTAATTCCCCCATAAAATATTGATAGTTATGTTTATATGAGTATCCTTGTGTGTAAATGGTGATGGTATTCACAATTTAAAAGTTTGTCATGAGAAAATCAAAGGATAATTCCGGCAGCATAACAGGGGACATAATGAATCATGGGATGGATTAATGAGAGTAAAATAGGTATCTCATTTATTTTAAATCATAATGGAAATAATATGGATGTGTAAAATCAAATCCCATCAATATTAATTGAATTAAAAAAGTCATTACATAAAAAAGTTCTTGAATAAAGTGTAGAATGAGAGGATCCCTTAGCTTGACTGGGTGTTTCCAATAGCTTGGTAGGATCTTCTTGACTAATTGGGGGGACATTGAGAGGGATAAATAGACTAAATGGCATATTATAGTTCTTCTATAATGATTTTTTATGAATATCAATGGAATCAAGGGTGGGTTTATATAGGAAAATAGAGAGGAGTTATTTATTATTTCCCAAACTTTAATTTTGGACTCTATACAATAAAGTAATAAAAACCACAAACCTTACCTCATTTTTTACCTTGTTTTATACCAAAGATGAGTGGATTTAATTAATTTATAAATAAATTAACCAAGAACATTTAAATAATACCCTTTTTGAAGTTTCATTGAGTCATGTTTACAAGGAATTGATTTTAAAACCTTAAAATATAATATAGGTATTGGAAAATTCATAAAGGGTTTATAAAATTAATGAAATAAAATCAAAAAATTATTTTAATGGGTAAATATATATTTAGGAATGGATAAATTTTATGAAACATATTAATTCAATTTGGATTCATTATTATTTCATAATACGTATCGTATATAATTTTTACCTAAAAATTCGATTGTCTCAGAAAATTAGGAAAAATTCACCATTGGATATTTCTAATGTGCTGATTCCAAAAGTAATATTTATTTTATAAAAATAAATTTCAAAATAATTTTAAATTAAAATTTTAAATTAAAATCATTGTTTATTGAAAAATATTGGGTTTTTTTATAATATCAATTTTCTAACCCTTAAAAAATAAAATATTCACTTCATAAAATCATGCTATAATTTATATTTATAATATAAAATTAAATAAGAATATTTTATTAAAATGTCATTTATTTAAAAAAATTCATGAATTCACTAAAAGGAATATGTTAATTGAAAGTGCATATTATCCATTAATATAATTAATTATTTTTCATTTTAAAATATAATTTTTATCAGGCTCGTTACTTAATATTTTATAAAGTAAAAAACAAAAATGAATAAATATAAATTTTATTTCATTAAAAAGAAGATATAAAAATTCATACTTTTAAGGTTGCGATACATAACCCCTTATTACACCAATGAACACCCTAAGGGTATGTTGCACGATTGGGAGATTCTCATGGGTTGGTTTGGCGAACATAGTGTGGGTAATAATATTGATGAGCTCAAACTTCTCTTGTAAATGGTTTTTCTCATGATTTAGTTTTTGGATCTCATATTGGTATTGATCAAGGTCAAATCCTAGATATGATATATCCCTTGGAAGCTCTAATAAATGGTCTCCATAGGGTATGATCCTACTAGTAGAGGTCATCGCTACTTTTTTTCCTATGTCAATAGAACTTTATCATACCCCTTAGTATATACTAATCATTTGAGAATTGTACAATGGTTGTATTATCTATGGTTGTGATTCTTAATGATATTTTAAATCTGATAGTATATAACTTATAACAGCCCAATATAACTGAAGTAGTGCATGTGTTTTCTATATTTACATTACATAAATAAGGAACTTATTTATTTAAACATAAAATTTCATTCATAAAAGTTTGTTTCATTAAATTATTTCCCCCTTCATTAATTTCTCCCTTGATATTTTCATTTCATACACAAATACTGATGAGTGTACTTCTATTTCATCACCTCTTCTAGTTCCAAAGTAACTTCCTCAAACTTATGGTTCCACCATAACCCTTTAAAAATGTGATTTTTCTTATGTCATATAACCTAATCTCAATGATCTAATATCTTCACCATATTCTCCTCATATGAAATATCATTAACCAATGGAACCCCCATTGTATTCAACACATGTGATGGTTCTAGTGTATAATGTCCCCAACTCGAGAGCCACTAAACAGGTGCCCTGGGCTAATTCATCACATGACATCAAGCCCCCCCCCCCCATCATACACTAGAGGTTGAAAACTAGTAGAGAGGGTAAAATAAGTAACATTGAAAGAAAATACCATCTTTACCAGAGTAATTCACAACAGATAAAAATGAAATCAAAAAAAATATTATCCAATGAACATGCATAACAAACCATTTCTCAAACTGGGTAAAATTTCACAACCAAACATTTAAATATGTAATGTCATGAAAAGTAGTTCCAAATTGAAAAAAAAAAGTAAATACATTAGTGGATCCCCCAAATAGGTCCCGACTCTATGTTTAGATCCTCAATTATGAATTTCCCATTCCCAACTCAACTTCATAGCATAGGGCCCTTAACCTTATCCTGACCTGCAACCATGAGATCATCTCAGGTATCTAACTGAGGCTCAAGTAGGGTGTGAGTATAACTGAGTAGGTCACCACCAATGGTGTCTATAAAATATCTTGTCTAAATAGATAGTACATTAATATACTAATTAAATTGAAAGAAAACAAGAAAAACTCGGGTTTCATTAGTTAAAAAAATTTAATTTAACCCCTTTCAGTCATTTTTACCATTTTAATCATTTATTCCATCTTAATTACTTGATCCATTTTCATCACATGTTCCATGGGTTAGGCGTATACATCATCTAAATATGGATCTAACTAAATCAATCATTATACATATCGGAATAAGTCAAGTCCATGTCTCGCTATGGATAAACACATCACATCAATACACTATCCTCGCCTCTAAACCTCGATCTGGGCGGAATGAAAATTTTAGGGTAATATATCCTTTTTCCCCTTCCCTAACCCATGAATTTTGTGGTGAAGTTTAGATCCTTAGTATAGATCGACCCGTGGGTGTATAACCTCATGCCAATAACCCACTCTACCAAGCCATGTGCACATGCTTATTTATCCATTCACCACACACATACCATTTCACAACCAAACACAACCAATACAAATAGAAATCACATTCCATAACCATAAAAATGGGAATTAATATTATTCCATAACTCATTTTCGATTTACCTCTCATAGTTGTTCAGTACAACTCCCATTCTTATGCCTTAACCCATTAAGTATATTGAAAAATTCCCATGCATTATCCATTATTCATCAATTAACATACATAATCTTGTATAGACCATTTATCATTTCACAAGTACAATTCTTATATAACATAGCACAACCAATTTTTTAAATTTATCCCATTCGGTTTAGACCATGATCCCCATGTATTAACTCATTCAACATATTTATCAATTCCCTTATGCAAACTTGTTTACATGTTCTTCAATTTGCAATCCATTGTCAATTTAAGGTGTTCAACGTTTCATATACACTAATCCTTTTTTAATTTAATAAAAATTAAACCATTAAACATGATCTCAATTTAATCATTGAACTTATTTATCATTCATACAACTTAGATCATAAACCCATTACCCTTTTTCCATTTCATGGTTCATATAATCCATTGTTATTCAACCTAATGACCCCTTATGCCATTACTAACCCTAGGCACAAATATCATTATTCTATTTCAACTAAACCAACCATATTAACCCATTGTTTATGGTATCAATTTTATCACATGTCAACTCTACACTTAACCTTAATAATTTCTAGGTTCAGGAATTCCAGTGCATCCCATGGGTCACCCTAGATCATTCTAATCATCCTCAACACATCCCAAGGGGGTCGTGATGGGTCTAAATAATTATTAAGTCTACTATTTTACCAATTTTTACTCAATGTGAGAAATACACAATAATAGGGAAGTAATATCTCAACACACATTCACAAATATATAACAAAACTATGAGATATAACTTGTAGAACAAATATCTTGTATCCGACGATGAACGCACTATTTATCATAGCCTTGGTTCTAGATCCAAATACCCTTTGAATAAAAAACCTAGATTACACCGTAAAAATATGGTTTTAGGGATTTTAAAGAATATGGGATAAACAAACAACCTTAATCCTTAAAGAAGAATCAAGAGGAGCATTAGTCTTATTCAAGGCAACGATTTGTAACCAATGGCACTCAAAACTAACAAGAATAAAAGGAAGAATGACCTTGGGAATATTGGGTATATTTGGCTAATACTTAGTGTTTATAGGGGTAGAAATGAGGGAGAAATAAGGTGGGGATATAAATATCCTGTAATGGAAAGAATATAAATTTTATATCTTTTATTAGGGAACACGGTTTGTCCGCACAGTTTTCCAAACTGTGCGCAAATTGTGCATAGGATACAGACTAAGGGGAAAGGTAATTTGGTTACTAGGGAAGATTTATAGGATTTGACTAATCATGTGAAAAATGTTCCTAATTTCACTTTCTAAGGTCTCATGGTTCACCTGGTAAAGCCGCATGGTTTACTTAACCATGCACCGACCATCCGCCTAGCACAAGTTGACTCAGGTTTCTTTCTTTTTGTGTCCCGAACCCTCAGAACACCCCTACGGTTCCCCTTACTCCTAAGAAACATCTCATTCACCATAAAAAATAGATAAAAACCAAAAATTAAACAAGTTAATACCTTAAAAAATACTAAGATCTTACGACCACCCAACTTTATAATGGATCTTCCTCAAGCCGCACTCCCAAGCATCATTAAGATTTCACAAAACGATATCAGGAAACTTTGCCTGCCTATCCATTCCCATTTCCTAAGTTTTTCATTGAACATTAAAATACTATTACAAAATTATAACCAAAGGCACGGTATTTCCCTGAAATAATTCCTCACTATAGCCCACAACACAAACCAGATACTCCTCAAAGGACACATCAACTTCAACTATACATCAACCACTAGAACTTCATAGGGAAAAATTAGGCAAAAGTTCCTAATTTTTATCACATTGAAACCTTTTAATATGCATCATGCCATTTTGGAGGAGCCAATCGGCACCCCATCAGTCTAATCCTCCTCTCAAGTAATTACCCAAATCACTTGGCATCATTTTTCTCTATTTTAAATACTCTAACGGTGACCAAACCCCAATATCACCCAAAAGAAAACACACTGTCTTTACCAAAACACTTTCTAACTTATCCCAATCCACAACTCAGGTCTGGATGCTCCAATTCCATAATAATACATCTAAACTCAATAAAAACTCTTGGGAAACTCAATCGATTAAATGCGTTCAAACACTCGGTATTAGGGCCAACTCACCCGAATGGTGATCACTTATGTCCCTCCAACCCGAAACTCTGATCACATCATCAACCAATCACATTACCATTATGGTTAACCCCACCATATTCCATTATTTTGAAACCACACTATTAAAAAAAGACCACCAGAATCTCAACTCAACTTTCACATCACACCCGGTGTGTTCCCAACTCACTACGCCCGACCATCCATATGGAATCCTCCCTGCACTGACCTCTAGCCTTGTTGTTGAAGCTAACCGAGAGGAAATTCATACTCTATCCATCCGAGTACTAAGATAAAATTGACCTCACTCAAGTATGATTTCATTTATGAATGGCACTTTCTGTTGCAACATAAAACTATAGGTGGATCACTCTCACCATACCCATTCATGTTTACCATCTCTGGTTTGACTGCCCCTAACTGGCTTCTCCCAGAACACCCATATTCCACTGATGGAACACTACCCATTTTTTCACCTTCCCAAGGATATTTATGACTTTGAGCCTATCATTATCATCCAAAACACCCACTAAGGTTGTTTCCTGTATTTTGGTAGGATTCCTTCATCACAAAATCACTTCCCTCTAAACCATCATCAAGCTTCACTTCCCCAATCAACATTCTAAACACAATAAACCCTATTATTCATACACTAACTAAAGAAGTATATGTTCACAATTAAACCCACTCCAAAATTTGAAATTCACTTCTCATCTCAAAATATCCACCAAAGGTGATTTACCACTCTACACATTTCTCCTTTTCTCCAAGCCGAGTCGAGTCGTCCTCAGTTGACTCATCTTGGAACGCTTAGATTCACCATTATAATGATACTAAATCACATGGAAAAGGTGGATAAAAACATCAATAAATTACAATACCACCCAAATACACTTATCTAAGTCTAATTGTGATTTTCATTGAAGGTATAGAACCCTACCTCTCTTGTCACAAACTATTGTTACGTCTCACCATTCCCTTTAATGAGTAAATCCAATGCCCGGATCATTCAATCACCATAATAAAGGACCACCTAGCCTCTCTTAGAGACCCATCATGAACCTCACATGTTCCAAATTGGAATCTTGGTGTCACTACATCAACTCATCATTCTTCTCTCTGCATCCAGAATTGACTTGTCACTCCCCGCCTTAGAAGTGGCATTGTCATTTCTTTTAATGAAGGATTACAACCACTACGGATTACCCTTTATCATAAGAAGAACCTAAAAACATAGACATGGATGTTTCCCAAAACAAGAAGAACGAAAATTTCCCATAGCACATTCGTGACTTCCGTGAATGACACCCACAACATGTTTTTCCACGCCTTCCATCCTGAGGACCTCAACTGAAAACTGTTGATGGTGTACATCACTCCATACAACTTAACATATACCTCCTCCATAATTTTAGACTCCATTATTTTCCTCATCCAACCGAAACACCTTCAAGTTTCTAGGCGTAAATCCAGAGCTTTTCAACTTACCTGGGATGATGTAAATATGTTGGGCATGATCATCACTAGTCAAGGTACGCTAAGAAGTTTTTGAAGAACACTATCACCAACATATCCATTACCGATTTCACTTACCATTGTAGAACACCATGACCTACTAAAGATCTCAGGTTTCCCTTCCACACACATCCCAACAGTACCTAACCACCACCACTCATGTGTTATTTCCAACCAAGACTCACAACCACTCCATGACCATCTTCCAAGAAGTCCTGAACCAACGTTTCATGTGGAACTACTTCTGCCACACCCCTATGCTCTTTCATTATGCCCCCCATAGATAACAACTGAAACAAAATGGCCCACCACACCAATAAAATCAACGATCTCTTGCATGAACACTCTCACCGCCTTGGTTTTTTAGAGAATGACATATGCTTATCCCGATAAAAATCACACCTTACCAGTGCTTGCCCACAGCTAAACCTCATTACATCCCTCAAGGTTTCACACATTCCTATGACTACTCATACACCAAATTTAGATCCTACATTCCCACCATCACCTACGCATAGCCCAATGCCTTCTAACTCACATAACCATGCCTCTTGGTCTGCCATCCTCATCGACCCAAAGGAATTCTCAACATCCCACCCAATAACCAAATCATTACTTCGAACAAGCTTAGCCATGTGACCACCCTCACCTTGGGTTTCACCATTAAAACAAAATAATCAGACATTTTTTCATTCACCCTTGTCTCTTCTATACAAAAAAACATCAAGACATCTATTAACCATCATCCAAACTAACAGTTTGGAAATCCATGTGATATAGCCCTTTGAATCTAACCTTACTACAAACTACAAGCACTCGGGTTTCCTTATGAAAGAACTAGGGCACAAATATACCATTTACCAAAATTTTATGGTACTCATTATTCATCGATTCCACCTCTAAATCACTTACCATTCTTCATATTCCAAGGAACCTAAATCGTTGGGCTGGCTTCTAACAAGGTCACCCTTGATTACCCCAAAATTGTCAACACATAACCACAACTCAGGTCACATCACCAACCCATAAACCTTCCCACTTATCCCTCCAGTCCAACTTGATGTAACACTCTCCATTTCCCATTGAAAAAATAAAAAACATCCACTTGTGTGGCACAAACCCAAAAGAATTAGAAACCCCATCTGTCCTCTCTCATAGGACACCTTAAAGGTCGAAAGAAAAAAAACCCTAAACTAGAGTCATAACAGTCATTGTTCCTCCTTCCAACCCATAAATAACAAGCCACAAAAAATCAATTTTATCCAATGGCATTCTCACCCTCGTTCTGATACCACTACACATAGCGCACCATGTGACCATTTATTCTAGGTTCCACACCAAAGGTAACCATACACAAACATCAACACTATGAGACAAACACCCTCTTTGGGGCCCATAACACAACTCATAAGGTCCCTACTCACAAGATCAAAAAAATCTACGTACCTTCCTTAAGGTCCGGAATATAATTTTTATGGTCACTATGCATGAGGGTTTCCACACATGCATTACCAAAAAATTTATCATGGCCCAAAGGCCACAGCCCTACCGAGGGTTCCATGAGGAAATCTCCAATGCCATTTCATAACCCAAAATTAATCACAACTAAAATCAAATTTCTCAAACTAGGGCTCTCTCACTACACCAAACCACCCATACAAAGGGTCAAATCGACAACATAAAGAATAAACACTACCCGATTCTCCAAAAGTTCCACCATTACACATCCTTTTATAATTAGCATCGCCATTTTTGAGCTCAAACATACAAATTTTAAACTCCCCAATTCAAAACTTGTTAAATTCATTGTTTTAACTCATTTAAAAAAATCCTTAGGAAAAATTCATTAACCATTTTATTTTCACTACACAAATCCTTCTCTTTCAGACATAATTCCACCTTTAAATTTTATCACAACACAAAATTTTAACCTAGTCATATTGTTTCTTTATACACACTATTCCTTAAATATTAATTTTTATTGTTTTAATTTACCCTATTTCATCACCATTATTAGACACCATTTTTTTCTACATATTTTCTAAAGAAATAAAATGTACTCTACTCTCTATGTCTCACACACCCATCCTGTGTTTGCATATCATGATGCATGCCACTTATATCCATAGGTTCCTAAAATGATGCATGAATGAACTACTTCATTCCATTCCACCCATGGGAAAAGTATCATAAAATAGTCACATCACACAACATGTGCATCACACAATGCTGAAATATCATTCAACTATAACAACACATGTTAAGAACAATAATTCCCACACTGAGTGAATTGGGTTTCCCTCATACATGTGTTAGATACTCCAAAGAATGATCTCATTACCATGGCCTGAGACATCCTAACCTATTGTCTACCACCCCAATTAATAAGACCACATAAACAAACTACTCTGATACCACTTTAAAACATCCCCATTCCAGGATCCACTAAACATGTGCCCCGATCCGAGTCTTCACATGACCTCAAGCATGCCTCCCCATATGATAGAGGTTGCAGACTAGTGGTGAGAGTCAAAAAATTCATGTGGTGAGACTGTACCATCTTTATCATAGTAATACATAGCATATAATAATGAAATAGTGGAAATAATATATATTACTCAATGAATATGCATAACAAATTATTTCTCAATCTAAGTACACATCCAAATACAAATAGAAAAATATGTAATGTCATGATAAGTAGTGCCAAAGTGAACAAAAACCCAAATTAAAGACAATAATGGAACCCCCGAATATGTCCTGACTCCAAGTACATATCCTCAATCTTTCATGTCCCAATCCCAACTCAACTCCCTAGAATGGGGCCCTTGCCCTTGTCTTGACTTATAACAATTAGATCTTCTCAGGTACTCAATGGTGGACCGAGCAGGGTGTGAGTATAACATTGTAGGCTACCACCAACGGTGACAAAACAAATATCCATTTTAAATAGATAGTTCAAAAAATTACAAATTAAATGACAAGAAAACAAGGACAACCCAGATGGGATTAGTTATGAATCATTACATTAACCATTTTCAATCATTTTTACCATTTCTATCATTTATATCATCTTTATTACTTGATCCATTTTCATAAAATGTTCCATGGGTTAGGCATATACATCATCTAAACATGGGTCTAAGGAAATCAATCTCTATTCATAAGGGAATCATCCAATTCCCTATATCACTAGGGATAAACACCTCACATCAACACACTATCCTCACATAAAAACCTCAGTTCATGTGGAAATAAACTGTTATGGGAATAGATCATCCATCCCCTTCCCTAACCCATGCATTTTGGACTGGATTTTAGATCCTCAGTGTAGCTTGGCCCATGGGCATAGAACCTCATGTAAATACCCCACTCAACCAAGCCATGTGCACATGCTTATTAATTCATTCACCACACGCATACCATATCAAAACCAAACACAACTAATAAAAATTGAAATCACATTTCATAACCATATACATGAGAATTAATACTATGCCATATCCCATAACACATTTTATATTTACAAATCATATCCATTTATCCCAATTCTCATTCTCAAGCCTTAACCCATTAAGTATATTCAACAGTTCCCATACATTATACATTATTCATCCATCACCATACATTGGCCCGTATAGCCCATTTGTAATTTCGAAATTAAATTTTTTTTATCACATAGCACAACCACTTTGTTACATTTAATCCATTAGGTATACCCAGTTATTCTCATGTATTAACCCATTTAATATATTTATCAATTCCCTTATACAAACCCATTTACATGTTCTTCAATTCACAAGAAATTTTCAGTTTAACATGTTCATCATTTCATATATACTAATCTTTTTTATAATTTCAACATAATTTTAATCCATTAAATGCCATCTTAATTAACAAATTTAACTCATTTTTCATACATAATCCTTAGAACATCAACCCATTACCCTTTTTATATTTAATGGTTCATATAACCCATTGGTATTTAACCAAATGACCCCTTATTCCATTACTAACCCTAGGAAAAACTATCATTATTCCTTTTCAAATAAACCAACCAAATTAACATGTTCTTCATGGAATCTACATTATCAGACATCAACTACACACTTAACCTTAATAAATTCTAGGTTTGTGAATATCGGCTCACCCCATGGTTGGCCCTAAATCATTTTAATCATCCTCAACGCATCGCATGGGGATCATGAGGGGTCTAAATAATTATTTATCCAACCATTTTACCTAATTTTACTCAAGGTGAAAAACTCACAATAAGAGGGAAGCAATATCTCAACACACATGCAAAAATCTATAACTAGAATATAGGATATAACTTGTATACCACCTACCTCGAATCCGATGATGAATGTACTATTTATTATGGACTTAGATCTGGATCCAAAATCCCTTTAAATACCCATACTAGATTCCAAATGAAAAACTAAAGTTTATGGATTTTGAAGTTTATGGTAGAAAATAAAAACCCTAATCTTTAAGGGAGAAGTAAGAGGAGTATTAGACTTACCTGGGGCTTCAATTTGCAACCAACGGTGCTCCAAACGGCCAATAATCAAAGGAAGACCACCAGTGGGAATCTTGGGTAGATTCAGTTCTTCCTTAGGGTTTAGAGGGCGATAAATGAGGGATAAATCATGAGGGGATCAGAATATACCATAATGGAAAAACTATAAATTTACCAACTTTTATTGGGGTGCACGGTTTGTCCGCGCATTTTACCAAACCGTGTGCAAACTGTGAACAGTATACTGTCTAAGGGAATAAGGTCACATTGTTACCTAGGAATCTCTACATTGTTTGAATAACTATTTGCCAACTATGTGTAATTCCATTTTCCATGGTTCCATGTTTTACCTAGGAAGGCCGCATGGTTTACTTAATTGTGTTCCTTGCACATGTTGGCCTATTTTTCTTTCTTTTCATGTCCCAAACCCCTAGAACACCCCCAAGGATCCCCTTACTCCTGGGAAACATCTCATTAACCAAAAAAAGTGATTAAAACCAAAATTTAAACAATTTAATACCTTCCTAAGGACAAATATCTTACATGGTATGTACTTTATCAAGAGGGTTACATGGAACACATCGTGTTCTTGAGATATGTTTGGTGGGAGTGTTAGTCGAAAGGTCGCCACTCTAATTCAATGAAGGATATAAAAAGGGATATGTATCTTGGACTAAGATCTCCTCTCTTCACAAACCATTTTACTTTATTCCATGGTGATATATGAAGGGACACTTCATCACCGACCTCAAACTCCAGGTCTCATTATTGGTTTTATGAATAGATTTTCGATCAAATTTTTTCAAATTTCATATTATGCTGAATGGCTTGAACCTTATCTGTAATATCTTAGATAAGATCAATTTCCATCATCTTTCATTATCCATCTTCATCCCAACATGTTGGATTCTAACTCCTCTTCCAACATAGACCCTCATAAGGTTCCACTTGAATTCTAGAAAGGAAACTATTGTCATACGGTAACTTCACTAAGGAAAGGTGTTAATCCCAACATCCTTGGAAATACATTGAACATGATCTCAACATATCTTCTAGATTTTGAATAGTCCTTTCAAACTAACCATCTTTATAATGGTGATAATCAGTGCTAAAGCGTTGTTCTATATCAAAAACTTGTTAAAGGCTTCTACAAAACCTTGAGTTAAACCTCAGATCTCGATCAGATATAATATATATTGCTACTCCATTAAGTCTTACCACTTATATTATTTATATCTTAGTGTGTTAGTCAGGAGATAAATATCTATTAATTATAATGAAATGCATTGACATGATAAAGAAATTGATTACTACCTAGATGATTTTATTACCTTTAGGTGTCCTAGGGCGTCCTATGAAAAATCCATGGTTATGTTTTCCTATTTCTATACCAATATACAATATGGTTTAATCACACCATTATACATCTATCATTAAACTTTTTGTTTCTAGAATACTAGGCATCGATATAAAAAATCAAAAATCTCACTCTTCATGATATCCCACCATAAATGTTTCTTCGAATCTCTATACATATTATCGCTTCCTATATTAATAAAGAATTGTGAGTTATATAGATCATATAGAAGTTTCCTATTTAGTTATGGTATTTATGGGACACACATCTAGGTTCCAAAACTTATATGTTCATCTTAAAAAAATTTGAACTCCAGAATATTTTCTACCTTCTTCTATAGCACCTCATAATCTTTCCAAGTCTCCTTGATCCTCTAAATAATGGATGGTTGAGAATTTATTTGATCATGGTAGGATTAAGATCATTTTATTTTTCCTATATCTATCATTTTCATGTCTAATGAGATTGGATTCCTTACAATCATCATCATAGATAGAGAATTAGGATCTTTTATACTCATAGTATCTACCACATTATTTTCTTTCCTAGGATATTAATAAATTGAACAATCATAATCCTTGATTAGTTCTGACCAGCTTCTTTGGTTCATACTAAGATCTTTTTGTGTGAATATATACTTTAATATTTTATGGTTCGTATATATATCACACTTCTCCCCATATATATAATTTCATTAAATTTTAACATAAATATCCCTACAGTAAATTATAGACCATGAGTTGCATAGTTATTCTCGTTGATCATTAGTTAGAGGGAATCATAGCCTATCAATTTTTCATTTTTCATGAGTAAAAAATCCAATCCATTTTTATATAAATCATTATATATCCCATGTCCTTTCCCACTAGTGGGTAATGTGAGTATAGGTGTAGTGATTAACCTCTTCTTCAGGTTTTAAAAACTTTCCCCACATTCATCATTCAATAAAAACTTTACTCCTTTCCAACTTATCCTAGTTAGGGGGAATGATTATCGGGAAAATTTTCACATAAATAAAATATAATACTACGATAACCCTTGTAAACTATGTATCTCCATCACATATTTTTTTCTATAACACCCATAAATCATATTTTTTTGAAGGGTAAACGTATATCTATTTATTGGTGAAACCATGCCCCATTAATGTTACTTGTTTGAGGTATAATTTTGATTTAGAACTAAACCTCTCGACTAAAAGGATGACCGGAAAAATCTTAGAGAAATGCATTAGTGAATTACCTTATATTGGGAATGTAATCAAGGATGGTATTTTCTTTACTCTCAATCATTTAAGATAGATTTTCATGTAGACAAGGCAATAATATCTATGCTTGAGATGATGATACCAAATGATATTCATCCTCCTCTTAGAAATTTTATAGAATCGAAGGGTGATTTGTGATATGGAGGGTAATTTTGTTCTCTCTATAATTTATATTTCCCTATGTAAGGAAATATAATCCATTCCCAAAAACCATCAAATTATATGAAAGGTAGAATTATAAGATTTTTTATAAGTTAATTCCCGCAAACATTAACTTGTGATATAATAATCAAAGAAGTTTTCCCCAAGATATCCAATCATTTGGGGTGGTGACTTGATGTTCATAGAAAACATGCAATATATGCTAATATAAAATCAATTTAAATACAACATAACATACACAACTCTGAGGTAAAGGATACATATACTTTAGTCCTCATGATCCATCTTAGCATAGGACTTTCCTTGTTCCCTTATTCTTGAATATAATTGGTGCTCATACAAAATTTTATCCCTTGGTATAGAGAATTATCATTTATAATTCCCATCAGATCCACATTTTTTACATTGAACTGTATACGGTTCCTCAGATTGAACATTTTTCTAATCCCTTATGTTATTCATTTTTCCATGGAAATAGGATACTTTTTTCTATATTTTTCCACACTTAAAACATCTCCCACTTCCTTTTGGAAATGTCCCTTTGTGTCTCATTCCACATTTTTTCACAAAGAAAATTGGGACTTCTTTCCTTTAAAAACATTGTTAGATGAAATTCCTTGATAAAACATCCTCCTCTTCTATGATGTATTTGGACATTAAACTAGGTATAAATTGTTAATCATGAATTTGATATCTGGTTTGTAATAATCACAATATATATTACCTAATTTCCCAAAATATTAGGAATCTTATTTGGGTAGTCATCACATTGTCCCACACATTGGTTGTTGACTTGGTTCCTCCTATTTCTAGTCATTTACTAGAATAATGTGAAAATTAGAGATGATTATTTTAAAACTATTAATCACATAAATGGGAATCAATGAACTTTAAAGGGATAACCCATAATTGACATATATTCCTTAACCTATGTATTATGTGGATTCAATCGATGTTATCAATGATCTATTTCCAAATATAAAATCTTGTGGGAATTTTTGTTCCTGTAATAATGGTTCGTAAAGATCTTGTGAATTTGAAAAAGTATATCCCCCATGACTATCAAACTGGGTGTGTAGTAAGGCCTATTTTTATAAACCATGTGATGATAAATTCTTTCTCAATGATCCCCTTTAAGGGTTATTACTCCTTGGTTACTCTATGCCAAAACCATATCCACTTGTAGTATCTCGATAGATATTTATTTTCTTGGAAACCACTTACACTATAATTTACCAAAATTTAGTGATATTTTACTATGTTTAGTATTATCCATATTTCTTTCTGTAATGTTTTCTAATCCATGTTCCAAAAATAACTAGTCTTTTCTCCAATATTAACTATGACAACCCATATATTTAACACACTTTATTTAATTATTTATTACATAAAAGTACACTTAGTGTAACCCCAAATATCGTGAAACGTAGTTTATTTGATAAATTAGGTAGATAGAACATAAAATTGATAAATAGATACAACAAAATTAAGTAAAACTTCCATAACATGCTAATACTATTCCATGGATTTAAAAATTGCATGGGATAACCTGGGGACATGTAAAAGAAAGGGGTGAGATATAAATCCCTGAAAGGGAATAAATAAAGAATAACATGATGAAAGTATTATATGATAATAAATAGGTATTTAAATTGGACGTAAAAGGGGAGATAATCATAAACATAGAAATTGAAGCATGACATACAACGACAACATAAAGAAAACATGGAAATGTGGAAACAACATGAAACATGATATCATAAAAATAGGTCAAGGATAACCACCAATACATCATAAAATAGTGTAAAAATTAAAATAATAGATTAGGTTTACTCCCTAATAAAAAATGATATATCAGTGGGATAAAATATTACCCAATTCATTTTAGTGCTATATAATTTTGTTCCACACCCGTTGCTTTCATATCATGTACATGCATAAGTGTTCCATATAGATCATTAAAAATAGAATAACATTTCATCACATTTAATCCCATGATTTAATATTATATAATAAATACATGTAATTATACAATAAAATAATCATAAGTCTATCTAGTTTAGTAACCTTGAGTGGAATTGGTGATGGTATTCAAAATACAAAGGTTTGGCATGGGAAAATCACAGGATAATTTTTACAGTATAACAGGGGAACATAATGAATCATGGGATGGATTAATGAGAGTGAATGGGGAATCCAATTAACTATAAATATTAAGGTTCGTAATACAGATGTGTAAAATCATATCCCATTAATAGGAATTTAAATAAAAAAACTAATTACATAAAGAAGGTTCTTGAATAAAGAGGAGAAGGAGAGTATCCCTTATCTTGAGGGGGTGTTTCCAAAATCATGGGAGGAGATTATTGAGAGATTGTGGTAAAATTGGGAGGGATATATAGAGTAAAGGGAATATTATAATTATACTCAAATGGTTTGTGAATAGCTATGGGATCTTAAGAGGGATTATATAAGAAAATAGAGGGGGGTTATTTATTATTTCCCAAGATTAATTTTTGGACACTATACAAGAATGTAATAAAAAAATAAACCTTCCCATATTTTTTCCCACGGTTTCTATCAAAGAGGAGTTTTTTTCATTATTTTATAGTTTTATTAACCTGTAAAATTAAAATAATACCCTGGGAGATGTGGAATTGAGTCATATTTATAAAGCATTTATTTTAAAACCTTAAAATATAATATTAGTTTTGGAGGATTAATAAAAGACTTATAACACTAATAAAATAACCTTAAAAACGTATTAATTTACATTTTAAATATATATTAGACCATATATACATTTTATGGAACATATTACATCACTTTTGGGTCATTATTATGAAATAATGCATTCATTATATTTATACTCTATTTAATTTTTACTCAAAAATTCAATTGTCACAAGAAATTAGGAAAAAATATCCATTGTATAATTTAGAAATGATAATTAAAATAAATATATTAATTTTATAAAAATAATTATATAAATATAATAAATAAAATTTTGAAATTAAAATCCCCATTTATTGAAAAAATTTATTTTTTGACAATAATAATTTTCAGTCCCTTATAAAAATTACATTTTCACTTTGTAAACTTATATTATCATTTATATTTAATATTTAATATTTAACATTTAATATTTAATAATAAAATTTTATTAAAATATAATTTATTCAAAAATTCATGAATTCACCAATGGGTATGTTTTAGTTGAAATTTCATATTACCCCAAAATAAAATTCAAGTTTTATTGTATTAGAATATAATTTTTATCAGACTCATTAATTAATAATTTTTAAAGCAAAAACATTGATCAATAAACATAATCATTATTTGTTTTAAACAAAAATATAAATATTCATACTACTATGGTCTAAATACATAGCTCTCTAATACACCAACGAACACCATAAGGGTAAGGTGCGTAGCGATGAGATTCTCATGGGGTGATTAAGTGAACATGGTTTGGGTCATGATCTAAATGAGCATGAACATATCCCATAAATGGTTTTTTATCATGATTTAGTTTTTTTATATCATATTTGGATTGATCAATGGAAAATGAAAGATATGTTATCTCCCTTGGAAGCTTCAATAAATGGTCTTTATATGGTACGATCCTTCTGATCGAGACCATCACTTCTTTTGTCTGTGTCAACAGGAATTTATCATAACCCTTAATATGTATTAATCATATGATCACTTTTCAATGGATATATTATCAACATTTATGATTCTTAATGATATTTTTAATATAATAGGATATAAATTATTATAGTCTAATATAACCAAAGTAGTGCATGTGTTTTCTATATTTTCATTACATAAATAAGATACTTATTCATTTTAAAAGAGAATTTCATTTAAAATATTTTGGGATGATACAATTAGGGTATCAAATTAGGAAGATTATCATGGTATTAATCTCACCAACCTCATCCTATAAGTATTTATAATAATCATATGTCCTGAAGTATAATTATAACTATATAAAATTCCCTAAGATATAGTGTGGTGGGTCAGTTCAGGAAATAAGTATCAACTTATTACCTCATGAATATACACTCTATATATCATATACAAATATTTTCAATGATTATAAGATTCAATTCACTTTAATATCATCATATCATCATAATCTATAATACTCTTTGATGATCATCGATTAGGGACAACTCATATTCACAATTAGAGGTGATATTATCATTCTACCGTTCACAAAAAATAAATTTCAACACACCTGAATGAATGATAATAAAATAATATCTTTAATATGTTAACATGATACTTTTTAAAAGCATTTAAACCAATCTTGAATTTTTCTTAAACCCGGAGATGCTACATAACCCTCATGTTATTGTTGTGTTGATGGTTTTGTCAACATATATTATACATTCTTCTTTGTATCCATCCAAAAGATCTTAATTGCACCCATCTCAATGATATCCCATATGAGATAGAATTTCCAAAATATTTTTTTAGTTATTTGATGATACCAATGTTCTTTATCCTAAGAAGAAACGCCATTATTATCATAATATAAATCAATTTCTCCCTAGATTTTCAGAACTGCTCCATGTTTAGTAATGAACTTCTAGATCCAAACATCTTTCTTTATAGCATCATATGTAGCTATATAATCTACCTATATTATCAAGTCTTCTACAGTGTATTTCATGGAAATATTCCAACTAATAGCTCCACCATTTTTTAAAATCAAAAATCAAAATTAAAATTTCATATCATCTTTCTTATATTGAAAAATCACATCTGTGAAACCTTTTATGTATATCTCATATTCTCCTCAAAAAACCAAGAATATATCCTTAGTTCCCCAAAAGTAATTAAGAATATTCTTTACAAAAATATAATGACTCTCAATGGTATAGTATTGGAATCTACTAATTATTCTCAAAGAATAAGATACATGAATATGATTACATAACATGGAATGAATTATATATCCCATTAGAGATTCATAAAGAATCATACCCATCATTTAAAACTCCTTAGAAGGATCCTAAATCTTTATATGATTCATTCCATGCAACACTAGTAAGGACCCTCTTTTGTATTTCTCTATGATAAACAAATTTAGAACTGTACCAATATTTTTTTTACTTAGTCTAAAAAACCTATTAGATATAACTTTATTGATCATCATATCAATTATATTGGTTTTTTCATCCATGTATTTCATTGAGAAACATTTACCCATCCAAACCTTCACAGAAAGAAGTGTTGGGATGTCATTTTAGATAAGTAGTGTTTATTCTATATGATATCATGAATTCTATTATACACTCATTAACCCACTTATATACTTAATAATTTTCCACATTCATTGAGAAAATAAACTCTTTTATATCTTTATTGAACCAAGTATTCTAACTCTAAGAATCTTATTCCAATCTATGAATGGACCATTTAACTTTCATACCTAAATAGTCTCATTTAGAAAATAAAAACCTTAAATTTGTATCATATTCATGTTCATGATTAAATTCCCATTAATGAAAGTGGTTTTGAAATCTAGTTGATATAGCTCATAATCATATTGAGTGGTTGTGGCTATAAAAATATAAATGGAATTTATCATATAGACATGTGAAAAGGTTTCTTCATAGTCGATATCAATTTTTTTTTATTACCCTTTGCTACTATACATTATTATGGGTATAAAATCAACCATCGATGTCATTTTTCTTTCATAAAACCCACGTACACCCTAGGGGTCTAAAACTTTTAGGTGCATTTACCATGTTTCAAACCTAGTTAGTGTACATGGATTCTATCTCAAATTCCATAGCTTTTAACTAATTTCTATAATTATAACTCTCAATATCCTCTTGGTAAGAAGTATTTAATGTTATATGAAAATTAATTCATCATTATTTTACAGAAGAAATCCATATCTCTCATGTGCCTAATGAATCCTACTACACTTTTGAGGTTCTCATGTAAATTTATTCAGTTCATATTCTGCAACACTTTGCATAAACAACTCAACTACCACTTGGTAACACTTATAATTTTCTAGTATTGAACTCATCTAAATTAAAATTTCTCCCACAAACTACTCAACATATATATTATTTCAAATGAAATCACTAGATCGGTCCCAAACACTTTTTTTAGTATAGTTATAGAAATAATATCATATATATTTATTGTTATAACTAATAAATAAGCACTTATGTAATTTGGGGATAATATTATCAAAATAAAATCATTGTATGAGTGATTTGCAACCCCAAATCCTCCTGAAATACATTTTTTATTTTTTTCTATCCATATCTCATATGGAATCTTCACGACCTATTTTGATGAAATGTGGTTTAGTAATAATTTAGCAACCTCCATATCATATCCCCAAAAATGAAATAGAATGGTCATATAGACTCATTAATATTAGACCATATCTAACAAGGTAGTATTCCTCCTATCAAACACAACATTCCATTATTATGTTCTAATAGTAGTGAGTTATGAAATAATTCCACAATCTCTCAAATGATATATGGATTACTAAACTATGTACTCACCGCCCTGATCTGAATGAAGAATATTAATACTCTTCCCCAACTAATTTATTACTTTATTCTAATTTTTTTATCTTTTCCAAAGTTTGACAGTTATGTTTCATTATAAACACATTTCCATGCCAACTAAAGTCATTGGTAAAATTAAAAATGTACCTACGACCACCAATTTCTTTTATAATTATTGGTCCACATACAACACTATGTATGAGATATATAATTCATTATCCCTTTTACATTTTCTTCCAAAAGTCAACTTTATCATTCATTTTATATAATAAAAAATAGTTTCATATGTCAAATGATTCCTAATTGAATGAGTTTAACAATCCATCTATGTGGAGTCTTTGAACACATTTCTCATTTATATTTCTATGGTGAAAAATCCAAAGGTAGTTGAGATTAGAATTAATCATGACCTTCTTATTATGAATATTATAAACAATATTGTCCATATCTATAATTTATTAAACTTAAATTGTATTCCAAACACTCTAAAACATTTAATTATTATATATATATATATATATAAGTTTTTTTTCTTAATAATAAATGAAAATCTCATCTTTTCTAACAAAGATACAGAAATCAAATTCCTTTTTATGGAGAGAACATAATAAAACTTTTCAACTCTAGGACTAATCCACTAGGTAGACGTAGATCTTAAGTGTTAACTTCTTGTGTATAAACATTATCTCTATCACTGATATGTATATCTACTTCATCCTTCATCAATTACCTCCTACCTCTAATTCTATTTTTCATCACAAATGAGTGATGCACAACTAGTATCCAACACCCATGAGTTAGTGTTGGTGGAATTACTATCTATAAGATTCGCATTCAAATGATGAAATTTTTTCACCTTGAGAACACTTCTCAATACAAGATACAAATATTTAACTATTTTATAGATAATACCTATAAGTGGTATAAAAAAGATTAATTATGTCATAATATACAACTAAGACAAATCAGTGGGTGAGTATCATATATTATTTCTTTTCATCAAGTATTATTAATGAATGTGCTCCCATTGAAAATGATAAACTTGTACATCATATCCATTTAGTGAGTCAAGATCCAAATTTTACTAACTTATGGGTTGATTCAGTATTTCTCTCATCACATGAATATTTAGGTAGGTAATCATCCCAATTATAATAAATTTAACTCATAGATAGATGTATATATAACTCTTTATCCAAATCCATCATATGGATTTAATCAAATCTCTTCCTTTAGTTACTTATGTAAAGAACTAAAAATTTCAAGGAAATTTTTTTCTTAATTTCTTTGGAATTTTACGAGTGAGCAGTTTTTGACGGAACCTAATTCTGAGGCCTGGTGTGCTAGGAATCAATTTCTGAAGTTTGGATCGGCTACATTTAGTGAATGAATGAGCGGGTTTTTCTATCTTTTGAAATCGTGCTCGAAATTGAAATATGAGGGCACCGATGAACTCTCAATGCCGGTAACTGCTTAGAGGGACCTTTACTGCAATTGCGTTTGTGTAGGTGGAGAAGTTAAAAATTGTGTATTAAATTTGGAATGAATAAAATTCTGAAACAATTTTATTTTTGTATCTAAGTGGTTATATCCAACATGGGGGAGTTGGGGTGGGACCCACAAGCACCTAACTACCCATGTGAGGATATTAGGGAGGTGGGGCCCACACGATCCCCAACCATACAACTTCCCATAACTCTCATAACCTTTTTCCCCCTCATTACTTTGTAACTCTCAAAAACCCCTCTTTAACTCTCCCAACACTTCTCCTCTCCCTATCTTAACTCTTGCCAATATACACTAATTAATTAATTGAACCTACTCAATCAATTGATTAAGTGTTTTGAGTTTTAAAATTTGAAAAGGCTTGTGTTAATAAAATAATGGGGATAGATTATTATTTTATTTTGGGGGAGGGATTTCGTTGTGCTAAGGAAAATTGGGAGAGAATTCTTGTGAAGAAGAAGAGGGATTCCCTCTCGACGAAGAACGGCCATCCTTCTCAACGAAGAACGCTCCCCGGTTTTCCATCAAGGGAGGACACACCACTGCGGGGAATGTCTCCATCGACGACAACTCTTCCTCCGACGTCAACGAAATCGGCACTGATCTTCTGTGACGTCCGATCATCGTGACGCTTGCCTCTTTCTGTGGTTCGACGATGTGCGACGTCTTTTCGAGGTAGGGGAATTATATTTGATTTTCTCTTTACCTTTTGAGAAAATAATGACGAGCGCGGACCAACCTCTACACGGTTGATCCGCGGATCACTCGTTCATGCAGGATGGATGCGGGGTTTATTTTTGGATTGGAATTGAGTTTGATCAAGATTAAAAACCTCTAATGTGGAGAGCACATGCTAACAAACAAGCCCGGACACTCCGCAGATTGTTTATTGATGCGTGGATTATTGGGAGACGATGAAACGGGACCGCAAAGGAGTTTGGAAGCCTTCGCAGTGAAGAACAGGTCTAAGGAGGACCGCTGCCGAAGACGATGGGAAAAACCGACCACCAAAGCACATCCGATGATCCGCGGAAGGTACTGTCGGCGCGCCGCGGCAGCGCCGACAACCGAAGGCGGTGGCCAGAGTCGTACGGCCACCTGGAGGCGGTGGTACCCCAGCGCGCCACCGGAATAAAATCTGTCGTGGCACAACCTCGGTGGCGAGGAGCTGAACCCCGCGGTCGCGCGGGATCCGGGAGGCGGGGCGGCGCCAGCTGGCGTCGCCAGTTACAAAAAGGGGTCGCGCCCCTTGTGTTTCGCTTGGCCAGCGCCGAGCCGCGGCCGGCCAGCCGGGCCATGCCACGCCAGTCGGGCCGGGTTGCGCCCAATTGGGCCAGACCCAGACCCAGGTCGGGTCGACCCTGTTCGGGCTGACCTAGGGGGTATTGGGCTGGGTCGGACCGGGCCCAGACCCCCTATTTTCGGACAGGGTTCCTTCAAACGCCCATATCTTGGGCTACAGACCTTTGATCGATGCACCATCAGTTGCGTATGATTCCTTGTATCTTGACGGCTGTTTTGGTATATTACACTCAAGGTTTCGGTGAACTTTGGGTATGGTCGGGTTGGTTCGAACACAAAACCAACCGAGTCCTCGGAGCAGAAACGTTTATAACCTGAGCTCCGGAAGTAGAGGACTAGGCCGACTCAATAGGGCTCGTGTTGAATATGGTTTTCCCTATGGAAAATTTAATATACATGGCCTTCGGGACTATTTTCAGGGTCTTTGGGCCAAGATGTGTGATCCTTCGGGCCGATTAAATTGTAATATAAGGGTCAAGTGGATGGGTTATCCCTTAGAGGGCTATGACTTTCCCACTCGACTTGTGGGTTTGTTTGTGTGTGTGTGTTTCCCTATATATTACTTCCAATAAATAAATGGAATTATGATAAATGTATTAATATATATATTTATATTATAATAAATATATTATAATAAATGTATTCATAAATGTAAAAAAAATATGCATAAAATGTATAAATAATAATAATAATAAATGTATGAATAGTAAAATTTTGAATGCATGTTTTTCACAATTTAATATTAATTTTAAAACTGTAAAATTAAAAGAAACAATTTTAACAATTAAATTTAAATATATTTACAATTTCAAATATATATATATATATATTATTAAGAATAATTAATTATATACATGTATGTATTGTATTGTATTGTATATAAAAAATATAATTAATTTTAAAATACATTTAAAAATATTATTTATAATTAAAAATAATATTTTTTATAAAAATGAATAAATATTTTTTAAAATATATCATTAATAAATGTATACATATTAATATTATGAATAATGTTTTATAAAATATTTTATTAATTATGAAACTATGAATTAAAACTAAGAATTAGAATATTTATATTTATATTTATATTTATGTGGATTAATAATTTATAATATATAAACATATTACTATTACAAATTAATTGTGTATTTATATATATTGTATTGATTTCTTATAAAAATATAATTAATTATTAACTAAATTTAAATTTTTTAATTATAATTAAAAATACTATTATTTATAGAAATGTATAAATATTTTTTATATGTATACATTCAATTATCTAAAATATACATTAATAAACTAATTGCTTAAATATAAATGTATATTAATGATTTTACTATTATAATAATACAAAAACATATCATTAAAAGTTTACTAAAATTTTAAATATGAGTTTATTTTATAATTTATATTAATTTAATTATTTGTAGTGACATTTTTTTAATTATTGATTTTCATATATATATATATATATGATTGTTTATTCACATTTAAATGTGTGTGTGTGTGTGATATATATGTGAATCCTACAAATACTTGTGTGTATCCAACTATACACATAAACATACACAAACACATACAAAGACATACATGCACATACACATGCATACACATACACATACACAATCATATACATATATACACAGACACATACATGCACATAAACCTACACACACATACACAAACACAAACACATACATCCACATATACATATATATGCATACATATACACACACATACATACACATACACACACATACACTAACAAACACATACACAAACATACACATACATACACATACATACACATACATACACATATATACACTTATACAAAAATATGCATACAAACACATATACAAATACATAAGCATACACACATAGACATGTACATTCACATAAGCATACACATACATGTACATACATACACATTCATACACATATATAGAGATATATGTAACTATCCAGTGTTTATTAGTAATATTTGTTTCCTGAATAAATGTGTGTTGTGTTATATTATAAAATAGTATACACATACTAAATATAGAGAAACCAACAAAAACATTATTTCATTACTAAATATTCTTACATTAATCAAAAATGAAACCAATTGAAATTCCAAACATTACGAATGAACAAAAAATATAAAATAGAAAATCTAAAATGGGAAACTATGGATCACCCCAATCTACTAGAATCATCACCCCCACAACCAACACTATAAAAAAGATAGAAAATATTAGTAAACTAGTCAACATCTTAAAAAATGGAAATATAGAACCTTGAGGGGAATTGAGTTGAATATTGATTAAATGAATGAAGAGGTATATATAGGAGATAATGAGACCATTGGAATAGAAAATGATCGTTGTAATAGTAACCTAATCATTGGGAATAGTAAAATTAATGTTGGAATAGTATTTCTACCTTAAAATAATAAATTATGATCTAAATAATATTTAACATGAATAATTTAAGTAAACATAAATATTATATTTCATCAAAAAAATATTATGATTAAAAACTCAAATAAAATATAAGAAATTTTTTAATATACTATATTTTAAAGTATTTCTTAAAAATAATAATTTTCATATTAAAAACTAAAATTATCTATGTTAGGAATTTATTTTGATAAAATGAAAAAAAAAATTAAATTATCATGTCAAAATTTTCCAAGGGTTATTTCTTGATAATTTTTTGAAATGCATCAATTTTCATGTGAATAGTAAGAATAAAATTTTTACATTACCAATGTATCTTAAATTACATAATTCATGATGTAATAATGACCTAATTATTTATAGAACATTTTTTCAGCCATGATATATTTTATTTCATAAATTATTCATTAAAATTAAATTAAATTAATTTCTACGCCTAAAAAGAACTTTCCAACACCTAAAGTAAAAAGTGATTCCTTAACATAACAATTTCTCTTTTTTCAATTTCCTTTTTAATAAAATAATTAATTCGTATTATAAATAGTATTTAAAGTATTAAACCCATTATATTATATTTATTTATGATTTATATTTTAAAAAATTAACTATTACATGTTTTACAAATGATATAATATTTTATTCAATATTTTATTCTAAAAATACCCTTCTCCTCAAGTATAAATAACCACTCTCCCTCCCCTTGGAAAATCACTCATACCCACATTAAAAAGTCTAAAATCTAAAAAATACTCTATATAAATCCCCTTATAATACCTAGGGATGTTATATTATAAACTAACTATAAACATCAAGGGTTTAGTAGTTGACAAACAAGAGAAGCTACACCGAGGATTAAGTAAGTTTTGGTCAGCTCTTCTTATTTTATTTCTTATTCTTCTTATCCTTGTTTTTTAAAACACCCCTTTCTTAACCAAGACATATAAGATTAATTAGAAAGTAATTTTACATTATATTAATGATTTTAATGAACTGTAATTATCATATTTACTATATATATAAATTTCAAAATTCTATTTCCCTTTCTTTCAGCAATATCCCGTAAAAGGTCGATTAACCACCTACAAAGACATTTCCAAGTCAATTATTATAACCAAATTCATTGATGTATATTATGAAATATATATAATATATAAAAATTTAATAATATTTGTTATAATCTTAAGTAATTAATTATACTAATGTATAAATTATATTTAACAAAATTGTGAAATCGAGGAAAATGGGAAAATTTTTAAGAACAATATGTTATAAAAATTATTTCCCTATAACCAAGGAAATTAATAAATATAATCTAATGAAAATAATTTATAAATAGTGGTAAAAATTACAATAAATTACTTCTGTATTAATGTTTTAATAAATCTGTGTTTACTATTCTGGAGGTGTAAAAGTGACGAAATAAAGCAGGAATAATGATAAGTGGATTCTTAAACCCAACTCATTCTCTTTGGGTCATTCCAATTTCTCATCATCTTAGTTATGTATAATTATATATTTTTCATTAAATTTCATTTCACTATTCTAACATTTTCTTTTCTATGATATAACTTCTTATGCATAGACTTATAATCCAAATGTGATAATTTTCCAAAAAAGAATTCCATTCCAAAAACACATATTTTACTCCTCTTCAGTTGTTTCTTCTTCATTATATAATGATGATGATTACTCTAAATATTTTTTGTATTATTAATTTGGGAATACCAAGCTTATTAATGAAATTGTTTTTTGGAAATCCTTATGAAACCCATTCCTTTACATGGGTTATTTAATAAATATGATTGTAATACGTTATATGTGGCATGCATGATTACGTAAAAATTATAATGTCATGAGTGTGAAGATAATTATATATATTTCCATGCATTGTTTAATCCTGATGTATATCAATAGATAATGTGTAATATGTATGAAAATGGTTCTAGATTTTTTCAAAATGATGATTTTATTATTATGCACATATGTTATGTGTGAACATGATGCTATATTTGTTCACAACAATGTGTGGTATTTGACCACTATGACATGATGTTTCATTTTTATTCATTTCCACATTCAATCACTTAATCACATGTTTACCTCATTATGTTTATTATTATCCTATTCTTAAGATATGGTTATGATGATTATGATCACCCATGTTATATTGATTCATATACCTTATTTATCCTCTTACTGGGATTTTATATAACACATCTCTTTGATGCATATCCTCAAGTGATAACATGTGCTAAAAATAATGTGAGCTATTAAGGATTTATATGATTTTTTTAAATAAATTTTTATGTTTTATTATGTAAACATTATGTATGAGCCTAATTTTTTCTTGACACTAAACCTTTTGATACTGGATTTGTATCTTTATTATGTTGTTTATTTTAAAAATGGAATAATAGTTATGTAATGAAAAGTAGGGTTTTAATAGATGGTACAGATCTTGGTTTATTTAATTTGGGAATTAGGATTAGAAAATAAGAGTGGAAACTATAAGTATAATCCTATTTATAGGTAAAACATCATAGAAGAATATTTTTATAAAAGATTGAACATAGGGATCACATAAGACATTCCTTTAGTGTTAAAAACATAAATAATAAATTATTCATTCTTTTTTACAAGAATTTTTTTCAAACCATTTCTATTTTAGAAAATTTTGGGAACCAAGAGAAACTAGTCCAACAATCCGTGTGAGAGAAAAAGAAATGATTATCTAAATGACATCCCCAATGCCATGAGAGGTGGAGTTCAAAACTATATGGTGATTCTTACCCATATATATTAGGATATGAACAATAACCTAGACCACATGGAATGTCCTTCCTCACCCAATAAGTAGAAACTATACATTGAGTCCTCTAGGTGTCAATGACCACTGATGTTTAATAGAAATTCCGATCCACTTGTTATGGAATAGTGGGTTAACTCAATAGTGAAGATCTTTTCTATGATCCATTATTTTGAGAAGGATATGGTGACTATAGCTATCTATAATTTATATAGAGAGGATGGTCTATGGTTATTGTTGATTAAGAACACCAAGATGAAGGATGAAATATATGAGATTGAGTGGGAAGACATTAAAAAATATTTCTTAACAAATGTTTCTATCAAACTCTTTGAATGAATGTGGAGAGTGAATTTATAGATCTAAAGAAAAATGAAGGTGATTTTACCATGGATTATGAAGAAACCTTCATAAGTCTTGAAAGTTAAACCTTAGGTTTTGTTATCAAAAATGACGGGAAAATAGATAGATTCTTTAGTGGTTTAAAACTACACCTTTTAAGGGATCTAGAAATCCGAGACTTTTAGATTTATGAAGAAGTGGTTTGATGTGTTCTCATAGTAGAGATGGATATTTTATAATGAACCCATGGTTGTGGGGATAATACTAGAATAATAGAGTTTCAATCATGTGGTTCAAAATAAAAAATAGGAAAGATGATCCAACTACCCATATGTAAAAAATGAGGAACAAAACATCATGGGAATTGCCTCAAAGGGTTTGGAAAATGATTTAAGAATGGGAGATAAGGATACCAAGATGATGAATCTGAAAGATACATGGATTATCCATCCAACATGATTGATAAAAGGAAGGAACCTCCTAATTCACCACCCATGGTTCAATACTTCAACTGTAGGGAGAAAGGTCACTATACAAGTCCGTGAACTAAACCATTGGTTCTTGAGGTTAATTAGTATCAGAAACCACCAAAACCAAAGGAGGAAGGGAAAGAATATTCCATTACTAATTCTGAAGTGGATCATGAAAATGAATTCATACCAGGTATATATCCTATTCACACAAGAATGGAAAAAATATTATTTGATTCTGGTTCTATGTGTTCCTTTACATCCTACAAGTTTTCTAGAATTGTTGAATTGTAGCCCATATAACTTGAAGTAGAGATATTAGTAAAAACACCTAGTGGTGAAATCATTGAAACCCAAGTGTTGTAATCTTCTCCTATAATCATATATATTTATATCAATATAAATATATATGATATATATATATATTAGCGTAATTATGATTATATATATATTATTTATATGTGTGTTACCATGTGTGTGTGTGTGATTATAAATTTATATATATATATATATATAATTTGAAATATAGATTAATTGTGTTATATATTATTATAAAAATTAATATAGTTATTATTATATATTTACATGAATCTTATTATATGTTAGATATATATATATATATATGTTATTATATGTTATTATATATTTATATATAAATTAAAATATATGTTATTATATGTTATCATTTATATATGTTGTATAAATTATTATGAATTTTATTATATATTTATATAAAAATTAATATGTAGATTTTTATATGTTAGACATATGTGTGTGTGTGTGTTATTAAGTATACACATATATATTAATATATTAATTAACATGAATATATATATTCATATATATATAATTATATATTCTTATATAGATTAATATATAAATTAACATGTGTGTCTATATATATCTCTGTGTGTGTGTGTGTGTGTGTTCATGCACACATATATGTATTTATGGGTGTGGGTGTGTCTCTCTCTCTCTATGTGTGTGTGTGTGTGAATGGACTCCCAAACTAGACTCCCTCGAGATTTCACCCTATTAACTAAAAAAGGTCAACAATCATAGGATTTTGAAGCCAAAACCTGGGGTTATAACTAAGTGATCACACCACTTAGGCTAAATGAAATTCATATTAAATAATATTATTACTCTATATTAATATATATATGTTAGAAATATTTTTATATAGATAGAAATTAATATATGAATATATGAATATATATATATATATATGAAAATATAAATATTAATTAATAAAATTATATTTATAAATAAATAAATATATATATATATATATGAGGATGGAGGAGGGGGTTTGTCTCTACATATCTTGTTAACAATAAAGTTTTTTTACTATTGGCTTGAGCTCGACACGAATGATCCTAGGTCTTCTATTTCCACATCTTTAGATGGGACATATAGATATTTTTCTATATCACATTTTGGAGTAGGTGTGTATCATTTTTCATCATTTAGGGATCCACCTATAGGTTTTATTGTCAAAAATGATTTATTTTCTCATGTTGAGGCTAATTTGGAGGCAGTTTTAGAGAGGCTTGCTATGTGTAAGGACTCACTTTTTTAAGAATTTTTCATCTTAATGGTGATAATTCATGGAGACTTGAGTACTAGATTCATAAAGTTCTTTTATATGGGGGATTTAATATTGGAACTATGTTTAAATTGGAAGTAATTTTTTCCACTATTTATTTCTTTTGTATTTTCTTATACAATGAACGTGTGGATTTGGTTCTTTACTTATAAATAATGTCTATACTCAAGATTAATAATGGTGTCCCAATTTATATTTTTTGATATATAGAAAATATTTTATATAGGTTTGGGTTAAGGCTCATGGTTTTAACTATATCCTATGGAATTCAAGGATACTTAATGATATTATGGCTCTAATTAGAGTTCCAATTAGACTAGATAATGAGACTATGTAAGTTGGGTTTAGGCATTTCACAAGGATATTAGTTATATTTAGATCTCAGTTCCATTCTTATTAATAATTTCATTCCCTCTCCACCTACTAACAATATTAATCTTTATGTATAATATGATAAGGTTCTTCATTTTTTAAAGTATGAAATGTTTTGGGATATTTGAAAAATGGTTGTCATAGGAATTTTATTAATACTATTTTTATATTTAAAGTCCATTTGGATAAGGATTTTCATAATAATTCTAAGGGTTATAACATAGTGGATGATCAGTAAAATAATGTGTAATATGTTGTTCGGAAACCTCAAAGGTGAAATGGGCGGATTTCTCTTCCCCCCTAAATCACCAATTTACCTAAAACAAGGGATTCACAGACTATTATAAAGTATCAAGATGTTTTATATGATGTTATACAGTAATAACATGGTGAAAAATACATTTTAAAAACTAAGAATTCCCAGGATCCTATAAGAATTTGCACTTGGTTGTAAGCATGTTCTCATATTTTTCACTTCAATAATTGTAACAGACCAACCTGAGATAGCCCATAATGTCATGAAAATTAGCCTTCTACATGGCTTTAAACATACTATTGGTCACCTTTGGATAGTAACAAGAACCAAAGTATTATAAAAATTACATAGTAATGATTTAACCCTCAACATACATACATATGATAAGATAGACAGATAAATGTATCATAATAAATATCCAAAGATACATTATATGTCAAGATAAAAAACCAAAAAAAGGTACATCTAGAAAAAAAATTATAAAAAGGTATAAATAAACAACTGAAGGTAAATAAAATGGAACATGAAGAAACTCATGATTCTATCTCCTCATGACCATATGTCACCTCTATCCTAACTCACTAGAAGGAAACAGTGTCCTGGAGATTTTTCCTATATATGATGATCTTGCCTTTCACTACATCCTGCAAAACCAAGGATACAAACTCACAATGTAAAAAATATAGTGTGAGCACTAAATATCAATAAGATACCTCCAAGAATATATTAAATTTATATCCAAATGAATATATTTGTTATTTTATAAAATATATTTATAGAACATTTCCAAAATAAATCATTTTCCCTTATAAAATCATCCTTTGGCTTTCTTTTTGAAATATTCCACATTCAATAAACAATGAAATATAAAAATATTATCCATATGAAATAAGTAGATAAAAAATATAGGTTTCAAGCATAAAAATTCATATAAAGTGGGAAAATAGGAATATCAAAAAAAACAATCATGTAATATATCCTCAAAGAACCAATGGGACATTCACAATACAAAGGTGTACTCAACTATGACAAAAAATAAACACTTTTCCTCATAATTTTTCTCTAGGTTTAGGAACTGTAGTCCCTCAAAAAGGATACCCAATAGAAACCATAGCATCATGGGAACCTTCCCAAGTTATATATAACTCCGCTAGGGCTCACATATTTCTAGTTTTCCCTCATGCCCAAATCTCTTCCCAATGTGTTATTACTTCGTCATTATGTTCAATAAATCAATTCATATTTCACAAAAACATTCCAAGGAAAAATACATTTATTTTCCAAAACTAAATTTTCAGAAAAAAAAACTAATTATATAGTGATATCATACCTATTTAATTTTTGAAGAACCATTTACATTTCAAAATAATCTTTGAAGAAATTTATCAAACACATCATGTGTATAAATGTTGTTTTAAAAAAAATTAGAAAACATTTTTAAATCCCTAAAAGATTAATTCACCTATCATGGATTTCAAATCATAAATTTCAAAAATAAAAATAAATGGGTACCATTATAACATTAGAAATAAAAATGTATACACCATATGATAGAGAAACATACCTCAAGATTGATGAAAACCTAATTCCCTTCAAAATCAAGGATAATAAGAGAATATATTGGGTCCTCACAGGCCTAGCCCAAGATAAAAAACATCAATTCCCCATAAAATCATCTAGATCCAGAAATCATATCTTATTAGTGTTTCAATGTGATAAGAGGAAGATAGACCAAGAGGATATCTAGATAAAATAGGGGAAACCATATAAAGAACCAAATACACCATGATGAGATCCACCAAAAATGATAAAGGATCACTATGGAAACAAGAAGAGAGTAATTTTTTTCATTATAAAGTAGTTTGTTATATCTTATAAGATATTAGGATGATATTATAGTTAAAAAAATATATCTTGTTAATTTTCTATATTCACATGGTTAGAAAAATGAGGTACTAACCATGCAGAAGAAACTATCCATTGAAAGCCAATTCACATGGTTTCCTAGGAAAAGATTCACAATTTGAAAACCCATTCCCAAGTCATGTGACAACCTAAAGACCCAATCCCAAATGTCTATATTGTTTTCTTATCAAGTTGTACAGTTAGAAAAATGGTGATCATACCATACAAATTGAAACTGGAACCAAAAGAGCCATATTTAATGGTTGTGACATGGTTATCACTAACCATATGCCCAAAATATGCACCTGTCCTATTTTCCTCAAAAATAAAAATTTTCAATGCCCTGACTTCTAAAAGACTCTATAACCTCACAAGATATTAACAAATCTTGAAGTCAAGTACATCTGTGACCCAAAGGGCATCACAACTCTCCCCATCATAAAATATTTTTCCCTATAAAGGCTTAGAATCATAAACTCGAGAAAAGATAAGTTCCTTATTGCATCATCAAGGAATCATGATCTCATGTTTCAAGGTTGTCCCTACCACACTACCATCTTACTCAAACTAATTGAATCATATTTTCATGAAACACCCTATCATGTTGGTCTAATGTCTAAATAGTCCTTTCAACCACCTAGGTGTCAAGTTCAATTTCAATATCTGCCCACTAAATCACATGGGATGGATTTGGTCAATACATATTGATGTTTAAATCATATAAAACATCATGGATAGAATTAAAATGGTCAATTAATTATAATCAATAATCCAACTTACCATGCTTCTCTATAATCTCAAATAGGCTTCCATAATGAGGTGTTATTTTACTGTGCCTCCCCAAACATTTATATCCTAATAGAGGTGAAACTATAAGGAAGACTTGGTCACCTAACCCAAACTCCAACAGTTGAATAAAATGGTTAGTATAAAATTTATAGAAAATCTTGGATATCCTTAATTTCTTCCTAATCAATTACATTATATACATCATCTCCTAAATAATACTCAGTATGAACAAGGATAAATCTCATTCCTCTTCCCATCAAATAGGTGATCTGTAAGGCCACCCGTACAATGATTCAAATGGCACTATCTTGATCTATTATTGATAACTATTATTATAGGAATACACTAATTATGAATTATGTTTCTCCCAAGATCCACTTAATTCAATTACACATGCCTGAAGCATGCCTTCAAGAATCTAGATGGCTCAATCAGACAAAACATCCATCTGGGGATGATAATTCATGCATAACTTCAACTTGAGAATACATCTATTCTTGCAATAAATTCCAACATAGAGATGTGAAATTAGGGTCCCTAACCAAAATAATTCCCAATGGGAAAACATAAATTTTTATAATATCCCACACATCCAGGTTCCCAAGATCCTCCACCTTTATCTACTCCTTGATAGGTAAGAAATATGATAATTTATTGAGTTAATCAATAATTACCAATATTATATCTTTACCAATAGGAGTAAAAGGTAGTATAATCACTAATTTTATGATTATATCATAAAATTTATACAGTTGAATGGCTAAATTTTGTAGAAAACCAGTAGTAGTCTAATGTCCTGCCTTAATTCTCTAAAATGTAAGGCATTGAGTCACAAAATCCACAATTGATCATCTCATTCCTGACCACCAGTAATGATGTCTCGGGTCATGATACATCTTGGTAGACTCAAGGTGCATAGAACAATTGGATTAGTTTACATCATCCATTAATTCATGTCTCAAATTAATTAGAATAATCATCTTACCTCAGAATTGCAACACACAATCAGGAGTCCAAGACTACTCACTTGAGGTATCCTAGCCATAAATATTCCTAATAAAGTGCTGACACTCAACATCATTTTCGTGTCCATGAAAAATATAATCATCAATAAGTGATCCATCCCAAAAATTATCCATGAATACATTTTTATCATCTCTTACTTTATCCAAGTGAATCTTAGTAAACAAGACCCTCAAGAACAACTCTTCCACAGATTCCTTCACTACCTGAGTCAAAAACATTATTTTTGAAGAGTTTGTGACTATATTTCCTTTTCTAGGGTGTATAAAATATCAAAAAAAAATTAAAGGTAATCCACCTATTATATTTGTCACAAGTTAATATTGATTTGGTTGAAGATATAATTTAGAATCTTATAGTCTGAATAAACCATAAACTACACACCAAATATGTTGTGGTGGTCAAACTTAAGAGTATGAATCATTGTAGCCAACTCAATATCATGAATGTAATAGTTCTCCTTATGAGGGAGTAACAAATTAGAGCAATAAATTATTAATTATCACCCCTTCATCATATCAAAACCCAAAACCACACCTAAGGTGTTTTAATAAAAAACCATAAACAACACCCGTATCAAGATAAATAAATATTGAAGCTGAATTAAAACTCACTTTAAACTCCATAAAATAACTCTAGAACATATTTCTCCATACAAACTTTACACCCTTATGGGTCATCCCATCCATAGGATATGTAATCTTGGATAAGACCTGGGAAAATCGCATGTAATAACATGATAATCCCAAGAAACATTGAATCTTAGACACATTTATATACTACTCCCAATAAATCATCACCTATATCTTTTTAGGATCCACTAAGAATCCCTACTCAAAAATCACATGGCCAAAAAATTTCAATTCATGATTAAAAAACTGACATTTGTGTATCTTTCCAGCACATGATGTTCTTTTAAGATTCCAAGTATGATATTTTAATGTTCAACGTGATATTTCTTCGATCAAGAAAAAAACATATCATCCACAATGAAAACTATGAAAGAACCTAAGAACTAAAGGAATATTAGATTCATCAAAGTAATAAACATTGCAAGATTAATAGTGAAGGCCAAACAGTATGACCAGATACTCATAATTCATATAACTCCTCCTGAACATTTTCATAGGAATACCTTCCTCTCAAACCCTCAACTGATGATAACCCGATCTCATAACAAAATTTGAAAACCACCGGGCTCCCTTGAGGAGATAAAAAACTCATAAATCCTAGGAAAGGGATTATTTTCTTAATAGTAACCTATTTCAGTTTCTAGTAATCAATACAAAGTCATAGGATCTCATCTTCCTTCTTTGTAAAGAGAATTGGTGATTCCAAATGTGAAACACTACTATAAATAAATCCCATAGACTCGTGATCATCATGCTTAACCATTAATTCTCACAATTAATTGAGTTACATACAATGAAAATGTAAATAGATGAGCCTCATCCCTATAATAAATTATATGGTGACCACAACTTCTATCTATAGTGAAGGCCGAAGAAATCATTTGTAAAAACATTGAGATAATCACTAACAACTCCTATGATAGGTTCACTAAGATATATATCAAAAACATTAAG
The DNA here is from genome assembly GCA_963277665.1 of Viscum album. Taxonomy (NCBI): domain Eukaryota; kingdom Viridiplantae; phylum Streptophyta; class Magnoliopsida; order Santalales; family Viscaceae; genus Viscum; species Viscum album. The sequence goes on along the minus strand of OY728153.1, from coordinate 879,323,090 downwards.
AAACATATCCAAAAATTATAATGATATAATCTCATCACTATAGTAAATGAGACCTTCTCTCCTGGATCTAGGTTCTCACTCACACAAACAGACAAGAGTAAATCCATCAGATGAAAGAAACTACACCCAATGATGATAGAAATAGATCTGGTAATTATAGCTAAAAATTTAATACATATCAATAATAATATGAAAGATTTCAATATTAAGAACTAAATTTTCCTATATGGTTTCATTGGTAGAAATCAACAACCAAAACATGGGACATCTGAATCCCTACTTTGACTTCTTTACCAAAGGAGTGGAAATAGTCCTCATGAATAGAATAATCCCTAATCTCAACCCCAAAACATCAATTTTCTTGGAATATATGAAGGAATCAGTTGAAACAATTTCAAATAAATCTATAATAATATAAGACACAACAAACATAGTACCGCTCATGGTATCCACTCCTGTTAATAACTCCACTGGTTCCCACTCCACCGTATACCGATGTATAACTTAACTATTCCCTTTCTTTACAACATGAGAATCACCATTAATCTATCCCTACTTTCCTAGGATTATCTCTCACAAAAATATTGACGATGACCAGATTTCCCCCTCATGTGTCAAACCCTAGGTTCTTCCTTACAATTAGGTTTGAGGTCTCCATTTATCCATCACTTGAAATAATTCACTTAACTCTAACCAGATTTCTATTGTTCACTATATCCATTTTATTAATTTGGATCACCCTACATCCTATTATTACTAGAAAATGAACTTTAGTCATCTCACGTTGTCTCGGATTCACTGTAGAGTCACATCTTCCCAGTTATATCCTTCTCAACTATAGCTTCCTTATCAACAACCTCCCTAAAGGTTTGTAAGCACATGATCAATATCATAGACTGAATATTTTTCCTCAAATCCATTTCAAACCGTTAATTCGTGAGATAGTAATTGGAAACAAGATTTTGTGATAGATGAACTAGCTCATAAAACTAGGAAGCATAATCTATGAAAGAATTATCTCCCCACTCCAATTAAATGAACTCTCTTGCCTCCACTACTCTAAATGTCTCATGATAGAATTTTTAATTGAAGGATTCCTTGAAAGTAGTATAGGTGATGTCTTAAAGAAACTTTTCTTGCATAGATTCTCACCACTTCCTTCCTTCACCTTCAAGAAAATATGTGGAAAACCCAAACATGTAGTTTTCTTTAGTTTTTAGAAAGTTTAAATTCCTTTCAATCCTCTTAATTTGTTCTTTTGATACTTGGGTCCCTTTTCACCATGAAATATGGATAGATTACACTTATTGAATTCAAAAACATTGTTCACCCTCTTTTTTGGTTCAATATTTGTGACTTATCCCATTGATTAGATTGTTCAAGCTATAGTTTCCAAAAAAAGCTAAATCAGCTGGAAGATTCTTCTTTATGGGTTATTTTGTTACATCATAGTTATTATTCTAATATGTTTATCTTTATGGATCTATATTATAAAAAACAATATGATGAAAATCATTTATAACATAATTTAATTTCTTTATCACAAAAAAATATAGGAATAGAGTCTATAAGTCTAAAATCATGAATAAGGATTCTAGATAACCATGGTCCTCCAATGGTAACATGATGTTTTTCATGAAATTTTGCCGGTCATATATAAGTCCACACAAAATTTTGAGTTTTTACAGCCCTGGATTTAGTCTATCAATAACACCTAGGAATATAATAATGATAAAAAATCATTTGTGAAGGCGTTAAAGATAACCTAACCCCTATGATGACAATTTGTAACAGACCAACCTAGTTCAACCCACAATTTCACCTTAGTTGTCCTATCACAAGGCCCAAAGCACATTATTGATCACCATAGTTCGGTGAGATGCACTCTGGTATCATAAAAATAAACCCATGGGTCCATCTCCTCATGGTTTTATGTCACCTCCATCCCATCCCAGCAGAAGGAAACACGATCTAGGAGTGGTTTCCTCAACATAAATCCCCTCCCTTTTACAAGTATCTTGTAAAAACAAGGATACAGACACCAAATGGAAAAAGTAGGATGTTATTAATATATATTTGTAGGATACCACCAATAATCTATACAATATATATCCACATGCCTCCATTATTTATTATATAAATTATAATTTAAAAAAATCTAGAATAAACCATTTTCCTATACAAATTAATCATTTTTTTTTCTTTTTAAAACATTTCATATTAAATAAACCAAGTCATATGATATAACATTCATCCATCAGGCATAATAAGATGAAATAAATAATTTTCCAGAACTAATATCCATATCAACCTAGAAAATGGGATTATCAAATAAAAAATCATTTAATGTATCCTCAAATCATCAAAGGGGCATTCAAAACACAAGGGTGTACACAACTAAGAAAAAAAATAAACACTATGTTTCATAAGTGTACTCTATGTTTGGTAACCACAATACCTCAAAAAGGCTACCCACTATAAACCATGTCTTCATGAGAGCCTCCCCTGGTGATAGATAACTCCAATAGGGTTCACATATTTCTATTTTTCCCACATATCTTATGTCACCTCCAATGTTAAATTATGTTATCATTTTGTTCAAGAAATCAATTCACGTTTTTTCAAAGAAACAATACATTTCTTTTCCAACCCCGTATTTCCAAAAAATAATTTCTTTAGAAATTTCATATCACTGTAATGATTTAAGGAATATTTCTATTTCAAAATCTTCTTTGAGGAAATTTATCAAACACATCATGTGAATAAATGTGATTTTCAATAAAACCCCATTTTTTGAAAATATTCTCAAACCCATTAAATATTAATTCATATATCATGGATTTAAAATGATAAATTTAATTATTTAAAAGAAAATGGAACCATGAGAACATAATTCATTCCATGGGATAGACCATAGGATAGATACACCTACCTCAATATCGATAAAAACTTCATTATCATCAAAACTAGTGATGAGAAACAAATTGATTGTGTCCTCACAAGCCTATGTCCAATAAAAACATCATAAATTCCCTATAAAACCCTCTAGATCTATAAATCACATCCCATCAATGTCTCAATTACATAAGGGGAAGAGATATCAAGAGTATATCTATATAAAATATGAAACACTGAAAGAAATATCGAACATACCTTGATGATATCCACTCAAAATGATCAAGGATCACCAAAGAAACAAGTAAAGAGACCTCAAGAGAGTCATGGTTGAGTTGGTTCAAGTTAATTAGGGTTTAGGATGATATTAGAGTTAAAAATGACAAAGGTCATTTGAGTAATTTTCTATTTTAAGAACTTTGGATCTGATCAAATGGTAAAGCTGCATGGTCAAAAAAACTATGGGATAACCATGTTGTAGACACTAACCATTGAAAATCATGTCATTTGGTTTCCAATAATAGCCACACCATTTGAAAAATAGTGCCCAAGCTATGTTATAGCCTCTGCACCCAATCCCAAACACCTGCATAGTTTTCCTAAAAGGTTTCAAGGTTAGAAAAACCGTTCTCAAACCATGAAAATTTCCAATGGAACCAAAAGTTCCATATAGTATAACTACCACATGGTTATTCCTAACTATGTGCATAAACAATGTTCCTATTCCATTTTTTCCAAAACACCAAATTTTTAACCCCTAACTCCCAAAATCCTCTAGAACCTCAAAAGAGATAAACCAAGCCTGAAATTCAGAATACCTATGACTCGGAGGGCATAACAGTAATATTATTAGATCACGGGGTGACCTTATGAAGGAGATAGATACCAAAAATATTGGTACCTCTATTCAATATGTGGTTTTCTAAGTGGATGAACCTTTTGATAATGATTTCCATACTAACTATGAGATAGAAGTTCATATGGATGATTTCCTTCAAATATAATATGAGAAAAAAATTATTGTGGTTAGGAACTAAAAGGGGAAATGATGTTAGTCTCACACATTCCATCTAAATGGTGAAGCATGGGGCTATTTTTTATCTACAATATGATTTTATAAGTAGTGAGGTTGACACATAACATTCGAATAAGTTTTCTTATAATGGTAAGGGACATATATCTTTGGATTGTTCTCCCTCTCTAGTGCCCTCTCGTGGTTTTGTTAATGATAAAGAAGCCGGAGTCTTTGGGTCTCCTACACAACCAGCTATCCAAGATATAGCATCATATGTATGTATATGTATGTATGTATGTATGTATATGTTTGTATTATCCATATATGTTATTTCTAATATAATAATATATCATTATATGTGTGTATGTGAGTGCTTGTAGACTAACATCCACATATATACATGTATATGTGTGTGGTGGTGTGTATAAATTAACAGATATATATATATATTGAAACTCTATTTTTTCAAATGGATGAAAATTTTTCAAGTGGAAATACCTTAGAGATAATAGAAGAAGAAAAATTTTGAAAGCCAAGAATTTTAAATTCTGTTGGTCAAAAATCCCTCAAGGTAACATTGCCGCATTTTTTGGTTGGTTGTGTTTGTTGACAATGCAGGTTTACATGGTGAATTGTCAAGTTCCAAAGATGTTGTTGACAATCCATGTTGAAAAAGAACCATGAAAAAGGAATAGAATATATGGAGGAGGTACAAAATAATAGATATAAGGAGGTGACGTTTTCTAGTGTTTGCCATATTTTTGGGGTCCAGAATTTGGGATTTAGTGAGTATCGTGAAAAGTGGACTTCCTTGAAGATCTTATCAAAATATGGAAAAGGAATGAGTTTCATAAATATAGTATTCATTAAATGGATGTCTCAAAGACATGAATAATTTTTATGGTGTTCTTTGTGATTATGATGAGCTTCGCAAACGGCAGAGATGAAGATCATGGAGAAGGAGCATTGTGATGGTAAAGAGCATTTTGGGGAAGCTTTGTGGCAGTGGCACAAAGAATGCTTTACAATTACAACATGCTATGTGATATAAACATTTCCATGGTAATTCACGATATAGAGATAATTTCAAAAGAAATTTTAGAGCTTTTTGAATTGAGATAATGTGGCGCTGACTTCGCACGGAAGGTTCTCAAGTAGGTGAAATCGCTTATAAATTGGGCTCGACCCCCTCAAGAGAAGTAGAAATTTTTCAGAGAAAATTTTTTTACTCTAAAATCAAGAAGGAGGTTCACGAAAGTTGTGTTCCTCGAAAAATACAGGAGCTTCACAGTGGCTAATCAAGCTCTGCGAAGGAGGTTTGTTCCACTTTGTCTCAGTAAGCTTCATGAATAAAGTCACTATGCAATGGATTGAGCTCTGTGATAGCCTAAGCTCTGCAAAGGCTTGACCTTTATGAAAGCTTGAGCTCTGTAAAGCAATGTTCTCTGTGAATTAGTGAGATCTGTGAAGGTGTGTACTTTATGAAGAGGTATGGACATCACGAATTCTTGTTTGAGCATTGATAAATTGGGAGCTTCATGAAGTATGGAGCCTTACGAAGGTATTTCCAAAGGTTGTTGCCCAAGGATTAGTGGAAAAGGGGTATTCATTTGTGGATGAAAGTTTTAATTCAATAGAACATCTATATATAGTAGAGGATGCATTCATTAGTGATATGAACAGACCTACAAGTCCACAAACTGTGAGTGGATCCCTTTCAAGTGTAGTGAGCAGAGGAAGAGGAATAAGGTTATCCTTTCTACCTGTAGTGAGCCATAGAGAGATAAATAGGGAGTGACCCTTGTAAAAGTAGTGAGATGACCCTAAAAATTATAAATGCAGTGAGACTGGACATAGAAGTGATCTAGCCTATATATTATTGGCAATGAGATTTATTGGATTTGGTACAACATCACATCGCCATTGTATTTTCCTTATACATAGACCAGTGAGGGTGAAACAAGTAAAGATCACTATATCTTCTTTCTTTCTTCATTTCATTACATCCAAAGCATCATCATCAGATAAAGAAGAAAAGAAGTGATCATAATAAAAACACAAGTGAAAAAAAAGTGACCCTTGTGATAAAGAGGTCAAGATCTAGTGGGTAAGGAAGAATTTAGAAAAATATACATACCCTGATTCACCCCCCCCCCCCTTAGGTTATATAGGCCCCTATTGGTCCTAACAATTGGTATTAGAGGGAAGGTTGATTTTATCGTATTTGTTTGGTCTAACTTTGTTTAGTCGATTTTTGTGGTTAAAGATTCAGCATGCTCTCATTTTTGTGTGCCATGGAAAAGAGAAAAACATCAAAGAAGAATTAGAAGTCATATAGTATTCCTTGGTGTGGAAGTTTTTATGGAAAAAGTGTGATTCAACTAAAGTAATCAAAAAACTTGTTGAATGAAGCCTTGGATGAATCTAATAGGGAAAATATAGATTCACTCAATAATGATGTAGGAATAAGTAAAGTACTTGAAATTCAATGTGATACTAAAACTATTGATAATGAAGAATTTTAAGAAGGATTCCACCAGTATATGATGTCAACATCACATAGGAATTGGATCAGAAATTGGATGAAGAATTTAAATCTAAATATATCTAGATCCAAGTACTAGAAATTATTCTCAACAATCTAAGAGGCTTAAATCAAAGGTTTATTGGTGTGGATAATGTTCGGATGGAGAAGAATGATTTCCAAGTTGAATAACTACAAGATATGTTTTCAAAGAGAGAGAAATGAAAATTCGATGATAAGGGAAAGAATCTAAACTCAGAAAACATTCAAAATTTGAAAGCTATAAATGATGATCTTGCTGCACAGATAACTGAACTAGTTCATGAGAATCAAATACTACAATTGGAGATTGTATTATAGGATGATTCTATTGCTCAATAAAAATTGAAATTAAAGTAGTGGAGAAAACTAAATGCTCCACTTGAATCAAGTGAAATGAAGATTCAAATGTTGTAAAAAGAGCTGGAGTTAGTGAATAAAGTAGTGGAGAAATCTAATACCAAAGGAAATCCAAAAATTAAGGAATCCTTGCACTTACTATTTGATTATCCTTGGGCAAGTGATGATAAAATGAAAAACAAACATGCTATTTCTAAAGAGAAACAATAGCATATTTTCTCAGCTCAAAGGCCACATGGTTTGGAAAAAATTGGTATTTTATTTGATGAATCCCCTCCAATTAATGACAGAAATAGATCTGTGGATAGTTCTATAAATGAATAAAATCTTATAGGTTCTAGAGACAGACCTAAGAGGGCATTTACAATAAATAGTGACAATATGTTCTATTTATGTGGGATTCATGGTAACACATCAAGATTTTTTTTAGAGGCTTTGGAATATATTTCAGGCTATGAAGATAGAAACATTTATAAATCTTAGAATGTTAATAAGAAACTTGATAAGTCTGAAAAAAGATTCTCTTAGAAGAAGGTATCCATAATGGGATTCTATTGTGGAAGAATGAGACACACCATGAGTATGTTTTAGGAATCCATGGAGATAAATGTCAGAAGAAGAACGTAAGAAGAATCAACATCTCAGCTGAGAAATGATGAAATGAGGTATTCCTTTAATGGAATATGTTTTATATGTTCTGATCATGGGCATTTGGCTAGACAGTGCAGCAACAATAAAGCGGGGAAGGAAAAGGAACATAGAAGGAGATCCCCAGAACATGTAGTGTATAACGAAAAATCATATACTATAAAACAACATGGTGAGATGAAAAATAGGTATAAAATCTTAGGATAATCATAAGAAGATAAACTAAAGGTGTATCAATCACCTTCTCTATTACAGCTACAACAGCTCTCATAGAGAGAATGTGAACAAACCTGGAAGAACAGGGTAAGATTAACTCTAGTTGTGAGTAGGAAGAATGTGAAACCAGTGGAAGACTCAAACACAACAAGAAAGGGTGGAATGAATATAAAAATTGATAAAATAAATATGATTAAATAATGTCCTATAAAATTTTCATGTCATACTACACAGTAGGAAGTGAAGACAATAGAAAGATCTCATCCATGGAGGAGGAAGCAAGAGCAGATGATCAGTGGAGAGAATCCAGCTCGTAGAAGGAATCAAGGGAAGAGGAATATTAGTGGAACATAAAAGAAGGAATGTATACCAATGGGATTACCTAAAAGAGAGATAATTTCCAAGATTGTAGAATCTTAATATCAGAAAAAGACTCAACATGTATGGAAAAGAATGCCTAGTCATATGGCCAGAATAGTTGAAGTTGGCTAGGCAGTTAGAGAAGGGAAGGGATGTGTGAAATTATTTGAAATAAATAATCAAATGGTTGACCTATCAGGATCAACCATAATCCTCTTCTTAAGGATTTCATAAAATCCCCTCTCCCTATGTGTAAAAATCCTATTAACTGGTGTTCATGTTTTTTAGGTTCAAGGGGATATATGATCGAAGGGGAAGTGTTATCAAAAGAAGCAAAGTAGGGATGTTATGTGATCCAGAATGTCAACTGGTTCAAATTAGTTACTAGAGATGAAGAAGGAATATGGTAGAATTTCATGAAAGGGGTTAATGTTATATGGTTACTTGAGACAGGAGAAGGAGAATGATTGTGGGTCAAAACATTGGTCCCGACAATAAGAAGAGTTTCACAACAAAGGGGGAGATCTCAATCTCCTAATAAAATGAAGTATCTCGATGGGATATAAAGGATAAATGTTTATGTTCATTAATGATTATTGGGGGAAAAGAAACAACACTCATCTATGAGAGAATATCAACAATGTTTCAGCAAGAAGCTCAGAAAAGTAGTTGAATGAAATAATGTCACTGAACAATGACACAGTGAAAAAATTCCTATTGAATGTAATGAAGTGGTAAGAGACTCAGGGGGAGTAAAAGTGTAAAATGATAATTTAGAAGAAAATACTGATAATGATCATGAGAAATTCAAATCTATATTAGCATGAAAGTCAATGAGACGAGCTCAAATTGACTTGAAAGGTATGATTGGTAATCAGGAAATTCTAGTGCAGCCATGGAAGATAAAGACTCTACAGAAAGAATTGTACTTATCATAGGCAGGGTCTAATTGGTTTAGTGAAGCAACTAAATATGAGAATTGGTTTCTGACTATGAATATAGAGCTTGACCAAATTGATAAGAATTACACATGAGAGATTGTTTTCAGGACAACAGATAATAATTTCATCCGGACAAAATGATATTTTCATAATAAGATAAATGAATATGGAACAATGATTCAAAAAAAGCACGGATAGTGTGCAAAGGATACTCCCATATAGAGGGAATATATGTTGATGAGACATTTTCACCGGTTTCAAGGCTGGAGATAATCAAATTATTCTTATCCATAGCAGTGAAATGAAAGTTCAAAGTGTTCCAGATGGATATAAAATCTTCATTTTTGAATGGGGTTTAGGAGAAATAAGTGTATTTCAAGAATCCATATGTTTTTCTCATTAATGAGTACGAGAACAAGTTTTTTCGGCTGAAGAAGATGTTATATGGACTGAAAAAATCACCAAGATCATGGTACTCAAGGCTTGATCAGTATTTGAAGAATATTGGTTTCCAGCATGGTGGAGTTGATTACAATCTCTACTTCAACAAAAATAGTAATCAAAGGATGATTGTTTTGGTTTATATCAATGACATAATATTTGGAGGATCAGATGAATATCAGTGAAAACGTTTTTCTTAATTCATGAAAAGTGATTTCGAAATGTCAATGATAGGTGAGTTGATGTTTTTCTTTAGTTTACAGGTAACAAAAAAAAGTAATGACACTTTAATTTCTCAATCCAAATATGCCAAGGTGGTTCTAAGAAGATTCAGAATGGAAAATTCCAAGGATATGAAGACTTCTCTTTCTACTTTGAAGAATTTATTGAAAGATTATGATGGAAAGGTAGTTAATATTATATAATACTGGAGGATTATTGAAAGTTTACTTTACCTAACAGCGACGAGACCTGATATTGTTTTCACTACATTCCAAGTAGCGCGATATCAAAGAAGTCCCAAGGAAAGCCACATTATTGAAGTGAAAATAATACTTTATTATTTCAATGGAACTATGGATTTTGTCTTGGTGTATAATGACAAATCTAAGCAAGAGTTGTTGGGATATATAGATGCATATTGGGAAAGTTTAGTGGATGATAGGAAATCAGAATCAGGAGGTGCTTTCTATCTTGGTGTTTTGTTTATTTCTTGGCTATGAAATAAGGAATATTGCATTTAATTGAGCACCATATAAGTTGATTATATTTCCTCCACTCAAGCATTCACACAGTTATTGTGGATGAAGGAGTAGATTGATGATATGGGAGTTGAAGTTAAGTCTCTGATCAGAATCCAGTGAGATATCTCAAGTGATATAAATCTCATCCAAAATCTCATTCATCACTCAAGGACGAAGAACATTGAGATAAATTATCATTTTATTAAGGAGAATGTTGATCTAGGAATCGTGAATTTGAAATATGTGCCTACAGAACTACAGGTTGTATACATTCTGAAAAAGTCCTTACCCATGGAAGATTTTGAGAGGAATCGACTACTTCTAGGAGTTCAATCGACTCCCTGCACTTAAAAAAGTGTGTATGTGGGACACCCCCACCCCCTATTTCCCTGTGGTATGGTGTATTTTTCCCTAAGGTGTTGAATTGTGTTCTCTAATCTGTTGTAGACACAAAGGAGTGACATTTGGGTTTGTTGACAAAGGGGGAGAAATATTGAATCCTAAAGTGGCAGAAACTATGGCTAAATCAAGGAGAAAATTTCTTAATCCAAGAGACAGGGATAAGCTGATAGGTGGAGTAGTGAGACAGGGTGATAGTTTTAAATTTTATGATGCTTCAAGTGATCGATCAAAGATTAGATATCACGACAACTGAGGATCATAATGAAATCAGTTTACTAATATCAGCATGGTATCAATGATTGGTGTCGTAAATTAAGTGATTCATTGATGATCTTTTCATACTAATCTTGTTTCTCATGTCAAACATTTCTTATGTGTTCTTAGAGTATGTGGTGCATGATTCTTTGGTCGCAATCTAAATCACAAAAGAAGAATTGCCATTGATGATGGAAGCAACTTCAGTGAGGTATCAAAGTGCAGAGAATCATTTTGATAAGAGTTTTTAACAAACCCAAAGGGGGATATTGTTGGGAAATAATCCCTCAAGGTAACATTGTAGAATTTTTGGGTTGGTTGTGTTTGTTGACAATGCATATTTCCATGGTTAATTTTCAAGTTCTAGAGATTTTGTTGAAAATTCATATTGAAAAAAAACTATGACAAAGGAATAGAAGTTATGGAGGTGGAACAAAAGAATAGATTCAAGGTTGCATCATTTTTCAGTCTTTGCCAAATTTTTGGGGTCCAAATTTTGGGATTTTTTGAGCATCACAAACTATGGATTTCTTTGAAGATCTCATCAAAATATGGAAAAGGCATGAGTTTCGTGAAGATAGGATTCATGAAATGGATTTCACGAAGACATTAATAATGTTGATTGTGTTCTTCGCGATTATGATGAGCTTCGCAAATAGAAGAGATGAAGAGAATTTCAAAGAAGCATTGTGGTGGTGAAGGGGATTTTGGCAAAGATTTTTATTGGTGGCACAAAGGAATTGACAGAATGCTTCGCGATTAAGACGAGCTCCATGATCTGAAAATTTCCAGGGTGCTTTGTGATATAGAGAGAATTTCTTTGAAAATTTTGGAGATTTGTGAATTGATCTAACATGGCACTGACTTCGTGTAGAAGGTTCTCAAGTTGGTGGAATCACCTATAAATAGGCCTCTAGCCCCATGACAGAAGTAGAGAGTTTTCCAAGAAAATTTTTTTGCTCTCAAATCATGAAGTAGGTTCTCGGAAGTAGTGTGCTTCATGAAAGACATGAGCTTCGTAGTGACTAATATAGCTCTATGAAAGAGGTGTGTTCCACATTGGCTCAGTGATATTCAAGAAGTAAGTTTCTTAGTGATAGCTTCACCTCTATGACTACCTATGATCTGCAAAGTCTTGAGCTTTGTGAAGGCTTGAGCTCTTTGAATATATGTGCTCTGTGAAGTAGTGAGCTCTTCGAGGGTGTGTTCTTTGCGAAGAGGAAGGCACTTCACAAAGGCTTGTTTGAACTTTTTAAAATTGTGAGCATGGTGAAGTATGGATCTTTGTGAAGGTATTTCCAAAGGTTGTGGCCCAAGGATCTGTTCTAAAGGGGTATTCATATGTGGATGAAAGTTGGACTTCAATATAGAATCTACATATAGTAGAAGATGCATTCATTAGTGATAACTAATGGAGCTATAAGTACAAAAACTGTGAGTGGATTCCTTTCAAGTGTAGTGATAAAATAAAGAGGAAGAAGGTTATCCTTTCTATCGACAGTGATCCAGAGAGAGAAAAATTGGGAGTGACCCTTTGGAAAGTAATGATTTGACCCAAAACATTTTAAAGGTTGTGAGCCTGGGAATAGAAGTGATCTGTCATGAATATTATTGGTAGTGGGCTTTAGTGGATTTGGTACAACAGCACATCATCGTTGTATGCTCCTTGGATGTAGCCCAATGAGAGTAAACAAATTAAAAAATATCTTTGTTTGCATTCTTTCTTCTTTTCATTTCATCCAAATCATCATCATCGAAAAAAATAAGTGATCATAATAAACACACAAGTGCAAAAAAATTGACCCTTGTGATAAAGAGGTCAAGATCTAGTTGGGAAGCAAGAATTTAGAAAAGAATATACATACCCCGATTCACCCCTCCCCCTCAGGGTATATAGGCCCCTATTGGTCCTAACAGATTTCCCCAAAGGTAATTCACCCAACCACCCCAAAGCATTGTCTCCGCCTAGGGTACCTATGCATTAGCCTGTGTGACCGGTCTGAGCATCAACCTATATAACTATTCTAAGATATATCTTGCATGAGATACCTACATTGAACCCCTGAGAAACATATCCCCATCACCGAAGGTCTCATATTTTCTTATAAATGGAACCTTGATGTCTTTTTTTCATTAAAAAAATCATAAAGGTATTATGATACTCTGATCACCCTAGTCCTTTTCTTAAGCCCTCCGAGACCTTATAGAAAAAATAAAAAACCTGAAGAATATGGAATTAAATAGGGATAATAAAACTAATGTCCTACCATGGTTTAAAATAAATAACACCTACACGAGACACTCACCCACCCCAGGGTTGAAAAGCACTAATGCGAGGTCCCCTTCATTAATTAGGGACCTACGCGAGTGACTTATGGGAACACCTATTGATTATTTTGAATTCATGAGCAAGGTCACTCCCAAGTAATGTTTCCTAGGTGTTCTATCTCCCAAGGTATCATCACCTCGCTCGGGCCTACCTACGCGAGCCTCTTGAATCTCCCAAGCCTACCTTCGTGAGCCTCTTATCAGGACTTCTTCCAAGATAGCCATTGATGGGCCTCTCCTTCTCTGGTTCCATTATCTAAAAGCGACCAAGATGAAACCTCCACCAAGGCCTTCAAATTTTCAATACCAAGGAAAGGGGAACAGCATTGTGTCTCTCATTTGGATTTGTATTCCTTCGATAAGAGGTTTATCTCACTTGTCCTACCAGTTGGTCAGGGTCAATGTGGTGAATATGCATATGTATCCCTTTAATCATGAGGACCCATACCCTAGGGATAGTGTCAGCAAGTTCCCTGTATTGAATACAAGGGCTAGGACCATGTCCTACCCTTATTGTCTCTAAGTCCCAATGCATCCAGTTCTCGGTAGGGAGGGTAAGGATTACGCTTGATTTTCCATTCAACATGGAATGAGATCCTCCTCCCCTGGTAAGGAAACAATTTTAGGGCATCCCTCCTTGATTAATCCCCAATCCTTTCTTACTGGAGTGTTCACTCTTGATACTTTATACCTCTAGGACACCAGGTCTGAGAGGGGATGGGAACCAAAGTCCTATCCGCTCTCTCACATACCCTCAACCTCTTCCACCAATATTGGAGTAGAAGTGTGTGGTTTTTTAGATATTTATCTTCCTCCTTGTCCATTACATTCAATCATGACTCATCCTGAATCATGTGAACACAAAAGGCAGCCATGATCACAGCATCCACACCATCGGATACATGTTTTGGTAGAGGATAATACTTTGAATCCTCCTCTCACCTTACTTCAAAGTGCCTCTATAGATGTGGGTACTCTAGTATATGTATCCAACTTAAGGTGAAAGAGGTTTGTGTGGTTTCCCAGATCTTCTATTTCCTCTTGTTTCTCACACCGAGCATGACTCATGGGGGATGAGAGGTAGATGGTGATCAGGACATCCACATGATCCCAGAGTCAATGGGAATCCTCCTTAAGAGTAAGCCCCAATCAAAACCCTATTCATCAAGGCATCCTATTAAGTAGTATTACCCAACCTAATTATCTCAAATGGGAACATTCCTGTGTGATAAAAACATCTATAGGGACTCAATAGGCATGGGTCCTCAAAATAGAACTATATGGGATTTGATTCCCATCCAAATGGGATATGTAATAAGCCTCCCTAATGTCCAAACCCAATGCCCAAAATCAACCCTATTCTATATGGAAAACATTTCCAGTAGGGTCTAATTCAACATGTAAATTCATATACCTTCCAAGATCCCTTGGATTATTTGGCATAAGTCCCACACAAAACATTGACTCGGCACCTTTTCCCTGGATTCCCTTGCCACATGATGTTAAACTATATAGTTAGGTCCTTGTCACATGACATTAAAATGTATGATGAGTACCATTAAAAACACTAAACTACATGGATTTTGATCCATCACGTGATGATATGTAGTAAGCCCATTTCATGGGTCATATCCCAACATAAAAACAAATTTCATCTCCCTAGATGATAATAAACTCTAGAGTTCCCCATTATGTGGCTAGAAAACAAGCATCCTCACAATGACCAAATAATCTCCAATCATCACTAAAAGAATTCCATTGATGTAGAACCTTGGATAAATATTGATATCTTCATTGATCAAGAACTTTTGATACCTAAAGGTGATTATAAATTACATGCATTCTAATAACTTATTATCAATTCAAGGGTGTCCCACATCATACTTGTGAATTAATAAAGGATTCATGAATATATCTTAAATCTATAATAGAGTTTCATGGTAAGAAATAATTCCACCCAAAAGGGTGTGATGAACTCAACCTCCCATCCTCTCAACCAATGTTATTTCATAAGAACCTTTATAAAAAATCTCCAACAAGAACCTGCCTTTTTAAAAGTAGGCCCATTATGAATATAGGACCATTGGGTGTTTTTGGTTCCGCGAAAAAATCTATTGGAAACTGTTCGAAAGTAGATAACCCAACAAGAATGATTGCGTGAAATTCACCCACAACCATCAACTGTTGGGCTACAAAATTATAAGGGAAACAAAAAATGGTAAACCCAACATGAATCCTTATCCAAGATGATAATTACACCCATCTATCAAGACCCTTTCACTTGATAAAAAATGTCTAGAAAAAACAATCAATCATGTATGTGTTCATTCAAATGAGATTCTAATTTTAAAGGGTTTACTTGTTTATGTTTTTCATATATATAGGAACTTCTTTCCAATAAATATCTTCAATATAATGGAGTCCTTCAAGATTTCACCAATGCATGTCCTAGCTGTTGTACACACAGAGTCTTCATCCAAACAAAGCATGCCATCACCAACCCAGCATCTTCAAAGATGGGTCTCTAACGCACTGGTCTGGGAGTACCTTCATAATTGTATAATCCCAAGCCTAGAAGCTGCCTGACAGGACCTCCAAATCTCTAAGCACCACTGATCATTTGGTCAATGATGACCAGTGATCCTGACATAGACAACACCGACTTCTATCATTAACCGCTTCAGGATCCTGTCCTCAAAACACAACAACCAGTCCCTCCCTTATTTTGGGAGGTGGATCATGGTTCCATATAAGGCCCCATCTATAAGACACAAGGGTCCTTATTAAGTTATATTGATAAAAATCATCACATCTAACATTGTGTGGTATTAAGCCCTTAACATGGTGAGGGTGTCATCCTCAACTGATAGGACTAGGTCATCCAGACCTAGGCATCCAAGACAGCCCATCGGGGGACGCGACCAATCACTAGGGAGCAGGGACACACCCCTCTCCCCTCCAGAGAATCCCACCAATCTAATTTTGTGTCTAACTATGAATGAGAACATATCCTTTTCAACCTTAATTCAGCCTACCAGTAGTCTAGTCTCCCAACATCCAAATAGGACCACTATTCAAATCTAGTTGAAAATATTGAGTAGGACCATGCACCTTCCTAAATTAATACACCCTCTCAACAGACTCGTCTGGTAGTACCCAAAGAAGCTCTCCAACCATGTCTAGTAGCCAACAGCAAGTAGTCACACACATTTTCCTACATTAATCAATCCTTCCAATAGTTTCATTTGGCAGTATTCGGAGAAGTGAGTTAGAAATTCCTAATGATGAAAATGGGCAGACCCAACTCTAGGCTCCCACAAATGAGTACTTTCAATATACATAGACAGAAAAGGGAGTAAAGGAGCGAGGAAATACACCTACTCTAGATACTAAATGGGAATATATCCCCATTCCAATCACTGAAGTCACCAATTATATCTTGAAAATGGTGAAAGGGAAGATGAAAATCCCTACCCGTATCCTATAGACCAGTCAGGACATCATTATGGAGATAGTAGAAATACTATAGAGACCAACACACAACTTTATCCCCACAAATGGGGCGGCTAATCTTCATGCCACCCTAGAGAAGACACACACCACTACTTCAGTCCAAGTGGGTGTTATGGAAAACTCCCCCACAATATATGGACAACTCGGCTAGGAACACACACCCATTCCAATAGGAGGTAATCATCTTATCCTAATGTACACTCTAAGTAAGGAACAGACCCTCACCAGTGAAGACCATGTTACCCTACAAGTTTCCCCAGTCTCTTGCAAGAAGGCATCCAAGAAGGAGCCTCACCAAAGAAAATTGGAAAATAAAATTTCAATCTATGATTCAACTCTGTTTAATGCTAGATTTCTTTAAGCCATCAGATGCTTATCTATGGCATGTCAAGATCCTACTCTATTATCACCAAATTATGGGAGCATTAGCAGTAATTATGAAGGTCCTGACTGGACACTTCACCATAAATGTTTGTTTAATGACCACAATCTAATAGATCTTGAGAGACCACCTCCAGATGAGAGCCTTGAAAACAATTCATATGGCCATAAGATCAAGGAGCAAGAGGGATTTACCCTTATTGTAATACACCATAGTGCTCCTCCCCATGATGGTGTTCGCTATGAAAGTTCACTTCATGGTAGTGTTTCATATTGTCAAGAGAATTACCCAATTGGAAATGTAGTGACTAGAAATTCCTTCTATCATGAGGCACTTGTGAAAACAAGGCCAGTCATGTCTGATGTCTTGTCATTGGAAGGTGAAATTCTTTCTCCACTAGAAGACTTCATAAGGTGATGATCATTATCTGAACCACCCTCAAGTCACCTACCTTCTTTTGTAATAGAGAAAACCCCTACCAATCTCACTGCCTATTATAAAAACACAGGAAAGCATCCACTTTGGTCAGACCAAGTGGAGGAACCTATAGAAAAATATGATGAATACATGGTAGACATGAGAAAACAACTCCCTAAAGAAGACATACCAGTCATGTTATGGCCTTTTGTCACCTCTCAATACAGACTTCCTGTGGTGTTGTTAGAAGATTGTGTGCACGAAATTTGCCACAACATATTGAAAACTCTTAATAAATTGAAAAAAAATGTTACATTAATATAAGTATCGGATTCACATAAAGATAATAGAAGGGTTGAAAAGAAAAATTGACTTGGCATCTCTCATATATTAATGACATCCAGATATCAAGAAATTGCAAGGATCCCTTCAACATGCATGCCTCGGTGCATTAATGAGGTTGTGATAGCTGATCAAAGATACCTCATATGATATTCATATCAGGGGATGGGGTGCACATGGGGTGTCACATTTTATTATGCTCCCTAACCAATAAAGCTCACTGAAATTGGTACCATGCAATGTCATAACCTGAGAACAACTTCAGCAAATAGACCATGTTCACAACTAGAGATCTAATCAATAAAAATAGGACTCATACAACTCTCATAAATATTGGACCAGGAGAGAGTAGGCTATTGAGATACTATTTCATAAATCATTTGAAAAAGATCGATCAAGACTCCCATTTTGGAGAAGTTATCCTTCAGATAACACAGATGTTAAAAATAGTGAAATGGTTGTGGGAAATAGTTGATCCCAGTGCATACCGAAAGATCCACCCAACCCATGATTAGGAAAAAATCCATAAAATCCGAAGGGAAGTTGTGGTAGTAGTAACTGAAATAGTTCAATACAAACCCTAGCCTTCATGGTTGTGGGATTTTTTAACCCAACCCTCAAGGTTATTGAATCAAGGCCGAAGAGTTTCAAAAGTAGACCAGGAATAGCCCTAGCCCTTAGTGCTAAGAGATTTTTCAACTCAAAAATCTTCTCCTCATCGAAAATAATTTGTATCCCTATAAGAGGAAATGTAATAGAATAGATCTTCCTATTTTATCCAATATCTTCATCCAGTTCCATGATTAGGAACACACATGATTGCATTATCTAGAGATTCCCTTAGGGTTATTATCTATCAAATAGTTCCTAGAGACTTAGAAAATGAGATGATGAGGCCTCATCACGAAATAGAAATAAATAGTCTCGTAAATACACTAATATAATGCATATGATGAATTACACATTGATGAATATCATCAATGAT
This sequence comes from Viscum album, assembly GCA_963277665.1. Lineage (NCBI taxonomy): Eukaryota > Viridiplantae > Streptophyta > Magnoliopsida > Santalales > Viscaceae > Viscum > Viscum album. Next base: position 879,304,284 of record OY728153.1, on the reverse strand, counting down.
TCCCTAGGAAATCCTATAGAACACGAGGGAAACTGAGAGGAGGATTCTAAAGAGGAAATTCTAGTCCATAATATTGTCCAAAATGAAACAATTGAAGGTGGTATGTATACCTATAACCAAATGATTTCTCTAAATCTAGGAATTCCCTCAAACAATCCATTATTACCTACTTGAAAGCAATCCAACATGGAAAAGGGAAAGAATCATATTGTACCTAACCTCCCTCCTAGAGAGGTTTATTACCTTTTTCTTTAGAAAATATTCACTCAATAAGATGAGAAAATGTAATAATTTAGAAGAATCAATGTAGAACTAATCCAAGGAATCCTTCCTACTAGATAAACTCTACAATAAGATTCTCAACTCACACTTCTAACTGGTGCACCCAAACAAAGAGGGCTTACCACAACAACTGAAGCAATTCTAGAACATTTGCTCAACATACGATACCCACCGCCAATATAATTGGATCTCGTAGTAGTAGATTGATAGTTCCATCAGTTGGGTTCGCAATTATAACAAGTCTAACCACAACCTTACAGACCTTCCCCTATGGGTTACACATGATAGATACTAGTAGTGCCACCACCAATGATCCTATCGGCCACCACAGCTGCTCAAGATCCTGCCACCACACCTGCTCAGGCTCTAGACCAGCCAAACATTCATAAAATTCTTATGAACAATATTGAGTCCCTGAAGGATAGATTGGAAACCATAGAGGAATGAAATGCACCAATACAAAAATAAAATAAACCTTACATTGAATGGATAGACCTGACCCTTCCTCCTCTGAACATTGGGAATCCTACATTTCCAATCTTCAACGGCTCAGGAGACCCGGATTAGTACTTGATTCTTTTTTCTCTCATTTTGATCCCATGATGGGGAATCCTAAACAACAGAAGGTGGTGAAACTTTGGTTCTTTGGGCAATCATTGTAGGGTCCAACCTTTGTATAGTATAGAAGTTTGTAGGCAAGGTCAATTACATGGTGGGAAGACCTCAGTCAGAAGTTTCTCTTCCATTTTTTCTCAACATTATAGAGGCTAATAGTGTTTGGTCTCAAAAACTATAAATACAGATATAATTAAAGGGTCTTATATTTAATTACTCAATAGAAAGGATTAGTGTATTTCTTAAACCTACTGCTCCCTCAAGAAGAATTTTTTCCCATCTATATATTGAATCTTTATAAAGAGTTTCACACACAATTGATTCCTGTGAAATATAAAGGACATGCCAACAAGCCCATACCTGAGTGGTAAGGGCTCCTGCTTGGTATCCAAGAGACCCAGGTTCAAAACCGGGTGGAGGTGAATATTCGGGTTACTGTAGTAGTAATGTAGCAGGTACTGTTCTGTACTCTAGCATCTGGAACTATTCACCAGATTTGGGCCATCGGGTCACCGGTTTGGGCATACAGGTCTCCAGGGCCTTCAGGTCATCAAATGTATTTGGGCCTCAGGGCCATCAGGCCACAAAGACAATGGAGTAGCTCGGTTCACATGAGAAGTGCCCAAAAGTGGATCAGAGCAACAAGACTAGAAATCACCAAATGTAGAGCTACTGGACTGGAAGAATGAGAGGGTACGGCAACCACCATCAAGACCAGGCACCGTGCAGATTTGTATGGGGCAATGGTAGCCGATCAGCAGTGTGAGGTGGGGAGCTAGGTGATTAATGATGCAGAAGCTAGGGGAGGGGCAGTTCCTGTGGGTTGGGCCTACATGTCATGAATTGGGAATAGTATGCCTCTGGGCCTTTGGGTCATGTATTGCGAGTCATGTCAGTCCTTGTGCATTAGGCCTACGGTTCATGTACGGGTTCCCCTTCATCCCTTAAAAAGGGGGATTATCTATAATAAAACAAAAAAAAAGTCCTTCGAGCCATTCGGGAAAAAGAAAGTTTCAAGGCCTTTCCAAAAATGGTCAAAAGGTAGAGATGGGAAAGAAGGGGATTCTATAGTTACCTTAAGCAAGCCCATGTAGCTACTCCCGCTTCAAAGACTACACCATATCATGCTGCTCCACCTCCTGAGTGTCAACAAAAATTCCCCCTCATCAGGATAATCAATGAGATCATAGGTGGAAATAGTTTGAGGATATGAAAAATAAGGTCTATTCTTTTTGAAATGTACTAGTCACCAACTAGTTCATCTCAAAATTGGAAAACTACATGGTCAAGTCTCCAAATCCCATGAAACCTTGTAAAGAAAGTGGTGAAGATCTCTAAAATTACTGCCCCTTCCATCAAGTACTCGAGCACCATATCCAAGATAATTTTTTTTCAAACACCTCCTGCAAAAGATAGTGTAATCTTGGAAAGAGAAGTTGAACAATTCACCTAATCAGGTTTCATATGTTTAATCCACTAATTCAGAAGAGTAAAATGAATGGAAAGAAGTTTATAGAAATAATACATAGAATTTAGTTGACTACATGGTTTGGAAAACAATCAAATAGACTCATGATATTCATTTAATATAGTTGAAACATCCAATTGCAGCTCAGGGTACTTCTTCTACAAAGTTTCCATCTTCATCGACAATATAGTTCTCCAAAATCTATTCCTCAAAAAAGAGGTATGGTGGGAAGGTTAAGAAGAAAATGCAGTAAGATGATCCTGTATCAAGGAAAAATTATTCTTGACCTTAGTAGACTTCATTTTTATAGCCCCAAAGGCACATTCCCTGCCACTCAAAATGGTACAACATGGATCCACCCACTAGAGAGAATCTTAATCAGATTAGGAGTTGATCTTTAGTTCTATTAATGTTATTTACATAATAGATCCTTTTTCACATGATGATTTTGATTATGAACACTAATTCCATACACTTGATTTTTGAACTATGGGAATAGGTCATTAGAGTCAAAAATATAAGGGAGGATGCGATCATTATAGGATTCTCTACTTCAACTATGTCCCTGCTCAAACTGTCTATGCAGACGAAACTTGTGGGAGAGCTCTCTAGAGAGCTCAGCAGGAAGAAGCATTTTCTCTAGCACATAATTGGTTCTTCCCTGAAACAAACATCCTAGAAGATTGATTAAAGCATAATTCATCAACTAATCATCCCCAATGTGTCGGAAGACCCATCTGACCTAATCCGCTAAGATCAGAAAAACCTTCAGCTCATATTCCAAGGGACTATCCATCCACATCAAGTACGTTATCTCATAAAGTACCTCCAAAATAAAATCCCTATATTGGGTATCGAAGACAAATGGATCAAAATTATGATGTTTTGAAACAACTAGCCCATTTTATAGGCATGTTTTCAATCCTGGATGCTCTGATTCTATCAAAATATCTTCAGGAAGCACTTATCGAGGCCTTGTCAAGACCTCGGGGGTTTGAAGTTGATGTTTCTAATCCTAAATTATATCATGGAGAGAATGATCTTGCATAATTTCATACAATAATATCTTTCACAGACCAGGATAAGGATGTTATCATATAAGGAAACATCAGGCCCTTGTGTATATCTGACAATATAAATAAAATTAATATTTGTTAATCCTTTATTGACAATGGATCATGAGTCAAACTCATTCTGGCTTAGACACTTTTCCAATTGAGTTTTAATGAATCTCACTTTTCCCCATCCAATTTTATGTCACAAGGTTATGACAAGAATGAGAAAAAGACTCTTGGTGATATCACACTGAGAACTCAGTTTGGGGATCTCATGTTTGACTCAAAATTCATGTTGTTCGGTTGGATAAAACCTTCAATGTCCTGTTGGGAAGACCTTTTCTACTTCATAATGTGGTCATTCCTTCTTCATACCACCAATGCCTCAAATATTTAATCAATGGTAAAATTGGGGCATCTCATGGTTATAAATACCCATTTAAATTCTATAATTAATAGTACATTGACATAGGATTCTACCATAAGGAAGGGAAATAGTCCATGGATGATAAATTTGTTTGAATCAATTCCCCAAATGGCCTGAAGATGATCCCAGCTAACCCCTTAAAGTAGATCAGTGTAGAGTACGTTCTCCCCATCAACCAAATCAAAGAGACGGGTCCAAATATGAGTGAACATTTAGTAACTTCGATAATGTCGATTGTATAAATCAATCCAAATAGTGTTGGAGAAGTTGTTAGATCTCTAAACAATAATGAAATCCTAGATGAAAATGTATTCATCCCATCCCATGATCCCTAGAAAATCCATGTTTAGTCAGATAGGTTGGAGGAATCTTTTATTCCAATAGGATAAAATGAAGAGGATCATTCTTAGTCCCTCATTTCCCCTTCAAAGCTCCAAAAAAACCTCACTCCATCCATTAAGCCTGAAATGATTTCTTTGTCTTTATAATGTCCAAATTTTGACTCCTATCCTACCTCTGAAGAACTTACTTCATCAAATACCTCACTGGTATATAAAAAAGAGGTAAGTAATGTTGAATAGGAAGAAGTGGAAGACCTCAAGTATTCCCTTCCAGTGTTTGAGGAAGTAATATCCACTGTTGTTGATGAGATCAAGGAAAAATCTGGGTACAAAAGAAGATCCACAACCCAAATTCATTAGTGAGTCCATGAATTCCAAATAACATAAAATATAAACTTCCTTCCTTGAGAAACATTAGGATGTGTTTTTATAGAATTACACAGAGATTCTAGCCCTTGACCCTGATGTGGACAATCATCACCTTGGTTTTCCAAAAGACCATCGGGGGTACAAGCAGGCAGCTATAAGGACACACCCGACTCACGCCTCCAAAATTGAGGCTGAAGTGGACAAGCTCATTAAGTCCAACTTTATCTGAGAGGTAAAGTATTAAAAATGGATATCCAACATTTTCCATATGATAAAATGGGAATATCATGGTTTTCATTAACTTAAAACATCTCAACTGGAACTATCAAAAAGATGAGTTCCCGATTCTAATTAGAGAACTCTTGATTGATGAAACATTTGTTTATCAATCCATCTCTTTCATGGATGGATATTCAGTGTACAACCAAATATAGATGGCCCCATCCAATGACCCGAAGGCCTTCAAATTTTTTTTATTATATGATAAAACCCCCTTTTAAGGGATGAAGGGGGGAAACACAAAGGACTTCAAAGACATAGGACAAATCACAGTCAAAAGAGGAAAGAGTAAAACCAGAATGACAAAACAGAACTGCTTCTCCCAAACATTTGATCATGATAAATCTCTCCATTGTTGCAAGGATGATCAGCAAGAAAATGACCTGTGTCAAGCACAGGCCCGATCCGATGGATGTCTCCATACCCTCTCTAACATCCAAGTCCAAAAAACTCTTCAAAGATGAAACACTAGCTCTGAATCATACTCTAGATCATATTCAATGAATTCAAGTCCCGTTTCTCAGACTTCCCGCCTTTGAAAATAAACCATCCAAACAAGAAATTTCTACAATTCAAAAACAACCAACTTAGATCAAGAGATTCAACACTACAGAAAACCATCAAACCATACTGCTTGCAACATCACCAAGAAGCCATCTAGAAACTGCCCCATCGCCGCCATCAAAACAGCTCATAGAGATCACAACATTCTGACCAAGGTACCCCACTGGAGCACTATGCAAACAATAGAACACATCCCCTCACTGCGGATATGAACTGTAGCCCCCATGCTGAAGAAACAACCCACACTGCACAGAAAATGCAGATGCCAAACCTATAGAAGGAGAAGATCACGGCCCCGAAGGAGGACCAGAGAGCACCCACACGCCAAGAAAGAAAGTTCTCGTCCTTGGATCAGCTCCAGAACTCAACCCCACATCGCACTGAACCGCGACCCTAGAGCCGCACCGGAGCATGCTCCCAATGCTGCGGAAAAAACAGATCACGACCCCACCGCACCGGATCGGAAGCCACTTCTCCACAGATATAGGATCGTGACCCCAGACCAGATCTAGAACTCTTCACCATAGGAAATGGGATCACAACCTCGAAGCACCAGAACGAAAGTCCCTTCACTGCTGATAATGAACGCACCCAGACTTCGCACCGGGTCATAATCCCACGACGTGCAGAAGAGCATTAACGCGACCTCGAAACCAAAGAGACCCAATCACCCTCGCCAAGGAAGAAAGTACCCCTGATGATTTTTTTGTTTAAAAACCAAAAAACTTCTGACCACATAGGCAACATGGAGACCATTTTCAACTAGCTACAAAAACATATCCTGAACATAAACCCCTTAAAATATGCTTTTAGTCTAACCTTAGGGAAGTTTATTGACTTCATTTTATGCCATAGCAGAATTGAAGATGACCCTAATAAAATAAATTTCATCCTTATAATGTCACCTCTTCAAAACATTATAGATTTGAGAGGAATCCAAGGACGCTTGGCCTTCATCAGGTGCTTCATATCCATCCTTGTAGGAAAGTGTTTTCCCTACACTAGATTGATGAAGAAGGGGGTCACATATCAATGAACTATTGACTGCTATGATGCATTTTACACCCTTAATAAATACCAATTGAGTCCACTATATTAATTCCACTTGTTGAGGGAAAACTAATAATTTTGTATTTGACAGCCATGCAACGATCACTAGGTGCCTTCCTTGTGAAAAAGAATGATGTTGGGAATGAAAACAACCTTTATTATTTTATTCAAACCATGCTTGATTCTGAGACTCATTATTAAAATATCGAGAAGATATTCCTAGAACTAATATTTGTAGTTCATAAACTAAGACACTATCTACAGCACCACGACATCTATTTGGCCTCTCATAATAACCTGATCAAATATATGATCATCCATACTATATTGAAAAGACATATAGAATGGTTGGAAGTTATTCTTCATCAATTTTATATATTATTCATGCCTCAAAAAGTAGTGAAAGTCCAAGACTTGGCTTATTTTCTTGCAGAACACCTATCTGAAGAAGAAACATTGTTGAATACTAAAATTTCTAATGAAGATATATTTTTTATTCAAGATGGTCCCAAATTTGGAAAAATTATTTTGATGGTGTCTCTAAGAGCCTAACAGGGAAGTTAATGGAGGATCCTAATCTCAACAATGTTGGGTTAGGGATTGTGCTTATTTCACCAGTGAAAGAAGTCCTAGCATACTCCTTCCAATTATTAGAAGTTTGTGCCAATAATGAGGTAGAATATTAGGTCCTCATCATAAGACTAGAATTGGTACTCCAAATACCAGTGAAATACATATAGGTGAAAGGTGACTTAGAGTTGGTAATCAAACAGATCAATGGGGATTTCACTATTAGAAAAGAAGAGTTGATCCCCCATCTTGAGTATTTCTGAAGGTTAATGGAAATATTCCCCTCAGAACCAATATTCCCTCACATCCCATGATCACAAAATGAATTGAATGATGCATTGTGAAATTTAGTTATGGATCTCAAATATCCAAATTGAAATGAAACATTCATCAACATTGTCGTTCACTGAATGGTCTCAACTTTTGTTCAATCAAGAGAAGAGAACATCAACAAAGTTATCCCTATTTTTGAGTCTTTTGGTCCTAACATAAGATATATGAAACCCATAATGAAATACCATTAAGATGGAGTGCTTCCACCTAACAAAACTATGTAGGAGAAAATATGGTTGTGAGAAGTCAATTTCACTATTTATGATGGCCCAAATCACCAAAAGGTACTATTCAAATGAGGCTTTGATGGAGTCCTTCTAAGATATATTAATGGATAATAGACTATGACTATCCTAGAAGAAATACATGTAGAATATTTTAGTTCACACCAGTCGGGATATAGGTCTGTTGATCAAATCTGAATACATAGATACTTTTGTCTTTTGATGATGTAGGATTGCATAGAATTCACCATGTAAGGTCATTCTTTCCAAGTACATTGAAAATTCATCCATAAACCCCCAGATTTTCTACTTTCTACCAAATACTCTTGGCCATTTCCAATATGTGTAATGTATATCATAGGGTCCAACCCCCCAGCTATGGCCAAGCAATTCAAATATATCTTAATTTTTACTGATTTCTTCTGCAATTAGGTTGAGGCGACCCCTCAAAGAAGTCAGGGACAAAAGCACTTTCAGCTTCATGAAATCCAACATAATTACCATATTTTGTGTCCCTCATACTATACTGATGTACAATGGCACCAATTTATGTTCTAATGAGGTAGAGAATCAATATCAGGAGCATAATATCAAATCCAACCATTCATCCTGCTATCATATAGTGGCTAATGAATAGATATATTCCTTCAACAAGACCCAATCAAACATATTCTAGGAAATGGTGGATAAAGATAAATATTCATGTCCTAAAAATATCTTTCCTGTCTTATGGGATTACCAAACTATGACCTATACTACCATACAGTTGACCCCATACTCACTGGTATACAGAATAGAATCAATCCTTCCCATATATGTCTAGTTTCCATATCTATATGTTGTCATCTATGACCATTTATCCAAAGATGAGAAATCCCAGAAACGATTGGATGAACTCGACTATCTCCGTGAGAAAATATTTCATATATAGCATCACCTGTAAGTATATCAAAATTGGATAGTGAGGACCTTTAAAAATAAGGTATTCCTCCATTTATTTCTCCAATGATAACTAGTATTGGTCCACATAACTCCAATGATACTAGAAAGAAATCCTATGAAGCATGAAATGAATTGGGAAGGACCTTACTCCTTACATGAGTTCACTTATAATGGATCTTATTCCATGATCTTAATGGATGGAGAGATAATTACAATGTCGACTAATTCAAGGTTCCAAAATAAATACTTCTTGTAATCACACAAACCACAACCAAGCTACAAGATGTTAGACTATGTAGTTGGTCTTTATCGCATGACCTTAAAAGGATTGATGCCATGTCTTCACTGCACGTCGTTAAACTATGTGTCCTTATCATCCTATCGCATGACAATAAACTACATGATATATGTTCTTGGTCATATGACATAAAACTTTAATACAACACTTTTCCTCACTGTATGACATTATACTGTGAGATTAACACCCCTCTCATTTAATGTTAAGAAACCCCTAAAACACCATGAGTTGAAACACTCCTCATGGTCCCTTAATCATAGTCATCTCCCACACATAATCCCAACTTTCATCATCACCACCCCATAGTGGAACTTGGCCCCCATTGTTTTCATAATTCCCAACACTATCACATCCTCATCGCATGATAGTAAATTGCACATTTTCTATCAAAACTACATATAGCTTTAATGTCTGGACTTTCTATCTAGGGTCCCATTGTGACTATAAGGACACAGCCTTATTACAATATATAATATTGAATTTTAGTCAAGAAATCACTTCCTTTAAAATTTACTATCTTTTCAAGTTTATAGTTTTATATAATTGAGATATAACACAAACATAACATTCTATATTTATACAGTGCGGATACCCCAAAAACAGTTTCTATTTCTTCCAAAATATAAAACTTTTCAAATAAAACAGGTTTTATTTGAATAATATTCATAAAATTTAACTTGGATTCCTTATTTTTCTTACACATCTTTATAACTTGTGAGAATCTTTTAAAAACATGGGATGAGCACAAAAATATAAGGGATATAAAAAGAAGGAAATAAAACATTAGTCCATGAATACTTGTAACGTAAGAAATAATTTTCAAAAAGACATAATTGTCACCCATATAAACTTACTTTATGAAACTTGAGATTTAAATGTGATTTAAAAAAACATATATAACCTAAATAGAACTATAAAGGTATCTTGGGGCATTAATTACAAAATCATGTAACCCTCTTTACTACCTTATTGTGTAACCATCGTCGTTACACTTGATGTAACCATACGAATGACCTCCAAATTACACATACCCAATGAATTGGAGGTAGATATAGGTACAACCCTTAATTATATACAATCAATAAGAACAATAACATAATTATACAACATGAATAATTGCATAAAAACATTGATTTTGAATTTTTTGAAATGTAATTTTGAAAGAGGGTTTTAAAAAAAATCCCCTTAAAAATGTCATATAATTTAAGTGAGTATAAATAGAGTGGATGAAATATTTATATACACTTTATATACACATAATTAAACATAATATAAACAAAATTCATCAAACACATAATTTTAATACCACAGAATTAATGAAGTTGAAGGTTAACCCAAATAATAGAAATTCGGTTAAGAATTACCTTACCTTGGGTTTATATTACTTAAAACTTTTTTAAACCTCCTGTATAATGGTTAAAAAAGTGTTATTAATATATTAAAGAAACATATTCATGTTTATAATACCTTATATGATCATTTCATAACAGCATTTCACCCTTTAACTATTAGTATTGTGTTCCTTCCATTGTTTTGGGTACGTTCTTTACATGATTTCCATGCCTGATTTGTATTTAATTTTATTATCATATATAAATGAAATTAAAGAAGTGGAATTAAATGATATTAATATGTTTTTAGAATATATAATGATACCATAAATCATTTTTTTGTCATATATGATGATGAATATTTAGATAAAACATTAATGATATTTGTTTAGATCATTTTTGGTGGTTCCTCGATAATCATGAACTTGTTTCATTATATAAATAAATTCATGCATATAAGTTCATTACATAACATTAAATAGGTTACATAATACACTTTATATTATTTTTCAACCATTAAAATGGTTTTATGATCAGCTTTTAAGAAATTAAGGGAAATTGAAAACACGTTGTCCATGATTTTGGTAAATCGGCACATCACGTATAGTGTTTTTATTTTTGGAATAAGAGGTAGAGGAGAGAAAGAAATATGATGAATTTTTTTACATGAACATGATAACATACAGAATATATAAGATTCTATAGATTTAATACCTTCTGTATAAGGGGAGGGGAAGAGATTATAAGAAAAAAAAGTAATTGAAAAGAAAACACATGAAAAAGGAAGAGGATTCTTACCTCTTGATCTCTTCTCCTTGAGATCCTCCTTAAAACCTTTTGTTTTGGATTTTTGGTGAGACAAATAAGTCTTAGACGTTGGGAATATCTTTTCAAAGGGTATTTGGAAAAACTTAGAAAATGATCAAGGATTGAGAGGTGTGAGAAGAAGTGGGGAATGAGGGTGGTATTTATAGTGGAGGAGATGAAGTATTTTACATTATTTTAATCATTATTTTAAAAATTTTCCTCAATGCTATGAATATTCATGATTCATGTGAGCTCAAATAGTAATAATTTTATGTGAGTTTGAACCTAGTGGGATTACATCAGCCTTTCATCACATATTATGTAGTAAAACAAGTATTTAGCATTTATCATAATTTATCGTATTTTACTATTCGTCAAAAATTCACCCTAACCATTTATTAATGCATAGAATTCAAAAATAAACTCCATTTTTTGAAAATAATTTTCTAAATATTATTAATTGAATTTTTAAATAAAAATCATAATTTATTCAAAAATAACAATTTTAAATCTATAACTCATTTTTAAACACCTTGAAAAATTAATCAAGATCTCATTATCTTATAACCTTAAGAAAATAAAATAATAATATGATTTTCTATTCATAAGGGACATATTACTATTCATAAGGGTATGTTATTATTCACCAAAAAAACAAGTTGGTTCTATCATACTTCAAATAACTTACTCATTACAACCGTAGATGATCATTTTTTTAAATTCAAATCATAGAAGTAGAAATTTTATGTTTAAATGCTAGTTATAACTATCTACTTTAACAAAGCTTCATGCATTTCAATTTATTTATAAAACCTTGGTGTGTTACATTCTCCCTATCTTCTGGGAATTATGTCTTTGCAAATTTATTTACTTATTAAACATATGAGGGTACCTTTCCCTCATAGCATTTTCATATTCCCATGTAACTTCTTCAACCATGTGTTTTCTCCACAAAACCTTTACCTGGTGGATTACCTTATTCTGTAATATTTATTCTCTTCAATCAAGAATCTGGATAGGTTTCTCTTCATAAGAATGGTTCTCTTACTGCTGAACTGATTCTGGGAGCAAAACATGAGATGAATCTGGCACATACTTTTTCAACAATAAAACATGAAAAACATTGTGTACCTGAGATAAACTTAGAGGAAAATCTACTTGGTAGGTGACTGGACCAACTTTCTCTAGAATTTCATAAGGTGTAATTAACCATGGACTTAGTGTTTCTTTCTTACCAAAATGTATAACACTTTTCCCTGGTGATATTCTACGAAATATATGATCACAAACCTCAAAAGAAAATTCATTCCTCCTATTGTCTGGATAAATTTTCTGCCTACTCTGAGTTGTCTGCATGCGTTTTTGGATCATATTCACTTTCTCAACCAATTACTCTACTAATTATGGCCACATCAACTTCCTTTCCCTTACTTCATCCCAAAAAGTTATAGTTCAACACTGCTTCCCATACAATGACTCAAAACGTTCCATCTGTATATTGGAATGAAAACTATTATTATATGAAAACATAACTAAAGAAAGATATTGATCCCAACTTCCCTGGTAGTCCATTGAACAAGCTCTAATAATATCCTCCAATGTCTAAATCATTCATTCTGGATGCCCATCTGATTGAGGATGTAAATCTATACTGAAATTGAATTCTATGTCCAATGACTTTTAAAGGCCCTTTGAAATATTAGAAGTGAACCTGGGATCCCGGTTAGATACAATGGAAAGAGGCACTCCAGGTAACATGAAAATATCTTTAAGGTAAAGTCGAGAAAGATGATCTAGAGACATTGTATCTGGAATAGGAAGGGAATGTATAGATTTAGTCAGTCTGTCAACAATGACCCATATTTCATTTTTACCTCGAGAAGCCTTTGGTAGTCCCACAACTAAGTCCATGGATATATTTTCCCATTTCCACTATGGAACTGGTAAAGGTTGAAGTATCCTAGTTGGTAACTACCGCTCTACTTTAACATGTGGACTTGTCAAACATTTCACAGTAAATTCTGCAATATCTCTTTTCATTCCATCCCACTAGAAATACTCCCAAAGGTCTAAATACATCTTAATACTACTAGGATGAATTGTAAATTGAGAACTTTGAGCTTCACACAATAAATCTTTCTTCAACTGGGAATCACAAGGCACACACAATATTTTTCCAAATATCAAAACACAATCTTTATCAAGGTCAAATTTTGGAAACTTAACTATTTTAACCAATTCTACCTTTTTATGTAGCTCATGGTCTTCCTTATTCGCTTTCTTAATTCTGTTAGATAACAATGACTACACTAAAACCTAAAATAAAACAGATGTATTTCCTGCACCAATAACTTTTAATCCAAAATTCATCAAATCATTAATCAAGGGATCATGTTCCAAACATAAAATGGTTAATGATATGTGATGTTTTCGACTCAAGGAATCCTCTAAATTGTTTAATTTTACTATATGGTAATTGATTGTGCAATCATAATCTTTTATCAATTAAATCCAACTTATATTCTTCTTATTTAATTCCATCTGAGTGAATATATATTTCAGACTTTTATCCTCAGTATATATTTTATATTTTTCTCTGTATAAATGATGCCTCTAAATTTTTAAATCAAAAAACATAGATTTCATTTCCAAATAATGTGTGGGATAATTAAACTCATGTGGTTTTAGTTTTATTGAAGCATAGCAATTACATGATCATTCTACATCAGAAAAAAACAAGTCCCTTCAATAAAGCATCATTGTAGATGAAAAACCCACCATTTCATGAACGCAAGGACAAAACTAGAGCATTCACCAATATCTTCTTCAGTTCCTGAAAACAAACATCACATTATTCTATCCAAATAAACTTAACCTATTTCTAAGTTAACTTAATTATTGTTCTAAATAACGGTGCAAAGTTTTCAAAAAACCGTCGGTAATAACCTATTAATCCAAGAAAACTATGAATCTCTATAAAATTTGTAGGTCTTGTCTATTCACCAACCACTTTTGTTTTGGAATTATAAACTATTATTCCATCCTTATTTTCAATTTTCATAAGAAAAGAAATTTGTTTCAATGAAAAATCACACTTCCTGAATTTTTCATACAATTTCTTTTTCTTTAAGGTTTTAAAAACAAGCCTTTGATGTTTTTTATGCTCCTCTTTTATCTTATAAAATACCATAATGTCATCAATAAACACAACCAAAAACATATCCAAAAACTCATAAAATATTCTATTCATAAGATCAATTAATATAGTAGGTACATTAGTTAACCCAAATGATACAAAAAATAATTCATAATGCCCATATCTAGTACGAAAGCTATTTTTGAGATGTCATCCTCCTTCACTTTCAGCTGATGGTATCCAAATATCAAGTCAGTATTGAAAAAGTATTGAGCTCCCTAGAGCTGATCAAACATATCATCAATATGAGGAAAAAGATACTTTTTTTAATAGTGATGTTATTCAATTCTCTATAATCAACACAAAGTCTCATTGAACCATTTTTATTTTTAATGAACAAAATAGGATCACCACATGGTGAAGTTCTAGGATGAATGAATAATTTATCAAGAAAATCCAACAACTGATTTTTCAATTCAATAAGTTTCATTTTATCCATTCGATATAGGGGTTTTGAAATTGGATTAGCACCTAGAACAAATTCAGTTGGGAATTTTACTTCCCGATCAGGTATGAAACTAGGTAATTCATCAAGAAAAACTTCAAGGTATTCATTTACCACTGGCACATTATTAATCTAAATAGCTCCCATGTTTTCAACATTATGAGCAACATAACTTCCATTTCCATCTTACAACATTTTCTCAGATTCCTGATATGTTATCAATGGTATAGGTTCATTCTTGTATAGAAACTAAAACTCTTTCTGAAAAAAAACTTCTTTAGCTCTACAATCAATCTTAGCATGATAAATAGAAATGAAATCCATTCCCAGAATGACATAAAACTCTAATAAGGGAAGAACAACAAGGTTTGTAGGTAAATGCTTTTCACATACCACAATAGAAAGATTCTTATAATTCATCTCTTCTATAATATTTCCCCTTGGTGTTTTAACAATAAGCTATGGTCTCATTTTTTGAGGTGATATTTCCAATTTACCAGAAAATGTTTTATAAATAAAGGAATTTTTAGACCCCATATCAAAAATAAACTTTAGAAAAATATGAGTAAACAAACTAGGTACCTGAAAAAACTTTATTGGATGTCATGACGTCTGTTGATGTGGTCACAAATGATCTCAAAATACCTTTATTCTTATATTCTGGCTTCTTTTCATCATTCAGATCTCTCTTTCGGCATGAATTTGCATAATGACCCATCTTACCACATTTAAAACACTTTATAATTTTCTTATTAGGATTAGTATTTGGATAATTTTCATTTCAATATTGAGACATATGTATAAACTTACCACATCGAAAATACTTCTTAGTTTTGGTAAGGAATTCCCCAGGGCACTTTTTTCCACACTTTTCACAAACTAGAAACTGGACTTTCTTACCATCAGATTTATTTGATTGATTCTTACCCATAACTTTCCATATTGACCTCTTCTACACCATGTTTTAAAAGTGCATGTGATCATTATAAAACTCCATCTCCACCATCTTATCAAATCAAAAAAGTTTATCATAAATTTTGAATTCATGGGAGGCCAATTCCCTTCAATACCTTGGATTTAATCCAGAGTAAAAGTGGTTGATTTTTCTATAATGATCTAGAATATGATTTGGATCATACCTCTCCAGTCGGGTGAAGTTTTTTTTATAAACATCCATTGAATATTTCCCCTTTTGCTTCATTTCCATGAATTTCTTCTCCATCCTAAGTTGCACCACCTTAGAAAAATATTTTTCAAGGAAGAGACTTTTAAATTCATCCCACTCTAAGGCATCAATCTTCTCTTTATGTATGATATTTTTTACTATTGTACACCACTAATCAACTTCACCTTCAAAATGATAAATGAAAAGACTTGTTTTTTAATTATATGAACACCCCATAACATTGAATATATTTTCAGGGGATTTAATCCATCCTTCAGCCACAACTGGGTCATAAGATCCAATGAAAGTAGGATGGTGTTGCCTCATAAAATATTCCATTATCACCATGTTCCTTTTTGGTATCTCTATTTTTTCTCTTTCATGGATTCCACTACCATTTATTTCCAATTTAATCTGAGACATTACTATCACAAACTTCTTAGTTCCAATCCCTACCATTCCGGGATGCATGTTTGGAAGGATATTACTCTGTCAATGCCTTTCCACTTCATCTTCCCTATTTATTCTATAGAAACCCAGTATGAACAAACATATCTTAGTTTAATAAACATGGTAATCTTTAAAGGCTATAACATTTTAAACTAACCATAGATTAAAATTCATTTATGGTATACTATTAATATCATCTTAACCTCTAAATTTATCTAAACCATCCTCAGATACCAACTATAATGACTCGGCCTTATCACATTACATAATCTTGAATTTTAGTCAAGAACTCACTTCCTTTCACATTCAGGATCTTTTCAAGTTTATAGTTTTATAGAATTGTGATATAACACATACATAACATTACATATTTATACAGTGCGGATACTGCAAAAACAGTATCCATTTCTTCCAAAATATAAAACTTTTCAAATAAAACATTTTTTATTTGAAAAATCATAATAACATTTAAGTTTCCGTACCTATTTGTCTTAAACATCCTTATAACCTATGAAAATCATTTAAAAACTTTGGATGAGTACAAAAATCTTATTAAGGGATATAGAAAGAAGGAAATAAAACATCAGTCCATGACTACTTGTAACGGAAGAAATCATTTTCAAAAATGCATAATTTTTACCCATATAAACATACATTATGAAATTATAGATTTATATGATATTTACAAAAAAAACATATATAACATAAGTAGAACCATAAAGGAATCTTGGGGAATTAATTTCATAATCTTACAACCCTCTCGACTACCTTATTGTGTAACCATCGTAGTTACACTTGGAGTAACCATATATTTAACCACCAACTTATACATAACTAATGAAATGGAGGGAGATATATGTCCTAACATTAATTATAAATAATTCCCAAGAACCATAACATAATCATACAACATGTATAATTGCATTAAAGCATTTCTTTTGAATTTTCTAAAACATAATTTTAAAAGAGGATTTTAAAAGAAAACCCCCTTAAAAATATCATATAAGTGAAGTGAGTCTTAATAGAGTTGATTTAATATGTATATACACTATAAATAAACATAATTATAGATAATATAAAAAAAATTAATCACACAATTAATTTTAATACCATATAATTAATGAAGTGAAAGGGTAACCCAAAGAATTGAAATTGTGTTAATAATTCCCTTACCTTGGATTTTTCTTACTTAAAATTTTTTTAAAACTCCTTTATAATGGTTACAAGAGTGTTATTAATATCTTATATAAATATATTCATGTTTATAATATCTTATATGATCATTTAATAACATCATTTCACCCTTTAATTATTAGTATTTTGTTCCTTCTATTGTTTTCGGTGCGTTCTTTACATGATTTCCATGGCCAGTTTATATTTGATTTTCTTATCGTATTGAAATAAAATTCCAGAAGTATAATGAAATGGTTTTAATATGTTTAAAAAATATATAATGATACAATAAATTATTTTTTTACCATATATTTTGATGAATCTTTAGATAAAACATACATGATATTTTTTTAGATCATTTTTGGCGGTTCCTTGATAATCATGAACTTGTTTCAATATATTTTTTAATGTCGTGAATATAAGTTCATTACAAATCATAAAATAGGTTACATAATACACTTTAAATTCTATTTCAACCATTAATAGAATTTGATTATCAGTTTTTAAGTATGTAATAGAAATTGAAAACACATCGCCCACGATTTTGGTAAATCGACACATCACGGACAGTGTTTTTATTTTTAGAATAAGAGGGAGAGGAGATGAAGAAATATGATGAATTTTTTTACATGAACATGATAAAATACATAATATATAAGATTTTTTATATTTCATACCTCCTAGATATGTGGAGGAAAGAGAGTACATGAAACGAAATAAATTGAAAAGAAAACACATGAAAAGGAAGAGGATTCTTACCTCTTGATCTATTCTCCTTGAGATCCTCCTTAAGGCCTTTGGTTTTGGCCTTTTGTTTTGACTAGAAGGTCTTGGACATGGGGAAGAGACTTGGGGTGGATATTTGGTAGAACGTAGACAATTATTAAGGCCTGAGAGGTGTGATTGGAAGTTGGGAATATGGGTTGTATTTATTGTGGAAAAGAGGAGGGATTTTACATTATTTTAATATTTTTAATCAAGAACGTGAATAGTATAGATTCATGTGACCCCAAATAGTAATAATTACATGTTATTTAGAACTAAGTGGGATTAAATCATCCTTTTATCACCTATGATGCAGTAAAAGAAGTATTTATCATTTATCAAAATTTATTGTTTTTTACTATTCATCAAAAATTCAAGAATTTTAGAAAAATTCCAAAAATTCACCCTAACCATTTTTCAATGTGTATAATTCAAAAATTAAATCCATTTTTTGAAAATAATTTTCTAAATATTGTTAATTTAATTTTAAAATAAAATCATAATTTATGAAAAAATAACAATTTTAAATCTATAACTCATTTTTAACACCTTGAAAAAATAATCAACATCTCATTATCTTATAAACTTTAGAAAATAAAATAATAATTTTATATACTATTCATAAGGATCATGTTATTATTAATATTAATATACATAAGATCATGTAACTATTCACCAAAAAAAACATGATTCTATTGGAATCCAAATAACTTACCGATCACAACCGTAGATGACTATTTTTTGAAATTCAAATCATAGAAATAGAAATTTTTTGTTTAAAGGATAGTTATAACTATATACTTTAACAAAGTTTCATGCATTTAAATTTATTTTTAAAACCTTGGGGTGTTACAGTGACTAGGGAAAGGAACCCCCCCCCCCTTCCTTTTCCATGTGTATGAATCAGACCTGTGTATGGAACCTATCAAGAACTACTTGTGTCCTGATTCTTTATTCAACAAGATAATTAATGATGCCAAAACTTACATCCAAGGGATTAGCAACAACATTTCCATTCTTTTACATCATTTCATCTTCTTCCTGATCACATGACATTGAACTTCATGGGATTTCAAGAACTATATATGGATTGATTCTCATCCTAATGAGATTCATAGTGATGCCTAGATCATATCTCCTAGTCCAAACACCACAGAATATAAATGCACATATCCTTCACTTGTATTTCCTTTGTTCTGTGTAATTAACCTTTTTTGCTCCTTTTTTCTCACACCGAGCATATCTCATGTGGGATTAGGAGTTTTAGTAAAAGGATTCTCCACATAAGAAAATAATATCGATTCATATTGGGGTTTCTTTATTCCTAACTGTAAGACCATAAAAGGAACACCATTTGTCCTCATTACATGATAATAAACTATATGATTTCCTCAAGAAATATGTATATCCTGATTCTTATTTTAATCAAATACGTAGTGACGTTCATATATCCAATCCTGGGCCCAGCCTCACACTCCCATGAGTGAGTCATATCTACATGAAGATACCCAATATGAGTTCTCGACCTATGCCTGAACCCATATCAAAACAAGACCCCCAATTTCCTCCACACATGAATTCAATTAGGGCGGGGAAAGTGTATTTTATAATTATGTGTGGATTGATTATTATTCTAACAAGATATGTAGTGATTCTAATGTCCTATTACCTATTCCAACTTCAGTATTCCCTCTCTATTCACATCAAGGAACCTTCATCCTTACAGCATGACATTTAACCGCATGGAAAATGTCCTGACCACATGACTTAAACTGCATGAAACCTTAAGAACTATGTATAGATTGATCCTAATTCTAATGAGGTACGTAGTGATTCCTAGTCCCCATATCCTAGTCCCATCCATAGGATAAATAAACATCCCCTCACTCATGTTTACAAACAAAGATATATACAGGAGATCTCAGTTTGGTTCCCCTCATTAAAAGATCCACCAAAAAAACTAGGATGTCCCCCTTCTACATATGAGTCAAATATATATAAGGGATTTAACACTTCATGGCCCATATCAGTCCAAACATTTCCTCTATGCTCATACATATCTTTTTTTCATGTCATACTCCTAATCATGGACACTTTCAGATCTTCATAGTCATTCTCCAACTCATGGTGATAGAATTTCATATAACTAAGGACTTATTTTCCTAACTATGTAGTAACACACCCTAGTTGGATTTTCACAAAACAACACACAAAATGGGTTCGTCCACTAATGGTAAAATTTTCCTCAGGATATACCTCCTATATTCTTTAATATTGCGTTTTAGATTTGGAAACCAAAAAAATTGTGTCTAAAATTTAATCACTGGATATCTGAAGAATGTCAGAATATTCTCATCCCACAATCCATGTTAGGTCATTATTTGAAAATCTATGTTCAAAGTCATTCGACATTAAAAACAAATCTCATTAGTCTAGCTTTAACAACTTTAAACTGCCCATAAAAATAAACATAGTGCTCTCCAAATTAAAACCCCACAAAGGGAACTCTAGGAAAAAGTTTAGTCTCATCTCGCTAGACTGGTACTCTACAATGTTTAGGAAAAAATAGGGAAATAAAAAGATATATAGCACAAAAATAATTAGGTAGAATACCAAAATAGAGTGATCTAAGAAAAATCTGGGTCCCTCCCACTGAGTCTTCCTCATACTAGACTTCGGTAAAAATCTAGGGTGATAACACAAAATATGGAAAGTTTGTAGGGTTATACACATAATCCTAGAAATAGTAGAACTATTCTAACTAGGCCCCCTATCTTAATAAATAATTATATCATTTCACAATCCCATCACTATGATTTTGACTAGATACTATAAAAAAATTATCTTTCTACACAAATCATCTTCAATGCCATATTACGATCATTGAAAGAAAACATGGATGAATATATAGATGATTAAATTTTCTTCCTTTTCATTTATAATGAAAAAATTAGAGGGGAATCCACAAGATAGAGTCTCTCCATCACAATTTATAAGAGTCCATAAAAATAACTTTTCATTTGTTGAATGGCCTCCTAACCCCATCTCATGGTTTATAAAGTTTAGAAAACTGAACATTTTTAGTCATCTTGGTCTGGAAAAGTGCTTCCACTGCAGCTTCAATAGTATTTGGCCCCTCATTTTGGGCATCTTCTAATAAATGGTGAAGTTTTATGATCTCCCCCTGAGAGACATCTAATTTATGCTAGAGGATGATACTTGGATAGTATTCTTATTAATATTTTACATAAATTTCACTAACTTATTGGTATAGTTGGCATCCGCATGGGATAATTCATCCTATAAATTTTCAATGTTGATGAACAGATTCACCTTTATGAGGTCCTGATGAATATATTTATCTCGCTATCATGTTTGAATGATTTATTTCATAGTAGCCCGAATCATATGATAATCCAATCCGTCGTATTCCAGCATACCCAACACAAAATGAAATCTGATGGATTTATGAAGGAAAGTCCTCATGGGGCATCTTAGATATTATTTTCCATATATCCCACAAATCCCCATGTCATGTGATGCAAAGACAATTATTCAACCCCAAATCTGAATCACAGCCACTATCACATGGAGAAATATACTCTGGGATTAGTGTAATTATTGAAGCACATATCCCCATTCCCATAGGATAAATAATAGATTCTTATTCGTGTACTGACTGCATTGGAAAATATGATTCACTTTTAAAATGAACCAAATAAGTCTATGAAACTTGAAAAAGGGAAAGACTCAATTTTATCCTTGAAAAGGATAAAAGGAAAATGAAATAGGAGATGATTAATAGTTCGTGAAAATTACCAAGTAATGGGTCAGTAGATGAGGCAGATTCTTCCCTGAAATCCCCAACATTAGTAATTTAAACTAAAACCTATTTTTGAGGATAACACTCCTGGGTATTCCTAAGATTCGTGGGGGAGCATTAGGAATATTTCTTATTTCCATATTCACCCAAGTTATTTCCTCCTCAACGGTGAGACTAGGATGGATTTCATAATTTTTCCATGCATCATCACTACGATATTCTCTGTGGATGGATCTATGAATTCAAATCAGTCATGATCAAGGAATCAGGAATAAAATTATTGTTTTCACATAAAATAAAGACTCATATAAATTAAATTCACTATTAAGTTCCTCAAATTCTACTAAAGTAGTAGGAATTTAATGTGTTTTATCATTTCATCAAAGTGCATGCCAAGATTTCTCATGGAATCTATTGATGTACCAATCCTAATAGTAATCTCATCAATGGAGATGCTTGGAATTTTTGGCACAGGACTTAGCACATCAGCCTCCATCGATGACTTGACACCCAGAATATCTTCCTCAGTGAAAGTCATAGGGTCAGCATTAGTCGTCACAGGTTCCTCCGGTGCATGAGATGAGCCTAAAATATCACAAGTATGAAAGTCTGTAATCATCTCGCAAATCCTTATGATATAACTTTAACATTACTAGAATCTACATCCATCTATATAATGGAATGAATGGTGATAGGAGCAAATAGTGTATCCTCAACCTTTAACATTATTTCTATCATGGGAGATGACTCACCAGCATGGATTTGTTCTTGGTCAAAATAACCCTCCTCGGTTGTTGGAGGATTGTCTATAAGCCCCTTGAGAGAGGAAAGGGAAAAATATTCCACAACCACAAATGAATTTATACATTTATTATAGATAAATAAGTTATTAATGATAATGTGATAACATACCACTACATAAAAGGACCTTAACAAATGATATTATCCACCAGTTTTATTTCTATTTTGACGGGGGAGGGATAGCATTAACCTCTTCTAATACAGGTATTATGGGTGATAGTGTAATTTCTCTCACCATTCCATCCCCCATTGTTTTCTGTCCTGGAGATAGATCTCCCTATTCATTAGGCATTGCATCAATTCTAAGAAGGGTATCGGTAGGGCCATATTTCAGTGATGGAACCTTATTTGATCGCCCCCTATCCTATTAAAAATCAAAAATGAACTTGCTCTTAGTAACAACACTTTATTCGAGATGAAATAAATGAAGAAAAAAAAGAGGATATGAGAATAGGAGGACTTGCATCATCAGGATTGATACAATCAATCCTTTCCTCATGAGATGAGAGGTTTATCCCTTCAGCAACACCCTATATCATCTTGTGATCCACCTGTCTCATGTTAGGAATCTGATTGTCAATTTCATAAATGAGAATCTCTAGTTCCTAGATATAAATCCTAACTTCAGTGGGGTTGACCTACAAGTGAAGATTGGGTGAGGCTTGAGCATCTCCTATTCCTAGAATCTACAGCACATCATGAAGTAGTGCCCATATTATTTCAAAATCATAGTACATACTCTACAAAATTTTTACATACTCGAGTTTCGTGAATCCTGAGGCTATCTCATCTCGACTTGAAGAAAAATTGGAACCCCATGATTTTATGGGATTTCCTGCCCTCTCTATCACTAAGAAATGGATGACAAAATGGAACTTGAGTCTCTTCTTGCTGGTGATGACTACATCGTAAGGGTGAAATATTAGTTGGTGTATCCCAATTGATTCTAATCATTGGACTAAACATTGCACGAGTTTGTATGGGTGAACTTGGGACCTCATCATCAACACCATCCGATGGGGATGACGCATCCCTTATTAGAGAAGAATCATACTCGGTGGTAGTAGAAACCATTCTACTCTATTTTCCATGCTTGGATATTTTACAAGTAATGATTTTAGGAATTTCATTGGCTAACACTCCCTTGGGGTATGATGTAATACATTCCTCAGAATACTAGGATTTCAATCCACTGGTCACATCTATAAGAGGCAGGTTAATCACAACATGAGTCAACTCCATGGTTGTAAGAATCCATAGCTTTATGGATACCGTAAAATAATTTTCTAATTGAACATGCAATGGAGGAGATAGTTTCATTTGTTACAAGAACTTAATTGGTGTGGAAACCTATATGGATCATAGGCCTCGCATATAACCTCACCATCAATATGAGTTTCTATAACATCATCTCTAAAGATCATCATATATGACCTTAGCTCAGTGCTAGACTTCCCATAATTGGAAATGATCTCAATAAGTAGGTCCCGATATGGGAGGAACTTGAAATCCTTAAACAGGTTCAGCTATAATAGGATCTCACTAGGCTTCAGATACAATGGAAAATGCATGAAACATCCTTAACATATAGTCAAAATGGGATCCTGGGAATCTCAACCTATCTTAACACAATATAAGATATAAATTTAGATGTTGGTCATCCCCACTATACCTGAAATGGTCCTTCAATTTGGAGTGGGGCCTTTCCCACAAGAAAATGCATTATGTTTCAATAAATTTTCTCTAAGAAAAGGATTTATACCCCCACATACTTCTTCTCAGACAACTTGACCACCACGAAAGATGTCCCTAACCTTATGTTTCCATTTGAATCACAGGCATGTAGAAGATAGGAACATGTCCACATTGCTAAAAATTCCATGAGGTGTATCTTCACAGGAACCCTTTACATGGGCTTATACCCCCATTTTTCATACTACCCTTTTTTCAAAGTCAGGGATAATGTACCAAGGGAGATTTTATTTTCCTTCTTGGGATATCTAATTAGACATTTCCAAGTGGGGATTCCCCCTCCTGATATAGGATGGTACTCATCCACAACTCGGGATGGATACCCCCTTCAGGTGAAGTTCTTCCTTCATAATACCCTAAGAAATTTTCAATAGATCACTTGATAGAGGCGGAGTCCTTTCAATGCCATTCCATTTCGGCATTAGAGGAATAAACTCATCATACATATCTCTAAGGATCAGATCCCCATAGATCTGGTGTACATCACAAAATCTAATACCAACATCTCCATGAATAAAGTGGAAAGAGTTTATCTGTAAATTCCACTAGATTAACATCTCATGAATGAATTTGGGGTTTTTATATACACAGGTTTTCCCTATCTAGACAGCCTTATATATTTTGATATCTTGTATATCCTTCTTAAAATCAGTGCAAGTATGGTGTACAAAGTACACCCACATCCATATAGTCTTAACACCACCTATCAGGTAGAAGTCCCAATGTTTCTTCCAACCCTTTGATTGATAATTATGGGAATCACAAAAGACAGATAGATTTTAGTGCAGTTTTAATTCATTTGTGTGAGGATTTATATCCATAGCACACTGAATATGGTGAATAACACAAGCTATAGATGATATCATGTCATTAATATATGCACCCATGATGGAAATGTTGGAAGTAGTGAAGTTTCTAGTCTTGAAAACAGAAGAGTGGAGTATAATTCTTTGAAGTTGATATCAATACCTCCTTCAGGTGAACTTGGACATAAAGCGAAATATAATTACTCTCAAGAAAGTTATGGAGAAATTTCTTCAAATGTCCCACAAGATCATGTAAAGTAGTATTTTGAGCATCGTAGTATTCATGGCCTACAACCTTTATAATCACTTTAAGGGACTTTCTTGCTTGTTCATTGGAAACTCTAGTCTGAGAATCCATGAAACCTACAAAGAGGCGTCAATTTTTTGGGTTATATAAGTCTCCATTTCAAAATATTAAAGAAATAGAGAAAATTTGGAAAATGAAAGAGATCATGCAAGTACCTATCACAATTTCCTCACGCAAGTGCCTCATGAAAGTATCTCATGCAGGGATATCACTCAAGGTCCTTTATAAGTCATTCACCCAGATTATTGTATCCTATAGGTAGGGAAATAATGTGTCTTCATGAATGTTTCTATCAGTAAAGAAGCTTCAGCAGAGATTCTATGTGGGATACTAGTGCAGCAAGACCAGAAATGTGGAGTCGGGAGATCCAGTTATTGAAATTGGGGACCTATTTATATATTACGAATCCCCCATGTGGGGACCACATATGATCCCGACCTATGCGGTAGACCTAAGTGGACTACCATCATAGATGACTTAAGTGGACTACCTCCACGATCCATTCCCCCTTTTCATCCCTTTACCTCAAGATCATAACCTCTTCTTTTGATCGAATCCAATCCTAAGTGGGGGATTTGTTGAAACTCCATCTTTTCACATGGATGAAAATTTTTCAAATGTAAATACCTTAGGGATAAGAGAAGAAGATAAATTATTTAGACCAAGAATTGAAAAGTCCCTCAAAGGCAATTCATCGAAGTGCCCCAAAGCTCTCTCTCCACCCAGGGTACCTACGCATCAGCCAGTGCAACCAGTCTGAGAATCAGCCTACGTGACCAGTCTAAGTGAGATCCTATATGAGATACATGCATGACACTCCTAATAGAGATAACCCCTTAACACAAGGTCTCATATTTTCTTATAAATGGAACCATGGGGTCTTCTTTTTCATGATGGAAAAATTCCCCAAGGCCTTCTAATGCTCTGATCACCCTACTACATTTCTCAAGCCCTCTAGGACCTTATAGGTACACCAAAAAAACATAAATAAGAGGGAATTAAAGGGGGATAGTGAAACTAAAGTCCTATCAATTATTAAAATAAACAACACCTGTGTGAGGAACTCTCTCACCCCATGGTTAACGAACACTAGCACGAGGTCCCCTTCTTTAATAAGGGACCCTTTCAAGCCAATTATGGTAACACCTATAGATACCCTTCATGTCTTGATAAAGGCCTCTCCTAATAGAAGTTTCTCAGGTGTTCCATCTCCCAATGTACCATAACCTCGCTCGGGCTTACCTACATAAGTTTTTTAACCCTACCTAGCCTACATGTGTGAGCCTTTGATCAGGCCTTCTTCTAATCCACCCATAGAAGGACCTCTCCTTATCGTGTTCCATTTTCTAAAATGGAAAAAGCTAAAATAACCACCAATGCCTCTATATTTTCAATACCATTGAAATGGGAACACCATCGTGTCACCCATTTGGATTTTTATTCCTTCTTTTAGAGTTTTGTGCACTGGTCTTACCATATGGTCAAAATCCTCTTGGTGAATGTGGATTTGTATCCCATCGGTCATGAGGAACCCTGCCATAGGGACAGTGTCAGAGAGTTATTAGTCTCTGATACAAGATCTAGGACTATGTACTACCCTTGTTGTATCTAAGACTCAAATCCTTCAGTTCCTTATAGGGAGGGTAAGTATTATGATTTCTTTTACATTCAACATGGAATGAGATCCTTCTCCCTCACTAAAGGACCAATTTGAGGGAATCCCTCCTAATGTAAGCCCCTATCCTTTCTTTTAGTATGTTGAAATATTTATCTTATATGCCTCTTGGAAACCATGTTTGAGAGGGGATGGGAACCGAAGTCCTCTACTCTATCTCTCCCATACCACCAATCTCTTCCACTGATGGAGGAGGAGAATTGGGTGGTTTTTCAATCCTTTTGCTTTCTCCTTGTCCATGACATTCAATCATGACTTATCCTAACTCATGTAAATATAAAATATACCCATTATAATGGAATCCAATCCATAAGATGCATGTTTTGGATGAGGATTATCCTTTGAATCTTGTTATCACATTTCCTTTAGAGTGCCTCTATAGGCGTGGGTCCTCAAGGCCATGTATCCACCTTCAAGGAAAAGCAGATTGTGTGGTTTCCCAAATCTTCTATTTCCTATTGTTTCTCAAATCAATCATGAATTATGTGGTATTATAGGTAGATAGTGGTATTACATTCACATGATACCCAAGTATATGGGAATCCTCCATAAACCTCAATCATAACCCCATTGATTAAGGAATCCTTTTTAGGAGTAATCCCCAACTTAATTCTCTAAGAGGGGAACATTACCCTATGAAAACAATCTCTATAGGGACTCCATAGGTGTGGGACCTAACATTAGAACTATGTGGGATTTGATTCCTATACAAATGGGATACGTAGGAAGCCTCCCTAATGTCCAAACCCAACATTGAAAATAATCACAATTCTCTATGTTTCTCATTCCCAATAGAGTCTAATAAATCCTAGAAATTTGTATCCCTTCCATGTTCTCTGGGATGATTCATCATAGTTCCAACACTAGACACTGACTAGGATACTTTCACCTAGATTTCCTTTCCACAAGACATTAAATTGTACAGTTACGTTCTTATCAGATGACCTTGAAAGTTATGATGTGTCCTATTAAGTGACACTGAAATATGTGGGTTATGATCCCTCTTGTGAGGATACATAGGAATCCCATTTCATGTGTTTGTTCCTAGCATTAAAATAACTTACATCTCCTAGGATGATAATACACTCCAGAGTTCCCCACAGCATGGCCAGAAACCCATCATCTTCAAAATGAATAAAGAATCTCTAATCATTATATAAGAGAATACTATTGATAGAGAACCATGGATACATACAGATATATCCACTGATGAAGAACCTTGGATACATGCAAATGATTCTAAATTCTATACATAATAATAATTGATTATCAATTCAAGGGTGACCCACATCGTACTTGGGAGTTAATAAATGATTCTTGAACATATCTTAAATCTGTAATAGACTCTTAAAGTAGGCAATAATTCCCCCTAAAATGGTGTGATGAGCCCGGCCTCCCATCCTCTCGACCAATGAAAGTTCTTAAGCAACATCATCCAAACTATCCAATGAGTTCCTACCTTTGGATGGTAGGTCCATTAAACATACATAACCATTTGGTGATTTCGGTTCCATGAACAAACCCATTAGAAACCATTGATAAGTAGTGAACTAGGTATGAATGATAGAATGAAATTCAACTCACTGCAATCAACCATTGGGTGACCGAATTCCAAGGGAAACAATAAATTATTCATATTATATGTTTTTATATTTTGATGTGTGTATGTATAAATACTTGTAAGTTTATATATTTATTTATATGTTAAAATATTTATTTAAGCACACACATATATAGATTAATATATATTTTTATATTTACATATTTATTTATAATATAAAAATATATGTTTCTATATTTATATATTTATATGTGAATAAATTAATACAATAATATATATATTATATGTTAATATTTTTATCATATAAATACTTACAAGTTTATATATTTATTTATATATTAAAATATTAATTTATAATATATATATATATTAATATACAAATTAATATATTGTATATATATATATATATATATTAGTATATGTGTATATATATATTATAAATTAATTCACACACACATATATATATATATTAAAATATTTATAAAATTATTTATATATATGTATAACTTATTATAAATTTATTTATAAATATATATATATATATAATTTAGTCATGTTTTAAAATGTTGTTAAACTCTATTTTTCAAAAAGTGACTAAATTAAAAATTGGAGGTGCTTTAAAACGTGGATAAATTAGATATATTAAAATTTATCCATGTTTTTAGAAAACGTGGCTTAAAAGAGTGGTTAAAATCCCATTTTTTATCTTAAAATATTGGCAGCCTCTACTACTAAAAAGGGGAATTCCTGCTTAGAGTGGTTGGGCACTAATCTTGATGATGTCCATGACCCCCACAGACATGGTATTCAAATTGAAATCCCTTGGTAGACACTCAAGAACCACCAAGATAAAGAAATTATGAGGAAAACTTATATAATTTACTCGCTAGTGATTAGAACCTTAAATACCCTAACATTTACAATCCCCTACTTAAAGATATACTCCTTAAGAAACTATGTTGACCTCCTTCTTAAGGCGCTCCACCCTATGAGTGAATCTTATCAATCACTTCCACTTTCTCCTACACCGAAAAATTATTAGGAATCATAAATGGGTTATTATAACTAGATGAAATGCTTCCTCTATAAGTCTTGTTGTGGTCACCTCATCTAGAAAGGAATTAGGATTGAAATGTTAGAGTTCCTTGAACCAAATCTCAATCTCTCGCATGCTTTGGATCCCTTACCGAAGTGGGAATCTACTTCTTTATTGCCTCCTTCATCATCAATGATAAAAATTATAAATCAATCTTCTTCTGGAATTATTCCAATGAAAACCCTCATTCCACTCTTTAAGATATAGTGTCTTTCACTGACACATCACCCCTAACATATGAATAGAAAAAAAAGGAACATAGTACTTAGCTCAAGTTTGAATCAAACTAAAGGTTGTCTCATGATCCTCTAACTGGTACTCCTTCTCTAAAACAAATATACTCCCCTAATACTTTTCAAGCCCTTGGAACTAGAAATAATGCAATACCCTCTACTATGTCTCATCCTCCTCTATCAGATTAGCCTTATTACAATAAACTAGATCATCCCACTAAGGCTCTACTTATTTAAAAACATGTGGATGAACACCATGATCCATCTTTGAAAACACAAGGGAAACTATAACCCATGTATCATGGAATTTATTAAGATTAATTTAATTAACTCCATTTAAATTTCTCATAACCATTCTATTCAATCACAAACAAAAACATTTATGATTAATCTACCTATCCAGTGTATCTACCCCATAATTATAATTATCTCGCATGAGGTGTTTAGTAACCTTAAGGTCCTCACATTGGATCATAGGGGCCCCTAGACTCCTATGTCTTAGTCGGTCTCCCTCGCTACATCACACAAAAATTTTGACTAACAGTGTTTCCCTAACAACCCACATAATTCTCACCAACACCTAACTCCAAAAACCATCCTATCTCACAACCAAAATACTTTGATACCACATTGTCATGACCTACCCACCCACCCACCCCGTCCACTGGTACCCTTGTTGGGCTAGTGGTGAAGAGAATGAGTGACCTCTGATCCTGCCTTTAGTAGGCCCCATGTTGGTGACTAATACTGATGGTATAAATATACATATGGGAGACATTACCATTAAATTAATGAAAATAATAAAGAGATAAGATAAAAAACATCAAGAAAACTCCATTATATAATATAAAAGAAACCAATCCATCCCACAATGCATGGAAAGAAATAATATATAAGAATCCAAATTAAAAAACCAAAAAAATACTATGGAATAAACTCCACAACAACACCATCATCCATACTAGTAATACCTAACTCAATATCAAAAACTCCCCATGAAACCTAAAATAATAGTTTATATATATTGGGTGAGGATAACATGTATATTCAATAGTTTAATACTTAAGGTCTCCCATGAAAATTTTAAAGAATAATATCAATTCTCCAATGAACAAATAGAAAATACAACACTACATAAATAGGTCAACTATCCATCTCAACATCACCAAGGCTCTATCAACAAATGATTCATCCAAGATAGTAAAATAATATCAAGAGAACGTTGATAAAGGTACCCTACATTAACTTCCCCCACTGAGTTACCTCTCTCACACCCCAATGTGATAAATCTTGCACTCTTATTACTTATATGTCATCTCATCACCAGGTATCACACCATATCTAATATGGGCTGAGTCGTAACCCTACCTACCCCAACCTCCCATAGGGCCTATCCTCTTTTGCTAGTATTAGTTAATAACCACATCTCACTGCCATTGCCACATAATCATATACATCAACATCAAATACAACCACAACATCATTACCAAGGTAGTAGGTTTTCATGAAAATTATTGACATAAACCTCATTCCATACTCATTCCATGAATGACCCTCACTATTTATAACATCCTCAAGTTATCAAGAATCACTGCAAACTACACCATCACTAGTTGGTACTAACCACCAACTGGATTCCTTCTCCATGTAATTTTATCGATTAAAGAGTGGGGAATTGTGGGTAATTATCCATCCATTCCCTCACCATCCTAGATTTTGGAAAATACACCCCCCCCCCACACCCCCCGAAACATTTGGGTGTTGATACATAGTACATGACATGGGTGGTTTTCATAGAGAAGTATCATGGAAATAAAATCAAATATATATATATAAATCAAATCTAGGCCTACGGATTTCACATTAATAATACATAATCATACACCATCAAAATCATACTATCATTACCATATTCTACCACTACTAATGAAACAAACCACAAAAAAACAACCACACACAGCCTATGTTTTCTTTTCATTCAATTATAAGTTTAATCATTTTTCAAATTATCACATTACCAAGAACCATTCATATATTAATCCAATTAAACCCATATTTAATGAAAAACCCTTCTATATTACATTCAATTTTATTCCCATTAATTTCCAGACCCTTTGGATAACATTAAATTCATTAATTCATTTCCCACTCATGGATTTCCATCCCAAATTTATTAATTTTTTCCCCTTCCCTTTAAATTTAATCATTTATTGTTTCATTACATTCATACCAGGTTAATATAAAAAAGGAACCAATAAAATCCCAATAACCTCACAACAATAACCATCATAACTCCTACCAAGACATTACTAAAACCCCATGATCTCACTGCAACTGCCACATATCAACCACCACACTTCCAGCCCAAAAACATCCCATAACCAAATTAGTCACCACCACCACTTTTTAATCCCCACAAAGCCCACATAACCACAAGGATAATATTAAATATACAAAACATCATATATTATCATTATTCCAGTTCACATAAATTTCCAAAAGTAATTTAAGGGTAATTTTATAATATTCCATTGTATATTGCACTGTTATTTTTACACAACTTCCAAGTTCACACAAAATAGATTCATTACCAGTATATATATATAGTATACCATTTATAATTTGTGGGTTCAAACAAAAAAACACAACCAGAAAAGGTTTTAAAACTACAACATGGGTTTTCAATTTTATAATATCCCCAACATGTAAAAAATAACAAATTTTAATCCTGGGTAAGAATCATCACTTATCAAATAATAAGAAAAAAAGTAAATCATATGAACATACCCCATCCTATTCAATTAAATTTAGTATAGTATATTATATTCATTGGATAATTCATATTATCCACTTACTAGAAAACAAAATCAAGATAATTACATAAATGAAAAAAATAGAGAAAGGATCCCCTAACTGGAATTTTTGTATGTCTTGAAATACCAAAAATAGGGGAAAGGGAGATTATGTCAAGCCTTGGTTATCATGAAGGTAAAGGATTTATCAGTCACACAAAATTTACAGGTTATGATTAATAAGTGAGACAGACAAAATAATAACTCAAACATCATATTGTGTTAAAACTAGAGGAATAAATAGTTGTGGGGTATTCCTGGAATTCATAAGCAGGAAGGGCTTAGGTCATGGTTAAAAACTCCTAAGCCCCAAGAATGGGGTTTTGTATTGTCTTGAGTCAAAGGAAATGAGAAATATTCAAATGGAAGTAAATTATATACATTAATATGATATATATAGATCTAAGAATAAATATAAAATATTAACATAGTCAAGTATCCTTTTCTTCTATCTCTTTAATTTGGTTCATTAGAATCCTATGTAACTACTTATTTCAAAACCTTAATGGTTAAGGAATTCAAAGGTAAAATTTGATACTCACTCAACAGATTTTAAAAAAATTAGTTAATACTTAATTTCCCCTTTTTTAGGTTAAAAAATATTTCATTATGTCAATCTAGGGAAAACTGGGTACTTTGAAAATTTTGGATTTTTAAAAACTATTGGAGAGCCCATATGAAGGGATCGACCTCATGAAGTTAATATATGACACAAATCTACCATTAGAAGAAATGGATCGGCCACATGATCAATCAATTGACCACCTGAAGGAACTGATCGAATGTATAAAGGGACTAATCAACCACGTGAAGGAGATGATTGGACGCAATAACAAACTAACCAACCACATGAAGAAACAAGTGATTGCACAACCAATTGACCGACCACATGAAGTAAATGGTTATGAAGGGACTGATAAACCGCATCAAGAAACCAATCGACCATAGCAAAAAATTAACCTAATTCAAGAACAAACCAACTGACCACATTACCAAACCAAGTGACTACATAAAGAGATCAATTGACTATAAAAAGGAACAAGTGATTTCATGATCGGCCATGTGACTGTGAGAGGAAACATAGAATATTTCATAGGGAAATGACCTTGAACACCCTCTTAACACCACAAGATTCTTGGGAAAACATAAAGGAAAGGTTTGATAAACCTCAGGCATTATATATATAATTATTATTATATTTAAATAAATTATTTAATTTTATTTTTGATTAATATAAAATTGATAATTTTTTATATAAAAAATATGAAAATAAGACTAATAATAATTTTTAATTTTAATATGAATTATATTTATATATTTTTTATATGTATATTTTTATTTTTATATTTTTTTATATATAATCATATATATATATATATAAACACATACACATATATTTATATATATATATATTAAATTTATATGTTTCTTATAAATTATATAATATAATTATAAGTATAAAAAATTAAATATTGACTATATTTAATGTATTTATATATTTATTACAATACGTCAAATAACCATATTTTATAATCAATATATATTTATAATTATTTATATAATTCATAATCAGTATAAAATATAAAAAATATATTTATTTCATTTATAGAAATATTTATTTCTTATTATATAAATAATATTTATTAATACATAAATATGTATATAAAAAATATATTATGCAAGTTACCCTTTATCAGTTCATTTTAAAACTGATAAAGGGTACACTTTTATTAGTGTTAAAAGCACTCATAAATTTCAACCTTTATCAGTGCTAAAAATTGTGTTGGTAAAAGTAACCTATGTCACTATTTTTTTATCACTGGTAATTTCCATACTTTTATCAACACTTTTTTTTTATTTTTAATAAATACTAGTGTTTAATATCACAGGATCTGTAGTAGTATTGTGAGAGTGACTCTATGGTTCATGTGATGTATTTTGGTTTGAGGGTGGTATGAATGTATGCTCTAGTTTAAGAGTAGTGGTGGTAATCAAGGAATGTAATAGCAGTGTGTCATGGAATGCCTTATGTAGTTTTAGACAATAATAATGGTGGTGAATCCTTGGTAAGATTTGGGGATGAAATTAGGGTGGCTAGATTTATAGTTAGAAATGAAGAACAGTCCTTATAGAAAAATCATAGGTGGGTGAAGGGAATGGGACACCTTTAATAATTTCTGGCGGTGGATAGACTATCAGTTGATAAATTCATCACTCATTGGAGGCCAATGAGGACAAAAAACCCCCCAACTATTTGTAAAAATAAATAGGTGGCATAAGATTAAATACACAACTTGAATTTTGATTAATAAATATTAAAAGTTAGATGGGTTGTCTATCTGTAACCCCCCAATCCAATTTCTCTAACTATTATTATTTTCTAATTATAATTTCCTTTTAATTATTTTGTGTTTGATTTCAATAAATAAATAAATAATTCAATCACTTTTCTATATGGATTGTGATAGTGAGTTTTTTTAATATCATTTGAGATCAATTAAATGGTATTTTTGAAATTTTAAATAATTTAATAATGATATTGATGATGAATAAAACCATGAAAATTTTATGGTATTCATTTTTTTTTTATTGTGTATAGCATATCAATGCCCTATATTTGGTGATTTGAAGTTTTGGAGAAAAAAATTCTAAAAGTATATTTTTTAACATGGGGATACACGTGCATTGTTTTGTGACTATTGTGATGACTACAACACATAAGGAGCTTTCAGTGGGATCCATGTTTATTTATTTAAATATAGTAAATAATTTAAATTACTTATTTAACTTTATGTGTTTCTTTGATTATATATTTGAAACTAAATAATGGAAATGAATCTATTGTGGGTTCACCAAACTATGTACCCATAGTGAGTGATACATGCTATAAATTATTCATTGTATATTTTTGAGTTGTATATCATGATTTATCTAATGTATGGTATGATAGTTCTTCATTTAATGATACATGCGATGTCATAATACTCGTATCAACATAATTATTTGATATAAGTGTTCAGTGTGATATGGTTGGGTATTACACTCTTTGGAATTTATCCAATGATTCTCTATGCATCATGATGGGATAACTAACTCAAAAATGACATTGATTGACATGTTATTCATTAATGGGATTGATTGATAGTATGATGTCATATATCAAGTGTTATCACATGAGATGATAGGTTGACCTAGTTCTTGTTGTATAATATAAATCATTATATCAGCGAACATATTCTCATAGGGGATGATGTAGTGACGTGATGACTTATTATCGCAAATTTTAGATTTTAGGAGATGGTGTGGTGAGTTTTTTTCTTCTAGTTATGAATTAAAGAATGGTTCGGTGTGTGATTAATAATTATTTCTTTATATTTCTATAAAATCAATATAGTTGACCACCTATTATATATTTTTTATCGTTGTGATTTTAACACTGGTATGGGAGTCTTTGTCAAAATTAGTTGGGACTTTGGTAAATATATGTGGTATGAATACCCTTAACCGGTATCTTATATAGATGGATGTGAGTCCTCTATATTATTCATGGGGTTGGAATCCCCCATTTTACATTGTCATCAAAGGGTTATGGATCCTATTCATGGTAAATGGGGTTGGGTATCCTATAGATTGATCATATTCTTCAATAGTGCATTGTTCCCCTTTTGGTGGGGTTAGGAATTTCCCCAACTAATAAATTTCCCTCAGTGGGACATGGATCCTTCACCTTGGATCTATTATCAGGATAGGTATACTATAGATTCATGATGATTGACTATTTTACATGGATAAGTTTTTGTTTAGTATTTTGTATCTTTTTTGGTGTGCATCTCCATAACCTTTATTATTTGGGGAGTGATTATTATTGTATGACTGGGAATGAGTTACTATGATGAGTCTGAATTAGGATTAATTATTTTTGGGATTATATAATGATCTAAATTAGTTCACTATATCCTATAATACTTAGATAATTATATAGTTTCTTTACTAAATTTAGATTTAGATTACCCTTATGTGTTATTGAGTATTCAATTTGTAATTATATACTATGATTTCATATGTTTCTATTATTATGCATGATCAAGATTGATTTTGGTGTTTCTTGTGACTTAATATGTCATTATGGGTCATTATACTCACACTTTAATGAGAACTTATACAATCATATACATTTTTTTATATGTATTTTTTATTGTTTTTTAGAGTTTGTGATGATAAAGAGCTAGTGGTGTTGGTTTGTAGATGTAAATTGTGTGGTGATCATTGGTGGTGACTTGAAAAGGGATTTTATATATGTTAATTATGGTTTTTAGTTTTGTTTTCACATATGGATTTGATTATTCCATATTAGGGGGAAATTATTATATATACTATTGTATGAAGTTGATTATATATTTTTATATTTTTTATTGATGTTATGTCATATATAATCTCATTCATTATAGTTTAATTGTGAATGTAAATTACATGTGTTTCCTTGTAATTGAGATGTGGGGTTTTTTACATCATTCAAGGATAAATGCCACCCACTTTGTGTGTATACATGCTTAGTGTCAGTCACTAACCCTTGGTTTATTAGAGGCAGTCATGGGGAGGCACACTCTTTTATGCCTATGACTTGGGAGGGGTCCTAGCTATATATGTGTGTATATATGTATATATTATTTATTATAATGTAAATATAAATAATAATAATATTTATATATAGATATATGAATATATGAAAATTATTAAAAATTCAAGGGGAAGGGGATAAATATATAAAAAAACATATCTATGTGCTTTCCTGTGGGGTGGATAGAACACGAGACCTCCAAAAACTAGCTAAATATTAAATGATCACTTGGTTTGGTAAGGTAGATGATAATTTGGTTTTGGGAAAAGGTGAAAGATGTGATTGTTGGTGATGGTACTAAGAGAATATTACAAACATACTTGAGAGAAGTAAATATAATGTGATAAAAAATTTACTAAATTCCAAATATTATTTGAAAATTCAACCAATTTGGTCTTTAAAAATAAATTATTTTTTAATAAAAATGAATCATTCCTATTTAAATTAGAACACACAACTATATCAAATAAAAGTAAATCAATAAAGTATGGAACAAGTGTTGTTAAAAGGTCTATCCATTCTTTGGAATCTAACTCCTTACTATTCTTGAGATATATGAGTCACATATTTTCTATTATAACTTCATCATAAATACAATTGGAGTTGGGTAAGGATCGTCCTACACCCCCTCAACATATTAAACAATTCATTTGTTTATTATATTACACAAGGGAATAGAACTTCTCTCGTGATTTGTTTATATCAGTATCCCACCAATTAATAGAACTTTATTCCACTAAACTTAAGTATATTATTGGTTTATCTATTATTTAATTGTATCCAAAAAATCTAATCCACTTCCTTAAATCAAAGGACCTTCAGTGGAATTTTTTTCTTTAAAATATAAATATGAAACTTTCTCTCTGAATTCTTTATAGTGTCCCAAATATTCTCCAAATCTAATCACTATCTTTTCACAAATTAGCCTTCAAGAACACAACCCATTAAATCTTACCTAATTTTTATGTACTATGTAATATAGATCTATAATATTTCCTAGAAATAAAAAACTTAATACTTGGGCCTTCTCTTTCTCACAGCATCTATAACTTCATAGGGATGATATTTCTTCTTCTTTTACTTATACTTACAATGTTTGGTCATATTATTCTTGTTTTATTCTTCTAAACCAATAATATTTTATATTTAGCATTGGTTTTTTTTCTTGTTATTTTTTGATAGGTTCTACATCTTTTGGATTCTCATGTTGGTCTTTATAACACACAACCTACAGCATATAGCTCTCTCTTGGTTTGTCCCATTTTTGGTTTGAAATTACACCATTATTGTATAGGTATCCTAAAACTTTTCTTGGGGTCACTTTCATAATATTATAAATGAAAATATTAAAAAAAATTACATGAAATAAAAAAAATTGTATTATCATGCACCAAAGGATCAGATTTTATTTTATCAACAACTATCACAAGTGAAATTATATCAATAACATTCTCTTTATTTTTTTCATTTTATTCTCTCTTTATTTATAATAATTAAATATCCATTTATCTCAGTACGATTCATTATTATCTTCTCATAAATTCTCCACACATATCTAAAAAAAATAATTATTTCAATGTTATATAATAATATATAGTAGTGTGAATTGCGGTGTGGGACTCTCAACTTAAAAAGTGATTGAATCCATGAAACAAGATAATATTCATCTTTAAATCTATAAAAATTAACTGAAGTCTCATCACACTCAAATTCTTATCAATCTTTAATCAAAACATGGTAATTATATTTATAACCACTGATTTTTAGCACTTGTATTGATAGATTTTAAATTATTATATTTTCTTTATATGGAAGTTCTTTTTAGGATAGATAAATCCCCAGCCTTATATCTCAATTACTCTTTATCTTCTCAAGCATGAATAATGGATTTACCAAGTTTCATGATGTTTTGAACATGAATAAATTACTATTTCACCATCCTATATTATTTATTTCTCTAAATATAGAATCTATAAACTCCATATTTTATTATCTATAACTAAAGGGCATGATTGTACTAAAATGGAGAGGACACTAACATTGATCTCCTACCATTACATCAATGTTTCTCTTATAACATCTACATTTGACTCTTACACTGGTCCCATGACCCTTATATGGATCTACATATGTCAGAATTGATCCGCATATGTCAAGATCTATAATTACACATGTCATGACCCATCTTAAAGTGGATTGTATCATGACTACCTCAATTCCACCTTCAATGGGCTAGGGGTTGGTGACTATCCTAAAATAGTAATATCCCACAAATGGGAGGCATTAGCCTAAAGTACCTGTACACATGCACACATCTCCAACCCAAAAAATTCTGAAATGTAAAACAACTGAAAGGATGCATGCATACATCTCAGATCCCATAACATAGTATGATAGTGAAAGTACTAGAAAGTAAAAAGATCCAAAATAAATCCTACCAAAAAGAGATTGTACACAAGTCCAACTGAAACTGTAAAGAGTCCAACCTACTCTAAGAGTGAGGACTAGGTCAAAAGTATGATCATGAAAAACACATCAGTCTTCCCAGCTCCATCTATGCTTTACCTGCTCTTGGTCCCCCCAAGACTCCATCAAAAAATTTCTCTTTTTTATTAGTCATGACACATATGGGAAAATCCTGTGCATCGGTGAGTATAACAACACTCAATAGGACACCCTGAAAACTCAAAACACAAAGAAACAATTAGTTATCTAGAAACAATATGTAACACTATATAACAGATATAATAAGTAAAGAAAAATACCCCATATATAATCAGGAGAGACACCACACCATTTAGCGGTCATAACCAACATCCATCCCTAGGACTCTTCTCAAAGTACACTCATTATAGGAGAACTCACTCCTCAAACCATGATATCATTAGAGACACTTGAAAAAGAGGTATATCTCATTTGGGACCCTCCAAAAGAGAATGAATTGGTCAAGGAATACAATGATACACAGAGGGGGGGTCACACCCAGAACCACAAACCCAATCTTGATCAACACACTGTATAGGGGATCATATTCCAAGGATTCCATAAACCCTACTGATGTGGACTTAAAGATAGAGGATCAATGGATTACTCAGGGAGGTTATGCCAATTCCAAAACCTTAACAGGGGGTGATATAGTATCACTCTCTAGTCTCAAGGAGGGGTACCATACTCTATCTAAGACTCAGGCTCTAGAGTAAATCTAGTTTTTTGGATGTAATGTTGCACTCCACCCTTGAGGAAAGGAAAAAGGGAATTAACTCAAACTATAATGGTCCAAACTAAAAACCCAACATTAGTCTCAAAATAGTCTTCTCAATGTTAGATTCTCAACACCATAGACGAATCATCGATTGGATGATCTATTTAGAAGTTATGGTATTTTGAATGAAACTGTCTGCAAACCTGTATGGGGCCTACAGGCCTACCTTTATGGTAAGTCTACCTACTTTTGTGGTCGACTTCCACTGTCAGTCCCCCTACCATATGGACAAGCTTCCCGTGGACTGGCTGGTGTGGTTAGTCCACCTATCATTCCTAACTGACCACTGTAGTTGATAGCACGCAAACTGGTCATGCAGTCAGTGTACCTGTAGAATCTCCACCTACCCCTTAACCTTGTGGATGAACACACTACATGGTCAACTACAATTGGGCTCTACCTCGGTTGCCCAGAATGCGACCCGGGTCTGACATGGATCTGAACCAAGTCCACCTCACCCAACCCTAACCATCATCCTAACTCGGCCCATCGATCCGACCCAGCCTTCTTAGCCTGTCCTGCTCCATATTCTCCACCATCACTCCACATCCATCACTTCCACATCCTCTATTATCAACTCAGGGCTCTCCACCACTATTTTGGGCCACTTGTGGCCCTACCGCCCACATGCACTCTGTCGAAGCACGCTGCCATCAGCCGCTGGTCTCCACCGCTACATGTCGGTGGTTCCTTCCACAGACCACCACACATCCTCCAATTCCTGAAAATTGGGACAATCATTAATCCAAGCTCCTTGGGTCCCTATATACACAGATCCAACCTTTTTTGTTGATTCGCCTCAAATATGGGGGTCGGATCAAGTTTGGAACCACCCGGTAATATTGAACTGGGAACTGTGGGGTTTCAATGGTGAAGAACGCGAAGAAAAAGGGGAGGAAATCCATAAATCACAAAAGTGAGTAATGAACCTCATCCTTTGTTTTTTTGTACTAGATTCGTTTTTGTTGAAGGATAATCAAAGAGGGAAAAATCAAAAAATAAAATTTATCAACCCTATCTAGTTTAAATCTACCAACAATGCAGAGATCAAATCTTTTTCATTGAATTGAACCGCATTCGTTTGGGATTAAGAAGAAGATGAAAATTCATAAAAACACACCCTACCTAACGTTTGGATCAATTCTTATGAAATAACGATTGTTGCATCATCGTCATTCATCAATCCTTGATCTATCTTCATTCATCAGTAAGGATTCTATAGATCTCCCTCCAAAGGCTCTCTAGAGGATTATAGGGTTATGTGTCTATCCCTTAAATTCTGATATAACAATATTTTTAAAAAAAAATTAAATTTTTTTTATTAAACTATTTTATTCCTTTCATTTCCATGAAATATTTTTCACAAATGTCCTGTGTCGACTAATTTTAAGTCAAGCCTAGTGTAAGATTCCATTATGAACTCAATGGTGCCCCCGAATTTCTAATCCAGGCACCCGTTTAAGATTTATTATACATTCTTATGAAAAATATGTGTAGTGCTATTAAATATTTTAATATTTTTCAAACATTTGTTTCAAGAAAACTGATCCTCAAAATCAAATTTCATCTCAGTGCCTAGTCTCTAAATCAATTTATATAATATCAAAAAATAATTCAAGGGAAAATACAAGACGTTTCATTCTCCCCACCTTGGGGATTTACATCCCTGAAAATCCAAAACAAGGGATACTTAAACCGATGAGGTACAGAGCATGAATCTGAGCCTCTCACTCCCATATGCTCTCTTGGAGATTCTCATGTTGACACGAGGCATGTACTAAAGTAATCGATCACCCATGAAGGATCCTCTCTAGATGATCCTCGATCTCCATTGGGTACTCATCAAAGGTTGTTCCATTATTAATGTCTATCTCATCCTAGTTGATGACTTTTGATGGTTCATGCACATACCTCCTCAGATGTGACACATGGAAGACTTTGTGTACCTGATCTAACTACGGAGGTAAATCCAAGTGGTATGCCACCTTGTCAACTTTATACAGTATCTGGAAAGGATTGATTAAGCTCAAAGATAGCTTTCCACCCTATCCAAATCTTGGTAACCCCGATCGAGGTGAAACCTGAAGAAACACAAGGTCTCCTTTCTAAAAATCCAAAGGCCCACATCGCCTATCAGCATAAGACTTCTGATGGATCTATGTAGTCTTCATCTTCTCCTGGATGATCTACACCTTCTCAGTAGTAGCTCACACCAACTTTGGTCCCATGAGTGATGACTCTCCAGGGTCATTCCTGTAAAGTGGTGACATGTAGTGTTTCTTGTAAAAAGCTTCGAATGGGGTCATACCAATGGTGGAATGATATTTGTTGTTGTATGAAACTCCATTTTTGTTAGGTGATCCTCCCAAGCATGGCCAAAGTATAACATGAAATCCATTAGATTTTTTTCCAGGACCTGAATGGTTCACTCAGTCTGGTCATCCATATATAGGTGAAATGCTATGATCAAGTGTAAATAGGTCCCAAACACCTCTTCTAATCCCTTACACAATTGGGATGTAAAGAGAGAATCAAGATCATAAAAAATATTAGATGGAACTCTATGGAGTCAAACTATCACCTATACATAGAGTTTCCCCAATCTCTCTACTAAACTCTACTCTCAGAGAGCAAGGAAGTGGTCCAACTTGGTGAGTCGGTCAACGATTAACCAGATAGAATCGTTTCCCCTAGACATACATGATAAACCCTCCACGAATTAAATCTATATCTCATCCCAATTCCATTTTTTGACCTTAAGATTTTGATCCAAAATCGCTGGAACCTAGTACATAGCCTTTACTTGCTGACAAGTAAGGCCTTAAGAAACAAACTCTACAACTCCTTTATTCATCCCTGGCCACCAAAACTGGTGTCGGAGGTCCTAAAACATCTTTTACATACCTAGATGTACTGTTAAAGGGTATTTATGAAACACCCTCAAAATATCCTCCTGTGATACCTGTGGTACTACTGTACTTCCTCTTAAAAGAATGAAATGCTCT
Organism: Viscum album; assembly: GCA_963277665.1. Taxonomy (NCBI): domain Eukaryota; kingdom Viridiplantae; phylum Streptophyta; class Magnoliopsida; order Santalales; family Viscaceae; genus Viscum; species Viscum album. Next base: position 879,260,344 of record OY728153.1, on the reverse strand, counting down.
TCACCTTTCGAATATCCATTAAGAGCATGCCCTATGGACATCTGATCACATCGGGTCTCGTAGTTGGTATCCCCAAGTTTTGTATCCCTAACTCACTAAATGATTATACTAGTGACATCCATCGACTGGAGGTAAGCTTCTCCATATCCATCCGTAAAGGATATCTGCAATGATGCCAACTACTCTCATGTCTCATTCAGCAATAGTGAACTGGGTATCCTACTGATAGAACCATGGTACCCTACCCAGAACTATAGAAAATATCAAATTCATTATCCTAGAGTAACTATATCCATCACCTCTATCTCAAGTTCAAATCCTTCTGAGAGAATATGTACTTGAGAATCTTTTGATCATAGTAGTTGACAAACTACTCTCCCATCAGGTAGTGTCACCAAATATTCAATGCGAAGACTACTACTGCTAACTCAAGATCATGGGTCATGTAGTTCTAATCATGTAGTCTCAACTGGCATGAACCATAGGAAAATCACCACTTTCCCATGCATCAAGACACAACCAAGACTAATCCTTTCTACATCGTAGAACACCACATACTCAACGCCTTCCTCTGGTAACTTCAGTATGGGAGTGCTCATCAACCTATGCCTCATCTCTTGAAAGCACTTCTGACACTTTTCTGTACACATGAAAGGTTGTACCTTTCATGTAACAGATATCAAGGGAACTACCACTCTGTAGAAGTTGGTAAAAACCTCCTATAGTACCCTTCCAATCCAAAGAAACTTCGTACCTCGGTAATACTCTTGGGGGGATCCCAAGAAAGCACAATCTCAAACTTCATTTGATCCATAGCAACTCTAGACTATGAGATGACATGTCTCAAGAAATGAAACTATCGAATCCAAAATTGGAACTTCGAGAGATTCTTGTAAATTTAGTTCTCTCAGAGTGTGTCTAGGACCATCCTCAAGCGTTTCACGTGCTCCTCTATGTATTTCAAATACACTAGGATGTCATAGATTAAAACCACCAAAAACATATCTATGTAAGGCTAAAAGATCTTGTTCATGGGTCCCAAGAACACTATTGTGTATTTATTCATGCTGAATAGAATCACCAAGTACTCATAGTGACCGTAACGACATTTGAAGTTTGTCTTCATCATATCCTCATCTTGTACTCATAGTTGGTGATAGACTAATCTGAGGTCTATCTTCAAGAACAATTACGCTCGTTTCAACTGATCAAATAGTTCATCGATCTTTAGTGGTAGATACTTTTTCTTCACATTCATCTAGTTTAAGCATCGATAATCCACACATAAACTCAAGATCCTATCTACCTTCTTGGAAAACAAAACTGGGGCTACCCAAGGTGAAACACTGGCTCTCATGAATCCCTTACACTACAAGTCCTCCAACTGTATCCTAAGTTCATGAATATATACGGGATCCATCTGATATGTAGGTGTAAGTATCAGTGTCATCCAGAGGTTTAGATAAATTCATAAGTTCATCTCCCTATGGGGAGGTAAACCTGGAACATATTCTATAAATACATCCTCATATTGGGCCACCACTGTAGGAAAATGGGGACCCATATCATCTACTACACCGAGGGTGAGTCTATACAGCTAATGAGTAATTGGTTATACCCACGTATGTGTGATTATTTCATGTGATTCATGTGTTTACTTTTCACCAAAAAAGGAAAAACCAGTTCCATCACTAAAGACACACTTTAATCTTAACCTAAAATTGTCAATCTCAGCATGAACTATGGATAACCAGTCCATACCAAGAATGACACCATAAGGCCTCTACACCGCTACTAGTAGATCCCAACTAAAACTATCTCCTCAAATATTTAGGTCACACTATAGGTACAAATGGGTGATCATCGAGTCTCCTTCAACACAGGTCTCCAAGTATAAGGGTCAAGTCAACAGTTCAACTGGAATCTTTGAGTCGCGAACTAGATTGGTGGTAAGAAAATAATTACTAGCACCTTTGTATATCAAAACTGCAAGTAAGGTGGAAAAGACACATATTGTACCTTGTATCATCCCTATAGCCTCAGGTTCCTAAGACTCCATAGCCTACAGTTGGCCTCATCCCTACCCACCAGCTCCCTGAGCATGGCATGGACCACTTGGGGGTGGTGGCGGTAACATATAGAAATGTAAACCACCACTTGTTGATCTCCCAACTCATCTTCCATGTCCATCACCATATGGAAAACCTTCATCCTATCTATATCTATATCTAGGTGTTCCCTAAACCGTCTCTCGGTCAGCTATATGACAGGTAGATAAATCTCATGCCAGATGTCCCCAATCGCCTCATGAGTAACAATGTATGTCACTTGGCTGATTTGAATCACCCTGGGATCCCTGAACCACTGACCCTGAGTCCTTGGATACCCTCTTAAAGTTCCTAACCTGATTGGATCCATGTGAATATCATCAGTTACCTAATGTCGAGGTCTCAACTATCAGGTGCCTACGGTTATCTCCCACTACTGGGGTTTTATCTACTAGAAAACTCTCTACTAGAAGGGCTCAGGTATGTACCCCAGGATAGGTATAAATGATAAGGGACTCCATTGATTCCCTTATGTACTAGAATAATCCCTTCTCTATGGTCTTTTACCTAAAGAACTAATCTCGTACCATGTTCAAGGAGTACTGTTAAAGATCATTAAACATTGTTGAATACTCCGCCAGGGTCATACTACCCTGCTGCAAATGAAGAAGCTCTTGTATGTGCATAGATCGCAACATGGCTGGATAGAAATCCTTTTTGAAGATACACTCTAATTATGTCTAAGAATGAGTTGTATCATCATGTGACAGAGTCACCAAGCTCCACCATCTCTCCACAGAGCCCTGAATAAGACACATGGCGAAGACTTCCATCTAGTTGGTAGGTGCCCTCACAAGGCAGAAAACATGGGTGACTGCCTCAATCCAATCCTTATCCATACTGGGGTCTGGCTCACCCTGAAACCTAAAATTTCACTACCTATAAAACTTATACGATTGAATCTGCCTATATGCATCCTCATCTAGTAGTGTTGGTAGTACCTTCTACTCAATTTCTAGTGGTATATCTAGTAAACCACTCGAATTTTATATCTCTGGTACATTCCCCTGTACTGATGCCTCTTCACTGTGTAGATCATCCTTGTGATCACATAGTGGTATCATAGTTAGATGTCTATTTGGAGGCATCCTGAAATAAAATAAGATGTACCATGGTCAATAGGGTCTATCTGGGGAGTTGACTCAAGAAGGACATGGAATACAAAACCATTCTTATATGATGCATGTACCATTGTTTTCCCCTACAATCAGTGGTTTCATATACCAAGTTGAAAATAAGGTAATAAAACTCTTGGTTTAAGGATACATCGGCCATGGCACCAACATTGGGGTCCCTAGCCTAAAATCCAAACTCAAAATACTAAACATTGTTTCCCCAAACCAACCTCACAGACTCTTCATCATAAATTAGAACCAAATTTTCCTTTGATACCACTATGTTACAACCCATTCTAGAGGGGTCCATGTCGTGACTACCCCAAACCTTCCTCAAATAGGCCAGGGGCTGGTGACTAGCACAAAGTTGGAATATTCCACAAATGGGAGGTATTATCCTAAAGTACATGTACACACACACATATCCAAGCCACACAGTATTTTAAGGTAAAATAGCTAAAAGGATGCATGCATACATCTAAGATACCACAATAGAGTATGACAGTGAAAGTAATAGAAATTAAACATTGACAAAGAGAATCCCAATACAAAGTGTCTATACACAAGTCCAAATGAAACTTTAAATAGTCTAACCTACTCTAAGGGAGAGGACTATGTCAAAGGTATGATCCCAGAAAACACCTTGGTCTGCCCAGCTCTATCTATGCTCCACCCGCTCTTGGTCCTCCCAGAACTCTTTCAAAATGTCGCTCGTCTTCCAAATACATGACTCGTGTAGGAAAAGCCTGTTTAGGGATGAGTATAACAATACTTAGTAGGACACCTTGAAAACTCCAAACATTATGCACCATGTAGTTAGATCAATATAATATGTAACACTATATAACAGATATGAGAAAAAAAGAAAACAAACCCAGATATACTCAGGAGAGACCCCACATTGTAAAAAGGCCATAACCAACTGCCAGCGATTTGACTCTTCTCAAAGCATACTCAATCCATGAGAACTCAATCCTTGAGCCATGCTATCATCAAAGAAACTACACGAGGATTTATAGATCATTTGGGCCCCTTTCAAATAGAATTCATTGGTCAAGGAATACTATGATACACAGAGAGAAGATCACACCTAGAACTGCTGGAGGACACCATGAACCTAATCTGGATCAACCCACTATATAGGGGATCATATTTCAATGATTCCACAAACTCTACCGATGTAGCCTTCTAGATAGAGGATCAACAGCCTTCTTATAGAGGTTATTCCAATTCCAAAAACTCTACTAGGGGTAATATAGGATCTCACACTAGTCTCATAGAGGGATACAATACTCTATCTAAGACATGGCATCTAGAGGGGATTAAAATTTATTGATGTGGATGTAATGTCCCACTGCACCCTCAAGGAAACGACGAAGGGAATGCACTAAACCTATAATGTTCCAAAATAAAATCTCACCATTGGTCTGAAAATAACTGCCTCAATGTTAGGGTCTCAATGTTGTAGATGGATCCTCGATTCGATGCTCCGTTTAGGAGTTATGGTTGTTTGAATGAAACTACCTACAGACTTGTTGGGGGCCTACAGACCTACCTACACGGTCAACCATCATGTTTGGTCCACCTACCATATGGACCATCCGCCCATGTGCTGACCGAAGTGGTCGTTCCACCTATCATGCCTAATCGGATGATGTGGTCCACTACCGTGGTCAACGGCCACGGTCAACCGCTATGGTCGACCACATATAGATTGACCACATGGTTGACCACACTTGGACAGCCTATATGTTTGTTTCACCTGTGGTAGCTCCACCTGCCAATTCGCCTCATGGTCAACTACACTGTACGGTCGACCGCACTGCACAGTTGACTGCCATGGTCAACCGCAACCGGGCTCTACCCTAGTTTCCCCGGATTCGACCCGAGTCCTCCTCCCCTAGCCTATCCCACTAGCCTAACCTAGCATGTCTCGCTCCATATCCATGTCCACCTCTCTACATCCTTCTCATATGCCCACCATCGCTTTCATTGTTGTCGTGCATGCTGTTACCGTTCCGAGCCGCCCACAGCTTCAACTCCCGCACGTGCTCTGCTACCACATGCCACTATCAGCCACATTTCATCGTCATTGCATTCTAGTGGTCCCTTCCATAGACCATTGAACCTCTTATGATGCCTAAAAATCAAAAAAAATGTATATCTGAGCTCCTTGGGTCCTGATCTACACAAATCCATCCTCAGTTGTCGATTCTCCTCAAATCTGGAGGTCCGATCGATTTCATAGCAACCTAAAAACATTGAACTGGGAACCATGGGGTTCCAACAGTGAAGAACAGGAAGAAAATGGTGGATTAAATCCATAAACCACAAAAGTGAGGAACGGTCCTTAGTCATTGTTCAATTGGCCTCAATTCGTTATCATAGAAGAATAATCGAAGAAGGAAAAATCAATGAACATAGTTTATCAAACCTATCCAATTGAAATCTAAAGATGTTGTACATATCAATTATTATTATTTTAATTGACTTGTGTTCATCCAATATTAAGAAAATGATGAAAATTCCTGAAACAAAACACCTTATCTTGATGTTGGATCAATTGTTGATGAAGAATGTTTGTTGCATCATCATCGTTCATCGATCCTTGATCCATCATCGTTCATGAGGAATTATTCTCCAGATCTCCCTCCAACAGCTCTCTAGAGGATTCTAGGGTTATATGGATAACCCTAGAATTATTACATAATAATCCTTTTAAATATTTTCAAAAAAATAATTTTTATTAAATTATTTTATTCCTTTTACATCTGTGATAGATTTTTCACAAACGACCCATGATAATGTAAAGTTGTGCCTAGGGTAAATGCACCATTTTGAACTCAATGGTGCCCTCTTATTTATGATATGATAACTCATTTAAGATTTATTACACATTATTAGTAAAACTGGGTGTGTGTACTATTAAATATTTTAATATTTTACAAACATTTTTTCCAGGCACACCGAGCCTCAGAATCAGATATTATCTCAGTGGCTAGTCTTGAAATAAATCCATATAATATCGAAAAATAATACATAAAAAAATATGAGATGTTACAACACAGATCCTCATGCATGGTGTGTATCCCCTTACATAAATGACTCTATTGTGAATCCATTTACAAGGTTTTTCATAAGTCTAATCCCCTTGCATAAGGATTTGTCCTTTTTTCCAAAATTCCCAATTGAGTTGAATATTACTTCAAATTAATTCTAGGGTTACTTCAAATTAATTTGGGTAATTATAAAACACTTCCAATAGGCTCAAAATATGTTTTGGAATTTATCAAATATTCTTAAACTCTTCAGCATTATTGCCAAGGTCATTTAGGATATAAATAATTAAGAGAGTTTATATCAAGAATGATTCTTACATTATCATTAAATTTTCACTCTCACTAATTCTATCCCCTATCAAATTATATTTTATCATTTATTTAAGCAACTAACATGTTGGATACCACTACGATGGTTTATCCAACTTCAGGATAGCTTACTCTGATACTTAAACCCAATTTGTTTTCATTTTCCCTATAGATTCTAAAATTTTATTGTAAAATATTATATATCTAGCTTCTCTAGCCTCATATCCTCTATTCATAACATGTTATAGGTATTTATCCATATCATTTATTCCAAAACTATCATATATTCATAAAAATCATCTCAATAATCATCATATATGTTTGTTTCTTATATAACATCCAACTCCTTTTCCTTTTCCTATCCATCATATGAATCTTACTTGCATATAAAATGGTATCCAAATCCATTATACTTTACATATAATACATGGTAATCATATTAAAATATATATTAACATGATTTCATGAAAAAAAATCAAAATATCATTCACATGTCAATATCCTAATTTAGATTTGTTGTGAATACTTTAACCATCTCAACACAATATATGGACATAAATATTTCTTTGGAAGTTTAATTTTCCTCTCCCCTTTTTGAAAATAAATATAAAGGAGGAAAATTTATCTCCCCCTTCTTTTTACCATGGTTGTGATGGAGGGATATCCAAGTAATATTATTCTCCAATCATACTCTTTAATTTTTTATAAAAATATCTTATCCACTTTTTTTCTTCCACTTTAATTGTGATCAATTAATTCCATGAGATAACAGTGATATCACATGATTCTTAGAAATGTTCCATAAACTAATAAAATATAATTCTACTTTGGATAACCTGGTGTATAAAAACAATATTGATTAATATAGTTTACTAAGTTGGCCATAAAATACTCATAATGTCATACCAAATCTAAAATTCACTTATTTTAGGGGATATATGAACTGATATTCAATAAATTTTATGAAACAACACTCAATGTACTTAAAATTTTATTTAATTATATCTATAATATCATATATACCATAAAAATATTAATCTCTACAAGTTTTAACATTTTTTATAGCTACCCCTCAATATATTCTTATCATATTTATCCATGGTTGATTTTTATTAAAGAAATGATATCCAAGAATTTTGATACCTATTTGAGAATAATACCAATTAAGAAATGAATACAAATTGACAGTATCTAGAAAAGATAGTTCTTTTAGGCTGTATATATTTCACAGCATGCATCCACTCTCTTTTTCAAACTTCACCTTCCATCCCCCTTTCAACAATACACAAACCAATACAAAATGGGAATAGGGTCAGTCTTACATTAGTTAAAAAAATTTGAGAAATGGGGGGTGAGAATTGTTTTCAAAACCCAAAAAACGTTTTATTTTAATCTTCGCTTCCTTGATAATTCTTCATGCTTTACTAGCCCTTTATTTTCTTGGTATGAACCAATTTTGGAATATTTGGTGTCATTTTCTTATCACCTTTCTTTATGACTTGAATAATATTCTTAAATTCAGAAATTAAAATTATTTCCTTATTTTCATATTGTTATGATGTTTTGGCCTCTTCCAACTATAATGGTCATATTTTCAAGAACCCTTTGGTTGTCTGCATAAAATTCTCCTTGAGTACAGACTCCATCTTCATACTATCCTTTTTAAAACATAGAGTAATTTGTGCTTTCCCTTTTTCTCTTGTAAGGTTTTATTGACCTTGAAACTATGTCATACATGTAATAGAAATATGACCAAACTATTTTAAACTATCACACATATCTCTAAGATCATTTAAGTTATAATTCATTGAAAACCTCTCATGAAATTTATATTCTCTGTGAGGAGTGTCAACCATCATTCCAATCCTGCTATAACTTTCTTAGATTGATTCTCTTTTTAGTTCTATATTACTCACTTATTTTGGGATTTTCATATCCATATTATAATGGTCCATCATGATGAATCTACCATAATAGGATCATCTTCTTCTATATATTGTGACATCCTTATTATATTTATTTACTAACTTTATAGGTGTAATTTGTTCAATATATTTCTTGACTGGTTTCTTTATCAAGGCAGACTTGTTAAATTTTCTTTAATTCTTGACATGATATTTTATACTTCTATTCTTATTAATATAAGATTGTTGATTGTATGTTACTTACCAATGCTCTTGATAAAAGTGTCTTTATCTATTGAGAAAATCATAAAATCTATCCAGGTATTCAAATATGTTTTGAGTTGATAGATTTTTCTTTATCTATAAAGTTTGAAACTTTTATGAAGGTTTCCCTATAACATTAGTTTTTCTCCTTCTAAGTTAAATACTTCTTTAGCTAGAACATGTTCACATATTTTTCCACAAATATTTTTCATTATTCCCAAATATCCAACAGCACCAACATATTACAATAAACTTTTGTCTTTATCTAGTAGAAGTAGTCTTGTTGAAATTACATGCCTATTTTCTTTGGATAGAAACCCAAATATTTTGAACTTGGATTGGAGAGATGCACCTTTTTTATTTACCTATATTCATCTTTAATGATTCAGTGAATTTATTTTAATTTGTATCTCTGTATTTTTGTATAGTTTTTTACTTTAGCCTTATACATGTAGTTGAAACAAATTTAGTACAAAAAAATTATTGTGTTTTTGAAAATCTTATTCAATGAGATTGAGGGGGATTATTCTCTATATGATCTCAATATATTATTTCTACTATTATGATTATTTTTTAAATAAATAACCATCTACAAAAATTTTTTGGAATATCTTCTTTTCTTATAAAATTGGGAAGTTCTAGGTTGGACAATTTCTATATTTTTCAACATTACTTCTAGTTCGAGAAACTTTAGACTGATTGAATTCTTTTCAACCGAAACTAAGTTTATTCTATCATTTAATTCACATATTAGCTTCTAAACTTAATACTAGTGAGTTTTTATACTTGAGATTATATAATTTTCAAGACCCTTGATTCTTTTATATTTGATTTCCATTTGGGATTCCTTGTCTCCAATAGTAGATTTATGATTCTCTTCTAAATCATGGATCCTTTATTCACTAAATTTAGTAACATTAAATTTCTCACCAATTCCATATTGTAAATTTTCTTCAACCACAAAGAATTTTTATCAAATTATTTGTATTGATTTCTCATTATCTTTAATCTCTTTGGAGAGAGAGTTTAATTTTCACAATTGCCCTACTAATTCTTTTTGAATTACATAAACATATTATACCCTCTATGATTTCTCATCAAATAAATCTTGTATAGAATCAAATAATTTTGTGACAAATTTACCAATTACTTTCTTCATGTATTCCATAACATCAAAGTAAATTTCATTGAAATATTTTACAATTCCATACTTATTATAGCTTGTGTTAGATTATTTAGAAGAAAAATATTCAATAGATTCAATAATACAAATACCAAATTGATTAAATTCATATAGTGTTTGTTCCTATTCCTTGTTTAAGACTTTTCTATACCTTTTTTAGATTTTTTTTCTACTTTTAATGTAAATTCTTGGATGAAACCTCTATATAAAAACTGATATGAATGGATACAGGTTCTTCTATATGAGGCTTGTCTAATTCAAATATAAACTTTATCTATTCAAGAAAAAACACCGTGTTAAAAATAGATACAATCAAAGTGAACCTCAATTATGATATTAATTGATAGTACCTATGTACTAGTGTAGAAAAACGTAAAAGAGAGTGTATTAGGTGTGGTCACCTTTTTACCAAATTATAAATCTTCTTTTAAACTTTAACCAATTTTTTATTTGAAACTATGTTTCAATTTAAAACAGGTGTATATTTCTTGTATAAACTAGAACACATTCCTATATAAAATTCAAGTAAATCATTAACGTTTGGAAAAGGGGGTTTTATAAGTTTCTTCCCCCCTTGCGAATCCTACTACTTGTTTTTCTCATGATATCCTACTCATAGATTCTCTATTATAATTTAATCTTAAATACAAGAGTTGAGAAAGGATCATCCTATAAACTATAACTATATTACACATGTAATTATTTGAAAATATTACACAAGTAAATCAAACTTCTCTCAAAGGTTTTTTATACTGGTATTGTAACAACCTGAACTTTTAAATAATATTTGTTTCCTAAATTTTTGTGTTATTTCATTTTTTACTCCACAAACTATATCCTTTAATTAATGAAGTGATATAGTTGGGTTTTGACTATTATATGGCCATTGTTCAATAAGACCATTGGAAACTACAATCTTAACATTGCAATTATTGTTTATAAATACAAGTGTTCTTGGTTAATTAATACAGAAAGAAGAGTCAATGGCCTCATCCAGTAGACTCGGGTCATACAAAGCCCATCTGTCAGAGCTTGGGAAGGAGGTAGCATCTGTGGGATTTTCTCTGGACCAAGCCCAAGATGAGCTTCAACATGTGAAGCTTGAATGGAATCACCTAAGGGAGAAGTAAAAGATGATATAAATCACCACTCTGGAAATGTTGTCTGAGCCACCCCAAGATTCTATCACCATAACACTCCTTACACTTAGGTCCTATGCAGGTGTTATAAGGGGCTATGTAACGAGGCCTTAGATACTTTTTTTAATCACTTGGTATAAATAAAAATTTTATTTCTTATTGTGGTAAAATTTTTGATTTTCAAATGATCAGATAAATATAGGATGAATATTATTGATGAATTCTGTAAAAAGGGTTTTTTAAAATATTCATGTAAACTTTAAATACTTAATAATGTGAAATTATTTTCAAAAAATGGTCTTCTAGAGTTGTGATCAGTTTGAAATTTAGAGTCTAATAAGATCAAATTGATTTTTAGTAAATAGTAAAGTATGAATAGTAACATACCCTTATGAATAGTAATGAAAAGTAAATCGGCCAAAAAATAGAAACTTCACCCATGAATGTATAAATGTAATTTAGATATCTTAAAAGTGAAAAAATGATCATAGTATAAGTTTTGTTATTGTTGTATATCATAAATACTTTATTTACAATATTATAATTAATTTAATAATTTAAAATGGAAATTTATTTTCATAAAATATAATCATAAATTTCTATTTTATTGTCTTATGGTTATACAATAATCTTATGGGACCTTGACTACTTTTTCAAGGTATTACAAAATAAATTATAGTTTTTGAGTTGTTTTTTTAATAAATAGTGATTTTATTTAAAAAATAGATTAAAATTATTTATAAAATTATTTTCATAAAATGGAGTTCATTTTTGAATTTAGAGAATTGATATTAGGTTAGGGTGAATTTATGAGATGTTTATAAAATGTTTTGTTTTTTGATGAATAGTGAAAATACAGTTTTGAGTTTCGGGTGTTTAATGAAATAAATATTGATGTAATAATTATGTAATAATTCTAGTCGATTTGTGAATAGAAATATATGATATGAGGTGTCTCAAGTGGCCAATACCATGGTCAAGCCCATGGTTTTGAAAATACCACTGATGAGGTGTCCATTGGAAATTAATTAAATATTCCCTCACTTTTCCCATAAATTCCAAGTCATTACATCATTCATTTCTTTCCAAAATCCTCATCAACTAATTTCTAGTATTTCTACCTCCCAATGAGTTCTCCCAAGGTTCCCTCAAGTCCCCCAAGGTCCCAACCATCATGCATTCAAAATTACTCTTCAAGGTAAGGGAACCTTTCACCCTCATCTTTTAGGTCCTGACTTCTTTTATGTTATGTATTCTAGTTTCCATTTAATTATGTGGGGGAATGTTCTTATATATCTTTATTACTGGCCATTTTATTTCCAATTGATTAAATACCATTTCTACTCTCATAAACTTATTTTACTGAATTATAAGTGATGTCGTTGGCTGCCAAATTTTCGTAAAAGAAATCGCATTTTCTATTTTCTTACAATTTTCCTTTTCATGTTGTGTCTCATTACACACCATGATATTATTTCATTTTATTTTGTTCCTATACTATAAATGATTCATTTATTTATAGGATACCCTTTTCCCCTATCTTTTTATTGTTTTCTAAAACCATGTTATATAGTCGTTATGCTGCAAAGCTTTTGTCTCAAAATATCTCTCTCTTTTTCTCATGAAATTCTCTTGTTTTATTTATCTGAATACCCAAATATATTTTCATTTCTAGAGGTATTCATCAGGACATAAAATTGTTCTATTTTATTCTTTAATCGACATACATGAAACCCTCTTTGTTTTTCCAAGGGTTATAAAAGACATAACGATCATGTTTCTAGGCACTTTTAAAACGTCATGATTTTGAAGTGAAACCCATTACTTTTACTCTCTATGGATTATTTATGAAATGTTATATTATGATATATGTGTCTCAAATGAATATAAATACATATTATGGGTGCTCCCTGATATCACTCCAATGCATTGGGTAAATAATTTAATCTCTAGAGATGAAAAGTTTCACGATACCTTGGTGAATAACCTTGGTAATTTTTATGACACCTTAGGGATGAACCTTGGTGATATGTTCATAAATGTATAAATTAAATTTTATAGCCACATATTCTTGTTATGGTTTGTGTTCTTTTCATTATGAAATTACTCTACTTCCATTGCTCATGTCTTTATGTTTTTCATCAAGTTGTTATTGATATCCCAAGTAAACTAATTCTCTTGCTTTCCTTACTGGGCTTTCTGTTTACCATTTCCTTTGATGTATGTCTCTAGGTTATGAGATGTAGTAGTTGTAAATAGGATGAAATTTTAAATATTCTTTTCAAGGATATTTAAAAGAGTAATTTAAGTTTTCATTTTTTTTTTATTTCCAATACACTAGACTTTAAAGGTCCTCTATTTGTAAAATGTAATGAAAAGTTGTGTTAAAAAGGTGGGATTATATAGTTGGTATCAGAGAAAAGATTAGTTACTTATGGAAATTAGGCTATGAAACCTTAGTAAGAACCCTATAGAAAATTTTAAATATAGGAATACTTCCAGGTATTTTTTGAGTATTGAGTAAGTGGTTTATCAAGCAAATACATCCCTGACTGGATACGAGCAGGTAGAGGTAGCTCTGGAAATGATGTACCTAGGAGTGAAAACTCTAACAAGGAGTTTCGGGCTTGACCTGGGGTATCTTGGTACACGACAACGGGCCTTGCTGCACTCTTGGTTACAACACTCTTAGGGGATATGTTTGGTTAATCGTAAGGTTTTTGTGAATCATTATGAAGGATTCATAGAGAAATGTAATTTTTTAAAGCATGAAGTTTTAAGGCATAAAATCATTTATAGTTAAGAGATTCATAAATGAAATAATATTCTCACTAATGTTTTATTATTTTAGAAAATGGTAGGAAATAGGAGGAACTGTGCAAATGGTGACCGCAATGGACCATGCGCTGATAGCCCTTCGATAAAATCTATAATGGAAAATTTCATGTGAATGATGAACGAACTGACTCAAGTTAAGGGAACTAATTTGAATCAATCTGAGAGACCAATTTCACCGTGAAGGGAACAACCTTCTATTGAATTCTTTAAGCATCAACAACCACCAAACTTCAGTGGATCAACCAACCCATTGATTGTTGAATAGTTGATCATCTCTTTTGATAAGATCTTTTCTATGCTCCACTATTCTGAAAAAGAGAAGGTCACCTTGGTTGTTTATCACTTAGAGGGATAAGTTGATCAGTTGTGGGAACTGATTAAAAACACAAGGCCAAGAGTAGAAGTTGAAGCTATGGAGTGGGAATAGTTCATAGGGATATTCTTCAACAAGTATTTCCCTTGATCGATGAGAACAATAATGGAGAAGGAGTTTCTCAAACTGAATCATAAGGAGATTGAATCTATGGGAAGCTACGAGATGAACTCTTCAAGGATTTCATGTTACACCTCTAGCTTTATCATGGATCCAAATGGTAAGGTTGATAGATTATTCAGTGGACTAAGACCACATCTGCGGAAGAATCTAGCCAACCAAGATTATGATAGCTATGAGGAGATTGTGTGAAGTGAGATGAAAGTCAAACTAGAGTTTGGTGAGACGCAATGGTCTCATAAATCCAATGACAAGAAAAGATTGATGGAGCCAAGATTAGGGAGTAACTTTGATCAGGGAATAGGAGGCAAGCAAGTACAACGTCCCATGTGTAATAAATGTGGGAAGAAGCATTCAGGGAACTGCCTACTTGAGAGTAGGAAGTGCTAAAATTATGGTAGAGATGGCCACATTGCGTGGAATTGTCATTGTGAGGTGAATCTACAACTTCCAAACACTAAAGAAAAAGGGAAGATGGTGCAGACCCTACCTGAAGTCCAATGATATAAGTGTATACAACTTGGGAACTTTTCTAATTATTGTCAAAATCTGACGACAGTGGAGGGGAATAACCATCAGCCTTAGCAACGTCCAAGGTAATAAGGTCGTAATTTTTCAATCTAGACGGCTGAATTTGAAGCGCCAAATGATGTGGTGGCAAGTATTCTTTTTTTCTCTCTCAAACCTAGAGAGTACTTTATTTTATTCTGGTTCTACGCATTCCTTTATTTCCACCAAGTTTGCAATGAATTTATAATCAAACCCTAATTTTCTAAAAGTAGAGTTATCAATCAAGAATTATATTGGGATTATCCAAGCTTCTTCAGTGCTTAGAAGCTCTAGTATTTACTTTAATGAGCATAATCATATCACAAGTCTAGTAGTCATTCCCATGATGGAATTTGATGTTATACTAGGGATGGACTGGCTCTCAAAGTATAATGATAAGATCAAATTCTGAAGCAAGGAAATCTGAGTAGTCTTCAATGAAAAACCTATAGTTATATTTCAAGGAGAAATATATCAACCTGATATTTGTCTATAAAAACCTCCTATATCCTTTTTATGGATTTGATCAGTTAAGAAGAAGAAGGAAATGATATTTTGAGGATAGAAAATGTCCCCATCATCCAGGAATACATTAATGTATTTCCTAATGAGTTACCCAGACCTCCCCTAGAAAGAGAGGTAGAGTTATCCATTGACTCGTACCTGGATCTCATCTGATATCAAAGACCTCGTATAGGATGGAAAATGTGGAGATAGAGGAGTTAAAGAAACAACTCCAAGATCATTTAGAGAAGGGTTGTATCTGACCGAGTGTGTCTCCTTGGGGAGCACCAGTTCTCTTTGTGAAGAAGAAGGACGGATTGATGTGGCTATGCATTGATTATAGAGAACTTAATGGGATCACAGTGAAGAACAAATACCCTCTTCCAAGAATTGATGACTTATTTGACCAACTTCATGGGGCTCAATACTTCTCTAAGATTGATATTCTATCTGGTTATCATCAATTGATGGTGAAGAAAGAAGATATTCCGAAAACTACCTTCTGATCAAGATATGGGAATTATGAGTTTGTTGTTATACCCTTCAAACTGAATAATGCACCTGCTATTTTTATGGATTTGATGAATAGAGTCTTTAAGATCTACCTTGATAACTTTTTGCTAGTTTTTATTGATGATATTATGATATATTCCAAAAGTTTCGAGGAGCATGAGGATCATATAAGGTTTATTTTTGAAAACTCTATGGAAGGAGATACTTTTTGTGAAGTTTAGAAAATGTGAATTTTGGTAACAACGGGTTGCTTTCTTGGGGCACACTATTACAATGAAGGAGTCACATTTTACCCTACAAAGTCAAAAGTTGTAGAGCATTAGACTCAGCCTAAAACAATAACTGAGATTATTAGTTTCCTTGGATTAGTGGGATATTATATGAGGTTTGTGAAATGAATTTCACGACTTTCTAATCCATTAACCAAGTTAAATCGAAAAGGGGTCAAGTTCATCTATAAAAATGAGTGTGAGGAAAGTTTCCAAGAGCTGAAGAAGAGATTGGTTACTTCACCCATGTTAACTATTCCCTAAAGTAGAGAAGGATTCATTATTTTTAGTGATGCATCTATGAAAGTTCTTGGGTGAGTCCTCATGAAAAATGACAAAGTCATTGATTATGCATCTCAATCGTTTAAGACTCATGAGAAGAACTATCCTACGCATGATCTAGAGCTGGTTGCGGTCATTTTTTCTCTGAAGATATGGAGGCACTATCTTTATGGGAAAAAATGTGATATATATATAGACCATCAAATTTTGAAGTATATTTTCACACAAAAGCAATTGAACATGAGATAGAGGATATGGTTGTAACTTCTAAAAGATTATGATTGTTCAATTCATTATCATCCCAGAAGAGAAAACAAAGTCACTGATGCGTTAAGCAGGAAAGACCCAATTATTCTTTCCATGGTGAGGGTTCAAAGAGATCCTTTGATCAATGACCAGGTAATGCTGGACATTGGAATTATAAGGGAAGGGATGTCATCATCCCTAACCAAAATTTTTTCTCAACCTTCACTACAAAAGAATATCAATAAAGCTCATAAAGAAGATCCTTTGTTACAAAAGAAGTTTCCTAAGTTCAATATTGATCAAGAATGTGTACTGAAATTTCATACAATACTATTTGTTCCATCTATTCTAGATATAAAGAAGGAGTTGATGGATGAAGCCCATATCTATACGTTCTCTATACATCCGGGAAGCACAAAAATGTATAGGGACCTTCGTGATCATTATTTGTGGGATAATATGAAAAGGGAGATTGTTGACTACACTTCAAGGTTCCTGGTATGTCATCAAGTGAAGGTAGAGAGACAACTTCCTAAAGGGGTATTGCAACCACTACCCATACCAGCATGGAAGGGGGCCACTATCATTATGGACTTCATCACTGGTCTCTCGATAACTTCCAAAGGAAACAATGCAATATGGGGTTTTGTGGAATGTCTCACCAAGACTGTCCATTTTATCTCCATTTGGGAAGATTTCTCTCTTGATCAACTTTCCTAGATTTATATGAAGGAAGTGGTAAGGCTGTATGGAGTTCAAATTTCTATCGTATCTGATCATGATCCAAGGTTCACATCAAAATTTTGGATAAGTCTTAAACATGCTCTGAGCACTGAATTAAATTTCAATATGGCCTATCACCCCCAAAATTATGGCCAATCTGAAAGAACTATTCAAACACTCGAGGATATTTTGAAACATACTCAATGGAATTTAAAGTTGGATGGAATCCACATATCCCTTTAGTTAAGTTCTCTTACAACAAAATCTTCCACTCAAGCATTCAAATAGCACCCTATGAAGCTCTATATGGTAAGAAATGTAGAACTCATACTTGTTGGCAAGAATCTAGTGAGAGAAAGATTCTTAGGCCTAATGTTGTGAAATAGATGATAGAAAAATTCCATGACATCCAACAACATATTAAGGCTGCTCAGATTCGGAAAAAGAGTTATGTCGACAACATTCGAAGGGACTTCGAGTTTGATGTTTGTAAGAAATTATTTTTTCAAATTTTTCCTTGGAATAGAATAATGAGGTTTTAGAAGAAAGGAAATATCATCCCTAGGTACATTGGCCCCTATGAAATCCTTGACTGCGTAAGAGCAGTGGACTATCGGCTTGCACTTCCTCCAAATCTAGAAAAAGTTCATGATGTCTTTTACGTATCCCTCTTGAGGAAGTACATACCTGACCCTTAACATGTACTAAATCTATATTTGGTACAATTGAAACATGACCTCTCTTATGAGGAGCAGCCGGTGGAGATCTTAGATCATAGAAACAAGGTTCTAAGCAACAAGACTACCCACCTTGTTAAGGTGTTGTGGAGGAACCACAAATGTGAAGAAGCCACATGGGAACTAGAGGAGTCTAAAAGGCAGAAGTACCCACACCTTTTCTATTCTTAGGGTATGATTTAAAATTTTGGGGATGAAATTTCTTAAGGGGAAAGAATGTAATGAACCGGACCTTTGAATAATATTTGTTTCCTAAATTTGTTTGTTATTTCATTTTATACTCCACAAAACTATATCCTTTAATTAATGAAGTGATACGGCTAATTTTTGACTGTTATATGACCATTGGTCAATATTACTATTGGAAACTAAACTCTTAATATTTCAATTATTGTTTATAAATACAAGTGATCTTGGTTAATTAATATAGAAATAATATTTGATGGCCTCATCCAGTAGACTTGGGTCATATGAAGCCCATCCCTCAGAGCTTGGGAAAGAGGTAGCATATCTGGGCTTTTATATGGACCAAGCCCAAGCTGAGCTTCAACATGTGAAGCTTGAAAAAAATCGCTTAAGGGATAATTTCAAGCTGATAGAAATCACCACTCGAGCAATGTTGTCCGAGCCGCACCAAGATTCTATCACCATAGCACACCTTACACATAGGTCCTATGCATGTGTTATAAGGGGCTATGTAACGAGGCCTTAGATACTTTTTTCAATCCCTCAATATAAATAAATTTTTTATTTCTTATTATGTTAAAATTTGTGATTTTCAAATGTTTGGATAAATATAGGATGGATATTATTGATGAATTTTGTAAAAAGGGTATTTTAAAATATTCATGTAAACTTTAAATAATTAATAATGTGAAATTATTTTCAAAAAATGGTCTTCTACAGTTGTGATCAGTAAAAATTTAGAGTCTAATAAGATTAAATTTGTTTTTAGTAAATAGTAAAGTATGAATAGTAACATGCCCTTATGAATAGTAATGAATACTTTTTCAAGGTATTACAAAATAAGTTAAAGTTTTAGAGTTTTTTTTAATAAATAATGATTTTATTTAAAAATTAAATAAAAATTTTTAGAAATTACTTTCATAAAATGGAGTTCATTTTTTAATTCATATCATTGATATTAGGTTAGGTTGAATTTATGAGATTTTTATAAAATGTTTTGTTTTTTGGTGAATAGTGAAAATACAGTTTTCAGTTTTGGGTGTTTAATGACATCAATAATGATCTAATAATGATCTAATAATGATGTAATCATTTTGGTTGACTTGTGAATACTAAGATATTCTATGAGGTGTCCCAAGTGGCCAATACCATGGGTAAATACCATGGTCAAGCCCATGGTTTTCCAAATACCACCGATGAGGTGTACCTTGGAAATTAATTAAATATTCCCTCACTTTACCTATAAATACCAAGCCATTACCTCATTAATTTCATTCCAAAATCCCCCTAAACTATGTTCTAGTATTTTTACCTCCCAAGGAGTCCTCCCAAGGTTCCCTCAAGCCCCCCAAGGTCCCAACCTTCATGCTTTCAAAGTTACTCTTCAAGGTAAGGGAACCTTTCACCCACCTCTTTTAAGTCAAGAATTCCTTTATGTTATGTCTTCTAGTTTCCATTTCATTATGTGGGGGTTTTTTCTTCTATATCTTTATTATTTTCCATTTCATTTTTAATTTATGAGAGACCCTTTCCGCTCTCATAAACTTATTTTTCTGAATTATAAGTGACATCATTGGGCCACCAAATTTTCATAAAAGAAATCACATTTTCCCTTTTCTTTCAAGTTTCCTTTTCATGTTGTGTGTCATTAAACCCCATGATATTATTTCTTTTTATTATATAACTCTACTGTAAATAATTAATTTATTGATCGGATTCCCTTTTCCCTTATCTTTTTATTATTTTCTAAAACCATGTTATATAGTTGTTATGCTGCAGAAATTTTGTCTCAAAATATCTCTCTCTTTTTCTCAATAAATTCTCTTGTTTTATTTATCTGAATACCCAAATATATTTTCATTTCCCAAGGTATTCATCAAGACATAAAATTGATCTATTAGATTCTAAAATTTAAATACATGAAACCATCATTCCTTTTCCAAAGGTTATAAAAGACATAATGATCATGTTTCTAAGCACTTTTAAAACATCACGATTTTGAAGTGAAACGCATTAATTTTAATCCCTATGGGTTATTTATGAAATTTTTTATTATGATATATGTGGATCACATAAATATAAATACATATTAAGGGTTCTCCCTAATAGCGCTCCAATGCATTGGGTAAATAATTTAATCTCTAGAGATGACAAGTTTCACAATACCTTCGTGAATAACCTTGGTAATTTTTAAGACACCTTGGGGATGAACCTTGGTGATATGTTCATGAATGTATAAATTTAATATTGTATCCACATATTTATGTTATGGTTCAATTTATTTTAATTATGAAATGCCTTTACTTATATTTCTCATTTCATTATGTTTTTCATCAAGTTTATATTGATATCACAAGTAAACTGATTCCCTTTCTTTCCTTACTGGGCTTTCTGCTCACCCTTTCCTTTGATGTATATCTCCAGGTTATGAGATATAGTATTTGTACAAAGGATGAAATTTTAAAGAGGATTTTAAAGGGTATTTAAAATTGTGTTTTATGTTTTCATGTATTTTGTTCCTGATTTCCAAGACACTAGACTTTTAAAGTCATCTGTTTGTAAAATGTAATGAAAAGTTTTGTTAAAAACATGGGATTCTATAAGTATCCCACTAGTTCATAACATTTACTTCCTATCTATTAAAAAAGATTATATGTTTTTCTATGATGTCACTAAATGTATAATATCTTATTTTATTCCTTAACTCATAGGGTCTTTTACTTCCTTATATTCTTCAAGAGATGATCATGCAACTCAGTCTATTAATTTTGCAATGATTCCAAGATCTTCTTTAAATATAATCATTGGATTTGAAAAACTCAATATTCAAGAAAAAAACCTATAAAATATTACTCGGTGTGTATATATTGAATATAATTTCTCTATAATTTATCCTAGTGATGAAACACTAAACACTTGGGTTTTTACTTTCTGATAGAGTAAGACACCTTACTGGCCTGCTGCTATTTATTCGTCTTTTTTTCTTATTTAACCAATTAAGTTTGGTTGAATTATAACTCTTATTTTCTTTTTGAAATCCAAAATGTTTTCTAATTCAGTATGTGTTCAAGTTACTCATCTTCCTAAAGTGGTTCAACTTCTATCAAATTTTCATGCTTCTATGTATAGTATACTACCTACAATATACAACTCTTTCTTGGCCTATCCATTTTTTATCAAGAGTAAACCATTTAGGTATAAGTGGCCTACAAATTTTATTAGGATAATTTTAATATTCCCATAAATAAAAATATTATATATTTTATTTAAAATATAAAATAACTAGATTATCATACATCCTATATTATTCTTTTCTTTTTCTGAAATTATATCCCAAATGAAATGATAGTAGTTCCCTTTTTATTTTTTCTCATTTTCTTCTCTATATATTTTATCCAGTCAGATCTCCAGTTATACTAGTAGGATAAAGTATCACCTTTTCAGAAATGTTCCACACATATACATAACAAATCATACTTTCAAAGATAAATAAAAACATACAATAGTATCACTTGTAGCATGAGAATCAAATCTTATAATGTGAGAGTTATAATTAACCAGAACATATTCAGTTTTTAATGTATAAACATCAACTAGAATCTCATCAAACTCATCTTATTTACTATCCTGAGTCACAATTTAGTTGTGATATTAAAAACACTAAATTTTAGTGCTTTCATCAATATATTTTCCATTTCTATATTTTTTTATTTGGAAGTTCTTATTTTTAGGATACATAAATTTCTAACCTTCTATATAAATTTCACTTTATATTTACAAGATTAAATCATGGATTGATTAAACTCCATCATGTTTGAAACATGAACTAATATATCTTTAATCATCCTATATTATTTTCTTCTTAGAGTATAAATTCTAGAAATTCTATATAATTTTATCCATAATGTAACGATATGGTTATCCTTTCATGGATAGGACTCTTACATCAATATCCCACTCTTACATAGGTAAAAATCTTTCATGGTTTTCACCTAAATATTACATTAATCCCATGAACCATATATAAATATCTATATATCAATATCAATACCCTTACATCAATCTCCATCCTTATGTGGATCCCCATATGTGGTGTGGATCCACTTATAGATATGAAAGTTGTAAATCCATTCACATGGTTCTACAAATGTCGAATCCCATTATGTGAGGACTTGTCCTTTTTTCTTTAATTCCCCCCATAGAATTTTAGATCACTTAAAATTAATTCTAAAATCACTTCAAATGACTTTTGGGACTTCTCAAACACTTTGATTAAGATTAATACAACTTTGTAAATTTATCAAATCTTTCTAAACTTTTCATTACTATTCATATGTTCTTCCAGCATATAAATAATAAAGATAGATTATATAATATATATACACTAAATTCTCATTATTTCCACACTTTAAATAATTAAATCCTTCATCCAACTAAATTTTCTCATTTATTTCATTAACCAACTTGTTGTATTCCCCTAGGATGGGGTCTCCAACTACAGTCAAACTTCCATTAAGGCAATAAACCTATTTTATTCACTTTCTATACATAGTTTACAAGATTTTAAGAAATAGTTTTAATAGATAGATTATCCAACCTAATCTCCTTAATTATTAACATTTTAAATACAATGATCATTAGTATCCATTCAATACTTGTTATATCTTCATATAAACTAGCTCAAAAATCATTGTATATGATAGTTTCTCATATAATAGCCAACTCATTTTCCTTTTCCTTTCTATCATATAAATATTAATTGCATATCTAGTGGAATAAAATTCAATTATCCATTACCCATAATACATTTTCATCACCTTCACAAGCATATTAAAATACTTCATTGGTAAAAAATACAATCACAATCCAAGGTTCACTTAAACTGGCTAATTGGTTAAAGGAAGTAATAGGTTTGTAAGATGAGATGTGTTGGTGAATGGGGAGTTTGTTGATTAACATGATTTGTTGTTGACTAATTAGTTATTGAGGATTCATTTATTTTGGAAATTCAGTTCCAAGAATAAAACGTAATTAGGCTTAATAAAAGAAAAAAAACTATCCTATTAGGCTAACTTGAAAAAACTAGACTTAATGTTTGATGATTTTTTTCAAAAAAAATTGTCTTTATGATGAAGTGTTCAAGGTAATTTAGGTGTATTCTTTGGATAAATTGGGGGTAGAAAAATCCTTTTAGAGGTATAGGGTGTGGTCTATCCTAATTAGGAATTTGGCGTGTGTGTGTGTGTTGGCTATTAATTTGTTTGGAATACTTAATATTGTTTCAAATTATTATGATAAGATGTTAGTAGAGATAAATATTTACTAAAATTTTATTTATAGAGTCATTTTACCAAATCCATATGATGAGGTTACTTTGAGGGTTGAATATGATTGGGTTCTTCCTTTTTTTCTTGTGGTATCATTGTATAGTTGAATTATTGAAATGATCATTTCTATTCATCTTATTATATAAAAATCTATGATTGGAGTCAATGTATACAAAGTAAGGAATTATTTAAACAAATTAAAGTTAAAAGAGTAATTTGATACCATTAGGCTTCTAAATAAGCACTCGGTGAGAAAAAAATAAATTTTTAAGATAGGAAAAACCCTGGTTGGGGTCATAAAGGCTTCAATGGTGGAGTCTCAAAATTCATAGAAGTGTCTTCTCAACCAGTTTATAATTAAATATTCCATAAAACATTCCAATTTAGATTACAACTAGGTTTTAAGATATAAATATTTAGGGGAAAATATATTAATACATGGGTTTTTTTACTTTTTAATCATGTTATATATGTATAGTAAATTTCTAGTGAGTCTCATGATACACAAATATAATATGATTAGGTAGAGGGTCACTCTGAAGAGGAGAAATTTGGGAAGAGGTATGGTGATGGTGATGGAAATTTGAATCAGTATCTTGGTAAAAAGACTAGATTATAGGGAATTTTTTATAAACCTAGTTCTGGGTAGGGGAAGGGGATGGAAGGTAGGTTGGATCAGATCCAACAAAACATATTTTATATGAATCATTAGTTTTTTTCAATGGGTCGTTGATTAGGATAAAATAGGTAGGCCTCATAAGCTGGTGGGCTCTCAGAGGATATAATAGGAGGTGAGGGCATACATAAGGATGTAGAGGAGATGACATTCATTGGGATTAGGGTATCCCCCAAATTTTGGGAAAATTTTCATAACAAATGACTATGGTAAATGTTTTGAGATAGATAAATGGTTTTTTTGGGCTGTTAAAAGGGATTATTGGGGCAGTGTAAAAGGGAGCATAGTGTAGGTCATTAATGTACAACCTATTGATGTGTATTACTCTAA
Source organism: Viscum album (assembly GCA_963277665.1). Taxonomy (NCBI): domain Eukaryota; kingdom Viridiplantae; phylum Streptophyta; class Magnoliopsida; order Santalales; family Viscaceae; genus Viscum; species Viscum album. Next base: position 879,235,590 of record OY728153.1, on the reverse strand, counting down.
GTATTATTTGGAGATATCCAAAGCTATTCAATATTTTCAAGAAGGTATTTTTCCACAAGTCATGTCTTAAGGATGAATAAATTTAGTGGGAAAGTAAATATTTATCCCAAGTCAATTGGCCGTGGTGGCCCCTCTTATAAGGATTTATTATCTAAAGATAAGGAAATGGTGATTATCCGTGAAAGATTAACCCCATTACCACAAAAATAGATACTATTAAATTATTATTCTATTATTACAAGGAATATTTATACTAGATTATTAATGAGAGTTTCAAAATCTAGGCTTTCTCCAAAATAGAAGAGGTAAAAGACTGAGTTAGGAAGATCATGCACCAATGGTAATCATAGTATGACCAAGAGGTAATAATGATGTGGACGATTATGGAAATGATTTACTTTATTAATATTCTTTAACCATGTGTTTTAAATTTCTCTTGGTTGAGGGTATGACTCTTTATCTATCCCCATCCATTTCACTACATTATACTTTTCCTTTCTTATTAAAGTGGAAGAGGTCATATCATCCTAGTCTCTTGCTCAGATTATTTATATCATTATTATGAATTTATAATAATAATCATTATTATTATATTTTTGTAATAATGATGATAATAATTATCAAATGATAATAATAATAATAATAATAAGAACAAAAACAATGATAATATATTTAAAATATTGATAAAAGTAATAATATGAATAATAATAATAATAATAAAATATTTATAACAATAATAATAAAATTATATATAGATATGTGAATATATATAAATATATGAATAAGATCAATAGATTCCTTTTAGAGAAGAGGATATAAAGTCAATGCTAACCTAGCCTCCCGAGTTCGACTTATGAAAGGATAACCATGGATACACTGATAATAAATATTGGGGAACATATAATTTATATAGAATCAATAATTTCACATTGAAGGTGACTCCTTACATATTCAAATGTAATGGTTTCCTATAAATTGTGTTCTCGAATGAAGTAGTAAACTCTCTTACAACGGATTTGTGTTATCCTCTTGTGGTGAAATTTGAATTAAGGAAAATGAACAAAGAATCATTAATAAATATAATAGAAATGATTGATTTTTTTAGTATGTATGTTCATTTGGTTGATGAAATAAGGATCCTCAATCACTTCAAAAATGATGAAGAATTTTATCAGTGGTAGATAATGGAATACTGGGGTTTTTTGAGGATCCATTATGATTATCCAACAATGGACTCTGTTTGTATTTAGTGGTTTGGATTCTATAATAACTTTGATCATGATTAATCTGATCATAATGTTACTCCATAACTTTAGGAAATTTTATCTCTTTATAATATCAAAATCATAAGTAAATATAGAAAAGAATTATCCTATAATAAAAAACATTATCCCTCTATTATGAGAATCTATATTTAAGTTTATGATTTGAATTATCAATTACATCAGATCTAGACAAAAATATGGTTTGATAAGTTTTTATAAAAATGGTTTGTTTCAAAAATATCCCTTATTTATGTTTGATTTATAAGAAATAAGATAATTTTAAAGGTCTTTAAATCTCATTGACTCCTCCTCTTCCCCGAGTCTTGATTATGGAATCAATAAATATACTTCAAAAAAATTGGATTCATCACATTTTTTACTACCTATAGAAATTCTATATGTTAAAATCCTTCTCTATTCATGAATAAAATTTCATTGAAGGTTTTTTAAGTTACATGATATTCTAATTTTAAGAAGATAGGGTATGTCGATGTGAAGGATCTATATAGTGAGCCTAGCCTTTTAAACATGTTAATAAATTATTTTAACCATATCTATCAATCAAATATAAACCATGGATCATAAAATATAATTTCTTTGAATGATTAGCTACATGATTAGAAAGCGTGAAACAAAAATAAAAAAATTCTTTTATTTAATCTCCAAAATGAGCTCTTAACTTCCTTTGATATCTTACATCTGTATAGGATAACCTGGGGAATTACATAAACAAAGGGATGATCTAAAAATCCCATTAAGGGAATAAACATAGAAATAAAGAATAGAACAGGGGTTAGAAGGAATAACATGATGACATAAAAATGCATGAATCATGAATAAACATAAGGAAGCATAACATGTATAACATGGGATCATATAATCATGGAATTATAGGAATATAGAAAAAAACATTCATCATGAAATAAGCATGAATCTAGGATAACTTTCAAGACCATTGCACATGGTGGAGCATGAATCAAGGCCAACTTCCAAGACAATTGCACATAGAGAACCAAGTCTTGTAAAGGAGTCAGGTTTACTCTTTATCCCAACATGGAATCTCATTAGACTAAACATTACCCAATGCATTGTTATGATATATAAGAACACCAATATTAACATGTTCATGCATATATGTGCCACATCAAGAATAAAACATAACGAATACACATAATGGTTACCCATTGAATGAGATGGATATCATAATCAGGTCATCAAGCATAACCAAGGGAATATCATAACGGTGTCCATGAAAGAATGGATTTAAATCATACATGGACTTTTATAAAGGAAAATTTTATATATAATGATAAATTATTTCCAAATAAACTGAAAAATTGTAAAATAGTCTTTAATAAACTTTAGAAAAGTGCCACTTCGGTAAGGTTAAAGGGAAAACATAAAATACTATTTAAAACGGACAAAGGAATAGTTGTCTGTATAAAAACAAAAATGAAAAAAGTTATTTTTTCAAGATAAAATGAGTAATTTTAGAAAAATAATGGTGTATTAAAATAGATTATGGAGTGTACCTAAAAATGGGTAAGAAATTGTGAAGTTCCCTTTAATTGGGCTTGCTTATCGAGAGGTATTGAAAAAGAAACCTTATAAAACATGTATTTCCTCATAAAAGAAAGAATAATTGATCATGGTACATATTTCTGAAATATACACATAGAATATAGTAGGATTAAATAAGTATAATTACGAATTAAATTGGGGTAAGGTGAGAGAAAGTGTAACCTAAAGGAAAAAATGGAGGTTTGGAGAGAATCTCTTACCTTATGTCAGAAAGTATTATGCAATTGTACTTAATATCCTGAAAAATCAAAATAAATCCAATAATTAATTAATTCAAAAAAATTTATAAAAATGTTTTAATTATTATAATTTTATTAATGGCCTTTTTTATGTGTTATAAGATATAATGTCTTCATTTTAGAGTGTCTGTTTCCTTGGTTTTCAAGTTATGTTCACTTGTATACATGTCTGTAAGATCTTGTAAAATGAGAATAATTATCCAAAATTGAAATTATATTTTATTAAGGAAAATATAGATTATTAAATGGTATTATATATTATTATTTTATCATATATGATGATGACTCATTATATAAAATGTTAATGATAACTGTTTAGATTATTTTGGCGGTTTTTTGATCATTACAAACTAGTTTTATTGTATTATTTAATATTATGTATATATGTCATTTCCAGAAAATAAAATAGGTTATAAATTACATTTTAAAATATTTTTTTCACGTTATAATTCTTTTATGACCATCATTGAAGTCGGTATTATAAAATGAAAAAACACCATCCACAAAGGTGGTGAATAGACACCTCACAAATAATGTTTTCATTTTTATAACAAAGGGGGAAGAGAAGAGAATTGATTGTTGATATAACACTTACATAATAAAATTATAATATATAAAAGATAATGGATCTATCATGCCACTTTAGGATAGGTATTTGAGTATAGGATAAGAAAATAAAATAAATTTAAAAGAAAATAAAAGAAAATGAAAGAGGATTTTACCTCTTGAATCTTATTCTCCTCGAGAGCCTACTTAGGGAAAATGGGTGTGATCTTTTTTTGATACCAAAGGATCCTGGAAATGGGGTTGTAGGATTTGGAGAGGATTTTGAAAAAAAATTACAAGCTTCAAATCTTTGTAGGTGTGAGGAGAATGGGTGGTATTTAAAGGGGAGGGGAGGGGTGTTTTGGAGTATTTTATTCATTTGTTTATTATTTTGGATCAATACTATAAATAGTTTTGATTATTGTGACTAACTAAAGTAACTGGTGTATGTGAGTTCTAACCAATGGTTTTTACATTATCCATACCCCATCCATGACTCAATAATTCATGTATTTAGCCTATACTGTAAATTTCCATACTTCACTATTCACTAAAAATTCAACTATTTTAGAAAAATACCAAAAAATCAACCCAAAAATTTCTTGATATGTATATTTAAAAAATGGACTCTATTTTATGAAATTATCTATATAAATATGATATATTTAATTTTTAATTAAAATCATCATTTATTTGTAAAATGTCGATTTTAAAATTATAAATGAGTTTATAAAATTTTGAAAAATTAATTAAGTTATGATAAAATTATTTTATAATCATAAGACAACAAAATATTAATATACGAATATATTTTATGAAAATAAATTTTCTTTTAAATCATTTTATTAATTAAAAAATTATAAATAAACATTTATGTTTCAAAAAAATACCAACACTTAAATTATCTTTTAAAAAAATATTTACTTATTCCAAGATATAAATATATCATATTTTCATTTAAAAGATACCCAAATTTTATTTATACTTTCATAGTTGGGTTTACTATTCTATTGGTTGGTTTACTATTCCTAATGGTTATATTACATTTCCAAAGGACACGTTACTATTTGTATGGTATATATTCCTTAATTTTTAGAAATACCTCTTATTTCATTCATTATTCATTTATAAATTTTGTATTATGTTATATATGTGATTTATACTATATGAAATAATTATAATAAGGAAAATTTATTTGATAAAATTCAGTCTCATTACATTCTTCCTCCCTTAGGAAATTTCACCCCCAAAATTTTGTGTTACAAACTAAGGGGAAAACATGTGAGGGTACTTATACTTCATTGCTTCCTATGGTTCCCATGTCTCTATATGTATTTATGGTTCCTCCATAGTACTTTGACCAGGTGATTATTCTTGTTGTGTATAACTTTATCTTTATAGTTTAATATCTTCATCGGCTTCCCCTCATAAGAGAGATCATTTTCCAACTATACCACCTCTGAATTCAATGTATGTGAGGGATTTGGTATTTAATTCTTCAATAGGGATGCATGGAATACATCATGCACTTGATACATGGTTGGGGTAAGTGATAGTTGATAGGCCATAACTCTGATATTATCAAGAATCTCTAAGGGGCCGATGTACCTAGGACTTAGCTTTCTTTTTGTCTCAAATATTATGAACCTATTTAATATAGATATGTGGAGGAATACCATGTCTCAAACCTCAGACTCATAGTCTCGTCAACAGTTGTTCGTATAGAGCTTCTATTGACTTTTTTCTTCTTTAATGTGTTTCTGAATGGTTTTCACCTTTTCTATCATTTCATTGACCATTTCATGTCTTATTAGTTTACGTTCACCAAAATCATCCCATCATGTTGATGTTCTATATCTTTTAACATAAAGGGATTTATATGGAGCCATTTGGATACTTGAGTGGGAACTGTTTTTGTAGGAGAACTCAACCAGAGGTAGGTGTTGGTCCCATCCTCCCTTGAAGCCCATATAATGCACTCTCAACATGCTTATGGTGCCAAAATTTTCCACACAAATTGGCCATCATTTTGAGAATGATTGACCATACTTAAGCTCATCTCAGCATTTAGATCATGTTGGATAATTTTCCAGGACTTGGAGGTGAATCTCAGATCCTGATCAAATATAATATATAGTGTTAATATATCCATACTTACCACTTATCTGATGTATATCCGTGTAATTTGATCCAGTTATAAGTCCACTCAAATTTTTATAAAGTGAGTTATCTTTGTAAGATAATCCACAATAACCCATATAGCATTATTTCTTCTATATGTCTTTGGAAGTTTGATAACAAAGTCCATGGTGATGTTTTCCCATTTCCATGTTGGTATGGTTAATGGTTTCATTATCCCTTTATACCTTTTCCTTTAATCCTTAACTTATTTACATACTATGAACTTTCATGTATATTCAATGATCACCTACTTCATATTTTACCACCAATATTTTTATTAGATATCTTGATATATATTGGTGCTCCCTAGGTGAATAGAGAAGGTTGAGCTATGTACATCATTAAGAAATTCTTTATTTATCTTTGGATTGGATTGGACACATAATCATAACCCAAATCTTATGAATCCTTCCTCATCAATTTTGAACTCTGAGTATTTCTCATTTCTAATATCTTCCAGATTTTTAGGAATTTCCTCATTATTCCTTTGAGCATAATTTATTTTCTCTATAAGGGATGGTTGAGAAATAATTTGATAAAGGATTCATGATTATTCATCCTTAATTATCCATCCTTTTAAAATCAAATAATATTGGATCCTTCTCAATTTTCATCATTGATAATAATCCAGGATCCTTTATACTTAGAGAATCTACCACTTTATTTTCCTTACTAGGATGGTAGTTTATTGAGTAGTCATAATCCTTTATGATCTATAACAATATTAACTGGAACATATTAATATCCTTCTATGTGAATATATATTTGAGACTATTGTGATCAGTATATATCTCACACTTCTCCATATAGAGGTAATGTCACCATATTTTGAACACGAAGATTGCAGCTTCCAACTCCAGATCATGTGTGGGATATTTTTTATCATAAATTTTCAATTGACTCGAGGAGTAGGTTATCACATTATCATTTTATATAATTAAATATCATAATACCTTATTTTAAGAATCACAGTATACCACAAAGAGCTTTTCACTTATTGGAAGAGTGGGTAATGGTGTAGTGATAAGCCTATTTTTCAACTAATTGAAGGAGTCATCACATTCATTGGCCTAGAGAAACATTATTCCCTTTCTTGTTGTCTTAGTTAATGGGTTTCAAAATCATGATATGTTCTTCACAAATTATTGGTAATTCCCAGGTATACTAAGGAAACTACATATCTATGTTACAGATGTTTTCCTAGGCCACACTTTGATTTCATTTTTCTTAGAAGGGTATACATATATCCCTTGTCTAGTGATAAAATACCATAAGAATGATAATTCCTCCATCCAGAACTCACATTTACTATACTTTCATATATTTTATCCCTTCAAAAATTAATTAGTACAGTATTTAAATACTCCTAATGTTCCTCATTTCTCTTGGAGTATATCAGAATATCATCAATAAATAATACCATAAATTTTTCATGGTAATATCTAAAGAATGTATTTATTAAGTACATGAAAATTATTGAATTGATATTTAGTCTGAAGGGTATCACTATGAACTCATAGTGTCCATACCTCATTTGAAAGGCAGTCTTGGGAATATCTACCTTACTCACCTTTAATTGGTTATATCCCAACCAAAATTCTACCTTATAGAAATAATTTTCCCCACCTATTTGATCAAAAAAGTCATTTATCTATGGTAGGTGAATACGTGTTCTTTATTGTGGTTTTCCTGAGCTCATGATAATCAATGCATAGGTTCTTTGATCCATCATTCATCTTCACAATGAGGATTGATTCACCCATGGTGAATCACTTAGGCATATTAAACTATTTTCAAGATTATCTTGGGACTACTTCTTTAGTTCCTCCAACTTGATGGTATCCATTCTATAAGGTGTCTTTGATAGAGTCATAAATCTAGGAATAAATTCAATTGAGAACTCATTCTCTCGATCAGAAAGAAGAACAAGGAATTATTTAGGGAACATGTCAATGTAGTCCCTCCCAATGGATATTTCTTTGATCATGATTCTCTATTTTGTCTCAATTATTTGAGATAGCTATTCTTACTAATAAGGCATTACTATCCACACTTGATATGATGTTTCTAAAGGATATTCATCCTCCTCATTACACTTTTATAGAATTGATGGATTCTTTGGGATGCGAAGAGTGATCTCCCTTTCCCGGAAGTTGATGTTGGATTTATATAAAGAGATACAATCCATGCCTAATATAGAATCTAAATCCACCAAAGTATGACAACATTTTATGGGAGGTTCAGTCCACAAACATTAATTGAGGAGGATTTATATACTTTTAATACAATAATTTCCCCATTTTATGCTCTCACAAATATCTCAACATTGATATTTTGAGGTGGTGTTGGAATAGTTCTACTAAGCCTACAGGATATAAAAGAATACATAGATACAGAATCAAATAGAACATTCTCTATTCTTGAATGAATAACCAGTGTACCTATCACCACATCATTATCATGATCCACCTCAGTATTAGTGATATAATATTCCCAAACTTGAATCCTTATAGATTGTTTTTTTATTTCCTCCAATAACCCTTGGTTTAGTGAAATGGATTGTATAAGTCTCGTGTTCCTTGTAGTTGAAACACTGTACCTTAGGCCGAGTGTTGATCTGAAACTTCCTTTATTCTTACACATTAGTGGGGTTTTTCATATCTAGTTTGTAGTTATTAGATAGATTCCCAAATCTTCCACATTTTAAGCATCTCTTGGTTCCCTTTAAACAATTCTCAGGATTCTTATTCCCACAATTTTAACATATGGGATGTTGGATTTTCTTTCCATCATGGGATTTATCTATTTATCCTCCAGTATTAAACTCTATTTTCTACTTTTTATCTTTGGGCCCATGAGACCACTGAGATTATTTTATCTCTATTTCAACCTTAAGGGAAAAATAGAAAATCTCAACATAACTATCAAAGACTCAAATATTCAATTCAAGGTATAGAATTGTATTTAGTCCACTAAATAAGCGATTCACCTTGATTTCAGTGTTCATGAAAAATTCAGAGAAAAATATTGAAAGCCTCATAAATTTTACCTCATACACCACGATATACTCTTCTTTCTTTTTATTTAGTTTTAGGAACTCCCTCTCCATATTAATATTGTGAGTTTGTAGAAAATATTTATTGAAAAATATTTTCTTGAAATCTTCCCATTACATGGAATCAATTTTCCCTTTGGACTTTGTGTTCTTGATCATTTCCCACCACTGATCAGCTTCTCCATAAAAATGATAGACCGCCAACACAATGTTCTCTTCTTTTGAGAACTGGAGGATTGAGAATATATTCTCAATTGAGTTAATCCATTTTTCTGCAATGAGGGGATCAAAAGATCCACTAAATATGGGAGGCCTTTTTCACATGAAAGATTCAACCATAACTTTCTCTTTCTTAAGATAAAGGGGGAATTCCACACAATTAAATTTATTTTTCATAACTTTATCTAGTTTAGAAAGGGATTTTGTGAAGTTTTGAGCTCTCATTCCCATCAGATTTATAATTTCATTTGGAAAATCCTCACATTTCTTATCACATTGACTTTTGGTACAGGTTCTCCTATTTCCATCCATTAGCTAAGAAAAATAAATTACAATTAGGGGGATTTAATACATAGCTAATAAGAATTTAAAAATAAAACTGTGAACATAGATGGATAAAATTTTAAAAGAAAAGTATATTCTATATTTTTATTCACTAAGTTTTAATATAAGTTATCCATGGTGATAGAATTATCCCTAGGGTTATTACTAAATTTTTATAATCCTAATCTCCAAGAAGAACTAAATCTTTTCTCTGATATCAACTATAGTGACCCTATCTTTTTACACATATAAATGCATGCTTTTAAGCATAAATAGCCATCAAATACAAACCAAGGATCATAAATTCTAGTGTATTTGAAAGATTAGATACATGATTAGAAAGCATGAAACCAAAATTAAAACTTATTTTATTTAATCTTTATAATGATATCCTAACTTCCTTTGAGATCATACATCAATATAGGATAATCAGGGTAATTACATGAATAAATGGATGAGATAAAAATCAAAGCAAGAGAATAAATATAGAAATAAAGAATAGAATATGGGTTATAAGGCATGACATGATGTAATAAAAAATCATGGAACATTAATAAACATAAAGAAGCATAACACGTATAAAATGGGATCATGTAATCATGTTATCATAGGAATATTGAAACAACATACATCATTACATAAGCTTGAGTCAATGATAACTGCCAAGACCATTGAACAGGGTGGAGCATGAGTTAAGGCTAACTTCCAAGACTATCACACATGGAAGACTAAGTCCTGTAAAGTAATCAGGTTTAATTTCACTCCCAACATGACTTCTCATGAGACTAAGAATTACCCACTCCAATGGATCACTATCTTGTCACACCCATCATAACATGTTCATGTATATGTGTGCTACATAGAGAATCAAACATAAGGAATACACATAAGGGTTACCCATTAAAAGAGATGGGTATCATAATCATGACATAAATAATAACCAAGGGAATATCATAATGGTGTCCACGAAAGAATGGATTTAAATATTACATTGATATTTTTAATGTAAAATAGGTATATATAATGATAAATGATGTCCAAATAAATTCAGAAGATGTAAAAAAGAGTTTTTAAGAAATTTTATAAAAGAGCCACTTTAGTTCGGTTTAAGGGAAAATATAAAAGATTATTTTAAATTTACAAAGGAATATTCGTTTTTATAAAACTAGAAATGAATAAAGATAGTTTTTCATGATAAAATGAGTGATTTTAAAAAAATAATGGTGTCTTAAAACAAATTATGGAGTGTAATTTAAAATGGGAAAGAAATTGGTTAGTTCCCTTTAATCAGGCTTATTTATCAAGAGGTATTGAAAATAGAACCTTATAAAACATATATTTACCCATCAAAGAAAGAATAATTAATCTTGGTACATATGTATGGAACATACTATAATGTCTCAGATCTGGATTCCACTTTAAGGTGCCTCATAATCGGTTGGTTGTATGGCCTAAAATGCATTTCACCAAACACCAGAGGTTGCTGACTAGTAGCGAGGGTCTAGGTGTGATAGTGGTAAAACTATGTCCTCATTGGAAGAGTATAACACAGTGGAATAAAATAATAAATCAATAGTGGAAGTAGTAATACCGTATAACAGAAGTAAAAAAGTGGAAGATTGATAATCAAATAACTAGATTTCATAGCATAAAAAGGATGCTTTTGTATGTCACATGTACTAAGAAAACATCCAAAACAGGATACGCTTAAGAAATACATGATATAAGTACCAAAGTAAAAAAGAAGAAAAAAAGAAACTCAAAAGCATCGTAACCCTCGGCATAGTCCCATTTTCTCCTACTCCTAAACAGTATATCAAGTATCTGTAGAAGGGATCTTTCCCTTATCAACAGCTGCAACAATATAATATTTTTGGGCACAAAAACCTGACCCAAAAAGGGTGTGAGACTAAATCCCACTAGGCAACCACCCATGATTTGTGCTGATCTATTAGTGAAAATAAATAGCAGGCACTGTACAATAATGAAAGTAGTAAGCTAGGAAGTACTCAAAAGTAAACATTCCTACAAGAACTAGTTTCCATTTACAATAAATTCATATTCTTTAATAGTTCAATTACATTTAATTATTTACTACTCATAATTTAGCCTAAGTCTGACGATCCCTGTATAAAAGTAAGCACAGAAGATGTCACAAAAGACCATCAAAACAAGTGTAAGTGGAGATTAAATCCCAGCATGTGCTTTGTCTTGGAAGAGGCATCATAAGTTATTCCATTTAAATATTTAATTATAATTAAATTTCAACTCATGACATATAAATAGCTACCAATAGAACCCATCCTTGGTATCCTTCATTGGATTCAAGATTTGCTCAGAATTTAAAAAATTCTCCATGAGCCCAACCACTACATATGTGGTTCCCTCATGACATAACATGATAATACCCTCTCTGATTCCATCTATGGTATTTTAACCAAGGTTATGGTTTACCCAAGGTATAAGGTGTAATAGTCATATGAGCCAGACCTTTCTTTTTAACTTGAGGCTATGGCTCACCCATTGCTATTTACCCCTCTATCATTTCACTTAGGAAGCAGTACATGTAAAATAAAATATTGTATGGATTCAGAATTTGTAACTCACATGGGCATATATCATATATCAATCAACACAAGTAAATTAAACAATTACATGGTTAAACATTAATCATGTCATGTGGGAATTTCATATAACAAGCCTATCATGTAATTTAAACTATTATGTGGATTTAGCATTAAATAACTCACCTAGGAACATTTTATATAAAAATTCTATCATGAACTCTAAACCATTACATGGACTTAGCATAACCAAACTCACATGGGTAGGTTCAAAATTGGATCAAAACATTTCAATAATGCTTAAACAAGTATAAGAATAACTTGGGGAAAGGCAGAAAATCACTAATCAAAACCCCTAGTCAAAACAAATACAATTTAACACAATGAAATTATATTTAACAACCAAAACCATTTTCAACAACCAAGGAAGGGAAAACAAGTCATGCCTAATAGGCAACCCAGGCCAAATTTCCATAAATGGTCATCAAAGGGAAACACACCAATGGGGTGGCCCTAATTCAACGTGAACAATCCAATTCATGAATGAGAACACATTTTCAATTACCTAAACATCAATAAGAAATAACATGGACAATAATCAATTATGACGCCACCCTCAAATGGGAATGTGGCACTCCGACACAAATAATCTACTTGACAATTCATGAAAGGCACGAGACCACCTACCTTATGGTAGTATGACCCTCATCCTCTAGCATCGGCCTCTAATTCTACCTAGAATGGATTAAATCTACAAAACAAGAATAAATTCACAATCCTTGATAACTAGGTCGAAATAAAAAATAATGAACAACAAATCAAGTGGAATTGAGATCTCATATAGGGGATTCAAATTCATCTGACGGCGTTCGAATTGGAGATCGAACGATGAAATGGGAGGCCACCCTATCCTTGGATTGCATGGGCGCACTATTCATTGAATTAAGGGGTGAGTTTTTTCCATCTAAGAAAAACAATGATACTACCCAATTTAACACAAAAAAGAAAAGTACATGGTGTGTACTTGAAACTACATGTCGTGTAGTGCTTGTTTCTATGAAATTCTTGGATAGACCAGTATATGGCATCTATCAAGATTATATGGCATGTAACTCTAATTAAATGGCGTGAACCTGGGTTATGTAGCATGTAATATTCTTTTTCCTCCACTTACTTAAGAACAACCTAAACAAATGGAAGATTTGTACCTCAAATGAAGAACCAAGTTCTTACAAACTCCCCCCATTAAAGTAATTTGTCCTCGAATTTCCCTTACAAGAGTGGAAAATATTCATCTGAGAACAACTCTAGCCACTGAGCATGTATGTCATCCTCTCACTCTCAGGTCTCATTCTATAAATGGACATACTGCCATAGCACTAGTACTAAAGGAACTGACCATCCTCGAAGAACCTTTGTGCTCCTATCAATTATACATATCGGATGCTCCTCAAAGGATGCATCAACATGAATCTCGACATCATCAGACTAAAAAATGTGAGTTTTTCTGAGTGATAACAGTGTAGCTGAGATACATGGAATACATTGTGCATGTATCGGTAACTCTGAGGTAACTGCAACCAATATGAAATTAACTCGACTCTCTCTAGAATCTCGAATAGCCTAACATATCTCAGTGAAAGCTTAACTTGTATCCCTATCCTCTTGTGTCCCAACCTTAGTGAAATATGTAAGAAAACTCTATCCTCAACCTTAAACTCTAGAGGTCGTCTGCGGCAATCGGCATATGATTTATGGAAAGACTGTACAATAGCCATATTCTTTTGAATTAATTGGACCAGCTCATAAGTCTCCTGTACAAGACAAAGGTCCCAGTAAAGTTGCCTCACCTGCCTCAAACTAGTACAGGGTATAATGGAATGGCCTATCGTATAAGGCCTTATAAGGTTCCATCTGAATCAACACCTGATAATAATTATTTTAGGTGTAAAGAACCAAAATTTTATCAATAAAGATGTTTTGTTTCATGTTTTAAGTCTTTATTTAATGTTCCTAAGCCCCAAAGACACTAGACATCTCGATCTTCTATGTTGTATCAAGTGAAGGTTTTATGTAATAAATCTTGTCTATGTGTGTAATAAAAAGTAGGGTTTTTATAGTTGGTATCAGAGGATAGGTTTAGTTATTTTTGGGATTAGTATTAGAAAATCCTAGTGAAATACTTAGGGATAAGACTAAGTATAATAAAAACATCCCTAAATTTTGGTGAGTATTGATTAAATGGTTTATCAAGAAAATACATCCTTGTCTGGATACGAGTAAGTAGAGGCGGCCCTAGCACAGATGTAACTAGGAGTAAAAACTTCGACAAGGAGTTTTGGGCTTGAACCAAGGTATTCTGGTACATGACAACGGGCCTTACATCACTCTTGGTTACGAGACTCCTAGAGGATATTCTTTGGTAAATTCACAACCTTAGTATGAACCATTATGAAGGGAATTAAAAAAAATGGCCCTAAGAATATATGTTAGAATGTATATCATGTATAACATATATTGAAGCCTATAGATTCACAAGTTAAGGAAATAAAATTAGTTTATATGTCATCTATTTCATTCTTGTTTAACCCTTTATGTGCAACCCCCAACTTTCCTTTTATTCTATAAAATGGACGGTAATAGGAGGACTCAGGCTAAAAACTGATATGAATACCAATGTGATGATTGTTCTAATGAGATGTCCAATCTGATGGGAGTAGGAATCACAAACTCTGTCATGATACTCACTCATTTAACTCAAGCTTTGAATAGTAACATGGTTCAAGAGGAACGTTCAACCCCCCATAAGAAATAACAAGTCTCTATCGAGAGATTCATGAGACAAAGGCCTCCTACTTTTAATGGGTCATTTGATCCCTCAATTTTCTAACAATGGATCAACTCCATTGAAAAGATCTTCTCAATCCTTCAATGTTCCAAACAATAGAAGTTTCTTCTGTCTACTTATCATTTGGAGGGTGAAGATGATCAATGGTGGACATGATAAAAAATACAAAATCTTGAGGAGGAGATCGAGGCATTGGAATGAAAGTATTTCTGAAATATTTTTTTTGAAAAATATTTTCCATGCACCCTCCAGCTTAAGATGGAAAGAGAATTATTTTACCTCAAGAAAAATGATGAATAATCCATCAGAGTGTACGAGGAAAAATTCACAGGGCTTGCACGATATGCCTCTAGCTTTGTCGTTTCCCCTGAATGCAAGGCTGACCGCTTCTTTGGTGGGATGAAACCTAGCTTGCGGAAATCCCTAGTGATCCATGAATTCAACAGCTATGATGAAATTTTTCGATGTGCCCTCAAGGTAGAAATAGAGATCAAAAAATCTTAGGGGTATCATGGGGATAAGAAGTGAAAGGTGAACTTCAATTCTAGCAGTTTGATGGATAAATCCAATGGAGAAAAGAAGATCCAGCACCCCACTTACCAAAGGTGCGGAAAGAGGCACCCCAGAAATTACTTGAAGGGGATAAGGAAATGCTTTAGGTGTGGAAGAGAAGGACAACTATATATTAACTACCAACAAGAAAACCCCAAAGTCATGATAGAGGATAGGAACGCTTCATTTTACTCTCAATGCATTGTTCATTGCTTCCACTGCAAATAACCATGTCATATTGAAAATTAGTGCCCAATCCAAGGGTTTTAAGAGGCAACCAATAACCTCCAAGGTAGTAAGGGAGAGGTTTTGCCATCACTACCACTGAAGTGAACCCTGAAAACAAAGTGGTGATAGATACTCAATTTATTCATTCAAGAATTGAGAACATAATTTTTTATTCTATTTCTACGCATTCTTTTATATCCCAAAAGATTATTAGAACAATCGCAACACCACCACAAATCATGGAAGTGAAGATATCAGTGAGTACAGAAAATGGGGAAATCATTGCATCCCATAAATATAACTCCTCTCCTATCATAATTTTTGGATTTAACTTATTAGAGAATCTCATCATACTCCCTATGGTATAATTTTATTAAATTATTGGCATGGATTGGCTTTCCCTATATAGATCCAACATAAATTTCCATGAGAGGTAAATCACTCTCCATATGGAGAATCGACCCCTGCTTCTATAAAAGTGCAAGGAGGAAGATTAATCTTCTTTAGAACAATCATATCAAGTGTGGATATTACTACCTTTTGAGAATTTGTATCTATCTCAGATGATTTATTCTAAGGAGGCAACCATTCTTGAAGACATACCTATTGTGATGGAATTCGCTGAAGTCTTTCTTGGGGAATTTCTTAGTCTTCCTTCTAGAAGAGATGTTGAATTCTCAATTGACCAAATATCTGGGGAATTTCCAATATCCAAGACTCTGTATAGAATGGATATTATGGAGCTTAAGGAGTTGAATAAAAAACTACAGGAGAATCTGGATAAAGGGTTTATACGCCCAAGTGCATCACCATAGGGTTCACCAATTCTCTTTGTCAAGAATAAGGATGGGTCAATGCGCCTTTGTATTAATTATCATGAACTCAACAAAATCATGATAAAGAAAAAGTATCCACTGCCATGAATTGATGACTCCTTTGATCAGCTGCAAGGAGCATAATACTTCTCCAAGGTGGACTTGTAGTCTGGATATTATCAAGTAAGGGTGAAGAAGGAAGATATCTCCAAGACTGATTTTTGTATAAGATACGGGCACTATGAATTCATAGTAATTCCTTTCAGACTCACTAATGCTCCAGAAATATTTATGGACTTGATGAATAGAGTCTTTATAGATTACCTTAACAAATTTTTGGTAGTCATTATAGATGATATTATAATATACTCCAAAACCAAGGAGGATCATGAGGAGCATATAAGAACTATACTAGAGACCTTGAAAAAGGATCATCTCTATGCAAAGTAAAGAAAGTGTGAGTTCTAGTTAAAGGAGGTATCATTCTTGGGTCACATCATCATAAGAAATGGGATATCTTTGGATCCCTTTAAGATAGCTGCAATTGAGGGATGGTTGAGGACAACATCAGAAACTGATATCCGTAGCTTCTTGGGGTTAGATAGATATTATTGATTATTTGTGAGAAATTTATCAAGATTTTCCAACCCTCTAACCAAGATAAATCTGAAGGGAGTAATGTTTTCTTGGAGTGATGAATGTGAAGAGAGATTCAAGGAGTTAAAAAGGAGGCTTATCACTGCAAATGTGCTCACATTACCCATGAGTGGAGAACTTTTTGTGGTATTTAGTGATACTTTGAAAAAGTGAATGGGTTGTGTGTTGATGAAAAATGATAAAGTGATATCCTACGCCTCAAGGAAACTGAAAATCCATGAGAAAAACTATCCCATGCATGATCTAGAGTTGGCGGTTGTGATATTTTCATTGAAAATCTATAGACATTATCTCCATGGGGAGAAGTGTGGGATATATATTAATCAAAAGAACCTAAAATATATATTTACACAAAAATATCAAAATATGAGCCAACAAAGATTGATTGAACTCATCAAGGATTATGAATTCTTGATCCATTACCACCCTAGGAAAGCGAACAAGGTGGTAGACGCTCTATGTAGAAATAATCCTACATCTTTATCAATTATGATAATTTAAAAGGATCCAATATTATTTTATTTGAATAGGATGGACATGGGAATCATTAAAGGAGGATCATCATAAATCCTTTCTAAAATGATTGCTCAACCATCCCTCACAGAGAAAATAAAGGATGCTCAAAGAAAGGATGTGGAAATTTTGAAAAAGGTGGAAGCTATCAGAAATGGTAAATCCTCAGAGTTCGTGGTTGATGAGGATGGAATTGTAAGATTAGGGTCAAGATTATGTGTACCATCTGATCCAGAGATAAAGAAGGAGCTTTTGAATGATGCACATAGACCAACCTTCTCTATTCACCCAGGGAGCACAAAGATGTATCGAGATCTCCGAGAAAACTTTTGGTGGGACAATATGAAAAGGGAGATTGCTGAATATTCATCAATGTGCCTAGTATGTCAGAAAGTTAAGGCTAAGAGACAAAAGTCTAAGGGGATGATGAAACCACTACCCATACCAACATGGAAGTGGGACAACATTACCATGCACTTTGTCATTGGACTTCCAAGGACATCTAGAGGAAACAATGCTATATGGGTCATTGTGGATCGTCTTATAAAGACAGCTCACTTTATCGCAATTCAAGAGGATTTATCATTAGATCAACTTGAACGGATTTACATCAATGAAGTGGTAAGGATGCATGGAGTACCACTATCTATTATATATGATTGTGATCCTAGATTCACCTCGATGTTTTGGAAAATTATCCAGCATGCTCTAAGCACTAAACTAAATGTCAGTACGGCCTATCATCCTCAAACTAATGGCCAATCTGAGCGAAATATTTAGACACTGGAAGATATGTTAAGATCATGTTCTATGGACTTCAAAGGAGGATAGGACCAACATCTTCCACTGGTTGAATTCTTATACAATAATAGTTTCCAATCGAGCATCTGAATGGCACCATATGACCTTTGTGGGAAAAGGTACAGAACACCGGTGTGTTGGGATGAAGTCGATGAGTGTAAGTTTTTAGGACCTGAAATGGTGGAGAATTTGAAAACCATTCATCAGAATATCAAGGCATCTCAAAGTCGAAAGAAGAGTTATGCAGATAACCGTCGATGAGACCTTGAGTTCAAATGTCACGACCCATTCCCTAGGGCCCATGCCGTGACTACCCCAAGCCCGCCTTCCATAAACTAGGGGCTGGAAACTAGCACTGGAAAGGCGTATCCCTATAATGGGAAGGCATCACCTTTAAACCTATACTAACACTCAGACTAGAATGCAACAAGATGCAACCACGAAGTAAACTTTTGTAGTAAAAAGAGTGCTAAAAGTAAAAGGGGATGGAATACAAGCTCAACTGAAAAGTAAAAGTACAATTGAAAAGTAAAAAACATATCCTGGATCATCCACCAAGGATCATACCATAAGGGCAGGTACAACTCACGATCAGTATTCCCTACGTCACGTCATGAAAAATGGTATGCCTCCGAGCACCGTCTAGTCCTGGCTCCCTCAGCCTCGATCAATGTTGTACGTCGTCTGCACAAGACACAACAAGGTGTGGGCATATCCCATGCAGGGGTGAGTATAACGATACTTAGTAGGGACCCTGAGACCCCCGTAGGTCTCCCAGAGTTCCACAAAGGAAAAACCACAAAGCAAGACCTCCATCTCAAAGAATGAAGAGATAGACATCAACTCTACTTAGGTACATGACCATACATATACCTAAGTTATCAAGATATACTCATCCCATACATGAGGTAAAAAAACCACAAAGGTAACACCATGATGATAGAATTACCACATAGATAACACCACGAAGATAGAAGTAACACACAGGTAACACCACGAAGACAACAACATAGAGGTAGAAGTACCACATAGGTAACACCATGAAGGTATAAGTACCACACAGGTATCCCCAGGAAGATAGAAGTACCACACAGGTAACACCACAAAGACAATACCACAAAGGTAGAAGTACCACATAGGTAACACCACGAAGATAGAAGTACCACACAGGTAACACCATGAACATAGAAGTACCATACAGGTAACACCTTGAAGATAACACCATGAAGATAGAAGTACCACACAGGTAACACCATGAAGATAAAATACTCACCTCACACTGGGTATAACTTAAGCAAAGAAGTATAGATGATTAGTCGAGGATTTAGATCATATTATTCTATCGGGAGGTACTGTTGATGTCCATACCGATTCTGGCCCACAGAGGATCGATAGGTACTAACCCCCACTGACCCACATAGGATCAGAACCATAGAGGATTGGTATGCACTGACCCACATAGGATAGCTAAGTGTTCACCCACATAGGATCTAATAGATGCTGACCCTCATGGGATTGATAGATGTTGACCCACTTAGGATCGATGTTCTTTCTTCACGTTACAACAAACCACAGGATTCCTCGCACCCGGTGTGCTCAAGCCCCGTAGAATCTACCCTTTGAGATATCTGTTGTACCTTGACTACCACTAATATCCACAAATGAGTAACCCAAAGGACCTCCATGTCATAAGGGTTCCAACGTGATAGATTGTGTGTCAATCAGACGCCCAGTCGGTGAGTTATAATAATTTTAGTTCCAAGGGCCCGGTTGGATTCAGGTTCGATCCAACTCGGCCATACTCCAGCTATCTCCAAAACTCAATTGGGGTATACTAAAAGTACCTCATCTCTCCAAGGGTCTCATCTCCATAGACTATTCGTCAAACGTGTGCACGGTTCTCAAGTTATGGCCCTTTAAGCGAAACTGGGCCTGGTTTGGTCCGGGTCCAGTCCGACCCGGCCCGACACTGGCAGGACCGACCCAACCCGGTTCGGGCCGGGCCACGACGGCCTCATCATGATAGGCTGCGGTCCATCCCAACTCGCAAGTGGGTATCCCGGTGTGCTCGTGCAGCCCATCCCACGGAGGCGCGGCCCACTGGGCTCGTGCGGCCTAGCCCGTGTAGGTGCGGCCCGCTGGGCTCGCACGTCCCAGTTCGCGGTGGGGAGAGCCCAGCTCAAGCGGGGCCCACCCAAGCCAATAGAGGGTGTGAGACCCCCAGTCTTCCCTAATGGTCGAGTATTCATTCGGTTTCTTCCATAGTGGCGGCGCCACGCGGGCGCCGCCCGGTCGCCGCGGAACCCGCTGGAGGCGCGGGTTCCTCCACCACCGCGGCTTCGAACTGCGGACTCCTCTGGTGGTGCATGACGGTGTGATGCCCCTCCTCCATTTTCATTTTTCTTATGCCAGCCTCCATGGACCCTTTCTTCGGCGTCACATGATAGTACACCGCCACTTCTTTCACGGCCGATCATTGCCGTCATCCGGCATTACGGGTTCCGTCCAACCCGAATTAAAATGCTTGTGAAGAACGCATCAATTCCAACAAATGATGGAGGGTTCGTGCCTTGTTCGATTAGCCCACAACCTCTATGTAATCTTGGTAACATGAGGGAGATAAATAATTAAACAATCTCTTGGAATTTAAAACAAGATAAATCTCTACCTGGTAAAAACTTTGGAGAACATTCGCGGTTAGATGTGGGTCGGTTTTGGTTATTCCCGCAAGAAGCTTCTAAATACACAGCTCGCACGACGATCCTCCGACCTTGCTTGGTGGATCTGTTCTTTTTCAAGAGCCCCAAGTTCCTTATCCTCCTTTCACCAACATAAACAAAAATCCATCCCCAAAGGAGGAGTTAATACAACTCTTAATTTAATAAGTGATTCATTAATTTTGAATTAATGAATCCAATTAATTAAAAGAAAAGGTGGTTACAAATTTTGTGTAACCAGGAATTTAATTCCCAGTGTTAAATGCCTGACCACCCTCTTGTAGTCCCTTCCACCAAAAATTAATATGGGATGTGGGAGGTTATTTTTAAAATAAAATATTTTTATTTTATTTAATCCTCTATGAAAAACGCAAAAACCAACTTCTCCTCTTGACCCTCTACGGTCGATGTTAAACCTCCCTTAAGCGAATATCAGTGATTTGAGTTCAACGGTGCCTTCGAATTTCTAATCTGAGAATCGGTTCAAAAGATAGGAAATTCCACTCACGCGTTTACTGAATGTGCCATAAAAAATTCATAAATTCATTTTGGACACACTGGACCTTAGAATCACGTGCCATCAATTTTCACAAACTCGTAATAATTCCATATAATTTAAACAAAATCATGTAAAATCCGAGTATTTACATAAAAGTTGGAGAAATGGTATTTCTACACATATCTCCATGGAAGAAGTTCATGAGGATTGGGAAATAAAGGTAGGTTGAGTCTTAGGTACATTATCCCCTTCAGGATTCTTGATCGTGTCAGGGATGTGACCTATTGACAAGAACCTTCACCCACCATGGCCAAAGTATAGGATCTCTTTCATGTATCCCTCTTAAGAAAATACATACTAGACCCTTCACATGTGCTCTCTTCAAAGGTAGTACAATTAAAGGATGATATTTCTTACGAGGAGCAACTAGTGAAGATCTTAGATCATAGAGAAAAGGTTCTACAAAATAAGACTATGCCCCTCATCAAGGGGTTGTGGAGAAACCACAAGATTGGAGAACTGATGTGGGAATTGGAGGAAGTGATGAATCATAGTTACCCGCATCTATTTTATTATGGGAAAAGAAAATTTTTAGGGCAAAATTTCTTAAGGGGGTAAGATTGTAATGACCCAAACTTTTATCAATAAAAATTCCTCTTGATCTAATTAAATGTATTATTATGAAAAATGGTTATATAAAATATTCACTTCCTTGGTTTTATGTTTTTGGATTTCAAAATACCATTAAGAATTGTTACCATTGCTAATATAGTTGTTGTACAGTGATCCCATGATTAGTATAAATATAGGGCTTTAATAAATCCAATTTACTCAGAAAATGGAAGTGATGGCCTCATCCAATAGAATTTCCCCATAATAAGGCCATTTGTCGGAGCTTGGAAAGGAGATAGTGTAATTGGGCTTCACTATTGACCAATCCCAAGTCAAGATTCAACATGTTAATCTTCAACGGAACTACCTACTGGAGAAGTGGAAGTTGATAGAGATTACCACCCAAGCGATGTTATCTGAGCCACCCCAAGAGTCTGTCACCATCGCACACCTTACTCTAAGGTCTTATGTGGGTTTCATAAGATATTACGTAAAAAGAACTTAGAACTATGATTATGTGCATTATTTTTGTATATAATAAAGAATATACATTCATTTTATTATTTTTGTTACTTTGTAAATTGTTTTTAAAGCACAAATAGTATTTTTAGTTAATATTCAACTAAGAAATCTATTTTGATAAATTAATGGGTTTTGAATTAAATAATATTTTAATAAAATATTGTTATTAAATTATTTTTTATTAAGTATAAATTATCGTATGATTTTATGAATGCAATTATAATTTTTATTAAGGTTTGAAAGCTGTTTTTGCAAAAACCCATTATTTTTCGATAAATGTCGGTTTTTATTTTAAAAGTGAAAATTAACATATTTAGAAAAAAATTGGATAAAATTAATATTATTTTTGGAATCATAATGTCAAAATTATCCAATGGTTAATTTTTCATAATTTTATGAGACAGTCAATTTTTTGGGTAAAAATTAAATACCGTTTAAATATATAATGTCTTTTATGACATCATAATGACCCAATAGTGATGTAATAAAATACTATAAAAATTATTTTCAGCCAATATATGTTTTACCATTAAAATAATATGATTTTATTTTTGGTTGATTTATTTTAAAAAGTTTAGTGGACCCTCCAAGACTTATAAAATATTTTATCTTTTTAAATTGATTTCCTTGAGAGAGTGACTCACCTCCACATAAGAAATTCTATTATTTTAAGAATTTAGGACATTGGTCTTATATAATATTGTTTTCCACTCCCCTTTTACAAAAAATATGGGCAAAAACCATGGGCTGGTTTTTGGGTTTGATTATTTTAATGTGTGGTGTCCCAAACCAAAATAATAAAGAATTCTCTCTCATTTCCTATATAAACCCACCCATGTTACCACTTCCTCTTCACTCAAAGCTTTTTGAGTTCACCCAAATTCTTCCATCCTCTGTCTATAATTCTCCCAAGGCGCCCCAAGCTCTCAAGAATCCTCTCTCAAGCTCCTCTCAAGCCTTTGGTATCCCACTTCCAAGTAAGGGATTTCTTCCTTTCTCATTTTTACCCAAATTTCATTATGTTGTTATGCCCTTTTATTTTCAATTAAAAATGTTGGGGTATGATTTCTAACCTAACCCATACTGCCCTCTTAATTTTTTAATGATGAGATACCCCTTTTCTATCTCATTAATTCCTCCCATGTACACATGTTACCATGCCGAACTTCCATAAGGAATTTCTCTCTCCTCATTTACATTCAAGAAATTATTTTATATTATGCATCTAAATTCAATTCCATATATTGGTATATTATGTCCCATGACCCCTTTATTGTCCATTTAATGTATAAATTATGAGATACCCCTATCACTCTCATCAACACATTTTATTAATTTCTATTTGATGTCGTTATACTACCAAAATTACACCAAAATTTCCATGCCAAAATCATTGTGTAGTGAATATCATACTCACTCCTCTAACAAGGGTATTCACTTTTATGTACATTTACTTGTTAATTGAGGACTTAAATTTATGTATTCCACATGTATTATTCATGGAATGAATTATGATGTTAATGAATCCATGTTGTATGATCTAGGTGGAACACTTATGCATGAAATGAAATGATTATGAAGGGTGTTCCCTAATAGTGATCCAATGCATTAGGTAAAGATTAGTATCATGATACATCAATTTAAATGAGGATTAAATCATGATAATTCAATTGAAATGATAATTTACTCATTCTAATTGAAGTACAATGAGGTTTTACTCATGCTCCATGTGTAATGAGCCTTGGATCATGCTAATTCCATGTTAAGTGTTACTGTCACATTTCCATGTTATGATAATCACGTTATATCATACCTTTATGTTCGTGTTTATTTTATGCTCCATTGATATTACTATTTCCTAAAATTTATTGTATTCTTCATGTTATGCCTTTTTTACTCCCTAACTGGGATTTATAGCTCACCCTTTTCTTATGCATGTCCTCAGGTTATCCCATGTAATGCTAAATATGAGGGAATGTAGTGGTAATGTAAAGAAATTTTTCAATAAATATGTTGTGTTTCATGTTTTAAGCCATTATATAATGTTCCTAATACCCAAAGATACTAGACCTCTCTATCTTCTATGTTGTATCACGTTAAGATTTTATGTAACAAATATTGTATATGTGTGTAATAAAAAGAAGGGTTGGTATAGTAGGTGAATTCAACTAGGATAATTTACTTCTCCCAAGATCCCATAAAATCTAGGACACACGCTCGCAACATGTCCTTTAGCACTTATATCATGCGATCTGACTAGACATCAGTATGAGGGTGGTATGTTATGCTCAGAAGAACTTTTGTACCAAGTTCCCTCTAAAAACTCTTCAATAAACGAGATGTAAAATGGGAATACCTATTTGAGATGATAGAATGCGGGACCCTATGTATTCATAACTCTTCTTGGATATACAACCTCATGAGATCATCCACACTGAATGTTTCCTTGACTGAAAAGAAATAAGATACCTTCATGAGTTTGTCAAGAAAAAATTATATGGCATCATTATCACGACACCTACTCCATCAGAAAACCCCACAAATCACACCCCTGAATGTTCTAGCGACACTACCAACATGATATTCTTTAACTAGGAGAATCAAAACACAACTGAGGTTATATCAGTGGCCTCTCAACAAAGGATGGTCAAACCTGGATCGATCTCTTCAGAACTAGTCATGTAATCTTCCCTTTAAATACATTACGGACTTTCACACCACACCCACCTTAAACTGACAGAGTGTTCAAACTAGTTCACTCAAACTATACTCAAGTAATAATAAGGATAATGATTCAAACTATCACTGGATGGCTTATCTTTGAAACGCCAGACTTAGGAGTTCGGCGTATTACAATATAAACACAATTCCTTCTCCCAAATCACCACGCATTCACAACGAACATGTTCACCGAAGCCCATACCAGTCTCTCAGTGATTCTCCTTTGTTAAACCATTCACTTATCATTACAAAGGGTAATTCCATAACACAAGTTAAGGTGAAAATGAGATCCATCCCACTAGAATCATTACCCCTTTTCAAAGCATCACATCTGAGTCAAACTATAAGTCTGAGATACGTCATATTCATCAACTCAGAGTCCACGGAACTCACCAAGGTGGTCCATACTCCCTGTTACAAGTGGGACTTTGGTCCAAGGCCAGAATTCCACATAAGAACACTGACTGATCCCAGAGAAGAATCTTCCTGGAGGTCATGTTAAAGAAACCAGTAAGCATCTAGAGTCCATCCAAGGTGTTCCAACATAGAACCCAAGTATCACTCAAGATAACCAATCCTCATCAAAACCATGTATCTAGTGCACAACTTATAAAGAGATCATGAACTAGACCAGTATCTTTCAACTGTAGTGTGGTGTATAATTGAAACTCTCTTAGTGCATCCAAGATGAAGTCAAGATAGAGGACATGATCATCTCTTAAGGAAGTGAACACTAAGATTATTTCAAGGATTACCAGAAAATATAGTCAAACTACTGCTAGTAAACCTTCTAAAAGAAACTTGGCTTCACTTGTTGACACATTGTCATTAAACCGACCACAATCCACTTATCCCAGGGCATTCTGTGATAGCTCATGCTTAACCACTAAGATCCACCTATGATCATCGGTGCCTCACAAGGGTTGCACAAAAAGCCAACTGAACGACATCATGCTGCCAAGCAAGCTTCCACATGAAACAAGACTCGCAATCCTCAAAGACATTCAAGTAGAATCGATCATTTCTGAATGGTCCTTGATTATGATACTTCTACCTGGAAGGACAAATTTAAACAGAACTAAAGTGATGCTCTATAAACCATGATCACCATGTCATATCACTCGGCATGAAATTCAAAATTAAACTAACCGGCATGTCAAAACACCCATGTCCCCAATAGTCATCCTGAGCTGTGGGACAAACTTGGTTCCATAACAATCAGGTTACTCTACTTCGGAGATAACCTGAGAACATACCCAACAGCTTAATGCTAAACAATTTAACAAACTCAAAGGATTGTTTTAACATTTAACACTTGATGGGTACTGTATATATTAACATATACTACCTTGAGTTTACAAGAGAAAATGGTACATTTTGGGTACTATTCATAGGTTATCCACCCTATACACCATAGTACTAGATGGATCACATAGGAACTAGCTCAAAATATCAGCATCTACACAACCACTTACAAAGATTATGGTGTACTAAGTCACCCATCAATTAAGAAAATAGAGGTTTGCACGACCTCCTAAGAAGATCACCATGCCTGAGGCATGTCTAACCTACTGAACCAAGAATTACTCAATAATCATTCCCATATTAAGGATCAAGATACATAAAATCTCTTAGATCAAAAGTGAATATATCAAAACAGGACAGGTCAACACCTTCCTCTAAACACTCACCCCTCTTCCAACCCCATGGGTCGGGTCTAGGTGTCAAAAAATGAGGGGTACTACCAAAATCCCACTATGTAGGTCAGTTTTGGTCTATTAAAACACTGAGAGGCATCCTACATGGGATCCTTAGCTAAAAAAGTAAAAGAGGAATCCTATACATGATCTTCAAATGAAAAACAATAGAGGAATCCTACAATAGGGATCCTCGCAAATGGTGCATAGGAGAGGGATCCTACAAGGGACTCCCTAGATCAGTATATAAGAGAATTCATCCATCAGGTAATCCTTAAAAGAAATAGGTCTCATGGCCTCATAGTCTATAAGGGCACATCTCACATGGAAAATGTCCTCAAAATCATAGGTCATGGGAGATAGCTCATAACTCATCTCAGATCAAAGGACTCAAATAGGTTGGTCTGAACACCCAACCAATCATCCACGCTAAGTCTCACTCTTATGTGACAAATGAAAATGGTAATTGGTGGAAGATCCTATCCTTTTAGATAAAATTTCAAAAACACACATTAGGATTCATCAGAGCACTCCACAGGTTTCACCATCATGATCTACATGGAAAACTACTCAAAAAAGACTACTCTCAGGTCCAAAACTGAAAAATGGAAAAAAATAGTAAAATACCCTCAAAGGGTACCAAAAGAGGAATACATGGAATGTAGACACCATATACGGCATGTTCCCTCAGGCTATCACATGGTCATGTACCTCCACCGGCCTAGGCGTGTAAAGACCCCATGTACAAGGAGTTCAAGTAGGATACACAGTGTTTACACAAGTCACCCCTCTTGTCCATGTACGTTTACATGGATAGTGTAATTCCTCGACCCTAGTTACACAGATCTGGTGAATTATTTTAATAAATTGAAATGATTACATGGAATAAAGTCCCAAAGGACCGATCAGTTTAGCAGTATTGTAAAATAGATTACATATATGAACGTTACATTACACTTTCTAATATAAAACACAACATAAATATCCCTTTGAGAACTCCATTATTACCCTAACTTAACCCTGAATATCAATCACAATACACTTCTTGGAATCTTGAGAAAATAAAACATAAGAAAGGGGTTATCTCATATGCTCAGTAAGGGTAAATAATTCAGTAGAAGCTATAAACTTTTAAGGAAAGATGTATAACAAAAAATACATCCTTTTTAAACATAAAATTGAACATAATATAGAAAAAATAAATCAAACATTACCATATAAACATAAACATGGATATTATACTAGTCAAATAATCGCATGTAATACCTAATCTCATAACTAGGTAATGCATAATGTTGGACATTATAACCACTACGTTGAGACCTTATGCTAAGACCATTCACAAATATTTTGTCAAGGCCTTATACCAAGACACAATTTTGTCTCATCAGACCTACCGATGCATCAATGGGCTATAGTAGTCCCCGCCCGTCACTTACTAAGTCCAATTCATTCCTCATACGAAAAGGGTGAAACATAACAAAATCATTCGTATTGAAACTTGCATATGAAATGTCAATACTTTAACCATAAACCATGAATGGTATAAAAATAGAACATACATAGTCAAACATATCATAACTCATGAAATAAAATATGGAATATTTTATTATAATAAATCAATCTTAAACGAGAATAATATCCAGTAAAGGATGTTGACATGGTTGAAAATGATCAGTAAAACTCTATGAGAGAAATATCCATTATTCATGAAATCATTTAAAAGTCACACAATTTATAAAGGAAGTCAATTTAAAGATATTTTTTAATCAAAGTATCCCATACCACTTTGAAACTTTTGAAATGAATTAACATTTTAAAACAATCATGTCAATATAAATAAATCCTTAAAATCATTTTGAAAAAAATAACATTAATTAAATAGACCTAGAAAAATAAATCTTTAAAACATTTAAAATGATGATATATTTAAAGATACCCTTACATAAAACCTTAAAATATTCCTTTTAAAAACATTTTTTATGAAACATGGACATGGATTATAAATATTTTCCAATAAATACTTACACATAAAAAATCTCAGATAATAATTAGATTGAGGAATTAACCCTTACCTTAGGTCCAATACTCTCTCTACGTGTTTAAACTCTTGTATAATGTGTTTAAACATATTATTAAGTTATATAAGAAACATAATAATATTTATGATATCATATATGATTCTCTTATGAATTTATATTACCATTTTATTAACAAGTCTAAGTTAATGCAACATTTCAGGTAATAATCGCTTTGTTTATCGTGCATGTGTTGACTTGTTATTCTTGATCATATTTCTTAGATCATGATTTACTTACTTCCAGAATGTATAATATTATTTATTTATCATATATAATTATATATATATAATAAATAGATATATTAAATGGAATAAACTATTTATGGATAGGGTAGGCCGTAAGTACACATGAACGTCGTTTTCATTTTCGTATCGTATAAAAGTAAGTGAATGAAATATATGTATATATATATAATACCAGTAGAATTATTATGTCATATATATCATAATTATTAATAATATTTATTCTTATAAACATTATTGAATGGTGAACATGGAAGTTGAGTCTCATCGCGTCGTGGAGACGGTAAGTCGTACGTACGCATGAGTGATGGTATGATTTACTTAATGGTTAAATGGTGTGGAATTGGATGGAATATGAATTTTAAATAAAATATATCATGTTATATTTATAATTTAAATATATTATATTAATCATTATACCCATATAAATAAAGTGTACATGAAAAAATTACACCACGACTTGAAGACTATAAGTCGTACGTACGCACGAATTATGGTGTTGTTTTTCATAGGATGGGTAAAAAGAGTAATATGGTTCTCCTGTAATATTAAAAAAATCTCAGAATATATTATATGATATATTTATTATTTTATTATGGTAACAGCTCAATAAGATGAAGTATAAGAAGAAATGAACTTTGAAAGAAGGGATAAAACAATTACCTCCTCTTCGGGTGTCTTCTTTTGATTTGCACAAAAGGACTCATTAAGTTGTCTTTATGCCTAAATATTTTCCTATAAGAAGAAGTGAGGGAATTTGGGAGGAGATTTGGGTAGGTTTTGGATGATAAAAAGGGATTTTTGGGTGTGAATAAAAGAGAAAGGGAGGTTCCCTTTTATAAGAGATGTGAAGGGTACTTTAGTAAAAGTTTGAAATATTAATTTATTATAAAATAATTTTTGGTTTATAATAGCTCAAAATTAATATATTTTGAGGATAATATGAGGATGGATCGAAATAATCTTAACCAATATGTTTTATACATGTTTATGTCAAATAATTATCCTTATCTTTTGGGATTAACCCTTAGTTAAATAGTTTAACACTTACCATGTCATCTTGTATTTTTATACTATAAGCTTAATTAAGTTAATATAAAATAGCAAGAGAACCTCAAGTATATCATTAATGACATTTTTAACATTATATAATTCATTTTTTGGAATCTTATAGTTTTAGTATTTTTATATCATTTAATAAAATATTATTTGTTTTATAAACTCATTTATGTCAATTTTGACACTATTTAGTAATTGATTTTGGTTAAAGTTGTAACAACTTGATTACTTAGAAAAAAAGGTATTAACTCAAACCTAATATGTCAATTTAG
The DNA here is from genome assembly GCA_963277665.1 of Viscum album. Classification (NCBI taxonomy): domain Eukaryota; kingdom Viridiplantae; phylum Streptophyta; class Magnoliopsida; order Santalales; family Viscaceae; genus Viscum; species Viscum album. Next base: position 879,204,780 of record OY728153.1, on the reverse strand, counting down.
TCCATAAAATTTTTATATGTCATAAAAGCTTTCCAATTATATTTATTTTAATATTTATAATATCATTTATTTGATTCCTTCATTAATAAGGAAATAACTGCATCATTGTTATGACAAAAATAAATTTAATTATTTAATGTATAAAAATTTAAAATAAAATACCTTGATGTTGGAAATATTTTTATATTTATAATTAATATTTATTGTCAAAGAGATAATTCATATAACCCTATATTAAATTTATTTTAATAAAAGATATATGGTTATGTTATATTTATCTTTACATTATATTAACTCTTATAACATGTCATTATAACACCCAAGTGGTCCCATTGAGTCCAAAAATCATACTAAATATTATAATGGTAGAATATATCTCATTAAATAGGATTAGTACACATGTTAAGATAGTTTTATATTATTATAATATTATTTGTTTGCCCTTATTTATCTGATTTACCCTTTAACCATGGTAAATAAAAATAATTACTGAAGTTACTATTCATAATGTCCACAAATAAAAGGTACCTATTTACAAAATTTAGACCTTATGGTTACAAAAATGGAATCCATATTTCCAAATTTAAAACACATAGTTTTCAAAAATTAATTTAAAATTAATTCTTGTTGTCAAAACAAGAAAGAGAGTTTTTAAGAAGTAAAAACTATCAAATGATTGGCATGTGTTTATGTTCAATTTAAATGTAAAAATACTTATAATGATATAAATTATATTAAATGATAAAAATATAATATATTTATACTTTAAAACCACTAAGATGTATAATTTAACCCTATAAATTATTTCGGTTAAAAAGGTTGTTTTCAATTAAAATTTAGTATTTTTTACTATTCATCAAAATATGAAAGTTATCAGAAAAGTTCTAAAAATTTATCCAAACTAAATTTTTATTTCCTAATTATAAAGAATAATTTAATTTCATAAAATTGAATATATAAAAGTGTAAGATATTATATTTAAATAGGAGTTTCCCTTAAAAGGTTGAAAACTGCATTTTTTGAAAAATACTTCTTTTATCTAAAAAATTGAATTTGACATTATATTATGTCTAATAAAGACAAAAGATGAATGTAAAAAATATATGGGGTTTATAAAATTCAAAATTTGGTTAATAAAATTCATATTCTCTTTTTAAACGGCTAGTTTGATAGGTCATGGTGCACTTGAACTCAGTGTTGCGTACATCGCACGGTATTGAATTATTTAAAAAGGAAGCATACCATGGAAGCTTGGGGTGTTACAGTTAGAGCCACATGGGGTCTGCCTGTGTAAAAATATATTGTGTGTACCTGAAGTACATGACATGAACTGTCCAAAACCATTACTATTCTATTTTTCTTCTCACACGTCTGGATACACAATCATTTACCACACAGAATGTACACGTAGTACACGATGTGTACTTAAGGAAAGTATTTATTTCCGAATAGAAGAACACATGGTGTGTGTTCATAGAACCAAATGCTATTTTGTTTGGTTTTCTAGATATTGAGCCTCTTAAACTTTAACAAAACCCCCATTTATGAAATTTAAACCAAAGGTATTCCAAATTCTGATTCTTGGGGGCCATACCCCCACGAATCAATGTTTGGAATCCATATATATAGAAAATCATAACAAAAAATAAATTTAAGATAAAGAAATGATCCACCAATTTCTGATCCAAGAGGGCCCATACACCTCATGGAAAAAAGTTTGGTGTCCATCCAATTCTAACCACATCAAGTACCAATACACCTATCATAACAATAGGCATATCTAACATGGTATCTATCACAATAGCATGAAATCAGTAATGCTCTCTAAATGGCATGGAAGGAATGCATGACATGTGATTTCTAACAAGTTTATATATGATGCATGAGATGGAATACTATAATCTCACTGGGTTGATACAAAATATAACCACAATGAAATCAATAACAACAGCACAATATAAGTGTGTCACCCAATGGTGAAACAGAATCTACTATAACAGCTCAAAATCCAAAAAACGCAATTCAATTCAAGGAAATTTGGCGTTTCCCTACACATGGGGTAGCTACTCCTGGGCATAGTTTATTACCAAACTTCATTTCCTTCCTATCCCTATTTAATGTTTTCAAAAAGTAAGGAAAACTAGAAAACAACACCATCTAATACCACTTTGTAACATCCTGGGTCTAGATGCCACTTTAAGGTTCCCCATACCTAGTTGGAAACATGGCCTCAAGCATATTTTCTCAAATGATGGAGGATGATGACTAGAATCTAGGGCCTTGGTGTGATAGTGGGGAAACTATTCCCTCGTTGGAAAAGTATAACATAATAGAATAAAATAATAAATCAATAGTGGAAGTAGTAATACTGTACAACCAAAGAAAATAGTGGAAGACTGATAATTAAAATAACCAAATGTCATAGCATATAAATGATGATGTTGTATGTCACATGTTCTAGGAAAATATCCAAAATAGGATACACATCAGTAATACATGATATAAGTACCAAAGTACAAAAGAGACAAAAGAAACTCAAAATCATCGCAAACCTCAGCTTGGTCCCATGCTCTCTGGCTCCCAAATAGCATATCAAGTACCTGTAGAAAGGATCCTTCCCTTATCAAAACCTGTAACAATATAATTTGTTTTGGAATTTAAACATGACCCAAATAGGGTGTGATACTAAATACCATAAGGCAACCACCCAAGATCTGTGCGGATCTATCAGTGAAAATATATAACAGGAAGTATACAATAGTGAAAGTAGTAATCTAGGAAGTATTAAAAAGTAAATAGTCTTACAAGCACTAGTTTCCATTTATAATTATTACATGTTATTTATTAGTTCAGTTTTGATTGAATTATATAAGACTCATGATCTGGCCTAAGCCCAACGATCCCCATATAAAAGTAAGCACCGCAGATGTCTCAAAAGACTATCTAAACAAGTGTAAGTGTAGTCTGAATCCATGATTGTTCTTTGGCTTGGAAGACACGTCATATTTCATTCCATTCCAATATTCAATTAAATTAAATCTCAACTCATGACATATAAATAGCTTCAAATAGATCCCTTCCTTTGTATCCCTCATTGGATTCAAGATTCACTCGGCATTTAATAAAGTCTCAATGATCCCTACTGCTACATTTGTGGCTCACTCACGACTTAATATGATAATACCCTCTTTGAGTTCTCCCATGGCCGTTTAAATAAGGTCGTGGTTCACCCAAGGCATAAGGTTCTATAGTCATATAAGCCTGACCTATCCTTTTAACCTGAGGCTATGGCTCACCCATTTCTATTTACCCCTCTATCATTTCACATAAGAAGAAACACATGTAAATTAAACTATTACATGGCTTCATCATTTAAAAATCATGTAAGAATATATCATATATCAAGAAACACATGTAAATTAAACTATTACATGGTTCAATAGTAATCAACACACATGTAAATTACATATAACAAGCCTATCATGTAATTTAAACTATTACACAGCTTTAGAATTAAATAAATCACATGGGAACATTTCATATAACATGCCTATCATGAAATCTAAACCATTACAAGGCCTTCACAAAATCAAAATCCCATGGGATGGTTCAAAATTGTAGGAAAACATTCCAAGCATGCTTAAACAAGCATGAGCATACCATTGGGTAAAGGGGAAAATCACTAATCCCAAACCCTAAGTCAAAACAATTACAATTTAACACAATGCAATTCCATTTAATAACCAAAACCGTTTTCAACAACCCAAGAAGGAAAAACAAGACATGCCACATAGGCAACCTAGGCCAAATGGTGATAAATGGTAATCGAAGGGAAACGCACCCCTGGGGTGGCCCTAATTCAGTGTAAAAAACATAATTCGTGAATGATAAGACATTTTTAATTAACTAAACATCAATATGAAATGACATAGGCCAATTATCAATTAAAGTGAAACCCTCAATGGGTGTGCGACACTCTGGAACATATAATCAACTTGAAAATTTATGAAAGGCATGATACCACCTACCTCATAGTAGTTTGACTCTCCTCTTCCAGAGTCAGCCTCTAATTCAACCTAGAACAGAGTAGATCTACAAAATGATCATAAACTCTCATGACTAAATAAATAGTTTGAGATAATAAATAATGAAGAATGGATCAAGAGGAATTGAGAACTCGCCAAGGGGATTCCAATATATCTGGCAGTGTTCGAATCAGAGATTAGATGACGAAATTGGAGGAAACCATATCTTGAGATCACCTGGGCGTGTTGTTCATTGAATGAAGGGGTGAGTTTCTATCCATCTAATAAAAATGACACTATTATCCTATTTAGAAAAAAAGGAATAAAATTACACGGTGTGTACTTGAAAATACACACTGTGTAGTTCCTCTTTCCATACGTTACCTAGCCAGACCACAACATGGAGTGTATCAGAGTTATACGTCATGTAACCCCAATTACACGGTGTGCACCTGGGTTACACGGCATACAATCCTCTTTTTCCTCCACTTAATTAAGCACAACCTAAAAAATGGAAGATTCATACCTCAAAGGAAGAACTGGGTTCTTACACATACACACATAATTTAGAATGAGTATATAACAATAATTTATAATTGATGGGGTAAATAGAGAGAAAGCATAACCCAAAGGAAAAAATGGAGGTTCAGAGAGAATCGCTTACCTTATGTCTAAAAGAACTTTTCACTTGTAAATAAATTCCTAGATAATCAAATTAAATCCATTAATTAATTAATTAAAAACATTTTATACATGTATTTGATTTATTAAAATTTTATTAAGTTAATTTATGGATTTTTTGATGAGTTATAGGATACAATTTCATTATTTGGGAGTGTTTGTTTCCTTAGTTTTCATGATCGGTTCACTTGTATACGTGTATGGAAGATCTTGTTAAATGAAAATAATTGTCCTTAATAGAAATTAGATGTTATTAATGAAATTAAAAAATAATAAATGGTCTAATATATTATTTTGTTTCCAAATATGAGGATGAATCATTAGATAAAATATTAATAAAAATCGTTTAGATTATTTTGGCGGTTTTTTGATCATCAGAAACAAGTTTTTTATATTATTTAATATTAAGTATATATGTTAGTTTAATAACATAAAATAGGTTATAAAATAAATCTTACAATATCTCTCAAACAATATAATGTTTTTATGACCATCCTTGAAGGTAGTATTAGAAAAACAATCATCGTCCATGAAGGTTGTGAATCGACACCTCACGGATGATGCTTCCATTTTTAGAATAAAAGGGGAAGAGAGAAGAATTGATGGTGGATATACCAATAACCTAATAATATAAAATATACTAGAGATATCATTGAAATATATGATAGGTAGGTGAGTATAGGATAAGAAAATAAAATAAATTAAAAGGAAAATAAAATAAAATGAAAGAGGATTTTACCTTCTGAACTTCTTCTCCTTGAGAACCTCCTTAGGTAAAATGGGTTTGGTGTTTTGTTGAGACAAAATGATCTTAGATGTGGTGGAAAGTATTGGGATATTATTGGGTATAATTTGGATAAGCTTTAAGTCTTTGGTGGTGTGAGAAGAAGGGGTGGTGAGGGTGGTATTTATAGGGGAGAAGAGGGGTGTTTTTTGATTATTTTATTCATTTGATTATTATTTTGGATCAAGACTATGAATAGTGTTGATTCTTGGGACTAAGTACATAAAATAGTTCATGTGAGTAATAAAAAATGGTTCTTATATCATCCATACCTCATCCGTGACTCAATAATTTATGTATTTAGATTATAACGTAAATTACCATACTTAACTATTCACCAAAAATTAAACTATTTTAGAAAAATATAATAAATTCACCCCAACCATTTTTTGATGTTTTGATTTTAAAAATGGACTTAATTTTATGAAAATGTTTTTCTAAATATGGGAAATTTAATTTTTAATTAAAATCATATTTATTTTTAAAATATTAATTTTAAAATTATAACAGATTTTATAACACTTTGAAAAATTAATTAAGGTATCATAAAATTATATTATAATAATATGAAAACAAAATATTAATTTATAAATCTATTTTATAAAAATAAATTTTCTTTTAAATATTTTTATTAATTATAAAATTTTAAATAAACATTTAGGTTTCACAAAAATACAAACACTTAATTTATCATTTGTTTTAAAATATTTTCTTATCCAAGATATAAATATTTCATATTTTCATTTAAAATATTCCCAAATTTCATTTATACTTTCATAGGTGGGATTATTATTCTATTATCTAGTTCACTATTCCTAATGGTCACATTACTATTCCAAATGTCATGTTACTATTCCTTTGGTATATGTTCCTTAATTTCTAGAAATACCTCTTATTTCATTCATTATTCATTTATAACTTTTTTATTGTGTTCTCTATGGGATTTTATGTGATTTATACTATATGAAATTAGAAGATAATTTCCATTGATAAAATCCAGGGTCGTTACTATCTACAGGTGGAATAAGATTGTATTGTAGTTTTTTAGTTAATAATTGACACTCCCAATAATCTGTACTACCTCAAAAAACTATTGTGGTGAAAATGGATAGGGATTAAAAATCATTATTGAAGTATGTTGGTGATGTGTTTGTTTTTATTTGGCTGACAGGGGCCGCATTAATCAAGAGTGTGGTGAGTTTCATTAGGTGGGAATATTTTATAGGGAAAAGAGTTATTTGGGTTGGAAAATTGGATGTTTCAAATTCCTTTAGAATGGGGACAACAAACAAGAAAGTGGTTTTAGAGGATTTAGGTAAGGATGAGGTTGATGTGGGAGTTATACCAAGTTATATTTCAATTTATATTTTTAAATATTAGATAAACTGGCTTCATCTCATCATAAGGGAAGGGTTGTTTCATTAGAAAGATCCCCTCTATTTATTGTTAAAAAGAATAGGGAATCTGATAATGTTCTAATTTTGATATTGTTAATAATAAGGGAATAAAAATTTTGGTGGATGAATATGGTTTCCTTTTGGTTATAGAAGATAGGGATCATCAACTATAATATTATTATTCACTCTAATGGACTATGGTTACACAATATTTGAGTAAATTCCATCATTCTAATGTGGTAATTCATAATGATAAATGACAAGAAATGTTGGATCTATTTTAACTTATGAATAAAATCTTGGATGGTATGCCTTCATAACATACAAGGTGGAATAAAATACTATACTGAACCCACAAATTCAGTACACTAAAACTTATAATAAAACTACACATAAGTCACCACACTAAATATATATCCCCTTAAAAAAAAAATTAAAAAGAAAATGGTTGAATGAAATAAAGAAAAATAACAATAAAAAAATTCTCATGGCTTAGACATAGTTCCTAATCCATGAGATGAATAATGTAAACTCTTTTATTAAGGATTTAAAGATGATTACAAAATAATGAGTTAAAAATATATCTTATAATTAATTCCACCCTACTAATATAGTAGATTCTGGTGGGAATAATTGGTCTCCACCACTTTATAATCCTTATTGGAAGCAAGTCTACTATAGTATAATCTTTATGGGAATCCTTTCATTCAGTCAAAGACTCCCACCACCTCAAATCCATTTTTTCGTACATAGTTCCCACTTCTGAAACATATATGAAAATAATTTTATGTATTAATCCTTAATATACTTACTTATCCACTTTTCTGAAAAAACTACAAGGAAAATTTCTTATATATGAATCAATGATGAAATACTTATGAAAGTTGTTTATGTCTCCACACTCTACCTTTATTCTAATTGTCAAGGTTTAAGTTATGATATTCAATATTTGACTAATATCTTTTGTTCTATCACTTATGGAGTTAGATATGTTAGTTTTTTATACATCCTCTATCCCCATCCCAACTTTGGAAGTTATAATTCCAATATTACTCATTCCAAAAGATCTAATTCCTAAGTAAGAAAGTAGTTTTCACAGCTAAAAATAAAAACTTCTACTTGATAGTAATTTTCTAGATTCTACCACTAAGTCCTTTGTTATCATCCATAAATCTTATTTCATTCCCTTAAGTTTTCATTGTAGTTTTATGATTTCTACACCACAATTCAAGTTATCCCAACCTAAAATAAGGCACAACACTACCTTGGTAAATTCGAGACTATAACCATTTTCAAAATATCTAAAATATTTTTACCTTCATCTATCTTTCATAGATCCAACACTTTTTCCTCCAACAGATTCCAGATGAAGTGATACTTTAGTTTAATGTGCTTTATCCAAGATTGAAACATTGTATTTATATCTAAGTGAATTTCACATATTGAATCAATAAAAAACATTCCATCTTCTTTCCACCTTCTAAGATCTTCTAATATCCCCTTCATCCAAATAAACCACTTTCCAACATTAATTAATGCAAAATACTCTTATGCTATTATAGAAAATGAAACTACTAGATAAATCCTCATTGTTCAGATCATAACCATCCCTCTAAAAGTGAACACATAGAACATGGTTCTCTTTTATGCATTCAAATACTATATGAAGTAGAGTCTGAAATATATTTAAATGTTTTATCTATTTCATAGAAAATATTTAAACTTTCAAAACCTTAAAAATACTAAAGGATCCTATTTACCACTTACTAATGTTATCTTTCAAAATTTTACATGAATCAAATGAAAACTCCCACTACTTGCACAATGTTCATTCATGTAAAAACAAAGGAATACATCAAGTTTCATACTATCAATGCATATGTAAGCTTTTCATATATTCATCCATAGCTTCTATTCATGTTTCCTTATCTTTTCTCGACCCATAATGTTAGGATTAGGGTATAGTAACCAATTTTTTACCACTCATTCTAATTCATTCCACCACCTTTTGGATATAGTCACATTAACTTGAGAATAATGTTCTAGAATTTAAGACCCTTAGAATTTGAATATATAAGATCCCATTATCCAGACCGAGATCCTTCATCTCAAAACATCTGAAAAATTAACATTTTTCTGCATCGATCTTTTCTATTATCATACTAGAAAAAAAACTATCATTAACATAGATAAGTAGAATGATGAAACTTCCATCATCATATACCTTTCAGTAATAGAAATTATCAATATTTATTTGGATGAAATTATATTTAGGTATAAAGGTATTTATCTTCCCATTTCATTAACTTGATGCTTTATTCAATCCATAAAGGATATGTTTTAACTTACACACAAGATTTACAATTTATTACTCCATAAAACCATATATATACTTTATGTAAATTTCTTCATTTAATTCCATATGAAGAAAATATTTCTTCAAATCCAATTATTCCAGAGGAAGTACTTACATTGCAACCATTTTGAGTGTTGTTTGAATAGTTGTATGTTTAACTACTAGAGAAAAGATCTAAAAAACACCCTATGATTGTTTAAACCCCTTTATAAATAAATTTTACTTATTCCTTTGTCTACCATTAGTTTCTTCCTTTATATAATAAACCCACTAACTCTGAGGCCCTTTCTTCTTAGAATTCATTTCCATCAACACTCGTGTTCAAGAAACATGTAAAGAATCAACCTCATACCTCATGGATAACTCCCACTATTTTTACTCCTATATATTTTTAGCCCCTTCAAGGATCTTAGGTTCTCTGTCATCTTTGAGAAGTAAGTAGTTAAAGGTGATTCTTTATCTTATCACTTAAAATATGAACCTTATATACAATTACAACTCCATTTTTGGCCCATATCTTTTTGAAACCACTAATTTTAGAGCTTGATATTCCAAAAATCTTCCCCATTATTCCACAATAACTGAGCTCTCTGGTAATTCTATTCGTGTAAATACCATCATAACATGATCACCTTCTAAAACATCCTTTGTATGGTCTATTGCTTCTAGAAGTATCATTATCCATCAAATTTCATAATATACATAACTTTTGGACTTTCATTCATTTGACCCTAAAATTTTGATTATACTTTAATATCATCATTAATAGGTACTGATATTTCCAAAATATATCTTCATTAAAGATTTCATTTCAACTTCTAACAAATTTTTGATACTTTTTATCCTAAAATCAAAAACTAAAGTTGTTATCTCTATACCCTAAAACGTAACATGCTTGGTACTTAACTTCCAACTTGTCCCTTTGACGAAAAATTCCTTTTTTATGATTTCCAAAAAATCATCTTTGAGGATTTAGAAGTAACCAAAACATTGATAGCGGGAACTAAAATCAAAGGAGAAAAAGGAAAATTTCAAACTTCAAAAACACCTCCATAGTCACATCACAAACCATCTCCATCATGATCATCATCGATGTGAAAAAATCACCATTCTGACACCACCATCATCATTGCAGTCCAAACTCCGCACGAGATCACTAGAGGTTTTCATCCTCCATATTTCAATGTCGCCACCATGAACCGAACCACCATCACAGAGAATCCAAGAACATCACAATGCAACCAAAAATAGCTCATCACCATCATGGACCACTAATGACCACCACCAAAACCAAAAATGAAAATCACCAAAAACTAGACACAAATCAACATCTCACTACTTCCATATAAAATTCCTTGAAGAATTATGCAAGAATATACATTCACCTACCCTTTTATACTAGTTTTTGATTCATCCTCCTTATGAATCCATTATGGTTTGGAGTACATAGTTTTCTCTTAAAAAACCATATACCCTTCCACCAATAGATCCTTTTAAAATCTCTCTTTATAATCCCCTCATACATTTAATTTTGTATTTGGTATCCTTTTATACCATGCATATACATTAGATGATGTTTTAGAATACCTTAGGCATGGGATTGAGAAAGAACACACACACCTTCTATATTTAATCATTGATGAATGTAACATAATACAGTGACCCTCTTTGAGAACAAACTAGATTTATCCTCCATATATTCATATAAACTAAATCTAACTTTGGGTTCTTTGCTTTTTTATATTGTTTTTGGAATGACACCTTCCACTACTTCCTAAAGATATAATTATCACATATTTCATAATACATGATTTTGATCTTTAAAATTCCCATATTGGTTAGGATTTTCATACCTTCCTCACTCAAGTAACCTAGATGACCATGCCATAACTTTTTGGAAGTTAACTATCTAAAATGTATTAGACCATTCGATACTCTCATTTGGTATAAAGTTCTATCCTTCACTCCTTTTTCAACCACAAATAACTTAATCGTGATTTTACGCACCCCATCTAAAAATGCTTTATGGAAACCTAAATCATATAATTTTCCAATGGAAATTATGTTCTTCCTTAACAATGGTATATGTGTCACTCCTTGAAACTCCATAAATCATCCATTTTTCATCTATATAGAAACATCACCTTTTCCTAAAATTTCAAGAGATCCACCATTTGAGAATTGTGTTTTTTTATATCTTTTAGACATATAATTATTCATACTTACTCTCTATAATATACAGTGAAATAAGGTTATGGAGTGTATAATCCAAGAATCAAGAGAACCAGATAAACTCAATAGAAGACAAATCATATAATTTAATATGGGGTTTTAGGATTCACTTTCACAAGTTTATCTTATGGAGTTCATTCTTATTTCACTAAAATATTTATTTAGGTGACCTTTATTCCCATAATTCCAAAACATGGGACCATATTCCATTAATATTCTCCTGATATGACTTCTCATTCCTTTCCCTTTCTTTTGGCATTTCTATGATATGGAGGATCACCTTTACTTTTCAATATATACATTTTTCAAATATTATTTGAAATTATTTTGATAAATTTATTCATTCAATATAAGAACTCTAACATCCAAAATTATCAATTCCTCATTACCGCTATAATTTCTCATTATGGTAACCATTACATATAAAATTTCTGTAGTGATGAAAAAAACATTAGTGCCCACTCCATATCACTATAGTTCACCTATATTGACTCTTACTGGCTTTAAATAATGTATAATTTATTGATATGATCAGTTATAGGTTTACATTCAAAAATTCCCAGGTCAAACAACATCTATAAGAGGAATAGTTTGTTCATTTCTATCGATTTATCATACATACATATGAGAACCCTCATAACTTATAAAGCTGATTTAAACTCTTGGATTCTATAAGCCACATTTAGATCCCTTAAAATTCAGATCATACTAAGTTATTTCTTATCTATTATTTCTCATTCATAATTTTTCATTTCTCTTGGTACATGTTAATTGAAGATCAATATCCTTCTAAAAAATAAAATAATCTCTCTTTATCTTTCAGAATATGAAATTCTTCTCATCAATCATCTTCACTTTGACCTTACCCTTATCAATTATATATCTTCTTGGTATCAAGAACTGCTAGCCAGAATTATCTTATAAGGAAAAGGGTAGAACGATGAAACTAAATCGAGCTTTAAATCAGCTTTTCCAGGTTCTAAATCTCTAAAATTATATCTTCAATACCAATTATTGAGTTTATTTTAAATTTTTATTAAACCAACACATGTCACACCAATAAAACTTGAAAGACTAAAAAAAGTATCAAAATGAACATGTGAACTCAATACAACATAACTTATAAGGAAAACTCACCTAAGTCACTGAACTAAATTTCTTAACATCAAAAACCACATAAAATAAATTTTGAAAGACAACGATTGAAATAAATAAAAGGAAAAAAAATATAAAAAATTTTCATGGTTTGGACATTATTTCTAATCCATACATGGAATACTGAAGCTCTTTTATTAAGGATAAAAAAGATGTTTATAATACAATGGGTTAGAAACCTATCTCATAATTGATTCTTACCTAGTAATATAGTAGAGTCTAGAAATTGTAACCAGTTACCACCACCTTTTGGTAATCTTAAGAAGTGAGTCCACCTTAGCCTGATATCTATGAGTATCCCTGAATTTTTTCAAAGACTCCCACCACCTCAACTATAAATTATAGTACATAATGACCACTTTAGGAATCTCTAGGAATATAATATTGTGTTTTCTATTAGAATATTATTATATATCCCATTTACTAAAAAATATGGAAAATTACCTATGTATCATTTATAGAGGAAAAACATATATAATTCCATTCTATATCCCTATTCCATATTCATTCGGACTATCATGGTGTAAGTTTTGATTTATAATATTTAACTGATATATTTATTTCTACTAATTCCAAAATTCTAGATGTTAGTTATTATATCTTCTTCTATCCCCATGAGGACTTTGGATGTTAGAATTATTAAATTACTCTTTACAGAAGATATAATTACTTATATGGAAAATGGTTTCCAAAAATGTGTTGGATATAAATATGAGTTATATTGATATTAGGATCAAAAAATTTATTATAGGTGGATCAATTATAAGAGGGGTGAATTATAGTTTTAAAAAATTCAGTTTAAAAGAGTTTAGACTACAAAAAATTCACAAAAACTCTTTAAGTAAAAGATTAGATTCGGAAATATCCCTCAGTCTAATTATTAAAATATCATAATCAAGAAAACTTTTGATATATTAGAGTAAATTAATCAAAATCACAAAGTATATGATTAAATAAAAGTAAAAAAGATTGTATTTTAAGTATATATGATTATATGATTATGTCCCATATTCACAATAGATCTTATTAGTAAAATAGATTATGTTTATCATTTTCAATGTCATTGTGATAAAACTATTACACACATGAACATTGGAAAAAAGGACTTGTATAAAAAATTAATAGAATAAAAATAAAGTAAGAATGACTTGAAATTATTTAAAAATGATATATCTCTTTTATTCTTAAGAGTAAGGTTCCCACAAACCTTGGATAAAGGTATCCCTAATTGTATACTTACAAGAAATTATGTCTTTCTTAAATAAGGAAATCCCTCGATACAAAGACCAACTTATCTTTCTATATATCCCCAACAACCTTCAATTTGATGCATTGGATTCTCTGTTTTTCTATCACTACAATCCCTAAATCAATATGATTATCGGATTATCTATCTTATTATCCCTATAATCCCCCAATCATAATCACGGATTGGATGCACAAATTAATTAAAAAACAATTCTTAAAGAGACAGCATCTCAAGGGTTATTTAATAATGACTCTCTCTAAAGAAATAAAAAAAATAAGAACAAGTTGTTCACACTTTGCAAGATTTATAAAATTCAAGAGAGAAAAATTAATCAACCAACAGCTTAAAACTCTTAAAATGATTGGGTATTTATAGGTGAACTCCCAATCGTCATCTTGATCACCAAATGATCATATTTATCTAAAAAAATATTTATAATAGAACTGATTTAGAAACTGATGAACATCATTTTCACACTTACTAATATTAACATGATAAAATCCATAAGGAAGTCCATCGGACTAACCTGGTTTAAATACTGAATATGGAAAACTAATTTTAATATAAGGAAAACCTTCTTACACAATGATGGTGTAAATCAATAAGACATCAAAAAATCAGTTACATTATATCCATTTAAGTGCTAGGTGTCTAAGTCATTATGACAAACTCTGAGAAATATGACCACTAGGAGATCAAGATGATTGTTTGGAGCTCACCTATAAATTCTGGTTGATTACATTTTCTCTCTAAATTTTTATAAAACATGAAAATCATGAAAATCTTGTTCTTAGTCTTTTTTATTTCTTTAGATGGATTCATTCTTAAAGAAACCTCATCAGGTTTCCTCTTTAAGAAATCTTTTTTAATTCGTTTGTGCATCCAACCTGTGATTGCGATTGAGGGATTGCAGGGATAGAAATATGGATAATTTGATAATCGTATTGATTGAGGTCTTGTAAGGATATAAAGATAATGAATATAATCCATCAGATCGTGGTCTGTCAGGGATATGCAAATAGAAAAACCAAACATAGTATTGAGGGATTTCCTTATTTAGGAAAGATAGATTTTCTTGTAAGTATAAAACAACAGATACCTTTAGCCAAGGTTTGTGGATACTTGAATCTAAAGGATAAAATATATCAATTCTTTATAAATAATTATAAGTCATTCTTACATTTTTTATTCTAGTACTTGTTGTATAAAATTACTTTATTCTATTGTACATGTATCTAATAGTTTTATCGTAACAAAACTGAATATGATAAACATAATATTTTTTACTAATCAAATCTACTATAAATTTTTGACATACTCATATAATCATATATATTTTAAATAAGATATATTTACTCTAATACAATCATATTTTTTGTGATTATGATTCATTTACTCTGATATATCTAAATCTATCTTGACTACGATACATTGTAAATCTTACTAATCCAAGGCTAAATCAGATCCTTTACTAAAGAGGTTTTGTGACTTTTTTAGTTTAAACTCTTTTAAACTAATGTTTTTAAAAACTACAATTCACCCCCTCTTATAATAGATCTATCTAGAATACATTCTATAAATCTTAATATCAATATAACTCATTTTGATATCCAAAAAAATAAACCTAACAAGAACTATTTGGGGATCTATTGGATTTATTTGGGGTCATAGAAAATAATATAAAAATAACTAGTAATATAGTTCATTCAAGAGTAGTATAATAGAAAAATATTGATGTTTCTAAGAGGAAATGGGATAATACCTATGAAGGTGATGTGTAAATAAATTTATTTAATTATCCTTCTGATGAAGAAAATTATTTTCTACTTATGAAGAACATTTTTGAATTCTTCACCAAGTTAGAAAAGATCTCATATCCAATATATATCTTAGGAGATTTAGATTACCAGATTACTTTATCCAAAGGTATAACTATCTAAAATATTCTACCTTATTGTTTGTTTTGATGCTATTGGGAGCTAATTATGGGTGAAATTGATGTTATTTGTAGGTTTATTGATGGTTCTTTATTACAAAGATGGTTGTCGATTTTGGGGTATTTTAATGGACTATTATTATGGTGACTTCAACTTATACTACATTTTATATTATTTTTTTGTGGTTTTATTTTTCTTTAGTTATTTTTATTTGTCTTATTATCTTTTAAGGGGGGATTGTACTCTTATCTTTTATCTTAGAAAAAAATATTTTCTTATAAAATAAAAAATAATTAATTTTATTTTTTCTTTTTTATATATTAATAAAAACAAAAACAATAATAATAATGATAAAATAAATTATATATGTGGGTGCTTAATAATATAATATTATGATTAGTATGATTGGACAATTTTAAATTTGAAGTGTGATGTGAGATTTCTTTTAAAATCTTTCATCAAGGTGGTCAAAAATAAGAATTTTTTTATAATGATTTTGGATTTCACACTTATGGTAATGAATAGGTGGATTCATAAATCAATTTGATAAAAATATTCATTCAAAATATTGAGGATATTCATTGATTTCAATTAGCGAAGAAGAAATACAACTACATGCTTTAAAATTTGGGTATGCACTTATTGTTCTTTTTGATGTCTATTGGCCATCAATTGATTAAGAAATAGTTTGAAGTGATTGGATTTCTACTATTATTGGTTTTAAAATTAAATTATTCAAATATTATCTTTAATAAAAAATTAGAGAGTTTTATTATTTTTTGGATTACAAAATAGTCTAATTTCAAGGGTTTTAAGATGAAAGTTAAAAAATGGGCTGTGTATTTTTACCCTGACCTTGAATATATTGGGGTTTTAGTGTGTATTTATTTTCCATTACTATTGATATATCTTCTTTATTAATCATACATTTTTTCTATTGGATATAATATAATAAAACTAATTGAAATTGATTTTGTATCAAGAAAAATTTTCCAACCTTCTATTTAAAAAATATGACCAGAATTGGATTTTTTTTAAGATACATGTCTATATAATCTAGATAAAAAATAGCTCATTCAGTTTTACATAAAATATTTTTTATGAAAATATTTCACATTCCAATTGAATTTTTATTTTTTAGTACTTTTTAATAATTATTGTTTACATTCTTCTCTAAAATGAGACCCAATAATTTTGACAGGAATGGAAAATTAAAAATTAATTAGGACCCTTGAGTGGAATTGTATAAGAGGTGAGAACTATTGGGGTATTGAGGAAAAAATTTCTTTCATAGAAACCAATAATCATTTTGAATGATGTTATTTATTATTTCAATAATGATTAATCTTGGAATCCAAATATATTTAAAGATAATGCTACTATCGAGGATGAGGTGAAAGTCCAGGCTATAAAATTCCCTAAATTTTAAGGTGTGTTTTATTTAAATTTTATTGAATATTTTGTATATTAATAATTTTGGGATATTTTGAGGGTGTTAAAGGTGGCCTAGGACTGATATTTAGGGAGTTTTAAATGGTTTTGAGATTTAATTATTCTATAGGTAGGGTGACATTTTGTGATGTTGGAGGCCATGGTATAATGAGTGGTGTGATCTATGATCACACCATGGCCAATAGGTTCCATGGTGTAACGTCATAGATATGGGAAGGCTCATGTATTGGTGGTGGGAATCCATGATGTGAGACCATTGCTGGGGGTTGATCACAACATAATTATCATAGTTACAACATGAGGGTAGCCTAGTGGAATCAGTCCTTCTTAATAGGGATGGATAGTTACACCATAATCTAGAGGGTCCATATCAAAATGAGGTATTTTATGGGTGAACCATGTCATCACCACTATTATCATGTCATCACCAAGCTATAGGGAAGTTTTTTAAAGGGGTTAAATTAGAAATTCTACTTACTCCCCTTAAACCCCTCCTCTCTTTCCCCCTCAAGCCCCAAAAAAAATTCCCTAATGTTAGATCTCTCTCATGGCCCCCTAATCACCTTATCTCTCCCACTTATCCTTTCATGTTTTTTTTGTTACAGATGTTCTCTCTTGGTAATTATAACACCATTCATGGAATAAATTCATTCTTCTTTCACTATTTCCATATTTTTCATCTCAAAAACCTAATTATGAGTTTTTAGGTTGATTTTATGGTTTTGTTGGATCATTCATGAACCAAAGAGTGTGACTTGGAAAGTGTGCTCTATTAAACATGAGGTAAGAATTATTTACCAGGTTATATGTTTTTTATGATGTTATATATTCTGAATTTTATGCGGGTGTGTGAGTTGGCCTTGTGAGGTTATATTTTCAATATCAAAGTGACTAGGAGGGTCTATATAGATTTTTCTAACCATTTAATGTGGGAGTTATGGTTACATGTCTTAGAAATAGTGGGATTCCATATTATTCCATGGTTAGAGGTAGGGTTGTTTACCAAGTTGAATTGGTCTAAGATTGAGTTTTTTTATCTCGGTTAAGGATGTGTTGACAAATTAGGGTGGTATTTAGGTGTGGTTGATGATTTCATTCACTTTATGAGGTGTTGGGTTCATGACCATTGGTATGTGAGAATACTTGATAGGTTGGTAAAAAATAATCTCTAGGATTTATCTAAGGGTAGGATTATTTATATTGCTTTATTACTTACTCTTACTTCATACTTGTGATATGCTGATAAAAATGGTTGTAACCCCATATTGAGTGATAAAATGGTGGATCTTTTTATGATGGTATGAGATTAGGGATATTTACAGCCAACTTGAGTGATAAGGTTAGGTTTTCACACCACATACTTTAATGTTTTAATTATTTTATTTATTTATTCATATTTATCATTCTTCTAATGTTTAAAGTTGGGTTTCCTTGAATTTTTTAAATTTTGGGACTTATATTAATGGAATATAGTTTTAAACACAATTAGTGTTAACCATATTAAATAAATATAATTTTTATCATTCTCATTTTTCATAGTTAGTAAATTATTTTTTAAACTATGTGGATAAACCGTGTAGGTCTCCTAGAGTGTCTAGTAGAGGTTTATGGTTTAAAAAATCTTGTATCAAATCCATGTGACTTTTCCGATCTTTCAAAAATTAGAATTTCTTAAACTACCCCTCTCAAATTAAACTCTCCCTCACCCATATCTTCCTTTATAACACTCTAATATATTAAATTATACATTTTACTTTAAAACCTAATATGTTGGATAGATTGTGACACTCATAACACAAAACTAAAATAAACCAGGACACACCTTATTAAAATAACTCATTATGATGTAAAACATCAATAAGAAAACTATAATAACAATAAATCCTCAAGTAACTAAATATATAATAAAATAATTTATTATAAAAATATATATTTAAATTCCTTACATGTTATTATTATTATTTTAATGAATGGTTGATTTATTTATTAAATTTAAGGGTTATAAGATATATAATTAATGAAAGGTGATTAAAACTATTAAACATTAAAAAAGGAATATTTTTCAAGAAACAATTTTTAAAGTGATGTTTTTTTAACTAAAAAGAAAATTGATCGATTTAAAAGAATTATAATAATATTTAATATTTGAAACTAATATATTAACACTCATTCAATTATTAATTGATGTGAAATGGGATTAAGAATATTTAATGTATAAAAGTTTATTTTTTTGTCACACTCATCTTTCTTTATATTTTTTATTTTCTAATAAAAGATAAATTTAAAAATTTAGGAATTTTAATTTGAAAAAATGAACTTTATTGTTTAATTCACAATTTTAAATTTCACTTAGGGTTAAATTTTTAGATTTTTCTAAAAAGATAAATTTTATGTGAATGGTGAAAAATATAGTTTTTAATAATACTATTAAATTTTTTACGTAATCATGACACAAGCATGACTTAAAACTTTTAAAAATTATTTTTAATGACCATTAATTTTAATAAAGAGTAAAATTATTAATTAAAAAATACTATGTTGAATTTAGAAAACCCAAATTTAACATTTGGAAACTAAGGAAATCTTTTATTTTAATAAAAAATATTTTTTATATTTCAATTTTAAATATGTTTTCACAAAGTATAATTTAGTTTTTTTCTACTTTGTAGGTCTCATAACTCTTATTTTTTTAACAATAAAATAATTAATTTTATTTTAAATCACTAATATTGATAATTTTATCCTAAACATAATTTTTATTTTTAAAAATACTCTTTCACTAAAAAAGGTTTCTTATGCGTTATGTACCCTCAAATTAACTTTTATATCCCTTAGAAATTTTATTTAACAAAATGATAATAAAATTTTAAACCAAAATTCTCAAATTAATTAATAATTATAATCTTAATTTTAGTCACTAAAACTAATTACAAAGTCTAAGAATGAGTTACCATGGTAAAAGTTAATTTGGGAAAAAGTTAAAAATAAATAGAAAAACCTAAAAAACACTCAAAATGTAGCACCCCAATATTTTATTTTATAAATAATACTATATTTAATTATTTCTAAAACATGCAATATGTAGTATAAACCAAACTATAATATACTAATAAAATATTATTATTTAAATTTTAATGTTATAACTTAGCCATTGTATTGAATGGTATGAATATGAGTAATAGCATTTTGATATATATATATATATAGAAATTTTTTCCTTAATAAAATGATTACCCAATCATACATTGATTATCAATTTGTTAGAAATGTTGATAAAATATTTGGAAGGTAAAAGATATATTTTTCATAAAACTATTTTTATATATGAAATGTATTTTTATCATAATAGATAAAATTAACCACTCTTGATAAATATTATACTAAAATTATTATATTATACATCTAATTAAATTAATTAATATTCATTTCAATGTGGTTATTAGGTGAGGAATGATTATAAAGTCATTTTATGCTTCAAAAATGGTTTTTATTTCATTTTATGTTCGAATATTATAATTAATTTTGTTTACATTTATAAATTTTATTTGAAAAAATGGAATTTATTTTTTAAATAATTACTATAAAATTATCTTAGAATTAATTTTTAGCAATTTTTTGAAATGATTGATTTTTATGTGAATAGTGGAAATACCAATTTTTACAAAACAATCATTTCTTTTCTTTCATTAATTTAATTTTAAAGTACCATTTTTATTTTTATTTTTGTTTTAAAGTAACATAATTTCCATTAAATTAAAAATTATCAAATTAATTCCATTTTAATCAAAATTATATTTTATTTTGGTATAAGTTCATTTTTAATCTTAAAACGGATTTTTCTAAACCCCATTTTTAGTTCTGTTTTGCAAAATTATATTAAATGTAATTTTTACCACTTTTTAAAATTAAATCCTAGAAAAAGGATCCCATATGTTAATCATAATATTAAAATTATTTAATAAGTTCCATTTCATTTTATTTAGTCATATTGAATAGTAAGCACACTAAAAGTTTATCACTATAGTAAAAGGTAAAATGCGTTAAACAGGGTTAAAACAATAGGATAAGATCCCAAAATCAATGAAAAACATTAATTTATTTCATTTAATGATTATAATTATAAAATAAACATCATATATTTTAAAATATGTATTTTTTTCCACTTTCCTTTCATTAAAACCCTTGTATTATTTTAAGATAAGAGTAATTGAAAAATGTCATTCTCTCTCACTTATTATGTTTTCATGAAATGGATATCAATAAAAATGGTATATTGATAAATAAATATGATAAAATTAATTAATAATAAACTATATTTGTGATATTAAATAATTTTTAATTTTTAGTGATGTTATAATTACATAAGACATTTACACAACACTGACACATCACTTACGTTAGTAATAGGAAATCAAGTGAAGTATTTTTAAAAAATTCATAATTAATATATTTTAGTTTAATTAGGATTTTTGAAGATTTTAATAAATAATTAAAAATTATAATTTATGTTTAAATTGTTTATATTCTAATTTAATTATTATATGGATGCCTTTAAAATCAAGATATGTGAATAGTTCTGAAAATGTCTTTAAATAAAATTTAATGTTCAAAAATTATTTTTAAATAATTATAAAACTATAAAAATACTATATTAAATATAGTGGATGTAAAATTATTTATATTATCTTTTATGGTTCCTGTATGTTCCACTTTTTATTTTTAAAATTACTTTCATGACCATAAAACATTGAAAATTTACAGAAATGCCATTGGTTTTTGCCTATAAAAAGGGAGTCACTTCAACCTTTTCAAAATACAACTCATGTTTAGTTTTATCTCAAAAATATAAACAACTTCCACTCTAAAATTTAATTCAAACAACCCCGTTCCCCTGTATTTACCATAAAACTCTTCTTAAAAGTCATTAAGCTCAATCGAAATGAGGATAACAAAAGAGGTGGTGCAAGTTTCAATCGATTTATTTTAAGTTTATTTCTTGATAGACCTCCTTAAAATATATCACAACCATTCGGATATAATAACATAAATATATATAGTATAATAAATTGTTATTATCTTGATGGTAAAATCCTTTTCCATCACCTTTTACATATAATTTAAAATGAACACTTCTCTCGTGGGTACTCTAAACTACCAGATCCATAAAGTGATGTGTTTTGTTGTTCATCACTAGATTATAGGGAAAGTTAAAATTATAGATAAAATAAATATATATATTATATTCATAACATATTTATGATTATGGAAACTTAAAATAATATATACTTTATTTTTTTCAACCTAGTATAAAAATGGAAACATCACCCATGTGTAAGTGCTGACTACCGCCACCATGATACGACGTGTTTCATTTTTCATGCCTCGCTTTAATGAATGGTTAAAATATTTTGTTTAATTTATAAAAATAATTATTATTTTATTATTAATATATTGTATATGACTGAATAATGAACCCTTTTGACCATGGTCAATGCACCGAAGTTATTTTGAGGTTATGAACCAAAGAACCTTAAAACATTCTATGTAAACATAACTGATTTTTTAATGAAATAAGATATGGTAAAAATGAAATAAATGGAATAATGATATGAAATAAACATGAAAAATATGCTTAATTAAGTATAAGATTAATATAATTTTATTATTTATTATTTATAGAACGTAAAAAATGTGTCAGGACACCAGGCAAGGAATTTCTCATATCAATTTCAGTTATTTGAGACTTATTCCATTTTCACAACATTGTTTCTTATATGTGGTGTATATAATACCATATAGAAGTATTCTATAATTCATTTACTAAAATTAAATTTTCAACAACCCTATAAAAGTGAGTCTTAAATTTCTAAATGTTATTCCCCATGTCAACATGATACACATTTCTTTTTCGGAGCTTACTTGATTACAACTCTCTAAATAGGCATTCTTAGCCTGGAGTAGTGTTAGGATGGGTGACCCACTAGTAAATTCCTCAAGGTGTGTATGATTAAAGATAAAACACACTAAAAGAACTTTTTTTGGCCTTTGGGGACAATATTTAGTCAGATAAGTGGCCCAGTGGGTATTAGCATGTGGTGTGATGGGAAGGTAACCAAGGTATTACAAGATACCCATGGGTCAGTTTGGAAGGTTCATGGCATTGAGAGGTTACATCATGTAAAATGGTATCAAATTCAATACTTAATCATAAGTATAGAAAAACTTCATGGATTTTAGATTTGGGGTCCACAATAAGGATTTTTTCCCTTAAAGCGAGGAGGAATGTGACACCACTAGAAAATTGTAACTTAAATGATTAAATGTAACTACCCATGTCAAAAAGGTGAACCTTTAATTTTGGGATTATACCTTATTAGAACTCCTCAATTTAGAAATCTTATCCTAGATTAGTTTCAGGATGAGTTACCTCTTGGTATGTTCCCTAGTGTGTGAGTGAATGAGTACAAAATACACTAAAAGAACATATGTTTCCCAGTGGGGAAATTATTTTTTATGATAATTTACCCTGGTGGGTAATAGCATATGGTGTGTTGGGGAGAAAAGAAATATATAACAGGAGACCCATGGTTTAGTTGACTAGGTTCAGATCTCGAATAGGGTGGGTTATGACACAAGTGGTTTAAAGATACTTTTAAAATACTCTTCTTAAATATAATTTTTATTTAAAATTTAAACAGTGGTAAGGTATTTTCTTTTAAACATTATTTTAAAATTCTCTTATCAAAATAGTTCTCCTCTATTTCAATTTTTTAAAAATATTTTAAGAATGTTCTTAAAATATTTTCAAAAGGCATTTTAAACTATCATTTTATCTTTGAAAAGTTTTTAAAAATGAATATTTTAAATGTTTTATGTATGAGACACTTTTGACTCCTTTTACCATAGTGGAAAATATTTTTTTACATATATATCAAGAATGGATTTTCACACTTCCATATCCTTTCATCATTATCAAGATTTATCTATAAGTTATAATGGTTTTTTAAAGAATATATTTTTTCCATTGTTTTGGGAGTTTCTATTTTTTAAAATTTTAAATGAAAATTATATTTATTCTCATATTTATGAGGTAAGTGGAAGTAATTTTTTATGGGATGTAATAATAATTTTAAATTTTTTTGATTAAATTTTCATGTTATCAAATGTTTTTATTTAAAATTATGGTGAAAATTTCATGTTATTAAATGTTTTGATTTTAAAACATTAAACTTGGGTGTTATTAATGAAAGTGGGATTGGGTAGTGAACCAAAACCCTTATGGGATTATGTCCATTATATAATGGGTGGTTTATTTAAAATCCTCCTTGGGTAAATTTATAGTGTTAACTATTTTATGTCACTCCTAAGAGAATTTTTAAGGATTTAATTACTCCAATGAAGTGATCTAGGTAACTTATGTAAGCTACTCAGAATAGAATGTGGACCGAGTTAATTACTCCTATGTAGTGATAGAGTTAACATATAATAGTTACTCCTAAGAGAATATTGGAATTAACCTATTAGATGATTCCTTGAATAAATTATGATGAAAATTTTTTCCCAAGTTTCTAACATGGTTTCTTTATGCTTAAAAATAAGTTTTCAAGGAAATATTTTGATTTCAAAGGGTAAATAATGACTTTTCGATTTAAAGAAAATTTTATGATCTCCTAAATGTGAACGGTTTTTTTTCATAATAAATAATTCCTAAATTATGATTTTTCAATTATTATTGATTAAAAAAATTCTGAAAACATTAGGATTTTAATTTTATTTCATGACTCAATAAATGATTGTTTTGATCTGAAAAGTTTATTATGTAAAAATAAAAATATCCTTATGGGTTTTCATGAATTTTAAATGGATTAATGAGTTTAATTTATTTTGATATCACATAAAGTGATTTGTTTTTATCATTACACATTTTCAAATTATTTTCACTAGGATTAGGATATGTATGTATTATTAAAAGGTCAATGGTGACATGTATTTAATAAATAAAAGGATTCATGAATAAAAAAATAGTGTAAATATAAAAGCCAATTATTTTTTAAAAAGGGGAATTGAGTGAATGTTTCCAATTTGTATTGTATGTTTCTGATATGTAACGGTTTTTCCTAATTGTTTATAACTCTAATACAAAAACATACTTGAAATGTAAGAACTGAAACCCTTGTTATAAATCATGTAATTATAGGTTGATTATGTTACCAAGAATTATAGTTGTCATCAAAGGAAAGGTTTAGATAATTTTAGAGGTTATGATGACTTAGATGAGTATATATTAAAATTTTTAGATACCATTATGGGTTAATAATTCTAAGGATGTTTATAAGTTTAAATTCATAGGTGCCCCTTTTATGGTTTTATGTGATGCGAGTTTAAGATGATTAAAGATATTTAGGGGACATTTATGGTAATAAATCCATTAGGTTTAGTATGTGTTTTTATGAAAAGGTTATTTTGAGAAGTATGTTTTTTTATTTTGTGGAAATAAGTTGATAGTTATTGATAAACTTTATGGTTAATACATTTCTTAATGTTGAGGTAATTATAGTAAATTGGGATAAAGGGTTAATAAATTTTGGGGAAAATGTGTTATTGGATTGATAACCATGAATTGAAAAGTTATTTGGTGACTAAGTGATTAAATTTATTTATGAATAAGTTCAAAATATTTTTAGGCATATTATAGGAATCAATCTAAATGGGGTATTTTTGGATAGTGTGATATTTTATGTCAAAATGATCGATATTAATTGAGGAATAAAGATTGGGTTAACTTTGGAAGCATATGTGTTTTTTAGTTTTATGGGGATTCAAGTTATTTATATAAAATATTAACATATTTTATAGAATATATGATTAGGGAATATACATTTTTAGTATGAAGCATTATCGGTGATTAATGTTGTTTAGATGTTTATTTTTATTTGATCCCAAATTAATATTTCTAATTATTTTAGTTTTTTAAATTTTTTTCTTGTATATTTTGAAGAGTTTTAAGGTTAGTTATTTTTGGAATTATTTAAGTTGAACTTTGGGTATTATTTTTTAGGCTTTTTATATTAATGTAGTATTTCCTCATATAAATAATTTATTCATATTGGATATTATCTTGTCTATTGATAACAATTTTTGGTTTTGATTAATGGATAGAAACAAGATAAATAACTTTTCATCCTCTTGTGGAACTTGTGATCTGTTAAAATTTTAATTTAGTGCTTGAGGGATGAAAAATTCATCTTGAAAATTCATTATTTGGAATAAGAGATGAGAATTGGAAATGGAAAGCTACTTTAAAGACAACCAAATGAAAAAATTATGCTTATGTTATGAAATGAAGTCATGTAATTATATTTTATCTTATTCTCTATATTTCTAGTTAAATAATTCCTTAACCCAAGTAAGAGGAAGATAAATCTATAAATACTTATCTAAAAAAATTTTATCAACTATTAAGGTATTATTTTAGAAACTCATATACAAGTATGAGTCTTATAGAGGAATAATTTTTCTAAAATAACAAGTTTCTTGGTCCTGGCCTATAAATTAATGTTCATTATAAAATATATATTTGATTTTATTATTATGTTATAATAAACACATTTTGAGATAATTATATTAAAATTATGAACACTCAATTATTTTAATGGGGATAATGTAATAGTATGATATTTTAGTTTAAAAACAATACAATTTTTATTTCATGGACCACATGAATATCGATCTTAAAACGAACTGTGATATACTATTAAAATATTATTATTTAAATACGAGTGTTATAACCTAGTTGATGAATTAGAAGGTATGAATAGAAGTAATTGAAATTTTAAATATATATAGAAATTACTTCCTAATAAAATTAAAAAACAATAATATATTGATTATCGATTGGATATAAATAAAGATAAAATATTTTCAAAGTAAAAGAGATATTTTTTATATAATAAAATATGTACACAATGTATAAAAAAATTATAAATTTTATTTTAAAAAAATAAAAAAATTGAAATCTTCATTTCAAAATTATCATAAAATAAATTTTTGGGATTTTTCTTAAAAGATTGATTTTTAAGTGAATAGTGAAAAGTTGTGATTTTTATAAAACTATCTTTTCTTTTTAAAAAAATAAAGTAATTTTAAAGTATCATTATATTTCTTAAAGTAACATAAGTTCCATTTTATTTAAAATATTCTAATTAATTGTATAGGAATCGTCATCATATTTTTTCTAGTATAAGTTCATTTTTTTCTAAAAAACACTATTTTCTAAAAAATATTTTTTTTTGTGTTTTACAAACTATATTAAAAATAAATTTTTAAAAATTATGATAATAAAATACCCAAAAATAAATTTCATATTCTGAATATGTGTTTTTAAAAGATTTAATAAGGTTTATTTCATTTTTTTATTCATATAGAATACTAACTCTGACAAAATTTTATCACTATAGTAATGGGTAAAATGGGTTAAACGGAGTTAAAACTATGGGATAAGGTCTAAAATTTAATCCAAAACATGATTTTATTTCATTATATGAGTGTAATTAAACAATAACCATTTAATATTTTAAAATATGGATTTTTTTTTAACTTTCATTTCATTACAACCTTTATATTATATTGATCTAAGAGAAATTACAAAATGTCACTCTCTCTCACTTATTATGTTTTCAAGGAATATATATAAATAAATTTGATATATTAATTAATTTAGATGAAAAAATATATGAATAATAAACTATATTTTTTATATTAATATTTTTTAATTTTCAGTTAAGATATAATTACCTAAAACATTTATGCAACACTAACATAATGCTTGTATAAGAAATAGAAAAATAAAGTAAATTATTTAAAAACCCTTCATGTAATTTTTTTTGTTAAATTACGTAATTAAAAAAATTATCGATAACTACAAATTATAATTTATCGTAAAAAAATTTATATTTGAATTCCACTTTTATCTTATTTTTTTTTAAAGTAAATATATGTGAATAGTCATGAATATGACTATAAATAAAATTTAATATTTAAAAATAATTTATAAATAATTTAAAAACCATAAAAAACCCCATAGTAACTCAATTTATTATAAATTTTAGATCCTATAAATCATGTTTCATTTATATTCCGCTCAGAATTTTAAAAATTACTTTCATGACCCTTAAACATTTAACAAATGTGAAAATGCCTTTGATTTTTTCCTATAAAAAGGGACTCACTTCAACCATTACAAAACATAACTTAAATTTGGTTTCATCTTAAAAATATAAAAAAATTAACACTCTAAAATTCCATTAACACATCCCTAATCCCCTATAGTGACCATAAATGTATTTTTTAAAGGCCTTAAGATCAATGGAAAGGAGGATATCAAAAGATGAAGTATGAGTCTTAATCGATTTCTTTTATATTTATTTATTCTTCTACCTCATTAAAATATATAATAACCATGATAATATAATAATATATTTATCTCTAAAATAATCAATTAATTATTATAATTATGGTAAACAACTTTTCTACTACCTTTTCTATCCAATGGAAAATGAACACTTCACTCATGCGTATATGTGGACTACCACCACCACAAAGTGATGTGTTTCATTATTCATCCTCGGCTCATATGGTTTGTTTAAATGATTTATAAAATTAATATATATGATATTCATGACATATTTATGATTTTTAAAAATTAAAATAATATATAATTAATTTCTTTTCTACCCAGTAGAAAAATGGAAAGGTTCATCATGTGTACGTGTTGACGATCACCTCCATGATACGATGTATTTTATTCATCTTATATACCATCCATGTCTGGTTAAAAATTGTATTTAATTTATAAAAATGATATTATTTAATGATTTATATTATTTATATAATGTAAAAATGGCCCCTTTTACTATTTTTAATGCGCGAAAGTTATTTTCAGGTTACAAACCAAATGACCTCAAAATGTTTGATGTTAACTTAACTGATTCAGTAACTAAATAAGTCATGGTAATAAATGAAATTAAATGAATAATTATAATGGAATGAACATGAAAAAATGTTCTTAATAAAGTATAAAATTAATATAATTTTATTATTCAATGGTTAGAGAATGTATGAAATGGTTTAGGAATTGAGGTAATGGATTTCTTGACTCAATTTATTTTATTGGAGACTTATACCATTTTCTACATAATTTTTCTTTTATGTGGTGTATATAATTTCATATTCATGTATTTTATCATTAATTTACTCAAATTAAATTTATTTTGAAATATTTTTAAATTTAACTTCTTTAATGTTCTTTTGATTTAAAAGTTACCAAGTTGTAAAGGGTTTTCTTTAAAACCACATTTTTAAATTCTCTTATCAAAATCATTCTCTTCTATTTCCATATTGTTTAAAATGTTCCACTTATGATATTAATATATTTTAAAATGTAATCTTTAAGAAAATTCCATACAGGTCACTTTTAAATCTTTTTCCAAACTGTAAAATAAAATTTAATGTATACAGTATAAATTAATTTTTCAATCATCTTAGACTATCTTTATAATCAAACTTTATCTAAAAGTTTCCTTGGTTTTTAAAAGAATATAATTTTCTCATTATTCTTTTAATTTTTATTTTTAAAATTTTTTTAAAATAAAATGATATTTCTTATTATTTTTATAAGATAATTGAAATTTATTTTTCTTATAGGATGAAATTCCAAATTTATGGTTTTTATGATGAAAAGTAAAAATTATAAAATGTTTTAATATAAAGGTATATAGAAAATTTCAAGTTGCTAAATATTTTAATTTAAAAAAAATATCACTTGGGTGTTATTAATGAAAGTGGGAATGGGGAGTGAACTGAAACACTTATGAGACTATGTTCATTATGTATTGGTTGGGTTCGTTAAATCCCTATAATACATTGGGTAAATTGATGTATTAAATTAATGCAATCTAACACTAAAGGAATATAGTTATAGTTAATTACTCCTATAAAATGATTAAGTTAATTTTAGTAAGTTACTCCAAAGAGAATATGGATATATTTAATTACCCTTATGAAGTAATGGAGTTATCTGATAATAATAACACCTAAGAGAATATTTGAATTATAATATTAGGATATTATTTGATGAAATTATGTCTCAAGTTCATTACATGGTTTCTTTATTATTAAAAATTGTATTTCATGGAAATATTTTGATATTAAAAGGTGAACAATGAGTTTAGGATTTAAAGGGAATTTTATGATCTTCTAAAGGTGATAGGTTTGTTTTCATGTCAAAGATTTCATGAATTATTATTTTGTTTTTAAGTTTTAATACAAAATTTTTTTTAAATAAATGGTCTATAAAGTTTATTTCATTAGAAGGAAAATTATTATCTTAAGATAAAAATTTATTATTTTAAAAGGAAAAATTCATTAGGGAGTTTTTCATTAATTTTGAAAATGAATTAATGGGTTTCCTTTATATTTATAACCCTTACCCATCTTTATTTTTTTCATCCCGAGTTTTCAAATGCTTTTTACTAGGCTTAAGGATATGTCGAGATTATATAAATTTCAATTGTGACACATCTTGAACAAAGTAAAAGTTTCATTAATGAAACGGTGGTGTAAACTAAAAACCTATTTTGTAGAAAAAATGGGCATTGAGTGGAAGTTTACACTTTTTATTATCAGGTTTTGATATGTAAGAATTTTTCTTAATTCTATAAAAATCTAAATTTAAATGATCCTATAAATATAATAAAGTTCAAACCTTACTATAAATCATGTGATTATGTATTGATTATGTTATGTGGCATTATAGTTAGAATCAAAGGAAAGGTTTAGAAAACTTTAGAGTTTATAATGATTTATATAGTGATATTTTAAGAGTTTTAGATGATATCATGGGTTAATATGTCTAATTTTGATCATACTTTTAAAGACATGGATATCCCTTTCAAATTTTATGTTATGGTATTTTAATATGATTAAGGATATTGGGGAATACATTTATGGGGATAAAAACCTTGGGTTTAGTATTAGTGAAAAGTTTATTTGAGGAAGAATGTTTTTTTATTTTGTAGAAATAAGTCGAAAGGTATAGATAAACTTTAAGGTTAATACATTATTTAATTTTTATTTAATTATGATTAATTGGATAAATAGTTATACACTTTGGAAATATATGTTTTATTGGATAGATAACCATGGATTAAAAAGTGATTTTTTGGCTATGTGATTAAAGTTATTTTTGAAGAGCTTCACAATATTTTTATGAACATTATTAGAATAAATGTAAATGGAATATTTTTTTCTATTATTATATTTTATTTCAAAATAGTTTATGTTAATTTTGAAATGAATATTGAATTAAATTTGGAAATAATATATATTTTTTCTTTGGTGTTATAGTGATTCAGATTATTTATGGAAATTATTATCATTTTTTGGAGAATATATAATTAGGTAATATAGATTTTTTATGTGTATTTATCAGTGATTTATTTTTTTTGTATACAAATGTTAATTTGTTCTCAGAATAATATTAATGATTTTTTTTCAAATTCGATTTAGAATATTTTGAATAGGTTAAAGGTTAGTTGTTTATGGAATGATTTAAGTTGAACTTTGGTTATTATTTTTAAGACTTTGGAGACTAATGTTTTATCTATTTATATAACTTTTTATTTAGTATTGGATATTATATTGACTTATGCTAACCATTTTAGGTTTTGAATAATGGATTGAAACATGATATATAACCTTTCATCCCTTTTTAGATATTTTTATCTATTAAAAGATGAATTTAGTGCTTGAGCCATGAAAAATTCATATTGAATATTCATTTCATGGAATAAGAGATGAGAAGAAGTAGAAAACTTTTCAAAACAAAACTGAAGGTTGAAATTATTCTTATAGTATGGAATAAATTCAAGTAAGTGTATTTTATCACATTATCTATCTTATAGGTAAAATAATTCCCCAACTCAAGCAAGAGGAAGATAAATCTATCAAGTAATATCCAGAAACTATTTCTCATCTATTAAGGTTCACATCTAGAAAGTCATATGTAAGTATGAGAATTATGAAGATGCAATATTTTATTAAAAAAAATCATAATATTGACTTGGAAATTAATGTTCATGATAAAATATATAATTGATTTTATTACTATGTTTTTATATATTATTTTTGAGAGAATCAGATTAAATTTGTGAGGACATAATTTCATTGAGGGAGGATAAGTAACACGTGAAGATTTTATTTTAAAAATAATATTTTTTTTGATTGCATGTACCATAAGAAATACCATGCATAAAACGAAATGTGATATACTATTTAAATATTATTCTTTAAATATTAGCATTATAACTTAACTGTTGAATTAACGGGTATGAATAAGAGAATCCACAATTTGAAATATTTGTACAATTTTTTCCCTTAATAAAATGACAAATCAATCATACATTTATTATAAATTGGTTAGAAATTAAGATAAAAACCGTTTGAATGTAAAAGTTATATTTTTTATAAAAAATTATATATGCAATATGTTTTTTTATTAATATAATAAATTGATAATTTTTGATAAATTATTCCATTAAAATGATTAGATTATATATCAAATTAGATTAATTAAAATTCATTTAATTTGTGTTTTCATATGTGAAAATAGAATAATTTCATTTCATTCTTCAAAAATATATTTTCTTAAAAAATATATTTTCTTTAAAAAAATATTTTTTTCAAAAATTGTTTTTATTTCATTTTATGCGTGGATATTAAAATTAATTTACACCACTTTTATAAATTCCATTTTAAAAAATGATCATTATTTTTGAAATAATCATGTTAAATTTATATTATAATTAATGTCTTGGATTATTATGAAAATGTTGATTTTTGAATGAATAACAAAATGTCAATTTTTACAGAACTGGTATTTCTTTTCATTAAATCAAGTATTTTTTAAATCTCATTATTTTTAGTTTTTTATTTTTAAAGTAAAATAATACCAATTTTAGAAAACATAATCTAATTAATTCCATGGTAATTGACATTATAGTTTATTTTGGTATAAATTCATTTTTATGTGTAGGAACGTATTTTGTAAAAAAAACTATTTTTTATTGCATTTTGAAAACATATATTAAAATTAATTTTTACCATTTCTAAAAATTGAATAATATAAAATGGATTCCAGATGTTGAATCATCATATTCAAATTGGGTAATAAGGCTTATTTTATTTTTTAGTTATATTAAATAGTAACCATGGTAAAAGTTTATCACCGTGGTAAAGGTTAAATGGGGTTAAATGGGGTTAAAAATATGTGATAAAGTCTTAAAATCAATTAAAATATGAATTTATTTCATTTTATGATTATAATTAAACCTAAAACATATTATCTTATATAATATGGTATTATTTTTCCACCTTCTATTTATTACAACCTTTATATTATTTTTTTGTTAAGAGTAATTACAAAATGTCACTCTCTCCCACTTGTTATGTTATCATGGTACGGATATATATAAAAATGATATATAAATGACTATAGATGATATAATGGATAAAATATCAACTATATTTATTTTATTAATATATTTTTAATATTTAGTGTTGATATAATTACCTAAAATGCTTTTGAAACATCGACACAGCGCCTGTCCAAGCAATAAAAAATCTAGTAAACAATTTACAATATAATAAAACTAGTATTTTTTGGTATAATTATGTTTTTAAAATAATTTAACAGGTGATTAAAAATTATAAGTAATGTTTTAATATTTTATATTTGAATTCTATTTTTATCTTTATGCCTTTAAAGTTAATATATGTGAATAGTCATGAAAATAACTTCAAATGAAATTCAATGTTTAAAATTTATTTTTAAATCACTAGAAAACCTAAAAACATACAATATTCACCCAATTAGATGGAATATTTTAGATCCTATCATTATCTCTCATGTATTTTCCACTTTTAATTTTTAAAATTACTTTTATGGCCCTTAAACAATGAAAAATTGGGAAAATGTCATTGACTTGTTTCTATAAAAATGGATTCACATCAACCTTTTCAAAAAAAACTCTATTTTGGTTTTATATAAACAATAAAAAAATATCACTAAAAAATTTTATTCCCACCTCCCCAATCGCTTTTAGTGACTATAAAACTCCTTTTTAAATGCCACAAGATCAATCAAAATGAATATATTAAAAAAGTTGGTATAAGACTAAATAAATTTATTTTAAGTTTATTTTTACATCCTTCAAATATATAATAACCATGTTTATATAATAACATCCATACATAAACAATACTTATGTTGATGGAAAAATACTTTTCTATCACCTTTTCTATCTAAGGGAAAATTAACACTTCGCTCGTGCGTACATGTAGACTATCACCTCAACAAAGTCATGTGTTTAATTTTTCATCACTGAGTAATATAGATGGTTAAAATGATGGATAAAATAAATATATATGATATTTATAAATTATTTATGATTATTTAAAATTAAAATAATATCTAATTCATTTATTTTCCACCTATTAGAAAAATGGAATCGTTGCTCGTTTGTACGCACAGGCTATCGCCTCCATGAAATGATGTATTTAGTAACACATGTCTAAATTTTATGTATGGATATAAAATTGTATTTAATGTATAAAAATTATAATTATTTAATTATTAATATTCTTTATATGGGGAAACAATGACCCCTTTTTACCATGTTCATCACACCAAAATTATTTTGTGGTTATAAACCAAACAACCTCAAAACATAAAATGTAAACTTAATTGATTTAGTAACTAAGTCATGTTCATAAATGATGTAAAAGAAATAAATATAATGGAATAAACATGAAAAAAATTATTAATAAAATATAAAACTAATATAATTTTATTTATATGTAGTTATAGAATGTACGAAATGACTTGGGACATGAGGTATGGTATTTCTAATCTCAATTTTCTTTCCTTGATACTTATACAACTTTCACCACATGTTTTCTTTTGTGTGGTATATATAATTCCATATGGGTTTATTTCATCATTAATTTATTCAAATTCAATTTCTTTACAAATAACTTTAAAGTTCACTTCTTCAATTTCCTTTTAATTTTTAATTTACCAAATTGGTAACGAATTTCCTTTAAAATGTTGTTCTAAAATTATCTTATAAAATATTTCCCTTCCATTTAAATTTCATTAAAATGTTTATAAATGTTCTAAAAATATTTTAAAGGAAATTTTTAACTATCCTTAACTCTTTACAATGGTTTTAAAAAAGTATCCTTTTAAATTTTTCCTTTTACGAGTCACTTCGGAATCTTTTTACCAAAGTGAAAACAAATTTTTTAACATATAAGGTATAAATATATTTCCCCATCATCTTTTAATTTATTAATAATCAACCTTAATCAAAAAATTTCCATGGTTTTTAAAATAATATACCTTTTCTCATTTTTCTAAGAATTTTTATATTTTAAATATTTTCAAAAGAAAAGTATATTTATTCTCATTTTTATGAGATAACTGAAATTGGTACTTCTTATAAAATAAAATGCCAATTTTATGGTTTTTATGATGAAAAT
The DNA here is from genome assembly GCA_963277665.1 of Viscum album. NCBI lineage: Eukaryota > Viridiplantae > Streptophyta > Magnoliopsida > Santalales > Viscaceae > Viscum > Viscum album. Next base: position 879,168,915 of record OY728153.1, on the reverse strand, counting down.
TAAAAGATATAAAATGTTTGTATTTAAATTTATGGTGAAATTTTCATGTTATTGAATATTTTAATTTTAAAACATGACACTTGGGTATTATTAACAAAAGTAGGAATGGAGACTCAACTCAAAACCATATGGTACTATGTGAATTATGTGATGGATGGTTCTGTTAAATCTATCTAATGGATTAGCTAAAGTGATGTATTAAATTGATGTAAGTTAATACTAAGAGAATGTGGATTTAGTTAATTACTCCCAATAAGTGTTGAAGTTAACAGATATAAGATACTCCTAAGAGAATATGGATAGATTTAATTACTCCAATAAAGTAATGAAGTAAAATAATAACGACAACTCCTAAAAGAATATTGGAATTATCGTATTAGGTGATTCCATGATGAAAGTATAATAACTATTATGCCCCAAATTTTTTACATGGTTTCTCAAATCTTAAAATTGGGTTTTCATGGAAATGTTTTCATTTCAAAAGGTAAATAATTAGTTTATGATTTAAATAAAATTTTATGATCTTTTAAAGGTAAAAGATTTTTTATCATGTTAATGATTTCATGAATTATGATTTTAAATTTATGAATTATAACAAAAAAATTATGAAAAGTTTGGGCTTTAAAGTTTTTTCCACATGTAAGTAAATGACTATTTCATGAACTATGTTTTATTAATTGAGACTGAAAACTTCATTATGGGTTTTCATTAGTTTTTTATGAATTAATTAGTTTACTTTATTTTTATATCCCTTTACTAAGATTTATTTTTCTCATACCAAGTTTTGAAATGTTTTTCACTGGTCTTAAGGATGTATTGGGATTATAGAAATTTAAATGGATAAAATTATTGAATGAAGTAAAAGTGTCACTAATGAAATGGGGGAGTAAACTTAAGTACCTATTTTTGTAGAAAAAATAATAATTAAGTATAAGTGTTCACTTTATATTGTAAGTATTTGATATGAAATAATTTTTCCTAATTATATAAAACTCAAAACTGAAAGTATCCCCAGAATGTAAGAAAGTGAAACCTTTGTTATAAATCATGTAATTATGGGTTAATCATGTTATGGGGAATTATAGTTTGCCTCAAATAAAAGTTTTATATAACTTTAGAGGTTATAATGATATATATATAAGGATATTTTAAGAGTTTTAAATACCATCATGGGTTAATAAGTACAATTTTGATTATAATTTTAAATACATAGGTACACCTTTCGAAATTTTATGTTATGGGAGTTTAACTTGATTAAGGATGTTTTTAGAGAAATTTATGGGAACAAAAATCCTTGGGTTTAGTGTGTGTTTTAGTGAAAAGGTTATTTGAGGAAGAATATTTTTTTAGACAAATTTGAAAGGTATCGATAACCTTTATGGTTAATACATTCTTTAATTTTGAGTTAATTATGATTTATTAGATAGAGGGTTAATAAAATTTTAGAATATATGTTTTATCAGATAGATAACCATGAATTGAAAAGTGATTCTGTGACTAAGTGATTAAAGTTATTTTTTAAGAGGTTTTATATATTTTTAGTAAAGTTATTTGAATAAATATAAGTGGTATATTTTTTTCTATTGTGATATTTTATGTCAAAATAGTTGAAATTAATTATGCAATAAATATTGGGTTGTATTTTGAAAGAATATTTTTTTATAGTATTGTGGTGATTCATGTTATTTATGGAAAATATTACCATAATTTTTAGAATATATGATTATGGAATTTTTTTTTTTTTTTTTGATTTTATGAGTGATTAATTTTTTTGTAGATAAATGTTGTTTTTTTCGAAAGAATATTTCTATTTCCTTTTGGGTTTCAAATTTGTTTTGGCATATTTTGAAGAGTTTTAAGGTTAGTTGTTTATAGAATTATTTAAGTCGAACTTTGAGTATTGTTTCTGATATATTGTATATTATTATTTTATTTAATCATATAATGTTTTATTCATATTGGAAATTATCAAAACTTTTTTTGAGATTTTTTTTTTAATAATGGATAGAAACATGAGCTATAATGTTTCAATATTTTTTGGATCTTATGATCTGTTAAAAGTTAAATTTAGTGCTTGAGGTATGGAAAAATAATCTTAAATATTCATTTATTGTAATAATATATGGTAAGTATTGGAAGAAAACTACTCCAAAACAAAACTAAATGACAAAATTATGCTTATATTATTAAATGAAATCAAGTAAGTAAATTTTATTGTATTCTTTATCTTAGTGGTAAATTAATTCCTCAAATCAAGAAAGAAGAAGATAAATCTATCAAGTAATATCTATAAAATATTTCTCATATATTAAGGTTCTCTTTTATAAACTCTTCTACAAGTACGAGTCTTATAAAGATACATTATTTCATGAAATAATAATTTTCTTAGTCTTGAATTTAAAATTAAAGTTCATGATAAAATCTATATCTAATTTTATTACGATGTTTTGATAAATTAATTTTGAGGGAATTAGATTAAAATATTTAGTTCATAATTTCATTAAGGGAGGATAATGTGACACATGATGATATTATTTAAAAAATAATATTATGTTGTATTGTGTGTACCACATGTAATACTGAGCTAAAAATGAACAGTGATATACTATTTAAATATTATTATTTAAATATGAGAATTATAACCTAACCATTGAATTGGAGAGTATAAATTAGAGTAAACACATTTTTAAATATATGTTCAATTTTTTTCTTTAATAAAATTAATAATCAATCATACATTGTATATGAATTGGTTAAAATAAAGATAAAATCATTTGAAAGTAAAAGAGATATTATTCATAAAACTATTTTTATATCTACAATATATCGTTTATTAATAGATTAAATTAATCACTATAGTTAAATGATTCCAACGAAATGAGTAGATAATATATCCAATAAAAGTAATTAAAATTTATTTCATTATGGTTATTAGACATTAAATGAGAATAAATTAATTTTCTACTTTAAAAAAGGTTTTATTGCATTATTTGTGTAGATATTATAATTAATTTATAAAAAATTTAGAAATTTTATTTTAAAAAATTAAAATTATTTTTTAAATCATTATGTAAAAATTATATTAGGATGAATTTTTCAGATTTTTCTGAAAAGGTTTATTTTTAAGTGAATAGTAAAAAATGTCAGTTTTTACAAAACTATTAATTATTTCTATTAGATAAAGTATTTTTAAAATCAGGTTATGTTTAGGTTCTCATTTTAAAAGTAAAATAATATCCCATTTATTAAACATAATATAATTAATTTCATAGTAACCAATATTATATCTGATTTTGGTATAAGTTCATTTTTATGCTTTAGAACACATTTTTCATAAAACTGTTATTTTTTGCCTTTTACAAAATTATATTAAAATAAATTTTTACCACTTAAAAAAATTGATTTATATAAAATAGATTAAATTTTTTGAATCATCATATGAAATTTTTATAATAAGTTCTATTTTTTTTAGTTATATTGAATACTAACCATGGTTAAATTTTATCACCGCAAAAAGGTTAAAGTGGTTAAATGGGGTTAATACTATGGGACAAAGTCCCAGAATCAATAAAAAATATTTATTTATTTAATTTTATGAGTTTAGTACAATCATAACCATGTTATATTATAAAATATGTAATTTTTGTTCCACCTTCCTTTGATTACGACCTTTTTATTATTTTAAGTTAAGAGTAATTACAAAATGTCACTCCCATCAACTTATTATGTTATCATGATATGGATATAGATAAAAATGATATATAAATTATTATATATGAAAAAAATGATAAATTATATACTATATTGGTTTTATTAATTTATTTTTACTTTTTAGTGTTCATATAATTACCCAAAACATTTATGTTACACCAACACAGTGCTTGTGCAAGCAATAGAAAAATTATTTAAATTATCTAAAAACAATAAAAGTAGTATTATTTAGTTGAATTATTTTTTAACCTGAATTTAATGGGGAATTAAAAAAGTTTAAGTGGTTTTTAAGGATTTTATATTTTAATTCTAATGTTATCTTGATGCCTTTAAATTCAAGATATGAAAGTGCCTAGTCAGGATGATTGTATCACTAAGAGGGGGAGAGGGTGAATTAGTGATACTTTTTTTATGTTTCTTTTCAATTAAAACAACCATCGCCTCCTATTAAATATTCAATTCCCTGATAAAAACAATTCAAACACACATCCATAGCAACATAAGTATTTACAAGGTTCACTATTCAATAATAATAACTATGCCAGCGGTATGGTATAGAAATTATCCAATATCACACAATCCACTAGAAAAAAAATCCTTAGATTATAATGAGTAGGACATACCCTTTCACTCATGTAGCACTACATAAATAATCCAATAGTTAATGTTTACCCTCTTAGCACAAATAGGGTAATACAATACTTTTGTAACAATGTAAGTTACCTATACATATTTTCAATTCCACAAATTTATTTAATTGAAAAAACTTATTAAATTTCTTACCCAGAAGATGGTAATAACATCTTGGAATTTGTTATGAAAAACTCAGTCAAATTTCCCCGGTCCAATTTTCCTATTTTTATTCCTCTGAGTACAATTCTGCTTGATATGATTCTTCTATGTATGATTCTCCCTAATACTAAAAATTTGACTTTGACATAATAAGATAAAAATAAATAGGAACAACTTCAATTATGAGTACGAAAAACTTAGTATGATTCTCCGTATATGTTCTTCCTTGGTTCAGAAATCTCAATATTAAAAACCTAAAACCAATTGTCCATCCCAATATGATGATCATCCGAATACGATTAACAAGCTGAGTGTGATAAATAGCTAAGTATGATAAACACTGAGTATGATGATCAGTTGAATACAACATTGTGATCTTGTCTCTTCTCTTTCACTTCAATTCATCTAAACTTTTCCAACAAAAGTGAATATAGAAAATCATTCATCTCACTAAAACTTAGAGCTTATCTCTAATGAACAATACATTGGTTATCCATAAAGTACAATGTACTTTTCGCCTTTTATAGGAGACCCTCTATTGGCTTTAGCAAGAATCCCAAAAAAATATCGCTTAATCAAATTCATCCTAATCTCAATTTACCCTAAAATCTCAGGTGTATTTTGACTTCTTTAACTATTCTCAAAGATTATTAATTCTTCTACAAGAATCACTTCTTCTTAAGAATCTTATTTCAATATCCAGTATGATTTCAATATAAGATTCTAATTTTTTGAATCTGATTTCTTCAAAAAAAAAGATCTATACCAATCGTATGAAAGTGTATAAAGAAATTAATATCACTTTTAAATTATGAATATGATAATTCCTTTAAATTTCATGCTCCCTATTTATAACTCATTCAGAAATCGCTGCTTTCAAACTACTTTAATTTATTCAATTATTCTCTTGATGGAGTTAGAAATATTTCAACTCTAATATAAAGGCTCTTGACCCAATTGAGATACAGGACTTGTTATAACCCTATTCTCTTCATACAGTTGGAAGCCTACAAAGTAATTAAACCCTTTTGAGATGGTTTAATACATTATTGATCTTATTCTCTACTTATCATTTCATTCATCAACCTCAAACAATTCTTTCTCTGAATATGATTTTCCAAAGTATGATCTTTCTGAGTAAGATTGGTTTGGATATGATCATTGTGAATACAATCGTACTGGGTACGATCCTTTCCTTCCTAATTCTGAGTATGATTATCCTAGGTAAGAAAATGTTTTTATGCATACTATGGATGATTGGATGCTACAGTTACTAAAAATGATCATTCTTGGTATGATCTCTTGAGTATGATTCTCAGCAACGTTTACTTCCCTTCTTATCCTGAATCTGATTATATTGGGTACACTTTATTTTTGATTGGCTACATATCTTTTCTTCTCTTTCACCAGGATCTGATAGATCTGGGTATGATTTTCAATACCTATTTTACCTTTTCTTCTATTAATATTTTATTATATATTCTTCAATCAACTTATGATTTATGAAATATGAATTAGAAAAAAATCATCACATTGATTTTATCATAGTCATAGCGACTCTGATTCTCTATCAAAACAACCACTTCTTCCACACTGGATTCAGAGTGAATCTTATGACTATTTACTTACAATAAGATTCATTCTCCATGTGACTAATTCTATCATTCTAGATAATGATCAATTACTCATAATGATCTTCTCCCATTCCAGACTCAAGGAAAGTCTGATCAAAACCTTTTCTTTGAAAACATCTTCTCCTCATTATGATGGATATAATAAGTCCGATTCTTTTGATGTCAATAACTAGTATGATTTCCACCAAATAAAAAGTGATTTTATTTTATTTCTTTGAAAGCTTTACTTGAAAAAAAAATAAAACACATGAAAACAAACACCTTTCTCGTCATCTTGGTCCTAACAAGATATACGAATAGTTATGAAAATAACACTAAATGAAATTTTATGTTTTAAAATTATTTTTAAATCATTATAAAAACATAAAATACCATATTAACCTAATTTAGTGGTATATGTTATATCCAATCACTCATGGTTCATTTATTTGCCACTTTTTATTTTTTTGTGAAATTACCATTGATGTTTGCCTATAAAAAGGGACTCATTTCAAACTTTTCAAAACAAAACTCAAATTTAGTTTTATCAAAAAAAATATACAAAAAATATCAATATAAAAATTAATTCCAACATTCTCAATTACCTTTTGTGTCCATAAAACACTACTTTAAATGCCTCAGGCTCAATCAAAATGAAGATATTGAAAAAGGAGGTATAAGTATTAATAAATTTATTTTAAGTTTATTTATTCTCCTACATCATTCAAATATATAATAACCATATTAATATATTAACATTAATATCTAAAATATACTAAATTATTATTATGTTTATGGTAAAACCCTTTTCCATCACATTTTCCATCCAATGGAAAATGAACACTTCGTTCGTACGTACTTGTGGACTACCACATTAACAAAGTGATGTGTTTCATTTTTCATCACCAGATCATATGGATAATTAAATTGATGAATCAAATGAATATATAAAATATTTTGGAAACATTTTTTATTATTTAAATTTAAAATAATATCTAATTTATTTCTTTTCCACCTAATAGAAAAATAGAAACATCACTCATTTGTACGTGCAGACTACCACATTCATGAAATGATGTATTTTGTTATCCTTGTCTATAATTAATGTATGGTTATAAAACTGTATTTTATGTATAAAAATTATAATTATTTCATGATTAATATTATATTTATTGTTTAAAAATTACCCATTTTTACCATGTTCAAAACACCAAAATCATTTTGTGGTTACGAAAAAAACTACCTAAAAACATGTGACGTAAACTTAACTGATTTAGTAACAAAATAAGTCATAAAATAAAAAATTTAAAACCAATATATATAATTAAATAAACATAAAAAAATTATTAATCAATTATAAAACAAATATAATTTTATTATTCTAAAGTTATAGAATATATTAAATGAGTCTGGACTTAAGGTAAGGTATTTCTCATCTCAATTTCTTTTCTTTGAGACTTATTCCATTTTCACCAAATATTAGATTTTGTGTTGTGTATATAATATCATATGGATGTATTTTATCATTAATTTACTCAAATTAAATTAGGATAAAAATCCTTTTAAATTTTACTTCTTTAATGTCCTTTTGATTTTAAAGTTACCAAGGTGATATGGATTTTCTTCAAAACATCATTTTAAGATTCTCTTATAAAAATATTTATATTTCATGTCCTATTCTTTGAAAATTTTCAAGAATGTTCATAAAATATTTTTAAAGGAAATGTTTTACTATCCTTTACTCTTTACAAAGGTTTTAAAAGGTAATCATTTAAAAAATTTCTATATAGGTCACTTTTGACACCTTTTACCAAATTAAAAAAGAATGTTTCATAATGTATACAAAATGAATATATTTTACCATCATATTGTAATTTATTAATTATCAACCTTACTATAAAATAATTCATAGTTTTTAAAATAATATAATTTACTCATTGTTTTAAGAATTATTAGGTTTTATATGTTTACCAATTAAAAGTATATTTCTTATCATTTTTATGAGATAATTGAACATAGTTTTTCTTATGGGTTGAAATCAAAATTTTATGGTTTTTATGACGAAAAGTTCAACTTATCAAATGTTCTGATTTTGAAGATATAGTGAAAAGTTGAAGTTATTAAATTTTTTTATTTTAAAATATGGAATTTTGGTGTTATTAATGACAGTGGGAATGGTAAGTGATCACAAACCCTTGTAGTTCTATATCTATTATATAATATGTGGGTCCATTAAATCCATCCAATGTATTAAGTAAAACTATGTATTAAGATGATACAATTTAATCCTAAGAGAATTTGGATGGAGTTAATTAATCCTATGAAGTAATTCAGTTAACCCATATAAGTTACTCTTATGAGAATATATTATATTTTAATTACTGTTATAAAGTGATCGATTTAATTTATAACAATAACTCTTATGGTATTATTGGAATTTACATATTAGGTGATTCCTTGATGAAAGTATGATAAATATTATGTACCAATTTCCTTACATTGTTTCTCTATGCTTAAAAAAATCATGCAAATATTTTTATTTTAAAAGGGAAAAATGAGTTTATTTTTTAGAGGAATATTTTTTATCTTCTAAGGGTGAAAGGTTTGTTTTCATGTAAAATCTTTCATGAATTATGATATTTCAATTATGATTTATTACAAAGTGTTTTATCAAAAACATTGTCCATTAAAATTTATTTTATTAGTAGGTAAATGATTATTTTGAGATCAAAAGCTTATTATTTGAAAATGAAAAATTACTTATGGGTTTTCATGAATTTAAAATGGATTAATCAGTTTCATTTATTTTTTTATCACTTACTGGGTATTTTTTTCTAATATAAAGCTTTTAAATGTTTTTCACTAGGCTAAAGGATGTGTGGGTATTATATAAATTTCAATAGAAACATGTATTTAATGAAGTAAGAGTGTCTTTAATGAAATAGTTTTGTAAACATAGGAACCTATTTTTATGTAAAAAATTGGCATTGAGTGTAATTTTCCACTATATATTGTAAGACTTTGATATATAAGAGTTTTTCCTAATTCTCAAAAACTCTATGCTGAAAGGATATTCAAATTAGAAGAAAATTAAACCCTTGTTATAAATCATGTAATTATGGGGAGATTATGTTATGGGGTGTTATAAATATATTTCCACTAAAATTAATGGTTGAGATGACTCTCTACCTTACCTTTTCTGATACTACATCATCATCCACTTCTGATTCAATTTCCTTGAATATTATCATTCCACTATTAAAAAGTAATGGGTATTTAAAAAAGTAATTTTCTTAACTTATAAAATGGTCCTTATGTAACACACCAAGTTTTTATGAAATATTTTTTCAAATAAATATAATTGTTTTGATAACTTGTGTTACACGCAACACCAAGTTTCAATGAACCGTAATATAATATTATTATTATTATTTAAACATGACCATTATAAACTAAGTGTTGATATTTGATGTATGATTAGAATTAAAAAAATAAAATATTATGTATAATGTTTTTTATAAATAAAAAATATTGATAAAAAGTACTTAATTTTTAGTGAAGTATTTATATGACTTAAAAATACTATTTTCACAAAAAAAATTAATGATTTTTGTGAACAAATATTACAATTAATTTTTTAAAATTTTATAAAATTTATTTGAAAAAATAAACATAATTTTTTAAATCTACATGTAAGAATTTTCTTTGACTGGTTTTTTTATAATTTTCTATGCAAATTAATTTTTTGATGAATAATAAAAATATATTTATTTTTATTAAAAAATGCCTTTTCATTTAAAAAATTTAAAAGATACATTTTATTTTAAGATGGTTTTAAATATAAAATTAGTTCAATTATATATTTATTAATCCAATTTAGTTTATTAGAGTCAATTTCGTATTGAATTTTGATATTAAAACTTGCTATAATTATGAAAAATTTCTCTTTGGAAATCTATTTTTTCGTCACATCTACGAACATAATTTTAAGTTAAATTTTTTCAACTATATAAATGGAATTTGAAAAATGGATTCCAAAATTTTAATAATCATAATTAATATTATATAATAATGTTAACTTAATATTTTTTCAAAATGAATAGTAAAAATATTAAAAAATTACTTACCATGGTCAAGGTTAAATGGGTTTACCGGGGGTTAAACTATAATGATAAGGGGTAAAATGACATAAAAACATTTTAAAATCACATTTTAAGTCCATATTTTGAACTTATATCATCTAATGTTTCATAATGATTCATTTTTGAGCCTTTTTTCATGTTTAAAACATGGGTACACCTTTTTCTTTTTGAAAATTCCAAGTATGTAATATCCCCTACTTATAAAAGGGAACCCCCTCTTATCTACTCTTTACACATCCAAAACACTTTTTCTATACCAATACCTTACCATATACTTTACTTAATTCCATGATAACATCCAATAATCCTTGGTTTGATCAATAATCCAACCAAGGAATGCTTTCAGTGTAAACCTAAAGAGGTTATCCAAAGAAGAGGTATCGTTCTCAACCAAGTGTTTCTATTTTATTTCTTCTTCCACATCCTTTAAATATTATTAAATTATACTTATATAATAAAAAATTTATCTACCATATACTGATATTTTATTATGTTAGTTTCATAACCTACATCTATCTCCTATTTCATCAAATGGGAAACGAAAATGCCGATCGTGTATATAACAGACCACCACCTCGCGAACCGATGTAATTAATTTTCCATCACCAGCTATAACAAAAGTATATAATTATGTATATAATTTATATATATTATATTAATAAAATAACTAAAATTATTTAATTATAATATCACATATAAATAATTTCTTTCAATTTTTTGGGAATACGATAACACCGCTCGTGTGTACAGCAGATTACAACCTCATGAAGTGATGTGATTTTTTTTACACATAAACTTTACATGGAATTTAATAAGGATAAATTTAATGAATATATTTAATATATATATATGATATCATAATGATTTTTTAAAGGTGAATTATTTTTTTCCTTTCCTTCATTCTATCCGTCGAGAAAATAAAAATAGTGTTCAAGCATATGTACGGCCTACCGTATCTATGAACACGGTAATTTATTTTCTATCTTTATATATTAATATAAATAAATATATATTATATTTGTATATTGTTTAATATTATATATATTATTGAACCATGATAAAAATAAAATCACCAAAAATACCAAACCAAAACATATACAAAAAAAGAAGCAATTATTACCCGAAAAGTGATTTTAATAAGGAATTGTTAATAAATTTATAATAAAGGGTACTAAATAAATAATATATGATATTATATATTATTATTATGTTTCTATAATATATCTATAATAAACCTATATTTATTATAAATAATTTTAAAATTATTTTGAAGGAATTCATGACTTGATGTAAGGGATTCATAGTCGCTCTTTAATTTTTTGGAGACATATGCAATATTCACCACTCGTTTCATTTTTGTGGTGTATATACTACCCATTTGAAATTTTATATCATGAATTTAATTATTTTAATGATATTTGAAGTTTAATTTGATTTTATTATTTAATTTTTCTTACAATTCAAAAGATAAACAAATTGGTAAGGGGTTTTCGTCTCACTTTTATCTCTATGTGGAAAATTCCATATTTACCACTTGTTTATTTTATGTGGGGTATATAATTCCCATGAAAGTGTTTTATGATTATTATTATAAATTTTATATTGATTAAAATATAAATATAATTTTATTTATTTCAGGGTAATTATTATTCAAAATTTACCAATATGGTAAAGGTTTTAGGTTACAATCTCATTATTTATCGAGATTGTTTATGATTATGATTTCAATGATGAGATATTGTAATATAACTCTCAAGAAACTCATTAATTTTCTTATCCTATGGTAATTTAATTAAAATAAATGCTTTCCTTTCATTTTACTCTCTTTATGTACTCAAGAGTCTAAAATAATTCTTGTAAGGAAAACCAACATTGTTTCTCTCTTCGGTCAAAAATACTTTTTCTTTCAAATCCATATTTTCTAAAAATATTTTAATAAATGTTTTTAATATTATCCAAATATTATTTAAATCCATTTTAAACCATGTTTTATTATTAATGAGATGTTTTAAAAGTAACCTTATAGTATTTTTGGAACAATAATCTTTTGACTTTTTTACCAAAAATGTGAAAAGCATCTCTATTTTGACATGTACAACATGAACAGTATTTTCCACCATCAAGAATAATCAATGATTTAAGGATTTATAATTTTTAATGTCTATTTTCAAAGAAAATATTTTCTTTATTATTTGGTAAATTCTGATACTATAAAAAAAATATTTCAAAGTGGAAAGGATATTTTCCTCAATAAATGTACCACGTGATCTTTCAAAATCATTTTCCCTATAAGATAACATCCTTTAATGTTACTTAAGATTTATTGGGGATATTATACAATGGTATCATCCTTATTCTTTCTATATATGGTATATTATTACAGTGAAAATATTTTTATGAAATCCATTCTTTTTCCATGGGTTATGCTATAATGAAATGATGAAATATTAATTAAAACTATTTCTTTTCCATGAGTTATGATATGAAGAAATTTTTATGAGGATTATTAATTTTCATGGGTTATGACATAATTAATGTTTTATGATTTTTTGGAATAAAAAATTCTGGATTATTTAATGGGTAGGACTTATATCTCACTCCAATACATTGGGTAAATTATTATATCTCATGAGATAATGATGGGAAATAATATGATGTGCATGATCTGCTATAGGAAATAGGTTGATGTTCTTAATCCACTATGGGAAACAAGTGATTATGTTTGATCTCTTATGAAATGGTAAATAGGTTTTTATGTCTGATCTATTATGATTTGATGGTGTCATATGTTAAACTTAACATATAGAATAGTTTCAATACTTATGATGATTCCCCACTTATATGAAATGAATATATGGTTCGTGATTAATTTATGATGATTTCTCACTCTTATGGTTTATGTATTTTTAAATGATATTTTTTATACCATGGATCATGTTTACAATCCATGATATATTGGGTATGAACTTTTTAGTTATATTCATAATCTCAAACCCATATTCTTATCTTATGCTTTCGTAAGATCATTCATTTATATCTTCCATTTTTACCCTTACTGAGCATCTGACCTCACCCTTTCTTGTTTCTCCTTTCTCCAGGTTATGAATAAAGGTTTTAGTAGGTTATGACTATAAAGTCTACTAAATGGGAAGATATTTATGGGATATGTTTCATATCATTTATTAAATAATAAGATTTTGTATTTTCTCCAAAGTCAATAAAACTTTATGGTACTCAGATATTTATTTTTGAAATGTATTGAAAATTCATCTATTAAGATGTAATATCAATGTATGAAAATCATGGTTCATTATAGTTGGTATCAGAGAAAATGTTTATTTAACCATTAGAAACTATAATGATAAAACTTTAGTAAGATCACTAAGGATATGTCTAAGGATAAGTTTAAGGATAATTCAAAGTATAGGAAAATGTCATGAAATTTTGGTGAAGGATATAGAGAGTGGTTTCTAAGAAATTAAATCCCTGTATAGATACTACAATTGGATTTTGTTCTATAATAGTTATACCAAGGGGTAATAACTTCAAAAATAGAGCATTGAGTTAGACTCAATCATCACTCGGTGCATGATAACGGGCCTTATTGTGCACCTAGTTTGACACTCTCAAGGGATATATTCTAAAAATTCACAAAATCTTTACAAACTGTCATGAAGGATTTGAATAATAACCATTAATGAACTAGGTTAAAAATAAGGTGTCATATATTGAAAATAATTTTTCATTATTTACACATCATATGAGTGATTTTTCATCATCAATTACTCTGATTAATGATTCTTGATGTTCAGGAAAGCCATTTTGGTTTCAATGAGTAATTAATGATATAATTATGAAGTTGAGGTGGTAATAAGTGGGAAAAATCTTGAAATACCCTATTTGATCTTATTTGTATGAATTATTTTGTATCTTGAGAAGTCTATAGGAATTTTAATTACTATCCTCAATTATTAGATATTGAATCATCACTTAAAACCCCTAATGTTATAATGATTGTATCTCAATTCTATGATTCTTCCCCAGTTAAAGTTTGTGGGAATGTGCTTCTTGAAAATATTGTTATTCTCCCTATGATTTAATTTGATGTTATATTAGGAATTATTTGGTTTTCTCTATATAAATCTTACATTAATTTCTAGGGAAGTCAAATCTTATTTTCCAAACCCACCTATGACCATATATCATTATAATGGTAAATATGATATTCTAATGGAAATAAAATCTATTTTATGGGTTTTCATTCTTATTCAAAAGGGGACTTTATTTCATATGGTTGGGGATAAAATCAACATCAATGATATACCTATTGTGTGTGAGTATATTGATGTATTTATAGAATAATTTCCTAATCATTCATCGAATCATGAAGTTGAGTTCCCAATAGAACTAATTCATAGAACCTCGCATATTTCAAAGAATCCCTATAGAATTGGACGAATTAAGCTATAGGAATTGAAGAAGCAACTCTAGTAAAACATTGATAATGGATTCATTGAAGAAAGTGTGTCAAATTTGGATTTACCAGTTCTTTTTTATAAAAAGAATGATGGATCAATGCAAAACTGCATTGATTATCAAGAACTAAACAAAATCACAATCAATAACAAGTATCCACTACCCCATATTTATGACTTGTTTGATCAACTATGTAGAGATCAATACTTTTCCAATATTGAACTTCTTTCTAGATATCATTAATTTAGGGTCAAGAAGGAGTATATACCCAAGACAAAATTTCATATTATGTATGGAAACTATTAATATATAGTGATACCATTTGTTATTACTAATTACCATACTACCTTCATGGATTTAACGAATAGAGTCTCTATAGATTACATAAATCAGTTTATGTTAGTCATTATAGATGATATTTGTATATATTCAAAGATTAAGGAATATCATGAAGATTACTTGAGAACTATACCAAATACCCTAAGGAATCATAAAATGTATGAAAATTTTATAAGTTGTGGATTTTTCCTACAAAAGTTTTTATTTTTGGATCTTATAATATTAAGTGAGGGTATATCGATGGATCTGTCAAAGAAAGAGGCTATTGAATGTTGGTATATACCAACCATGGTAATAGAGATCTGATATTTTCTTGGTTTGACTAGATATTATTGATAGTTTTTGTATAATAACAACTATATAATATACTCATTAAGTTAACTCAGAAGGGATTCAAGTTCATCTAGATGGATAAATGTGAGGAAATTTCAAGGAACTGAAGATAATATTAGTTATCACACATGTTCTTACATTACCCTATAGTGTATAAGGGTTTGTAATCTATAGTGATGCATAAAATAAGGGATGTGTATGTGTTCTCATGTATAATGACAAATTTATAGCTTATGCCTCATTATAATAGAAGGTTTATGATAAAAATTACCCAACTCATGATTTGTTGTTAGCTATGGAAATATTTTCATTAAAGATGAAAATGAATTTTCTTTATGGATAAATGTGTGATATATATACATACTTATCATAAAATTTAAAATTATATATTCTCATAGAAGGAGTTGAACATGGACCAATGAATATGGTTAGAGTTGATTAATGATTATGATAGCTCAATACATTACCACCTTGGGAAAAGTGAACATGGTGGTTGATGCTTTGAGTCAAAATGATCATGTTATATTACCCATGATGAGTATCATAAAAGATACAATATTTTTGGATTTTCAAATGATAGACCTTGAAATTATGATGAAATGGGAGATATATTATCTTTCTCAAATAAGTGTTCAATCATCTATACAAGTGAATATTAAATATGCACAGAATGATAATGTGGAGATTCCAAAGAATGTGAGAAATATTCCTAAAGTTAATATTGATTATAATGGAGTAATAAGGTTCAGGAACCATGTTTTCCCCCTCAATACCAATTTTGAATAAGGATCTATTAGATAAGGCTCGTAGTTCTTCATTCTCTATTCATCCTATAAATACAAATATGTATAAATATTTGAAAGAGTGATTCTAATGGGATGGGATACAGAGAAATATTATAGAGTTTGTATCTCAGTTATTAGTCTGTTAGTATGATAAGGATGAGAGAAAAAATTCTATATTTATGTTATAACCATCACCCATACCATAATGTAAATGGGAAAACATCCCCATGGATTTTTTTTGTTGGACTCCTTAAAACGTATAAAGGAAATAATGTTGAATGGGTTATAGCTAATCACCTTATGAAGTCAACACACTTCATCACTATTGGAGAGGATGTCTCTATGGACTATATTTCCATAATATAAATTAATTAAGTGTTAAGGATATATGTAGTACCACATTATATTGTATCTGATCAGTATTTGAGGCTTACCTCAATGTTTTAGTGCAGTCTTAATGAGCTTGGATACGGAGTTAAGTTTCATCACAACATATCATCCATAGATATATGGTTTGTTTGAGAGAAAAATTCAAACCCTAAAGGATATAATGAGATCTTTATTTATGTATTTCAAATTTGGTTGGTATTAACACCTTCCTCTATTCGAGTTTTCTTACAATAATATCTTTCACTCAAGAATTCGTATGGATCCTTTTGAGGACCTCTATATAAATAAGTGTATAACTCCAACATACTGGGAGAAATTTGGATAAATATAGTTATTAGGATATTAGATAGCTTAAATAATAGAATATAAGGTTATATCTATTCAACAACACATAAGGGCAGCACAAAGTCAGCAAAAAGATTATGATGAAAATCGATGGTGTTGTTGTGAATTTGAAGTTGGTGAAAATATGTTTCTAAGAATATATCCTTGGAATAAAGTAATGATATTTGCAAAGAAGGTAAAATGAATCCCTATATATATTAGTCTCTTTGAGATTCTTGATCTTATTGGGATGGTATAATATCAATTGGATTTTCCACCGAACCAATCTCAAATACATGATGTGTTCCATGTGTCACTCTTGAGTAAATGCATACCTAACACTTCTCATGTACTGAACTCGAATGTTTTACTGCAAGAGAAATATATTTCTTATGAGGAATAACTGGTGGAGATTATTTATCATAGATAAAATGTTTTATGAACCAAGACCACTCATCTGGTCAAAGTTTTGTGGTGAAACCAAGAATTTGAATAAGCTACATGGGAACTTAAGGATAAGATGAGATAGCAGTATCCTCATTTGTCTGTATCGGAGTGATGAATTTCAAGGATGAAATTCATTTTAATGTGGTTGGAATGTAACACCCTGATATTTTATGAAATAATTTTTTAAAAATAAATTTAATTTATTCAATAGCTTGTGTTACATGCACCACCAAGTTTTAATGAAATAGAATATACTATTAATATTATTATTTAAACATAACTTTTATATCATAGACATTAAGCTTGGTGGTATAAATAGTAATAAACAAATTTTAAAAATTAATTATAATCGTTTCATATAAAAAAATATATATCCATAAAAAAGTAATAAATTTTTTGTAAAGTCTTTATATGTTTTGAATATACTATTTTCTCAAAAAAATATTTTTTATTTATTTTTGTGAAAAAATAACAAAAGTAATCTTTTCCACTTTTAGAAGAAAAAATTAAAAATTAAACTTAATTTTTTAAATCTACATGTCAAAATTATCTTTGAGTTAATTTTTTAATATTTTCTACAAAGATTAATTTTTTGATAAATAGTAAAAAATACTAATTTTTATAAAAAATTGTGTTTTTTTAGAATTTAAAAGATAAATTTTATGTTAATATTGTTTTAAAAGTAAAATTAATTCAATTAAATATTTATTAATCCAATTTTTTTCATTGTATTCAATTTTATATTGAATTTTGATATTAAAACTTTCTAAACTTATGAAAATGTTCTCTTTCGAAAATTACTTTTTTATCACATCTGCAGATTTAGTATTAAATTAAATTTTACAATTTTATAAATGGAATTTTTAAAAATATATTTCATGTTTTTAATCATAATAATTAATATTATATAATAATCTCAACATAATTTTTTTCAAAATTAACAGTAAAGCAGTAAAAATTAATTATCACAGTTAACGTTAAAACAGGTTTATTGGGGGTAAACTATAATGGTAAGTGGTAAAATAACCTAAAACCTTGTCCAAATCCCATTTTATAGCTATATTTTGACCTTATATCATCTAATATTATATAATTATCCATTTTAGAGCCTTGTGAAATGTTTAAAATGTGGGTACACCTTTTCCTTTTTAAAAATTTCAAGTGTGTCCTCTCTCCCACTTATAAAAGGGAACCTCCTATACTACCCTATTCACACTTAAAAAACCCTTTGTTTTATCCAATAACTACACAAATACGTTACTTAATTCCACACTCACATCCTAGAATCCTTTTTTTGATTAGTATTCCAACCTAGGAAGGATTTTGGTGTAAACCTAAGGAGGTTATCCTGGGAAGAGGCATTTTTCTAAACCGAGTGTTTCTATTTTATTTCTTCTTCCAACTCCTTAAAATATTCTTAATTTATATTAATATAATAACACCATAATATCCCAAATACATATATTTTATTATTTTAATGTAATATACTATATCTATCTCCTCTTCCATCAAATGAGAAATGATCGTGTGCACGGCGGACTACTGCCTCGCGAATCGATGTAATTCATTTTCCATAACCACCTATCAAAAAGGATATAATAATGGAAATAAAGTATATATATGATATTAAAAAAATAATTATACTTCTGTAATTATAATATTACATATACCTTTTTACTTTTCATTCCATTGGAATACAATAACGTTGCTTGTGTGTTTGGAGGACTACCACCTCATGAAGTGATATAATTCGTTATTCACTTATAATTTAAATGGAAGGTAATAATGATAAATTTAATAAATATGTGTGAAATATATGAAATAATAATTATTCTATAAATTTTAATTATTATTTACATTTATTTTGTTTTATCCATTGATAAAATGGAAAGAATGTTCATGCATAAGTATGGCCTACCATCTCTATGGACAGTGTAATTCATTTCTATCTTTAACATTTATGGATAAATATAAATACATATATAATTAATATATAAGATATTTATATCATTTTTAACATTATTTATATGATTTAACAGTGATAAAAATAAAATTATTGATAATACAAAACCAAAACATACACGAAAAACGAAGCTGATATTACTTGAAACGCGATTTTAACAAGGAATTGTTAATAAATGGGTAATAAAAGGTCCTATGTAAATGATATATGGTATTATATATTTTATTATGGTTTTTTAATCAATTTATAATAAATTGATATTTGTTATATAGGTTTTTCTAATGATTGCGAAGGAATTCATGACTTACGGTAATGGATTTCTAGTCTCTCTTTTTTTTGGGAGACATATGTGATATTCACCACTAATTTATTTTATGAAGTATATATACTACCCATTTTAAATTTTATATCATTAATATATGTATTTTCATGATATTTAAAGTCTCATTTTATGTTATTATTTAATGGGTATTACAATTCATAATATTACTAAAGCGGTAAGGGATGTTTTTCTCACATTTATCAAGATTGTTTATGATTATGCTTCCAATGATTATATCCTATGATCTAACTCTCAAGAAACTCACGAATTTTATTCTCATATGTTTATTTCATGAAAATACATTATTTACTTTAATTTTAATCTTTTTTGTACACAATATTCCAAAATAATGTTTTTTAGGAAAACCAACTTCATTTATTTCTTCATTCGAAAACCCTTTTTCTTCCATGTCCATGTTTTATAAAAAAATTGAAGAAAATTTTTAATATTATCAAAATATTGTTAAAATTAATGTTCACCCATGTTTTATTTTTCACAAAATGGTTTAAAATTAATATTATTTTTATTTTATGAACAAGGATATTTTGAATTTTTTACCAAAAATGTGAAAGGAATATTTTTTTTAACATGTGAGACATGTATGGTATTTTATACCATCCTAAAAAATGATTTAAATATTAAATTATATGTTTTCAGGTTTATTTTAAAATAAAATGTTTTATTTAATATTTTTTAAATATTTATATTGAAAATAAATTTTTTCAAAGTGTAAAGTATATTTTTCTTAAGAAATGTTCCAAGTGATCCTTCAAAATCATTTTTCATCTAAGGTGACATCCTTTGATGTTACTTAAGATTTGCTGGGGATATGATCCAATGGTACTATCCTTATTCTTTATCTAGATGGTATATTATTATGGTGAAAATATGTTTATGAAACCCATTCCTTTTCTATGGATTATGATATGACGAGATGATGAAATGTTTTTGAAATCTATTTCTTTTCCATGGGTTATGATATGATGGAATGTTTATGAAACCCATTTATTTCCATGGGTTATGATATGATTATTGTTTTATGATTTTTTATAGATTATGTTATGGGTGGTACATATCTCCAATTCATTTGATAAAGTTTTATATATCGTGAGATAATGATGGGAAACAAGACAATGTGATTAGTCTACTATAGGAAACATAAAAATGTGATTGATCCACTATAGGAAAAAAGTGATGATGCATGATTCATTATGAAATAGGAAAAAGGTATTGATTCTCAGTCCATTATGATTTTATGAACTTGTATTTTAACCTTGAAATATGAAATGGTTTCTAAACTTATGATGGTTCCACACTTATATAATATGAACTTATGGCTCATGATTGATTTATGTTGATTTCTTACTCTTATAGATCGTGTCTTTTAAAATGATAATATTTT
Organism: Viscum album; assembly: GCA_963277665.1. Lineage (NCBI taxonomy): Eukaryota > Viridiplantae > Streptophyta > Magnoliopsida > Santalales > Viscaceae > Viscum > Viscum album. Next base: position 879,147,876 of record OY728153.1, on the reverse strand, counting down.
ATACCAGGGATCAGGTTTATGATCCATGATATATTGGGTTTAAAATTTTCAAATTATATTCATAATCTCATACCCTAAATCTTATCATATGCTTTCATATGATCATCGGTTGATATCTTCCATTTTAACCCTTACTGAGTATCTGAGGTCACCCTTTCTTATGACTCTTTTATCAAGGTTATAAAGAAATGTTTTAGTAGGGTATATCTATAAATTGTACTAAATGGGAATATCTTTATAGGATATATTGCATACTTTTCATTAAATTTAAATATGGTGTATCTAGACTCCAAATACACTAAACGTTTATGGAACTTAGGTATTTATATCTGAAATGTACTAAATATTCTCCTATTACAATGTAATATCTATGTATGCAAACCCTTGGTCATTACAACTTACACGACCCCATCAAGGTAACTATAAAATTTTACTTTATCTTGATACTATTCCATTTATGCTTCCTCTAGATCCCTCTTTTAGGTTTAGAATCCCCTTGATCCAAGGAAGATATAATGTCCCAGCTTGGGATCCAGTAAAATAGTTCCCCGAGTCGATTGGACACAAGGCATTAAGTGTGCCTCCTAGTATGCTAGAGGACACCGACTAAAAGGGAGGGAATACAATGTGATAGTGGGGAGACTATTCCCTCATATTATAGTAATAAAAAATCAAAAATAACCATATATCATGTATAAATGTAAATAAAAAGAGTGAGGAAGATATAAATGAACTAAAATTGAAGCATCATATAATAATAAATAGAATTCAGTAAAGGCATGAATGATCATGTCATACATAAAACATTGATCACCCACTAATCTGGCCAAATATAAATGAGTATATAAAATAACATAAATAAAAGTAAAAGACTCTATTATCATATATGATCCAAACTACATACCAAAACTCCATGTGAATATCTGATACATCATACTTGATCAATCACGAACCTCAGCCCAACCCATGCCTACAATCAAGTGATCATCTACTTAGGTAACTCACTGTAATGGAAGCTCGATTAAGGTGTGAGTAAAAAAATTATTAGGGAACTACCAATGAGATCTCAAACATATACATTAAATTTAGTGTATATGTATATGATCTACTCATTAAGATGATAATAGTAATAATAAATAACTTCTGAAAATAAACTAAATGGAAAAAGTTTCACCATGAAATTCTATCATAAGGGCATTCTCATTCAATGTGCTTAGCCTAGATGATAAATAGATGGAAGTAAAGAATAAAATAAAAACACAGTCAATCCTTGGGACCATCATCCTGATTTTCTAGACATCCTAGGACTAGTGCATTAAGTTGGATGTCTTGTCACTCAATTCATGTATGATCCTGTTGATCTTTGGATCTATAATCTCAATTGACGATACCTAATTTGGATAGCATGAGAAATGTCACTACACAAGATAATTCACCATAGGATGATACATTTCCTAACTATAGGATCACCTCTAATCACTTTAATGAAGTATTATTAGTATTATCTAGACATCCTGTAAATGGTCTCTGAGTTAGAATCCATACCAGTCAATCCATGTAAATCCAATCTGATGTCTAACTCCTATATCTTGTCTAGTAAGTAAATCATAACATTGTGACTTGGATGATCCCTATGGGGATTAAACTTAGGAATCCTATGAGGAATTATCTATAGATATAAGTACAATCTTGGAATCCCTACAATAAATGGATCAACATCCCACTCCTAGACAAGTTAAATGAGTTTCATAATTGTACATCCACTAGACACTAGGGAGAATCCTAAGCATCACTCAAGGAGAGATTAATAATCCTCAATTGTATCTGAAGAATGTTATGGAGAGTCATATCCAACCATCTCTAATAAATGATGAGGAGTTTCATGTCCAACATTCAATCATGTATGTCTCAAAACCTAGATCTCATGAAGTGACCCTAATAATCCCTTTATATCTATCAAGGATCAACATTTGTATCCTATGAAGTACATTTGAGTATCCTAATATGATAATAATCAAACATAAAGGCTCAAAATCCAGATCCTAGAAAGTACCTCTAGGCATCCCTTCCATATAATCTATCGAGTCTCAACAGCCAAATCCTTGGAAGTATGTATAAGCATCCTAATAATAAAATATTCAAATATAATGTCTTAGAAGCAAGATCCTAGGAATTATATTTGTTAATACCTATCGTATATCACATATCATTAGGCTTATCAGGAAAAAAATAGGAAGTGCCTATGTTAATGATAGTTTCAACGATAGTAACATGTGAATTCATAAATAAAATAATGAGGGTGTAAGAATGATTAAACCCACCACTTATTCCAAGTAATCTTGGGATTATAAGTTTAGTACAGGTTCTAAGGTGACACTCACTACCATCTCTAACCAAACTTGTGATGCAGTAGGTTATGGTTGGTCAACCATCAGGGAACCCACTAGGTCCCCTAAGTCAAAATACTACAGAGTCATCCTACTCAAGAATCTCGGGGTTCACATATAAATAAAGGCATCCCTCTTGGTATCCTCTAAGTTAGTATGTAATTAAGTAAATCCCTCTTGGGATACTCATAAGGAGTAATATGTAATGAATCATATTTTATTTGTGTTATTTTTAACTATTATATGGATTATTTTGAGACTAGATTCCAAGACGGTGTGCAATTTGGAGGCCCGATGTGCCTAGAATAAATTTTTTTAAATATATTAAATAAATTAAATAGAACATGTGTTCAGTTTTCCTAAAAATGTTGTAATAACTTCTAAACAATTTCCTAGAATAGAAATCCAAGGGCACCGTTGAGCTTAGAACATGATTTTTTACCAAGTTACAAATTAACATTAGTCGACGTGTGGAATTTTTGTAAAATTCATCATGGAAATAGAAATGAATAAAATATTTTGAATAAACTATTTTATTTCATTTTTATAATGCACCAGTTTTCTCATTTTAAATATACAATTATGGGGAAATCATAAGGTTATCCACATAACCCTATATACGTCGTAGAACCATTGGAGATATCTCTATAGAATTCTCTCATAATAACGTTGGTGGATCATGGATTGAAAATCGACGTACCTTATATTTTATGGATCTTTCCTATGACAACAATGCAACAATCATTATTCTTCAGTAAAAAATCTAAATTTAAGTAGGGTGTTTGTTTTATTTGGATCTCTTCCATGTTCATTATTCCTATGATGATCATGGACCAATCCATGAATAGATTGATTAGAGGTTCAATAATTATATGGGATGGGTTTATTTTGATGGGATATTAATTTAGGAGTTTTTTATTTGATTGTTTCTTCATTTTTTGTTCTAATGGAAACGAATTGAGGATAGATGAACATGGCTAAGGTTTATTCCTATTTTTCATGTTTTTTTATTACCTTCTATCTTTATCCATTCATCGTGGGAGTTCTTTCTTTGGCCTAAAGTTTGACTAAAACCAATGAATTGATCACTACGCACATGTTTCTTGGCACAACGATCCGATATTGTAGATCTAGAATCGGTATGATGCAATAGAGGAGCAAAGGAGGCAATAGCTAATAGATCAGACTGGTTTGAAAACCCTGATCTTTGAGTGAGATGTGTGGAAGATAATTCAAACAAATGTAATCTATTTTTCAAATGGATTTGAACCCTAGATTATAGAGAACAGTAATATAAGAGATCCACCAGAGTAGATCCATGAGTTTTAGCGTGATTGGAGTTGGATTTTTAGGTGACGGTCACACAGGCATGAGTGGGAGGAATAAGAAGGGTTTCTAGAAAAACCCGATACACATGGAGTGTAGTCTCAGGCCACATGACATGTAGTCCCCTTGGATGAACTTGGCGTGTACTTCAGATATTACACAAACACGGGGTGGAGAACATAGGTTTCCTACATGGTGTGTGTACCCCCACACGGCAAGGCCTGGACCATGTACATGGGGTACCCCATTTATTGGTACGTGGGCATTGATACACGGTATGACATCGTGTACTCGTACATGACTGGGGTATACAGGAGGGACCCTAGATATAGGTAAATGGTGTGTGATCCCTCTATAAACCATGTACTCTCTTTCTACATAGACATGGTTTTGATGACATGGGCTATTTAGATGGGAAGAACCCAAGGTCAAGGGACACGAGATGTAACCCCTCTACATGTCATGTCACTACTACAAATACTCCTTTTATCAGCGCTACAAATGACCTTTAACAGTGCTAGAAAAGAAATTTTAAAGCTGACGGAGATAAAGGGGGTCCTCTTTATCAGCACTCCAAAAAGCACTGATAAATACCCCTTTTATCAGCGCTAAAAAAATGGATTGTAAAAGGGTCCTTTATCAGCGCTTTCTTTTTATCCCTAATAAAATACCCCTTTTATCAGTGCTTTTTTTAGCGCTGATAAAACTAAAAAAAATTAAAAAAAAATTAAAAAAAAATACTGCCAATCTCAGGGGGGGTTTTACAGCGCTTGAGCCCCCCTTTATTAGCACTTTCTTGCACCTCCAGCGCCCGCACGCACCGCCTCCACCCTTTATCAGTGCTATCCCCTCTAAATCACCCATGCACACATGCCCCTACCTCCGCCCGGATTTGATCTCGCGACCTCCCCCCTGCGCACCTGAAGCCTTTTCCACTCCCCTATATTGATTTTTTATCTTATTTATGATATATCTATTTATTTATATATATATATATATATTTAGTTATATTTATTCATATAGTAATATATATTTATATTAATATATATAGTTATATTAATATATATAGTTATATTAATATATATATTATATTTATATTAATATATATATAGTTATATTAATATATAGTTATATAAATATTCATATATTGGTATTTTAAATAAAATGGATATTAGTTATTATTTAGTTAAAGCTAATATATTTTATATGTAAATATATTTAATTATTTATTTAAAAAATTAAATTTTTTTGTGTGAATATATACAAAATATGTATATATAGTTATATATTTGATTATAAATAGAAATTAATTATAAAAAAAGATAAAATTTCAAATACATAATATCAATATGAATGTAATACCTTGGAAGAAATTCACTCCCCACAAAAGAAAGCCAATAATACCCCCTTAAATGAGGCTGAAAATCCACAAAATGTTAAAAAAACGGGGTACCACGACTAAAAAAGAGTTTTAGAGGCCTTTTTTGGCCTCGAGAAAACCTTGACTGGGGTCCCCCTAAATCATAATGGTTTAAAGCTCATCGCAATCTTCAATTTGATATGTGGTAGAGCTTAAACGGACACCCGGATCAAAAGTTATGGTCGTTTGAAGTTCGAGTTGAGTTTTCAGCATATTTTGGATCTTTTTTTAATTTTTTTTTATTTTTTTATTCTTAAAATTGTTATTAAATGACTATTACTCCATAATAATTAGAAAATTATTAATTAAAAAAAATTATATTTTTTTATAAGCCATTTTCACTAAATATCTTATATATTAAGTATATTAAGTGTAAATATATATTTATACTTATCTAAAATATATTTAAAAATTATATATTATATTTATATCAATATAACTATATTTATATATTTATATATTAATATATTATTTTTAATTAATTTTTTTTTTGAAGTCGACCCTTTATCAGCGCTTTTAAAAAAAGCGCTGATAAAGGTTGGCGCTGGGAAAAACTATTTTTGTGGTAGTGTGTACTCCTTCTTACATGGATTATATCTATTTTCCACTCTACCTTGGATAAATTTTGTTTGGGTTTATTCCCCTTATTTATTCCCTCAAGGTCGGTATGAATTGTTTCCTACTCCTAGGACTAAGATCCCTTCAACAGGACTTCCTGGATAGAGTCATTGGAATCCCTCCAAGAGGCTCGAAGTGAGATCCTTTATTCCTCTTCATTCTCTAGGTGGATTTATTAGTATCGGAAAGTCCAAAACTACCCAGGAACTAATTATCTACTTAATAGGGTTAATCCATATTGAGTTTGTTGGTATCACCCCATGGCCTTGGTATTGATCCTCATCTAGGTATCATATTCTCTTTGGATCTATCAACATATTATTTCTCACGAAGAGACCCAACGAGAAGTACCTTCCGAATAGACATCATAAGTGATATCATAATCAGGAGTGTGTTCCCCCAGATGAGTGCTTTGTGGAATCTTTGAGCTGGAATCCTAGGTCGTTATATTATGGTTGTGGCTTACCTCTAAACAGTGTGTCTTGGATTGGTTATATTTGGATATTCTTGTTATAAATGTTATAGACATATACCTCTGTAGAGATAACTATTTTTCTCTTGTTATATTCTTTGTGGTTTTAGGGTTTTCTACTTAGTATTTTATACTCACCCTGCATGGGATTTTCCCACACATGTTCTGTCTTGTGAAAGCGATCGACCTTTTGATGGAGTCCAAGGTGGACCAGGACCAAACAGTGCTTAATAAGACCAGACAGACCGAGGTGTGTTCTTGCAGCTTTCAGACAGTAGTCCTAGTACCCTTACCTTTAAGTTGGAATTATGTTACATAATTATTTGTGGTGGGATTTTATTTGGCCTGGTTTACTTTATTTACTTCTTTTCATACTCTAGTTGTTCTATATAGATATATGCATGCATGGGTTGTTCAGATTTTTTACATTTCAGCATTTTTATGGGATTAGAGATGTGTATGTGTGTACAGATACTTAGGAAATGCCTCCTATGTAATTCATATGCCTACTCAGTGCTAGTCACTAGCCCCTAGCCTATTGGAGGTGTGATTAGGGATTCATGGCACAAGCCCCATTGGGATGGGTCGTGATAGAGTGGTATCAGAGATGGTCAGTTCTACTTTAGGATCGGAAGTCTTTTAGATTGGTTTGGGGAAACAGTGCTAAGTGTTTTCAGTTCAGATTTTAGTCTAGGGAATCCAATGTTGGTGCAGTTGTAGATGTATCCATACACCAGTACTCTGATCACTTGCTTTTCAACTTGGTACATGATAACATTGGTTACAGGGAAAACAATTTTACATGAATCATATAGGAATGGGTTGTGTTTCCATTTCCTTTTTGAGTCAACTCTCTATATATACTCATTTAATATGGTACATATTTTTTACTTTTAGGATGCCTCTATGAATTATTCCAAGTATGATTCAACATGAAGATCATGAGGATGATCCACTCGGTGATGAGGCTTTGATATAGGGACCAGTTCTCGAGATGTTACCTCTAGGTGGTGCACCAACCATACCACCTGCAGAGCATCATGTGGTACCCGCAATACCAACGGATGAGGAGTGAAGGACGAGAAAGATTCATGGTTTTCATCAATAGATACCCCTTAGGTTCCGAGGTGATCTTGAACCTTAGGCAGCTAAGTACTAGCTTGAGGCAGTGACTCAAGTTTTTCATCTAGTTAGGACACTGGAAGATCAGATGATAATCCTAGCAGTGAGCCTTATTCATGGCTTAGTAGGGTGATGGTGGGGTTTAGTTACCCTGTCTTATGACGAGGTGACTCTTTCATGGATATATTTCAAGCTCCTCTTCAGAGAAAAGTTCTCACCAACTACGCTAAGGGATGTACGCATCCATGAGCTTCTACAACTCTAGTAGGGAAGCCCGTTAATAGCTGATTATTCACCAAGGTTTACCAACCTTTACAGGTACTCGAGGGATATAGTTAGAGATCAGTTATTCAAGGATTGGACCTTAAAGTAACATCTTCATAGATACATATGAGCCATTTTTATACCTCTATTAATTCCTAGCTATGTTAATGTGTTAGAGAGAGCTTTGGTGGTTGAGACTTTCTTGGTTGAGCAGTAACAGTCAAAAGTTTTCAATAGCGGTCAAGAAGAAGAATAAACCTTGGTAGTAGGGATGTGAATTCAGTCTTAGAGACCTAGATGTGGGAGAAATTTTAGTAGGAGGTCTCAGGATATAGGATCTTCATTATAGGGCTCACTAGGTGGGTCCAGTCATCCCATAGAGGGGTGGTGCTACACATGTGACATTAGAGGACATCTCACTCAAGATCGTTCGACCTGTCGTACAGCTGATAGAGAAACTATGGATGGACCACTGAGGTAGAGATAGTGGTAGAATAATGTAGATCATTAGTCTGGTGGATGTGGAATAGAAGATGGGAGAGCAACAGGAGGTGGTTGATGTTTCAACATGTTACCACCACCACCCCCAGGTGGTCCAACCAGGCTTGGGGATCTGGAGGATGGGGTGGGGATAACTACAGGAGGTCGAGGTTTAAAACCTAGGAGCTCTAGGAAAGATTCTAGGTATGATTTGTGTCTTTTATACTTTAGATTCCATATAGATAGACACAAGTTCTAGTCATTAATTTCTTCCCACATATCTTATTTGAGACTTTGATATTCTATTTAAACTATTGACTCGGCCCTTATGCTTAGAGACTACTACTAGAGAAGACTCGATGATCACAAACCTATGTTGATAATGTGAAATAACTCTTATAGGTGAGAGTTTTGGTTGGGATCTCTTGGTTGCAGTGTTGAGACCTTATGACATCATTCTTGTTATGGACTGGTTATTCACACTTTATGCTCAGATTGATTGTTTTAGGTGAAGGTTGCGGTGTGTTCATAGTAATGGAACCAAGTTCTCCATTGTTGGATAAAAGGAAACCCAGGCAGTTTAATATAGACTATTACATGGGAGGGGGAATTCGGTCTCTCATAAGTTGGTAGGCCTGAACCTTGGTGCAGTTGATGTTATAAGTTTCCAGATTTCTACAGTGGTGGTGGAGTATAAAGATGTCTTCCTCAAAGATATTTTAGGTTTACCTCCCAACTGGGAGACAAAATTATGCATTGATCTAAACACTAAGATGAAATCAATATCTGTTATAGCATATCATATGGCTCCCATAGACCTTCATGAGATGAGGGTGTAGTTGAAGGACTTGTACAGAAAGGGCTTCATGAGACCTAGTGTTTCCCCGTGGGCAGCACCAGTTTTGTTTTCCAAGAAGGAAGACATGAGCTTAAGGTTGTGTGTGGAATACCGGTGCATTAACCAAGTGACCGTGAATAAAAATTATCCACTATCGAGGATCAATGACCTCTTTGATCAGTTTAAAGGGGAAGGATGGTTCTCAAAGGTTGAAAAAAAAATCAGTTTATCACCAGCTACAATTATGGGATAAGGATATACCAAAGACGGCATTCAGGTGTCTCTATAGTCACTAAAAGTACTTGGTGGTGCCCTTAGGTGTGAATAATGACCTAGCAGTGTTCATGGGACTCATGAACCAGATATTATATTTTTTATCAGATCGATTCATGGTATTCTTTATCAATGATATCCTTGTGTACTCAGTGTTCGAAGACGATCATGAAAGACAGATAAAGATACTTTTGGATGTGCTTTGAGAGCACCAAATTTATGGAAAGATATCAAATTTCTAGTTTTGGATTCAGGTTGTCCACTCTTATAGTGAGTCAAGGAGGTATAGATTGGGGATACTGACTGCGAGACACTATGTTCTTAGATATCTATAGGGAATTCTCTTAATGGATATTCTAAATGTGGGGATCAAGTTGTTATTTTAGAGGATGCACAATGGTACCAGTGACATTATGGGAGGAGGTTCTGAGAGAGTTTCACACATATCCTTTGGAGGTATATCCAAGTGCTGAAAAGATATAATAGGACCTATGATGCCAGTTTTGGTGTTAGGGTTGAAGAAATGAGTTGCAGAGATTGTCACTTGATGCCTTACTTTTCAGAAAGTGAAGGATGATCAAGTAGTTCCATCAGGTTTGGATCAACCCCTTGAGGTACTAGAATGTAAGTGGGATGGGATATTTATATAACTCATGATAGTATTACCATGTACATCCAGAGTACATGATTCCATCAAGGTGATTGTATACCGAACCACCAATTCATCCCAATTATGAGCTATATCATATCAGAGTTCAGTAAAGATATTGGGACACCTCTATATTTAGAAGATAGTCTGACCCCATGGAGTTCCATTAACAATTGTTTCTGATTATGATTCTCCCTTTAAATCCTAGTTGTTGAAGGGATTACAAGAATCATTTGGGACCTAGATACAATTTATCATAGTGTTTCACAGACAAACTGATGTCCATAATGAACAAACCATTTAGATTCTGGAGGACATGCTGTGAGATTTCATGTTGGACTTTGGTTGTTGTTGGGATGATCACCTACCACTGGTGGATCTTGTATAAAACAAATGCTACCATTCCACCATCAGTATGACACCATTCAAGGATTTTTATGGGCAACCATGTAGATTACAACTTTTTTGGACTAACCCAGGAGATTCAACACTCATGGGACCTAAGTTGGTTCGAGCTACAATTGAGAAGGGGAAAATAATCCAGGAGTGGAAGAAGACTGTACAGAGCCATCATAAGTCTTATGCTGATAGGAAATAGAGGCCATTTTAGTTTGATGAAGAGGACCATGTGCTTTTATATGTTTCACCTCAACAAGTATTATGGATATTTGGAAAAATCAACAAACTATCTTTGAGATTCATTGGACCTTTCTAGATACTATATAGAGTTGGAAAGGTGGAGTATCACTTAGCTCTACCATTTTAGTTAGAATGGGTACACAACGCCTTCCATATGACACAGCTTAGAAGGTACATGCATGCCCCATATCATTTTATCAATTTGGGTGATATGAACATCAAGGATGGAGCGAATTTTGATGAGTACCTAGTGTAGATTGAGGATCGTCATGAGAGGATCCTTTGTGGGTGATCGATTCCAATTGTGCGGGTCTGTTGGTAGCACGGGAATCATTAAGAGATCACAAGTGAATAGTAGTCTCAGATTCGTGCTTAGTACCCTCATCTTTTTTAGTATCCCTTTTTTAGATTTTTGGGATGTAAATCTCCAAGGTGGGGATAATTTAATGACACATATTTTACGTGTATTTTTTTTAAATATTATATGGATTATTTTTTAGACCAGGTGATGAGAAGGTGTGCGGTTCTGAGGCTCGGTGTTTTTGGAATAAATGTTTGAAATATATTAAATATATTAAATATCATGTGCATGCAATTTTCCTAAAAAAAGTGTAATAACTTTTAAATAGGTTCTCGGATCAAAAATCTAAAGGCACTATTGAGCTCAAAATGCAATGTTTACCCTAGGAATTACTTAATATTAGTAAGCCTGGGTTGTTTGTGGAAAAGTTAGTGCTGATGCAAAAATTTATAAAATAATTTGAATAAATTATTTTGTTTTTTTCAATGTAGTAGTTTACTCATATTTAAATAGAAAATTATGTGGAAATCCTAGGGTTAGTCCTTTAACCCTAGAGACACTAGAGGACCATTGGAGAGAGATTTGGGAATCCTCTCAGAGAAATAATAGCAAATCACGGATCGACGGTCGACGTACCTCATATTCAATGTATCTTTCAAATAAAAATAACACTAAAATCATTCTTCATCAGCAAGAAATCCAAATCGATATAGTAATTTTTTTTATTTGTATTTTTTCCCTATTCTTTATTCCTATGATGAACGCAGACCAATCAAGGAACATATTGATCTGTAGTTTGATCGTTATGTGGTATGGGTTTATTTTGGAGGGATATTACTTTGGGAGTGGTTTATTTGATTGTTCCTTCAATCATCATTCTAACGAAAATGAATCTAGTCTAACCAAACATGGTTAAGGTTCATTCTTATTTTGTGTATTTCGTGATTTCCTCCCATCTTTCTCTGTTCATCACAGGAATTCTTCATTTGGCCCGCAGTTCGATGAACACCAAAGAATAGATTGTTGCACACACATTTCTTGGCACAATGATCTGAGATTATAGATCTGGTATCAGTATGATGCAACAAATGTGTGGCGGTGATAGAAAAAAATGGATTGGACCAGTTTGAAAACCCTTGATCTTTGAGAGAGATGTGAAGAAGATGATTTAGACAAATAGAATCCTTTTTACAAATGGATTCAAACCTTAGATTCTGGTTAATGGTCATAACAGAGTTTAGATGGAGTATATCCTTGAGTTTTAGTGTGATTGGATCTATATTTTGAGGTGATGAGGGTGTAATCATGAGCAGAAGAAAGAATGAAGGTTTCTTGAAAAACTTGATACACACGGTGTGAAGTATCTAACTACAAGGTGCGTAGTCCCCTTGGATGAACTCAGTATGTAATTTGGATAGTACATGGATAGGATGTGGAGTACACGGGTTTCCTACACGGTGTGTACTCCCCTACGCGGCACGGCCTAGACCATGTATGTGGGCTACCCCATGTATCGGTACACAGGAAAGGATACATAGGATCACACTGTGTACTGACACATAGCTGGGGTACATGGGCAGGACCCTGGATACAGGGACACGGTGTGTGACCCCTCTACACGTTGTGTACTCTCCTTCTATATGGACATGATTTGGATGACACGTTCCATTTACATGGGTAGAACCCGAGGATAAGAGACATGGTGTATAACCCCTCTACACGTCGTGTACTCCTTCTTACATGGATTAAATCTCTTTTACACCATATCTTGGACAAGTTTCTTTAGGGTTCGTTCCCCTAATCCTTTCCCTGAAGGTAGGTATGAATCATCTTCTACTCCTAGTACTATGATCCCTTAAGTGAGACTTCCTGGATAGAGTTTTTGGAATCCCTATGAGAGTCCCAAAGTGAGATCCTCTATTCCTCTTCATTATCTAGGTGGAGTTATTGGTATTAACGTGAAAAACACTACCTAGGAATTGATCCTATAATTAGAAAGGTTAATCTATATTGAGTTTTTTTGTATCACCCCATGGCCTTGGAAGTGATCCTCATCTTGTATCATATTCTCTTCATATCTATCGGTGTATTCTTTCTCATGATGAAACTTAATGAGAAGTACCTCTCAGATAGATGTCATAAATGATTTTAGGCTTAGAAGTGTGTTCTCCCAGATTAGTGCTTTGTGGAGTCTTCGATCTGTAATCATAGGTTGCCATACTATTGTTGTGGCCTACCTCTAGAATGTGTGTCTTAAATTAAGTGTATTTAGAAATTCTTGTTATATGTGTTATAGAAATATAAATGTGTAGATATGATAGTGTTTCCCTTGTTATATTATTTTTGGTTTCGGGGTGTCCTACTAATTATTGTTATACTCACCCCTATACGGGCTTTTCCCGCACGTTTCATGTCTTTTGTAGATGATTGAACTTTTAATGGAGTCCTAGGTGGACCAAGATAAAATAGTTCTTAGTAAGACCGGACAGACCAAGGTGTGTTCTTGTGGCTTTCATATAGTAGTCTTGATACCTTTACCTTCAGTTTGGACTTGTGTTACAGACTTCTTTTGGAGGGATTGTATTTGGTATTGTTTACTTTCTTTACTTCCTTCCATACTCAGGTTGTGAGATATAGATGTATGCCTGCACTGGTTGTTTAGTTGTTTTTTACATTTCAGCATTTCTATGGTCTAGGAGATATGATTAGGTGTACAAGTACTTAGGAAATGCCTCCCATGTAAGTGATATGTCTACTCAGTGCTAGTCACTAGCCCCTGGCCTATTGGATGCGGGCTTGGACAGTCATGGCATGGGGACCACTAGGATGGGTCATGACATAATAAATTTTAGGTATCCTATATGGGATCGTCTAGGTTAGATCATAAGGTGAGGCATCCCATAGGGGTTCCTTAGTCTCATTCATAGTCCCAGGTTGAGGTATGAAACCAACACATAGGCATTTCTAGGGACCCCTTACATTCATCCATTTTATATAACCAAGCCAATTTAATTGAAAATAATTGTAATAATTCTAATAAGGGGGATTTTCCCTAGGTTAAATCAAAAACATGCCCATATTACTATAAACATGCATAAATACCATAGGAAAGGTATGATAAACCACCTACCTTTATGAAGTTTTCCATTTATTTTTCAAGGGTTGGTAGCAGTTTCAAGACCTATCCAAGCTCATATAAGGAATTAAGGATAATTTCTCAATCCAAACATCAATAATTAGTTAATTATAACAACCTTATAATTAATTAATAAAACCCAAAAATTATAAAAAATGATTCTATTCCAAATGGAATAATGCCTAAAACCTCACTAGTTAATCCCATCACACTAGAACAGTGACCTTACACTCACTGACAACCCTTAAAATTAGCCCAACATCAATCAAGGAATAATCCCTAAGCAATAATATCAAAACAACCATTCAAAATTTTAAATTTAATCTTTAATGCCTTATAAAATAACTATGGAGACATACCTCAATGAAACGACATGCAGTGAAGTGAAGAAAACATATATAGTCACCCTCTTTCTATGTAAAGTGAAATCCCTATCACCAGTATCCAATTCCACCATTCTATGGTGGAATTGGGACTAAAATCCATAACTATAGAAGCCAATATTAAAGGAAGAATAAAAATAACTCAAAAGAGGCTAACAGAGTTAGAGGCTTGCCTTAAGGCTTCTAATTCACCCAACAACATCTAGTTCTGACCAAGAATAAGGATTATCTCCCATTGAGGAAGGGTGAAGGAGGTTGGTGTGCATGGGGAGATTTAGGGAGAAATGAGGGTGAAATAAGATTAAAACCTTTTAAGGGTTATAGGGAAAAATAATAATTTTTTCCCTTTTAATGAGTTTTACGGTTTGGTTTCACAGTCTAGAAAACCATGCGCCAACCGTGTGGTGCTATAGTCCACATGCACCTCCACCTGGTACGGTTATAGTACATGGTTAGTGAAACCATGAACCAATCATGTGACATGCTTGTAAAACATTTTAGACCCCTACATGATTTCCCTTGGCCTATGGAAAGGTTTCTCAAACTATGATTCTATATAAAAAGGGTCACATTGTTAGGCTAAAGGGTAAGAATTAATTGTGCTTCAACCATGTGCCATTTGCTGAACCTTTCCTAAACTATTGTTTTGAGCCTTGAACCCCCATGAATCTCTTAAAACCTTCATGATACCTCTGTAAACTCATTACACATCTAAAAACATTATTTACTGACATTCTAACTCTTAGAATTATATTCTAAGCCTCCAATAAAAATTTGAACCATCCAGTAATTGAAAATTCAAAAATCCTTTGGAAATTTATAACTCTGAAAACATGGTATTTTACAACCTCCCCACCATAAAACTTCTCATCCAAAAGAATCCTTGGTGGTAATGAAAATGAACAAACCAACCTAATCGGATTTTGAACTATTTAAAAATGATCACTTTGAGTTTCTAAATTACCAACATGCTTCCAAGAATCATTTAAAACATTTGGTGTTTAACTCATCAAATATGATCCAATTATCATAACCAAAACTAAAACAACATGGAGCAACTTACTTGATCCTTTATTACCCAATAAATGGTCACATCATCACCTTATTCATCAATTGGCCTATGGATCTTCCTTTCATAGGTTCTTACTTTCAACCAATAATGAACTATGATACTTCCATTAGCATAATTGCTTACTGAAACATGCAACTAGAGTCCTAACGACTGTCCCAACATAATTCTTAATTTGAAAAAAACATTCAAATACAAATCAACCAAACTGAACTCATCATGATGAATTTTCCTTGAAAATCCCCAGCCAACCCTTATACTACACTCTTCTATACAAAAGAACACAATTCGAACCGCCTTCTTCTGACTAGTCTGGAAAATGATCGACTTCAATAACTAATGAATAATTATAACCAAATACAATGTATCCATAGAATATAAAATCTAAATGACCATCCGAATACTGGTCTCAACCTCTCACAAAATCCTTCTCCCCACCTTAGGATCATCTTTTGCACACTAAAACTGAGCTCCAAGCTCAAAGGCCCACCCTCCGTCTATCATCAAACGTAATGAATAAAGTGTTCAAAAATCACTCTTCCTAAACATCAAATTGAAACATCAAAACATTACCTATTCCGGATTATATATAATATTTTCCTAGAAAAAATCCAAATTTTAACTCATAATTATGGTCACCACCCTCCAACGTCTAATGGTTCACTCCCTACCATATTTCTTACCTTATACCGCTCCTCAAGCACAACACCCAAGGATTTCCTTCATCAAACCAGAGAATATATTTAAAAATAAAATAATATTGGTACATATCCAACACTCTCTCAATGCACTTATAATGATTTCAAGATATTGGGAATAATCATTTATATGATAGTAGAATGTTAATATTTCTTTGATAGGCATGTATCACTCTCCCAAGTCATGCTCACATGAAACCATGTTGTACTTTCTTTTAACCAACTCCTAACACCACATATACTGAAAATGTGTATCTAGTTCCAACCATGAATCAACTACCTCACAGAATCCAATTTATTCTTGATGTCTCCAAAACTATAGAGGAGCATTCCTCATTTTATCAAAACTTCTAAGAAACCAATCCCAAAGCATTTCCTTTAAACCATTGGTCCTTATCTCTCACATGGAAACTCACTAATTTTCTATTTAAATGGTACGATGTGTAACAAATGTTTATCATTATTACCTAAATCATGTTGCCATGAGTTGTTAATCATAAGGTCAAGTTGACCGTAATACATGGAACATCAGTATTATCAATCCAGAATATCCCCTGAAGCTCCTCTTCAAAATCGAGAAACTCTCATTTACCATGATTTATTTCCATAACCCCTTGTCACATGGTGTCATTTCTAAAATCAATGTGTCAACCACACAACCGCTACTTAATAGGGTCAAGCGCCTGAATAGTATTTCACATCAAACCATTCTTGAAAAAAATCACCCTAGGTAATTTATAGAAATATAAGGCATAAACCAACCTATATCGCAAAACCTAATCACCTACCAGGCATTAGTATCAAAATGAGTATACAAACAAGCTCACCTCCTAAAAAGTCATCCATAAACCTAGTCCAATCCTACTCACAAATTTTCCTCGATCGAACTGAACATCATCTTATAAGGGTATGAGTTGAAAATAATTGTCTCTGGGTATCCCACCTGTCACTTCTAATCAATTCTCATATATAGGTCACTTGGTTTAACCACATAGCCCAAAGGTTAACCTCCCACCAAGGTTATATCTCATGGGGCATCGTCCATGCATCCATCTCAACACAAGGTATATAGCTCACTTGTCAACCCTCTCTAAGGGAGGTAAAGATAACATAACTTACAAGGGTCAAACCCTATAAACATGGTTACAATTATATAGGTTTACAATTACAAGTTATAGTGGAAATCCCTTTAAGTGGTAATTAAAAACCCATTTAATTGAAAATCATTAATAACTATTAATTTAATGAAATATTCTACCAAAATAACCTACCAAGAATCAACCTACTAGAGCCCAGATCCTCACTAAGAATCCCCATAAGTGACAACAACTAGAGCATCATGATAAAAAAATAGAAAAGAACAATAAAGTGACACTCACTAGGAATCCGTATATGGTAATATACCCATAAGGTTATTGTTCACTATAAACATTTAGGTATCTATCATCATTGTACAAAGTGACCTGACTAGATCACCTCAAACGAAGGAATGAACTTACGATGTTAACCTGTAAGGGTCAATAGTATGTCCACAACATCGCCTCAATGGTTTGTGTCATATCATAAGCACTTGGTTTGGTTATGTAAAATTTTCTTCCAAGTTATCTGAAAAAAACATATAGGTTGTTACTAGAACATTAAATAATTGAAATAAGTAAAAAAACACCCCAAAAGGGGTCCATCACTAGGGAACCACGTTCCCTAATGACCAACTAGGATCACTACACCTTCAATGCATGAGGACTGGGTCATTATACTCTATATCAAATTCTTCACTATAGATCCTCTTGGACTATCATTAAAATGAAATATATATACAATTCAGACCAATTAAGTATAATTAAACCAATAAACTATATTAGAAAATTCCATTTAGGTTATTAAACATACTTTAAACAATTTTCTTCTATCATAAGTAGTAAAATATCACACTAGAAGGCCTATAACATGTGGACCCTAGATTCCAAATATGGTGCATGAACACCTCTTTACTCTTCTATCCAAGAGTAAAAATCAATCACCGGTGTCTCCCCAATAGGTCAAGAGCCATAAATATAAATAAATAATGAACTATAAACAACATGTATGTTTATAAAAGTGAAAATCATATACAACTACAATATAATGTATCCAAAACAACAATCCAATATCCCTAGAAACTAGGAATTCTCAAAAAAAACAGGTGTTCTCGACGCACCAATCTGATATCTATCACAGGTTCCAACACATTCATAATACTCATGTCTAGCATATCCCAAATAGTAAAACAATAGGAAAAAAATTTCTCTAATTCCAATTTGTAACATCCTAGCCTGGGAGCCTCTAAAATAGTGCTCCGAGTGGGTTGGCCACAAGGCCTCAAGTGTGCCTCCCCATATGCTAGAGGTTTCTGATTGGTAGTGAGGGTCTAGGGTGTGATATTAGGGAGATTATTCCCTCATATCAGAGTAATAAAAAGGCATAAATAATCAGATATCATGTATATCAGTAAATAAACAAATCATGGAAGTAGTAAATGAATTGAAATAGAAAAATACTATCATAATAAATGGAATGTAGTAAAGTCTCGAATGTTTATGACATATATACAACACTAATATCACACTCGAGAAACATCATATACATAAGTAAATAAAAGAACAAAAAAATTACAAGAATCTATTGTTATCTCCGAGATGAACCAGATTCCTAAACTTCATGTGTAGATCTAATCCATCTCACTATATCAGTCTTGGGACTCATCCCAAACTATACTTTTAATCAAGTGAACTTATACTCAGGTACCCTAGTTCAATGGAGGACTGCACAGGGTTTGAGTACAAAAATTAGTAGGGCACCACCATTGTGGTATCATACATAGATAGTATATACAGTGTATGTGTATGTGGTCTAATAATTAGGATAAAAATATTAATAATAAATAACTACTAAAAATAATATAGAATACAAAAGTCATACCATGGATTTTTTTTATAAGGGAATGCTTTTGAAATGTGCTCAGCCTAGCCAAGACATAGCTATAATTAAATAATAAAATAAAACCATAGTTTATACTTAGGTGCATGATCCAGATTTTTTGGATATCCTATGACTAGGGTATTGATCTGGATATCGTACCACTAAAACTATGTATAATACTATTTATCCTTGGGTCTGTAATCTTGATTGATGATATATGCTTCTTCTAGTGTCAAAAATGTATATAAGTAAGATATGTTACCATAGGTGGATACATATCCTAACCATGGAATTTCCTATAATCACCTCCAATAACTATAATGAATTATTCTAGGTATTATCTAGAAATCCTATAAAAGGTATATAAGATGGATTCCATACCAATCAATCCATGTTAATCCAGTCCAATGTATGACTCCTAGGTCCCAACCCATAGGTAAATCATAAAATTATGACTCAGATGATCCTTAAAGGGGTGACCCTTAGGTGATCGGTAAGGAATGAAGTCCTGATCCAAGTACAAGCTCGGTATCCATTCAATAAATGGATTAACAATACACTCCCAAAAAATTCCAATGAGTTTCATAATGGTGCATCCACTTAACCCTATAGATAATTATAGGCATCGCTCAAGGATAGCATAATAATCTTTGAGTGTATCTAAAGAAGGTAATGGAACACCATGTCCAAAAATCCCCAATGGATGATGAGGAGTTCCATATCCAACATTTGATCATGTAAGGCTCAAAATATGGATCATAGGAAGTACCTATTGAAATCCCTATCATATAACAAATCAAGGATTCATAGTTGGATCCTAGGAAGTGTTTTTGAGAATCCCAATAAGACAATAGTCAAACATAAAGGCATATAAGATGGATCCCAAGAAGTAAAACTTAGAATCCTTTTCATATAATCAGTCAACACTCAATAGCTAGATCCTAAGAAGCACATGTGAGCATCCCAATAAGATAACAGTTAAACATAAAGGCTCTAAAGAAGAATCCTAGTAAGTACCTTTAGGAATCCCTATCATATATCGCATCACGTCATGATTATTAGTCAAAAACCTATATGTACCATTGGAAAATCATAGTTTCATCAATATTAACCATGTGAATTTAATTTATAAATAAAATAGTAAGGGTGGTTTAATGCCTAAGACCACCACTTTTTCCATGGTTTCTTGGGATTGCAAGTTTGGTATCACTTCTAAGGTGGCACCCACTACTATCTCTCCCCAAACCCATGATACACTAGGTTAGGGTCATTCAATCATTGGGTAACCCACTGGGTATCCTAATTCAAAACACCAGAGATTAATATTACTAGGGATCCTCAGAGTTCATATGTAAATGAAGTCACCCCTCTTAGGATCTTCTAAGTAAACACATAAGTATGCAAATATCTATTAGGATCCTTCTAAGGAGTGATAAAGTGGAGTTATCATTCATGGGATCCTCTAGGTTATATCATAAGTAGAGGCATCCCAAAGGGGATCCTCAGTCTTAGTCATAGTTCCAATTCAGGGTATAAAGCCAGCACACAAGAGTTGTTATTGGCCCAAGACATTCATCCATTTTAACTAACCAAAACAAATTAATTAATAGATCGTAGTAATAATTATAATAAGTGGGAATCGCCCTCTGGGTAAATTCCAATCATTCACATACTCTTATAAACATGAATAAAAATTGTAGGATAGGTAAGATAAACTAACTACTTTAGAAATATTTTTATTTATTTTCCATAGGTCAGCAGCAGTTTTTAAGGTTTTTCCAAGCTCATATAAGAAGTGAAGGGTCCTATATCAAATCAAACAATAGGAATTAATTAATTAAAATATAATTATAATTAATTAATAAAACCCAAAAATTTATAAATAAAGAAAACCCAATTTTATTTCAATAGGAATAATGCCCAAAACTTCATTGGATAATGTCATCACACCAGAATGATGACCTAATGCTCACTAACAACTTGTAACATAATCCCAACCACAATCCAGGAAAAATAAAAAATCAATGGAATTAAAAAAACCATTCAAAAATTTTAATTTAAGTTTTAAAGCTTCATAAAATCACCATGATAAAATTAATCAATGAAACGGAATGTAGAAAAGTGAAGATGACTTCTTAGGTCACCCCCTTCCTATGCAGAGTGCAGTCCATATCACTAGTTTCTAATTACACCATTCTCTGGTGGAATCAGGACTAAAATACCTAACCAGAGAAGCTAGGCTTCGAGGAATAAGAAAAAGAACTCAATATAGTCTAATAGAGTCAGAGGCTTACCTCAAAAATTCCAACGCACCCAAAGGAGTTCAATTCCAACAAATAAAAATGAAGATCTTTCATGGATAAAGGGAGAAGGATGTTGGCACATATGGCAGAGATATTGGGTGAAATGGGGGAGAAATATGGATAAATCCATTTAAGGGATAGAAGAGGGAAATGGAAATTTCAATCTATTTACCTTACCCTGCTACACAGTTTCTCAAACCTTGATCCTATAAAAAAAAGGTCACATAGTTAGGTTGCACGGTTAGGCTGCACTATTATTAATAACTATGCACCAACCATGATCTATTGGATGAGCCTTTCTAAAACTCTAGTTTTGTGACCTAAACCCCCATTATGCTCCCAAAACATCCAACCTACCTCTTGAGCCTCATTCCGTGTCTAAAAACATTATTTATAAATTTTATAACACTTTGAATTCTATTTCAATCCTTTTATCAAAATTGAACCCATCCATTAATTTAAAATTCAACATCTTTCATAAATTTATAACTCATAAAAACATAGGATATTCTATAAAATCCCAAAATCCTCTATTTCCAAGAGGTACTCCAAGAGAAGTTTCAAACTCTCAATGTAAATACAATTCACTCAGTAATATTTTTTATTATCAATATTTATCATATAAACTTATATTACCTATTAAAAATTGATGAAAATAGTATTATTTACATAATTATTTTTTTTTGTTTAGGTAATAAATATTTCCTACCTTTAACCCTTTTACCAAGAAATTAAAGTGTTGTTATACATATGTGCATACTACCAGCTCCATGAAAAACATGTTTTATTTTTATTTAATGCCTTACATAGATTGTTCTAAAAGTTTATGTATTGTATAAATGTGATTTTACAAAAGATAAACAATTTCATACCCTTATTATATTCTATATAAAATGAAAACATTATCCCTATGTACGTGAGGGCTACCGCCTTTACAAAGTGGTCTATTTTTTTTAACATCTCTATAATTTATTCTTTATATAACTCACTTAAAATATGATTAACCACATTAATCCCATATAAATAATATCATTATGATTCTATAATAATAATATTGTTCCAAAATAATCACTTTCTAAATTATACTCACCAATCGATTATATCATGTTCTTGTTTGGGTTAGTTTAAACACCTATATGAACAATGATATAAATTTTGATATTGGATGGGTATGGTAACTTTACCACTAGTATTATTAGATATTAATTATAAAATTGTGTTTGGTTTAGAGTTTCTAAAATTTTATATTAATATTTAACTTATTATTAATATACCACCCCTTGTTCGTTAAAAATTACCAAAATAGGATCGTTAATGATTTCATATCCAACAACCATAACTAAAAATATCATGGGTTGAAATTGGAACACTATATATAATTATAAAAAAAATATTCTAGTAACTTGAATAATCTAGTTATAATTAACTTACATAAAATTAAGGAGGACCAACATTGACATTGCAAATCATGTGAAAAATAGTTAAAATTTAAAACATATCATGATGGAAATAAACTATAATAAATTAGTAAATATGTAATAAATAATTATAATTTAATATTATAAAAGTAAATAAATAGGAATAAGGTTCTAAAATAAGTTATTAAAAGATTTGTTCTTGTTATACTGGGTGTTAGAGCATGTTCGACTATGCAGGAATGCAAGGTAAGGGTTTTATCTCAAATTTCCTTTTTTGAGAGATGTTTTGTATTATGAAACTATTTTTTATATGGTTTATATTATGAATATTTTAATTATTATATCATGAGTATATATATATAAATTATAGTTGAAGTTTCAATTCATGTTTTCTCTTCCAATATATTTTGAATTAAATGTTATAAAAGTTTTAATGGATTTTGTTAACTCAATCCCCATTAATTGAGTTATAATGTCTCATATTGATCTTCTTCCTTCTATACTTGGTTTCATCCACCTTAAGATTTTATTATATTATTATTTCAATTATTATCCTGATAAAATTTCATTTCAATTCATAAATAATCCCCTAAAGAGTTTCTTTTTCACAAAAGTATAGCACGGTTAAGTATAATTCTTATCCTCTCAAATATGTCCTCTTTATACCATGCCATATTTTCCCTTCCCTCCAATGTTATTATCCTTATTTGAAAGTACAATTATATATTATTTCATGTGAGAATTTTATTTCCATTTTTTTAAAGGATGTTTTATTTTCCCTTTTATGATATGGGTTCCTGAAAAATGTATCTTAAAATATTAAAAAAAAATTCCTTACATGATTGTATGTTTTATATTCCAGTACACATTTCCTTGGGATAACCTTTATTTTATTTTAAAGGCTCCATTATTGAAGATTATTTTTAAAATTATAATTTTTTTTTAAAAAAAACACTTCAGCTTTTTAAAACCTTTATGACTTTTTAAAATTATTATTACTAAGATTTTTTTACAAGTAATGATTTTGAAAATGCATTATTCTCAATTTATTAGTTTTGATATTCCAGAAAGTGATGCATAACTTGTTTTTTTGATAATGTTAATAAAGGTTATATAATGACTCTTTTATGTTTCACTTCATTTTTTCTATTAATTTTGAAATTATTTTACCTCCTTGGGAGTTTCGTTTCATGAATTACACTCTAAATATTTAATACTATTTTTCCTTTGGGGAATTAAACTCATGGAATCAAAAAATATAATTCGTGATCCCTTGTTATGTGATAACATTCAAGGATTTACTATTATGAGGGTATTTTATATGTATGTAAACATAATTTTATATTAATTATGTTATAGTTGGAATATGTTCCTATGATATCATCCACCTTATTTATTTGTGTGGCTGATGAAATGTTCTGTGGAAGTTTTCATGAAACTCATCTTTTTCTCCAAGGTTTAATTAAGTGTTGTTGTAAGTATGGGTGTTTTCATGATTCATATGGAATACATTTATGAATTCTCATTATTTTATAGTTGGGTTCCTATATCACCCTTCAATTAATTGCTTAATTATTTATATCTCATGAGATAATGTCGTTATGCATGGATATTTTGTTTTTTCACAACAGGAAGTGTGGAAAAAAAATTTATTCACAAATGAAGAATTGAAAAAAAATGAAAATTTTTTTGTGAAAATTTTCTTATTCACAACATTAATCATAGACATATTTTTTGTTCACAACATGAAGCATGGACATTTTTTCATATTAGGAAGCATATCAATTCTTTTTGTTTACTACGTGATGTGTGGATATTTTATTTTTTGAAAAACTTATGTGTGGAAATTTTGTTTGGTCATAACTTAATGTGTGGGTATTATTGACATATTTTTTTATTTTATAATAAACCCACTATTAGGTTCAGTGTGGGTATGATTTAATTATCTCACAATTTTATAATTTCATTATGCTAATATTTGTTACAATTTCATAAGCCTTGAAATATTATCATGTTATGATGACTTGTATATTATGTTATACTAATAACCTTATATCTTGATTTATGATTGATGAAACAATTTTTTTGGGTATGATTTTATAAGGTTATTTCCATGAGCCTTGACTATGTTATCATACCCACATGAATATATTATGCTCACACATGATCATTAATTTTAATCTTTTTATGTTTACCCTTATTAAGTATCTGGGAACATGCCTTTATTTTGTTTCCATTCCATGGGTTATGAAGATAAGTATATCTTATGAGAAGTATAGACAGTGGTCCAAAGGGTCATGATTATGGAGTAATTTTCACAAGTATCCTAAAATAACTTTCTTATATAGTTGATCCTAAAAGAAATTAAACCTTATATTCTTGGGATTTTGTATACATTATGAGATGTAATATTTAATTTATTAAAATATATATAAGTTTATTTTGTTTTATCTCGCTTTATATATAAATATGGTATGTGTAGAATGAATTTTTAGCACCATATTTGGGATTGGGGGTATGGGGTGCCCTAATTGGTATCAGAATATGTTTTAGTAATTTATTATGATTATTTTATATTTTTAGAGACTTGGATAATATAAATTTACTTAAAATCCTATGTATAATTATAATTATAGGATAGCATCCTGAAGTTTTGGTAAACTAGAAATTATGTCGTTTCATAGAAATGACATCTCTGACTAGATATCCCAACTGGATGCAGGATCTAGTACAGATGTACCTAGGATTAGTAACCATAAAAGGGGTCTATTGGTTATAACTCAATCATCACTAGATTCATGAATAAGAGGCATAACTGGAAACGTATTTTTAAACTCCTAGGTGATATGATTTGGTTATTCACATGCTCATTATAAACCATTATGTGGCACTTGAAAATATTTAGGATATAAAACCTAATATAAAAATGAGTATGGATAACCTAGAATGAAACCTAGAAATTTATCAGTTAGGTTAATTATGTAATTTTGTATTTATTCCTTTTAATTAAATAATTTTTCTTTTTATAAGATCATCAACCTAAGCTTTTTCATCTTTAAGTTTACTTTATTTGACTAATGGTTAAAGAAAGTAGAAAAATATTTAATGATTGATGTTATGGACAATGCAGTGATTATCCTAATGAAAAACTGTATATGATAGAAGTTTATGTTGAAACTCTTGTGGTTATGCTCACTCAACTATATCAAGTCATGATTAACAATTTTATTATTTTCAAACATTTGAATACATAAAATAAGAGAAGGATAGAGTTTCATAGAAGATAGAGTGATGAAGATAATGAGGGAAAAAAGATTCAAATTCCTATATGTCAAAAATTTTCAAAGAATATACCAAAGTAATATATAAAAGAAATAATAAAATTATTTAATTGTGTAAGTATTGAACATTGATCTCATGGATTTTTATTTGGGGTGAAGAAAAAGATCAATAAAATAGAGAATAAAAATTTACAATGCCTAGAACTTAAGAAGTCTAGGAATTATGAAAATTTATACCCTAATACAAGGGATAAAAATAATAATAGACCTTAGTAACCTCCTAATCCAATAGAATAATGGAAATATAATTCAATGACTACTATTTGAAGTGGATAATGAATCATAAAAGTTTCACTTATCCTCCACCCCAGATTTCTAAATGTATTATTGGATTTTGGTCTAGACACTCTAGAATACCTATGAAGTTATATAATATCATAAAATCACCACCATAATGATTTGATATTATTAGGGAAAAACTTATACTATTATTATATTTCAATTTGAGGTTTATGGAATATGATTCATGAAAGTTTTATTATTCTTTAGATGAATTTGATGTCATTTTGAAAATGGATTGTATATATCTATAAAAAATCCATATTAATGAAATAGATATATCAAATTTCATATATCAAATCAAATTATGACCACTTATCATTGAAATATTGGCTCTAAAATCTCTAGGAAAAATTATTCCATCATATAGGCCTTAACAGTCAATCATGAGTATTATTTAGCTTAAATGGTTGGAAAGAAACATAATATTAGTATTTTTATATTATGAAGGTATAGATGAGTTTCTTAGACTTATCCAAGTTAGTGAGGTTTATATCTCATTATAAAATATATCTTCATCCATGTCAGTATTTTAGATACCCTTAGCTATTTTTTGTGAGTAATAATTAAAATTTTGAGGATGTGGTTTTTTTTTGTGGGAGGGATGTAACACCCAGATATTTTAAATTATATATTTTCCTTTAAAACCTATTGTTTTTATATCTTGAGACACACACCCCACCAAACTAAAATTAATAGTGACACACCTTATTAAAATAATGCAATATGATATGAAACATCAATAACAAAATTTCATTAATAATAAAGCTTTAACTAAACAAAAAGATATTAAAATGTTTTATTATAAAAAGAAACACTTAAATTCATTACATGTTATTATTATTTTAAATAATTATTTATTACTGATTAAATTTAATGGTTGGAAGAAAAATAATTAAATAAATGTGACTAAAACTATTAATTGTTAAAATGGGATATTTTTCAAAGAATATTTTTAATGTGATGTGTATTATACCTAATAAATCAAATTGACCACTTTTTGAAAAAAAATATTCTAATAATAATTAATATTTCAAACTAATATATTAACACTAATTTAATTATAAATTAATATTAAATAAGATTAAGAACATTTAAAGTTTAAAAGTTTATTTTTCCATAAAAAAAATTTTACTTTAATTTTTTTATTTTCATATAAATGCTAAATTTATAAATTTTAAAATTTTAATTTTATGAAATTAAATTCATTTTTTAATTCATAATTTAAAAATTATATTAAGGTGAATTTTTATAATTTTTTTAAAAAGACTGATTTTTAGGTTAATAGTAAAAATTTCAGTTTTCATTAATACTCTAGTGTTTCTCAAATTATCATGAAATAGAAATGAATTAAAAAATTTATTAAAAAATAAGGATCATTAATATTTTTAAGTAAAATTATTCATTTTAAAATACTATATTGATTTTAGAAATCCCTTGTTCAACATTTTGAACTTAAGTAATCATTTATTCTAAACAAATTAATTTTCATCTTTTTATTTTAATAATTATTTCAAAAGGTGGATTTCGTTTTTTTATTGATTTTACAGCCACATAAATATTAATTTTTAAAAAATAAGATAATTAATTTCATTTTAAATCAATAAAAATAATAGTTTTATGCTTAAAATTAAACTTTCTCTAAAAAAGGATTTTACGCGTCATGTGCCCTAATTTTAATCTTTATTTTTCGATAGCTTATAAATTTTATTTATTAAAATTATATGAATATTTTAAATCATAATTTTTAAATTATATAATATTTATTATCTTAATTTTGTTCATGAAAACTAATTATCAAGGTTAAGAATGAGTTACCGTGATAAAAGTGAATTTGGGTAAAAGTAAAAATTAAAGATAAAAAAACATTAAAGCATTAAAATGTTCCCTCAAAAATGATTTTTTAGAGGATTATCTACCTTAAATTTTCTCATAGTCCATTATTTTCCATTTTTGATCCACTTTCCTTTAATTGAATCATTCTATAATTAAAAATTAATGGGTATTTACAAAAATGTCATTTTCTTCACTTATAAAAGGTCCCTTGCACCAACCCTTAAAGGCCACTACAAAATTTTATTTACACTTGAACCTATTCCCTTTATAATTACCCTATATCCCTATCCCATGTTTTTATCCTATTTATCTAATAAAAATTCCTAAATCATCCATTTCTAAGAGGTACTCCAAGAGACGGTTAAAACTCTCAATGTAAGTACTAATCACTCTCTAATATTTTATCTTACTGATATTTCTCCTCAAAAAAATTCTTAAAAATTATAATATTATTAAATCAGTATCATTTATATAATTATATTTTTTTTATGTTTACATAATAAACATTACCTACCTTTCACCCTTTTACCAATAAAAATGAAAATGTCATCACATGTACGTGCATATTACTACCTCCATGAATGATGTGTTTTATTTTCCCTCAAATATATTACATAACTGGTTATAAAATTTTATTTAATATATTAATATTATATTTATACTATGATTATGATTCTGTAAAACCTACACCATTTCCTACCCTTCTCATGTTCTATAGAAAATGAAAACATTATATGTGTGTATGTATGGACTATCGCCTCCATGAAGTGATGTATTTCATTTTTTATATACCTATTTTATTTTTTTTCAAGGTATATTAAAATATTATTCAAAAAAATTAAACAATATCAGTAATTTCATTATGATTTGGTTATAATGATATTATTCCAAAATAATTATTTTCCAAACTATACTCACCAATTGATTATAGCATGTTCTTGTTTGGGTCGGTTTAACCTTCTACATTAACAATTATATACATTTCTATCATGGAGGTAAATGGGAACTTTACTATTTTTTATTATATATTAATGAGAAAATATTTTTTGTTTTAAATTTTTATAAATTTTATATTAATATTTAACATATTATTAATATACAACCCTTTATTCGCTAAAAAATACCAAGACAAGTATTCCACCTATTTAAACTCTAAGAACCATAAATAAACTCTCATTTAATGACATTTTAAATTTAAAAATCATTATAAGAAATAAATTAATGTAACTTTAATAATTTTTTAATGATTAACTTTTAATAAAGGAATGAGGATTGACATCAACATTAAAATTCATGTGCAAAACAATTCAAATTAAAAACATCCAATGATGGAAAAACTATAAGAAACTAATAAATGTATAACAAATAACTATAATTTAAGAGTATAAAAGGTAATATAAATTATTAAGGTTCTAAAATAAGTGATTAATAGAGTTATTATTGATATACATGAATTTATAGGATGTTTGACTTAGCAGGAATACAAGGTAATGGTTTTGTCACAAATTTACTTCTTTGAGACATGTTTTTTATTATACACATATTTTTATTATATGGTGTATATGATTCATATTTAGGTATTATATCATAATTATATATTTATAAATTGTTTTTAAATTTTCATCTAAATTTTTATCTTCTAATATATTTTGAATAAAATGTTATAAAATTCGTAAAGGGTTTTGTTAATATAAACCCCTTTATTTGAGTTATAATGTATCAAATTCAACTTCTTTATTATATACTTGGTTTATTCCACCCAAAGACTTTATTTTATGGTTATTTATCTTTTTATCTTGGTAAAATTAAATTTTAATTCAAATACCCTTCCATAAAAAATTTCTTTCTCATAAAAGTATAGCATTTTTAAGTATATTTCTAATCCTATCAAATATGCAATTTTTCTTCCATGTATATATTTTTCCTTCCTATAATTTTCTCCTCATTATTTGGAAACCCATTTATATATTATTTCATGTGACATTAATATATCTATTTATCCCTTTTTAAATGTAATTTTTAGTATCCCTTTTATGATGTTGGTTTCCTATAAATGTGTTTTAAAAATATTAAAATGGTTTTCCAACCATGATGGTATATTTTATATTCCACTCCAAATTTATTTGTGATAAAATTTATTTAATTTTCAAGAATCCATTATTGATGATTATTTTTAAAATTAAACATTTTCAAAAAAATCACATTTCCTTTTTGAAACCTTTATGTCTTTTTCAAGGATCCATTATTGAAGATTCTTTCTAAAAGTATAAATTTTTAAAATATTTTCACTTTACCTTTTTAAAATATTTATTATTTTTCAGGTCATTATTATTTATATTTATTTCCATATAATGATTTTGAAATTCTATATTCTCAATTTCTCGATAGTGGTCTTTTCAAAAGTGGCCCAGAACATTTTCTTTTTATGAAAATGTTAAGAAAAGTTTTCTAAATACTCTATTAAGTTTTTATTCCATTTTACTCTTTATTTAAAAATTATTTTACCTCCTTTGGAGTTATGTTTCATATATTTCTTTCTATATTCACTCATAATAATTTTTTTGGGGGGATTAAACCCATGTAATCAAGAAATGTAATTCTTAATCCCTTATTATGTGATATCATTCAAAGTGTTACTTATATGAGGTTGTTTTACATCTATGTCAACATAATTTAGCATTCCTTATGTTAATCTTTAGATGTTTTATTAGGATACCATCCACCTTATTTCTATGGGTGGATAATGAAATGTTCTAAGGAAGTTTTTATGAAACTCTCCTTTCTTTTCCAAGGGTTATTAAAGTGGTATTGGAAGTATTAATGTTTTCATGATCATTCTTGAATAAATTGATGGATTATAATTATATAAATTTTGGTATACTATTTCACCCACCAATTCAATGGTTAAGGATTTATATCTCATGAGATAATGATTTCATACATAGACATTTTTTTCATAACAAGAATCGTGGAAATTGTTTCATAACATGAAGCATAGAAATTTTGTTTACAACATCATTCATAGATATTTTGTTTGTTTACAAAATTTATTATGGTAATTTGGTTTATTTTTAACAATATGCATGGCTTTTTTTGTCACATCATGTAGTATGGACATTTTTTTCTCAAAACATGAAGTTTTTATGTTTTTTAATTCACAATAGGAAACGCTAACATTTTTTTATTCATAACATGATGTGTAGATATTTAATTTGTTCACAAAATGATGTATGGACATTTTGTTTGTTCATAAATTAATGTGTGGGTGTGATTGAATTTTCTCACAATGTTATAATTTACCTATGTTATTGTTTATTCCATATTCTATGTCTTGCAATGTTCTCATGTTATGACAACTCATGTATTATATTATGATTATATCCTTATGTATTGATTTATGATAAATAAACCATGTTTGTTTGGGTATGATTTTTTTATTTTATATCTATGATCCTTGACTAGGTTATCATTCCCACATGCTTATCTTATGCTTACTTATGATCAAAAAAAATTTCTTATTTACACTTACTGAGCGTCTGATCTCACCCCTTTATTAGGTTTATATTCCCTAGGTTATGATGATAAGTATATATAATAAGAAGTCTATAATGGGGTCTATAGGGGTATGATTATGGAGGAATGTTCACAAGGATTGTAAAATAATTTTCTTATATATATAATCTTAAAATTAACTAAACCTTCCATTATTTGGATTTTGTGATTATTATGATATATAATTTTTAAAGTATTTAAATATATAAAAGTTAAGATTGAGTCACCTGACTTGGTATTCAAATATAGTATTTAAATAATGTGTTTTTAGTACCAGATCTGGAAGTGTGTGTCTGAGGTACCTCATTTGGTATCACAGTAGTGTTTTTTATTTTTTAGGGTTAATTTATCTATTTTTAGGGATTATGATGAGATAAATTTGGTGAATCCACTTGGGATAAGTATAAATATAGGATATAATCCTGAATTTATGGTAAAGTATATATTCTATGGTTTCCCAAAAATAAAATCCCTCTCTAGATACTAAAAGTGGATGTAGGATCTAGAATAGATGTACATGGGGATAGTAACCCTGAAAAGGGTGTATTTATTATTAACTCAATAGTCACTCGATGCATAAAAATAGGCTTAACTCCACACTAAGTTTGATAATCCTTAGGGATATGCTTTGTTGATTCAAAATCTCTTTATGAAATCTTATGAGTTATTTGAAAATATCTATGTTAGAGAACCTCATAGGAAAATGAGTATGGATAACCTATATTGAAACCTTTAAATTTATAAGTTATGTTACAAAAGATAATTATGATTTATTCCTTTAAAAAATATCATTTTCATTTTAATAAGATTATAAAATTAAATATTATCATATTTATTTTTCCTTTTTTAAGAAAAGTTAGGATCAAGGGAAAACTAATTTAATGATGGGAACTATGTACAATTTCGTGATTATCCTAATGAAAAACCAAATAGATTTGAAGTTGATGCTGAAATTCTTATAGTTATTCTCACTTAACTATATCAAGTTATGATTAACATCATGAGTCATTCCTAACATCCAAACACCCCAAATAATATATTTATATAGTTTCATGGAATATTTGGTGATAAATATAACTAAGTAAATAATATTCAACTTCCTACATGTTAAAAAATTGGGATGCTGCATATAAGGTAATGTCTTAAAGAAATAAGAAAATGTTTCAATTTTGGAAGTATTTTTCATTGATCTTGTGATTTTCAGTCTAGGTTTAAGAATTAAATCAATTACATAGAGGATAAGTATTCCAAATTCCTAAAATGTTAGGAGATCAGGCATTTTGAAAATTGATTCCCTAATATAAGGATTAACAATAATAATAAACCTTATAAAATTCATGTGAAATGGTTACTATTAAAGTGGATAGTGATAATTAAGTGGTGAAAGTTACATTTATCCTACACCTTAGATTTCTAAATATATTATTGGATTCTAGTCAATCTACTCTAGTATACCTAGGAAGTTCTCTATGATAATAAAATCACCACCCATAATGTTTTTATATTATCACGGAAAACTTTTATTATTATTGTATACCAAGTTCAGTTTTATGGAATATGCTTCATGAAAGTCTTATTATTATACCTTTAGATGAATTTGACATCATGTTTGAAATGGATTGGCTATATTCACATAGAATAAATATTAATTAAATATATAAATCACTTTTCATATCTCAAATAAACTTATAACCACTTTTCATTATAAGACTAATGATGAACTCTCTAAAAAATGATTCTATTATATACTTATCAACAACCAATCATGAGGAGTATTTAGATTAAATGTTTAAGATGAAAATAACTAGTTTTATATTTATATTATAAAGGAATAGAAGAGTTTCCGAGACTTACCAATGTTATTGAGGTAGATATCTCATTATAAATTATATCATGATCCATGTCTATCTTTTAGATACCCTTATCAATTTTTTTAGTGTGTAATAATTAAAATTATGAGGATGTAATTTATTTATGGGAGGAGAATATAATACCACAATATTTTAAATTATATATTTTCCTTTTAAACTAATAATTTTTATAACTTTTTATGCTCATAACACCTACCTAAAATAAACTATGACACACCTTATTAAAATACTGCAATATGATATGAAACATCAATAAGAAAATTACAATAATAATAAATCCTCAAGTAAATACTAAAATAATAAAATTATTTATTATAATATATATATATTCAATATATATTATTTTTATTTTAAACAATTATTGATTTATTGATTAAATTTAAGGGTTATAAGATAAATAATTAAAGAAATGGTATTAAAACTATTAAATTCTAAAAGGGATATCTTTCAAAGAACTTTTAGTGATGTGTAAATTATATAATAAATTAAATTAATCACTAATAAAAAAATGATTCTAATAATAATTAATATTTCAAACTAATATATTAACACTCATTTAATAATAAGTTAATATGAAATAACATTAAGAACATTTAAAGTTTAAAAGTTTATTCTTTTATAAAAATAGTTTTTCTTTATATTTTTATATTTTAATTTAAAAGATAGATTTATAAATGTTTTAATTTTAATTTTATAAGATGAAATTCATTTTTTAATTCATCAATTCAAAATTATACCTGTGTTGATTTTTAGTATTTTTTTGAAAATATTTATTTTAGGTGAATAGTGAAAAATATTTTTTCCATTAATAGTGTAGTGTTTTTGACTTTATCATGATCTATGGATAAACTAAAAATATTATAAAATATTTTTAATAACCATTAATTATTCTAAGAATTAAAATTATTTATTTAAAAATACTATGTTAAATTTTGAAAACTTATGTTTAACATTTTGAAACATAAGTGATCTTTTATTCTAATAAAAAATATTCTCATATTTTTCTTTTAATTAATTTTTCACAAAGTGGGATCTAGTATTAACTTAATTTTAAATCCACATAACTCTAATTAATTTAAAATAAACCAATTAATTTAATTTTAAATCAATAAATTTATCATAACCAAAAAAATTAATCTTAAAAATACAGTTTCTCTAAAAAATGGTTTTTACACATCATGTGCGATAATTTTAAAATTAAGATTTCTCCCCAATAGAAATTTTATTTTATAAAATGATAATAAAAATTTTAAATAAAAATTTACAAATTAATAAATATTTATAATCTTAATTTTGTTCATTAAAACTAATTAAAAAGGTTAAGAATGAGTTATCATGGTAAAAGTTAATTTGGGTAAAAGTTAAAAGTAAATAAAAAAGGAAAAACTCAAAGGATGTATCTAAAATGAATGTTTGAGAGGAATATCTACCTTAAAATTTCCCACACTCTATTATTTTCTATTTTTTTATCCACTCTACTTGAATAGTGTCATGTCATTATTAAAAATTAATGGGTATTTAAGAAAATATCATTTTCTTCACTTATAAAAGGGGCATTCCACCACCCCTTAAAATACAGTGTAAAATTAAATTTACAATTGAAAATATGGCCTTTATAATTCCCATAGATCTATATCCCAATTTTTTTATCCCTTTTATCCAATTAAAATCCCTAAATCCTCCATTTCTAAGTGGTACTTCAAGAAAAAGGTTTAACCTCTCAACTTAAGTACTATTCACTCTCTAATATTTTTTATTATATATCTTTCTCATTTAAAAATATTTTACCTAATAAAACATGAATAAATAAGTATTATTTATATACTAATATTTTTTTATGTTTATGGAATAATCATTACCTATATTTTACCTAGAAAAATAAAAACATCATCATGTGGACGTGCGGACTAATGCCTCAAAGAAAGATTTTTTATTATACTTAAACTGCTTCATTAGACGGTTATAAAAGTTTATTTAATGAATAAATATAATATTTATATTTTTATAAAGATTATAGAAAATTAAAAACATTTCTTACCCTTCTCCCCTTCTATGTAAAATTAAAATGTTTCCTATATGTATGTTCGGACTACGGCCTCCATGAAGTGATGTATTTCATTTTTTATATATCTATTTTATTATTTATAAAAATATATTAAAACCTGATTCACCACCTTAATAACATCTAAATAATATAATCATTATTCTATAATGATTATATTATTCCAAAATAATAACTTTCTAAACCATTCTCACCAATTGATTATAGCATGTTTTTATTTGGGTCGGTTTAACCACCTACATAAACAATGATATAAATTTTTATATTAAATTAATATGGGAATATAAATTCTAGTATTATTATAAATAAATGAGAAAATAATTTTTGGTTTAAATTTATAGAAATGTTATATTGATATTTAAATTATTATTAACATACCACACTTTATTCATTAAAATTTATGAAAACGAACATGCCACCAATTTCATATCCAAGAACCGTAACTTAAATTCTCATGGATTGAAATTTGAAATTTATAAATAATTAGAAAAAAAATTCAAGTACCTTGAATACAATATAAATTATAAAATTTTAGTAAATTAAGTAGGATCATCATGGACATTAAAAATCATGTGAAAGAAAATTTAAATTACAATCATATAATGGTGAAAATAAACAATAACCAATGTATATTAAATAATTATAATTAAAGATATAAAAGGTAATTGATATGAATACGGTTATGAAATAAGTTATTAAGAGCTTTATTTTTTTATATAGTAAGATAGAGTGTGTTCGACTTGGTGGGAATATAAGGTAAGGGATTTGTCTCAAATTTCCTTCTTTGAGACATGTTTTGTATTATGCACCTATTTTTATTTTTATGGTGTATATGCTACCTATTTGAATTAATGTATAATTATTTTATCTTTATTCATGTTATTTAATATTTCATTTCATGTTTTATATCCTAATAAATTCAAAAATAATTTTATAAAAGTTATAAGGGATTTTATTAATGATAACCCCTTTCTTTGAGTTATAATGTCTTATCTTAAACTTTTTTCTTCTAAGTTTGGTTTATTCCACACCAATATTTTATTATATAGTTATTTTTATTTTTCTCTATGTAAAATTACATTTGAATTGAAATCTCCTTTCATAAATATTTTATATCTCATAAAATTATAACGTTGTTAAGTATAATTCACATCCACTTGAATATTCCATTTTTCTTCCATGTCAATATTTCTCTTACCACCAATGTTCTCCTCCTAATTTGGAAACCCAGTTATCTAATGGGTAAACCCAGGTCAACCTGACACATCACCCAAGTGGGATCAACACAAGTCCAAAAGCATGTTCACAATCACCATGGGCTGGTGAAAATCACCTGGGTATCAACGTACATAACCATGAGAATGATTTTACCTAAAAGATAACACAACATGTCTCGTGTATAACATGATAAGATAAAAAATCAGATTAAAATTTAGAATAAATGGTACAAAACCATGAAATATACAAACCAATACAAAAAGATAGACATAGAAGTGAAACAAATCTAGGTACAAAAAAAATATACATGTGACCATCCAACACCACCATCCCAAACCACTATGAAGACAAAATCAACCAAGAGAATATAGAGATAAATGTGGATCCCTTTATATTTTAATGTATCCTTCAAAACCAAATCTACATACACCCAAGAAATATACATGGTGTGAGGAAAACACCTAGCAATATACCACTATGAATCTATACAATTCTTGTCACCATGCAATAATTAGATAAATATTTAAAAGAAAATAAGCTTCATAAAGCTATTTCATTTGAAAAAAATTTACCTAAATAATCTTTTGGTTTTCCTTTCAAAAAAATCTATATCAAAATCCAATATAATATGAAAATCAACATGAATGATAAAATAGTGATCATGATTTAAATCATCCACATCTCAAATATAACCATAGTAAAACCATAAGATTAACATGTGAGAAATCAAAAAATGATACATAAATGAAACCAAGAAAGAAACAAATGGTCTCTAGACTATGGGAATAAATAACTAGTAAATGTAAGGAATAATAGCTGGTATAAACATGAATCCAACAATACTGATTCCATCCACATTCTATTAGTAACATAACTACAACCTCTAGTGGTGTTACACACACTAATGTTTTCATATGTCCTTACCCAAGGTTCTAAAATTGTTCCCATGAGATATGTTTCTTCAAAATATCAAATAAACTAGGCGTAAATTTTAGATAAAGAATTTCCAAAAGAAAATAATTACCAATCCCATTCTTAAAAACCCATTTTAGTGTCAAAACCATATTTGAGTAATTTCATTGAACATAAGAACTGTATGAAACTTTTTTTAAATAAAACCCCCTTCAAAACCCATTTCATATGCCTCCTAATGTTAAATTTCATAAATCATCCCTCAAACATTTTAAATCAATTTTTTTCAAAATAAACACCAAATGAATTTATAATAACATTAATAAAATCATGATATAGAACCATTGTATAGATACATTTACCTCACTAATAGAGAAAACCTAATTACCTTTAAAAACAGAGATTGGAATCAAAGAGATTGATTCCTCACAAGACTAGAACCATTATATCCATCACAAGTTCCCTATAAACCCATATAAATCCAAAAAACACAGCCCATTAGGGTCCCAATGAAATAAGGGGAAGAGATTTCAAGGAGAGATCTATAAAGAGAAGAATATATCAGGTGAAAATCAGAACATAACCTAAAGATATCTGGAAAAAAACAAAGGAGAAATGACAAATAACCAAGGGGAGAACCTCCTAGAGAATTTAGGAGAGTATAGGTCAATCTAATAACGTATTTGAATGAGACTAGATTTAAAAAAGACCAAGGGTGTTAAGGTAATTTTCCAATTTTAATAATCTCTCACATGTTATATAGTTAAGATGTATGGTTAGAAAAACTATGAGCTAACCATGTGGTAACTACTATACATTGAAAACCAAAGTGCACTATTACATGGGAATAACCACACAGTAAGAAAAAAAACTATATATAAGACTTGTAATAGAATATGGATCCAAAACCTTTCATTTTCTCAGTTTTCTTAGTGAATCACATAATTAGAAAAACCATTCTCCCGTGAAAAAATGATAATAGAGATAATATATCAATAATCCGTAGTTACCACATGATTACTACTTACCATGCATAGATCGTGTGCTTGGTATATTTCTTCCAAAACTCAAAATTCTCAAACATTGACTCCTGAAATCATTTAAAAACTCAAGATAGATAATATATACCCAATAAAAAATGTACCAATGACCTAGAGGGCATCACAATTCTCCCCACCATGAAACTATCTATCCCTAAAATTCACTTTAATATTCTAGACTCACAAAAATAGAAGGCCACTATTGCATCATTAATGATTTCAACTCCCACATCTCATGGATAACCCATATGCACTTCCATAATACATGGACCAAAGTAATTGTTTTACCATGCATCACCATATCCTGGTGATCTATAATATAAATTGGTTGCTCAACTACTAATGTTTCTGGCTCAAGATCAAAATCCTCCCATTCATTTATGTGGGAAGGGTCCAAATTATACCTCCTAAATTTGGAAACATGAATCACATCCTTAATTGATGTCAAATGAGTTGATAAGTAAAACTAATAATACATCTTTAAAATTCATTTGATGATCTCTAAAGGAAAAATAAACCTCAGTGCCAACTTACCCTACTTACCCAAATGAAAATATTAAACCGAAATGAAATTTTGGGAGAATGACCATTCACCTAACCCTATCTAACATAAATGATATCCATAAGGTCACTCATACAACACTTAAAAGAACGTATCCTTAATCAAATATTGATAACTATTTTTATGGTAGATATTAAACCAGGAAAGATACTAAACCCAACAACCATTGAAATCAAGAACACACACTTGAAGCATATCATAAAGAATTAGTTGATTCATCTAATCTAGTTGTCCATCTAAATATTGAACATCATGCTCTAATTTGAGCAATAATCCATCTCATTTAGCAATCCCCTTTATAATTGATAATAATTTTACATGTATATACCATAAATAGTAACCATAGTCATGCCATAGAGCTTTATAACCCTTTTATTATACAAATTCTTAGTCTCTTCTACTATAATCATATTGGTTAGAAATACATAATCTAAATTTACAAGTAGACTAATGATCAACCAAATTGCATATCTCCTACTAGGAATCCATGGTAAACCAATTATGAGGTCCATGGATCCTTCATCAAACTTCTATAATGGAGTGGATAAGGCCATAAAAATTGGTGGGTTTATGGTATTCCACATCATTTTTCTAGTAGGGAAGGCATCATAACATAAATTATTCTACCAACTATCTCATTATTAGCCAATAACATTGATTTATCAGATAATGACACATCTTAGTAACCTAGGAGTACATTATCCAACTAGACCTATGATCATGATCTATCAAACCCTAACTCAGATCAATAGAAATAAAAAACTACCTTTGAAGACACAAAGCACTATAAGGAGACTGAAACTAGAAACATGAGGTATTCCCACTATAAAAGGTTTCATTAAGACACTTTCAATCAGTATACACTAATTTTCTAATCCAAATATGATTGTAGATTGAAGAAAAATATTTCTCACAAGCTAATAATACAAGTACATTAAATACCCATTCTCAACT
Organism: Viscum album; assembly: GCA_963277665.1. Taxonomy (NCBI): domain Eukaryota; kingdom Viridiplantae; phylum Streptophyta; class Magnoliopsida; order Santalales; family Viscaceae; genus Viscum; species Viscum album. Next base: position 879,107,495 of record OY728153.1, on the reverse strand, counting down.
AAGAGATTTTTTTTGAAAATAGGTTCTCCAAGGATCCCTACTCCATATATTACTCTTCATCCTATGTTGGTAATTCCTTACTAAAAATTTTTGTGACCACACCTCTTTTTCTAAGATTTTACACAATATCAAAATCAAAAATCAAAAAATCACTTAACCCAATATTTCTATAATATAATAATATTCTTCTGGGTAAAATTACACTTTAGGATTCTATGATCCAATTACATCATAAACTTATCTCTGATGAGATAGTGTCACTAAGTTTTAACCACATGCACAACTGATTTCTACACAAGTCCATGGTTAGAGAGATTATTTCCATGATGGAATAATTAGAGAAATCCTTAATCCATCACCCATTTTCATGACATCAAAATATATCCCAAATCTATAATTGAGTCTTTAAAGTAACATCATTATAACCCAACATATCTTAGAATGAATCAAAACTAAAGCTAAATTTAACCTCACTTCCATACTTTCAAAGGAGTTATAGATTTCATATTATCCGCCACAAGGCTCTAAAGAGAACACAGGCCTAACATGGGTCTTCCCACCAATTATATTCGATATAAAATGGTACAACAATGAGAAACTACATAGATACAATCGATAATCAACATGAAAACAAAGGTTCCATATTTAATTTAAAAAGAACCCCCAAATATCTACATCCATAACTAAGGGAAACCAAAATTCTCTTAGAAGATAAATCCAACCAATAGGGGAATTGATCAAGCCTATGAAAAGGAACCATACCAATGAAATATTCAAAAGATTATTGAGTCAAAAAACCCATGGTCACTAGGAAGGCACAATCCCAAACACCAGATTCACCACATCTATCATAACCAAGATACAGTTTAAACAAATACATTTCTCAGTAATAAATAATATGGTTATAATATAGGGCCACGAAACTACATGCATAGTAAAAAAAATTAAAGGATTCAACTCGGTGGCTCACATGGTCCAGCTGACAACATTCTTATCTTTAATGGATTTATTATACTTCCTAGTCACTAAACCAAACCTAGTTACCCATGAATAGATTATTCCACAAAGTTATCCCTAGAAAAAAGGTTTAAAAAGTGAAATTAATAAATGAGATGAGAATAAATTCAAGATATCCACTATTCTTAATAGAAAATCCAAAATATGATCTCAAGTATCATACTTAAATGAGGCTATCCCAAAGCAAAAAATTATTTGAAACTATAGAGTGATAACTCAGAAGGATCAACACTCAAATCATAGGATGCACTGAATATTTTACTCTTCTTAAGGAAATAATCTCACTTAAACTCATGGCCTCTCTGGAAGGCTTACTCAAGATACACAGTATGAGAACTCCATCTGGTCATGTCCTTTAAAGTGAATCAGATAACCCTTAAACATAATAAAGGGTCAAGCTAAACATATAAATCAACAAATAAATAAAACACTTTCAGAAAGGTTTTAAAACAAACCCACTTAAATAATATACCTATTTTAAAAATTGTTCATTTTGAAAACCTATAAACATCATTTTAAAAGGAGTAATAGAGACAAGCCATTTTAAAAGTAAACATCTTTAATTTCTTTAGAAAAATAAAAAACCCAAAGGGGAATATTTCATAATTCTTCAATTGTAAAATGAAACCTATTACCTGCCATGAAAAAGCATTAAATAGGATTCATTTTCATATTGAATAACATTTAAAACATTTGAAGTTATTTAAAATGAACTATTATTCAAGTTAGAAAACTATCTTTTCTTAAAATTTGAAACCTTTTTTTATTTATCATTCTTCTTTAAAACCATTTACTCTTTTAGATTTCATGTTGAAAACAACCAAGGATTCTCCTTAAAAACTAAAACACACCCTTTATAACTTTATGATGAGAAAAAATTTCTTCCAAAACATTTAATCCTTATTAAAGACATTTTTCAAGTTTGTAAGATTCATACTCATAGATCATTAACTGATTTTAAAACCAAAACATTTTCCTGGTTTTCATGATTAAACAATCATTTCTAAAGACATGACCCAGAAACCAAGAAAGTATTAAAGCTTTAGTTTTCAAACTAAAATCAATTTCTATGAAATCTATTTTTTACACATAAAACTGATTATACCACACATGCACATACAAAATCATGTCATAATTATAAATAAAACATATCCTAAATATCAATATATCTTAAGAACTACCTTGGTTATTTTCCTATAAAATAGAGTCACTAAAATATTCCAATAATCATGGGTTCTAAAAAAATTATGTGGAGTAGATATTGACCAAGCCACATGGTTTATGAACATGTTCTAAGGGTCCGGAATCCACCTTAACAATTACAAAGTCAAGTGTTTAATCACTTAATGGTTTTTCAATACATCCAAGTTGACATCACAATTTGAATCTTCTTTTTTGTTTACACCACAATTCTAGAAAAACCCCACAAGGAAACTATCACATGAAAATGAGGATCATAGGTCATCATATAAAACCATAACTCACAAAAAGAATCAAATTGAAATTAAATCTCAATTTACCATGGTAACTCAAGTGATATCAAAAAAGTTTTTGATTAAGAACATACTCATAATGTACTTCTTGATCCCTGAAAAGTTCAAGATCTAGTCTAATGATACCCAAACCAATCCTAGGAAGTGTCATCGTACTTTCTTATAGTTAATGGATAAGGTACCATTTTGAAACAAACTATCCCTGGTTTACCTAACATGTCACCCAAGCTATCTCAGCACAAGGATCGAAGTGCATTCCCTCTCACCACTAGATAGTGACAAGCACCTAAGTATCAACATACATAACTATGGTAATGATTTTACCCCAAAAGATAAAAAAACATGTATCATATATAACAATATAAGATAAAAATTTAGAATATAACATGGAATAAGAGGTAAACAATCATGAGACATGAAAACCAAGCTAAAAGGATAAACCTATAAATTAAAAAAAAAAATTCCAAAAAAAATCTCTATGTGAACATCTGTTACCACTATCCTATCCCATTACAAAGATTACATCAACCAAGAGAAGTTTATTAACTACATGATTCCATTCCATTTTTCTTGTATCCTTCAAAATCAAATCTAAATACACCCAAAGGCATGTATAGGTTGTGAAACAATATCCCAATAGGATATAAACATGAATCTATACAATTCATGTCACCATGAAACCATTAGTTATAGATTTAAAAAAAACAAGTTTCCTAAAGCTATTTCAGTTGAAAATATTTTATATAAATCATCCTTTGGTTTTCCTTTCAAAACAATCCATATCCAAAACCACAAGAATATAAAAACAATATGAATGATAAAATATAGAGCATGATTCAAAGCATCCATATCTTAAAATATAAACATGGTAAAACCATAATATAAAAAATTACACAATTAAGACATGATTCATACATGAAACTAAGTATGAAACACAAATGGGATCTAGCCTATGTGAATATGTAACTAGGACATACAAGGAACACTATCTAGTATAAATGAAAATCATGTGACACACGTTCCTTCCATATTCTAGTCATATCACAACCTCAACCTCTAGTGGTTATACACTCAATAATTATTTCATCTTTCCTTACCCAAGGTCTCCAAAGTGTTCCCATATACTATGTTTCCTCAAAACATCAAGTAAACCATGTTCAAAATTTTAGTAAAAAAATTCCACAAGATAAGTATCACTTATCCCATGCTTGAAACCCCATTTTAGATTCAAAAAAAACTTGAGGCATTTTATCTAACATAATAAGTTTATAAAAAATATTTTAAATCAAAGCCCATTTTAAAACCATTTCACATACCACCCAAGATGAAATTTAATAAATCATCCCTCAAAAAATTAAAATTGATGTTTTTTATAAAACCAGGCCAATGAAATTTTCAAAAAAATTAGGTAAATCCTAAGATAGAGCCATTATATAGAGACACCTACATCAATAATAAATAAAACCTAGTCACCTTCAAAAATAGATTTTGGAATCAAAGATATCCCATCCTCACAAGACAAGATCTGTTATAAAAATCATCAATTCCCCATAAAAGCACCTAAATCTAGAAATCACAACCTATTAGGGTCTTATGAATTCATTTAAGAGATATCTAGAAAGAAGAGAATATATGGTGTTGAAATTAGAACATACCTAGAAGAGATACACCAATAATGAGGGATAAATGATAAATAAAAAAGGTTATATCCTCTTAGAGTGTCAATGAGAGGTTGGGTCAAGCTAATGAAGGAATATGATGAGATTGGAGTTAAAAATGACCAAGGGTGTCATTATAATTTTCTAATTTTAATAATATCATATGGGTCTCATTATTAAGCTGCATGGTTAGACAAACCATGTGTTAACAATGTGGTACCTACTGCCCCTTGAAAACTGAAGCATGTGTTTACTTGGGAATAACTTCACGGTTAGATCAATCATGTTCAACCCATGTGGAAACCTCTAGAACCAAACCCATTTGTCCATATGGTTTTCCTAGAAACTCGTACATTCATAAAAACCCTTCTCAACCCATGAAAAATTCCATTATAATTAGTATATCTATACAACACGGTTACCGTTGGGTTATTACTTACCATGCATTGACCATGTGCCTGGTCTGTTTCTCCCAAAACTCCAAATTCTTGACCCTTGACTCCTAAAATAATTTTAAAACTTAATAGATAGAAACATGACCAAAAATAAAACATACATGTGACCCAAAGGGTGACATAAATTATGCATTATTTCATGTTACCATCATATATCTCTTTATCCCTTTTAAAAATTATGTTTTATTATCCCTTTTATGATGTGGTTGTCTAATAAATGTATTTTCAAATATCAAAATAGTTTTTCTTCTATGATCATATGTTTTATATTCTACTCCACATTTCATTGGGATAATCTTTATGTCATTTTTAAGGCTCAAATATTAAATATTCTTTTTAAAAGTAAATTTTTCTTAAAAAACTCACTTCACCTTTTTGAAACATTTATTTCTTTTTAAATCCTCTATTATTGAAGATTATTTTTAAAATAAATTTTTTTCAAAATATTTTCACTTAACCTTTTTTTAAACCTTTATATATTTTTCAAGTATTAATTATTGATATTTTTTTCCAAATAATGATTTTAAAAATTCCTTCTTCTTAATTTCACAATAGTAATATTTTTGAAATTGATGCATAAATTATACTTTTTATGAAAAATTTAATAACACTTTTAAAAAGAATCTTATGGTTTTCTTATATTTTTCCTCTTTATGTTACAAATATTTTACATACTTGGTAGATATATTTCATGAATTACCCTCTAAATTCTCTCAAATTATTTTTCTTTTGGGGTATTAAACTCATGGAATTAGACAATCTAATTCATGGCCCCTTATTATGTGATACCATTCAAAGTGTTCCTATTATATTAGTGTTGTATATCTATATCAACATACTTTGAAATTACCTATGTTAAACTTTGGATATGTTCTTATGATACCATCCACCTTCCTTGGGGTGGCTAATGAAATGTGTTATGGAAGTTTTCATGAAACCTATCTCTCTTTTCTATAGGTTAATAAAGTGGTGGTGGAGGTAAGAATGTTTCCATGATTATTGTGGAAAAAATTTATGTATTACCATTATGTGATAGTTGGGGTCATATATCACCCTCTAATGCATTAGTTAAGGATTTATATATCATGATATAATGATGTTATACATGGACATTTTGTTTGTTTATAACAGGATGCATGGACATTTTTTTGTTCAAAACATGAATCATGGACTTTTTATTTTTTGCAATATTATGTGTATAAATTTTGTTTTTTCAAAACATTAATCATGTTATTTTTTTCACCACATGGAGCATGGAAAAAAATTATAATATAAATCATCGATATTCTTTTTATTCATTGTGTAATGCATGGACATTTTGTTTTTTTACAACATGATGGGTAGAATTTTTTTTGTTCATAACATAATGTGTGGGTATAACTAAATATTTTCACAATGTTATAATTTTTATATTCTAATGTTTTTTCAATATCCATATTTCGTACAATGTTCTCATGTCATGATGACACATGTATTATTTTTTTCTTAGATTTTTATGTCTTGATTTATGATTGATGATCTGTATTTATTTGGGAATGATTTCTTAATATTATGTTCATGAGCCTTGACTATGATCTTATAACCATGTGTTTGTCTTATGATCACCTATGATCATCAATTGTTATCTTTTTATGTTTACACTTACTAAGAATTTGAGCTCACCTCTTTCTTAAGTTTCCATTCCATAGGTTATAAAGATAACTATATCTTATAAGAAGTATATAGGTAGGTCTAGAGGGGTATTATTATAGAAAAATGTCCATGAGTATTATAAAATAAGTTTCTTATATAGTATATCACCAAGAAACTAAATCTTATGTTCTTGGGGTTGTGTGATTATTAATAGATGTAATGTTCAAATTATTTAAATATATGTAAGTTTATCTTGGGTTATATCACTTGGTATTTAAACAATGTATGTAAAGAAGTTTTTTTTAGAACTAGATCCAGGACTGTGAGTCTATAGTGCCTCATCCACCCCACTTATGTCATACCTCCTTGGAGAACCCTAAAGCAATTTCCCATTTCTTCCCCTTGGTTTTGAGTCCATTATCTTTCAATTTTTTGTTATATTTTTAAGGTTTGGGCTGCATTTTTCTAATCCTTACCATTTATTCTTGTTTTTATCTTTCTCACTTGTGTTGTGTTAGTATTGGTCAATCCCTATGTGGATTTTGGAAAAACAATTCTAGTGATTTTGGTTTTCAGAGTTTCTAGATTCCTCTTTGAGCCATCCACTCTCTATTCTTGAGGGATTCACATCATCGATGCTTGTCCGGGGTAGGAGGTTATATGTTTTCAAATTTTCATATATTACAAGGGATGCTTGAGTTTTTATAAACACTTTTTATAAAATTTATATATACTATGTTCTTATCTATTTTCTAGAAAGGTTTTCTCAAGGGGAATAGTTGTTTTAAGAGAAATGTTTTCAACTTCAAATTTGTTTTGTATAGGGTATAAGGAGTTTTCTTAGGACCCAATTTTTTTAAGTGAATTTATATGTGTGTTCTAAATTGTTTTCATGTGGTTATTTTATTACACATGTTCAAGATTATTTATTGATTATTAATTTTCGTGTGCCCTATTGCTTTATAATTTTTATAAACCTTGTTGTTTAAAAATAGGGATTCTCTCCTTGGTTTTAATAAGGTATCTTTAAAAATATATGGATTTATAAAAAATCATTTAAAAATTATTATATATATATATATACATACATGTGTCTATATTCACATATGTTCATATATATATACATATTTATCTACACATACCTATATACATATATGACAAGTATATTGGAAAGTGAAAGCATGTTTGGTACTTAAAAAGGGGACTCAAAATGTAATTAATTTTGTATATGACTTTTTAAGGAGATTTTGTAAGACATATTACTAGTTTTAAAACTGAAGGATTGGTTGGAATTTTATATAAATCATTTTTCCAAATTTTACACACTCTTAATCTAAGTCTCATGGATTTATGATAAAATGAGTTTTATGGTTGTATGTAATGGTTTTTGTTGTTTATGTGATTTGGAATATGGGATTTAGTGAAAGAAGTGTGTGAGTATGAGTTGAGGTTTCTTATATTCATGGTTTACATTGAATTCTATTATTGGTGTGTTTTTAATAAGGCTACATCCTTCCTCACCCTCTATTATTAATATCATGGAGATCCAAGTTGTATTAGTGGGATATTAAGATATGGTTACTCTCTAGTGCCAATGATATGGAATAGGTCTCCCATGGTATGGAATGGGCCTATAAATTTTTAGAGTTCCACTGGTGAGGATATTTGAGAGCATATTGGGGGTTATATACTAGAAATGTATTGATAGTTCAGCAGATTATTCCACTCAAATACATCTAGTATCATATCACTAGATTTATAGTAGATTTCTAAGATTTTATACACTTTACATTACTCACATATTTAGTATACTAGTTTTTTATTTTTCTTCTATTTATTAATATTTTATTTCCATACATGATTTTATTTATGCTATTCTTCTAGTCTGTTTCTTCACTTTATATTTTAGTTTAATTATTTAGTTAAATGTTTCTTTGATTGTTATTTCGGTCTCTTATAATTTATTTTTAAATAAATTGTTTTCTAAAAAATGGGTATATAAAAGTTAAGCTTCAAATGAAATATTTAAATAAGGTTTATAAAGTTTTTTCAAGTTTTTTTGGGTGTTAAAAGAAGTTTTTTTTGAAAAAATATGTGAGTTATTTTTTTGAAAATAAAGGAAAATCGATTTTAAATTACTATATTTAAAACTATTAATTTTGTAATTTTCTAAAAAATTAAGTGCACGGAATCCTTGGTTAAATTCTACATGGTTGTTTATGTTCACACCCTACTTACACCACTTAGTATCTGCAGAAATAGTGGCTATTTTTTAGACATAATTTTTGGCATGGATCACTCATGGAGTGTTCATTTTAGTCTTGAATATGGATGGTTAATTGGAGTCACATGGAGATCTGGTTGAGTATTCTGGTTTTTTTCATTTTATTTTGATTTTACTAGCCAATTTTTCCTCCCTGAGGTGTCTTTGGATCTAGTTCAATTTTTATTTATTCTAATATGCTCTTTTTTTATTTGAGATACCTCATTTGGTTTGTTTCTATTTAAAACTATTTATTTTTTTATTGTATGGATGTCTAATGTATGGACACCCCATGCTAAATTCATAATAAAATTTCATATATTCTTTAATATCATTTATCTAGGAAAAAACATTCCCATTTATTGTTTTCTAAGGCCTTGTAACTTTTCTCTAGCCGGTGGAGATCAGGGGTGCCCCTTAGGCCTTTCAACTAGTCATTTGGAGGTATCCTTGAGCTAGTTTGTGATAAAATGGTATCATATCCTAGTCTCTTTATATGGAATTTGTTCTTGGGGTATCCTTGTTATTTGGGATTTCTAGTAGATAACAGATAGGATCTTCAAATCCCAGAAGGTTGGTTTATGAGTTGGTGCCTAATCACGAACTCTCGTGATGAAACCTGAGTTCCATGGGATGTTAGGATTTTAATTTTGATTCCAAGATTTGTTTTTTATTCTTATTCTTGATAAATGTTGATTTCGATTTCTATTATTTTTATTCTTATGGGTGATTCACAATTTTTTATGAGAACTTTTGATATATGCGATAAAAATTGAGTAAGAACTGGCGATGCATGGTTTTTTTAGCATGGATTCAAAAATCATGTAGTGCTGGTGCACATGGTTCTGTTAATATCCCAGTGTCTCGCCACATGGTTAGCACATCATCTGTCAAACCATGTGTCCAAAAATCATACAGTCACAAACACCTTTATAAAAATTCTGTTGGATCCTTTTTCTTATAGATTTTTTTATTTACATGTTACTTTTATTTAGAATGGATTAGGTAGAGTTCCTGATTCGTTGATTTTATTTGGTAAGATTTTGGTTTTGATAAATCTATAAAAAATCTCTAAGATGATTCTAAAACAAATTGGATGTGTTGAAATTTGAAATTATTTATAAAGGAATGTCTGATCTAAAACTTATTTTTGAGTGAAATTCCAAGATTTTTAAAAGGGTTTTAAGGTTGAAATGTTAAACTTTAATTAAATTGATGTTTTTTCAGCAAGGTGTTAAGATTTAATTTCAAGGTTTATTTTATTATAATGAGTTGTAATTTGAATTTTATTTATTTGAGCCTCATGTTTTGTTTTTTATTTATATTATCCACCCATGAAAGTCTTGAAGGATTTTAAGAAATTCATGTTGTGGGGTGTTCCTCAGCCTAGTGTCTCTTAGGGCTCGGATGAAATTCTTCTAGTTGTCAACACTACCTATACTCTTTATAGAGTGGTAGATCAAACCTCTTCATAGTTCTTTCTCATATTCTATGGTTATTAATGACTTCAAGAGGATATAGTGTATCAAAAAAATGACTGCATATTCAATTCATTGAAAACTCCAGAGGCCTCAAAACTGAAGATATATTAGATATATTTAAAGTAATGAGTCTAGAATGATAGAGAACCATCATTATCCTTTAGTTTTAGAGTAGAATGTCCTAGGAATAATTTAATACCATATTCATTTTATGAAATTATCCTGAGATCATTAAAGTAGAGAGGGTGATATAGCTCCTGAATCTCTAGAAATATGACCAGACATTGGAATATTATGCCACATGTTTTATCCAATTAGTCATTTTTTCTCTTGAGTTGGTGTTTAAGTACTCACTTAAGGTTCTTATTTTCATGAGGAGTCTTTTTCTAGACCTCAATTATAGTATGACTCTATTTAATCTATATTTTTTGAGGATGTGTTCAATAAGGCCATGATGATGGAAGTAGTATCTAGGAAACATCCAATTAGGGGTAGTAAAGTTATTCTTTTTAGTACTAATAAAATTTTAATATATTGTGAGAATTATAATTAGGATAAACCCAAGTTGAGGAATTATAGTGACATAGGAAGATCTTCATATGGTTTCATTCCTTCACTAAATAAGTGTTACCTCATGTTCCATTAATGTGTTAAGTTTGGGAATTATAAGCCCTATTTTTTTAACGTCTCAAAGTCTTGTTATAGTTTTTTTCACTTGGTAAATCTTCAAAAGTTTTATATTTTTGGGAATTTGAGAAATAGTAGATCATTATTGTATAATGGATCTCGGTGGTGAGCTAATGGAACTTCCTTGAGGTTCCTCTCATATATTTCTTTCCCCTTTATAAATCTTTGAACATTTCTTAATATATGTCTTATTAAATTGGGTGATTATACCTTATGACAATTTGGATAGTAATGTTGTTATTTTATGGATTTAAGAGGTGGTTTTTTTTTGTTGTCCCTTGGTTGGAGGAAGTATATAGTGTTTTGGTGTTTTTTTATCTAGAACTATTAGTCTCACTTAACCCACCATATTAAGATAAAGTATAATATAGTGGGAATACCAATTAAAAGTCTTATATTTTAAATCATTCCCTTGATTTCCTTTTGGATATTTAATGATCAGGTAGTAGTTTGGGCTTTATTTTTTTATCTGTTGGGTAGTGCCTCTGATCTGGAAGGACACCAGGTAGCTTTTTAGGTTTTGAAATTTGTTTCATCCATTAGGACATTGATGAATTTAAGTAGGTATAAAGTTTTATGGTTAGAATAATTATCACACTATAACATTTACTTTTTTCTTATTTTATTTATTTATTAGTACTTTCCCTTCTCCTGGAGTTTTAGGTTGAATTTCATTGAATTTTTTTAAATTTTGGACATCAGTACAGGATTCATGGATTGATGTATGGTTAGAAAAATATATTTGGAAACCATGAAGAATACCTAAAATTTTTAGCAATTTTATTTTTCATAGTTGTTCCATGGTCTATCTAACCATGTGGATAAACCATGTAGATCTCCTGGTGTGTCTAGTAAAGGGTAAACGATTGGCGAATGGTTTGTAAAACTGTGAGACCCACCCAATCTTATAAAATTTAAAATTTTTAAACTACCTATCTTGAATTAAACTCTCTCTCACCTCTCTCTTCCTCCTCACTCATGTGATGCCTCCCATGAGAGCCCTAATGTGATTTTCCCTTGCCTTCCTTTGGGTTTGTGGACTTTCTCATTCAATTTTTATCCAGATTCTCAAGGTTTGAGCCTTTATTCTCTAATCCTTAATTTTATTATTATTTTCCTCTTTATTTATTGTCATGTGTTAGTATTATATGAACCCTATCTGGGTTACAGATCTAATTTCTTTTGTTTTTAGTTCTTATGATGTGTGGATTCCTCTTTGGGATATCCTCTCTCTACCCTTGAGGAATTTACCTCATTGACACTTGACCTGGGTAGGTGTTTCCATGTCTTACCTTCTTCCTTATATTTCATATGATGGTTGAGTTTTTATATACTCTTTTTATTGAAATTATATATGTAATGTGCTTATATGAGTTCTTATAAAAAATTTCCAAAGGATTGTGGGTATTTTCAAAGAAGTGGTTTCAAATTAAAAGGTTTTTTACATGGAGTATAATGGATTTTCTTGGGAACTCATTTTTAAGTGCGTTTATATGTGTATTTTGAATTTTCTCCATGTGTTTAATTTATTATACATATTTATGACGGTTTATTTGTTATTAATTGTATTTTTCTATTTTTTTAGGATTTTTATGAAACATTTTTTATTTAAAAGAGGTATTCTCTCCTTAGTTTTAAAAAGGTTCCTTCAAACATTTTAGATTTCTAAATGAGGATTTCAAACAAGGTTTATATATATATACACAAAAGTGTGCCTATATAACCATATGTGTGTATATATATATATAGATATTTATACACACAAACACAAAAAAAATAGATATATATATATATAACTAGCATACTGGAAACCAAAAGCCTTTTTTTCACATGAAAAAGGAAAATTGAGATGACATTAATTTTGGAAATGAATTTTCAAGGATATTTTGAAATACATGCTACTATTTTCAAAAATCAAGGTTAGGTTATAATTTTATGTAAATGGAATTTACCAAATGGCCAAAAATATTAATATAAACCACATGGATTTATGATAAAATTAGTTTTATGTTTGTATATGATAGTTTTTTTATTTATGTGAGTTTGAATTGGGGATTTGGTGAGAGGAGTGTATAAGGGTGAGTTGAGGTTTGTTTTGGGCATAGTTTAATCTAAGTTTTTTTATTGGTGCATGGATGATAATACTACATTATTCTACAACCTCTATTACCAATATAATGGGGATCTTATTTCTCTTAATGATAAATCAATATATGGTAACTATCTAGTCCCAATGAGATATAATAATCTCCCGTGGTATGGCATGGGCCTTATCCTTGGGGGATTTCCACTGGTGAGGCTAGTTGATAGAATCTAAGAGGTTATAGACTATGAAATCATTGATAGACTAATAGATAAATCAACTTGATTACATATAGTATTGTGTTAATGGGTGTGTGGGAGTTACCAATTATTTTATACACTTTACTTTTCTCTCCTATTTATTATACTATTTTATTATTTTTCTTTTCTTTATTAGATTTATTATCAATCTGCATGATTTCATTTATAATCTTATACTAGTTTGGTTCTTCATATTATATTTGAGTTTTATTATATAGATAGTTTTTTTTATTTAGGTCCCTTATTATGTAGTTTTATAGAAATGGGTTTTTAAAGAATGTGATTTAAAAGGTAAGTTTTAAATGTAATATTTAAATAGTGTTTCTAAATTTTACTCAAGTATTTTTTTGGTGTTAAAAATGGTTTTTGGAAAATTTTGGTGAGTTGTTTTTCTCATAATGAAGAAAAAACTATTTTAATTAGTGTATTTCAAACTAGTGGTTCTAAAATATTTTAAAAAAGAAAATTCATAGAATCCTTGGTGAAATAATAATAGGATATATATACTCATTCCCAACATAAACAACTTAGTATCTGTAAACTAAGTGGCTCTTTTTCTAACCCAAGTTCTAACTCTAGATCACTTATGGAGCAATATTTTTTATCTTGAGGAAGGATGGTGACATGGAGTCACATGGATATCTGGTTGGGTATTCTGACTTTTATTTTTTATTTTTGTGGAATTAGTTAATTAATCCTTCCTAAGGTATCATTGAATATGGTTAGGTATATATTTATTCTTGTATCATGATTTTTTATTTGAGATTTATCATTTGGTTTGTTTCCATTTAATATGATTTATTTTGTTATTTCATGGATGTCCAATGTATATATACACCATGTTATATTCCTATTAGACTTACATGGATTCTTTAATATCATTTATCTAGGTGAAATCATTCCCATTTAGTATATTATAATTCCATAGAACTTTATTCCATCCCATGGGGGTCAAGAATGCCCCTTGGTCTTGCTATGGGCTAATTCTGGATGACCCTAGACTAGTTCGTGACATGGGTGTTGGGATGATGTGGTGTGGCCAACCTCGAGTGAAAAAAATGGCTCTGAGATGATGGTGGGTGACCTCCCTTGAGTGAGAAAGGTGTGGTTAGAGACTGATTTGGGTTGAGATATGTGGAAATCCTTTAGTGAAAATGTGTAGTTAAGGACTTGGTATGGGTTTTGGTGGGTGACCTCCATTGAGTGGGAAAGGTGTGGTCAGGAATGTGATATGGGATGTGAATTATTACTTAATGTGGGTTAATACCTTATGTGAGAAGATATTATATATGTTTTAGGATGTACTTGTGGGTCAACATGATTCTTTCTTCTTGCATGAATTTGAAGTAGGTATAGTTGTAGTTTATAGTGGATTAGTTAGTGCTTGATGCCTTGATAATGTTTTGTTTTTATTTCTATTAGGGAATACACCTTCATATATATATGTATATGTCACTTATTCTAAGGATGAATTAGTGGTGCCCTATTAGTTTTATTACCCACACCCTACATAAGAACTACAGTGCATGTATAGATTTTGTTGTCTGGAAACCGATCAAGGGTAAGGTCCATATTCCAAGATACTGAGTATATGGAGTTGGTTAATATTAAATTAAATATCGGGACAAGTCTTTTCTCTGTTATGACTCTAATATTATTTTGTTATTTTATTTATTATATCTATGGATATTCTACTATTATTGAAATTTCTATTTTTAGCATTTTGGAATGTGATGTATGATACTTGATGTGGATGAATTATTCATAGTTAATGGATTTTATGTTGGGTTTAATACTCTATTTATGAAATTTTTCCACTCTATGAATGTTTTGACTTGGTCATAAAGCTATTTTAAAAAGAAATACGGTCTCTGGGACTTAGCAGGGACACTATATAATGTGTATTGGTTAAGAGGATGGGATATTGGGCTCATCTTACCCTTTTATGGGGAATTATTTACTACTCTAGGACTTTTTTATATATTTAATATATGTTCATGAACATTTATCAAATCCTTGTGTAGATACGGTTACTACCATGCGAGTTATCAATCAAAACCATGTATTATTGTGAACATATATATATATATATATTATTCTTCATATTTCTATTGTCAATTGATTATGTTTGGGTTTAAAATATATAGTTGGGTTCTCTAGAATTTATCACCATCTATGGATATGGTACATGTTATAATGTCAAGATTGGACCCTTGAGAGGGGATTTCTATATATCCCGGTAAAGGAAATTAGAACCCACATTGTTTGGTGTTGTTAAAAAAGACCCATCATGTCTCCTAAAGTTGTCTGACTAGGACCATTTCTATAATAACCAAGAAATTATAGCAATATATAATCATATTTTTATTATAAAAGATTTACTACAAATCAAAGGTGAAAATCGTAATGACCTAAGATTTTGGATCATTTAAAATACATATTATGTTATATAACTTGTGTCGCACGCTACACCCAACATAAAAAAACCAAAAAATATTAAGAATAAATTATTAATAAATATATAATAAACACTAATATGGTAAAACATTAATATTTGGTGCCTTTAAAAGGTAAATAATTAATATGAGTTAATACTGAAAAGGTTATTTTCAATAAAAGTCATTTTATTTATTTTATATATTTTCTTTTAAAAAGATAAATTTAAAAATATTAAAATTTAAATTTGATAAATTAAAATTAATTTTTAATTACTTACAATAAAATGAGCTTAGGATTTATTTTTGATATTATTCTAAAATAATTGATTTTTAGGTGAAGAGTGAAAAATACATTTTTTACCAAAATAGTGTCTTTTATCACATTATTAGTATATGTGCATGGCCTAAAACTTTATAAAATATTTTAATTAATCAAATATATCATTAAATTGTATAATTATTAAATATAAAATATAATTTTGAACTAAAAAATTATGGTTTTAATATTTTAGGACTTAAGCAACATTTTATTAGAATTTAAAAACTATTTTTGTTTGTTTCTATTAATTAAACCATTTAATAGTGAAATTTGGTTTTAGATTTATTTTAAAGCCATATAACTTTTATTTTTTATAATAAATTAGTTATTATCATAAAAAAATTTAACCATTAAAATTTTTCTTATACAGAAGTTTAATGTTTAAAAATACTCTTTTCTTAAAAATAAAATTTTTACATGTCTTGTATATCTAATTTAAAATCATCTTTTCTCATATTTGTGTGATTAATTAGGTTAAATGGAGACCAAATTCAGAATCAAAATATTGAAATTTGGTAATAAGGATCTACTTAAAAAAATTATTAATAAAATAATTGACATGATTAATATTTAATTATGAGTAATAAGTGTTTAAATGACTAATCTAAGGTGCCTCAAATTTTATTAAATTAAAATGACATTTAGAACTTCTAGAAATAATTTTTTAGTTTGTAAAGTATTACCTACATGTCTTACCAACCTTCCATCACCTAAATCACCTAAATTTCATGTCATTCCATTCTTACCCCTTGACATTCTTTTTCATAGAAAATTTCCTCCTCTTCACTTATAAAAGGGGTGTCACTTCCACCCTTTCACTACTCCACTCCTATTTTGATATGGAAAATGCTACCCAGATTTTCTATAATTTAATTCCTTTTAATTACATAATTCCTCTTCTCACCACAAAATATCCCAAGTCCCTTAAATCTAAGGCCTTCGTCAAGAGGAAGTTCAAGGTCTCAAGATAGGTAACATGTCTTTCTTAATGTTTCTTAATTATCATTTACTTTATAAAACAACCATAAATATAGTATAATAATAACCTCAGAATCATTTTTTTATAATTATAATTCTACAACCATTATTTACTCTCTTCTATCTATTAATAAAAACAAGAATTGTCGTTAGTTCATGTGTGAGTATTACCGCCTCCATGAATTGACGCTTTCAGTTATTCATAACCAACTTTCATGGATGGTTAAAAAATGTTATTTAAAAATATAATATAATATTTATCAAATTTTACTGATTTTTAAATTATAAAATACTTTATTTTATACTTTTTTCCATTCTATGAAAACCGGAGAATTGTATGTGTGTATGTGCGGACAACCGCATCCATGATATGATGTTTATCTTTAATTTTATATATCAACTAACATAAATGGAATTAAAAAGGAATTTAATGTATAAAAAAATTTATTTACTAAACCATTATAATTATTTAAGGATAATAATATACATTTCATAAGAAATATTGGAAATAAACAGATATAGTAAATTTAACTGCTAAAAAGGAAATATTATTGTTACTTTTCTAAATGGAATCCATTCATGGAAAACCTATTTAACTATATAAATTATGTGCTAATAGAATATTAAAGAAAATCATGAACTTAAATTTTAGATATTATGAAACTATTTTACAACATATTTAACCATGGTCAACAAACCGAAAGTGTTGTGAAGAAATTAACTGAACAACCCTGAGTGATCGGGATAAGGAGAAACTATATTAAAAATAAGTACTAAGAGATAATAAATTGATATTATCAAATAAAACATAGATGAATAATATTATTAGGTATATATTTAATTTACATAATTAAATTATTCAATAATATAAGTGCATGTGAAGAACACTTTTGGGCACATGTAAGGGCGTTCATCTAAAACTCTTTTCTTTGAGATTTGTTTATGTTATACACCGTGTTTTATTTTCAATGGTGTAAATACTGCCCATTTTTCATATTTTTATCATGATCCTATTATATTTTATAATATTCGATGTTCTATTTAAATTTATACCACTCGTGGGGTATTTATCCAAAAGTTACAAAGGATGTAAGGGGTTTTCAAGAATAAAATTTCTTCTTTGGGTCATAATCACTCTTCTTGACAAATATTATTTTTCTTGTGGATGATACTCTATTTTTTAAAAGTTGAAAGGTGACTCCAACTTGTGAATGTTCCAATTTTATTTTTATTAATGAATGATAATAATTGTTTTTTCCTTGAACTGCTACCAAACTTCTATCTAATCTCAATCATTGATACATGATAATAAGTGAAAATTATAAAGATTGGTACCAAGAATAACTGAATCCACTTGAAAATTATATGGATATGAATCAAGTAAATAATAATCTCAATTTTATTTATTTAATGATGAAATATGGATCAATTAATTATATCTTGGATACGTAACCTTGGATGGATATAGGTAGGCCAGATATGGAAGTATATGTACCATCATTGGAAGTTGGGTGGGTTTTGTAAGATAACAGATCATAGAGGTTGGTCTCCTCTTGAACATGTGAACTTGGATAGATATAGGAATTCAGGATATAGTAGTACATTTACCATCACCAAAATCCAAGTTTATCTCACTTAGATATGAAATATACTTTCCTACTATAAATGTGCTCTTTAATGGGTATAATTAGGATAGATATGGTGTCATATTTACCATCATTGTACAAAAAAGTTAGTTCATTCAGATATAAAATATGGTTTCCTCTTAGACATGTGCTCTTGGATAGATATAGGTAGGTTGGAGATGGCAACATATATACCATCATCATAAGTTAGGGTAATCTCATGTGTATATAAAATATGATTTCCTTATATACATATTCTCTTTATCAAGTATAGGTAGGTAAGATATGGTGGTATAGGTACCATCACAGAACACTAAAGTTAGTAAACACATATATTGAAGATGGGTGACTTATCATGATGAGAATCATCAATGAAAATTTTGGAATGATGATTCTAATGTTTAAAAGGGCTCAACTACCCTAAGAATAAACCCTCACTCACTTCTCATTGGATATTTGAACCAATATATGTGAGGAATAGAGGAATGGTCTATTTTTTTCTTGGTCAAGAGACTTAGAAATTAGGGATTCAATTTTTTTAGGTTATATGGTGGACCCCAAAAGCATTGTGTTTCTAATTTTTTTTCCCAAAATTTTTCTTAAGAATGGTGGGGAGGCTTAGTGGGCAGGAACTTGTCTTTTTCTTTGGTCTCATTTTTGTAGGTTTTCAACCTGAAAATTTTTATACCTTTTTCTTTTTAAAACACTCTATTTTTACTAGGTTATGTTAGGTCCATTCCTAGAAAGTATAGAATTGAATTTTTCCCAGGTTACACTTTATAGGTTTTCAACATATAATGTACTATGTATCTTTCCTTGGGAATTTTATGTTCATACAAGTTAGACCATTGAAGGGTGCATTTTCAGGTCATACATATTTGACTAAAACTTGATGTGAATGAAGAGCGCAATACAATTAATAATGACTAACTTAGGGTAAGGTTTAAAAATTTTAGGGTTATGATGATTAAACTAAAGGTTTTTAATGTTTACTGTGAGAAAAATTTAACAAAAAAGTGTGAGAAAGTTTACTGAGAAGGGATGAATAAATAAAGTGACATGAATGAGGGGACCAGATACTTGTATATACCATATCACGGGTGGATGCATTTAGTTTAATGTCTTAGTGACTAGACTATTGTGTTGTGTGGTTTAGGGTCACTCAATAATGACCAGTAAAGGTTCAAGAATATGATGCCATATTTTTACCTCAAAAATGTTTTGGATGTAAAAATGTGTAACATTAAGGGTATCTAAATACTCTTGAATATTTGGATTGTGGGTTTTGTAAATTATTACTCAATTAATTTGAATAGGGAAATGATGGGATGAAACAAGTACAATGATGATGACTATTAACTAATATTTGGGTTTCAATGTGATATTGTCGAAGAATATGAGTATTAGAGGACCTTATCCTTAGGATAAGAATATACCTTTGGTTGGAAGTTTCAAATATGGAGGCATGAATGATACTAAGAAAATTTCTCATTTAGATCCAAATATTTTCATTACTAATAGACATGAAAGGTTTTTAAATATTCAAACCTTGAAGGATTGAAGTATCCTTATAGAGAAAAGGATACATAAGAGGGTTCAAGTACCAAAATGTTACACCATCCTATATTGAATACGCTCTCATTCTAAGGAATATATCATGAAATTTCTGAAACATGTGTGTGAGAAAGAAGATAGAGGGTGTACTCTAACTTTTCCTTGTAGTAGTGGTTCTAGAGAGCATAGTTTGTCCTTTTCTAGGTTTATATGGTAGGCCTAACAAGATTTTTTCCTTCTCATTTTCCACCCTAATTTTTCCCAAATCATGAAAATAAATTACTTACTAAGAAAAGACTTGACTTATTCTTAGGAAACCCTTTATAATTTTTCATCTTGATGGGACATGTTGTATCTCTCATTTTTAGTTTAAAGTCTTGTAATTTAGAGAATTGAGGGATATATTTTCCAATCATATAGATTTTTAATAAATGTTGATGGGTTTTATGGTCATACATATTTGATTGAATGTTGATGGGAATTATGATTGTATGGTTTTGAACAAATATTTATGGGGTTTAAGTTCATAATTGTTTTTCCAAATATTGTCAGGGTTTAAAATCATACATCTTTGACCAAAGGGTGATAAATTCTATCTAGTAAGGGTGAGATAATCCAATGTGAATAGAGATCCTGATACTAGTATTTTTTTACTTATGGAGAGCTACACACTATTTAAAGTTGTGGTGCTTTGACCCAAATAAGATAGATAGTCTATGAATTAAGGTAAAGACAAAACTTAACCTCAATGGAGATTCAAATTCTACTATAGACTATCCTAGAGAGAGGTTTAGATAATTTAAAGTCATATTTACTAGACCATGTATGGGGATGTTATATCATAACCTAGATAGGTCTCAAGAACTAATAGTTCCCAACATCTCTTGAATAAGGGGTGACGATGATGTAAATCATGACCTAAGGTATTTGAATCGGGATAATGAGATCGAACAAGTATGTTAAGTATGGACACTAATAAATGTTATAATTTTGGGTTCCACTATGATGATGTCAATATTTAAAGAGATTACAGGACATTCTCCTTGGGAAAAAATAGTCCTCTTGTTAGCAGCTTCAAATATGGAAACATGAATAGCATTACCAAGAATAGGTTTCCCTTAGAACTGAGTACGCTTATTATCAATGGACATAAATAGTTTATACTAATTAAAAACACTTTATTCATGAAGTTTGTCTTGTGGAAAGGGAATATTCAAGAGGTTATTGGAATATTCTATCCCCAAACACATTGTAGTAAGGTCTTTACAGGATATAAAATTGGAATGGAAGTGGATTATGATTTGTAGTTGGTTATAAAATATATAGTTCAAGCATAATTACATATCATGAGGTAGCATGAATCAATACACAAGTATTTATTATAAAATATGGATGATCCTAATGTAAAGTATAATATATAAATACCTGATATAAATAAGGATACCATACACTAGGATGGGTTTGATAATGAATGAATTTGAAACTATGACCAAAAGACATCATTATGTATCCTAGAACAATATGAATCATGCCAAACATAGTTATTATAAATTCTATATATATATATATATATTCTTTAAGAAAGAGTAATATTTATATCCTAGTATTGGATTTCAACTAGATAATGCTTTATGACTATACCAAGGATATGATATTTTGGCTCCCATACATATGGTCTTAGTACATGTCCTAGGTTGGATATTTGATAAAAATAAGATAAGTGTGGGTGTTAGGACATAGTTATTGAGAACGAGGGAATTTTATCCTAATATGGGATTATGGATAGGATCCATACATTAGGAAACCTACTGTAGATATAGATCTCATGTAGAGAAGTTAGGTTATATATGAAAAACAAATCAAATTTTTTTATGGTCATGTAGAGTAGACTATGTGTCATGCAGTTTAATGTCAATTGAAAGGACTTAGGTACCATGCAGTTCAGGTTTGTATGATGGGGACCACTTTATAGAGTGATTTTCATAGATCTAGTTCATTTAAAAAATTATATGGCTTCATCTCAGTTCCAAACCCATGAAGAGAAACACAATGTGAACAAGTGGGCCCAAACACTTGTACAAAGAGGGGGTTTATTAAAATTTGTGGTCGGGCATAGGATAAGAGATCCACGTAACAATATGGACTTTTTAGGTACTTCTTTCCTTTTTTTGGACCTTTTTTTTTGAGTTATGATTTCTTGGGTAAAGTATTGGGTGACTTTTGGATGGTTTTGGAGGGATTTTGTAGTTTTTAAGGGGATGAAAGATTAAATCATGATTTGGGAAAATTTTGTGGCTCTCTATAGGAAAACATATACCCTATTGGAGAGGGATAGTATAAGGTGCACAGTAGATGCAAGGATATACATAACCATGTTAATTTCTCTAGGAAACCATGTGACTTGGGATAGATGAAAAAATTAAAATTTTATGAATATTTTACCAAATCATGTGGCCAAACTATGTGAGTGCTTAGAAGAGGCAATGAGACTCACATGGTTGGAACGTGGATTATTAAACCATGTAACTAAAACATGAGTGGAATTTTAATTAATATTACAATTGGGTTTTTATTATTAAATCTACCTAAAACCCTTTATTCTTTTTCCTATGCCTAAGGATATTAAACCTAGGGACTCTAATGACCATTCTTGGCATTAACTCTCCCTTTAAACTCCAATTCTGGAGGATCTAAAAGCTTTGTCTCATGATAATCCAATGTAAGAGTTCTTTCTTCCTCATCTATTCACATTTATCCTAGATCTCCTATCCTTAGATTGATATGAATCACAGGTCCAATATATATTATCCAGATATATTATCCAGATATATGGATTTTATAATGATTTAATGGAGAATTTTTGGTTGATTTATGGATAGATTACAGATGTAGATAATTTTCATCCCATCCCTTGAACATATCCAAATATACCATTGGAGGTGGATCTCATTGGGTAATTTGATATATCTCTAAGTTCATTTCATGTTATCCTTATTGAATCATGATTCTGTAATTCCAATTATGGTAGATTTGGGTTTATTCTTGGTATTGTTAGTGCGTAGACATATTTTGGTGATGATCCTTGATTGTTGATGTCGACACGCTTGATATTGGAAGTCCTTAACACATAGGTCCTTTTTATAAAGTTGATTATCATGATTGGAATGTGTGTGTGCATGTGCATAGCTATGAGAACCATTATTTGATATGGTATGCATGTTATTGTGTATATGGTGTGCATGTACATCCCTTGTTACCTATGCATTGTGTTTTGTTTTTGTGATTTCTATGTTATGCCCTATTGTGTGTGAATTCATAGCTTGTAGAGGATTGGATCTAGTATTAAGATGATAGGTGGATCATCATTTCTTGGTTATCCCTAATAGGGGGTGCATGTACTAGAGTGACATGGTGTTGATGATGATGATGGGACCTATAGATATGACAGGGGTATGATAGTGTAGTTTCCTCACCTAAGATAGAGGATGGGGTATGGTGACCTTGTAGCCTAACCTAAGGATAACCCATGGGTGTGATAGACTTGTGGCCCAAACTAGTAGAGGAAAGGGTATGACGGCCTTGTGGCTTGATTGAAGGTTGAGTCTAGGGTGAGACATCCATATGTCTTGACTCGAGGATTGATTGGATATAGGTTGATAAATGTGCTTTCCTTGAGTCCTAAACTAATATGTTATGATGTATGTGACATTCCTTCAATTATAGAGTCAAATTAGGTACGGTCAGGGCTTGTGGTAACCTAGTTATCATACAATCTCCCAATATATGGTTGGTTTCTTATTTTTGTATTTACTTAACATCTATAATACACCTTACATACATTTTCACTTTATGTTAAGGATGAATTAATGTTTTCCTATTGGTTTTATACTCACATGTTTCACGGACACCTCGATGCATATGCAGATTTCATGGTTAGAGATCCAGCTAAAGGTAAGGGTCCTACGTTGGGGATCTAATCATGTAGATCTTGGAGGAAGAAGAAAATGTCTTGATAGAATCTATAATATTACTAAACAAATTTAGTTTGTCACCTTTGGTTATCATATTTTGACTGACATGCCACATTGGGGTCTTAGTTTATATTGTATGTTTTGGATTCCATTTATTTCAATATGATAATTTCATTTTAGTTTTATTTGTGTTGTTATAGAATGTTCATTTATAATTTTTATGATTCTAGTGTATACCTTTTTTACAAAGGTTATACTCTCTCCATGACATCTTGTGTACCCTCACTTATAGTTGGAAGCCTCTTGCCTGTGGGAAAACATGCATGTGGCCATGTGGCCCTCTAGCCTGGACTGGGTTCTTTGGGTCAGGGAATTAAAAAGTTATATCAAAGGAGGTTTTAATTTATTTTTTCTTGTCTATGTTTAAGGAAAGGTAGAAATGTGATAGGTTGTGTGGAATTCAGGTAGAATAGTCACATAATTTCCTAGATATCTCTTATGTAACAAACCTTTAAGTTATTGGTGATGGGATTTCTATTACTAGTTGTGGTATTAAATTTTTGTGTTGATACAGAGTAATATTGTGATGTTATAGTTTATGGTATTTGGGGTGAGTTCATGCATCATGAGTAGGAATGTAGTTTCACATGTCAAGCATATGATTTTTTGTTATATAAAGTAATTTAATTAATTAAATGTCATTGGGAATTTGTGATATTTACTTCTATGATATTTTTAAACTAGAATTTTTATTAATTAAATAATTATGTTATGTTGTGTATATGTATATGAATATAAATAATGTTCAGGTATTATAGATTTGGGTTAATCCCTTGGTAGTACTGATGGGGTTATGCCTTGTGGATGCAGGTAGCCTCATAGGATTGGTCTTCCAGTTGAACTAATTTTTGTGCACTTATAAACTACTTGAGTTATTATCTTAAGTGAGTTTTTATAGGAATTTATAAGTGTTCATTTAGAATTTCAGATAATGTTTTGATGATGTAATATTATGGGAAAACCTAGGGAAGTGGGTCAAATTTTCCCCACAAGAGAGGATGTTCATGTACTACCACTGGACATGTAGAAGGATACAGCTGATCATGCTCTTGCACCTTGTTGTCACTAGAAAATGTGTCCAAAAGATATTCAAAATGATTATATAAATGATACAAGAGTGTACTCTTTTTCTTAATCTTTGATTTTATAGGTCGTAGAGCCTGAACGGAGTTACGGTTTTGGAGTTATGGACATTCGAAGTTGGGCTGGAAAACTGGTTCGCGGAGCCCATTTGCAAAGCTCCCTCCATGATCGCAGAACAAAGGAACTTGACCGAAGCCTCTGCGAGCACCGAAAAGGCCATGATGGTAGCCTCTGTGACTACTATAAACATGAGGGAACTTGAATGGATCCTCTTCGATCATCGCAAAGGTTGTGACAATAGCCTCCACGACTATGAGAAACTTGAAGGAACTCCCTCCGGTTGTGGAGTGCGATTTTCTTCGTGGTGTCATTTTCTCTTCACGACGCACATTTTTTCTTCACGGTGTGCTCTGACGACCTCCATTGCCTATAAATAGATGGCTCACCCCCTTCATAAGTATGGTTACACTGCCCCTTCATTAGAGGATCTCCCATTTTGTGGTGCTCCCAAGCATCGCGAAGTGATGCCCTTCGCAAAGGGATCCACCCATTGTGAAGGAGGGAGCTCCTTCGGGTTTCTCAAGGCTCTGTAAAGTCCCTATGCTCCATGAGACCCAAGGATCCATGAAGACCTTTACTTAGAGTGTCCTAAGGATCTATGAAGACCTTTTCTCTATGAGACCCCATGCTCTTCTAGCACCTTTCCTTTGCAAAGCTACTTTGCGAGACCCCATGCTCCACGAGTACCTTTCCTTCGTGAAACAGCTTCGTGAGACCCCATGCTCTACGAGCACCTTTCCTTCATGAAGTTGCTTCATGAATCCCTTTCCTTTGTGAAGCTCCTACCATCACGCCCACTGTTCCATAGCACGAGGGCTACGCCCCTACACCCCTACTCAGGATAAGGCTGGTCTCTTTGCTTCCTTCACTAACACCCATAAAAAATGGAGAGTCGTATCGTGAACTTTTCGAGTTGGGACGTCAACATTTTACATTGTGACCTTATGCGCAACCACCTTCCACCTATGGAATACCATGATTTTAGATACTCTTCTGCACTCCATGAAACACTTTGACTTGACATATTCCTCTTAGTTTCTTTCCCATGTCTTGAGTTGAGATTTTCATCATCAATTCTGTGAGTACATTGAGTCGAATCATTCCTCAAGCAACTCATACAGACCCCATCACCTAAATTATATGCCAAGCATAAGATGCCTTATATGTCCCAACACCAACCATTTCTAGGCGCCTTATGCCTAATAGTCCTATCTATATGACTATAAACTGTAGTACATCCTATATGAAAAACATAGGATGCCTCTTTCTCCAAACAAGAGATTCCTTATATGCCAAGCATAAGATTCCAATAGTCCTCTCTATATGACTATAAACTATAGTACACCCTATATAAAAAATATAGGATTCCTCTTTCTCCAAATAAGATATGACTTATATGCCAAGCATAATATTCCAATAGTCCTATTTATATGACTATAAACTATATTACTCCCTATGTGAAAAATATAGGATGTCTCTTCCTCTAAACAAGAGATACCTTATACTCCAATAATAGGATTCCAATAGTCCTCTATGCATGACTATAAACTGTAGAATTCCCTATCATTTAATAATTAGATGCCTCTTGTTCCAAATAAGAGATGGATTATGTGAAAATAATAAGATACCTCAAGCCATGATTATAGTGGAATAATTTCAAGAGCATTGGAATATGTTCAAACATTCCATCACTCTAACTCATACTTAATTTGTCTTTCATTCAGATCATTATGCTCTTTCATGTCTGAAGGGACCCCCTAATGGCCTGTTCCCATGCTGCCTCAACTCACCTACCATTCTGGTCCAATTCCTCAGACGAATTTGGACAACACTTCAAGTCAACACCGGTGTTTTGAACACGGTCAATAGTCGACCCTCATTTTCTTGTCCCCATTTTAGGCTAACACGATATGGATGTTTTTTTTCTAACATGGTCAACAGTTATCCTCTATCATCATTCCACCCTCACTACATTTCGAATTTCATGCATGTGATTCAATCTTTTCATCTACCTTTTCTCAGACTGATTCCAATGCCCTTGGTGTTATCCCACTTGTGCACTAGAACATAACTGTAAACCTCAATTATATGCCTCAACCCACCAATTAGTTGGGATTCCCTCATGGACAGACACGAGAAAGACATTATGGGCAGCTTCCATGCATAATCCCCATTCATTGATGCCACTCCAATGGCACCCGGGTAGCTTTCATGCATAATCTCCATCCACCATTTCCTCTCCTTAGCGGCACCCAGGTGGCTTCCATGCATAAGCCCCATTCACCACCCTTCATGGCCGCACCTTTGCACCATGATCATCAGGTCTGTTGTTGCATCTTATTTCTCACACCAAGCATGACTCACATGAGCTTAGAGTAAATAGTGACCATGACCTCCTCCCTAGGATGCTAACCACAAGTAAGCCCCACTCTACTTTCCGCAGATTCACCTTTCATGACATGATCGTTAGGTCTTTGTTGTCTATTACTTCTCACACTAATCATTAATTGTGTGGGATTAGAGTAAGAATTGACCATGGAATCCTTCCTGGGTTGCCTTAGGGTGTAAGCTTCAAACCTTACCAAACTAAGTGGACTTTGATCCTTATCTCCTAATTAGGGTACGTAGGAATCCTCCCTGAGGCTCAATCCCAACACACATCGGTCCCAACCACTTCACGTAGGTTCACCCTTTAAAACTACATAGACTTTGATCCTTGCCCCTTTCTAGTCAAGGTATGTAGGAATCCTCCCTAAGGTTCAAGCCAAACACCTACTTGTCTCGACCCCTTCACGTCGGTTCACTTTCATCCCGCATGATGTTAAACTGAAACCCACAACCAGAACTACGTGGACTTTGATCCTTGCCCATTCCAAGAAAGGTACATAGGAAGCCTCCCTGAGGTTCAATCCCATAATCCATTAGTCTCGACCACTTCATGTTGGTTCACTTTTGTCCAGCATGACGTTAAATTGTAACCTCCATCCCAAATTATGTGGACTTTGATCCTTTCCCTTTCCAACAAAGGTACGTAGGAAGCCTCCCTGAGATTCAATCCCATCATCCATCGGTCTCATCCACTTCACATCGGTTCACTTTCATCTCATAGGGCATTAAAATTCAACCCTTATCCCGAACTATGTGGACTTTGATCCTTACCCTTTCCAATAAAGGTATGTAGGAAGCCTCCATGAGGTTCAATCCCATCATCCATCGGTCTTGACCACTTCACATCGGTTCACTTTCATCCTGCAAAACATTAAACTGTATGCCCACTTCTTGTCCAGCATGATGCTAAACTGCATACTTTAGGACTATGTGGGTTTGATCCCTGTCTCTTAGGCAGGGTACATAGGAATACTTCCATAGGTTCAACCCCAACCAGTGGTAAGAAGTTATATCTCAACTATCAATAAGCCGTTGTATCCCAAACAATGGTAAGTTGTTGTATCCCAACTAGTGGTAATTTTTTGTATCCTAACCAGCTGTAATCCATTGTATCCCAACTAGCGGTAAGACATTGTATCCCAACCAGTGGTAAGACATTGTATCGCAACCAGTGGAAAGCCATTGTGATCCCTAATTGATGATAAGTTGTTGGAACCCTAACCAATGGTAATTCATTGGAACCTCAACCAGTGGTAATCCGTTGTAGTCCACAGTTGATGGTAATCCATTGTAGTCCCCTTTTTTGGGACCCACATCTCTGGTATACCCTCTGGGCGTCAGACCAACCCAGGATGCTAACCACGCATAAGCCCCAGTATGTCATCGGGTCACTGTCCTATGCGCACAGCCCGATTTTATACCCCCATCCTGAACTACATAAACTTTGATTACCTACCATGGGAATATGTTGGAATCCTCCCTAATGTTAAATCCCATCACCCATATCTCATCTTTGTCTCTCCCTCAAGCCTATATGTTTCGGGAAGGTCATTCCCCAACCTATAGATTCTACTTCCTTCGAATCTCATCCATGCATCCATTATCACAGGCCACCACCTCAGGTGTCCCATCACCCCGCCAAACTACAGGGACTCTGATTCCCTACCATAGGTATATGTAGGAAGTCTCTTCAAGGTTAAATCATAGCATTACTATCATCCTGATGTCGGTTCCATCTCATTATCTATCCACTTCATTCAGCTCTCCATCGTCCATCCTAATTCTTAACTGGGCTGCCACATCCTGGTGGGATCACTCCATTCCCTCGGGAAGCTAAACACACATAAGCCCCAAACAATCCATAATCATTCAACCAAGAGTGACCATCTTGCGATGGGATGCTATCCATGCATAATCCACAGCATGTCTTTGGGTTGTTGTCCTTTATGTACACCCCGATTCATCACCCCTTCAAACTACATGGGTTTTTATCCCTGTCTTCTACACAGGATGTAGGAAACCTCCACAAGGTTCAATCCCTGCCAATGGTAAACATTGGTGTCCCTTGTTCTGGAGTGCACTCTCTCTAATCCTCCCTTAGTGGTGTCCAGATCAGCCTTCATGGTGTGACATATTCCCTTTATGGGACACACCACCCCGGTTCTGCTATCATTGGTCATTCTGACCTATCCATTCGGTGTTCCCCATTCTGGGGTTCACTCTTTCTGATCTTCCCTCAGTGGTGTCCAAATTATCCATCACAGTGTGATATCTTCCCTCTATGGGACACACCACCTCATATCTGTCCTCATTGGGCATTCTAATCCATCCATATGGTAAACCATTAAGGTGTTACCTCCTAGGGATGTACCAATCTAATATTTCTCTATGGGATGTTATGATCACTCTTATTCTGTCTCCGTAAGATGTTAAACTCACGACCTACCTCATGTTAAAAATGAGATGCCTAAGTAAAACCTCAAAAGACACACCTTTGGCGTAACTATCTCTCCAAGATGTTAAACTCATGGAATAACTTATGTTAAACATGGGAAGATAAGGAAAACCACATATACATGCCTCTGGAAAAAAATACCATGTGACCGACATGGGATGCCTCGAGTTCTGCACCCTTGAGATGCCCTCTTATGAGGAAGAATACAGGTTCCCCAATGTCCACGTATCCAGAGATGCCCCGACATGCCTGATGTTGTCATTTACTCCAACCAAAGGATTCTACCATGTCAAGACACCATGGAATATACTAACAGAAGTAGTGTAATTAACCGGCATCCACAAAGATATGGAACTAGGAATGAGATTCACAAACAATTTCTTAATCTATGAGGGAGACCCAAACTAGGTAACGAGTTATGAGGGAAATCCAAAGAAGGATATACTGATATCCCATCATCCCATTTAGATCAAGGAGAAAACATCCTTGAAAAAGAGATAGATTCCACCCACCTTTGGAAAGCGGGAATCTGGGGCAATAGTCAGCGGGTCCTCCAAAAACGGATGTGTGCCCTAGTGAAATCATCAAAAACACACCTACTCCAGTGGTTTACCCCAGGGAACTTCCTTAGCCTAGAGTCTTTTATATAGTTCATGTTCAAGGCATACGATATCATTTTATGATAGTAGATTATTCTTGGGATTTCTGGTTGTAGCATCCCCCATCCTTCTAGGTTACTAGAGGACCCCAAGTTTATAAGGATTTGATCAACTCCATTGAAGGAATATTTTACCCAATGGATACATTAGCAGATCAATGGGTTAAGCTGGTTGTTTTTATACTTTATGGACCACTAAGGATATGGTGGGGTATCCTAAACAAGGTGGGGATATGTGATGATATGACTTGGGTGAACTTCAAGAATCTATTATTCAAGGATATTTTCCCAGATACACTAAAGATAGATCGATCATAGGAGTTTATGGAGCTCTATCAGAGGATGATTTCAGTTTCTACCTATTCTAATCATTTCATAGAGTTTCTTCACTTCCCTAATCTTTTGGCCGGTAATGGGCGAAGAAGGCCCAAAATTTTGAGATCATCCTTTTACTGTATTTGAGGTTCTAGGTCATAATATTTGTCCTAAATACATATTATTAGGTTCTAGATAAGTCCCTAATGGTCAAAAAGGGTCTAGAGAAGGATAGAGCATTAGGCCATCTTTAGGATCTCAATGCGCCAATGAGTAGGACTCCTAGATATTTCATGACTGGATTTTATAGTAGTAGGAAGAGGAATGATGAGGGGGGAGAGGTAGGGTGGTAGTATTAATTTGTATTAGATTAGGTTTTTTCATCACCCTCTAGTGAAGGGTATGTCACCCTATACTTCAATTTTTGATAGAATAGAAATGATCACAAGTTTTTTCTAAATATCATAATAAGTGTCATCAATGTGGAAACATGGGTAATATTTAGTGTTTATATTTGAGTTTTTTGTAGTTGGGTTTATATAGAGGTATCGGGAAGGAATGGGCTTCAATTCATGGGACTGAAATAGGATCTTAGCAGTAGGTCTAGATTCCATAGGGTCTAGTGTCTCAATTGAATAAGGGGCCTCGAGGATGATTTATGAGACTCATATAGGAAGAGTTTATGTTGTTGACCAAGCTATAACTGATGGTGTATAGGTACCTTATCTAATTAAAGGTACTTATCTAATTACCTCTATGATTTCTATTAATTTGTTTGATACAAGAGATTACCATACCTTTTTATCTTCTCAAGTCATTGTTGGTTTATACTTATTGGTTAAAATATTTTTCAAATTAAATTATCTTGATAAACCCTTGTGGTAGAAGGTAGAACATCTCTAAATATGTACATAGTGTCCCATAATATTTTTTGGATACATACATTTCTAGGATTTTATGATCATAGATATAACTAGCATCAATGTGATTTTCAGTATTGAATGGTTGATCACTTATCAATCACACATATACTATTATAGAATATGTGTATTCTTTACCATAACTAAGGGAGAGAAGTTCTTTTTGACTGGTGAATGGGATGTTAGAGAAAGTAGAATGGGACCAGACCTAAGTTTTTTCGGAGCTATTATAGCATAGTTAATGAGTATGATACATGTAGTATATAAGTCAGTAGCTCCCTCCTCTTTTCCTCTAGTGATGAAACATTTACAAAATGACTTTCCAGATGATTTCTCAGAACCTACTTCTAATAGAGGAATATATTTTGATATTAAACTCATTCTAGAATAATAGCCTATATTTATTCCTCTATATCATATGGTACCATCCAATTTGAAGGAACTTAAGGTGAAACGTGAGTATTTAGAGGTGAAAGGTTTTATCGGGTCAAGAACATCTCCCTGGTGAGTGCCAATATTATTTATGACTAAGAACGATGATAGTACTAAGTTTTGTGTGGACTATATGAAGTAAAACAAATTTACTATGAAGAATAGATACCCAGTGATGATGATCAATGATTTGTTTTATCATTTTAGAGGAGCTCAGTGGTTCTCCAAGATTGATCTATAATTAGGTTACCACCATATTCAAGTCAAATAGGTGGATATTCCTAAGACAAAATTCAAGGGTGGATAAGGGTTGTATGAGTATATTTTCATGCCAATCAGATTGATAAATGCACCAAGGGTGTTCATGGATCTTGTGAATAATATATTCCATCTAAATATTAACTTCTTCATCATTATATTTGTTTATGACATCATGATATACTCATGTACCTCATAGATGCATTCTATACACCTTGATATTGTGTTGAGTACAATTTTATCATATAAAATTTATGCCAAACTTTTGAAGTATCACTTTTAGATCCAATAGGTCCACTTCTTTGTGCATGTGATTTATGAGTTGGGAATCTCAGATGATCTGGAGAAGTTGAAGGTAGTGATGTCTTGTGATCACCCAATGAACATGTTCAAGATCAAGAGTTTCCTAGGTTTGGTCGGGTACTACCAACAGTTAATTTAGGATTTCTCACAATTTTAAACACTTATCACTAGGATTAATAAGAAGGGGTGAAGTTTGAGTGGATATATTCTTGTAAATAATCCTTCTTAGAGCCAAATAGAATATTAAAGACAACTTTGATCCTAACATTGATAGATCCTGGTATTGGATATTTAGTTTACTGTGATTCCTCAAGTGTTGAATTAGTAGTTATTATAATGTAAAGGGATCTAGTGGTGTCTTATAGGTTTCATTATCTATGACCCCATAAGTGGAACTACCTTACACATGACTTGTATTTGGCAGTTATGATCCGTGATTTGAAGGGTTGGTGCCATTATCTCTTTGGTGAGAGATTTTTCATATAAATATACCATAATAGATTGTCGTATATCTTCCCTCAGTGGGAGATAAATCTAAGTAGGAAACTGTAGGATAATGAATTGTGATCCTTTAATTTTCACATCTATGTTGGTGGAATGGGTAAAGGCCATATAAGATTCAAATCCAAAATTCTTAGTGATGTGGTAACTGTTGGTGGGAAGTATCCTAGTTCTAGGATGGTATATTGATAGTGACAACGTGATCTATGTTCATGTAAGAGAAGTGGTTTCTGCTTTCATGAGGAAAGAGTTGATAAGGGACTCCCATACCTCTCAGTGGGTAGTGTACCCAAGTTTAATAAAGATGTATCAAGATATTAGGAGACACTTTTGGTGGTTGGTAATAAAGAGAGAAATCATAGAATTCATCTCACATTGCCTGACCTGTCAAAGGATCAAGGTAGAGCATCATCGACCTGGATAATTACTTCAGCCACTTCATGTGCCTGTGTGTATGTGGTGTGAGGTGATGATGGAATTTTTTATGGGGTTTCCCAAGATCATGATAATTTGAGTTCTTGTGTGGGTCATAGTTTATTAGCTGATGAAGGTGGAACATTTCTTGTTGATCTAAGAGACTCACACTATAGATGAGTTGGGCAAGAATTATGTCTGAGAGATTGTATGACTATGTGAAGTGACTTCTAGAATCATATCTAATAGAGATGTTCATTTTTCATCATTTTTTTTCAAGGATTTTAGAAAGATTTGGGGACTCAATTGAATCTAATTATGGCATATAATCTATGGACCGATGGGTAGTCAAATAGGATAATCCAAATTTTGGATGATGTGCTTCAGGCATGTAACATGGATTTTGGTGGAGCATAGGATGATCATATAGCCTTTTTTTAATTCACATACAATAATAGTTTCTAGGATTTGATTCATATATAACCTTTTGGGGATCTTTATGTTTATTTTTTTCTATCTCTGTTGTGTTTTCATGAAATAGGTGAGGTAGTTGTCATTAGTTCGAGTATGGTGCAGGAAACATCTGAGAGGATTTAGTTGATTAGAAAGTATTTTTTTCTACTTAGATTAGATAGTGATAATATTCTAAACATATGAGATAACCATGGGATTTTTTTTTGTAACCAGGTTATCTTATGGGTTCTACCTCAATTGGGGCATCATCATTTATAGTGACAAGGGAAGTCGGTACCGTGGTTTGTGGGACCTTTAAAATCATCAAACGTGTCATAATAGTGGTTATTTGAATAGATATTCCTCTATGATATTAAGTTATTCATAATGTGTTCCATTCCTCTCAGCTTTAAAGGTATGAGCCCGATCCTACACATGTTATTGAATGAAATGAGGTTTATTTGGAACTAGATGAATCATTTTTGGAGATCCCGATGAGAATTTTATAATAGAGTGAGAAAGTATTGTGGGGAAATAAGATACCACTTTTTGATTATTATGATAGTATGGATGGATCCAAGATGAGACTTAGGAGTGGAAATCTTATATACGATCTCAATAGCCTGAGTTGTTTGAGTAGTAACTCTAAATTCACTTCTTGAGGATGATAAGTACTTATAGGGGGTATTGTAATGAATCAAATTTTCAAGGTACTTTACACCTTTATTATGGACCTTATTTAAATTTTTTTGAGTTATGATTTCATGGATAAAGTATCAAGTAACTTATTGATGGTTTTAGAGGGTTTTAGGACTTTTTAAGGGGGTTCAGGGTTTGATCACGACTTTGAAAATTTATGCGGATCTCCCTAGGAAATTGTGTGACTCATTGGAGAGGGACAATAGAAGCTACATAGTTGGAACATAATTAGAGCTAACTGTGTGACTTTGTCTAGGAAACTTTGTGGCTTGGGATAGAGGAAAAATGCATAGTTGGCATACATTTTACCAAAATCTGTGGAAAAATCATGTGAGTTCCTAGAATATATAGTGATCCTCATATGGTTGGTGCATGTTTTAGTAAACTATATGACCAAACTATGTGTGAATTTTTAATTAATATAAAAATTGGTTTTTTAATATGAAACCTCCCTAAAACCCTTTATTATTCCTCATATGCCTAGGTATCTCAAAC
The DNA here is from genome assembly GCA_963277665.1 of Viscum album. Lineage (NCBI taxonomy): Eukaryota > Viridiplantae > Streptophyta > Magnoliopsida > Santalales > Viscaceae > Viscum > Viscum album. Next base: position 879,072,087 of record OY728153.1, on the reverse strand, counting down.
ATAATGACTCCAGTTTTCATTCATGGTATTTCCCCTCCCTCCAAACTCTAATTATGAAATATTGAGAGGCTTTGGCTCATAAGAACCCAAGTTAAGAGGTCATTATTCCTTTGTTCTTTGTTTTTATACTAGATCTCTTCTCATTCTCTTATGATGAATCCTAGATCCAAGATATTTTGTATATATCTATGTATTCTATCATAATCTAATGGATAATTCTTTGATTATTAATGGATAGATGATAGATCTAGAGAATTTTCATCCCCTCCCTTGAACATATCTAGAAATACCATTAGAGGTGGATCTTATTGGGTGAGGTGATATATTTCTAAGGTTATGTCATATTCTCCTTATTGAATCTTGATTCTATAATTATGATTATGGTGAATTTGGATTTATTCTAGGGATCACTGGTGTGTAGACACATTTTGGTGATGGCCCTTAGCTTTTGATATTGGCGCACTTGAGATAGGAATTCCTTACCACATAGGTCCTTTGTATAAAGTTGATTGGAATTGTTGGAATGTGTGGGTGCTTGTGTGTAACTATGATAACCATTATGTTATATAGTTTTCATGTGCAGCCTTTGAGTCTTATAAAATTGTGTGTTATGTTTATGTTTTCTGTGTTATACCCTATTGTGTGTCAATGCTTGCCCTGTGGAGGTTTGTATCTGAAATTTAGATGATAGGTGTCATGAATTGGTTATACCTAAGAAGGGAGAATTTTTTGGTGTGACATGGTGCTAATAATAATAATGGGACCTGAAGATAGGGTAGGGTCATGGTGGCCTAGTGTCCTGACCCTAGACAGAGGATATAGTATGACGGCCTTGTAGCCTAACCCAAGGATAAAACAAGGGTGTAGTGTCACTAAGGATGAACCAGTAGAGGAATCGGCATGATAACCATGTGGTCTGAACCAATCTTGATTTAGGGGTGCGATGGCCATGTGGAATAACTCACAACTTGATTAGATATGGTCTGAGACATGTGTTAGCCTTGAGTCCTGAATAAAAATGTGGGGATTTATATGACATTATTTCCAGCATTAAGTCGAATAAGGTATGGTCGGGGATCATGGAAGAGATGTTAGTTCATGATCTCTCAGCATATGATTGGATTCATATTTTCATATTTACTTACCATCTAGAATACACCATATATGTGTGTGTGTGTGTGTGTTTTCACTTTATGTTAATGATGCATTGGAGGTGTTCTATTAAGTTTATACTCACTCCCTACATAAGAATATTGATGCTCATATAGATTTCATGGTCATGGATCTAGCTATGGTCAAGGGCCCTATGTTAGAGAGTAGATTAGGTGGATCTCAGTAGACGAAGGAAATTCTAGGATGGACAATGGAATAATTCTGTAGTGTTTTGGTTGATTACCATTGGTTTCCATACTTTAAATGACTTTTCATATTAGGATCTTATTTTATATTGTATGTTATAGATTCCTTTTGTGGTAGCATGATGGTTTTATTTTAGTTTCCATTGTATTGTTGTAGAATTTTCATTTATACTTGTTGTGATTCTAGTGTATAGCTTTTGTTACTAGGGGTATAGTCTCCCCATGACAACATTCAGACCCTTACTACTATATAGCAACCTCTTTCATATAGGGAGACATACATGATGCCATATGGAGCTCCTCCCAAATAGGGTGATTCAGGTTGGGTCATTACAATCCAGTCATCACTATATATCCCATGATAATAGGAATCAACCCACATGTAGTTATTAGACATAGAATCTCTCTGTATAAACCTAGATCATGTATAGAAGAAGAAGAGAATAATGTATGGGTTCCCCAAAGATATAAATATTAAAACCCAATGTAAATTAGGCAAGGCATCACCATAAAATTAAAATATGATATGGAAATGGTAGTTTCAAATAGTCCTAGGATAGAGAATACAGGAATCGCTATATATCCTGAGTTAGCAAGAATCAAGACACAAAAAGTTCTTATGATTATAAGGTCATTATCCTAATTATGGTATAGATAAACTATAACATATAGGTTTGAAAATGTGATTGTATCCATAACATCTCTAAATGAAGCGAGCACTTAAATCTAGTATGCTCTTGTACATGTGGAATTTTACTTTAGCATGTGTTTGTGGATAAATAAACATATACCAAGGGTTTTTACATAGATATAGATCATACGTAAGGAAGATGGCCTCAAAAGATAGACCTCTCTAAGTAGTTAAGTTCATTAATGGTGGACCATATGTCATGCATTTTAACATCATGAAAGAAGGGTTAAAGTGTTCTGCAGTTTAATGTCATATAATTAGAACCTTTGTACAATTGATTTTTCATAGATTTGGCTCATGAACAAATTGAGATAACCTTTTCTTAGTGATAATTAAAGTAATAAAGGTTTGGGCATTAATAAAAATTAAGTTCTTGATTGAAATTTAAGGTTTGGACAAGGGTAGGAGATCCAGGAGTCCCTGTATATCCTATGATTGTAAGAATCAAGACACATAGAGTTCTAAAAAAGGTCCTTTTGAAAGGGTCATTGAATAAAACCCAATGTAAATGGAAAGTTCCTAGAAACTAGGATGGGAAAAGGGTGGTTTTGGTAGAATTTTTGGATAATCCTAGGATATGATATCCAGACATAACTATGCATCCTGACATAATAGGAACCAAGCCACACATGGTTCTCACATATATGGGGGAATTATTTTGGTCATAGGTTTGGTAAACCATGACATTAGGGTCAACCATAATATTCATAATTTAATCCTAAAGGAAATAAAAAAATACCCTATATAGATAAAACTCATAAATAAGGTAGGGAAACTTTTATCAAGGTTTTATGGAACAGACCCTTCCAAGTAGTTTAGGGTTATGTAGGACAGAAAAATCCAAACATTTTAAAGTCATGTAGTATACACTATATATCATGAAATTTAACAACATTAATTACAGAATCAAGTGTCATGTATTTTATAGTCGTGAATATTTTACTTAGATATTGTTCCATCCAATGAATAATCATTAGGATATCCAATGTGGATAAGGGGACCCGAATATTAGAATGGGGAATGGGGAACATTTTATATTAGTAAAGGTTCATGAAAAAAAAACTATATGTTGGAAGGTTTTTTTATGTAGATCTATTTCATACATAAGAAAACTAGGTCTCATGAAATGGACCACTATAATTATTTTAGGTAAAATAACTCATATGTTCTATAGTTTAAATTCATACAATGAAAACCTTTTAGTAGGATATTTTGTAATGATTTGTCTTGGGCAAAAAATGGGATAATCTTCTCTTAGTTTTGAGTAAGGAGAGAAAACATGGTATGAATTCATGAGGGGTCAGGAACTAAGAAAAAGTGTAGAATAATTGGGATAAAACTTATAGATAGGTCTAGTAGTTTGGGAATCACTATATATTCTTCCAGTATAAAAACCAATACATGTATAGTTCTTATATGGTGAGGGAATTTTATCACGGTATAGATCAATAAATACTAAAGGATAACATTAACTAAGAATTATTGCATGGATCTGAATCTCATGTAAGGATAATGATCCTCATAAATAGACCATACAAAGTAGTTTGATAGTTTATGTATTGAGAACCTCTTGTCATGCAATTTTACTTCATGTAACAAGGACTCGTATGTTCTTACGCTTAAGTTCATATAATGAGGACCTATTCCAAGAAATTTATAGTCATATAGAATATACTTTGACTATGAAGTTTAATATATTATTGTGAGTAATGTGTAAACTAGATGTGAAATTATACAAAGTACTTATTGGTAAACCTTTAATTAGTTTTTGGATTATACATGATCTACCCATTATGATCATGGAGTAACACTACTGAAAATATGACCTTTCCCAACGCTTCTATACTAACGGTTCGTAAAAACTGTTGGTATAGGTTCCCTTTCCCAACGGTTTGGCTAAACCGTTGGGAAATCCCACTTTGAGGCTACCTTTCCCAACAGTTTTTCCAAACCATTGGGAAAGGGTATGGCTTTCCCAACAGTTTGGCCAAACCATTGGGAAAGCCCACATTGTGGCCACCTTTCCCAACGGTTTTCAAAAACTGTTAGGAAAGGGTATACCTATCCCAACGGTTTTCCAAAACCATTGGGAAAGGGTATACCTATCCCAACGGTTTGTCCAAAACCATTGGGAAAGGGTATACCTAACCCAACGGTTTTCCAAAACCGTTGTGAAAGGTCCCCCACAAATCAACCTTGCCCCAGAATCAAAATCCAGAATCAAAATCTATACCAACGGTTTTGACAACCGTTGGTATATATCCTTTGATTTTTTATCATTTCTTCATACCCAGAACATTATATAAATCAAAATTTAAAATGATTATGAGAATACATATATATATATATATATGTAATTATATTCACAAAATTCATGTTTGGTTAGTGGTTAAGTCTTTGAATAATAAACTAGGGGTCCTGGGATCAAATCCCAGCAAAGGTTTTTTTTTTGAAATACATATACCAACGGTTCCATAACCTTTGGTATAGATTTGCATATTAATTATACCGACGGTTTCCAAAACCGTTGGGATAGGTCTATACCAATGGTTTTGGGAAAATAGTTGGTATAGACCTATCCCAATGGCTTACTTGGAAACCATTCTCCAAACCGTTGGTATAGGTTAGTTTTTCAGTATTGTAAGATCAGTTATAGTTGAACTTTTATATATATTAAATAACTTATTATTTTGGATCAAACTTGGTAGGTTTCTTCCCATGTATCATAAGAGTTCTCAAATATAATACTAATTATCCTTAGAGGAATGAACAGAGGTTAGTCTTCTTGCTTAATGCTTATATAAATCAATGATAAAGAATCACAAAGTTGTTTAGTATGTGTAATATTTTCTCATTGAGTTGTTTAAACTCACCAAGTCATATTGGGGTTTTTTTATCTTTGGAAAACTAGTTACAAATATAAAAATGAAGTTGTGGAAATTTGACCTTAATGGGAAATACTTCCTCTATCCCATGCACAAGTGAATATGGGGTCACCTATATGGTAGTACGGGTTGTGGTGCGATACGATCATAGAGTGTATAGGAGTTTTTTGGGAAAGGACTTATTTCCTTTTTTCACTATCATTTGAAGGATATTAGATAGAGTCTTGTTAAAATACTCTATCTATATGTTTATTATTGGATGGTTGTAGGATGAATGGTTAGATGGGAAATTTTATTCCTAATATGTTCTTTTCAATTTGGAAGAGTGGAATTTAGTGCCTCTATCCATTAATATAGTGTGAGGGGCACCAAATTTTGTGATGATATTGGTCTTCAATAATTTGGTGATTGGATTTGTTTTGAATTCCTTGAGAGATATTTCCTTGATCCAATTAGAGAGTAAGCTAATTTTAGTAAGGATATACTTGAACTACCTATTTATAGCTAAGGGTTATGTTCCCATGAAATTTACCCCCCACAAAAAAAATGGACAAGATTATTTGGTGGTTTAAAACACTTTTGGGGGTTGATGGATGAAATTGGTATGTATCTGACAAGAATGAAACCTCCTTGTGAACTCCATGTGATCTTGTATCATTGATAGCTAGAAGTATCAAAGTATCCTGATTTTATAGATGATATTGTCTCCTGACTAGTGGGATCCACAGGTTCCAGTACGGAATTGTTGTATAATGATGAGGGTTTCTCATCCTTCAATTCATCTGAGGAGAACCATATCAAATCCTCGCTTATAGAGAACATTATGGGAATCCATGCTATCAAATAAGATAAAGTTTGTTTATTTATTCTTAGTATGTTCCTTCTTGTTTTGATTTGGAACAAAAATTATGCTTTGAAGATTGTCTACAATGGTAGGAATCTATATAATTACATCATAGGTCAATGAGAATATAGGATCACCTTGATCAAGGGAGTTATTAACCTCATTAATCTCCTCTATTTCATTATTAATGAATGGAGAGATCACCCTATAGTTTGTGATGAAAATGAATATCTCATATTCATATTTATTAACTAAGGTTATAACTATATTTGATAATGCATCTTCTTGGGAATTATTTTGATGTGGGAAGTGAGATAGTATTGGATTGGAGGGGAATTCATACATTAACTCTTATACGTAATCAAGAAAGGGGTTTAATTCTTCCATCTTAATGGAATATTTTCCATTTATTTTCTTGATCACCAACTTCAAATCACCTTTTATATTTAATCTAGCCATTAGAATCTATTGGGTAAATTATAATCTTTCAATGAGGGATTGGTATTCTACATCATTTTTAGTGAATCCTTTTAATAATAGAAATAAATATAGAAGAAATTCCTTAACTAGGGATACAAGTACAATACCCAATTAAATCATATTATTCTTTTAGTTTTCTATCCTTAAACTAGTTAGACTCCTAGAAGAACCATCAAAAGTACATATCCCACATTTTATGAGTTTCATATATAGAGAATACTTCTTTGTTAGGGAGTTATGTGTTTAGTAGTAACTTCTATAGGACATGGTGTGTAGTGAGAAAATCTACAAATGTCTAACCTTTGACTATATTGTAAAGCATTAAATATATATCAAATTGTTTCATAATGATTTAACCACCAATCCAAACACCATGTTAATATCATAAAACTGAGGATATACTTTTGTAGGTCAATATGAGAGATAGGGTAGACCTTATGGTGCTCTAGGTATTGCCTCAACCTTTAAACCACAAAAATTAAAACAAGATAGTTACTTTTGATATCATAATATTAGATATAAGAATATAACATAGTTATTTTTAGATAATATAGATTTTTCTCCTTTCCCACATCATTATTCTGAGTGAGGAAGGTGCCAAGATATTTCTCCAGGGTTTCCACATATATAACAAGAGGATTTCCTTCTATGGGTGGAATCAGCATTGGTGGATACAAAATATAATACTTGAGGATGTTGAAGTCCTTTTCAAAATATTAATCCAATTTATAGGTTAATTCATTCATCATAAACTCTATTAAGAGTATCCATTTACAAGAAATATTTTCTATGAAGCATCTTATAGAGGAAACACACCCTTAGAGTCACCTAAAATCTTTGAGATTTTTAGGTCGATTCATATCAAGTATTTTATTTGTATTTTCATGTTCAACTTTTATAATATGATAGTGCACCATGAATATATGTAATTTCTCTAATGTTACAATAAAATCACACTTTAAGGTATTCATTTTAAATAAGTGTTGCTGTAGTTTATTGAAAACTATTTCAATATCAATAAGATAATAATAGATTTATTGGGATTTGATAACAAAATAATCTATATAGCACTCCATGGTATTACCTAAAGGCATATTAAGTATATATTTAATGGCATTTTGATATTTGGTGTCAACATTCTTTAAGACAAATGGAATTACTTGGTATAAATTTGACCCTTTGGGTGCCCTAGAGATTTTTCTATCCTAAAAATTTATAGAAATTATGATTTTTTTTATAAATTTAATATCAATCCATTGAATATATGTCTAAGAATATAGTAATCATATCAATCTATAGTTACATGATTGGGACTGAGAAATAATCCTTTGGATAATTCTGACTGAGATCCCTGAAGTTGATGCAGACCCTGATTTTCCAATTCATTTTATTGATGGGGAAACTATCGTTGAGTAACTCTAGGTACTAAACATCTTATATGAAGTTTTATTTGATGAGTTTTTTTCTTTAGATTATTCCTTGGAAGCATAGGTTGGATACATCTTCCATGAAACTTGTTTAAACCCGTAGTGATCATATGGAAGTCCCAACTGATGTGTATCCATATCAAGATCCATCCTAGTAATTTCAATATAATTATAGATGAATAAATATTAGTTATGTTAAGGTAAGGAAATAAATGTCCCTTGTTTCATAGGGTTTATGGTGAAACTTATCAACATAGGCCTCGAATCTTCCTCCAAACCAAAATTCACCTATCAGAGTTCATCGATGGTGGTAGATACACCTTCCTCAAATGCTGGAGTGGAATCCTTGTGATCTTACTCCTCATCCTTTTATGCCTCACCATTGTCAAAAGTGGAGGGTGGATTGTAATTTTGAGATATAGTAGTTGATGTAAGTTCATATTTACATCTTGAATATGACGAAAATCAAGCTTCATTATTCCCATCAGAATGAAATCCTTCTTCAAAATAGCTGGGTGCATCTAGTCCAATTGATATCATGAGGATGGGAGAGAATGTGCCTAAAACTCATGGATTTATTCTTATTTTGGGATTCATATTCACTTGTTCAAAGATTATTGACTATGTTAACTAAATATCAATCAAACCTACTTGGTGGTAAACATTCTAGGAGGCTAAGTTAGTACACATGGGTGGTGCATCGGGCTTTTAAATTCTTAGATATGGTTTCTCCATAGAGAAATTGTCATGAATATAATATTAAAAGAAAGTTATTAGATGCTTTGGTTTATTATCTAATAGAAACAATACAAACCAATGACTCCAAAGATCATGGTTTTTTATCTCAATCCAGTTGATGGGAAACACATAGATTTTATTGAGTTCATACCATGGAATAGTAGGTCCCACCTCTAAGATATTAGGGGAATTTAATCTAATGGAGTTATCAACCATCAACTACTTACCCTCCCTTTCATAGAACCCTCTATCAATATATTGAGACTTTTAAGAATTAAAGGGTTTATTATCACCATACAGCACCCTAATCTATCCATTGTTAGAGTACTTAATGAGATAATGGTATAATAAGGAGGAAACTTCATACATATGGAGCCACAACCTCCATAGTATAACATTGAATTTTGTATCTTGGTGAAACACTATGAAATTAGAGTTATAAATGAGATCTCTAAACTCGTTTTTGAGCTTGATCTTATCAATAGGTTTTTACTCACTCTTATTGTACCCATGGATAGTCAAATTAGAGGGAGATAAGTTGTATTCAATATAACCCAATCATCAAATGTTATTGACTAGTATGATGTTGATATTAGAACTGTTATCAACTAAATCTTGATGGATATTGATTTCACCAATATTCTTATATATATATAAGGGTCTAATATGCCCATTTATGGTAGCTTCTTGGTCCTATTTCATGAAGTAAATGGTTGTGTGATATTTGAAGGAACTAGTTTCTATATGATAAGTCTCGACTAATACAACTTTAGCTTTTAACTCTTAAGGGGTTAATAGAGCCTCAATAAGGGCTTTCATAAGTTATTTTGAGATATAAAGGGAATCCAAGATTAAGATTTTAGCTGGAATGACTATTATTTTCATTAAGATATCATATTTCTACATCAAGGGTATGTGCCTCCTATCTAGAGGTTTCTACCTAGATGGAGATATATAGGCCAATGTTGATAGATCTAACAACTAATTTTCCTAATCAAAATATGGGGAATTTTTTTTATGAGTTCATTTATCTATAATTTCCACATCTCTATGTCGATCAGAAAAATCTAAGTTCACAAGTCAATAATCCATTATAATTTGGTCTGGAGAACATTAGATGATTCTGGATCAAATTGGTGTTCCTACTAGGCTTTGTTGGATTACTTTTCTTTGGGTTTCTACAGTATGCATGGGATCAATAAAAATGGTATTCAAATATCTAGGTTTATTTCAACCTCATCTTCCTTGACCTCTATGACCTTTATGACCTATCCCCTCACTATAGGTAGGCAGTCTAGGTTCATATGTTTCTTCTTCATCATAGAAGGATTCTATCAAGTGGATGATTTTAATTAATCCATATCACAACTCTTATTATAATGAGTATCACATTTGGTGGGATGAGTCTCTTTTTTATCAATTGGTGGGATGTTTCACATCCTCCCAATGATGTGGGTAGAAAGTATGATATGTTTTGGACTATTTTGGGTATCGATAAGAACTCTTCCTCATGTTTCATGTTTATCTAGCAATTATTGCACTAAATTTTAGAGGATTGAGATGAAGAAGATGTCACGTCAGATGTTTCAGGGGTAGTTGGGGTCACAATTGATCATTTTGGTTAAGCCATGAGTATAGTGTGTGTTCGACTAACTAATTTCCTGGTATCCATTCATCAAAATTCTATACATTCTTAATAGGGACTTAATGTCATTCCTATTCTTCTTTTGTTTGGGTGAAAAAAAATATGATTCACTTCTACTAATTATTTTCCAAAAATCCTCCTTAAACTCGTTTTTTAGTATTTTCATAATAACCAAGTTTAGAAGGTTAAGTGAGAATTAGTACAAACGTGATTAGTAAACTAAATACAATAAGAGACCCATATTCAAATTTAGAAATTCAAGCTACTAATTAGTACATAAAAAATGAAATTCAAATTACTCAAGTCATATATAGATAGACATCCTCAATCCACACACCTGGAATAGATGCACATCTCAATAATAGAGAATCCACTATCTTCATCTTTAGTCATGAGTTCACCAGAGTTAAATCATCCTCATTATCAAGATACCATTAATAATATATAACCAAAATGAATCAAAAAATTGGTATGAATCATCACCATACAATAATCAACTAGTCATCCCACACCATCAAAACTACCATAAATCAGATGAACAAAGACACACAGAAAACTGTAATAAAAACAACCATTCAGTACATTAGACCACTATCTTTAATAACCACCATGAAGCAATATATTCCACCATTAGAGCATAACATCACTCACCAGATATCAAATATCTTAAACACTAAATCATTACACTTTTGAACTCACTGATATATCATTATTGACATCAAGTAGAGGCACCAAGAACATTTTCCAAAATATTCATGAACACCGTCAATGTTGAGATGGAATCATTGAGGAAAAAAATTGGACAAGGAATTAAACCAGAGAAAAAAATTTAAACCACACCCACAACTAAATAGATGAAACCCAAAAATCACTCACAACCACTCCCCCACCCCAAATACATAATCCCAATGAAACATTGGGCCACCTATGAGGAAAGAGGGTCATCTAGTGCTACTTTGGTCTAGAAGTACTAGTACCCATACCTATGATAATGATCAAATATGCTTCCCAAAAATACTGAGAATAGAGGCCACTGCCAAAAGATTACCTCTAGATCTAGAATAAGAATGTAAGGATCAAATCAGTTGATGTAGAGAGCCTAAATCACACAGTTTGAAGGGAATCATGGGAATCTAGAACCAAATGTGGTTAAGATAAAGAGTGTGGGAGTGAATACATTGGGGAAAAATCACGCCAAAATAAATTCAACACAAAATTAAGATTAAAGGGATTAAAAAATCTCAATAAATCAAAAAGGAGGAGAAAGTGGTGTCACTAATATCAAGCATGATGGAAGGTAAAATAATCATACCATTCATCTAGACTGGCTCCATTCGGTTTCCTAGCCTCTGGTAGTTTGAGTATGTTATTTTTCATTGTGATGATAAAATGACATGGAATATAATCTCTTAATAATGAATAGGTTTTATTATTTTGATCCTTGAAAATCATATGAGGTTGTTATTTCCTTCCATATTGATGAGGGTGTTCTATTACTATTATGTTCGGAAGGATGCACCATGTAATATTGCATAGGTTTGGGAGTTGTATTTGGGGTGGGTGTAGGCTTGAATATATCGGTTGTGGTCTATTCTCTACAACCTTTCTTCCCTTGCGATATAAATGTTAGATAATAATTGTCTTGAGACTATCAGATGACATAATCTAAATGTTTTGTGACTACTTTAAACTTCTAAAATCCACCAATATATTTAAGTGAAAAAATTAGCATCTACAAATAATCCTATAGATTTTTTATACATATCATCAACAGATACTCTTGTGGAAGTTACAGATTCATGTATTATGTCAGTCCATTCCATATAGTGATGAAATTCAATACCCTATCAATTTTTCAATATTAACATTTTTAAAGATAAAGGATTATCATCTTTCTCAATGTATAGATGAATTGGTAAAAGAATTATAAACGATGGTTTTCCCAGTTTATAATATACCCAAATATTAAGTTATTATACCAAAAAAATTTGTTCTATTTGGATTATACATGAATCATCTAAGCTTTATCACTTCTTATTGTTCATATGTTCCCATTATGGGGCCACATCAAGACACAAAGTGGATCAAGTGATATTATGGATATCTTATATTGTTTAAGGTTAGGAAGGTAAGATTCCTAATTTTGAATAGAGGAGTCTCATCCACCCACTCATTGTATGGATTTCTCTCTTGTTGTACTAGTTAATGTTTCCCCTTCATAGATTCTATTCAAATAGTATTTGACCGGATGAATTCAATGATTTGTGGTGGTACTAATATTTGAGAATATGCTAAAGTATAAGTATTTAGAAGAGCCTAATATGGTCAGGTCACTTGTGTATATTACTGATATCAATTTTGATCCAACCTGGGGTAGCTCACTTGAAATTTAAGTAACTACTAACCCAATAGAGGAAACACCATATAACCATTGTTCATTGAGTTTGGATAATCCAGTGACCTGGACCTAGAGTTAGTCAGTTATCTAGAATTAACTCTTATTAGATGAGTAGGTCCTTCCAATTAGATATAAACTGGAGTAGAGATATTATCATATTCATAGTAGTTTTACACATTAGGAATATTTCCTCTAATTGATTCATAATTGAATTGCTTCAGTTCCTATAACTGAACTTTATACTAAGTTATCTTCTCCAACAAAGAGAGATGTTTAGTTTCCTTGGGTGGTGGGAGGGTTGTGAATGTAGTCATACTTTTCCCTTTATCTTTTTCCAAAGCTCACCAAGATTATGGAAGCTAAATATTTGTAGGATCACTTGGATCTTGAGTTTTCCTCTGGAGTTGGGTATGCACACCCTTTTCATAGACTTTGATGCAAACAATATTCTAAGTGGATGTATCTTCATCATATCATTCCATGTCAAGGTCATGTATGGGGTTATCCATGATGATCATTCCAATAGAATTTACAAACATGAAATGTTTAGTGGGAATAATATCCTCATATTACTTAGAGTAGTAAGTTTATTGGTCAACCTCTAAATCTTTGTTGTGGGATGGATCACAATCCTCCTTGATATTTTTCTTTTTAGAAAAAAATTTTGTCTTATATCCCCTAAGAGGATTAATCTTCCCTTTACAATTGATAGTGACCATGAGAATGAATATATTTATAATACCCCAATAAATTATGGTATGTCTCTTCTTAAATAAATCCAATTTCTTTGATAGCTTACATTACACAGTACACTGAGCTTAAAAATGATTAAATATTATTATTTAATTGTGATAGTCCTCACCTATCCATTAGGATGGTGGGAATGAATGGTATTAACTAAATTATAAAAATATAGTTCACACATGTTTATAAAATGAAATCATTTGTTACCAATTAATTATAAAAAAATGAAAACCAGTTGAACATAAAGGATTTGCTTTTATAAAAATCTATTTTAATGCCCACAATGGAATTTTATCTTAATAAATTAAATTAATCACTAATATTGAAAGATATTAATGAAATTTATATGTTATATGTTAAATAAAATGTTTCTAAACTCATCCAATAAGTTTAATAGGCTTAATATAAGAATAAATATAAGTTTAAGCAAAAAAAACTATATTTTTTAAAAAATATAATTGCCACCTTTTAATGGCACACCTATTTTAAAACTAAATTTTGTCACTTTGATAAATTTTATTTGAAAAAATAAAATTCATTTTTTAAATTTTAATATCAAAATTATCACAGTGTAAAATTTTGGTATTTTTTAGAGAATTTTCATTTTTTGACGAATAGTGAAAAATACTAAATTTTAATTAAACACTGCTTTTTCGTATAATATATTTATATATTTAAATTATATTTTAAATTTTTTTTAGTTTAATTATAATTCAATAAAACTAATTTAGGTCATTAGAATCAATTTTACATTGAACTTGGATATAAAAACATTTTGAACTTTTCACTTTAAAAATCAGCTTTATCATTGGTTCTACGGGATTATTTTTAAATCTAATTTTTTCAATTATGTGAATTTAATTTGGTAAAATGGATTAAATATATATAATAATGAGTTCTAAATTAGTTTCTAAGGTCATTTTTATTTTTATACATAAAAAATTTACTGTGGTAAAAAAATATTTACCGTAGTAAAAAATTATTTATCGCAATATAGGTAAAACAATGAAAAGGGTTAAAGTTAAAAGGTAAAGCCTTAAAATACCTAAAATTACATAAATTAAATGGGTATTTGAGTTATTTATAGAACCTAAACATCCTTTAAAACATTAATTATCATCCAAATTCTTGTAAATTAATGTCACCTCAATGTGGTTGGCTTTAAACATAAAATAATCATTATTTAATCACTTAAACACACCTCTCCTCAAGTATAAGTACCACCACTCACATCCCCATTTCGAACCATAAGGCCTGAGGCTCCTCAAATATCTGGAAAAAAAACTCTCCTTGCAACTCTCTTCATGTTCAATTGTTTTTGGTCTCACCCAAATACCAATTTCAATATCTTTAATGGATTCTTCAAGGAGGAGATATTCAAGAGGTAATTTTCTCAAAACACCTCTCTTAATTTATTTTCTTCTTCTACTTTTTACTCACCATATTCATACAAAAATTAATAATAATTAAAAAATAATATACATACTAGAATTTTATTTTTTATAATGGAATATCTTATATTCATCCCTTTTATTACCTCCTCTTATTCAAAGAAATAAAACTATTGTCCTAATTATGTCGGTAAATCGTTTTAATGAATAATTTTTTCATTCATTTTTCATTAATGCCTTTATAGATGGTCCAAAAACTGTCATTAATAATTATATTATAACTTATTTAATGCTTTGAAATTAATATATAGACATAATATTAAATAAAATGAAACTAGTTTTTGATGTTCAAAAAAACCACCAAAAATAAACTAAACATTTATCATTAAAAGTTTATCAAATGAATCATCCTCATGTATGAAAGAAAAATGATGAGTGGGACCATTTAAAATTATTTAAGTAAATTAATACCATATAATTTCAATTTTGGAGTTTTATTTCCATTTTAAAAGAAAATCTATAATTATACACAAATGAACCGACCAGGAAACCATGAAACGAATGCACCAGAAACAATGAAAATAATGAAATATTATTAATGAATAGGTGGTAAGATGTTATAAAGGTATAATATAAGGTATTATAAATATAAATATATTTATTTAATAAATTAATAAAATTATTTAAACCATTGTACAATAGTTTAAATAACACTACACTAAATAGAAACGTGAGGTAAGGGGTTTCTCGTCTCACTTTTACTTCTGTGATATATATGACTTATTCACCACTTATTTCTTATATTTGGTGTATATAATAACATTTGATATATAATATCATTAATTTCATTATATTTAGGTTACTAAATGTTTTATTTTATAATTATTACTTTTATGAGCATACAATTTGACTGATTACAAAGTGGCAAGTGAATTCCTAACCCAATTTCCATTTTTTGGGTTATTGTTCTACTTCCTTGATTATGTCATACTAATATTATCTATAAAATTACTTTTTAATATATTGTGTTTTATTTAAACTTTTTTATGAGTATTTATAGTGGATACATATATTATATTTGTTTGATTAATGATTACCTTAATGATATGATATTTATAAGGGTCATTCTTTTAAAAAAATTATCCTGTTAAAAATTTCCCTTAAAACTCCCTTTTCTTCCATGTCTGTGTCTTCTAAAATTGTTTCCAAAATTGTTTTTTCTATCCTCATATTATTGTTTAAATTTATTTATACTCATTTTTTAATTTTTAAAAAATGGTTTTAAAGGTATATTTTTTTATTTTCTAGACAAGGTTTATTGAGACTTTTTCCAACAAAAATATAGAAGGGGTGTTTTTTTTAACTTATATGGAATGAGAGGATTTTCCCGCTATAATAACACCCTAATTATTTAAATATAACTTTAAAATTTTATATTTTTATTTTCAAATAATTTTTTTTCTTTTATAATTGCGCATTATTTTAAAAATAAATTTTTTTCAAATGAAAAAGAGTATTTTCCTCGATAATTTTTCAATGATATCATTTAAAGTATTTTTATATATGTCAACGTCCTTTATTGAATCTTTTGATTCATTGAGATTGATCTCTTATGATAGCATATAACATGTTTTATTGAATGTTTATTAATTAGTTTGACTGGGGATGTACTATTTTGATACCATTCACCATATTACTCTAGATGGTTTGTGACTATGTTTATTTAATAGGGAAAGCTATTTACATTTTGTATGCTATGTTGATACAGAAACTTTGAGATTCATAATGATATAAAATAAATGATTTAAAGAAAATTAAAAGGGAAAAAATAATGAGAACACCATGATTTACGTTGTTTGAGAAAATCCCTATGTCCATAGAGAGGAAGAACTTCACTATGATTCTGGAGCAATAATAAACAGAGAGTTTTTAGGGTTCTCAATCACTAAGGAACCCTATCCTGAAATGGGCTACAAAAGGAGGAAGATGATGCATTGCTCCACCAAGCTAAAAAATTTCAATACAAATGTATATATTGATTATGGTTCACCACTTTAGTATGAGGATTGTATTGGACTTAGTAAGTAGTGGGCATAACTTGCTATAGCCCCTCGATGAATCGATAGTTCTCATGAGACAAACCATATTGGATTTTTTCCATGGTCTTACCCATTTATTTTAAATGTCTTGGCCAAGGCCTCGATGATAAATCTCATATGTCCGACATTATGCATTCCATCATTATGAGATTAGTTGTTAATTTCCATGTGATTATTATATTAGTATAATATCCATGGTTATGTATTCTATCTAATGTGATTATTTATATTAAATTGTTTGATCCTTCGAGCTTTGGTTTTGTATATCTTATGACAATGTAATAAATGAATTGACTCCATCCTATTTGGGTTAGGGTTTTTACAGTTGGTATCAGGGGAAGTTTAGTATAAACCTTGGGAATTGGATTTAAGAAAACATAGATTAGGGAATATAACCCTATGACTAACTTTTATAATGAGTCCAAGTATATGATAATATCCTATAGATTTTTTAATTACCATGGATAACCAAGGTTAAACCTAAATCACATAAATGATTCCTCGTGACTATGTGATAGATATCCTTGATTAGTGTTACTCACACTATAATTTTTGGTTTTAGTCAATGGATGGAAATAGAAGTAACTAGGTTAATGTTGGATATATTAGATAATATATTAATGAGCAATAAAATGGGATGATGAATAGAGGGTGTTGTGGCTATTCCTAATCAATTATTAGGATATATTAATAAAAACATGCATCATCACAAACTCTCAAACTCACCAAAGAAGAGAAGGATAGAAGTTTGCTGAGAGCTCGAGTGGTGGAGATCATGGAGAAAAGAATATTCAATTTCCTATATGTTGAGAATGTGAGAAGAAACACCCATGTGAATGTTTTAGAGTAACAAAAATATTTTTTGGGAGTGTAAAGAAGGATATAAATCAATTAATTTTTAAGGAAAATAAAAATCTTGGAATAATAGTCTCCCTAAAGTATTATTAATAGTTGAATGTTTCAAATTTGTAAAGTATAAGCATTGTGAAGATATATTTCCTAGGGTTAAAACCCATGAAGATAATCAGAAAGTTTATAAAAGTAATAGTTATACTATTGATGATGAAGAGACTACAAATGAAAAATGAAAGGAATGAGGTATTAAGAAATAAGATGATGAAGTGTAGTTAATGGTTTAATAATAAAGTAGAATGATTAAATTTATTATTTATTTGGATACAAAAATTATTTTTATCAATGATTCTCTAGTTATAAGAATCTTGAGATATATAAGGGTTTTACTATAGTACTTCTTCTTTAAAGATTTGGAAGCATGTGATGAATAATACTAGTAACCAAGAGAAGTGATTCTGTTGCAAGTTGATCTTTTAAAAAACAAATTATTTGGGGAATATAACCCTAATATGTTCCCAATGATGAGATAAAAATGAAAAAGTTATTTTTATGGGATATTATTAATGAACATGAAATTGTTTATTAATTTTATGGTTTTTGTGATCTTTGTTGGGTTTACTACAGGATTGGATTTGATAAATATATTGGACAATATAAGATTTTATTTTTGGAAGCATGCATGTTTTAATTAAGGTTTTACGTTGATCAAGGAATTCATATATTTGGTATGTGAAATTGAGAATTTCATTATGTTATTTTGTGGAATATAATGTTGAATTGATTTTAAAATGCAGTGACCTTCCATCTAAATTTTTGGACTTTGAATTTGTATAGATATATTTTGGACAAGTATTAAAATTAACTACTTATGTAATGGATTGAGTTGAACATTGGATATTATTATTTTAGGTTAAATTAGATTTATTATATTGGATATAATGTGATAACCATTTTATTTTTAGAAAACATTTAAATGATGATGGAATGACTTGTGGATATTATGATTCATTAAAGTGCTTTAAACATAAATTAAAAATTCCATCATGAACATTCAGTTCCTAGCATAAGGTATGAAGTAAAAATAAATTAAAGCACAACCAAAAGATGATATTATTATTATAAAATGGAAAGTAGTTGAGTAGGTTTATTTTCTAAAGTGCCTTATCTGGATAGTAAAAGAATCTATCAACTCTAGAAAAAGGTTTTTGGAACAAAAACTCTATCCATCTACTTTTCTTACTAAGAAATCAGTGGTCTTTTAACCAATCACAATATTTATAGTTTTTTATGGTTAAATTTCTGATGACCATGTTCTCTATCACTCACTATTAGAACTTCATAGTTAGATTTATTTTCCATGTCTATGTTTTCACATTCCACTAATGATTTCCTATCTAAAATCCTAGTTTTTTGGTGACCTTTTCATTTCTATTTCACTCATATTAAGAGGATATTTTATTAACCCTATTTACCATGTGGGTTTCCCACAAAATAATTTTCAAGTATCAACCGTTGATTTTTGAAGTGAAATTACAAATTGAGATGATGAAATTTATTTAAGGAGGGGAGAATGTAACACCCTAATATTTTATAGTATGTCTCTTCTTAAATAAATTCAGTTTCTTCAATAACTTATATTACACAAAACATCGAGTTTAAATAAATGATTAGATATTATTATTTAATTGTGATAGTTATCACCTAAACATTGGGATGGTAGGAAGGAATCAGATCAACTAAATTATGAAAATATAGGTCACACATGTTTATAAAATTAATTCATTGGTTACCAATTATTTATAAATAAAAATGAAAACCAATTCAATAGAAAAGATGTGTTTTTATAAAAAAACTATTTTTATGCCCATGATCGCATTTTATATTAATAAATTAAATTAATCACTATTAATGAATGATATTAATGAAATTTATATTTTATATATTCAATAAAATTATTTTAAACTCATCCAATAAGTTCAATAGGCTTACGATAAGAATAAATCCAATTTTAAGCATAAAAAGCTATATGTTTCTAAAAGACAATTTTTCCACCTTTTAATGGAGCACCAATTTTAAAATTATATTTTGAAACTTTTATAAATTTACTTGAAAAAATAAACTTCATTTTTTAAATTTTAATATCAAAATTATCTTAGG
Organism: Viscum album; assembly: GCA_963277665.1. Classification (NCBI taxonomy): domain Eukaryota; kingdom Viridiplantae; phylum Streptophyta; class Magnoliopsida; order Santalales; family Viscaceae; genus Viscum; species Viscum album. Next base: position 879,052,375 of record OY728153.1, on the reverse strand, counting down.
GTGAAATTTTTTTATTTTTCAGAGAAGTTTTATTTTTTTGATGAATAGTGAAAAATACTAAATTTTAATTAAAAACTCATTTTTTGTCTAAGTTATTTATATAGTTTATTATATTTTAAATTTCTTTTAAAGTATAATTATTTAAATTATACATCAAAAAAACCAATTTAGGTCATTGTAATCAACTTCACAATGAAATTTCATATAAAAATATTTCAAACTTTTGAACTTTTCACTTTAAAACCCCGCTTTATCTTTGTGTCTAGAGAATTATTTTTAAATATAATTTTTACAATTCTATAAATTGAATTTCATAAAATGAATTCCATATTTGGAATCATAATGTACAAATTATTTTTTAAGTTCATTTTTATTTTTATACATAAAAAGGATACCATGGAAAAAAATTATTTATCGAGATATACGTAAAATAATGAAAAGGGTTAAAGTTAAAAGGTAAAGCCTTAGAATACCTAAAACCTACAAAATTAAATTGGTTTTTTGAGGTATATATCAACTATAACCATAATTTATAATATTAATGATCATCAAAATTCGTGAAAATTAATTTCACCTCAATGTGGTTGGCTTTAAACATAAAATAGTCATTATTTAATCACTTAAACCCACCTCTCCTCAAGTATAAATACCACCCCATTTCAAAATACCAGACCTGAATATCCTAAAATATCTAACAAAACCTCTCTATATCACTCTACCTATGTACAAATTCTTCTGTTCTCACCTAAATACCAATTCCAAGGTCTTTAAGATATTATTCAAGGAGGTGATGTTCAAGAGGTAATTTTCTCAAAAACACCTCTCTTAATTTCTTTTCTTCTTCTAATTTCTCCTCACCATCTTCAACCATAAAGAAATAATTGTTATATAATAATTTAAATAATGTAATTTTATCTTTATAATGGAATATCTTATATTCATCCCTTTTATTACCTCCTCTTATTCAAAAACAAAACTATTGTCCAAATTATGTCGGTTAATCATCTCTGTGAATAATGTTTTCATTCATTTCTCATTTCTACCTTTATAGATGGTCATAAAACTATTATTCTATATAAATAATATTTTAATAAGTATATTATAACTTTTTTAATGTTATTTAACTAATATATAGACATAATATTAAATAAAACAAAAGTAGTTTGTGATGTTTAGAAAAAAAACTAAAAATAAACTAAACATTTATCATTAAAATTTCATCAAATGAATCATCCTCATGTATGAAAGAAAAATGATAAATAGTACCATTTAAACTTATTGAATTTAATGAATATTTTTTAATTTCACTTTTTTATTTCTATTTTTATTTGACAATAAAATCCATAATTATACACAAATGAATCGACCAAGAAACCATGAAATGAACACACCCAAAATAATGAAAATAATGAAATATTATTAATCAATGGGTGGTAATATGTTATAAAAGGATAATATAAAGTATTATAAATATAAATATAGTTCTTTAAAAAATTATTAACACTATTTAAACCATTATACAGGAGGTTAAAAATGCTACAGTAAAGGGAAATGTGAGGTGAGGGGTTTCTTGTCTACTTCTATGAGATATAAGCCTTATTCACCACTTATTCCTTGTTTGTAGTGTATATATTTCCCTTTGATATATCATATCGTTAATTTAATCATATTCATGTTATTAATTGTTTCATCTTATAATTATTACTTTTGTGGGAAAATGATTCAACTGATTACAAAGTGGTAAGGAAATTCCTATCTCAATTTCCATTCTTTGGGTTAGTGATTTACTTCCTTGATTATGTCACCCTAATATTATCAGTTAAATGACTTTTGAATATTTTAAATTGTATTCACACCTATTTTATGAGTCTTTATTGTGAATACACATATTCTATTCATTTTATTAAGGCTCACCTTAATGATATGATATTTATAAGGGTCATTCTTTTAAAAAATTGTCTTTTTAAAAATTTCTCTTAAAACACTCTTTTCTTCCATGATAATGATTTATAAAATTGATTACAAAAATTTTTTTAATATCCTCTTTTGATTTTTTAAATTAATTTATACACATGTTTTACTTTTAAAAAAATGGTTTGAAAGGTTTATTTTTTCATTTTGTAAATAAGGTTATTTGGGACTTTTTTTTACAAAAATACAAAAGGAGTTTTTTTAACTTATACGATGTGAGTGGATTTTCCTGCCATAATAATTCCCTAATTACTTAAATATCCCTTTAAATTTTTATATTGTTATTTTCAATAAAAATAAAATTTATAATTGCGCAACATTTTAAAAATAAATTGTTTTCATGTAAAAAATTGTATTTTCCACAAGAATTTTTCAATGATGTCATTTAAAGTATTTTCATCTATGTAAACATCCATAGTTTAATTTTGTACTTTACTGAGGTTTATCTCTTATAATAACATATAAAATATTTTATTAAATATCTATTGATTAGTTTGACTGGGTATGTACTATTTTGATACCATTCATCATATTAATCTGGATGGTTTGTGATTATATTTACTTAATGGGGAAAGTTATTTAAATTTTATATGCTGGTTTCAATAAAAATGTATATGTTGATTATGTTTCACCACTTTCAATTTAGGAATGTATTGGAATTATTAAGTGATTTGAGGGGCCCGATATATCTACTTGATGCATCGATAGGTCTCATGATGCAAACTAGATTGGGTTTTTTCTGAGGCCTTACCCATTTATTTTTAGATGTCTTGGTCGATGCCTTGATGGTAATTTTCAGATGTATGACATTATGAATTACATAATTATGAGATTAGTTTTTTATTTAAATTTTATTATTTTTTTAGTATAATATCCATGTTTATGTCTTCTAGCTCACATGATTATTTATATGGAATTATTTGACCATAATTTATTTGTGCCATATTATTTCTTTTCATGATCAAGTTATTGATTAAATGGAATGTGTTTTTGTTATTTACCTTTACATAGATATTATTTATTATTTATGATATCTTTTGTTATATTCATACCCTAACCGAGTATTTGATCTCAACCCACTATTATGTTTTATTTTTCCTCAGGATGTCAAGAAGTATATTATGACTGATATTCAAGGTTAAGCTAGAAGAATAATGGTGTTCTCAAAGTATTATATAAGTTGTATTTTATATGTTATATTATAATGTAAGGTTAAATTATATGTCTAGTGTTTAAAAACTACTAAATTGTTTGGTCCTTTAGGATGTGATTCCTTGTATATTATCTCAATGTAATAAAGTAAGGCACTGGCTTCTGGATACTGGGGTTAGAATTGTTACACCAGTGGTTTTCACCAAATATGATACTAATAAATGAGATAGATTGTGAAGTGGTAGGAACTGTAATGGAACTTCCTATGAAGTCACCTATAATTTTTATAAGTACACCCTTCTTAAATAAGTATGGGGTAATAATTCCACTAAATATGTGGGCTAGGATTGACTTGATTTCCCCAGAATCACTTCCTTGAGCCACTACCGTTATATGATCTAAGGGGTGGTGGTGGTGCTGGTGGTGGTAAAAATTCCCCCATATCTTTTGTCTATGGTTTCTCCCATACTACTAATAAAGTTCTTGTGACTGTGGATTTATTGTATTTTTAGGCCTCTATACTTTCATGATTTGGAAGTCGTGTAAGTTCTGATTGTGAGCTACACATCGCTGATGGTAGCTCTATAGTTGTGGGATTTATCTTCTTCGAATAGAAAATCAACTTAACCTTCTTAGAATCCCAATTTAGGATTGTTTGAATGGTTCTCTACCATTGGGTATGTCTCTTATGTGCTTTAGGAGTAGTAATATTTCACCAGATAGACTAACCAGAATATAAAAAACTTTGTCTTAAGACTTATCCTAATGTGATACCATTTCATGATTCTTCCCTCAATAGGCCTTATTGGATGATGATTGGGGTGAATTGAAAATATCTATATTCTCCCCTACCACTTATGTTAACAATGGGTGAGGCATCCATTATTATCTATCAAAGCGCATGCATGCTATTGAGGTAGTCTTGTTGGAAGGAATGTCACTACTCTGTTACATTGGGGTTTTGAGACACTAAAAAGGTAGAAAATCTATAAGGACATAGCCTTAAAACATTACATAATCTTACGTTTTAGTTAAGAATTTACATTATTTCACATTGATGATCTTTTCAAGTTTGAAGTTTTAAATAATTAGTACATAATACATACATAACATACAACATTCATACAAAGAGGATACTACAACAATAGTATCTATTTTTTCAATATGAAACTTTTAAAAATAAAACATGATATCTTTTAAAAATCTTCATAACATTAAACATTACTTCCTTATTTATCTTACCCATCCTTATCCCCTATGAAAAATATTTAAAAACATGGGATGTTCCCAAAAAACTCAGTAAGAAACATAAATAAATAAAATTTCCAGTCTAGTGAAAACATGAAAACCCATCAAAAACCCCTTTTCTTAAAACTCATTAGCATGAATAGAAAAATCATTCATTTTTCTTGGGACATATTTACCATATCACTTTTATATTCACCCTTGAAAATAGAATAACCTTTCAGTTGACTTCCATCTTCGCAGTACCCAATGCATTAGAGAGCTATAATGGGGCTTACCTGTCATATCTTGAGCTATAATGGGGCTCAACCCATCATATATTGAGTTTTAATGGGGATTAACACATCGCATATTGAGTTATAATGGTTTAAACACATAATAAACAATTTACAAGTAATTTATCATGAATAAAATCATTGATAACTCATTTATACCGATGAGAAAAACACTTTTAGATATCAAAATACCTTTTTTTGTAAAAGTCGCTTTTAAAAATATAAAAATCACACACATAATAATGAAATCATATTATTAAAAATAACTATGAAAACTTATAAAGGAAACATTAAAGTAATAAAGCATCATGAAAATGGGATAAATCACTCATGTAGTATAAAAAAAGAACAATCTTTGTGAATTTCTTAAAAGAGACATTAAAATAGCCTTACCTCCAGTTTAACTTCCTTAAAAAGTTTTCAAACCTCCTGTATAATAGTTTTAATAGTATTATTAATTTATTAATAAACTATACTAATTTTTATAATACATTACATGATCTTCTTATAACATTTTCTACCCATTTATAAACAATATTTTGTTATTTCCATTGTCCCGGGTGCGTTATTTTCATGGTTTCTAAGGTCGGTTTATTATGGAATTCCTTGTCAAATAGAAAAAATATTCTATAAGTGATAAAATATATATATTTATGTCATTTTAAACAATTATTAGTGAATTTAAACTTTCCATGATTGTGGTAAAGGTAAACAAAAACTCATCATCCATGAAGGCGGTGAATTGACACATCATGGACGTCAATTTTGTTAATTAAGAATAAAAGGACAATATTAGAGATTTTATGAAAAATATATCATAAACACAAAAAAAAATTATATATATGAAACTATATTTATTATGAAACAGTTATAGGATGTGAGTATAATCTAGAAGTGAAGAAGAATTTAAAAGAGGAGAATAAGGAATCTTACCTCTTGAATATTTCTCCTTGAGAACCTCATTGGGCTCTTGAAATTGGTCTTCTTATGAAACCATAAGAACTATAATGTGGAAAAGGATGAGTAGAAAGGAATTTTATAGAGTACAGTCAAGCAATATGGCTTAAGGTGATGAAATTAATTGAAGTAAAGAGACCCTTTTTATAATTGAGGTGAGGCGTGAATTAGGAATTACATAAAATATTAAAACATAATTAGTCTAATATAGAGTCAAAGGCTTCCAAAAGTCCTCAAGATCATATTAGATCACATTTTAGAAGTAATGTTATCATTTTTGTCCTTTTCAATATTTTTTTGATTTTTAAATAGTTTAATAAAATATTTTATTCATGAAAAATAATTTTTGTCAAATTAAACATTATTCATAACCATGACATTAAAACATCAAAAAAAGTTTTAAATTCGAATATCATTTTTTATTATATCCTAGAAATATCATATTAACCTATATAAATCATTAATTAACTTAATAATCTAAAATTAAATTTTTTTAATATCATTAATTTTATTTATTCATTTATTAAATAATTATTGCATCATCGTTGTGAAAGCCATTAAGGTACTTATATATTCTCTAAAATTTAAAAAAAACCATAAAAAAGAATTTAATTATATTTAAAAAGACTATTTATTTTCAAAAAAAACTTTTAGAAAACCATATATTAAAATATTATACAAATTTAAACCTATAATTTGAAAACTTGACCTCCCTTTAAATAAAATATTATAAAGGGATTAAAGTGATTTATGTGGGTTAAAAATGTCACAAATTAGAAAAAAAATAAATATAATGGTTGAGAAAATTTTTATGGAAAAATATTTAGTCATGTTTTTCATCATTTAATGGTACTTATAATTTTAATTTAAAACATTTTATTTAGTTTTCTTCTATTTTCACAATCACTGCATCAACGTTGTATAAGAATTAAAGATAATTATTTCATTTATAAAAAATAAAAATAAATTACTATCATAAAAATAAATTAATTAGGTTCAAAATAATATTCTATATTCTTTCAATATGTATATTTACTCATATACATGTCAAGACAACTTCTTTAATTTGTTAATTTTGTCTTTTCTTGCATTACACAAGCATTGCATAGGAATTTGGATAAGGCATGTGTTATGTAACTCTAAAATTATAAATTAACAGAAAAAACATCAATTATACATAATAATTAATAAAAAATTCAAGAAAATAATTTTTAGTGCTCAATTATTATATATAAGGATCCAAATTTGACTTTTTCACCGCTTCACAAGCACTACGTCCACACTGATAAAGATTTTTAGACTTATCATGAAATAAATTATAACTTACATGTTCCGAATTATTCTTCTACAATATTTCTATTATAAATTCATAATTTATTCATTTAATAAGTATAATGAATTTTATATCATATTTATGTCTTGATGATGTCATAAAAATATTGTATTTTTTAAAAAACTATTTTCTTAATATTCACCAAAAATTAAACTTTTTTCTCAAAAAATCATACTAAGATAATTTCAAAATTCTAAATTCAAAAATGAAATTAGTTTTGTAAAATTAAAATTCTATAATTTTAAAATTAATGTTTTAAATAAATAACCATATAATAAATTATTTATTTTAAGAATTACTTAACATAAAAATTATAACTATTTAATTCAAGAATACTAATAAGAAAATTATTCTATTTGTAACTGGTTTGTTACATTCTCCCCCCCCCCACTTTGAAATTTTTTCGTTGCAATTTTATTTTCTTATTAAAAAAATGGGGATAACTTTCCCTCATCGTGTTTTCAGATTCTCATGTTGCTTCTTCAACCATGTGGTTTCTCCATAAAACCTTAACCTGGTGAATTACATTTTTTTGTAATAATTGATCTCTACAATGAAGAATGTGAATAGTTTTATCTTCATAAGAAAGGTTCTCTTCCAACTAAACTAATTCTAGGCTCAAAACATGAGATAAATCTGGAACATATTTTCTTAACATCAAAACATGAAAAACATTGTGTGCCTAAGATAAACTCAGAGGCAAGGCTACTCGGTAGGAAACTGGTCCAACTTTCTCTAGGATTTCATAAGGTCCAATAAACCATGGACTTAAATTTACTTTCTAAACAAAATTCATAACACTTTTACATGAAGATATTTTAAGGAAAACATGATCACCTACCTCGAAAGAAAAGTATTTCCTCCTGTTATCTGCATAAATTTTTTGTCTGCTCTGATTTTTCATCATATGTTGTTTGATAATATTCACTTTCTCATCCAATTCCTCCAGTAATTCTGATCTCATCAACTTCCTTTCCCTAAATTCATCCCAAAATGCTGGAGTTCATCACTGCTTTTCATATAATGCCTCAAAAGGTGTCATCTATATACTAGAATGAAAACTGTTATTATAAGAAAAATCAGCTAATGAAAGATGTTGATCTCAACTTCCCTGGTAATCCATTGAACAAGATCAAATCATATCCTCCAATGTTTGAATTTTTCACTCTGATTTTCCATCATATTGAGGATGAAAGGTTGTGCTGAATTTTAATTCAGTGCTCAATGACTTCTAAAGGCCTTTCCAAAAGTTAGAAGTAAACCAGAGATCATGATTGGATACAATGGATAGAGTCACTTCATGTAACCTGACTATCTCCTTTAAATACAACTGAGAAAGTTGATCAAGAGATAGTATGTCTATAACAGGAAGAAAATGGTCAAATTTATAAAATGATCAACAATCACCCAAATTCTATTGTTACCTCGATATGAATTTGGTAATCCCGCTATGAAATCTATGGATATATTTTTTTTATTTCCACTTTAGCACTGGAAATGGATAAAGCATTCCCTTTAGTAACTATCAGTATATTTTAACCTGCTGACATGTCAAACATTTCATGGTGAAATCATAAATATCTCTTTTTATTTAATCCCACCAATAATTATTATGAAGGTATTTTTACATCTTAATGCTGCTAGGATGAACTAAAAATGGAGAACTATGATCTTTACATAACAACTCTTTCTTCAACTATAAATCATAAGGTGCACATAATATCTTCCCAAATCTAAAAACACAATCTCTATCAATGTTAAATTCATTCAACTTACCTTTTTTAACCAATTCTACCTTTTTATGTCACTCACGGTCTTCCTTCTGAACTTTCTTATTTTTATCTAACATAGACGACTATATTGAAACTTGAAAAAAAATAGAGGAATTTTCTACACCAACAACTTCTAAGACAATATTTATCAAATAATTAACCAAGGGTTCATATTCCAAACAAAACATGGTTAATGTATCATTATTTTTATGACTCAAATCATCGGCCACTTTATTTGATTTTCTAGTATGGTAAAGAATCATGAAATCATAATCTTTGATTAGTTCCAGCCATCTTCTTTGTCTCAAGTTCAATTATTTTTGAGTGAATATATACATAAAACATTTATGATCAGTATATATTTCAAAATTTACTCCATAAAAATACAGCCACCATATTTTTAATGAAAAAACAACAATAGCTAATTCCAAATCATGTGTAGGGTAATTTAACTCTTGAGTTTTCTACTAACATAAAGCATATGTAATTACCTAATCATTCTGCATTAGGACACAACCAAGTTTATTCAATGAAGCATCATTACAGATAAAATATTCACCATTTCTAAAATCCAGGGCCAAAACTTGAGCAATCACCAATATTATTTTCAATTCCAGAAGAAAGAAAACATTACATTCCTTCATCTAGATAAAATTGGCTCTTTTTGAGTTAACAAAGTCAGTGGGATAGATAATTGTGCAAAGTTTTAGAAAAACCTCTGGTAATATCCTTCCAAACCAAGTAAACTAAAAATATTAGTTATATTTTTGGGTCTTGGACATTCTTCAATAACTTAGATTTTATCAGGATCAACGGTTATTCCATCTTTAGACGCAATGTGATTAAATAATGAAATTTATTTTAATTAAGATTCACACTTTCAAGATTTCTCATACAGTTTATTTTCTTTTAAAGTCTGCAAAACAACCCTTAGATGTCTTTCATGCTTCTCTTTACTTTTATAATATACTAAAATTTCATCAAAAAACAATAACAAACTTATCTAAGAACTCAGGGAATATTCTATTCATAATATCCATGAATATAATAGGTGATTTAGATAATCCAAAGAGCATAACTAAAAATCCGTAATGCTTATATCTAGTACAAAACACAGTCTTCAGAATATCTGTTTCCTTTACTTTCAACTGACGGTACCCCAACCTCAGGTAAAATTTTGAAAAATATTTTTCTCCCTAGAGCTGATCAAACAAATAATTGATATGAGGTACAGGATACTTGTTATTAACAGTGATTTTATTCAAGGATCTATAATCAATGAAAAGTCTCATTGAACCATCTTTATTTTTAACAAACAATACATGAGCACCCCATGGGGAAGTTCTAAGTCTAATGAAACCTTTATCTAATAATTTTTGTAACTAATTTTTTAATTATAAGAGTTATACTTGACCCATTCGATAAGGGGGTTTTGAAATTGTATTATAATCAATAACTGAGTCAATAATAAACTCGACCTCTTGAGCGAGAATAACACTAGGAAAATCATCAGAAAAAACAACAAGATACTAATTTACCATTATAACATCATTAATTTAAAAAGTACATTTTTTTCAATAATATGTTCAAGATAACTTTTATTTATATATTTTAATAGTTTTTCATCTTCCTGATATGTTATCAATATTATGGGTTCATTCTTGTACATGAACTAAAACTCTTTCTAAAATGAAACTTCTTTATCTCTATAATCTATCTTGGCATGGTAAATAGAAATCCAACTCATACCCAAGATAACATGAAACTCTACTAAATTAAAAACAACAAGGTTTCTAGATAAATTCCTTCCATAGACAATAATTGGACGATTCTTATAATTTCTTTTTGCCTTAATATTTCCTACATGTGTATTCACCATAATCTCTAGATTCATTTATTAAGGTGGAATTTTAAAATTACCAGAAGATTTATTATAAATGAATGAATGTGTAGACCCTAAATAAAAAAACAAATTAGCATATTCTGTAAAAACAAGCAATTTACCTAATACCACTTTATTTGATGGCTCAACCTCTTCTGAATTAGTTGTAAAGGATTTTTCCACATCCTTCTGTTTCTAATCATTTTGATTTACCACCTGAGTGACTATTTTTGGAAATATATTACCAAAATAACCTAACTCCTTGTGGTTAAAACATCTTAACATTAGCTTCTCATCATTCTTGTGATCATTTTCCCTACACTCATGAGTCATGTGTCCAAACTTTCCACATCGGTAGCACTTTTTGGAATTTACAAGACATTCTCCAAGATACTTTTTACCACACTTTTCACAAGAAGGGTATTTGATTTTCTTACCCTCTAATTTCTTTGATCAATTCTTCCCCAAAGCATGTCTACTTGACCACTTATTATTCTTATCATCACAAGGCATGTATTTGTTAGAAAACTCAATTTCAACATTTTCATCACAACAAACAATTTTCTCATATCTTTTAAATTCTTGTACAACCAAAGCTCTTCGTAAACCTGGTTTAAACCATGAGTAAAATAGATTAATTTTTCTATCAGTTTCCCAAACAAAATCTGGAACTTACCTGACCAGTCTTGTGAATTTTTTTCCATATGAAGCTATGAAATCTTCATCTTTTTTCCTCAATTATAGAAACTATTTTTTCAATTCAGAGTCAAAAAACCTTTTGGAAATATTTATCAAGGAAAATATCCTCGAGTGTTCCCATTCCATGGAATCAAGATATTATTTATCTCTGGTATTCTTAACCAAATACCACCATCAATTAACTTCACCTAAAAAATGATAAATAGAAAGGGTTAACTTTTTATGTTCTAAACATCCCATGACATCAAATATCTTTCCCAAAGCATTGATCCATCCTTTGGCTACCACTAGGTCTAATGATCCAGTGAATTATGGGGGATGTTACCTCATGAAATGCTCCAAAAAAATACATGTTTCTTCATGATAGATCAGGTTCCTCACTAGCATGGATACCACCACTATTCATCACTTGATTCAACTAAGACATTATTATCACAAACTTCTCAGTTCCAATTCCCACCATTCTAGGCTTCAGATTCGGAAGGATATCATTCTATCGGTGCCTTTCTACTTCAGCTTCTCTATTTTTTATTTGAAAAAACATTCTAAATAGACATGTCTTAAATGAATCCACATGGTAATCTTTAAATTCTATATCATTTAAAATTAAACATAAAGTAAAAAAATCATGTATAGTATTCTATTAACATCATCTTAACCACTAAGGTTATCTAAATCATCATTTGATACCAACTATAAGGACCCAGTCTTAAACCATTACATAATATTGAGTTTTAGTCAAAAATTTCCATTCTTTCACATTGAGGATCTTTTTAGGTTTACAGTATTATACAATTAGAACAAAATACATATATAACATACCACATTTATACAAAGAGGATACTACTAAAACAGTATCCATTTTTTTAATATGAAACTTTTAAAAATTAAACATGATTTCTTTGAAAAATCTTCATAAAAATAAATATGACTTCCTTATTTATCTTACCCATCCATATACCCAATTAAAAACATTTAAAAACTTGAGATAATCACAAAAATATTAGTAAGGAACATAAAGAAAGAAAATCAGTAGTCTAGTGAAAACATTAAAACCAATTAAACACTTCTCTTATTGAAACTCATTAGCATGCATAGAAAAATAATGTGGTTTCCATAGGTTATATTTACCATATAACATCTAAATTTACACTTATAAATGGAATAACCTTTTGGTCTACTCACATCTCCATATTACCCAATGCATTAGAGAGCTATAATGGGGTACACCTGTTGTATCTTGAGCTATAATGGGGATCAACCCATCATATATTGAGCTATAATTGGGATAAACCCATCATATCTTAAGTTATAATGGTATTTAGCCATAATAAACAATTTACAAGTAATATATCATGAATAAAATTCTTGATAACTCATTTATAATCATGAGAAAAATGATTTTAGATATCAAAATACAATTTTTAGTAAAAGTTTCTTTTAAAAATATAAAAACCACACACATAATAATTAAATCATATTCTTCAAAAATAAATATAAAAAACTTGTAAAGGAAAAATTATAGTAATAAAGCATCATGAAAATAGGATAAACTGCTAATGCTGTATAAAAAGAGAACAATCATTTTTAATTTCGTAAAAGAGACATTTCAAAGGATTTTAAAAGGCGAGTCTCTTACTTACGGTTTGACTTCCCTTAAAAGTTTTCAAACCTCCTATATAATGGGTTGAATAGTGTTATTAATTTATTACAGAACTATATTCATGTTTATAATACCTTATAAGATATTTTTATAACATTTTCCATTCATTTATTAACAATATATATTTTGTTATTTCCATTGTTTCAGGTGTGTTTTTTTCATTGTTTCCAAGGTCGGTTTATTATGGATTTCATTTTAAAATAGAAATAATACTCAAAAAATGAGAAAATATATATGTTTAGGTAATTTTAAAATATTATAAGTTAATTTAAACTTTTCATGGTTGTGATAAAGGGAAATAGAAACTCATCATCCACGAAGTCAGTGAATTGACACACCAAGGACAATGATTTCATTATTTAAGAATAAAAGGAGAAGATGAGATATGTTATGATAAATACATCATCAATAAAACAACATTATAGTAATATATGATACTTTAGTTACCATGAAACACTTTATAGGAGGTGAGGATAAGGTAGATGTGGAAAAAAAATTAAAAGAGAAGAATAATGAATTTTACCTCTTCAATATTTCTCCTTGAGAACCGCCTTAGGCTATTGGAAGTGGTCTTTTTGTGAGACTATAATCACAATAATGTGGAAAGGGATGAGGATAAGGGAATTTTACAAAGTATAGTAGATCAATATGTCTTAATTTGATGAAATTAATTGAAGTAATGAGTCCCTTTTTATAATTTAGGTGAGAGGAAAATTAGGAATAACTTAAAATATTAAAATATAATTAGTCTAATATAGGGTTAAAGACTTCCAAAAGTCCTTAATATCATATAATATCACATTTTTGAATTAATATTATCATTTTTTTCTTCAATATTTTTTTTATATAATTTAATCAAATATTTTATACATGAAAAATATTTTTTGTCAAATTAAACATTATTCATAACTATGACTTTAAAGAATAAAAAAAGTTTCAAATTTGAATCCCCTTTTATATTATATCCTAAACATATCATAATAATCTATATAAATTTTTAATTAACTTAAAAAACTCAAATTAGATTTATTTTATTATTTTTAATATCATTAAATTGATTTATTCATTAATTAAATAAGTACTCTATCATCATTGTGAAAAAAAATAAGGTGCTTATTTATTCCCAAAGATTATAAGTAAAATTACATGAAAAATATAATTTAATTATATTTGAAAATGATATTTATGTTCAAAATAACACTTCTGGAAAAACATATATTAAAATATTATACAAATTAAAAACTATAGTGTGAACAACTTGACTTCCTTTTAAATAAAATATTATAAAGGGGTTAAAGTGATTCATGTGGGTCAAAAATGTCCCAAATTAGAATAAAATTAAGATAATAGTCCACACTTGATTATAGAAAAATATTTAGTCATATTTTGGGTCATTTAATGGTACTTATAATTTTAATTAAAAACATTTTATTTATTTTTCTTCTACTTGCACAAACATTGCATTAGTGTTTCATAATAATTAAAGATGATTATTTCATTTATAAAAATTAAAAATAAATTACTATCATAAAAATAAATCAATTAATTTAAAAAATATATTCTTTATTTGTTCATTATGTATATTTACTCATATACATGTCAAGAAAACTTCTTTAATTTGTTAATTTTTTTCTTTTCTTGCCTTGTGCAAGAATTGCATAGGAATTTGGATAAGGCTTGTGTTATATAACTCTAAAATTCAAAAATAATAGAAAAAAACATCAATTATACATTATAATTAATAAAAAAAATTCTAGAAAATAATTTTTAGTCCTCAATTATTATATATAAGTATCCAAATTTGACTTTTTCACTATTGCGCAGGCACTACGTTGGCACGGACTAGGATTTTTTACTTATCACGAAATAAATTATAACTTACATGTTCTGAATTATTTTTGTACAATATTTATATTATAAAATCATAATTTATTCATTCAATAATTTAATAAATTTTATATCATATTTATGTCTTGATTACATAACAAAGATATAGTATTTTAAAAAACTGTATTTTTTTACTATTCACCAAAAATTAAACTTTTTTAGAAAATTCTCAAAAATTCATACTAAGATAATTTCAACATGGTGAATACAAAAATGAAATTATATTTTTCAAATTAAATTTCCATAATTTTTAAATTAATTTTTTAAATAAATGACCATATAATAAATTATTTATTTTAAGGATTACTTAACATAATGAATATAACTATTTAATTCAAGAATACTAATAAAAAAATAATTCTATTTGTACCTGGGTTGTTAAAAAATCAGTTTGATAGAAGATATATCTCATCAACTTGAGGTGGATAGTGTACTCCCCATAAGATATGTGTTTTTCCTTGAGATAGTGGAGAGTTATCCATAGGTTTTGGCATAGGTAAGGTATGAACTCCTCTTTTAATGATTTTGTAATGTTATATGGGGGAGTGGATATGGGACAGAACATGACTGATATGTTACCCTTGTCCATTCCTTCCATACGACCATGGAACTCTACTAATCCTCGATGAGTAATTTCATAACTTGATTTAACCATAGTGATAATTTCCCCACTACCTTATCAAAGGGAAAAAAGTTATTTGGCATCTCCTTAATTGCATCAAAGGGACAACAGTATTAGGGGGTTCAGATGATGACCATCACCTTGTACTATCCTTTGGTTGGAATTAAATTTTCCCAATTAGTGATGGGGATCTTGGTGTGGTCGGCCACAGATTATCAAGAGCCTATCAGTATGATGGCATCCTTGGAATGGATTTCACACATAGATAACTTTTTTATGATATGAAATATCATTGCATGGGAGTTGCTTCATAATGATCATTATGGTTAAGACTTCTAAAGTTGTTAGATTGGTTTCCATAGGGAGGACCTTTGGGGTTACCAGTTGCTGATGACTTAGAAAGGGGAGAACCTTATTCTATATTAACCTTTATGTTTTGGGGAGGATCTCTATAGCTTATAGCATAGGGAGAACCACCATGGTATATGACTTGGCCTCCATGAGAAGCACCGGGGTTACTAGTTGTTGATGGGTTTTCAATGGGAGGACCTTCTTTCCTATTAACCATCATGTTGTACGTAGGACCACCACATATTTCACCATGGGGAGGAATTCCATGGTTAATATTCATATTTCCATGGGGAGGAACTCTATGGTTGGTACTATAGAGATTAATTCTATATTCTTTGATTATATAAGAATAGGGAGGACCTCTAAAGCTATATCTTCTTTCTCTAGTTTATGAGGATCTATTGGATTATTAGGCCGCTATCGAAAGAGGATGAATGTCCTCAAGAATGTAAGTGTTTATTGGGGAAATGATATGAGCCTACTCCTAGATTATATGATTACCTTAACATTACATTATGGTTCATTGGAGATGGACAATCAAATATGGAACCTCAATCATGATTGGATCCATTCAATGATGGAAACAACCTTCATGCTTAGGAACCCTCCTAGGAAACCCCTGCCTACCATCAAAATATGTTAATGGATTCATTTTATGGTTGATTTAATATACTATAATTCCTTGCAAGTATTAGAAAAGTGGGGATATAAACTCATTACTATTCTTCAATCACTTTTAGAGTATGCCAACATGTCTCCTGGGAGAGGACAAGAATATAGGTCTAGTCCACAATGAGTTTCATTGGGATATGAAGATGGGATTTATATTCATTGGAAGAAATATAATTTTTACAATTCTTTATTTATAATACATATTTTTATCCTTCCAGGTTGTAGGGATATGATCTTGCCTCTGAGTGACTATCAGGATATGTTAGTGAACTCCTGCAATAAGGGTAGAGATATGATCCTACACCTGAGTGACTATCATGATATGTCAGTGAACTCCTATAATGGGGGTAGGGATATGAGCCTACCCATGAGTGACTACTGAGATATATTGGTGAAATTTTGTATGAATAGGGATATAAGCATACTTATAGACTTCATTCTTCATTGGTATATGTCGATGATCCTTCTAAATGGGAGTGGTAATATGGGCCTCCTCTTGAGTAGTTGTTCAGATATTCTAATAATCTTCTATAATGTTAATAGGAGAAAGAGTATGGGAATTCTCCCTGGTGGATACTGGAATATTTCAATAGGTGACTTCAATTGCTACTATGATATATTTTTAGGAGTGGAAGTTACGAATATGGATATGTTCAAGTGATGTCTAATGACAGCAGTGATCAGGCACTAACATATCAGTGCTTTCTAAGAGGTGGCATCTAGCAGGGATGGATAGTGTAGTTTCTCGATACCTTCTGAGTGGAATCCCCCTACTAGGTAGGGTGTGGGTCTTTGATGACCTATAGTGGAATCCCCCATCATCATGGGTGTGGGTCCTCTACAAATACTATGAGAGTGGAATCCCCCTGACGCACCAGGGTGTGGGTCCTCTACGACAATAATAGTGGAATCCCCCATCGTCTTGGGTGTGGTTCCTCTATCAACTACTTCCGAGTGGAATACACCTGATACACTAGGGAGAGGGTCCTTGATGAACAAGGGTGAAATCCCCCTGACACATCAGGGTGCGGGTCCTCTATAACGACAATTAAAGTTTAATCCCCCTAACACACTAGGGTGTGGGTCCTTTACTTTGGTTTTTCTCTTCCAGCTACGGATCAGTGGTGAGACATGCTTTGACGTTACTTTGAACTCATGAGTAAGAGGGGAGATTTCCCCACCGAAATGCATCCTTGTGATGCGACCTAAAACCATACAGGCAAGACGGATCTGCCCAAAGTGGATAGTATCAAGGTGTGGTGATTGATTCCCTTTGACTTGCATGTTTAGGGAAGATGTGAGGGATACTGGGCATTGTTGGTGGTTACTTCTGGAATTGTTGGAAACTCTTTTCCTAGGCTGATCTTTGAGATGGAGATCCCCTTACTCTTTCATTTAGGCTTCTTTGACTGAGCATATATATGTATCCTAGTTCAGTACCCACTCCTTGGGTTTTGGTTACTCTTCTTCTATGAGAGCTAAAGATGCATGGGTTATGCCACGTTCTTTCTGTGTCTATCTTCTCATGATTGGACGAGTATACTCTTCTACTATAGGTATCAAATACTCAACAAGAAGTTCATCTTATCACCATTTTTAGCTCCTTGTGTTTTGGATGAGTTTACTTCACTATCTTATTGGGTTGATCTGTACTCTTTTACTGTATCTTGTTATATATATTGCTCCACTCTTCAGTATATCTTTTGTTGCTCCCATGATCCTTCAGGGAATCCTAATCAGTATTTTTATACTCACCCCTGCTTGGGATTTTCCCGTACTTGGTGTTCCCTTGAAGACGACAGATAGGTTGATCGTGACATCAGAGGAGCTTAGGGATACAGGGTTCTTGGACCATGTGTGGTGGTCATAGTTTATGATCTAGGAGTGGGGATCTCTCAGATATTTTACTTTTCCAATTGTTTCCAGGTTGTGTCACTTTTCTGGTTGGTTATGTATTTTTCCCCTTTCCCTTTCAGTTTACTTTTCTGTTCTTAAACTGTTTAGAGTTTGATCCGTGTTTGGTTTTCTTTTTATTGAAGTTTTGTATCTTGTTTTCCTTTCCCTTTGCACTTTTTCATTGAGTGGGTTGTGTTTGTGTGTACAGGTTCTTATAAATGGCCTCCCAGAGTTGTTTGTTCCTTCTTCACTTGTCTCCACCTATTGTCTTACGGAGGTAGGCTTGGGGTGGTTGCGGCTCGAGCCCCAACATGGGTCAGATCATGACAAATATGGTCATACTCTTTAGTTTCCTCTAATATGTGTTGATAGGATTATTTAGTGGTAAAAAGAATAGGGGAATGTTCCCTAGTTTTGTTCACCTATCACCCTTGTAAATACCTCCTTCTAGGATTCCTAGTTTAGGAAACTAGGTTCGAGATCTCTTGGGTATGGCATTGGTGGAAATAGAAGTTGGTAGTAGGATCCCTCCTAAAATGATTCTAAATAGTATTTTATATATCTAGAAACTCCTATAACTTTCTGAGTTAAGAGATATGATCATCATCATGCTTGGAGGAAAGTCTCCCAAAGTGGTTGAATATATTATTAAGGGCTATGTCCTTCTTTGTAGCTCATCACTGGTAGGAAGGTCTATGGGGATTCACCCCAAGAAGATCTTACAAGCTACCTCAAATGTTGGGATGTATCCATTAAGATGGAACTCCCTAGTTAACTCATTAGTCACTTGTCATTTGAGATATTGGGTTGGAAACAACCTTCTCCTGGGAGGTAGGGCCACAAATCCTTTTGTGGTTGAGGTATATGTCTTTCTAGGGCATCAGATGTTGTTCGGTGCATGGTTTGATGCTTTTATTTGGATCAAATAGAACTCTAAAAGGGTTCATAAAGGTCCCAAAATGATAAAAATAAAAAATAATAAAAACTATCAATATAGAAACACAAGTATGAGTATAGGTGATCTATATCTCTCACAAGTAAAAGATTCATGTTAGGTTCGCCATTTTATTTTTGATGCACAATTTTTAGCATTGGGTAATATGATTATTAACACTTGATGTGGATCAATTATTCATGGTTAATGGATTTCATATCAGGTTCACCATTCTATTTCTAATGTATTTACACCCTGTGAATGTTTTGAGTTGGTTTCATCCCTACTTTCCAAAGGCAGGCAGTTGTTGGGACTTACCTGTGACACTTTAGAATGCATGTTGATTGATAAGATGGTAGTTTGGGCTCATCTCACCCTTTTAGGGGGAATTATTTCCTAATCTATGACTCTCTTATAGATTTAATATATGATCATGAATATTTTCCAAATCCTAATGTGTGACTAGTTACCAACATATGAGTTATTTATCAAAACCATGTGCTGATGTGGGCATCTATACATATCATATATTCTCTATATTTCTCTTATTAATTGATTATGTTATGGTTTAAATCCACATATCTATTAAATATTAAATTTATAGTCATATAGGGAGGTGGTAAGTGTTGTGATATTGGGATCAGATATGGGATTCCTATGTATCCCTATAAATAAAATCAGAACCTGTGTAGTTTGATGCTATGAAATGGGACACATCATGCCTTTTAAGGTCATGTGATAAAGACCATTATGGTGACTTTTAAGGCCATATAGTTATAAAAAAATAAAGTTCCTTTTAAGTCCATGCATCTAGGACTTATAGAATATTGGGATTAAATCTCATAGAAGTGTCCTAAATACCCTGGTTAACCTAGAAACAAATCCCACATAGTTCGGACTACACAGTTTTAGTTCATGTGATAGGACTAATCCATGCAGTTTAACATCATTCGATAAGGATTTATTATATACAATTTAAATTCACGATGCTAAGATATATAAGTAAATGATATCTAGAAATTGATGGTGTGGTAATTATGTATGGATGGCCCTTTCTGGTGCACCTTGTTTATTGTTAACTAGATAGAAGATGGTATGGTTGACTCATATGGACTATGGCCTATTAAGGATATGATGGTTCATAAGGAATATGGACCTTTGAGAATATGATAGCTCACAGGGAATATAGAACTTTGAGAATATGGTTTTTCATAAGGAATGTGACCCTTTGAGAATATTATGGACCATAAGGAATATTTCGCTTTTATAAATGATTCTAGTGTGGGAATTTGGGGCATGTTTGGACCCAGTGTGATCAGGTTTTAAAGGAATGCCGGGCATGTGGACAGATGGACCATCTGGAGAGGTTCTATAGGAAGCCTTATCAGATAGTTATGAGTCAGGGATCAAGGAAAAATCAGGGATCTAATATCATACTAGTAGCAGTATCAAGAGCTTGTAGACAAGATTTATCTATAAATGCAGTTCATGGAAGATATAGTGGGACCCAGCACTGGGGTCAGTGACTGGTGGTTGTTGCATCTTCATAGGGAGGCTAGACCATAGGAAATCAAACTTTAGTCCAGATTCATGTTGTTGAGATTTTAGGGTTTGAGTAGGTTGGGGATCCAAAGACAGTTAGAGGTATGTCGTGGGCATGATCGAGTTTTCTTTTTATTTTGATATTTGGCCAATTTAGTGAACGAGGTGCACGGGTATTGATTTTGGACTAACCAGATGCTAGTTAGTAGGTTGGAATCGATCATGATGCATGATTTATATATACTTATATATATATACACACACATATATATATATGAGGTGTGTAAGCATCAATATTTATGTAGACATCGATGCGATATAGATTTGTATATGAGGTGCGTAGGCATCTGGGCATCGATGCAATGCAGGTTCAATATGAGGTAGGAATCAAGATTTTGATGAGCATGCATATGTATATATGATATGAGACTTTATGAGTGACGTGTATGGAATAGGTACTTATGGTAATCTAATGAGATGTGGGACATCATGGGTTTCAATTGTGAGATGAGAATGTATTGAGAACCTAATGAGGTACATAGATGGCGATGCGTCATGGGAGGACTTTTGAGTCTAGGGATGGTCGGTGGACCATCGAGAAGTTTTAATTCTAGGTCGGGAAGCAACTGAGAATGTAATTCATAAGGTAGGGAATGCCACAAGTGTAATTGACATGTGACTTAATGACTAGGGTAGAATGGGTTGATTTAGATGAGATGGGTAATTTAGGTACCATCTCCAGGTAAATATTCATAGCTTGAGGACAATCTATGTTAAGGTGGGGATATTATAATGTCCTGGGTTTTTTAGTCGGTTGAAAATCCTCAACCTGTTTGAATTTTTGAGTTTGTTGGTCTGACCAACTCTTTTATTGATCTTTGGAACCTTTTTCTAGGATTTTTATTGACCCAATACCTTTATTTTATCCAGATTTTAAGGATCATAAAGTGCCTCATAGTTTTGGGTGAGTTTTGGGTGCATTGGACCGAAAAAACATTATTTAGGAAAGCGTAGATAGAGGCACATTGTTTGGAAAAATCATGAAGCCTCCCAGAAGAAACCATGTGGCTCACCATAGGCACTAGATATGGTTTGAAAAAACATGCAGATGGGGGTGCACGGCCATGTGAAACCTCTGTATTTTTTAAAAGAGGTGATATGCACAATCTGCGAATGGTTTGGAAAACTGTGTGCCTAGATCATGTGAGTGTGGTGATTGGATAGTGAGCACCACACGGTTGGAGAATGGTTATCCAAATCATATATCCAAATCATGAAACTCATTTATTTGGTAGAAATTACTAAAATTACCCTCCTTTATTATATTTCTTCTTCCCTTTTCTTCTCCACTCCAACGTACGCATAGAGGGTCCTCCTACATTTCTCTCCCACTTAGGCTTTGAGCCAACTTCATCATATGAACTCCAATTCAAGATATGTTGGTGGCTACGTATTCATATTGTTAAGGACTTCATTTATTTATCTTCTATTTATCTTTTATCTTGGTATATGGAATGCTAAATTTTTGTGATCTCTTTTAACCTATTTTCAGGGCATTTGTCTAAAAGATCGATTTCTCCTGATTCGGATCGATTTAGATGCTGATATTAGACGATCGAGTTTCTAGTAGTACAAGTTAGGTGGTTTCTATATTTCTATTGATTTTGTGGATGTTTTGGGGATGCGTTATATTTACTCCATGTGGGTAGTCTGAGAGAGACCCTTAATTATTTAAATTCTTGTTTTTAAATTGTTCAATTGATTATATGAGATTCCTAAGGACATTCTCTTACTTTACTAAAAATGGTTAATTCGGGTAAGGGGCATGAACCAACTTGGTCATTTTAGTCCAGATGTGAAATTTGATTTAATTAAATTGTTTATATTGATATGAATAATTCCATGTGAATGTGATGGGATTGGTTTGAGGATTGAGGTGATGTTGATCACCTAGATTGAGGCGGTGTGGGTTATAAGGTTGTGCATGGACCGAGGCATATGTGGTGATGATGACCACTAGGTTGAGGTGACATGGTCGTCAGATTAAGGCGACGAGGTCATCGAGATGGGGGAATGGACCATGTGATTTGAGATGGTGTTGAACATCAGGATTTAGTGACGTAGTCGCAGGGGAACAAGGTGTCAAATGATGAGACTTAGGTTGTTTTGGGATTGCCATTCATCATATTGGTTGATGAACTATTGGATTCATGTGCACATAGATAGTACTTATTCGAGGTGGTTTTGACCACTCATTGTGGGTGGAGGCCCCTATAGATTATGTGGCTTAGATGATGGTGTTGAACAATGGATATGCATGGGGTTCTCACCATAGAAAGTCATGTGGGTGGTGATGGACCATCAGTTGATGGTGTTGAGACCATCGGTTTGGGGATGAGCCTTACTGTTATACTTGAGGTCATTGATCCAAGATATTGGGAGGATGTATATTTCTATGCCTTGGGATGTCAGATGTTAAGCCAACAGTGATTATATATTATAGGATAGATAACAGTGTGCCTCAAGACGTCGAGCTTAGAGCCGACATAGATTTTATGAGATGAGGTCCGAGGGACTAGGCATTGTTTTGAGCATTTCATTTAAATGTTGGTTACATGATTGATGGCATCAGGTGTCGGGTTATATATTTATGGGTGGAACCTAAGGGTTCACCAGATTTGACTTTCATTAGGGGATTCCTTGGGTGTTAATCCATGTATTCTAACTACTGTAAATATATATATATAAATATATACACGTGTTGTATTTCATATATATATATATTGGGGCACATACTTAGACTTATATCGGTCATGGAAAAAGTAGGTGATCACTTCCTTATGGTTTATGAGCACAAGGGAAGCAGGTTATTTATTAAATGTGCATGAATAACTTTTATTTATATTCCACATACACCTATATAATTATGGATATAAGACATGAACATGCTGATGGTGGCCCAGTGATGTTATTCTCAAACCCTACAAGGGACCTTCAGGATGCTTATAGACTTTATGTCTCTGAGATCAGGTGAGGGACCAAGCTCGAGAGCTGGTCCTTAATGATCAAGTTTTTATGGAGTTTCATTTTGAGTTTTATCATGCTTTATATGTATGTATTATTATGGTCAACCACAGGTGACCCTGCATTCCTATTGTTTTGTATAACCAGATATGATATTTGTTTTCTACAAATGGTATGCCTTTGGTCTTGCTTACTTATTATTACTACTTCTTGGTTATGCTTCCATTGTGTTTACTTCAGTTTCCTTCGTTGTGTTATGGTCCTTCTTTATATATTTATATATAGACCATTATTATTATCACCACCAGACAGTATAGTCTCCCCCCACTATCACCTCTCAGACTCTCACTAGTAGTCGGAAGCCTAAGGCATACGGGGAGGCATTCCTAAGGCCAAATGGACAACCGGCCTGAAGCACTATTTGTGTGGAAAACCAGTTTGGGGCACTACAAAAGTCTTCCCTCTAGGATCCCATTGAAAATTATATAAAAACACTTACAATTTACATTCCATTAACACTAGTTTGAACATATATATGAAAATATGGTGTTTCATAGGCCTTCTTATAAGGGGATCTGGAACACCTCAAATATTAGAAAAAAACCTCTTTTTTATTAAATAAAAAAATTCACCTAGAAACCATTTCCTCATCCTAGGCCATCATTGAAAACCCAAACACTCGTTTCCAATCCATTTGAAAATCCATCAATCCTTTACTTTAAAATAGTTCTCAATTCCTCTTTTTCAAAAGTGACTTTTTAAAATCCACTTCTTTAAACTATTTTAAAACACTTTTATATAACTCTTTGAAAATACTTTGAAAAAAACTCCACTTTTCTTTAAAACCCACCAACTTATGATAGTTTAAGGTTCACATACTTGTCGTTTGAATTACTCTAACTAGTCTCATTGGTGACAACCTCCTAGCTAGGTTATAAAATTTAACTAGGAGCTACGAGCATGTGTGTAATCTCAACTAGCATAGTCAACATCAATTGACTTCCCATATAGTATCCTAGGGTCCCTCATGGAATAACTAAAGGATGTGGTCCACTTTATAAAAATTGTCAATCCACATGAAAACCACAGTCCATGGAAACAATCATCCAATATCAATTACATATCACCTCCAACACTCTCTAATAATGATCCCATGTCCATAACACATCATGAATCATTATTAAATCATTAAACAGCAAACATAATCAATAACACAAATCAACAAGGCTCAAATAGGGAATAACTAAGGAAATATCATTTTTATAAGGTGTCAAACAGTCCTTCAATCTATAATTAATTATAAATTCAATTGGAAAGTATCATTCCCAAACCATTTGAAAGAAAAGTAATTTCAAAAGGAAATAATAAAATAAATCAAGGCATCAACACCCTCAGAGTACCAAAATATCAACAAGCAAAAATTAAACCCACACTCTAATAAAGCTTCAAAACAATTAATCATTGGGTCACACCCTTGAAACCAAATTTTTAAACATTTCTGGAAATCCATTTGGGAATCAAACCTTAATTTTAAACCACCATTAAAATTTCTAATGATATCAATGGATTTAAAAAAATCAAAAAGGAGAGCACATCCATTTTCAATTCAATATCCCATTTGAACTTCAAACCCTTTTCTTTAAAATAATTTGGTTGGGAAACAACCATTTAAAAACTAAAGATGGTGTTCACCACCCCTTTTAAAATTCAACATCCTCCTTTAAAATCCACACACACACCAAAAAGGTAAAGTGGACATTTATACAATCACTTAGCATGAAACCCATTTCATGCTAAGTGATGGAACCACATTGAAAAATATTTTTTATTTCATACACAAATATTTATAGAAATAAATTAAAAATATAGGCATTTTAAATTATCAAGAATCTAACAACATGTAAAATTAAGTGATGGAATAGAAGAACCTACCTCTAACCAATGCCAATCATGTCGGAAGTCATTGCCTTATACGACAAAGGCTCCACCATCCATAACACTGGACGTGACATGGAAGTAAGCATGTAAATTTGGCCCAATCGGGCCATGCCTACCCTCCCAAAAACTAGTTTGCATACCACTATTCAGGTCAAGTCAGGCCGGCCAAAATAACCCCATGATTCGGCCCAAGCTCAGCCTCGTGTTGGACTGGGCTTTTTAGGTTGACCAATGCGGGATTTTTTATTTTCAAAATAATATATATATATATATATAATGTGTTATTATATATGTATATATATAATTATATAAATCATTGATATATAATTATATATATATAAA
Source organism: Viscum album (assembly GCA_963277665.1). NCBI lineage: Eukaryota > Viridiplantae > Streptophyta > Magnoliopsida > Santalales > Viscaceae > Viscum > Viscum album. The sequence goes on along the minus strand of OY728153.1, from coordinate 879,026,218 downwards.
TATATATTATGTTAAATAGTTGATATATAAATATATACACACATATATATATTTATATATTTATATATTATTATACCTAAAAATATTAAACATTGTTATATACATATTATTATATACACATATTATTATTATTATATACACATTATATACACATCATCATCATCATAATCATCATCATCATTATCATTATCATCATCATGATCATTATCATTATCATTATCATTATCATTATCATTATAATTATCATTATCATTATCATTATTATTATTATTATTATTCTAAATAGATTTATGTGTATGTGTATGTGTGTGAATATATGCAAGTTGCAACAAACTTAAAAAATTAAGGAGGGGTGTCATGCACAAACAAAAGTGTGTGTGTGTGTGTGTGTCATTGATATATAAGCTCTTTGTAATATACTTAAAAAATTAATGGGGGCGTGCACAGAAGACTAGTGTCTAGGTGTGTTATTTTTTAAAAATAGATATGTGTGTTTGCGAGTGCGTGCATGTGTGTGTGTGTGTGCGTACACATGTGTGTGTGTAAGTTGCAACAACCTTAAAAAATTAATAAGGATGGGTGTGAGTGAAAAATAGTGGATGAGTGTGTTATTATTATTATTATTATTATCTAAATAGATTTATATATGTGTATATATATGTGTGTGTGTGTGCGTGCGCAATCTACAATATCCTTAAAAAATATTAATATGTAGGGGGTGGTGTGCGCAAAAAGCAGTGGATGGGTGTGTGTTTTTTAAATAGATTTATATATATACACCCTCTGTGATTTTAAAATAGGCGCACCGCCTAGACTAGTTGTTCCAAGAGAAACTTTGGAAACTTGGGGCAGGGGGTTTGAATCTCCCTATCTACAGTTTCCCAGATAATGTTTTTAGGGCATATGGTCTTTCGGATCGAGCCGCTAGGGATTTCGGGCCACCATGTCAAAATTACATGCTTACCCTGAAGTGATTAGGGTTCATGGAAGGAGGTAATTGGAGGGAGAAAACAAGGAAGAATTTATGTGTAAGAGAGGAGATCTTACCTCTTGAATATCACAATATAATTATAAAGGAATGACATTCAAAATCAGAGGAGAAAGGAGGTCAGCAGGAGGGGGTGGCGCCGCATGAGGAGGGTGACTTGGGGGTGTCATGCGATGGGGAGGGGAGATCGAGGAGGGGAGGTGTTTTAGTGTAAGGGTTTTAATTAAATAAAAGAAAAAGAAAAAGAAAAATCCTGATTTTAAATGTCTAAGAAAGCCACACGGTTAGGTCACACGGTTTGCCTAACCATTTTCTTATCATGTGGGAGTACCCCTACACTCAAAATAGCCCATATGATTACCTAATATGACTCACACTGTTATATAAATTGTGTGAAGACTGAGAAAATTGGAACTGGAAAAACACAGACCATATTTTCATGGTTTACACGTGATTATATAACTGTTTGGGCTAACCATGCAACACCTTAAAGGCTTAAAATCCCAAATTCTGAGACCAAAAATTACCATATATTAAAATATACCTAATTAATATTAAATAAAAATTATCAGTGACAAGTGAGAGTCACAATTATTCCTACCATGCCACTTTCTACCTCTATAAATTACAATGCCAAAGTAAAGGAAAACTAAATCCATAAGCAGTCCCAAGAAAGGGAGAACCACCAAGCCACACATTGTTCCTCAAAACCAATGGGAAATCCTTAAAAACACCAAACAACCTCAAGTAGGATAAATCAATCAACATATAACTGGAATTCCTGAAAAGAGGATATCTAAGATAGGTCTCCCCACTATTTAGAATTAATCTAAGGTGGTGGAATGAAATACAACCTCTCTTAATAAGATAACTCCATCAAGAAAACCAAAAAATACACAAAGAAGTGCAACTATAAGAAGTAACCAAATATCACAAACTAGATCATCAAATCCACAACATAACCAAATCCAAGATCATAGTAATTGGTGCCTTAATAAGAACGACATATGATCTAACCTCAGAACACATCCGCATAAGGGTAACTTAGGTCAAGACTCATGAAACACCATCCCATGATGATCTTAACAAGAGAACACTACTCAATGGAACCTAAGTCCCAACTGGTATGATCAACACCCTTAGTTTCCTATTAATGCATCCTAGGTTTTCTCAATGTATAAACCAGCAAGCTACACTAAATCCTAAGGTCTACATTATGCAAAAAACATTAATAATCGACAAAAATATATGAGGCATGAAAAACCCAAATGACCACCACTCATCCAATTGTAACCAAAGAACTTAAGAAAAAACCCAATGGATACCTCAAACGAAGGTCACCTCAATAATCTCAATATCTATAACTCAATCAGATGGGAATCCCAAAAATAAATTAATCACCAAAAAATAAATTAACATCTGGGATTCCATGAAAACCAATCCTTGCTAATCCAACATTTTCCTCAAAGCTCATAGGTCTGGACCACTCAACTTAGATAGTTTCCAAACTAAACCACTAATCAAATGATTCCCTATAAGATTCCAAGGCATACCAACTAGATATAAGATAACACTTGCCACCCTTTTTAGAGCATGGGTAGTATAGCAAATAAGAAAGAGGTAAACTTCCAAATACTAACCACCCTACCTTTACTTGAAAATTTTATGTAAGTCATAACATAAAAAATGCAAGTCATAAACCCATATTGGCCATATATTCCAAATCATATCAAACAATCCCAACACCAAAAGGTAAAAATCCAAAACACAAGATCATTTTAAACAAAACACTTTCCAAAATTGGTTCCAAAAGCATATTTACAAAACAAATTTTCAAAACGATAGGCCCAAAATGATTTCACATAATCCCCTGGTTTAATTCAAAAAAATTAGGTTTTATAAAATCTAAAAATCAAACAAACATGAAACCTCATTTTGAAAACTATTGTTTCCTCTCAAAGTGAATAATTTACTCTTAAAAATCCCCCTTTATTTCAAAAAATCTCACCATTAAAACAATTTTGTAGAACTAGGATCAGTGTGAGACCACTGAGAGGAAGAGGGGTGAATCAATTATCTTTTTTCTTTTTAAAAATTGTTTCTTTTCAATTCATCCTTTGTGTCCATTTAAAGCCACAATCCACTCTTATTGTGTCTCTCAGCCTCACATCAAATGATGTTATAAATAAGAGGCACATAATACAAGGATTTACAAGGTTTAGTACAAATACCTACTCTTTTCCATATTAGTTAACCCCCCCCAACATGGATTATCCACTATAATATTTTTATTAATTACAATGGTTGATACAAAGTCACACTCTTGAATCCATACATAAGGATCTTTAGACTGCTTCACACAATGCCACCAGAATCCAAACTGACCTTCTACACCTAAATCCACACAAGATGGTCTTCACACTACCTCACAAAGTGTTACTAGAATCCATATTGTCCTTCTACTCATGAATCCTCATATAAGGGTCTTCATACTACATCACACAGTCCATTATTCTTTAAATTTGTATTCAATGTATAATAATCTCTTGATCTTCCTCCACAAAATTAATGGATCTGACTTTCTTGTGTAAAAATTCAAGTACATTTGCAACTTGATGGTATTTCTCAAATATATTTTTTTTCCTGTAAAAGATCATTTTCCTCGGTGAAATAAATGTTCGAGCAATTATTATTTTAGTCTGATGAAGTCCCAGCCTCACTTGAATGTGTGCATTTGATACACAAAATTTATCTTATATTATTTTATTCAAGAAAAAATATTACTCTAATATAATTATTCTCTTATTAAGTTCTCAATATTCTATTTAAGTTATATTCTCATGTGATTATGCATTCACATATACATTCATGTGTCTAGATTCATGCATTGCACTGTTCACTTTCTTCTTCACGCAATTGAGTACATGGCCTTCTTAGACACCCACTTCATGCAAATAGTATGGGCATTTGATGTTAAGATTCTTCATGCAATTGAACCTATGTTCTTCATGAAGTGATGTGCACTAGTTATTTTTCATTGAAGATCTATCTCAACTCAAGATTCATGAAAACCAAGAAGGTTTTAGGGAATAATTGTTCATGAAACTTTTGAGCATGAGAGTCACAAGTCAAGAGGCTACTGGATCTTCTACTTCTTATTTATGAAAGCAAAGGGCTTCATAAGTGCTCTGTTTCTCTAGAAAATGAGATCCACTCTCAAGTAGAAGAACCTCTCTCAACCTTAGTGCTTCTTTTATAGGTGAGTTCCACCACCTCAATTTTTTGTCACTACATTCAAATTCCTGAAAATAATATAATGTAAATATTGATATTAATATCCCTAAATATCCTAGCATTTAAATATTCCTCAAATGAGGGATAGATTTTTCATGACATTGAATATTATATAATTTTTCTTATGTGAAAAAGTCTCACGTGCATAAAAAAATAATCACATGCACCTCATTATTCAATCTAAATCTCATGATTTCATTACAGATGCCTGAATAGACTCATATATCTTTATATCGCCATCAGCGGTTATTATGCCTTCATATAAACACATGCATGTACATCATAGACTCATGCAAGATGATCTAGTATATGATCATCTCAAAATATCAATCTCAGAATGTTCATATAATCCTAAGGTTCAATCAAGCTAATCTTGACATCGAACCAGTATCATCGGGGAGCTCATAAATGTAACGAAGGTTAGAGATGATGTTGAGAACATTTATATGGAACAGATCAAATGGATCAGATAACCAGTGTTCTATCTATATATTTTTAAATGTATGAATAGTATAGTGTTCCCTTCTCCCACATCGTATGAGAAATTTTATGGCCTTCTATATATTAGGAATTATGTTCCCAATGCCTTTTGATCCTGCACCAAGGTTAGAAACCAGATATGCTGCACACACCACCCTTACATAATCATGCCATGCTTTTTTTAGTGCCTCTGGTACCTCCATGCACTCACACATGTGTGATTGTATGCCTCTATGTGCACACATGCCTATCTATGCAATGTGCTCTCACCCATGTCGCCATGGGCCTACTTAGTCGACCTACCTTCTATGTGGTTGACCCCTCATCCTACATGTGGTTGAGGTGGGTCCTTTGTGGGATTGTGGTTGGCCATATTTTTTGGTAAATACTCATAAAAAACACAAACCCATATTATACTCAAACGTTCACTTCTCTATAAATCATCATACAAAATAACATTTTTCATGATATTTATTAAATTCTTCTTCAATATGATGTAAAAATTATGTTATCATTGACACAAATCATAGGCATTAAGACCAGGCCAACAATAGTCACAATTAATATGAAGAATATTCATTCTCCATGGTTCTTCACTTTATCTCTTCTCATAATCACCAATAGATATTGACCCTTTATTTAAAAAAATATATAATTCAAGTTCATTACATTCAATAATCCCCCCCCCCTTTGTATTTTTCGTCAATATCTCCTCGCATCATAAAAGTAAATATGTGGTTTAACTTATTTACTCTCCCTTATTGACAATCATATGTAAAGGATAAGTGGGGATATTCTAATCTCAATTCAATTAATATAACCAAATTATCTCTCAAAGAAATGAGATTTTAGTTAATCAACTCTAAGTATACATGGGCTAACCCACTATAGAAAACAATAATGATGTCACAAATGCATCAAATTTATCCAAAAAATATTCATTAATGTGATATCAGTCCAAAACTAATTCAACTTCTTCATTTTAGGTGTTATATGAGAATGTTTTACAAGATATATCCTACATGCATCTTAACAAACACATAAAAACATTTCAATTTCATTAAATATCACCCCCCTTTAATATTATCTATTTCATGATCCATCACTCCCCTTGAGAAGTAGTTTAATATAATCAAGGAAGATGCTCAATGAATAGAACCACATTCTATCTCAAATAAATGAGCTTTTAGTTAATCAACTCTAAGTCTACATGGGATAACCCATTGTATAAAATAATAATGATGTCACCAATGCATAAAATTTATCCAAAAAATATTCATTAATGTGATATCAGTCCAAAACTCATTCAACTTCTTCATTTTAGGGGTTATCTAAGAATTTTTTTCAAGATATATCATGCATGCATCTTAACAAACACATAAAAACTTTTCAAGTTCATAAAATATTACCCCATTTCATCTTATCTATCACATGATCCATCACTCCCCTTGATAAGTATTTTGACATAATCAAGGAAGATGTTCATGTGTGATGATCATACCTTAGCTTTAGTGTTTCTCCCCCTAAAGGGGTACACTTCATTCATCATCATGTAAATTTATAAACTTTATGATGAACATCATTTATCCTTCAATTACCTACATGTTAGTTTAGATAAACAAGATTAAGGGAATAAAGAGGGACCTAAATGTTTTATAGGATTTATTGAGGTTGAGAGTTTTCTCTCAACCTTTCTACACCTTCAAATTTTTCTTTAGATATTTTGGATTTTTCCATTAAATGAACTAGATTTTTTGAGAAACATTCAAATTCTAACTCACTACTTGATGATGAATATTTATCAAATTTCCTTCTCATTGAGTTAATTTTATCTTTCCTTAAAAACTTTTTTTTATCATTGTTAGTTTTCTTTGTTTCTTATATTCTCTTTAAGTAGTCTTCTTCCTAATTAGTCTTGATGAAATTAGATTTCTTCTTTGGACAGTCATATGAAAAATATCCAACTCATTTATAGTTGAAGCACTTTATTGGATTCTTTCATTTTACACTTTTTCCTTTGTTTTAAATCTTTGTAAATAAGTCCATTATTTAACAAAAATCCTTTTCAACTTATTCATCTTAAAAATCACTTGACTTTTATTCTTCTTCAACTCTATCATTACCTTTTACCATGTCATCAAATTCCATCGTGTATCTTACCTTCTTCTTTAATGATAGTATTTTTCTCATTTTAAATGATATGAGAATATTGTGAAGTTCATATAGTGGTAGATCTTCTTGATCTTCTAGTGCATAAACTTTTGGATCAAATCTATCTAGAAAGTTTCTCATCAACTTCATCACAATGGTTGAGTCATACAAATTTTCTCTAAAACCTCTAATGATATTATCAATATCATTCACTATTATAAATTAGTCATAAATACTCTCATCATCATCTATTTTGATATCATAAAATCTATTTATCCATACTTGTAGTTTGGCTTCCTTAAATTTTACATTTCCATCATAACTACTCCTTAATTTGTCTCAAATATCCTTAGTAATTAGAAGTCCCTGGACTTTACTAAATACTACTCATAGAGTGACATCAAGATGGAATTATATTCTTTTTTATACATTTCCAAATTTCTCTTATCTTAAAAATTTATAATAGCATTCTCATTAAAGTGTGGAAATCCCACTATAGTTTTATCTATCACTTTTAGCCCAAGTGATAAGAGATACAGTATCATTTTATTTCTCTATCCATGATAGTTCTCACTATTTAAATTGGGAACACCCCTTCTATTTAATTAATTCTTGTTCTCTATTCTCAATGGTTTATTTTATCTTTTATAATAAACCATCATAGTTATTTATGGCGCACATCACACAACTGTAAAAAGGGCCCCCAGTGCAAAAGTGCACGGTACGGCGCACGACGCGTGGCAATATTAACTTGTGGAGAATAGAAGGGATGTACACATATATCAACAATATAAAATAATAAAATATACAACAATTACATAAATATAAAATATTTGGGTCAATAATTCATATTTCATCCACCACGCATAAAATATAAATGCAAACAAAGATTAAAACATACAACATACAACATTTAAGGAGTGAGGTTCTCTCATTTTGAAATAAATCACAATTTATGAAACATTTAAAATAAAAAATTAAATATTTTAAACCATATATCTAAAAACAGACAAAAAAATAAAAAAAAACATAGCATAAAAATATAAGTGAAGTGCCCTACCCTACCCTGTACAGACAGAGGGGTCGGACAACAGTAACTAGAAAAAACATAAATAAAATTGAATAAAAAAATAAATTTATGTGGTTTGGTTCTCAATAAAGGTTTGTCGCATGTGTGCACCTACCCTAGACAAGGAGGGAAGGGTTTTTTGTGGGTCTCGTTCGGGAAGTGGGTGTTGAGGGATATGACTCGCACCACTTGACTTGGTCCAGCAGGGGCTGGGTCACGACTATCATGGGAAGAGGATAGGGTTGCGCAGTAGGAGAGGTCACATGAAAGGTATGTTTGATATATTTTTAATCGGTATTGGGATATGAGTCGATTGACACAATCTAAAAAACTAGAAAAAAATCAAACATTTTGGTGTAGTGGCACACACCATGCCACTACGCACCTTTCCAAATGCACCATGGCGAAGCCATGGAATGGCGCTTAGTTTCCTAGCATGCTCCATGGAGCATGCCATTAATAACTATGGAGGTCATCACTCTGATACCAATTGCATAACCTGGATCAGTGTGAGATCACAAAGAGAGGGAGGGGTGAATCATTGATCCCTTTTCTTCTTACATATTGTTCCTTTTTAATTTAACCTTTGTGGATAGTTAAAGCCCAAATCCACTCTTCTTGTGTCTCTTAGCCTCACCTATAATGATATTATAAATCAAAGGCATATAACATAAGGATTTATAAGGTTCGGTATAAAGACATACTCTTTTCCATGTTGGTTATACCCCCCCCCCCAACATGGATTCTCCACTATAATTTTTTTATCAATTACAATGGTTGATAAAGAGTCACATTGTATCCTAACTCCTGAATCTACACATAAGGATCTTTATAATGCTTCACATAGTGTTACCAGAATCCACACTAGCCTTCTACTCCTAAATTCACACAGGAGGGTCTTTATACTGCCTCACACAATTTTACCAGAATCCACACTGGCCTTCTACTCATGAATCCTCACAAGAGGGTCTTCATACTACATCATACATTCTACTCTTATTCAAAGATAAAATCCATTATATGATGATCTCTTGACCTTCCTCCATGAGATTACTAAATATGAATTTATATTATACAAATTCAATTACCTTTGTAGCTTGCTGATATTTCTCAAATATTTCTGATCACTTGTAAAAGATCAGTTATCTCGGTGAAACAAATTCACATACAATTCTTCATTTAGTCTCACTAGTATAAATAGGACCTATACCAACATTTTTTTCTAAAAAGTTGGTATAGGTCCGTTATAGTGACCCTATACCAATTTTTTTTGCCAAACCATTGGTATAGGTAAACCTTATGATAATAGTTTTCCCAAAACCATTGGTATAGCTCAAAAAAACAAAGAACCTATACCAAAAATTCTCAAAACTATTGGTATAGGTCTATACCAATGGTTTTGAGAACCGTTGTTATAGGTACACATATTTTCTATGGAATATTTTGTCAAATAACATTAAATAAATCAAAAGTTAAAATACTTATGAATATATATATATATATGAAATTATGTTTATAAAAGTCATGTTAGGTTAGTGGTTAGGTCATTGGATTATAAATGGGAGATGCTGGGATCAAAACCAGGTTGGGGTTGTTTTTTTTTTGAATTATCTATACCAACAGTTTTATGAAACTGTTGGTATAGGTCTATACTAACATTTTCCCCAAAACTATTGGTATAGACCTATATCAATTCCAAACCAGCCAATGGTTTGGATACCTATACTAATAGTTCCAAACTGTTGTTATAGGGTATTTTTCTATTATTTTCTGATGAAGTCCTAACCACACTTGAATGAGTGAATTAATATAAAAAAATTATCTAATGTTATTTTATGAAAGAAACAATATTTCACTACTCAAATTATTCTCTTCTTGAGTTCTCAATATTCTATTTTAGTTATCTTCTCAAGTGCTTATGCATTCACATATGCATGCATGTGAATAGATGCATGCAACACACTATTCACTTTATTATTTGCATAATTGAGTATGTTTACTTATAAAACAACTAATTCACACCAAAAATATGGGTATTTGATGTTAAGATTCTTCACAAAAATGAACTTGTGTTCTTCACAAAGTTATGTTCACTGGTTCTTCTTCGTGCAAGATCTAGTGTGACTCAAGATTCATGAAAATCGTGAAGGTTTCGCTGAATATTTCTTCGTGAAAATCTTGAGTGTGAGAGTTGCAAGTAAAATGGTTGTAGGATCTTCTACTTATTCATAAAAGAAGAGTGGTCTATGGAATATCTTCTCTATGAAAAAAGTTTTTGTGGTGCTTTGTTTATCTAGAAAAAAAAAAGGGCCTCTCTCAAGAGACAAACACCTCTCTCAGCCTTAGTGATTCTCCTTTTATAGGAGAATTCCACCACCACAGTTGTTCTTCGTCATGTTCAAATCCCCAAAAATAATTTTGTGTCAATACCGATACTAATATCCTTGAATATCACGAAATTTAAATATTCTTTGAATATAGGTTTGACTCTCCATGATGTTTAATATTATAGAGTCATTTCTTATAAGACAAATCCTTACGTGTATATGAAAATAATTGCATGCTCCTTATTATTCAAGATCAAACTCATGCATGCATTATGAATGCATACTCAACAGTTACTATGCCTTTGTGTAAACACATGCATTCACATTATAGACTCATGCAAGATGATCTAGTATATGATCATCTCAAAATCTCAATCTCATAAAAATCATGGAATCCTCAAGTTCGGTCAAGCTCATCATGACACCAAACCAGTAGAGTCATAGAGCCCGTAAGTGTAGCGAAGGTTGAAGACAACTTCAGTCTCATTCATTTTAGAGTTAGTGGCCTATAACTAACTACTTTGTACTTTATTCATTAATAAATACCTTATCACATCTTGGTTGTTCTTCTGCATGACAATGCATGTGATAATGTCCTAAGGATAGCTATTGCACTAAAAGGTCATAGCAGATCCCTACTATGATGAGAACCTGGAAGTGTCATAAAACTATTCTTGAATATATGTTCTATGGTTGGATGATGTTATTTGAGGGACACAAATAATACATTCCATTAGGGGTGAGGACTCATAAAACTTTGAGGCACCTTCTCATGGTGTGTTCCCTTGGTAATATCTAGGAGGATATTATGAGAACGAGACCCGCCAGTGGAAAATCCACATTTCATAGTGTCATTAGATGTTCCTATCTGTAGATGTGTGTATTGGTCCTTAGAATTCAAGATTATTATTAATGGGTATTAAAACTCATTCACTTATATGTATTGATGAAAACTATAACGACACATTGTTCGTAGCAAGGTAGGATATGTTGGGTGCGTCACAAGTAATACTACATTAATAGATAATGCGAGAAAGGATTTTTCCCTTCTATTCCATAATGGATGTAGATATCTCAGGCCCTTTGATAGAATTGATATAGCCTAAATAAATCCATAGCCATGGTAAGGAATGGTCAAGTTCAATTCTAGGAAGTCAAAGAAAGAATAATCGAGCACATGGGTTGATGGCACTAGCATGCAACCCACTTGATTCGAGATACTGAGACATAGGGATTACATTACATGGTAAGCGTTCATATGAGGTGATACATCATTGTGGCATTAACTTCTTTCTCTATAGGTGCATTGGCATATTGCTAGATGCTAACCTTAGACTTTAGGCAGGCCCCACCTAATTCCACTGAGAAAGAGGCCTAGAGGGTTATACACTAAGTGTATCCAAGTATCTCAATTAAATATTCATTTGACAAGTTGAATAAAGATTATTTCCGATTGTGAATTAATAATTATTTAAGGATTTATTATCGCATTTATTTCAACACTAGTTATTCGAGAGAATATATTGTGGGTGAAATAATATATTTATTAGCAAGTAATGCAGTGATATTTATTTAAGAAATAAATAGCCATTATTCAAGGTATAATAAATGTGGTGGAGGAAATAAAGAAAATGGAAAAAAAAAGTACACGCTGTGTATATTAATATACACGCCATGTAGTTTCTTTGGGGATTTGTGAGAAATAATATTATTTAATTAATTAAATAATATTAGGTGTAATTCTCTAGGCGCTTGTTAAGTAATAATAATAGTCAATTGTTATTATTAGACATGGGGTCTTACTAATAATTAAATGAAATGAATAAATGCTTTTGGGTAATTAATTTATTTTACTATTCTAAGTAATTAAAATCCCAGTTATAAATTCTCATTATCCTATCCATATTTGGGGGCTGTGCACAATAGATCTAGAGAAATCTCTCAAGCCAAGAGAGAATTTATTTTCTTCCAAGAACAATCTCAAGATACGAGAGAGGTCCTCCTCCACCAGATCAAGGATGACGCTTTGCGAGTGGCTCTCAAGGTGATCTAAGGTAGAAATTGCAAGTGAAGGATCTTCTGAGTTAGCACCCAGAGATCCCTTCAGTGATGTCCAGAGATACATGGAGCACATGTAGATCACTACTAGAGGAATCCTACATTTGGATTCTACGACGCAACGAAAGATCACATCGGATCGTGACTAGAAACATTAACGGATAGAGAATTCCATAAAGTTAATTCTTGTCTTTTAATTAAATTAATTATAACCAACATATGATGATCCTCTCTATGGTTTCGGAACTCCATTCCTTTTTTTCATTCTTTGTTATATTCTAAAGATCTGGCATTTTATTATTGTGACGGATCTCTGATTGATTGTTGTTAATGAAAAAATTAAAGTTGGTTACAACCCACCAACGTGCTTCTGATGTGCCCAGAACCTACAAGTGGTATCAGAGCGGTCATATCATTTATTATCATTATTTTTTTTTTTGTTGGTGATTTATGCATTTAATAATTTAGTTGTTTCAATTCAAGTTAATCATTCTATAAATCTGAATATCGAGATATATTCCTCCTCTTTCATTTCTCATTCACCTTACAAAAACAATTTTTTTCTTTTAATTTTAATTAGAATAAAATAAAGGATCTCATATAGAGGTGTCAAAGCTTTCTGTCCGTACAACACCAGAACACATAGCGCATATTTGGTAGTACAGGCCGTTTAGTATGGGTTTCATGCACCGGGACGGTCCACCTAACCGGGTTGTGTCAATGGATCTTATCTAAGTCCTTAAGACTCTATGTGTTGACCAGGAATAGGTGGAACATGGTTTCTGGATTACACATCGTGTGTCCCATTGAACATGGCATGTAGTCCCTTCGGGTTTGGGTAGGACCGTGTACCCCATACACGGCTTGCCCGGCTGGAAACCGTGTAACGCGGATACTACACGGCATGTGTCCCACTGAACACACCATGTACTCTGAAGATTTCCAAAGTACATCTACACGCCATGTCCCACGTGTACTTTGGATGGATGGTGAACAAAATTTCACACCATATAGTCAGAACTACACGTCATGTACTCATCCAAATTACACAGATTTATTAAAATTTATTATTATATTATACAAACCCTTGAGACGTGTACCATAGTGCAGGCGTAAAGATGAGGCACAACACGTGATAGGTGTTATATATATATATTTAATTTAACATCTGTGTAATGTTCATTTCTACTCATTGGGTAGTTATGAACGGGAATTCACTGGGTTTCCTCCAAGGTACAAGTTACGTAAAAAGATAATTTTCAATGAATTTATTTGTTTAAAATTATGATGGATGAGAATATCAAGGAAATTTATAAAAGGGTTTAAGATAAAAGGATTGATTAATTAAAGATAATTAATTGATTCGAGCATGATTTATCTTAAACAAGAACAATTAAAGAATTGAATGCTAGTTTTATTTATACGTAAATATCATTGCATGTATAGATGATCATGAGATAGACCAAGACCTTTGTATGTGAATGGTTTCTTTTAATTTATTTATTTAAATTAAATTTGTTGGCATGTGATCCTTCTCCTCGTTAATATGTAGGGAATGCGTTCCCAAGGTTTATTTTATGTAAAACCCCATTTTACCCCTCACCTGCGAGTGAGATAAAAGCATATGTAATGGATGGATCTCCCAATATAGTGGATGCGGCTCAAGTTAGGAGCCAAGGTGAAACCAATCCAAATAGATACAAATGTGGATAGGTGAAAATCTTTAAACGCGAACCCAAAAGGTTCAAGGTGTTTCTCCCCTAGGCCTTGGGTTAGTTTATCAATCGCTGGATAAACTAACCAATAGAACAAGCTCATGATCATACCATTTATTTCATTTCTATCAGTTTCATGGTATATTTATTATGGGTGTGTTGTCACGATCACACAATTAATGAATTAAACAAGCATGCAAGATGGAACTAAAATAAGACCGACTTATGTGTAAATATTATCTTAGACATGGTTAATCACTTAAGTATATCCCACTTAATATTAACAAGAATGTAATCAAAGATAATAAAATGAAAATTTACATATAAGGATAAAATCCCTCAAAGAAAATATTAAGTCGGTATAGCCTTCCGTAATCTAGGTTAGAATCAAACCATAGTTCAAAGTGCTTGAACAACCCTAGTTGGGGTGCTTTCAATTATCTAGAAATTCTAATTCAAGGTTTTGCGTTGAATTGACTTGGTTCACATCAAGGGTTGACTACCACAGTAGGACTTGGTGTGATCAAGAGGGAAAGGTTAAGGAAATCCAAAATAAAAGGATTTCAGGATTGAGGAGTCCACTCAGCGGATCAAGGAGTTGTGAGTTAATGCAGATGGAATTTGGAATGCCTAACTAAAACCCTTAAAGTTTCTTGAAAAACCTATTTGGGGTAATGCGAGGTGAAATATGGATCCTTTCCACTATAATATTCAGGCACATAATATTTTGAATTCAATGGTGAGGGATATTGGATTTTGATAAAATAGTGGGAGGCTAATAAGTATTAATTTATTTATTTGTCTCGGTTTTATCATGATAAAGTACTAAACCTTTGATCATCTTAATTTGTAGAAATGGCAAGAAAAATGACTTCAAACATATCATTGTGAACCATAATCGAGAAGGAAAACCTTCTCACCATCACTAATTTACAGGAATGGTAGAGACGTTTACCCATCATCCTTCGCCACAAGAGGAAATTGTATGTGCTGGAAGATCCTGTTCCAGTTATGCCTAGAAAAGAGGCCAGTGATAAGGAATTATCTCTCTATATGAAACATATGGATGATTCCACAGATTTCCAATTTTTCATGTTATCGGACATGTCTAATGAGCTCTTGAAGCAACATAAAAACATGGACGTGTATAGCATGATGTCTCACCTTAAGGATCTTTATCAAGATAAGGAGAGACATGAGAGATATGAGATCTCCAATGCTTTTTTAACAACTATTCTTGGAGAGTTTGCGCTAGCTGGGCCTCATGTAGTCAAGCTTATTGGCTACATTGAATTCCTGGACATCTTAGGGATTAAGTTCCTGGATGAGTTGTGTACAGATCTCATACTATCATCACTACCCAAGACCTTCTTTAGCTTTATTGTCAAATACAATATGAGAAACAATGAGAATAGTCTATCAGAACTTCTGACATTAATTCTCCGGGTAGATAAGGACATGGGTCGTGACAAACCTGCAGTCCTTATGGTGAATAAGAAAATGAAGGACAAGGAAAAGAGGCCAAGGATTCATAAATGGTCTGAAGCCCCTGAGCACCATCCCTCCAATAAGGGGAAGACCTAGAGGCAGGGAAATGAATGGGAGGTGGTACATTTTTCATGTGGCAAGCTAGGCCACTGGAAGAGGAACTGCACCCAGAAGCATGGGGATGCTAAAGGTGTGTTCGTTATCGAGTGTAATCTTTATATTTCTACACATTGGGTATTAGATAAATCTTTTGGGGATCACATCTGTATTAAAATGCAAGAACCAAGTAGATTTAGAAATATTTCTAGAGGAGTGGTGGATCTTCAAGCTGCTAATAGCGCGAGGCTGGCTACGTTGTCCATTAGTGATTACTATCTCTCATTGACAACTGGAATGCTTTTGGTTTTACGTAACTATTTTTATGTGCCTAGTGTTACCAATAACATAATTTCTATATATTGTTTGGATTTGGATGGATTTATTTTCAAATTTAGAAATAAGGGTTGTTTCTTTTATAAGAACAACATATGTTATGGTATGGTTCATTTAAATAACAATTTGTATGTATTAAATTACAAAATCTAAGTGTTGGAAATTGATAACGAAACAAAATCACATGAATCATACATCACCTAGTTGTGGCACCACCGTCTCGGTCATGTAAACGAGAAGTGTTTGACAAAGATCGTCCAAGATTTTTATTTAGACTCTACTGAGCTAAAACTACTTGATAGATGTCACACTTATTTACAAGGTAAAATGACCAAGCCGCCTTTCGGTGGACAGGGTGAAAGGGCCACAGAGCTTCTAGGATTGGTGCACACAGATGTGTGTGCACTATTTATAGTAGAAGCTAGAGGTGGATATTATTACTTCATTGCTTTTACTGATGATTTGAGTAGATATGGCTATGTCTACTTAATGATGTATAAGTCAGAGTCCTTAGAGAAATTTAAGGAATTCAAGAATGGAGTAGAGAATCATCTTGGTAAGAAGATAAAGAAACTTCGATCAGATCGAGGTGGATAATATATGAACCAAGAGTTCATCGACCTTCTACGGGAGTCTGGGATTCTATCTCAACTCACTCCTCCTTATACACCACAGTAGAATGGTGTTAATGAAAGGATAAATTGTACCTTGTTGGACATGGTGAGGTCGATGATGAGTCATTTAGATCTTCTATTATTCTTTTGGGGATATGCATTACAAACTTCAACATACACATTAAACCGAGTACCAACTAAAGTAGCAAATGGAATTCCCTCCAAGATATGAAATGGAAAGAAACCCATTTTGTCACACACACATGTATGGGGATGCGAGGAATTTTTTAAGTCCTTCTCAGGCAAAAAACTAGCACCCCGGGGCACAAAGTATATCTTTATAGGATATTCCAAGGAAATGAAAGGATGTTACCTATATAACCCTTTAGAAAAAAAATTCATTGTCGCCAGACAAGCCATATTTCTTGAGATGTATCACATACTAAAAAAGGATAGTGGGATCAAGATTGACTTCGATGAAGTTGATGCTCAAGATACATAGGAGTTGGTACAAGAACAAGTTCCACATGTCCCCATGGAAGAGGTTTCATAAATACAGGTACTGTGTAGGAACTCAAGAGAGGTAAGGGAACCAGATAGATTTTGTTTCCTAGTCACCGAGGATGGTGAATCATTATTGTTGGACAATGATGAACCTCTATCCTACAAGGAAGAAGTAGAAATATCATAAGCTACTAGATGTCTAGAAGCTATGAATTTTGAGATGGATTCCATGTATTAGAACCAAGTCTGGGTTTCGGTCGATGAGCCAATTGATGTAAAGCCTGTTGGATGAAAATGGGTATTCAAGAGAAAACTGGACATGAAAGTTCAAGTTAGCACCTATAAATCAAGGCTAGTTACTAAAGGATTTAGACAGCATCAAGGAATTGATTATGATGAAACCTTTTTTCCAGTTTCCATGTTTAAATCCATAAGAATCATACTTTCCATAATAGCTTACCATGACTTTGAGATTTGGAAGATGGATGTCAAAACAGCATTCCTTAACAGGAACCTTCAAGAAGATGTCTATATGACACAACCAGAAGGGTTTGTGACACCAGGTGAAGCCAAATAGGTTTTCAAGTTTTAGAAATCCATTTATGGATTAAATAAAGCATCAAGGTCATGGAACATTCAATTTGAAGAATCCATAAAAGAATTTGGTTTCATTAAGAATGAATGTAATCCATGTGTTTATAAGTGATTTAATGGAAATGTGGTCATTATCCTAGTAGTATATGTTGATGACATATTACTTATTGGAAACGATGTACCACTCTTACAGTTAGTTAAGGACTAGTTGAATAATTATTTCTCCATGAATGACTTAGGTGAAACAGCCTAAATTCTAGGGATCAAGATCATTTGTGATAGATCCAAGAGGTTTCTTGGACTAAGTCAGTGTACATACACTGACTAGATACTAAATAGATTTAGTATAGAACACTCCAAGAGGGGATTGGTTCCAGGGTCACATGGCCTACATCTTTCTAAGAAAATGTGTCCTCATACACAACAGAAGAAATATATAATGAGTAATATCCCATACGCTTCGGCTATAGGATCCATCATGTATTCCATGTTATGTACCAGGCTTGATGTTGCCTATGCACTAAGCATGGTAGGCAGATATCAAGCAGACCCAAGAGAACAATATTGGACTGTTGTTAAGACTATCCTTAAGTATTTGAGAATAACTAAGGATATATTCATGGTGTATGGAGGAGATGAGGATCTTGTCATCATAGGGTATGCTGATGCTAGTTTTCAGACAGATTGGAATGATCTGAAGTCACAATCTAGATATGTTTTCTATCTCAATGGATGAGCTGTGAGCTAGAAGAGTTCAAAGAAACCAGTTGTCACCGATTCTACAATGGAGTCCAAATATATAGCGTCTTTTGATGCATCTAAGGAAGCCGTTTGGATTTAGAACTTTGTCTAGGAACTTGATGTGGTTCCTAGCAGTAAAAATCCTATCACGTTGTATTATGATAATACTGCAATGGTGACTCTTGCAAAAGAACCAACGTCACATCAATGGAAAAAGCACATACTCTAGAATTATCACCTCTTGAGGGATTTCTATCAAAGGGGTGAAGTTGAAGTGAGCAGAGTGTCCACAGAAGAGAATGTGGTAGACCCCATGAATAAAGGCCTATCTCATCAGAAGTATGAATATCATGTGAGAGCTAGTAGTTTAAAGGTTGTTAGCAGTGGGTTCTAGTCCAAGTGGGAGTCTTTTGGAGTTAGTGTCCTAGAACCAACTACTTTGTACTTTAATCATTAATAAATACTTTATCACATCTTGATGGTTCTTCTGCATGAAAATTCATGTGATAATGTCCTAAGGATAGTTGTTGCACTAAAAGGTCGTAGAAGATCCCTACTATGATGAGAACCCAGAAGTTCCATAACATTGTTCTTGAATATATTATCTATGGATGGATGATGTTATTTGAGGGACACAAATAATACAGGCCATTAGGGGTGATAAATCATAAAACTTTGAGGCACCTTCTCAAGGTGTGTTCCCTTGGTAATATCCAGGAGGATATTATGAGAACGATACCCGTCAGTAGGAAATCTACATTTCATAGTGTCATTGGATGTTCCTATCTTAGGACGTGTGTAGTGGTACTTAGACTTTAAAATTATTATTAATGGGTATTACAACTCATGCACTTAGATGTATTAATGAAAACTGTGATGACACACTGTTCGCAGCAAGGTAGGATATATTGGGTGTGTCACGAGTAATACTCCATTAATAGATAATCCGAGAAAGTATTTGTCCCTTCTGTTCCGTAACAGAAGTAGATATCTCAGGCCCTTTGATGGAATTGATATAGCCTAAATAAATCCATGGCCATGGTAAGGAATGGGAAAGTTCAATTCCAGGAAGTCAAAGAAATAATAATCGATCACATGGGTTGATGGCACTAGCATGCAACCCACTTGATTCGAGATATTGATACAATGGGATTACATTACACGATAAGCATTCGTAGGAGGTGACACGTCATTGCAGTGTTAACTTCTTTATCTATGGGTGCCTTGTCATGTTGCTAGACGCTAACCTTGGACTTTAGGCAGGCTCTACCTAATGCCACTGAGAAAGAGGCCTAGAGGGTCACACACTAAGTGTGTCCAAGTATCTCAGTTAAATATTCATTTGAAAATTTGAATAAATATTATTCCCAATTGCAGCTTAATAATTATTCAAGGATGTCTGATCGCATTTATTTCGATACTAGTTATTTCAGAGAATATATTGTGGGTGAAATAATATATTTATTAGTGAGTAATGCAGTGATATTTATTTAAGAAATAAATAGCCATTATTCAAGGTATAATAAATGTGGTGGAGGAAATAAAGAAAATGGAAAAACAAAAGTACACGTTGTGTATATTAATATACATGTCGTGTAGTTTTTTTGGGGATTTATGAGAAATAATATTATTTAATTAATTAAATAATATTAGGTGTAATTCATTAGACGTATGTCAAGTAATAATAATAGTCAACTATTATTATTAGACATGGGGTCTTACTAAGAATTAAATGAAATGAATAAATGATTTTGGGTAATTAATTCATTTTATTATTCTAAGTAATTAAAATCCCAATTATATAATTCTCATTAGCCTAGACATTTTTGGGGGTTGTGCACAAAGGATCTAGATAAATATCTCAAGCTAAGAGATAATTTCTTTTCTTCCAAGAATTCTCTTAAGATATGAGATTTATCCACCTCCTTGGATCAAGGAGAGTGCTTTGCAAGTGGCTCTCAAGGCGATCTAAGGCAGACATCGCAAGCGAAGGATCTTCTGTGATAGAACCCAAAGATCGGTTTGGTGACACTAAGAGATATGTGGATCATGTGTGGATCACCATTAGAGGAATCCTACACTTGGATTCTACGATGCAATGACGGATCACATCGAATCGTGACCGGAAAAATCAATGGAGAGAGAATTCTATCAAGGTAATTCTTGTCTTTTAATTAAATTAATTATAACCAACATATGATGATCCTCTCTATGGTTTCGAGACTCCCTTCCTTTCTTTTGTTCTAAGTTCTATTTCAAAGATCTGATGTTTTATTATCATGATGGATCTCGGATTGATTGTTGTTAATGGAAAAATTAAAGTTGGTTACAACCCACCAATGCGCTTCTGTTGTGCCCAGAACCTACAATTTGGACGGCCCATATCAAATGGATTGGATGGAAAATATATTTTTAAATGGATGAATAGTATATAGAGCCCTTGTCCCACATCATATGGGCACTTGGTTAGCCTTCTCTATATTAAGTATGTTATTCTCACTACCTCTCAAGTCGGCACCAGGGTTGGCACCTGGATACACCACACACACCGCCTTCACACTGTCATCCCATGCCTTTATATGGTAGATATAAAACCTCCATGTGCACACATGTGTGTGACTGTGTCTATGTGTGCACTCTAGCACCCCAAACATTTTATGGTATGTTTCTCTTAAATACACTGTATTCATTAGGTAGCCTATATTTCATGAATCACTAAGCCCCTATTGAACAAAACATGGTTACATATAGGAGGTATCCATAAATTAGCCACTAAAATTAAATTTACCAGCTCTGTGATTTGAATTTTAAAAATCTGATATACACGGTTGTGTTCAAGATGATATTTAGAGTCTGATAGAATTAACTTAATTTTCAGTGAATAGTAACCTACCCTTATGAATAGTAACCTACCCTTAGGAATAGTAACATACCCTTATGAATATTAATATTACTCTTATGAATGGTATCCATACCCTTGAGTGTATAAATGAATTTAGACACCCTAAAGATGAAGATGAATATTCTAAGTGTTTATATATTTCAATTAAATAATGATTTAATTAAATATTTAATTAATCATATTTTGACAATTATTTTTGAAAAATGGACTTCCTTTTTTGATTCTACACGTCAAAAAATGGTTAGGGTGAATTTTTGGGATTTTTATGAAATACTTGAATTTTTTTGTGAATAGTAAAATCCGATAAATCACAGTTAATGCTAAATAATGGATTAATTGAGTCATTGATGATGATTTGCTGCTGTAAGCCCAATTGGTTCAAAGTCACATGCATATATTACTGTTCTTGGTTATGGAATACTCAATATTGGTTGTCTTGAGAGGAAATAATAAATTAATGAGTTTTATATTAAGAAATCTCCTCTGCCCTCCACTATAAAAACCCCCTCTCACCCCACTTCCATTCACTCCTCTCAAGACTTGTTCCTTCTCCAAATTCTATCCAAATACCTTCCCAACCTTCTCCCCCACGTCCAAAAATCTTTTGTCTCATAAAAAGACCAAAACCTCTCTCCTTAAGAGGTTCTCAAAGGAGGAAGTCTCAAGAGGTAAATTCCTCTTTCAAATCCCTTCTTTTCTTTTAAGCTCTTTTATTTTTGTTTCTTTTCTCACCTCCCTTCACCATAATGGTATGAAAAATCCAGTAACATACATTTACTGGAATGTTTTCATGATAATGGTATATTTCATTATCTCCTCTCCTTTCCCCACCATTTATTTGAAAGAAATGAAAGCATCGTTTGATATGTGTTAATTTAGCACATTCAAGGACAACGGTTTATCGATTTCTATTATAATATTTAATTCTAGTCATGAAACCATTCATGTTATGGTTGAACCAGATTATTATATATGTAATATATCCTATGTTTAGTTTTGTAATCCTTTTTTACAAATGGTATTAAGTTATAAAGCAAAACATGTTCATTGTAATCAAACCCACCTTTTAGACAAAACGGTTGTCACTAAGGTTATATAAATAATAATTCAACTTCACTCTAAGTAACCAAATTAAATTTGAAACCATGTAATCTTATGGATGTCACTAAATAAATATAAATTCATTTCTGGACAACCACATCTATCTTATATATTTATCCAAACTTGAATAAAGTGAACTGATCATTTAAAACCAAGTAAGAAAATGCTTCCAAAACAATAAAATTGAATCTCTTAAACCCATCAAAAAATGCCATTAATGAACTTAATAAGGTTATACCATATAAATTACATGTTTATGAAGTTCTAGACTTATTAATTAATGAATCTAAATTTGATTATTCAGGTCGTTAAGAATAAACAAGAACACGTTCGAGCGTAAGGTAAGGTATTGCTTAACTCAATTTTCATTCTTTGAGTTAAACATCTATTTCATTGGTTACGCTGTTCCAAGAATATGTGTGAATGACATATTCTTGTTTTATATTGTATATACACTTATATTTTGTGTATTTTTATTTGTCACACATAAATACTTCATTGATTTATCATCACTCTAATGACACAATCTTTGTAAGGGATCCTCTCTCTCACTTTTATTCAAGAATCCACCCTATCTTGTGTGCTTTTGTTTTTAATTTCTAATGATGGGGTATGTTTTCTCACCTCCCCCATACTTCCATTTTGACATATAAATAATGGGATACCCATTTACCTATCATTAAGACCTTTCAATAACACTCGTTACCGTGCCAAAATGTTTGTAATAGGTTTTCTCATCTCACCTTAAATTCTGTGGGATTTTCATTGTTCGCCTCTTATTTCTTATATGTGGTATAGGTGTACTTCCATTTGACATATGTTATCATGGTTCTAATTATATTCATTGTATTATGTGACTCTTTTTATGGTTATTAACTTTTTTCATATGACTCAATTGAATACAACACAGTAACGAGCTTTGTCTCAATTTTCACTTCATTGTGACTTGCTTAGTAATTGTGCACCTACTCTTTCTTATGTGGTGTACCTACTACCCATTTGATATAACTTTTCAATTGAAATTATATTTCATTTAAATATCCATATTCTCATATCATGGATATTATTATTTTCTAAGTCGTATGCCATTTTACATATGGTATTTATTTTTGAATGTTGTTTTGACTGTGGAAATGTTGATGAATTTGTATCCTCTATTATATACGGATAATGTAAATACATTTTGATCTTGTATTGAATATATGTATAAATAATTCTTGTATGTGGAGTTGGGTGGGTCCTACTACATCCCCTCGATGCATCGGTAGGTCTCATGAGACAAAACAGTTTGGCGACAGACCCTTCGAGTTTGTTTCCAAAAAAATCAGACGGGTTTCTACCCATAGAACTAAACCGTTTTTACAGTATTATGGTCATGTATCAGATACATGATGTCCAATTAATGAGAATTATCTTTATTCATTTTCAGTTATTATTATTATCCATGAGGTTTTCACCATGACAAAATCTATGGATGCAGTTTCATTCTCAGTTTATTAATCGCAATAGTTATTCATTAATTCACTATGTCATATTGATTATGGCAGGTTGATTGTGATTCACTTATTATTGTACTCATGATTCTGCTATTTGTAGCCCTTAATGAGCGTTTGAGCTCACCCCTTTCATTGTTTACCATCAAAAGGTTATGAAGAGGAGGACATTTATTGAGTGCCCGTGGATGCAATTTTTGTTTTTCATTATGTATTGTATCTTGTAACCTTATCCAATGTAATTTGTTTTAAATCTATGTATATAGTTTCTTCAAGACTAATAAACTGATCTTTCCTTTGGGATTTTCATTCCTTCTAACCATGCCAATATCACAAGTAATGCACCGGCTCCAGCCTAGTGGGTTCGGGGTGTTACAGTTGGTATCAGAGGAAGTTTAGTAGGAAACTTGGAAACTAGAGTAGGAAATTTATAGTAGGGAACAAAACCCTAAGGTAGTATTTGAGGATAAACGTACAAGAATATCCTCGTATTTTGGTAAAGAATATATTATGTGAATCCTTCTAGAAAATATATCCTTGTCTGGATACGAGTAGGTATAGTTGGCTCTGGCACATAGGTACCTAGGAGTGAAAGCTCCGACAAGGAGTTTTGGGCTTGACCCGGAGTATCCTGGTACACGACAACGGGCCTTGCTACACTCTTGGTTACGACACTCCCAGGGGATATGCTTAGGATAATTTGCATTTTCTTTACAATCCATTATGAGGGAGTTTAATGTAAATTTTTCCTCAGAGGATTTGTTTTGGATAACTTTTGAAACTAGAACTGAACAATGAAAACACTTACTTAAACAATACTAAGAGTGATGTTTTCTTTATTTTCATATGGAAAGAGAAAGTACTTGTCTTTTTCCTCTTCTAACAGAAGTGTTAGAGACCATAGTGGGAAAATCATGTGTAGAAAACTACGATACTTTTGAAAATATTCGTTTATCATGAAAAACCCTCTACTGAGTATCCAACTCTCCTCGGGTACTCCAACTTCACCATAGATCAAGTTTCATCTATTACCTCATGATGAGTGAACAATTCTTGTTCTATGTACGGCAAGGGAAATACTTCGAGGGTATCTTTAATTGTTTTACCCTAGCCAATAATTTCTTTTCTCTTAAGAACTTTGAGGAGGCTGCACAAGGGGGCGACCTCCGGGCAGCATATCTATGTCAGATTTTGACCTACGGACTCCATGGTCGAGTTGTGGACTTTGAAGCCCTTGAGGACAAGACTACCCGTTTGCATTATCAGCATCAAGTTCTTACAGATGTCGCTCAACTTGATACCCAACATGCTTCTCTCAATTTGAATTCTATATGTCCACACGCGGTTGACCCTAGTTGCACACGTTGCATCTGGACCAAGGAGATAGAGGAATTTGGAATCGCTTTGGGTATTCGTTTGTGTGAAAACTAGGGAAATATCCAACATAATTGGAATCTATAAGGATTCATCTTAGAGGACGTCAGGATGTCCATACTAGTGTTTTGTGAAAGGGAGCAAGAGATTGCGTAATTTCTTGAGTTTTATAAATCATGTCTAAATGAATGATTTTGTATTCTCTGTTTTGATGTGTTTTATATAAAAAATAACTTTGTTTAAAACGGATTTTCCATACTAAAATTTGATTTACTAAAACTTTTCAGATAGAAGATATGAGTCAACCAACCAATATTTTATCACTACCTGTCGAGCTATTAGAGACTATAATTGTCAAGACATGCTCCGAAGAGGACCATCCCTAAGCCAACTTACGTCTAACTTGTACAATACTCCATCAAGTATCAAATAATCCAAACATTCTTCATCTTTACCAAGGAATCAATCTGGTCTATTACCATATTGCATATTCACAATTTGCTGCATATAGGAAAAGAGGGAAGTATCATGAAGCACTTTTTCTATGTTTCACTCTGGCTGATAACTACCGAGTTGTGGGTAAATTTCTAGAAGCTGCTTTGGATGGTGACCATCGAGCAGCCTACCTATTCCAGATCCTGAGTTTTAGTATGTACAGAGAACTTTACGACATCAATATCTTCAAGAATGACGTGGTGCGTGGGAATTATAGGGATTTAGTCCACATTGAAATTTCTGACCTTCACACTTCTCGTGCCTCTCTATGGAAGCATGAGTGATTTAAGCACAGATTCGACCCTATCTGTCTGCAGTGTGTCTGGGCTAAAGAAATCAAGCAGCAAAATACTACCTTAGGAATCCACCTGAGGTCGTCAGCACCCTAGCATTGGTGGTATTCCCGATAAAGGGACTTCGGGAGTGACATTTGTCTAGTGTTGCATATGGTTCTGGGAGATTGAAATTTTTTAACTAGTTTTGGGGATTCATGTATTGGGGGATTGGGGAAACCATTAGCCCTGTTTTAATTTTTGAACCAGTGTTTATATAAGAATATAACTTGTTGTCTCTTCTTTTTGTTATCCTTTCATCGGTTATACTTTTGAATGAGTATCACTAAGTAAACTTTCATAATAAATTTTTAGATGCAAGGACAAATCCATATGTTATCTCTTCCTGTGGAGGTACTGGAGATTATTGCGATCAAAACCTGTGAAGAGGAGTACCTACCTCTTGCAAACTTGTGAAAAACTTGTAAACAACTATATAATGTGACAAACAGTCCAAACATTCTCCTCACCTGTCAAGGGAATGCTTCCATTTACTACCGCATGGCCATGGCACAATTGGCTGAGTATAGACGAAGAGGAAAATACCACGAAGGGATTTTTCTATGTTTCACCCTAGGTCGGAACTACACGGCCAGGTTATGTTTTCAAGAGGAAACTTTGGGGGGAAACCTTTGTGCGGCTTACATGTACCAACTCCTCAGTTTTAGCCTCTACAACAACGTTTATGACTTAGATGTTCTCAGTCGATACATAGTTTGGCGAGTTCTTCGTGTGTTGGTCTATTCGGACATTTCCAAACTTTTTACCGTTTGAGCCTCCCTCTGGAAGCCCGAGTGTTCGATGCAAGGGTTCAACCCCTTCTATCTGAGGTGTGTCTGGGTCAGATAACTAGAGAAGTTGAGCATCAATTTGGGTTTTCCGCTGAGCGCACCTGAGGATCCTCTATGACAGGAGATGTGGTAGGAATAACAGAGAGCTTTCTTTTGTGGATATAAAATGAATTGTGAGGACGCAATTCTTCGAAGGAGGTAATAATGTATCACCCCAAACATTTTATGGTATGTTTCTCTTAAATACACTGTATTTATTAGGTAGCCTATATTTCCTAAATCACTAAGCCCCTATGGAACAAAACATGGTTACATATAGGGTGTATCCATAACTTAGCCACTAAACTTAAATTTACCAGCTCTGTGATTTGAATTTTAAAAATCAGATATACACGGTTGTGTTCAAGATGATATTTAGAGTCTGATAGAATTAACTTAATTTTAGGTGAACAGTAACCTACCCTTATGAATAGTAACCTACCCTTAGGAATAGTAACTTACCCTTATTAATAGTAATATGACTCTTATGAATGGTATCCATACCCTTGAGTGTATAAATGAATTTAGACACCCTAAAGATGAAGATGAATATTCTAAGTGTTTGTATATTTCAATTAAATAATGATTTAATTAAATATTTAATTAATCATATTTAGAAAATTATTTTTGAAAAATGGACTTCATTTTTGGATTCTACACGTCGAAAAATGGTTAGGGTGAATTTTTGGGATTTTTCTGAAATACTTGAATTTTTGTGAATAGTAAAATTTGATAATTCACAGTTAATGCTAAATAATGGATTAATTGAGTCATTGATGATGATTTGTTGATGTAATCCCAATTGTTTCTAAGTCACATGCATATATTACTATTCTTGGTCATGGAATACTCACTATTGGTTGTCTTAAGAGGAAATAATAAATTAATGAGTTTTATATTAAGAAATCTCCTCTCCCCTCCACTATAAAAACTCCCTCTCACCCCCCCCCCCCTTCCATTCACTCCTCTCAATCATTGTTCCTTATCCAAATTCTGTCCAAATACCTTCCCAAACTCCTCCCCCACTTCCAGCAAGCTTTGGTCTCATAAAAAGACCACAACCTCTCTCCTTAAGAGGTTCTCAAAGGAGGAAGTCTCAAGAGGTAAATTCCTCTTTCAAATCCCTTCTTTTCTTTTAAGTTCTTTTATTTTTGTTTCTTTTCTCACCTCCCTTCACCATAATGGAATGAAAAATCCAGTAACATACATGTACTGGAATGTTTTCATGCTAATGGTATATTTCATTACCTCCTCTCCTTTCCCCACCATTTATTTGAAAGAAATGAAAGCACCGTTTGAGATGTGCTAATTTAGCACATTCAAGGACAACGATTTATCGATTTCTATTATAATCTTTAATTCTGGTCATGAAACCATTCATGTTATGGTTGAACCAGATTATTATATATGTAATATATCCTATTTTTAGTTCTGTAATCCTTTTGTACAAATGTTATTAAGTTATAAATCAAAACATGTTCATTGTAATCAAACCCACCTTTTAGCCAAAACGGTTGTCACTAAGGTTATATATATAATAATTTGACTTCACTATAAGTAACCAAATTAAATTTAAAACCATGTAATCTTCTATATGTTCACTAAAATAATATAACTTCATTTCTGTACAACCACATCCATCTTATATATTTATCCGAACTTGAATATAAGTGAACTGATCATTTAAAACCAAGTAAAAAAATGCTTCCAAAATAATAAAATTGAACCTCTTAAACCCATCAAAAAAGGCCATTAATGAACTTAATAAGGTTATACCATATAAATTACATGTTTATGAAGTTCTAGACTTATTAATTAATGAATCTAAATTTGATTATTCAGGTTGTTAAGAACAAACAAGAACACGTTCGAGCGTAAGGTAAGGGATTGCTTAACTCAATTTTCATTCTTTGAGTTAAACATCTAGTTCATTGGTTACATTGTTCCAAGAATATGTGTGAATGAACTATGATTGTTTTATACTGTATATCCACTTATATTTTGTGGATTTTTATTTTTCACACATAAATACTTCATTGATTTATCGTCACTCTAATGACACAATCTTTGTAAGGGA
This sequence comes from Viscum album, assembly GCA_963277665.1. Lineage (NCBI taxonomy): Eukaryota > Viridiplantae > Streptophyta > Magnoliopsida > Santalales > Viscaceae > Viscum > Viscum album. Next base: position 878,997,159 of record OY728153.1, on the reverse strand, counting down.
TCCTCTCTCTCACTTTTATTCAAGAATCCACCCTGTCTTGTATGCTTTTTCTTTTAATTTCTAATGATGGGGTATGTTTTCTCACATCCCCCATACTACCATTTTGACATATAAATAATGGTATACCCCTTTAACTCTCATTAAGACCTTGAAATAACACTCGTTACCGTGCCAAAATGTTTGTAAGAGGTTTTCTCATCTCACCTTCAATTCTGTGGGATTTTCATTATTCGCCTCTTATTTCTTATATGTGGTATAGGTGTACTAACATTTGACATATTTTATCATGGTTCTCATTATATTCATTGTATTATATGAATATTTTTATGGTTATTAACTTTTTTCATATGACTCAATTGAATATAACACGGTAACGAGATTTGTCTCAATTTTCACTTCATTGTGACTTGCTTAGTAATTGTGCACCTACTCTTTCTTATGTGGTGTACCTACTGCCCATTTGAGATAAATTTTCAATTGAAATTATATTTCATTTAAATATCCATATTCTCATATCATGTATATTATTATTGTCTAAGTCGTATACCATTTTACATACGGTATTTATTTTTGAATGTTGTTTTGACTGTGGAAATGTTGATGAATCTGTATCCTTTATTCTATACGGATAATTTAAATACATTTTTCTCTTGTATTGAATATATGTATAAATAATTCTTGGATGTAGAGGTGGGTGGGGCCCACTACAGCCCCTCGATGCCTTGGTAGGTCTCATGAGACAAAATAGTTTGGCGAGAGACCCTTCAAGTTTGTTTCCAAAAAAATCAGACGGGTTTCTACCCATATAACTAAAACGTTTTTACGGTATTATGGTTCATGTGTCAGATACATGAAATCCAATTAATAAGCATTCTCTTTATTCATTGTCAGTTATTATTATTATCCATGAGGTTTTCACCATGAAAAAATCTATAGATGCAGTTTCATTATGAGTTTATTAATGGCGATAGTTATTCATTAATTCAGTATGCCATATTGATTATATCAGGTTGATTGTGATTCACTTATTATTGTACTCATGATTCTACTATTTTTATCCCTTACTGAGCATTTGAGATCACCCCTTTCATTGTTTACCATCAACAGGTTATGAAGAGGAGTTGATTTATTGAGTGCTCGTGGATGCAATTTTTGTTTTTCATTATGTATTGTATTTTGTAACCTTATCCAATGTAATTTGTTTTAAATCAATGTATCTAGTTTCTTCAAGACTACTAAATTGATCTTTCCTTAGGTATTTTCATTCCTTATAACCATTACAATATCACAAGTAATGCACCGGCTCCAGCCTAGTGGGGTCAGGGTGTTACATGCACACCTACCTACCCAATGCAAGCATTCTCACTCATGCCTCCATGATCCTACTCAGTCGACCTGCCTCCCATGCAGTTGAACACTAGTCCCAAATGTGGTTGGGGTGAGTCCTTTGTGGGATTATGATTGGCCATATTTTTTAGTAAACACTCATAAAAAACACCAACCCAAATCATACTCAAAGATTCACTTCTCCACAAATCGTTATGAAAAATACACAATTAATATAGAGAATATTCATTATTCACACTTATTCACTTGATCTATTCTCATAATCTTCAATATATATTGACCCTTTATTGACAAAAAATACAATTCAAGTCCATTTTGTTCTACAATTTCTTTCCAAAAATCCATTTCCAATTCAAAACACTCCCCAAAACAGTTTGAAAACCAAAATACATTCCAAATCCCATAAAGAAATCAAAATATCTTAAAAAGTTTTCTAAAATCCAAATCCCATTTTATAAACAAGCCCTAAGTCCTTTTTCCGACCTAAAACTACCTTTCATAAAGCCCATTTTCACTTCCACAAAACCAGTTTTCCACAAAAAACACAAAATCAAAACACGTCACAATAACATCATAAAACCCAAGGCATTGTTCATGCCTCAACCAAAACCCAATCCAACCATATCAACGCATCACAAAACCCACATCAATATTTTCCCATTGCCCGATCCACTCTAGGAAATCCAAGCATCAAGGGATCTAACTAGAAAAACTATACAGGATGTGAAACCATGATTAACTTAGTTGTATGGGTTGAAAACCCATGCACCAACTGAGGAAATACTCTTAAAAAGTGTCAGAATCAAGTGTTTTTTCAGGCCTTTCATGCTAACCTCACCACTTGTATTCCCTCTTTTTTCCATCCCAAAACCAAAATGACCCTTATGGAAAATCTCATCATGCCAATGTAGATCAAAACACTAGTATCATAAACATCAAATCAAAAAAAAACCCAACAACCCATGGAAATTTGAGGCTTAGGGTGATAAAGAGTTCATGATGCTCTCCTCGCACCTACCTCTCGGGTCCTGACATTTTTATCTCCCAACAACCACTTCCCAAATAACAAGAGAGTGATTCCAGAGCGTAAGACTTTAAAAAAACAACCTACAACTCAGATACCATTTTGTAATGAACCGAATCAAGCTGTCATTTGACCCAACACCCAACCCAGCCCACTACAAGTCCTAAAGTACATTCTCAATCCCTGTGATTTGACAAATAGTGCCTATGTATCAACAAAGAATCTTTGGGAATGATTTTTCCCTCTTATAAAAATTCTCAAATAAATATGAAATAGGTGAAAGAAACTAAACAGAGTACGCAACAAAAATAAATAGGGAAATAAATAAAGTGACCCAAAACTAAGAGGGAAAGAGAAATTAGTAATAAAAAATAATCAAAAAGAAAGAAATCCATATACTTCCCCTAACTCCCTCCCTTGCAAATAAAACCTAAATCAACCTCCAGTTCCCTCTCAGCCTCCCGTATATAGTGCACCACCAATCCTAGGTACTAGGAACCATAACTAGAAATCGGTAAAAGAGAAGGTAGAAGGCAACACATACCAATAATTAATCAATCAACCCAAGTCCAAACTAAGAGGGAACAAAGCTAGGGCACCTGAAAGGAACATGCAGATCATATATGCCAAAGGTATATGCCTAGTGTGAGAAAAACATGTCCCGTAGGATCTCACCATATATTTTATATAGATGCTTACAATTTATATTCCATTAACACTAGTTTGAACATACATATAAAAAATATGGTTTTTCATAGGTTGTTTCATAAGGAAATCAGAAACACCTCAAATCTGAACCAACCCTCTTTATTTTTTATTAGATGAAAGTAGTCACTTGGAAACCATTTCCCCTACCTAAGTTGCCTTTGAAAACCCAAACACTCATTTCCAATCCGGTTGAAAATCCATTAATCTTTTCCTTTAAAATGGTTCCCAAAGCCTCTTTTTCAAAGTCACCCATTTGAAATCCACTTGTTTATACTATTTTAAAACACTTTTATATAACTCTTTGAAAATACTTTGAAAACAAAACTCCCTTTTTAAAAAAAATCAATACACACCTAATAAGTTCACATAAAGAACAAGGAAATTTATAAAGAAGGTAATTCCATAAAATTCATAAGGAACAACAATAATATCCCAAGGAAAACCATATAATGTCAAATCTTAAACATAAAAGAACTAACGTGTCAACACATGCATAATACATTGATTAAGTAACTCACATACTCAATTAAAAAAATATACAATACATAGCATGAGTTAGGCCCATAGGGACTAATGGCACAAGTACTAGACGTGTAAAAGTGTAACCAACAGCCAACAGGTTAATGGTCACATACCCATCCACTAAATCACTCTAAATAGTTTCATCGGTGGCAACCCCCTACCCAGCTCATAACATTCAATTAGAGGTTACTAACCGGTGCATAATCTCAACTAGAATAGACAACATCCCTTGACTTCCCACTTAGTATCCTAGGGTCCCTCATTGGATAACTAAAGGAGGTGGGCCACTTTAGAGAAATTTTCAATCTGCATGACAACCACATAGCTCAAGGCAATAATTATCCAATATCAATTCCATCCTGCCTCCAACACTCCCTAATAATAAGCCCCTGTCCATATCACGTCATAAATCACAATTCAATCATCCAACAACAATCATAATCAATAACACATATCAATGAGTCACAAATAGGGCATAACCAATAACCAATGAAATAGAATTTTCATAAGGTGCCAAACAAGCCTTCACTCTATAATTAATTTTAAATTCATTTGGAATGTCTCGTTCCCAAACCATTTGAAAGAAAAGTAATTTTCAAAGGAACTCGTGAAACACATTAAGGCATCAACACCCTCAAGGTACCAAAATATCAACAAACAAACAATAAACAACCCACACTCCCCAACAAAGCATGAAAACAATTAATCCATGGGGAACACCCTTGAAACCAAATTTCCAAACATTACTTAAAATCCATTTGGGAATCAACCCTTCATTTTAAACCACTTTTAAAATTTCTAAAGATCCCAATTGATTTCCAAAACAAAGTTCACAAGGGCTAGCACACCCCATTTTCAATTTAATAACCCGCTTAAAACTTGAAACACTTTTCTTTAAAATCTTTTGGTGGGGAAACACTCATTTAAAACCACAAATTGGTGTTCACCACCCCTTTCAAAATTCAACATCCTCCTTTAAATTCCACACAAACACACCAAAAAGGTCAAGTGGGCATTTATACAATCACTTGGCATGGAACCTGTTCCATTCCAAGTGATGGAAACATCTTGAAAAAAAATTGATCCCATACACACAAATATTTATAGACATAAATTAAAAAGATAGCCATTTCAAAATATCAATCATCCAATGACAATTAAAATTAAGTGATGACATAGAAACACCAACCTCGTACTATTGGAAATAGACATGTAATTTGTCACCTACAACAACGAAAGCTCCCACGGGCAAGAACACATCCCTCCGAACCCTAAACACACAAAATCGGAATTTCAGAAGCATCCCTAAACCTAGTTGTGACCCAACAGTGATTAGGGTTCATGGAAGTGGGAAATCGGAGGGAGAAAAGCAAAGAAGAAGGAATGTGGAAAAAAGAAGAGTTTACCTCTTCAAGATCCCAAGTGAAATCGGAGGGAACAACGTCCGAAATCGGGGGAGAAAGGAAGCCGACAGGAGGGGGTGGCTTCGCGCGAGGAGTGCACCCTAGGGGTGTCACACTATGGGGAGAGGAGAGTGAGGAGGGAGGGTGTTTTAGTTTAGGGATTTCAATTAAACAAAAGAAAAAAATCCTAATTTTAAAAACATGGGCAAACCGCATGGTTTGCCTAACCATGCATCAACCGTGCGAGAGCACCCTTATGCACAAATTGACTTGCATGATTACCTAAGACAACTTGCACGATTAAATAAATTGTGCACATACCATGCAAACCAGCACTACCAAAACACTAACCATATTCACACATTTGTTGCATGGTTATCTTAACCATGTGACACTTTAAAGGCTTAAAAATTCCAAATTTTGAATTTGAAAACTCCTGTAACTTAAATTAATCCAAAATAATAGTAAATAAAAATTATCAATGCAACACACGTATCACACTATTGGTGCATGGATCATAATTGAGTCTCCGCTACCAAAGGTTGGTGAGAGACTTGGCATGAAAACCTTTATTGAGTCAGACCCCCCACCCACCCACCCACCCCTCAAAGGGTGCTTTCACCACGAATTTAGCCCAAACCTTGCCTGAAAGTCTTGCACAACCAAGACAGAATACTTAGTATTTTCTGACCTTGACCTAGAGCCCATTGTTTATTTTTCTTCCCAGCCTAATCTAACAATTGAGATTTATACTTGTGCCAAAGGGCTTGCTTCCCTTCCACCCTGGTTTTGAGCCACTCTTGCATAACCATGGGTTTTCGTTCGCTTTTTTTATATACAGTTACAAAAATCCTTAGGCCATGTGTTCAACAATAGGTGCTTCCTCGACCATGTTAGCCTACCCTCAATGTTTGTCGTGATTCATAAAGTCATCAAATGGTCTGCTAGTAATCTTCACTCCGTCAGCCCCTCTTGCACCCAATTTAAAAGGAAGTTCAATTCCATTATATGATGAAATTTTTGAATTCCTTGAACGCAACTTCCACCGTATCAAATACACAAAAGCCTCACCTCCTTTTTCAAATCTTGTGTCATTTTCCATCATACCAAACATAGCTCAAGTCCTTATGTCTCTCATATAGGCTTCAATATTGGTTTGGTGAAGCATATTTCCTCCTCTATCAAGGCTTCAAGCTTCTATAATGATTTTCGTTCTTATAGGAGGGACTTCGTTAATGTAATAATGCATTCGGGGTCCTTTAATATTCTAGGCCTTTCAACTTATAAAAAATATAGAAATGTCTTGATATAAGTAATAAATGTAAGAAGTGAAAAGGTCTCATCATATATTTTATATCACAAATTTGTTTATAAGCATTTACAAGCATGGTAATTTGTGATCATACCATCCAAAGTCTTGTTTTTCAACACACCAAGACTTGTATCTATTTCCATGGATATACAACTCAAGACATCATTGTGGAAAGTTCATTCATCCCAAATGACTAGTATCTATTTCCATCCTTCCAAAATTGGTTGCAAATCACTCCATCAATCAATTCATATGATAATCAATTTACATTCAATCTACCAAATGACCCAAAAATACAAAGCAAGAAAACTACAATTTTCCTAGGGGTAGATTTTCTTTGTTTCTCTGTATCCTCCTCCCAGAACTGTTGTAAGAGGCGTTTTGGTGTTGGTCTCCATGGATTCAGAAGCCCCTCCATGGATTCAGAAGCCCCTCCACACGCCAAGAACCTCGTCGAACAGTTCGGCGATCAGCTCCCTGTCGGCGCACAGCAGGAAGGCATCAAACTCCTCCCTCACATCGAATATCTTCCCGAACATCACCAGGTACCGAAAGCACTGCGCTTTCAGCCCCGGCAGCCGGTACAGCGCCGCCATCTGCAGCCTCTCCAGCACGTTCTTCACGTCGATGTCCTCCATCAAGCTCTCATTGCACGTCTCCTTCAGGTCGGACACGTCGTACTTGTCCGCCGCCCGCAGCAGCGCCGCCCGGTGCACCAGGAACTCCTCTACCCGGAGGCTGCCGTACGCGTAGCCCAGGAACGCCCGGCATGCCTCCACCGACATGTCCGGGATGTCGATGGTGGACAGCTCCTTCTCCTTGAGGTCGTGCGAGAACATGCTCCTGAACACCGGCGACCTCGCCGCCAGCACCGCCCGGTGCCCCGCCACACTCCCGTCCGAGGCATTGATTGTGATGTCGGTGTGGATGCCCTCCGACAGCATCCGGCCGAGGGATGCCAGCGCTGCCTCAGCTGCTTCTTTTGGGCATCCCTCCGCCCAGATGGAGCACGCCTCCCCACACACCTGATTGATCAGAGGAACAATTCGGGTTATAATAAGCAGCGGATCCGCCGTTCTGGTTTGTTTCAATCTCAAGGATACCTCCGGCGATGTGGTCTTCAGGTCGAGAAACTCGAGGTCGATGATGAATTTCCCCATAGATGGGGCCTCGATCGCCCAGACGAAGTCATCGATGCTCTTCATCTGTTTGTCTGTTATTTCTGCATTCAACATAACATAAACACCAGTTTCCAGGATTGGAAATCAAAAGAAGAAAAACAATCACAAACAGATTACCGGGATGATAAAGGGGCTTGCGATTCCCCACGGAACAACGAACTCTGATCACGAACGATGCAATGGGGGGGTTGTCCCTGGTTTTATTCGATACCTCCGGGAAGAGCTTCACATACAACATCCGGTTCTTCTCGATGGACAGGTACCTTAAATTCCAGCAAAAGCGTCAAACAATCAGAGGACGCACGAGCCCTTGATTTGTTCAGGAATCAAACGAAGCTTCTCAAGAGTTGAATTACGAACAAACGAAGCACACAAGAGTTGAATATGAAGAAATAGGGTTTGAAAGATAAACCAGAGATTCTCACCAGTTCCAGTTTCCGATCCTGAAAGGATCGGATTTCCGGTAAGTGCAGGAAGCGAGGTTGTCGATCCTCCATTGGGCGAGGCGCGACAGGGTTTCGACCCGGTAAGCCGAATCGTTGTTCATATTCCGAGCGGGCGACAGGGCGACGGTGATCTCATGGATGCAATCGAAGATCCCGGCCTTTTCCAGGATTAACGATTGAACTCCGGCCACCGTTACTCATAGACCCGGGAAATCAAGAGGGCGAAAATAGAAAAACCTCACCGCCGACTGGATTTCAGTATTCTTCGAAGCAACCGATCAATCGCAGAAAGAGAGGCTCGGACTCTTCACATTGACGTTGCTGTTGCTTTCACGCCATTGCCACTGAAGTTGCAGCGTCTGCGTCATTGTGGGGTTGCTGTTGGCCGCACTGTGATTCGGATGATGCGGGACTGTGGGTTTTGTAAGGGGAAGGAATTTAAATTATCTGGCTTCCTGCTTCATGGTTATTGGCCTCCTTTTTCTAGGGTTTCCGAGGGCAAGGCATCTCCATTTGCGTTGACTGCAAGTAAAGTAAAGCCACCCTTATTTGATATTTTTTTGCTTTTTTTTTTAACTTGATTTTCAAAATTATTACGTGCAATTTGCAAAACACTGGCATCTGAAATCTAATAGGATTTTCGGTCGTAATTGTTTATTTTTTAAATTATATTATTTCATTAAAAACGGATCAAGGAAACTATATCGGTAGCGGTTTTTTTTTTAAATATTCTATCAAAAATGTTTAAAATTGATTTTGCTGTTATAGTGATGCGGTGGTCCTGATGATTAGAAGTATTCCAAAAAATAAGATAAATCTATTGTAAAGAGGAAATCCACATTCAAAGACTAAAACAAGACTTACCGGTTTAGTTTTGGTTTTCAAAATTCCAAACAATTTTATTATTCTGATTTCATTAAGCGGCAAATTTTCTAATATTTGGAGAGAAAAAAAAAAGAAATTCCCGATCTAGATTAATGGAGGAACAAATTCTCAAACTACAATTCGAGCATGACTTGTTTTTTGTGATGATTGAGCACTTTCTAACAAAGTGCCTAATGGAGTGAAATTTTAAAGATGGCGTTATAATATATTAATGAAGTTGTTTTAATCATAAAGCGCCTTCTTAATTGATTTTTTTTTTAAATCATATGTTTTCATAAAAAATTATAATATTTGTTAATATTCTATATATTTCATTATAATATATATAAATATATATTAGTATAAACTAGTACCCCGCCCGTGCATTCGCACGACACTATAAAGTAATTCTTATTATTAATAATAGAATACCATTTATAAAACACAATAGATCATATTAATATTGAAAATATTTGAAATAAAAATGACATACATAATGGAGTAAAAGTTAGAGGTATTGATGAGCAAAAGTGACATAATGATCAACCTTATCGATCAAATACATAATGAAGAAACAAAAGTTACAAAAAGACTGACTGAATGGGAAAAAAAGTTACAGAAATTGAGGAATAAAAGTTACATAATGGACAAAATCAACTGTAATAAGATGTTCCAGAACCCATAACCGGATTTTTTATCAAGTTTACAGAAAGACTGACTGGCTGTTCACATTTGTAGCATTCTCCTCCTCCATCAGAACCATCATTTTCTGCATCAAATAAGGATACATCAAGAATAAAGTATAAATCAGTAAGTATGAAGACGTGTGAAACCTTATTGGTAGAAGTTAAAAATAATCTAAGACATGATACACTGCTCAAAAAGAATCTGATAACTAAAATAAAATATAATATAATGCTCCACTAATCCAAAAAATGTCGAGTCATATTTAGTTCAACTAATATAAATATCCAATGGTCTAATACATGATCCACTAATATACTGCTCTAAAATACATGATACGCTGGTCTTAAAATTGATACAATGATCTAATAAAACACAAGATCCAATGCTCAAACAAATTACATGTTATGCTACCCCAAAAAAATGCATGAGCCATTGCTCAATGAAAAAATATATTCCACTACTCTAAATAATGATCCAACGGTGAAATACAATACATGATCCAGTACTCAATTAAAATGCATGATTCACTACCGTAAAAAAATGACCCACTTCTCTAAAACATGTAAATTCAGATTTAGTAGAAGTAGAAAATAACATTTTGAAGTTAAATTCTTGATGACCAATATGAAAACATTTCATTAAATTAATGGTATTGTTGTACCTGGATTTTTAGTGGTGAGAAAGAGTTAAAGTGGTGGATATAGAGGCAATAAGCCATGAGCTGAGCACCTACACATTCAGGCAATATGTTTACCTGTAGATATAGTAAAATTTAAATATAAGAATACATATTGTGTATGACTAATAATGAAACACTTTAATATGAAATCCATAAATATGTATAAGAAATTTGTTAAAACACTAAGAATGAGAAATTGGGAAACAGTTCAATAAGCATTCCATAAATATCTATGTATGACTAATAGGGAAACAGTTACCCATAAAAAATTTGGAATCAGTTATGTTTCAACATCCGGTAAGCAATTATATAAGTTTCAGTGTCATCTAAATGTAGGTGCACCGAACTGATATCTCAAATAAATTCATTGACATGGTATGTAGAACCATCTAGAAATGTCATTGGGGACGAATACATATCCAAGACAAATGGTTCCCCAGAAAAACATTCCCCAAACCATGATTTTCTAGGAGAAGAATCTGAATTCCTAGTAGAATTTAGTTGGCATATCCAAAATGCCCAAAAGATCCACCATTACTAAAACAGAAACCGTCCCCTAAACAGAATGACAACTCACAAACAGATAAAGACATGATTCACTATGACAACACAAAAATAATAACATAAGAAAATATATTTTGAGTAAAGGTTTATGAAGATTAGGTTGACCATATTAACTAATCAAACCAGATATCATATAGGGAATCATTCAACACATTCTAATTCCGAATACGAATCTATTCATATTAACCTATAATGGTGACCATAAGAATTGTGGAAACAGTCTTTCATAAGCAATATGGAAACAATTATGCATAAGAAATCATTAAAAACACTATGAATGAGAAATTGGGAAATAGTTGTATAAGATATCTGGAATAGAGATAGTTTGGATGAAGGGTATCATAACAAAATGTGTATAGAGAATGAATTATATCAGAAAATATGGTTCAGTTATTCTTAAATAGGATCTACTTTTAAATGAGTATAGAACATGCAAAAAACACAATCTCATATAAAACTTTTATTAATAAATGGGAAAAACGTATAGGTGACACTTGAACACATGAACATTCTCTTTTTAGTAAAACTGAACAATATATGCCCTGAAAATCAAGGAGGCTGCAAATAGTGGAGCCCCAAGGTGTCTCCCTTAACAAAAAACATATAATCAACCGGCAAGGACCATATTTCATCATAAATGATATAAGTATTGGAGAGAGTATCTTGAGAAGCTAATGCATCCACAACGAACATACCTTCTCTCTCTATGTGTTTGATGAGGATATCTTGATTGATCAATCTTTGGAACCTTCAAACACTATAATTTAACAACCAAGGATATCGTTTGTTCCATCTCCTCTACTTCAAGAGAATACCCAGCACCAAAAGACGCGTTGAACCCCAGTACCACCAAACCATGGCTGTCTGTCAACAATCTACCTCCACGCATTTGCCCAGCTATGTAACAACAATCCACATTTAAAATCAACCCTTCAATGGGCGCATTCCATCAAAGCCATATCCCATGTTTGACATACCTTACATTCCTCCGAATGCAAGCTCTTGGTTGCAACATTTTGAAGGCCACAACCGAGTCTCCCCCTTCCACCAGAAACCCATGTTCTGCAACCTATAATTTCATATGTACCTCGAAAAATAGATGTGAAATAGGTCTTCCCTCCCATGAACGATTGTGTCCTTCCCATAAAATCCTATAGACAGTGGAAAAGATAATAGCACGAACCTTCCTTTCCATGTACAACATCTGAAATTATATAGTTAAAGATCTCATCCTGCAGCGAGTTGCTATTAAGATAGATGTTAAGCTGTGATAAAAAAAATGTCTGGTATCCATCACCCAATCTCCAGAGAAGAAGATATGGTATGAGGATTCATGATGAGGTGGGAAGCAGCAATGGAATCTGGAAAATAAGGAAACCCACCCAACTAACACAAACTATAGAGAAAACAATTGTAAAATAATCAAATAAAAATGGAAATACTAAATCATGAAAAGAATTTGAAGTTCTAGGATGTCACCCAGAAATACTGTCACCATCAAAAGCTTGGAACATACTTTTCTGCATAGACAAAAAAGATAAAAAATTAGAATACCTTGCTAATTTTGCAGAATAAAAAATACGAATGTTAACATAATATTTATATGAAATGTTATATTTATAAAATGATGACATCTCCTTTAGAGAATAACATTACAATAATATTAACAATTTACATAGAAGCAGTGAAAATTACAATGGTGGTTGTATGATTAAATATAGTTGAAACGGTTCATAGATGACTGCCAAAGATCGTAGGAGACTGCAAGTCATGTAGAAAAATTGGTTGAAGATCTATTTTATAGGTATTTGTAATGGAATGTACTGGAATGTTGGTAATGAAACAATTTTCCAATTCCTGTTTATGTATTCACATGTACAGAGAAAATAATTGTAAAACAATCAAATAAAAATGGATATACTAAATCATGAAAATAACTTGATGTTCTTGGATGTCACCCAGAAATACTGTCACCATCAGAAGCATCGAACATACTTTTCTGCATAGAAAAAAAAGTTAAAAAATTAGAATACCATACTAAATTTGCAGAATGAAAAATATGAATGTTAACATAATATTGAAATGAAATGTTATATTTATAAAATGATGACATCTCCTTTAGAGAATAACCTTAAAATAAAATTAACAATATACATAGAAGCAATGAAATTTACAATGGTGGTTGTATGATTAAATATAGTTGAAACTGTTCATAGATGATTGCCAAAGAACTTCGGAGACTGTGAGTCATGTAGAAAAATTGGTTGAAGATCTAGTTTATAGATATTTGAAATAGAATCTACTGGATTGTTGGTAATGAAACCCTTTTCCAATTCCTTTTTATGTATTCACATGTACATAGAAAACAATTGTAAAACAATAAAATAAAAATGGAAATACTAAATCATGAAAAGAACTTGAAGTTCTAGGATGTCACCCAGAAATACTGTCACCATCAAAAGCTTGGAACAAACTTTTATACATAGAAAAAAAGTTAAAAAATTAGAATACCTTACTTAATTTGTAGAATAAAAAATATGAATGTTAACATAAAAAAAATATTTAGAGACCAAAATCAAAATAACATAACATTTAGCAGGGGGCCTCAAACCTTTAACACCAATATGTCACCAAACTTCCCCTTTCATAACACTTTTCATATAGAATAAATTTTTTTCAGACCCTGAAATTGTTGCACACATATCTAGGAATAAAATGAAGTATAAGGGTGAAAATTTCTATATAATTAAGAGAGAATACATGTTGCAGAGATGTAAAATATCATTGATCTGGATTAATCCAAACGAATGAATGTATTTCCAGGAAGTCATTGCAGAGAATGAACTAAGAAATCTTGATACGTTATGACAGATTAGAAAAGAAAAATAAGTATGAAATAGGTGAAGAACCAAGGGAAATAAATTTTCATTTATAGAACATGAACATGAATCAAAAATAGAAGAGACCGTTGGAATAAACTTAGTCCACTAAAAATAGAATCGCTGGTGAAAACACAGTGAACATCAATAAATGGACAGTGAATCAATCAATAGCTGAGAGTAGAGAAGGTCTGGGTAAATGTAGGGTTACCTCCAATATTGGAGACCCAATTCCTAAGCAGAACTTGTATCACAGGAATTGATTGATATCGTTCGGCGGATGCTGAAGCGAGTCATCGTAGGAGATAGTGAGAGCTCGAAGTCAACTGCAAAGACATTCACTAGTAATAACACGATGAACATTAACGAATGGAATTTGAATTAATCAATAAATAAGAGTTTAGAAGGTTTCGGTAAATGCATAGTTACCTTCAAATAAGGCGACAAAATTACCGAACTGAATCAATCTCGAAGGAATCGATTGATATCGTATGAAATCGGTGGATGCTGAAGCGATTCGTTGAGGGGCTGGGGCCTGGCAGATCACACGGAGGCATAGTTGTGACTAGAGAGGGGATTCATTGAGGGGAGCAGGAGAGGGGATTCAGGGAGGGGAGTAGGAACCCTAGAGCGGGGAGAGGGGATTCGGAGAGGGAACTCGGGGAGGGATACAAGAGGGGAGCGAGTAGACGGTGACTCCGTGCTACGAGAACCCTAGGTCGAGAGCATGAGTGGGAGGAGAAATCCAGGAAATATTCGGTAGGAAGATGGAGTGAACGACGGAAAGTGGTTTTCGTGGAGGTAATATGTGGAACAGAGGCCACATAGAAGCGTGGAGGTTCGAACGGTGGGCACGTGGTAGTGGGAAAATCGTAGCTTTAATATATTTAGTATATTCGTTAATAAATTGTATATATAGGAATATATTTTTAAAATTTCAATACATATGTTATTATAAGATATCCAAATATATATTATATTTTTATATTATGTTAATATTATATATATATATATATAAGTATTTTAAAATACTAAACGCGTGTTTAATGGTCAAAACCATGTAAAACAATCTATGATTAACATTAAAACATATGAAAACTATATTGGAATTATTTTTGATGTGTACGAGTCGACAACATGTCGATCCAACATGTGTTGTGTTCAAACTAATCGAAAAAAGCTTCTCTTAAAGAATGAGAGTCTTAAAAATCTTGCACCATGGAGTCAGAATAGAACAAATAATCTCTGATTGTTGTGAAATCATAGGACAAAAACCGTAGATTGATTTTGAAAATATAAGAACTGACGGCGCGTCAATGCGAGTTGTCGTTTGTGTGAGATGACTAGAAAAACATTTTTAGTAATTTAAAACATTAAAACATGCGTTTAATGGTCAAAATCATAGACAACACTTCAATATGAGTTGTAATTTTGATTGTATTTATAGATTATTTTTTATAAGTTTTTAATGTTGTCTATTTAAAACACAACAAAACTTATTATATTTCAAGCAGGTGACTTTGAAAGACTAAAATATAAATTATATATACAATATAAATGAAACTTAAAACACAGATTCAACATATAAAAATAGTTGAAAATAGAAAAAAATCAGAAATATAATAAACATATATTAATTTACATGACACAAACATTATTGATTAAAACATAACATTTACACATCAAAAAATTTATGTACATAAAATAAGTATAAATAAAATTTAAATGAAATTTAAAACATTGACTGTACAAATAAAAATTAATTGAAAATAAACGGAATCTCAAAAAAAAAAATTAATTTAAAGAAAAAATGTTCACTACAAAAAAAAAATTATAAGCACAAATGTTATGTTTTTTAAACAATAATATTTCGTGTCATTGAAATTATTGTTCATCAATTTATTTTACAAAATCATTTTCAATTATTTTTTATATCTTTAGAAAATGTTTCAAACTTTATCTATGTTGTATTTATACCTTATAATTTATACGTTTTCAAAATCACATACTTGAAACATTATTACATTTCAAGAATGTCACTTTGGAAACATATAAAATATAAACTATATGTACAATCTAAATGAAGCTTAAAGTATGGATTAAATATATAAAAAATAGTTTAAAATAAAAATAATTTCATAAATATGATAAACCAAAATGAATTTACATGACACAAACTTTATTGATAAAAAACATAACACTCACACTTCAAAAAATTTATGCGCATAAAATATAGTATGGATAAAATCAAAATGAAATTTAAAATAATGACTACACAAATAAAAATTAATTGAAAATAAAAAGAATGTCAAAAAAATTAAAATAAAAATTAATTTATAGAAAAAATATTTGATGCCAAAAATATTTATAAATATAAATGTTATGTTTTGAAATAACAATATTTTGTGGCATTGAAATTATTTTTTATCAATTATTTTTAAGAAATTCTTTTTATTTTCAATTTTTTATATGTTTAGTCACCATTTCAAATTTTATTTATATTGTATTTATACTTTTGTATAAATTATATATTTGTTTGTTTATTATTTTTTGGTATTCCTTTTATTTTCAATTAATTTTTGTTTATACAATCAATATTTTAATTTTCATTTAGATGTTATTTATACTCTATTTTATGCGAATAAATTTTTTTAAGTACAAATGTTGTGTTTTTAATCAATAATGTTTGTGTTATTTAAATTAGTTTTTGTTTACTATATTTATGAAATTCTTGTTATTTTCAATTATTTTTTACATATTTAGTTAGTGTGCCAAATTTCATTTAAATTTCATTTATAATTTTTAATTTATACACCTTCAAAATCACCTACTTGAAATATAATAATGTTTCAAATAGGTGATTTTGAAAGACTAAATTATAAAGTATAAATACAATCTAAATGAACTTTGATACAATAACTAAACATGTAAAAAATAATTGAAAATAAAAAGAATTTCATAAAAAAATTAATGAAAAATAATTTCAATGACACAAAATATTGTTGTTTCAAAACATACCATTTGTACTTGTAATTTTTTTTTGTAGATAAATATTTTTTTTGCATTCCTTTTATTTTCAATTAATTTTTATTAGTACATTCAATGTTTTAAATTTCATTTAGATGTTATTCATACTATATTTTATGCACATGATTTTTTTGAAGTGTAAATTTTGTGTTTTTAATCAATAATGTTTCTATCATTTAAATTAATTTTGGTTTTTTATATTTATGATTTTTTTTATTTTCAACTATTTTTTCAGATGTTAAATCCATGTTTTATGTTTTATTTAGGTTCACTTGTAGTTTAAATTTTATAAGCTTTCAAAGTTACTTACTTGAAACTTATTAGAAAAATAATAAATAGAAAATAATAAGTATTAATAAAGATATGACTTAATAATAATAATAATAATGTAAAATAAATAAATAATTAAAACTAATTAATATTATCTATTTACTAATGATCATAATAATAATAATTAATTTTATTATTAATATTTTTAAGACGTAATTATTAATATTATATTAATAATTAATAATATTTAATAATAGTTCTATTATTTACATCATTAGTAATATTAATATCATGAAATTTTTATCATGAAATAAATAATGTTTATATATATAGTTAAATAATTATATATATATATATATAAACAAATTAAAAAAATTAAAAAACAGAGAAGGGAGGGAAATTTCCTAGAATGTGTATTCTTAAACATGTTTACGAAAGACATTTTTCAAGATAGTTCCTACATTTCTACATTTGTCCCCCCAAAACAACCCTAAATTAGGAAATAGTTTTCCGATTTAGGTATTTTGGGAAAATGTCCCTTTTTCCTATTGTATGGGAAAAAACCCTTCATTAAGCACTAACAAAGGAAAAAAATTCACACCAACATGCAAGAATCACATATACACTTAAGAGAAGCATCAATGAAAAGATTCACAACAAGAGGTATGGGGTTCAAATCTCATCCAATGCAAAATTTCTATATGTGGCAAACACTGCTAAATCATTTAGCAGCGGTTTAAACCGTCGCTAAATTGTTCTACGGTAGTTTTCAGAAACCGATGCTAATTGATTGTCGACACACGATTTAACAGTGGTTTAAACCGCTGCTAAACTTGAATCTTGGTGTAGTGCTAGAATTATACAGACCTCCAATGCAATGAGTAAAGATTTACAACTCATGAGATGATATGTAACAGATTAGAGTGTGAACTTAATCTACAATGCCCGGCCCTAGAAGCCTGAAGTCGAAGCATTATTTTATTACATTGACATATATATAGTTTCAAATCTCAAGGGACTAAACCATTTAGAAATTTTTAAAAACCAAACTACATACATGATACCCATATTACATCAGGAAATATAAAATAAGACATGATACATAATAAAATGAAATAAATAGTATCCTTGAAACGCATTCAAATGATTCTTCTTCATAACATGGGGAAAGGAAACATAATAAGGGTGAGCTCAAATTCTCAGTAAGGGTAAGTAAAGAAAAATCAATAATGAATCAATAACAATAAATCAACATTGAAAGGTGAATAACTAAGAACACATGCCATTTAAATAATTGGATAAGGCATAATCAATATGACAAGGTAAGAAACTGAAAACACATGTCATTAAATCAATAAACTGAGAATATAATGCATCCATAGATATGTCAATGCAACAATATCATGGATAATAATAATAAATTAATTCTTGGACTGAGTTCGAAGAGCTTTGTTTGGTTTTGCATCCCCAGAAAGGCCTAGAAGGCCTCCAAGACTGAGTTTTTTTTTGTCACCAACTCCGATTTCTTAAAATTCAAATGTCTATAACTTCTAATCTGAGTGTCTATTTGGCTTGTACCACATATCATATCGAATACCATTTCATGATCTTCGATTTGACTGGTTTTGGAGTTGAAACAGACTCTTAGATTGGAATTTATGGCCGTTTCAAGGTTTTTAGGGGTTTTAGGGTTTGCAGAGTTTCTTAACATTTTTATGTGTTTTAAGGGTACCCCAAATTTTTACCATTATATGTATTTTCAGTCTCGTTTAAGGGGGTCTTATTTCTTTTTTTGATGGAGACTTAATTTATCCTAAGGGCTTACATTGATATTGATATTAAGGTTTTGAAACTTTAGCGTTTTTCACAATGTAGTTTTATTTATAATTAAATATATGCATATTTTCTTCTATTTACTTATAATATGTCACATGTATAAATACATATTTACATAGAAATTTATTTTTAATTGTATAAACCAAATAGAAATAAATTTTTTTAATCATTTAATTTAAAATAAATAATTATCGATTTTATATGCATCTGTAAATATTTATACGTATTTATGTTTATATATTTTGCATATCATATATGTGTAGATATATATAGAGATATTTATATTTACTTATGTTTATATATATTTATGTAATATAAATATGTGTTTATACGAAACAAGTGTAAACCATGGGTTGGAACCCATGATTCAAAAATTTATTTAAGATAAAAGTTCATAAAGTAGAAGAACAAGGGAAGGATGGGGTATAGAACCAAGTGAGAACCACTTCCCACCAGATAAGAAAATCATCTATGCGACTGACCATCACCCCTGCCTCTTGGGTGATGACCCCTCCTCTATGTTTTTGACTATTTCCACGATCCATCATCCATTAAGCATGCATACTCTGTATCATCACCCTCAACTCGATGAGCATTGCCAAATTCCTCAAGGAACACCTTCTTACTCTTAGACCTATTCAAGACATCAGTAATACTAAGTGATCTTACCTGAGAACCATCAGACATATCATCAATTTTATTTTTTGTAAGAGTTGGTGTCCTAGAACCAATTTGTTGTACTTGGATTACATGAATATTAAATATATATTTAATTATTAAACATCTTATTACATATTGTTCATTGTTCTGCATGACTATAGTGTAATAATGTTCTAGAGTATTGTTCGCATTGAAAAGGTCATAATAGTTCCCCGCTATGATGAGAACCTTGAAGTTCTATGAAAATATTCTTAAATACAGTTCCATGGTTGTATGACATACTATAATGGGACACATAGTATACATACCGTCAGGTGTGAGTACTCGTAAGCATATGAGACTTCCTCTCATGAAGTTCGTACTTGGTAATCTCCAAGATGAGAGATTATGAGAACATATCTGCCAGTAGGAATTCCACATGTTTTAGTGTCATCGAATATTCCTATATGTGAACATGTGTAATGATCCTTAGATTTTAAGATTATCATTAATACATGTCACGAATCGCGCACTTTGATTTACTGACAAAAACCGTCACACAGACAGTTGACGGGAAGTAGGGTACGTTGGGTGCGTCATGAGTGGAATGTTATTAATGGATAAGTTGATAAAGGATTTGTCCCTTCCATTCATGATAGTTAATATCTCGTCCCTTTGATTGAAATAGAATCGTCGCGCGAAATTCCATGGCCATGGTGTAACGGCGAGTTTATTTCAGGTAGTCAAAGAACAACGTATCAAGCACAAAGGTTGATGACACTAACATGAAACCTGCTTGATGATATATTGAGACAAAGAGATTATATTACATAGTGAGCATTCATATGTGGATATTTCTGTTGTGACTTTAATTTCTTTCTATTGGGTGCCTTGATCCGTTGCTAGAGAGTACTCTTGGACTTTAAACAAGCCTTCCTAATGCCAACGAGAAAGAATCCTAGAGGGTCACACACTAAGTGTTTTTGGTGACCTCAGTTAAATTATATTTGAATTTAATTAATGGAATAAATATTATTCTCAAGATAGTGGAATAATTTTATTAAAGTTAAAATGATTGCATAAATTAAATAAATATTTATTCATTGGATTGTGGGTAAAATATATTTATTTATTTTATTGAACATTTAATAAATATTTATTTACTAGTTTTTAAATAAAATATTTATTTAAGAGAATAAATTATTTATTTATTTATTCAGGTGTTCAATAAATGGAAGTGGAGTTCGAGCGGACCAAGACCATCCCGGTAGTAAAATAATTATTCGCAAGACGGTAAATAATTATTTAACAAGTTGACATAAGTTAAAATAATAATAACACTGCTATTATTTTGTGATGCGGAATTTTATTTATAATTCTGTTTTGTGCAAGTTGGCACACCATAAATAATAACATGGTATTATTATTAAAAGAATGAGTTTTCTCTAAGGTTATGAATGTATTTTATTGTTTTTATGCAATTAAATATTGTAACTGAAGCCCCATGTCGATGAATAGACATGTTCGTCTATTGTGACATGTACCGAACTGTACACCCGGTGAATTGAGAATTATTGAGCTAAAAAATTTCTCTCAAATCCTCTTCCTGCCCCTCTCAAGAACAAGAGATTTTTTTCAAGGCCGAAGAACAAGCGATCAAGAACGCACAAGAGACTCGCTTCGCCGCGCTAGCACCCAGAGAATGAGTGGTGCCAATCGGAGGCCTTCAAGGCACGTGTGGATCACCGCTAGAAGGATTCTAATTTGTATCATCACAAGCACAACGAGATAATCCGGAAGGTTCATTTCAAATGATCAACATCATCAACAAAGAAAATACCGAAGATCCAGGTATTCTTTTCTTTATGAAATTAATTAAATTAATTATAAACATGATGTGCAAGATCCTCTCTAAAGATTTCAGGCCTCTTCTTTCTTTATCTAAATATTTGATTCTATTCCGTGGAGACTGGCATTCATCATTGTATTGATCCTGGAATAATAATTGATCATGGTAAAAATTCAAGTTGGGAACTGGCCCAATTGCGCTTCCACTACACTCAGAACCTTCAAGTGGTATCAGAGCGGGTTACATCACAGTTTATAATTATTTAAATAATTCATTGATGATTTACGGTTTAATAATTTAGTTTGTCAATTCAAGTTAATCATTCTGCAAATATAATTCTCAAGATTTGTTTCTCATCTTTTTTTTCTCATTCACCTTATAGAAATGACCTTTTCTTTTAATTTTTATTAAAATAAAACAGATGATCTCATCCAGAGGTGCCAAAGGTTCCTGACTGTACAAAACTAAAATACACGACATGTAGTTGGATTCACATGCTGTGTATCAAGGTTCAATGCATCAGGACTGGTCCGCCAAACCAAGCCATGTCATTGGAGTTTTTCTAAGTCTTAAAGATTCTGTGTGTTGACTAGAAAAAGGTGGCACACTGTTTCCATATTACATGCCATATGGCCCACTGGACATAGCATGTAGTCCCTTCAGGTTAGGGTTGGACAGTGTACCCCGTACACAACTTGCCCGACTGGAGACTGTGTAACACAGATACTACACGGTGTGTGTCCCACTAGACACGCCATGTACTTTGAGGATTTATGAAGTACATATACATGCCATATCCCCAGGCACATACTTTGGATGGACGGTGAATGATAGTACACACTATGTAGTAGGAACTACACGTCATGTACTCATCCAAATTATACAGATTTATTAAAATTTATTATTATATTATACAAACCCTTGAGACGTGTACCATGATTCCATCGTAAAGCTGGGGCACAACACGTGATAGGTGTTTTATATATATGTGTGTTTAATTTGACATCTACGTAATGTTCATTCCTACCCATTGGGTAGTTATGAACGAGAATTCACCGGGTTGCCTCCAAGGTACAAGTTACATACAAAGATAATTTTAAATGATTTTTTTTAAAATTATGATAGATGAAAATCTCAATGAAATTTAGAAAAAGGGTTTAAGATAAAAGGATTTATTAATTAAAGATAATAATTAATTGATTCGAGCGTGATTTATCTTAAATAAAAATGATTAAATAATTGAATACTAGTTTTATTAAATGTGTAACTCGTTGCATGTATGTGGGTGATCATGAACTAGACCAAGACATTTTCATGTAATTGGTTTCCTTTTAATTTATTTATTGAATTAATTGTTGACCAATGAGCCATATATCCTCATTAATATGTAGGGCCTACGTGCCCATGGTTTCTTTTATGTAAACCCCCCCGTTTTACCCTTCACCTGTGCGTGAGTTTAAAAGCATATGTAATGGATGGAACTCCCAAGCTAGTGGATACAGTTCAAGCTAGAGCTGAGATGAAACCAATCCCAGGAGATAAAGAGATAGACAGGTGGAAAGCTGTAAACACGAACCCAAAAGGTTCAAGGTGTTTCTCCCCTAGGTCAGTGTTAGTCTATCAACCGCTAGATAAACTAACCATTATAAAATCTCATGATCATGCCCTTTGCTTTATTTTATTTCCGTCAGTTGCATGGTTTATCATTATGAATGTGTTGTAACGATCACATAATTAATGAATTAAACAAGCATGCAATATGGAACTAAAATAAACTAAGATTATGCATAAATATTATCAAGACATAGTTAATCACTTAAGTAAGTTCCACTTAATATTAACAAGAATGTGATAATAATAATAATCAATTCACGCATAAGAGATAAAAAGCCCTCAAATAAAATATTAAGTTAGACCAAGCCTTATGTTACTTGATTAAGGGAAAAAATCAATAAAACTATGTGTTTGACTAGCCCTTATTGGGACAATTAATTTTATACAGAAAGCCCTTATGAAAGGTTTCAGGTTGACTTAACCATATTACATCAAGAGGAGTAGCCCTTTCTAGACTTGGTATAATATTGGAGGTAAGAGTTAAGGAAATCCAAAGTCAGGATTTCAAGATTGGGGAGTCCACTTAACAGATCAAGGAGTTGCAAGCCTATAGTTGACAAAGACTTGCCTACCTAAATACCTTCAAATATATTGACCAACCCTTGTTGGGGTTATGCGAAGGGGAATATGGATCCTTTCCATTATAATTTCATGAC
Organism: Viscum album; assembly: GCA_963277665.1. NCBI lineage: Eukaryota > Viridiplantae > Streptophyta > Magnoliopsida > Santalales > Viscaceae > Viscum > Viscum album. The sequence continues at coordinate 878,973,652 of OY728153.1, read as the reverse complement.
AACTGGATATTCTAAGTTCAATGGTGAGGGTCATTGGGATTTGATAAAATAGTGTGAGACATAATAAAATTAATTTATTATTTCTTATAAAATGTAATCAAGAAAGTACTAATGATATTCTCTTTTAATTGTAGAATAAAATGACAAACTCTTCAACCACACTATCCCTACGATCAATTCTAGATAAATACAACATCCTCACCAACAGTAACTTCCAGGAATGGTTTAGACACTTTCAGGTTATTCTATGCCATGAACATAAGTCTTACGTGATTGAGTCAACATTACCTGATCCACTTTCCCAAGAGGTGAGTGAAGAATAGTTCTTGGTCTATGAGAAATATATGAATGATGTGGTTGACGTTCAATGTTTGATGCTATCATCAATGTTTAGTGATCTCATGAAGTCTCATGAAAACATGGATGCCTATAGCATGCTTGAGCACCTCCGTGGTCTTTACCAGGAGAGAGAAAGACAAGAACAGTTTGAGATATCCAAGGCACTCTTTTAGAGTAATATTGGATAAGGTGCACCAGTTGGGCCTCACATAGTCAATATCATTGGCTACATTGACCGCTTGGAGGTTCTAGGGTTTAAACTCCCCAAAGAACTGGGTACCGATCTCATTCTTGCATCACCCCCTCATAGATTCTCCAACTTTGTTGTTAATTTCAATATGAACAACATTGAGAAGTCTATATCTGATCTTATTATCCTCATTCACCAAGTGGACAAAGATATGAAGCACAAAAAGACTTATGTCCTTATGGTGAATAAGAGGAAAGGGAAGGCAAATATCTTTAAGCTCAAATATTCTTCACGCCCTTCCAAGAAAAGGAAGATCAAAGGGGAGGCAAGGGAACATGAAGTTTTTTATTTCACATGTGTCAAGAAAGGCCACTAGAAGAAGAACTACACCCAGCCTAAGAAGAAAGGGGAAGTTTAAGGTGTGTTTATTATTAAATGCAATCAACATGTTTTTACAAATTGGGTATTATATACAGCTTTTGGTTCTCACATATGTATCCAAATATAGGAACCAAGTAGATTCAAGAAGATTGACTGAGGGTAGGTAGATCTACAAGTGGCCAACGGATCTAGACTCGCTGTTGTAGCTGTCAGGGACTACCACATCACATTGCCAACTGGGATGATCTTGGTGTTCAAGGGTTGTTATTATGTGCCACATATTACTAAAAAAATTATTTCTATATCCATATTAGATACAAATGGATTTGTTTTCATGTTTGGAAATGAATTTTTATTCTTTTACAAAGATAACATTTGTTTTGGAAGGGCACATTTATACAATGGTCTTTATGTGTTGGATTACACAAACCAAGCAATGGAAATTGATAACAAAGATACTTCACATGGCTCATACCACACCCAAATTTGGCATCACCGGCTAGGTCATGTAAATGAGAAACGCTTGACAAAGTTACATCAAGATGTCATACATGTTTACAAGGGAAAATGACCAAAGCCCCATTTAGTGGGAAAGGTGAAAGGGATAAAGAGCTTATTAAATTGGTTCATACCGATGTGTGTGGACCATTTCCAGTTGAAGAAAGAGGATGGTACTCATACTTCATAACTTTTACTGATGATTTTAGTAGATATGGATATATCTACTTAATGAGGTATAAGTCAGATTCTTTTGATAAGTTCAAAGAATACAAGAATGAAGTTGAGAACCATCTTGGGAAAAATATTAAGAAACTCCACTTAGACCGAGGTGAATAATATCTTAATCAAGACTTCATTGATTACTTACGAGAGTTTGGGATCCTATCCTGACTCACTCCTCCTTACACACCCCAGTGGAATGGTGTGAGAAAAATGAGGAACCACACTTTATTAGACATGGTGAGATCAATGATGAGTCATGTGGTTCTTCCCTTATTCTTTTGGGGATATGCGTTACAAACAGCAGTGCACATACTAAACCAAGTACCAAATAAATCGATAAATGGTATTCTATATGAGTTTTGGAGTGGAAAGAAAGCCATGTTATCGAATTTACATGTGTGGGGAAGTGATGCATTTTTTAAGGCCTCTTTAGGTAACAAAATTGCACCCCAAGGCACAAAGTGTACCTTTATAGGATACCCCAAGGAAACAAGGGGATATTACCTATACAACCCCTCAGACAAAAAGGTTATAATCCCAAGAAACACCATATTCTTTTAGAGGGAGCACATCTCAAAAAGAGATAGAGGGAGTGAGATAGACTTAGATGAAGTTGAGGCTCAAGGTAGACAAGAGTTGGTACATAAACATATTCTATAAAGTCCCATGGAAGAAAGAATTATTCTAGAGACACAAGAATTGCGTAGGAGTACAAGAGAGGTTAGAGAACCAGAATGGTACGGTTTTCTAGTTACCAAATATGGTGAATAATTATTAGTTGATAATAATGATCCTCTAACCTATAAGAAAGCAGTAAGTGGCACTGATGTTTCCAAGTGGCAAGAAGCCATGAATTCTAAAATTGATTGCATGTACCAAAACCATGTCTGGATTTTGGTAGAACCTCTAGTTGATGTAAATCCCATTGGTTGAAAATGGATATTCAAGATGAAGCTGGACATGGAAGGAAAAGTCAGTACCTATAAGGAAAAATTGGTTACAAAAGGATTCAAGTAGCATCAAGGCATTGACTATGATAAAACCTTTTCACGAGTTGAAATGTTGAAATCCATCAGAATTCTATTGGCCATTACTGCTTACCATGACTATGAGATTTGAAAAATGGATGTCAAAACATCCTTCCTTAATAGGAACCTTCAGGAAGATGTCTACATGACACAACCTGAAGGGTTTATGACTCCAAAGGATGCCAATATGGTACACAAGTTACAGAAATCCATTTATGGATTAAAGAAAACATTCAGGTCATGGAACATTCATTTTGATAAATCCATAATGAAATTTGGTTTTATCAATAATGAATGTGATCCTTGTGCCAACAAAAAGTTTAGTGGGAGTATAATTGTTTTCCTAATAGTATATGTTAATGACATATTACTTATTATAAATGAGATACCGGTCTTATAGTCTGTTAAGGCATGGTTGAATCAATGCTTCTCCATGAAGGACTTGGGTGAGATAATATATATTCTTTGGATCAAGATCCATCATGATAGATCCAATAGATTGTTGCACCTAAGTCAAAGTACATACATTGATAAGATACTGAAGAGATTCAGTATAGAACAATCCAAGAGAGGATTGTTGCCAGTGTCACATGGTATTAATCTTTCCAAGAAAATGTGTCCTCAGACACATGAGGAAATAAAGATAATGGAAAGGAATCCATATGAATCAGCGCTTGGGTTAGTCATGTATGACAAGCTATGTAGTAGGCTGGATGTCGCCAACGCATTGAGTGTGGTAGACATATATCAAGCTAACCCAGGTGACTGCCATTGGATGACAGTCAAGTCTATCCTAAAGTATCTAATGCGTACTAAGGAAATATTCATACTTTATGGAGGAGATGAGGAACTAGTCATTAGAGGATATGAATATGCTAGTTTCTATACTGATCAAGATGACATGAAGTCAGAAACAGGATACATCTTCACTTTGAATGGAGGTGTAGTGAGCTGGAAGAGCTCAAAGCAGAGTGTGGTCATAGATTCTACAACAGATCCTGAGTATATCATAGCTTTTTAGGAAGATGAAGAATAAGTTTGGATGAAAAGCTTCATCTAGGAGATAAATGTGATACCTAGCATTAAAGATCCCATCACACTGTACTGTGATAATACTATAGTGGTGGCTCTCACAAAAGATCCAAGGTCACATCAGTGGACAAAACACATACTTTGGAAGTATCATCTCTTGAGGGATTTTTCTCAGAGAGGTGAAGTTGCAGTGAGCAGTATTTCCATGGAATACAATTTGATAGACCCATTGACTAAAGCCTTGACTCAGCAGAAACATGATCATCACGTGAGGTCTAGCAGACTGAAATTCATAGGCAGTTGGCTCTAGTCCAAGTGGGAGTTTGTAAGAGTTGGTGTCCGAGAACCAACTGGATGTACTTTGATTACATGAATATTTAATATATATTTAAATATTAAATATCTTATTACATATTGTTCATTATTCTGCATGACTATAGTTTCATAATGTTCTGGAGTATTTGTCACATTGACATGGTCATAGCAGTTCCCCGCTATAATAAGAACATAGAAGTGCTATTACAATATTATTAAATATAGTTCTGTAGTTGGATGACATACTATAATGGGAAACATATTATACATATCATCAGGTGTGAGTACTCATAAGCATATGAGACTTCCTCTAATGAAGTTCGTACTTGGTAATCTCCAAGACAGAAGATTATGATAACAGACTCGCCAGTAGGAATTCCGCATGTTTTGGTATCATCGAATATTTCTATCTATGAGCATGTGTAATGATCCTTAGACTTTAAGATTATCATTAATATCTATCATGACTCACATAATTTGATTTAATTACAAAAACCGTCACGCAGACAGTTAGCGGGAAGTAGGATATGCTGGGTGCATCACGAGTGACATGTTATTAATGGATAAGATGAGGAAGGATTTATCCCTTCCATTTATGTAAGTTAATATCTCAACCCTTTGATTGAAATAGAACTGTCACCCAAAATTCCATAGCCATGGTGTAATGACGAGTTTATTTCAGGTAGTCAAAGAATGACGTATCAAACACCAAGGTTGATGACACTATTATGAAACCTTCTTGATGAGATATTGAGACAAATGGATTATATTACATAGTGAGCGTTTGTATGTGGATTTCATTATTGTGACTTTAAGTTCTTTCTCTTGGGTTCCTTGAACCATTTCTAGACAGTACTCTTAGACTTTAGACAAGCCTACCAATGAGAAAGAATCTTAGAGGGTCACATACTAAGTGTTTTTGGTGGTCTCGATTAAATTATATTTGAATTTAATTAACAGAATAAATATTATTCTCAAGATAGTGGAATAATTTTATTCAAGTTAAAATGATTGCATAAATTCAATAAATATTTATTCACTGTATTGTGGGTAAAATATATTTATTTATTTTATTAAACATTTAATAAATATTTATTTACTAGTTTATAAATAAAATATTTATTTAAGAGAATAAATTATTTATGTATTTATTCGGGTGTTCAATAAATTGAAGTGGAGTTCGAGCAGACCAAGGCCAATCCGGTTGTAAAATAATTATTTTTAATATGATAAATAATTATTTAAATAGTTGACACACGTTAAAATAATAATAACCCTGGTATTATTTTGTGACGCAGAATTTTATTTATTATTATGTTTTGAACAAGTTGGAGCACCATAAATAATGATGAGGTATTATGATTCTCTCTCAAATTTACCCAAGAGATGAAGGTAGAACGGTCCTTGTGGTTTAGCTTGGGTTATCGAATCCTCAGAGACCTAAGAAGAAACCTATAGACACGTACATTCTATAGACTGTTTTTGGCTATGAAGTGGCCAACTTGGGTTGATTTTATATGTGTTTAAAGGATAACTAACAGATTTAAGTGAATTCAATTTAAAAGAATGAGTTGATCCTAGGTTATCTCTCAGGGTGGATTGGATGAATTGCTTTTTTAATGATTTCAATTTCTTATAATTGAGATGGATTAATTTAAGAAGATTAAAAGAAATCATCACTTACTGTTTTAATGCCTACAAACCCTAATACTAATCACCTATAAACTTGAAGGATCAAAGTTTTGAGCACTCCAAGGTAGAGGTTCGTATTAGCACTTGAATGTGTGACCTTAAATTCAATAAGGATGAAGATGTTTTAAAATCATCAAATAAAAATCTTATTTAAAAGAAGTGATTTACCATTAATAGAGTGATAAATAACATCCAATCCAGCCCCTTGCTACTCCATTGGATCAACCTATAAAATAGTTAGCCCTCCTTTGATGACATGTCTTCAACGGAAGCGGGAAGTAGACTTACAAAGGTGGAATTGAAGAAGTAAAAACAACAAAAAAAAAGACCACTCCTCCATTGTGTGATAAATATCACAAGGTTTGGTATGAACAAGTTCACACCTTGAACCAACGGTATCAAAGTGATAAGGAGAAGAACATAATAATAATATAATAAGAACTTTTATTAATAAACAATGATGATTTAAAACAACTTACACGTGGAAGATAAATTTGAGACAACAAAACCGCAACATAACATTACAATGAAAGGAAGATCAAAGATTCTTCAATCCTCCAACACCACTGCCTTAAATAGGAATTTTTGAGCCCTTGGGTCGAGGCTCCAATGGTCCAAGTCTCCTCAATTAATTGTGGTAGACCATAGGTGGGTGTAAAGTAAGGGAGAGTTGATTTTTCCACCCTTGACCCGAGGTGGCAGCCAGCTTTCCTTCACCGAACAGATGCATCTGAAAGACCTTATAGATGGCCGAATCAGAGTGGGTCATAGAAGAATAAAATGGAGCTCCGGATTTCTTCTAAACTCCTGTAAATTTGGTCCCATTTGGAGTTGCTTATTCCGAGATATGACAAAATTAGTGGACTGTTTTTTCTGGGCCGCAGAATCTGGCCCAGAATTGTATCTCTAACTTTGGATGTCTTAATGACCACCATAGATTCATAATTATCATTGGATCATGAAGAGTTATTTGTTCCTATGAATGTCTTTTATCATCCCACAAAATTTGGGATTCATTGGGCCTGTATGTTGGTCCCCACAGTCTCATCAGTGGGCTAGTGTTCAATCTGCCTTCTCTAGAATTGCTTCCTTTCATCACAAAATATCCCCATATTCTTCCATGAATTCTCCATTGATCCCTAAATGAAACATGTTAATATTGGATTGTAGATCAATTTTCAAAAATATAAAATTAAAATATGTATAATCAGATGAATCATTGGGTACTTAAAATGATGTTAAAAAATGTACCACATAATAGTGCAATTTAAGAAGGTATTACAATCATAATGTGAAATGATGTTCGAAGTGTAAAATGAACTAAAATGGTGTTTATGAATAATAAGGAACATGAATATTATATATATTAAAAATGAATATTAGCCTCATTTAGTGGCTAATCACACTCCCCAACTTGAGTTTTGCTAGTCCCGAGCAAAATATATCTGAACAATATGAAATTCGAATTCCCTTTTCCAAAAACATTTTAATACACAATGATCACCAAAAAACCTTATACCAAAAAATCATGAAAACCATCAAAATATTTTAATACAAGATAGTTTCATAAGCAGATCCCAATCCCAAGCCCATTCCTTTGTTCAAATTCATTTTCATATTTCATCCAATATCAATTAAGTATGAGGATGTGTTGTGCATCACAATAGACATGGGGGTTCATCTTTATTCAAGGGGGAAATTACGGAAGCGCTAGGTGGAATCACATTTCAATATTAAGATGAGTATTCATTTTTTTTTGTATAATTTTTTTTGTTTTTTTGTTGTTTTTTTGTTGTTTTTTCAATTTTTCCATGGTACTTGAAGTTGCACTCAAAAGAGTCAACCCCTATAGCGAGACTTTGCCGATGACTCCCAGGCTCAAAGACCTTAGGGCACCAAGGGAAGCCCACATACTCGGGCATCATCTTGAGTTAACTCAGTCAAAAACAAATTCAAATTACCAAAAATAGAGATAAAATTACTAACTCTGGGCCAGACAACTATGGAGTCACGATCCCCAAGTGCCGAAAGCCATGCATTAGGTCATTTCATTGCTCTACGCGCAAAAAAAAAAATTTAATTTTTTTTTGAATACTCATATTAAACTATAATGATCACCAAACCTATGCTATTTATTTAGGGGACCCCATGAACTTAAACTAATACCCCACTATCCAAAGGACGTGCATTGTGAATTTTTTTTATTTGGATGAAAATATAAACGATGAAATATCACATTGGACAACCACACTTTCCAAAATCTATGTTCATGAAATTATACAAGGATTAAAATCAGAATCAGGGTATTCTAAATTATTTTATATTCAGTTTCAAAGTGTACAATGTGTATTACCATGTTTAAAGTTAAAGGAATTTTTCCTTCCATTTAATTTTTTTCAAATCATTAATTTTTTTTTGACACAGAAGCATTTTTTTTATTTTATCTCTCCCCCAACTTAAAAAAACACTGTTCCCAGTGTTTGAAGAAATAAAAATTTAGAAGGAGTAGAGGCAGATAATGGAAGTTCAAAAAGGAAATTGAAACTGAGGATCATGGAATGAAATCACCTGATGGTTGAAGCTGAAGTTCTTCCTGCTCCAAATTAGTCCTTTGATCTCTTGGGGGATGTAGGCACCTCCTTGATTGAACATGTATCACCCAAAATAGTACCTAAACAAAAAGAAGAACAAACCAGACAAAACAAACAACACAACGACTTATTTAATTCCAAGTATCATCATTTTTATGGTTTTTCCTGTTTTTTTATTTTTTATTTTTTAAATCAAACTAATGATAAATTGTCTTCTTTTTAATTTTCTGGGTAAGGTATTACTCAGGGATCACACCGTGTGACATGGATGAATACGATTCTCCCCTTTCATACCCATCCATACTCATAATAGAAGAACAGGTCAATAATCCTTTTTTTAAATGTAAAAATGATTAATTAATCCTATTTAAAATATAAAGTTTATTAAAACAACAAAATGATAAGAAACTTGAAAACCATGGGTTGCCTCCCATGCAGCGCTTTGTTTAACGTCGTTAGCCTGACATGGACCCTAAATCTATCAATTTTTTTCTTGTTCATAGGTTGGCTCAGTTAACTCAACCTCTATTTCCTATTTATTGAATGATTCAATGAATGGTTTTAACCTTTGACCATTGACCTTGAAAATGTAACCACTTGTGGGATCTTTAATCTCTACTGCCCCATGGGGGAATACATGATGCACTATGAAAGGTCCTGACCATCTAGACCTTAACTTTCCCAGATGTAAATGAAGTTTTGAACTATACAAGAGCACAAGTTTTCCCAGTTCAAAATGTTTGACCTTGATATTCCTAGATTGGTAGGCTTGAACTCTAGATTTATTGATCCTTGAATTTTCATAAGCCTCCATCCTTAGTTCCTCCAGTTCATTGAGATCTAATTTCCTTTTTGTTCCGGGCAATGAGAGGTCATAATCCATTTTCTTAATTGCCCAAAAGGCCTTATGTTCAATCTCCACTGGCAAATGACATGCTTTACCATAAACCAACCTATATGGGGATATTCCTAAAATGGTTTTATATGCAGTTATATAGGCCCAAAGAGCATCTAAGAGTTTCTCAGACCAATCTTTCCTAGAGGGGTTGACAGTTTTTTCAAGAATTTGCTTAATCTCCCTATTCGCTAACTCAGCTTGACCATTGGTTTGAGGATGGTATATAGTGGACACTTTATGAGAAATACCATACTTAGACATGAGTGAAGCGAATGGGCAGTTGCAGAAATGGGTTCCTCGATCACTGATTATAGCCCTAGGAATTCCAAATCTTGAAAATATGTTCTCTTTTAGAAATCAAATCACAACTTGATGATCATTGGACTTAGTGGGAATGGCCTTAACCCATTTTGAGACATAATCAACAGCTAAGAGTATGTAGAGGTATCCTTGAGAGTTTGGGAAGGGACCCATGAAGTCAATTCCCCAACAGTCAAATATTTCAACCACTAAGATGGGAGTGAGTGGCATTTGATTTCTTTTTGTGATGGACCCTACTTGTTGACACCTAGGACATCTTTGAAAAAATGTGTAGGAGTCCCTTGAGAGGGTGGGCCAGAAAAGACCACATTGAAGAATCTTAGCAGATGTTTTCTTAGAGGAAAAGTGACCTCCACATGCCTCACTATGACAGAATTTAAGGATAGACTCTTGTCCAGATTCGGGAACACACCTCCTAATGACTTGGTCAGGGCAGAACTTATAGAGGTATGGATCATCAAACACATAGTGTCTAACATTAGAAAGGAATTTCCTTCGAGCTTGAGTCCCTAAGAATTTTGGAATGACTCCTGTAACTAAGAAATTGGCTATGTCGGCATACCAAGGGCAGTCACTCACAGAGTATAGGTGTTCATCAGGAAACGAATCAGACACAGAAAGGTGATTTGATTTGTCTTTGAATTCCATCCTAGAGAGGTGATCAGCTACAACATTTTCAACTCCCTTTTTATCCTTGATTGTGAGGTCAAATTCTTGTAAGAGAAGGACCCACCTAATTAGTCTAGCCTTAGAATCTTGTTTTTGGAAGAGGTATTTTAGTGCAGAATGGTCAGTGAACACAGTGATGGGGGATCCTAAGAGGTAGGACCTAAACTTATCTAAGGAAAACACAATAGCAAGTAACTCCTTTTTAGTGGTGGTGTAGTTTATTTGGGAATCATTTAAGGATTTTCTTTCATAACCAATGACATAAGGATTTTTATCACAACGTTGTCCTAACATAGCTCCTACAACAAAGTCACTGGCATCACACATAAGTTCGAAAGGAAGGTTCCAATTTAGAGATTTCATAATGGGAGGAGAGGTGAGAGAGGATTTGAGGGTTGAGAATGAACCCTCACAGCTTTCGGTCCAAACAAATGGAGCATCCTTTACTAGTAGAGCACAAAGGGGACGGGAGATTGAACTAAAGTCCTTGATGAATCTTCTATAGAAACCAGCATGTCCTAAGAAAGACCTCACTTCCTTGACAGTTTTGGGTGATGGAAGGTGACGAATGATGTCAACCTTTGCTTTATCAACTTCAATCCCCCTACTCGAAACCAAATGGCCTAGAACAAGTCCATCTTTAACCATGAAATGGAATTTTTCCCAGTTTAGGACTAGATTGTTTTCTTCACATCTTGACAAGACTCTCTCCACATTCTGCAGACATCCCTCAAAAGTATCCCCAAACACAGAGAAGTCATCCATGAAGACCTCTAGAAAATACCCTACCATGTCTGAGAAGATTCCCATCATGCACCGCTGGAAGGTTCCAGGGGCATTGCATAACCCGAAGGGCATGCGTTTGAAAGCAAAGGTTCTGAAAGGACATGTAAATGTAGTCTTCCCTTGATCCTCTAGGGAGACCTCAATTTGATTGTACCCTGAGTACCCATTTAAGAAACAGTAGAAGGCATGACCTGCCACTCTCTCAAGGACTTGGTCAATGAATGGTAAGGGGAAATGATCCTTCTTGGTGAATGAGTTTAGCTTCATATAGTCAATGCATACCCTCCATCCACTACTCACCCTTGTTGAAAGAATCTCTCCATCCTCATTTGTTATCACTGTGATTCCAGCCTTTTTTGGAACCACTTGGATTGGGCTCACCCACTCACTTTCAGCTATGGGATATATGATACCAGCTTTTAACAATTTTAGAAGTTCCTTCCTTACTACCTCCATGAGATTAGGATTGAGTCGCTGTTGAGGTTGACGACATGGCTTTGAATCAGATTCCAGAACAATCCTATGAGTCCCGATAAGTGGGCTAATCCCAGGAATATTAGAAAGGGTCCAACCAATGGATTTCTTATGCTTCCTAAGGACATCTAGAAGCATCCTCTCATGATTAGCTTCAAGAGAAGAAGAAATGACAATAGGATGTGTTTGATTTTCCCCTAGGAAGGCATACTTTAGTGCAGCAGGAAGTTCCTTCAATTCAAGATCAGGTTGGTTCATAATTTCTGCAAAAGATTGGGACATTGGATCAAGATCAATTTCTTTTTTTAGAGTTTCATATAGGATTGATTCCCCACATATAGAAGTTTCAGCTACTAGATTGGCTTGATCAGATTTAGGGAAGGAAGTTTGATTGGTCTCCATGAAATTGGTTTCTTGAAAGGTTTCATTGATTGTTGGACCTAAGAATTCATCATAAGAGCAATTTGAAAATGATTCAATCCAAGGAGATAAACTTCCTTCATATGAACAAAGGAAATCAATCTCATCCTGACTTAAACATCCATCAAATATTCCTTGATGTTCCATGGATTCATTATCAATGCTTCCTATCATGTTTACTTCATGAATGTCCTCGTCATCCCCTATTTGTGATCTTTCATTATAGATGTTCAAGTCTAGACTCATGTTCCCAAAGGTGATGGTCATGTTCCCATTTCAGACTCGGATAACAGATTTGATTGTTGCAAGAAAAGGACGGCCAAGGATTATTGGGGTTTGTTCCTTATTTCCTAAGTTTGGATGGGTTTCAAGGACAACGAAGTCAGCAGGGTAGATGAATTTTTCAACCTTTACCAGAACGTCCTTTAAAATACCCTTTGGAACCCTAATGCTACGATCAGTAAGCTGAAGTGTGACAGATGTGGGTTGGAGCTCTTCTAGGCCTAACTGGAAGTACACAACATATGGGATGAGATTGACACTAGCACCTAGGTCACACAAGGCCTTGAAAACTTTTCTCTCTCCTAGTTCAACATTGATGTAAGGGAAACCTGGGTCTTTAAACTTAGGAGGAATGGTCCCTTGAATGGTGGTACTCACATTAGCAGCCAAAAGGACTTGGTTTTTATGTGAAAATTTTCTTTTAAAAGTTCACAAGTCCTTAAGGTACTTTGAGTAGGCAGGTATGGTTTGGATTGCATCGAGAAGGGGTATGTTCACCTTGACTTGTGAAAATATTTCCCTCAACGTTTCACTTAGTTCTGGCTTGGTTTTCCCCCTCATGCGTTGAGGAAATGGTGCAGGTTGTGGGGTTGTTTGTTGAAGAGTTGTTTCTTTCACATTGTTATCAGTTTCCTCAGTTTGATCTTGTGGTTCATTTGAATTTTCATCCAAGTTTGAATCTTCAGGTGGGTTCTAAATTAGTTGTTCAGGTTTCTCAATTGATTTCCCACTTCTTAAAACAGTCACAACCTTTAGTTGTTCATGAGTTGTTTGAGAACAACTTGACTCTCCCCTTGAAGTTGAGGATGGCACCACCTGAGTAGGCATGGGTGCCTTTCCAGTTTTGATGGTTTGAAGTTCTTGTTTTAGGGAAGAGACTTATGAGTTCATCCTCTCCATTTGTTTGCACAGTTGTTTTAGTAGGCTTTGTGGAACAGTTTGGGTGGGTGCTTGAGTAGGTTGGTTTATCCCAGGGGGATATTTTGGAGGTGGTATGGTTTGTTGAAAATGGACCGATGGCTGTTGGTATTGGATAGGTTGGGTTTGGAACTGGTTATGGGTTTGGTAGTTCTGATGGGGGTAAGGATTTTTTCCCTGTGGTTGTCTAGGTTGTTGGTTATCTTTCTAGCATAAGCCTGGGTGGTCGTTATACCTTGGGTTGAAGTTGTTTTGGTATTGAGGCTTTTGAAAGTTAAAAGCATTTACTTCCGCTGGGGGTCCTCCTAAAAGAACATCCTTGATAGATGGAATGGTTGGGAATTTGTCTGTCTTATGGTAATGTTTGTCACAAATTGTGCAAATAGGGTCAATAGTTTGGATTTCATGGAGTTTCCTAAGGTCTATCTCTTCAACCTTCCTAGAGAGTGCTGCGAGTTTAGCCCTAAGGCTTTCCTCTTCTCTAAGTGTATGAATTCCAGTAGTTCTTTGTGGCTTTTCAGAATAAGGTGAAGTTCCCCATGTTTGGTTTTGTTCAGAAAGGCTTTCTAGATACTCGTAAGCATCATTTGGGGCTTTGTTTTTAAAGGTTCCATTACACATCATGTCAATGAATTGTTTGTTCCCCGAACCCAACCCTTCATAGAAAATTCTCAATTGTTCAGGAATAGAAAAACCATGGTGTGGAACCATGTTTAGAGTGTCTTTGAACCTTTCCCATGTTTCATAGAATGACTCTCCCTCTTTTTCAAAAACGTTTTGGATACTCTTTTTAAGTGCAATTGTTTTATGGTGGGGAAAGTATTTTTTGTAGAATTCTCTTTGTAGTTGGTCCCAAGAGTTGATGGATGATGGTCTCAAATTGTTTAGCCAATTTTTAGCTCGATCATTTAAAGAAAAAGGAAATAGCCTCATCTTAGCTGATTCTAGTTGATGTGGGGGACACATGGTTTCTACAATGTCATTGAACTCCTTAATGTGTAGGTATGGCATCTCGGACTCCATTCCATGGAATGTGGGAAGGTGGTTTAGGACATGGGGTTTAAAGATGTAGTTGGAATCTCCTGGGGAATTGTGTCTAATGCATGAGTGGGCATTGGTCCAGGAAGGTGTGAGGTAGTCATTCATGGTTTGATCAATTGCATTCCCCAAGTTTGGGGCTGCCTCATTTGGGTTTCCATTTTGGTTCCCACCCGGGATTATGAGTTGGTTTCTTTGAAGACCTTCCATTGAAATTGGATCAATTTTAGACTCTAGAGTATTAGGAAGATTATGATCTAATGGAGTGAGTTCCCTTGGTGTACTTGACTCCCCAACCCCAGGACTATCCACCCTAACTAGACGGTTTGATTGATCGCGGGTGTAGGCGGACATGCGCCAAAATAAAAAAAAAACAAGAAAGGGACAAGATAAGAGAATTTGGATGAGAAAAGAAGAAATGGGGGATAATAGAATGGGTGTTTAGATGACTTACTTGGGTCCCCGGAAACGACGCCAAAATTTTATTCTCGCTCAAATTTACCCAAGAGATGAAGGTAGAACGGTCCTTGTGGTTTAGCTTGGGTTATCGAATCCTCAGAGACCTAAGAAGAAACCTATAGACACGTACATTCTATAGACTGTTTTTGGATATGAAGTGGCCAACTTGGGTTTATTTTATATGGGTTTAAAGGATAACTAACATATTTAATTGAATTCAATTTAAAATAATGAGTTGATCCTAGGTTATCTCTCGGGGTGGATTGGATGAATTGCTTTTTTAATGATTTCAATTTCTTATAATTGAGATGGATTCATTTAAGAAGATCAAATGAAATCATCACTTACTGTTTTAATGCATACACACCCTAATACCAATCACCTATACACTTGAAGGATCAAAGTTTTGAGCACTCCAAGGTAGAGGTTCGTATTAGCACTTGAATGTGTGACCTTAAATTCAATAAGGATGAAGATGTTTTAAAATCATCAAATAAAAATCTCATTTAAAAGAAGTGATTTTCCATTAATAGAGTGATAAATAACATCCAATACAGCCCCTTTCTACTCCCATTGGATCAACCCATAAAAGAGTTAGCCCTCCATTGATGACATGTCTTCAACGGAAGCGGAAAGTAGACTTACAAAGGTGGAATTGAAGAAGTAAAAACAACAACAAAAAAAGATCACTCCTCCGTTGTGTGATAAATATCACAAGGTTTGGTATGAAAAAGTTCACACCTTGAACCAACGGTATCAAAGTTATAAGGAGAAGAACAGAATAATAAGAGAAGAAGAACTTTTATTAAGAAACAATGATGATTTAAAACAACTTACACGTGGAAGATAAATTTGAGACAACAAAACCACAGCATAACATTACAATGAAAGGAAGCTCAAAGATTCTTCAATCCTCCAACACAACTGACTTAAATAGGCATTTTTCAGCCCTTGGGTCGAGGCTCCAACAGTACAAGTCTCCTCAATTAATTGTGGTAGGCCATAGGTGGGTGGAAAGTAAGGGAGAGTTGATTTTTCCACCCTTGACCCGAGGTGGCAGCCAGCTTTCCTTCACCGAACAGACGCATCTGAAAGACCTTCTAGATGGCCGAATCAGAGTGATCCATAGAAGAATACAATGGATCTCAGGATTTCTTCTAACCTCCTGTAAAATTTGGGCCCATTTGGAGTTTCTTATTCCGAGATATGATAAAATTAGTAGACTGTTTTTCTGGGCCACAGAATTTGGCCCAGAATTGTATCTCTAACTTGGGCCGCCTTAATGACCACCATAGATTCCGAATTAGCATTGGATAATTAAGAGTTATTTGTTTCTATGCATGTCTTCTATCATCCCACAAAATTTGGGATTCATTGGGCCTGTATGTTGGGCCCCATAGTCTCATCAGTGGGCTAGTGTCCAATCTACCTTCTCTAGAATTGCTTCCTTTCATCACAAAATATCCCCATCTTCTTCCATGAATTCTCCATTGATCCCTAAATGAAACATGTTCATATTTGAGTGTAGATAAATTTTCAAAAATATAAAATTAAAATATGTATAATCAGATGAATCATTGGGTACTTAAAATGATGTTAAAAAATGTACCACATAATAGTGCAATTTAAGAAGGTATTACAATCATAATGTGAAATGATGTTCAAAGTGTAAAATGCACTAAAATGGTGTTTATGAATAATAAGGCACATGAATACTATATATATTAACAATGAATATTAGCCTCATTTAGTGGCTAATCATATTATTATTAAAAAAATGAGTTTTCTCTAAGGTTATAAATGTATTTAATTGCTGTTATGCAATTAAATATTGTAACTAAATCCCCATGTCGATAAATAGACATGTTTGTCTATTGTGCCATGTACTGAAATACACGCTCGGTGAATAGAGAATTATTAAGCTAAATAATTTCTCTCTCAAATCTTATTCCCTCCCCTCTCAAGAACGAGAGATGTTCTTCAAGGTTGAAGAACAAGCGATCAAGAACAACTGACACAAAACACTCGCTTCATCGCGCTAGCACCCAGAGAACGAGTGGTGTTGATTGGAGGCCATTAGAGTACGTGTGGATCACCTTTAGAGGGAATCTAGTTTGGATCCTCACAAGTGCAACAAAAGGTCATTCCAGATGATCAACACCATCAAAAAATAAAATACTAAGTATAGTTGTTTTCCTAATAGTATATGTTGATGACATATTACTTATTATAAATGAGATACCAGTCTTATATTCTGTTAAGGAATGGTTGAATCAATGATTCTACATGACTGAATTGGGAGAGACAATATATATTCTCAGGATCAAGATCCATCGTGATATATCCAAGAGATTGTTGGGCCTAAGTCAAAGTACATACATTGATAAGATACTGAAGAGATTCAGTATAGAACAATCCAAGAGGGGATTGTTGCCAGCGTCACATGGTATTAATATTTCCAAGAAATTGTGTCCTCATACACATGAGGAAATAAAGATAATGGAAAGGAATCCATATGCATCAGTGATTGGGTCAGTCATTTATGACAAGCTATGTAGTATACTGGATGTCGCTAACGCATTGAGTGTGGTAGACATATATCAAGCTAACCTAGGTGACTGCCATTGGATGGCAGTAAAGTCTATACTAAAGTATCTAAGGTGTACTAAGGATATGTTCTCATTTTATGGAGGATATGAGGAACTATTCATTAGAGGATATGAAGATGCTATTTTCCAGACTGATCAAGATGACATGAAGTCACAAACAGGATACATCTTCACTTTGAATGGAGGTGCAGTGAGTTGGAAGAGCTCAAAGAAGAGTGTGGTCACATATTCTACAACAAATCCTGAGTATATCATAGATTTTGAGGAAGATAAAGAAGAATTTTGAATGAAAAGCTTCATCTAGGAGCTAAATGTGATACCTAGTAGTAAAGATCTCATCACACTATACTGTGATAATACTACAGTGGTGGCTCTCACAAAAGATCCAAGGTCACATCAGTGGACAAAACATATACTTTAAAAGTATCATCTCTTGAGGGATTTTTCTCAGAGAGGCGAAGTTGCAGTGAGCAGTATTTCCTTGGAATATAATGTGATAGACCCATTGACTAAAACCTTGACTTAGTAGAAACATGATCATCATGTGAGGTCTAGCAGACTGAAAGTCGTAGGCAGTTGGCCTAGTCCAAGTGGGAGTTTGTAAGAGTTGGTGTCCTAGAACCAACTAGATGTACCTTGATTACATGAATATTTAATATACATTCAAACATTAAATATCTTATTACATACTGTTCATTTTTCTGCATGACTATAGTTTAATAATGTCCTCGAGTATTTGTCGCATTGACAAGGTCATAACAGTTCCCCGCTATGATAAGAACCTAGAAGTGATATTACAATATTATTAAATATAGTTCCACAGTTGGATGGCATACTATAATGGGACACATATTATACAGATCTTCAGGTGTGAGTACTCATAAGCATATGATACTTCCTCTAATGAAGTTCGTACTTGGTAATCTCCAAGACAGGAGATTATGAGAACAGACTCGCCAGTAGGAATTCCACATGTTTTGGTGTCATCGAATATTCCTATCTATGAGCGTGTGTAATGATCCTTAGACTTTAATATTATCATTAATACCTATCATGACTCACATAATTTGATTCAATGACAAAAACCGTCACACATACAGTTAGAGGGAAGTAGGGTATGTTGGGTGCGTCACGAGTGGAATGTTATTAATGGATAAGTCGAGGAAGGATTTATCCCTTCCATTTATGTAAGTTGATATCTCTACCCTTTGATTGAAATAGAACTATCACCTAAAATTCTACATCCATGGTGCAACGGAGAGTTTATTTCAGGTAGTCAAATAATCATGTATCAAACACCAAGGTTGATGACACTATTATGAAACCTTCTTGATGAGATATTGAGACAAATGGATTATATTACACAATGAGTGTTCTTATGTGGATTTCATTATTGTGACTTTAAGTTCCTTCTCTTGGGTGCCTTGACCCATTGCTAGAAAATACTGTTAGACTTTAGACAAGCCTACCAAATGCCAATGAGAAAGAATCCTAGAGGGCCACATACTAGGTGTTTTTGGTGGTCTCGGTTAAATTCTATTTGAATTTAATTAACAGAATAAATATTATTCTCAAGATAGTGGAATAATTTTATTCAAGTTAAAATGATTTCATAAATTCAATAAATATTTATTCACTATATTGTGGGTAAAATATATTTATTTATTTTATTGAACATTTAATAAATATTTATTTACTAGTTTATAAATAAAATATTTATTTAAGAGAATAAGTTATTTATTTATTTATTCAAGTGTTCAATAAATTAAAGTGGAGATCGAGTGGACCAAGGCCAGTCCAGTAGTAAAATAATTATTTGCAAGACGATAAATAATTATTTAAATAGTTGACATGAGTTAAAATAATAATAAACCTGGTATTATTTTGTGACACAGAATTTTATTTATTATTCTGTTTTGCACAAGTTGGAATACCATAAATAATGACACGGTATTATTATTAAAAAAACGAGTTTTCTCTAAGGCTATGAATGTATTTAATTGCTGTTATGAAATTAAATATTGTAACTGAATCCCCATGTCAATAAATAGACATGTTCATCTATTGTGCCATGTACTGAATTACACACCTGGTGAATTGAGAATTATTAAGCTAAACAATTTCTCTGTCTAATCCTCTTCCCTCCCCTCTCAAGAACGAGAGATGTTATTCAAGGTTGAGGAACAAGCGATCAAGAACAACTAACACAAAACACTCGCTTCACCGCGCTAGCACCTAGAGAATGAGTGGTGTTGATTGGAGGCCATTAAAGCATGTGTGGATCACCGATAGAGGGAATCTAGTTTGGATCCTCACAAGAGCAACAAAAGGTCATTCCGGATGATCAACATCATCAAAAATAAAATACCAAATATCCAAATATTCTTTTCTTTATGAAATTAATTAAATTAATTATAAACACGATGTGAAAGATCCTCTCTAAAGTTTTCGAGCCTCGTCCTTATTTATCTAAATATTTGATTCTATTCCATGGAGACTAGAGTTCATATTCGTATTGATCTTGGAATAATCATCAATCGTGGTAAAAATTCAAGTTGGGGACTAGCCCAACCGCGCTTCCGTTGTGCCCAGGACCTTCACTTTTATCCTCCTCCCCTGTATCTTTATCAGTCGATATCACATTTGATGTTACCTGCACTCCATGTGTATGACAAGAAGAGGTAGAACCTCCACAATATGTAGAGAATCTAACTTCATTCTATCCAGATTCATAGGCATTCAATTGCCCAACCCCAGATTGGATCACAGTTTCTGCATTTTTGGTCCTCAAATCACTGGAGAGTCAAAACCTATTTTAATCTTACCTTTGTGATTACTTGAGGAAAGATTCTGATCATGAGATAGTTGATGATCAAATGTCTCTTAAATATTTTGTTTATCCAAAAGATATTGATCAATAGCCACATAACTTTGATGGACATCCACTGCATGTTTCTTAAAACCAGCGACATCATGAGTTCCTTCCGCTTCGGCCAAAATGTTAGCCTGGGTTTTCTTTTTGTTGATAGAATGCTTCACATTTTCATCCTGAATCACCATAGCATCTCCACTGGTGGTAGTTTGAGAATTTAAATCCATCTTTGATGGAACTTCCTGTTCATTAACATCAGTATGTTGTTCATAGTTTAAGTTCCCTTTGGTGGAAGAAGCAGTTAACATGCATTGACCAATCAATTGATTTCCATGTTCCCCAGATTTTGGTAGGGCGGTTTCATCAGATGAAGTACGATTAAAATTCTTCCTTAGACATGCAGTGTACTCATGTCCACACTTAGAATAGTGATCACAAACAATAACTCACCTGTAATTTGAGAGTTCATGGCCAATAACATTAAATTCCAAGAAGAATTTGGGATTTTTCTCATACACAATTCTTAGCTCTAGTTCACCATCATCAGTAGAAATCATGACACACTAAACTAAAGAAGAACTTAGATCAACTTCAACCAAAAACCGAGAAAAATATCCAAATCTAGCCACCTCTGTTTCTTTATCGATTTTGATCGGGACACCAATTGATAATGCAATGTCATAAAAGATTTTAGGGTGCCATAGAATCCAGTTCAGACCATATACCCTCACCCAAATTTGCACAGAAGATTTGCCAATTTCAAATGGATTAAATTTCCTATCTCACTCCCGGATATGAATCATACCCGGCTTAAGCGAGATGGAGCCAAAGCCCCATGCCTTCATCTTCAGTTCTTCGGAAGGGAAAAGCATGTGATGGAATCCCCATGCCTTTATTATATATTATTATTTATTATTTATTATTTTATGAATTTATGAATTTATTTTCTCAATTTTATTATTTATTTATTATTATTTATATTTTATTATTTATTTTATATTTTAGATTTTATTATTATTTATTATTTATTATTTATTTATTTATTTATTATTTATTTATTATTATTATTTACTTTTTTATTATTTATTTATTATTATTATTATTTATTTATTTATTATTATTTATTATTTATTATTATTTATTATTTATTTATTATTTATGATTTCATATTTATTATTTATTTATTGAGTTGTTATTTATTTATTTACTATTATTTACTATTTATTATTATTTATTATTTATTATTTATTTTTTACAATTTATTATTTATTATTTACTATTTTTTATTTACCATTTATTTCCATATCATGTATTTATTTATTTATTTATTATTAATTTATATTTTATTTATTAATTAGTAATTAGTAATTAGCAATTAGTAATTATTAAATATTATTAATTAATAATTAACAATTAACAATTAATTATTGATTATTAATGATTAATTATTGATTAATAATTATTGAGTTTATATCTATTTGTTATGTACTATTTGTTTTTTCAATTAATATATATAAGTATATTAAATTTTATTTATTTATCACATGAAGAGCCTGCTGGAGTGGTAAAGTTTTGAAGAATATGCAAGAGGTATGAGGTTCAAATCTCATCCAATGTAGAATTTCTATATATGGAAAACACCGCTAAAGCATTTAGCAGTGGTTTAAACCGCCGGAAAATTGTTTTACGACGGTTTTTAGAAACCACTGCTAAATGAAAAAAACCACCATACTATGTAACGAATTAGAGTGTGAACTTAATCTAAAATACTGCGACCCCAGAAGACCGGTGCCGAAACATTATTTTATCACATTTGCATAGATAAAACTTCAAATCCTAAGGGACTAAACAGATTAGCAATTTTGGAAAACTAGATTACATACACAATACCCATATTGCATTAGGAAATAGAAAATAAGACATGATACACAATAAAATGAAATAAACAACATCCTTGAAACTCATTCAAAGGAATATTTTTTATAACACGAGGAAAGGAAACATAATAAGGGTGTTCTCAAATGCTCAGTAAGGGTAAGTAAAGAAAAAGCAATAATGAATCAATAACAATAAATCAACATTGAAAGGTGAATAACCACTACCACAAAACGGGGCAAGGGAAGTGTGTCGTTTTATCAGCGCTAAGCAAAAAGCGTTGATAAAGGGGAGACCTTTATCAGCACTAGTCTTAACACTAATAAAAGTTTTTAATAATAATTTATATATAATTATTATATTTATATTAAAAAAATAATGTTTATTGGTTTATATTAAATAAAAAAAACTTGTTTATAATTAATATATTTTTTTAATAATTCAAAAAAATATAATGTTTTAAAAAAACTATAAGATTATAATTAAATATATATGTGTTTCCAATGAGTTTGGTCAATTAATATATTAATCATGTGTGCATATATGTTATATATCATCATGAATGTTCTTTTATACATTATACTCTTCTTATTATTCATGTTGTCCATTGATGACTCGTTTTTTATTATACTAGGTGTATATGATTAATTCATGTTACCCATATACTATATTATGTTCTCAATAATTATAAAATTACATTAAATATATTTAAAGAATAAATATATTTATTATATTTATAATTATTAAAATTTAAGTCTATATAAATACTTTTTAAATATATTTATTTGTAATTATAATTATAACTATATATATATTTAAATAATTATAAAATTAAAATAAATACATATTTTATAATTATATATATTTATAAATATATTTATAAATATATACAAAAATTTATAAATATATATATGTAAAAAATTATAAAATTATAATAAATATATTTATTATACTACTTATAAAGTTATAAATATATAATTAAATAAATATATTTATAAATATATACAAATATTTATAAATAAATATAAATATTTATAATTATAATTCTTAAATAAATATAGATATATTTAAATAATTAAAAAATTATAATAAATATATTAATTATATATATTTATATAAAAATATCTATAAATAAATAAAAATAGTTATAAATATAATTCTAAATAAATATTGATATTTTTAAATAATTAAAAAATTATAATAAATATATTAATTCTATATATTTATAAAATTATAAATAAATTTATTATAATTTTATAATTATATATATATATATGTTTATAATTACAATAATAAATAATTTATTTATTATAATTTTTAATTACAAATAAATAAATAAATATATTTATTAGTTATAAATATAAATAAATATTTATTTATTTATATAATTATTAATTCATAAAAAATATATTTATTATTTTCATATATAATGTTATATATAATTAAATAAATATATAGAAATATTGAGAAATAAATACAAATATATTTAAATAATTATAAAATCATAATAAATATATTAAATATAAATATTATTAAAATTATAAATATTATAAATATTAGTTTGTTATAATTTTATAATTATTTAAATAAATAAATAAATATTCATTTATAATTAGAATTATAAATAAATATATATTCATATAAATAATTATAAAATTAGAAGAAATATAGTTATATACATCTATAATCTTATAAATATATACAATCAATATATTTATTATATATATTTCTAAGATTATAAATATAATATACATATTTCTTATAATTTTATAATTATTTAAATTATAATTTTATAAATATAAATATTTATCTATCATGTATATAATTTTATAAATATATATAATAATATAAATAAATTATTACCATTATATCTTTATCAGCGCTATATTTTTAGCACTGATAAAGACGTCCTTTACCAGTGCTAAAAAAATGCTGATAAAGGCATGTTTCATCAGTGCTTTCTATTTTAGTGCTGATAAAACATACCTTTATCAGGGATTTTTAGATGACACTGATAAAAGGTTCACCGTGTTTTATAAAAAAACCCTAACTTCCTCCTCCTTCTTCACACCCCTCAAGCTCTCGCGGAAGCCGATTGCTGCCGCTGCGCCTCCTCCTCCTCTGCTCCCAACACCTCTCCTCTGCCGCGAACCACACCTCCACTGTGCACCACACCTCTTTCGTGTGCGAACTAGACCACCGTGCACCTCTTCTCCGCCGCGCGCCACACCTCAACCGTGCGCCACACCTCCACTGTGCGTCTCTCCTCTACCAAAGGACTCCTCTACTGCACACCTCTCCTCCACTACGAACGCACCTTTGCCGAACATTGAAAGACACCTCTACGGTGAGTTTTCTCCGCCGAGAATACACCTTCACCACACATTGTTTGATGGTGATGTTGTAAATTATATGGGCTAAATACCCCATTGAAAATGGTGGTCGTTGGTGGTCCTTGTTTTCGCACTAAATGAATTGCATGTTGGATTGTTTTTGAAAAGAAATTGGTGGTCCTTGTTTGCGCACTAAATGAATTGCATGTTGATTGGTTTTTGAAGGGGATTTGATTATTATTGAAATTTGGTGTTCTTTTTTTATCATTTTATGAATCTTATATATTAATTTGATTTAGTAATATGTAATGATATCTTATATGATTTTTGGACACCCCGTTATGTATGTTTGATATATTTATGTTTGAATTTAAATCATTTATTATTTAAAGGAGTTGTTCATTAAGTCTTGAATCGTGTTTGGTCTCCAAAAAAGTATTTTATGTGTTTAACTTGGGTGAAATATTTAAGGATCATTTGGAAAATTCTTAAAAATAATTTCATGTTTTGGTTATCAATGAATTCTCAAAGGCTTGGTTGGAACTTTATAAAAAATCATTTTTGATTTGGGAACATTTTCGCTATATTATATTTAGATTTTGATAGTTATATAAAGTGAGTTTATTTTCTTTTGGAATGTTTTATACATGGGTAAAAATTGGTTGTTTCAGTGAAGGGCGTTTAGAGGTGAGATAAATAGTTTTTTTATGTCATTCAGATTTTATGTAATTGACTTCATGATTGATTTTGATCTCCTCCATTTCATTTATCATGAGAACCCTTGTTACTTAGGTGGGACCTAGAAAATTTACTTGCTATAAATTTATCCACTCTCCCTAGTATGGGATTACATCCCCACACTTACTAGGAATCAATATTATCTCCCTAGATATGGATCAAAATGCTTCACTTTCTAGGCATTGATACATTCTCATTGAGAACCACTGTTACACCAGAACCTCGACCAATCATACTCCTTGATCCATCCCTCTATTACACACCCACCTTTAATTCTCAACATCATCGAGGCATGTCCTTTTTCCCTTTTGGATCCAAATTCTCTTGAAAACACATTTTAAAAAATTTTCTAATGCTTTCATCTCATGGTTTCCCATTCTACCGAACACCTCACTTCTGACTAATTCAAAATCAATGTAACTTTTGAACTCTCCAAGAGTAGGAAGGCCATTTTCCCCCAAATTATGAATCTTCCAACATTGAATATCAATCCAAACCTTACCCATTTCAATGGCACCACCACTTTGTTACTAGTGAAATTGCATTAAATTATATAAAACCACTTCACTAGAGGAAACCCAGTAGTCTTAAAACCAAGACTTTCTATCGAGTCTTGATAAAATAATCACCATATGTTATGTAACCAAGCTTTAATACCACTTTTTGGTAACTGATAGTAGAATAAGAAAAATATATGATATCACAAGTTGGATTTGGTACAAATCAACAATCCTAATGTTAAACCCCCGAAACAAAAATTAAACCCCTAAAACTTATAGATAGAGGAAGAAATTCCAAAACATACCTAAATTGAAACAAACCACCAAACCTGATATACCATAACATAGAAGTAAAGCTACAAATAGATCATTACATTGGATCTCTACCTTCTAGTTCTAGTAACCTCATGGTTTTGAAAATACCTCCCCTAGAGGAAAATGAGCAATAAAGGATAAACACATGACATAAATGGAATAAGCACACAACATGAAATTTATGTTGTTTGGATGAAAATCCTACTCCATAGGGGAATACATTGATATTTTTATTAAGGGATGTTGACGCTCCTTTCGTCACAAAATCTAAAGATTGGAAAAGGGGAATATCTGAGCTCAAAGTGATTCAACCTTTGGACAAATATCAAAAATTTGACAAAGGAAGGAATAAGAAGAATGTTGCACAAGTGTCGCGCAAGTTCTACAATGGTAACGCAAGTACACTTGCACGACGCCTAAATGGTTGCACAAGTGACTTGCATGCCCTAAAGGATAACCGCCCGGGTCTTCTTCAGCCTATAAATAGACCCTGTGGGCCCCCCATTGAGGGAGAAATTTTTCCAGAAACTCAGATTTAAGCTCCCGCTGCCCTAGTCTCTTCTCAAAGCTTCATAAACACTTCTAAGGTAATTTCTTACCTAGAACGGAAGATCTAAAGAGGGGGAGGAAGGCCTAAGTGTTGAAACTCATCAACACTTGCGCGCCTGATTGGCCAGCCCTTAAGGGAAATGGCCACACTTGCGCGCCGCCTTACTCCTTCAATAGAACTTGCGCGCCCCTCTTTTGGAAGAACCTCAAGATGATTCTAAAGGCTTTAACCAAGAGTCGCTCAAGTATTACCCTGCTGGTTAACCATCGCACAAGTACCCATGTGTCGCGCAGGTATACCTGCATGACCAGGACTTGCGCGCCTGCCAGTACTTGCGCGCCCCAGCCTTTTTGGGTGCCCTTCTTGCCCATTTCACCCCTCTTATGACATTCCACCTCTCCTATTCAATATTCAGTCTTCAAGACACTCTTCAAAGACATTTATGGCATGATTTCTTGATTTTAATTCCTTATCTGAAATGAATTCTGTGGAATATCTCTCAAAACCTAGTGATTTACACATCTTTATGTCACTAAAGATTGAGATTTCATTCATTCAACCTCATCCTTTAAGATGATAGAACTCATTAACCTGGGCATCCTCCTCAGGAGTATGTCCCAACCATAATTCTCTTAACCTGGGCCTCCTTTGCAGGAGTAAGCCCCAGTCTCAAATATGGGCATCCTCTTCAAGAGTAATCCCCAAGTCCCTTAATTTTTCAAGTTTCATTAACCTGGGCCTCATTTTCAGGAGTAAGCCCCAGTCTTAATTCCTCTTAACCAGTCCTAATTTACCTTTGATCTGAGATTCCTTATCAGGAGTAAAAACCAAATCATAAGTCCTCTCCTAATTTGGGCCTCCTTTTAAGGAGTAAGCCTCAAGTTAGAGTATTCAAATCTCCGTGAAGCACATATACCTTTATGGACCATGTTCCTGGATTTCTTCCCTAAAGTAAATCCAAATCATCATTTATCTGGGCAGTCATACATACATAAGTCCCACCTTATTTCTTATGATTGCATCTTTCATGGAACAATTGTTTGATTTTTACCAATACCTCTTGTTTCTCACACCGAGCATGACTCACGTGAGCTTAGAGTGTAAAAGTAATTATGACATCCTTCTTTGAGCCATCAATCATAAACATCATACTCCCTTACTCGAACTACGTGGGTTCTGATTCCTTTTCTAAACAAAGGATATGCAGGTAGCCCATCTGCGAGTTCGATCCCAACTCTGAAATAATCCATGTCCTTCTGAATGACAATAAACTTCAAGTGCCCCACTGAGTGGCTTTAAAACCAGTATGGTCATCATAATGACCAAGAGACTTTTACGTATTAAAGGATACCATTGACTAAGAATCTCTAACAAATACAGATGATTCTCTATCAATGAAGAACCTCGAATACATATAAAAGATTCTCTAAATTTCCTACATATCGATCATTGATTGTCAGATCTAAAGGAAAGCTCATTTTATACTTGGTAATGTAATAAGGATTCACGAACATAACTTAAATCTATAAAGAGAGTCCCGGAGTAGAAAATAATTCCCCTCAAAAAGATGTGATGAGTCTGACCTCCCATCCTCTCGACCAATGAAAATTCCTAAGCCTAATTAGTCCATAAAATAATGAGCACCTACCTTTGGAAAGTAGGTCCAAATGGATGTGGAATCATTAGATGTTTCTGGTTCTACGAACAAACCTGTTAGAAACCGATTGGAATGTTTGAACCTTCAATCAAGGAGGTCATCCCCAAATTCTGAGGGAAACAAAAAATGGTGAACCCGACGTGAATCCTTAACCAAGTTAAAATGATGTTTTACCTATTTGTTAGGCCCCTATTTAAAACTCAATGAGAGGGCCGACAAAAAAAACAATCATTGGCATATGTGCTCATCCAAAAGATGTAGTGGCTGAATTTATCTTGATTATGTCTGTTATATCAAACATGCACTCTTTTTCAAGATATTCTGCATTTCTAGAATGGATGCTCTCAAGTTCACACCTGTGAATACCGCTGCTGCAAATGCCACTGCTGCTACTCCTACTGGATCGTCATCCGCTCTAAGGATGACATCACCTACTAAACGTCTTCAACGCTGGGTATCAAATGCCCTGTTTAAGGAGTACCGTCAACACGATACCATCCCAACTCTGGAGGCTGCCCGACAAGCCCTCCAAGTGAGAAACTCACACCGGTCGTCCGGACAATGACGACCAGTGATCAAGAAGCAGGCGGTGCTTACTACCATCTCCAAATATTTCGGGTCGTTATCCCCGGAACGCAATCACCATTCACTGCCATATTCCGGGGAGGTGAATGAGAAGGTCCCTCAGGGCCTTAATTCAAAGAAGAAAGAGTCCTTCCTGAGGGCTCCTATCAACAATCGCCGCCAGACTCGTGCGGCAGTACACCCTCAACATGATGAGGGTCCCAATTCCAGGCGTTCGTCTCAGGCTCCTCGAACCCGAGCAGGTAAGACGAACTGCCAGAGGCAGAATCCGGTCAATAGTGAGCAGGTTCTCATCTCTGCCATCTCCGGAGAAGTCCACCAACCTAACTTGGTGGCAATCAACGAGCGGGCACACACACCTGCCTGTTTTAATCCCGCTATCCAGCAGACTCATCTGGCAGCAGCACACCAATCCCATCAGGAAATTCTGGTGGAGTACTATAGGATGGAATATACACCTGTTTATACGTCATCAGTTAGTCAGCAGGCTCGTCTGACTACATATGATGGAGATTGTCAGCCATGTTCGGCGAAGTACAATCAGCAGGCACATACACCTACTAGTATTGATCAAGCCTACCAACAGTCTCGCTTGGTAGCATTCAGAGAAGTCAGTCGGAAAGCTCTGATGACAAACAGGAGGCAGACTCAACTCTCTTCCCCCATACTTGAGTACTGTCAGGATTCAATGACAGGAAAAGGAGGATAGGATCAGGCACATACACCTACTCCAAGCACAGAATGGACGTATATCCCCGTTCCGGTAGCTGAAGTCACTAAACATATTTTATCAATGGTGAAAGAGCAGAAGAAAATCCCTGCTCATATTATGGACGCTTTCCAGGATATTATAACAACTTCAGTGGTATCTCAGGGAAATACACGTAAATCTATCCCTACCAGTGGAGTGACACATCAACAATTCACTCTGGAACAGACACACACATCTGTTCCAGTCCAAGAGGGTTGTGGGGCATACTCCCCCATATCATACTGACAACCAAGTCAGGAACATACACCTGATTTGAGTAGAGATCATTAGCCTAACCTGGCCATCTTTCCTGATCAGGAACATACACCTGCTTAGAGCAGCCACTTTCATCAACAAGTGGTTTCCAAGGTGAGTAAGAAGGCGTCTAAGAAAAATACCTGCCCAACACAATCAGGAGATCAAGAGCCAATCTATAACAAGGCCTTTCTCGATGATGGAGTTCTTGAAGCCCTCAGACAGTTATCTGTTGGAATTCAAGATTCTACTACCTCATTTCCCAATAGTGGGAACATTAATTCTGAAGGTCTTCAATAGACACTTCCTCATGAAGGCTTGCTTCATGACAATTCGGTCGATCTCAAAGTTTCATCTTCAGATGAGAGTCACAGGAACCCTCTGTGTGGTCAGAAGACCAAGGAGCAAGAGATCTCATCTTTTGCTGTAACCCACCATGGTGGTCCTCCCCATGATGATGAATTTAGCTACGAAAGTCCTCTCTGCAGTAGTGATGCACATTTCCCGGAAAATGCTCCAGTGGACGATGTAGTGCCGAGAAAGCCCTCTTATCTTGAGGCACTTGCAAATGTGAAACCAGTCATGTCTGATGCTTCATCGCTAGCAGGTGAAATACTTTCTCAATCAAAAGATAGCCCAGGGTGTAGGTCATTATCCGAACCACCCCTAAGTCATGCATATTTAATGATAAAGAGGAAATGCTGAACATGAGAAAACAATTGGAAAAAGGTGAAGTACCAGTCATGTTTTGGCCTCTGGCTGACTCTCAGTATGATATTCTAGAAATGTTGATGGAAGATGAAATTCATGATATTCGTCTCAACATATGGAAAACTCTTTGTCAGTTGAAAAAGAAATTATTATCTTATGATGAATATGAAAATCATATTAAGATAATAGAAGGGTTACAAAATTAGATTGATTTGGCATATCTATCAGTCTCTCAATATCCGAAGGCTGAAAAGCAGCAGAGATCCCTTCAACATTCATGCCTTGGAGCACTAAGAAGATTGTGTCAGTTAATTGACAATGCCCCATCTGGTATTCATGTCAGAGGATGGGGTGTTCATGGAGCACTACATTTCACGATGCTCTCCAGTCAGCAAAGCCCGCCGAAAATGGTATCATGCAATGTTATTGCCCATGGCCAGCCACAGTCAATGGGCTTTTTTTGTAATCAAAAGCTTTCCCAAGAATAGGATTCAACTAGTTCCTCTCAAAATCAAGCATATAGAGAACAAGTTGTTGAATTAATCATGCATCAAGCAAACAAGAATATTGAACAGGCCTCTTTTATGGAGCAAGCACATCATCAAGTGACAGAAGTGTCGGAAATCATACAACGATCTTTTGAACCAGGTGATAAAAGTGGATACAGGTTAATGAATCCAGCTAATTTTCGGACTAAGGTTCGCAAGATCAGGGGAGATTTTAAGAATGTCTCATATAATCATGTCAAGAGCCACCCCAGATCTCCAGACTAGGGACTCTTTTAAACCAACCCTCGGAATCAACAAATAAGATTCAAGGAGTTGAGCGGGAACAGCAGGAACAGACCCAGTCCACCGGACTGGGGACTTTTTCAAATCATCAATCCCCTCCTCAGAGAAAGTCGGTCTTTTCTCGATTGGGGAAGAAGCCTCAAGAGAACGAAGAGACAAATTATCAGGAGATTCCCTCTAAATTACGGTTCGTCAAGAAGTTCCCGAGGGATCAAATCAACAAAAGGCAATGTCTCATCAAAGACATGGAAGAAGACAATATCACAGAAATGCTGATAGAAGGGATACGATGCGCTATGCATTAATCAATGTCATCAATGACGTTGTTTCTAATCCACCAGATGAGGCTCACTCAGAGGACTCAGATGAATAGGTTCCTGCTCAATAAGATGTACGCACTGACCCAAATGAAGAAGGTGTGCGTACACAAAATCAAAGGGTTACTCAGAACCTAGGTAATCCTTCGAGTAACCCACTTCCCCCTCTCCAAAAAGGATCCAACAAAGGGAGGGGAAAGAATCAGGTTACATATCCTTCCTCTGGAGAAGGCCAATCGCTCTCACTAGAGCAAAGGTTTGCACAACAGGAGGAAGAAATGAAGGAATTAAGAAGGTTGAATGCAGAACTACTTCAGAGTAGTCTTCTTCTTAAGCGTTCTGGAGTCATTCAGCCAAAGGAATTTGTTGCAACTACTGAGATGGATCAACAATATCCTCCTCTATCAGTACATCCTCATAGGTCTAATCCTACGGGTCAAGTGCAACAACAGTTGGCAGTGCTACCATCAGTTGCAGCACCAACCACCACATCTGTCCAAGCTCCAGTCATTGCACCTACTTAAGTCCAAGTTCAACCGGATGCCTCTCAAAAGTTAATAACTACCATTGAGTCATTAACAGCTCGGTTAGAAAATATGGAAGGGAAATGTGCGCAGGTTCAACCAGAAAAGAAAGTTTACCCTGAATGGGTAGATTCAATCTCTCCTCCATCTAGTTTTGGGAATCCTGCATTCCCTATTTTCAATGGATCAGGCGACCCTGAACAGCATTTGACGCATTACGTGTCTTGTTGTGATCCTATGATGGGAACTCTGGAGCAGCAAGAAGCAATAAAACTCATATGCTTCGTACGGACCTTTCAAGGACCATCCTTTGTCTAGTATACAAGCTTGCAATCCTGGTCAATTACTGGATGGGAAGATCTCCGTCAACAATTCCTTCTTCAGTTTAGATCAACTTTGCCAAAGACAACAGTTTTTGATCTTACAAACTGTAAGAAAAGGGAGAATTAAAGGGTCTTATATTTCATTGCTCGCTGGAAGGGATTAACATATTCCCTAATATTAGCACTCCCTCAAGAAGAATTTTTGCCAATCTATGTGGAAAATTTGCGCGATGAGTTACGCATGCCGTTGATCCCTGTAAAATACACAGGAGGGTTTCAAGACCTTACTTCAATCGATCAGCAGATTGAAGATTCCCTTATACAGGCTAAGTCTAAATCTCATGTAATTCCATCAGCTCCAGGAAGGAGAATGGGTAAAGCAGAAACTGCTACAGTTATGCTTAAACAAGCACCTGTACCTGTTTCTACTTCAAAAACTTCATCTTCTCGAAGGGATCCACCTCCTGAGCACCAACAACAAAGGCCGTTTCGTCAAGACGATCAAAGAAATCAAAGATGAAAACAATTTGAGGATCTGAAGAGAAAAACATACTCTTTCCAAAATGAACAAGTTCCTGGTTACTTCATTTCGGCTCTGGAGAATAATTTGGTTCAGCTGCCAAGGCCCAAGAGGCCAAACAAGGAAGGAGATGAAGACCGTCCCAATTATTGCCCATTTCATCAAATGTTGGGGCATCCCATCTAGGAGTGTTTTGTCTTCAAAGACCTCCTACAAAAGATGGTTGACTCGGGACAAGTCAAACTGAAAGGTTCTTCAGCTCAGGTAGCATGTGTTACTGCTACAGTTCCAGAGGAGGAAGACAAATGGAAAGAAGTCAAAAGCAAAAATGCACAGAAGTATGATGATTGGATGGTCAGAAAGACAATCAACCGAACTCATGCTATTTTGAGAACATAATTAAAGAAACCGATTGTGTCTTATACCATTAATGTTGCGGAAAAACCCTCTTCATCAGAGGGAAAGTCCTCAAAGAAACGACATGATTCAAAGAAAGAAAAAGAATCAGAAGAAGATGAGTATGTGTCAAAGCCTAAGTTGTCTTTGACTCTGGAAGACTTCATGCCATATAATTCAAAGCCAAGGGCACCGCCCCACCAAACGGCACAGCCTAAATAGGATAATCAGGCAAAGTCTTCATCAGACGAAGAGTTAATCTTCGGTTCTGTTAATATGATTCAATTAACAGATCCATATGCTAGTAGCAGTTTCGATTTTGATGAACCTGAATTCCCTGTATCGAACAAGGGAATCAGAGGAAGTTACAGAGGCTCAGGATACAGGGGAAAACATGGATCTTTCAGAAGCCACTATTCCAATTCTACCCCTACTAGAACTGTGTACGCAGCAGAAACTCATGGTAGAGCCCTTTAGCGAGCTCAGCAAGAACAAGAAAGTTCTTCTACCAATAACAAATTCAGTCCTGGCACAGTTATTTTAGAAGACCGGTTGAAAGTTCTATATTCTTCCTCTTAGTAAGTAAATGGATCTAATCGGTCTAATCTTCCAAAACCAGGAATATTTCCAACTCCTATCCCGATACAAGATGCATCAACTTCCAAAACATTTGCTTCCAAGGTACCTGCTAAACCACATATTCCTGTTGGGAAACGCAGACCTCTGGATCAAAAGTATGATATATTGAAACACTTGGACCAAGTACCTGCCAAGTTATCAATTCTGGATGCTCTGAATCTGTCAAAATATCTTCGGGAAGCACTCATCGAGGCCTTTTCAAGTCCTCAGGAGTTTGAAACTAAAATTGCCGCAGCTGAAGTCTATCACATAGAGAATAATCCTTCATAATGCCATGCAATAATATCTTTTACTGATGAAGATGAAGATGATGTTGTGCATGGACATATTAGACCTTTGTACTTATCTGGCAAGGTTAATGGCATAGACGTCTGAAGAGCTTTCATTGACAATGGTTAAGGAGTCAACCTCATGCCCATTCGTACACTTCGTCGATTGGGCCTCACAGAATCTGATTTATCTCCTTCTACCATGATGTTACAAGGATATGATAAAAATTAACAAGAACCACTGGGCGAAGTTACACTCAGAACTCAGTTTGGAGATCTTGTATCCAATTCAGATTTCATGGTTGTTGATCAAGACTCAGCCTCCAACATCTTGCTTGGAAGACCCTGGCTACATCAACATGCAGCTATCCCTTCATCCTACCATCAATGTCTCAAATATTGTTTTGATGGTCAATTTGGGACATTGTATGGTGATAAGGTCCCGTTCAAGACATGTGAGTCTCAATACATTGAGGCGGAATTCTATCACATGAAGGGAAGGGAGAAATCCACAACAAAGGAGATTACCAAAGTTAATGATCCATATGGTTTGGAGAAGATTCCAGTAAATCCATTTACACATGTGAGTACAGATTATGTGTTGCCTATCAGTCAAATTGAAAAGATATACCCAAATCAAAATACTCTTATGGAAAGATCTATAATGTCAGTTACGACAATCAAGCCAGACAACATGGGAGAAATTGGTAACCCACCAAGCAGTAATGAAAGCACAAATGGTGACGTCTTCATTTCATCTGCTGAAAACCAACAAGTCTATACTTCTCCAACTAGGCCAGAAGAAGTTATAGCAACATCGGAGGTGAACAATGATGTCAATTCTCAATCCATAATCTCCTCTTTATTACCCAAATAAGACCCTTCATCATCAATCAGGTCGTAAATGGAAGCTTCTTCTTCAAGATATGAAAATTTTGACATCTCTTCTGATCATGAAAATTCTACTTTATCATCTATTATTCAAGTAGAAACAGAAGAAATAACACATGATGAAGAAGAAGAGGAAGATCTCAGAGATGCTCCTCCAGCATTTGAAGAGGGTATCTCTACCACTGTGGATGAACTCAGAGAAATAAATCTGGGTACAAAAGAAGATCCACGCCCCACTTTAATCAGTGCGACCATGACTATTGAAGAGAAAGAGATGTATATTTATTTTCTAAAGCAAAATAGAGATATATTTTCTTGTAACTATACAGAAATGCCCGAGCTTGATCCTGATGTTGCTACTCATCATTTGGGTTTATCAGAAGAACATCGAGGATTTAAGCAAGCCGTGAGAAGAACACAC
Source organism: Viscum album (assembly GCA_963277665.1). Lineage (NCBI taxonomy): Eukaryota > Viridiplantae > Streptophyta > Magnoliopsida > Santalales > Viscaceae > Viscum > Viscum album. Next base: position 878,938,254 of record OY728153.1, on the reverse strand, counting down.
CCAAATTATGCTTCCAAAATTGAGGCTGAAGTGGATAAGATTATCAAAGATAACTTCTTCTGAGAAGTTCAATATCCCAATTGGTTGGCTAATATTGTCCCTGTAAAGAAGAAGAACGGACAAATTAGAGTTTGCATCGATTTCAGAGATCTTAATCGGCATTGTCCTAAGGATGATTTCCCAGTTCCGATTACAGAACTTTTAATTGATGCAAAAACTGGCTATGAAGCACTTTCCTTCATGGATGGATATTCCGGATATAATCAGATCCGAATGGACCCAGAAGATGAGGAATCCACAGCCTTCAGATCCCCTCAGGGTGTGTTTTGCTACCGAGTAATGCCCTTTGGCTTAAAGAATGCAGGTGCAACATATCAGCATTCCATGCATTGTATCTTCAAACCCTTCTTAGGGAAGTTTGTTGAATGCTATGTAGATGATTTGGTGGTTAAATCCAAACAACTTTCTAATCACTTGGCTGATTTGGAAGTCATATTCCACAAGCTTCGACAACATAATTTGAAGATGAACCCCTTAAAATGTGCTTTTGGGGTAACCTCAGGAAAATTTCTTAGCTTTGTTATACGCCATCATGGTATTGAAGTCGATCCTGAGAAGACCAAGTCAATCCTTGGTATGTCACCTCCTCAAAATTTGAAAGAATTAAGAGGACTTCAAGGAAACTTAGCCTATATTCGGCGTTTCATTGCCAATTTAGCAGGAAAAAGTTTACCCTTCACCAAATTGATGAAGAAGGGAGTCACTTACCAGTGGACTGAAGAATGTCAAGAAGCATTCGATATTATCAAGAAATACCTCTTGAGTCCACCGGTACTCATGCCACCTGTTGAAGGAAGACCACTTATCCTCTACGTAACATCTCTAGAGCGATCATTGGGTGCCTTTCTTGCTAAAAAAAATGATGCTGGGAATGAAAGCACCCTCTACTATCTCAGTAGAACTATGATTGAAGCAGAAACCCGGTATTCAAGTATTGAGAAGTGCTGCCTGGCATTAATCTTTGCAGTTCAGAAGTTGAGACACTACCTGCAACATCACGAGGTCCAATTTGTATCTCGCAATAACCTGCTCAAATTTATCCTTAGTCATCCAATGCTTACAGGAGATCTGGTAAGGTGGCCAGTTATTTTGCAGCAATTCGACATTCAGTATGTGTTTCAAAAGGCGATAAAGGGCCAAGATCTGGCTGATTTCTTGGCTGAACACCCTTCAGTAGAAGACACATCTTCAGATATTGAACCCCCTGATGAGAAATTCTTCTCTATTAAAGAAAGTCCTCAAGCATGGGAAATGTATTTTGATGGTGCTTCCAGAAGTCCAACAGGGAGGAAAATGGAAAATCCTAAATTCGACAAAGTTGGCTTAGGAATTGTGCTCATTTCTCCAAAAAAGGCAGTGTTACCTTATTCCTTCTTATTGTGGGAAGGTGGTACCAATAATGAAGTAGAATACCAAGATCTCATCACAGGATTGGAATTAGCGCTTCAAGCACAAGTGAATCACTTAAAGGTGAAAGGTGATTCAGACCTGGTAATCAAACAAGTCAATGGGGATTATGCCATCAAAAAAGAAGAACTAATCCCTTTTTATGATTACGTCAGAGAGTTAATGGCGGAATTCCCTTCAGAAGCGACATTTTCTTATGTCCCAAGATCACAAAATGCTCAAGCTGATGCACTGGCTAATATAGCCACAGCTCTGGAAGATCCAAATTGGGACGAGACAACCATCAGTATTGCCCACCGTCATGCAATTTCACCTTATGTTTAAATCAGAACAGAGGAAATTAATGAAATTAGTCCCATTACTGAACCGTATGGTCATACTATAGGATGGATGTCACCTATCAGGGAATACCTTCAAAATGGAACACTTACACCTGATAGAGCTGAGAAAGAACAAATCTGGCGACGTGTGGTCAATTTTACTCTTTATGATAGCCCAGATCACCTAGAGAAAATTCTCTACAAACATGGTTTTGATGGAGTTCTCTTCAGATGCATTGATGGTGAAGAGACAATGGCTGTCATGAAAGAAGTTCATGCAGGAGTCTGTGGTGCCCACCAGTCTGGACATAGACTGTCGGATTAGATTCGAAGGCTTGGATACTTTTGGCCTTCAATGATACAAGATTGTGTTGATTTCACAAATAAGTTTCATTCATGCCAAGTACATGCCAAATTCATTCATCAACCTCTAGAGTTGCTTCATACAGCTAAATAATCATGGACATTTTCCACATGGGGAATAGATGTGGTGGGACCTTACCCTTCGGCTATGGCCAAGCAGTTTAAATACATTCTTACTGCTACTGACTTATTTTCCAAATGGGAAGAGTAAATACCTCTCAAGGAAGTCAGTTCTAAATGCATTGTTAGCCTCATCAAGTCTAACATCATTACCAGATTTGGTGTCCCTCATACCATATTGACGGACAATGGCACCAACTTCTGTTCATCCGAGGTGAAGAAGTTGTATCAAGAGTACAACATCAAATCCAACCATTCATCTCGGTATCATGCAGCGGACAACGACTAGATAGAATCCTTTAACAAGACTCTTTCAAATAAACTACAAAAGATAGTGGATAAAGATAAGAGGTCATGGCCTGATAAACTCTTTCATGCTTTATGGGATTATCGGACTACCACCCGCACTGCAACTCGGTCAACTCCATATTCACTGGTATATGGAACGGAAGCCGTCTTGCCCATTGAAGTTCAATTTCCTTCACTCAGAGTAGCCATTTGTGATCAGTCATCTATAGATGAATAATCTCAAAAGCGATTGAATGAATTGGAATGGTTAGATGAGAAAAGATTGTGCACTTTTCACCACTTGGAAGTCTATCAGAATCGAATAGCACAAGATTTTAACAAAATTTTTTGTCTTCGTTCATTCACTCAGGGAGAATTGGTATTAGTTCTCAGAACTCCAATGATACCAAGAAAGAAACCTCCCAAGCTTGATCCAAAATGGGAAGGACCTTACTCAATACATAGGGTATACTCCAATGGAGCTTATTCATTAATCTCGATGGATGGAGAACTCATCACTACTCCAACCAATGCCAGATTTTTGTAGAAGTATTTTGTATAAACACAAAATATATCATCAATGGTCCATACATATGACCTTAAAATATTTGTACTTTCATCCCACACGATGTTAAATTGTGAAAAAGTTCCCTAAATGGTCCAGTATGACCTTAAACTGCAACTAGGTCTTGTATGACCTTAAACTACATCAATGGTCTAGTATGACCTTAAACTGCATCATCAACGGTCCATGCATATGAACCTAAACTATTTGAAAGTCCCTTACATCCAACAAGACGTTAAACTGTGACGTCCTAACTACATGATGCTAAACTGTATAAAAGTCCCTTACGTCCGGAAAGATGTTAAACTACATAATCATCAAAGGTCCTGTATGACCTTAAACTACACCACCGTCCAACATGACATTAAACTGCACCATCCACGGTCCATGCATATGACCTTAAACTATTTGCACTTTTTTCTAACATGACGCTAAACTGTATCATCCCTTTTTCATCCAACATGACGTTAAACTGTGAAAAAAGTCCCCAATACATCCAACATGACATTAAATGGTGTACTCTTTTGTCCTCACTGCATGACATTAAACTGCACAGTCCCCCTTTCGTTCAACATGACATTAAAAAATATTGTCCCCATCATCCTAACTACATGACGCTAAACTATATAGAAAGTCCTTGATACGTCCTATATGACATTTAACTGTACTTTGTCCCTGCTACATGACACTAAACTGTGCAACACCAATAGTCCTAACTGCAAGACTTTAAACTGCATAGTCCCTTTATATGTCCTACATAACATTAAACTATGAATCGTTAAGGTTGTTGTTACCTCTTGTTTCTCACACTAAGTATGAATCACGTGAGCTTAGAGCAAACCTCAACCATAACACTCTCTTTGGGCTACTAACCATGTGTAAGTCCTAACAACATCATTTTTTAGGTCGTTTTCCCCAAGAACAACTTGATCATTAATTCATTCTTTAATTGAACTACGCGGACTTTTATCCTTGCCTTCTAGGCTGGGTACGTAGGAAACCTCCCAAGGTTCAAGCCCAAAACAAATCTCTTCACATTGGTTCACCTCCATCTCATACGATGTTTATTCATGGAACCACCCCTAGAATCAATATCTTTACATTGATTCACTTTCTTCCTTGTTATACACCGTTAAACTATACAACACTTTTGTCCAGTATGACAATAAACTACAATATTCTTTGATACCCTCACCTGATAGGGAACCATTATTTACATTTATTTTTCAATCATGTTTCATTTCAAAGACTACGTGCATACATGGCAATGCCTAAACCTTTTATCTTGGGTTAAACCATCATTGCACTAAATTCCCCTTTCACCCTTCACATGTACGAACCAAATCTGTACAGAGGGTATTTATAGAACTACGTGGGCTTGATTCCCATCCTTATGGGATACGTAGGAACGTTCGAGTGTCCCTCGAATCCAGCCCCAAGTCTTTGGGCCTAACCCCAAATTCCACTTCCAGTCCCTTGGATGAAAAGTCCCCATGAAAACACACACTATGTATTTCTTACAATGGTCCAAGCTCTATGAACCTAAACTAAGATCTCTAATCCTTTTGTCCCGCAAGATGTTAAACTGTAGTTTAAGAACTACGTATGTCTAGATTCCCATCCTTATGGGATATGTAGTGAAGTCCAACATTTCCATTCAGGACCCAGCCACAACATGATTATGGTTAGCATTGATTTGTGTATCTTTGTATACATTGGACAATACCCATATTTATGTGTCGTAATCCTAACCTTAAATATTTTCAGATCTTCATAACCCTTTTCTTGACTTCTAGTCACAAAAATGTCAAACCTCTAAGAGTTCTTTTGCCTGACTATGCAGTACGTGCCCTTAGGTGGCCTTGCATAAACAGTCTACATAACGGACCTGTTAGCCAAAAGATACTATTATTTGACTATGCATCCAATTCCCTTAGGTGGCCCTTCATAATTCAACCCCCTAACGGGTTTGTTAAATAGTGGTAACTTCATTCTTGGGAGGAAAGCCTCTTTTGTCCTTATTTGTCTTAATGACAGTATGTAGGAATCTGCAAAAATATCCATCCTTAACATATTTGTCCCATATCCTTTTTCATGATCTGAAAGTATTCAAGTCTATGGTTTATATTCTCCTTCCCTACGTTTGGGTCAGACCTTCATAGGAGTAATATCCATCTAGTTCTTCGATAATCTTGTTCGAAAATATCTTCTCCATATTCAAGTACCTCTTTCCATACAGCAAACTCTATACTTTGGAAAATTTGAGTATCTATAAACTTTCAATAGGTTTTAGCAGTAGAAAAGTAAATTTCTGAGAGTTCTTTTGACTGACTATACAGCACGTGCCCTTAGGCGGCTTTGCATAAAAAGTCTACATAACAGACTTGTTAGCCAAAAGATGCTATTTATTTGACTATGCAACCAATGACCTTAGGTGGCCCTGCATAATTCAACCCCCTAACAGGTTTGTTAAATAATAGTAACTTCATTCTTGGAAACTACTTCTTCTGATGACTTTTATCTCTTTTTCATATCATTCCTCAGATTCAAATATTCTTAAGTCATAGTTTACATATTTTCCCTCATACTTGAGTATGGTAATATGTTTTCAGATGAATTTTCAAGGAATTGAGTCAATTCTAATTCATTCGGTCAAAGCTATTTCGACCTTAAACATTAGCCTTTTTATATCCGACGTGCATGACTTTAAACTGCCCATAAAATACAAAGGAACTCTGAATAAAAGTCAAGTTCCAGCTTACTAAACATACATTTTGTATGATTTAGGTAACATTGAGCAATTAAAAGGTTCAAAGTTTGTAGGGTTATTTACATTAATCCTAGTAAAAATCAAACTATACTTACTAGGCCCATTGGATTAAGTAAAATCTAAAGCATGTAGCAAAATAATGTAGGTACAAATGATTGAAGATGAAAGTGTTTTTTCATTGATGCACAAGAGTTAGAAGGACATCCACAGACTGGAGTCTCTTATCTTTTTTCAAGAATTACAAAGGCTTTCAACATAAGTCTTCACTTGATGTACATCATCCCGAGCTTCATCAGCAGCTACTTGAAGCTCGTGCACTCGACCATCTTCACTCTTCTCAGCTTGATGGAGTGCATTCTTGGCATCTTCAATGGCTTTCATACCATTCGTTTGAGTTCCCTCCAGTGAATTATTGAGCTGATCAAGTTCCCCAGTAACATCATCTAACTGTTTCTGGAGCTGCACCTGTTGGACGACTTTTTGATTTTATGCTTCATCTCCTTCATCTTGACAGCATAATCAGCCTCAACTCAGGATACCGCAACCTCAAATTCGCCGATGTTAACTGACAGTTTCACCCTGGTCAGATCTTCGCGACACTTTTGCTCCTGCTCCCTCCTAAAGATGACCTGTTTCACCGCGGCATGGATCTTATCATATCCAAAACCGCCAAGTCCTTGCATGACAAACTGGGATGACAATCGAGGAATCTTCGATGATATCTCTTCTAAAGGCACCTCAAATATGATTTTCCATATGTTGTTCCATGCCTTGCATAATAAAAATCTGAACGCTTTAAGCACCTCTGGGTCTGATTCAACATCATCATCACAACCCTGTTCTGCTCCTTCCCCCCTGACCTGTTCTTCTTTGCTTTCAATTCCCGTTGGGGCAGAGGCTGAGGCTTCACCTCCAGATCTAGCCACTGTAGTTTATGGACCTGCATGATTAATTAAAAGCTTTGGTTAGCTTCAAAGGATAAAAAAATAATCGATTGTCTTGAAAATTAAGTACAATCACAAATATTGTTATCCCTTACCCGACGGTGGATCAACAACCTGAGAAGACTCCTCCCCATCTTTCCCAGTCTCAAAAGGATCTTCAAGATGGGTCTCAGGAGGGTTTATTGGGTTTATCTCTACTTGAGCTAATGTTTCTGCAATGGTAGGGTTGACATCAATGTCCACACCCTCTTCAGGCATTGGAAGTTCAATAGTTTCTATGGATGGAACTGCATATTATTTTCAGTCATGATTAGAAGTGTAAATTATAAGAAAATTTACTGGGCGAAGGATAACACTCACGCCCAATGTCTTCTAAATCACATGAAAACTTATCATGATCATAAAATTCATTGAAAGACATGCCATGATTCATCATTTCATCCAATGATATTTCAGAATCCTGGTTAGTCTCACCAGTGGGAGCGTTTGATGTATCTTCTTGATGACTTACATCCTACAACCCCTGACCCTGGACTACATCTTTGGGTAAAATCACAACATCAGTTGAAAGAGTTGCCGGAAGCTCTAATGTAGGAGTTGAACCTGAATTATCACAGAATGGAAGTCAGTCGGTGTTTCGTTCAACATTTTTATGAAGTATTGTTAACTTACCAGAAAAAAGTTCTTCTCTTCTTACAACAATAGCAGGAGGGATTCTGGGAATAGATGCTAGCTCTTCTCTAGGAGCAGCCAAGTCAGCTTGGATCTGTGATTGTTCCACAGCACCCTCCGTGGTCCTTGAAGGAAGATCAGTCCTTTCCCTCAGGGGGAAATTGAAGAATCCCATGCAATCCCTAGAAATATGAGTAAGCATGTGGTCATGGGTATAGAATCATGATTACCCGAAGGACTTACCACTGCTAATGAAGCATTTAGCTGTGGACTTCCTCTTTCGTTGCCTTTGCTTCTTTGGTTTTTTTGGGAGTATCAGAAGTCTCCCTTATTGGCACTTGGATTGGAGAATGGAAGGCTATGTCCAACGCCTCATTCATGGCCTGCAGACCTGGAGATATCTCGCCCAGTTCTTGAGGAGAATCAGTAGCAGCCCCAATGGCAGTACCACCAGGGCTATAATGTGGCGAAGGAACCTCAGTTCCTTTCTTTTCAAGATGTAAGATGAAGAAAATAACTTCCTTGAGTAACAAATCTTTGACTGGAATCAAGTTGCAAGGAAAATAATGAAAGAAAACTTACATCTTCAGGAGCCACATACTCATGCCACTCCTCATCTCCAGAACCACCAGCCCCCTCAGTGGTGCCATGATCAATCATTTCATTCACCCACCTGGTGACAGGAACTGACTCATCAGTGGCATATATGATCATTTCCAACTCTCTGATGTAAGCCCACACTTCATTGGGGTTATCCTCGTATTGGAGATTTTTAGAACCCAGAAGATTCCCTATTACAGAAATTTGTAGGCCCTCACACAAATCCAGCTAGGTGGTCTCAGTACCATAGTATAAACTCTGCCATAACTAGACAACCTCTGGTCTTAGATATGAAGGCTGTGAGGAAGGTCCTACAATCTTTGACTTCAATTTCTTCCCAGCTCCTGCAACTACAGATAGAGAATAAGAAAATAAGACTTATTGCTTTATAAAGTAGCAGTGATTAAATTACTAAAATGAAGTAACTCACCAGGAGTTGATGGATTGGGTATTTTAATTCTGGCCGGAGGATTATATCGGGCACGAAACCGCTTTGCCTCTGGTTGTGCCTCATCATCCCCATCATGGGAATCTGGTGAATCAGTCCTAGAGGAGGAATCTGCCGAATCAGCTTCAGGTGGGGAAGCATCACCTTCATGAGGAAGGGTTTCTTTCTCTACACTCCTCTTCCTTTTTCCCACTTGATAAACTGGGTGATTCAGCACCCCTTTGGGGTATGATGCTATCCAGTGTTCGACATAATATGTAGTCAAATTATGTGCCGCTTTTTCAACCGGTAGATCAAACACTTCCCTAGTTTTTTCCCTTGATGTCAGCAACCATAGTTTCTGAGAAACCATCAAATGTTTCTCTAACCTGACATGTACTGGAGGAGATACAACAATCTGTTGTAGACATTTTAATTGACGTGCAAATCTATATGGAGCATAGGCCTCACATATAATTTCTCCTTCAATCCTGGAAACTAGAACACCATCCCTGCAAGCTAGCATGTATGCCCTCAAATCCAAATGGGTTGTTCCATCATCAACAAACCGCCCGGTTGGCAGACTTCCATAGGGAAAGAAGTTGAATTCCTTAAACATGCTCAACCTCACTTTCATGTCATAGGCATTAACATCTAATGGAGCAACTCCAGAGAATGCTTGAACTGACGGCCTGAAATAACTTCCAGGAATTTGTAATCCATTCTGTACATTGTAAGTCCTAAAGTGAGTGGCGATCCATCCCCATAAAACTTGGAATGGTACCACTATTCTTAAAGGGGGTTTACCCATGAAAACATGAAGTAAAATCCTGTGAATATTTTCAAAAATGGGGGTAGCCAACCCAACCATTTTTTCCTCAGCCAATTTTTCCGCAATGACGAAGGTCCCTGGCCTGACGTCTCCCTTCGAATCCCTGAATGGCAAGAGATAAATGCTGAGCCACATTTCCAAGAAGCCCACCAGACGAGTCTTCTTTGGGATCCTTTGATTCACCTCATATCCCCATTTCTCAAACTCTCCTGCTTCTAGAGTTGGCCAGAATGTGCCAGGAGCACCCCTCTTATCAGGTTTTGGGCAGGTGGTAGGACGTTTGGGCCTCTTATCCTTGGATTTCTTTTTCTTGGATCCTTTCTCCTTTGGATCCTTCTCCTTTGGTTCCCTCTATTTCTTCTCAATAAGAAATATATTCATCCATTCCTTCGGATGAATATCCTTTCTAGAATGAGTTAATGAGGTTTCTGAACTTTTGAGCCTCTGGAAGATCTTAAATAATTCTCGAGCTAAAGCAGGAGTATTCTCTGAATCATTCCAAGTCACCTTAGGTGGAATGAATTCATCATACATGTCACCCAAAATTGGATCCCCTGAGATCTTGTGGACATCCCACAGAATGATGCCTACTTCTCCATGAGTCAGATGGAAAGAATTATTTGCTGGACTCCAGTGGCTGAGTATCTCTAGCACGAAGTTATCATGTCTGTAAACATATGTTTGCCCAACCCAGACTGCTTCGTATATCTCCACCCTTTCAGATCCTCAACAAACTCTGCACAGTTTTTTCACACCCAATATGCCCACATCCAAGTTGGATTCACACCTCCCCCAGGACGGAAGTCCCAACTTTTCTTCCAGCCTTTGGATTGATTAATCTGAGCATTTCGAAAGATTTAAGGATGACAATGTGGTTGCAGCTCAGGCGTATGATCTTTCAGATCTGGCGTACAAGGGCTATGATGCATCATATGGGCCTTCTCCACTGTTCCAACATTTAGAAATACTCCTCCACCTAAGATATTTTCCGAAGAAAAGTTGGTGTAATTCTGAAACCACGAAAATGGGAGATAGTTCTTTGCTTTTGGAATAGTAACTTCTTGCAGATGAACGTAGTCATACAAAGGCAAATAAATGCTTTGGGGGAATTCGTGATGATATTTCTTCAGATACTTAGCCAAATCCGGAAGAGTGCTACTTTTGACAGTATAATAATCATGACCAATAATGTTCATCATATCATCAATCCGCTTGCTATCTAGTTCATCAACTATTCCAGGTCTAAGAGCCATTGATTCTGCACAAAAGTTGAATAAATTAACTTTTAAGTAAGTTGATTTTTCATAAAATTTGTGAAGGAATTTCAGAAAAAATGACAAAGGCATTAAGGCGCGCAAGTATAAACTTGGCGCGCAAGTATATATGTGTCGCGCAAGTGTTAAAGTGCCGTGCAAGTTTCTGTCACGCAAGTATCACCGTGAAAGTCCTATTACCTTGACAGCAGTGCGGCGGAGAAAAAACAGCGGAAAATGGGAGACTTGTGCGACGAAGGTGACCTGCGCGGCGAGAGCTCGAGAATCTGGAATTCAGATGCGATGTGTGGACAAGGACAATGTATTTATAGGCCTGGCTACCCACCTGTATGCATACACCCAGCGCTCTCTATCCAGCGAGCTCCAGCCCTGCGTGACTCAAACCTGCGTGCCAAGTGTTGCGCACTAAACACTTGCGCGCCGCCTTTCCTTGAGTTTTCTTCTTTTCCTCAGAGTCAAATCCTCTATTCTCTCCGGATCCAACTCTGAGGGGGGACTTTTGTTGACGCTCCTTTCATCACAGAATCTAAAGATTAGAAAAGGGGAATATATGAGATCAAAGTGATTCAACCTTTGGACAAATATCAAAAATTTGACAAAGGAAGGAATAATAAGAATGTTGCACAAGTGTCATGCAAGTTCTACAATGGTCGCGCAAGTACACTTGCGCGATGCCTAAATGGTCGTGCAAGTGACTTGCGAGCCCTAAAGTATAACCGGCCGGGTCTTCTTTAGCCTATAAATAGACCCTGTGGGCCCCCCATTGAGGGAGGAATTTTTCCAGAAACTCAGATTTAATCTCCCAGCACCCTAGTCTCTTCTCAAAGCTTCTGAAACAATTCTAAGGTAATTTCTTACCTAGAACGGAAGATCTAAAGAGGGAGAGGAAGGCCTAATTGTTGAAACTCATCAATACTTGCGTGCCTGAGTAGACAGCCCTTAAGGGAAATGGCCACACTTGCGCGCCGCCTTACTCCTTCAATAGAACTTGCACGCCCCTCTTCTGGAAGAACCTCAAGATGATTCTAAAGGATTTAACCAAGAGTCGCTCAAGTATTACCCTACTGGTTAACCATTGCGCAAGTACCCATGTGTTGCGCAGGTATACCTGCGTGACCGGGACTTGCGCGCCCATGCAGTACCTACGCACCTGCCAGGACTTGCGCGCCCCTGCCTTTTTGGGTTCCCTTCTTGCCCATCTCACACCTCTTATTCCATTCCACCTCTCCTATTCAAGATTCAGTCTTCAAGACACTCTTTAAAGCCATTTATGGCATGATTTCTTGATTTGACTTCCTTATCTGAAAGGAATTCTATGGAATATCTCTCAAAACCTAGTGATTTACACATCTTTATGTCACTAAAGATTGAGATTTCATTCATTCAACCTCATCCTTTAAGATGAGAGAACTCATTAACCTGGGCATCCTCCTCAGGAGTAAGTCCCAACCATAATTCTCTTAACCTGGGCCTCCTTTTCAGGAGTAAGCCCCAGTCTCAAATATGGGCATCCTCTTCAAGAGTAAGCCCCAAGTCCCTTAATTTTTCAAGTTTCATTAACCTGGGCCTCCTTTTCAGGAGTAAGCCCCAGTCTTAATTCCTCTTAACCAGTCCTAATTTACCTTTGATCTGGGATTCCTTTTCAGGAGTAAAAACCCAATCATAAGTCCTCTCCTAATCTGGGCCTCCTTTTTAGGAGTAAGCCCCAAGTCAGAGTATTCAAATATCTGTGAAGCACATATACCTTTATGGACCCTGTTCCTGGATTTCTTCCCTGAAGTAAATCCAAATATTCATTTATCTAGGCAGTCATACATACATAAGTCCCACCTTATTTCTTATGATTGCATCTTTCATGGAACAATTGTCTGATTTTTACCAATACCTCTTGTTTCTCACACCGAGCATGACTCACGTGAGCTTAGAGTGTAAAAGTAATTATGACATTCTTCTTTGAGCCATCAATCATAAACATCATACTCCCTTACTCGAACTATGTGGGTTCTGATTCTTTTTCTAAACAAAGGATACGTAGGTAGCCCATCTGCGGGTTCGATCCCAACTCTGAAATAATCCATGTCCTTCTGAATGAAAATAAACTTCAAGTGCCTCACTGAGTGGATTTAAAACCAGTATGGTCATCATAATGACCAAGAGACTTTTACATATCAAAGGATACCATTGACTAAGAATCTCTAACAAATACAGATGATTCTCTATCAATGAAGAACCTTGAATACATATAAAATATTCTCTAAATTTCCTACATATCGATCATTGATTTTCAGATCTAAAGGAAAGCTCATTTTATACTTGGTAATGTAATAAGGATTCATGAACATAACTTAAATCTATAAAGAGAGTCCCGGAGTAGACAATAATTCCCCTAAAAAAGGTGTGATGAGTCCGACCTCCCATCCTCTCGACCAATGAAAATTCCTAAGCCTCATCAGTCCACAAACTAATGAGCACCTACCTTTGGAAAGTAGATCCAAATGGATGAGGAATCATTGGATGTTTCCGATTCTACGAACAAACCTGTTAGAAACCGATTGGAATGTTTGAACCTTCAATCAAGGAGGTCATCCCCAAATTCCGAGGGAAACAAGGGATAAATTGAGTTATAAGGGAAACATATATTTTGTTAGCCCTACCTATCCAAACCTACATGAGACACTTTTTGGACACCCTAGTAAAATAACCACAACAACTCATGTAATTAATCCTTCCACCCACAAGAAATTTATAGTGAATCCCCTCAAAGGGAAAAATGATATAATTCAAGTGATTATAAAATCATATTTTATTCTTAGCATAATTTTATATCTAAATATATAAATTATTATTTTATTACAACTTTAACAAATTATATGAATGAATTATTAACTATTGATATTCAATGTAATGAAGTGTTCATGACATTTAGGTTGATGCATCCATCAAAGGTACCAAACCTAGATTTTCTTTATGAAATTTTCTTGATAAGGTTATAGAATATTTTGGTACTTGATGTTGTTATCCTCATAAATTATTTTTGGAGAGGTAATAATTCTCTTGAGACTTATAATGATACTTTCATCACTTTGATTCTAGAGGTTACTGATATGAATTCAATTAAGAATTTTAGAATGATTATTATTTGTAGTGTCATTGGGATAATGCAGTGTTTTTACTTCATGTGAGAGATATATACATTATTCTTAGGGTGTACAACTAATTGATTTGGTGTGAGCCAAGGATTATTGGGATAATGTAGTGTTTTTATTAAACTGGAACACGAGTGTTTCATGGTTGCGAGTGTGTTCACTGACTATGGAACATATCCGTTGGGACTCTGGTGTTGTAGTGAAGGATAATTGATATAACTAGACAATGGAAGCATGTATAATGGATATCCAATGGTGGAGATAAAAATATCAAATTCTTATGGAAATTATTATTATTATAACTACCTTTGTAATAATGTGATGGAATCATAAAACACTGATTGATTTGGTATGAATCGAGGTGTTTTCTATGTATCTTTTATAAAGTGTATCTATTGGGATCTATGTCTTTGTGATAATTCCTAAGTGGCTCTTTTAAAATGATTTAAGTGTTTTGAAATGTTTCTTATAGGAATGTCACTCATTTTAAATGATTAATATTGTTGGGTCATGATGTTGTCTTGAATGCTTTAAAAAAAGGAATTGTGGTTCTGTGAAAGAGTGTTTGGAACTGATTTATTTATTTTAAAAAGGGAATGTTATTTTAAAGATTAATTTGTGTAAATGGTTGGTTTTTTAATGGGATTTCAAGTGTGATTTTTTAAATAGTTTTCAAAGTACATTTGAACTATAGTTTTTTCATAATCTTTTAAGTTTATATTTTTATAAAATTAGAAAAACCACTACATTATATAAATATTTTGTGTATTTATTTTTTTAAATACTAATATCACCGAATCAAATAGGATGGATATGAATAAAGACTGGATGGATGTCAATCGTTTGACAAGAGAGTATAAAGATGGAGTAAAAGAGTTCATCAAGTTTGTAAATGATCACACATATGACCCTTCTCAAATCCTTTGTCCGTGTTTACACTATTTTTATTAAAGAAAAGTTAGTCTAGAGGAGTTGGAATAAAACTTTATCTATCATGGAATAGATCGAAGTTATAAATGTTGGAATAAACATGGGGAAAAAGAGAATATAGCTAGTGGTTAGGATAACAATGCGTTTTATAGATCATCTGATATGATTACAAGTGTGGACAATAAAGAAGACCATTTTAAGGACGTGATTAAATATGTGAATGATGATGAAGATCGTATTGAGGAAATGACAAGGACAATTGAAGATGAACTTCGTGATTGCCCAAAATTGTTTGAGCAGTTAATGAGTTATGAAAAAACACCTTTGTATAGTGGTTGTGCTAAATATACAACATTGTCAGCCGTACTAAAGCTGTATAATTTGAAAACAGGCAAAATATGGAGTGACGCCAGTTTTACAGAATTACTTACTCTCTTGAATGACATGATCTCAAAAGATAATGGTCTCCCAAGCCGAATATATGATGCTAAAAAATTCTATGTTCGATGGGTATGATCTCTAAATGAATACACACTTTCCCTAATGACTATATATTATTTCTAAAGGACCACAAATCACTTAGATAATTCCCAAAGTGTGGTTCTTCTCGATACAAGAAAGATGAATCCGATCCTACGAAAGTTTTATGGTAATTTCCAATCATTCTAAGGTTTAGGTGCCTATATGAAAGTGAGAAGACCACATAACAATTGACATAGAATGAAGACAGAATAAATAAAGATGGTAAATTACATCACCCAATAGACTCTCCTCAGTGGAAGAGAATCAATCATGAGTATCCTGATTTTGAAAATGAGCTGAGAAACCTTGATCTTGCATTATCTATAGATGTAGTGAATCCTTTTGGTTTTCAAAGAATCACTCACAGTACATATCCAGTTATGTTGGTAAATTATAACTTTCCATCGTGGTTATGCATAAAACTAAAACACATCATGATATCTATGATTATATGAGAACCGAAACAACTGGTTAATGATATTGATGTTTATTTGGATCCTTTGATCGAGGATTTGAAATTATTATGAGATTTAGGTGTTATGTTGTATTATGCTTATAGAAATGAAGATTTTATATTGATATCCATATTGTATGGGATGATACATGATTTTTCTACTTATGGAATTTTTTTAGGATATATAATTAAAGGAAGTCATGGGTGTACCATCTATGAACAAGGTACAAAGTCAATTAGGTTGAAACATTCATAAAAAACTGTGTTTCTATGACATCACATATTTATACCCCAACGACATAAGTACTAATCTTGGATGACATCATTCGATGGAAGTTTAGAAGAACATACAACATCATCTCCACTAATAGGTGATCAACTGTTTGAGAAAGTAAAATACGTAGACACTGCTTTTGGTAAACTATTTTTGAATAACCTTACTAAAACCAGTTGGAAGAAGAGATCAATTTTTTTAATTACCATACTAGAATTGTCTGTATGTCAGAAACTTTCTTGATGTTATGCATGTTGAAAAAAATGTATGTGACAATGTAATCGACACTTTGCTAAATGCACTCGGCAAAAAAAAGGATGGAATTAATGCTAGGTTGGACATGGTTGACATGGGAATATGAGAAGAGTTGACTCCAGTGAAGGGTGAAAATGAACTTTTCTTCTTCCAGCTGCTTACACTCTTTCTAGGTAGGAGAGATATTAGTTTTGAAACTTCTTGAATGACGTAAAGGTTCCAAATGGGTATTCATCAAATATCAAGAACATCATGTTAATGACAATTTAAATGGTCTGAAATCACATGAATTCCACATTATGATGCAAGATATAATTCCTGTAGCTTTATGTTTTATTTTCCCCAAGAATGTCCATTATACATTAACGAAGCTCTGTTTCTTCTTCAAAGCCATATGCAGTAAAGTTATATACTAGATGAAATTACCGAGTATGGAAAGAGAAATTACTGTCATATTATGTGAATTGGAAATGTTCTTCCCGCCAATATTATTTGATATGATGGTTCATTTGATGGTTCAATTGGTGAGATATATTCAACTATGTGGTCCTGTACATTATAGATGGATGTACCCCATTGAATAGTATATAAATATTTTTAAAGGGTATGTCAAAAATCGAAGTCATCCAGAGGGTTTTATTATAGAGTGATATATTGTTGAGGAATCCATTGAATTCTATACTGAATACCTATCCGGCATGGAAAGCATTGGTCTACCAAAATATCCTCACATTGGGCGGATTGCGGGTGAAGGAATTTCTGAAAGAGATGTTGTCACAATCAGTATTACAAATCAGGAGTAGGCCCACCTTTATGTTTTACATAATAGTTTGGAGGTTGACCCATTTGTCGAAACCCACAAACAAATTCTTAGGCATTTGAATCCATCAAGTGATGAAAAATGGATATCAAATACACATAATCAACCGTTTATAGGATGGTTTTGGGACCATATATTTAAGGAGTCAGATGAAAATCCAAACTCAATTTTAGAACGACTTCAATGGCTAGCTAGAGGATCAAGTGTGTATGTATTATCTTATAATGCTTATGTAATTAATATTTATACATTCTATACTAATGAACATGATGAATATAGTACCATGCAGAATAGTGGAGTTACACTTGTGGCTGAGGCGATGCATATTTCTAGTGATAAGGATAAAAATCTAATTTATATGAATATGACATACTTTGGTATCATCAAACAAATATGGGAGTTGGATTATATGAACTACCAAGTGCTGATTTTTCAATGAAAGTGGGTTGATAACAGGAGTGCTGTTAAAATAGATGAGTTGGGATTCATGAAAGTTGATTTCAATAAGGAAGGGTATAAATAATAACTGTTTATAATGGAATCACAGGTAGTACATGTATTTTATGTTACAAATACCAAAGACCGAAGGTGGTCAATTATTCTGTTATCGACTAAAACCACTGAAGGGTCAGATGAGAATTCAACAAAGGATGAATCTTTCATTGAGATATCATAATAATTTCGAAGTGGTCCCAATGTAGATGGTGTTTTTTATGTCATAGGAGATCATAATGAATAGATTTGGATAGTCGATAGAGGGGTCAAATCCCTTCATCCTTTTAAAAAAAGAGAGTTCAATAATCATGTTATATATTTTTTGTAATATACATCATGTTACCTTATGTTATTATCTATTCGCTGCTAATTTTATGTAATCTAAATTAAATGTTAAACCACTTCTATAGATAATGACTTCTACACGTGATGATGCCCCCAATACCGAGGCACAACAGGTCTCTCAACTTTCTACTGCTCACAATGTTGAGGACTAACGAGTTTCTCAACCTATTACTACCGCTTATCCCAGTACAGAGGTACAACCATCATCTACACATGCTGATGGTAGCACTCTAGAGGAACATATTGATGATGTTGAAATTGAGGAAATGGTAGGCAATGAAACAATGGTGGTGCAGAAAAAACAGGAGCACCATAGTTTGGTGGTGTTAGCAAAAATCCTTAAGGAAAAAGTGAAAGGCATCAAATATGAGGTCGGATAGAATAAGTGAATCCAACATGTTAACCCCAATAAGGATATGTTCAGTAGTTATATTGGAATCATCACTCGACAATGTGTGCTGATTGATTACATTCATGGAACCATGTTGTCACTGGGATTAATACACTGATGTGGGGAGATATTACAGTAAAATTATGATATCATTTCTTTAATTTACTAAAAAATAAAATAATGAAACATTGAATTACTCTTCATCATCCATTGTAGAGTGCATTTATCATGGATGAATCACACAAGGACTATGTATTAAGGGTTGTTGGAAGGATTCACAGAGGCTTTCACACAATTTTAACAATATGCTATCTTAAAATTACTAAAGGGAAAATAAACCCGCACCCACCTACTATTTATGCACACCTGATAACCCATGGAGCATCAGATGTGTTTACTAGCCATTATACAAAGCATTCTTTTCAGGTACATTGTGTTTGGTAATACGTTGTTTGACGATATGTGTATTCATCACTTTGATTAACAGTTTTTTATTTATGAAACAACAAATGAGTGCTAAAAATAAGGAACGAGTAGAAAAACTAGCATACCCATACCGTAAAGCAATAATGAGCTAGAGTTCACTTGAAAAAAATTGGTACGTATTTTAAATATATTGTAATAATTTTATGTGACATAAAACAACACCATAACCATGTTCCTCTGTTTATATGTAGATTGATGAATCCAAATCCAAAGTCACTTCCATCCCATGCCATATGCTATGGAAGGAGGCTCATGTAAATAAATATGGGATACTAATAGATGAAAACACACAAAAAGTTGGGGAAACATGTGTAAGTATGACAAAATAAATATTTTTTTTGATTTAAATTAATATTATATAATAACGATTACTTATTTTCCTATATTTTCTATTTGACATAGTCACAAGAATCAGCAACATCCAAACCAGATGCAAACAAACTTTTTATGGCCTTAAAGTAGGTAGAAAAGTATGGATGTGTCAGAGGTGTGGTTTTTGGGGCGACACCCCAAACATTTTTTGAGAAAAAAAACAAGAGTAGAATAAAAGTGAAGAAATCAAAATGATGAGAGAAAGATTAGCTATCCTTGAAGAACATATGAAATTTTAGAGAGAGTTCATGGAAAATATGATGTTGGGGGGGGGGGGGAGAAGAAACAACTCAAGAACAACCAGTGCGTGAAGATCCCTACCCACCCCCACTAGCTTTGAGGTGAGCCATTACCCTCAAAAACTTGTCTTAGTTGAGGTAATAAATGTTCTAATAATGATTTTTTGTGAATTTTGAATCATATAAACACTGATATATTTCTTGTAATGATATTGTATAGGGTGAAAATGACTGTGATTTATATCTATCAACACCCACCAATCACCTTGTAGTGAGGGCTACAATGTTCAATATCCAGAACGCCATGCTACACAACATACCACTTTCAAAAGGTCATGTCAAAGTGTTGATTAATGTAGCCCATGATCCAAGCACCGAGCTACCTTTTCCAATTGAAGATGAAGACATTTATAAGGTCGAACAAGCTCTTCGAACATTCATCGCATGGCTGTCACAACTTGTAAAAAAACATGTCAACAATGAGGTATTCATTTCAAATTTATTTTTTAGGATAAACCTTTAACATTTAATGGAAAAAGGTCTAAAATGATTAATTTTATTATAGACAGACATATAGAAGGGGGTGAAAAGAAAGAATGTCTCAAAACCATCTCAAGGATCAACCAACTGATCAAAACGATCTACCTAAAGCACCTTAAACCCACCCGTTCTATATCCTCATTTATTATCATTGCAGGATCATGTGAATATGAAGTTGAAAGACTGCGGGGTTTACACAATTATTTTTGATGAAAATATGTACAAAGGGGAAGATCCAGCTTTCATTATCATTGACAATGTAAGTGAAATCCTGGAGTATGATTGGCTAGGTGGATTAGTTGTAAATGTATACATAAGGTATGTTTTCATGATTTTATTTTCCAAAAGCTGATATACAATGATAATTATGACCAAATACATTTCATATTTTTCACAGGACTATATATGAAAAACAATTGAAGGTATTTCCCCATAAAAAATTTTTTGGACTCGTTAGTCCTCATGTCACCTCTGCAGAATAAAAAGAAGTAAAATCCGAGAAAGAGGGTGAAATAGTGACATGCCTGCTCAAATCATTTAACAACAAAATTATGGATAACAGAATATTCTTAATACCAACGATGAAGGGGTAAAATTATACAATTTAATCATATCAAATATATTTTAATTTCTTTTATTACTTATTCCTTTTTGTGTTTTTAGGCAGCATTGAATGCTCATTGCTGTCAATTTGGATACTCTAAAGATTTATTTATTGGATTCAATGCATGGATATCCAACAAACCAACCACACATGATGTAATTTTTCAATTTTTAATACAATACATCCAACATTTTAGAACTAAACATCTATTTATATAATTTATATTATCTTGTAATGAGGATTCTGTTATGATAGGGCAGTGTGTGAATATCATCTACATCATGGAATGAGGATAGGGGAAAAGTACAAGGAACATTCCAAGTACTATGACTGGATAAGTATCAGGGTATATATAATAATATTTAATTATCCAAACACATATAAAAAAATTACCTATTTTCTCAATGTTTCTACAGTGTCTGAAACAAACAAACAGAAAAGAATTTGGTTATTATGTTTGTAAATTTATGAAAGAGATCATATTTCATGAACAAACCAGTATCCCTAAAGAGGTATTTTCAAAGATAATTACTATTTCATTTAAAATATATATTAATCCTCTGTTTATTTATATTTTTTCAATACTACCATGATTGTCAAAAAGAATCCTATTCATAAGATAATATAGATTTGTTTAAAAATGAATGGGCATCATACCTGATGGAAGAATGTATATAAATACCATGAATATGTGACCGGTATGACTAAAATTATCTATTTTTATTTAAAATTGTTAGTATTTTTAGTAAAAAGAACAAGTGACATACTAAAAACTGAGAAAAAAAATTAGGATTGATTTTATACTTTGGTACAATGATCTATAAGTCATTTGTGATGTGTAGGAATCAACCACACCTAAATCCGATGCATGGTGTGACCATTATGCCTTTAAGTGTGTATTTTTATATTAAATTAACAATAAATTTAGCAAAAAGAACAAGTGACATACTGAAAACAAAGAAAACGAATTAGGATTATTTTGATACTTCAGAAAAACAATCCATCAATAATTTGTGATGTTTAAGAATCAACCACACCTCAATCCGAAGAACGGTGTGACCGATATGACTAAAAGTGTCAGTTATCAGTTTAAAATTGACATTTTAGCTCAAAATGTGTCACTCACTAAAAACCAATAAAACTCACTCCAATTGTCTTCATAATTTTGGAAAATGATTCATAAGTTCTTTGTGATGTGTATGAAGCAGTATCATGTAAAACTGATGCACGATGCGACTAGTATGACTCAAAATGCATGTTTCCAATTTGAATTGATATTTTAGCAAAAAAAAAACAACTAACATACTAAAAACTAAGAAAAAACATTAATATTGTTTTGATACTTTAAGAAAACAATATATAAGTAATTTTTGCTATGTAAGAATCAACCGCACCTCAATCTGATGTACGGTACGACCGGTATGACTCAATGTGTCTCTTTTTATTTAAAATTTACATTAATTTTAGTAAAAAAACACAACTGGCATACTGAAAACCAAGAAAACGAATTCGTATTTTTTTGATAAGTTAGGAAAATGATCCATGAGTCATTTTTGATGTGTATAAATCAACCCTACATCAATACAATGCACTATGTGATCGGTATAAATCCAAATGTGTCTTTTTTATTTTAAATTGACATTAATTTAAGTAAAAATAACAACTGACATACTGAAAACTGAGAAAATGTATTCAGATTGTTTTGACACTTTAGGAAAATGATCCACAAGTCATTTTTGGCATTTAGGAATCAACCCAACCTCAATCCGATGCACGGTGTGACCGATATGACTAAAAGTGTTTGTTATCAGTTTTAAATTTACATTTTAGCTCAAAATGTGTCACTCACTAAAAACCAATAAAACGATTTTTGATTGTCTTTATAATTTTGAACAATGATTCTTAAGTCCTTTATGATGTGTATGAAGTAGTATCACATCAAATTTATGTACGATGTGATTGATATGACTCAAAAAGCGTGTTTCTAGTTTGAAATGATATTTTAGTATAAAAACACATCTAATAGACTGAAAATTGAGAAAACTCATTTGTATTGTTTTGATAACTTATAAAAATGATCCATGAGTCATTTGTGATGAGTAGGAATCAACCAAATCTCAATCTAATGAATGATGTGACCGGTATAAATCCAAATGTGCTTTTATTTAAAATTTACATTAATTTAAGTAAAAAGAAAAAGTGACATACTAAAAACCAAGAAAACATATTCATATTGTTTTGATACTTTAATAAAATGACCCATGAGTCATTTGTGATGTGTAAGAATCAAATAAATCTCAATCCGATGCAAGGTGTGACCATTATGAATAAAAGTGTCCGTTATCAGTTTAAAATTGACATTTTAGATCAAAATGTTTCACTCACTGAAAACCAAGAAAACAACCTCCAATTGTCTTCATAATTTAGGAGAGAGTGATTCATAATTCCTTTGCGACATGTATGAAGTAGTCTCACCTCAAACTAATGCATGGTGCGGAAGGTATGACTCAAAATGTGTGTTTCCAATTTGAAATAATATTTTAGTAAAAAAACACAACTGTCATACTGAAAATTAAGTAAACCCATTCGGATTGTTTTGATATTTTAGAACAACGATTCATAAGTCATTTGTGATGTATAGGAATCAACCAAACCTCAATCTAACGAATGATGTAACTAGTATAAATCCAAAAATGTCATTTAAATTTTATATTAATTTTAGTAAAAAAATAAGGGACATACTCAAAACCAAGAAAACCCATTCGTATTGTTTTAATATTTTAGGCCAATGATCCATAACTCATTTTTTTTTGTGTAGAAATCAACCCCAACTCAATACGACGCACAATGTGACCTGTATAACTACAAATGTGTATTTTTTTATTAAAAATTGACATTTTATTAATGTATTCTTTCATATTAATGTTTAATTTATTTATTTATAGTATTATTAACATAATATTTGTTTTCTTATATAGGTGGAACCTTTTCCTTGAGTTGAGATGATTTGTTCGACAAATAATACCATGGGTGAACATTTTTTAGAGGCGATCACAAATTTCAAAGGATGAAACATTAATATTTTGAATGGTTTGTTGGATAATTGTAAATGAAATTATATAAAATATTGTTTGAAATATATATAAAATTGTTTTCCAAACCCTTGTGTGCAATGATTTGTTCTTGTGTATGTTGTTGTGTGTGTTACTTTGTTCTTATGTGCGCTATGCAGGTGCTATTTTGTGTAGGTGGTGTGTGTGTGTTGTGTAGGTGCTGTTGGTGGGTGTGCTGTTTATATATTCAAGTTCTTTTGGTGGGTGTACTGTTATATAAACAATACATCATAGGTAGCTAGGCCATTATCAGTACTAATTAAATCACTGATAAAGTGGTCCTTTATCAGTGCTAAAAATAACACTGTTAAAGGGAACCCCTATTTTATCTTCGTTGAGATTAACAACACTTTTCTAGCACTGATAAAAGAAATATCTGTAGTAGTGAACTGAGAACACATGCCATTTAAATAATTGGATAAGGTATAATTAATATGAAAAGGTAAGAAACTAAAAACACATTCCATTAAATCAATAAATTGAGAATGAAATGAATCTATAGATATGTCAATGCAATATTCTCATGGATAATAATAATAAGTGAATTCTAAATAAAGGAAATTATTAATTATTGGATGGAATGTTTTCCAGGAACATGATACCTTTAACATCAAGATAAGATAGTTTAAACTATTCTGATTTAGCTAACTGATTCATCTGATGAGACTACTGATGCATCAAGGGGATTACATTAACCGGTTCCCAACCCGTAGGGATTTTATTAAATGGTCCCCAACCTATATCTTTCATTTAAAAATAATTCCTCATCTATCAAATAATCGATTTAATTAATGAACAACATGCCTTATCAAATATCTTTATTGAATATAAGATACAGATTTATCAATAATTCCCCAGTTAATTAAATAATTGTTCAAGTGAACATTGTATGTAAAAATAAGATACAATTTAAGAAATAATAATAACCATTACCCAAGAATGTGGGTATTTTTGGAAATAACCAATGAAAAATTATTATGATAAAGTTATTTTTCTCAGGAGAAAATTAACAATCACAAAAGAAAGTAAGATTGCAAAGGTAACTTTTACCACTTGGAAATTTTCAAGATAAACCCCTTGGGTGAGATAATTCAAAGTAAAATGTAAAATACCATGAATTATGAGTTAATCATGATATTAAATGATAAAGAGGCATTATATACACCACAATAAAGTGAATTGGTGTACAATAATATATAATTCTCAATGGAATGTAAATTGAGAAAAAATCCCTTACCTTGAGTCTGACTTGTCACATGTGTCTTTATATTACTAAATAACAAAATTATGTTAATTATTTACTTGATTCATAAACTTTTTCATGTTTATAATTAATTTTATTTTACTTATTATAATTTTTTAAACAACTACTTAAACAATTAAGTTTACATCGGGTGTTTTGACCATATTCGGTTTATGAGTCAAAAATGACTTTGGTAGGTCAACTGTGGTCAAAGGTTCATTATATAAACATATAAATAATAATAATAATTAAATAATTATCATATTTATATATCAATTATACTTTTAAAACCAATCATGAAATATGTTTATAAAAAATGAACAAACATTACAATCATGGAGACGGTAAGCCGTACATACGCATGAGTAACGTTCCCATTTTTTAGTGATCGTTATGGAAAGAAGGTAAGTAACACTATATATTTATAGAATGATTATTATATCATAAATACCATTTTATTTAATCATATATACTTATATATATATATATATATAATTCTTGTGATGTAAAATGAATCACATCGTATCGGGGAGGCGGTAGTCCACACATCCACGATCGACGTTGTCACTTTTTAGTGTGTGAAAAGGGTGACAAATAAAATTATATATTATGTTTAAATAAAGGTAATTATATAATTAATATAATATATATTTCATTTATGTTACATATTTTTAATTAAAATCATCCTTTATACGTTCCATGTATAGTGTGAGTGAATCACATCACTTTGAGGAGGCGACACTTTCACAAACGATGTTATCGTATTCCCAAAAAATGGAAAGCATGAAAGTATGTGTTATATAAAAATTAAATAAGCATAAATACATAATAAATATCTTATATATAATATATAAATATCTTTCCATCATAATTCCCAACCCTAAGAGGTGGTAAAAGAAAAATGAACAATCATCATTTCGCGATGTGATAGTTTGCCGTACATGACCGGTAAGTTCGTTACCCATTTGATGGAAGTGTGTGTAAGTGTAGGTAGAAAACTTAACCTAAAAAAATATTATTATATTTATGATACTTTTTATTATTATTTAATAATGTAATAATAAGAGTTTATGAGGTGTATAATGAAAATAAAACAAAATAGCTTGAGGAAGAATGTTACCTCTTCTTTGAGTAACTCCTTTTAGTTTGCACCAAAGGACTTCCTTGGATAGATTTATTCCAAAAGGGAGACTTATATGATGATGGGAGGTATTTTTAGGAGATACTTTTTTAGATATTGGTCAATCCAAATTGGATTGATAGGTGTGAGTAAGTGGTAGGGGTGAGTGCCTTTTTATATAGGAGGAGTGACATTCTTGTAAATTTTTGAAAAGAGAATTCCACCCATGTCTTTATGATAAAACGTGGCTCCAATATTAGTAAAAATTTGATCCAAGTTATAATAAAGTATAAATATGTCCATAGAATATCTTTTGGACAAGTTTCTAGGTCATTGTTTCCCTTAAGTTTAAGGTTTAGTCCCTAATTAAGCTAATTTTCCTCTTAATCGCTGTAATTAATTTTAATCACTTTCACTAATATTTTTGGTCAAAAACTAAGTTGATATTATTATAAATTAGAAATTATTATGATTCAAAATATTTAAAAATTAAAATCATATAATTGGAATAAATTAATTTAAATTTAATCCTGCAGACGGGACGACAAAGCAGGTTTTTTAAAGTGAAATGTTCAAAAGTTTGTTAAGTTTTTATATCCAATTTAAATGTAAAATTTATTCCAATGAAATAAATTGGATTAATTTATTTAAAATTTATCTAATTAAACTTTAAAACCAATTAAAAATAAAATTTAACCTTAAAAATAAATTATACAAAAAATCAGTTTTGAATTAAAATTTAGTATTTTTCACTATTCATCAAAAAATGAAACTTCATAGAAAAATAAAAAAACCTCCCTAAGACAATTTTTATGTTATGATTTCAAAAATAAAGTTTATTTTTACATATAAAATTTATAAAAATTCCAAAAAATGGATTTAAAATAGGTTCTCCATTAAAAGGCAGTAAAAGTGCCTTTATAAAAATATAGGGTTTTATGCGTAAAATTGGGTTTGTTCTTATATTATGTCTATCAAATATATTGTATGAATATAAAAAATATTTGATTGAATATAATATATATATATATATATTTCATTAATTTCATTCAATAATAGTAATTTATTTAATTTATTAAGATAAAACACCTTTGCGATCATAAAAATAAAAATATTTCCTTTATATTCAATTGGTTTATGTTTTCATTTCTAATTAATTGGAAACCAATGAATTCATATTATATTTGTGTAAACCATATATTTTCATAATTAATTTAATACTATTCATAACCACTAATTTAACATCTAGGTTTTTTCTTATTATATTAAATAATACCATTTTTAATAATATATTATTATTTGGTAAAACTCGGTCTTGCATGTTATGAAAGTCATTGAGGAGAGTCAGTCTTGCGTGTAATGCAATATAAAATCATTATTCCATGTATAGAAAACTAAAATTTATGTTTTGTTCAAAATAAGTTTAACTTGGTGTTTCATATAAAGAAATCTAGGAACAAAAATTAAATTTATTCTAAAATAAAAATATTGTAAAGTCTTGAGGGTATTACATTATCTACACCTTAAATAAATTGAATCCTCACAATTTAAACTTGATCTTAGTAATCATGGGATTGATATTTAAAAATAAACTAATGTTGAAAAACTCACATCATGAATAGGGTTAATAAAAAATCTTCTTAATAAGAGAGAAAAGCAAGTATAATGGCCACGTAACTATAGGTTCCCTAGTAGGAGAAAATAGGAAAGAAATGGAAACATTGACATGGTAAAAAAAATCTAACAATAAATTTCTTATGGAGACTGCTATAAAGCATGTTAAACTAAATGTTAATGACCACAAAGCCTTAAACCACTATTATGAAATGGTCATTGATATCATAAAAAATGATGATAATAGGACAACATTTTCGTTTCAAGTCCATTTTTCTTATAGTTGAAGAATTATTTCACTCTATAAGAATATAAGTAAATATACCTTTCTATTTCATAAACACAATATTATCCTTTGTTTGTTCCTTGAACTATTTCTACTTCATTTCTTAGCACAAGTTTCATCATATAGTGATGTAATATATTAACCTCTAAAACCTCATACAAATATCAACTTAAACCATTTCATAAATGGATAACTTTTCCAAAATATTATGATCCAACAATTTAGAAGGAAGGTAACTGAATTTACAAAATGAACTTATAAAATAACATGAAGTGGATTTTAATCATCGCATACCAAACATGTGAATATGGTAATAACTTGAATTACCATAAAACCTTATTGAAAACATGCATACTTCTTATTACTTAAATAGAATATAGATTATTAGATATATTTCTTAAATCCAAAAATGATGTAAACTCCATCAATGATAGCATAAACCACTTTTTCAATAAATCATTACTCAGTTTCAAAGTTGTCAACACTTATCCAATTTATGTTGTCCAAACCAGTCATTTCTTTATCCAAACATCATTTTCTTAACATTAGGAACATATTAAGGGTTATATTTCCCTCAACCAAGTGTTTTACAAAACGTTTTACCCATTAATGAATAAATTTTCTTGGCACCATTGAGTATATGATCTCAAATCCTTAACAAAAAAGTACTTTAATACAATACTCATATATTCCATAATTATTATAACCATGACATCATTGATAAAATACTCAAATGAAATAATTCTTGAATCAAAACATAAGCACATTAATCATTCCTATTTGTTTGTGGTAGTAGCATAATCTTGACCATAATCCATTAACCTATTTTGGGGTATATTCCTTTGACGCATGAGACACTGATTTTCATAGTTTCCCATCTCCTTGTAGTGGAAGCATTGCACATCATAATTTTCTTTCTTTCCCTTACAATCACAAACTTGGGGTCCTTTTTCTACATACTTATAAAAAAATATCATTCTCTTAATGCAAGTAATGATGTGTTTTATTCCATAATTATCACATGTGGGAAAATACTTCTTTCCCTTTTCTTTATACATATTTTGACTTGCCATCCTCTTCTTTTCTTGCTTTCTATCGAATCCATAGGACATGGAAACTTATTTACCAATATTGTTATCACATGATACCATGTCCTCATATGATGAGAATGCTTGGGAGATTTTTTACCTTAAAAAATATTGGCCTAAGGCTATAAAAGATATAATCTTTCTTACTATTTGGATCATGTACATTGGCGAGGTTCATGTTCCTTCTATTAGGTTCCATTTCTAAATGAATAAATACACTAAATTAGTTCATATCATTATAAAACATAATGTATAATCCCAAAACTAGTAAAATACTTATCATCAATTGAAAAATTTATTCATATATAATCTAATAATCATAAACATGATTTCTTTGGGGAAATTTTTACTTTTAAATCCTTCCTAATGGGTTATAATGAAAATTTCAACTATCCTAAGAATATCCACCGCGAGTGTCAAACCAGGTACATAGTAAGGCCCATTGTTGTGTACCAGGTTACATTGAGTCAGGCCCGACACACCTTGTTAGAGTTGTTACCCCTAAGTACATCTGTTCCAAAACCATGTCCACTTGTAGTATCCATATAGGGATGTATTATTAGGGAGACCCACATAATCTCTACCTTACCAAAATTCTATGATGTTCTTATATACTTATTGAAATAAATAAATTTTTTTATCAATTGAAATTATCTTCTTATAATTATTTCATATAGTATAAATCACATAAAATCACATAAATAACACAAAAAAAATTATAAATTAAGAATTAATGAAATAAAAGGTATTTCTAGAAGTTAAGGAACCTATACCGATGAAATAGTAACTTGACATTTGGAATAGTAATATGACCCTTATGAATAGTAAACTGACCAATAGAATAGTAACCTCACCCATGGAAGTATAAATAAAATTTAACCATATTATAAATGAAAATATGATATAATTATATCATAGTATAATTAAATAAATGTTTTTGAAATTATTAATTTAATGTTGATATTTTTATAAAACATAAGTGTTTATTTTAAATTTTATAATTAAAATAATGTTTTAAAATAAAAATTATTCCCTTAAAATGTATTCATAAATTAATATTTTGTTATCTTATGATTATAAGATAATTTTATGAGACCTTAATTAATTTTTTGAAGTGTTACAAAATCAGTTACAATTTTAAAATTGGTATTTTACAAGTAAATGATGATTTTAATTAAAAATTAAATTTCTCATATTTATAAAATTATTTTCTTAAAATAGAGTTCATTTTTGAATTATACATGTAAAAAACGGTTAGGGTGAATTTTTGGGATTGTTCTAAAATGCTTAAATTTTTGGTGAATAGTAAAATATGATAATTTACGATAAAAGCTAAATACATGAATTATGGAGTCATAGATGATTTATGGATGATTTAAGCCTAAAATATTGAATTATACTTAATTAGTTTAATATTTTTAGTGATAATTCTCAAACTATTCATAGTATTGAGGCAAAATAATAAACTAATGAATAAAATAATGAGAAAACACCCCTCTCCTCCTCTATAAATACCATCCCTCACCACCACTTCTACTCACACCTATAAAGATTTTATAATTTTAAAAATTATGCTCAAATATCTTCCTAAGTAACTACAAAAATTCTAGGAGCCTTTTGTCTCAATAAAAGACCAAAACCAATCCCCCTAAGGAGGATCTCAAGAAGAAGGATTCAAGAGGTAAAATCCTCTTTCTTTTCTTTTAATTTCTTTTCAAGTTCTTTTCTTTTCTTATTTTATCATAAACTCCCCTCATCCAAATGGTATGATAAATCAAGTACCTTAAATAAAATTTAATTTTATTATGCTAATGGAATAATCCATCATCATTTCTTTCACCTCTCATTTTATACAAAATATGAAAACATCATCCATGATGTGTTAATTTATCACATTCAAGGATGGCAAAGCTTTCAATTACCACTAACCCTTCAAGACTGCTCATAAAACCATTTTTATGGTTAAAAAAGATTATAATATATGTATTATATCCTATTTAATGTTTTGGAACCATTATATATACATAATATTAATTAATAAAACAAAACTAGTTTGTAATGATAAAAAATCGCCAAAATTAACCGAAACGATTATCATTAATTTTTTTATCTAATGATTCATACTCATACCATGTTACCAAATGATTTATAATATAATTTAAACCTATGTAATATAATTAATAACATATAATTTAAATTCTGGATAATTACCCCCACTTTACAAAATCTTCCGTACATGTATACAAGTGAACCGATCATGAAAACCAAGAAAACGAACACTTCTGAGCAACGAAATTGAATCTCATAACCCATAAAAAAGGACATAAATGAAATTAATAAAATTATAATAAATAAAATAAATGTATAAAAGGTTATTAATTAATTAATTAATTGATTTAATCTGATTATCCAGGACATTAAGATCAAGTGCAGAACCGTTTCAGACATAAGGTAAGGGATTCTACTTGAACCTCCATTTTTTCCTTCATGTTACTCTTTCTCTCTTTACCCCATTGTAATGCTTCTTTATTTTTTTTAATTATTATAAATTATGTTCATATGTTCCAAAATAATGTATCTAGATCATATAATCCTTATTTGATGGGAAAATATATGTTTTAAAAAGGTTCCCTTCTCAATTCTTCTAGATAAATAAGCCCGAGGAACTTCCCGATTTCTTACCCATTTTCAAGTTCAATACATAATCTATTTTAAGAAATCAATATTTTTCTAAAAACAATAATTTTATCATGAAAAAATATCTTGGTTCATTTCTAGTTTTATGAAAAAAATATATGCCTTTTCCGCTTTAAATTCTCTTTAATATTTTCCTTAAGCCACACTAAAATGTTTCATTTTTAAAGTTTCTTAAACACTCCTTTTACATGTTTCCACTTAAATTGGAAATAAATTATCATGTTACATTCCTATTTTCCCTTATTAATGTCCATTTATTTTCTTAATCCATTCTTTCATGGACACATTTATGATATGCTCATTTATTATGTCTTGTGATATGATTATGATACCTATTTCTTTCTATGGGTAACCCTTATTCTATTCTTCATGTGGAACACATTTTCAGGAACATGTTATGATGGGTGTGCCCAGATATATCTCTAATTCATTGGGTAATTTTTAGTCTTATGATATGTCCTGTTGGGATAAGAAATGAACCTGATTCCTTTATGGGACTTTGTCCCCCATGTGATATAGTCCTGGTAGTTAGCCTTGACTCATGTTTATGTCATATTATATGTAGTTTAAACATTCCTATTATGTCATGGTTATATGTTCCCATTTTATACATATTATTCTTCCTTATGTTTATTCATGTTCCATCCCTTTATGTCATCATGTTATGCCTTCTAAACCATGTGCATTTTATTCATATGCTTATTCCCTTACTGGGATTTTAGCTCATCCTTTTTGTTCATGTATTACCTAGGACATCCTATGCAGATATAAGGGATAAAATTGAGTTATTATCTCATTATCAAGATTTAAAAAAATAATTTTTTATTTTAATTTCATGATTTTTAATTATGAACCTAATCTTACAAGACACTAGACTTTATGATCCTTAGCATGTAATTTGATGTTTAATTATGCTTAAAATAATGTAATAATATGTGTATAAGGTTAGGGTATCTATACTTGTCATAATTTTATATCTTAGGGTCATGATACCTAATATAATTTTTCTAAATCTAGTTTCCAAGGTTTCTGTTAAACCTGCTCTGATACCAACTGTAATGCCCCGACCCCAGAAGCCCGGAGCCAGTGAATTATTTTATTACATCGACATAAATACTACTTCAAATCCCAAGGGACTGAATATTTTATCTATTTTTGAAAACAAAATTACACACATTATACCCATTTTATATTGTTAAATAGAAAATAAGATATGATACATAATAAAATGAAATAAACAGTATCCTTAAAACTCATTCAAAGGAATATTCTTCATAACTCAGGGAAAGGAAACATAATAATGGTGAGCTCAAATTATTAGTAAGGGTAAGTAAAATTTAAACAATAATGAATCAATAAGAATAAATCAACATACAAGGTGAATAAATGAGAACACATTCCATTTAAATAACTGGATAAGGCACAATCAATATGGAAATGTAAGAAACTAAAAACACATGACATTAAATCAATAAACCAAGAATGAAATGCATCCATAGATATTTCAATGCAATAATATCATGGATAATAATAATAAGTGAATTATAAATAAATTTAATGCATAATTATTGTATGTCATGTTTACTAGGCACATGATACCTTTACTGTCAAGATAATATCGTTTAAAATATTCTGTTTTGGCCAACTGATTCATCTCACGAGACTACTAATGCATCAAGGGGATTAAATTATCTAGTTCCCAATCCATAGGTATTTCATTAAAAAAATCCACAACCCGTATCTTTCATGTACAAATAATTCTTCATATGTCGGATAATGTATCTAATTAATGAACAAGATGCCTAATAAAATATCCGTATTGTATAGAAGATACAGATTTATCAATAATTCCCTAGTTAATCAAATCATTTTCAAAGTGAAAACTGTATGTAAAAATGGAATACAGTTTAGGTAATAATAATATCCATTACCCAAGAATGTGGATACTGAAGGCAATAACTAATGAAAAATTATTACAATAAAGTGATTATTCTCAGGATAAAGTTAATAATCACAAAAGAAAGCGATATTTCAAAGGTAACTTTTACCACTTGGAAATTTTAAAGATAAACCCCTTGGGTGAGATAATTCAATTTAAAATGTAAAATACCATGAATTATGAGAGAATAATGATATTAAATGAAAATGAAATTTTTTATTTTCCAAAAACTTTTGAGGAAAAAGTGAGAAACCAACAAACACTTTAAGGAAAAGTGGTGAACCAAACATGACTTCATAAATTATAACATTCAAACACCATTGATCAGAATAAAACGACCAACCAAACAACTCATTCAATATACAAAATCAACCACTCTATCATTTAAACTAGTAACCATCATATCAGGAGTTGGAATAACCTAAGAGAAGGACAAGGAACCATGAACCAGAATATTAAATGACAAAGGGGTAGTATATACACCACAATAATGCTAATTCATGTATAGTAACAAATAAGTATCGATGGAATGTAAATTGAGATGAAATCCCTTACCTTGATTCTGACTTGTAACGTGTGTCATTATATTCCTAAATAATAAACTTATGTTAATTATTTACTTGATTAAGAACCTTTTTCATGTTTATAATTACTTTTATTTTACTTATTACAATTTCGTAAACAACTACTTAAATAATTAAGTTTACGTCGGGTGTTTTGACCATATTTGGTTTATGTGTCAAAAGTGACTTTGGTAGGTCAGATATAGTCAAGGGGTCATAATATAAACATATAAAAAATAATAACCATGAAATAATTATTATATTTATAAATAAATTATACTTTTAAAAACAATCATCAAATATGGTTATGAAAAATAAACCAACATTACAATCATGAAGACGGTAGACCGTACATATGCATGAGTAGCATTCCCATTTTTCAATGATCGTTATGGAAAGAAGGTAAATAAGACTATATATTTACATAATGATAATTATATCATAAATAAAATTTTATTTAATCATATATAATTATATATATAATTCTTTTAATGTAAAAGGAATCTCATCATGTCAGGGAGGCGATAGTCCACACGTCCATGATCAACATTATCACTTTTTAGTGTGTGAAAAGGGTAATAAAAAATGATATATTATGTTTATAGAATGGTAATTATGTAATTAATATAATATATATTTCATTTATTTTACATATGTTCAATTAAAACCATCCTTTATATGTTCCCTATATAGTGCGAGTGAATCACATCACTTTGAGGAGGCGGTAGTTCACACTTCCACAAAAGATGTTATCGTATTCCCAAAAAATGAAAAGAATGAAGGTATGTGTCATATAAAAATTAAGTAATCATAAATAAATAATAAATATATTATATATCATATATAAATAGTTTGATCATCATAATTTCCAACCATGAGAGGTGGTAAAGGAAAAATGAACAATCATCGTTTTGCGAGGCAATAGTTCGCTGTACATGAATAGTCAGTTCGTTACCCATTAGATGAAAGTGTGTGTAAGTTTTGGTAAAAAATACAAAATAAAAAAATATTAGTATATTTAGAATACTATTTTTATCGTTTAATCATTCAATAATAATATTCTAGGGGGTTTATAATGAAAATAAAACAAAAGAGCTTGAGGAAGGATGCTACCTCTAATTTGGTTAACTCCTTTTGGTTTGCACCAAAGGGCTTCCTTGGATGACTTTATACCGAAAGGTAATATTATAGGATTAGGGTAGGGATTTTTAGGATCTATTTGGGTAAATATTTTTTTGAGAAAAAGTGTCTTGAGAGGTGTGAGGAAGTGTGAGGGGTGAGTGCCTTTTTATATCGGAGGAGTGACATTCTTGTAAATTTTTGAAAAGGGAATTCCAACTAAGTTTTTCCTATGAAAAGTGGCTCTAATAATGGTAAAAATTAGATAAAATGGAGTATAGGGTCTAAATATTACCAAAAAATATACTTTTTACAATTTTATAGGTCATTTTTTCCTTAAGTTTAAGGTTTAGTCCCTCATTAATATAATTTTCTCTTAATCGCTCTAATTAATTTTAATCGTTTTCACTAATATTTTTGGTCAAAAAATACTTTTAAATTATTATACATTATAAATTATTATTATTAAAAATATTGAATCTATTTTTTACAATTTTAAATCACATAAGTGGAAGAAATTAATTTAAATTTGATCCCATAGACGGGATGAAAAAATGGGTTTTTAAAGTAAAATGTTCAAAAGTTCGATAAGTTTTTATATCTAATTTCAATGACCTAAATTGGATTAATTTATTTAAAATTCATAAAATTAAACTTTAAAACCAATTAAAAATATAATTTAACCTTATAAATAAATTAGACGAAAACGTAGTTTTAAATTAAAATTCAGTATTTTTCACTATTCATCAAAAAATGAAACTTTACAGAAAAATACCAAAAATTAACCCTAAGATAATTTTTATGTAATTATTTAAAAAATGATGTTTATTTTTACATATAGTTTTTTTAAAGTTCCAAAATTTTTATTTAAAATAGGTTCTCCATTAAAAGGTGGTAAAAGTGCCCTTATAAAAATATAGGTTTTTACGCGTAAAATTGTGTTTGTTCTTATCTTATTCCTATCAAATATATTAGATAAATATAAAAAATATTTTATTAAATAAATAAATAAATAAATAAATATATATATATTTCATTAATATCATTAAATAATAGTAATTTATTTAATTTATTAGGATAAAACATATTAGTGAGCATAAAAATAAAAATATTTCCTTTATATTCAATTGGTTTATATTTTCATTTATAATTAATTAGAAACCAATAAATTCATCTTATATTTTTGTAAACCATATATTTTCAAAATTTAGTTAATATTATTCATAACTTCTAATTTAACGGTAAGGTTATATATTATTATATTAAATAATAATATTTTTAATAATATATTATTGTTCGGTAAAACTCGGTCTTACGTGTTACACAAGCCATCGAGGATAGTCAGTTTTTCATGTAACACAAGATAACTTCAGTGTTCTATATATATCAAGATAAAATTTATGTTGCATTTAATATAATCTTAACTTGGTGTTTTGTATAAAGCAATCTTGGAACAAAAATTAAATTTATTCTAAAAAGAAAATACTGTAAAGTCTTGGGGTGTTACATAATCCATCATGGGATTTTTTACACTTTATGATGATGGTATTGGTAGTGACCC
Source organism: Viscum album (assembly GCA_963277665.1). Classification (NCBI taxonomy): domain Eukaryota; kingdom Viridiplantae; phylum Streptophyta; class Magnoliopsida; order Santalales; family Viscaceae; genus Viscum; species Viscum album. The sequence continues at coordinate 878,901,396 of OY728153.1, read as the reverse complement.
TTGAATTATATTTATGATGTCATATCATATGTTTTTTCCATATATTCCATGATTCTATGATATTATGATTTCATTTCCTTATGCCTTGTTTCCATGCTTATGATCATTTTATTTATGATATCATGTTATAACTCTTGAATCCCATGTTATGCTTTATTTCCATGTTTATTCGCTTATTGGGATTTCTAGCTCACCCTTTTTTTTATGTATTTTCTCTAGGGTATCCAATGTAGTTTTATAAGATATTTGAGAGTTAGGATAACTATTTGAATATTTAAATAATAATGATTTTTTATGTTGAAGATGATGTATTTATGAAACTAATCTTCCAAAGACACTAAACCTCTAGATCATTAGTTTTTACTTGTTGAAAATAAATGTGAAAATTTGTTAAATAAAGTGTGTTCAAGGTTTGGGTTCTTATAGTTTGTATTCAATAATGATCTAGTTATTTTTGGATATTAGTATTAGAGAACTTTTGTGAAATGAATAGGAATAGGTTTAATAATAGGATAACATCATGGAGTTTTGGTAAAGTTTTGAGTATGTGATTTTCCTAGAAATGACATCCTCGTATGGATTCTATAAGTGGATGCAGGCTCTGGCACTGATGTACCTAGGGGTAATAACCCTAAAAAGGGAGGAATGAGTATTAAGTTGATCGACACCTAGTGAATTATAAATAGGACTAACAACACATTTAATTTGAAACTCTCAAGAGATATAATTTGTATAATTCATATGATATTTACAAACCGTTATGAAGTATTTGAACATTTTTTGGAACTTAATTAGGTTAGAGAACCAAATAGGAAAATTTCCATGGATAATGTAGATTAAAACTTAGAGATTCTTTCATTAGGTTCTTTACATCATGTATTAGTTACTCCTAAGTTTATGGTTTACCATTTATACACTTATTAATCAAAGTATTCTCATCCCAAATATAATTTATTTTAGAAAATACTTGGATGTAATAAGAATCATGTTAGCAACATATTAAATGGGCAATGTGATAACTTCCCTAATGAAATTCCTAGAATTATGGGAGCAGGAGATGAGAACCTCTTGGAACTACTGGAATGACTAAATCAAGTTATGGATAATGTTAACTTAGTCCAAGAACCTCCTTATTTTAATTATCTAAAATCATGTTTGTTATGTTACCAATGAGTTTAAATGTTTTATATTAGTGAATTATTTTTTGGAAAAACTTATAAAAACATATAAGTCTTGAACCCAATATCATCATCTAACATTAGTTAAAATGGGTGGTCACTAGTTGAAAAGATATACCTTCACAAGATATCGCTCCAAGATACCATTAGTTCAAGATGCTACTACTCGTTCAAATTCTACAACCACCAGACAGATCTACTTCCATTCAAAGCATCAACCATTGAATAGTGATACCTTCAAGAGATATGATCATCATGTAAATCCACTATTAGTTCACTAAAAATTGCTACTGTAAAGTGTTTCTACCACCAAGAGATCTACCACCAGAATAGATCTACCACTGAGTGATACTACCATCAGAATCTAGAGCTACCACTAATTTTTCTACCACATTTATTCATAATTAAATTCAAAATTAATTCTCTAATGGCTAGATTAAGCATTCGATTTGAGTCAGATGCATGTGGATTTAAAAATGAATATTCTTAAATAACTCCACAGATGGTTTAAAGGATGAGTCAAACTTTCCAAATCTATCACTCAATACAAGGATTATTATTATTCTATTATTATCATATAATAGATAATTAGACTAGATGGAATGTTATATATTCAGAAAATCACCCTCATGCACATAGATATGTATGAATGTAAAGGAATATAGAGAAATATAATCACATACATTGTGACAAAAAAAGGATACTAGATACACATGTGTGTTGGATAACACTAATCAATAGACTTCTTGACTATAATGAGTTTTCCAAACATCCACAACACTCTATTTTTATGTACATTATATGAAATATCAGTTGAAGCCTTTAAAATATAATTTTAGAGACTCCTGGACAACCGAAGCTATTCACATTAAGCTGTATCAAAACTTCACATCTATCATTTATTGTTCTTTCTATTTTAACATTATTTTGATCTTTGCTTTTGTTTCACTCTGTTTATCTATAAAACACAGTCTCATATATTTAACTAGAGAGTGCTAGAAATTCTATTAGAAACCTTTTAATTTTTATTACCATGTGAAAATGTGTAAGATGTCGTGTGTGAACTATATCTATTTTATCCCATGAAGAACTATGGATGAGGCTTGTGCATATCATGGACTGTCTTAGTATAGTTGTTTGTAAAACCCGATCCAGGATGTGGATCAGTTTATTGTATAATAAACTGTTTAGTAGCAGATGGTTTCCAAGTAGAGAGGATTAAGTCTTGACTTGAGACTAAACCCCGTGTTAAAATTCCACTATGTCTTATTTATTGTGCTTTATTTGTTTTACCTTCTTTGTTTTAAACCAAACCAGTTTATTAATTCTAAATTAATGAAAAAATTTACTTTGATATTTAAATTAAATTAGTATTTTATATACAATGTTTGATATGAGTAAATTAGTTTAAAAAGTTAAAGTATTTTCTAAAGTATTTTAACTGAGATGTGATTGAGCTTTTGAAAAGCTTTTATAAAGATAAAATTATATAATTATACTATTTTTTTAACTGGGTATTTCTTTTTTAAAATTTTTGGATTGAAGTTTTATATTTATTTTTAACATAATTTTTTAATCAGAAACTCAATTCACCTGCCTCTTGAGTTTTCCACTCATACCAACATTTGGTATCAAATGTGGATTCAAAATACTTTTTACCATGATCAAGTTTTTCATAAATATATTTAATTTTTTTAGATATATATTTCCACCTTTTTGGATAATAATAAACAAGAGGTAATTTCCTCTAATAAATATACTTATTTTAATGGAACCAACTATTCTCAATAGAAGATTAAAATGAAAATTCATATAAGGAGCATGATGTTTTATTTGGATTGTTGTTGCAGATAAATATGAGACACTGAAAGATCCTAGAAAATATTGGAGTGATGCCACTAAGGATTCCTGTGAATGTAATTTTAACATAATGAATTCATTATACTATTATTTAGAAAATTATGAATTTAATATAATATCTTCCTATCCAATTTCTTTTGAAATACGAGACACTCTTTCTATTTCTGATGAAGGGAATTCAAATGTTAAATAAATTCATTTGAATACTTATACTATTAAATATGATACATTTAAGATAAATCTTTATTAATCCTTTTCTAATATATATCTGAGGTGTAATGAAATCAAGAACACCATGCATGAACTTAGAAATACAATTACTGATAAGGATCAAGTGATGTAATTGCTAAGATGTCTACCTAATAGGTGGATAGGAACTTTAGTTTCCACCATAGAATCTTATGAAATTAGTAAGTTTTCAGTGAATGAACTCCTTGGAAAAATCATAATGTATGAAGAAGAACTATAAGTAAACAATAAATATGAAGATTAACCCAAAATTAAGTCATTAGCCTTCAAGACTTCCAAATCAAAACTAAAATAGAAGATCAAAGATGAAAGTTCAAGTAACGACGAATCACCATTAGGCAGTGATGAAGAAATGGATCACCTAGATAGACGATTCAATAAATTCTTTAGGAATAACAAATTCATTAATAAATCCAATTATAGAGGTAAGTATAACAATAAGGGGAATTGGATAAAAGAATAGAAAAGTATTATTCCAATAATTAAGTTATCTGCTATGAGTATAAAAGAAAAGGACACATTAAATATGACTGTCCAAAGTTAAAGTATAAGAAAAATGATGGGGAAAAATGTAAAAGACATAGAAAGTCTATAAAAGACACCTTAAGTTCATAAAAAAACATTTTAAGTGATTATGATTCTATCAGAGAAGAAAAAAAATTATAGATCCAATATGTGTTTCCTAAAAAAAACATATGAGGTATCAAATATTTTTCTTGTATCTTCTAAACATATTTCTAATTTTTATGAAAATGAATATAATGAAGTAAATATGTCTAGTGAGGATGTATTAAAATATTATAATATTCTATAAGAATCATTTAATGAATTTAAGGATAAATATAAAAGTTTAAAGAAGCATCATGCCTTTTCTTCTCGCTTTAGAATTAAATTTTCTATAGAAAGATGTAAGAATGATCAATTGTTAAATGAAAAAATGAGCTTAAAATATAAAATGAACAACTTAATAAGGATCTAGATATATTCACTAATGGTATAAAAACTCTTACTATAATTATTTTAAATAAAACCACACTTAAATACACTATATTAATTGGTTATCAAACTAGAGAGAGAAGGATTTATAAAAATAAATTTATCCCTGTTTCTAGTTCTACAAAGTCAGAAAACACCTCTTAATCCTATAGACCTAATAATGTTTTTTATTTATGAAATTATAAGGTTTGCTTATAGGAAACTAGTTAAACAATTACTGATTCCTAAATCTCTTATTACTAACATTTATATAACCAAGAAGATATGACTACCAAATCATTTCTTTTTTAAAATTTTTACTGTAGGAAACCTACTTCAAGAGTACCAGTAATAACTTATGGTATCTAGATAATGGATGTTCTATAAACATTATTGGGAAATAATCATGTTTCAAGAACCTTATAAAAGTTGATGGTGGACATGCCACTTTTGATGACAATTCCAAAGGAAAAATAATTGAATTTGGTCAAATCAGTAACTCTAGTAATGTTTTAATTTCTAAAGTTTTATTTGTAGATGTATTAAAAAACAATTTGCTTATTATTTCACATCTATGTGATTATGGTTATCATGTTAAGTTTGGAAATAATTCTTTAAAATTATTTTATTCAAAAAATGATTTAATTTTCACTTCTTTATGAAATGACAATCTATATGATGTTGATTTGAATTATTTAGTTACTCAAAACATTTTCTGCTTAATTACCTTTCACAAAGATTCTTGGATTTGTAATAGAAGACTATGACATTGAAACCTACACTCATTTAGAAATCTAACTAGGAAATTATTAGTTAATGATCTTCCTAAACTAGAATTTCTAATAGACAAATTCTGTAATCCCTATCAAAAAATGGAAGAATAAAAAAATAAATTTCAAACCAAAGAAAGAAGTTTCAACTTCTCAACCCTAAGATTTGGTTCACATGGATTTTTTTATAACTTATAGAGTTTCTAGATTAAATGGGAAGCACTATGATTATGTTCTAGTAAATTATTTTCCTAGATACACATGGGTATTCTTTCTTGCTCACAAAAGTGAAGCTTTTTCTTATTTTTCCAAGTATGAAAAATCTATAGAGAATATTAGCGGACTTAGAATTAAAACCTTAAGAATTGATCATGGATGATAGTTTAAAAATCAATATTTTTAATTATTATGCTCAAAATAAGGATATATTCATAACTTTTCTACACATAGGACCCTATATTATAATGATGTAGTAGAAAGGAGAAATTGAACCCATAAGGAAATTTCCCAGACCATGCTAAATGAGTAAGAACTTCCAATTTTTTCGAGAATAATCTATAGTGGAATAGACCTTCTATCCTAATAATTTACAGGAAATATGGAATTTTAAGTGTTAGGTGAAAGTATAGGGGTTTTTGGTGGAGGAATGGAAGAGTTTTTAAGTGTATGGGGGACTTCTAAGGTTTTTTGAGGATAACACTAACACCTAATGGTAGCACCATGGCGGTAGCACCCTGGTGGTAAAACCTAGAAGTAGCACCCTGGTAATATTACCATGGTGATAGAACCTAATGGTAACACCCTAATGGTGGACCAATAACAATGGATCATTTTAAACTAACGATGAATCACCAATGATGACTCATTTTGAACTAACAATGGATCACCAACAGTGGCTCATTTTGAACTAATGGTGGATTACCAATGATGGATCATTTTGAACTAATGGTGGATCACCAATGGTGGATCATTTTAAAATAATGGTGTATTACTAACAGTGTCTCATTTTGAACTAATGGTGGATCACCAATGGTGGCTCATTTTGAAAAGTGTTTTTAGTTTTTCCAGAATTTCCAGAATTTACTTTTTTGATGTTTCTTTGACAAAAAATGATTTTAATGCCTAAATTAATGAATTTTAAAGTGATTAATCATATCTTAAACTTCTAAAAATTCTAGAGAACTTTTACATGTTTAATCCATGTAGATTTAATGATATCCAACTTTAATGGCCAATTTAAAACCGTATCTAATCTAGTTGGTTCCTGATCAAATCTTTCAAAAGATAAAATATTTTGTTTATAATTTTTTCCTTGATTTCTCTTGAGTTGAGAGGTTCCAAATAATTTTACCTTGAAGTCATGGATCCATATTTCTAGTGTTGGTTTGAGTTCTCCCTATGGGTGATTTCCTCCAGTACACACACCCCCTATTTTTGGCGTAACAAGTTTGTGTAAAGATCTATTATTTTAGGTGAGAATTCCTTTATTTATCCTTTATGTGTATCATGTGGGGAGGGGATCTTATGTTTATATATGTATAAATGGTTGTATCAAAATTAACAAAGATAAATAAATTGGTTAAATAAATTTGGTAAGGGGAAGGGGAATTTTTCTCATGTTTTTACACCTTTTTGATATTTCAATATTGGATCTATCTATGTTGTTGTATCATTTAAAATCATGGTTGATTGGTAGCCACTGTTTTTTTGGTTTTTATTTATGATGTTATTCCCATGTTTTGTGATTTTTGTGACACCACTATAAATAAATATTTAACCACTTATACCTAACTAATGAATTGGTTTCACTAGGATATATGGATTGCGTGATAACACCCTTAAATAAATAAATGGAATTGAATGAAAGCCCCTATGACCAATATAGAAAATATAATGTGTGTGATGTAACATGTTTGTGGATGTGGTTATGTGTTGTGGCTTGGTTGTGTTGATGTGATGCATGGGCAGTGGCCTTATTGTGATACCTATGGGGACAATGGATGTGATGTGGTTGTGCAGCGGAGCTACGATGGGGGTTACAATGTGGTTGTGCAGTGGGGTTACGATGGTGGTTGTGGTGTGTTTATGAAACAGTTATAAGAAAGTGGTTGTGATGTGATAGAAGGTGGAAATTGTTTGTGGTTGTTGGGATGTTTAGTTTTAATGCCTATTGTGTGATGTGTTGTGATAGTTACCCAAGTAGTGTTGGAATTAACATGGATTTTCTAATGGAATAATAAACTACAACATGTTGTGTGGTTTAAATGGTGGGATGTTAAATATAAATTAATGGGATAGAAAGTGTTTAATGAACTGGATATTTTTAATTGAAATGGGTTGATAACATATAATCTAGAAATTTTAGAGGTGGTTTCTGGAACCAATGTTATTTTTTTTCAAATATTTAATATATTTTTTTTTAAAATATCTGCAAAATATTTTGATTTAAAAAAAAAACAAACTTCCTCCACCCTCCCCGAGCCCCCCTCTACTCCTCCCTCTCTCCCCCTCTCCCCCCTCTCCCCAAGACCATACCCTAGAACTACCATTCTCTCCCCTCACTTCCCTCACTGCCACCCCCCATTCTAGATCACTACTGCCCCCCATTCCAGCTCACCCCAATTCCAGCTCACCCCCATTCCATCTCACCACCATCCTCTCCCCTCATTACCCTAGATCCCTTGACCTATCCCCTCATAGATACCCCTCTCCCCCCCCTCGGTACCGCCCCCATCCCTCTCTCCACTTCCCCCAATCCCCCAATCCCCTCCCCCTCTCCTCCCATTTTTGGTTCATCGCATCCCATGGTTGAACCCTAACAAATTTGGGTGCTTTATTTTGTCAATTTTTTTATTAGGGTTTGCGATGGGTGATTTAAGACCCGTTCTAGTGATTTTCATTGAGTGAGAAAGTTTTCTCCCTCTTTAAGGTGGGTTTTTATCTTATTCTTTATTTTTGGATCAAATTTAATTTAGATATTTTTTTTATTTTTAGGTTCCTCTTAATTTTTTAGGATGGATTTGGCTGTTTTGAGGTGGAATTTCATCATCATTTTCAAGATCATTGATTTTCAGGTAATTTAATTATATTAATTAATTAATTGAACCAATTTATGATAATATCATGTAATTATAATAATTAAAATATATAAATATGGTGTTGATATGAGATTATAACTAAATAGTTTTGAAATAAAGGTTTCAGATAGGGAACCCTTACCATGCTCTTAGAGAGACCTCCATTAATAATCACATTGAATTATGGTTATATATATATATATATTGATAATTTAGAGATATAATTTCAGAAATTGTTTCACATTGACATAGTAATTCTGATATTATTGGTGTAGTTTTTTAAGGCTATTTTTAAATATTATTTGAATGTGTTTAACTAGTTATGTAATTTTTTTTAAATTTATGCTTCTAAAAATAGAAATATGTATGTTTTTAAAACGTTATATTTTAGTAGTTTTGAAATTATATTTCTTAATATAAAATTTTGATATATTATATAAGAATTATGATAGGATTTGAATGATTAATTCAACATGTTTTTATGGATTAAATGATGACTCAAGAGAAGTGTGATAAAGTAAAATATTAATATGAAAAAGAGATATAATAGAACATTATGTCTCGTGTTAAAAGTTTGACATTCATGGTAAAATGTTTCATTATTGTTTTGAGCATGATAATAAAAAAGTTATTCATTTACTTATAATAAAAATATGGAAGTAAAATAGTACATGTTAATTTTTTAATGATATGTGAGTATTATATTTTTAGAATTTTTAGCTCAACATTTTCATTTTTTGGGGATTTTTCATTATTACTGTTTTGATCAACATTTCATGATTTTTTGTTAAATAGAATGTTAGTGTGAACTATTTAGTGGGAATTGAGCATGATATTGAATGATATTAATTCAATGATGAGAATTATGGAATAAATACAATATAGGTTTTGATAAATATGTTAAGTTCTTTTATAGGGGAAATTAAAAATGTTGTATTTTTTGAAAATTTTGATAGGATTTTATTGAATTGTTCAAAGAAGGCGAAATGCATGTAGAATATGAGATAAAAACAAATATTTTATTATGAATCATGTTGAAATGTGTAGTTTTTTTTATTTTAGATAAAAATTTCTTATATCCAATTGATAAAACTTAAAATTAATATGGGTTGTATATGTTTAAAAAAATAATTACATTATTTCTATAAGTTAGTTGTTTTGATTCCACATAAATAATTATCTATTTTTTCGACCTTTTATAATCTATATTACATTATTTATAATCATGAAATAATATTTTTTATGTATTTTAATTTTTTTAATAAAGTGTAGGAACATTGTGATATATATGGATAAAATATGGATCACATTACTGAGGAACACACCTCAGTATGCTAAGGGTTTGGCAGATTTTTTAGATTTTTCAATTTCTAATTGATTCGTTGATGGGACAATAATATGTCCACACCCTAAATGTAAATTTATAATATGATTAAAGATATATGAATTTTATGAAAACTTTATATTGAAGTAATTCCCTGCTCAAAAATTTTGTTGGATTTGGCATGAAGAATTGAATGTTATAGAAAGTTTGAGCACAGATTTCAATCAAAAGAATGAGATCCCAAATTCATCGAAAATGGACAATCAAGTGAAAAACCTTATAAATGATGCTTTTGGAATTATAAGGAAACAACATCAACATCAAAATATATCAGAACAACTAGTTGATGGTGATACAAATAGTAACTTGAAAAGTGATGTTTTTGGGACTATAGGAAAACTATATCAAATTATAACATGGAATTAGATCATCCTCTTAATTATGTGGAGAATAATGTAAGATAAAACTTAACTAAGAAGAAAAATTCATTTCATGATTTACTTGATGATGGAAATCAAGAGTTGTGTGGTGGATGTTTGAAATATTCCAAATTTTCTTTTCTGCTGAAGTTGTATCATATCAAATGCTTATGTAAAATTATAAATAAGGTGATGTCCATGATATTGGAATTGTTGAATGATGTATTTCTTGAAATAATATCCCTGAGTCTTTTTATGATATGAAAAAATTTGTTAACAAGATTGGTCTTAATTATACCAAAATACATGATTTTTCTAATGATTATATGCTTTATTGGGGAGAGAATTCAAGAAGACAGGATTGCAAAAAATGTTCTTCTTCTATATATAATTCAATGGGTGATGTTGGAAGTATTAATTAACATACTACTATAAAGAAGAATAAAATGAACACACCTGTAAAGGTTTTGTGTTACTTACCTTTAAAGCATGAATTGAAAAGATTATTCATGTCATCGAAAACCGCCGAGAACATGAAGTTGCGTTCTATAGATAATAAGAATGATGAGTTAATGCAACATCCAATAGATTCAAAATCATGGAATAAATTTGATTTATTACATAAAATTTTCTCAACTGATTTAGGAATGTACTATTGAGATTGGCTGCCAATGGATTCAACCTATTTGGGAATTTGAGTACCAATTATAGCATTTGGATGGTTGTTTTGATCCCTTATAATCTACCTCTATGGATGAGTATAAAAAAATGTATTTTATCATTTTGATGATTATTCCTGAAAAAAAAATTCCTTAAAATGATATTGATGTATACTTGAAGACTATAATTGAAGAATTACAGGATTTATAGAGCAACGGTGTTGATACATATGATGCATCTTCTAGAACAGTGTTCAAAATGCACACTGTGTAGACCATTAGTGACTTCCCAGGACTTGAGAACTTATATGGTTGAAACACATAAATGGGTTTGACTTGTCCTATTTTTAACTTTGATTTTGAGCCTTAATGAATACCTTATAGTAAAAAATGGCTATTCTTGTGTCGTCGAATATTTCTCAATGCATCTTATAGATTTTAGTTGAACAAGTCAAAATTCAACAATTTTATTGATTAGAGACCACCTCCAAAGTTGTTGATAGATTCTGAAATATTGGCACAACTTGGAAATATTGAAACAAAATTTGGGAAGGTGCATCATTTGAATGATAATGGGAAACGATTTCAAAGTGCATCATCAAGTGAAATCAGAATGAAACAGTGGAAGAAAAAAAGTATATTTTTTAAACTTTTATATTGGGAATTTAATTTTTTACAGAAAAATATTGATGTTATGCATATTTAGAAGAATTTTTATGACAATTTGATCTTCACATTACTTAATGAGCATGGGAAATCGAAGGACCATCTCAATGATCGTAAGTAATTTCAAACAATGAACATAAAGCATGTTCTTTAGCCAGATGAGAATGAAAAGTTTGCTCCGGAAAAAATTTCAATGAAAAATAGGGATATAAATACATTCACTACTAGAAAATAAACCCATACTAATGGTTTTGGGAGAATTGTGGGTATAGTTTTTGAAGGAATTGTTTTTATAGGAAAGACCTATAACTATGGTTTTTGGAGAACAATGGGTATAGGTTTTTTGATATTTTTTTTGGTGAATTCCTATACCCACATTTCTCAAAAACTATGGGTATAGGTTGGGCTATACCCACGGTTTTTTTAAATCATGGCAATAGGTTTCGTGGCAAAAAAAATTCAACTTATTCCCATGGTTTGACAAAACCATAGGTATAGGTTGACGAATTATTTTTTTCATAAAAATCAAAATAATAATAAATATTTTAATATAAATAATTATATATAATATACATATATATAAATATATATTTTTTGTATATAAGAACATAAAATGTTCAATATAGTAGTGGTAAATTCACTAGAATATAAGGGGAAGGAGTTGGGATCAAATCATATCGGGTATTTTTTTAATAAATGACCTATACCCACAGTTTTCAAAACCATGGGTATAGGTATGAACATAGAAAATTCCTATACCAACGGTTTAAAAACCTTATTTATTTTCCACCTATACCGATGGCTTGGTTACCAACGGTTCATAGAACCGTGGGTATAGGTAAAAATTTTAGTAGTGATTCATTTGAATTTTAAAACATGTTAAGGTATTTTATGGGTATTAAAGTAAAATATCAAGGTGTGTTGACTTAAATCATCATAGGTTACATGGATTTAAAATTCACGATTCACATATTTTGTTACAGTATTTACCACTATTGGAATTGTGTATATTGTTACCTGAAAAGGTTACTGCTCCTGTACTATAATTTTTCACATTCATTAGAAAAATAAGTGACAAAACTCCACAACCATACGGGCTTGAAAACCTTTAGGATATATTTTTATTGACACTTTGTTCAATGGATATTATCATTCCTCTATCATTTTTTACTTTCATAATGCATTTAACTATTAATTCGGTCGAGGAAACTAAATTAGGAGGCCCTGTACATTATCTATGGATGTTTCCAATTGAGAGGTACTTTATTTATATGTTTTTCATCTTAATTAAACAATTATTGGCACTTAATTAAATACATAATTATGTTTTATTTATTTTATTTCACAAATATCTTGGTAATTTGAAATCATATTTAAAAATAAATCTCAACCTGAAGGCTCTATTTCTAAAGGTTATTTGGAAGAGGAGTGGCTTGCCTTTTGTTCTAGATACTTGGATGATATTGAGACATGATTCAATCGAGTTGGATGTGTTCATGACACATAAAATCAATCTCAACTACATGAGAAATAAAAAATATTTCCTTCTATTGGCTGATCAGTTGAGAGGAGCTAAAATATTACACTGACAAAAATGAAATTATTACAAACACATAAACATGTGCTACTGAATAGTGAAATTTAAAATCTATTTATTGAAGAGATCAGGATACAAAAAAATAGATAAATGAGAGTCCGAACATGAAATGATAAATATATAACAAAAACCATTAATAAAGATCTTGTAGAATGGTTTTCACGTCGTGTAAGTTCATAATTATTGCAATCAATATAGATATTAGGTTAACACATATATTTTGTAAATCTAATAACATATATTACTTTTTATATATCATGAATACTGATACTTGGGATAATTTATTAGAATATTTTATGTTTCTGGATTGAGGTCCTCTAAAACATGCTATAAAGTTTGACGCTTACAATGTGAATGGCTTTAAATTTCATACAGTCGACCAGGAATAGGGTTTAAAAACACAGAATAGTGGTATATTTATGGTTTCCAAATTAGGATACTATAGAAAGTTGACTGATATTATCGAATTAAAATACCGTGGGTATTTTTTAGTTTTTTTATTCAAATGAAAGTGGGTCAATATTACTAGGGGTATTAAAAGATATTCCTTGCAATTTACTTATGTAAACTTCTCTCACTTGATGGATTTTGGTGACCGTGAATTATATGATCTATATATCTTATCATCACAAGTGAAAATTTTATATTATGTGTAAGATGTCATGGATGAAGGGTTGATTGTAGTTTTTCATGTAAAACAAAGAGACTTGTATGATATGGAAGATGAAGTGGAAGATTTGAACTTTGACATTGAATCCCATCAATAGAAAGAAATGAACTTATTTTTCCATCATGATATTGAAAATATCAGTCTTGTAAGAGAGGATTAAGTAGATAAAGTAATGATGGAGCAGGAAAATGAAATGATTGATGGATAAAATGATTGTATGTACAATAATCCATTAATCTATAAACCACTTATGTTATATGTATAGTCATTAATTATCATATCTATGTATATTTTTTTTGACAGTCTGTGCTTCTATTATCATTTAATTTTTTTTTTCTGCATGAATTTTTTGAAATATATGTTCTGAAGTTTATTTTATTTGATTAAATGATAGTAATGTCAAGGAGAAATCATTTCACTAATTTCAGTCAACTCTCAGCCTCTAAGACAATGCCTCCCCATTCAACAATGAGGGAGAATATTATCAATCCCATTTCCTCGCGAGGATATTGTAGGGTGAAAGTTATAGGTATAAATTTTAATGTGAATAAATATATTTCACTTTTTATACTACTAATTAGTTTTTCATAAAATATGAAAATAATGTTACTACATAGAGAAATATAAATAGTTTAGATGTCTATAATCTAAATGAATTGAAGATTGTTGTCCCATTTTACTATTATAGTCTCCCTATGGATGATTTCATAGGATTATTTGGCCACATTCTAGACCAGTTGGTGGCAAAGATGATTACCCTTTCGATTACCTATGCTAATTGGAGGAATGTGCCTCAATCATGAAAAAATAAAGTATTTGATTCATATATAATGGTAATTTTATTACATTATGATGTAATTGAATGTCATTTTGTTATTAAATTATAATATTTAAAAATAAATCTCTTCATAGAGATGTTATTCCACTTTACCATAACATAGAGGGGGCTTGTTGTAATGAAAAACACAATTCAAGAATAGGGGGGCTCATATAAATATTCAAGGTGAAATTATCATTTCTGTATAGAATGCATTGATTGAATTATATCAAAAGATAACTGGATCTATCCCTGTTGATATTTCATTGATGGATGCTAGTGAACTAGTAAATCACAAAACTTAAAAATAATTTAGCACAAAAACTTTTATTAGTTTTAAGTTTAAGTTTAAATATACAAAACTATTTAATTATCAACATAATTATCATGTAGGTGCTGATAGTAGGAAGTGGAGACGGAGATGGAGAGGGTGTCGAGAAGAGTTTATGTAATGACTTGAACTGTTATAAATAAAATTCCCCTTTTGATTTAATTAAATGTATTATTAAGTAATATGGTTATATAAAACACATAAAATTATTTTGTTTTATAATATCCAATTAGATTTAAAATACCATTAATTATCTTTACCATTTATAATATAGACATTTAACAATGATCACATGTTTAGTATAAATATAGGGTTTCAAAAAATCCAATTGAAAAAAAAAGTGATGGCCTCAACCAGTAGGATCGTACCCTATAAAGACCATTTATCAGAGCTTCTGAGGGATATAACATCACTGATATTTTCCCTTTACCAATACCAATCTGAGATCCAATAACTTAAGCATGAGTGAAATCATTTATGGGATAATTTCAAGCTTATCGAGATCAAGACCCAAACCATGTTTGCCGAAACATCCCATGAAAGTCCCACTATTGCACACCTTACTCTTAGGACCTATCCTGGTGTATTAAAATGATATGTATCAAGACCCTATAAATATGAATATGTATATTTTTTATAGAATAATGATTATATTTTCATACTATTATTGTTACTTTTTAAATGATTTTTATTTTGATACAATAAAGCACAAATTGTATTTTTGGTTAATATTCAAATTCAATTAATGAATTTATAAATTAATAGATTTTTAAAATAAATAACATTTTAATGAATTATTATTATTAATTAATTTTTATCAAATATAAATGATCATATAGTTTTTATAGAGTCAAATTTAATTTTTATAAGGGTTCAAAAAATCATTATTTGTCAAAAACCCAATATTTCTCAATAAATGTCAGTTTTTATTTTAAAAGTAAAAGTTGAAAATATTTATAAAATTATTTAGATAAAATGAATATTATTTTTTGAATAAAAATATAAAAATTATTCAATGGTTAATTTTTCATAATTTTCTGAGTAGTCGAATTTTCAAGAAAAAATTAAATACCATATAAATATACTTTGTATATTATGACATCAGAATGACCTAAAAGTGATGTAATAATTACTATAAATGTGATCCACGACAAAATATATGTCTTATATTTAAAATAATTTTATTTTAAATTTATTTTATTTATTTTGGAAATCCATTATGAATCCTTCAAAACTTATAATATATTTTAAGGTTTTAAAATCCTTTCTTTAAGAGCGCGAACCACCTCTACATAATCAAGAAAATTATTATTATGTTAAGACCTTGTAATTATAAAATAATTATAACCACTCCCATTATTTCAAAAACCATGAGAAAAAACCATGGGATAGTTTTTTGGTATTGGATATTTTATTATGTAGTGTTCAAAACCTAAATAATAAAGAATACCCACTCTTTTCCTATATAAACCCACACAATTTCCCATTTATATTCACTAAAACTCCTTGTAGCACATACATAATCTTATATATACTCTCTATAGTCCTCCAAAGGTTCCCCAAGCTCTCAATAAGCCCCTACCAATCTTTTGGAGCCACACACTCAAGTAAGGGACATTTCTCTCCTCCTTTCAATTCAAGCACCTTTTTTGGAATTTGTCTTCTTAATTGAAATTTCTTATAATGTAATTTATTTATAAAAACACCCTTACTATAAAATTTATTTTATTTTAATGAGATATCTTTTATTATATCTCATTTTTAACTTTACCTAAGACGTTATTATGCCGAAATTTCGTAAGGGATTTCTCTCTTCTCATTTACATTCAAGCACTTCTTTTATGTTATGTCTCTTAAATTCCATTTGATTATAATAGGATATGTTATCATATATTTTCCTTAATATCAATTTAATTTATAAATGATGATACCCCCATTTCACTCTCATTAGTCCTCCCATGATCCTTTTTGTACACCCATTACCGTGCTGAAATATAGTTAGGATTCTTTTCTTTGTTCAAGTTTCTTCATTACCTTATGCATATATTTCCAATTTATAATTTTGGGATTTGTTTTTCCACGTACTTATTACTTCCCATTGGATGTCTATGTTATTAGATACCCCTTTATCTCTCATAAACCATTTTTTATGAATCTTTAAGTGACGTCATTATGCTACCGAAATATCACCACAATTTTCCATTCCAAACTAACTGTGTAGTGAATAACATACCCATTTGCTATCAAGGGTGTCCAAATTTATAAACATATAATTTTTTTATTGGGGACTTACATGTATTTATTCTATACTCCTTGATCATGGAATAAATTATGATGATGAATGAATCCATGTTGTATGATCTATGCGGCACACTTAATCACGTGAATAAAATGAATGTGATGGGTGAACCTAGAATTATATAGCGTTACAATGAATTGGGTAATGTTTAATATCATGATATGTCATGTTGGGACAAAGAGTGAACCTGATTCCTTTACGGGACTTTGTTTACTATGAGGTCTTGGCAGATTTAGCCTTGACCTAACTTTATGATGCAGTGTTTTAAGTTGTTGTCACATTTCCCATGTTATGATTATCATGCTATATCACGTCCAATTGTTCATGTTTAAGATTTATACTATTTATATGACCCATTTATATGCATATTGTCTTACATTTATCACCTTATTACATGTTTATTCTCTTACTGGGTTTTATATCTCATCCCTTTATTATGTTTTACCCCAGGTTATCCTGTGCAGTTTTAAAAAGTCATGGAATTTTAGAAGCATGTTAAGGAAGTTTTCAATAATGTCGTTATATCCCATGTTCAAGATGTTATTTTATGTACCTAATTCCCAAATAAACTATAATTATTGATATTTTGGATTGTATAATGTGTACTTTTATGTAATAAATCACAAATTAATGTGAATTAAAGAGTAGGGTTGTTATAATTGGTATCATAGAAAAAGTTTGTTATTTTTAGGATTAGGATTAGAAAACTCTAGAGAAATCATCAAGGATAAGACTAAGTATAATAAAACATCCCTAAATTTTGGTAAGTAAATATTAAGTGTTGTATCAAGAAAATACACCCCTGTATGGATACTACAAGTGGGCGTGGTTATGGCACAGATGTACCTAGGGGTAAAAACTCCGACAAGGTGTCCCATGCCTAACTTGGGGTAACCCGGTACATGAAAATGGGCCTTACTACACATCTGGTTTGAAACTCCTAGGGGATATTCTTCGGTAAATTCATAATCTCATTATGAACCATTATTAAGGGAATAAAAAATCTCTTAATAATATATATTAGGAAATAGATCATGGATAACATATATTGAAGCCTAGAAATTTATAAGTTAAGGAAATAATTGTAATTTATAAGTTATCCTTTTAATTTCATTGTATTCCCCTTTATTTTCTTAATAGTTAAAATTAATCATCCCTAATTTTTTTATTCTAGCCAATGGTCAGAAATAAGAGGAATCAGGTAAATAATCAATGCGACAGTTAATGCGATGACTTCCCTAATGAGATGCTCAAACCGATGGTAGCAGGAATAAAAAACTTTTTAATGATACTCTCTCAGCTAAATCAGGTTATGAATTGAAACCTGGATTAAGAGGAGCATCCAAATCCACCTAAGAGAGAACAAGCTGTTATTGAGAACTTTATGCGATGAATGCCTATAACTTTAAATGGATCATCTGATCCCTTAATCATGGAATAATGGATCAAATCCATTGAGAATATATTCTCCATCCTTCAATTTTCCAAGAAAGAGAAGTTTCTATTGGATGATTATAATATGGATGGATAAGATGATTAGTGGTGGACATTGATCAAGAATACGAAGCCTGAGGAAGATACCAAAGAAATGGACTAGAAGGAATTTTGGAAAATATTTTTCGATAAATATTTTCCTCACACTCTTTGACTTAAAATGAGAAGGGATTTACTTTCCCTTGAGTATAAATATGATGAATTGATCTAGGTGTATGAGGGAAACTTCACAAGACTTGCATGATATGCCTCTAACATTGTCATTACCCCTGAATGAAAGGTTGATGTAAGAACCCAGTTATTCCCATGAGGTATAGATCTTCTCTTTTTAGGTTATGCTTAAGTAATTGGAGGAAAAAAGGGTCACACACTGTGTAAACTAGGTGCACACTATGTAATTGGGGTTACATGTCGTATAATTCTGACACACTCTATGTAGTGGTTTGGTCAGGAACCGTACAGAAACAGGCATCACATGACGTGTAGTTTCTATTACATGCCATGCAATTTTCTTTTTTTGTTAAATTGGTAAATAACATCGTTTTTATTAGATAGAAAAAAACTCACCCCTTCATTTGACGAACAACATGACCAGGCGATCTGAGGATAGGGTGGCCTCCCATTTCATCATCCGACCTCCAATTTGAACACCGTCAGATGTGTTAGAATCCCCTCGATGAACTCTCGATTCCTCTTGAGTCATTCTTCATGATTTCTTTTCTAGAACTGGTTATCAAGGCTTGAGTATTTATGCTTGTTTTATAGATCTACTCCATTCTATTTCGAATTAGAGGCCGAAACTAGATACAGAGAGTCATATTAGCATGAGGTAGGTGGTCTCATGCCTTTTTATAATTGTCAAGTTGAATATATGTACCAGAGTTCCGCACACCCATTGTTAGGGTGCCTACTTGAATGAATATTGTCTATTTCTGTTGCTTATTGTTTTTAGGTAATTGATTAAGGGTTTTAAATCATTTTTATGTATGTTTACCTTGATTAAGGGCCACCCCATGGGTGCATTTCCCATGAATGGACGTTTATGGCCATTTGGCCTAGGATGCCTCTGAGGCATGCCTTGAATTCCTTTCTTGGGTTGTTTAAAATGAGGTTTATTAAATAATAATCCATGTAATAGTTTAATTTACATGTATTGATTGTGAGATGAATTTCCCATGTGAGTTATTAATGTTAAATCCATGTAATAGTTTAATTTACTTATGTTGATTCTTATATAAAATGATAAAGGGGTAAATAGTAATGGGAGAGCCATAGCCTCAGGTTAAATGGAATGACTAGGCTCATATGAATATTTCACCTGATGCATTGGGTGAACCGTGGCCTTGGTTAAATGACCATGGATGGACTCAAGAGGGTATTATCATGACAAGTCATGATCAAGCCACTAATGTAGTGGTCAAGCTCATGGATATTTTATTAAATTTCGAGTGAATCTTGAATCCAATGAGGGATACCAAGGATAGGATATATTGGAATCTATTTATATGTCATGAGTTTACCTTTACTTATAATTTTAATACCAAATGGAAAGACTTATGATGTTTTTTCCAAGCCGAAGCAGAATCTTTAATTCGGTCTTCACTCATACTTGTTTAGAGGGTCTTTTGAGACATCTGCTAGGATTACTTTTATATGGGGATTGTTAGATCTAGAAGGGATCCCAATACTTATATAATTCAATGTAATTAAATTTCTAATGAACATAAAATTAATGTAAATGGAAACCAGTAATTGTAGTACTGTTTACTTTTGAGTACTTCCTAGTTTACTACTTTCTCTATTGCAAACTGCCTGTTATATATATTCACTAATAGATTGGCACATGCCTTGGGTGGTTTACTACTTGGATTTAGTATCACACCCTATTTGAGTCATGTTTTTATGCCCAAATAGATTATGTTATTGGAGGTGTCAATAAGGGTAAGAACCCTTCTACAGGTACTTGATTGCTGTTTAGGAGAAGGAGAGCATGGGACCAAGTTGAGGCTTGTGATTATTCTAATTTTCTTTTGTTCCTTTTTGTAATATTGGTACTTACATTTTTTTATTACTGAAATGTAAACTATTTTGGCTATTTTCCTAGAACATGTAACATGAAACATCATATTTGTATGCTATGGCATCTGGTTATTTATATTATCAGTCTTCCACTATTTACTTATATTTTATGGTATTACTACTTCCGCTATATGTTTATTATTTCGGTTGTGTTATACTCTAAAAATTAGGGCATAGTCTCCCCATGATCATCACCTAGGACCTCACTGCTAGTCTACAACCTCTGGAATTTGGGGAGATGCGTTTGAGGCCATGTAGCCAGCCGGGCTCGAAACAATTTCAGGTGGCATCTGGATCCGGGATGTTACAAAGTTGTATAAGATCTAGTTCTTTTTTGGTTTTCCTTAATTTTTTTTGACATTATATAGGGATAAGAAGGAAATAAAGTTTAGTAATAAACTGTTCCTAGTAGTAGCTACCCCATGTACAGGTAAAAGCCAAATTGCCTCGAATTGAATTGTGATTTTTGGATTTTGAGTTGTTAAAGTTGATTTGATTTCACTATTAGGTGACACACTTATATTGTGATGTTATTATTGATATCATTATGGTTCTATTTTGTTGCAACCTGATGAGATGAGGGTATTCTATATCATGCATCATATAGGCACTTGTTAGAAATCACATGCCATGCATTCCGGCCATGCCATTTAGAGAGAATTACTGATTTCATGATGTTGTGATAGATACCATGATAGATATGCTTGCTATTGTAATGGGTGTATTAGTATGTGCTATGGTTCAAATAGGATGGACACCAAACTTTGGTCCCTGAGGTGTTTGGGACCTCTTGGATCAAAATTTAGCAGATCATGTTGTTATCTTAAATTGAATTTTTTATTATGATATGATATATATATGGATGCCAAATTTTGATTTGTAGGGAGTATGGGCCCTCATGGACCATAATTTGGAATACCTGTGGTTTAATTTTAAAAAACGGGAGTTTAGGGTAAGTTTCATAGGTTTACTATTCAGAAACCTAGACAACACGTCATGTGGTTCTATGAACACATGCCATATGTTCTTTTGTTTGGAAAGAAAGAATTTTATTAAGTACACACCATGTATTATGTGTAAAAATTGTGTGGTAAATGAGCATGTATCCAACCATGTGATAAGAAACACAAAATAGTAATAGTATTGTAAAGTGCACACCATGTACTTTAAGTACACACCATGTAGTCTTACCTCGATAGACCCCATGTGAATCTGGCTATGTACAAGTACATGGATAGGAGGGGGGAACTTGAGTACATGCTGTGTACCTGACTAACATGATGTATACTAGGGGTGTTTACACACCCATGCCATTGGGAGTACATGACCATATAATAGCTTAAGTATACACATCATGTATGGTTTCTACATGCCGTGTAGTCATCTTTTGTTAAATTTTGAGGGTTTTATTCTCCTGTTTAGTTCTTGTGATCTTGAACTACGAACCTTGATAATGAACTTGAAATGAGGTGTGTGCTTGGACATTTAGATTTATGCCTCCATGAGGACCTCCATTTGTATGCCATGACAGTGGAAATGATCATATCTCAGAGGTGGTAGGCCATGGGCTACCAGTGGATCCACCAGTCATTCCAGTTGCAACACCAACTGTTATACTAGACACTGGTGTTGATGCATGGTCTTGTGAAGGCATTATGAGGTTCATGAAAACCTTTCAGGGAGAACCACATCCTGCCACATCTATGAAAGAGTTTACGCGAGTGTTCCATCAGTAGTATCCACCCACTTTTTCGGGGGATTGCGTACCACAACCTGCATAGTCATGGATAAAGGCCATGTTATTGATCCTTGAGCATATAGAGATGCCTCTTGAGTAAAGGGTCAAGCTTGGTACATATATACTACATGATTCCACCAAGAGATAGTGGGATGTTATCACTCAGACTAAACATCATTGGGATACGTCTTGGGAAGATTTTCAGATAGTCTTATATGTTTACTTATATCTCGAGATGTTGAGGGCAGAAAAATCCGAAGAGTTTATGCATCTGGAGTAGGGCGCTTTATCTGTTATGAACTAATCGGCCCACTTTACCGAGATCCAGTGCTTCACACCTATTAGGATGGGTGATGATATATTAAAGGATATGCATTTTGAGAATGGTCTTAGTTACTACATCCAATCACAGGTAACTATCTTCCAGTTGAATACTATATTTTCTATAGTGAATCAAGTGCTGATTACCAAGCATAATCTGAGGGAATCTGGATGTGCAAGCCAGAGTGGTTTGAAACTAAGATCTGGTATTGTTTTGATCGGTAGTAGGAAGCATCTTCTGGAGATTTCTCATGGTGATTCTAGTATTCAAGACGTATCTTCAGGTAACCAAGTGAGGTGATAACAATGTGGAATAATTGGGCATAAAAGACCACAATGTCTGATGGACCCAGTCGAGTGATGATATTGTGGCAAGATGGTCCATCTACAATACTTCTACAGGATGTTTCCACTAGATGCTAGTGAGAGAGGGTATTTACAAACTTCGTGTTTAGGATCAGGGTCAGTAGCTTCTCATCATTCAGGGAACTGGAATGTATCAGGCTGTTCAGGATGAGGTGGTGGTCATGGCCATAATAGCCAGACTCCGGGTTCATAGTGATAACAGGGTGGATCATCTCAGGGTATCTAGGCTATGTCACAAGGCCGCGGTACATGTCAGACTTATGTAGTGAAACAGATCCACTAGGAGAAGGATCCCAGAACCTCTACTGTAAGAGGTACTATTCTTGTCACCTTTATTTTAGCCTTTTCACTTTTCAATACTGGACATTCACATAGTTTCATATCTGTTCCCATTGTGGAGATCCTTGGGCTCTATGTTCTTACTTCTGATGATGTAATGAAGCTAGACACTCCATTAGGGATTATAACAATAGGTGTGTATTAGTGCAAGGAGTTCCCCCTTGAGGTTGGCAGGTATCAATTCCTATGGGATCTCTATGTCTTAGAGGTGATAGGTTTTGATGTCATTCTCAGAATGGACCAGTTGGTATCCTTTCAAACCTTTATCGATTTCTATCTCAACAGGGTGAGTTTTATATTACCAGAGGGTGGATCATTTAAACATAAGGTTTAATGGGATTTCCAGGAGAGTCGAGCTAGACCCTATCATCGTGGGTTGGGCGGGATGACAACCTAAATTGCAAGTTTATACCTAGATGACTAGGGAACATGTTAGGAGGATTTCCCTCCAATGGTTGATAATTTTAGGGATGTATTCCCAAATGAATTTTTAGGTTTACCTTTGGTGAGATATATAGATTTCACTATCGAGCTAGTGCCATGAGATTCACTAGTATCCATTCCTCCTTATATGATGGATATGACGGAGTTACAGGAGCTCAAGTGACAACTATAAGATTTAGAGGAAAAGGGTTTCATCTGACCCAACACTTCTCTATGTGGTTTTTTGGTCTTTTTTATGAAAAAGGCAGATGTTACCCTCAAACTATGCATGTATTATCATAAATTGAAATATTTGACAGTTAAGAACAAGGATCCTCTATCGCAAATAGATGATCTCTTTGATTAACTCTGAGGAGGTCAAGTTTTCTAAAATATTTACTTGATATTTTTTTATCATTCGTTTCATGTTAGATCATTAGACATACCTCACACAAACTTCTGGAGAAGGTATAGTTTGTTTGAGTATCTTGTTAACGTGACAACGGTTTTCATGGCACTGATGAACCGAGTGTTCCATCCTTATCTTGACTTGTTTTTTTGTGTGGTTTTCATGGATTATATCTTGGTGTATTATCACAATCGACATGAACCTACCACACATCTTGAGATTGTTTTGAGTACACTTAGAGAGCATCAGTTATATACTAAGCTCACAAAGTTCCACTTTTGGATGGATCTGATTCACTTCTTGGGTCACGTTATCTCAGAGATAGGATTATTAGTGGACCTAGAGAAAGTGAGAGCAGTAGTTTCCTAGGATAAGGACAATAACTTATTTGAGGTGCACAATTTCTTGGGGTTTGTTGGTTACTATTAGAGTTTCATACAAGATTTCTCATGTTTAGCATCACCATTTACGGTCCTGACTAAAAAGGTTGCAAGGTTTTTATAGACAGATTCATGCGATATGACCTTTTAGGAGATGAAAAGAAGATTGAATTTGGTACCGATACTGATTTTTATAGAGTTGGGAAGGAGTTAAACTGTGTACTATGATGCATCAAGTATCTGGCTTGGATTAGTGCTTATGCAAGGGGAACAAGTCATTGCATATGGGTCTCAGTAGTTGAAGCCACATGAGAGGAATTACCTGACATATAACCTCAAGTGAGCTGCGGTAGTTCATGCTTTGAACTATTGGATACATTACTTTTTTGGAGTGTGCTTTGTGGTGTACATAGACCACAAAATCCTCAAATACATTTTCACTCAGCGTGATCTGAATCTAAGGCAGCGAAGGTGGGTGGAATACATTCAGTATTTCTAATTCGATCTTTCCTACACACCAAGGAAAGGAAATGCAGCAGTTGATGATTTGAGTGGGAGGAATAAAATATAGGCAATGTAGTAGGATAGTAGAAAGTGGAATATTATGGTGTTATTCTCTGAGATGAACTTAAAGGTTCTTGACAGATAGGGACAAACATTTATTTAATCCTTAGTTGTAACCTCTACCGTACTAGACAGAGTGAAGATGAGGTGGATATCAAATTCCTAAGGCATAGTTCTATGGGAGAGTATGTCTGGTGAGGACCCTCCTCCTAGTTGGATGGTAGGTGACGATGAGATCCTACGTGTACATGTATGTGTTTGGGTTCCAATGGATATACGCAAGGAGTTGATGCAGGAGTTTCATACTTCAGCTTGGGCAGTACATCCTGGGGTCATCAAGATGTACCGTGACTTATGTCTTTAGTATTGGTGGATGAGTATGAAGAGAGATGTATCCAGTTTTGTTATGAGGTGTTCCAACTTTTAGTAGGTGAATGCATAATATCAGCAACCAAATGGGTTTTTTTATAGCAGTTACCTATTACGGAGTGGAAATGAGATGATGTAATGATGGATTTTGTGACTAGTTTACTGAGGTCACCTAGAGGTAACGATGTTGCGTGGGTTGTTTTTGACAGGCTTACAAAGTTCTCTCATTTCTTTCAAATCATGAAAACCTTCAGTGTGGATTATCTCAGGAGGTTGTATACCCGAGAGGTGGTACGACTACATGGGGTCCTGTGATCTATCATTTCAGATAGGGATTCTTGTTTACATATTGTTTATGGCATAATTTTTAGAGGGAATTGGTTACATGGGTGCCTCTGAGCACAACATATCACCCCGAGACAAATGGCCAATCATATTGCATGATACAGGTGCTAGAGGACATGCTGCGAGCATGCGTCCTAGATTTTGGGGGCTCTTGGGATAAGCACATTACCCTAGTTGAATTTTCTAATAATAATAGTTATCAGGTGGAGATTCAGATAGAACCTTATGAGGTCCTATATGGTAGGACACTTCATTATCCCCTATGCTGGTTGGAGGTAGGTGAGGCAGATTTATTGGGACCAAATCTCATGTAGGAGACTTCTGAGAAGGTTTAATTGATTCAGAAGCAGATGGCTACAACACAGTCTCACCAGAAATCATACGCCAATTTCCACAAATGACCACTAAATTTTGAGGTTGGGGATCGAGTTTTCTTACATGTTTTACTGAGTTTGTGACATAAGCGAATTAGAAGACATGGTAATATTTCATCGAGATATGTCATCTCTTTTGAGATTCTAGAGAGAGTCAGGTCAGTTGCCTATCGGTTGTTGTTACCTTAGAGGCATCGATCCATGAACGACGTCTTCCACATATCTCATCTGTGCCGCTATCACTCAGACCCGTATCACGTTTTTCAGCCCAAGGATGTTGTGATTCAGGTTGATGCATCCTTTGATGAGAATCCGATACATATAGTTGATAGGAGCACAAAGGTTCTTTAAGGCTGATAAGTTCCTCTAGTATGGGTGCTATGGTAGCACGACCGTTTATAGGATGAGACCTAGGAGCGGGAGTCCAACATACGTGCTTAGTGTCCATAGTTGTTCTCATAATAATCTTGTCCACCCTTAGAAGGGATATTCAGGGACAACTTTCTTTAAGGGGGAAGTTTTTAAGAAACCAATTCTTCCTTTGAGGTATGAATATTATCTTTTTTAGGTTGCGCTTAAGTAAGTGTAGGAAAAACAGTGTTACATTCCATGTAACCTAGGTCCATGCCATGTAATTGGGGATACATGTCGTATAATTTTGATACACTCCATGTAGTGGTCTGGCCAGGAACTGTATGGAAATAAGCACCACATGGTGTGTATTTTCTAGTACAACATGTGTACTTATCTTTTTTTTTTAAATCGGGTAGTAGCATCGTTTTTCTTAGACAGATAGAAACTCACCACTTTGTTTGATGAACAGTGTGCCTAGGAAATATAAGGATAGGTTGGCCTCCTGTTTCATCATTTGACCTCTAATTCAAACACCATCAGATGCCTTGAAATCCCATCGGTGAGCTCTCAATTCCTCTTGAGTCATTATTCATGATTTATTCTCTGAACCTAGTTATCTAGGTTTGAGTGTTTATGATCAGTTTTTAGATCTACTCCATTTTAGGTCGAATTAGAGGCCAAAACTAGATGAGGAGATTCATACTATCACGAGTTAGGTGGTCTCATGCCTTTATTTAATTTTAAAGTTGAATATATGTGCTGTAGTGCTGCACACCAATTATTAGGGTGTCGCCTTGAATTAATATTGTATATTTCTATTGACTATTGTTTTTGGTAATTGATTAAGGGTTTTAAATCATTTTTATGATTTTTTACCTTTATTAAGGGCCACCCCATGAGTGTGTTTCTCGTGAATGTCTGTTTGTGGTCATTTGGCCTAGTATACCTATGAGGCATGCCTTAAATTCCCTTATTGGGGTTTTTTAAAATGAGGTTGATTAAATGATAAGACATGTAATAGTTTAATTTTCATGTGTTGATTGTGAGATGAATTTTCCACGTGAGTTATTAATGTTAAATCCATGTAATAGTTTAATTTTCATGTGTTTCTTCTTATATAAAATGATAAAGGGGTAAATAGAAATGGGTGAGCCATAGCCTTAGGTTAAAAGGCAAGGTTGGGCTTATATGAATATTGAAACGTATACCTTGGGTGAACCATGACCTAAATTAAAAGACCATGGATAGAATCAAGAGGGTATTATCATGAAAATTCATGAGTGAGCCATAGATATAGTGGTTGGGCTCATGGAGACTTTATTAAATGTTAATAGAATCTTGAATCCAATGAGGGATACCAAGGATGGGATCTATTGGTAGATGTTTATATGTCATGATTTGACATTTAATTACAATTTTAATATTAAATGGAATGAATTATGACATATTTTCTAAGTCAAAGCACAATCTTGGACTCATTCTTCACTTATACTTATTTAGAGGGTCTTTTGAGATATCTCCTGGGCTTACTTTTGTATAGGGGTCATCGGGACTAGGCCGGATCCTGATAATTATATATTTCAATGTAATTGAATTGGTAATTAAAATAAAATGAATGTAAATGAAAACTAATACTTGTAGGACTATTTATTTTTGAGTAATTCCTAGTTTACGACTTTCCCTATTGCACACTGACTGTTATATATATTAACTAATAGATTGGAATAGACCTTGGGTGGTTGCCTATTAGGATTCAGTCTCACACCCTATTTGGGTCATGTTTTTGGGACCAAATAGATTATGTTGTTGTTGGTGTAGATAAGGGTAATAACCCTTCTACAAGTACTTGATTACAGTTTAGGAGCAGGATAGCATGGGACCAAGCTGAGGCTTGTGATGCTTCTAAGTTTCTTTTGTTCCTTTTTGTACTATTGGTACTTACATTTTATATTACTATAGTGTAACCTATTTTGGATATTTTCCTAGAACATGTAACATGAAACATCATATTTTTATGCTATGACATCTAGTTGTTTATATTATCAGTATTTCTCTATTTAATTATGTTGTATGTTATTATTGCTTTTACTATCTGTTTATTATTTCCATTGTGTTATACTCTGAAAATGAGGGAATGGTCTCCCCATGATCATCGACTAGGACCTCACTACTGGTCAGTAGCCTCTAGAATTTGGGGAGATACGCTTGAGGCCATGTCGTCAACCTGGCTCAGAGCACTATCAGGTGGCATCTGGACCTGGGATATTACAGTTTACTGCTTCTTTTGTGGGCTGAAACCTAGACTATGAAAATCCCTAGAAATTCATGACTTTGATAGTTATGAGAATTATTCTCCAATATACCCTGAAAGTTGAAATGGAAATTGGTGAGTCTCAAGGGTATCATGGGGATAAGAAGTAGAAATTGAAGTTTAATTATGGTAGTCTGATAGAGAAATCAAACTATGCCAATAAATTTCAACATCTCACTTGTCAAAGGTGTGGGAAGAAACACACCAGAAATTGCTTAAGGGGAACTAAGAAATGATTTAGGTGCGGTAAGGAAGGACACCTAGCTATAAATTTTCTATAAGAGAAACCCACTAATATGATGGAGGAAAGGAATTCTATGATCAACCCTCAACACATTGTCTATTTCTTTAACTTCAAGGAACCATGGCATTTTTAAACCAATTCCCTAAGCCAAGGGTTTTCGGAGATAACCACCAAAATCCAAGGAATAAAGTGAGATATTTTTCCCTCAAAACTATTGAGGTGGATCCCAAAAACTAATTGGTGACATGTATGCTAGTTATTCATTTAAGAATATTGAACACACTTTTTGATTATGGTTCTATACATTCCTTCATATCATGAATGTTTAGTAGAACTATTCAAAAACCACCAAAAAACTTGGAAGTAGAGTTGTTGGTGAAAAAAACAAATGGGGTAATTATTTCATACCAAATATATAACTCCTCTCCTATCAAAATTTGTGGGATAAACATCCCAGAGAACCTTTTAACACTCCATTTGGTGGAATTTGATGCAATTCTCGGCATGAATTGGCTTTCCCTATATAGAGACAACATAAATTTCCGTGAGAAGGAAATCACTCTCTGTATTGTGAATTGACCCCTAATTCTATATAAGTGCAAGGATGAGGATGAATCTTATTTAGCACCATCATCTCAAGCATGGATATTATTTCCCTATGAGCAAGTGTATCTAGCCCAAATGATTAAACCATCATCGAACACATGCCTATTGTGAGAGAATATGTTGATGTGTTTCCTAAGGGATTCCTTGGTATTCCTCCTAGACAAGAGGTTGAATTTTCAATCAAGATTATATTTGGGGAGTTTCCATTATCCAATAATATGTATAGAATGACTATTGTGGAACTTGAGGAGATTAATAAACAACTATAGGAGAATCTGGATAAAAAGATAATATGACCATGTGCTTCACCATGGGGTGCACCAGTCCTCTTAGTCAAGAAGAAAGATGGGTCAAGGGGCCTTTGAATTAATTATCATGAGCTCAACAAGACCATAATAAAGAACAAGTATCCTCTACCTCAAATTTATAACTTGTTTGATCAGCTATACAGAGAACAATACTTATCAAATATGGATCTTTGGTCAGGATATTATCAAGTAAGGTTAAAGAAGAAAGATATCCCCAAGACTGATTTTTATAAAAGGTACGAGCACTATGAGTTCATAGTGATTCCATTTAGACTCACTAATTCTCCATCAATCTTTATGGAATTTATGAATAGAGTATTTAGATATTACCTCAACAAATTTGTAGTAGTATTTATAGAAGATATTCTAATATAATCCAAAATAAAAGAGGAGCATGAGGAGCATATGAGAACTATTCTAAAGACCTTATTAAAGGATAAGATCTATTAAAAGTACAAAAAATGTGAGTTTTGGTTCAAGTAAGTCAATTTCTTGGGGAATATCATCACAAGTAATGGGATATCTATGGATCCTTCAAATACGGAAGAATTTAAAGAATGGAAGAGGATAACAACTATGATAGATATCCATAGATTACTTGAGTTAGTTGGGTATGATCGTCGATTTATGAGAAATTTCTCATGATATTAAAACCCACTTACCAAGATAACTTAGAAGGGAGTGAATTTTGTCTGGACGTAGGAATGTGAGGAAAGATTTGAGGAGCTAAAAAACACCAATAATCACAATATCGACAAGTGGGGAACTATTTTTGGTATATAGTGATGATTAAAATAATTTATTATGCTGTGTAATTATGAAAAATGATAAATTTATATCCTATGCCTCAAGGCAGTTGAAAATTCATGAGAAAAACTACACCACACATGATCTAGAGTTGGAAGCTGTGATCTTTGCGTTAAAAATCTAGAGGAATTATCTTTATGGGGAGAAGTGTGAGATATATATTGATAACAAGATCATAAAATATATATTCACATAGAAAGAACTTAATATGAATCAGATAATATGGTTAGAGATCATCAAGTATTATGACTTCTCAATTCACTACCATCCTGGTAAATAAAATAAGGTGAAAGATGCTCTAAGTAGAAAAGATCCTGTATCTTTATCAATGATGAGAATTTAGATGGATCCAATATTCTTAGATATGAAAAGTATGGACATGAGAATCATTAAGTAAGGAACATAATCAACCCTTTCTCAAATGATTGCTCAACCATTCCTCATGGAGAAAATAAAGGATACTCAAAGAAATGATGTGAAAATTCAAAAGAATGTGGAATCCATGAGAAAGGGGAAATCCTCATAGTTTAAAATTTATAAAGAAGGAATTGTGAGATTTGGGTCAAGACTATGTGTTCCATAAAATCATGAGTTAAATAAGTAACTATTTGATGATGCACACAATTCAACTTTATCCATTAACCTTGAAAGCACAAAGATGTATCAATATCTCTGTGAGAACTATTGGTGGGAAAATATGAAGATTTCTAGGGTGATGAGAGAACATTACCATGTACAAAAAATGTGAGTTTTGGTAACCAGATGAGGTGATAAAATAGAGTTACCATCATCTATTTTAGTGTGGGAAATGAAAATTTCTAGGGTGAAATTTCTAAAGGGGGGAATATTGTAAGGACCCAAAATTTTATAGATAAAATTCCCATTTTGATTTAATTAAATGTCTTATTAAGTAATATGGGTACAGAAAAAACATGAACTTATTTTGTTTTATAATATCAAATTGTATTTAAAATACCATTAATTATATTTACCATTGATAATATAGATATTGAATAGTTATCACATGGTTAGTATAAATATAGGGTTTTAAAAAATACAATTAACACAGACAAAATAAGTGATGACCTCAACTAATAGGATAATACCCCAAGAAGCCCATTTATCGGAGATTACAATGGAGATAGAATCACTGGAATTTTCCCTTTACCAATCCCAATCTAAGATCCAACAATTTAAGCATGAGAAAAATCATTTATGGGAGAATTTCAAGCTTATCGAAATCATGACCCAAACAATGTTCGCCGAACCATCACATGAAAGTCCCACAATCACACACCTTACTCTTAGGGAATATGATAGTGTATTAAAGGGATATGTATAAAGAATCTATAAATATGAATATGTACATTTTTTATATAATAATCAATATATTTTCATACTATTATTGTTACTTTGTAAATGATTTTTATTTTGATACAATAAAGAACAAATTGTATTTTTGGTTAATATTAAAATTAAATTAATGAATATATGAATTAATGGATTTTAAAATAAATAATATTTTAATAAAATATTATTATTAAATACTTTTTGTCAAATATAAACGATCATATAATTTTTATAGAGTCAAATATAATTTTTATAAGGGTTCGAAAAACTGTTATTTGTCAAAAACCCAACATTTCTCAATAAATGTTGGTTTTTATTTTAAAAGTTAAAATTCACATATTTAGAAAATTATTTAGATAAAATGAATATTATTTTTTTAATCATAACATCAAAATTATCCAATGGTTATTTTTCATAATTTTTTGAGACAGTCAAATTTTCAGGTAAAAATTAAACACCGTATAAATATACTTTGTATATTATGACATCACAATGACCCAAAATTGATGTAATAATTAATATAAATGGAATAAAATATCAAATATATGTCTTAAATTTAAAATAACTTGATTTTAAGTTTATATTATTTATTTTTTAAATCCATTATGAATCCTCCAAAACTTATAATATATTTTAAGGTTTAAAAATTATTTCTTTAAGAGTGCAACTCACCTCCACATAATCAAGGGAATTATTTTATTATGTTCCACCATTTTACATATAAAATAATTAGAACAAATCCCATTTTGAATAAACCATGGGAAAAACCATGGGATTGTTTTTGGTATTGGATATTTTATTATGTAGTGTCCAAAACCTAAATAATAAAGAATCCCCACTCTTTTCCTATATAAACCCACCCAGTATCCCATTTATCTTCAATAAAACTCCTTGGATCATTTCCATGATCTTACCTCAACTATCTGGAGTCCTCCCAAGGTTCTTCTAATCTCTAAAGAATACCCTCTCAATCTTTTGGAGTCACACACTCAAGTAAGGGACATTCCTCAACTTCTTTTAATTCAAGCACCTTCTTTGGAATTTGTCTTCTTAATTGAATTTTTTTATAATTTTATTTATTTATAAATATACCCTTACTATAAAATTGATATTATTTTAATGAGATATATTTTATTATATCTCATTTTTACCTTTACCTAAGCTGTTACTATGCCAAAATTCTGTAAAGGATTCTCTCTTCTCATTTCCATTCAAGCAATTCTTTTATGTTATCTCTCTTAAATTCTATTTTCTTATGTTGGGATATGTTCTTACATATTCCCCTTACTATCATTTTAATTTATAAATGATGATACACCCTTTCACTCTCATTAATCTTCCCATGATCCTTTTTGTACACCCATTACCATGCCGAAATATAGTTAGGATTCTTTTCTTTGTTCAAGTTTCTTCATTACCTTATGCATCTATTTTTGATTTATAATGTTGGGATATGTTTTTACATGTACCTATTATCACCCATTGGATGTATATGTGATTATATACCCCTTTCTCTCTCATCAACCAATTTTTATAAATCTTTAATTAACGTCGTTATGCTACCGAAATATCACCACTATTTTCCATGCCAAACCAATTGTATAGTGAATACCGTACCCATTTCCTATCAAGGGTGTTTGCCTTTATAAAAATATAATATTTTATTGGGTAATTACATGTATTTATTCCACACTCCATGATCATGGAATAAATTATGATTATTAATGAATCCATGGTGTATGATCTATGTGGAACACTTAAGAATTAGAATGAAATGAATGTGATGGGTGCGCCCAAAATTATATAGCACTCCAATGCATTGGGTAATGTTTAGAATCATGATACATCATGTTGGTATAGGGATTAAACCTGATTACTTTATGGTAATTTCCCACCATGAGGTCTTGGTGGATTTATCCTTGACCTAAGTTTATGTTATAGTGTTTTAAGTTGTTTCCACATTTCCCATGTTATGATTATCATGCTATATAATGTATCATTGTTCATGTTTATGATTAATACTACTTATATGACCCATTGATATGCCTATTTTATAATATGTATCACCTTATTACATATTTATTCCCTTACTGGGATTTATAGGTTGCTCTTTTCTTTTGTTTTTCCCAAGTTATCCCATAGAGTTTTAAAAATCCATGGACTTTTAGAAGCATGTTAAAGAAGTTTTCAATAATGTTATTGTATCCCATGTCCAAGATTTTATGCTATATACCTAATTCCCAAAGACACTACAATTCTTGATATTTTGGGTTATATAATGTGTACTTTTATGTAATAAATCATGAATTAATGTGAATTAAAGATAAGGGTTGTTATAGTTCACCAAGACGGTACATGTATTAGTGAATGTGTAACATCAATCAATGTTATTTTTGACTATTTCATATACATTTTTACTTGTGGGAGTGATTTATTAGGGTATTTTTCACTGGATTGTCTGAAATTATTTAGATACTTAATGTTATCAATGTGGTACATCATAAAATCTTCAAGTTGGTGTATTTAATTCATATTCGAGATGGGGGAGGATGTATGTAGAAATCTAGTGATTATTTATATCTTGATGTGTTATAGTTGGATATCTGTTTTTTTAGTTGTTCTGGGGCTATAGATTCTACATCTATTTTTTTTAAATTGATATATAATGGTGATTTAAACTGCCATCATATATTCCAAATTATTGTTTAGAGGTGGTTTAAACTATTGATATTTAGGGTTGATCTTTTTGTAGCGGCGGTTCCACATCCCAAAAAATGACTATGAGATAATGGCAGTTTAAACTGCCTATATCCTTTGAACATTTTTTGGGAGGAAAAACCACACTAAAACCAAAAAACCACCACTAAAAAAAAGTTCTATGATGGTTCCCAGAAACCACTTCTAAATGGAGGGAACTGACACAAGTTTAATACCGACACCAACTTTAGTGGAAGTTTTTGGAAAAAATAATAGAATCATACATAGGTAGTTTAAAACACCTAAAAATCAAAAAATAAACACCATCATATATCAATTTTGTTGTAGTGTGTATTTGGAAGAGATTTGATGGGATGGCCTATGGAGAGGGTTGTGCATGGTAGGATGAGGGTATGAGGTTTATGTTCTTCATTTTCATGATACCCTACTACACTAGTTATGAGATGTGATATAGTGTGATGGACTAGGTGTCTTTGGATGTGATATGATGTTATTCGGAAGAGTAGGGAGCGTCAGGATATATGATTTTGGGGCGTGAGAGAGGAAAATTAGTGAAAGAAGTGTGGGTTACCCTTCATCGATATGATTCATATTAAATTATTATACTTGGATTCATTATTTAGTGAGTGAGACTTATGGTGGTTTGGGTTTTGGTTAGTATACCTATTTCGGTACTGTTTGGTTCTGCTTCTTTATCATGGGTGCATTAGTATGCTCTTTTCACATGTGTAGGAGAGACTTTGGTTTTTCTACTGAGTATACTTATATTCTCACCCTACATGTATAAAACTATTTGCAGCTTTCTAGGAGGACTTCGTGAACCATGATGGATATTACTAGATCATACCTTTGGATAGTTGCTGTGTTGCTACTTTAGTTTTTATTTTGGGTATTTACTTTGGATACCTTTATCTGTATCATATTTATATATACATTCATTATGGGATGGTTTTTGGATTTATTTTATATTATTTCTTGGAGTTTTTTAGGATTCATATTATCTCTCAATCCTACATTATTATAGAGGGGAATGATTCCCATTTCATTATATTTTTATACCCTTGGTACTAGTCTCCAACCCAGGGCCTATTGGAGGTAGGACTTAGGGGTCACTATCTCTCTCCCTTCATTGTAGTATATTAGGCGTAAGAAGATCATGAAAGAGTGGTATCAAGGGTGATGGTTGAGATATAGTATGTAGTTTTGAGTTAGTAACAATGATTATTTCATGGGTTGGCATGGAAAAAGTGATAGTTGACCTTGGTGTGTGACATCGGTCAGGGAGACCATATAGGACATGGAATTTTAGAGCCCATGTGATCCTATATATAGACTCTGAGATTATTGAATGACCAAGTGAGGTAGAACTACTTATAAGTTAGATACTTAAGAGAGATGCATTCATCACGATGGATTGTGTTCCTATTTGATTTGGGTTGTTTTGGGAATGATAAAATGAATAATGTAAATTAAAATGAATCTAAAAAAACAATCTATATTACTAAGATTAAGGAATCTTTTTTTTTTATTTTTCAGCTATGGATCCTAGTTGTCATCCGCGTGTGGCTCAACCAATGGAGGTTTAGTAGCCTACCCTAGTTTATTTCTAGAGGGTTGATCCAGTTGGGGATGATGATTAGTGGTATATTATGTTGTGAGATTTTAAGTGGAAGACTTAATAGAAGTATGAGATAAAAATTTATGATGTGTAGATAGGGAGATGACTAGAGGAACTGGAGATCAATTTCAGTTTGATCTGGGCCCCAATAAAGTACTAGGTCCCCTTGGTAGTTAGTCAGATTTAAGGAGTTGAAAATCAATGGTGGATGTTGTACTTTGGTGAGAAGAATGAGGCAGATGTTTCATGGGCCAACTTCCAGAAGGAGTTCCAGGTAAAGTTCCTTTCATAAATTATGAAGGCTGTGAATATATAGGAGCTAATCTCCCTTTAAAATGGGAGTATGTATTTATGGGAGATTAGGATGAATTTTAAGTACATTTTATGATTTTCCCATGATCTTTTCCCAGATGAGGAGTCTCGAGCGAGGTGTCTTGAAGAGGTACTTTGTCCTTTGATCTAGTATACAATTAATCCTTTTATATTGCCAACATATCTGGAGTTTCATAAGAAGGAATATGTTATTGAGCGGATGCACTCGTGAGGAGTTTTATTACAAAAGGGAATCCAACATGGTTTCTCAAGGAGTAGAGTTGTCAGTGGTAGGTCTCAGGTTCTAGGGCCTTTGAGGTTTTGACCACCAGGGAGTTGACCTCAACATCTTCCCTTCCAGACTTCTAGGGTCAGTGGTTTCTATGCTCTACCTAGAGACTTTATACTAGTGTGATTATTCTATGGTGTAAATAGAAATCATGAGGATCAGTTCCCAATGGCTTCTCAACCTCACTTTGGTAGAGGTAGATAGGTTCAGTACCGGTCTTAGATATAGTTACTAGTGAGGTCATTCTAACCATTGGGGAAGTATGATTATTCTCAGTTGAGAGAATATGTGTTAGGAAGAAGTCGACCTTAAGATGTACCTCAAACTCAAGGACTTAGACCTAAGTGTGCTCATAGAGGTGGATGTCAGCAGAGAGGTAGAGGATTTAGGCATGGTTAGTTGCAGGAAGTTGAGACAACAACACCATAGGGGACATATATCATTCAAGGTATGTTTAGTTTATCATGTACCCTTGTTTTTTTTTCTTTTTTTTTGGTTTAGGAGATTCAAAATTATTTATTTTACCCTCTATAGTTTTTCCTCTAGGACTAAATGTAGAGAGGTTTCCTGTTCCCCTGGTGTTTACTATGCCATTCCGAGGCCATAAAAACTTGTTTTCTGTGTACCATAAATGTGCACTGATGATGGGGGAATATTAGTCATGTGTGGATCTTTTATTACTTCATATATAGAAATAAAATTTCATCCTTGGTCTCTACTATATATATTATGTGTGTCCTATTATCAACTTCTTTTTGAGGAGATTAGTATTCTTGGATGTAGATGGACAATGTGTGGTTTTCATTGGCGAGTAGGGTTTCTAGTTGGGTAGTCAGTATTTAAAGAACCTTATTTCCTTGGTGGTGAAGTTGTCTATGGAATTAGTAGAAATAGGGATAGAGGAGTCTCCCAAGGTTTTCAAGGAGTTCCTAGATGTTTTCCCTGAGGAGGTTGTGGCACTACCCCCTCGATGCGGCGTTGAGTTCATGATAGACTTGCAGCCTAGTGCTTCTCTAATTTCAATAGCTCCCTATCAGATGATTCCTTCTGAGTTACGAGATTTGAGTATTATATAGATGATCTAATGTAGAGGGGTTTCATATGGATCAGTGTGTCATCATGGGGTACTCCAGTGTTATTCACTAAGAAGGCAGATGGTAGTATGAGGCTATGAATAGACTACTAGAGGTTGAAATAGGTGACAATTAAGAATTTATGTCCTCTTATGAGGATCGATGATATTTTTGACCAGTTTAGGGGATATTTTTTGTTCTCCAAGATCCATATTCAGTCTGGATATCACCATTTGAGGGTGAAGGGAGGCGATATCTAGAAGAACACCTTCAGATGCAGGTACGAGAACTTTGAGTTCATAGTCACGTTTTTTGGTGTCACTAACGCACTAGCTGTGTTCATGGGGCTCATTAAATCTACGTTCCATGAATTATTGGACTAGTTCATGGTTGTGTTTATTGATGACATACAAATTTACTCAAATTCATAGGAGGAGAATTATGAGAACCTCAGAGCTATTTTATAGGTTCTTCATCACCACCAACTCTATGTAAAGCTACATAAGTGTAAGTTTTGGGAATAAGAGGTGCATTTAATTGGGAATGTGGTGTCTCATTAGGGTGTGGTAGTGGACCTATCAAAGTTTGAGGCATTTGTTTCTTGGGAATAACCCAAGAACATGGCACAAGTTCGTAGCTTCCTTGGTCTCGCAGGCTATTATCAGAGGTTTGTGTCTGATTTCTCTTGACTTGTATCCCTATTGGCAATGTTGACCAGGAAGGATTAATATTTTATCTATATTGATCAGTTTTGGATAATATTAAACTATATGAACGAGAAGTTGGTCAGTGCTCAAGTGCTTCAGCTTCGCGAGGAGGGTGTGTTGTTTGAGGTTTTCTATAACACATCCCATCTAGGCTTAGGATGAGTCTTGATGTAGCCGAAGGCAGAGATCTCTTTTGGGTCTAGGTAGTTTGTTTCTGATGCTTTCACTGGGGTGCACACATCCATCTATTTCGGAGGAAGAGGATGCGCTGACTATTGCCCCACATTCCCGCTTTCCAAAGGCAGGCGACATCCGTCACCTGTTCAGGGATGTTTTCTCCTTGATCGAAACTGGATGATGGGATATCAGTTCCTCCTTCCATGGATTCCTCCTCAGAACTCATTACCTAGTCTGGGTCTCCCATTTATATTAAGATTCTATTTGTGAAACTCTTCTTGGTGCCATATCTTCATGGATGCTGGTTAATTACACTACTTCTTTCGGGACATTTTAAGGGGTCTGGTCAGGGCAGCAGCCTTCAGTCAGGGGAGTAGTCATGTTGTACATCACTGGCATGTCTGGACGCTGGAACACTAGCATGTATGTGTTTCTTCCCCTTATGATAGGGCTTCTCAAGGGCGTGGAAGCCCGAGGCATCCCACGTTGAATGTGGGGAATTATATGCCATAGATATGTCTCTGAGGTTTTTCTCATCTTCGCATGTTTAACAAAGGGTATGATGTGAGTTTAACGTCTAGCAGAGATGGATCAGACTGATCAGAACACTAACTAGAGTAGATCATTTGGGTGTGACCCCTAGAGGGAACATTGATGCTGGGGATAACACATGGTTAGTTACTCAAGTGCTGCTAAGAGTAGTGAAGAGGTGAATTGGAATTATCTCACAAGGATGTGGTGGCTTGAGTAAGAATCAAGATGGATGATGGAGAGTTGAATAAAGTGGTGGGGGAATGAGATAGAACCATCGTGAAAGTGATGGTAGTATTGGGCTCGAGCCTCTAAGAGACTTCCTACGTATCCTCATGGCAGGGAATCAAAGCCTGCATAGTTCAGTGAGGTGATGGGACACCTAAGGAGGCGACCCGTATGGATGGGACCTAGAGGAAGTGGAACATCCGGGTTAGGGAATGACCTTCCCGAAGAACATAGGATTGAGAAAAAGAACAAGATGATACATGGATGATGGGCTTGAACCTCAGGGAGGCTTCATATATACCTTTACTTGGAAAGGATTAAAGTCCACATAGTTTAGGATGGGGGCATAGAATCGGGGTGTACGCAGAGGCCAACGACCCGATGATATACTGGGGCTTATGTGTGGTTAGCAGCCCAGGTTGGTTTGATGCCACTGGGGCAGACCAGAGATGTGGGTCCTAATGAAAGGGACAACAATGACTTACCTCTGGGTTGGGGTTGACAACAACTTACCATTGCATGGGGTTAAAAATGGCTTACCGTTGAATGGGGATCACAAAATCTTACGCTAAATAGGGGAAAATTTAGTGTCATGTGGGATAAAAGGGGTGTATAGTTTAACATCATGAAGGATGGGGGTGGAATGATGTAGAGTGGTTGGGACCAATGGGTGTTAGTCCTGAACCTCAGAGAGGCTTCTTATGTACCTTTCCTTGGCAAGGATCAAAGTCCATGTAGTTTGAAATGGTTTGGGTGAGCCAATGTGAAGTGGTCGGAACCAATGGTTGTTGGGATTGAACCTCAGGGAGGCTTCCTACATACCTTACCTTGGAAAGGATCAAAGTCCATGTAGTTTTGAATGGTTTGGGTGAGTCGACATGAAGTGGTTGGGACCAATGGTTGTTGGGATTGAACCTCATGGAGGCTTCCTACGTACCTTGCCTTGATAAGGATCAAAGTCCACGTAGTTTGGAAGAAGTGTTGGTGAACCGATGTGAAGTGGTCGGGACCAATGGTTGTTGGGATTGAACCTTAGGGAGACTTCCTACGTACCTTTCCTTGACAAGGATCAAAGTCCATGTAGTTCAAAAGAAGTGTTGGTGAACCGACGTGAAGTGGTCAGGACCAATGGTTGTTGGGCTTGAACCTCGGGGAGGCTTCCTATGTACTTTTCCATGGCAAGGATCAAATTCCATGTAGTTTGAAAGAAGTGTTGGTGAACTGACGTGAAGTGGTTGGGACCAATGGTTGTTGGGATTGAACCTCAGGGAGGCTTCCAACGTACCTTGCCTTGGAAGGGATCAAAGTCCACGTAGTTCGGAAGAAGTGTTGGTGAACTGATGTGAAGTGGTTGGGACCAATGGTTGTTGGGATTGAACCTCATGGAGGCTTCCTACGTACCTTTACTTGGAATGTATCATAGTCCGCATAGTTTGGAATGGTGTTGGGGCTTACACGCTAAGGCGACTCAGAGAGGATGTCGTGGTTGATGCTTACTCTAAGCCCCCACGAGTCATTCTTAGTGTGAGAAACAAGAGACAACAAAGAACTGACGATCATGTCATGAAAGGTGCATCCGTGAGAAGTGGAGTGGGGCTCACGTGGTTAGTGGCCCAAAAAGGAAATAGGGGCTTACACGTGGTTCACAGCCCAAAGATAAAACATGGTCTTACGCGTGGTTCGCATCCCAAAGAGGAAACATGGGCTTATGCATGGTTTATAGCCCAAAGAGGAAACAGGGGCTTACTTGTGGTTCGCATACTAGAGAGATGGATATTGGGACTTACTCTAGGATAGAGGCCTAGGTGGCGGCAAGGCCCAATGGGAGAGGGATTTGGAACAAAAGAGAGGAGGTTTATGGTGCCCATCCCCCCCTATGGTCCTTGGCACAAAAGAAGAAAGGATGAGTAAGGGTACTACCTCCTATAAGAAAGCTAGGGTCTTAAACCAAGGTGGTTGACCTTCCCCGCGGACAGGTGCCTCTCCAGCAGAGAGGATCTCATTCCATGTGAGGAAGATCTCACTCCCGTGGAGACGAGTGGGCATAGAGAATGTCCGATATGGGGCTCCCTGTGTAGAAGGCATAGGGTGAGGCCACAATTTATCATCATGTGCTGAGGAAGATGGTTCTTGGTAGTTTAATTTCCTGCAACTCAGATGAAGGGGGTTCACTCTGCATCATAGGACTTATATAAAAGATACCTACCCAACCTTGGGGAAGGGAAGGCATCGGTAATGCCATGGTAAGGGGGTGTCGTGGAGTGATCCACTAAGGG
Source organism: Viscum album (assembly GCA_963277665.1). Classification (NCBI taxonomy): domain Eukaryota; kingdom Viridiplantae; phylum Streptophyta; class Magnoliopsida; order Santalales; family Viscaceae; genus Viscum; species Viscum album. The sequence goes on along the minus strand of OY728153.1, from coordinate 878,859,395 downwards.
GCCCATGTTAGCGTGGCTATGGGAAGAAGCAATAACCATTAGCATTCCTATGCGAAGAATCATAAAGCTAAGCAATGAAACATGAAGCACCGCCCAAGGGACATTGAAATCACTTCGTGAAAACCTGGAGGGTATCATAGAAAAAGGGGTTGCGTAGTAAATGGGTTCATGGGAAGAAGCCCCGTGAAGCTCTGCCGATCCATATAGTGGAGGAGCTTCACGAAGGGGTATGCTTCGTGAAGTGAAGTGGTCTAGCCTAGGCATAGGGAATAGGTGCATATGGAAGGTGCTTCATGAAGTGGAAAGGATTTCGCGAAGTAGGGATTCACATATCAAGGGTGCCCTGCGAAGCGTAGCACTGCGAAGCAATGTGCTTCGTGTAGCACAGTGACCCTACCTTAGCATGTGGGTTACATGTGCATGGAGGGTACTTCGCGAAGCATAAGTGCTTCGTGAAGACCCGAGTCCCCTAGGGTATCCCCTTCCTTCGCAGAGGCCCATGGGCTCTGCGAAGGGCATCCCCCTTTGGAGAGGGGTTGAATTTAAGCAAAGGGAAAGGCACTTCACGATGCAAAATTACCTTGAAGAGCTCATGGTTCGCAGAGCAGAAATTGCTTTGTGATTTGAGAGCTAAAGAGGTGAAAGGTCGGAGGATCCGTCCTTTGGGAACGAGGGGAGCTCGATATTTATAGGCAAGAGGCGCACGAAGAAGATCTTTCTTAGCATGAAGACACGTGGCGTTTTTTCATAACTGTGGAGCCTCCCGCCTCCTTGCACCGTAGCAGACTCGCAAACGTCAAATAGAATCATGGAGCCTCCCGCCTCCTTGCTCCGTGGCGGCTTCACAAATGTAAAATCGAATTGCGGAGCCTCCTGCCTCCTTCCTCCGCGGCGGCTTAAAAAACGTCAAATTGGATTGCAGAGCCTTCTACCTCCTTGATCCACAGTGGTTTCTCAAAGGGGGAGCTTTGTGCCGGTCGTGGTGCTATGGGGATCTACGATTGGCCTTCTCAAGATATCCTCTTTGGATCTGACTTTCTCTCCTAGTCCTTTTCCTCTGCATATATATTTTTGGCACCAAAAAATCCCCCCCTCAGAATTGGATCCGAGGAGAAAATGAGGGTCAAAGTCTGAGGGTCAATCTCTAAAAATCCTTGGTCAATCGCGAAGATGGATTGAAAATAATGCTTATGAAGATGGCTTGCAGAGAAGACAGAGAGGCGACGCGCGGGCTGAGAGCACTACGAAGCTCATCGCGGTCGGATGCGCCGCGATGCACAAGGGGTAATCGCATATAAATAGGGGAGGTTGAGCTCTCTTTTTTCCTTTCTTACCTCCACATTTTGGAATTTAGCACTCTTGATTTGTGAAGCTCCGCGTACTCCGCGATTGCTCTCCGCGAATCAGGATTTCTGCTTCATAGTGCACAATGAGTCTTTTGACCCCCGCAACAGTGTGCTCTGTGGCTTGTGCTTGAAGGTTAGGGTAGGGCTCCACAATTTCTTTGCTGGGACCGAGCTCCGCGAATGGGCTTCATTAATGGGCTTCGCGAAAGTTCTTCACAAACCAGAACAAAAAAGGTCTGAATTTCCAAAAACTGAATGGATCACTAGGAGGATGCTAGGGGGGTCCTTGCAGATGTTTCCCGGAGGGAGGAAATAATATATAGATTGGGTATAGGGGAGTTCATACGAAGCCATTCTAAATATAATTTGCTAGTAGATATACTGTTAGAGAGTCAGAAGGACTATCTGCTGTGCAGGAGGCTGCCTTTGTATGACTCTGGCATGAGGGATGACATTTTCATGCCTGAAGTGAGTAGGAACGAGCCATCTTACAGGTTAAAGAGCACGTCATGCCAGTGGCAATGGTTCATGGCGGCTGATGTCCATGCCCGTGAGGACTTCACACCTGTCAATGCTGACTGTCTATACAATCATGTGAATGACATTGATGGGAAGGAACTATATCCAGAGACATCTCCCCTGCTGTACCATACTATTCTGAAGGCAGCCGTAGGGAACCCAGAGAAGGGGTGTTATGATGAGTGGGATTTACGCCAGGGTGGAAAATTCACACATTACTGGGCCTAGGCCTACTAGGTAGGTGCCTCGTGTGAAGAATTCCGGGCAGATCTGAGGTGAGTGGGCCTGTATGAGGTGGCTTGGGCCTCCCAATTCCACATCTATTAGCTGAAATAGATGATGCTGGAGTTGCTGAGAAGATGGTCATTGAGGACCAATACCTTCCATTTACATCATGGAGATGTCAGCATTAGCCTATGGGATATGCACCAGATTTCAGGGGTCCCAATATTGGGGGAAATGTATGATGAATTCCTCCCTGTTGTGGGTGCGTGAGAGGATCCGGAGCAGATTCCACCGCTGGTGATGGAATTAATGGATCTGGTAAAGGGATAGGAAAATAAGTCGGTGAGGGACATACATTTAAAATAGTGTTTCAAGAAGTTCTTGAACTTCCTGGAAAAAAGGTAGTTCCCTATGAGGCCTCAGACTTGCCTGAAGGGGGATCAATGAGGCAAGGAGCACTCATAATGGTGGATTTTGGAGGACAACTAGTGGAAAACCTGGGGATTCGGCATCTTTACTGAGAAGAAACTAGTAGTCAGGTTGGATACATTCATTGTGGCGCTCATCTATGGTTAGATCCTTCCGGTGAGAGACACAAACATGGGCGTGCGACTGAGCATGTTTATCATGGCGTCTATGTTGGCGATAGGAGGATAGGTCAATCTCAGGATCCTGATGCTCTCCCAACTATACAAGATGTTATGGCATATAAGTGAGGGGAAGAAGACACAAAGGATATGTGGGCCATTCCACCTTCTTTATGGGTGGATAGTGGTGCATGTCATGTGAATATATGAATATACGAACCCCATTTACCCTCTAGGATCAAATTTCCGCCCATCCATTATGAATGATGTGGGGAGATTTCTGGCCAAGATGACCCTGAAAGCGGTGCTAAATTAGTTCTGAAAGGCAGACAAGTTCAATTTCCACCCGTCCCAATTTCAAACAGGTGTATTTAATAATGAAGGTCGGGGAATGGAAGATCATCGGTCCTACCTCTTGGCCTTTTGTGGTGGAGTCTTGGTGGCACGGGTTGACTGGGAGTCCCTCTACGAGCCATACACCCCACATCGATTCGCAAGTTAGTTTCGATGCATGCATCGACTAACCCCAAGGGTCTATCTGGTGGTACACTATGAGGGTCACCTGTGTGTGATGAGGAAGATGTGGTCATGTTCACATGGGAAGACGGGAATATGCAGAATGAGTTGCCTCCTCCCACGACCGTTTTCAGGCTGGTGAAGGAGTATGCCAAGAGTTGGGAGGTGGCCTACCCCGGGGATATGCTGAAGTAGCCAACCGTTCGGGCTAGCGACGGGGTGCCTCCCCAACCCTGAGGCCGAGGCTTAAAGGTGGCGAGGACATCTCATGGTGGCGAGGCTGTAGTTGCGGCAAGGCCAGCACTGTTCGAAATTGAGGTGGTAGCGGCGGACCTAGCATTCCTAGAAGAGCAGAGTTATCTGGAGGGGAGGTCACCCAATGGGTTCCATAGGATATCCACTCGAGCTCTGGGGAAGCGACTGTGCCACATAGGCATGCCAGAGAACACTGTCTTCCTAGAATCTTGGGACATCTGGGATGTCAACTGACAATTTCTCAACCCATACAAAATGCAGAAACACCTGAACCATCTTGGGATGGATTTGACAGGGATTGGCCCTATCAAGGTTGACTTTGCAGTATCCCAGGTGGAGGTGGAGCAATACCTGGATGAGTTGGAGAACTTCGTGCACTCCTGGGGTTCCCCATGTCCAATGACAGGTCAGGTAAAAGTATTGCTGGATCAAACGTCCCCTCCATAGTTATTGGATATAGAATTGAGGGAGATCTTACCTCTGCTGGAAGAATCAGACGAATCCTCCTGGGGGGAGGAGGCTGGTAGAGGGAATCCTCTAGAGGAGGGTGAAGTTGGCGATTCAGACCCAGAACTTGAAGAGTTTTCATAGTCTCTCGAGGTAAAACCCTAAGTCCGTTCCTCGGGGCCCTCTTCCAGGTTACTTTGGACTCCTCATTAATATTTGAACTGTGCAGGAGGGCCTCATATACAGAACATGTTCCCACCCTATAGTAGATGCAGCTTTGGGGCCTTCAGGATCTACACCTGTGGCTATGGCGATTACCACATCCAGTGGGGCTGAGGCACCTAGGGTAGTTCTTTCGGAGTTTTCAGACTTCCCAACAATATACGGCAGACCACACCTCAGGGTCCCATTGGAAACCACCCAGGAGCGAGACCAGTAATTTGATCTCTGTAAGTATCCTTTACAAAATTCATGTATGCCACCCATTGATCAGGTTAACTGAGGTCCGTGCACTTTTTTGGTATACATAGTTCTTCAAATGGAATGGGATGCCTTGGAAAGGTTGGTTGGTACTCCCAGCAGCGCCTTTCCCAGGGGAACTCTAGTGGCCATGGAGGCGGATATCCAAACCGACCAAGCTATGATGCTCCCAATCACTGTTGGGACCATCAGCATGACAGAGCCTGAGATCATTGAGGTGGGATCCGACGATGAAGATTGATCGGACGACACAGGTCCTACCATACCCAATCAAACACCAGATGCAGACCCTTCTAACAAGTTCTTGGAGGTGTTTCCCACATATGAACCTGCTGACCCAGCAGATCGGGATGAGATGACCTCTGATGAGGAGGATAACAAAATATCCCATTGCTGGTCATGAAATCTAATTAAGTGCTTCATCGACGACACCCCTCAAGCAAAATGGATAGACCAAATGGGGAGGCTTTGGTCTCGAATGCGTAAAATATGCATTGGGGGAGTGGATGCCTAGCGTCCTCACATGCTTGTGCGAGATCTCATGGTGGATAAGATTTAGGAATATGACCGTGGCCTTGGTGTGGGCTGGTGGCAAAGAAAATCAGTGAACACTAAGAGGCTCCATGAGGCTGAAAATGAGATTCAATGGCTGTAGGTCTAGGAAGATGAGCATTCCGATTTCCTTACTATGCCATCAAAGATTATATCTCACCTAAAGGACCAGCTGGAATATACCAAAGAGCGCATGAAGCAAGTCTATGAGGAGATGACCATCATCCGAACCAATAAGGAGTAGGCCCAGATTGCGACTAACGAACTGCACCCCATTGTCGTCAAGGAGGAGTGTGAACTGAACATGCGACAATGAATCCTGGATACCACAAGCCAGAGGGTGGCAGAGCTACAATGCTCTTTTGATGGGGTTAACCAATCCATGGGAGGGGTCGATCCACGGGTGCTGCGATGCATGTAACTTTGAACATACTTTCATGATTTGATTATTTATGATGGATGCATGCACGAGTTATGCTATTCATTTTTGGTCTATTACACTCCTGTTACATTCGTGGAACATCCATCGATCAATCCCTAAACTCACGTGTGTCAAGCCCGATGTGAGAAATAAGGGATGACCACCTTTTTATTCTATCTGAATATTAAAGTGTGAACCAAGCTTCGGGCATCCAGGGTTTGAGCAACCAATCCAAATTTCTACGTAGAAAGGGAGAGGCGTGACTAGAGAATGAAGCTCTCAGAATAGTCGAATTACCGTTTTCCCAGTGTGCTCTAGTGCACGAGTGGGGTAATGCCAGGGGCGTTAGAATCAATCCGAGCAGAGGGAAATGGGAGGTGTGAATTATGATACCCAATATTTGGAACATTGTAGGGGTGTTGTGAAAATGAAGGGTAACTATTGACCATGTTTGAAACATTGTATACTTATTGTTTTAGCTTGAAGTAGGGATAACAAATGAGGGCCGACTGCTGACCATGTTCGAAACACGGGGCCTGACTCAAAATATTATCCATTATTCTTCCAGAACATTGTCCCAGGACAGTAGGCGAGCCATAGGCCGAGCATCCATAATATTAGGGGGATACTTTAGATGTGAAAGAAGACGAGGGTCCGAATAAAGGGTACGTAAAGTGTGTAGGGTGGAGTGATGGGTTTTTCGACTGGAATCCAACACTCTTGAAATTATTCCACTGCAGTGGAAACACATTAGGTGGGCGCATCGGTCTAATTAGGGATCAAACTTACTTTCGAACAAGACCTCTCTAGTGAGGACCAAGGGTGCCTTGTGGTTTTACGTCATGCCAAGGAAGATGATAGACACGTAGTTTAACATCATATGGTAAGGAAAGTACACATAGTTTTAAAGGTCATACTGCCTGGGCCGTGACCTAGGATGAGGGGCCAGAAGGGTTAACGACCCTGAGGCTGGGCTTGATGCGAAATACCTGGGAGTCGCTACGTATCCCATAAGGATGAGAATCAATCCAAATGTAGTTCTTGAGAACAGTGTGGTCATAGACCAATGCTGGTAGGGGGAATCCTCTCTAGAGAGGAAGCTGACACGTCCCATAATTATCACAGGGCATCCTAAACTTGTTCAGGGTTGGGGCCGCAGTTTAAATTCATGCGTTGCAGACATAGATACCCATAAATAAAATGTGTGGTGCAGTATATACCATGACGTGAATGAGGACCATAAGAGTCCACACCACACCACACGCTCTTAGGAGAATCCTTAGGTCAAGGGGCTGAAGGTGAAGACCAGGCTGGGACCAAGATAGGTTTTCTGGGCATTCCTATGTATCCCATGCGAATGGGAATCAAGACACACGTAGTTCTATGAATATAGTTTAACATCATTCCAGGTGAAAGGCATGTATAGATCAGCCATACCATTTCACATCCTACCTAAATCACTAAGCCCAAGTGAGTCGTGCTCAATATGGGAAATAAGGAGTAGTGATGGGACTTTCCCAGTATAGGGAGTCACACATTAGAGGTGATGGGATTCTAGGTGAATGACATCCTAATAATACTGACCTGCCTACTTAATGCACCTAGATGCGTGAAGGTGTAAAGATGAATTTGTTGGAATTCTACTTGAACATAAGGGAGTGAAAAAATGTGAATCATGATGCTCGATATCTGGACCACAATGACGGTGGTGTGATGATAGGGGATAACTGTTGATCGTGTTCAAAACACAACATCCATATCGCGTTAGCCTGGAATAGGGACAGACAAATGGGGGTCGATCGCTAACCATTTTTGAAACACGAGACCTGTCACAAATGTTATCCAAGGTCCCCAGGGACATTGGCCCAAGATGGCAGGTAAACCAATGTGGCATGAGACCAGGTCATAAAGGGGATCCCTTTAGATGTGGAAGAGGACGAGGATCTAAATAACAGGCTCATGAAGCTTGGACACGGAACGAGGGAATGTCCCTGTGAAAATTCCATACTTCGGGATCTTTCTCACAACGTATCTAAGTACAACAATAAGACGCATCAGATAGAGGGAGTCATGTACCTTTCCAAGGATAAGGGTCCTAGGGTCGCACGCTTCCAGCTTAAGGTCGTAGGGTGGACCATCAAAGGGGGTACTTGATTTAATGGACTATGCGCAGGGTGGAAAAGTAGCCAAACCCAATGCCTAGTTCCCATAGGGAGATCTTAGTTTAGGGTCATAGAACTTGGACCAGATTATGAAAAGACAAGGGAGCCACATGGTGCAGCTGTTGCAAAGCCTGACATGAATGAGAACCTAAGATTTACTCACCACACCACATGTTCCCAAAAGAGTTTGGGTTAAGGGTTCGAGAAATATGGGGTAGGATTTAAGATTTCTGGGGCTGGACCCGAAGACAAGATGCCTGGGTGTTCCTACCTATCCCATGAGGATGGGAATCAAGCCATATGTAGTTCTAGAAGATGTCATGTAGTTTAAGGTCTTTAGGAAAGGACGCAGATTGGTCTTAGTTTATAGTCATAGGGCTCAGACCATAGATGGAACCGAGGGAGGGAGACACATAGTGAGGTAATTATTAAACTTGACGTGAATGAGGACAATATGAGTCCGTATCACCACTATGTGCTCCCCAGAAAACTTTTAGGTCGAGGGACTAAAATTGAAAGTTAGGATGGACCTGAGGAAAAGTGCCCGGGCATTCCTACGTATCCCATGAGAATGGGAATCAATCCATACATAGTTCTAGAGATAGCATGGTAAGGTACTAGTTTCAGGGATAGGTCGTGAGGGTCTAGCCCTCACACCAAAAGAAGTGGTATTTGATAGATCTTGTTTGTACTTTAGGATATATGTGTGTGTTTTTTGTGAAGCGATAAACCTAGGAAAGAGAATACTAGTATATCTACTAGAATCAAGCCATATGTAGGCATTGAAAAATGGTATGGTGGATAACCAATATCCAACATGATTTCCCCTCGAGTGAGGACACCATGATGCAGTGCCGTTTTTCATCATGCGGCCAGGACGATAATGTCACAGTTTAAGGTCATGTGGTAGGAACAACCATGCATTTTAATGTCATGAAATAAATTCACAATAGTTTAAAGTCATGTGAGACCATAGGGGGAATGATCATGACGTGATAAATCATACTTGACGTGAATGAGGAAGAGGTCCACATCACACCATGTGCAATTATGAAGAAGAAAACTTAGGCTGAGGGGCCAGTAGTGGTCAGAAAATATGGGGATGGACCTGTGGATGAAACATCCAGGTTTTCCTACGTATCCCATGAGGATGAGAATCAATCCATACATAGTTCTAAGAGTGCAGTTTAATGTCATGTAGGATGTAACAGTTTAAGGTCATGTAGGACTATATATAGTTTAACGTCATGAAGGACGACATATAGTTTAATGTCATGCGTGACATAAGGTAGGAGGGACTATCTCCTAGAAGGGGAGTATGTGGTGCAGATATTGAAAACCCGACGTGAACAAGGAAACAATCCCACACACGCCACACCACGCAATTCTATAAGAGTTGGGGCCTAAAAGGCTAAACAGAAGAGATAATTAGTGGAACTTGAGTTGGACCCAAAGACGAGATGTCTGGGTGTTCCTACATATCCCATGATCAAGGGAATAAAGTTATACTCAGTTCTAAGGGTAGGATTTATAAGGAGATATTAGTTTAAGGTCTTAGAGATTGGACCATGAGGAAGAAAAACTATTCCAAGTGAGCGCAGACCTTGATCCGATCCCTAAGCCCATGTGAGTCAAACTCAGTGTGGGAAACAAGGGAAGAAGAGGTATTTGAAACACATGGGATGAACGTAAAGGGGAAGTCGGTGCAGAGCCCCTAATGACGACTTACCACAACTTTGTCCTCATAATGTGAAAATGTGCATTAAGGGATTGTACCAAGAGTTTCGTAATTTCACTTGGACATGATGGGGTGGAAAATGGTGTGAATCATTCAACTGACATTTAAGGATTTATGTGGTTGGTGTGATGATGGAGGATAACTGTTGACCATGTTCAAAATACAGTATCCATATCGTGTGACCTAGAATGAGAATAAAAAATGAGTGTCAACTTCTGACCATATTCGCAACACGGGACTTGTATCAATTTATTGTTCGAAACCCTCAAGGACGTTGGACCATAATGATAGGAGAGACCTTGGGATGAGAATACATACTATTTGGGGGTCCCTTCAGATGTGAAAGATAATGAAATCCCAAATGAAGAGGAACACAAAGCCTGAAAAATGGGTGAAATCATGTCCAGGTTGAATCCGACACTCCAGGCTCTGAACCAAAGTACTCCTAGGCACATTGGTGAATCACCGAAGAGGGTCGAGGGACCCAACTTAAAAGTATCCGAATTGAAAATATGAGTGTAGGGAAAGGGATCAAAGGGTTATCAAGAGAGAGAGGTACGTGGAATGGTTGTTATAAACCCATCATGAATGAGGACATAATTCCATACCATACCGCATACCCCTACCCTGGAAGGACTCAGGCCAAGAGGCCAGAATGATAAGGGGGTTTCTAAGATATGGGGCTAGATTCGAAGACTAGATATTCAGGCGGTCATACATATCTCATAAGGATGGGAATCAAGCCATACGTAGTTCTTAAGAAGGATGTTGTGCAGTTTAACGTCATGCAGTAAGGATGACAATAGGGGAAATGTATCCAAATGAGGGATGTGTATGTCATGGTGAGTCGCCTAAGGTGGATGAGGGAATAATCACATATCACATCAAACAATCCTGAATGAATACTTGGGCCAATGTGTCGAGAAGGTTGAGGGACCTGAAACGGGAAGTCCCAACCAATTTGCAGTTTAACATCTTGTGGTGAGGATGATGGTTATCTTAGTTTAGGGTCATATGGATTGGACCGTAGATGCCTAGTTTAATTTCATATGCATGGGACAAACTTGTGGAGAGATTGAATCATCATGTATATGAAAAACCATGAAACAAAAACAAATATAGAGGATAATTGTTGACCATGTTCGCAACATAGTATCTGTATTTATGTGATCGAAGTTCGGGGACAAACAATTAAGCACCGACCATTGACCATATTCACAACACGAGAATTGTATCAATTTTTCTCTCAAAATCATTGGGGACGTTGGACCGAAATGTTAGGAGAGCCCTTGGGACAAGCATCTACGCTGTTCGGGGGCCCTTTTGAATATAAAAGATGATGGAAACCCAAATGATAGGGCACACGAAGCATGAGGGGGACTGTGCTTGTGGAAAGGATGATAGATGAAGGAGGGATGTCTCAAGGGGATATGTGTGGCATGGAAAAATAGATCGATGTGAATGAAGATGTGAGTCCATACCACACTGCACAATCCTAGATGAAAACTTGAGCTAGAGGGCCAAAAGGGTTGAGGGACCTGAGGCTGGGAGTCCTGGAAAACTGTATCCATATGACCCCTCATGCGGGTATTGACTTACCACAGCTCCTAAGCCCACATGAGCAGTGATAAGTGTGGGAAACAAGGAGTGGGACCGGGCTCTCCCCAGCATATAGGGGTACAACAGATGGACTCACACTCCTACCCGAGGTGGAATAAATCTTCAAGAGACAGCGAGGAAGAATGAACCACTACACTCAATATTTGGGACATATGGGGGTGGTGACAATGAAAAAGGATAACTGTTGACTAGGTTTGAAATGCAACATCAATATCGTGTGACCTGAAATGGGAACAACCAATGAGCATCGATTGCTGACCGTATTCGCAATGTGGGACTTATATTAACTTGTCATTCAAGGTCCTTGAGGGAATTGGCCTGAAACGATAGGAGAGACCTTAGGCTAAGTATGCATACCATTTGGGGGCCCTTTCAGATGTGAAAGATGATGGAAACCCAAATGATGGAGTGTGTGGAGCATAAATGTGCCCATGTAATTTAACGTTAAATAGGATGGTGAAAGAGGCAGAGATCTCTATGGAAGGTGATATATGGTGCGGTCATGATGAATATGACATAAAGAAGGAAAAAAGCAGACGCCACACCATGTTTTCTACCTCGAGGGGAGATTTTGAAGTTGGGGCTAGGCCAACAGAAAAAATGTCCAGATGTTCCTACGTATCCCATGAGGATGGGAATCAAGCCATATGTAGTTCTTGAAGGCCATGCAGTTAATTGTCGTGTGGTGAGGACGTGGGAGAATAGAGGAATGAGGAGGGGATAATATGGTGCGATCATCATAATCCTCACATGAGTGTGGGAAAATAAGCCTACATGACACCATGCGGGATTCTCCAAGGGAACTATACCCAGGGGGATAGTCAAAGAGGAAACTGGGGGCTGGACTCAAGATAAAGCGTTCAAGCGTTCCTACGTATCCCATGAGGATGGGAATCAAGCCATACATAGTTCTTGCAATTTAGCATCTTGCAGGATGACATACAATTTAACGTTATGCGAGACATAATAGTTTAAGGTCATGTGGGACTAGATACAGTTTTACGTCCTGTGGGATGACACACAATTTAACGTCATGTGGGACATAATAGTTTAAGGTCATGTAGGACCCAATATTTTAAGGTCATGTAGGACCAGACAATTTAAGGTCATGTAGGACCAGACAGTTTAAGGTCATGTAGGACTGGTATGGTACTTTTTCCACTCACAGTTTAACATCATGCATGATAGGTGATGAATAGTTTTACATCCTTCAGTTCAGACAAACCAAAAATTTTAACATCTCATGGTATAGATGGAACAATTTAAGGCCATGTGGGACTAGGTTCCATTTAAATTCCTGTGGGACGATATACAGTTTAATGTCATGTGGGAAACAATAGTTTAAGGCCATGTAGGACCCGATAGTTTATGGTCATGTAGGACCGTCTACAGTTTAAGGTCATGTAGGACCATACAGTTTTCTTAGGAAAATTATTTCTTGAGGAACTTGGCATTAATGGGAGGAGTTATTCGCTCACCATCCATGGTAACTAGGGATTACGTTCTATTAGGGTAAACCTTATGAATGATGTAAGGTCCTTCCCACTTGGGCTCCAACTTGGGTGTTTTTTTATCCAGGTATCATTGGCATTCTCAAGGCCAACACCAAGTCACCTTTCAAGAAAGAGCAGAGGTGAACTTTCTTGTTGAAAGCTATAGCTATCTTGTTCTAATGCCTTTACAAATTGTTCAGGGCACGAATCTTGTTCTCTTCAAGTGATTACAATTCATCCAAATGGATTTTAGCTACTTTATCTGGTGTCTTCTAATCATAGACAACTGTGCTTAATGAAGGCAACTAAATCTCGATGGGTAGGACGACCTCTGTTCCATACACCAGGGAGTATGGGGTCACCTGTGTGGAATTACGAGCCATCATCCGATAAGACCAGAGGGAATTGGGGATCTTTTTTGGCCAACTCTTCTTATTCCGACTAACCATTTTTTGTCGAATGTTTGGGAGGGTTTTATTGAACACCTCAATCTACCCATTTTCTTGTGCGTGGTAGCAGGATGTATGGTTAGAATTAATATTGTACTTGGTGTACAATTTCTTCAACTCTGCCACCTGTAATTTGGTACTTTTATCGGTAATGACAATGTGAGGGAATCTAAACTGGTAGATGATATTGGTGCTCACAAAGTCAATGATAGAATGGGCCTTGACCTCCTTGAGCGGAACTACTTATGCCCACTTGGAAAATAAATTCGTAGCAGTCAGAATGAACCAGCACTGGAGAGCCATTGCCGGTGGATATGGTCCCATGACATCGAGTCCCTAGACTACAAAGGGCCAATAGTACTTGGTAGTGTGGAGAGCCTCTGGCGACTGATGCACAAAGTTGGCATGAATTTGAAATGCATGGAACCTCTTGGAAAACTCGATGAAGTCATAGATCATAGAGGCCCAAAAATATCCCAGCCTCTAGATCTGGTGAGATAGTTTCGGCCCAGTATGATGAGCCCCACAAGAACCAGCATAAAACTCCTACATGACTTGAGAAATATTATCTCCTTGAATGAAATGGAGGAGAACCCCATCAAACCCACGCTTTTATAGGATCTACTCAAGATCGGGACTAGTCTGGATGGTAAACTATAATGCATGGCGTCGGATTCACTCACACTCGGTTCGATCTGCTAGGAGATTACCATTTTGGATGTAATCGACCAAGGAGGTTCTCCAGTTGGGATTCACCTCAATCATTTCATCCTAGGGATCTGGAGGTCCTGACATGGAGGCGCCGGTGGTAAGGTGGCTTACCTGTGGGATGTCATTGTCATTTGGAGTGATGAGAGCGATAACTCTCTAGTGTGCCACATGAATAATCAAATCATCATGTTCAGGCTTTGAAAGTGATGCATCTAGGATAGCCAAAGAGTTAACTCGACTGTTCTGGGATTGAGGGACATGAGTAACTTCTGGCTGAGATGGGAACTGAGCCATCAGCTGGAGGGTGTGTTCCAATAGCGGTACGAGCTCTGTCTTTCTGATGACATAGTCACTATTGATCTTCTCGATGACTAGTTTAGAGTCCCATTTCACATGAAAGTGGGGAACGTTAATATCGAGGGCCATCTTGAGGCCAGTAATGAGATCATGGTATTTTGACTCATTGTTGGTGCAACCTTCTGATAGCAGGAATGAATATGGCAGAATGGATTGTGCTGGAGTGATGAAGACGACACCCAGGCCTACTCTGTTAAGCCTGGGGTCATTGAGACTTTTGCCAGTAGGGCTCCGAGAAGCACCATCAAAGTGCATTTTCCAACACGACATGGCTTGGTCTACCGAGAGAATAGCCTCTTCGAGAAAATCTAGGTCCAGTGACTGATCTACAGGAGATGGATGAGTGGTGATGAAATCTGTCAATGCTTGCCCCTTGATAGCCTTATGAGGAACAAAACTGATGTCAAACTACTGGAGAATTACTGCCTACTGATCTAGACGACCTGTCAGCATGGGGCGGTTCAGGATGTACTTCAGCGGATCCACCCAGGACACCAACTGTACCTCATGGTTCTTCTATTAATGTCACAATTTCTGTACTGCAAATACCAACGCGAGACATCTCTTCTCGATAGGGGAGTATCTAGTCTTCGTATTGAGGAGCATGCAGATAGGATAGTAGAGACTATCTCTATTCCCTCATTGTTCTTCTGGGCGAGAAGTGTGCCGAGAGATCATTCCAGGGAGATCACATAAAGGACTAAAAACTTTACGGTGGCATGCGAAATTAAGACCAGAGGTCAGAGTAGAAACTTCTTGATTTCCTCAAAATTAGTCTAACATTACTCATCCCACTCATAGATAATGCATTTCTTCATGAGCTGAGAAAAGGGCTTACACTTGCCATCCAGATTCGTGATGAATCAGCGTATGTAGGCTAAGTGGCCTTGGAAACCTTGAAGCTCCTGGAGGTTGCTTGGGGGAGACATCTGGATGATGGACTTGATCTTCTATAGGTCGATTTCAATGCCCTGGTATCTAAAAATGAAGCCAATAAACTTTCTAGAGGTGACCCCGAAGGCACACTCCAATGGATTCATCTTCAGGTGGTGAGAATGGAGGGATACAAAAAATTTCTCAAGGTCTTTGAGATGGTCCTGACATTGGAGAGACTTTAACACCAACCAATGTCCTGAGGATCAACTTAAATATACAATTCGTAGCCCGCTGATAGGTGTCACCTGCATTCTTTAGGCCGTAGGGCATGAATTGGAAACAGAAAGTACCTTGTGGTGACCTGAAGGCCATAAAATCCTCATCCTCAGGGGAAATTCATATCTAATTATACCCAGAATATCCATCCATGAAGGAGAGGGCCTGGAACCCATCTGTAGTGTAAATTAATAATTCTGTCACAGGGAGGGGAAAATCATCCTTCAGGCAATGGCGGTTGAGATCTCGAAAGTCGATGCAGACTTTGATCTATCTGTTCTTCTTCCTTACTGGCACAATATTGGATAAACATATAGAGTAATGGACCTCATTAACTAAATTGGATTTTATAAGATTATCAACTTCAGCCTCAACCATGGTGCCATGAGAAGGGTGCATATTTCTAGGAGGCCTCTTAAACCCGTAGTGATTTGATGGGTGTCCAAGGTTGGGGATGACTACCTGAGGATCTAGTCCTGGAATCTTGTCATAACTCTAGGAAAATACGTCACGGTGTTGTTTGAGGAAGTCCAAGTACCATTGTTTCTCCTCAAGAGGCATAACAACACTAGTCAATGTGGGTTTCAGATCCGCCTCGCTACCAAGGTTCACATGCACAAATTCATCGACTGTGGTGAAGATTCCCTCTTCAAAAGCGGGGGGAGCATCCTATAAATCATCTTCTTCACTTATGGAGGTAGGATCCTCAGTGGGAGGAGTTTCCTCTGAGTTGATAGATCATGATGGGAGGCTAGTACCAGCCTAACCGGTAGTGGACACTACATCTGGGGACTCCCGTGCTACCGAAACCATAACAATGAAGGCTGTTGATCTGATCCCATCTGGTCTTTGGCCTAAGGGGCCACACTTGATGATATCGAAGAAATAGTGGCGTGTCATCTTGGGTCGGTTTATACCAGCCTGGAAAAACAAGAAAGTATGACGTATTGCCGTCACCATGGGGCAGACATCCCAATACCTTATGGGAGTAGGGGGCTCCGGGATTACCTGAGCCTGATTCATGTAGGAGTATGAGGTAATATTCTGTAATCACTTAGACTTTGGGAATGTGCTCCACCCTTATTACAGAAACAATGAAGCATTGTCCCATGTTTGGGGTTGTATCCTCCAATCAGTGGATTGGAAATATATAGGCATCATCCAGATCTGTCAACGGGTCAATCGCAGCCGTAGCATGCTCAACCTCATTCGCCTGAATTTGCTTGTACTTTCCCTTGTAATAGTCGGTATCCAGATAGAAGGCTTCACAAGAGGAAAATAGAGACACGTCACTCTGGAGTACACCCACTCGACCATTAAGGGAGTACTTGAGGAACTGGCGGTACGATGAAGGGACCACCACATGCAGATGGAGCCACAACCTACCCATCAATGCATTGTAAGCAGTGTCCTGTGAAACAACCATGAACTCGGTGCTGAAAACTAGGACACCAAATTGGGTCTTTAGGCAGATCTTGTTGACCGATGTCTATTCCTTCCTATCATAACCTTGAATTTTCAGGTTAGAGGGACTCAGACCATCCTCGGACAAACCCAGTTTTTGCAGTGTCTGAGTTGGAATTAGGTTGATCCCAGAGCCTATGTCGACCAAACAACGATGAACCTCCACACCATTAAATTGGCCAGTGATGTATAGTGGGCGTATGTTACCCTATATGGGGGAGCCTTTATCTTCTCCATAGAATGAGATGATGGATTGGCATTCAGCATGCTCGAACACCCCATCATGAAAGGCTTCTGCAGCTGCTACCTCTGTCTCGAATTGGAGGGGGATTCTTAAAGCTTCAGTGAGGGCTTAGTGCATATCTACTGACAGGAAGAGGTCCTCAAGGATGGAGAGACTTGACAGAATACTGGAAAAATGTTTGAGGAAATCATAATTATGTGCCAGGAATGAGATTCTTCACATAGGAGGTCACTCTGTGATAAGAGGTATGGTAGGCCCTACTGGCTAGACTAGCGGTTAACTAGTGAATGGAATATCCCGCTACTCACTAGTCAAAGCTTGTGGAGTGACCACCGAATGAGGACCCGATGACTGAGACCGGTCCGTAGCAGAGAGCAGCTGATCACAACACAGTCAAGGTGGCTCCGCCTGATCAAGAAACACAAACGAAGGTGAAGGCAGGCCTGATGACACCACATGAGAAGGCTGCGCATGATGACCTCTATGTTGGACCTACTGTCTGGTTTCAGTGGCATGCACATCCTAGCTAGAAATACTGACCAAGGCACTTCAACAACCCATATTTCCATGGCCCTTTCAATGCTGAAAATGACTAGGAACATTGGGAGGATCTGCCCTGCACTCCACGCCGTCAGAAATCATGTAGGGGTTTAACAGCTCTATGATGTTAACTGAGGCATACCCTTGACTTCCATTTGAAGAATCATCCACTACTGGATGGATTCTGGGAGGAATAAACATCTCTAGGGGCATGAAGTCGACGAGAGTATGGGATGATGACGACATTGGTGGGGGACTTTGTTTTCCCTTGCGCCACCGGTGCTTTCTCTTATGAGAAGGGGATGACTGAGACGACGATGTAGAAGTAGTAGCTATGAATTCTGAAGGCTTTGGTCAATTCAAACATGGATGAATAATACCATGGGAATGATCGACTGTTTTACGATCCATACAGTTATCGTACTTTTGGGATCCATGGTTAGAAACCTGATGCCCCTTACCTTCACCGTCACTACTGCTATCGGGCTTCACGAACACACATGCCACATGTACTGGAGCTAGGCCCAACCTGACTACATTGTTTTCAACATGGTCATGAATCCAGTCTTTAAAAATGTAGAACTGTTTGAGGGTGTTCCCCAGGATCTGGTGATAGGGGTAGTAATTGGGGAGATCAATGATACCCGCCTCTTCTGGCCTCCTGCATTCATGCAAACATACAATCCCCTGTTCTAAATCACTTTGTAAATAGTCGAGAAACCCAGCCTCATTAAATGAGTAGATTTGGTTTCTCATCTCTGGGAAGGGGGTATGGGAGCCTGGCCTTGATGATGGGATGGAGGATCCTGTCAAGGAGGTGGATCCTGGTTATCTCAGATAGGCGGTGACGGCGCATTGCGCGGGGGTGCCTACCGGTTCTGAGGTGGTCGTTGATGGGCCGGAGGCTGCGCCTATGGTGGAGGGCGGGCTATGGAGTTAGCTCCAATGGTGACAACTTCATCTGTCTGAGGGCCTCTATTTGGGACACTACGGTGGGCTCGGCCTTGGCGGACCTTCTCACGGGAATTTCAGGAGGCAACGAACGTGCCTGATTGGCTTGCTGTAAAGCTTCCTCTAGGCGCTGGGCCTTATCAGAGAAGTCTCGAAATACCCCAAGGTAATTCTAGGTGATCAGATATTGGATTAGTTCTGTCTTGACATTCCCCCCACACATTGTCAGCAGTTTCTCGTGAGTCAGTGGCATGTCAAGATATTAGGTGGGCCCTTTCCACCGGGCGAAAAAGTCCGCGACGCACTCATCAGGCCTCTGCTAGCACTTGAAGAGGTCCGCAATACTTGTCTTCCAAGTAGTGGAACTGATTTGGTAAAGAAATTGCTAGTAAAGATCTTCCCAGCTGGATACTAACAATATGGGTAACTAGATGTAACATAAAAACATAGGTCCTTTCAATGTCTGTACGAAGCATCAGAGTTTGGCAACCTCCTGCTGTGCTGGATTTCCCAACATGGGTCCGCATCTTGAGATGAAGTGGTCCAGATGCTGTAGCGGATCACCCGTCCCATTGAAGGGGGATAAGGTGAGATTTTTTAAACTCGGGGGTGCTGGCATATCATCCACCCACACCAGATATGGATTTCCATCATGCGGGATGGCCACCTTTCGCGTTTCCAATGCCTCGAGGCCGGATATGAGTGCCACCATGGGATTATCTAGGTGGGGTTCCTATCTTGATAGGGATACCTGACCACCAGTGTGTTGGTAGGTTCTTCAACATGATGGGTAGGCCCAAAGACTCATGAAGCAGATGGTGGGATGGCCTACGGAGCGACTAGGGGAACCTGAGCCGGATCCCAGGGATTGTCTTGCCGCTCTAGTGGATTTGGCGACACATACTGCGCCCTATTGCCGTATGTTCCAGCCTCAAACCTGTCTGTATTTGAAGGATGGTCAGGGTCACCCGAAGGCAATTCTCTAGGGGGATGTTGTGTCTTCCCCTATTTCCCCAACCGAGGATCACCGTAGTCTGTCCGTCACTTTGTGGCAAACTCAGAAATAAGG
Organism: Viscum album; assembly: GCA_963277665.1. Taxonomy (NCBI): domain Eukaryota; kingdom Viridiplantae; phylum Streptophyta; class Magnoliopsida; order Santalales; family Viscaceae; genus Viscum; species Viscum album. Next base: position 878,840,097 of record OY728153.1, on the reverse strand, counting down.
TCATCAACCATATTCTTATGCTCCATGAGCAGTTGATGCAACAAAAATTTCTAGAGATCGTCCTCCGTATTTTGTACTAAGCCAGATGGGTCAGAGGGTTTGACGGCTCCAAGGTGCTCCTTGCCCTTATTGGGATTCCGACTGAGGGTTAATGACTCGATAGGTATAGTAAGACCTAGTAAATTCATTTTCTGGTGAGTGATCTTTCCCAAAAGATCCAATAGGTGTGAGACTACCTTGAGGGGTAGGTCTTCCCCAAGAATCTCTAGCTCATTCTCTCCCCTGGTAGGTCGGCCATGTTAACCGCGACCCTACCTGGAGGCATATCCTCGATATTGCCTGGTAAGTTAGGCTGGCACCAGATAGAGCTGAAATAGAGGGCCGCGTACTTCCCCCAACCATGGATTTTCACATGGGGGAAAGCCTCCTTGATAATACTACGGAGTACTTTAAATTTTTGGATGCATCTTTGTTGGAGGGTCCTATGGAGGTCTGGTGACTCAGGGCGCTGGGCCACAGGGAGTGCGTCCAAATCAACCAGACAACATTGTTGGAGAATGTCTTAGAAATGTTCTTGGATTTTGGAGTAAGCCACTCGTTGATGATGAAGATGAAAGTGTGTAGTCCAGAGGGTCTGGTGAAAGCATCCAACTTCCTTCTGGGGGAGAGAATCTGGTGCACTAAAGTTTGGTGCAATGACGGGCCAAAACAGCTCCGTGAAATGGTCTATCGCAAGAATGTCCCACAAGCTCCTCAGCCCGGATTCAGGGTCTAGCCCTTTATTTCCCCACTCATCAAGTAGAGGTAGCTGGGGAACCAGCAGCAACACTGAATTAGATCGCTGAGATGGTAGGCTGGACGGTGGATAATACGACGAGCGGGATGAAAATCCTCCATATCTCAGGATATCCTCTGAATAGTGCAGTGACTTGGCCACCAAATCTCGATAAGATGGGCTGGTGACCACAGTTTCTGGAACAGGGACTACGACTGCTGGTGGTGGACCATGCTATTGCTTGTTTTCCATTGACCCCCAGGATAACTCTCTGTGATCTCTGGTTAAGGTAGAGAATGCTCCTGGTGATTATGGTGGTGATTTCACAGCTGGACCCTGGGGAGTTACCAAATTTTCGTCCTCCTGGATGTATCTGCGGAGGGAGGCAGGGATCCAGTGAACCTCATATTTCAAAAGTATGAGGATGATGTGACTTGTTCCTGACCCGACCCTTGAAATGGAGGATCTAGGTGAGGGTTCCATTTCTGAATAATATTTCACCTCAGAATCTGAGATGCAGATAGGTTTAATCTCAGTCTGAATCTTCCCGGTATTTTTTTTGTTACGACAACGACCTGCCGTACTGCCCTAGGATGGATCTTCGGGACAAGGTAGATTTCTGGTTCGAGGATGACCTTCGGCCAATATAGAGCTGGGGTGGAGAGGACTTCTGCCTGAATGATCTAGGGTGAGAGGAGCACCTGTATAGATGTCAAAAGGAACACGGGGAGGACCTTTGTGTCCACTGGATGACGCGTGAAGAGGATCTCTGCAGGAAGTGATGGAGTGGGTAGGAGCGTGGGTAGGTCCTCCATGCTTATTTACCCTAGCAGCGTCAATGCGAGGAGAGTCCTTGTACTGGTCAAGCCAAACACGGGTAGGACCGTGTTGGGTACCAATGAAGTGAGGCTGACCTTCACTCCTATGATTTCTAGGGTGAGGAGGACCTTCACCGGCCACCGTAAGGACATGTGGGAGGCCTCCATTCTAGAGATTGACCAGGTGTGTAACATCTTCACACCGGTGACCTATGGTAGGAGGAACAACTCCATACCTAATATTATGAGTGCGGAAGAGGCTTCTGTACTAAGTGTCACTACCATGGGGAGGACCCTCATTCAGATTGAAGGTGGATTAGGGTGGACCTCCACGATGAGCTTGGAAGTGGGGAGGACCCGTGTTATCAATGGTGGAAGTACGGGGAGGACCTTCATACTGGGTGTCATTGCCGTGGGTCGGTCCATGGCGGGCGCTCCCTGCACTGGTGACCAGGAGAGTCGAACCAGCCTACCTGTGGGGTGGTTGGGACCTCGATCTGGGATAGGTGTATGAGGAACCTTGCTTAGCATACACAGGGGGAAGATGGTATACTTCGACAGTAGCATGATCCATGATAGTTACTGACGTTGAAACCCCTCAGCGGGAGTCCTCCTTAGCCTGCGCCCGATGCTGGAGTTAGGTCAGCCGGACTAGGGCTGGCGGTGCAGGCGCATTGCTTACCTACTCTTCGACCCATGGGGCTGGGTGGCAGTGCTAGAATGACCTAGTGGGGGCCCTCCTTGGGAGCCCCTGGAATGAAATCCCGACTGGGCTATCCCAGACACCCCCATCTCATCAGCGTAGGGGAGGGAGTCATAGAAGCATTCTAGGGAGAGGCTCCTGAAACAGTTGTGCGTCGGAGTGGGGAGAAGTGGCTCTGTGGACCATGGGGGCGGAGGTGGCGATGAGGTGTAGATGACTCTAAATTCTGGCGGGCCATATCCTGAGTTGGGATAATCCCCACCTCCTCGTATTGGAGAACAAGGCCGTTTATCACCCTTTTCTGAATGAATTCAGATGGGGAGATGGGGTGTGGGCGCCCAACAGTTGTGGATGTGGAGACTATCGTAGAAGTAGTGGAGCCACGTGGGGTTTCTGCGTTGACATTTCCACTTCCCTTGCATTAGTGGATATGTGGTGATCGGTTTCCGGTTATGAAAGCTTGGGTCCTTAAAGGCAGGGAGATTAAACCATTAGTGCTGAAAATAGGAAATCGACGCCCAGTTCCCCAGTGCCATTCCATCTTCCATGGATGGTAAGAAGGATCCACGCTGGGAACATCGTATAACGGGATGTCCAAAATTCAACTGCCTTAACTTCTGGTGAGTTTCACACCAAGACCACTATTTTCTTAGTGGGACCTGGCTCCGGATACTTGGATCCGGGGACACACTAGTCCACTAATGTCTCAAATGATACTAATCTCCAAATTGAGAAGAATAAATTCATATCAGGTTCACCATTTCTATTTTCTACACTTTCTCCAAGGCGCGTACATCCGTCTGTTTTGGTGGACGAGGACACACTGACTGTTTCCCCACATTCCTGCTTTCCAAAGGCGGGCGACATCCACCACCTATTCAGAGATGTTTTCTCCTTAATCAAAACGGGATGATGGGATGTTGGTTCCTACTTCTGTGGATTCCTCCTCGGAACTGATTACCTAGTATGAGTCTGCCTTATAGATTAAGACGTTGTTCGCGAAACTCTTACTAATTCCATATCTTCATGGATTCTAGTTAATTACACTAATTCTATTAGGACATTCCAATGGGTCCAGTTAGGGTAGCGACCTTCGGTCGGGGGAGTAGTCACGTTTGACATCACTGGTGTATATGGACACTGGAACACTGGTGCATCTGGGTTTCTTCCCCTTATGATAGGGCTTATCAAGGGCATAGAAGCCCGAGTCATCCCACGTAGAATGTGAGGAATTATATTCCATAGTCATGTTTTTGAAGTTTTCCTTAGCTTCTTATGTTTAACACATGGTATGCCGTGAGTTTAATATCTAGCAGAGACAGATCAGACTGATAAGAACACTAACTAGAGTGGATTAGATGGGTGCGACCCCTAGAGGGAACACTGATGCTAGGGATAACACGTGGTTAGTTACCCGAGTGTTGTTAAGAGTAGTGAAGAGGTGAATTGGCATGATTTTACTAGGATGTGGCGGCCTGGGTAAGAATCAGGATGGATGATGGAGAGTTGAATGAAGTGATGGGGGAATGAGACGGAACCTTCATGAAGGTGAAAATAGTATTGGGATTGATCCTTGAAGAGACTTCCTACATATCCCCGTGGTAGGGAATCAAAGTCCATGTAGTTTAGTTAGGTTATGGGACACCTAAGGAGGTGACCCATATGGATGGGACCCGGAGGACGTAGAACCTCTATGTTGGGGCATGACCTTCCCGAATCACATAAGCTTGAGGGAAAGACTAGGATGAGACATGGGTGATGGGATCAAACCTCATGGAGGCTTCCTACATACCTTGACTTGGAAAGGATCAAAGTCCACATAGTTAAGGATGGGGGAATAGAATTGGGGTGTACGTAGAGGATATGGACTCGATGATATATTGGGGCTTACACGTGGTTAGCAGCCTGAGTTGGTCTGACGCCACTAGGGAGGACCAGAGATGTGGGTCCCAATGAAAGGGACGACAACAACTTACCACTGTGTTGGGGTTGACAATGGATTTCCGCTGCCTGGAGTTGATAATGGCTTACTGTTTAATGGGGATCACAATGGCTTACCTCTGAATAGGGGACATTTTAGTGTCATGCAGGACAAAAGGGGCGTATAGTTTAACATCATGCAGGACGAGGGTGGACCAACGTGGAGTGGTCGGGACCAATGGGTGTTGGTCTTGAACCTCAGGGAGGCTTCCTATGTACCTTTACTTGGAAAGGATCAAATTTCACGTAGTTCGAAATGGTTTGGGTGAGCCGATGTGAAGTGGTCGGGACCAATGGTTGTTGGGATTGAACCTCAGGGAGGCTTCCTATGTACCTTGCCTTGGAAAGGATCAAATTCTAGGTAGTTTGGAATGGTTTGGGTGAGCTGACGTAAAGTCGTCGGGACCAATGGTTGTTGGGATTGAACCTTAGGGAGGCATCCTACGTACCTTGCCTCGGCAAGGATCAAAGTCCATGTAGTTCAGAAGAAGTGTTGGTGAACCAACGTGAAGTGGTTGGGACCAATGGTTGTTGGGTTTGAACCTCAAGGAGGATTCCTAAATACCTTGCCTTGATAAGGATCAAAGTCCACATAGTTTAGAATAAGTGTTGGTGAACCGACGTGAAGTGGTCGAGACCAATGGTTGTTGGGCTTGAACCTCATGTAGGCTTCCTACGTACCTTGCCCTGGCAAGGATCAAAGTCCACATAGTTCGGAAGAAGTGTTGGTGAACTGACGTGAAGTTGTTAGGACTAATGGTTGTTGGGATTGATCCTCAGGGAGGCTTCCTACATACCTTGCCTTGGCAAGGATCAAAGTCTACATAGTTTGGAAGAAGTGTTGGTGAACCGACGTGAAGTGGTCGGGACCAATGGTTGTTGGGATTGAACCTCAAGGAGGATTCCTACATTCCTTTACATGGCAAGGATCAAAGTCCACGTAGTTTGGAATGGTATTGGGGATTACATGCCAAGGCAACCCATATAGGATGTCATGGTCGATGCTTACTCTAAGCCCACGCGAGTCATACTCGGTGTGAGAAACAAGAGACAACAAAGACCTGACGATAATGTTGCGAAAGGTGCATCCATGGGAAGTGGAGTGGGGATTACACGTGGTTAGTAGCCCAAAAAGGAAAAAGGGTCTTACATGTTGTTTGTAGCCCAAATAGGAAACAGGGGCTTACGCGTGGTTCACATCCCATAGAAAAAACAAGGGATTACACCTGGTTCGCAGCCCAAAGAAGAAACAGGGGCTTAAGCGTGGTTCACAGCCCAGGGAGATGATTATTGAGACTTACTCTAGGATAGAGGCTCAGGTGGCGGCAAGGCCCAGTGTGAGAGGGATTTGGAACGGAAGATAGGAGGGTTCCGGTTCCCATCCCCCCCTCTGGTCCTTGGAATAGAATAAGAAAAGAGGAGTAACGGTGCTACCTCATGCAAGAAATCTAGTGGATTACACCAAGGTGGTTTCCCTTCCCCGCAGATAGGCGCTGCTCCAACAGAGATGATCTTATTACATGTGAGGAAGATCTCACTTCTGTGGAGATGAGAGGGCATAGAGAATGTCCGAGATGGGGCTCCCCATGTAGAAGGCATAGGGTGAGGAAACAGTTTAACATCATGTGCTGAGGACGATGGTACTTGGCAGTTTAACGTTCTACAGATCAGATGAAGGGGGTTCACTCCGAACCCCTAGGACTTACATAACTGATACCCTCCCACCATTGGATAATAGAAGGCAACAATAATGTTGTGGTGAGGGGGTGTCGTGGAGTGATCCACTGAGGGGACCATGTTAGTGTGGCTATGCGAAGAAGCAACAACCGTTAGCGTGCCTATGCGAAGAATCATAAGGCTAAGAAACGCAACATGAAGCACCTCCCAAGGTACCTTGAATCCAATTTGTGTAAACCTAGAGGGTCACACGAGAAAAGGGGTTGCATAGCAAAGGGGTTCATGGGAAGAAGCCTCATGAAGCTATGATGCTCCATATAGTGGAGGAGCTTTGCGAAGGGGTATACTTCACGAAGTGAAGTGGACTAGCCTAGGCATAGGGAATAGGTGAATATAGAAGGCTCTTCGCAAAGCATAAAGGATTTCACGGAGAAGGGATTCAGGGAGAGAGGGTGCCATGCGAAGCGTAGCACTGCGAAACAATCTACTTCATGAAGCACAGTGACCCTAACTTAGCATGTGGGTTACATGTTCATGGAGGTTACTTCACGAATAATAAGTGCTTCATAAAGACCAGAGTCCCCTTGGGGATCCCCTTCCTTTTTGGAGGCCTATGGGCTCCATGAAGTGAACCCCTATTTGAAGAGGGGTTTAATTTAAGCAAAGATAAATGCAGTTTGTGATGCTAAAGTACCTTAAAGAGATCATGGTTCGTAGAGAAGAAATTGATTCGTGATTTGAGAGCTAAGAAGGTGAAAGGTCATAGGATCAATCCTTTAGGCTCAAGGGGAGCCCGATATTTATAGGCAAGAGGCGTCGTGAAGCAGAGCTCTCTTGGAGTGAAGACACGTGGCATTTTGTCGTAACTACGGAGCCTCCCACCTCCCTGCTCGGCGGAGGCCTCGTAAACGTCAAATCGGATCGCAGAGCCTACCGCATCCTTGCTCCACAGTGGTTTCACAAGTGTCAAATCGGATCATGGAGCCTCCTACCTCCTTTCTCCGCAAAAGCTTCACAAATGTCAAATCAGATCACAGAGCCTCCCTCCTCCTTGCTCCGCGGTGGCTTTTCAGAGGGGGAGCTTCGTACCAGCCGTGGTGCTACGGGGCTCCGCGATTGGCCTTCGAGGGACATCCTCTTTGTATCCAGATTTCACCAGGACTCCTTTTCCTCTGCATATATATTTTTGGCACCAACATAGTTATACCCGCATGAGAGTAACTATTCCACCCATTATTTATGTCTAGCAGTAGTTGTGTTTTCATTGATATCGTGGCGGCATTACCTCATTGAAGAGCATTTTGTTGTTTTCACGGGTCTGAAGAGCTTGAAATATTTTTTTTAGCATTATCTAAATATGAGACAGTGGAGGTGGATTTAGTTTCTTTAGGATTATGATTTTGAGATATCATACACTTTAGGAAAGGGTAAATTCATTGCTGATGATTTGAGAAGAAAGTCACGGAAGGATGTTGTTCAAGAGTCTAGGGATGCTTGTAGAGTAATGTAGGAGTTGGAATTATTGCACTTAGATTCAAGGGTGGTTGATGGATGAGGTTTCTTGTTTTAAATAACGGTGTAATATTATTTTTATCTGAAAGGTAAAGAGGTAACACGTGATTGTGTTTCCAATGGTGATGCTCCAGAGAGATGTTCGGAGGATGGTAAGAATTGGATGATGTTTTATGGGAGGTTTTTTCTTCTGGAAAATATGCTTGAAGGAGTCCTTCATGAGTTTCATATATCATCTTTAGCGGTACAACTGGGAGTTCCCAAGATATATTATGGATTGAGGGAATATTTTTGTTGGCCTGGATTGAAACAAGCAGTGGCATAGTTTTTGGATCGATGTATGATTTTCTAGTATGTAAATTATGAACATCACATTCTTGGTAGTTTTCTGCAGCCCTTGGATATTCATGAGTGGAAATAGGATGAAATCTCAATGGATTTCACCATAGGGTTACCTCGATCTCTGAGAGGTTGTGATTATATCTAAGTAATTGTGAATCAGTTGACAAAATTGGATCAATTCCTAGCAATCAAGGAGTTGGGTACTATGGATGTTTTGGAAGAGGAATGTGGATGAGGTGGTGCAACTATATGGAGTCTTGAGGTATATTACCTCAGATCAAGATACATATTTTACCTCATGAGTCTAGAGGGAATTATAATATTATTTTTTCACTCAATTGTTCACCAAAACTTCTTTCCACCCTTAGAGGGATAGATACCGGAGGATATTTTGTGGGTGGGTGTCTTGGACTTTGGAGGATCGCGGGCATGGAAGCTTCCCTTAGTTTGGTTTTCTTATAATAACAACTATCACTCATCCATTGGAATGACCCTATTTGAGGTGTTGTATGGGAGACCGTTTAATTCTCTATTATGATGGACATAGGTTGGGGAGTAAAAAATTATTGGTTATGATGTGGTGTAGAGCACAAAAAATAAGGTTCAACATGTTCGTTAGAGGACGAAAGATGTACAGGACTAACAAAAGTCTTATTCCAATCACAGGAGGAGGTACTTGAAGTTCAATATTGGAGACCATGTGTTCTTGAAGGCTTCCCCTCGATGTGGGTAGAAGAGGTTCAACAAGGGGAGTAAACTTTAACCTAGGTTTGTTGGGCCCTTTGAGATTTTGGTTCAAGTTTGAAAGGTGGCATATCAATTGGAATTTTCATCGTGTATGGAGAGGATCCATGAAATTTTCCACATCTCTCAGGTCCATCAGTATCTTCACGATGACTCCTATCTCATTTATTGGAGAGAGTTGGATATCAAGGATGACACAAAATTCTTAGAGTGGCTAGTGGGGATCCAAGATCATCAAGAGAAGGTACCATGAGGAATATCTATTCCCTTGGTTCATGTGTTTTGGAGGCATGGTGGCATGAAGTAGAGCACTTTGGAGCAAGAGATGCAGATTCTTGCCTAGTAAATAGAGTTGTTTTGAGTTTTTCCTTTTTTTATTTTTATGTTATGTTTGGATCTTGTTATTTTATGAAATGATCTATTTTTTCTAGTTTTTTATATATGACTCATGATAAATTACTGACACATGAAAAGTGATGAACTGATTCCTAATCGAGATGCATTAACTATGATGTGATTAGACCTATATGGGTGAGTTAATAACACCCAGACCAGATATTATATTGATATTGAAGATGGAATTCCCTGATTCCTATGTTTGGATAAGTATGATTTTTTCATATTTCATGGGAATTTGGGTTATCAAGTTCGATTGGTAGTAGCGTTTCAGATATAATAAGATCCTTGAGAGGTATCTCGAGGGATGGTTGTTTAGATGTTTTCTCCCTTTCCTTCTAGGTTGGTTTTGAATTTTTGAGGGAGGTAATTGTAACACCCCGACCCCAGTTACCCAGAGTTGGTGCATTATTACATAACATTGGCATGATCATAAGAAAGATCAAATCTTGAAAGACCGGTTGGTTTAGTAGCCTTGGAAACACTAGATATATTCATAAAGTTTTACATTACATCATGAAGTGAAAAACTACTACAACAACATATTGTCTCCATAATCCACACTATTATCCCCTCAAAATATCCCTGTAGGTCATTCATAATTTACTTCTTCACTTCCTGGGAAAAATAAAACATAGAAAAGGGGTGAGCTCAAATGCCCAGTAAGGATAACAATATAGCGGAAACTTTCATAAATAAGAATAAACATTTAAGGCAATGTATAACTAAAACAATAGCCTTTTAAACTTGAACTTCAACATAGTATGAAAAAAATAAAATGAAATAATTCCATTTACTTATTCACATGGATATTCTACTAATCGAATAATCACATGCAATATCAATAACCACTTTCATAATGATGGAATGCATAATGCCAGACTATCATAACCACATAGCCAAGGCCTCGTGCCAAGAATACAAATAATATTTTGTCAATGCCTTATGCCAAGACACTAGTTTGTCTCATGAGACCTACCGATGCATCGAGGAGCTATAGCGGGCTCCACCCGTCACATATTAAGTCCAATTCATTCCCATATGAAAAGGTTTAAACATAACATAAACATTCATATTAAAACTAGCATATGAAATTTCAATACTTTCACAATAAACTATGAATGGTATAAAAATAGCACATCCACATTCAAACATATCACAAAAACTTCAATACAATATATAAGTTTTGTATCATAATAAATCAACTTCAAATAAGCGTAAAATCCATCAAAGGATGTTGACATAGATGAAATCAAAACTCTTTTTAGAGAAATATCTATTTCTATTTTGAAATCATTTAAGAGTCATATATTTATGAAATAAAACATTTTCTTTGAAAATATTCTTATAAGCTTGTAAGGGAAGCTTCGACGATTTTATAATGGAGGAAAATAACCGCACTCGCCGTATAAGTTAAAAAAAACATTCTTACCTTAATTCTGTCGAAAAGGTTAAAAAGAACCTTGTTTGGAAAACGATGGAAAGATTCATTTATAAACCACTTATAAAAAGTCAAACGAGGGTATAAATGAATTTAACCCATATTCTTGTAAATAGTAAAAATGTTTTGAAATACATTTTGAAGAAACATGGATGTGGATGATAAAGAGATCCCAGTAGATTATTATGTAGAAACAACCTCGGACAATGAAGAGATTGTGAAATAACCCTTACCTTGTACTTTTCCTTGGTTGGGGTAGGTTAAAATCCTGTATAATGGTGAAATAATTGTTATTAAATTATACAAGAATCATATATATTAATATGATATCATATATGATCTTTTAACATTGATTTGTTAATAATATCTTAAAATTATCGTCGTTTCGGGTGTTAACTTACTCGTTTTCTTTTATATGTTTTGTTACATAAGACGTGTTTGTTATGGATAGGTTGTATCTTATTCATATACAGAATGATATCAAGTCCTTAAACATCATTTTTAAATTATCAAATGATAATTATACTTGAATGGATACGATGGAGAATGAATCTCATAGCGTTCGTGGAGACGGTAGTCCGTACGTACGCACGAGCGACAATATCATTCTTTTGATATTAAAATAATATATAAATGGATGGTATATCATATTTACAGAATAATTAACATTTTATATTTATTATTTACATGAGTTACACATCATTATTATACCCATCCAAATAATAATATATTGAATAACAATTACACCACGATGTGGAGACGGTAAGCCGTACGTACGCACGTATGGTGACATGTTATTAAAAGGGTGGATAGAATACTGAATATGGTTGTACCATATTTATAATAACATCACAGTATATATAAGATACTGGAGTTATTATTATAGAATGGTAATAACAAAGAAATAAGAAGTGGAAGAAGAAAGGAACTTGAAAAGGGGTGGTGAAAACATTACCTCTTCTTCGGGTTCTTCATTTTGATTTGATCAAAAGGGCTCCTTAGGTTGGCTTTCTGATCAAACTAAGGCCTCTAGGTTGTAGTGAGGTAAGTTGGGAGAGTATTTGGGCAGACTTTTTCCGAACCAAAAGGCTTTGAAGGTGTAAAGAAATGAGAAGGAGGAGTGCCCTTTTATAAGAGGGGTGAGGGGCACCTTTGGAAAAGCTAGAAATATTAATTTATAATAAATTTGTATTCGGTTTCTAATGGCTCAAAAGTTGATTATTTAAATTTTAAGGTGGGTATAGGTCGAAAACCACTAAACAAATATAATTTAGACAGGTTTGGGTCATTATATTAACCTTATCATTAAGTATTAACTCTAAGTTAATTAGTTTCACTTTTACAATGTCTCTTCGTATTTTTATATTATATGGTTAATAAAATTTCCATATACATCCAAGCGACCCCCAAGTGGTCCATTAATGATGAACCTATCATGATATAAGTCTCTTGGCCGAACCTTAGATTTTTAGGAATTTAATATCAATTAATAATATAATATTTGTTTTAAAAACTCTTTTATGTCAATTTTGACACTATTCAATAATTGATTTTTGCAAAAATCATAACAGAATGATTACTTCTAACAAAGTTAATTGAATCAATCCTAACATGTCATATTAACCTATAAAATTAGTGTAATTCCTAAAAAGTCTCAAATTATATTTATTTTGGAATTTATAATATCAATTATTTTAATTTTTCACAATTATGGTAATTACTGCATCATCATTGTGTCATAAATAAATTAAATTATTTAAAGTCTAAAAATTATAAATAAAATATAATTATGTATGAAATCTTTTTATCTTTCTAATGAATATTTACAATCGAATTTATCTTATGTATAATCCTATATTAAAAATGTTTTAGTAAATAAACTTTGATTTAACTCTTTTAACTCTTCTTTGAATTAAATAATAATAAATGTCCTAATCTAATCCAAGTGGACCTAAATGATAATATTTTATTCCTAAGGATGTTTTGGTCTAGATACACTTGTCCAATAGAATTAGGACATGTGTTAGGGTAATATTAATATCATTTTTACCCTTAATTACCCTATTTAATTTTAACCGTGGTAAATAAAAGTAAAAAGTTACTATTCACCAAAAATTATTTTCATCTCATTGAACCACATTTTACTTCTTGATATTAACCGTGTGTCTCGGATTTTTGAAATTCCATTCACAGAAGCGGTAAAATTAAGTTTTATGAAAAATTCAGTTTTTTAACTACCACTTAGTAGTTTCACTATTCATCAAAAATTGAAGTTTTTCAGAACAATGCCAAAATTTCACCCTAAGCTATAATTGATATTCTGAATTCAAAAATGATGTCTATTTTACAAAATTCCAAACATATAAGTTTCATTAATTAATTTTATAATTAATTCCCGATGTCACAACAAATAGCGTGTTTTTAAGAAACAATATATATCAAAAGATTGATAATTGTTTATGTCCAATTTCAAAGTGAAATTAATTCTAATGAACACCATTGGATAAAATGGTAAAAATATATTCTAATTATACTTTAAAACCACTCAATAATATAATTTATCACTATAAATTATTTTGATTAAAAAAGTTGTTTTTAAGTATTTTTCACTATTCATAAAATTGGAAGTTCTCAGAAAAATACCAAAAATTCAACTTAGGATAATTTCGATATTCCGAATCCAAAAATGAATTCCATTTTGAAATATAAAATATATATAATTTCAAAAAGTAGGTATTACTATTCATAATGGCTAGTTTGATTGGTTGTGGTGTGTTAGAACTCGATGTTGCGTACAACACACGCTATCACATTATTCAAAGAGAAGCGTACCGTAGAAGCTTGGGGTGTTACATTCTCCCCTCCTTCAAATAATTTCGTCCTCGAAATTTCTAGAATACTACCGTATGAAAAGTCTCGGGTGGTTCTTCATCATAAGTTCTTCGGGTTCCCACGTTGCCTCTTCCATCTTATGGTTTCTCCACAAAACGTTTACCAGACGCGTCGTCTGGTTTCTCAGTACTTGTTCTCTCGTATCAAGAATCCTGACGGGCTCTTCACAATAGGACAGATCGGGTTCCAGTTCTAATTCTTCATAGGTGAGTACATGCGTTGGGTCAGTCATGTATTTCCTCAACAGAGATACGTGGAACACATCGTGAACTTTGGATAGACTTGGCGGCATTGCCTATCGGTAAGCTACAGCCCCAATTCGTTCTAGAATTTTGAAAGGTCCGATGTACCTGGGACTCAATTTACCTTTCTTACCAAAACGTATGACTCCCTTCCATGGAGATACCTTCAGGAAAACATGATCACCGACTTGAAATTCCAAATCCTTCCTTAGATTATCGGCATAGCTCTTCTACCTACTTTGAGTTGCTTTGATGTGATTTTGGATTACCTTCACCTTTTCCATCGTTTCCTCCACTAGTTCTAGACCTACAAGTTTTCTTTCACCAATGTCATCCCAACAGGTTGGTGTACGACATCTCTTTCTGTATAACGCTTCATATGGTGCCATCTGAATACTCGAATGAAAGCTATTGTTATAGGAAAATTCTACCAGAGGTAAATACTGATCCCACATACCCTGAAAGTCAAGTGAGCAGGATCTCAACATGTCTTCTAAGGTTTTAATAGCCCGTTCTGATTGTCCGTCTGTCTGAGGGTGGTAGGCAGTGCTCAAATGAAGTTCAGTATCCAGGGATTTCTGAAGACTCTTCCAGAATCTTGAAGTAAAAAGGGGATCAAGATCAGAAACAATCGATAGGGGTACTCCATGAAGTCTCACAACTTCATTAATATATAGTCTTGCTAGACGTTCCAGTGGTAGATCTTCTCTTATAGCAAGAAAATGTGCTGACTTGGTAAGACGATCAAAAATAACCCATATTACATCATTCCTTCTAGGAGTCTTTGGTAGCCCCATGAAAAAGTCCATCGTAATATTGTCCCATTTCCACTCTGGTATGGGAAGAGGTTGCATGACTCCTCCAGGCTGTTGCCTCCCAGCTTTCACTTGTTGACAAACCATACATCTTGACACAAAATCAGCAATCTCCCTCTTCATATTGTCCCACCAAAAATGTTCCTTCAAATCTCTATACATTTTGGTGCTCCCAGGGTGTATAGAGAAATTGGAACTATGAGAATCATCCAGCAATTCCATTTTTAGATCAGGTATATCAGGAACACAAAGTCTCTTCCCGAATTTTAAAATTCCATCTTCATACACAAAGTCTCTCAGTCTCCCATCATTCACAGCTTTAATCTTCTTTTGAAATTCTTCATCATCGGTCTAAGAACTCTTAATCCTTTCTTGTAAAGATGGTTTGGAAACCATTCAAAAAAGAATTGATGTTTCTCCTTCCCTGGTTATTCCCATATCCATCTTCACTAGATCCATGAAAATTGGACCCCTTTCAATTCTCATATTGTTCAAAACTCCATGGTCTTTTCTGCTCAAAGAATCTTCCACCCTGTTTGCCTTCCCCGGGTGGTAGTGTATCGTGCAATCATAATCCTTGAGTAATTCAAGCCATCTCCTTTTCCTCATGTTGAGTTCTTTTTGTGAGAAAATATACTTCAAACTCTTGTGATCAGTATAAATCTCACATTTTTCACCATAGAGGTAGTGCCTCCATATCTTCAAAGAAAAGATCACAGCTACTAACTCGAGATCATGAGTAGGATAGTTTTGTTCATGATTTTTCAACTGTCGTGATGCATAGGCAATAACCCTATCATTCTGCATAAGGACACAACCAAGTCCTTTCTTCGATGCATCACTATAAATAACGAACCCATCATTCCCCGATGGTAGAGTCAATATATGAGCATTGACTAATATTCTCTTCAGTTCTTCGAAACATTCTTCACACTCTTTTTTCCAAACAAATTTAACCCCTTTACGTGTGAGCTTCGTTAATGGGTTAGCCAATCGGGAAAAATTCTGGACGAATCGTCGATAATAACCTGCTAAACCAATAAAACTATGTACCTCAGTTATACTCGTAGGTGCTGGCCATTCTTGGATTGCCTTGGTCTTAGAAGGATCAACAGAGATTGCATCTTTAGAGACAATATGGCCAAGAAAAGAAATCTTCTGAAGCCAGAATTCACACTTGCTAAACTTCCCATATAATTCATGTCTTCTCAGAGTCTTCAAGATAATGCGCAAGTGATTTTCATGATCTTCGTAACTTTTGGAGTTTACTAAGATATCATCAATAAATACCACCACAAATTCATCTAGATACTCCTTGAAAACTCTATTCATTAGATCCATGAATACAGAGGGTGCATTAGTCAATCCAAAAGGCATTACAATAAACTCGTAATGACCGTACCTGGTTCGAAATGATGTCTTCGGAATGTCTTCCTTCTTTACACACAACTGATGGTATCCAGATCGAAGGTCAATCTTTGAAAAGTATTGAGCTCCATGCATTTGGTCAAATAAATCATCAATGCGTGGTAGGGGATACTTGTTCTTTATTGTTATAGCATTGATCTCACTGTAGTCGATACATAACCTCATAGATCCGTCTTTCTTTTTAACAAAAAGAATAGGGGATCCCCATGGAGAAACACTAGGGTAAATAAATCCCTTATTACTCAATTCCTCTAGTTGTTTATTTAGTTAGACTAATTCTATAGTTGCCTTTCTATAAGGGGTCTTTGATATAGGCCTTGATCCAGGAATTAAATCAATGGAAAACTCAACTTCTCATTCTGGAGGATGTCCAGGTAAATCTTATGGAAATACATCTACAAATTCTTTCACAATAGGTACATCCTCTATTTGAACATTCCTTTCCTCACCCACAATTATTTCATTCTCTTCCTCCCCAATAATTGAATTTATTTGAGCTATTGGGGTGGATCTAAATAAGAATTAGGTGGTGAGGATTCTGCTCTAAAGATAAGGTGTTCCTTATCATTATCATCAAGAATCATAACTTATTTCTTATTACAATAAATATTCACATCATAGTCTGAAATCCAGTCCATACCAGGGATTATATCAAACTCAATCATAGGTATGACGATGAGATCAGCAGATAAAGAAAATTTATGTGCTCTAATGGGGACTGATTCACAAAACATTGTTGCAATGATACTTCCCTTAGGAGTTTTAACTGACAACTCCCTTGTTAAATCAAATTGGAAATATCTAATTTTCTTAGCAAACTGAGAAGATATGAAACAATGCAATGATACAGAATCAAATAATGCATTTGCTAAACTTGAGGAAACCATTAAATTACCTGCCACCACGTCTTTCGGAGCTTCTACCTCAGCAGTAGTGATAACATAAGCCTGAACTTGATCCCTTGGCCTTTTATGAGGTAAGTTCTCCTGACGCTTAGGACATTCATTTGCATAATGCCCCATCTCCCTGCAATTGTAGCACTGAACATTGGCAGCTTCCTTCTTCCCTTTGCAATCACGAGCTTGATGGCCTTTTTCACCACATTTGTAACAAACACCGATTCCCTTCAAGCAAGTACCAGGGTGTTTCTTCCCACATTTACCATAGGATGGATATTAAACCTTTACTTTCTTCCCCTTATTTCCATTCCCAGATTGATCAGCAGGCCTCTTCTTCTCTTGCTTTGCTTTAAAGTCATAAGACTTAGAGAATTCCTTTTCGGTCTTGATAGAACATGAGAAAATGTCTTCGTACGATGAAAAGGATTGTGAGACTAATGCTCGACGGAGAAATGGTTTTAACCCATCAAAGAAACGATCAATCTTACTTATTGGGTTACATATATAATCTCCCGCATACCTTGCTAACCTTGTAAAGTTAGCCTCATACTTTGCGACATTCTCATCCTCCTTTTGTCTCAGACTCAGAAATTGCCTTTCCATATCTGCTCGATGATCGCGAGGAAAGTATTTTTCTAAAAACAGATCTTTGAACTCCCTCCATTCCATATTTGATACTTCATCATCTTCCTTCGTATTTTGAACCACTGACCACCATTGATCAACATCTCCAGTGAGTCGGTAAACTACCATGATAATTTTTTCCCTTTCACTACTCCCCAAATCCTGAAATATTTTCTCTAGGGAATTTATCCATTGCTCAGCTACTAAGGGATTTTTACTCCCATTTAACATTGGTGGTTGTTGCCTCATGAATCGATCTAACATTGATCCTCCATGATACAGATCAGGGTGCTCCATACGGGTAAGGTTATTATTCATAACCTGAGTGAGTTGTCCCAGTATGGTGATTAGCTGATTGGCACCAGTTGCATCACCAGCTCCACTATAATTGTCTTGAACAGGAGGGCAATCCCTACATGGAGTGCGTGCATTGATACGGTTTCCATTTCTTCCACTAGGCGCCATTTCTAAACAATGGCATAAACTAGATCAGTTTATGAATCAAAATACATAATCCCATACTTATAAAACACTTCACATAAATTGAACTATTTATGGATATAATCCATAATCATAAAAATGTTTTCTTTGAGGAAGTATATACTCATAAACCCTTCATAATGATTTGTAAATAAAATGAGAGTTATCCTAAGCATATCCCCCGGGAGTGTTGTAACCAAGAGTGCAGCAAGGCCCGTTGTCGTGCACCAGTTCCCGTTTGAGTCTAGCTCAAAGCGGTGTTTTTGGGTTTTACCCCTAGGTACATCTGTGCCAGATCCGCCTCTACCTACTCATATCTAGACCGGGATGTATTGCTCGGAAAACTCACAAAATCTTTACAATACCAAAATTCTAGGAAGTTCTTCTATACTAATCCTCAAAGTTCATCTTAGGTCTACGTGCTCTAATCAGAGTTTATCTAAATCTAGCTTCCAAGGTTTGTACTAAACTTCCTCTGATACCAACTGTAACACCCCGAACCTAGTTACCCAGAGTCGGTGCATTATTACATAACATTGGCATGATTACAAGAAAGATCAAATCTCGAAAGACCGATTGGTTTAGTAGCCTTGGAAATACTAGATATATTCATAAAGTTTTACATTACATCATGAAGTGAAAAACTACTACAACAACATATTGTCTCCATAATCCACACTATTATCCCCTCATAATGTCCCTGCAGGTCATTCATAATTTACTTCTTCACTTCCTGGGAAAAATAAAACATAGAAAAGGGGTGAGCTCAAATGCCCAGTAAGGATAACAATATAGCGGAAACTTTCATAAATAAGAATAAACATTTAAGGTAATGTATAACTAAAACAATAGCCTTTTAAACTTGAACTTCAACATAGTATGGCAAAAATAAAATGAAATAATGCCATTTACTTATTCACATGGATATTCTACTAATCTAATAATCACATGCAATATCAATAACCACTTTCATAATGATGGAATGAATAATGCCAGACTATCATAACCACATAGCCAAGGCCTCGTGCCAAGACTACAAATAAGATTTTTTCAAGGCTTTGTGCCAAGGCACTAGTTTGTCTCATGAGACCTACCGATGCATCGAGGAGCTATAGCAGGCTCCACCCGTCACATATTAAGTCCAATGCATTCCCATATGAAAAGGTTTAAACATAACATAAACATTCATATTAAAACTAGCATACGAAATGTCAATACTTTCACCATAAATTATGAATGGTATAAAAATAGCACATCCACAGTCAAAAATATCACAAAACCTTCAATACAATATATAAGTTTTGTATCATAATAAATCAACTTCAAATAAGCATAAAATCCATCAAAGGATGTTGACATAGATGAAATCAAAACTCTTTTTAGAGAAATATCTATTTCTATTTTGAAATCATTTAAGAGTCATATATTTATGAAATAAAAAATTTTCTTTGAAAATATTCTTATAAGCTTGTAAGGGAAGCTTCGACGATTTTATAACGGTGGAAAATAACCACACCTGCTGTATAAGTTAAAAAAAACATTCTTACCTTAATTCTGTCGAAAAGGTTAAAAAGCACCTTGTTTGGAAAACAACGGAAAGATTCCTTTATAAACCACTTATAAAAAGTCAAACGAGGGTATAAATGACTTTAACCCATATTCTTGTAAATAGTAAAAATGTTTTGAAATACATTTTGAAGAAACATGGATGTGGATGATAAAGATATCCCATTAGATTATTACGTAGAAACAACCTCGGACAATGAAGAGATTGTGAAATAACCCTTACCTTGTACTTTTCCTTGGTTGGTGTAGGTTAACCTCCTGTATAATGGTGAAATAACTGTTATTAAATTATACAAGAATCATATATATTAATATGATATCATATATGATCTTTTAACATTGATTTGTTAATAATATCTTAGAATTATCGTCGTTTCGGGTGTTAACTTACTCGTTTTCTTTTATATGTTTTGTTACATAAGCCGTTTTTGTTATGGATAGGTTGTATCTTATTCATATCCAGAATGATATCAAGTCCTTAAAAATCATTTTTAAATCATCAAATGATAATTATACTTGAATGGATACGATGGAGAATGAATCTCATCGCGTTCGTGGAGACGGTAGTCCGTACGTACGCACGAGCGACAATATCATTCTTTTGATATTAAAATAATATATAGATGGATGGTATATCATATATACAGAATCATTAACATTTTATATTTATTATTTACATGAGTTACACATCATTATTATAACCATCCAAATAATAATATATTGAATAACAATTACACCACGACGTGGAGACGGTAAGCCGTACGTACGCACGTATGGTGACATGTTATTAAAAGGGTAGATAGAATACTGAATATGGTTGTACCATATTTATAATAACATAACAGTATATATAATATACTGGAGTTATTATTTTAGAATGGTAATAACAAAGAAAGAAGAAGTGGAAGAAGAAAGGAACTTGAAAAGGGGTGGTGAAAACATTACCTCTTCTTCGGGTTCTTCCTTTTGATTTGATCAAAAGGGCTCCTTAGGTTGGATTTCTGATCAAACTAAGGCCTCTAGGTTGTAGTGAGGGAAGTTGTGAGAGTATTTTGTCAGATTTTGGCCGAACCAAAAGGCTTTGAAGGTGTGAAGAAATGAGAAGGAGGAGTTCCCTTTTATAAGAGGGGTGAGGGGCACCTTTGGAAAAGATAGAAATATTAATTTATAATAAATTCATATTCGGTTTATAATGGCTCCAAAGTTTATTATTTAAATTTTAAGGTGGGGATAGTTCTAAAACCACTAAACCAATAGAATTTAGACAGGTTTGGGTCATTATATTAACCTTATCATTAAGTATTAACTCTAAGTTAATTAGTTTCACTTTTACAATGTCTCTTTGTATTTTTATATTATATGGTTAATAAAATTACCATATACATCCAAGAGACCCCAAGTGGTCCATTAATGATGAACCTATCATGATATAAGTCTCTTGGCTGAACCTTAGATTTTTAGGAATTTAATATCAATTAATAATATTATATTTGTTTTAAAAACTCTTTTATGTCAATTTTGACACTATTCAATAATTGATTTTTGTAAAAATCATAACAGAATGATTACTTCGAAAAAAGTTAATTTAATCAATCCTAACATGTCTTATTGACCTAGAAAATTAGTGTAATTCCTAAAAAGTCTCAAATTATATTTATTTGGGAATTTATAATACCAATTATTTTAATTTTTCACAATTATGGTAATTACTGCATCATCATTGTGTCATAAATAAATTAAATTATTTAAAGTCTAAAAATTATAAATAAAATATAATTATGTAGTAAATCGTTTTATCTTTCTAATGAACATTTACAATAGAATTTATCTTATGTATAACCCTATATTAAAAATGTTTTAGTAAATAAACTTTGATTTTAACTCTTTTAACTCTTCTTTGAATTAAATAATAATAAATGTCCTAATCTAATCCAAGTGGACCTAAATGATAATATTTTATTCCTAACGCTGTTTTGGTCGAGATAAACTTGTCCAATAGAATTAGGACATGTGTTAGGGTAATATTAATATCATTTTTACCCTTAATTACCCTATTTACTTTTAACCGTGGTAAATAAAAGTAAAAAGTTACTATTCACCAAAAATTATTTTCATCTCATTGAACCACATTTTACTTCTTGATATTAACCGTGTGTCTCAGATTTTTGAAATTCAATTCACAGAAGCGGTAAAATTAAGTTTTATGAAAAATTCAGTTTTTTAACTACCACTTAGTAGTTTCACTATTCATCAAAAATTGAAGTTTTTCAGAACAATGCCAAAATTTCACCCTAAGATATAATTGATATTCTGAATTCAAAAATGATGTCTATTTTACAAAATTACAAACATATAAGTTTCATTAATTAATTTTATAATTAATTCCCGATGTCACAACAAATAGCGTGTTTTTAAGAAACAATATATATCAAAAGATTGATAATTGTTTATGTCCAATTTCAAAGTGAAATTAATTCTAATGAACGCCATTGGATAAAATGGTAAAAATATATTCTAATTATACTTTAAAACCACTCAATAATATAATTTATCACTATAAATTATTTTGATTAAAAAAGTTGTTTTTAAGTATTTTTCACTATTTATAAAAATTGGAAGTTCTCAGAAAAATACCAAAAATTCAACTTAGGATAATTTCGATATTACGAATCCAAAAATGAAGTCCATTTTGAAATATAAAATATATATAATTTCAAAAAGTAGGTATTACTATTCATAACGGTTTGTTTGATTGGTTGTGGTGTGTTAGAACTCGATGTTGCGTACAACACACGCTATCACATTATTCAAAGAGAAGCGTACTGTAGAAGCTTGGGGTGTTACATAATAGTTTGAGAGGTATCTGATGTAATGGTTTGGACCTTCCATACCATTATTTTGTGGTAAATATGGTGTTTTAGGTGTATTAGGAAAGTATAGGGGTGTTTGGTGGAGGAAGGGAGGAGTTTTGAGATGTCTGGGGGATTTATGGGGTGTTTTTGAGGTTAGTAGTAACACTCAATGGTAGCACCCTGGAGGTAGAACCTATAGGTAGAACCCTAATGACAACACCTAGTGGTAGCACCCTAGAGATAACACCTGGTGATATCACCTTGACCATAGAACCCTAAAGATAACACCTGATGGAAACACCATAGCGGTAACACCTGGAAATAGCACTATGGTGGTAGCAACTTGCGGTAACACCCTGGTGGCAGCAACCTAGTGATAGAACCTAATGGTATAACCCTAATGAATATCACCAATAATGGATAATTTTAAACTAACGGTGGATCACCAAATGTGTCTCATTTTGAACTAATGGTGGATCACCAAAGGTGGCTCATTTTGAACTAACGGTGGATCACCAACAATGGATCATTTTGAACTAATAGTGGATCACCAATGGTGGATCATTTTAAACTAATGGTGGCTCACCAACAATGTCTCATTTTTAACTAAAGGTGCATCACCAAAAGCGAATCATTTTTAACTAATGGTAGATCACCAATGATGGCTCATTTTGAACTAACGGTGGATCACCAATGATTTCTCATTTTAAACAGTGTTTCCAGTTTTTACAGAATTTCTAGATTTTCCCTTTTTGACACTTCTTTGATGAAAAATGCTTTTAATTCCTAAATTAATGAATTTTAAAATGATTAATCATATCAGAGGCTTCTAAAAAGTTTGTATAACCTTTAAATGTTTAAGACGTGTGGATTTAATGAAATATGACTTTAATGCCCTATTTAAAACTGTGTCAAATCTCACTGGTTCTAGATCAAATATTTAAAAGGAGAAAATATTTTCTTCGTTATTTAAATATTTCATTGTATTGATATTCTAGGTTCCATAAAATTTTCCCTTAGAGTTGTGGAGACCTATTTCTAGTGTTGGTTTGAGTTTTCCCTATGGTCTGTTTCCACCTGTACGCTCACCCCTTATTTTGGGTTTAATAATTTTGTGTAAAGCTCTATTCTTCAAGGTAGGAATTATTTCATTTCTCCTTTATGCGTATCATTTGGGGAGGAGTGATTATTTTTATCTATGTAGAAATGGTTTTATCTAAATTAAAAAGATAAATACACTAGTTAAATGAATTTGTTAAGGTTAAGGAGAATTTTTCACATGTTTTTACATCTTTTTTCTATTATGATATTGGATCTATATATGTTTCTGTATCACTAAAAATCAAGGTCAATTGGTAGCCCCTATTTTGTGGTTTTTATATATGATGTGATTCCCATGTCGGGTGATTATTGTGACACCAACATAAATAAATGGTTAACCACTTATACTCAGATAATGGATTGGTTGCACTAGGATATATGGATTGTGTGATAATTCCCTTAAATAAAGAAGTGTAATTGAATGAAATACCCTATTCCAAATTCGAAAAATGATATGTATTTGCTGTAACATGTTTGTAGATACTTTTTTATGTTGTGGCTTGGTTTTGTTGATGTGATGCATGGGCGATGATCTTATTGTAATGCGTGTGGGGGAATTGGATGTGATGTGGTTGTACAGTGTGGTTGCGATGGTGGTTAAAGTGTGGTTATGAAATAGGGCTACGATGATGATTTCAATGTGGTTGTACAGTATGGCTGTGATGGCGGTTGCAGTGTGGTTGTGTAGTGGGGCTGCAAAAGTGGTTTAGATGTGATGGAATGTAGAAATTGGATGTGGTTTTTAGGAAGTTGAGTTTTGATGCCTATTGTATGATTTGTTGTGATATTTTCCTGAGTACTGTTGAAATTAACAAGGATTTTCTATTGGAAGAATAAACTGCAACATGCTATGTGTTTTAAATGGTGGGATGTTATATATAAATTAATGGGATAGAAAGTGTTTAATGAACTGGATGTTTTTAATTGAAATGTTTTGATAATAGATAACCAGGAAATGGGATTTAATTGAATTTGGTTTTTGTCTTATGACTTTTTATGGGGTTTTATGGATTTAGAGGCAGCATAAAAGTGGGGTAAAGTTGTGAGTTGGTTGGTACCATTATTATGAACCCCTAGGATGGGATTGTGTGTAGCTATTACATATAAATTTTATTTCATTATGATTTATTTACATTCCCCACCCATGTCGATCACCATGTGAGGACTCACACACACACATATATTATATCTAGGAGTGATTTTCCCAACATCCTGGTGGGAGGATGGATGGCTGGATACCCGCTATTCCCCACTCCATCTTCCAGGAGTTGGTGATATACATGGGTTGTGATGTAAAAAAGTCAAAAGTTCCACTATCTACATGTAATGTGATGGACCAGGTATCTTCAGGTGAGATATGATGGGATGAATCATGGTGGAGGTCATTCATGGTAGGAGGAGGTCATGAGGTTGATGTTCTTCTTGTTCATGATACCATACCATACTAGTTATGATATTTGATGTGTTGTGATTAACTAGGTGTATGTGAGTAGGATGTGATGTTATTCAGAAGAGGTGGGAGATCCATGATGTAGGATGTTGGGGTGTGAGAGTAGAAAATCTGTGGTAAAGTAGTGCGAGGTACACTTCATCGATATGATTCATATTATATTATTATACCTGGATTCATTATTTGGTTTGTGAGCCACGATGAGGTTGGGGTTTTGGTTAGTATACCTATATTGGTGACGTTTTATTCTACTTCTTTCTAAAAAATACATTAGTATTCTCTTTTCACATGTGCATGAGATACTTTGTCTTTTCTAATGAGTATACCTATATGTTCACCCAACATATATAAAACAGTTTTCAGGTTTCCAGGAGAACTTTGTGGACCATGATGGACATTACTAGCTCTGAAATTTGGACAGTTTCTATGTCGCTGATTTAGTTTTTATTATGGGTATTTACTTTGGAGATCATTATCTGTATCAGTTTTATTTATACATGAATTGTGAGATGGTTTTTGGATTTATTTTATATTATGTCTTGGAGTTTTTTTGTGGATGATTCATCTTATCTCCCGATCCTAAATTATTATAGAGTGTAATTCCACCCATTTCATGATATTTTTATATCCTCAATGCTAGTTGCCAACCCAAGGCCTATTGGAGGTGGGACTCGGGGGTCATTATCTCTCTACCTTCATTGGAATATCTTTGGTGGGAGGGCGTCATGACATAAGATATGAATACAAATTTTATATTATTAATAGAGTTTTAATTAGATCACTTTTAAAGAAAACTTCATATGAGTTATGGAATGTAAGAAAACCGAAATTTAATTAATTTATAGTTTTTGGTTTTGAAGTCTTTATACTAAATACAATGGAGAATTTAAGAAAATTTTCATTTAAAAGTGATGAAGGATTTTTTTGGATATTCTATATCCAGTAAATCATATAGGTAATTTAATAAAAGAACTAAGATTGTGGAAGAGTCTATATATATAAAATTTGATTTCACAGATCCACATGAACCTAATAACTTTTTATAAAATCTTGAGGTTGAACTTTCTAATTTAGATATAAATTCCAAATTGAGTGATAATTATTTCAGACCTCTTGTATAAAAATCTCCCATTTTGAGGAATAGTTTGAACCTGAACATGTAGATGTATACTTCTAACCCTATATCTATTAGGACTCATAGAGACCATACATTATATGATATTATATGAAACCTAAATAGAGGAATCAAAAATAGAGTTTCTCTAATAAATCAAGTTGAACATCAAGTCTTCTTATCACAACATGAACCTAATAACATTAAAAACCAATTGATGATGAATTCTGGGTAATGACAATGTAAGAAGAGTTGAATTAGTTTGAAAGAAATAAAGTCTGGGAACTAGTTGAAAGACCCAAGGACTACCTAACTATTAAAAATAAATGGGTGTTTATAAACAAGGTTGATTAGTTAATCACTATAATTAGAAATAAAGTTATATTGGTTACACAAGGGTAAAATCAAGAATAAGGTACTGACTATGAAGAAATATTTTCACCAGTAGCTAGAATTGAAGCCATCAGAATGTTTTTTGCCTATGTAGCATATTTGGATTTAAAATTATATCAAATTAATGTCAAGAGTAAATTATTAAATGGTTATATCAAATTAATTTCAAGAAGAAGGTGTTGAATATGAAGGATCCTAG
Organism: Viscum album; assembly: GCA_963277665.1. Taxonomy (NCBI): domain Eukaryota; kingdom Viridiplantae; phylum Streptophyta; class Magnoliopsida; order Santalales; family Viscaceae; genus Viscum; species Viscum album. The sequence goes on along the minus strand of OY728153.1, from coordinate 878,813,654 downwards.
AGCTTGGTATGATAAGATCATCTCATTATTGACTTCTAAAGGTTTTCCAAAAGGAATAGATGACCTATAAAGACCCAAACAATTATAAATAAAATTCCCCCTTTTGAATTATTTAGATTTCTTATTATGTATGATGGTTATAGAAAACACATGCACTCCTTTGGTTTTATCTTGTCAAATTTAATTGACTGTTAATAATCATTACCATTGTTAATATATCCATTGAACAATGATCACATGATTAGTATAAATATAAGATTTTGACAAATCCAATTGTCACAGACAAAGGAAGTGATGCCATAACTCAAAAAGATTGTACCCTATGAAGACCATTTATCAGAGCTTCTAAGGGATATAGTTTCTCCATGGTTTTCCCTTGACTGATCCCAAACTAAGATTCAAAAACTTAAGCATGATCGAAACCGTTTACGAGAGAAGTTCAAGCTCATCAAGATCACGACCCAAACCATGTTCGCCAAACTGCCCCATGAAAGTCCCACCATCAAACACCTTACTCTTAGGGTGTATGGTGGTTTATTAAATGTATATGTATCAAGACCATTTCAATATTAATGTGTACATTATTTTTTATAGAATAATAAATATATTTTCATCCAATTATTGTTACTTTGTAAATGATTTTTATACAATAAAGCACAAATTGTATTTTTGAATAATATTCAAATTCAATTAAAGAATTTATGAATTTCTTTATTTTTTAAATAAATAATAAAATATTATTATTTAATAATTTTTATCAAATATAAATGATTATATAAATTTTAGAGAGTCAAATATAAATTTTATAAGGGTTCGGAAAACTATTATTTGTTAAAACCCATCATTTTCAATAAATGAATATTATTATTTTAAAAGTTAAAATTAAAATATTTAGAAAATTATTAAGATAAAATGAATATTATTTTTAGAATCAGAATGTTTAAATTATCAAACAATGAATTTTTATAATTTTCTAAGACAACCAAATTTTCGGGTAAAAATTAAATATCGAATAAATTTACTTCTTGTATTATGAAATCATAATTACCCAAGAGTGATGTAACAATTACTATAAGTGGGATAAAAAACCAAATATATATTTTACCTTAAAAATAATTTTATTTTATTTTAATTTTATTTATTTTGAAAATCCATTATGAGTCCTCAAAAACTTATAATATATTTTAAGGTTTTAAAATTATTTCTTTAAGAGTGTGACTCACCTCCACATAAGTGAGGGCATTATTTTATTAAGTTTGGACCTTTACCTTATAAAATAATTTAAAACACTCCTATTTTTTAGAAACCATGGGCTAAAACCGTGGGATGGTTTTTGGTTTTTAATATTTTATTATATAGAGTCCAAAACCAAAATAATAAAGAAATCCCCCTATTTTCCTATATAAACCCACCCAAGATCCCATTTATATCCACTAAAACTATTTTTAGTGTGTTAAAAAATCTTCCCTACACTCCCTAGAGTCCTCCCAAGTCACCCCCAATCCTTCAAGAAGCCCCTCCCAAGCATTTGTAGTTACACACTCAAGTAAAGGATTCCTCTCCCCTCCTTTCAATTCAAGCACTTTATTTGAAATTAGTCCTCTTATTTTCAATTGATTATATTTACATTCATTTATAAATATCCCATTACTATCCAATGGTTTTTATTTTAATTATATACCATTTATACTCTCTCATTTTTTCCATTTACTAAGACATTATTATGCCAAAATTCTGTAAGAGATATTCCACTCTCCTCTTTTATCAAAAAATCCTTTTATGTCATGTATTTTAATTTTAGTTTTATTATGATGGGATATGTTCTAAAATATACCCATTAATTCCATTTTTTTCTATGTTATGAGAGACCCCTTTCTCTCTCATCAACCCACTTTTATGAATTTCTAAGTGACACCGTTATGCTACCGAAATTACACCCCAATTTTCCATGCCAAACCAACTGTGTAGTGAATACCGTACCCATTTCCTATCTAAGGTGTTCAAATTTATAAACATATACTTTTTATTGGGTAATTTAATGTATTTATTCTACATTCCTTGATCTTGGAATAAATTTTGATGATGAATGAATCCATGTTGTATGATCTATGTGTCACACTTAATCATGACAATGAAATGATTACGATGTGTGTGCCCAGATAGAACTCTAATGAATTGGGTAATGTTTAGTATCATGATAAGTCATGTTGGGACAGGGAGGGAACCTGATTACTTTATGATAATTTTTATACCATTATGTCTTTGTGGTTTATCCTTGAAATATTTTTATGATTCTGTGTTTTAAGTTGTTTCCACAATTACCATGTTATGATTATCATGCTATATCATGTCTCATTGTTCATGTATATGATTCCTACTATTTTTTTGCTCCATTGATATGCCTATTTTCTAACATTTATCTCCATATGCCATTTTTTCCCTTACTAGTATTTATAGCTCACCCCTTTCTCATTTTGTCCCCAGGTTATCCCATGCAGTTTTAAGTACGAAGGAATACTATGAACATGTTAAAGAGGTCTTCAATAAAGATGATATATTTTATGTTTTAAGTTGTTATGTAATGTAAATAATTCCTAAATACACTATAATTAACAATATTTTGGGTTTTATTAAGTTTAATACTATTTAATTGATCATGTATTAATGTGAAATAAAGATAAGGGTTGTTATAGTTGGTATCAGAGCAAAAGTTTGGTTATTTTTGGGATTAGGATTTGAAAACTCTAGTGAAAGACTTAAGTATAATACTAAGTATAATAAAACATCCCAAAATTTTTATAACTATATATTAAGTGGTTTATCAAGACAATACATCCATGTTTGGATACTATAAGTGGACGTGGTTATGGAATAGATGTACCTTGGAGTAACAACTCTAACAATGTGTTTTAGGCCTAACTCGAGGTAACCTGGTGCACAAAAATAAGCCTTATTGTGCACCTTTTTTGGAACTCATAGGGAATATTATTTGGTAAATTAATAAAATAATTAAGAACCATTATTAAGGGAACAAAGAAAAAAAATTCCCATAAGAATATATGTTATAAAATAGATCGTGGATAACATAGATTGAAGCCTAGAAATTCATAAGAAAATAAATGTAATTTATAAGTTATCCATTTATGTCATTTTATTAACCTTTATATTTTTAATAGTTTAAGATAATCATCCCTAATTTTCCTTTTATTATAGCTAATGGATGGAAATATAAGTAATTGAGTTAAAATCAATGTGAAGGGCAATGTGATGACCACCCCAACGAGTTTCCCAACCCAATGGGAGCAAGAATCGAAAACTTTTTCATGATACTCTCTTAGATAACTCAAGTTATGAATATAATCCTAGATCAATAAGATCATCCAAATCCACCTAATATAGAAAAAGCTGTAATCAAGAGCTTTATAAGACAAATACCTCCTACTTTCAATGGATCATCTGATCCCTTAATCATAAAACAATGGATCAACTCCATTGAGAATATATTATCCATACTTCAATGTTCTAAACAAGATAAGTTTCTCCTAGATGGTTATTATATGGAAAGAGAATATGATTGGTGTTGGACAGTGATCAAGAATATGAAGCCAAAGGAAGAGATCCAGGTGGAGTGGAAGGAATTTTAGATTTTTTTTTTCTGATAAATAATTTCCCCACACTCTCTATCTTAAAATGAAAAGGGATTTCCTTGCCCTCAAGAAAAAAGACGACGAATCTATTGGGGAGTATGAGTAAAACTTAAAAATACTTGAACGATACACCTCCAGTTTTGTCATTACCCCCGAATTCAAGGTTGAATGCTTATTTGGTCGCCTAAATCCTAATATACGAAAATCCCTAACAATCTGAGACTTTGATAGCTATGAGGAAATTTTCTGATGTTCTCTCAAAGTCAAAAGGGAGATCCTCAAATATCAAGGGTATCATAGGGATAAGAAAAATAAATTGGAGTTTAATATTAGAAGTCTGGTAGATAAATCTAAAATTGGAAAGAAATTCCAACATCCTACTTGTTAAAGGTGCGAAAAGAAGCACCCACAAAATTTTCTAAAGGGTATGAAGAAATGATTTAGGTGTGGGAAGGAAGGAAACCTGAATAATGTCTACCGATAGAAGAAACCCTCTAATACGACAGAGGAAAGGAATTATCTAGTCAACCATCAGTGCATTGTTCATTTCTATAACTGTAAGGAACCAGTGCACTTTGAAAACCAATTTCCTAATCCAAGGGTTTTCGGAGACAACCAACAACCATAAATGTAGCAAGGGTGAAATTTTTTCCATCACTATCATAAAGGTAAATACAAAAATGAAGTTGTGATAGGTACACTAGTTATTAATTAAATAATATCAAACATACTTTTTAATTATAGTTCTAAACATTCCTTTATATCATGAAATTTTAGTAGAACTATCTAAACACCACCACAAATCATGGAAGTAGAGATGTTGGTGAAAATAGAAAATGGAGAAATTATTGCATCCTAATTATATAACTCCTCCCATATCAACATTTGTGGGATGAACTTCCTATAGAACCTTTTAATACTCCCTTTGGTGAAATTTGATGAAATTCTGGGAATGTATTGGATTTACCTACATAGAGCCAATATAAACTACCATGAGAAGAAAATCACACTTCGTATTGCGAATCAACCCCCGATTCTGTACAAGTGAAAAGATGAGGATGAATCTTCTTAAGCACCATCATTTCAAGTATGGATATTATTTCCCTATGAGAAAGCGTATCTAGCTTAAATGATTTATTCTAAGGAAAGAACCATCCTAGAAGACATGAATGTTATGAGGGAATACGATGATGTGTTTTCCAAGGAATTTTTTAGTCTTCCTCCTAGTTGAGAGGTTGAATTTTTAATCGATCTTATACCTAGGGAATTTCCATTATCCAAGAAACCATATATAATGGATACTGTATAACTTGAGGATCTTAAGTAACAAATATAAGAGAATATGGATAAAGGGTTCATACGCCCAAGTGCTTCACCATGGGGTGCACCATTCCTCTTCATTAAGAAGAATGATGAGTCAATGTGCCTTTGTGTTGATTATTGTGAGCTCAACAAGATCATGATAAATAACAAGTATCCTCTTCTACAGATAATGACTTGTTCGATTAGCTATGTGGAGCACAATTATTCTCCAAGGTGGATCTTTGGTCAGGATATTATCAAGTAAGGGTGAGGAAAGAAGACATCCCTGAGACTACTTTTCTTACAAGGTATGGGCACTATGAGTTCATAGTGATGCCATTCAGACTCACTAATGCTCTAGAAATATTCATGGAATTGATGAATATAGTCTTTAGAGATTACCTAAAAATATTTTTGGTAGTATTTATAAATTATATTCTAATATACTCCAAAAGTAAGGAGGAGTATGAGGAGAATTTGAACACTGTGATAAAAACCTTATGAAAGGATAATATTTATGCCAAGTATAGTAAATGCGAGTTCTGGTTGAAGAAAGTCTCTTTCTTGGGGAATATCATCAAAATAAATGTGATATCTATAGACCCTTCAAAGAAGGAAGTAATTAAAGGGTGTATGAGGACAAAATCTATGATAGATATCCATAGTTTCCTTGGATTATCTAGGCATTATCACTGATTTGTGAGAAATTTTTCATGATTATAAAACCCTCTTACCAAGATAAATCAGAAGGGAGTCAAGTTTTCCTAGAATGATGAATGTGAATAGAAATTAAATGAGTTTAAAAGGAGTATTATCACTACCCTTGTTCTCACACTACCCACAAGTGGAGAACATTTCATGGTATTCAGAGATGCTTTGAAGAAGGTATTAAGCCGTGTGTTAATGTAGAATGAAAAACTAATAGCCTATGATTTAAGGAATTTAAAAATTTATGAGAAAAATATCCCACACATGATATAGAGTTGGAAGCTATGATAGTTTCCTTGAAAATATGGTGGCATTATCTCTATGGTGAGAAGTGTGAGATATATATTGATCAGAAGAGCCTCAAATAAATATTCACACAAAAAGAGATTAATATGCTCTAGTGAATATGGTTAGAGCTCATCAAGGATTATGACTTCTCAATCCACTACCATCCTTGTAAATAAAATAAGGAGATGAATGATATAAGTATAAAGGAACCAAAAATTATATCATTGACGATAATTGATAAGGATCCAATTTTCTTGGATTTTAAGAGGATGGATATGTGAATCTTTAAGGATAGAACACCATCAATACTTCCTCAAATGATTAATCAACCACACCTCATGGAGAAAATAAAGGATGGTCAAATAAATGATGTGGAAATTCATAAAATTGTGAATGCCATGAGAAAGGGGAAATACTTAGAGTTTAAAATTGATAAAGAAGGAATTGTAAGATTTGGGTCAAGACTATATGTTATATCAAATCTGGAGTTAAAGAAGGAACTGTTCGATAAAGAACATAGTTCGAATTTCTCCATTCACTAGGGAAGAAAAAAATATATATCAAGATCTCCATGAGCACTATTGGTGGGACAATATGAAGAGAGAGATCATTAAATATACATCAAAGTGTTTTATAAGCCAAAAAGTGAAGGCTGAAAGTCTTAAGTCTAAGGGGATGAGAAATAATTACCCATACCAACATGGAAATGGGAGAACATAACTATAGACCTTGTCATAAGACTTATGAAGAAATACAAGGGAAACAATGCTATATGAGTTATTGTGGATCTTCTTACAAAGATAGCTCAATTTATAGAAATTCAAGAGGAGTTATCCTTGGATCAACTTGGATAGATATACAATAGAGAAGTGGTAAGGCTGCATGGAGTACCACTATCGATTGTATTCGATTAAGATCCGAGATTCACCTCTATGTTTTGGAAAAGTATCCCTCATGATCTAAAGAATAAGCTGAAATTAAGTACGTATTATAACCCTCAAAATGATGACCAATATGAGTGGACTATCCAAACACTTGAGGACATGTTGAGATCATTCTCAATTGATTTCAAAGGAGGATAGGATCAACATCTTCCTCTGGTTGAGTTCTCTTACAACAACTGTTTCCACTCAATCATTTAAATGGCTTCCTATGAAGCCCTTTATGGGAATAGGTGTAGAACACCTACATGTTTGGATGATGTTGGGGAATAAAAACTTCTAGGTTTTGAAATGGTCTAGGAAATTGTGGATAAGGTTAAGACCATTCAGTAGCACATCAAAGTTGCTCAGAGTCGATAAAAGAGCTATACTGAAAATAATCGATGAGAACTAGAGTTTTATATTAGAGACATGGTATTCCTTTTCATATATACATGGAATAAAGTGATGATATTTTGGAATGAGTTAAATCTTAGTCCAAGGTACATTGGTCCTTCTAAGATCCTTGATCGTATCGGAGTAGTGGCCTATCGACTAACACTCCCACCAAACCTATCTCAAGTACATGATGTATTCATTGTATTCATATTAAGCAAGTACATACCAGAACCATCACATGTACTCAATCCAGAGGTGGTAACATTGGATAATGACCTTTCTTATAAGTAATATTTGATGAAGATCTTAGCTCGTAGAGAATTGTTTTTACAAAATAAGACAATGCCCATTTTCAAAGTGTTGTGGAGAAACCAAAAGTTTGAAGAAGCAATGTGGGAACCTGGGGAGGCGATGAAGTAGAGTTACCCTCATCTTTTTTAGTGAGGGAATATAAAATTTCAATGGTGAAATTTCTTAAGGGGGGAAGATTGTAACGACCCAAACTATTATAAATAAAATTCCATTTTTTGAATTATTTAAATGTATTATTATGTAAGATGGTTATGGAAAACACATGAAATCCTTTAGTTTTATCCTGTCAGATTTAATTGACCATTAAGAATCATTATCATTGATAATATATTCATTGAATAATGATCACATGATTAGTATAAATACATGGTTTTGAAAAATCCAATTTTCACAGACAAAGAAAGTGATGACCTCAACCAGTAGGATCATACCCTATGAAACCCATTTATCAGAGCTTCCCTAGGAGATATCATCTCTAGGATTTTCTATTCACCAAGCCCAAGCTTAGATCCTATAACTTAAGCATGAGAAAAATTGTTTACAAGAGAAGTTCAAGCTCATTGAGACCACGAACCAAACCATGTTCGCCGAACCACCCCATGAAAGTCCCACCATCGCAGAACTTACTATTAGGGAATATACTGGCGTGTTAAAGGGATATATATCAAGAACCTTGAAATATGAATTTGTACATTATTTTTTATAGAATAATAAATATATTTCCATCCTATTATTGTTACATTGTAAATGATTTTTATATAATAAAGCACAAATTTTATTTTTGGTTAATATTCAAATTCAACAATTTATGAATTAATTTATTTTTTTAAATAAATAAATAAATATTATTATTAAATAATTTTTATTAAATATAATTGATCATATAATTTTTATAGATTCAAATGTAATTTTTATAAGGGTTTGAAAAATTGTAATTTATCAAAACCCATCATTTTTAATAAATGTCCGCTATTATTTGAAAAGTAAAAATTTAAATATTCAAAAATTATTTAGGTAAAATGGATATTATTTTTTAATCATAATGTAAAAGTTATTCAATGGTTAATTTTTTTATAATTTTCTTAGACTGTCAAATTTTCGAGTAAAAATTAAACTCCATATAAATATAGTTTGTGTATTATGACATCATAATGAACCAAAATTGATGTAATAATTACTATAAATGGGATAAATGACCAAATATATGTTTTAACTTTAAAATAATGTGATTTTAAGTTAATTTAATTTATTTTTAAAATCTATTATGATTCCTCCAAAACTTATAATATATTTTAAGGTTTTAAAATTCTTTCTTTAAGAGTGTGATTAACCTACACATAAGCAAGGGAATTATTTTATTAAGTTTGTAACTTTAACTTATAAAATAATGTAAACTAATCCTATTTGGTAGAAACCATGGAAAAAAATGGTATGGTTTGTGGTTTTGAATATTTTATTATATAGAATCCAAAACCAAAATAATAAAGAAATCATCCTCTTTTGCTATATAAACCCACACAAGATTCCATTTATCTTCACTAAAACTCTTTATAGAACACAGACACTCTTCCTTCCACTCCCTAGAGTCCTTACAAGTCACCCCATTCTTTCAAGAATCCTCTCCCAAGCCTTTGGATTCACACACTCAAGTAAGGGATTCCTCTCCCCTCCTTTCAATTCAAGAACTTTCTTTGAAATTAGTCCTTTTAATTTCAATTTATTATATTTACATTCATTTATAAACATTCCTTTAATTCCAAATGGTTGTTATTTTAATGATATATCATTTATCCTCTCTTAATTTTTCCTGCTTCCTAATCCGTTACTATATAGAAATTCCATAAGGGATATTCCACTCTCCTATTTTATTAAGAACTCCTTTTATGTAATGTATTTTAATTTTAATTTTATCATGATGGGATATGTTCTACCATATCCACCATAATTTCCATTTTATGTCTATGTGATGAGATGTCCATTTATGTCTCATAAACCCATTTTTTTGAATTTCTAAGTGACGCCATTATGAAACCAAAATTATATCCCAATTTTCCATGCCAAACCAATTGTGTTGTGAATATTGTACCCATTTCTTATTTAGGGTGTTAAAATTTATGTGCATATAATTTTTATTAGGGACTTGAATGTATTTATTCCACATTCCTTGATCATGAAATAAATTATTATGATGAATGAATTCATGTTATATGATCTATGTGGAAAACTTAAGCATGGGAATGAAATGATTATGATGGGTGCACCGAGACAATGCTCTAATGAATTGGGGAATGTTTAGTATCATGATACGTAATTTTGGGATAGAGAGTAAACTTGATTCCTTTATTGGAATTTTTACACCATGATGTCTTGGCGGTTTAGCCTTGACATATTTTTATGATTCGGTGTTTTAAGTTGTTTCCAAATTTCCCATGTTACGATTATCATGTTATGTCATGTCTCATTGTTCATGTTTATGATTCCTAATTTTTTATAACCCATTGATATGCCTATTGTCTAACATGTTTCTTCTTATTCAATTTTTATTCCCTTATTAGGATTTATAGATCACCCCTTTCTCATTTTGACCCCAGGTTATCCCTTGCAGTTTTAAGTATAAAGGAATATTATGAACATGTTAAGGAGGTTTTCAATAAAGAAGATGAATTAATTTTATTTCATGGATGACCGATGCCAAATATTACCTTCAAAGAATCTGCAGCCTTTTCGACCCTAATTAATTAAACTCTTAATGAACAAAAAAGGGAGTTCTTTGACAACATCATGATAAATAATTAACCCGACTGGTGCGCCTTAACCATGTCATCATTAGGGTGATTTTGTAGGAAAGTGTTTCATGAATTAATTCATGTTAAAAATGAGAATAATGAATGGCTGGTGTATCTTTGGCGAAAATGGATCCTGATTAAAATGATTTTTTTATTTAGAGGATAAGGAACCATTCTTTGTTGACAGAGGAGAATATCTATAGGAAAGTCATATTTCTAGCCTCCCGGTGTTGGTGTGCATCATTCCAAGCCATGAATAAATGTGGATCTTATTCTTTAGCTATTATTGGGCATGGGTAATCTGGTATTATATCATAGTGTGTATGAGTATGGAGGGGGAGGGGATTCCATCAAAGATTTAATAGCTTCCTGGTTCTAGGGGTGGACTGCAACAATGAGGAGGAAATGGTGAGGAGATTGGTCCTAACTATGATATAATGGGTCTTGTGAAAAAAAAGGAACAAAGAAAGGGAGGGAATGACCTGATCTTGACTATTCATTCAGGTTTGGGTCAGTTTTATGATTGCGGAGTTGGGTGGATTTAAATATTGCTGGTACAATGAAACCTCTCTAAGGATGATGATACCAAGGCTGTTGCTCAACTCAGGGGGGGAAATGGTGGAAACGGGGCATGGGTATACTAGACCCCCCTATGGAGAAGACTGAAACTAAATATCGATGGGTCATGTGTTGTTAGGAACATGAAGGGAAAAGGTATGACATTGATAATTCTCTTGGAGCTAAGGTAAGGTCTTGCATGAGTTGTCTCCTGCTATGTAGATTCTACGAAATCTCCATCCAAGAAGTGGAGTCTGATTCTAAAACTCCTATTGGCATGCTGCAAGGGTAGACCAGTCCACCATGGGAGCTGGTTTATTTGATTAAGAAATGGAGGAAGCTCTTTCCCAATGGTTTGAAGGTTGGCCACACATGGATAGAGGGGAAGTTTTCTGCTAATTCCTTATCTAGAAAAGGGGATCCAGAAGAGCTGATCATCCAATATTTTAGTATGAGTTCCCTCCCTAATGATTTTAATTTAATTGTAAAGTTCAATTCTCTTATTATTTATCACTTTTGACCACCTTAATTGTTGCGCCTCCTTCCTTTTATTTCAATAAAAAATATTTTCAGGAATAATGTACCTAATTACAAAGACACTATAATTAATAATATTTTGGGTTGTATTAAGTGTGATATTATGTAAATAATCATGTAATAGTGTGAAATAAAGAACAAGGTTGTTATATGACCCTATTTTATTTATTAATATAATTTCAAAATATTTTTTAGTTGTAAAAATCTATGTCAATGACATTATCTTTGGATATTCGAGAAATGTTTTGTGTACTAAATTTTAAAAAATGATTCCAAATGAATTTGAAATGAGTTTTATGGGTCAGTTAAAATTCTTATTTGGATTTTAAAATTTTCAAAATAATGAAGGAATTATTTACAACCAAAGTAAGTACAATAAATATTTCTTAATAAATTTTTGCTTGAATAATAGAAAATGATGTGATACTCTAATGAGTGCTACCTATAAATTGGATATTGGTGAAACTGGAAAACAAATTGATAAAACCACTTATAGAGGTATGATTGGGAGTCTACTTTACTTAACTACTACCTAGAATGATATTATGCTTAGTGTGTGTATGTTTTTTTATTTACAAGAAAACCAAAAAGAATCACATTTACTTTATGTGAAAATAATTTTCAAATACCTCAAAAGTAAAACCAACTTAGGACTATTTTATTCTAGTGTAAATACATATAATCTTGTTAGTTATCCACATGTATATTTTTTTGGTTCTAAATTAGATAAAAAACAACCTCTGGATCATGTAAATTTTTTGGGTTAGTCACTAGTTTCATGGTATAGTAAGAAACAAAAATTCGTTGAATTATCCACTAGTAAAGCAGTGTACATAGCTACAGGCAGTTGTTGTGCGCAGATTATGTGGATGAAAAATAATTTTCTAGACCATGGATATCAATTTTTACATGTACCTATAAATTGTGACAATAAAAATGCTATAAAAATTTATAAGAATCTTATGTATCACTCTAGGAAAAAAATATTGATATAAGACATCGGTTTTTGAGAGACCATTTTCAAAATGTTGATATAACTATTGAAGTCATTAGAATCAAACATCATATTAATGAAATATTCAAAAAATATTTTAATTTTGAGAGAATCATCTATATCACACATGAACTTGGAATGATAAATTTTGTTTAGTCTTTTATTCTTAAATTTACTTCTGTTATGGTAGAGGAAAATCAATTGACTAGTGTTACTACTAGGATATAATATTAGTCATACTACTATTGGATGATCTACCATTGGATGATCTACCATCAATGATATAACATTGGTGTGCTACCACAGTGTGCTACCATTAGAGATATACTGTTGGGATCTACTGCTCACGTGCTACTATTCCAAATTCTCACCATTTATTTCCTTTAATTAAAATTATTATTTCTCATAAATTTTATTATAAATATTATCTTTATTTAAAGTTTTTTTTTTCAAATTTTAAATTCATAAATGATAATAATTACATATTAAAGATTCTACACAATTTCCCTCTCACACACCTCTTTTGAAAATTCTTTGTCTTCTCTCTTGACCTGCGACCTTTTACCATCACCCTTCAACCCTTGAAATTGTGAAAAAATGGTACGGGTGATGCATCATGGTGGATAAATTGATGAGATACATCATTAAAAGAAGTCTATAGGATAGTCTAGTAGGCCGATGAAACCAAATAATCCACATCTTGCATCTTATGTAGTTATAACTGATAAGTAAATATATGATGCATTGTTAACATCAAGAAAGTTACTTATATGGAATATGATTCAAGACCAAGGATGTGATGAATGGTTTTAGATGAATGGTATACCATTATACCCTTGGTTGATTCATGATTTCTATCTGCATGTTGAGTATCATTTCAAAGACAATAAGGATTTTATCAAAATAATGGTGATGCAAAATCTATCATGTTCTCTTCAAGATAGTGGGATAAGTGTCTAAAAATTACACAAAAATGGTATTCATGAATATTATCAAGGATATTTTCCCATAAATCATGATAACTTCATGGTATAGGATGTTCTTGTTGAGATTACTAGGAATTCAATTGTTTTAAGACCTTCTTTAGTGGATTTATATAAGGAATTACATTTTTTGTTCAATTTTATTTGGCATATTCTATGTCCCAGAAAGGGGGAATTTGGAATTATGAGGCATTGAGTTATATTATTCTTATTTATTATGAAAAGAGGAGACACATTTAATCTTTATAGATATTTGATGGTTCACATGATGGATCTGTGCATGCCTTATTCAAGATTGAATTCCCTTGACCATCCTAAGATGATATCTTCTCTTTTAGAAGAAAGTGTCTTTGTTCCTAAAGAAGTGTGAATGGTAATAAAGTATGACTTTTTTTTTGTCTTAGATAAGACAAATTCAAGAGGATGAGAGTAAAATATAATCTATGGATGAAGATATGAGTTTTATATAGTGATAAGCTAGATAATAAGTTCATCACAATTGAGAATCCTATAAGGACAAGAAATTTAGTTGATCCTAGCATAGAGCCAGATGAATTAGTAGAATATTATTTCAATGAATAAAGTGAGGCTGTTGTTATTATTGAAGTTGAAGCAGAAGAAGCTACATATAAGAAAGAGGTGTATGTACCTATTTCAATGGAAGAGAGGAGTGATCCAGATGTAGTTGAAATATTAAATGTTTTATATGGCCATCCTAGTCCACCTCTGTACCTTACAATTTTTTTTGTTAGAATAAGAATATGATTTAAAATAAATTGAAGTCACAAATGATGATCAATTTAAGGGATCTACATCAAAAATTCTAGATAATGTGGTTATTCTATTTGATGATTTATAATATGATATTGATGATGGAGATGTGGATGAGTAGTCTAATCCCTACCATACTTCAAATGAGTCTAGTAGATCTTCTAGTGGGGAGTGGTAGGGTTACTCCCCACCTACTTCCACAAGATATAAATATGATGATAGAGATGAACTAATTGCTTCAAAAGGTAAGTATTTTGGGAACCGTGTTGAAATGGTTACTTCAGATAGAGATGAGTATGAGGAACTATATAAGGGTGAGAATTATCCAAAATTTACCATGATTCTTCTAGAATATAATGAATCTAGTGATGATGATGATGCTGATGATGAGGTAATCCCACCTGAGCATGGTGGAATTTCAATCTCAGTTGCTGAGAGAGATCTTAATGGATACTTGGTAGATCAGATTGATAAGGAGAATATTTTAAAAACATTTCCTTATACTGGTCATTATGTGGAAACTAGTAATGAGGTCGCTTCAGTGAATACATAGGAGAGGTCTTCACCTCCTCATCCTTCTCCCCCTCCTCACACTATCTATCTCACTAGAGAAGATCTCGATGCCTTTAAGGAAAGTTTGTTATAATATTTTAGTGAAGTGATCATATCCTCTTCCTCTCAAGAAAATAATCTCAGTAAGGATGATAATTACTTGATATTATCCTTGGTAGTTTCTCATCTCTAACATAAAATTCTCCTCAAAATAGAAAATATAGAAATAGAGAACAAGAGGATAATAGAATAGGTGATTGACATTCATCCATATTTGGAGGAAATGAGAGCATGTTAATAATAAAGCGATCTATCTCTTTTGGAAAGACTAGAATATTTTCCTTTTTTAGACCTTCTTCTTCCATATCTCTACCTCCCTATGCACCAACTTCTGTTGATGCTGACTTAATCATGTCCATTGTGAGAGAGGAGTTAAAATCTATATTGGTGATATTTCTTCTTCTTATTAGGTTGATAGTTGATAAATTAAATCCCATGGTGATCGTATTTTCAAGTTTGTTAGAGAGTTCTTAAATGATGCTAGAAGTGATAGAGAAATAATTACTAAGCCCATTAAGTACTATCACTCTAGGATTTATACCAAGAATGAAATTATTTCTCACTTTAAGTTATTGGATGAGAATTTGAGAATTCTTTCTATGACCAAGTATTTCAAGGATAAAGTGACCTAGTTTAAGACCTTTCCTCCTCTAATCAAGTTGTTTATATAAGAGAAGACAAACATTTTCAAGGATATAGAGAATTGTGGTTGGGTGATTAATTAGTTTGTTGAGTTTATGGAGCCGTTTCTTTATACCACCAGGACTTTTTTTATTGCACCTCCAACCATTATTATGACTACCTCACTTTCCACACCATTATTAACACCCATGAAGACCAATTCTATAATAGTTAGTTCTTTTAGACTTACACCTATGGAACCTGTATGAAATCTCTGGCCAATTGTATTCAGGCCTCCTGTACCTCCTCTTACCCCCACTTCTTCTCCTCAAGTTTCTCGAAAAGGAAAGGACCCAGTGTATCCTACCTCTACTCAGGATGTAGAGTCATCTTCAGAATTTGATTAGGATTTGATATAGAAGTAATTTTTGTAAATCCTTTATGATATAAATTTTTTACTTTATTATTAAATAGAAATTACCACTTTTTATTCTTTATTGTGTGATTTTTTTACTTTAATTCTCAGTTGTATATTTTTGATAATCCCAAAAGGGGGAGAATGAGTGTATGGAATCTGTGACACTTATTCACATTACATAAGAACTTTTATTGTTAAGTAGATTGTACTCAAGACTGTACTAGTTGTGTTCATTTTATTCACTTTTGGACCTCTTTTTGTATGATTATGAATTCCATGATTTGTGATCATAAAAAATGGGGAGATCATTGGCTTAATCCAAAAACATCATTAATTTAATGATCTCAAATCATGTTTTTTATGTTACTAATGAGTTTAAATGTTTTATATTAGTCAGTTATTTTATGGTCAAACTCATAAAAATAGCTACATCCTGAACCTACCTTCATCATCTACTATTTGTTAAATTGAGCTACCGATAGTTGAAAAGATCTATCATCACAAGATATCACTCCAAGTTCTTGTTAGTTAAAGATGCACCTATAGTTTAAATTCTACAACCTCCATATAGATCTACCACTAGTCAAAGCATCAACCGTCAAATGGTACTACCATCAATAGATGTAACCTTAAAGTAAATTTACCATTAGTTCATTGAAAATTGATACCACCTAGTGTTTCTACCTGAAATATATCTAAAACCAGAAAAGGTCTACCACTAAAAACTGCAACAATCAGAATCCAGAGCTACCTCCAGAGCTACCAATTGTTTTATTACCATAACTATTCATAATTAAATTAAAAATTAATTCTCCAATGGATAAATTAAGAATTCAAAGAAAGCTAGATTCATGTGAATTTAAGAATTATTATCCATAAATAACTTCACATATGGTTTAAAGTATGAGTTATATCTATCTCTTAGTATGAGGATTCTACTTATTCTATTATTATCCTATAATAGATAATTAGACTGGATGGAATGCTCTATATTCATAAGATCCCTCTTGTGCATGTAGAAATGTATGAATATGAATGAATACATAGAAATAGAATCACAAATGCTTTGAAACACAAAATACACTAGATACATATGTGTGTGGAAGAACAATAATCAATAGATTGTCTGAGTACAAATATTTTTATAGACTTCCACATCACTCTATTTTTATAGACTTTCTATGAAATCTCTATTGAATCATTTAAAATAAATGCTTAGAGATTACCAGAAAACAAAATCTATTAGGATTAAGCTACATCATAATTTCAAATCTCTCATTTCTTGAACTTTATGTTTAACATAATTTTGAGCTGTGATTTTTTTATTAATCTATTTATCTATAAAAAAATCTTCTATACTGAACTTGAGAGTTCTAGAAACTCTCTTAGAGATCTTTTCATTTGTATTCCCACATAAAAACATGGAAGATTTTATGTGACTTATATCTATTTTGTCCCAAAAATAACTATGGAAGAGGCTTGTGTATAGCCCAAAATTCCTTAGTAAATTTGTTTATAAAACCCAATCCAGGTTTTGGATTAGTTTATTGTATAATAAACTGCTTAGAAGTAGGTGATTTAAAAGTAGAGGGGATTAACACAAGTAAATTAGTTTCAAAAGTTAAATTATTTTCAAAAGTATTTTAAATGAGATATGATCGATCTTTTAAGAATATTTTATAAAGATCAAATTATATAATTATACTAATTTTTCTAATTGGATTTTTTTTTCAAAATGGGGGATTTAAGTTTAAACATTATTTTGAACATAAATTATTAATTGGAAACTCAATTCACCCCCTTTTGAGTTTTCTACTCTGACCAATAGATAATACATTAAATCATGTAAAATACCCTCTAAGAGGGAAATTTTTAGTTGATTCCTTTATTGAAGAGGGACCTCTAACTTTTATTGGATTTTATGATCCTATAATCTCTTAATAATAGATTAAAATATTTTCTCTATCCTTCATTGCTCTGAGAAAGAGATTATCATATTTACTATTTTATACCTTGAGGGAGAATCCAATCAGTGTTAAAAATTGATCAAGAATATGAATCCCATGTAAGACATGGAATATATTGAGTGGTTCAAATTCAAGAAGTTATTTATCAATAAATACTTCCCTCACACTCTCTTTCTTAAAATTAATAGGGAGTTCCTTACACTTAAGCAAAAGAACCATGAATCTATTAGATCTTATGAGGTGAAATTCACAATACTTGAATGATACAAATCTTGTTTTTTAATTAACACCAAATGTAAAATTTTCCACTTATTTAGTGGGATAAATCGAGTCTAGGAAGAGATTTGGAAATTTGTGACTTTAACAACTATGCATAATTTATCTAATATACCCTCAAAGTTGAGATAGAAATGGGTGATTCTCAGTGGTCTCATGAGAATAGATATGTAAAAAAACCCATCTCCCTATGAAGGTAACCCACTTAGGTTGGAAATTAAGGAATATGGATAGTGACACTTAAATACCACCTCCAATAGGCCACAAGTTAGAAACTAGCATCGAGGGAATATCATACACACAAATAGGAGGGATTACACTCTTAGAAGAATATGAGGAATGAGAGTTAAGATAATATAACTAAAAAACTTCATATTATAATAAAATTAAGAAAATATCCCAATACATGAATGTAATATCATACAAAATTAACAACTACCAAAAGGAAAATACAAGCATCAAAATAAAATCCACGATAGCTACTTCAAAGTCCAAGCAGATCCTGAATAACTCCATGATCTAGTAATGTCTAACCTAATCACTAAACTATTCCTGTGGACCTGAAAAATAGTTTATATAGATTATGGTGAACATAAAAGGTATACTCAATTGGATCCTCCCTAGATCCTCTCATGAAAATGTGAAGAAAACATAGTAAATCCTAGTTAATAAACAATAAAACTAACTTATCAGCTGATTAGGTCTGCTAATTTTCTATCCTCACCATGGCTCTCTCACTAAGTATCACATACAAGAAATAATATAATATCTAATAAAATATAAAATTATAGGTACCCACTACCACTACCCCATTGATTTTCCTCTCTCACCCCAAAATTGTATGTCCTAATTCACATCTCTCTAATAAGCCACATGATTCAAAGAAAACTATATAATAACCTGCATGATGTGCATCATAATATCTCATCACCACCACCACCTATAGATAGTAACCGAGTAGTTTCTTGGATCCACCATATCTTGTACACTATGTACTACACCTAAATCCATCACAACCCTTACATATTATAACTATAATAATCCTTAGTATACTATATCTGGAGATACATGTGTGTCAAATAACCCCAAGCCATTATAACCCTCTAAACACATATAAAGGATGCTAACCTCCATTCGTACCAGTACATATGTAATACTACCAGGATAAGAGACTGGGGGAGAGAGGTTAGTCATCCATCCATACTCTTTAACCTAGATGTTGGGTAAAACACCATATAGAATACATTGGGTGTTAGTAAACCTACTAACATGGGTAGGGTAGAGTATGAAATCACATAACATTTTAAATATATAACTCACAACTAAACTAATGAAAAATACCTAGCTATAACCTCAATTACAATTATCACCTCTTGGACACCTTACTTCCAACACTAAGGAATATATATCCTATAGGAACACAAACATTCCAAGATCCATTCAATAAATTATTGATTTAAATATTCCATATTTACATAATTTCCAACCAAATATCCCATGTCAACCATGGAACTCCCAATATCATGGGTTAAATCATTTAAAATATATTACCATTCCATAATTCTAATAACTTTAGGACTCATCCTAAGTTAAAATAAAAGATGCATAGTCCAAGAAAAACCAGCTTCATTAGGCAGTGGGGAAAGGAATAAAAAAATCAAGCAACCCAAATATATGGAATTTAAAGAAATAAATTCATAGAAGAAAAGAAAACAAGTTTTAAATTCATTAGATATAGGAAATACTAGCTTCCACCCACTCCATCAGTCCTGGTACCATCCCTGACACCACTATGCATATCACTAACCATTCCACTATCATGGGCACCAACTGCTACCACAAACTCTAAAACCCTTTCCATTTCTCACTAAACCATAAACCATCCCAACCTCACATCATGTCCAATGAAAAGGATCCACATACATAGAAATCACACAAGGTGGCAAGAAAATAAAAAAATAGTTAATAGGGCATTTAGGTTCTTGAACCAAGGCATCTAGCCTTCACAAGAAAACATGATTGCTCAGCCCCAAAAAATTATCTTTAAAAAGCAACCAATTTGTTACTGTATTGAATTAAACACTTTATTTAACACATGTTACAACCATTGAAAACCTAAGGAATAATCTATAAACAAATATAAGTGATTTAACATACTCTGAGAAACACTTTAATTTCCATCAATTATAAGGAATAAAAATAATAATTAAAAATGAATCTTTATTTATTTCAACAAGCATTGCTAGCTTTAAATTATTTATCCAATTTCCAAGACTAAAAAACATGCTAAACTACAACATCAACAAGATATTTTACACTATCTATAAAATCAAGAGAGAAATCATTAACACGATGTAAAAAAATGTGATTGATACAACATAAAACCAAAAATTCATTCCTTAATCTTGGTTTAATATTTATTAAGGTTAATTTCACCATTAATCAATGGGATAGAGTATGATAAACTGACAATTTTACTTAATGTAAGAGAAATAATGAATCCCCTGCCTCAAGACTTTCAATGTTATTCAAAAAAAAATAGAAAAATAAGAATAAATCTCTGATCACCTCTCCCAAAACGAACCCACAATACTTTATGTACTATAGGCCATAAATTCACTGAAAAGCATCAAAATAACTCCATGAGAAATGAAAGAGATAAACCTCCATATAAAGAGAAGGTATAATGGGTGAAAAAACCAAAATTAAGAATAATACACTAGATAAAGAGGTAAAACTCACCTCAGATCACCATAGATTAAAATCTAGAAGATGAGAATAAATATCAATTAAAAGGGATTAAAAACATCCTAAAAGTGATCCTCTAGCCACCTACAGTTTGGGAGAATTCAGAGTATTTAGGAGAGTTCAAGGGTGAAATAGGTTTTATATTCATTATACCAAATGAACATTAATGGTGTGAATGGTTCATTTACGTTATGAATTGTTCGAGTTTATGTACCATTATAAAATGCATCACCTATATCCTATAAACTCGAGATCAATTCACATCATAAACTACAAGTTCATGCCATGAGTTTTTGAGGGAAAATTTACTGAATATGACTCTTCACCCATTCATTATATACTCCGAATGGCCCGAAGGCCTTCTTTTTTTATTTTATTATAGATAATCCCCCTTTTAAGGGTTGAAGGGGAACCCATACATGACCTGTAGGCCCAAGGCACAAGGCCCAACATGACTCGTAATACATGACCCGAAGGCCCAGACTGTGAGCTCCTCATGTTAGTATATTTTAGTTCCCAAACTCCACTAAACTCACTCAGATATCCCCCCTAGCACCATATACTACAGAAAAGCACAAAGGAATGGTTTATAAGGGTTTGATCCATTATATCGTATACCTTTTAAACAATTATCATCCTCAAGAATTAAAACCAAACCATAAGAGAAGAGAAGAATATGGGGTTATCCAAATAACCACCCTACGAGACACCTCTCAAGAATCTCTCCTTCACAAGAAAATAACCACCTCACATAGAGGGATAAGGTGAAAAACTATGAAACATTATCAAACACCTCTAAAATAATATATTGGGGGAG
Organism: Viscum album; assembly: GCA_963277665.1. Lineage (NCBI taxonomy): Eukaryota > Viridiplantae > Streptophyta > Magnoliopsida > Santalales > Viscaceae > Viscum > Viscum album. The sequence continues at coordinate 878,791,990 of OY728153.1, read as the reverse complement.
ATACCTATAAAACATGACCAAGGTCATAGAAAATTAATCAAGGAAGAGATGAATATCTCATTATCCAGATAAAGTTAAACATTATAAAAACACCTTTTCAAAGAATAATACATTACCAAACAAATTGGGATATAGAGAGTATATTTGTGACTCAAATTCCCAGGTTCTCTCCTCCATGTCACTGTGTCACCATAGGAAATGAACTAATAGAATATAATACCCATGTAACACCTTCTCCTGGAGGCCCTGGATCTCTATATGATGCTCCTCGAAGATTGTATCATCATCAATGTCAATATCACCCCAATCGATGTTGTGATAATTTTTATAAATATAGTGGAGAAATTCCAACATGTGAAAGTCAGGATGAATCCATATCATATGTGGGGGGAAGTGCTAATCGATATGTGATGGATCTAACAAGTACCAACACCTCAAAAGGCCCAAAAAACTGGGGTGAAAGCTTTCTCCCATGACCAAACCATTACTTCCCATGATGATGAGTCACCTTCAATAATACTTGATCTCTAATGATGAACTATAGAGGTACCCTCTTATGGTTTTCATAGAACTTATAACAATCATGCACCACCTTAATCTACTAAAAAATAACCTACACCATTTATGTCAGGCTCTGCACTAGTTCCAAACCAAAAATTACTGGCTCTCTAACCCTAGTCAATCACAATAGAGAATAGAATGTTTTTCCATAAAAATATTCAAATGGTGTCACACTAATGGTGGAGTGAAATATATTATTGTAATAAAACTTAACCAAAGGTATGAACCTCATCCATGAACCTAAAAAATACCATACACAAGCACAAAACATATCTTCAAGAGTCTAGATGGTTTTCTCTATCTGAACATTTATCTACAGATGAAAAGTAGTGATGAAGAACAACTGAGATCCAAAATCACAGTGAGGACCTCTATACACCATGGAGGTGAAACATGTATCACAATAAGAGATTATTTTTCTTATGAATCCAGGAAGACTCAACACCTCATCTATATACTTCCTTGACAAAAACTCCTCTGAACTTGACTCCTTGGTTTATAAAAAGTGAGAAGATTTTATAAAATGGTCCACAATTACCCATATAACATCATAACCTCCCAAATCTTGATGTAAACTGATGAATAAGTCTATAAAAATTCCCTCCCACTTCTATCAATAAATATATAATGGTTGGAGACAACCACCAGGAACACGGTGCTCAATATTAACCTTTTTGAAGAATAATGCTGAGATATGAATTCTATAATTGAAATCTTCAACCAAAACCACTAAAATTGACCTCTCAAAGAAAAATGAATCTTTTTCATGTCATGATGTACTTATAATGGAAATATTTGTAACTTATGAAGAACCACCTCATGCACCATCAAATTTATGAATTGATTCCCTTAAAAACACCAGATATTGATTATCCTCAGACCATAAATCTAGGGTATCACCACTGAAAACTCTATCTCAATTTTTTTTTACCTAGAATCCCCCAACTAGAAATCCACCACCTATTATAATAAATATAACCACACTTTCATCTGATAAATTAAACCTCTACCACTAACCTCTCCCATATCAAGATGCATGATGGATATATATTCCACCGCTCTCCAAGAATCCTCAAACTCATGCACAAAACCACTATGTGAGCACTTTCTTAGCACATTGGACACAACATTACCCTTTATCAGTGTATAAGAAATATCTAAGTCATATTAATACATGAATTTCATCCACTGTCATTGTCACAAGTTTAGGTCACACTAATAGAAGAAAAACCTTAGTCTGTTGTGATCAATGAAAACCACAAAGAATTTACTGATAAGTTTGTGTCACCATAATTTTAACGAAATCACAACCAATACCAACTCAAGATCACGAGTGACATAGTTACATTCATGGTGGAGTAACTTAAAAAATCCATAAGAAACAACCACTCTCTACTACATTGGGACACTACCCAATACAATATGTGAAGCATTAAAGAAGAATTCAAACTAGACTCCCTCTTTTGGAGAATGAAGAATTGGGGAATCGAAAAAATTCTCATTTTAATACTTAGATGATGTTTGGAACTGGTAATTCCATAAGAACACGTGATCATTTTTGGTCAAGGTTGTCATAGGAGTTACAATATGAGGGAATTCGGGTATAAACCTCATATAATAGCCCATAAGACTAAGGAAATTTTACATCTATACAAAATTCTTAGGGGATTCCCAAGAAAAATCCACCTCAATATTTAATATATACGTGGCTACTCTATGAAAGAAAAAAAATTCCATAAGAAAAAAATCTTCATGGACCCAGAACTCACACTTTGAAAACATAATAAAAAGATGATGGTGATGATGAATTACTAAAATGTCCCATGGATGCTCTACGTTCTCATCCTCATAAACCAAGTACACAACAATTTAATTGATAAAAGTCAGTAAAACTGGTCCATAAACTCTTTGAACACCATATTCATCAAGCCCATCAATACCATTTGAGAGTTCATTACAATGAATGACATTTCAATGAACTCTTAAAACCCATAATGACATCAGAAAGTAGTCTTTGGAATATCCTCATCCCTCATCTGCACTGGTGATATCCCAACCATAGATCGATATTTGAGATCTAACTATCTACTTTCAACTGATTGAATAAATCCTCAATACATGGAAGAGGGTATAAATTATTCACCATCACTTGATCCAATTAATGACAATTGATACTTAGACACATACCCCCACTGACCTTCTTTATAAAGAAAACCAAATCACTGTAAGGTGATATGATCGAATGAATAAAACCTCACTATAAGAGATCATAGATCTGTATCCATAGCTCCCACAATTTAGAAGGAACCATCCTATACAATGACATTGAAATAAGAGAATCACCCAACTGTAGCTCTATCCCAAACCTGATCTCTCATCGAGGGGGTAACACCACAACTCTTCAAGAAATACCTCAAGGTACTATTATACAACCTTAATAAATAATTCTAGATGAACCTATGATGAACTAATAATAAACTCTTCCATAAAATTAGAATGTTATTGGGTAATCCTCCAACCCATTAAGGGTATCTCTCTTCAATGAACATGATAAACTCTCTGTTAGAATTATAGAACACAATCCACCTCTTGAATAAATCCATGATAGCCTACACTAAATACATCTAGTACTTTCAAAGGATGATTTCATAGGATCGTATTCATAAAAATAATAAGTATCCCCAAGAGTGATGTTGACCAAACACTATCTCCCAGTATCTATACACTTCACACAAATTAGATCAACCTTTAACTAGTGCAGTCAATGATAAGGGCACGAGAAGCCTCTCCACATCAAGTCCCAAACCACATACCAGGGTAGGTGAAATGAAGGAGTTTATAGATCCTAAATAAAAAAAAGGAAACCACCCAAGTAGAAAATAAGAAAATGGTACCTAAAATGATGTCCAACTCACCTAATGCTGAAAAATACAGAGCATGCATTTGGCCATGACCTGCTTCACGACCTCTATGACAATGATGATGACCACCTCCATGATCTCACTATAATCTATAAGGATGAGTAACATCATGATATTTTCCACTGTATACCTCATATCCCCTATGATGATCATATTCTAGAGTACACCACTGTTGTTGGCTCAGTTGATACTACTACAATGACCGAACCTAAAGAGGACCACCAGTGGCATGCTGTTTTCTCAGAAAGGCCAGACATTCCCTCCACTAATAACCATTAACTCTGTAAAGAAAAAAACATATAATTCCCTAATAATGGTATGATAATAGCCAACCCTAGTGAAATGTGATTAAGAGGGCTAAGACCTACCCACAACTATCTGAAAATCCTTCTTTCTAGGTAATTAGGAACCCTAAACCATAGCTCTGCTATGTGGATAATCCTGATGACTCCCCTCTTAGGATGATCCAGTCCTAGATAGCATCCTATCGACAACCACTATTTTCACTAGTATCTCAATATATATCAGAATCATAAACAAAGTGACATGGTGCTAGATCTCTAGATGTAAATCCTACTTGAAATGCCTTGCTTTAACATCCTCATATGATAGTAGTACTGAAACATACCATTGAGGGATCTTGAAATGGATCCCAAACTCCCATAGGTTGAATCTCTCCTATTGAAGGGTAAGCAACTCTTGGATGCTAGTTGAATTTGAAGTTGAAGAAGAAACTCAACCTGGAATTGATTTCATAAATACCCTATAAAACATATGACTCCTCAGAATCCCTAAGGAATAAAAACCACTACTGCCTGGATTTTTCACGCAACATCACCACCACCAATGAAACCCAATACTCCTTCTAAGCACAGATCAAATAAAAGGCTATATCCACCTTCTCTAGATATAATTATATCAATAAATCTAAAAAAAATCCCTCACACTTCCAAATAATCTAGCATTGTAACTATTAAAGTTTTCTCCCCTAAGTGTCATTGTTGTTGGCATCAACCTTGTAACAATCTATTGAAATATCTTATTGAATATCTTCAAAAAAAACTTAAAAGGACACCATCCTAGAGCTATTCCTATAAAATAAAAAATGGTTAGGGACTCATAAATCCAAAATATGGAATATTTAATATTAATTTATTAAGGATCAACCTAACCCCAATGACTACCCAATTCAAACACAGGTGTAAACCGAAATGATGCATGCTCATTTTCTAGGTCTCTACCCTACAACTAATATCATTTTTCTTAGTATGCTCAGTAAAGTTTAAGGGTATTTCATTAGATCCCATGGGTCCCTAAATACCCATGTCCTAGATGGTATCCCATATTTACATCACATACTATGCTCATTTTACACTATCGCTCTACCAACCAAGGAAGTAATCACCAGTTCCAACCTCAAGAATCCATCATATCCCTCAACCTAAGCCTTTGATACCACTATTATGACCACTTCACCCCAAAGGTACCACTACTCATCAAAAAATGAAGGAAAAGGGATAGTGATTCTCAAATCCCACCTCCAATAGGTCATGGTTTGGAAACTAACACCGAGGGAATATCATACACAAAAATGAGAGACATTACCCTCTATGAAAAATATGAGGAGTGAGAAATAAGAAAAGACCACCAAAAAATTATGACTCATAATGAAAGAAATAAAAGATCCCAATACATACATGTAATTTCATACAAACTAAAAAAATTCAAAAAGGAAACTTCAAGTACCAAAATAAAATCCTTAATAGTGAACTCGAAGCCCAAGAAGCACCTGAACAACTCCCTGAGTTAGTGATGTTGATATAGATCAACAATATGTCCCCATAGACTTGAAAAATAGTTTATATATATTGGGGTGCTCATAATAGTTATACTTAGTTGGATGCTCCTTAGAACCTCTCATGTAAATACGAGGAAAGCATACTAAATCCCGATGAATAAACAATGAAACTAACTCATCACCTAATTATGTATGCTAAGTTACCAACCTCACTATGAATATATCATCAAGTATCCCATATAGGTAATAATATAATATCCAAAAAAATATAAAAGTGAAGGAAACATGCTACCACTTCCCCATTGGTTTTTTTCTCTCACCCCCACATTGCACATCCTGAGTCATCTCTCTTTAATAAACCACATGCATCAAAGAAAAATGTATAATTACCCAAACCCCATGCATCACATAATATCATAATGATCACCAACTTTAGATAGTAACTGAGTAGTTTTCGGGAGACACCACAACCCATAAAACATGTAATATACCTCAATCCATCACATACCATACATAATATACCTATAATAATCCATATGATACCATATACATAGATACATATATGTTAAATAACCAAAAGAAATTACAAACCTACACACACATATATATGAAGGTAACCTTCATGCGTACCAACATGTAATACTATAAGTAGAAGGGAGTAGAGGAGAGGGAGTAGTCAATCATCCATCTTCACCAACCTGGATTTTAGGGAAAACACCCTCTAGAGTCCACTGGGGGTCGGTTTACCTACTAACATGAGTGGGGTATCATATGAAATCATATAAAACAAGGAATATATAGATCAAAACCACATTAAGGGAAACTACCTAGCCTTAACCCCAACTGCAACTATCACCTCTCGAGCACCCATATTCCAATGCCAAGGAATAGATATACACACAAACATTTAAAGATAATTTCAATTAATTCTTGAGTTGAGCATTCCATATTTACATAATTACGATATGAATATACCAATTAAACCATTGAACTCCCAAACTCATATGTTAAATAATTTAATATTCATTACCATTCCATAATTCAAATCACTCTAGAACTCATCCTAAGATAATATAAACAATGCATAGAACAAGCACAACCAGCTGCATTAATAAGTGGGGAAAGGAATAAAAAATCAAAGAACCTAGAAATATGACCTTTAAAGAAATAAATTTATAAATAAAAATAAAAATATCTTTAAATTCATCTGTAGTGACTTGGATTTTCCATGTATTGTTTTTGGATATTATATGGATTATTTGTGAGACCATGCGCTAAGAAGGTGTGCGATTCTGAGGCCTGATTTTCCTGGAATAAATGTTTAAAATATATTAAATATATTAAATATCACATGAACCTTGTTTTCATGAAAAGTGGGATAACTTCTAAACAAGGTTCTAGGTCAGAAATCAGAAGGAACCATTGAGTTTAGAATGTGGGGTTTACTATAGGCGCAATATAACCTTGGTAGGTGTAATGTGTTTGTGGAAAAGTCATCATGAGCGTGGAAATGAATAAAATAATAAAATAAATTATTTTAATTATTTTTCATTGATGTAGTAATTGGAGAGTATTTAAGAAGATTGTTATGATATAATTCTAGGGTTAACCGCATAATCCTAGAGCTATTAGATAACTGTTGGAGAGAGTGTTAGAGGATCTCTCACAAAGAGAATGACAACCAGATCATAGATTTATGATTGATGCACAAAAAAATTTAAGGATCTTTCCAATGAAAATAACTCCAATTTTTTATGCATTATTGATCAATCCAAATTGAGGTAGAATGTTTAGTTGATTTGTTTTCCCCCCATTCTTAATTTATAGGATGATCGCAAATCAATTGAGAAATAGATTGATTCTTGGATTAGTTGTTTTACTAGATGGGTTTATTATAGGGATTTAATTAGGAGTTATTTATTTATTTTGGTTCCTTTATCATCATTATAATAAAAAAAATTGTGGCCAATCAAACATGGACAAGGCTCCTTCTTAATTTGCATGTTTCATGGTTTTGTCCCCTATTTCTCCGCTCATCGTGAGCATTTTTCATTTTAACTGTAGTTTGAAGTTTACCAATGAAATTGATCATTGTGCACCTATTTATTGGTGAATTGATTTGATATTGTAGATCTAGTCTCGACTTGACACAAAAGAGGCACAATAGTGGTAGAAGAAGTATATCCAATGACATACATAACCGGTTTCTGTGTTCTTTGGAATGCAATGAAAAACACTGTTCAAATCCATTTTCCCAACAGATCAAAGGACTAGAAGTTGTTAATCGATGATGGAAAGGTTTTAGGGTCTAATTATTGATTTTATAAGTGAGGAATGACTGAATCAGTGGTCGAAACAGTAGAAAATATGTGTGAATTCTAGATCTATAAATCTAGAAAAATACTCACTACATGATATGTAACTCAGAGCCACACACCATGTGGGACCATCCTAGAGGCGGTTAGGGTTATGGGAAAGAGATAAGTATGACAATACGTGTGATCCTATCAAAATTCATGTGGTCCCCTTTTATGAAATCAATGTGTACCTCAAATAGTACACAGACACGGGTTATAGTACATGGGTTGGAGCACGCCATGTACTCCCCTACAGGGACATATCTTGGAAAAGTACACAGGCTAAGACATGCATTAGTACACGGGAAGAGTACAAGAGCAAATAAAATGCTATGTATTGTTACATAGACATGGGAATGCGACATGATCCATTTATATGGGCAGGACCCGGGGTTAAGGGACACGACGTGTACTCCTAAAAAATGCCTTGGATCCGTTTTCCTCTATATATTGGAAAATTTTAGTTAGGGTGTGTTCCCCAAATATATTCCCCGAGGGTTAGCTTGGAATCACCTCCTACCCCTAAGACATCGATCCCTTCAGTAGGAATTCTTGGACAGAGTTGTTGGAATCCTTCCCTGAGGCTCAGAATGAGATCCCCTATTCATCTTTAGGCCCTAGGTGGAGTTCTTGGTATCATCTTGACCAACACTACACAAGCACTAATCCTATACCTAATAGGTTAATTTAGATTGATTTGTCAGTATACCCCATGGCCTTAGGTTCAATCCTCATCTATGTATCATATCTCTTCATAATTTCAGTGTGGACTTCTAACGGCGAGACCCAATGAGTACCACCTCTTAGATAGACATCATTAGTGTTTTCAGACTCGGAATTTTATTCTCTCGAACTAGTGATATGTAGAACCTTTGAGATAGAATCATAGGCTGGATATTACGGTTGTGAATTACCTTTATACTACGTGACTTTGTTGAGAATATCTGTATATTATTATTATATGTGTTATTGATATATACCTGTGTGGAGGTGACTGTAATTATCTTGTTATATTATTTGTGGTTTTAGGGTGTCCTACTATATATTATTATACTCACCCTTGAATGGGATTTTTCTAGATGTGTCGTGTCTTATGAATATGAACAACCTTTTGACAGATCCCTAGATAGACCAGGACGATACGGTGCTTAGTGAGACTGGACAGACCAAGGTGTGCTGCTGAAACATTTTGATAGCAGTCCCAGTTTTACCTTTAGGTTGGAATTGTTTTTAGGATATTTTTGATGGTCTTGTATTTGGACCTATTTACTTTCCTTTACTTCCTATCTAACTCTAGTTGTGATATTTATATTTATACATTCATGGTTGTTCAATTTTTTTATATCTCATCATTGTATAGGATTGGAGATGTGTGCGTTTGTACAAGTACTTAGGCTAAGGTCTCCCATATTAGTGATATGCCTACTCAGAACTAGTCGCCAGCCCCTATCCTATTGGAGGTAGAGTTAGGGAGTCATGTCATGGTCCCCATTGGGGCGGGTTATGACAGAGTGGTATTAGAGTAGTCGGTTCTAACTTAGGACCGAAGTCTATGAGATTGGTTTGGGGAAAAAAGTTAAGTGTTTCAAGTTTGGATTTCAGTCTAGGGACTCAAGTATTGGTGTGGTAGCCAACGTATCCATACACCAGGACTTTGATCACATACTTTTTTATTCGGCATGTGAGAACATTTGTTTTAGGTAAAACAATGGTACATGCATCATATTGGAATGGGTTGTGGTTTCCATGTATTTCTTTAGTCAACTCTCAATATTTAATCATTGACCGTGGTATATATTGTTTATTTTAGGATGACTATATGATGTATTATAGCTAGGATTCTATAGAACCCTGGGACACCTTGAGAGGGGAGGGGTGAATCAGGGTGACAACTTTTTCTTTTAATGTGATCGATCTTGTTCCCACATTGGTAGGAACTTGTCAAACTTTCATGATGAATATGATCAGAAATCCAAAATTCATATGCAGAGAGATAACACATCACTTTTTACTTGGTTCACCACTAAGGGCTACGTCTAAGGAGCATACGCCGACAGGTTGTCAGTCATACCAAATTACATTAAACTTCACTATCTGTGTATTAAAAAGGTTTGGGCACAATCACTCTATCCTAGGCTCACTGCCTTTACAAAGGTTCAGGGATAGATCACTGCATCCCTCGGGTCACTCCTACTGACTCCCCCTGGCTTACTGCCTTCAGTGAAGTCCCACTATATTTATAGACATGAAGGTTTCTTCATCATTGCAAAAGAATACATCCTCTATTGTATGTAAATGCTATGTTGAAGTCTAACTCTCACCAGTAGACGAATCTCATTTTTCACCGAGGATACCGGGCAATCTCCCAACTTTTGTGCAGCTTCAAAAAGATGAGCGAACATTAACAACACCTGGATCTCTTCCCCAAGCCGGCGCACAAGTTATAACTGGCGTACAAGTCCACATCCAACACTTGGGCGACTCAACCTTCTTAAATACCAAACTTGTGAGACTCACATTCTTTTCCACCCAAACGGTTTTTGGCGCGCAAAGGTCAACTATCGCGCTTCTTCAAAACTGGAACGCAAGTGTCACGAAACCACCTGTGTGGAACTTCTTTCCCCAACTCCAAACTTGCGCAACCCACACCCTTTCTCGCCCAAACCGCCTTGGGTGCACAACAAACAACTGTCGCGCAACTTATACTTGCATGACCTACAACCACTTGCGCGACCACTACAACTGCACGATGGGAGCACTGAATTTCTCTAAGTGTCGAACTTCATTTCAAATGAGTAGGGGTGGTCCTCTATTTATAGGCAAACTGGACACCCTGAGCGGTGGCGTACAAGCCTCCTCTCAGTGCGCAAGTTCCAGCGCGCAACTCCAACCGCCCTAGCCTCTATCGCGCTACTCACTTGCGTGACCAAACCAATACTTGCGCGACCCTCTTTCCTTTGCCATATTTTGAAGTTCTGATATACAAAAACATATGGCGTGCAACTTTCCAATCCTCCTAAGCAGCAACACGTAAGTCCTTTCTCGGTACGTAAGTCACTTACGCGACACATATACGGCACACAAGTCTCTTTCCCAAAACACATCGTTTTTTCCTTTTGTCAGTTTTGAGGTCCAGAAATTTGGAAAACACTGGAGAACGGTGCTACCTTTAATACTGTTATCTACTTGACCTGTATGAGTACTCTGCTGGCACACATTCTGAACTTCCTCTGAGGATTTTCAACAAACACAAATCATACTCCAATTCATGCATAGATGACCATGGTTTCAACAATCTACCCCTTTAGGTTTGTTGGAAATCAGTAAATAAATTCAATAGATCACCATCCACATGCAAACCAAAAATGAAAGAATCAACTCATCCAACACTCTAAGTCTACATGAGCAATGATCGGTGTAGAAAATAAGAGAGAAAGCTTGAATTGGGTTCCCGTACAATGAATTCCTTCCCATACTATCACCGATAATGAATTCTCAATGTGTCACAAAAGATTTACATGCCTGAATTTATTCCTTTCTCCCCCATAGACAATAAACCCATTGTTCAGCTCAAAACACACTCCCCCTGGATAATATCTCCCCCACAAACCTGCATCGCATCCATAAACAGATTAAAAAAATTAACATAACTTGGGGGAGGGGATTTTCATAACCTCCTTATGCACTGGGAGGTGGCCGAACACCGAGGTTCAACCGATGCTTCTCAAACACCGCCGTTGATAGTGGCTTGGTCAGGATATCAGCCACTTGCTCATAAATTCCCACATGATCCATTCTAATCACTCCTTACTCAACTTTTTCTTTGATAAAGTGATACCTGATTTCAATATTTTTTGTACGAGAATGCTGAACAGGATTCTTCGTAAGATCAATTGCGCTCTTGTTATCATAGTAAATAACCATTGGTTGCTTCACCTCATCACCAATATCTGTTAGTTGTTGCTTCATCCATAGCAGTTTAGTGTAAGCCTTTGTGGCCGAGATATATTCGGATTCAGTAGTACTAAGAGAAGTAATTTATTGTTTCTTGCTCAACCAGCCAACGCATTTATTCCCAATATAGAATGCTCAACCACTGGTGGACTTTCTATCCACTACATCATCAGCCCAGTCATCATCAAAAAATGCTGATAATTCACTGACTCTTCCTGTAGCAAAGTATAAACCAAAATCGTGAGTACCTTGAATATACCTCATGATTCTTTTTACTACTATCATATGTTCCTCCTTTGGATTACTCTTAAAGCGGGCCACTAGACAGGTTGTAAAGACAATATCTAGCCGTGTCGCTGTCAGGTACAGTAGGCTCCTAATTATCCTCCTGTACATAGTGGGGTCTACAGATTCCCTATCCTCATGCTTTCCAAGTTTGGTTCCAACTACAATTGGATGTGATATTGGTTTGGAGTCTTGCATTTTGAACTTCTTCAGCAGCTCTCTTTCATACTTTCCTGAGAAATGAAAGTGTAATCCTTCTTTTGAATCACCTTTAGCCCCAAGAAATATGTGAGCTCCCCAATCATAAACATTTCAAATTCTAATTTCATGTGATTGGAAAATTCATCCACTGATTTCTACCTGCTACCACCAAATATAATATCATCAACGTAGACTAGAACCATGAATTGATCTTTTGGAGATTTCTTCACATATAGATTGTGATCTACTCCTCCTATTTTGAATTCTAGCTTCTTGAGATAAGAGTCCAGCTAGGAATACCATGCTCGTGGTGCCTGCTTCAAACCATATAGATCTTTCTTTAGTTTACAGACCTTTGTTTCATCAGTACCAAGAACAAAACCCACTGGTTGTTCGATGTAGACTTCTTCTTCATGAACACCATTCAAAAATACTATCTTGACATCCATTTGATATACTTTATATCCTATTTGGAGTGTCATGGAAAGGAAAAGCCTGATTGACTCTAGTCTAGCCACTAGAGCAAAGGTTTCTTCAATATCAACGCCTTCAATCTGGGAATATCCCTTACATACGAATTGAGCCTTGTTTCTAATAACACTTCCATGCTTATCAAACTTGTTCTTGAAGATCCATTTTGTACCAATCACATTGTGACCTTAGGGTCTCTGAACAAGATCCCATAGCTGATTCTTGTCAATTTGATCTAACTCTTCATTCATGGCTTTCACCCAAGATTCATCCTTTGTAGATTCTTCGAATGCAGATGGCTCCACAACTGACAGAAATGCAGATTGTGTGTTATCTCTCATCCTCATTGTTTTAGTGGGTGCACTCTTGTCCCCAATTATATTAGATGGATAAATCTAAGCTCTATGATTTCTTCTATGTAGTTCAGTTGCATTCTCTCCAGCCATACACTACAAAAAATGGTTTATACCAACAAAAATTTATTGACATATGGAAAAAATGAGCATTTCCAACAAATATTATGCTTTATTGGTATTAATTTTTGATACCAACACTTAATTTTACTAATAGATATATCTATTGGTATTGGTTGTTCAATACCAACATATCATTTACCAACAGTTGAATCTATTGCTTTAGCATACTAATACCAACATTGTTTTTACTAACACATGAATCTTTTATGAATAATGACTATTACCAACAAATATATTTCCGAAAATAAGAAATGTTACAATAAACCATACAATAATAAAAAATATTTTATTAATAAAAAATTAAGAAAAACATATTGTGTGTGTTTATATATATATATATATTTTTACGACCAAAGTAAAAAAAATTCAGGGGTTTTATTAAAAACATATCATAATTTATTTTAGTTTTCTACTTTCTTGAAATATTATTTGTTTTTTTATTTTTCAATACTATTATTCAATTTTATCTAAATATTAATTTTTTAATATTTTTCAATATTATTTATTTAATACACATTAATATACATTTTAAAAAAACACAACCCTAATACCCAAATCATCGTGTCTTCCCTACCCCGCTGCCCTGCCGCCCCACCTTGCCTCCCGTCTCCCCGCCTTGCCTCCCGCCACCCCGCCTCGCCTCCCACCACCCTCACATCCCCCAATCCTCATGTATTACCTATTACTTCATTATCCCCACTTATTTATCACTCACCTCCTCCGCACTGGTGATCTCTTCCTGTACTCAAAAACCCAGTTCATCGTTGTTCTCCCCAGTGAAGGATCTCCCTCCCATGGCTTTCAACTTCTTTCTAGGTTCTCTCTTCACTCACGTTCGGTGAAGCGTTCTTCTTATTGAATGTTATTCTGTGTAGGGTCGGTCTTGTATGGTGATTTTGGTGTGGTTTAGGTTTCATTTGGTATTTTATTTTTAGGGTTTCTTCCCCATCATCTCGTATTGAGCCTCAGCTGGAGTTAATCTTCTGTTTCTCTATTTCCATGTAGGGTATGTCGATTTATGATTCAATCAACTTTGATCACCCTATCATAAAGGGTGGATTCACATGTCATCTCCAATGGTCTAGATAGGTCTTGAAGATGGCCCTCTGAGCCTAGGGTAGTGGTGGTCTATCTATCTTGATCCAATGGGAACGGGATGCTTCTTCATGGTCATTCTCCCCGGCAGCGAAGGGTGGTCAGTTCAATGCTATTCTTCTATTTCACACTATGTATTTGGAGGGTGGATGTGATGGAGCTATTGTTTGTTTGAGGTTCTTTTTTTATCTCAAATGGCTGTTGAACGAGCTGATTTGGACATGTCATTTTCCTTTGTTGGGTTATTTTTTTCTGGTTCAAAAGTTTTTTGACTAAGAAAGAATTCACTAAAAAATGAATATGGAAGTGATTTTGGGCTGGATTTGTCTTCTCTGGGAGTTCAGTTCACGGTGAGGAACATGTGTTCAACCTACTATTGATGTAAAATAAGGTGGATCTCCTCTAATTGTCATATAAAATGGGAATCTTAATAGCAATTTAGATTTATATGTTGCTTACTTTTTGATTAATTCCAATTTCATTTTTGGTTGTCAAGGTTTTATTCATGTTCATTTCTTTATTTTTTGTTCTGTTATGATTTCTCATGCTTGTTAATTATGGTAAATTTTTGTGAGGCATTGGGGTTATGAAATCTTATTCTCTATAGATGTTTGATTATAAGATTATGATGGGCACACCTTTGTTCTATGGTTATATTTTATTTTTTTAGTTATTTTTTATTGGATATTTTTATCTCATTTGTGAGTGTTATTTTAGGAATTAAGGGTTATATACACAGTGCATCAGAGGTGGTCATTGAAGTGGTGTAGATGCTAGAGGAGAGTTAGTTTGATGTCCTTTTGATGAAATGAATGCAAGGATGATAGAGTATGTCCTATATGATGTTCATCATGGTGTTTTTTGATGATTCTATTATATTGGTATGGTTTTCCATAATTGGAAACATTAAGGCTCCTATTAACTACACTCACCCGATACACACTGCATTATTCAAGTCTAGAATGTAATTTTTATTTTCCATCTTTTTTTAATAGACTTTTCTGTGCAAGAATCCCATGACTTTTCCTCCTTTAGGTAATAAGAATCCCATATCTTGTGTTTTTTCATGTCAGCACCGACACCCGCACTGACACCCATTCTCCTGTCTTTTCCAATCCATGCATTTAACTTTTTTACATGCTTTACTTATAGGGAATTCGTAGTCTTAATCAAATTAACACCACTTTTTTTGTGCTAGGGTTCTGGGTAATGCCTCAAAAGAAATAGCACCAGCTTCATAAATCCACTTCTCAATGCCTTCAATATATGAGCTCTTCTACTTCAAAGTGGAATACATGGTAATCTCAATAGCACTACCACCAGGTATCAACTTTGGATTATTGATAATGTTTCATCCAAGGGTATAAAAACATGATAATTCTTATAAAATTTATTTATAAGATCTTTTATAACACCCATTTAAATAACGGTGCAATCTTTTAGCACTGAACACTCCATGATGAAAGAAAAAACCGATCACTGATCCACTTGACCTAAAAAATATTAGCTTTTGTTCCCACATAGAATTATTGATGTTTAGGGGGTATATTTAAAAAAACATTTCCACAAGCCTGCACTACCTTTTTGTCTTCTTTTCTCAATCATATGACGACACTGACTTGATATTTTCTAAGTAATTTCATGCCAAATCACTCAACCTTCTCTCATATATAGCCAAATCTGGTTTCAAATTTTCAATCTGTATGTCAAGATTATCAATGTAATTTTTATTTTTCATACTCCCCAAGAATCTTCTATCACTAACTGTACATTTTTTCTCTCCAAATTCTTATACTTCAGAGGAAAGTCAAGAAGAAAGATGCAGGGGTTCACAACCCTTTTCCCTATTTTTAGGTAACAGTCTTTTCTCATTTTTTCAGGGGTAACAAAGTCTTTGTTGAACATTAAAACTTTAAGAACCTTTGAATCCTCTGATTAGAAGCCATATTTTTCAACCTTTATATACAAAATTTCAAGCTCCTAAAAATCTTGATGAAGGTCCACGCCAACTGTTTTCAGAGCATCGAGTGCAAAATCTGATTTGAGATCCCTGAATTGGCTAGTAAATTTTTGTACCAATGAAACTATTCACCAGTCCAAGAATTACAACATGATCATTCACATTGAAATGCATCGTAAAAATTGATTTTTTATTAAACTTCTTTTCAATGTGACTAGTTATGATAATAATATAGGAATGATGTCATTTTTTACTTATGTATTTACTTGCAGATTCCTCTACCTCTTATGGATGAAAAGAATAAATTTTTTGGAGATGTTGACATGGACATGTGGTATTCATTGATTCATTTATAATGTGTATCATGAAGATATGGAAGGTATTAATTCATCTTTAGTTGGTCATGGAATCTGTGGAGTAGTCAAGATCACATGTTTAAGGTAATATATTGATGCCTCCTTACTGTTTTAGTGTTCTCACTAACATCTTAATTCCCCTAACCTCTTTATAATTATTTGGTTTGAATTATGAAATATGTTTTAGTGTTATCAATAACAATATATTAATTCCTTTCTCATTTATGTAATCTATGCCTCATATGTGTGTGCATTCTAAGTATAAGATAGGTGTGTTTCTTAGTGTGTGTGAAATCTATAATCCATGCACTGTGAAATCTTGAATTTTCATTTCAGGGAGAGCATGAGCATCGAAGGCCAGTCCTACATGGTTTAGCCTATAGTACAACATTACCAGCTTCGGAAGGGGATGTATGTGGCCATGGAGAAGAGGTTGTATGTCATGCCCATAGGAAGATACTTGGTGAACATGTACCTATACAGTTCATTAGATGAATGAATCTATATTGACATACATTTTTCAACTAGCAGGTAAAGGGAAAATCCATCTAAGAAAAAAAGGTACATTCACCTCTCTTTCTCTTAATTAATCAATTACCCTACTATAGAGAACCATTAGAAAGCTAAAATATGCACTAGTTAAATCTGATGAGATTAATTAGAAAGTATACTGGAATTATTGGGCAGAGGGTATATTTTTAGACCTATGCATATTTTTAATTGGTATAAATACAATGTGAATTGATGTCTATGCAATATATCCCCTCACCTATTTTTTATCTAGGTTTCTTAGTGTTCCACATTGAAAACACAGTATGGAATCCACCTAGATTTTACCCATGGTCTATTTGTGAAATCTAGAATCTGGAATCTGTTTTAGAGTTCTCATTTCATTCTATTTTGAATCTGGTATCTATTTTAGTGTTCTCATAATCATTGCTGATAGGGAATGTGAGCAATACACAGATGTATAGTAGAGTGGGTATTCATAATCATGTTCCAGTTTAAGGGATCATCTAGGTTCGTGTACCAATGAGTGTTGTGACCCATCATTGTAAGTATTATTGTATTTTACTTGATTATCATGTTCTTTTTTGGTATTCTAGTGGAAATGTGTATAGGTACTTATCATTTTATTTGAGGGCGGGTAGCCCATATAGCCTGAAGAATCTGACTGGTAAGCTGCTTCCTCAACCCATGATTTTTTAGTTTTTTTAATGTCCTTAATTGCTTTATGGAGGTGGCTTTGGATCATGGTTTGATATTATGATGTGTTTTTTAAACCATTAATTTATTCACAGTTTTGATGTAGTCACATTTTTGCACACATTCCTTTAAAAATCATTAACTAGTTTCTTTTTATCTTTGATCAATTTAGTTGATGGAATTAACATAGAAATTAGAAGATAAATCAGTAGGATAGAATAAAAATGAGTAAGTAAAATAACCTTGATAAAAATAGGATTCATGAGATCAAAGTAGAATTAGAAGAATAAGGTCCCCCTTGGGGGTATAAAAGAATATGTTTATTATATTCAGAATAGATGGTGTTAGGAACACTGCCTAAAAATGGACATACAATAGAAATAGAGGAAGGAAAAAAGAACAAACAAGATGTAAACACTAATTTCATATCACAAAATTAGATTATTACACTAGGTAGAAGTAAACAACAAGGAGTAAGACATAGCGGCAAACACATCACACATACATTGCATTCTGGTAAGCCCGCAACCTGAAACCGGCAACATTGTTGGTAAGTGGGTGATCTGGTTTCTCTTATACTCTAAGTCTTGTGTTAAGGACCAAGATAAATTGTTATTTACAGAGTGAAATGCAGTCTGAAAACTCTGTGTAAGGTGAGCCTAAGGTGGAGGCTTGGGCAGCAATTCATCTTGGTCTTACCTTTCTGTATCCATCCATTCCTTAAAGTAGAAATATATTGCTTATCAATGGTCTTACAACACTGGATTATGCTTATAAATCTTCCAGGACTTAACCTATTATTGTGATGACTGGGCGAAAAAGTTTGATCTCCCAGCCTCCATACCAGATCTTCTGATAGCACTACAAGACCCTTCAACATAGATTTAGAACTATATGCAATCAACATGGAAGTTTGGACAACTAACATCATTTCTTCCAAAGGGGATTTAACAATTCCTAACTCGGTTTCCTTGTTGCTAAGTGGATGATGTACATACATTTTCCTTGACACAATATCACTCCAACTTGGAAGTTATTTTAGTCCCAAAATAGAGAAAAATGGCAGGCTTAAAGGTGTTAGCTTTTCTGGACAACCTTCAACCTGCACTCTTACCTCAACATTAACAGTAATGGGTGTGTAATGCAGCTCTATCTATAGTGGTGGTTCGCGAACCTCTATCTTCCTGAACATAGGCACTTTCTATTTTTGTATCCAATAAATGATCCATAACATGGTCATGTTTCTGTGATATAGTTCCAGTCACCCCGATACTACTAGCATGCAGTGCTGACTGAGGACCCTACAAAGGCCCAACCCATGGATGAGGTCATGGTCTCTGTGCATCGTTTTACGATATATGAAAACCCCTTTTAAAAAAATTTTGTGTACACTTTCCAATTTATGTTGCATCGAATATTTACACCTCTGGCTGGAAATGATTGGAATCACTCTAAATAGAAAACTCACTATGGTTGTCCCACTCCCGCCTTTCCATGCTAGAATTTAGGACTCCAGTCTCGGATGAATTTGAACGTGTCTCGAACTGCTCCATTGCTTTGTTTTTTTATTCAAATGATTTTAAATTGTTTAATATTTTTCCTCTATCATCCTGCATATTATCTATTCTTTTTCCTGAACCATATATTTTTGGTCTTTTAATATATTTTCTTACCTCCATATTCTTTCCCCCTATTGTCCTCTTCTACTTTTTTGTTGCATTTTATTTATACTCCAATTTTTTCATCTTTTATTTTATATTATTATAGTTTTTTGGCCATTTTTCTTGTTTTTATTGTTGGATTTTTGGTTGCATTTTATGTTACTCTTCTTGTTTTAATGAATTCTTTATTAAATAAAAAGTTTCATTTGAATGACTATTTCCTTGTTTTATAGGTACTACCTTTTATGAAAATCAAAAAGAAGTTAAACAAAATTGGAGAAAGTTCAAAACAATTTTTTATTCCTTGTTGTGCAGGTACTACCTTTCTCCCTTTGGGGTATAAGCTATTTCTATCACTAGTTTGTGTACCTCCCTTAACTCCATATGAGGTTTTTCCTCATTTTTTTCTCATATGGTTTCTTATCTGTTTGTGTATATACTGGAGATGGCATGAATGGGGCTAGGGATGGAGTTGGTATAGACTAGAGCGGGCATGGATGGATAGGTTGGAGCTTGATGTGACATAGACTGGAGCTAGAGCTGAATAACCTGGCATAAAGCTGAGATGGCATGGATGAGGATTGAGTTGGCATGGATGGGATGGGGAAAGAGTTTACATGGATGGGACAGTGCTTGAGTCACTAGTAATGATGGGATGGAGCTACTGGGGTGGTTAATCTTGTTTGGGGGGGGGGGGGGGTCCAGCATGGTGGCTAGAATTGTGGAACAAAATTGTGTGTAGGGGTGGTGGTGGGCAGGGTTGTTTCTGGTGGGGATACAATAGTTTCTATTTGTAACTTATTTCATTATTAATATAATTAATTCTTTCCTAGTTTTGAACGTGTTAAAATAGTTTTCAGTTTAATAATTAAAGCATATGTATTATATATGATAAATTAATAAATAAAATATGAAATTTTATTGATAATAAAAATTTATAATTTATATTTAAAAGTATTTTATAAAAAAATATTATAAATTGGTAATATTATTACCAACATATAAATTTGTTATCAAAATCTATTTCTAAACACTTTTACTAACATATATATTATCTGTTGGTATTATTATAATTGCAACAAAACTATTTTATCTGTTGCAAAAAAATTTAGCGACAGAGTTTTTACCAACAGTTTAGTGACAGGGAAATATATGTTGGTAAAACATTTTACCAATAGAAAATGAACTTTTACCAATAGATATTTCCCTGTTGGAAAAAGTTAATTATTTTGTAGTGATAGTTTCTTCTTCATATTATTTGTCTAAGTCAACATCATAATGTGACTACTGAGTGTTTTGTACAGCTTCCTCCATTTTTTTATTTGTATTTTCTCCACGTTCACTTTCTTCCTCACTTTCTATCACATCAACATATGACATCCTTGAAGAAATTATGGTTTTCTCTTCAATTATCTTAACATAACTACTTTCCATAATCCTTCCTAATAGTTTGTTGAAACACTTGTAAGCTTTAATGTTCATTGAGTATCCAAGGAAAATTCCTTCATCTGCATGGTCACCATACTTCCCTTGATTTCCTTCTTTTTTCTTGATGAAGCATTTACTTCCAAAAACACAAAAATATTTCAATGAGGGCTTCCTTCCATGCCACAATTCGTATGGTGTCTTTGTCTCAACCATATAAAGTCTTGATTGATTTTCAATATACACTGCAGCTTGAACAACCTCTTTCTAGTAATGTCGTGGAATATGACTCTCAATCAGCATAGTTCATGCCATGTTGTTCACCTATCGATTCCTACATTCAATAACTCCATTTTTTTGTGAGGTTCTCACAGCAGCTACCTCATGTTGTATCCCATGCTTCTCTAGGTAATTTTCAAATTCAATAGACGTGTATTACACTCCATTGTCAGATCACAACACTTTGATTGTTCGTCTAGTATCATTCTCAGCAATTCGACGATATGTTTTCATGTAGTCAAGCACTTGTCATTTCCTATGAATGACCATAACACATGCCATTATACTATAATCATATATGAATAAAAAAAAGTACCTTTCTCCATGAGTTATGGAAACATTTATTGGCCCACATACATCTGTATGAATTATATCAAGAAGATGAGATGCCCTTTTATTCTTTGGCCGATATGAACTACAGACTAGCTTTCCACGAATGCAAGCATCACAATAATTTTAACGCTCATGCTTCAGGTTGGGAATGTCCATGACAATCCTCAGTTTTTATATTTTCTCCATGTATTGTTGGTTGATATGTACCAGTCTCTAATTCCACAAATAGTTTTGTTCTTCAACATTCATGTAGAAAACATTTTCTTTACTATCAACCTGATACAAGTTTCCTTCTGTTCTGTATCCCTTTATTAGTGAATTTCCTATCTTTCCCTTGATAGTGAAACCTTTTTGATTAAAAGTAACTATAAGTCCCGAGTCACAGAGTTGACTCATGCTGAGTAGATTATGATGTAGTCCATCTACATAAAGGACTTCAGTATTCTTTAGCTCTCCATTAGCTAATTCTGTACTTCCACTTCCTTTGATTTTCGAAGCTCCATCATTCCCAAATCGTACTGTCCCATCAACCTTCCTTTTGATATCTGTTAACAGGCCAGCATTACCTGTTATGTGAGATGAAAAAACACTATCCAGAATCCAGGTACTGTTTCTTTTTGTAGCTTTGAGGGCCACCTCTGCAAGATTGGATTTCTCGATCTTCCTCTTTTCTTTCCAAGAGATATTGGATTGAGTATAAGATATTGATGGCCCTATAATCATTTCTTTCACATAATCAGATTCTTCATACCCATAATATTTTTTAGAGAAGAAAACCTATTTGTGAGAGCAACACCATCAGGAGGGTGGATATTGACCTGTCTCTGAGAGTTGTATGAATCTCTCCTATCAAATCTCTACCTGCAATACATAGCTTTATGTCCAAAGTTAGAACAATGAAAACAATATCCATGGAAACTATTTCTTCTATAAGATGAAGGATATAAAGTCGGTCTCCCTTGTTTATGTCCCAGATCTTCCCCATTCAAGTAGCTCCTTGCCTCTTCTCAATATGACATGGTATGGCCTAGATAGCCATAGAACTAACACTTCATGAGAGGAAATGTCTTCTCACTTGAATTTATCCTCATGCCTTCTACCTTGGGAGAATAATTGGTCTGCCTATCATTTATGAAAGTTCGAGGATAATTTTCAGTTCTTCTTTTAGTTTGGATTTAGGGTTTCTTTTTCAGCACATTAGGAAATGTTTCAACATGTCCAACTTTTATCTTGTCTTTCTTTTGGATCTCTCCACTTCCAGCAGTTGAAGTCTCAGCTTCACATCCAATTCCACTCTTTACCATGAAAGCGGGTCTTTGATCACTCAAGATTTTTCCAACCCCATCTGAACCACACTTGGATCTTGCCAGTAATTCTGCATCTAAGAATCTTCCAAAATGAATTTTCTTCTTACCCTCATTTGTGGTTGATTGACATTCAATTTTACTCCTAAGAGTAACAACTTCTTCCTCAATACTCTCAACTGTCTTGGACTTCTCTTCTAGTCTGGATGAAAGGTCATTTATGACCTTTTCTTATTCTTCAATTCTAAGCTTTAGTTCCACAATGCCATCTGTGATTTCAAGGATCGAAGACTGAACTCTCACTAGTTCTTCTAGTCATTCAATTTCTGCTTCAAGCTCATCAACATATTGTAATGATTCTTCCACAATTTCCTTCCGCTTATTGCATCTCTTAAATTTGTTCTCAAGCTTGTAAAATCCTTCCTTAATTTTAATCTTTGGATCACCATTAGGAGTAATATGATTATCTCAGCCTTTATTGATCAAGGGTTCTGAATTTTCAATGGTAGCTATTATGGAAGCATGGTTTCCTATTTTAAATTCTGGTTCTTCTTCTTCACAAAATTCAATATCCTCATCTTCTTCTTCACATACAAAACTCTTCTTTTATATTGTCTTTACATATTTGAAGTCTCCCTTTTTGAAAAACCTTTTCCGAGGCTTCTTGATGTCTTCAGCTTCTCTCTCATCATCATCAAACTATCTTTGGCACTAAGAGGCAATGTGCCCAACTCTTCCACAACGAAAACATGCCAGGGATAGCTTACTTTTAAATTTACCTTTTCCCTTCTTCAACTTCTTGGCGATGAGATAAAGAATTTATTTTTCCTCATCATCTTCACCATTACTATATTCTGAAATTTTCAGTTTGTCCATGGCTTTGAACGCCATTTCCTTACTTACATGAGTCATAACATCTTTGGGTTTGACTCTCATCTCATATGCCACTAGACTACTTAACAGATCATCCAGAGATAGCTTAGAAAGATCTCTTTCTTCAAGGGCTGACACCTTTCATTGTACATAGGAGGAATTCTTATCAAGGTTTTCTTAGCGATATCAATGTCTTTGATTTCCTCTCCAAGACCTCAAATTGCTCCCATAACTTCAGTAATTCAATTGAAGAATGAATCTGCATTCTCATGAGGATGCATCTTTAGATCGTCAAACCTGTTGTGTAAGACTTGAAGTTTTTCCTCCTTCACTTTGTTGTCTCCTTCATAAATGTTTTCAAGTTTATCCCACATAGACTTTTCTAAGGTGAAACTCATCACCTTTAGGTAGATCTGATCTGAAAGAGCCGCAATGATAGCATTCTGAGCTTTAGCATCTGCGTCAAAAACTTTCCTGTCTGTATCAGTCATAGAAATTCATGTTGTATTGGTAATTTGTATTCCTTTCAAGGTAGAAAACATGACTTCCATTATGAGGGATCTTAAATGAGATTTCATTTTATTCTTCCAAATATAAAAATTACTTCCATCAAAGATAGGTACTCCCCTAGTATTGATTGCATTCTCCATGACGACAAAGGAAATATCTAACACCAGTAACCTTTAACCTCCCTCTGATACCACTTGTAGAACCCCGAGACACCCTAAGAGGGGAGGGGTGAATCAGGGTGACAAATTTTTCTTTTAATTTAATGGATCTTGTTCCCACGTTGGTAGGAACTTGTTAAACCTGTATGATGAATATGATCAGAAAGCCAACATTCACATGCAGAGAGATGACACATCACTTTTTTACTTGGTTCACCACTAAGGGCTACATACAAGGATCATATGCCGACAGGTTGTCGGTCATAGAAAATTCCACTAAACTTTACTAGATATGTATTACAAAGGTTTGGGAACAATCACTCTATCCCAGGTTCACTGCCTTTATAAAGGTTCAGGGATAGCTCACTACGTTCCTCGGGTCACTCCTGCTGACTCCCCCTGGATTACTGCCTTCAGTGAAGTCCCACTCAATTTATAGACATGAAGGTATCTTAATCATTGCAAAAGAATACATCCTCTATTGTATGTAGATGCTCTGTTGAAGTCCAACTCTCACCATTAGAAGAATATCACTTTTCACTGAGGATACCGGGCAATCTCCCAGCTTTCGTGCAGCTTCAGAAAGACGAGCGAACTTCAACAACACCTGGAATGCTTCCCCGAGACGGCACACATGTTTTAAGGATGGTGCACAAGTTATAACTGGCATGCAAGTCCACCTACAACACTTTCTTGAATCAACCTTCTTCAATAATAAACTTGTGTGACTCACATTCTTTCCCACCCAAATGGTTTTTGGCACGCAAAGGTCAGCTGTCACGCTTCTTCAAAATTGGCGTGCAAGTGTCCCCAAACCACCTATGTGACACTTATTTCCCCAACTCCAAACTTGCGTGACCCACACCCTTTCTAGCCCAAACCACCTTGGGTTCATAACAAACAAATGTCGCGTAAATTATACTTGCGCGACCCACAACAACTTGCACGACCACTACACCTGCGGGACGAGAGCACTTAATTTCTCTAAGTCTTGAACTTCGTTTAAAATGAGAAGGGGTGGTCCTCTATTTATAGGCAAACTGGACACCCTGTGCAGTGGCGTGCAAGCCTCCTCTCTGTGCACAAGTTCCGACACGCAACTCCAACTGCCCTAGCCTCTGTCGCGCTACTCACTTGCGTGACCAAACCAATACTTGCACGACCCTATTTCCTTTTCCATATTTTGAAGTTATGATCTACAAAAACATATGGCATGCAACTTTCCAATCCTCCTAAGAACTGGCACACAAGTCCTTTCTCAATGCACAAGTCACTTGCATGACACATATATGACGCGCAAGTCTCTTTCCCAAAAAGCATTGTTTTCCCCTTTTTTCGGTTTTGAGGTCCAGAAATTTGGTAAACACTGGAGAATGGTGCCACCTTCAATACTGTTATCTTCTTGACCTGTATGAGTACTCTGCTGGCACACATTCTGAACTTCCTCTAAGTATTGTCAACAAACACAAATCATACTCCAATTTATGCATAGATGACCATAGTTCCAACAAATTCATCATCATGATCATGAGGATGATCCCATCAATGATGAGGTGTTGATATAAAGACCACTTTCATAGTACTACCTCTAGGTGGTGCACTAGCTACAACACCACCTGTTGAGAAGCTGATGGTACCCATAGTACCAGAGAACCATGTGAATAGGATGAGAAGACTTCACAAGTTTCATTAAAATTAACCCCATAGGATTTGAGGTGAGCCTAACCCATAAGCATTTAAGGACTGACTTAAGGTAGTGAACCAAGTTTTCCATCAGGTTAGGACAACATCAGAACAGATGGTGGTCCTGGTGGAGAGCCTTATTTATGGATTAGCTGGATGATAGTGGGGGGGGGGTTACTAAGCTAACTATATGAAAATGATACTTTACCATGTTCAGAGTTTAATAATCTCTTCATAGAGTAGTTCTCTCCAGATATGTTTAGGGTTGTATGTATCCATGAGCTTTTACAGCTCTAGAAGGGAAGTAAGATAGTAGCTGAGTATTCATCAATGTTTACCAACCTATCTAGGTACTCTATGGATATGGTTTATGATGATTTATTTATGGATCAGACCATAAATAAAGGTATGATTAGATAAATATGATCCAATGTTATCCCTCTATGAATTTTTACTTATGCTGGGGTGCTAGAGTGAGCATTAGTGGTTGATAGTTTCTTGGTTGAGAAGAAACATCCATTGGTTTCTAGTAGTAATAATTCAAGAGAAGAGGCCTCAAAATTAGGGAGATAATGTTAGTCTTAAGGACCTAGACATGTGATACATTTCAGTAGGAGGTCCCGGGACAAAGGTATATGGTTCAGGGATTATAGGTTTGCCCAATCATCCTAGGGAGAGGTGGTCATAAAGTTGGACATGGAAAAGGCTTACGATCTTATTGAGTGGCCTTTCATCATCCACGTTCTATCTTTCATGGGTTTTTAAAATGGCTTAGTTGATATTCTATTCAGGTGTTTCAGCTCCCCATGGATGGCCATCTCGTTCATGGGAAAATCATTTAGTTTCTTCAAATCAATACGGGGCCTTCGGCAAGGTGACCCTTTGTCCCCGTCTCTCCTTATATTAATGCAAGATGTACTTAGTAGATCAATCAACGAGGAAATTCAAGCGGTCAGAGTTCAAACTTTCCAGTGTAAATCCCACTTCCATGGGTTGTCTCACCTTATGTATGCCGATGATACATTGATTTTTGGGAATGGAAGAAAACGATCAGTCTGAGGCATCAAGGAGGTCATCGATGAGTACTGTGATTGGAGTGGTCTGTTGGTGAATAGTGAAAAAAGAAGTTTTCTCCTTCCGAGCCGTTTCCCAGATAGTAGTGTGAGATTCATCGAATCAGTCTTGTGCTTCAAGAGACGGGGCTTCCCAATGGAGTACCTTAGTGCCCCCTCTCTCCAGGTTGTCTTCGTGTGCATCACTTTGATAAGTTGGTGGGTAAGGTTCTGAAAAGGATTAGTGACTGGAAATTCCACTTTATTTTCTTCAGAGGGAGTCTTATGCTCGTCAACAACGTTTTATCCTCCATCCCTATGCATGTCATGTACACCTCCAGAGTTCTGAAGACGGTTGTTTCCCAGATGGAGAAAGTTATGGCCAATTTCATCTGGGATTCCCATGCTAAGGGTAAGCACCACTGGGCTTCATGGGGAATGCTAGACCGTCCGGTTAGGGAATGTGGTGTTGGTGTTAGAAGCATTACGAATACGATGTAGGATTTTCATGGGAAGTTGGCTTGGGAGGTGTTGACTGGCGCATCTCTCTGGGGTCATTTCATGGGCAGGAAATATAGGAACTTTCGTGAGGTGCCTCAGGGTCATGCTTCTAGTATTTGGCGATCTGTGCATCTTCACATCCAAAATGTGGAAAGTTATTCCCACTGTATAGTCGTCAAGGGTGAGATACGTTTCTGGTTCAGTAACTGGGTCAGAGTTTAAATAGGTTTTCTGAGTTTCCCCACTCCGGAGTTGACCTTCTGTCAAGATTGAAACTATTCGGCTTTGATACATACGGTTTTGGACAGGAGTCAGCAGAAGGTTTTGACCTCATCGAACTTGCTGATTCTCCTGATTTTTGTGTTTTCACTGGAGCTACGTCTGGTGTTTTTTCTGTTAAAGAGAATTGCAATCTATCACATGGGACAGTTGGATTTGTGGAATGGGGTGAGGCGACGTGGTGTAAGGAGATACCTGATAAGTATAAATTCCTTGTCTAGCGAATCTGGCATAAGTACCTTCCCACAGATGAGATTATTAAGAGCTTCTATATTTACATGGGGTCCCGGTGCAACTGTTTCATCAACTCTCAAGAGGAATCCTCTCGCCACTTAATTTTTGAGGGGAAATTGGCAAGCTGGGTGAGGTCCTCCATCTATGTCTCCTTCAGTCAGCTTCCTCCCGGGCCTATGAGACCAACTCTCCTTGATTTTTGGTTCCAAGGGGTGGGGAGGAACAAAGTCGAGCTCAAATCATGGACGACCATTCTCTTAGCCGGTAGCTGGTGATTATGGCAGGAAAGGAACAAGGCAAGATTCGAGGGGAAATCCTCTTCCAGGACAACCATTGTTTCCTGGGTCAGGTTCTTGATCTTTGACTTTGCTCGCCTCATTCCCAACTGAGACTCCGCCCCCTCTTTTCACTTTGTTCTTGGCCCTTTTCAGAGATCTCCTTCCACTCCTATCTCTCCTTCCGGCTGGTGGATCAGGTGGTTCCCAACCAGCAAGGGGTTGAAAATGAATACTAATGGTTCGTGTGATTTGGGTGTGATGTGAGGTGGCAGTTTGGTCCGAGATTCCCTCGGATCGGTGATAATTGCCTTTTCATCTTTCTTCAGGAGTGGAACCTCCCTTCAAGCTGAAGCTCTTGTTATGATGGCTAGCCTTGAGGCATGCAGCAGGGGAAAAATCATCTTAGTAGCATTGGAGATAGATTACCAGATCCTCTATAAGGCTCTCCTGGGTACTTCCTCCATCATGTGGTCGATCCTATATCATATTAGAAAGATCAAGAGATTGATTAGAAGCGGTCCAGATATTTTCCACATTTGGCACGAGGGAAGCAGAGTAGCTGATTATCTTGCTTCCCAGGCTCCCCTCGTCGACTCCTTCACGTGTTTTTCTAACCTTGGGTCACTTTCCCCTGAAGGGGCCTCCATTATTTTTGGGGATGCTCTAGGGTTGCATTTATTTAGGCCCCCGTGATGTTTTCTTTCCCTTGTTCAACCCTTTCGGGGGCCTAGTTTTCAAATTAATAAACAAATATGAGTGTGTGTGTGTATTAATATTGGTTGTTGTGGTTGTGGTCCACATTAGGCTTAGGGAGTTGGGGGACATGGGTGGGGACAACTAAAAGCTGTTGAATCTTAAAACCCAGAGGCTCTAGGAATGATTTGAGGTATGATTTGTGTCTTTTATACCTTAGCTGCATTACATAAAGATACTGGTTGTAGTCATTCCTTTCCACATATCTTGTTTGAGACTTGGAGATTTTGGTTGAGCCCTTGGCTTGACCCTTGCGGTTGGAAACTCCTACTCGAGATGTCTCAATGATCACACATTTTTTTGAAAGTGTGACATGAATCTTGTAGGTGAGAGTTTCTATTAGGATCTATTTATATCAGCTATGAGGCATTAAAATGTCATCTTAGGTATGGATTAATTATCTACAGTTCATGCCCATATTGACTATTTTAGTAAGAGAATGCATTGTGTCCTCAGTGATAGAACTAGGTTCTCCTTTTTTGGTGAAAAAGAAACCCAATAAGTGTAGGATGAAGTTATGCATAGAAGGATGCAATAGATTACTCATTAGTTGGCTAGAATAACCCTTGGTGTAGTGGCTGTTATGATCTTCTAGGTTCCTGCAGTGGTGGAAGAGTACAAGAAAGTATTCCCTAGGGATGTTCTAGGTTTACCTCCTCACCGAGAGATAGAATTCTTTACTAATCTACACCCCAGGACGACAATGATATCTACACTATCATATCATATGGATCCTGTAGAGATTTGTGAGATGAGAGTGCAGTTGGAGGAATTATAGAGAAGGGGATTTGTTAGACCTGATGTTTCCCCATTGGCAACCCTAGTGTTGTTTTCCAAGAAGAAATATGAGAACTTGAGGTTGTGTGTGTACTACCGATGCCTGAAATAGGTGACTATGAAGAATAATTATCCACTACCAAGGATTGATGACCTATTTGATTAGTTGATAGGGGTATGATGGTTCTCAAAGCTTGACCTCAGGTCAGTCTATTACCAGTTGTGAGTATAGGATGAGGATATACTGAAGACGAAATGCATTTGTTTCTATAGTCACTATGAGTACTTAGTGATACCATTTGGTATGAAGAATGCCCCAATAGTGTTCATATGACTCACGAACTAGATCTTTCATCCTTTATTAGACCAGTTCTTGGTATTCTTCATCAAAAATATCCTTGTGTACTCAATGTATGAGGAGGAGCACATGAGACACTTGAGGATGGTTTTGAACATACTTTGAGAGCACCATATTGATATAAATCTCTCAATATTTCAGTTCTGGATATATGCAGTCAACTTTCTGGGACACATTATCTTAGTAGATGGAGTGGCAGTGGACCTATCAAAGGTTTATGCAGTGTTAGCTTAGGATCCACCTAGGAGAGTGATAGAGGTACAAAGCTTCCTTGGGTTGGTGGATTATTACTAGAGATTAATTACCAACTTATCTAGGGTATCAGAACCCCTAAAAACTTTGACCTAAAAGGGAAATCCTTTCATATTGAAAGAGAGGTGCCAACATGATTTATAGAAGTTGAGGTAGAGTTTTACGAGTGCTCTCATCTTGAGATTATACTAGGATGGTGTCGAGTATGTAGTGTTCTACGATGCATCAAGAACCGGGATTGGTTATTTTCTGATGCATATGCAGGTGATGATTTCCTATGGTTCATGTTAGTTGATACCACATGAGAAGAACTATGCAACCCATGATCTTGATCTTGCATCGTTAGTCTTTTCAATGAAGACACAATGACACTACCTGATGGGAGAGTGATTTATCATTTATTCTGATCACAAAAGACTGAAGTTCATATTCTATCAAAAGGATATTAATTTGAGATAGAGGTGATGGATAGAGTTTCTCTAAGATTAAGAATTTTAAATTTTCTATACTTATGAAAAGGGGAATGTGGTATTAGATGATCTTAGATAGAGATCTTGTTCACAATTTCTAAATGATTCGAATGAGAAGTTGGCCTCATTATAGTTATACTTTGTGGATGGATATGGATTCACTTACCCCCAGTCGATGGTTTTCACCCATCAGATATTACAAGAAGCCACGAAGGAACAACTAGGGGATACTGACTATGAGACCCTACATAATCATATATCCACTAGGAATACTCTTGATGGATTTTCTAAAGGTGGGGAGCATGTCATTATTTTCAAAGGATGCACGATGGTACCAGTGATGTTGTAAAAGGTGGTTCTAAGAGAGTTTCATACACATCCTTTGGAAGTATATCTAGGTGTGGAAAAGATGTACCAGAACCTTCAATGTTAGTTTTTGTGTCCAGGGATGAATAATGGAGTTTCAGAGTCTATCACTCGATGCCTTACTTGTCAGCAAGTGAAAGTTGAGAACCATGTTCCAGTGGGTTTAGCTCAACTGCTTGAGGTTCTATAATGGAAGTGGGATGGGATATCCATGGAATTTGTAACATGGTTAGTATATATATATAGGGTACATTATTTCATCTAGGTGATCGTAGACCGACTTACAAAGTCAGACCATTTCTTAGCTATTCGGTAGCAAATTTTAGTAGAGAGTTCGAGATGCCTCTACATACACGATATAATTTGACTCTATGGAGTTCCTTAGAAGATAATATTTGAACATTATGATCTCTTAAAATACCGGTTTTGAAAGGGATTATTGGAGGATTTTGGAACTCAGTTACACTTGAGCACAACATTTCACCCCCAAACTAACGGCCAGACAGAGTGGAACATTCAGGTCTTGGAGGACATGCTTCAAGCTTACATGTTAGACTTTGGATGTAGTGTGGAGGATCACCTACCACTTGTGGAGTTTGCATACAATAACAGTTACCATTACACCATTGGTATGACACCATTCAAGGCTTTGTATGGGTGACCCTGCATGTCATCTCTTTATTGGACTAACCTAGGAGAGTCGGCACTCATGGGATTGGGGTTGGTCAGAGAAACTACCAAGAAGGTACATATCATACAACAATGTATGAGGACTGCACAAATCCATTACAAGTATTATTTAAAAAAAATATGTAGGCCTTTGGAGTTTGAGGAAGAAGACCTTGTATTCCTATGGGTTTCACCTCAATATGGATTACAAAGATTTGGATGGGGAGACATGCTATCTTTGAGATTCATTGGCCCATTATAGATACTACTTAGAGTTGATGAGGTGGATTACTAATTAGATATTCCTCCATAATTATACTAGGTACAATATGTATTCCACATTTCAGAGATGAGGAAGTATGTGCACAACCCATTGAACGTTATCGATTGGGGTGAGCTGGACATAGAGGATGAAGCTACCTTTACTGAGTACCCATTAGAGGTTGAGGATCGATAGGAGAGGATCATTTATGGGGGATAAATTACTTTAGTGCATGTTCAGTGGTAGCATGGGGATATCTAGGAGAGAAAATGAGAGTGAGAGTCTTAGATTCATGCTCATTACCCACATCTCTTCGTGTAGCCCTTGTTTTGGATTTTTGGGATGTATAAGCCAAAGGCGGGGAGAATGTAGTAACTCAAATTTTCTATGTATTATTTTTGGATATTATATGGATTATTTGAGAGACCAAGAACTAAGAATACATGCAATTTTGAGGCTTGGTGTTCCCAAAATAAATGTTTGAAATATATTAAATATATTAAATAGCACACACACACACACAATTTTCTTGAAAAAGTGGGATAAATTCTTAATGGGGGACCAGATCATAAATATGAGGGAACCATTGAGATTAGAATGTGGGTTTTACCCAAGGCATGAAATAACCTTGATTGGTGTAGATATTTTTTGTAAAATTCATCACAGGCATGGAAATGAATAAAATAATAAAATAAATTATTTTAATTCTTCTTCATTGATGCATTGATTGGAGAGTCTTTAAGTAGACTGTTATGATAGAATTATAAGGTTGGAAAAATAACCTTGGAGCTATTGAAGAACCATTGGAGAGAGAATTAAAGGATCTCTCTTAGGAGAATGGAAGCTAGATCATAGACCAAAAATTGACATGCAACAAAATATAAGGATCATACCAATGAAAACAATGCCAATTCATTCTTTGTTAGTGATCGATTTGAATCGAGGTAGGATGTTTTTTTGATTTTGTTCATTTCCCAATTCTTAATTTCTATGAAAAATGATAATCAATCAAAAAATAAATTTATATTTGGATCGGTCATTTTATGGGATAAGTTTATTGAGGGGATTTTATTGGGAGTTATTTCTTTATATTGTTTCTTCATTCGTCATTATGAAAGAAACAAATCAAGGTCAATTGAACACAACTGAGTTTCATTCCTATTTTTTGTGTTTCATGGTTTTCTCCCCCATTTCTCTATTCATTGCTAGCATTCTTCATTTGGCCCATGGTTTGACATTTACCAATGAAATCAATTGTTTCACACCCATTTCTTGGCGCAATGATTCGATATTGTAGATCTGGGCTCAGAACAATGTAATAGAGGTGTGATAGTGGTGGTAGTAGCAGACTAGATGATATAGATACCTGATTTATGTGT
The DNA here is from genome assembly GCA_963277665.1 of Viscum album. NCBI lineage: Eukaryota > Viridiplantae > Streptophyta > Magnoliopsida > Santalales > Viscaceae > Viscum > Viscum album. Next base: position 878,758,493 of record OY728153.1, on the reverse strand, counting down.
TATTCGATGTAAAATTAAGAACACCATTAAAATCCATTTTCCCACTGGATCAAAGGCCCATAAGTTGTTGATCAGTGATGGAAAGGTTCATTGGGGTATGATTCTCAATTTTCTAGGTGAGGTACGGCCACATCAGTATCTAGAGCACTAGAGAAGATTTCCGGATTCTAGATCTAGAATTATGTAAAAATCCTCACTACACGACATGTAACTCAGATCCACACGCTATGTAGGACCCTCTTATAAGCAATCAGGGTTACAGGATAGTGATAAGTATCCCATAGTGTGTGGTCCCATTTTTTCAACTTAGTGTGTACCTCAGAGGGTACACAAACATGGGTTGGAGTACATGGGTTGGAGCACGTTGTGTATTCCCCTACACAGATATGGTCTGGAAAAGTACACGGGCTAAGCCATTTACTACTATATGGGTAGAGTACATAGGATTCCAACATGTCATGTACTGTTACATGGACATGGGAATGAAACAAAGGCCATTTACACAGGTAGGACCCGAGGTCAAGGAACACGATGTGTAACCCCACTACATGCCGTTGAATCCTAAAAACATGGCTTGAATCAATTTTCCTCTATATCTTGGAAAATTTTAGTTAGGGTGAATTCTCTATATAGATTCTTTGAGGTTTAGTATGTAACCACCTCCTACCCCTAGGATAACGATCCCTTCACTAGGAATTCTTGGATAGAGTTATTGTAATCCTTCCATAAGGCCCAGAGTGAGATCCTCAATTCATCTTCCTACCCTAGGTAAAGTTCTTGGTATCATCGTGACCTATGTGACCACTGATCCTATACTTATAAAGTTAATCTAGATTGAGTTGTTAGTATAACCCATGGCTTTCGAAGTGATCCTCATCTATGTATCATATATCTTCATAATTTCAACGTGGACTTCTAATGGCTAGACCCAATGAGCACCACCTGTTGGATGAACATAATTAGTGTTGTCAGACCAAAGATTATGTTCCCCCAAACTAGTGACATATGTAACCTTCAAGCTATAATCCTAGGTTGTCTATTACGGGTATGAGTTAACTTTATACTATGTGTCTTTATTGAGTATATCTGGATATTATTGTTATATGTGTTATATAAATATACCCATGTGGAGGTAATTATACTTATCTTGTTGTTTGGTTTGTGGTTTCGGGGTGTCCTACTATGTATTATTATACTCACCCTTGCATGGGAATTGTCTGCATAGGTCGTGTCTTGTGAAGAAGACCAACCTTTTGACCGATTCCCAGATAGGCTGGGACTAGAAAATGCTTAGTGAGACTAGACAGACTGAGGTTCCTTCCTACAATATCATGATAATAGTCTCAGTTTTACTTTTAGGTTGGACTTATTTTCAGAATATTTTTAGTGGGAATGCATTTGGACCTGTTTAATTTCCTTCTTGTCGTATTCTGGTTGTGATATTTAGATGTATTCATGCATGGGTTTTAGTTGTTTTTACATTTCAACATTGTATAGGATTGGATATGTGTGCGTGTGTACAAGTACTTAGGATAAGTTCTACCATGTTAGTGATATGCCTACTCGGTGCTAGTTTCCATCCCTTGGACTTTTGAAGGTGAGCTTGGGGAGTTACAGGATGGGCCCCATTGGGATGGGTCATGACATCATCAAACATGGGAAAACCCAGATAAAACCTACTCCATCATTCCCAGTGCCATCCTCGACATTATTATGAATGTAACCGACCATCCCACCATCACTGGTGTCAATTGTTTCCAAAACCCTAGGAACCCCCACACATTTATTTCCAAACCATTATCCATACCAATCCCACATCATATCACATGGAAAGACTCAATGTCCAGATCAATAAAACAAGTTTTTTAGAAAAAAAATAGTTAATAGGGTTTCTAGGACCTATAACCAAATAATATAACCTTTATAATTAGAAGGTCTTTCTCAAACTCAAAGAAATATCTTCAAAAAAAAATTGTTACTATCTTTAATTAACCTATTCATTTAACATAGGTTACAACAACATACAACCTAATACTTCAAATATCAACAACTATAAGTTATTTAAACATGCATCGAGCATCACTATAATTTCTATCAATTATAAGGAAGAACAATAACAATTAAATACGACTCTTTATTTAGTTCAATAAGCATTACTAGAATTATGTTCTTTATTAAATTTACAAGAATAAAAAACATGATAAACCACATCATCAACAAGAGACAACATACTATCTAGAAAATAAAGAGGAAAACCGTCAACACAGTGTAAACGTATGGGATCACTACAACCCAAAAACTAAAAATTCATTCTTTAATTTTAGTATAATATTTATTAAGGATCATTCCACCATTTAACAATGATATAAATCATTATAAATCCATAATTTCACTCAAATTAATAGAATTAATGAATCCTCTACCATGATACTTTCAATGTTCTTCAAACAAGAATGGAACAAAAAGAGAAGATCTTTGATCACCTCTCTCACAATGAACCTATAGACATTTAAGGATTCCATTCCATGAAGGTTACAGAAATAATCAAAATAACTCCATGGTAAATTAAGGAGATAAATCTCTATATAATGTATTGATATAATGAGAGAAAAAAACCGAATGGAGAAGAAACTATAAGAGAAAGAGGGGAAACTCACCTCAGATCACCACAGATCGATCTTAAGAATATAGGAACCAATCCTAATAAAAATGGATTCAAAACACCTTGAATGAGACCCTATGTTTTCCTAGTATTTGGTATAATTTGGATGATTTAAGAGAGTTTTAGGGTGACATAGTTTTTATAGGAATTTTTACAAATTCACATTCATGGAGTGAATGGGTAATTCATGTCCTGAATGGTATGAGTTTAAGACCATTAAAAAAATGTATCATTCAAATCCTATAAACTTGGGATTAAGTAATGTTTTAAAATATATGTTCACACCATGAATTTTTATGGTTAGATTCACCGAATTCGACCCTTCATCTAATAATGTTGTGAAATGAGGGTTCATGTCATGAATCACACCCCGTGAACTATCCCAACTTGGGCCCTAGATCAACATCATGGCCACAAACTTCTATCTCAGGTCATGAAATACACTTCATGCTCTAAGTTCATCCTTTAACTACATTTTAGCTCCCAAAATCCAAAAAAAGTGACTAAAAGTTTTGCCCAAGCACCCAGACTTCAAAAACATGCATAGGTATGGTCTAGAAGGGTACATTTCTTACAAGAGATAAGAAGTAAAGAATAGAGTTTTTTTGGGTACCACTAGATAAAAATGATGATGGTAAGAAAAAACCACACCCCAAATGTCAAAATTTTGGAAAGAATCATCCTTGAAATAATCTCAAGGGGACCAAGAAATGTTTTAAGTGTGGAAATGAGGGACATAAAGCTAGCACATGTAGATGTGAGTTAAAGAAGATTAATAAAGGGATTGAAGAAAAGAATTTCCAGATTTATCCTCATGTAATTGTCCATTATTTCAACTGAAATGAATTTGTACACTATGATAACCAATGCACCAAGCCAAGGGTTATCAAAGATAACTAATGAAAACAACCCCTAAGGCCAAGAGTTAAGGCTGGTCTTGTGTTATCACTAACTTATAGGTGGATCAAGACAATGATGTGATGATAGGTAAGATAGTTATTCATTAAATAATAGAAAACATACTATTTGATTCTAATTTTATAAATTATTTAATATCATGAAATTTTAGTAGAACTATTAAAATCCCATCATAGAACATAGAGGTTAAGTTATTGGTGAAAGTACCTAATGGAGTGATTGTTGAATCTAAAGTATATAAATATTCCCTAGTAAATATCTATGGGATGAATATCCCAATTAACATTTCATAATACATTTAGTGTAATTCAATACTATAGTTAGAATAGGTTTTTTGTCTCTACAATATTCCCATAATAAATTTCGGGAGAAGTAAATCACTTTCCATATCTCGAATTACCCTCCAATTCTATACAAGTGTAAGTATGAGGATAAATATAGTTTGAAGTTTCTTTAGAATCATGGATATTATTGCATTATGAGAAAGAATATCTAGATCAAATGATTTAAACAAATGATAATATCACTCTTCAAGACATTACAATTTTAAAGGATTACACTAATGTATTCCCCAAATAATTTCTTGGTTTTCCTCCTGATTGTGAGGTTGAGTTATCAATTGAACTTATAAATAGATATCTACCAATATCCAAGACTCTATATATAATGGAACCTATTAAAATGGATGAACTGAAGAAGAAATTAGAAGAAAATATGGACATGGGTTTCATATGTCCAAGTGCTTCACCATGGGGTGCACTGGTTCTCTCTTTTAGGAAGAAGGATGAGTCGATGCAAATATGTACTGATTATCATGAACTCAATAAGATAAAAATGAAGAACAAGTATTCCTTTCCACAAATTTATGACTTTTTTGATCAGTTACATAAATCCCAATACTTCACTAAATTCTATTTTCGATTGAGATATCATTAGTTAAAGGTGAATGAGGATATTCCCAAGACCTCCTTTCATATAAGGTACGAAAGTTTATATTCATTCAATTTAGACTCATGAATTATCAAGTGGTATTCATGGAATTCATGAGTAAAGTATTTAGATATCACCTCAACAAATTTGTAGTAGTCTTTATAGATTATATTATTATATACTCTAAAATAAAGGAGGAAAATGAGAGGCATTTGAGTGATGAAGACTTTAATAAAGGATAAGTAATATGAAAAATATAGTAAATGTGAGTTTTAGATGGAGAAAATATCATTATTTGGGAATATTATTAGGAGTAAACATAGATTTTAGGGTCCTTAAAAGACTAAAGTGATTAAGGAATGACCTATACCAACATTTGTTACAGATAATTGTTGTTTCATTGAATTAACTAGAAATTATCACCGATTTATGAGAAAATTATCTAGATTTTCAAAATCACTAACAAAGTTAACATTGAAGGGATAAAAGTATGTTTGGATATATGAATGGGAAGTTAGATTCATGGAGAAAAATAAGAGGATAACTACTTCACCTGTACTCACACTACTCAAAAGTGGGGAATGATTTGTGATTTATAACGATGCTTCATAGAAGGGTTTGGGCTGTGTACTAATGTATAATGATAAAGTGATTTCATATTCCTCAATATAGTTTAAGTTTCATGAAAAAAATTATTTGATGCATGATCTAGAGTTGGTTTCGGTAATATGTTTATTAAATATACAAAGACATTATCTCTTTGAAGAGAAGTGTGATATATATATATATATATACAAATACATATATATGAAGCATAAGAGACTAAAATATATATTCACATAGAAGGAGATAAATATGTTCCAACAATGATGAATAGATCTAATCAAAGATTATGATTGCTCAATCCACTACCATCTGGGGAAGGAAAACACGGTGGAAGATGATCTAAATAGAAAATATCCTAAAACCTTATATATGATGTGGATTGAGAAGGGTTTATTCTTCTTCGAAATGAAAAGGGTGGACATGAGAATCATTATGGAAGGAACATAATCCTAAATTTTTCAAATGATTTCTCACCCATCACTATTGGAGAGAATTAATAAAGATTAAAGGGGTGATGTGAATATATAGAAAAAGATGGATGCTATGAGGAAGGTAAAATCATATGAGTTTAATATTATGATGAATTAATTGTGAAATTTGGTAAATGTCTTTTAATATCCTCAGAGCTAGATATAAAAAAGGAGTTTTTGAATGATGCTCACAGCTCAACATTCTCCATTCACCTAGGGAGAACAATGATTTATAAAGATATACAAGAACAAAATTGGTAGGAAAATATGAAGAAGGATACTTCATAATATACATCATGGTGCTTGATGTTTAAGCAGGTGAAGGTAGAAAGGAAAACATCTAAAGATATGATACAACCATTTATCATAACTAAATGGAAATGGGAGAACATCACCAAGGATTTTTTCCTGTGTATTTCAAATAAATCCAAAGGGAACAATTTAATATGGTTTGTGGTGAACTATCTTATAAATATTTCTAAATTATTTTCTATTTGATAGGAATTATCACTAGATCACCATTTTAAGACATAAATTAGAGAATTTTTAAGGTTTCATGTAACACCATTATTAATTGTATCCGATTAAGATATGAGTTTCTCATAAAAGTTCTTGAAGAGACTTCAATATGATCTAAAAATAGAGTTAAACTGAAGTATATCCTATCATTCTTAGACTTATTTAGAATCTGAACAAACTATCTCTATACTTGAGGATATACTTAGAGCTTACTCAATGGACTTCAAGGGAGTCTAGGTCTAACATCTTCCATTGGTCGGGTTCTTATACAAAAATAGTTTCCAGTTAAGAATTCAAAATGGACCTATATGAATCCCACTATGCGAATAGATGTATAACACTTCTATATTGGGATGAAGTTAGTGAATGAAGGTTACTAATACCTAATATAGTCGAATAAATGGTATAAAAGTTCAAGACTATTTAGAAATATATTAGGATGAATCAAAGATGAAATAAGAGTTATACTAATACCATTGATGAGACTTGGAGTTTAATGTTGGTGAGAAAGTTTTCCTCTACATATCTCTATGGAAGAGAGTCATGAGATTTGGGAACAAGGGGAAGCTAAGTCCAAGATACATTGGCCCCTATTATATTCTTGATCAAATCAAAATAGTGTTATATCGACTAGCACTCAAACAAAACCCTTATAATGTAAATGATGTGTTCTATGTATCCCTATCAAGGAAGTAAATACCAGATCACTTACATGTACTAAATCTAGAGGTGGTACAATTGGAATATGATATCTCTTATGAGGATCATCAGGTGAAAATCTTGGACTGGATAGGTCAAAGTTCCATGCAATAAGACAACCCACCTAGTTAAGGTACATTAGTGAAACAATAAGTATGAATAGGCAGAATGTGAACATAAAGAGACAATTAAATAGAAGTACCAACATTTTTTTTCACCATAGTGCATGGAATGAAATTTCGAGTGTGAAATTTATCAAGGGTGGAAGAATGTAATGAACCAAAATTTATATATAGAAATTTTCCTTATGAATATACACATGTATCATATAAGGTAATATAAATGATAAGAACTAACATCACCTTATCATTAATTAAGAACATAATATGTTTATAATATTACCATTGGGATAACAATCTAACTTGTGGTATAGTAATAATATTGATATATTTCAGACTTTAAAATGCATTTTAAAAAATAATTTTTTTATTGTGTTTTAAGAACATATATATAAAAATATTTTTTAACACTTATTTAAGTTTAATATAATAAAATTACTTCATTTTTGGATTCATAAATTGAAAATCATCTTAAGATTATTTTTTGTGATTTTTAAAAAATAAATGATTTTTAGGGTGAATAGTTGAAAATACTGTATTGACTAAAATTGAAAAATTTTAAGATATATTCATAAGATAATATTGAATTAGAAATTTATAAGTATTGAAGATGTATTTAAGGGAAAAAATTATGCATTCTAAAAATGATTTTGAACTTGGAAATCATAAGCTTAAAATTTTTGGACTTAAGAAATATTTAATCCTAATAAAAAAACTATTTTGGTCTTTACTTTAAATTAAATATTTTTATGTAAAATTAGGTTTTAGTTTTTTACAAAATAAAAAAATATTATTTTTATTATAAATAATTTTTTATTTAAAACCAAATACATTGATAATCTTATCCCACACAAAAATTTTAAACTTAAAATAAACTTTTTCCTTGAATTGGTTTATATGTGTTATGTGATCTAATACTAAAATTAATTTCTCTAACTCTTATAAATTTTATTTTATAAAGTTATTTAAATATTTCAAATCACAATGTTAAAATTAGTAAATAATTTCAATTTAAATTTAGGCTGTAAAATTTAGTTATCGAGGGTGAAAGTGGAGTTATTATTGTAAGGGTAAATTAGTGTAATAGTGGGTTAGGATAGTGAAAAAGGTTAGAACATGTAAAAAAGTGTGATATTGGGTGGTGGAGGGAGTAAAAACCTTATACAATTACCCAAATCAAAATTGGACATTTTTTGATCTTTTACCTTGAATAATGGAAAGACATTGTTTAGGATTAAAGTGATTTTACAAAAAATGTCACTCTATTTACTTATAAAAGGAACACACCTACTCTCCATATATCCACACATACCAAGGATTTTTATTAACAAAAAAACTACCTTAGTATCTCCCCAACACCCTACCCATTCCCTTGAAGCCTTGGTATCACCAAAATATCAATCTAAGAATCCTTAAGGAGTTACCCAAGAGAAAACATCCAAGGGAGAGGTAATACTCTCAACTCAACATTTCTTTATCTTTTCTTCTTATATATACATAGAGTAAAATATATACATGAAGATATGATAAAAAAATTATTAATATTATTAAGTTTTATTATATTAATTTAATATCATTTTTATACCTTCCTCCAAAATCACTTAGAAAAATGAAAACATCATCATGCGTATGAGTGGACTCCTGCCTCCATGAACGACGTGCTAAATTTTTCATCATCACCTTAAATGGAAGGTTAAAAAATATTATTAAATTAAAAAATATGTTATTTATAAAATTATTATAATTATTAAATGATAATTATTTCATTTTTTACCCCTCCCATTCCATGTAAAATGAAAGTGTTGTTTATGCGTACATGCAGACTACCACCTCCACGAGACAACATGTTTTGTTTTCCATGATCACCTAACGCGGATCACTTTAAAAATGAATTTACTATGTAAAATTTATATTTTTGACACCATTAATATTATTTAAGAATAATATATGTCATTATATATGTGTGATTAACAAGAAATGATCATAGTGACTTTAACCACCTTAAATTGACTTATCATGGAACCTTTCTTAATATGGGTCTATTTTGGGATAACATTTGAAATTATATAAGTATATTTATAATGGAATAATAAAGGACATAAATCGTATTTTTTTGGATATCATTAAGTTATTTTACAATACCATTGAACATGATAAACTAATAAAAAATATTATAGAGAAATTAACCAAACAACCCCAAGTAATCAACATAAAAAGAAACTATATTAAAATTAAATAATAAAAGATAATAAATAGAACTTATACAATTAGTTATAGATAAATAATGTTCTTCTGTATGCATTTAATGAACTTTATTTAGTTATTCATGATGTTAAGTGAAATTTTAGAGTGGCACCCGAGTTAAGTGATCTACTATACCACCCTTGTTACTTATTAGTTACATGTTCTCTTTCTTATTATCCATTTTATTAAATATAAATATTATGAAATTATTATATTTTTGTATATATATACCTTAAATATATACCTAGTTAAATATTCTATTTATTTATGGGGTTGTACACATTTTTAGTTCCCTTTAAAATTCCCATTTTAAAGTAAACCTGATTTAAGGGAGCTTTCTTATTTTTTGTCTTATATCAAGAATTACCACCATAAAGTGTTTTAAAACCATGAATAGATTTTAAAAAAGATCATTATTTTATGGAACTAGTTTTTATCGAAAAAAATATGATCTTTACTTCCTTAAAATATCCTTTACTTATTTCATAAATCATCGCCCAAGTAGTTCATTTTTATTCTTTCTTCTTGAGATACTTCTCATGAATTTATAAAATATAATAAAATATTCAAGAAATATGAACCTTTTTAAATCATAAAAATACAACAAAATTTAATTACACCTTATTTTTGAATCCTTATGATTTATCCTTGGTTATTAATTGAATCAGAATTATGAAACCAACTTCTTTCTCATGGGTTTGATCATGATTATGATTTATGTATAGTTTATTTTCTTTATGTGGAATGCATATGTTTAGTTTTAATTATGTTATTGGTGGTTTTTAAATTATATATCCCTTTAATGCACTATGTAAAGAATTATATATAATGATATGATATGTAAGGAATTAGGGAGTGAACCTAATATACCATAGTACTTTATCCACTTTATGATGATGGTCTTGGGAGTGACCCTTGACTTATGTTTATGATGTAAAGTATTATGTTGTTTCTACATATTCCATGATACCATTTTAGGGCCCCAGGACACCCTGAGAGTGTAGGGGTGAATCAGGGTGTCAAAGTTTTCTTTTTAAACTGATGGATCTTGTTCCCACGTTGGTGGGAACTATTTTAACCTGTATGAAGGATATGAGAAGAAATCAAACATTCACATGAAAATAGATGACACGACACTTTTTAATTGGTTCACCACTAAAAGATAAGTCCAAGGAACATACGCCGACAGGTTTTCGGTCGTACCAAATTCCACTATTCTTTACTAGTTGTGGATTACAAAGGTTCGAGAATAGTCACTCTGTCCCAGGGTCACTGCCTTTACAACTGTTCAGGGATAGCCCACTGCGTCCCTCGGGTCACTCCCGTTGACTCACCCTAGCTCACTGCCTTTGGTGAAGTCCCAGTCAGTTTACAGACATGAAGGTCTCTTCAATAGATTCGCATTGAAGTTTTTGCCTTTGCTTAGCACGAGACTCTGCTTGCATAAAAGTTATGAAATGATGCTCTTGAACACAATAAACCACTAAACCGGATAATCATAAAGTGAAAACATGTTACACAGATGATTTCACGCAGCACCTACCCTTTCTGCACAAGTTCTCACTTTTGATCACAATACATTATTTTCCCGCGGAAAATATTTCACGCAACTTCATATTTTTACGCGCAACCCAAAATTTTTCACGTAGATCAAAATTTTATCACGTAGATCAGAATTTTTCGCGAAACTCGGAATTTTTCGCACTGCTCGGACTTTTTTGCACAGCTTGAACTTTTTCGCACAACTCGAACTTTTTCGCACAGCTCAAACTTTTTCGTGCAACTCAGAATTTTTCACGCAACTGCCTTTACATGAACCTTTTACGTGCATCAGACCTTAGATATTCTCTAAGTATTAAACTGTATGGAATGAGGGGGTCACCTCTTATTTATAGGCATCTCAGACCCCCATGCGCAAAACCCCATGTGGCGTGAAAAACCTCTCATTCAGCGTGTAATATTTTGCACAGGTACCGTTTTTCGCGCCCATCTCTATGTTTTTTTTGTAACCCAAGCCTTTTCCATTTTTCGATGTTCTAATTCCAGAAAACTATTTGGGCAAAAAACCTTGCTCTGCTATTTTTCACACCATGCTGTTTTTCACACACAACTCAAATATTTCATGCAGAACCCACATTTTTCACGCACCACTTCCTCTTTGCACGCACCTCATTTTACCAACAATCCATGTCTTCATTTTCCGATTTTCCGGCCCAAAAATTTGGAAAACACTAGGAAATGGTGACACATTCAATACTGTTGTCTGCTTGAACTGTATGATCACTTTACTAGCACACATTCTAAAGTTACACTAAAGATTGAAAACAAACACAAACCATACTCCAATTCAATAATAGAATGACCATGGTTCCAACAACCATGATTTCATTTATTTATTCCATTTGTACATTTCTATGATTATTCTCTTTACAATACCACGTTTTACCTCTTAACTTTCATGTTATGATTTATTTCTATGTTTATTACCCTATTGGGATTTCTAGCTCACCCTTTTCCTTATGAACCACTTGCTCATCAGTTCCCACATGATCCATTCTAATCACGCCTTGCTAAAATTTTTCTTTGATAAAGTGATACCTGATTTCAATATGTTTTGTACGAGAATGCTGAATAAGATTCTTTATAAGATCAATTGTGCTCTTGTTATCACAGTAAATTACCATTGGTTGCTTCACCTCATCACCAATATCTGTTAGTTGTTGCTTCATCTATAACAGTTGAGTGCATGCCTTTGTGGCGGAGATATACTCAGCTTCAGCATTACTAAGAGAAGTAATTTCTTATTTCTTGCTCAACCAGCCAACAAATTTATTCCCAATATAGAATGCTCCACCACTGGTGAACTTTCTATCAACTACATCGCCAGCCTAGTTAGTATAAGAAAATTTTGATAATTCACTGTCCCTTCCTGCAGAAAATTATAAGCCACAATTGTGAGTATCTTGAATATACCGCAAGATTCTTTTTACTACTGCCATATGTTCCTCCTTTGGATTACTATGAAAGCAAGCCTCTAGACACGTTGCAAATACAATGTCTGGACATGTCGCTGTCAGGTACAGTAGGCTCCCAATTATCCTTCTGTACATGGTGGGGTATACAGATTTCCCATCCTCATGCTTTCCAAGTTTGGCTGCAACTACAATCAGAGTTGACATTGGTTTGGAGTCTTTCATATTAAACTTATTCAGAAGCTCTCTTGCATAATTTTCCTGAGAAATAAAAGTGTAATCCTTATTTTGAATCACCTAAAGCCACAAGAAATATGTAAGCTCCCCAATCATAGATATTTCAAATTCTGATTTCATTTGATTGACAAATTCATCCACTTATTTTTTCCTGCTACCAACAAATATAATGTCATCAACATAGAATAGAACCATGAACTGATCTTTTGGAGAATTCTTCACATATAGATTGTGATCTACTCCTCCTCTTTTGAATTCCATCTTCTTGAGATAAGAGTTCATCCAGGAATACCATGCTCGTGGTGCCTGCTTCAAAATATATAGAGGTTTCTTTAGTTTGCAAACCTTTGTTTCATCAGTAATAAGAAGAAAACCCACTGGTTGTTCAATGTAGACTTCTTCTTAGAGTACACCATTCAATAATTCTTTCTTGACATCCATTTGATGTACTTTATATTCTCTTTAGAGTGTCATAGCAAGGAAAAGCCTGATTGACTCCAGTCTTGCCACTTGAGCAAAGGTTTCTTTAACATCAACACCTTCAATCTGGTAGTATCCTTTACATACTAGTTGTACCTTGTTTATAATAACACTTCCATGCTCATCAAACTTGTTCTTGAAGATCCATTTTTACCAATCACATTGTGACCTTCGGGTATCTGGACAAGATCCCATGTTTAATTCTTTTCAATCTGATCTAACTCTTCATCATGTCTTTCAGCCAAGATTCATCCTTTGCTGCTTCTTCAATTGAGGATGGCTCCACAACTGAAAGAAATGTAGATTGTGTGTTATTCCTCATCCTGCTTGTTTGTGTGGGTGCTCTCCTATCCCCAATTATGTTAGATGGATCAATCTAAGCTCTTCGATTTCTCCTATGTGGTTCAGTTGCATTCTCTCCAGACAAGGTTTCTACTTCAGATTCTTCTTTTGTGTCAACATCATGATGTGACTGTTGATTGTTTTTTACACCTTCCTCTATTTCTGTATTTGTATTTTATCCACATTCACTTTCTTCATCACTTTCTATCACATCAGCATATGAAATCCTTGAAGCATTTGTGCCTTTCTCTTCAATAATCTTAATATTACTAATTTCCACAATCCTTATTATTCTCTTGTTGAATCACTTGTAGGATTTTCTATTCATTGAGTATCCAAGGAAAATTCCTTCATCTGCATTGTCACCATACTTCCCTTGATTTCCTTCTTTGTTCCTCATGAAGCATTTACTTCCAAAAACAAGAAAATATTTCAAATATGGATTCCTTCCATGCCAAAATTCATATGGTGTCTTGGTCTCACCCATATAAAGTCTTGTTTGATTTTGAATATACACTAAAACTTGAACAGCCTCTTTCCAGTAATGTCATGGGATACGACTCTCAATCAGCATAGTTCATGCCTTGTTGTTCACCTATCAATTCCTGTGTTCAACTACTCCATTTTTTTGGGGAGTTCTCACTACTGCCAGCTTATGTTGTATCCCATGTTTCTCTAGATAGTTTTCAAATTCAATGGACGTATATTCCCCTCCATTGTCAGATCACAGTACTTTGATATACGTCCAATATCATTCTCGGCAATTCAGCGATAAGTTTTCATGAAATCAAGTAATTTTATCTTCCTATGAATAACCATTACACAATCCATTATACTATAATAATCAATGAAAAGGAAGAAGTACCTCTCTCCATGAGTCCTGACAACATTTATCAGGCCACATACATCTATATGTATGAGATCAAGAAGGTGTGATGCCCTTTTCTTCTTTGGTCGATATGAATTACAGACTAGCTTCCCCAATATGCAAGAATCACAAGTCTTTTCCCATTCACGTTTCAGAATGGGGATATCCATGACTATCTTCAACATGGATATCTTTTCCATGTCTTGTTGGTTAATGTGCCCCAACCTTCGATGCCACATGTAGTTTTCTTCTTCAATAGAAAAATAATATGAGTTCACTTTGCTTTCAACCTGATATAAGTTTCCATATGTTCTATAGCCTTTCATAAGAGAATTCCCTATTTTTTCCTTTATAGTGCAACCTTTTTGATTGAAAGTCACTATGAGCCCTAAGTCAAAGAGTTGACTCACACTGAGGAGATTGTGATGTATACCGTCGACATAAAGAACTTCAGTCTTCTTTTTCTCTCCATTGGCGAGAGCATTATTCCCACTACCTTTAATATTCAAAGAACCATCATTACCAATCCACACTGTTCCATAAACCTTATTTTTAATGTTCATCAAAAGGTCAGCATTTCCTGTCATATGGGAAGAGCATCCACTATCAAGAATCCATGTACTGCTACTCTTTGTAGCTTTGAGGGCTACTTCTACAAGATTGGATTTCTCGATCTTCTTCTTTTCTTTCCATGAGATATTGGATTGAGTATAGGATATTGATGGCCTTCTAATACTTTCCTTCACATAATAAGATTCTTTATACCCATAATCTTCTTCCAGAGGAGAAAACCTGTTTGTGAGAACAACACCATCAAGAGGGTGAAAACTGACCCATTTTTGAGAGTTGTATGAATTTGTCCTATCGTACCTCTGCCTGTAATATGTAGCTTTATAGCCAAAGTTAGAACAATGAAAACAGTAACCATAGAAGATATTTCTTCTATAAGATAGAGGATATGAAATCGGTCTCCTTGGTTGACTTCCCAGATCTTCCCCATTCAAGTAGCTCCATGCCTCTTCGCAATATGACATGGTATGACCCAGATAGCCACAGAACTGACACTTCATGAGGGGAAATGTATTCTCACTTAAATATCTCCTCATGCCTTCTTCCTTGGGAGAATGGTTGGACTACCTGTCATTTCTAAAAGTTTGAGGATAATATTCATTTCTTCTTTTAGTTTGGATTGAGGGTTTATTTTTCAGAATTTCAAGCAACGTTTCAACATGTCCAACTTTCATCTTGTATTTACTTTGGCTCTTTTAACTTCTAGCAGTTGATGTCCCAGCTTTACAGCCAATTCCACTCTTTCCCATGCATATGGGTCTTTGATCACTCAAGATTTTTCCAACCCCATTCAAACCACACTTGGATCTTACTAGTACCTCTGGATCTAAGAATCTTCCAAAATGAATTTTCTTCTTACCCTCATTTGTGGTTGATTGACACTCAAGTTTACTCCTAAGAGTAACAACTTCTTCCTCAAGACCCTCAACAGTCTTGGACTTCTCTTCCAGTCTGTATGTAAGGTCATTTATGACCTTTACTTGTTCTTAAATTATATGATTAAATTACAAAATGTCATCTGTGATTTCAAGGATTGAAGATTGAACTCTCACTAGTTCTTCTAGTCATTCAATTTCATCTTCAAGCTCATCAACATATTCTGATGATTCTTCCACCATTTCTTTCTACTTACTACATCTCTTTCATTTATTCTCAAGATTTGAAAAGGCATCCTTAATTTTAAACTTGGGATCACCATTATGATTCATATGATTGTATTTATCTTTATCGATTAAGGGTTATAATTTTTCAATGGTAGACATCATGGAAGCATGGTTTCTAGTTTTAAATTCAGGTTCTTCTTTTTCACAGAATTCAATATCATCCTCTTCCTCTTCAGAGTAAAAAATCTTCTTATGTACCTTCTTTCAAGATTTGAAGTCTCCCTTTTTGAAGAACCTTTTCCGAGGCTTCTCAATGTATTCTGCTTCACTTTCTTCATCATAAAAATTTCTTTGGCACTGAGAGGAAATGTTACCAACTCTTCCACATCGAAAGTATTCCAGAGGTAACTTAACTTTAAATTTAACTTCTCCCTTATTTAGCTTCTTGAAAATGAGATAAATAATTTCTATTTCCTCATCATATTCACCACTACTATCTTCTGAAATTTTTAGTTCATCCATGTATTGTAATTCCATTTCCTTGCTAACACTAGTCGTAGATTATTCGGGTTTGACTCTCATTTCATATGCCACTAGACTACTTAGTAAATCATCCAGAGATAGTTTAAATAGATCTCTTTCTTAGAGGGATGAAACCTTTGCATTGTAAATAGGAGGAAGTCTTCACAAGATTTTATTTATGGTATCAATGTCTTTGATTTCCTCTCCAAGCCCTTGAATTTCTCCCACTACTTCAGTGATTCGATTGAAGAATGAATCTGCATTCTCATCAGGATGTATCTTTAGATCATCAAACCTATTGTGGAGGACTTGAAGTTTTGCCTCCTTCACCTTGTTGTCTCCTTCATAGATATTTTCAAGTTTATACCACATAGACTTTGCCGAGGTGCAACTTATCACCTTTAGATAGATCTGATCAGAAAGAGCCACAGTGATAACATTATGAGATTTAGAATCTGCATCAAGAACTTTCCTATCTGTATCAGTATTAGAAAGACCTATTGGATCAGTAACATGTATTCCATGAACAATTGCAAAGAGGAAATCCATTCCTAGAGATATTAAATGAGATCTCATTAGGTTTTTCCAAATATGAAAATTACCTCCATCGAAGAGAGGGATTCCCCTATCATTAACAACATTCTCCATGACGACAAAGTACAGATCGAACACCAGTAACCTCGCTCTGATACCACTTATAAGACCTTGGGACACCTTGAGAGGGGAGGTGTGAATCATGGTGTCAAATTTTTCTTTTAAACCGATGGATCTTGTTCCCACGTTGGTAGGAACTAGTTTAACCTGTATGAAGGACATAAGAATAAATCAAATATTCACATGCAAAGAGATGACACAACACTTTTTAATTGGTTCACCACTAAGGGCTACATCCAAGGATCATACGCCGACAGGTTTTCGGTCGTACCAAATTCCACTATTATTTAATTGTTGTGGATTACAAAGGTTCAGGAAAAGTCACTCTATCTTAGGCTCACTACCTTTACAACTGTTCAGGGATAGCCCACTGCGTCCCTCGGGTCACTCCCATTGACTCCCCCTAGCTCACTGCCTTTGGTGAAGTCCCAGTCAGTTTACAGATGTGAAGGTCTCTTCCATAGATTCACATTGAAGTCTTTGCCTCTGCTTAGCACGAGACTCTTCTTGCATCGAAGTCCTGAAATGATGCTCTTGAACACACTAAACCACTAAACCGGATAATCAGAAAGTGCAAACAGGTTACATAGATTATTTCACACAACACCTACCCTTTGCGCACAAGTTCTCACTTTTGTGTGCAATACATGATTTTCGCGCAGAAAATATTTCACACAACTTCATCTTTTTACGCGCCACCCAAAATTTTTCATGCAGATTAGAATTTGTTGCACAGATCAGAATTTTTTGCGCAGCTCGGAATTTTTCACGTAGCTCGGACTTTTTCGCGTAGCTCGAACTTTTTTGCACAGCTCAAACGTTTTCGCGCAACTCATAATTTTTCGCGCAACTACCTTTACATGAACCTTTTACATGAATCCGACCTTAGATCTTCTCTAAGACTTCAACCATACAGAATGAGGGGAGTCACCTCTTATTTATAGACATCTCAGACCCCCACGCGCAAAACCCCCTGTGGCACAAAAAACCTCTCATTTGGTGTGTAATATTTTGTGCATGTACCGTTTTTCATGCCCATCTCCATGTTTTTCGCATAGCCCATTCCTTTTCCATTTTTTGGCATTCTGATTCTGAAACACTATTTGCACAAAAAACCTCACTCTTCTATTTCACACACCATGCTGTTTTTCACGCACCACTCAAATATTTCGCGCACAACCCACATTTTTCGCGCCCCACTTCCTCTTTACACGCACCTCCTTTTACCAACAATCCATGTCTTCATTTTCTGATTTCTGGCCCAAAAATTTGGAAAACACTGGGAAATGCCACCACATTCAATAATATTATCTGCTTGAACTGTATGATCACTTTACTGGAACACATTCTGAACTTCCACTGAGGATTGACATAAAACAAAAACTATACTCCAATTCAAGCATAGAACGACCATGGTTCCAACAACCATGATTTCATTTATTTATTCCATTTATACATTTTTATGATTATTCACTTTACAATATCATGTTTTACCTCTTAACTCTCATGTTATGATTTATTTCTATGTTTATTCCCCTATTGGGCTTTCTAGCTCACCCTTTTCCTTATGATTTTCCCCAGGGTATCCTATGTAGTTTTATAAGATCTTTTGGAGTTAAGAGAACTATATGGAGTTTTGAATAATTATTATGTTTTTATATTTATGATAATGTATTTATGTGTATAATCTTATAAATACACTTGAACTCTAGATATTTGGTTTGTACTTGTTGGAAATATATATGAAAAATTGTGAAATAAGTTGTTATTAAGTCATGGGTAGATATACATACAAACTGACCCACCAATTAGAATTTCAAATATTTTATGTGTCATTGGATTTTTACATCTGTGAACATGTGTATTGATTCTTAGCCTTGAGATCATTATTAATGTGTATCAAGAATCATGTATGTAAATGAATTGATTAAAACCATGACAAGTTATTCTACTGGTGAGGTAACATTAATTAGATACGTCATCAGTGGTATGAAATTAATTGAATGGTCGTGAAAGTATTTGTACCTTTTATATTAATAGAATAAGTTATTTCTAACCCTTTGATTGAAATGAAACAATATGAAAAAAGTAATGACCATAGTAGTTTATAGACAAGTTTGTTTTAGAAAGTCAAAAAAGATAAATCAAGCATTGAGGGTGATGACACAAGTATTCATCCTTCTTGATGAAATATCAATTTACAAAGATATTATATTATAGAGTAACATTATTAGTAATTTTATTATAATTTCTATGTTGACATATTTATCTATGAGTGATTTGATATGTTGCTAAATGTTGATCTTGGATTTTAGATAAGTTCCACATATTCTCATTGAGAAAGGGGTCTAGACAGCCTCATAAAAAGTGTATCCAGAAACTCATTAAATTTTATTGAAATTAATTTTATGAATATATTTATTATTGACTAGTGTATTAATGTTTATTCATGATAAATTGATTATAAAATTTCATTACGAGATATTTGAGTTTAGAATATGTGTATTGAATTTAATCACTTATTTATTTATTCAAAAGATAATGAATATAATATTTATTTATTTAGAATTTTGGTGAATATAGTAAAATAAATATTTATTCAATTTATATTAATATTTAAATAAATATCTATTCATAATTAATGTGAATATAATATTTATTTTATCAAAAAAATATTTTATTATTCAATATTTGACAATTTTAAGGGAGGATTTGGATCGAGTTAATGATATAATAAATACACATTAATATCCTTTAAATAAAAATTTATTTACCAAATGTTATTAGATTATTACTAGTCACCTAAAAAATAGAAATTATTATTTAAGTGTGGTGACATTTGTAATACATTTTATCATTTAAATAAATATATTTATTTAAGAAATGATACTTAAATACTTTATGTCACCTTAAAATAATAATAGGTGTTTTATTATTTTAGACAAAGGTGACATGGATTTTAATTTAGATGTAATTAAATTATTAATAATAAATTTTATTTAAAAGAATTTTTACATGGAATATTAAATTAAGATTGAATTAAAATAATATTTTTTTAATGTTGACCTAATTTTATAAAACCCAGGGTGTTATAGAATTGAAATGCGATCCTTGGGTGAGATAATTCTTTGGGTAATTCTCTTCTCATATTCTAGAGAGATAATTAAAGAGAATCCTTCTTCCATCTCTCATACTTAGAGAGAGAAAATAAGAGATCCATCATTATGATGAAAGAGAATTATGAAAAACACTTATTCGTCTCATGATAGATGTAAAGACCCGTAAATTTCAAGGGCAATTTTTTCTTAATTTTCTTTGGGATTTTACGAGTACGCAGTTTCTGACCGCACCTAATTCCGAGGCCCGGTGTGCCCGGAATCAATTGCCGAAGTTTAGCTCGGGTACGTTCAGTGAACGAACGAGCGGGTTTTCCTAACTTTTGAACCGGTTCTCGGAATTGAAATCCAAGGGCACTGATGAAACCGCATCGCCGGTAATTTCTTAGGAACACCTTTTATGGAGTTGCGTTTGCTCGAGTGTGGTTATTAAAAAAAAGGGCTAACTAGTGAATAAAATAAAATTTGTGCAACACTTTTTATTTTATTTTCTAAGCAGTTTAAACCTACGTATGGAAGTTGAGGTGGGACCCACTATATCCTAACCCCTCTTGATAGGAAATTAGTGAGGTGGGCCCCACACGATCCCCACCTTTTCAACTTCCTCAAAACCTCCCATTAAGTTGGTAAACCACCATTAATTGAGTAACACACCCACACCCCCACTTATTGCAAGTCAACTCTCTTAATAATTAATTGATTAAGTTATTCAATGTAATTAATTCGTGAATTCTTTTGAATTTCGAATTTAATGATGGCTTGTGTGTGTTAATAAAATAAGACAATGTCTTATTTCATTGGGGGTTAATTCGTTGTGCAAGAAGGTTTGGAGAGGAATTGCTCAAGCCTTCGAATCTTCATCTTCTTCGTTGGAGAACGCGAAGAACGGCGAAGAACACCGGCCTCTGACGAAAGATGACAAAGAACACCAGTTCCTCTGAGATCGATGACATGACGCCGATGATCCTCTTCTCCACGACGCCGTGTACAGCGACGCCCATGATCCTCTTCCGTGACGCCGTCTTCCGCGAAGTCTTTTCCTGCGACGATTCTCGTTCGACAACTCCTTGAGGTAGGGGTGTGGATTTGTGTTCGTGTTTATTATTTTTCCAACCAATGTCAAAATCTTATTCGCTTTCTATCGAACTAACGAGAGGGGGCTGGACCGCACGAACACGACTGACCCTCCTTCCACTTTTGTTGTTGATTTCATTGTGGCTCGAGCGAAGGAAGCATGGTGCAACGACACCACCCAGAATCAAGGAGGTACACGGCGAAGAAGCGGGGCGCCATCGCGCCGCGCCGTTGAGGCTAAACGAAGCCGCGACAGGAGTCGGGCCGCGGTGATGGGGCACGGCGCCGTCGCGCCGCGCCGGAAAACCACGAAGAGGCCGCGACCGGAGCGGGGATGCAATGGAGGGGCGTGGGGCAGTCGCGACACGCCGGTCGGACAAGGAAGCGGCTCAAAGCCGCAGCGGTGCAAGGAGGGGCGGCCGGAACTGCCGGAACCGCCGGCATTTCAGAGGGACGGGACCGCGGGGTCCCGCGGCGACACGACTGGCCGGCCAGTCGGGCCTGCCGTTTCGGAAGGACCGGGTGTCGTAACCCCCGGTTGGCCAAGAGGCGGACCCCCCTCGTGGGGGCCTTTCTTCAATCAGGGGGGCAGCGCCCCCCCCCCCCCCCCTTTTGCGCGACCGCTCGGCCGGCGCCCAGCTGCCCCGCTCGACTAGCGCCGGGCCGCTCAGGCCGGGCAGGCCGCACAGGGCCGGGCCAGGCCGCGCCGGCAGGGCCGGGCCGCGTCCTAATGGTCCAGACCCACACCCGGGTCGGTTCGACCCAGTTCGGGCTGACCCAGGGGGTCTTGGGCCGGGTCGGTCCAGGCCCAAAACCCCCTAAAACCAGACAGGTTTGTTTAAATGTCAGTAACTTGGGATACAGACCTCTGATCGATGCACCGTCAGTTGCGATGAGATCCTTGGATCGAGACAGTCATTTCTGTATATTACACTCAAGGTTTTGGAGAACTTTCTGTACGACCGGGTTGGTTCGAACACGAAACCAACCGGGCCCTCGGAGCGGAAACACTTATAACCTGAGCTCCGGACGTCCAATTGGCGTACCATCGAATTTGTTGGATTCCTCTTAGTGAGACGGACCTTTTGGATTACTCCGCTCGAGGTTTGGATGCAGTTGGAGTACGGTCGGGTTGGTTTTGATTTAAAAACCAACCGGGCCCCTGGAACGAAAATGCCATTAACTCTCAGACCGGGCGTCTGATTGACGCGATGTCTGTCACGTTGAGTTCCTATCGACGAGGAGGAACTTTGCGATACATCAACTCTGGTCTACATTACAGTTTATGTATCGACCTCTTGGCTCGTGGAGCGGACCCTCCTGGAACGAGCGTGCTGTGTGCAGAAACCCTAGAGCTGGCTGAGACTTGACGACTGCTGATTGATCGACTCAGAGTGTTTCGATAGCCCAGTGGGGAGCGCTTGGTTGTAGAGGCAGACCCACGGCGGAGGAGCGCTTGGTTGCAGAAGAAGACCCGTGGTACTCAACAGAAGGAGCACCTCTGTAGGCTATGAGGGGGAGCGCTTGGTTGTAGCGGCAGACCCATGGTGGGAAGCGCTTGGTTGTAGCAACAGGCCCACAGTACTCGACAGGTGGAGTACTACAACAGTCCAAGGATAGTGGGAAGTGCTTGGTTATAGCGGCAGGCCCACTGTACTCGATGGAGGTGGAGTTCCCCAGCAGTTATGGGTTCGACGATGACAAACATACTGGAATCCTCCATGGGTTCGACGGTGAAGACTTTCATACTGGAATCCTCCATGGGTTCGATGACGATGACAAACGTACTAGAATCCTTCGTGGGTTAGATGGTGAAGACTTTCGTACTGGAATCCTCCATGGGTTCGACGACGATGAAAAACGTACTGGAATCCTCTGTGGGTTCGATGGTGAAGACTTTCGTACTGGAATCCTCCGTGGGTTCGACGACGACGACAACCGTACTGGAATCCTCCGTGGGTTCGGCGATGAAGACTACAGTACTTGTATCCTATGTGGGTCCCAGCTAGATGAATCAGTAACTATATTTGATCATCTCCTTTTGCTTTACAAATGATATATACCTGTGAGATCCGAGTCTTGACTTTCAGTCATATCTTCGATACGATTGACTTGCTTCCTATGTGGAATGAGTTGTGCTTTCCTGTGTGGATTGGGGTGTACTATACTGTGTGGACGTGATCGAACTTGTGCTCGGATGTTGGAGCAGAGCTGGAATTGATGACTTAGGTATATGTATGGTCATATACCTAAGTAGAATTGGTTGTTACTTTGTGATTGTATCTTTCCTTTGTGGATTATCCTTTGTGGATTCTGGGAGACCTTCAGGGGTCTCAGGGTCTCTACTGAGTATCATATACTCACCCCTGCATGGGCTTCGCTCGCACTACATTTTTTTGGTTGCAGATGACGGACATCACTAATCATGGTTGAGGCTTGTAGTGCTGGACGGTACCTGGAGGAGGATCTCACGACGAGTCGGTGCCCGGAGGTGGATATCACGTCGAGTCAGTTCCCGGAGGTGGATTTCATGACGAGTTAGTACCCGGAGGAGACGGAAAAATGTGGAGTACTGAGGAGGAGATATATACCTACCCTTCAGGTAGGAATCCGGAGGACGATCCAGGAGCAGCTCGTCACCTTTCAGCTGTTGCCCTTTTCAGTTGTACTTTTCTTTCGGTTGTAGCTGTACCTTTCTTTTGGGCTTGTATTTCTGGCCCCTTGTACTTTTAGCACGTTTTTTTTACTACTTTACCCAGTGGTTGCTTCCACTTGTACACTGTTGTGTTGTTTACTTTTATAAAGGAAATTTCTTCCTTTTTTATTGGGATTTATGCCTTTGGTGCTAGTCGCCAGCCCCTGGCCTATGGAAGGCGGGCTTGGGGTAGTCACGGCACGGGCCTCGAGGACGGGTTGTGAAAAAATTGTATAAAAGGAGTTCAGTTCTACCGTAGAACTCAAGACTCTGATATTTCTTCTATGTGAAGCAATATTGTTAAGAGTATTGAGTGTGGTTATCAGTCCAAGGACTCCAGTGTTGGTTCAGGGGCCGGCGTATCCGTACACCAGGACCCTAACTTCTGATTTTTGACTCAGTGCAAAAAAACACTGATTTCATGTGTGTTTCAAAAGTTTTCTTTGTGATTTATTATGTCAGCTCACCAGGTATACTACTTTGACCGTGGAAGACCTGTCACTTTCTAGGATGGCCCCACGACGACAACCAGCTAGGGTTATGAGCCTTGTGTGAGACGACATCCCACTAAGCGATGAGGCCTCGGTGCATGGCCCTTTTACAGCGGAGGAACCGGCAGTACCACTACCCGTCGAGCCACCGATACCGCCAACCCCAGCCGCTGAGGGTGCACGTCGCCTTAGTGCACTGCACGAGTTTCAGCACCAGAGATCGCCCAGGTTCCGTGGGGAGACGGACCCTCAGGCAGCCGAGGATTGGCTGGAGGCTGTATTTCGAGTTTTCAGGTTAGTGGGGACACCAACTGACCTCATGGTGGTCCTTGCAGCGAGCCTCCTACACGCGGCAGTAGGCAGATGGTGGATCTTGATGCTCCAGGTGCACGACGAGGCATCTCTCCTCTGGACGGACTTGAGAGCCTCTTCCGATCAGAGTTCGTCCCAGCCACCCTCCGTGCGGTGCGCATCCAGGAGCTACTACAGCTGCGGTAGGGCAGCATGACGGTCTCCCAATACTCTGTGAGGTTCACCGATCTCTCGCGTTACTCTACAGATATGGTACGTGACCCATTATTCAGGGCCTGAACCTTCGAGCAGGGGCTCAAGCAAGAGATTAGAGCTTCAGTTGTTTCTCACAACATCCCAACGTAGACAGGGGTGTTGGAGTGAGACCTCTTAGTGGAGAGTTTCCTTGCTGAGCAGTCTCCAGCAGCAGGACCCACCACTAGCCGGTATGCGACAAAGTCTTCTACAACGGGCAGTAGACAGATGATGCAGAGGTCCAAGAGGACCATACCTACAGGTGATCGACCGCATGACAAAGGATTGTGTGTGCGAGGCACCCGGGGTAGAGAACAACTTACCAGGAGCGGACAGTGTTACTCCTGCGGTAGGGTTGGTCACATGGCACGTGACTGTCCGACCCTCCATACAGATGACCAGCGGATAAATGAAGGACCTCCTAGGCAGAGGCAGAGGTTCGATCGGGGCATATCTCAAGGAGTAAGAGACCGGGGCAGGGGAGCGGGTCGTGCAACTGGAGGTGGACGACGCTTCGAGGTGTTGCCACCACCACCGCCAGGAGGTCCACCCCGACCGTAGGGAACAGGTGGACATAGAAGAGCTCAGCTTCAGGCAGCTGAGGCCTACAATCATGGAGCTCCGAGAGCAGATGGACAGAAGCAGGACTAGCTCCAGACATGGAGACTTTTGTTCATGTTTCTTCTAGCTTTGTTGATATTTGTTTGTGGATGATTTGTGTCTTTGTACTTTTAGCTGTAGTAATAAAAGAAACCTTTTTTTGTGGCGTTTAATTTCTGGTCCTCTCTTTATGTTGTTACTAAGAGGTTCCAGTTTAAACTATTGACTTGACCCTCACTTTTGAGATTCCTTCTAGAGGAAACCCTGTGAACACACACTGATGCCGACAGTGTGACTCAACCCTTGGAAGCGAGAGTAACAGTTGGATCTCTTGGTAGTAGCGTCGAGGCCTTATGACATCATCCTTGGTATGGATTAGTATCATCCATGTCGGGATTAACTGTATTAGGCGAAGAACGTGGTTCATCCTGGGGATGAGACCAGATTTCTCTTATTATAAAAGATGGAATCTTAGTAGCTCTTATAGGGCCAGAGAAGGTCCAGGTCATCCAAGAGTGGATGAGGACAGCTCAGAGCTGAAAAAAGTCTTGTGCTGACAGGAGGCGGAGACCACTGGAGTTTGAGGATGGCGACCACATTTTCCTATGGGTCTCACCTCAATGTGGATTACGGAGCTTTAGCCATGGTGGCAAGATATCTCCACACTTCATTGGATCCTTCTAGTTCCTCAACAGGGTAGGAGAGGTGGTTTACCGCTTGACCCATCCACCTTAGTTGCACTAGGTGCACAACGTTTTCCATGTATCTTAGATGAGGAGATACATGCACGACCCGACACATATCTTTGACGATGGGGTGACTTTTGCGGAGGTTCCGGTGGAGATCGAGGATCGACATGAGCGGGTCCTATGTGGGTGGTCGATTCCTCTAGTGCGCATCAGATGGCAGCACAAGAACCTCCAAGAGAGCACCTGAGAGTGGGAGGCTCAGATGCGTGCTCAGTACCCTCATTTGTTCCCCTAGTTTGTGAAATATCTTTACGGGGGCGTAAAGCCCTGATGTGGGAGTAATGTAAAGACCCGTAAATTTCAAGGGAAATTTTTTCTTAATTTTCTTTGGTATTTTACGAGTATGCAGTTTCTGACGACACCTGATTCCGAGGCCCAGTATGCCCGAAATCAATTGTTTAAGTTTAGCTCGGGTACGTTTAGTGAACGAACAAGCGGGTTTCCCTAACTTTTGAACCGGTGCTCAGAATCGAAATATGAGGGCACTGATGAAACCACATCACCAGTAATTTCATAGGAACACCTTTTTTGGAGTTGTGTTTGCTCGGGTGTGGTTATTAAAAAAAAGTGTTAACTAATGAATAAAATAAAATTTGTGCAATAATTTTTATTTTATTATCTAAGTAGTTTAAACCTACGTATGGAAGTTGAGGTGGGACCCACTAAATCCTAACCCCTCTTGATAGGAAATTAGTGAGGTGGGCTCCACACGAGCCCCAAATTTTCAAATTCCTCAAAACCTCCCATTAAGTTGGAAAACCCCCATTAATTGAGTAACACACCCGCGCCCCCACTTATTGCAAGTCAACTCTCATAATAATTAATTGATTAAGTTATTCAATGTAATTAATTCGTGAATTCTTTTGAATTTTGAATTTAATGATGGATTTTCTGTGTTAATAAAATAAGACAAAGTCTTATTTCATTGGGGGTTAATTCATTGTGCGAGAAGGTTTGGAGAGGAATTTCTCAAGCCTTTGAATCTTCAACTTCTTCGTTGGAGAACAAGAAGAACGACGAAGAATGCCGGCCTCCGACGAAAGACGACAAAGTACTCTAGTTCCTCGGAGATCGACGAAGTGATGCCGACGATCCTCTTCTCCACAACGCCGTGTACCGTGACACCCATGATCCTCTCCCGCGACGCCACCTTCCGCGATGTCTTTTCCCGCGACGATTCTCATTCGACAACTCCTTGAGGTAGGGGTGTGGATTTGTGTTCGTGTTTATTATTTTTCCAACCAACGTCAAAATCTTAGCCACTTTCTATCGAACTAATGGGAGGGGGCCAGAACACATGAACATGACCGACCCTCCTTCCCCTTTTGTTGTTGATTTTGTTGCGGCTCGAGCGAAGGCGGTGCGGTGCAACGACACCACGCAGAATGAAGGAGGAACACGGCGAAGAAGCGCGGCGCCGTTGCATCACGCCGTTGAGGCCGAACGAAGCCGTGGCTGGAGTTGGGCCGCAGTGAAGGGGCACGGAACCGTCGCGCCGCGCCAAAGAACCACGAAGAGGCTGCAGCTGGAGCGGGACCACGACGGAGGGGCGCGACGCCGTCGCGCCGCGCCGGTCGGAGTAGGCCGCGGCTCAAAGCCGCGGTGGTGCAAGGAGGGGCAGATGGAACCACCGACTGCCGGCACTTCAGAGGGACGGGACCGCGGGGTCCCGTGGCAGCAGCATCGGCTGGCCAGCTGGGCCAGCCATTTCGGAAGGACAGGGGGTCGTAACCCCCGGTTGGCCAAGAGGCTGGCCCCCCTCGTGGGGGCCGTTCTTCAATCAGGGGGGCAGCGCGCCCCCCCTTTTTGCGTGACCGCTCGGCCAGCGCCGGCTGGGCCGGGCCGTGCCTTAATAGGCCGGAACCGGACCCGGGTCGGGTCGACCCGGTTCGAGCCGACCCAGGGGGTCTTGGGCCGGGTCGGTCCGGGCCCAAAACCCCCTAAAACCGGACATGTTTTTTTA
Organism: Viscum album; assembly: GCA_963277665.1. Lineage (NCBI taxonomy): Eukaryota > Viridiplantae > Streptophyta > Magnoliopsida > Santalales > Viscaceae > Viscum > Viscum album. Next base: position 878,730,344 of record OY728153.1, on the reverse strand, counting down.
AATGCCAGTAACTTGGGCTATGGACCTCTGATTGATGAACCGTCAGTTGTGATGAAATCCTTGGATCGATGCGGTCGTTTTGGTATATTACACCCAAGGTTTAGGAGAACTTTGGGTATGGCCAGTTTGGTTCGAACACGAAACCAACCGGGCCCTCGGAGTAGAAACACTTATAACTTGAGCTCCGGACATCCGATTGACGTACCGTAGACTTTGTTGGATTCCTATTAGTGAGACAGACATTTTGGCTTACTCTGCTCAAGGTTTTGATGCAGTTGGAGTATGTTCAGGTTGTTTTTGACTTAAAAACCAACCGGGCCCCTGGAATGAAAAAGCCATTAACTCTCAGACCGGGCGTCCGATTGACAAGCTGTCTGTCACATTGAGTTCCTATCGACGAGGTGGAACTTTGCGATACATAAACTCTGGTCTACGTGACAGTTGATGTATCGACCTCTTGGCTCGTGAAGCGAAACCTCCCAGAATGAGCGTGCTGTGTGCGGAAACCCTAGAGCTGGGTGAGACTTGACAACTGCTGATCGATCGACTCGGAGTGTTTCTATATCCCAGTGGGGAGCGCTTGGTTGTAGCGGCAGACCCAAAGCGGATGAGCGCTTGGTTGTAGAGGTAGACCCATGGTACTCAATAGAAGGAGTACCTATGTAGGCTATGAGGGGGAGCACATGGTTGTAGTGGCAGACCCATGGTGGGAAGCGCTTGGTTGTAGCAGCAGGCCCACAATACTCGACAGGTGGAGTACTACAGTAGTCCAGGGTTAGTAGGAAGAACTTGGTTTTAGCGGTAGGCCCACTGTACTGGATGGAGGAGGAGTTCCCCAACAGCTATGGGTTCGACGATGAAAAACATACTAGAATCCTCTGTGGGTTCGACGGTGAAGAATTTTGTACTGGAATCCTCAGTGGGTTCGACGATGAAGACTTTCGTACTGGAATCCTCAGTGGGTTCGACGATGATGAAAAACATACTGGAATCCTCCGTGGGTTCGATAGTGAAGACTTTCATAATAGAATCCTCCGTGGGTTCGACGACGACGACAACCATACTAGAATCCTCCGTGGGTTCGACGGTGACGACTACAGTACTTGTATCCTACGTGGGTCCCAGCTAGATGAATCAGTAACTACATATGATCATCTCAATTTTCTTTACAAATGATGTATACCTGTGTGAGATGAGTCTTGACTTTCAATCATATCTTCGATACGATTGACTCGCTTCCTATGTGGAATGAGTTGTGATTTTCTGTGTGGATTGGGTTGTACTATCCTGTGTGGACGTGATCGAACTTGGGCTCGGATGTTGGAGCCAAGCTGGAATTGATGACTTAGGTATATGTGTGGGAATATACCTAAGTAGAGTTGGTAATTACTTCGTGATTGTATCTTTCCTTTGTGGATTATCCTTTGTAGATTCTGGGAGACCTTCGGGGGTCTCAGGGTCACTACTGAGTATCATATACTCACCCCTGCACGGGCTTCGCCCGCACTACGTTATGTTGGTTGCAGACGACGGACATCACTGATCATGGTTGAGGCTTGTAGAGCTGTACGGTACGTAGAGGATGATCTCACAACAAGTCGGTGCCCGTAGGTGGATATCACGTCGAGTCAGTGCCTGGAGGTGGATTTCACGACGAGTCGGTACCCGGAGGAGACGGACATACATGGAGTGCTGAGGAGGATATCTGTACATACCTTTCATATAGGGAGCCGGAGGATGATCCATGAGCAGCTCCTCACCTTTCAGCTTTTTCCCTTTTGAGTTTTACTTCTCTTTCAGTTGTAGCTATACCTTTCTTTTGGGCTTGTATTTCTGGCCCCTTGTACTTTCAACACGTTTTTTTACTGCTTTACCTAGTGGTTGCTTTCGCTTGTACTCTGTTGTGTTGTTTACTTTTATAAAGGCAATACCTTCCCTTTTTATTGGGATTTACACCTTTGGTGATAGTTGCCAGCCCCTGGCCTATGGAAGGCGGGCTTAGGGTAGTCACGACATGAGCCCCGAGGATGGGTTGTGACACTAGAATCCAAGATATCAATAATATCATTTGTGTAATGACCTGAACTTTGGAATAATTTTTGTTTCCTAAATTTGTGTGTTATTTCATTTTATACTCCACAGAACTATGTCCTTTAATTAATTAAGTGATACCATTGGATTTAGACTGTTATATGACTATTGGTCATTATGACTGTTGGAAACTAAAATCTCAACATTACGATTATTGTCTATAAATACAAGTAATCTTAGTTAATTAATACAAAAAGAAGAGTCGATGGCCTTATCCAGTAGACTCAGGCCGTACGAAGCCCATCTGTCAGAGCTTGGGAAGGAGGTAGCGTCACTGGGCTTTGCTATGGACCAAGACCAAGTTGAACTTCAACATGTGAAACTTGAAAGAAATATCCTAAGGAAGAAGTTTAAGCTGTTTAAAATCACCACTCGGGCAATGCTGTCCAAGCCGCCTCATGATTCTATCACCACATCACACCTTACACTTAGGTCCTATGCAAGTGTTATAAGGGGCTATGTAACGAGGCCTTAGATACTTTTTGTAATTCTTTGGTATAAATAAAGTTGTTATTTTTTATTATGACAAATTTTTTTATTTTCATATGCTCAGATAAATATAGGATGAATATTATTGATGAATTTTGGGAAAAGGTTATTTTAAAATATTCATGTAAACTTTAAATAATCAATAATATGAAATGATTTTCAAAAAATGGTCATCTATAGTTGAGATAAGTAAGAAATTTAGAGTCTAATAAGATCAACCTGATTTTTAATGAATAGTAAAGTATGAACAGTAACATACCATTATGAATAGTAATGATTAGTAAATCAGCCAAAAAAATAGAAACTTCACCCCTAAATGTACAAATACAATCTAGACATCTTAAAAGTGAAAAAATGATCATAGTATAAGTTTTGGTATTTTTGTAGGTCATAAATATTTTATTTATAATTTTATAATTAATTTAATAAATTAAAATGAAAATTTATTTTCATAAAATGTAATCATAAATTTTTACTTTATTTTCTTATGTTTATACAATAATTTTATGGGACCTTGATTACTTTTTCATGGTGTTACAAAAAAATTTATAGTTTTAGAATAGTTTTTTTTGAATAAATAATGTTTTTATTTAAAAATTAAATTAAAAATATTTAGAAAATTATTTTCATAAAATTGAGTTCATTTTTCAATTCATATCATCAATATTAGGTTAGAGTGAATTTATGAGATTTTTATAAAATGTTTTTTTCCCAGCGAATAGTGAAAATACAATTTTGAGTTTCAGGTGTTTAATGACATCATTAATGATGTAATAATGATGTAATAATTCTGGTCGACTTTTGAATAGTAAGATATTATATGAGGAGTCCCAAGTAGCCAATACCATGGGCAAGACCATGGTTTTGCAAATACCACCGATGAGGTGTCCCTTGGAAATTAATTAAATATTCCCTCAATTTTTCTATAAATACCAAGACATTCCCTCATTCCTTTCATTCCAAAATCCTCATCAATGAAGCTCTGGTCTTTTTTACTTCCCAAGGAGTCCTCCCAAGGTGCCTTCAATCCCCCCAAGGTCCCAACCTTCAAGCTTTATAAGTTACTCATCAAGGTAATTGAACCTTTCACCCTCCTATTTTAAGTCATGACTTCCTTTATGTTATGTCTTATAGTTTCCTTTTTAGGTGGGGGTTTGTTCTTCTATATACCTACTATAGTAAATTTCATTTTAAATTGATGAGAGACCCTTTCCGCTCTCATCAACTTATTTTTCTGAATTTTAAGTGATGCCGTTAGGCTGCCGTTTTTTTGTAAAAGAAATCACATCTTCTATTTTCATTCAAGTTTCCTTTTCATGTTATATGTCATTCAAATATCCATACCATGATCTTAGGTTATTCTGTAACTATACTATATTATTATTTATTTCTAAATGTGTTGTCCTTTCCCCCTCTCTTTTCAATATTTTCTAAAACTATGTTGTATAGCTGTTATGCTGCAGGATTTTCATCTCAAAATCTCTCTCTTTTTCAATAAATCCTCTTGTTTTATTTATGTGAATACCCAAATCTATTTTCACATCCATGGGTATTCATAAAGAGATAAAATTTATCTATTTTATTCTGTAATTTACATACATATAACCCTCACTCCCTTTCCATGGGTTATAAATGACATAATGTTCATATTTTTAAGCACTTTTAAAATGTCACGATTTTGAAGTGAAACCCATTTATTTTAATCTCTATGGGTTATTTATGAAATTTATGATTATTATCTATATGTATCACATGAAAATAAATTCATATTAAGGGTGCACCATGATATCTCTCCAATGCATTGGGTAAAGAATTTAATCTCTAGAAATGACAAGTTTCACGATACCTTGGTGAATAACCTTGGTAGTTTTTGTGACACCTTGGGGATGAACCTTGGTGACATGTTCATGAATTTATAAATTAAATGTTGAAGCCACATATTAATGTTTTGGTTCAAGTTATTTTCATTATTATATTCTCATACATCCATTTCTTATGTCTTTATGTTTTTCATCAAGTTTTTATTGATTTCACAAGTAAACTGGTTCCCTTGATTTCCTTACTGGACCTTCTACTCACCCTTTTGTTTGATGTATGTCTCCAGGTTATGAGATGAAGTAATTTTACTTAGGATAAACCTATTATGAAGCCTTAAAAGTGTTTTAAAAGAATGTTTTATGTTGTTTTCATGTATTATGTTCCTGATTTCCAAGACACTAGACTTTAAAGATCCTCTGTTTGTAAAATGTAATGAAAAATTATGAAATAAAAAGGTGGGATGCCACAGTTGGTATCAAAGAATAGTTTAGTTATTTATGGAAATTAGGCTATGAAAAATTTAGGAATAACCCTATAGAAAAGTTTAAATATAGGAATAATTACTAGTATTTTAGTGACTATTGCGTAAGTGGTTTATCAAGAAAATATATCCCTGTATGGATACGAGCAGGTAGAGGTGGCTCTGGCACAGATGTACCTAGCAGTGAAAACTACGACAAGGAGTTTCTGTCTTGACTCGGGGTATCCTATTACACAACAACGAGCATTGCTTCACTCTTGGTTACGACACTCCTGAGGGATATGTTTGGTTAATCATAATCTTTTTATGAATCATTATGAAGGATTTATAGAGAAATGTAATTGTTTCAAGCACGAAGTTTTAAGACATAAAATCCTTTATAGTTAAAAGATTCATAAATGAAATAATCTTTTCACAAAGGTTTTATTCTTTTATAAAATGGTGGGAAATAGGAATAATCGTGCAAATGGTGACCACAATGGACCATGCATTGACGACCCTCTGATGGAAGCCGAAATGGAAACTTTCATGAGAATGATGGACCAACTGACTCTAGTTCTGGGAAATAACTTGAATCAAAATGAGAGACCAATCTCACTGAGAAGGGAAAAACATTCTGTTGAGTCCTTTATGCTTTAATGACCAAAAACCTTTAGTGGATCTAACGACCCATTGATTGCTGAATAGTGGATCAGCACTATTGAAAAGATCTTTTTTGTGCTCTGCTGTTTGGAACAAGAGAAGGTCACCTTGTCTATTTACCACTTAGAGGGAGAAGTTGATCAGTAGTGGGAGATTATAAAAAACATGAGGCTAAGAGTGGAGGTTTCTGTTATAGAGTGGTAAGAGTTCATAGGGATCTTCCTCAGTAAGTATTTCCCTCATTCCATGAGAACAAGAATTGAGAAGAAGTTTCTCAAGATGAAGCATAAGAATAATGAATCTAGGGGAAGCTACGAGATGAACTTCACATGGATTTCACGTTACACCCCTAGCTTTGTCATGGATCCAAATGGTAAGGTTGATAGATTCTTCAGTGGACTGAGACTTCATCTACGAAAGAATCTATCCAACCGAGACTATGATATCTATGAGGAGATCATGTAGAGTGCGATGAAATTAGAACTAGATTTTGGTGAGACGGAATGGTCTCATAAATCCAATGACAAGAAAAGATCTATGGAGCCAATATAAGGGTAAAATTTTGATCAGGGAAGAGAAGGAAAGAAAGTGTAATGTTCCATGTGTAATAAATGTGGGAAGAATCATTTGGGGAACTAACTTCTTGGGAGAGGGAAGTGCTACAAGTGTGGAAAATATGGCCATATCACACGAAACTATCATGGTAAGGTGAATCCTCAACTCCCAAACACTAACGACAAAAGGAAGATGGTTCGGGGCCTACATGATGTACAATGCTAAGAGTGTGGACAACTTGGGAACTTTTCCAATCACTATCAAAATCCAAGGGCAGTGGAGGGGAATCACCATTATCCTTAGCAATGGCTAAGGGAACAAGGTCATACTTTTTCAATCACTATGGCTGAAGTTGAATTTCCAAATAATGCGGTGACAGTTTCTCTTGTTGTTCTCTAAAATCTAGCAAGTACTTTGTTTGATTCTGGTTCTACACATTCCTTTATTTCCTCCAAATTTGCAAAGAATTTAAAATCAACCCTTGATTATCAGTCAAGACTCTTGGTGTGATTATCCAAGCATCGTCAATGTTTAGAAACTCTAGTATTTACTTTAGTGAGCACAATCTTATCACAAATCTAGTATTCATTCCCATAATGGAATTCGGTATTATACTAGGGATGGACTGGCTCTCAAAGTATAATGCTAAGATAAAATGTAGAAGCAAGGAAATATCATTAGTCTTGAATGGAAAACCTATAGTTATCTTCCAAGGAGAGATATCTCAACCTGATCTTTTTCTAGAAGAACCTTTTATATACTTCTTTATGGAGTTGATCAGTGAATAAGAAGAAGGAAATGAGAGTTTGAGTATAGAAAATGTCCCCATTGTCTAGGAATACGTTGACGTATTTCCTAAGGAGTTAAACAGACCTCCCCTAGAATGAGAGGTAGAGTTCTCCATTGAACTCGTACCTAGATCTCATATGATATCAAAGAACCCCTATAGGATGGAAAATGTGGAGCTAGAGGAATTAAAGAAAAAACTACAAGATATTTTGTAGAAGGGGTTTATCCAAACGAGTGTGTCTTCTTGGGGAGCATGAGTTCTATTTGTGACGAATAAGGATAGATCGATGTAGCTATGCATTGATTATAGAGAACTGGATGAGATCACAGTGAAGAAAAAATACCCTCTTCCAAGAATTGATGACTTATTTGACCAACTTCATGGAGCTCAATTATTCTTTAAGATTGATCTTTGATATGGATATCATCAATTGAGGGTAAAGAAAGAAGATATTCCAAGAACTGCCTTCCGATCAAGATATGAGAATTATGAGTTTGTTGTTATGCCCTTCAGACTGACTAATACACCTACTATTTTTATGTATTTGATGAATAGAGTCTTTAAGGACTACCTTGATAACTTTGTGGTAGTTTTTATTGATGATATTATGATATATTCCATAAGTTGTGAGGAGCATGAAGATCATATAAGGGTTATTTTTCAAACTCTGCAGAAGGAGAGGATTTTGGAAAGTTCAAAAAATGTGAATTTTGGTTACAAAAAGTTTTTTTCTTGGGGTACATTATTAAAAATGAAGGAATCACAGTTGACTCTACAAAGACAAAAGTTGTAGAGGAGTGGCCTCAGCCTAAAACAATAACTGAGATTCATAGTTTTCTTGGATTAACATAATATTATAATAGGTTTGTGAAAAAAATTTCACGACTTTCTAATCATTTAACCAAGTTAACTCAAAAAGGGGTCAAGTTCATCTAGACAAAGGAGTGTGAGGAAAGTTTCCAAGAGATGAAGAATAGATTGGTTACTGCACCCATATTAACTCTGCCCTCAAGTGGAGAAGGATTCGTTATTTTTAGCGATGCATCTCTGAAAGGGCTTGGGTGCATCCTCATGCAAAATGACAAAGTCATTGCTTATGCATCTCGACAGTTGAAGAATCATGAGACGAACTATCCTATGCATGATCTAGAGCTGGCTATGATCATTTTTTCTCTAAATATATAGAGGAACTATCTTTATGGGGATAAATGTGATATATACACAGACCATCAAAGTTTTAAGTATATTTTCACAAATAAAGAATTGAACATGAGACATAGAAGATGGTTGGAACTTCTCAAAGACTATGATTGTTCAATTCATTATCATCTTGGAAGAGAAAACAAAGTCACTGATGCATTAATCTGGAAAGACCTAGTAGTTCTTTCCATGATGAGGATTCAAAGAGATACTTTGTTCAATGACCTAGTAAAGTTGGACATGGGAATTATAAGGGAAGGGATATCATCAACCCTAACCCAAATGATTTCTCAACCTTCATTACAAGAGAAGATCAAGAATGCTTAGAAAGAATATCCTTTGTTGCAGAAGATGTTTGAGGCTGTAAAGGATGGGAAGTTTCCCGAGTTCAATATTGATGAAGAAGTTGCACTGAAATTTCATATAAGACTATGTGTTCTATCTATTCTAGAAATAAAGAAGGAGCTGATGGATTAATCTCATAGATCTACTTTCTCTATACATCCTGGAAGCAAAAAAATATATAGGGACCTTCGTGATCATTATTGGTGTGATAATATGAAATAGGATATTGAAAACTACACTTAAAGGTGCCTAGTATGTCAACAAGTGAAGACATAGTGACAACTTCCTAAAGGGGTATTACAACCACTACCCATATCAGCATGGAAGTGGGACAATATCACTATGGACTTCGTCACTGGCCTTCCGAGAACTTCCAAAGGAAACAGTGTGATATGGGTTATTATAGACCATCTCACTAAGAATCCCCATTTTATCTCCATTTGGGAAGATTTATCTCTTTATCAAGTTGGTAGGATTTACGTGAAGGAAGTGGTAAGGATGAATGGAGTTCCACTTTCTATTGTATCTGATCATGATCCAAGGTTCACATCAAAATTTTTGGAGAAGTCTTCAACGTGCTCTGAGTACCGAATTTAATTTCAGTACAACCTATCACCCCAAACTGATGGCCAATCTGAAAGGACTATTCAAACACTCGAGGATATGCTGAGAACATGATGAATGGAATTTAAAGGTGTATGGAATCAATATCTCCCTTTAGTTAATTTCTCTTACAACAATAACTTCCACTAGAGCATTCAAATGGAACCCTATGATGTTCTATATGGTAAGTGATGTGGAACTTCTACTTGTTGGCATGAAGATAGTGAAAGAAAGCTTCTTGGGCCTGATCTTGTGCAAGAGATGACAGAAAAGGTCTATGCCATCCAGCAACACATTAAGACTACTCAGAGTCGGAAAAAGAGCTATGCCGACAACCGTCGAATGGAATTGAAGTTTGATGTTGGTGATAAGGTCTTTCTTTGAATTTCACCATGGAAGAGATTCATGAGGTTTGGGAAGAAATGGAAGCTCAACCCTAGGTACATTGGCCCCTATGAAATCCTTGATCACGTAGGAGCAGTGGCCTATCAACTTGAACTTCCTCCAAATCTAGAATAAGTTTATGATGTCTTATAGGTATCCCTCTTGAAGAAATACATACCTGAACCTTCACATGTAATAAATCTAGAGGAGGTACAACTGGAACATGACCTCTATTATGAGGAGCAGCCGGTGGAGATCTTGGATCATAGAGACAAGGTTCTACGCAATAAGACTAACCACCTTATTAAGGTGTTATGGAGTAACCACACATGTGAAGAAGCCACGTGAGAACTAGAGGAGTCTATAAGGCAGAAGTACCCACACCTTTTCTCTTCTGAGGGTACGAGTTAAATTTTCAGGGACGAAATTTTTTAAGGGGGGAAGAATGTAACGACTCAAACTTTTGAATAATTTTTGTTTCCTAAATTTGTGTGTTTTTTCATTTTATACTCCGCAAAACTATATCCATTAATTAATGAAGGGATATCGTTGGGTTTTGACTGTTATATGACTTTTGGTCAACATGATCATTGGAAACTAAACTCTCAAAGTTATGATTATTGTTTATAAATACAAGTGATCTTGGTTAATTAATAGAGAAAGAAGAGTTGATGGACTCATCCAGTAAACTCTGGCCGTACGAAGCCCATCTATCGGAGCTTGGGAAGGAGGTAGTGTCACTGGCCTTTACTTTGGACCAATCCCAAGATGAACTTAAACATGTGAATCTTGAAGAAAATCACCTATGGGATAAGTTAAATCTATTTGAATTCACCACTCGAGCAATGTTGTCTGAGCCGCCCCAAGATTCTATCACCATAGCACACCTTACACTTAAGTCCTATGTAGGTCTTATAAGGGGCTATGTAACGAGGCCTTAGATAGTTTTTGAAATTCCTTAGTATAAATAAAATTGTTATTTATTATTATGGATTTTTTTTTTTGATTTTCAAATGTACAGATAAATATAGCATGAATATTATTGATGAATTTTGCAAAAAGGGTATTTCAAAATTTTCATGTAAACTTTAAATAATTAATAATGTCAAATGATTTTCAAAAAATGATCTTCTACAGTTGTGATCAGTAAGAAATTTAGAGTCTAATAAGATCAACTTGATTTTTAGTGAATAGTAAAGTATGAATAGTAACATACCCTTATGAATAGTAATATTTAGTAAATCGGCAAAAAAAAAAGAAACTTCACCCCTAAATGAATAAATACAATCTAGACATCTTAAAAGTGAAAAAATGATCATAGCATAAGTTTTGGTATTTTTGTAAGTCATAAATTTTTTATTTACAATTTTATAATTAATTTAATAATTTAAAATGAAAATTTATTTTCATAAAATTTAATAATAATTTTTTACTTTATTATATTATGGTTATACGATAATTTTATGGGACCATGATTAACTTTTCAAAGTGTTACAAAATAAGTTATAGTTTTAGAGTTGTTTTTTTGAATAAATAATGATTTGATTTAAAAATTAAATTAAAAATATTTAGAAAATTAATTTTATAAAATGGAGTTCATTTTCGAATTCAGAGCATCGATATTAGGTTAGTTTGAATTTGTGAGATTTTTATAAAATGTTTTTTTTAGTGAATAGTGAAAATACAGCTTTGAGTTTCGACTGTTTAATGACATCATTAATGATGTAATAATGACGTAATAATTCTGATATACTTGTTAATAATAATATATTCTATGAGGTGTCCCAAGTGTCCAATACCATGGGAAATCCCGTGGTTTTACCAACACCACCGATAAGGTGTCCCTTGGAAATTAATTAAATATTCCCTCACTTTTTCAACAAATACCAAGCCATTCCCTCATTCCTTTCATTCCAAAATCCTAATCAACAAATATATCATCTTTTTACCTCCCAAGGAGTCCTCCCAAGGTTCCCTGAAGCCCTCCTAGGTCCTAACATTCAAGCTTTCGAAGTTACTTTTCAGGGTAAGAGAACCTTTCACCCTCCTCTTTTAAGTCACGACTTCCTTTATGTTATGTCTCATAGTTTCCTTTTTATGAGGGGTTTTGTTCTTCTATATACCTATTAATTTCCATTTCATGTTTAATTTATGAGAGACCCTTTCCACTCTCATCAAATTATTTTTCTGAATTTTAAGCGAAGCCTTTAGGCTACCGAATTTTTCATAAAAGAAATCACATCTTCTCTTTTCATTCAAGTTTCCTTTTCTTGTAGTATGTCATTAAAATATCCATAAAATGATATTATATTATTCTGTCCATATACTGTATTATGAGTTATTTATAAATGGTTTTTCCTTTCCCCATCAGTTTTCAATATTTTCTAAAACCATGTTGTATAGCCGTTATGCTGCAGGATTTTCATCTAAGAGAGATCATACCCAGAATAATCTCAAAAACTTAGACCGATCCTCCACCTCAACCCCTATCAACTCTAGAGAGATTAAGGAGAAACCTTCTTGAAATAGATTCTTATGGTCATATAAGATGAATGATGCTGGTGTTAGAATCTACCATGATAGAACTTATAGATTGCAATGGAGATGCTCAGATGGTTTGTGGTAGAGATGTAAATCACCACTGTAGAAAATTTACACTTTATTCTCATGACATAGTGATGATATGACGTAGAGGTATTGTTATATTCATCAACAAATAAATAATTCATTATAATATCATTATTTAATTACTAAAATTAATTATAAATTATTATATGATGATCCTTCATATAGTTACAGTGTTCTTATGGTAATTAATAATTAATTCAATTCTGTTGGTCATGAAATTCTATATCAATGAAAATTTTATATTAATCATTGATTATGAAAAAATCCAATTTGGGAATGTCCTAATAGTATTTATACTACCACAAAAACCTTCAATTGTTATTTTTGAATTCACATAATAATTTATAATTATTTAATGATCATTGGTTTATTTATACATTTATAGTTGGTTTTTAATTCTGGTTTAATCTTTACTTTTTCTAAATCATGAGATATTATCTTCTTCCTCTTAATTATCACAAATATAATCAATAAATGGACTAATTTTGAATGAAGAAAATTTGAACAACTCGTCTAGAGGTGGCTAGGATTCTAGATGAATAAAACAAGAGTACACAGTTTATAGCATGTAGTTACATGTTGTGTACCTATGTTCAACACACCAAGAAAACTCTTGAATTAATTTAGAGCATGTGAATTGTTTACACATGATGTGTTTTTAATCCACCATGTATTGACTAGGTCATCCTAGTTAATGGCTAGATAGACTACATGGCATGTAACATGAATACATGATGTGTAGTATATTAGTCAAAGACAAGCCATGTTTTTTACCTGACACATGTGACTGGTAACCTTGTAACTCAAATACCACATGACATGTATCCCATGCACATGTCATGTACTCCATTTATGTCCATGTAAGATCTATATATCTAGTCCCTAGGCGTATGCTATGGATGAATAGTGAATAATTATAAATGATGTGTATCTAGATAGTATATGTTGTGTATATTACATGTTTATGAAGAATTAAAATTAATTTATTATACTACCTAAACCTTATTAACATGTGTTTTGTGTGTGATTTATTTAATTCATACACTCCATAAGACTTGTTATATATATATATATATATATATTAAATATTCAATTAATTTCCATATAATATTAAGAAGTAAATTTTGTGTATAATTTGTAATACAATGACTACTCTATGCACATTAAGACATAACACACAACATAAATAACTTGTGTTCCATGTGTTATTCATTTGATAGTACATACCATGAAATTATGTGATAATACATTTATAATTCATGCCGCATGAGTAAACAATATATGAATATCATACATGATGGGTAGTTTGGATGGGTACTCTCCATGTTTCTTCCAGGGTACATGTTTTTTACATAGTAAATTTTAAATAAATTTATTTAATTTGTTTAAAATTTTTATTTATCTGAATCTCAAGAAAGTTTGGATGATAATTAAGATAAAATAATATATTAATTAAATAAGTAAATTAATTGATTCGTACCTAATTTTTATTAAATAAGAATGATTTGAGATGGATTCTATATATTAAATCCCTAATTCATTGCATGAATGTGGATGATCTTGAGCGTAAAATAGACCTTTGATTGAGATTGGTTTCATTTTAATTTATTATTAAATAAAATTTATTTCCTTTGCGTCATCCATCCACTCATTAAGTAAGAGCTTATGTGCCCATGGTTTCTTTATGTAAACCCCCTTAGTTAATACTTTTGTTTCCGCCACCTATGTGTGAGTAAAAGTTTATGTAATGGATGGATCTACCAGATGAATGGAGGTTGTTCATGTTTAGAGATGATGTGAAACTAATCCAAGAGGTACATGGGTGGATAAGTGGAAAGCTACAACAAAAACTAAGTCATGGTTCAATGTGTTTTTTTCCTAGTTCAATAGTTAGTTTATCATCCACTACATAAACTAACCATTAGTAAAAGATCATGACTATACCACTCTTATCATTTTATTTCTTTCAAGTCACATGGTAAATTTCACTATGGATATTTTTTAACAATCAAATACATTAATGAATCAACATATATGGAAGATTAAGCTAAAATATGTTGGATTATGTATAAAATTTATCTAGTACATGGTTAATAACTTAGGTAAATCCACTTAATATTAACAAGAATGTAATAAAGATAAAAAGGGTTATTTATGCATAAAAGATTAAAATCCCTCAACTATATATATTAAGTTGGTATATCATTCCACTACTTTGGTAGGAATTGAACCATAGTTCAATGTTATTAACCAGACTCTATTGGCATTCCTTTAATTATCATAGAATTTCTATCTTGAGTTTTAAGATGGATTAACCTAGTTCACATTAAGGCTTGATCACCTCTGTGAGACTTATTGTAACTAGTAGGAAAAGTGTTATGTAAATCCAATTTCGTGATTTTTTTATTGGGAAGTCCACTCAACATATCAAGGAGATGTATGTTAATGTAGTTGGAAAATTATGCCTCTATAAATACCTTAAAATAGCTTGATAGACCTCCGTCTAGGTTATGAGAAGTGGCATATGATTCCTTTCCACTAAAATATTCATGCAATAGGATATTTGAAAACTAATAGTAAGAGATATTAGGTTTCAAATTTTTTTGGGAGATTAATTAATTTAATATTTATTATCTAATTTTATCTTATAAAGAAATAAAAATATAGTAATCTTAATTATAGTAATGACAATACACATGAATTTAAACATATCACTACGATCCATACTTGCGAAGGAAAAACATCCCTCTAGAACTAATTTTCTAGAATGATAAATATGTTTTTTATTATTCTACTCCATGAAAGGAAATTATATGTGTTAGAAAATCCAATTTGTGAAGTGCCTAAACAAAAGGATTGCGAGAAAGAATTATCTCTATACAAGAAACATTTGGATGATTCCACAAATATCCAATGTTTCATTCTATATTCCATGTCCAATAATATTTTAAAACAACATGAGGATATGAATTCATATAACATGATGTATCACTTTCATGATCTCTATCAAGATAAGGTGATAAAGAGATATACAATATCTCAAATTCACTATTCATATGCAATCTTAGAGAGTTAGTGCCAACTAGGCCTTATGTATTCCAAATGATCGGCTATATAGAGTGGTTAAACATCTTGGGGATTAAATTCCCTGATGATATACACACAAATATTATCCTTTTATCTTTACCTAAATAATTTTTTAATTTTATTTTGAATTGCAACATGATAAATAATAAGAATAATCCTTTGGAACTTCTAACTCCCATTCAATAAGTTTTTCAAGGAGAAGGGGAATGATAAAGCCACAATAATTATGATGAATAAGAAAAATAAGAACAAGGAAAAAGTTCCCAGGAATAAATCCAAGTATAAATCTTCCAAGAACCATCCTTACAAGAAGAATAAGACTCAAAGGCAAGAAGAATAAAAGAAAAAAGTATATTTTTCACATGGAAAGCTATGTCACTGGAAGAAAAACTTCACCTAGAAGAAAGGGGATACTAAAGGTGCATTCATTATGAATTGTAACATATATATATATATATATATAATTGGGTATTAGATATAGCTTGTGGTTCTCACATATGAATCCAAATTTAGATACTAGGTAGATTCCGAAATATATTCAGGGGAGTGGTGGATCTTCAAGTAGCCAATAGAGCATGACTCGCTACCTTGGATATATGAGACTACCACCTTCTGTTTCCAACCAGAATAATTTTTGGTTTTAAATAACTATTATTTTTCACCAAGTTTTATCATGAATATAATTTATATTTATTTATTTAACATCTATGGTTTTATTTTAAAATTTTGAAATAAATAATTCTTTTTTTAAAGACAACATTTATTATAGCATGACACAACTAAATAATGGTCTCCATTTTTAAATTATGGAAACCAAGTATTGGAAATAGATAATGAATCATGTTTATATGAATCCTACACAACCTATTTGTAGAATCAAATTCTTTGTAACACAAATGAGAAGTGTTTGAAGAACCTATATTAATATGGTTACTTAAACTCTCTTGAGACAAAAACACTTGAAAATGTCATTATTTTTTTGCAAGAAAAAATGAATAAAACACCATTTGGTGGATAAGGTTAAAGGGCTATGAAGATTCTAGGATTCTCATAGAATAATGTATATAGAAAATTTATAGTAGAAGCTAGAGGTGTACATTCTTACTACATAACTTTTAATGATAAATTGATAAGATATGGTTATATATACTTAATTAGGTATATGTATATGGAATTTGAGAAATTAAAATATTTCCAGAATGAAGTAGAGAATAAACTTTATAAGAAGATAAAGAAGATTATATCTTATTGATGTGGTGAATATCTTAACTAATAGTTAATAGAATTTATATGGGGGTTTGGATTCTATCCCAACTCACTCCACCTTATATACCATGGTGGAATGGTTTTAGTGAAAGGAGGAACCATACCTTACTTGAAATGGTTAGGTAGATGATGAATCATGAAAATATTACATTATCCTTTTGGGGATATGAATTACATGATGTAGAACACATTATAAACTGAGTACCAATAAAGGAAGTAAATATAATTACATATGAGTTAATTTATGGAAATAAATATGTGTTTTCAGACACTCATGTATGGGTATGCAAGGTGTTTGTTATGGCCATATCAAGTAACAAAATAACACCCCTAGGCATAAAGTGTATCTTTATATGGAATCCCACAGAAACAAGGGATAACATCTATAGAACCCCTCAAACAAGATAATGATTATCTCAAGACAATCCATCTTTATTTTGAGGGAGCACATCCTCAAGAAAGCTACTAGGAGTAAGATTGACTTTGATGAATTTTATTCTCAGAATAATCAAGTGTTAGTAAAGGAAAACATTCTGTAGGTCTGCATGGAAAAAGTTTTTTCTAAAACACAAGTACTTCATAAGAGAATCAGAGAGTTAATAGAACCCTAAATATATGGTTTTATAGTCACCAAATATGGTGAATCATTGTTTGTTGACAATAATGAACATATCTCCTAATAATAGGCAGTAGATAGCTCAGAAGATACAAGATGGAATGAATCCATGAATTATGAGATAGATTCAATGTATGAGAATCAAGCCTGATTTTTGGTCAATACAGTGGTTGATGTAAATCCTACTGGGTGTAAATGGGTATTCAAGAGAAAACTGGACATGGAAGATAAATTAAATACCTAAAAATAATGACTAGTGTCTAAAGGTTTTAAACAACATCAAGGAATTGACTATGAACAAACATTTACTCTAGTTTCCATGTTTAAATCTATCAGAATTATACTTTTTATAAAAACTTACCATGACTATGAAATTTTCAAAATGGATGTCAAAACATATTTCTTTAGTGGGAACCTTAAAGAAGATGTCTATATGACACAACCAGAAGGGTTTGTGACTCTAGGTAATTCCAAAAATATATGCACACTGTAGAGATACATTTTTTGGATTGAATCAAGAATATAGGTCATAGAACATTAGATTCAACGAAGCTATATAATAATTTGGATTCATTAAAAATGAATCTAAGCCATGTATTTACAAGAGGTTTAGTGGGAGTGTGATCATTATCCTATTTGTATATGTCAATGTAATATTACTTATTGGAAATGATATACCAATCTTACAGTTAGTTAAGGTCTAGTTAAATAAGTGATTCTCCATGAAGGACTTAGGTGAATTAGTCTATATTCCAGGGTTCAATATAATTTAGGATAGATCTAAGAGGCTACTTGGATTAAATCAAGTTACATACATTGACTAGATACTAAAGTGATTTAATATTGAACAATACAAGAGAGGATTGGTTCCAAGGTCACATGGTATACATCTTTACAAGAAAATGTGTCCTTAGATATAAGAGGAGAAAGAGTGAATAAGAAGGATTCCATACGATTCTATGGTAGGACTGATCATGTATGCCTTGTTATGTATTAGTCTTGATGTTACCAATATTTTGAGCATGTTAGGAAGATATCAATTTGATCCAGGTGAACAACATTGCTTTTCTATTAAGGCTATCCTTAAGTATCTAAGAAGAACTAAGGATATGTTCCTATTATATGTAGGATACAAGGATCTTTACATCAAGGGTTATACTGATGATAATTTTCAAACAGATCAGAATTATTTGAGGTTATAGTTAGGATATGTCATTAGTCTCAATGGAGGATTTGTGAGCTGGAAGAGTTCGAAGTAGCTAGTTGTCACCAATTCTAAAGTGATGTAAAAGTATATAGATACTTTTGATGCAACCAAGGAAGTTATTTGGACACAAAAATATATCCAAGATCTTTATGTGGTTCCTAGATATAAAGACCCCATCACATTATATTGTGTTAATACTATAGTGGTGGCTCTCTTTAATGATCCAAGGTTACACCAACGAACAAAGGACATACTTGGGAAGTATCACCTCTGGAGGTATTTTTCTCATAGGGTTGAAGTTATAATAAAAGAGTTTCTATATAATAAAACATGGAATACCCCTTGACTAAATCTATATCTTAGAAAAATCCTAAGTATCATGTGAGATATAGATGAATAAAAGTTGTTATTAGTTACCTTTAGTGTAAGTGAGAGTTTTTTGGATTTGGTTACCTAGAAAAAATTCTATATAATTTATGATTACATGTATTCATTATTTTTAATATTAAAAAATTCCTGTCACATCATTATTGTTCTTGTATGTGGTATAACATGTGATTTTATCCTAAGAGTAACTCTCCCACTAAAATGGTCATAACATTTCTCCACTATGTTGATAAATCAAAATTGAAATGAAAGTATTCTTAAATATTTTTTTATATATCTGGATGATATAATTTAATAGGAAAAAATGATATAAGATATTAGGGGTGGAGACTCATAGGACTTTGAGGGAATTTCTCATGGTGTACGCCCTTAGTAATTTCCAGTATAGGAGATTATGAGAACGTGACCTGCTAGTTGGAAATCTACATTTACAAATGTCATTGTATGTTCACATATATGAACATGCTTATTGATACTTAGACTTTAATATTATTATTAATGAATATTATTAGTTTCATACTTTGACATATTGATGAAAACCATGATGGCATATGTTTGTGGTGAAGTAGGATACACTGGGTGCATCATGAGTGATATTACATTAAAGAATAACGTGAGAGAGGATTTATACCTTCGATTTTTAATGGAAGTTGATATCTCAAGCCATTTTATGTGAATGAAATAACCCAAATTAGATACATGTAAATAGTGTTTTATGGGTAGGTTCATTTCTAAAAAGTCAAAGAAATAGACATCGAGCACATAGGTTGATGACAATAGAATGCAACCTACTTGATTAGAGATATCATGATAAAGGGATTATATTACACAATAAGTATATGTATGAGGTTCTATGTCATTGTGACATTAAATTATATCTCTATGGGTACCTTGTCATGTTACTAGATTCTAACCTTGGACTTTGGGTGACACCGCCTAATGCCACTGAGAAATAGGCTTAGATGGTCACACACTAAGTTTATCCAGAACCTCAGTTAAATAATAATATTATTTATTATTTAACATGTTTAATAAATATTTTTGTTGTTGATGGTTTAATAATTATTTAGGATTCACTTGATTAGATATATTCATTCACTAGTTATTTGAGAGAATATTTTGTGAGCATAATATTTAATAAATATTTATTTTCTATTTAGCGAGTATAATATTTATTTATTTATTTAAAAATAATGAAGTGATGTTAATTTATTAAATAAATAGTCATTATTCAGGGGCCAATAAATATTTTGGAGGAATGGAAGATCAATTTTAAAAGTCTGATTAGAAGTAATATACATATTTAATATTATTTGAATAAATTTTAAACAATTCATTTAGACATGGGGTTCCATGAGGATTAAGTAAATAATAAGGATGAATGTGAAATTATTACTTTCTAACCCTAATACTATTTAAACCCAATTATATTATCTCCATCCCTAATGATAACCATTAGTGTTTTTCACAATGATAAAGAGAACTCTATCAATCACTAGAGAGACTCTATCCAATAACTCTCTCAATAAACAATAGTGATCCTCATCCATAAACCCTCAAAAATTTATTTATATCATAGATAATACTTCTTAGAAGTGATTCTCATGACAATCTAAGATGAACAAGACAAGAATTAGGATATACAATACTAGAACTCAGAGATTCATATGATGATACTCATAGGTTCATGGTATACGTGTGGATCACCACTGGAGGGAATCAACACTTGGATTCATGTGATTAAATTATGGTATGAAATAGAGGCATTATTAGATTCATAAATTAAAATACAATTCATTATAAGGTAATTCTTTAATTTCTTAAATTAATTATAAATTTATTATGTGATGATTAAATGCATAGTTCTGAAATTCTCATTTAAATTAATATTTGATTCAATTATGTTGTTCATAATGTTTTATATCAATGTTCCTATCATATTAATCATTTATTATGATAAAATATTTTGTTGGGAATGTCCCAACGATGCTTCCGTTGTGCCTGTAACCTTTATAGGGTAAGTGCAAGGCATTGGGTTCATTGGAAATCTCCTAGGTAGGACCTTAAACATAGCTTGGATGGCTACAATATTAAGAAACTTATGCATATAGGGGGTCTCATTTAGTACTAATGGGGATCTATGACTCTGGATTTCTCAACATACTATAGTGATGATAATTCTCTTTTTGCTGAAGCTCATGCATTATTCACTAGGTAAAATCTATGCTCATTGAAAATTATTTTGTTATCTATGATTAAAATAGATTCAAAAATTTAATTTAATTATCTATCATGACCCATCCCAATAGGTCCCATGTCACAACTACCCCAGGCTCGCCTCCAATAGGCCAGAGGATAGAGACTTGCTTCGGGTAGGCATATCACTCACATGACAGGCCTTATCCTATTGTACTTGTACACACACACACACATCTACAAGAACATGGAATTATAAAATTTAAAACAGTTGATAAAAAATTAATATATACATATAAATCCCACCATCAGAGTACGAAATTAGGTATTAGAAAGAAAGAATTGAAAAATACAATCCCACCACAAAGAAACTGAAAACAAGTCCAACCTGAAAGTATAGAAGGGGTCTGCTTGTCAAGGTAACCATAGGAACACACCACATTCTATCTAGTTCACTAAGATCCACTTGGTTCTGGACCCTCTAAGACTCCTTCAAAAGGATTAATATCTACATAATACATGACACATGTGGGAAAATCCCATGCAGGGGTGAGTATAACAATATCCAGCAGGACAACCCAAAATCACTAAACATATAACATCAAGAATAATATTCAGTTTATCATAAGAGTTTTTCTAAAACAAATATAAAAATAATATATTGATATAGTCAACAAATACCCAAATTATTAAGGTAAATTCAAAACCTTAATTCCAGCCTATGATTCATGTTTGAAGGTTCCATATAGATCTCACCCAGGATAACTCACTCTATGAGTCACATAGCACTGATGGTGTCCATTCAAGATGTCATGATCATATGGTATCACCATAAGAAGTACACAATAGAAGTCCAAATAGAACAATACATAAATAAGGATCACACCTAACACCATGGGGTATACCAACAACTCAATCTAGAATAACAACTAAGTTTAGGATTGGTTCCCATGTAGTGTTGGTCATGAAAATACTAAGAACTCCACCTATGGAAGATGATGATAGAGGATCTCACTCTGGTCCTATGGAAGGATTCCAAAAAATACATCAAATACTAAATTCCCTCTAAAGGGGTCACCATAATAGGTATAATATGTGATTCTATACTAACCATCAAGGAATGGATTAAGGGAACACAACCTAACAAAACTTGTCCAAAATGAAAAGAACAAGGGCTCTAAGCCATGTTTGAAGTAGTAAATAACGTATAATGGTAATATATGATGTGTCACTTTGGCATTGAGTCCTTAAAATGTATCATGGATCATGCCTATGTCCATGTACGTGCTTGAGTACATGACGTGTTTGAGCCCAAGTAGTCCTAGACGCGTCAATGTTTGGATGTTCGTGTCCGTGTACAGCTATCCATTCCCATTCTCGTGTAACTTTCTTAGCACAAACTGAGCCTCTAAGTAAGGGTCACACACTGTGTGATATTTATCTTATTGCAGAAACCCTAGAACCACACTAGTGGGTCCCACATGGTGTGTAACCCCATGATACATGCGGTATAATGAAGTATTTTTTAGAATTCTAAATCTGGTGCATGTGCCATCTTATGCACCTTCATCCACCGATCCAGACATGAAACCTAATGAAAAATAAAGGAACACATCTGGACAAGCCTTTCTATAATTGTTCGCTAGAATTCATCCACCCAAACACATGGGAAAATGATCGTCATTGGTCCATATCGTCGTCACACTTCTCTTTTGAACCATGGGTCTTATGTTTTTCTCAATCCATTGTTTCTATCCTTGCAGCTCAATCAATTTTTCAATATAAACATGAATCTATGATAACAATCCATTGTGACAAGAAATAGGTGCACAATGAATATTTATCTAGTATTTTGTCAAACCACCGGTCAAAATGAATACCAGCGATGAATGGATAAAGAATGGTGGGAGAAATCCAATAAAAAAGAGGAATGAACCTCATCCATGTGTGGTTGTCCTAGATCCATTTCCATTAGAAAAATTAACAAAGAACCAAAACAATTAAATAATTCTCCAAAAAATCCCCATAGATAACCCCATAACTGAAATACGGTTGATCCAAGAATCAATTCATTGGTAGATTGATTCACGTTCATCATAGAAATAAAAAATAGGAAATTAATAGAAATAAAAAACAACCTACCTCAATTTAGACTAATCACTTTATAATAATAGTTCCATGCTATTTTTATTGGAAAGATCCCTAAGTTCCATCACACTCCGATCAATTATGCATGATCCGGTTTTTGTTTTCTAATGGAATCTCCGCTAATGATTTCCAATTGCTCCCCTCGATTTGTAGGGTTTTGCAACTAACCCTAATTTTTTTCTATAAGATAGTTTATATTGGTAATTTATTAGGTTATGGAAATTAATTAAATAAATAAATTAAATAAATTAATTTATTTAAACAACTTCCCACAATCACGCCCAACCTGAATGTCCATTTAAATACAATGTTAAATCTTTCCTAGGGTAAAAACCACACTCTAAACTCAGAAATATCTTCAAATTTTTGATTTGATCCTCTATTTATATTTTATTCCCCTTTTTCAGGAAAACCCTAGATGTGTGATATTTAATATATTTAATATATTTCAAAAAATAATTGACACACTAAGACCATAAATCTCACACCATCTCCATACATATATAAAAAAATAATCCATAAAATAATCCAAAAATATACATGAAAAAATAAGAGTCATTAAATTCTCCCCACCTTGGGGATTTATGCCCTAGAAATCCAAAATAAAAGGCTAGAAAAAGAGATGTACATAATAGCATGCATCTGTGTCTCCTTCTCCGAAATGATCCCTTGAAGATTCCCATGATGCCACCAGACACACACTAAGGTAATCAATCTACCTTGAAGGATTCTATCCAACTGATCCTCGATCTCTACCGGGTACTCAGAAAAGGTATTTTCATCCTCGACCTATTTCTCAACCCAGTCAATAACATGGATCATGCATGTACATTCTCAGCTACAACATGTGGAAGAAGTCGCATACCTAATCTAACTTCGGATGTAGAGTTAAGCGATACACCACCTCACTAACTATACATAGTATCTAGAAAGGGCCAATGAATATCAGAGATAGATTATTTCTCTGACCAAATCTATACAACCCAGATCGAGGTGAGACCCTTAGGAATACATGGTCTCAAACCTCAAACTCTAGAGGCCTCTATTGTCAGTATGAATTGGACTTATGATGGTTTTTTGTTGCCCTCATATTCTCTAGTATGATCTTCACCTTCTCTATAGTGGATCATACCAAATCTGGGCCCATAAGTTCTAACTCTTCTGGGTCGGTCTATCATAGTGTTGACCTACAAGGTTGCCTATACAAGGCCTCAAATAGTACCATACTGATGGTGGAATGGTATCTATTGTTTTAATCAAAATATAAAAGTGGTAAGTGATTCTATCAATATATAATAAATTATAACATACAAGCCCACAACATTTCCTACAACCTGAATGGTCCACTCAGTCAAGCTATCAGTTTGGGGGTAAAATGCTGTGCTCAAAAGCAAATAAGTTCCAAAAGGCTCTTGTAATCCCTTCCAGAACCAAGAAGTGAAGTGATCATCATATTTATAAATGATCATTGAGGAAAATACATGGAGTTGTAATATCTTCTTCATGTAGAGGAATCCCAAGATATCTACTGAACTATACTCTTGAATAATTAGAAGTGGGACGACTTGGTGAGTTGGTATATGATGACCCAGATGGCATCGTGTCCCCTAGACTTACATGGTAAACCTATTACAAAGAACATGTATATCCCATAACACTTCCATTATAGAACCTTAAGGGGTTGAAATAAACCTAATGTAACATGGAACATAGCCTTCACTTACTAAAAAGTAAGGCATTAAGAGATAAAATATGTAACTCCCTTCTTCATCCTTGGCCACCAAAACAGACATCAAATGTTTTGGAACATATTCGAAAAACTTTGGGGGTAATTCCAAGGGGGATGTATGAAACTATCTTATAAATTCCACATATAGTGTCATCAGTACCATCTTCACCCCTTAAAAAGAAAAAAAATTCTCCCCATCTTCAGAAAATCCATCAAGAACATGTTTAGTGGATATCTGAGTTTGTAGGGTCTCACTGCCGATATCCCCAAGATGCACCTCCCTGACTTGATGTGAAAGAAGAGGGGTAAAAAACATCAAATAGAGGTAACATTATTTATCCCCATATATAAAGGATAACTTCAATGTGGCCATCTACTCTAATGCCTCACTCAGTAACTATGAACAAGATCTCCCGCTGAGAGCATATGCTACTACATTCCCCTTCCCAGGAGTATAGAAAATCTATAAGTCATAATGTTGTTAGAAATATAACCATAAACTATGTCTCAAGATAAAATACTTCTAATAGAATATATAATTGAGACTCTTATGGTCATAATATATGACAAACTTCTCACCCATCTGCTAGTGTTGTCAAATATTTAGTGCAAATATTACCTCTACTAACTGAAGATCATGGGTCTCATAGTTCTGTTCATGTGGTCTCAACTGACATAAACTATATGAAATCAACGCCTATCTCTATATCAGTACAAAACCTACACCAGTTCCCAATGAAACACAGAACACTACATACTTAACACTCTCCTTTGGAAATATCAAGATGGGAGATCTCATTAATATCTACCTCAACTCTTGGAAATACTATTGGAAACTCGTTGTCCACACGAAAGGCTTCCCCTTTCGGTTCAAAGTTGTCAAGGGGGATTATATGCTTGAGAAATCAGGTATTGAACTCAAGTAGTATCTTTCTAACCTAAGGAATCTATGAACCTCTGTCACACTCTTGGGTGGATCCTAAGATAACACAACCTCAACCTCACCAGGTCCACCAATACACTGTCTTTTGAGATAACATGTCCCATAAATTGGACCTTTTGAATCTAGAACGAACACTTTGAGAGATTACTATAAAGATGATTCTCTTAGAGTACATCTAAAACCATCCTTAAGTGTCTCATTTGACCCTCCTCGGATATCAAGTACACTAGGATATCATCGATGAAGACTACCACAAAACCGTTTAAGAAAGGATGAAAGATCCGATTCATGGACATTGTTGGATAATTATTTATTCTAAAGGGAATCACTAAGTACTCATAGTGACTATAGTGACATATGAATTCTCTATTTGTTATATCCTCATCACATAATCGCAATTGGTGATAGCTTGATCTGAGGTCAATCTTCAAGAACCATTGTGACCCTCTCAACTAATCATAGAGGTCATGTAACACACTAAGATTTTGTGAAATATTTTTTTTTTCAAATTAATTTAATCATTTTGATATTTTCTATTTCACCCAACACTGAAAATAGTTATTTTATATACAAATCCACCAAGTTGGATTATGTTATATACAATTCCAATTGAATCGTGAATTACATGAAATATAATGGTTATATTCTTTTATACGGAACACTTAAGTAAGTGGAAAAAAAATTATGTGCATAATTTTAATACAATAATAATGAATTTTTGATGTTTTCAAATTATAAAAACCATTTATTTAAATGTTTTATTAAAATAATGGGAAATTTGGGTTATAGAATAAAAATGAGCTAAATTGTGAAATGTGCTTAATTCTGTATTTTGACAAATTTTTACATCAAGGGTTTTTTGGTCATTTTTTGAAAAATATAATTCCAAATTGAGTGATTATTTTTTTTAGAACCTTATTTAATTTCATTCATTTTTTTCTTCTGGACTAGGGGATGAATCGATCATATAGAGTCCTTTAAAAAATCAATGATGTTGAATCTTTTTCCTTGCAGAAAACGTGGACCCTACCACCGTAACAGAAATCCAAATTAGCCTAAACTCCTCTAATTGAAGTTATTACACTTGGGATAGCATGATAGCGCATAAGATCAGATCTAAAATTAGTTTGAGGGAGTTTTTAAGTCATTAATATTTCCATTGGTGGTTATACTTTTAGAGGAAGCTTCCTGGAACCTGTGTCCATAAAAAGAAACCTACAATGAAAAAATCATAAATCATACAAACAGTGTCTAAATGAGCTAAAATTTTGAGGGTCCATGCCCAAAAAATTTATGAACAACTGTAATGAAGGGTTCCATGATTTATTCATCCAATTAATTTTTTCAAAACACAGCCACATCCAGAGGATAGAAATTTTCCTATAAAAGGAGAGAAGCTTCTACCTCCCAAATCATTCCAATTCTTCCCAACACAATTCGGGGTACTAAGGAGAGGAGGCCAAGGGTCCATTTAGGATTTTTTTATAATGCATTTTTATATTTTAGTTTTCATTTCCTTTGTAACTCATGATTATTTTTCATATTAAAGTGTTTCCCATTTTCTTCTTCCACCCCTTTTCTCTTCCAATATTAATTTAATTTCTATCTCTCTTCAATATTTCCATCATGATCTCTATGCACTTCTCCATGGAAAGTGACTAACTTTATGCTTGGACCCAGGGGAGTTTTTCATGGAGTTCTTCATTATTTAGCTTCAATTTAAAATGTTTTAAATTTATTTGTGGTGGATGGAGGAGTATTGTAGGGGTGCGGTAATCGTCCACCACGTCACTATTTAAAAAATCCATTCCTTTCCATTGATTCATTCTTTCTCCCTCCCTTCTCTTAGGAAAACCCTTCATACGGTGGAGTTGGGTTTGTCATAAGGGATGAAATTCCATACGGTGGATCTAGGTCTTTTGGGGATAACATTCTCGATTGAGGTGTTATTCTTGTTGACTATTGGCAGAGGTGTGGTTTGGTGTGATGAAGGCATGCTAAAACACACACTCCTTAAATCAAAGGAAATTAATTCATTAACAAGGTTTCATAAAATGAATTATAAAATTTAATTTTAAAAATAAATAAATAAGGAATTAACCCATGTTATCCAACCCTAGGACCAAGACCTTTCTTCCCCGATTTCATTCTATCTTCATATGCATCTTCATTTAGATTTAAAGTTTTCATTACAATATTTTAATTTCACTATTTTCCAAAAACCTTTAAAACCATCATTTTCAATAAATATTAAAAACAAAAAAAAAGAATTATAATAGGTTAATTAAGATTATTTATTGAACCAACTGTAAAGTTCCTCAAGTGAGATGACCCTGGTCAGCCTCCTTGCTGCACTAGGAATGATTATAAATTTACATTTTACATGCCCCGTGATAGGCATGCGTCAAAACTGGTACTGTTTCTGGGGATCTAAGTAGTTATTTCGATCACTTCTTCAAAATTCACATTTTTGTAAATATTTTACTTTTTTTTTCATTTTTAAAAATCTAAAAAAAATATTTTTCCATGATGTATTTAAATTCAAATTTTTATGCATGGGATGATTACTTGCAGGTGCAATATCAAGAACTAGAAATTGATTATCATGATCTAAATGATAGGGTTTAAAGGATTAGTGAAAGAGCGCTGTCGTGGGTGCCCTCAAATGATTAATGTGATTTTGGGGTACTTAGGTGCAGCAGAGTGGCTGACCAAGGTCGTCTCTCAAAAGAGGAAGTGAATTAAAACAACTTTTCAGAGGTATTCTAGAAATAAAATAAAAGAGAATAAAAACACTACTTGAATTTATGGGGGGTGGTTGTTTATATTTTATAAATCTATAATAAGTTTGCTGTAAGAAGATTAATTTTTTTTTGTTTTTAATTTTGAAATGAAGTTTGATTAAAATGACACTACAAGAAGATGTTTTTTTAGGAATCTATTTTAAAAGGCATAATCGATCTAACTCTACCTCTTCATTCACTTATTAATCATTATCATTTAAATAAATATCCACTTAATTATGATCCCCTAATTTTTTATCCCTCAAACCCTAGGAGAGTTAACTTAACCACAATTATGAAATTACTTAAACCCTAGGCTAGCTTCGGAACACGCAATCGCAACACCCTACTTTGATTGTTGTTCTAAGGATAGATTATGGTCAGTGGTTAATTAGAGAACATATCCATTCTGTAAATGAGGATGAATTGTGTTTAGGTATTATTTTTTAACTCTACAAATTTATCTCGTGTGGTCTTGTATTACCGATTAAGATTACGCTCTCACAATTTACACAAAATCCCGACCTCACGTGTTTTTGTGTTAATTGTTCAACTGCTTGCTTAGTTTCTTGTAATTTAAAAAAAAAATTCATGGATCATATTATGTGAATTACAGTAGCTCATTTATTCAAAATAATTAAATGAATAGGGTAGAAGATAAATCGATTACTAAAAGACTACTCTTCCATGGGTGGCGTAATCATCGTAGAAGCGTTTTACATGTGCAAAGGTTTATAATGGGTATAACCCAATAACGCTTCTACTAAATAATTCCAGACCAAAGAGGAAGATTAAGAGAATAAGATATTTAAACAAAATATAAGAAAATAGAAAAAATAAAAGAAGAACAAAGAAGTTTATTACACAAACAAAATAATTACAACATGAAGGAGAAGAAGAAGGATTCGTCGAAGGGATCCTTGCTTTAAGAGCTACCATTATTGAAATGGTTAGATAATTTGAGTGTATCCACTTCTACTCTTCCATAAACTTCCCAATTCACGTCCCAACCCCACAAAATGAGGAAAACTCCAATTTATAGAGGGGAGGGGAGGAGAGGTTACAAGTGGTTTCAAGTATGAATGTGGAAATTCGTCCAAATATTTTATTCCAACTTTCACCGCCCATTTGACCTCCAAAAAGCGTGAATTGACTGGGCTTACAGAAGGATGATTTGTGAAAAATCATGTCCCTGAGATTTACTCAACATTTGGGCTCAATACAATCCCTGAGGAAGAATATATGGCCCGAATACCGAACCCATGTCCATTCTGCCGAGTCCAGCCCAACATTGGATTAATGTCCTATTTACTCCATCAAAATGACCTTTTTAGCTTTAGTGTCCTGAATTAAAGTTGTAGAAAATTAAGATATTAACACTGTTACAAAATTTCAAACTCAATTAATAAACATAAAAATATTTATCTTCGAAATACTACAGTGCACTATTGAGGGTAAAACTGGAATTTTCACCATATTTTCAAATGAATGATCAAATCCCAAATACTTTCTAATTAAACATCTTTAACACAATGTGAGGAAATTATATCATTTATTATCAATAAAATATTCAACAAAATAGTGTTTTATCAACTCCGCCACACTTACCCTTTTGCACTCCTGAGCAAAACCTCATATCAAGTAAACATTAATATCAAATCAAAACCAATTTTAAAACACATATCCTTGAGATAAAACAATTACACACCAAGAAACGAAAGATATCATGCCTCATAAAAACAATTATTTCAAGTTCTTCATTTATATCATTCAATATATTTCCACTTTATTTATCCTCCCATGCACAAAACACTTACCTCACTTGAATTTTCTCTTATCACACAAATGTAATTTTTTTTGCAATGTCTTTCTCATCCAAACTCATACAAGGGTCACCATAGGCTTGATAGATTCCTACATCGCTACCCGATGTGAGTCAAGGACATATGTTTATCATGAGGAATTTCCAGGGTTGTTCTGTGGCTTTTGGTTGGTAGGATTTAGATGTGAAAAATTCTAAGGCTGAATGAGGAGGGCTTGACTCTTTTTGAAGCCAAATTTAATTAGTCTAATTTTCACTTAAATATGGTCTTCTCCTCAATAAACATAGTATAAATTCAGCTCCATCATCCCGAAAAGTCATGAAAAGTTTACACTATTCATTATTTCAGCATCAAAACTGTCAATCTTCTCAAACATGATTTTCTTGAAAGCTCCAGATGGGCACAACTTTCCACCTCAATTAGAAGCTCCAGAAAAGGTACAACTTCACTTGTCATGAAAGCTCCAGAAAAGGCACAACTTTCAATATAATGACTTTCTTCAGCAGAAAACACATCTCTTAAGAATTTAATTTTCCACCCAAAGTATCACAAAATGTGGTAGAACAACCCAAGAAAGCTTCCCCCACACTTAAGATCAACTAGATTATGCAATTTCACGTCAAGAGTTGGTTGGATAGAGAAAATTGGCTTGTAATGTGGCTAACCTAACAGGTTGTTCATGGCTTCTAAGGGCTAAAAGGATTAAATGTTCAAGGTAGGACATTATAAAAAAAGATTCTTTGAATTAGGGGCTTTAATACCAAACAAATGCCTCAATCATTTAAACATAAGTACCTCAAACCCTCAAGTTTTGACAGGAATAAATCAAATTATGGTTAAATCAAGTATGGTTTGGTTCTCTCAAGAAGTGAGGTGAATGTAAAGAATATGAAAATAATGGTTTAGAAGCCTCACATGAAAGTGATTTCAAATATAAAGACAGTGAGATGTGACATGAGATTCAAAATTCAGTGTACTTTTCATGAAATTACTTAATATTTGAACTTGAAACAAAGTCATTTTTTTAAATAGGAAAACAATTTAAATTACTAAATTAAAAGGTTCCCTCCCCCACACTTAAAATATTGCATTGTCCTCAATGTGAATCCATGAGATGATATATGCACATGAAATGTAGGATTTTTCAATAGGACAAATAATATAAAAGTGAAAGGGTTAGGTACAGCCTGATTTGATCAAGTGATAATGGGGTCATGCAGTGTGATAAAATCCACTGCATCAGTACAAAGTCCCTCAATGTATCTCTTCAAACGTTTCCCATTGACTGTAAAGATCCTTCCAGTGTCTTCTTGTGTGATCTCCACTGCACCATAAGGAAAAACATTAGATACAATATAAGGACCTAACCATCTGGAATGCAACTTACCAGAAATCAGCTTCAGTCGTGAACGGTAGAGAAGGACTTTCTCTCCAACATGAAACTCCTTTTGTTGGATCATTTTTTCATGAGCTGCTTTTGATCTTTCATTGTAGATCCTTGAGTTCTCATATGATGATAGTCGAATCTCCTCAAGCTCTTGACTTTGCAACTTCCTTTGAATTCCAACTTGGGCCAAATCCATGTTTCATTTCTTTATAGCCCAATATGCCCGATGCTCGACTTCCATGGGGAGATGAAATGATTTACCAAAAAAAATCCTAAATGGGGACATACCAATGGGTGTATTGTATGCTATCCTATAAGCCCACAATGCATCATCCAAGCACTTGCTCCAATCCTTCCTATTTGGCTGCACGGTTTTCTCTAATATTTGTTTCAGCTCACGATTTGAAACCTCAGCCTGGCCATTTGTTTGGGGGTGGTATGGTGTTGATGTTTTGTGTGTCACCCCATAATTCCAAAGGAGGGAAGAAAAATTCCTATTGCAAAAGTTTGTCCCTTGGTCGCTGATGATGGCCTTTGGTACTCCAAACCTGCAAAAAAATCTGTGCTTTGACAAAGTCCACAACAACATGAGAATCATCAGTCCTAGTGGCCTTAGCCTCCACCCATTTACTCACATAATAAACAACAACGAAAATATACAAAAATCCAAATGAACTAGGAAAATGTCCCATAAAATCAATGCCCCATACATAAAAAATCACACAGAATAGTATGGGTTGTTGGGGCATCTCATGTCTCCTAGAAATATTCCCAGTGTGTTGGCAACGAGAGCATGACTTACAAAACACATGGGCATCATGGAACAAGCTAGGCCAATATAATCCAGAGTCCAAAACCTTATTAGCTGTCCTTTGGGGTCCAAAGTGTCCACCACAAGCAAGTGTATGACAGAAATTCAAAACAGACTCAAACTCATGATCGGGAACACACCTCCTAATGACTTGGTCACTACACATGCGCCAGAGGTAAGGATCATCCCAAACATAAAATCTAGACTCACTTTTTAATTTTTGGACTTGATGTTTCTTTAAGTTTGCTATGATTTTAGAGGAAACAATTTAATTAACTAAATCAGCATACCAAGGATGCGTACCTAAGATGGTATAGAGATACTCATCGGGTAAAGTGTCCCGAAGTGGTACCTGGTCCAAGGTGTCATCCTCTAGTGTGTGAGTAAGCCTACTCAGGTGGTCCACCACCAAGTTATCTGATCCCTTCTTGTCCTTTATCTCAATATCAAATTCCTGAAGAAGGAGAATCCAACGGATAAGTCGTGGCTTTGCATCTGGCTTCTTTAGGAGGTACCTCAAAGCTGCATGGTCAGAAAAAACAACTACTTTAGATCCCAATAAATATGAACGGAATTTATCTAAAGCAAATATGGTAGCAAGAAACTCCTTTTCCGTTCTTGTGTAGTTTTATTGGGATGAATCCAGTGTCCTTGATGCATATGCGATCACATGTGAACGTCCTTCCACCCTCTGAGATAAGACATCTCCAACCGCGAAGTTGGAGGCGTCACACATAAGCTCAAAATGAATCTCCCACCGGGGGGCTGTATGATAGGTGGAGTGGTCAGACACTTCTTTAGATCATCAAAGGAAGTCCTACAAGAATCATCAAACACAAAATCAGAATCTTTTTGAAGTAATCGTGACATAGTAAGAGCGATCTTACTAAAATCTTTGATGGAGTGCCGATAAAATCCTGCATGCCCTTGGAAAGATCTAACATCACACACACATGAAGGATAGGGTAAGGATGAAATAATGTCTACCATAGATATATCAACCTCTATCCCTTGTTTTGACACTACATGCTATAACACCCCAAGCTTCTATGGTATGCTTCTCTTTGAATAATGTGATAGCGTGTGTTGTACGCAACACCGAGTTCTAACACACCATAACCAATCAAACTAGCTGTTATGAATAGTAATACCTTATTTTTAAAATTATATATATTTTATATTTCAAAATGGACTTCATTTTTGGATTCAGAATATCGAATTTATCCTAAGGTGAAATTTTGATACTTTTCGGATAACTTTAATATTTTGATGAATAGTGAAAATTACTAAATTTTAATTAAAAACAACTTTTTTAATCAAAATAATTAATAGTGATAAATTATGAATTTGAGTGGTTTTAAAGTATATTTAGAATATATTTTTACCATTTAATATAATGTTGGTCATTGGAAATAATTTTACAATTAAACCGGACATAAACAAGTGTCAATCTTTTGATAGTTATTATCTCTTAAAAACACGCTTTTTGTTTTAACAATGGGAATTAATTTTAAATTAATTTCTGCCACTTTAGTGTGTTGAATTTGGAAAAATGGATTCCATATTTGGAATCAGGATGTTCAAATTGTGTAAATAGGTAACTTTTATTTTTAGACATTTTGAATAATTACTTCGGTAAATATTTTATTTACCATGGTTAAAGGGTAAATCTGGTAAATAAGGGTTAAAAAATAATATTATAATAATACTAAATTACCCTAAAACGTGTCCTAGCCTCATTGGTTGATACATTTTAGACCATAGTCATCTTTGGGTCGATTTTGGGACCCCATGGAGCCACTTGTAGTTGATAGGGACACTTAATTTTAATTAAGTTAAAATGAATACAAAAATGACACAAGCATATATCTTTTAGAAAAACAATTTTTACATAGGGTTATATATGTTGGATTTTTAACTATAAATATTCATTAGAAATATAAAAAGATTTACTACATAATTATATTTTATTTATAATTTTTAGAGATTACAGAAGTTAATTTATTTATGACACAACGATGATGAAGTAATTACCATAATAGTGAAAAATTAAAATAATTGATATTATAAATACCCAAATAAATATAATTTGAGACTTTTAATGAATTAAAATAATTTTCTAGGATAATATGACATATTAGAATTAATTTAATTAAATTTGTTAGAAGTAATCATTCTGTTATGAGTATCACAAAAATCAACTATTGAATAGTGTCAAAATTGACATAAAAGATTTTTTTAAAACAAATATTATATTATTAATTGATATTAAATTCCTAAAAATCTAAGGTTCGGACAAGAGACTTATATCATGATAGGTGTATCATTAATGGACCACTTGGGGGTATCTTTGATGTATATAGTAAGTTTATTAACCATATAATATAAAAATACAAAGAGACATTGTAAAAGTGAAGCTAATTAACTTAGAGTTAATACTTAAAGATAAGGTTAATATAACTACCCAAACCTGTCTAAATTCTATTGGTTGAGTGGTTTTAGACCTATCCCCACCTTAACCTTTTAATAATCAACTTTGGAGCCATTAGAAATTGAATATGAATTTATTATAAATTAATATTTCTAGCTTTTCCAATGGTACCCCTCACCCCTCTTATAAAAGGGCACTCCTCCTTCTCATTTCTTAACACCTTAAATGCCTTTTGGTTCGGCCAAACTCTGCCCAAATACTCTCCCAACATCCCTCAATACAAACTAGAGGCCTTAGTTTGATCAGAAATCCAACCTAAGGAGCCCTTTAGATCAAATCAAAAGGAAGAACCCGAAGAAGAGGTAATGATTTCACCACCCTTTTCCAAGTTCCTTTCTTCTTCCACTTCTTCTTCCTTTGTTGTTACCATTCTAAAATAATAAATCCAGTATCATATATATACTGTGATGTTATTATAAATATGGTACAACCATATTCAGTATTCTATCCACCCTTTGAATAACATGTCACCATACGTGCGTACGTACGACTTACCGTCTCCACGTCGTGGTGTAATTGTTATTAGATATATTATTATTTGGATCGGTATAGTAATGATGTGTAACTCATTTAAATAATAAATATAACATGTTAATGATTCTGTATATATGATATACCATCCATTTATATATTATTTTAATATCAAAAGAATGATATTGTCGCTCGTGCGTACGTACGGACTACCGTCTCCACGAACGCGATGAGATTCATTCTCCATCGTATCCATTCAAGTATAATTATCATTTGATGATTTAAAAATGATGTTTAAGGACTTGATATAATTCTGTATATGAATAATATAAAACCTATACATGACAAACATGTCTTATGTAACAAAACATATAAAAGAAAACAAGTAAGTTAACACCCGAAACGACGATAATACTAAGATATTATTAACAAAGCAATGTTAAAAGATCATATATGATATCATATGAATGTATATGATTCTTGTATAATTTAATAACAATTATTTCACCATTATACAGGAGGTTAACCTACCCCAACCAAGGAAAAGTACAAGGTAAGGGTTATTTCACAATCTCTTCATTATCTGAGGTTGTTTATACGTAATAATCTACTGGGATCTCTTTATCATCCACATCCATGTTTCTTAAAAATGTATTTAAAAACATTTTTACTATTTAAAAGAATATGGGTTAAAGTAATTTATACCCTTGTTTGAATTTTTATAAGAGTTTTATAAAGGAATCTTTCTTTCGTTTTCCAAACAAGGTGCTTTTAACCTTTTCGACAGAATTAAGGTAAGAATGTTTTTTTAACTTATACGGCGGGTGTGGTTATTTTCCGCCATTACAAAATTGTCGAAGCTTCCCTTACAAGCTTATAAGAATATTTTCAAAGAAAATGTTTTATTTTATAAATATATGACTCTTAAATGATTTCAAAAATAGAAAGAGATATTTCTCTAAAAAGAGTTTTGATTTCATCTATGTCAACATCCTTTGATGGATTTTACGCTTATTTGAAGTTGATTTATTATGATACAAAACTTCTATATTGTATTGAAGGTTTTGTGATATGTTTGACTGTGGATGTGCTATTTTTATACCATTCATAGTTTATGGTGAAAGTATTTACATTTCGTATGCTAGTTTTAATACGAATGTTTATGTTATGTTTAAACCTTTTCATATGGGAATGCATTGGACTTAATATGTGACGGGTGGAGCCCGCTATAGCTCCTCGATTCATCGGTAGGTCTCATGAGACAAACTAGTGTCTTGGCACAAGGCCTTGACAAAATCTTATTTGTAGTCTTGGCACGAGGCCTTGGCTATGTGGTTATGATAGTCTGGCATTATGCATTCCATCATTATGAAAGTGGTTATTGATATTGCATGTGATTATTAGATTAGTAGAATATCCATGTGAATAAGTAAATGGAATTATTTCATTTCACTTTTGCCATACTATGTTGAAGTTCAAGTTTAAAAGGCTTTTGTTTTAGTTATACATTGCCTTAAATATTTATTCTTATTTATGAAAGTTTCCGCTATATTGTTATCCTTACTGGGCATTTGAGCTCAACCCTTTTCTATGTTTTATTTTTCCCAGGAAGTGAAGAAGTAAATTATGAATGGCCTGTAGGGATATTATGTGGGGATATGAATGTGGAATATGGAGACAATATGTTGTTGTAGTATTTTTTCACTTTATGATGTAATGTAAAACTTTATGAATATATCTAGTGTTTCCAAGGATACTAAACCAATCAGACTTTCGATATTTGATCTTTCTTGTGATCATGCCAATGTTATGTAATAATGCACCGACTCTAGGTAACTGGGGTCGGGGCGTTACACATGCCCTAAGACAATGCCATGCTCTACCATAAAATGACACTTTTCAAAGTTCAGGACCAGATTCTTATCAATACAACAATTCAAAACCTTTCCCAAACTACTTAGACATTCATCAAATGAAGACCCATACACAGTAAAACCATCCATCAATACCTACATGCAGGTCTCAATAAAATCAGAAAAAATACTCACCATACATCTCTGGAAGGTACTTGGGGCATTTCAAAGTCAAAATGGCATCCTCAGATAGGCAAATGTTCCAAAGGGATAGGTGAATGTAGTCTTCTCCTAATCCTATGGAGCTATAGGAACCTGAAAATATCCAGAAAATCCATCCAAGAAACAATAGTGTGTTTTCTCAACTAGTCTCTCGAGCATTTGATCAATAAATGGGAGGGGGAAATGGTCCTTACGAGTGGTATGATTTAGTTTCCTATAATCAATACACACACACCAACTGTTTTGTACCCTCATTGGAACTAATTCATCTTTCTCATTTTTAACAAGAGTAACACCATTTTTCTTAGGTACAACCTGAATTGGACTTACCCACTGAGAATCTGAAATGGGAAAGATTATACCTGCCTCGAGCAATTTTTCAACTTCTTTTTTTAACAACCTCCAAAAGTGTTGGATTGAGTCTCCTTTGTGGTTGCCTCACCGGTTTAGACCCATCCTCTAAAAGAATCCTATGCATGCAAATGGAGGGGCTAATACCTGATATGTCAGCCAAGGCCCACCCGATTTCCCTGATGTTCTCCCTCAAAAGATTCAAAAGTTTTTCTTCATGTTCCAAAGGGAGATTATTAGCAATGATAATAGGTAATCTCTCACCACTTAACAAGTATGAGTATTTCAGATTTGGTGGCAATGGTTTGAGTTCTAATGGAGGAGGGTGTAGTATGGATGAAGACATTGAAGGAACCGAAATATGTGCACAAAGAGCATCGGTATCAGAATATAAATCATCAAAATCAGAGAATAAAGAATCAAATCCATCAGCACACTCTATAGCCATGTCATAATCAGAGTTCACATGATCAAGATCAGAATATGAATCCATTTCAAAATCAAATCTTAGAGAGTCTTGTTCCTTAAAAACGGGTGTAGAAGTACTCTTAGACATCAAACTAGAACCAATACTCATAATCTCTCTAAGCATAGGACAATCCAATTCCATGGGGTTTTTTACTTGGTGGTTCAAAATGGGAGATAAAAAAAGCAGAATGGTCCTCTGATGGGTACTTCATAGAATCCATAACATTAAATATCACAACTTCATCTCCAAATTCCATG
Source organism: Viscum album (assembly GCA_963277665.1). Lineage (NCBI taxonomy): Eukaryota > Viridiplantae > Streptophyta > Magnoliopsida > Santalales > Viscaceae > Viscum > Viscum album. The sequence goes on along the minus strand of OY728153.1, from coordinate 878,691,821 downwards.
GAAAGTGTACCCTCATTGACATTTATGATAGTTTTTGCAGTTTTGAGGAAGGGCCTACCTAAGATAATGGGGGCATGATAACTTACTTGATCATCCTCCATGTTAAGCACATAGAAATCTGCTGGAAAGATTATGTCTCTTACCCGGACAAGTACATCCTCAAGGACTCCCGCTGGATATGTTGTAGCTCTATTCGCCAATTTCACCACTACTCTTGTTGGATTCAACTCACCAACCTGCAAGGAAGAGAATAAAGAGTGAGACATTACATTTATTGAAGCTCCTAAATCACAAAGAGCATCAGATAAGTGCAACTCCCCTATGGTACATGGGATGGTGAATGTCCCGGGATCCTTGCACTTTTTTGGAATTACTAGAGTTGGTGTAATGAGTGTCGAGACATTCCTTCCAAGGTTGATCCTCTCATTTCCCTTGAGCCCTCTTCGATTGGTGCAGAGTTCTTTTAAGAATTTGGCATACCTTGGGATTTGCTTAATGGCTTCAAGTAGAGGAATATTGATCTCCACACGCTTGAATGTGTCCAAAACCTCCTTTTGTATTGCTTCTTCAGCCATCTTCTTGGTTTGAACAACCCTGTTTGGAAAAGGAAGGGGTTTAGGAGGAACATCATCAATCTTTTTCTTACCTTTATCTTTCTCCTTTGATTGCTCATCAGTTGGTATGGAATACGACTTCTCTGGAGTTGAGGTGAATCCCGGTGGAATGGTAGGTACAGATGTATCTTTCATTTGCTTCCCACTTCTCAATGTGATGGCACTAACATTCCACTTTGGATTTGGAGAGGGTTGGGAAGGTAGATTTCCAGAATTCTTACTCACAAGTTCATGGAGGGCGGTGGCAATCTGTCTCATTTGAGTCTTCAACTCCCTCAGCTCCAAACTTTGATTCTTCATCTCATTCTGTTGATTAAGAACAATTTGCTTTAAAAGATCATCAGTATTAGAATCTACCTTTGGTGGAGTATTCCCTTGTTGCTTACTTGTTGATGTTTGAGCTTTAAATCTCCTTTGGGGTTGTTGAAAACCCTATTGGTAAGGTGGAGGCTGCTGGAAGTTTGGTTGAAAAGGGGGACTTTGTTGTTGTCCAGAGCCATACCTCATTTCCGGTTGATCTTTCCACCCTTGGTTGTATGTTGGAGCAAATGAATCAAACTTCTTTTGGTGATATGGTTGTTGTTGCTGCTGAAATGGTCTCCCTGGGAACACTGCTGCACAATCTTCTGTTTCTTGGATTTGGGGGCAACAGTCAGTTGGATGGCTTGTATCAGTGAAAATGCCACAAGGCCTTGAAGGAGGGGGTAGAGATGTCTTTTATGCCAAGCAATTTTCCTCACCATAGTTTTTAATTATTCTAACTTGGTATCAATCAAATGACTTTTAAGAGAAGAAGGACTTACCTGATGTACTCCCCTAACATGTGGTGTACCTCTATCACTAAATTGTTGGGAGTTTTGGGCCATCTTGTCGATCAACGCACGTGCATCTACTAGTGTCTTTTCCACCAATGCTCCTCTAGCTGCAGCATCAACCATGCTCCTCTCCATGGGTGTGAGTCCTTCATAGAAGTACTGGATGAGTAATTGCTCACTGATTTGGTGATGTGGGTAGCTTGCACACAACTTCTTGAATCGCTCCCAGTACTCATACATTGACTCCCCTTGGTCTTGATTGATCCCCGATATCTCATTTCGAATAGATGTTGTCCTTGATTCTGGAAAAAATCTTTGAAAGAAAAGACGTTTCAAATCATTCAAATGTGTTACATCTTCAGGTTACAAATAATACATCCAATCTTTTGCAGCTCCATCAATCGAGAATGGGAGTGCTCTTAATTTAATTTGATATTCAGAAACATTTCTTGGTTTTAAAGTTGAGCAAACCACATTAAATTCTTTCAAATGTTTATTGGGATTCTCACCAGAGAGGCCATGAAACTTTGGAAGTAAGTGAATTAACCCAGATTTCAATTCAAAGTCTGATTCGAGATTCGGGTATACAATACAATTCAATTGATAGTTAATATCAGGTGCAGCCAATTCTTGAATGGTTCTATTAAGTTAATTTCCATTATTTTCAGCCATTTGTTCTTCTTTTATGTTTGAATTTGAATAACTTCCAATTCCAATGTTTCCAGAAGAGAGGAATTCACCAACTGGTTGAATATTAAAACTTCCCGTAGACTGAGAGTGTCTGATTCGTGCCCTAAGGCTGCATTCAATCTCAGGGTCAAGATCTAAGAGATATTTGGGATTAGTTCATGTCATAAATCAAATAAAAATGAAAAGAGAGAAAGTGGACCATAGTAAAATAAAAATTAGAAGTTTGAGTTGATGGTCCAAAAATAAGTAGAAGGAAATAAAAGAAGAAAACAAATCAGATTGGGTAAAGATGGAAGAAAGAAGAGAGGAAGAGAATTAAAATGTAAAACAAAATAAATACCTCTAATTGGTTGAAATAATTACTTGCCTCCCCGGAAAAGGTACCAATTTGACAGAGCACTGTCGTGGGTGCCCTCAAATGATTAATGTGATTTTGGGGTACTTAGGTGTAGCAGAGTGGCTGACCAAGGTCGTCTCTCAAAGGAGGAAGTGAATTAAAACAACTTTTCAGAGGTATTATAGAAATAAAATAAAAGAGAATAAAAACACTACTTGAATTTATGGGGGGTGGTTGTTTATAGTTTATAAATCTAGAAGAAGTTTTCTTGATGAAGATTGCATTTTTTTTTGTTTTTAATTTTGAAATGAAGTTTGATTAAAATGACACAAAGAGAAGATGTTTTTTCAGAAATCTATTTTAAAAGGCGTAATCGATCTAACTCTACCTCTTCATTCACTTATTAATCATTATCATTTAAATCAATATCCACTTAATTATTATCCCCTAATTTGTTATCCCTCGAACCATACGAGAGTTAACTTAACCACAAAGATGAAATTACTTAAACCCTAGGCTAGCTTCGGAACACGCAATCGCAACACCCTGCTTTGATTGTTGTTCTAAGGATATCTTATGGTCAGTGGTTAATTAGAGCACATATCCATTCTGGAAATGAGGATGAATTGTGTTTAGGGATTATATTTTAACTCTACAAATTTATCCTGTGTGATCTTGTATTACCGATTAAGATTACGCTATCACAATTTATACAAAATCCCGACCTCGCGTGTTTTTGTGTTAATTGTTCAATTGCTTTCTTAGTTTCTTGTAATTTAAAAACACAATTCATGGATCATATTATGTGAATTACAGTATCTCATTGATTCAAAATAATTAAATGAAGCGGGTAGAAGATAGATCGATTACTAAAATTCTACTCTTCCATGGGTGGAGTAATCATCGTAGAAGCGTTTTGCATGTGAAAAGGTTTATAATGGGTATAAACCAATAACGCTTCTACTAAATAATTCCAGCCCAAATAGGAAGATTAATAGAAGAAGAAATTTAAACAAAACATAAGAAAAGAGAAGAAATAAAAGAAGAAAAAAGAAGTTTATTACACAAACAAAATCATTACAACATGAAGGAGAAGAAGAAGGCTTTGTCGAAGGGATCCTTGCTTTAAGATCCACCCTTATTGAAATGGTTAGATAATTGGAGTGTATCCACTTCTCCTATTCCCTCAACTTCCCAATTCACGTCCCAACCCCACAAAATGAGAAAAACTCCAATTTATAGAGGGGAGGGGAGGAGAGGTTACAAGTGGTTTCAAGTGTGAATGTGGAAATTCATCCAAATATTTTATTCCAACTTGCACCGCCCATTTGACCTCCAAAACGCGTGACTTGACCAGCCTTCCAGAAGGATGATTTGTGCCAAATAATGTCCCCGATAATTCCTCAAACTTTGGGCTCAATACAAACCTTGATGAAGAATATATATCCCAAATACAGAACCCATGTCTATTCTTCTGAGTCCAGCCCAGCATTGGATTAATGTCCCATTTACTCCATCAAAATTCCCTTTTTAGCTCTAGTGTCCTGAATGAAAGTTGTAGAAACTTAAGTTATTATTACCTTTACAAAATTTCAAACTCAAATAATAAATATAAAAATATTTGTCTTTGAAATACTACAGTGCACTATTAAGGGTAAGACTAGAATTTTCACCAAATTTTCAAATGAATGATCAAATCCCAAATACTTTCTAATTTAACATATTTAACACAATGTGAGGAAATAATATCATTTATTATCAATAAAATATTAAACAAAATAGTGTTTTATCAATTATTAATACTCTGTATGATTTGGGGAGTAAAATGGAATGGGAATTTGACTATGTTCATGCAATGATTGAGCAACCTGACCATAAACTAGAAAAATAAGATGAGTTAGTGGTGAAAGAAATTTCAACACTAATAATTGAAGAACCATAGGAGGTAAGTATAGAGGTACCTAAATAATCATTCATCCTCACTCAACCAATTCTACCCAAGATAGATGAAAAGGAGGAAGACTCACCTGCTGAGGCACATGTGGGAGATGAACAAGAACTTGATGAATTCAGGTATGAATGTGAGGAACTTCTTGATCTCCCCCAGCCCTGTAAAGAAGAGCCATCACCACTAAAAGAATACACCACTCAATTGGTGGAATTTGAAGTCAAGATGGAGGAGCCTGACTACCTACCGCCATCCAATGATAATCATCTCCAAAAGGCACTTTACACCGAGGAAAATACTCAAGATGAACCTAATGAGGTAGATGATACAATATTGACCTCAAACTCATTTTATTTTATTGAAATTAATTTGAGTATAACTCCCAACTATTTTGAATTTTTAGAATCAGCTGACACTATTATGCCCTGGAGGATGATGAGGAAAAAGAATATTCACCTGTTGAGGAACACTTGAAGCTCCCTAAAAACATTGATTGTTCATTAGAGGGAGTACAAGAAGAGAAAGAGAACATTTCACAAGTAGCAATGAAGGTGGAGGAGGCTCTGTACTTCATCCTACTCCCACCATGAAAGTTGTACCACATTGCGAAGGGGCTATATTTTGTGTACTCTATCCATGGATTCTTCCTCAACAAGAACACATACATGGATACTGAAAAATCCACATGTGGTGGTTCAAATCAAAGAAGCTTCATCCACCCTCTGATTTTGGATAATAGATGGTACTTCCCTATGGAGGTAGTAAAAATTTAGGGCCCACTTAGGGGATCATACCAAGATTTATCTTTACATACTTTTTATATTTCATTTTTTTAGATTAGTCCAGCATACAACCCACTCCTCCTTATATTTTTGAGATTTAATGACATCATCCTCATTCTTAAGTGAGTAATTCTATTTTTTAGGTTCATATATGGGAAAAGGAAGCCTTAAATAGGGGAAGAGAACTCAATATTTTTTTCAAAAGAGATTTCATTTTTAATGTTTAAAATTTTAAACTCCTTATATTTTTTATTCCAAAACTTGTTTTGAGATTTAAAGTTAAAATTCCATGTCCACACTTGAATTATTTCTTTACTTGAATTATCTAGGAGAAATTAGTTTCTTAGGAATCCTGTGATTCCATGTTTTATATTTCAATATCAATGATATTGAATAATTAAAATGAAAAATTTAATGTTCAAAGTAAATCATAGATATTGAAATGATGACTCATGATTTAAGGGAATTATTTGATTTATGTAAATGAAATTTCCATACCATTTTTCATACTTTGAATTTTTGAAATTTATGTGAATTGATTTGTTATTATAAATCATGACTTCAGTGATTGTCCAATATCATATGTCTTATTCATGATAGGATTTCTAGACCAAGTACTTCCTATTTATTCTTGAGCATATTTCTTGAGTGATCTTGGGATGTGTAACCTATCAGAACTTTCATTTGAACTTGTCAAAGCTACAACTGTGCAAAATAACATTTAAAATGATTGAGGCATCATTGAAAAATCCCTTTTACTTAAAGACGACCATTACATCAATCCTTATTTTATCCCATAAAGACCGTAAATTACCTTTATAGGGATGATTCTTGTTTCCAGCCATTTTTACCCATTCCTACCCTACTCTTAGTATTTGCATGATATTTTAAAGATGAAGCGTGGGTGTGAAGGGAATAATGGTGTAAGGGATGTTATATGTTTTAAGGAAAAAGTGCGGGGGTGCTATTGAGGGAATTATAAATGGTTGTGGAATCATTTACTTTACTTTATTGTTTTCCTCTATTGAATTAAAAAAAATAAAATAAAAAAATGACAAAAAAAACCAAAAAAATGAGAAAAATGGCTTGTGATTTGGGAGAACCAAAAATCACCATTTTCTAGACAAATGATCTTCTAATTTTATGTGGTTAGGTTATGGATGTGAGGTTTTATCTAATCATAACCTTAGAAAAAAATATACAAAATTTAAAAAAAAATCAAGAGGGTGCATTAATCATTCATTATGATTTACTTTGATCATGACCTTACTTTGTGTTTTGGGAGAAGTGGGTGTTGCTACTTTAAAGGAGAGAATTTCATTACACTTTTTAATATCATGAATTTTACTTAAGAGATAAACCTCCTCCTGGAGTCTTAATTTTTTAAACATCAAATCCTAACAAACTTAAGCCTCAGAGTTATTTAAACCTTTATTGAAAATTCCTCATGATTTTATGTGCCTTTCGTCTTTATAAAGTGAAGAAAGTAGTTCTTTTACAAGCTTATGGATAATGTGCATGTTCTCATGATACGAGCATAACTATACTTGAATTGTATCATGAGAGTGAGAGTTAAAAATTAAAAGGTGAGGTAAATAATGATGTGGCACATTTAATAACAATGGATTGAGAAGCTTTAATTAATGAAATAATAAGTTCCATCATTTTTCCATGGGGAAAGTAAAATATATGAATTAATTGTTTCTTTAAAAATTAGGTAATTAAATTGATATTTTATGTGGATTTTTGAAAATTTGATTTTACATTGAAAATTGTTTTATTTTATTACTTTGGAATTTGAGTATTGTTAATATTGGTGTCCTCTGAATTCCATGTTTATAATTTATGCTTGAGGGTAAGCATGGTTTAAGTGTGGGGGTATTTGACATAGAAAATTTATGTGCATATTTTTAATACAATAATAATGATTTGTTGATATTTTTAAATTATAAAAACCATGTATTTAAATGTTTTATTAAAATAATGGGCAATTTAGATTATAGAATAAAAATGATCTTAATTGTGAAAAGTGATGAATTCTGGATTTTTGACAGATTTTTATGTCAAGGGTATTTTGGTCATTTCCTAAAACATATAATTCCAAATTGAGTGATTTTTTTTTCGAATCCCTATTTAATTTCATTAATTTTTTTCTTATAAACTAGGGGCTGAATCGATCATATAGAGGCCTTAAAAAATTAATGAAGTTGAATCATTTTCTAGGCGGAGAACATGGACCCCACCACCGTAACAGACATCCATCTCGGCCTATAAACCTCCACTTGAAGTGATTAAATCTATGATAGCATGAGAACACATAGGGTTGGATCTAAAATTAATTTTAGGGAGTTATGAATTCATTAAGATTGCCATTGGTGGTTATACGTTTAGAGGAAGCATCTTGGAAGCTGCATCCAGAAAAAGAAACCTCCAATGAAAAAATCATAACTCATACAAACAGTGTCCAAATGAGATAATATTTTTAGGGAGAATGGATAAAAAATATATGAACAACTATCATGAAGAGGTCCATGTGTTATTCGGCCAAATAATGGGTTTACAATGCGATAAAATTCGGAGGATAGAAATCTACCTATAAAAGGAGAGGAGCTCCTACCTCTCAAATCATTCCAATCCTTCCCAACACCATTTGGGGCACCAAGGAGAGGAGGCCAAGGGTCCATTTAGGATTTTTTTCATTATTTATTTTTTATATTTTAGTTTTTATTTCCTTTGTAACACATGCTTATTTTTTATATTAAAGTGTTCCCTATTTTATTCCTCCACCCCTTTTCTCTTCCAATATTAATCTAATTTATATCTCTATTCCATATTTACATAGTGATATCTATGAACTTCACCATAAAATGTGACTAAATTGAGGCTTGGACTTAGGGAAGGTTTTAATGGTGTTATTCATTATTGAGATTCAATTTAAAATGTTTTAAATTTATTTGTGGTGGATGAAGGTGTATTGTACGGGTGCGGTAATCGTCTACCACGACACTATTTCCAAAATCCATTCCTTTACATTGATTCATTATTTCTCCATCACTTATCTTAGGTAAACCCTTCATACAGTGGAGTTGGGGTTGTCATAAGGAACGAAACAAAATACGGTGGAGCTGGGTCTTTTTGGGATAGAATTCTTAGTTGAGGTGTTATTCTAGTTGACAACTGGAGGAGGTGTGGTTTGGTGTGCTGGAGGCATTCCGAAATCACACACTCTTTAAAAAAAAGAAAAGAAATACATTAATGAGGTTTCATAAAATAAATTATCAAATTTAATTTAAACAATAAATAAATAATGAATGAACCTATGTTATCCAACCCTGGGACCAAGACCTTTCTTCCTTGATTTCATTCTGTTTGCATATGCATCTTCATTTAGATTTAAAGTTTTAATTACATTATTTTAAATTCACTATTTTCCAAAACCCCTTAAAACCATTGTTTTCAATAAATATTAAAAACAAAAAAAAAGAATTATAATAGGTTAATTAGGATTGTTGATTGAACTAACTGCAAAGCTCCTCAAGTGAGATGAGCCTGGTCAGCCTCTATGCTGCACTAGGAAAACTTAGAATTTTTTTTTCCACACACCGTGATAGGCGTGTGTCAGAAAGCTTACATTTTAAAAATTACTGACTTTCCTCGATGGATTTCATAGCATGCAAGACCGAGTGTTATCGAACAAATAATATATAATTAAAAAATATAATAATATATTACCTAACCCTTAAATTAGATTTTATGATTATTATTAACTAAATTATGTAAACATATGGTTTTCAAAAAATATAAAATTAATTAATTATTTGTAAATTATTTATAAATTAATATAATAACCAATTTAATATTTATTTTAAAAAAGAAAGCAACGAGGCTTCAAATTAATAAAAAAGAGTTACACAAGTCTGAAAGATGGACGTTTACGTTTATAACATTGAAGTATATGCATTAACTCACTAGGTAATTCAGTGTATTGAGTACAATTTTCTTCAGAGGCTCTGCTGTTGGTAAGATGGTCAGCAAGTTGGTTTGCTTCACGATAGGTGTGCGTCATGATGATGTTCATAGTGGCAAGGTTGTTCAAGAATTTGCTTCATTGGGTTGTAAGCTTCCAGAAAAGATGCATCTGGCCTTTCCAAACAGCTTGCACAATTGCCATTGAATCACTTTCAAACCAAACCGAGTCCCAGCTTCTTTGTTAAGAAAAAGCAACTGCTCTAATGAGTCCATGCATCTCAGCCTCAAGCGCGGTGGCATGTCTGCATGTGCCTTGTTCACCCTCTAAAAAATCACTATTTTGATCACGGAAGACAAAACCATATCCAAAAGGTCCCGGATTACCCATTGAGGCTCCATCTATATTACACTTAATCCAACCTGTAGATGGGGGAATCCATAGCACTTCCATGGTTCTATGAGGTTTGGGAAAATTACCAGGGATTTGGAGCCTTCTCAAGACAAGTAGGTCATTCATCGAGTTGTTACAGCATTCTGAGAGCATCTTACTGGCATTTTGAACCACCTGAAGTATGCTAGAAATTGCAGCATTGTAGGAGGGGGAAGCTTCATCATACCGTTTTTTATTTCTTCCAGTCCATATAATGTGTATAACTTCAGCGGAGGCAACCAGGAAGAGAGCACGTACCTGTTTGGAGCGCTGTGTAGCATCCAAATCCAACAGGAATTGGGAAATATCTATAGCATGAGGTGGTTGTACGTAAAAGAGATCAAAAACATAAATCTAGAGTGCTGTCGAAGTGTTGCAGGAGAGGAAAAGGTGATTGACATCTTCACGGTGTTGTTGGAAGAGCACACATCTCGAACATATACTGATACCAACACGCTGTAGGTTCACCTCAACCGGAATCTTTCCAAGGTGGAGTCTCCAAAGTAAGGAGAAGCGTGTGGGAATTGACCGTTTTTGCGTAAAAAACTTCAATTCCAATGCTCTCTCCATGGATAAGATGATTTTGGTATCCCTTAGAATCACGGATTCCGTTAATCTTGGTTCCCATAGAAGCATATACTTTTCCTCCAGGAAGTCATAGGATTCAATCCTAGAAACAATATGAGGGGGGATGTTATTGCCGTGCTCAATCTATTTTTTAATAGAGTAGTCACAATAAGTGTTTGGGTCCATGAAATCAATACTGTCGATTAAAGGGGACCCTGTCCAGTTATTTTTCCAGAAACATAGAGAATATTGGGTACTAACAATCCAGCGGGACTCACTATTTATGTGCTGGAAAAGTTTTTTCAGCCCATACCAGATTGAGGATTGAATGTAACTCATGTTCCCATCAATGAGACTTTTGAGGAGCTTGGATCTGAGGAAATCTAGATACTGTGTCCTGTCATTGATTAAACTCCATATGAATTGTGCTTGTAAGGCTCGATTGAAAGAGACCGTATTCTTGACTCCAAGCCCTCCCTTATTATACGACATGCAACATTTCTTCCAAGGAGTAGAGATTACCCGTCATTCCACAAAACTTCCACTCCACACAAAGTTTTTTATTAGATTATTTAATGTTTTAATCAGAGAAACAGGCTAGGAGTTGACCATGAAAGAGTATACGAGTTTTGAGGTGGCCACATGTTTAACTAAGCAAAGTCTGTCTGCCATTGAGAGTGATTTTCCTTTCCAGGAGGAGAGGGTCCTTCTTACCTGGCTCATCACTTCCACAAAGTAAGAGATCTTGGGTCTAACAAAGAACATGGGGACCCCAAGGTAGGTTAAGGGGAGAGACCCTTCATGAATACCAAGGTCAAAAATGATAATGGATTTCCTTATTGCAGGTATGTTTTTACCAAAATAAATAAATGACTTGCCCCAATTTACCACCAATCCCGAGACAACATCATAGTGGAGTAAAGCATTGCTGAGGTTTTTCACGTTTCTCCTATCACCCTGAGTGAAGATAATGATATCATCAGAAAAAAGAAGGTGATAGAGGGATGAGATACCCCTTGAAGCACTGATTGTTTTGAAGAACCAATTGAATATAAAAGGAGTATTTTTATAGAAAACTATTATTATATTCACAAAGTTTTTTTTAATCCTAATAAATTAAATTAATTATAATTATTAAGTAATTTTAAGGTAATATATATTTATTTTATCCCATTAAATATTTTTTACATTCATCTAAGAGATTTTATAATAAAAAGATAATAATAAAACTAATTTAACTTATAAAACCCAATATTTTTATTAAGAAAATTTTACTCCCTCTTAATGGTAAACCTATTTTAAATCTAAAATTTGGATATTTTATAAATATTATATGTCAAAATAAACTTAATATTTAAAAGAGAATAATAAAAATTATTTTAGGGTGAATTTTTGGCATTTTTCTGTGAAGTTTTTTTTAATGAATAGTGAAAAATATTGTATTTTATTTCAAAACTACATTTTCATCTAAATTATTTATAAGGTTAAATTAAATTTTAAATTGGTTTCAAAGTTTTATTAAAAGATATTTTTATCAATTAATCCAATTTAGTTCATTATAAGAAATTTAAAATTGAAAATGGATATAAAAACATATCAAACTTTTGATCATTTTAACTTTAAAAACCCACATTGTCGACCCTACTGCAGGATTAAATTTAAATTAATTCCTGCCACTTCTATGATTGGAATTTGGAAAAATGGATTTCATATTTAGAATAATAATAATTTATAATGTCTAATAAGTACAAATTAGGGTTTTACCAAAAATATTATTTAAATTAATTAAAATAAATTTGATCAATTAAGGGTAAATTAAGCTTAATAAGGGTCCAAACCATAACCTTAAAGAAAAAAATACGGCCTATAAACTTGTCCTAAATCCATGTTATGGATATATTTAGACTATATACTCCCTTTTATTTAATTTATACCATTATTGGATCAACTTTCAATAAAAAAACGTTGGTAGGGTTTCCCTTTTTCAAAATATTAGAAGAGTGCCACTCCACCTCCATTATAAAAGGCCTCCTATCATCCTACTTTGTCACAGACCTCAAGCCACTTAGGTTCAGAAAAACTCTACCAAAATAACTCCTCAACATCCCTAAATTTCTCTTTGAATCCTAATTTGGGCATAAATCCTTCCAAGGAATCCCTTTGGTGAAAACCAAAAGGAGTTACCCGATTAAGAGGTAACACCCTCCCTCAAACTCCTTTATTTTATTTTCTTTATCAACTCCCTAAAATATTATCATTACATGATTTAATAAAAACAATAGTTTCCTCATTATAATATTATTTTTTATTCTAATTATTATACCTACACTTACACACACTTCCATCTAATGGGTAATGAACAATCTATTTAAATATACGGTGGACTATGCCTTCACTAAATGATGATTGTTCATTTTTTCCTTTATCGCCTATCATGGTGGAAATTATGATGGAAAATTTGTTTATATATGTTATATATAATATTTATTATGTATTTAAGATTTTTTAATTCTTTTAACACAAAAATCTTTTTAATTTCAATTTGGTGCTAATACAATAATTTCATTTGAGGAAGTGTGGACTACCGCCCCACCAAAGCGATGTGATTCATTCATACACTACATAAACTGTATTAAGGATGAGTTTAGTGAGTATATATGATATAATAAATCTACTATAATAATGATATATATATATATATATATATATGTTTGTGTGTGTGTTTTACTTTCTTTCTTTGAACACGATAATTAAATAGAAATATCGTTCATACGTACGTACGAATTACCGTCTCCATGAATGGTGTATTCCATTTGATAATTCTATATTCTTGTATTATTATAATAAAAATATACTGAATATAAATTATATTTAAATCATGGCTTAAATTATAGAATTCATGATATAAATATTAGGACCAAAGATACAAAAAATTAAGACACATGTGAAAAACAAAATGGATATTACCCGAAGTGAAACCTTAACATAGAATTGCTAACAAGTGAGTGATATAAAGCCACAATAAAAAATTGTATGATATTATAAGTAAGAATATGATACTATTATATATTTATAATATATTTATATTTATTATATAGGAGTTTTTAATGAGTATGATGGGAGTCAAGACACAAGGTAAGGGAATTTCATCTCACTTCTTATTTCCATGAGATACATGCCTTATTCAGCACTCACTAATTTTTATGGTGTATATACTGCCCATTAATGTATTATATTAATATTATAATTAAATATATGGTTATTGACATAATAATTTTATGATATTTCTATAATGGGGTTTAAGTTTCAAAAGTTACTAAATCGGTAATGTAATTTTTTTCTCAATTTGTCTTCTTTGAGACACATGCCATGTTATGCACCAATATTGTTATATGAGAGGAATAAACTGAATTTTTTATTTTATATCATGAATATACTTCCTTTCATGATATTTTATGATTCATTTAATTTCATTTTCTTACATGGGGAGTATGGTTCAAAGTTACCAAGTTATAATAGTTTATTGAAATAATATCATCACTTCTCGAGATTGTTTATGATTATGCTTTATTTAATGAAATATTATGATTCATATCTCAATAAAACTCATGAATTTTATTATCCTTTGTTAATTCAATATATATTTATGTATTGGTAACTTTTTTCCACTCTTGGTTACATAGGATAATTAAGAAAGTATTTTTTTAATAAAGTCTGACTTTACCTCTCTTTTCGGTTGGAAATCTGTGTTCATTCAAAATAATGTCTTATAAAAGGTTTCCAAAAATATTATATTATTCTACTATATAATTTAAAATATAATTTCCCATATTTTAAATTTTTAAACAAAAAGGGTTTTAATAAGGAATCTTATTTTTGTTTTCCAGTCGAGTCACCTTTCTGAAATTTTTACTGTGTAAAAGGAATTTTCAATGTGTTCACATTTATCCACTATCATGAAAAAAATTCCCCTGAATCTTCATTTACAAGATTAAAAAGTTATTTTACTTAAATTTACCCCCTAATAGTCTATGAATTCATTTTTTAAAGTATTTTTAAAATGTTTTCAAGCTATTTTATAAGTTTTCAAGGAGAATGGTTTTCAAAAATATATTCAAGATTTTATAAATTTTCAAGTGAAGTGGTTGTGAAATTTTTTTCAAGATTTATTTTTAAGTTTAATTAAAAAAATGATATTCAAAAGGTTTTATGTTTTTTAAAAATAATTTTTCAAAGAGGAATGGATATTTTCCTCATGAACCATTTTTGAAAGATATTTCAAAATTATTTTACATCTAAGATGACATCCATTGATGTTACTCATGAATTTATTAGAAATGATCTAAATTATCCATTCATATTCTTTATCTGGATGGTTTATGCTTTATGTAATTGTATTTACAAAACCTGTTTCACTTTCATAGGTTTTATGTTTATGAAATCCATTTTTATTTCACGGTTTATGTTTTTGATGAAATTATTATGAAAATTTTATCTTTTTCCACATGTCATAATATGATTACATTTTTATGATATCCATTTCATTTCATGGGTTATGATATGATTTTTTTATTATTTTTTGGAAAATGTTTGTATTATTTCATTATGAGATGAGTGGGAGCTATATCTCTCTCTAATGCATTTGGTAAAAAATTATATCTCATTAGATAGACTAAGATGGTCTTGAGAGTGAACCTTGACTACCAAGATGGATATAGGAGTAAAACATGTCTACCAGGAAGCTATGAGGAGTAAACTAATTCAACCATTATGGACATGGGAGTGAACCATTACTAACAAGATGGCATGGGGAGTAACTTGTACTACTAAGATGGTTTAGTAAACAATGCCTTGGATACAATGGAAATCATATTATATTCTTATGTGTTTTCCACAATTCCTTGTTTTATTCCTATATTATGCTTTCATGGATCATGTAATTTATTTACTTATGAGTCATGCCTTATAAACTATCATTATTTATGACACAATATATGTTTATGATCTTTGATGTGTTGGGTATGATATTCGAATGTTTTGATCATGTTCCCATACTCCCATGATCATGTTTGTGCGTACATGTCTCCCTTATTTTCCCTTACTGATCATTTGAGCTCACCTATTTTTATGTTTATTTTCCCTAGGTTATGAATATACATATTAGGTTTTATGTGTCTAAGAAGGGTTTTAGTCATGAAGAACCTAGTGGGAGATAATATAGCTTGCTTATGTACCAATGTTTATGTTTCCATGTTTCCAAAGGCACTAGACTAGTATGGCCTTTGGGCGTCTATTTTTTTAATGTTTTAAGTGTTATACAAGAGTGATGTAATGTTAATATATTTAAATAATGGGTTTTTATAGTTGGTATTATAGTAAAGGTTTATTTAAGCTTTTGACACTAGGATGAGAAAACCTTAGTGAGAACCCTAAGGACATGTCTAAGGATAAGTCTAAGGACAAGGAAAAGAATAGGAAAATGTATTGGAATTTTGGTAAAGGATAGAGTGAGTGGTTTCTGAGAAATAAATCCCTATCTAGATACTAAAAGTGTATGTGTATCTGGGACAGATGTACCTAGGAGTAACAACTTGAAAAAATGTTCTGGTCATGACTCAGGGTAATCTGATACATGACAACATGCCTTTCTACACACCTAGTTTGACACTCCTAAGGGATATTATTTGAGAATTCACAAACTTTTCATGAACTATCATGAAGGATTTAAATAGGAGTTGGTTAGGAATAACCTAGGATAAACCTGATGAGTCATATTTTAGGAAAGGTTTTATAATTTATACATCATATAATTTTTTTTCAATATTATTTAATTCCTCACTATGATAATCATTTATTTCTCAATTATTACTTGTTTTAGTCAATAGAGGGACTAAGAAGGAACATTATTAATGATGAATATGATATAAAATATATTTATGAGAATTAAAATTTTATGATCACTAGAGTGAATGACATTTTGATTATACCTAATTAGTTTTCAAGGAACACAATCAACAACGTGTACCTTAACCAATTTTCTAACTCACCCAAGAAGATAAATAAGGAGTTCATTGAGAGTTTGGGTAATGGAGATCATGGAGGAAACAATATTAAGTTTCCTTTGTGTTAAGAATATGGAAAGAATCACCTAATTTAATGTCTTAGAGGAAAAAGTATATTTTTTGACTATGGAAAAGAGGGACAGAAAGCTAGTGTCTGCAATAGAAAAATGACTAGTTTAGTTAATAAAATAGATGAGAATATTGGACTCATTAAGTCATTATAAAAGGTTAAGTGTTTTAAATGTGTAATAAATGGTCATTATGAAACTCAATGTCCTAACTATAAATCTTATGAAGAGAATCAATAAGGTGTTATGAGTAATGGTTATATTTCTGATGATGATGATACTACAGAGGGAACGTGAAAGGAAAGAGGTATTAAGTACTAGGATGGGTTAGCCTTATTATGACTTATTAATGAATTGGAATAATAAAAGTTTCTATATATTTGGATTTAATAATTATATAGCACGAATGGTGAAGTATGCAAGGATTGTTTAATTTATGTTTTTCTCTTAGGATTTACAGAATTATGTTGAATATTTCTACGGATTGGAAAAGTGATTTATTGACAATGTGATATTTTGAATAAGGGAATACAGAACTTAATATGTTATTTATGTTAAGATAATGATGTTTGGATAAAGATATGTTGAATATGAATAAGTAAATTGGATGGTACAAATTATCTTGTAATTGAGTATTGAAAAAGTGTTCTATGTCAACAAGGATGAAGTTTACAACTTCTGGAATTTGAAGAATATATCCAATAATCACTGGAATAAGGAATCATGCATGTTTTCCAAAAGGATTTATGGTAATTAAGTGGGTATACGATGATGGTATTCACATGTTTGGAATTTGAAAAACAAGTGGTACTTTATGATATATAGGGATCAATGTTAAGAATATTTCATGACTTTATTTCTAAATATTTTAATTTTCATATTTCAGAAGGGTTATAATGTTAACCATTTATGGAAAGTTTAAGTTAAAATTCATATGAAGTTAGTAAGATTAAAGTTTCATATCTATATATGAGTATTTATTCATATTGGATATCATTTTAAAACTACATTGTGTTGATGATAACTGATGGGATGGAATATCATGGGTCTCATGATCTGTTAGTACTTGAGGAATAAAAAATTCACCTTCTTTTTTAGAGGAATAGGTTAATAAGATCAATGAAAAATAAAAGGTGATGTTGTCCTAAAATCATGAAATTATATATTTTTATGAAGATTTATCAACTTTAGGGAAAATTATCTTCAAATCAAAAATGTTATCCTAGTACCTTTGTTTTCAAGGGATCAGATGGTCCCTTAGTTCATCACAGATTTATAGCTTTGTCATTGTTAACTTTCTCCTTACCTTGTTCTCTATCACTCTCCATCAAAACATCATGGTTATATTAATCTTACCTATCCATGTTTTCACTTTCCATCTATGTTATTCTATATGTAAACCTAGTTATATGTTACTTTGTGAAACTTTCATGTTTCCAACCTTCTTTTTTTCTAAAGGAATGTTTAGTGTACATTTTTATGTTGTGGGTTTCTGTGAAAGGGAATATAAAGTATCAAACCTTTGATAACCCAAATTTATTTTTAGGGTGAAATTAATTTTTTTGGGGGGGGGTATAATTTAACACCCTGAGATTTTTTAAAATATATTTTTTATTTAATTTAATCTTTTTGATAATTTTCATTTCACACAACACTGAAAATAGTTATTTTATATATTGAAGCACCAAGTTGGATTATGTTATATGCAATTCCAAGTTAATAATGTACTAAATTTTATATAATGGTTAGATTCCACTATATAAAACACTAAATTAAGGTTAAGTTTCACACAATACTGACATTCCTCGATAGCTTGCGTAACACTCAAGACTGAATGTAACCGAAAAAATAAAATATTTTTTAAAGATATATAATAATATATAACCTAGATGTTAAATTATATTTTATGAATATTATTAACTTAATTATGTAAATATATGGTTTTAAAAAAATATAAAATTAATTAATTAGTTATAAATTGTTTAGAAATGAATATAAGAACCAATTGAATATAAAAAGAGTATTTTTATAGAAAACTATTATTGTTCTCAGAAAGTTGTTTTAATCCTAATAAATTGAATTATTTATAATTAGTAAGAAATTTTAATGGAATATTTATGTATTATATCTAAGTAAATATATTTTACATTCATCCAATATATTTTATAATCATAAGATTAGAATAAAACCAATTTAACTCCTAAAACCCAATATTTTTATTCTGTTAATTTTACTACATTTTAATGGAGAACCTATTTTAAATCTAAATTTTGGAAATTTTATAAATATTATATGAAAAATTAAACTTCATATTTTAAATATAATAAAAAAAATTAGGTTAGGTTGGATTTTGTGTATTTTTCTGTGAAGTTTTATTTTTTAACTAATAATGAAAAATATTATATTTTAGTTCAAAATCGATTTTTCATCTTATTTATTTATAAGGTTAAATTAAATTTTAAATTAGTTTTAAAGTTTAATTAGATAATATTTTTATCAATTAGTCAAATTTAGGTCATTATAAATAATTTCACATTGAAATTGGATATAAAAACTAAGCAAAAGTTTGATCATTTTTAATTAAAAAATCCGCATTGTCGACCCAACTACGGATTGAATTTAATTTATTTCATGACACTTATGTGATTGGAATTTGAAAAAATAGATTCCATATTAATAATAATAATAATTTATAATGTCTAATGAGTTCAACTTAGTTTTTTATCAAAATTATTAGTGAAATTAATTAAAATTAATTACGACGATTAAGGTTAAATTAGGCTTAATAAGAGACTAAACCATAACCTTAAGCCCAAAATGACCTATAAAATTATACTAAATCTTTTATATAGCCATATTTATACCCTATAAGCCCTTTTATCTTATTTTTACCATTATTGGATCCACTTTCAATAAAAAATGCTGGTGGGGTTTCCCTTTTCCAAAATATTACAAGAGTGCCACTCCTCCTCCATTATAAAATGCATCCTCTCCTCCCCCTTCCTCACACATCTCAATACACTTAAGTTAAGAAAAAATATACCTAAATAGATCCAAAAAATCCCTAAATTTCTACTTGAAGCATCATTTGGGAAAAAATCCTTCCAAGGAATCCCTTTGGTGCAAACCAAAAGGAGTTACCCGATTAAGAGGTAACACCCTCCCTCAAACTCCTTTCTTTTATTTTCTTTATCCACTCCCTAAAATATTTTCAATACATGATTGTATAAAAACACCTGTATATTAAATATAATATTATGTTTTTATTCTTAGGATTATACTTACACTTACACACACTTCCATCAAATGGGTAACAAATATATTGTTTATGTGTACGACGGACTACCGCCTCACTAAACGATGGTTGTTTATTTTTCCATTACCGCCTCTCATGGTGAAAATTTTGATGAAAATTATATTTAAATATGTTATATATAACATTTATTATGTATTTAATTTTATTTAATTATTTTAAAACACATATCTTTATACTTTACATTTGGTGTTAATACAATAATTTCGTTTGAGGAAGTGTTGTATAACGCCCCCTTAAAGTGACGTGATTCATTCATAAACTACATAGAACATATTAAGGATGGTTTTATGGAATATATATGATATATATTATATAATAAATCTAATATAATAATGATATATATATATATATATATGTCTTTTACATTCTTTCTTTCAACACGACAATTAAGCAGAAATATCATTGATGTGTACGTACGACTTACCATCTCCATGAATGGTGTATTCCATTTGATACTTATATATCATAAGAATTATTATAATTAAAATATAAATTATATTTATATAATTATTTAAATTATGTAAATCATGATATAAATATAAATACCAAAGATATAAAAAATTAAGACACATGCAAAAAATAAAGCAGATATTACCTGAAGTGAAACCTTAACATATAATTATTACAAAATAGGTGATATAAATCCATAATAAAAACATTCATGGTATTATAAGTAAGAATATGGTTCTATGATATATTTATTATAAATTTATATTTATTATATATAAGTTTTGAATGAGTACGATAAGAGTCAAGACACATGGTAATGGAATTTCATCTCACTCCTTATGTCCATGAGATACACACATTATTCACAACTAAATTCTATTGTGAGCTGTATATACTAAACATTAATGTATTATATGAATATTATAATAAAATTTATGGGTATTTACATAAAAATTTTATGATCTTTATATCATGGGGTTTAAGTTTCAAAAGTTTCCAAATCGGTAATGCAATTTTTGTCTCAATTTACCTTCTTTGAGACACATGCCATGTTATGAACTTATATTTTTATATGAGGGGTATAAAATTACTTTGAAATGTTATATCATGAATCTAATTCCTTTCATGATATTTTATGATTAATTTAAATTCATTTTCTTACATGGGGAGTATGGTTAAAAGTTACAAAGTTATAAGAGCTTATTTAAATAGTCTCATCACTTCTCATAATTGTTTATGATTATGATTTCTTTGATGAAATATTATGATACATATATTAATAACACTCGTTAATTTTATTCTAATATGGTTATTAATGATATATTCATTCATATTTTTCCACTCTTTGATACATAATATAGTTAATAAAGTGTTTTTTTAATAAAGTATGACTTCATCTCTCTCTTCGGCTGAATATATGTGTTCATTCAAAATAATATATTCTAAAAGGTTTCAAAAAATATTATATTATTATAATATGAACTCTAAAAGACATTTATTCCCATATTTTAACTTTTTAAACAAAAATTGTTTTAATAAGCAATATTTTTGTCTTTTTCCAATTGAGGTACCTTTCTAAGCTTCTTTACGATGTAAAAGGAATGTTTGATGTATTTGAATTTATCTGCCATCATGGCCAACATTCCCTTAAATCTTCCTTTACAAGATTAAAAAATTATTTTCTTAATTTTTTTAATCCTAATATTCTTGAAATTTATTCATTTTCTAATTATTTTCAAAGAAATATTTTTAAAATGTTTTAAGCTATTTTATATGTTTTCAAGGTGAATGATTTTAAAAAATATTTTCAAGATTATTTTATAAGTTTTCAAGTGAAATGGTTGTCAAAATGTTTTCAAGATTTATTTATAAGTTTAATTCCTAGGAAATGTTTTTCTAAAAGGTTTTATGTTTTTAAAAATAATTTTTCAATGAATAAAGGTTATTTTCCCCAAGAATTATTTTTTAAATATATTTCAAAATTATTTTACATCTTAAGATGACATCCATTGATGTTACTCATGGATTTATTGGAAATTATCTAAAGTCTCCATTCATATTCTTTGTATGAATGGTTTATCCTTGATGTAATGGTCTTTTTGAAACATGTTTCTCTTTCATGGGTTATATGTTTATGAAATACTCTTTTCTTTCCCGTGTTATGTTTTTGATGAAATGATTATGAAAATTATATCTTTTTTCTAGAGGTTATGATATGATTACATGTTTATGATACCCATTTAATTTCACGAGTTATGATATGATTGTTTATGATTTTGTGTCCCATGTATGTATGATAGAATTATGAGATGTGTAGGACCTATATCTCCCTCCAATGTATTAGAAAAAGATTTATATCTTATGAGATATACTAAGATAGTCTTGGGAGTGAACCTTGACTACCAAGATGGCCATAGGAGAGAACCATGATTACCAAGATAGTATGAGGAGTGAAATCATGCTGTTAAGATATCTATGAGAGTAAACCATGACAACCAAGATGGTATGGGGAGTGAGCCCATACAACTAATATGGTCTTGGCAGTGATTCCTTGGATTCTATGGATATCATATTATATGTTTATGTGTTTTCCAAAATTCCATGTTTTATTACTACGTTATGATTTCATGGATTATGTTCTTCAATTCCTTACGAGTCATGCCTTATTAATTGTCAAGATTTATTAAATTATACATGTTTATGATTCTTGATATGTAGGGTATGATCTTAAATTTTTTGGATCACGTTCTCATACCCTTATGATCGTGTTTATGATTAGTTGTCTCCCTTATTTTCCCTTATAGAGCATCTGATCTTACCCTTTTTTATGTTTCCTTTCCCTTGGATATGAAGATATATATTATGTTTTATGTTTCTAAGAAGGGTTCTAGTCATGAAGAAACTAGTGAGAGATAATTTTGCTTGCTTATGTACTAGTGTTTATGTTTCCTTGTTTTCAAAGGAACTAGAATAATTGTAAGAACCCGTACCTCCTTTTCAGGTACGTTTTTACATTTTTTGGAGTTTTTGAGAAAAGAGGAGTTTCTGGAAAATTTTGATGTACACGTCATGTACTTTATGAGTACACGCCGTGTACTTTTATGTCGCTCGAGGCCATGTGCTGGTCGTGTCATGGCCACACACACGACCATGTAGGGATGATATGGAGGCCACCTAAAGCGGAGTATGGAAAAGCCTGGTACACACCATGTACTCTAGAAGTAAATGTCGTGTACTTTTTTTTATTAAACAGACCAGGGTCGCGTCTGACGGACATAACCGTCTTCTTCTAGGTGTTCTTTGTCCGAGTGCTCCTGTATAGACACGAATCTCCTTCGAGCTCCCGAGCCTCCGTCCATCCTCCGAATTGAACATCGTCGATTGCATTGGAACCACAACGGTAATCTATTGCTTCTCCTAGAGCTTTGTTTTCCAATTCCTCCTCTTTTTTAAGTTATCATGGGTTAAACTATTTGTGAATTTTCATAGATCTATGATGTTATAAGGAGGTTCAAGCCTCGTGGTTCAAGTATATCAATCCCCTAACATCAAGGTAGGTGGTTTGTGCCTTTCTGTAGAAAGTCTTTTAGTATTTTGTATAAATTCCACCAATACCCTTGAACGGGGTATTGTGTGTTTCCTGTTTTTCCCTTGTTATTGCCTACTTTTCTTATATGCCAGAGTAGAGGATATTCCTTGTGAATATGGTAATTTACTGTGCTTTGGATGTTTTCCCTTGCATGTTTTCCTATTTATGACCGTTTGGTCTAGTTTTTCCTGTTAGTATTTTGCTAGTTCCATGCCTAGTTTATAGGATGGTGTGACTGTTCTTCCTTTCTGAGATGCGGTAGAATGCTATCCAAGTATTTCTTGAGGATACTTTGGCCATTATATGATGCGATACTTGCTGAATTTATACAGGGTTGTGAGAACCTAGTATAGTAGACCACAGGGAGAATGGATGTAAGGGCTTCTCCAGAGTGTCTTTATTTTACGATGCGAGACCATAGAGGGAATTGACGTTGAGTGCTTCCTCAGAGTGTCTGTAGTTACTCGACGCAGGCCACATGGGGAATGAGACGTTGAGTGCTTCCCCAAAGCGCCTTTAGTACGATATGAGACTATAGATGGATTTGACGGTGAGTGATTCCCCAGAGAGTATATTCTTTCTTTAGCTGAACCAGAGGGGTGAGACTGTGTGTGCCTCCTAGAGGGTTTCTAGTGCGGGTTGGTTGAACCATAGGGGTTAGGCTGTGAGAACTACCTGGAGGTTACCTTTTTGTTCTACTTTCTTGAGTGACTATTTACTTGTTTGTAACTATGTGCTAGAACTGTGGATTGTTTACTGCTCTGTATTATCCTGTTTGCTGCTTACTGTTTACAACTTACTATACTTTACCTGCCATATATTCACTGACTGTTAGGCACAAATCTTTGGGTGGTTTCCTACTGAGACTTTGTCTTACACTCTATTTGGGTCATGCTTTTGGTCCCAAATAGATTATATTGTTGCAGGTATAGATAAAGGAAAACACCCTTCTACTTCAGGTACTTGACTTGCTGAGGAGTTGGAGAGCATGTGACCAAGCTATGGCTTATGATGCTGAGGAGTTATTTGTTTACTTTTCTGAGTACTTTGGTTTCATAATGTATTCATCTTTTTGACTTGTTTGGATATTTTCCTAGACATATATGTATCATGAATCATTTCATTTATATATATGCGTGTGCTCCAATTGTTTAATATTTAGTCTTCTGCTGTTATTGTTTGATATTTACTACTTCTGTTGTTGTATGGGTTGTCACTTCCGCTGTGTACTCTGCCAATGAGGGCATACTTTCCCCACTATCACACCCAAGACCCTCACTGCTAGTCGGTAGCCTCTGGAATAGTTTCTCTTGACTTACTGTTTGGAGCCTTTACCCAGATATATGATGAAATAGGTACTTAGTAATAAGCTGTGCCTCGGAGTAGCTAACCCATGTACCGGGAAAAGCCATATTATCTCGTTTATTACAATTTTACTGGTTTTCAATTTTACAGTTGATTTGATTTCACCTTGAGTGACTCACATGAGGTGTGTTGTTGCTATTGATATTATTGAGGTTCTATTTCTGTTGCAACCCGATGAGATGAGGGTATTCCATCTCATGCATCATATAGGTACTTGCTAGAAATCACATGTCATGCATTTTTTCCATGCCATCTAGGATGCATTAGTGATTTCATGTTGTTGTGATAGATGATGTGTAAAATATGCATGCTGTTGTGATAATTTCCTTGATAGAATACATGACGTTGATAGGAATTTTTTTGTGTAGAGATTTACTGGAATGAATGCCAAATTTTGATTCTTGAGGTGTTATGGGCCCTCATAAATCGGAACTTGGTGGATCATTGACCTTATTCCCTTGTATATGATATATAGGAGATTCCAAGATTTTATTCGCGGGGAGTATAGGCCCTCACGGATCAGAATTTTTCACCTTCATTCTTGTTTCCTATGTTCTCTAGGCTTCAGAGCAGTTTCTGAGCCACTGAACGGAAAAACCAAGAATACACGACGTGCACTTTATGAATACATGCCGTGTAGTTTTCTATACCGTGATACTAACTGTGTGGGTAAAAACACGAGGTTGTGGAAAATCTTCAGGAACACGCCATATATGGTAAGTACATGCCGTGTTGTAGTGACCGTGTGTCTACCCATGTGACTAACGACACGGGTGGATAAACTTTGAATTTACACACCGTGTCCTGCTTGTACACTCCGTGCCTTGTGATCTAAGTACCTGGTCGTGTCACTAACAACATGGGTCAAGGAAAGTCCTTCAAGAACACGCCATGTTTCCATGGAGGACACCGTGTAGAGAGAGTCGTGTAGCCGGCCGTGTAACTAACAACACACATCGTTAAAAAATTATCTAGTACACGCCATGTCATTAGTGAACACACCATGTAGTCTAGGATTAAGAGGACTATGTGGGTTAGCCATGTAAGGAGACTCGGGGAAGGGGAATAGAGTTCAAGTACACATCATGTGTGGGGACAACATGCCGTGTGGTTTCGGCATTACACGACCAGTTGTGGAAGAAGTACACACACATGTGAATGACTTAAGAGAACATGTTGTGTAGTTTTTATACACACCGTGTAGTCATTTTTTGTAAAACTTTAATGCCTTATTTTCCCTAGTCGTTCTTGTGCCTTCAGTTTTCAGTCCTTGTTAATTTCGAATCTAAGTTGTGCTTTTGACCTCTCAAGGCTATGGCACCGAGGCGTCCTCCGGTTGTTTTCCAGCTGCAGGGCAGTGATTAGACGCCAGATATGGCTGATCAAGGACCTCCTGCAGATCCTCCTGACGTTCCAGCCTTGGTACCGGCAGTTATACCAGTTGCATGTGCTGATGTGTAGTTTTGGTAAGGTTTTCCGAGGATGATGCAGACTTTCCAGGGAGCTCCACCTACGGCCTAGACTATAGAAGGCCTTACACGGGTTTTCCAACAGCAACATCCTCCCACCTTCTCAGGGGAAGGAGGACCTCAGGATTCAGAGTCATGGCTAGAAGCCATGATGACGATATTTGTGAATCTGGAGATGCCTCTAGAAAGGCGGGTCAAGCTCACTACCTACATGCTATGAGACTCTGCCAAGAGGTGGTGGGACGTGATCTCACAAGCGGGTCATCAGTAGGTTATGGCGTGTGTAACACCCCGAGATTTTATGAAAAATATTATTTTAATTTCATTAATGTCTTGTGTTGTATGCTACACCAAGATTACCTTGCACTATACGCAACACCGTATTAGCTTGTAGTATACACAACACTATTCTTGGATCGTGTTACACACAATTTTGATAATAGTTATTCTACGCAACATTGAGTATATATATATGTATATATATATATATATTCAATGTATAAATGAAATATGGTTGGATTATGTTATACGAAACAATGAAGGATTCTTGCACAACACGTAACCCTGACTTGGCTTGCATTACACGCAATCACGACATTCCTCGATAGCGTGTGTTGTACGCAATACCGGGTTTTACTAAACATCGATATATTATTATAATATTATTATGAACTAGCCGTTATGAATATTATTAACTAAAATTTGAATTTTATAACATTATTATTCATCTTACACATTTTCTAGAACATGGTATAAGAACAAAATAAATATTTCGGGTAAAATAAGTATTTTTCAAAAAATACAGTTTTGTCGCCTTTTGATGGCGCACCCACTTTAAATCTAGTTTTTGACATGTTTATAAGTTAAATTTGACAAAATAAAATTCTTCTTTGTAATCAGGAAATAAAAATTTACTTTGGATAAATTTTTCATATTATTCTGGTAACTTTCATATTTTGATGAATAGTAAAAACACGCTATATTTTAATTAAAAACAGCTTTTTTCATCGCAATAATTTATATGGTTAAATTATAATATTGAATGGTTTTAAAGTATAAATAGAATATATTTTTACCATTTAATATAATTTATGTCATTAGCATTGATTTTACATTAAATTCGTAGGTTAAATCAATTCAATCTTTTGCAATGTTTTAAAGAAAAACCCGTTTTCTTTCGACAACGGGATTAATTTAAATTTAATTTCTGCAACTTTTGTGTATTGAATTTGGAAAAATTTATTCCATATTTGGAATCAGTGGGTCCAAATTATGTTAATAAGCTACTTTTTATTTTTGGGAATTATGAATAGTAACTACTGTAAATTTTATTTACCATAGTTAAAGGTAAATCGGGTAATTAAGGGTAAATATAATATTATAAAATTACCTTAACACATTACAAAATTCTATTGGATGGCTAAAGTTAGACCCATATAACCTAAGGGTCGTATTAGATTCATTTTAGGGACTTTTGACCATGAAAATAATTTAATTATTATTAAAACCAAAGAAAGTGACAACATGTCACTCTCTTAAATCTTATAAGTATAATAATTTTAATTTAGTGATAAACATCATAAAACTTCGAAAATAAATAGTCTCCAGAAATATAATAAAATTATCTACATCATGATAATTTATTTAGAATTTTTAGGGATTAAATAATTGTCATTAATGGTGATACATTAATGATACAGAAATTATTTATTAAGTGGAAAATAAGTAATATAGTTTTTATTGAAATAATAATACACATTAAAAGTCCCAAAAACATTCCCAAAACTTATTGGTAGTGTATATATACACCTTAATAATCCAATTACCTAATATATAACCGTTTGGAGCCTTATAAAAGTGATTATGACACTTATATTATTTTATTTTAAATGATGCCAAAATTGTCACCTTCATAATTTAATAAATATAACAATTTAAATATTCCGATTTTAAGATGATAAATTCGATTAAAAGTATTATTGTGAAAGGTAATATATTTATCTTCATCATAGGATTTTATTTCTAATTTTTATGCAACAAATCAGTATATTAAATAATTATACAAAAATGTTGTAGTAATTATTTTATTAAGAGATAAACCAAATAAATGGTTTTAAAAATAATAAAATAAATATTATATGAACTATTTAATGTGATACACTAATTTTATAGATACATATGACCTTTTATGAATCTATTAAAGCTTTTATTTAGAACATATCTTCTGTATATATTTTATTTAAATTCAAATAAATGAATAGTGTCAAAATTGACACTATTGTTATTTTATAAAAATAACATATTATAAAATTGTTTAAAAATCACTAAAATATTTAAAAATTATAAATTTAAATTTATATGGTCTATAATGTTATAAAGTAAACAATTAGGGAAAATTCACAACAAATAAGTAATTATTTGTTATAATGTAAAGTTTAGAATTTTATTACCACAAATAAACTTAAATAGATTAAATAAGGATAAATCAAAATGATAAGGTTTAAAATAAGATCCAAACATGTCTAAATTTGATTGGTTGATGATATTACAACCCTATCTCATATAATCTTATAATATGAGTCATTTTTGGAGGTTTTTAAGTGGGGTTAGATTTATTATAAATTTATATTTTTAAGAATTCCAAAGGTACCCCTCTCCTCCCTTATAAAAGGGCACCTCCTCCCTCTCTTCCACACACCAATTATAGCCTTCGAAATAGGCCAAAACCTACCCAATTAACTTCTCCACTTCCCTAGAAACATGCTAGAGGTCCTGGACTTCTTCAAAGACCAATTTTAGTGCCCTAAGAGGAGGTCTCAACGAGGCGCTTCAAAGAAGAGGTAATTTCCGTTACCGATTCTTTCACCTTTATTTATTCTTCCACTTCTTCTTATTAGGTTGTTTCATTATGAAGTAATAACATCAGTATCACTCATATACTGATATGTTATTATAATTATTAAACAACCCTATTTCACCATCTATCCATCCTACGGAAAACGAAATCACCGCGCGTGCGTACGTACGGAATACCGTTTCCACGCCGTGGTGTAATCTATTTTCCACCACCACCTTACTTGGATGGGTATAATGGTGTAAATAATAAATATATATGATTATTTTAAAGTGATATTTATTTTGTAATAGTATACATACACTCCAATAAAATTCCACGATCATGTGAATGATATCATCGCTCGTACGTACGTATAGAATACCGTCTCCACGACACGATGAGATTCATTCTCAATGATTAACCATTCATAAATGATTATAAAGTATATATAATAAGTAATAATGAAATATATGACATAATAATGATACTGAATTTATGTATATATATATATATATGTATGTCATCCAATTAATTCCATTCAATTCAATGAGGAAACGAAAACAACGTTCATGCGTACGTACGACCTACCGTCTCCATGAACGATGTATTTCTTTCCATTTATCGATCTATTATATATATGTATATTCTGAATATATATTATATATAAATCATGTTTTACATTCTGGATGTAAGTAATCATGATCTAAGAAATCATTTGAATAATTACAAGTCAAAACATGGACGACAAATGAAACGATTTTACCTAAATCACTCTTTAACATGGAATTTACAAAAGAACGGGTAATATAAAGTCATAAGTGAACCATATATGATATCATAACAATTAATATGATTTTTTAATAAGTCAATAACATTATTTAAATCATTATACATGGGGTTTGGATACGTACGAAGCATATCGGACCTAAGGTAAGGGATAATTTTGCAAATCTCATTTTTATCCGAGATTGCTTATTCGTAAGTATTTACTGGGGTTATTTCTATCATCCATGTCCATGTTTTATAAAAATGTTTTCATGTATTTTTATAGTCCTTTTTACCCATTTTGACTTTTACTACATGGTATGTAAGGAATCTTTCTTTTGTTTACGTTACGAGGTACTTTTTGACTTTTCCGGAAAAAGTACGAAAAGAATGTTTGTTTAACTTATATGGCACAAACGGATTTTTACGGTTTTATAAAGCCTTGTTTTCATGAAGCTTCCTCCAAAATATTTCATGACTATTTTAAACAAAATCCTTTTCTTTTAAAATTTCATGACATTTTGTGAAAAGAAAATGATTTTGAAGAAAAAGGGATATTTTCCTCAAGAATTCATTTCAAGTGTTTTATCAAAACCATTTTTCATCTAAGATGACATTATTTCATATGTGTATGTTTAAAGTATAATGTCTATATGATTTACATGGTTTCACTTCTCTTATTATGAAATGATATCCATTTCTTTTATATGGATTATGTGATGATGGGATGATGTTTATGAAACCCATTTTATTTATTGGGTTTTTATGAATGATGTATGTTTATTTTGTGGCAAAAGTAAGAATGATTTCATTATGAGATGGGTGGGACCTATATCTCCCTCCAATGCATTGGGTAAAGATTTATATCTCAAGAGATAAACATGGATGGAACGACAAGTTAAACCGGTTCAGTAATACAGGACTGGAACGAGGAGTGAACTCGATTCAGAAAGTGACTTTGTCCACTAAGATGGTCTTGGAAGCAGTGCCTTGGCTACTATGGAAATCATATCATGTGCTTAATGGTTTCCACAATAACATGTTTTATTCCCATGCTATTTTATCATTATTAATGTTTCTTTATGATCTATACCTTACGTACTTACATGTTTTATGTCATTTCTCAGGATTTTAATGTTTAAACATTATGTTCATGTTTTTAAGTTCAAATGTATATGGTATGTTTTATTTTATCCATGATTACCCTTAATGAGCATTTTAGCTCACCCTTTTTATGTTTTCTTTTCCCCAGGATATAAAGAAAGGTTTTAGGCAAGAAAAAAAGGGGAAGATCTTTATGGGAGATGTTGAAGATCTTTCACCACGATTAGAAGATTACGTTCCAAGTTTCCAAAGACACTAAACTATTACGGTCCTTGTGTGTCTATTTTTGTTATGTATTAAGTATTCCGCTAAAGTAATGTAATGTCCATGTACGTCAAGCTTTGGGTCTCTACAGCGTGGGAGGAGTTTCAGTGTGTCTTTTATGACTACTTCTATCCAGAGACCCTGAGGGCCAACCAAGCCTAGGAGTTCATGAGCCTAGACCAGGGTACTATTTTGGTCATGGAGTATTCCTCCCATTTCACCAAGCTTAAACATTTCAAAACCCTCTAGGGTAAAGATGGGTTGTTCTTGTCAAGGAAGTTTGAGGATGGTCTCAACCTAGAGATCCGCTCGTAGGTGAATATCTTCAGGCTGACTTCCATCGCTTCCTTCGTCAACCAGGTACTAATTGCAGAGCACAATCTGAGAGATTATAGAGATGAGATCCAGGGCGGTTCCACTTCCAGAGTTAGTGCTCGACCAACCGACAACAGGAAGTGCCATAGGGCATCTACGCACGGTGATCCGAGGAGGCGGGACACATCTTCAGGTAGCCAAGTAATATGATACCAGTGTGGAAGGGATGGAAATATGAGGCTACAGTGTCAGAGGGACCTAGTGGAGTGATAATCTTGTGGAACGATGGGTCACCTTCCGTGATTTTGTCAGGTTTTCTCACCAGCAGCTAGTGATAGAGGTTCATCCATGACTCCTCGTTTAGGGGAAGTGCCACCAGTTTCTCACCAGTCTGGTAACTTGAGTACTTCCAGCCATTCAGGCCAAGGTGGATGTCATGGCCGGGGTGGTCAGTCTCCGGTCTATCCGCAAAAGTAGGGCGGATCAGCTCAGAGCAGTCAGGAAGGGCCATAGGGCTGTGGTACAGGTCAGGATTTTGCAGTAGAGCAGACCCAACCGAAGCAGGATCCCGGACCTTCTATAGTTCGAGGTACGATCTTAGTAGCCTCAGTTTTATCTTTAGCTATTTTTGATACTAGTGATACACATAACTTTATCTCTATTGCTGTTATGGAGAGCCTTGGGCTCTGCTTCTTTTCCTCTGTCGATACATTGACTCTAGACACACTGTTGGGGATCAGAGCGGTTAGTGTACGTCAGTTCAGAGAGTGCCCTCTTGAGGTTGTGGGGTGTCACTTATTATGAGACCTCTATGTCCTAGAGATGACAGGTTACGATGTCATTATTGGAATGGACTGGCTAGTTCCCTTCCAGGCAGTCGTCGACTGTTATCGCCGTAGAGTGAGTTTCATATCACCAGAGGGTGGATCCTTTCTTCATAAGGGCGAAAGGGATGTCCAGGCGAGTAGATCAGGACCTGAGAATCATGGGCTAGGCAGAGTTACAGCTCAAATTTCTAGTCTATATCTGGATGACCAGGGGACTTCATAGTTAGACTTTCCTCCAGTGGTGGATCATTTTAGAGATGTCTTTCCAGAGGAATTTTCGGGTTTTCCTCTGGAGCGTGAGGTAGACTTATCGATTGAGCTCATTCCAGGAGCGGCACCGATGTCTATTCCTCCTTATAGGATGGCGACACCTGAGCTACAGGATCTCAAGAAGTAGTTGGAGGAGTTGCTGGAGAAGGGTTTCATCCGACCCAGTACTTCTCCTTGGGGATCACCTATCCTGTTCTCAAAGAAGGTAGATGGTACCCTCAGGCTGTGTGTGGACTATCAAAAGTTGAACAAGTTGACAGTCAAGTACTGATATCCCTTTCCAAGGATTGATGACCTCTTTGATCAGCTTCAAGGATCCCAGGTGTTCTCAAAGATCGATTTGAGGTCCGGTTATCATCAGTTGCACGTTAGACCATCAAATATAACTCTTACAGCCTTCAGGAGAAGGTATGGTCTATATGAGTATATGGTTACGCCATTCGGACTCACGAATGCACCTGTAGTTTTCATGGCACTGATGAACCGAGTGTTCCATCCATACTTGGATTCATTCGTGGTGGTATTTGTGGACGACATCTTGATGTACTCTCACACTCGACACGACCATGCTACCCATCTTGAGATAGTTTTGAGTATACTGAGAGAGCATTAGTTATAAGATAATATCTCAAAATTCTACTTTTGGATGGATCAGATTCACTTCTTGGGTCATGTTATCTCAGAGACATGAGTATCAGTAGACCCAGAGAAAGTGAGAGCAATAGTGTCCTGGGAGAAGCCGAAGAACGTCTTCAAGGAGAGGAGTTTTCTAGGGCTGGCTGGATACTACATACGCTTCATACAGGACCTTTCACTCTTAGCAGCATCCCTGACAGGTCTGAATAAGAAGGGTGCAAAGTTTTTGTGGTCAGATTTTTGTGAGTCAGCCTTTCAAGGGCTGAAAGGGAGGTTGACGTCAGCACCGATACTAGTCTTGCCAGATCCGGGAAAGAGCTACACTGTTTACTATGATGCATCAGGTATCAGGCTGGGAGCTATGCTTATGTAGGGATATGGAGTCGTTGAATATGGGTCTCGATAGTTAAGGCCACATGAGAGGAACTACCCGACACACGATCTGGAGTTGGAAGCGGCTGTTCATGCCTTGCGCTGTTGGAGACATTATCTTCTTGGAGAGAACTTTTTGGTTTTCACTGACCACAAGAGTCTCAAGTACATATTCACTCAGTGTGATCTGAATTTGAGGCAGCGTAGGTGGGTCAAGTATCTTTAGTCCTTTGACTTTGAGCTTGCCTATACACCTGGGAAGGGAAACGCAGTGGCTAACGCGTTGAGTATGAGAACTCAAATTCAGGTAGTTCAGGAGGCCAACAGTGAGTGGCAACTCATGGATCTATTCTCTGAGATTCATTTAGAGGTTCACGACAGATAGGGGAAAACTTTCCTATCTTATACAGCTATTACCTCTACACTTTTTGATCAGGTATGAATGAGGTAGCTATTAGATTCGGAAGGCCTAGTCCTATGGGAAAACGTTTTAGAAGAAGACCCTATTCCTGGAGGGATAGTGGGTGAGGATGAGATCTTTCACTTCTAGGTATGCGTATGGGTGCCAATAGACATACACGAAAAGCTAATGTGGGATTTTCATTCCTCAGTTTGGGTAGTTCATCCTGGCATCACCAAGATGTATCGTGATCTACACCGCCAGTATTGGTGGCCAGGTATGAAGAGGGATGTTGCTGGTTTTGTCATGAGGTGTTCCACTTGTCAATAGGTGAAGGCAGAACATCAGAGACCATCAGGTCTTTTACAGTAGTTAACCTTTATCGAGTGGAAGTGGAATGACGTCGCGATGGACTTTGTGACTAGTTTGCCGAGATCGCCTCGAGGGAATGACACTATTTGGGTTGTCATCGATAGGCTCACGAATGTTTCTCACTTCTTGCCGATCAAGGACACCTTCAGTGTTGATGAGTTGGGACGGTTGTACATCTGAGAGATTGTCTGCCTACATGGAGTTCCACACTCCATTTTTTAGACAGAGATGCGCACTTTACTTATCAGTTCTGGCATAGAATTCAGAAGGCTTTTGGTACACAGGTACTTTTGAGTACAGCATACCATCCCCAGACAAATGGATAGTCAGAGTGCACATTTTTGGTGCTTGAGGATATGCTCTGAGCTTGAATTCTGGACTTTGGAGGTTCTTGGGAGAAGCATATACCTCTTTTGGAGTTTTCCTACAATAATAGTTTTCAAGAAACTATTCAGATGCCACCTTATGAGGATTTGTATGGTAGACAATTCCGATCACCCTTATGTTGGCTGGAGGCAGGAGAGGCAGCTTTGTTGGGACCTCATCTTGTTTAGGAGAACTAAGAGCAGATAGAGTTGATTCAGAAGAGTATGGATATGACACAATCTCTACAAAAGTCTTATGCTGATCAGAGGAGAGGAACTCTAGAGTTCGAGGTCGGGGATCAGGTGTTCCTATGTGTCACACCAAGGTTGGGACACAAGAGGATTAGGAGACATGGTAAGCTTTCACCGAGGTACATCGATCTGTTTGAGGTGTTAAAGAGAGTGGGTCCAGTTGCCTATCGGTTTCAATTACCTCAGAGGTACCAGGCTATGCACGACGTCTTCCCCATTTCTCAACTATGAAGTTACTTTTCAGACCTGTCTTATGTCTTTCAACCTGAGGAGGTTGAGCTCAAAGAGGATGCATCGTTTGAGGAGAATCCTCTCTGGATTGTCGACCGCAGTACAAAGGTTCTCTGTGGCTGGTCTGTTTCTCTGGTACGGGTGCTATGGCAGCACGGGTGAGTACCGGACGAGACTTGGGAGAGGGAGGCTGATGTGCGATCATAGTGGCCAGAGGTGTTCGGGGTTTCTTCCTCTATCCTCGTTAGGGAAATTTGGGGGAAAATTTATTTAAGGGAGGAAGTTTGTAAGAACCCAGACCTCCTTTTCAGGTACGTTTTTCCTTTTTATAGAGTTTTTGAGAAAAGAGGAGTTTCTAGAATATTTTGAAGTACATGTCGTGTACTTTATGAGTACACACCGTGTAATTTGATACTGCTCGAGGCCGTGTGCTGGACGTGTCATGGCTACACACATGGCCATGTCAGGGTGATGTGGAGCCCGCCTAAAGCGGAGTATAGAAAATCCTGGTACACACCATGTACTCTAAAATTACACGCCATGTACTTTATTTTTTTCATTAAACGGACCAGGGTCCCATCTAACAGATAGAACTATCTTCTTCTAGGTGTTCTTCATTTGAGAGCTCCCGTATGGCTGCGAATCACCTCTGAGCTCCCGAGCCTCCTTCCATCCTCCGAATCGACCACCGTCGATTGCGTTGGAACCGAAGTGGTAATCTCTTCCTTCTCCTAGAGCTTTGTTTTCCAATTCCTCCTCTTTTGCAAGTTATCGTGGGATGAACGCTTTGTGTGTTTTCATATATCTATGACGTTCTAAGGAGGTTCAAGCCTCGTGGTTTAAGTATAGTGATATCCTAAAATCAAGGTAGGTGGTTTGTGCCTTTCTGTAGAAAGTCTTTGAGTATTTTATGCAAATTCCACCAATACCCTTGAACGGGGTATTGTGTGTTTCCTGTTTTTCCCTTGTTTTTGTCTGCTTTGCTTATATGTATGAGTAGAGGATATTTCTTGTGAATAGGATAATTTACTATGCTTTGGATGTTTTTCCCTTGAATGTTTTCCTGTTTATGACTGTTTGGTCTAGTTTTTCCGATTAGGCTTTTGCCAGTTCCATGCTTAGTTTATAAGATGGTGTGTCTGTTCTTCCTTTCTAAGATGTTGTAGACTGCTAGCCAAGTAGTTCTCGAGGATACTTTGGCCGTTACGCGATGCGATACTTGCTGATGTTATACAGGGCTATGAGAACCTAATATAGTAGACCATAGGGAGAATGGATGTAAGGGCTTCTCCAGAGTGTCTTTATTTTACGATGCAAGACCATAGGGGGAATTGACGTTGAGTGCTTCCTCAGAGTGTCTGTAGTTCCTCGACGCAGGTCACAGGGGGAATGAGATGTTGAGTGATTCCCCAGAGCGCCTTTAGTATGATACGAGACTATAGGGGGATTTTATGGTGAGTACTTTCCCAGAGAGTCTATTATTTCTTTAGCTGAACTAGAGGGGTGAGACTGTGTGTGAATCTCTGAGGGTTTCTAGTGTGGGTAGGTTGAACCATAGGGGTTAGGCTGTGAGAACTATCTGAAGATTACCTATTTGTTATTCTTTCTTGAGTGACTGTTTACTTTTTTGTAACTTTGTGCTAGAACTATGGATTGTTTACTGCTGTGTATTATCCTATTTACTGCTTACTGTTTAATGCTTACTGTACTTTACCTGCCATATATTCACTGACTGTTAGGCACAGATCTTTGGGTGGTTTCCTATTGGGACTTTGTCTCACACCCTGTTTGGGTCATACTTTTGGGCCCAAACAGATTATATTGTTCTAGGTATGGATAAGGGCAATCTCCCTTCTAATTCAGGTACATGACTTGCTGAGGAGCTGGAGATCATGGGACCAAGCTATGGCTTGCGATGCTGAGGAGTTATTTGTTTACTTTTCTGAGTACTTTGGTTTAGTAATGTATTCAGCATTGTGACTTGTTTGGATGTTTTCCTAGACATATATGTATCAGGAATCATTTCATTTATATATATGTGTATGCTCCAGTTGTTTACTATTTAGTCTTCCGTTGTTGTTGTTGTTGGATATTTACTGCTTCTGCTGCTGTATGGGTTGTTACTTCCGCTGTGTACTCTGCCAATGAGGGAATAGTTTCCCCACTATCACACCCAAGGCCCTCTCTACTAGTCGTAAGCCTTTGGCATTTGGGGAAATTCTCTTGAGGCCATGTGACCAACTGGGTATGGGGCATCTATAGGTGGCTTCCAGAACCAGGACGTTACACTAGTACTGTCTTTGGGCATCTATTTTTGTAATGTTTTAAGTATTACAAAAAAAAGTGATGTAATGTTAATGTATGTCAAGAATGGATTATTATAGTTCATTGATCCTTTGTAGTGGATAATTTTTCTTTTAGTTACCTAATTTAGGAGATGTTTGTCAACACATAACATCAAGCTCCCATTATCCTTCTTGGTGAACAAAGCCGGGGCTACCTAGGGTGAAACACTGGGTCTAACAAATCACTTATTCTATAAGTCCTCTGACTATATCCTCATTTCAAAAATCTCTATGGGATCCATCCAATATGATATCACATATATCAGGGTCGTCCTGGGGTGTAGATCAATGAAAAATTCTATCTCACGGTGGGGAGATAATCCTAGGACGTCCTTAGGGAAGAAATCCTTGTACTCCACCACCACTTTAGGAAACTGAAGGCTCATAACATCCAATACAACAATGATAATTATATCCAATTGATGAGTAATCGGTTCCAAACTCCTATGCATGATTCCATCATACACTTCCTGAGTTTCCTTTTCACCCACGAAGGAAAGCCTCATCTCATCACTGTTGACACACCAAATCCTCCACCTGAAACAGTCTATATAGGTAAGAAATGTAGATAAAAATTCCATACCTATGATGAAATCATAAGGACTCATCACTTCTATAAAAACATCCCAAACAAATATCTCACTTTCAAGGGTCATGTTACATCATCAAAAGAAGTATGTGATCGTTGAGTCACCTCCTACCGGAGTCTCTAGGTGTAAGGTTCGAGCCAAGAGATCAACCAGAATATTTAAGTCTCAAACAAAATAAGTGGAAATATAGGAATGAATCACACTTGTGTCAATCAGTACTACATATAAGGTATAAAATATATAGATCTTACCTCATATCATCCATGAAGCCTCTGGGTCATAAGCCTCAACTGCTTGCAGCTACCCTAGCACCTGTCCTCCAACCCCCTAAGCTTGGAATGGACCATATGAGGGTGGTAGTGGTAACAAGTCAAAAATTTATACCACCTACAGATATTTTCCCGACTCCAATTACATTTACTTCACCCTATGGAACTACCTGTTCCTACCGATTACTTTTCCTAGGTGGCCCATCCACTGTTTCTCTCTTAGTTATACAGTGGATTGGACAATCCCTCACGATATGTCCCCTTTCAACACAAGAGTCGAACCACCTATACCTA
This sequence comes from Viscum album, assembly GCA_963277665.1. Taxonomy (NCBI): domain Eukaryota; kingdom Viridiplantae; phylum Streptophyta; class Magnoliopsida; order Santalales; family Viscaceae; genus Viscum; species Viscum album. The sequence continues at coordinate 878,653,344 of OY728153.1, read as the reverse complement.
GGATGACTAGATCTATCCTGTGAGCCTTGAACCATATAAACTCTATCATAGGATCACCTTTAGAATATTCTCACACATTCATGTCCCTGAGTTTGATGTTGACTCCTTTCTTCCTAAGTCACTGCTTATGTGTTCCCAGTATTGATATAAATGTATATGTCTACTCAACCTGGAAACTCTCAATTACCAATGAATTATATAACACTACATAATAGGTATGAAATAAAATAGTTATAAAAATATATTATATTTCTCTACTCAGTACTCACTTGATGGTATAATCCCTAAAGAAATAATCAAGAACCATATCCATCAAGTACCTAGAGAGGTTGGTGGCCCTCAATAAATACTCAACCACTATTGTACTGCCTTTATGAAGTTGTAAAATATTTTGGATGTTCACTTCCCTTAAGGTAGCTAGAGATAACTCCTCTCTAAAAAGGAGCTTGAACCCTGACTATGCTAGAGTTGCCTCATGGTGTGATTGGATCACTAAACCCCACCATTATCCATTAGATCCAAGGAGAATGCTCACTTCCAGAACCACCATCTAATATTATGGTGTCTTGAAAAGACAAAAAACTCATGTCACCACCTCAAGCCAATCATCTGCTGCATGTGGGTCATGCTTACCTTAGAACCTGATGGGTTACTATTACTAAAACTCATGAAGCATGCCCATCCTACACACCTCATCTGCTGGTACTTCGGGTACCATCAACATCTCAAAAGGTGGTTGTATGATTAGTGCACCACCCGAAGTTAACATTTCCTGAATAAGACCCTATATCGAGGCCTCTTCACTGAGGAGATCTTCCTTGTTATCTTGATGTTGAATCCTAGTAGACATACATCGTTGAGGAATCCTAAAATAGACAACATGTACCACAATCTATGAGTATATCTAGAGATCTAACTCAATAAGGACATGGAAACCACAACTAATTACTATATGATTCATGTACTATTTTTTTTTGGAAACCAGTGTCTACATGTATCGATTCAAAAGGAAGGTGATCATAGGCATGGTGTATGAATACATCGAATGCCACACTAACATTGGAGTCCCTAGCCTAAAAACCGATCTTTAAACCATTAACATTGTTGCCACAAACCAATATCAGAAAATATAGTCATAAGGTAGATCTGAATGCTCTAATACCACGTTTTCATGACCTATACCAACATGGTTTGTGTTGTGACTACCCCAATCCCACCTCCAATAGGACAAGGTATGGTGACTTGTGCTGAGTAGGCATATCACTCACATGGGAGGCCTTATCCTAATGTACCTATACAAAAAAAACACACACACAAACACATACCCTAACCCATACAATGATGAAATGTAAAACAATTGATAAACTATGCATGCATAGATCTAAATCCCACCATCAGGGTTCAACATCAAGTACCAAAAAGCAAAAAAGGGACACATACAAGATCACCACAAAAAAAACTATAATCGAGTCTAACCAAAATGCATAGAATGGGACCACTTTTCAAGGTAACCATAGGAAAAAACCTATGCTCATAGAGATCACTAAGCACTTTCTGGTAAAGTTTGATCATCTACAAAAGACATGACATGTGTTGGAAATTCCCATTCATGTGTGAGTATAACAATACCCAATAGGGAACCCCAAAATAAATAATCATATAAAATCAAGAATAATAATCAGATCATCACAAGTATACATATATAACACATATAACAAAAATATGCATATATACTCAATAAAGAACCAAAATCTCAAGGTAAAGTCACAACCGTAAGGACATCCCTAGATTCCTGATTAAAGGTTCCACATAGCTCTCTCCCAAGAGAACTCAATTCATGTGTCACATAGCACTGATGGCATAAATCTAATATGTCACGCTCATCAGGACTCGCTATAAAAATTACACATTAGAAGTATGAAGTTAATGATACATATATGAGGATAACACCTAAGGACATTGAGTATACCAAAAACTCAATCTATAATAACCTGCTAAGTATAAAATCAACACTCTTGTAGTGTTGGTCATGTTGATACCAAGAACTCCACATAGGGAATATGGTGATAGATGATCTCACTCTAGGCCTGTAGAGGGATTATGAAAACTCTATCCAAGACTGAAGTCCCTCTAAATAGATCCCCATCCTAGGTATAAGATATAATTCCCTACTAACCCATATGTACTAGATCAAGATAATGAATCCTAACGAAACTTGTCAAAGATAAAGAGTACAAGGGATCTAAACCATGTTTGAATATGTACAAAGTGTGAATTGGTAATACACATCATGTCCCTTCAGCATTGGGTCCTACTCGGGCATCATGGCCCATGATCATATCTGTGTTCGGCTATCCATGTCGGTGTATAACTAGATGTGCCCATGCTCACATACCTTCCTAGGTATACACTGATCCTCCAAGTAAGGTTCACATTTTGTGTGATAGATGTCACATGCCATGTGATATTTATCTTCTTCTAGAAACCCTAGAACCACACCAAGGGTGTAACAACCCGAGATTTTATAAGATATATTATTTTTAATTTATTTCATATCTTCTGTTGTACGCTACACCAAGATTATCTCGCGCTTTACGCAACACCGTATTAGCTTGCAATATACGAAACACTATTCTTAGATTGTGTTACATACAATTTCAAGTTTGTTTTATAATAGTCATTCTAATCAACATTGAGTGTATATATATATATATATATTAAATGTATAAATGAAATATGATTGAATTATGTTATACGAAACAACGAAGTATTCTTGCACAACACGCAACCCTAACTTGGCTTGCATTACACGCAATCGCGACTTTCCTCGATAGCGTGTGTTGTACACAATATCAGGTTTCACTAAACAATGATATATGGTTATAATATTATTATGAACTAGCCGTTATGAACAGTATTAACTACATTTTGAATTTTATAACCTTATTATTCATTGTACACATTTTCTAGAACATTGTATAAGAACAAAATAATTTTTTTCGGGTAAAATAAGTATTTTTCAAAAAATGCAGTTTTGCCACCTTTTGATGGCACACCCACTTTAAATATAGTTTTTGACATGTTTATAAATTAAATTTTACAAAATAAAATTATAATTTTGAATCAGGATATAAAAATTTACATTGGATAAAGTTTTGATATTTTTCTGATAACTTTCATATTTTAATGAATAGTAAAAACACGCTATATTTTAATTAAAAACAACTTTTTTCATCATAATAATTTATATAGTTAAATTATAATATTTAATGGTTTTAAAATATAAATAGAATATATTTTTACCATTTAATATAATGTATATCATTAGCATTGATTTTACCTTGAATTCGTAGGTTAAATCAATTCAATCTTTTGCAATGTTTTAAAGAAAAACCCATTTTCTTTCGACAACGAGATTCATTTTAATTTAATTTCTGAAACTTTTGTGTATTGAATTTGGAAAAATAGATTCCATATTTGGAATCAGTGGGTCCAAATTATGTTAATAAGATAATTTTTATTTTTGGGCATTATGAATAGTAACTACGGTAAATTTTATTTACCAAAGTTAAAGGTAAATAGGGTAATTAAGGGTAAATATAAGATTATAAAATTTCCCAAACACCTGAAAAAATTCTTTTGGATGGCTAAAATTCTACCCATATCACCTAAGGGTCGGAATAGATTCATTTTATGGACTTTTTTCCTTGAAAATAATTTAATTATTATTAAAACCAAAGAAAGTGACAACATGTCACTCTCTTAAATCTTATAAGTATATTAATTTTAATTTAGTGATAAACATCATGAAACTTCAAACATGAATAGTCTCCAGAAAGATAATAAAATTATCTACATCATATAAATTTAATTATAATTTTTATGGATTAAATAATTATCATTAATTGTGACACAATAGTGATGCAGAAATGTTTTATCTAGTGAAAAATCAAGAATATAGTTTTTATTAAACTAATAGTGACCATAAAAGGCAAAATATGCTGACCAAAACTTATTGGTAAAGTAAATTTAAACCCTAACCATCCAATGGTCTAGTATTTGACCATTTGGAGCCTTATAAAAGCGATTATTACACTTATATTATTTTATTTTAAATGATGCCAAAGTTGTCACCCTCATAATTTAATAAATATAACAATTTAAATATTGGGTTTTTAAGATGATAAATACAAGTAAAAGTATTATTGTATAATTTAATATATTTATCTTCATAATAGGATTTTATTTTTAATTTTTATGCAACAAATAAGTATATTAAATCATTATACAAAAATGTTGTAGTAATTATTTTATTAAGAGATAAACCAAATAAATGGGTTTAAAAATATTAAAATAAATATTATATGAACTATTTAATGTTCTCCATTAATTTTATAGATACATATGACATTTTATGAATCTATTAAAGCTTTTAGTTCGAACATATCTTCAGTTTATATTTTATTTAAATTCAAATAAATGAATAGTGTCAAAATTGACACTATTGTTATTTTATAAAAATAACATATTATAAAATTGTTTAAAAATCATAAAAATATTTTAAAATTATAAATTAAAATTTATATGGTCTAAAATGTCATAAAGTGTCAAATTATTGACAATTAACAACACATATGCAATTATTTATAATAATTTAAAATTTATAATATGATTACCACAAATAAAATTAAATTGGTAAATAAGGATAAATCAAGTTGATAATGTTTAAAATAAATTCCTAACATGTCTAAATTTTATAGGTTGATGCGATTACAACCCTATCTCATCTAATCTTCGGATATGAGTCATTTTGGAAGTTTTTATGTGGGGTTTGGATTTAATATAAACTAATATTTCTTATATTTCCAAAAGTGCCCCTCAGCTCCCTTATAAAAGGGCACCTCCTCCATCTCTTCCTCACACCACTTTGAGCCTTCAAGCTCGGCCAAACCCTGTCAAATTCTCTTCTAAACTTCCCCAGAAAAATCCTAGAGGTCCTGGTCTTCTTCAAAGACCAATTTTAGTTCCCTAAAAGGAGGTCTAAAAGAGGCCCTTCAAAGAAGAGGTAATGTCCATTACCGATTCTTTCAAATTTGTTTCTTCTTCCACTTATTCTTTTTTAGTTGTTTAATTATGAGTTAATAACATCAGTATCACTCATATACTGGTATGTTATTATAAGTATGAAACAACCATATTTCACCATCTATCCATCCTACGTAAAACGAAATCACCGCGTGTGCATACGTACGGAATACCATCTCCACGTCGTGGTGTAATCTATTTTCCACCACCACCTTACTTGGATGGGTATAATGGTGAAAGTAATGAATATATATGATTATTGTAAAGTGATATTGATTCTTTAATATTATACATACAATTTAATATAATTCCATGATCTTGGGAATGATATCATCGCTCGTGCGTACGTACGGACTACCGTCTCCACTACGCGATGAGATTCACTCTCCATGTTAACCATTCAAGAATGATTATAAAGTATATATAACGAATAATAATGAAATATATGATATAATTAATCTATTGGATTTATGTACACACACACACACCTATATATATATATATATTTTATCTACTTAATTCCATTCAATTCAATAAGGAAACGAAAACAGCGTTCATGCGTACGTACGACCTACCGTCTCCATGAATGGAGTATTTCTTTCCATTTATCGATCTATTATGTATATTATGAATATATATTATATATAAATCATGTTTTACATTCTGGATGTAAGTAATCATGATCTAAGTAATCATATGAATAATTACAAGTTAAAACATAAATGAAAAATGAAACGATTTTACCCAAAATGCTACTTTAACACGAATTTACAAAAGAACGGGTAATATAAAGTCATAAGTGAACCATATATGATATAATAACAATGAATATGATTCTTTAATAAGTAAATGACATTATTTAAATCATTATATAGGAGTTTTGGATACGTACGAAGCATATCGGACCTAAGGTAATGTAAAATTTTACAAATGTCATTTTCATCCGAGATTGCTTATTCGTAAGTATTTACTGGGGTTATTTATATCATCCATGTCCATGATTTATAAAAGTGTTTTCATGTATGTTTAAAGTATTTTTTACCCATTTTTACTTTTACTACATGGTATGTAAGGAATCTTTCTTTTGTTTACGTACAAGGTACTTTTTGACTTTTCCGACAAAAGTACGAGGAGAATGTTTTTTAACTTATACGGCATGAAAGGATTTTTATTGTTTTATAAAGTCTTATTTTTATGAAGCTTACTCCAAAAGTTTTCATGAATATTTTCAACAAAATCATTTTCTTTTAAAATTTCATTACATTTTGTGAAAAGAAAATGATTTTGAAGAAAAAAGGATATTTTCCTCAAGAATTCATTTCAAGTGTTTTATCAAAAACCATTTTCATCTAAGATGAAATTATTTCACATGTTTATCTTTCAAGTATCATGTCTCTATGATTTACATGGTTTCACTTTTCTAATGATGAAATGATATCCAATTTTTTTTGTATGGATTACGTTATGATGGAATGATGTTTATGAAACCCATTTTATACTTGGGTTATGATGAATGATTTATGTTTATATTGTGGCACACGAAAGAATTATTTCATTATGAGATGGGTGGGACCTATATATCCCTCCAATGCATTGGGTAAAGATTTATATCTCATGAGATAGACATGGCTGGAAGGGTAAGTTAATCCGATTCAGTATTACAGGACTGGAACGAGGAGTGAACTCGATTCAGAAAGGGAATTTGTCCACTAAGATGGTCTTGGCAGCAATGCCTTAACTACTATGGAAATCATTACATGTGCTTAATGGATTCCACAATTACATGTTTTATTCCCATGCCATTTTATCATGATTTATGTTCTTTTATGATCTATGCTTTATGTACTTCCATGATTTATGTCTTTGCTCAATATTTTGATGTTTAGATTTTATGTTCATGTTTTTGCATTCAAATGTTTATGGATTATTTTATGTTCTCTATGATTACCCTTACTGAGCATTTGAGCTCACCCTTTTTATGTTTTATTTTCCCCCAAGATTAAAAGAAAGGTTTTAGGTAAGGAAACAAAAAGTGGAATATCTTTATGGGAGATGTTGAAGATCTTTCACTACGATTAGAAGATTACGTTCCAAGTTTCCAAAGACACTAAAATATTACGGTCCTTGTGTGTATGTTTTTGTTATGTATTAAGTATTCTGCAAAGTAATGTAATGTCCATGTACGTAAAGATTTGGGTCTCTACAGTTGGTATCAGAGGAAAGGTTTAGTCAACCTTTGGAAACTAGGATTTGAGGACTTTAGTGAGATCCCTAGAGATATTTCTAAGGTATGTCTAGGGATGTCCCTAAGGTTAAGTATAAGTATAGGTTATAGTCCTAGAATTATGGTAACTATATTAGAATTAAACCTAAGATGTTATATATTGAAGGTACTCCCCCTTTACTATGTTGTTTTCCCTAGCATGTTTTTTGCCTCTCACACTATTCTTTTTGGGTTTTAGACGATGGATGGAACCCGAAGGAACTATGTTGATCAATGAAATGGAAAATACAATGATTGTCCTCTTGAACAAACAAATGTTCTGAGAGATGGAGTGCAAAATCTTATTGCTATACTTACACAATCTATAAATCATTATGGACTTCCAAATGAGCAGAAAAGGGAACAATATTCTATTGAGTCCTTCATGAGGAAACGTCCACCTTCTTTCAGTGGGTCTTCTGATCCACTTGTTTCTGAACAATGGATCAGTACCAGTAAAAATATATTTTCAGTTCTTCAATGTTATGAACATGATAAAGTCATCTTAGCAGTATATTGTTTGGAAGGTGAAGCTGATCAATGGTGGAATCTTATCAAGAATACGAGGCCAAGAGATGAAATCGAGTCCATGGAATGGGACGAGTTCAAGAACTTATTTTTCAATAATTACTTCCCTCGTATTCTTCAGACAAAGATGGAGAAGGAGTTTCTTGAACTAAATCAAAAGGATGATGAATCTGTTGGTGTATACGAAGCGAATTTTACAAGGCTTGCAAGGTATGCATCTGGCTTTATCATCCAACCTGAAAGTAAAGTTGACCGATTCTTCAGTGGCTTAAAACCAAATCTTCGAAGGGAATTAGATATAAGAGACTTCAATAGCTATGAAGAAATTGTGCGTTGTGCTATCAAGGTAGAAATGGAAGTTGGTGTTACTTATCCATCTCATGGTTTTGACAAGAAACGAAAGATGGAGTTCAAGGAGAAATCTCAGAATAATGGTGAAAAGAAGATGAATGTTTCCTTATGCTCAATGTGTGGAAAGAAGCATGGTGGAGATTATCTTAAAGGGACTAGAAAATGTTTTAAGTGTGGAAAAAAAGGTCATCGAGAAACTGAGTGTCGAAGTAATTGAAAAAGGGTTGCTAATGATGTGAATAAAGAAAAGAATGTAGAGAACGCACCACCAACACTTCAATGCTTCAAGTTCAAGGAAATGGGGCATTATGCTAATAAATTCCCTAATCCAAGGGTTAGTGATGATCGACATGAGCAACCACTTAAGGCAAAGGACAAAGGGAATTCACATGCGATCACTATTGGTGATGTTGAATATAACAACGATGTGGTGGAATGATTAAGTGTTTATGTAATGGGATTCCAAAATTATGTTGTATATAGTATCGTATAATATTGGAATATTTATGTATTGGTCTATTGTGGTTTTCTATAATTTTATGGTACCGGTAACCATGGAAAGTGATTGAGATATTTTTGGAAAAAAGATGATATGCGCATAATGAAGGGATAAGGAGAAAATGAAATGTTTGACAGTATTCATGAGCTCATGACTGATATAAGGAAATAGTTATATCAAGGTTTGAGTATATAGAATTTTTGGATTTTGGTATGTGGAAAGTGTTAAATTTTGACAGCATTCATGTTTTCACTAAGGTTTAATGGGTATTCATTTTTCAAGAGAATACATTATTAAGGTATTCACATGATTAGAATGTGACCAACAAGATATATGGGGGATAAATGATGGTATTCACATGATTTTTTGATAACATTTCAAGTAATCGTTTTCTTTATACTATGAGCATGGACCGAAGTATTTTATATAAATATTAGAATGGATTATGTTGGACATAAGTTAGTATTGTTTAAGGATAGAACTTTTTTCGATATTATTGATGGGATGTTATAGTAATGTAGTTTTAGAAAAAGGACAACCTATAGGACGGGCGACAACCCATCGCGTCGGACCAGGCTGTGGGAATCGAACCCACAACCGAAGTGTGACTGGTCTTTATCACATACCACTGGCCTACGGGAAGTCCCTGGTTAGTAGAAACTAGTTTTATTTTATTAAGCGGTATGATATATGAAGTATAAGTTTATTTTTGGAATCGTATACGATTAACCTCACCATAGATGGACTTATATATATTTGATAACTTTTGCTAACCTTTTGTTTGAAACAGATGGAATGACCCATCATTCTATCACATGATCTATTAACACTTCACAAATAACAAATTCAAGTTCATTTCTTTAAGAGATGAAGTGGAAATTGTTCAAAGAACGAACAATAGTGATATTGTACCAAAATCAAGCAAGTATTTCTTCTAATTAAAAATTTTCAACTTTAGGGAAATGATATTGAAAACCAAAAAAAGTTGTCATAGTGCTCTTATATCCGATGAATCAGATGGTACCTTAGATCATCAAAAATTTATGGCTTTGTGATTGATGGATTTTTCATAGTCATGTTCTCTACCACTCTCCATCAGAACTTGATGGTATGATTTTTCTTCCATATCCATATTTTCACCTATGTTCTCCTATGTGGAAACCCAATGATTAGTTAATTTGGGTAACCATTACATTTCATACTTCAGTTTTTAAAGATAGGTTTTGGTATTCCCTTTTTACGATGTGGGTTTCTACTAAAGAAACTTTCAAGTATTAAACCATTTATAACCCCGACAAATTTCGAGGGAGAAATTCATTTTAAGGGGGGTAGAATTTAACAACCCGAGATTTTATAAGATATATTATTTTTAATTTATTTCATATCTTCTGTTGTACACTACACCAAGATTATCTTGCGCTTTACGCAACACCGTATTAGCTTGCAGTATACGCAACACTATTCTTAGATTGTGTTACACACAATTTCAAGTTTGTTTTATAATAGTCATTCTACTCAACATTGAGTGTATAAATATATATATATATATATATATATATTAAATGTATAAATGAAATATGGTTGGATTCTGTTCTACGAAACAACGAAGGATTCTTGCACAACACGCAACCCTGACTTGGCTTGCATTACACGCAATCACGACTTTCCTCGATAGCGTGTGTTGTGCGCAATATCAGGTTTCACTAAACAATGATATATGGTTATAATATTATTATGAACTAGACGTTATGAATAGTATTAACTACATTTTTAATTTTATAACCGTATTATTCATCTTACACATTTTCTAGAACATGGTATAAGAACAAAATAAATTTTTTCGGGTAAAATAAGTATTTTTCAAAAAATGCAGTTTTGCCGCCTTTTGATGGCGCACCCACTTTAAATCTAGTTTTTTACATGTTTATAAGTTCAATTTTACAAAATAAAATTATAATTTTGAATCAGGATATAAAAATTTACATTGGATAATGTTTTGATATTTTTCTGATAACTTTTATATTTTAATGAATAGTAAAAACACGCTATATTTTAATTAAAAACAACTTTTTTCATCGTAATAATTTATATAGTTAAATTATAATATTTAATGGTTTTAAAGTATAAATATAATATATTTTTACCATTTAATATAATGTATATCATTAGCATTTATTTTACCTTGAATTCGTAGGTTAATTCAATTCAATCTTTTGCAATGTTTTAAAGAAAAACCCATTTTCTTTCGACAACGGGATTAATTTTAATTTAATTTCTACAACTTTTGTGCATTGAATATGGAAAAATAGATTCTATATTTGGAATCAGTGTGTCCAAATTATGTTAATAAGATACTTTTTATTTTTGGGCATTATGAATAGTAACTACGGTAAATTTTATTTACCATAGTTAAAGGTAAATCGGGTAATTAAGGGTAAATATAAGATTATAAAATTACCCTAACACCTGAAAAAATTCTATTGGATGGCTAAAAGTCTACCCATATCACCTAAGGGTCGGAATATATTCATTTTATCGACTTGTTTCCTTGAAAATAATTTAATTATTATTAAAACCAAAGAAAGTGACAACATGTCACTCTATTTAATCTTATAAGTATATTAATTTTAATTTAGTGATAAACATCATGAAACTTGGAATATGAATAGTCTCCATAAAGCTAATAAAATTATATACATCATATTAATTTAATTATAATTTTTAGGGATTAAATAATTATCATTAATTGTGACACAATAGTGATGCAGAAATTGTTTATCTAGTGAAAAATCAAGAATATAGTTTTTATTAAACTAATAGTGACCATAAAAGGCAAAAAATGTAACACCCCAAGATTCCACGGTACGTTTCCCTTCGAATAATGCGATAGCGTGTGTTGTACGCAACCTCGAGTTCTAACATACACCACAACTAATTAAACTAGCCGTTGTGAATAGTAATACCTACTTTTTGAAATCATATATATTTTATATTTCAAAATGGACTTCATTTTTGGATTCGGAATATTGAAATTAGCCTAGGGTGAAATTTTGGTACTTTTCGGATAACTTTTATATTTTGATGAATAGTGAAAATTACTAAATTTTAATTAAAATCAACTTTTTTAATCAAAATAATTAATATTGATAAATTATGAATTTGAGTGGTTTTAAAGTATATTTAGAATATATTTTTACCATTTAATTTAATGTTTGTCATTGGACATAATTTCACAATTAAACCAGACATAAACAAGTGTCAATCTTTTGATAGTTATTATCTCTTAAAAACACACTTTTTATTTTAACAACGGGAATTAATTTTAAATTAATTTCTGCCACTCCTGTGTTTTGAATTTGGAAAAATAGATTACATATTTGGAATCAGGATGTCCAAATTATGTATATAGGTAACTTTTATTTTTACACATTTTGAATAATTACTACGGTAAATATTTTATTTACCATGGTTAAAGGGTAAATCTGGTAAATAAGGGTTAAAAAATAATATTATAATAATACAAAATTACCCTAAAACGTGTCCTAACCTTATTGGTGGACACATACCCGACCATGAGAATCCTTGGGTCGATTTGGGGACCCCTTAGAGCCACTTGTATGTGGTAGGGACACATTATATTAATAAAGTTAAAATAAAAATAAAAATGGCATAAGCTTACATCTTTTAGAAAAACAATTTTTACATAGGGTTATACATGTTGGATTTTAGATTATAAATATTCATTAGAAAGCTAAAACGATTTCCTACATAATGATATTTTATTTATAATTTTTAGACATCAGATAATTTAAATTAATAATGACACAATAATGATGCAATGTTTACCTCATTAATAAATCATTTAAATAAATAAGATTATAATGATTAAAATATTATCTAAAACCTGTCCAATTCTTATTGGTTGATGTTATTTAGAATATGAGTCATCCTATATTCGACCTAAATGATTTTTGGACCATTATAAACCGAATATAATTATATTATAATGTAATACTTTCACTCTTTCCTAAAGAGCCCCTCCTCTCCCTTATAAAAGGAGACCACTTATACTCATTCCTCACACCTCTCAAGCCACTTGGCTCGTCCAAACTCTGCCCAAATACTCTCCCAACTTCCCTCAATACAACCTAGAGGCCTTAGTTTGATCATAAACCCAACCTAAGGAGCCCTTTTGATCAAATCAAAAGGAAGAACCCGAAGAAGAGGTAATGTTTTCACCACCCCTTTTCAAGTTCCTTTCTTCTTCCACTTATTCTTTCTTTGTTCTTACCATTCTAAAATAATAATTCCAGTATCTCACATATACTGTGATGTTATTATAAATATGGTACAACCATATTCAGTATTCTATCCACCCTTTGAATAACATGTCACCATACGTGCGTACGTACTGATTACCATCTCCACGTCGTGGTGTAATTGTTATTCAATATATTATTATTTGGATGGGTATAATAATGATGTGAAACTCATGTAAATAATAAATATAACATGTTAATTATTCTGTATATATGATATAAAATCCATTTATATATTATTTTAATATCAAAAGAATGATATTGTCGCTCGTGCGTACGTACGGACTACCGTCTCCACGAACGCGATGAGATTCATTCTCCATCGTATCCATTCAAGTATAATTATCATTTGATGATTTAAAAATGATGTTTAAGGACTTTATATCATTCTGGATATGAATAATATACAACCTATCCATTAAAAACATGGCTTACGTAACAAAACATATAAAATAAAACAAGTAAGTTAACACCCGAAACAACGATAATACTAAGATATTATTATCAAATCAATATTAAAAGATCATATATGATATCATATTAATGTATATGATTATTTTATAATTTAATAAAAATTATTTCACCATTATACAGGAGGTTAACCTACCCCAACCAAGGAAAAGTACAAGGTAAGGGTTATTTCACAATCTCTTCATTATCCGAGGTTGTTTATACGTAATAATCTACTGGGATCTCGTTATCATCCACATCCATGTTTCTTCAAAATGTATTTCAAAACATTTTTAATATTTAAAATAATATGGGTTAAAGTCATTTATACCCTTGTTTGACTTTTTATAAGAGGTTTATAAGGGAATCTTTCTGTCGTTTTCCAAACAAGGTGCTTTTTAACCTTTTCGACAGAATTAAGATAAGAATGTTTTTTTAACTTATACGGCGGGTGCGGTTATTATACGCCGTTATAAAATCATCAAAGATTCCATTACAAGCTTATAAGAATATTTTCAAAGAAAATGTTTTATTTTATAAATATATGTCTCTTAAATGATTTCAAAATAGAAAGAGATATTTCTTTAAAAAGAGTTTTGATTTCATCTATGTCAACATCCTTTAATGGATTTTACGCTTATTTGAGGATGATATATTATGATACAAAACTTTTATATTGTATTGAAGGTTTTGTGATATGTTTGATTGTGGATGTGCTATTTTTTTATATACCATTCATGGTTTATGGTGAAAGTATTGACATTTCATATGCTAGTTTTAATACGAATGTTTATGTTATGTTTAAACCTTTTCATATGAGAATGAATTGGACTTAATATGTGATGGGTGGAGCCTGCTATAGCTCCTCGATGAATCGGTAGGTCTCATGAGACAAACTAGTGTCTTGGCACAAGGCCTTGGCAAAATCTTATTTTCTTGGAACGAGGCCTTGGCTATGTGGTTATGATAGTCTGGCATTATGCATTCCATCATTATGAAAGTGGTTATTGATATTGCATGTGATTATTCGATTAGTAGAATATCCATGTGAATAAGTAAATGGCATTATTTCATTTTATTTATGACATACTATGTTGAAGTTAAAGTTTAAAAGGCTTTTGTTTTAGTTATACATTGCCTTAAATGTTTATTCTTATTTATGAAATTTTCCGCTATATTGTTATCCTTACTGGGCATTTGAGCTCACCCCTTTTCTATGTTTTACTTTCCTAGGATGTGAAGAAGCAAATTATGAATGACTTGCAGGGATATTATGAGGGGTTAATAGTGTAGACTATGGAGACAATATGTTGTTGTAGTAGTTTTTTTTATTTTTATGATGTAATGTAAAACTTATGAATATATCTAGTGTTTCCAAGGCTACTAAACCAATCGGTCTTTCGAGATTTTATCTTTCTTGTGATCATGCCAATGTTATGTAATTAATGCACCGACTCTGGGTAACTGGGGTCGGGGTGTTACAGTTGGTATCAGAGGAAGTTTAGTACAAACCTTGGAAGCTAGATTTAGATAAACCTTGATTAGAGCACGTAGACCTAAGATGAACTTTGAGGATTAGTATAGAAGAACTTCCTAGAATTTTGGTATTGTAGAGATTTTGTGAGTTTTCCAAGCAATACATCCCTATCTGGATACGAGCAGGTAGAGGCGGCTCTGGCACATATGTACCTAGGGGTAAAACCCGAAAACACAGCTTTGAGCTAGACTCGAACGGGAACTGGTGCACGACAACGGGCCTTGCTGCACTCTTGGTTACGACACTCCCGGGGGATATGCTTAGGATAACTCTCATTTTCTTTACAAATCATTATGAAGGGTTTATGAGTATATAATTCCTAAAAGAAAACATTTTTATGATTATGGATTATATCCATAAATAGTTCAATTTATGTTGAGTGTTTTATAAGTATGGGATTATGTATTTTGATTCATAAACTGATCTAGTTAATGCCATTGTTTAGAAATGGCGCCTAGTGGAAGAAATGGAAACCGTATCAATGCACGCACTCCATGTAGGGATTGCCCTCCTGCTCAAGATAATTATAGTGGGGCTGGTGATGCAACCGGTGCCGATCAGCTAATCACCATACTGGGACAACTTACTCAGGTTATGAATAATAACCTTACCCATATGGATCACCCTGATCCGCAGCGTGGAGGATCAATGTTAGATCGATTCATGAGGCAACAACCACCAACTTTCAATGGGAGTACAAATCCCTTAGTAGCTGAGAAATGGATAAATTCCCTAGAGAAAATATTTCAGGATTTGGGGAGGAAGAGAATGAAATAACTGTGGGTGAGGAAAGGAATGTTCAAATAGAGGATGTACCTGTTGTGAAAGAATTTGTAGATGTATTTCCGGAAGATTTACCTGGACATCCTCCAGAACGAGAAGTTGAGTTTTCCATTGATTTGATTGCTGGATCAAGGCCTATATCGAAGACCCCTTATAGAATGGCCACTGTATAATTAGTCGAACTAAAGAAACAACTAGAGGAATTGAGTAATAAGGGATTTATTCGCCCTAGTGTTTCTCCATGGGGAGCCCCTGTTCTTTTTGTTAAAAAGAAAGATGGATCTATGATGTTATGTATCGACTACAGGGAGATCAATGCTATAACGATAAAGAAAAAGTATCCCCTACCTCGTATTGATGATTTATTTGACCAACTGCATGGAGCTCAATACTTTTCAAAGATTGAACTTCGATCTGGATACCATCAGTTGTGTGTGAAGAAGGAAGACATTCTGAAGACAGCATTTCGAACCAGGTACGGGCATTACGAGTTTACCGTAATGCCGTTTGGATTGACTAATGCACCATCTGTATTCACGGATATGATGAATAGAGTTTTCAAGGAGTATCTCGATGAATTTGTGGTGGTATTTATTGATGATATCTTGGTATACTCCAAAACCTACGAAGATCATGAAAATCACTTGCGCATTATCTTGAAGACTCTGAGGAGGCATGAATTATATGGGAAGTTTAGCAAGTGTGAATTCTGGCTTCAGGATATTTCTTTTCTTGGCCATATTGTCTCTAAAGATGGAATCTCTGTTGATCCTTCTAAGACCAAGGCAATCCAAGAATGGCCAGCACCTACGAGTATAACTGAGGTACGTAGTTTTATTGTTTTGGCAGGTTATTATCGACGTTTCGTCCAGAATTTTTCCCGATTGGCTAACCCATTAACGAAGCTCACACGTAAAGGGGTTAAATTTGTTTGGACAAAAGAGTGTGAATAATGTTTTGAAGAACTGAAGAGAAGATTATTCAATGCTCCTATATTGACTCTACCATCGGGGAATGATAGGTTCGTTATTTATAGTGATGCATCAAAGAAAGGACTTGGTTGTGTCCTTATGCAGAATGATAGAGTTATTGCCTATGCATCACGACAGTTGAAAATTCATGAACAAAACTATCCTACTCATGATCTTGAGTTAGCAGCTGTGATCTTTTCTTTGAAGATATGGAGACACTACCTCTATGGTGAAAAATGTGAGATTTATACTGATCACAAGAGTTTGAAGTATATTTTCTGACAAAAAGAACTCAACATGAGGCAAAGGAGATGGCTTGAATTACTCAAGGATTATGATTGCACGATACACTACCACCCGGGGAAAGCAAACAAGGTGGTAGATTCTTTGAGCAGAAAAGACCATGGAGTTTTGAACATGATGAGAATTGAAAGGGATCCAATTATCATGGATCTAGTGAAGATGGACATGGGAATAACCAGGGAAGGTGAAACATCAATGCTTTTTCAAATGGTTTCCAAACCATCTTTACTAGAAAGGATTAAGAGTTCTCAAACCGGTGATGAAGAATTTCAGAAGAATATTAAAGCTGTGAATGATGAGAGATTGAGAGACTTTGTGTATGAAGATGGAATTTTGAAATTCGGGAAGAGACTTTGTGTTCCCGATTTACCTGATCTGAAAAGGGAATTGCTGGATGATGCTCATAGTTCCAATTTCTCTATACACCCTGGGAGCACCAAAATATATAGAGATTTGAAGGAACATTTTTGGTGGGACAACATGAAGAGGGAGATTGCTGATTTTGTGTCAAGATGTATGGTTTATCAACAAGTGAAAGCTGGAAGGCAACAACCTGGAGGAGTCATGCAACCTCTTCCCATACCGAAGTGGAAATGGGACAATATTACGATGGACTTTGTCATGGGGCTACCAAAGACTCCTAGAAGGAACGATGCAATATGGGTTATTGTTGATAGTCTTACCAAGTCAGCACATTTTCTTGCTATAAGAGAATATCTACCCCTGGAACGTCTAGCAAGACTATATATTAATGAAGTTGTGAGACTTCATGGAGTACCCTTATCAATTGTTTCTGATCGTGATCCCCGTTTTACTTCAAGATTTTGGAAAAGTCTTCAGAAATCCCTGGATACTGAACTTCATTTGAGCACTGCTTACCACCCTCAGACAGATGGACAATCAGAACGGACTATTCAAACCCTAGAAGACATGTTGAGATCTTGCTCACTTGACTTTCAGGGTATGTGGGATCAATATTTACCACTGGTAGAATTTTCCTATAACAATAGCTTCCATTCGAGTATTCAGATGGCACCATATGAAGCGTTATACGGAAAGAGATGTCGTACACCAACCTGTTGGGATGAGGTTGGTGAAAGAAAACTTGTAGGCCCAGAACTGGTGGAGGAAACGGTGGAAAAGGTGAAGGTAATCCAAAATCACATCAAAGCAGCTCAAAGTAGGCAGAAGAGCTATGCCGATAATCGAAGGAAGGATTTGGAATTTCAATTCGGTGATCATGTTTTCCTGAAGGTATCTCCATGGAAGGGAGTCATACGTTTTGGTAAGAAAGGTAAATTGAGTCCCAGGTACATCGGACCTTTCGAAATTCTAGAACGAATTGGGGCTGTAGCTTACCGATTGGCAATGCTGCCAAGTCTCTCAAAAGTTCACGATGTGTTCCACGTATCTCTGTTGAGAAAATACATGCCTGACCCAACGCATGTACTCACCTATGAGGAATTAGAACTGGAACCCGATCTGTCTTATTGTGAAGAGCCTGTCAGGATTCTTGATACAAGAGAACAAGTACTAAGAAACCGGACGACGCGTCTGGTAAAAGTTTTGTGGAGAAATCATAAGATGGAAGAGGCAACGTGGGAACCCGAGGAACTTATGATGAAGAACCACCCGAGTCTTTTTATGTAGTAATACCCTAGAAATTGCGAGGACGCAATTATTTGAAGTAGGGGAGAATGTAACACCCCAAGCTTCCACGGTACGTTTCCCTTCGAATAATGCGATAGCGTGTGTTGTACGCAACCTCGAGTTCTAACACACACCACAACTAATTAAACTAGCCGTTGTGAATAGTAATACCTACTTTTTGAAATCATATATATTTTATATTTCAAAATGGAATTCATTTTTGGATTCGGAATATTAAAATTAGCCTAGGGTGAAATTTTGGTACTCTTCGGATAACTTTTATATTTTGATGAATAGTGAAAATTACTAAATTTTAATTAAAATCAACTTTTTTAATCAAAAATAATTAATATTGATAAATTATGAATTTGAGTGGTTTTAAAGTATATTTAGAATATATTTTTACTATTTAATTTAATTTTTGTCATTGGACATAATTTCACAATTAAACCAGACATAAACAAGTGTCAATCTTTTGATAGTTATTATCTCTTAAAAACACGCTTTTTATTTTAACAATGGGAATTAATTTTAAATTAATTTCTGCCACTTCTGTGTTTTGAATTTGGAAAAATGGATTACATATTTGGAATCAGGATTTCCAGATTATGTAAATAGGTAACTTTTATTTTTACACATTTTGAATAATTACTGCGGTAAATATTTTATTTACCATGGTTAAAGGGTAAATCCGGTAAATAAGGGTTAAAAAATAATATTATAATAATACAAAATTACCCTAAAACGTGTCCTAACCTTATTGGTGGACACATACCCGACCATGGGCATCCTTGGGTCGATTTGGGGACCCCTTAGAGCCACTTGTATGTGGTAGGGACACATTATATTAATAAAGTTAAAATAAAAATAAAAATGGCATAAGCTTACATCCTTTAGAAGAACAATTTTTACATAGGGTTATACATGTTGGATTTTCGATTATAAATATTCATTAGAAATATAAAAAGATTTCCTACATAATGATATTTTATTTATAATTTTTAGACATCAGATAATTTAAATTATTAATGACACAATAATGATGCAATGTTTACCTCATTAATAAATCATTTAAATAAATAAGATTATAATGATTAAAATATTATCTAAAACCTGTCCAATTCTTATTGGTTGATGTTATTTAGAATATGAGTCATCTTCTATTCGACCTCAATGATTTTTGGACCATTATAAACCGAATATAATTATATTATAAAGTAATACTTTCACTCTTTCCTAAAGAGCCCCTCCTCTCCCTTATAAAAGGAGACCACTTCTACTCATTCCTCACACCTCTCAAGCCACTTGGCTCGGCCAACCTCTGCCCAAATACTCTCCCAACTTCCCTCACTACAACCTAGAGGCCTTAGTTTGATCAGAAATCCAACCTAAGGAGCCCTTTTGATCAAATCAAAAGGAAGAACCCGAAGAAGAGGTAATGTTTTCACCACCCCTTTTCAAGTTCCTTTCTTCTTCCACTTATTCTTTCTTTGTTCTTACCATTCTAAAATAATAACTCCAGTATATCACATATACAGTGATGTTATTATAAATATGGTACAACCATATTCAGTATTCTATCCACCCTTTGAATAACATGTCACCATACGTGCGTACGTACGGCTTACCGTCTCCACGTCGTGGTGTAATTGTTATTCAATATATTATTATTTGGATGGGTATAATAATGAAGTGCAACTCATGTAAATAATAAATATAACATGTTAATTATTCTGTATATATAATATAACATCCATTTATATATTATTTTAATATCAAAAGAATGATATTGTCGCTCGTGCGTACGTACGGACTACCGTCTCCACGAACACGATGAGATTCATTCTCCATCGTATCCATTCAAGTATAATTATCATTTGATGATTTAAAAATGATGTTTAAGGACTTGATATCATTCTGGATATGAATAATATACAACCTATCCATTACAAACATGGCTTACGTAACAAAACATATAAAATAAAACAAGTAAGTTAACACCCGAAACAACGATAATACTAAGATATTATTATCAAATCAATATTAAAAGATCATATATGATATCATATTAATGTATATTATTATTTTATAATTTAATAACAATTATTTCACCATTATATAGGAGGTTAACCTACCCCAACCAAGGAAAAGTACATAGTAAGGGTTATTTCATAATCTCTTCATTATCCGAGGCTGTTTATACGTAATAATCTACTGGGATCTCGTTATCATCCACATCCATGTTTCTTCAAAATGTATTTCAAAACATTTTTAATATTTAAAAGAATATGGGTTAAAGTCATTTATACCCTTGTTTGACTTTTTATAAGAGGTTTATAAGGGAATCTTTCTATCGTTTTCCAAACAAGGTGCTTTTTAACCTTTTCGACAGAATTAAGATAAGAATGTTTTTTTTAACTTATACGGCGGGTGCGGTTATTTTCCGCCGTTATAAAATCGTCAAAGCTTCCCTTACAAGCTTATAAGAATATTTTCAAAGAAAATGTTTTATTTTATAAATATATGCCTCTTAAATGATTTCAAAATAGAAAGAGATATTTCTTTAAAAAGAGTTTTGATTTCATCTATGTCAACATCCTTTAATGGATTTTACGCTTATTTGAGGATGATATATTATGATACAAAACTTTTATATTGTATTGAAGGTTTTGTGATATGTTTGACTGTGGATGTGCTATTTTTTTATATACCATTCATGGTTTATGGTGAAAGTATTGACATTTTGTATGCTAGTTTTAATACGAATGTTTATGTTATGTTTAAACCTTTTCATATGGGAATGCATTGGACTTAATATGTGACGGGTGGAGCCCGCTATAGCTCCTCGATGCATCGGTAGGTCTCATGAGACAAACTAGTGTCTTGGCACAAGGCCTTGGAAAAATC
The DNA here is from genome assembly GCA_963277665.1 of Viscum album. Classification (NCBI taxonomy): domain Eukaryota; kingdom Viridiplantae; phylum Streptophyta; class Magnoliopsida; order Santalales; family Viscaceae; genus Viscum; species Viscum album. The sequence continues at coordinate 878,631,698 of OY728153.1, read as the reverse complement.
TTATTTTCTTGGCATGAGGCCTTGGCTATGTGGTTATGATAGTCTGTCATTATGCATTCCATCATTATGAAAGTGGTTATTGATATTTCATGTGATTATTCGATTAGTAGAATATCCATGTGAATAAGTAAATGGCATTATTTCATTTTATTTATGCCATAATATGTTGAAGTTAAAGTTTAAAAGGATTTTGTTTTAGTTATACATTGCCTTAAATGTTTATTCTTATTTATGAAAGTTTCCGCTATATTGTTATCCTTACTGGGCATTTGAGCTCACCCCTTTTCTATGTTTTATTTTCCCAGGATGTGAAGAAGTAAATTATGAATGACTTGCAGGGATATTATGAGGGGTTAATAGTGTGGACTATGGAGACAATATGTTGTTGTAGTAGTTTTTTTATTTTGATGATGTAATGTAAAACTTATGAATATATCTAGTGTTTCCAAGGCTATTAAACCAATCGGTCTTTCGATATTTGATCTTTCTTGTGATCATGCCAATGTTATGTAATTAATACACCGACTTTGGGTAACTGGGGTCGGGGCGTTACAAAAAACCCTGAAAAAAACTTATTCGTTATGTAAATTTAAACCATAATCATCCAATGTTTGAATATGTGACCATTTGGAGCCTCATAAAAGTGCTTATGACACTTATATTATATTATTTTAAATGATGCCAAAGTTGTCACCTTCATAATTTAATAAATATAACAATTTAAATATTGGGATTTTAAGATGATAAATTCGAGTAAAAGTATTATTGTGAAAGGTAATAGATTTATCTTCATCATAGGATTTTATTTTTAATTTTTATGCAAAAATAAGTATATTAAATTATTATACAAAAATGTTGTAGTAGTTATTTTATTAAGAGATAAACCAAATAAATGGTTTTAAAAATATTAAAATAAATATTATATGAACTATTTAATGTGCTCCACTAATTTTATAGATAAATATGACATTTTATGAATCTATTAAAGCCTTTATTACGAACATATCTTCTGTTTATATTTTATTTAAATTCAAATAAATGAATAGTGTCAAAATTGACACTATTGTTATTTTATAAAAATAACATATTATAAAATTGTTTAAAAATCACAAAAATATTTAAAAATTATAAATTAAAATTTATATGGTCTAAAATTTCATAAAGTGTCAAATTACGGAAAATTCACAACACATATGTAATTATTTATAATAATTTAAAATTTAGAATATGATTACCACAAATAAAATTAAATTGGTAAATAAGGATAAATCAAGTTGATAATGTTTAAAATAAATTCCTAACATGTCTAAATTTTATTGTTTGATGAGATTACAACCCTATATGATCTAATATTCTGATATGAGTCATTTTGAAATTTTTTATGTGGGGTTGGGATTTAATATAAACTTATATTTCTTATATTTCCAAAGGTGCCCCTCTCCTCCCTTATAAAAGGGAACCTCCTCCCTCTCTTTATCACACCACTTTGAGACTTCAAGCTCGACCAAACCCTGAAAAATTATCTTCTCCACTTCCCTAGAAACATCCTAGAGGTCCTTTTATTCTTCAAAGACCAATTTTAGTGCCCTAATAGGAGGTCTAAAAGAGGTGCTTCAAAGAAGAGGTAATGTCCATTACCGATTCTTTCAACTTTATTTCTTCTTCCACTTCTTCTTTTTTAGTCGTTTCATTATGTGGTAATAACATCAGTATAAATCATATAATGATATGTTATTATAAGTATGAAACAACCATATTTCACTATCTATCCATCCTACAGAAAATGAAATCACCGCGCGTGCGTACATACGAAATACCGTCTCCACGCCGTGGCGTAATCTATTTTCCACCACCACCTTACTTGGATGGGTATAATGGTGAAAGTAATGAATATATATGATTATTGTAAAGTTATATTGATTCTTTAATATTATACATACACTTTAATACAATTCCACGATCTTGGGAATGATATCATCGATCATGCGTACGTACGGACTACCGTCTCCACGACGCGATGAGATTCACTCTCCATGTTAACCATTCAAGAATGATTATAAAGTATATATAACGAATAATAATGAAATATATGACATAATTAAGCTACTGTATTTATGTATATATATATATATATTTCATCTACTTAATTCCATTCAATTCAATAAGGAAACGAAAACAGCGTTCATGCGTACGTACGACCTACCGTCTCCATGAACGATGTATTTCTTTCCATTTATTGATCTATTATGTATATTATGAATATATATTATATATAAATCATGTTTTAAATTATGGATGTAAGTAATCATGATCTAAGTAATCATATTAATAATTAGAAGTTAAAACACGAACGACAAATGAAACGATTTTACCCAAAACGCTACTTTAACATGAATTTACAAAAGAACGGGCAATATAAAGTCATAAGTGAACCATAGATGATATAATAAAAATTAATATGATTCTGTAATTAGTCAATGACATTATTTAAATCATTATACAGGAGTTTTGGATACGTATGAAGCATATCAGACCTAAGGTAAGGGATAATTTTTCAAATCTCATTTTTATCCGAGATTGCTTATTCGTAAGTATTTACTGGGGTTATTTATATCATCCATGTCCATGATCTATAAAAGTATTTTAATGTATGTTTAAACTCCTTTTTACCCATTTTTAATTTTACTACATGGTATGTAAGGAATATTTCTTTTGTTTACGTACGCGGCACTTTTTGACTTTTCCGACAAAAGTACGAGGAGAATGTTTTTTTAACTTATCCAGCATGAAAGGATTTTTATGGTTTTGTAAAGCCTTATTTTCATGAAGCTTACTCCAAAAGATTTCATGACTATTTTAAACAAAATACTTTTCTTTTAAAATTTCATTACATTTTGTGAAAAGAAAATGATTTTGAAGAAAAAAGGATATTTTCCTCAAGAATTCATTTCAAGTGTTTTATCAAAAATCGTTTTCATCTAAGATTACATTAATTCACATGTGTATGTTTCAAGTATCATGTCTCTATGATTTTCATGGTTTCACTTTTCTAATGATGAAATGATATCCAATTTTTTTTATGGATTACATTATGATGGAATGATGTTTATGAAACCCATTTTATTATTGGGTTATGATGAATGATTTATGTTTATATTGTGGCACAAGAAAGAATGATTTCATTATGGGATGGGTGGGACCTATATCTCCCTCCAATGAATTGGGTAAAGATTTATATCTCATGAGATAGACATGGCTGGAATGGTAAGTTAATCCGGTTCAGTATTACAGGACTGGAACGAGGAGTGAACTCGATTCAGAAAGGGACTTTGTCCACTAAGATGGTCTTGGCAGCAATGCCTTGGCTACTATGGAAATAATTACATGTGCTTAATGGATGCCACAATTACATGTTTTATTCCCGTGCTATTTTATCATGATTAATGTTCTTTTATGATCTATGCTTTATGTACTTCCATGATTTATGTCTTTGCTCAAGATTTTGATGTTTAGATTTTATGTTCATGTTTTTTCATTCAAATGTTTATGGATTATTTTATGTTCTCTATGCTTACCCTTACTGAGCATTTGAGCTCACCCTTTTTATGTTTTATTTTCCCCTAGGATTAAAAGAAAGTTTTTAGGTAAGGAAACATAAAGTGGAAGATCTTTATGGGAGATGTTGAAGATCTTTCACCACGATTAGAAGATTACGTTCCAAGTTTCCAAAGACACTAAACTATTACGGTCCTTGTGTGTCTGTTTTTGTTATGTATTAAGTATTCCGCAAAAGTAATGTAATGTCCATGTACGTCAATCTTTGGGTCTCTAAAAAGGGGTCCCACACAATATGTAATATCGGGATACACATTGTGTAATGAGGTATTTTACAGAATCCTAAATTCAGTTCATGTGTTGTCTTCCACTCCTTCGACCATAAGTTTGGCCACACACATCACCAAAAAATCAAGAAACACATCTGGTTGAGCATTTCCATCATTGTTCACCAGAATCCGACCACCTAAACACATGGGAAACCAAACTTCATTGGTCCCCATCACTATCACACCCCCCTCGAATCGGGGGTCCCGAATCTATTCTCAATCCTTCATTTGCAACGTCACTACTCTATCCCATCATCAACCCATACCTGGATCTATGATAATAATCCATTTCACCATGAAACAGGTGCACAATGATTATTTATCCAGTATTTTTTCTAACCACCAGTCAAAATGAATACCAAATATGAATATAAGAAGAAAGGTGGGAGAAATACCAGAAACAAAAAAAATAGAAGTGAACCTCAGTCATGTTTGGTTGGACTCGATATGTTCCCATTAGAATGAAGAATGAATAACCAAAACAATTAAACAACTCCCCCCAAAATCCCCATAGACAATTCCGTACCCACAATATGATCGATCTGTAAATCAATCTATTAGTTAATTGATTCACATTCATCATAGAAATAAAAAATGGGTAATTAATCCAAATAAAAAAAAACACCGAACCTTGATTTGGTTCAATCACCATTGAATAACGGTTCTTTTCCATTATTTTTAGCAAGATCCTCAAGTTCTACTGCACACTGATCAATGATCCATGATATGGTCATCGTTTTTCAATGGAATCTCTTACAATTATGTCTAATAGATCCTCTCAATATTCCGGGTTATTTAGCTATAACACCCCAAACAATTTACGGTATGCTTCTCTTAAATATATTCTATTCATAGCCTATATTTCATAAATCATTGTGTTCCTTCAAAACAAAACTTGGTTATTTAGGAGATAGTCATAACCTATACATTAAACATAAATTTTCCACTTCTATTTTTTGAATTTCGAAAAACGATCATCTAGAGTTGTGACCAGCAAGTCATTTGGAGTTTGATAGAACCGACTTGATTTTTTTGATGAATAGTAACATACCCTTATGAAGAGTAATATGAATAGTAATATGACCCTTATGAATAGTAAATAATGATAATATTTTATTTTCTTAAGGTAATAAGTTAATTAGATCTTAATTAATTTTTCAATGTGATATAAAAGTAATTATACCATTAAAATTGTTATTTTTAGAATTAATTATGAAATTATTTAAAAATTAAATTAAAAATACTTATAAAATTATTTAAAAAAAATGGAGTTGATTTTTTAATTCTGTATTTTGAAAAATGGTTAGGGTGAATTTTTGGGATTTTTCTAAAATACTTGAATTTTTTTGTGAATAGTATAAATACAGTTTTAAGTTTTCGGTAGTTTAATGACATCGTAATGATGTAAAAATTAATTATAAAAGTCTGGTAGACTTTTTTACAGTATCATATGGCATTAGGTGTCCCAAGTGGCTGAAAATATGGTCAAATACCATGGTCAAGCCTATGGTTTTGCAAAAACCACTAATGTGGTGTCCCTTTTAATTAATAAAAAACTCCCTCTTAATTAAAATAAATACCCACTCAACCCCTTCATTTTATTTCATTCCAAACTAATTATCCTAAAATCTCTAGTAGTATTACCTCCCTATGGGTCCTCCCAAGGTTTCCAAAAACCCCCAAGGTCCCAACCATCAAGTTTTGGGAGTTACTCTACAAGGTAAGAGAATCAACCACCCTTCTTTTTTCTTAAAGCTTTCATTTATGTTTTCTCTGTTGGAATATGTCATTAAATATTCCAATTACTTCCCATATTATTTATGAGTGATGATATACCCCCTTTCTCTCATCAAACTATATTATGAAACTTTAAGTGACGTCGCTAGGCTGCCGAATTTTCGTGAGAGATTTCTCAATTTTTCTTATATTTTGAGTTCATATCTTTTATAATTATTTCCTAATATCCCCTCATAAAAATGATATTATAATTCCATTACTTTACATGAACTGAAATTATATTATTCTAATGGAATATTTCATCATCATATCTCTTCCGCCCTCCTCTTATACTAAAAAAAATGAAAACACCATCCGAGATGTGTTAATTTATCACATTCAAGGGCGACGGGTTCTAAATTTTCATTACCATCTTAAATTATTGTCATGAAAACCATTTTTATGGTTTAAAAAGATCATAATATATGTATTTAATCTCATTAATGTTCTATAATCCCTACACACTCATAATATGGAATAATAATACAAAACAAGTTCATTGTGTACAAAACCGCCAAGCTAAATCCATGCGTTTATCAGTAAGTTTTAACTAACGATTCATACTCATGTATATAAACCATAATAATTATAAGATCATTTATATATCTTTAATGTAACTAATAATATATATCAACAATTCTATATGTCTAATGACACATCAAACGAACTTCCATTCAGGAATACAAGTAAACCGGTCATGAAAACCAAGGAAGAAAATGCTTCCAAAACAATAAAATTGAACCTCTTAAACCCATTAAAAGATCCATGAATGAACCTAATAAGGTTATAATAAATCAATTAAATTTATATGAGTTTCTGTAATTATTAATTAACTAAGATAAATTTTATTATCCAGGTCATTAAAACAAACGAATAACACACTCGAGCATAAGGTAAGGGGTTTCTTATCTCACTTTTAATTCTGCAAGATTTCCATTGTTCACCACTTATTTCTTGAATGTGGTGTTTTTTTGTGGAAGTTTGATAAATAATATCATGATTATATTTATTTTCATTTTATCCAATGATTCATTTAATAATTATTAATTCTTTGTCACACGAAATGATTGATTACAATGTGGTAATGGGATCTGTGTCAATTTTCCATTTCATTGTGACATACTTTATATTGTGCACCTAATAATTATTATCTGGTGTACCTAATGCCAATTTGAGATAATTTTTAATTTTAAATTGTAAATATATTATATATCTATATTCTGGTTTCAGGGATATGATTATTTTCTTAAGTTGTATACCCCCTTTTTACATATGGTGTTAATTTGGAAATTTATTTTTAACTCTGGAAATATTGATGAATCTGTATTCTCTAATCTATATGGATATTGAGAAGGAATATTGTACTTTTATTAAATCTATGTATAAAGAATTATTTGGACGTTCAGTGGTGGGTTGGCCCACTATATCCCCTAGATGCATCGACAGGTCTCATGAGACAAATCAGTTGGCGACAAACCCTTCAAGTTTGTTTCAAAAAATCATACGAGTTTCTACCCACAGAACTAAACCGTTTTAACAGTATTATGGTATCATGTTCCAGATAAATGATGTCCAATTAATAATAATTCTCTTTGTTCATTATCATTTATTACTATCCATGAGGTTTTCACTATGAAAAAATCTATGGATGCAGTTTCGTTCTCAGTTTATTAATGGAGTGAGTTTTTCATTTATTCACCATGCCATATTAATTATGTCAAGTTGTTTATGATTCACTTATTATTGAATTCATGATTCTACTATTTGTATCCCTTACTGATCATTTGATCTCACCCCTTTCCATTTGTTTACCTTCAATAGGTTTTGAATTGGAGATCATTTATTGAGTTTATGTGGATGCAGTTTTAAGTTTTTGTTATGTATTGTATCTCGTTACCTTTCCCAATGTAATTTGAGTTACATATATGTATTTATTTTCTTCAAGAATACTAAACTGATTGTTCCTTATATATTTCATTCCTTCTAACCATTACAATATAAAAATTAATTCACTGACTCTGGTCTAGAGTGGTCAGGGTGTTATAGTTGGTATCAGTGGAAGTTTAGTAGAAAACTTAGAAAACAGAGTAGGAAATGTATAGAAGGGAAGAAATCCCTAAGTTAGTATTTGAGGATAAACATACTAGAATGTCTTCGTAATTTGGTAAGGATTAGATTATTTTAATACTTCTATAAAATACATCCCTGTCTGGATAAAAACAAATAGAGGTGGCTCAGGCCCAATGTACCTTGGAGTGAAAACTTCAACAAGGAGTTTTGGGCTTTAACCAGGGTATCCTGGTACATGACAATGGGCCTTGCTACAGTCTTGGTATTGAAACTCCTGGTGGATATGCTTCGTATAATTCACATTTTTTTACAAGCCATTATGAAGGATTTTAATGTAACTTTTTCTTCAGAGAAACCATGTTTATGAGATTAGTTATGCGTAAAATTTTAATCTATGTTAACTGATTTTTTATTTTAGGTTCATAACCTAATCTAATGTATTCCATTATTTAGAAATAGTGTCTAATGGATGAATGGGAATCAATACTCGTGGGTAATGTAGGTATCTCCCAACTGAGAAAGTCAACACAGTCAATGTTAGAGAAGATCCGATCATGACCATATTAGGAAAACTTACTCTGATTGTAACAAATAACCATTACACACCTATGTTGGATCATTTCATGTGGAAAAATCCCTCATATTTAAGCAGGACTACTAATATAGTGACTGCTGAGCAATGGATCAAGTACCTTGAAAATATATTCATGGCATTGATATGCAATGAAAATGAAAAGGTAGTACTGGCAATATATTATCTCAAGGGAGACACTGATCAATGGTGGTCCTTGATTCAGAATACCATGGAGGAAGAAGAAATATAAGATATGTAATGGGGGACTTTTAAGGAAATATTATTTGAAAAATATTTCCCTCATGATCAACAAACTTAAATGAAGAGAAAATTCACTGGCTTAAAGAAAAGGGAAGAATACCGTGTTGCAGAGTATGAGGCTACCTTTACAAGGCTAGCCAGGTATATCGTAGATTACGTACATGACTTAACAGATAAGATTGATCATTTATTTGAAGGTCTTAACCAAGTCTTCAAAGGGCACTGTATTCTCAAACATTTTCATCATATGATGAAATTGTATTATGTTCCATCAAAAAAGAGAATGAATTTGCTAGATCAATTTTTTTCAAGGGAAACCAAGATAAAAATGAGCACTCTGATAACCAAGGGAAAGGTGAAGCACTAAAGAAGAACAAGGGAATGAAGAAATTCCCATTATGCGAGAACTGTGGAAAAAATCTCTCGGGAAATGCTTTAAAGGCATGGGAGTCTACTATAAGTGTGGAGAAAAGTGTCATCTATCTAATGAATACAAGGGGAAGAAACAATTTGACGATGTTCAATGATACAATTGTAGTGATATGGGACACTATAAAAATGAGTATCCCAAGCTCCAAAAAAACTTGCCTCAGAAAAATCCAAGGGAGTAAGGGAGATCTTATGAGATTACAACCACGGAAGTTGAAGTTCGTAATGATGTGGTAGCATGTACTTTAATTGTTTTCTCAAACTTATCCAACACTTTATTTGATTCTAGATCATTGCACTCATTTATGTCTTCCTAGTTTTTCAAGAAAAATAGACATGTCCAATTTGATTTAATAAAGGAGTTATCACTCAAAACTCCTAGGGGATGCATCATTGCAAGAAAGGCATGTCAACTAGCCCCCCTTGTGACACATAAACATGCTTTAGTTGCTAAACTTATCATCATACCAATGAATGAATTTGATATAATTCTCGGTATGAATTAGCTGTCAATCTATGATGTGAATATTTATTATAAGAAAAAGGAAGTTACAATTTTTGAAAATGGTGTAGAATCCCTTATATTTAGAGAAGAGACATTACCATCTGATTATTATCTAGAACCACCCCCAGTAGCTCTATTGAATGCAATTATTGTAGTGGAAGAGAACCCAATATCTATGGGTGTGAAAATAATTCTTCAATTTGAATATGTTCATATAGTGCAAGAATACATTGATGTATTTTAGAAGATTTACCTGGACATCCTCTAGAGAGGGAAGTTGAGTTCTCTATTGATTTAATTTCTGGTGCAAGACCCATATCAAAGAACCCCTATTGAATGGACACTATGGAATTAGTGGAGCTAAAGAAACAACTAGAGGAGTTGAGTGACAAAGGATTTATTTGAACTAGTGTTTCTCCATGGGGATCCCCTGTCCTCTTTGTCAAGAAGAAAGATGGATCCATGAGGCTATGCATTGATTACTTGGAAATAAAATCTATTAAAATAAATAATATGTATCCTCTACCATGAATTGATGATTTATTTGATAAACTTCCTGGAGCACAATACTTTTAGAAGATTGAACTTTGATCTGGATATCATCAACTATGTGTGAAGCTAGAGGATATTCCTAAGACATTATTTCAAACCAGGTATGGGCATTACGAGTTTACAGTGATGCCTTTTGGACTAACTAATGCACCCTCTGTTTTCATGGATTTAATGAATAGAGTTTTCAAGTAATATATTGATAACTTTGTTGTGGTATTCATTGATTCTATCCTAGTATACTCATAAATCTATGAAGACCATGAAAATCACCTGTGGACTATTCTGAAAACTCTTCAAATAAATGAAATATATGGGAAGTTTAGAAAGTGATAATTTTGGATTCAATCGGTTTCTTTTCTAGGCCATATTGTCTTTAAATATGGAATCCTAGTCGATCATGCAAAGACAAAGGTAATCCAAGAATGGACCAAGCCAACAAACATAACTGAGGTATGCAATTTTATTGGCTTAGCAGGTTACTATCAGCATTTTGTTTAGAATTTCACCTGAATGGATAACCCGCTAACGAAGATCATATGTAAAGGAGTTAAGTTTGTGTGAAAAAATGAATGTACAGAATTTTTCGAAGAATTGAAAAGAAGATTGGTCAATGTTCCAATTTTGACTATTCAATCTGGAATTGATGGATTTGTAATATACAATGATGCATCAAAGAATGGGCTGGGTTGTGTCCTTATACAAAATGGTAAAGTTATTTCTTATGCATCAAGGAAGTTAAAGACTCATGAGAAAAATTATCCAAAACATGATCTTGAGTTAGCAGCTATAATCGTTTCTCTAAAAATATGGAGACATTATCTTTACAGTGAAAAATGTGAGATATACACAGATAACAAGAGTTTGAAATAATTTTTCACACAAAAATAACTGAAAATGAGGAAAAGGAGATGGCTCAAGTTACTCAAAGATTACTATTTTTCAATACACTACCACCTAGGAAATGCAAATAAGGTGGAAGATGAATTAAGTATGAAAGATCATGGACTTCTGACTCAAATGAGGATTGAGAGAGATTCTATATTCACGGATCTACTAAAGATGGATATGAGAATTGTTAAGGAAGGGGAAACATTTTTCCTCGTTCAAATGATTACTAAACCATATTTACTATAGAAGATAAAAAGATCTCAATATGATAATGAAAATATACACAAGAAAATTAATGCTGTTAAGGATGGGTGATTGGAAGACTTCATGTATGAGGAAGGAGTTCTGAAATTTGGGAAGAGATTATGTGTTCCATCGGTACGTGAGCTAAAAAGTGAACTATTAGATGATGCTCATAGCTCAAATTTCTCTTTACATCCTGGCATCACAATGATGTATAGAGATCTGAAGGAACATTTTTGGTGGGATAATATGAAGCGGGAGATTGCTGACTACGTGTCAAGGTGCCTAGTTTGTCAATAAGTGAAGGTAGAGAGACAACATCCTAGAGGGGTGATGAAACCTCTACCTATTCATATGTGGAAGTGGGATGACATTACAATGGACTTTGTCACTAGACTGTCGAGGAAACCTAGAAGGAATGATGCAATATGGGTAATTATTGATCGTCTCACAAAAACTTCACATTTCCTTCCTATAAGAGAGGTTTTATCACTTGATAACTTTAAAAGACTTTATATTAATGAAGTTGTAAGGCTTCATGGTGCACCTCTATAGATTTTGTCCGATCAAGATCCCCAGTTTACATCAAAATTATGGAAAAGTATCCATAAGGCTTTTAATACTAAGCTTCATATGAGTACTTCTTATCACCCCCAAACCAACGGATAGTCTGAAAGAACTATTCAAACTCTGGAATACATGCTGAGAACATTCTCTATTGACTTTCAAGGTATGTGGGATCAATAATTGCCTTTGGTGGAATTTTCCTACAACAATAGTTTCCATTCTAGTATTCAAATGGCCCCATATGAAGCATCATATGGAAAGAGATGACGAACTCCAACTTGTTGGGACAAAGTTGGTGAGAGGAAACTTATAGGACTAGAACATATTGAAGATACCACAACAAAGGTGAAGACAATCCAAGCCTATATTAAAGCATCCCAAAGTAGGCAGAAGAGTTATGCTGACAACCAGAGGAAGGATTTCGAATTCCAAGTGGGTGATCATGTCTTTCTAAATGTATCTCCATGGAAGGGTGTCTTAAGGTTTGGTAAGAAAGGGAAACAAATTCCAAGGTATATCAGACCATTTGAAATTATGGAAAGAATCAGAGATATAGCTTATCGTTTAGAAATGCCACCAAGTCTCTCCAAAGTTCATGATGTGTTCCATGTGTCATTGTTGAGTAAATACATGCCAGACCCAATGAATGTACTCACCTATGAATAAATATAACTGGAACCTGATTTGTCATACTATGTAGAGCCTATCGGGATTATTGACACAAGGGAGGAGGTATTGAGAAATATAAAAACTCAACTAGTAAAGGTTCTTTAGAGAAACCAGAATATGCACAAAGCAACATGGGAACCAGAGGATTTTTTGAAGAAGAACCACCCACATGTTTTTGGTGGTCTTTATACATAATCTTTCGAGGACGAAATTTCTGAAGGAGGGAATAATATAACACCCCAAACATTTTATGGTATGATTATCTTAAATATATTCTATTCATATCCTATATTTCATAAAGAATTGTGTTACTTGAAAACAACACTTGGTTGTTTAGGATATAGTCATAACTTGGACAATAAACATAAATTTTCCACTTCTATGTTTTTAATTTCGAAAAACGGCCATCTAGAGTTGTGACCAGCAAGTCATTTAGAGTATGATAAAACCAACTTGATTTTTTTGATGAATAGTAACATACCATTATGAATAGTAATAAGAATAGTAATATGAACCTTATGAATTGTAAATAATTATAATATTTTATTTTCTTAGGGTAATAAGATAATGAGATCTTATTTAATTTTTCAATGTGATATAAAACTAATTATACCTTTAAAATTGTTATTTTTAGAATTAATTATGATTTAATTAAAAAATTAAATTTAAAATACTTAGAAAATTATTTTCAAAAAATGGAGTTCATTTTTTAATTCTACACGTCGAAATATGGTTAGGGTTAATTTTTTGGATTTTTCTAAAATACATGAATTTTTCATGAATAGTAAAAATATAGTTTTAAGTTTTCGGTAGTTTAATGAAATCATAATGATGTAAAAATTAAATATAAAATTCTGGTCGACTTTTGTACAGTAACATATGGCATGAGGTGTCCCAAGTGGTAGAAAAAATGGGAAATACCATGGGAAAGCCCATGGTTTTTCAAAAACCGCTAATGAGGTGTCCCTTTTAATTAATAAAAAACTCCCTCTTAATTACTATAAATACCCACTCACCCCCTTCGTTTTATTCCATTAAAAAATCATTATCCTCAAATCTCTAGTAGTATTACCTCTATAGGAGTCCTACCAAGATGTCCTAAACCCCCAAGGTCCAAACTTTCATGTTTTGGGAGTTACTCTACAAGGTAAGAGAATCGACCACCCTTCTCTTTTCTTAAACATTTCATTTATGTTTTCTCTTTTATTTTCAGTTGGATTTTGTTGGGATATGTCATTACATATTTCCCTTAATTAAAATATTATTAATTAGTGATGATATACCCCCTTTCTCTCATAAAAAAATTTTATGAAATTTTAAGTGACCCCGTTAGGCTGCCGAATTTTCACGAGAGATTTTTCAAATTTTCTTCTATTTTGAGTTCATTTCTTTTATTATTCTTTCCTAATACACCTCATCCAAATGATATGATAATTCCAGTAAATTAAATTAACTGTAATTATATTATGATAATGTAATATTTCATCATCCTCTCTCTTTCCCCCTCCTCTTATACTAAAAAAATGAAAACACCATCCGAGATGTGCTAATTTATCACATTCAAGGATGATGGGTTCTCAATTTTTGTTTCCATCTTAAATTATGGTAATGAAACCATTTTATGGTTGAAACAGATAATAATATATGTATTTTATCTCATTAATGTTCTATAATACCTACACACTCATAATATGGAATAATAATACAATACAAGTTCATTGTGTACAAAACCGCCAAGCTAAATCCAAGCGTTTATCAATAACTTTTAACCAATGGTTCATCCTCAAGTATATAAACCACAATAATTATAAGATAATTTATATCTCTTTAATTTCAATAATAATGTATATTAACAATTCTTGATGTCTAACCACACATCAAACAAACTTCCATTCATGAATACAAGTAAACCGATCATGAAAACCAAGGAAGAAAATGCTTCCAAAACAATAAAATTGAACCTCTTAAACCCATTAAATGGGCCATGAATGAACCTAATAAGGTTATAATAAATCGATTACATGTATAAGAGGTTATATAATTATTAAATAATGAAGCTAAATTTTATTTTTCAAGTCATTAAAACAAACGAAGAACACACTCGAGCATAAGGTAAGGGGTTTTTTATCTCACTTTTAATTATGTGAGATTTCCATTGTTTGCCACTTATTTCTTTCATGTGGTGTATTTGTATGGAAATTTTATATATAATATCATGAAATTATTTATTTTCATGTTATTAAATTATTCATTTGATAATTATTAATTCTTGGTCACACGAAACGATTGATTACAATGTGGTAATGGGCTCTGTGTCAATTTTCCATTTCATTGTGACATACTTTGTATTGTGCACCTAATAATTATTATGTGGTTTAACTACTGACCATTTGATAAAATTTTTCATTTTAAATTTTAAATATATTATATATCCATATTATGGTTTAATGGATATGATTATTGTCTTAATCCATATACCTCTTTTTACATATGGTGATAATTTGGAAAGTTATTTTAACTCTGGAAATATTGATGAATCCGTATTCTATACTCTATATGGATATTGAGAAGGAATATTGTACTTGTATTAAATATATGTATAAATAATTATTTTTACTTGCAGTGGAGGGTGGGTCCCGTTATATCCCCTCGATGCATTGATAGGTCTCATGAGATAAATCAGTTGGCGACAAACCCTTCGAGTTTGTTTCCAAAAATCAGACGGGTTTATACCCACAGAACTAAACCGTTTTAAGTGTATTATGGTATCATGTGACAAATACATGAAATATAATTAATAATAATTCTCTTTATTCATTATCAACTATTTCTATCCATGGGGTTTTTACTCTAACAAAATCTATGGATGCAGTTTCATTCTCAGTTTATTAATGGAATGAGTTTTTCATTTATTCACCATGCCATATTGATTATGTAAAGTTGTTTATTATTCACTTATTATTGAATTAATTAATCCACTATTTTTAAAACATACTGATCATTTGATATCACCCCTTTCCATTTTTTTACCTTTAAAATGTTTTAAAGAGGAGATCATTTATTGAGTTTCCATGGATGCAGTTTTTAGTTTTTGTTATGTATTGTATCTTGTTACCTTTCCTAATGTAATTTGAGTTACATCTATGTATCTAGTTTCTTAAAGGCTACTAAACTAATCGTTCCTTCAAGATTTCATTCCTTCTAACCTTGAAAATATAAAATGTAATGCATCAGCTCTGGTCTATAGCGGTCAGGGTGTTACTGTAGCTAACCATGAAAATTTTCCATAATATTTTTTATATAGAAAATTTATTAGGTTGGGGAAATTAATTAATTAAATTAATTTATTTAAATGTCCTCCCATGACCATTACCAATCTGAACATTCAACATGTTCTAAGGTTATACCATGCCTTGGGTAAAACCCATGATCTGAACCCAATGGAAGATTCAGATTTATGATCTGATCCTCCATTTAGAAGTTATTCTACTTTTTTAGGAAGACTGTATAGACATGATATTTAATACATTTAATGTATTTAAAAACCAATTCTGAACACATTGGGACCCTAAATATCACACCATTTCTATGACTATCTCTAAAAACAATACATAAAATATTAAAAAACAATACATAGAAAAGTCATATTCTTCACATTATATATTAGAGATTATTCCTTTCCACTAGAGCATAGCCTATACTATTAGAGCCTATAGAGTCTTGATCCATTAAGGAGAAGATATTATCTATACTTGGCCTAAGGGTAATTTTGAAAAATATTTATTATCCTCAAAATTAGTTTAAGAGGAGGATTTGATTATTTGATAGGGTATTGGATTTTATCACTTCCATCCTCTTTGACATGGTTTTTTTATGTACCAATTTTTTACTTTTATAATAAAAAATTAAAATTGTTTGTTAGATATATGTGTTATTCCAAATACATATACTTCATAGTAAAGATAAAACCAAAGTGAAATGGTTTTACAATCATCAAGTTAGCTGAAATATTATGGAATGAGAATAATTAATAATTATCCTAATAAGGTGTAGTGATTAGAAAAAAGATAAAGTTGGAAAGTTTATATGAACTCAGAAATGGATTCTATATACCATAATCAAGAATTGTATTTTGATAGTATCTTTTAATTATGTAAATAACACTTAGTATAAATGGGTATTCAAGAGAGAGATAAAAATTTATGGTATAATATATTTTCTATAAATAAATATTTATTGTTAATGGTTTAAGGCCAGTCAAGAAATTCATAGTATTATAACCCTTTCTCCAATTTAGATGTTGAAATCTAGTTTGAATTCAATTTTTCATTATAGCTACCATGATTATTATATAATTGATAAAATGATTCATTTATGGGTTAAACAAGAATTGAATTATGAGATGATTATTTTGACATGTTTTTTATAAAAAAATGTTAGTGGGAGAACCATAGTTTTCTAATTGAAACATGTTAATGACATATAGAAAAATAATATTATCCTTAAAGTTAGTTAAGAATAAGTTGGAAAAGATATTTCTCTAATAATTAATTAAAGAAAAAACTCAAGTTCTAGATAAATAGATCTATAATGATAAATATAAAGGGTTGGTTAGATCAAGTTATAGTATATATACTGATAAGGTATTTGAATAAACATGATAAAATAATTCAAGAGAGAATTATTTCCCAAGTAACATGGCATAAATCTATCCAGGATGGAATGTTTTGACATAAGAGGAGATTAAAAGAAAAGAAAAAAAAATTCACATAATTCTAAAATAGGATCCATATTTATTCCACTATGTCTTCTATGATTTTATATTTATTATTCATAAATTATAGTGGTAAAATATCAAATAAAAATAATAGAACTATATAAGGAAACAATAATAACTATCCAATAATACTTGAGAAAGTGTAAGGGGTATGTTCTTGATATTTGGAGAAAAAAGGAACACTAGTAAATAAGTGGACACAAAATTAGTATTCATACATATCATTTTGATTTAGTGTTATAAATAAGGTAAAGAAAATGTGAAAGTGAAGCTCATTGAAGCTAGTAGTGGCCATATCTGAAACGACACTAATTTTTATAAATTAAATTCCCTTTTTGAAAAAATAAATGCCTTATCAAGTAATCTGGTTATAGAGAAAACATGTACTACTCTAGTTATTTTGGACAGTTTCATAGTATAAAAATTTAAAATACAATTAATAATTACAATCATTGAAAATATAGACATTGTAGAGTAACCATTAAGATTTTTATATTAAGGGTTATCATAAAGTCTATTTGAAACAGAAAAAGAAGCGATGACCCCAACTAGTAGGATCATACCCTATAAATCCCATTTATTAGAGTTTATGAAGGAGATAATATCAATAAGATTTAACCTTGTACAATACCAATTCAAGATTCATCAATTAAAGCGTGAGTGAAACCATTTATATGAGAATTTGAAGCTCATTGAGATCAAAACCCAAACCATCTTCTCTGAACCACCCAATGAACATCTCACCATCACATACCTTACCATTAGGAAATTTGCTAGTGTAATAAAGGGATGTGTATATACACCCAAATAGTATGATTTTTTATATTTTATTTTTAATAAAACAATGATTATATTTAACCTTTTTATTATTAATTTTTAATTTATTAAATAATGAGATTGATAAAATTAGATTCTGATATGATGAAGCACAAATAATATTTTTGGTAAATATATAGTTTCCATCAAGAGTATTGTTTGGTGAATTTAATAATTTTTTAAATAAATGATAGTTTAATAAATTTTTATTATTAAATAAATATAAATATAAATGATAATTTAATTTTATGAATTTAAATGTAATTGTTATAAGGGCCCTAAAACTGTTATTGTAAAAAAACCCAGTATTTTTCAATAAATGGGTATTTTGATTTAAAAGTGTAAATTATTATATTTAATAATTATTCTAATAAAATAAATATTATTTTCGAAATTTTCATGTTGATATTATCTAACAGTTATTTTTTCATAATTTTCTTAGAAACTCAATTTTTTTTATAAAAATTAAATATGATATTAATATTGGGTTTATATTATGACATAATAATGACCCAAAATTGGTGTAATATATTCCATAAAAGTTATCCAAAATCAAATATATATTTATACTTTAGAATAATTTGTTTTATATGTTATTTTATTAATTTTATAAACCCTTAATGATTCCTCCAAAACCAATATTATATTTCAAGGTTTTAAAATCAATTCTTTATAAATATGACTCACTTACACATCACCAATGGAATTATTTTAATTTTTTATTATTATAAATATATAATTATTTAAAAAAAATTTCTCTAGAAGAGTTAATGGTAAAAAAACATGAGAATCGTTTTGGTTTTGATTACTTTATCATATAGAGTCCAAAACCCATGTTTAGAAATTAATAAAGAATCCCTAGTCTTTTTTTATATAAACCCACCCAACCTCCCATTAATATTCACTAAAAACTCTTAGATCATAAATTTAATCTAGCATTACCTCTATAGAGACCTCCCAAGGTTAACCAATCTATTAGGAAGCTCCTACCAAGCCTTAAGAATCACCCTCTCATGGTAATGGGTCCTCTCCTTATCCTCTTTATTCAAGAACCTTCTTTATATCATTCCTTTTGATTTCCAATTTTTCCAGTTAGTATATGTTTTTACACATCACTATTTTTTTTATGATTCTTAATTAATGAGACACCTTTTTCAATTTCATTAATCCCTTCTATAAACCTTTATGTACCCTCATTATGCTACTGAAATTATCCATTGATTTTCCATTCCAAATAATTGTGTAGTGAATACATATATCTATTTACACTCATAGGTTTCCACCTAGTTGTACCTATCCTTCATTGAATTGGTATTTAAATTTATTTAACCTAGCATCTTTAATCATGGGGTTAAAATTTATTAAATCCATCCTTATATTTTATGATCTATGTGGAACACTTATGCATCTAAATGATATCAAAGTGATGGGTGAGACAAGAATTATATACCATTAAAATTCATTGGGTAATGTGTTTTTCTCATGATATTCCTTGTATGGTTCATGGGAGATTTTATTAAGAAAACCATGTTATGTTTTCTTGGTTGTTATCCTTTAATTATGTTTATTATTTTAAGTTTTATATTGTTTCCACATTCCCATGTTGCCTTTTTGTTATCATGTTATATCATTCCTCATTGTTCAAGGCTATTATTCCCACCCCTATTATGTTTCTTTTATATGAATCTGGGATCACATGAACTGCTTTACCACATTCTATGCTTTTTTATTCTCTTATTGGGATTTATATCACACCCATTTCTTATGTACATCCCCAGGTTATCCCATACAGTTTTAGAATAATGATGGAATTTTAAGATCATGTCAAAGAAGTTTTCAATAATGTCATTGTATTTATGTCACAAATTTTTATGATATGTACCCAATTTCCCAAATACATTAGGAATAATTATATTAGGGGATTGTATAATGTGTACCTTGATGTAATAAATCACAAAATAAACTTTATTAAATATATGAGTTGTCTTAGTTGGTATCAGTGGAAATCCTATTTTTTTGAGATTGGGATAAGAAAAAACTGCTGAAATCCTTATGGATAAGACTATACATAGGAACAAATACCTATTTTTTTAATTATAGATTATGTGATTTCAAAGAAAATACATCTCTATTAGGACAATATAAGTGGATGTGGATCTGGCATAGAGGTACCTAAGGGTAATAACCCCAAAATGGAACATTGAGATGGACTCAATCATCACGCAGTGCATGAAAATGGGACTTACTTCACACCTAATTTGAAACTCTCAAGGGATATTATTTGGTAAATTCACAAGCTCCCTACAAACCATTTTAAAGGGAAACAAATTCCTATAATATTTTATTTTAGGAAATAGATTATGGGTAACTTAGATTGAATCCTAATAATTCATAGGTTAAATAATATATTTCATTTATGAGTTATCCTTTTATGGTTTATGGTTTCCCATATATTCCATTAATAGTTCAAAAAATCTCACCCATAATTTTACATTTCTTTCTAGTCAATGGTGAGAAACATGAGGAACTGAGTCATTAAACAATGTGAGGGGAAGCATGATGATGAATCAAATGAGATTCCCAACCTGACGGGAGAAGGAATTGATAAATTCATGATAATAATTTCTCAATTGACTCATGTTTTGAGTAGAAAACTGAATTATGAGGAACTTAAAAATCCCTTTAAGATATAAAATGTTGAAATTTAGACCTTTTGTAATAAAGGCCTCTAAATTTTAGTGGATATTATGATCCCTTAACCACATAGAAATGGATCAACTCTCTTGTAAAGATACTCTATATACTTCAATACTCTGAGTAAGAGAAGGTTGTGCTGGATATTAATCACAAAGAGGGAGAAGCTAATCAGTGGTGGATATTGGTAAAGAAAATATGAATTTTAAGGAGGAGATCGAAGAGATAGAGTGGAAGTAATTCCAGAATTTTTTTCAATGAATATTTTCCTTGCAATCTCTAAATTAAATTGAAGATGTATTTACTTATCCTCAAGCATAAATATGAAGAATCCATCATTGTGTATAAGGAAAACATCATAATAATTTCACAATACACATCCATATTTTTAATTACCCCTAAAATTAAAGTTGAAATGTTATTTGGTGTGATAAATTTTATTCTATGAAAATCCTTATCCATTTAGGACTTCAAAATATATGAGGAAATTGTATGGTGTTCCCTTAAAGTCGAAATGGAGATCAATAAATCCCAATTTTTTCTTGGGGATAAGAAGAATGAAATTGCATTTAATATTTGTGGTATCATGGAGAAATATAATGGTGGTATGAAATTACATCATCCAACTTCTAAAAAGTGTGGACATAAGCATCCTAAAAATTTCCGAAAGTGGACAAGGAAAAACATTAGGTGTAGTAAGAAAGGGCACCTATCTAGTGATTATTGGTGAGAGAAACTCACCAATGTGATAGAAGAAATGAATTCTCTAGTAAATACTCAACCTAAAATCCGATGTTAAAATGAAAAGGATCAAGGAAAATATGAAAATAAATTCCCTAATCTAATAGTTATTGGTGATAACTGATGAAAACAACCTCCATGGCCTAGAGAGTAAGGGTGATCTTATATCATCACAAATGCTGTGGTGGATCCCAATAACAAAGTGGTGACAAGTATAATAGTTATTCATTCAAGGATAGTGAATATACTATTTTATTCTAGTTATTAAAATTATTTTATATCACATAAGTTTTGTAAAACCATTCAAACAACACCTAAAATATAGAATTTTATCTATCAGTGATGATGAAAAATGGGTCTATTATTATATCCCAACCATATAATTCATCCACTATCAAAATTTGTGGGATGAATTTCCTATAAAAACTTATGATACTCACCTTAGTGTAATTGTTTGCTAATCTTGATATGGATTGGATTTAATTATATATATTCAGTATAAATTATTGATAGAAGGAAATCACCTTCTCTATCACAAACCACCCTTCGATTATTTACAAGTGCAAGGAGGAGGATGAATCTTGATTGGCACCAACATATCAAGAATGAATATTATTTAATTGTGAGGAAGCATATATAGTTAAAATGATTAATTATAAATAAAATATCATCCTTAATTACATGACCATTATAAGGGAATTTTTTGATCTGTTTCCCAATGAATTTCCTGGTCTTCCTCCTAGATGTGAGGTTGAGTTCTCAATAGAGCACTTACTTGGAGATTTTCCAATATCCAATACTAAATATAGAATAACCATTATTGAACTTGAGGATCATAAGAAATAATCACAAGAGAATATGGATAAATTGTTTATATTCCCAAGTGCTTCACCATGGGGTGAATCAGTCCTCTTCGCCAAGATTAAGGATAGGTTAATGCACCTCTATATTGATTATCATGAGCTCAAAAATATTAAAATAAAAAATATATCCTCTAACATAGATTAAATACTTGTTCAATTAGATATATTGATCATAGTACTTCTAAAAATTGGATCTTCATTCAGGATATTATCAAGTAAAGGTGAAGAAGGATGATATCACCAAGATGGATGTTTGTACATGGTGGGAGCACTATGTGTTCATAGTGATTCTATTTGGACTCTCTAATGTTAAATAAATATTCTGGGAATTAATGAATGAAGTCTATAAGAGTTAAATTAAAAAATTTATGGTAGTATTTATAGATGATATTATTATCTACTCTAAAAGAAAGGAGGAACATGAGGAGCATTTAAATATTATAATGAAGAACTCACAGAATGAAGAGTTATATTCAAAATGTAGTAAATGTGAGATTTGGTTGGAGTAATTAAATTTATTGGGGAATGTTATCACCAATAAAGGGATATTCACGGATCATTCAAAAATAGAGTAAATTGAAGGATGAACCAGACCAAAATCATTGATAGAAATCCATAGTTTTCGTTGATTAGATGGGCACTATTATGAATTTGTAAGAAGAATCTCATGACTGTCAAGACCACTTCCAAGATTACTCAGAAGGAAGTAATGTTTTTATTGATTTATGAATGTGATGAAATATTTAAAGATCTAAATATGAGGCTAATCAATTCACCTATGCTCACACTTCCTACAAGTGTGGAAGGATTTTTGATCTATTGTGATGCGTTGAAAAAGGGTTTGGGTTATGTACTCATGCAAGATGAAAAAGTGATAGCATATTCCTCTCACCAATTAAATATCCATGAAAATAACTACCAAACACATGATCTAGAATTTGAATCAACAGTCTTTACATTGATAATTATACGATGTTATATCTATGGATAAAAGTGTGACATATATACAGATCATAAAAGCCTCAAGTATATATTCACACAAAAGGATATTAATATATTCCAAATAAGGTGTTTAGATTTTGGTCAAGGATTATGATTTTTCAGTCCATTAACAAGCTAAGAAATAAAAAAATGTGGTAAATGCCTCGATTAGAAAGGATCCCACAACCCTATCCATTATGACGATTGCAAGGGATCTTATATTCTTGCACATGAAAAGGATATACATGGTAATCATAAAAGGATATTCATTATAATTTTCCCAAATAACTACTGAAACATTCCTTCTTGATAGGATAAAGGAGGCCCAAAAATATAGAGAGATTCTATAAAATAAGGTAGTGAATATTCTAGAGTTCAATATTTCTAGATATGGAGTTATGAGGTTTAGAAACTGGTTATGTATCCCATTAAAACTAGAACTAAAGAGGGAACTACTAGATGATGTGCATAACTTATCTTTATTTATTGATCCATAAATTAATACGATGTATAAATATTTGATGCAAAACTTATGGTGGGATAACATGAAGAGTTAGATTGTAGAGTTTTTGTCTCGAGCATGGTATGCCAACAAGTTAAGGCAAAAGAATAAAAGTAATATGGTACGATACAAAACTTTTCCATACCAATACGAAAATGGGAAAAATTAACCATATATTTTTTCATAGTAATCTCTACAAACCCTAAAGAAAATAAATCCATCTAGGTGGTAGTTGATCACCTTACCAAGTCATCACATTTCATAGACATGAAGGAATATTTCCATCTTAACTAACTCAACAAGATATAGATAAATGGTAAGACTTCATGTCTAACCATGCCCTATTTTGTTTGATAAAGATACAAGGTTTACCTTAAGGTTCTGGAGAAGGATTTAACAAACATTGTATATAGTACGAAGCTTTATCACTACTTATCATCCTTAGATAGGTAAATATTATAGATCCATTCAAACTCTAGATGACATGTTGAGATCATTTTCAATGTATTTCCAAGGATTTTGTGATCAACACCTTCCCCATTGGAGTTCTCATATAAAAACAGTTTCTATTCAAGCATTCAAATGGAACCTTAGGAGGATATTTATGGGAAGTGGTTTTGAACTCCAACGTGCTAGGATAAAGATAGAGAGTGGAAGCTTGTGGGACCTGATCTTATCTAAGATATGGAAGATAAGTTTCATACAATTTATCATCATATGAAATCCCCACAATGTCGAAAAACAATTTATATAGACAATCATGGATGAGACCTAGAGTTTGAGTTTGTAGATATAATGTTCTTTCATATATCATCATGCAATAAAGTCATGAGGTATGGAAAGAAGGGAATGCTTAGTCCTAGATAAATTGTTCCCTTTGAGATCCTTGATCACATTGGAGAGGTGGCCTATTGACTAAGACTCCCACTTAGCCTATCTCAAGCACATGATGTGTTCCATGTATCCCTCTTATGGAAGTACATAACAGACTCATAACATGTATAGAATATAGTGGATGTATAGTTGGAGAATGAACTTTCATACAAGGAGTATCCATTGGATATCTTAGATCATAGAGACAAAGTTTTACAAAACAAGACAACTCACCTGGCCAAAGTACGATGACTGAACCACAAGTTTGAGGAAACAACATGGGAACTAGAAGATGTGATGAAACAAAAGTACCCTCACCTATTTTATTATATGAAATGAAAATTTCTTGGGTAAAATATCTAAAGGAAACAATGTAATGACCTGAACTTTTATAAATGAAATTCCCTTTTTTAATGAATAAAATCTTTATCAAGTAATCTAATTATAGAAAATGTATGCACTAATTTGGTTATTTTGGAACATTATAAGGTCTATAAAATTTATAATACCATTAGACATCATAATAATTGATAATTTAGTTGTTTTAAAATTACCATTAAGTTTATTATATTAAAGGTTATGATAAAGTATATATGAAACAAACAACAATGGCCTAGACTAGTAGGATCATACCCTGTGTAGCCCATTTATCGGAGCTACCAAGGGTGATAAAATTAATATAATTTTCTCCTCACAAACCCCAATCCAATATTAAACAATTAAACCACAACGAAAAACATTTATAGGATAAGTTTAATCTCATTGAGATCACAACCCAAACCATGTTTACCGAAACACCCCATGAAAATCTCACCCATACACACCTTACCCTTAAAGAATTAGTTTGTGTAATAAAGGGATATGTACCTAGAACATAACAATATAATTATTTATATATTTTTTTTAATAAAATAATGATTTTATTTATCCCTATTTCATATTACTCTTTAAATGATTATATAATGATTTTGATAAAATTATATTCTGATAAGATAAAACACATATTATATTTTTAGGAAATATATAGTTTCAATGATGACACTCTTTTGAAGAATTTAATTTTTTTTAAAATAAATTAATTTTTAATAAAATATTATTTTTAATTAATAATTAAATATAAATGATAATATAATTTTATAAAGTCAAATATAATTGTTATAAGTGTCATAATAATTTTATTGTAAAAAACCAATATTTTTCAATAAATGGGTGTTTTGATTTAAAAGTTTAAATTATCATATTTATAGAATTATTTTTATCAAATACATATTATTTTTGAAATGAGAAAATATAAATTATCTGATTGTGATTATTTTATAATTTTTAGAGAGTCAAATTTTCAGGTAAAAATTAAATATGATATAAATATAGGGGATGTATTATGACCTCATAATGACCCAAAAGTGATGTAATATATTCCATAAAAGGTATCTATGAGAATATATATATATATATATCCCTTTAGAATAATGTATTTTAAGTTATTTTATTAATTTTATAAATCCTTAATGAATCCTCCAAAACCTATATTATATTTTATGGTTTAAAAATAATTTTTTTAAACACGACCCACTTATACACTACCATGGGAATTATTTTAATGTTTTTAGTTATTATAATTATATAATAATGAGAAAAAAAATCCTATTTTTTAGAAACCATGGGCAAAAACCATGGGTAGGTTTGTGGTTTGTATTACTTTATCATATAGATTCAAAAACCTAAGTTTAGAAATTAATAAATAATTCCCCTATATTTTGCTATATAAACCCACCCAACCTCCCATTAAACCTCACTAAAAAATTTTTGTGCATGAATTTACTATTAAATTACATATTTATAGTCCTCCAAAGGTTCCAAAATCTCTAAATAAGATTATTAGAAACCTTAATATGCTTCCTATCTTTGTTAGAGATCCTCTCTTTATCCTATTTATTTAAGAAACTTATTTATGTAATGGAATTTGATTTCCGATTGTTCAAGTTGAGATATGTTTTTATGAATACATATTAATATAATTATTATTCCCAAGTAATACCCCTTTCACTCTCATTCATCCCTTATATAAACCTTTATGTACACTCGTTATGCTTTGGAAATTATCCTGTGATTTTCAATGCCATACATTTATGTAGTGAATACCCATCTTAACTTCCACTCAAGGGTATCCAACTAGCTATAACTATCCTTAATTTATTTAGTATTTAAATTTATTTAACCCACACTTCTTAATATTTAAGTTAAAATATATGAAATACATCCTTATGTTGTATGATCTATATGGTACACTTAACCGTGTACATGATATGAAAGTGACAGGTGGGACTATAGTTATATATAAATACAATGAATTGGGTAATGTTTTTGTATCATGAGATTTAATTTATGGTTCACATGATGTTATCCTAATCACACTATGTTAATATGTCTTATTGGTTATCCTTGGCTTACTTTTATGATGTGATGTTTTATGTGGTTGGCACATTCCCATGTCGCCTTTATGTTATCATGTTATATAATGCATCATTTTTCAAGGAAATGATTCTTAATTCTATAATTATTCCTTGACATACCTCTTGGATCACATGTAATGATATAACTTATGATATTCCTTATTTATTCTCTTACCAGGATTTATAGCTCACCCCTTTCTTATGTACACCCCTAGGTTATCCCTTGTAGTTTTAAAAGAACGATGGAATTTTAAGACCATGTTAAGGAATTTTTTAATATTGTCCTTTTATTTCTATTGAAATTTGTTATTTTATATGCCTAATATACCAAAGAAACTAGGATTCATGATCTTATGGAATTGAATAATGTTCACTTTTATGTAACAAATCATGAAATAATGTTTATAAGAGATATGTGTAATCATAATATCTACATATACTGAGTAGGTTAAAACTTCCATTAAAACTAAATAATAAGTATACATTCACAAAAATTTATTCAAGTTATTATAATTATACTTAAAAAGTTTAATATTATCACAATGTATATTGTAATAATATTGTAGTAATGGTACTAACCAAGATTTCAAGTTTATAATAAAGAACAAAAGGGAATATACTCAAGGATAACATCTCATAATTTTTTTCCTCGAGGATATGAAGTTTAAATTAGTAGTATATCCACAATATAAAATTTGTATGTCCTGATGATACATTATATATCTCAATGAAATCATGAATATCATGCGAGAGTTAATGATTTGGGAAATGTTAGTAGTTGGATCAAGTTCAAGTGGAAGAATTTTGGAGTTGGTTCCCTAGAACCAATTGATTTTTTACTTTAAATTACCAAAATATATTTATTCTTATTTCATAGTGATTATTTTTATATATAATATTAATTTGATAATTTCATTGGAATATTTATCTAATCACAGGGTTAATGGTATTTCTTTTCTATAATGAGAACCCATAGATGTTGTAAAAAATTTATTAAATATATATAAATCCCACGGTCTATATATATCTATATGATGGGGGAATAAATGGTGTTTTACTATTGGGAATTGGGGGATCATAGTCATTGATACTTCTTCTATTAAAGTTCAAAATTGGAGATCTATAAGAAGGAAAGTCATGAGGACTTAATCGCCAATAGGAATTCGACACGTTTTATCTTTCATTGGATATTTATATTTTTGAACGTGTATTGGTACTTATACTTGAAATCATTATAAATGTGTATAATGCATCACATACTTTGATGCATTGATAAAAAATGTAAAAATATATGAATTCAGTGTGGTATAATGTTTTTGGTATGTTATAAGTGATACAACATTAAATGATTAGTTGAGAAAGGATTTTTACCTACCATATTAATGGAAGAAGATATATATGGCCCATTGATTAATATGAAAAACTCTAAAAAATTCTGTAACCATGGTATTTTATAAATGAGATCATTTCAGAAAGTCATATAAAGATAAATCAAGCATATAGGATGTTGATACCGTTATTCATACTAGATGATGATACATCAGTAAGAAAAATGATTATATTACACGGTTGTGTTCATAGGAAGGTTGTTATAGTTTCTATATTACGTTATTTCTCTATGGGTTCATTTCATGTGGTTAGATGATGATATTGAACATTAGGTATGTTTCATGTATTTCCATTGACAAAAGGTTTTAGAAGGTCACAAACTAAGTGTATCCAAAAACTCAGAAATTTCTATTGAATTAAAGCTTAAGAATAAATTTATTCTGGACTAGTCGAAAAATGTTTATTCAAGTTAAATTGATTGTAAAGTTCAATCATGTGATATTTTGAGTTTAGAATATATGAGATGAATTTAATCTCTTTTTTATTTATTCATAAGATAAAAAATATAATATTTTTTTATTCACATGTTTAGTGAATATAGTTAAATGATATTTTATTCAAGTTATATGAATATTTTAATTAATTTTTATTCACAAGTAAAGTGAATATAAAATTTATTTTATTGAAAAAATATTTTATTATTCAAGTTATGATAATTTTATGGGAGGATTCATACCGATTTAATAATCCAAAAAATATATTTTAATATCATTTAAATATATTTTTATTTATGAAATGATATTAGATCATTACTAGTCACCTAAAATAATAGAAATTATATTTAAGTGTGATGACATGTGAAATACATTTTATCATTTAAATAAATATAATTATTTAAGAAATGATATTTAAACATTATATATCACTTAAATTTAATAATAAATATTTTATTATTTTAAGAAAATGTGACATGTTTTTTATTTCTAATATCAAATAAAATAATAATAATTATTATTCGAGATAATATTGAAATGGAATATTAAATTAAGATTAATTAAAAAAATTTAATTTATTTATATTTCCTTTAATTTTGCCCAAATTTTATAAAAGTTAGGGTTTCATGTAATTTATAGGTGATCCTTTATTGAGAGATAGAGTGTGTCATTTAGAGTTTTTTGGAACATGTGAAGAAACTTATAGAGGGATCTGTAGTTGGATTATCCATAGTAAAAATAACACAAAAATATATGAGATGATAAGAATTAATCAAAATAATTCCAAAATTGAGAAAATTATTAATTTAAATTAATTATAAATTATTTGTGCATGTTTATTCGATGAGATTCCGGGGAATATTTTTCTAGTTATTTATATTAATCCACTTATTTTGATGATAAAAAAATATTTATCCTTCTTCTAAGAAATCTTGTGCACCCTAGAACCTTCAAGGTCATCATCCTCTAACATTCTCTAGGTATAGGTGAAATTAAACAAAAAATTATTCATGAACCAAAACCATATTTTTCTTTAGTAAGAAATAAAAGTGCTTAATGAAGATTTGTGCCTAACACCATAGATAATGAATAACTTCTCTCTCTCACACACACATACACTTTTCATATTTTTTTTTTCTGGTAACTGAATTAATATCCCTCTAAGTTAAGAGTCATAGAGTAATGATCAAACAACAGATTAGCCCATGTCACCAAGAATACACAGACAACAGAGAATCATGAGAAGGATCTAAAATATTGGCACTATATCAAACTAAAGGACACACGACTCCACTATATTGGTCTACAAGGATCTGGGGTGGATCATGCCTTAATTTATTATATAAAAAATCACAATAAAGAAACACACCAAATGGCATATATAGTTGTACAACCAAAAAGATAAATGGAATTTATAAATTCAATAAAGGGAGCAATAATTGGCCAAAAAAAACTTGTGGGATAGGGAAAAGCATAGGCTATATAGGGTAGGTTGTATAGAGGAACAACCCAAGGAATTGACCCAAATTAGAAGACCTAAATGGGAATAAAAAATATGACACTAAAAAACATTCAGTATTTAAATCAATTAATTAAATATAGAATTAAAACATTCCAAAATTAATTAAAAATGCATAAAAATAAATATTCATTATAATTTAAAACTGAATTGAATAGAATTCACAAATCTAAACCTTAAAAATTTAAATTAAAGACCTAAAACCTATGATGATTATGCACCTCGTAACTCATTGATTGAGGTAAACATTCAAACCTTAGAAAATCTAAGATTGAAAACTGTCCTACTATGATATGTGTGTATCCAAGTAATCTACACTATCCTATATCAATAGAATCTAATGATACATTCCAACATGCTTATAATTATAACATAATCTAAGAAAAACATTCATAATCAATACACTTAATTTAACTTACCTGATCTTCCATTCACATAGCTAATCTCCCAGTTAACCATTTTAATAAAAATATACAATATATATGTAGTGCCTATAAAAACCAATACCTAGATTATTACCAATTAATTAGAGAATAAAAATAATTCAAGGTATGAATAATCTCAAAAATTAAATGATTCAAATAAAACAATATTAGCAAAAAATAACACAAAATGAAATCACACAACAAACCAAAATGACCAATTCAACATGTCTCTTTACAAGACTTCACATATGGAATTTCATCATCATAATTTATTTATGAGTTTTATTTTGATAAAAATACCCCATAAAGATAATATAAACAAAATTGAATTTGGTAAAACCTTATAAAAATCTTCACCTAAATTTAATAACACAAATGTATAAAATAAAAATATCCAAACAACCTGCTCTATCAACTTTAAGTCATATCACACTGCTTGAACATCACAAAAATAGGATGGACTTAAATATAAGGAAGTAATGTAATATTTATTTAGAAAACAAATCCACCATATAAGCACATACTCCCTAAACCAATGCCCAATAATGTTCCATAAATAATTAGGTACCCTATAAAATGACAAAAAGATCCCAATTATAGTTGAAAACCTAATAGATAACAAGGAAGAAAATACATGAGAAACACCTCACTAGCTTCCAAATATACTATGACTATCTCTCTCTCACTAGGACACCACCTACACAAGCTTACCATACCCCTAGATCACAACATGGTTGAATAAGGAACAAGAGAAAGAATATGACTAATATATTAGTAGATAGTAAATAGATAAGCCCATAGAGGATTGAAAATGAAAAAGTTTAACTGAATAAAAAAATAAATCATGTTGTAACATTTCAAAATAATAATAATAATAAAAACTATTTTTTAAAATATAATTAAATCCAAATTAGATATAATACCAATTTTAATGAGTTTCATTTTCATAAAATCCATATTATATTGAGATATGTGGATCTTGATTTGATGAGTTTTAGAATGTTGAATGACCCACAACAATGATATTTAACCTTGATGTTGAGGTTATAGAGAGTTTTAGGCATATATTTTAATCTACACTGAAGGCTATAATTCAGGGGTTGTAGCCCCCCATTTTTTTTAGAAAATAAGTAGGGGTATACATTGAGTTGGTGTTATAAATTTCATATGGGGTTGACTAGGAACACTGATTAAAAAATTCCAATTTCACATGGGTTTCTTGCAGAACATAGAGTCAAAATTTATAGTTTCATATGGGGTTCATATTGGTTTAGAGAAATAAATGTTTTAATAAGGGATACACCTAGACACACTGAAATCAATTATTTTACAATGATGTGTATACCAAGGAGTTGAAAATTTATTTCATATGGAATATGTTTCAACTTAGGAATTTATTACATGCTAATTTTATATTATTAAAATGTATATGGATATAGGGATTAGGTGTGCGACTTTATATTACTGATAAAACTCTCTATTTCTTCTTTATAATATATAATTTTTCCTATTAGTGCAAATTGGGTATTCTGTCTGAACCATGTAAATCATTAGGTTCATATTTTTTTTTAATTTTTTTATCTAATTTATACAACACATCTAATGGGAAAAATGAAACTTATATATTGAATTTTGGTTCTCAAAATCACAAACATAATTTTAATATTTCATATTATTTTTATTTCATTAAGTAGTGATAAAGGAAATAGAGTCTCACCAACATGAAATAATCAAATATACATAAATCATAAGATAAGTTGTAATTATTATCCTTAAAATAATATCAATATTTTTAATCATAGGATTCATAAAAGTTATAAAATATCAATATATTAATATTAAGTAAAGAATCAAATAAGGAACAAAATAAATCAATACATTAGTGTATGTTCAATAAAAATGTTAATATAAAGTAATAAAGAAATCATAATGAGGGAAATGTGATTTTATGTGTTTTGGTAAAGTGGGATACATGTATATGGTAGAGTAATGATTTTTTAACTATAAAAAACAGAAAACGAGTATAAGAAATAGGAAATAGTAAAGAAAACACACTAGAGAAACCATTTGAGAATATATTTCTTGTCACCCTAGAAACCATGGTCAAAATTAGAGTAAGGATAGTAATATATAATCTTAAGATTGATTGGTTCACTCAACCCATGAAACATAACTAAAAACAAGATAAATATATTAGGAAAGTATAAATAGAAAGAAGAAAAACTGACTGAACCATGTTATAATGGTTTGATCATTTCTTAAATGTAATGAATCCTTTGGGATTTTGAATTCAAAAAATAAATTCCAAGATCAAATTCTTATTACATGATTTGGGTACTAGTTCTATGAAACAAAAATTTCCCCACAAATTAATATAATCTTGTGTTGTATCAAGAGAACTTAAAGCTTGTTGAAGCTCCATGCCTAGGACCATCGATAAAGAAAAAAAAGCACTCTATTGATTTATTTTTTGAAAAAAAAGTATGAT
Organism: Viscum album; assembly: GCA_963277665.1. Lineage (NCBI taxonomy): Eukaryota > Viridiplantae > Streptophyta > Magnoliopsida > Santalales > Viscaceae > Viscum > Viscum album. The sequence goes on along the minus strand of OY728153.1, from coordinate 878,598,325 downwards.
GCCAGATTCCTTATTCATCAAATATATCTTAGTGATCTAAAATTTAAACCATGAAACTCTAACCCTTCTCTCTCAGTGAGTCCAAAAACTCGATCCGTGGTATAAATTTTACTAAAAATGATTCATGAAAACAGAATGGGAAACCCACCAAACAAGGAACCATGGAGTGATATTAGATCATTAGAATAACCCGTGTTACCCAGGACACATGGATGGTGCCACCTCATATGAAGGATCCAAAATATAATCACCACAAAAAATTGAATGGTACAGAAATCTATTACTATAACACCCCATTATTTTAGTATGCATTTCCCATTAAATAAATATTGTGAGTTTGATAAATTGCGTTACATGTAACATCGAAATAAAGTGAAAAATGATTTGTTATGGTAGAATATTAGAATACAAAATTTAATACATTTCAAGTTAATTTAATGAAACATAATTGTAAAAAATAAATTAATTTGTTATAGAGTTACAGGACACAAATTCACTTAGGAAAATAACATTAATTCTAAAAAAATGATTTTTATGATATACATATTTTTTTATTAATAAAATTAAATCAATGATTAGTAAAATGAATTAATAACATACAAAGAATAATTAAATTTATATTAAGAATACCAATCTAATTATTTTTGGCTAAACAAAAGTGTTTTGGTTAACAATCTTGGTTTATTATATATTATGTGATCAAAAGTTAAATTTCTCATATTTGAAGTATGAAATTGAATGAAATTTTTTCTTTCTATATGTAAAAAAATTAATAAAAATTAATGAATTTATTATTAATTACTATTAATTAATTATTATTAATGATTAGTTTAGTTTGTGTTACAAGACCTATCTTTTAAATAATTATTTTTTTTGTACAAATTAAATATTTTCAATTTAATAAATTAAATTAATATATATTCAAGGATGATTTTAATTAAATTAATTTATTATATATATATATATATATATTACAAAAAAATTAACAATCATTTAATGATTTTTATTAGGTAAATAATAAGCATAAATTCATTTTTATGCTTTAAAATACATTTTTCTTATTTTTTATATGTTATTCATACTTGTATTAAGATTAATTTTTATCACATTTAGAAATTGAATCAATTAGAATGGTTTTTATAATTTTAATAAGAAAGTTATAAATTTTCAATACATTTAATTTAATTTTTATGCATAAAAATAATTTACTAAGGTAAAAGTCACTCCCCACTACAAATGTTAAAATTAGGTAAATGAGTTTAATTAAGGAATAAAAGTATAAAATATCATTAAAATATCTCTATTTTTCTATAATGGATTTATCATCCTCCCCTAATATTATATTCACTAATTGTCAATTTTGGATCTCATTGCCTTGAATATGGCATTCATTTTATATTAGGATATGAGTATTTACAAAAACACAACCCCTTCTCACTTATAGACGGACCCCATATGCCACCCTTACTTAGATGCATGTAAAATTACAATTATTCCATAAAATATTCCTTATTTATTTACCAAATAATCCTATTACATATTTATTCTTTCCTAGTCTCAAGAGGATTCCCCAAATCCTTTAAAACTAAGAAGGATTTAAAGAGGAGATACAATTTCTTATTTATAAGTAATGAATTATTAACCTTATTTTTCATAGAACTTAATCATACATGTCTTATTAAATAAAATTTATGAATTTATTTTTTTTAAATCATTAATCTTATATAAAAGTTACATTTTTTACTATATAATAACATATTTTCATTTAGTCATTATAACATGTTCTTGTTTGGGTCGGTTTTACCAAAAACATGAATGGTGTTATAAATTTTCAATCATTAAAGTATAAGTAAACTTAAAAAAATTAAAGTTATATAAAAATCATTAATTTAATATTTTTTTTATAATTTTGGAATGGTAATATACTAAATAATATTCACTAAGTAATTTTTTTTTTGTTAATTTAACAATCATCAAGAACAAATTTTTTAAGAATTCCATATGATCTATCACCATATGTTTCATTAAATAAACATATAACTCCATAAATATATAAAAATATATATTAAATCAGCCTGAAAATTCTATGGGTGATGAAACCATGGCCAAGGAGGATGGATTAAAACTGCCAAATCGAAGCATGCATGGAAAATAGAACAATTGACACTTGAAAACTAATTTTAAAAAATAATGATTAATAAATGGGTAAAAAAACTATAAATGAATGGTATAAAATGAAATAAATAAAAATATGGTTTTTATATATAGTAAAAAAATCATAAATTTATTATATAGTGAGTTAGAATGAGTTTGACCAAGCAGAAGGTCGAGGTAAGGATTATCTTTCCCAGTATCCATTATTTTTAATTATTGTTATTATAGTTCATATTTTATATTATATTTCTTAAAATAATGTTATTATAAGTTTAAAATAATTTTTTAATTTCATTTTGATAAATTAATTTTCTTATTTCCTTTCAGTGTAATGAGTACAATTTTCTTCAAAGGCTCTGCTGTTGGCAAGCCAGTCAGTAAGTTGGTTTGCTTCACGATAGGTGTGCGTCATGATGAAGTTCATAGTGGCAAGGTTGTTCAAGCATTTTCTCCATTGGGTTGTAAGCTTCCAGAAAAGATGCATCTGGACTTTCCAAACAGCTTTCACAATTGCCATTGAATCACTTTCAAACCAAACCGAGTCCCAACTTCTTTATTAAGAAAAATCAACTGCTCTAATGAGTCCATGCATCTCAGCCTCAAGCATGGTGGCATGTCCACATGTGCCTTGTTCGCCCTCTAAAAAATCACTATTTTGATCCCGGAAGACAAAAAAATATCCAAAAGGTCCCAGATTACCCATTGAGGATCCATCTATATTACACTTAATCCAACCTGTAGATGGGGGAATCCCTAGCACTTCCATGGTTCTATGAGGTTTGGGAAAATTACCAGGGATTTGGAGCCTTCTCAATACAAGTAGGTCATTCACCGAGTTGTTACATCATTCCGAGAGCATCTTACAGGCATATTGAACCACTTGAAGTATGCTGGAAATTGCAGCGTTGCAGGTGGGGGAAGCTTCATCATACCATTTTTTATTTATTCCAGTCTATATAATGTGTATAAATTCAGCGGAGGCAACCAGGAAGAGAGAACGTACCTGTTTGGAGCGCTGTGTAGCATCCAAATCCAACAGGAATTGAGAAACATCTATAGCATGAGGTGGTTATACGTAAAATAGATCAAAAACATAAATCTAGAGTGCTGTAGAAGTGTTGCAGGAGAGGAAAAGGTGATTGACATCTTCACGGTGCTGTTGGCAGAGAACACATCTCAAACAAATACTGATACCCACATGCTGTAGGTTCACCTCAACCGGAATCTTGCCAAGGTGGAGTCTCCAGAGTAAGGAGAAGCATGTGGGAATCAACCATTTTTGTGTGAAAAGCTTCAATTCCAATGCTCTCTCCATGGATAAGATGATTTTGGTATCCCTTATAATCAAGGATTCCGTTAATACTTGGTTCCCATAGAAGCATATACTTTTCCTCTAGGAAGTCATAGGATTCAATCCTAGAAACAATATGAGGGGGGATGTTATTGTCGTGCTCAATCTATTTTTTAATAGAGGAGTAATAATAAGTGTTTGGGTCCATGAAATAAATATTGTCGATTAAAGGGGACCCTGTCCAGTTATTTTTCAAGAAACATAGAGAATATTGGGTACTAACAATCCAGCGGAACTCACTATTTATGTGCTGGAAAAGTTTTTTCAGCGCATACCAGATTGAGGATTGAATGTAACCCATGTTACCATCAATGAGTCTTTTGAGGAGCTTGGATCTGAGGAAATCTAGTGACTGTGTCCTGTCATTGATTAACCTCCATATGAATTGTGCTTGTAAGGATCGATTGAAAGAGACCATATTCTTGACTCCAAGCCCTCCCTTATTATACGACATGCAACATTTATTCCAAGGAGCAGAGATTACCCGTCATTCCACAATACATCCAATCCACACAATGTTTTTTATTAGAGTATTTAATGTTTTAATCAGAGAAACAGGCTAGGAGTTGACCATAAAAGAGTATACGAGTTTTGAGGTGGCCACATGTTTAACTAAGCAAAGTCTGCCTGCCATTGAGAGTGATTTTCCTTTCTAGGAGGAGAGGGTCCTTCTTACCTGGATCATCACCTCCACAAAGTAAGAGATCCTGGGTCTACCAAAGAACATGGGGACCCCAAGGTAGGTTAAGGGGAGATACCCTTCACGAATACCAAGGTCAAAAATGATACTGGATTTCCTTATTGCAGGTATGTTTTTACCAAAATAAATAAACGACTTTTCCCAATTTACCACCTATCCCGAGACAACATCATAGTGGAGTAAAGAATTGCTGAGGTTTTTCATGTTTCTCCTATCACCCTGAGTGAAGATAATGATATCATTAGAAAAAAGAAGGTGATAGAGGGATGACAGACCCCTTGAAGCACTGATTGTTTTGAAGAACCAATTGAATTTAAAAGGAGTATTTTTATAGAAAACTATTATTATATTCACAATGTTTTTTTAATCCTAATAAATTAAATTAATTATAATTAGTAAGTAATTTTAGGGTAATATATATTTATTTTATCCCATTAAATATATTTTACATTCATCCAAGAGATTTTATAAGAAAAAGATAATAATAAAACTAATTTAACTTATAAAACCCAATATTTTTATTAAGAAAATTTTACTCCCTTTTAATGGTAAAACTATTTTAAATCTAAAATTTGGATATTTTATAAATATTATATGTCAAAATAAACTTCATATTTAAAAGATAATAATAAAAATTATTTTAGGGTGAATTTTTGGCATTTTTCTGTGAAGTTGTATTTTTAATGAATAGTGAAAAATATTGTATTTCATTTCAAAACTACATTTTCATTTAAATTATTTATAAGGTTAAATTAAATTTTAAATTGGTTTCAAAGTTTTATTAAAAGATATTTTTATCAATTAATCCAATTTAGTTCATTATAATAAATTTAAAATTGAAAATGGATATAAAAACATATCAAACTTTTGATCATTTTAACTTTAAAAACCCACATTGTCGACCCTACTGCGGGATTAAATTTAAATTAATTCCTGCCACTTATATGATTGGAATTTGGAAAAATGGATTTCATATTTAGAATAATAATAATTTATAATGTCTAATAAGTTCAAATTAGGGTTTTACAAAAAATATTATTTAAAGTAATTAAAATAAATTTGATCAATTAAGGGTAAATTAAGCTTAATAAGGGACCAAACCATAACCTTAAGGAAAAAATACGGCCTATAAACTTGTCCTAAATCCATTTTATGGACATATTTAGACCATATCCTCTCTTTTATTTAATTTATACCATTATTGGATCAAATTTCAATAAAAAAACGTTGGTAGGGTTTCCCTTTTTCAAAATATTAGAAGAGTGCCACTCCACCTCCATTATAAAAGGCCTCCTATCATACTACTTTCTCACTGAACTCAAGCCACTTAGGTTCAGAAAAACTCTACCAAAATAACTCCTCAACATCCCTAAATTTCTCTTTTAATCCTACTTTGGGCATAAATCCTTCCAAGGAAGCCCTTTGGTGAAAACCAAAAGTAGTTACCCGATTAAGAGGTAACACCCTCCCTCAAACTCCTTTATTTTATTTTCTTTATCAACTCCCTAAAATATTATCATTACATGATTTAATAAAAACAATAGTTTTCTCACTATAATATTATTTTTTATTCTAATTATTATACCTACACTTACACACACTTCCATCCAATGGGTAACGAACAATCTATTTAAATATACGGTGGACTATGCCTTTACTAAATGATGATTGTTCATTTTTTCCTTTATCGCCTCTCATGGTGGAAATTATGATGAAAAATTTGTTTATATATGTTTTATATAATATTTATTGCGTATTTAAGCTGCTTTAATTCTTTTAACACAAAAATCTTTTTAATTTCAATTTGTGCTAATACAATAATTTCGTTTGAGGAAGTGTGGACTACCACCCCCCCAAAGCGATGTGATTCATTCATACACTACATAGACTGTATTAAGGATGAGTTTAGTGAGTATATATGATATAATAAATCTACTATAATAATGATATATATATATATATATATATATATTTTTTTTTGTGTGTTTTACTTTCTTTCTTTGAACACGATAATTAAACAGAAATATCGTTCATACGTACGTACGACTTACCGTCTCCATGAATGGTGTATTCCATTTGATAATTATATATTCTTGTATTATTATAATAAAAATATACTGAATATAAATTATATTTAAATCATGGTTTAAATTATAGAAATCATGATATAAATATTAGGACCAAAGATACAAAAAATTAAGACACATGTGAAAAACAAAATGGATATTACCCGAAGTGAAATCTTAACATAGAATTGCTAACAAGTGAGTGATATAAAGCCACAATAAAACATTGTATGGTATTATAAGTAAGAATATGATACTATTATAGATTTATAATATATTTATAATTATTATATAGGAGTTTTTAATGAGTATGATGGGAGTCAAGACACAAGGTAAGGGAATTTCATCTCACTTCTTATTTCCATGAGATACATGCCTTACTCACCACTCACTAATTTTTTATGGTGTATATACTTCCCATTAATGTATTATATGAATATTATAATTAAATATATGGTTATTGAGATAAGAATTTTATGATATTTCTATCATGGGGTTTAGGTTTCAAAAGTTACTAAATCGGTAATGTAATTTTTTTTTCTCAATTTGTCTTCCTTGAGACACATGCCATGTTATGCACCAATATTGTTATATGAGAGGAATAAACTGAATTTTATATTTTATATCATGAATATACTTCCTTTCATTATATTTTATGATTCATGTAATTTCATTTTCTTACATGGGGAGTATGGTTCAAAGTTACCAAGTTATAATAGTTTATTGAAATAATCTCATCACTTCTTGAGATTGTTTATGATTATGCTTTATTTAATGAAATATTATGATTCATATCTCAATAAAACTCATGAAGTTTATTATCCTTTGTTAATTCAAGATATATTTATGTATTGGTAACTTTTTTCCACTCTTGGTTACATAGGATAATTAAGAGAGTATTTTTTTTTATTAAAGTCTGACTTTACCTGTCTTTTCGGTTGGAAATCTATGTTCATTCAAAATAATGTCTTATAAAAGGTTTCCAAAAATATTATATTATTCTACTATATAATTTAAAATACATTTTCCCATATTTGAACTTTTTAAACAAAAAGGGTTTTAATAAGGAATCTTATTTTTGTTTTCCAGTTGAGGCACCTTTCTGAAATTTTTACTGTGTAAAAGGAATGTTCAGTGTGTTCACATTTATCCACTATCATGAAAAAATTCCCTTGAATCTTCATTTACATGATTAAAAAGTTATTTTACTTAAATTTACCCCCGAATAGTCTATGAATTCATTTTTAAAAGTATTTTTAAAATGTTTACAGGCTATTTTATAAGATTTCAAGGAGAATGGTTTTCAAAAATATATTAAAGATTTTATAAATTTTCAAGTGAAATGGTTGTGAAAATGTTTTCAAGATTTATTTTTAAGTTTAATTAAAAAAATGATATTCAAAAGGTTTTATGTTTTTTAAAAATCATTTTTCAAAGAGGAATGGATATTTTCCTCAAGAACCATTTTTGAAAGATATTTCAAAATTATTTTACATCTAAGATGACATCCATTAATGTTACTCATGAATTTATTAGAAATGATCTAAAGTATCCATTCATATTCTTTATCTGGATGGTTTATGCTTTATGTAATGGTCTTTATGAAACCTATTTCACTTTCATAGGTTTTATGTTTATGAAATCTGTTTTTCTTTCACGGGTTATGTTTTTGATGAAATTATTATGAAAATTGTATCTTTTTCCACAGGTCATAATATGATTACATTTTTATGATACTCATTTAATTTCATGGGTTATGATATGATTTTTTATTATTTTTGGGAACATGTTTTTATTATTTCATTATGAGATGAGTGGGAGCTATATCTCTGTCCAATGCATTTGGTAAAAAATTATATCTCATTAGATAGACTAAGATGGTCTTGAGAGTGAACCTTGAATACCAAGATGGATATAGGAGTAAAACATGTCTACCGGGAAGCTATGAGGAGTAAACTCATGCAACCATTATGGCCATGGGAGTGAACCATTACTAACAAGATGGCATGGGGATTAACTTGTACTATTAAGATGGTTTAGTAAACAATGCCTTGGATATAATGGAAATCATATTATATGCTTATGTGTTTTCCACAATTCCTTGTTTTATTCCTATATTATGCTTTCATGGATCATGTTATTTATTTACTTATGAGTCATGCCTTATAAACTATCATTATTTATGAAACGATATATGTTTATGATCTTTGATATGTTGGGTATGATATTCGAATGTTTTGATCATGTTCCCATACTCCCATGATCATGTTTGTGCGTACATTTCTCCCTTATTTTCCCTTACTGATCATTTCAGCTCACCTATTTTTATGTTTATTTTCCCTAGGTTATGAATATACATATTAGGTTTTATGTGTCTAAGAAGGATTTTAGCCATGAAGAACCTAGTGGGAGATAATATATCTTGCTTATGTACCAGTGTTTATGTTTCCATGTTTCCAAAGGCACTAGACTAGTATGGTCTTTGGGCGTCTATTTTTTTAATGTTTTAAGTGTTATACAAGAGTGATGTAATTTTAATATATTTAAATGATGGGTATTTATAGTTGGTATTATAGTAAAGGTTTAGTTAAGCTTTGGACACTAGGACGAGAAAACCTTAGTGAGAACCCTAAGGACATGTCTAAGGATAAGTCTAAGGACAACGAAAAGAATAGGAAAATGTATTGGAATTTTGGTAAAGGATAGAGTGAGTGGTTTCTAAGAAATAAATCCCTATCTATATACTAAAAGTGTATGTGTTTCTGGGATAGACGTACCTAGGAGTAACAACTTGAAAAAATATTATGGTCATGACTCATGGTAATCTGATACATGACAACATGCCTTTCTACACACCTAGTTTGACACTCCTAAGGGATATGATTTGAGAATTCACAAACTTTTCATGAACCATCATGAAGGATTTAAATAGGAGTTGGTTAGGAATAACCTAGGATAAACCTGATGAGTCATATTTTAGGAAAGGTTTTATAATTTATACATCATATAATTTTTTTTAAATATTATTTAATTCCTTACTATGATAATCATTTATTTATCAATTATTACTTATTTTAGTCAATAGAGGGACTAAGAAGGAACAAGATTAATGAGGAATATGATATAAAATATATTTATGAGAATTAAAATTTTATGATCACTGGAGTGAATGACATTTTGATTATGCCTAATTAGTTTTCAAGGAACACAATAAACTACGTGTACCTTAACCAATTTTCTAACTCACCCAAGAAGATAAATAAGGAGTTCATTGAGAGTTTGGGTAATGGAGATCATGGAGGAAACAATATTAAGTTTCCTTTGTGTTAATAATGTGGAATGAATCACCTAATTTAATGTCTTAGAGGAAAAAGTATATTTTTTGACTATGGAAAAGAGGGACAGAAAGCTAGTGTCTGCAACAGAAAAATGACTAGTTTAGTTAATAAAATAGATAAGAATATTGGACTCATTAAGTCATCATAAAAGGTTAAGTGTTTTAAATGTATAATAAATGGTCATTATGAAACTCAATGTCCTAACTGGAAATCTTATGAAGAGAATCAATAAGGTGTTATGAGTAATGGTTATATTTATGATGATGATGATACTACAGAGGGAACGTGAAAGGAAAGAGGTATTAAGTACTAGGATGGGTTAGCCTTATTATGACTTATTAAGGAATTGGAATAATAAAAGTTTCTATATATTTGGATTGAATAATTATATAGAATTAATGGTGAAGTATGCAAGGATTTTTTAGTTTATGTTTTTCTCTTAGGATTTACAGAATTATGTTGAATATTTCTACGGATTGGAAAAGTGATTTATTGACAATGTGATATTTTGAATAAGGGAAGACAAACCTTAATATGTTATTTATGTTAAGATAATGATGTTTGGATAAAGATATGTTGGATATTAATAAGTAAATTGTATGGTACAAATTATCTTGTAATTGAGTATTGAGAAAGTGTTCTATGTCAACAAGGATGAAGTTTACAACTTATAGAATTTGAAGAATATATCCAATAATCATTGGAATAAGGAAGCATGCATGTTTTCCAAAAGGATTTATGGTAATTAAGTGAGTATATAATGATGGTATTCACATGTTTGGAATTTGAAAAAAAGTGGTACTTTATGATATATGGGGATCAATGCTAAGAATATTTCACGACTTTATTTCTAAATATTTTAATTTTCATATTTCAGAAGGGTTATAATGTTAACCATTTATGGAAAGTTTAAGTTAAAATTCATATGAAGTTAGTAATATTAAAGTTTCATATCTATATATGAGTATTTATTCATATTGGATATCCTATTAAAACTACATTGTGTTGATGATAACTGATGGGATGGAATATCATGGGTCTCATGATCTGTTAGTACTTTAGGAATAAAAAATTCACCTTCTTTTTTAGAGGAAGAGGTTAATAAGATAAATGAAAAATAAAGGGTGATGTTGTCCTAAAATCATGAAAGTATATATTTTTATGAAGATTTATCAACTTTAGGGAAAATTATCTTCAAATAAAAAATGTTATCCTAGTACCATTGTTTTCAAGGGATCAGATGGTCCCTTAGTTCATCACAGATTTATAGCTTTGTCATAGTTTACTTTCTCCTTACCTTGTTATCTATCACTATCCATCAAAACATTATGGTTATATTAATCTTACCTATCCATGTTTTCACTTTCCATCCATGTTATTCTATATGTAGACCTAGTTATATGTTACTTTGGGAAACTTTTATGTTTCCAACCTTCTTTGTTTCTAAAGGAATGTTTAGTGTACATTTTTATGATGTGGGTTTCTGTGAAAGGGAATATAAAGTATCAAACATTTGATAACCCAAATTAATTTTTAGGGTGAAATTAATTTTCGGGGGGGGGGGGGGGGGTATAATTTAACACCCTCAGATTTTGTGAAAAATATTTTTTTATTAATTTAATCTTTTTGATATTTTTCATTTCACACGACACTCAAAATAGTTATTTTATATATTGAAGCACCAAGTTGGATTATGTTATATGTAATTCCAAGTTAATAATGTACTAAATTTTATATAATGGTTAGATTCCACTATATAAAACACTAAAGTAAGGTTATGTTTCACAAAATACTGACATTCCTCGATGGCTTGTGTAACACTCAAGACTGAATGTAACTGAAAAAATAAAATATTTTTTAATGATATATAATAATATATAACCTAGATGTTAAATTAGATTTTATGAATATTATTAACTTAATTATGTAAATATATGGTTTTCAAAAAATATAAAATTTATTAATTAGTTATAAATTGTTTAGAAATGAATATAAGAACCAATTGTATATAAAAATAGTATTTTTATAGAAAACTATTATTGTTCTCAGAAAGTTGTTTTAATCATAATAAATTAAATTATTTATAATTATTAAGTAATTTTAATGGAATATATATGTATTATATCTAAGTAAATATATTTTACATTCATCCAATATATTTTATAATCATAAGATTAGAATAAAACCAATATAATTCCTAAAACCTAATATTTTTATTCTGTTAGTTTTACTACATTTTAATGGAGAACCTATTTTAAATCTAAATTTTGGAAATTTTATAAATATTATATGAAAAATTAAACTTCATATTCTAAATATAATAAAAAAATTAGGTCAGGTTGGATTTTGTGTATTTTTCTGTGAAGTTTTATTTTTTAACGAATAATGAAAAATATTATATTTTAGTTCAAAATCAATTTTTCATCTTATTTATTTATAAGGATAAATTAAATTTTAAATTATTTTTAAAGTTTAATTAGATAATATTTTTATCAATTAGTCAAATTTACGTCATTATAAATAATTTCACATTGAAATTGGATATACAAACTTAGCAAAATTTTGATCATTCTTAATTAAAAAACCCGCATTGTCGACCTAACTACGGATTGAATTTAATTTATTTCATGACACTTATGTGATTTGAATTTAGAGAAATGGATTCCATATTTATAATAATAATAATTTATAATGTATAATGAGGTCAAAATAGTTTTTTATCCAAATGATTAGTGAAATTAATTAAAATTAATTACGACGATTAATGTTAAATTAGGCTTAATAAGAGACTAAAGCATAACCTTAAGCCCAAAATGACCTATAAAATTATCCTAAATCTTTTATATAGCCATATTTATACCCTATAATCCCTTTTATCTTATTTTTACCATTATTGGATCCACTTTCAATAAAATATGCGGGTGGGGTTTCCCTTTTCCAAAATATTACAAGAGTGCCACTCCTCCTCCATTATAAAATGCATCCTCTCCTCCCCCTTCCTCACACATATCAATCCACTTAAGTTAAGAAAAAATATACCTAAATAGATCCAAAAAATCCCTAAATTTCTACTTGAATCATCATTTGGGAAAAAATCCTTCCAAGGAATCCCTTTGGTGCAAACCAAAAGGAGTTACCTGATTAAGAGGTAACACCCTCCTTCAAACTCCTTTCTTTTATTTTCTTTATCCACTACCTAAAATATTTTCAATACATGATTGTATAAAAACACCTGTATATTAAATATAATATTATGTTTTTATGCTTAGGATTATACTTACACTTACACACACTTCCATCTAATGGGTAACGAATATATTGTTTGTGTGTACGACGGACTACCGCCTCACTAAACGATGGTTGTTTATTTTTCCATTACCGCCTATCATGGTGAAAATTTTGATGAAAATTATATTTAAATATGTTATATATAAAATTTATTATGTATTTAATCTTATTTAATTATTTTAAAACACATATCTTTATACTTTACATTTGGTGTTAATACAATAATTTCGTTTGAGGAAGTGTTGTATACCGCCCCCTTAAAGTGACGTGATTCATTCATAAATTACATAGAACATATTAAGGATGGTTTTATGGAATATATATGATATATATTATATAATAAATCTACTATAATAATGATATATATATATATATATATATATATGTCTTTTACTTTCTTTCTTTCAACACGACAATTAAGCAGAAATATCATTGATGTGTACGTACGACTTAACATCTCCATGAATGGTGTATTCTATTTGATACTTATATATCATAAGAATTATTATAATTAAAATATAAATTATATTTATATCATGATTTAAATTATGTAAATCATGATATAAATATAAATACCAAAGATATAACAAATTATGACACATGCAAAAAATAAAGCAGATATTACCCGAAGTGAAACCTTAACATATAATTATTAAAAAATAGGTGATATAAATCCATAAAAAAACCATTTATGATATTATAAGTAAGAATATGGTTCTATGATATATTTATTATAAATTTATATTTATTATATATAAGTTTTGAATGAGTACGATGAGAGTCAAGACACATGGTAATGGAATTTCATCTCACTCCTTATGTCCATGAGATACACACATTGTTCAGAACTAAATTATATTGTGAGATGTATATACTAACCATTAATGTATTATATGAATATTATAATAAAATATATGGGTATTTACATAAAAATTTTATGATCTTTATATCATGGGGTTTAAGTTTTAAAAGTTTCCAAATCGGTAATGCAATTTTTGTCTCAATTTACCTTCTTTGAGACACATGCCATGTTATGAACTTATATTTTTATATGAGGGGTATAAAATTACTTTGAAATGTTATATCATGAATCTAATTCCTTTCATGATATTTTATGATTCATTTAATTTCATTTTCTTACATGGGGAGTATGGTTCAAAGTTACAAAGTTATAAGAATTTATTTAAATAGTCTCATCACTTCTCATAATTGTTTATGATTATGATTTCTTTGATGAAATATTATGATACATATATTAATAACACTAGTTAATTTTATTCTACTATGGTTATTAATGATATATTCATGCATATTGTTCCACTCTTTGATACATAATATATTTAAGAAAGTGTTTTTTTAATAAAGTATGACTTCATCTCTCTCTTCGGCTGAATATATGTGTTCATTCAAAATAATATCTTCTAAAAGGTTTCAAAAAATATTATATTATTATATTATGAACTTTAAAAGTCATTTTTTCCCATATTTTAACTTTTTAAATAAAAATTGTTTTAATAATCAATATTTTTGTCTTTTTCCAATCGAGGTACCTTTCTAAGCTTCTTTACGATGTAAAAGGAATGTTTGATGTATTTGAATTTATCTGCCATCATGGACGACATTCCCTTAAATCTTCCTTTACAAGATTAAAAAGTTATTTTCTTAATTTTTTTAATCCTAATATTCATGTAATTTATTCATTTTCTAATTATTTTCAAAGAAATATTTTTAAAATGTTTTCAATCTATTTTATATGTTTTCAAGGTGAATGATTTTAAAAAATATTTTCAAGATTATTTTATAAGTTTTCAAGTGAAATGGTTGTAATTTTTTTTTCAAGATTTATTTATAAGTTTAATTCCTAGTAAATGTTTTTATAAAAGGTTTTATGTTTTTAAAAATCATTTTTCAATGAATAAATGATATTTTCCCCAAGAATTATTTTTTAAATATATTTCAAAATTATTTTACATATTAAGATGACATCCATTGATGTTACTGATGGATTTATTGGAAATTATCTAAAGTCTCCGTTCATATTCATTGTATGAATGGTTTATGCTTGATGTAATGGTCTTTGTGAAACATGGTTATCTTTCATGGGTTATATGTTTATGAAATACTCTTTTCTTTCACGAGTTATGTTTTTGATGAAATGATTATGAAAATTTTATCTTTTTTCTAGAGGTTATGATATGATTACATGTTTATGATACCCATTTAATTTCACGGGTTATGATATGATTGTTTATGATTTTGTATCCCATGTATGTATGATTGAATTATGAGATGTGTGGGACCTATATCTCCCTCCAATGTATTAGAAAAATATTTATATCTGATGAGATATACTAAGATAGTCTTGGGAGTGAACCTTGACTACCAAGATGGCCATAGGAGAGAACCATGATTACCAAGATAGTATGAGGAGTGAAATCATGCTGTTAAGATGTCTATGAGAGTAAACCATGACAACCAAGATGGTATGGGGAGTGAACCCATACAACTAATATGGTCTTGGCAGTGATGCCTTGGATTCTATGGATATCATATTATATGTTTATGTGTTTTCCAAAATTCCATGTTTTATTACTACGTTATGATTTCATGGATTATGTTCTTCAATTACTTACGAGTCATGCCTTATTAATTGTCAAGATTAATTAAATTATACATGTTTATGATGCTTGATATGTAGGGTATGATCTTAAATTTTTTGGATCACGTTATCATACCCTTAAGATCATGTTTATGATTAGATGTCTCCATTATTTTCCCTTACAGAGCATATGATATTACCCTTTTTTATGTTTCATTTCCCTAGGATATGAAGATATATATTATGTTTTATGTTTCTAAGAAGGGTTCTAGTCATGAAGAAACTAGTGAGAGATAATTTAGCTTGCTTATGTACTAGTGTTTATGTTTTCTTGTTTTCAAAGGAACTAGACTAGTTATAAGAACCCGTACCTCCTTTTCAGGTACGTTTTTCCATTTTTTTGAGTTTTTGAGAAAAGAGGAGTTTCTGGAAAATTTTGATGTACACATCATGTACTTTATGAGTACACGCCATTTACTTTTATGCTGCTCGAGGCCATGTGCTGGTCATGTCATGGCCACACACACGACCATGTAGGGATGATATGGAGGCCACCTAAAGCGGAGTATAGAAAAGCCCAGTACACACCATGTACTATAAAAGTACATGTAGTGTACTTTTTTTATTAAAAAGACCAGGGTCGCGTCTAATGGACAGAACCGTATTCTTCTAGGTGTTCTTCGTCCGAGAGCTCCAGTACAGACATGAATCTCCTTCGAGTTCCCGAGACTCTGTCCGTCCTCCGAATTGAACATCGTCGATTGCATTGGAACCACAACAGTAATCTCTTGCTTCTCCTAGAGCTTTGTTTTCCAATTCCTCCTCTTTTTCAAGTTATTGTGGGTTGAGCTATTTGTGAATTTTTATAGATCTACGATGTTCTAAGGAGGTTCAAGCCTCATAGTTCATGTATATCAATCTCCTAACATCAAAGTAGGTGGTTTGTGCCTTTCTGTAGAAAGTCTTTGAGTATTTTGTATAAATTCCACCAATACCCTTGAACGGGGTATTGTGTGTTTTCTGTTTTGCCCTTGTTATTGCCTACTTTTCTTATATGCTAGATTAGAGGATATTCCTTGTGAATATGGTTATTTACTGTTCTTTGGATGTTTTCCCTTGCATGTTTTCCTGTTTATGACCGTTTGGTCTAGTTTTTCCTATTAGGATTTTTCTAGTTCCATGCCTAGTTTATAGGATGGTGTGACTGTTCTTCCTTTATGAGATGTTGTAGACTACTATCCAAGTATTTCTTGAGGATACTTTGTCCATTATATGATGCGATACTTACTGAATTTATACAGGGCTGTGAGAACCTAGTATAGTAGACCACAAGGAGAATGGACGTAAGGACTTCTCCAGAGTTTCTTTATTTTACGATGCGAGACCACAGGGGGAACTGACATTGAGTGCTTCCTCAGTGTGTCTGTAGTTACTCGACGCAGGCCACATGGGGAATGAGACGTTGAGTGCTTCCCCAAAGCGCCTTTAGTACGATACGAGACTATAGATGGATTTGACGGTGAGTGATTCCCCAGAGAGTATATTATTTCTTTATCTGAACCAGAGGGGTGAGACTGTGTGTGACTCTCAGAGGGTTTCTAGTGTGGGTTGGTTGAACCATAGGGGTTAGGATGTGAGAACTACCCGAAGGTTACCTGTTTGTTCTACTTTCTTGAGTGACTGTTTACTTGTTTGTAACTATGTGCTAGAACTGTGGATTGTTTACTGCTCTGTATTATCCTGTTTACTTCTTACTGTTTACTGCTTACTATACTTTACCTGCCATATATTCACTGACTGTTAGGCACGGATCTTTGGGTGGTTTCTTAATGAGAATTTGTCTTACACCCTATTTGGGTCATGCTTTTGGGCCCAAATAGATTATATTGTTGTAGGTATAGATAAGGGAAAACACCATTCTACTTCAGGTACTTGACTTGCTGAGGAGTTGGAGAGTATGGGACCAAGCTAGGGCTTACGATGCTGAGGAGTTATTTGTTTACTTTTCTGAGTTCTTTGGTTTCATAATGTATTCATCTTTTTGACTTGTTTGGCTATTTTCCTAGACATATATGTATCATGCATCATTTCATTTATATATATGTGTGTGCTCCAACTGTTTAATATTTAGTCTTCTGCTGTTATTGTTGGATATTTACTACTTCTGTTGTTGTATGGGTTGTCACTTCCACTGTGTACTCTGCCAATGAGGGCATACTTTCCCCACTATCACACCCAAGACCCTCGTTGCTAGTCGGTAGCCTCTGGAATAGTTTCTCTTGACTTACTGTTTGGATCCTTTACCCAGGGATATGATGAAATAGGTACTTAGTAATAATATGTGTCTGGGAGTAGCTAACCCATGTACCGAGAAAAGCCATATTATCTCGTTTATTGCAATTTTATTGGTTTTCAATTTTACAGTTGATTTGATTTCACCTTGAGTGACTCACATGAGGTGTGTTGTTACTATTGATATTATTGAGGTTTTATTTCTGTTGCAACCCGATGAGATGAGGGTATTCCATCTCATGCATCATATAGGTACTTGATAGAAATCACATGTCATGCATTTTTCCATGCCATCTAGGATGAAATAGTGATTGCATGTTGTTGTGATAGATGATGTGTTAAATATGCATGCTGTTGTGATAATTTCCTTGATAGAATACATGCTGTTGATTAGAATTTGTTTGTGTAGAGATTTACTGGAATGAACGCCAAATTTTGATTCTTGAGGTGTTATGGGCCCTCATAAATCGGAACTTGGTGGATCATTGACCTTTTTCCCTTGTACATGATATATAGGAGATGCCAAGCTTTTATTCGCGGGGAGTATAGGCCCTCATGGATCGGAATTTGGAACCTTCATGCTTGTTTCCTGTGTTCTCTAGGCTTCAGAGCAGTTTCTGAGCCGCTAAACGGAAAAAACAAGAATACACGACGTGTACTTTATGAATACATGTCATGTAGTTTTCTATACCGTGTTACTAACTGTGTGGGTAGAAACACGAGGTTGTGGAAAATCTTCAGGAACACGCCGTATATGGTAAGTACACGCCGTGTTGTAGTGACCGTGTGTCTACCCGTGTGACTAATGACACGGGTGGATAAACTTTGAATTTACACACTGTGTCCTGCTTGTACACTCCGTGTCTTGTGATCTAAGTACCTGTTCATGTCACTAACAACACGGGTCAAGGAAAGTCCTTCAAGAACACGCCATGTTTCCATGGAGCACACCGTGTAGAGAGAGTCGTGTAGCCGGCCGTGTAACTAACAACACGTGTCGTTAAAAAATTATCTAGTACACGCCGTGTCATTAGTGAACACACCATGTAGTCTAGGATTAAGAGGACTATGTGGGTTATCCATGTAAGGAGACTCGGGAAGGGGAATAGAGTTCAAGTACACGTCATGTGTGGGGACAACATGTCGTGTGGTTTCGGCATTACACGACCAGTTGTGGAAGAAGTACACACACATGTGAATGACTTAAGAGAACACGCTGTGTAGTTTTTATACACACCGTGTAGTCATGTTTTGTAAAACATGAATGCCTTATGTTCCCTATTCCTTCTTGTGCCTTCAGTTTTCATTACTTGTTAATTCCAAATCTATGTTGTGCTTTTGACCTCTCATGGCTATGGCACCGAGACGTCCTCCGGTTGTTTGCCAGTTGCAGGGCAGTGATTAGACGCCAGATATGGATGATCAGGGACCTCCTACAGATCCTCCTGCCGTGCCAGCCTTGGCACCGATAGTTATACCAGTTGCAGGTGCTGATTTGTAGTTTAGGGAAGGTTTTCTGAGGATGATACAGACCTTCCAGGGAGCTCCACCTCCGGCCTCGGCTATAGAAGGCCTTACACGGATTTTCCAGCAGCAACATCCTCCCACCTTCTCAGGGGAAGGAGGACCTCAGGCTTCAGAGTCATGGCTAGAAGCCATGATGATGATATTTGAGAATATGGAGATGCCTCTAGAAAGGTGGGTCATGCTCACTACCTACATGCTCTGAGACTCCGCCAAGAGGTGGTGGGACGTGATCTCACAGGCGGGTCATCAGCAGGTTATGGCGTGTGTAACACCCTGAGATTTTATGAAAAATATTCTTTTAATTTAATTAATGTCTGTGTTGTATGCTACACCAAGATTACCTTGCGCTATATGCAACACCGTATTAGCTTGCAGTATACGTAACACTATTCTTGGATCGTGTTCCACATAATTTTGATAATAGTTATTCTACGCAACATTGAGTATATATATATATATATTCAATGTATAAATGAAATATGGTTCGATTCTGTTATATGAAACGATGAAGGATTCTTGCACATCACGCAACCCTGACTTGGCTTGCATTACACGCAATCACGACCTTCCTCGATAGCGTGTGTTGTACGCAATACCGGGTTTTACTAAACAACGATATATTATTATAATATTATTATGAACTAGTCGTTATGAATATTATTAACTAAATTTTGAATTTTATAACATTATTATTCATCTTACACATTTTCTAGAACATGGTATAAGAACAAAATAAATATTTCGGGTAAAATAAGTATTTTTCAAAAAATGCAGTTTTGCCGCCTTTTGATGGCGCACCCACTTTAAATCTAGTTTTTGACATGTTTATAAGTTCAATTTGACAAAATAAAATTTTTCTTTTGAATCATGAAATAAAAATTTACTTTGGATAAAATTTTCATATTATTCTGGTAACTTTCATATTTTGATGAATAGTAAAAACACACTATATTTTAATTAAAAACAACTTTTTTCATCGCAATAATTTATATGGTTAAATTATAATATTGAATGGTTTTAAAGTATAAATAGAATATATTTTTACCATTTAATATAATTTATGTCATTATCATTGATTTTACTTTAATTTCGTAGGTTAAATCAATTCAATCTTTTGCAATGTTTTAAAGAAAAACCCGTTTTCTTTCGACAACGTGATTAATTTAAATTTAATTTCTGAAACTTTTTGTATTGAATTTAGAAAAATGTATTCCATATTTGGAATCAGTGGGTCCAAATTATGTTAATAAGCTACTTTTTATTTTTGGGAATTATGAATAGTAACTACGGTAAATTTTATTTACCATAGTTAAAGGTAAATCGAGTAATTAAGGGTAAATATAATATTATAAAATTACCCTAACACATGACAAAATTATATTGGATGGCTGAAGTTAGACCCATATAACCTAAGGGTCGGAGTAGATTCATTTTATGGACTTTTGACCATGAAAATAATTTAATTATTATTAAAACCAAAGAAAGTGACAACATGTCACTCTCTTAAATCTTATAAGTATAATAATTTTAATTTAGTAATAAACATCATAAAACTTCTAAAATGAATAGTCTCCAGAAATATAATAAAATTATATACATCATGATAATTTATTTATAATTTTTAGGGATTAAATAATTGTCATTAATGGTGATAAATTAATGATACCGAAATTATTTATTAAGTGGAAAATAAGTAATATAGTTTTTATTGAAATAATAATACACATTAAAAGGCCCAAAAACCTGAAAAAAACTTATTTTTAGTGTATATATACACCTTAATAATCCAATGACCTAATATATAACCGTTTGGAGCCTTATAAAAGTGATTATGACACTTATATTATTTTATTTTAAATGATGCCAAAGATTTCACCTTCATAATTTAATAAATATAACAATTTACATATTCTTATTTTAAGATGATAAATTAGAGTAAAAGTATTATTGTGAAAGGTAATAGATTTATCTTAATCATTGGATTTTATTTTTAATTTTTATGCAACAAATCAGTATATTAAATAATTATACAAAAATGTTGTAGTAATTATTTTTTTAAGAGATAAACCAAATAAATGGTTTTAAAAATAATAAAATAAATATTATATGAACTATTTAATGTGATACAATAATTTTATAGATACATATGACCTTTTATGAATCTATTAAAGCTTTTAGTTCGAACATATATTCTTTATATATTTTATTTAAATTCAAATAAATGAATAGTGTCAAAATTGACACTATTGTTATTTTATAAAAATAACATATTTTAAAATTGTTTAAAAATCACAAAAATATTTAAAAATTATAAATTTAAATTTATATGGTCTATAATGTTATAAAGTAAACAATTATGTAAAATTCACAACAAATAAGTAATTATTTGTTATAATTTAATGTTTAGAATTTTATTACCACAAATAAACTTAAATAGATTAAATAAGGATAAATCAAAATGATAAGGTTTAAAATAAGATCCAAACATGTCTAAATTTGATTTGTTGATGATATTACAACCCTATATCATATAATATTTGAATATGAGTCATTTTTGGAGGTTTTTAAGTGGGGTTAGATTTATTATAAATTAATATTTTTAAGAATTGCAAAGGTGCCCCTCTCCTCCCTTATAAAAGGGCACCTCCTCCCTCTCTTCCACACACCAATTCGAGCCTTCAAGATCGGCCAAACCCTACCCAATTATCTTCTCCACTTCCCTGGAAACATCCTAGAGGTCCTTGTATTCTTCAAAGACCAAATTTAATGCCCTAAGAGGAGGTCTCAAAGAGGCGCTTCAAAGAAGAGGTAATTTCCATTACCGATTCTTTCACCTTTATTTCTTCTTCCACTTCTTCTTATTAGGTTATTTCATTATGAAGTAATAACATCAGTATAAATAATATACTGATATGTTATTATAAGTATTAAACAACCCTATTTCACCTTCTATCCATCCTACGGAAAATGAAATCACCGCGCATGCGTACGTACAGAATACCGTTTCCACGCCGTGGTGTAATCTATTTTCCACCACCACCTTACTTGGATGGGTATAATGGTGTAAATAATAACTATATATGATTATTTTAAAGTGATATTTATTCTGTAATAGTATACATACACTCCAATAAAATTTCACGATCATGGGAACGATATCATCGCTCGTACGTACGTACGGAATACCGTCTCCACGACGCGATGAGATTCATTCTCAATGATTAACCATTAATAAATGATTATAAAGTATATATAATAAGTAATAATGAAATATATGACATAATAATGATACTGTATTAATGTATATATATATATTTATGTCATCCAATTAATTCCATTCAATTCAACAAGGAAACGAAAACAACGTTCATGCGTACGTACGACCTACCGTCTCCATGAACGATGTATTTCTTTGCATTTATCGATCTACTATATATATGTATATTATAAATATATATTATATATAAATCATGTTTTACATTCTGTATGTAAGTAATCATGATCTAAGTAGTCATATGAATAATTACAAGTCAAAACACGGACGACAAATGAAACGATTTTACCCAAAACACTCTTTAACATGGAATTTACAAAAGAACGGGTAATATAAAGTCATAAGTGAACCATATAAGATATCATAACAGTTAATATGATTCTTTAATAAGTCAATAACATTATTTAAATCATTATATATGAGGTTTGAATACGTACGAAGCATATCAGACCTAAGGTAAGGGATAATTTTGCAAATCTCATTTTTATCCGAGATTGCTTATTCGTAAGTATTTACTGGGGTTATTTCTATCATCCATGTCCATGTTTTATAAAAGTGTTTTCATGTATGTTTTAAGTCCTTTTTACCAATTTTTACTTTACTACATGGTATGTAAGGAATCTTCCTTTTGTTTACGTTACAAGGTACTTTTTGACTTTTCTGGAAAAAGTACGAAAATAATGTTTTTTAACTTATACGGCACAAACGGATTTTTACGGTTTTATAAAGCCTTATTTTCATGAAGCTTCCTCCAAAAGATTTGATGAATATTTTAAACAAAATTTTTTTCTTTTAAAATTACATGACATTTTGTGAAAAGAAAATGATTTTGAAGAAAAAGGGATATTTTCCTCAAGAATTCATTTCAAGTGTTTTATCAAAACCATTTTTCATCTCAGATGACATTATTTCATATGTGTATGTTTCAAGTATAATGTCTCTATGATTTACATGGTTTCAATTCTCTTATTATGAAATTATATCCACTTCTTTTATATGGATTATGTGATGATGGGATGATGTTTATGAAACCCATTTTATTTATTGGGTTTTTATGAATGATGTATGTTTATTTTGTGGCACAAGTAAGAATGATTTCATTATGAGATGGGTGGGACCTATATCTCCCTCCAATGCATTGGGTAAATATTTATATCTCGTGAGATAGACATGGCTGGAACGACAAGTTAAACCGGTTCAGTAATACAGGACATGAACGAGGAGTGAACTCGATTCAGAAAGGGACTTTTTCCACTAAGATGGTCTTGGCAGCAATGCCTTGGCTACTATGGAAATCATATCATGTGCTTAATGGCTGCCATAATAACATGTTTTATTCCCATGCTATTTTATCATTCGTAATGTTTCTTTATGATCTATACCTTACGTACTTCCATGTTTTATGTCATTTCTCAAGATTTTAATGTTTAAACATTATGTTCATGTTTTTAAGTTTAAAGTTATATGGTATGTTTTATTTTATCCATGCTTAACCTTACCGAGCATTTTAGCTCACCCTTTTTATGTTTTCTTTTCCCCAGGATATAAATAAAGGTTTTAGGAATGAAAAAAAGGGGAAGATCTTTATGGGAGATGTTGAAGATCTTTCACCACGATTAAAAGATTACGTTCCAAGTTTCCAAAGACACTAAACTATTATGGTCCTTGTGTGTCTGTTTTTGTTATGTATTAAGTATTCCGCTAAAGTAATGTAATGTCCATGTACGTCAAGCTTTGGGTCTCTACAGCATGGGAGGAGTTTCAACACGTCTTTTATGACTACTTCTATCCAGAGACCCTGAGGGCCAACCGAGCCTGGGAGTTCATGAGCCTAGAGCAGGGTACTCTTTTGGTCATGGAGTATTCCTCCCATTTCACCAAGCTTCAGCATTTCACAACCCTATAGGGTGAAGATGGGTTGTTCTTGTCAAGGAAGTTTTAGGATGGTCTCAACCGGGAGATCTGCTCGTAGGTGAATATCTTCAGGCTGACTTCCATCGCTTCCTTTGTCAACCAGGTACTGATTACAGAGAATTATCTGAGAGATTATAGAGCTGAGAGCCAGGGTGGTTCCACTTCCAGAGTTAGTGCTCGACCAACCGACAACAAGAAGTGCCATAGGGAGTCTACGCGCAGTGATCCGAGGCGGCGTGACACATCTTCAGGTAGCCAGGTAATATGATACCAGTGTGGTAGGGCTGGACATAAGGGGCTACAATGTCAGAGGGACCTAGTGGAGTGACAATCTTGTGGAACGATGGGTCACCTTCAGCACTTTTGTCAGGTTTTCTCACCAGCATCTAGTGATAGAGGTTCATCCATGACTCCTCGTTTAGGGGCAGTGCCACCAGTTTCTCACCAGTCTGGTAACTGGAGTACTTCCAGCCATTCAGGCCAACATGGATGTCATGGCTGGGGTGGTCAGTCTCGGATCTATCAGCGACAGTAGGGCGGATCAGCTCAGAGCAGTCAGGCAGGGCCACAGGGCTATGGTACAGGTCAGTCTTTTGCAGTAGAGCAGACCCAACCGGAGAAGGATCCCGGACCTTATACAGTTCGAGGTACGATCTTAGTAGCCTCAGTTTTATCTTCAGCTATTTTTGATAATAGTGATACGAATAACTTTATCTCTTTTTCTGTTATGGAGAGACTTGGGCTCTGCTTCTTTTCCTATGTCGATACATTGACTCTAGACATACTGTTGGGGATCAGAGCGTTTAGTGTTCGTCAGTGCTGGGAGTGCCCTCTTGAGGTTATGGGGTGTCACTTATTATGAGACCTCTATGTCCTAGAGATGACAGGCTACAATGTCATTATCGGAATGGACTGGCTAGTTCCCTTCCAGGCAGTCGTCGATTGTTATCGCCGTAGAGTGAGTTTCGTATCACCAGAGGGTGGATCCTTTCTTCATAAGGGCGAATGGGATGTCCAGGCGAGTAGATCAGGGCGTGAGAATCATGGGCTAGGCAGAGTTACAGCTCAGATTTCTAGTCTATATCTGGATGACCAGGGGACTTCACAATTAGACTTTCCTCCAGTGGTGGATCATTTTAGATATGTCTTTCCAGAGGAATTTTCGGGTTTTCCTCTGGAGCGTGAGGTAGACTTATCGATTGAGCTCATTCCAGGAGCGGCACCGATGTCTATTCCTCCTTATAGGATGGTGACACCTGAGCTACAGGATCACAAGAAGTAGTTGGAGGAGTTGCTGGATAATGGTTTCATCCGACCCAGTACTTCTCCTTGGGGATCACCTGTCCCGTTTGCAAAGAAGGCAAGTGGTACCCTCAGGCTGTGTGTGGATTATCGGAAGTTGAACCAGTTGACGGTCTAGTACTGATATCCCTTTCCAAGTATTGATGACCTCTTTGATCAACTTCGAGGATCCCAGGTGTTCTCAAAGATCGATTTGAGGTCCGGTTATCATCAGTTGCACGTTAGACCATCAAATATAACTCTTACAGCCTTTAGGAGAAGGTATAGTCTATATGAGTATATGGTTATTCCATTCGGACTCATGAATGCACCTGCAGTTTTCATGGCACTGATGAACCGAGTGTTCCATCCATACTTGGATTCATTCGTGGTGGTATTCGTGGATGACATCTTGGTGTACTCTCACACTCGAAACGACCATGATACACATCTTGAGATAGTTTTGAGTATACTGAGATAGCATCAGTTATAAGATAAGCTCTCAAAATGCCACTTTTGGATGGATCAGATTCACTTCTTGGGTCATGTTATCTCAGAGACATGAGTATCAGTAGACACAGAGAAAGTGAGAGCAGTAGTTTCCTGGGAGAATCCGAAGAACGTCTTCAAGGAGAGGATTTTTATAGGGCTGGATGGATACTACAAACGCTTCATACAGGACTTTTCACTCTTAGCAGCACCACTGACAGGTCTGAATAAGAAGGGTACGAAGTTCTTGTGGTCAGATTTTTGTGAGTCGGCCTTTCAAGGGCTGAAAGGGAGGTTGACGTCAGCACCGATACTAGTCTTGCCAGATCCGAGAAAGAGCTAAACTGTTTACTGTGATGTAGCAGGTATCAGGCTGGGAGCTATGATTATGTAGGGAGATGGAGTTGTTGCCTATGGGTCTCGACAGTTAAGTCCACATGGAGGAACTTCCCGACACATGATCTGGAGTTGGCAGCGGCTATTCATGCCTTGCGCTGTTGGAGACATTATCTTCTGGGAGAGAACTTTGTGGTTTTCACTGACCACAAGAGTCTCAAGTACATCTTCACTCAGTGTGATCTGAATTTGAGGCAGCGCAGGTGGGTCTAGTATCTTTAGTCCTTTGACTTTGAGCTTGCCTATACACCTGGGAAGGGAAACGCAGTGGCTAACGCGTTGAGTATGAGAACTCAGATTCAGGTAGTTCAGGAGGCCAGCAGTGAGTGGAAACTCATGGATCTATTCTCTGAGATGCATTTGGAGGTGCACGGTAGATAGGAGAAAACTTTCCTATCTTCTACAGCTATTACCTCTACACTTTTTGATTAGGTATGAATGAGGCAGCTATTAGATTCGGAAGGCCAAGTCCTATGGGAAAACGTTTTAGGAGAAGACCCTATTCCTAGATGGACAATGGGTGAGGATGAGATATTTCACTTCCAGGGATGCGTATGGGTGCCAACAGACATACAAGAAGAGCTAATGTGGGATTTTCATTCCTCAGTTTGGGTAGTTCATCCTGGCATCACCAAGATGTATCGTGATCTACACCGCCAGTATTGGTGGCCAGGTATGAAGAGGGTTGTTGGTAGTTTTGTCATGAGGTGTTCCACTTGTCAGTAGGTGAAGGCACAACATCAGAGACCATCATGTCTTTTACAGTAGTTAACCTTTATCGAGTGGAAGTGGAATGACGTCGCGATGGACTTCGTGACCGGTTTTCTGAGATCGCCTTGAGGGAATGACACTATTTGGGTTGTCATCGATAGGCTCATGAAGGTTGATCACTTCTTGCCGATCAAGGAGACCTTCAGTGTTGATGAGTTGGGACGGTTGTTTATTCGAGAGATTTTATGCCTACATGGAGTTCCATACTCCATTGTTTTAGACAGATATGCACACTTTACTTATCAGTTCTGGCATAGAATTCAGAAGGCTTTGGGTACACAGGTACTTTTGAGTACATCATACCATCCCCAGACAGATGGCTAGTCAGAGTGCACATTTCAGGTGCTTGACGATATGCTCTGAGCTTGCATTCTGGACTTTGGAGGTTCTTGGGAGAAGCATATACCTCTTGTGGAGTTTTCCTACAATAATAGTTTTCAAGAAACTATTCAGATAACACCTTATGAGGATTTGTATGGTAGACAATTCCGATCACCCTTATGTTGGATGGAGGCAGGAGAGGTAGCTTTATTGGGACCTCATCTTGTTCAGGAGAACTCAGAGCAGATAGAGTTGATTAGGAAGAGTATGGATATGACACAGTCTCTACAGAAGTCTTATGCTGATCAGAGGAGAGGAACTCTGGAGTTTGAGGTCGGGGATCAGGTGTTCCAGCGTGTCACACCAAGGTTGGGACACAAGAGGATTAGGAGACAGGGTAAGCTTTCACCGAGGTAGATCGATCCAGTTGAGGTGTTAAAGAGAGTGGGTCCAGTTGCCTATCGGTTGCAGTTACATCAGAGGTACCAGGCTATGCACGACATCTTCCCCGTTTCTCAACTATGAAGTTACTTTTCAGACCTATATTATGTCTTTCAACCTGAGGAGGTTGATCTCAAAGAGGATGCATCGTTTGAGGAGAATCCTATCTGGATTGTCGACCACATTACAAAGGTTCTCCGTGGCTGGTCTGTTCCTCTGGTACGGGTGCTATAGCAGCATGGGTGAGTACCGGACGAGACTTGGGAGAGGGAGGCCAATGTGCGATCATAGTGGCCAGAGCTATTCGGGGTTTCTTCCTCTATCCTCATTAGGGAAATTTGGGGAAAAATTTCTTTAAGGGAGGAAGTTTGTAAGAACCCAGACCTCCTTTTCAGGTACGTTTTTACTTTTTATAGAGTTTTTGAGAAAAGAGGAGTTTCTAGAAAATTTTGAAGTACATGTCATGTACTTTATGAGTACACACCATGTAATTTGATTCCGCTCGAGGCCGTGTGCTGACCATGTCATGGATACACACACGGCCATGTAGGGGTGATGTGGAGCCCGCCTAAAGCGGAGTACAGAAAATCCTGGTACACGACGTGTACTCTAAAATTACATGCCATGTACTTTATTTTTTTTCATTAAACGGACCAGGGTCGCATCTAACAGACAGAACTGTCTTCTTATAGGTGTTCTTCGTTCGAGAGCTCCCGTATGGCTGCGAATATCCTCTAAGCTCCCGAGCCTCCGTCCGTCCTCTGAATAGACCACCGTCGATTGCGTTGGAATCGAAGTGGTAATCTCTTCCTTCTCCTAGAGATTTGTTTTCCAATTCCTCCTCTTTTGCAAGTTATCATGGGATGAACACTTTGTGCGTTTTCATACATCTATGACATTATAAGGAGGTTCAAGACTCGTGGTTTATGTATAGTGATCTCCTAACGTCAAGTTAGGTGGTTTGTACCTTTCTGTAGAAATTCTTTGAGTATTTTGTGCAAATTCCACCAATACCCTTGAACAGGGTATTGTGTGTTTCCTGTTTTCCCTTGTTTTTGTCTGCTTTGCTTATATGTTTGAGTAGAGGATATTGCTTGTGAATAGGGTAATTTACTATGCTTTGGATGTTTTTCCCTGAAATGTTTGCCTGTTTATGATCATTTGGTCTAGTTTTTCCGGTTAGGCTTTTTCCAGTTCCATGCTTAGTTTAGAGGATGGTGTGACTGTTCTTCCTTTCTAAGATGTTGTAGACTACTAGCCAAGTAGTTCTCGAGGATACTTTGGCCGTTACGCGATGCGATACTTGATGACGTTATACAGGGCTATGAGAACCTAGTATAGTAGACCATAGGGAGAATGGATGTAAGGGCTTCTCCAGAGTGTCTTTATTTTACGATGCACGACCATAGGGGGAATTGACGTTGAGTGCTTCCTCAGAGTGTCTGTAGTTCCTCGACGCAGGTCACAGGGGGAATGAGACATTGAGTGATTCCCCAGAGTTCCTTTAGTATGATACGAGACTATAGGGGGATTTTATGGTGAGTGCTTCCCCAGAGAGTCTATTATTTATTTAGCTGAACTAGAGGGGTGAGACTGTGTGTGAATCTCTAAGGGTTTCTAGTGTGGGTAGGTTGAACCATAGGGGTTAGGCTGTGAGAACTATCTGAAGGTTACCTGTTTGTTCTGCTTGCTTGAGTGACTATTTACTTGTTTGTAACTTTGTTCTAGAACTATGGATTGTTTACTGCCGTGTATTATCCTATTTACTGCTTACTGTTTAATGGTTACTGTACTTTACCTGCCATATATTCACTGACTGTTAGGCAAAGATCTTTGGGTGGTTGCCTATTGGGACTTTGTCTCACACCCTGTTTGGGTCATGATTTTGGGCCCAAACAGATTATATTGTTCTAGGTATAGATAAGGGCAATCTCCCTTCTACTTCAGGTACATGACTTGCTGAGGAGCTGGAGATCATGGGACCAATCTATGGCTTGCGATGCTGAGGAGTTATTTGTTTAATTTTTTGAGTACTTTGGTTTAGTAATGTATTCAGCATTGTGAATTGTTTGGATGTTTTCCTAGACATATATGTATCATGAATCATTTCATTTATATATATGTGTTTGCTCCATTTGTTTACTGTTTAGTCTTCCGTTGTTGTTGTTGTTGGATATTTACTGCTTCTGCTGTTATATGGGTTGTAACTTCCGCTGTGTACTCTGCCAATGAGGGAATAATTTCCCCACTATCACACCCAAGGCCCTCTCTACTAGTCGGGGACCTTTGGAATTTGAGGAAATTCTCTTGAGTCCATGTGACCAACTGGGTATGGGGCGCCTATAGGCAGCTTCTAGAACCAGGACGTTACACTAGTACTGTCTTTGGGCATTTATTTTTGTAATGTTTTAAGTATTACAAAAAAAGTGATGTAATGTCAATGTATGTCAAGAATGGATTATTATAGGTCATCGATCCGTGGTAGTGGATAATTTTTCTTTTAGTTACCTAATTTAGGAGATGTTTGTCCACACATAACATCAAGCTCCCATTAGCCTTCTTGGTGAACAAAGCCAGGGCTACCTAGGATGAAAGACTGGGTCTAACAAATCACTTATTCTATAAGTCCTCTGACTATATCCTCATTTCAAAAATCTCTATGGGATCCATCCAATATGCTATCACATATATCAGGGTCGTCCTGGGGTTTAGATCAATGCAAAATTCTATCTCACAGTGGGGAGATAATCCTAGGACGTCCTTAGGAAAGAAATCCTTGTACTCCACCACCACTTTAGGAAACTGAAGGCTCATAACATCCAACACAACAATGATCATTATATCCAATTGATGAATAATCGGTTCCAAAATCCTATCCATGATTCCATCATAAACTTCCTGAGTTTCCTTTTCACCCATGAAGGAAAGCCTCATCTCATCACTGTTGACACACCATATCCTCCACCTGAAACAGTCTATATAGGTATGAAATGTAGATAAACATTCCATACCTATGATGACATCATAAGGACTCATCACTTCTATAAAAAGATCCCAAACAAATATCTCACTTTCAAGAGTCAGGTTACATCATCAGAAGAAGTATGTGATCGCTGAGTCACCTCCTACAGGAGTCTCTAGGTGTAAGGTTCGAGCCAATAGATCAACCAAAATATTTAAGTCTCAAACCAAATAAGTGGAAATATAGGAATGACTCACACTTGTGTCAATCAGTACTACATATAAGGTATAAAATATATAGATCGTACCTCATATCATCCATTAAGCCTCTGGGTCATAAGCCTCAACTTCTTTCAGCTACCCTAGCACCTGTCCTCCAACCCCCTAAGCTTGGAATGTACCATATGAGGGTGGTAGTGGTAACAAGTCAAAAATTTATACCACCTATAGATATTTTCCCGACTCCAATTCCATTTACTTCACCCTATGGAACTACCTATTCCTACTGATTACTTTTCCTAGGTGTCCCATCCACTGTTTCTCTCTTAGTTATACAGTGGGTTGGACAATCCCTCACGATATGTCCCCTTTCAACACAAGAGTCGCACCACTTATACCTAGGATGACTAGATCTATCCTGTGAGCCTTGAACCATATAAACTCTATCATAGGATCACCTTTAGAATATTCTCACACATTCAGGTCCCTGAGTTTGATGTTGGCTCCTTTCTTCCTAAGTCACTGCTTATGTGTTCCCAGTACTGATATAACTGTATATGTCTACTCAACCTGGAAACTCTCAATTACCAATGAATTATATAGCACTACATAATAGGTATGAAATAAAATAGTTTTAAAAATATATTATATGTCGCTACTCAGTACTCACTTGATGGTATAAGCCCTAAAGAAATAATCAAGAACCATATCCATCAAGTACCTAGAGAGGTTGGTGTCCCTCAATAAATACTCAACCACTATTGTACTGCCTTTATGAAGTTGTAAAAGATTTTGGATGTTCACTTCCCTTAAGGTAGCTAGAGATAACACCTCTTTAAAAAGGATCTTGAACCCTGACCATGCTAGAGTTTCCTCATTGTGTGATTGGATCACTAAACCCCACCATTAAACCTTAGATCCAAGGAGAATGATCACTTCCAGAACCACCATCTAATATGATGGTGTCTTGAAAAGACAAAAAACTCATGTCACCACCTCAAGCCAATCATCTGCTGCATGTGGGTCATGCTTACCTTAGAACCTGATGGGTTACTGTTACTGAAACTCATGAAGCGTGCCCAGCCTACACACCTCATATGCTGGTACTTAGG
Source organism: Viscum album (assembly GCA_963277665.1). Classification (NCBI taxonomy): domain Eukaryota; kingdom Viridiplantae; phylum Streptophyta; class Magnoliopsida; order Santalales; family Viscaceae; genus Viscum; species Viscum album. The sequence goes on along the minus strand of OY728153.1, from coordinate 878,565,831 downwards.
GTACCATCAACATCTCAAATGGTGGTTGTATGATTAGTACACCACCCGAAGTAAACATTTCCTGAATAAGACCCTATATCGAGGCCTCTTCACTGAGGGGATCTTCCTTGTTATCTTGATGTTGAATCCTAGTAGACATACATCATGGAGGAATCCTAAAATAGACAACATGTACCACAATCTATGTGTATATCTAGAGATCTAACTCAATAAGGACATGGAAACCACAACTAATTACTATATGATTCATGTAGTAATGTTTTTTTGGAAACCAGTGTCTACGTGTATCGATTCAAAAGGAAGGTGATCATAGGCATGGTGTATGAATACATCGAATTCCACACCAACATTGGAGTCCCTAGCCTAAAAACCGATCTTTAAACCATTAACACTGTTTCCAAAAACCAATATCAGAAAATATAGTCCTTAGGTAGAACTGAATGCTCTAATACCATGTTTTCATGACCTATACCAACATGGTTCGTGTTGTGACTACCCCAATCCCACCTCCAATAGGACAAGGTATGGTTACTTGTGCCGAGTAGTCATATCACTCACATGGGAGGCCTTATCCAAATGTACCTATACACAAAAAAACACACACACAAACACATACCCTAACCCATACAATGATGAAATGTAAAACAATTGATAAACTATGCATGCATAGATCTAAATCCCACCATCAGGGTTCAACATCAAGTACCAAAAATCAAAAAAGGGACACATACAAGATCACAAAAAAAAAACTATAATCGAGTCTAACCAAAATGCATAGAATGGGACCACTTGTCAAGGTAACCATAGGAACAAACCTAGGCTCATAGAGATCACTAAGCGCTTTCTGGTAAAGTTCGATCATCTACAAAAGACATGACATGTGTTGGAAATTCCCATTCATGTGTGAGTATAACAATACCCAATAGGGAACCCCAAAATAAATAATCATATAAAATCAAGAATAATAATCAGATCATCACAATTATATTTATATAACACATATAACAATAATATGCATATATACTCAATAAAGAACCAAAATCTCAAGGTAAAGTCACAACCGTAAGGACATCCCTAGATTCCTGATTAAAGGTTCCACATAGCTCTCTCCCAAGAGAACTCAATTCATGTGTCACATAGCACTGATGGCATAAATCTAATATGTCACGCTCATCAGGACTCGCTATAAAAAGCACACATTGGAATTATGAAGTTAATGATACATATATGAGGATAACACCTAAGGACATTGAGTATACCAAAAACTCAATCTATAATAACCTGCTAAGTATAAAATCAACACTCTTATAGTGTTGGTCATGATGATACCAAGAACTCCACATAGGGAAGATGGTGATGGAGGATCTCACTCTAGGCCTATAGAGGGATTTTGAAAACTCTATCCATGACTGAAGTCCCTCTAAATAGATCCCCATACTAGGTATAAGATATAATTCCCTACTAACCCATAGGTACTAGATCAAGATAATGAATCCTAACAAAACTTTTCAAAGATAAAGAGTACAAGGGATCTAAACCATGTTTGAATATGTACAAAGTGTGAATTGGTAATACACATCATGTCCCTTCAGCACTGGGTCCTACTCGGGCATCATGGCCCATGCTCATATTCGTGTTCGGCTATCCATGTCGGTGTACAACTAGATGTTCCCACTCTCACATCCCTTCCTAGGTATACACTGATCCTCCAACTAAGGATCACTTTCTCTGTGATAGATGTCACGTGCCATGTGATATTTATCTTCTTCTAGAAACCCTAGAACCACACCAAGGGTGTAACATCCCGAGATTTTATAAGATATATTCTTTTTAATTTATTTCATATCTTCTATTGTACGCTACACCAAGATTATCTCGCTCTTTATGCAACACCGTATTAGCTTGTAGTATACGAAACACTATTCTTAGATTGTGTTACACACAATTTCAAGTTTGTTTTATAATAGTCATTCTACTCAACATTGAGTGTATATATATATATATATATATATTAAATGTATAAATGAAATATGATTGGATTCTGTTATATGAAACAACAAAGGATTCTTGCACAACACACAACCCTGACTTGGCTTGCATTACACGCAATCACGACTTTCCTCGATAGCGTGTGTTGTACACAATATCAGGTTTCACTAAACAGTGATATATGGTTATAATATTATTATGAACTAGCCGTTATGAATAGTATTAACTACATTTTGAATTTTATAATCTTATTATTCATCTTACAAATTTTCTAGAAGATGGTATAAGAACAAAATAATTTTTTTCGGGTAAAATAAGTATTTTTCAAAAAATGCAGTTTTGCCGCCTTTTGATGGTGCACCCATTTTAAATCTATTTTTTGACATGTTTATAAGTTAAATTTTACAAAATAAAATTATAATTTTGAATCAGGATATAAAAATTTATACTGGATAAAGTTTTGATATTTTTCTGATAACTTTCATATTTTAATGAATAGTAAAAACACGCTATATTTTAATTAAAAACAACTTTTTTCATCGTAATAATTTATATAGTTAAATTATAATATTTAATGGTTTTAAAGTATAAATAGAATATATTTTTACCATTTAATATAATTTATGTCATTATCATTGATTTTACCTTGAATTCGTAGGTTAAATCAATTCAATCTTTTGCAATGTTTTAAAGAAAAACTCGTTTTCTCTCGACAACAGGATTAATTTTAATTTAATTTCTGCAACTTTTGTGTATTGAATTTGGAAAAATAGATTCCATATTTTCAATTAGTGGGTCCAAATTATGTTAATAAGATACTTTTTATTTTTGGGCATTATGAATAGTAACTGTGGTAAATTTTATTTATCAAAGTTAAAGGTAAATCAGGTAATTAAGGGTAAATATAAGATTATAAAATTACCCTAACACCTGCCAAAATTCTATTGGATGGCTAAAATTCTACCCATATCACCTAAGGGTCGGAATAGATTCATTTTATGGACTTGTTTCCTTGAAAATAATTTAATTATTATTAAAACCAAAGAAAGTGACAACATATCACTCTCTTAAATCTTATAAGTATATTAATTTTAATTTAGTGACAAACATCATGAAACTTCGAACATGAATAGTCTCCAGAAATATAATAGAATTATATACATCATATGAATTTAATTATAATTTTTATGGATTAAATAATTATCATTAATTGTGACACAATAGTGATGCAGAAATGTTTTATCTAGTGAAAAATCAAGAATATAGTTTTTATTAAACTAATAGTGACCATAAAAGGCACAAAACCCTGACCAAAACTTATTGGTCACGTAAATGTAAACCATAATCAACCAATGGTCTAATATGTGACCATTTGGAGCTTTATAAAAGCGATTATGACACTTATATTATTTTATTTTAAATGATTCCAAAGTTGCCACCTTCATAATTTAATAAATATAACAATTAAAATATTGGGATTTTAAGATGATAAATATGAGTAAAAGTATTATTGTGAAAGGTAATAGATTTATCTTCATCATAGTATTTTATTTTTAATTTTTATGCAACAAATAAGTATATTAAATTATTATACAAAAATGTTGTTGTAATTATTTTATTAAGAGATAAACCAAATAAATGGTTTTAAAAATATTAAAATAAATATTATATGAACTATTTAATGTGATCCACTAATTTTATAGATACATATTACATTTTATGAATTTATTAAAGCTTTTAGTTCGAACATATCTTCTGTTTATATTTTATTTAAATTCAGATAAATGAATAGTGTCAAAATTGACACTATTGTTATTTTATAAAAAATAACATATTATAAAATTGTTTAAAAATCAAAAAAATATTTTAAAATTATAAATTAAAATTTATATGGTATAAAATTTCATAAAGTGTAAAATTATGGAAAATTAACAACACATATGTAATTATTGTTAATAATTTAAAATTTAGAATATGATTACCACAAATTAAATTAAATTGGTAAATAGGGATAAATCAAGTTGATAATGTTTAAAATAAATTCCTAACATGTCTAAATTTTATTGGTTGATGCGATTACAACCCTATATCATCTAATATTTGGATATGAGTCATTTTGGAAGTTTTTAAGTGGGGTTGGGATTTAATATAAACTAATATTTCTTATATTTCCAAAGGTGCCCCTCTGCTTCCTTATAAAAGGGCACCTCCTCCATCTCTTCCTCCCACCACATTGAGCCTTCAATATCATCCAACCCCTTCCAAATTCTCTTATAAACTTCCCTAGAAAAATCATAGAGGTCCTGGTCTTCTTCAAAGACCAATTTTAGTTCCCTAAAAGGAGGTCTAAAACAGGCGCTTCAAAGAAGAGGTAATGTCCATTACTGATTCTTTCAACTTTATTTCTTCTTCCAATTCTTCTTTTTTAGTTGTTTAATTATGAGGTAATAAAATCAGTATCACTCATATACTGATATGTTATTATAAGTATGAAACAACCATATTTCACCATCTATCCATCCTATGGAAAACGAAATCACCGCGCGTGCGTACGTACAGAATACCGTCTCCACGCCGTGGTGTAATCTATTTTCCACCAACACCTTACTTGGATGGGTATAATGGTAAAAGTAATGAATATATATGATTATTGTAAAGTGATATTGATTCTATAATATTATACATACAATTTAATATAATTCCACGATCTTGGGAATGATATTATCGCTCGTGCGTACGTACGGATTACCGTCTCCACTACGCGATGAGATTCACTCTCCATGTTAACCATTCAAGAATGATTATAAAGTATATATAATGAATAATAATGAAATATATGACATAATAAAGCTACTGGATTTATGTACACACACACATACACACACATATATATATTTCATCTACTTAATTCCATTCAATTCAATAAGGAAAGGAAAACAGCGTTCATGCATACGTACGACCAACCATCTCCATGAACGGTGTATTTCTTTACATTTATCGATATATTATGTATATTCTGAATATATATTATATATAAATCATGTTTTACATTCTGTATGTAAGTAATCATGATCTAAGTAATCATATGAATAATTACAAGTTAAAACACGGATGAAAAATGAAACGATTTTACCCAAAATGCTACTTTAACATGAATTTACAAAAGAACGGGTAATATAAAGTCATAAGTGAACCATATATGATATAATAACAATGAATATGATTCTGTAATAAGTCAATTACATTATTTACATCATTATACAGGAGTTTTGGATACGTACGAAGCATATCGGACCAAAGGTAAGGGATAATTTTGCAAATCTCATTTTTATCCGAGATTGCTTATTCGTAAGTATTTACTGGGTTTATTTATATCATCCATGTCCATGATTTATAAAAGTGTTTTCATGTATGTTTAAAGTTTTTTTTACCCATTTTTACTTTTACTACATGGTATGTAAGGAATCATTCTTTTGTTTACGTACGATACACTTTTTGACTTTTCCGAAAAACGTACGAGGAGAATGTTTTTTTAACTTATACGGCATGAAAGGATTTTTATAGTTTTATAAAGCCTTATTTTCATGAAGCTTCCTCCAAAATATTTCACGAATATTTTCAACAAAATCATTTTCTTTTAAAATTTCATTACATTTTGTGAAAAGAAAATGATTTTGAAGAAAAAAGGATATTTTCCTCAAGAATTCATTTCAAGTGTTTTATCAAAAACCATTTTCATATAAGATGAAATTATTTCACATGTGTATGTTTCAAGTATCATGTCTCTATTATTTACATGGTTTCACTTTTCTAATGATGAAATGATATCCAATTTTGTTTGTATGGATTACGTTATGATGGAATGATGTTTATTGAACCCATTTTATACTTGGGTTATGATAAATGATTTATGTTTATATTGTGGCACACAAAAGAATGATTTCATTATGAGATGGGTGGTACCTATATCTCCCTCCAATTAATTGGGTAAAGATTTATATCTCATGAGATAGACATGGCTGGAATGGTAAGTTAATCCGATTCAGTATTACAGGACTGGAACGAGGAGTGAACTCGATTCCGTAAGGGAATTTGTCCACTAAGATGGTCTTGGAAGCAATGCCTTGGCTACTATGGAAATCATTACATGTGCTTAATGGATGCCACAATTACATGTTTTATTCCCATGCTATTTTATCATGATTAATGTTCTTTTATGATCTATGCTTTATGTACTTCCATGATTTATGTCTTTGCTCAAGATTTTGATGTTTAGATTTTATGTTCATGTTTTTGAATTCAAATGTTTATGGATTATTTTATGTTCTCTATGATTACCCTTATTGAGAATTTGAGCTCACCATTTTTATGTTTTATTTTCCCCCAGGATTAAAAGAAAGGTTTTAGGTAAGGAAATAAAAAGTGGAAGATCTTTATGGGAGATGTTGAAGATCTTTCACCACGATTAGAAGATTACGTTCCAAGTTTCCAAAGACACTAAACTATTACGGTCCTTGTGTGTCTGTTTTTTTATGTATTAAGTATTCCGCAAAGTAATTTAATGTCCATGTACATCAAGCTTTGGGTCTCTACAGTTGGTATCAGAAGAAAGGTTTAGTCAACCTTTGGAAACTAGGATTCGAGGACTTTAGTGAGATCCCTAGAGATATTTCTAAGGTATGTCTAGGGATGTCCCAAAGGTTAAGTATAAGTATAGGTTATAGTCCTATAATTATGGTAACGATATTAGAATTAAACCTAAGATGTTAGATATTGAAGGTACCCCCCCTTTACTATGTTGTTTTCTATATCATGATTTTTTCCTCTCACACTATTCTTTTTGGGTTTTAGATGATGGCTGGAACCCGAAGGAACTGTGTTGATCAATGCAATGGACAATGAAATGATTGTCCTCTTGAACAAACAAAAGTTATGGTATATGGAGTGAAAAATCTTATTTCTATACTTACACAAGCTATAAATCATTATGGACTTCCAAATGAGTAGAAAAGGGAACAATATTCTATTGAGTCCTTCATGAGGCAACGTCCACCTTCTTTCAGTGGGTCTTCTGATCCACTTGTTGCTAAAAAATGGATCAGTACCACTAAAAATATATTTTCAGTTCTTCAATGTTCTGAACATGATAAAGTCGTCTTAGCAGTATATCGTTTGGATGGTGAAGCTGATCAATGTTGGAATCTTATCAAGAATACGAGGCCAAGAGATGAAATTGAGTCCATGGAATGGGACGAGTTCAAGAACTTATTTTTCAATAAGTAATTCCCTCGTATTCTTCGAACAAAGATGGAGAAGGAGTTTTTGAACTAAATCAAAATGATGATGAATATGTTGGTGTATACGAAGAGAATTGTACAAGGCTTGCAAGGTATGCATCTGGCTTTATCATCCAACCTGAAAGTAAAGTTGACCGATTCTTCAGTGGCTTAAAACCAAATCTTCAAAGGGCATTAACTATAAGAGACTTCAGTAGCTATGAATAAATTGTGCGTTGTGCTATCAAGGTAGAAATGGAAGTTGGTGTTACTTATCCATCTCATGGTTTTGAAAAGAAACGAAAGATGGAGTTCAAGGAGAAATCTTAGAATAATGGTGAAAAGAAGATGAATGTTTCCTTATGCTCAAAGTGTGGAAAGAAGCATGGTGGAGATTGTCTTAAAGGGAGTAGAAAATGTTTTAAGTGTGGAAAAGAAGGTCATCAAGCAACTGAGTGTCGAAGTAATGGAAAAAGGGTTGATAATGATGTGAATAAAGAAAATATTGCAGAGAACACACCACCAACACTTCAATGCTTCATGTGCAAGGAAATGGGGCATTATGCTAATAAATTCCCTAATCCAAGGGTTAGTGATGATCGACATGAGCAACCACTTAAGGCAAAGGACAAAGGGAATTCACATGCGATCACTATTGGTGATGATGAATATAACAACGATGTGGTGGAATGATTAAGTGTTTATGTAATGGGATTCCAAAAATAATGTTGTATATAGTATCGTAGAATATTGGAATATTTATATATTGGTGTATTGTGGTTTTCTATAATTTTATGGTACCGGTATCCATGGAAAGTGATTGAGATATTTTTGGAAAAAAGATGATATGCGCATAATGAAGGGATAAGGAGAAAATGAAATGTTTGAAAACATTCAGGAGCTAATGACTGATATAAGGAAATAGTTATATCATGGTTTGAGTATATGGAATTTTTGGATTTTGGTATGTGGAAAGAGTTAACTTTTGAAAACATTAATTTTTCACTAAGGTTTAATGGGTATTCATTTTTCAAGAGAATACATTATTAAGGTATTCAAATGATTGGAATGTGACCAACAAGATATATGGGGGATAAATGATGGTATTCACATGCTTTGTTGATAACATTTCAAGTAATCGTTTTCTTTATACTATGAGCATGTACCGAAGTATTTTATATAAAGATTGGAATGGATTATGTTGGACATAAGTTAGTATTATTTAAGGATATAACTTTTTTTGATATTATTGATGGGATGTTATAGTAATTTAGTTTTAGAAAAAGGACAACCTGTAGGACGGGCGACAACCCATCGCGTCGGACCAGGATGTGGGAATCGAACCCACAACCGAAGTGCAACTGGTCTTTATCGCATACCACTGGCCTACAGGAAGTCCCTGGTTAGTAGAAACTAGTTTTATTTTATTAAGAAGTATGATATATGAAGTATAAGTTTATTTTTGGAATCGTATACGATTAACCTCACCGTAGATGGACTTATGTATATTTGATAACTTTTGATGACCTTTTGTTTGAAATAGATGGAATGACCCATCATTCTATCACATGATCTATTAACACTTCACAAATAACAAATTCAACTTCATTTCTTTAAGAGATGAAGTGAAAATTGTTCAAAGCACGAACAATAGTGAGATTGTACCAAAATCAAGCAAGTATTTCTTCTAATTCAAAATTTTCAACCTTAGGGAAATGATATTGAAAACCAAAAAAAGTTGTCATAGTGCTCTTATATCCGATGAATCAGATGGTACCTTAGATCATCAAAAATTTATGGCTTTGTGATTGATGGCTTTTTCATAGTCATGTTCTCTACCACTCTCCATCAGAACTTGATGGTAAGATTTTTCTTCCATATCCATATTTTCACCTATGTTCTCCTATGTGGAAACCAAGTGATTAGTTAATTTGGGTAACCATTAAATTTCATACTTCAGTTTTTAAAGATAGGTTTTGGTATTCCCTTTTTATGATGAGGGTTTCTACTAAAGAAAATTTCAAGTATTAAACCATTTATAACCCACACAAATTTCGAGGGAGAAATTCATTTTAAGGGGGGTAGAATGTAACAAACCAAGATTTTATAATATATATTCTTTTTAATTTATTTCATATCTTCTGTTGTACGCTACACCAAGATTATCTTTCGCTTTACGCAACACCTTATTAGCTTGCATTATACGCAACACTATTTTTAGATTGTGTTACACACAATTTCAAGTTTGTTTTATAATAGTCATTCTACTAAAAATTGAGTGTATATATATATATATTAAATGTATAAATGAAATATGGTTGGATTCAGTTATACGAAACAATGAAGGATTCTTGCACAACACATAACCATGACTTGGCTTGCATTACACGCAATCACGACTTTCCTTGATAGCGTGTGTTGTGCGCAATATTAGGTTTCACTAAACAATGATATATGGTTATAATATTATTATGAACTAGCCTTTATGAATAGTATTAAATACATTTTGAATTTTATAACCTTATTATTAATCTTACACATTTTCTAGAACATGGTATAAGAACAAAATAATTTTTTTTCGGGTAAAATAAGTATTTTTTAAAAAATGCAGTGTTGCCGCCTTTTGATGGCGCACCCACTTTAAATCTAGTTTTTGACATGTTTATAAGTTCAATTTTACAAAATAAAATTATAATTTTGAATCAGGATATAAAAATTTACATTGGATAATGTTTTGATATTTTTCTGATAACTTTCATATTTTAATGAATTGTAAAAACATGCTATATTTTAATTAAAAAAAACTTTTTTCATCGTAATAATTTATATAATTAAATTATAATATTGAATGGTTTTAAAGTATAAATATAATATATTTTTACCATTTAATATAATGTATGTAATTATCATTGATTTTACCTTGAATTCGTAGGTTAATTCAATTCAATCTTTTGCAATGTTTTAAAGAAAAACCCGTTTTCTTTCGACAACGAGATTAATTTTAATTTAATTTCTGAAAATTTTGTGTATTTAATATGGAAAAATATATTCCATATTTTGAATCAGTGGGTCCAAATTATGTTAATAAGATACTTTTTATTTTTGGGCATTATGAATAGTAACTACGGTAAATTTTATTTACCATAGTTAAAGGTAAATCGGGTAATTAAGGGTAAATATAAGATTATAAAATTACCCTAACACCTTCCAAAATTCTATTGGATGGCTAAAAGTCTACCCATATCACCTAAGGGTCGGAATAGATTCATTTTATGGACTTGTTTCCTTGAAAATAATTTAATTATTATTAAAACCAAAGAAAGTGACAACATGTCACTCTCTTAAATCTTATAAGTATATTAATTTTAATTTAGTGATAAACATCATGAAACTTCGAACATGAATAGTCTCCAGAAATATAATAAAATTATATACATCATATGAATTTAATTATAATTTTTAGGGATTAAATAATTATCATCAATTATGACACAATAGTGATGCAGAAATTGTTTATCTAGTGAAAAATCAAGAATATAGTTTTTATTAAACTAATAGTGACCATAAAAGGAACAAAACCCTGCAAAAAACTTATTGGTTATGTAAAGTTAAACCATAATCATCCAATGGTCGAATATGTGACCATTTGGATCCTTATAAAAGCGATTATGACACTTCTATTATATTATTTTAAATGATGCCAAAGATGTCACCTTCATAATTTAATAAATATAAAAATTTAAATATTGGGATTTTAAGATGATAAATTCGAGTAAAAGTATTATTGTGGAAGGTAATAGATTTATATTCATCATAGGATTTTATTTTTAATTTTTATGAAAAAATAAGTATATTAAATTATTATACAAAAATGTTGTAGTAATTATTTTATTAAGAGATAAACCAAATAAATGGTTTTAAAAATATTAAAATAAATATTATATGAACTATTTAATGTGCTCCACTAATTTTATAGACACATATGACATTTTATGAATCTATTAAATCTTTTAGTACGAACATATCTTCTGTTTATATTTTATTTAAATTCAAATAAATGAATAGTGTCAAAATTGACACTATTGTTATTTTATAAAAATAACATATTATAAAATTGTTTAAAAATCACAAAAATATTTTCAAATTATAAATTAAAATTTATATGGTCTAAAATTTCATAAACTGTTAAATTATGGAAAATTCACAACACATATGTAATTATTTATAATAATTTAAAATTTAGAATATGATTACAACAAATAAATTTAAATTGGTAAATAAGGATAAATCAAGTTGATAATGTTTAAAATAAATTCCTAACATGTCTAAATTTTATTGGTTGATGATATTACAACCGTATATCATCTAATATTATGATATGAGTCATTTTTAAAGTTTTTAAGTGGGGTTGGGATTTAATATAAACTAATATTTCTTATATTTCCAGAGGTGCCCCTCTCCTCCCTTATAAAATCGCACCTCCTCCCTCTCTTCCTCACACCACTTTGAGCCTTAAAGCTCGGCCAAACCCTGCCAAATTCTCTTCTCCACTTCCCTAGAAACATCCTAGAGGTCCTGGTCTTCTTCAAAGACCAATTTTATTGCCCTAAGAGGAGGTCTAAAAGAGGCGCTTCAAAGAAGAGGTAATGTCCATTACCGATTATTTCAACTTTATTTCTTCTTCCACTTCTTCTTTTTTAGTTGTTTAATTATTCGGTAATAACATCAGTATCAATAATATAATGATATGTTATTATAATTATGAAACAACCATATTTCACTATCTATCCATCCTACGGAAAATGAAATCACCGCGCGTGCGTACGTACGGAATACCGTCTCCACGCTGTGGTGTAATCTATTTTCCACCAACACCTTACTTGGATGGGTATAATGGTGAAAGTAATGAATATATATGATTATTGTAAAGTGATATTGATTCTTTAATATTATACATACACTTTAATACATTTCCACGATCTTGGGAATGATATCATCGCTCATGCGTATGTACGGACTACCGACTCCACGACGCGATGAGATTCACTCTCCATGTTAACCATTCAAGAATGATTATAAAGTATATATAACGAATAATAATGAAATATATGAAATAATTAAGATACTGGATTTATATATATATATATATATATATATTTCATCTACTTAATTCCATTCAATTCAATAAGGAAACGAAAACAGCGTTCATGCGTACGTACGGCCTACCGTCTCCATGAACGATGTATTTCTTTCCATTTATCATTATATTATGTATATTATGAATATATATTATATATAAATCATTTTTTACATTCTGGATGTAAGTAATCATGATCTAAGTAATCATATGAATAATTACAAGTTAAAACACGAACGACTAATGAAACGATTTTACCCAAAATGCTACTTTAACATGAATTTACGAAAGAACGGGTAATATAAAGTCATAAGTGAACCATATATGATATAATAACAATGAATATGATTCTGTAATAAGTCAATGACATTATTTAAATCATTATACAGGAGGTTTGGATACGTATGAAGCATATCAGACCTAAGGTAAGGGATAATTTTTCAAATCTCATTTTTATCCAAGATTGCTTATGCATAAGTATTTACTGGGGTTATTTATATCATCCATGTCCATGATTTATAAAAGTATTTTCATGTATGTTTAAAGTCCTTTTTAGCCATTTTTACTTTTACTACATGGTATGTAAGGAATCTTTCTTTTGTTTACGTACGAGGCACTTTTTGACTTTTCCGACAAAAGTATGAGGAGAATATTTTTTTAACTTTTCCAGCATGAAAGGATTTTTATGGTTTTATAAAGCCTTATTTTCATGAAGCTTCCTCCAAAATATTTCATGAATATTTTAAACAAAATCCTTTTCTTTTAAAATTTCATTACATTTTGTGAAAAGAAAATGATTTTGAAGAAAAAAGGATATTTTCCTCAAGAATTCAAGTCAAGTGTTTTATCAAAAACCATTTTCATCTAAGATGACATTATTTCACATGTGTATGTTTCAAGTATCATGTCTCTATGATTTTCATGGTTTCACTTTTCTAATGATGAAATGATATCCAATTTTTTTTGTATGGATTACATTATGATGGAATGATGTTTATGAAACCCATTTTATTCTTGGGTTATGATGAATGATTTATGTTTATATTGTGGCACAAGAAAGAATGATTTCATTATGGGTTGGGTGGGACCTATATCTCCCTCCAATGCATTGGGTAAAGATTTATATCTCATGAGATAGACATGGCTGGAACGGTAAGTTAATCTGGTTCAGTATTACAGGACTGGAACGAGGAGTGAACTCAACTCAGAAAGGGACTTTGTCCACTAAGATGGTCTTGGCAGCAATGCCTTGGCTACTATGGAAATCATTACATGTGATTAATGGATGCCACAATTACATGTTTTATTCCCATGCTATTTTATCATGATTAATGTTCTTTTATGATCTATGCTTTATGTACTTCCATGATTTATGTCTTTTCTCAAGATTTTGATGTTTAGATTTTATGTTCATGTTTTTGCATTCAAATGTTTATGGATTATTTTATGTTCTCTATGCTTACCCTTAATGAGCATTTGAGCTCACCCTTTTTATGTTTTATTTTCCCCCAGGATTAAAAGAAAGGTTTTAGGTAAGAAAACATAAAGTGGAAGATCTTTATGGGAGATGTTAAAGATATTTCACCACGATTAAAAGATTACGTTCCAAGTTTCCAAAGACACTAAACTGTTACGGTCCTTGTGTGTCTGTTTTTGTTATGTATTAAGTATTCCGCAAAAGTAATGTAATGTCCATGTACATCATGCTTTGGGTCTCTAAAAAGGGGTCCCACACAATATGTAATATCGGGATACACATTGTGTAATGAGGTATTTTAGAGAATCCTAAATTTAGTTCATGTGTTGTCTTCCACTCCTTCGACCATAAATTTAGCCACACACATCACCAAAAAATTATGAAACACATCTGGTCGAGCCTTTCCATTATCGTTCACCAGAATCCGACCAACTAAACACATGGGAAAACAACCTTCATTGGTCCCCATCACTATCACACACCCCACTCGAATCGGGGGTCTCAAATCTATTCTCAATCCTTCATTTCCAACGTCACTACTCGATCCCGTCATCAAACCATACCCGGATCTATGATAATAATCCATTTCACCATGAAACAGGTGCACAATGATTATTTATCCAGTATTTTTTCTAACCACCAGTAAAAATGAATACCAAATATGAACATAAGAAGAAAGGTGGGAGAAATACAAGAAACAAAAAAAAATAGAATTGAACCTCAGGCGTGTTTGGTTGTACTCAATCTGTTCCCATTAGAATGAAGAATGAATAACCAAAACAATTAAACAATTCCCCCCCAAATCCCCATAGATAATTCCATACCCACAATATGATCGATCTGTAAATAAATCTATTAGTTAATTGATTCAAATTCATAATAGAAATAAAAAATGGGTAATTAATCCAAATAAAAAAAAACACCGAACCCTGATTTGGTTCAATCATCACTGAATAATGGTTATATTCCATTATTGTTAGCAAGATCCTCAAGTTCTGCTGCACACAGATCAATGATCCATGATCTGTTCATCATTTTTCATTGTAATCTCTTACAATTATGTCTAATAGATCCTCTCAATATTCAGAGTTATGTAGCTATAACACCCCAAACATTTTATGGTATGTTTCTCTTAAATATATTCTATTCATAGACTATATTTCATAAAGCATTGTGTTCCTTCAAAAAAAACTTGGTTATTTAGGAGATAGTCATAACCTATACATTAAACATAAATTTTCCACTTCTATGTTTTGAATTTCGAAAAACGATCATCTAGAGTTGTGACCAGCAAGTCATTTGGAGTTTGATAGAACCAACTTGATTTTTTTAATGAATAGTAACATACCCTTATGAAGAGTAATATGAATAGTAATATGACCCTTATGAATAGTAAATAATGATAATATTTTATTTTATTAAGGTAATAAGTTAATTAGATCTTAATTAATTTTTAAATGTGATATAAAAGTAATTATACCATTAAAATTGTTATTTTTAGAATTAATTATGAATTTATTTAAAAATAAAATTAAAAATACTTATAAAATTATTTTAAAAAAATGGAGTTCATTTTGTAATTCTGTATTTTGAAAAATGGTTAGTGTGAATTTTTGGGATTTTTCTAAAATACTTGAATATTTTGTGAATAGTATAAATACAGTTTTAAGTTTTCGGTAGTTTAATGACATCGTAATGATGTAAAAAATAATTATAAAAGTCTGGTAGACCTTTTTACAGTATCATATGGCATTAGGTGTCCCAAGTGTCTAAAAACATGGGCAAATACCATGGTCAAGCCTATGGTTTTGCAAAAACCACTAATGTGGTGTCCCTTTTAATTAATAAAAAACTCCCTCTTAATTAAAATAAATACCCACTCAACCCCTTCATTTTATTTAATTCCAAACTAATTATCCTAAAATATCTAGTAGTATTACCTCCCTAGGGGTCCTCCCAAGGTTTCCACAAACCCCCAAGGTCCCAACCTTCAAGTTTTCGGAGTTACTCTACAAGGTAAGAGAATCAACCACCCTTCTTTTTTCTTAAAACTTTCATTTATGTTTTCTCTATTGGAATATGTCATTACATATTAAAATTACTTCCCATATTATTTATGAGTGATGATATACCCCCTTTCTCTCATCAAACTATTTTATGAAACTTTAGGTGATGTCGCTAGGCTGCCAAATTTTCGTGAGAGATTTCTCAATTTTTCTTATATTTTGAGTTCATATCTTTTATAATTATTTCCTAATATCCCCTCATAAAAATGATATTATAATTCCAGTACTTTACATGAACTGAAATTATATTATTCTAATGGAATATTTCATCATCATATCTCTTCCCCCCTCCTCTTATACTAAAAAGAATGAAAACACCATCCGAGATGTGTTAATTTATCACATTCAAGGACGACGGGTTCCAAATTTTCATTACCATATTAAATTCTGGTCATGAAAACTATTTTTATGGTTGAAACAGATCATAATATATGTATTTAATCTCATTAATGTTCTATAATCCCTACACACTCATAATATAGAATAATAATACAAAACAAGTTCATTGTGTACAAAACCGCGAAGCTAAATCCATTCGTTTATCAGTAAGTTTTAACTAATGATTCATCCTCATGTATATAACCCATAATAATTATAAGATCATTTATATATCTTTAATGTAACTAATAATATATATCAACAATTATATATGTCTAATGACACATCAAATGAACTTCCATTCAGGAATACAAGTAAACCGGTCATGAAAACCAAGGAAGAAAATGCTTCCAAAACAATAAAATTTAAGCTCTTAAACCCATAAAAAGATACATGAATGAACCTAATAAGGTTATAATAAATCAATTAAATTTATAGTAGGTTCTTTAATTATTAATTAACTATGATAAATTTTATTATTCAGGTCATTAAAACAAACGAATAACACACACGAGCATAAGGTAAGGGGTTTCTTATCTCACTTTTAATTCTACAAGATTTCCATTGTTCACCACTTATTTCTTGAATGTGTTGTGTTTTTGTGGACATTTGATATATAATATCATGATTCTCTTTATTTTTATGTTATCCAATTATTCATTTGATAATTATTAATTCTTTGTCACATGAAATGTTTGATTACAATTTGGTAATGGGATCTGTGTCAATTTTCCATTTCATTGTGACATAATTTATATTGTGCACCTAATAATTATTATGTGGTCTTCCTAATGCCAATTTGAGATCATTTTTAATTTTAAATTGTAAATATATTATATATCCATATTCTGGTTTCAGGGATATGATTATTTTCTTAAGTCGTATACCCCCTTTTTACATATGGTGTTAATTTGGAAATTTATTTTTAAATCTGGAAATATTGATGAATCTATATTCTCTAATCAATGGATATTGAGAAGGAATATTGTACTTTTATTAATTCTATGTATAAATAATTATTTGGACTTTCAGTGGTGGGTTGACCCACTATATCCCCTCGATGCATCGATAGGTCTGATGAGACAAATCTGTTGGTGACAAACCCTTCAAGTTTGTTTCAAAAAATCATACGAGTTTCTACCCACAGAACTAAACCGTTTTAACAGTATTATGGTATAATGTTCCAGATAAATGATGTCCAATTAATAATAATTCTCTTTATTCATTATCATTTATTACTATCCATGAGGTTTTCACTATGACAAAATCTATGGATGCAGTTTCATTCTCAGTTTATTAATGGAGTGAGTTTTTCATTTATTCACCATGCCATATTAATTATGTCAAGTTGTTTATGATTCAATTATTATTGAATTCATGATTCTACTATTTGTATCCCTTACTGATAATTTTATCTCACCCCTTTCCATTTGTTTACCTTCAATAGGTTTTGAAGAGGAGATCATTTATTGAGTTTATGTGGATGCAGTTTTAAGTTTTTGTTATGTATTGTATCTCGTTACCTTTCCCAATGTAATTTGAGTTACATATATGTATTTAGTTTCTTCAAGAATACTAAACTCATTGTTCCTTATAGATTTCATTCCTTCTAACCATTACAATATAAATATTAATTCACCGACTCCGGTCTAGAGTGGTCAGGGTGTTATAGTTGGTATCAATGGAAGTTTAGTAGAAAACATAGAAACCAGAGTAGGAAATGTATAGAAGGGAAGAAATCCCTAAGTTAGTATTTGAGGATAAGCATACTAGAACGTCTTCGTATTTTGGTAAGGATTAGATTATTTGAATACTTCTAGAAAATACATCCATGTCTGGATAAAAACAAATAGAGGTGGATCGGGCCCAATGTACCTTGGAGTGAAAACTTCAACAAGGAGTTTTGGGCTTGAACCAGGGTATCTTGGTACACGACAATGGACCTTGATGCACTCTTGGTATTGACACTCCCGGTGGATATGCTTCGGATAATTTACATTTTTTTTACAAGCCATTATGAAGGATTTTAATGTAACGTTTTCTTCAGAGAAACCATGTTTATGAGATTATTTATGCGTAAAATTTTAATCTATGTTAAGTGATTTTTTATTTGAGGTTCATAACCTAATATAATGTATTCCATTATTTAGAAATAGTGTCTAATGGAAGAATGGGAATCAATACTCATGGGTAATGTATGTATCTCCCCACTGAGAAAGTCAACATAGTCAATGTTAGAGAAGATCCGATCATAACTATATTAGGAAAACTTACTCTGATTGTAAAAAATAACCATTACACACCTATGTTGGATCGTTTCATGCGGAAAAAGACCCCATATTTTAGCAGGACTACTAATCTAGTGGCTGCTGAGCAACGGATCAAGTCCCTTGAAAATATATTCATGGAATTGATATGCAATGAAAATGAAAAGGTAGTACTGGAAATATATTATCTCAAGGGAGACACTGATCAATGGTGGTCCTTGATTCAGAATACCATGGAGGAAGAAGAAATAGAAGATATGTAATGGGGGACTTTTAAGGAAATATTATTTGAAAAATATTTCCCTCATGATCAACAAACATAAATGAAGAGAAAATTCATTGGCTTAAAGAAAAGAGAATAATATAGTGTTGCAGTGTATGAGGCTACCTTTACAAGGCTATCCGGGTATGCCGTAGATTACGTACATGACTTAACAGATAAGATTGATCATTTCTTTGAAGGTCTTAACCAAGTCTTCAAAGGGCACTGTATTCTCAAATATTTTCATCATATGATGAAATTGTATTATTTTCCATAAAAAAAGATAAGGAATTTGCTAGATCAATTTTTTTCAAGGGAAACCAAGATAAAAATGAGCAATCTGATAACCAAGGGAAAGGTGAAGCACTAAAGAAGAACAAGGGAATGAAGAAATTCCCATTATGCGAGAACTGTGGAAAGAATCATCTCAGGAAATGCTTTAAAGGCATGAAAGTCTACTATAAGTGTGGAGAAAAGGGTCATCTTTCTAATGAATACAAGGGGAAGAAACAATTTGACAATTTTCAATGATACAATTGTAGAGATATGGGACACTATAAAAATGAGTATCCTAAGCTCCAAAAAAACTTGCCACAGAAAAATCCAAGGGAGAAAGGGAGATCTTATGCAATTACAACCACGGAAGTTGAAGTTCGTAATGATGTGGTAGCATGTACTTTAATTGTTTTCTCAAACTTATCCAACACTTTATTTGATTCTACATCATTGCACTCATTTATATCTTCCCAGTTTTCCAAGAAAAATAGAAATGTCCACTTTGATTTAATAAAGGAGTTATCAGTCAAAAATCCTAGGGGTTGCATCATTGCAACAAAGGCATGTCAACTAGTCCCCCTCATGACACATAAACATGATTTAGTTGATAACTTTATCATCATACCAATGAATGAATTTGATATAATTCTCGGTATGAATTAGCTGTCAATCTATGATGTGAAGATTTATTATAAGAAAAAGGAAGTTACAATTTTTGAAAATGGTGTAGAATCCCTTATATTAAGAGAAGAGACCTCACCATCTGATTCTTATCTAGAACCACCCACAGTAGCTCTATTGAATGCAATTATTGGAGTGGAAGAGAACCCAATATCTATGGGTGTGTAAATAATTCTTCAATTTGAATATGTTCATATAGTGCAAGAATACATTGATTTATTTTAGAAGATTTACCTAGACATCCTCTAGAGAGGGAAGTTGAGTTCTCTATTGATTTAATTCATGGTGCAAGACCTATATCAAAGAAACCCTATTGAATAGACACTATGGAATTAGTGGAGCTAAAGAAACAACTAGAGGAGTTGAGTGACAAAGGATTTATTTGACCTAGTGTTTCTCCATGGGGATCCCCTGTCCTCTTTGTCAAGAAGAAAGATTGATCCATGAGGCTATGCATTGATTACTTGGAAATAAATGCTATTATAATAAATAATATGTATCCTATACCATGAATTGATGATTTATTGGTAAACTTCCTGGAGCACAATACTTTTTGAAGATTGAACTTTGATCTGGATATCATCAACTATGTGTGAAGAAAGAGGATATTCCTAAGACATCATTTCATACTAGGTATGGGCATTACGAGTTTACAGTGATGCCTTTTGGACTGACTAATGCACCCTCTGTTTTCATGGATTTAATGAATAGAGTTTTCAAGTAATATATTGATAACTTTGTTGTGGTATTCATCGATTCTATCCTAGTATACTCATAAAGCTACGAAGACCATGAAAATCACCTGTAGACTATTCTGAAAACACTTCAAAGAAATGAAATATATGGGAAGTTTAGAAAGTTAGAATTCTGGATTCAATCAGTTTATTTTCTAGGCCATATTGTCTTTAAATATGGAATCCTAGTCGATCATGCGAAGACAAAGGTAATCCAAGAATGGCCCAAGCCAACAAACATAACTGAGGTATGAAATTTTATTGGCTTAGCGGGTTACTATCAGCATTTTGTTCAGAATTTCACCTGAATGGATAACCCGCTAACGAAGATCATATGTAAAAGAGTTAAGTTTGTGTGGAAAAATTAATGTACAGAATTCTTCGAAGAATTGAAAAGAAGATTGGTCAATGTTCCAATTTTGACTATTCAATCTGGAATTGATGGATTTGTAATATACAATGATGCATCAAAGAATGGGCTGGGTTGTGTCCTTATACAAAATGGTAAAGTTATTTATTATGCATCAAGGAAGTTAGAGACTCATGAGAAAAATTATCCAACACATGATCTTGAGTTAGCAGCTATAATCTTTTCTCTAAAAATATAGAGAGATTATCTTTACAGTGAAAAACGTGAGATATACACAGATAACAAGAGTTTGAAATAATTTTTCACATAAAAAGAACTGAAAATGAGGAAAAGGAGATGGCTCAAGTTACTCAAAGATTACTATTTTTCAATACACTACCACCTAGGAAATTCAAATAAGGTGGAAGATGAATTAAGCATGAAAGATCATGGACTTCTGACTCAAATGAGGACTGAGAGAGATGCTATATTCATGGATCTACTAAAGATGGATATGGGAATTGTTAAGGAAGGGGAAACATTTTTCCTATTTCAAATGATTACTAAACCATATTTACTATAAAATATAAAAATATCTCAATATGATAATGAAAATATACACAAGAAAATTAATACTGTTAAGGATGGGTGATCGGAAGACTTCATGTATGAGGAAGGAGTTCTGAAATTTGGGAAGAGATTATGTGTTCCATCGGTACCTGAGCTAAAACGTGAACTATTAGATGATGCTCATAGATCAAATTTCTCTTTACACCCTGGCATTACAAAGATGTATATAGATCTGAAGGAACATTTTTGGTGGGAAAATATGAAGCGGGCGATTGCTGACTACGTTTCAAGGTGCCTAGTTTGTCAACAAGTGAAGGTAGAGAGACAACATCCTAGAGGGGTGATGAAACCTCTACCTATTCATAAGTGGAAGTGGGATGACATTACAATGGGCTTTGTCACTGGACTATCGAGGAAAACCTAGAAGGAATGATGCAATATGGGTAATTGTTTATCGTCTCACAAAATCATCACATTTCCTTCCTATAAGAGAGGTTTTATCACTTGATCACTTTAAAAGACTTTATATTAATGAATTTGTAAGGCTTCATGGTGCACCTCTATAGATTGTGTCCGATCAAGATCCCCAGTTTACATCAAAAGTATGGAAAAGTATCCATAAGGATTTTAATACGAAGCTTCATATGAGTGCTTCTTATCACCCCCAAACCAACGGACAGTCTGAAAGAACTATTCAAACTTTGGAAGACATGCTGAGAACATTATCTATTGACTTTCAAGGTATTTGGGATCAATAATTTCCTTTGGTGGAATTTTCCAACAACAACAGTTTCCATTCTAGTATCCAAATGGCCCCATATGAAGCTTCATATGGAAAGAGATGTCGATCTCCAACTTGTTGGGACAAAGTTGGTGAGAGGAAACTTATAGGCCCAGAACATATTGAAGAGACCACAACAAAGGTGAAGACAATCCAAGCCTATATTAAAGCATCCCAAAGTCGACAGAAGAGTTATGCTGACAACCAGAGGAAGGATTTCGAATTCCAAGTGGGTGATCATGTATTTCTTAATGTATCTCCATGGAAGGGTGTCTTAAGGTTTGGTAAGAAAGGGAAACCAATGCCCAGGTATATCAGACCATTTGAAATTCTGGAAAGAATCAGAGCTATATCTTATCGTTTAGAAATGCAACCAAGTCTCTCCAAAGTTCACGATGTGTTCCATGTATCATTGTTGAGTAAATACATGCCAGACCCAATGAATGTACTCACCTATGAAGAAATATAACCGAAACCTGATTTTCCATACTATATAGAGCCTATCGGGATTCTTGACACACGGGAGCAGGTATTGAGAAATATGACAACTCTCCCAGTAAAGGTTCTTTAGAGAAATCAGAATATGTACAAAGCAACATGGGAACGAGAGGATTTTTTGAAGAAGAACCACCCACATCTTTTTGGTGGTCTTTATACATAAAATTTCGAGGACAAAATTTCTGAAGGAGGGAATAATATAACTCCCCAAACATTTTATGGTATGCTTATCTTAAATATATTTTATTCATATCCTATATTTCATAAAGAATTGTTTTACTTGAAAACAACACTTGGTTATTTAGGATATAGTCATAACTTGGACAATAAACATAAATTTTCAACTTCTATGTTTTGAATTTCGAAAAACAGTCATCTAGAGTTGTGACCCGCAAATCATTTAGAGTATGATAAAACCAACTTGATTTTTTGATGAATAGTAACATACCCTTATGAATAGTAATAAGAATAGTAATATGAACCTTATGAATTGTAAATAATGATAATATTTTATTTTCTTAGGTTAATAAGATAACGAGATCTTAATTAATTTTTCGATGTGATATAAAACTAATTATACCTTTAAAATTGTTATTTTTAGAATTAATTATGATTTAATTAAAAAATTAAATTTAAAATACTTAGAAAATTATTTTAAAAAAATGGAGTTCATTTTTGAATTCTACACGTCTAAATATGGTTAGGGTTAATTGTTTGGATATTTCTAAAATACATGAATTTTTCATGAATAGTAAAAATATAGTTTTAAGTTTTCGGTAGTTTAATGACATCATAATGATGTAAAAATTAAATATAAAAGGCTGGTAGACTTTTTTTATAGTAACATATGGCATGAGGTGTCCCAAGTGGTAGAAAACATGGGAAATAACATGGGAAAGCCCATGGTTTTTCAAAAACCGCTAATGAGGTGTCCCTTTTAATTAATAAAAAACTCCCTCTTAATTACTATAAATACCCACTCACCCCCTTCGTTTTATTCCATTAAAAACTCATTATACTCAAATCTATGGTAGTATTACCTCTATAGGAGTCCTACCAAGATTTCCTAAACCCACAAGGTCCCAACTTTCATGTTTTGGGAGTTACTCTACAAGGTAAGATAATTGACCACCCTTCTCTTTTCTTAAACCTTTCATTTATGTTTTCTCTTTTCTTTTCAGTTGGATTTTGTTGGGATATGTCATTACATATTTCCCTTAATTCCCATATTATTAATTAGTGATGATATACCCCCTTTCTCTCATAAAACAATTTTATGAAATTTTAAGTGACCCCGTTAGGCTGCCGAATTTTCACGAGAGATTTTTCAATTTTTCTTCTATTTTGAGTTCATTTATTTTATTATTATTTCCTAATAACCCTCATCCAAATGATATTATAATTCCAGTACATTAAATTAACTAGAATTTTATTATGATAATTTAATATTTCATCATCCGCTCTCTTTCCCCCTCCTCTTATACTAAAAAATGAAAACACCATCCGAGATGTGTTAATTTATCACATTCAAGGATGACGTGTTCTCAATTTTTGTTGCCATCTTAAATTATGGTAATTAAACCATTTTATGGTTGAAACATATCATAATATATGTATTTTATCTCATTAATGTTCTATATTACCTACACACTCATAATATAGATTAATAATACAATACAAGTTCATTGTGTACAAAACCGCCAGGCTAAATCCAAGCGTTTATCAATAACTTTTAACCAATGGTTCATCCTCAAGTATATAAACCATAATAATTATAAGATAATTTATATCTCTTTAATTTCAATAATAATGTATATTAACAATTCTTTATGTCTGACCACACATCAAACAAACTTCCATTCATGAATACAAGTAAACCGATCATGAAAACCAAGGAAGAAAATGCTTCCAAAACAATAAAATTGAACCTCTTAAACTCATTAAATGGGCCATGAATGAACCTAATAAGGTTATAATAAATAAATTACATGTAAAATAGGTTCTATATTTATTAAATAATGAAGCTAAATTTTATTTTTCAAGTCATTAAAACAAACGAAGAACACACTCGAGCATAAGGTAATGGGTTTTTTATCTCACTTTTAATTATGTGAGATTTCCATTGTTTGCCACTTATTTCTTTAATGTGGTGTATTTGTATGGAAATTTTATATATAATATCATGAAATTATTTATTTTCATGGTATTCAATTATTCATTTGATAATTGTTAATTCTTGGTCACACGAAACGATTTATTACAATGTGGTAATGGGCTCTGTGTCAATTTTCCATTTCATTGTGACATACTTTGTATTGTGCACCTAATAATTCTTATGTGGTTTACCTACTAACCATTTGATAAAATTTTTCATTTTAAATTTTAAATATATTATATATCCATATTATGGTTTAATGGATATGATTATTGTCTTAATCCATATACCTCTTTTTACATATGGTGATAATTTGGAAAGTTATTTTAACTCTAGAAATATTGATGAATCCGTATTCTATACTCTATATGGATATTGACAAGGAATATTGTACTTGTATTAAATCTATGTATAAATAATTATTTTTACTTGCAGTGGAGTGTGGGGCCCGTTATATCCCCTCGATGCATTGACATGTCTCATGAGATAAATCAGTTGGCGACAAACCCTTCAAGTTTGTTTCCAAAAATCAGACGGGTTTATACCCACATAACTAAACCGTTTTAAGTGTATTATGGTATCATGTGACAAATACATGACATATAATTAATAATAATTCTCTTTATTCATTATCAACTATTTCTATCCATGGGGTTTTTACTCTAACAAAATCTATGGATGCAGTTTCATTCTCAGTTTATTAATGGAATGAGTTTTTCATTTATTCACCATCACATATTGATTATGGAAAGTTGTTTATGATTCACTTATTATTGAATTAATTAATCCACTATTTTTAAAACATACTGAGCATTTGAGATCACCCCTGTACACTTTTTTACCTTTAAAATGATTTGAAGAGGAGATCATTTATTGAGTTTCCATGGATGTAGTTTTTAGTTTTTGTTATGTATTGTATCTTGTTACCTTTCCTAATGTAATTTGAGTTACATCTATGTATCTAGTTTCTTCAAGGATACTAAAATAATCGTTCCTTCTAGATTTCATTCCTTCTAACCTTGAAAATATAAAATGTAATGCACCAGCTCTGGTCTATAGGGGTCAGGGTGTTACTGTAGCTAACCCTGAAAATTTTCCATAATATTTTTTATATAAAAAATTTATTAGGTTGGGGAAATTAATTAATTAAATTAATTTATTTAAATGTCCTCCCATGACCATTCCCAATCTGAAAATTCATCATGTTCTAAGGTTATGTCATGCCTTGGGTAAAACCCATGATCTGAACCCAATGGAAGATTCCGATTTATGATCTGATCCTCCATTTAGAAGTTATTCTACTTTTTTAGGAAGACTATATAGACATGATATTTAATACATTTAATGTATTTAAAAACCAATTATGAACACATTGGTCCCCTAAATATCACACCATTTTTATGACTATCTCTAAAAATAATACATAAAATATTAAAAAACAATACATAGAAAAGTTATATTCTTCACATTATATATTAGGGATTATTCCTTTCCACTAGAGCATAGACTATACTATTAGAGCCTATAGAGTCTTGATCCATTAAGGAGAAGATATTATCTATACTTGGCCTAAGGGTAATTTTGAAAAATATTTATTATCCTCAAAATTAGTTTAAGAGGAGGATTTGATTATTTAATAGGGTATTGGATTTTATCACTTCCATCCTCTTTGACATGGTTTCCTTTTTTATGTACCAATTTTTTAATTTTATAATAAAAAATTAATTTTTTTTGGTAGATATAGGTGTTATTCCAAATACATATACTTCATAGTAAAGATAAAACCAAATTGAAATAGTTTTACAATCATCGAGTTAGCTGATATATTATGAAATGAGAATAATTAATAATTATCCTATAAAGGTGTAGTGATTAGAAAAAAGATAAAGTTGGAAAGTTTATATGAACTCAAAAATGGATTCTATATACCATAATCAAGAATTGTATTTTGATAGTATCTTTTAATTATATAAATAACACTTAGTATAAATGGGTATTCAAGAGAGAGATAAAAATTTATGGTATAATATATTTTCTATAAATAAATATTTATTGTTAATGGTTTAAGGCCAGTCAAGAAAATGATAGTATTAGAACCCTTTCTCCAAATCAGATGTTGAAATCTAGTTTGAATTCAAGTTTTCATAGTAGCTACCATGATTATTATGTAATTAATAAAATGATTCATTTATAGGTTAAACAAGAATTGAATTATGGGATGATTATTTTGACATGTTTTTTCTAAAAAAATGTTAGTGGGAGAACCATATTTTTCCAATTGAAACATGTTAATGACATATAGAAAAATAATATTATCCTTAAAGTTAGTTAAGAATAAGTTGGAAAAGATATTTCTCAAAGAATTAATTAAAGAAAAAACTCAAGTTCTAGATAAATAGATCTATAATGATAAATATAAAGGGTTGGTTAGATCAAGTTATAGTATATATACTAATAAGGTATTTGAATATACACGATAAAATAATTCAGGAGAGAATTATTTACCAAGTAACATGGCATAAATCTATCCAGGATGGCATGTTTTGACATAAGAGGAGATTAAAATAAAAGAAAAAAAATTCACATAATTGTAAAATAGGATCTATATTTATTCCACTATGTCTGCTATGATTTTATATTGATTATTCATAAATTATAGTGGTAAAATATCAAATAAAAATAATATAACTATATAAGGAAACAATCATAACAATCCAATAATACTTGAGAAAGTATAAGGGGTCTGTTCTTGATATTTGGAGAAAAAAGGAACACTAGTAAATAAATGGACACAAAATTAGTATTCATACATATCATTTTGATTTAGTGTTATAAATAAGGTATAGAAAATGTGAAAGTGAAGCTCATTGAAGCTAGTAGTGGCCATATCTGAAACGACACTAATTTTTATAAATTAAATTCCCTTTTTGAAAAAATAAATGCCCTATCAAGTAATCTGGTTATAGAGAAA
Organism: Viscum album; assembly: GCA_963277665.1. NCBI lineage: Eukaryota > Viridiplantae > Streptophyta > Magnoliopsida > Santalales > Viscaceae > Viscum > Viscum album. Next base: position 878,537,964 of record OY728153.1, on the reverse strand, counting down.
ACATATACTACTCTAGTTATTTTGGACAGTTTCATAGTATAAAAATTTAAAATACAATTAATAATTACAATCATTGAAAATATAGACATTGTAGAGTAACCATTAAGATTTTTATATTAAGGGTTATCATAAAGTCTATTTGAAACAGACAAAGAAGCGATGACCCCAACTAGTAGGATCATACCCTATAAATCCCATTTATTAGAGTTTATGAAGGATATAGTATCAATAAGATTTAACCTTGTACAATCCAAATTCAAGATTCATCAATTAAAGCATGAGTGAAACCATTTATATTAGAATTTGAAGCTCATTGAGATCAAAACCCAAACCATGTTCACAGAACCACCCAATGAAAATCTCACCATCACATACCTTACTATTAGGAAATTTGCTGGTGTAATAAAGGGATGTGTATATACACCCAAATTGTATGATTTTTTATATTTTATTTTTAATAAAACAATGATTATATTTAACATTTTTATTATTACTTTTTAATTTATTAAATAATGAGATTGATAAAATTAGATTCTGATATAATGAAGCACAAATAGTATTTTTTGTAAATATATAGTTTCCATCAAGAGTATTGTTTTGTGAATTTAATAATCTTTTAAATAAATGATAGTTTAATAAATTTTTATTATTAAATAAATATAAATATAAATGATAATTTAATTTTATGAATTTAAATGTAATTGTTATAAGGGCCCTAAAAATGTTATTGTAAAAAAACCCAGTATTTTTCCATAAATGGGTATTTTGATTTAAAAGTGTAAATTATTATATTTAATAATTATTCTAATAAAATAAATATTATTTTTGAAATTTTCATGTTGATATTATCTAACAGTGATTTTTTTCATAATTTTCTTAGAAACTCAATTTTTTTTATAAAAATTAAATATGATATTAATATTGGGTTTATATTATGACATAATAATGACCCAAAAATTGATGTAATATATTCCATAAAAGTTATCCAAAATCAAATATATATTTCTACTTTAGAATAATATGTTTTATATGTTATTTTATTAATTTTATAAACCCTTAATGATTCCTCCAAAACCAATATTATATTTCAAGGTTTTAAAATCAATTCTTTATAAATATGAATCACTTACACATCACCAATGGGATTATTTTAATTTTTTATTCTTATAAATATATAATTATTTTAAAAAAATTTCTTTAGAAGAGTTAATGGTAAAAAAACTTGAGAATCATTATGGTTTTGATTACTTTATCATATAGAGTCCAAAACCCATGTTTAGAAATTAATAAAGAATCCCATGTCTTTTTTTATATAAACCCACCCAAACTCCCATTAATATTCACTAAAAACTCTTAGATCATAAATTTAATCTACCATTACCTCTATGGAGACCTCCCAAGGTTACCCAAGCTCTTAGTAAGCTCCTACCAAGCCTTAAAAATCATCCTCTCATGGTAATGGGTCCTCTCCTTCTCCTCTTTATTCAAGAACCTTCTTTATATCATTCCTTTTGATTTCCAATTTTTCCAGTTAGTATATGTTTTTACACATCACTATTTTTTTTTTTTATGATTCTTAATTAATGAGACACCTTTTTCAATTTCATTAATCCCTTCTATAAACCTTTATGTACCCTCATTATGCTACTGAAATTATCCATTGATTTTCCATTCCAAATAATTGTGTAGTGAATACACATATCTATTTACACTCATAAGTTTCCACCTAGTTGTACCTATCCTTCATTGAATTGGTATTTATATTTATTTAACCCAGCATCTTTAATCATGGGGTTAAAATTTATTAAATCCATCCTTGTATTTTATGATCTATGTGGAACACTTATGCATCTACATGATATCAAAGTGATGGGTGAGACAAGAATTATATACCATTAAAATTCATTGGGTAATGTGTTTATCTCATGATATTCCATGTATGGTGCATGAGAGATTTTATTAGGAAAACCATGTTATGTTTTCTTGGTTGTTATCCTTTAATTATGTTTATTATTTCAAGTTTTATATTGTTTCCACATTCCCATGTTGCCTTTATGTTATCATGTTATATCATTCCTCATTGTTCATGGCTATTATTCTCACCCCTATTATGTTTCCTTTATATGAATCTGGGATCACATGAACTGCTTTACCACATTGTATGCTTTTTTATTCTCTTATTGGGATTTATATCACACCCATTTCTTATGTACATCCCCAGGTTATCCGATACAATTTTAGAATAATGATGGAATTTTAAGATCATGTTAAAGAAGTTTTCAATAATGTCATTGTATTTATGTCGCAAATTTTTATGATATGTACCCAATGTCCCAAATACACTAGGATTAATTATATTAGGGGATTGTATAATGTGTACCTTGATGTAATAAATCAAAAAATAAAGTTTATTAAATATATGAGTTGTCTTAGTTAGTATCAGTGAAAATCCTATTTTTTTTGAGATTGGGATAAGAAAAAACTGCTTAAATCCTTATGGGTAAGACTATACATAGGAAAAAATACCTAGTTTTTTTTAAGTATTGATAATGTGGTTTCCAAGAAAATTCATCTCTATTAGGATAATATAAGTGGATGTGGATCTGGCATAGAGGTACCTAAGGGTAATAACCCCAAAAGGGAACATTGAGATGGACTCAATCATCACGTAGTGCATGAAAATGGGCCTTACTTCACACCTAATTTGAAACTCTCAAGGGATATTATTTGGTAAATTCACAAGCTCCCTACAAACCATTTTAAAGGGAAACAAATTCCTATTATATTTTATTTTAGGAAATAGATTATGGGTAACTTAGATTGAATCCTAAGAATTCATAGGTTAAATAATATATTTCATTTATGAGTTATCATTTTATGGTTTATGGTTTCCCATATATTCCATTAATAGTTCAAAAAATCTTACCCATAATTTTACATTTCTTTCTAGTTAATGGTGAGAAACATGAGGAACTGAGTCAATAACCAATGTGAGGGGAAACATGATGATGAATCAAATGAGATTCCCAACCTGACGGGAGAAGGAATTGATAAATTCTTGATAATAATTTCTCAATTGACTCATGTTTTGAGTAGAAAACTGAATTATGAGGAACTTCAAAATCCCTTTAAGAAATAAAATGTTGAAATTTAGACCTTTTGTAATAAAGGCCTCTAAATTTGAGTGGATATTATGATCCCTTAACCACAGAGAAATGGATCAACTCTCTTGGAAAGATACTCTATATACTTCAATACTCTGAGTAAGAGAATGTTGTGCTGGATATTAATCACAAAGAGGGAGAAGCTAATCAGTGGTGGATATTGGTAAATAAAATATTAATTTTAAGGAGGAGATCGAAGAGATAGAGTGGAAGTAATTCCAGAATTTTTTTCGATGAATATTTTCCTTGCAATCTCTAAATTAAATTGAAGATGTATTTACTTATCCTCAGGCATAAATATGAAGAATTCATCATTTTGTATAAGGAAAACATCATAATAATTGCACAATACACATCCATATTTTTAATTACCCCTAAAATTAAAGTTGAAATCTTATTTGGTGTGATAAATTTTATTCTATGAAAATCCTTATCCATTTAGGACTTCAAAATCTATGAGGAAATTGTATGATGTTCCCTTAATGTCGAAATGGAGATCAATAAATCCCAATTTTTTCTTAGGGATAAGAATCATGAAATTGCTTTTAATATTTGTGGTATCATGGAGAAATATAATGGTGGTATGAAATTACATCATCAAACTTCTACAAAGTGTGGACATAAGCATCCTAAAAATTTCCGAAAGTGGACAAGGAAAAACTTTAGGTGTAGTAAGAAAGGGCACCTATCTAGTGATTATTGATGAGAGAAACTCACCAATGTGATAGAATAAATGAATTCTCTAGTAAATACTCAACCTAAAATCCGATGTTAAAATGAAAAGGATCAAGGAAAATATGAAAATCAATTCCCTAATCTAATGGTTATTGGTGATAACTGATGAAAACAACCTCCATGGCCTAGAGAGTAAGGGTGATCTTATATCATCACAAATGTTGTGGTGGATCCCAATAACAAAGTGGTGACAAGTATAATAGTTATTCATTCAAGGATAGTGAACATAATATTTTATTCTAGTTATAAAAATTATTTTATATCACATAAGTTTAGTAAAACCATTCAAACAACACCTAAAATATAGAATTTTATCTATTAGTGATAATGAAAAATGGGTCTATTATTACATCCCAACCATATAATTCATCCACTATCAAAATTTGTGGGATGAATTTCCTAGAAAAACTTATGATACTCACATTAGTGTAATTGTTTGATAATCTTGATATGGATTGGATTTAATTATATACATTCAGTATAAATTATTGATAGAAGGAAATCACCTTCTCTATCAAAAACCGCCCTTCGATTATTTACAAGTGAAAGGAGGAGGATGAATCTTGATTGGAACCAACATCTCAAGAATGAATATTATTGAATTTTGAGGAATCATATATAGTTAAAATGATTATGTATAAATAAAATATCATCCTTAATTACATGACCACTATAAGTGAATTTTTTGATCTATTTCCCAATGAATTTCCTGGTCTTCCTCCTAGATGTGAGGTTGAGTTCTCAATAGAGCACTTACTTGGAGATTTTACAATATCCAAGACTACATATAGAATAACCATTATTGAACTTGAGGATCATAAGAAATAATCACAAGAGAATATGGATAAATGGTTTATATTCCCAAGTGCTTCACCATGGGGTGAACCAGTCCTCTTCACCAAGAATAAGGATGGGTTAATGCACCACTACATTGATTATCATGAGCTCAAAAATATTAAAATAAAAAATATATCCTCTAACATAGATTAAATAATTGTTCAATTAGATATATTGATCATAGTACTTCTAAAAATTGGATCTTAATTCAGGATATTATCAAGTAAAGGTGAAGAAGGATGATATCACCAAGATAAATGTTTGTACATAGTGTGAGCACTATGTGTTCATAGTGATTCTATTTGGAATCGCTAATGTTAAAGAAATATTCAGGGAATTAATGAATGAAGTCTATAAGGGTTAAATTAAAAAATTTATGGTAGTCTTTATAGATGATATTATTATCTACTCTAAAAGAATGGAGGAACATGAGGATCATTTAAATATTATAATGAAGAACTCACAGAATAAAGAGTTATATTCAAAATATAGTAAACGTGAGATTTGGTTGGAGTAATTAAATTTATTGGGGAATGTTATCACCAATAACGGGATATTCACAGATCATTCAAAAATAGAGTAAATTGAAGGATGAACGAGACCAAAATCTTTGATAGAAATCCATAGTTTCCTTTGATTAGATGGGCACTATCATGAATTTTTAAGAAGAATCTCATGACTGTCAAGACCACTTCCAAGCTTACTCATAAGGAAGTAATGTTTTTATTGATTTATGAATGTGTTGAATGATTTAAAGATCTGAATATGAGGCTAATCAATTCACCTATTCTCACACTTCCTACAAGTGTGGAAGGATTTTTTATTTATTGTGATGCGTTGAAAAAGTGTTTGGGTTGTGTACTCATGCAAGATGAAAAAGTGATAGCGTATTCCTCTCACCAATTAAATATCCATGAGAAGAACTACCAAACACATGATCTAGAATTTGAAGAAACAATCTCTACCTTGAAAATTATACGATGTTATATCTATGGATAAAAGTGTGACATATATACAGATCATAAAAGCCTCAAGTATATATTCACACAAAAGGATAATAATATATTCCAAATAAGGTGGTTAGATTTTGGTCAAGGATTATGATTTTTCAGTCCATTAACAAGCTAAGAAATAAAAAAATGTGGTAAATGCCTTGATTATAAAGGATCCCACAACCCTATCCATTATGACAATTGCAAGGGATCTTATATTCTTGCACATGAAAAGGATATACATGGTAATCATAAAAGGATATTCATTATAATTTTCCCAAATAACTACTCAAACATACCTTCTTGATAGGATAAAGGAGGTCCAAAAATATAGAGAGCTTTTATAAAATAAGGTAGTGAATATTTTAGAGTTCAACATTTCTAAATATGGAGTTATGAGGTTTAGAACCCGGTTATGTATCCCATTAAAACTAGAACTAAAGAGGGAAATACGGGATGATGTGCATAACTCATCTTTATTTATTGATCCATAAATTACTACGATGTATAAATATTTGATGCAAAACTTATGGTGGGATAACATGAAGAGTTAGATTGTAGAGTTTTTGTCTCGATCATGGTATGCCAACAAGTTAAGGAAAAAAAATACAAGTAATAGGGTACGATACAAAACTTTTCCATACCCATACAAAAATGGGAAAAATTAACCTTATATTTTGTCAAAGTAATCTCTACGAACCCTAAAGAAAATAAATCCATCTTGGTGGTAGTCAATCACCTTACCAAGTCATCACATTTCATAGCCATGAAGGAATATTTCCATCTTAACTAACTCACCAAGATATAGATAAATGGTAAGACTTCATGGCTAACCATGCCCTATTTTGTTTGATAAAGATACAAGGTTTACCTTAAGGTTATGGTGAAGGATTTAGCAAACATTGTATATAGTACGGAGCTTTATCACTACTTATCACCCTTAGATAGGTAAATATTATAGAGCCATTCAAACTCTAGATGATATGTTGAGATCATTTTCAATGTATTTACAAGGATTTTGCGATCAACACCTTCACCCATTGGAGTTCTCATATAACAACAGTTTCTATTCGAGCATTCAAATGGAAGCTTAGGAGGATATATATGGGAAGTGGTTTTGAACTCCAACGTGCTAGGATGAAGATAGAGAGTGGAATCTTGTGGGACCCGATCTTATCTAAGATATGGAAGATAATTTTCATACAATTTATCATCATATGAAATCCCCACAATGTCGAAAAACAATTTATATAGACAATCATGGATGAGACCTGGAGTTTGAGTTTGGAGATATAATGATCTTTCATATATCATCATGCTATAAAGTCATGAGGTATGGAAATAAGGGAATGCTTAGTCCCAGATAAATTGTTCCCTTTAAGATCCTTGATCACATTGGAGAGGTGGCCTATTGACTAAGACTCCAACTTAGCCTATCTCAAGCACATGATGTGTTCCTTGTATCCCTCTTATGGAAGTATATAACAGACTCATAACATGTATAGAATATAGTGGATGTATAGTTGGATAATGAACTTTCATACAAGGAGTATCCATTGGATATCTTAGATCATAGAGACAATGTTTTACAAAACAAGACAACTCACCTGGCCAAAGTACTATGACTGAACCACAAGTTCGAGGAAACAACATGGGAACTAGAAGATGCGATGAAACAAAAGTACCCTCACCTATTTTATTATATGAAATGAAAATTTCTTGGGTAAAATTTCTAAAGGAAACAATGTAATGAACTGAACTTTTATAAATGAAATTCCCTTTTTTAATGAATAAATTCTTTATCAAGTAATCTAATTATAGAAAATGTATGCACTAATTTGGTTATTTTGGAACATTATAAGGTCTATAAAATTTATAATACCATTAGACATCATAATAATTGATAATGTAGTGGTTTTAAAATGACCATTAAGTTTATTATATTAAAGGTTATGATAAAGTATATTTGAAACAAACAACAATGGCCTAGACTAGTAGGATCATACCCTGTGTAGCCCATTTATCGGAGCTACCAAGGGTGATAAAATTAATAGAATTTTCTCTTCACCATCCCCAATCCAATATTAAATAATTAAACCACAACGAAAAACATTTATAGGATAATTTTAATCTCATTGAGATCACAACCCAAACCATGTTTACCGAAACACCCCATGAAAATCTCACCCATACACACCTTACCCTTAAAGAATTAGTTTGTGTAATAAAGGGATATGTATCTAGAACATAACAGTATAATTATTTATATATTTTTTTAATAAAACAATGATTTTATTTATCCCTGTTTTATATTACTCTTTAAATGATTACATAATGATTTTGATAAAATTATATTATGATAAGATAAAACACATATTATATTTTTTGGAAATATATAGTTTCAATGATGACACTCTTTTGATGAATTTAATTTTTTTAAAATAAATTAATTTTTAATAAAATATTATTTTTAAATAATAATTAAATATAAATGATAATATAATTTTATAAAGTCAAATATAATTGTTATAAGTGTCATAATAATTTTATTGTAAAAAACAAATATTTTTCAATAAATGGGTGTTTTGATTTAAAAGTTTAAATTATCATATTTATAGATTTATTTTTATCAAATACATATTATTTTTGAAATGAGAAAATATAAATTATCTGATGGTGATTATTTCATAATTTTCAGAGTGTCAAATTTTCAGGTAAAACTTAAATACGATATAAATATAGGGGATGTATTATGACCTCATAATGACCCAAAAGTGATGTAATATATTCCATAAAAGGTATCTATGATAATATATATATATATATCCCTTTAGAATAATGTGTTTTAAGTTATTTTATTAATTTTATAAATCCTTAATGAATCCTCCAAAACCTATATTATATTTTATGGTTTAAAAATATTTTTTTTAAACACGACCCACTTATACACTACCATGGGAATTATTTTAATCTTTTTGGTTATTATAATTATATAATAATGAGAAAAAAATCCTATTTTTTAGAAACCATGGGCAAAAACCATGGGTAGGTTTGTGGTTTGTATTACTTTATCATATAGATTCCAAAACCTAAGTTTATAAATTAATAAATAATTCCCCTATATTTTGCTATATAAACCCACCCAACCTCCCATTAAACCTCACTAAAAACATTTGGTGCATGAATTTACTATTAAATTACATATTTATAGTCCTCCAAGGGTTCCCAAATCTCTTAATAAGATTATCCCAAACCTTAATATGCTTCCTATAAATGTTAGAGATCCTCTCTTTATCCTATCTATTTAAGAAACTTATTTATGTAATGGAATTTGATTTTCGATTGTTCAAGTTGAGATATGTTTTTATGAATACATATTAATATAATTATTATTTCCAAGTAATACCTCTTTCACTCTCATTAATCCCTTATATAAACCTTTATGTACACTCGTTATGCTTTCGAAATTATCCTGTGATTTTCAATGCCATACATTTATGTAGTGAATACCCATCCCCACTTCCACTCAAGGGTATCCAACTAGCTATAACTATCCTTAATTTATTTAGTATTTAAATTTATTTAACCCACACTCCTTAATATTGAAGTTAAAATATATGAAATACATCCTTATGTTGTATGATCTATATGGTACACTTAATCGTGTACATGATATGAAAGTGACAGGTGGGACTATAGTTATATATAAATAAAATGAATTGGGTAATGTTTTTGTATCATGAGATTTAATTTATGGTTCAAATGATGTTATCCTAATCACACTATGTTAATATGTCTTAGTGGTTATCCTTGGATTAATTTTATGATGTGATGTTTTATGTGGTTGGCACATTCCCATGTTGCCTTTATGTTATCATGTTATATAATGCCTCATTTTTCAAGGAAATGATTCTTAATTCTCTAATTATTCCTTGATATGCCTCTTGGATCACATGTAATGATCTAACTTATGATATTCCTTATTTATTCCCTTACCAGGATTTATATCTCACCCCTTTTTTATGTATGCCCCTAGGTTATCCCTTGAAGTTTTAAAAGAATGATGGAATTTTAAGACCATGTTAAGGAATTTTTTAATATTGTCTTTTATTTCTATTGAAATTTGTTATTTTATATGCCTAATATACCAAATAAACTAGGATTCATGATCTTATGGAATTGTATAATGTTCACTTTTATGTAATAAATCATGAAATAATGTGTATAAGAGATATGGGTAATCATAATATCTACATATACTGAGTAGGTTACAACTTCCATTAAAACTAAATAATAAGTATAAATTCACAGAAATTTATTCAAGTTATTATAATTATACTTAAAAAGTTTAATATTACCACAATGTATATTGTAATAATATTTTAGTAATGGTACTAACCAAGATTTCAAGTTTATAATAAAGAAAAAAAGGGATTATACTCAAGGATAAAATCTCATAATTTTTTTCCTCGAGGATATGAAGTTTAAATTAGTAGTATATCCACAATATAAAATGTGTATGTCCTGATGATACATTATATATCTCAATGAAATCATGAATATCATGCGAGAGTTAATGATTTGGGAAATGTTAGTAGTTGGATCATGTTCAAGTGGAAGAATTTTGGAGTTGGTTCCCTAGAACCAATTGATTTTTTACTTTAAATTACCAAAATATATTTATTCTTATTTCATAGTGATTATTTTTATATATAATATTAATTTGATAATTTCATTGGAATATTTATCTAATCATAGGGTTAATGGTATTTCTTTTCTATAATGAGAACCCATATATGTTCTAAAATATTTATTAAATATATATAAATCCCACGGTCTATATATATCTATATGATGGGGGAATAAATGGTGTTTTACTATTTGGAATTGGGGGATCATAGTCATTGATACTTTTTCTATTAAAGTTCAATATTGTAGATCTATAAGAAGGAAAATCATGAGGACTTAATCACCAATAGGAATTTGACACGTTTTATCATTCATTGGATATTTATATTTGTGAACGTGTATTGGTACTTATACATGAAATCATTATAAATGTGTATAATGCATCACATACTTTGATGCATTGATAAAAAATGTAAAAATATATGAATTCAGTGTGGTAGAATGTTTTTGGTATGTTATAAGTGATACAACATTAAATGATTAGTTGAGAAAGGATTTTTACCTACCATATTAAGGGAAGAAGATATATATGGCCCATTGATTAATATGAAAAACTCTAAAAAATTCTGTAACCATGGTATTTTATAAATGAGATCATTTTAGAATGTCATATAAAGATAAATCAAGCATATAGGATGTTGATACCGTTATTCATACTAGATGATGAGACATCATTAAGAAAAATGATTATATCACACGGTTGTGTTCATAGGAAGGTTGTTATAGTTTCTATATTACGTTATTTCTCTATGGGTTTATTTCATGTGGTTAGATGATGATATTGAAAATTAGGTATGTTTCATGTATTTCAATTGACAAAAGGTTTTAGAAGGTAACAAACTAAGTGTATCCAAAAACTCAGAAAATTATATTGAATTAAATCTTAAGAATAAATTTATTCTGGAGTAGTAGAAAAATGTTTATTCAAGTTAAATTGATTGTAAAGTTCAATCATGTGATATTTTGAGTTTAGAATATATGAGATGAAATTAATCTCTTTTTTATTTATTCATAAGATAAAAAATATAATATTTTTTTATTCACAAGTTTAGTGAATATAGTTAAATGATCTTTTATTCAAGTTATATGAATATTTTAATTAATTTTTATTCACAAGTAAAGTGAATATAAAATTTATTTTATTGAAAAAATATTTTATTATTCATGTTATGATAATTTTATGGGAGGATTCATACCGATTGAATAATCCAAAAAATATATTTTAATATCATTTAAATATATTTTTATTTATGAAATGATATTAGATCATTACTAGTCACCTAAAATAATAGAAATTATAATTAAGTGTGATGATATGTGAAATACATTTTATCATTTAAATAAATATAATTATTTAAGAAATGATATTTAAACATTATATATCACTAAAAGTTAATAATAAATATTTTATTATTTTAAGAAAACGTGACATGTTTTTTATTTCTAATATCAAATAAAATAATAATAATTATTATTCAAGATAATGTTGAAATGGAATATTAAATTAAGATTAATTAAAAAAATTAATTTATTTATATTTACTTTAATGTTGACCAAATTTTATAAAAGTTAGGGTTTCATGTAATTTATAGGTGATCCTATATTGAGAGATAGAGTGTGTCATTTAGAGTTTTTTGGAACATGTGAAGAAACATATAGAGGGATCTGTAGCTGGATTATCCATAGTAAAAATAACACAAAAATATATGAGATGATAAGAATTAATCAAAATAATTCCACAATTAAGAAAATTATTAATTTAAATTAATTATAAATTATTTGTGCATGTTTATTCGATGAGAGTCTGGGGAATATTTTTCTAATTCTTTATATTAATCCACTGATTTTGATGATAAAACAATATTTATCCTTCTGCTAAGAAATCTTGTGCACCCTACAACCTTCAAGGTCATCATCCCCTAACATTCTCTAGGTATATGTGAAATTAAACAAAAAATTATTCATGAAACAAAACCATATTTTTCTTTAGTAAGAAATACAAGTGCTTAATGAAGATTTGTGCCTAACACCATGGATAAAGAATAACTTCTCTCTCCCACACACACATACACATTTCATTTTTTTTTGGTAACTGAATTAATATCCCTCTAAGTTAAGAGTCACAGAGTAATGATCAAACAACAGATTATCCCATGTCACCAAGAATACACAGACAACAGAGAATCATGAGAAGGATCTAAAATATTGGTACTATAGAAAAATAAAGGACACACGACTCCACTATATTGGTCTACAAGGATCTGGGGTGGATCATGCCTTAATTTATTATATAAAAAATCACAATAAATAAACACACCTAATGGAATATATAGTTGTACGACTAAAAAGTTAAATGAAATTTATAAATTCAATAAAGGGAGTAATAATTGGCCAAAAAAAAAATTGTGGGATAGGGAAAAGCATAGGATATATAGGGTAGATTGTATAGAGGAATAACCCAAGGAATTGACCCAAATTAGGAGACCTAAATGGGAATAACAAATATGACACTAAAAAACATTCAGTATTTAAATCAATTAATTAAATATAGAATTAAAACATTCCAAAATTAATTAAAAATGCATAAAAATAAATATTCATTATAATTTAAAACTGAATTGAATAGAATTCAAAAATCTAAACCTTAAAAATTTAAATTAAAGACCTAAAACCTATGATGATTATGCACCTCGTAACTCATTGATTGAGGTAAACATTCAAACCTTAGAAAATATAAGATTGAAAACTGTCCTACTATGATATGTGTGTATCCAAGTAATCTACACTATCCTATATCAATAGAATCTAATGATAAATTCCAACATGCTTAGAATTATAACATAATCTAAGAAAAACATTCATAATCAATACTCTTAATTTAACTTACCTGATCTTCCATTCACATAGATAATCTCCCAGTTAACCATTTCAATAAAAATATCCAATATATATGTAGTGCCTATAAAAACCAATACATTTATTATTACCAATTACTTAGAGAATAAAAATAATTCAAGGTATGAATAGTATCAAAAATTAAATGATTCAAATAAAACAGCAGTATAAAAAAATAACACAAAATGAAATCACACAACAAACTGAAATGACCAATTCAACATGTCTCTTTACTAGACTTCACATATGAAATTTCATCATCATAATTTATTTATGAGTTTTATTTGGATAAAAATACCCCATAAAGATAATATAAACCAAATTGAATTTGGTAAAACCTTATAAAAATCTTCACCTAAAGTTAATAACCCAAATGTATAAAATAAAAATATCCAAACAACCTGCTCTATCAACTTTAAGTCATATCACACTGCTTGAACATCACAAAAATAGGATGGACTTAAATATAAGGAAGTAATGTAATATTGATTTAGAAAACATATCCACCATAAAAGCTCATACTCCCTAAACCAATGCCCAATAATGTTCCATCAATAATTAGGTACCCTATAAAATAACAAAAAGATCCCAATTATAGTTGAAAACCTAATAGATAACAAGGAAGAAAATGCATGAGAAACACCTCACTAGCTTCCAAATATACTATGATTATCTCTCTCTCACTAGGACAGCACCTACACAAGCTTACCATACCCCTAGATCACAACATGGTTGAATAAGGAACAAAAGAAAGAATATGACTCATCTATTAGTAGATAGTAAATAGATAAGGCCATAAAGGATTGAAAATGACAAAGTTTAACTGAATAAAAAAATAAATCATTTTGTAACATATCAAAATAATAATAATAATAAAAACTAATTTTTTAAAATATAATTAAATCCAAATTAGATATAATACCAATTTTAATGAGTTTCATTTTCATAAAATCCATATTATATTGAGATATGTGGATCTTGATTTGATGAGTTTTAGAATGTTGAATGACCCACAACAATGATATTTAACCTTGATGTTGAGGTTATAGGGAGTTTTAGGCATGTATTTTCATCTACACTGAAGGCTATAATTCAGGGGTTGTAGCCCCCAAATTGTTTTTGGAAAATAAGTAGGGGTATACATTGAGTTGGTGTTATAAATTTCATATGGGGTTGACTAGGAACACTGATTAAAAAATTCCAATTTCACATGGGTTTCTTGCAGAACATAGAGTCATAATTTATTGTTTCATAAGGGGTTCATATAGGGTCATAGAAATAAATGTTTTAATAAGGGATACACTTAGACACACTGAAATTAATTATTTTACAATGATGTGTATGCGAAGGAGTTGAAAATTTAATTCATATGGAATATGTTTCAACTTAGGAATTTATTACATGCTAATATTACATTATTAAAATGTATATGGATATAGGGATTAGGTGTGTGACTTTATATTATTGAGAAAACTCTCTATTTCTTCTTTATAATATATAATTTTTCCCATTAGTGCAATTTGGGTATTCTTCCTGAACCATGTAAATCATTAGGTTCATATTTTTTTTTATCTAATTTATACAACACATCTAATGGTAACAATGAAACTTATATATTGAATTTTGGTTATTAACATCACAAACATAATTTTAATATTTCATATTATTTTTATTTCATTAAGTAGTGATAAAGGATATAGAGTCTCACCAACATGAAATAATCAAATATACATAAATCATAAGATAAGTTTTAATTATTATCCTTAAAATAATATGAATATTTTTAATCATAGGATTCATAGAAATTATAAAATATCAATATATTAATATTAAGTAAAGAAACAAATAAGGAACAAAATAAATCAATACATTAGTGTATGTTCAATAAAAATGTTAATATAAATTAATAAAGAAATCATAATGAGGGAAATGTGGTTTTATGTGTTTTGGTAAAGTGGGATACATGTATATGGTAGAGTAATCATTTTTAACTATAAAAAACAGAAAATGAGTATAAGAAATAGGAAATAGTAAAGCAAACACACTAGAGAAACCATTTGAGAATATATTTCTTGTCACCCTAGAAACCATGGTCAAAATTTGAGTAAGGATAGTAATATATAATCTTAATATGGATTGGTTCACTCAACCCATGGAACATAACTAAAAACAAGATAAATATATTAGGAAAGTATAAATATAAAGAAGAAATCCCGACTGAACCATGTTATAATGGTTTGATAATTTCTCAAATGTAATGAATCATTTGGGATTTTGAATTCAAAAAATAAATTCCAAGATCAAATTCTTATTACATGATTTGAGTACTAGTTCTATGAAAAAAAAATTTCCCCACAAAGTAATATAATCCTGTGTTGTATCAAGAGAACCTAAAGCTTGTTGAAGCTCCATGCCTAGGACCATCGATAAAGAAAAAACATCGCTCTATTGATTTATTTTTTGAAAAAAAAGAATGATTTCAGATTCCTTATTCATCAAATATATCTTAGTGATCTAAAATTTAAACCATGAAACTCTAACCCTTCTCTCTCAGTGAGTCCAAAAACTCGATCTGTGGTAGACATTTTACTAAAAATTATTCATGAAAATAGAATGGGAAACCCACCAAACAAGGAACCATGGAGTGATGTTAGATCATTAGAATAACCCATGTTACCGAGGACACATGGATGGTGCCACCTCATATGAAGGATCCAAAATATAATCACCACAAAAAATTGAATGGTACACAAATCTATTACTATAACACCCCATTATTTTAGTATGCATTTCCCATTAAATAAATATTGTGAGTTTGATAAATTGCGTTACATGTAACATCGAAATAAAGTGAAAAATGATTTGTTATGGTAGAATATTAGAATACAAAATTTAATACATTGCAAGGCAATTTAATAAAACATAATTGTAAAAAATAAATTAATTTGTTATAGAGTTAAAGGACACAAATTCACTTAGGAAAATAACATTAATTTAAAAAAAAGATTTTTATGATATAAATATTTTTTTATTAATAAAATTAAATCAATGATTAGTAAAATGAATTAATAACATACAAAGAATAATTAAATTTATATTAAGAATACCAATCTAATTATTTTTGGCTAAACAAAAGTGTTTTGGTTAACAATCTTGGTTTATTATATATTATGTGATCAAAAGTTAAATTTCTCATATTTGAAGTATGAAATTGAATGAAATGTTTTCTTTATATATGTAAAAAAATTAATAAAAATTAATGAATTTATTATTAATTACTATTAATTAATTATTATTAATGATTAGTTTAGTTTGTGTTACAAGACCTATCTTTTAAATAATTATTTTTTTGTACAAATTAAATATTTTAAATTTAATAAATTAAATTAATATATATTCAAGGATGATTTTAATTAAATTAATTATATATATATATATTACAAAAAATTAACAATCATTTAATGATTTTTATTTGGTAAATAATAAGCATAAATTCATTTTTATGCTTTAAAATACATTTTTTTATTTTTTATACGTTATTCATACTTGTATTAAGATTAATTTTTATCACATTTAAAAATTGAATCAATTAGAATGGTTTTTATATTTTGAATAAGAAAGTTATAAATTTTTAATAAATTTAATTTAATTTTTATGCATAAAAATAAGTTACTAAGGTAAAAGTCACTCCCCAATGTGAATGTTAAAATTAGGTAAATGAGTTTAATTAAGGAATAAAAGTCTAAAATATCATTAAAATATCTCTATTTTTTATAATGGATTTATCAGCCTCCCCTAATATTATATTCACTAATTGTCAATTTTGGATCTCATTATCTTGAATATGGCATTCATTTTATATTAGGACATGAGTATTTACAAAAACACAACCCATTCTCACTTATAGATGGACCCCATCCACCAACCTTACATAGATTCACGTAAAATTATAATTATTCCATACAATATTCTTTATTTATTTACCAAATAATCCTATTACATTTTTATTCTTTCCTAGTCTCAAGAGGATTCCCCAAATCCTTTAAAACTAAGAAGGCTTTAAAGAGGAGATACAATTTCTTATTTATAAGTAATGAATTATTAACCTTATTTTTCATAGCACTTAATCATATATGTCTTATTAAATAAAATTTATGACTTTATTTTTTTTAAATCATTAATCTTATATAAAAGTTACATTTTTTACTATATAATAACATATTTTCATTTAGTCATTATAACATGTTCTTGTTTGGGTCGGTTTTACCAACAACATGAATGGTGTTATAAATTTTAAATCATTAAAGTATAAGTAAACTTAAAAAAATTAAAGTTATATAAAAATCATTAATTTATTATTTTTTTTATAATTTTGGAATGGTAATATACTAAATAATATTCACTAAGTAATTAATTTTTTTGTGAATTGATCAATCATCAAAAACAAATTTTTTAAGAATTCCATATGATCTATCACCATAAGTTTCATTAAATAAACATATAACTCCATAAATATAAAAAAAAATATTAAATCAGCCTGAAAATTCTATAGGTGATGAAACCATGGCCAAGGAGGATGGATTAAAACTGCCAAATCGAAGCATGCATGGAAAATAGAACAATTGACACTTGAAAACTAAATTTTAAAAATAATGATTAATAAATGGGTAAAGAAAACTATAAATGAATGGTATAAAGTAAAATAAATAAAAATATGGTTTTTATATATAGTAAAAATAATCATAAATTTATTATATAGTGAGTTAGAATGAGTTTGACCAAGCAGAAGGTCGAGGTAAGGATTATCTTTCCCAGTCTCCATTATTTTTAATTATTGTTATTATAGTCCATATTTTATATTATATTTCTTAAAATAATGTTATTAGAAGTTTAAAATAATTTTTTAATTTCATTTTGATAAATTAATTTTCTTATTTCCTTTCTAATGTATATAGAGTTTATACATTAATTGTTCGTAATCGATTTTCATCTCAAATTCCCTTCTTTGAGAAAATTTTCATATCATGAAACTATTTTAATTTTTATGAAATATATAATAAATATTTAACATATTTAATCATGACTATATTTTTAGATTTCCACCTCATTTTATATCCTTAAATGGATTTTTAATTAAATGATACCAAATTTGTGAGGGTTTATTTTCTAATCTCACTTTGAAATCGAGGTTGTTTATGTTAAATTTTAATTAGAAAGAACAATTTATTATTTATATCTCAAAACCAATTTATTTCGTTATCATATGGTTATTTATTAGTGTTACATGTTTTATTACTATTTCACTTCCATTTTCATCACAATTCAGTCGTTTGGTTTCTTATAAGTGGAGCCAACCCCATCTCTTCTTTTTGATTAGGAATCACTCTCATCTATGTTCATATTCATTATTTTGTTTTATATATTTACTTATTTAAACTTATATGATTTATTATAGTTATTTAATATTATCCTTGAATTTATTTACCAAATAATTAACTTAATTTCTTTCTAACATTTTTTGCATGGGTTATTTCTTGTTGATTTTGACTCTACTTATAAGAGTTCAAAAAAAATAATTTTTCAATTACTTCAATTTAAATACATTTTACCTATTTATTGTGTATTTTTTCTTTAATAATATTCCTTCATATTTTTTTCATGGTTTTCAAAATTAATTTATATTCTCATTTTTTTAAAAAAATCTCCCTTCTAAATATGAGGTATTAAAAATTTAAAAGGGAATTTATTTTTATTTTTCAAAGAAATTTTCTAATTCAATATAAAAGTGTTTTTTAATATATATCAATATCCTTTAATGTTTATTATGCTTCACCAATTATATTTTCTAATTATACCACACACCTTATTTCTCTGGGTGTTTTATGATAGTGTTTTGTGAAGGTTTTTATGAAACCTATTTCTCTCCACAAGTTAATTAATCTATTATGGTATTATGAATATTTTCATGTTCACATGGCATGAATATGTATAGTTTTAATTATGTGATTAGTAGAACCAAAATTAAATATCCATCCAATTAATTCATTAGATATTTATATCTCATGAGATGACCTGAAAAGCACCAGGGAGATAACCTTGTCCATTAAAGATTGATGTGAATTAGGAGTGGAACCAATCAACTAAGAGACTCTATGAAAAATGTGATGATGGTTTTTATGGTGAGCCTTGATAAATTAGATAATTTTTTATACTGATTAATGTGCTAAATTATTATGTTATGTCATATATATATGTCAGTTCTTCATATACAATGATTATTGACTCATGTCCCCAAACTCCTATTACTCATATCTTATATTATACCAATTCATTAGATCAAGATTCATGTTTTATGATCCATGTTTTATTGGGTATGATTTAATTATGTCATATTCATGTACCATGATTATGATCTCATACCTATATTTCCATCTTATGCTCACTTATGATCTTTGATTATTATCATTTATATTTACCCTTATTGAGTGTTTGAGATCACCCTTTCTTATGCTCCCATTTCCCGTGTAACGAAGAAGAGTATTATGTATGATGTCTTGAGAAGGGTATCTTGTGTGGAGTATTTTATGGTATATATTGAAAACTAAGTCAAAGCTTCATATATTAGGTTTTAGACTTTAATTAACTAAGTGTATCACTTTATTTGTTTGTTTAGTGATAAAAATATAAAATTTGGTATGATTTTTTTATTTAAGGGTTTTCTTAATTCTCTAAAACTCTAAACCTAAAATGTATTGGGTATATATCTGATTCAATATTTGATAAATATATTTTAATTATGTATGTTAATGTTTGGGATATCTTAGTTGGTATCAACTCCATTGTGTAAAGAATATTTTTTAACACCACAACTGAGAGTGTGGGCCTGAGGTGCTTTAGTTGATATCAGATAAAGATTTAGATAACTTTAGAAGATATGATCTTATCATATGGGGATAATTTAAGAGTTGTAGATACCATTATGGGATAATAGTTTTATGGGTGATTATAATTTCAAAGGCATATATACCCTTTTGAGGTCTTATGTGATTGGATTTTTAAGGAAATTGATAGTATTTGGGATATGTTTATTGTGTTTTAGAAATATTTCATGATTAAGGTATAGATAATATTTAAGGTTAATATGTTATTTTATATCAATGTAATTTAGGTTATTTTTGGAAATGATTAATAAAATTTTGGGAGTATATTTGATCAGGTATATATTTATTTATATGCAATTAAATTTTATATGGAGAATAAAGGTTACCTCGAATTCTTGTAGCATCGGTTTACATGATTTTTGGGTTTAGATTACTGTAATAAAGTTCTTGATAATTTTGGGTTAATTATTTTTGGGAATTAGGTTATTGATAAAACTTAAGGAAATATAGGTTGAATCAAAAGAGTTATAATTTGAATTTGTAGAACCAAATGTATGTTGGATTGAAATGATGGTATCATAAGATAATAAATCTATGATTGATTATTTATATTAATTTTTTCCAACATTATTTCGATCATGGAATTTTGAGTTGATGTCAAACTAATTTCCAATTGTAGATGATCATTGGGAATTTACCAGTGGAACCATTGAATGTGAATTAGTGAATATGATGGGAGATAAATATCATCTACACCCTTTTAAAGGTTGGATTATTTCCAAAAAGGAGATCTATTATAGATTTAATTCATGTTTATGAAACCTTTCCAAATCCTAGCATGAGGTTGGTTACCACCGTGTTAGTGATTGATCAAAACTATGCATTGATGTGAACATATGTATATATATATATATATATGTATTAATTATTCTCTAATAATGGTATCATATGTTTATATCCTTTTTTATCCATCAATGAGATAATCTTTAAATATTAGAGGTTCTCTATCTTTCTCTTATTAGTTTGTGACATAACGGTTTAACGCTACCTATCTAGGAACTATGGAGTTTATTACTTCCTCGGATCATGGTAAACGTTTATGGTTTTGGGATCAAGCCTATAAAAGTGTTTTATAACAAATCTTTATGTAAGAATACATATCCCACGTATTTCAGTTCCACATAATGGGATGCATCATATCTTTTAAAGTCGATTGATAATGACCAAAATTGTACCATTAAAGGTCATAAAACCATGAAGAAATGGAGTTATTTTTAAGTTCATGCATCTAGGGCATAAAATATGAAAGGAAAAACATACCTAACTATGGTTGGTTTGGTAATTATTTATAAGAATCAGTTTTTAGTTCAACTGTCATAGAATATGGACCTTTGAGAAAGTTTGTCTCACTAAAAATATGGCCTACTATAGATATGGTTTTATAGGGAGTATGGAACAATGGAAATAAGGCTTTGGATGTTGGGTTTGAAAATTTATTAAGAATTTTATATATCATGGTTAATAGGAATAAAAGACCATGTAGTTTGAGTGATATGGGGAAATTACTTAAATTATAGTTTAGGTGAACCAGGATGTTAATAAAGGAAAAGATGTCCATAACTATAATGTCTCTAAAGGAAGAGAGATATTACAAATGAAATAATTTATTGCACAGGCTCATTGATAAAGAATTATATGATGAAATATTCTATATAGATCAGGATCATATTTAGGATAAGAGTCATTTTTGTTTCACCATGGAATAATGGATAGGGATCCATGTTATGGTGAGGATATTACATGGATCCGGCTCTCATGTAAAGAATTTAGGCCACATAGGTTAGGATAATATAAGTAGTTTAGGGTATTTTATTATGGACCACACATCATGTAGTTTATCATCATGGAATAATGAAACTGTTATAGGATTCTTATACCGATTTATCTTATGAATAAAATAATATGGATTTTCCTTAATGTTGGACATGTTGAGGGGAAACCTGGTGTAAATAAAAAGGATTCAATTATCAAGGAAAAGAAAGGGTTTGATTAAGATTCATGGATAGGCCTAGGATAAGTGATACAAGTGTCACTACCTATCCCATATTAATAAGAATCAATCCATATGAAGTTCTTATATAATAGGATCATTTTATTTAGTGTAGATTAATGAATCACCAAAACCATACACTGAGATTTCTAGCACGTTCTGGGATCTAACATAGGGAGATGTGGTCATAGAAAGGGGGAACTATTAGAAGTTTAAATTCATGCATTATGGACACCATATTGAGTAGTTTTTATATGAGACAAGAACTTTTCCCCCTTATTTTGAGACTAGTTCATCTTAATAATGCTAATAAGATGATCCACAAAAAACCCAAATCATGCAGGGGAATTAATTCTTACTTCTTGATGATATAATCAACATTAATTTTCTTAATAATTGACTTAGATTCACCCTTGATACTCAAGTTACCCACTAATATATATATATATATAACTTTAATATTTCAACATGAGATTGTTTTTCTTATTCATTATAGATGTATCCCTCTGACAATAGGAAATAGTAGGGTGGAATAACTTTCTCCAGAGTGATAAGAAAAATCCCCAAGCCAACTCTGTTGAGGTTTGGATTTTCCTTTTTTCTTTCTATTAGGCTCATAGAGGAACCATTTAAGTACATATCTTATATATAATGATTGTCTCAAATAATTAAAACATCTTCATATTGGACCTCTATGTACACTAGTAAAATTTCTAAGGTAGGGAGTGATACCAGGAAAATTTCCAATGATTTACTTTTGATTTCCTTCTAAGAAATGAATTGAATATCAAACTACTAAAAGATGGACAACCAACATGATAGATGTACAAATAACATTATAAGACTAAGTATACATTTCAATGGGTTTATATGAGTGACCATGTATACCTTTTGATTCTCTTGATAGAATCTTAGATTCTACACCGTGCGTATTAACACAAGAAAATTCTTTTTGATATCAAAATATCAGGTCTAAATTTCCAAAATTATCTTACAAATATATTAGAGATTTTTTCTTATATGAGTCATTTTTTTCCTAATAAGGGAACTAAATGATCACTCTAAGGTTTATTTATATATAATGAGAAAATTTATTTCTACAAGAGGCATTAATACTGGAAGGCTAAATAGATATTTTTTGAGATCATCAAAGGATATATAACAATATTATTTCCACTAATTGGTTTATACCTTCATCATTATATTTATGAATGTAAAAATATTTCCCATGAGGTTAGATATGATTTTCCTAATGTATATTACATGTACTTGGAATACTCTCAAATATTTGAGTTTTTTAAGAGTTATTATGTTAAGGATTGATGTGGTATTCTCGGGATCAACTTCAATGCCACGATAGTGCACCATGAAGTTGATAAATTTTATCAATATTTATCTGAAATAAAATTTCATAGGATTCATATTTAGGCCATGTTTCTATAATTATTTGAAAAATATTTTATTATTAGTAGTATGATACAAAATTTGTTGATATTTAAACACAAATTCATCAATTTAATAGTCTATAGTCTTCCACAGAAGAAGTATAAATATGTGGTGTTTGGTGCATTGGTATATGGAACCAATTTTTTTTAAGAAAAATGAAATTAAATTATTGTAATATAAGCATCAAGGTTCCCTAAAATTATTTAAGTACTCATATTCATGGGAAATTTAGTTTTTTTTATTTTGAATATCATTCTAGGAAGGTGACAGATTGGAAACTTGAAGTTTCATCGATCAGAGCTCTATTATCAGGACTGGTAGATCATCCTTTTGGGAAGTGTCGATTGAGATTGAAAAACTTAGTGAAAATCACAATATTTCAATTCTTATTCTTGAAAAAGTAGATATTGTAAATCCATTTTGGTTAATGTTTTTCTTAAATAATGTTTTCTACAATGCTCTAATCAACTTTAGAATCCACTTTTGTAGCATGGGTTATATGAATTCTCCTAGCCGTCTGCTTATAACCATGATGATAATCTGGCAGACCCAAGTGATGGGTAACCACATTGAGATCTATTCCATTCATTTGTCTGTAGTTATCAGTGAATAAATCCCATTTATACTTCAATAAGAAGATATACATGTCATAATTCTTAATAATCGTGGATACTATAATCAATGTTGGACATGGAGATTCTTTTATACCAAATTCACTTGTCCGATCTCATCAAAGATAGTTGAGAAACCTTACTCAAATTCTACAGGGGTATATATGGTATTTTATTATTCTCTTTATTGTGCCTTAATATCATCATAAGTGGAAGGTAATGGGTAATTTTGGACCTATAAGATAATATGGGTATATTTTTATCTCAAAAAAATGAAGTAGAGGTGAATTTAGATCCTGTGGGTATTGATGTGGGGGAATTATTATCATTAGAGTCCCCGATATTTCCCCATTCATATCTACTATCATCAGCAGAAAAATGTGCTGACATTCTAATAATAAAGAGATAATAAATGATTTTCTAGTTATTTTAGAATACATGGAGTTATATTTAGATCCTTAAGATTATAAAGGTCTCCCTTTATATCCTAAAGAAAATGGGGGTCATTTTATCTAGGGAACTATTATATTCAACAAACTTACACCCATATACTGCATGGTGAGGTCTAGTTGACACAACCAATATCACTAGGATAAGTGAAAATGTACCCAAGAGCTATTCCTAACTCCTTTTATAATCATTGAGGTCTACTTGATCGAAGAGCCATAACTTTATGATCTAAATATCAATCATACCATCCCTTGAGTAGAGACCCTAAAAAATAATATAAATCTATATAGGTGGAATGATAGTCTTATACTATATTGGAGGTGGCTAATTAGTGGGACCACACAATTTTTCTTTACATGATAATAAGGTAATCAATTTATTTGAACTTTAAAATGGGATCCACATGTCCCGATGACTTCACAAATCTTGGGGATTTCCTCAATCTAGTTGATGAGAAACTCACAATCTTCCCTAAGTTCATTAAATAGGTTAATGGGAGACATATCTAAACCATCAGGGGGTATAAGTTGGATAACATATTATATAAATGAAACCTTACCCAACTTTTATAGAATCCTATGTCTATGTATTAGTATTTTTAAGATTTAAAATGGGAATTATCACGACACAACACTCTGACTTGTCTATTGATAGAGTACTTGAGAAACTGATGGTATGATAAATGAACTTCAATATCTAAATTTTTCCATGGTATTACCAATAGAGCTTTGATAAACATGTCTTGATAGAAAATTATGAATTCAGAGTTGATATGGGATCCCCTAACTGGGTTTTGAGATTAATCCTAATGAGAGGTTTCTGTTTGTTCTAATCATACCCTTGGATTTTCATGTTAGAGGGAGACAAGTTGGATTCGATGTAGCCTAAATTTCAGAGTGTATAGATTGATATGATATTTATTCTTGAGACATTATCAATGATATCTAAATGGATGTTAATTTCTTTTAGTTTTATAGATATATACAAGGTCCTCATGTGTCCTTGTATTACAACTTCCCAATCTTATTTTGTGAAGGAGATGACTTTGAGACACTCAATGGAAGGTCATCTATGAGATTTTATTCTCCTTATCCTTATAACTTAATATTATCTAAATCAGAAGGTTATGTCGAGTTTTAGGATCTATAAGACAATATGATGATACTTTTATCTATTGAGTATGATGAGAAGGTGTATTTATATCCTGAGGGTGCTAATGTAGGGGTATCATTATCCTAAGATTCTGGGATA
Source organism: Viscum album (assembly GCA_963277665.1). Taxonomy (NCBI): domain Eukaryota; kingdom Viridiplantae; phylum Streptophyta; class Magnoliopsida; order Santalales; family Viscaceae; genus Viscum; species Viscum album. The sequence goes on along the minus strand of OY728153.1, from coordinate 878,511,963 downwards.
TGTTATCTATCCTCTCCAATATCAATGAGGGAAGAATATGTCCCAACATCTTGAGATATATAAGATGATATAGAGGAGTTTTTAGTTCCTACAAATTAAATGGAGGTATATGTTTGATCCTAAAGATGATGTAGGGGCCTCTTTATATCCTAAATACAATGAGGGAGTATTTTTATCTAAGGAACTATTATCTTCATTGTAATTATGCCTCTATACAACATGGATAGGTTTAAGTGACACAAATGATATCATGAGGATGGGAGAAAATATACCCAAGATCGATGCCCACCTCCTTCTACGAGGGTTTAAGTATGCCTGATTCAAGAGCCTTCAATCTGTGGTTTGAATATTGATTTGACTAGCTCTCAAAAAGAGGCCCTCATGAATAAAACTAATCTATATAGGTGGTATGGTGGTTGTTTTATCTATCCGTGGTGGATGATCATGGGGAACATATGCCTAACATTTTTATGATTGGAAGTTAATCATATTATTTAACCTTTCAAACTAGATCTTCATGTCTCAATGAATTTCCAAACATAGGGTGATTATCTCAATCTGATTAATGGGACACAGTCTTTACTAAGTTTTTTTAATGGGTTAATGGGTTCCATATATAGACTATTTGGGGTGGTAATCTAGATAACATTAACTGTCACTATCTACTTTCCCCCCCTTTTGTAGAATCCTACATCATTGTATTGGGAATCACATGGATCAAAAAGAGAATTATAACCATACACTACTAAGACTTTTCCATTGGAAAATTAATAGAGACACTAATGGTTAGATGATGATTCTACCATAAGAAAATGATTCCATGTTCTTCCTTACAAAGCATTTAAGGACATATCTTGGAAAAAAACCACAAATTTGAAATCATATATGAGATCCAAGAATTGGGATTTGAGATTAATTTGGTTGAGTAGTTTTATTTAACTCATGTCATACTGTTATATTTTCAAGTTTGTTGGAGATAAGTCAGCCTCACTACAAATATATATTATTATGGTTTGGAATAGTATGTGGTTGATTCTAAAGACTTTATTAATGAGATCCAATTGGATGTTGATGTATTCTAGCTTTCAAGATATTTAGAAGGGTTTGATGTTTTTTGTATGGAAACTTCTCAGTAATATTCCATGTTTGATATGACCAAGTGACACTCAACATAATCAGTTTCTACATGATACAACTCATCCCTGAAAACTTCTACCTCAAACTCTTGTGAGATTAAAGGGTCCTTAATAAGTGCTTCTCAGAGCACCTTTGAAAGGAAGAGGGCACCCAGAATTGAAATCAGAGTTGGGTTGAATAAAATTTATTTCAAAATATCATATTTTAGAATCATGAACTTATTTTTCCAACTATGAGGTCGATCCCCGATCCAAGTATTTAATGTTGGGGCTACTTAGAGGGTGGTTCCTTCTTTTGAACAGAATTTTGGGAAGTTTTTATTATTTGTGGATTAGAATAATTTAGCCTTCCCACATTCTAATTCTGAATAGACAAGTTCATATTCTTTAGTTGGTATTCCAACATAATTGGATAGGAATGGGACATAAATGATTTAGGATTAGATCAATGATCCTATTTATGTAAAAATATCTAAGACTATAAAATATATATGGATTCAACATAGTAATTTACTAAATTCCAAGATCTATGTCAATATCATCTTTCTTATCCTCCTCAGCCTCTATGACCTCTTACCCAGTTATGAGAGGGAACTCAGTTTCATATGCATCTTCATGACTAGAGAAGGGGTTATTCCTATGAATCATATTGATAAAAGTGTATATTAACTCCTCATCTAATTAGAATCCCATTTTATGTGGGAAGTTTCTATCCTCTAATTAATAGAGGTAGGAGGTCCTAAAGTATCTAGACTATATTAGATACTGACATAGGTTCATTCTCCCATACCTTTTTCTTTTTGTGATGATTACATCATCTATTAGAAGGAAAATATTTAGGATATTATAATGCCCAAGAAGCTAGATCAGTCATATTTAAAGGAACTAGGCCCACAACTGGTTGATTCAGGTTACTCTTGAGGATAGTATACACTCAGTTGACTGATTTTCTAGTCATCACGTCATCAAAATTCTATATTACCTTGCTCAAGAATTCTCACTATCCTTCCTCCTCCTTTGGAGGGATGTTAGAGATATAAGTTACTTATGGTGAGGCTTTTTCAATATTTACTTTCCCAAATTCAACAATTTTTTGGAGTATATCCCAAAAGATAAATTATACCTTAATATTATTCACTGGTGTACTATTGTAGGTAAAATAGTTGATGTAGCTTTTTAGACCAAATTTATTAGGATTTATAGGATCTAGAAGCTTCACCACGTTATTTTGTGTAGTAGAGATGAATCACCATGAGGGTTTCTCTTTTCTGAAAGAATATGACTTATTCTTCCTATCTTCAAACCTTGGGTAACTTGATTATTTCCTTCCCCTTTTAAGGGGTTTCTATTGTTATTATTTTCATTTAGGGGGAGACGTCATGTGTTATTTTATAGGTTTAGGTTTAGAGGTTGGTACTAGTTTGATCACACGAGTTGTGGTTTTCACTCTACCATATTTCTTCCCTTGGGCCAATTGAATTGATTAAGATTTTTTCTTTGACTATAGAATAGCATCCTCAAAACTTTGTGAAACTTACATAAACTTTATGAACTAACAAGGGAACATAAATGGGATCAACGGTGTTTATAATTCATTATAGTAGTTTTCTATTCATATCTCAAGTAACTATTCCTATAGGAGTTGTATATTCAAGGATAAAGTTTAACCATTCCATCTAGTGATGAAAACTAATACCCTCTAAATCTCATGATTTTCTCAATTTGAGAGATCGAGGATCAACAACTCTCTTAAACTTAATATGAAATGATATAGGAATTACCGATAAATGTCTTCCCAACCAATTAAATATCTACCTAGTAGGTTTCTATACCGAACAAATGCTAGTTTTTTTCCAAGTTTTCACAAATCCCTTGAGATTGGATGCTTCTTATTATTTGAGTGATCCCATAATAAGATCACATTGATAAATATTTTATCAAATATAGTTTTGGATCTCTGTTTCCATTTGTCATGACCTGACCTACTAGGTCCTACCTACTATGCAGAAGGCCATGTATGATGACCCCAAGCCCACCTCAAATAGGATGGGGGCTAGAGACTAGCGCCAAGAAGGCATAAATGAAATTGGAGGCATTATCCTAGGTACTTGTATACACACACTCAACCATATCCATGAATTTTTTTAGAGGAATATAGTAAATACTGAAACAAATAGGGTACAACCAGTCATGTAATAAAACTCTAGGGAATTACAATGAAGCACAACAGTATAAACCAACGAAAAAAAGAGAAAAAATACATGCCCACCCATAAATGAAGTCCCAACCTGACAACAACTAGAAAAGAGGAAAACTTGGGGATCATAGCTCCTGATCTACAAGTTTGACCACCACACCTAGTAAATGTACCCAAGTATCACTAAGCTCCACCGATATTTATATAGTCTATCTTAGACACGACATGTGCAGGAAAAGATCATGTAGGGGTGAGTATATACATACCCAATAAGATGCCCCAAAAACCAAAAAAGGGATACTTATGAAGATACAAAATAATTCATCCTAACACAAGATATATATTATCATAAAGAAACTTAGACATGATAGAAAGGGATCTCCATCTGTATAGGACATACAAAGTTGATAAGTGTGCTTGAAGATCCCATAAGTCTATCTCTGATGACCAAAATCACGTGAAAATTCTCCAATATATGTGTAGAGATCCCCACCCCTTGTCACAGTGCTCTACAATTGAGGGAGAAAAAAATAATTTAGAGGAACTAATCCCTATTAGAGCTCAAAGACAGAGGATTACCACTCCATATATAGAGGACCTACATCCAACTATGGGGGAGTATCGACTCTACCTATGTAAATATTATGGGGGACCTACACCCTAGTGTGATAGGGGTGTTCTAACCCTGATATCACTTTGATGACCCTACCCTAAAAATTTTCATTATCAAGTATCACCTTAAGAAGAGTATTTTATATAATACCTCACATCTTATCTCATATTTCACAAAAAGGAAACCGTCACATTTTATATGAAAAAACACTTAGGATAGGCTACTCATGGGACAAAATCAGTGTTACGAAGAAAGAGATATGAGAGAAAGAAGTTTCTAGAGGATATACACAATGTGTATGGGGGTCCACATGGTGTGTGACACTACCTAACCACCTGGGTTTGTTCTCCTCTAGACATAGCTTAAAACCTATTTCATACAACATGACATTTCCACATGGGGAACAACTTATATGTCAACCTAGGGTCCTGGTCATGTACACTGGTATGAGGCTTGGATATCCAAGTACATCCACATAACATGTCTTTAAGGAAATAAAGTGTGTATCACCACCCAGGGCCCTAGGCGTGTACACCAAAAACAGGACTCGACATGCTACGTATAGCGACACATCATGTCCTTTACGATATATGGGGTGTATCGCCACTTGGAGCCTTGGGAATGTTCTCCTCAAACACAACATGGCTCTCTTGTTTGGGTTACCTGACATGCAGGCCAGTCAATACTACTTGTTGTCTTAACTTGAAAAAAAACTCAAGACGCTATGGAAATTGAAGAAAAAAACATGTTTTCCTCTATACTACACAACGTGTAGTTTAAATTTTCATAGAATCTCAAATCCTCCATGAAGATTAAATATCTATCATCAATACCTCGAATCTCACCATTTGGCTGCTTGAAATCAGAGGGTAATGAATCTGACCATAAATTCCTACACTCTAATGTCCATAAATTATAAATCCAATCATCTTTTAGAGAACCCCTACATGTTCAATGTGCCTCCCTTCACCCATCACTACTCCAGATCCCATATCTATGAAGCATCACCCATGATCCATCCCAATTAGTCCACCAATCATCATCCCATTTGTTTTTTACACGACATCTAGGAATCCAAGGGTTCAATCCCACTCTAACTTTCCCCAACAATGTTGAACTACTACCCCATTGTACAATAGTGAAAAACATGAATAAAATTTGAAAAAAATTCATAATAAATTAGTAAACCCATAATTAGACTAGAGTTATTGTCCAATGATCATATAAATGGGATATCCAAGGATGAGAGTGAGGCATAATAAGAATTATTTGATTTAAATAGTTCAAATTATGGAATTGGCACATGAAAATATCAAAATATTGCAGATCAATTAAGTAGATAATTAAATCCATGTTTCTCAAAAAAATAGGGTGTATATCCATAAATAAAATGCATTACCTTGATTATTGATCAATCATTAATAAAGAACACATTTTCTGGTGATGAAGAAGACCTTCTGCATCTGCTTCCTCTCTATCCACATCGATCCAATCACTACCATTATTTGATCTGATCTGCCAATGAAGAGCAAATAATCCTCCTCTCAAATCCACCTAAGGTTATGTGGCTAACTATTCGGATTTTTAATAGTGGCATATCTATAGAGGATTTCTAGGTTAGTTCATTTAATAAAAATAAATAAAATAAATTATTTATTTTAATAAATTCACTTGCCAATAGTCTCCTCCCTTAAAACGTTTGATGTAGACAAACCATAGACCGTGGATAGGGTAAAATCCATGTTCTACAATCAACTGTTGTCTCAGATTTCCAATATGGGGAGATAAACTACTAGAAAAATCAAAAACACTAAATCGATGCACACATGTGAATTAATTATAAAAATATTTTTAATATATTAATTCAAGGGTCTTGAGACACCCAAAAACCACACTGACTCTGAGGATAAATCCAAATATACACATAGAAATATTATAAGGAAAAATACATCAAAACCAGAGTCACTATGTTCTCCCCTATTTTAATGATTTTCACTCTGAAAAGAAAAATCTACACAAATAGGTGGGTTACTGAGTCCTCATATTACTCCCTCCCTCCCAAGAGGTCTCTTGCTTGCTCCCATGCCTCCAAAGCACACAAACCAAAGGGATGGTATGTCCACACATGATGCCCTCCTTCTGATCCTCAATAAATACCAGGTACTCCATGAAGGTGACTCTATCCTTGATCTCTATCTCACCCTAGTAAATAATGTGTATAGGGTCATGCACGTATCTTTTCAACTAAGATACATGGAAGAAGTCATGCACCCAATCTAAATGTGTGGGAAAGGCTGGGTGGTATGAAATATCACCACCCCTCCATGGGATCTTGAATGACCTGGTGAACATAAAGGATATATTTACTCCCCAACCAAACCTATGTGATCCCCATCACGTGGAGACTCTTAAAAAAATATGGTCTCCAAGTAGAACTCCAAGGGCCTAAAATTGATCTGTGTAAGATTTTCTTTCTATGGGCTATCTTCATATGACCATGGATCACTTGAAACATCTCTATCATTGTCTAAAATATCTCTGGACCAACAATATATGTCTCACCAATCTTATAAAAACATTGGAGTGACCTTAAGGGTCTCCCATATAGGTTCTCTAAAATTGACATGTTGATAGTGGAGTGATAAATATTATTATAAGAAAACTCTACCAATGGAAAGTTATCTTACCAGATTCAAACCAATTACAACACAAAATCCCTTAGTATATCTGAAGGACCTCGGGACACCCTCAGAGGGGAGGGGTGAATCAGGGTGACAACTTTTTCTTCTTAAAGCTGTGGATCTTGTTCCCACGTTGGTAGGAACTTGTTGAACCTGTATGATGAAAAAGATCAAAAAGAAAACATGAACATACACAAAGAATACATAGCACTTTTTACTTGGTTCACCACTAAGGGCTATGTACAAGGACCATACGCCGCCAAGTTTTCGGTCGTACCAAAAACCACTATGCTTCACTAGCTGGAGATTACAATTGTTCGGGCACAGTCACTCTGTCCCAGGCTCACTGCCTTTACAAAGGTTCTGAGATAGCTCACTACTTCCCTCGGGTCACTCCTGTTGACTCCCCCTGGATCACTACCGTTGGTGGAGTCACACTCAGTTTATAGACGTGAAGGTCTCTTCAATTGATAGTCATGAAGTTCATTGTCTCCTGTTCAGCATGAGACTTTACCTGCATCAGTGTCCTGAGTTAATGCTCTGTTAAGATCCAAATTCCAACCACTGATGAATACCCCCTTTTCCCTTGTCCACAGGGAAAACAACCTTTGGAAAAGGCCTTTGCAAAGTACCCTAATTCACAAGGCTCCCAATTTTGCAAAGCTCAAACTAGCCTTTGCGGAGCCCCTGCCATTTCGTGAAGCTCAATCGCGAAGCACTCTCGCGATGCTCCATCCATCGCAATGCTTGGCTATCACGAAGCTCCTTCCTCTTCGCGAAGCTCACTGAGCCAACGCGGGGCACACATTTTTCGCGGAGCTAAAATAGCCACCGTGAAGCTCCTCTTTCGTGAAGCACACTGCCTTCGCGAGAGACCTTTGTGAACCGAGAGCAAAGGAATTTCTCTGAAATTATCTCTACTTCTCTTGAGGGGGTCGACCTCTATTTATAGGCGATTCCACCGACCCTCGACCCTTCCGCGTGAAGTCAGCGCCACGTCAGCTCAAATCGCGAAGCTCCAAAGTTTCCGTCGGAATTTTGTCCAAATCGCGAAGCACCACGACAATTTTCCATTCGCGGAGCTTGACGTAATCGCGAAGAATCACCGTCAACATTCCTTCGCGCCTTCGTCGCGAATCTCCCTCACAAAGCCCTTCTCCGCCGCGATGCGCTTCACCCTCTACCGTTCGCGAAGCTTGACGTAATCGCGAAGACTCACCGCCTCCATTCTTCTGGTCTTCACGATTTCCAAACCATGAATCCTATCTTCGCGAAATTCATGCCTTTGCCATATTAAATCGTGATCTTCATGGAAATCCTATTTTCGCGATGCTCACCAAATTCCAAATTTTGGACCCCAAAAATTTGGCAAACACTGGGAAACGGTGCCACTTTCAAAACTGTTGTCTGCTTGAACGGTATGATCTATTTGCTGGTACACGATCCGAACTTCCATTGATGATTGACAAAAAACACAAACCACACTCCAAATAATGCATAGAAGACCATGGTTCCAACACTCTCTCCCTTTGGGATTGTTGGCAATCAGAAGAAAAATTCAATAGATCTCCATCAATGTGAAAACCAAAAAACGCAGGAATCAACCCAGCTGACACTCTAACTCTACGTGAGCAATTCTCGGTGTAGAAAACAAGTGAGGAGGCTTGAATTGGGTTCCACTATTTTCCTTCTCATTATTCTCATCATAGAAGTTACCTGAATTTATTCCTTCTCCTTTCTCCCCCATTGACAATAAATCCAAAGACCAGTAAATTTTTTCACGTTCAGCTCAAACCATACTCCCCTTGGATAGTATCTCCCCCATAAACCTGCATCACATCCATAAAAAGATTAAAACATTTATAGCAAACGGGGAGAGGGGAATTTTGGAGCCTCCTTATATAGTAGGAGGAGGTTGAACACCGAGGTTCAACCAATGCTTCTCAAACACAACCGCTGACAGTGGCTTTGTCAGGATATCAGCCACTTGCCCATCAGTTCCCACATGATCCAATCTAATCACGCTTTGCTCAACTTTCTATTTGATAAAGTGATATCTAATTTCAATGTGTTTTGTACGAGAATGCTGAACATGATTCTTTGTAAGATCAATTGCGCTCTTATTGTCACAGTAAATCACCATTGGTTGCGTCACCTCATCACCAATGTCAGTTAATTGCTGCTTCATCCATAACAGTTGAGTGCATGCCTTTGTGGCGGAGATATACTCAGCTTCAGCAGTACTAAGAGAAGTACTTTCTTGTTTCTTGCTCAACCAGACAACACATTTCTTCCCAATATAGAAAGCTCCACCACTAGTGGACTTTCTGTCTACTACATCACCAGCCCAGTCAGCATCAGAAAACGCTGATAATTCACTGTCCCTGCCTGCAGAAAAAAATAACCCGAAGTTATGTGTACCTTGAATGTACCTCATGATTCTTTTTACTACTGCCATATGTTCCTCCTTTGGATTACTCTAAAAGCGGGCCACAAGGCATGTTGCAAAGGCAATATCTAGCCTTGTCGCTGTCAGGTATAGTAGGCTTCCAATGATCCTCATGTACATGGTGGGATCAACAGAGTTCCCATCCTCATGCTTTCCAAGTTTAGTTCCAACTGCAATCAGAGTTGACATTGGTTTGGAGTCTTGCATATTGAACTTATTCAGCAGCTCTCTTGCATATTTTTCCTGAGAAATGAAAGTGTATTCCTTCTTTTGAATCACTTGAATCCCAAAGAAATATGTGAGCTCCCCAATCATAGACATTTCAAATTCTGATTTCATGTGGTTGGAAAATTCATCCACTGATTTCTGCCTGCTGCCACCAAATATGATATCATCAACATAGACAAGAACCATGAATTGATCTTTTGGAGAATTCTTCACATAGAGATTGTGATCAACTCCTCCTCTTTTGAATTCCAACTTCTTGAGATATGAGTCTAGCCGTGAGTACCATGCCCGTGGTGCCTGCTTCAAACCATATAGAGCTTTCTTTAGTTTGCAGACCTTTGTTTCATCAGTACCCAAAACAAATCCCACTGGTTGTTCAATGTAGAATTCTTCTTCGAGTACACCATTCAAGAATGCTGTCTTGACATCCATTTGATATACTTTATATCCTCTTTGGAGTGCCATGGAAAGGAAAAGCCTGATTGACTCTAGTCTAGCCACTGGAGCAAAGGTTTCTTCAACATCAATGCCTTCAATCTGGGAGTATCCTTTACATACCAGTCGTGCCTTGTTTCTGATAACACTTCCATGCTCATCAAACTTATTTTTGAAGATCCATTTGGTGCCAATCACATTGTGACCTTCGCGTCTCTGGACAAGATCCCATGTCTGATTCTTGTCAATATGATCTAATTCATCATTCATGGCTTTCAACCAAGATTTATCTTTTGCAGCTTATTCGAATGAGGATGGCTCTACAACTGATAGAAATGCAGATTGCATGGTATTCCTCATCCTTCTTGTTTGAGTGGGTGCACTCCTGTCCCCAATTATGTTGGATGGATCAATCTCAGCTCTTCGATTTCTCCAGCGAGGTTCAGTAGTATTCTCTTCAGCCATAGTTTCTTCTTCAGATTCTTCTTCTGAGTCAACATCATGATGTGATTGCTGAGTGTTTTGAACAGCTTCCTCTATTTCTGCATTTGTATTTTATTCACGTTCACATTCTTCCTGACTTTCTATCACATCAGCATATGACGTCCTTGAAGCATTTGTGGGTTTCTCTTCAATTATCTTAACATCACTGCTTTCCACAATCCTTCCCAAATGCTTGTTGAAACATTTGTAGGCTTTGCTGTTCATTGAGTAACCGAGGAAAATTCCTTCATCTGCATTGTCTCCATATTTTCCTTGATTTCTTTCTTTGTTCCTGATGAATCACTTATTTCCAAAGACACGAAAGTATTTTAGAGAAATCTTCCGTCCATGCCACAATTCATATGGTGTCTTCGTCTCACCCATATAAAGTCCTGTTCGATTCTGAATGTACACTGCAGCTTGAACAACCTCTTTCCAGTAATGTCATGGAATACGAATCTCAATCATCATAGTTCATACCATGTTCTTCACCTGTCAATTCCTACGTTCAAAAACTCCATTTTATTGTGGAGTTCTCACAACAGCTACCTCTTGTTGTATCCCATGATTCTACAGATAATTCTCAAATTCAATGGACGTGTATTCTCATCCATTGTCAGATCGCAACACTTTGATTGTTCGTCCAGTATCATTCTCGGCGATTCACCGATATGTTTTCATGCAGTCAAGGACTTGTCGTTTCATGTGAATGACCATAACACATGCCATTGTACTATAATAATCTATGAAAAGGACAAAGTACCTTTCTCCAGGAGTTCCAACAACATTTATTGGCCCACAAACATCTGTATGAATCAGATCAAGAAGGTGAGACACTCTTTTCTTCTTTGGCCGATATGAACTACAGACCATCTTCCCACGAATACAGGCATCACAAGATTTTTCACACTCACGCTTCAGGTTGGGAATGTCCATGATAATTCTCAATTTTGATATCTTCTCCATGTCTTGTTGATTGATGTGTCCCAGTCTCTGATGCCACAAATTGTTTTCTTCTTCAACAGTCATGTAACATACATTTTCTTCACTATCAACCTGATACAAGTTGCCTTCTGTTCTGCATCCCTTCATAAGTGAATTTCCAGTCTTTCCCTTGATAGTGCAACCTTTCTGATTAAACGTGACTATAAGTCCTGAGTCACAGAGTTGACTCACGCTGAGGAGATTATGACGTAGACCATCTACGTAAAGGACTTCAGTCTTCTTTAATTCTCCATTAGCTAATTCGGTACTTCCACTCCCTTTGATTTTCAGGGCCCCATCATTATCAAATCTTACTGTACCATCGACATTCCTTATGATATTCGTTAGTAGGCCGGCATTACCTGTCATATGAGATGAACAACCACTATCCAGAATCCAGGTACTGTTGTTCTTTGTAGCTTTGAGGGCCACCTCTGCAAGGTTGGATTTCTCAATCTTCTTCCTTTCCTTCCATGAGACATTAGATCGAGTATAAAGAACTTATGGTCTTTCAATTATCTCTTCTGCATACCCAGGTTCTTCATAGTCAAAGTCTTCTTTGAGAGGTGAAAACCTGTTTGAAAGAGAAGCACTGTCTTGGTGATGAGACTTGACTTGTCTTGAACTTCGGTATGAGGTGTCCATGTCCCTTCTCTACCTGCAATTAGCGGCCTTATGACCAAAATTAGAACAACAAAAACAATATCCATAGAAATTATTTCTTCTATAAGAATTAGGATATGAAATTGTTCTCCTTTGTTGAGATTCTATATCTTCTCCATTCAGATAGCTTCTTGCCTCTTCACAATATGACATGGTATGGCCCAGATAGCCACAGAACTGACACTTCATGAGAAGAAATGTCTTCTCACTTGAGTTTCTCCTCATACCTTATTCCTTGGGAGAATAGTAAGACTGTCTGTCATTTCTGAATGTTTGAGGATAATTTTTAGGTCTCCTTTTAGTTTGGATTGAGGGTTCCTTTTTTGACACTCTAGGAAACGTTTCAACATGTTCAAATTTCATCTTATCTTTCTTTTGGATCTTTTCACTTCCAGCAGTTGATGTCTCAGCCTCACAACCAATTCCACTCTTTCCCATGCAAGCGGGTCTTTGATCACTCAAGATTTTTCCAACCCCATCTGAACCACACTTGGATCTTGCTAGTAATTCTGCATCTGAGAATCTTCCAAACTGTATTTTCTTCCTCAATTCTTTTGGAACTGATTTAGTCTCCAGTTTACTCCTTAGAGTAACTACTTCCTCCTCAATACCATCAAAAGTCTTGGATTTTTCATCCAGTCTGGAGGTGAGGTCATTGATGACCTTTTCCTGCTCTTCAATTCTCAGCTTCAGATCTACTACATCATCATTACTTTCAATTATTTTAGACTGTACCTTCACAAAGTATTCCAGTCGTTCAATTTCAGCTTCAAGTTGATCATCGTATTCAGTTGATTCTTCTACAATTGATTTCCACTTATTGCAGCTCTTACATTTAATCTTGAGCTTTCTAACCGCATCCTTAAGTTGCATCTCAGGATCTACACAAGTTCTCAGTTGTTTTTCTCCTTCAGTACCTTCTGGATTTTCAATAGTGGCCATCATAGAAGCATGGTCCCCAGTTTTGAATTCCGGTTCTTCTTCATCACAGAATTCATTATCATCTTCTTCCTCTTCACAGACAAAACTTTTCCTTTTCATTTTCTTACCAGATTTGAAGTCCCCCTTTTTGAAGAACCTTCTCTTAGGCTTCTTAAAGTTTTCATCCTCACTATCTTCATCATTGATCATTTTTAAACACTGAGAGGAAATGTGCCCAACTTTTCTACAACGGAAACACGTGAGAGGTAACTTCCCTTTGAATTTTCCTTTCCCCTTCTGTAACTTCTTTGTAATGAGAGAAAGAATTTCTTTTTCTTCGTCATCTTCACCGCTACTATCCTTTGAGATTTTCAGTTTATCCATGGCCTTGAATGCCATTTCCTTGCTCACCCGAGTCGTAGCATCTTCAGGTTTGACTCTCATTTCATATGCTACCAAACTGCTCAGTAGATCATCTAGAGAAAGTTTGGAAAGATCTCTTTCCTCAAGGGCTGACACCTTCGCATTATATAGAGGTGGAAGTCTTCTCAATATTTTCTTTACAATATCAATGTCTTTGATTTCTTCGCCTAGACCCCGAATAGGTCCAACCACTTCAGTAATTCGATTAAAGAAAGAGTCTGCATTCTCGTCAGGATGCATCTTCATATCGTCAAACTGATTGTGCAGCACTTGTAGTTTCGCCTCCTTCACATTGCTATCACCTTCATAAATATTCTCAAGTTTATCCCACATGGATTTTGTTGAGGTGCAATTCATCACCTTTAGGTAGATCTGATCAGAAAGGGCTGCAGTGAGTGCATTCTGTGCTTTAGCATCTGCATCAAGAAGTTTCCTGTCTATTTCATTCATAGCAAGGCCTGTTGGATCAGTGACTTGTATTCCTTGCACAGTAGAAAAGAGAACTTCCATTCCAAGAGATCTCAGATGAGATCTCATTATGTTCTTCCAGATCTTGAAATTGCTTCCATTGAAGGGAGGGACTCCCCTGACATTGACCATGTTTTCCATGACGAAAAAGGTCAGATTCAACACCAGCAACCTCGCTCTGATACCACTTGAAGGACCCCGGGACACCCTGAGAGGGGAGGGGTGAATCAGGGTGACAACTTTTTCTTCTTAAAGTTGTGGATCTTGTTCCCACGTTGGTAGGAACGTGTTGAACCTGTATGATGAAAAAGATCAGAAAGAAAACATGCACATACACAAAGAAGACATAGACCTTTTTACTTGGTTCACCACTAAGGGCTACGTCCAAGGAGCATACGCCGACAAGTTGTCGGTCGTACCAAAAACCACTATGCTTCACTAGCTGGAGATTGAAATTTTTAAGGCATAGTCACTATATCCCAGGCTCACTGACTTTAAAAAGGTTCTGAGATAGCTCACTGCTTCCCTCGGGTCACTCTTGTTGACTCCCCCTAGCTCACTACTGTTGGTGAATTCACACTCAGTTTATAGACGTGAAGGTCTCTTCAATTGATAGTCATGAAGTTCATTGTCTCCTGTTCATCATGAGACTTTTCTTGCATCAGTGTCCTGAGTTAATGATCTGTTAAGATCCAAATTCCAACCACTGATGAATACCCCCTTTTCCCTTGTCCAAAGGGCAAAAAACCTTTGGAAAAAACCTTCACAAAGTTCCCTACTTCACAAGGCTCCCAATTTTGCAAAGCTCAAACAAGCCTTCGCGGAGCCCCTGCCATTTCGCGAAGCTCAATCGCGAAGCACTCTCGCGATGCTCCAGCCTTCCCAATGCTTGGATATCGCAAAGCTCCTGCCTCTTCGCGAATCTCACTGAGCCAATGCGGGGCGCACGTTTTTCGTGGAGCTAGAATAGCCGCCGCGAAGCTCCTCTTTCGCGAAGCACACTGCCTTCACGAGAGACCTTTGCGAACTGAGAGAAAAGGACTTTCTCTGAAATTCTCTCTACTTCTCTTGAGGGGGTCGGCCTCTATTTATAGGAAATTCCACCGACCGTCGACCCTTCCGCGCGAAGTCAGCGCCACGTCAGCTCAAATCGCGAAGCTCCAAAGTTTCCGCCGGAATTCTGTCCAAATCGTGAAGCACCACGATAATTTTCCGTTCGCGGAGCTTGACGTATTCGCGAAGAATCACCGTCAACATTCCTTCATGCCATCGCCGCGAAGCTCTCTCGCAAAGCCCTTCTCCGCCGCGATGTGCTTCACCCTTTGCCGTTCGCGAAGCTTGACGTAATCGTGAAGACTCACCACCTCCATTCTTCTGGTCTTCGCGATTTCCAATCCATGAATCCTATCTTCGCAAAATTCATGCCTTTTCCATATTAAATCGTGATCTTCATGGAAATCCTATTTTCGTGATGCTCCCCAAATTCCAAATTTTGGACCCCAAAAAATTGGCAAACACTGGGAAACAACACCACTTTCAAAACTGTTGTCTGCTTGAACGATATGATCTCTTTGCTGGTACACGATCCGAACTTCCATTGATGATTGAAAAAAAACACAAACCACACTCCAAATCATGCATAGAAGACCATGGTTCCAACAATATTCTCTAACACCTAGATAGTATACTCGGGAAGGATATTTTTCTAGGGTGAAATGTTGTACTCATCTATAGATAGGTCCCAAAAGCCTCTTGTAGGCCTCTCTACAACTATGCCCTAAACTGATCATCATGGTTGGAGATGATCATAGAAAGTCCCCCATGAATTCAGGCAATCTCTAGCACATAAAACTTCCCAAAACCCTTAAACCTAATCTATTCTCATATGGGATGGTAGTGCGCATACTTCGTAAGCAGGTCATCAATCACCCAGATATAATTATCTCCTCTCATTATCCGTAGAGGCCCCATCACAAAGTCCATACATATTCCATCCACGTTTCACTCCAGCATCTCAATAGGATATATAAAACCTACTAGAATCTGGTGCTCAAATATCACCTACTGAAATTTGAGACACTGAGAGAGAAACTCTACAATGCTCAACCTCATTTCATCCCACCAAAAATGCTGCCAAAAGTCCTTGTACAACTTTTCCACATAGGGATATAAAACAAACGGAGAAGTGTGAAACTCTCTTATGACCTTCTCTCATAACATGTCTGGAACCACCATCCACCCTTGGAAAAGTATTACATGCTCCCCTGCTTCATATAATCCATACGGTGAATCTCCTAATGATATGTGGTCAAGTATAACCACACAATATATATCTACCAATCGATCCTCTCTCACATGCTTAAGAAGAAGAGGATTCACCACCATCGACTAGAGAAAAAAATGCACACCTATCCTCTACTAGGGTTATATGAAATAAGGTAAACTGATCAAAAACCTCCTCTACCAAGATAGAATGGGACTTTTTACTAAGGACATCTGCCACCATGTTTCTCTTCCCAAGAGTATAGACTATCTTGAAGTCGTAGTCCTTTAGGAAATCCAACCAGAACCTATATCTATGATTAAGATTCCTCTAAATGAAGATGTACTTGAGACTCTGGTGGTTCGATTAAACAAAAAAAGTTCTCACCCAAAAGATAACCCATCTACATTTTCAAAGTAAAGATTGCTGTTTACAACTCTAGGTCATGAGTCTCATAGTTCGATTCATGGGGAATCAACTACCTCAACCTATATATGATCACTTCCTTCATCTTTATAAACACATATCCAAGACTAGCTATAGAGTCATCGTAAAACATTACATACTCCATGCCCTCCTTTGATAGTTTTAACATAAGATCACTGGTCAACCTTAGCCTCAACTAATTTACGGCTCTATGAAACTACTCAGTCTAGATAAATAGATTCCCATTCTATGTTATTGTGGTAAAATGGGATTATATCTTAGAAAATTAAGGCATGAATCTCTTTTATTATCCCACTAAACCAAGAAAACTCCATACCTACAACATGCTCTTAGGTGGATCCTAATAAAACACCACACCAATCTACATCAGGTTTATAACTAATCCATGCTCAGAGATGACATTCCTCATAAAGTGAACCTTGCGGATCAAAAGTTGTAACTTTGAGAGCTTACCAAAAATTTATTTTTCCTAGAGTATGTCTAGGACCATACTCAAATGCTATGCATATTCCTCCTCTAACAAAGAGAAAATGAGTATGTCACCAATAAAGATAACTATAATTCAATCCAATTATGGATGAAAGATCTAGTTCAAAATATCCCTAAACATAGTGGGGACATTCGTTACACCAAAGGGAATCACCAGGAACTTGTAGTATATGTAGATAAATTAAAATTCCACATACGGAATATTAGCCTTTTGAACCCTCAACCGGTAGTAGTTAGACCTAAGATCGATATTCAAGAACCAACTCTCTCATATCAAATGATCGAAAAGGCCATCAATCCTAAGTAAGGGATAGATTTTCTTTATTATTACATAGTTTAGAAAATGATAATTAAGAAATAGCATCAACCTACAGTCTTCCTTTTTTTCAGAAATAATAATGGATTTATCTTGGGGGACACACTAGGTCTAATGAAACCCTTCTCTCGAAGGTCTACCAACTGTACCCTCAGATCCCAAAGGGCGATAGGGAACATTTTATATTCCATAGAAGATATTGGTGTGGTCCCAAGGTGTAAGTTAATGAAGAAGTCCATCTACCACCTCAAATGTAGTCCCAAAATATCATCTGGGAATATGTATATAGAGTCCTCCACTACTGAACGGATTTCTATGCCAAGGGATAAACATTACAACTAATGGGTGATGGTTTGCAACTTCATACCTGCAAGACCAAATTTCTCTACCATGATATCTCTCTCACCCACAAATTAAAATATCCTCCTATCTATATGAAGGCATATAAATCAATTGACATGACAATCAATGTATTCCCAAATCATGGAAAACTAATCCGTACCCAAGATGACATCATAATGTTTCATAATTATGTCCATAAGGTCCCATAAGAATCTTTATCCATTGGGAAGTAGCTTGCATTGCTGATAGATTTGTGATATTGAGGAATCACTCTCTGTAGAAACCTAAAATATTACCTACTAGGCTAATTTCTCAACTATAATATCCATCTCTCGTAAAAGGTACAGTGTGATAAAGGAATTAATCATGATTGTGTATAATAGTATTGGGGAAAGAGAACAAAATAAAAAAATCATACATCGAATCATCTTGTGTGCAGCCTGGTCGTAGCCCTCAATATCTAACAATTTACCATAACCTCAATCACTATCCCTCTGACCCTGACATGGGATGACAGGTGGTAGAGGTGGTGGAACCATCTCATAGCATCTCCCTCCAATAGAATCTATTCCCTCTAGATCTCCACTTACTCCTCAATCTGCACTAGCTCCCTAGGGCCGCCCTAACCACACTTGGGAGATCCTTGATCATAGCGCTAGCTCTACCATGATGGTCCATCCACTTTTTACCTATCCTACATAGCTCGAAGGGTTGGTAAATCACATACTATATGAACCCTCCCATCACAAGCATACCATTGAACCTAGCATGGATAGTTGGATTCTTTATGTGATCCATGAGCTGTAAATCCCCATGTCTGTCTTTGAGAATGAGGATTCCTCCTCTACCGAGACCTCAATACATAACACCTAATCACTAATACATATGAGTCAGCCCTATGATTCCCACCAATGGATCCAACCAACCCAAATCCCTCTACTTGGAATCTCTTAGTCACTAGATCCTTCTCTGTTACACCAACATAGGTTAAAGAAACAAGTATACTATAATGACATGAATGTCTCTACAGAGACCCAACTTGAACTTATTTTCCTAGAAGAAACCATCCTGCATCATATCTAGGGTGTAACATGTGATTTCAGTGAACCTCACAAAGTACTCTAAAATTATCATGTCACCCTAATGTAACCCATGATTATCCCAAGTTTTCATGGAGAATAAGATGGAGGAGTAATACTCCTCATGAAATAGATTCTGGAAGTCTGACAATGGGAGCATCATTTCATCATGGGTCTGCTTCATCAGAATCCTACAGTACCCTACAGCTCCATAGAAAAGTATGGATACCAAAAAAACCATCTAATCTGTCGTGGTTTGAGTAAGCCTAAATAATTAGACAACTGAATCAAGGAAATCCTCCACTTCCTACAAGTCTGTCTTGCAGTAGAACATCAGTTCTCTATGACACTGGAACACATGGAGCACACTAATCCGGAACACATCATCTTCTATCCCTATTGGTACTATCTTCTACTCAATAGATGGTCTCTCTACTACATTCCCTCTTGGAGGAGATGCCTCTTAGGATGACCCCTAAATTGAGGCTCATCACTCAATGGATATTGGTCACAATATGAAATTTATAACCTAGCTATCTTTATAGAGGAATCCTGAAAGTGATCAATAAATACCTTAGTTAGATGAGTGTATATATATAAGGATATAACTCAATAAGAATAGTAAAAGTACTCAATAATATATGATGAATATAATAAATATTTCCTTCAACCAATGTATTAGTATGTCAGGTCCAAAAGCAGATAATTAGAGTCTAGGTAAATGGATATGTCAGCCAACACACCAACACTGAGTTCCCTATACAAAAATACATAGTCAAGACACTCCACCACAATTTCCATAAGTTCCAAACCAATACATACCATGGATTCATCGCTATAGTGACTTAAGGAAGAACCACCTTTGATACCACTCTGTCATGACCCAACCAACTAGTCCCTGCCTGACTGGAAGAAGGTTGGGATCAATGACCCCAAGCCCGACTCTATTAAGCTAGGGGTTAGAGACAAGAACTGAGAGGTAATAAATGAAATGGGAGGTCTTATACTAGGTACCATCATACACACAACCAACCATCTCCATGAAAAACAGAATAGTACTATAATAATGACCAACCCATCTAGAGTACAACCATGCATGTAATAAAACTCTAGGGAAATAAAAAAGATTACAATAGTATAAATCAAAGTAAAAAATTAGAAAAATACATGCCAAAATAGAAAAGAATTCCCAACTTGAAATAAACTAGATAAGAGGAAAATAGATATATCCCTTCTGGATCTCCTAGTCTGAACACCGTACATGATCAAAGTACCCAAGTATCACTAAGCTCCACCAATGTCTCTATTGATCTACATATCATTTTCACAAGTCACAAAAAATATGAGAAATGCATTCATAAGGGTGAGTATATACATACCTAGAAGGATTACCTAAAAATCATGAAGTGATAAATATAATGATACGAGAGAATTTATCTTAAACCAAGATATATATATTCTCATAAATAAATTCGAATGAGAGAGAAATGGGATATCCAACTCTACATCCCATCCAAAGTTGATGAGTTTTCCTGCAACCCCTAAAAATCCATATCTAATGCCCAAAATCACTTGAATCATTGTCCAAATCTATGTGTAGGGGAACAACCCTCATAATTTCACTCCACAGCTGATGGATCTACAACTCATGTGGAGGAATCGATCCCCATCAGAGCTCATAGATGATGGAGTACCACTCTATAGATAGAGAACCCACACACTTATATTGGGGAGTATCCACTCTACATATGTGATGAGTATATGGGACATGTTTCTTGGTGTGATAGGGGAGTTTCGATACCTACATAACTCTGATGAACCTTACCTAATCAATACCAACATTATGTACTACATTATGAAACATCTTTCTCGAAACACCACACATCATATCTCATATTCCACAATAAAGGATAAAATATTGTTCTATAAGGAAAAAACACAGGATGAGATTCTCATGGGACAAAAGCAGAGTCCAAAATAAGGATATATGAGAGGAATAAGTTTTTGGAGGAAATAAATAGCATGTAGGGGGTCCACACAATGTGTAACCTCACCTCGACACATAGGTGTGTTCTCCTCAAAACAAGGAGTGGAATCCATTTCATACTACAAGGCATGTTCACATGGGTAAACTGTGTGTGTATCCACCATGGGCCCTGGGTGTGTACACTTGGAACATATATCAGACTTCCAATTACAACCACATGAAGTTTCTTTAAGGTGAAAAGGCATGTATCACCACTCCAGGTCTTGGGCGTTTACACCTCGCACACAACAAGGATGGATAAGAACATCCATGCAACATGTATATTAGAAGACACAACGTGTATCACCACCCAAATTCTGCATCATGTTCACCTGGGACATAGTCAATCTCCCCAGGTAGGGTCACATGGTTTGTGGGCCCAACCACATGGTGTGTGATCCTTAACTCAGCTGAAAATCGTAGTCTCCATGGGAACCATAGAACATGGCGTGTTTTCTTATAAACTACATTACATGTACTATTGTTTTTCATATAATATCAGGTCCTCCATGTGGATTCTAGATCCACCTTTTACACATTGAATCCCACTATTTGACTGCATGAAATTATAGGGTAATGCCTCTTGACATCAATTCCTGGACTCTAGTGGTTGGAAATTAGAAATCTAATCAACCACTGAAGATCCACTGCATGTCCCATATACCTCCTGTCACCCATCACCGATCTAGATACTAGATCTGCAATGCATAACCCATCATCTATCCAAATCCATCTACAAATCACCATCCTATTTGTTGTCTACACAATCACCATGAATCTGGGGGTTCGACTGTGCTCGAACCTGCCACGAAAATGTCAAACCAAGACCCCATGGGGAAACTATGAATAATGTGAATAACTATGGTTATAAATGAACAATAATGTAGTAAATGATTCATTTTCCAATATTTATTGTCCAATGATCACATGTACAGGATATCCAAGTGTGATAGTAAGTCATATCATGAATTATTTGATTTAAACAATTGAAATTATGGAACTGGCTCATGAGAATATCGAAATATCATAGAAAAATATTTAAGATAATTAAATCCATTATTAGAAAAGAAAATAGGATGGAAGACCATAAATAAGATATCATACATTGATTAAGGATTGAACTTCGGTGAAGTTCATGGGGTCCAATGATGAAGAAGACCTGATACATTAGTTACCTCTTGATCTACCTTGATCTATTCATTACCATTATTTGATTGGATTCTCCAAGAAATAATGCCAAATACTCTCAAATACTCACTGGGTTTTACAGCTAAAGCAAGGAATTTTTTATAATGGGAAATTTAAAGAGGATTTATTTGTTAGTTCATTTAATAAGAATAAATAAAATAACATATTTATTTTTTTAAACGCACCCTCCAACGGTCACCTCCCTTGGAATGTCTAACACTGACTAACCTTAGGTCACACCTCAGGTAAACTCCACTTTCCAAAATCAACCGTATTATTTTATTTCCCATCTGAGTTATTGAATAATGGGAAAAACCAAAAACACTAAACTGTTGCATGTGTATATATTAAAATATATTAATATTTATAATATATTAATTCTTGGGTCTTGAGAGACCCAAACACCACGCCATCTCTGAGGAAAAATCCAGATATATACATTGAAATATTCAAAGGAATGAATCCATAAAAACCATAGTCACTACATCATTGAAGATAGAGAAGATTTGATTAAAAAAATTAGATATATGATGAGTTTCATTCAACCATTCAAGATATGGTTTCCTTTTTGGTTGTACTGGTGTATGCATAACTTCTATAGCTTCTATCTATGTAGCTAGAGACTTAATGGAGTTAAGGAGTTTTAGTATTACCATTGGCTAGGTAGATTCCTAGATATAGGTGGTGGGTGAAACCTAATATGGTTGTATTACCTGTGACTACCGTTAATATAACATATAAGATAATGTGGTGTAGATTTCAAGACATGGATAAAACTACTATACTACCGGAGGAAACACCTGATAGTCTACAATAATTGTTTTTACATAAACTATTTTTCTTGCACCAATGCTTGTTGGGTGTTTAGATTTTTCTCTCATGGGTTGATCAGGTTTCTCATGTCAGAAAATCTCCACCAGAGGAGAAATATTGGTCTCCTCTTGAAAGTTATACTCAGTAGGAATATTTACCCTGATTAGATTATAATCGAATCATCTTAATTCCTCTAATACATCTTTATATAGATCCAAATTCTCATTTTTAGTGTGATTATAAACCTCCTTATGTGTTTGGAGGGATGCATCCATGCCCTTCCCTTTTTTATTAATAAGAATCTAATCGAGGATGTGTATAATGAGTACATAAAAAAGCTCCCATGTATTAAGTCTACCTATGATGCTGTGTATGTACACCTTACTCAAGTACCTCTGTGTACTACATTTAAGATAGTGGTTTCCTCATTATATTCCCCTATATCATTACAATTCTGTGAGTTATCTATGGTTCTAATATTTATGAAATTCATCGATTCATAGAATACTATGGGGATTATATTTTCATAAAAAAGGTAGGTATATTTATTACATTTTGAGTTTCTGTTAAGAAAAAAATAATATAACTTCTTAGTGGATTGTTTTGGATTATGGACCTTATAAGGATTTACCTTATCCCCTTGAGGTTCCCTTAGAAGTGATCTATAGAAGATTATTTTGAGGGAGTCCCCTATAGTTTTCACTAAAAATATTCCCAATTAGGAGGATGAGTCACAAAATAGGAAGAACTACGTGGGATTCTCTTGTGAATTTTCCCCCAATCCAATGTAGAATAAATTCCATGTAGCATTAATGGGTAATAATTCTCCCATCCTAATAAGATGGGGTTGGGTTTGTTGGTTCCAACTCCATCAAATGATGGAACCACTGTAGATTTTATTACCCCAGGGGTAGTGGTGGTGGTAAAAATTACCATAACCAAGTAGGATAGGGTTTCTACCATATTTTTATTTATGTGGATATCTCCTCTAAATTTTTAAATTTCCACGCCTTAATCTAGGAATTATCTAGATGTGGTGTGGTTTTGATCCTAGACTACTCACTACCCCATATTTTCCCAAATATTTAGGATTTTCTTTCCTTAGACGGGAGGCCCACTCAACTTTCTTAGTAGCTTGATGGAATATCCTTTCGATGGATTGCTACCATATAATATGTTGTTTATATGCCCAAGTGATAGTGGGATTTTACTATATTTATTAGCTTGAATCTGTGGAATCTAGGATTGATACTTTTCCAAGAGTGATGATGTTTCATGTAGTTTTATTTGGTGGGTTATATTGGTCATGGAGTAGGTTAAATTGAAACACTCCATGTTTACCCCACCCTATTATGTGAATGTTGGATGGGTCATAAATGATTATTTGATAGGGAGTCATTAAATCATCGAATCATGCATATTGGAGGTATCCAGGTTATTTTTCAAACATTAGATAACTTTTAACTGAGAGGGACTCCTAGTCAATTTGATGGAAAAGCTCACTTATTTCCTTGATGTGGTTAGTATACCTTATATAAGGAAAGTATTTATCCTTGATTTGGAGGATATTTATCCTTAAATATAAAAAAAGACAACGTATGAATTCCTCATTCCATACACCTAGAATGTTATAATATAGAGTGGCTATGAGTGAAAATATAACTAATATATTTTCCTCATAAAGTTATCTCTATATAATGATGGAATTATCCTTATCCTCCAAGTGATATTTTTTCAACTTGATCTAACCATAGTGGCTATTTCCCATCCAACTTATCCTGGGAGGAAGGTTTACTTAGAATTTCATCAATTGCATCCGAGAATATGAAGTTCTGGGGGGGGGGGGGTAATGAATCCTTTCCTAAAATACCCATTTATGGAGGGTAAAACACCATAAATTAATGATGATGATCTGTCATGGATAACATCAACATTTCAATTTCTTCCTGATATGTGGATTCCCTTGAAGTGAATCCAACATGAGAAGGACCTTCTTAGTGGTGAAATGAGTCACTAGAGAGAGTACTAGTACATTGAGTACAATGCGGAGGAGTTCTATGGTTGTCTTTAAATTTTCCATTATGGGGAGGACTTCTATTCCATCTTGATGTCCAATTTTAGGGAGGTTCTCTATGACAAATTACCTATGGCAGATGTTTGGGGAGGATGATTGTGATATCATGGGGAGGAACTCTATGGATATCATTGCCTCATCTTAATGATAAAGTGTTGGTGGATTCTTGTGCCTCTATTAACAAATGCTAGATGGATTTGAAAATTCTAGTGTTGATCAGGGTAAGAATATTATAATTATCTTAACTTGAATATTTCCCCTGATGAGATATTATTATAGATCTCCATGAACATGAAACTTGGGTTGGAACCTCAATCAAAAGTGGATTTGTGCAATGTAAGAAAAAATCCTCTTGTACACACATCCACCTTGGTGAAATCCTATCCATATTTGAAATATACTAAATACATTATTGGTTAACTACTAGAATATATAAGTTAACTTATCAAGTATTAATGTGTAAAATAATATGATCTCATTATTGATATAAAATTACTATTGGGATATGATGAAAACCCTCTTCAGAGAATATATAAATTTTAGCCTACCCCTCAATGGGTTCCACAAGGATATGATGATAGTATTATTGTACATGGTAAATAATATGATATTTCCCCTATTTTATTTTCCATAATGTGTTGTTGAAATCCTCTAGCAAAATCAAGAATATGAGCCTGATCCCAAGCGATTATCAAGGTATTACCATGACCCCCTTAGTTTTTGGTAGAAATATGATCCCACATTTAAGTGAATGTCAGTATAAAATGATGATATTTTGTTTTAATGTATATATTAGCCCAATAATAATATTCATTCCTCAGCTGGATATATTAAATATTCTCTTAAATAAGTCAGTGAATATGGTTCCACTTCTGAGTAGTCATCAAATTGTACTGACGTGCTCCTCTAATGGAAAGAGTAGGAAAATGGGTCTACACATTTTATCTGATATAATATACTTATGATGGTACTCAATTTATATTTCTAAGATACAATGAGATCTTTTTAATTTGTAAGTAGGGATATAAGTTTTCCCTCAGATTTATTCAAAAATATGTTGATGATACACTTTTAAAAGAACAAAAATATACACCCGCTCTTCAATGGGAACGAGTATGTAATCCCACTCTAATCCTCCATTTTCAGAGAAAAATAATGATATGCCTCATATATGGAGGAAATTATAAGGGATTACTCCTTAAGGGTTTCCAAAATTTTCCTCTATGATTCCTTTAATCCTGCCAGAGTTTGCTTTAAGGTTTGTTTAGTGCAAGAAGAAATACAATACTTCTTTTGATTGGGTGTTAGAGTAAGATTACTAGCTCATTTAGTGGGAATAGGGATATGAGATCTCTCCTTACCTTTGATATCATGCTAGCCCTACATGACCTCCTCTAGGGTTCTTGGGCCTGTGTGACTAGTTTTGGGATATCTAGGGTGGCCTTATTATACAATTCATAAAAAGAAGGAACCATACAATATTCGTGGCTTCGAAGATCAAATGGTTTCATCCTTATCTATTATTGGACTTTAGTGAGGAAATTATTATCCTAGTTATATATCTCACTCAAATAAGGAGGTAGTAAATTTCTCACTTCAAGGATAATCTCCTGAAGTGTTTTTAGGTGGTGGTAGACACCACCAGCATTTCTATGATCCCCAATAGATGAGGTGACCTATGAGACTTAATTATCTAAAGGATTTATCATACCATCTAAATAGTTATAATAACAACTTTGAGGTGATAATACTATACTAGTGAATTGTATAACATGTGGTATATATGTTTTATAGGTAATAACATCCACATTTTTGATAGGGCCATAACCTTTTCAACAAAAGAAGCATATATCTGATGCTTCTATGATTCCATTTATTTGGATCAAAGTGAATTCTTAAAAAGGTTTGGAAGTATCAGAGAAGGATAAAAAATACAACTAAGAAAACCCATTAATACAATATTATAAGTAAGAGCATGTTCAATCAATCTCTTATGTGGGTAAAGGATTCACTTTGATTTCACTATTTTTTTTCCGATTTTCTCTCTGATCATGATGTATTAATTCAATATGGTACTACCTTCTAAAGTCTTTTGGATACTAAAACTTTACCAATGAAACCTTAGAATACACATTGGTAGAGAGGATGTGAGGTTTGAAACATTGAGACCCTTCCACGGGGGTAATTATTTTCTACTTTGGGACTATCTTATATATTTATGTCATGTTCATGAATCCTTCCAAAATCTCAGCATGAGACTGATTACCGTCGTGTGAGTGATTGATTGTAACTTTTAATTAATATGAATATCTGTATGTATTAAAGTTTCTATATTGATAGGAATATATGTATATACCATAGGTTCTCCATTGATGGTAATATATTAAAGTTTTAAGATTTATCTATATTTCTATTGTTAGTTAGTGATGCTATTGTTTAAATCTACATAGTTGGGAACTCTAGATTTTAATTCCATATCGGATGGTGATGAGTATTTATGTTGTTGGGAATGATCCTATAAAAGGGGATTACTATGCATCCATATGAAAGGAATCAAAACATGCGCAGTTCAATGCCACTTAATGGGATACAATATATCTTTTAAGACTATGTAGTAATGACTAATGTGGTGCCTTTTAAGGTCATGAAAGCATTAAAAAATAAAGTTAATTTTAAGGTCATGCATGAAGGGCCTATAGATTACTATGAATAAGATTCCTAGAAATGGTTAGTGTTGGGATTATGCATGTATGGACCTTTCTGGTTCATCTTATAGGGAATATAGATCTTTCAAGATGGTTATCACACCAGGAATATTTCTTGAGGAGGATATGGTTTCATAGGGATAATAAATGAGTGGAAATATGGTTATAAATGTTGGATTTGAACCTAAAAAATGTTTCATACATATAATGTTTCATAATAATAAAATTTCATATAGTTTAAGTGATATAAATTTATTTTTTAGGTTATAGGTTCAGTGAACCATGAAATTAGTAAAGCCAAATGAGATAATAGTTATAATTTTTTTGGTGAAAAAGAGGTCGTGCAGGTGGGTACATTTCTAGAATTAAACTGTAAATAAAGAATTATATACCAAATAATCCTATTTATATATGGATTATATTTAGTAGAGGGGGACTTTTTTTCCATGTAATCTCATATAGGGATTCATGTACTAGTGACCATATTACATAGATCTAGATCTCATGTAAGGTAGTTAGGCTGTCCTTGGTAGGTTTATCTAAGAAGTTCATGGTCTTACGGGATAGACCACACATCATTAAACAAATAATTTTATAAATAATTATTGTCATAATCTATCTTCTGTTTAAAATAAGATGGGTTCATCTCAATACTGTCCCCATTGAGGTAAACCCGATTTAAATAGAGAGGATTCAAGTATCAATCCGGAGCATAGATTTGAGTGAGATTCCCGATTGGGAAAAATTATAAGTAATCTAGGTATCACCATGTATTATATAGTAATAGGAATAAATCCATACATATTTATAATAAAATAGGGTATTTTTTTAATCACGGGTTAATGAATGGGGGAAACCATACACAGAGGATTCCTATATGGATTATGCTCTCACTTAGGGAGATGAGGCCATATAAAGAAGGTCACTTTGAGTATTTTAAATTAATGAAGGATGAATAAAATTTCATGTAGTTTATTATCATGTTACAAGGATAGATATTCATTCATTTGAGCATAGTTTATCTTAATCATGCTAATGAGAATGATCCACTAGATCCACTAATATCACGTGGTCCATGCTCGTTGTGAGAAAAAATAAGTAATTGGTAAATCAACCATATCACATGAGATAACATGATAGGGATAGATGTTAACCATGTATTTTAGAATTTTACAATGATTAAATATTATTTTGTTTATGTTCATGAGATAAGGAACTAATCTAAGTAGTTTAAAATTAAAAAATTGAATTTGACTATCCATTTTAATTTTTTACAGTGAGGATGGTGTTGTGTAGTTTTATATCATGAGATCAGGACATTATCATGTAGTTTTATATCTAGTGATAAGGGAAAAATTATCCATGGTTTAAATTCATATAGCTAGTACTTCTGAAAACTCATCATGAATAGTAATTCTTGAGTAACCTTATATTGGTAGTCGACATGATACACTCTCCTTCCATTATGATTAGGGAGTAGGATTCATTAAAGTACACCTTATATATTGAGTAAGGTCCCTATAATATTTGTTCAATCTTTGTAGGATTCTTCCTAGGTATCATGGGTGTTACCATAGTTATCAACTATTCTCCTTGGTTAAATGCATGAAGGAAAAATTTCATATTGAATGTTCTTGTGACCAAATTCTAATAGATTTATAGATTTGAAATATTCACCAAATATTCTCATCAAGTCACTCAAAATCATCAATCTATTTTTTGGACCATTTATCTCAACATAGATAATTGTAGAGAGTAACATGAATCTTGATATGTTGAACCTCAATGGGTAATATTTCCTCTATATCAGATATAAGAGAATACATGGCTTCTTGCATAGTAGTATGGGTTATGGTGTGATTACCCATAAAGTATGCATGAGTTTTTTAGGCTATAATTTCTCATTTTTATCCACCATATTATGAAATAAGTTAGAAAACGTTTTTTTTGAAATTCACCATATGTATATTCATTACTACATAGTAATAGTATTAGTGGTTGGATTTAATGTTATATTGTAATGACCTGAACTTTTGAAAAATATTTGTTTCCTAAATTTGTGTGTTATTTCATTTTATACTCCACAAAACTATATCCTTTAATTAATGAAGTGATACCGCTAGGTTTTGACTGTTATATGACCGTTGGAAACTAAAATTTTAACGTTACAATTATGGTTTATAAATACAAGTGATCTTGGTTAATTAATACAGAAAGAAGAGTCAATGTCCTCATCTAGTATACTCGGGCCGTACGAAGCCCATCTGTCATAGCTTGGGAAGAAGGTAGCATCTTTTTGATTTTCTCTGGACCAAGCCCAAGATTAGCTTCAACATGTGAAGGTTGAACGGAATCACCTAATGGAGGAGTTCAAGCTGATAGAAATAACCACTCTTATGATGTTGTCCGAGCCGCCCCAAGATTCTATCACCATATCACACCTTATAGTTAGGTCCTATGCAGGTGTTATAACGGGCTATGTAACATGGCCTTACATACATTTTTTAATCCCTTCATATAAATAAATTTATCATTTATTCTTATGGTAAAAATTGTGAATTTAAAATGTCTGGATAAATAGAAGATGAATTTATAGAAGTTCAATTTTACTAATGAATTTTGGAAAAAAAGGGTATTTTAAAATATTCATGTAAACTTTAAAAAATTAAAAATGTAAAATGATTTTCAAAAAATGTTCTTCTACAGTTATGACCAGTAATAAAATTAGAGTCTAATAAGATCAACTTAATTTTTAGTGAATAGTAAAGTCGGAATAATAACATACCCTTATGAATAGTAATTAATAGTAATGAATAGTAAATCAGCCAAAAAAATAGAAACATCTCCCATGAATATATAAATACAATTTAGAAATCATAAAAGTGAAAAACTATCATAGTATAAGTTTTTGTATTTTAGTATGTCATAAATACTTTATCTACAATTTTATAATTAATTTAGTAATTTAAAATGGAAATGTAATTTCATAAAATGTAATCATAAATTGTTACTTTATTGTCTTATGGTTATAAGAAAATTTTATGGGACTTTGATTACTTTTTCAAGATGTTACAAAATGAGTTATAGATTTAAAGTTGTTTATTTGAAATAAATAATGATTTTATTTAAAACTAAAATTAAAAATAATTAAAAAATTATTTTCATAAAATGGAGTTCATTTTTGAATTCATATCATCTATATTATGTCATGGTAAAGTTTCAGGATTTTTCTGAAAGAGTTGAATTTTCAGTGAGTAGTAAAAATACAGTTTTGAGTTTCGGGTGTTTAATTACATCATTGATGATGTAATCATGATGTAATAAATCTGGTCGACTTGTGAATAGTAAGATATGTTATGAGGTGTCCTAATTTGCTAATACCATGGTCAAGCCCATGGTTTTGCAAATACCACTGATGAGGTGTCCCTTGGAAATTAACTAAATATTCCCTCTCTTTCCCTATAAACACTAAGCCATTCCATCATTCATTTCATTCCAAAATCCTTATCAACAAAGTTCTAGTCTTTTTACATCCCAAGGAGTCCTCCCAAGGTTCCCTCAAGCCCCTCAAGGTCCCAACCTTCATGCTTTAAAAGTTACTCTTCAAGTTAAGGGAACCTTTCACCCTCCGCTTTTAAGTCAAAACATCCTTTATGTTATATATTCTAGTTTCCATTTCATTATGTGGGGGTATGTTATTATATCTCTTTGTTATTGTCTATTCCATTTACAATTTATGAGTGACCCTTTTCTCTCTCATCTACTTATTTTTCAGAATTATAAGCGACGCGGTTAGGCTGCCAAATTTTCATAAAAGAAATCACATTTTCTATTTTATTTCTAGTTTCCTTTTCATGTGGTGTGTCATTCCACACCATGATATTATTTATTTTTATTATGTACCTATAAATTTATTGATGGTAGACCCTTTTCCCAGTCTCTTTTTATTGTTTTCTAAAACCATGTTATATAGCCGTTATGCTGTAGAAATTTTGTCTCAAAATATCTCTCTTTTTTCGAAATAAATTCTCTTGTTTTATTTATCTGAATACCAAAATATACTTTAATTTCTAGACGTATTCATGAAGACATGAAATTGATCTATTTTATTCTTGAATGGATATACATGAAACACTCTTTCCTTTTCCAATTTTTATAAAATACATAACGATCATGTTTCTAAACACTTTTAAAACGTCACGATTTTGAAGTGAAACCCATTACTTTTACTCTCTATGGGTTATTTATGAAATTTTTGATTCCTATCTATGTGTCTCACGTGAATGTAAAGATATATTAAAGGTTTTACCTGATACTTCTTCAATGTATTGGGTAAAGAATTTAATCTCTAGAGATGAAAAGTTTCACAATACCTTGGTGAATAACCTTGGTAATTTTTATGACACCTTAGGGATGAACCTTGGTGATATGTTCATGAATGTCTAAATTAAATGTTGTAGCCACATATTCATGTTATAGTTCAAGTTCTTTTCATTTTGACATGCATATTATTCCTTTTCACATGTCTTTAAGTTTTTATCATGTTTTTATTGATTTACAAGTAAACTGATTCCCTTACTTTCCTTACTGGGCCTTCTGCTCACCCTTTCCTTCAATGTATGTATCCAGGTTATGAAATGCAATAATTTTAATTAAGAAGAACTTATGATAAAGCCTTAAAATTGGATTATAATAATGTTTTATGTTTTCATGTTTTATGTTCCTGATTTTCAAGACAATAGACTTTAAAGATCCTATGTTTTTAAAATGTAATGAAAAGTTATGTAATAAAAGGCGTGATTCCATAGTTGGTATCAATGAAAAGTTTAGTTATTTATGGAAATTAGGATATTAAAACATTAAGAAGAAACCTATTGAAAAGTTTAAATATAGGAATACTTCCTGGTATTTCGGTTATTATTGAGTATGTGGGTTATCAAGAAAATACATCCCTGTCTGGATACGAGCAGGTAGAGCCGGCTCTGGCATAGATTCACCTAGGAGTAAAAAAAATGACAAGGAGTTTCAGGCTTAACCTGAGGTATCCTGGTACATGATAACGGGCCATTATGCACTCTTGGTTACGACACTCTAGGGGGATTTATTTGGTTAATCATAAGCTTTTTATGAATCATTATGAATTATTTATAGAGAAATGTATTTGTTTAAAGCATGAATTTTTAAGAGATAAAATCCTTTATCATTAAAAGATTCATAAATGAAATAATATTCTCACTAAGGTTTTATTATTTTAGAAAATTGTGGGAAAATAGGAGGAACCATGAAAATGGTGACCACAATGGACGATTCACTGATGACCCTCTAATGAAAGATGGAATGGAAACTTTCATGTGAATAATGAACCAACTAACTCAAGTTGTGGTAAATAACTTGAATCAATTTGAGAGGCTAATTTCACCATGAAGGGAAAAAATTTCTATCGAATACTTTATGCATCAATGACCACCAACTTTCAGTGGATCTACCGACCCGTTGATTGCTGAATAGTGGTTTTGTTCTATCGAGAAGATGTTTTCTGTGATTTGCTGTTTTGAACAAGATAAGGTTACCTTGGATATTTATCTCTTATAGGGAGAAGTTGATCAGTGGTGGGAAATGATTAAAAACACAAGTCCAAGAGTGGAAGTTAAATCTATGGAGTGGGAAGAGTTTAGAGAGATATTCTTCAACAAGTATTTCCCTCGATCGATGAGAACAAGAATGGAGAAGGAGTTTCTCATGCTGAAGTAGAAGGAGATTGAATCCTTGGGAATCTATGGGATGAACCTCACAAGGCTTTCATGTTACACCTCTAGCTTTGTCATGGATCCAAATGGTAATGTTGATAGATTCTTCAGTGGACTGAGACCTCATCTAAAGAAGAATCAATCCAACTGAGATTATGATAGCTATGAGGAGATTGTGCGAAGTGCGATGAAAGTCGAACTAGAGTTTGATGAGACACAATGGTATCATAAATCCAATGACAAGAAAAGATCGATGTGGCCAAGATTAGGAATGATATTTGATCAGGGAAGAGGAGGCAAGAAATTACAACGTCCCACATATAGTAAATCTGGGAAGAAGCATTTGGGGAACTACCTACTCGGGAGCGGGAAGTGCTAAAAGTGTGGTAGAGATGGACACATTGCACAAAATTGTCGTAGTGAGGTGAAGAAAAAACTTCCCAACACTAAAAAAATGGAAGATGGTGCAGGCCCTACCTGATGTCCAATGCTATAAGTGTGGAAAACTTGGTCACATTTCCAATCACTGTCAAAATCTGAGGGCAGTGGAGGGGAATCACCATCAGCCTCAGCAACGGCCAAGGGAACAAGGTCGTACTTTTGCAATCACTACGACTGAAGTTGAAGCGCCAAATGATGTGGTGGAAGGTACTCTTGTGGTTCTATTAAATCTAGCAAGAAATTTGTTTGATTCTAGTTCTACGAATTCCTTTATTTCATCCAAGTTTAAAAAGAATTTAGAATCAACCCCTGATTTTCTAAAAGTAGAGTTATCAGTCAAGACTCCAGCAGGGATTATCCAAGCATCATCAATGTTTAGAAACTATAGTATTTACTTTAGTGAGAATAATATTATCACAAATCTAGTAGTCATTCCCATGATGTAATTCGACATTATACTAGGGATGGAATAGCTCTAAAAGTATAATGCTAAGATCAAATGCAGAAGTAAGGAAATATCAATAGTCTTGAATGGAAAACCTACAGTTATCTTCTTAGGAGAGATATCTCAACCTAATATTTGTCTAGAAAAGCCTTCTATATCATTCTTTATAGAGTTTATAGGTGAAGAAGAAAAAGGAAATGAGAGTCTGAGGATAGAAAATGTCTCCATCATCCAGGAATACATTGACTTATTTCCAGAGGAGTTACCCAGACCTCCCCCAGAAAGAGAGGTAGAGTTCTCTATTGAACTCGTACCTATATCCCATCCGATATCAAAGATCCCCTATAGGATGGAAAATGTGAAGCTATAAGAATTAAAGAAACAACTCCATGATCTTTTGGAGAAGGGTTTTATCTGACTGAGTGTGTCTCCTTATGGAGCACTAGTTCTCTTTGTGAAGAAGAAGGATGGATCGATGCAGCTCTGCATTGATTTTAGAGAACTGAACGATATCACAATGAAGAAAAAATACCCTCTTCCAAGAATTGATGATTTATTTGACCAAATTCTTGGGGATCAATTCTTCTCTAATATTGATCTTCGATCTGGTTATCATCAATTGAGGGTGAAAAAAGAAGATATTCCAAAAACTAAATTCCGATCAAGATATGGGAATTATGAGTTTGTTTTTATTCCCTTCGGACTGACTAATGAACCTGTTATTTTTATGGATTTTATGAATAGAGTCTTTAAGGACTACCTTGATAACTTTGTACTAGTTTTCATTGATGATATTCTGATATATTCCAAAAGTCACGAGGAGCATGAGGATCATCTAAGGGTTATTTTGCAAACTCTACGGAAGGAGAGACTTTTTGGGAATTTCAGAAAATGTGAATTCTAGTTACATAAAGTTTCTTTCTTGGGTCATATTGTTACCAATGAAGGAATCACAATTTAACCTACAAAGACAAAAGTTGTAGAGGAGTGGCCACTACCTACAACAATAACTTAGGATCGTAGTTTCCTTGGATTAACAGGATATTATAGGAGGTTTTTTTTTAAAAAAATGCATGAATTTCTAATCCATTAACCATGTTAACTTGAAAATGGGTTAAGTTCATCTGGAAAAATGTGTAACACCCCAAGCTTCTACGGTACGCTTCTCTTTGAATAATGCGATAGCGTGTGTTGTACGCAACATCGAGTTTTAACACACCACAACCAATAAAACTAGCTGTTATGAATAGTAATACCTAATTTTTGAAATTATATATATTTTATATTTCAAAATGGACTTCATTTTTGGATTCGGAATATCGAAATTATCCTAATTTGAATTTTTGGTATTTTTCTGAGAACTTCCAATTTTTATGAATAGTGAAAAATACTTAAAAACAACTTTTTTAATCAAAATAATTTATAGTGATAAATTATATTATTGAGTGGTTTTAAAGTATAATTAGAATATATTTTTACCATTTTATCCAATGGTGTTCATTAGAATTAATTTCACTTTGAAATTGGACATAAACAATTATCAATCTTTTGATATATATTGTTTCTTAAAAACACGCTATTTGTTGTGACATCGGGAATTAATTATAAAATTAATTAATGCAACTTATATGTTTGGAATTTTGTAAAATAGACATTATTTTTGAATTCAGAATATCAATTATAGCTTAGGGTTAAATTTTGGCATTGTTCTGAAAAACTTCAATTTTGATGAATAGTGAAACTACTAAGTGGTAGTTAAAAAACTGAATTTTTCATAAAACATAATTTTACCGCTTCTGTGAATGGAATTTCGAAAATCCGAGACACACGATTAATATCAAGAAGTAAAATGTGGTACAATGAGATGAAAATAATTTTTGGTGAATAGTAAATTTTTACTTTTATTTACCACGGTTAAAAGTAAATAGGGTAATTAAGGGTAAAAATGATATTAATATTACCCTAACACATGTCCTAATTCTATTGGAAAATTGTATCTCGACCAAAACAGACTTAGGAATAAAATATTATCATTTAGGTCCACTTGGATTAGATTAGGACATTTATTATTATTTAATTCAAAGAAGAGTTAAAAGAGTTAAAATCAAAGTTTATTTACTAAAACATTTTTAATATAGGGTTATACATAAGATAAATTCGATTGTAAATATTAATTATGAAGCTAAAAATATTGTCTACATAATAATATTTTATTTATAATTTTTAGACTTTAAATAATTTAATTTATTTATAACACAATGATGATGCAGTAATTACCATAATTGTGAAAAATTAAAATAATTGATATTATAAATTCCCAAATAAATATAATTTGATACTTTTTAGGAATTAAAATAATTTTATAGGTTAATATGACATGTTAGTATTGATTCAATTAACTTTTTTTGAAGTAATCATTCTGTTATGATTTTTACAAAAATAAATTATTGAATAGTGTCAAAATTGACATAAAAGAGTTTTTAAAACAAATATTATATTATTAATTGATATTAAATTCCTAAAAATCTAAGGTTCGACAAAGAGACTTATATCATGATAGGTTCATCATTAATGGACCACTTGGGGGTCTCTTGGATGCATATGGTAATTTTATTAACCATATAATATAAAAATACAAAGAGACATTGTAAAAGTGAAACTAATTAACTTAGAGTTAATACTTAATGATAAGGTTAATATAATGACCCCAACCTGTCTAAATTCTATTGGTTTAGAGGTTTTAGACCTATCCCAACCTTAAAATTTAAATAATCAACTTTGGAGCCATTAGAAACCGAATATTAATTTATTATAAATTAATATTTCTAGCTTTTCCAAAGGTACCCCTCACCCCTCTTATAAAAGGGCACTCCTCCTTCTCATTTCTTCACACCGTCAAAGCCTTTTGATTCACCCAAACTCTGCCCAAATAATCTACCAAATTCCCTCACTACAACCTAGAGGCCTTAGTTTGATCAGAAATCCAACCTAAGGAGCCCTTTTGATCAAATCAAAAGGAAGAACCCGAAGAAGAGGTAATGTTTTCACCACCCCTTTTCATGTTCCTTTATTCTTCCACTTCTTCTTTCTTTGTTATTGCCATTCTAAAATAATAACTCCAGTATCTTATATATACTGTGATGTTATTATAAATATGGTACAACCATATTCAGTTTTCTATCCACCATTTTAATAACATGTCACCATACGTGCGTACGTACGGCTTACCGTCTCCACGTCGTGGTGTAATTGTTATTCAATATATTATTATTTGGATGGGTATAAAAATGATGTGCAACTCATGTAAATAATAAATATAAAATGTTAATTATTCTGTATATATGATATACCATCCATTTATATATTATTTTAATATCAAAAGAATGATATTGTCGCTCGTGCGTACGTACGGACTACCGTCTCCACGAACGTGATGAGATTCCTTCTCCATCCTATCCATTCAAGTATAATTATCATTTGATGATTTAAAAATGATGTTTAAGGACATGATATCATTATGGATAGGAATAAGATACAACCTATCCATAACAAACATGGCTTATGTAACAAAACATATAAAAGAAAACGAGTAAGTTAACACCCGAAACGACGATAATTCTAAGATATTATTAACAAATCAATGTTAAAAGATCATATATGATATCTTATTAATATATATGATTCTTTTATAATTTAATAACAATTATTTCACCATTATACAGGAGGTTAACCTACCCCAACCAAGGAAAAGTACAAGGTAAGGGTTATTTCACAATCTCTTCATTGTCCGAGGTTGTCTCTACATAATAATCTACTGGGATCTCTTTATCATCCACATCCATGTTTCTTCAAAATGTATTTCAAAACATTTTTAATATTTACAAGAATATGGGTTAAAGTCATTTATACCTTCGTTTGACTTTTTATAAGTGGTTTATAAAGGAATCTTTCCGTCGTTTTCCAAACAAGGTGCTTTTTAACCTTTTCGACAGAATTAAGGTAAGAATTGTTTTTAACTTATACGGCGGGTGCAATTATTTTCCGCTGTTATAAAATTATCGAAGCTTACCTTACAAGCTTATAAGAATATTTTCAAAGAAAATGTTTTATTTTATAAATATACGACTCTTAAATGATTTCAAAATAGAAATAGATATTTCTCTAAAAAGAGTTTTGATTTCATCTATGTCAACATCCTTTGATGGATTTTACGCTTATTTGAAGTTGATTTACTATGATACAAAACTTCTATATTATATTGAAGGTTTTGTGATATGTTTGACTGTGGATGTGCTATTTTTATACCATTCATAGTTTATGGTGATAGTATTGACATTTCTTATGCTAGTTTTAATACGAATGTTTATGTTATGTTTAAACCTTTTCATATGGAATTACATTGGACTTAATATGTGACGGGTGGAGCCCTCTATAGCTCCTCAATGCATCGGTAGGTCTCATGCGAGAAACTAGTGTCTAGGCACAAGGCCTTGACAAAATCTTATTTGTAGTCTTGGCACGAGGCCTTGGCTATGTGGTTATGATAGTCTGGCATTATGCATTCCATCATTATGAAAGTG
The DNA here is from genome assembly GCA_963277665.1 of Viscum album. Taxonomy (NCBI): domain Eukaryota; kingdom Viridiplantae; phylum Streptophyta; class Magnoliopsida; order Santalales; family Viscaceae; genus Viscum; species Viscum album. Next base: position 878,473,327 of record OY728153.1, on the reverse strand, counting down.
GTTACTGATATTGCATGTGATTATTCGATTAGTAGAATATCCATGTGAATAAGTAAATGGCATTATTTCATTTTATTTTTTCCATACTATGTTGAAGTTCAAGTTTAAAAGGTTGTTGTTTTAGTTATACATTGCCTTAAATGTTTATTCTTATTTATGAAAGTTTCTGCTATATTGTTATCCTTACTGGGAATTTGAGCTCACCCATTTTCTATGTTTTATTTTTCCCAGTAAGTGAAGAAGTAAATTATGAATGACCTGCAGGGATATTATGAGGGGATAATAGTGTGGATTATGGAGAAAATATGTTTTTGTAGTAGTTTTTCACTGCATGATGTAATGTAAAACTTTATGAATATATCTAATGTTTCCGAGGCTGTTAAACCAATCGGTCTTTCGAGATTTGATCTTTCTTGTGATCATGACAATGTTATGTAATAATGCACCGTCTCTGGGTAACTGGGTTCGGGGTGTTACAGTTTGTATCAGAGGAAGTTTAGTACAAACCTTGGAAGCTAGATTTAGATAAACTATGATTAGAGCACGTAGACCTAAGATGAACTTTGAGGATTAGTATAGAAGAACTTCCTAGAATTTTGGTATTGTAAAGATTTTGTGAGTTTTCCGAGAAATACATCCCTGTCTAGATACGAGCAGGTAGAGGCGGCTCTGGCACAGATGTACCTAGGGGTAAAACCCGAAAACACCGCTTTGTGCTAGACTCAAATGGGAACTGGTGCACAACAACGGGCCTTGCTGCACTCTTGGTTACGACACTCCTGGGGGATATTCTTAGGATAACTCTCATTTTCTTTACAAATCATTATGAAGGGTTAATGAGTATATACTTCCTCAAAGAAAACATTTTTATGATTATGGATTATATCCATAAATAGTTCAATTTATGTTAAGTGTTTTATAAGTATGGGATTATGTATTTTGATTCATAAACTGATCTAGTTTATGCCATTGTTTAGAAAAGGCGCCTAGTAGAAGAAATGGAAACTGTATCAATGCACACACTCCATGTAGGGATTTCCCTCCTGCTCAAGATAATTATAGTGGAGCTGGTGATGCAACTGGTGCCGATCAGCTAATCACCATACTAGGACAACTCACTCAGGTTATGAATAATAACCTTACCCGTATGGAGAACCCTGATCCGCAGCATGGAGGATCAATGTTAGATCGATTCATGAGGAAAAAACCACCAACGGTCAATGGGAGTAAAAATCCCTTAGTAGCTGAGCAATGGATAAATTTCCTAGAGAAAACAATTCAGGCTTTGGGGAGTAGTGAAAGGGAAAAAGTTATCATGGCAGTTTACCGACTCATTGGAGATGCTGATAAATGGTGGTCATTGATTCAAAATACGAAGGAAGATGATGAAGTATCAAATATGGAATGGAGGGAGTTCAAAGATCTGTTTTTAGAAAAATACTTTCCTCGCGACCATCGAGCAGATATGGAAAGGCAATTTCTGAGTCTGAGACAAAAGGAGGATGAGAATGTCGCAAAGTATGAGGCTAACTTTACAAGGTTAGAAAGGTATGCTGGAGATTATATACGTAACCCAAGAAGAAATATTGATCGTTACTTTGATGGGTTAAAACCATTTCTCTGTCGAGCATTAGTCTCACAATCCCTTTCATCGTACGAAGACATTGTCTCATGTTCTATCAAGACCGAAAAGGAATTATCTAAGTCTTATGACTTTAAAGAAAATCAAGATAAGAAGAGGCCTACTGATCAATTTGGGAATGGAAATAAGGGGAATAAAGGAAAGGTTGAATATCCATCCTGTGGTAAATGTGGGAAGAAACACCCCGGTACTTGCTTGAAGGGAATGGGCGTCTGTTACAAATGTGGTGAAAAAGGACACCAAGCTCGTGATTGCAAAGGGAAGAAGGAAGCTACCAATGTTCAGTGCTACAATTGGAGGGAGATGGGGCATTATGCAAATGAATGTCATAAGCGTCAGGAGAACTTACCTCAGAAAAGGACAAGGGATCAAGGCCAGGCTTATGCTATCACTACTGCTGAGGTAGAAGCTCCGAAAGACGTGGTGGCAGGTAATTTAATGGTTTCCTCAAGTTTACCAAATGAATTATTTGATTTTGGATCATCGCATTGTTTCATATCTTCTCAGTTTGCTAAGAAAATTAGATATTTCCAATTTGATTTAACAAGGGAGTTGTCAGTTAAAATTCCTAAGGGAAGTATCATTGCAACAAAGTTTTGTGAATCAGTCCCCATTAGAGCACATAAATGTTCTTTATCTGATGATCTCATCGTCATACCTATGATTGAGTTTGATATAATCCTCGGTATGGACTGTCTTTCAGACTATGATGCGAAGATTTATTATAAGAAGAAAGAGGTTACGATTATTGATGATAATGATAAGGAACACCTTATCTTTAGAGCAGAATCGTCACCACCTAATTTTTATTTAGATCCACCCCCAGTAGCTCAACTAAATTCAATTATTGGGGAGGAAGAGAATGAAATAACTATGGGTGAGGAAAGGAATGTTCAAATAGAGGATGTGCCTATTGTGAAAGAATTTGTAGATGTTTTTCTAGAAGATTTACCTGGACATCCTCCAGAACGAGAAGTTGAGTTTTCCATTGATTTAATTCCTGGATCAAGGCCTATATCAAAGATAACTTATAGAATAGCCACTGTAGAATTAGTCGAACTAAATAAACAACTAGAGGAATTGAGTAATAAGGGATTTATTCGCCCTAGTATTTCTCCATGGGGAGCCCCTGTTCTTTTTGTTAAAAAGAAAGACGGATCTATGAGGTTATGTATCGACTACAAGGAGATCAATGCTATAACAATAAAGAACAAGTATCCCCTACCACACATTGATGATTTATTTGACCAACTGCATGGATCTCAATACTTTTCAAAGATTGACCTTCGATCTGGATACCATCAGTTGTGTGTGAAGAAGGAAGACATTCCGAAGACAACATTTCGAACCAGGTACAGGCATTACGAGTTTACTGTAATGCCTTTTGGATTAACTAATGCACCCTCTGTATTCATGGATCTGATGAATAGAGTTTTCAAGGAGTATCTCGATGAATTTTTGGTGGTATTTATTGATGATATATTAGTATAATCCAAAATTTATGAAGATCATGAAAATCACTTGCGCATTATCTTGAAGACTCTGAGAAGACATGAATTATATGGGAAGTTTAGCAAGTGTGAATTCTGGCTTCAGGAGATTTCTTTTCTTGGCCATATTGTCTCTAAAGATGGAATCTCTGTTGATCCTTCTAAGACCAAGGAAATCCAAGAATGGCCAGAACCTACAAGTATAACTGATGTACATAGTTTTATTGGTTTAGCAGGTTATTATCGACGATTCGTCCAGAATTTTGCCCGATTAGCTAACCCATTAACAAAGCTCACACGTAAAGGGGTTAAATTTGTTTGGAAAAAAGAGTGTGAAGAATGTTTCGAAGAACTAAAGAGAAGATTAGTCAATGCTCCTATATTGACTCTACCATCAGGGAATGATGGGTTCGTTATTTATAGTTATGCATCGAAGAAAGGACTTGGTTTTGTCCTTATGCAGAATGATAGGGTTATTTCCTATGAATCATGACAGTTGAAAAATCATGAACAAAACTATCCTACTCATGATCTCGAGTTAGTAGGTGTGATCTTTGCTTTGAAGATATAGAGGCACTACCTCTATGGTGAAAAATGTGAGATTTATACTGATCACAAGAGTTTGAAGTATATTTTCTCACAAAAAGAAATCAACATGAGGCAAAGGAGATGGCTTGAATTACTCAAGGATTATGATTTCACGATACACTACCACCCGGGGAAGGAAAATAGGGTGGAAGATGCTTTGAGCAGAAAAGACCATGGAGTTTTGAAAAATATGAGAATTGAAAGGGATCCAATTTTCATGGATCTAGTGAAGATGGATATGGGAATAACCAGGGAAGGAGAAACATCAATGCTTTTTCAAATGGTTTCCAAACCATCTTTACTAGAAAGGATTAAGAGTTCTCAGACCAATGATGAAGAATTTCAAAAGAAGATTAAAGCTGTGAATGATGGGAGACTGAGAGACTTTGTGTATGAAGATGGAATTTTGAAATTCGGGAAGAGACTTTGTGTTCCCGATATACCTGATCTAAAAAGGGAATTGCTGGATGATTCTCATAGTTCCAATTTCTATATACACCCTGTGAGCACCAAAATGTATAGAGATTTGAAGGAACATTTTTGGTGGGACAATATGAAGAGGGAGATTGCTGATTTTGTGTCAAGATGTATGGTTTGTCAACAAGTGAAAGCTGGGAGGCAACAGCCTGGAGGAGTCATGCAACCTCTTCCCATACCAGAGTGGAAATGGGACAATATTACGATGGACTTTGTCATGGGGCTACCAAAGACTCCTAGAAGGAATGATGCAATATGGGTTATTGGTGATCGTCTTACCAAGTCATCACATTTTCTTGCTATAAGAGAAGATCTACCACTGGAACGTTTTGCAAGACTATATATTAATGAAGTTATGAGACTTCATGGAGTACCCCTATCGATTGTTTCTGATCATGATCCCCATTTTACTTCAAGATTCTGGAAGAGTCTTCAGAAATCCCTGGATACTGAACTTCATTTGAGCACTGCCTACCACCCTCAGACAGACGGACAATCAGAATGGACTATTTAAACCTTAGAAGACATGTTTAGATCCTGCTCACTTGACATTCAGGGTATGTGGGATCAGTATTTACCTCTGGTAGAATTTTCCTATAACAATAGCTTTCATTCGAGTATTCAGATGGCACCATATGAAGCGTTATACAGAAAGAGATGTCGCACACCAACCTGTTGGGATGACGTTGGTGAAAGAAAACTTGTAGGTCTAGAACTGGTGGAGGAAACGATGGAAAAGGTGAAGGTAATCCAAAATCACATCAAAGCAGCTGAAAGTAGGCAGAAGAGCTATGCCGATAATCGAATGAAGGATTTGGAATTTCAAGTCGGTGATCATGTTTTTCTGAAGGTATCTCCATGGAAGGGAGTCATACGTTTTGGTAAGAAAGGTAAATTGAGTTCCAGGTACACCGGACCTTTCGAAATTCTAGAACGAATTGGGGCTGTAGCTTACCGATTGGTAATGCCGCCAAGTCTCTCCAAAGTTCACGAGGTGTTCCACGTATCTCTGTTGAGGAAATACATGCTTGACCCAACGCATGTACTCACCTATGAAGAATTAGAACTGGAACCCGATCTGTCCTATTGTGAAGAGCCCGTCAGGATTCTTGATACGAGAGAACAAGTACTGAGAAATCAGACGACGCGTCTGGTAAAAGTTTTGTGGAGAAACCATAAGATGGAAGATGCAACGTGGGAACCCGAAGAACATATGATGAAGAACCACCCGAGTATTTCCATACGGTAGTATTCTAGAAATTCCGAGGATGAAATTATTTGAAGGAGGGGAGAATGTAACACCCCAAGCTTCTACGATACGCTTCTCTTTGAATAATGCGATAGCGGGTGTTGTACGCAACATCGAGTTCTAACAAACCACAACCAATCAAACTAGCAGTTATGAATAGTAATACCTACTTTTTGAAATTATATATATTTTATATTTCAAAATGGAATTCATTTTTGGATTCAGAATATCGAAATTATCCTAAGTTGAATTTGTGGTATTTTTCTGAGAACTTCTAATTTTTATGAATAGTGAAAAATACTTAAAAACAACTTTTTTAATCAAAATAATTTATAGTGATAAATTATATTATTGAGTGGTTTTAAAGTATAATTAGAATATATTTTTACAATATTATCCAATGGTGTTCATTAGAATTAATTTCACTTTGAAATTGGACATAAACAATTATCAATCTTTTGATATATATTGTTTCTTAAAAACACGCTATTTGTTGTGACATCGGGAATTAATTATAAAATTAATCAACGCAACTTATATGTTTGGAATTTTGTAAAATATACATCATTTTTGAATTCAGAATATCAATTATATCTTAGGGTGAAATTTTGGCATTGTTCTGAAAAACTTCAATTTTTGATGAATAGTGAAACTACTAAGTGGTAGTTAAAAAACTGAATTTTTCATAAAACTTAATTTTACCGCTTCTGTGAATGGAATTTAAAAAATCCGAGACACACGGTTAAAATCAATAAGTAAAATGTGTTTCAATGAGATGAAAATAATTTTTGGTGAAAAGTAACTTTTTACTTTTATTTACCACGGTTAAAAGTAAATAGGGTAATTAAGGGTAAAAATGATATTAATATTACCCTAACACATGTCCTAATTCTATTGGAAAAGTTTATCTCGACCAAAACAGCCTTAGGAATAAAATATTATCATTTAGGTCCACTTGTATTAGATTAGGACATTTATTATTATTTAATTCAAAGAAGAGTTAAAAGAGTTACAATCAAAGTTTATTTACTAAAACATTTTTAATATAGGGTTATACATAAGATAAATTCGATTGTAAATATTCATTAGAAAGATAAAAAGATTTCCTAAATAATGATATTTTATTTATAATTTTTAGACTTTAAATAATTTAATTTATTTATGAGACAATGATGATGCAGTAATTACCATAATTGTGAAACATTAAAATAATTGATATTATAAATTCCCAAATAAATATAATTTGAGAATTTTTAGGAATTAAACTAATTTTAGAGATTAATATTACCTGTTATAATTGATTCAATTAACGTTTTTCGAAGTAATCATTCTGTTATGATTTTTACAAAAATCAATTATTGAATAGTATCAAAATTGACATAAAAGAGTTGTTAAAACAAATATTATATTATTAATTGATATTAAATTCCTAAAAATCTAAGGTTCATCCAAGAGACTTATATCATGATAGGTTCATCATTAATGGACCACTTGGGGGTCTCTTGGATGTATATGGTAATTATATTAACCATATAATATAAAAATACAAAGAGACATTGTAAAAGTGAAACTAATTAACTTAGAGTTAATACTTAATGATAAGGTTAATATAATGACCCAAACCTGTATAAATTATATTGGTTTAGTGGTTTTCGACCTATCCCCACCTTAAAATTTAAATAATCAACTTTGGAGCCATTATAAACCAAATATTAATTTATTATAAATTAATATTTCTAGCTTTTCCAAAGGTGCCCCTCACCCCTCTTATAAAAGGGCACTCCTCCTTCTCATTTTTTAACACCTTCAAATCCTTTTGTCTTAGCCAAAATCTGCCCAAATACTCTCCAAACTTCCCTCAATACAACCTAGAGGCCTTATTTTGATCAGAAAGCCAACTTAAGGATCCCTTTTGATCAAATCAAAAGGAAGAACCCGAAGAAGAGGTAATGTTTTCACCACCCCTTTTCAAGTTCCTTTCTTCTTCCACTTCTTCTTTATTTGTTATTACCATTATAAAATAATAACTCCAGTATCTTATATATAATGTGATGTTATTATAAATATGGTACAACCATATTCAGTATTCTATCCACCCTTTTAATAACATGTCACCATACGTGCGTACGTACGACTTACCGTGTCCACGTCGTGGTGTAATTGTTATTCAATATATTATTATTTGGATGGGTATAATAATGATGTGTAACTCATGTAAATAATAAATATAAAATGTTAATGATTCTGTATATATGATATACCATCCATTTATATATTATTTTAATATCAAAAGAATGATATTGTCGCTCGTGCGTACGTACGGACTACCGTCTCCACGAACGCGATGAGATTCATTCTCCATCGTATCCATTCAAGTATAATTATCATTTTATGATTTCAAAATGAGGTTTAAGGACTTTATATCATTCTGTATATGAATAAGATACAACCTATCCATAACAAACACGGATTATGTAACAAAACAAATAAAAGAAAATGAGTAAGTTAACACCCGAAACGACGATAATTCTAAGATATTATTAACAAATTAGTGTTAAAATATCATATATGATATCATATTAATATATATGATTCTTGTATAATTTAATAACAATTATTTCACCATTATACAGGAGGTTAACCTACCCCAACCAAGTAAAAGTACAAGGTAAGGGTTATTTCACAATCTCTTCATTGTCCGAGGTTGTTTCTATGTAATAATCTACTGGGATCTCTTTATCATCCACATCCATGTTTCCTCAAAATGTATTTCAAAACATTTTTACTATTTACAAGAATATGGGTTAAAGTCATTTGTACCCTAGTTTGACTTTTTATAAGTGGTTTATAAATGAATCTTTCCGTCATTTTCCAAACAAGGTGCTTTTTAACCTTTTCAACAGAATTAAGGTAAGAATGTTTTTTTAACTTATACGGCGGGTGCGGTTATTTTCCGCCGTTATAAAATCGTCGAAGCTTCCCTTACAAGCTTATAAGAATATTTTCAAATAAAATGTATTATTTCATAAATATATGACTCTTAAATGATTTCAAAATAGAAATAGATATTTCTCTAAAAAGATTTTTGATTTCATCTATGTCAACATCCTTTGATGGATTTTACGCTTATTTGAAGTTGATTTATTATGATAAAAAACTTCTATATTGTATTGAAGGTTTTGTGATATGTTTGACTGTGGATGTGCTATTTTTATACCATTCATAGTTTATGGTGAAAGTATTGACATTTCATATGCTAGTTTTAATACGAATGTTTATGTTATGTTTAAACCTTTTCATATGGGAATGCATTGGACTTAATATGTGACGGGTGGAGCCCTCTATAGCTCCTCGATGCATCGGAAGGTCTAATGAGAAAAACTAGTGTCTTGGCATAAGGCCTTGACAAAATCTTATTTGTAGTCTTGGCACGAGGCCTTGGCTATGTGGTTATGATAGTCTGGCATTATGCATTCCATCATTATAAAAGTGGTTATTGATATTGCATGTGATTATTCGATTAGTAGAATATCCATGTGAATAAGTAAATGGCATTATTTCATTTTATTTTTTCCATACTATGTTGAATTTCAAGTTTAAAAGGCTACTGTTTTAGTTATACATTGCCTTAAATGTTTATTCTTATTTATGAAAGTTTCCACTATATTGTTATCCTTACTGGACATTTGAGCTCACCCCTTTTCTATGTTTTATTTTTCCCAGGAAGTGAAGAAGTAAATTATGAATGACCTGCATGGATATTATGAGGGGATAATAGTGTGGATTATGGAGACAATATGTTGTTGTAGTAGTTTTTCACTTCATGATGTAATGTAAAACTTTATGAATATATCTAGTGTTTCCAAGGCTACTAAACCAATCGGTCTTTCAAGATTTGATCTTTCTTGTGATAATGCCAATGTTATGTAATAATGCACCGACTCTGGGTAAATGGGGTTGGGGTATTAGAAAAGGAGTGTGAGGAAAGTTTCCAAGAGTTAAAGAAGAGATTGCTTACTGTACCTGTGTTAACTCTGCCATCAAGTAGAGAAAGATACATTTTTTTAGAAATCCATCTTTGAAAGGGATTGGGTGAATCCTCATACAAAATGAAAAAGTCATTGCTTATGCATCTTGATAGTTGACAACTCATGAGAAGAACTATCCTGCGCATGATCTGGAGCTGGCTGCAGTCGTTTTTTCTCTATAGATATGAAGGCACTATTTTTATGGGGAGAAATGTGATATATATACAGACCATCAATGATTGAAGTATATTTTCACACAAAATGAATTGAACATGATACATAGGAGATGGTTGGAACTTATCAAAGACTATGATTGTTTAATTAATTATCATCCTGGAAGAGAGAACAAATTCGCTGATGCATTAAGTAGGAAAGACCCAGTTGTTCTTTCGATGATGAGGATTCAAAGAGATCCTTTGATCAATGACCTAGTAAAGCTGGACATGGGAATTATAAGGTAAGGGAAATAATCAAACCTAACCCAAATTATTTCTCAACCGTCATTACTAGAGAAGATCAAGAAATCTCATAAAGAAGATCCTTTGTTACAGAAGAAGTTTGAGGCAGTGAAGGATGGGAAGTTTCTTGAGTTCAATATTGATCGAGAAGGTGTACAAAAATTCTGTACAAGACTATGTGTTCCATCTATTTCAGAAATAAATAAGGAGATGATGGATGATGCTCATAACTCAACCTTCTCTATACATCTTAGGAGCACAAAAATGTATAGGGACCTTCGTGATAATTATTGGTGGGATAATATGAAAAGGGAGATTGCTGACTACACTTCAAGGTGCCTGGTATGCCAGAAAGTGAATGCAGAGCAACAACTTACTAATGGAGTATTGAAAGCACTACCCATACCAGCATGGAAGTGGGACAATATCACCATGGACTTCATCACTGGTCTCTCGAGAACTTCCAAAGTAAAAAATGCGATATGTGTTTTTGTGGATCAACTCACCAAGACTACCCATTTTATCTCCATTCGAGAATATTTATCTATTGATCAACTTGCCAAGATTTACGTGAAGGAAGTTGTAAGGATGCATGAAGTTTCACTTTCTATCATATCTGATCGTGATCGAAGGTTCACATCAAAATTCTAGAGAAGTTTTCAACCTGCTATGAGCACTGAATTGAATTTTAGTATGGCCTATCACCCCCAAACTAATGGACAATCTGAAAGGACTATTCAAACACTCAAGGATATGATGAGAACATGCTCAATGGAATTTAAAGGTGGATGTGATCGACATATCCCTTTAGTTGAGTTCTCTTACAACAACATCTTTCACTCGAGCAATCAAATGGCACCCTATGAAGCTCTATATGGTAAGAGATGTTTAACTCCTACTTTTTGGCATGAATCTGGTGAGAGAAATATTCTTGGGCCTGATCTTGTGCAATAGATGTTAGAAAATTCCATGCCATCCAGTAACACATTAAAGCTGCTCAGAGTCGGAAAAAGAGCTATGCCAACAACCGTCGAAGGGACTTGGAGTTTGATGTTGGTGACAAAGTCTTTCATCGAATTTCACCTTTAAAGAGAGTCATGAGGTTTGGGAAGAAAGGTAAGTTCATCCCTTGGTACATTGACCCCTATGAAATCCTTGATCACATAGGAGCAGTGGCATATCGACTTACACTTCCACCAAATCTACCACAAGTTCATGATGTCTTCGACGTATCCCTCTTGAGGACGTACATACCTGACCCTTCACATGTACTGAATGTAGAGGTGGTACAACTGGAACATGAAATCTTTTATGAACAACAGCCCATAGAGATCTTGGATTGTAGTGACAAGGTTTTACACAACAAGACTACCCACCTTGTTAAGGTGTTGTGGAGGAACGAAAAATGTGAAGAAGCCACGTGGGAACTAGATGAGTCTATGAGGCAGAAGTACGCACATCTTTTATCTTCTTAGTGTACGAGTTAAAATTTCAGGGGTGAATTTTCTTAAGGGTGGAAGAATTCGACGACCTGAAATTTTGAATAATATTTGATTCCAAATTTTGTGTGTTATTTCATTTTATACTCCACAAAACTATATCCTTTAATCAATAAAGTGATACAATTGAGTTTCGACTGTTATATGACCGTTGGTCAATATAACTGTTGGAAAATAAACTCTTAATGTTACAATTATTGTTTATAAGTACAAGAGATCTTGGTTAATTAATACAGAAAGAAAAGTCAATGACCTCATCTAGTAGAATCGGTCCATATGAAGCCCATATGTTAGAGCTTAGGAAGGAGGTAACATCTCTAGGATTTGATCTGTACTAAGCCCATGCTGAGCTTCAACATGTGAAGCTTGAATGAAATCTCCTAAGGGAGAAGTTCAAGCGAATAGAAATCACCACTTGGAAAATGTTGTCAAAGCCACCCCAACATTCTATCACCATAGCAAACCTCTCACTTAGGTCCTATGCAGGTGTTATAAGGGTCTATGTAATGAGGCCTTAGATACTTTTTTGTAATCTCTTCGTATAAATAAAATTGTTATTTCTTCTTATGGTAAAATTTGTGAATTTGAAATGTCTTCATAAATATAGGATGAATTTATAGAAGTTCCATATTACTAATGAATTTTGGAAAAAAGGGTATTTTAAAATATTTATGTAAACTTTAAATAAATAAAACTGTAAAATGATTTTCAAAAAATGGTCTTCTACAGTTGTGACCATTAAGAAATTTATAGTATAATAATATCAACTTAGTTTTTAATGAATAATAAAGAATGAATAGTAACATACCCTTATGAATAGTAATGAATAGTAAATTGGCCTAAAAAAATAGAAAATTCACCCATGATTGTATAAATACAATTTAGATATCTTAAAAGTGAAAAAACGATCATAATATAGGTTTTTTGATTTTTGTATGTCATAAATACATTATTTACAATTTTATAATTAATTTAATAATTAAAAATGGAAATTTACTTTCGTAAAATGTAATCATAAATTTTTACTTTATTTTATTATGGTTATACGATAATTTTATGAGACCTTGATTACTATTTCAAGGTGTAACAAAACAAGTTATAGATTTAAAGTTGTTTATTTGGAATAAATAATGATTTTATTTAAAAATAAGATAAAAAATATTTAGAGAAATATATTCATAAAATGGAGTTCATTTTTGAATTTAGAGCATCGATATTAGGTTAGGGTAATGTTTTTTGATTTTTCTGAAATAGTTGAATTTTTGGTGAATAGTAAAAATACAGTTTTGAGTTTCGGGTGATTAATGACATCATTGATGATGTATTCAGGATACAATAACTATGTTCGACTTTTGAATAGTAATATATGTGATTAAGTTCCCCAATTGGCCAATACCATGGGAAAATACCTTGGGAAAGCCTGTGGTTTTGTTTGTACCACCGATGAGGTGTCCCTGGGAAATTAATTAAATATTCAATCTCTTTCCCTATAAATACCAAGCCATTCCCTCATTCATTTCATTCCAAAATACTCCTCAAAAAATTTCTAGTCTTTTTAATTCTCAAGGATTCCTCCCAAGGTGCCTTCAAGTCCCCCAAGGTCCCAACCTTCATGCTTTCGAAGTTACTCTTCAAGGTAAGAGAACCTTTCACCCTCCTTTTTTAAGTCATGACTTCTTTTACGTTATGTCTTTTAGTTTCCATTTAATTATGTGGTGGTATGTTCTTATATATATTTATTACTCTCCATTTCATTTACAATTGATGATATACCCTTTACTCGCTCATCAACTTGTTTTTATGAATTATAAGCGATGCCGTTAGGCTACTGAATTTTCGTAAAAGAAATCACATTTTCTCTTTTCTTTCAAGTTTCCTTTTCATGTAGTGTGTCATTCCACACCGTGATATTATTTATTTTTATTCTATACCTATACTATAAATTATTCATTTATTTATGGGAGACCCTTTTCCCCTATATTTTTATTGTTTTTTAAAACCATGTTATATAGCCATTATGCTGGAGAAATTAAGTCTCAAAATATCTCTCTTTTTCTTAAGAAATTATCTTGTTTTATTTATCTGAATACCCTAATATATTTTCATTTCCAGAGGTATTCATCAAGAAATAAAATTTATCTATTTTATTCTGTAATGTACATACATTAAACCCTCTTTCCTTTTCCAAGGGTTATAAAATACATAACAATCATGTTTCTAAGCACTTTTAGAATGTCACGATTTTGAAGTGAAACCCATTACTTTTACTCTCTATGGGTTATTTATTAAATGTTTGATTATGATATATGTGGATAACATGAATATAAAAACATATTAATGGTGTGCCCTGATAGCTCTCCAATGAATTGGGTAAATAATTTAATCTCTAGAGATGACAAGTTTCACGATACCTTGGTGAATAAACTTAGTAATTTTTATGACACCATGGGGATGAACCATGGTGATATGTTCATGAATGTCTAAATTCAATTTTATATCCAAATATTAATGTTATGGTTCAATTTCTTTTCATTATGATGTGCATATACTTCCTTTTCACAGGTCTATGTTTTTATCAAGTTCTTATTGACTTCACAAGTAAACTGATTTCCTTAATTTCCTTACTGGGCCTTCTGCCCACCCTTTCCTTTAATGCATGTCTTTAGGTTATTGTAACACCCCAAGATTCCACGATACACTTCTCTTTGAATAATAAAGTAGTGTGTGTTGTACGCAACTTTGAGTTCTAACACACAACACAACCAATCAAATTAGCCATTATGAATAGTAATACCCACTTTTAGAAATTTTATTAATTTTATCTTTCAAAATGGACTTCATTTTTGGATTCGGAATATCAAAATTATCTTAGGGTTGTTTTTTGGTATTTTTATGAAAACATTCAATTTTTGATGAATAGTGAAAAACACTGAGTTATAGTTTAAAACCGAATTTTTATTTAAATAATTATTTATTTTATTTAAATTTAATTAAGGTCAAAATAGATACATAATTCCTCTATAAGTTCAATGTAATTCATTGAAGTTAGTTTAGAATAATTTTAGATATATAAAAGTTTTATTGAACTTTTCACCATCTTTTACCCACCTCCTAGGAGAATTTGGAAATTCACATAAAACATAATTTTACTGCTTCTGTGAGTGGAATTTTGAAAATCTGAGAGACCTAGGTAATATCAAGGAGTAAAATGTGGTTCAATAAGATAAAAATAATTTTTGGTGAATAGTAACTTTTTACTTTTATTTACCACGATTAAAAGTAAATAGGATAATTAAGGGTAAAAATGATATTAATATTACCATAACACATCTCCTAATTCTATTGGACAAGTTTATCTCGACCAAAAACAACCTTAGGAATAAAATATTATCATTTCGGTCCACTTGGACTAGATTAGGACATTTATTATTATTTAATTCAAAGATGAGTTAAAACAGTTAAAATCAATGTTTAATTACTAAAACATTTTTAATATAGGGTTATACATAATATAAATTCTATTATAAATATTCATTAGAAAGATAAAACTATTTCCTACATAATGGTATTTTATTTTTAATTTTTAGACATTAAATAATTTAATTTATTTATGACACAATGGTGATACAGTAATTAAATAATTAATGAAATATTAAAATAATTGATATTATAAATATAAAAATAAATGTAATTTGAGACTTTTTTGAATTAAACAAATTTTTTAGGTTAATATGACATATTATTATTGGTTATATAAATTTTTTTCGAAGTAATAATGCTTTTATGAAATTATCAAAAACAAAATACCCAATAGTGTCAAAATTGACATAAAATTGTTTTTTAAAAACATATTATATTATAAATTGATCTTATATTCCTAAAAATCTAAGGTTTGGAAAAAGGACTTATATAATTATATGTGTATAATTAATGGACCACTTGGGGGTCTCTTGGAAGTATATAGTATGTTTATTAACTGTATAATATAAAAATACAAAGAGACATGGTAAATGTCAGACTAATTAACTAAGAGTTAAAAATAAAAGATAAGGTTTATATAGTGACCAAAACCTGTATAAAACCTATTGGTTGAATGGTTTTAGACCTATAACCACCTTAAAATTTAAATAATCCACTTTGGAGCCATTATAAACCGAATATGAATTTATTATAAAATAATATTTCTATCTTTTCCTAAGGTGCCCCTCACCCTCTTTTAAAAGGGCACTCCCACTTCTCTCAAATTCATACCTTAAAAGCCTTTGGGCTCGGCCAAAATCTTCCAAAATACCATCTCAAATATCCTCCTTTAATCCTAGAGGACTTCCTTTAGTCATAAATCCAACCTAAGGAGCCCTTTTGATCAAATCAAAAGGAAGAACCCGAAGAAGAGGTAATGTTTTCACCACCCTCTTTCAAGTTCCTTTCTTCTTCAACTTCTTCTTTCTTTGTTATTCCCATTATAAAATAACAACTCCAGTATCTTATTTTATGTTATTATAAATATGGTACAACCATATTCAGTATTCTATCCATCCTTTTAATGACATTTCACTATACATGCGTACGTACGACTTACCATCTCCACGTCGTGGTGTAATTGTTATTCAATAAATTATTATTTATATGGGTATAATAATGATGTTTAATTCATGTAAATAATAAATATAACATGATAATGATTCTATATATATGATATACCATCTAATTATATATTATTTTAATATCAAAAGAATGATATTGTCTCTCGTGCGTACGTACGGACTACCCTCTCCACGAAAGCGATGAGATTCATTCCCCATCATATCCATTCAAGACTAATTATCATTTAATGATTAAAAATAATGTTTAAGGACTTGATATCATT
Source organism: Viscum album (assembly GCA_963277665.1). Classification (NCBI taxonomy): domain Eukaryota; kingdom Viridiplantae; phylum Streptophyta; class Magnoliopsida; order Santalales; family Viscaceae; genus Viscum; species Viscum album. Next base: position 878,457,029 of record OY728153.1, on the reverse strand, counting down.
TTGGATATGAATAACATACAAACTATCCATAAATAACTTGGATTATATGACAAAACATATAAAAGAAAATGAGTAAGTTAACACCCGAAACAACGATAATACTAAGATATTATTAACAAAGCAATGTTAAAAGATCATATATGATATCATATTAATTTAAATGATTATTTTATAATTAAATAACAATTATTTTACCATTATCCATGAGGTTAACCTACCCTCGACCAAGGAAAAGTATAAGGTAATGGTTTATTTCACAATCTCTTCATTATTTGAGGTTATTTATTAGTAATTATCTACTGGGACCTCTTTATCATCCACATCCATGTTTCTTAAAAATTTATTTCAAATCATTATTTCTATTTTACAGAATATGGGTTAAAGTCATTTATTCCCTTGTTGAATTTTTATAAGAAGTTTATAAAGGAATCTTTCTGTTGTTTTCCAAACAAGGTCCTTTTTAACCTTTTGGACATAATCAAGGTAAGAATGTATTTTTTAACTTATACAGTGGGTGCAATTATTTTCTGCCGTTATAAAATCGTCGAAGCTTACCTTACAATATTATATGATTATTTTCATAGTAAATGTTTTATTTTATAATTATTTTACTTTTAAATGATTTCAAAAAAGATATATTTCTCTCAAATAGTTTTTATTTCATATATGTCAACATCCTTTGATGGATTTTAAGCTTATTTGATGTTTATTTATTATGATACAAAAATTCCATATTATATTGAAGGTTGTGTGATATGTTTGACTGTGGATGTGTTTTTTATACCATTCATGGTTTATGGGGAAAGTATTGACATTTCATATGCTAGTTTTAATACGAATGATTATGTTATGTTTAAACCTGTTCATATGAGGAATGCATTGGACTTAATAAGTGAGGGGGGGAGCCCGCTATAGCTCCTCGATGCATCAGTAGGTCTCATAAGACAAAATAGTGTCTTGGAACAAGGCCTTGACAGAATATTATTTGTTTTCTTGGTACAAGGCCTTGACTATGTGGTTATTACAGTCTGGCATTATGCATTCCATCATTATGAAATTGGTTATTGATATTACATGTAATTATTCAACTAGTTGAATATCCATGTGAATAAGTAAATGGAGTTATTTCATTTTATTTCTAACATATTATGCTGAAGTTCAAGTTTAAAAGGCTTTTGTTTTATTTATACACTGCCTTAAATTTTTATGCTTATTTATGAACGTTTCTGCTATATTGTTATCCTTACTGGGCATCTGGGATCACCTCTTTCTATGTTTTATTTTTCCCAGGATGTGAAGAAGTATTTTATGAATTACCTATAGGGATAGTATGAGGGGATATGCATGTGGAATACGGAGACTATATTGTTTTAGTTTTCATTTTATGATGTAATGTAAACTTTATGAATGTATCTAGTGATTCCAAGGCTACTAAACTAATCGGTCTTTCAAGACTTGATATTTTGTGGTCATGCCAATGTTATGAAATAATGCACCGACTCTGGGTAACTGGGGTCAGGACATTACAATTGGTATCATAGGAAGTTTATTACAAACCTTTGATGCTAGATTTAGATAAAATTTGATTAGAGCACATAGCCCTAAGATAGACTTTGAGGATTAGTATAGATGAACTTCCTAGAATTTTGGTATTATAGAGATTTTGTGAGTTTTCTGAGCAATACATCCCTGTATTGATACAATTAGGTAGAGGAGGCTCTGGCACAGATGTATCTAGGGGTAAAACCAAAAAACACCACTTTGAGCTAGACTCAAACGGGAACTGGTGCACGACAACGGGCCTTGCTGCACTCTTGTTTACGACACTCTCGTGGGATATGCTTAGGATAATTATCATTTTCTTTACAAAATATTATGAAGGGTTTAGGAGTATATACTTCTAAAAAGAAAACATTTTTTATGATTATAGATTATATCCATAAATAGTTCAATTTATGTTAAGTGTTTTACAAGTTTGGAATTATGTATTTTGATTCATAAAATGATCTAGTTTATGCCATTTTTTAGAAATGGAACCTAGTGGAAGAAATGGAAACCATATCAATGCACACACTCAATATAAGGATTTCCCTCCTGCTCAAGATAATTATAGTGGAGCTGGTGATGCAACAGGTGCTGATCAGCTAATCACCATACTGGGACAACTCACTTAGGTTATGACTAACAACCTTACCTGTATAGAGCACACTAAACCGCAGTGTGGAGGATCAATGTTTGATCGCTTCATGATGAAACAACCACCAACGTTCAATGGGAGTAAAAATACCTTAGTAGCTGAGCAATGGATAAATTCCCTAGAGAAAATATTTCAGGCTTTGGGGAGTAGTGAAAGGGAAATATTTATCATTGTAGTTTATCGCCTCCCTGGAGATGCTGATCAATGGTGGTAATTGATACAAATCACAAAGGAAGATGATGAAGTATAAAATATGTAATGGAGGGAGTTCAAAGAGATTTTCTTAGAAAAATACTTTCCTCATGACCATCGAGCAGATATGGAAAGGCAATTTCTGAGTCTGAGGAAAAAGGAGGATGAGAATGTCGCAAATTATGAGGCTAACTTTACATGGTTAGTGAAGTATGATACTGATTATATACGTAACCCATGAAGTAATATTGATCGTTTCTTTGATAGGTTAAAACCATTTATCCGTCGGGAATTAGTCTCACAAACCTTCTCATTGTACGAAGATTTTTTCTCATGTGCTATCAAGACAGAAAAGGAATTCTCTAAGTCTTATGACTTTAAAGCAAAGCAGAAGAAGAAGAGATCTGCTGATCTCTCTGGGAATGGAAATAAGGGGAATAATGGAAAAGTTTAATATCCATCCTGTAGTAAATATGGGAAGAAACACCCCAGTACTTTCTTAAAAGTAGTGGGAGTCTGTTACAAGTGTGTTGAAAAAGGCCATCAATCTCGTGATTGTAAGGGGAAGAAGGAAGCTATTGATGTCCAAGGCTACAATTGTAGGGAGATGGGACATTATAAAAATGAATATCCTAAGAGTTACGGAAACATACCGCAGAAAAGGCCAAGGGATCAAGGCCAAGCTTATGCTATCACTACTACTGAGGTAGAAGCTCCCAAAGAAGTGGTGGGAGGTAATTTAATGGTTTTCTCAAGTTTGGAAGATGCATTTTTTGATTCTGGGTCATCACATTGTTTCATATCTTCCCAGTTTGCTAAGAAAATTAGATATTTCCAATTTGATTTAACAAGGGAGTTATCAGTTAAAACTCCTAAGGGAAGTATCATTGCAACAATGTTTTGTGAATCCGTCCCCATCAAAGCACATAAATGTTTTTTATATGCGGATCTCATCGTCATACCTATGATGGAATTTTATATAATCCTCGGTATGGATTGGATTTCAGGCCATGATGAAAAAATTTATTGTAAGAATAAGGTGGTTACTATTTTTGATGATGATGATAAGGAACACCTTATCTTTAGAGAGGAATCATCACCACCCAATTCTTACCTAGATCCACCCCCAGTAGCTCAACTAAATTTAATTATTGGGGAGGAAGAAAATGAAATAACTGTGGGTAAGGAAAGGAATGTTCAAATAGAGGATGTGCCTATTGTGAAAGAATATGTAGATGTGTTTCCAGAAGATTTAACTGGACATCCTCCAGAACGAGAAATTGAGTTTTCCATTGATTTAATTCCTGGATCAAGACCCATATCGAAGAACCCTTATAGAATGGCCACTATGGAATTAGTGTAACTAAAGAAATAACTAGAGTAATTGAGTAATAAGGGATTTATTCGCCCTAGTGTTTCTCCATGGGGAGCCCCTATCCTTTTTGTTATGAATAAAGATGGATCTATGAGGTTATGTATCGACTACAGGGAGATCAATGCTATAACAATAAAGAACAAGTATCCCCTACCCCGCATTGATGATTTATCTGACCAACTACATGGAGCTCAATACTTTTCAAATATTTACCTTCGATATGGATACCATCAGTTGTCTGTGAAGAAGGAAGACATTCCAAAGATAACATTTCGAACCAGGTATGGGCATTACGGGTTTACAGTAATGCCTTTTGGGCTGACTAATGCACTCTCTGTTTTCATGGATCTAATGAACTGAGTTTTCAAGGAATATATTGATGAATTTGTAGTGGTATTTATTGATGATATCTTGCTATACTTCAAAATCTACGAATATCATGAAAATCACATGCGCATTATCCTGAAGTCTCCGAGAAGACATGAATTATATGGGAAGTTTAGCAAGTGTGAACTCTGGCTTCAAGAGATTTCTTTTCTTGGCCATATTGTCTCTAAGGATAGAATTTCCGTTGATCCTTATAAGACAAGAGCAATCCAATAATGGCCAACACCAATGATTATAACCGAGGTACGCAGTTTTGTTGGTTTAGCAGGTTATTATCGGCGTTTCATCCAGAATTTTGCCTGATTGGCTAACCCATTAACGAAGCTCACACGTAAAGGGGTTAAATTTTTTTTTGGACAAAAGAGTGTGAAGAATGTTTTGAAGAATTGAAGAGAAGACTAGTCAATGCTCCTATATTGACTCTACCATCGGGGAATGATGTGTTTGTTATTTATAGTGATGATTCAATGAAAGGACTTGGTTGTGTCCTTATGCAGAATGATAGGGTTATTGCCTATGCATCACGACAACTTAAAATTCATGTGCAAAACTATCCTACTCATGATCTTGAGTTGGAAACTATACTCTTTTCTTTGAATATTTGGATACACAATCTCTATGGTAAAAAATGTGAGATATATACTGATCACAAGAGTTTAAAGTATATTTTCTCACAAAAAGAACTCAACATGATGCAAAGGAGATGGCTTGAATTACTCAAGGATTATGATTGCACGATACACTACCACCTGGGGAAGGCAAATAAGGTGGCAGATGCTTTGAGTAGAAAGGATTATGTAGTTTTGAACAAAGTGAGAGTTGAAAAGGATTCTATATACATGGATCTAGTGAAGATGGAGATGGGAATCACCATCGAAGGTGAAACATCAATACTTTTTCAAGCGGTTGCCAACCCATATTTACTAGAAAGGATTAAGAGTTCTCAGAACGATTATGAAGAATTTCAAAAGAATATTAAAGATGCGAATGATGGGAGATTGGGAGACCTTGTGTATGAAGAAGGAATTTTGAAATTTGGGAAGAGACTTTGTGTTCCCCGATATACCTGATCTAAAAAGGGAATTGTTGGATTATGCTCATAGTTCCAATTTCTCTATACACCCTGAGAGTACCAAAATGTATAGAGATTTGAAGGAACATTTTTGGTGGGACAACATGAAGAGGGATATTTATGATTTTGTGTCAAGATGTATGGTTTGTCAACAAGTGAAAGCTGGCAGGCCACAACCTAGAAGAGTCATGCAACCTCTTCCCATACCTGAGTGGAAATGGGATAACATCATGATGGACTTTGTAATGGGACTACCAAAGACTCCTAGAAGGAACGATGAAATATGGGTAATTGTTTATAGTCTTACCAAGTCAGCACATTTTCTTTCTATAAGAGAAGATCTACCACTTGAACGTCTATAAAGTCTACATATTAATGAAGTTGTGAGACTTCACGAAGTACCCCAATCGATTGTTTCTGATCATTATCCCCGTTTTACTTGAAGATTCTGGATGAGTCTTCAGAAGGCCTTGGATATTGAACTTCGTTTGAGCACTGCCTACCACCCTCGAACAGATGGACAATCAGAACGGACTATTAAAACCTTAGAAGAAATGTTGAGTTCATGCTCACTTGACTTTCAAGGTATGTGGGATCAATATTTACCTCAGGTAGAATTTTCCTATAACGATAGCTTCCATTCAAGTATTCAGATGGCACTATATGAAGCATTTTATGGAAAGAGATGTCGCACACCAACCTATTGGGATGACATTGGTGAAAGAAAACTTGTAGGCCCAGAACTGGTGGAGGAAATGATGGAAAAGGTGAAGGTAATCCAAAACCACATCAAAGCAGCTCAAAGTAGGGAAAAGAGCTATGCCGATAATCGAAGGAAGGATTTGTAATTTCAGGTAGGAGATCATGTTTTCTTGAAGGTATCTCCATGGAAGAGAGTTATACATTTCGGTAAGAAAGGTAATTTGATTCCCAGGTACATTGGACCTTTCGAAATTCTAGAAAGAATTGGTGTTGTAGCTTACCATTTGGCAATGCTGCCAAATCTCTCCAAAGTTCACGATGTGTTCCACGTATCACTAATGAGAAAATACATTCTTGATCCAACACATGTACTCACCTATGAGGAATTATAACTGGAACGTGATATTTCTTATTGTGAAGAGCCCATCAGGATTCTTAATACTAGAGAACAAGTGCTGAGAAACCGGACGACTTTTCTGGTAAAATTTCTATGGAGAAACCATAAGATGGAAGAGGAAATCTGGAAACCCGAGGAAATTATGATGAATAACCACACGAGTCTTTTTTTGCAGTAGTATTTAGAAATTTCGAGGATGAAATTATTTGAAGGAGGGGAGAATGTAACACCCCAAGCTTCCATGGTATGCTTCTCTTTGAATAATATAGTAGTGTGTGTTGTATGCAACTTTGAGTTCTATCACACACCACAACTAATCAAATTAGCCATTATGAACAGTAATGCCCACTTTTTTGAAATTTTATTAATTTTATCTTTCAAAATGGACTTCATTTTTGGATTCGTAATATCAAAATTAGCTTAGGGTGAATTTTTGGTATTTCTCTGAAAACATTCAATTTTTGATGAACAGAGAAAAACACTAAGTTATAGTTTAAAACCGAATTTTTATTAAAATAATTATTTATTTTATTTAAATTTAATTAAGGTCAAAATAGATACGTAATACCTATATAAATTCAATGTAATTCACGGGAGTTCATTTAGAATAATTTTAGATATATAAATTTTTTTTGAACTTTTAACCGTCTTTTACCCACCTCCTAGGAGAATTTGGAAATTCATAGAAAACTTAATTTTACCACTTTTGTGAGTGGAATTTCTAAAATCCGAGAGACACGGTTAATATCAAGGAGTAGAATGTGGTTCAATAAGATAAAAATAATTTTTGTTGAATAGTAACTTTTTACTTTTATTTACCACGGTTAAATGTAAATATGGTAATTAAGGGTAAAAATGATATTAATATTACCATAACACATGTCCTAATTCTATTGGACAAGTGTATATAGACCAAAAAAACATTAGAAATAAAATATTATCATTTATATCCACTTGGATTAGACTAAGACATTTATTATTATTTAATTCAAAGAAGAGTTAAAAGAGTTAAAATCAAAGTTTAATTACTAAAACATTATTAATATTGGGTTATACATAAGATACATTCTATTATAATTATTCATTAGAAAGATAAACATATTTCCTACATAATGGTATTTTATTTATAATTTTTATAAATTAAATAATTTAATTTATTTATGACACAATGGTGATGCGGTAATTACCTAATTAATGAAATATTAAAATAATTGATATTATTAATATAAAAATAAATGTAATTTGAGATTTTTTATGAATTAAAATAATTTTATATATTAATATGACATATTAATATTGGTTAAATAAATTGGTTTCTAAGTAATAATGCTTTTATGAAATTATCAAAAGAAAAATACCCAATAGTGTCAAAATTGACATAAAAGAGTTTTTAAAAAAAATATTATATTATTAATTGATATTCTATTCCAAAAAATATAAGGTTCGGAAATAGTACTTATTTAATGATAGGTGTATCATTAATGGAACACTTGGGGGTCTCTAGGAAGTATATACTAGGTTTATTAACTATATAATATATAAATACAAAGAGACAAGGTAAATGTCAGACTAATTAACCAAGAGTTAAAACTAAAAGATATGGTTAATATAGTGATCCAAATCGGTATAAAACCTATTGGTTGAATGTATTTAGACCTATCCCAACCTTAAAATTTAAATTATCCACTTTTAAGCCATTAGAAAACGAATATGAATTTATTATAAAATAATATTTATAGCTTTTCCTAAGGTTCCCCTCACCCCTCTTATAAAAGGGAACTCCCCCTTATTTCAAATTAATACCTTAAAAGCCTTTGGGATCAGCCAAAATCTCCCAAAATACCCTGTAAAATTTACTCCCTTAATTATAGAGGCCTTCCTTTGGTCAGAAAGCCAACCTATGGAGCCCTTTCGATCAAATCATAAGGAAGGATCCGAAGAAGATGTAATGTTTTCACCACCCTCTTTCAAGTTCCTTTCTTCTTAAACTTCTTATTTATTTGTTCTTACCATTATAAAATAATAACTCCAGTATCTTATGTGATTTTATTATAAATATGTTACAACCATATTCAGTATTCTATCCATCCTTTGAATGAAATGTCACCATACGTGCGTACGTATAGCTTACCGTCTCCACATCGTGGTGTAATTGTTATTCAATAAATTATTATTTGGATGAGCATAATAATGATGTGTAATTCATGAAAATAATAAATATAACATGATACTGATTCTTTATATATGATATACCATCCAATTATATTTTATTTTAATATCAAAATAATGATATTGTTGCTCATGCGTACGTACGGACTACCATATCCACGAACGCGATGAGATTCATTCCCCATCGTATCCATTCAAGACTAATTCTAATTTAATGATTAAAAATAATGTTTAAGGACTTGATATCATTATGGATATGAATATGATACAACCTATCCATAAAAAAATGGATTATGTAACAAAAAATATAAAAGAAAACGAGTAAGTTAACACCCGAAACAACGATAATACTAAGATATTATTAACAAAGCAATGTTAAAAGATAATATATGATATAATATTAATTTAAATGATTCTTGTATAATTTAATAACAATTATTTTACCATTATACATGAGGTTAACCTACCCTCGACCAAGGAAAAGTACCAGGTAAGGGTTTATTTCACAATCTCTTTAAAATCTGAGGTTATTTATATGTAATTATCTACCGGGACCTCTTTATCATCCACATCCATGTTTCTTAAAAATGTATTTCAAATCATTCTTACTATTTTACAGACTATAGGTTAAATTTATTTATACACTTGTTTAATTTTTATAAGAAGTTTATAACAGAATCTTTCTGTCATTTTCCAAACAAGGTCCTTTTTAACCTTTTCGACAGAATCAAGGTAAGAATGTCTTTTTTAACTTATACGGTGGGTGCGGCTATTTTCTGCCATTATAAAATCATCGAAGCTTCCCTTAAAAGCTTATAAATTTTTTTTCATAGTAAATGTTTTATTTTATAATTATGTGACTTTTAAATGATTTCAAAAAAGAGATATTTCTATCAAATAGTTTTGATTTCATCTATGTCAACATCTTTTGATGGATTTTAAGATTATTTGACGTTTATTTATTATGATACAAAACATATTGTATTGAAGGTTTTGTAATATTTTTGATTGTGGATGTGTTATTTTTATACCATTCATGGTTTATGGAAAAAGTATTGACATTTCGTATGCTAGTTTTAATACGAATGTTTATGTTATGTTCAAACCTGTTCATATGAGGAATGTATTGGACTTAATAAGTGAATGGTGGAGCCCACTATAGCTCCTCAATGCATCAGTAGGTCTCATGAGACAAACTAGTGTCTTGACACAAGGCCTTGAAAAAACATTTTTTTTAGTCTTGGCACAAGACCTTGACTATGTGGTTATGATGGTCTGGCATTATGCATTCCATCATTAGGAAAGTGGTTATTGATATTGCATGTGATTATTAGACTAGTAGAATATCCATGTGAATAAGTAAATGGAGTTATTTCATTTTATTTCTTCCATATTATGCTGAAGTTCAAGTTTAAAAGGCTTTATTTAGTTATACATTGCCTTAAATTTTTATGCTTATTTATGAAAGTTTCCGCTATATTGTTATCCTTACTGGGCATCTAAGATCACCCCTTTCTATGTTTTATTTTTTCCAGGATGTGAAGAAGTATTTTATGAATGACCTGAAGGGATAGTATGAGGGGATATGAGTGTGGACTATGAAGACTATGTTGTTTTAGTTTTCATTTTATGATGTAACGTAAACTTTATGACTGTATCTAGTGATTCCAAGGATACTAAACTAATTGGTCTTTCGAGACTTGATCTTTTGTGGTCATGCCAATGTTAATTAATAATGCACCGACTCTGGGTAACTAGGGTAAGGGCGTTACAGTTATGAGATGCAATAATTTCACTTAAGAAGAACTTATGATGAATCCATACCATTGGATTAGAATAATTTTTTATGTTTACATGTTTTATGTTTTTGATTTCCAAGACACTAGACTTTAAAGATTGTCTATTTTTAAAATGTAATGAAAAGTTATGTAATAAAAGGCAGGATGCCATATTTTTTTTAATACAAAATTTTTAATCTAGAAGAGAATAAATTGGAGTTGTTGTGTGTCAATATTATGTGTGGGAAACCCAATTTAGTAGTAATGTTTGAATTAATGAAACCAATGATATATTTTGTCCCAAATTTCTTGAGGGATATAACCTTTTCTTATTTGGAGAAAAAAAGTATACGGAAGTAATGATATACATGAACTGCTTTATTGTAGATGGGGGATATAGCCTTATAAATACTATTCCATAGATATAAAATGTCCAAGATTATTTCATAATATGATAAATATTTAGGTATTAATGTATGTAATTTTTGAATATTTGAAAAGTATGGAATTTCATTGTAAACACCATGAAATCTTGTGTTATCTTTGGGAAGATGTGTCTAAAACTCTTGATTCGATGAAAAATCTGGATCTTGAGTGATGAGTTCCATTGGTAATTTCCTATACTTATAGCATACCAAGAAGGGTTTCTCCTCCATTATTCCTTCTAATGACTCCATAAAAGCCTCATTTTAGGGTAATTTATGAAAATTTGATCCCTTATAGAAGATAAAGTTCACTTATCATCATTAAATTTTCCATTTATTAGCTTGATCTGATGGAATAATTTCACTTTAGAGATAACCCATTATGGGGGACATCTATCCAAATGTATTTTTAGTAAGAAATGGTATTATATTTCCTTGATTAGGGATAGTATTGTTGTCATTTATTTCTTCCATTTCATAGATAATTAATTGATATACCACCCTACCATGTGAGGTGCAAATGATTATCTCTTTATGGTATGGATTTTCAAAGGCTTTGGCTATAGTATCCAATGCATGAGTTCCAAAATTACATGAATTTGGGATGTAAAAAAACATTGGTTTAGATGGGAATTATTCTATCAAGTATCATAAAGAATAAATATGGGGTATTAATTTTTACTTCTTGATGGAATATTATCCATTAATTTTCATAATCACCAACTCCGATTAACCCTTAATGCTCAAGTGAGCCAACAGTATCTACAGGGGTAGTTACAATCTTACAATGGGATCTTGGTATTTCCATTCATTATTAGTGTTTCCATATGAAAATAAGAAATAATAGAGCATAATAAATTTTTTAGGGATTTAAGAACAACCCCAATCCAACTATGTTGATATTTAGATTTTCTATTCTTCTTTACTTCAGTATACTAGTGGCACCATCAAATTAATTCTCCCATATTTGGGGAGTTTCTCAAATAGAGAAAACCACTTTTTCTGAGATCTCTAAATTCACCACTTCATTTTCTATAGTAGGGTGTGTTGCTAGAATTTTTTTCAATGATTTCAATTTTACTTCCATTTGGTACAATAACTGAATTTAAAATTGTTACAAGATAAACTCCCATTATGTTATATGTACAATTATTATTAAAAGGATAAGAATATATTTCCATGTGTTGGTACAAGAGACCAAGTGGGACTTTTGATGTTTCATATAGTGTCTTGTCTTCTACACTATAAGGATTAATGTAAGGAAATTATTCTTGATACAAGAATATCAATTTTTAGTATCCAACATTTTATTGATCAGATAATATAGATTTTCCAATTTCCATATATCATTCTTATGCATAATAAGGGTGTTGAGTGATCAACCCAAGGTTAATACATATAGAATGATAATATTTTCTTTTTATAAGTGGAATAAATATTGGTGGTATCAAGAGATATTTTTTGATATAGTCAGAGGATCTCTAATAAGATTCTTCCCACTTATAGGTGGATCACATCTTCATCAGATTTGTTAAGGGTAAAAACATGCTCATGAAGTTAGCTATGAAGTTCCCGATGTTGGAGATATTTATTGGATTCATTTAAAGTTTTTATAAGGTAATATATAAAGTATTGATGTGGTATTCTTAGGGTAGAATTCAATTCAATGATGATGCACCACGATTCTGAGGAATTTCCACAATATTAACTTGAAATCACATTTCATGGGATTCATCTTTAGGCTATGTTTCCATATTTTTTTGAAAACTATTTCGTAAACAGAAAGATGATCACAAATTTATTTAGATTTAACCACTATATCATAAATATAAAACTCTATAGTATTCCTTAGAAGGGGGATGAATATATTATTTTATTCTGAACTAATACAAGAAACCAATATTCTTTAAGGCAACGGGCATTACTTGATAACAATATAACCCTTGGGGTACCCTAAAACTATTTTACTTCTCATATTTAGGGGCGATTTAGATTTTTTTATATATTTAATACCCATCCATGAAGGATGGATCCTTAAAATTAAGAATTTTATAAATCAAAATCTATAGGATTAGAAATGGTAAAGCATCCTTTGGGAAGTGTCAATTGATACCCCTTAAGTCAATTAAAACCATGACATACCTACTCTTATTCTTGACATGGATGATATTGGTGGGATATTTTGTGAATTCAAATAAAGAAAGCCATTCTAAAAATAACCTAAAAAATACATTAATTTCATGATATAGATAACACATCTCATATAATGTTTCAAAATATGAGGACTAAAAGTTCTAGTGTATTGAAGATTAACTATATAAACATCTTATTTTACAGTACTTGAAAAACTTTCTCCATAATAATTATAATCTAGAACCTTTTCTAGACACCTCACATGATATTATCATATTCGTAACCCATGGTATGGAATCATAAGGAAGGGGTGAGCTCAAATGCTTAGTAAGGGAAAAACTCATCAACATGTCATCAAGGGTTAAATCATAATCATATGAGAGAACATGAGTAGAGATAAACATCTTACTAAAAGTAATATGTAAGAATAATATTTATCTAAAACCATGAAAGTAAAAAATTTAATCTCAAAATTAAAAACATATACCATAGCATAAAGGTATGGAAACATGACATAATAAACATGAACCATATAGAATAATTATATACATAAATATATGGAATGCGTAAATCTTCAGAATATTCCAGAGCCTACCTTTCTAATTCTACGGTGCCATGTATTTTGGAAAAGGGTTTCATATTTTATAAAGTTGTTTTAAAAAATTTCAAATTAATTTTTATGTTTTAAAAGTTTATTTGGAAATTAATTATGATTTTTAAAGTGATTTAATTAATTTTTGAGGTGTTTTGTATTTTTTAAAGTTTATTTTAAATCCTTTAGTTTATTATTTATTTGTTTTTAAAATTGATAATTTAACTTATTTAACAAAGTTTTTACCCTTCTTCAGGGAATTAAAATTACATAAGGGTAAGTGGTGTTTTCCCTTAGCTGTGTAAGAGTAGGCAATCCTTTTTTAATCACGTATAAATGTAAGTCCCCTTTCTTCCAACCTATATAAAGGTAGGGATAGAATTATTTATAGGTATCCTGAACCTATTTTAATCTTGCGTAAGGGTCATCCAAGAATACTTATGGTCACATAAAGGTAAAAATTACCTAGAATAAGGTTGTTTCCATGTTTCTTAAATCCACACAAAGGTAGCTCACACTTTAACTTACCCGCATAAGGGTATCACGAGTCTCTTGTAAAGGTATCCTAACTTTTAAATCAGTTATGTAAGGGTCATAAATATGTTGTGCAAGGGTATACTAACTTTTTTTTAAATTCCACAAATAGTTTTCTAACCGCACAGGGGTAAAGCCCCGTTACCCTTGTGTAACGTGTATGAGTAGCGCAGGGGTAGTGAATTTTCCTCAAAATTTCATATTTATTTCCTAGTTCAATCTGTAACGTAATTTTGACATAAATTAAGGACTTAAAATGTTAAAATTAGATTATTTTGTATCTGTTAATGAGTTTAAATGTAATATTTAACCTCCATAATTCCAGGAGTTCTAAAATGACTATTTCAAAGTAAATTAAAATAGAAATTTTTCTAATATAAATTTAATACAAATTAAATTTATCTATGAAGCCTATATCTATGTATTTCAAAATTAAATATTTAACACATTTGAGTCTATCTTAATTTACCTAGAGTTTCGGTGACCCAAAAGCACCATTTTAAGACCAGCAAGTCTTCATAAAATCATCTAGAGCACTCTTCAAAGCTCTCAACTTGTGAATGTTTTCCTCTCTTATTTATTTTGTCGTAGTATGTGAATATTCTTATTCTCTATGTAGGGGATCTATGAAATATATTTATTTTTGTGAAAGTGTGAATTTACCATGATTTAGAAACTTTGTTTAAATGAATTCAATTAACCATATTCTGATAATAATTTAAAATAAGAATCACATGAATAATGGTTATATAATTAGATTTGGGAATTCTAAGAAAAGGGTGATAAAATGGATGCAGTTTTTTTGTTAATAAAATATTATCATTTCAAGAATTAAAATAGAAAATAAACCTATCTAGTAGATATTTTATTCTAATAATAAACTAGAAATTTTATTTTGTAGGTTGATATTGTTTAAAAGAAAATTGTATGCTTAAATCTTGTTAATTAATTATTTGATAGGATTAATGAATTCAGATTCAGAAGTATTATCTCTTTCTAAAAACTATAAAGTATTATTTTCAGGTTCTAGAAATTATCATAAGATATAGAATATTATATCTCCTGAAAATATTTTCTATTGGATAAAAATACATAATTTTTATATATAGATAAAGAACTATCATTTATTGAAATATTATTTCCATGACATGGAAATTTAAAGGAATTCATTAATGACATATCACAAATAAATATTATTATTGTTAATAATATAGAGTTTCATGCTGTAGAATATGATTAATATGTTATTAATGTTATTTCAAAATTTGGAAATAATTAATTTACATGGAAGGAATAATACATACTATATAATTTTATTAGTTTTTTACTATTTCAAGAAATAAAATTGACGTTATTAAATAAATATTATATTTAATATCTTATTACTATTATTTATAGAGTTAAATGATAAATAGTTTTACAAGTTTTGGATAATTATTACTATATTATAATCTAAGAATCACATGTTTAAGTATATATATGTATTATTAATATTGTTGATATAAATTTCAAGAATGGAATTTTTTGATTTATCACATGCATAAGATAATGGTATTTAATAATCTGTAAGGTTATTGGTAGAAAGAGAAAAAAATAATTATGTGTTTTATAATACTTGTTATTATTTTGGAAGTTATCCAAGAGATATGATTAAATAATTGCACACTATAGTTTAAAATATTATCTGATAATATCAAAATGATATTAAGATTTAGTGTAAAACTACTTAAATAATATCTCTGGGAATTGTTTTATAATTCCGGATTTTAGAGGATTTAAATGGATATTATCACATGTTTAGAGAACTTAATATTTCAAGACACACAGATTAAAATATTAGTTGGGACTTGTGTGATCAAACATGTTTTATGTTCCCACTTGATATTTTTTGATATAGCATGATATCTACTTGGTTGTGTTTTGTTGTTGTTGTTTATTAAGATTGAATGTTTGAAATAGATAACCAATGAAAAGACATATATTATTATTAATTATATTAATGATTAAAGATAAGAATAATTATTTCTCCTCTTGGAGTTTTTTAAACATGGAATTAATGCTTGAAGAATGTTTTGTTGATTGTTTCTACTTCAAGATAATGATATTGGTTTATTAACAGATAAAACCATTGACTATTAAACTAATAAATTCAATATGAAATCAAAATAGTTTCTCATTAAATATAAGTTGGTTCTGATTGAGTGCGAAAATTATTGATTGTGGGATACTTAAATTCATTGATGTTATAGCCACAATTTCCATTAAAATTATGTTCATAAAAAATACATTTGATATGTATATATTCTATAGAATTGAAATACTTAATGTTAATGATTGATAACATAATATGATTGGTTTGGTGAT
Source organism: Viscum album (assembly GCA_963277665.1). NCBI lineage: Eukaryota > Viridiplantae > Streptophyta > Magnoliopsida > Santalales > Viscaceae > Viscum > Viscum album. The sequence continues at coordinate 878,440,712 of OY728153.1, read as the reverse complement.
GGTGGTGGTATAGGGTTATGGTTATTACAATGATGGTGGCATAGGGTGAGAGGTATGATGATTATAGTGACATGACGTGCCAGATTTGATATTTTTTTCCTGAGATGCCACATGGGATTTGATTTATAATGGTTTTAGGGATGATACAAGGGTATTCAGGATGAGTTTAGAGTGAAGAATTATTTTCGATGCTTACTTCAAGATTGATTCTTATTTTATGGTTGCTGACCATGCCTTATTTATAATACATGTTTCAAATTAAGAGATACAGTTTGATGGTATGCATTGGGAGTGTATCTTTTAAGTGGTAGCTTAGTATGAGTCTTAGAGACCAAGATGTTTCTGAAATGATAATGAATTAATGAAATAATGAGGTTACTTATTGATGCATACGTATAATGATGATATACTTGGGAATACAAGAAAAAAATTAATATTGTTTTTGAAACTTTTCTGAAAACATTAAAATATTAATCTCTGAAATAAAAATATATATTAATTAATAGATAATGAATTAATTAATATTTAATTGGATACTTGTATTCTTTTTTGATATATAGTCCTTAGCGATGTCAACAGGGTGTCCTATATGATGATAGCGGTCGATTATTCTATGGATAGTTAGTTTCCATTAGTTTCATTGTGAGCTATATATTTTCTATACGATTTTTTATTTAATACACATACCATCCATTTCAAAAGGAAAACCTACAAACAGAAGTTGGGGGGGGGGGTGTTTTCCCCAACACCCAGGTTGTCGAGGATATAGATTCCTCACTTCCACCTGTTTTCCACTCTTTGTTTGGTTGTAGTATTACATGCATGTATAAACATGGGTGATTTCCCATACATGTATGCTACCATATTTAATGTCTTGAGGTTATTATGAATGTATGTTTTCTAGATGTAGTATCCTAAGGTTGATTATAGGTGTTTTATGTACAGACGGTGATGGATTGAGGTATAATATCTAATAAGTAAGTTGTAGTGGATTATGAAAAAACACCTTGTTACTATATCACAGATGTGGATGTGGTAATTTTTTGCTCTGGGTGTATGGTATGATATGGTTTCCCCGTTATTTTCAAGAAGGATTATTTATAGAAGATAGTAGGGCTTAGAAAATGTGATGTTGGGGCATGGGAGTAGAAAAACAGTGGGGAAGCGGTTGTGGGTTACCAATATATATATATATGTTCTCAATATTGTGGTCATAATTTTTTGTGTTATTTGGTGAGTGATACAAAGTGAGAATGAGAAAATAATAGTATAACTATTTAGGTGACGAGTTAGTTTCATTTATTTACCCATTGGGATTTATTATGCTTCTTTCACATTTTTCACAAGATTGTTTAGGGAGGTACCTACTGAGTATAGATATTATACTCACCCTACCTACATATAAACTATTTTTAGGTTAGTAGGATATTTTTAGTGATCAAGATAACAAATACCAGTTCAAAAAGTTGTTTAGAAGATGTAAGATATTCATGGTCACCACTGAGGATTTATCTCTGTTGTATTTTCATTTCAGTTTTTTGCAATTGTCTATAAAGTCACATAATGTATTATATTTTCTTATTATTTATTATTATTAGTATTTTTTTATTTGATCTCATATTATATCATACTTATAAAATTTTTGTGTGGGTAATTACTCTAATGTGTGTGATTATACACCATCAGTTCTTGTCACGAACCTACTAAATCTTTGAGGTGGGCTTCAAGAATCATTATATATATTTATTCTATTGTCAAACCATGATCTTTACCTTTAGGGGTATGGGGTCATGAAAGAGTGGTATAAAAGGTGATGATTGAGATATAATATAGAGTTTAGAGTTATAAATTGGTTAGTATTCATGGGTTGGTAGGGAAACAGTGTTAACATAGATTAATATATGTTGTAAACTAGGGAAACTACCTTATACATAGGATTGTAAGTGCCCATAATATCTGTTTCATGGAATTTGAAGTTTATTAGACTTTCTTAGTGAATTGATTCTATATATAGAGTATAGATCTCAAAAAGGATCAGGAATCATACTTTTATGTGATTATGTGTGAACTGGGTAGAGAATGGGAAATATGTTAAAAATGAATTAAATTAGTTAGTCTAAAATAAATATGTGTCTCAGGTTTGGAGTTACCGATGTTTTTAATTTTATAGGAATGGATATAGGTCTCCATCCCTATCGGGTTTGGGTATATCATGTTCAACAAGATGTGCCTGAAAATTACCATATAATGGAGGTCCACAATGATAATGATTGGATGAGAACATTTTGAGAGTTCTGGTTAAATATTTTTTAGAAGTATGAGTGATATATTTTATTTATTGGGATAAACATTTGGTAGGAGGAGGCTGTGATAGCCTTCAGTTTGGATTATTCTTATAAAAAGCATCAAGTTTCATTGACTATGATGATACTGCATGAGTCAACTCAGCAATGGTGGTTTATGTTTCTCGAGGATTTCAAGAAGTTGTATCTTTTTGGGGGATGTTCAAAGATCAGGTTTTAGGCTGAGTTTCTTTCATTAACCATAAGGGTGATTTTTTTATATAGAAATGTATTCAGTTAGCTTGGGAATTTCAGAGTTCTGCTCTTGATGTGTTGTGAGACCTTTGAATTTTATTATTGTGCTCGAGGCCCTTAGATTGCTAACACCTTGAAGTGAATGAGAAATATTATCATTATTATTATATTATTATCCCTACAATATGAGTTTAGGGAAACCTCACTGTTCACCCAATAAAAACCCACATGTTAAATCCTTGATCCATGATTGTTTTTGCCACTTCAACCTTTAGTTTCCAACTTACACCTAATTAACTTTAGAGATAATATAACTAATTCCTTAGGTCAGATGTTGAGAGGGATATATGATCTGGGGAGAGGGTTTCTCATAAATCATTCATATAATTATATAATTGTCTTTTTAGGCTTGGTGATGTGATGTTATGGCCCAAGGGAGGGGTTTCTATCATCATATGTATCTTATACTCTTCTCTTCATCCTAGAGTGGTGAACATTTAGTATGAGGGAAGTGGTTCTTGCATGTATTAATTTATTTTAATAAATATACTCTTCACTTGGTGAAGGTTATATTGGCTTTGGTTTCTAAGAAAAAGAATATTATATATTTATCTTTAATTTATTTTATTCTAAGTATTAGATTAAAATTTCTATATATTGTAAATGAAAATATTGTATGATATAGGTTGCAAATGTGAATTAGTTTATGATGTGGCTGTGATCGTGTGTGCTTATATTCTCAGAATGGATTTCTCTTTAACTAGTAATGTGAGTTATATAGAATTGATAATATGAATACGTGGGACACTTTACCCATCATGGCACAATATTATTATTTTGACGTGTTTTAAAATCATGTAGGAAAGTTAGTTTCACCCAAAGTGGGAAATATCATGGTGTGATTCATGGGTTTAGTTGATTTATATTCATATGAATGCTCTGTTTATGTTAATTCAAGTGATTTTATTAGTTAAAGAATTTTATGACCAGTAAATTTAAAATCTTTAATGACACAAACATGTAGTAAATGGAAATCAAAATGTTAAATCCTTTTATGTATTTTCATGAGTGTGTTACTAGTTAGCACATTGTGATATTTTTATAGATGGATAAAGTGGATTGTTCTAACCTCATGTTTTTTATGATGTATGTCATAATGTAAATTATGTTATCTAATTTTAAAGTTATTCATATTAATATTCACTTGGTAAATAACTTGGTAGAGATCTGTTAGAATTTAATGAAATATAATAACTTGTCTATATATTTGAGTTATAATGGAAAGTATGTTAAATGTGTAATGTTATATTTTATTCTTGGAAGGTTTAAAATTTCTAAAAATTATCAACCAATTTAACATGAAACATGTTTGAGTTTGGAAGAATAGTGGTGGGTGAATTATTTAATTTTTTTGATTTTGATAAATTAAATTGGGTAAATTACTGGACAATATAGTTTTTTGATTAGTAATAAAATGTTTTTGGAAAAATTGATTCTCATTGTAACATGTTTTCTTAAATAAAAAATTAATGTCCTTCCATAAAACCTAATTTTAATTTGAAAGAAATTTTAAAAAATGTATTTGAATAATTTTCACAAAGTGTATTTTTGATAAATAGATTGTTATAGTGAAAGATTAAAAATATTTGTATTTAATGTTTTCTTAACCTAATAGATTTTTAATGCAAGTGACTTAGTGATTTTTTTCCATCATGATTTTAAAATTTATCAATTTTTAATAAAAAATATTTTGATACATGTCACAAAAGTAAGGAATCATTTGAAAATAATGTTTAAGTTTTTAAATCATTAACCAACAATACAGAATGAATTTTTATATATTATATCTAATATTTTTAGTAAATTATTATGCTATAATGATAATCTACATTATTCATGATATGTTAGGAATGATAAGTTCTGAATGTTATGAATTAAATTTTCTAGCATGATAAATGAGGTTAAAGCATCTACATATTTTCATTTGATAGAATGATTAAATAAATTTATTAAAGGGTAGAATATAATAATGTTTTATCCTAAATGATGTTCCCTTCATTGTTTTTAAATCAATGTGAAGTGATTATTTCTAAAAGGTGTTTCCTTATATAGAATTATTTTTTTATACTGATTGTTTGATTTATATACATTGTTTGATGGATTTTTATGGATATCTATGCAGAATTTATTTTGATTATTTGACCATAATAGGGAATGAGAGTTATGCATGTGTGAAAAATATCCCATTTTTAATGATTGATTTCATTAGGATAGTGTATTTTCTATTATGTTAGTAAATAAGATTAATTATACTCCCCTTTTCAATGTTTTATTAATGTAATTGTTCCTATTTAAGTAGTATATATCCTAGGAGATTGTTTTGAGAGTGTTTTAAGGATTTTACATGGTTATGATCTTTGTTCCTTTAGAGTATTAGTTGTGTTCCAAATATATTCTGATCATTGAGAGGTATCTCATGGGTTGGTTTATTTATTCCCATTTATTTTTCTCTCATTCATGTTTTTTTAATTCTCAAAGATAATATTTTTAGATGTATTTAATGTAAAGGTCCATAATGTCCCTGAGGCTTACTTTTCAATTATAGGGTTTCTAGTAGTTCAAAAATGTTTTTAACATTTTAGGAAGTGGATTTAAAATGATTTTGAAAATTATTGAAATAATTTCAATGCTTTAAAATCTTATTTTGAAATTAATTTTGGAGTTTTGAAAGTGATTTAATTAAATTTGGAGGTGTTTTGGATTTTTTGGAATTTATTGTAAATCCCTTACTTTATTATATATTAGTTTGTGAAATTAAAAATTCATTGTACTTAACTTAAATTAATCCCTTATGTAGGGCCTTACACCCATAAAAGGGTAATTGGTGTTTTTCATTAGCCATGTAAGGGTAAGAAATGGTTTTTAAACTATGAGAAAAAGTAACATCCATTTTCTTCACCATGCGTAAAGGTAGGGCCGATGTTATCTAATGGTAACCAATTTCTACATGATCTATTTTAAGGGATAAATAAGAATCCTTTATCTTGTGTAAAGATAAGAGTTACCTTATAAAAGTGTGTTATTAAATTTCTTAAAGATATAAAAAGTCAACTCACCCTTTTACTTTCCTACACAAGGGTAGCCCAAGTCTCACTTTTGGGTAGCCTAAATTTTAAATAGGCAACATAATGGTCACAAGTATATTGCATAAGGGAATCCTGTTTTTTTATAAAAAATAGATGAAAGGGTGGCCAAATGTGTAATGTTAAAACCCTATGAAACATGTATAAATTATTTAGGGGTAGAAAGTTTCCTTAAAATTACATATTTTCTTCATAATTTGACCTGTAATGAAATTTTAATGTAAAATAAGGAATTAAATGTGAAAATAAGATGGTTTTGAATTTGTTAAGTATTTTAAACACAATATTTGACACTATTTAATTTTAGGAGTTTTAAAATGAATATTGTAAAGTAAAGAAAAATTTAAATGATTTTAATATGAAATTTATGTGAATTAAATATCAGTTCAGAACCTATATCTATATATTTTTAAATACTAGATTTCCCTCCTTTGATTTTCTCTTCATTTCCCTCGATACCAAGTGTCCAAAAACTCACATTTTAGGATAAAAATTATTTAAAAAGTTATCCAAATAACTCTAGGGAGTTCCCTACTAATTAAAAATTTCTTCTCTCCTCTTTTTGGGTCCAGCATGTAAAGATTCTTTATATCCAGGTAGGGGATCTGCAAATTTTATTTATTTTTATATAAGTTTGAATTAACCATTCTTTATCCTATTTGTTTAAATGAACGTGATTAATCATAATCAAATAATAATACAAAACAAAAATCACATGATGAATGTTTTTATAATTAGAATTGAAAATTTTAAGAATTGGGGGATAAAATTAATACTGATTTTTTTGTTAAAAAAATATTATTATTTAAAGAATTAAAATAGAAGATAAACTTTTGTAGTAGAATTTTATTCTAATAATGAAATGAATGTTTCTTACTGTGGGGTGATATTTTTAATTGGATAATTGTATTCATAATTATTATTAATTAATTCTTTATAAGTATTAGTGAATTGATATTGAGGAAGATTACCACATTTTGAAGACTATAAACTATTATTTTCATGTTCTTGAAATTATCAGAATATAGAAAATATAGTATCACATGCAAATTTTTTCTATTGGATAATAAACCAAAATTTTTCATAAAATATATATAATTATCATATATTGAAATATTGTTTCCAAGACATTAAAATTTATAGGAATGTGTTAATGAAATATCATAGATTAGTATTATTACCTTTAAAAGCCTATATTTTCATGTATTAGTATATTACTAATATGTTATTAATGTTATTTCGTAATTTTGAATAAAAGAATTTATGGTTAAATTGTTATTACTGTTATTTAAATAATTTAATTATAAATAATATTTCATGTTGTGTATAATTATGATTATCTTACAATCTATAAATAACATGTTGAAATATATATATAATTAACGATATTTATTATAGTGACCCAGGTTTTTATTACATTACTATTAAAAAAAATTTAATGATAAATATAATCATTATATGACCAGGATCCAAAGGTTTCATGTCTTGGAAAATTAAGACAATGCATAAAATCAAAAAAATAAAACATAAAAATTTATTTAATTCCTTCTTCTCTAGATTCTTATTGGCCCTTGAATTCTCCTTATTACAGGTAGTCACCTGAGGATATACATCAAAAAGGGGTGAGCTAAAAGCCCAGTAAGAGGATAGATAAGAACATGAAAAAATATAACATGTGGTAAAAATAATCATAACTTCATAATCATAATCATGAGATGAATCATTTGATAAAGGAATGAGATGTGGCAATGCATAAAAATGAAACATCATGTCTTAGTAGTCATCTACCACACATAGTTTTGAATAAATATATCATCATGTTTACTAATATTTCACTTTTCCTATGAGATACATCACATTAACTAATACATTGGACTGATATATAATTCCCGGAAGACCCATCACATCATAACATTTACATTGCGCTATATAATTCCTAGTGTACCCATCACATCACAACATTTATATTATCATGCATGCAACATAGAAAATATATCAATATTGAACATAAAGAAATCCATGGAAAGGAATAAGTTTCATTTGATATAAACACATTAACAAACTATAGGTTCCCAAATGAAATAGAGGATAACATAATTGATATAATAAGTATTAACTTTGAGTGAAGAAGAAAAAATCTCAAGAATTAAAAGGTTTGATTTTTTGAAAGAAGAGTTCTTTTGAAAATAATATTTTTAGCATAAACACAAATGGAAAAAATCAATATCCTATAAAAGGTAATATAATGATGAATAAATGATATCTATGGAATATAAATACTAAAAATTTTGTAAAATAGAAATAACCCAAAGAATGAGAGTTGGGTTTGAGAATTCCCTTTACCTATTGTCCGAAAGATTTCTTCACTTTATTATCTTGTATAATCACATTAGATTAATTAATTAAAAATAGAGAACCTTTTATACCAAAATTTTATTCATTATATTTTTATTAGGTTCATTTATAGGATTTTTGATGAGTTATAGAGTTTAATTTCATTGTTTGGGAGCATTCATTTTCATGGTTTTCATGACCAGTTCACTTGTATACATGAATGGAAGTTCATGTAAAATGCGGATAAATATCTAGAATTGTTATTATATGTTATTAATGATATTATATAAATTTAAATTATCTTATAAATAATTTTGTTTTAAGTTATGAGGATGAGTAATTAAATAAAATTTAATGATGATCATTTTTGGTTAATTTTGGCGGTTTCTCGATCACAATGAACTCATTCTAGTTTATCATTTAGTATTATGTATAAATGTTAGTTTCAGAATGAAAAAACGGTTATAAAATAAAAATTACAATTTCTTTTCAACCATTTAATGGTTTTATTAACATCCTTTATGTCTTTAAAGTATAATGAAAGCGCATCATCCACTATATTGACAAATTGACATATCACGGGTGATGATTTCATTTTAAAATAAAAAAGTGAGATATATGGGATTTTAAGGATGGATCTTCCATTAACATGATATAATTATAGTATATTAAACATATTGAAGTTATCATTCCATTTTCCATGATAAGGTGATATGAATTTAAGAATAAAAATGAAAATGAAAATAAATTAAAAGAAAAAGGAAGATGATTTTACCTCTGGTATTTGTCCTCCTTGAGAACCTCCTTAGGGAAACTATTTTGGTATTTTGATGAGAAAAAGTGATCATTGTCATGGGATAAGGGATTTGGGAGAGGTTTGTGCAGAATTTGGATAAGGCTCAAATCTTGAGAGGTGTGAGGAGAAGAGTGTGTGAAGGGTGGTATTTATAGTGGAAGAGAGAGGTATTTTCTCATCATGTAATTAATTAGTTTATTATTTTTCTAAAGACAAGAAATAGTGCTAATTCTTGAGGCTAAATATAGTAATTAGAAAATTTGAGTTAAAACCAATGGTTCTTACAACATCCATGACTCAAGGAATTGTGTATTTACTTTATATTATATTTATACTGTAAATTATAATATTTTAAAATTCACCAAAATATAAAGAATTTTAGAAAAATAAAAAAAAATTAACCCAAACATTTTTAAATGTTTAGAATTCTAAAATGAAATCCATTATATGAAAATATGTTTCTAAAGATGAGTACTTTAACTTTTAGTTAAAATCATCATTCAGTTGGAAAATACAAATTTTAAAATTATAAATGATTTTATAACACATTGAAAAATTACTTAATGGCTCATAAAATTTTCTTAAAATCACAAGACAAAAAAATATTAATTTATGTATATATTTTGTGAAAATAAATTTTCTTTTAAATTATAAAATTAATCATAAAATTGTAATTAAATATTTATGAATTATAAAAATACCAACACTTAATTATTAATTTTTAAAATATTAATTTAATTATAATATGATGTAATTATATCATATTGTAACTTATAAGATGGATAAATTTTATTTATAATTTCTTTTGTAAGGATACTATTCAATTGTCCGGTTTACAATTCTTAAGGGTTACATTACTATTCCAAAGTGCAAGTTACTATTTCATTGGTATATGTTCATTAACTTCTAGAAATACCTTTTATTTCATTCATCAATCATTTATAAAGTCTGTATCGTGTTATAAATGTGATTTTTTGTGACTATACTATATGATATAATTATAATAAGGTAGTTTCATTGATAAAATTTTTGGGTCGTTACATATATAATAATTTTAATAATGGAATTTATCAATTTATCACATGTCGAAGATAATAATATTCGATAATTAGTATTATTATCAGAAGTAACAGAAAATAAAAAATAGAATGTTATAGAATAATTAGGATTATTTTGAAAATTATGCAAGAGAGAGGAACATATAGTCACACACTATAGTTTTAAATATTCTTTGATAATATCCAAATGAGAGTATTCTACGATGTTAAACTACTTAAACAATATAGATAAATATTATTTTATAATTATAGATATTAGAGAATTTAAATGGGTATTATTGAAATTTAGAAAATTTAGCATTTCATGATATATAGATTAAATTATTTTTTGGGAATTTTTGATTGAATGTGTTGTATGTTTCCACTTAAAATTTATTATATAATATTTTTTATTCTTGAATATATTTTTTCTTGTTGTTTAGCATGGTTGAATTTAGAAAATAGATAAAAAATATAAATATGGGTTTTATTAGTAATTAATTTTAAGAGGCACGAGAAGAATAATTATTTCTCATCCTAGAATTATTTAAAAACAAATTGAATTCTTGAAGCATGTCATGATTATTATAGATACTTATAGACGCTGATATAGGTTTCTTAAAGCATACAACATATTCTTATTAATCTAGTTAATTCAAGATAGAATTAAAATGTGTTTTTTGTTAAAGATAAGTCTATTTGGACTCATAAATCCCATTATTTATTGTAGTAGGATTGAATTCCTTGTGACTACAACCATATTTGTCTTTAAAATTATGTATGGAGAAGATACATTTGATATGTACTCTAGAATATAGAGCCTTGATGTGAATTATTTATGAAGTAATATGATTAGTGTTATTGTGATCGTGTCATGAGATTCCAGTTATAATAATGATGGTGTAATGGGGTTCCATTTATGATCATAATGGTGGAACATGGTGTTGAATGTGAAGATTTTGACATGGTATTCTGGACGTGGTTTAATGTGTTGCGGTGTTTGGGATGACACCGGGGTTGTCAAGACAAGTTCAGAGTGGGGATTTCTCATCAATTTTTATATCTAGCTTGATTCTTATTTTATGTTTGATAGCCATTTTTTATTTATATGACCATTTTACAACTGTTGGATTCAATTTGATGCTATGCACTACGAGTGAATCTTTTAAGTGGTAGATTCAGATGATTCATAGAGTACCCAAATGTTTTTAAATGATAATTAATTACAAAATGAATGAGGTTAGTTTTTGATGATTACTTTTTATGATAACCTACTTGGGAATATAGGTAAAGAATTAATTATATTGTTAACACTTGGATTAGAATATTGAAATGTTAATCATGGAAATAAAAATAGAATAATATTAATTAATGTTCTATGAATTAATTAATATTGAATTTTATACTTGTATAATCTTTTGATATATAGGACATAGCGGTGGAATACTGGTGTCTTGTGTGATGATGTTAGTAGATGAGTCTAATGATTGATATTTTCCCTTAGTGTGGTTTTGAGGTATATTTGTTTTTTATTATTTATTATTTGAAACTAACACCACCCAGTTATAAGGGAAACAAAAAATTAGAGGTTCTATTGGTATTTTTTATAATTTTTAGGTTATAAAGGAAATAGATGGCTGATTACCCCTCTCACTCCACCCTCTCTTCGACTATAGTATTATATGTGAGTATGCATGGGGTGATTTCCCATACATGTGCACTAAAGGATGTGATACCTTGTGGTTATTGTGTATGTTTTTTACTTTGTATACAATATCCTTAGTGTTATTATATTAGTGTTATGTACATGTTGTGATAGATTGCGGTACAATACCTAATATATAGGGTTTGTTGGCTTTTTAAAACAGACATGTTTACTATATAGAGGATGTGGATGTGATGATGTGTTGCATGAGGTGCATGGTATGATATGGTTTCCCAGGAGTTTGTAGGAAGGATTATTTATGAAATATATGATGTCTTAGGATGTATGATGTTAAGGAATGAGAGAACGAAGTAGTTGAGAAGTGTTTGTAGTGAATATATATATATATATGTATTTTCATTACTTTAGTTATAATTATGTGTGTTATTTGGTGAGTGAGACATAGTGAGAGTTTGAAAAGTATAGTATAACTATTTAGGTGACGAGTTAGTTTCATTTATTTACTCACATTGAATTAGCATGATTTTTCACATTTTTAATGAGAGGTTTTTGGGAAGATATTACTAATTATACAAATTATACTCACCCTATATATATATATAAACTATTTTCAGGTTAATAGGATCTGTTTGGTGATCGAGATGAATATTACTATTTCAAGGAGTTGTTTAGGAGCCATTAGAACTTTTTGGACACTTGAAAGGATTTATCAAATTTTTATCTTCATTTCAATGGTATCCTATCAAGTGTAAAATAACATCATGTATTATGATTTCTTACTTATTTATAATGAGTAAGAGTTTTTTGTTGGGTTTTCTCATCTAATATTCTACTCATAAAATCTATATGAGGGTAATGCATCCCATGTGTGTGATTATATACACTCGGTACTTGTCACCAACCCATGGCCTATTGAAGGCATGATTTGGGAATTATTATCTATATTTCTCCATTACTGGCCTAGGAGGGATACCTTTGGTGGGAAGGGGTCATCACAACATGCCAAGGAAATTAAGTATAAAAGTAAATTATGATACTAAAATAGGTTTAGAAATCATAAAATAGTAGAGAAGGAACCATTAAATGTTTCCTATAACATGGAAGAGTAGAATTCACTACCTAGTTATCATGGAAGATCAGGAATCACTACCTATTTAACATAAACATAGTGGTGTTGGCATTACTACCTGATTCCCATAACATAGTGGTGCTGGAATCACTTTCTATTTCCCATAGTGGAGTGATAATAAACATTTGATTACTATAATTATCTCATGAGATAATTTTTTAACTAATGTATTAGAGGGAGATATAGGAACCCACCCATAATTATCCATAAATATGCATTCCACTTGAAAATAATAATTAATCATATAAAAAAGAACCCATGGAAAGAAAAGTAGGTTTGGAAACATTTCTTGATAGTATTTTCCAAATTGACCTCAAGTATGTAAACATTTGATACCGAATACTTAATCAACCCAAAATATTATTTCATATGAAATTTTAGAGGGTGTTTAATGAAGAATAATTTTTTGAAAAATATAACAATTAGAGATAAAGAGGAAATGATACTAAAATCATAAAATAGTTTTCAGAAATCATTTTTATATTTTCCATAAAATATGAAGCTACGTCACTTAAAAATTCATATTGAAAAAGTTAAATTTTTGGAAATTGAAGAGAAATAATTTTGAAAATAAATATTTGGAAATAAATCTCAAAAATGAATCCTTGAAAAGTCATAAATTTTTTAAAAAGGTGAAGTGAAAATATTTTAAGAACATTTAATTTTTTAAAATATCTTCATTAATTGATCCTTATAAAAGAAATAAAGGTTTCAAAAATGTGAATTGAAATATTTTTAAAATACAATCTTTTGAAAAATAACTTTAATAATAAATACCTAAAATGAAATAAATTCCATGATAAGAAAATGGAGTGGAAGATAAAACATTTAATTATGAAATGATGGATTTTTGTTGAAATACCTTTGTTGAGAACCCATATCGTAAAAAAGAAATAAGACCTTCTTTTGAAAAGTGGATATGAGAAATATGAAGGTCACATGAGATAATACATTATTATTTTTTAAATATAAAGGATAAAATTATTGGGAAATGAAAATATGGACAAGGTGGGGAAATAGTCGTTAAAGATTTTGAGAATAATTCTAAACAATGATATCCTTTTTATCGAGAAAAAATTCATTGAGGATGAATATTTGAATAAAAATTTTAATTTTTATATATTTGAGGAGAATTTACCATGAAATAAAATTATAAGGTGGAAGAAACCAGTCTTGGAAAAAATAATTTTAAGAATCTGAATTATAACTCAATGAAAGGAGTTGAGTTAACAAAATTACCTTACAACTTTGGTATCTTTTGAATTGAAGGAAATTAAAAGTAAGAACATGATATGAATCTTCAAATACCATGAATTACTTAAATATAATAAAATACATTCATTAGTTAGTAATCAAACCATATCTTGTATTTCATGGTTTAGATTAATAAATAAGTCTCAGGAAATCAAATTTGAGACAAAGAACCCCTTTACCTTAATTATTGACTTCTAATGAAGCACTTAAAATATCCTATATAAAAAATAAATATCTTAATAAAATATTTATGAACATTATTCATATCTAAAAACCTTTATAAAATTTATTTATAATTATTCTCTATAATTTTATTTATTGGTTATTATCTATTTTCAATATTCAATTTTAATGATCTTGATCATTTTGAACTAGTTTTGTAATAGTAGTGTTGTTCTTTATTATTCTAATTTTTTTATCATTATAAGACCATTAAAGGTAATAGAATTTATGTTTAATGATATTTTATAAAGGTATAATTCCATTAATTGGGAATTTTAGTCATGGTTCTTTTAAACGAAATTTGTAAAAAGCAGGTGTTAGAGATATTTAACAAATTAAAGATGATATATTAATTAATTACTTTAATTTTAATGTTACTATTTAAAAAATAAAATAAAATCTTTATTTACTTATTTATATCCTATATATTAAATAATTAATATTTCATTTTCATCCATGATATTATTTTATAGCATTGTTCATGTTGGTGTTTCGACCGACACAAATATGAACATACCAAAATTAATTGATAATTATGATTATGAAAGTGGTTTATTTCGGAATAATATAACTATTATAGAATAATAATGATATTATTAATACAATTTTATGTTTTTGAATCATATTTTAAGGTATTTTTATAAATAATATATAAACTAGATGAAAAAATAGAGACATGACTTTGTGGAGGCAGTAGTCTGCACAACTTACAACTAGCATTTTCATTTTTCAAAGAGAGGAAAAAATATGGATTATAATTTTACTCTTAATAATCATAATTATATTCTATATTATATATTTATTATTAAATTTCACCCTTATAATTGGTGAAGAGACGCAATCGTGAAAATGGAAGTCGTTGCTTCGTAGAGGCGGTAGTCTACACAATGCATGAATAACTGTTTCATTTTCCATAGAGGATTCCTCAGAAATATAAGTCTAATTCCAATATATTGTGACATGAGGCTCATTTAAAATGAATAATATTATATCATATGTAAAATTATTATAGTTTCAGGTGAAAATGGAATTCTTTGAGGGTTCATGAAGGGGTGGTGAGGGGCCCCTTTTATAAGTGGTAATGATGACATTTTTTTTAAATATTTCAAATTAATATAAAGAGAGAACATGATTCACACGTTCAGAAGACTCCAAAATGGAAAATTATTTTGATAATGATATAATGTCAATAATTCCTCAAAAATACATATTTACACATGTTTTATACAAGTTTTTATGTCCTTTATTCTTAGAATTTTCACTTTTACTATTTGGGGTTTCAACATCGTAACAAATTTTACCTATCATTTACGTTTAATTCATAAAAATAAAATAGGATTTATTATATAATTTTTTCCTAAGGACCCAAAATAATAAATCTATTTTTTCATATAAATTTTTATTTTTTAAAAAATAAATTTTAACTTTAGCACATGTAACGCGTAAAAACCCATTTAAAAAAAAGTGTTTTTTTAAAGAGTAAAATTTATGGGTTGGATAAAATTATAAATGTTTTTTTATTTTAATGATATATTTTTTTTATTATATAAAAAATAAAATTTACGTGGGTTAAAAAACAATCCAAAACCTAATTTTATAAAAATGATATTTAATCAAAATAAATGATTAAAAACTATTTATTTTATTCAAAAATATGTCTTAAGTTGATAAATATAGATTTTATAAATTTATAATATTATTTAAAATGTATATTTAATCTTTAATACATATTTTATCATGAATAATATTTTATAATTTTTTAAGTTACACTTACTACCTGATATAGTCATAAATGCTATGTTTTTTGTAAACATTGTACTTTTCATTATTCACCTAAAAATAAATTCATTCTGAAAAATTTTAAAAAATCATACTAAGATAATTTAGAAATTTTAATTTTAAAAAATATATTCACTTTATCCAATTCAAATTCTAAAAAATTTATATTTAATTTTTAAATGAAAATACAAAATATAAAGTGAACTTCTTTTTTTTTGAAAAATACCATTTTAAAATGTTATGTGTTCTTGGTATTATTCCTTACCAATTTATAATTTAATAAATTTTAATAAATTTTAATATCATATATTATATTAATAATAATTTAATATTTTTTGAATTTATTTATTAATAATTTAAACAATTATTTTTGAAAAAATAAACCATTTTTTTAATATTAAACCATATTAATAATTTATCCTCTAAATGTAAGAAATTTTAATCAATTACTATATTTTTATTTATTAGAGTATTTATTCATATTATAATTTCTTAATAATTTTCATCTAAAATGTTGTAACTCATCTTGGATCAGTTTTGTGTGTGAATCAATCTATTGAATAAAGTATTTTTTAAAGAAACATATATTCCAAAATATTAGTGTGAAATATTACCACCCTTAAAAAACTTTCATACTCATAATTTTAATTATAATCCAGTAATTAAAATATGTAAGGGTTTATAAAATATAAATATGATATAGGATACAATTTTTAGAGAGATGTTGACATTATAATATTAGGAAATATATCTTTTTCCCCATAATAGGATTATCCTTATCATTGAGTTTTTATCCAACCATTTGAAGCAAAAATATATCATTACTTGGTATCAAGACACACATTATAGAATTTACTTATAAGGGTGTTCATAATCCTCCTTTCAATGATAGACTACCATAAGTTTATATGAAATGTGATCTCTTTATTCTAAATATCTTTTTCCTCCATGTGAAAAGAACCAATGAAATTAAATTCATCTAAAGGAAGGATATTTTTTCACAAGGTAAAATCCCATAAACTTTAACTTGGAATATAATAATTGAATCAATATAACTTTTCTTAGACATTCAAATCAATAGGGTGTTGATTTGAAGCTCTTAGAAAATTTTCTAGATATACTAGTGTACTTAGAATCAAAATGCACCAAGAAATTCACAATATGGAGAAGATAATAATGGTGAATTAATTATCATGGTATAATTCAGTGCTAGAGATATCATATTATTTATCTTATTATTTATTCTTAGTTGGTTTTTGAGGCCTATTCTACTCGTTATCCCCCTAGTTTAGGTCACCGATTTTTATAACGCCCAAACTGCTTGCATTTAAAGTATTGAACTATTAGTTGAGTGTTTGATGGGACCTTCTCTTACTAGATTGTGTTAATTGGTATTTTTTTTAATTCCTTCAGAAGTTGTGTGTAATATATCTAGATATACCACACTTGAAACGTCTTCTTGTTCCTTTCAATCAATTATCTAGGTTCTTTTTTACCACATTCCTGACATGTAGGTAGTTGAGATTTATTTCTTCCTTGGTATTTATTTTATATGTTTCCATAATATCCTACTTTACTTTTCCTGTCTCCAGAATAATAAGAGTCTCCAAATTCCATCTCTACCTCAAGTACATATCAAATACTTTCTTCATAGCTACTAAAATGTATAATAATTAATTTATTTCTAAGACCTAGAATTGGGCTGCAAAAGATTCATTAAATCCTACTCATATTTCTAGTAAAAAAATATAGGTGTACATTTCAAGTATCATTGTGTTTTATTCATAGGTGATAATGAATTCATCCTCCTTCTATTTCAGCTCTGTAAATTATCACTCCATTTTTTGTGTAATGAGTTTCGGGAAAATATTTTGTGAAGAATATTTTCTTGAACTCTACCCATTCCATAGAGTCTATTACCTCATTTTTTATTTTTTTCTTGATGGTATTACTCTATTGGTCATATTCTATATCCATATAATAAAAAATAAGAGAAATATTCTCTTGTTCCAATCAGTGGAGGATGGAAAATATATTTTTCATCACATTGATCCATTGTTAAAAAATAAGTGGATTGGAAGAGATAATGATGGTGGGTGGACATTTTTGCCTGAAATATTCAATAGAAATATTATTCTTCCTTGGTGAATTTGAGATCTCAACATGATCTTTGTAGTAATTTAAATATTTGGAGAGTTGAGTAAGAGTTTCCACATGATTCTTTACTATATCTCCCATATCATTTGGTTGATCATTGGGACAATCATCGCATTGTCCATCACATCCATTGTTAACATGATTCCTCTTTTTTCCAGCCATTAATAAAACCAAAAGGGGTTAAAATTGATGATGAAAAATTATCATCATAGGATAATTATTATAAAAAATCTTATAGATGACATAACATTGAAATGTTTTACTATTTGAAACCATCACATTAGCTTGTATTTACCCATAAATCACTCTTTATTCAATCTAGGTTTCTTTTAGTTAAATTATATTATATTACTTAAACTATTTAATTAATATAATAAATTATTCATAATGGATTTTAAAGTGAATGTGATGAACCAATGCATATTCCCCAGGATTGTCAAACCAGGTGGAAAGTTAGACCTATTTTTCATACACCATATGATGATTGAGTTAATACCCAACACACCATTTTCCATGTTACTACCCCTATTTACATCTATAAAAGATCATTAATAAACCTTTAATATCCATATAGGTATTTTATTTCAAAGAAAACCACACAATCTCAACTTTACCAAAAGTTCAAGATGTTATCATGTACTTAGACTTATCCCTAGTGTTTTAAATAATTTTTTTTCAACTAATACCCAAAATAACTAAAACCTCCTATGATACCAACTAAAGTGTTAAAATATAAACATAACTAAAATAATAAATTAATTTCATGGTTTAGATAATATATCAAACAAATAGTCATACAACCCAAGGACCTAAAGGTTTAGTGTCTTGGAGATTATCTATATAAACATCATACTTTATAACACTTGAAAATATTTCTATATAATTTTTCTCCTTTAGAACCTTTTTTAAACATATCACATCATATGATAATATTCATAACCTATAGGATGAAAGCATAATAAAGGGGTGATCTCAGATTCTCAGTAAGAGAAAAACTCATCAATATGTCATTAAGGGTTAAATGATAATCATATGATAAAAAATAAGCATGGAGAAATATATTATTAAAAATAATTTTGATGAATTAGATTTTTCTATAATCCATGATAATAAGAATTTTAATATCAAAAGAACAAAAATATTACATGGAATAAAGGTGTGGAAAGATAAGATAATAAAAATAAGCCATAATGCATAATTATAGGTATAAAGATATGGAATGTCCTGGAAGTATAACATAAATTTTTTTGAACTAACATAGGAATAGAAATCATAAAAATGTATAGTGGGAATCATTACCCATATACCATAAAATGGTTGAGTATACATCACTAACTAATTCCCAGAGTAGACCAGAAATCACTATCATATTCCCATAAACATAGTAGATAAGGAAACACTACCTGATTCCCATAATATAGCGGGGTAGGTATCACTTCCCAATTCATATAGTGGAGCATCCATTAATACTCGATTAACATAATTGTATCATGAGATATAAATCCTTAACTAATTAATTAGAAGGTGATATAGGAAACTTTATGTCATCATTCATACACATGTGTTTGACTTGAAAGAAACCATTAATCACATCATAAATAACCCAAGGAAAAAATGGGTCTCAAAATAATTCTAGATAGTTTCAAAAAAATTTACCTCAAGAATGAAAAAAATTAACACAAACAACTAAATCACTCCAAAAGATTATTTCATAAGAAAATTTAGGGGGTGGTTTCAGAAAATAATCTATATGAAAATAAAGCCTTTATAGATAAATAGGAAATGGTACTGAATTCACAAAAATATTTTTTAGAAATCATTTATCTTATCCATAAATGATGAAGTTACAGTCACATTAAAAGTAATTTTTGAAATTTTCAATAAGGTTTTTGATATCAAGGCCTCCTATAAGAAAATGGAATACACTTCACAAAATAATGCTCTTCATGCGCCTGAAGGTTTTCTAATTTTTTTTACTATTAGGCCTTCCAATGCTCACCCTCCAACGGTGTTTCTAACACCGATAACCTTTGATCCCGATTCTTCTCCCTCCTTAACTAGTCTTACCCTATATTAGGATCCCCCTGGTTCCTCTCCAAAGTTTTTTTAGACTGATTTATCCTTCATGGAGGCATTTATCTTCTCGTCAGGTGTCCCTCATCAATCCTACTTTCTAGATGTTCTCTCAGTTTCTCCTTTGGTAACGAGGGAGGGATCCCGTCTGTCATTGGAGGTATTTACTACAACCTTCTATGATTCTATTTCTTGTTTGAAATCGACCATTTTGACACAAATATTATCATAGAATCCCCCTCCTACCATCTTCAAATGCTTTGTAGACTCTTGGGGGCCGTAGGCCCCTAATCACATCTCTATTGTTCATCGATGCTTGTTTTTCCTAGTTTTAGATTTGGAAGAAGACCTCATTCAAGCATTGTGAAAATATCTCCAGTTATTGGGACACAAGTATTTCAATCATGCTTGGTGGTCACTGGATGTCCACATGGGAAAGGAGAGTCCCTATGCTGCTGTTTGGATCAGTCTACTTGGAGTCCCACTGCCCTTCCAGAACGACGCATTACTTAAATCCAGTGGAGACTCCCTAGGTGGATTCCACTATGTGGATGACCACACTTGTTGCTGTGAGAAAGTTTCAGTGGCTCAGATATGTGTTGGTCATGATCTTTCCCTTCCCATCCCAGACAAGATCTTTTTTAAGGTGAAGTATTTGGTTGTATGGAACCAAGTGGTTATTTACCCAATATTCCCTAGGTACTGCTCTTATTGTATCCTATAGGGCCATTCTTTTAAAGTGTGAAACAAACTCCATCACAGATCTCATCACCATACTTTTAGAGGAGCCTTGGGAAGAGAGTCTCACCCCCACCCGTCAGATGGCTCCACGACAGACCCTATAAAAGAGGATCCATGGGTAAATTCTCCTACCTAAGGTATTTCTCCTCCTACGCCCTCATCGCTAGTATGTGAACCCCCAAATATCCCAACATTAGAGCATGTAGCTCCTCCCAGCTTGGTCCTAGTGCCATTTTCTCTATGGGACTCCCCTCCCTTGCTGCCTTCCCTCTTCGACCATTTCTATAACCCTTTCCAGATTCTTATGGAGGGCTTCTTATTGAATCACTTTATGAGGATTCCTACCAGCCTCCTACAGCTCCCAGCTCCTCCTTACCATAAACCGAAGCATCTTCCTAGTGATGTAGGGGTCGAGTATTCTGTGGTTGGAGTCCAGGAGGATTGTACTCTATATTATTTGGAATATTCTTATGCTAATTCAGTTAGAGATCCTATATAGCGAGGAGGACCGAGTTCTTTAGAATCCCAGTGTCCAATTAATATAGACCCAATGATCCATTATCCTCCAAGTGATGTGGGTGGGAAGTATCTCAAACTTAACTCTCTCATACCCTTTCCAAAACCATCACCATCTCCTATGAGTTTGGGTGTATGCACGATGTTGAGAACAAAATAGAAATAGAAACCGATTAGGGAGTGCTCCCCCTCCCACCCAAAAGTTACCATGGTTCCTCGGGCCAAAACTGAGACACATATTGTTCAATGATTCAAATCCTCATCTAGAACACTTGGGGTCTCAGAGTGAAAGTTAAAATGAATTTCATCTCCTCAGAGTTTTAGAAGAACATGGCACATATTTTTTCCATCCTCGAACACATATATAACCCTAGTAAATTATAGGAGTTCACATGTAAAATTATGCTGCATGAATCCATGCATTCAAATACAAAAAACCGACCTATTTGGATCTTTTGGAATAAAGATATTATGATGGACTTGGTACAAGTAGATGATTAATACATTAAAATGAAGGTCAATTATGGCATGAGATCCCTCTTTGTATCCTTTGTGTATGGCAGTTGTGACACAAATATAAGGGAGAAGTTGTCAAAAAATATTTGTGAATTTGATCTAAGGGATCTTTCTTGAACCATTGGTTGATATTTCAACACCATAATAGAACGAGAAGAGAAGAAGGTAAAAGTATATTTCCTACAGAAGTATAGTATAAATTTCATTCAGTTTATGGTGACCAAAGGTATAATACATATGGGGTTCTCTGGTGATCACTTCACATGGTGTAACACCAAAAGGGGGAGTAGATAGTGGTATATTAGGCTTGAAAGATGCCAAGAAAACATGTATTCCATCACCATGTTTCCCAATTCCAAGGTAAGTCACCTGGTTCATGGTATATCTAATCATTATCCATTGTTGGTATCTTTGTCTCCCTGTAAGGACACCCTTGAATGATTTAGGTTCTATGATCAGGGGACTCGCATCCCTAGTTATCACCAGCTGGTTAGTGACTCATGGGGAGAGCTGAACCAGGTCCACACATGGGTGGATATTCATAATAATATGAGGTGACTGAAATAGAGGCTACAGGTATGGGAAAAGGACCTACCTCCTATAAATTAGAACAAAGATTCTCTAAAATAATATATTCAACATCTTGAAGTTATATTATAGGAGGCTTGTAATGACAAGTATTTTTATGACCTATTGGATAAAAATAATATCTTGAAGGAAATGATTCTCATCCACAAATACATGACTAGGCAGAGCTCAAGGATAAAATGTTTACACAAGGGTGATAAGAATATTGGTTACTTCTATGCATGAATAAGGGAGAAAAGAATCCAAAATTAAGACCAAAATATTTCTTAATGATGGGTAATAGAGAGATAATAGATATTCCATTTGGGGTATAGCACATACGTACTTAAAAGGACTCCAAGTAGGCCTGAATGTGAGAACTACAAATGGATACCTGAGTGGGAGTGATGAACTTTGGGAAGTGATTCATAACCTAGTATCTCCTCAAGGAAACATATCACTAGGAGTATCCCCTAAAGAGGATGAAATTCATGCGGCCATGTCGAACCTCAGCCATGAAATTTTTTTGAGACATGATGGCTTCCATGGATCATTTTATAGAGTCTCTTAGGAGGTGGTTAAAATAGAAATCATTGTAGCCATATAAGATTTATTTCATGGATGAATTATCACGTGGGTGGCTAGTGCTACAACTCTTGTGATTATTCCAAATATTAAATATCCATTCTACCTCCTTCACTATAGATCCATGAGTATTTGAAAATTTCCTTATAAGATTATTTCTAGAATCATAAACTTGAGGTTGTCCAAGAACCTCCCAGTGGATCTCAATGGAACAATGCGGCTTTGTGAGGGGCTGTTTAATCTAAGGTTACATCTCCCTGTCACAAGAAATACTGAGTGACATCAACTTAAAAACCCATGGATCTAATATGGCTATCAAACTAGATATGAATAAGGTGTACAATATAATTGAATGGGGTTTCATTAACAAAGTTCTCAATAGTATTGGTCTCTCCCCTCGGGCATCCGACCTCATATTAAGATGATTTAGTTCTTTATGGATGGTGGTTTCCTTTATGGTTAGAACTCTGGACTTATTTAAGGCAACTCGTGATCTACGACAAAGAGACCCTATCTCTCCAAGTATTTTTATTCTCATGAAGGACAATCTCAGTTGCCTTATCAACAAAGGAATTTCTAGTGGAGTTATCCTACCTAGTCATAGAAAATTAAACCTTACCTCTATATCCCATTTGATGTTTGCAGATGTAACTATTATATTCACTAATTCTCACAAGAGATCTATGCGTTTTCTAAATAAGATTATCGAGGAGTATTGTTATTGAGGGGCCTAGTTTATCAATAATTCAAAGAGAAACCTTTTTATTTATAACATATGTGCTTTCGAAGGGCTACATATCTATGAAGAATGTTAGATATGCAGCGTGGTACATTCCTGATGGAATAACTTGCAACCCCTATACCATCCTCAGGTAGAATTTGAATCCAAGTCTTCAACCATGTGGTGAGAAAGATAATGGGTCCTGTACATAACTGAAAAAATCACTAACTTTACTTTGGGGGTCAAATAGACCTGGTTAATAGTTTTCTATCTACCATCCAGGTGCATGATTTAGCCTCTACATCAGTACCAAAGGGTGTCATCAAAACCTTTGACAATGACTTGGTCTATTTTATATGGGATGCACTATTGGATGGTAAGAGACACTGGGTATCATGGGATAGGATGGTTAAACCCATTTACAGGGGTGAGATCAATGCTAGGAGTTTAAGTCACACCATTCATGATAAGAATGTGAATTTTTCATGAGAAATTATTAAGGAACACACCCTTTGGGGGAGGATAATGTCATACACATATGTTGACAATGAAGAATCTATGAGTGCACAAGGCTATCCTTTATAGTCCATGATCAGTCTTATCATCATGAACCTCCAACATCACTCATGCTATATTTTCTAGAGAAGGTAACATCCTCTTATGGAATCAAAATTTGGTAGGATCTGTGATTGGATTCTCGAGGTTTCTGGTCCCAACTATTTCCTTTAAGGAGGTAAGTCTGTACCCGTAGTTCATTAGGGTTGTGCTAAAAAAGAACTAGTATGACACATATGAGTTTATTTCCATCAACAAGGAGCTAGAAAAATGCGTCTCCACCCCTTCCACCTCAGGGAATTTCACTAGAAGGGAGTTTCAGATGATCTCCACTTAAAAGGATCATCGAGATACATGGAATGGGATAGTTTGGTGCAACAAGATTCCAACAAAATACAACTTTCTTACATGGAGAATAAGGAATCATGTACTTTCGTCGGATGATAGCATTAAAAAAGTGGGAATTATTCTAGCTTCTAGTTGTCATTATCGTAAAAACAAGTGGGATGAAAGAACGAACCAATTATTTTTCAAAGGTGACTAGGCACAAGATATGTGGAATTTATTCAGTGATTTTACTACTATTAACTCTCATAGCCCTCGAGATGTTCATTTCTTAGACCATTGGATCTAGGGGAAGAATTATATGGGCCAAGAAATTATGGCATTCTATATCATTATTAATTCGAGTTATTGGTGCCTATGGAAAGATCATAATCAGGATAGATATGAGGGGTATACTCCTATAGGGAGGTACATCATTGCGTGAACAAGAAGTCTGCTGATTAACTTGGTTACTCTCTTCAGAAACCGGTGGGATGCTCCTTCTTTAAGGTTGCTTCAAGTCTTCTCTTCACTGGTCTATCCCCCATCTCTAAGCTTTAGTGATAGTGGGTACATTTTATTCCACTATAAAATCGATTCAAACTAAAAATAGAAGGCTCATGCATCTCGGGAGACATGCGAGGGGGAGGGTAGTTGGTGATTATTGGGGTAGTGTTTTCTTTGGTTTTACATCCCATTATGACAGTGTAAATTCACCATAAGTATAGGCTAAGGCAGTTCTCATCGAGATAAACCTTTTCAACTAGGAGAAGGTTGACCTATCTCATGTGGAAATGAACTCTGTTCATATAATCCACAATTTTCGAGAGGGTAACAAGGTCGCACACCACCTTTCATCTTTGGTTATTCATGGTTCCAAAGTCACCTACCTTTCTAAAATCAATTTATGTAAAACTGAGGGGTGAACTTGACATGAGAGGATTCCCTCGGCCTCCACTACTTTAGTCCCCCTAGGCCTTGTTTGTGTTTTATATTTGCATCCTTGTACCTATCTTCCATGAATAAATATATGATGATGATGATGAAATGGTCAATTTTGAGAAATTGAAAATAAATAATTTAAAAAATCAATATTTGGAAATAAATATCAATAATTAACCTTTGAATATATATAAAGGTTTTAACAATTTTATGTTGAAATATTTTGAAAAATTTTACTTTGAAAAATAATCTTTAGTAATTGAGCCTTGAAAAATATATAAAGCATTCAAAAAAGAAAAAGTTAGTGATTTGGAAAATGCTTAATTTTAAAAAATAACATTAATAATAGATCCTTTAAATGATATAAATGTTATAAAATGATATGTGGGGTAGAAAATTTTATTTAAAATGATGGAAAAATGTTTTGAAATACCTTTATTAAAAATCAACATTGTAAAAATAGAAATAAAACTTAATATTGAAAATAGATTAATGAAAATATGAATATCACATGTGTAAAAAAATAATTTTATTTCCAAATATAAAGGATAACATTGGCGGGAAATGAAAATATGGATGGGTGTGGGGACTGTCTTTTAATTGGATGAAAATTATTCTCAACAATTATATACTTTTTATGAGGAGGAAATTCATAAAGGAGGAAAATTTGTATCAAAAGTGTATTTTAACCAAAGATAAAGATAAAGTACCCTGAAATACAATATCATAGCGGAAGAAACCAATCTCGTAAGAAGAATCATTATAACTCAATGAAAGTTGTTGATTTCAAAAAACTTTTACATCATTGGTATCTTATGAAATGAATTCCATTTAAATAAAGAAATAATTTGGATATTCAAATCAAATTAATTAATTTAATATGGTAAAAAATATTCACTAGAATTAATCAGACTATATCAAGGATTTCATGGTTCATGATAAGAAATATATCTCAAAAAAAACTAAATTTGAGACAAAGAATCCCATCACCTTAATTACCAACTTCCACTAAAGTTCTTGAATATCATGTATAAAATCAAGAAATATCTTCATAAACTATTTAATAAAATTATTAATATCTATAAACCTTTATAAAATTTATTTATATTTACACTATAAATTTTTATTAGTTAGTTATTTTCATTATCAGGTGTGAGTAATCTTTATTTTTTGGAACTGTGTTTGTAATAGAGGTGCTTTTATTTACTATTCAAAAAGATTTCATCATTACTAGATCATAAAAAGTATTATAATTTATTTTTAATGATATTTTATAAAGTTATAATTTCATTCAATGAGATATTTATTCATGGTTAATGTAGATGAAATTGGAGACAAACATGTTTTAGTGATCTTTAACAAATGAATGATAGTATTTTAAATAATGTGTTTAATATTAATATTACCATTCAAGAACAAAAATAAAATCATTAAGTATATATTTATATCATATATAATCATTAATTATGTTCTCATTGTCATACATGACATAATTTTACAATATATTTCATGTAGGTGATTAAACTGGCCCAAACATGAATATTCTATAATTAATAGATGATTACGATTATGAAAGTTGTTTATTTGGGAAATATATCATTATTACATAAGAATAATGATATTATTTATATACTTTTAAGTATTTTAATAATATTTTAGGAGATTTTATTAAATAATAAATAAATTAGATGAATATCGGGATATATTACTCTGTAGAGGCAGTTGTCCACAGAACACAAAATTAACATTATCATTTCTCTAAGAAAGAGAGGGAAAGAAGGTGGATTATAATTTTATTCTTAGTAATAATAATTATATTATATATTTTTTTATTTATTATAAAATTTAACCCTTATAATTAGTGAATTTATGTGGTGGTGAAAAATAGAATTCGTCACATCATGGAAGCAGTCATTTTCACGATGCATAAATGATTGTTCTATATTTATTATAAGAAAAAGGGAATGGTGGTCAATTTTTATTACCTTAAAATAATAAAATTTGTTATAAAAAAATAAAAATGTCATAATATAGTAATTTTAAATTTATTTTTTGGAAATTAATATATAATGGAAAAGAATTTAGGGAAAATAAGAGCATTCATGCTGAAATCTGTACGTTTAAGTTGCTAGATTCTGCAAATATGAAGTTCTTAAGCCAATATAGTATGAAAATTGGATCAAGGAAAAGTTATAGGATTGTAAATTATGGAAAATTGTCATAGTTTTAGGTGAAAAAATAATTCTTTGAGTTGTGTTTAAGGGGTTGTGAGAGGACCATTTTATATGTTGTGAGGATGCCATTTTTGTAAATATATCAACATAATATAAAGAGAGCACATGTTTTACCTAGAAGAAAGTCGCAAAAATGGATAATTATTTAATTAGGGATTTTATAATGTCCAAAATACAATAATTATCAATTTTAACACATTTTTTAAAAATTTTAATCCCTTTAACCTTAGAATTTTCACTTTTACATTTTTTATTTTTACCACCATAACTAATTTTTTCCTATGTAATTTACTTTTAATGAAAAAAATAAATCCTTCCTTATTAAACTATTTATACCTAATTATTCCAAATATTAAATAAATTTCATTATTTTAAATTTTTGTGTGTAATAGAAATCAGTTTAAACAATATCACATGTTACATGTAAAAACACATTTTTAGAAATGTACATTTTTAAGCCTAAATATATGTTATTGATAAAATTTTCAATGTATTTTATTTTCATAATATAAATTTATTTATTAAAAAATAAATAAATTTTATTTGGTTTAAAAAAAATATAAAACAAAATTTTATAACAAAAAATATTTAATTTAAAGTAAAACTAAAACATTTTCTTTTACTGAAAAATTTCTCTTAGGTTGTTAAATATAGGTTTTTTAAATTCATAATAGTATTTAAAACTATATTTATTTACTCTTTAATATATCATTGATCATAAAAAATGTTTTATATGTTTTTATGTTACACTCAATTCTTGATATAA
Organism: Viscum album; assembly: GCA_963277665.1. Lineage (NCBI taxonomy): Eukaryota > Viridiplantae > Streptophyta > Magnoliopsida > Santalales > Viscaceae > Viscum > Viscum album. The sequence continues at coordinate 878,412,118 of OY728153.1, read as the reverse complement.
TTATAAATTCTATGTTTTTTGAGAAAAAATGGTATTTTTACTATTCACCTAAAAATCTATGATTTCAAAAAAAATTAAAAAAATAAAACTAAGATAATTTTGAAATTTATAATTTATAAATAATATTATATTTATCTATTTAATATTCTAAAAATTATAAATTTAGTTTTTAAATGAATATATAAAATATAAAGAAAATTAGTTTCTTTAAAAAATATCATTTTTGAACATTAAGTGTTGTTGATATTATTTTGTACAGATTTATAATTTACTAAATGTTAATTTATTAATTCATATATTTTAATTTAATATATTATTATAATAATCTATTAAAATTATTTAATTTAATTTATTAACACTTTAAACAGTCATTTGAGAAAGGAAAATCCTTTTTTAATATTGAATTATATTGGAAATTTATCTTCTAAAAATAATAAATTTTAATTGATTGTGATTTTTTAATAGTGGTTTTATTCATCCTTTAATTTATAAAAAATTTTTATCTGGTATATCAAAACATGTGTTGGTTTAGTGTTCTGTGTAAAGATTGTTATTTAAAAAAGTATTTATTTAAAGTAAAATATATTCCAGAATCATGGGGTGTTATGTGGAACTCTCTCATAAAGATAACCTTAATAAAGTTATCAGCTTTGGAATCCATCATGGTTGCATGGGTTGTATGAATTCAACTAGATACCTTCATATAACAATGAAGATCATCTATGAGGAACAAATGATGGGTAACCACATCGAGATCCAATCTGACCAAGTTTGTGCAGTACCCACTGTGTATGTCTCAACCCTACTTCAAAAAGACGATATATGCATCCTAACCCTAATGAATCTTGGAGAAGCTGATAATTTGTTTGTGGATATTGTTCTAAAGCCATATTTCATTTTCTAAGTAGTGTTTGATACACCTTCCTCAATTTCTAGAGGAGAATCTATGATATTTTCTTCTTCTCCTTCTACCTCATTATCATCAAAAGTGAAAGGTGATGGGGAATTTTGGGATCTAGAAGATAGTATGGGGACATTTGTATCTCCCAAAAATAAAAATGATGTGCCTTTAGATCCAAATAGTGATAATACAAGGGAATCATTATTGGGAGAATCTGGGATACGTTCTACTTCCCCAACACTATCATCGGGGGAAAAAACTTGCCGACATTCTGAACTTCAAGATATATATGGTGGAATTTTCAGTTCTTATAGATTATGTGGAGGTATCTTTAGTTATTTAAGATAATGAAAAGGATTTTTTAGATCCTAAATATAATGATGGATAATTTTTTTCTTGGATAATATTACTTTCACCATAATTATACCCTTCTATCACATGGTGATGTTTTGTTGACACAAATGATATCATGAGTACACGAGAAGATATACCCATGTCTTGTTCGAACCTCCATCTCTGAGGGTTGAGGTATACTTGATTAAATATTTTTAGAAATTTGTTCTGAATATTGGTCATATAATCTATCTAGTAGAGGCCATCCAGATAAAGGATGATTTATATTTGTGGTATGATGATATTTTTATCTCTTAGAGGTGGATGCTTAGTGGGTCCATACACATGACCTTTATATGACAAGATGGGAAAAATGATTTAACCTTTAAAATGGTATCCACACATCCTATTGAATTCCCAAATTTGGGGTGGTTGACACAATCAAATTAACAAGATGTATGTAGTCTTCACCTAGAATTAATCTTATATTTAATCAACTAATATTCAATTAATTCATATATAAAAACCCATAAAAGTAAAATAAAAAATAGTGCTATTAGAGAGCCATCACTACGCCATTAGGGGAAGTAATCTAGATATTATTTTATATAACTAACCTCTTAACCTTAATAATTTTATATAATTTTGTGTCTATATTTTAGTATTTTCATGAATTAAAAGGGGAATTGTCACTATATAGAACTCCAAATTGTTTATTTATAGAGTACTTGAGACACTAATGGTACGGCGAAGGAAACCCAACATTCAAATGAAGCCATGGTCTTGACAATAGAGCATTTAAATCTATATATTAGTATAAAATTATAAATTTTGAGTTAGATACAGGATTAGTAAACTAGGTTCTTAGTCTAATTTAATTGATAGGTTTCTATTAGCACTTTTCATACCCCTAGATTGTTATGTTAGAGGGAGAAAAATTGGATTTACTATAGCCTAAGTGTCAAAGGTTTTGGACAGGTATGAGATTGATTCTAGAGATAGTATAAATGATATCACTATGAAATTATATGTGTTTTATATTTCTAGATATAAACAAGGTCTTAATGTGTCTATATGTTTCTATTTAGTAGTCTAATTATGTGAAGGAGATGAAAGTGTGACACTTAATAAATCCATTTTCTATAGGATAAAACTTAGCTGTAATAACATCAACATAAAAATATTAAGGGCATTAAAGGACCATAATTATAACTTATTAGAGCTACTTTGAAACGTGGAGGGAATCTAGAAATTATTCCTTATAAGTAATGATAACTAGTTGTTTGAAAATATCATATTTATAGACTAGGGACCTGTGTTTACATTTATGAGGATGCTCCCTAGATTGAGTCTTGGAGATCTAGGCTTCTTGTAGTGATGGTTCCCTCTCATGACTAGAATTTGGGGATGTTTTGGTTCTATAAAGATTGGGCTAAGTTGGTATTCCCACATTCAGATTATACCCTAATAAGTGAACATTTTCTAGTCAGTCCTATAATAAAATTAGTTATTAATAGGCCTTGGATGATTTAAGAGTTGATATTATATCTTGTTAAGCCCATTAAATTTCCTGTATATAGGTCTCTAAATCAAATATGGATATACTAGATAAATTTCTTAAATACTAGGATAAAACTTGACCAAATATTCTCTAGCCTTATTGGCCTCTGTGAACAATTCCTTGGATATAGGTGCATAACACTAGTTTATATTCATATTCTTCTCTAGAGAAGGGGTTTTAATGTGAATTAGGTAGGTATAACTATATTGAGACTCCTCATCTAATGATAATACCTTTTAGAAGGGTAGTTCCTATCCTCTTAATAATAGAGGTTGAATGTATTAAAGAGTTTATACTATCTTGGGAACCATTATGGGTTCCTTCTTCTATGACTTATTATTTATGTTCTAATTATATATGCTCTTATAAGACTAGTTTTTGTGAGATTATGATTCTAAAAACTTTTCTTAGTCAGTACCTTGGGAATTGGGGTGATAACTAGTTAACTCAGTTTTACCCTCAGGATAACATGCACCTGATTAACCAATTTTCCAGTCATCCAATCAGAAAAATATTTTATTGCCTTACTTAAGAATTATTTTCCTTATCCATCCTAATTTGGTTGGATGGGGATGATAAAAGTCACTCGTGTCAGGGGTTTTCCAAACTTGAATTTCCCAGTTTCAACCATCTTTTAGAGTGTAAAATTAAATATAATAAACTCTTTAATGTTTTATACCAACATCTGATAGTAGGGAGAATATACAGGTAGACCATCTTGAATAACTTCATCAGTATTTCCTAGTCTTTATAAACATTAGTAATTCTTTTTCTATAATGATGATTTAGTAACCCATAAATTTTTTATAAGGAATATGGATTATTAATCTAATAATAAAACCATAGGTAACCCACATATTTCTTTCACTCTATAAAGGGGTACTATTTTTATTTCCATTCTGTGGGAGGAACCATGTGATGTTGCACGAGTTTAGGTGTCAGGGTTGGTAATGATTTGAGTATTATGATTATGGTCTCCACAAAAAAAAAATTATTCTATTAGGCTGATGATGTGAGCCAATATTTGGCCTTAGATCATTTTAAAACATCCTATAATATTTTTTCAATTACTGAAAACTCAATGAATCTACTAAGTAATTTTAATAGGATCAATGAAATATTCAACCCATTATAAATATTTTCTATGGACATATCAGATAATTATTTATAAGGATGTTTCATATTCAAGGAGTAAGTTAAACCCTTATATATGGATATGAAAAATGTGAACCCCTCATTCACTTACTATTTACATTTTGAGAGAACAAGGATCATCTTCTTTCTCAATTTTGGGCTGAGTTGATGAGGGAATTTCTGTTGAAGTACTTTCCTACCCAAGATGTAAATAGTTTGTATATTTATATACAATAAATTTTTTTTATCCTTCAATATTTTTTATAAAATAATTCTCATGGTTTCTTCTTGTTGTTTGAGTATTTCCATCATGAGGCCTTGTTGAGGCAAAAAAGTGAATCAAATACTATTTTTGGTTCTCTGATTCCATTGCTTACCAGGAAGGTTGGATTATAAATTCTTTGTGGAGGAGTGAATAGTATTAATTTCAGACATGGATACCTTTTTTATTTTAGTATCTTGTGTATACCTTCTATATATTTCATTCGGGTGTCTATGGACTTAATAGAGTCAAGGAGTTCTAGTGGGACAACCGATTGGGTAGAATATTGGGTAGAGGTGGAAGTTAAAACATGATATGGTCATATTATCCATGTATATTATTTATATCCAATATGTGATGATATAGGTTGGAATTACATACATGTATTCTTCTACTTATGTAGAGGAGTAAAATTATAATTTCTCCATTCACCAGGTTTAAATACACTTGTTTTCAGACCATGAGTCTATTGGGTGGTTGTATTCTTCTCTCATTGTTTAAGAACTTTTCTCAGGTTGGGAAAGCTCTATCGATGGAGAAATATTAGTTTCTACCTAAAATTTATACCCAGTATGAATATTTCCTCTATGTAATTTGGTGTTGATTCACTTTAATTCCCCCAACATTGCTTCATATTAGGCCAAATTCTCTAGGTAGATGAGAGTCCCATCCTCCTCAAGTTGTGGGTGGAATATGTCTACACCCTTCCCTTTTTTCTTTGGAAGAATATATTTAGGAAGGTGATAACTAATTAATTGGAGGATATCCGAGGTTTTGAGTATACATATAATTTCAACTATTCACAACATCCTCAAGTGTCTCAGTGTAGACCATATTTCATACAGATGTTTTCTCATTATATTCCTCGGTACCAGTTCTATACTTGGAGTTATTTAGGGGTCCAATTATAATTAAATTAAAATATTCATAACAAATTATGGTGATTATATCCTCATTATATGGTTAGGAATATTTACCACCTTCCATGTATTTATAAATGGAAAAATTAAATCTCTTCTTGTTTTTCACCTTATTAGTGTACCATTTTTTCTTATAGATAGTATAAGGATCTACCTTCTCCCCTTGACGTTCCCCTTGAAATGACTTATAGAGGGTGATCTGAGGGTGTCCTCCATAGTTTTTACTGAATATGTTCATAATAATGAGGATGGGTTTCACAATGGGATAAACCATGAGGGATTCTCTTGTGAATTTTCCTCCAATCCAGAGAAGACCCATTTCTATAGAAGAGGATGGGGTAATAATGCCCCCAAACCTATGGGATAGGGTTGGGTTGGTTCTACTAGTTTTTTTATCTTAAACTCACTATGGATTTGACGACCTCACTGTATTAGTGGTGGTAAAAATCCCACCTATCTATGTGGGATGGGGTTATTTCTGCAATTTCACTATGTCAAATATCGCCACCACCCTTTTGATTTTTTGTTCCTTAATGTGGGAATAAGATGAATTCAATGTGTGTTCTAGGTGTAAATTTGTTTAAAATGATCATTCTACCAAACTTATAGGTTTTCATTTCTATGATAAGAGGACTACTTAACATTATTCATAGTTTGATTTAAAATCATATCGATTTCCTACTCCCACCAAGTTTTCCGTATCTAGTCCATAGGGATAGTAAGATTTTTCAGGTTCTAAAAGATAACACAAGTGGACCCCAAGCCTATGACTTTTCCTGAAATGATATTGTTGCATCTGGTTTTCCTCAGTAGGATCTATTGACCATGGAGAGGAAAAAAATAAAATGCTCCATGACCACTCGAACCTGTGATGTGGATATTGGGTGGGGAATCAATGATTATTTGATGAAGAGTCTTTAAACCATTGAAGCATTCATATTAGAAGTATCCAAATTATTTTTCAATATTGGATGCTATGTATTTGAGATGTTGACCAAGTCAATTTGGTGGAAAAGATATATTATTACCTTTATGTAGCTGGCATATCCCTTGTAAGATAAGAATTCTACCATGAAATTACAGAGTTATCCATAGATTCAGATAAAAATAATGTATGGATTATACTTTCAACATCTCTAAAATTTCATACTATAGAGTGGATATGGGGCATAAAATAACTGTTATATTACCCTAGGCTTGTTATATCTAGATAATTATGTTATTTTGATTATAATTTGAGAGGTATTTTGCTACTTGATTTGACCAAAGTGGTCGTTTCCCAGTTTCCTTATCGACGGAAGAAGTATTTATTTGGTATCATCTCAATTTCATCATAGAATAAGTGTTATTTGATGGGGGTGGGGGAATAAATAATAAAAAACACTCTAAATTACCAATTGATGGGGGTGAAATGCTTTAAATTAATGATAATGAATTAGGCACGAACAACCTTAACATTTCAAGAGATTCATAATATTAGGGTTCCCTTTAAATAATTTTAACTATGAAGGAACTTATTTCCAAAGAGATAATTCAAGGCTTGGATTACTTCTTAAATGAGTACCATGGAAGATACCTCTATAATTATCTTCACATTTAATATTTCCATGAGAACTTCCCTTCCATATTGATTTTCAGTTATAGGGATAACCTATGAAATATATAACCTTAGAATGACCTTAAGGGTAGATAGTTTTGGTATGATGAAGATGACCTCCACAGTAAACACTACCCCATCCTAATGATGATGATTTAAGAGATTCTTATGGGACTATTTATGAATGACAGAGGGTTTAAAGAATATCAGTGTCAATTAGGGTAGAAATAAGAGCTTTCTCTCACCTTTTAGATTTCCATTAATGAGAACTTATTTAAGATCGTTGTAGCTAGGTGACTAGGGTTATATCCATGGACAAAAATGGATTTATGAAATAAAATCAATAACCCTCTTGTATATGAATCCTCCCATGTGACCTCATTCCTATCTAAAAAATATTCTGATGAATTTATTAGTCAAATTCTGAAATATTTCAGGGCACTTCAAAATTTTGAATAGGTATGGGAATATGAGATCATTTTTTATCAATATTTATAGTTGAAATATGGTAAAAATCCTACTAGGTGAGGAAAATAATATTATCTTACTCCTTGATGGGTTGAACTACGATATGACTATGAGATTCATGCACATGGGAAGAAATATGATCCTTACTCTATTTTGTTTCTAGAATGCGTTGTTGAAATCCTTTTATAGAAATAGAAATATGAGCATGATATTGAGAAAATACCATAATTTTATAGTGAGATGTTGTGGGTTTGATTGGAATATAAGTCTACCCTAATGTTACTACTAGGTTATGTCAAATAAATTTAGTTGGAATGGGAATATATGCCTAATACAATTTTTAATTCCTAATTTGGATACCAAAATGGTCCTAATGAATGGGAGTGAGAATATGATACCTCTCCTAAGTAGTCTCTAGAGCGTATTAGATAGATACACTGAGAAAAAGAGTAATAATATGCGTCTTCTACATATTTTCTACTAGAATATGCTGATGGGGGTCTATTATTTCGTTACTTGGATATGCTGAAAAATTTACAAGATGTGAGTAGGAATATAATCTAGATCTTTAATGGTTATAAAAAATACATTAAAAATATTATTCCCTAGAAATAAGAATAAAATACCTATCTTCAATGGGAATTGGTATATAATCCCACTCCACTACTCAATTTACTACTAAAATATTATGAAAGGATTCATATATGGGGGAAAGGATATAGGCTTTCTCCCTGAGTGTCATTAGAATATGCTGTTGTGCTTCCTATGATTCTACTAGAATATACTGGAAAGTTTGTTGATCACGATTACAAATATAAGCCTAGTATTTTTTGAGAATTAGAATATGATGACTATATCCTTCAGTTATAATGAAGATATGGTCCTACTAGCCACATTTTAAGGTCTTTTAAACATGATAGGACCTCAAACTAGGTGCTCGAGTTTGAGTGACTAAGGCTAGGATATCCTGGATGGCCTTGTTAGATGATTCATAAGGGGTAGGGGCTACATGATGCTTGTTATATTAATGATTAATAGGAGAACTTTTGGGAAGTTCCTGAACCAAAGTGATGATTTTATTATACTCTTATATCTCCCCCTGATAAGGTAGGTGGGAATTATCTCGATCTAGGAATAATCTCATAATGCGGTTGAAGTTATAGGTAGGCACTACTAGATTTTCCATGTTCATTCATATTTTAGGTTACCTATGGATTTTTATTAACAAAATTATTTATCATACCACCTATAGAGTGAGAATAGAATTATTGAGTTGATACTAAAATACTAGTGTGTTTACTACTTAATGACAGAGATGATTTATAGGCGATAACATCATCCTATTCAATGGGTATACAACATCTAAAGTGGTTTATACATATAACAAATACATTAATGATTCTATTTATTTGGATCAAAGGGAGTTTTGTGAAAGATTTATATGTCCTTAGGAGGGATTAAAATACACAAATAATAAAACCTATTAATGTATCATCACAAGTAATATAATTCATGACCAACCAATTTCATGTGTAAAATATTCATGTTAGTTTCACCATTATGTTTCCATTTGTCCCTTTTACCATGACATTTTGAGTTGATGAAGACTTGATTTCCAAAGGAAAGAGATTAATGGGAAATTACTAGTGGCACATTAAAATTATAATTCATCAAGTGGATGGGAGGATGGGCTCATATTTACCATTTTAATTGGGGAATTATTCTATAATCTGGGACTCCCTTATATATTTATGAAATTTTTAGGAATCCTAAGAAAAACCTTGTGGGGGAGTGGTCACCAAAATTCTATCGATTGATTGAACTATACATTGATGTAAATAACTATTTTCATTAATGGTTCTATGTTTATGAGACTAGAAGTATGTATCAGGGGTTATGCATCGATGGGGAACTCTCTATATTTATAAAGTTATGTGAAAAGGACCAACATTATTCTTTTTAATGTTGTGAAATTGTGAGAAAATTATTGTAATTTTAGGGTTTTTCTTCTTGAAAATTTAAATTACTATAATAAATTTTCATAATAATGGATGGTGTAGTACTTATCATGAAATAACCCTTCCAGATCATCTCATAGGGAATATGCTCATTTGAGGATTGTTGGATCTTTAAGAATATGGCCTATTGGGGAAATGATTTCATAGGGAATATAAACCATTGGAAACATGGTTTTGGATATAGTGTTTAAATCAAGAAAATTATTCCTATATACCCTAGTTAATAAGAATCAAATACCATATAAATTGAGTTTCACAATTTAAGGCATGTGATAGAATCATAGCATACATTTGAACATCATACGATAAGGACATTATCTTATAGTTTTTTATTGTGTGACTAGAAAATTTGTGTCATGAAATGCGTTAAAATGGAGGATGGAGTAGACATTACACATGGGTGAATGATATGTGTATATTCACTTCCTTTTTTTGTTGACTAAATAAGGAAGGATGAGTGGATGCATGGGGGATATAGCCTGATGATAATGAATTGGGGATTACACATAATAGGAATCCCATGTTAGGTTTTCCTAGATCATTGATGAATCATGGAAATTAAATTATCAATGGGACCATGATTGAGGCTTACACATGATGAGGATTCCCATGCACACATTTCTCATTAAGTGAATTGGGTTTTCCAAATCGACAATTCGGCAACCAAGATGTGCATCTTGAGCTAGGGGATGCTTCACAGATATCTTAATGAAAGGGATACTCATTATCAAGGGATTACATGATCATTAATATATTTAAGGTACTAATTTTTTTTATATTTAGTGAGGGATTCATTTTATCAAGGTAATACATGATCTATGGGGTGCACCCTGGTGTCCACAACCCAGTCATGTAAGTTTGGTGGTTTTGGAGGTGTCTTTGGTGGAAAAATATTTTTGGGGTTTTGATATTTGGAAAAAGAGGATAGTGTGGTAATTTAGATGAGATAAGCCTAGTTAAATAGATTAAATTAAGTACTTTATATTAAATAGATGTGGTTACCTATCATAAGGGTGCTTCATGAAGTTCCCATGATTGGTCCATATTTTTTGTGGTTCAGAACAATTAAGAAGAAGGAAGAAAATACCTTAGGTTCCCCTAATTTTCATAGGAATGAGGTGATAATTGTTGGGGTATTATCCTAATTATTTCATGTTTAAATGTATATTCAAAAATGGTTTTATACAAGTGAACCTCCTCAAATGATTCCCAAGGGAGTGTTTTGTGAAGTAGCTACACGAACGTGCTTTGTGAAGGAGTTATGTGAATGAGATCTATGAATGAGCCACAAAAAAAGGATCCACAAAGGAATCACTCAATAGAACTGTTTTTCATGCTTTTAAAGGATTAATTTTAATATTAGTTACCAAAAATTTTCTCAAGGTTTGTCTTTTAAGAAAAATATTTTTTTAGGCTTTGAAAGATCTCATTGAAGTCTCCTTAAATACTTAAATCTATCCTCATGGGTTTCACGATTATTATTTACTTATTTATTATTATGTGGGTACTAGGTATTTATAGCTATCTATAAATAATTTTCTTTCTAATATGGGATGTTATGTATGGAGTATGCGGTTTTAAAATACATCCTCTACACAAAAGTAAATGACAATGACTCGTAGAGGCACTATGCAGTGAGTATGAAATGACCGCCATAGAGTTACAAATGATGAAGGATCATGGATTAACTATGATGAAAGTATGAAATTACTACCCCTTAGTTTTTAAAATGAAGTCTCATGAAAGTACTATGTGACAGGTACAAAATCACCATCCCATATGCATGAACGATGAAGGCTTGTAAAGAGGTGGTAGCAACCACATGAGTTCTCTATCTCATCACCACAAACGACATGCATTTATAAGCTATAAAAGTTTTGAATAAAAAGTTTCTTTACGAATAATGGATTCCATAAATGATGGGGTTATTCATGAGGAATTTATAAACTTATAATAAATATCCCCTTTATTAATTTTTATCAAATTTTTAATCTTCTTTTCAATCATTGATCTTCCTTCAAATTCTATTCAAGATTTGTTCACTTCAAAGGATTTAAAAAAAGTATATTTATTATTATCATAACCATTTTAATTTTGTATTTTGTATGATAATAATTTCCTAAAAATGAATCTGTCAAAGGCATGTATCTTGAAACTTATGGAGCCAAATAAGGAGGTATATTTGGAAGTCATGGTTGTAATAAACGAAATTATAAACATATTACTACTATGATAAAAAATAGTTTCATAGTATTACTAAAGATATTAAGGTAGATAAATTATTAGAAATTATATATTGATTCATGAATATGTTAATAATATCTATATCTACTTTCATCAGTGAGAGAAATTAGAATTGAGAGGGAGTAATTTATGTAGGGGGAATGCTACACCTCATGAGTTTAATTTGTATTTTCTTTTAAATAAATATTTTCTATTTAATAAAATGTGTTACATGATACAAAAAACTAAATTGAAGAATTATTTAATATAGTGGAATATTATAATAAAAAATTAAATAAATTACAAGATAGTTAAATAAAACATAATTGTAAAAATAAATTACTTTGCAATAGAATTATAAGATACTGATTAACTTGGGAAAATAGAATTAATTCTAAAGAAACTATTTTTATGAAATATATATATTTTTTGTCGATAAAATTTATGTACTTATTAGTAAAATAAATTTATGACTCCATGGAATAGTTAAGTAGATATAATAAATACCAATTTAATTATTTATGACTAAAAAATGTTTTTTATAAAAAAAATTATTTTATTATATATTTTATGCTCAAAAGTTAAATTTATCACATTTTAAGTAAGAATAATAATGAAATGTATTCTTTATATGTGTAAAAAAATGAATAAAAAATAGTTAATTTTTTATTAATTAATTAGTAATAATGATAAAATTATTCAGTGTTAAAAGACTAATATTTCAAATTTTTTATTTATTCTTTATGCTATGTATTTTTTATTTTAAAATATTAGATTAATCATTATTAAAGAATTATTTTAGTTAAATGTTATATTTATATATATATATTAAAAAAATTAATAATAATTTATTATTATTATTTGGTAAGTAATAAGTATAAATTATTTTTTATTCACAAAAATACATTTATCTGAATTTTTTTTATACGTTACATTTAATTATATTAAAATTATTTTTAATTTATTTTTAAAATTTATTCCAATAAAATGGTTTTCATATATGGAATCATCATGTTAAAATTTGGTATTAAGGAAAATTTAACTTTTATTTATAAATAAAGTTACTAAGGTAATAGTTAGTCACTATAGTAAATGCTAGAATGAGGTAAAATTGTCTAATTAAGGGATAAAAACCTAAAATATCACAAAAAAGTATCCCAAAATGCATGGATCATGTATTTACAGACCTCCCATAATATTATTTTATGAAATTTTAAATTTTGGATCCACTTTAATTGAATATACCATTTCTTTTAAATTAAGAAATAACCCCTTATCACTTATAAAAGGACCCCTCCACTAACATTTTTAAGACATAAAACAAAATTAAAATTACTACCTATAATATTCAATATTTACTTAAATAAAAATCCTTTAACATGGTTTTTATCCCCTTTTCTCAAGTGGACACCCCAAAGATTTAAAAACTAAGAATTCTTCTAAGAGTAGATACAATTTCTTCTATATAAGTAATGTATTCTAATTCATATTTTTTATCGACCATCATCCTCTATCTAATACTAAATAAAATCAATAAATTTAATTAAATGTTTTTAAAATCATTTATTTATTAAAAAATTGATATTATTACTATACAATAACATGATCTTAATCATTCTATCATTACAATATGTTCTTATTTGAGTCAATTTTACAACTTAAAAAAACGATGCGATAATGTTTAAATCATGTATAAATAAGGAAAAATATGTACTCATAATATAATGTAAAAATAATTAATTTAATATGTTCCCATAATTCTATAATGATAATATTCTAAAGTATAATCACTAATTAATTCAATTCTCTTGTTAATTGAATAATCACCAAAAAGGACATTTTTATTAATTCTATGAAAACCATCACCATATGTTTCATGAAATGACGATGGTACTCCAAAAAATATAAAATATATATATTAAATAATCATGATAATTCTATAGGTGAAAAAACCATGTCCTATGTGCAAGGATCAAAACCTCCAAACCGAATTGTTCTTGTAGAAATATTAGTTGGCACCATAATATTAATTTTTGCAAAGAATAATTAATAAATGAGAAACAACATATAATAGATTAATGTTTTTATGTAAAATAAATAAAAACATAGTTTTTATATTGTTTAATAGTAAACCTATGTTCATTATACATGGATTTATAATGATTTTAAGAAAGATTAATACTGAGGTAAGGGTTTTATTACCATGTCTACATTCTTTTAAAGTATTTTTTGTTTAATTTATATATTCTCTCGTAAGACTCCAATTAAAGTTTTTGGAAGTTTAAAATAGTTTTTTACTTTAATTTTTATGAATTTATGGTCTTATTTACTTCCTTATGGATATAATGTTCATACCTTTATTGTTTATAAGGTATTTTCATCTCAAACTACATTATTTGAGAAATGTTATATATTATACACCAATTTTCAATTACATGGGGTAAAAACTACCTCTTTAAAATATATAATAATGATTATATTTTAAAATTTTCACAGACAATTCTACCCATAATGGGGATTTTTTTCCAAGGTTACCAAAACTAAGGGTTTATTTTACATTCACACATTGAAATCAAGGTTATTTATGTTAAATTTCCACTATGAGAAATTATTTTTTCTTTCTCTCTTAGAAACATTTTATTTTTTTATCTGTAGGTTATTTATGGTTTTTAATGTTATTCTTACCATTTCACATCCATGTATCTCAAAATTAAACTAAAAGTTTTCCTATAACTGGATATGAACTTATCTCATCTTTTTTATGGGGATTCTTTATCATCTATGTTCATATTATTTATTTTTATTTATAAATGTCCTTATTGAAATTTATATATTTGATTAATTCAAATTAAAATTGGATTTTACTTTCTTTAATAAATAGTAAAATTAATGTCTTTCTAACATTTTCCATACAAGTCATTTTTATTGATTTTTTCTCTCTTTACAAAAATGTAAAAATAATATTTTTAACAATTTTAACATGAATTAATTTTCCATCCATTTTTATTTAAGAGGTTTCCTATCTATGTTTTAATGGTTAAGAAAATCCATATATATTCAAATTGATTTTTAAAGTTTTCCATTTGAAATATAATTTGTTTAAAATGTAAAATGGTATGTATTATTATTTTTAAAAAGAATTTATCAATTATTTATAAAATCGTTTTTCATCTTTTTCAATATCATTTAATGTTTCCTATAATTCGCTGTGGATATGATCCAATGATACCATCCATATTGATTCCTTGGATGGATTATGACTATGTATTGTAAAATTTTTCATGATACCCATTTCTTTACATGGTTTAATTAAGTTATATTTGTATTATGAATGTTTACATGTTCATGTGGCATAAATTTGTATGATTTTTAATAAATAAGTGAGGCCAGAATTATATATCGCTACAATGAATTGGGTAAAACTTTATATCACATGAGATGAACTAAAATGAAATAGAGAGAGAACCTAGTCTATTAATGTTTAAAGGGAATGAGTATTAAATCCAATCCACAAAGGGACTATGTATATAATGTGATGATGGTCTTACGAAGAACCTTGAAAAAGGAAATGGTTTTATATGATTATTTAAATGCCAGTTTCTTATGTTAGATGACATTACTTTGTTATTTTTTAATGGCTCATATTATTGAATCATGTTTCCACACTCCTATTACTCATATCTTATGTTATTTTAATCCTTGTGTCATGATTCATGCTTTATGATATATGTTTTCTTGGTATTATTTACTTATGTCATGTTTAGGTACCATAATTATGATTTCATACCACATGTTTAGCTTGTTCTCACTTATGATATTTTACTATTACCACTTATGTTTACACTTAAAGGGTGTTTGATCTCACCATTTATTATGTTTCAATTATCTAGATAATGAGGAAGAGTATTACATATGATGTGTCTAGAATGGTATCATGTGTGGATAATTTTTAAATAGATATTTTAAACTAAGTCAAAGTTCCATATATAAGGTTTTATCCTTGAATGAATTAGTTTAATCCCTTGATGTGTTTGGTTTATGGGAAAAAATTTCATTTTTAATGTATTTTTCATGTATGGTTTTTCTTGACTCTATAAAATTTTAAACATAAAGGTCTAGTGTATGTATGTGAAAAAATATTTTTTGTCGATATTGTAATTATGGATCGCTTTGTATAATTTTTCTTAGTTGGTATCAAAGATAATGTGTAAAGATTATGTCTTCAGAACTAAATTCTAGAGTGTGGTTATGGTATGATTAAACAACATTAGTCATTAAGGAGAAGGAATGAATCATTTTTTATTTTTCTATATGGGAAAACACAATGAAGAACAAATCATGGGGAATAGATCGTTGTGGGATCATAAATATTTGTAAACTTGATAAAGATAAGTAGGGGAAAACTTATCAGCTAAGAAAACATAAAGTATAGGGGAAAGGCACATTCTAAGAAAGCTAGGTTGGGTGAAGAATCATCTTACAGGACAAATCCAAATAAGGAGGCCTAAATGGGAA
This sequence comes from Viscum album, assembly GCA_963277665.1. Classification (NCBI taxonomy): domain Eukaryota; kingdom Viridiplantae; phylum Streptophyta; class Magnoliopsida; order Santalales; family Viscaceae; genus Viscum; species Viscum album. The sequence goes on along the minus strand of OY728153.1, from coordinate 878,396,186 downwards.
TAATAAACATTCCACCAAAAAATATTGATTATTTAAATTTAATAGTTAAATTAAGAATTAAAAGATTCCTAAATTAATAAAAATTATTTTAAAAAATATATTTACAATAATTTGAAAACTATAGTGAATAAAATTTATAAATTTTTTTTTGAGAAACAATGGGATATTTTAAATATAAGAAGGAATGATATTTGAATAAACATTGGATGGATATTTCTTGAGGTAATAAATGATATATGATCTTAATAAAAAATATAAAAGTTTAAAAATAAGGGAAAGACGTATTTTGGTTGAATTTTTCATAAGGTTATTTTGGTTACCTGATCATGACCTATATATATATTCCATCATTTTATATAAAAAACCTTGATATATTATGGAATAATTCATGCCGATTACTATAAAAGTTTAGTGTATTTTGATTCTAGATACATAATTAGATTGTTTCATAAAATATATTCAAAATCTACCAAAACATTCTTATGATATAATACCTTTATGAGATATATCCTACTTAATACATTTCTATATAACCTGGGGAAAATGAAAGCCTTATGAAGGGTGATCTTAGATGCTCAGTAGGGGTAAAAATGGTAGATACAAATAGATAATCATAAGTGATTATAATATAATCATCATGTTATGATAATTTAGTCATAATATATATAAAAATACAAAATAATTCATAGAATCTAAATCATTATTCATGTTTTAAATTTTTTTTCATAAAAAAATACATGAGTCCTAAGAGTGATAAATCATAAATAATATAAAATTATCCATGAGAGTTTATAATAACAATATAATAAAAGTTTTTTTTACAAAAATAAGTATAAAAAATCATTTCCTTAGTCAAGGGTCACTACCAATACTATATAAGTGCACATAGTCTCATAATGGATTGAGTTCACTCTATATTCCCGTAAACATAGTGGACATAGTCCAATAGTGTATTGGGTTCACTCACCAATACCTTTAATATTGTTAAATGTGATATCAAGATTTACTCAATTAATTTTAGTGGTATATAATTTTAGGCCCACCAATCACATAATGAGAAAAATACATATGTGTACCACATGATTATAAAAAAATTCAGGATTTTATCATAGCTTAATTAACTCATGGGGAAGAAATGGGTTTCATAAAAACATCATTAAAAAAACATCATCATAATCAATCCATAGAAATAAATTGGATTGTATCACTAGAGCCTATCCCCAATGAAGTATAATATTATTCATACTATGTTTAAGTCGATGAAAATTATTTTTATTAAATCATTTGAAATATTCTTTAAAAAATGTAAGGAATTATTCTATTCCTTTGGGAATTTCTTTTGAAAAAATGAACAAAAAATATGAATATTATTTTATTTTCAAAAACACATAAAATTTTCAAGGAAGTTAAAACATGAATGAAGAAAATGATAACAATAAGATATATTCCTACCTTAAACATTTAAAAAACAATATTTTTCACACTTAAAAATAAAGTTAAAATGAACCATTAAAAAAATAATATTCCTTTAAAATGTTTGTCAATAAAGTAAATTATATTATAAAAATTCATTTTTAAATAATTTAAATGTTTATAATTACTTCTATAAGATAATTCAGATAAACATGGATGTGGAGGAGAAAGATTCTCAACCAAAAACGAGAAATAACATCGTCTTTTCCTAATAACATTATTTTGGTCCATTTGAGTACCAAAGATGGGAAATATGGAAATAATATTTGAATAACCCCAAAATAACTTGAGGTGAAGAAAATAGAGAGGGTTTATGATAGAGATAGTGAGGGTATAAAATTTTCACAAATATATATTTGAACTTGAACAATCTCGATTAAAAATGAGATTGAAACATAAACCCTTACCTAAAGTCATGGCTTTATTCGTATAAGATATGAAATCCAAAATTATTAATTTATATTTATTATAAATCTATATCAGAATAATAGTTATAATTTTATTAATATACTTGATTCATAAAGAATTTTAATCACTAATTTATTAATAATGTGCTAAATATGATATTTATTCATTATTTACACATTTATATCTTTATACTAAAGGTGGTAAGGAATAATGAAATACATTATTCATGGAGGTGGTTGTTCACACCTACACACAAAGGATATTTTCATTTTCTAAGGGGAAAAAAATAAAGTAAATACAACGTTATTTTTAAATAATTATAATATAATAAATATTTTATATATTAATTAAATATATCATGATAATAATCTATGTGAGGTGGTGATAAAAAATGAAGTACATCGTTTCATGGAGAGGCCAGTTGGTACATACGCATGAACGACTTTTACATTTAAAACTAATAGTAGGAAATGAAATAATATAATTTTTTATATTTTAAAATATTAATATTTTCATAAATATCATATATAATATTCAAATACATCAATATAACCCTCCATGTGAGGTGATGATGAAAAATTAAACATGAAACTTCATGTAGATGTTAATCCGTATGTATGCAAGTGTAATGTTTTCATTTTGCATTATATGTATTCAAAATTGATAATGTTTACTCCATAATAATAATAAAATTTTAGTATAATTATTTTATTTATTTCATTATATTAGTAAGGATATAATATATTTAGAGAATTATAAAGGAGAAATAAACCTGAAAGGATTCAATTAATGTGTTTACCTCTTCTTTGAGTATCTTATTTTGAATTAGAACTTAATCCCCATTATAATGGAAATTTTGTGTGATCAACACCTATAGGACGTGGGGAGGAAATTTTGGAAGATATTTTAGTAGGTATTAGATTATCTAGAGTGCTCAAAGTGTGTAAAAAAGTGAGACGAGGAGGTGCCCTTTTAAAAATCAGAGGAGTAGGATAATAAATTTCAGAAGTTTTTAAAGTGACACCCAAACATCCAATTTTATTATATAAGGTTAGGTATGTAAAAATATACGTAACCAATCTCAAACTTATAGTATTTTTGATATATTTTATGTCTTATACATTATTTTTACCCCTTTGAAACACATATTACCCTTTACCGTGGAGATTATTTTATATCATAGTAACTATTCATTATAGACAAAAATGAAATTGGAAACATAATATAATTTGAATATGATGAATAAAATAATGGAAATAATTTTATCAAATTAAATTTCTATAGGTGGTAAAAATTAATTTTAAAATAAGTTTTTAAATCATAACATAAATAGTTTTTAGAAAAATACCCTTGTAAGAATAAAGAAATCTATTTATATTCCTTTCATTGTGAAAAACCTTAGATGAATATGAATATATATTTTTTGAATATATTATCCATAAATTTTATTAAACTCATGAATAAATATTGATTAATTTAAATTATTATGATAAAACCACATTTTGCACATAAAAATAGTTTTTTCTAAATATCTTTTTTTACCATAAAATTATTTTATATTTATTTCTATCCAATTAATAAAAATATATGAATGATAAATAATTTTTATATGTGCATGAATAAGAAATATCACTGTGTTTAATTATCAAAATAGAAGAAATCATCTTTTTAAAAAAAAATTATATTATTTGTTTTTGTAAATTGAAAATTTATATTTAGCTAAGAATTACTAAAATTACATTCCTTATCACTTCACAACAATTTTATGAATATATTTACTTTATTTTTTTTAATTAAATTTATTAATAAAGTTTATTGATATAATTACTCAAAAGTATTACATTTAAAAAATGAATAATTCAACAAAAAAGTGCAAAATAGTTTCATTAGGATATATAATATTTCTTTAAGTGACTTTGAACCTTTTTAAAAAATAATTTATTTTATAAATTTCATTTAGAAATATATTAATATATTTCATTTTATATTATTAATAAGGAATTAATCAATTATGTTTTTTTTCATTCATTACAAGCTATTGAACACATAGAATTTAGTAATGAAAAATATATTCTAAAATCTTGAGGTGTTATATTTATGGTAGTATATTTTATAGAGAAATTATTAATATCTATTTGTTGATGATAAAAATTAATGTGAGTGTAAGAAAATATGTAAAACATAAAACATATCTTTTGAGTCTTATTTTATGTTTTATTAATGTCTTTCTAGGATTATTTTTTGAAAAAAAATTCAATGAGATTAGGTTAAAAATATTTTCATATATGGGCCAAGAAATATTACATCTCACCTTTTTATTAGATAAATTTTCACTACATTGTACAAACAAAGTATATTTTAAATTTTAGTTTCATGGAAAAAGGTACAAAATACATGAAAACATAAAAATATTATTCTATTATACTTTAAAGGATTCATCATAGGTTTTTCCTAAGTTCAATTACTATATCTCATAACATAGGGAAATACATTAAAGGAAATGGAGTTAATAAGGCCTAGTAAGGGAAATAATGGAAAATAGATTACATATGATATTGAGAAATATCAATTAGAACATGGGGAATATGATAAATTTATGAGAAAAAGGAATATAATAATAATAATAACATGAATTATAATATGTAAATGTGGCTAAAAAATTTAAATGATACATTAATTTTCATATAACCAAGGTTTTTAATCAATGTGTCATAAAAATTACCAAGATTATTCACCATGGTATCATAAAATATGTCATCTCTAGGGATTAAATTGACTACCCAATGAGTTGGAGTGATATCAGGGAACACCCTTCATATGTATTGATTTTAATATGATTCACTTATATCATTATAAATAATTTCATAAATAATACATTGAAATATTATAAAATAAGTTTCATATCAAAATCATGGTATTTCAAAAGTTCCTTAAAAACATGATCAGTATGTCATTTTTAACCCACATAAAGGGAATGAGGGTTTTATGCATGTCAATAAAAGATTCAAATAAATTATTTATACATCTTGGTGAATAACCCTATAAAATAAAGTGGCATGGGTTTTCACTAATGGAAAATAAAAGAGACTTTCTTTAGGAGAAGAAAGTAATTTTGAGAAGTAAAATCGGAAACATAATGAGTATAACATGAAGATTTAGAAAAGGGTAAAAATAAAAGAGAAAATTATCTCACATTCATAAAATAATATTAATATATTAAATGGATAGAATAAAATGAACATAATAAAATAGTTTGGAAATTTTAAAGACATACCACATAAAGAGGAAACCCGAATGGAAAAGAGAATTAGAGATTTATCTTACCATGAAGAGTAGTTCCTAAAACATAAGGTTCAGAACCTTAATGGATTTGGGACCACTTGGTAGGACTAATTGGATGGTAAAAATATCATATATTTTTGGATGATGAATTGGTAGTGAAATAAAAATGATAATGGTTGGGTATTTATAGCAAAAGTGGGGGATTTGTTTTATTAATTTCTAAATAAAGGCTTCAGACACCCAAGTAGTGGTAAATAAAAAACCATGGGTTTTACCATTGTATTATCTCATGGTATTGGACAATTGGTACACCTTTTATGTTATTTTACTCCAAAAGTCTAAAAAATAATTTTATATTAATTATTTTGGAAGGTAAAATTATTGTTTTTTACAAAATAACATTTTTAAAGATAATGTTTCCATTTTCGAATTTGTAAAGTAAATAATATTTTTGAAAATTGACTAAAATATATTAAAATACATGATATTAATAAAATAAAAAGTTTTAAGTCGTGGATTGTGGTTAATTAGTCATTACATCAGTATGACATAACTATGATGTCATTAAATATACCAAAAAACTCAAACTATATTTTTACTATTCATGAAAAATAATGTATTTCAGAAAATTATCCTAAATTCACCCTAAACTGATTTTTATGTGCTGATTTAAAAAATTATATTTATTTCATCATAATAAATATCTAAATATGATAATTTTAACTTTTAAATATAAAAATCCTTATTTATTAATAATAATAGAGATTGAAAATGCATAGTAAAATTTCTGACACTTGAAAAAAAATAAAATTATGCTATCACCTATTTTTAAATAAGAGTGTTTTAATCATACCATTTAAATAAAATAAAAAATATTAATAATAAATTAGTTTATTACAATAATTATATATTTTATGAAAAGTACAATTTATATCTGAAAAATCAATTTATTAAATTTCATTTAAATTTTTTAAGAAAAATAAATCTTAAAAAAATTGATGAAAAAGAAATTTTAATTATACAATGGAATTACACATTAATTAACTAGGGCCTTGAATCATAAACTCTTATTACACTTGCAAATTCTCTAAGAGTAAGGTGTGTAATGGTAATAGTTTTGTGGGGTGCCTCAACTAACATTGACCGAGGGGTAATCTCCACGAACCTGGACTTCTCCCACAGGCAATTTTATTCAAGCTTCAATTGATGAAGCTCGTCTTGGGTTTGGTCAAGAGAGAAGCACAATTATTCTTCCTCCCTACAATTATATGATAAATTGGCTTCGTACGAAATGACTTTACTGTTTGATTCCATCATTCCTCCTTTCTAGATTAAGTATCCTTTATCATTTCTACTTACACAAAATAATTATAACATTAAAATTATTATTAAGAGTATATATTTTAATGGTCTTATAAACCAATAATCATAATTGACTAATGTCCACATAATGGCCAAAAACTGATGGTCACAATTCAATTTATACTCATTTCATTATTAGAGAGATATAGTTTTTTTCTGTATAAAATAATATAATAAAACATTTTAGGAAACAAATATCATTTAAGAAGTTTGGGTAGTTACATTTTCCCCCTTAATTTGTTCTTCAAAATTTCAAATCATTCTATCAGTTGAGAAAAGGTGTGTGTACTTATATCTCATTTTCCCCTATGGTTCCCATATCCCTTCTTCATATATATGGTTCCTCTACAACACTTTGATGAGGGGGGGGGGGTACTCTTTTTGTGTAAAACCTTATCTCTACGATGAAAGATCTCCATCAGTTGTTCCACATAAGTGAAGTCATGTTCCTGTTTCAGCACATTAGGATTTAGTATAAGTGGAGGGTTAGGTATGTACTTCTTCAAGATATATGCATGAAATATATCGTGAACTTAAGCTATATTTTTAGGATGATCAAGCTGATAGGATAATGCTTCTATGAGATCAAAGATTATATATGGGTCAATGTACTTAGGAAAAAACTTACCTTTATTCCGAAATCACATGACTCTCTTCCATGGTTAAATTCCAAGGATGAATTTATCTCCAACATTAAAATCTAAGTCCCCTCAACGGTTGTCAACATAGATCTTCTGACAACTCTGATAAAACTTTATGTTTTGTTGGATTGTACGAACAATTTGTTTAATCTCTTACACAAGATTAGGCACAAGAAGATTTATCTCACTAAATTCATCCCAACAAGTAAGAGTTCTACATTTCTTACCTTATAGAGATTCATAGGGTGGAATTTTAATACTTTAATGGAATCTATTTTTGTTTAATAACTAAAATAATGGGTGACGTTGATCCCTTAAACATTTAAATTTCATTAAGAACGTTCTCATCATGTCCTCGATTGTATGAATAGATATTTCTGATTGGACATTAGTTTGGGGGTGATAGGTTTTGCTAAAATTCAATTTAGTATTTAAGCATGAAAAATACTCCTCCAATTTTTTTTAAACCTTGGATGATGATTAGAAAGTATAGAAAGTGTTACTCTATGAATCCTTACTACTCCATTCATGTATATCCTGGCGAGTTGGTCAAGAGAGGAATCTTCCTAAATAATAATTAAATGGGTAATCATGGTGAGACGATCCCATATAATGCATATCACATTGTTTTCTTTGGATTTTATTGGGTGAACAGTGATAAAGTCTATCATGATATTTTCCCACTTACATGTTGGTATGGGTAGTGGTTGCAATACCCATTTAGGAAATTTTCACTCTGCCATCACATGTTGACACACCAAGCACCACGTAGTGTATCAAACAATATCTTTTTTCATGTTATTCTACTAATAGTGATCATGAAGGTCCCTATAGATTTTTGTGATTCTAGGATGTATAGAGAAAGTAGATCTATTATCTTCATCCATCATCTCCTTATTTATTTATAGAATACATGGAACACAAAACCTTATATGAAATTACAGTACCCCCTCTTGATCAATATTAAACTTAGGTAACTTTCCATTATTCACATCCTTTAGCTAATTCTGTAACATAGTATATTCTCTTTGAAATTTCTTGATCTTCTCTAGTAATTGTGGTTGAGAAATAATTTGGGATAGAGTTTATGAGGTCCCTTCTCTTTTGATTCCCATGTCCAATTTTACCAGGTCTTTGATCAAAGGATATATTTGAATCCGAAATCATTTCTAGCACAATAAGTCATTTCATACTTAACGCATTTGTGAATTTATTTTATCATTAAGGGTGATAATTAATTGAACAATCATAGTCTTTATGAATTTTTAACCATTTAATATGTCGCATGTTCAATTTCTTTTGTGTAAAAATATACTTCAAACTTTGATGGTCTAGGTATATATCAATTTTCTCCCCATAAAGGTTGTGACACTATATCATTCTAGAAAGAACAACTGCATCTAGCTCCAGCTCATGCGTAGGATAATTCTACTCATGAAAATTTTACTATCAAGATGAATAAAAAATATCACCTTTTCATTTTGCATGAGGATGCACCCAAGACATTTCAGATATGCATCACTAAAAATAATGAATCTTTCTCCAATAAAGGGTAGACTTAACATAGGTGCAGTAAACAATCTCTTCATAAGTAATTGGAAACTTTCCTCACACTCTTTTTTACAGATGACTCATTAACTTTTCAAGTTAACTTTGTTAGTGGATTATAATGTCATGGAATATTTTTCAAAAACCACCTACAATATACTAAAAAACCAAGGCAATTGTGAATATAATTTACTATTGTAGGATGAGGCCACTCCTTCACAAACATTATCTTGGAAGGGTCAGCTGAGATTCCATCATTGGTCACAATATTCCCTAGTGAATAAACTTTCTTCAACTAAAATAAACATTTTTTGAACATTCCAAATAGCCTCTCCATACTCATATTTTTCAATATAACCCTTAGATGATCCTTATGATCCTAATAACTTTTGGAATATATCATAATATAATTAATAAAAACTACCATAAAGTTATCATGTTAGTCCTTAAATATTATATTAATAAAATTCATAAAACATATCTGGATCATTAATTAAGATGAAGGTCATAACAATGAACTCATATTGCCCATATCTTGATCGAAAGGGAGTCTTTGGAATATCTTCTTTCTTTACCCTGAATTGACAACAACCGTATTAAAGATCAATCTTGGATAAGAATTGTGCCCCATGAAGCTGGTAAAATAAATAATCAATTTTTGGAAGGGGTACTTTTATTCAAAATGATATCGTTGAGTTATCTATAAAAAAGGAATAAGTGTATTAATCCATCCTTCTAATTCAAAAATAGAACAAGGTCTCCCCAAGGTTATACACTTGGTTAGACAAAAGCATTCTCCAAAAGATCTTGGAGTTATTTATTTAATTCATCAAACTATACATTTACCATTATATATGAGGTTTTTGATATATACTTGTACCTAGGAATGATTTCAAGGAATAAACCAACCTCTATTTCTAGGGGAGGTCTAGGTAACTATTTTGGAAATATGTCAATGTATACCAGAATGATAGGGTCATTTTATATTCCTATACTTTCATTTCATTCTCTATTTTCATTCACATCAAACATGGGAATTATTTATTGAAACTGGATCCCTTGAACTCTTTTCACTTAATAGAATAAATATCCCTTCTTGGATTCATGTTTTTAATTAATGTCCACCACTGATCAGCTTATCCCTCTAAGAGATACATAGCCAAGGTGACCTTCTCTTGTTCTGAAAAATGGTGAATATAAAATATCTTATATATATATATATATATATATATATTCCATAGATAAAAAATCAATGGGTCAGTAGATCCACTAAAAGAATATGTTCATTAATGCATGAAGGACTCAACAAAATTTTTTTCTCTTCAAGGTGAACTTGGTCTCACAGCTTGATTCAAGTTATTATTCAAAACATGAGTTAGTTGATTCATCATTCTCATGATGTTTTCCGTTCCAGATTCCATAAGAGGGTCTTTAGCATATGGCCCATTGTGATCACCATTTACACAACTCATCCTATTTCCCTCTATTTTCTAAAAGAATAAAACTTATTGAGAAAAGTATTTCTTTTAATAATATTACAATTATAACGGAATTTTATCTCTAAACAAATCATGCTTTATTATCTTATTCATTAACATCAATTACATTTTCTATAAATCCTCCATAATGGTTCATAAAAACTATATAATTAACCAAATATATCCCCCAAGAGTGTAAAACTAGAAGTGAATCAAGACCTGTTGCCATGAACCAGTTACTGTTTAAGTCTATCTCAAAGGGTTGTTTTCATGTTTTACCCAAAGATACATCTGTACCAGAGCCACATCTACTTGTTTGCATCTAGAGAGGGATTTGTTTTCTCAAAACCCACTTACATAATACTTTACCAAAAATAATAGGATGTTTTGCTATATTTTAACTTGTCCTTAAAGTTATTCCCAACGTTTTCAAATCTTAATTTCCACAAATAACTATACCATATTTTGATACCAACTATAGCATCCGACCTTTTTATAACATAAATTTTCATTACATTATAATAATAGATGATCTTTTAAATTTTAGTTCTTTTTTAAAAAGGTACATAATACATGAAACATAAAAAATTATTCTATTAAAATTGAAAGGATTCATTATAGTTTCATCCTAAGTAAAATTACTATATCTCATAACCTGGGGACACACATCAAAGGACAGGGTGAGCATAAGACCCAATAAGGTAAAGCAAGTGAAATATTTTACATGTGATATTGAGAAATATAAATAATAACTTGAGGAATATCATGAAGGAATTATAAAGAGACATATTATAATAATGTTAACATGAATAATAACTTGTAAATTTGTCTACAATATTTAAATGAGATATTCATAATAATATCAACATGGTTTTTCATCAAGGCCTCATAAAAAATACCAAGGTTATTCGCTAAGGTATCGTAAAACATGTCATCTCTAGAGATTAGATTATTTAACTAATGAATTAGTAAAATATCAGAGTGAACCCATCATATGTATGAATTTTTATGTGATCCAATTAGATCATAATAAATAATTTCATTAATAACCCATGTAAATATAAGAAAATGGGTTTCATATCAAAATCATGGTGTTTCAAAAGTTATTTAAAAACATGATTAATATATCATTTTGAACCCATATAAAGGGAATGAGGGATTTATGTATGTTAATAAAAGAATAAAATAAATCATTTTTTATATCTCGGTGAATAACCCTAGAAAATAAATAGGTTTGGGTATTTAAAAAAAGAAAATAAAATGGAATTTCTTGAGGAGAAGAATGAAATTTTGAGAAGTAAAATCTGCAGCATAACAGGTATAAAACGTGGTTTTAGAGAAGGGTAAAAAGAGAGGGAACAATGGTATCCCATTCATAAAATAATATTAATACAATAATGGGATAATATAAAGTGGATATAAAAACTTAGTTTGGATATTTTAAACACATACCACATAAGGAGGAAACCCGAATGGAAAAGAGAAGCGTAGATTCCCCTTATCTTGAAGAGTAGTTCCTAAAAATTGTGGATCATGACCTTGGGGGATTGAGTAAGTCTTTGGAGGAATCCTTGGGAGGTAAAACCATTATATATTTTTTTAGGATGAATTTGGAGTGAATGTAAATGGAAAAATTGGTGGGTATTTATAGAGAAATTGGGGGATTTGTTTATTAATTTCTAAATAAAGGCTTTGGACACTGAGGTAGTGGTAAATGAAAAACCATGGGCTTGACCAATTTTATGTTGTTTTAATAAAAAAGAGTCTAGAATCATTTTATAACACTTATTTTTTCAATGAAAATTATATTTTTTTCAGAAAATAACATTTTTAATGTTTAATTTTTCATTTTAGAATTTGGAAAGTAAATTTTATATTTGGAAATTGAATAAAATATATTAAAATAATTGATATTAATAAAATAACACATTTGATGTTTTTTCTTGTGTTTAATTAGTTATTAAATCATTATTACAAAATTATGATGTCATTAAACATACATAAAAACTCAAACTGTATTTTTTTTATTGATGAAAAAATAATTTTTTTGAAAATTCTTGCAAATTAAGCATAACCTAATTTTGACATTAATATTTCAAAACTTATATTAATTTTATCATAATTATTATCTAAATTTGATAATTTTAATTTTTAAATATTTAAATCCTTATTTATTAAAAATAATAGTGGATTGAAAATGCACAGTAAAATTTTAACACTTGAAAGAATAAAATTATTTTATAATTTATTTTTAAATATGAGTGTTTCAATCAAAATATTTCATTAAAATAAACCTGATTTATAATAAATTATTTTATTATAGTAATAAAATATTTTATAAAGAGTACAATTTATGTTCAAAAAATCAATTTTTCAAATTCCATTAAAATTTATTGAGAAAAACTATTCTTAAAATAGAAATGATGGAAAAAATTATTTATCCAATGTAATTACACATTAAGTAACTAGGGAATCCACATATGACCCATTATTACACTCATATACGCCTTAAGATTATGGTATGTGGTGGTGGTATTTTTTTAGTGTGCTTCATCTAACATCAACTGAGTGGTAATCTCCATTAGGTTGAACTTCTTTCATAGGCATTTTGTTCAGGATTTAACAGTTAAAGCTCGGCTTGGGATTTGTTAAGAGTGAAGCCCATTGATGCTACATCCCACCCATGTTATGACAAATGAACTTCATATGACATGACTCTACTGGTTTATGCCATCATTTCTTCTTTCTGTATTAATTATACATTGTCATTTTTATTTATAAACACTAATTATAACATTAAAATTATTATTAAGAGTATATTTTTAGTTAATCATATTGAGAAATGTTCGCATAAGGGTCGAAACCTGATGGTAAGATTTCAATTTATAATTCTTTCATTATTAAAGAGATAGAGTATTTTTTGTGCATAAAATAATATAACACACAATTTCAGAAAATAAGTATCATTGAAAAAGTTTAGGTTGTTACAAGAAAGGTGTTAATTTCATTAACACGTTTTTCTTTAGTAAAACATCTTAAGTTAATTAACACATTCTTTTAACATCATAAAAGTTCATGTTAATATATTTAATGAATTATTTTAAAAATATATAAAAAAATGCCATTTTTTTATTTTTTTTAAATATATGTATATGTATATACAGATTCCCATTTGGGTTTTTTTAAATTAAATTATTTTTTTATTATATACATATATATGTATATATGCATGTATATGTATATGTGTGTATATATATACCAAAGTATTAAGAAACATTTAACTATTATTATTTTTAACATTACTTTAATTAAATTATTCCATATATATTATCTAAAAGATCACTCTGACCTCTCTTTTATAAGGGAGGGGTCATAGAAATATTTTACTAATTTTTAATATGTGATTAGGGTTTCATTTTTCAAACATTAAAATTAAAATTAAATAATTTTAATTATAAAAAATTGGTAATAATACCTAACAAATATCAATGCATTATTAACCCTTAATAATAACAAATAATAATATAATTAATAATAATGAATAATGAATAATGAATAATTAATAATAATAATAATTAACAATTAATAATAATTACTAATAATTAACAATGTTATTACTATACATTTTTATTTTTTATTATCATCATAATTAATAATGTAGAAAATAATTATTAATAAAATAATTAATAAAATAATTATTAATAATCAATAATTATTTAAATTTTTTTATAATTCTAGTATTAACTAATCATTAATAATACTTTTAATAATGATGAATAATATTTAAAATTTAGTAATAATATAATTAAGCAAGGATAACATGAACCATGAGTTTGGAAACACACAAACCGATACCGCTTGAAAATTTATTAAGAAAACACACACACACATACACAAGTGTACAAGGGGTTGCAACTAAAAAACTGATTTAAAAGTAACCACTAAATTAAAACAAAACATAAATCATGTCAGATTCAATCATATGATAAAAGTCTGTGTCACATCAACAACTACACTGGTGCACTCCAAGCATGTCTGATCACATTCATATTTATAGTTAATAAGAATCAATTATGTTATAAATAATAATTTACAATAATTATTAATGTTGTTCAAAATAAATAATAATATAATAAATAACAATGATGAATAATAAATAATTTTATTAATGTTAATTAATAAGTTTGTTAAAAATGATTAATATATTTGTTAATATTGTTATATGTAATTAATAAAAATTAATAAAATATCTGATAATAATTAATAATAATTATTATTAGTGAAGTTATTAATGATTAATTATAAATAAAATTATTAATTGACATCAATAATAATATTATTTATTAATAATTATCATATTAATTATTAATAATATTACTATGGTTATATGGTAGCAAAGAAATGATATCAGAACATTGGTGGTTGTAGTTAGCATAGGTGACAGCTGGAAGTGAAGATAATAAAGAAAAAAAATTCATTTTTCATTGTAGGCGTGTGTGTTAAGGGCTTGTCTTTACACATGTGTTGATAAAAGCATGGTTGATAGGTGAGTGAATTTTAGGGAAAAAAGATTTTTCTATATTGTAACTACCTTAGCCTTAGTATCCTAGATCTAGTGCTTACTTAATTAACTTGGTACAAGATACAACTGATCACATCATAAGGGATCAAATAGTCTAGTAGTGTTGGAAAACTGGATAAATGCAAGAATCTCACATTACATTTGAAAACATAATATAGAAAATAGTATTTTATTAGAAGAAATTATTATTCACTCTAGAATATTCTTGTGTATAAATCATAGTACACTTCCATGTATCCTAGTGAAAGTAAACTAAACAAAATTGCGAGCTTAGATTCTTAGTAAGAGAATGTGTATAATAGAAGATATCGTAAAATAAATAAGGCATGGATAATATTTCAAGAATAAATTATGGTCAAATAATTCTATATAGATAATCACATCATCTTGAAACTTATCAAGGGATACCCTAACAATTCATATAATCACATGGACATTTATAACTAATTTTATAATTATGGAATGCATAATATCGAACATCTTAATTTTACCTTTAAGGCCTCATGCTAAGATGTCATACATAAATGGTTATGGAATATTCTAAATACATAACTTGTTTTGTCACATGATACCTATTGATTCGTCAAGGGGATATGTAATTTCATACCCCACCCATCCCTTAATAAGTACAACGCGTTTATCTTATGAATAAACAATACAACTTAATCAACATTCCTTAACAATCAATAATTATCCATATTGGAAGAACTGGTTTACATAATGTTGATAGTTTCCAAAAAAAAGGTCATAATCCATACTACTAAATATGATGGATGGTATCATTGGAGTTTATCTATTGAAAATCATAAGATTCATAAAATTATTTTGACTTAGATTAAAATACTTTTAAAAGATCATGAGAACATTTATTAAGGAAAATACACTTTTTCATATTGAAATCACCTATTCAAAATATAATAATTTCTATAAAATTAGGGAAAATTATTTCCCTAAAAATAAACATGGAAACATATAAATGAAGATTCAAATCAATTTTTTTTATAATATAGAGAAAATCCATTCATGTGATAAGTATTAAAAAAAATTTGATAAAACGTTCATAATTAAAAAAATGTCAAGAAGATTCATTTTAAATATTTTTATAGAAAGGAAAAAACTGGTAAAAACTAATTTAATCAACCATTTTAGAATATTAAAAAAATTCTTGAAAATATTTCAAAGAAAATAAAAACATGGAAGAAAAGTTTCCCAACTGAATAAAAAACACAAATTCAGTTTTCCTTAAAAACAGTCATCAATAAATTTTCTAATTAAGGAGAGGAAAATGAATGAAAAAATTTTAATTTCTAGAAATTACTTTAGGAGAATAAAATAAATTGGCTTAAGATAAAAATACAACATAATTATCCTAATAGAAACTTAAATGTAGATAAACCTGAATAAGGATGAAATTGTTAGAGAAACCCTTACCACTTTGATAATATTCAAATAAAACCCTTATAAAAGAGAGAACCATATATGGATTTTTAAATCCCTATAATTTTCATAATAATAATCCTAAAATAAATTACTAGATATTATATAAACTATATAAAATAAACATGTCTTGAATATGACATATGTCTCTGAGAAAGAAAAGCGAGTTGAGAAACCCTTACCTCATATCCGACTTACTTCTTAAGTGATTTAAACCTATTGTATAGTAAATTTAATTTTTTAATAATTATATAAAAAAATAATATACATACATATAATATCATGTATTATCCTCTTATAACATTTCAACTCCCATTTATTAATCGTTCCTTATTAAACCATTGTTTCAGAGTGTTAACTGTTTTATTTTTCATGTAAGTTTCACTTCAGTAGTTTCAGTCCTTGCATCATACTCATCGATCCATTTCCTAAAAAAGTTTTAAAATGATATAAATATCATATATATGCAATATATTCACATATATAATCATCCTTTAAAGTAATACATAAAAATGGATCACATCACTTCATGGAGGTGGTAGTCCACACGTACACTTGAGCAATGTTATCAATTTTAACAGGTGGAAGGGAAAGAAGGTAAATGATATATTATATTTAAATAATCATAATTATTACATAAAAATCATATATATTCATTATTTACATGTTTATAACCATCCATGTAGAGTGGGAATGAAAAATTAATTACACCATTATGTGGCGACGATAAGTTATACATATGCACAAGCAATGTTTTCATTTACCGTTGGATGAAAATGAGATGAATAAGGGTTATGAAACCAGTAAAATAAAATTTAAATAGATATAATATACTGATCTTATTATATGATAATTATTATATCAGACTTTATCGAAGTTTATTCCGAAATAAAATGAAAACCTTCAATTAAAAGTTATACCTCTTCTTCAAAAAAACACCTTTGGATTATGACTTAAGCAATGTAGGTTGGTTTTTTTATTAGAAAAGGGATTCTAGGTAATGGGTAGGAAGTTTAGGAATTTATTTGGGATGTCCTTGGTTAATTTAAGTTTCTCAAGATGTGTGAGTAATAGAGGAGTAGTTGTTCCCTTTTATAAGTGAGGTTAATGACACACTTCGAATTACTTAACAGATTTTAACAATATATGTTATTTTGTGTGTGAAAGTGGATAAAAAATGTAATATATTAAAATATTATAAGTTTAAGTTAAAATAATTCCAACCAATTAGGTTTGAGGATGTTTTTGTGTGTGTTAGGTTTATGCCTTATCCCTTTTATTTTTAACCCTTTTAATCCATTCCACTCTTAACCTTGGTGATAAATATATACCATGGTTACTATTCATTATAATAAAAAATAAGTTGAAATTATTTCCTAAAAATAATTATGATCATTTAAAATATGTAATGGATTAAACATTATTAAAATACAATAATTTGTATAATTTAAATTTAATATAAGTTCACAAAATGCAATAAAAACTAGTATTTAGAAAAATAATAATCAAAAAAACGATTTTACAACAAGATAAAGTATAATTTTGATCCAAATGGAAATAATTATATTATTTTAAATAAAATGAGACTTATTTTTCTTTATAACCAAATGAAAACAAAATGTAAGCATGTAAATCAATGGTTGATATAAAATATCAAAAAACAGTTTTTCTTTGGACAAAAAGATTACTTAGATTTCTAAAATGTTAAGAATATATTTATAGTTTCAACATTATAATTTTATATTAATTAATTTTCTTCATAAATATATATTATTCATTTAAAAAAATTCATTATATTTTAATTTTTTTATATCATTATAAATTCATTAATGTGACATTTTTTTGTAAAATATGCATTTTCATTATTCACCAAAAAATAAAATATTTCTGAAAATATCAAAAATTAAACCTACAATAATTTTTACGAGGTTAATTAAAAAATGTTATTAATTTCAAAAATTAATTTCATTAAAATTTAAAATTTATTATTTATTAATATTCTTGAAAAAAGATGTGTGCATTGTGCTATTGTTTATCTAAAAAGAAAAGCTTACTATAATTGAATATCAGGTGTTACATTATTTCCTACATCCAAAAATTCATCCTTGAAATTTATATAATGTTAAATCAAGAATATATATGGATATTTGTTCATCAAAACTTCTTTAAGTTCCCACATTTCATCTTCTATCTTATTATTTCTACAAATTACCTTTACCAGCTGGGCCATCTGATTCCCCAACACTTGTTCTCTAGTGTCAAGAATCTAGATAATCTATTCATTGTAAGATGAATCACTATCCAATTATATTTCCTTATAGGTGAGAACATACATTGGGTCTAGAATTCACTACCTCAATAAAGTGATATGGAACAAATCATGAACTTTAGAGAGGCTACATGGCATTTAAATATAGTAATAATAATCTAAAATTACTTTTAAAATTTTAAAAGGCACTATGTACCTTGGAATTAAATTCCCTTTATTTCAAAATAATTTAAAACAATTCTATAAAGACAAATTCTAGTAAACATGACGTCCCACTTTAAATTCTAAATCCTTCCTTCAATTACTGGCACAATTTTTCATATTATTTGAGATATTTTAAAATGATTCTAAAAGACTTTACTTTTATCATTGTATCCTCAACAAGATCTCGACCAATAATTTTACCCTCACCAATATTATCCAAAAAATTTAGAAAACAATATAACATTAAATACAATACTTTGTATAGTTCCATTTGAATTCTGGAATAGAAGCTATTGCGGTATGAAAATTACACCAAAGGTAAATACTAATACCACATACCTTGAATGGAAATCGAGCATGACCTTAATATATATTATAATGTATGAATAATCCTTTCAAACTATCCATCATTTTGAGGATGATTGGTGGTAATCAAATATAGCATGGTTCTAAGAGCCTTCTGAAGACACTTCTATAATGTTTATGTAAACTATGGATCATGGTTAGATAAAATTGAAATTGGTTCACTATAAAGTCTCAAAAAATTATTAACATAGAGTTTTTTATGGTTCTTAAGAGGTAGATCTTCCCTTATAAAGAGTAAATGTGTATAATTGTTAAGCCAATCAATAATAACCCATAAGGAATCATTTTTTAATGAGTCTTTAAAGTATATAATAATACTATACCATTTTTATACTAGAATATGTAGATATTTCGTTACTCCGTAGGATGTTGTCTCCCATCCTTTTCCATTTGAAAAAACATGTATCTTGATACATAGTTTTCAATTTCCCATTTAATATTATCCCACCAAAAACCTTCCTTCAAATACAAATAGATTTTGATGCTTTAAGGGTGTATAGAGAATTTAGAGCTACATGATTCATTAAAAATTATCTCATCATCCCAAGTATAGATGAACCACATAAACTATTTGAAAAATTTAGAACACTGTATTTATAAACAAAATAAACAAGTTTTTTTATTGTTAACAACTTTAATTTTCTACTCTAAACTATTTTCATTGAGCTAGAATATTTTTACATTTTTCCAATAAGTATGATTTGGAAAATATTTAGAAAAGTATAGATGTTTCTCCTTCTTTAATAATTCCCATATCAAAATTTACCAAGTCCCTGAATATTAAGTCCTTGTCAATACTCATCTTAGTCAGAATTACATGATATTTTCTACTCAACATATGAACTACATTATATTCCATCTCAGGTAGGTAGAATATCGAACAATCATAATTCATAAGTAGATCTTGCCACCTCCTTTTCCTCATATTGAGATGTTTCTATGAAAATAATTATTTCAAGCTATTGTGATCCGTATATATCTCACATTTTTCATGATAAAGATAATTCCTCCATATATTCAAGGAAAGACTATTTCTACCAACATAAGTTTATAGGTTGGATAATTATATTAATGGATATTTAACTAACTTGATTCATAGGAAATAAATCTATAATTATACATATAGAAACATCCATGTCCTTTTCTTGATGCATACTTATATATCACAAATCTATCACCTCTCGATGGTAATGTCAACACCAGTGCATTGATCAACCTCTTATTTAATTCTTCCAAAAATTATTTACAATACTCTATATATAATAACTTAACCACTTTAAATTTAAACTTGGATAATAGGTTTCCTAATCAGAATTTTTTTGAAACAAATATCCAATAGTAACCTACTAATCTAAGAAAACTATACATCTCAGCTATGTTTGTTGGTTTAGGCCATTTTGACTACGTTTTTCTTTGAATGATCAAATAATATTTCATCCTTGGAGACAATAGGACAATAAAAATAAACTTATTGAATACATAATTTACACTTTCTAAATTTTAGATATAAATAATTTTCTCTAATAATATCAAGAATGATTTGTGAATGACTCATATTCTCTTCATAACATTTGAAGTATTCCAAGATTTCATCAATAAATATCTCAATGAAATTATACGATATTCCTATAACACTATGTTCATTAGATCTATAAAAACATAGGTTAAATTATTAAATCCAAATAGAATTACTATAAAATCATAATGGCCATACCTCATATGAAATGTTTTCCATAGAATATCTTCCTTCATTAATCATTATTGATGATACCTAGAATGAAGATCAATCTTTGAAAAATATCGTGATATTTGAAGTTGATCAAGAAATTTATCAATATGAGGTATAAGATACTTGTTCATCTTGGAAATAGAATTTATTTCATGATAATTACTATGAAACCTCATTTTCCCATCATTTCATTTAAAAAATAGAACATTATCTCCCAAATGAAAAACACTTGGGAATATGAATCATTTATTACACAACTCCTACAATTGTTTTTTAACTCTACTATATCTACTATGGTCAATCTATAGGAATTCTTATATATATTTTTCATATCAGGGATAAGTCTAATAGAAAACTAAACTTCACACTTAACTGGATATCTATGTAGTTCATTAGGAATCACATTAATGTATTCTATCACAATAAGAACATATTCTATCCCTGGGATAACTTTTCAATCAAAAGGTTGCGTTTTCTTTTCTTTTATGTGAATTTAATTAAAGATAACTATTGAGGGGGAATATAGTGATGATTTATATGATTATGTACCTATTTTAATTATAATTAATTATACATAATTATTATAAATATTTATATAATTCTATAAAAAATAATTTTTTATATTAAAATTGGAAATAAAATCCACACAAAGGATTATATGAAAGTCTAAAATAGGTTTAATAAAAAAATTTGAACCTTGGGTATGTATATGCATCATAATGGGGATTTATTAACGTATCATTGTTGAAATATTATTTCATATTGGTGTCTTTATTTCTTACTACCTTCTTAGTGTGCTAGATAATTATTTAATTTCCTTGGAAAACCGGGAAGATATAATAGAGTGCGAGGATCCTAATATAATTCATAATTAGCTAACTTTGAAGTAATGATCAAATTACCTTCCACCAAATATCAGTAAACTTATCCTTTCATTTTTGTAATTATATAGAAATAGACTTTTCTCCTTTTACTCTTTTTAGTAACTTCCATTAATGTTTCTATAATTAGTGGTAATAGTGCTCCATATACTTATAATTAAATCACTATAATTTGACGGCTTCTCCCTTACCCTAGAATTCATGATAATGATGAAATTTATCTCCACACTTAAAGGAAAATACTATTCAATAGAAGCATATACTAGAGTGTTTCTTTCCACAACTATCACATGTTGGAAATGGATTTTGTGATTGGGGAAGTGTGATGGTCGCTCCTGCTTCGTAGTGACAACGACCATTGTACCGGTCCCTCTCCTATAGGTGGGGAGGGACCTATGATGTATAACATGGTTTTGGATTCCTTATTTTCCCCATTTTATAACCCTAAACTTTATCCACCTTTTCCTCAAGGTCCATTGAGTCTGAAGTTCCTTATTTGTTTTATGGGAGACCAAACCTCCCGCTCTCTATTGCAGTGTTCAATGAAACCTTGAATCTTCTAAATATTACATTGTTTTATCATTTAAAAAAATAAAACTCCTCTGTTGATGCTTTTGAAAGGTATGTTTTCAGATATTGGGACTTACAAGAGAGTGAGACATTGGGTTTTTTATAGCAAACATATTATGATACATTTCACTTCAGTGGATGATTTAATTAGAGCGTAGTCAAGTACACCTCGAAGCTTCAAAAGATTTCAGTTGTTCCTCTTTAGATGGACCTACAACTTCCTTATGAAGCAAAATTCTTATTCGGTGTATATTTGGGTCAGTTTCACTAATATTTATTTACACTTTCAAAATACCACTTTTATTAGGATTCTTGGGAATTTAGTGGGTATATTTATATGTTCGGATTGCCAAACTATATCTATTTTCCATACTTTTAGCCTGTGAGTCTGCATGAATGTGGATGTGTCAATATTTCCATTAGATAATGTTTGGATCACAGTATTTGAAGATGTTTTATAGAAGAAACATGTGGTATACGAATCACGGTATGATTTTTATGCTGTTTATAAGAATATGGGAAATTCATCGATAGATTGTAGATGAGGGTCTATGAACCCCACCATGCAGATGGGTGAGGATAGTGGTAATGAACTAGAGGCCATCAGTGAGGTCAGCTTTTCTGGACAGAAGTCAGTGGGAGTGAACACTAAGACTAAATAAGAAATGGATGTGAAGATTGAATAATAGGTTGGGAATCCATTGGTGACCGACATATTCAGTTGCTTAAGGAATGATATGGGAATACCTTAAACCCATATTCTTTACCCCTTAGTGCTAGAGGGTCCTAATGTGGAGGTGGTGAGGCTTGATAATGGTATCATTTTTGTGGACCCTCAAATGGTGGATTAAGGAGGCTCTAAGACTCCCATGGCTGCTTTATACGCTAAGGCAGTGTGATATGGGACTGGTAATAATGGAAAGGGTCTGGCTATGGCCTCTAAGATAGCAAGAGAGGGTGACTCATCTGGTTGTAAAGTGCTGCATCATGAAGAGGTGGGAGCTATTGTGCTAGGAAACATAATTGAAGTGTTGTTAAATGAAAATCAATTTCCAGAGGTTGAAATTGACCTAGTTAGTCCTCTAAATCAGTAGGGGTGCCCTGGGACTGATTCCAATGATAAAGGTTCTGATAATTTATCAGGCGATATAGAAGGTGAAATTCCAGGCGATCAACATTCAATCCCAAGATGAAGTAAGCGCCGTAGGGGTATTCAGAAAGAAATGAAGGACTATTTATTCTTTCCACCACTAAGGGAGATTAGATAAGAAAATAAATTTAAATATAAAATGATGGAAAATTTCCCTCCCCCATGGTTTCTTCTGGTTATCAACAAGAGTTTAGTGTAGTGATAAATTCTTCTGTGGATATTCTTATGTACTCATAAGAATAAATAGCTGAGTCCATTATGACGATTAATGAAAATATAGAATAAACTAAAAAGATGATGGGAAGTCCATAAAGGTTTTTTACCAGTGAATAAAAGAGTAACTATATTGACAAGAAATATATGATATTAAACATGGGATTCAATGCTGGGAAGATTAGTCAATAGGAGTAAATTCAGTCTTGGGATAAGATGGTGTATCCATTTAAAGGCCTTCTGAAGGATGATTCGGATTCTCAGGTTAGCATTATTTCTTGGAAATAATGTAGGGATATCAAATCTAAAAGATTTAAATACTTCTTTAATGGTTCCATTATTTTCTTTAGTACTTGAACTTTGGTTTTTCGCTTTTGACTTAAAAGTGTTTCTATAATAAAAAGTTAATTTTTAATCTACATGTGGGAAATTCAACTTCCACTTCTTCACCTTGTCAATTTTTTTCTTTATCAGGTGTTCAAATGTCATATTCTTCCCTTTCTATCATTTTAATTCATAATACTAGAATATTTATTTATCTATCATGATAATATAGGATATTGTATCCTTATATAATGAGAATATTTTTGAGACTAGTTCCCTTAAAAGGATTGTATTTATCTTATAAAATAAATGACCAATATTACTATTTTTATTACATAATTATTATACAATATAACTTGATAACATTTTAATGTTAGCAATATACTTAGAAACATTTTCTTCTTCCTTTTATTTTATACTTAAGAATTGTGTATCCATATCCACTCATTACTCCTAAGGATTATTTTCAAAGAAAAGTACCTTAAAATACTTCCACTATATGCTATCCACTTCCTCCACATCTATAGAGTTTTGAATTAACAAACACCATTGATTCTTATCCCCTATGAGATAATAAAATTATTTAAAAAACATGTCCCTTTTATTACATCCCAAAGAGAGAAATATATTTTCTAAGGAACTTATCAATTTATCAAATACTAATAGATTTGTGGTTCCATTATATAAGGGTATTTTTTTTAGATGAAACAATATAACATTGTTACACCACATTGCAGATCTACAAGATTATCCCTACATGTAAGGTTATTGGTCATAACCTAGGCCAATTTCCCTAAAATAATTATACTTTGGTTAGATCCATCCCCATATTTATTGTCTTCCCCTAAAGGGAAAACCCTATATAGATTACTTGAGTTGATATAGTTTTTATTCCTTCTATTAAGATCCATTTATAAATAATGACATATAATAGATTAGATCATAAAATTATAAATTTTAATTCATAATTTATAATTCCAAAATTGATAAAACACTAAACATAAATTGAAAATTTATGCATTTATAAATTTTAGAATCATAATACTAATATAATTGGAAATATATTAAAAAATGTTATAAAATATTCCATAATGGTTTATAAATAGTGTGTGAATCAACCGAATCATTTACTATATAAGTTTATATCTAGTTGGGTAGTATTATGTCTACTCATCATACACTGATGATGACCAATTTAATACTGATGCTGATCAAGTTAATACCAAATTTTCCCATTTTAGAGTTTTTACTCCTAAGTGAATCCGTGCCACAACCATATCCACTTTTCAGTATCCATAAATAGATTTATTTTCTAGGAAACTACACATTATCTACCTTAACGAAGCTTTATGACATTACCTTATACCTCGATTATCCCTATAATCTATCATAGGATTGTGTTCTCTAATATATGTTTTCTTAAATATAGTTCCCAAGGTTTATACCAAACTTTATTTGATACCAAATGTTATAATTGTGACCCTAGTAGCCTATACCTAGTGGTGAAATTATTATATTGGCACTAGATACACGTAATCACATACCATGGGATTAAATAGTTTAGTAGTCTTGGAAAACTAGATACAATGTTGAATGTCACATTATATTTGAAAACATAAAAAAACATAGTATTTTATTTGGGAAAATTATTATTCTATCTAGAATATCCTTGACTATAAATAATAGCACCCTAATTATCATCCCACATAAAGGAAATAAAATAAAATGATAAGCTTAGATACTCAATAAAGGAATGTATTTAAGAGAAGATATCATAGAATAAATAAGGAAAAAATAATATAGAAGGAATAAATGATGATTAAATAATCCCATGTGAATAATCATATGAGGTTTGAAACTTATCTATGGAAAACATAACTATTTGAATATTCAAATGGAAATCAATAAATTATTTCTTAATGATGTAATTCAAAATTCCAGATATCTTATACTTACTTTTAAGGCCTTAGGCTAAGGAATCATACATAAATGGGTAAGGAATATACCAAATTCCAAAATTGTTTTATCTCAGGAGATCTAATAATACATTAAGGGTATATGTAATTCTGGTCCCTTCCAATCACTTAATAAATACAATGCATTCATCATATGAGTAAAAAACAAAACTTAATAAATATTACTTAATATTTAACAACTCTCTATATTGGATGATCTTGCATATAAAATTACAATACTTTCACCAGTAAAAATAATAATAAGAAATATGAAGAAATTTGGTTGATGGTATCAGTAGATTATATCCCTAATTAATTATAAGATTCATCAAATTATGCGGACATAAGTAGAAATAATTTTAAAAGATCATCAAAATATTTTTTGAGGAAAATATCATTATCATTTTGAAAGATCCTATTTAAAATAAAAAAAATCCAGAATATTAGGGGAAATTTTTTTTAATTGAAAATAACTATGGAAACTTTTAAAATAAGCTTCAAAGAAAATAATATTTATAATGTAAATAAAAATTCATTCATGTTATAAGCATTAAAACAATGATTTTGTCCACACCTTTAGTAAAATGCACCTCATTCAGAAAATCAAAAGAACATTCCTCTTTTTATTGAATGTGAAATATTGGTAAAAAAGAATTTAATAAATAATTGTAAATTAGTAAAAATATTCTTGATTTTTTTAAAGAAAGTATGGACATTGAAGAAAATATTCCCGGTTGAATAGAAAAAAAGTTAGTTTTCCTTAAAAACATTAATTTGAACTTTTGTGTATTTAGAGAGTGGAAAATGAAATGAAAACTTTTAATTTATATAAATAACCATTGTAAAATAAAATAAATTATGTTTAAGATAGAAAGATCATATAATTCCCTTAATGAAAACATAAGCATGAACAATTCTCAAGAAGAATTATATTAGGAAATAAACCCTTACCACTTTAGTAATCTTTGAATTAAAATCTCATGAAAGAGAGGACCTTATAAGGAATTTCAAATACCAAAATTTACATGATAATAATCCTAAAATAAATTCATGGTATGTATATAAACCATATAAAATAAACTAGTTTTAAATATGTAATATGTGTCACATAAATAAAAGTGAGATGAGAAACCCTTAATCATGTCTGAATTGATTGGTAAGTACTTTCAAACATATATAAACTAAATTTAAATTTATTATAAATCTATAAGATAACCATATAAATAATAAAAAATGTCACATATTATCCACTTATATCATTTTAACACCCATTTATTAATAATTATTTATTAAAATCATCATTTCTGAGTGTTAACTGTTTCATTTTTCATAGAAGTTTCAGTTTTGTAGTTTCAGTCCTTGAATCCTGATCATGGCTCCATCATATATAGAATTTTAATCATGATATAAATATAATATATATATATATATATATATATATATTTGGAATCATAATTTAAATTCACACATGAAAAATGAATCACTTTGCTTTGTGGAGGTGATAATCTACACCTACGCAAGAGGGACATTATCATTTTTAATGGGTTGATGGGTAAGATGATAAATGGTGTATTAAATTTAAAAAATTCTAATTATGTTATAAATATAATATATATTCATTATTTATAAATTTATTACCATCAAAGTAAGTGGTCCTGAAAAATGAATTACACCACTACATCTAGATGCTAGGTCGTACACATGAATGAGTGAGGTTTGCAGTCCAATAGGATGGAAATGGGATGAATAAGGGTTGTGAAACCATCATAATAAAATTTAAACATATTTAATATAATTATTTTATTATATTTTAATTATTAGGTAATAGTACAATGTGATATAAGTGGAAATAAAATTAAAACATTGAGTTAAGAGTTATAGCTCTTCTTTGTAAAACCACGTTGGGTCACACTTTAAGAATGATAGGTTAACAATTTGATGAGAAAATAGATTATAGGCAAAGGGATGTATATTTGGGAATGGATTTAGGTAGGTATTTGTCTAGATAAATGGATCATGTTGTGTAAAGAGTATAGGATAAGTTGAGACTATTTTTAATTAAGGGAAATGAAACACATAAAATTATTTAAAATATTTTAATAATATAAATCCCTTTTCTTATAAAAGTGACACATAATTGTAATATTTTAAAACATTATAAGCGTAAGTTATAACTTAAACCATAAAATGAGGTTTAAGAAAGTTTTTTGTGTTATCTTGAAGCCTTATGCCTTTATTTAAACCCTTTTAACCCATTTTACCCTTAACCGAGGTGATAAATATTTAGTATGGTTACTATACATTATGGGCAAAAGTTATGTTTAAAATATTAACTACTATTAATTATTACTATTAAAAATATTTAATACATTTAACATTATTAAAATACTATAAGTGGAATAAATTACTTATAATATAAGTTTGAAAAATGAAACAAAAAACAGTTTTTAGAAAAATGTTTGTTTTAAGAATAAAAATAGTTTTAGTGTAAAATAAAGTATAATTTTGATCTGAATAGAATATGTTGTGTCATGTTAAATAAAAGGATACCTATTTTTTAAAAAATAAACCAAAAATAAAAGGAACAAAGTAAATACTTGAATAAAATAAAGGAATAAAAACAGTTTTTTTTGTACAAGAACTTTACATAGATTTCTAAAATGTTAAACATATATTTATTAGTTAAACATTATATTTTTATAACAATTAAAAAATTTATAAAATATACATTTTTCTAGAAAAATATATTCTTCATATTTTAGATTATTACTCTATCAATGTAATGTCATAAAATTGAAAGTTTTTTTTATAAAATTAGTATTTTTCACTATTCACACAAAAATCAACTATTTTTTATTTTTAAAAAAAATTTAAAATAAGATAAATTTTAACTGATTAATTAAAAAATGAAATTAATTTCATCAAATTAAGTTTATAAAAATATATAATTTATTTTTCCAACATATTATTGAATAAATATATGTGCATTGTACTATTGATTCTCTAGAATGAAAACCTTACTATAATTGAATCTCGAGGAATACATATGGGTTAGATAAAAATGGTTCATCATGAAAAAATGGAATAAGGTGGGACCAAAAAATTTTGGTTTTAATAAGGATATTAAAATTTATAATAAGTTCCAATATTTTATGTGGATCTAGTCTTGTAGGGGTTGTAATTTCCAATAAATATTACCCCATTGGGTGTGGATCATCTCTATGGATGCAGATTGAATTCCAAAGAAATTTGGGATCGAATAAGAATTCCCTATTTGGATCCTTGATTTATTAGAGTGTTAATTTTTTATTGAAATGCATATTTCTAGGTGGGACATTGGGAACTTGCAAGTTTAGGAATGAATTTCCCAATGCAACGAGAAAAAGAAATCAAATCCCTAAAATAAAAGTTTGAGGAACCTATTTCCCAATTTACCTATATTTTAGTGGGTAAGGGTGGGATATATCTTGGATAAAAACTTATTTCCTAGAATAGTTTTTGAATAAGGCGCTATCCTAGACAACACCATCGATTTTTTTTAATTTTTAATTTTTACTGTTTTGATATTTTTATATATTAAAAAAGGAAAAAATATTTAAATATTTCTTTGTCAAAATTAATTTAATTAAAGTATTGTGAAAATATTACACCTTTAAATCTCCATCAAATCCTTCATTTTATAAGGCAGTGACACTTTCTATATTTTCTAGATTTTCGATGTGGGATTTAGACGCCACTTTTCCTAAATTAAATGAATAATATATTATTTATAATGACAGATTAATCATAATAAAATATTTATCATAAAACATTGTTAAAATTTTAAAAAATAGTAATTAATAAATTCATAATAATTATTTATTCAATATTGAGAGTATTTATTTGTTATAATTTTTTTAACAAAATACTTAATGATAATGTAATTAATAATTTAATAAATTAAATAATACGTAAAATAATATACAGAAATAATAATTTTTTTATTAGTAATTATTATTAAAAGATACTTTTTTTAATAAAAATGTTTATATTGTGATTATTATCAATTATTATTAAACAATAATGTGTTTTTTCTTTTAAATTATAAATTTTTTATTATATTTATAAACAATAATAATAACAATGATGATGATGATGATGATGATATAAGTAATAGTTTTCTTTTTAAATATTATTATTATTTGACAAAATAATTTAATAATATAATATAAATAATTGTTTAAATAATAATACAAATAATAATCCAAATAAAAATATTTTTAATAATTATATATTTTTATTTCTTTAAATGATAAATATTTTTATTTTATTTTAAACTAAATTATTAATATAATATTACTAAAAAATAATTAATATTTTTTATTTTAATAATTCTTTATTTTCAACTATTTTTTTGTGTTTATGTGCTTTGTCTATATTTTAACTCTTACTTTATTATTTCATATATTAATTATTACTTTACTAAGTCATTATTAATAATTTAATAACAATCCATAATGTCTCGTGACATGAGCTGGTTACCCAACCCATATACCAAAAAATTAGTAATAAAAAAAGAGTTTCATTTTATACATGAGGTGTAATTAATTTCCACCATCAATAAATTGAAAATAGTTACACTCATAGATGAAAATGTACAAAACATAATAGGAAATGCAGAACTTGTCTTAATTTTTCTAGTCTAACATCTTTCCAAAGATCACTAAAGGGTTCCTTTTTCTAGTTCATCATTTTGAGGTCTAGGAACACTATCCAGGAGTTGTGGCTATCTGAAAAGTAGAAGAAAATTAAAAGGTTAGTGCAATTAATTATGTGGTCACAAAGCTTCAGTAATTACATAATCATCATTCATGGCACAAAAAACCTCAAATCCTTCGACTGTTGACCCCATAGCATTCTTACAACAAACTATATGAATATAAATAATCTAAATTGTTGAATTCACATTCATTGAAAATGTACATCGGTCATATCCACAAAAGTCACATTTTTGTGTAGAAAAGGGACTTCATGTAGGAAGGAATGAAACATAAATAAAGTCTACCCTTATCAATAAGTTGTTTCATTGAACATCAAATATGAGCGATATTATAAAAATTCATAGAGAAATAAAAGATTTTTGATTCAAAGAAGAAGATAAATGGAAAAAATAACATGAAGAAGATAACGATACATTGATATTTATATGGTTTGGGAAATGAACTATACATCCACAGAGAGGTAAAAATATGAGTTTTTAGGAATAAAAGTATAGTAAAAAAATAGAGTTTCACACACACTAAAATCATAGAATGAATGAGCTCATAAAGAAGACGGTTCAATAGTGCCACCAACCACACAATGAGTCCACTATTTTATAGTGGCCGATGGTTGGAATTCCGCAGAGTGACAATACTGATATCTCCAAAGTTCAAGATGTTATAGTAACCTTGTTAACATATTCACAACTACAATGACTTTTTAGCGTATCCAGTTAGATCTGGTATAGTGTGGTCAAAGTTTCTACAATGTCTAAAAATTGGGTGAGGGGCCTTCGACCTCTAGATTGTTGAGTAGGGGTGCGTTGTCCCTTGCAACCACCAACGACCTCACTATAGAGGATGCACTATAGGATTTGTGGCTTTGTAGGAATTATGGTACCCCAAAAATTGCCTTACCATTATCCAATAATTAGGATAGCCCAATCCAAAAAAGTGATCTAATTTATCCATATAAAATTTAGATATTATCCTTGTTTCATGAAATATATAATACACAAAACCTCCTAAACCATATCAATCATTTATCAAGACCAAGGTAAACTACATATGATTAGATAAAAGAAAGTGGTAGACAAATACCAGGTTTAATGGTACCAAAATTACCAAAAAAACCAAGATATAGAATAGAATGGACTAATTACTAGATAATACTAGTCATAGTGATAAATAAGGAAACATTATGAACCACTACTAATCTCTATTCAAATCATAAGGTATAAAGGAAACATGTAGTATAAACTATAATTGAAATTAGTAAATCTTGACACATCTAGTGTGAAACCTATAAGGTCATAGGTTAATAAATCTACAAATTATATCAACATAGAAATATAAAAAATTTATATTGAACATTTATCTGGATCTACGAAAGAACCTTCTACAAACATTTTTTAAAGATTGATCATGTCTGTTCAATTCCCACCCTTCCCAAAAAAACTATTCCTAGATTGGGAAATTGTTTTCTAGTTCAAGTATACAAAAAGATTCTTTTTTATCAATTTTTTTATGTTTGAAAATTATCATTGGTAGAGTTTTTGATCATAAGAGTAAATGTATTTTAAACAAAGAATCTTTATGAATCATGTTTCCTGAATTCAACATGCCAGAAACATAATACATGATAAAAAATATGGCATTTCACATGATGGTATACATGTATGATGCTCATGCGATATGGAACTAGTGGATGAGACCTATGGATTCTAGTTTATATAGAGGACAGATGGACACATGATGTATGCTTGAAGGGAGGCTTTATGCAGAAGGTGGACTCATTCATTTTGTATGGATTAGATAATGAAACATGGATGGTTTTCATTATAAAACTAAAAAAGGATAAAACCCAACATGTGTTATAGGTTGTTTCACAAATCAATTTTTTAGGGATGAAATTACAGGACTTTAGGCTGTTTATAATAAAACGAGGCTTCAGAGTAGGTCAACCCTTCTGGGGGGGGGGGGGGTTGGTGTTCTAGCCTAACAGTTCTCCATTCTAGTGTGTGTTATTTTCTTTGATTTTACCCTCAAATGTATTCATTTATTACTAATTATCTAATAAGCATTAATTTTTATTAATAATATTCTAATTGTTAATTGAATTATTAAGTATTATAATTAATACTGTTAATTACTAAATATTAATAGAGTTATAATTAATTTTTAAAAATTATATATTAAGTGGATTCCATAATCCCCAAAAATATTATTACTCCTAATTTTTGACTCCAAGCCTTCATATTGCAAACCCATCATTTTCTCTAACCATTTGTATACAACCATTGGATTTGAAAAAAGATATATGGATTGATCTTGACCATTGATTTCAACCTCCATGTAATAAATATATATATCACTATGTTAATCTAAGATATATCTTTTATACCTCTATAATTTCTCAATAACTCTTGTCTATCCTATTTAAATTACAACATTTCATTCTCTATCATTTTTAATAATATTTTACTCCATATTTTATCAATAATTCAATTTAACTACAATCAATCATATATTTATATCTTCCAAATACCTAACAATTTATAATAGCATTCAATTAGTATCTCAACATGTTATTAATATATCCCCCCTTTGTTGAAAGATTTTAGTAATAAAGAATTTGGTTATTTTTTCCTTTGATAATATTATAAAGCATTTTTTTCTCCCAATTGAAATTTATAGAAAGAAATAATTTTCATAGATTTTGGATGCTTGTATGCCGATAAACATAAATATTTTTGTTGTGATGATCAATGTTAACAAAAAAACTCGTACTCAAGACCATGCTTGAGCCTTGATATTCCCTTATCCTCACCTCTATGAGGATTTTAAGAATGAGTACCTAATATTTATTGATCCTATGGTTTTACGTAAAAACCTCAAAGAGTGGTATGATCACATATAATTGGTAATTATACCAAAATCATTTCACTAATGGAGTAACTTAAGACTCCAATATTATAAATGAATAAGTGAATATAACTTCACAATGTTTAAAATTATATCACAATTAAACTTTTGGTGATGAAAATATTAACGACATTAATATGATAGAATTTTTTTCAACCTTTCATGCTATAAAAGTCACTTTTCAATAAAAATATAAAAATGTATTCACTAAATATTTATATAATTACTCTATTATATTTTTTTTATAGAAAAACAATTAACCATTGTATAAGGATCATGAATCTCGACCCATTGGTGTAACAATATTCTATAAAGTGAATGAAACTTCATATAATCAGGGTCTTGGAAATAATCTTTATAGTCAAGGTCAAGGAAAATCTTTTTTAGAGGTGATCATAAACCCGATGAGAAGAGGAAAGGGAACCATTAATAGTGGTAAAATAATGAACATCAACAATTGATGAAAAGTAAGAATGATGATAGTGTATTATTTCAATGCAGTTTGAAGGGGAACTAAACATACCAAATATATGCCAAATAATTTTATTTTATTTTTATCAAAAATAAATCGAAGGGAAAAAGGATAATTGAATAGAAATTTTATTACCATTCCTTGAAGTATGGTGATGATATCATGAATTTTAACATCTATATTTATTTTATAAAAACTGAAGGCATCTAGAATATATATAATGTGTAAATTATCATTTTGGATATGTAATCTTAAATTTGTAATACTTCTAAATGAATATTTCATGTTTTATTTAGTTTCTTATTATTTAATTTCTTATACTTATACCTTATTTTTCAATAAAAATGGACATTATGAATCAAACAGTAACGATTGATACCCGTGATGAAGATATTTTCTTTGTTGACAATGCTACAATGCACACAATTCTTAAATTTGTTAAATTGGTTATCAAACATAAAATTAAAAGTGATCATGTCAGTACATTAACTAGTATTGTGAAATTAATTAATGGCTCCAGAAGGGAGAAATACACCTACCTAGTGGTATAATGATTTTAAAAAATTATTATTTATTTTCACTAAAGTATAAAATAAATTTATTATTATTTAAATATGGTTATGAATATAGATATCTCATTGAGACTATATATGGATTAATTATATTTTTATTTCCTCTATGTAGGATGAATTAATAATGATCATAAGTTTATTTGATGGAAAATTTCCAGACTTTTCATCTAGATTATACTATAAAAAATATATATAATTGAATAAAATGTGGTAAACTAGAAGTGTATTTGCCGTGAAACATTTATTTAATGGCATGATCATTTGGGTCATCCATGATCAATAATTTTGATAAAAATAATTAAATATACACTTGGTTTTCAATTGGTTGATAAATTGATTCTTACACCAAATGAGTTTTCCTATGCTATTTTTTCTCGAGGAAAATTTAATATTTGACCATCACTATTGAATGTTGGAATAAAATACCATATGTATTTATGACGAATTTATGGTTATATTTATGGTCTAATTTATCCACCCAATAAACCGTTTAGATATTTGATTATCTTGATCAATGTGTTAACTAGATGTTCCCATGTGTGATTATTACCAATTCACAACGTAACATTTGTGA
The DNA here is from genome assembly GCA_963277665.1 of Viscum album. NCBI lineage: Eukaryota > Viridiplantae > Streptophyta > Magnoliopsida > Santalales > Viscaceae > Viscum > Viscum album. The sequence goes on along the minus strand of OY728153.1, from coordinate 878,361,032 downwards.
AGTTGCTTTCCCGAATAATATGTCATGGTAAAAATTATGAAATTATTTAATAAAAAATATTTATCTACATAGTATTAGAAAATATTCATCACTCTGTATTAATAATTATTTTATGTTGGTTAAGATACATGTTGAATATCCTCTAGTTTATGTTCAAACTCAAAATGATATAAATGACCCATTTTAAAAGAAATTAAAATTTAACTTTAGATAACTTCATATAAAAATCATTGTCCAATACAATAAATGTACCTGTGTTTTTTTATATAAAAACACTAATTAAAATAAGACAATTAAGTTATTATGAATATTCCCCTTTATAATTATGTTATGGTAATGAACCAAATATGTCAAAATTAGGAACATTTGGATGTGCTATATATTTTCTAGTAACACTATCACAATGAATAAAAATAGAGCCCCCAAAAATATTTGTGATTTATGTTAAATTTGAATCTACTTTGATGAAAATGTTTTGATGATAATTAAAGGATATGTATTTATAACAAGATTTACTATTTTTTAGCGTGATAGAAAAATATTTTGTATATTAAAGGGGGAAAATCAATCAACATAAAATGAAATATTATAGAAAAATAATTCTTTGTTAAATCATTATGTATAAAAAAATATGAGTGAAATAGAATCTCAAAAGGTATTTAATTTACAAAATATGAAAAATCAATTTCCTAGTATATTAAATGATTCAAAATGTGTTACCAAATCTTTTATATCCACTACAAATACACCGATCATAATAGATATACAAGAAGGAAAATCTAATCATTTTATCAATAATGTTTCTAATCACTGTCTTTGTAATGAAAGGTCACTTGGTTCAAAATATAACAATTATTTTCAAAGGAAAGGGAAAAAACCATGTTGGTTGAATAAATAAATGAACCTGAGGATAATGTAATTTTTTTAATTATAAAATTCCTTAATAAAAATATGTACCAAAATATATTATCTCAATCAAGTGGAAATTTGTATAAATTTTTCTTACACCATAAGATTACAGAACTGGGTAGAGACCATTTTTTGATGAGTCATTTTCATATAATTTGGAGATTGATATTATTGATAAAGATAAAGAACCTAAAATAGTTGATGAATTCCATGACAACCTAGATTGGGATAAATGTAATGTTATAATCCAATGTAATTTAGGCTCACTTTATAAACATGATATATTCGGGTAAGTTGTTAATATCCTAGAATGGATTAAACCTATAATTTATAAATGGGTATTTAAGGAAAAGATAAATGAAAATATTTATGTGTTAAGATATAAAACTTATTTTGTTATTGAATGTTTTACATAATGATTGATGAATGACTATGATGAATCATACTATCTTATAATGGATGTTTTTTGTTCTGATCAACATGGCTAGAGAGGTGGTGAATTTCCTATTAAAAAATTAAACCAAATTACAAATTCAAAACTAAATGATTTTTATATGATAAAGTTGTAATTTTGATAAATATTAAAATGTTAATTTTAATATAAATTTTGTTATTATTCATAGTGTAAAATGGATCATCAAATTGATTCAATGAAGTGTATTGGGTTTAACGCATATCATAAGATAATTAATTGATATAGAAAATAAAATAAAAAACAAACATAGTTTGGTAAATGATTTCAAAAATAGATAGATGTGAGCCCCTAAATCTCTTCCCCTTAGGCTGAGATGTTTGTGTTATTAATCCATTTATCACAGTGGTGATCAAGAAAAATATCCCTCAAGATTATGGTTTTGATCATCCTCTTAAACTTCATGGGTAACCAAGGAACCTACCCCTCACTTTTGTGGTTGTGAGAACTTATTATAGAAGGAGATTATAAGAATAGATATTTGGTTAGTTCAAACCCATTACAGAGACACTCCTTAATCCCTTATAAGATTTTTTAAAATTGAGATGAGATATAGATATAATATGGAATAAGTGAGCCTATTAGTTTGATATACAATGGGATTTGGCTCTTGAACAAACATTAGGATAGAGAGAGACTCTATTAGAGGTTTTCTATTGGTGATAAAAACTTTAATCAAGGATCAGATTCCTAATTGAGGTGTTGTGTTTAACTATTTTATCTTCCAATATACTATGTAAATCTATTTATAGGCTCCAATATTTCTGGGAACATTATTGAATCCATGAGACTGTTAATTTGTATCAAATTACAATTAAGAGAGGTGAAGTCCATCCAAAATAAATCATTTGACAATATGCTCGAATTCCACCAAGTAGACAATATACACCACTAGGTAGCCGGTGGAACATCTAGGATCAATTTTGATTTTTGAAAAAATCCCATAGTATAGATGTTATTGGAAAATGGATGGCAGGTGGCCTTTTGACTGAAGCGATGAATTTTTCTACTTCTACCGATAGGCAGGTTCTCCTCAATAATCTAGCCATTAGACTTCTTATAAGAATGATCTCCTATTTATATGTTAACAGTTAGTTGGTTCCTTTTACAGTCGAGTTAGTACAACCTATAGTTTTTGAAATGATACCTTGTCCCTCCAAGTTTCCTTCCAAATCCTTTAATTTATCCTCCGACTTTATTCCAGATCTCAAAACATGATAAAATAAAATTTTAAGCCTTCAACAAGATATTCATGATTCCTTTGAATAGTCTATAATATATTCATTTTTTTAATCAAATAAATTATTAAAATTAACTCAAATGAAACAGTTATAGACACAAAATAGTGTTTGTGATCATTAAAACATCATATAGATAGGTGCGATAATATCTTTATTTTTATGATAAAAAACACTTTATATAAAATAATATATTTAGTGAAAATCAGGTTTTAAATACATAGAAATGTATTCAAGATATCAATGTATATAAGATATTCAATATTCTAAAAAAGTAAATAAATAAAACATACCATACTTTAAAAAAATAGTAAAACAGATCTCCCCCTTTATTAGAAAATTAAGTAATAACACATATAATAAAAAATTTCCTGCCTTTAAAAAAGATTCCTTTAACTTTAAAGTTAAATAAATTTCCTCACTTTAAAAAATGATTACCCCCCATCAATGTTTAATAAATTTATTCCCGTTTTTGTTTATTAAAAAGATAGAAAAAGGAGAGGAATGAGAAAATAATTAAAAAGAATGTTTTGAAGAAAAACTGAAGATAATTTTAAAATTGATTTTCAAAAACCCAAAATAGAGAAGAAAAATTGATTTTAAGATAAAATGAATAGATTTTGAATATAAAAACTCAAAAAACCATCTCTTAGATTCCAAAATCCCATTTAGTAAGAGGATTAGAGAGAGATAATGAGAAAAAAATTCAAAAGATGTTTTTTTTAAAATAGATTTATAAAGGGGTGAAAAATAAATAAAAGATAAAGAGAGAAGAAATAAGGATTAAAAGAAATTAGAAAATTAAAATTGGTAAATACCTATTGGTCAGAGTAGGAAACTTTAGATAGAAGGGAATTGATTTCCTATAAAAATTTCTATTAAAAAGTATTATTTGAAATTACCCCAAATTTAAATGTCAATTGAACAGTTAGCCAGTAGTGAATTTATAATATCTTCACTATTTGATTAGTTTCTCAGAAGAGTGATTAGTTCTCAGTTATATTAATTTGATAATTAATACATCATTTCAAACTAACATAATGAGTCAATACTATTATAAACAATTACTACGACTAACTATTAGTGTCTAATTTAGTTTTATGAAATATGTGATAAAACAGAGTAAAACTAAAAGTAAAAGCATAGCTGAAATGAAACAAGAGGTTCTATCTCAAGAAGAAACCTAATACTCTCCAATTTTTTATCACCTACCACCATGTAGTTTAAATTAATAAATAGTTTATCCACACCCTGGATTGGGGTTCACAACAGCACATAGGCTGTCAGGTCACAAGACCTCTACCACATTTCTTCATGGGTATAAACTACCAGGTCACACAAGGACCTCTCTCACACTTATCTGTGTGGGTAAAAAGGTCTAAGAAGGTATTAGTGAAAGTATATATAGTATCATTTTGTTTTATACATGATACAATGCATGCTTTATAGACAGATACACACACTACTCAAAACTATGTAAAAACATTCACATAATCGAGAAAATTAATATGAGAAAGGATTTAGACGACTCTATGTGTCTTGAGATGTATCTATAGACTCTTCAGATGTAGATGAGTTGAGGCTTGAGTCCTCTTCTGGAAGTTGTCACTAAAATAGTTTGTTGTATTCTGGAATCAATGTATAAGTATGGTTCTGTAGGTATATTCTTCTCCTTCATTGATATGATGAATTAGTTTTTCAATTTGATGTGGAGATTGATTGAAATTTCTCCGTGCGTTCTTCTTTTTTGTTTTTGAGGTCATAGTGGGTGCATGATAGTCGCATATGTTCTTCTCTATTTCTCTCACGCGGGCACACCACTATTATTGTCTATATCTTCAAAATTATTTTATATTCTTGAGGGCCTATAGAGGCCATGATATTTCCATGTTCATAGGTTCATCGTACCTCATAATGTCTACTAAAGGTCCAAAAAAATATTATTAAATATGTCAGCGTCATTAAATGTCTCAAATATGACCGTTAGGAATAAATTTAATAAATAAAAATTTAAACAGTCTATAGGTGACTCTTCTGTTGGTGATTCAGTCTATCAGTGTGGTATACTATTGGTGAGACATCATTTAGTGAGTCATCTATTGGTGATAAATCTATCGGTGAGTCAATTGTCTGTGAGTGGTACATCAATTGGTGATTCATCCTGTCAGTGAGACATCAGTAGGTGACTTTTTGGTCGATGTATTTGTTCTTCTATCATTGTCAGTGCCTCATAATTAGATAATATTGTATGTTCTATTTGTCTTATAGTACAATAATGGTATAATGTGTGAATACCCATAGTTATAGATAGATAATCATTTATAAGCTCATTTAGACTCAAAACAACAGAATTAGTTATATGATTGAAATGGTCTGATATACTAGGAAATCTTTGATATGATTTGGTATTTTTCATGAGGTAACATATGTGACTTGTGATTAAGAAAATATTTGCGATAATAAGGTAAGATATATGTTATAATATATGACATGATTTGGGATAATTAAAACCATTATACTTAGAGATAGTGGCCAACAATATCCTATGGTCCAAAAATATCCCCCTTTTTTATTATCACAAATCATGGCATTATTAAGAATCACTAGAGAATGATTAAAATAAAAAACATTATAAAGATTAATAGGCTCAAAAAATAATTATGGGTGGTAAAATGTATCAGGTTAAAATAATATATTATAATGCATCAATTTACCCCTTTTGTAAGTAAAGAATAATGCATTAATATTGGTTAATAATGTTCTCCCCCTTTTGGGATTAGCAAAAAGTGGAAGTTTAAAAACTAAAATAGAAATGTTTAAAGAGTTAATTTTTAGTCATAATGAAATTATACTAAAATAAAAAGAGTAAAAGAACTCTTCACTATCAAATAAGAAATAAATCCACACTACTTCTTAGGGTTAAGGGGTTCCTTCCCCTTATCAGATGGATCAATGGTAGGTCCAGTAGGTTGTGGTTGAGAAAAAAGAGAATCTGAATGAATCTTCCGCAGAGGTAAATGAATTATTATTGGAAAAGATTGTGCTATGCATGGTTTGTACTGGGAAAACACTCATGATTGAGTTTTTTCTATGATAATAGGCCAGCTCTGGGTCAAGGATTGAGAAACTGACATTGGATAGGAAGTCATTGGCAAAGTATAGTGAATAGAAGCCGCAGCTGGAACAACTATGGCTTCACTCTAAACATGGAGGTATCGTTTCCGCAACTAGATAAAGTCCTCAATGATTTATCCTCCATACTACATTTCTTTTTCGAAGCCATACTTGTTCTCCATAAATTTGTCCAACAGAGGAGTGGAGTCCCTCAATTGCTTAACCCATTCTTTGAATTCTCTTATAATTGGGGGTAAAGTCCAATTTTTTACCAAATACTTAAAGTGACATGTCAATAGGTGCATGGTGTAAATATTAGAGAAATATGAATTAATCCTCTGTGTAAACTCTTCTTGAGTGGAAGATGATTCATTGGTATATAATTTGGCCATACCATACACACAACTACTATTCTTGTAAATCATTTCTAGGATGATAAAACTAGAGGTATCGAATAGATCTTAAATATCCTCTTTTACAATTTTTCTAATTACTTCAATATCCAAAGTCTGAAAGGTCTGACTAGATGTGGATGGAATATTAGTAGGAGTTGAGGTTGAATCAGATTGCACAATTTCCTTTACTTCCTTTCCCACTTTTGACAAATCAGGAACTTTAAGATGAGAAATAAGATCTTCAAGTACTTTCATTAAACTATCCATTGCAGTCCTGTACTCAGTGGTTAAATAATTGATTCCAGTAGTTAACTTCTTCATCTCATTCCCAAGTTTTGTTTTATTTTCATAAATTTTTCAGTAGTTTTAATCAAATTTGGATGAATTTCCTTTATCATAATCTGTTTGATTGAAACAACATCATCTTGAGATGAACTTTCTATGGTAGGAGTATAAATGGAAGTCCATGTTTTCCTTACATGTTCATCCATATACTGTATATCTTTCAAGATATCATTCATCTTGGTGTTTTGTCTCCTAGATTATTCAATATCATATCTCATTTGATATTTTACTAAATGAGTTACTGATAAACATATGTCTTACTTGAATTTTACTAATCAGCCTTAGTGACATAGTCACTAGGAGGGGTCTCAACCACGATTTATTTTTCAATATGTATAAAAACCTCATCACCTGAGTTTTCATAATATAATCCCAATGGAACATACCCAGGATTCCTCATCCATTGAACCGTTACATAATTATCTAGAGGAGTAAGTGTATTTAGCCTTGCTCTACCAAGTTGATTCTCTTCACCAGCTTCATTTTATCTTTGGTGAGGCTCCCCTTCAGAGTCAGCCTTCTTGGATGCTTTCTCCCCCTCAGTTTGATGTTTCTTCCCTACATACACTGCTTGAGGAGTAGGTACCAACTCTTGATTCTGTTGATGTTCCACAGTAGCATCCACCTCAATTCTTTCAAGTTGGCCATCTTCACAACCATCATCACCACAATTTTTGGCATGATGAAGTCCAACATCACCTCTATCACCATTTTCTTCATCCCTATCCTCTTCTTCCTCTTCTTCCTCTTCTTCTGCTTCTTACCCATCTTTATCATTTCCAGAACCACCTACCTTTTCTTCTTCTCTTTGATCCCCTTCTTCTTCTTCTTCATCATCTGAGTCTTTATATTCATACTCCTCACTGCCTCTCTCTTCTATTTCCTCTTTATCTTCATAATCCCTAAAACTTGATTATTTTGAAGGTGAGGATTGTGGTGGACTAGGTTGTACATTGGTTACCTAATGAGGACTTACAACAACATCAAGATCAATCCTGTCATAAATAAAAGATCCTTCTCTATTAGATCCTGCTTCATTACCTCATTGCTCATAAGAGTAAGTATTTTAGTCATTATGACCTAAAACAGTCCCCCCATATATCTTGGTCTAGTAGGGTGATCCACTGGATTGAATTTTTTATAAAATTTATCTTCATCACCATCCCACCTTTTCTTCTATGGATTCCAATAAATCTTCATTCTTCCACAAATAGCCTTATTCAAACAAAAGGAACTGCATTATGATATAGTTTCATCATAGTAATCCACACAACCCTTTTCATTAAACATATCAGATATCATCCATGTGTAAAACAAATAATTTGTCTTACAATATGGTTTTATCATCTCACTAATGTGAACCATTAAATACATGAAAAAAATCACCTTAACCCCATTCTTTAGTAGATAAACCAAGTATAAATCCCGGTACTTCAAATACGGAAAGTCCCCTTTAGTTGTACAAATTTGGTGTTGGATGAACTTGAAGAAAATTCTACACTCTCTAAGAAGCTTAGTAGCAACTGGACTTCAAGGGTCTTCATTTTCAGTAAGTTCTTTCAAAGCTGTCCCAGAACTGAAAATATCACTTTCAGGTGGAGGAGTACCTTAATAGTCATAAAAAATTCCTTCATGAAGAAATTTGAGACATTCATCCCACTTATTTTAAGAGAAAGAAATACTCTTTCTTTTTACCATTTATTTTATCCAATAGGCATCACTTTATTCTAGTAGAAATATAGTATTCATGTAGAACCCATGCACCAGCTTCAGATAACATTCTTTCCATTCTCAGAAAACCATTGAATCCATCCATGATCCTGTAGAAGTTTTAGTAGCAGTGAATTTCTATTCAATTTCCATTCTATAGACACCAATTTTTCTGAATTTACAATACAATTGGCCAGTGCTCGATTTACTGGACCAAAAGATCTGCTAGACTCTCCTTTCTAGTTCCTACTAGGTGGCGACTTATCATAGTATCCTTCGGCATGTCCCCTCATATTTTACATTTCGGGTGCTTATTTGAAGTCTATAAGGTCAATGGTTGTGGGTAGAGTAATCAATGATGGTCTTAAGGTAAGTAGTAGCATGGAACAATTTGATTTTATATCATTTAGGGCTTAAATTGAGTGAAAATTCCGAAGACGCAAGCCGGGTTTCATAAATAATCAAAATAATGACTTTTAGGTTAAATACATAAAACAGTTAAAGGAGTGACTCATCAGTGTAATCATGACAAACATGTCAGCATGATAGTGCTGACATCATAGAGTTGGCATGATAGAGTCAGCATGACAACGTTGTGATGATAATGTCAGCATGAAAGTGTCAGCATGACAATGTTGATATGATAGATTTTATTAGATTTTAAAAAGGAGAAAGTCTATGAGATACTTATTGATTAATCATTCCTAGATTATGTATGATGTAATTTATTCTTATAGAGTTCAATGGATTAGTGAATATGTCTGCAAGATGATATTCATTTCCAATATATTCTAAGGTGCTTTCACTCTTTTTATAATGATATCTCAAAAAGTGATTTCTTACAACAATATGTTTCGTTCTAGAATGATAAAAAGGGTTCTTAGAAATGTTCATAACACTTTTATTGTCACAATTTAGAGGTACATGTCTAAATTGATATCCATAGTATAACAGAGTGTGTTTTATCTAATAAATTTGAGTATAAATACTACTAGAAGCTATGTATTTATCTTCTATATTAGATAGTGCAACATAATTTTGTTTCATACCACACCATGAATCCAAGGACTTTTTCAAAAAGTGACATGTTCCAGAGGTTCTCTATCTATCTAACTTTCATCCACCAGAATCAGCATCAGAATAACTCACTCTATCAAATAATTGTCCTTTAGGGTAAAACAAACCAAAATTGATAGCATGTTAGAGGTATTTAAAAATTATTTTAACAGTATTTATATGAGATTATTTAGGGTTATCTTAAAAATGAGCACACATACACACACTAAACATTATATCTAGCCTACTAGTAGTCAGGTAGAGAAAACTTCCAATCATTTTTCTATAAGTGGTTTGATCAACAGATTTACCGTCTTCATCAAGATCCAATTTACAAGTAGTACTCATTGGAGTGTCACTACTTTTAATTCTATCAAATCTAAATATTTTTAAATAGTATTTTGTGTATTTACATTTATTTAAAATGATACCTTCTTTATTTTGAAAAATCTGAAATCTAAGAAAGAATTTAGGTTCACCCATTAAACTCATTTCAAATTCACTTTACATCATTTTAGAAAAATAAATACATAAATAATTTCTTGAAGATCCAAAAATAATAGCATGTATGTAAATTTGAACTACTAAAACATATTTATAAATTCATTTTATAAAAAGAGTAGGATCAACAATTCCTTTTGTAATGAGAAAAGTAATTAAACTATCATACCAATCTCATAGAGCTTTTTTTAAACCATATAAATCTTTTGTTAATTTTAAAACATGATTTTTAAAACGAGGGTTTATATAACTAGGGGTTCTTTCAACAAAAACATCCTCAACTATATACCCATTTAGGAATGCACTTTTAACATCCACTTGATATATCTTGAAATTAATATGGGCATCATAAGAAAGAAGGATTCTGATGGCTTCAAGTATAGAAACAAGTGAAAAAGTTTCCTCATAGTCAATGAATTCTTCTTGACTATATCCTTGTGCAACCAATATGGATTTATTTCTGACAATATTACCTGATTCATTAACCTTGTCTCTAAACACCCACTTATTTCCTATTGTTAAGGTGTGTTTGGGTCTATCAACAAGTTTCAAAACTTTATTTTTTTCAAATTTATTAAGTTCTTCCTTCCTATCCATCACCCAAAATTCATCTTTAATTGTATCATTGATGTTTTTAGGTTCAAGATGTGACAAAAGTCTCAATGTTCTACCTAGTTTCTAAGAGAAGATCTAGTATGCGTCCCTTTATATAAGTCTCCAACAACAACATATAATGGATGGTTCTTGAGGGTTCTAGTTAGTCTAGAAAAAGAGGTGATAATAATTTCAGGTTCATCTACAGGTTCATGTTTATAATTTTCATATTCTAAAGAATTTGTAGAACTGTTTTATTTAACTGATTGCTTGATAAGAGGATTAGATGATTATTCATTTATGTCCAGATTTGACACATCATATTTAAGGTTGTTTAGTGAGGTCTTAGGTTCATGTGGATCTGTTTCACTGAATTTGATATGAAAAGATTATTCTACACACTTGGTTCTATTATTAAATATTATATAGGATTTATTAGAGGCTGAGTAATTTAGGATGATTCCTTTATCACTCTTGGATGAAATTTTTTCAAGATTGTTCTTTTTATTAAGGATATAGTCTTTGAAACCTAAAACTTTGAAGTAACTAAATTTGGGTTTTCTATTGTTCCACAACTCATAAAGAGTCTTCTTGAAGATAGGTCTAATTAAAACCCCATTAATTATGTAACAAGATGTGTTCACAACCTCAAACAAAAAGTAAATAGGTAGATCATATTCATTAAGCATTGTTTGGGATATCTCTTGTAAATCTCTATTTCTTATTTCCAAAACTCTATTTTGTGAAGGTTTCCTAGGGGTAGAGAAGTTATGACTATAGCCATTGTGTGAGCAAAAAGATTCAACTTCTTGATTTTCAAACTCTTGACCATGACCACTTCTTAAGGATTTTAATCTAATTCCACTTATATTTTCCATTATTTTATAATAATTGGTGAAGTAAGTACATTATTTACTTTTGTGATCCAAGAAATAAGGCCAAATATATCTAGAAAAGTCATATACAAGAACATAGACATAGTGATTACCATTATGACTTGAAACATGAGAGGGTACAAAAAAGTCTATGTGAACCAAATCTAAATGTCTATAAGTTGAAACTTATTTAATTTATTTGAAAGATATCATGTGCTGTTTACCCTTGTGACAAGGATTACAAACATTTTCATTTGAAAAAAATGTTTGGGTAGATCCATGACTTGTACTTTTCATGTAATATTTCTAAGAGAGTGTACATTAAAGTGTCCTACCCTTCTATACCAAAGCCAAGACTCTTTATAAAAGGCACATAAACAGGGGAAAATTTGAGAAATTAAAGAATTTATGTTAACATCATATACATTTTCATTTATAAAATCAGAAAACACTAATTCATTTTTAGATTTAAAAACATTTCAAGTATCATTTTAAAATTTAACATGAAATCCATCATTACATAATTGTGAAATACTAAGAAAATTATATTTCAAACCATCAATAAAAATTACTTTAGAAATTAAAACTACGTTAGAGGTACCAATATGTCCTAAGACAATTATTTTTTCTTTATAATTGTCGCCAAAAGTGACCAATCCACCATCAATGTTGATTAGGTTATTGAATCTTGAATAGTCTTCTATCATATGTCTTGAATATCCACTATCCAAGTACCACAGACTCTTACATGATCTTTTCAAATAGCTTTCCTGCAAAATAATCAGACAAAAACAGATTTCTGTACACATTTTAGTTTGGGTCTAGTAACATTAGTAATCAGTGGTTTAGGTAACCACATTTGATTCATGGGTTTCCTATAATAATTATATAACATATTTGAAAAATATACTCTATTTGGTCTAGAAAAATTAGTGGTAGTAAAAGATTTTCCAGAACTGGAAGTAGCTGCCGAAGTTTAATTGTTAGGTAGGAAAATAGATTTTATATATTTAGTTACAAAGTGTGTTTTAGATAGGTTTCTTTATCTAGGTTGATATCTAATACAAGAAGTTAATTTAAGATTTATAATTTTACTAAGAATTTTAGTAGGTGTATTTTTCCCATTGGTAAACTTTTCTAGATCTTTCTTTATTTGGTCATTAGACATTTTTAGTTTATTGTTTTCATTGTGAAATTGAACATTATTTTCCTTTTCAGCTGTATGTCTAGAATTAATATTTACAGTGAGAGCATGTTTTTTATTTAAAGTTTTTTATTTATATTTAAATTCATTGCATGTATCTTCTAGTATGTTACAATATTCAAATAGTTCATCACTTTTCATATTTTGAGAATCACTTTCATCTTCAGAATTGTAATAATTATGTATTGGAGAATATAAAGTTACCTCAGATGTGTTTTTCATAAAAAACATATTTTCCATGTCATATATCTCATCATGAGATGATACTGATTCACTAGAGCTATCCTCAGAGGCACTCCATGTGGCCTTCATAGCTTTCCTATACTTCCTATATTTGTTTTCAAACTTCATTTTGTATTTTAATTTTGGAAAATCGTCTTTGAGATGTCATCTCTTATTAACTTCATAACAGAAAATGTCCTTTGATATGTCATTTATTTTCCATCCCCTTTTCTAGTTTCCCTTGTTATTATATATTCCTTTATAATTGGGATTCCTATATAAATTATTCTGCCTATAGAATTTCATTAATCCTATAGCCAGCTGAGCCATCTATTCATCACTATATGATATTGATTCATCATTACTAGTTTTTTCAATAGATGCTAGCACCTTATATTTTTCCCTTATTCATAGAGGTATTAGTCTTGAAGGCTACATATTTTCTATTAGCTTCATCCTCTTCTTCCTGGTTGACTTTCAGTTCTTCTTCATACGTCATCAATTTTCCAATGAGCTCTTTGCCATGTAGTTTTCTGAGGTCACGTGATTCTCTAATAGAGATAAAATTTCCTCTCCATCTATCAGGTAAGCATATGAGAATCCTCCTAATTTTTTCTTTTGGCAGTAGTCACCTTTCCTAGAGAGCTCATGGTGTTAACTATCTCATTGAACCTGAGATAAATGTCCAAAATAGGTTCATTAGTCTTAATCTTAAAGTTATCATACTTCATAGTATATTTTTTAAAACTCATTTCCTTGACATTAGTTATTCGTTAATGTGAAACAACTAAGGTGTCCCAAATTACGAAGGCAGTTTTAAAAACAAAACTTCTGTTGAATTCCATATCTCCAAGTGCGTAATATAAAGCATTTATGGCTTTAAAATTATTACTATAGGAATCTTTAGCAGTATCACACCATGTATTTCTAGCAGTATCAGTGATATCATATTTAGTCTCTATAGCAGACCAAATTTCAAATCCTATACTCTCTAAATGAATTTTTATTTTAGTTTTCAATTGAGCATAGTTTGTTACATTGAAAAATGGTAGTCTTTTTGTAGAAGAACCTTCCACCCTATTTTCCATAATAAAATTTTAGATAAATATTTTAAAGAGATAAAAATTTAGTATTAACATAAATTTTAAGATCATTGAAGTTCAACTAAAATCACAGTTGAAAAAGTTTGAAAAAACATTGAAAATAAAAAAATCAAAATCCTCTGATACCAAATGTTGGTCAGATTGGGAAACTCAACAGGGGGCGAGTTGAGTTCCTATAAAAATTTCTATTAAAATGTATTATTTGAAATTTCCCAAAATTTAAAATTCAATTGACCAGTTACCCAGTAGTGAATTTATAAGAGAGTGACTGTTCGATTAATTTCTCAAAAGAGTGATTAGTTCATAGTTTTATCAATTTGATAGTTAATACAACTTTTGAAACTATCCCAATGAGTCAATACTTTTATAAACACTTTCTAAGAGTAACTATGAGAGTTCAATTTAGTTTTATGAAATATGTGATAAAATAGAGTATAAATGAAAGTAAAAGCACAAAGAAAATGAAGCAGTAGGTTCAATCTCAAGAATAGACCTAATCCTCTCCACATGATGATCACCTACCACTAAAGAGTTTAAATTAACAAATAGTTTGATCCACACCCTAGATCGAGGTTCACAACAGCACACAAGCAGTCTGGGTCACAAGTCCTCTACCACAGTTCTCTATGGGTACAAACTACCAGGTCACACAAGGTCACCATACACACTTATCCATGGGAGTAAAAATGTGTAATAAGGTATGAGTAGAAGTATTTCATGTATCCATCAGTTTGATATAGGATAAAACATGTGATTTATAGAAAGATACACACACTACTCATAAATATGTAAAATAATGTACACAATAGTGCAAATAAACTTGTGAAAGGATTTAGAAGGCTCTGTGTGTCTTGATATGCAACAATAGACTCTTCAGACGTAGTTTAGATGAGGTTTGAGTCCTCTTCTGAAAGTTGAAACTAAAACAAAGTGTCTTTTTTTGGCTTCCGGGTAGAAGTATGGTTCGGTAGGTACATTCTTCTCATTATTTGATATGTTGAAGTAGTTTGTAAATTTCATGTGAATCTTGATTGAAATTTCCCCATGTGTTATCATTTTTGTTCTTGAGTTCACATGGGTGCATGAGAGTGGCACATGTTATTCAGTATGTCTCTCACGTGAGCACACCACTCTTATTGTATCTATCTTCAAAATAATTTTATATTCTTGAGGGCTGACATAGAGAATGATGCTTCCACGTGAATAGGTTCATCGTACCTCGTACTATCTACTAAAGGTCTGACAAAATATTATTAAATATTTCTGTATCCTTAAATGACTCAAATACGACTATTTAGAATAATTTTAACAAATAAAAATTTAAACAGTCTGTAGATAGATCTTCTTTCGGTGAGTTAGTCTATTAGTGTGTTGTCCTATCAGTGAGACATCAGTTAGTGAGTCCTCTATCAGTGATACATCAGTCAGTGAGTCATTTTTTTGTCAGTGAGACATTAGTTAGTGAGTTGTCTTATCAGTGAGACATCAGTCAGTGACTCATCTTTCAATATCTTAGTTCTTCTATTGGTGTTAGTGACTCATACTTAGATAATTTTAGACGTTCTTTATGTCTTATAGTACAATAATGTCATAATGTGTTAATACCCATAGTTACACATATATAATCAGTTACAATCTTTTTTTATTAAATAAACATAATTAGTTATATGATTGAAATGATCTGATATACTATAGAATCATTGGAATGATTAAGAATTTTTCATGAGTTAATATATGTGACTTGTGACTAAGACAACATTTGTGATAATGAGGTAAGATATTTGTTATAATATGTGACATGATTTATGATAATTAAAACCATTATTGTTAGAGATAGTGGACACTAATATTCTATGGGCCAACAATACCTTTTTCAAAACACTTATTCCCTCATAGAGTAGTTTTTCTTCTTCTTTTAGGATTGAGAAGCCTTAAATAGTTTCATTGGATTTGAAAACATGCCTTGAAATCATCTTCTAATTTTTATTTTTTCTAAGAGTACTCAAAAAACATTACTAGATAGATAAGAATATGTATAAATTTTTACCAAACAAAATTATTCCTTTATGATAGTTAAAATAAAACTTTTAAAAATAAAAGATCATATACATAATTAGTCAAATAATTCTTGAAAATGATATTAAACCATAATTAATTAACAAATAAATAAAAAATTTATATATTGTTTGAAAATATATTTATCTTAAAATTTTAAAATTGTAAAATTATAATAAAAATTATTTGTTTTAGAAAATACATCTTTGAATTTTTAAAATAGGAGAATTTTTTTTTTGAAAAAAGTAATTTTAAAAAAAGACTCTTAAAAAAATTAAAATTTTAAGAGATAAGGATCCCCATCAATTGAATGAAAAAGAAATATATAAAGATCATAAACATGGAATAAATAATAGAAAAAAATAGATGAAGAATTTAATAATAAAGAGAATAACATTTAAACAAATCAAGAATAAAAATTAATTTTCAAAAGATTATGTAAATTAGAAATAGTAAAATGGAATGATTCACAAGTCTACCATTCATAATTTACCTTTAATAAAATGAAAATGATAAATTTATAGAGGTTTAGTGAAAATATCAGTGTGTTGATAGCCTATCGTAACAAATTCTAATAATATATCACCGTTTTAGAAGTGATGTTTTAAGAAATAGTGCCCAAGATCATTATGTTTAGTGTGATAGTTATAGATAATTTTTGTAGATATGTTTATTTCATTGGTATTATTGTATCTAATAGGGATACATTCATGTGTAATTTCAACATCCAAGGGAGTGTGTTTCATCTATATTATTTGGGAACAATAACTCCCACCAACTATGTATTCTTCTTTGACTATAGAAAGTGAAAATGAGTTTTTATTCTTAATACTCCATGAGGAAAATGATTTTTCTAAATAGGTGGAAAGTCCCACATTTACATTTACTGTCTAGTTGGAATCCACAAAAATCAGTGTTAGAAACACTAGTTAATTCAATAGAATTCACCCTATTGATAAACTAATCTATTTATTTTTCATTTTTTTAAATAACAAAAAATATTTTTAGAAGATTTAAGAATATATTCATTTGTATTGGATTAAAAATCATTACAAAGACCAATATTTAACTTGATTTTAGGCCAGTACATAGTAAAATAAAGTATACTAAAAATCATACTTTAATAAATATTGTTGTCGATTAAATTAGCATCTTCATCCAATGATAGATTACAGGTTATAATCATGGGTGTACTAATTTCCTTAACTTGTTCCATAATAAATCATTTTAGAAGTTCATTATTATATTTTTCTTGGTTTATAAAAAAAAAGCATCATTCATTTGAGAAATTTGAAAACAGATAATTAATTTGGGTTCACAAATAAAGCTCATCTCAAATTCCATTTTCATTAAATCATAAAATTCAAAAAAAATTATTAGTTTTTGTGAAAATAAAATCATCCAACTAAATTTGGACAATTAAAAAATTAGTATATATTAGGTTTAGAAAATTTTCTAAATCCACTTTTCCAGTTTTAAAACCATTTGATAAAAGAAAATTAGATAAATGTTCATACAAAGTTTGATGGGATGGTTTTAAACCATAAATATATTCAGTTAAATTTTAAAACCTGATTCGGATATCCAAGATATTCTAAACTATGTGGTTTCATAATAATAACATTTTAGTTTATAAAACCATTTAAGAAGGTAATTTGGAAATCTATTTGAAAGAGTTTGAAATTAAGTTGAGGGATAAATGAAAAAAATATTTTAATATATTCTAACCGAGTGATGGGGGTAAACATTTCACAATAGTTGACTATTTATTATTTTTTATAACATTTAATTACTAAGTGGGATTTATTTATAGTGATACATTAAAGTTATTCTAACTTATTCCTAAGAACCCATTTGGTGCCTATAATGTGATGATATTATATTTTCCATGAGAGTAAATATATATTTAATTTTGAATTTATTTAGTTCATCTTTCATGGAAAGAAAACAATTTTCATTGTTAAGATGATCAATAAGAATTTGTGGTTCTAGGTGAGAGAAGAAGTCGAGATGATTAGCTTCATTTAGAATTGATATTCTATAAATAGTTCACAATTTAAAATATCTAATGATATTTTTAAGGGGACTTCATTTAGATTTATTAAAATATTTAGGTGAAGAAGTTGAAGGTGATTATTTTTTAGCTTAAAATTATTTAGATTGAAAAGTTTCATTGGAAGTTAAAACAAAATTTTAAATAATTTTTTTTGAGAAATATATTTTTGAATATTTTCATTAAAAACAATATGAAATGATTATTCAAACATTTTAGTCCTTTTTTATAGAAACAATATTTCTTACTTGAGTTAGAGTAACAAATAAATACAACTTCATTATATTTTGAGTCAAATTTTGCAATATGGTGTTTTTCTTTTAGAATAAAACATTTAAAACCAAAAATATTGAAAATAAATCTATTTTTTTTAATTTTTTTAAAGTCCATAGAGGATATTTTAGAAAAAATGTCTTATGAGAACTTGATTAATGATAAAGCATGAAATATTGAACAACATAACACAATAATATTGAGGTAAATTAAATTTACTTAGTAGAGTTTGATATATTTCTTAGAGAGTTTGATTTCAACATTCTACTACATTATTTTCATGGGGGGGGGGGGTTTAGGTGCTGAAAATGAATGATCATATCTTGGAGAAGATAATAAATCCTCAAATTCGTTGTAAAATTATTCTCCATGATCACTTCATATAGAAATTATTTGATAAATATTTTCATTTCAAACCTTTTTATAAAAACTGATTTTTTACAACATTCAATTTTATAAGATAAGAAGTATGCCTAAGTGAATCATGTAAATTCATCAATAATAAAAAAATTATTTTATTTACCTTTGATTATTCCAAATATAGAAGGCTTTAATAAATAAATATGAATAAATTTAAGATATTTATATGTATAATACCATTTTTTAGATTTAAAATAATATTTCTATTGCTGACTATACTAGAATGATTCAAAACGAATGCCATCTTTGAACTTAATTTTGGGTAAATATTTTACTATTTTATAATGATTTAATTTGACATGTGAGTGTGTGATATAGTGACCATTGTTACCTTAACAAATCCAAAAATCACAAACTTTTTCAGTTAATAATTTGAAAATTTTACTAGTGAAATAATTTAAATTTTTTATATAAAAAGTTTTAAAATGATAATTGGAAAATAAGATGTTTCTTTTGGATTTATTATTTTGCAAAATCTCCTTAGAAAGAAAATTTAAAAATTTTATCACACAATTTCCTAATGATTATAAAATCTTCTTTCAAGACTCTGGAAAATAATAAAATATTAATAAGTGTTTATTTAGAAAATTTGATGGTACCATACCCTATTATCTTACTATTAGAGTTATTACTTATGGTGACATCAAATCCTTTTAGTTCATCAATTTGATTAAATTTATAGAGGACAATATACACATGTCTTGATAAAAATCTATCATGGTACCATATTGCTTCATGGTCTTTTTCCATAAGAAACTTTTACTACAAAATCAAAAGACTAATGTTTTGGTATCCAAAAAAAGTTAGGTCTATTGATGTTATCCAATAATGATTTAGGTATAAATATTTTTTCTGTATGTGATTTTATATTGGAGATAATGGAGGTAAGTTGAATTTATTATTTTCTACCATATTGTTAATTCTTGGAATCACATTCATAAATTATATTGCCTATTTTTTTTACAGTAATTGGAAAAATATATTGTGATAATCCAGTTATAAAAATGGTTTTTGATATATTCTTTTAGGTACTTGAATGATTATAGAAACAAATACCATACAGTTATTTTATATATCCTTGAGGGCCCAAAGTTTTATTTTTATTATTTTTACCTTGAGTGAATTTAGAGAGAGAAGGATCTTGAATCGTTTGGTTATATATTTTAGATTATTAATATCTGGTTGTTTCTTAATTTTCATGGATAATTCTTAACTTTACTTATAGATTTTTTCTTTCTCATTTAGAATTTTTTCATTTTATTTAAGCACTTTAATTTATTTTTAATCATATTTTTTATATAATGAATTATGTTTATGAAAACCATTTTTGATTTGATCACTTGTGTATTTTATGTCTTTTTAATTATGGTGTCTTGTGGAGCTAGGGGAAGAACAAGATGAAGAGGAAAAATAATTAAGAGAAGAAGGGGAAGATAAGGAAATTATAAGAGGGGAACTAACCTTAAATCCTTCTTCAACATGTGACATAATTCACTTAGCACTTGATTTTCTTGAAGCGGTCAAGGATGTTGATTTCATGTAGTCATTTTATTTCACTCCATGTTATAACTTTGTGATCCTTTTTACCTTGTTTATTTTCTTTAACATTATTTTTATGGATATGGAACTCCAGCGAGATTTGACCCTTTTTCTTGAATTTATAATATGTCACTTCTAGTTGCACCTTTTTATTAAACCTATTGGTTTGATTAAAAGCTTTATTTTGATTGAATAATATATTCATTTTATTGTAAAGTTGGGAAAATTCTTAAACTTAAGATTAAGATGAATCATCATCGGTTTCTTTGAATGTGATTGTATTATTTAATTTTTTATCTTTATTTAATTATTTATAATCTTATCTCTTCATAGTAATTATATTAATCATTAGAGATGCAATAACTTATTTGACCATAATTTTCTTCACATCCATTAATTATTTTATTTCCACGACCATTGGTGCCTAATTTCTTGTAAATAACCATAATATCTTTTTTTTGTTAAGGGTAATATTGAAAAACCATCACCAAGAGACTTTAAACCATTTCCTATGTTAGTAAAACATTTATATATACTAGTAATATATTCATTTGTATATAATTATAAAATAATTCTTATAGTAGGGGTTTAGATTAATGGTAGACACCCTATAATCCTACATGAAAAATGTGGGTTCACAACCCATTGGGCGCAGGTCACTGTAGTAGTAATGTAGTAGTAGAGACACTTTAGTAATTTCAAAACTGGAGCAGTGGCAGTCATTGTATCTATAGCAACAACGAGCACTATAGTAGCAGCGAGAACTACAGTAACATATATTATTGTAGAAGTAGTGGTACTGTAGCTGTACTGTAACAGTTGGGGCACTATAGTGATACTATTCATAGAATGGGCCTTGGGAAACAATTTTAGGCCTACGGCCCATGTAATGGTATACATACCCACTTGATCTTTAGGAAAAATATATATAATGTAATAAAGAGCATGGTTTGGGGTTATCCCTGGGGGGGGGGGTATGGAATGACCTTCCTTTTAGGGATGTGTGTGTGCAGTGTGTGTGTGTGTTTTATGTAATTGTAACCTCAAGCACCTAATATATAATATATAAAATCAACAAATTTCTACTTATACATGTCTTATCTAGTATCTATACCCTTTTTCTTTCCATCATGAGTGACTTCTTATAATTTCTATATTTCATGGGTAGTTTCTTATGTAGAAACCTGATTAAATTCATTTTGGTCAAGACCATAATGTAGACCATTTAGGTATTTTCTAATAATTTCAAAGGATTCAATATCATTAGGTTCCCATATAACTTATAGTTCTTTAGTAGGATTATATTCATGCATAACCATTTTCTAGAGGCTACATTATAATAATAATAAATGTTGACATATAAGTTTTCTAATAGAAATAATCTATGACATCAAAAATAGGAGAATGCTTATAATAATTATATGCCATTATAAAAATATCAAAAATTGAAATTTATGAAGATTTTTCTTGAAAATAGTATCTTAAAACAATTTAAAAAAAGGATGAAAACATAATTTTGAAAACAATATCTTTTTTAATAAAAGAAAAAATAACCCTTTAATACAAATTTTTAGTCAGAGTAAGATGAAAATGGGGGGCGGTGTTACATTCCCTTAAAAAATTAAGTTGAATGGTTAATTAAAAATTAAATTATATTGATATGATAAAGAAATAATTATGATATGTATTGAAAATTTAAGTTCAATATTAATTGAGTGACTATTAATAGTTGAAAAGGATGTGTCAAATTTATAAAATTATACATATCGAGTTTGACCTGTAATATAAAATAAAATATTGATGTAAAAAATAAAATAATTAGAAAACACAAATTGACAAGGGAGTTTTGAAATAAATCATTGTGCGTCCATACGATTCCTCCCATCAGTATGAATTTTTGGTGTTATTACTCCTTTGATCTTGAAAGTGATCAAGAAACTCGTCCTTTATGATTATTTTTGTGACCACCCTATTAACTTCATTGGTATCCAAGGAACCATCCCTGACTTTTTCAGTTGTGAAAACTCGTTGTTGAGGGAGATGGGATTAAGTTAGGTTTTCTTGGTGAAAAGTCATTAAAAAGATGGTCTGTAATATATTTTAAGGATTTTTACAATTGATGTGAGATATACATAGAATATAAAAGAATAGATACTGAGATATTTATTAACGATTAAATATGTATCTAGAAATAACATTCATATTGGAGAGAGTCCACTAAAGATTCATCGTTGGAGAGAAAAAAGTTTATCTGGGATCAAATTCTCAATTTAGGCATTATCATTAACCAGTTTATCATCTAATACATCAAGGATAACTGTTTATATTCTCCAATATTATTTGAAATTTTATGAAATAAATGATTCATTATAAATTATCAAATGAAAATAAAGAGTGGTGGGGTCCCTAAAATATAAATACTTTAATAATCTGTCTGAAATCCACCGGGAAATCGGTATACACCATTGAGTAATTTTTCGAATACCTAGGCATGAATTGTTCATAAGGAACTACAACATAGAGACCTTTTTGGGAAAAAAACTAGAAGGTATCCTTATAAAAAAGTAATGAATATCTCTAGTTCAACCTTTCAACCAATGATCCTCTATTGGATGGTTGAAAAACTTCCTCTAACAATGTTCTTATGTCTATATGACACTGGATAAATGTTGAATCCTATAGTTCTTCAAACATCACAACACTCTAAGATTCCTTCCAAAACATTCAGTTGATTCTCTAACTTTATTCACAATATCTAAAAACAAGATAAAATAAAATTTTAAGTCTTCAGTATGATCTTCATGCGGCCTTTGTATATTCTTTAATATCTTCATTAAGTTCATCACTGACATGACTAAAATTCACTCAAATGACACTATTAGAAACAAAAAAGAGTGTTTTTGATCATCAAAATATCATGATAGATTGATAGGTACTAAATATGATATAACCTTTTGGTATCTCACGATTTTTTTATACATGAACATCTTGAATTATGCATAATAGATGTTTTGACTGCATACTTATATAGTAATTTTAATAATGATGTTTATATGAAAATAAAAAAAGGATTCCAAATGTTTGAAAAATTATCTTAAACTCAAGATATTTATTATATTATTTTTAATAAATCCTTACATGGATTAAAGTAGTTAGGTAATATGTGGTATAATTTTCTTTGTGAATATTTGATGAATTACGGTTATAAAAATGATCCAAATTTTCCATGTGACATCATTAGGAAGAGTAGATCTACAATTTTCATTATTGAAATATATATTGATGATTTTAATATTATTGGGGCTCACAAGGGGTTTTATAATGTCTTAGAATATTTAAATAAAAAAATATAAATTAAAGACTTTATAAATACAAATTTATACGATGGATTACAAAATAAAAGATTTTGGAATTATTTTTTTCTTCAATATTGATATAATGAAAAATCAATCCATTGATTTTATATGTATGAATCACATCAATTAAGTAAAAAAATGGTAATATACTCTCTTTATCAAGATAATTAACCTATTTAAGTGTTTTAAATGGATTATTATCATCCAAATATAAACATAAAAAAATCTAAAACCCATAAAACTGAGGTTCCACCTATACATTTGGAATGAATAATAAAATGAAGAAAGAAAGAAATAAACTTTCTCTGTTGATCCAACTCATCAACACATGTTTGATGTAGATAAATGATAATCAACCAATAGGTTCCTTCATATTAGGGTATCTACTGATTACATGAATCCCCCAATTCCTAATAATTATATCTCTAAAAAAATAGTTTTCTAGAATCATATGTTTTATGTTTAAAGTGAAAAGAGAGATAGATAATCACAAATTTGAGGAATTATAATTAGGGAAATGAGTCACACAATGAAAACCATTTTTTACTAATGATTGAACCACTTATATAGTATTGAAATAACCCAAAACATTTTACCAAAATTTATGGGACATTTTTTAACATTTTCTAATGTTTCATCTTCTTAAAAATTTAGTTTAACTATCACATCAAATTTTTAACATTTAAAAAATAAAATAATAATTCCAACCTTTAAAATTTGATTATTTTATGATGAATAACTAATAACTATATCCATCAGAGATTAATGTGTATGACTCCCATTAATTATCACATAATGTGTGTGGACATGAAAGATACACAATGACGTAATGTCAAACACTAGACCATGGTTGTTACCACAAATGAACATGATGTTTCCACCACTAGAGGAGACGGGGCCAGAGTGGAGGTATCCAAGGGGATTTAACATGGTCAAATTGTAGATGAGGAGTCACCTACAAGGACTAATAAGGGTTTCATGAAAGAATAAGGGGAAGAAGGACTACTCCTCCTTACCTCCTCCTCTTGAGACCTGAACTGCGAAGAAGATGAAAAACAAAAAGAAGGAAAATGAGCCTTTGTATGAACAGGGTGATCAAGACATGATTCTCCTTTTAAGATCTAAAGAAGAAGTGATGGATCAGACCTTGATGATCAATGCATCAGAGGAGGAGGCATCCATGATGATGGGGTGGTCGCTGGAGGTGTCTCATAATGAAGAACAATTTACATGGATTGACAGAGAGGACTCCATTCTGGTTCGGGGTTTCAACAGAGGGATAATAAGCATTGAAGAGTACATTCAGACATGGGGTGAACTTGCTTCTACATTAGAGAAAATGATTTCTGAGGAGGCTGATATACATGTTACATCCCTATCCTGGAAACTTTTCAGGAAGAGAGATTCAGGTAATATTAAGTTCCTCTTTAATGATCCTGGTTAAGGGTGGATTGGGGTAGGTTTTTGCGAGGGTTGGTTGAGGTGAACCCCTTGGTCTTTGGATGTGTGTCTTTTTTTGGTTATTTGGTGTTTTTTTCCAGCTTTCTACTTAGACCTGCGCCAGAGGGGGACCAGATCATGAAGCCTTTACCGATGCAGGCCTTTTGGAGTGGGATGCTGAGAGGGTATGGCTTTGCCATCGGTACCGTGCCCGTGAACTTCTGCACGATACTATTTGCTGAAAGGTCATACATTGGTGAGGCTTTTCTACTGGATTATCTGCTGGGGTGGGGTAGGTCTGGTGGTTTTCATTTGTTGTTTTTTATCCTGTGGACTCCTCTTCTTTTTCAGACTGTCTCTGGGGTTTCTCACTTTTTTCCTCAGAAGTGTTTGGATAATAAAAAAGTAATTTTTAGTCAGAACATGATGTGTTATTACCCCCAAAATATGGTTGATTCAGTAAATACTCTAATAATATCCCACTTATACTAAGGCATCATTCACTTAGTTCTCTTTCAAATTATATCTCATTATATATAAAAAATTATGAATATAGGTTTTCGGAATAGTGATTGTGCTAATCAAGCCCATGCAGAATTTTCTTTTATCAGATCCAACAAAATATATACAAGAACATGAAAAATTACCCTCATGAAAAATAAATATACCCAATTAATCATGATAACTAATTCTGAAGCTAAAATAGAGGATTGTTCACATTAAATTTATAATTAATTTTTTTAACAAGAATTACCTCGATCTTGGGAATATTTATTTGATAAAGATATTGATCATTCCAAACCTTGTTCGGATTATACCGTAGTTGAACTAATAGTAAAAAAAAAATTACCTTTAACAGTGATCCAAATGTGCTTTTGGATCACTGGACGATACTGATGAAACATTGGGTTATATCACCGATGATCTAAACATGTTGTCTTGTACATCATGATCTTATAAAAAAATCCATCTCATTTGAGGATTATCTCTATATTGTTCTCTCAATCATGAGAGGGTGAAAATAGGTTGATAAATTCTCTCACTCTTAAGAGGAACACTAGTAATGTCACTTATTGGGAGAGAATTCTCCCCAGGAGATTCACTGTGCACAATGATGTCCCAACCAACGAACCCTTGGAAATGATATAACCATATATATATATATAGCTAGGTTAAAATATAAAAAAATTCACAATTGAACTTCATTATACTATTAATCCTTAGTAAACTTCATGTATAATAATAATAATAATAATATTTCCTTGATGTGCACATGTCTCATGGATAAAATAAATACCATTCACTAAATAAATAAATTTATATTTATTTAAATGATGTTTACTATATCATTCCCAATAGTCCCTTTATATTGGTCCACATTTCCTCCTCAACATTTACCAAACCTAAAATAATAAATATTATTCATTCGATAAATAAAGAATTATTATATTCATAGTCTTTTAAAAAAATATTTATTTTATTATTCATATAACTAAAAAATATTTATTTAATAATAAATAATTTTTAATAATTTATGAATATAATAAGATATAAATAAATATTATATTTTATAGTCTTGCGAATAAATTTTTATCTAATATTAAGATCGAATATAAATACAGTGATAAAAACTTTGCGATTAATAAATCCTGAATTAATATTATTCACCTTCAGTAAAATATTGTTTATTGAAATTGTTAAAATATAATAGAATTTAACTAAGATCGATGAATATAGTAAGTTGATAACCCTTAAGGCCTCTTCCTCAGTGGCATTAGGAAGGGTTTTCTAAAATCTAATATGAGTGTCTTGAAACATGTAGAGACACCCTTATAAGAAGAAGATAATTCCAAAAGAATGATAACCAAATATAAACACTCAGTGTGTAATATATTCCCTTTGTCATGACATATCCTAATTAAGAAGGTTCCAAACTTGTGCCATTAACCTATATGCTATATTTCTATTTTTTCTCACATTGAAATGTACCCATCAATTGACCATGGATAAGGAATTTTTTCTGACAATTAAATTACAATCAAAGAGTCTGGAATAAGATCTTCTTTAAAAGGAAGGGATAAAACCTATACTGAATTATTCATTAATTCAATATCACTATGACACACCAAACATAGCCTAATTATCCATGATCATATGTCACCATAGTTTTCATAAATACATAAAATTACGTGACTAATGATATGCATTAATAACAACCTCAAGTATAAGGATCATTAGAGACATTCGTATATAAAAATTTCAAGGACACACAAACAAATGAAATTATTATTTTGGGGTCTATCCTCAAAATATCATGTCATATATATTTCTAAGAGAAAATTTAATGAAATAAATTCTCATCCAATTATGAGTACACACACCTAATATCCAACATACTATGTGTTCCATCATAGGATGTTATCTTGAACGTAGGGAATAAGTTTAAGAATATCACTGTAGTACTTCAAGGTTCTAATCATAGCATGGAATTATTATGAACTATTAATTTGAGAGATGATATATGAAATTATAACAATAATTTTACACATAAGAATAATTGATATGTGATAATAAATTAATTAATACTCAAGTCATTGAATATATATACATAATGTAATGTATAATGTAGTTATTTCTAGAGCACAAGATCCAAAAAACTCCAACTTACACTAGATATAACTCCTAATGACTGGTTAGATATGAAATGTTAAACATGATTATACTGAGTATGACCTTATCTTCTTGGAATAAAATTTTTTATATGACCAAGGTTGGTGTTTACACACATATTTTTGTGAATCTAATTACGACAACCTCACTATCTTTAGGAAAATTGCACAAGTAGTTATATAACCATGTATATACTACATGCTTCTTATTATAAATATGAAATATTGAATAATTCCATAGTCAATGATTATCATAAAATGAAAATAATATTACTATTTTAAAATAACCATAAATTGAACAAATCTTATCTAAACAACTTCTTAAGCTACATAAAAAGACACAAAATACATGGTTATGGTTGATATAGAAACCACATACTCTAATAAGTTTGTATTAAATATCACCGTATCCCAAATGTGATTCTAGATCAAAGTTACTTGAAATAAATCTAGTCATATATCACCTTAAACATTGGTATTTTCATTTCTCCTTTTACCAAGAGCTCATAAAATTATACTGTCCTCAATATTATCTAATAGTTGAAACTAAGAGTCTATTAAGTTTTTATGGTCTTTTTTTATATTTACCTCTTATACACCATAAATATGTATTATCAAAAATTTATTACATATCCTAGTATGGGATAGATTCACAACACTTAATCATATGGAATTTTATTCATAATAATAATCTAATATTGTTCATATGCATGTTATCATGGATGAATTTCATACCAATGAATAAGGGAACAATTTAGTTTTGAATTGTTCCATTATGAATTTTTAAACACATGGTCAACTTATGTAATATGGATAGATTTTTCATCCAATATATATATATGTCTATAGATATTGTTATATTAAATTCTCGTTGATATTTTTATGTCAATATAAGATAAAATAATTACTTAACCTTATAAAATGGGTAAGAAAAATTATCTATTTAGATATGATTTAAATATATATAACTTTAAAACAATTGAACTGTCATGAACCTCTTTTTGACACATAACACTCCTTCATTCAAAATGAACATTCTATGATCACTGTTCTTATTTTATCCACAAAGGGATTTGTGAAATTTTTATATCTTATTGAAATTCATTGGTCTCACCAACCCTTCTGGTTGTGTCCTGTTGACATGATATATATGTTATCCATTTATGGAAAATGGAATTGATATCTAACCACCCAATAAAATGATCAAAGAATGCTACTATTATAAGTAAAATTAAAATATATTTTAACATAATGATTTGAGTAAAGGTTTTTACATAGACTATGTCTTAGATATCATTTAAATATTTTAATAATCAATCATGATTTACTGGAACTAGATTGTACCATATATATTTATTTTCTATAAAATACTCACAAGTAGAATCATGTTTAGAAAAGTAAAAAATATAGAGCCCCATATTTTTGGTACATGGAATCCTTAAATGAATTAATACATACTTTACAATCATAAAAAGTTTCCATTTACAACTTCTTTATTGGAGTATTTATTCTTATTTAATATTATATCATTGGTCATGGTGCATATAAAAAACACCTCTTTGCTTTTAAATTACTATATAGTTTGGTCTGTTGGAACACATCCTCCCATTGAACATAGTGGAGTTTATTTTCCCAAGTTCTCTTATATACATGTAGAGCATATAATTCACTGGATTCTATCTTTCTCCTACTATCTCAAAATGAGATTCGATTCCCACTTATAGAAATATATTTGATCTAAAAATAATATTAGATGATAATATGCATAGTTGTTATAAGATAATTAACTACGATTTACTTAAAATTTCATTGATATTTTTTAAGGTTATTTTTTATTAACGAAATCCATGCAGGAGGCCCTTCATCCCCACCTCATGGTGGGAGAAAGAGATGAAGGCCCATAGCATCACTGAAAAAATAAGCTTACAATCATTGGGAAAAGAATCCTAGGTGGTGAATAAAGTCACTCTCTCATTTGGTATACCTTTTCTCAGTAAATCATCCAGCACATAATTTCCTTCTCTCCTTGTATGTCTCACATAAATACCTTGATTAATGAAATCCCTAGATTTCCTAATAAAGTAAGACAAATACCATGAAATAATATCTTTTTTTTAGAATCTCATGGAACACTGTAGAATCTAATTCCACTTACTCAATCTAAATAATATATATATCACATAGAATGATACCAGTTTCCAAGTCTCAAGTCTCTACTCTAATATAATTACCTAGACCATAATAAGAACTAAATCTAAAATAAATTGATCCCCTACAATCTCTTACGAAATAGCCTCCTCTTATAATTCCATCCATACAAGATCCATCAATATTAAACTTATACATCATTCCTGATGGATTTTATCTTACCCACTGACCCTAATGAATTTGGATGGTATCATCCAGATTAATGAAAGTTTCCTGGAAAAGGGTTTTGAGGAACTACATTTTCATACGACCCTTTATTAGGGAATCAGCTCAGCAACTAATTTCTTCACGTATACCTATAAAAAATGGAATGTTTTATTTTTTCATCATATTTTTTTCTTCCCATATAATATAACAGGAGTCTACAAAATCTATTGTAGAGAATCTAACCACTACACCTTACAATCCAGTTCGATGAAACCATGTTTCAAGGATCCCCTGAACTAAGTACCCACTATCATGAAAATTCATGCCTTTCCTTAGGATATACCAAACCACTATCACTCAATCACCCTAGAGAAAACAGTCTAGGTCATTTCCTCTTTAGGTTTGGTGTAGCATTGACACCTAGATGCTAATTTTACCCATTTCTTCTAAACATGTTCTTCCATCTGTAAAGTGTTATTACTTATTCTCTATACAAGAAAATTAATCTTACCTATAATATCTTTGCACCTAGGTTTGGATTCCCATGCATCAATATCACCTATTGGATGAATTATATTTATGTACTCCCAACCATAAAATTTACCTGAGACTAAGATTGAAAATACACACCTATCTGGATCCTCAACATTCTTGATACTATGATATTTTTTTTCTGATCATCATTCAGGATGGTTTCAAGGAATTTCAAAAACATTCTTTCCACATTTAATGATATACATATAATTAAGTACCCAAGAAAATGATTAATATCACCTGACCCATTGTAATTTTATAGGTTTAGGTCACTGAATCTCACAATCCACCGATTCACACCCTGTAGAACCTCCAAGTGCTTGATCATGCAGCCCGAGAGGCTTGGAATTATCCTAGAATGATTAGAACAGTCCCTATAGTCATCTCTATACCTATCGTCCATGAACTTAGACCATAATGATGTACCCCCAATTACTTCCCATGCCAGCCTTGCCTACAAGGCTTTCATCGTCTCTGTCATGCTATGTTATTTGATGCCTCCTTCTTCTAATTATTTTGCAAGGAACATCTATGATGCCCAATGACATCAGACTATCTAGTTAGCATCTCATAAGATGGAAGTTATAACCTTTTTCCATCTTGTTAGTTGTACCCTTCAGAGGTCCGATTACGGATAGAACATGCATTGATATGGATTTTAAGAAACTGTTGATCAGTGTAATCATCCCTTCAAAGAACATAAAAATATTATTCTAGTTGAATATGTGAGCCATGATCTGATAAATAATATCATAAAACAACACTTTTTTTATCCTTCGATTTGAAATAGGGGTACCTAGGTAGACTGTTGGAAGTTTCTACCTTTGGATTCCTAGCTTCTCCTAGATTTAATTGCTACTTCTTGCTAAGAATTTATAGGAAATATAAAACATGATTTTCCTAGTGTTTATGATTTTCCCACTAATCATACCATACTTACTCATAATCTTTGTGAACCCACTAATTGAAATTTTCCTTCAATTCATGAAAAATAACATTTCTTCATCAAACATGAGATGATACACCATACTACTCCCCTATGGGAATATTTTCCTTTCCTACATTATATGATTTATATTTCTTTTGAGTACCTATTGTTCCATGATAATGGTATTAGGAGATAGAAGACCCCCTTTCTTAACTCCTCTCAATAGTTTCAAAAATCCCAAACCCTTCCACATGAGTGAGATGGTGGTCCCTGGTGATGCATAACACCTAAAGCTTAAATCATAGAACAATTCTTGATATAAATACTTTCTTATTGTCCTTATAATGAAATTACATTATAGTATATTGTAATACTTTTCTATGTACACCTTGACCATAATATTAGAACAAATGGTCTCCTTGTTTAAATACTCCACCAGTTATTGAGTGATGCTAATTTTCAATTTTAGGGTTATCCCCTTCACAAAACCACGATTCTCCACCGATATGACTCTAAGTAAAATATTACCAAGTCTTCTATTAATAAGACTATTAATAATTTTATATGTTAAATTACATAGTCATATTCATCTATATTGATTCAGGGAAATGAGTTCCTTCACTTTGGGAATCAATACTACGTTGGAATCTCAAGAATCACTATTTAGTTCCCCACCTCTAATGTAGTATTTCACTAACTCCCTTACGTTGTCTTTCACAACATGCCATGATACAACATAAAATATTTTAGGAAACCCATCTAGATGAGGGGAACTCTCTTTCTTCATAATAAAGATTTTTTATTTGATATCAACCTCTTTTGAAATTCCTGTCAGAACATGGTTGTCCCTGTCATCAACTATATTGGGTATACAATCCCTAAAGGTCCCATCTCCCATGATGTCCCCCCTTCATTTAATCTGGTAAGTTCTTCTAAAATTACCTAAATAAAATTCAATTCCAATTTCAAAGAAACCTCCACATCCAATGTTAAAGTACCATCATATAGATTTAGATTGATTCTCATGACAACTCTTATCTCTTTCAACCATGCCTAAAAAAATTAAGTATTCCTGTCCCCCTCCTTCAAACATACCAGTTGAGACTTTTTTAAATCATCTCCACCTCCAAGAGTTTATCTATGAGTAAATTTTTCTTATCATCCAACATTGTAAACATATCATCATCCCTTCCTTCTTTAATAGTTTCTTAAAGGTGTTAAATGCTCACCCTTCTTCCTTCCAGGGTGAGATCATCTTCTGTTTTCTTGGATGACCATTCCCAATGTTCCATTCTCAATTACTAAAGATTATTTATTAGACTACTCTATGAATTACCCCCCGATATTTGAATCCATGAATTCTTTACCTCCTACAAAAAATCACCCCTTTAATTCCATATACTAGAATAAAGGAACTAGTTTCTCCTTATGTTTCCCCTCTCGAGCTAGACCATGAGTTGAGCATGGTCCAACAGGGACTGAGAGAGGTGTGTCACCATATCATGTGAGAAGGTATCAAATCCATAAATATTTGAGACACCTATCTATCCTTCTCTAGATTCATCTGGTTTATTTTCAATTGTTACACCATGTAAACCTACTTCCCATGAACCCCATATCCATTAAGCCACTTTCTTCCATAAAATACTTGAATTCCTATATTTCACTAGGATTGAAACTAGAGAACCGGATATTTTATCAGATGTTTTTTATATTGTTTTAAATACCCCTACAAACCATGAAAAATATCTAGATTGGAAGGAAACAATTTACTTTCAAATATCCATTCTCTCAGTCACCTCACAAATGTTATAAAAAAGATAATAAGAATTTTCTGCCCCATGTACTTATTTTTATTATAATGTACTATGCAACCACCTCTATCAAATGCATTTAAATAACCTATTTCCAAAACATGAAGATATTTATATTGGATTTCATTTCTTTCATGAATTCATCAAAGGACATAATTTTATTGTGGGATGAAGTTTTCTCCACACTCTTCTTGGGTTCTAGAATATCTATAATGGAAGAATTATAATGGATCGATTCAGTAGCAACATATATTATATTCGCCCATGACCCCATCCCTTGTGCATTCCATATAATGATATTAACCATTAAACAATATGAAAATATGATTTGTATCCTAGAATTTTTATCATAAAAAATGAACTTAATAGAGATTCTTCCATTGCCTTCACCATGGTAATACATACACTGGCCAAGAAGAGCTTCCCACTTACCGTGTTCCCGCAGCTTTCATTCATGTGGAACATCATCTTCCCAAGGGATAATTTTTCTTCTTCTACACTAAAATATCATGTACTAAAGGCCTTCTAGTAATATGAGCCACAAGATTTTTAGACGATGATGAAACCCTCTCTGGGAACATGTAGATTATAATAATTTTTTTGGAGAGTTCCGGTAAGAACATATTTCTTCCCAAACTACCCTTGATAATTATTTTGTAAGAATGTTATTTTTTCGAACTAACGAGAACCATGATTCCCTCAATGTAATACCAAGATTTGGGTTTTGGGATTTTTAAAGGATTTGGGGTGAGGATCCAATATGTTTACCAAGATCTTAATCATTATAATTTAGAAAAGATATGATAGCTGGTTCAAGGGAGATGTTAGAGGACACATACTTTTTTAAATGGTGAGCGAGAACCACATGTGTGAAACTCAGACTAAAAATTTAAAAATCCCATCATTAGAAACACTTCTTACACCTAGAAAATCCCCTACCTTATTAAGAACCTATGATAGTACCGGTTTATTAAAATTCAATTCAACACAGATTCATAGAGAAGAAGAAATTTTCAGGCACTGAGTATCCTTATCTGAACACATAAACACATCAACTTCATTTACCACCAATTTAAGAATGGATAGGTTTTGAAGAGAAAGTGGAATCCTGGGTAGATTAAGCCACAAAGCCACCAGACATGATTCCATGCCACACTGCATTTTCTAAGACCATCTTGAAAGGGGAAAACTCCATGAGCTGCACATACTTTACTCCCTAGTCCCAAATTTTACAAAATATTCACAATAAAATAAGTGGATACAAAAAGCTATCCAAGAAAACACTGACACTGCTGCATGAAACTGAAAAATCCATGAAGCAACAACATTTCCGAAAAAGGCCAGCAGTGGTTTTTCCCTCATGAGCGTCGACACTAGAGATAAGTTATGATACTCTGCTATTTTATTTGAATCATCCAACAATAATTGAACTACTATACCCCCTTTCACCCAATCTGCACACCGCAGAGCCACATTAACTTGATGAATACTCGTAAAACCCAATGAAGATGACCCGAGTGCCCAAGACAACATGTATTTAAAGGACCACATTCCCAAAACTCCAATATTAATTTTTTACTACACTTCATTATGTGTAAAACATGGATGTATAAGCTTAATATCACTAGGGCCAACATGAGATGGGCTCACCACCAGTGGAGTCTATAGTGAAGAAGGCATGTAATCTACCATGTAAGGAACATTCTCTATATTAGAATTCATAGTCTCCATCTTTTTAAAACTGTATTGGTGTTCATTTGTATCTAAATCAAACTTTTAGAAAATGATTATAATTAAAAGTAGTAGAACACCCTTCTCGATATAAACATGTCTATTACCATTAGTTTTAGTCGAAAAAGAATTATATTTACACAATGAGGTATTCTATGTCTTATGATTATATTCATAATTGATTATCAAATTAGAATATCTATGATTAAAAAATTTACAAACTATAATTTTTGTAGGAAATACTATAAAATAACTTATTCCAAATATGAGATAACGTTTTCATGTATCTAGTTAGAAACCAAGAAAAATATTTTGGTAATAAAAAATAAAAAATTATAGTTTAACTTGAATCTATCAAGAAATATTGAACTCATCGAATTCTATATACTGATTTTGTAATAACCCTTCTTTACCTCATAAAATTCACCTTACTCCTTGTAATATTTATATACCTACTATGTCACTATATTCAAATTCACATGGAGAAAACTTTTTTGTCTTATTTACCATGTCGTAATATAGTATTATAACATATGATGATGAATATAACTACAATATATGTAACTAACACTTACTCTTTAATTCATTTAATGTTTTCTTCTAGTGTCTTTTCTTACCACATGATTAACAAATAGTATCATATTCATTTCTCTCCCCTAGATTTTTTTGTTCTATAAAGAACATTGTATAGGAACCATTGAACTTGATTAATCATTGTATTTTCTACCTTGTATATAATGTTTTTCACTATAAAGTATGATGAACATATTTCCCACTAATCCTTATCTTCATGGTAACACATAGTCAAATGTTTCCAACAAAGCTCATTAGATTTATAATCATATAATTATTATTAAATATGAAGAAATTAGAATGTAAAGATGATAATATGAGATCCATAGATAATTTATTATCCATATATAAACCCAACTTTAATAACAAATTAACATACTCTGGTATTTTTAAGGAATGATCACGAGCTATGTAAGAGTCTTCTAGTTTACACTAGTATAGTGTAGTGAAAATATCAATTATCTTAATCCTTTCTTATATTATTTCGAGTTCACAGAGATGAGTTTCTATGTTGTTAGAATTTATTTATTTATATTTTATTATCATCTCTCCAGACATATCAAATAAAATTATTCAATAGAAACAGGAAACAACTTACATGAATCCTTGGCGGGAATTATTTTCACCTTTTCTCACCTTGTGGGAGGGTTGATCAGGTATATAAGATTCCAAAACATATAAAAAATTTTCCTATATGAGTGTTTTGGGTAAATGATAGATCCACTTAGGGAGATTTGTGTTAGTGGGGACATGCCCAGAGTCAAGGTAAGATTTTAGTTTTTCAACAAATTCTCCTTCTGATTTTCTATAATAGTTAAAATAGATTATTAGTAATTTATATTGATTACCAAAAACATATGAGACATTATAATTTTAGCGATCTTATTAGTCTCTAACTATTTTATCAATAACCAATATTCCTCACCATTATACTCAGAATGTGACACCCCAAGATTTCATAGTGTGTTATTTCTTCAAAATAATACAATAACTTGCACTACACGTAACACCGAGTTCAAGCACACTATGAATTACCAAAAAATCCGTTCAAAAGAGTTTATGAATAGTATTAACTAAATTTTAAACTTTATATAATCCTTATAATTTTATAATCCATATTATGAGTTTCTTAGACATAATGTAAGAACAAATTCATTTTCAGTATTTCACTTTTACCAACTTTTAATAGTGATCCCTTTTTAAATTCAATATTTTAAACTTTTTGACTAAATAGGGACATCAAAATATTTAAAATGAAACATCCCAAGCTTCCACGGTACGCTTTCCTTTGAATAATACAGTAGCATTTGTTGTACACAACTTCGAGTTCTAACACACACCACAACCAATCAAACTAGCCGTTATGAATAGTAATACCTAATTTTTGAAATTATATATATTTTATATTTCAAAATGGACTTCATTTTTGGATTAGGAGTATTGAATTTAGCCTAAGGTGAAATTTTGGTACTTTTCGGATAACTTTAATATTTTGATGAATAGTGAAAATTACTAAATTTTAATTAAAAACAATTTTTTTAATCAAAATAAGTAATGGTGATAAATTATGAATTTGAGTGGTTTTAAAGTATAATTAGAATATATTTTTACCATTTTATCCAATGGTGCTCATTATAATTAATTTCACTTCGAAATTGGACCTAAACAATTGTCAATCTTTTGATATATATTGTTTCTTAAAAACACGCTATTTGTTGTGACAGCGAGAATTAATTATAAAATTATTTAATGCAACTTATATGTTTGGAATTTTGTAAAATAGATATCATTTTTGAATTTGGAATATCAATTATATCTTAGGGTGAAATTTTGGCATTGTTCTGAAAAACTTTAATTTTTGATGAATAGTGAAACTACTAAGTGGTTGTAAAAAAAACTGAATTTTTCATAAAACATAATTTTACCGCTTCTGTGAATGGAATTTCGAAAATCCGAGAGACACGGTTAATATCAATAAGTAAAATGTGGTTCAATGAGATCAAAATAATTTTTGGGGAATAGTAATTTTTTACTTTTATTTACCACTGTTAAAAGCAAATAGGGTAATTAAGGGTAAAAATGATATTAATATTACCCTAACACATGTCCTAATTATATTGGACAAGCGTATCTCGACCAAAAACAAACTTAGGAATAAAATATTATCATTCAGGTCCACTTGGATTAGATTAGGACATTTATTATTATTTAATTCAAAGAAGAGTTAAAAGAGTTAAAATCAATGTTTATTTACTAAAACATTTTTAATATAGGGTTATACATAAGATAAATTATATTGTAAATATTCATTAGAAAGCTAATACAATTTACTAAATAATTATATTTTATTTATAATTTTTATACTTTAAATAATATAATTTATTTATGACACAATGATGATGTAGTAATTACCATAATTGTGACAAATTAAAATAATTGATATTATATATTCCCAAATAAATATAATTTGAGACTTTTAATGAATTAATATAATTTTCTAGGATAATATGACATTTTATGATTTATGTAATTTACTTTGGTCGAAGTAATCATTCTGTTAAGAGTTTCACAAAAACCAATTATTGAATAGTGCCAAATTTGACATAAAAGAGTTTTTAAAAAAATATATTATATTATTAATTGATATTAAATTCCTAAAAATCTAAGGTTTGGCCAAGAGACTTATATAATGATAGGTTCATCATTAATGGACTACTTGGGGGTCTCTTGGATGTATATAGGAATTTTATTAACCATATAATATAAAAATACAAAGAGAAATTGTAAAAGTGAAACTAATTAACTTAGAGTTAGTACTTAATGATATGGTTAATATAATGACCCAAACCTGTCTAAATTATATTTTTTGAGTGGTTTTAGACCTATCCACACCTTAAAATTTAAATAATCAACTTTTGAGCCATTAGAAACCGAATATGTATTTATTATAAATTAATATTTCTAGCTTTTCCAAAGGTGCCCCTCACCCCTCTTATAAAAGGGAACTCCTCCATCTCATTTCTTAACACCTTCAAAGCCTTTTGGTTCGGCCAAACTCTTCCCAAATACTCTACCAACTTCCCTCACTACAACCGAGAGGCCATAGTTTGATCAGAAAGCCATCCTAAGGAGCCCTTTTGATCAAATCAAAAGGAAGAACCCGAAGAAGAGGTAATGTTTTCACCACCCCTTTTCAAGTTCCTCTCTTCTTCCACTTCTTCTTTCTTTGTTATTACCATTATAAAATAATAATTATACTATCTTATATATACTGTGATTTTATTATAAATATGGTACAACCATATTCAGTATTCTATCCACCCTTTGAATAATATGTCACCATACGTGCGTACGTACGGCTTACCGTCTCCACGTCATGGTGTAATTGTTATTCAATATATTATTATTTGGATGGGTATAATAATGATGTGTAACTCTTGTAAATATTAAATATAACATGTTAATGATTCTTTATATATTATATACCATCCATTTATATATTATTTTAATATCAAAAGAATGATATTGTCGCTCGTGCGTACGTACGGACTACCGTCTCCACGAACGCGATGAGATTCATTCTCCATCGTATCCATTAAAGTATAATTATCATTTGATGATTTAAAAATGATGTTTAAGGACTTGATATCATTATGGATATGAATAAGATACAACCTATCCATATCAAACATGGCTTATGTAACAAAACATATAAAAGAAAACGAGTAAGCTAACACCCGAAACGACGATAATTCAAAGATATTATTAACAAATCAATGTTAAAAGATAATATATGATATCATATTAATATATATGATTATTGTATAATTTAATAACAATTATTTCACCATTATACAGGAGGTTAACCTACACCAACCAAGGAAAAGTACAAGGTAAGGGTTATTTCACAATCTCTTCATTATCCGAGGTTGTTTATACATAATAATCTAATGGGATCTCTTTATCATCCACATCCATGTATCTTAAAATGTATTTCAAAACATTTTTACTATTTACAAGAATATGGGTTAATGTAATTTATACCCTTGTTTGACTTTTTATAAGAGGTTTATAATGGAATCTTTCCGTCGTTTTCCAAACAAGGTGCTTTTTAACCTTTTCGAAAAAAATTAAGGTAAGAATGTTTTTTTAACTTATACGGCGGGTGCGGCTATTTTCCGCCGTTATAAAATCATCGAAGCTTCCCTTACAAGCATATAAGAATATTTTCAAAGAAAATGTTTTATTTTATAAATATATGTCTCTTAAATGATTTCAAAATATAAAGAGACATTTCTCTAAAAAGATTTTTGATTTCATCTATGTCAACATCCTTTGATGGATTTTACGCTTATTTGAAGTTGATTTATTATGATACAAAACTTCTATTGAAGGTTTTGTGATATGTTTGACTGTGGATGTGCTATTTTTATACCATTCATGGTTTATGGTGAAAGTATTGACATTTCATATGCTAGTTTTAATACGAATGTTTATGTTATGTTTAAACCTTTTCATATGGGAATGAATTGGACTTAATATGTGACGGGTGGATCCCTCTATAGCTCCTCAATGCATCGGTTGGTCTCATGAGACAAACTAGTGTCTTAGCATAAGGCCTTGACAAAATCTTATTTGTAGTCTTGGCATGAGGCCTTGTCTATGTGGTTATGATAGTCTGTCATTATGAATTCCATCATTATGAAAGTGGTTATTGATATTACATGTGATTATTCGATTAGTATAATATCCATGTGAATAATTAAATGGCATTATTTCATTTTACTTTTTCCATACTATGTTGAAGTTCAAGTTTAAAATTCTTTTGTTTTATTTATACATTGCCTTAAATGTTTATTATTATTTATGAAAGTTTCCGCTATATTGTTATCCTTACTGGGCATTTGAGCTCACCCCTTTTCTATGTTTTATTTTTCCCAGGAAGTGAAGAAGTAAATTATGAATGACCTGCAGGGATATTATGTGGGGATATGAGTGTGGAATATGGAGACAATATGTTGTTGTAGTAGTTTTTCACTTTATGATGTAATTTAAGACTTCTGAATATATCTAGTGCTTCCAAGGCTACTAAACCAATCAGTCTTTCGAGATTTAATCTTTCTTGTGATCATGCCAATGTTATATAATAATGCACTGACTCTGGGTAACTGGGGTCAGGGCATTACAGTTGGTATCATAGAAAGTTTAGTACAAACCTTGGAAGCTAGATTTAGATAAACTCTGATTAGAGCACATAAATTTAAGATGGACATTGAGGATTAGTATAGAAGAACTTCCTAGAATTTTGGTATTGTAGTGATTTTGTGGGTTTTCTGAGAAATACATCCATGTTTGGATACGAGCAGGTAGAGGCGGCTCTGGCACATATGTACCTAGGGGTAAAACCCAAAAACACCACTTTGAGCTAGACTCGAATAGGAACTGGTGCACAACAATGGGCCTTGCTGCACTCTTGGTTACGACACTCCCGAGGGATATGCTTAGGATAATTCTCATTTTCTTTACAAACCATTATGAAGGGTTTATGTGGATTTACATCCTCAAAGGATAAATTTTTATGATTATGGATTATATCCATAAACTATTTAATTTATGTTATGTGTCTTACATGTTTGGGATTAGGTATTGTTATTCATAAACTAATCTAGTGTATGCCATTGTTTAGAAATGGCGCCCAGTAGAAGGAATGAGAACTCCATCAATGCACATGATCCAAAGAGAAAGAAGGATCATATCTTTCATGGTCCTAAGCCAGAATTTATAAGGGAAATAGTCTCCCATGTATTATCATCATATGAAGAAATAATATCATGTGTTGATAAGATAAGTAAAGATTTTACTGAGTCCTATGGCTTTGAAGGGAAGCAAGAAAAGAAAAGGATGGAAGAGAGAACGATGGATAAAGGGAAGAGGGAAAATAAAAATTTTCCCATATGTGATAACTGTTGGAAGAAACACCCTAGAACTTGTATGAAAGGAATGAGAGTTTGTTATAAGTGTGGAGGAAAAGGGCACAAAGTACGTGACTGCAAGGGTAAGAAAATGGTTTCAAATGTACAATGCTTCATTTTCAAGGAGTTTGGACACTACGCGAACCTATGTCCCAGTCATCAGACTATGCCGCAAATGATCATATTGGATAATAATCAAGTTATGATACTACCAAAGATGAAGAGGAATGATTAGAGTTCTTATGTTGATTATGTCATTTGAGTGTTGTATCAACAATGTACTTGTTATAATAATTATGGAATATATAAGGATTGTACTGCAGTACTATTTCATTAAGGACTTGATAATGTGTGGAACAAAGAAAAGTGACTCAATAGCAGGTTAAATTTTTGGAAAATATATGGTTGAGAGAAATATAAACCATAATATGGTTCTGATACCGAGGTAGTGATTTTAGAATAATACATGATTGATTTGGATAAATTATATTGGATATTATTGACTACCTTGAAGCTGATTAATTATTTTTATATTCCATCATTATTGGGGTTTAAAACATTTTTGGATTGATGAAGTATATCCAGCATTCTATATGGAATAAGGGAGCATGAATGAAATCAATAAGTATTATGGTAATTCAGGATGTTTCAGTGTTTTAAAAGAATACATGATGAAGGTATTCATATGCTATTACGGGGTAAAAAGGATCTACATTAGGTTTACCTTCCTTATAAATATTGGAATGTGATTTTGGATAGAAGTATTTTGGATAAATTCTAGTTTGAGATTAATTTTTGATTGCCATAAAAGGACAACCCAGAGGTTGGGCGGCAACCCGTCGTGACCGGTAAGGCTGCGAGACTTGAACCTGCAACCGAAGGGCGACAAGGGTGTATCACCTACCACTGGCCCACGAGATTTCCTAGATTAAATAATGTAGTTTTTTTAAAAGATCTGGTAGATTAATTATAAATTCGTTTATTTTGGAACCCTGTACGAATAGTATAAATAGAATTTTTTTACGAGTGAAAGATGAGTTTGTGGTAGAAATTTATTAATGTATAAAACTCTAATTATAAAGTAAGTATATCTCCTTATGATCTTATCCAATCTCATAAATAAATTCCTCAACATTAAGAAAAGGAACTTAGATAAAAAATGTTGTCCTAGATGGTACCTTAAATCATCACTAATTTATGGCTTTGGGATTGTTGGCCTTTTCATAGCCATGTTCTCTACCACTCTCCATCAGATAATTGATGGTTATATTTCTCTTCCATATCCATATTTTTCCTACATGGAACCCTAGTATGTGTTATTTTTGGTAATCTTCATACTTTCCACTCTTTATTTTAAATAGAGGCCTCATTAATTCATTTTTCGATGTGAGATTTCAACTAAGATATTTTGAAATGTCAAAAATGTGTTATCCTAATACCTTATGTTTTGTTGAATCGATGGTATTTTAAATCATCCTAGATTGATGAATTTAAGGACCTCAATTTTAAACTTGTTTGTGATTGATGACCTCAATCACTACCTATAAATAATTATGTGTTTCCTCCAATTATATGTCTCTAATTTCCACCAATGTTCTCCTAATCGAGATCATAATTTGATGGTGACCCTTTCATTTCTCTTTTCCTCATATTAAGACGAAATTTTAGTAACCCAATTTCCGATGTGGGTTTTCCCACAAAGATATTTTTTATTTTCAACCTTTTATTTTCTAAGAACAATTTCAAATTGCGAGGACGCAATTTATTGAAGGAGGGGAGAATGTAACACCCCGAGATTTCATAGTGTGTTATTTTTCAAAATAATACAATAACTTGCACTACACGCAACACCGAGTTCAAGCACACCATGACTTATCAAACAAGCCGTTCAAAAGAGGTTATGAATAGTATTAACTAAATTTTAAACTTTATAT
This sequence comes from Viscum album, assembly GCA_963277665.1. NCBI lineage: Eukaryota > Viridiplantae > Streptophyta > Magnoliopsida > Santalales > Viscaceae > Viscum > Viscum album. The sequence goes on along the minus strand of OY728153.1, from coordinate 878,317,648 downwards.
AATCCTTATAATTTTAGAATCCATATTATGAGTTTCTTAGACATAATGTAAGAAGAAATTCATTTTCAGTATTGCACTTTTACCAACTTTTAATAGTGAACCCTTTTTAAATACAATATTTTAAACTTTTTGACTAAATAGGGACATCAAAAAATTTAAAATGAAACATCCCAAGCATCCACAGTATGCTTTCCTTTGAATAATACAGTAGCGTGTGTTGTACGCAACTTCGAGTTCTGACACACACCACAACCAATCAAACTAGCCATTATGAAAATTAATACCTACTTTTTGAAATTATATATATTTTATATTTCAAAATGGACTTCATTTTTGGATTCAGAGTATTGAATTTAGCCTAAGGTGAAATTTTGGTACTTTTCAGATAACTTTAATATTTTGATGAATAGTGAAAATTACTATATTTTAATTAAAAACAACTTTTTTAATCAAAATAATTAATGGTGATAAATTATGAATTTGAGTGGTTTTAAAGTATAATTAGAATATATTTTTACCATTTTATCCAATGGTGTTCATTATAATTAATTTCCCTTCGAAATTGGACCTAAACAATTGTCAATCTTTTGATATATATTGTTTCTTAAAAACACGCTATTTGGTGTGACAACGGGAATTAATTATAAAATTAATTAATGCAACTTATATGTTTGGAATTTTTTAAAATAGATATCATTTTTGAATTTGGAATATCAATTATAGCTTAGGGTGATATTTTGGCATTGTTCTGAAAAACTTCAATTTTTAATGAATAGTGAAACTACTAAGTGGTAGTTAAGAAAACTGAATTTTTCATAAAACTTAATTTTACCGCTTCTGTGAATGGAATTTAGAAAATCTGAGAGACATGGTTAATATCAAGAAGTAAAATGTGGTTCAATGAGATGAAAATAATTTTTGGTGAATAGTAGCTTTTTACTTTTATTTACCACAGTTAAAAGTAAATAGGGTAATTAAGGGTAAAAATGATATTAATATTACTCTAACACATGTCCTAATTCTATTGGACAAGTGTATCTCGACCAAGAACAACCTTAGGAATAAAATATTATCATTTAGGTCCACTTGGATTAGATTAGGACATTTATTATTATTTAATTCAAAAAAGAGTTAAAAGATTTAAAATCAATGTTTATTTACTAAAAAAATTTTAATATAGGGTTATACATAAGATAAACTCGATTGTAAATATTCATTTGAAAGATAATAGGATTTCCTACATAATGATATTTTATTTATAATTTTTAGACTTGAAATAATTTAATTTATTTATGACACAATGATGATGCAGTTATTACCATAATTGTGAATAATTAAAATAATTGATATTATAAATTCCCAAATAAATATAATTTGAGACTTTTAATGAATTAAAATAATTTTCTATTCTAATATGACATGTTAGGATTGATTTAATTAAATTTTGTCGAAGTAATAATTCTGTTATGAGTTTCACAAAAATCAATTATTAAATAGTGTCAAAATTGACATAAAAGAGTTTTCTAAAACTAATATTATAATATTAATTGATATTAAATTCTTAAAAATCTAAGGTTCGGCCAAGAGACTTATATCCTGATAGGTTCATTATTAATGGACCACTTGGGGGTCGCTTGGATGTATATAGGAAGTTTATTAACCATATAATATAAAAATACAAAAAGACATTGTAAAAGTGAAACTAATTAACTTAGAGTTAATAATTAAAGATAAGGTTAATATAATGACCCAAACCTGTCTAAAATCTATTGGTTGAGTGGTTTTCGACCTATCCCCACCTTAAAAGTTAAATAATCAACTTTGGAGCCATTAGAAACTGAATATGAATTTATTATAAATTAATATTTCTAGCTTTTCTAAAGGTGCCCCTCACCCCTCTTATAAAAGGGAACTCCTCCTTCTCATTTCTTCACACCTTAAAAGCATTTTTGTTCGGCCAAAATCTTCCCAAATACTCTCCCAAATTCCCTCAATACAACCTAGAGGCCTTAGTTTGATCATAAATCCAACCTATGGATCCCTTTTGATCAAATCAAAAGGAAGAACCCGAAGAAGAGGTAATGTTTTCACCACCCCTTTTCAAGTTCCTTTCTTCTTCCACTTATTCTTTCTTTGTTATTACCATTATAAAATAATAACTCCAGTATCTTATATATACTGTGATGTTATTATAAATATGGTACAACCATATTCAGTATTCTATCCACCCTTTGAATAATATGTCACCATACGTGCGTACGTACGGCTTACCGTCTCCACGTCGTGGTGTAATTGTTATTCAATATATTATTATTTGGATGGGTATAATAATGATGTGTAACTCATGTAAATAATAAATATAACATGTTAATGATACTGTATATATGATATACCATCCATTTATATATTTTTTTAATATCAAAAGAATGATATTGTTGCTCGTGCGTACGTACGGACTACCGTCTTCACGAATGCAATGAGATTCATTCTCCATCGTATCCATTAAAGTATAATTATCATTTGATGATTTAAAAATGATGTTTAAGGAATTGATATAATTCTGGATATGAATAAGATACAACCTATTCATAACAAACACGGCTTATTTAACAAAACATATAAAAGAAAACGAGTAAGTTAACACCCGAAACGACAATAATTCAAAGATATTATTAACAAATCAATGTTAAAAGATCATATATGATATCATATAAATATATATGATTCTTGTATAATTTAATAACAATTATTTCACCATTATACATGAGGTTAACCAACCCCAACCAAGGAAAAGTACAAGGTAAGGTTTATTTCACAATCTCTTCATTATCCGAGTTTGTTTATACGTAATAATCTACTGGGATCTCTTTATCATCCACATTTATGTTTCTTAAAATGTATTTCAAAACATTTTTACTATTTACTAGAATATGGGTTAAAGTCATTTATACCCTTTTTTGACTTTTTATAAGAGGTTTATAAAGGAATCTTTCCGTCGTTTTCCATACAAGGTGCTTTTTAACCTTTTCGACAAAATTAAGGTAAGAATGTTTTTTTAACTTATACGGCGGGTGTGGCTATTTTCCGCCGTTATAAAATCGTCGAAGCTTCCCTTACAAGATTATAAGAATATTTTAAAAGAAAATGTTTTATTTTATAAATATATGACTCTTAAATGATTTCAAAATAGAAAGAGATATTTCTCTAAAAAGAGTTTTGATTTCATCTATGTCAACATCCTTTGATGGATTTTACGCTTATTTGAAGTTGATTTATTATGATAAAAAACTTCTATTGAAGGTTTTGTGATATGTTTGACTGTGGATGTGCTATTTTTATACCATTCATGGTTTATGGTGAAGGTATTTACATTTCATATGCTAGTTTTAATACGAATGTTTATGTTATGTTTAAACCTTTTCATATGGGAATGCATTGGACTTAATATTGAAGGGTGGAGCCCGCTATAGCTCCTCGATGCATCGGTAGGTCTCATGAGACAAACTAGTGTCTTGGCACAAGGCTTTGAAAAAATCTTATTTGTAGTCTTGGCACGAGACCTTGGCTATGTGGTTATGATAGTTTGGCATTATGCATTCCATCATTATGAAAGTGGTTATTGATATTACATGTGATTATTCGATTAGTAGATTATCCATGTGAATACATAAATGGCATTATATCATTTACCTTTTTCCATACTATGTTTATGTTCAAGTTTAAAATGATTTTGTTTTAGTTATACATTTCCTTAAATTTTTATTCTTATTTATGAAAGTTTCCGCTATATTGTTATCCTTACTGGGCATTTGAGCTCACCCCTTTTATATGTTTTATTTTTCCCAGTAAGTGAAGAAGTAAATTATGAATGACCTGCAGGGATATTATGTGGGGATATGAGTGTGGAATATAGAGACAATATGTTGTAGTAGTAGTTTTTCACTTTATGATGTAATGTAATACTTATGAATATATCTAGTTTTTCCAAGGCTACTAAACCAATCGGTCTTTCGAGATTTGATCTTTCTTGTGATCATGCCAATGTTATGTAATAATGCACCGACTTTGGGTAACTGGGGTCGGGGCGTTACACAGATGGTCATTTTGTGGACATCATAGTGGAAAGGATTCAAATTTCTCTTCTTATAATATAAATTTTAGACTAAAAAGTTATTTGATGTTTTTTAGGAAAACGGTATTTCCAACTCTTAGCTTGCAACTCATTGATCCATTGAGTGGTATCCTCAATCCTAAAATCATGATTCATATTTCATCAACAATTTCCTATAAGTTCCACCATGTCCTTCTTTGGTAGTCAAGCTTTGATGTAACTTAGAAAAGTACACCAAAAACATTAGTTATAACTCCTTGTTAATTAAAATCCCTCTGAATATGGCTATAAGAACACTTTTAACTATGGTTCCATTCATAAAATAAGTAATTTAAGGCTGTTATGACTTTTATCTGATGGATTTTTTTGTTATGCATAAATTTTATAATTTTATCCTTTACATGTCTTGTTAATATTATATGGATTTACATAATTAATTTAATGTGTATTTGATACAATGTTTTATGAATAAACTATTTATTTTAGCTTATCTTACAAGTCTTTTTATAATATTTAGTTTATGTTATCATATTTAATATCATATAACCATGCATCCCATAAAATATATCTATGAACATTGAAAAAATAAAATAATAAATGTGACCTGATCAAGAGATTTCAATGGGGTTATTTATTGAGTGGATGTTAAATTAAACTATGTTTCAAGGAAAAAACCCATTGATCTAGACTTGGCCCAAGTTAGAGTATTCCACTACATGGACCTTTAATCTTCTTGGTTGGTTTTGTCTTAGATTGAGTCTGGAACTCCCAAATTTCCTTAGATCTCTATTATTTAAATATTATTAAAAATATATATGTTAGGGGAACCATATGAATGGTTTTTGGTTTTGAAAAAAAATAATCGATAGACACCAAAGTCCTACATAATAACGGTTGGAGGGATGATATGTATTCCATCATATTTAATTTAACAAAAACATTATAACATATAAAATACTAGCAATGATATTAAATTAAACAAAAATAAAACACATACATTCATTGAGAAAGCTCATTGTCAATCACATGTATTCATGGAATACACATTAAAAAACTACGCAGAATTCATTTAAATCATTCATTATTAATATAAATTACCCAAATTAGTTAATTATCTTATTAATTAATTCATTTATCTTATGTCTATCCAAAAATTCCTATAGATTATCATCCACTATAATTTAAAAAAAAATAGTTTTATTTAAAATTAATTAATTACATGACATGTAATTAGAGGAAACGTGGAATGTACTAGTCATAACTATCAATGCATGGCATGGTCCTTGTTGTATATTGTGAAACTAAACAATATTTAGAAGACACAAAATTTTCATTTTTAAAAAACATGTACTCTCAATTAATGAAACATGAACATGTGTTAGAATATGCGATGTCTATTTATTTTAATCCCTATGGAGTTCAAAATGATTAATTTCCATACATGTTGTTTTTTTCCACATTTAACATGGAATTTAATTATGAATTTAATATCCCTTAAAACCTATGACATGGTGTGTGATATAAATTTTTGACACATAGATATGTGTTAATTACGTATAATGGTTCAATTAATTTTCTTTACAGGTACATTAATTATATAGAGTACAACTTAGTTATAACCAACCAAACTAGGTCAACATGAAAGATCACTCGAGATAAACTGACACATGGTAGAGACTAACAAAAAGAATAGAAATATGTCACATGATTCACTGAAAAGAGATTAAAAAGAGTGAAATATGGGAGAAAACTACATATCCATGAGACCTAAAAAGAAAATCCAAAAATTCTAAACTTTTTAGAATAAAAAATAATAAAGAAATCATGTTTTTATGTGACTAACCATCACCACTAGCCCATATCGCTTAAAAACACCCAAGGGAAGAAAACAAACTACATGATTACCTTCCCTTTACCAATGTACCAGAAAAATAGAACTATATAAACCCAAATAAATATATAGGGTGTGAGGAAAAATCCCAAAAGGATACCACCATAAATATATAAAAATTCTTACTCAATGAAACTTTTTGGGTTAACATTAAAAAACCAATTAATAATGAAATTTCAAACAAAAAACATAAAAAACCCCTTTTATTTACATTAAATAATTTATTGTTCACATAAACTAAAAATATGAAAATTATAATAAAGATTTTATAATGGACGAAATCAGAATCCTGAATGGGAATATCATATAATAAACAGGCGACCAATCAAACATGAAGCAGCATTATCATGTATAAAACCAAGGGAAAGAGGGCACTAGACTATGGGACTATGTACTTGGACACTTGAAGGAACACTATTATAACAATATTGTAAATAATATTGATATTTAATCGTACCATAGTCTATCAATATCATAAGAATAACCCCTAGTGGTGAAACAATCACTAAGGTTTTCATATTCCTATAACCCGATGCGCCCAAGGTTCCCAATGTGCTATGTTTTCCAAAACATTTACGAAAAACCACTATCAAAAAATTATTAAACATTTTTATAGTAATTAATCCCCACTACCATGCTGAAAAATCCATTTTTTGATTCAAAATAATATTTGAGGAATTTCATCAAACACATAATGTGTATAAATTGTTTTTAAATAAATAATGCTTAACCCCCCATTTAAGACAGAAAATATATTTTTCATAAAAATACTAATCTTTAATATTAAATAAAACAATTTAACAAACCAATATAATAGAATTTTTCATATCATTAATTAATTCATAGTTTATCACCATTATATAGAGACACGTGCCTTGAAAATGGAGGAAAACTAGTTGCCTTCAAGAAGAAATATATAAAATGAGGATATGTGGTCCTCAAAATCCTAGATCCATAATAAAAATAATCAATTACCATTAAAAAAAATATAGATATGATAACAAAACCCAATTGGGTTCTAATAGTACTCAGGGGAAATAGATCAAGGTGAGATCTAGAAATAGGATAGGAGATCAGATAAAAAACAGAACCTACCTTAAGGAGATCTACCAAAAATGAATGTAAATCACTAAGTATATAAATATAGAACTACAAATAAAAATGGAGATAGTTTTATGTTAGGTCTAAGATAGATTAAGATAGGATTATAATTAAAAAAACCAAGGAACTAGGTAAACTTCAATTTTATGAAATATAGATTTGTTGAATGATTAGGACACACAGTTTCACAAACCATACTCCAACTGTGTGGTGGAATTTGTCTTGTGACAATACAGGTGAAACGTTATGTGGGTAGAGCTTCATAGTTTAAGAAAACAAGGTCAAAATCCTAGAATAATTAAAAAACACCCATATGGTTTATTATAAAGACCCATACAGTTTGAAAAATTTGCTTAATCCAATAAAAATTCTATTGGAGTTAACAATTTTATATGACATGATTACCAAATTGTTAGTACTAACTGTGTGCCTAAATTATACACCAGGAAGTTTTTTATTGAACATATAAATTTTTAACCCATGGATCCTAAACACCTTTAGAACCACACAAGAGATAAACCAATCCTAAATTAAAGCATATCTGTGACTCGAAGGGTATCACATTTCTCCCCAGCATAAAATATTTTCACTCCTAAAAAGTACACCTAATTATAGAATTGAAAAAAGTGGAAGCCAAAAATTTCTCCTAAATGATTCCCACTCAAACATCATGTGTATATCCCATCCACACATCTACAGTTTTCTGGCCAAAGGAATTGTTTTATCATCTAGTTCCTTATCTTTGTGATCCATAATCTAAACCAGCTATACCTCCATCGATGTTTTGGGATCAATTTCTATATATTCCCATTAAATCACATGGGAAGGTTCCAATTGATACATCCTCATATGGGAAATACAAAACACATCATGAATCAATGTCAAGGGAGAAATAAATTCCAACCGATAATCTACATTTTCAAAGAAATCAATGTTCATAAAAGGGCCAAAAAACCTCATAGAGAACTTATATAACATACTCAATTGAAAATTTCCTAAGCTAGGTGAAACTTGGATAATGAACGGATCACCAACCTCAAACTTCAACGGGAAACGAAAACAACCTGCATAGGATTTCTAATGACTCTGAGTAGTCATTAACCTCTTTCAGATCAACTGTACCTTTTCTGTCATCTATTGAATAAGACTCATACCAACTAGGGACTGTTCTCCCAATTCCTCCCAGCATGAAGGATTAATATTGAAACCCATACAACACATCAAAGTGCTCTATTTTAATAGAATCATGATAATTATTTTCAAGTAAAATTTAACCAAAAAAATATTCTTTTCCCATGGACCACAACAAATATGCACTTATTCTTGAATAATATCCTCATGAATCTGAATGATTTTCTTAGTCATTCTATCTATTTGAGGGTGATATTCCATGATTAATTTCAATTGGGTGCCCATAGAATCTTTCAAACCTTTCTTAAACCACTATGTAAGCCATGGGTCCCTATAAAACACATTTATAGAAGGAACCCCATGAAGCTTCATGATCACCGAGACAAACGTGAACTATATCTATTTCATATTCTTCATCACCAAAATTTTAATGAAATGAGATGATTTCATAAATGAGACAATGATCAACCAAATCACATTCTTCCGACTAATATTCTATGGTAAACTGGTGATGAATTATATAGATGTCTCATACCACTTCCACATCGAAATGGGAGAAGGTTGCAACATACTGGTAGATCTCTAGTGATCCAACTTAATCTTTTGACATGAAAGGTATCATGACACGAATTTTTTTATCGACCGACTCAACCCCAACCACCAATAACAATTTATTATATTATGATATATCTTAGTAGTCCCAGGGTGTATTAAAAAGAAATATTGGTGTGTACTACCCATAAATTTCTACATAAGATATATCTAAATGACTAACCTACCTTAGCAAAACAATTCACTAATGAGAGACTAAGACCAATCACCCTAGGTCTCCCCAACATTAAGGTTTTAACTAAAATTAGGAAAATATATGTTTGATTCCTATTCAAGAAGAATATAATCATCAAATGAAAACTAGACATCACAAAAGCTAACAACAACTTTCCATTGGCCTTTTACACTCCTAAGAACATCCCATAAAACAAAGTCATTAGAGGCCACTCCTCTATAGATTCCTTCAAGGCTTAAGTACATAACTTCCTACTCAATGCGTTATCAACTATATTTCCTTACATAAGTATAATTAATTTCATAATTGAATTTCTAAATATAATCATACCCATATTTCTATCAAAAGCTTATATCCCTCTAAGTTAAAATATACTTTTGGCACTTATGATCCAAATACACTATATATAACTCCACAAAGAGATAGTGGTTTCACATTTTGAGAGAGTGCATTATGATTGCCAACTCAAGGACATGGGTAGGAGAATTCTTCTCATAAGGGCCTATTTGGAAAGATCCATATCCCACCAACTATTTCCCCTACATTGAAACGCAACCCAATATCATACTTTATGCATCATGGTACGCACATTGCAACATGTACGAATTTGCAATATTTATTTACCTACTAACTATTGTAGAAGTGGCGAGTAAGGTCAAACCACAGAGAGAATGTGATTAGACACTAGGAATGTCCTTTTGGAGGAATGTTCAGGAAGATGATATTTAATTGTGTGATTACCATATAAGTTCTAAAAACTAAATGACTATTTTAATAATGACTATTTAAATTAACTAAAACTATCTAAGTGAACTAAGCTATGAAAGAAAATGGAAGAGATGGAAGTGTCAGAGTCATGGCCTCCGTTCACGTGAATGCAATGTCAATTATTTAATTCCCACATTTGAATATTCATCTATTCAATTATCATCAATTCCAAATTTAATCAAAATACTATCTGGTCTCATTCTCTGATGTTAGACAGTATTTTAATGTTTACACAAATTATCCATCATTTCATTCTATATCCTGACGAATAATTTTCACGTCATTATAGCACTGAATCACTTGGTGAAATATGATGACCCGTTTCTCACAAAGTCAAAGTATCTACCTGCATTGGGTTTCCTCACATGATATTACTTATTCAGTATCACTCACACAAGTTTGAATACGTGCACACACAAAATTTTAATTTTCCAATTAATATATTTATTTATTCAGAATTCACTCGCGTGCTTGATCGAATTATGAATAAATAAATTCTCTGATGAACTCTCGTTCCTGATTACTTATTAGGTATCACACGAACGGGTACCAAAGCTTGTGTGCAAAGCCCAAATGACAGTTAATTTAAATGTAGACATAATTAAATAAATAAACATCCAATTAAAATTTATTTAAAAGGCAATAAAACATAGGAACAGATTAAAGACAACATTCACCATCACATTTATCACAACTCTGACACCAATGAATTATCCCACCATCATGACAACAATGCATCACATAAAATAATAAATAGAAATCACCGTGATCATGTCATCGCAGTTGTCACTACAAGCGGCTATCAAAGGTCATGCAATAGTAATCGTCACTCCGTCGATCGCCGCAACATTGAACCAAACCATCTCACGACACTGCAAAAATGATGAAATATGCGCTTGCTCTCCTGGTGTAATTTCACGTCAACGACGTGCCTGAATCATCATCAATCACTAATGCACCTAGAACTATCCACTACAGCATGATGAGAGATATTCAGAATGAGGAGGCCTCTATTACTACTTTCTGGTGAGTGCGGTGGGGAGTAGGGGAGATGTGGGGCGGCGGGTAGCAAAAGAGGGCGAGGCGCTGGGGTGAGGTGAGCAGGGGGTTCAGCTGGGTTGATAGGGGTGTGAGCGGGTAGTGGAAAAGGGACAAGGGATATGGGATATGGGATATTGCGGGAGCTGGGTGGAGGTAGCGGGTAGGAGGGGGCCAAAGGGATCGTGAGGATAGAGAGAAAGGGGAGGTGGCAGGTGAGATAAGGGGGGTCGGGCAAGTGGAGGAGAGGCGGCAACGACAATGTGATGGGCGAGGGGACCAATGGCTAGAGTGGGGCGCGGGTCCTCCGAGAGAGGGGGGGTGGGGAAGGGAGGGGGTTGGTTAGATAGTGGAGAGAAAAAAATGAAAAATAAAAACAAGTTAAATTCAAATTCAAATTTAAAAATTAAATCTGATTTTTTAAAAGTTAAATAATAATAAGTAATAAGAATTAAAATACGTATACATATTCATACATACCTACATATATTTATTTATTTATTTATTCAAATGCAATTAAATATAACACTACTATTAAATATAATACTAAAGTAATAAAAAAACATTTTATTAACACAACAAAATAATGAAATAAAATAAAATACAAATAGAGAAATAAAATATACACATACTGATAAGAATTAATAAAATAAACTAAACTAAAATTAGTGAAACTAATAATAATAATAGTGTTAAATATAATATATAAAATTAATATATCTAATAAAAACACTAAATTAGTAATATATGTATATAAATTAACTAAAAATTATCAAAATTTCTAAACCACTACAAAGCTATAAAAATAAACTAAAAATATAAAAAATGGTTAAACTAATTAATTAAAACTAAGTTGGAAAATTATAAAAATACATGTACATCAAATCCCCCACACTTAAAATTTTTCACTCCTGGGAAAAAACAATCAGAAAGAAAACACAAGTGGCCGCTGACAAATCAAAACATAAAAATTACAAGTTCAAAATTATTCAATCTCTTTTACTCATAAAATATCATGCTTCATTAAAACATCAATGTTCAAGACCAATTTTTCTTTCACTTTCATTCTTTTCGAAACACGTATGTGCACTAATGTATCACGTGACCTACCTCACCATCACTCTCATCTCTCTGAAAACATTTGATTAAAGTCATGCTCACTTCTCGTAGACATGCATTCTTACCATAGGTTTGCCTTGAATTTCACAAATCCACTAGTGGAAATCAAAATAATGCACCAATATCAAGGAATTTACATGAGGTTCAAATGTCTCTGAGGTTGCAGGGCGGTGGATCATAAAAAAATTGTGACATTTTTTCTTGGCAAAAAGGAGGGTTGAATCTTGAAATAAATGCATGATAAATGTCAATCCAAATGCCTCCCTAAAACTCTTGCTCCCCCAAACTTAAAACACTGCTTGTCCCCAAGAATGTGATAATCCAATGTTTCACCCTTTTTTTAGACACAACTCACTCAAATAATATGGTCAGGAAAAATAGTTGAGTGTCAACTTTAAAACCCCATGAAATAAATGTCATAAAATAATCCCAATGAATGCTACACAATAGCGTATATTCTGTAACATCTCAATGAAAGTAGGTTGTATAGAAAACTCTATAGCTCCTGGTGTAGTGAATCATCACTTTTATAGGTTTCCCCAAAGGTGAGGGTTACCATGTAATGAACACCAATGTACTCATTGTTGGAACCAAAAGGATTCTATATTCCTATATCAAAACACATGTAATGAATGTGGATACTGTGAAATATAACTCATATGATCAGGATGAGAGAATGTCGATCAATGTACATCAAATGAGTCGCTGCCCCTTGAAGAACCCTCTCCATGAGTAAATCTCTCCCCCACACTTAGATTGACAATTATCATGCAAAAAATCAAGAAATTGGTAGGTAAAGGTATCGGCTTGGGATCATCCTAAAAGGTTCCTTCATGGCTTCTAAGGGATACACGATGGATAAAATGTATGGGTGGCTCAGTGGGTCAATATGTCTGAATAATAAAACAGATGCCTCGATCATTTTAGTGAAACTTTCAAAAATTCATATTTCTCTGATAGAAAAACAAGGAATTTTCTAGAAGACATACCATGGTTGAGATTCCCTCAAGAAAAAGATAAATAAGAGATGATTTAAAATGGATCAGAGTCCTCATGGGTATGGAAATATAATGTTAGACAACACAGATGAGCATGAGTGAAAATAAGTGTGTAAAAAATATACAAGTTTTTGAAATTTGTTTTTGAAGCATGAAATAATATCAACAATCATCTAAGTCATGAGATCAAGGATCAAAGAATTAAAAACAAGAATCATGTGCTCAAACTGCCTAGGGACATAAGTGGTATGTTCCCGACTGTGTTGTGACAAAAATACAATGGATTTGATGTGTGTTCATCAATGAAAAGAATGTTATTTTTTTTCAAAATTTTCTTTTTTTTAATTTTTTTGTTATTTTACATGGTGTTTGTGGAAGCCTAAAATATGAAAATAATAAAAAACTCCCCAGTGTAAGTGCAGATAGACGCAAAGAGGCTGTTTGTATCTGATAAAGCTCCAGAAATTGGGTACCTGTAAAACCTACACATTGACAACACGTACTCGCATCATGTCAAAGAAGTCACACCATAATCAAAATCATGCGGATGATAAAAATATTTATGATGAATTTAAATCCACCATAGTTCTAGGAGAAAACAGATTGTGGTAAATGCATTCCTTTTTATTTTATATTATTTTTAAAGAAAACTAAATGAAATGAAATTAAATGCAGTGAAAAGAAAACAAACAAATGATGGGTTTCCTATCATTGAAAACTAAGTTTACTTCGTCTTCACCCAGATGTTTTTGAAACTCCCCCAGGATCGAACAGAAATGTAAGCCATGCATCTATTTCTTTTTCAGTAGGAATATGGATTACATTCGTTGAAGATGAATTTATCTTGTAAGATGCACAAATTCTCAACAAAATCATGTTATAAGAATGGATGTGGGGAATGAAATGAAAATATGCTAAATCCCAAGGGAACGAATATACCTCGCCAGTAGAAAGACTCATGGAATAATTGAATTTTGGGAAAAGGTTTTTAATGGAAGGATCAAGAAGATTACCTCTTTGAATGTACACAGGTGAAAAAGTGTCATTAGCAGACTCTTTCAGTTGTTCAATTATATCCATCACATCCTTGAATGCAATATATGGGTTGATGATGTATCCCAATTCGTTTTCACAACAAACTACTAGAATGGGGAAATCTACTAGTTTCCAACTCAATTCATGCTTTATGGTTTTATTGTTTGTGCCAAGGTCAAAAATATTATTATAATATGTGGGTATTTCAAATGAAGTGTTTTTAAACTCGACGCATGGGGAAAGTGGCATAGGATCAATTAGAGCAGATGACTCCATTGTGTCAATAATGACATCCTTTTCAATATTTTCTTCTATACCACCCTCATCATATTTCTCTGTAGGCACATGTGCCACCATGAACTCAAGATCCTCCAAGAAATCCCATTATTCCATTGTTTCTAGAAAATTATGATTGTTCTCTACCACCAATGCTGATTGATTATCCAATTCTAGAAATGTTTCAGAATTCTCCATTTTAGAAAAAATTTCGGACTCTCAAATATTTTCAGAGATTGGTGATTCGATGTCATTTGAATTGATGTCCTATTGAGTGTGTCAATCTATTGTTTCTTGGTTCAATTATGAATCTATCATAGTAAATAATGGTCCTAGTTCAATGTCCTCTTCATCCAAAAAAGGTGGGATTTTATAGAAAATGAATGTGTCCTTTTTCACTTTTGGATGGCTGTGTTGTGAATTCATAGAATAAGGAAATGAAATCACATTTTCCGAGGGACCATTATTTCCAACAGGGTAGAAGACCAAGCTCTCATATTCTTGAAATGTGATTAGATTAGAATAATTGTTATGTGATGGAGGGGAGTCATCAATTGTATGATAAGAAGGAAGATCAATCTCATTATCAGACTTGGGACATAGATGTTGTTCAAATGGAACCTCTATTTCAATCTCCTCAAAATAATTGTTTTGAATTAGATTATCGAGTAGTAATGAAGCAGTTAGTTCAGAAATATGATTCATTAGACCATCAAATGGTAAAAAAGTAGTTAGTTCAGAAATATGATTCATTTGATTTACTAAATTTTTCAATTGAATTTCTAGATCTTTTATTGAGGAGAGAAACTTTGCATTGTGTTTATCTTGAAGTTCAAACCTCCGATTGGTCTCAGTGATAGCACAATGCAATATGTGCTCAATTATTGAATCATTTGTTTGAAATGAATTATCAAGTTCTAAATTTTCAGGAATGCATTGTCTTTGAAAATGATCAACAGATGTATAAGGACTTGGTTCATAGCATGGAAAAATATTCTCATATGGATTATAGCATTGACTTGAATAAAGATCATTGAAATAAATGGGATTACCTAGATAGATCATGTGCAGTGAATCATTATACGTCATACCTTGAGTTGGGGCTGCATAAGACAGATACCAGTTGTAATTGTGTGGTGCGGCCCATGTCATTTTGACCTTCTGGGTGTCTTGAAAATCCCTGCAATGAAAAATTCCCAGAGTAGTAAAGAGTTTTTTTGTTGGTTTGGTTTTTTGGTTTTATTCAATTTTTTTTACCTAAATCACTCTTTTAAAGGAACTCATTATTCTACTATTCTCCCCAGAAACGAAACCATAAATTTGGAACGCACGTCGCAACACATGCAAATTTTCAATATTTATTTACCTACTAACTACTGTAGAAGTGGCGAACTTGGTCGAACCACAGAGAGAATGTGAGTAGACACTAGAAATGTACTTTTGGTGGAATTTTCAGGCAGATGAGCTTTAATTGTGTGATTAACAACTATATTTTAAAAACTAAATGACTATTTTAATAATGACGATTTAAATTAACTAAAATTACTTAAGTTAACTAAGCTATGAAAGAAACTGGAGGATATGGAAGTGTCAGAGCCGTGACGTCCGTTCAAATGCACACAATGTCAATTATTCAATTCCCACATTTGAATATTTATTTATTCAATTATAATAAATTCCAAATTTAGTCAAAATACTATCGGGTCTCGTTCTCTGATGTTAGACAGTATTTTAATGTTTACACAAATTATCCGTCATTTCGTTTTCTGTCCTGACGAATAATTTGCGCGTCATTATAGCACTGAATCACCTGCTGAAATATGATGACCTGTTTCTCACAATATCTAAGTATCTACCTACACCGGGTTCGCTCACATGAGATCAATTATTCAGTATCACTCACACAAGTTTAATGAAGCGCACACAAAAAATATTAATTTTCCAATTAATATATTGATTTATTCAGAATTCACTTGTGCGCTTGATCATATTCTGAATAAATAAATTCTCCGATGAACTCCTGTTCGTGATTACTTATTAGGTATCACACGAATGGGTACCAAAGCATGTGTGCATAGCCCTAATGATAATTAATTTTAACATAGATATAATTAATTAAATAAATATCCGATTATAATTAATTTAAAAGCCAGTCAAACATAGGAATAAATTAATGACATGCATTCACCATCACATTTATCACAACTCTTACACCAATGAATTATCCCTCCATCATGACGACAACGCAACACATAAAATAATAAACAAAAATAACCGTGCTCATTTCTTCGCAGTTGTCTCTGCAAGCCGCCGTCAAAGATCGTGCAATAGTAATCATCACTCCACTGATCGCCGCAATGTTGAACCAAACCATCTCACACCACCACAAAAATGATCAAATATGTGCTTGTTATCGCGGTGTAATGTCACATAAACGATGTGTGTGAATCATCATCAATCACCGATGCACCCAGAACCGTCCACTACAGCGTGAGGAGAGAGCTTAAGCGTGAGGAGGCATCTAGGACTGCTTTCTGGTGAGGGGGGTGGGGAGCAGGGGAGATGTGGGGCGACATGTAGCAGAAGAGGGTGAGGCACTGGGGTGAGGTGAACACGAGGTTTGGCTGGGTAGATAGGGGTGCGAGTGGGTAATGGAAAGTGGGAGAGGGGGATAGGATATGGGATATGGGAGATTGGGGGAGCTGGGTGAAGGTAGCGGGTAGGAGGGGGCAAAGGGATCGTGAGGATGGAGAGAAAGGGGAGGCATCGGGTGAGATAAGGGGGGCCTGGCGAGTGGAGGGGAGGCAGCAACAGCAGGGTGATGGGTAGGGGGCCAACAGGTAGAGTGGGGCACAGGTCCTCCAAGAGAGGGGGGGGGGGAGGGAGGTGTTGGTTAAATAGTGGAGAGAAAAAAATGAAAAATAAAAAAAAGTTAAATTAAAATTCAAATTTAAAAATTAAATCTTATTATTAAAAAGTTAAATAATAATAATAATAATAATAAGTAATAAGAATTAAAATACATATACATATTCATACATACCTACATATATTTATTTATTTGTTTACGCACATGCAATTAAATATAACACTACTATTAAATATAATACTAAACTAATAAATTTTTTTACACAACAAAATAATAAAATAAAATAAAATACAAATATGGAAATAAAATATATACATACTGATAAGAATTAATAAAATAAACTAAAATAACATTAGATAAACTAATAATAATAACAGTGTTAAATATAATATATAAAAATAATATAATTAATAAAAATACTAAATTACTAATATAAGCATATAAATTAACTAAAAATTATCAAAATTTATAAACCACTACAAAGATACAAAAATAAACTAAAAATATAAAAAATGGTTAAACTAATTAATTAAAACTAAGTTGGAAAATTATACAAATACATTAAAAATCCATATACATCACATCATATAATACATCATAACCCAAATCCAATTTTATAAGAATCATAACTAAAGATGAATTCAACCCCAACTTCAGTTCATTGAAAGATATCTCACATTTATCAATCCATTTAATGTTAACCACCTTTTGTTTTAATTCTATTATTATAGATTCAAGATTGGATAAAAACATAACAAAACTCCTATAGAAAATAGCTAATTTTAAGAATAAAAAAAATCCCAAACACAATTCTAGGTTTCCACCATGAC
The DNA here is from genome assembly GCA_963277665.1 of Viscum album. Classification (NCBI taxonomy): domain Eukaryota; kingdom Viridiplantae; phylum Streptophyta; class Magnoliopsida; order Santalales; family Viscaceae; genus Viscum; species Viscum album. The sequence goes on along the minus strand of OY728153.1, from coordinate 878,299,694 downwards.
TTCATGAATCGAATCTTTTCAAGATCCACTAAGATAACCTTCTCAAATATAACATGGTCGAGGCACTGTATTTCTTCAATCCAAAATTCAAATATATGAATATTTTTAAATGGATGATATTCCCTCATGATTTAAAGGATGATATCTAAATGATCCATGTGTTTCTCCCTTGACATGAAGTACACTAAAATATCATCCACAAGAACTATAATGAAATAGTCCATGAATCGATAAAGGATCTAGTTCAACAATTACATAAATACTGTAGGATCAATAGTGAGACTGAATGACATAACTAGAAACCTGAAATTCCCATATTAGCTCATAAATTATATCTTAGGTATATACCACTCTTGAAACCTCAAATGATGGTACCCTAATCATAGGTAAATATTAGAAAACCATTAGGATCCTGTGATCTTATCAAAGAGAATTTTGATCCTAAGTAAGGGGTATTTGTTCTTAACCACCACCTAATTAAGATTTTGATAATGAAAATACAACATGACACATCTATCTACATTTTTTTCAAAGAGAACAACTGAATCTGAAGGCGGCACACTAGGATAAATAAAACCCTTATCCTCAAAATCTGCAAGTTGAAATTTAATCTCCTTTAACTGAGAAGGCGCCACAAGATATGATAGCATAGAAATGTGCATTGTCCTAGGTAATATTTCAATAGTAAAATTTACCACTCTTTGAGGTGGTAACCCTGAAAATTATCTAAAAAGAGATTAGGATAGACACTCATCATTAAATAAACTTGGATACCTAAATGTCGATCAACAATGTCAAGAAATGTATTCAAATACTGAAATGATAATATTCCTGCATAGGGAACAATATTCCCCACTCTCCTTAATCTAGAATCCAAGTCACCTTGAAAGAAACAAGGGACACCATAAGAAGATAGAAACTAAACTCAAAAAAAAGAAATAATCAGTTTGGGACATAACACTGATTATCAAATCTGTTCCAATAATCAGGAAAAAGATATCAAGATAAAGAAAGAATAAATCCCACAAAACTTCAAAGTTGACAATCATCACCCAACACATGAGACACTTAAAAACTAATTCAATATTCTTTCACAATGTTTGGGAAAGATAAGAAATTAATGGAATAATATATGAGTATAATAACAAAACATTAGTCAACATTGATGATTTAAAATTATTAGATGTTTTTTTGAAAAAAGATAGGGCCATATAGGATGAAATAAACACAATACCTCTAACAGTATCCGACCGTGCATCAAATTAATCTAGTTTAAACTGCACTATATTAAGATGTCTAAAACTAGAACTTCCGTAATCTTTATTTTAGGTTTCAAATGAATATAATAACTCTTATTATACATATCGAAAGTGATTAGAAACAAAATTTGAGGATCTCCCTTGCAAGAAAATATGAAACTGCATATAAACTACTGAAATAAAGAGTTGTTATAAATAAGTATACCATAAACCAAAGGCCACATTCTTCATAAATAAAATCCATCGTATGGGTTTGATTAAGACCCATAATTGGAAACATCACCCCAACTTCATAGTGTATCCACACAGATATATTCATCACTTAACATTAGAGAGGGATCCACCCACCTCTACAATATTCTAGAATCTAATAGTTAAAAAGATGAAGTTGTAAGAGAGATTTGGGTTCCTAAGAGTGACTAGATGAATATAAACTCCCATACTTCATCAAATGGAAGTGTTTACATAATCCATAAGGATTCTACTTGTGTAGTCATATTTACTCATGAATTCATAACGCATGAGTAAATTTCATGGATGGTTCATGCATAATATATATAATAGTGAGTCCTCTCAAAAAATTAATTAAATGAAAAAATATATTAAATGATAGTTATGTTGAAGATCAATCTAAATGATAACTTTTATCATTTAGAAGCCAAAAAACTATAGGCAGTAGATTCATCTCATGTATTCAATAAAACCAATATAAATATCCTCTTTTTTCAAATATAAATAAGTATTTAGCGAATATCTCCTTGAATCTACCACTTTCACTAAAGCCTAATATACTTTGTTCTATTTCACCTTATATTGTTTCCCATAAAATAAATTGTAAAACCATATCAAAAAATAATTTCGTATATATTCCAAAACACTTTTGGAAGTTTAACATTAACTTCAACATATATCACACTATATGAAATACCTTGTGAATTCCCATAAAAAACATATTTGGATTAAATTTAAAATAAATTTAGAGTGAATAACAGATTCAAAATCAATACCTATTAAGTCAACCATAATGAGTGAACCCATGTGCCTTTATAGAATTGAAAAAAATGTCAATATCTGGATCCATTTATGTAAGAAAAGAGCATCCAAAAGAAAATTGAAAATTATACTCAAGCTATAATGTGATTTGACCTGAATCGGGTTATTTCAGTTTTGTTTCGAAAAAATGGTTTTGTTTTCTCCTAGAGTGCTCTTTTGAGAGCACTTCAACTCCATCTAGGGTTCTTCCCTGTGTCATTGGAGCAGCTAGCCTCTCCATCCTGTTTCTCACCTTCGCGATTCTCTTCTCTTACTCTCTTAGGCTATTTCGACTCTCTCGTTTTGTTATCTCTTGTTCAGCGACCCGAATTTCCCCTTCTTCTACTTATTATCCCAAATCATATGGTTCGAGGTTGCGGTTTTCATCTGTTTCATCCCGGTGAAGATGTTTTACTTCAGTCCATTGATGACGATTTCAGATGGAGTCACACTCAATTATTCTGCAGTGATGGTTGTTCGATAATGTTTTTAGTATGGTTGATGGTGGCGGCTTATTCAAGGATTTCTATAGAGGTCCAGTCCACTCTTACTCTGCTTTGGCATCCAGATACCTAACTATTTTCCAGATCGGTTGGGTGTAAGGTTTCAGAGGAGGTTCTTGGATGTGTTTGTGTGAGCGGATGGTGCTTCAAGATATGAATTTTGGTGATTCTTTCAGGGTTGAACGGTGGTTTATAGTATTTTTTCACTTGATGGTGTTTCTAATGGTGTAGGTTTCTAGTCACAACTACATCATATGAAATTTTTTAATATTATATTTTCTATTTTTTATGAAATTTTTTAACCATGGGACACATAACATATCATTCCCATATAGCCAACTCATCTATTCTCGATTATTTGAGTATATACCTATTTGATCAATGAATACATCCTAAGTCATTCATCCTTTTGGATGAAAACATCACATATCCTTTATTCAGATACATATATATTATCTAGGTGTGTCCACACACTCCCACAGTCTATCTCAATTGATGGAAATGATTTCATAATCATCTTATGATAGGAAAAATTTCGTGTTGGTCAATATCCACCTAAAGACATTATCAAGAACAAACTCAACCATGTCTATATTTTATACGCCAATATATAGAATTGCATAAGTAGGTTATCAAATTAGGAAGGTTTTAATTCTAGTTATCTCTCCAACATCAATTTATGTGGACACAAATATGATCCATGCATCCCTACTATACCTAAGATATTTGTATGAAATTGCGTGTGGTATACTTAGTGGGTCACCCATTGTACACAAAGAATCATATTATTTTTATTATACCACATTCACATATTTTTTTTCTATATACCATAATACTACTCTTGCTAAACTCAAAATTTCATCATAACCTATAAAACTCCATAATAAACAACGGTTCAGGATAAACTCAAAGTCATACTTTGAGAGGTCAATTATCATTTCACATAAAAATATATATATCTATATGTACCTTTATGTATTATATGTGAAATAATGATAAATTAGATATTTCCTTTAATATGATATATGTTAATATTCCCAAACTCTTTAAGAATATTTAACAATCCAAACACTGGTTTAACATATTATATATGATAAACTTCTATGTCAACCTTATGTTTTGTACACTTTCTATATTTTGTTAAGAAATTACATTATATGTAATCCCTACTACATCTCTGTATAACCATCTAATAAAACAGTCCCAATAGAACATTAGTGATAAATATATATAAATAGATCCAATTTTAATAGTGGTGAGATTTTGGAATAATATTCCTAATTGATTAACATGTTGAACATATTCAAACTTCTAAAATTTACAACATTAAATGACACAATTTCAACTTCTATTTTCTACTTATAACTCTTTCTATGTTCATATTAATTATCATTAGAACCCTATTTGATCAAAAAATATCCTCAGAATAATGTTACTGCTTAATTTATTGTTTGGTAGTCCTCATAAAAACTTTTAGGATAATGTGACAATCACTTTAATATGTTAAAAAATATAAATATTACATTTCATTTTATTGATAAATATAAAAATATTTTTGAATATAAAGTGTAATTCAATTTTTAAATTTGATTGGTAGAGTCCTTCAAGAAATCTCAAATTTCATTTTTTCATGATAACTAAATATAACTCTCTACATTTTTCTTTATCATTACATATCCTAAAATCTTTTATAATATTAATTGAAAAACCGTTACAATTTAAGACTTTTATAATCCATTAAGAAATAATGATATCCAATTTCTAAATAGAAATTAATTGAAATAATTTACATTTTTCTTTACTACCACATATCCTAAACTTTTTAGGATATTAAGTGAAAAAAAATTTAACTTAAGACTGGTGTTATCCTTTATCTATTAATTTTTAACTTTTTTAAGTATAAACATACAACCAATAGGCTTTTAATCCATATATTAGTTTTAAAATATCTTTCTAAGATACCCACACATGCTTGTGTTAAAAAATAAAATTTATTTTCTTTTCTGTAGGAATGTTAAACAAATAAATTATTGTTTCCTAGTCATATATGGTATTCTATGTGTATGGAAACCTTATTTTTTTTGGAAATTGGATTTTATTAAGATTTTTCACCGATGGGTGGTGGGAACAAATTCCCTTATATTTTAACAAATATTTTGATAAACCCTTTTATCCACATATTATTTTATAAATCTATTATATAAAACGATGAATCCAAAACCATGTGTATAAAATTAATCATCCCATGCTTATTAATAAAAAATATTTGTAATCTAACAAATTCACTTAATACATAATGTAAATGAGATGATGATTCACATATTTTATTTAGATTCATTTAATCTTGATAAAATATGTTAAATTCAAATCCTTTAAATAACAACTATTTACTATATCTAATGAATATAAATTACAAGATCAATAAATTATTCAATTTATTTTTAACTCTTATATATTTATAACATATAGTAAAATATACATTCATTATTACATACCTTTCAAAACCAATCAATTAATTTCTATAATATTCATACATGGAATGAAAAATCTATAGAGTTTCACAAACTTATTCAGGTATATCTTGGATAATTAAATTATATTAAATTATCACTACTATAACACATATGATTTTCCTTAAGAACATTTCTGAAATCAATAATCTTTATTAATAACTTTTTATAAGTTACCAATATTAAGAGCTTCTTATATTAAGCTTATCATAATCAAGGATTATTCATGAAGCTTAGCTAGATGATGATGATGATATTATTTACAAAAAAACGATTTTATATGATGAGTATCCTGTATTATTAACCATTTATTAAGTTATTTTATCAAATTAGATCCCATTAAAATGATGAAACCTTTTTTGAATAACATCATATGTATTAGTTCTCCAAGATATATATCTCACTAAGCAATGAGTCCATATTTTCATTCAACTCACTACTTAATTATTTAGGTAGGGAATCATCCCAATCTTATCATATATTATTCTAGGATAGATAAATGGAAAATTCTTTATCTAATCCATTATATTGAAATAATTGAATCCATTACTCTCATATAATGATTTTTAGTGATTTTTACCTAATTTTTACCCAATGAAAATTTCTAAATACAAGGTAACAAAGTATAATATAGGGTAACATGGCACCGACACGAAACTCCTAGACAAGAAAATTGAGCATTACTTATTACATGATTTCCTGACATAAGATAATCCAGGGGAACTGAACCTTGTTACAAAACTACCAAGTAAAAAGGTAAAGGTATTGACAAGTTTTAATTTGGAAGGAATCAAACACATATTATTTTAAGGAAATTTTAATATCACTATATTATCTCATGTTATTCCCTTTTATATATGCATTCTCATAGTGATTTTATTTTTTAATCCTATTTCCTCCACATAATAAATATATTCAAACCATATTTAGGTGTAACTATTTATACAACCTATAGGTTTGTGTTACTCACCTAAAATTAGAACTCAAACAGATTAATACATATCCTAATGCATCATATACATAAGGTACATGGTCAATTCATGTAATGTTTTTTAAATATATTACATTGATGATGTGAGGATCTTATCCTAAATATTATACAATCTTTAGTTTTATGTAAATAATTCATTCTCTTAAAATTGGGAATCTTTTCAAGTTTAGATATTTAAATAATTAATTAATTACTCATACATAACAATACAACATAATACAAAGTGGAAACTTCCTATCAATATCCATTTCCCCACAATATAAATATTTAAAAAGAAAACATTTTTTATTTTTATGAACAATCTTCATAATTTTCAACTTAACCATTTCCTTTCTCTTACCCATCCTTAAACCCTATGAAAAACATTTTAAAAACATGGGATGAGTATAAAAATCCCAGTAAAGGAAATAAAAATGAGAAAACTGTTGTTCTAGTGAAAAACATGAAACCCATTCAATATTTAACTTTATCTTCAATATTATTTGATCATTTTAAATAAAACATTTCTATATGAAAACAAACACACTTTTTATTAAAATAAAACCTTTAAAACCCATATAATGTAAATAAAATCCCTTTTTGTAAACTTTGAACATCATATTCATTAAACCCTTAAAAAATTCTTTCACATGGAAAAATCACATGGTCATATTATAGTATAATTTTCTATAGAACATAATAATTACCTAATTATTTAGAGAGATATAATAGTGCCTACCATTCATATATGACATATTGAACTCACCCCTTTTTTATAATCTATAATGGGGCTGAACCCCTCGTATAACCTATATCGGGCTCACCAATGAGCTATAATAGGACTCCACCCATCCTATAAGCTATATCAGGATCACCCATCATTCATATAATGATAAAGTACCATATCATGAATAATTTTTTTATTCTTGTAACTTTTTATCATAAAACCCTTTTAAATACACTTTTGAACCCACATGAGAACCTTTTTCAGAAATCAAAATACAATTTTATTTAAAAAATACCTTTTAATACCAAAATACATAAAAAAAGAAAATTGGTATTTTCATTGAATAAAAAAAGAAATCTTTAAAATGAGTTAATAAATAAAATAATTTCTACAGTGGTGAAAATTTTCATTGTCCCATATTTATTAAAATATAACATCCATTTTGTATTTTTTCAAAAAATTCCATATAAAATACGTAAAAAGAATCCTTTTGATTTTTTTAAGTTAATTTAAATAAATATATATATATATAATTTTCTTTATAAATTTTTTATTTACATAAAAAAGAATTTATAAAAAAATTTAAAATCTGGGATAAGGAAGATAAATATTTGGAAGAAAAAACTTAGAAGAATTTTTTTTAAAAGAAAGTCTATTACCACATTAAAAACACTTGAATCTTAAGAACCATGAAAGAATAACATTTTAAAAACTTTTAAATTTCATGATAACAAATTATTTAATGATATAATCTTTAAAATGGGTTGTATATACATCTTATGGAATAATACTGGTGCAAAACATCAAAATATGCCTCAATGAAAGGAAATTAAGTTGAAGTATCTTACCTTGTGTCAGACTCATCATATATGTTCTTTATTTTCCAGGATAATAAACTTATGGTAATTATTTACTTTAGTATAAAAACATTTCTGGTCAATTATTCTATTTCATTACACTTATTACCATGTTATATATTATTACTTAATCAATTAATTTTACTTCATAAGTTTTGACAGTATTCGACTTATGTGTTAAAAATGACTTCGGAAGGTTGACTATGGTCAAATTGGTCCTTATTTAAACATATGAAGAATAATAATCATTAAATCATTATAATATTTATACATATATTATACTCTTAAAAAATATTCATTAAATACGATTATGAAAAATGAAATACATTACAATCATAGAGATGGGAGGCCATACAGATGCATAAGTAATGTTTCAAAATTTCAATGATTATTATGAAAAGAAGTTAATTTTTATTTTATCATTAAATAATTATTATAATAACATAAATATAATGTTATTTAATTAAATATACTTATATATATCATCCATGTATTATGGTGATGAAAAATAATCACATCACTTAGTGGAAGTGGTAGTCCACACATACGCACGAACGACATCATCATTTTTTAGTGAGTGAAAAGCTAAGAAGGGAAATGATATATTAAATTATAATAATGATAAATATGTCATCAATATCATAATTATTTTATATTTATATCACATATATTAATTAACTTTATCTTAATTACCTTCTATGTAAAGAGTTAGTGAAAAATGAATCATATCACTTCCTAAGATGGTAGTCTGCCTTACACATGAGCAATTTTATCATATCCTAAAATAATAGTAAAATAAAAATTTATATATGATAAAATAATTCAATAAGTATTTTTCTTAAAATTCCATATATAAACTTTAAATACATATTTTTAATAATCCATGAAAGGCGATGATGAAAAATGAATCACATCGGTTCACGAGGCGGTAGTCTTCCATATATACAAGTGATGATTTTATTTCCCATTAACGGGAATTGGTTATGAATTTAGGTTTTTAAATTAAAATAATATAATGTAATTATATTATAGATAATGGTTTTATTAGATCATCATAAATGAAGATGGTCTGAAGGCGGTGTAAGAATAAATAAAATAAAAATGTTTTCTTAAGCACAATACCCTTTCTTCAGATAACCTTAATAGGTTAGAAACAAAATAATTATTAAGATGGATTTATGATAAATAAAATTATTATATTATTTGGGTAGGTAATTAAGGAAGGTATTTGGGTTGGTATCGGTAGATCCAAAATGGCTTTGACGGTGTGAAGATAAGAGGACGGTGGGTTTCCTTTTATAAGTGAGGTGAGTGGAACACTTGTAATTTTTTAAAATAAAAATATGTATACACATTTTCACATGAAAAAGGTTCAAAAATAGAGAATTATCATGAATTATACAATATAAGTTCTATATATGGCCAAAAAATTGATTTTAGACAAATTTGGATGTCATTTTAACCCATATATTTTTAGTTTATCCCCCGATAAATTCATTTTTACCTTAACCACAATAATTAATTTTTACTGTTTTCTATTTTTATTATGGAAAAAAATTAATTTAAAATTATTTGATAATATAAATTATTATGATTCCTTTTATTTAATCCATTTTACTAAATTAAATGCACATAATTGGAATAATTTAATTTGAAATTTAATCCACAGATGCCATGAAAAATTCAGTTTTCAAGAAGTGTATTTTTCATGAAAAACATAATTTTATATTAAAATAATGACTAGTAAGAATAATTTTATGAATTTAAATTAAAATTTACTGTCATATAATATATAAATTTAATTTAAATAATTCATTATTAAAGGTTTTTAATTAATTAAAACAGGGGAACATTATTCACTTTAAAATGATTAAAAAAGACCTTTTTTGGCCCAAAAATAAAATTATACTAAAATCCAATATATTGATTATTAAAATTTAATTATGTGAATAAAATATAAATAAATAATAAATATATTTTTCTTTAAATAACATTCAAAACGTAATTTTACATTTTATATTACTTAATTTTCAGAAAAGAAATATCTTTTATACAAAAAATCTACAGTTTTCACTATTCACTGAAAAACAATATTTTTTGAGAAACCCAAAATTTCACCATAATTTAATTTTGATCTGAATTTTTTAAAAATTAAGTTCATTATATTAAAATCATTTTTAAAATTTTCTAAAAATTAATTATAAAATTTTATAACAAAAATCAATAAAATTAATTTTTGAAGAATACATATTTTGATAAATAAAATGAATTTAATACAATTTTTTGACTAATTAATAATAATATATCAATAACATTGATTAGAAAATTTATATATATTTCATAATGTACTTAATAATAGTCATACCCACTAATTTATTGGCTATGTTATATTGGTTATATATTCTGTGGGTCGTTTAAACTCAGTGTTTCATGTCAAATACACTATCGAACATAATATTATTTTTGAATATCATGGTGTTACATCCTCCCCCCATTTATTAAATTTCATCCTTTAAATTTTCACATTATCTCAGAAATGAAAGTTTAGAAATTTGAATAGAACTTTGTTTGAAAACCACATCAAAAAAGGGTTAATAAAACATCTTCTTGATAAGAGAGAAAGAGATGTACGAAGTTCATCTAAAATAACACATACTACACTTTGAAATAGGAAAAAATAGGTGGGAAGAGAAGATTTGGACATGCAAGAAAAGTATAATTTTTAAATAATAATATATATTGATACATATTGTTGATCATAAGAAAGTGAATGATCTTGTCAAGGTCAAAAAACAGAAAATCATAAATATATTATGAATTAAAAGACAGCTAATTCATCAGATATGAAGGTAACAGGATAAAATTTCCATTTTCAATATCCTTTTCCTAGGGTGGAGAGTTACTTAAAATATATACTAAGAACAAAATTAAATATATATATTTGATAAGTTTAAATCCATTCATTCAATCAATTTCTACCCCAATATCATCTTTTTCTCCAAACAACGAGTAATCAAGATGATTTTTTCATGCTAGAAGAACTAAAATAAATTTTAAAGGATCAAAAAACCGTAAAAGGATAACTAGATATTTTTCCTTTCTTTAGATATCAAACACAACCAAAATTTTTAGCGTAAGGTAAGATAATTCAAAAAAATGAATAAATCGTCATATGATAAAATACAAAATTAATCTATAATGCCTCAATAATAACATACAAAGTTTATCTTAGATTGTTCGATAAGTAAATATATTTAAAATTTACCAAAACATTGTTTACTAATATTAAAACCCATATATTGGAAGGGTTTGATCCCATATTCTTCCAAAAGTAATTTAACATTTATCTCCAAATAAAACCAATCAATTTTCAATTTTCATAAAAAAAATATATATACCTTAATCATATAGTATTTAAGTTATACTAATAATTTTCAGAAATAACATGAATTATGAAAAATTCATAATAAAGAGATATTTCGACCTTTATTCCTCAAATAAAATCCTATAATATTTTGTTTAACTTAATCATATCAGGTTCCCAAAATCTTGAACTTCTTCTAAAATAACATTAATTAACTAATCAGAAAGTTAATTTTCAATCTCATGGTTATCTACATGATAATAAATATACTCCCAAATTTAACTTAATCATTATCTGTAAAGCCATTTAGGGGAAGAAACTATTTCAAAACAACCAGGACATCACATAGGATAGTGGTTGGCCCAATACCATTTTTACTATCCAATTCTGGGTTCAAGTCCCGTGACCATATCAGATGTGAACATTTTTCATTTTTCATAAACTGTACTAATATAATTCTTATAAAATTCCCAAAAATAACATTAACATCTAAAAAAATTATCTTAATAACCAAATATTATATAAACTCGAATGGTTTAAATACATTTAAACTTATGTCCACAATATTAAAAGAGAATTATCCCTCAAATAATATTTTTACATATAAATATTTGGGCTATATATACTTTAAAAATATATCACAACTCAATAAATGCATTCTGACCCTTTTAATACATTTTAAATTGTATTTATTTCCACCCACTTGAAATATAGGTCATTAAATATTGTTACCTTGATGATCTATCTCATTATAACTTCTATCGAGATTCATTTATCCCTTATTTTATGCATTAGAAAACTCACATAGGTTCATTTTTTTAATCATAACTTGTGATAGTGGGTTATGAATAACTAAAAGAGTTTTCATAATGTCTAATGTTTCATTTTATTGCTCATTTTTTCAACCAACACATTTTACATAACATCCATTGTTACTTTTGTACCAACTGTATCCAACCATTTACTAATCCGAAAAAGACTTAGTGTGAAAATTTCATAAAATCATGATAAATATTCGTATTATGATCCCAAATAGTAATATTTTCTTATACATACTATCTTCAACTCTTTCTATATACCAAAAATAACTACAATCCTCCCTAACATACTATTTGTTGTGGTTATAGAATACTTACTTATGCTAAAATAACATCCTAACCTCTAAAGTTATCTAACATGACCATTGATAATAACTATAAGGACCCGACCTTATAAATTATATAATATTTATCTTTAAGTCAATAATTAATTCTGTTACATATGATGATCTTTTCAGTTTTAGTGTTTTAGACATTTAATTCATAAGTCATATATAACCATGACATATTATACAATGCAGAAAATTTCGATCAGAATCAACTTCCCCACCATAAAAATATTTTTAAACAAAACATGATTTAATTTCCTGAAAATTTTCATGAATTTGAGCTTGAACTCTTCCTTTCCCTTACCCATCCTTAAATCATATGAAAAACATTTTAAAATTGTGATATGATCACAAAATGTTTAGTATGGTACATAAAAAGATGAAAACCCATAGTCTAGTGAAAGAAATAAAAACCCATGTAATGTTTACCTTTATCTTAAAATATATTTGAGATTATGAAATAAAACATTTCCAATTAAAACACACAAAAAAAGTTTTCTCAAAGAAAATCATTAAAACCCATAATAAGAAATAAAAAATGTTATTGGAAACTTAGAGCATCATATTCATAAAAAACATTCAAAAAAAATTCCATTGGAATAACCATATCTCTAACATCCAGTATAATTATTTGGAGAACATAATCATTACCAAGTAAATTGTAGATCTATAATGGGGCACACCCATCATATAATCCATATCAGGATCAACTATTTTTCATGATATATAATGGGGTTCAACCCTTAGTATATGTCACATCGGGATCACCTGTGAGCTATAACGGGGATAAGCCTATGGTATAACTATATTGATCTCACACATTATTCATATAATGAACAAGTAACATTGAAAGATTTTTTTTATGTTTTCACATTTTTATCATAAAACCATTTGAAAAATACTTTTGAACCCATATGAATTTTTTTTTCAGATATCAAAATTCCATTTTCTTTAAAAACCCATTTTTAAAACCAGAATAAATAGAAATGGGAAAGATGGGTTTTAATCAAATAAAATATGAAATATTTTAAATAAATATATTAATAAAATAATGGTTATTGTGTTGGGAAATGTCATTGTCACCATATACATTAAAATAGAACATTTATTTTTTCTTTTTGTCAAAATATTCCATATAAAATAAGTAAAAAAGATTCATTTTGAGAAAATATGAAATAAAGTAAAAATTGAAATAAAATTTACTTTATAAATATATTATTTCTATATAAAAATTAAAACAATAATTTTAAACACATGACCACAGAAGAGATAGAGTTCAAAAAAAACATTAAAAGAATATATTTTTAAAAGAAAGACCCTTAACACTTTAAAAACATTTGACTTGTAAGAACCACGAAATGAAAAAATTAAAAAACATTTAAATATCATGAGAATAAATTAATTCATGATATAACATGTAAAAGTTTCTGTATATACACCTTATAAACGAATATTGGTGCATAAGATCAAAATATGACTCAACGAAAGGAAATTTAGACGAAGTCCCTTATCTTTAGTTCAAATCAGCATGTATATTCATTATATTACTAATTAATAGACTTATGTAAATTATTTAATTTATTAATAACATTTTTAATGTTTATTATTTCATTTTTTTACTTATAACCATGTTATATACAATTACTTAATCAATTAAGTACACTTCGGATGTTTTGTTGTTATTCAACTTATGTGTCAAAAATGACTTGGGTAGGTTGACTATGGTTAAATATATCATTATTTCAATATATAATGAATTATAGTCAATAAAAAATTATCATAATTATACATAAATTATAGTTTTAAAAAAATCTTGAAATTTGGTTATGAAAAATTTACCACGTTACGATTATGGAGAAGGTAGGTTTTACGTACACATGATTATCATTTCTTCTTTTAAATGATCACTATGGAATGATGTTACGTAAAATTTTATATTAAAATAATTATAATAATATAATAAATAACATATTATTTCATTAAATGTACTTATATATATAATTCATTTTTTTGTGATGAAAAAGAATCACATCGCTTCGTGGAGGCTATTGTCCATACGTAATCACATACAACATTATCATTTTTTAGTGAGTAGAAAGGTGAGAAAAAATTACATAATAAATTTTCAGAATGATAAATATTTTATAAATCTCATTATTATTTAATATTTATATAAAATATATTCATTAACTTTATCTTTATTACCTTATGTGTAAAGCATTAGTTAAAAATGAATGAGGTTGCTTTATGAGGCAGTAGTCTACTGTACAGATGAGCAGTATTATCGCATCCTAAAAAATGGAAAGTAAAAATGTATATGTGATATCATAATTATTTTAGTATAATTAGGTTAAAATTTTTATAAATATATATTCAATCTATAATTATAAAAATCCATGAAAGGCGATGATGAAAAACAAATCACAACAGTTCACGGGGAGGAAGTTTGTCGTACACACGAATGATGATTTCTTTTCCCAATTAATGTAATAAGAGATGAATTTAGGTTACAAAATTAACATAATAAAATATAATTATATGAGTGATACTGGTGTTATTATTTCATCATTGTTTAATATGGTTTGAAGGATTTGGAAGAATAAATTAAAAAAATTCTTGGTTAAACATGATACGTCTTCTTTGGATAACCTCCTTAGGTTAGCACAAAAATAAATATTAGGATGTATTTATGATACAAGAGGATTATATTATGTGAAGATAGAAGTATATAAGTTATGTAGGAAGGTATTTTCCAAAACAAAAGGCTTTTAAGGAGTGAAGAGGAGAGATGGGGGGTTTCCTTTTATAAGTGAGGTGAGTGGGACACTTGAAATTTTGAAAATAAAAAGATGTACCCACATTTTTCGCATGAAAAAGGATAAAACCATTATATATAATTATACATTATAAGGTCTAAATTTACATATAATATATTTTATACAAGTTTTTGGTCATTTTTATCGTTATCTCCGTATTTTAACACCATGTTAATGTATCTTTATCTTAACCGTGATAATTAATTTTTACTCTTTCCAATATTCATTATGGCCACAAATTAAGTTGAAATTATTAGAAAATATAAATTAATCTTATTCTAAATATATTATCCATTTTAATTAATTTTATCCAATTAAGTTTTATAATTTAATTTAAAATTAATCCCATAGAAGCGATGCAAAAGCGAGCTTTCAAGAAGTTTCATTTTTTCATTAAAAAATGATTCTGTATTAACTATATAACCGATTATAATCATTATATGAATTTAAATTAATATTTATTGATATATAATATATAAATTTAATTTAAATCATTCCTCATTAGGGGTTTCTTTAAATAACTAAAATGGAAAAATATTGTGTACTTTAGAAGAATTTCCCGGGAAATTCATTTTTTATGCAAAAAAACAATTATACTAAATCCAATTGAAAGATGAATAATATATAATCAAGTGGTGTAAACATAAATAAATAATAATTATGTGACATTAAATCATATTCAATATATAATTTTACTTTTTTAAATAACTTAATTTATCAAAAATACTTGACATTTTATAAAAATTTTCATTTTTCACAATTCACAAAAAAATCCATACTTTCTTGAAAAAATAAAATTTTACCTTTAGTTAAATTTTATATTATTATTTTAAACAATAATTTCATTTTATCATATTAATTTCTTTAATTTCTACAAAGTAATTATAATATTTCCACAAAATAATAATTAAAAATATTCTTTTAAGAAAACATATTTTGATGAATAAAATGAATTTGCTAAAAATTAATTGATTAATTACTATGAATTTATAAATATAATTGAGTATTATATATATATATATATATATATATATTAAAAAAATTAGTTAATACTATCCATACCTGCCAATTTAATGAATATGTTATAATGGTCATATATTTCACAGGTCGTTTAAGCTCGGTGTTGTTTGTCGAATATGCTATCAAATGTAATGTTATTTTTTTAAAATATTGGGGTGTTATATAAAATATCCTCCTCAATAATCCTAAAGTGAAAAATAGATAAACCCATTCAACATCTTAGAAAATGTATACTCATCTAGGTATGTAGGTATTCTGACTCCAATGCCCTCTACCGGAGGATACTTTACTCGAGAGAGAATACAATTCACAATAACACTAAAAATAATAAAAAAAACTATATTAAACAATTAAATTAAATTTAATAACTTTTGTTAAAAACCAAGTTCATGGTATATGTAAAACTAAATTCATTATAGAGACATATTTATCTTGTAATGCATGACTATATGTAGAATTAGTATGGAAATTAAACTAAAGAATAAAAATTAGTCACATTTATTAAAAATTTTACTAGACTTGAATATAAAAGTGAATATGATTTTAAATAAATGAACAATTAAAATATTTAAACATGAGATAAGACAATGAAAAATAAATAGTAAAATTTAATTTAAAATTTTTTATAATTTTTATCTTTAACATTATAGATATTTTATAATTATGAAAAAAATATTTTATATTCATTCCAATATGAAGTCGTTCATATTTATCATTATATGGAATTTCCATTTTAAATACTTGATATTAAATTAATTTTGAAAAATTCATAATTCAATTAATAATATGTAAATAGTTTACATAATATAAAAATAATATACATAATAATTATGTAAACCTTGATCAAATAAATCATAAAAAATCTTGATGTGACTTAAATATTATCAAAATAAGGAAAAAATTTATTTTGAACAATTGAAAAAAATTAATTATGAACAAGTCATAAATTAAATATACACATTTTATGTTTTATTCTTATTTCATAATTTAATAACCTTTATAAATTATGAATTATGATTTATAAATAAAAACATTTATTTATAGTTCATAATTTATGCCATATAAATTGGTTAAAAGGTATTTCAAAAGTGAAAATTTAATATTTGGGATTAAAATGTTTTTAAACATTTAATTTATTTTAAAAAATTATAAAAAAAAATGTTATAAACCTTTTATATATTAAAATATCACAAAATTACTTTTATTATAATTTATAAACATTTTATAAACTATCTAAATCAATTTATATGTTAAAAACAATTTTAATTTTTTTTAAAATGAAAATTCTAATTACCCTTATGAATAAGGGTATTCTTGTGAAATGGTAATGAATTATACCCTTACACAGGCCATCTGAAATCCCTGGCATAAAGGTAATTCACTACATTCCATTAGACAACTTAATCATAACACACTCCATAAATGTAATTCAAAGATTACCTTTACGTAATAAATTTTGAGTAAGGGTTCAAATGATATTACATTTTCTTGAATGCTTCACATAAGGGAGGGTCTCATATACCTTTATAAAAACCTATGGAATAAATTTTCAAGGGTACTAAATTCTTGTAAACCATTTGTGTAAAGAAAAAAAAGAATTTACCATTACACAGACCTTCTATACATGTGTATAGACTTTACAAAAAATTCATTGCATAAGGGTAAGAAATATCTTATTACCTTTATGTAACTCTTAAAAATACTACTACCTTTTCAAATCCCTTACTTCTCATAAAGGTAATTTATGATGAACCTTATGTGGGCCAATATATATAAAAGTAAGGTGATATAAACCTTTTGTTTAACACTCTATGTATGGTTAATCCCTTGGATACCCTCACACACCTTTGTTTTATAAGTTTAAAGTCATGATTAGCTTTATGTATCCTACCTATATAAGGGTTAACCATTTATATAATCTAATTTCTTTTAAAATAAACAATGCTATGTTTTTATAGTTTTTTATTTATTTAATGTATGATTTCATAAAACTAATCATGGATCCATTTGATGCCACTGTTTATGTTTTTTAGGATTCTAATAGAACTTATTAGACATATCAGAAGAAATTAGAATCCAAATCCCATGATATTACTTACAAGAAAATATAAAAATATATATAAAATACTAAAATAAAGAGCTGCTGTAAATAATCATACCATAAACCAAATAGAATATATAGAATCTACGAAATACATCACATGGGTTTGATAAAGATCACTAAGAGGAAAACTCATCCCACCTACGTGGTGTATCCATTGGAAAATTTTAATCACTCAATGTTTGCGTTGGATCCACCATCATCCATGATGAATTAAAATATCATAGTTCAAGGGAGGAAGATGTAAGAGAGATTTGGGTTCCTATTTTCCTCTAGCTGAATATCCACACCCATTATTCATCATGTGTGAGTGTTTATATAATCCAAAAAGGATTCTACTTGCATAATCACATTCACTCATGCATTAATAATGCATGATTCTACATGGATGATCAACCTAAATGATAATTATTATCATTCAGATTCTAAACATGTCACAGGCAGTTGTTTCATCTTAGAAATGCTATAAAACCACAATACACATCCACTTTTATAATAAACAAATAATAATTTAGGGAATATCACTTTCAATTTATTCATTATGTGGGCATACACCTTTACATGAGAATGAAATCCACCACCCTTTTACACATGATAATGAACCTGATATCCATTGGTAATTGTGGATCTATCTTTTCTACCATGGTACATTCTACCTAAAAAATGCTCAAGATGATCAGATTTTTTGTAACGATGAAATGTCCTAGGTACTTTTATACAATTTGGAATGGTATGAACATGGATAAAACATTGATTAAAAAAACATAATTCTATCCAAAATAATCCCTAGAAAATGGTTTTAATGTAAACTAAGCACCCATACACTTTATTTTCTAAACAGATGAAACAACCTTACTACCTCCCGTAGTAACTGAAGCTCTTCTTATTCCTGTTTTCCCACTTTGTCTACCTCAACAATAACTACTTTATCAAACAACTAAAAAATGTCAGTAGGAATAAGATAATAAATATTGACCAAATATCATTCCTCAAACCCATATCAAAACACTATGATTTAAGGTATTCATTAGAAACAAGCATGGGTTATAAGTGAACCAACTCAGTGAAATGAGGTGAATACACCAAAACTAAATGATCCCCTTTCTCTGAGGTAAAAAACACTTGAGTTTTTGACACACTCAGCATTTCTGGATAGAACTATTGGTTTAATATCTGGTTAAAATAATTCATGGTAATATCCTTTTGTAACTCAACATGCACTATGGGGCCCCAACATTTTATTTTCTATCCTTCAATCATATAGATGAAAGATACCACCTTAGAGTCGTCTGTATTTTTCAGGAAGTGTAATATCCTCTTGATATAGTCAAACCACTCTTTGTATTATTTGGTCCCCTTGTAACCATGTAATATAGGAAAGTTATTCTTAGTATGTTCAAAGAAATGATCCACAATTTACCCCTAGTTTCCAACACTCACCTAAACGAGAGTCTAAATTTTGAAGATAATTTCTTTCACCAACAAAGGATCTACTAGAGGATTATCCTACCCAACTTTTCCCACAAATTTCTCTATTAGACTCATAAGGGCTCTTCTTGGAGGAATTATGTAATAAATTAAAGAAAATATCAATAATAATAAGATAAAGTCTTCAAATCAAAAGACAAATTCAATATTCCATGTTAAATCCTTTAAAAAATAAGAATTTAATGAAAAAATGGATTCAATGAATGAGATATAAAATCATTAAAAAGGAATGGTTTATGCAAAAAAATACAAATAAATTTTATAAAAATAACCTCGAAAATTTGTTCAATATTGTTGAAAATTCTTGAACACCCATGGTAAATAAACATCAGACAGAGAAGTGAGCTAGCCAAGCACCCTTCCCCACTTAATATCCAAATTATTATAGTCTTAAATTTTATATACCATAGACCCTAACCAAATCTAGGTAGTGTTATCACAATTACATATGGTATTAGATATAATAAAATTTTGTAATTAACCAAATAGATTTGACATAAAACATCACCTAATATGATCATCCAAATTGTATAGAATAATAGAAGAACTGAAATATGTCTCATGAGTAACTGAAAATAAATAAATAAATAGAGCACAACATAGAATAAAATTACTAATCCATGAGACATACAGGGATATGTAAAAAGGCTAAATCTATAATTATAATAATACAAGATCAAATCCTTGTCTCTATGTATCCATATATCAACACAAACCCATCTTCCTAAGAAAGAGGCAATGACCAACACAAGCCAATGAATTACATTATCCCATTTCATTTATCTATTCCCTATAAAATCTGATTTGTATATACCAAAAGGCATATCCAGGGAGTGAGGAAAAGTCTAGTAGGATAACACCATGAACCTATACAAAGTTTATCTCTATGAAATCAATAGTTCAATATTTAAAACAAAACTATTCTATAAATAAATTTCAAACTAATTTTTTTTTATAAAAACATCCTTTGATTTTAGTTAAAGTATTTTCTATTCACAAAATCTAGAAATAATAAAATTACATGGAAGATAGCATACAATAAACAATTAGAATCATTTATAGAAATATCATATAAAAACATGGGAGAAATAAAATATGAAACAAAACCATCATATATAAAACCAGTCATAAGTGGGATCTAGCCTACAAAAATATTTACTTGTCCAAATTAGGGAACACTAATAAAAAAATATCATGATTTCTAACGAAAATGAGTCCTTCCAAAGTCTATCAATATCACAGGAATAACTCCCAATGGTGCCACACTCAATAAATTTTTTATATGTCCATAACCCAATGTACCCAAAGATCACAATATTATATGTTTTCCAAAATATTTATAAAAAAATTCTCATAAATATATAAAACATTTTCACAATAAAGATTCATAGTTCCCATGTTGAAAATCAATTTTCATTTTAAATCCATCCTTGAGGAAATTCATAAAATACATAATGTGTAGAAACTGTTTTTAAAAGAAAACACCTCTAAAAACCACTTTTCATACAACCCAAGAAGAATTTAATAAAAACAACTCATATTTGATATCAAATAAAACAATTTCATAAACCCTAAGAATGTATTTACAAGAACATTATGTAATCTATGGGTTTACACCATTGTATTGAGACACCAATGTAACACCCTGAGATTTAAAAATATGGAAATCACATTCGATGGCATGTATGACGTGAAACCCCAAGAATAGAAGAGAATATAACATCATGATAACTTATAATATATTTATTTTTAAATAATTTATTCTCTTCAACATTTTTCAATGCATGCAATGTTGGGTTTTAATGTAACCTAATACTCTATTAAAATATTATTATTTAAACATGACCATCATAACCTAGCCATTATGTTGGAGAGTATGAATAGTTATAAATAAATTATGTAAATTAAATGGTTTACACATGTATAAAATAAATAAAATGGATATCTATTTATTAAAGATAAAATTAGAACCATTTTAATGGAAACAAAATGTTTTTTGGAAAAGCTATATTTTTCTTAAATGCAGTTTAGTTACACATTGCATGTATAATTTATATTTAAATTATAAAACTTTTAGAAAATTTATTTGAAAAAAATAATTTTTTATATAAACATATCAAATTATATAAGGGTGATTTTAGTTTTGTTTTTTTATAAATTGTTTTATATTTTGATGAATAATGAAAAATAATGAATTTAAATTGAAAACTACCATTTTGTTTAAATTATTTATAAAATTAAATAATATTTTAAATTTATTTTAATGTATAATTAGATAAATTATATATATATTAATTGAATTTAGTTTATTTTAATCATTTTCACATTGAATTTTGATATAAAAACATTGAAACCAATTTAAGATTGTCTCTTTGAAAACCCCCTTTCTAATCACAATCACAATATTAATTTTAAATTAAAAATTTCAATTCCTTGAATGGAATTTAGAAGAAATTATTCTATGTTTATAATCAGAATAATTTATATCATATAATAATGTTATCTTAATTTTTTATCATAATGAATATTAAAAACATTAAAAATTGCATACCGCGGTTTAGGTAAAAGTTGATTTATTGAGGGTTAAGCTAAAAGTATTAAGGTTAAAATGACCTAAAAACTTGTATAAATTATATTTTATTGAAATATTTAGACCTTATCATGTATAAGGATCACCAATACTGTGTTTTGGACGCATTTTTCATGTGAAAAACGAGTGTACACCATTTTTATAGAAATAATTAGAAGTGTGTCACCCACCTCACTTATAAAAGGCCACGTTTCCCCTCTATTATTCGCTCCTTAAAAAACTTTTAATTACACAAGGAATAACAGAATAACTTCCTAGATTCCATCCCCCATCCTAGAATCATTTTTTTTGTAAATCCATTCAAATAATAATTTAGTTATAATCCTAAAGAGGTTATCCAAGAAGAGGTAAAATTCTAAACTCTGCAGTTTTGTTTTATTTCTTCCTCCACCACGTTAAATTTTTATTAAACCATGAAAAAATATTAATTTCAGTATATTTTATATAATTATATTTTTATTATAATTTAATGACCTAAAACCGTGACCATATCCATAAAATGAGTTACAAAATCATCATTCATGTGCACGGTGGACTACCACATTGCGAACTGATGCCATCCATTTTTCCATTACCACCTATCAAAACTGGGTATGATGATGGATATAAAGTAAATATTTGATATTTATAACATAATTATACCTATAGATTCATTAAATCATATATAAATTTTTAATTTTTATTCCATTGGGGATATGATAATGTTGCTTGTGTGTACGGAGGAATACCGCCTTGTGAAGTGATGTGATTCATCTTTCACAAAATATTTACATGGAATGTAGTAAGGATAAAGTTAATGAAAATATGTGATAAAAAGAAAATAATTATGACCTTAATGACCTATTTACCACTTTTAAAAGATAATATATCATTTTATGTCTAACCTTTTCAATCACTGAATGATTTCAACGTCTTTCGTGTATGTGTGGATTATCACATTCATGAAATGAGGTGAATCCATTTTCATAACCACACCACATGGATGATATAAATATGTATATTTAAATAAATAATTTTTAATTTATGATATTATTATCATTATGTAAATATAGAAATTTAGTTACCTTTTTTTCGATTAGGATCATTGAAAAATGAAAATGTTACTCATGCGTACATATGACCTACAGTCTTCATGATTTCAACACACATAATTTGTCAAAAAAATATTTAATTATTTGTATTAGTACTAAAATTGATGATAAAATATAATAATTATTCCATTATTATTTTTATGGATATTTTTAAATAATGACCTCTTGGCCATAGTCAACTTACCAAAGTCATTTTTGATAACTAGGACAAATATTGTCCAAACATATGATGTAAAATTAATTGATTAAGTAATCATATATAACTTGGTAATAAGTGAAATAAAATGAATAATAAACCTTAAATAGGTTCTTATGTAATTAAATAAAAAAATAGGTTTATTATTTAGGAAAACAATGGATGTACATGATGATTCAGACTAAAGGTAAGGGTTTCTCTTGTCAGATTTACTTCCATGAGACATATGCCATATTCACCAGTTATTTCTTTTGTGTAGTGTATATACTTCCCTTTTTTACATGATATCATTAATTAATTTATATTCATTGAATTTAATGTTTCATTTAAATTTATTTATTTTAGGGGGCTTTTGATACAGAATTTACCTTAGTGGTAAGGGTTTATATGATAATATCATCATTATTCAAGATTATTTTTTATTTAGGTCTCCTATGGAAGAATTAATTTATATTTATATCTTAAAATAAATATATTTTAATCTTAAATGATTATTAATTAAATATTTCATTTAATAGTACCATTTTCCTCTATTTGGTAATTAAAATGATTATTGAAATAGTTTTAAGAAAATCAGAATTTATTCCTCTCTTTGATCAATAATCCCTTTTTTCATCCAAAACAATATTTTCTAAAAATGTTTTAAAAAATGCTTTAGAATTATAAAAATGATCTATTAAAAAAACTTTTACCCATTCTTTATATTTTTAAAAATCGATTTGAAAGGAATGTTCATGTCTTTTTCTGAATGAGGACCTTTTCGAACTTTTTTTATAGAGAAAAAAGAATGTTCTTTTTTAACTAATATGACATGTACATAATTTACCACCATCATTACCCTAAATTATTTGAATATTAATTTTAATTTTTACAAGGTTATTTTTAAACAAAAATTTCCCCTATATTATATAAATTCTATATTTTTAAAATCTATGTTCAAGGAAAATTATTTTGACAATATTTTATGAATTTTATAGATTTAAAATAAAAAGGGTGATTTTTAATGAAAGCTTATTTTCCTCAAGAAATTATCCAAGTGATAATTCAAAATAATTTCCTTATAATAATATATTATTTTAGGTTACTTATGATTTAATGGGAAAATAATCCAATGATATCATCCTTATTATTTATTCTAATGGTTTATGATCAGTTTGACTAGGGATATACAATTTTATTACCATTCTCCACTTTACTCTGGATGGTTTATGATTATGTTTGTTGATTAGATAAAGTATTAATTTTTTTTATATTTTTAATATGAATGTTTATGTTGATTATATTTTACCCCTTTCATATGAGGAATGCATTAGATTTAGTAAGTGATGGGTGTGACTGGCTAGAGACCCTCAATGCATTGGTAGTTCCCATGAGACAAACTAGATTTAGTTTTACCTGATCCATTTATATAGATGTATTGGAACAAGGAATCAATTGTATTATATGTATTGTTACAAGGAATCAGTGGTATTTTGTAGATGCCCATAATAATGCATCCCATCATAATAAATTTAGTTATTGATTATCCATATGATTATTCGACTAGTTAGAATATCCCGGGTCAAGTTTCATACTAATGTAATTTTTATATTGAATTATTTCACAGTAATTTATTCCTTTAATATTATGATATTGCCATTGATTAAATGTATTTTGTTTTATTTATTTACCTTTCCATATTTATTATACCTTACTTATTCATAACTTTCATTGTACACTTACCCTTACTAAGTATCTGAGGTCACCTATTTCTGAGGTTTTATTTTCCTCAGGAGACAAGGAAGTGTTTTGTAATTGATATACAAAGATACACTAAAGATAATAATTGTGTTATCAAATAAAATACTTTTTGTATATTATTTTTCAATTTTCATAATAATTTCAAGAATGTCAATTTCTTAACAAAACTACTAAACGAATAGGTCATTTGAGATATGATTCCTTGTATATTATTCCAATGTAATAAACTAGACACTAGATTTAGGATACTGGGGTCAGTATCATTACCATAACCTCACAGCTGTAGGAAAAATAGTTACCTTCAAGAACAAAGATTGGAAATGAGGAGATCTCTTCCTCACAGGACTAGATCCACGAGAAACACAATAAATTCCCTATAAAATCTTCTATATCAGGAAATAAAAACCCAATTGGGTTCATGAAAAGTTAGGGGAAATAGATCAAGGAGATATATAGAATGAGGATAGGATATTAGATAAAAAACGAAACATCCCTTGATGAAATCCACCCGTAATGAAGGGAAATTTGTAAAGATCAATGGATATAACTCTATGGAGTGTTAGAGAGTAGTGAGGTTGGGTTTAAGAGATATTCATGATGGATTAGACTTAAATATGACCAAGATAATTAGGGTAAATTCCAATTTAAAGAGGTTCAATTATTTTTGGGGAACATGGTTTAAGAAGCCATGTACCAACCATATGGTGAACTCTCTAATTTTAAAAATTGAGGCATGCAGTTACCAAGGGAGAGATACACAGTTTAAAAAAATGTGATCATGCCACATGAAATCCCTTAGACCAAATCCTAGACACCCACACAGGTTGTTCTGAAAACTCACATGGTTTGAAAAACCATGCTCAAAATGTGCAAAACACGAATAGAGCTCACAATGATATACCACATAGTTAGTACTAACCATGTGTCTAAAATATGTGCCTCACATGTTTTTCCTAATACTGTAATTTTTTTAGCCTTGGATCTCTAAAGCCCATAGAACATGGAAAGAGATAAACAAATATCACATTAAATAAAACATGTGACCCAAAGGGTGTCACACTAGTTTGTTGTGTACTCATTTTAAACATGTTTAAGACCGAATGTGCGCTAATTAAAAATTAAATTTTTATTAGTTACACAACCTTTGCGTATTAGTTAATTACTCATCATGTGTATATTAATTACACTCCACATGTGTATTATCTACACACAGAATGTGTATTTATTAACTACACACCTTATTCAGATTAATTATAAACCAAGTAAATGTTAATTATTTATAGACTATGTATGTATTAATTACACATCATGTAGTAATTAATTTCATGCCATGTGTGAATTAATTACACAAAATATATCTACTTAATCACAAATCATGTATATATTTATTACATAACATGTGTATATTAATTAATTACATTGTGTTTTTTTAATTTCATATCACATCTATTGACCACATGACCACCATGTCATCTGGGGTAACATGACATGGGAGTGAGTAACATATCTTATAACCCTAAAAACAATGTACCACCTCCACATGTAATATTAATACTTTTTAACATGTTTTTAGTTATATGAAGGTGGGTGAAGAAGATATCTCAACTTTTAGATTAATGAGGAATAAACCTAAAATAAAAAACTAATAAAAAATGTGTATTTTGACCATTGACTAATAAATAATTATAAATTTAAATGTGACCGCTCTGATACTACTTGTTGGTTCCAGAAACATCAGAAATTGTGATTTTTCTGATACCCAATTTAGATTTTGGCAGATTTAATAATCAATCCACAAGAATATGGTGAAATACCATCATAAAAAGAACATATACCAAATGAATCTTAAAAAAGAATCACCTAATTAGAGAGAGTATCTTTCATATTAATTTTATAATTAATTTGATCAAAATAATTACCATGGTCTTGGGATTCTTTCTTTGATGAAGATATTGATCATTAAAACCCTTGTTATGATTACACAATCATTATTATAGGAGGACCCAAAGTATAATCACTTTAGTGGAAATACACAGGTTCTCATCAATCTCCAAATGATCATGATTAAAATATGGGTCATAGATTAGATTATCTAAATGTATGTAAATGTTCATATTGATCATAGCACAATCATTTTTGTTTAAGGAGCATCACACTATTATTCTCTCAATTTAGCGAGGGAAGAAGTAAGCCAATAAATTTTCTTATCCTTAAAGAGGAATCCTAGAGATGTTCTTCATTAAGATGTAATTTTTCATTGGGGATTAATTTTTCACAATGATGTCTTAACTAACCAAATAATTTAAATTGTATGAAATGGTATATATAAATTTAGGATAGAGAGTATATACTTATATATAGAACCTTTATTATTTTATTAATCCTTAACATGCCACATTTCTAATAATAATAATAATATTATTATTTCTTTGAATCATGCATCTATCACAAAAATAAAAAATTATCATTATTTAAATAAATAAAGTAATATTTATTTAAATGAGAATTGATATATCATTCCCACCAAAACCTTCAAACCAGCTTGTGTTTCCTCCTCAATATTTACCGAACATCGAATATTAAATATTATTCATTTGATAAATAAATAAATATTATATTGATTGTCTTGTAGATAAATATTTATTTTAATATCCATGAAACTAAATAATGATTTATTTAATAATAAAAATTATTTATTACCTTGAAAATAGAATATGAGATAAATAATTTTTTTCAATGATCTTGAATGTAATTATTTATTAATATTAAACTAACATATATATATATATATATCGACTGAATATTATCTATTAATAAATCATGAATAATTTTTATTCATTAGTTTGGAAAATAATGTTTATTCCAATTGTTAAAATCTAATAGAATTTAACTGAGATCGATGGATACAAAATGTGTGTAACCCACTAGGCCTCTTCCTCAGTGGCATTTGAAAGGTTTTCCTAAATTCTAATATCAGAATCTATCAAAATGTAATGACACCCATAAATGAAAACAACCAAAACCACATATAAATACACACTATGTAATATAATCCCTTTTTATGACATATCTTAATCAAGTGGGTTTTATACCTTTGTCATCAAACTATGTGATTAATTTCTCCTTCTTTGAGTATCTAAAATGAACCTGTCAACACACCATGACCGTGGAATTTAGTTCAACAGTTCCACTCCTATATGAGTGTTTGAGTTATCATTTTCCATAAATGAAAGGGAAAAATCCTATATTGACTTATCCATTAATAAAATATCACACACAAGAAACCCATTATGATCTAATTCTCTATAGGCATAAACCATCATATTTTTCATCATTATATCAATGTATATAACTCATGATGCACATTAATAATAACCTCAAGTGTAATGATCATTCAACATATTCTCATATAATATTTTCAAATACACATAAACATATTAAATTTTTATTATAGGTTATATACACATAATCTCTTATCCTATAGATTACTAAGTGATAACTTCATGAGATTAAGTATCATATGCTTATATGAACATGAACATAGAAATAGACATACCATGTATCCCGTCATAGATGTTTTCCCACACCATAGGACATAAGTTTAAAAATACCATCATAACACTTAAAGGGTCTCATCATAGTTTAGAACTACTATAACCTTACAATATGATAGAAGATATTGGGAATTATCTGATTAATTTTACAAAAATTTAAAATCAATATGTTATAATGCATTAACAAATATTGAATTATTTTAATATATAATTAATCTAAAGTATAAATTAGTTTGTTTTGGGACTCCAACTGCAATAGGCTCCCACTTATAATAGTTCCAACTTCTAACGAATAGTTAGTTCTAACTTGTTTAATATGATTCTAAGGAGTATGGATATAACTATAAGGATTACCATGACTTTTGACTTTTTTGGAATTTCCACACATATTTGTAGTGAATTATATTTCTTTGACCTCTATATATTTTAGAAAATCCCCCAAAAAGTGACAACACCATGTATCTACTACTTGTTACTTATAAAAAATATGACATCTTGAATAATAAAACTATTAAATATTATCATAAACTATAATAATATTACTATTTTATCATTTTTTTAAAAACCACAGATAATACACTTCTTAAGATACATAAAAATCAACAACTTACTCAATATTTATAGATATGGAAATTAAAACCATTAACAATATTATATTTTATATTACTTTTTCCTCACTACCATGATAGATCAACATGTTTTTAAATAAAACTAGTGTTATATCCCATTAAACACTAGTATTTATATTTATCATTTTATTAGGAACTCATCTAGTTTTAAATTCTTATGTAATTTCATATAGTTATAAATTCAGGTATGTGGAGTTCTTCGGGTTCTATTTGATATTTTCCTTTTTTTGAACCATGAATATATCATATCATAACTTTAGTACATATAATGGTATAAGATAGATTATCAGAAGATAAGTATATGAAATTATATTCATAATAATAATATTATACTATTCTCATGCATGTTATCCTAAATAGATTTCATACCATGTGACTTAGGAAAGAATTTAGTTTTGAATTTTTCTATTCTATATTTTTAAATACATGGAAAACATATGCAATATGATTAAATATATAAACTAATAGATAATTTTCTATAAATATTATTATTATGGTTGTTATTTTAAATTATTATTATATAAAATCATTCCTCAGTTTTTGAAAATAGGTAGAGAAGATATCTATTTGTATATGTAATTAAGATATATTCATTTAAAATAATAACACTACCATTAACCTCTTATAGAAAAATGGAACTCATTTATTCCAAAAAAATATTGTTTTGCCTATATGCTTACTTCTATACAACAGTCGATATAAGAAATTTTCATATCTTATTGGAATTCGTTAGGGTCATGTAATCTTTTTTCTGTATCATATAGACATGTTACATAGGGGCTTCATTTAATTAAACTAGACTTGAGATCCAACTACTAAATACAATGATTGTAGAATGATACTAGGATAATTATAATTCAAATGGGTTTTATCATGATGATATAAGTATATGTTTTTATATAAAAATTGGAATAGATATAATTTAAACCTTTCTATAATAAATTGTTCCTTATTATTACCAACTTTTACCAACCATATTAGTTTCTCTTGTTTAATTATCTGAAATATTAAATAAAAAAATATCTAAAATACCAATTTAATAAATTTTGGTAAATGTAATCCATTAATGAATTTATACACTCTTTTAAATCATAGAAAGTTTCCATTTACTATGTATCTATTATATTATTTCTTCTTATTTAATATTATATGACCGTTATTGGGTAATATAAAAACTACATATATGGTTTTGACTTCCATAGACACTATGTGTCTCTTAGAATAACTGCTCCCACTATACATAGTGAAGACTATGTTTCTATGCTAGCTTATATTGATATGGAGCCTATAATTCATTTATGAATAGATTTATACCACTATCTAAAAATTAGACGTGACTCTCTCTTATAGAAATATATTTAGTCTATATTAATAAAATATTATAATATCCTTAGTGGTTATATGATAGTTAAAAAAGATATACATAGTGATTCATTGATGATCATTTATATCTAAAGCTTGGTTTAAAAAAACTATTATAATTAAACACTAATAATGTATCTTACAAATTCATTATCATATTTTAATAAATATTATATCCATTAGTCAATATATTTTTCACATGATAAGTTATTGTTATTTTATTTGAGAGAAATGGATGGGATGAAATTATGGTATATTTTTGATATATATATAAGACATTTCGTTGACCCCATTTTACTACCATTAAATATTTATTGTATAAAGAAATATGACATTGGGATTACCTTAAATATAAAAATTAATTATTTATGAATACTTGGTTAGGATAAAATATAATAGCCTCAAACACACACTCTCATATTTGGTGTTAAACATTTTTTTCTTTATATTTATATATTTGTTACCGACAAATCTGACCGAATTTTAGATATCAAAACATAAAACATCAAATGTAAATATTGGAAAACTTACCCCCAAAGGATAATTTAGTTTTATATTTTCATATTATTTTGAAAAAAACTTACATAACAATACCCATGTCTTTAAGTGAATATTTTTCAAAATAAAAAAGTTATATATAAAGACACACTTACTTAGTTCAAAGTAACTACTAATTATAGAACTCTGAATTTATTAATGTTTCTACTTATCCATAAGCCTAATGAAGAATATATTGAAAACATGGGATGATAAAAAAACCACTATAAGGGACATATATATATATATAATGAAAAGAAACTAGGTAGTTCATTTCAAAACCATGAGATATATAAGAGATTTTTCCTTTTACATAATAAACTTTGAGCTCATATATTCATTTATTTACACATGAAATCAACGTTACTAAGATTTTTTTAGTAAAAGCATTTATAGGAAATCATAATCATAATAATAATCATGAGGATATCATATAAAACACGAGAACCCATGAAATTGTTTTTCTAAAAACATCCCTCTTTCCCTTAAAGGGAATAATCATTACTCTAGACCAAATATCATTATCTTACCTTACAAAATCCAAATGTTTACCTTAAAATTTATTTTTAAGAATGTAAAAGTAATTTAGGGGAATTAGGTTATAGTTTTATTATAACCATTATAATAGCCCTTATAATAACGCCTCTAAATGGAATAATCTTCTCGGTTAATTCTAACATAAATCATTAGAGAACATAATTATTACCCGATGGATTTAAGAGATATAGTAGGATCAAAATTCATCATAAATAGTGACCAAGGAATATAAAATAAATGAAACTCATAAAATATTTAATTAAAATAATTAATATCATAAATATATATTTTAAACCCAGATATAAAATACTTTCTATTTTCACATAATCACAAAATAAAATATTCCCTTTTTGAAAACTCTTTAAAATAGAATATTCCAAAAAATAATGGAAAATTTAATTTAATTTGGAAAAACATGAATATTTTTAGGGATATATTAATAAAAAATAAAGGAAATGACATTGGAAAATTCTGCTAATGTTGTATATGTTGAAAATCATTCCTTTTGTACTCTATAAAGAAAGGCTAACATTTTTTATAAAAAATACAAAAAGTTTCCTTTTGATTGACTTTATAAGAAATAAAAAATAGAGATAAAATGAAAATGAAAATTTATTAATTTAAATACTTACAACTACATTGAACAATATTTACATTGAGTAAAAATAATATAAAGAAATAATCAAAACATTTTAAAAATAGGCTTTTAGAATGAATATCCCTTACCCTATCTTCCAACGTTCCACATATGTTATTTATCTATTTTATAATGAACATATATTAATTATTTAATTTATTAAAAACCATTTCATGTGTATTATATTATCATAATATATTTTATTTCATTTATTACCATGTTATATATAGTTACTAAATTGTTGATGTCCATGTGAGATGTTTGACGATGTTTGGTTCATAATCCCGAAAACAACTTTGGTAGGTTAACCAAGGTCAAATGGGATTGATGTTACATCTTATATGTAATAATAATCATGAAATAATTATCATTTCTATAAAAATAATACAATTATATATCCAAAATTTAAAACCAGTCATGAAACACAAAATATATGAGCCTACGAGGT
This sequence comes from Viscum album, assembly GCA_963277665.1. Taxonomy (NCBI): domain Eukaryota; kingdom Viridiplantae; phylum Streptophyta; class Magnoliopsida; order Santalales; family Viscaceae; genus Viscum; species Viscum album. The sequence continues at coordinate 878,266,579 of OY728153.1, read as the reverse complement.
GATATTCCGACCATACAAATGTATGGTGTTATTTTTACTCTTTTTGGATGGAAAATGAAAAAATAAAATAATATATTATCTTTAAGGAATAATTAACTTGTTATAAACATTAAATAAATTCATTAAATCCTTCCCCATGACTATCCATGATGGAAATGTTTTATAAAATGAAGCATATAGCTACGTTTTGATATTTGTCTGTACATACGAACTTGCACTGATTCCATTTTTAACATTTAGAATGATATGAAGATATATTATATATTATAGTTATAAAATTATAATTAAAAATCTAATAATATATATATATATATATATATTAAATACATCATAATAACTATCCATGAAAGATGATGATGAGAAATGAAAAATAATAGTTCACGAGGTGGTAGTCCATACATATGCACAAATAATGGTTTTTTTTACATTTGGTGGAAAAGGAGACGAATAAGGTCATTCAATTGACATAGTAATATATTATTACATAGTATATAATGGTGTTATTATATTGTAATGTTTAGGGTATATTTTAATATGGTTGAAGAAGAAGTAAAATGGAAATGATCAGTTTCGATGATCACCTCCTCGTTGAAGAGCCTCCTTTGTATATATCTTTAAGGACACTAGGAATGCTATTTTAAGAATTAAAATACATATATTTTTTTATAAAGATGTTTATAATATGTTTATTTCAGTTTTCTCAAAGGTAAATGGCTCAATAAGTGAAAGTAGTATAGGAGAGGTTTTGTCATTATATAAGAGAGGAGAGGGGAACCCTTGAAATTACCTAAATTATTAAATTAATATAAAATAATTTTCACGTTCATTTTGCACCAGAATGACATATTCTGAATATATGATAGATATAATTTAAAATAATCTCATAAAATTAAATTAATACATTTTTATGTGTTTTTTAAACCTGATATCTTAGTTTTAACCCCCACATTAACCATTTTAACAATCACCATAATAATAATGTATTTTACTCTTTCTGGCTCAATAAAGTAACTATGTAAGGGAAATTGATGCATAAATGATAAATGTGTGATATTATTGACCATATAACTTTTAAATTTATAAATATAAAATTTTTATAAATTTAAAATCATTTAGTAAATTATTATATAATGTAAAATACCATTAAAGTCATTTTTGGAACTATTCACAGAAGTTGATTTTAAAAATTTTAATGATAGTAATGTAATTAAAATATAAACTTTTGACACATTTTTAATATATTATATTTAACAATATAATTTTTGTAACACCATATATCATAGAATAAAATATAAATTTTAGGGTTTTAAAAATCATTTAATTGATTTTTCTACTACTTCCAAATGCAATGTGTTGGTATTACGTAAGAATTTAAGGTAAGTATTTCGTCACTAAAATTTAAAAACAAATTACCAAAATGTAACAAATTTATAAATATTTAAAATAACCTTTTATAACCCTTTAAAACTTGTTTTTATCTATATCAAAAAATATTAAATAAGTTCAAATCAAGAAAGATTCATTTTTGAATTTTATTTTACTTAAAATAATATAATGGTATCTATGAAAGACAAATGGCACCAAAATTACATATATATTTTGGAATATTTTATGTTTGTGTTTGAATTAAACTAATACAGTTAAATATATATAATATTATCTTTTATTTGGAAGCCCTATTTCATAGTTTTAACCTTTTTCTACATGTTTTTGCCTTATTATGGCTTCCACATTTTTATCAAGGCTATTACTCATTATGAAAAAATGAGGTTAAACTATTTAAAAAAATATAAAAAATATAAGTATAAAAATGTTTTTATATAAAAAGTTTTCCTAATGACAATTAAAGTTATTTTAATAATATTTTATCAAAAACAACCAATAAATTTTTAAAATCAATAAAAACAAAATAAGGGCTCATTTATAATTGAATTGAAATGACATTTTTCTATAAAATGAGTATTTTTCACTATTCACATAAAATTCGATCTTTTTAGAAAAATCAGACAATTTAAACTTATGATAATTTTGATATAATTATTTCAAAAATTATATCATTTTTCAAAAAAATATTTCTATTTTTTTTAGAAATTACTTATAATAGTTTCCCACAAAAATAGATAAAAACAATTTATGAAGAAAAAAATATTTTTAATGCACAAAGAGACTTTACCAAAAGTCGAGTGCTTATTTAATATACATTAATCAATAAAATATTATTGAGTTGAAAAATTATATATATATATATATATTTATATATATATCATAATACAATTACTTCCATTCATATCCTCTAATTCAACAACCAGGTAGTAATTTTCATAATCAATAATAATATTTCACGATCATTATGGCACTATGTGGCATGTCCTGTAGGCTATCAAACACAGTCTTCTTTCAAAGTCTCTATGTATTATATTATACCACATTAAATAAATTTTATACTCCCATTTTTATCAAATGACCCATTAAAATTGTTTAGAACAATATTTAACATTAATTCTGAGGAGTGGAGATAGAACATACCATTATAAAAAGAATTTTTTCTGACACACATATATATATTCCAAAAAATATTTTTCCTGAAAAACGACATTAGAAAAATTGTAAATAAAACATTTTTTGGAAAAGAGGAAATGAGAAATATGATGTTCACCTACAATAACATATCACTTGTTTTGAAAATAAGAATAACCTAAATGAGAAATGAAAAATTATATTTGGAAAGATAATACATTTAGGATATATTTTTTTTTGGGAAGAGAAGAGACCAGGGATTCATCAAAAATGACAATAAAGGATAATTTTTTTATTTCAAGAGCCTTTTCCTAGAGTTAAGGGATTATTTTACCCTCAGTTTTGAGAATATGATAAAATATAATTACTTTAATTATTTCTATTTCATAAGACCAATTTCATCTATTGGTTATTCTTCGATCAATTTCCACGTCAATCGTATCTCTTATCCAAATAAATTAATATTCAACATGATTTTTTCATGAAAAAGGATCTAAAATAAACATCTAATATATCACCTGATCAATAGATGGATAAAAAGTTAATCCTTATTTCTTTAGACGTTAACCAAAACCAAAAATGTTAGCACAAAGAAAGATTATATCCAATACGAAGAAATTATACATTAATATTAAAATCCTCTATAATAAAACCCAAACTTAAAAATTAAACATTCTATAAATAAATAACCTGAAAACTTTTCAAAAAAAATTCTTAACCAATTTTGAAACCCAAAAATCAAAGGGGTTGATCACATATTCTCTCAAGATCAATTTAACATTTATCTTCAAACAAAAATAGTAACTAATAAAGTCATATTCCCAACAAAATTTACGTCCTAATCATATAATATCCAAATATTCAAATATTTTTTATAAACAACCTAAATCAGGATAAACACAAAATAAAATCATATATATACATCCAATGTATAATTCAATCAATATTACTCAAATAATGTTACCAAAATAGGTAAATTTTTCAAAAATAACATTAATAAAATATCCAGTAATTCAATTTTCAATTCCATGGTTATCTATATGATAAATCATATTTTTCCCACAAAGTAATGACCCTTTTATCCCAATTAACCTTAATTAACTCATAATCAATTATCATTTTAACCCTAAAGGTTATCAATATCTTTTAATTTTTGTAACCAAATATTAAAGTATTATTTCTCAAATAACATTTTCAATACAACATAAGTTAATAATAAGGGATATATATTCCTAAAAAATTTATCAAAACACAATATCTTTCTCTATAGTATCATTAATCACCTTAAAATATCATCACCTAAAAACTGATAAGGAGACTTTAAGACATTGAACTTATGATCAATGTTAAAATTATTAACCCATGATGGTATATGAAAATCTTAATTTAACTTCACATGAAAACATCATAATATCCAAAGTTATTTAAACGCTACTCTAATACCAATTATTATTTCCCCAAACCAACACTCTTGGATTATGTGTAAAAAAATATTTACATTTTTTTCTTTGATAACAATAAACATGACCCAATTAAGGACATTCGAAACATACAACATGAAACAAAAATATTGAATTAGTAATCTAACCAAATATGTTTTAGGTTTATAGTTTTATTGAATTATGAAAAACTCTTAAAAAACAATAGACATTTGTTTAACTTATAATTTTTTCCTAAAGAAAATTATCTATGAAGAAAAAAATTATACATTAAATGTAAATACCATATTTGAAACTATTAATTTTTTAACATTTCTATTCATCCTTAAGCTGTGTGAATATAATTTAAAACATTAGATGAGTAAAGAATCTTATTAAGGGGAAAAAAGAAACCTATTGGTTTATTTAAAAACCATGAGATCATGTATAAGAGAGTTTTCCTTTAGAATAACAAAAATTTGAGCTCAAATAATTATTTAGTTTCTCATGAAACCATCTTTAATACCCATTTTTTTCATAAAATACTTTATATGAATACATAAGGGAAAAAAATATTCATAGGGGTTTCTTATAAAACATGAGAACCAATAAAATTTTATACATAAGAACCTACCTTTTAAACATAAAAGTAATAATAATTTATTTAAACCAAAGATCATTAGCATAGATTATGAAATAAAAAGGTTCCCAAGAAAATTATTTTTTAATAATAAAAATGTTATATAGGCGTCATGGGAAGTAATATTCATAAACCCCTTTCATTAACCTTTAAAAATGGAATAACCCACTCAATTAATTCTAACATAATTCTTTTGAGAACATAATAATTACCCAATGAATTTGAGAGCTATATCATGGTCACCCATAATTATAAAAAACTATAAATTTCTATAAAATACATGAAACACATAAAATATTTTATTTCCTTCATTAAACTCATAAAAATATACTGTTTAATCAATAAGTTAAACATTTTCCATTTTCAAGAAATCATAATAAGAAATATCATTTTTTTTAAAGACCATTAAAATGGAATATTGCCATAAATAATCATAAATTATATTTAAATTTGAAAATCAAGATAAATTATATAGTAATATTAATAAAAAATAAAGGAAATGATGGTGGTAAATTTTGATCATGCTGTATACATTAAAAATAATTCCTTCTGAACTTTATAAATAAATTCAAACATTCCATATGAAACATGAAAAATGATTCGTTTTGAAGACCATAATAATAAAGTAAAATGATTGGTAAGATGAATTTTTTATTAATTTACTTAAATATTTCCTCATCCGTAAACAAATATGGACAAAAAGAAAAAATAAAAGATATAAATCATAAAAACGTTTTAAAATTAGGTTTTAAGATAGAATATCACTTATATTGTCTCCAAACTAGCCACTTACATTAAATCAATCCATTATAATGAAATTATATGAATTATTTAATTTATTAAGAACATTTTCAGTTTTATTGCCTTATACTGATCAATTTTATTTGTTTTGTTACTATGAGTGGTATAATTACTAAATTAGTTAAGTTTATGTTGGTTCTTTTGAGGATGTGCGGTGCATGATCCCAAAAACAACTTCATTAAGTTGAACAAGGTCAAAGGGGTCAATGTTACATTATATCTAGAGTAACAATCATTATATAATTATAATTTATATATTTAAAATAATTATTTTATCCATCTATGAAAATAGGTCATGATCGGCCCATGAGGTGGTAGACCACAGATATACATGAGTAATGTTATTAATTAATTTTAGATGGGAAATAAAGAAATAAAATTATGTATTATACTTAAAAAACCATTATAATATTATAAACATCAAATAAATTGGTTAAATTCATCCTTATGACCATCCATAAGAGGATTGTTTGAAAAAAAAGTACATCGCTATGTGGATATTTTAGTCTATACGTATGCATATGTGATGATTCCATTTATAACGATTTTAATAGTATAAAGATAGATATTATATTATATTCATAGAATCATAAATATTTCATGGATAAAATATATATACATTAAATTACCCATAATAAATATCCAAGAAATACAATAATGATAAATGAAATACATCGGTTCGGGAGGTTGTAGCCTGTACGTATGCACAAACAATGGTTTAATTTTCCATTTGATGGAAAATGAGATTAATAATGTTTTGAAATTAAAATAATAACATCAAATATTATATGATATAATGATTTTACAGTATTTAAATGTTAGGTTAAAATTAAAGGAGGTAAAAGAATAAGTAAAATGAAAATGCTTAGTTAAAATGATTACATCATATTTTAAGAACCTCCTTTGTATCACATCTTAAGAAACCAAGGGATGATATTATAAGAGTAAAACAAAATCTATATTTTAGATATGGAATCTAATAATAGGGTTTTTTAGGGTTTGGTTCTGCTAAGTGGCTCATTAAGTGTGAGGAATAGAGGTGAGGTGGTGTCATTATCTAAGAGATGAGAGAGTCACCCTTGAAATTACTTAAAGTATCATATTAATATAAATTTATTTTCATGTTCATGTGGATCATAATTGTTATATTTATCATATATTATGAATATAAGTCTAAATAATTTAATCAAATATAATTTAGAAATGTTTAGTTGATATTTCAACCCTTATCCATTTTTTTAAACCCCATGTTACCTCTTTTAATAACTACTATGATAATAATGTTTTTTACTCTTTAGGTGTCAAGAAAGTTACTTTATAAGGAAAAGTGACCCATAATTGGAAAAATGATGATTTTAAAGACCATATATATTAAAATTTCTGAATATAATATTTATATAAATTTTAAATCATTTAATAAAAAATTATTTTACATAAAATACCGTTAAATTCATTTTAAAGACAAATCACATAATTTTACTTTAAAAAATATCAAGATATTAATGAAATTTTAATATTAAAATTTAACAATTAAATTATTCATTATTTATACTAAAATAATTTTTTTAAAACCATAAATTAGCCAAAAAATATGACTTTTAATGTTTTTAAAAATCATTTACTTGATTTTTCTACTACTTGCAAAATAACTGTGTGAGTGTTGCATAATAATTTGAAGAACTTATATCGTCAATAAAAATTAAAAATAAAACAAAAAACATAAAAAATCATCATATCAAAAATTACCTTTTATAAAAATCAATAACTTTTTTATCACTGAAACAAAATATTATAGACATTTAAAGAAAGAAAGAGACATTTCAGAATTTTTCTTTTCTTAAAATAATATAATGGTATTTATCAAAGAAAAATGCCACCAAAATAACATTTTTTTGAATATATGATGGGGTGGTTTAATTAATATAATAAAATGAAATATCTTTATGTTTATATATGATTTGTAAGCATTATTTCATATTATTAACCTTATTCTATCCGTTTTACCCTTATCGTGGCAAATTTTTTTTTACAAAAGTTACTATTCATTATGAATAAAAATAATGCTCAGTTATTTTCATCATTTAGACATGATGATTCCAAATAAATAATCCGTTTGACTAAATTCAATCTTTATATTTGTAACAAATTTATTTTTATACAAAACCACAAAGTAAGATAAAAACGGTCTTTTAGAAAAATGCATTTTTAAGTATTCAAATATTTTTATACCAAAATTAAGCATAATACAAAATAAAATTAGTTTTATATTTTTTTAATAAAAATTAAACAATAAAATTTTAAAATCAATTAAAAAAATTTACATCATAAATAATTTAACGTAAATGAAAAGTTTCTATAAAATCAGTATTTTTCCCTATTCACTAAAAAATTAATTTTTTTCAAAAAGATCACAAAATTTAACCTTAATATAATTTTGAAAATTTGATTTAAAAAATGATATAATTTAAATAAAATATACTTTAAAAAGTGTCATATGTTAAATATAATATCTTCTCAGAAAAAAAATAAAAACCATCTTTGAAGAAATATTTTAATCAAATCATAAAATGAACACACTAAAAATTGAGTGCTAATTTGATAAAAATTAATTAATACACATAAATTGAGTATAATATATACATATATATATATATATTAGGATGTAGTTACTCCTATTCCAACATTCCAATTCCATGAATTTAATATAATGATCATATTAAATAATAATATTTTGTAGTCATTAATGATCAGTGTTACTTGACATATGTGCTATCAAACATCGTATTCATTTAAACTTTCTTGGTATTACTAACAATCTAAACATACCTCCCAAATAATATTTATTTTTTAATAAGTTTATGTATTTTTCATTGATCATTCCAAAAATTTCTTTAAGAAATATCATGAATTATAGGAACTCACCTCTTTGCTACACCTTTAGAATAATTCAAGTGGTCTTATTGAACCAACTATACTCGATTTGTGACATAAAATTATTTATAAAGTTTTCTTTATAAAAATATTTATAGTTAATTAGTAAATATACCTAGTTTCTTTAATCAAAAATAAATAAATAAACCCATTTAGATATAAAATATTAGACTTAATTGTAAATGAATTACCTTTCAACAATGAGGTATTATAATTATTATATTAATATTCACTATTGATTATTGATATTGTATATCTATGATTCATGAATTACCAAAATTTTAGTTCAGTAAGAAATACCATAACATCATCTATAATGAATCTGAAACAATTTCTTATTATGTCTAATTGGAAAATAAGAAAAATATAATTTCAATAATAAATATAAAAAATAGTTTTATTTGAATCTATCAGATGGTCATAAAGTTATGAAATTCTCTATATTGATCTAGAAATATCACATATATAGCTCCATGCATAATTCAACTTACTCATTGTAATCATTATATACTTTATCAGTCCCTATATTAAAATAAAAATGATGAAAATACATTTTTATTTTATTCCTCAAGAAATAATAAAAATGTATGACATATAATGATGAATATACTTGAATTAAATGTTTATTACTTCTTTTTTGATCAATTTTTCTTTCTTCTTCTTTTGTCCTTTCATACCATATAAGAAGAAAATATTCTCTTAATCATTCATCTCCCTAATAATCTTTTGTTGCTTCAATGAAAATTATAAGAGTACCATTAATCTTGAATTAGTCATGGGATTTTCAACATTATCTTTAATTTTTTTCACCATAAGGGATGGAAAAACTAGTTCACTCCAATCCTTATCCTTTAGGAAAAACATTATCAAAATATTCCTTTATGGATTATCTAAGATTTACATATTTCAATTCATTAGGAATATGGAGAAAATGGAATGTAAGGATAATAATATGATATTAATGTATAATCTTCCATCCATATTAAAACCTAACATTGCTAACTGATCAAAAGGATCTATAATTTTTAATTCATGGTCACTAGATAATTTGGAGTCCTCTAGTTTATATTGGTATAGTTTAGTGACAATATCAATGATATTAATCCTCTCCTTCTCGTTTTCACAATATAGGAGAGGAAATTTCATTATGTAAGAATCCTTGTGCTTATATTATATTTTTATCTCTCTAGAAATTTTCGAAAACATGAACCATTGGACATAATAATAAAATTATATGAATCAATGATAGGATAACATTTCAAATTTTCTCACTTGATGGGTAGGATGATCTGGTATAGGGGCTTCCCATAAATAGAATAAATTTTCTTATAGTAGTTCCATTTGTAAATTACTGTAAAAATCAGGTAAATTTGAGTCAGTGAGGACATTATTTGAGCCGAGGAATGGTCATAAAATTATTATGGTTTCAATTTAGACTATACTAAAATGTTGAAAGTATTTTATTTGTATATTATCTTAATTATAATTAATATGTGAGACACAAAAAATTTTCTTATCTAATTATTCTCCCCCTATTTTATCAAGTCCTAATAACTTTCACCATTGGATTCAGAATGTACTATCATGTAGAAATCCTTGTGGTAAGGACCTATATTTACCTTATTATAATTTATACATTTTCCTAATGAATTATTAGATGGTATTTAGGTATCCCGTTTTTCCAACTACTAGTTTTGTACTCCTTGATATAACTTATTCATGTTAACCAAAAAACAAAGTTAAAACTCTCCATTAATGAAAGAACCTAGATATTATCTAGAAAATAAATATTAAAAAATGTTTTATTTATAACATAAGTAATGTATGAGTTTTAAAATTTAATATTTAATTGATTGATTTTTTTATTATGTGAAAATTTTATTATTTTATCATTTATATGTCTTGATAATATTATATATATTTCAGATAATTAATTAACTTTTCTATGATAAAATGGTTCAGACATAAACCATTAATTTTTCATTATCTTTAATAACTTTTTATGTGAGAAAATTTGACATCATATAAATATACATCTCATAAAATATAACTGTGAAATCTGAAAAAATAAAATAAATAACGTGGCATGATCATGGGATTTATAAAGGTTAATTTATGGAATATGTAATAAATAAACCTATGAATCTTGGAAAAAACTCCTTGATGTCGGGTTCTATTGAGTTGAATTATTCCCTCACATGACCTTTGTTTTTTTTGATTAATTTCAAGTTCTAAACCACCTCCATTTATTAGATCCCTATCCTTTACATATTATTACTCACATGCAGGTGGCATGAACCCTAAGAATGATTACGGGGTTTACATAAAAGAAACCGTGGACATGTAAGCTGTACATAATAAAATTTATATGGATGAAATGTAGGATATAATTTTTATTTTAATAAAACATTTAACATATACAAAACCCATGAAATAATATTAAGTAAAATAGAAATCCAATAGATACATTAATTGTAAATCTCATGATCTGTCACTTGTATACAAAAAATATGCATTTAAAACTACTGTTTAGAATTAATTTTAATCATTATTTATGAAGATAAATTACCCAAATTTAATAATTATATTATTATTTAATTAAATAATTTATCATATATCTATCTAAATAGTCAGTGATATTTTGATCCACTATAATTTTAATGAAATTATAGTAATTATTTTTATTCAAAATAAGTTAGTACACAATATGTAAATGGATCCAACAAAATGGGAAACCATTAAAACTATTTGATTCTTGGCATGGTTCTTATCATTTATTTTTAAATCACACAGTATGTAGATTATAAAATGTGTTATATAAATACACAACATGTACTATCAATTAACAAAACAAAGACATGTGTCCAATTCCACAGAATATACCACTCTTAATGAACATGGAGTTTATGGAATTTAAAGACTATATATGAATTTTTGTTACTAATTTAACATTTAAATTAATTAATATTTTAATATTCATTAAAACTTATCATCTAGCGTGTACTGTAAATTTATGACACACATACATGTGTAAAATAAGTTAAATGTTACAATAAACTTATTTCTGTTTATATTAATCACATATTGTACTTTATATCCCATTATTTCCTTTATGTGAACAGTAAAGATACCGTAAGTATTTTAATTATACAATTTGGGTGTATTAATTATAGATTTAATGTGTGTTAATTAAATTCATATCATGCGTGTATTAAAAAAATCATACACTGTGGGTGTATTAATTTTTCATTAATTTTTCATTAATTAATTATGCACCGCATGTTTATAAATTGCATGCTATGTGTTTATTAATTATTTACACACTATGTTTGCATTAATTTAATAATTACACCTAGTGTGTGTATTAATTACCCATTGTGTCTGCATTAATTACACAACATCTGCGAATTACTTACACATTTTATACATTTTAGTTATATAAAATGTGTGTATTACTTAATTACACCCTGTGCACATTAACTACACACCAGATTCTCTGAACACATGAAAAACATGCCATGTTGGATTACATGGTGTGTGGGAAACTAGAACACTATGTAACCCTTAAAACCATGTTCTACCTTCAGTTGGAATCATTAAGAATTCTTAAATTATTATTGGTTATATGAATTTTAATAAAGAAGATATCTCAAAATTTAGATTAAAATAAAAATAAATATAAAATAAAATACTAACATCAAATGTGAATTTCAATGATTTTTTAATAAATAATTATAAATTTAAACATGAATTATCTGATACCACTTGTAGGTTCTAGCCATTATGAAAGTGGTAGTTAGGACTATTCCTAAATTTCCTTTTGTCAGATTAAATGAACAATCCATAAGAACATGAGGAAGTGCCACTACAAAGATGACTATACTCAATTAACACTAAAAAATAATCCAAAAACCCAAAGAGGAGATTTTTCATAAGAAATTTATAATTAATTTATTAATAAGAATTACCCCGGTCATGGGATTCTTTCTGTGATTGTGATATTGATTGTTCAAACCCTTATTCTAATTATACCATCATTATACTAAGAGGATCCAAGGTAGAAAAACTTTATCAGTGACCGGAAAATTCTTATTGATCTTAAAATAAATGCTAATGAGACTCTAGAGGCTAGCATGGATGATCCAAATATATTTCATTTTTTTCCTTGATCATGACACAATCCTTTGAGATTGAGGACTATATCTATCTTGTTCTCTCAATCTTTAGTGCATGGAAGTGGGTGGAGAAATTTTATTAGTTTTGAGAGGAACCCTATTGATGTTATTCTTTGATAGAGAATTTTCTATAGGGTATTTTTTCACATAATTATGTCTCAACTGACCAAACATATGAAATTATATAATTAGGTATATATAGAGTTGTGTTAGAGAATAAATAATTAAAACATACCCTTTATTATTATTTATTGCTTAAAAAACCTTCATTTAATAATAAAAAATTATATTATTATTATTATTTACTTAACATGCACATGTATCATGGAGAAAATAAGTACCATTCATGAAAAAACATAAATAAATATAAATTAAAATGATATTTAATATAGTATTCCCACCATATCCTTTAAATCAGTCCATGTTTCCACCTGAGCATTTGATAAACCTCTTATGGTAAATATTATTCATTTGATAAATAAATAAATATTATATAAAAGTTTTTACAAATCAATATTTATTTTAATATTCACATAATTAAATAATAGATATTTAATAATAAATGTTATTTATTACCATATAGATAAAAATGAGCTAAATAAATATTCTATTCGATGGTATTTTGAATTAATATTTATTTAATATTAATCTTATATAAAAATATAGATACTGTATATTTTCTATCAAAAAACTCTTATTAATTATTATTCATTAGTTTGGAAGATAATATTTATTATTGTGATTAAACTCTAATAGAATTTAACTGATATTGATTGATACACTAAGTGTGGAACCCTCTATGCTTCATATTATGTGGAATTAAGAGAGTATGTCTAAAGTACAATATCAACATTTAACAATACATAATGAAACCCATAGAGATATAAGTAAATTCCTTAATGAAAAAATAACATATAGATGCTCAAAAGGTAATATAATCTATTTTAATGATATATCTGAATCAAGAAGGTTACATACATGTATCAATAACCTATTTGATTTATTTCTCTTTCTTTAAATATCTAAAATGACTCTCTCAATACACCATGGACCTGTAATTTAGTTCAATAGTTCTATTCTAATCAAAGGGCCTGAGATATCATATTCCTTATACAAAAAGGAAAAAATACTATATTGAATTATTCATTAATTGAATATACATCGTGAAGAGCCCATAAAACCTAACCTCACTAAGGGAATATTTCATATGGGTTTTCATGAATACAATAATTTACATGAATCATTATATGAATTAATAATTACCTCAAGTATTATGAGTGTTACACACATTTTCATATAGGAATTCCAAAGACCCAAAAACTTGTGGAATTCAAATTTACAGCTCTGTGACCATAATCTCTTATCTTGGAGATCACCAAGTGTGAACTTCTTGATATGATGTCTCATCAAATTACAATTTAATAGGCCTGACAGTCAATATGCTATGTGTCCCATTATAGAATTTCATTATTACTGTAAGACATATTTTTCAGGATATCATAATAGAAATTTAAGGTTTTTAGCATAGAAGAGAATCTATATGACCTTAAAATGAGGAAAATAATCTATAGCATTATCACATTAATGTTACACATAATAAAAGTCAATATATGATAATACATTGGTTAATATTGATGTATTTGGAGATATTGGTAATCTAAAGTACAATGTAGTTGGTTCTATGAAACAAACTACAATGGTGAAAACATATTCCAAATGTTTTTGGGAATATTTTCTAAAAAATTATTTTTGATAACCTAGTATATATTTTCACTTTATGCTATATAATATGAAACCAATCTTTATAATCCACATAGAACTGCTTGTGGATATCCTTAAACCCACTTTTGGTGTAGCTCCCAAGGGTTTATAAATTTGATCCACATTTTCAAAAAAAAAGTGGGACCATATATGACTTTGTATCATTAAAAAGAATTATGAATTCTCAGAACCATAAATGTATGAAACGAGAATCCAATTGAACAATTTCAATTCTACACAAGCTATAAAGGGATATGGTGTTATATATATCAAACACATGCATCCCTATACTTGTTTCCAATAACTATATAATATAAAAGTATACACAATCATATAATCTATTTGTTTAAGATGTCAAGTGGAAATGAGTCAAAAAGTATGTCAATCCCATATAGCCTACTAAGATGTTATTGATTCTCTGTGTATATATTTTCCACACCCGTGAATCCTTCACATGTCATTCATCCAAGTGGATGAGTACATCACATTATCCTTATCCTTTTAGTTAGGAACATCACATGTACCTTAATTATAGAAATAAAGATTCTTAGTGTATCATAATTGAGGGAAAAATGTCATACTCATCATAAGAGAGGACAAATACCATATTTGTTAAGCCTAAAATGAAATCATAATAAAACAATAAATAATAATCCTTGACCACAACACAAATATATCATAATAAAGGTATAAAAATTTGAATGTTTTCATAATAAGTGTCTTTTTAACCATAGGTACCTGGATTTATTTTGAAACATTCATTCCAAATATACCAAATATGTAAAGACCCAGAAATTTCAAGGAAATTTTTTTCTTAAATTCTTGGGAATTTTATGAGTATACAGTTATTGACGACGCCTGATTCGGAGGCCCGGGGTGCCTGGAATAATTTTCTGAAGTTTTGTTTGGGTACGTTCAGTAAACGTACGTGCGTGTTTTTCTATCTTTTGGCCCGGTGCTCGGAATTAAAATATGAGGACACCGATGAATTCGCAGCACCGGTATTCGGTTAAGGGGACCTTTACCGTGGTTGCATTTTATAAATGATGGAAGTTATATTTTGGGGATTCTTTATAATTTAATAAAAGAATTATGTGCTACATAATTTTTTTGTAATGTTTGGTTACTTTCTCCAAAGAGGAGTTGGAGGTGGGGCCCACACCCCACATAACCAACCATGAGTGGATAATTGTGTGGTGGGTCCCACATGAACGCAAACTCTTCAACTCCTCTAGAAACCCCCTTAAACTCTTAAGCTTCTAACTCCCCTCTTTTAATGTTGAACTCTCCACCTCCCACTCACTCTCATTAATTTGCCAAAAATATTAATTAATTAATTGAACTTCATAATTAATTAATTTAATTGGGTGTTTGAATTTTGGAATCATTATGAAAACTTTAAATAAGATAATCCTTTATTTTATTTTGGGTTGGAATAAATGTTGGATATCCTTGGAGGATTAGAGAGGAGGTATTCTTCCCACGACAAACATGAAGACGTTCTTCAACGACCTTCCTCCGCGTCAAGGGAGAAGGCACCACCCGCGAGGAACGTCGACAATGCTTCATCCTCAGACGCAACCCGACGTCAATGAAATTGACATCCTCCCTCTTTGCACTACTCGACAACATTCAACGACAAGTTTCGACGTAGGGGGTTATGATCAATATTAATTGAATAAAATTGAACCTCGTTCTTCGATGAAAATCTTGGATTATCTTTGTAATATTGTTATCGCCTAATGTGGAGGTCACAAGATGAACGAACACGGCCTGACGACCCTCCGTTGATCCTTGTTTTTATTTGTGATGGATGTAGAGATGGAGACGTGGCGACGACCGGAGTTGAGGACGATCGAAGGCGGTGACGATAGAAGGTGGCGACGATAATAGCGGCCACGCACCGGCCCGTTAGAGGATAGCGGCACCAGGTGCTGCGCGGAGAGGGGATGTCCACAACCCACAACCGGGCCAATCGGCCGAAGAAGAACCGACTGGTCTCAGGACCAGCTGGGATGGAAGAACCGGCCGGCTAATGCTGGCCGGGCTGGATAACCGTGGTGCCTCTTGGCAACGCGCTGCGGAGAACCGTGGCTCACTTCTGCGGGTGAACCGGCCGGCCACCTGCCGACCGGGTTTAAGGAAGTTGCGACACCAGAAGGTGCCCGTGGGAGGAAGGCAGCCCATTGTTCGGGCTGCTCACACCGGAGAAGACTGATCTGCTTCGGCCGACAAGGGAAGTGGGCCGGCGTCGCTCGGCACCGCTGTTTCAGAAAACCGGGGGGCCGCACCCTCCCCCCCCCCCCCACTGCACTAGGCCGGCTGGCCAAGCCGCGGCCAGCCGCGGGCCGGGCCGCCTTCCGTGTGAGTTGAGTTTCCCTCGTGTGGGCTGGGACACAACACAGGGCCTGGCCAACCCACCAGCCGGGTCGTACCCACCGAACCGGGTTGGGCCGACCCGCCAGCCCACTGGGCTTGACGGGTCGGGCCCGTTTCTCTTAAACACAAATATCTTCTAGACCGCGTGTCTGATCGACACGCCATCTATGGAACTAGGATGCTTGTGACGAGATGGTCCTTTTGAGATAATTTAAGTGAGTGTTGGACAACTTTATAAAATGACCGGGTTTGGAACGAGCGTAATTCCAACAGGGCCCCTAGAACAGAAAAGCCAATAACTCTCAAACCGGGCGTCTGATTGACGCGCCATCTGTCGCATTGTGTTCCTTTTGATGAGACAGAAATTTGGGATACATTAACTCTAGACTTTGTGATATTTGATGTATCAAACCTTTGTAGGACCCCGGGACGCCCTGAGAGGGGAGGGGAGAATAAGGGTGACCACTTTTTATTTTAAAAACAAGGATCTTATTCCCACATTGGTAAGAACTAGTTAAACCTGTATGATGGAAACGATCAGAAATAAAACATTAACATTCAAAGAGATGACACAACAATTTTTAATTGTTTCACCACTAAGGGCTACGTCCAATGAGCATACGCCGACAGGTTGTCGGTCGTACCAAATTCCACTATTCTTCACTATATGTAGATTACAAAGGTTCAGGGATAATCACTCTGTCCCAGGCTCACTGCCTTTACAAAAGTTCAGGGATAGATCATTGCGTCCCTCAGTTCACTCCCGTTCACTCCTCCTGGCTCACTGTCTTTGGAGAAGTCCCACTCAGTTTATAGACGTGAAGGTCTCTTCATCATTGAAAAAACAATGCATCCTCTGTTGTATGTAGATGCTCTGTTGACGTCCAACTTTCTTCCGTAGATGAATATCACTTTATACTACAAGTATCAGGAAATCTTCCAGATTTTGCGCAACCCCAGTAAGACCAGCATGCTTTAACAACAACTGGCGCGCTTCCCCAAACCCGTCATGCAATTTTCGGCGCGAAAACCCAAACCGGCGCACAAGTTCACCTCAACCACTTTACCGACACTCACCTCTTCATCTTCAAACTTGCGCGTCTCACATCCTTTGATGCACAAACCGATTTTGGAATGCAACTAACAACTGGTGTGAAACATGAAAATCTGGAACGCAAGTATCACAAAACCACTTGCACGACATGCCCTTCTTCAACAAAAAACTTGGGCAACTTCCTTCCTTTCTCACCCAAACTGCCGTGGGCATGCAAAAAATGACTGGCGCGCAACTTATACTTGCATGACCATAAACCACTTGTGTGACCACCATACCTGCGGGATGGGAGATCTGATTTTCTCTAAGTCTTGAGCTCATGCAGAATGAGGAGAGGTCGACCTATATTTATTGGCATTTGGACACCCTGCATGACGACGTGCAAGTCTCCCCTTGGTGCGCAAGTTCTGACATGCAACTCCAACCGCCCTAGCCTCTATCACGCTACTCACATGCATGAACAAACCAATACTTGCGTGACCCTCTTTCCTTTTCCATATTTTGAAGTTTTGATCTTGAAAAACATATGGCGCGCAACTTTCCAATCCTCCTAGGCACCGGCGCACAAGTACTTTCTCAGCGCGCAAGTCACTTGCGTGACACATATCCAGCACGCAATTCCCTTTCCCAAAAAACACTGTTTTCCCCTATGTCAATTTTGAGGTCCAGAAATTTGGAAAACACTGGAAAATGTCGCCACCTTCAATATATGATTCGTCCATAACATTCATGCTTCTTTTATGTGACATGGCTTCTTCAACAACTCATCTTCTTTTATCACAAACTCCACTATCGTGATATATATACTTTTATAGATCAGCTTTAGCATCATCATATTTTGAGACAACATGAAGTGAATGTCCATATCAGAATTCCAATCCCTTCCACGATGTCTTCTTCTTCAACCGTCATTCTCTACTTCATGAAAATCATACGATTATATTCTTCAAGAAGACTCTTGCATGGTTCTCATGCAATCAGGAAGGATTTCATGGTATGCAATCATGAAGGATTGCATGGTATGCAATCATGAAGAATTTCATGGTCTTCATCAAATCCCCATTCTTCTTTAATCACCCTTAGATGGATTATACCTCAAAATTATTCACTGTTGTAAATAATGTGTCACCTTTTACAATTGTTCTTTAAACTTATGATCAGTAAAACAATCATCTGAATTTATATTCCTCCATTTCATTGGAGTACTTATTGATCTCTTTCATTTTGGTTTTTTGTTGTAAACAACGTGTCATGTTTGACACATGTTCTTTGAACTTATGATCAGTACAACAATCATCTGAATTTCTATTCCTCCATTTCATTGGGGTACGTCTTGATCTCCTTCATTTTTATATTCATTGACAACTATTAACAACAAATACAACCTTATACACAAAGTGGTCCCAACAATCTCCCCATTTTTATTTTGTTGTCAATACCTCAATAAATCTCTTCAAATGAATACATCATTGTCAAAATGAGAATCATGTCTCTCATCTTTATCTTTAAACCTTTCATTTCACTTTCTCTCCCCCTTATTAACAAGAAATACAAAGCTTGTGGTAGAGAGGGTATCAATCTATACCTAAGAAACGTTTCATCAATCATCCCACTCTAAGTATACTTGAGCAATGCTCGATGTAGAAAACAATAGGATTGGATTTAGACAACAAGGTTTTCAATTATTCACTGACCATGATACCACATGTGATGTGAACTCATATACTTGTCTTCAAGGAATTTCCACTTTCATTCCAGGATGAGAATAATAAATGTGATAAGAGATTATCCACATGAAACTCTTGCACTCACTTCAACAAACATATCAAAAACATTCAAGTGAAATGGGCAGGATAAGTGACCTTGGGGCACTTTCATTCTTGTTGTTGCACTGATCAACTTTGTTGCTCCCCCATTGTAAAATAATTTTTATTTTGAGAAACCAAGGTTGAGAGATAACATACCATTTCTGATGAAATTATCTTCAAGAAATTTTCAGATCGATTGGATTTAATTCAAACTAATGTTGAAACTGAATGAAATAACAATTCGGGAATCTTTTTCGTTATTCAACCCCTCAGGGGAAACACTCCTCCTCATCTTCATCAGGAGTGATCCTTCATCATCTTAATTATGGAAACTTCTTCAACTCAACAATCAAGAGTTGACAAAATTCACTACTTCTCAGGTCTTCCCCTAAGATCATGCTTCACCATCAATTCCCCATATTATTATCACAAATACAATACACTAATGGTTAAGATAATAAGGTGGTTCCTCCATGCTTCATCAATATGAGCTGCATGGTTGAGGTGTTTTTCTCAACCATGTTCTTCCATTTACTCAAGTCTTCATTCTTGCAAATTTGAACATATGTTCTGATCTGTGTTGATTGGGCATGGATCTTTTCACAGTCACTTCTTCTTTGTGTGGAGAATTGTTCTTCTCAACAACCATCCTTAATGATACATTTTTAATCCTTTTAAGGACTGCTTCTTTCTCTGGTATTAAAGTTTGACAACCTTTTGCAATGTGATCAGATCTCATACACCTCTCACACAGAACATCATTAACACATGTTTTTATTTTTTTTCACTCTCTCACGTTTTTTATCTTCATCACTTGAAATTTTTCCTTTTCCTTTTTCACAATCCTTAGCCTTTTCATCTTCATGTTTCCTCATTCTTTTCAAATATTCTGGCCAGATGACCAATATGTCATTTGGAACTGTTGCAGCTGGCTTTGATCTTCCACATAGGTTCATCTGAGTTCCATCGCTCTTAGTTTTTCTTTTGGATGGATGACACTTCAATCCCATGGATCAAAAATCACGGGTCTTCTCAGCTTCACTACTTGAGATCTTCTTGGGGAAATGTTTGGTCACAATATTCTTCAGATTTCTTCCCAAGGTACTTTCTTCATACTTATCTGGCATCAGAGGTATTATTTTTTTTATCAAGAGTGAAAGCATATTGAGGTGGGCATGTGCCTACCTTGTGACCTCTTCCGTTACACATATCACAGATGTCATCAAGAATTCAAATCTGTTTGATGTAAAAAGATGCTTCTAGACCTGCAGATGTTGCTTCTTCTGCTCTGGATTTCTTCCCTTTGATATAGGCTTTCTTTGTGCTTTTTCATTTAAGGGATTGTATGAACAATCCAGTAAGCAATTCCAAAATCTATTGCAGCACCAAGGTTGACCCCCAAATCTTTTCTTCTTTATATATTCCATAAAAGGTTTTTGGGCCTTCTTCTTAATTTTTTGTGCTGTATTTGAGGAACCATCTTCCTCATTTTCCTTCCCATCCAACCTAGCCATAGTGGTAGGTTTATTATCCTCATATTTCCCCATCCATAATTTCTTAGAATTTTTCTTCCAACCTTCACTTTTTGAAGGAATATATTTAGAAACAATAGTACAGGTTTGTATGGACGATACCTTCACTTTGATAGCTGCTTGTGATAGATCAATGAGTGAAGTAATGATATTCTTATCACATGTTGGAGGTCTTTTGATAGTAGAATCCTCTAGTGAGCATTTAGTACCAGTAGTAACTGATTCTTGAGACGTATAATCAAGAGTTGTCATAATTTTCATGTCTCATGTTGGAGGTATTTCAGATTTAGAATCCTCCAATGAACATTGAATACAAGCATCACCTGTTTCATTAATTTTTGAAGTCTCAATGTGTGTCTTCTCAAGATTTGTCAATTGGGCTTCCAATTCTTGACCTTAAATATTGAGAATGATCTTCTGATCTTCAATCATGATCATCTTCTCTTCACATGTCTTCTTCAATATTTCAACCTCATCTTCATGCATCTTAAGTTTGTTTTATAAAAAAGAGTCAAGTTCCTTGAATCTCTTGGATGTTTTTTCCAAATAAAAACTCTAGACATCAATGCTCTTTTTCATCTCAGCTTCAAGATCTGGGATCTTTTCATTTAGAGTCTTATTGACTCTCTCTTTTTCTTCAAATACTTTAATCTGTTTGGCGAGCTTTAAGCCTTCCAGAACATTTACTTCCAAGACCTTTTCCACATTATCAGCTTCCCTTTCCAAACGGTTGATCTCAACCTACGTGCATTGAAATATTCTAAAATCAGGAGAAAATCTTTCTTTAGGAATATCATGTAGATAGCGTTTTAATTTCTACTGATCACTTGCGATAAAAAGTGTCTTCCATTCCTTTGGTAGAATCATGAGTCACATACTCGATACTTTCAAAGCCTTATATTTCTTCATTATTGGAAGGGCATCGAGAACAAGACATTGTATCTTCTTTGGACATGAGGGACTTCTTCAACTGCTTCTTCTCTTTCTTTTTCGTGTTTGTCATGGTCTTGCTGGATGTAGGATTCTGCTTAGAGATGACTAAATCATTATCAAGACTGCACATCGTTGTTGAATTTAATAAAGAAACTCAAATCATATTTTGAATAGAATTACTGTAGGGTATCCAACATACGTGAACCTTTCCCTCTGATACCACTTGCAAGACCCCGGGACACCCTAAGAGGGGAGGGGTGAATCAGGGTGATGAATTTTTCTTTTAAAAACAAGTATATTGTTCCCATGTTGGTAGGAACTAGTTAATCCTTTATGATGGATATGATCAGCAATGAAACATTCACATGAAAAGATATGATAGAACAATTTTTACTTAGTTCACTACTAAGGGCTACGTCCAAGGAGCATACATTGACAGGTTGTGGGTCATACCAAATTCCACTATTCTTCACTAGATGTGGATTAAAATGGTTCGAGCACAGTCACTCATTCCCAGGCTCACTACCTTTTCAAATGTTTAGGGATAGCTCACTGAATCCCTCGGGTCACTCTTGTTGACTCCCCCTGGATCACTACCTTTGGTGAAGTCCCACTCAGTTTATAGACGTGAAGGTATCTTCATCATTGAAAAAGAATGCATCCTCTATTGTATGTAGATGCTCTGTTGACATCCAACTTTCTTCCGTAGATGAATCTCACTTTGTACTGCAAGTACCATGAAATCTTCCAGCTTTCGCGCAGCCCCAGATAGACCGGCATGCTTAAACAACACCTGGAACGCTTCTCCAAGCCCGGTGCACAAGTTTCAAGACTACTCGCAAGCCCAAACTGGCATGCATTTTCACCTCAACCACTTGCGTGACACTAACCTCTTCAAATTCAAACTTGTACGACTCACATCCTTTGACGCCCAAACCGATTTTGGCATGAAACTAACAACTGGGGCACAACTTCAAAATATGGCCCGTAAGTATCACTAAACCACTTGCATGACATGACCTTCTTAAACTCAAAACCTGGGCGACTTCCTTCCTTTCTCGCCCAAACTTCCTTGGGCGCGCAACAAACGAATGGCGCACAAATTATACTTGTGTGACCACACACCACTTGCGCGACCACCACACATGTGTGACAGGAGCTCTGATTTTCTCTATGTGTTGAGCTCATGTAGAATGAGGAGGGGTAGACATGTATTTATCAGGATTTTGACACCCTGCGCAATGGTGTGCAAGTCTCCCCTCGGCACGCAAGTTCTGGTTTGTAACTCCAACCGCCCTAGCCTCTGTCGTGCTACCCCCTTGTGTGACCAAACCAATACTTGCACGACCCTCTTTACTTTACCATATTTTGAAGTTATGATCTTGAAAAACATATGGTGCGCAACTTTCCAATCCTCATAGGCATCGGCGAGGAAGTCTTTTCTCGGCGCGCAAGTCACCTGCGCAACACATATCTAGCGTGCAATTCCCTTTCCCAAAAAAAAACATTGTTTCCCCCTTTGTCAATTTTGAGGTCCAGAAATTTGGAAAACACTAGAAAATGGCGCCACCTTCAATATATGCTTCTTCCATAACCTTTATGCTTCTTTTCTGTGATTTGGCTTCTTCAACAACTCTTCTTCTTTCATCACAAACTCCAATATCGTGATATATATCCTTTCATAGATCAGTTTTAGCATCATCATATTTTGAGACAATGTGAAGTGCATGGCCAACTCAGAATTCCAATCCCTTCCACATTGTCTTCTTATTTAACCATCATTCTATACTTCATGAAAATCATATGATTCTATTCTTCAAGATGTCTCTTGCATGGTTCTCATGCAATCATGAAGGATTTCATGGTAACCAATCATGAAGAACTGAAAGGTCTTTATCAAATCCCCATTCTTCTTTAATCATACTTAGATGGATTATACCTCACCATTCTTAACTATTGTAAAAAATGTGTCACCTTTGACACATGTTCTTTGAACTTATGATCATTACAACAATCATCTGAATTTTCATTCCTCAATTTCATTGGAGTACTTCTTGATCTCCTTCATTTTGGTCTTCTGTTGTAAACAATGTGTCACCTTTGACACATGTTCTTTGAACTTATGATCAGTACAAAATTCATCTGATTTTCCATTCCTCCATTTCATTAGAGTACTTCTTGATCTCCTTCACTTTTATCTTCAATGAAAACTATTTACAACAAATAAAAACTTATACACAAAGTGGTCCCAACAATATTCCCCTTTGTATTTTGTTGTCAATACCTCAAAAAATCTCTTGAAATGAATACATCATTGTCAAAATGATAATCAAGTCTCTCATCTTTACCTTTGAAACATTCATTTCACTTTATCTCCCCCATATTGACAAGAAATAAAAATCTCGTAATAGAGAGCGTATCAATTTATACTTAAGAAATGTTTCATCAAAAATTTCACTCAAAGTCTACTTGAGCAATGATTGATGTAGAAAACAAGAGGATTTGATTTAGACAACAAGGCTATCCATTATTAACTGACCATGATACCACATGAGATGTGAACTCATATAATTGTCTTCAAGGAATTTATGATTTCATTCCAGGACGAGAATAAAAAATCTGATATGAGATTATCCACTTGAAACTCCTGCACTCACTTCAACAAACATATCAAAAAAATTCAAGTGAAATGGGTAGGATTAGTGACCCTGGGGCACTTTAATTCTTCTTATGTCACTGATCAACTTTTTTACTCCCCCTTTGTAAAATAATTTTTATTTTGAGTAACCAAGGGTGAGAGATGAAATACAATTTTTGATGACATTATCTTCAAGAAATTTTTAGAGTAATTTGATTTAATTCCAACTAATGTTGAAACTGAATGAAATAACAATTTAGGAAGACTTTTCATTATTCAACCCCTTAGGGGAAACCACCTCCACATCTTCATCAGGAGTGATCCTTCATCATCTTAATGATGGAATCTTTTTCAGCTCCACTATCAAGAGTTGAAAAAATTCCCCACTTCTCAGGTTCTTCCTCTAAGATCATGATTCACCTTCATTTCCCCATATTATTAGCACAAATACAATACACAAATGGTTAAGGGAATAAGGTGGTTCCTCCTTACTTCATTAATATGAGCTGCATGGTTGAGGTGTTTTTCTCAACCATGTTCTTTCATTTACTCCAGTCTTTATGCTTGCACATTTGAACAAATGTTATGATATGTGTTGATTTAGCATGGATCTTTTCACATTCTCTTCTTCTTTGTGAGGAGGATTGTTCTTCTTAACAGTCATCCTTAATGATACATTTTTAATACTTTTAAGGACTACTTATTGCTCTGGTATTAGGGTTAGACAACCTTTTGCGATGTGACCAGATCTCATACACCTCTCACACAAAACATCATTAACACATGTTTTTATTTTGTTTTTCACTCTCTCATGTTTTTTATCTTCATCACTTGAAATTTTTCCTTTTCATATGTCACCATCCTTGGACTTTTCTTTTCATGTTTCCTCATTATTTTCAAATATTCTGGCTAGATGAACAATATGTCATTTGGAACTATTTCAGCTGGCTTGGATCTTCCACATAGGTTCATCTGAGTTCCATCTCTCTTAGTTTTTCTTTTGTATGGATGAACCTTCAATCCCATGGATCTAAAATCAAGGGTCTTCTCGTATTCCCTACTTGAGATCATCTTGGGGGAAATGTGTGTTCATAATATTCTTCTGATTTCTTCCCAAGGTACTTTATTCATAGTTAGCTGGCATCAGAGGCCTTTTTTCTTATCAACTGTGAAAGCATATTGAGGTGGTAATGTGCCTACCTTGTGACCTATGCCATTGTACATATCACAGATGTCATCAAGAATTCCAAATCTGTTTGCTGTAAATAGATGCTTCTGGACCTGCATATGTTGATTATTCTTCTATGGATTTCTTCCCTTTGATATAGGCTTTCTTTGTGATTCTTCATTTAAGGGATTGTACCAAAAATCCAGTAAGCAATGCCCAAATATATTGTAGCACCATCATTGACCCACAAATATTTTCTTCTTTATATATTTCGTAAGATGTTTTTGGACCTTCTTCTTAATTTTTTGTGCTCTATTTGAGGAACCATCTTCCTCTTTTTCCTTCCCATCCTACCTATCCACAGTGGTAGTTTTATTATCCTCATCTTTCCTCATCCATACTTTCTAAGAATTTTTCTTCCAACCTGCACATTTTGAAGGAACATATTTAGAAACAATAGTACATGTTTGTATGGATGGTAACTTCACTTTGATAGCTTCTTGTGATTGATCAATGAGTGAATTCATGATCTTTTTATCACATGTTGGAGGACTTTTGACAGAAGAATCCTCCAGTGACCATTGAGTACCAGCAACAACTGATTATTGAGATGGATAATCAAGAGTTATCATAATCTTCTTGTCATATGTTGGAGGTATTAAACATTTAGAATCCTCCATTGAACATTACATACAAGCGCCACTTGTTTCATTCTTTTGTGAGGTCTCAATATGTGTCTTCTCACGATTTTTCAATTGGGATTCCAATTTTTGACCTTCAATATTGAGGATGATCTTCTGATCTTCAATCATGATCATCTTCTCTTCACAAGCCTTCTTCAATATTTCAACATCATCTTCATGCATCTTATGTTTGTGTTGTAACAAAGAGTAAAGTTACTTGAATCTATTAGAAGTTTCTTAGAAATAAAAACTCTCGACATCAATACTCTTTTTCAGCTCATCTTCAAGCGCATCGATCTTTTCATTTAGAGTCTTATTGACTCCCTCTTTTTCGTCAAAGACTTTACTCAATTTGGTAAGATTTAAGCATTCCAGAAGTTTTACTTACAAGACCTTTTACACATTATCAGATTCCCTTTCCAATCGGTTGATCTTAACCTGCATGCATTGAAATATTCTAAAAACAGGAGCGAATATTTATATAGGAATATCATGCAAATAGCTTAGGAATTTCTCCTGATCACTTGTGATAGTAGTGTCTTCCATTCCTATGGTAGAATCATGAGTCACCTACTCGATACTTTCCAAGCTTGATATTTCTTCATTATTGGAAGGGCATCGAGAACATGAAACTATATCTTCTTTGGACATGAGGGACTTCTTCAACTGCTTCTTCGCTTTCTTTTTCATGATTTTCATGGTATTACTAGATGTAGGCTTCTGCTCAGAAATGACTAAATCATTATCAAGAATGAACTTCAATATTGGATTTAAGAAATAAACTCAAATCCTCTTCTGAATAGAATTATTGTAGAGTATCCAACATACGTGGACATTTCCCTTAGATCCACTTGTAGGACCCCGGGACACCCTGAGAGGGGAGGGGTGAATCGGGGTGACAAATTTTTCTTTTAAAATCAAGGATCTTTTTACCCACGTTGGTAGGAACTAGTTAAACCAGCATGATGGATATGATCAGCAATGAAACATTCACATGCAAAGAGATGACACATCAATTTTTACTTGGTTCACCACTAAGGGTTACATCCAAGGCGCATATTCTGATAGGTTTTTGGTCATACCAAATTCCACTATTCTTCACTAGATGTGGATTACAAAGGATCAAGCACCTTCACTCTATCCCAGGCTCACTACCTTTACAAAAGTTTAGGGATAGCTCACTGCGTCCCTCGGGTCACTCCCGTTCACTCCCCTGTCTCACTGCCTTTGGTGAAGTCCCACTTAGTTTATAGAAATTAACGTCTCTTCATCATTTCAAAAGAATGCATCCATTGCTGTATGTAGATGCTCTGTTGATGTCCAACTTTATTCCGTAGATGAATCTCACTTTGTACTGCAAGTATTAGGCAATATTTTAGGTTTCACGTAGCCCCAGAAAGACCAGCGCGCTTCAACAACACCTGGCACTCTTCTAAAAGCCCTACGTGCATGTTTCAATATGGCCTGCAAGTTTTTAAGCCCAAGCCCAAACCGGCGTGCAATTTCACCTCAACCACTTGGGCGACACTCACCTCTTGAACTTCAAACTTTCATTTCTCACATCCTTTGGCGCCCAAACCAATTTTTGTGTGCAACTAACAACTGGTGTGTAACTTCAAATCTAGAATGCAAGTATCACTAAACCACCTGCATGACACGACCTTCATCAACTCAAAACTTGGGTGACTTCCTTCCTTTCTTGCCCAAACTTACTTGGGCACAAAACAAACGACTAGAGAGCAAATTATACTTGTACGAACACACACAACATGCATGACCACCACACCTATGCAATGGGAGATCTTATTTTATCTAAGTGTTGAACTCGTTCAGAATGAGGAGGGGTCGACTGGTATTTATAGGCATTTGGAAACCCTGCATGATGGCGCACAAGTCTCCCCTTAGCGAGCAAGTTCCGGAGTGCAACTCCAACCGCCCTAGCCTCTGTCACGCTTTTCACTTGCATGACCAAACCAATGTGAAGTGCATGGCCATAATAGAATGTGAAGTGCCTGGCCATATCAGAATTCCAATCCCTTCCACGTTGTCTTCTTCAACCGTCATTCTCTACTTCATGAAAATCATACAATTCTATTCTTGAAGAAGTCTCTTGCATGGTTCTCATGCAATCATGAAGGATTGAATGGTATGAAATAATGAATAATTTCATGGTCTTTATAAAATCCCCATTCTTCTTTAATCATCCTTAGATGGATCATACCTCAGCATTCTTCACTGTTGTAAACAATTTTTCACCTTTGACACATGTTCTTTGAACTTATGATCAGTACAAAAATCATCTGAAATTCCATTCCTCCATTTCATTGGAGTACTTCTTGATCTCCTTCATTTTGGTCTTCTGTTGTAAAAAATGTGTCACCTTTCACACATGTTATTTGAACTTATGATCAGTACAACAATCATCTAAATTTCCATTCCTGCATTTCATTGGAGTACTTTTTGATCTCCTTTATTTTGATCTTCATTGACAACTATTGGAAAAAAATACAACCTTATACACAAAGTGGTCCCAACACCCCTTTGCCCGAAGAGTGGACCCTCTTAGAATCGAGTGTGGTGTGTGCGGGAACCCTAGAGCAGGCTGCAACTGCGAAGACTACTGTACTAGAATCCTCTGTGGGTTCAACAACGATGACTACTGTACTTGGATCCTTTGTAGGTTTGACAGTGATGGCTACTCTTCTTGTATCCTATGTGGGTCCGGCGGTTTTACCTCTGTACTTGTATCCTATGTGGGTATGACAGAGTAGCTGGTCTTGTATCCTATGTGGGTCTGATAGCTTAGCTAGTCTTGTATCCTGTGTGGTTCCGACAACTTAGATGAATCAGTGACTACATCTGATCATCTCTATCACTATATGAAAGATGTATATCTGTGTGAGATGAGTCTTGACTTTCAATCATTATCATCAATGTGATTGACTTTACTTCTTGTGTGGATTGGTTTGTTCTTGGTCTCGAGAGTTGGGGTCGAACTGAGATTGATAACATAGGTCTATGTATGGGCGTATACCTAAGTAGGGTTGGTTGATACTTAGTGGTTGTATCTTTATTCTGTGGTTTATCCTTTGTGGATTCTGGGAGACCTTCGTGGGTTTGGGGGTTCCTACTGAGTATCATTATACTGTCCCCTAAACAGGCTATGCCTGCACTTCGTTGTGTTGGATGCAGACGACATAGAGCGTTGACGGAGGCCGTGAGTGAGCCAGGACCGGACGGTACCCGGAGGTGGACCACACGACGAGACAGTACACGGAGCGACCTGATAGACGTGGAGTGAAAAGGTGGACTTATGTACCTACCCTTCAGGTAGGATACTAGATGGACGTTCTAGGAGCTACCCTTTTTAGCTATTGTCCCTTTTTCAGTTGTACTTTCTTTCCATTGTAACTGTACTTTACTGTTGGGCTTGTATTTCCGGACCCTTTACTTTTAGCACTACTTTATTTATACAGTATTCACTTAGTGTTTACTTCCTGTGGCATACTATGTTGTGTTTGTTAACTTTGATAAATGAAATGTCTTCTCAACTTAGTGATTTATGCTTTTGGTGCTAGTAGCCAACCCCTGGCCTTTGGAAGGCGGGCGTGGGGTAGTCACGACACGGGCCCCGAGGACGGGTCATGACAAATTGGTATCAGAGGAGTCAGTTCTACCATAGAACTCAGGACTCTGATCATTCTTTCTATGAAGCAATACTGTTAAGAGTATTGAGTGTGTTTTTCAGTCAAGGGAGTCCAGTGATGGTGCAACGGCCGACATATCCATACACTAGGACCCTGACCTTTGATTTTCGACTCAGTGCAGGAAAACACTGATTGCATGTGTGTTTCCTTTGAAAAGCTTTCTTTTTGATTACGTTGTGTCAGCTCACCAGGTATACTGTTTGACTGTTCCCCTAATGTTTCTTTTTATAATGGCCCCACAGAGGCAGCCAGCTAGGGTTCTGAGTTACGTATGATATGGTAGCCCACCGAGCGATGAGGCCTCAGTGTAGGGCCCCATCACAGCGGAGGTACCAGCGACACCTCTACCTACTGGACCACCGATACCACCAGCCCCAACAGCAGAGAGTGCACGCTGCTTGAGTGCATTTCACGAGTTCCAGTGCCAGAGGCCGCCTAGGTTCCGGGGAGAGATGGACCCACAGGCAGCTGAGGATTGGTTGTTGGCTATCGTGAGAGTTTTTAGATTGGTAGGGACGCCGACAAACCTTATGGTGATTCTTGTCGCGAGTCTCCTACACGCAGCAGTAGGCTGATGGTGGAGCCTGATGCTCTAGGTGCATGATGAGGCATCTTTACTTTGGACAGACTTTGAGAGTCTCTTCCACTCTGAGTTTTTCCCAGCCACCCTTCTTGCAGTGCAGATTTAAGAGTTACTTAATCTGCAGCAGGGCACTATGTTAGTAGCTCATTACTCTGTGAGGTTCAATGACCTCTCACGCTACTCCATGCATATAGTATGGGACCCATTCTTCAGGGCCTGGACTTTCGATCAGGGACTCAGGCATTAGATCAGGGCTTCGAAGATTCCCCTCAGCATGCAAACGCAGCCGGGGGTGCTGGAGAGAGCCCTTCTAATGGAGACTTTTCTCTCTGAGCAGTTACCAGCAGCGAGACGCACCACAAGAAGACATGTAGTGGATTATTCTATAGACTACAATAGACATTTTACGCATAGGTCCAAGAGGACTAGGCCATCATGTGGGAGACCTTAGGATACAGGTTCAGTTGTGCAGAGC
This sequence comes from Viscum album, assembly GCA_963277665.1. NCBI lineage: Eukaryota > Viridiplantae > Streptophyta > Magnoliopsida > Santalales > Viscaceae > Viscum > Viscum album. The sequence continues at coordinate 878,235,376 of OY728153.1, read as the reverse complement.
ACATGAAATAGAGACAACCTTACGAGGAGCTGGCAGTGCTATGCATATGGCGGGCTGGGCCAAATGGCTCGTGACTGCCCGACCCGCCATGCAGATGAGTAGCAGACAGTAGAGGGACCTCCCAAGCAGAGGCAGAGGTCTGACTGTGGTGGTCTGTCGGGAGCAGGTAGACATGGAAAAGGAACTGGCTGAGAAGTGGGTGGTGGACGACGTTTTGAGGCTCTACCACCACCACCAGCAGGAGATCCACCCTGACCACAGGGAGCAGGCAGACAGAGGCAGGATCAGCTCCAGCCAATCATGGCCTACAACCACAGCACACCTGAGATGATTTGAGGTACTATATGTGTCTACTCCACCCTTGCTGTAGTACTTATAAACACAGGTGTGAGTCATTATTTTATTTCCACTACCCTTGTTCAGAGCTCAGATATTCTGATGGAGCCATTGACTCGATCCTTACGGCTAGAGACTCCTATGGGAGAAGACTCGAGGATTACGCACTGGTGTCGGAAGTGTGAGCTTACTCTAGGAGGTGAGAGCTTCGGCGGGGATCTTTTTGTAGTGGCGTAGAGGCCTTACGACGTCATCTTGGGTATGGACTAGTTGTCCACAATTCATGCTCAGATTGACTATATTAGGCACAAAGTGCGGTGTATCCGCACTGATGGGACTAGGTTCACCTTCACCAGTGAGAAGGGAGAATTTGCAGTGCAGGATGGACTTACGCAGAGGAGGGGGTAGCCGATCAAAAATCAGTTGGCTAGTGTCATCCTCGGAGCAGTTGATGTGCGGAGTCTGAGTTTTCATGTTGTGGTGGATTAGTACGCGAATGTTTTCCCTGGCGATGTTTCAGGACTACCTCCTCGAAGAGAGGTAGACTTCTACATTGACCTGTACCCCGGGACAACACCGATATCTACTCCAGCATATGGGATGGCTCCCGTCGAGCTTCGTGAGCTATAGGTACAGCTGTAGGACTTGAAGGGAAAGGGATTTATCCAACCCAGTGTTTCACCCTGGGCATCTCCGATTTTGTTCGCCAAGAAGGTGGAAGGGAGCTTGATATTGTGTGTTGACTACCCTCTCCTGAATCAGGTGACCATGAAGAACAAGTACCCACTCCCGAGGATTGATGACCTCTTTGATCAGCTCAAGGGAGCATGATGTTTTTCGAAGATTGAACTCAGGTCAGGCTATCACCACCTCAGAATTTGAGATGAGGATGTGAAGAAGTCGACCTTCAGGTGTCGGTATGACCACTACGAGTTATTGGTTATGCCCTTCGGCATAACCAACCCTCCAGTAGTGTTCATGAGTCTCAGGAACATGATCTTCCAGCATTACCTCAATAAATTTGTCGTAGTATTCATCAACGACATATTGATTTACTCGACTACTGAGGAGGAGCACGCCTACCATTTACGGGTAGTACTGGACACACTCCGAGAGCACCAGCTTTTTGGTAAGCTCTCTTAGTACCAGTTCTGGATTCGAGAGGTTCACTTCTTGGGACACATCATCTCAGAGGCTGGAGTGTTAGTTGATCCAGCGAAGATCAAGGCAGTGCTTGCTTGGGAGCCACCCAGGAGTGTGACGGAGGTATAGAGTTTCCTGGGTCTAGGAGGATACTATCGGATATTTGTGCCAGACTCCTCCAGAGTTGCAGCACCTCTTTCGACTTTGATGAAGAAGGGGAAACCCTTCGTGTGGTCAGATAGATGCCAATATATCTTTCAAGAGATGAGGCAGAGATTGAACAGTGTGCCCATCTTGAGGCTACCGGAGGAGGGCGTAGGGTACGTAGTTTACTGCGACACAATAGTGACCGGACTCGGGTGTGTCCTGATTCAAGAGCGAGTAGTGATCGCGTATGATTCAAGACAGTTAAGACAAAATGAGCATAACTACGCTACCCATGACCTAGATTCAGTAGTAGTGGTCTTCACCTTGAAGATGTGCCAACACTATCTGATGGGCGAGAGCTTTAAAGTCTACTCTGACAACCCGAGTCTCAGGTACATCTTTTCACATAAAGAACTGAACCTGAGACAACGAAGATGGATCAAGTTCCTCCAAGACTATGACTTCGAGATAGTCTATACTTCTGGGAAGGGGAACATTGTAGCAGATGCTCTCAGTAGAAGATCGGGCATTCAGCTTCTAGGAGAGGCGATGGAGCAGCTAGCCATGTTGCAGATATCATTTCTGGATAATAATGGAGTTTCCTTTCTCTGGTCTGTCACAATCACTCCATCAGCGAGTCAGAGAGGCACAACGTGGGGATGTTTACTGTGAGATGCGACATGCTCAGATATCCTCAGGGCAGGCACCTGAAAGGGTTTTCTGAAGGTGGGGATCACGCCATCCTCTTCAGGGGATGTACCATAGTACCAGTTTCACTACAGTAGGAAGTACTGAGATAGTTTCACACTTCCCCTCTAGCAGTACATCAAGGAGTGGATAAGATGTATCGGTACCTCAGACGATAGCACTGGTGGCCGGGTATGAAGAAGTTTGTAGTAGAGTTTGTATCACGGTGCGTCACTTTTCAGCATGTGAAGGCAGAGCACTAGGTACCAGAAGGCTTGGTACAACCCTTAGAGGATCCAGAGTGGATGTGGGATGGGATATCCATGGATTTCGTGAAGGGGATTCCACGTACATCCAGAGTACACGACTCTATATGGGTGATCATCGACCGACTAACCAAGTAGTCCCACTTCCAACCGATTAAAGAGAAGGGCTCAGTAGAGATCCTGGGAGGCCTCTACATTCAAGAGATCATACGGCTTCATGGTGTGCCATCGAAAATCATCTCTGATTGGGACACATGCTTTACTTCCCGGCTTTGGAAGGGGTTGTAGTAGGAATTTTGGATGCAACTATGTCTGGGCACTACCTTCCATCCTTAGATGGATGGCCAGACTAAAAGTACCATTCAGACTCTCGAGGACATGGCTTTGTGCATGTGTCCTTGACTTTGGTCATAGTTGGGAGGATCACTTTACCTTGGTGGAGTTTGCGTACAACAACAACTACCACTCCAACATTGGGATGACACCTTACGTGGGATTGCACGACCGACCTTTCAGATCAACTCTATGCTGGACTGACCTTGGGGAGTCAGCACTTGTAGGATCGGAGATGGTTTAGGCTACGACGGAGAAGGTGCAGATCATCCAGGGGCGGATGAAGACTTCACAGAGAAGACATAAGTCCTACGCCGATAGGATACGGAGATCACTACAGTTTGAGGATGGATACCACATCTTCCTATGGGTCTCATCTCAACGAGGTCTATGTAGATTTGGCCGAGGCGACAAGTTATCTCTGCATTTTATCGGGCCATTCCAAGTCCTCAGCAAAGTAGGCGAGGTGGCTTACGACCTGGACCTTCCACCTCAGTTGCATCAGGTGAACGACGTCTTGCACGTATCTCAGCTGAGGAGATACGTGGACGACCCATCCCACATTATCGACCATGGGGAACTGGACATCGATGACAGGGAAACTTTCACCGAGGTCCCATTGGAGATCGAGGATCGATAGGAGTGGGTCCTACGTGGATGGTCGATTCCTATGGTGCGCATTCGTTGGTATCACGGGAACCTACAGGAGAACACGTGGGAGCGGGAGGCTCAGATGCATGTTCAGTACCCTCATTTGTTTCCCTAGTGTGTGTTGTAGCTTGATGGAGATGTAAAGCCCTGAGGTGTGGGTAATGTAAAGACCCAGAAATTTCAAGGAATTTTTTTCTTAAATTCTTTGGAATTTTACAAGTACGCAGTTTCTGACGGCACCTGATTCCGAGACCCGGTGTGCCCGGAATCATTTTTTGAAGTTTTGTTCGGGTACATTCAACAAACATATGTGTGGGTTTTTCTATCTTTTGAACGGGTGCTCGGAATTGAAATATGAGGACACTGCTGAACTCGCAGCACCGGTATTCACATAAGGGGACCTTTACCGCAGTTGCATTTTATACATGATGGAAGTTATTTTTTGGGGATTCTTTATAATCTAATAAAAAAATTATGTGGTACATAAATGTTTTCTAAAGGGTGGTTACTTTCTCCAAAGAAAAGTTGGAGGTGGGGCCCACACCCCACATAACCACCCATGAGAGGATAATTGTGTGGTGGGGCCGACACGAACCCAAACTCTTCAAATCCCCTAACAAACCCCCTTAAACTTTTAAGATTCAAACTCCCCTCTTATAATGTTGACCTCTCCACCTCCCACTCACTCTCATTAATATGCCAACACCATTAATTTATTAATTGAACTCCACAATTAATTAATTTAATTGGGTGTTTGAATTTGAAAACATTATGCCAAATTTAAATAAGTGAAGCCTTTCTCTTATTTTGGGTTTGCATAATTGTTGGAGAGCCTTGGAGGATTAGAGAGGAGGTGTTATTCCCATGAAGAACATGAAGATCTTCTTCAACGACCTTCCTCCGTGTCAAGGGAGAAGGCACCACCTGCGAGGAACGTTGACAATGCTTCATCCTCAGACGCTACCCGATGTAAATGAAATCGACGTCCTCCCTCTTTTCGTGACTCGACAAAATTCAATGAAAATTTTCGAGGTAGGGGTTATGATCAATTTTAATTGAATAAAATTGAACCTCGTTCTTTGTTGAAAATAATGGATTGCCATTGGCCTATTGTTATCCCCTAATGCAGAGGGCGCGGGCTAAACGAACACGGTCTGATGACCCTCCGTTGATCTTCATTTTTATTTGTGATGGAGGCGGAGATGGAAGAGGTGGTGGTGACCAGAGTGGATGACGTTCGGGGGCGGCGACGATCGAAGGCAGCGGCGGCAACGACAACCGTGCGCCGACTTGTTAGTGGACCGCGACATTGGGTGCCGATGGAGAGGAGAAGACCACAACCTACAACCAGGCCGCTCGGCCGAAGAAGAACCGGCCGGTCTCACGAGCAGCCGATCTAGAGAAATACGATGCCTCTTGGCATCACACTGTGTAGAACCATAGCCCACTTCCGCGGGCCGCTTCGATGGGCGAACTGACTGGCCACCTGCCGGTCGGGTTGAAGGAAGCCGCGACACCTGATGGTGCCACGTTGGAGGACAGCGGCCTGCTGTGCGGGCCGCTTGCACCGGAGAAGACTGGATGGCTTCGGCCGGCCGACAGGAGGGGCAGTGCCATTTCAGAAAACCGGGGGGGGGGGGGGGGGGGGGGCGCACCCCCCCCCCCCGCTCCACTCAGCCAGCTGGCCGAGCCGCGACCAGCCGCCTGCCGAGCCGCCTGCCACTCGAGTCGGGCTGCCCTCGTGCGGGCCATGCCACCCTCACGCGGTTTGTGCCACAACGCCAGGCTAGGCTGCGTCCCACCAAGATGGGACGACCCCCCAACCAGTTCGGACCCGCCGAACTGGGTCGGGCCGACCCGCCAGCCCACTGGGCTTGATGGGCCATGCCCATTTCGCTTAAATGAGAATATCATCTAGGCCGCTCGTCCGATCGACACGCCGTCTACGGCACTGGGATCCTCGTGAAAAGATAGTACTTTTCCGATGCTCTAATTGAGTTTTGGAAAACTTTGGAAAATGTCTGGGTTTGGAACGAGCATAATTCCAACCAGGCCCCTGGAACGAAAAAGAAAATAACTCTCAAACCGGGTGTCTGATTGAAACGTCGTCTGTTTCGTTGGGTTCCTTTTGATGAGATGAAACTTTGGGATACATAACCTATAGACTTAATGATATTTGATGTATCGAACACTTTTCTCGAGGAGCGGATCCTACCGGAATCGATCGTGTTGTGTGCGTGAACCCTAGAGCTGGATGCGACTACGACGAATACTGTACTGAAATCCTCTGTGGGTTTAACATAGACGACTACTTTACTGGGATCCTTGGTGGGTTTGACAGCGATGACTACTGTTGTTTTATCCTGTGTGGGTCTGGCAGTTTGACCTCTGTACTTGTATCCTGTGTGGGTCCGACAGATTAGCTGGTCTTGTATCCTGTGTGGGTCCAACAGCCTAGCTGGTCTTGTATCCTGTGTGGGTCCGACAGCTTAGATGAATCAGTGACTACATCTGATCATCTCTATTTCTATACGAAAGATGTATACCTATGTGAGTGGAGTCTTGACTTTCAATAATTATCATCGATGTGATTTACTTTACTTCTTGTGGGGACTGGGTTGTGCTTGGGCTCGAGAGTTGGAGCCGAACTGAGATTGATAACTTAGGTATATGTATGGACATATACCTAAGTAGGGTTTGTCGATACTTCATGGTTGTATCTTTATTCTATGGTTTATCCTTTTTGGATTCTAGGAGACCTTCGAGGGTCTTGGGGTCCCTACTGAGTATTGTTATACTTACCCATGCACGGGTTATGCCCGCACTTCGTTGTGTTGGATGCAGACGACGAACAACGTTGACAGAGGCCGAGATCGAGCTAGGACCGGACGATACCTGAAGGTGGACCACAGGGTGAGATGGTACGCGGAGCAGACCGATAAACGTGGATTGCTGAGGTGGACTTCTATACCTACCCTTCAGGTATGATACTTGGCAGAAGTTCGAGGAGCTACCCTTTTTAGCTTTTGTCCCCTTTTCAGTTATAATTTCGTTCCTATGTACCTGTACTTTACTTTTGGCCCTGTATTTCTGACCCCTTTACTTTCAGCACTACTTTTTGTATACAGTATTCACTTAGTGTTTACTTCCTGTTGTGTACTCTGTTGTGTTTTTTTACTTTCATAATGGCAATGCCTTTCCAGCCTAGCGATTTACGCCTTTGGTGGTAGTCGCCAGCCCCTGGCCTATAGAAGGCGGGCTTGGGGTAGTCATGGCACGGGCCCTGAGGACGGGTCGTGACAAAATACATAGTGGATTAAACTCTATGTCGTATACATAGTGGGTTATCAACCATATTAAACCACCTTTATGTCTCATAGGTATATTTTGTAACTTTATATGATATTCTACCCATGCTAACCTTAGCATTAAATAAAAAATTATAGTACTTTATGATAAAACATTGCCAAGATAAATCAATTTGTTTATTTTTGAGACGTTAATTATCATTAACTTCATGAAATATATGAATCCAATGTCAAATAATGATAAAGTGGATATAATATATCATGTTTTTTGTGTTGGAAATTTTGTATGGAAATTTAGTTTTCAATTACTGGACATGTCAAATCGTGATAGGAGATTCAGAATAGAAATTTTAAAGTTGGGATGCCTCTAAATATGAATTTTAGATGTTGTTTGAGGATGATAAAGTGTTTTAGAGGTTTCAAGAAGGTTCTATGGGTTTGGGTCCCAGAGTTTACGTTTTGGAAAGATGAAAAATAAGGCATATAGTTGGGGAATTTTAGTGGTAACCATGTGGAAAAACTATATGACCCAATTTACATAGGTTTACAGGCTGGAGAAACCATGTTACCAGTTAGGGAAAACTATATGGGCACCTACATTTTATTACAAGAATGTCACATGGTTGGTGAACAGTCTATTAAACTATAATCCATGCTAGTGAATGGTGGTATGCCTTTCATAGTAGATAAAAACTATTGTCTCGTGGTTTGGAAAACCATGATTACAAACCATACATCCTATTTAAAATTGGAAAATAACTATTTTACCCTCTAACCCATATGGTGGGTTTTCTCCTTTCTTCCTTAGTTTACCCGGCTACTCCTCCATGCACATCTTCCTCTTCCGACCATCCTCTATGGGAGATATCCCACTTTCTTGATCTGAATCAATGGATGTCAGATGTGTTGGAAGCCTAGTTGTATGTCTTAAACTCAATAATCCTTCATTTTTTTTCTTTTCATTATTCGTCTAAGTTTGGTATCTCTAGTTATGTTTTTTATTCCTAATTCCATTGGATCATGGTAGAATCAGATATTAATATTTGGTATTTTTCTCTTCTTAGGAAGATGAAAATCTCGGAGGCCATCTGAAATTAATCATGTATCATTTCATTGAGGTATGTCAGCTGGTTAAATTTATAAAGCCTTAAATCCAAAATTATGTTTCATGGATGTTTGTATTGATTCCATTACTTAGAGATTATTCCCTATTCAAGGTTGGTGATGTGCTTTGGGTTGTTAAAGAGGGTTAGGTTTCTATTTCTATATGATGGTATTAACCAGTGAGGTTTGGACCATTATACTATTATATATAGTTTTTTAAGTTATTTTTAATTTTTTAGCATAATTAATTAATTATAATTATTATAATTAATTAATTATGATGGTTACATTAGGAGAAAAGACCTTCCATGTCCCAATGATATTGGATGGGCTTTGACAGCTACTATCATCCCTTGGAAAAATAAATTCAAAGCATCTAAATGGATGGTGGCCTATTTCACCTTATTTATGATATGTATGAACATTTATTGTAGTATTACTATTTTTTGGATTTCCCTTGATTATAATGCTTCTTTTTTAATTTAGACCAATGTTTGTTTAAATAATTTAATTGAACTTCATTTGTAATGGATGAATGTTAGGAACCACTAAAACCCCTGATTCCCTAGCCTCATTCTTGGGATCATAGTGGGAAATAATTAGGTATTATGACACCAAGAAGCCTCCAGACCTCTTAGGTAGTGACACTGCACATGGTTAGGTATGTCAAACTTTCTACTGTACTAGGTGAACAAACCTTAGGTGGACCAAGATAGGGTGGGGTGCGTGGACTATCCCAGAGAGTCTTTGGCACTGATATTTTATCATAACCTGTCTCCTGATTGCTTCCTTTGTGACTTGAACCCATGTAGCCCACAAGGATGTGCTACCATTTTTACGAATCCATGGGATATTTTGACCTGATGTGTTGGGTGTGGACTCGAGACCACCATACTAAATTATAGGATCCTTAAATGGATTCCTTTGATTATGTGTTGGCATGGAGGATCCCAAGTAAGATTTCTTATCTTATTTATCAATCCAGGTGTGCCAATAGAGTTCCCTTGTGGTTGAACTTCCCCAACCTAATGTATAGGGGTTTTCATAGATATTGTAGTGGGGGTTTCCTTGCAACCCAAACCAAAATTTTAGGCCCAAGGGGTTGTAGTCATAGTGGTGGGTTCTGTAATTAATTCTCCCTATCTATTTTATTTATACATTCACTTGTTTACTACTGAAAAAACTATGATTCTAAATGTTCTTCATAGAAATCTACCCATGGGGCCTGATGTGATAAGATGTTATGATAGGGGTACCCAGGGGTACTACCTAGTATCGTGTTATTGAGAAGTTAGAGTAACTGTATATTTTCAAGATACCCAGATATAGTTTCAGGGATCCTAATTTTTATCCTTACATGATTCATAAATATTATTATTGGAAATATGTAATGGACCAGATCTCTTCCGTCCAATACTTTGTGAAAATGTGGTGTTGGAGGTGTTACGGGAGGTTAAGGTGACTTATCCTCAACACTTTACCAAATTTCTAGTTCTGTGAACACTGTTTCCAGTTTTATGAACAGTAACAGTAGGTGTATAGTGTAGCACAGATTGGTAGCACAGATCGGTTTCACAGATCAGTAGCACATATCAGTAGCACAGATCAGTAGCACAGATCGGTAGTGTAGATCGGTAGCACCGATCAGTAGCATAGATCGGTAGCACAAATCGGTAGCACAGATCGGTAGCACAGATCGGCAGCATAGATCGGTTTCACATATCGGTAGGTGTACAGTAATGGTAGGTGAACAGTGTTTCCATATTCCTATAGCTTTTCCCCTTTTGACATTTCCTTTGACGTAAAATACATTTAAAGCCTTATTTTTAAGGACTCTTAAGGCCTATTAAAAGGCCATAAATCCTATATTAATTATTCCTAAGGCTAGGAAAGTTTTTACTTGGTCAAACCGTGTGGGTTAATGTGATCCACTTTCAATGGAGAATTAAGCACATCTTAAACCGTTGCCCCATTAAATCTTCAAAAAAGGAACAAGATATCATTATCCATTTTTCTTCCTCTTTATTATCGGCTATGAGACGCTAGAACCTCTCAACCCTTCCGAGAGGAGTTTCACAATCAAAATTTACTCCTCGGATCAGTTCTGCTATGTTTTGATGCAACCAATCCATGTCGATCATTCTTCGATATCAGGTATGTTTATCAACGTTCCTTAGGGGATCATCTTCTATTGTTATTCTTTCCATATTATAGCATGTAATCTCCATGCTTCTAATAGAGTTTTCTTGGGTTTTGGTTGGTGTGGTCGTACCGTGGAATCCTCGGGTGGATGCAGTTGTCGCGAGAGGAGGATTGTGACCCGTTGTGTGGATAAAGAACGTCAAGAAATCTTCAAGGTAGGGGATTCATTGCTTCTTTAAATTTTTATGTGAAATCGTAGAGTTAGCATGATTTATCCCTTTTGATCATAATGAAATTTGCCAAATTAAATATTTTAATCGGATAAAGAAATTGTTATCGCTCATATGTTATTGCTTCATGTTTTTATAGATAATGTGATATATATGCTTTCTGTTCTTAGCTATTTGTTCTTGATGGAAATTGATAAAGAACGTAAAGCCAGAATTAATTGATAAGTAATTGGATAAAGATAAAGAGGCATGTAAATTAATCCGGTTTTGGCTGTTGTTGTATTTGTTATAATTTTAGGTTAGTCAAATTGGCATAGTAAGCATGTTAAATCTTTTGAGATAGCTTACTGAATAGGTTTCCTGGAATTGGAACCTACGAATTGAATCTGTTAATTCAAGAGGGATTAAAGAACTGGTTGGTTAATAAAAGATAACCCCTAGTAGGGTTCTTAGTTACCCTATTGTTCGATAGGCCGAGTGCCTTGTGCTTTAGAGCCCTGAGTGCTCATTTTGTATGAAGGCATGATGCCTTGTTAAAGGTCCAAGAGCCCATTTGATGTGATGTTTGATTTCCTACTGCTTGTGTTGTGATGTGACCCTAGAGGGGTGTTGTGATATGTGGAGGCATGGAGGCCCAGTGGTTGTGGCAGCGGATAATGCATAGAGTGGCGAGATGCATTGGTTTATGCATGTGGGTGTCGGGGAGGACACTAAAGATGATGGTATGGGATGGATGTGATGGCTGGATGTTGGTGGTTTTGTTTGGTTGTTTATCAGCTTTACTTTTCCCTACTGCTCAAGGCAGCTGGTCTTGCTTACCCTCCTTCCTAAGGAGGCGAAGACACATAGGGTATGCCATGTGATTTCCATGTTTATCCTCTTGAGGGAGAATGGGTCTATGCTCTTGCTATAGGTATAAAAGACTCTACGGGTAGAATATCTACTCACCGTGTTTATCCCCTTTGTGTTTAGTATCATAAGATGCTTTTCTAGAATGCGTGGGAATATGGGAAAGTAATTCTGTAATGAAAGATTGATTAAATGGTGATAATCCACAAGGATGGAGATGCTATAATTTAAAGGTGATGTTGAATCTTAAAAGGAGTAGTTGATTTTGAATATGATGCCAATTCAGTTTATTGAGGTTGTGTTCATGGTTAATTAATGTTTAAAGAATTAATTAACATACAGTGGAATTGATAAAATGGGAATGAAGTAATATAATAAATCCCTTAAATGGTTGTGTGCTTATAGGATACCTAGTATTAGAAGTGGAAGCCCAGAGTCTGAGAGACGTTAGCTGCAGTTGTGTCTATGACTAGGTTACGCCCATAGTGTGGTTGTGAGTTATATGTATTCTGTACTTTTTTGTGTTTCTATACGCTACTCCACCCTGTCGGTAAGGGAAACAGACACCCTGGGGATTATGATCCCCCAGGGGGAGCGAGGGGGGGGGGGGGGTTCCCCAACATTCTGATGGGAGGTTGAATGGCTGACTACCCCCTTTAGCCCTAATATCTTCTCTTAGTAGATACTAGTGCCTTTGGCACAACAGTTAGTTTTCCCCATATATGTGTGTATAGGGATGTAATGGCTTGTGGTTATTTCATACACACATATTCTGGATATAGTACCCTATGGGATACTATAGGTGTAACGTGTATAGGCTGTGATGGCTTGAGGATCCTTACTCAGCATATGGGTTGTGATGGATTGAGGTATAATACCCGACGTATGATACACGTTATGCGAGTTGTGGTTGCTACCAGAAACTACCTAGTTACTTTTGGTTGTGACGATGGTGTGGTGCTTAGCCCAAGTGTTTGTGGGAAAGACTTTGTAGTGCACGTGGTGCAAATTATGGAGCATAGCCCAAGTTTATACGGGCAAGCCTTTGGAGAGAGATGCACTTGACGTATGTCGTTGGGGAAAAGCGAAAAACCAGTGGGGAAGTAGTAGCGGGGTACCCTTGATATTCTTTATTATATGCTATATTCTTGTATGCGTTACTTGGTGAGAGTATCCATGGTGAGGTTGGGGACTTAGTATACCTATTTAGGCGACGAGTTAGTTTCACTTTTTGGTCACTAGGCTTTAACATGCTTTCTTAACTTTTGCACGAGAGGCTTCGAGGAGGATCCTACATAGAATGTTGTTATACTAACCCTACCTATATATAAACTGTTTTTCAGGTCACTTGGAGCAGGTTGGAGATCAAGCTTGCTACTACTAGCTTGTGGTTACAGGAGTTATTCAGGCTTGTGGTCGTTGTTGTTTTTCCTTTCTGTTGGGTACTTGTAGTTTTCCCCTTTCAGTTGTAGTACTTTTTCATGGCATTTCACATATGTACTTGGTTTTTTTTATATTTCTGTTCTGAGTCGGAGTTGGTTGGTGTCTATCTTATCTCTCTCTTCTGCATGTGTTCTCTTAGAGGGTAATTCCTCCCATTTGTGTGTTACTATACCTTTGGTGCTAGTCTCCAACCCGAGCCCTACTGGAGGCGGGAATCAGGGGTCATTATCTCCCTTCTCACAATACCGGCCCAGGAGGGGTACACATTGTGGGGAGGGGGTCCTGACAGAGTAGTATCAGAGGTCTGGTTGAGGGATAGGATGGAGTTTGGAGTTAAGAAAATGTGAGGTTTCATGGGTTGGTAGGGAAACGATGTCATTCATGTTTAGCAAGTGAGGTAAAAACTGGAGAATGGATGAGACAAAGGCATTTTGGGCCCCCTATGATCTAATGTACGAACCATTATGTTTACATTGGCTACTATACAAGGTTATACTAGTTGTAGGGTAGAGACCTAGGAAAGGATCATGTATCAGTCTTCTTGTGTCTGTGTTTGAATGGGTAGACCTTGGGATAGGTTAACCTAATATGAATGAAAGAAAAAAATAAATTAATTAATATTGATTCTTCCATATTCCACGCTTAGGATCTCTAACGGTTTGTTATTTTATAGGTATGGATCCATGTCGACGTCCTTGTCAGGTTTGTGTAGAAAATGACCAGAAGAACGTCACAGGGTAGAGTTTGACAAAGACGACACTTGGAGGAAGGCACTTCGAGTGTTTTAGTGCGAGATTCTGCAGAAGTATGAGGGATCTATTTCAGATGAAGTCACAAAAGACTGGTTAGAGGAGGTCAAGATCAGCTTCAGTTCGATTCGTGCTTGGAAGGAACACTGGGTGTCCTTGGTTGTGATGATGCTGTGTGGGGATGCAAGGCAGTGGTGTCTCTTGTTCCTCAGGGATCGTGAGGAGTCAGTGATCTCATGGGAGGAGTTTCGAGACAAGTTTAGAGTTGATTTCCTTTCCTCAACCATGAAGGCGTCTAGTCATCAATATCTTCTTACCCTTCTACAGGGGAGATCCAGTGTTCGAGAGTTTGGAATCCATTTCAGGAACCTTCTACGATATGCTTCAGACCTGTTACCAGATGAGGAGGCTAGGGAGAGGCATTCTGAGGAGGATTTCATCAATAGATCTAGCGCCAGGTCACCCCATTTATGCTGAATACATATCTTCATGTGTTGGTGAGGGAAGAGATTGTTGAGAGGACTTTGGCCAGGACCAGATCGTCAAGAGAGGGGAATCATCATGATTACTCACGAAGCAGAGCTGTGGTCCGAGGTTCCCAGTTTTTAGGGCAGAAGAGTTTCCATTCACCTGGGGGTAGGTCCCAGACATTTCCATCTCGTTTCACCAGAGGCATAAACTCTTAGGCCTATACCAAGGGATCAGGTGCTTGTTTTTCTTGTGGTGGTCATGGTCATAAGTAGCGAGAGTGACCGACTTTTCCGAGTAGTCATCGTGCACCGGGCGCTCCACTCTTGGTTCCTCCGTTGAGGCAGTTCCAGCCGAGGTAGAAATAGAAGTTTGCACCATCTTTAGATCACCAGAGGGTAGCGGTTGTGGTGGTGGTCGTCATCAGGTTCAGAGAGGCCATGGAGGAGGTCGTGGTCAGCTTCATGCTCTAGCATTTCCAGCCCCAGGCGATCCAGATGTCATTCAAGGTACCCTTTGCTTGTTTTCTACCTTGGTGTATGACTTATTTTATTCAGGAGAAACACACTCCTCAATATCACCTACCCTTGTCCATGCTTTGGGACTTGAGGTAGAGAGGCTTCTAGTGACCTTGGCATTTACTACAGCAGTTGGAGGTCAAACCGAATTGTCTGAAGTATATAGATTCTGTGAGCTCGTGTTAGGGAAACACCCCTCTTGGAGAGATTTCCTATGTTTACGAATACAACTATATGATGTCATCCTCGGCAAGGGTTGGTTGTATTCGGTGCAGGCTATTGTGGATTGATATAGGAAGAATGTCATTTTCCTTGTTGAATATGGAGAGAAAGTGGTGTTTGTTGGTGAGAGAGATCCTCAAATGGGTCATAGAAGAGTTCCATCCTTATCATCCTTGATAGATCAGTTGATGTTGGGTTCTTCAGAGGTTCAGCAGTTGGTGTTTCCTAGGGTCGTGGAAGAGTACCCTGATGTCTTCCCGGAAGAGGTCATAACATTACCACCTCGACGAGAGATTGAGTTTGGGATCGAGCTACATCCAGGAGCATGTCCTATCTCTATGTATCCATATAGGATGGCACCTTCTGAGTTATGAGAGATATGTATACAACTTGATGGTATGTTGCAGTGTGGTTTTATTCGGCCAAGTGTGTCACCGTGGGGTGCACCAATTTTGTTCGTGAAGAAGGCTGATGGAAGTCTGTGGTTGTGTGTTGATTATCATCGCTTAAACAAAGTGACAATAAAAAATCTCTATCCTATTCAACATATTTCTGATTTATTCGATCAACTTAAGGGTTCAAGTTGGTTCTCAAAG
Source organism: Viscum album (assembly GCA_963277665.1). Lineage (NCBI taxonomy): Eukaryota > Viridiplantae > Streptophyta > Magnoliopsida > Santalales > Viscaceae > Viscum > Viscum album. The sequence goes on along the minus strand of OY728153.1, from coordinate 878,220,184 downwards.
ATTGACTTGCACTCAGGATATCATCAAATGCGTGTGAAGGATGAGGATATCCCAAAGACTGCTTTCTGTTGTCGTCATGGTCATTATGAGTTTGTTGTATTTCCATTTGGAGTGACGAATGCTCCAGCTGTATTCATTGGATTGATGAATGCTGTGTTCCGTGAATTCCTAGACAAGTTTGTGGTGGTTTCCATCGACGACATCCTTGTGTACTCCACATCTGAAGAGGAGCATCCAGAGAATCTACGAGTCATTTTGGGAGTTCCTCGCCAACATCAGTTGTTTGGGAAGTTGTCGAAGTGTGAGTTTTGGGCTTGAGAAGTCCGTTTCTTGGGGCATGTTGTGTCCCAATAGGGATTAGCCGTGGATCCATCGAATATAGAAGCAGTGGTGTCTTGGGCATCCCCCAAGATAGTTTCAGAGGTGTGAAGTTTCCTTGGTCTCGTAGGCTATTACAGGAGGTTCGTAGCCAATTTATCATAGGTTGTGACTCCTCTTATAGCTCTGACCAGGAAGGATCGGGCCTTCGAATAGACTGATCAGTTCCAGGAAGCCTTCGAGTATCTAAATGAGAGGTTACTAAGTTCTCTCTTTCTTTGTCTTCCAGGTGAGGGAGTCCAGTTTGATGTTTTCTGTGATGCTTCACATCCGGGGCTAGGCTGTGTTCGCATGCAGCAAAGGTCAGTTGTTTTTTATGGGTCTCGACAGTTGCATCCCCATGAACGCATCTATGCCACCCATGACCTTGAGTTGGTAGTCGTGGTGTTTGATCCTAAGTTGTGGAGACATTACCTCATTGGTGAGCGCTTTGTGGTTTTCACCGATCATAAGAGTTTGAGGTATGTTTTCTCCCAGCGTGACTTGAACTTACGATAGCGTCGGTGGATGGATTTATTATTGTAATACAACTTCAAAATATCATATACACCTAGAAAAGGGAATGTTGTAGGTGATGCGCTGAGTCAAAAGTCATGTAGTGATGCTGTACGTGAATATGGTGATTCATGGAGAGTAATGGAGGAACTGTCAGCTTTTCATCTTGATATGGAAGAGGTTGGAGGTAGTGGTTTTCTTTTCCAAATGACAGTGCAATCATCCCTGATGCAGAAGGTGGAAGAGTCCCAGTACGGTGATCTATAGGTGGAAGTTTGGAGAGACAGATTGGTTTGTGGTGAGGCCCCTAATGGTTGGTCGGAGGGTGAACAACACCAAGTGTTGTATCATGGAAGGATTTTTGTTCCCTTAGCAATGCACGAGACGGTTCTCCGAGAGTTCCATAGTTTTCCCTTATTAGTAAATCTTGGTGTGACAAAGATGTACCGATCCTTGAGGAGATAGTTTTGGTGGCCTGGGCTGAAATGTGCGGTTGCGGAGTTTGTGTCTCGATGTTTAGTCTGCTAGAAGGTGAAGGCTGAACATTGTGTTCCTGATGGTCTTCTCCAGCAATTAGAGATTCCTCAGTAGAAGTGGGAGGACATATCAATGGAAATTGTTACAGGTTTACCTCGAGCTCCGGGAGGACATGCTGCTATTTGGGTGGTAGTGGATCGTTTAACAAAATCACCCCACTTCAAAGCGATCAAGGAGTCGATCTCAGTGGAAGTTTTGTTGAGGCAGTATCTAGAGGATGTGTTGAGACTTCATAGAGTCCCTAGGAAGATCATTTATGATCAAGATCCACATTTTACCTCTAGGGTGTGGAGGGGTCCCCAACATGCTTTCGATTCTCAACTATTCTTTAGCACTGCTTTTCATCCTCAAACGGATGATCAGACAGAGAGAACCATCCAGAATCTTGAAGACATGTTGCGCTCTTGGGTTCTTGACGTTGGAGGTTCATGTATGAGGCACTTACCCTTGGTGGAGTTCGCTTAAAATAATATTTTTCACTCCACCATTGGTATAGCGCCGTTTGAAGCCTTTTATGGTCGGCTTTGCTGTTCTCCGTTGTGCTATAATGGGGTCAGAGAGTCAGTAATTCTCAGACCAAAACTAGTGCAGAATAAAACAGATATGCTTTAGATGATTCATGAGAGGATGAAGACATCACAATATCGTCAGAAATCATATTCTGATCAAAGGAGGAGACCCTTGGAGTTTAATGTTGAGGATCATGTGTTTCTGAAGGTGACTCCCTGTCGGGGGCAGTGAAGGTTTCGTCGTGGAAGTAAGCTTTCTCCCCAATTTCATGGGCCTTTCGAGGTGTTAGCTTGTATTGGAGCTGTGGCATATCAAGTAGAACTTCCCCCAAAGATGGGTTGGGTACATGGTGTTTTCCATATATCACAACTCCATCATTATATTCATGATGAATCTCGCATCATCAATTGGGGAGAGATCGATGTTGATGATGATGCAAACTTCGACGAGTGACCTATGGAGATCCAAGACCGAAAGGAAAAGGTGTTGCATGGGCGTTCTATTCCCTTGGTTTGTGTCTTGTGGCAACACGGTGGCATGGGGGAGATTACTTGGGAATGTGAGTCATAGATGCGTGTCCAGTACCCAGAGCTGTTATAAGTTTTTGTGCAGCGTTTTATTTGATCATTTCTTTTATTTACCTTTTATGTGATGTTATGCTTAATTTTTTTGGATATGGGATGTTTGTTCCCTTGTTCTTGGATGTCGTGGTTTTTTAAGCTTTCGAACAACTCAGGGTGGTTTTTCCTTGAGAGGTATCTTACGGGATGGTTTTTCGGACCCCCCTTTTCTTTAGGATGGTTTTAAATTCTTGAAGAAAAGGATTTTTTGAGAGGTATCTGATGTAATGGAATGGACCTCTCTGGTCTAGTACTTTGTGAAAATGTGGTGTTGGAGGTGTTTTGGGAGGTCAAGGTGACTTGTCCCCAACACTTTTCCAAATTTCCAGTTTTGTGAACAGTGTTTCCAGTTTTATGAATAACAATAGTAGGTGTATAGTGTAGCATAGATCGGTAGCACATATCGGTAGCACAGATCGGTTGCACAGAACGGTAGCACAGATCGGTACCACAGATCCGTAGCACAGATCGGTAGCACAGATCGGTAGCACAGTTCAGTAGCACAGATCCGTAGCACAGATCGGTAGCACAGATTTATAGCACAGATCCGTAGCACAGATCGGTAACATAGATCGGTAGCACAGATCGATAGCACAGATCAGTAGCACAGATCACTATCATATATCGGTAGCACAAATCCATAACACAGATCGGTTTTACAGATCGGTAGGTGTACAGTAATCGTAGGTGGACAATGTTTCCAGATTCCTACATTTTTGCCTCTTTTGATGTTTCCTTTGACATAAAATACATTTAAAGCCTTATTTTTAACGACTCTTTAGGCCGATTAAAAGGTCATAAATCCTATATTAATTATTCCTAAGGCTTGGAATGTTTTTACTTGGTCAAACCGCATGGGTTAATGCGATCAGCTTTTAATGGAGAATTAAGCGCATCTTAAACCGTCGCCCCATTAAATATTCAACAAGGAACAAGATATAATTCTCCCTTGTTCTTACTCTTTTTTATCGGCTATGATATTCTAGAACCTTTTAATCCTTCCCATAGGAGTTGCAAAATCAAACTTTACTCCTCGGATCATTTCTGCTATGTTTTTATGCAACCAACCTGTGTCGATCATTCTTTGATATAAGGTATGTTTATCATCGTTCCTTCGGGGATCATCTTCTCTTGTTCTCTGTTCCATATTATAGCATGTAATATCCATGATTCTAATAGAGTTTTCATGGGTTTTGGCTGGTGTGGTCGTACCATGGAATCCTCGGGTGGATGCAGTTGGCGCGAGAGGAGGATTGTGACCCGTTGTGTGGATAAAGAACATCAAGAACTCTTCGAGGTAGGGGATTCATTGCATCTATAATTGTTTATGTGAAATTGTAGAGTTAGCATGATTTAGCCCTTTGGATCACAATGAAATTGACCTAATAAAATATTTGAACCAGATAAAGAAATTATTATCGCTCATATATTATTGCCTCATGTTTTGCTAGATAGTGTGATATCTATGATTGCTTTGCTTAGCTGTTTGTTCTTGATGGAAATTGATAAATAACATAATGCCGGAATTAATTGATAATTACTTGGCTAAATATAAAGAGGCATGTAAATTAATCCGGTTTTTTCCGTTGTTGTAGTTGTTCTAATTTAATGTTATTCAAATTGGCATAGTAATCATGTTAAATCTTTTTAGATAGCTTACTGAATAGGGTTCATGGAATTGGAACCTACAAATTGAATATTTTAATTCAAGAGGGATTAAGGATCTGGTTGGTTGATAAAAGATAACTCCTGGTAGGGTTCTTAGTTACCCTCTTTTTCGAAAGGCCGAGTTCCTTGTGCTTTAGAGCCCTGAGTGCTCATTTTGTATGAAGGCTGGATGCCTTGTTAAAGGTCCAAGATCGCATTTGACGTGATGTTTGATTTCCTGTTGCTTGTGCTATGATGTGACCCTGGAGGGGGGTTGAGATATGTGGAGGTAGGGAGGGCTTTTGGTTGTGGCAGCGGATGAAGCCTAGAGTGGCGAGATGCATCGGTTTATGAATGTGGGTGTCGGGGTGGAAACCAAGGATGATGGTATGGGATGGATGTGATGGATGGATGTTGGTGGTTTTGTTTGGTTGTTTATCTGCATTACTTTTCCCCACTGCTCGAGGAAGCTGGTCTTGCTTACCCTCCTTCCGAAGGAGGTGATGATACGTGGGGTATGCCACATGCTTTCCGTGTTTAGCCTCTCGAGGAAGAATGGGTCTATGCTCTTGATATAGGTGGAAAAGACTCGATGAGTAGTATATCTACTCACCGTGTTGAGACCACTTTGTGTTTAGTAGCATAGAATGCTTTTCTAGAATTCCTGGGAATATTGGAAATTAATTCTGTAATGAAAGATTGATTAAATGGTGGTAATCCACGGGGATAGAGATGATGGAATTTAAAGGTGATGTTTAATCTTAAAAGGAGCAGTTGATTTTGAATATGATGCCAATTCAATTTATTGAGGTTTTTTTCATGGTTAATTAATGTTTGAAGAATTAATTAACATAAAGTGGAATTGATAAAATGGGAATGAATTAATATAATAAATCCCTTAAATGGTTGTGTGCTTATAGGAGACCTTGTTTTAGAAGTGGAAGCCCGGAGTCCGAGAGATGTTAGCTACAGTTGTGTCTAAGACTAGGTTATGTCCATAGTGTGGTTGTGAGTTATATATATTCTATAATTTTTGTGTTTCTATACACTACTCCACCCTGTCGGTAAGGGCCACTGACACCCCGGGGATTCTGAGCCCTGGGGGCCGTGTTTTCCCCAACATTCTGAGGGGAGGTTGAATGGCTGACTACCCCCCTTTAGCCCCGATCTCTTCTCTTGGTAGATACTAGTGCCTTTGGCACAGTGGTTAGTTTTCCCCATATATGTGTGTAGAGGGCTGTAATGGCTTGTGGTTATTTCACACACATATATTCCGGATATAGTACCCTATGGACTACTATAGGTGTAACATGTATAGGCTGTGATGGCTTGAGGATCCTTACTCGGCGTATGGGATGTGATGGCTTGAGGTATAATACTCGACGTATGATACATGTTATGTGAGCTGTGGTGGCTACCAGAAACTACCTGGTTAATTTTAGTTGTGAGGATTGTGTTGTTCTTAGCCGAGGTGTTTTAGGGAAAGCCTTTGTAGTGCGTGTGGTTCAGATTGTGGACCTTAGCCGAAGTGTATACGGGCAAGCCTTTGGAGAGAGATGCACAGAACGTATGTCATTGGGGAAAAGAGGCAAACCAATGGGGAAGTAGTAGAGGGGTACCCTTGGTCTTCTTTACTATATGATATCTTCTTGTATGCATTACTTGGTGAGAGTATCCATGGTGAGGTTGGGAACTTAGAATACCTGTTTAGGTGACGAGTTAGTTTCACTTGTTGTTCACTAAGCTTTAACATGCATTCTTCACTTTTGTACGAGAGGATTCGGGGAGGATCATACTGAGTATACTGTTATACTCACCCTTCATATATATAAACTATTTTTTAGGTCACTTGGAGCAGGTTGGAGATCAAGCTGGTTACTAATTTCTTGTGGTTGTAGGAGCTGTTTGGGCTTGTGGTCGATGCTGTTTTCCCTTTCTTTTGGGTACTAGTAGTTTTCCCCTTTCAGTTGTAGTACTTTTTCATGGCATTTCATATACGTACTTGGGTTTCTTTTATATTTCCTTTTTGAGTCAGATTTGGTAGGTGTCTATCTTATCTCTCTCTTCCGCATGTGTTCTCTTAGAGGGCAATGCCTCCCATTTATGTGTTACTATACCCTTAGTGCTAGTCGCCAACCCGGGTCCTACTGGAGGCGGGACTCGGGGGTCATTATCTCCCTTCTCACATTTCCGGTTTTGGATGGGTACACTTTTTGGGGAGGGGTCGTGACAAATTACCATTGTCTGTTGAATTCTTCTCTTTAGGGGTTACTAAGGTAGATTTCCAAGTACACTTTAGAACCCCTATTTGAGATAATATCAAGGATTGATGATGATCTCCTCTAGTGATGCCTAGAATTATCCCTAGGATCGGGAATACACACCATTTCTATAGTTTCAAAACATGTTTGCGAGTGGGATGTTTAGTCATTTAGTAGATATACATAGGGTTATTTCCTTAGGTCTAGCAATAATTCCTTATAGATCTCATAAGGGTCATTCTACTTATGAATTATTTGAGTAACAATATTGTGATTTCCTACATACCTGGACCTAAGACTCAGACATCTGAATGGATGTACATGGATTGAGTGGCATGACATATAGCTCTATTCTATATTTAAAAGTTATCTATATATTACTTGGAATCATTTATTATATTTTTTGGAGGTGAGTGAGGGTCATCTTAGGGCTAGGACATACATAACCCTGTGGTGACGTAGCATGTATAAAGACATTTTTTGTATTGTATGAATCAGATATGACCAATTTGGATTATATACCCAAGGTTCGAATTGATTACACATTACTTGATTGGTATAACATCCAGATCAAGTACATACACACATGATGTCCAGTCGATCGAGTTCATTAACCCAATTATCAAACGTGGATTTATTTATTGTTTAATTTCCAGTTTTTTCTCAGCAAGGTTAAGCACATTTCATGAGTACACCCATATTATAGTAGATCTTGGCTTGATTTTTTTAATTTATTTACTCAAAGATTATATTTATAATTATTTTTTAACCATATGAATATCACACATGTACATAAATTTCATTTACTGGATATGTACATGACCATGTTTGTTGTACCCTACTAATTTTTGTACCCACACCCTAATCAATCCTTCATTGAATTGAGGTACCTGAGAATATGTTCACTTGGTTGCATGAATAGGATGGGATGAGGCCCAGGACTGATCGAATAAGATGGATCAAATTTGAGTGTGGAGATCGGGTATGTTGTATATAATGGTGTGGGTAGTAATGCCTTGTAATTTTATTTACATTTAATTTATTTAATCTTATATATGTGATCGTCCCAATGGGAGATTATTGTTGTATGTATGACATGACTATTAATATCTTTAATATATTTCATTTATTATTATGGACATGTTTATATTTATTTCTTCCACACCCTATTTAATTTATACTTTGATTGGTTTTTTTGTTGGTTTCTTACTCTGATAGAAGGTTATAGTTTCCCTATAGACACACCCTTAGACCTAACTACTAGTATTAAGACTTTAGAATTTGGGGAGGTATGCTTGAGGTCTCATCACCAACTAGTTTAGTTACTATTCATTGATTGAATTAGGTTGGGATGTGATAATAGAGAATACATTTTTCTAAAAATGATACATTTTTTATATTCTTAAAATCTGTTAATAATATTAAAAAACCATACATAAGAACTCATCTAATCATATCCCATATAATAAACAAAAAGGGAGGCCCTATGTGTTTTTTCACATTTATAGTTTTTTGAAATTCATTTCATACCAATATATTTACTATTATATCTCCATATGAACATGTAATAAAATATTCCACTAAACTCCTTTAGTGAGTAACATATTTAAATAATTTTTATTTGAATAATGGTAAGACATAGGAATCATATTCCTAATGTTCAACCCTTTGATCATAGTACTCAACCTCAGTTACTTCATAATAGAAAATGTCATAACGATAATAACTTTTTTTATTTACTTAGAATTTTATTTTCATGTTCATTATTATAACCATTCTTGGATCCTTTCTTTAAAAAGTATCCTTGAGATAAAATTTTGTAACCAAATATAACACAAAATTAATATATTTCTCTACCAACACATCATAAAATATTTTAGGATATAATGTGAAATTTTACTAGTTTAGTATTTTATTTATTACACTTTTAACTTCTCTAAGTCCAAATATACTCACATTAACCTCTCATAAACTCTATTCTCTACAAAATATCAAGATAATATATACAAACTCTATTATTTTTGGAAAATAATACTTATTTTTATTAGTGATAATATTTAGTAGATAAACAATCACCAACCATATCTAATATGGAATTCTATGGGTTTGGATAAATTTACTAAAATGATGAATTTATTATTTAAAATATACCATAGAAGGTGGCGTGAACTATATTACCTCATGTTTTAAAAAATATCTTTGATAAAATAGTTTTACCCTTGATAAAACTCCTTCTGTCATTATCTTATATTCCAATAGGTTATGGAGTTTTTGATGTATCATATACTATGTTATTCAAAAAATCACCTCATTTTGTTCATAATAACTATTTGTTGATAAATAAATTCATTTATCATATAAGATATCTGCGATAATAATTCATATTCTTTATCTAGATCAATATAAGATGTATATATTCCTTTTTATTCCAAATATTCATAACAACAACATTATTAAAATATTAGAATGAAAACTACATTATCTCTCAATTATAGCCCAGATTTTGAACCCTTATATATTTATAAGATTTGTAAAATATAAATTTGGTGTTATATAAAATTCAAAATCAAATGAATTATTTCTATAACATTAATAACTAACATAGAATCACAAAAAAATTTCTCAAACACCTTTACATATCCTAAAAAATTAAATCCCAAGAAAAAAATCACCCCACATTCCCAATACTATTTATAGTTTTCAAAAACATTAAATTATTACCAAAAGAAACATTCCGAGACTTTATAATATATTTTTATTCTTTAGTTTAAGTTTTTACCCATTTTTACTATTAATACGTTACTAGAACATGGTTTTAATATACCAAATTTTATTATCAAAACTTTTTTGAAAATATAGTAAAATGTTTATTTGAATTCATTCACTTAGTTAAAGTATTTCGAATGATAATTAAAGAATGAATTCTAGAAATATAACAATCCTCAAAGGAAACCTTCAGTCACTCGAAGACATTGATGTACCCAATAAAATTGAGTATAAGGTTTGAGATTAAAGTTCTTTTGGTCTTCTTACAATTAAGTAATTACTTTGAAAACATAATTAAATTCAAATATACTTCTCATAATTATCTATATACACTTTTTGAAAAAATTATGTATTTAGTTACTCAAGAAGATATAAATGTAGCACATATAATTTTATTTCTTACTTAATAACAATTCATATGTTTCTACACCGTTCTAGGAAATTACTTTATTAAGATTAAAATTCCGTAGAATTGATATCAAACTCATGTTTGATGATGATGACACCATTTATCTATAATAAATGTTTTATCCTAAATGTAATATCTTTTACATTCATTTACTAACTACTTTTATTGAATGTTCCAATGATAAAATGATGACTCATTTTAATGAAATCTTGTCCATTATTGGGAAAAAAATCCATATTTCAACAAGTAATGGCCATGTGTTAGCATGAACCTATTTACATTTAGCTATTTTTCTAGGCCATTATGCCAATCACATCATATATAACTCTTTTTTTTGTTGAATGAACAACTATTTTCAAAATCAATATTTTAGATTAACTCAAAAATATTGCTTTAGTATCCTTCCCAATGATTTCACATATAATTTTAACCCAAAGAGAACTCGAAAATAAGGAACTTAACTTTGGAGTATACCACATTAATTTCTCACCTTACACTAGATAATCCAAGTACACCCTAATTCAGATTGAAACTACCTAGTTAAATGTTAAAGGTATTGATAAGTTTTTAGTTTAAACTGAAATTTTATTTAATCTCACAATATTATGTCATGTCACTCTATTTACATATATTCATAAATATAATGATTTATTTTGGAATCCCATTCTATCCACTAAATCAACCGATTCTTACAATATTTATGTGTAGCTATTTACACAACTCATAGCCTTTGATACCAACCTAAATTAAAATACAACTATATTCACACATATCAAAATTCATACCATGAATAAGATGTATGAAAACATTTCTTACAAAGGATTAGAATCCTATGAAATCAATAATAACCACAAGAGTAAGTGTGGAGTGATAGGTAACTAATTGTAATTTTATAAACACAACTTAATATCCTCAAACGGTGAGAAATCCAACCCAAATCCCCTCTACACATGGTTATTTACTCAATAGATATCTCAATTATATTATAATTATAACACATAATATGTATAAACTATAAATAACACCTTAATTCAACCTTATAACATAATATCAACCAAAGAAGAGGTATAATAAAACTCAATCATTTATCATACCAAGCATATAACTCTTCAAATGAATCTATGATAATTTATAGAATCCATTTAAACAATTTAAACAAAATCCTACCTCACAACTCATAATATAACATTTATTTTTCATGAATAAAAAATATGGGTATAATTATAAAGAACACAATAATTTATAAATTTAGAGATTAGATAAATAATTATGACTAGTTCACAAATAAATTATAAACAAATTATAATTTAAGAACAAATAATTATGAACAATCAAATTTTATCCAATATTAATTTTTCATATTATCAGTTATATGGTTTTAATATAAAATTATTAATAATAGAAAATATGTGATATCTTATTATCACATTGATTATAGAATAATAAACATTTAATATTTTATGCAAATGATTTACAGAATTTAATATCATTTTTTTCAAATGATGGTTCAAATATAAATTTTTTATTTATATTTTTTATAAAATAATAAATAAATTTGAAAACTTCTATATTTCACCATATTTTGACCATGTAAATGCACTACGTCTACTAAAATGTTTTTAAGACAATTTAAATCACTATGTGTTTACACCAATAAAATATTTTTTATAATTTATATGAAAAATGATTTTCCTTAAAATTATACTAAAATGGATTATTTTATGGAATAGGGAATTATGTTTTTTGTAGATTCCATTTTGATTAACCATTCCATTTGAGGATGTTTTTTTAGTTAAACATATTATTTCAAGTATATGACCATACTATAACAATGACTATTTTGGGGAACTATTACAGGTTAGAAATTTTTTTTGCTAAATATTTATTCTTATTAAACTTTTTTAGGGTGAATCTATTTCACCCAGTTATGATTTTTGATGAAACCATTTTAGAAAAAAAAATGTTTTGATAGGGATTATATAAGTCTGAAAACGGTTTAGTAGCATCCTTTGTTCCATGTTTTATCGTTGATTTGAAGTATACTATGAAATAACGATTTTATAACCGTGGAATAGCCAATTAAAAAATATAAATATATTTTTCCTTATGAAAGGATCACTTATATGGTGACAAACACTAAGAAGGGGTAAGGGCGGGTGAATTAGTGTTTGTATCATTTTCTTTTTCAAACCCAATCTCCCTCATACTTATTCATAACTTCTATCAAAATATCAATTGTTTGGTAAAATAAATTAACAGAAGAATTTTTATTAATGTGTTTTCCTTTGTTATGAATGACTATGTCCCTGATGTGTGGTGGGTTTTATCACACACACACACAGTTCTCATTTTATTATCAATACAGAACTCAAGAAAGGGTAATACCCTAAACTTGTACAACTATGAGATTTGACTATAATATATTTCAAACACCTACAAAACAAACTTATTCCCTTTAAATAATGACCACTAATTTAAGAATTATCCACCACATAGTATTCAAAAATATTTAACCTTTTCAACTTCCCCCATATTTCATAATAGTCTTTAAATATTCTCCAAATGAATGATTATAATTTTCTTCACACAGATCATTTAACATCAAGAAGTAATATCTTTTTTTTATTTAATTTCTATATTCCATTTCACATGAGTAAATTCCAATAATTGAATATGTAAATGATCCATTGACTAATGATAGTTAATTAATTTAATAATTCTCATTCAAATTTTTGTCAAATACTTTCATTTAAAACCCCTAAGAGGTATTACTTTTAAATAATCATCATGATATCAGAATCATCATAATATTTATAATATTTATAATATACATTTCCTTTTAATAAATGGTCTTATGGATGTTTGAATTCATGTATCTTTATGATGTGGTATCTTCTGTTATACCATGAAACTCCTTTTGTAACTCATCCTCACATAACTATTGTGGCTTGGTCTACTACCTGTTGTGTAACAATAATTCTTAAAAGAATCATTTTTGGTTTAATTTTTAATTCTATTATTGAATAAAAAACTTCTTAAAATCATTAATATTGTTTAATATCACATATAATATATCTTATATAATCTAATTTTTTTCAAAAAACATCACTCAAACTGCAAGATCCCAACATTTTGTGAGATATATTTTACACATTATTAGGTATTATTTTACCCCTATTTGGTTCATATTATGGTTGGGTATAACATTTGGTTCATTTCAGGTGAATTTAGAAAATATTTGAAGCCCATGGGGTGGTGCATGGTTGTTTCAAGGTTAGGTAAATCCTTTTAGTTTTCCCTAGAAAACCATGCACCCATTTTGAGCCACCGGAAGGTGGAACACAGTTTGACCAAACTGTGAGGACACCCACCCAAACCATGAATTTCTGAACATAGGGGATCATAATGGCTGGAACATAGTTTTTATAACTTTTTGTGGGGTTTTTATTGAGATAGAATATTGTGCAATGTAAGTGAACAATTATACTAACCATGCACCCTAATCGTGCACCATACAATTTTAGATCCAAAACTCATGGATCTAATCTGAATTTAGTCCTAGAACATTATTTAATTTCCTAATATTAATAGATATCAAATTTATTTTCCTCCAACAGATTTATATAAGATTTCCTTTGATCAAAGAGAATGTTTTAGGGGATTTAAAGCCCACTGGAGATCCATATTTGTTGGCAAGTATTTGTTCTCGGTTGTCCTTCTAAGAACCGTTCTTGTACTATTTCTCATTACATTACATATAATATTTTAATGATAGATCAATATTCCATGATGGGAATTTAGATTTTTTATGGTGTGATATATTGAAGTAAAGGAGATACAATCCCATATCTTGAGGATCGTAGTTCCATTTTTCATTTTCATCTATTCTACATCAAATTAAGGGCTAAGGTTATGAGAGAATTCATAAAAGATCCTAAGGTATGTGGTCTATATTAAAATTCCCATATTCTTGAATATGATCTTGTTTTTGTAGTTTTATCATTGCATTTCCATATTGTTTAATTTCATAAAATTGTAAAATTTAATTGATCCCCGTTGATTTTTGTAGACTCTTCACAGATCCTATTGGGTCTGTTGAATATTATGATACCTATACTAATGGAAACCCATGGAGTGTTGAAATTTTGTTTCAAATGGTAATTATGGAATAATAAATGGAAATTAGTGGGTTTTTTTAAATTAAACAAATTTTTAATTAGTTGGAATGTTAACTTGTTATAAATAGTGCTTGGATTAACCTCAAAAGCATAATGAGTTATGATATGATTCATGGTAATTGGGTTAAACAATTGGGTTGGAATGATGTTAAATATTACTATTGATAACTAAAATGGTCCACTATATTGATAATGGTTGAATAAAGGTTTAATAATATTGTACATTGATATATAAATTTTAACAATGTGGTGTGGGTGTTGGACTAATGCTCCTCATCTATGGGTTACCAGAATGATAATCTAGCCCCCCCTGAGGCATGCAAGTGAATTGGTTCATGAATGATTCTCCATGTTCCCTATATTTTAGTTTTAGACTTATGATCTATGTACATATGATATTGGCGTTGGAATAACACTTCAAGTACTTGAGATAATTCTACTGGACAATCACTCCATGTATTAGTGATGATGGTACTTGGATTATGCTCTAAGGTACCAAATTAAAATTGAAATTAATTTCAATAATGATATATCAAGAAAGAATAAATTGTAAAATATCTATAGTGTATGGTTCAGACTCTGACACAGTCCGAAGCAGGTATGATTGGATTGGGTTTCATTATGAACCTGAGGGCCAATGTGGTTGACTAAAGTAAAATAAATGTAAAACCTATTTACAATTTTCATTTTACCTTTTATTATTTATAAAACTGTATACAATTATATATACTAGATATTCCTTTAGGAGCTATCTATTGTATCCTACTAAGTTTTACTCACACCCCACTTGGGTAGCCGATTGATACCCAAGAAGACTTTATGTTTATAGGGTAGGATAAGGGAAAGAGACCTATGTTATATGGAAGAGTTCTAATTCAGTATGAAGAATGGATGATGGAACTAAACATGATTTTTGGACCTACTTGGGAGTTTTTTTGTCTTTATTTTGAGTTTTCTTTTGAAATTTGACATTCATATTGCACGAAATATCTACTGCTTCGGTTTATGGTCATTTCCCTTGATTTGGTAATTATGATGTGATAGTTGGACTTTATTTATTATTTTACTATCATGGTTATTGTCTATATATTTTAACAGTATGGTTACACTTTTATAAAGAGAGTATAGTCTCCCCATGTGTGATATTAGACTATCACTGCTAGTTGGTAGCCACTGGAATATGAGATGGCGCGCTTGAGGTCATGCAATGAACCGAATCAATTCACCAGTATATAGAATCCAGTATGAGACTCTACAAAGTGGTATCCAAGTATGTTTTATTTTTATTTCTAGTTTTATTAATATTTGGTAAAGGTATATAGGGGATATCATGAAATAATCCAGTTTAACCCTGAATCGATCACCCAATCCTACCCGTAACAAGGCTTGAGAGGCATTCCTGATCCTCTTAGCATTTAAACTAGTGTCATACATTAAGAAAAAATAAATTGGGATATTTTATTACCATAAAAAAAACTCTAACTAAAATCAGAAATGAAATAAAACCGAAAGAACATCCATGTGACCTCCTGGGTCACCTCGTACTATAGAACCATGCTCGCTCCGTGAGAAATTTAGAACAGAGAGAAATACTTGGAAAAATAAAAATGGCCAATAAATTAAGTGTTAGCACCAAGATTATCAAAAGGGATTCCATGGACAAAGAACACCCAAAGACTTTCCTTTAAAGTGAAATCCAATCATGATAGTTTGAAAAATAAGACATATGGAATTAGGGTTTTCTACAATTTATTGAAAACAAGTAAAAAATTTCTTTAAAGAAAAAAAATTAAATAAAAATTTCAAAAAAATATTCCAAATAAGAAAAAAAATTCTATAAATTCCTTACAGAAGATAACTAGTGCTAGAACAGGTGTCTCAGTAAGAAAAGAAAAACAGATGTCACTTTATAAAGAAACAATAATGCATAAGAAAGTATAGTATAGGGTAAAAAGACATCATGGGATATCATGTTCTATTTAGGATGGCCTCTGATAAAATATATCAATAAAATCCTAAAATAAATTTCTACCATTACTAGTTATGTACAAAAACCACTCAAACTTAGAAACACCATCACCATCTTGACCGAGGAGAACATACCATGGGTTACCAGACTATCTACTCAGGGCCACTGTTAAGTGGATAATCACAACTAGTGTAGAATGTATATCTAGGATCCCACATAAATACCAAAGGCTTCTGATGAACATCAAATGTAAGTGATTTTTTTAAATTTAGGACATACATACATATCACATATTTTCTACCAAACATAAACCCACTTCTCACCTCCGATCTATCTCCTTAAGTGAATATCTGTTCCAATTCAAATAACCATGAAATAAGCCTTTCCAAAAAGAACATATCATGAAGCACACGTAAATAGTATAGTGAATTAAGTTGGGTTTTCTATTTTTATTAAAATTATTCAAATTTACAATCAGGTCTCGCAATTTTAAAGGGAACACATTTACTTTAGAAACACAAGACTTACCCAAATATTTCCAATTCTAAAACCAGACCCCATCATCAATAAATCCAACATGCATTGATTAAAACCTTTGAAAATCATTTGATCAATTAAAATGTCCTTCCATCGAAAAATATTATTTAAAACATGATTAAAACCAGTGCAATTCATGATAAAGACTAGTGGATAGGTTTAGAACATGTGTAAGAAACCAATTCCAAGAATCCCAAATCTTACATAGAATATAAATTCCATTTAATAGTAAAATATCCATGGAACACACTAAGAAATAATTCAATTTAAGATAAAATCTTGGTCATAGAGTGAACCTACATCAAATCATGATTAACATGGAGATGAAAGCTCACAATCACTTCTAATATTTCCAAGTGAGAAAAAGGAACCAAGGAGAACCTTAAAAGATCATAAACCACAATTTAAAAACATGGAAACATAAAACCTAGGTCAAAAAACTCTAGGACGAAGAGTAATAAGAGTAAAGTGGAATAATAAGGAAGGAGGAGGAGTAAGGAGGGATTACCTTTGAAGATCCACCAAAAACCTTGAAGAAAAATCAAGATTCCACCACAGAGGCAGAGTGGAACCAAGGGGAGAGGTGTGAGAAGAGATCCATGAATCATCATGGTTAAATATTTAAATAATTAGAGAGAATTGTTTTAAAAAATAATAAGGTAAATGTGGTAAAATACCACATTTTATGTGACGTAGATGACCACATAGTTTTGCCCCACTATCTGCCAGACCGTGTGCCAACCATGTGGTATCATATATCCTAAAGGTGGAGGATGCTATATGTTTTTTTGGTGGATTTCAAATGACCATGAACCAACCATATGGTCTTGAAATATTCAGTGTATGGGACACATGTTAAAATAGGGATAATTCATGGTTTATACTAACCATTCACCATCCACATTCTACCCCGAAAACCATTATTTCTCAAAAAACTCTCAGAAACAATCAAGGAAACCAAAATAGATCAGAAATATTAAAAATAATTGGTTCATGTTAGGTATAGGTGTTGAAATTATTCCCACCATTAGAAATTTATACCCCTATAAAGTACTGAGATATTTTGATGTACAAAACCCTTGGCAAAAAACGGACTCCACAAAAATGAAACTTCAACCACCGAAAGATCAATGAAAAAAATCACTTCACATCCTGAACCCAAAAACCTAAAATCCTAAATAAAAACTTGTAAGAAAAAACTAAAAGATACATATTGATATCCATAATAACCATTGATAAAACTAGACAACCCAAACCACTAAAAAACAAGGGTTGAGGGAGCCCTAATTCCACACACACTCTCAAAACATAGAAGACCCTGACCCCTAACATAGAAATTATAGAGGAATATCACTGTGGTTTGTTCAGGATTTTCATGAGGATATTATACATGAACCATAGATTGGTTAAATAATTAACATGGTTGGGTTTGGGTGGGATTGGTTTAAGAAGTTGTTCCCCCCAGAGAACCGAGAAACTAATCTTACAATGAAACCTTTCATAGTGGACTCCCCACATTTTTAAAAACCGTAGGTAAAAAATGATTCCTAAAACCAGAAAAGGATAACCAATTCTGATGAGAACCCATGTTATGAAAGTATATTTTAAAAACATAGATTATCACATTTCAACTACCACCAATTTTCGAATTTCCTAGAAATGAATTTCCATTAAGAAAAATAATTCAGAAAGGGAATAAAACATCTTCCCCTATTCCCTAAAATGTACTACACCACCATGATCAGTATCTATTAACAAGAAAACATTTATACCACAAAAACTATAAATAAATTCCACATCAGCACCATGATTCTCTAAATAGGTTGGTTTCCTTCGAAGGGGTGGATCAGGATCCACATTTTTTCTTAGAAACACCTCTTATTGTTTTTTGTTTATGACTCATATTTCTATAGGTACAGAGGGTATTCGGTGCTTTTGGACACAAAAAATTATTTTTCCCCAATTACCACACTGATATATCACCTATGGATTACTCCAAGATGATTCCTGAGAAAAGAAACATGAATGATGCTTTATACAACTTCCAAGAAAGCCGATGTAGCTCTCTTCCATCTCAATTTATTAGAGCTACTTACAATACTCCTAGGGATATGAGTGACATCCACCATCTATATCCCTCCAGCTATACTAACCTCAATCCAAATATACTACCTCACTACTTATTAATTGGTGTCAGGAAAGGATGAAACCACCCAAAACAATTCCCTTTTCAAATAATCTGGCCTTTTCTGATTCATCTCTAGAATGTTACACAAGATATGACACCCAATCAATGAAAGTCCAAGAATACTTCTTGATTATTATGTTTCCTTTTCGAAGATGGTACAACTACATATCCTTTGGTACCCTCAAAAAATCAAAAAAATAGTTCTAGATGAACAATTCCCTGAATATTTACCATAAATGAAACTTTGGTGTTTTGGACTGGTAAAAAGACATCCACCACTTCCATCCCAAGACTTCTAGCATAATGGTTACAAACATGATCTTAACAGACCTTTAGAGTTTAATCTGAATGAAAACATCCTCAATACCTCGCAAAAAAACATCAACTTTCCTAGTTTCTAGCTACCCAAATAAATGAGAGTTCAACTCCTAGAACTTTCAAACAAAATACTGATATTGGTGGTCACTGGGATCCACATCCAGAATAAACTAAACTATTGTACCAAGAATTTATCAACCAAAATAGAAACAATGGGAGGACCAATCAAAAATGATTTTCATAATAATATAGAACTTCATGTGTTTGTGGGGGAGGGGGGGTAATACACTGAATTCAAAAAGTGAAATACTAAATCAAAACATAACACAAAACAAAATCAACATCTCAATAATGAATCGAGAACCTAGAATTAAACATCATTTAATATTCACATCCAAATCTTCAAACCCAAGTAGTCAAAATAGATTCCAAAACATGGAATGAATGTATAACCCCATTCCTATTTTACAAATCATTAAATCCTAATTTTTGAAAACTATTTTTAGAGAACAAACAAGCATTGAAAACTAAAAACCTACTATTTATATTACATGAAGATTCATAAATATGTACATACTTGTCATAGTTCAGGAATCCTTATACACATACCAATAACCATCAATAGAAATATATGTGAGAACTCATAGGAATACCAAGGGTGGAATAAAAAAACATTTTCATTTTTATACCATATTAAAAACACCCCAAACAATTTTAAAACAACCTCTCATCATCATAAAACAATTCACTTCCAATATTCCAAACAGTTTTCTATCCATTTTAAAAATAACACCTTCTCATTTTAAAAAACATAGATTTTCATTTTAAAAAACATTTTAAATAAACCAAAAATCATTTTAGAGTCTAAAAGAAACACATAAAACAACCCAAACCCAAACCATAAATAAATAATCAAAAATTGACACTCAATGTGCCAAAAATCCAAAAAAATAGAAAAATGGTTGCCAAGCACAGCTTAGCCCCACAGTTTGGTAGACCATGAGTTATTCATGTGGGCACACTGGAGGTCAACCGAGGTAGTTTCATGGCCTATACATGGTTTTCCAGACCAGAAACATGAACCATGAATCCCCATGAAATCCTTTAAAACAAAAACCCCAAGATATGGAGTTTCTCAAAATTAGCCACCAATTATAAAATACAACAAAAAAACCATTAAAAACCCAAAACCAAAAATAAAAAACCTAGGAAACACATGAGAGACAAGCTCCAATTTTTAGACATAACCATCACATACCACCTTGGAAATTTAGGTCTCCTTATAGATATGTGTGGATCACGAACCTACCCATGAATCACCAAAGGAATTCTGAAAACACTCTCTCCAAAGAACTGTACATTTTCAATTAATAAGGGACAACCTTCTATGATAAATATTTTTTCAGGAACCAACCTTGGTTGACCCTAAACTAGTTACTCAATCTAGTCGGCAATAAGGCCTGAGTGGTGTTCCCGGTCCTCTCGAGATGGATACTAGTACTGGGCATAAAGATAAACTAAATTGGTGGCAATTTATCCAATAAATAACAAATAAATAAAAAAAATAAAACAAATCTTTAATTTGTAGTGAAAGAGAAATAAAATAGAACAAACCTCCATCTGACCTCATGGGTAACCTCCAACTAAAGAACATGCTCTCTCCATGAGAAATCTAGATCATAAATAAAGACCAAGATATGGAAGAATGGTAGATAAATTATTCATGAGCAATGCTATTCTCATTATCAATTATAAGGAAAATCAACACCCTATTCTATAACATTAAAGATAAAATCAAATCATGATAGTTTATAAAAACATATGGAAATATGGTTTTCTACACATTAAGTAAAACAAGTAACAAAACTTCATTTCAAGAAAAAGAAATTTCCACCACTTTTTTTAATACATTCTTCAAAATAAGAAAAACCATTTCATTAAATTTCATAAAAAATATTACTAGTGTTAAAATAGGTGTCTTATCAAGAAGATAAAAATAAATGAATTATTATAAATAATCTAGAAAGTAGAATAAATTAGTGTACATGAAAATAGGTTTAATGGGATATCAAGTTCTAGTAAAGATGACCAAGGAAAAATATAGTAATAAAATTTTATAATCAATATCTACTAGTATAAGTTATCCATAAACACTTCCCAAACACTTGAAGACACCCTCAATAGCTCAAATAATGGGAATATCCCATGGGCAGTTAGACTATCTACTAAGGGCCACTAACTAGTGGACAATATAAACTTGTGAAGCATGTTTACCTAGGATCCCACCATACTACCCAAGGATTCCCATGACCATAAAATGACAGTTATTTATTTTTAAATCTAGGAAATACATACATATCACATATTATCCCCCAACCAAAAACCAACTTATCACCTCTAATCTCCCTCCTTAATTTAATCCCCTTTCCAATTCCCACAACCAAGGAATAATACTTTCCACTAAACACATATCACGAAGAAAACATAGGGAGAGGCATGAATTAAGATAGTTCTTCTATTTTTATGAAAATCACTTAAAGTTTCAATTGGGCCTCCACATTTGAAAGGGAACACTTTTACGTTTTAAATAAATAATTTCCCAATCCCTTTCTAATCCCAAAACCATGCCCCATCATTGGGAAATCCTATTTTCAATGATTAAAAACATTGAAAACAATTTGATCAATTAAAAATTCTTTCCATAAAAAAATAAGATTTAAAACATGATCATAACTAATTAAATTCATGATTAAAACTAGAGGATAGGTTTAAAAGACATGTGATAACCCAATTCCTAGAATCACAACACTTAAATACCATATAAAATTCATTTAATAATAAAACAACCAGGGAAAACACAATGTATTCTTGGAATTCAAGTAAAAATATGGGAAATAGGGATAACCTACCTCAAATATTGATTTACAAGGTGATGTAAACTAAAAATGACTTCTATGAATCGCAAGGGAGAAAAATTAACCAAATAGATACCAAAAAAATCAAAACATAAAATTTAAAAACATAGAAATATGAACCGCAGGTCATAAGAACCCTTTGTATAAGGCCCTGACCTTAATAATTACATAATATTGAGTTTTTGTCAAGAAAATAATTTCTTTTACAATGAGGATATTTTTAGGTTTAGATATTTAGAGAATTAGGCCATAACTTATACATAAGAAACCATAAAGTATGAAGTGGACATTTCCAATTAGTATCAATTTTCCCATAATAAAATACTTTTTATATAACGAATGATATTTTATATGAATACTCTTTATGACTTTCAACATGACTCCTTCCATTCCCTTACACATCTGTAAATACTTTGAAAAACATTAAAAATGCGGGATCTTCACAAAAACATCAGTAAGGGACACCAAAAATAAGGAAAATCATTATTCCAATAAAAACATAAAAACCCATGAAAACGAAATCATAAAGTAATAATTTTTACCCTTAAGAATTATTAAAAACTTTTCCATGAAAATAATCCCATTTATTACCATTTTTATAATCATAAGATTACCATAAAACCCATAATAATTCTAGATAACACATAAAAGTATAATGGGACATCATTGAACTTTTCATTATTATAAATGGAATAACCACGCGCTCAACTTCCATAAATACCACTCTTACCAATGGAATAACCATATGGTCTAATTCCATACCTGATTCATTGGAGGGAAATTAGGGACCCTTCGATCATTGGTTTATCTTGTAACTAACGATCATCCGTATATCACGGAACTACCCATCAATGGTTTATCATGTTACCACCCATAAAATTTCCAAGTTACACTATATAATAATAACACATAAAATCTTGCAATTTTCAACATTGTAGTCAAGAAATTTCATTTGGGCTCATAATAAAATATTTCAAGTTATTAAAATAGTCAACCCATTTTCAAAACCCATTCTCAATAAAAAATAAACCTTTCCTTTGAAAACATTTGCAATACCAAAATACCCAAATAAATTAACATGGTTTTTCATTTAAGGAAACATGAAATATTTCAATGTAATTCAAAAATTAAATAATTGTCATGGTGGTGAAAAATTAATTGTCATCATGTGTGTTCAGAATAGAACATTCTTTTTTACAGTTATCAAAATGATTCGTATAAAAAATGTAAATAGATTTATTTGTGAAAAACATTGGAATAAATTTTAAAATAACCATAATATTTCCTTTATAATCCTTTTATATAAATAAAAACATAAAATAATATCATGGTGGAAAATATTTTTAAGTTAAATATATAACCATTTAAAAAAGATATTTTTTAAATCAAAGTATCCACACCACTTTGAAACATTTGAATAAAAATCCCCACAAAGGAGTAAAATTTAAAAAAAACATTAAATAAAAAAATAATAAATATATTATTCATATTATATGTAAATAGGTTTTTATATATTACTCTTAAAAGAATATAGGTGCAAAACATCAATAAATTACTTAATGAATGGAAACTTTGACGTAGTCCCTTACATTGAGTCCAACTTGTCACATGTGTATTTATATTCCAGTATAATAATCTTATATCAAATATATAATATCTTAAAAAACTTTTTCGAGTTTATAATTACTCTTTTCACTTATGTCACTGTTTTATACAACTACTTGAATAAATTAAGTTCACATCGGGTGTTTTGATGATTTTCGGTTTGTGTGTCAAAAACTACTTTAGTAGGTGAACTATGTTCAAAAGGGTCATTAATAAAGCATCTATAGAATAATAGTAATGAAATAATTTTCATATTTATATTTCAATTATAATTCTAAATCCAATCATTATTGATTGTTATGAAATTTTAACCAATGTTATAATCATCAAGATGGTAGGCAATACGTACGCATGAGTGATATTCTCATTTTAAATGATCATTATGTAAAGAAGGTAAGTAAAATTTATCATAAAATTATGATCATTAAATAATAAATACCATGATATTTAATTATATATACTTAAAAATACCATTATTGTGATGTAAAAGTAAGATATCACTCTGAGGAGGCAGTAGTCCACACATCCACAAATGATGTTATCACTTTTTTAGTGTGTGAAAAGGGTAATAAAAAAAGATATAGTATATTTATAGAAAATGAGTTATTTTATTAATATCATATATATTTCATGTATATCACATATTGTTATTAAAACCATCATTAATAAATTTTATTTACTGTGTGATCTTATCACACCGCTTTGAGGAGGTGCTAGTCCACACATCCAAAAATGATGTTATAATATTACCACAAAATGAAATCAATGAAGGTATCAGTTATATAAAATTTAAATAAGTATTAAAAAAATAATTATTATATATATCATATAAAAACATTAATTACATAGTTATTCCCAACATTTATAGGTGGTAATGGAAGAATGAATGACATTGGTTCGTAAGGCGGTAGTCTTCCATACAAACGAATAATGATTGTGTATACCATTTGATTGAAGTGTGTATAGGTGTAGGTAAAAAAATTAACATAAAACATATCCTTATATTGAGGATACTCATGTTATTAAATAATCATGTTATAAAGATAAATTAAGGGAGTGGAGATGTAAATAAAATAAAACTGCATATAGGTGAACATTACCTCTTCTTTGGGTAACTTCTTTTTATTTGAACCAAAGGACTTCCTTGGTTGGATTTATGACCAAATTGAGGAATCTAGGATGATATAAGGGATTTAGGGAGCTTTTTGGGTGTTTTTTATGATAAAAAGGACTGGATATTTGGGCATAAGTGGGGAGAGTGAGTGCCTTTTTATAGCGAAGAGGGAGCATCATTTTTGTAAATGTAAAAGGTAAACACTATTGGGAGTTATAAAATACATAATTTGACTTCAATAATGATCCAAATAATATCCAAGAGATGATATGGTCTAATTATGTTCATCCAATGTGTTTTGGACAAGTTTTTAGATCATTTTTCTACTTAATATAAAATTTTAACCCCAAAGTAAACACATTTTTACCATAATAACTATAATTAATTTTAATTTATTTCACTAATAATTTTCATAAAAAACTAAGTTGACCTTACTATAAATTATAAATTATTTGGATTCCAAATATGGAATCTAGTTTTCTAAATTACAATCATAAAATAGGTAGAAATTAATTTAAAATTATTCCTGTAGAGGAGACAAATCAATGGGGTTTAAAATAAAAATGTTTAAAAGTTTAGAATGTTTTCATAAAAAAATTCAATGTGAAATTTATTCTAATGAAATAAACTATATTTATTGATTTAATATTGAAATAATTAAACTTTAAAAAAATTAAAAGTATAATTTAACTATATAAATAAGCCAGAAAAAAATTATTTTTTTAATTTAACTTCAGTGTTTTAAACTATTCATAAAATATTATTCTTCACAGAAAGATAACAAACATTCACCCAAAGTAAATTTTGATATTCAAATTTCAAAAATGAATTTTATTATTTCATAAAAAATTTACAAAACTATAAAAATATAATCTTAAAATATATATTCCATTAAAAGGTGATAAAACTAACATATTAAATAATAATATTAATAGTATATTATTATTCTGTATAACACACTCGTTCATGCAATTAATGATTTCAATAAAAACCATATTGTGTTTTATATAAAATACTAAAAATATAATCCCTTTTAATTTAAAAATTAGCATATAATTCATGAGTATGAATAAATATAAAAAATACTTATTCTATCATTACCTGTAATGTTACATCCTTCCCCCTTTTGAACTTTCACCCTCATAATTTTATTCACTTATTAAAAAATTGGTGATATTTTTTCCTCATAGAAGTTTTAGATTCCCGGGTTACCTTTTCAATCATGTGGTTTTACATAAAACATTAATCGGGATAATCACCTTATTCTACAACACTTTTTATCCGTGTCCATGATCTTGAACTCATTGTTCCTCATAAGAATGGTTATCTTTGAGCTAAACTAATTCAGGACTCAAAACATTAGATGAATCCGGTACATAAAACCTTAAAATTGAAACATAAAATACATTGTGTATCTAGGATAAACCTGGAGGTAAGGCCACTTGGTAGTAAATTGATCCAATTATATCTAGGATTGAATATGGTCCAATAAACCATGGACTTAGTTTCCCATTCTTAAAAAAACACATCACACTTTTCTTTGGGGGAAAGGTTTTGAGTGAAATGATAAGAAACGTTGAAGGAAATATATTTCCTCTTTTTATCCAAAAAACATTTCTTCCGGCTTTGATTTGCTCTCAGGTGTCACTGAATCAAATGAGATTTCTCTGTTTTTCCTCTATGAACTATAGTCTCATCTACTTCCTTTCTCCTACATCATTCCATAACAATGGTGTCCGACACCTCTTTCTCTATAATTCTTCAAATAGTACCTTCTGTATACTAGAATGAGTTTTTTTTTTACAATTAACTAAAAAAAAATATTATGTCAATCCCAAATTCTATGGTAATCTATTGAGTAAGAATAAAGAATATCTTCCATAGTGTGAATAGTACACTATGAATATCCATTTTATTGAGTCTAGAAATCTATATTGAAATTCAATTCAGTACCTGATGACTTATAATTTCCTTTCCATAGATTAGATGTGAACCTGAGATCATGCTCTAATAATTGAGTGGAACACTATGTAACCTGATAATATCCTTTAAACATGGTATCAAAGTCTATTCTAAAGTCATCGTATCTAGAATGGGAAAGAAAATGTATAGATTTTGTAAATCTGTCAACAATTACCAAAATCATAGTGTTACCTTGGGATGTCTTTGACAATACTATCATGAAATCCATTGATATATTTTCCCACTTCAACTCTGTTATTGGAAAATGTTTAAGTATCCCCTTTGATAACTATCATTCTTCTTTAACCCCATGACAAGTC
Organism: Viscum album; assembly: GCA_963277665.1. Taxonomy (NCBI): domain Eukaryota; kingdom Viridiplantae; phylum Streptophyta; class Magnoliopsida; order Santalales; family Viscaceae; genus Viscum; species Viscum album. The sequence continues at coordinate 878,193,455 of OY728153.1, read as the reverse complement.
AAACACTACACATTAAATTCATAAATATATCTTTTCATTCCATCCCACTTGTAATACACCTAAAATTCTTGGTACATCTTAGTGCTACATGGATGAATGAAAAAGGAGAACAATGAGCTTCATGCAACAAATTTTTCATCAATTGTGAATCACAAGGTATACATAATATTTTTCCTAATTTTAAAACATCTTCACCATCAACATTAAAATCATCTAACTTACCCTTCATGAGAAATTTTACCTTTTTCTATAAATATTGATCCACCTTCAATGTTCTCTTAATTATTTTGGACAAATTTGACTACACTAAAACCTATAAAAAATAGTGGATTTACCTACATCCAAAACTTCCAATAAAATATTAATAAAATAATTAACCAAAAGGGAATGTTCTAAAATGTAATATGGTTAATGTAGCATTACTTTTTTTGACCCAAATAATAAGCCACATTGTTTTTATTTCTATGGAAACAATGAATTATGAAATAATAATCCATGATTAGTTATATCCATATTATATCTCTCTGTTCAATTCCTTCTGAGTGAATATATAATTCAAAATTTTAAGATCAATATATAGGTAGAAATTTAATCCATACAAATGATTAATCCAATATTTTAAATAAAAAACAAAAAAAGATAATTACAAACATGTGTAGGGTAATTTAAATCATGTGGTTTCAACTTACCCGAACAGTACACATTTACATGACCATTATGCATTATGACACAACAAAGTCATTTCAATGAAACATCACTGTAGACATTGAATTGACCATTTCATGAAGGCAGGTTTAAAATTGGATCATTCACCAATCTTTTTTTTAGTTCCTGAAAAAAATATTTACATTAATTTGTCTAGATAAACTTTACTCCTTTTAAATTTTACTTTTTTAGTGGGCTGGAAAACCAAGAAACGTATTCAATAAACCATCGATAGTAACCTATTAACCCATAAAAACAGTGAATCTCTATGACATTGGTAGTTGTTGTCCACTCTTCATTTTTTTGTTTTAGAAGTGTCAATAGTTATACTATCTTTAGAAACAATATGTCAAAGTAATGATTTTTTTCCAACCAAAATTCAATATTACTAAACTTCCAATATGGTGTATTTTCTTATAAATTTTTTTAAAACATCCCTTAGTTTCATTTTATGTTCCTCTAGGCTTTTAGAATATAAAAAAATATAATCTATGAAAACAACCACAACCAAATCCAAAAACTAATGGAATAATCTATTCATAATATTCATAAATACAGCATGGGGATTAGATAACCCAAAGGGAATATGGAAAAGCTCATAATACATATATCTCATCTGAAACACTATACTTGTAATTTCATCCTTATTCACCTTTAGTTTATGGAAACCGGACCTCAGATGTACTTTCAAAATATAATGGACCCCCTAGAGCTATCACCACTTTATTTGATGGCTCCAAATCAATTGTAGTAGTTGAAAAATAATTTTACACATCCTTTTTATTTTTGATCTTGCTAGTTCCAATCCTAGGTAATCAACTACATACACACATTGGCATAATTACCTAACTCATTTCCTCTAAAACATCATACCTATGACTTTTCATTTCTTTCCTAATATCTTCCTTGCATTCAAGAGCAACATAAATAATCATACAAAATTGAAAGAACTTCCCAAACATTGAAATTAAATCTCTAGGATTATTTTTTCCACACTTATCACAAGAAGTGAATTTGTGTTTCTTACCTCTAAACATATTTGATGAATGATTTCCCATTTCCTGCAAACTAGAACTATTCTTTTTCTTGTTTCCATAGAAAAAATGATCATAAAAAACTCCATTTCTTCCTTATCATCGCATCAAGAAAGATTCTAATTGATTTTGAACTCACATGAATCCTATTATATTTGATATATGGGCTTCAATCTTAATTAAAACTGATTTATCTTTCTATAAAGATCCCAAATAAAATTTAGGATGTACCTTGCCAAACGAGTGAAGTTTTCTTCATATGAAACAAATGAAGTTTCTCATTTTGTCTCAATTCCCAGAATTTATTTTCCATCATAAGTTGAAAATCCTTAGGAAAATATTTACCAAAGAAAAATTTCTTAAATTCACCCCATTATAAGGGATGATCCTCTACACATTCTCTTATATTCTTATCCATTGACCACCACTAGTATTCTTCTCTTTCAATATGATATATTTTAAGTGTTTCTTTTTGGTGATCTGAACATCCCATAACATAAAATATATTTTTAGGTGTTTAATCAATCTTTCGGATAACATGGTTTTAGATAATCCTATTTAATTTAGGGGATTTTAACTCAAAATTCTCCATTATCTTCATGTTCCTCTATGATATATTTGATTTATCTCTTTCATAGACATTATCACTTTTTATAGTCAGTGTCAACTGAGCCATCACTAAGATAGACTAATCAGTTCAAATTCACCCCATATGGGGATGCTAATTTGGAAGGATATATTCCTCTCGGTTACTTACCACTATAGTTTCCCTATTTCCTGTAAGGAAAACAATTATGAATAGACATAGTTTAGATGAAGCAATACAATAATATTAAAATGATATAACATTTTAACTTTACCATAATGTAAAATATTCCATAGTAAAGTTATTATTATTACTCTAACCTCGAAAGTTATCTAAACCAAACTTTGATACCAACTATATGGAACCAACCATAATGATTACACAATCTTGAGTTTTAGTCATGAAATTGATTTCTTTTACATTGGGGATCTTTTTAGGTTAATAGTTTTTCATAATTAGTACATAAATCTTTCATAAAAAACCATAAAGTATGAAGTGGATACTTCTAATTAGTGTCCATTTTTCCAAAATATAACACCTTTAAAATAAATCATGATAACTATTATGAATACTCTTCATGACATTAAACTTGACTCCTTCAATTACAATAACCATCCTTAAATCCTATAAAAAAATTTATAAATGTGAGATCAACATAAAAATCTTAGTAAGGGATACACAAAGAAGGAAATTTTTTATCCCTGTTAAAATATAAAATCCCATGAAACAATTATCCTAAATTTATACTTATCACCATTAAGAAGTAGTAAATATGTTCATTTAAAAATAATCTCTTTTATTAAACTTTTTATAATCACAAGATTACTATAAGTCCCATAGATAGAATAGATAACAGATAAAGGTATCTAGGTACATCATTAAACATTTCATTATTATAAATGGAATAACCTTGTGGTTGAATTCCATACATGTCACTCATATAAATGGAATAAACATATTGTCGAATTCTACACCCAATTCATTGGAGGGCTATCATGGACCCACCTGTTGTTAGTTTACCATGGAACCACCCATCATTGGTTTATCACTGAACCACCCATCATTATTTTATCACAAAACCACCCATAAAATTTATATGTACCATTATATAATAAAAACACATAATATCTTTCAATTTTAAATATATATATCAAAAAAATCCTTTTAAAATAGAATAAAATATTTCAAGTCATTGAAATTATCAACCCATTTTCAAATACAATTTTTGATAACAAAATACATATATCCTTTGAAAACCCATTTTCAATACCAATATACCCAAAAAGATAAAAACAATTTTTTATTTATGTAAACATGAAATCTTGTAAATAAACACAAAAAATAAAATAACGTCCACAATGGTGGAAAATTAATTTTCTCCGTGAATGTTTTGATTATAAAATTCTTATTTTCGTTTGTCAAAATGTTCCATATAAAACACTTAGAAAATTATTTTTTGAAAAACCAATGAATTTAATTTTAAATAGTTTGGATATTCCATTTATAATACTTTTATATAAATAAACATATAGAAAAATATCATGGTGGAAAATATTTTTTTGTTAACTCTTTAAACATTTTAAAAATAGATTTTTAAATCATAGTTTCCCATAACACTTTGAAACATTTGAATCACAAGCCCCATGGAAGAATAAAATTAAACAAAACATTTAATAACATGATAATAAATAAATTCATTATTATATATGATAAAGGGGAAGTATATACACCTTGTAAAATAATGAAGGTGAATAACATCAATAATCGCCTAAATGAAAGAAAATCAAGACGAAGTCCCATACCTTGAGTCCAAATTGTCACGTGTGTCTTTATACATGGTAATAATATAATTATTTTAGTTATTTAATTTATTTAGAACATTTTCAAAGTTTAACATTACTTTTATTTCACTTATTACACTATTGTATAAAATAACTTACAGAATTAAGTTAATGTTGAGTGTTTTGACCATATTTGGTTCATTTGGAAAAAACACCATTGGTAGGCCAACTATTGTCAAAGGGTTCATTATTAAAACACACAATAAAAAATAATATGAAAATAATTATAATATTTATAGATATATTAGTCTTTTAAAACTAATCATGAATGATTATTATGAATAATGAACCAACGTTGCAATGATGGAGACAGTAGGTCGTACATACGCATGAGTAATACCCCCATTTTTCAATGATCATTATGGAAAGAAGTTAGGTAACATTTATCTTTTAATAATAATAATTATACCATAAATACAAATTTTTTTAATTATATATACTTATACATATCATTATTGAGATGTAAAAATATTCACATCGCTTTGAGGGGGTGGTAGTGCACATGTTAACGAACGATGTTATCACATTTTCAGTGTGTGAAAAGGGTAATAAAAAATTATATAATATAATTATAGAAAATAAATTATGCCATGAATATAAAATATATGTAATTTATGCCACATATTTTTACTATAACCATCCTTAAAATATTCCCTGTAAAGTGTGAATGTATCACATCGTTTGGAGGTAGAAGTAGTCCACACGTGCACAAACGATGTTATCATATTCCCACAAAACAGGAAGCACGAATTATGTGTTATATAAAAATTAAATATGTATGAATACATATTAAATATTATATATATCATATATAAATAGTAATTAAATCATTATTTCCATCACTGAGAGGTGATAAGGGAAGAATGAATGTCATTGGTTCATGAGGTAGTAGTCTACTGTACACACGAATGATGATTGCATATCAAATTTGATGGATGTTTATGTAGGTGTATATAGAAACCATAAAGTAAAGATATCTCACTATATTTATGATACATATTTTATTGTATAATAATTATATAAATATAAGTTAAGGGAGTGGATAATGAAACAACATAAAAATGCATGTTGATGAATATAACATCTTCTCCGGCTTACTCTTTTTAGTTTGCACCAAAGGACTACCTCAGTTGAATTTATGACCACAATGAGGCTTCTCGGATGTGATAAGATATGTTTTGAGCTTATCTAGGAAGGTTTTTGACGATTGAAAGGGCTTTAGAGGTGTGCTAGAGTAGAGAGGGTGATTTCATTTTTATAATGGAGGGGGTGTGACATTCTTGTCAATATAAAAAGGTAAACACTATTGGGGGACTCCCTTATATCATGTGCCTCCAATAATGAAAATATTAGATAGAAGAGATTTTATTTTCTAATTATTTCCACAAAAAGGGGTTTGGACAAAGTTTTAGGCCATATTTACACTTAATATTAAAGTTTAACCACCAAGTAAACACATTTTTACCTTAATCACTTTAATGATTTTTAATTTCATTCACTAATATTTTTTGCCAAAAACTAATTTGACCATATGATAGATAATATATTTTTCTTATTCCAAATATTTAATCCATTTTTATAAATTAAATTCACAGAAGTGGAATATATTATTTGAGAATTATTCCCATAGATGAGACGAATCACTGAGTTTGTAAAGTGAAAATGTTCAAAAGTTTGAAATGTTTTTTATAACCAATTTTAATGTGAAATTGATTTCGATGACCTAAATTGAATTATAATATGTGAAATTGAACTTATTAAACTTTAAATCCAATTTAAAATATAATTTAACTATATAAATTAGTTTGATTAAAATGTAGTTTTCAATTAAAATACAATATTTTACACTATTCATCAAAAAATGAAACTTCTCAAAAAAATAAAACAAAAATAAACCAGTGTATATATTTATAATATAATTTAAAAAAGTTTATTTTGTTAAATATAAATTATAAAATTGTAAAAAATTTGATTTAAAACAAGTCTACCATTAAAAATTGACTAAACTACCATATTAAATAATAATATTAATAGTATATTATTGTTTGGTATAACTTTGGCTTGCCTGCATTGGAGGATTTTTAAGAAATTAATGTTTTGTGTTGTTTATTACCTTAAAAAGGTCCCTTTTTATTTAAAAACTACATCTAATTCAAAAATATTAATATATATGAAAAATATTAATTCAATTATTACCTTGGATGTTACACTAGGAGGAAGAGGAATAAGATAAAAGTGGAAGATCAAGTAAAGAATTGGGGTAATGAGGGATTACCTTTGAACAAGTACCTAAAACCAGGAATAAAACCAAATATTCCACTCTAGATGACGATAAGAACTAAGGGGAGAGGTGTGGGAAGGGATCCATAGTTGTTGGGGTCAAATGGGAGAGCAATAGGGGTGAATGGATTTAAAAACTGGGATAGGTAAAGTGGTAAAATACAAATTGTTTAGTGACATGGAAGACCGCATAATTTAGTCACCTAGTCTTCCAAACAGTGTACAGACCGTGTGGTAGCCTCTATCCCAAAAGAGGATGAAGTCATACAGATTTCTTGGGAAAACCACATGGTCGTGCACTGAACGTGCGCTCTATATAGATCTACTTTCTAGGACCCATGGTTTTAGTAGGGATGGAATAAGATTTCTAGTAACTGTGCACTGCCCAAATTTTAACTGGAAACCACATTTTCTTAAAAAACACTTAAAAAACATGCAAACCAAAATAAAAAAATAAAAGGGTTATGTCGGGTTAGGGTGTGAATGGAGACTAGGATGAGTTGGGCCCTAGTCATAAGCTCATGCGTGGGATTTGCACCGTAAGAGTATTCCTTAAATCTGGAGACTAGCCCAAGCCCACCTTCCATTGGCCCGGGGCTGGCGACTAGCATCGAAGGCATATTCCTTAAAACTGGGAAGGTATTGCCTTTATAACCTGTAACACACACAACCAAGCACAAAGTAAGATATGAACTCAAGTAAATTGAATAGTAAATAGAGCGAGTAGAGTAAGTAAAAGGGGCCATAATACAAGCCCAACCAGAAAGTACAAGGAAAACTGGAAAGTACAAGACAACTGATAGGTGAGAAGCATCTTTTGCATCGTCCACCACGAATCCTACCTGAAGGGTATGTACAACTCACGAATGTCTGTCTCTACGGTTTTCCTTGTCTAATGTCCACCTACAAGCTACCTCTCGTCCTGGTACTCTTTTCCTCATTCAGAACTCTCTGTCGTCTACACCAAACACAATAGGGTGTGGGCATAGCCCGTGCAGGTGTGAGTATAATGATACTCAGTAGGGACCTCGAGACCCTCAAGGTCTCACAAAAATCCACAAACGATAAACCACAAGGCATGAAATCAACTGAAAAAACTACTTAGGTATATGCCCATAAATATACTGAAGTTATCAAGTAAACCCATATTAATCATGAGGAAAACAAAGAGTGAAACTCAAAGCCCAAAGCTCAACAGTTCCACAAAATTAAGGAAAACCACGTAGGCGAGTACCACACAGGTATGCCACATAGAATAATACCACCAAGGTATTATCACAAAGGAAAGTACCACACAGGTATGAACTCAGCTCACACCAGGTATAACTTAAGAACAGTAATAGATATGATTATATGTAACTAAAGAATCATCTTACTCTGTTAAGAGGAAGACCCACAGAAGATCGCTCGGGGCTGACCCACACAGGATCGCTCGGTTCTGACCCACACATGATCACTAGGTGCTGATCCACACATGATCACTAGGTGTGGACCCACATAAGATCGCTCAATGTTGACCCACACCTGATCACTATGTGATAAACCACATAGGATAGCCCAGTTATAACCCACATAGGATCACTAGGTGCTGACCCACACAGGATTTCTCTTCATTCTTCACGTCACAGCCAGCTACAGGGTTTCTGCACTACGTTCTCTTGTCACCGGGAGGTTTTTCTCCACAAGCCATTGGTCAATACTTCAACTACCACAAAGTCTCATGAATTAGTATCACAAAAAACCGCCATGCCATAGGGGTCTCAACGCAATAGATGGTGTGTCACCCAGACGCCCGGTCTGTAAGTTATTGGCCTTTTTATCCCAATGGCCTGGTTGGATTCGTGCTTGATCCAGCCTGACCGTTCCACAACGTTATCCAAATCGTTAGTGGGGTATACCAAAGAGACCGTATTTCTACAAGGTTTCTGGTTCCATAGACAGTTCGTCAAACGAATGTCTGGTGCCAATGTTATGGCCAAAAGATGGTATATGAGTCGAAGTGGGCCCAAGTTTGGTCCAGCCCGACCCGACCTTGGCCGAAACAGTTTGGGTTGACCTGGCCTGACCCGTTGAGTCTGGCCTGGCCTGCAGTGCAGCCCGACCCACAGGGCGGCTCATCCCGCTAGGCGGCTCAACTCGCTGGGCGGCCCGGACCACGTTGGGCAGTCTGGTAGGCCACGAGGGCCATGGAGGGCCACAAGGGGGATGTGGAGGTCATGAGGCCACGAAGGGCTGTGGTGGGCCGCAAGGGCCCAGTGCGGCATAGAAGGCCGTGAGGCAGAGCAGAATGCCACAGGGAGGCGCGGTGAGGCCACAGGGTGGGGATGTCGTAGGGCGGCATGGCGAGGCCACAAGGTGACATGGAGGGGCCGCGGGCGATGACGACCATGGATGGAGGAGGCCGCAGGGCACCGCAGTAGGCCGCTGGGCAACGAAGTGCCACAGGCAGCGGAGGCTGCGAAGTGGCGGAACATCGCGGGGCGTCGTGACTTTGCCAGCGGTCGGCTTGACCGGCGGTCCTTTTTTCATCAACTTCGTCGTGATTCTCGAGTTCCACCGGTGCCAACTGCAGGCACTAGTAACAGTCGCCATCAAGAGGAACACACAATATTGAAAAATGATGTAGGGGTCCAGCCATTTTTGTTTTTCCCGCACTCACCGCGTCCGAGCGGTAGCATACGACTCAAGGAAAAACGATTCAATGTGAGAGGAAATTAACATTGATCAATTTTAAACACACCCCTTCCCCGATAATTCGGTTGAAGATTGTCCACAGTTGAGATGGTCTGGCATTTGTCGACCCTGCAACAAGTATCCTCCAACAACATCGGTGAGGGGAGGAAAAGATGAAGTCGGTGACGACGGTGTTTCCTCGATCGTTGGTTCATTCATCATTGGAAGTCATTAGACAAAGTTTGGATAAAGGTTCATCAAAGGAGAAGAGTTATTCGTTGTCATTCTTCGTTGGCATTCTTCGTTGGAGGATGTGTTCCTCCATGGTCACCCAAGCTCCCACATTTTCCAATGATTATTTTCCCTCAACCCACCAAAAATAAAAGGTAGCCTATATAATAAAATGTGTTGTTTAATTTCCATTGTCACAAAATAGGTTTTCTTAATTAATTAAAGGATAGTTGGCTTAATGAAATAAATGGGAGAGTTGACATAATTAAGGTAGGGATTTGAGATGTTTTTATCTATATTGAGGGGAGTTCAAGGAAGTTTTTGTCTCGGGTGGTCCCCACCACCATAACCTCTAATGGGAGGTTTAGTTCAGCTGGACCCCACATGTGAAACACCCACATGGGAGTTTCAAAATAAAATAAAAATATAAAGTTTCGCCATTTTATTTTATTTTATTCTTTCTTGAAAAATTAAAAAGCTAACTTCCAGCCTTGACCTACTATGGTCGAGGTGAAGTTCTCCTTAAGAAAATACGGGTGATGTGAGTTCAACGGTGCCCTTGTATTTCAATTCTGAGCACCGGTAGAAAAGTTAAGGAAACCTGCTCGCACGTTTACTGAACGAATCTGAAAAAAAGTTCAGAAATTCATTCCGGGCACACCGGGCCTCGGAATCATGCACTTTCTATTTTCACAGACTTGTGAAATTCCCATATAATTAAATAAAATTACATGGAATTTTCGGGTCTTTACATTCTCCCCACCTCAGGGCTTTACGTCCCCAAAAGCCACATCACAAAACTAGGAAAACAAGTGGGTGTAATGAGCATTAATATAAGCATCCCGCTCCCATGTGCTCTCCTGGAGGTTCTCATGCTGCTAGTTAACGCGCACTAGAGGTATCAAATGCCCATGAAGGACCCACTTCTGTTGATCCTCAATCTCTACTGGAACCTCCAAAAAAGTACCCCCATCATCGACGTCCAGCTCACTTTGGTCGATGATGTGAGAAAGGTTGTGCATGTATCTCCTCAGCTCGGATACGTGGAAGACGTTGTGCACTCAGTGCAATAGAGGTGGAAAAGATAAGCAATAAGCCACCTCACCAACTCTAATGAGGACCTTAAAGGGTCCAATGAACCTCGGAGACAGCTTGCCACCTTGGCCAAATCACCGAAATCCTCATCGAGGAGAGCCCCGCAGAAAGACATGGTCACCACCCTCGAACTCCAGTGGTCTCCATATCCTATCGGCATAAGACTTCTACCTGCTCTATACAGTCTTCATCTGCTCCTGGAAGATCTACACCTTCTTTGTGTTATCCCTTACCATCTCTTGTACCACTAGTGCTGACTCCCCTGGGTTAGTCTCGCACAATGTTGATTTGCAAGGTCGCCCGTACAATGCCTCAAAAGGTTCCATCCCAATGGTGGAGTGATAACTGCTGTTGTATGCAAAATCCATCAAACACAAGTAATCCTCCAAACTATGACTGAATTCGAGGATGCAAGCACACAACATGTTCTTGAGGGTCTGAATGATCCACTCAGTCTGAACATCTTTCTGAGGATGGAAGGTGGTGCTTAAACGAATTTTCGTCCCGAAATCCTCCTGCAACCCCTTCAATAGACGAGATGTAAAACATGTATGATGATCAGAGACAATCATCGAGGGTAATTTATACATCCATGAAATCTCTTACACATAGAGTTGTCCCAAGATCTCTAATGAACTCTGCTCTCTGATCAGTAGGAAGTGGGCCGACTTGGTGAGTTGATCGATGATCACCCAGATAGAGTCATGAACTCTGGATGTACATGGAAGTATTATCTGTATGTCCATGGATATCCCATCCCACTTCCACTCTAGAACCTCTAATGGTTGAACCAATCTTACTGGTACTTGATGCTCTTCCTTCAATTGCTGACAAGTGAGGCATTGAGAAACAAACTCTGCTACTGCTTTCTTCATTCCCAGCCACCAGTTTTACCATCAGAGGTCCTGGAACATCTTCAACTCTCTTGGATGTATCACTATAGGAGATGTGTGGAACTCTATCATCACATCCTCTCGAAACGACATTGGTACCATGGTACGTCCTCTGAAGAGGATGACGTGCTCTCCACCTTTATAAAATTCATCAGGTGCCTGCCCTATGGATATATGAGCATGTCGAGCCTCACAGTCAGCATCCCCACGCTACGCCTCCCTGACTCGCTGAAAAAGTGGGGGAGTGACTATAAAAGATTGAAGAAAATTTGCTCCATCCTGATCCACAAAGGATATCTACAAAGCTACCAGCTGCTCCATCGCCTCACCTACCAGCTATATACCTGACCTCCTACTGAGTGCATCTACTACAATGTTCCCCTTCCCAGGTGTATATAGTATCTCGAAGTCATAGTCCTAGAGGAACTTAATCCAACATCACTATATCAAGTTCTGGTCATCATGAGAGAATATATACCTGACACTTTTGTTATTAGAGTACACTGTAAAACGTTCTCCCATTAAGTAATGTCGCCGCATCTTCAAGGTAAAGACCACTACTGCTAACTCCAGGACATGGGTAGCGCATTTTTGCTCATGTTGTCTCAACTACCAAGAACCATATGTGATCACTGCTCGCTCCTACATCAATACACATCTGTTTCTGGTCCCTGATGTGTCCCAGTAAACTATGTACCCAATGCCCTCCTCCGGAAGCCTCAAGATGGGGGAAATAGTCATCCTCTACCTCAGATCCTGAATACTCTTCTCGCATCTATCCATCCATAGAAAGGGTTTCCCCTTCTTTGTCAACACTGAAAGTGGAACTGCAACTCTGGAGAAGTCTGGAAAAAATATTTGGTAGTATCCTTCCAAACCCAGGAAACTCCATACCTTTGTCACAATCCTGGGTGGTTCCCAAGAAATTACTTCCTCAATCTTCACTAGATCCACAGCAACTCCAGCCTTCGATATGACATGTCCTAGAATGTGAACCTCTCGGATCCAAAACAGGAACTTCGAGAGCCTACGATAAAGATGGTGCTCTGTGAGTGTGTCCAGAACTATCTGCAAATGATAAGCATGATCCTCCTTAGTATTCGAGTTGATTAGGATGTAGTCGATGAAGACTACTACAAAGTGATCATGGTGTGGATGAAATATCTTGTTCATGAGTCCTATGAACACTGCTGGAGCATTGGTCATGCCGAAAGGCATAACCAAGAACTCGTAGTGGCCGTACCGAAATCTGAAAGCAATCTTCTTCACATCCTCATCTCGTACTCTGAGCGGGTGATTTCCAGATCTGAGTTCTATCTACGAGAACCACCATGCCCCCTTCAGCTGATCAAAGATGTCGTCAATCATCGGGAGTGGGTAATTGTTCTTCATGGTCACTTGGTCAAGGCGCCGATAGTCAACACAAAGCCTCCAGCTCCCATCTTCTTTATTAACGAACAAAATTGGGGCTGCCCAAGGAGAAACACTGGGCCGAGTGAACCCCTTCACCTGTAAGTCCTCCAACTATAACTGCATCTTGCGATGCTCTACGGGAGCCATCTGATATGCTGGTGTATATATCGGTGCTATCCTGGGATAAAATTCAATGTAAAAGTCCACCTCTCTTGGAAGTGGTAGACCCGAAACATCATCAGCGAAGACATCCTCATACTGGTACACCGCTACAAGATAACTCGGACTCTCCAAATCAACTTCTCCGAGGGTAAGTCTGGCCAATTGATGAATAATCGGCTGAACCCTCCTTCGGATAATTCCATCCTATGCTGCAAAGGGTCCCTTCTTTCCGGTGAAGGTAAACCTGGCCCCATCCATATAGACACACCACAATTTGCACCTAATGAAGTCAATCTGATCATGAACTATAGATAACCATTACATACCCAAGATGACGTCGTAAGGCATCGACGCCGCTACTAGGAGATTCCAGCCGAAGCTCTCGCCTCCTAGAGTAAGCTTGCACTACCGACACCAGTGTGTAATCGTCGAATATGCTCCTGCAGGAGTCTCTAGCCGTAAGGATCGAGCCAATGGCTCTATCAGAATATCCAAGCTTCGAACAATGGAAGTGGAAATAAATGATTGACTAGAACCTGTGTCTATAAATACTGTATCTAAGGTGGAGTAGACATAGATCGTGCCTCGTATAATCTCTGGAGTGTCATGATCATAGGCCTCAGTTGCCTATAGCTGAGCTCGCCCCTATCCTCCTACTCCCTATGGTCAGGGTGGACCACCTGGTGGTGGTGGTAGTAACATCTCAAATTGTCTCCCACCGCCAGCTGCACTACTAGATCCTCTTCCACATCCGCCAACACCTTGCAGACCTCCTCGATGGAATGTCTATCTCTGCGTGGGCGGTCCCTCGATCATCTACTAATCATTCGTACAACAGGTTGGAAAATCATGAGCCATGTGACCCTGCCCGCCGCATGTGTAACACTACCCACTCCTCGCATGACTGGATATGTCTAGGGTGCCCTGCACAACCGACCCTGAATCATGCAGTCATCGACCTGTAGGTCTGTTCCTCTTGGACCTCTATGTCATCTGTCTGATGTCAGCTAAAGAACACTCCGCTTCATGATCACTAGTGGTGGTTCTTGCTACTGGTGACTGATTATAAAGGAAACTCTCCACTAAGAGGGCTCTCTCAAACACCCTTACCAGCATTGGGATGCTCAGAGAAATCATAGAAGCCCTAATCTTCTGCTTGAGTCCCTAATCAATGGTTCAGGACCTAAAGAATAGGTCCCACACAGTATATGCGGAGTAGCATGAGAGGTTAGTGAACCTCACTGAATACTGAGCCACAATAATGTTGTCCTACTACAGATGAAGTAGCTCTTGAATGCACAATGTGTAAAGAGTCGCTAAGACAAACTCTGCTCGAAAAAGGCTCCTGAAGTCTGCCCAATGATGTTTCACCACTTCATGAACCTGGAGCATCAAGATCCACCATTTTCCTACAACTGGATATTGATGATTGGCGGCAAGGATCAACATGAGACTAGATGGTGTCCCTACCTGTCGGAAAACTCTCACTATGGCCTCTAGCCCATCCTAAGCCGCTTTTGGGTCCGTCTATCCCCTGAACCTTGGTATCCTCTGGTGCTAGAACTTGTACAATGCACTCAAGCAGCATGAACTCTAGGCTACTGGGGCTGGTGGAATCAATGTCCTAATGGGTAATGGTACTGCTGGTGCCTCCACTGGTGCCTCTGCTATAAGAGGGCCCATCGCCGAGGCCTCGTCACTCAGTGGGCTATCAGTGTGTACTAATCTAGGAACCCTAGTTGGCTATCTGCGTGGAGGCATCCTAAAAAGGAATAGGTGCACCATGGACAACAAGTTATACCTGGTGAGATGACATAGAGAGATCACAAATAAAACTTTTCAAAACACACACACAATCAGTGTTTTCGTGCACTGAGTCAGAAATCAGAAGTCAAGGTCCTGGAGTATGGATACGTTGACCGCCGCACCCAAAATAGATTCCCAAAACTGATAACCACACTCACTACACTAAAAAAAATTTCTATTAAGAGGATCAGAGTCCTATGTTCTATGGTTGAACTGACTCCTCTGATACCAATTTGTCACAAACCATCCCCGGGGCCCGTGTCGTGACTACCCCAAGCCCACCATCCAGAGGCCAGGGGATGACGACTAGCACCGAAGGCGTATTCCCTAAATCTGGGAAGGCATTGCCTTTATAACCTGTAACAAACACAACTAAGCTCATAGAAATATATGAACTAAAGTAATGTAAATAGTAAAAAGATTGAGTACTGTAAGTAAAAGGGGCTGGAATACAAGACCAACTAGAAAGTATGAGGAAAACTGGAAAGTACCAGACGACTGATAGGTGAGAAGCAGCTCCTGGATCCTCTACCACGAAACCTACAAGAAGGGTGGGTACAGATCACGAACGACCGTCTCTGTGGTTTTCCTCATCTAACATCCACTTCCGAGCAACCTTTAGTCTTGGTTCTCTTGTCCTTAGTCAACACTATATATTGTCTGCACCAAACACAACAGGGTTCTGGCATAGCCCGTGTAGGGGTGAGTATAACGATACTCAGTAGGGACCCCGAGACCCACAAGGTCTCACAAAAATCTAAAAAAGATAAACCATAAGGAATGGAATCAACTGACAACCCTACTCATGTATATGCCCATACATATACCTAAGTTATCAAGTAAACCCATCTCAATCATGAAGAAAAAATAGAGTCCAACTCAAAGCCCAAAGCTCAACTATTCCACAAAGGAAGGGAATCCAAGAAGGTGGGTACCGAACAGGTACGCCACAGAGAAGAAAACCACCAAGGTATTACCACATAGGAAAGTACCACATAGGTACGTACTTAGATCACACCCGGTATAACTGGGGTATAGTGGTAGAGATGATTAGATGTAACTGCTGAATCATCTTACTCTACTAAGAGGTAGACCCACACAGGATCGCTCGGTGCTAACCCACACATGATCGCTCGGTGGTGACCCACACAGGATCGCTATGTGTTGAACCACATAGGATCGATAGGTGTTGACCCACAATGGATCACTCGGTGATGACCCACACAAAATCTCTAGGTGCTGACCCACACAAGATCACTCCTCATTCTTCATGGCATAGCCAGCTAAAGGGTTCTCGCTCTATGCTCGCTTGTCTCCGGGAGGGTCCACTCCACAAGCCACTGGTCGATACTCAAAATTCTACGAATTCCCACGAAGTAGTATCACAAAGGACCACCAGGACATAGGGGTCTCAATGAAATAGACGATTCATCAATCGGACACTCGGTTTGTAAGTTATTAGCCTTTTTGTCCCAAGGGCCTGGTTGGATTCGTGCTCAATCCAACCCGTCCTTCCCCCAACTTTATCGAAATATCTATTAGGGTATACCAAATGGACCGTCTTGCAATAAGGATTCCAGTTCCATAGACAATTCGTCAAACGGATGTCCGGTGCCAAAGTTATGGCCAAAATAGCGTAAATGGGTCTAAGTGGGTCCGAGTTCGGTCCAACCCGGTCAGACCGACCCGGCCCGAGACGACCCAGTTTGGGTCGACCCGATTCATAGTGCGGCCTGTCCCGGCCCGTTCTGGGCAGTCAGGAAGGCCATGAGGTCCGTGGAGGGCCACGAGGGGCCGCGAGGGGGCCGCAGAGGTCGCGGGTGGACACAAGGCCGTGAAGGTCCGCGGAGGACCGCGAGGCCATGGGGAATCGCTGAAGGCCACGGGGAAGGGATTCCGTGGGGCATAGCGGTGAGGCCGCGGTGTGGCGGGGAGAGGCCATGTACGGCGAGGCCATGAGGCAGTGCGGCGAGGCCGCAGGGTGGCGTGGTGAGGCCGCGGGCGGCGCGACCACGGGGCGGCGTGGTGTGTCAGCGGGCAGAAAGGCCATGAGGTGACACATGGGCCACATGGCGGTGTAGCGAGGCCACGAGTAGGGGCGACCATTGACGTATGAGGCTGCAGGGTGGGGGACGGCTTGACCGGCTGTCCTTCGTTCGTGGCCTTCGTCACGATTCTCGAGTTCCAGTGGTGCCAACCACTGACACCGGTTTTCGTCACCATCGTGAGGAACACACAATATTGATGTACGACGGAGGGGGTCGTGCCATGTTTGTTTGGCATGCACTCTCTGCATTAGAGGGGTAGCATACGAATCAAGGAAAAATGATTCAATGAGAGAGGGAATTAATATTGATCAATTTTAAACACACCACTACCTCGATGATTCAGTTAAAGATTGTCTGCGGTTGAGATGGTTTGGCATTTGTCGATCCCACAACAAGTCTCCTCCAACAATGTCGGTGAGGAGAAGAAAAGATGAAGTTAGTGATGACGATGTTTCCTCGATCGTTGGTTCATTCTTCTTTGGATATCCTTTGACGAAGTTTGTAGAATGGTTCTTCATAGGAGAAGAGTTCTTTGATGGCATTCTTTGTTAGAGGATGTGTTCCTCCAAGTTCTCCCTAGATCCCACCTTTTCCCACAATTAATTTCCAGCAACCAACCAAAAAGAAAAGGTAGCCAATATAATAGAATATGTTTCTTAATTTAAATTTGGCTCAAAATAGGTTAGCTTAATTAATTAGAGGAGAGTTGGCTTAATTAATTAAAGGGGAGAGTTGACATAATTAAGGTAGGGAGTTGATAGGTTTTTCTCCGTAATGAGGGGAGTTCAAGAGGGTTTTTCTCTCAGGTGGTCCCCACCACTATAACCTCCCATGGGAGGTTTAGTTTAGCTGGTCCCCACTTGTGAATCATCCACATGGGAGTTTCAAAATAAAATAAAAATAAGATTTTACACCATTTTATTTTATTTTATTCTTTCATAAAAAAGTGGAAAACTAACTTTCACCCTCGACCTACTGCGTTCAAGGTGAAGGTCTCCTTAAGCAAATGCTGGTGCTGTGAGTTTAATGGTGCCCTTTGATTTTAATTCTGAGAACCAATTCAAAATCTAGGAAAATCTGCTCGCACGTTTACTAAACGTATCCTAAAAAAAGTTTAGAAATTCCTTATAGGCACATCTGGCCTCAGGATCATGTGCCATCAATTTTCATGGACTCGTAAAATTCCCATATAATTAAAAATAATTACATGGAATATTAGGCTCTTTACAAAATTAAAAGAACGGAATCATAATAATGAAATTGAAATGGTTAAATAATATTAAATGTGATAATTTGAAATGATTAAAAGGATTTTTTAAATAGAAAATTATACTTATGAATAATTTTTTACCCTATTTTAGCTACAAACCATGTTAGGAATGCTTGAGGGTAGTGATAGTAATGAAATTTTGACCATGGGATAGTGTATACCGGATAAAAATTTGTGGCATTATGTGGGATTTTCTTATGTAAATGTGTTAATGACGTGTTATGTGTCCTATGACTCACAATAATAATTTTAGAGATATTCATCTATGGTGACATTTGTTGGCATGAAAACATGTGCATATTGCTGAAAATGTGCCTCCAGTAGTGATATAAGCGGCCTTCATAGTTTTAGTTGACGAGGTAAAAGATCACATCCATGAGAACTTCACTTTCGTTATGAAACTCATGGAAGGATACCTAGTATTTTCTATGTGAAACATGTCTAATATGACTTGGTATTCCTAGTTATTGCATCCTCAAACATTAACCATAGAGGGTAGAACTAATGTAGCTGGGTTCTCGATTGATTCTATTGAGAAAATACTAAATCATTTAGAGACTCCAAAAAAGATGAGAATCATGTTATCAGACTTTATATTACGATAAAAATTAAAGCGATGGAGTTATATATAGGCCCTAAATGAGATGTTGGAGGGATTGAAATATTAAGAATTTTAATAGATGTTCTCATAACACTTTTTCATAGAGACACTAATATTAGAGAGGGTGGAGGAGTTTATGCAGTTGACCTAGGGAAGCATGTTTGTGATTGACTATTCTAGTTTCTTCACCGAATTGTATTAGTTTTTTCTAGAACTAACTGGGGATAAGATAACTATAGTGAGAAATTCTCATGATGGAAATAAAAATGAGATTAAATCCAAGGTTAATATCTTCTAGTTGAAATTTTTTTCTGAGGTAGTGAATCACGTTTTCATTTCAATGTGGGACCTGAATAGGGATTCCAATAAAGGATATGTGGATTCTGATGGATTAACTTTAAGTATTTCATTCGAGTATAGGATGAATAATTATGATAATGTTCACAAGATCCATGGATTGTAGAGTAACATGGGGTAAGGATTAATTACCTAGGGTAGTAATTGAATGTTTTTCCATCACTGAGGTAAGCTGTATCAAAATCGTAGTTTGTGACCCCAACCACCGGTGAGTGAAAATATTATGGAAATATGGGACACTTATATAAGTACTAGAGGAACCCTCGACTAATGGGTACTGATGGAGGAACTAGGAAAAACCTGATGACTATATGGGGGTATTCTACCCCATACTAGTTGGGATGTTGGAGTTCTACAGGACATGTCGTTTAGGGTGGAAGACATGGTACTTTAGGGAAAGGGAAACCATATCAGTAGAGTAGTGAAGAAATAGGGACTCGAACTAGATAACAGAGAAGAGGGATAGGTTATTTTCATTTAGTACCACATACACTTGTTGATAGCTAAGTTGGTGTATTGAAAGTCATAGGTACAATTATTAAATATTTTATGATTTATAGTGTTTTATTTGATATAGGATCCTCAAATTATTTTATATATTCTCAAATTGTGAAATATCTGATTCAAATTGTGGGTTTTATGTGTTGGGTTATGATAATCAAAAAATCTCTTGGTCTATGGTTGAAGGAGATCTATCTATCTAAAGAGTGCACCATTTTGGTGGGTGAGTATCACTTCCTTTGGGATATGTAACTACTTGAGATGATATGTTTTGACTTGATTTTGGGTATGGACTATTTGGTATCATACTAAGAGAACATTGATTGTTACTATCAGATAGTAACTTTCAAATATCTTAAGGTTAACTAACATGCTCATCATGAAGAAAGGGATTTCTTTGTTGGTCATGCTAGGCAAGTTCATTAGCAACTGGGGTGTAACAACCCAAAAATTCAAATAGTAATTTTTTTTTATTTTTTTTATAATTTTAAAGAATGGGTTTTAGTTAATTTTTTATAAAGCAAAAATATTTTGTGTAATCTAAATATGTTTTTATTTAAAATTATAAAATATTAATTTTCAAGAAATATTATTTTCTTTAAGTAAATGTTTTTTATATAAGTTAAAATATTTCCTTTTTCATATTTAAAAAGCATGTTTTATTTAATGTTTTTAATATATTAATATTATATTTCAAGAAAAATAATTTGATTTAAAATTATAAACAAATATTTATTTAAATGTATTTAAAATGGTATATTAATATAAATAATTTAATATTTATGATACTAATTATAATTAAATAATTTACCTAAATGTTGAAATAAATAAAATATGACCATTATAATTTGTATTAATATTTAAGGATAATAATAATAATAATAATTATTATTATTATTATGTTTTAATCAATTTTTAAGATAAAATATTATATAAAAATATTTCATTATTTTATGTATGTTTTATAAACTTTTGATATTATAAATAGATAGAATTAAATTAATATATAAAAACGAATTATAAAAATATATCAGTTAAGAAACATAAATGCTAAAGTAATATAATTATATAAATACATTAATGGGTTTTATATATTTACAAAAAAAAGTTAAATTTTTTTTTGGTTTAGGTATAAAAAAATGGAAAATGAATATCTCTTAAAAAACCCTACACAAATCATTTACAAAAAAATGGTAAAGGAATTAATATTTGTTGATATAAAAAGATAAACTAATCATGAAGTATCTTGCATTGGGAAGAGTTGCGTTACATAAAAAAAGAGTGAGAGAGATAAATTTTTGTAGGTAATCATTACATAAAAAATGATAAGCATGTGGTGAAAAAATAAATGAAGAAAATTTGTATGAAGAGAGAAAATGTGAGAGAATAGACAAACATGATATTTCCTCCCCACATCATTCTCCACTAGCAAAAAATGGATTTATTAGTTTTAAATTTATTTTTAAGGGTTCATTTTATTTTGTGTTTGTTTTAACTAGACATATATATATATATATATATAAAAGTTTATATATATATATATATATTTACTAATACCCATAATTCTTTCATTTTGAGATTTTTTATGAAAATAATTTGTTTTAAATAAACCAGGGATTTATTTATAATAGATCAATCTTATGAATATATGTAAGGGTCTATTTTATTTCTTCAAAGATATAGTTGGTTTAAAAGGGATATATATATAAACACTATTGGAAATCTGACCTATACCAATTCATCTTTACCAACAGTTTGCAAAAACCGTTGGTATAGGTCCCCTTTCCCAATAGTTTGTCCTAACCATTTGGAAAAGCCCTCTTTGAGGCCACTTTTCCCAATGGTTTGGCCAAACCGTTGGGAAAGGGTATGGATTTTCCAACAGTTTGGCCAAAAAATTTGGAAAATCTCACTTTCTGACCACTTTTCCCAATAGTTTGTCTAAACCTTTGCGAATGGGTATGGCTTTCCCAACGGTTTGGCCAAACCATTGAGAAAATCCCCCTTTGAGGCCACTTTTCCCAATGGTTTTGCAAAACCATTGGGAAAATCCCACTTTGAGGCCACTTTTCCTAATGGTTTGGCCAAACAGTTGGGAAAGGGTGGGTACCTATCCCAACGGTTCTCAAAACCATTGGTAAAGGCCTATCCCAACAGTTTTGAGAACTTTTGGGATATGAACCCTTATTTTTTATGAGATTTTTTGTCGAATATGGTCAAATAAATCAATATATAAATTATATATAAATATAAATATTTATATTTATCCAAATATATTCATAAAGGTAATTGTAGGATAATGGTAAAGTCTTTGAAATATAACCGAGAAGTTGTGGGTACAAACATCCACTGTAACGTTTTTTAATATACGTATACCAATGGTTTGGGAAACCATTGGGTGATTAGGCATGGGGATAGACCTATCCCAATGGTTTTGGGAAAATGGTTTGGAAAGTCCTATCCCAGCAGTGTTCCCTAAATCGTTAGGATAGGTCTATCCCCATGCCCAATCAACCAACGGTTGCCCAAACTATTGGTGTAGGCTATACCAACGGGTTGGGGACCTATACCAACGGTTCAAAACCGTTGGTATTGGTAATTTTTCTATTATTGAAATGTCTATGTTTATACTTATATCATTCTGTTCCTAGTAAATTTATGGGATAAGAATTTTTAAAGAATTTATATGTATGAAAGTGGTTATTTTAGTTTGTCAAATTATGATTGTTTTACAAAGAGTTATATATATGTATGTATATATATCCCCATATACACACAAATAACTTATTAGGTTAAGGGTTTTTTGTTTTAAACATAATTTTTCAATCTGATGTTTTGTAAGGGTTTAATTATTGTTTCAACCGATTTTCATTTTACAAATATATACATAAATATAGCTGTGTATATGTATGTATATATGCATACACTTATCATTTTATGTGAAATTATAAGCCAAGATATTATTTTATGTGAAAACTTGCATTTGAATCCCCTGACATGTCATGCATGAATTGGTATGACCATAATCTAGCACATATATGACATTCCATGCATTATGGGACCATTCACACAATTATTTCATTTTTTATACTATTATAGTTTTCAAATAGTAATAGTTATTATAGGTATTAGATTCTCTTAATTTTTTTAGAAAACTATTTTTATGTAATGTTTATGATATTTTATTAGAAATAATTATTTTCTTGAAAAGAATATAATTTTATGTATGTGATTTGGAAATGTTTCGTGTTAGAACTGAAAAAGTTAGTTCTATATAAAATTTATTAAAAAAATGGCACTAGTATGAAGTATGCTATGACATGGGGAGTGAACCCATAAGAATTAAGAGAGGTTTGTTCCCCATGAGTTGGGTCTAGTGGCCTTACGTTATAGTTTTTAATTTTGGACTGCCAAGTATTAGGGAATAATCCAAAAATAACTTAATATTTGCAATGGAGAATTCCCAAATTATTTTACAAATATATTTATTTTCTGAAATCTATATTTATGAAAACATAAGAATTTTTCAATGATATACTTTGAAGTTTATGTATTAAAATTTATTTTATAAACAAAGGATTATTATTTAAAGGTATTATTTAACATTTTAAAAACATTTTACTGGTCATAATTAATGCTCACCCTATGAATTATAATCACATTTACCAGAATAACAATCTTGCAGTGATGAAACTCTATTGTGGAAGAAATGTACTGATGAATCATTACTTAAATTTTTTAAAATTTTTTATAGTTTTATTAAAATGTAAGATTGTATCTAACTCTCCCGAACCTAGACTAGTAAAAGGTTCTCTTTTGTAAAAGATGTTATGTATTTTTAATGTCTATTTTATATAAAAAATGAAGAGCATTTATAAGGACAACTCCAGTAGCTCAGGCTTTGGTCTTTATACTTGGTATTAGAGGAATAGTCTATATAACTTTTCAAAATTTGATCAAATAAATAAATTATGTATATAGATCCTATGTAAAATTATTTTTCCTGTTTGTACAGATGAATTTCAAGGAAGCAATTCGGTTAAGGGAGGAAGAATGTAATACCCAAAAAAATTCAACTAGTACTTTTTAATTTTTTTTTTATAATTTAATAGAATAGTTTTAATTCTGTTTTTTTGAAACTAAAATATTTTATTTAATCAAAATAGGTTTTTATTTAAAATTATAAAATATCACTTTTCAGGAAATATTATTTTCATTAAGTAAATTAATTTTTTATATAAGTTATAATATATCCTTTTACAAATTTTAAAAGAATGTTTTATTTAGGTTTTTGAATATATTTTTATTATATTACAAGAAACATATTTTTATTTAAAATTATAAACAAATATTTATTTAATTATATTTAAAAGTGAATATTAATATAAATAATTAAATATTTTTGATACTAATTATAATGAAAACTTATACCATTATGTTGAAATAAATAAAATATGACCATTATGATTTTTTTAAGATTTACTGATAATAATAAGAATAATAATATTATTATTATTTTGTTTAAAACATTTTTTTTGATAATATATTGTATAAATATACAGAATTATTTTATGTCTTTTTTATAAAATTTTTATATTATAAATAGATTGAATTACATTAATCTAAAAAAATTATAAATATATATATATTAAATAACATAAAATTTAAAGTATTATAAATATTTAAATACAATACAGGTTATTATATATTTACAAAAATATTAAATTTTTTTTGTTTATGTTTTAAAAAAGATGCTAAATGGATACCTCTTGAAAAAACCCTACATGAATCCTTTACATAAAATGGTAAAGGAATTAATAATTTGATGACATAAAAATATAAAATAATCATGACTTGTCTTGCATTGGGAAGAGATGTGTGACATAAAAAAAGATAGAGAGAGATAAATTTGTGTATGTAATAATTACTTAAACAAATGATAAGCATGCGGTGAAAAAAATAAATAATGAAAATGTGTAAGAAGAGAGATAATGTGATAGAATAGACAAAAACAAAATTATTGTGTATTAAAAAAACGGAAAAACTGAAAGGAATAAAAAAGAGAGAGAATAAAATTATTTAAAAATTGATAATAATATACAATACAAGCGGCGTTCTATATAATGAAAGTCAGAAACGCGCATGATGGAAATTTAGATAAAAATGATAAAAAATTATTTTGAAAAAGAAATATAATATATTATTATAGTTACATGATTGGTGAAATAAGAACAAACTTAAAAAAAAATAAATGTTGACGCGTGGTTGTGTTTTGGGGGTCTTTGTTTTGTTAAAAAATTATAATAAAAGCAACATATCTACTCTAAGAGGATTAAAACACCTATAATTTTTTATATAAATTTAGATAACCCTTCTTCCATGGTCTGAATACTTGAGCCGAACCACTCCTTTGACAATCAAGAAGGATATTTCCACCCCACTTCGGTCTCCACTAGCAAGTAATGGATTTATTAGTTTCAAATTTATTTTTCAAGGGTTCATTTTATTTTTTGTTTGTTTTTACAAGAAATATATATATATATATTTAAGTTTATATAAAAATATATATATACATACCCATAATTCATTCATTACGAGAATTTTTATGAAAATAATTTGTTTTCAAAATACTGGGGATTTCTTTACAATCCATCAATCTTATGAAGATAAGTAAGGGTCTATTTTATTTCATCAAAATTTTAGTTGGTTTACAAAGGGATAAATATAAAAACATGTATATATACTTATATTATTCTATTCTTAGTAAAATTATGTGATAATAATTTTTTAAGAATTTATATGTATGAAAGGGTGTATTTTAGTTTATCAAATTATGGTTGTTTCACAAAGAGTTAAATATATATATGTGTATATATATGCATATATACCCATATTTAACTTATTATTTTAGGGGTTTTTGTTTTAAACTTAATTTCTCAAATCGATATTTTGTAAGGGTTTAATTGTTGTGTCAAGCAATATTTATTTTACAAATATATACATATATATAGTTTTGTGTATATATGTATATATACATATACTTATCATTTTATGTGCAATTATTTGTTAAGCTATTATTTTATGTGTGAACTTGCATCTAAATCCCCTAACAGGACATACAAGAATAGGTATGGCCATCATCTAGCCTATATATCACATTCATTAATTATGGGATCATGCATGCACTTATTTCATTTTTTATATGATAATAGTTTTCAAATAGTAATAGTTATTACATGCATACGATTCTCTTAAATGGTTTAAGAAAACACTTTTTATGTAAAGTTTATGATATGTTATAAGCTATAATTATTTCCCTGAAAAGAAAATAATTCTATGTATGTGATTTGAAAATGTTTTGGGTTAGAACAGAGAAAGGTAGTTCCATAGAAAATGTTTTTTTAAAGTGGCACCTGTATGATGAATATTATGACATGGGGAGTTTACCCATAAGAATTAAGGGAACTTTTTTCCACATGAGTCATATCTAGTGGCCTTACAGTATGGTTTTTAATTACGGACTTCCATGTATCAGGGAATCATAAAAAAACATACTATTTGTAATGGATAACACCCATATGATATTACAAATATAGTTTTTCTATGAAATCTATATTTTTGAAAACATAAGGATTTTTCAATTATATACTTTGAACTTCATGTATTTAAATATATTTTATAAACAAAGGGATATTATTTAATGGTTTCTTTAATATTTTTAAAACCTTTTATTGGGCCTAATTAATGCTCACCCTATAAATTATAATCACTTTTACAAGTATAAAAACCGTTCTGCGATGAAACTAGGTTGTGGAAGCAATGCACTGAAGAATCATTTATTACAAAAGTTTCAATTTTTTATAGTTTTATTTAAATGTGATATTTTATCTAATTCTCGAGAACCAAGACCATTAAAAGGTCCTATATGGTAATAGATGTTTTCTATTATTTTATGTTTATTTTATATAAAAAATAGACAACATTTATAAGGCTGATTCTGGTATCTCAGGCCCAAGTCATTTTATGGGGGACCTCACTACCTAGTTTGCATGTATTTTATTGGATCATGGGGTGTTAAGAATAATTTCTTTCCATACATAGTAGACCACTTACATGTATTATTTACCAAATAATTCTCAAGGATTCCACTTGAAAGATATGTTGAGTTTACAAATAAGTTGATGCCTCTGAACTATATTCCATTGCTCCGTATTGAATGGTTCTAATATAACTTCAAGATTATAAGACCGATTTGGAAGAATTGGTGGATAAGAAATTTATCCACCCTAGTATATCACCTTGATTTTCTTAATTCTTGTTTTTTAGAAGTCTAATAGAAAGTTACACTTGTTTATATGTTATAGGAAGTTAAATAGTATGATAGTTAATAACTAATATCCTATTCCATATATTAACGATCTTTCTGACTAGCTGAGGAGTGAGTGTGTTTTATCCAAGATAGATATGATGTTTGACTATCATCAACCAATAGTGAGACCTTATGATATACCAAGAACTACTTTTATGAGTAGTTATGGCCTATATGAGTTCTTTTTCATACCGTTTGGATTAAAAAATGATCCCACTATGATTTTGTATTTAATAAACTGAATAATTATCAAGTACATGGATAAGTTTGTTTTCATTTTCATCGATGAGATAATGTTGTACTCCCACACTCATGATGATCACCCCAAACCAATTGATACCATCATTAGTATACTAAGATATCATATGATATATTCCAAGCTATCTAAGACTCAATTCTAGATCAACAAGATACATTTGTTGGGTCACATCATCTTTGAGGAAGGTTTTTTTGTTGACCCGTAGAAAGTATATACAGTTTTTTCATTGTAGCATATTAATAATGTTTCTGAAATCTATTTTTTTTGGATTTAGAAGGATATTATTAGAGATTCATCCAAGACTTTTCTCATTTGGAAGTTCAAATTTTGGGCTTGAACAAGAAGGATTTCAACTTTTAAAGGTACGAAGCATGTGATAATTCCTTCCAGGAGATGATAAAGTATTTTAGTACTACACTAATTTTGATTCTACCCAAGATGAGTGAAGAGTATACCCTATTTTTTGATGCTTTTGAGTTCAGACATGGAGCAGTGTTGATGTAGAGAAAATGTGTCATGGTGTATTGGACATGGAAGCTGAGCCCAAATGAACATAATTACCCTATTCATGTTATCAAGTTTGTAGTGGTGGTTTACTCTTCAAAACGTTGATGGAATCACCTGTTGGGATAAAGGATTATTATGTATACCTACCAAATTTTTTAAAGTAAATTATTTTGTAGTGATATATTAATCTATAACATTAGAGATTGGTTGAGTATATATAGTAATTTTATATTGAAATAACCTATACGATCAAGAAAGGAAATAGTGTTACGGATTATTTGTGTTGAAAGACACGGACTCATGAAGTTCAATAGTCAAACTCTATGTTGAATATGATGACTTTGTTTTATAAAATTCATAAAGAGGTTTGGTAAGGCAAGGAGTAGAAGTACCTTGTATCCTTATTGGTGGAGTCCACAATTATAATATGGATAAAGGAACGTCAGTATGAGGATTTAGAGTGTTTGGCCTCAAGGGATATCCAAGGAGGTTGGAAGCCACATTATGATTGGACTATTGATGAGGATGAGATCATCTATTTTTAGAACATGTGTCTATATCTACATGTATGCAAGTGGATTTGTTTTGTGAGTTCCATGACTCAATGTGGGTGGTGAACCTTGTCTAAAACAAATGTACTATGATATTTGGAGATGGTATTAGTGGATAGAAATGAAAAAGGAGATTACAGTTTTTGTGACATGATTCTACAACTATAAATCGGTGAACTCCATGCATCATAGAACCATAGGAATTCTATGGCCATTACAAATTCAAGAATATAAATGGAATGATTTTACCATGGACTTTTCATTAGGTAGTCTAAGGTATTCTTGGAAGAATGACATGATATGGGTTACTGTTGATCATTTGAAAAAAGTATCCCATTTTGTACCAATTTTAGAAACATTCCTGGTCAACTAGTTGGGAGAAATGTATGTTCATGAGATAATTCGTTTTTGTGAAGTGTAATAGAGTACAGTTTCAGATTATGAGTTGTGTTTTACTTCACACTTTTGGAAAGGCTTAAAGATATAGTTGGGTAATCAGGTATTTTTATGTATTACTTTTCACCTATAGATAGATGAGAAATTGGAGTAGACTATTCGAGTGTTGGGGGGAATACTATGTAATGCGTCCTAGATTTTGGTTGGTCTTGGGTGAAGCACTTATTTCATGTTGATTTCACTTATAAAAATAGTTATTAGGTGTGTATTCAGATGGAATCATATAATGCACTCTATTTTAGTCCATGTAGATCACATCTGTGTTGGATAGAGGTAGGTGCGTTAGATTTTTTGGGACCAAGTCTCATGTAGGAGACATCAGAACATGTTCAGTTGGTTGGGAAATGTATGTCTACAACATAGAGTAGACATAAGTCTTATTCTATTTGATGTCATCGGTATCTTGAGGTTACGGTGGGAGACTACACATTCCTTTGGGTGTATATGAGATTGGTTCACCAAAGTATTCAAGAGCAAGGAATGTTGGAACCCTTTTTTGTTGGACCATTTGAGATAGTGTGGGGGATCAGACCAATGGTGTATCAATTGGATATTCCATAGAGGTATAGTTCTTCGCATAATTTCTTCCACATGTCACAAATTAGGTTATATCATCCAATTATTATAATTTGTTCAATTTTGATGAGGTTAATCTTGAGGATGATCCCTTCTTTCAGTACTACAAAATAAGCATTTAATAGCATTAAAAATGGCCTTCATCAGCACCAGAGAAGCACCGAATTCCGTAACAAGATTAAAAGGCCAAGAATTTTATCAGATCTAAAAAAGAATTGATAATGTAGACCTTTATTAGAACTTATAAAAGTGTTGATAAATGTAATATTTGTCAGTACATCTAAAAGAACTGATACAGGGGCATACTAAAGTGTGTTGTAATAGCACACTACAAAACCAATGTAGTGTACTATAACAACACACCGTAACACTACAATACCACAAAATCAGGAAAATAAAGTACCAATATATAATTTAAATTAAATATAATTTATAACCCAAATAAAATAAAATAAACTTATATTATAGACTTTTTAAACATTAGTTTATATAGTTACATAAGCAAATTATTTTTCATACCTTCAAAAACATCTATGTTACTTTATCTTTTGATCTTAACCCCCGTACAAGAAAAAAAGAACCTATATAAGGAAAAAATTCATATTTTTGAAATTATAGAAAAATAAATAAATTAACAGAAAGTTTTAATTCTAAACTAAACTTGGATTCATACTTGGAACATTGTGTGTCATATTGAGTTATTCTTGATTCTTCCATGTCACATCATTTCTTTTTCATCTTTAAGAAATATATCTAGGAAATTTAACTAAATAAGTATAAGGTAAAAATAGTAACAAAATTAATTAATTAATACTATATAGATAGATGAGAAAACAATCTTGAATATTTTTCTCGATTTTGGTGATTCTATGTGCATTTCAAACTAAAATGACACTTATATATTGAAAAAATACACTTGGAGTTGTACCAGTCACATCGTTCATTGGATTGAGGTTAAAATAATTCATACACATCTCAAATGACTTATGAATCATTTTCCTAATGTTTAAAAATAATAAGAAATGTGTTTTCTCATTTTTTGAGTAAGTCACATTTCTTTCATAAAGAAATTTCATTTTAAACCAAAAACACAAAATTTGACTCATATCCATCACATCATGTTTCAGTTTTATGTGAGACTAATTCATAGTAATGAAAAATGAATTATAAATAGATGTCCAAAGTTATAAAGCCAATCTAAGTATGTTTGATTAGTTTTCAATGAGTTACACTTTTTGAACAAAAATATTGATTTTAAACTGATAATAGATACATTGAGCCATAAAGGGGACTTCATGTATAAGATTGAGTAACAGATGATTCTTACACCTCAAAAATGGATTATTTATCATTTTATTAAAGTTTCAAAACAATCAAAATATGTGTAATCAATTTTGAGTAAATAACTTTTCCCTTTTAGTAAAATTAATGTCCATTTAAAATAAAAAGAACCATTTGGAGTCATACCTGTCACACTGTGAGTTAGATTGTGGAATGAATTATTATTACACATAAAAAGTCTCTAAATAATATTAACTACTAATGTTACCGTGATTTCTATTTCCGTTCTTTGTCTAACTACTAACACTGCATGTTGAACTGATTTTATTAACCTAAAAACCATTCTCATTATTGAAAGCTAGAAAAGAAAGGGAAGATAATATGGTCATTATATCATTATAATTCACCACAATGGGAACATGATATTACTTTACTCTTCTGGATTTCATCATTAAGATAGGTTTTTTTCCTAAGAACATCCACTCAATATGATGTTTTGGTAGTTCGAAAAATAAATCCAATGGAATGCTTGGTAAAATTGGCATAAAAGATAATGTGATCTCTTTTCTATCTTGTTGTAGATAGTTGAATTCACAATACGAAAGCTCAAAATATCTATAAAGAAAACCAAATATGTAGTAGATGAAAATGACATGTAAACTAATATAAAAAATAATAGAAATTTTGATGAAAAACTTTATTAAATAATTAGTAGGAATTCACCTTTTCGTGATGGTTATATGAATTATTGATGCATTTACGGGTTTCCATTACCTCAGTTATAGGCTAAAACAAAAATATCCACCTATATAAGAAAATAATTCTTATGTGTATAATACTAAATTAACAGAGAATACATAAATATTAAACAATACATTAATTCTATAAATAATGACTTTACTATAAAAACAAAAAGATTACATATGTGATTGAGCAATAGAGGTAACTTGATGAAAAGTGATAAATTCAACACTACATGGGTGAAAAGGTTTTGGGGGAGAAGAATTATATGGGAGTTCTGGTGCATAAAGATGTGAAAGATGTATAGACCACCCCAACTTGAATGGAAGAATCCAAAAATATAAGAAAATATTTATAATGTGAGTAATACTAAAAAGAAATAAATTAAACCTAAATATGAATTAATACATTAATTTGATCGGAAATGACATTACTGTGAAAACCTCAAGATTACCTTTGTAGTTGAGAAGAGGTAGCTCATTTCACTTCCTGCAAAGGCAGTTGAGGGATCATGATGTAAAGTGATAAATGTAACACTACAAGGGTGAAAAGGTTTTAAGGGAGACGAAATCTATTTAATTTTTGGCACACAAACAAAGGCATGAAATATGTAAAAAAATATTCTAAAATAAATGAAATATGAAAGAAATAATAAAAATTAAATAAAAATATCATTATATTTTTTTTGGTAAATTAGAATAAGTATATTGTGACATTATATTTACATCCTGCCAAACAGTTTCCTTTATTATTGTTTGTTATTCTAGGGGATTGGTAACATCATCATGTTTAGAAGACTTTATATGTATGATTATTCAGACATTTAATTTATTTTTTGTTAATATAGTAGAGAACATATAATATTATGAGGAAAAAATAATATATTAGTGAAATACTTTTACTTTCTCCTTAAAATATTTTTTTATGGTTTAAGGGATTTGATTTCTTTTTTGAGCATTTAAATTCCCTCTGATATACAAGAAATTGCAGTCATTGGGACATGCATGAATTGATTATGATCCCCCAATGGAAGGTTCATCCTTGAATAGATTTCCATCTAACCTGACATTTGTTTTAGTATCCTATTGGACAATCATCCAATTCTTATTGGCTGGATCTGAGAGATAAATTAATTGCATAACATGTAATTCCATTTTGAATGACCCAAAATTTTCCCTGTCCACATTGAAATTCATCTTCATGAATCCAATTTCATCAAATTTTACTATAATAATATTTTTATCCCATTTTTAGTATAAAATTATCACATGAAAGTTTGTAGTATCCATCTCATATATCTATTCTAAAATGCCAAAATATGAAATATTTTCCAAAATTGAATTTCTATCCTTAGAACCAGATATGTGCATTACTTCCTCCACATGCGTAACACCACTATTTTTCATTGTACTATAGTTATAATGTTATTTTATATAGAAAATATAACCATTTCTTAAAAAAACTAGTTTAAGATATAAAATTTTCATTCATTCCACTGGCTACCCATTAAAGTCATTCAAAGAATGATTTTGGATTTTTAGATAATTCCTTATAAATTTGATCTCAGAACCATCCAATAAACTATTGATTATGTGTATTGGATATCCATCCTTCATCCCTTAATGGATTAAAATATCAAATTTTTTTGTGGGATTCAATGTATGGGTCAACATCATTGCTATTATGTAAACTATAAAGGTGTTCTTGTTCACACTCTTTCAAGGTAATTGTAACAACATATGTTTTGAAAATATCTTCATCCACATAGAATTTTCTATAATGAGACTTTAAGAGATTGAAGCTGTCAACATCTGGACATAGAATTTTATTAATGTCATATGTTCATCATGGTAGTTCAGTTTCTTCTAGTAACATATCATTCATGAGACTATGTAGTTAGGTAAAGTTGGTGTCAATCCATCCACTTCCATATTTCAAATTATATTACTTCAATAGAGTTTACAATGATATGTAATTAGTACGACCAGTATACAATGGTCTTTTAGCATAACTATTTTACTTATCAAACAAATTTTGGAATTCACGAAGGTCATTTTCAATTGTCGTTTTCATTTCATTAATGTTATCTCCATCAATGATTCATAAAATGTAGTATCATCTCAATCATTTTTCAGGATGAGTTTTTACCATTGTTTAGTCCAACATTTATAGTTTTAATCTATTATGTGAAAAATAAAATATTATTCCAACTCTACCAAACTAATATTTCTTGAATAAAAACAACTTAAACATAGAAGAAGGATTTGTAAGGGTCATATTCATTCTATTTCGCAAACCTGATAAACTCATTAACGTCATATTCATACTCTTTTGTTAATGTATTAAGATTTATCCATTTTTTGATTCATATCCACCATATTAGGTTAATAAAATATTCATTTCACATAATAAATACATAAACACACATAATATATTCCTTATCAAAGGTAAAAGTTAAAGATAATTCTAATAAAAGAAACCCAATATTTTATTATTTCAAATAATTTTAGTATGCTTCGCATAATAAGGTTAATTGAATTTAGGAAAATAATTTCTTCAGTATGGTAGGTGTTATCCTCTAAATTCATCCAAAGGTGAAAGTTGTAGACAACTATCATCCTCATCATCTCATATTCCAAATAGTTATCATTTTAATTTTTTATTTGGCACTCATCCTCCATCTCTCATGGACATGAACCAATGCTGATTGAAATATTATAAGTAGTTTTCATCCATAGGATGAATACTAATCAGAGTAGTACGTGAAATATAAAAGACATGGGGATGAGTCCCAAGCAATAAATTGTAATAAAAAATATTTGAGAGATAGTGCTGATGAGGATGAAAATTTTACACCATCATATTCTCTAAAATGATTAATGCCTCCCATTTGTGATAATTATATGGATGTTAATAAACGATTCATAAGTGTGGAACCAAAATATGTTAAATAATGATATTTTTTTAGATGGATTACAGTAAAACATGAATAGTATTTATTAGATGTGTTATGGAAGAAATAAAGTTATTTTTAAGAAATATTAATGAGTGGGTTATCATTTCAAAGATGGATATATTTTCACAACAATACAGAAAAGTAGCCCACCCTTTTTTTGATTTGGGGTCCATTAACATTTATTGTAATTGTGTTCGAAAGAGTAAATTGATTTGTGGTCATAAAAAATTGATCATAATAGATAACGAGACAATTAAATAATAACTTAAAAAGGGCAGGATGAGATGTTTTTGGGATGAAAAGATAAAATTTATAGATATTTTTTACTAATTAGAATGGGGAGATTTTTAGTAGTTAAAATAATCCTAAAACCTCAGAAGAAATTAATGTGGAATTAAGTATCATAGGGGGGATCACACAACAATGAGGTAGACTAAAAATAATACATTTATGTTTAGAAAAACGGAGAAGGATTATCAACTCCAAGAAATACAAGCAAGGACAAAATCAATGAATAAAAGTCATTAGTGATAAGACAGTTTTGTTGCAAACTAGGAGGATAAAGACTCTACAAAAAACCTCATTTTTCCCAATTAAAGCCCAAATCATTTAGAGAGTTTGACAAGGATGATAATTGGATCAAATATATTCATGGAGAGCTTGATCCAGACAAGTACAATGTGACATGGGAAATTGTATCAATGATGGAAGACAAAAATGTTAACAGAACTAAGTAGGTGTTCTATAATAAACCCATTGAATATAGAAAAGTGGATCCAAAACGTTAATGGGTATTGTTAATGTGGAATTACTAGATCAAAGGTATTTATATTTTTAATAAATTTACTCCCATAGTCTAGTTGGAAACTATTTGAATCTTCTTTGATATTTTAGTGAAAATGTATTCAGAAGTATACCAAATCGATGTCAAATATACATTCCTCAATGGAGTTATTAATAGAGGAGTATACAATGATAAACTATATGGGATTATTATTGATGAAAACCCGATAATGGTTTTCCAGTTAAAGAATTATTTTTATAAGATAATGAAATAACTGAGGATCTGATATTTAAGTTTGGATCAATACCTAAGAAATATTTTCTTTTAGCGAGGTAGAGTTGATCACAACCTCAACATCAAGAAGGAGAATGATCCAAGAAGGTTGGTACTCATATATGTTGAAGATATAATATATGAGTATTATAAAAATCACAATGCATTTTTTTTGTGGATTAAATGAGGTATTACATCGAGATTTCTATGATTGGTACGTTAAAAATTTTCCTTGGTTTATAGGTGAATCAATGAAATCACTGCACATTAATGTCTCAATAAAATTATTAAAATAGGTTTCTATATGATTTGCAATGAAATTTTCCCAACAAATGACAACACAGATCGCTCTGTGGATGGATTTTTCAAATTTTGATGATTATAAATCGGTAGATGTCATGTAAATTAGCTATTAGGATCAGATTGTACCTCACAACAACATGAAACAATATTGGGTTTTATATTTATCAAGTCACACAATACCAATGCTGTTCCAAAGAGAGACACATGCTATCAGGGAAGAATATACTTAAATATATCTAAAAAACAATGAATTTTGGGATGTTTTATTATAGGATAGTGCTAGTAGAGTTTTTTGGATTCACAAATGTGGGATGGGAAGGTTTAGTGGATAACTGAGGGAAGTTAGAGATATCAAAAAACCTGGATTTCGTTCGAGCATTGGTTTTGTTCAACCATTGAATCATTTGAGCCTTGGATTGGAGCCTTGGAATAGTTGGAACCTTGATTCTAGCCTAGTTTTTTACTTGGATTCGACAACAAAGAGAACTGAAAGTAGGTGGATTCTATAGAGAGCCTCAAATATCAGAAACCAGTTTAGTATGGTTAGAGTTCTTAAAATAGACATAGACAGTTTTATCAGCACATCCAAAAAATTATTGATAATGATCCATTTTACCTATGCTAAGTTAATAAACAATGATAAAAGGAATATTTATTAGCAATTTTTTAGCGATGATAAATCTCTATATTTATCAGTTCTAAAAAACATGGATAAATAATTCTTTTACCAGTGTTTATTACTTATGCACTAATAAATGATTTAAAATTAAAATTCTAATTATGAATTAAATATTTTTTAAATATATTTATACAATCATATATATATTTAATAAATATATAAATATAATTATATTAAATATATTAATTATTTAAATAAATTTATTATAAATTTATAATTATTGAAATATATATAATTATTTAATTATAATTATATAAATATTTTTTTTTAAAAAATAATGTTTGTATTTATAATTATAAATTTATAAATATAGTAAATATACATTTATATTGATAAATATATATATTTTAATTTTTTTAACTTTATTAATGTATTTAATCTTAAGTGCATGAAAGTTAAAAATGTTTGAAATTTTATAATTAAAAATGAGAAAACATTAATAATATTATAAAAATGGGTAATTTTTATTAATTAAATATAAATTATTAAAAAAATATTTATATATATTGAAATAGATATGAATACAAATTTAAATTATTAAAAGATAAAAAATAAAAAAATAAAAATTGAATAACATAAATTAATTAAATTCTCAAAAATATAGAAAATAAAAAAATTAAAAAAAATATTAAAAATTAATAAATAATACAATACTGTAATAATAGTAAAAACAAATAAATAAAATTTATGGATTCATAAAATAATATATTAAACGTGTCATGTTATAATTAAATTCTCAAATGAATACAAAAATTTGAATAAATTACATAAATATTGGGTGTATGTTTCTATATAATATTTCATTAATTGTGTAAATATATTTGTGTGTGAATTGTATATAAAAATACATTAATTATGCCTGTGTATGTGAAATCAATATAACAAAATTTTGATTTATATTTAATTGAAAAATCAAATGAAATTCAATAATATCCATTACTCGATGCAATTAGTCATAATATTTAATTCATATTAATTTTTAATTATAAACCATTATTCACTAAATAAATTACTATTTAATGTAAAATCATAAATATTTTGTATTATATAAATCATATTTATATATATATATATATTTATATATTCAATATATAGTATTTATTAAAAACATCAATAATTATTTAATTAATAAAATGTTTAATATTTTTCTCAATTTACATATTTTTATTTATTTAATTTTCATTATATATATATATATATATATGTTTAATATATACTATTTATTAGTATTTATAATTTATATATTATATAACTAATTTATTCATTTTTATCAATAATTTTTTAATTAATAATTTTATTAATAATTTTTCAATAAACTCATTTTTATTTTTTTATTAAATTATTTCAATTTTTGAACTTTTATTATTTCTAAAAAGGTGCTAATGAAGGATTCCTTAATGGGAACTAAAAATAAAGCACTGATGAAGGGTACCCTTTATCATCACGAAAGAAAACGTGATGATAATGTGACTCTTTATCAATGATGAAAATAAAGTACTGATAAAGGGTACCGTTTATGAGGGATAAAAATAGTTCTGACAAAGTGTACCTTTTATCAACACTAAAAAACACTGACAAAAGGTACTATTTATCATCATTTTTTTAGTGTGGATAAAGGCTAGTGATGTTAAAGGCCTGCTTTGTTGTACTGTTTGAGGAGCATCATATTTTTGTTGTGGAGCACAATGAGAAAATTTTATAGGGAAAGATCATACCATTATTCTGACTATTGTGGTTCTATGGATGTGTTCCGGATGAGACATGGGAGATGGAATCCGATATGTGAGCCCATTGGACCTACCTTTTAACCTAATAATCTTAGTGATGATTGGTAGTGAAACTCGAGGATGATGTATTAAAAGGTGGGGATATTATAAGATACAAACCTTTTTTGAGATATTTTTTACTCATTTTTTGGTTTTCTTTTACCATTTTATTGATTATACATTGGTTGGGTCTTACTTTTAGTTATTTCTAATGAATTTTAAAAATTATGGACGCCCATGGGTTTGTGCATGGTTTGTGAAAACAATTTGGTTTCCCTCAGAAAATGGTGTTTCCCAATTTGAGCCATTAGAAGGGGGTTCATAGTTTGAAAAAATCGTGAGGCCACCCCCAAACTATGAAATGTTTAATAAAGGATAATGATATGGTTGGTCCATGGTTTTTCTTACAATGCACGCCAACTGTGCGAGGAGTTCTCTTGGGACAATAACATGTGCACAATTATCACATGGTTAGACTAACCAAGCACCCTCCCCACGAATCAGAGTGTTTAATATATGAAATTCATGGATATAATCCATATTAAGTTTCAGGACCTACTATAGTTTCCTAATTTTCCTAAATCTGAAATTTTTTTTCCACCCAAGGATTGAGAGGTGATTCCCTTGGATCTGGGATCATGTTTTAGTAGATTCAAATCCCATTGATGATCAATATTTACTAGTAAGTCTAAATTCTTTTACGTTATTTAAATATATCTTCTTCTTATCTTTCCCTAAAACATTAGATGTAATCCTCTATGGATATATTCATATTCCTTGATTGTAATCATGTTGTTTTATGCTTGGATCTATTGAAGTAACATAGATCCAATCCTTGATCTTGAGGGTCACATTTCTATTGTTCATTTTTGGAATTTCTACATCAAATCAATGATAATGTTTGGGAGATCATTCATCAACACCCTGAAGGTATAAATTCTATATGATAATACCAATAGTATTTAATATGAACTTATGTTTGTAGTTGTATCATTGAATTAAAAAGTTGTGAAATTTATATAAAATGAAAAAATGAATGTAATCCCCTTTATTGTGTGAGACACTTCATGGATCCTGTTGGATCAATTATAGATTATGAGACTAAGCATGATGAAAACCAATGGGAATTAATTTAATTTTTTAAAATTAAATTAATTTATAATCTTTTGTAATTTTATTTTTCATTATATTTTTATGATCAACCTTAAATGGTTAATGTATTATAATAGGATTCATGGTAACTGGGTAAAACAGTTGAGTTTATGTGATGTAAAAGATAATGACTGAAAAAATAAATAATGAACTGTGTTGAATATGGTTGAATTAAGTGGTTAATAATGTTGAAACGGGATATGTAAATGTGAACAATGTGGTGTGGGTGTTAGACTAATGCTCCTAATCCATGGGTGGCCAGATTGATTCTCTAAGACTATGAAGGATGCATGTGAATTAGTGCAAGACTGGAAATCCTTGTATCTGAGATTTTGGTGTTAGACTGATTCTCTAAGTAACTATTATATAGGTGTTGAAATGAAACTCCATGTTCCCATGATAATGATGATGGATTCATGATCAATTTATCTATGATAAATTTACTAGGGATGATGCTCCATGGTATTGAACTAAAATTGGAATTAATTTGAATATTTAAATTATATTAAATAATAAATTTCAAAATTCATATGTTGTATGGTATAGACTCTGGAATAGGCCAAAGTGGGAATGATTATCCTTGGTGTCATCGTGAACCCAAGCACCAATGTGGTTGACTAATGAATAATTAATGTGAAACCAATTTAATTTTTCAAATCATATTTTATTATTTATATAGATTCATACACTATTATAGATTGGATTTCCATTTAGATACAATTGACTGTGGCATTGTGAGGTGTACTCACACCCTACTCAGGACACCGATTGGTACCTGAGATGAATTTGTCCTTGTAGGACATGATATGGGAAATAGTGAAATATTAGATGGAAGAGTTTATATTCAGGATAGAGCTTGGATAAGGGAACCAAACAGGATGTTAGGACCCACTTGGGAGTTGTAAGTGTGTCTTCATTTGGGGTTTTCTTTTGACACATGACACACATATGGAATGGAATATCTTCTTCTTTTGTCTATGGTCATTTTCCTTATTATGGGATTCATAATTTGATACCTGGTATTTATTTATTGGTATACTATATTGGTTATTATTTATATTATTTACCATTGTGGTTACAACTTGATATAGAGAGTTTAGTCGCCCCAAACGACATATTAGACCCCCACTCCTAGTTAGTAGCCTCTAGCGGATGAGGAGGTGTTCTCGAGGTCATGCAACGAACTAGATCTGGGAACTTGTATGTAGAACCCAGGTTGGGATGCTACATAGATAGTCATATTCCTCTC
Source organism: Viscum album (assembly GCA_963277665.1). Taxonomy (NCBI): domain Eukaryota; kingdom Viridiplantae; phylum Streptophyta; class Magnoliopsida; order Santalales; family Viscaceae; genus Viscum; species Viscum album. The sequence continues at coordinate 878,153,057 of OY728153.1, read as the reverse complement.
CAAATTATGTAAATTAACTCATCTGTAATAAACTACTAGTGTATTCCTTTTTTTTGTTGTAATAAAATTACTCTTAAGAATAAAATGGTGACTCTTATGATGTCTTCCTTTGAATATTATAAAATTTTCAATTGTTATTATATATTCTACAATGATCCTTAAAAATATGTAAATAAAAATTATAAAATTAAATAACAACACTTTAGTGGCATGATATCGTCTGAATAATTAGAAATTCAATTACAATCACCATAGGTATAAAACATTTTCTAGATTTGGGGTTATATCAAAGAGGTAGTGTGTTAATCAATGTAATTCTTATGAAATATTTTAGTATTTTTATCTATTTTGAATGAATTAAAGGAAATATGAAGATATATAGTCAAAACATTTATGAAATAAAAATAAGAATAGAATGAAAAAAATAAACAGGGAGAAAATTTCAGTTAGAAAATATTAGTTCAAGTTTGACCAGATTTTCAATTACCAATTTTAGTCCTACTTAAGGATTAATGAATCAATAGAAGACCTCACTCTGTGTATGATTGATGTCTTATATCAAACACCACTATCACATTAAATAGTGAACATTCATTCCTGAAATTTCATCTAATTCCCAAGTATACTACCAATTTGAAATTAGAATCACTCAACAAATTCATTATAGACATGATGTCTCAAATCTTGAATTATCCTACCAGGGTCATCAAGTCACACAAAAATCATTAATCATAACTTATTAAGTGAAATGAAACAAGAAGAGGGAATGTAAAAAGAAAACAAATGTTTAAAACCACTAATATAAGTGATCATTCCATCACATCTCCCCAATTCACCTTAATAGTATTCTAACAGAAATGAAGAATGATGCTATCATATTGATATTTTTATTTATATAAATATTCTATATTGACCTACTAAACCTTGTAATTGGGTTATAATTTTTTTTCTCGTGGTAGAAAAACAAAGAAAGTAGTTAAATGAAACACCTTTATTTACCAAAAATGTTATGAATACAAAATGGAGTCCTTAGAATGAGGAATTTTAAATGAGATATGATCGTCCCCTATTTGAAAACCAAAATAAGAAAAAAATTAAAAAATCTATTTTAATTGGAAGTATAGAAAAAGTGGAATGATTCCATGTTAATATCAAAATTTATTTAACCAAACTGTTATGCTCAAAGTCACATAAATAATTGAAACCACTCCCAGTTCTTTCTTTACTGTCATAGGGTATGATCTCTCATCCTAAATCTCAATATGGGATTGGTTAGTAATAATCTTATATAATATATTAACTCGAGATAATATCATCAAGTTAAATGTAATACCCCACATGAAATCGGATTTAATATCAATAATTAAGAACATGGGAATAATTTTTAGCTTGATTCAGTCCTCCAAAGCTTCCTAAAAATTATGTATCTTCTCACAAACTCAGCTACAACAAATTGAGCATCCCTTTGTCTACAGTTTCATATTTTAAAATTTAGGGAACCCATGAAATAAAATCCTTATAAACATTATGTAGATCCATGAATGTACATCTGACCCGTATGTTATTGTGAGAAGACCACTATGGTGACCTTGATGTATCCATTAGTAATTGAAATGTACCCTTATGTAGCCAAATTCTAGGTTACAATGACCTTGATGTTGTTATGAGAACCATGGATGTACCCTTATACAACACTTCATGAAGAAAATAATTACCTAGATATAGCCTTTATAGAACATGATCTACCAAGTGGTTGGCTATATAATAATCCTTACATAGACTCTATAGCATGAAACTAACTTTATACAGGTCCTATATGACTCTTATGTAACTCTATTACCTTAGGATGACCTTTTCATATCCTCTTTATATAACCTTTACTTATATTCCTAAAATGTAGAAGACATTTGAATTGGTACCGAGCTACGAAAAAATTCAGAACCAAATGAAAATAATCAATTCAAAATGAAATATTAGTAACAATATTCTATATTATAAAATCTAAAGATATATTCTAATAATTTGATATTAAACATTAAAATATGGAATAATGAAATAATAATCTTCACAATCAAAAAATATTTCAAAACCATTAAAATTTCAATTTAATTCCATAGAATACAATCTAATTATAGTTTTTAAAATTTAAAAAGATTAATTTAATAACATTTTATCAATTATAGTACTATAATTCAAATTTTCAAAGAATTATTTTAATAATAACAATTTCCACAATAAAATGACCGATATTCAAATAATTATCCATCTAATGTACGTTTTTGGAATAAAAAAATATTTCTCAAATCAGATTTGGAAGAAACATGTATTCAAAATAATCCACATCAAATTCAACCCAAATTAAACTATTACTTTTCCATAGGATATAAATTATACAAATTAAGTGAATGAAATTTAATTTCATGAATTAAATATTGAAGTCCCAAAAAGTATTTTTTCAAATTCCTTTCCCTAATAAATTCTCTAAAGTTATTGAAATGAATGTTCTATTTAAATAATTGATTTATGAAAATTCTATTTCATGTTTTACAAAAATGGTTGAAATAAGTTTTTTTATAAAGAGTTAAACAAAAATATATTTTCATTCAAATGTTCTTCTAAACTTCTCTTTTTATAGAAGTGAACATAATCATATAATTAGAACCTATAATGGTTACGTACAACTGGTGAATGAGTGAGTTTAACAATTTGAAGGAATAAAAATTATAATAGCTTTGGCTTTTAATACATAAATATTATATATTAATAGGGGAATATCTATGTCATTCTAAAAAACACTCCAAATGACCATAAATTTTTAATGTGATTGGAGACCAAATACATAATATTTTTATTTTTAAATGTATCTTAAATATCTTTCATAATGATATTCCTATATAGTAATCTTTATATTCATACCATACATAAAAACATTCTTCATAACCTAGAGAAATAAAACATAACAAATGGTGAAATTAGATTCTAAGTAAGGTAAAATAAGGGACATATCAACATAAAATAAGCATAAGAACTTGAGAATATGATAATAACATTTTAAAACCATACCCTACATATCATAGATCATAAACATGAGTCGTGACATAAATTTTGGTAGTTCTTAAGACATAATTCATAAAGTAAACCAATGAATGAAATCCATGAGAGAATAATATAAACAAAAAAATATAGATAAAACATAAGATCAGAACATTGTGGACATGTATAAATAAATATAGGTTCACTAATTAGGTTAAGGATATGAAGTTAGGTGTTTGCATAAAAGTATGGACATGCAAACCAGGTCAATGATTAACCTTATGGGCATCAACACCACATCCACATTTAAACTTATGGACAAGAAAACCAGGGCTATGTATGAAATTGTGAACACATAATTAGGTTCACGCATAACTTAATTATCTAAAGAGTTATCCATTTTAACCAATTCATTAGAGGTATATATAATTATGGCTCCACTCTTCTCACTTTATAACATAACCACCCATCCTTGTTTAAAAAATTACCACCATCCTTGATTTTAACACATCTACAATCCTTGGTTATAACATAACCAATTTCTTTATCTATATAATAAGAAAACATAAAATAATGAAAACCATACATATGGATGACATAATATCAAAAAGCATTCTTCATATCATTGCATTATATCCCTGGAAAGGGATATGGGTTTGATAAACATTTAATCAATTTTTCATATACTAAAGCATGAAAATAAATGGGTTTGATAAACATTTCATTGTTATAACAATAAACCATATAGAGAAGTAATAATGTTGATATAATTGGATCATATCCCCAGTAAATATTATCTGACATTAATATATGGCATCTGAGATTGAAATGGATTTTGAAATATCGCATAGAATATTTTATGAGGAAAATATTCTTTCTATTTTGAAAAACATCTATAAAATATAAAAAATTTTCAACCATTAAAGAAAAAAATTTCTTGAAAAATAACCTTGTCAAAATATAAGGAAATATTTAAATCATTTAGTGTTAATGATTTTATAAAATATCATACGTATCATACACATTAAAAAAAATATTCCTTTCACATTTTCTATAAAAAGACAACTGAGCCTTGTTTAGAAAATGACAAGAATATTCCATTTTTTAAAAAAAAATTGAAATATGGTTATAAATGTCTTTAAAAATTATTATATAATAGTAATAACTTTATTTAGATCATTTTCTTAAAATATGGACACATTTGAAAATAGATTTTTGGCCGAAGTGGGAGATAAATTTGTTTTTTAATTAAAACAATATTTTTTACCATTAGTACTTTTAAAGAGAAAATGTATGGAAAACATTTATTCTAAAGAAATTACTATAGGAGAATAAAAATAATGTGTTTATTTATAGTTATACCACAATATTTTATAATTAGAAGCATAATCATAAACAATCTCGATAAATTATGGGATTGTATCCTAAAAACCGTACCACTTTGGTAAATTTTTAATTGAAAGACACATGAAAAAAGAAATTTAAATTGATGTTTATATACCATAATTTTTATGATAATAATGATAAAATAAATTTATTATCATTATATACACCACACAAAAATAAAATTGGTGAATATGGAAGATGTCCCATAGAAAATCAGGAGAGATGAAAACCCCTTACCACTTTAGAGACACTTGAATCTTAAGACACACTATAGAATAACATAAAATGAAATTTTAAAGATAATTATAATAATTATATTCAGGATATAAAATGTCACTAGTTAGTATATACATTACTAAAAATAAATGAGCGGTGAATATGACATATGTCTCCCAAAAATAAAAGAGAGACTAGAAATCCCTTACCACAAGGATCAAATATATTCATACCAATTTGAAAACCATGTATAATAAATATAGGTTTATTATAATTACATTATATATATATAATATATATATATAAAAACAATATATTATAAACTTATGGCCTTTTATGACATGATTATTAACAATTCCTTATTAATATCACATTCCAGGTAATAATTGCTTCGTTTTTCAGGCTTGTTTTGTTTGGTATTTTCAGTTCTTTGACTTTTATTATGGGAAAATGATATACATATTTTAACCATTATATAAATATCATATATATTAATTATATATATACCTATATTAATACATCAAATTTAGTGATGGAAAATGAATTACACTGGTTATTGTGACGATACGTTTTAGGTACAGATGAATGATATTTATATTTTATAGACAAATGAAATGAAAAAAGGTAAATAAGATATCAAATTTAAAGAATGATTTTTATTTCATATATTTAATATTTATTCACTAAATTTATCCTTACTAATAACCATGTCAAAATAAAAACAAAAACATATCACATCATTTTGTGGAGGTGGTAGTCCACACATACGAATACGCAACATTATCATTTTTTAAAGGATTCGAAGGTAAAAAGTAAATTTGTTATTATAATTATAAAATTATAATTATTTTAAAAAATTAATAAACACATGTTAAATCCATAATTATATCCATATATGTGAGACAGTGATGGAAAAATAATTACATTGGTTTGTAAGGTAGAGGTTCATTATACACACGATCGATTTGTTCATTTCCCATTTAAATATAGTTGAGATGGATATTGGTTATTATATTAAAATAATAACATCTCAGTAACTAGGATAAAATTATTTTACAATATCATGATTTTTTAATAATATTTGATAAAGTTAGAAGAATAAATAAAACAAAAATGCTTGGTTAAGAATGATACACCTTCTTTAGAAAAAATCCTTAGATTTGAACCTCCTGCCTTATTTAGTGGGATTTATTATCATAATAAGTTGTATAGGAAGTTGGGGGGGGGGTAAGGGAATATGTTTGGGTAGTTAAGGTCTGAAAAAAGTATTTTTTAAGTGGAAATTGGAGAGTAGAGGGGGATCTCTTTTATAAGTTTGAGAGGGGACACACTTGGAATTTTTGAGAAGAAAAATTTATACACACATTTTAAACATTAATAAAGGATACAAGAGAGAAAAATTTAAAACATTATATGGTATAAGGTCTAAATAGGTTCATAAAATAGTATCCGAAAAAATTAGGTTTTTTTAACCCTTATATTTTTCATTTAACCCCTAGTAAACCCATTTTAACCTTAACAATAATAATTAATTTTTACTATTTTTACTATTAATTGTGACCAAAAATTAATTTTACTTATTTATATTATGGTAATTATCCTAATTATAATTATGGAATCCATTTATATAAATTATTTTCATATATTTGGATGAATTTGTTTTAAAATTAATCCCACAAGTGTAATGAAAAAGTGGTTTTCAATGAAAAACGTTTCATAATCATAACTAGTTTTAATATCAAAATTCAAAATGAAAAAAAAATAAAATCACCTAAATTGTATTAATTATGATATAATTTTACTAAATTTACCTTTAAAAAAATATTAAAACAAAAAATAACATGTAAACTCTTTAAAAGAAAATGTAGTTTAAATAAAAATCAGCATATTTACTATTCGTTAAAAAATTTAACTTTACTGAATAATCCAAAAAATTCACCCTAAGATAATTTTGATATGTTGATTCCATTTTTTTAATTTTTTAATATAAATTTTCTAATATTATATTTTTTTATTATGTTTTCACAAAAATAAATAAAAATCTAATTTTTGAAAAAAGTGTATTTTTAAAGAATATAAAGACTTTACTAAAAATTATATACTCATTTATAAATATATTTCATTTATATAAATCCGTTATACTTATTTTTAAAAATGTGTTTAAAACTACTCATATTTTCATGATTAATTGATAGGGTATAACAATAGTATTTTAATAATTATATTCATAGCATATCGCGGTCTATTAAAACTCAGTATTGTGTGTAACAAAAGATATCAAAGAATGTTTTTTTCATAAAACTAGGTGCTTTAAATTATACCCCCAGTTTAATTTGTAATGGTGATAATAAAATTTACCAAAGTGTGTAAACTTAATTTATTTTGTAACATATAGGTTCAAATTGGGATCACCATTTTTTCACATGGAAAATAAAGTGGGGTTTGAATGGTGTTTTGTGGTTGAAGTGGAACAACCCTTCACATTAGACATAGATTTTTTATTTACACATCCCTTCAAGGATGCTTCCAACAGAGTTTATTCATGGAAATAGGAACACCCAACGGTTCTCTTATTTTTGATGTTTAACAAATGTGCTTTCCAATGGTAGGTGGTCAATGAGAAATTGTTCCAAAAACACTTAGGGATTCACATTGGATGGGAGGATAGGAGGTGAGGATTATCACACCTTTTAGGGGGAATTGTTACTTACTCTAATAATTTATTATATATTTAAGTCATATTCATGAATACATTATTAAATCCCATATATAGAACATGCCACCCTTATATTAATAATCAGTTTTTATGTTGTATTGGATTTATAGTCATCTATATATATATATATATATGTGGTTCCTTATCGGTGGGGTTATATATATATATATATATACAAGGTCCTCTATTGATGGAACCATTTTTATATGGATTAAATATTCTTATGTCATTTATTATCATGAAGCCATTTTTGAGCCACACAAGGGGATGATCTAAAATTTAACGCAATCCAAGAATATTAGAGTTATTTTGATGTTGATATCAGACCCTTTAGATTGGAATCATACGTATCCTTGTGAAAGGAATCAGAACCCATGTAGTTCAATGCTAATTAATGAGACACATCACACTATTTAAGGTCATGTGATGGGGACCATACCATGTAGTTTATCATCATTCAGTAGGGACGTCTAGGTAGAAGGTTTGTATCCAAAGATAGTGAAATAATTGCACTGAAATAGTATGGGGTACCTGGAAGGGATATAAATTTTTAAGTTGGATATGAACCTACTCTGAATATGTCATAATAAGGATAGTGATGGGGGAACTATAAGGAATGTGTACCTATAGTTTAGATATGATCCCATTGGAAATATATCCTATAGAAGATTGGGGTGAGCATGGGGTGTTGGGTTTGAACATTATGAAGGATTTCTATGTACAACATTTGTATAGTAGTCAAAGCTCACATAGTTTATAAGGGTTGGGTCATACACATATAGAGGAGTCCCAAGGTTGATTCATCAAGAATAGTTCCCTTTAATGGGTTTTATCATAGGGAATATGTCCCTTTGAGAGGATCGTTACATGGTTTTTTAAATTACACCTCATAGAAGGCCCATTTGAGTGAATATGGTTTGGGCTTATACCGAATATGAGGACTATTTTTAGTGATATTTTTTTGTACTAATGACATGATCGTCACTAACCTCTATACACATGTGGGTGATGATTAGTGTGAGAAATAAAAGGATGTGAAATATCTATAAATCTGCATAATTACCATTGGCCGCTGGTGGATGAAGGTGAGGACGTGGAAGGTGTATGAATAACCTAAAAGAAAAACTAGGGGATTAATCCAAGATGGATGCCCTGGGGTGACCCTTTCTATTGGTTAAACATCATTTTTTGGGTGGACGGTAAGACCAAGAATAAATCCTTATGGAAGGGAAAAGAAAATGGTTCCCCCCACTCCCCAAAATGGGGAGGTCCCCTGTACTACCTCTATGATATGGGTCTTTGTTGCCAAGAGAATTCTCAATTGTATTTATTCTGAAGAACCTACTTACAAGGTAGCATAAGTGTGATATATAGTTTACTCAAGGAATGAAAAATATGAAGGGAGACATGTTGGTGTGTATTTTTGCATGACGATGAAAATATGGAGGCCTCAGTGGAGGTTTTGATTTGGTCTCCATCAAATAGTAGTCCTAGGGAGTGGAGTTCCATGTCATCAGTGGTAAAGGAAATGGATTAATGGATGAATTTAATATGGTGGACCTCGGTGAGCTAGAGGTACTTTACCCTGGTAAGGTCTGGGAGAGCTAGATGCATGTCCTCTAGGAAAGGCCTAGGTGATTGGATGGTGTTCTGCCTAAGAAAGGCTCGGGTGATGTGAAGATGCCTCATATAGGGTGGACCTGGGAAAGAGTGAGATTCCTCATATATGTTGGAATTGGATGATATCGAGATTCCTCTTAGATAATGAAAAACCTAAGAATTATCACTTGGGAGAGTCCATTCTCTAATCTCCAAGGGTCTCCCCAGGTGTCTTGGGGAAACTGGTGCTCATGTTTTGATCCACAAAAGGGACCTTTTCCCTAGTGGCTTGAAAAAGCGGTATTGTTTGTCTTAATTTAATTGGTATTGTAGATAATGAGGGACCTCAATATATTTAATAAGTCTAATTACCTTATATTTTGTAGGCTTAGGGAACTAACTAAGTGTTTGGAGGGCTTCAGTGAGAGATGAGGGTGAGTAGAGATTCAACTGTTCCCTTCATATTTGAGTCATTTAATATGAGGATCCCAAGGGTCCTATTTATAGGATAAATCTGGACCCAGGGTGAAGGATATCATCCTAGTAGGTCTATAGCATAGGATTCTCGCATAGGTCCATCACACAGTTATTGGATCCTCATGTTGAGCCGCACAAGTTGGGTTTGTGTGAGCCTCTTGGTACGTTGGTGGAGTCTATGTGAGATTTACATGGTGAGTTCTTTAAATACATTTTACCCTCTACTACTTGAGGTCTTTTCCCCTAAATTGTTTCATCCTAATCTAAAAAAAGGATTATCAAAAAATTCCCTCCCAAGATTGGGTCTAATTGGAAGAAGGGGATTTGATTCTAAAGTTTAGAGGAATATTAATGTTGATGAATTCTTCACTCATTAATTTCCATGTTCTTGCGTACCCTCAAGTTATCTTTAAACATTGGTACTTAGTTCTTGAATAAAATAGATATGGTATATAGAGTGTATATTTCCACCACATAGGTCAATATCATAGGTCATTAACACTGGTTAGCTGTGCTACTCAACCATGCTAGTCTTATTTCATATGTGATCAAGTGTATATAAATAGAGTCTCCAATCTGAAGCATTCCTCCCCTTGTTAACACCACTTTTTCTATCTCATCATTCTAGTCTTACACACATCCCTGATATATTTCTATTTTAGGCTAGTCATCTCACATACATTAAATATGTTTGATAGACCGACTTTGGTGAGTTATATCTACCGAACCACTTGAGAGAGTGACCTATGTTAGGTCACTTGAGTGTGTGACCTATGGGAGGTCACTCGAGTGAGTGACCTACACAAGGAAACTTGAGCTAGTGAACTATGTGATGACACTTGAGTGAGTGACATGAGTGAGGAAACTCGAGCCAGGAACCTTCACGAGACCACTTGAGAATGTGACCTGTGTGAGGTCACTCCATTGTTAAATTTTCTCATTTTTAAAGAAAAATCCAAATAAAATCCATGATGCTAATGAACATCTTGGTGTTTAATCTATTTATTTACTAAGTAAACTCAAAGGTTATCTTATGAACAATCTTCCACACACGTTAAGGAATTGATCAACATCATTAGGCTAGATTATTATGACATGTATGACTATACTCTTCTAGAATTATAAAAATAATGAAACAAGTACCAACATGAGTACCCACTAAGTGATCTGCTCAAACTTTATGACCATAAAACTATGATAGATACTTTTATATCAATGGCATAGAAATATTTTCCAAATTCCTACTTCTAAGAGTACAAAAACTTTACCAATTCCAATATATATTCTAGAGTTGTGTTGATTAATGAGGGAATAGTACCCTCTAGTGTTACATATCAAAATTTTTGTTCCCCAGATTTGAAGCCTCCCACCTAGGAGTCAAAACAAAACTCTTATATATCCGTATTCTATGTTTTCAAGATGAATTAGACATATGTTTTGAAGGTGTATTGAGACTCCCATTTTGGAGGGGGATTAAAACATGAATTTATGTGATAATACTTGGTTCCCCAATGATTTATAGAATTTGGAACTGAGGTGAATGAATTTAAAATTTATGATGTTATCTTTATGGCCTATACATTTTTGTATAATAATTATAATATCATCCTTGATATCTTTAGATGGTATAACACCTCGAAAAGTAATTTTCATCTGACACATGGTGAAACTATTATTAGTTTAAGGGAAATCTATAATATATCAAGAGTTATTATTCTTGTAGAAATTGAATAAGAATTTATCCCATTGAAAGAAACATGGGATGAAACTGAACATACATCAACTTTTCCATATGATTTTTTAAATTCGGATCAGATAGTTCTAAAAAGGACCATCCCCAAGAGATGATGTTCATTATGATATGTTGATGATGGCCTTCCTAGAGAAATAAGACGAGGTTCCTAGTTACGATCGCCCAATAGGATGCACTTCATTGGATAAGCAGTGAATTCTTAGTAAATTTTGACCTACATTGGAGTAAGGAAAGTATGATTGGTTGTAACGACCTGAAATTTTGAATAAATCTTATTTCCTAGTTTTGTGTGTTATTTTATTTTTATACTCAACTAAACTGTTTCATTTGATAACTTGTGTATAATTAAAATGAGACTGTTGGGTTTTTGACTCTTATATGACCATTGGTCAATATGACCTCTAGAAACTAAACATTTCGATATTTGTCATTAAATAAAAGTGATCTTGGTTAATTAATATAGAAAGAAGATTTGATGGCCTCACCCAATAGTCTTGGACCGATCGAAGCCCGTCTAACTGAACATGGGAAGGAGGTAGCACCATTGGGCTTTGCTCTGGACCAAACCCAAGCTGAACTTAATCGTGTGAAGCTAGAACGGAAGCTCCTTCGCGAGAAGTTCAAACTAATAGAAATTACTACTCACACAATGTTGGTCGAGCCTCCCTCGGATTCTCTCACCTTAGCACACCTTACACTTAGGTCATATGCTGGTGTGATAAGGGGCTATGTAAGGAGACTGTAACTACCTTGTGTAATCCTTTATTTTAAATAAAAATTTTGATTTCTTCTTATGATGAAGTTTATGAATTTTCAAATGTCCGGATAAATATTGTATGCATATTTTTATTGGTGAATTTTAGATAAAAGGATATTCAAAAAAAAATGTTTATGTAAACCTTGAATAATTAAAAATGTGTAATTATTTTCAAAAAATTGTCTTCTACAATTATGTTCAGTACGAAATTTAGAGTCTAATAAGATCAACATAATTTTTGATGAATAATAAATTATGAATAGTGATTTTATGCTTAGGATTAGTAATCTGAACAAATAGATTATTAATCTCACTTAAATAAAGCATTAATATAATTTAGGCACCTTGATTAAGTAATGTGATTCAATAAAATGGTTAAATAACTGTTTCATAAATTATTAGTCAAGTATTAGTTTTTTCAGGTGAATAGTGTTTTTTAATTAAAAATTTAATTAAAAATATTTAGAAAATTATTTTTATAAAATAGATTTCATTTTTGAACTCAGAGCATCGATATTATGTTAAGGTAATTTTTGGGGTTTTTTCTGAAAAAATGAATTTTCGGTGAATAGTGTATTTATTTAAAAATTAAATTAAAAATATTTAGAAAATTAATTTTATAAAATGGATTTCATTTTTGAAATCAGAGCATCGATATTTTGTTAAGATGAAATTTTGGGATTATTCTAAGAAAGTTGAATTTTCGATGAATAGTGAAAATACAGTTTTTAAGTTACGGGTGTTTAATGACATCATTAAATGATGTATTAAGTATGTAATCAATATGGTCGACTTATGAATAGTAATATAAGGTATGAGGTGTCCCAAGTGGCCAATACCATGGGAAAATACCATGGGCAAGCCCATGGTTTTGCCAAAACCACTATTGAGGTGTCCCTTGGCCATTAATGCCGTGTCCCCTCACTTTCCCTATAAATACCAAGCCATCCTCTCATCAATTCGACTCCCAAATCTCCCCCAATAACGATCTGATCTGATTACCTCCTAAGGAGTCCTCCAAATATTCCCCAAGCCCTCAAGGTCCCAACCATTGTGTTTTAAGAGTTACGTTTTAAGGTAAGGGATCCTACCTCCCTCTTTCTTTTCAAGTAATCTCTTTTATGTCATTTGTTTTATGTTCCATGATCTTATGTTGGATGATGTTCTTTTATATTCATCCTACTGTCTTTTTCATGTTCATATGATGAGATACCCCTTCTTTCTCCCATAATTTCATTTTAATAATGTTAAAGTGGCGCCATTAGGCTACAGAATTTTTAAGGGATTCGTTCACCTTTCTCAAGTTCTATTTTCATGTCAAGTATTTCAAGTTCCTTTTTATTTTGTTCGGGTAAGATATATAATTCTATAATACTGATATTTTATGTTCATATAATGAGAGAACCTATTTTATCTCTTCAATTCAGTATTTTGAAGTTTTAAGTGGCGCCGTTAGGCTACCGAATTTTTAAGGGATTCATTCACCTTTCTCATTTTTCAAAGTTCTACTTTCATGTAAAGTATTTCAAGTTCCTTTTTATTTTGTTGGGGTATGATCTCTAAATCTATCATTATGATCTTTTATGTTCATATGATGAGATACCTTATTTTATCTCTTAAATTCAGTATTTTGATGTTTTAGGTGGCGCCATTAGGCTGCCGAATTTTTAAGGGATAAATTCACCTTTCTCATTTTCAAAGTTCTACTTTCATGTCAAGTATTTAAAGATCATTTTTATTTTTTGGGGTATGATCTCTATATCTATAATACTTATCTTTTAAGTTCATATGATTATAGAACCTATTTTATCTTTTCAATTCAGTATTTTGGTGTTTTAAGTGGCGCCCTTAGGCTGCCGAATTTTTTAGGGATTCGTTCACCTTTCTCATTTTTCAAAGTTCTATTTTCATGTCAAGTATTTCAAGTTCCTTTTTTTATGTTGGGGCATGATCTCTATATCTATCATACTTATCTTTTATGTTCATATTATGAGAGACCCCATTTGATCTCATCAATTCATTTTTTGACATTTAAGTGACGCCGTTAGGATGCCGAATTTGCATAAGAGGAATCTTATTTTTTTCTTCCATTCATGTTCTTCATTTCATATGGTATATCTTTGAAATTTCAGTACCATGTTCATATATCCTTCATATTCTGTCCCTCTACTGTTTTATGGGTCATTTATGAATTTTTTACCCATGTCCCCTCTCTTTTCAATGTTTTCTAAAACCCCGAAACATAGTCCTATGCTGCAGAATTTCCGTCTCAAAATGTCTCTCTCTCTTATTCTAAAGTTATTTTATTTTATTAAGTGAATACTAAAATATCTCTCTCCAATAGGGTTATTCACATTATACCAAAATGTTCTATTTTAAATTCTAGGATTTACATACATGAGACCCACCTTCTTTTTTTGTGGGTTTTAATGTGAAACAAAGATCATGTCTTTAAAGCAGTTTTTAATACGTTATGATTATGAAATGAAACCCATTCCTTTTATGATATATGGGTTGCTTATGAAATTATTGATGATGATATATGTGGCTCACATGATAATAAATACATTTCAAGGGTTCTCCCTGATAGCGCTCCAATGCATTGGGTAACGACTTAATCTCTAGAGATGACTATTTTTAACAATGCCTTGGTGAATAACCTTGGTAATTTTTAATGACTCCTTGGGGATGGACCTTGGTGAAACAGAAATTATTGTCCATATTAAATGTTGTATCCACATCTTCAAGTTATGAAAAACGTTATTTTTATTATGATATGCCTCATGATTTCTGTCTCATTCATTAACGTTCTTTTTCATGACATTGTTGATGTATCTCAAGTTCACATGTTAAATGTTTCCCCTTGTTTCCCTTACTGGGCCTTCTGCTCACCCTTTCCTTTGATGTATGTCCCCGGGTTATGAGATGCATTAATGAACCTAGGATTAACATAAGGATAAACCTTTCAAGTGTTTAAGAATAATGTTTTATGTTTTCATGTTTTAAGTTCCTGGCTTCCAGGACACTAAACCTTAAAGATACTCGGTTTTGTAAAATGTAATGAAAGTTTATGTGATAAAAAGGCGGGATGCTATAGTTGGTATCAAAGTATGGTTCAGTTATTTTTGGAAATTAGGACATGAAAAATTTAGGAAGAACCCCATAGAAAAGTTTAAATATAGGAAACCTTCCTGGTATTTTGGTGAGTATTGAGTAAGGGGTTTCCAAGAAAATACATCCTTGTCTGGATACGAGCAGGTAGAGGTGGCTGTGGCACAAATGTACATATGGGTAAAACCCGAAAACACCACATTGAGCTAGACTCGAACATGAATTGGTACATGACAATGGGCCATGCTGTACTCTTGGTTTCGACACTCCCGGGGGATATGTTTTGGTAAATTCATAAGCTTAGTATGAACCGTTATTAAAGGAAGAAGGATAAAATAAAATAAAGATTAAAATAAGAATATATTATCATGGATAACCTAGATTGGGACATAGGGGATCAGAAGTTAAGGTATACTTTTCTTCTACATGTTTATCCTTATATGCTTTGAGTTTCCTTTTAATGATTATTGGCTAAGTATTTAAGCCCCTAATTGTACTTTCTTTCCTTAGTTAATGGCGAGAAATGTAAGAACATGTCCCAATAACCAATGTGATAAGAAATTTGATGATTTTTGTATTAATATGACAGAGATGATTAGGGGATTAAAATATTATTACTATTTGGAAGATGTTCACTATTTTGGGAACCCTATTTGATCGAGGTAAATAGATTACTACGGTATTTTCTTTGAGGAGTAAAGATTGACTTATATTTTGAAGAATCGATGAATTTAAGGTGAACTTATGGTATTATAGGTTACTTATGGAAATGATTGACCTATCTTGGGGAAAATATTTTTAGGTTAGTTACTTTTTTTATAAGATGTTAGGAGTGGTTGATGTTGTTTGGAGATGAACGATAAAGTTTATCTTGGAAGACTATGTTATCAAGCCCTTCTTGTATTTGGGTTTCAATCTTAGTTTGGGTTATTTTGAAGAATTTTAAGGAAATTTATTTACGGAATGGTCTATGATGAACTCTGGGTAGTACTGTGGAACTTTGAAGATTTAAAAGTAGTTTCCCTTCTTATGGGATTCTTTCTTTTTCAAGAGTTGTTTTATCTTACCCTTTCTGTTTTTGGGATAAATGTTTAAAAATAGATGGTTTTTCTTTTGTGGAAATACGTGATTCTATAGACGATTATTCTTGTGATTTTGATGATACCAAGTATTTTTGAATTATCATCGTTTGGAGAAAAGATTAGTTTTGGTAGAAACTTATTAGAGGATTAAACTCTACTTAAAGGTAGGTATATTTCCTTATTTTTTATTCTATGTAGTAAATGAATTCCTCAAAACTATAAAAAGGAATATAAAACAAAAAATGTTTTCTATTAACGTTTCCTACTAGGAAATCAAATACTATTTGACCCATCATAAGTTTGTGATTTTCTTGTTGTTAACTTTATCATAATCATGTTTTCTATCACTCTCCCTTAGAACGTGACCCTTTGTTTTTTCCTCCATGTCCATGTTTTCCTACATGGAATCCTAGTGTGGGTTAACTCAGGTAACCTTTGTACTTCCCTTTATTTATTTTGAAGTAATAGTTTTACTGACTCTTTTTTCGATGTGGGACTTTTAATAAAATTTCAAATCCCAATTTTAAAAATTGTGAGGATGCAATTTCTTAAGGGGGAAGATTGTAATAACAATAAATTTTGAATAAATCTTGTTTCCTAATTTTGTGTGTTATTTTATTTTTATACTCAACTAAACTGTTTCATTTGATAACTTGAGTATAATTAAAATGAGACTATTGGGTTTTTTACTCTTATATGACCATTGGTCAATATGACCGCTAGAAACTAAACATTTTGATATTTGTCTCTAAATACAAGTGATCTTGGTTAATTAATATAGAAAGAAGATTCGATGGCCTCACCCAGTAGTCTTGGACCGATCGAAGACCATCTAACAGAACTTGGGAATGAGGTAACACCATTGGGCTTTGCTCTGGACCAAACCCAAGCCGAACATCATCGTGTGAAGCTAGAATAGAATCACCTTCACGAGAAGTTCAATCTGATAGAAATTACTACTCATGCGATGTTGGCCGATCCTCCCTCGGATTCTCTCACCTTAGCACACCTTACACTTAGGTCCTATGCTGGTGTGATAAGGGGCTATTTAAGGAGACCATAACTGCCTTGTGTAATCCTTTGTTTTAAATAAAAATTTTGATTTCTTCTTATGATGAAGTTTATGAATTTTCAAATGTCCGGATAAATATAGTATGCATATTTTTTTGGTGAATTTTATAGAAAGGATATTTTAAAAAAAATGTTTATGTAAACCTTAAATAATTAAAAATGTGTAATGATTTTCAAAAAATGGTCTTCTAAAATTATGTTCAGTACAAAATTTAGAGTCTAATAAGATAAACTTAATTTTTGATGAATAGTAAATTATGAATAGTGATTTTATGCTTAGGATTAGTAATGTGACCAAATGGATTAGTAATCTCATTTAAAAAAAAGCATTAATAAAATCTAGGCACCTTGATTAAGTAATGTGATTCAATAAAATGGTTAAATAACGGTTTCATAAATTATTAGTCCAGTATTAGTTTTTTCGGGGGAATAGTGTTTTTTAATTAAAATTCTAATTAAAAATATTTAGAAAATTATATTTATAAAATAGATTTCATTTTTTAACTTAGAGCATCGATATTATGTTAAGGTAATTTTTGGGGATTTATCTGAAAAAAATGAATTTTTGGTGAATAGTGTATTAATTTAAAAATTAAATAAAAAATTATTTAGAAAATTATTTTTATAAAATTTAGTTCATTTTTGAAATCAGAGCATCGATATTTGGTTAAGATGAAATTTTGGGATTATTCGGAGAAAGTTGAATTTTGGATGAATAGTGAAAATACAGTTTTTAAGTTACGGGTGTTTAATGACATCATTAAATGATGTATTAAGTATGTAATCAATATGGTCGACTTATGAATATTAAGATAAGGTATGAGGTGTCCCAAGTGGCCAATACCATGGGAAAATATCATGGGCAAGACCATGGTTTTTCCAAAACCACTAACGAGGTGTCCCTTGGCCATTAATGTCTTGTCCCCTCACTTTCCCTATAAATACCAAGCCATCCTCTCATCCATTCGACTCCCAACTATCCCCCAACAAAGATATGGTCTCATTACCTATCAAGGAGTCCTCCAAAGGTTCCCTCAAGCCCTCAAGGTCCCAACCTTTGAGTTTTAAGGGTTACATTTTAAGGTAAGGGATCCTACCTCCCTCTTTCTTTTCAAGTGATCTCTTTTATGTCATTTCTTTTATGCTCTATGCTCTTATGTTGGAGGATGATCTTTTATATTCACCCTAATGTCTTTTTCATTTTCATATGATGAGATACCCGCCCTTACTCCCATCATTTCATTCTAATAATGTTAAAGTGGCGCTGTTAGGCTGCCGAATTTTTTAGAGATTCTTTCACCTTTCTCAAGTTCTATTTTCAGGTCAAGTATTTCAAGTTCCTTTTTATTTTACTGGGGTATGATATCTAAATCTAGCATACTGATATTTTATGTTCATATGATTAGAGACACTATTTTATCTCTTCAATTCAGTATTTTTATGTTTTAAGTGGCGCCGTTAGGTTGCTGAATTTTTATGGGATTCGTTCACCTTTCTCATTTCTCAAAGTTCTACTTTCATGTCAAGTATTTCAAGTTCCTTTTTATTTTGTTGGGGTATGATATCTAAATATATCATACTGATATTTTATGTTCATATGATGAGAGACCCTATTTTATCTCTTAAATTCAATATTTTGATGTTTTAAGTGGCACCGTTAGGCTGCCAAATTTTTGAGGGATACATTCACCTTTCTCATTATTCAAAGTTCTACATTCATGTCAAGTATTTAAAGTTCCTTTTTATTTTTTTGGGGTATTATCTCTGTATATATAATACTTATCTTTTATGTTCATATAATTAGATACCATATTTTATCTCTTCAATTCAGTATTTTGATGTTTTAAGTGGCTCCGTTAGGCTGCCGAATTTTTAAGGGATTCGTTCACCTTTCTCATTTTTCAAAGTTCAAATTTCATGTCAAGTCTTTCAAGTTCATTTTTATTATGTTGGGGTATGATCTCTATATCTATAATACTGATATTTTATGTCCATATGATGATAGACCCTATTTGATCTCGTCAATTCATTTTTTGAGGTTTAAGTGATGTCGTTAGGCTGTAGAATTTTCATGAGAGAAATCTTATTTTTTGTCTTCCTTTAATGTTCTTCATCTCATATGGTATATCTTTCAAATTTCATTACCATGTTCATATATCTTTAATTTTCTGTCCCTATACTGTTTTATGGGTTGTTTATTAATGTTTGACCCATGTCCCCTCTCTTTTCAATGTTTTCTAAAACCCCGAAACATAGTCGTTATGCTGCAGAATTTCCGCCTCAAAATGTCTCTATCTCTTGTTCTAAAGTTCTTTTATTTTATTAATTGAATACTCAAAGATATATCTTCTATATGTTTATTCACATATATACCAAAATGTTCTATTTTAAATTCGGTTATTTACATACATGAGACCCACCTTCCTTTTCTGTGGGTTTTAAAGTGAAACAAAGATCGTGTCTTTAAAGCAGTTTTTAAAACATTATGATTATGAAATGAAACCCATTACTTTTATGCTATATGGGTTGTTTATGAAATTATTGATGATGATATATTTGGATCACAAGATAATAAAGACATGTCAAGGGTGCGGCCTGGTAGCGCTCCAATGCGTTGGGTAAGGACTTAATCTCTAGAGGTGACTATTTTTAACGACGCCTTGGTGAATAACCTTGGTAATTTTTAATGACACCTTGGTGATGGACCATGGTGAAACAGAAATGATTGTCAATATTAAATGTTGTAGCCACATCTTCATGTTATGAAAAACGTTATTTTTATTATGATATTCCTCATGATTTCTTTCTCATGCCTTAAAGTTCTTTTTCATGAAATTGTTGATATATCTCAAGTTCACATGTTAAATGTTTCCCCTTGTTTCCCTTACTGGGCCTTCTGCTCACCATTTATTTTGATATATGTCCCCAGGTTATGAGATGCAATAATGAACCAAGGATTAACATAAAGAGAAGCCTTTCAAGTGTTTAAGAAGAATGTTTTATGTTTTCATGTTTTAATTTCCTCGTTTCCAAGAAACTAAACCTTAATGATCCTCGGTTTTGTAAAATGTAAGGAACGTTTATGTGATAAAAAGGTGGGATGCTATATTGGTGTAGGTATATAGTCAAGTATAACTTCTCTATGAGAACCCACCTCACTAGATTCCAAGAAATGTAGTTGATCACCTACCCACTAGAAGTCCACAAATCTTATGGTGTTGTGAGGTTAGGGGAATTTTTCATAGTGGCCATGTTAGTAGAAGGAAAGCACATAGGGATGGATAGCACTATGTTGTTATAAATTGATTGGTTCTTATTTCATGTATACACAGGAAAGGCACTATACCAAATTTTGGGGAAATTTCAAGTGCCGTAGGGGTGGATTCTGACACACTTCTATTCTAAATCTTTGTTAATTGGATTCATAATCCTTGGAGGTTAGTTCCATTTATTCATTTAGGATATTTCAAGGTATTCATCCCTTAACTCGGAAGTATGGTGAAGCTCGAAATATTGTGAACACACTTGGATACTTTAACTTCTTCCTATATAGTGATCCACCTACTAAAACATTCATTGACAATGGCCAGGTTGGTGATGACTTCAGATCATACACGATTGTATTCAGAGATAGTGTTCTAACAACATAGAATAAAAGTGAGTTCATATGAGAAGATTATGCTTCACACAGATTTTTTCATTATTTAGTGTCTATAACAAAAAAATTTATCACCCCTACACATGATCGATTTGATAAATATGAAATAGTTTCCTGTAAATTTATGATCCTGATGGATTTGGAGGTGTACCAAGTTAAAATTAATCTTCCTACTCTAGATGAATCTATGGGGTTAAACATTGGGTATTCCGATGAATGTATTTATTACAACCCTCAACAGGAGTTAACAACAAGTGTCCCTTGAGTGGAGGTCACAATGAATACTGGATGGGGTATCCAGAATGTGAATGCTTAGCCCAGGTTATGTGATACTAAGGCTCTAAAATCATTAAAACAACCACATACATGGTCACAAATAATGATAGAGTTGAAAAGACCACATCTTTTGAGCCATGGTGATCAATTCTTTGCCACTGAGAGGAGCCCCTAAATTTTTCACTGAGCCTCCCTATAGAGTAGATAGTCTTGAATGGAAATTAATGTCAAAATATGATAGGTATTACTCTAAAATATCCACATCAAGATCTGAGTATGTGTATCCTAAGGTGGTCTATTTTTGGTAAGGCGTAACATGTGACATAAGAGATTTATGGGTATTTCTACAATATGGATTACATATCCCACAAGTTGGGGATATTCCAGTTCCCTATTATCTTCAACCTAACACCAAATCTACTGAGGTGGTTCATTATGTTCAGGATATAGAGATGTTAGTATGTGCGACTCATGATCTGATCCCACCCACAAAGCAGGTAACTAGTATGCCAGATCAAGGTTCTACTAAGAGAGCATCTTACCAATCGAATTATGAATGGAATTAATGCATCAATGCTGGTGATGTAAGATTCTTTACCTTTAATTTTAACGCATAATCATTTTTTGT
Source organism: Viscum album (assembly GCA_963277665.1). Lineage (NCBI taxonomy): Eukaryota > Viridiplantae > Streptophyta > Magnoliopsida > Santalales > Viscaceae > Viscum > Viscum album. The sequence continues at coordinate 878,131,294 of OY728153.1, read as the reverse complement.
GAGTAGAAAAACTACTATTAAGGGGTCACTTTGACTTTTAAGAGGAGGCATCACTAGAATTGGTCTCCTTGATGTATACTTAAATAAGAACCTTGATCAAGGTTTAGGTGTCCATCTATTATCCCATGAGGTTATCTCTATTTTATATATTAATGGAAATGGATATGGAAGATGGGACCTTTCAACTTCCAGTATCTGTGTCTGAGAACACTGATATGACCCCCTCACCATCTCAGGGAAATAAATACAAGAGGGAAAATGCATTTTCTAGGCCTATGCATCACCATAATTTTTCATAATATCATTTGGTCATATAATATTCTAAACAATCCCATATAACCCATATTTTACTTTATAGGACCTACTTTACATTCCTCCACTAAAGGGTCTAGTGTGGATCCCTTAGGATTTGAAGAATACACACTTTATGGTCACAAACTCTTGTTGACAAGTCCATACCCTTGATGGAAGAAGTGTGAGGGTAACATACTTCATCTATTCCTATAACATTAATAAAAGAATACAATCCTAGTAAAGTTGATTATGAATAACCGGAAATCATATAATAGTGAATGAAGCTCCTTTGATACCATATTCCAGTACCACGACATGTATTAGAGGATCCTACAATGACTACTATTGATCTTGTCACTGTACTGGGAGAAAATGATTGGTGTCTCAGGTCATCAGAATAGGGTATTCCTATTAAAATAACCATTTATGAACTTGGAGAAACAAATTTGGTTCCCGATCCTGATGTCCCATGTGTCCCCATGGGTGAGACTTCAATGGGGCTTTGGGAATTAATTTATGAAATAATAATTTATTATATAATAATTGATGATATGATTTCAAATAATAATATCCCCATCACATTAGAGGAGGTATAGGAATTCAATAAGGAGTTATATTCATAAGAGACTTTATTTCAACATGACAAAACTCTACGTCCAATGTTTTAATCATGACTTCCTGATTTGTTTATCTTTTTTTTCGCATAAAACATTGTTGTGACCATTAATCGGTAGGGTACTGAGCTTTCTAAATGTTCTGAAATGGAAGAGGTACCATTCTAATGCCTTTAAGTGGGTAAATCCCAAGATCCTTCTACCTCAGGCTCTGAGAAACGTGAAAGGATTACCTCTCATCTGCAGGTCCTTTCTTAGGGAGCACAAGTTTTAGGTGTATGGGAACGTTTTAATTGATCTGTTTACCCACCAATAAGTGAATATTTTTAAATTATATGACTATCTCCTTGGATTTTATATCTATTATTCACCAATGTTAATGATGAGTTCCATTTGTTATCCAGTTCCATTGACTTCGGTGGATGAGCCTGAGGGAAAGGCCTCCATCCATATTTAGTAAATAGAAGAAGGTGAAAATTTTACCACTTAAAAAATAGTGGAACATGAAGCTTCCATAATTAAATTAATATAATAATATATATCTTCTTCTAAATGTGTATCCAAGTCAAAAATAGAGGAACAATATTCTTTTTATATCACATGTGGTTTCATTCAGAGAGACATTTAGAAGTTAATCATGGAGACACTTGAAGAAGATCTACTATCACAACTTCATCGAATCCCAACCATGTTTTCCATTTTAGGGTATGGTGGATTAGACTACCGTATTATCCATCATGTTGTGAAATTGAAAATCTAGCAATGGGAGGAGAAGAAAAGATCACAACGGGTTGAGGAATAACTTGTGGGATAATTTTAAGATCTTAGAGCCATTGTATCCCATGCCGAGCGTAGCCATGATAGGGAAGTGGAGGATAATAAACAAAACATTTATGATAAATCCCTCTAGATGGAACACATTGAAAAATAATTAGACACATTTAAGGGAGTTATTATTCAACTCCACTAATCTTTGAAGAGTTTCTTGAAACAAGGAAGAGATTCCACTGTTGTGGATAAGGAGAGTCTTCATTGAGCTGAGGAAGACATTACCACACATTTGACTAGCACTAATCAAACTGAAGATAAGGCTAATACTTCACTTCAATAGATCAAATCATATGTTGAGGAACACTAATATTACACGGTACAGAGACTACAACGTGTCAAAGCTTCTCCAAATTTTGATATATGAATAGAGAATATTTTATTCCCATATTATCTATTTTTTCACCTAGACTTTTGAATAACTTTACATTAGAATAGACTCATTTAAATAATTTTTCGGTCCATATACCTGAATCATAATGAAAGGAATTGAATAATTCTACCTATTTTTCTTAGATATCATGAACTAGTCACAATAACTTGATTGTTTAGAGGGACTTAAAATTGTCCTCATAGAATTTGCACCTTTTCCATTAGTAATTTAAGGAATGATAATAAAGTAAAACGTAGATGATGTTTTGAGTCTAACAACATTGAACATATTTTGTGGGCGTAACAATATCTAATGAGGCTTTTAGGGTATGAATTTCCAAGAATCTCACTTTTTTTAAACAACTTATAGTTCATGATTTTATGTTTCTTGAGTTGTGAAAAACATACACATTGAATTAATGAAGACCGTGTTTCAAAGGATACTTAAATTAAGATAGTTTAAAGGGATACATAGATAACAAGATTCACTTATAAGGATGAAAATTACACTATTTTTCAGGCCACATTTTTTGGAACTCATTGTGATGATCCAATTGAAGGCATGTTATGCATTTTAAAATAAAGGTTTCTACCAAATTCCAATTCTATGTCTTGTAGGATCAAAATGAAGATGTAGGTGCTCAATTACAAGGGGGGGGGGTGAATTGTAAATTTAAAACTTATGTTATTTATCCATAAGATAATCTCTATTTAACAATGCTAAACAAGATGGATTCACAAACCCTATTTAGTTTTTAACTAAGAAACAATCTTTCTTAGGATCTGATAGTATGGATCCGATAAATAATCCTAAGAAAACTTTACTCAGGGAATGATACAACCTTAAATTGATAGAATATTATTTATATTAGAGTATACAAGTATAATAGAGAATAATGAATATATACTTTCTTTCTTAAATAATAATGTAGTGAAATTAAAACTTATAACAACAATAATTTAACAATTATAAGAAATATTTAAACCTAAAGACAATTGTATCCAACAACCTTGGATAAAGGTCACTTAATTTATACATTCATGAACGTCTATCTATAATGACCCATTCTTGACATACATGGACATTATATTACTTTTGTGGAATACTTAATATATAAAAAAACAGACACTCAAGGACCATAATAGTACAGTGTCTTTGGAAACATGGAACATAATCTTCTAATCATGGTGAAAGATATTCAACATCTCCCTTAAAGATCTTTACATTTTTTTTCTTACCTAAAACCTTTGTTTATATAATGGGGAAAATAAAACATAAAAAAGGTGAGCTTGAATGTTCAGTAAGGGTAAACATGGAGAACATAAAACAATCCATAAACATTTGAACGTAAAATCATGAACATAAAATCTAAACATAAAAATCTTGAGCAATGACATAAAACACTGCAGTACACAAGGAATGAATCATAAAGGAACATTTATCATGTTAAACTATCATGGGGATAAAACATGTAATTGTGGAAAACCATTAATCACATGTTATGATTTCAATAGTAGCCATGGCATTGCTTCCAGGACCATCATAGTGGACAAAGTCCATTACTGAACCGAGTTTACTTGTTGTTCCAGCCCTGTGTTACTGAACAAGGTTCACATCCCGTTCCATCTATGTCCATCTCATGAGTTATAAATCTTTACCCAATACATTTGAGGGAGATATAGGTCCCACCTATCTCATAATGAAATCATTCTTTTATGTGCCACAAAGTAAACATAAATCATTCATCATAACCCAACGAATAAAATGGGTATCAGAAACATCATCCCATAACAACATAATCCATATAAAACAATGTATATAATTTCATCATAAACAAAATAAAACCTTGTAAATAATAGAGACATTATTATTGAAACATAACCATATTAAATAATTCCATCATAGATGGAAAATATTTTTGATAAAACACTTGAAATGTATTCTTGAGGAAAACATCCTTTCTTCTTTAAAATCATTTTCTTTTCTCAAAATGACGTTCAATTTTAAAAGAAAATAATTTTTTTCAAAATAATCACAAAATAATGTAGAGGAATATTTATGTAAATAAGGTGTTATGAAATCGTAAAAATCCGTTCATTCCATATAAGTTAAAAAATCATCCTCCTCGTACTTTTTCCAGAAAAATCAAAAAGTGCCTCGCATGGTAATCAAAAGAAATATTAATTCCATACCATGTGTTTAAAAAATTTGGTAAAAATGACTTTAAACCTACTATATGAATAGTAAAAAATTTATGAAAACATTTTGAGAAAACATGGACATGGATGATAAACATATATAACCCCAGTAAATACTTACGGATAAACAATATCGGATAAGAATGAGATTGGAATAATTATCCATTACCTTTTATGATCGGTGGAATCAAAAATGTCATAAAATAAAGAAACATACATGCATATAAATCATAAAAATTTAATGGGATGCATAAACACCATACAAAATAAATATAAGGTTATTATGGAAAATGTCTCATAGAAATAAAAGTGAGACGAAATAATCCCTTACCTTATGTCCAATTTCTTTTTTATGTGCTGGAGACTCATGTATAGTGGGTTTAAACATATTATTAACCTGTAATTAAACCATAATAATATTTATGATATCATATATGATTCACTTATGACTTTATATTACCCGTTCATTCGTCAATTCCATGTTAATGTAGTGTTTTGGGTAAAATTGTTTCATTTGTCGTATGTGTTTTGACTTGTAATTATTCATATGTTTACTTAGACCATGATTACTTACTTCCAAAATGTAAAACATGATTTATATATAATAAATTCAGTATATAATATATATATATATATATATATATATATATATATAATATCGATAAATGGAATGAAATACACCGTTCATGGAGACTGTAGGTCGTACGTACGCTTGAACGCTATTTTCGCTTCCTTATTAAATTTAATGGAAGTACGTAAATTACATATACATAAATAAAATATCATTATTAAGTCATATATTTCATTATTATTTATTATATATACTTTATAATCATTCTTGAATGGTTAACTTGGAGAATGAATCTCATCCCGTCATGGAGACGGTAATCCGTACGTACGCACGAGCAATGATATCATTCCCACGATTATTGAATGGAATTGAAGTGGATGATATAATATCTCATAATTAATATCATGTTTTAATAATAATATATAGCTATTATTTACACCATTATACCCATCCAAGTAAGGTAGTGGTGGAAAACAGATTACACCACGACGTAGAGATGGTATTCCGTACGTATGCACGCACAATGATTTCATTTTTCATAAGATGGATATAAGGTGAAATAGGGTTGTTTCGTATTTATAATAACATATCAGTATATTATTTATACTGATGTTATTACTTTATAATGAAACAACTAAAGAAGAGTAAGTAGAAGAAGAAATAAACATGAAAGAATCGGTAGAAGATATTACCTCTTCCTCGACGTGCCACTTTTAAACTTCTTAGGGAACTAGAGTTGGTATTTTGAGAATACCATAACCTCTATAATGAAACTAGAGAGTTTGATAATAGTAATTGGAAGGTTTTGGTTGAGATTTAAGGCTTAAAATTGTGTGAAGAGGTGAGAGATGAGGTTCCCTTTTATAAGAGAGGAGAGGGGCACTTTTGGAAACCTCCAAATTATTAATTTAAAATAAACCCAAACCCCACTTAAAAACTTCCAAAATGAATCAAATTAGAATATGAGATGATATTGGGTTGTAATCTCATAAAACAATAAAAATTATACATGTTTTATGTTTATTTTAAACCTTATCATTTTGCTTTGTCCTTATTTAATCTATTTAATTTTATTTGCGGTAATAATATTCTAATTTTTAAATTGTTATAAATACTTACTTATGTGTTATGAGTTTTCCATAATTAGATAATTTTTTATATTTTCGACCATATAATTTTAAATTTTTAATTTTGAAATATTTTTGTGATTTTTAAACAATTTAATAATATGTTATATCTATTAAATATCAATTATGTCAATTTTGACACTATTCATTTATTTGAATTTCAATAAAATCAACACTGAAGATATTTTCGAAAAAAAATATTTAATAAATTCCAAACTTGTCATATTTATCTATAAAATTAGTGGATAAAATTAAATAGTTTATTTAATATTTTTAATACCATTTATTTGATATTTCTCTTAATAAAATTATTACTACAATGTTTTTCTATAATTATTTAGTATACTTATTTGTTGCATAAAAATTAATAATAAAATACTATGATGAATATAAATCTTATATATTTTATAAGGATACTTTTAGTCGATTTTATCTTCTAAAACACCCAACTTTTAGAATGATTTGTTTATTAAATTATGAAGGTGACAACTTTGACATCCTTTAAAATAAAATAATATAAATGTCAAAATCACTTTTATAAAGCTCCAAATGGTCAAATATTAGACCATTGGAAGATTATAGAATATATGTACATGACCAATATGTTTTCGTCAGATGTTTGTCCCTTTTATGAGATTATTAGTTTAATAAAAACTGTATTATTGATTTTTCACTTAATAAATAAATTTTTCATCATTAATGTATATGCTATTAAGGTAATTATATATTTATTAAAAATTAAAAATAAATTACTATAATGAAGAAAAACATTTTATATTTCAAATTATTATTTATAATCTAATTTTTATTGTATATAACCTTATATTAAAAATACTTTAATTGTTAAAGTTTGAGTGAGACATATTTCACTTTCATTAAATAAAATAAATTAAAGGTCTTAATCACATCCAAGTGGGTTAGAAAAGATACGATTTCTACCCAAGTATATTTTAGGATGAAATATAATCATCCAATTATATAAATACAAGTGTTAGGGTAATTTTATTATATTATTTTTACCCTTAATTACCAGATTTACCTTTAATTGTTGTAAATAAAATTTACCGTAGCTACTATTCATAATGCCTTAAAATAAAAAGTAGCATATTATAATAATTTGGACCCAATGATTCCAAATATGGAATCCATTTTTCCAAATTCAAAAAAGAGAAGTTGCAGTATTTAATTTAAAAGTAATCCCGCTGTTGAGAAAATAGGTTTAAAAAGTTAAAACATTGCAAAAGATTGAAATATTTTTACCTATGAATTCAATGTAAAATTAATGATATTGAAATACATTATATTAAATGGTAAAAGTATATTATATTTATACTTTAAAACCAATCATTAATATATTTTAACCAGATAAATTATTTTGATGAAAAAGTTTTGTTCAATTAAAATTTAGCATATTTTTACTATTCATCAAAATAAGAAAGTTATCAGAAAAAAATAAAAAATGTATCCAAAGTAAATTATTATATCCTGATTCCATGGAAGAAGTTTAATTAGTCAAATTAAACTTATAAAAATGTCAAAACTATATTTTAAGTGGGTGCTCCATCCAAAGGAGACAAAACTATATTTCTTTAAAAATACTTATTTTACCCGAAAAATTTATTTTGTTCTCATACCATGTTCTAGAAAATGTGTAAGATTAATGATAATGTTATAAAATTAAAAATGCATTTAATACTATTCATAATGTCTAGTTTATAATATATCGTTGTTTAGTGAAACTCAGTATTCTGTACAACACACGCTATAGAGTAAGGTCACTCTTGCAACACAAGCCAATTATCATATTTGCGTATAATATAAGCTAATACGGTGTTGCGTATAGTGTAAGGTAATTTTGGTGTAGCGTAGAACACAAGACATCAATGAAATTAAAAATAATTTCTCATAAAATCTCGGGGTGTTACACTATCTTACACACACAAAGCTAAGATCTCGATACGAAGATCATTATCTGTCTAGATATCCCCACAATCCCTCAATCTTTAAGGTGTTCAGAACCTCTACATTCATTTCCTTAGAGGCCCTAGATTTATTAGAAACAATCAGAATACCACTAAGAATGTTGAACATGTTGTTCATGATTGAAAAAGTTGTTAACAACATTTTCATAATCCAGATTTGAGCAAAGCTCTCGCATGAAAAATTGTTTCACTAGAATTCAACTTGATCATTGAAAAGTGTTCTCTCATCCCTAATCATCTTGTTCAAATTGCTGGGCATTTATAGTAATGGATTCCAATTATCAAATTCTTCCTCCAATGGTCATATTTTTCCCTAAATTTAACTGGGACCAGTACACATTCACTTGATCAATGAATAGTTGAAAAATAGATTGTTCAACATCATTTCATGTAATAAATCATAGGAAACATCATCATCTATAAGAGAAAAATAGTATGTAAAGAAATAGATTTAAAAATCAGAAACATTAATAAGTTCAAGTAACAGTGACTTGTTTAGGATTTGATAAAATGAAATGTTACATAATGTAAATGAGGTAACTATAATAAAACCATTCAATCAGATTCTTAAGAAAGTGAAAATCAGAGTCTAAAAATATGAATAATAAGATTCTAAAATAATAGAGAATCAGATTCTGAATTCTGATGAATTCAAAATTTGAATTATGAAGAAATAAGTGTCTAATTTCCCAAGTAATGATAATCAGATTTGAGGAGAAATTGGAATCTAATTTTAGAAGAAATCAGAGAATGATTTCAAGAGAAATCTGAGTATGATTTCAGGAGAAATTGGAGTCTGATTTCAAGAGAAATCAGAGTTTAATTTTAGGAGAAATTAGAGTCAGATTTTAAAAGAAATAATAGTATGATTTCCGAAGAAATCATATTTTTATTTCAGGAGAAATAATTTTCTTATTTCAGAAGAAATTCGATTCTTATTTCCAGAGAAATAGAATTCAAAATTCATGGGAAATAAGAATCTAATAAACCGTAAGATTCTATGTTATGTAAGGATTCGATTTTTGGTTTTAGATAAATATGATTATACTAGGTCTATGAAAATATTAGATAAGGAATTTAAGGCTAAGGTTAAGAAAAAAACATTCTTAGGGAATGAAAAAAATTTATTAAGAAAATTTTTCTTTGAGAAAGATAATTTTCCTTAAGAAAATGTGTTAGTGATTTTCAAAACATAAAGTAATAGAAAAATCATATGGGAACTTATTGAGTCTACAATATGCCCCTTTTGGAAAGAAGAAACAACATTTCATAAACGAATATAAAGACAAAAAAATTTCATTTTTGAAATTAAAAGAAATACATATATCCAATTTACGTTTTTAATGATCGTGATGAATACGACTAACTCCCCCTTAGGTTCTGAAATCACTAAGGATAATATTCTTATCGTTCTTAGAGAAATTAATTTTTATTACTTATGAATTTCTTCCTTATGTAATCTACCCCTTACTTGGACATTATATTTCATAATATTCTTTTTTATCATTCTTTTCTCCCCCATAGTGATTTTCAAAATGTAATGAAGAGAAAGAAAAACAATACACCTAATCTTATAGGAATATGCAAAATAATCCAATGGAATGATAATAAATTTTATTTAGGTAGTAATTTTTTAAAGAAATACACCAAAAGATCGGATTTGATAAATCATTCATCCATATTTTTCTTTGGCATCAGCTTTTCTAGGGTTTCCTTCAACTTCTTTAGCTCTTCATGATCATCTTCATACTTCTTAACCAAATGATCCAAATTTTGATTTTTCTTTGAGTGATTATTGATCCTTTCTTCTTGAAATTTAATAATTTCAGATTGTTAACTTATTACTAGTTCTTTATCTTTGAAATTATCAACCATTTATTCTCTAGATCCATTTCCCTTTTCAGATTTAAAGAAAACAAAATTCAACTTTCCATTAAGCTCTTTATTTTCTTGAATATAGGCAGCTGTCTCTTGATTCAACTTCTTTGAAAGACTTGTTCAAAGTTTATTTATTGTGTCATATGACTTAGGAAAGGCATCCTTGACTAAATCATTGAAATCATCCATATTTTTAATTCCATCAATCACTAACATAGAATACTTGGTTATCTCCTTTCATGATCTCCTATGAGAATCGTTACCAATTTAAAAAGTCATAAAATTAGCTTCATGTTTTTTAAACATTTCCATGAAATTTTTTGGTGAATCTAACTTATTATTGATTGTTTGTCGAAGTAGGTGACATCTAGAATCATTACTTGGAAATAAAAGAATGGTATTCCCAAGCTTCTTCAAGGACTGAACAACAAAATCATTTCCTTTGTAAGATGATTATTTTTGAAGGAGATTATTTTGTTGGCATGAGAAATTTATGTTGCTCATATTCTTTTCCCATACATGTTCCACCAAAATATTTGTTCCTTTATTTTGAAACTACAACATTCTTAGGTTTTTCAACAATAACTTACTTTCCTTTCTCATTCTTTGAAAAAAGTTTCTGGACAACCTGAGTTTCATGCTCTCTATCTACAACTTGAATTATTTTATCATCATCATCAACATCTTTATCAGAACATTTTTCACCAATTAACTATCATCATCAGGATTAATAAAATCATGATTACTACTATCATCATATGACGGTTTATCAACCCCATCCTTAGCATCATAATTTTTCAGAACTGATTGATCTTCTAAGATTATCTTGGTAGATTCTATTTGGGATGTTCTAATAGAAAACTGTTCAGAAGGACTCTCTTTATCTTGGTATTCTTACACTATCCTTATCATGTCCTCACTTTATTCTTCCTCTTCCTCTTCTTCTTCTTATTCTTATTCTTTATGAAATTCTTCTTCTTCTTCTTAAATAATAGATTCCACAATCGAAATAACTTTATTTCTATTATCCGCACCTGAAGTTTGATTTTGAAACAACTCTTACAAAAAGTATTATGGTACCTAAATATGTTCAGATACATTCTCATTATCTCTATGTAGAGCTTGAACAATATCATCTTATGATATATTTTTCTCTTTATATTACTTCTCAAGATCTTCAGTTTTTGGAATCTTAAAGGCCTTAGCCTTAGTAGGGTATAACCCAAAAACTGCATCTCCCTTCTTCTTTTTCTTCTTATTCCCTCTCCATGAAGTAATAACTTCATAAAAAAGGTCTTTTTCATTTTCAACTTTGGTAGAGCAGAAACTGACTAAGGTACTGGTAATTTCTCTTTCAGTTCTGATTCTTTATCTTTTCTTTTCTTTGGATTTTTCTTGGAACTTAATCCTACTTGAACTTTCTTTCTAGAAACTTGATCATCATTATCAAGAAGTTTGATGAAATATATTGTATTAATACTAAAACCAGTTGTAATCCTTTTTAGAGTATCATTACTCAACAACATAATCTTTAAAAACTCTATCCATTGAAATGCAATGGATTTTAAAGGATTCTAATCACAAGACCATTATCTTGGACCGAATCACATGATACATTATGATCAGAGACTTAATGTTTCATTTAATTACATTTATTATTGTCAAAATAATTTTTTTGAGGTTTATAACCTTAGATTCACAAATAAATCCATCATGAAGATATCACATTTCTTAAGGGAATCCTTGTCTCCCTTTCTTGGAATCAGAAAACCTATAATCTATAGAGCTAGCAATCTATTATTGGTTGAAATATGGGAAATCTTCGGTGGTTTTACTCCTTTAAGTAAAAGATACTTAATTTACTTAACCTTCTTAAAAAAGCTTTCATTTTTTGGTAATTTTTCTGAATAAAAGATAGCCTCTCATTCATAAGGAATATCCAAAATACTAACAACCTTGTTTAAAGTCATGGAATATGTTTTTCCATGACTCTTGAATGAAAAAATCTCTCTTCCTCCTTATTCATAAAAATGAAATATATCATAAAAGTGTATAAGAAGATAATGATATACCATATCATGATTCTTTTCATTATCTATTCATAGACTTTCACAACTATTTTTCGTTATGATTTTTGAAATTGTTGAATTATAAATGACAAAGAAATTCGGCTAACCAACCTTTCTCTATAAATTAACCAATCCTTGAGTTCCTTGTTGGAGGACATAGAAGTTTCCAATGAAACATTAAGAGACATTCAGATCATAAGGAAATAGATAAAACTAAATGGTAGCTTTGAAGAGAGGCAGAGCTTCGACACAAAAACATAGGGATAACTGATGTGGAACACGAATTGGGGGGTCTTTTATATAGGCTTCGCGGTGGTGGTTAATTTTCCCAAATCAATCCAATTGTTGAGATTTTCTTGATCTGATCCTACTGTGGATATAAAAAATCAAAATAAGGATTTATATGTTCATATCTTTTGAGGTTTTAAGAAAAAAATTAGATTTAAGGAAGGTGATTCTGATAAAATTTTTTAAAATAAGAAATAAATACCAAAAAGTAAAAAAATACAATTACAAAGATTTATATAAGAAAACATACCTTCTAGATTGCATAGAAATAATTTTCAATATTAATAAGGTTATTTTTATAAAACACAGGTTCTAGAAATTTTATTATGGAAAGGAAAAATTTTATCTTCCGAATTGGTTTTTGAAAATGGAAATATGAAATAACAAACATATTTACTCCCCATATAAAAATGAGTAACTTAATGTTCAGAGATAATTTGAAAAAAAATTTAATATGGATGATTAAATTACTATTAAAATTCCTAATTTTTTTAATGTATTCAAATCAATCAGAGGGTAATTATTTTGTAAATATGTCAGTAAGTTGGTCTTGCATTCCGATAAATTATAAAATAATATATCCTTTTAGTGTGTGATCCCTAATAAAGTGATGGATAATATCTAGGTGATTTTCATGGGAGTGATGTGTAGGGTTTTTATTAGGGAAATGGAATTAGTATTATCAAACATTATTTGTGTTGTGGTAAAACTCATTCCATAGTTTGTGAGTGTGTGTTGCATCTACAATACTTGAGCACAACAACTTCCAACTACTACATATTCATTTTTAGTAGTGGAATGTAATACTGAGTGTTTCTTCTTACATTATCAAGAAACAAATTCATCTCATAAGAAATGAAAAGTTCTGGACGTAATTTTTCTATCCATTCTACATCCTACAAAATCAGCATCTGAAAAACTCTTTAAAACAAAATAATTTCTAGAAGAATATAAAATTCATAAATCCTCAGTTCCCTTTAAATAGAATTTTTTTTTCAATGCTTTTAAATGGGATTAGTTTGGATTATATTGATATCTTTCATATAATAATACTAAAAACATTAATACTATATGACTAGCTATTAAGTATAATAGACTTCCTATCATATATCTAAAAGTTATTTTATCAACTGTTTTCCCAACTTTATCAAGTTCAAGAGAGTTTGGGGTACCGACTGAAGTACTTATACTTTTAGTATTTTCATATACATACTTTTTATGAATATATTAATCATACATATGTTGAAATATAGAATTTCCTTCTTGTTTTTGAGAAATTTTAATACCAAGGGAAAATGTTAACTCACCCATCATACTCTTTTTAAAATAAGATTTCCTGATATTCACAAAAAAAATCCGTAATAGATTCCAGAGTTGATAGAAAAAATAATATCATCCACATAAATTTGAACAATAAAAATAGTTTTCTTATCTCAATTTATAAATGGGTTGTATCAACAATTCCCTTAACATAACTTTTTTTTAACAAAAATCATGTAAGTCTATCATACCAGGCTCTAGTGAATTGTTTAAGTCCTTATAAATATTTCGTATGTTTTTAAACATGTTCAGGTTGTTTTGTGTCTTCAAAACTAGGACACTGTTCAACATAAACTTCCTCTTGAACATATCCTTTAAGGAAAGAACAATTCATGTACATTTTAAATTTTTTGAAATTAAAGAATATTGAAAAGGTTGGAGAATACAAATAGATTCAAGTCTAGATACTGAAGCATAAGATTCTTCTTAGTCTATTCCTTCTTGTTGATTATAGTCTTTTACAACTAATATTTTTTTATTTCTTACCATGACTCCATTTTCATCAAATTTATTTATTAAGGAACATTTTACACAAATTACATAAGTTTCTTTCGGTATTTAAACTGTTGTCAAGAATTTGCTTTTTTTAGAATTAATTTAATTAATCATGCACAGATTTAATCCAATCACCATCACCTAATGATTTATCAGTGCTTTTAGGTTCTAATTAGGAATGAAATTCTAGATGTTCTACTTCATTTCTTAGGTAACTTCTAGTCATTACAAGTTGATTTACATCACCAATGATACTATCACTGGGATTATTTTTAAGAAACAACTAATTTGGGTTGTTTCAAAACCTATTCATCAACATTAGGTAAATAATCTTCTAGGGTAAAAACTTTAGAAACATTTTATTAAGTATTTTCCTTATTAAAATAATCTTACAATGAAGGTTGATAATTGATTTCTGAAAACACATCTGAAGACGTAGGTTGGGGTTCTTTAAAAGAAAAATGATCCGTTTTATCAAATTTAACATGTACTCTTTCTTAAAAAATACAAGATTTTTTTTAAAACTCTACAATCCTTAAAAGCAGTGGAGTAGTCTAAGAAAATTTATTCATCGGATTTGGGTGAGAACATATGTATGTTATATTTAGTATTCAATATGAATACATTTCATCCAAATAATTTGAAATAAGAAACTTTAGGTTTTCAACCAGTCCACAATTCATAAGGTGTTTTATTAAGAAAAGGTCTGATTAAAACTTGATTTATAGTATAACAAGAAGTAGTAACAGTTTCAACAAAAATGTGTTTTTCAATATAATATTCAATCAACATGGTTCTAGTAATTTCTTTATGAATTTCATTTCATCTTTCAATAACACCATTTTATTAAGTTGTTTTTGGCGCTGAGAAGTTAGGAGTAATTCCTTTCTTAACCAAAAAAGTTTCAAAATCTGAATTTTCATGTTCCCCACCATGATAACTATGAATATTTATCATTGGAAGGTTTTTTTTCATTTTTATCTTTGGTTGAAATATATTTAAAATTAGAAAAGTCTTTAATTTTATTTACTATAAAATAAACCTATGTAAATATAGTGTAATCATCAACAACAAAAATACATAGTATTTTCTTCCAATACTTCCAGTTTGTGTTGGACCAAAAATATCCATATGCACTAGCTATAATGCATCAGAAGTTGAGACTTCACATGTTGATTTAAAGCTTTACTTATGTTTCTTTCTATATTGACAAGGATCACATTATTTTTAAGAATAAATCTAATCTCTAGTAGATCCTTAACAGGCATTTTCTTTGATATTTTTCATTGGTTTATAAGGTTACATTGCCCTAGTCTTCTTTGACATAACCATGATTAATATTCTATCTCACTAAGTCAAGGTAGATCATTTCTTCTAAGGTCTTAAAAGATGTGTGTATAAACATTCTCATGCCTATGGGTAGGGAGAATAAAATCTCCCTTGGAATTGTGTAATAGACATCTATTATTCCTAAAATTCACAAGGTAACCTTTATCACATAACTGACTTATTTTTATAAGGTTGTTCATAAGACCTTTAACAAATAATTCTTTTTAAATTAATTCTTTTCCAAGAAGAACAATGTTACATATACCAGTAATTTCTTCTTGAGCATTATCTCCAAAATTTACTTTTCCACCTTACGTCTTAATAATATTTTCAAATAAGTTTTTGTTACTAGTCATGTTGTGGGAACATCCACTATCTATGTAACATATATTTTTTTTGGAAATTCCATTGGTTTCCAAAAAATAAAATTGTTAGACTTTCAATATCCAAATATTCTTGGATTTTGAATTGTTAGAAATTAAAATCTTAGGTATCCACATTTTCTTAGAAATATATGCTTTATGAAAAAAAAGGATTGAGTTTTATTCAAAGAACAATTTTTCTTCAAATGTCCACCACATTGACACTTAGTGCAAATGGATCAATTTAGGGAACAAAATAGTTGTGACTAAAAACGTATTTTGAGTGTGTATAACCTAATCAAGATATATTACTAAGAGGGAAAAGTTATGAATACATTATATCAAATTTATTCCTTCTAGAAGTGAAATTTGATAAATTCTTTTTAAGGAAAAATTTTCAAATTTATTCTGATGACTAAATTCTTATCCACATAGTCATTAGTCTTAGAATTTTAGTTAGTATCTAATTTTTTTCTTATAAATAACATTTTCAAGATCCTTATAAGGTTTATCCTTCTGACAATTACCTTCCTTAAGTTTTTTGGAAATATTATTGAAATCATGAGTTTTCTAATCAAGATCTTTTGAAAGATGTTATACTTCTTTTGATAAAATAGATATTCTATAAGTTGGTTTCGCTAACTTTTTTTATATTACAGTTCTAATTATCATGTAATTTAGAAAATCTAGAGTCTTGTTCAAATTAAGGTAATCTATTATCTTATGATGAGGAAGATTCTTCATCTGAAGATTAATAAATCTTCTTATCTGGATAATTAGCTTTTTATAAAATATTGGTTAATGATTCAGCATTTTTTACCATATTCACAAGATAATTATTTTTAATAGGTAATATTGCAATATGACCAGAAGACTTCCGACTAAAACATTAATATTCTGAGGATTCAATTGAAGAGTCACCACCACTGGCACTCTAGTTGTCATTATCCTTCAAAAATTTCATAGCCTTAGATTTTCAGTACTTATTTTTGTTCCTTTCAAAATTCATTTCCTTTCTTTCTTTTATCTTGAGCATATGACAAATAGGTATGATATTTCCTGCCATTTTTCATTCAAAAAAAGTTACTTCTGAATCATTCATTTCCTTTTTGACTTTCTTCTTATATCTATAATAAAAATATTTCATTCCCATAATCTTGTTCATCCTTCGAGAAAGATTGACCAGTTCATTCTCAGAATAATCACTATCACTTGATTCAGATATTACAACAGATCTCTTATATTTGGATCTAGTTACTCTTTCTAGAGTCTTGGATTTAGATGTAGTAGTGAAATCAACACTTCCACTACCATTATTCTTCTTATTAATGTCTGAATCTATCTTTATTCTTGATTCATGTTGAATAAGAGTACTAAATAACTCATCAAGAGTGATGTTAGATATTTTCCTATTTTTATCAATACCTGTCCTTTTAGATCCCCACTCATTTGGAATGATATCAATTACATTTTCCACAAGTATTTCATCATGAAGTTTTCCCCCCATATATTGAATATTTTTTATTATAGTCATAAATCGTTGTTTCACTTTGGCAACTGGTTCTCCATAATTAAATACAAATCCATGATATTAATCTCATAACATATATCTTCTTGTTTCTATGACATTTGATGTTAAAAAGTGTGTAACTTCAAGTTTCTTCCAAATACTATTGAAATATTCATAGGAGGATATTAGGCTATAGATATTCTTGGTCGTGGATCATAAAAGGGTATTGCATACCTTTTAGTTTGTTTGATATTACTGTTTTTCTTGATTTGGGAAGGTTTTTGTTTCCTTGTTAGGAATCTTGTATTCACCTAAGAGCATGAATTTTTTTTTTCTAATCTAGTGTTTATATAAAAAATATTAACCCTTTGTCTCCAGTCCAAATAATCATTACCATAAAAGATTGATGATCTGGTAGGATTTATATTTTCTATAGAACCAACGTTCATTCCTTCCATTCTATAGGAAAATTCAAAATAGCTTTTCCACAAAACAAGCTAGTAAAAATAGTTTTTAAAAACGTATTTTATAAAGAAAACCATTAAGAAAAACATGAACAAGTAATGTTAAGCATGAAAAGTTATGAAAGAAAATTTATGTGTAACTATAAGTATTTCAAAGACCTCCTCTGATACCAAATGTAGGATCAAAATTAATATTTTGATTATCAATTACAGGGGGGTGAATATTAGATTAAAAAACATTTATTTTTTATCCTTCAAAAAATCTATTTTTAACAATGTTAAAAAATATGGATTCGCAAACCCTCTTTAGTTTTTAACTAAGAAATAATATTTATTAGGATATGATAATATGGATTCGACAAAGAAACTAAATACAAGTTTAATTAGTCAAGGTTTCTACTTTAAATCATATAGAATCTTATTTATATCATAGTATACAAGTATAAGAATGTATAAGAATGGTATACTTTTTCAATAATAAAAATTTAGTCGATTTAAAACTTGTATAAAAAATTAAACTAGTATAAGCTATCTTTTAACCCAAAGAGAAGGGTATCCAACAACCATGGACACATTTCCCTTGATTTATACATTCAATAAAGATTGTCTTACCCATACCCTTATAATCCCTCAATACTAAGATGGGTATATGTCTTTCAATCCCCCAAATCCCTAAATATATAAGGTGATTGACACCTCTATCTTCTTATCCCTGGAATCCCTTGATTGATTAACAACAATCAGAATCGCACTTAGTAGGATGAACAAGTTGTTCATGGTTGAACTAGTTTTCATGACATTCACATAAGAAATATTTGAGCCAACCTCTCACTACAAAAATTCTCTCTCTAGAATTCATAATAATCATTGAAAAATATTCTCTCATATGTACACAACTCATTCAAATGGCTGGGTATTTATAGGCATGGATTCCAACGACTGACTTCCTCTTCCAATAGTCATATTTTTACATAAATTTTAGAGGGACTTGTACACGTGTCACTCAGCCAACAGTTAATTAATAAATAGAATATATGACCACGTTTATAGAAATAAATAATAGGAAACATTATCATTTCTAATAAATAATAATATGTTAGGAAAAACATATTTAATCATAAGAAACATTTATAAGTTAAGAAATATTAACATGTTTAGGATCTGATAAAATGAAACATTACTTTATGTAAATTAGGTAACTATAAGAAATGAATTTAATCGGATTGTTAAGAAAGTGAAAATAGGAGTCTAAAAATATGAATAATAGGATTTTGAAAAAATTTGAAAATCAGAGTCTGAATTATAATGAATTTGACATGTGATTTCTGAAGAAATCAGAGTATGATTTCAGAAGAAATCAGAATATCATTTTTGGGGAAATTGAACTATGATTTCAGAAGAAATATGAGTATGGTTTCCGAAGAAATTGGGGTTTGATTTCATGAGAAATCAGAGTATGATTTCTGGAGAAATCAGAATCAAATTTCAGAAGATATCCAAGTCCGATTTCAGGAGAAACCAGAGTCAGATTTCAGGAGAAATAGGAGTCTAATTTTAAAAGAAATTGGAGTCTGATTTCTAAAGAAATCAGATTCACAATTCTAGGGAAAATCGAATTCTATGAAATTGTAAGATTCTATGTTAGATATGGATATTTTTTAGGTTTAATAAAAAGATGGTTAAACTTGGTTTAAGAAAATATCCAATAAGGCATTGAAGTACAATGTTAATACAAAATCATTCTCAGAGAAATAAAAAATCTCTGTCGGAAATTTTTTCTTAGAGATAGATAATTTTCCTTAATAAAAAGAGCTTGTTATTTTCAAAGTAAAATGTAATGAAAAATTCATAAGGGAACTTATTGACTTATCATGTCTGTAAATAAAAAAGGGACAACTAACATAAATTGAGTTCCCTTAAGTCAATGAAGTATGTATCACTAGAATTGTTGCATTTGGTGACATAATGGGAAAACATGGGCTTTATCCTATCATTAACTCGGTAAAAACAATATCATTTTGATGTTAAGTAGACCCCAAAATGAATATTGGACCATGTTCAAGATCATGGGAGGGTGTAGGAGAGCTTTTATATTGTGGGTGAGCCAGGATAAAAAAATTTGGTATCACTAAAAGGAGTGTTCCTTTCAATGCCTTGTCTTAAAGATAATAAATATCTTAAATTTGGTTATGGAAGGGTTTTTTCATAAAAATGGTATGATTGCATGAGATCTCTAAGATCATGTAATTCGTTCTCAATATGTTAAATAAGAGGAGTTGGGGAGATTACCCAAATTTAATGACAACATAGTTCATGGATTATCTTTTATAGACACCACATAATTGATTTATGGGATTCTATATCACAATTTATTATCATGCTACTGAGACCAATAATGGTTATAGTTTAAGAGTACCATGATTTGACCTAAGGGTATGTGGTTAATGGAAAAAATGGGGACTACCGAGCCCAAAAGGGTGTCTTAATATGCTTGGATGTGGCGAGGGAGGTTGTAAAACACACTCTTTGGGGATTTAAAATCAAGAGGATTGCGGTTGTATAAGTGAGAAAATAATGACCACATCCCATATATGAAAATTAGCAACATTTATAATGTATTAAAAGTTTATGCAGGTAAAATGATTTCCTCTTTATGATGAAGGTTTCTACGGTTGATGGAAAATTTTGGGGCACTAATTATCACAATACAATTTGAGGTGTATTATTTTTTGAGGGGAAATCCCCTCTTATTAAACAAAAAAGACCTCCTTTTGAATACTGGGAAAATAAAGAACCCATAACAATGTGCCAATGAGAACAAAACCACCAACCTGATACAATGTCCTTACACGAACCCAACACCCAAATGAGAAAAAAAACTTCCCAATAAGAACAAACCAAGAGTCTTTTTCCCCCTGTCAGAACCTGCAACAGAAAAATTAGATAAAGATGATGCACCTCCCCCTTGATAAGAAATGTATCATGATGGAAACATAATCAAGTCGAGGAGCTCCTCTATCCCACAATGAAGTAAGAAGAGGACTGGACGATAGATTTCAGTACATTTATCTCTCATATGAGACACCCACCCAAGGAAAAATAGAACACAATGAAGATCCCAGTTCTCTAGGACAAGGAGTTTGACTGGTGAAATGGATTTCACCAAGAATAAAATAGGTGTTTAGAATTTCATGGGCCTAAATGTGTATGATTCCTTACAAGGATCTGGCTCACACATATGTAAGGAATGGGTTACTTTTTTAGGACCCATATTGAAATCTTTTATATGTGTTTTTTTTTATTCAAAAGAGTGAAATTTTTACTTTTTTCATGGATGGACCTGAGAGAGAGGTATGGGTATCACTACGTATCTTATTAAATGAATAATCAAGAATCAGGTAGTTTCAAGTAGGAATAAGTGTTTATGGTGCGGTAGTAGGCTCACACTGAGATTTGGGACCTCTTAGGTGAGGACTAAAGTGTTACACAATTGTATATCCTGCAATAGGGATGCCAACCATGCAGTTTTACATCATGTAGTATGGAAATTATAGTAAAATTTTACACATTTTTTCTAGGGTGTATTTTGTTCATTTTAAATTAATTTCAACTATGAACATCCATTTAATGTTGATTTTTCAATAATGCTCTTACAGTCTCTAGGCATGAATAGGGATGGTTATAATCCATAAAATCAAGGTTCTTGGGTATGAGAGAATGGTATTGTAAAAGTGCATAAGGGATGTTCATAGACCATATTTGAAAAGAAACCTCCATTTCAATGTTGTTGTTGGGGTATATAGATAATATAACTCTTCTCATAAGGGAAGACCTTCATTCGATTAAAAATTAAAATTTGGAGGTTTATCATGGAATGCCATGTTTGAGGTGTGTCATGCATGGTCAAAAATGGTTTCTTTCAGTGTTGGTATATGTCATTTACAATAGCCACAAGAAGATTATATACATCCATATTTTCCAATACACGAAGTATGTTTTGTGAAAGGAGTGTGCCTAAGTAATGAGGGTGAATTTTTGATGGTCTTGACCATGAATTTGTAGAGTATTCCTTTCATATGTCTAATTTATAACATGTATATAATGGAGTGAAAATTTATGACTAGAATTAGAATTTGATACCCATTATTTTCTATGCATCTAATTGATATGAGAATCAATACACACATGGTTGTAATATATATTCCCAACACTGATCAAAATCTTGTGCAGGGATGGGGTATTTTATATTATTATGGATGTACTAGTATGTTGGATCAAGTCATCACAAAATATACCTTTGTAATAAGAATAAATCAAAATGTAGTTCTCTATTGGAGGTGTGGTCGGAGAGAAACACCAAGAATGGTGGTCCTTTTTGGCGAGGTCTATAGAAACACATAGTTTTGTGTCATACAATTGATGCCAAAAAAAGCAGTTTAATGTCATGTAGTAAAGATGTTTGGTGTGATTTTTAAGGTATTTCACCCAAGAATATGCTAACCCTATCGTAAACTGATTTTTCTCGATCATATGAGGAATCCCTTACAAAAAGTACTATGCTCATGTGAGTTATACTTAGTGTGAGAAACAATAAATTTTAAAGTTTTTTTTCACCACACATTGGTGAATAAAAGAAATGAAATGGGTATTTTTATCATGTGATGGATGGGAAAAAATATAAAATATATGAATATCTATGTATATCATTGAAATGGAAATCAAGATGTATGTAGTTCTGAGATGATCTTACCATCTAATGAGAGGGAAATAAACCATGAAACATAACATCATTTGGTAACGATGATGGCTACTTGATGTACAAAAGAAGGCATAAAGCCCTATAAATTTTCTCTAGGCATTCAAGAAAGAATCTCATGAAATAAATCTCATGTTTTGACATGTAGCTTCCTAAAATGTTTTAAAAAGAATCCTATTCTTGGTATATGGGGTAATACTACAATTTATTGTCATGTTCTAAAGACGTTGTCATCCAATTTAAAGTATTATGACTAGGAAGACATGGACCATTCCTTTTACAGTTATGAGATAAGAACCTCTCTATGATTTTTAGAATTATGCGATAAATATGATTGGTGTCTTGTAGTTTTAGTTCATAGAACCAGGACCAAATTGTGATGCAATTTTATGTCAAGAAATTAGGAGGTGAACAATGTATTTTTACGTCATGTGATATAGACATTGTCGTACAGTTAAACATCTTGTGACTAGGATGTGAAGGTCATGAATTTTATGCTTATGTGACTATGACCAAGGAACCTTGTAGTTTAGGATCATATGAATATGGCCATATTTCATTAATCATATGAAATATTTCTTGAGAAATATTGAATTGGTACGGGGAGTAGTGCGTTCTCCATCATTTATGATTAATGAGTAAGCTTCATTGGGATAGACATGTCCTTACCACTTTTTTTCAAGATTCAATGTTTTCTTTTTGAGTATCATTAGTGTTTTAAGAGATAAAAACAATTCTCCTTGAAGGAATGAATAAAGACAAGCTTTCTCATTGAAGGATTTTGATATTCTATTTTGGTGAATCTCCATGTAGTACAAGGTATGCAACATTTTCTCATAAAGTCTCTCTATATTGTATAAGTACATATGTAATCGATCATCACATGAGAGTTATCCACACAAACATATATATATATATATATATATTATTGAGTAAAATTGAACGTGAATGAGAAGAACTACATATGTTCTATAAACTGGAGCATATGGGGTCTTCTAAGTGGCAATGTAGGTTATATTATGGTAAGCCCATAAGGTGTACAAGTACTTTTCCATAAAATAATTATTTTATCAATCCACCTATTTTTGGAGAATGTTTGATATAGTTTTATTAAAGGCCCTTATTTTCCCAATTTTATCTCTTGGTAGAGGGAAAAATGGTTGGATTTGATGTTGTACTCTTGGTAAAACTTCTTCAATTTATAATACTATATGTTAGTGTTGTTGTGTATAATTATTGTGTGTGGGACACCAAATATGATGATTATGTTTGAATTTATTAAATTTATGATACTCTTCATCCCAAATTCCTTAAGAGGTACCACCTCAACGCATGTGGAGAAAAAAGGAGTATCAGTAAGGATGTATTTGACCCAAATGTTACTAACTTGGGGGTATGACCTTAGAATATCCACTCCCCATATAGAAAATAGCTAGGAGTATTTAGATATGCATAGTAAATTTGGGGGTTGAAGGATGAAATTGTAATTCCCTTAGAAGGAATGAATTTTTTTAATGAATTGTGGGAATGACTACATCATTTGAGGGCATAAATACACAAGCCTCATAATTTTGTGAGAAATATTAGTTAATGAATGATGGTCACCATAAGTGCCAATATGAACTTCCTTCACCATGGTAGCCATATCCACTCTATCAATGCATCTAAGGATAAATTCATCAAATCTCCTCTTATAAAGAACCTTTTGATTACCCATGCTATCATAGAGTGTGAAATTAGCTTTTGATTTTCAGATATTTTCTTTTATAGCTCTATCTAATATGAGGGACACATTCTGTAGGTATTCTAGGATGAGCCTCATCCAATTATTTTATGAATTATCTAGTTCAGTGGTGGAGACAGCCCTATTGATCTCTTCCTTACAACATTGAAGAAATAGTGATATAATTCCATGATGGGAGATGTTGATGACTATTTCTTCTTGTTGTTATGAATCTAAAATGGTTGTAAAAGTGATTTCAAATGTGTCAGCCTGAGTTTTTTTTGCTAATTCATGATTTGAGTTAGTGTTGGCTCATAGGGTAATTCTACCATCAACTCTCCAACATAATTAATAAAGGGGATCAACTCTTTTTTGAGGTCATAATAATTTTCAATCTACTTAATTAAAAATTCAGAGTCACCTTTGATTCTCAGGTGAGTCACTCATACTTGAAAATCCTATTCCAAAATTATATTGTCAGATCAATATTTAGTATTGTTGTTATTAATCCTTTTTACAGTAGAATGGAGTAGGGTTGAACTACCTATTTTGTAAAATGAGAATAACTCCCATCCAAAATTTGTTGATCTTGGAGTTTTCCACCTATTTTTTATTGTGCTTCTTAATGCACCATCAAATTACATTTCTCACACTAGGGTAGAGTCTTGAATATAGAAGATCTCGTCTTCAAGAAACTCGGTACTCATTAAAACTTATTTTACAGAGGGATTTTATATGAGTAAATTTTATTATTCCTACACATTTATCAAATTATTCGATATGAATATGAAGTATAACTCTTTCAGAATGACCACCTACAACACCAAACATCCAGTCAACATGGGACTATTGTAGATATATTTTAGTGGGTCATTTAGAGGTATCAAATGGAACTCATGGTGTTGTAGATGGTTTTTAATTTGTAAAAATAAAGAATTAGTTCAAAATAGCTCTTCTCGATATCTGTATATCGAGTCTTAGTGTGAATAATGGCCCAACTGAGATAATAAAGTCTTTTTTTACTAATAATATCATTTTTCTATACGACGGAGCCCCCCAATGATCGTTCTGGAGCTCTCATATATATGATAAGTGGATTTCCTTCAATAGGTGGGATAAAAATTGATAGGATCAAGAGATATTTCTTGAGGTTTTTGTTTGTGTTTTAGAAGCCATTAGTCCACGGAAATGTGATCCATTTCTTCATCAACCTAGTAAAGGGGATACACTTTCTTATGAGGTTTGATATAATGCATTGAATATTATAAAGGTGTCTTTATATACTTCTCAACTATTTAAATTTTTTTAGTGGGTAACATAAACATGATAAAATTATTCTTTTCAAGGAAAAAATCAATTCCATGATGGTGTAATATAAATTTGAGAATTTTTCATGAGTTAATAACAAAAACACATTTAAGGGGGGTCATTTTTGGACTGTGTTGTTGTAGTTTGTCAAAAGAGATTTACAAATCAACAAAGTGATCATGAAATTTTTATGATTTTACCACCAAATCATCAATAGAAAACTCCAATAATTCTTACAATAATGGTTTGAAGATATGATATATGGAACGATGACATATAACGCTAATATTCTTTAAACAAAAGAGTATCACCCAAAAACAAAATAATCCTTGGGGTCACCTAAATGAAGATGATTATTTATATTATGGGTTAATTTATATTTATTTAGAATCCAGAAAATCCAACCATGAAAGAGAGGTCTTAATAAATATACATTGGATTGATAAAAAGTTATCTAATAAAAGCTAGGAAGTTAACTTCTAGGCAGTTTCAATTGAGGTATCATAAATCAAATAAAACATGATCTTCCTATTGTTTTTCCTTAGAGAGACAATGTTTCTATTATATTTTAGGTAATTTACTTTTTTGAATGATTTATTCTTTGATGATATTTATAATTTCAGTTTTGACATTGGTAGGATGAGTTAGATGTGTCCTTCTGGATTCTTACCTGTAACCGTGGTGATCTCCTAGAAATCCAAAGTGGTTGGTGGCCACATTGAGATCATGGTCTATAATTTCTTTGAAATTATAGGAAATAACATCTTATTTCTTATTAATAGAAGATGTTTAATGTTTTTTTATCATCGAGGGACATAACTTTGATGATCAACATTGGTCACAAAATATCCTCTTTACCCACATTTATCGGTCGGAGTTCATCAATAGTGGTTGATAATCTTTCCTCAAATGATGAAGGAGCTTCACTAAGGTCACCGTCTTCCTCTTCTTCGTCTACCTCTCCCCATTCGTGTCATCTACGTGCATGTCAGGATGGATGGTAGGTAAAGGGGAATTATATAGGTTGGGGGTTAGTGTTTTTCAAATCATCTTCCAACTTTGATATAATGAATTTTGAAGGTTTTTTATGATCAAGTGGAGACCTGCTAATATTACAGGGATAAAGTAAGAGAATTTTCATTTGAGTTATTTTTTCCAATGGGGAAATAAAATAATTCTATAGTGCCATCAGATTCAACTGATATGGAAAATAACATGTAGACCAATATGAAAATATTTTAATTTGAGATTATTTCTTTACCCTAAATAATGTTCAACACACATTCATCACCAAGGTCCATGAATGGGTCAGACAGGGTCATTTGTAGACTATTTGTTGTTGTAACTCGAGTAACACCATTAAATATGGGTTATTTCTCCTCTCTATTGTATAATCCTATACCAACCTATTTTGATTCATAATATTCAAATGTATATTTATAACTATGTAATATCCCAATATTTCCATTTCTACAGTATTCGTGGCCTTGATGATTCGATGAAGGGGTCACTATATACTGGTGAAGCCGAGGCCTTCATGACTGAACATTGAAAGTTGTATCTTTCTGGGAAACCATGAACTTAAAGTTCGACATCATATCTCTAAACCGACATTTCAACTCTATTATGCTAATTGGTTTCTATTAAACTTTACCATACCCTTGAAGCATTAGAGCGTAAGTTGAAAAATTAACTTGAGTGAATCCTATTTGTGAAGTGTTATGACTAGAATGAGGTTTAGTACTGATCCATTATCAATGAAAGCTCGATGGATGTCAACGTAATCTAATCTTACAAATATGTACATGGTCCGGATAAGTCCCTATATACCAGAATCCATATCCTACTCCTTGAAAGAGACAACAAAAAGAAAATTTATAGGGTTGAGCCTTAAAAAATATACCTCGGTGGTAGTAACTTCAGCTTTAAACACTTTAGGAATCAACAAACCCACTATTAGTGCTTCTCATAGATCATTTAATATATTGATATCATCTATAATGGAAAGTATCACTCTAACCATGACCAAATTCTTCAGGATGTCAGATTTTTGAGTCAAAGGCCAACATCTTCCAATGGAAATCAAAGCCCTAAATCTTCTAATGGTGATATTTTCCATACTAGGAATTGTCATGAATGATCTGACATGGGTAGATCAATCATGTGGTTACACATATGTTGAAGGCATCTTTGATGCTACATTTTACCATTTCGATCGGACTACCTATCTAGGATGATGAGACCACTTCACCCCTTCTAGTCTAACATTTAGAATGATTGGGCCTGAAATAATCAATGTGAATGTGTGTTCATTTCCAAACTCTTCTTGTTCTAACTGAAGAAATATTCCATGTGTATTAATAGCATAAAACTTCATTGCGGGGTTGTGGATAGGACATTGGTCTAGACCATGAATTCATCTTCCTCCACAACCCTAAATTCTACGACCTCTATTGATGATTTCTTATCTTTAAATAGGGAATTTGATCTTGTAATCATTCTCTTCATCAGATAATGGATCCACTAAATGAATTATGCTAATGGAATAATAAGTCAATTCTTCATCTGATGAGGATTTTTCATGGAGAGATGATTCCAATGATACCATTAGTTGGGATGTTTTCCATTATTCCATTTCGTGGGGTGGTTCCCATTCTCTTTGTACTGAAGGAATGAAGTCCAATGGAGTCAAGGTTAGATTTGTTTTCCTCAGTGTTGGTTTTTCTTCCTTTATTTTTTATACGCTTGGTGCTATGTTTTTTATTAAAATATTGGACATTGGAGGGCTATGAAGGTGATGGAGTCATATTTTACATAGTAGAAGTGATATGGTGAATAATTATTATTTTTAGTTATTTTTATGGATAAATTTGTTTTGTTTTATCATTTTTGTAGTCATAATGTCATAAATATTTTATAAGTTATTTTTCGTAACTTCCTTCCATTCACCTTCTTCCTCCAGAGTGGTGGTGGAAACACATGATACCTATGATGGTAGTTTTTCAAGATTAACTTTCATATAATCTACTATCTTTTAAAGGAAATATTTGAAAATTAAACAACATTGCATGGTGTGAACAAATGTTTGATTATAAGAGTAGTAATCCAATTGATTATAAAGGACAACTTTCTTGGGTTTCCTGGGACCCAAAAATTTTAACAATTTATTTTCCATGGATGATAAAAAGTATGCATGAACTCTCTCAGATTAGAAGGAATAAACTTTATTCTTCATGTTCTCAAACTAGGAACATTTAGGTTTATTTACATCATCATGACATGGATACTATTTTTTATTTTTTTACTCAGGAGAAGGTTCTACATGAGAAGGTCTAGTCTTTGAAGTTGGAGCTGGATTTGGGGTCAGTTTTAATGTAACCATTGCAGTTTCCACACTATCCATACCCTCCCTTGGAACAATGAAACAAAATAGGAGTTATCATCGATTTGAAAAATAGAATCATCCATCCTTTGCGCTACAGTGATGACATCCCAAAAATACACTTGATCACTTGACTTGGATAATCAATGTTCTTAATGAATATTATCAATGATAATAACTAAAAATATCTTCCTGGGAAAGCTACATGTATAGGGAATAAGTCAAACTCTTCCACCTGTGGATGAAATATGTAACCCTATCATTAACTTGATGTATACATTTTGAAATATCATAAGTTTTTGTATTTTATAATTTTGAGATGAATTGATAGATGAATTGTTAGTGAATATCTTCCCACGCATAGATTCATACAACTAGTAGAATGGAATTCCATGTGAAGGGTAGAATCTTTAAAATCTATATGAAAAATCTATGTTTAGCTACCTCTTTATACTCAAGGGTCACCATAATGGGGTTGTACAAAGACGTGAAGTGAATGATATGCTACCATAGATCCTGTGAATCATTTAACCGTGAAAAAAAGATATTCCCCATGTTTGGTGGGGGGAGAGATACATCCACCTATTTGGGGAAATTATTCCTCTCTAATTGTACTGGTGTACATCCTCGTTCAATGGTTTATAATAGAGAATCTAGTGAATCAATAGTGCTGATGAGCTAGGGAGAAACAAACAACTGGATATGATCTTGAACAAGGGGAAAACATGTCAGGTCAATTTTGGCGGCTCTACTTGTACTCACGATGTGTATAATATAGGGGCTAGCCTATAAGGATACGTCTGATCTAGATCTAGTTGTGTACCCAATGGGGTTACTCCTGATATCTTTATGTCATGGGGTCTAAAATATATTAGTTTTTAGGGACCCACATTGAGGGTATGTTCTATCTCCATTTTAGTTTCAACTAAGTGCCATATTTTTTAGGTACATTGGCTGGGAACATTTGATAAGGCTCTTCTAATAGAATATATCAACCAAGGATAGTATTTCTACATTGAGTTTTCTCAATTTCTTTATCTCTTACTCATATGAAGAAAATATTTACTCAAGTATGAGAGGTTCAACCTCTTCATCCGGGGGGTGAGATATGGAAACACATTTACCATTTTATTTGGTAGATTCTTGCTAAGGATGTGCTAGCTAAGTAGTTGAGGGAATCCCCAAATTCATAGTAATACTATGATTTTGGGTTTGTATGACTTATTGAATCATTTCAGTGTATACCGTATTATAAACAAAAACCTCCTCCTCCTTTTCTTATGTATCATAATAATATTTTAAATAATTACAAAGAGTTACTATAATGAATTTTACTGATGAAAACTGAATCACAATCATTTCATCAGCCTCTAAATAGTGGGATAACCAGTTACCCCATGATCATATACTAGAATAGATATGATTTTAGGGGGTGGTTTTGACCTTGATAAGGATTTTTTTTCAAATATTTTGATGACCCATTGTCTAATTCATGTATTCCATTGAATCCATCTGGTGAAGGGTGATATAAAGGGATTATCCAAAACATTTTTTGGTCACTTTCTAGAGGAGGAAACCAGATCATGGGATGTGATGAACTGAGAAGATTCATTTTTTGGAACTCCCCATTATCGGTAAAAATTGAATTTCATTGGCGAGGAGTTGAGGTAAAAATTCCACCATCCCTATGGGATGGGACTACTTCTGTACCATTTTCAAAAAATTACGATCTTGGGTTTTCAAACTCAATGGTTGGGTTAAAAATTCCCAAACCCTTTTGGGATGGGGTTGCTTATTTATTACTTTGGATACTTCTAATACAAATACTCTATTGATTTTATGGATCTTTATATAAATGAGGGCTTGGTTAATTGTATTATTTTAACCTAAACTATCTACTCTCAATGATATTTCCCCTTCCTAATGAATGGATTCCCTTAAGTTATTATATTTATTAACATTAGTTTAGCAGGATTCTTTTTCCGAATCAATCTCTTATATCCTTATGTATTTTATATTAATTCAGGGCCAGTTTTAATTGAGTATACTATGTGTTCCTAGAATATCATGCTTATCAATTATGGATTGAGGTAATGACATTACATTATGTCACCATGGGAGGGATTCACTGATCGGGGAGTGAGGTGAAATAAAATTCTCCATGTTCACCCCATCTTATGGTGTGAACATTAGATGGGAATTAGCGATCATCTGAAACCATTTTAAGGCATCAAGACATGCATTATTAAGGGGACCTTAATTGATTTCTAATCTCAGGTGTCATATAGCTAGAAGGGACTCCAAGTTGATCTAATTATGTATCTCTTCTATTACCATGACATGAATTGGATATTCATCATATGGAAAGACAACTATTTTAAGATGATGAAGAGTCATTATTTAGGTAGATTTTTTGAACCAAATCTTCCAGAAATTCCTATTTAATGTTGTTTTGGGAGTTACTAATTGACATAACATGACCGATATATTTTCTTTAGCCAACTACCTCCTCATGAGAAATATTTCTTCGTTATCCTTTTTAAGAAGTTCCCTAACTTGATCCGACCAAATTGGATGTTTCACTATTAATTTATTGTAAATGGAATGGATATCAAGGATTAATTATATCATATTTGAAGGAAGGAAATCCAATTGTGGTTCAGTGAATGACTGTTTGTTTAGTTTGTTTTACAGTTGAAAAATAATATCGCTTGTCAATGATGAGGAAATAGGCATGAATGGACTCATTTTATAAACAACCTAATAATAATAGGGATTTCTTATAGTTGATCAAATAAGGGGAGGAAATTCTTGATGAAATAAAGTTTCACTACAGGGAGGACCTTTATAGTTAATTCCATCATGGGGAGGACTACCTTTATGGCCTAACTTTCGATTGCAATGACATTATCTAAATTATATGTCTAGGGGAGGACCTTACGGGTGTAAAATATCAAGGGGATAACCTTAATTTTATTTAATATTTTGGGCATGATGTGGGTTTCTATGAAACTCATTAGGATATGGGATATCAAGATTAATCAGATTTTGGACTCGATTTAATGGTTCGTGGAACAATTTTCAGGAAGGAACATGGAAACTAATGGAAGAAAAGTTGTGCAGAGTGAATTCACAATTGAATATATCATATCTATTATTTTTTATTGGATGAGTATTATCCTGATCTGACAAATATAAATGTATGAGGGCTTCAATTACACCAGTATTGAGCGTAGTAGGATCATATAATGGCACTAAATTTTCCAATCACCTTTGGCGGGTATTCTTTTTTGATTCTTTGAAATAGGTGACAGGGGACACCTATTGTTGATATGGGACTCCATATACGAGGGCTTGTTTGATTAAAACCCAAGTTACTATTAGTATTTTTTCTTAGATTTTCAAAATTTTTGGAAGAGATATATTCTCACCCTAGAGTAGCCCCTGGGATGGACCGATGACCTCCAATGGGAATGAGGATATGGTCCCGATCCAGTTTAAAATTTATAATGGGATTTTTCTAATGAGCCTCCTAGATGGTAATGTGGATATATGTTTAATCTTGTGTGTCCCTTTCATTAGGATGATTATTCACCCTAATTTCGGGTGTGGGGTTGTGTCCCCAACCATTAATCACTACTGCTAACTTGATTATATCGTAGAAGGTTTGTAGGATTTAGGTAAATATTTTAATCTACCATTTCATAATTATATATATATGTTGAGTAGATTACATGGTTAGAATAAAGATATATTCCCATTCTATGGATAGATAAGGGGTTTCATACTTATTTTGTCCTCTATTTCTTGTCGAGTTGTGTAAACAACCATTTTGTGCAGGGGGTAGAGACATGGGTATTCCTTATATTTGTTTCCAGGATTTATGGGCTAGTTTATTTGATTACAACCAATATAGGTAGGTAAGATTAGTGGACTTAGGATGGTATGTGTTCCTGATCAATGTTTTCCACCATATTTGATTGGCGAACTTCTCTAGAGATAATCATGGTGTGGTCCTTTTATATTTTTATTTATTGTTTTCCTCGGTGGGTTATCTTGGTTGTTTGGGTCTGAGTGACCTGGGATGGACTCCCGAGGGTGCCACCATAATTAAAATGTGGGTTTTATGCCTCATGAAATTAGATATATTGGATACGTTGGATACTGGAAGGATACCTATTGCGGGAAACCTATTTTGTTGGAATGAGGCCGTTGGTGACCTCTTGGTCTACCTTCCTATGATAAGAGAGAAACTTATTATCAAGTTATAGAGATAAAATCCCAAAATAATTTGGGACGGTGATGGTTTCTGTCTGATTCATTTCCCTTGACATGTTTTGGGTGGACAATTGGTTGGTTGTTATTCCTTGTAGGGATTTTCATGCAGCCTCTAGGGTTGTTACAATACTGTTTCTCTGGTACACCTAAACAAGCACATTTGTGACCTCACATTTAAGATGCTGGGTTGGTGATAATGTCCTTTGATTTTATGTGGATCTTTATTATGATGAAAAAAATTCATAAGTCTATGTTGGTTAGTAGGGATCCATTTGGAATGAATTTAATTTTAATGAGAGTACCTTAGTATATACAATAAAAAAAATCAAGAAAAACCTATCAATGGAATATCCCAATAAGTAAAAACATCCATAATCTATTATTCTAAATCTATATTCGGTATAATTTAATTTTATATGAATGTGAAAGGTGCTTAACATGTTGTCGGGACAATAATGTTGGTTAAGGATTTAAATCGAGTACATCATTCTTGTTTCATTTGGAAAGTTTAAAAAAAATTTCCTCACGTGCAGAAAACATATATCTTTTATAACTATGTGGTTCATATTGGGTTCGACATTTCTATTTCTCATGGAAAATTATGTGAGATTTTAATTGTGTTTTGAGGTAGTGGTGGAATGAAACTTTATATAAGAAACACATTTTTATTTCCACACCCCTTATGGGTGGTTTTCAATGGGGTTTATTTGTGGAACTAGAAACATCGAACATTTCCATTATTCATTATGTTTTATGAACCTCCTTTCTAAAGGTTGGTGGTAATTGGGAAATGGTTCCAAAATCACATGGGGACTCACATTGGTCCAGATGATTGGAGGTCGGGCCCATAACACCTTGGGGGAATTATTTCCTAATTTTGGACACTCTAATATATTTAGGACCTAATCAAGAATACTTTAATTAATCTAATACAGAGAATGGGGAACACTTATACTAACAATTGATTGTTAGATTGTAATGGATTTAGAGTCATATATATATATATATATGTATATATATATAAGGTTCTTCATCGATGGAAAAATATGTGTGTACCTAAGGTCCTCCATCGGGTGTACCATTTTTATAAATATCAGGGACTATTATTTATTTTTTTATCATGATTCTATTTTTAATACACATAGTGGGGTGATATGGAATTTATCATATTCTAGGAAGGTAGTAGTTTTTTTGATGTTGGGATCTGGCCTTTGAGAATAGATTCCTACATATCCCAATGAAAGGAATTAGAAACCATGAACTTTATTGCCATGTAATGGGGAACATCATCTATTTTATGGTTATGTGATGAGGACCAAACTATGAAGTTTAACATTGTATCGAATGGATGACTAGGTATAAGGTTCCTATCCATGTATGGTGAATGATTTACATAGAAACAGACTAGGCGACCTATTAGGGATATAACATACTTACTTTTATGCGACCCTACTGGGAATATAGTCTAATAATATTGATGATATAGGGAACTGGATAGAATATTACCCTCTAGGATGGATATTTACCCACATAGAATATTCCCTAGAGAATATTAGGCTGGGTTTGGGTTGTTGGGTTTGAACCTTAGGGAGGCATCTTATGTATTCCATATTGATAGAAATAAAATCCCACATAGTTTATAAGGGTTGCGTATTACACTTGTGAATGAAGAAAGATGTTTCTTCATTTGGAATATGGGCCTTTTAAGGTTTTTATCATTGGGAATATAAAACTCCGAGATATTGGAAGCATGGTTTTGGGGATGAATCCTAGTAAGAGGCCCATTTGAGTGAATATGGTTAGAGCTTATACTAAATAGGAGTCTCATATTCATGGTATTTGATTGTGGTGATGACATGTTTTTCACTAATCTCTATGACCACAAGAGTCATGCTAGGTGTGAATAAAATAGGAAGTCAATGATCTAGGAATACAAACAATCTCATTCATTTTTTTGTGGATGAGGGTGAAGATGTAGATGGTGTGGGATTTCCTCTTAAGAAATACAAATGGTTTACACCATGAGTTATTCCTTGGGGTGAAGGTTTTTATAGGTTAAAACTCATTTTATGGGTGGAGAGGAAGACCAGGGATTCACCCTTATGGAAAGGAAATGAATGTGGTTCCCCCTGCTGCCCAAAATAGGGAGGCTCTATGCCCTGCCACCATGATAGGGGTCCTCATTACTATGAGAGTGAATAATTGTAATTATTATAAGGTCCCAACATATTTGGTAGGATAATTGTAGGAAATATTTTACCAATGGAATTCAAAACTGAATGAGGTACATGCTATTTTTTCTTTCACCATGATCATGGAAATATAGAGGCCTCAAGGGAGGTTTCAATTTGGTCTCCTTTAGAGAGGATTCTCAAGGAGTGGAGTTCCTTATCATTAGTGGTAAAGGTTAGGGCTCATATTGTTTACTATGTAGGGTGGACCTGAGAGAAATAGAGGTACTTATCCCAGGTAAGGCCTCAATGAGCTAGAGGTGAATCACCAAGGTAAGGACTGAGTGAGAGGAAGGTGCCTCACCTCGGAAAGGCCAGGGTGAGCTGAAGATGTCTTGTGCAGGGTGGACCTAGGTGAGATTAATATTCCTCACACATAGTGGACCTAGGATAGCTATAGATACCTCTTGGGTGATGGAAAAAATGGGAAACATCACTAGGGTTAGGCCTTTCTCTAATCATTAAGGTCCTCCCCAGGTGTCTTTATATTTCTAGAACTCTTATTCCGAGAAACAGAAGGGTCCTTTTCCCTAGATAGTTTGGATTGGCGGATGGTTCCTCTAATGTTTCATGGTATTCTAGGATCTTATGGATCATAATATATTAAAAATTTCTATTTCCATCTTCTTTTGTCGCATAGGGAACTAAGGGTTTGGAGGGCTTGGGTGAGAGACATGGGAGAGAAGAGATTCAAGAGGTGTCTTCATCTTCCAAATCTTGAATTTGGGCTATGGTGATCATCTACATAGGTTTGTCATGTAGGTCCAACACTCAATTATTGGATGCTCATGTCAGGCCAAATATATTGGGCTTTCATGAGCCTCCTGGTGTGCTGGTGGGCTCTGTGTATGATTTACATGGCGAGAAATTTGACTCCCTTTTTTCCACAATAGATTGAAGAATTTTCCCATAAATATTTTATCCCCATGTTAAAAAGTAACCATCAATACCCCATTAAAATTTATTTTTTTTGTTAAACCTTTTCACTATGAAATAAACAAATAAGGATAATTATAATTTATCACAACCTTAGGTTCCCATGAAGCATCTTCACATTGGTGGTTTGGCCACAAAAGTTTATCCAGGTGAGTGGTATTGTTTCATATAAATGGATTTCTATGATTCAGAATCTGCAGTGGTTGTTCCTCATAAGAAAGATCTTCTTCTAGTGGTATGACCCCTGATTTCAGTATAAGTGAAGGGTAAGGTATGTACATCCTTTGAAGAGATAAATAGAACAAATCATGAAATTGAGGGATGTTTGGGGGAAAGCCTTTTATTAAAAAATTGTCCCTACTCGATCAAAATATCAAATGGGAAAATATACCAAGGGATAAACTTTCCATTCTTTCCAAATCTCATAACTTTATTATAGGGAGAAATTCATATAAACACCTTCCCACCAAATTTAAATTATATATGTTGTATGTGATTTTTAGTATAACTTTTATATCAACGTTTTTCTTTACATATGGGTTTTTTGGATGGGTCAAAAATTCTCTTCCATTTATTTATCCATCTAAGTTCGCAATATCATTCTTTCCCAAACTTCATCCTAGTATGATGGAATTCAACACTTTTGACTATTTTAGGATTTATAAGGTTCCAATTGAATGTTTAAGTGAATGATATTTCTTTATGAAAACATAACTAGATGAATTTATTGATTCCAACAACAATTTATATATATAGAACAAGATCTCAACATATCATCTTGGATTTGAATTGTTCTCTCAGATCGACCATCTATCTAAGAATTATACATAGTTCAGAAACACAATTCCATATCATGATCTTACTGAGGAATCCACCAAAACCTAGAGGTAAACCTTAAATCCTAATTTGATATAATATAATGTGGTACTCCATCAAACCATACCACTTTCTCGTTCTGTGTTCTGGAAAGATAATCCAAAGTGAAATCTTATCTTTTTGAAATAAAGTGTGTTGAATTATAAAGGTGAATGATTACAACCCAAATAGAATTATTCCCATTATATAAGGAGTTTGATGACAAAATCCATGGTGATGATTTCTAACTTCCATTATAGTATGGCTAATGTTTGTAACATACCCTTAGACTTTTTTTCTCTCATGCTTCACTTGTTGAAATGCCAAGAATTGAGACACAAATCTAAAATATCTCTCTTCATTGCATCCTACTAGAAATATTATTTTAGATCACTATATATCTTTAACTTCCAAGAATGAATAGGGGATAAAGAACTATAAGCTTCCTCAAGCAGCTCCTTCTTCAAATCTGGTTTAGGCAGAACATATACATAGTTCTGAAACCTTATTATTCCATAAAAATAAAGGTTCAAATAAAGAATATTTTTATCCTTAGTCTGTAAATATTTGTCATATTTTTGGGCCTATTTAATATTCACTTGAATAGATAGTTTAAAAATCATTTGATAAATATAATATTTCTCCCCTTCCTTCAAATTTTCGAAATCCATCCTTCTAAAATCCACAAATTTTGGATCTTTCTTGTCCTCAACATAAATAAACTAGCTTAATATTTTCATCTTGAATCATTGACCAACTTGTTAATATTAGTTGGGTGATAATGTATTGAGCAGTAATAGTCTTTAATTAGCTCCAACTATCTTATATGGTGTATGTGAAAATAAATTTGTGTGAATATATACTTTAATATTTCATAACCATTATATATATTACTATTTTCTCCACATAGTTAATGCCTCCACATCTTTAATGAAACAATTACCATAGCTTAGTCCAACTCATGAGTTGGGTAATTTTTCTCATTAACCTCAACTTATAATGAGGCATAATATATCACCATATTATTCAATAAAAGATCAAATCCCACTAATTTCTTTTATTAATAACTATATATTACACACCCTAATCCACTATAGGGTATTATGAGCATAGGTGAACTAAATAATATTTTAATTAGTTAAAAATTCGTCGCATTATATGACAAATCAGGTAATTTAAAGGTAAATTATTTTCATGTCTTATTAATATTATTTAGTTATAAATTTTATAGTTTTAATCATTATAAAAATATTATGTAGTTTTTTAATGAAAGGGGAAAAGGATTTATTTTAACAAGATTTGATTTTTATGTATTATATAGTTTTATATAAAAACCGGATTTCAAAATTATATAATTTTAATTTAAAAATGTGAAATAAATTTTTTAGTTAATTTTTTTAAAAAATATGTTAATATTAATTTATGATATTTTTTTGAAATGTTTTATATTTCAATGAATAGTGAAAAATACTATTTTTTATTGAAAATTGTTATTTATTTCAATGTAATTGTGATGTAAAATTCTATTTTAAATTAATTTTAAAATATAATTTGATATATTTTATTTAATATAATCCAATTATGGTTTTTAAATGAATTTTATACTTTAATTTAGTATAAAACATTTTATACTTAAAAAGGTATTCTTTTGAAAACTTGGTTTTTGTGGCGTTTTTCCAGTTGGATTTTAAATTAAATTATACCAATTTTAGGTTTTTAATTTTAAAAAATGGATTCAATATTTATATATATAATTAAAAATTTAGAAAGTAATTCCACTTTATTTTTGATCAATATGAATTATAACATTTGTAATATTTTTTATCCTAGAAAACGGTAAATCAGGTAATATAGGTTAAAAATAAAATGATAAGGAATAATGAATAACCCTAATACATGTCTAAATTTTATTTTTTGAGTATATAAAATGAATAATCATACAACTAGATAATATAGGTCTTTTTTATACTGTTTAGATTTTATTATAATCTCTAAAATATTTTATATAAAGTCAAATAAAAAAGGTCACACTCTTGTTTTTAATAAATATAATATATTTAACAAGGGAATAACTAGAGAATATGTTTGGTTATAAATTTTAAATTGAAATAAAAATGATATATATTCATCATTAATTTTTTTATTTTTATTGAAGAAATAATCTTATTAAATGCCCACAAAATTCTGATGCAACAATTAATCAATTAATGGAAAAATGAAACAAATACTATTAAAAATATTATAATTAGTATAATTTTATGGAATCCATATAACCCATTAATATAATTGATAAAATATAAATATTATATATGTTTTTATGAATTGGAATCAAATAAATGTTTTTGTATTGATGTTATCAAATTTAACCTAAATGAATAGTTTTAAAATTGACATTAATGATATTTTATAAAAAAATAATATTTTGTTAAATGATTTAAAATTACTAAAAATATAATATTCAGAACCATTTATGTTTTATGTTTTATAATATCAACCTTGGTCCATTTATCGGTCATTTAGAATTTTATAGCAACATTATTTACCTTTAAAGGGTTGAAACCATAAATATTACGATAATTCCTAAAGGGGTTGACAAGCGGTTAAAATAAAAAAATAAGGCTACAAATGTGATATAAAATTTTAATAAAATTATTTTATGAGATTTTTTATACTCATTAACATATAATTTTTTTGTATTAACCATTCTGAGGTATTTGGACCCCAAAACAAATTTATATTAAAGTAATTTTTAATAAATTCTAAGAGGGACCTTCCTCTCTCTTGTAGAAGAGAACAACTTATTATCATTAATTCAAACCTAAAATAATTTTTTGGACAATAATTGCACAAATATATTTATCTAATCCTAATAAATGATCTATAGGCCTTATATTTATGTAGAATGCCAATTTTATAGGTCTTACATTATTAAAAAAATGAGACTTTCCAAAGAAGAGGTATAGTTTTTAACAACATGTTTAAGTTTTATTTCTTCTTCCACATCCCTAAAATATTATTCAACCATGATAAAATAATAACAATAGTATCCTAAATATAATTTTATGTCATTCTGTTAATTTCATAACCAATATCCATCGCCAACATCCATCAACTGAGAAGGGAATTCATTATTCCTATGTATGGAAGACTACTACCTCACCTACCGATGAAATTATTTTTCCATAACTGCATATAATGAATGATTATTATGATTTAATTAATGAATATATTTATATTATATTCATTATAATTTATAATTCTTAAAACATAACAAATACTTTACTTTCTTACCTATCTATTCACTAAAAAAAGATAACATATTTTGTTCGTACGGGTGGAATACCACATGGACCAAGATATATGATATGTTTTTCATCACCACACAACATGGATTATTTATATAAGTGTAATAAAATAAATAATAAGATATATATAATATTATAATCATTTTTTAAAGAAAAAATTCTACTTATCTTCTTTCTATAATGACCGTTGAAAATGGAAATGTTACTCATGCGTACGTATGACTGACCATCTCCATGATTGTAATATAGTTCATTTTTCATAACCATATTCCATGATTGGTCATGAATTGTGGTTATTTAGAAAAAAGATAAATAATTTTTCTGATAATTATTCTTTATGTGATATAATAATGAACTCTTTGGCTGTAGTTCTCTTACCAATGTAATTTTGGACTTATGAACTAAATATCATGGAAATATCCAATGTGAAATTAAATGATTATGTAATTATTATAACATTGTAATAATTGAGAAAAAGGAATAATAAATTTGAAAATTTGTATTAGTCAATTAAATAATTAACATTGTTTTTTAATTAATGAGGATAACGATTGTAAATTATGAGCCTGACTCATGATAAGGGACATTCTTTTTTAAAAAACATTTTTTAAAGTTTCCCTTAAAACAATATTTTTTATACATATTTTTGAAATTATTTTAAGGAAGTAATTATATGGAAATAAAATAATTATAAAAGAAATTTTATGTCAATTATATATTTCTTTTAAAGGGTTGGATAATGAATATTTTTAGAGAATATTTTGACTTTATTTATAAAATACAAAAGTAATGTTATATTTTAATATATATGGTGACAATGATGTTACCCAATTACATAACTATTATTTTATGTTTATATTCATTTATAAAATTTAATTTTTATTCAAATAAAAACACCCATTCCCTTAATTTAGTAAATTTTAGTTTCTAAAGATGGGTTTTAAAGGAAAGGGATATATGAATATCTGAAAAATATTTCTTATGTAAGAAAATGAATTTTTATTATAACGACCCATACTTTACACACATTGTTAATACATAAAAATTGAAGCACACTTATTACAACATATAACAAAACCAGGAAAGGACCGTATAGGTATAGTGTCTTTAGAAATTGGGAAACATAAACAACTAGTTCATAAAGAATCTACATTGTCTCCCATTTATTTCATCATATCTAGAGTCACTTTTGGCATATCCAACTTAATAACCTTCTTCCTGACCTGGGAGAAAGAAAACATACAAAAGGGTGAGCTCAAATGCTCAGTAAGGGTAAACAAAAGAAAAATCATTCACATCATATTCATAAGAACATAACATTTTGGAAATCATAACCAGTAAAAGAAATCATAATTTCATATCATGGGATTAATCATAGAAGTGAAATGTAATCCCAATAATAATAACATAAAACATGAAACATTGTATAATACACACATAATCATAGAGAATAATTTCTTAGTAGTCAAGACTCATAGCCAAGACTATCTTACCGGACAAAGTCCATTTCTGAACCGAGTTCACTCCTCGTTTCAATCCTGTTTCACTGAACCAGATTAACCTTCTGTTCCAGCCATGTCTATCTCATGAGATATAAATCTTTGCCCAATGATTTGGAGGGAGATATAGGTCCCAACCATGTCATAATGATACCATTCTTATGTGTGCCACAAAATCATAAATCATACATCACTGCATAACCCATGTAATAAAAATGGGATTCTTAAACATCATGACATCATAAAAAAATTCATATAAGATAAAGGAATTCATAAATATAATTCCATCACAACATAATAAAATCAATGTAATAGTAGGGATAGAAACAGAACCCTATGTTATCTTAGATGTACAATAATTTTGATAAAACACTTGAACTCCATTCTTGAGGAAAATATCCTTTCTACTTCAAAAACATTTTCCTTTCTTAACAAGTCGTACAATTTTAAACGAAAAGAAGTTGATTAAAAATAAACTTGAAAATTGTAAAGGAATCTTCTTGGAAATAATGTTTTAAAAATATTTTCATGCCGTATAAAAAACATTCTTCTCGTACTTTTGTCAGAATAGTCAAAAAGTACCTCGTACGAAAAACGACAAAATATTCCTTTCATATCTTTTACTAAAAACTCAACAAAGGGTAAAATTGGATTTAAAAAATTGTAGGTGGACAGAAATAATATTACATATTGAGGAAATATGGATGTGGATGATAAAATACACCCCAGTAAATACCAAAGTACAAACAATCTCGGATAAAAAAAATGAGATTGTGATATTTTCCCTTACCTTAGGTCCGATTTGCTTCGTAAGTGTCCGAACCTCCTGTATAATGATTTAAATAATTTCATTCAATTATTCCAGAATCATACTCATTGTTATGATATCATATATGGTCATATTCCTTGCTTCTTATTAGTAATATTTCATTGCTTCTTGTTATTCAGGTGTTTATAACTTTTTGTTCTTATGCGTGTTTTGTCGAATAAATTTTTATTCTTATCTTTTGGTTATAGATACCTCATTTCCAGAATGGTATTAGTGTAATATATATCATATTAATTCATTCGATTCATTTATATAATCATTATGCAATTAAGATCATGTAGAACGAGTCACATCACATCGTGGAGACGGTATTCCGTACGTACGCACGAGCGATGATATCGTTTCCATGATCGTGGAATTGTATTGGAGTGTATGTATACTATTTAAGAATCAATACCACTTTAAAATAATCATATATAGTTATTTATTTTCACCATTATACCCATCCAATCAAGGTGGTGGTGGAAAATAGATTACACCACGGTGTGGAGACGGTATTCCGTACGTACGCACGCGTGATGATTTCATTTTCCGTAGGATGGATAGATGGTGAAATAGGGTTATTTCATAATTATAATAACATATCAGTATATTAGTGATACTGATGTTATTACTTCATAGTGAAACAACTAAAGAAGAAGAAGTGGAAGAAGAAATAAAGTTGAAAGAATCGGTAACAGACATTACCTCTTCTTTGAAGCGCCTCTTTGAGACCTCTTCTTAGGGCACTAAAATTGGTCTTTGAATAAGACCAGGAAATCTAGGATGTTTCTAGGGAAGTGTATAAGATATTTTCGAAGGGTTTTTCCAAGCCTGAAGGCTCAAAGCAGTGTGAGGAAGAGAGGGAGGAGGTTCCCTTTTATAAGGGAGGAGAGGGGCACCTTTGGAAAAACTAAACATATTATTTTATTATAAAGTCCTATTCGGTTTTTAATAGATCCAAATTGATTTTTTTAGAAGATAAGGAGTGGATGGGTATAAATTCTCTCATACAATATAATTTAGACAAGTTTAGGTATCTATTTTAACCTTATCATTTAGATTTAACTTTAAGGTAGGTAATTTAACTTATACCGTCTCTTCTTGTTTTCTTACAATATAAGCTTAATAAACTTACTATAACAAGCCAAAAGAACCCCAAGTTGTTTATTATAAATATATATAACCTTATATAAGTCCTTTGGCCGAACCTTATATATTTAGGAATAAAATAACAATTAATAATAAAATATTTCTTTTAAAAACAATTTTATGCCTATTTTGACACTATTTGGTAATTGATTTTTGTGAAAATTATAACAGAAGTATTGGTTCTAACCATGTTAATTTAATCAATAATAACTTGTCATATTAACATATAAAATAAGTTTAATTAATATAAAGTCTCATATTACATTGATTTGGATATTTATAACATCAATTATGTTAATATTTCATTAATAAGATAATTACTGCATCATCATTTTGTCTTAAATAACTTAAATTATTTAATGTCTAAAAATTATAAATAAATTAAAATTATGTAGGAAATACTTTTATCTTTCTAATGAATATTTATAGTCGAA
The DNA here is from genome assembly GCA_963277665.1 of Viscum album. Taxonomy (NCBI): domain Eukaryota; kingdom Viridiplantae; phylum Streptophyta; class Magnoliopsida; order Santalales; family Viscaceae; genus Viscum; species Viscum album. The sequence goes on along the minus strand of OY728153.1, from coordinate 878,086,925 downwards.
TTTATCTTATGTTTAACCCTATATTAAAAATGATTTACTGATTAACCTTCGATTTTAACTATTTTAACCCTTCTTCAAATAAATTAATAATAACTGTCCTAATCTACTCCATGTGGGCCTAAATGGTCATATTGTATTCCTAAGGTTGTTTTTCGTCGAATTAAACTTATGCAATAGAATTAGGACATGTGTTATGGTAATAATAATATCATTTTAACCCTTAATTACCCTATTTACTTTTAACCACAGTTAAAAAAGTAAAAAGTTACTATTCACCAAAAATTATTTTAATCTCATTGAACCACATTTTAGTCCTTGATATTAACCGCGTCTCTCGGATTTTCGAAATTCCACTCACAGAAGCGGTAAAATTATGTTTTATGTGATTTTGGAAATTCTCTTAGGAGGTGGGTAAAAGACGGTGAAAAGTTCAATAAAATTTTTATATATCTAAATTTTTTTTAAAATGACTCCAATGAATTGAATTTAAATTATATAGGTATTATGTATCAATTTTGACCTAAAATAAATTTAAATAAAATAAATTACTATTTAAATAAAAAAGCCGATTTTTAAATAGTAACCCATTGTTTTCACTATTCATCAAAAATTGAATGTTTTCAGAAAAATACCAAAATTTCACCCTAGGCTAATTTCGATATTACGAATCCAAAAATGAAGTCCATTCTGAAAAATAAAAATTTCAAAATTTCAAAAAGTGGGTATTACTATTCATAACGGCTAGTTCAATAATATTTTAATAGCTTATCGTTTTTTAGTGAAACTCGGTATTGCGTAGGATGCAAGCTACTGAGGAAGGACGTAGTTGCGTGTAAAGAAAGCCAAGATAGTTTTGTGTGTAGTGAAAGATTACTTTGATGATAAAAGAAAAATATTTCTCATAAAATACTCGGGTGTTACATTCTAACCCCCTTAAAATGAATTTCTCCCTCGAAATTCGTTACTTGTTAACAAACAGATGAGGATACCTCTCCCTCATCATATCCTCAAGATCCCATGTAGCTTCTTCTAATTGGTGGTTCCTCCATAAAAATTTCACCAAGCGAGTGGTCTTGTTCCATAAGACATTTTCGCTACGATCCAGAATCTCTACCGGCTATTCCTCATAAGAAGGATCTTGTTCCAGCGGTACAACTTCTGAGCTGAGTACATGTAAAGGATCGGGTATGTACTTTCTCAGGAGAGATACATGGAACACATCGTGAACTTGGGAGAGATTTGGTGGAAGCACCAATTGGTAAGCTACCTTCCCAACATGATCCAGTATTTCGAAAGGACCGATATATCTAGGGCTCAACTTTCCCTTCTTTCCAAATCTCATTACTCTCTTCCAAGGAGATATTATTAAGAACACTTTATCACCAACTTCAAACTGTAGGTCTTTTCTTTGGTTTTCGGCATAAATTTTGTGTCGACTCTCAGCTGCTCTAATGTGTTGTTGAATAGATCTGACCTTTTCTGCCATCTCATCCTCAATATCAGGTCCTAATAGCTTTCTTTCCCCAACTTCTAGAGTTTGAATTGTTCTCTCAGACTAACCGTCTGTCTGAGGATGATAAGCAGTGCTGAAACTCAACTCTGTATCCAGAGTATGCTGAAGACTTCATCAGAACTTCAAGGTAAACCTCAGATCCCGATCAGATATAATGGAAAGTGGTACTCCATGCAATCTTACCACTTCCTTCACATATATCCTGGAAAGCTGATCTAGAGAAAAATCCTCTCTAATAGTGTTGAAGTGTGCCGACTTTGTAAGAAGATCAACTATGACCCAGATAGAATTATTTCCTTTGGATGTTTTAGGAAGTCCAGTGACAAAGTCTATAGTGATGTTTTCCCATTTCCATTCTGGTATGGGTAATAGTTGTAACATCCCCTTGGACTTCTGTCTCTCAGCTTTAACTTGCTGACAAACCAGGCATCGAGAGACATATTCAGCAATATCTCTTTTCATGCCATCCCACCAGAAGTACCCTTTAGGTCCCTGTACATCTTCATGCTTCCAGGATGAATAGAGAATGAAAAACTATGAGCCTCATCCAGCAGCTCCTTCTTTAATTCTGGGATGGGAGGAACACAAACCCGATTCTTGAACATTATTATCCCATCACAATCAAGGTTGAATTTAGGAACATTTCTCACCATCTTTTGTAACTCTAAATCTTCTTTCTACACCTCTTTAATCTTCACATGTATAGATGGTTGAACATTGAATTGAGAAAGATATGATTTTCCCCTTCCATTATAATTCCAAGATCCATCATTTGTAAATCCATAAATATTGGATATTTTGTGATCCTCGTCATAGATAAGCTAGCATGGTCTTGTCGATTTAATGCATCTACCACATTGTTTGCTTTCCCAGGGTGGTAATGAATTGAGCAGTCGTAATCCTTAATTAGCTCCAACCATCTTCTTTGGCACATATTCAGCTCCTTTTCTGTGAAAATATACTTTAAACTTTTATGATCAGTATAAATGTCACACCTTTCTCCATAAAGATAATGCCTACAATTCTTTAATGCAAAGATTACCGCAGCTAACTCCATATCATGAGTTGGGTAATTTTTCTTATTGATTTTCAATTATCGGGATGCATAAGCTATCACCATATCATTTTGCATAAGAACACACCCCAATCCCTTCTTGAATGCATCACTGTAGGTCACAAACCTTTCTCCACTACAAGGAAGTGTGAGCACAGGTGCACTGGATAACCTTATTTTCAACACCTTGAAGTTCTCTTCACATTCCTCCATCCAAACAAACTTAACTCCTTTTCGAGTCAACTTGGTGAGTGGGTTAGATAATCGTGAAAAATCTTTTAGAAAATGTCGATAATATCCAGCCAAACCAAGAAAACTTTGTATCTCATTTACTGTTGTTGGTCTCGACCATCTTTCGATAACCTCTCTTTTTGTTGGATTCATAGATATCCCCTCTTTTGAGATTATGTGACCCAAAAATGCAACTTTTTGAAGCCAAAATTCATACTTGGTAAATTTGGCATAAAGCTTCTCCTTTATCAGGGACTTCAATATAATTCTCAAGTGATCTTCATGTTCTTCATTTCTCTTTGAATAGACAAGAATATCATCTATAATGACTACCACAAACTGATCAAGATAGTCTCTAAAGACTCTATTCATCAGATCCATGGAGATAGCAGGGGCATTAGTAAGACCAAATGGCATCACTATAAATTCATAGTGTCCATACATTTTACGAAAATCTGTCTTTGGTATATCCTCCCTTTTGACCCTTAATTGATGATACCCTGAACAAAGATCAATCTTGGAAATGTATGGAGCTCCACGTAGTTAGTCAAATAAGTCATCAATGCGTGGGAGAGGATATTTTTTCTTGATAGTGATCTTGTTAAGTTCTCGATAATCAATGCAGAGTCTCATTGATCCATCTTTCTTCTTAACAAACAGAACAGGTGCTCCCCAAGGTGATGCACTAGGGCGTATGAATCCTTTATCAAGATTCTCTTGGAGTTGCTTCTTCAATTATTGCAACTCAATTGGGGCCATTCTATAAGGTGTCTTTGAAATAGGCAAAGCACCCGGTACGAGTTCTATTGAAAACTCAACTTCACGATTTTGTGAAGACCCAGCAATTCCTCTGGAAAGACATCTTCAAACACCCGTACAATGGGCATATTCTTAATCGTGAGTTTCTTACCAACCATTTGAGATAAATAACCTTCATTTAGTGGAATCAAGACCCATAAGATGGAAGAAATTTCCACTGGAAGGTTCTGTTCATCCTTGCATCGATAGACGATCATAGATTGATCTGGAATATGAAATGTGACTTCCCTTCATTGGAAATTGATATGATCTCCATATAAAGAAATCCAATCCATGCCAATAATCACATCAAATTACACTATAGGAAGGATCACAAGATTTGCAGGAATCACTTTCCCACAAACTTCAATCGGAGAAGAATTATAAACTTTTGATGCGGCTGTTGTGCCATTAGGGGTTGTCACAGCCAACTCAACATCTAATTGTTGAGGTAATATGGTGATACCCTTAGAAAATTCTTCAGAAATAGAAGAGTGGGGGGATTCAGAATCAAATAAAACATTTGCTACTTTAGAGTGGATGGTAAGTGTACCCCTCACCACTTCGTTGTCGTACTCCACATCGCCGATAGTAATTGCATGTGACTTCCCTTTTTCTTTAGCCTTAATAGTTTGTTGACATCGATCATCATCATCAACCCTTGGATTTGGGCATTGATTGACATAATTCCCCATCTCCTTGCACTTGAAACATTGAAGGGTAGTAGGTTCATTCTACGTATCCCTTCCATTTTTTTCATCATTATACATCTTCTTCCCATTATTTCGACATTCAATTGCCTGATGACCTTCTTTTACACACTTATAACATTTTCTAGTCCCCTTAAGACAATTTCCTCCATGTTTCTTTCCAAACGTTGAGCATAAGGGAAAACTCATCTACTTTTCAGTGTGCTCTTTATATTTTCCTTTGAATTCCATTTTCCTCTTCTTATCAAACCCATATGACTGATGGGTTACTCCAATATCCATTTCAACTTTGATAGCACATCGAACAATTTCCTCGTAGCTATTGAAGTCCCTTATGCCTAACGCCCTTCGAAGACTTGGTTTTAAGCCACTAAAGAATCGATCGATCTTACTCTCAGGTTGGATAATAATTCCGAAAGCGTTCCTTGAAAGTCTTGTAAAATTTTCTTCATAGGTACCAACAGATTCATCATCCTTTTGCATTAGTTCAAGAAACTCCTTCTCCATCTTTGTTCGAAGAATACGAGGGAAGTACTTATTGAAAAATAAGTTCTTGAACTCGTCCCATTCCATGGACTCAATTTCATCCCTTTGCCTCATATTCATAATAAGATTCCACCATTGATCAAAATCACCTTCCAAACGATACACTGCTAAGGCGACTTTATCATGTTCAGAACATTGAAGAACTGAAAATATCTTTTTAGTGGTACTAATCCATTGTTCAGCCACTAATGGATCAGAAGACCCATTGAATAAAGGTGGACACTACCTCATGAAGGATTCAACAGAATGTTGCTCCTTCCTTTTCTCATTTAGAAGTCCTGCATGATTCATAGCTTGAGAAAGTTATGTGAGCATGGCTACATGATTTTGCATTCCAGCTCCCATAACGTTTGGTTTCTTAGGTGGACAATCATTGCATTTCCCATCGCATTCCGCATTAACATGGTTCCTTTGGGTTCCAGCCATTGACTAAAACCAATAATAATAGTCTGAGAAACACTAATTATAATAGGAAAACCACATAATCAAGAATGAAATTTTACACTTAAGGTCTTATCATAGGTTATTCATGGCAATTTCTAAAACACTATGATTGTGTTCTATGCTTAGACATATCCTTAGGTTTCTTACTAAGGCTTTCACATCCTAGTTTCCAAAGGTTGACAATACCTTTCCTCTGATACCAACTATAACGACCCATACGTCACATAAATTGTTAATACTTCAAAATTAAAGCACACTTATTACAACATATAACAAAACCAGGAAAGGACCATATAGATATAGTTTCTTTAGAAACTGCGAAACATAAACAACTGGTTTATAAAGCATCTACATTGTCTCCCATTTATTTCATCATATCTAGAGTCACTTTTGGCATATCCTACTTAATAACATTCTTTCTGACATGGGAGAATGAAAACATACAGACGGGTGAGATCAAATGCTCAGTAAGGGTAAAAAAAGAAAAATCAATCACATTATAATCATAAGAACCTAACATTTTAGAAATCTTAACCTGCAAAAGAAATCACAATTTTATATCATGGGATAAATCATAGAAGTGATATGTAATCCCAATAATCATAACATAAAACATGAAACATTGTGGCATACACACATAATCACAGAGAATCATTTCTTTGTAGTCAAGACTCATTTCCAAGACTATCTTAGCGGACAAAGTCCATTTTTGAACCGAGTTCACTCCTCGTTTCAGTCCTGTTTCACTGAACCGGATTAACCTGCCATTCCAGCCATGTCTATATCATGAGATATCAATCTTTACCCAATGCATTGGAGGGAGATATATGTCCCACCCATCTCATAATGATACCATTCTTATGTGTGCCACAAAATCATAAATCATACATCATTGCATAACCCATATAATAAAAATGGGATTCCTAAATATCACGACATCATAAAACAATTCATATAAGATAAAGGAATTCATAAAAATAATTCCATCACGAGATAATAAAATCAATGTAATAATATGGATAGAAATAGAACCCTATATTATCTTAGATGGAAAATAATTTTGATTAAACACTTGAACTCCATTCTTGAGGAAAATATCCTTTGTACTTTAAAAACATTTTCCTTTCTTAACATGTCTTAAAATTTTAAACTAAAATAATTTTATTAAAAATAAACTTGAAAACTTGTAAAGGAAGCTTCTTGGAAATAATGTTTTAAAAATCCATTCATTTCGTAAAAAAAGAATTCTTCTCGTACTTTTGTCGGAAAAGTCAAAAAGTACCTCGTATGAAAAATGACAAAAGATTCCTTTCATATATTTTACTAAAAACTCACCGAAAGGTAAAATTGGATTTAAAAAATTGTAGGTGGATGGAAATAATATTACATATTGATGAAAAATGGATGTGGATGATAAAATACACCCCAGTAAATACCAAAGTATAAACAATCTCAGATAAAAAAATGAGATTGTGATATTTTCCCTTACCTTAGGTCCGATTTGCTTCGTAAGTGTCCGAACCTCCTGTATAATGATTTAAATAGTGCCATTGACTTATTCCAGAATCATACTCATTGTTATGTTATCATATATGTTTATATTCTTTGCTTCTTATTAGTAATATTTCATTTCTTCTTGTTATTCGGGTGTTTATTACTTTTTTTTCTTATGCGTGTTTTGTCCAATAAATTTTTATTCTTATCTTTTGGTTATAGATACCTCATTTACAGAATGGTATTAGTGTAATATATATAATATTCATTCATTCAATTCATTTATATAATCATTATACAATGAAGATCATGTAGAACGAGTCACATCCCATCATGGAGACGGTATTCCGTACGTACGCACGAGCGATGATATCGTTCCCATGATCGTGGAATTGTATTGGAGTGTATGTATACTATTTCAGAATCAATAAAACTTTACAATAATCATATATAGTTATTTATTTTCACCATTATACCCATCCAAGTATGTTGGTGGTGGAAAATATATTACACCACGACTTGGAGACGGTATTCCGTATGTACGCACGCGCGGTGATTTCATTTTCCGTAGGATGGATAGATTGTGAAATAGGGTTGTTTCATACATATAATAACATATCAGTATATGAGTGATACTTATGTTATTACTTCATAGAGAAACAACTAAAGAAGAATAAGTGGAAGAAGAAATAAACGTGAAAGAATTGGTAACGGACATTACCTCTTCTTTGAAGCGCCTCTTTGAGACCTCCTCTTAGGGAACTAAAAATGGTCTTTGAAGAAGACCAGGACCTCTAGGATGTTTCTAGGGAAGTGGAGAAGAGAATTTGGCATGGTTTGGCCGAGATTGAAGGCTCAAAGTGGTGTGAGGAAGAGAGGGAGGAGGTTCCCTTTTATAAGGGAGGAGAGGGGAACCTTTGGAAAAACAAAAAATATTATTTTATTATAAAGTCATTTTCGGTTTTTAATAGCTCCGAATTGATATATTTGGAAACTAATGTGGGGATGGGTCGAAAACCTCTCATCCAATATAATTTAGACAAGTTTAGGTATCTATTGTAACCTTATCATATAGATTTAACTTTAAGTTAGATAATTTAACTTTTACCATGTCTTCTTGTTTTCTTACACTATAAGGTTAATAAACATCCTATAACAAGACAAATGAACCCCAAGCTGTTTATTATTAATATATATAACCTTATCTAAGTAATTTGGCCGAACCATATATTTTTAAGAATAAAATAACAATTAATAATATAATATTTGTTTTAAAAACAATTTTATGTCAATTTTGACACTATTTGGTAATTGGTTTTTGTAAAAATCATAACTGAACGATTATATCGAACCAAGTTGATTAAATCAATAATAGAATGTCATATTAAGATAGAAAATTTGTGTAATTCAAAAAAAGTCTCAAATTACATTTATTTGGGTATTTATAACATCAATTATGTTAATATTTCATTAATAATATAATTACTACATCATCATTGTGTCATAAATAAATTAAATTATTTAATGTCTAAAATTTTTAAATAAAATACAATTATTTAGGAAATATTTTTATCTTTCTAATTAATATTTATAGTCGAATTTATCTTATGTATAACAATATATTAAAAATGATTTACTTATTAAACATTGATTTAAACTATTTTAACCCTTCTTTAAATAAATTAATAATAAATGTCTTAATCTAATTCATGTGGGCCTAAATGGTCACATTTTATTCCTAAGGTTGTTTTTGGTCGAATTAAACTTATCCAGTTGAATTAGGACATGTGTTAGGGTAATAATAATATCATTTTTACCCTTAATTACCCTATTTACTTTTAACCGTGGTAAAAAAAGTAAAAAGTTACTATTCACCAAAAATTATTTTCATCTCATTGAACCACATTTTAGTCCTTGATATTAACTGTGTCTCTCGGATTTTCGAAATTCCACTCACAGAAGCGGTAAAATTATGTTTTAGGTGAATTTGGAAATTCTCCTAGTAGGTGGGTAAAAGACGGTGAAAAGTTCAATAAAATTTTTATATATCTAAAATTATTATAAAATGACTCCAATGAATTGAATTGAACTTATATAGGTTTTATGTTTCAATTTTTAACTAAAATAAATTTAAATAAAATAAATAATTATTTAAATAAAAAGTCGGTTTTTAAATAGTAACCCAGTGTTTTCACTATTCATCAAAAAGTGAAAGTTTTCAGAAAAATACAAAAATTTCACCCTAGGCTAATTTCGATATTACGAATCTCAAATTGAAGTCTATATTGAAAAATAGAAATTAAAAAATTTCAAAAAAGTGGGTATTACTATTCATAACGGCTAGTTTTAATAATATTTTAATAGCATATCGTTGTTTAGTGAAACTCGGTATTGCGTACGATGCAAGCTATCGAGGAAGGCTGTGGTTGCGTGTAAAGAAAGCCAAGCTAGTGTTATGTGTAGTGAAAGATTCCTTTGATGATAAAAACAAAATATTTCTCATAAAATTCTTGGGTGTTACATTTATTATGCAAGATTTTATGTATTATGTTAGGGTTTTTAGGAATTGTGTATAAGGATGTGTGGATCTGTTATAAAATGAGGGTGTTTGATCCTGTTATAGATATTCAATGCATTTCGTAAAGGGAAATAGTTAACAGATTTGATTTCTTCTAAGAGAATATGTGAATACACAGTTATAGTTACTCCAACTATAGGAAAGAGTTAACATATTTTTTTTCTCCAAAAATAATGTGGGAATATTCTAAGATGTTTATTCAAAATATGGTATTGAATAAATAAATTAGTTTTCTCTTATGTGATTATGTTAATATACTATGATTGTTTTTCCAATTTTAATCGCGATGGTCATTTTAAGTGTAATTATGATGGTTATTCCAAGAAGAACCGTCATTATTATTCTAATAATAACCATGATTGTTATTCCTTGTATAACTATTAGGGTCACTCCATATGTAATAGTGATATGAAAATGATTCCATAATATCTTACATTTTTTATCTATGATTTATATTTTTTAAAAAAGTTTCATTTATGAAAGAAGTGTTTTCTTCTTATGTGGAAAATATTTTTTCATGAGCTCAATGAATAATTTGAAAAAGGTATGTATTTTATGGGTTTTCATAATTTTTAATATACTAAAATTATATATCATTTTGTTTTCCTTATTAATAATTTTATACTCATTCCAAATATTAAAATATCTTTCATTGGTTTTAATGATTGTAAAGGTAAAAAAGTATTCAAATTGATATTCATAATGATTATTCATGAAATGTAAACATGTTTCTTTTTAAAAGTATTTTTAGTGAAAAAAAGAGAATATAAGTTTTAACTTTGTAATATATATGTTATATATATAAATTTTATTTCCTAACTCTATAAAACTCTAAACATAAAATATATTTTGAAATGTAAAAAATTAATTCTATTATGAAGGAGCTTGATAATGTAATATTTAAGGATATATCCTTATTGTTTTAATCAGATAATAGTATAAATACATTTAGGGGTTAAGATAATGTTATTAGTATGATTTGAAAAGATTTTTACTTATGGTTAATTTAAAATGATAAATAATTCGAATATTAGTAAATTTATTCATATAAACAATGTTTGTTCAAAACGGTCTTCCGTGGAGGAAATGTAGAAGCTAAAGTATAAAGGCACCAAGGGGATGATATCCTTCCATTTAAGAAACCTAAAAATGTTTCAATTAGGACAAAATAATTTGTTGTAGTGATGGATTAGTTGACATAGGCTATATATAGTGGTGATATTGACGTGAGAGATCATCCAGATCTACCACAAAAGAATATAATGACATAGGAGTGTTTTTTGGACAAAATTATCAAAATATTGAATGGATATTCTGATATTATGATATCTAAAGAATGGAATAAATATTTGCAGAATATATTAAATGTCATTGTTTATTCAGAGCATCAAAAGGTAACACTTTCAATTTTTCTATCTGAATGTGAAGATGATCAAAGGTGGAAAATTATTTAGAATAATAAATAAATTGAATAGACTGATATATTTGAAGAAGATGAATTTAAGAATATTTTCTTTGAAAAATACTTTCTTAATATTAATATAATTGTGTTCGAAAAATAATTATTGGATTTGAAACAAAATGGGGAAGATTTAGAGGTTGCATAGGAAGAAATTTTCACCTAATTGGCGAGGTACAATCCATATTTTATCATATATTGTGATGGAAAAATTAATTTTGTTTACTTAAGATGGAATCCAGGATATTGAATGTAATTAGTTTATTAGGAATTAAAATGTTATGAGGAACTTGTGCCATGTACTAAGAAGGATCAAATGGATTTTTTTTATGATCATGCATACATCAACAACCAATAGAAAATGAGGTCTATGTGGAAGGAAAAGGGGAACAATGTATCCAATAAATATGATTGTAAGAAAGTTAGATTTTGATTTTGTGGGAGTTTTCTTAAAAAGAACATCAATAAATTCCTTGTGAAGTATATTAAGTGTCTCTAATGTCATAATTTTGTGAATATGCCTTGTAATAATAATGATAATGATCATAGAAGTGGTAAGGTGAATTTGGATAAAAATGAATTAATGTATTTTAAATGTAAAAAGATGGTTCATTATGAATATGTATATTTGAATAAGAACCAGAATGATGGGAAGCATCCAAACTCTAAGAACAAATGTGTTGTCGAATAATTTGAAACTACTTCAATAGATGTTTGGTAGTCAAATGATGTTGTATCAGTGTAACGTCCCGACCCTAGTTACCCAGAGTTGGTGCATTATTACATGATATTGGCATGATCACAAGAAAGATCAAATCTCGAAAGAACGATTGGTTTAGTATCCTTGGAAACACTAGATATATTCATAAGGTTTACATTACTTCATAAAATGAAAACTAAAATAACATAGTCTCCATAGTCCACACTCCTATCCCCTCACACTATCCCTGCATGTCATTCATAAATTACTTCTTCACATCATGGGAAAAATAAAACATAAAAAAGGGGTGAGCTAAAATGCCCAGTAAGGATAACAATATAGCAGAAACTTTCATAAATAGGAATAAACATTTAAGGCAATGTATAACTAAAAAAATCCTTTTAAACTTGAACTTCAACATAGTATGGCAAAAGTAAAATGGAATAATTCCATTTACATATTCACATGGATATTCTACTAATCTAATAATCACATGCAATATCAATAACCACTTTCATAATAATGGAATGCATAATGCCAGACTATCATAACCACATAGCCAAGGCCTCATGCCAAGACTACAAATACTATTTTTCAAAGGCCTTGTTCCAAGACACTAGTTTGTCCCATTAGACCTACTGATGCATCGAGGAGCTATAGCGGGCTCCACCCATCACATTTTAAGTCCAATGCATTCCCATATGAAAAGGTTTTATTATAACATAAAAATTCGTATTAACACTAGCATAAGAAATTTCAATACTTTCACCATAAACTATGAACGGTATAAAAATAGCACATCCACAGTCAAATATATCACAAAACCTTCAATACATTATAGAAGTTTTGTATCATAATAAATCAACATCAAATAAGCGTAAAATCCATCAAAGGATGTGGACATAGATGAAATCAAATCTCTTTTTAGAGAAATATATATTTCTATTTTGAAATCATTTAAGAGTCATATATTTATGAAATAAAAAATTTTCTTTGAAAATATTCTTATAAGCTTGTAGGTGAAGCTTCGACAATTTTATAACGGCGGAAAATAACCGCACCAGCTGTATAAGTTAAAAAAACATTTTTACCTTAATTCTGTCGAAAAGGTTAAAAAGCACCTTGTTTGGAAAACGACGAAAATATTCCTTTATAAACCACTTATAAAAATTCAAACAAGGGTATAAATGACTTTAACCCATATTATTTTAAATAGTAAAAATGTTTTGAAATACATTTTTAAGAAACATGGATGTGGATGATAAAGAGATCCTAGTAGATTATTACGTATAAACAACCTCGAATAATGAAGAGATTGCGAAATAAACAATTACCTTGTACTTTTCCTTGGTTAAGGGTAGGTTAACCTCCTGTTCAATGGTGAAATAATTGTTATTAAATTATACAAGAATCATATATATTAATATGATATCATATATGATCTTTTAACCTTGCTTTGTTAATAATATCTTAGAATTATCGTCGTTTTGGGTGTTAACTTACTCGTTTTATTTTATATGTTTTGTTACGTAAGCTATGTTTGTATGTAAAGGTTGTATCTTATTCATATCCAGAATGATATCAAGTACTTAAACATTATTTTTAAATCATCAAATGATAATTATTCTTGAATGGATACGATAGAGAATGAATCTCATCGCGTTCGTGGAGACGGTAGTCCGTCCGTACGCCCGAGCGACAATATAATTCTTTTGATATTAAAATAATATATAATTGGATGGGATAACAGATATACAGAATCATTATCATGTTATATTTATTATTTACATGAGTTACACATCATTATTATACCCATCAAGATAATAATTTATTGAATAACAATTACACCATGACGTGGAGACGGTAAGCTGTACGTACGCACGTATGGTGACATGTTATTCAAAGGGTGGATAGAATACTGAATATGGTTGTACCATATTTATAATAACATAACAGTATATATAAGATACTGGAGTTATTATTTTATAATGGTAATAACAAAGAAAGAAGTAGTGGAAGAAGAAATGAATTAGAAAAAGGGTGGTGAAAACATTACCTCTTCTTCGGGTTCTTCCTTTTGATTTGATCAAAAGGGCTCTTTGGTTGGCTTTCTGACTAAAGTAAGGCCTCTAGGATGAAGTGAGGCATTTTGAGAGAGTATTTGGGCAGAGTTTGGCCGATCCAAAAGGCTTTGAAGGTGTGAGTTAATGAGAAGGGGGCGTGTCCTTTTATAAGAGGGGTGAGGGGCACCTTTGGAAAAGCTAGAAATATTATTTTATAATAAATTCATATTCAGTTTCTAATGGCTCCAAAGTTGATTATTCAAAGGTTAAGGTGGGGATAGGTCGAAAAACATTCAACCAATAGAATTTAGGTAGGTTTGGGTTACTATATTAACCTTACATTTTATTTTTAACTCTTAGTTAATTAGTTTGACATTTACCATGTCACTTTTTATTTTTATATTATATCGTTAATAAACATACTATATACATCCAAGAGACCCCCAAGTAGCCCATTAGTAATACACCTATCATGATATAAGTCTCTTGGCCGAACCTTATATTTTTAGGAATTTGATATCAATTAATAATATAATATTTGTTCTAAAAACTCTTTTATATCAATTTTTACACTATTCAATAGTTGATTTTTGTGAAACTTATAACAGAATTATTACTTCAAAAAAAGTTAATTAAATCAATCCTAATATATCATATTATCCTGTAAAAATATTTTAATTCATTAAAAATCTAAAATTATATTTATTTGGGAATTTATAATATCAATTATTTTAATTTTTCACTATTATGGTAATTACTTCATCATCATTGTGTCATAAATAAATTAAATTATTTAATGTATAAAAATTATAAATAAAATATCATTATGTAGGAAATAATTTTATCTTTCTAATGAATATTTACAATCGAATTTATCTTATGTATAAACCAATATTAAAAATGTTTTAGTAAATAAACATTGATTTTAACTCTTTTAACTCTTGTTTGAATTAAATAATAATAAATGTCCTAATCTACTCCAAGTGGAACTAAATGATAATGTTTTATTCCTAAGGGTTTTTTTGGTCGAGATACACTTGTCCAATAGAATTAGGACATGTGTTAGGGTAATATTAATATCATTTTTACCCTTAATTACACTATTTACTTTTAACCGTGGCAAATAAAAGTAAAAAGTTACTATTCACAAAAAATTATTTTCATCTTATTGAACCACATTTTACTCCTTCATATTAACCATGTCTCTCATATTTTCGAAATTCCATTCACAGAAGCTGTAAAATTAAGTTTTATGAAAAATTCAGTTTTTTAACTACCACTTAGTAGTTTCACTATTCATCAAAAATTGATGTTTTTCAGAACAATGCCAAAATTTCACCCTAAGATTTAATTGATATTCCGAATTCAAAATTGATTTCTATTTTACAAAATTCAAAACATATAATATGCATTAATTAATTTTATAATTAATTCCCACTGTCACAACAAATAGTGTGTTTTTATGAAACAATATATACCAAAAGATTGACAATTGTTTAAGTCAAATTTCAAAGTGAAATTAATTATAATGAACACCATTGGATAAAATGGTAAAAAAATATTATAATTATACTTTAAAACCACTAAATAATATAATTTATCACTATAAATTATTTTGATTAAAAAAGTTGTTTTTAAGTATTTTTCACTATTCATCAAAATTGGATGTTCTCAGAAAAATACCAAAAATTCATCTTAGGATAATTTCGATATTGCGAGACCAAAAATGAAGTCCATTTTGAAAAATAAAATTTATATAATTTCAAAACGTTGGTATTACTATTCATAACGGCTAGTTTGATGGGTTGTGGTGTGTTAGAACTCGATGTTGCGTACAACACACGCTATCACATTATTCAAAGAGAAGCGTACCGTAGAAGCTTGGGGTGTTACATTCTCCCCTCCTTCAAATAATTTTGTCCTAGAAATTTCCAAAATACTACCGCATGAAAAGACTCGGGTTGTTTTTCATCATAAGTTCCTCTGGTTCCCACGTTGCCTCTTCCATCTTATGATTTCTCCACAAAACTATTACCAGACACGTCGTCCGGTTTCTCAGTACATGTTCTCTTGTATCAAGAATCCTGACAGGCTCTTCACAATAAGACAGATCAGGTTCCAGTTCTAATTCTTCATAGGTGAGTACATGTGTTGGGTCAGGCATGTATTTTTTCAACAGAGATACGTAGATCACATCGTGAACTTTGGAGAGACTTGGCGGCATTGCCAATCGGTAAGCTACATTCCCAATTTGTTCTAGAATTTCGAAAGGTCCGATGTACCTGGGACTCAATTTACATTTCTTACCAAAATGTATGACTCCCTTCCATGGAGATAACTTCAGGAAAACATGATCACCGACATGAAATTCCAAATCCTTCCTTCGATTATCGGCATAGCTTTTTTTCCTACTTTGATCTTTTTGATGTGATTTTGGATTACCTTCACCCTTTCCGTCGTTTCCTCCACTAGTTCTGGACCTACATGTTTTCTTTCACCAACGTCATCCCAACAGGTTGGTGTGCGACATCTCTTTCCATATAATGCTTCATATGGCGCCATCTGAATACTCGAATGGAAGCTATTGTTGTAGGAAAATTCTACCAAAGGTAAATATTGATCCCACATACCCTGAAATTCAAGTGAACAAGATCTCAACATGTCTTCTAAGGTTTGAATAGTCCATTCTAATTGTCCGTCTGTCTGAGGGTGGTAGGCAGTTCTCAAATGAAGTTCAGTATCCAGGGATTTCTGAAGACTCTTCCAGAATCTTGAAGTAAAACGGGGATCACGATCAGAAACAATCGATAGGGGTAATCCATGAAGTCTCACAACATCATTAATATATAGTCTTGCTAGGCGTTCCAGTGGTAGATCTTCTCTTATAGCAAGAAAATGTGCTGACTTGGTAAGACAATCAACAATAACCCAAATTGCATAATCCCTTCTAGGAGTCTTTGGTAGCCCCATGACAAAGTCCATCGTAATATTATTCCATTTCCACTCCGGTATGGGAAGAGGTTCCATGACTCCTCCAGGCTGTTGCCTTCCATCTTTCACTTGTTGAAAAACCATACATCTTGACAGAAAATCAGCAATCTCCCTCTTCATGTTGTCCCACAAAAAATGTTCCTTCAAATCTCTATACATTTTGGTGCTCCCAGGGTGTATAGAGAAATTGGAACTATGATCATCTTCCAACAATTCCCTTTTTAGATTAGGTATATCGGGAACACAAAGCCTCTTCCCGAATTTGAAAATTCCTTCTTCACACACAAATTCTCTCAATATTCCATCATTCAGATCTTTAATCTTCTTCTGAAATTCTTCATCATCAGTCTGAGAACTCTTAATCCTTTCTAGTAATGATGGTTTGGAAACCATTTGAAAAAGCATTGATGTTTCACCTTCCCTGGTTATTCCCATGTCCATCTTCACTAGATCCATGAAAATTGGATCCCTTTGAATTCTCATATTGTTCAAAACACCATGATCTTTTCTGCTCAAAGCATCTTCCACCTTGTTTTCTTTCCCCAGGTGGTAGTGTATCGTACAATCATAATCCTTGAGTAATTCAATCCATATTCTTTGCCTCATGTTGAGTTCTTTTTGTGAGAAAATATACTTCAAACTCTTGTGATCAGTATAAATCTCACATTTTTCGCCATAGAGGTAGTGACTCCATATCATCAAAGCAAAGATCACAGCTGCTAACTCATGATCATGAGTAGGATAGTTTTGCTCAGGAATTTTCAACTGTCATGATGCATAGGCAATAACCCTATCATTTTGTATAAGGACACAACCAAGTCCTTTCATCGATGCATCACTATAAATAACGAACCCATCATTCCCCGATGGTAGAGTCAATAGAAGATCATTGACTAATCTTCTCTTCAGTTCTTCAAAACATTCTTCACACTCTTTTGTCCAAACAAATTTAACCCCTTTACGTGTGAGCTTCGTTAATGGGTTAGCCAATCGGGAAAAATTCTGGACGGAACGTCGATAATAACCTGCTAAACCAATAAAACTACGTACCTCAGTTATATTCGTAGGTGCTGGACACTCTTGGATTGACTTGGTCTTAGAAGGATCAACAGAGATTCCATCTTTAGAGAAAATATGGCCAAGAAAAGAAATCTACTGAAGCCAGAATTCACAGTTGATAAACTTTCCATATAATTCATGTCTTCCCAGAGTCTTCAAGATAATGCTCAAGTTATTTTCATGATCTTCGTAGATTTTTGAGTATACCAAGATATCATCAATAAATACCACCACAAATTCATCGAGATATTCCTTGAAAACTCTATTCATCAGATACATGAGTACAGAGGGGGCATTATTCAATCCAAAAGGCATTACTATAAACTCATAATGCCCGTACCTGGTTCGAAATGTTGTCTTCAGAATGTCTTCCTTCTTTACACACAACTGTTGGTATCCAGATCGAAGGTCAATCTTTGAAAAGTATTGAGCTCCATGCAGTTGGTCAAATAAATCATCAATGCGAGGTAGGGGATACTTGTTCTTTATTGTTATAGCATTGATCTCCCTATAATAGATACATAACCTCATAGATCCATCTTTCTTTTTAATAAAAAAAATCGGGCATCCCCATGGAGAAACACTAGGGTGAATAAATCCTTTATTACTCAATTACTCTAGTTGTTTCTTTAGTTCGACTAATTCTACAGTGGCCATTCAATAAGGGGTCTTCGATATAGGCCTTGATCCAAGAAATTAAATCAATGGAAAAATCAACTTCTCGTTCTGGAGGATGTCCAGGTAAATCTTCCGGAAATACATCTACATATTCTTTCACAATAGGTACATACTATATTTGAACATTCCTTTCCTCACCCATTATCATTTCATTCTCTTCCTCCCTAATAATTGAATTTAGTTGAGCTACTGGGGGTGGATCTAGATAATAATTAGGTGGTGACGATTCTGTTCTAAAGATAAGGTGTTCCTTATCATTATCATCAAGAATCATAACCTCTTTCTTCTTACAATAAATCTTTGCATCATAGTCCGAAAGCCAGTCCATACCGAGGATTATATCAAACTCAATCATAGGTATGATGATGAAATCAGTAGATAAAGAACATTTATGTGCTCTAATGGGGACGAATTCACAAAACATTGTTGCAATGATACTTATCTTAGGAGTTTTAACTGACAACTCCCTTGTTAAATCAAATTGGAAATATCTAATTTTCTTAGAAAACTGGGAAGATATGAAACAATGCGATGATCCAGAATCAAATAATTCATTTTCTAAACTTTAGGAAACCATTAAATTACCTGCCACCACGTCTTTAGGAGCTTCTACCTCAGTAGTAGTGATAACATAAGATTGGCCTTGATCCCTTGGCCTTTTCTGAGGTATGTTCTCCTGACACTTAGGACATTCATTTGCATAACGCCCCATCTCCCTGCAATTGTAGCACTGAACATTGGTAGCTTCTTTCTTCCCTTTGCAATCACAAGCTTGGTGGGATTTTTCACAACACTTGTAACAGACTCCCATTCCCATCAAGCAAGTACCGAGGTGTTTCTTCTCACATTTACCACAGGATGGATGTTCAACATTTCCCTTCTTCCACTTGTTTCCATTCCCAGATTGATCAGAAGATCTCTTCTTCTCTTTCTTTTATTTAAAGACATAAGACATAGGGAATTCCTTTTCGGTCTTGATAGCACATGAGACAATGTCTTCGTACGACGAGAAGGATTGTGATACTAATGATCGACGGAGAAATGGTTTTAACCCATCAAAGAAACTATCAATATTACTTCTTGGGTTACGTATATAATCTCCAGCATACCTTGCTAACCTTGTAAAGTTAGCCTCATACTTTGTGATATTCTCATCCTCCTTTTGTCTCAAACTCAGAAATTTCCTTTCCATATCTGCTCGATGGTCGCGAGGAAAGTATTTTTCTAAAAACAGATCTTTGAACTCCCTCCATTCCATATTTGATACTTCATCATCTTCCTTCATATTTTGAATGAATGACCACCATTGATCAACATCTCCAGTGAGGTGGTAAACTGCCATGATAACGTTTTCCCTTTCACTACTCCCCAAAGCCTGAAATATTTTCTCTAGGGAAAATATCCATTGCCCAGCTACTAATGGATTTTTACTCCCACTGAATGTTGGTGGTTTTTGCCTCATGAAGTGATCTAACATTGATCCTCCACGCTAGGGATTAGGGTGCTCCATACGGGTAAGGTTATTATTCATAACCTGAGTAAGTTGTCCCAGTATGGTGATTAGCTGATCGACACCAGTTGTATCACCAGCTCCACTATAATTATCTTGATCAGGAGGGAAATCCCTACATGGAGTGCATGCATTGATATAGTTTCCATTTCTTCCACTAGGCGCCATTTCTAAATAATGGCATAAACTAGATCAGTTTATGAATGAAAATACATAATCTCATACTTATAAAACACTTAACATAAATTGAACTATTTATGGATATATTCCATAATCATAAAAAATGTTTTCTTTGAGGAAGAATATACTCATAAACCCTTCATAATGATTTTTAAAGAAAATGATAGTTATCCTAAGCATATCCCCCGGGAGTGTCGTAACCAAGAGTGCAGCAAGGCCCGTTGTCGTGCACTAGTTCCCGTTCGAGTCTAGCTCAAAGTGGTATTTTTGGGGTTTACCCCTAGGTACATCTGTGCCAGATCCGCCTCTACCTGCTCGTATCCAGACATGGATGTATTGCTCGGAAAACTCACAAAATCTCTACAATACCAAAATTCTAGGAAGTTCTTCTATACTAATCCTCAAATTCCATCTTAAATCTATGTACTCTAATCAGAGATTATCTAAATCTAGCTTCCAAGGTTTGTACTAAACTTCCTCTGATACCAACTGTAACGCCCCGACCCCAGTTACCCAGAGTCGGTGCATTATTAGATGACATTGGCATGATCACAAGAAAGATCAAATCTCAAAATACCGATTGGTTTAGTAGCCTTGGAAACACTAGATATATTCATAAGGTTTACATTACATCATAAAATGAAAACTAAAACAACATAGTCTCCATAGTCCACACTCTTATCCCCTCACACTATCCCTGTAGGTCATTCATAAATTAATTTTTCATATCCTGGGAAAAATAAAACATAGAAAAGGTGTGAGCTCAAATGCCCAGTAAGGATAACAATATAGCAGAAACATTCATAAATAAGAATAAACATTTAAGGCAATGTATAACTAAAACAAAAGTCTTTTAAACATGAACTTCAACATAGTATGGAAAAAGTAAAATGTAATAATTCCATTTACTTATTCACATGGATATTCTACTAATCGAATAATCACATGCAATATTAATAACCACTTTCATAATGATGGAATGCATAATTCCAGACTATCATAACCACATAGCCAAGGCCTCGTGCCAAGACTACAAATAATATTTTTCCAAGGCCTTATGCCAAGACACTAGTTTGTCCCATGAGACCTACCGATGCATCGAGGAGCTATAGCGGGCTCCACCCGTCACATATTAAGTCCAATGCATTCCCATATGAAAAGGTTTAAACATAACATAAACATTTGTATTAAAACTAGATTACAAAATGTCAATACTTTCACCGTAAACTATGAACGGTATAAAAATAGCACATCCATAGTCAAACATATCACAAAACCTTCAATACAATATTGAATTATTTTATCATAATAAATCAACTTCAAATAAGCGTAAAATCCATCAAAGGATGTTGACATAGGTGAAATCAAAACTCTTTTTAGAGAAATATATCTTTCTATTTTGAAACCATTTAAGAGTCATATATTTATGAAATAAAACATTTTCTTTGAAAATATTATTATAATATTGTAAGGGAAGCTTCGACGATTTTATAACGGCGGAACATAACCGCACCCGCCATATAAGTTAAAAAAAAATTCTTACCTTAATTCTGTCAAAAAGGTTAAAAAGCACCTTGTTTAGAAAACGACGAAAAGATTTCTATATAAACCACTTATAAAAAGTAAATCAAGGGTATAAATGAATTTAACCCATATTCTTGTAAATAGTAAAAATGTTTTGAAATACATTTTTAAGAAACATGGATGTGGATGATAAAGAGATCCCAGTAGATTATTACGTATAAACAACCTCGAATAATAAAGAGATTGCGAAATAAACTCTTACCTTGTACTTTTATTTGGTTGAGGGTAGGTTAAAATCCTGTATAATGGTGAAATAATTTTTATTAAATTATACAATAATCATATATATTAATATGATATCATATATGATCTTTTAACATTGCTTTGTTAATAATATCTTAGAATTATCGTCGTTTCGGGTGTTAACTTACTCGTTTTATTTTATATGTTTTGTTACGTAAGCCATGTTTTTCATGGATAGGTTGTATATTATTCATATGCAGAATGATATCATGTCCTTAAACATTTTTTTTAAATCATAAAATGATAATTATACTTGAATGGATACGATGGAGAATGAATCTCATCGCGTTCGTGGAGACGGTTGTCCGTACGTACGCACGAGCGACAATATCATTCTTTTGATTTTGAAATAATATATAATTGGATGGTATAACATATATACAGAATCATTATCATGTTATATTTATTATTTACATGAGTTAAACATCATTATTATACCCATACAGATAATAATTTATTGAATAACAATTACACCACGATGTGGAGACTGTAAGTCGTACGCACGCACGTATGGTGAAATGTTATTCAACGGGTGGATAGAATACTGAATATGGTTGTACCATATTTATAATAACATCACAGTATATATAAGATACTGGAGTTATTATTTTATAATGGTAATAACAAAGAAAGAAGAAGTGGAAGAAGAAATGAATTTGAAAAAGGGTGGTGAAAACATTACATCTTCTTCGGGTTCTTCCTTTTGATTTGATCAAAAGGGCTCTTTGGTTGGCTTTCTGACTAAAGTAAGGACTCTATGATGAAGTGAGGGATATTGAGAGAGTATTTGGGAAGAGTTTGGCCGAGCCAAAAGGCTTTGAGGGTGTGAGGTAATGAGAAGGGTGAGTGTCTTTTTATAAGAGGGGTGAGGGGCACCTTTGGAAAAGCTAGAAATATTATTTTATAATAAATTCATATTTGGTTTCTAATGGCTCAAAAGTTGATTATTAAAAGTTTAAGGTGGGGATAGGTCGAAAACCATTCAACCAATAGAATTTAGACAGGTTTGGGTTACTATATTAACCTTATCTTTTATTTTTAACTCTTAGTTAATTAGTTTGACATTTACCATGTCACTTTGTATTTTTATATTATATAGTTAATAAACATACTATATACATACAAGAGACCAAAAAGTGGTCCAATAATGATACACCTATCATGATATAAGTCTCTTATCCTAACATCATATTTTTAGGAATTTAATATCAATTAATAATATAATATTTTTTTAAAAAAACTATTTTTTTTTCAATTTTGACACTATTCAATAGTTGATTTTTATGAAACTTATAACAGAATGATTAATTCGAAAAAATTTAATTAAACCAATTATAATATGTCATATTATCCTATAAAATTAGTGTAATTCATTAAAAGTCTCAAATTATATTTATTTGGGTATTTATAATATCAATTATTTTAATTTTTTACTATTATGGTAATTACTCCATCATCATTGTGTCATATATATATCAAATTATATAATGTATAAAAATTATAAATAAAATATTATTATGTAGTAAATGTTTTTATCTTTCTAATGAATATTTACAATCGAATTTATCTTATTTATAACCCTATAATAAAAATGTTTTAGTTAATAATCTTTGATTTTAACTCTTTTAACTCTTCTTTGAATTAAATAATAATAAATGTCCTAATCTAATCCAAGTGGACCTAAATGATAATATTTTATTCCTAAGGTTGTTTTTGGTCGAGATACACTTGTCCAATAGAATTAGGACATGTGTTAGAGTAATATTAATATCATTTTTACCCTTAATTACCCTATTTACTTTTAACCGTGGTAAATAAAAGTAAAAAGATACTATTCACCAAAAATTATTTTCATCTCATTGAAACAAATTTTACTCCTTGATATTAACCTTGTCTCTCGGATTTTCGAAATTCCATTCACAGAAGCGGTAAAATTAAGTTTTATAAAAAATTCAGTTTTTTAACTACCACTTTGTAGTTTCACTATTCATCAAAAATTGAAGTTTTTCAGAACAATGCCAAAATTTTACCCTAAGCTATAATTGATATTCCGAATTCAAAAATGATGTCTAATTTAATAAATTTCAAACATATAATTTTAATTAATAAATTTTATAATTAATTCCCGTTGTCACAACAAATAGCGTGTTTTTAAGAAACAATATATACCAAAAGATTGACAATTGTTTTGGTCCAATTTCAAATTGAAATTAATTATAATGAACACCATTGGATAAAATGGTAAAAAAATATTCTAATTATACTTTAAAACCACTAAATAATATAATTTATCACTATAAATTATTTTTATTGAAAAAGTTTTTTTAAGTATTTTTCACTATTCATAAAAATTGGAAGTTCTCAGAAAAATACAAAAAATTCATCTTCGGATAATTTCGATATTCTGAAACCAAAAATGAAGTCCATTTTGAAATATAAAATATATATAATTTCGAAAAGTAGGTATTACTATTCATAACGGCTAGTTTGATTGGTTGTAGTGTGTTAGAACTCGATGTTGTGTACAACACACGCTATCGCATTATTCAAAGAGAAGCGCACTATAGAAGCTTGGGGTGTTACATTCTCCCCTACTTCAAATAATTTCGTCCTCGAAATTTCCAGAATACTACCGCATGAAAATACTCGTGTGGTTCTTCATCATAAGTTCCTCGGCTTCCCACGTTGCCTCTTCCATCTTATGGTTTCTCCACAAAACTTTTACCAGATGCGTCGTCCGGTTTCTCAGTACTTGTTCTCTTGTATCAAGAATCCTGACAGGATCTTCACAATAAGACAGATTGGGTTCCAGTTCTAATTCTTCATAGGTGAGTACATCCGTTGGGTCAGGCATGTATTTCCTCAACAGAGATACGTGGAACACATTGTGAACTTTAGAGAGACTTGGCGGTATTGCCAATCGGTAAGCTACAACCCCAATTCGTTCTAGAATTTCGAAAGGTCTGATGTACCTGG
Organism: Viscum album; assembly: GCA_963277665.1. Classification (NCBI taxonomy): domain Eukaryota; kingdom Viridiplantae; phylum Streptophyta; class Magnoliopsida; order Santalales; family Viscaceae; genus Viscum; species Viscum album. Next base: position 878,062,114 of record OY728153.1, on the reverse strand, counting down.
GACTCAATTTACCTTTCTTACCAAAACGTATGACTCTCTTCCAAGGAGATACCTTCAGGAAATCATGATCACCGACTTGAAATTCCAAATCCTTCCTTCGATTATCGGCATACCTCTTTTGCCTACATTGAGCTGCTTCGATGTGATTTTGGATTACCTTCACCTTTATCATCGTTTCCCCCCCCAGTTTTGGACCTACAAGTTTTCTTTCACCAACTTCATCCTAACAGGTTGGTGTGAGACATCTCTTTCCGTATAACGCTTCATATGGTGCCATCTGGATACTCGAATGGAAGCTATTGTTATAGGAAAATTCTACCAAAGGTAAATATTGATCCCACATACCCTAAAAGTCATGTGAACAAGATCTCACCACGTCTTCTAAGGTTTGAATTGTCCGTTCTGATTGTCCATCTATCTGAGGGTTGTAGGCAATGCTCAAATTAAGTTCAGTATCTAGGGATTTCTGAAGAATCTTCCAGAATCTTGAAGTAAAACGGGGATCACGATCAGAAACAATCGATAGGGGTACTCCATGAAGACTCACAACTTCATTAATATATAGTCTTGCTAGACGATCCAGTGGTAGATCTTCTCTTATAGCAAGAAAATGTGCTGAATTGGTAAGACGATCAACAATAACCCATATTTCATTGTTCCTTCCAGCTTTCACTTGTTGACAAACCATACATCTTGACAAAAAATCGGCAATCTCCCTCTTCATGTTGTCCCACCAAAAATTTTCATTCAAATATCTATACATTTTGGTGCTCCCAGGGTGTAAAGAGAAATTGGAACTATGAGCATCTTTCAACAATACCCTTTTTAGATCAGGTATATCGGGAACATAAAGCCTCTTCCTGTATTTCAAAATTTATTCTTCATACACAAAGTCTCTCAATCTTCGATCATTCACAACTTTAATCTTCTTTTGAAATTATTCATCATCGGTCTGAGAACTCTTAATCCTTTCTAGTAAAGATGGTTTGGCAACCATATGAAAAATCATTGATGTTTCACCTTCCCTGGTTATTCCCATGTCCATCTTCAGTAGATCCATGAAAATTGGATCCCTTTCAATTATCATATTGTTCAAAACTCCATGATCTTTTCTGCTCAAAGCATCTTCCACCTTGTTTTCTTTCCCCGAGTGGTAGTGTATCGTACAATCATAATCCTTGAGTAATTAAAGCCATCTCAATTTCCTCGTGTTGAGTTCTTTTTGTGAGAAAATATACTTCAAACTCTTGTGATCAGTATAAATCTCATATTTTTCACCATAGAGGTAGTGCCTCCAAATCTTCAAAGCAAAGATCATAGATGCTAACTCAAGATCAGGAGTAGGATAGTTTTGATCATGAATTTTAAACTGTCGTGATGCATAGGAAACAACCCTATCATTCTGCATAAGGACACAACCAAGTCTTTTCATCGATGAATCACTATAAATAACGAACCCATCATTCCCTGATGGTAGAGTCAATATAGGAGCATTGAATAATCTTCTCTTCATTTCTTCAAAACATTCTTCACACTCTTTTGTCCAAACAAATTTAACCCCTTTACATGTGAGCTTCGTTAATGGGTTAGCCAATCGGGAAAAATTCTGGACAAAACGTCGATAATAACCTGCTAAACCAATAAAACTACGTACCTCAGTTATATTCGTAGGTACTGGGCATTCTTGGATTGCCTTGGTCTTAGAAGTATCAACAAAGATTCCATCTTTAGAGACAATATGGCCAAGAAAAGAAATCTCCTGAAGCCAGAATTCACACTTGCTAAACATCCCATATAATTCATGTCTTCTCAGAGTCTTCAAGATAATGCGCAAGTGATTTTCATGATCTTTGTAGCTTTTTGAGTATACCAAGATATCATCAATAAATACAACCACAGATTCATAGATATATTTCTTGAAAACTCTATTCATCAGATCCATGAATACAGAGGGTGCATTAGTCAATCCAAAAGGCATTACTGTAAACTCATAATGCCCGTACCTGGTTCGAAATGATGTCTTAGGAATGTCTTCCTTCTTCACACAAAACTGATGGTATCCAGATCGAAGGTCAATATTTGAAAAGTATTGGGCTCCATGCAGTTGGTCAAATAAATCATCAATGCGAGGAGGGGATACTTGTTCTTTATTGTTATAGTATTAATCTCCCTATAATTGATACATAACCTCATAGATCCATCTTTATTTTTAACAAAGAGAACAGGGGATCCCATGGAGAAACACTGGGGCAAATAAATCCTTTTTTACTCAATTCCTCTAGTTTTTTATTTAGTTCGACTAATTATACAGTGGAAATTCTATAAGGGGTCTTTAATATAGGCCTTGATCCAGGAATTAAATCAATTGAAAACTCAACTTCTCGTTCTGGAGGATGTCTAGGAAAATCTTCCAGAAGTAAATCTACATATTCTTTCACAACAGGTACATCCTCTATTTGAACATTCCTTTCCTCGTCCATAGTCATTTCATTCTCTTCCTCCCCAATAATTGAATTTAGTTGAGCTACTGGGGGTGGATCTAGATAATAATTAGGTGGTGAAGATTCTTCTCTAAAGATAAGGTGTTCCTTATCATTATCATCAAGAATCATAAACTCTTTCTTGTTACAATAAATCGTTGCATCATAGTCTGAAAGCCAGTCCATACCGAGGATTATATCAAACTCAATCATAGGTAGGACGATGAAATCAGCAGATAAAGAACATTTATGTGCTCTAATGGGGACGAATTCACAAAACTTTGTTGCAATGATACTTCCCTTAGAAGTTTTAACTGACAACTCCCTTGTTAAATCAAATTGGAAATATCTAATTTTCTTATAAAACTGGGATGATATGAAACAATGCGATGATCCAGAATCAAATAATGCATTTGCTAAACTTTAGGAAACCATTAAATTACCTGCCACCACGTCTTTCGGAGCTTCTACCTCAGCATTAGTGATAACATAAGATTGGCCTTGATCCCTTGGCCTTTTCTAAGGTAAGTTCTCCAGACGCTTAGGACATTCATTTGCATAATTCCCCATCTCCCTGCAATTGTAGCACTGAACATTGGTAGCTTCCTTCTTTCCATTACAATCACGAGCTTGGTGGCCTTTTTCCCCACGCTTGTAATAGACTCTCGTTCCCTTAAAGCAAGTACTAGGGTGTTTCTTCCCACATTTACCATAGGATTTATATTCAACATTTCCCTTCTTCTGCTTATTTCCATTCCTAGATTGATTATCAGATCTCTTTTTCTCTTTCTTTTCTTTAAAGTCATAAGACTTAGAGAATTACTTTTCGGTCTTGACAGCACATGAGACAATTTCTTCGTACGACGATAAGGATTGTGATACTAAGGCTCAACAGAGAAATGGTTTTAACCCATCAAAGAAACGATCAATCTTACTTCTTGGGTTACATATATAATCTCCAGCATACCTTGCTATCCTTGTAAAGTTAGCCTCATACTTTGTGACATTCCCATCCTCCTTTTGTCTCAGACTCAGAAATTTCCTTTCCATATCTGCTCGATGGTCACGAGGAAAGTATTTTTCTTAAAATAGATCTTTTAACTCCCTCCATTCCATATTTTATACTTCATCATCTTCCTTCATATTTTGAATCAATGACCACCATTGATCAGTACCTCCAGTGAGGCGGTAAACTGCCGTGATAACTTTTTTCCTTTTCACTACTCCCCAAAGCCTGAAATATTTTCTCTAGGGAAAATATCCATTTCACAACTACTAAGGGATTAGTAATCCCATTGAACGTTGGTGGTTGTTACCTCATGAAGCGATCTAACATTGATCCTCCACACTATGGATCAGGGTGCTCCATACGGGTAAGGTTATTATTCATAACCTGAGTAAGTTGTCCCAGTATGGTGATTAGCTGATCGACACCAGTTGTATCACCAGCCCCACTATAATTATCTTGAGAAGGAGGGAAATCCATACATGGAGTGAATGCATTGATATAGTTTCCATTTCTTCCACTAGGCGCCATTTCTAAAGAATGGCATAAACTAGATCAGTTTATGAATCAAAATACATAATCACATACTTATAAAACACTTAACATAAATTGAACTATTTATAGATATAATCCATAATCATAAAAAATGTATTCTTTGAGGATGAATATACTCATAAACCCTTCATAATGATTTGTAAACAAAATGAGATTTATCCTTAGCATATCCCCCGGGAGTGTCGTAACCAAGAGTGCAGTAAGGCCCGTTGTCGTTCACCAGTTCCCGTTCGAGTCTAGCTCAAAGTTGTGTTTTCGGGTTTTACCCCTAGGTACATCTATGCCAGAGCCGCCTCTACCTGGTCGTATCCAGACATGGATGTATTGCTTGGAAAACTCACAAAATCTCTACAATACCAAAATTCTAGGATGTTCTTCTATACTAATCCTCAAATTACATCTTAAATCGATGTTCTCTAATCAGATTTTATCTAAATCTAGCTTCCAAGGATTGTACTAAAAATCCTCTGATACCAACTGTAACACCCCGGCCCCAGCTACCCAGAGTCGGTGCATTATTAAATGACATTGGCATGATCACAAGAAAGATCAAATCTCGAAAGACCAATTGGTTTAGTTGCCTTGGAAACACTAGATATATTCATAAGGTTTACATTACATCATAAAATGAAAACTACAACAACAGAGTCTCCATAGTCCACACTCTTATCCCCTCACACTATCCCTGCAAGTCATTCATAAATTACTTCTTCACATCCTGGGAAAAATAAAACATAGAAAAGGGGTGAGCTCAAATGCCTAGTAAGTATCAAAATATAGCGGAAACTTTCTTAAATAATAATAAACATTTAAGGAAATATATAACAAAAACAAAAGCCTTTTAAACTTGAACTTCAACATAGTATGGAAAAAGTAAAATGGAATAATTCCATTTACTTATTCACATGAATATTCTACTAATCAAATAATCACATGCAATATCAATTACCACTTTCATAATGATGGAATGCATATTGCCAGACTATCAGAACCACATAGCCAAGGCCTCGTGCCAAGACTACAAATAAGATTTTTCCAAGGCCTTGTGCCAAGACACTAGTTTGTCCCATGAGACCTACCGATGCATCGAGGAGCTATAGAGGGCTCCACCCGTCACATATTAAGTCCAATGCATTCCCATATGAAAAGGTTTAAACATAACATAAACATTCGTATTAAAACTAGAATACGAAATGTCAATACATTCACCATAAACTATGAACAGTATAAAAATAGCACATCCACAGTCAAACATATCACAAAACCTTCAATACAAAATAGAAGTTTTGTATCATAATAAATCAACTTCAAATAAGCGTAAAATCCATCAAAGTATGTTGACATAGATGAAATCAAAACTCTTTTTAGATAAATATCTCTTTCTATTTTGAAATCATTTAAGAGCCATATATTTATGAAATAAAACATTTTCTTTGAAAATATTCTTATAAGCTTGTAAGGGAAGCTTTGACGATTTTATAACGGCGGAAAATAATCACACCTGCCATATAAGTTAAAAAAACATTCTTACCTTAATTCTGTCAAAAAGGTTAAAATGCACCTTGTTTGGAAAACGACGGAAAGATTCCTTTATAAACAACTTATAAAAATTCAAACAAGGGTATAAATGACTTTAACCCATATTATTGTAAATAGTAAAAATGTTTTGAAATACATTTTTAAGAAACATGGATGTGGATGATAAAGAGATCCTAGTAGATTATTACCTATAAACAACCTCGAATAATGAAGAGATTGCGAAATAAACGCTTACCTTGTAATTTTCCTTGGTTGAGGGTAGGTTAACCTCCTGTATAATGGTGAAATAATTGTTATTAAATTATACAAGAATCATATATATTAATATGATATCATATATGATCTTTTAACATTGCTTTGTTAATAATATCTTAGAATTATCGTTGTTTCGGGTGTTAACTTACTTGTTTTATATTATATGTTTTGTTACGTAAGCCATGTTTTTCATGGATAGGTTGTATCTTATTCATATCCAGAATGATACAAAGTACTTAAACATTATTTTTAAATCATCAAATGATAATTATACTTGAATGGATACGATGGAGAATGAATCTCATCGCGTTCGTGGAGACGGTAGTCCATACGTACGCACGAGCGACAATATCATTCTTTTGATATTAAAATAATATATAATTGGATGGTATAACATAAATACAGAATCATTATCATGTTATATTTATTATTTACATGATTTACACATCATTATTATACACATCTAGATAATAATTTATTGAATAACAATTACACCACGACGTGGAGACGGTAAGCCGTACGTACGCACATATGGTGACATGTTATTCAAAGGGTGGATAGAATACTGAATATGGTTGTAACATATTTAAAATAACATCACAGTATATATAAGATACTGGATTTATTATTTTATAATGTTAATAACAAAGAAAGAAGAAGTGGAAGAATAAATGAATATGAAAAAGGGTGGTGAAAACATTACCTCTTCTTCGGGTTCTTCCTTTTGATTTGATCAAAAGGGCTCTTTGGTTGGATTTATGACTATAGGAAGGCCTCTAGGATTAAGTGAGGGATGTTTAGAGAGTATTTGGGCAGATTTTGGCCTATCCAAAAGGCTTTGAAGGTGTGAGTTAATGAGAAGGGGGAGTGTCCTTTTATAAGAGGGGTGAGGGGCACCTTTGGAAAAGTTAGAAATATTATTTTATAATAAATTCATATTCGGTTTATAATGGCTCAAAAGTTTATTATTAAAATGTTAAGGTGGGGATAGGTCGAAAACCATTCAACCAATAGAATTTAGACAGGTTTGGTTCACTATATTAACCTTATCTTGTTTATAACTCTTAGTTAATTAGTTCGACATTTACCATGTCACTTTGTATTTTTATATTATATAGTTAATAAACATACTATATACATCCAAGAGATCCCAAAGTGGTCCATTAATGAGACACCTATCATAATGTAAGTCTATTGGAATAACCTTAGATTTTTATGAATTTAATATCAATTAATAATATAATATTGTTTTTAAAAACTCTTTTATGTCAATTTTGACACTATTCAATACTTGATTTTTGTGAAACTTATAACAGAATGATTACTTCGATAAAAGTTACTTAAATCAATCCTAATATGTCATATTATCCTAGAAAATTAGTTTAATTCATTAAAAGTCTCAAATTATGTTTATTTGGGTATTTATAATATCATTATTTTAAATTTTCACTATTATTGTAATTACTGCATCATCATTGTGTCATGAATAAATTAAAATATTTAATGTCTAAAAATAATAAATAAAATATAATTATGTAGGAAAGCTTTTTATCTTTTTAAAGAATATTTACAATCGAATTTATCTTATGTATCACCCTATATTAAAAATATTTTCGTAAATAAACTTTGATTTTAACTCTTTTAACTCTTCTTTGAATTAAATAATAATAAATGTCCTAATCTAATCCAAGTGGACCTAAATGATAATATTTTATTCCTAAGGTTGTTTTTGGTCAATATAAACTTGTCCAATAGAATTAGGACATGTGTTAGGGTAATATTAATATCATTTTTACCCTTAATTACCCTATTTAATTTTAACCGTGGTAAATAAAAGTAAAAAGTTACTATTCACAAAAAATTATTTTCATCTCATTGAACCACATTTTACTCCTTGATATTAACCGTGTCTCTAGGATTTTTGAAATTCCATTCACAGAAGCGGTAAAATAATGTTTTATGACAAATTCAGTTTTTTAACTACAACTTCGTAGTTTCACTATTCATCAATAATTGAAGTTTTTCAGAACAATTCCAAAATTTCACCCTAACCTATAATTGATATTATGAATTCAAAAATGATGTATATTTTAAAAAATTCAAAACATATAAGTTGCATTAATTAATTTTCTAATTAATTCCCGCTGTCACAACAAATAGCGTGTTTTTAAGAAACAATATATACCAAAAGATTGACAATTGTTTAGGTCCAATTTCAAAGTGAAATTAATTATAATGAACACCATTGGATAAAATGGTAAAAAAAATTCTAATTATATTTTAAAACCACTAAATAATATAATTTATCACTATAAATTATTTTTATTAAAAAAGTTTTTTTTAAGTATTTTTCACTATTCATAAAAATTGGAAGTTCTCAGAAAAATACCAAAAATTCATCTTAGCATAATTTCGATATTCTGAAACCAAAAATGAAGTCCATTTTGAAATATAAAATATATATGATTTCATAAAGTAGGTATTACTATTCATAACAGCTAGTTTGATTGGTTGTGGTGTGTTAGAACTCGATGTTGCGTACAACACACGCTATCGCATTATTCAAATAGAAGCGTACCGTAGAATCTTGGGGTGTTACAATTAGGTACATTGCTTGTTTATTAAGATTATGATAATGTCTTGTTTAATTCTAGGTCTACACATAATTTCATTTTATATAAATTTTATTGTAAATTGGAAATTCCACCTTAAGAAATGAATCTAAATCTTCTTGTAAAAATACCTAATGGGAGTATTAAGGAAAAAGTAAATTATAATAATCTTTTTATTATTTTTTTGTAAATAGTTTACCTGAAAATATTATTGAATTTCCCCTTATAGAGTTTTATGTTATTCTTGATATTTATTAGAACTCTATTTACTTTTCTATGATAGATTTTAGATATAAAGAAGATATTTTTTTGAAATAGTTTCAGTTTGTATAAAATAGTGAACCAATACCATTGATAACTTATCAAGAAGATGAGAAAATATTAAAATATGGAAATGAATTTTATCGTAAACATATTGTTAAAAATAAGGGAATTGTTAATATTGATGATGTTCTAGTAGTAAAATAATACTTGGTTGTTTTTTCTAATGATTTTATAGATGTTATACCTGATTGTGATATAGAATTTACTAATTTCTTTACTATTGATTTTAATACAATTCCAAAAAACCCTTATCTAATGGCTCAAGAAAACTCTTAATATTGAAATGGAAATTACAAGTGTTTATCGATAAAGGTTTCATTCATCCAACCACTTCACCGTGGGGTGATAATGACTTATTGGTTAAAAATAAAGATGTTTTATTGAAAATTTCTATTGACTTTAGATATTTAAATAAAATTAATATCATGAATAAGTATTTGTTTCCTCATATTAATTATTTTTTTGATCAGCTCCACGAATCTCAATATTTTCAAAGGTTTACTTATGGTCATGGAAATATCAGATAATGTTAAAGTAAGATGATATTATAAAATAAACATTTCATACTAGACAATGGAATAATGAGTTTCTGGTTATTCTATTTTGGATTAGAAATTACCCATCATTATTTATAAATATTATTGTCACGACCCGTCCTCGGGGCCCGTGCCGTGACTACCCCAAGCCCGCCTTCCATAGGCCAGGGGCTGGCGACTAGCACCAAAGGCATAAATCACGATTACTGGGAAGGAATTGCCTTTACTAAAGTAAAGAAAACACCACAGAGCACAAGTAGAAGTTAAACACTAAGTACAAAGAGATGTGCTGAAAGGTAAATGGGCCAGAATACAAACCCAAAATGAAAGTACAACTACAACTGAACAAAGTACAACAGAAAAAGAAAACAGTTGGAAGAACGGAAGCGGCTCCTGGGTCGTCCTCCTCATATCCTACCTAAAGGGTATGTACAGACAGCGGAGCTCCTGGGTCGTCGTCCTCGGATCCTACCTGAAGGGTAGGTATAGACAGCGCAACTCCTGGGTTGTTGTACTTGGATCCTACATGAAGGGTAGGTACAGATAGCCTCCACAACGCTCTCGCCTGAAAACCTCCTCCGAGTTTCGTCTCGCTGTGAAGTACATCTCAGGATACTGACTCATCGTGTAGTCCACCTCTGGGTACTGACTCGTCGTGTAGTCCATCTCCGGGTACCGTTCAGTCCTCGAACACTCGGCCTCCGTCAGCACTTCCTATCGTCTGTAACCAACACAAAGAGGTGCGGGCATAGCCCGTGCAGAGGTGAGTATAACGATACTCAGTAGGGACCCCGAGACCCACAAGGTCTCACTAAAACCAACAAGGATAACCACAAGAAAGATCTCAACAGATAACCTATACTTAGGTATATGCCCATACATATACCTAAGTTATCAAGTAACCCATCTCAATCACGAGGAAACACAAAGATCATGAAATCAACGGATAACCACTACCCAGGTATATGCCCATACATATACCAAAGTTATCAAGTGACCCATCTCAATCATGAGGTAAACACAAGGGTCAAAAGTCTCAGCTCAAACCAGGATTTTCATTATCGAAACCGTAACTGCTGAAAAGCCCCATCTCTGGAGTGTAAAGTGGTCCTGTCACGACTCTGAGGTACTGCTCACTAACCTAAGACCGCTTAGGTACTCCTCCTATCGAGTACTGCGGGTCCGCCACCCAAACACAGTAGTGCTTCCCGCTGGGGTATTCCACCCAAACACAGTAGTGCACACCCCCTAGTAGCTTGCAGAGGTACACTCCGGACGAGTACCGCGGGTCTGCACAGTCACACAGGTAGTGCTCTATCCGCCATGGGTCTGCACCTCACAATGTAGTGCTCCGTCCACTGGGCTAGTCGACTCACTCCATGTCGAGTTGGTCAAGCAGTCGTCATGTCTCAGTCGGCTACACGGTCTCCATACTCTGCACGCTCGCCTCTAGGAGGGTCCGCTCCACGATCTGTAGGTCGATACTCCAAGTATCTCAAATTCCCACGAAGAAGTATCTCAAAGGACCGCCTCATCATAGGGGTCTCAACGCAACAGATGGCGCGTCAATCGGATGCCCGGTCTGTGAGTTATTAGCCTTTTCGTCCCAGGGGCCTGGTTGGTTTCGTGAGCTAACCAACTCGGCCGTATCTCAACAGTACTCCGAACTCTCATAGGGTATACTCATAGGGACCATTTCTCAACGTGATCACCAACGCCGCTGATGGTTCGTCAAATGAACGTCTGGTCTAAAAGATATCATCTTTTCCATTCCAGGGGCCCGGTTGGATTTCGGGTACAATCCATCCCGGCCACTATCCAACAGCAACCAAAACTCAGGAAAAGGATGCCAAAAGTTTCGTCTCATCAAGAGGAAAAAACGAGACAGACGGCGCGTCAATCGGACGCCTGGTCTATGAGTTATTGGCTTTTTCGTTCCAGGGGCCCGGTTGGTTTCGTGAGTGAATGAACCCGACCACACACCGACGGCATCCAAACCTCGTGCAAAGTAAGCCAAAAGATCTGTCTCACTTAGAAGAATCCATCAAAGTCGACGGCACGTCAATCAGACGTCCGAAGCTCAAGACATAAGAATTTCCGCTCTGAGGGCCCGATTGGTTTTGTATCCGAACCAACCCGGCCAAACCCAAGGTATTCCGAAACCTTGAATGTAATATACTGAAATGACCATCTTGATCCAAGGGTCGCATCGCCGCTGATGGTGCATCGATCGGAGGTCTACAGCTCATTATATGAGTGAAAAACCGAAAAGGGGTCCGAAAATGGGGGGTCTGGGCCCGGACCGACCCGGGCCAACCCCCCTAGGTCGGCCCAAACCGTGCGACCCGACCCGGGTTCGAGTCCGACCCGGCTGGCGCGCTGGCGCTGGCCAGGCGCCGCACAAGGCAACTGCAGCCCCCCACGCGGGGGCCCCTCCGTGACACCCGAACGCGGCTTAAGCCGCGTCCCTCCTCCGCGGTCCCGTGCGGCCGCGGGACCGGGCCGCGCCGCCGCGACTGAAGCCGCGGCGGGTCTTCCTGGCGGCGCGCTGGGCGTCGCCGCAGCCTCCGGTCGCCGGCGCCGCCGTTCGGGCATGGCGCGCCGGCGGGGGGTTCCGCGGACCACTGAACGTGCTCTGGTGGTCCGATTTGCGCGTGGTCTTCGCCAGTGCCCGTCCTAGGACTCGTTCTTCACTGCAAAGCCTTCAAAACGCCTTCATGGCCCGCCTCACCATCGTCCGTTGATCCGCACATCGACAACAAAACGTGGGGTCTTCAAATCGCCTCCTCAGCCCCGACTCTGCCCACAGTTTCGTTCGGCCCCAACGGCGCGGTGCGACGGCGCCTCGCTTCTTCGCCTCGTTCTTTCTTCTCATTTCCGCGCGGTGCAAAGGCACAACTCCACCTTTCACGTGCCACAACAAACTCAAACAACAAGGGGGGGGGGGAGGAGGGTCGGCCGTGTTCGTGTGGTCCGACCTCCCCCCGTTAGTAAGATAACAGGTATCCCAAAATGAAACCAAGAAAGGCGACAGATGAGATCACCATCAATAATAAAAAAAAATCCCCCACAATTTTCCGCAACAAAATATTCCCAACCGCAAGGAAAATGTTCGTAGATAAACTAGATAATAACTTGATCCATGTTCTTTGTTTTCTTTAGAATTAAAGAAATCAAGGGAATAAAATCATTCTCAAACATAATTTTCTACCTCAACCGTTGTCGTCGAACGCGAGTTCGTCGCGGAATTAACCGTCGCGGAAGAAGAGGATCATCGCGGAAGATAAGGATCGTCGCGGAAGAAACTTCGCGGAAGGAGCATCGCGGAAGAAGCGTCGTTGACGTCGTGGTACACGGCGTCGCATCGTCGACCTCTGAGGGTTTGGCGTTCTTTGTCAGAGGTCAGAGCGTTCTTCGCGTTCTTTGCGTTCTTCGTCGAAGAAGAACGCTTTCCTCCAAATCCTCTCCACGTCACAAGTTCCAACAGAAATAAAATAAGAGTTATCTTATTTTATTAACGCACATGACACGTTTGAATTTCAAAAGAAAATAAACGAACAATTAATTCAATGAATTAATTGTAACAATTTAACTGCCCGATTAATGAGGCGTTTCTTAACCATAAAAACACACGGTTGACTTTCATTAATAAGGGGGGTTGCGGGTGCGTTACTTAGAAGAAAAGAAACGGTGGGGCTAGTGTGGGCCCCACCTCACAAATATCCTACCAAGTGGGTAGGATATTTTGGGTTCCACCATATCCGCTTAACTTAGCTTAAGTGGCTTTTAAGTGGCTTTAAGTGAAATAAAATAAAGTTGTCGCACAACTTTATTTTATTTCTTAACTTAACCCCAAAAATTAAAAACCACACCCGAGCAAACACAACTCCGGAAAAGGTGTTTCTAAGTAAATACCGGCGCTGTGATTCCATCGGTGCCCTCAGAATTCGATTCTGAGCACCGCTTCAAAAGTTAGAAAAACCCACTCGTTCGTTCATTGAACGTACCCGAGCTAAACTTCGGAAAATGATTCCGGGCAGACCAGGCCTCGGAATCAGGTTCCGTCAGAAACTACGTTTTTGTAAAATTCTAGACAAAATTACAAAAACAATTCCTTGAAATTTCCGGGACTTTACATTACTCCCACCACAGAGCTTTACGTCCCCGTAAATATTTAACACAAACTAGGGATAAAAAAGTGGTACTGAGCACGCATCTCAGCCTTCCGCTCCCATGTGCTTACCAGGAGGTTCCCGTACTGCCAAGGAAAGTGCACCCGAGGAATCGATCATCCTCGTAGGATCTGCTTCTGTCGATCCCCGATCCCCACTGGAATCTCCGTGAAAGACACCCCATCGCCAAAGTCCAGCTCCACATGGTCGATGGTATGCGAAGGGTCGAGCACGTATCTCCTCAGTTGAGATACGTGGAAAACGTCATGCACCAGGTGCAAATGAGGTGTATTGGGTCAAGCGGTAAACCACCACGCCTACCCAGCTAAGGACTTAAGAAGGTCCGCTAAACCTCAGAGATAACTTGCCACCTTGGCCACTTCTCCATAAACCTCGTCAAAGTGAGACCCGTATAAGGATGTGATCGTCATCCTCAAACTCTAAAGGTGTCCAATTCCTGTCAGAACTGAAACTCAAATGGCTACTGCCATGAGGGTAAGGTTAACCGACTCAAGAGTGATCGGTCGTACCCTCATGTGCATGAGTTATCATGTACTGCCTGGGGTTTCCTTTTTCGCCGACCAGGGAAAACCCATTCCGACGTCGTAGTTAAACCACAACCTTTTTGCCTAATACCGTCAATTTTTGTATGAACTGTGATTGCCCAGTCCATACTCAAACCAACGTCGTAAGGCCTCGATGCTGCCACCAAGAGATTCCAACCGAAACTATCACCTCGAGGGTCTGACCACACCGTCGGTGTAAGTGTGATTATAGAGTCTCCTCCCAAGGTATCTCCAGACGTGAGGGTCAAGTCCACGGCTTACCGGAGACTCTAGGTCTGGGACAAGATTCGTGAAATCATGGAATGATTCATATCAACGTCTGTTACAAAGACAGCTAGTAGTGAACACAGACTATCCCTCGAATCATTCTTAGAGCCATTGGGTCACTCTCCCTGACCGCATGCAGCCGCACTCTTCCCCTGCCCTCCAGATCCCGGAGCCTGGCGGGGACAACTAAGGTGGGTGGTTGTAGCATGTTAAAACGTACACCACCATATGCTGCTCTCTTAGCTCTGCCTCCACATCTGCTGCTTCGCAGACTCATCTCTACTTAAAGCTTCCACTTCGTGAAACATTTAACATGCCCGAGTCTCTAAGACTGGCGCCAGTTTCCTTTTTCTTACTGCACTGTGCAGTCTTCATCCACTCTTGGATGATCTGCACCTTCCTTGCTTATGATATGGAAGAGCTGCAAAAATTTCTCCTTTTCCGAAAAGAGAAACTCGGTCTCATCCCCTGGATGAACCACACCCATTGACAAATACAATCAATCCTGACATGAATGATACATTAATGCCATGGATGACGTCGTAAGGCCTCGACGTAACTACCAAGAGATCCAACTGTCACTCTCGCCTCCAAGGGTCGAGTCACACTGTCGGCATCAGTGTGAGGTGACTAGGTCTCCTCTAGTAGAAATATCGAAAGTGAGGGTCAAGTAAACAGTCTTAACCGGGACCACTCAGTATCAACCAAACAAAAGGACAGGAAAGCAAACAAAGATAAGTGACTTTTTATTATTGCAGCTCATATTACAAAGACACGAATACAACAAAAACATGGAACTTGAAGTACAAGGGACGTATACACTAGTTCCGCTCATATCCACCTGCTCCCGGATCTCTACTGCCTTGTCCACTGCTCTGTTGTTGCTCAAGCACTCGTCGATGCTTCTGCCTCGGTGGCTCCTCCAACGCCTGCGGATCGACAGTGCGGGGGGTCGGACAGTCACATACCAGGTGACCCTTCCTACCGTAGGAGTAACACTGTCCGTTTCTGGCATGCATGGCTCTGACCCCACCCTGGCTGCCCCGCACCACCGATCCTAAAACCCGAGATCGCCCAACTGCTGGTCTGGTCCTTCTAGACCTCTGCATCATTTTTCTACTGCCCACATATTACTCGGCTACTGATCGAAAAACACGCGACAAAGGCAACAGTTCCTGAACATGATCGGGGTGTAGAGCTACTGGCACAAACTCTACCCTGAACAAGGTCTCGAAGTATTCCCATACGAAGGTCATCCCGTCGCAAAACTGGAATAAGTGGCTCCACCACCTGCCTGCTGCTGCCTGAAGAAGGCTGGTAGCAAAGATCACCATGAAGTCTGTCGGCGTCCCCACTAGCCTGAAGACTCTCACCACAGCCTCCAGCCAATCCTCAGTTGCCTACGGGTCTGTCTCTCCCCAGAACCTGGGTGGCCTCTGGCGCTGGAACTCATGTAGTGCGGTCAAGTGGCGTGCATCGCCTACTGCTGGGGCTGGTGGAATTGGTGGCCCAACGTATGGTATTACCGCTGGTGCCTCAACTACAAGAGGGCCCTGTATCGAAGCCTCGTCGGTCGACAGGCTGTCAGTACGCACATCTCTCTGGGCTCTATATGGTCGTCCATGAAAAGGCATCCTAAAAGAAACAAACTGACACAGTCAAACAATTATACCTGTTGAGCTGACCTGGTTTGAGCTGTTTTAAGGGAAAACCTTTGGAACACACACACAATCAGTGTTTTCGTGCACAAAGTCGGAAATCAGTTGTCCGGGTCCTGGTGTATGGATACGTCGGCCGCCCGCACCAACACTGGACTCCCTGAACTGAAGACCACACTCAGTACCCTAAACACTATTGCTTCATAGAAAGAAACAATATCAGAGTTATATATTCTGCGGTAGAACTGACTCCTCTGATACCAATTTGTCACGACCCGTCCTCGGGGCCCATGCCGTGACTACCCCAAGCCCGCCTTCCATAGTCCAGGGGCTGGCGACTAGCACCAAAGGCGTAAATCCGGATAACTGGGAAGGTATTGCCTTTATAAAAGTAAAGAAAACACCACAGAGTACAAGCAGAAGTAAAGCACTAAGTACAAAGAGAAGTGCTGAAAGGTAAATGGGCCAGAATAAAAACCCCAAATGAAAGTACAACTACAACTGAACAAAGTACAACAGAAAAAGACAACAGCTGGAAGAACGGAAGAGGATCCTGGGTCATCCTCCTCGGATCCTACCTGAAGGGTGGGTACAGACAGCACAGCTCCTGGGTCATCGTCCTCGGATCCTAGCTGAAGTGTAGGTACAGACAGCGCAGCTCCTGGGTCGTCGTCCTCGGATCCTACCTAAAGGGTAGGTATAGATAGCCTCCACAACGCTCTCGCCCGACAACCTCCTCCGAGTGTCGTCTCACCGTGAAGTCAACCTCCAGATATTGACTCGTCATGTAGTCCACCTCCGGGTACTGACTCGTCATGTAGTCCACCTCCGGGTACCGTCCAGTCCTCAAACACTCGGCCTCCGTCAGCACTGCCCGTCGTCTACAACCAACACAACGAGGTGCGGGCATAGCCAATGAAGGGGTGAGTATAACGATACTCAGTAGGGACTCCGAGACCCTCAAGGTCTCACTAAAACCAACAAGGATAACCACAAGGAAGATCTCAACAGATAACCTCTACTTAGGTATATACCCATACATATACCTAAGTTATCAAGTAACCCATCTCAATCATGAGGAAACACAAAGATCATGAAATCAACGGATAACCACTACCCAGGTATATGCCCATACATATACCAAAGTTATCAAGTGACCCATCTCAATCATGAGGTAAACACAATGGTCAAAAGTCTCAGCTCAAACCAGGATTTTCATTATCGAAACCGTAACTGCTGAAGAGCCCCGTCTCTGGAGTGTACAGTGGTCCTGTCACGACTCTGAGCTGCTGCTCACTAACCTAAGACTGCTGAGGTACTCCTCCTGTCGAGTACCGCAGGTCAGCCACCCAAACACAGTAGTGCTTCCCGGTGGGGTATGCCACCCAAACACAGTAGTGCACACCCCCTAGTAGCCTGCACAGGTACACTCCGGACGAGTACCACGGGTCTGCACTGTCACATAGGTAGTGCTCCGTCTGCCATGGGTCTGCACCTCACAAAGTAGTGCTCCGTCTGCTGGGCTTGTCGACTCATGCCAAGTCGAGTCGGTGAAGCAGTCGTTAGGTCTCAGTCGGCTACACGGTCTCCGTACTCCGTACGCTCGTCTCTGGGAGGGTCCGCTCCACGAGCTACAGGTCGATACTCCATGTATCTCAAAGCCCCACTAAGAAGTATCTCAAAGGACCGCCTCGTCATAGGGGTCTCAACGCAATAGACGGCGCGTCAATCGGACGCCCAGTCTGTGAGTTATTAGCTTTTTCGTCCCAGGGGCCCGGTTGGTTTGTGAGTGAACCAACCCGGCCTTATCTCAACAGTACCCCGAACTCTCATAGGGTAAACTCATAGGGACCATTTCTCAACGTGATCACCAACACCGCTGACGATTCGTCAAACTAACGTTCGGTTTGAAAGATATCATCTTTTCCGTTCTAGGGGCCCGGTTGGATTTCAGGTACAATCCAATCCGGACACTATCCAACAGAAACCAAAACTCGGGCGAAGGATGCCAAACGTTCCGTCTCATCAAGAGGAAAACAACAAGACAGACGACGCGTCAATCAGACACCCGGTCTGTTAGTTATTGGCTTTTTCGTTCCAGGGGCCCAGTTGGTTTCATGAGCGAACCAACCCGACCACAATACAACAACATCCAAAACTCGAGCGGAGTAAGCCAAAAGATCTGTCTCACTTAGAGGAATCCATCAAAGCTGACGGCACATCAATCGGACATCCGGATCTCATGATATAAGGGTTTCTGCTCCGAGGGCACGGTTGGTTTCATATCCGAACCAACCCGGCTGAACCCAAGGTATTCCAAAACCTTGAGTGTAATATACCGAAACGACCGTCTCGATACAAGGGTCGCATCTCCGCTAACGGTGCGTCAATCGGAGGTCTACATCTCAAGATATGAGTAAAAAACGGAAAAGGGGTCCGAAAATGGGGGGTCTAGGCCCGGACCGACCCGGCCCAACCCCCCTGGGTCGGCCCAAACCGGGTCGACCTGACCCGGGTCCGGGTCCAAACCGGCCGGCGCGCTGGCGCTGACCTGGCGCCGCGCAAGGCAACCACGGCCCCCCACGCGGGGCCCACTCCGTGACACCTGGGCGCGGCTTAAGCCACGTCCCTCCTCCGCGGTCCCGTGCGGCTGCGGGACCAACCAGCGCCGCCGCGTCCTGGGGGCCGGCCGCTGCCGGCCGCCACCTCCGGCCGCCGACGCCGCCGTTCCGGCGTAGCGTGCTGGCGGGGGGTTCCGCGGACCACCGAATGCGCTCCGGTGGTCCGATTTGCACGCGGTCTTCGCCAGTGCTCGTCCCGGGACTCGTTCTTCACTACAAAGCCTTCAAAACGCCTTTGCGGCCTACCTCACCATCGTCCGTCGATCCGCACTTTGACAAAAAAACGCGGGGTCTTCAAATCGCCTCCTCAGCCCCGACTCCGCCCACGGTTTCGTTCGGCCCCAATGGCGGGGCGCGACGACACCGCGCTTCTTTGTTGCGTTCTTTCTTCTCGTTTCTGTGCGGTGCAACGACACCGCGCTGCCTTTCACGTGCCGCAACAAAATCAAACAACAAGGGGGGGGGAGGAGGGTCGACTGTGTTCGTGCGGTCCGACCTCCCCCCGTTAGTAAGATAATAGGCTGCCCAAGATGAAACCAAGAAAGGCGACAGATGAGATCACGATCAATAATAAAAAATAAGCCCCCACAATTTTCCGCAACAAAATATTCCCAACAGCAAGGAAAACGTTCTCGGATCAATTAGATAATAAGTTGATCCTTGTTCTTTGTTTTCTTTAGAATGAAAGAAATGAAGGGAATAAAATCATTCTCAAACATAATTCCCTACCTCAAGTGTTGTCGTCGAACGCGAGTTCTTCGCAGAATTATCCGTTGAGGAAGAAGAGGATCGTTGCGGAAGAGAAGGATCGTTGTAGAAGAAACATTGCGGAAGGAGCGTTATAGAAGAAGTGTCGTTGACATTGAGGTACACGACGTCGCATCGTCGACCTCTGAGGGTTTGGTGTTCTTCGTCGGAGGTTAGAGCATTCTTTGTCGAAGAAGAACGCTTTCCTCCAAATCCTCTCCACGCCACAAGTTCCAACAGAAATAAAATAAGAGTTATATTATTTTATTAACGCACATGGAACGTTTGAATTTCAAAAGAAAAGAAACAAACAATTAATTCAATGAATTAATTGTAACGATTTAACTGCCCAATTAATGAGGTGTTTCTTAACCAGAAAAATGCACGGTTGACTTTCATTAATGAGGGGGGTTGAAGGTGCGTTACTTAGATGGAAAGAAATGGTGGGGCTAGTGTGGGGCCCACCTCACAAATATCCTACAATGTTGGTAGGATATTTTGGGTTCCACCCTATCCACTTAACTTAGCTTAAGTGGCGTTTAAGTGGCTTTAAGTGAAATAAAATAAAGTTGTCGCACCACTTTATTTTATTTCTTAACTTACCCCCAAAAATTAAAAACCACACCCGAGCAAACGCAACTCCGGAAAAGGCGTTTCTAAGAAAATATCGGCGCTCTGATTCCATCGGTGCCCTCAGAATTCGATTCCGAGCACCAGTTCAATAGTTAGAAAAACCCGCTCGTTCGTTCACTGAACGTACCCGAGATAAACCTCGGAAAATGATTCCGGGCACACCATGCCTCAGAATCAGGTTCCGTCAGAAACTGCGTTCTTGTAAAATTCCAATGAAAATTAAAAAATAAAAATTCCTTGAAATTTCTGTGTCTTTACAATTATAAATATATTTCCTTGAATATTTGGATAAGTATGTGGTTTCTTTTATTGAAGATATATTGATTTATTCAAAATGAGAAGAGGATCCTAAAACCTTATATGAATTATTCTATAACCCTTAAAAGACAATAAAATATAAGTAAAATTTTGAAAATTCCATTTCTGGTCAAAAAATATTTCATTCTTTGGACACATCATAAATAAAATGACATGATAGTTGAACTTGATAAAAATAAAGTCATTGATGATTGGATGAGGCTAATAAATGTTACTGAGATTCATAGTTTTTTTTGGATTAGAAGGATCTTGCTGATGGTTTGCGGAAACATTTTCATGGGTATCTATTCCAAAAACTAGGTTAACTCAGAATAGAATTATGTCCATCTTAATAGATTAATGTGATGACTATTTTTATCAACAGAAAAAAAGATTCATTAATGCTCTAGTTTTGGATCCTCCCTCCGAAACATGCGAATTTTTTATATACAATTATTTTTCATTAAAATGACTTGGTTGTATCTTGATGAAAGATGATTAGGTAATTGAATATTATTTAAATAAATTAAAAATACATCAAAAAAATTATCTTAAACATCACCTCATACTCGTAGATATAATAATTTCTTTAAATATTTGGAGATATCATTTATGTGGAGACAAGTTTGAAATATATACTATTCATAAATATTTAAGCTTATATTCACTTAAAAGGTGTTGAACATGAGATAAAATAAGATGTATAGAATTTAAAATGGATTATATATTCAAAATTTATTATCATCTTGGAAAATAAAACATAGTATTTGATGATTTGAGTAGAAAAAGTAATGTTTTATTTACCATGTTACCTTAAGAACATTATCATTCAGTTAATTCTTTAAATAATTTTATCCGAGAAGTTATAAATGTTGGAACTTAGTTAATTTTGACTCAGGTTTCAATGAATTCAAACTTTTTCAAATAGATTTAATTAAGCTCATAATGATGATTGTGAGTTTTAGGAAAAATTAGAATTGGTTGAGAAGTGTTTGTTTCCTTGATTTAATATTAATAGAGACCAGGTTATTTGTTTTAGAAATAGAGTATGTGTGCCTTGAGATTCCCAATTGAGGAGATAATTATGGAGTGAAGCTCATAGTTCCCATTTTTTTATCATGGAAGTAGTAAGATCTATAGAGAACGTAAAGAGTATTTCTAATTGGATGGAATGAAAGAGACATTTCTGATTTTACCATGAAATGTTAAACTTGTCTACAAGTCATGGCATAATGGTAATTATAAAGGGGGATGATTAATCCTTTTCTATTTCTAGATGGGAAACGGGAAAATTTATCCATGGATTTTATGGGGGTGTTACCAAATAATTATTTATATAATAATGTGATTTGGGTTATTTTGATCGATTAAGTAAATTTGAAAATTTTTGATTCATTCAAGAGACTAAATATTTTCATCGTAATTCATGAATGTATCATAATAAAATAGTACTGTTGATGGAGTTAATATCTTAATTATATCTTAGTGTGATCTAAGTGTCACATCTAATTTATGGGAAGGACTTGAGAAATCATTGGGCACTAAATTTAATTTCAATAAAGCCTTGCAGCCTCAGTCTTATGAAAGTCCAAGTGAACAATTCCTACATTAGAGAACATGATTCCTGTTTTTTCAAGGAATTTTTGGGAATTTGGAATCAAAATATTTCTTTAGTTGAGTTTTATTGTAATAAAATTATTCATTATAGTATACAAACGACATCTATTAAGAAATTATATAGAAATATGTGTCAAATTATTGCTTTTTTAGATGAAGTTGGAAAAGTAAATTGATTACACCGGAGTTGGTAGAGTAAATTGTTGAGAAGGTAATTTTGATTCAGAAAAATTTGAGGGTAGATCAAAGTAGGAAGAAAAGTGTTGTGGATAACAAGAGAAAATGCCTTTCTTTTGAGGTGGGTGATCATATTTTTCTAAATGTATATCCATAGAAAAGTGTTATGTGTTTTGGTAAAAACTGGATGTTACATACATAGTTCAATGAAATATATGAAATCCTAGAGAATATTGGATCAATTTCCTACTAGCTGGCCTTTCCTATGAGATTATCGTATACACATAATGTTTTTCATATTTTGATGTTAAGAATGTATCTGTCAGATTCATCTTAGTTTTTTATCTGTGAGGTAGTTTAGTTGAAAAGTATCCTTCTGTATAAAGAATAACCTATTAATATTTTCCAACAGAAATATATTGTATTTCGGAACTAGGAAATTCACTAGGTTATGGTTTTTTGTTAAAACTATATGGTTGAAGTAGTAATATGGGCATATGAAAATGTTATGATGGAAGGATATCCCCACTTATTTTATAA
Source organism: Viscum album (assembly GCA_963277665.1). Lineage (NCBI taxonomy): Eukaryota > Viridiplantae > Streptophyta > Magnoliopsida > Santalales > Viscaceae > Viscum > Viscum album. The sequence continues at coordinate 878,039,512 of OY728153.1, read as the reverse complement.
ATGAATATAAATACAAGGATGAAATTTATAAAATAGTGGAATAATGTGAAAACAAATGTAATTCAAAGATAAATAATTTTCTTATCTTAGTTATATTATTTAGTTATATAATATAGAGTTATATTCATTATAAAATAATATTTTTTAATTGATGTCAAAAGGAAAAAAATCGTTATTTCTGTCAAAATTGGATTTTTATGCATTATATGGTTTTTTTAAAATAATTATTTCCAAATTATAGAATTTTTATTTGAAAAATCAGATTAATTTTTTAATATGTTGTGTTAAAATTATCATAAGATGAAATTTTTTAGAATTATATGAAATTTTTTATTTTTCAATAAATAGAGAAAGATACTAGATTTTTATTGAAACATGTATTTTATTTTAAAGTATTTATAAATTAAAATTATATTTTATATTAGTTTTAAAATATTATTTGATAATTTTATATAATATAATCAAATCTTTTTAAAAAATTAATTTTATTCATCATTTTAGTATAAAATATTTTATACTTTAAAAGATTTTTTTCTGAAAATTCATCTTTCGTTACATTTTTCTGGTTTAATTTTAAATTAAATTATGAAACATCCATGCCATTAATTTAAAAAATAGAGTTTATATTAAGAATTATTGTTTCAAAATTTGGTAAATATTTCCCTTTTATTTTTGGACAATATGAATAGTAATCTTTGTAATATTTATTACCACGGTAAAGGGTAAATCTGGAAATTACAGTTAACAATAAAATGATAAGAACTACATAATGATACTAAAACTTGAATTAATATTATAGGATGAGTATATATCATTAGTAATCATCCAAGGGTAGAATATATTGAATTTATTTTCCATTTGGATGTGATTATAACCTCTATAATATTTTATCTAAAGAAAAGTAAAAAATACTACTTTGGTTTTTAAAAACTGTGATATTTTTAATATGGAGATAACTTGAAAATATTTTTGTTTATAAATAGTAATTTTAATTAAAAATTATTCTTTTTCATCATTTTAATTCAATTTAAATTTTTAGTTAATAAATTGTTAAGTTAAATATTTATACAACCTTGGGGAAGTAATTATTAAAATAATGGAAAAATAAAATAAATGATATTAAAAATATTAATATTGGTATAATTTTAAAGATTTAAAGTGAACCATGATTTTAAAAGATAAAAATTATATTTATTAGATGTTTCGATGAATCAGATTGTAATTTTTTTTGTCTTGATGTTATTAATGTCAAAGTGAATGAATAGTTCAAAAATAGATATTAATGATATTATATAACAAATTATAATTTATTAAATGATTTAAAATTCATAAAAATATATAGATTCATCAAAATGAAATTTTTATGGTTAATTAAATTAACCACAGTCCATTTATGGTTTGATAGGCATTTTATATTTATATTATAAACTGTGAATGTATAAAACATTAAAATTATGATAATTGTCAAATGGAATATATAAGGGTTAAAAGAAATAGATAAGGGTACAAATGTAATTTATACTTTAAAAAAACTATTTAATGTGAGTTTATAAACACATAGCAATCTTATATTCAAATTTTATTAATTTTTATCCATTTTTACATCGAAATAAATTTATATTGAATGAGTTTTTTTAATAATTTTTGGGAGTTCTACTCCCCTATCTTATAAAAAGGAACCAATTATTATCATTTATTCACTCTTAAAATCCTTTTTATCCATCAAATCCATTAAAATAATATCCCATTACAATTATAAACCCTGTCATAGAGGCTTTATTTTGTGTATAATACCAATCTTACAGGTTTTAAGGCATTAAGAAAATGAGACTTTCCAAAGAAGAGGTATAGTTTTTAACCACATTTTTTAGTTTTATTTATTCTTTTTATTAATTTAAATATTCTTCAAACATGAAAAAATAAAAAATTAATTACAATATATATTAATATTTTATTATATTAACGGAATAACCTACATCTGTCTCCAAAATTCTTCAATTATGAAAGGAATTCATTATTCATGTGTATGACAGAAAACCACCTCACGAGCCAATGTAATTGCTTTTCTATTACAACCTATAACTTACGGTTATAATGATGGAATTAATATTCATAAATGATATTAAATAAATATTAATCATTATTAAAAAATAATATATCAATTGAGTTATTACCTTTCGATCTACTAAAAAATGATAACGTTGTTCATGCGTATGTGTGGAAAAACTCCCCCATGAAGGGATGCCATTTTTTCTTCATCACTTATTCAAATAGATTATATATATAATAATAATTAATGAAATAACATGATATTTATGATATTATGACCGTTTTGGATAGATAAAATTAGATTTACCTTTTTATCCATAATGATCACTGAAAATGGAAATGTTACCCATATTTTAATCTGACTTACCATCTCCACGATTTTAACATTGTTAATTTTTCATAACAATATTTCATGATTGGTTTAAAGAATATAATTGATTTATAAAAATGACAATTATTTTATCATAATTATTTTTTAGTTGAATTAATAATGACATATTTTACTATAATCAACTTACCAAATTCATTTTGGGCATATGAACAGTATATAATCAAAGAATTCAATGTGAACATAAATGAATAAGTAATTGTTATAAAATGATAATAAATGAGTTAAAACGAATATTTAACTTTTAAAAAGTTCTAAATAAATTAAATAATAAACACGATTAATTATTTTTGAATATGAAGAACATATAACATTATTCAGAGTCAAATTTTGAGAATTTAATTATAAAAATATATTTTTAAAGTTTCCCTTGAAACAATTTTTTTCTTCCAAGTCATTTTTTTAAAATTATTTTTTGAATTTATTTATATTTAAATAGATGAACTATAAATAAATTTTATGTTACTTTTTACATTATTTAAAAGGTTTTGAGAAGGAATATTTAAAAATAATATTTTGAATTTTTTATAAAATCCAAAAGGAATCTTATATTTTAACATATATGGAGAAAATAAATTTTTATATCCCCATAAAAATTATTTTATGTTTATATTCATTTATAATATTTTTTGTTTTTTTTTCAAATAAAAAAAATTATTTCCTATTTTACAATGAATTTTATTTTTGAAAAATGGGTTTAAAGGAAAGGGATATATCAATATTCGATAATGATTTCTTATGGGAATAAAGAACATTTTTACTTTGCAGGATTTTATGTATTATATTACGTTTCCTGGGAATTTTTTATGAGGATGGGTGGTAACATTATAAACCAGGGGAGGGTGTGCCCATTATAACTATCCAATGCACTAGTTAAATAAATAGAGTTAACTGATCAGGTTCCCCCCTAAGAGAATATGGAAATATACTACGATGGTTATTCTAAATGTGGGATACAGTTATCTGATTAGGTTTATCATAAGAGAATATCATAATATACTATGATGGTTATTCCAAATACGGGATACATATAACTAATTAGGTTTTTCCTAGGATATTATGGTAATATACTATGATGGTTATTCCATTTATAATTATGAGTATCATTTCATGTGAAAATTTGATGGTTCTACTATGAATAACTATTGTGATTATCCCATGTGTAATTTTTAGGGTTACTCCACATATATGAGTTATATAAAAATTATTACTAAGTTTACTACATGTTTTATTTAATATTTTATTGGGTTTTAAAAATTTTAGTTGAGAAAAAAGTGTGAATTTGTATTGTGGAAATGATTTATTTTATATGTTCAATGATTAATGTGATAATGGTATGTGTTGTATAGGTTTTCATATTTTTCTCTATACTAACATATTTATTTAGTTTTATATATCTTACTGATATTTTTGATCCCATACCATGTTTTATAATATTTTTCCATTGGTTTAAGGCTAGGAAGGTAAAATTAGATGTTAAGGTTAAATTTGTAAATATTTTCAGGAAAAGAAAAAAAATTTCTTTTAGAAAGAGTTGGTTGGTGGGAAAAATGGACACCGAATAGTTTTATCCACTTTATATTATTTGGGATTTTTATATAATATTTATGACTAAATATATAAAAATCTAATCCAAAATGATATTTTGGAATTAAAGAAATGAATTAATGTCTAAAGACACTAGATAATGTAATGTTTAAGGCTAAAACCCTTCACATTCATCTATCCAGAGGAACATGGATCCCTTCCGAGTTAACTTACTAATTTGATTGGAAATCAATGAAATATTCTCAAAAAACCATTGATAATAATAATACAAACCATGAAAATGTTGGATCTCAGTAACCAAGGTTCGTCTAGGCCAATGTTCAATAGCATATTTCTTTGATGAATCCGGAAATACACCCTTTATTATGATTATATAACCTCAAAATGAAAACTTTTTTATCCAAAATTCAAACATAGTAAAATTTTCATATATCCTCTCCTTCCTTTGGGTCTTCAGTAATATTCTCATATTGTCTTCATAATTTTCTATTCTCATTGAATATATAATAATATCATCTATAAATACTACAAAAAATTGATCAAGGTAATATATAATGAATTTTTTTATTAAGTATATGAGAATACAAAGGTTATTATAAGACCATATAAAATCTCTATAAAATCATTGTCTCTATACCTTCAATGATATGCCGTCTTGGGTATGTCATTCTTAATGACCATAAATTGATGATTCAAAAAACAATGGTCGACATTAATGTTGATCATAAAAGTCATAAATATAGGGTAGAAGATACTAGTTCATGACTTTGATCTGTTTTATCTCTTAATAATCAATACAGAGTCACATAAATCCATATTTATCATTAACAAAAAAAATATTTGAACCCTACGGTGAGACACTTGGCCTATTAAATAACTTATAATGTTTACCCTATATTGGACTCATTAATTCTTGAAACTCAATTAGGTATATTCTGTATGGAGTTTTGAAAAGGTTACAACATAAGGTATGAGTTCAATGAGGAAATATAAATCACGATTTGGTATAAGACTCAAAAACGATTCATGAAATATATAAAATGACTCACATACAATAGTAATATTATCGATGTTAAGTTTCCCCCAACCATATGAGATAAACACCACTTTTTAATGGGAATGTAGATAAGAAAAATGGGTAAAATTTCCATCATAAGTTCATATTTTTAGTCACACACATATAAGATCATGTGATGGTTTAGAATATAAAGAGTAGAACCCCTTACATATAAATTTATTGGGTATTTATATAGATAAATATAATCCATGCATAATATAATATAAAATTAAACTTGAGGGAGGATAAAAAGATTTACAAGAATCACATTCCCACAAACATCAACTAGGGTAGAATCATTGGATTGAGATGCTATAAGCGCACTATTATTGGTTTTCATATCTAATTGACCATCAAATCATAGAGGTGGTGTTGTGATACCAATGAATAATTCTTAATATATAAAATATTGGGTTAATACAAAATTAAATAAAACATTTTCAGTTCAATAATGGCTGGTATGTGTATGATTAAATATTTAATTATCATACACCTTATTAGAAATAGTGATTGAATGATATTCCTTTTTTCTCTCAGATTAAGAGGTTTCTAACATTTAGAATCATTATTAACCTTTGGATTTGTTAATTTTTTTTAATAATCCCAACTCAACTTTAATTTGAAGCACTAGTGTGTGGGTGGTACATTTATTTGATATTTCTCTATATTCTCAGAATTAACTAACTTTTGACCATTACTTCAGTATTCAAATGGTTTATCACCTTCTTTTCTACACTTCAAAAGTATTCCAGTCCCCGTAATAGATTTTTTCCATATTTCCTTCCACACATAGATCATGAAGGAAATATAATCATCTTCTATACATGGTTTTTATAATGTCCCTTCAATTATATCTATATTTTCTTCTCAAAATGATGATATTAATGGTTAACTCTAATATCCATTTGAAACTTAAAATCCCATAAAATAATATCTTCATAGCTACTCATGTCCCTTATGTAAAATACCCTTTAAAGGCTTGTGTTTAAGATAATAAAGAATCGATAAACATTACATTTATGTTGGATGATAATACCTAAAGTTTACCTTTAAATTTATTTAAAATTTTAATATTATGAACCAATGAAAACATAATCATTATTAATTAGCTCTAAAAATTCATTCTCCATTTTCTTATGAAGAACAAGATGAAAGTACTTATTGGAAAATAATCTCTTAAACTCATTCCACTCTATAGAATCAATTTAATCTTATGGGATCATATTGTTTATATGAATACAGCATTGATCTACTTCTCCTCACAAATGATAGAGGACAAAAATGACTTTTTCTCATGCCCCAATCATTGGAGAATGTAAAATATCTTTTTATTGGTACTAATCCATTGTTCCGAAACTAGTGGATTAGAAGAACCTCTAAAAAATGTGTAAATTTCCTCACGAAGGTGTCAACATAGAATTTTTTCCTCCATTAATTGTTTGGATGTCTAACATTATTCATACCATAAGAAAGGTGTATGAGAATTAAAATGATATTTTTAATTCCAACTCCAATAACATTTGGGGTTTCAATATGGAAATAATTAAATTGTCCAATGAATTTAGAATTAACTTTGTTCTTTTAGGTTCATTCTATTATATAAAATAAAAAATATTACTATAAGAAAGAATAATCATAGTAGGGAACCACATAAACATTAAAAATCCATTATAAGAAGTATAAACTAAAAAAAATTCGTTTCATTCTATGAAATATTATTTTTTTCCTAGGTAATTCATTATCACAATGCAAATTACTTATGTTGGTTCACAAAGAGATTGTGAATTTCCAAATCATATCACCTAAGAGTGCTAAACCAAGTGTACAACAAGGCTTTTTTATCATGCACCAAGTGACGATTTATTCTAGCTCAATGTACCCATTTCAGAATTGTTACCCCTAGATATAACTATTATAGATCCAAATCCATTTATAATATCTAGATAGAGATGTAATTTTTCAGAAATCACTAGCTCTATCCTGCACCAAAATTCAAGGATATTTTCTTATACTTCGACTTATCCATAGAATTATCCTTAAAAATATCCTTTAAATATACAAATAAATATACCTAGGTATCTCACTAAAGGTTTCTTATTATAGTTTTTAAAGGTTAATTAAACCTTTTCTCTCATAGAAACAATAATAACCCATGGTTTTCAAACATACATATTAAATATTAATTAGTGAATATATGTATCATTTTAAAAAACATGCATGAGGACCCAAAAGGATTAATTTATTTGGAGACCAGATATATATTCATATTATTTTCAAAAATATATTTAACATATCCAATAAATATATTCCCATATAGTACTCTTCTTTTACATACCCTACTTAAAAACATTCTTCACACCCAGGGGAATGGAAAAATAAAAATGGGTGAGATAATATACTTAGCAAGGGTAAACAAGATATATATCAACATAATATAAGACTAAGATAATTATAAAATGATAATAAAATTTAAAAATTATACCCTACATATCATATATATTAATCTTGATTCATGCAATAAATCTCAGTAGTTCATATGAACTAAATCATAAATAAAATCAATTAGTGTAAGCTCAGAGAGAATAACATAAACATAGGAATGTGACAAATAAATAAGATCATAAAATAATGAATATGTATAAATAGATACTAGTTAACTCATTAGGTTAATGACATGAAATCAAGTCATCATATATACATATGGACATGCAAACCTAGTATATTTTTAATCTTATTGACATGAAAATAAGGACCAAACTTAATCTTATGAACATGAAAACCCAGTCCACCCATGAATTTATGAGCATGAAATCAGGTTCACAGACAAAATAATTAACTAACACATTTTCAATCATTAAAAAATTCATTATAAGGATATAAAATTCCAAAACCACATTTCTCAGTTTATAACATAACCACAATACATTATTATAACATAACTTCCATCCCCGATTATAACATAACCACCATCCTCTGTTACAACATAACCACCACAAATGGTTATAATATAACCAAAATACACATAATGAAAACCATAAATATGTGTGATACAATATCAGAAAACACTTATCATATCGTGACATCATAAACCATTTAAGCGAAATGAGTTTCATAAAATTTCATCAATTTGTTATAACCTAACCCTTGAAAATAATTGGGCTTTATTAAAATATCATTATCAAAATTATAAACCAAATATATAAATAATTAGTATATTTCCCATAGCTAATATTCATATTAAATCTTAAGTAACATAATGGGATGTCTTATTACATGGAAAATGATTTTTGAAAGATTTCTTGAAACATTTCTTGAGGAAAATATCCTTTCCAGTTTGAAGAAACTTGTTTAAAATAAAATGGCATCCCACCCATTAATGAATGTTTTTTATTCTAATATAAAATTGAAAACTTGTAAGGTAATATTTGGATCACTGAGTGTTTATTATAGTGGAAAATACTATTCATTACATATAACATAAAACAATGATTCCTTTTAAATTTTTTGTAAAAAGTAAAAAGGGTATTCTTAAAAAATGAAAAGAATATTCATTTTAAACTATTTTTAAAAAGTTAAATATGTGTAGAAAAGTATTTAAAAACCATTAAATAAAAGCAAAAAATTCATTAAAATCTTTTTAGATAACATGGGCATGTAAGAGAAAGGATTTTCAACCGAAGAGATAGATAATGTTAATTTTTCTTAAAACAATTATTTTTGAATATTTTTCTATCTAATAGAAAAATGTGGATGGAAAAATTTTATTCTGAAAAAATAACCTTTTTAGAATAAAATTCCGGAGTTTTTTGGGAGATAGATCTTATAATTTACTTATTAGAGATATAATAAAAGAAATTCCAATAAAGAATGAGATTGTTTCATAAAAACATTATGACTTTAGAAACATTTAAATAAAAAGAACCATGAAAGAAATAAACATAGAAGTATACATATATCTCAAAATTTTCATTATAATAATCTTAAAACACTGTTGTGGGAAGTATATGCACAATAGAAAAGAAAAAAGTGGTGAATATGAAATGTGACACATAGAAATAAATGTGAGATGAAAATTCCTTATCACTTTGGAAACATTTGAATCATAATCACCACTAAATAATTACCTAAAATTGAACATTAAATATCATGAAAATAAGGATATTGATGATATAATATTTAAAAGGTAATTATATACACCACAAAAATAAGCGAGTGGTGAATATGGTATATGTCTCCTTGAAATAAAAGACAGAATTTAAATCCCTTACCTCAAGTCCCAAATTTCATCGAACACATTCGAACATAATTTATAATAAATATAGATTTACTATAAATATATTCCATATCAATAATATATATATATTTATATATATTATATATATCATTTAGTTATGACATTTTCTTACACGTTTATTCACAATTCCTGGTAAAATCTCATTTTGGGAAATAAATGATTCGTATTACATATATTTTTTGGTTTGGTATTTAAAGTCCTTTTAATTTTATATTGGTTAAATAATATATATAATTTTAACCTTGATATAAATTTCATATATATTAATTATATCTGTAATTAGAGTATTCCATAAAAGTGAGAGATAAAAAATGAATCCCACCATTCTTGGAGATAGTAAACCATATATATGCATGAATGTTGTTTCAATTTTCTTCATGGATAGAACAAAAAAGGTAAATAATATATCAAATTTATAGAATCTTTTTTATTTTATAAATATCATATATATTCATTAAATCTATCCTTATTACCATCACATGACAAAATAAAATGAAAAATGTATCATAATGATTTGTGGAAGAAGTGCTCCACACATACGCATGAGCAATGTTATCATTTTATAACATATTGGAAGGTAATAAGATATGTATCATATTATAATAATAAAACTATAATTATTTCATAAATTTCATATATATATATGTTAAATAAATTATTATCTACATCCATGAGAGGTTTTTTTGGAAAATGAATTATATCGGTTCACGTGGTGGTAGTCCGCCATACACAATATTGGAAATTTAGTTTGTGGTTTAATGGGATAGGAGATGGATATAGATTATTCCATTAACATTATAAAATATAATTATATGATTTATAATAATGTTAATATATAAATTTTTTTGAATAATATTTGAATGAGGTGGTATAAGAAATAAAACAAAAATACTTAATTAAGAAAGACACCTCTTCCTGAGACAACCTAATGATGGTTTCACCACAATGCTTATTTGGGTAGTTTTATAATCACAATAAGTCCTATTAAAAGTGTTAATTATATTAATAATGATATTTGGGATGTTATTTTCCAAATAAAAAATTATTTGTAAGTGTGAAGAGTATAGGATAGGGGGCACCCTTTTATAATTGGGGGAGAGGAAACACTTGGAATTTTTCAGAATTAAGAGTTATACCAACATTTTAACATTTTTAATAAATAAAAATGGATATTTATATAACTTTAGATGATATAATTTTATAATAGGTATATAAAATATTAATTTGACAAATATTAAGTTCATTTTAACCCTTAAATGTTTAGTTTAACCCCCTCGTAAAACTGTTTTAACCTTAACCGTGGTCATTAATTTTTACCATTCTTATCATTCATTAAGAGAACAAATTAAGTTAAAATTAAAATTTAATATTAATTTTGAATATTATAAATATTTTAAATAGTTTTCGAAATTATATTCATAGTATTGTTAGAATTTAATTTTAAATTAATCTCAGAGATGTGATGAAGTGGTTGTTTTCCAAAGAAAATGTTTTCGAAAGTATAATATGTTTTAATATAAAAATTCAATATGAAATTTAATCCAATGATGGAAATTAATTTAATTAGAATATAATTAAAATTATTTTACTTTTAAAGGAGTATTTTAAGAATATTTAAATTTTAAATTCTTAAAATGAAAATTTATTTTTTAATAAAAATAAACATTTTTAACTATTCGTTAAAAAATTGATCTTTTTAGAAAAATCACAAAAAATAACCCTCAGATAATTTTAATATTCTGATTAAAATTTGATGTTCATTTTTTAAAATATATTTTATAATAATGAAAAAAAATAATTTTAATATTTGTTGACTAAAAAATATAAATTATTTATTTAAGGAAAATATATTTTTGAAGCATATTATTACTTTACCAATAATTAAGTACTTATTCATAATTATATTTTATTTATAAAAAAATGTCATAATTATTTGCAAAATTTGGTTAATAATATTCATTCTACCAATTTTAATAGCTAGGTTATAATGATTATGAATGAACACTAACATTTTTAATGATTTTGGAAACACACAGAACACAACGCACAAGAGGTACCTCATGAAGGTCTAATGTAATGGATCCCCAAGTCATAATTAATAAAAACGTTGAAGCCGCATGATAGAAAAGATCCTAAGTTAAGGAAGAGGGATAAATTTATAATTTTTAAGTTTAAATAATAAAATTAATTTTACAATTTAGTTTTTTAAAACACAATCATGCATACAACACAGGCTATTGAAGAAAAAAATTTCAAAAACACTTAGGGTGTTACATGAATTAAAAAATAGATAGACATTAGATTAAATAAAAAAATTAACACGTATTGAATGTTCATTTCAAAACCTATTTTAAATTAAAAGAATATCATTTTAAAATAAAAGAAAAAAAATTCAAAATCAATTAAGAAAGTAAATCTTACTCTAAATGACTAACTGATAATATTTTTAAGAGAGTAATGTAAATGTGGTTATAATATTGAGAACATGGTAATATAGAAATTATTAATGACCATAAAAATTAAAAATATTACTAAAATCCATGAAAAATTCACAACTACTAAGAACAAAATTTGAATTATTAAAATAGTTCATTTTGAACCAATTTAGGGAATTTTTGAGTTCCCTTCATCAAATATATCCTATCATAGTAAGAGAAACCTACCCCACACTTAAAATATAACATTTCACCAAATTTTTAATTACATTCTAGAAGAGACATTTACATTATTTTAAGGATAAAAATATATCTTTAGTTTTAGCAGTTCAAAATCCTGTGCAGGATCATATGTAAGTTAAAAATTAATATTTTCCACCCAATAAAAAAATTAGAAAATTTAAATAGAAGGAAAATATTTTCATTAGTTACCACTTAAAAATATAAATGTTATGTTATGTTTTCATAAAATATAAATGCTAATAATTTAAATTTTAAACCATTTACCAAAAAAACAAAAATCGACACATAATATAATGATTTCATTAAAACAAAGATATATATAATTTATGGTAACAATTTTTTTACTATTTTATTAAAACACACATTTAATTTCATATAAATGCATTCTAATAATTAAATTCATAAAAAATTAACAATATAAAGTTTTAGTAAATATGAAAAAAATTGGAAAAAAATAAATAAAAAATCATATGATGTAGAAGATTTAAACCACGGTGTTTATAAATGAATCTTCCCCTATTTTAAATTATAATAGTCCCTTTGGTTATATATATTTATTCTCATAAAAATTAAATCCCATAAATATAAGATTCTATAATTTTCTATTCAAAATAAAATTCAACTCTTTTTTTCATATACGTAGAGTGATTCATTGTTTCTCTAACAAACATTTCTTCTTAGTCCTTAAAAATTCATAATATCTCAACCTCTAATAGTTCTAAAAGTATCAACTTTCTTTAATTTCATTTCAAAGTATTTTCTCAATATTATTTTTCAAAGATTAAAAATAGAGTGTCTATAGATTACGTTTATGAACATAATAAATTATTTTCTATAAAAGCTAAAAAATCATAATGCTAGTGACTGAATTCAATAAGTAAGAGTTCCAACTTAAAATATATATTATAAAATTTTAAAAAATTCAAAATTATATTTTAATATTCAATAAAATACCAAAAAAGAGTAAAAAATTATTTTAAATAATAATATTTTTTCTAAGCATTGACAACCTTAAATTATATCCAAATTCATCTTGAAAAACAACTTATTATAGAGTTAAAACATATATTTATCATTGATAATCTCAAGAATTTTCTATAAAAAATAAAAAAAAAATTTATTTCACAAATTTGAAACATTGGAATTCCCATTTAATCAAAAAATAGGAGCATAAAATAGAATTAAATATACCCCCACACTTAATTTGAATATGTTTTTAGATTAACTATCTTAATATGTTTTGTGTGTAAAGTTATAGACAAATACTCTATAGATAAACAGAAATAATCTGGATATTTTCATTTATATTTTGTATATATTTTTCCTCTTTTTTTTCAAAGAATACATCAAAATATTTATAAAACTATGAATATTAAAGTGAAAAATAGAAATCAAAATAAAGAACATGAAAATCCTGGGATAACCCCTTTAGATGTGTTGTATTTAGAAAATCAGCTCCTGGAAATTCTCGAGTTCATCCATAATTTAGTGTGACGGTTTTCTTTTTGTACTCAGAAACCACCATATATTTTCTATTACAGTATATTTTATTACACAATGGTTTCAATTTTAAACACTAAAATAATTTTATTCATGGTTATCATTATTAATAAAAGATAATATATTTGCCTCTTATTCTTATCGTTAACACTTATTTCTGTTATATGTTAGTTAAATGAAAAGGATGACTCACTTTGACCTCATAAAAACCATTAAATAAAGATATATAAATAAATAAGCTACTAATATTACCATGTTATTTTTATAATCATCAATAAAGTGAAAAGAAAATAAAAAATACAGACCAATAGGTTTAGAATATATCTCTTCAATAATTACCAACTTAATTATGTATTTAAAATTTTCATCTTCAAATGCCCTAATAATCATATTTTCAGTAAGAATATAGGAGATCTACTAATGAATCAAATGGTGTTGTCTCACAATCTATAAAATCTCAATTAGTTAAAAAATATCACCAGACTTCATAATACCTATAATGTGAGAATAAAAAAATATTGAGATCAATAAAATCATAATTTAATAAAAAAAAATTATATTCTATAAGATAGTTAACTGTATGAAAATGTTTTAATTTATATTTATTTTGGAAAACCCATGCCCTTGGGAGTATCTCTATGTATGGAGTAAGGTAGTAATCATCCTCCATCCTCTACTCAAATCTCACCACCTTAGTTGGGGTATCTTCCATGGAAAATGAGATCGTTTCTCTAACCATCCCAACCAATTTACCCAAGTAAATATTAATATATAGAAAAAAATTAAATAATCCAATTGAGAATAAGTATATAGTAAATCCTCCAAAACTCTCCCAACTTCTCCAAATTTAGGGTGACCCATCTATCATAAGACATCAGAACAATTATCAAGGTATTTATCTTTAATTACCAACTTCACAACCGTGGTAATTTCATGTTAAAAAATAGGAAATAAATTTTTTTAGGATTTTTTTTTCAATAATTTTTCAATTATTTTTATCTTGTTATGAGAGTGTTTTTAAATTGATTTCTGTAATTATTATCAACCCATTTAGTTATGATTAAAAGAGTAGGATACATAAAAAACATTCATTATTAATTCGAATGTGAAAAATTATTGTTTTCAAGGTGCTTTATATACTTTTTCTTTCAACTAAATCTGAAACCATCCAAATCTCTACTAAGTTATTTCATGTAAGATTATTATAATATTGAAACTAATTTAATTTCACTAGATTCCATCACTACATATAATTATAAAAAAATTAATGTAAATAAATACTAAAATGAATGTACCTACCCTGAAACAACACTAATTAAATACATTGATATATTTTATGATTAGTTTGAAATATGATTATAAAATCTATTGATATAATCGGTGGATATCTTAGGATCTTCATAATAATGGAGTGCTCCCATCAAAATAATTCCTCTGAAATATTTTTGTGTTTCTTTCTATTCTAATAGAAGTAAAGGAAAGAAGAAAATATAGAAGTGAATAATAAATGAAACGAGAAAAAGAAATGAAGAAACAAAAAATACAAAAAAAAAAAAGAAAATTCCAAAAGAATAAATATAGGTCTAGGTGGATTATATTTTAAAAAATCTCTTATAGACCTACCAAAGGATTAAACCATTAAAATACTTCCTCACTCTATTAACAATTGATGTATCACCTAAAACACCACTCTCACCTTAAGTGACGAAAATTCAAAAAATATCTCACATTTCATAAGTATTTGACCTTTTTCAAACAAGATTCACTCTATAGAGTCAATATATAATGGGTTTCTTTGAATCTAGATTGATCATTTGAAGGTTTTCAAGTAACAAAACCCTCACTCGTGACACTATATAAAAATAAATCAATAAAGAATATGATAAATTTAATGTAAATTAGAGTGTAAAACCCATCCCATGAGTGAGAAATCAATTACATCTCCCCAATTTACCTTTATGGTATTTGCAGATAGAATAATAAGGATATGATCATATTGATATTTAGATATCAATACAGATTCATGATTCGCCACTAATAAATTAAAATATGGTTAGTTTTCTATGTCTAGAAGCATTATAAATTATAATGGAAGTATTAATAGAAATTTTATTCATTGAACAATTGTTAGAGTTAAAAAAATTAAGTCTCTATAATGAGTCTCTATGAATAAGAAATGACCATCCCCTATTAAAAAACTAAAACAACAAAACATTTAAAAACTACTAAAATAATAATCATCAACCATGTGGCCTGATTCTGATTTAATATTTAGCTAAATATGGTTTAACTATGGTGATTTTAGCTGAATATCCAAATAAAACCCTTTGTAATTCTTTCCTCATAATCATTGCTTATGAGGTTTTATCCTAGGCATGCAACCTGAATTTGTTAATATTCACCTTCATTTATCTATTAGATAAATCTATGCTCCAATAATTCAATACACTCTACCGTGTGTTCTTGGATTTTGTTCCAAGTATTATGAACTTGTTTGCAATTCCTAAATTTGTTAACTCATCTCAATCTTCATAAAAATATTCAGCTTCTGACAAGCATACCATTAATGGCTCAAGTACACATTTTTCATCAATTTCCCATTTAGAATTTAGGGAAACTGTAAATTAAACACTTTTGGACCTTTATGTTTCTCTATGTAGTCACATATAACCCCTATATGGGTTGGAGAAGATCTTTATGGTGAACTTTATATAGCCATCAAAAACTCAATTATAACTTTACATATCTTGTTTTGATGAACCAATGGTCTTGATTAAACCTTGAGAAACTTAAATGTACCTCGACATTGTGCTTCACAAAATGATAGATGACCTTGATGGAGACATAGTAGAATATGGGATACCTTGATATAGGATATAAAATGACCCTTACATAGCCTATATAGTGAGAAAATAACTTTATATGGGTCCCAAATAACCCTTATCTAACTTCAAAATTGTGTGATGAAATTTATAAAGATAATCCATTTGACCTTTATGTAGATTCCAGTAATGTATAAGACCTCTATATAGGTACCAATATAAATAGTAAATTCAACACTAATGGAAAATAATAAAAATCAAAATTAAAAAATTTCTACAAACTTCTAGATTTTAAAATATAAAAATATATTCCAATAATTTTAAAAATAAAATTGGAATAATGAAATAATTATCATCACAACCAAAACCAATTTAAAAATTATGAAAATTTCAATTTATTTTCATAAAACAATTATGATTATTTATCTTATAAATATAAGGATATTAAATGAATAAAATTTGATAAATTAGAGTCCCAAAATTCACATTATTGAAGAATAATTTAAATAATGAAAATTTTGATAATAAAATGATCAATAATCAATCGTAATCAATTAAAATAACATTGTGGGAATAAAAAATATAATTATTTAAAAGATTAGTTATTTAAAAAAATTATTCAAAACAATATATATACTCACCATGTCAGTGTTTAATTTCTACTAAAGTGTCAAAATCGATCTTATAATGTTACCAATGACCCTTTTGGGTTACCAATGACCCTTCTTATGTCACTGATGACCCTAACAAGGTCGATTGAGCCTTCTTCCTTTATCATATTATCACTCTGAATCCCAATATGAACATTTAGAATTAGTATATAGAAAATTTAACCATAAACTGATAACTTCAGAATAAAAAAATATCCAAAAACCCTTAAAAGTATTCTAAAGAAAACTCACATTATCTCCAATACATTTTGACATATTAGAAAAATGTATTAACTAATAAAATATCATCCTCAAGTTTATTTAAAAATATCCCTTTTTGATTTTTTTTGCTTGTATAAAAACAATATATTTCAACTACAAGGCCATATCTAACAACTACTCCATATGAGATAAAGAAATCTTGAATATTAATATTATTTTTACTAAAAAATAAATTTCATTTTGAAATTAAAAAAATGAAAATTAACCCCCTTAAACAAAGAAAATAAAAGGTTGATTTTCTTTTCTCACCTTTTTTGAAGTTAAATACAATGATAATGAGGAGGTGATGTTATCACCATCTTTAATGAAATGATCTGTAAAATAATAAACTATTATTTTCCTTGAGAAATATCAATATATAAAACAAGAGTAACTGGATTATACATCAAATATGTATTTTAGGTTCATATAATGAGATAAAAACTTAGATATAAATAGTTAGGAAAATTATGAATACTTTCAAAAAAATTTCTATCACTCGTTCAACAAACATTTTAAAACAGATCATAATCAAGTTAGTTAGTACCCACAAATACCTCATCATCTTTTGAATATGTACTTAAAATATAATAAAATATGGATGAAAGTTAATAGAAAACACACCTTGTTTTTGACATGTGGGATGAAATTTCCTTTATAGATTCATCTTTTCAAAGTATCAGTCATGAGGGGATTGGTTAGGATAATAGCAATTTGTTCCTCATATGGAATAAATTAGAATTTAATAATTCCCTTAGCCACCTTTTTCTTCAAAAAGTGATACCTAATCTCTATATGATTATATATAGAATACTTCCTTGGATTCCCAGATAGATTTAAAACACAATTATTATGACAGCCAATAACTATTGGATATTTAGTAATAGCTTTAGTATCCTCAAGATTTTTTTTCATCAAGATCAACTATGTAATTGATCATGAATCAACCACATATTCATTTTCAGTAGATCCTAAGGTAATTATTTATTTCTTCAACGATTTCCATGAAAGACAATTGTTACTAGTGAATTTTTCTCCACCAGATGTGGAATTCTTTTCATTAACTCCACCCAGCCAGTAAACATTTGTAAATTCATTTAGAATAATCTAATCATGGTCCTTTCACTTCAAATCATAATTGATTTTTTTTGAGATATATCTCATAATTTCATTTTATTCTAAAATATGTGATTCTTTGGGATTGGAATTAATCCTATAAAAAAGAGTAACTACTTATAAAATATTTGGTATTGGAGATCTTAGGTATAAATTACTAACAGTAAGTCTTCTAGATTCCCTTCGATTAATATATTTTATAGCATTATCCGTGGAAATTTTAGTGGATACATGAATCGGTGTAAAAAAGCTTCTAAAAATCTTCAAAATAGTTTTTTAACATATTCTTAGAATAATATTAGTGTGATATGAAAATGTTCAAAGTAGTTTGATTTAATTGTAAACCCAAAAATAATTTAATTTATCCATGAAATGAGATCTGAAAATTCTTTTTCTTATACTTGTAAAATTCTTCATAGAAATTTGCCTCAGTACTAAAAAATATTATCTTCAACATAAACTATCAAAAAGTGTGATGTCGATGTAATATTATTTACTTATAAATTTGTGTATGCCTTCCATTTTATGAATTACATACTACTCACATATTCAATCATCATAATGCACTAAGCTCATGGATCTTGTTATAATTAATATAGGTCCTTATTCAATTTACACACCTTACTACCATATAATAGTAATAAAAAACCCTTACATTTATACATATATACTTTTTTTATCTAGATCACAATTTAAGAAATTAGATATTATGTCTATTTGAAATAAATTTAAGAAACTCTGATCTACAATAGATAAATAATTATGGTAACTTCTAGTATAGACCCAATTTAAAATGTTTCATCAAATTCAATTCCATCTATATATCTGTAACCATTGTAAATTATCCATTCTTTTTATCTAGTAATTTAAAAATTTTCATCATTATTCTTCTAGAAAACCCATTTATAATAAATAAAATGTTTCTCATTGATCCACTAAACAAGCTTCCTGGATTCATTATTTTCCATTTGATTTAGATCCTCATTCATATCTTTAATAAATTATTTATTCTCAAAGGATTTAAGAATAATATATAGTTAAATAATTGATAGTAATCTCATGATACCATTTTCTATGATCATTATTATTAAATAATCCCCCAAATTTTTATCTCTAATAATATTTTAAATATCAGTATGATTTTTCAATATTTTATATACCCCTACTGATTTTTGGTCATCAACATCGTCACTGGAGTAGGAAGAATCTACATCTTTAGTATGAAGCTATCTAATTTATATAGTATCATCAATTGGTTCTGAGACAAAAAATAATAATAATCATTTTCCATAATAGAATACTTGATATTTTCATCATTTTGAAGGACTTTCATACCCTTACATTCCGAAATCATTTAATATTTTTTAACACCTATAGTAATGTCTATTCAGTATATAACCCAAAAAGATGCTTCTTCATTTTCATCAAAATTTACAACATTTTTTAATTTTATATTTATAAAAAATGGGATCCTAAACACCCTAAAGTGATATTCATTTGGGTTCTTCTTGAGACAAATTTTATAGTGAATTATATTTTAGTTTTTAAAAATATATAAACTATTATAAATAATTCTAAACATTGTAATTCCCTATAGCTTGAAGTATATTACTGTGTCAAACTCTGCATGAATAGATTTAAAAATCTCTTCTAGACTTATATTATTCCATTAGGACATTACATTCTATTTATAAGTATATAGAGAAATGAATTCATACCTAATTCCAGGTTTATTAGGAAATTAAAAGAAGGATTTTTGGTAAACGTAGCCCCATTATCAGATATCAATTTCATCAAATTCAAGATTATTTGTTTTTAATAATAAATTCTAAAAAATATGAATCTTCCAAAGGATTTCTAATTTTGATACCTAAACACGATAAGTGTAATTATAGTGATGTCATTAATAATGTTGATGAAGTATTTTTATCTAATTTTTTATTTCTTTATCATTGGCCAACAAACATCCAAGTGAAATTACTCCAATGGGTTTTTGTTTGAATGTCAACTCCCTTGTATATTTTTTCACAAAAGTTTTTCATTTATTATATGTTTTTAATATATTAACTATGTATTATATTAGAATAAGAACATTCTACAATTATTATTCTTTTATTAATTTCATCATTTTGTTTTATCCATAACGAAACCATTTTCTCTACAAGTTATTTTCATCTTACATACCTAAGTAAAAATATGTATTGTATTCCATAACTCAAAAAAATTACATTAAATTGTTATTTATTTGATCACAAATAATCCATCCCTTAATCATTTCAATAAGAAACCATTTTATTGAAAATAAATTTAAATACTTATAGATTTATGAATCAAAAAAATATTATTATTCATCCTATTAATAAATAGGACATTACTGGGACTGAAATGATTTTTCCCAATATTGGCCATTTCAATTACTTTAATTTTTAATGAGATATTATTATCAAAGTAAAAAACCCTAGAATCCACAATTATTAAAGTTATTTAAAACCTCAATAATATGAGAAGAAAAACCACTTTCTATAATCTAGGTGTCTCAAATTTTCATACCTTGAATGTAACCTCAATTATACTAATATATTATTTGATCTATCTATTGTTTGATCATTATCCAATTCCTTTAAAATATTTAGAAAATATATGATGAATGAGAAAAATTAATTTTATATATTCTTGTCTTGATTATAACTCCCATATAATTTAAATAAACTACCAAAAAAAATTTCTATTTCAATCTTCTTCACCAGCTGTTTGAATTTTTTATTTGTTCTCACTTATTGTTTTCATCTCACACATAAATAATACTCCACTATTATTCTTGGTAAAGTACCTTTATACCAATTTTTTGTAGATTTATATCTTAAAAAGAAACAAAACTAGTATTTACCATTTAATATTGTACTTTGATAAAAATATTACCATTGTATTTGTTGCAGTCTAACCCCATTCTATGAATTCTATTGAGAATTTTTAATTGAATCGTATTATGGATTTCTTCCTTATGTTTTTTGGGCTTAATTATTATTTTTTTCGTTTTTGTCCAATATATATATGTTTATTTTTTTCTTTCTCTTATTCCTTTTTCGTTAGTCCATATCTTTTTCTTTTATTGGACTATTTTGTATAAAGTGTTATATTTTATTATACACTTATAGAATTCCCCTTTAAATCAAAAAAATAATGAACAAAAACCTTTAGTTATTTTTTATTGAATAATTCTAATGCTCTATAATTATCTATATAAAAATACAGTTTAATATTTTCACTCTAATTATTTAGTATAATAATAATAATAATTTTTTTTCCTACTTTTGTGTCTCTAATAATAACAATTGAAGTCATGTTTTATAGTCTACCTTTCCAAAAAACCACCAAGATTCAATATTTTAATTTATTTTTTCAAATCATGTTTCTTGATATATATTTTATTGTTCTTATATGGGACCTTTTTGAGAGGATAATATTCATATTTTAATATCTTAAATACATTCAATCATATTTTGAATTCCAATCTTATAGTATAATCCTTTAAAGATTCTTCATCCTTAACAACAAAATCATTATAAACTTATGAAAAATCTTATAAATAATGTATTAATATTATTATTTATCTGTGAGAAACTGTTGAAAATATTGTCCAAGAGTATCTTAATTATAAACACTTTTATAATTATCATAAATTCCCACTTCAACTGATAAAAATTTTGATATAAAGAAATTTGGTGAAATTTTTGTGTTTCCTTTTGATTTTATACTCTTTTAAAAACTAACCTTATTGTTAAAATTATTCATTGATTAAATATATTTACTCTCACTTCGGATTTTCATGGTAAAATTGATATAGCGATATCCAAAGTTTCCATTATTATATAATTTTAGAGGAATGTTTCCTCTACACTTACCTCTATGAAATGTGAAGCCCCCTGATTTCAAAAAAAATATTTTTAGAAAACTATTCTCTACATTCTTATACATCCAAAAAAATTTTATCTTATTTTATATTCAAATCATTCAAATATTTTTGGAAAATATATTTTCCATTCTTCACATTGGTATTATGTTATTATTCTTTTCCTATCTCATTATTTATGAGACTATTTTAAAGTTCCTCAAATGAGAAATCCTCAAGATCATTATATTTACATGTTGAGATCTTGGAATAAAAAATTTTTAGAAGAGTTTTCATAAGCTTCTTAAACATAGTATTATCGTCATGGGTGTCTCAAAATACAGTAATGGAAATAAACATTCACATTTACTCTGGTGGAAAACTCATCAACTAATTCAACTTCAGGCATGATTAGATCTTTAAAATATTGTGCAACAATCCTGAATCTAGTAACTCAGAGCTGATTTATAATTTATTAAATTGGTACAATATATAATGGATCACAAAACATGAAAATATACTATAGGTTTATTTTTTGATTTTTAGTTGCATTCTTAGTGATCTCAATTTTCAAGATCTTGAGGAAACATAATTTTGCATATTATGGGGGGGATGATGGGCCTATTGTACCTAATAAAAACCACATATATGAAGAAAATTTTAGTGATATGTAATGGTGGGGCCACATAAGGGCATTATTAATACTTTTGGGTCAGATAAATGTGGTGGGAATGAGTGAAATCTGTCAATCCTTCTCTACAAAGAAGAAAGGGATCACACCACAAAATGTAAATGAATTTAGTAGTTTAAAGAGAATAGATGCATACAAAATTTCAAAATTACATTGGAAACCTAAATTGTTTTTCAAGTATCATAAAATCATTCTTATATCCTTTATTACATCATTTAAATCACTCAAGGATCCCTTAGTGGTACCCTGTGGAAAGGAAAACATAATAAAGGGTGAGATCCCACGCTCAAAAGGGAAAGCATATAATATAAGCTATCATTATTACACAAATAAATTACAATATAGTAGGGTAAATAAAAAATAAATATTCCATATAATAAATATATTTATAATTAAATATATCTAAGGATAACTATTTAAATTATCACATGGATAATAATAACTCATTTCAGGGTGATGGAATTCATAATACTAGACATCTGAATCTTATTCTCAAGGAATATCAACCAATGAATCTTATATATCATCATGATATCTCAACTAAAAAGTGTTATATATAATCAGGTCCTCTCAGCCTATATTTCATATGTATCATCCAATCCTTTGATCCAAGACATATTTCATAATATTAAGACCTCTCCAATAGAACATCAAAAATATATGGTTTGATATACACGAATAAATGCCCATTTTTTGTTATATTTTGAGACCTACTATTCAATATAGGGGATATAAAAAACCCCACATATCAATTACACATGTCTTATAAATTACAAATATATTTAATGAATAAGAAAAATCTTTATCAATATTCCTTAACAATAAATAAATACCCATATTGAATCATATAATACAAAATGTCATTATTTCCCTAATCAGTGGAATATAGATCTTAGTAAGATTAATTAAATTAAAAATGTATATAATAATTTTAATTAAACAATTAAATTATGTTAAATATTCCAATGTTACAAAATAACATGAATATGAAAGAGAAAAATAGTGTCAATGAATGTTAGAGTGTAATAGTGAATATATATTCTTGGAAGTGAATGATATGAGAATAAATTATTATGAAAATGATTAGGTTTAAACCATAAATTAGTTACGGATTAAAGTATAAAATATATTAAACATAAATTATGGGTTTTTAGTAAACTCATGTCTTTTGGAAAATAGAGAGGAAAATAGAAGCACAACAGTAAGAGACCTTTTTTAAACAATTTTAACATTATTTTAAAATCATATTTATAAATCACTTCCGTAACTCATTTAGTAAATTTTCATGGATATATTTAAAAATTTCCTATATTATAATTTAAAATACTATAATACTTAATACAAATGTTTCTTAGGTAATAAAATTTTATGTGGAAGATAAAATATACACGAATGAAATGAAATTCGTTTTAAAATATAAAAACATAACATCCTTTTATTTCAATAAAAAAATTCACAAAATAATGGGAATATTTAAAAAATTATAAAAATATCAATAATTGTAATTGAAGACAAATAATAAGGAATGGTTATGATAGCTATTAAAATAGTTTACGTGGAAACTGATAAAAAGATATTCTTGTTACAATTTAGTAGGAGTAGTAAAAAATAAATTATTTGGAAAAAATTAAGAAGATCCATTTTAATTTTTGGAATAGAAAGTAAATTTTTATATAATATAACATTTATTAATAATTAAATTATGGAAAACAATATTATTTAAAAAAATAAATCCATGTATATAGTGAAGAAGGATCCCCGATCCAAATAGAGAATTAAGGTAATATTTTCTTATAAACATTGTTTTGGTGGGTCTGGTTAAAATGAGAGAGAAAATGGAAAAAAATAATTATTAAACCCAAAAAATAAACATAAGATAATAAAATTTAGGTTTTTTAATAGATAAATATCAAATAATTCCAATATTGTAAATTTACACATAAACAATCCAAATTAAAAATGAGAAAATTAAATAAACTGTAACCTTAGATTTTTTATGGGTTAGATGCATTCAAATTTATGAATAGTAAATTTATATTTATTATTAATATATATAAACCACACACACAAACATGTATATATATATATATAATTCTCTATATCACTCATTATTTACTTTTTCTAACCATTTACTCATAATTAATTTTCAAATTAATTATTTATGTGTTAATGGTTTTGTTTCTCATGAATTTATTGATTTTATGGTTTCTATCCCAAGGAATTGGTAATCGTTTTATAATTTAACAAATTTTATTAATGTCATATATATAATATTTTTACATTAAATGCACTTTTACACAATTCATTTAAGGTGGTTATGAAAAATGAAATATGTTTCCTATAGAGGCGGTAGTCTGTATGTTTACAAGAGTGAGAATTTAATATTTCAAATTATAAAAATAAAAGAAGTTTGATAATGATTTATATTTATGGAACCTAAATTATTTCTTAAATTTCATATTTATTCTTTAAATATTTATAAAAAAAATTATGCGAGGAAGTGATGAAAAATGAAAGATATCTCTTAGTGGAGGAGTTAGCTGGTTTTTACACACAAATGCTGGTTTAATTTTTCAGTGGATTGAAAAAAGTATGGTAGACAATATTCTATCATTTAAAAATAAAAATTACATCCTAAATATAATATATATTAAATAAAACTATATTTATAACTATCTAGGAGTGGTGGTGAAGAAAAATGAAATGCATCCCCTCATGGAGGTAGTTTTCCACATGTATGGTCATGTGGCATTGTTATTTTACATTAGATAGATTGGAGATAGAAAATGGTTTCACCATAAACAAAAAAAATTATGTATAGTAAATATAATTATTTAATTTTATTAGTATGGTTATAATATATGAATATGAGTTGAAGAAGAAATAATCTTGAAAGAACATGTTTAAGGAAATTAACTTCACCTCGAGTATCCACCATTGGATTACACCTTAAACTTTATTAGGTTGGTATTTAATTTATAAAAGAACCTATATGTGGTGGGGATGAGATTTGGTGCTAGATTTTTAAGAGATTGGTTATTATATGGCGCTCAAAGTGTGTGGAGAAATTAGATGAGAATATTCCATTTTTAAAAGATATGTGAGTGACATCAAGGTAAATACTCTAATCATTAAAATAATATAATGTCATTTTCATAGTAAAGTGGAAAAATTATTTTTTAATATAAGATAGTTCAATTTCTAAATAAACTCAACTAGTCAAATTTAAACATGCTTTAGTGATATTTAATCCTTATATTTTAGTTTACACCACTTGTTAACCATTTTAACCCATACCATGGTGATATACATTTTACCATGGTGTCTATTCATTATAGCTGAATATAAAATATGAATTATTATATAATTTTAATATGAGGAATAAAAATTGGGAATATATTTTAGAATATTGAATTCCTTGAGGTGTTAAAAATTATTCTTAATATAAGTATGAAAAAAATGAAAAACATATTTTTTTTTGAAAAATGAATTCTTAAGAATAAAAAATATTTTGGACCAAAATCATGAATAAAATTGATTTTTTTAATTTAATTGGTTTATAAATAAATTTTTTTATTTATGTGACCTTGACCAATTCAATACCAAATGTAATATTTAATTACATAAATAAATAAAAGGATAAAAAATTGTTCTTTTAGTCGAACAAAACAATACTTATGTATTTAAATGTAACAAATAGATTTATAAGTTATATTTTTTAAAATATTTTTTTAGTATTAATAATTTTTTTGGTCTATAAAAATGGAATTTCAAACATTGAATTCATTCTTATATCATAATGATGTAATAAAAGTGATAGTATTAATAAAAAAACATTTTTTCACTATTAACCTAAAAAACTCCGTTTTATAAAAATATAAAAAATTGACCCCTAGTTAATTGAAACTTAATAAATACACAAATAAATTTAATTTTATCAAATTGAAATTATTAAATATATAAATTTATATTTTAAATGAAAAAATTAAATATTGTGAAATACATATTTTATATAAAATTACTTTTTTAAACATCAACCGTTCTAATTATTAAACCATATAAATTTATAGTTATTTGAGTGATAATTTATTAGTTTATAAAATAAATTCATTTTATATGTATCAATTTATTAAAATATAAAAAATATCAAAAATGGTTCTCTGAGAAATACCTTTTTAACATTGAATGCTTTTATTTATGTTCTAATAATTAAATTTCATCAATTAAAACAAAATAATATAATATATATAGTATAATTGATAAATAGCCATATATTTACTCAATGTTTATTAATATTTTTATTTTTATTTTTCACGACTCATTTTATTTCTACAGAGTGTGTGTTAAAAGCTATTCAACATTGTATTTATTTCAAATAAAATACATGTAACACCTCGAGTTTTCATGATCCTTTTTTTGAAAAATTTCAATTTATTTAATGGAATGCATTGAATGATACACCCAGATAAGTTTGTGTTACATGTTGAACCACATTACTCTTCTAGTAAATAATCCACCAAGTTATGCTTACACAACAGGCAACAATGATTTATCACATGTTACACGAGACACTGAGTCCAAACAAAACAATCATATATTATCAATATAGTTATTTAAACCCAACCATTTTAACCTATTCCTTAAAATCATTATATAAATACAATTAAATATTTTTAAATACAATGGTTTAATATAATTTAAGAACATTGAAGATAATATTCATATTTTTTTAGTCTTTATCTGTTCTGATAAAACATTTTTCATAAAAAAAACTTTTTATTTCTTTTTGTGAAAAATAACAAAATGAATTATTTAAAATTTTATAAATTTAATTTTATAAAATAAAATTAATTTTTTTATTCATAATTTGAAAAATATATGATAATGAATTTTTGGTATATTATCCAAATATTTTATTTTAGGATGAATGGTGAGAAATACTAAATTTTAATTGAAAAATGAATTTTCATTCGATTTATTTATATAGATAAATTATATTTTTATTTTTAATGAATATTTAAATAAATTATACATCTATTAATAAAATTTATTTCATTAAAAACAATTTCACTTTGAAATTATATATAAAATCATTTCAAACTTGTGAATAATTTTCAAATTTAAAAACTCATTGATTCGTCCTGTTTGTAGTATTAATTTTAAATTAATATCACCCTCTTCTATGAATTAAATTTGAAAATTTTATTAAATAATATGAATAATAATAATTCATTGTTACTAACTAGGAAAACATAATTTTTGGAAAAAAAATGATTTGTGAAATCAGCTAAAATTAATCACGATGTTTAAGAGAAAAACTAGTTTACCAAAGGACTAAACATAAACCATAAGAAAAAAATGACTTCAACACCTATAAAAAACACATAGGATGGAAATATTTAGACCATATACCCTATTTTATAGAATTTTTATTATTATTTTTGGAACCTGATATAAGGGAGACCTCCTAACAAGGTTTACATTTTTTATTTACAAGAATTCCACTCCTCCACTATAAAAGGGAACTCACCCATCCGTTATTCACACCAATAAAGCCATTTGGTTTTTTAAAAACATTCCCATATAATTTATATAATTTGAAAAATTCATCCTAGTATTCTTTATTTTTAATTAAATCTATCCAAGTAAGTCCTTTGGTGAAAACCAAAGGGAGATGCCTGAAGAAGAGGTAATGTTCATCAATGATCATTTTTGTTTTATTTTCTTCCTAAAACCTCCATCAATTATTTATATAACATTATTATATTATATAATAAGTATCATAAATATAAATATATATTTTTTATGTTAATTTTAAGACCTAAAAATTCCCACACATCTATCAAATAGGATATGCAATAATCCTTTGTGTGTTTGACAGACTACCGCCTCGTGAACCGTTGTGATTTTTTATCCCATTAACACCTTTCATCATTTGAAATATTGATTTATTTATAGTTTATATATTTTATTATGGAATTAATGATGTTATTATTATTATTTAATTGTTATATCCCATATACCTTCAAGCCTTACATTTTTTTGGAATACAATAATGTTATTTGTGTGTACAGCGGACTACCGCTTTGAGAATCAGGGTGATTCATTAAAACATTGCATATAATTTATTATGGATGGTTTAAATTAAAAAATTTAATATATATTAAATAAAAAATATAATTTAATTATAATTTATAACATAATTTTCTTTATTATAGTCCAATAAGATGATGAAAACAACATTCATATATACTTACGACCTATCGTCTCCATGAACTGTGTATATCATTTGACATGTATATATTTTAAAGATTAATAAAAAAAATGAATATATATATATATATATGATATTTATATCTTGGTTTACATTATTGTCATGATGAAACCATGATCTAAATAGGATCTAGAATAGCATGTCAAATCTTTTATGAAAACCAAGCATTTATTAGCCGAAATGTGACAATAACATGGAATTTTTAATAAAAGAGTAATATAAAGACATAATTAAATAATATATGGTATTATATATATGAATATTATTCTATTAAAGATGTATAATAACAATAGTTTTTATTAAATATGAGTTTTAAATGAGTATGATGACTGTCAAGACAATATGCAAGAGATTTCTGTCTCACTTTTTACATTTGTGAGACACATGACATATTAACCAAAAATTTATTGTATGTGGTGTGTATAATACACAAGGATGTATTGAATTATTTTTACAATGACAATAATTTGTATTCAAATATCTATTTTATTATCACACTTTAATTGGGTTTACAGTTAAAACATTACTGAAGCAGTAAGGATATTTTCATCTCAATTTGCCTACTTTGATACGTACATTATGTTATGCACATATATTATTTAATGAGGTGTATATATATAACCTTTGACATGTAATATCATTATTTATTCAATACTAGTGATATTTTTTGTTTTTTCATTTTATTCCATCATAGGGTTTTTGATTCGAAGTTACCAAAGTTGAAATAATATATTTTTACAATATCATCGTTTATCGAGATTGTTTATGATTACAATTACATTGATGAAATATTAAAATCCACATCAAAATAAATATAGTGACTTTTATTATAATATTTTTATTCATTAAATGTTCATGTAATGTTAGAATTTTTAAACTCTTTTTAAATTAAGATAATTAAAAAATTGTTTTTCATTAAATCTAACATTTTTTCTCTATTCGGTTAGAAATATGTTTTCTTTCAAAACCCTGTATTATAAAACTATTTTAAAAACCATATTAAACTTTTCATAATGATATATTAATAAATATTTTTCTCACTTTTTCCATACAAAATGTTTCCAAATGAATCATCATTTCATTTTCTAATCAAGTCACTATTCTGATCATTCTATAGTAAAAATGGAATGTTCATTTAACCTATACATCATGTATGGATTTACCCTCCATCATAACCATAATTTAATTGATACTTCCTTTTCATGAATATAAATTTATTTTATTTAAGAATTTTTTTGCATAATATTATGGAAATTCATTTTTTTAAATTGATTTTGAAATGAAAAGTGTTTCAAAATGTTTTTTTTATGTTTTCAAAAAAGGTTTTCAATGTGAATATGATATGTTCTTCAAGAAAATATTTAAGTTATATTTGAAAATTATTATCCATATAAAGTGAAATCTGTTGGTGTCACTCACACATTACTGGGGATATGATCCAAGGGTATCATTCATTTTCATTCTTTAAATGTTTTATGTTCTTTTGGAATGATGTTTATGAAACCCATTTCGCTTACATATATTATATGATTATGAAACATGATTATTTTCATTGGTTATGATATGATTATGAAACATGCATATTTTCTTCATATCCAGATATGATGAAATTTTTATGATACCCATTTTATTTTAAGGGTTATAATGTGACAAGTGTTTATCATCTTGTAGAACACATATATATAATTTCAATATATGACTTGTGGGACCTATATATACCTAAAACTCACTGGGTAAAAATTTATATATCCTTATATATCCTTGAAGAGAAAAATACGTGAAATCAGTTCAATAATATAGGGATGGAATGAGAAGTGAACTCAGTTCAGTATTACAGGGTAAAAAGACAAGTGAACTCGATTAAGTAATACAAGGATGGAACGGGGTGTGAACCCAGTTGGATGATAGACATTGTCTTATATTATGATATTTTAAAGAAGGAATTACTAATATGGAAATGATTTTATATGTCTGTGTGCGTTCCAAAAATTCCATGTATTATGCTCTCATGGATCATTTCCTTTGATTTGCGTATGATTAAGGTCTTATGAACTACCAATCAATATTCCTTGACTCTTGATTATGATATTTTATATGCTTTGTATGACCATATAATGTTATTATCTGGTTATTATATCCTTAAGCTTATGATTATTCCTTCACATATCCCATTTTCACCCTTACAAAGCATTTGAGATCACCCTTTCTTATGATTTCTTTCTATAGGTAATGAAAATATGTATTATGTATTATGTGTCTAAGAGGGTCCTAGTCATGGAGAACATAATGATTGACAATGTATCTAAATTATGTACTAGTGTTTATGTTTCCTTGTTTCTAAAGGCACTAAAATCATAAGGTCTTTCGGTGTTTTTTCTATAATTTAATGAATATTCTTAAAAAATGATGTAATGTCTCTATATGAAAATCTTGGGTCACTATAATATGTACTAAAATATTTGGTTGTTATATGTTGTCTATAAAGTTACATATTAGGTTACATTACATTATTTTTTCATTGATAAATACCATGCATGTTTTTTTCAAATTATGTTATCTCTTTTTTGTCCCAGGACTTTTGTGATTTAATTTTTAGATAAGGAAGACATTAAAGAAATTTTATCTATTTCCTCACTTTCAATATTCTTCTTATCAACAAGAGACCTTGATAAAGACTCGCATATCACTGTGAACCCATATTATACTCGATCAAGTACATATATACATAAAGAAATATAGAAAGTTACCACACTTACTTTACAAATAAAAAATACATTTCCTTCAATGTTTATAATGCCTTTATTATTGAAAAACGTTTTTTGATCAAATATAGGATTCAAGACCAGTTATGAAAATCTTGGATCAGATACCAATTGAAAAGATCAGTTTGATGGTGTTAAACACTGGTGGGCGGATGAAGTGTTGTTTCTATATATTTTTTCATTTTTCCAAACTAGCCTCTATCTTGATTATTCAATAATACTCTCTAAATATAAATAGCGAAGTAAAAGAAAGGAACATGGGAATGCTTATTAGTGGGGGTTTCCTATGCGATTGATGCATATATAACTACTTTTTGATAGTTTTTATCCCACAAACAAAGTTCTCTATTTTTTATAAAAAAATAATAGAGAAAAGTGTATGATTTTGAACCTATATAACTGATAGACTAAACCAATATTTTGTTTAAATAATAAGAGAATAAGTTTTTTCCCATTTTGAATGATTGTCGATGTAAGATTTATCCTCCACCAGAGCATCCTATATTTTTATATTCTTCTTATTCCACTATATCACACGATAGTATTCTATTACCATTTTTAAAACAAAATATAATAATTTTCTTCACATAGTTAATATATGATCAAGAAACACCCGATTATATTTTATTCAGCTTTTATATTCTAATCCACATGAGAAATTTTACAAATCTAAATATTGAAATTGGAATTTATTTGTAGTAGTGAATTCCTTTCATAATTAAAAGTCAAATGTTGATTAAATATATCAATTTAAAATTATGATGATAATCAATTTTCAATCAATCCACTTGATATTGGAATCATTTCCATCATTATCATATACACAAAATATATGGTCTTTTAATCCATGGTGGCATGAATTTTTACCTAAATAGATCCACAAGACATGATATATTCTATCATAGCATGAAACTTCCATTTCAAATCATTTAAAAAAAATTAATGGTGTGGTCTATTCTATTTTTATTGAAACTATAACGCTTCATAAAATCACCTTTGGCTTCATTCTTTATTTTTATATTGAATAAAAATATCCTTTAAATAAACTTTTTTGTATAAAAACTTAAATAATATATTTTTAATCATTTTATTTAATCTTAGAATCATATGTTAAAAATTAATATTCCTTTCAAAATTATATAAAGTAACTCATCCTTATGAAACTCCCTACATTGTCCCTTTTTATGAATAAAATGACACTTATGAACTCGAATGTGACTCCTATAAAGTCATTAAATAACTCTTATCAAATATGTAATGGTCTTGGAAATGATAGTAGTGGCCCTTAGTAAATTTTAAGTGACTCTTCATATCTCAAACAAAAATTTTAAAAACTATCTAATACTTTGTCAACGTTTAATTCCAAGCTCAAAATGACTATTATGAAGTCAAAAATAACCACTCCATAGAAACTAATGACACTTATAAAGACACCAATGGCCCATTCAAAGTCTACAGAGACTTCTTTCTTTGTAATATTTCTACTTTGATTTCCAATATGACCCATCTTAAGTAGTACATAGAAACATTAAACCATAAATCTATAAATTTTTTTTAAAAAACGTAATGGTCTCAAACACTGTAAAATAATGCTATAAAAACATAAAATGATCTAAAATACATTCAAACAACTCAAAAAATGTATTCAAAATAGATAAAACACCTTCATCAAGTTGGTTTAAAAAATTCCCATTTTTTATTTTTTATCAATACCAAAACCATACACATTTATATTTCATGGCCATATCTGAAAACTGCTTCTCATCAAACAATGAAACTGAAATATTAATATTATTTTTATAAAAAACAAACATTTTACCTTTAGGGACATATCTAATAATATATCCCCACCGAAAAATGAAATTGAATTGTTAATATTATCCCCCTTATTGAAAATAAAGACAAAGATAATAAGAAGAATATTGTATCAATACTTTAAATCAATGAGAAATGAACCAATCCAATCCTTGTCAAAATTAGCAAACTCGATGTAGTGATCAAGAGTAATTATATCATAATTAAATGTTATCCTTTATTTTCTTAGTAAATGATACCAACTTATTAATATACCATTTGAATAAAATAACTTACTTTCATACACATTCACAAACTAACAAAAAAACAAATTGATAAAACTCATAATCAAGTAGGTCAAGACTCTCCCTCAATAGGCTACTTATCATATTTTGAGTAATGATTTTAAATATAATAAAAAATAGGAGTAAAATGAATAAATAACAAATCATGGTGTTCGTAAGTGGGATGTACTCTTTTTTTCATCCACAAATTCTCAAAAGACTCAGTTTTGATAGGATTAGTGATTATATCAACTATTTGTTCCTTATATAGAATAAATTACTATTTTTAATGCCTATAACCACCTTTTTCTTCAAGAAGTGATATTTAATATCAATATGTCTTGATTTGGAATACTGAATTTGATTCTTGGTAAAATTTATTGCCTAATGATTTTCATAGTCAATAACTAGTGGATATTCAAGTCTAACTTCTATATTATAATTCATATATTCATTTGGAACAATTGTGTAGCTCCCTGTGAAACACATAAAAACTCTTATTTAGTAAAGGTCAAGATATCTGCATATTTCTTCTTTTTGTGTCAATAAGAAATAATCATGCTAATGAAAAATCCTCCACTAGATTTGGATTATCTATCTTTAACTACACACATACTGTTAGCAGCTATAAACCCATTTTGGTCATGATTACGTATCTTATTATACATCATCTCATACTTGAATATATTTTAGATATAAATCAAAATTTTCCATGCTTCTACAAGATGTGATTCATTGGGGTTGAAAAGAAACGTAATACCCTGTGTAACATAATCAAATAAATTTGGTATTGAATCTATCAGGTATAAAATATTTCCAATTAATATTATAAATTCTCATTTATTTATATATATCCCTTATTTATCCTTGAAAATATTTTTCCCTACCTACATTGGTGTAAAAACTCTTATATAATCATATATATTTAACATATTTAACATATCATTAGAATTCGTTTCATATAAGATTAAAATATGATCAATATTTTGGGTCAATTTTAAATCTAGAAATAATTTCGCGTCCACACATAATGAAAATAAAGATTATTTGTCATCTTATTACATAATTATTCTTATAGATTCTATTTGTTACTAGAAAAAATTAATATTATTAGTATACACTCTAAAAGATAATGATACGATGTTTGTTTTATTTACAAATAGATTACTTCATGCCATCTTGTTTTTTGAATTCCATGCTCTTTAGATATTCATCTATATTGAAACAACAAGCTCTTGGATCATGTTTCAATATATAATGGAAACTGTTCTATATAAACACATTCCCTGAGTTTTCTTCCAATATAAAACCCTCATGATGATCCTTGTATATATATTCATCTAGATCATAATTCATTGGAAGTATATTTTCCAAAAAAGAATACGTTGAAGTATCTATGAGCTATAAACTCAAGAATTTTTTTGATACTTTCTAATATGGAAATTTTATAAAAATTTTCATTAATGTAAATACCACTAAATTTGGAATACCCTTGGAAAACCATATATTCTTTGTTTCTAGAAACCTCACATATTCCATCAATATTATTCGAAATTTTTTTACCCCAATAATTTTTTATCCTTAGGCCTTAGAATATACTCTAATGTTTCTTTATTTTCTATTTTATATTGATCTTTTTTAATATATTTAATCCAATATTTATGATCAAATAGTTATTTAATAGTATGTGGTTAATCCATTGAAAAAAACCTGTTTAACCAGTTTCCCTGATATTTATATGTGTATGAACTATAATACCCCATGTTGAATCGGGTTATGAAATTCATACGGGGTTTGGAATTTTCAATTTCTGGATGTTTAATTTTAGAACCAGGACAGAAAATGGGGTCCCAAGAGTTTTAAAATCCATAAAAGTTGTTATTGGAAACTATTTTCACTTCAGTGGAGGGACTAGGTGTTTAGAATGATTTTATAGTAGGGATGGGTGGCCAAGATACTATAATATTTTATAATTAATCCGTTAGAGGTGAGAAAATAGAGTTAATGCTTTGATTTTTTGTGATATTTGGAGATGACCCAACTAGAATGGGTATTCATGGAAATAATATCAGTTCACACTGTGAAGATTTTTAAGGAGTTTTTCTTAAATTTTAATGGCGGGTCAACCCCACTTTTTTTGGATTTTTGAGGTGGACACTAACATACCATTATACTAAACCTACCCATCGATATTCTTTCTTAACCTTCTCTCTTAGAGATGGGTTTTGGTGAATTTTAATGGTGTTGGAGGTTTGATTTTTCCTTCTATTCTCTCAGTTTTTAGTTCCTCTCAATTATAAATTTATTTGGTTTGTCAGGTGTTGGGTTTCAGTTCTTATTCCACCAGATCATAGTGATGTCAACTTTTTTGGAAAGGGTTTTTTCTTAGACTATATATAGGAGGACCCAAAATGATGTTTTCATGCCACATTATTCTATTTTATGATTTATATTTCATTAATGTTTTATTTATGGTTTTGGTATGTATTTATAAAAATTAATCATGGAATTTATGTTACATGTTTGGGATGTTTCTTGGAATGAGGTTGAATGTATGTCATGTTGTGTTGATAGTTTCTCGGTTCCTAGTTTGATATAGTGAGGTTAATATATGAGATTTTAGGCATTATGCCTTTATGGTTTATTTTTTTTATATTAATTATAATTTGTGGAAAGTGTTTTTCCTAATCAATTAAACTGGTTTATAGTTAATTATTGGATGTATTGTATCATCGTTTGGCCTCATAAAGACATGTATTGGTCGAATGTAATTGGATGAGCCTAGAAAGGAGCTACTAGGTAGAAAATTAAAAGGGCAATAACTCAAAAATAGGGTAGGTGACAACTTATACATTTCCCTTGGTGTTATATTTTTTTATTTTTGGAATGTGGTATTAGGTTTTTCCACTAAGTGTGATAAAATTTTTAGTTAAAATAAAATTACTAGAAAAATTAACCAAGTACTAAGGGTTATGTAGAACCCTTGTTCATTGGATTGATTTCCCTGGACACCAATAGTTGAGGCCTTTGTTATAATTATTTTTCATAAGATGCTTGTGCCCCAAGGTGTGTTAATTTTACTAAATGAATGTAATGTAGTGGTATTAGTGTAAAATCCAATAGATATCTATAGGAATAGGTGAATGATGGGTTGACACAAATGAACTAGAGATTAGACATATGGGGACCTTTAGAGGATTTAGGGCCTTTGGGAAAACTCTGATGACCCATGGGGCGAGTGATACATCCACACTGAGATGTGAATACATAGGTGGGTAGACCATGAGAGTACATTTAGAAAGGTTGGATGTTTAGACTAACCTAGAGTGACTTTTGAATTCAATGTTCTTGATGAAATATCTATTGAGAGAGTTTACATGGAGTCTATTGAGACCATTATAAGACTTTGTGAATTACAAAGGATGCTATTCACTTCAAATGATTGGTACTGACCCGATATTAGTATTTGAGATAAAAGAACCCATAATAAGTTCCCTATCTTCGGTGTGTCTCAGGGGGCCTGATGGGTTCCCCTGTAAGGTGGTAACCCTATAGAGGGTGTGTATGAGAAATGGGTAGTAATAATTGTAGGTGTCATCCAAGAACTTGAGTTGATGTTGATCATGATTTGATTATTTCCTAGGGATGTCAACCTAAAATCTTAATTTTTACCCTAATGATTATTTTTATTGCTTAGGGTCATCACCTAGGAATCCGTGATTATTATTGATACTATTGTATGCCTTGTAAATGAACATTAGATACAACCAAAATGGCCAATACTTAAGAATTCCTATGAGATCTCTTAGGGGGGTTTCCTTGAATATGCTACTATAGATCTCTTAGTACTACCTCATGGAGATTTGTGATGATTCCTGATGCTATTTCATTACCTATGATAACCAATTATGGATCAATAATGATTCATAATGGTACTTGATAAAATAATATTACATAATAGGGATTGTAGATGATGCATGAATACCATGGAATTATCAATATTACATCCTAGGATTTCTAGATGATGCACTGTGATACTAGATTATCTAGGATCAATTCATTGGGATTGGATATGATTCTTGATGAAATAATTTCACTTGGTATTAGCTTCTAGGGTCCATGATTATGCTTGATTAATATATAAGTATCCAAATTACCTCATAGGGGTCAACAATGACACCAGATGACTGTTATTCAACTAGTATTAGAACATAAGGAATGAATTAGATCATGATAACTATTAATCACCTAGTATTACCTCTTAGGTATCTATGCTAGACCAAGTGTTTATTAAACACCTTGGATCACCTCATATTAATTATCTTGCAACCTACTGATGTGTATTCAAGTTCATTAAATTATTCCACATCCATTTTCAAGAATTTATTGTGTATTAAGTGTCGAAAAATATTTTTCTGGAATATTATTGAATATTCATCATTTTTTTACTATGAATCATTGATTATTATTATAAAATTGATAATTTTGTTTTCTCAAATTTTGTAATGTTCTTATTTTAATTTCTATATGTTTTTATAACAAATTAGTTGGCCAATTTTATAACTGTTAATTGAATTCTATTTTGGAAGGGTATTACAGGATTCAAATGATGGGATTTAATTATTTCAAATCACATGTTTCAAATTTATATAAAAATAGTTTGATTATAATTTATATCTAAAAGTTAATTTTTCACAATAGTTAGATTATATTTGAATGAAATGTTTTTTATTAAGCTTTTGTATTTGTTCAATTTATAGTAAGAGTATGATATTTTTCCAAAATTTCCCTCTTACCATGTTTCCAAATGGACACAAATATGATTACCTAAGTATCTAATCTTCATGATGTTATAGTATAAAATACCCATACTGTTATGTTTCTAACTCCATCCTAACTCAACCACCAAAATTCCTTCCCATACCCACATAAAAAAAATGTTCCCACAACCATGTATGGGAATTTGGGAAGCACTATCATATATAAATCTTGTAAGATTCACATAAAAAACTAGGAGTCAACATAATGGGTCCAAATCAACACTGAGGAAGAGGATGGAAAATAATATAGGGATTGGAAAGAAGTAGATATCAGATCTAAGGATGTAGGAATCTTGATTCCCCCTAAGTTCTACTGATGTTGAACCCAATTTAATAAATCAGAAATGATATTTTGAGACGTTATGATTTTGTTGGAAATAAATAACTATTGAAGACGAATATTGATGAATCAAAACTTTTATTATATATGTATTCTCAAACTTCTTAATAATAAAGGTCACTGGTGAAAATGAGATTGAATTCAAAACTTTTGAAACCGATGTGAGTCATTAATGAGATATTTTTAACAGGGTGAATCTCATACCTGCAGCACCACTAAGACAATACCCAATGAATAACATTTGATGTGAAGAATTTCATAAGAATGTAAGTGGAATTTTCTATTATACGAGTTTCACTACTAAATAACCATTGGATAAAGGTTGATTCTAATGTTGGAATGTTGATCGAATATTCACTGAGGAATATAAACTAGTGTAAACGGATTCATGAATCCATGTTTTCCTATGTTATCAACCAACATTACTATAACAAACCTACTCCCTTTTACACAATTAAACATTATTTTATACATAAACATGAACTTAATAAAAAATTGAGGATCGAGATGTACAATGTCTTGGGAAATTAGTTTCATTACATAACAAATCAGAACATAAAACACAATATCATTATTGAAAACTTCCTTTACATGACCACAATATTACTTCGTACATAACATTGCATGGTATAGCCTGAGGACATGAATAAGAAAATGGTGAGATATAAAGCCCAGTAAGGGTTTAAAGAAGGTATAACAAGAATAATATAGTATATGTTAGGAAATAGTCATATCAATTGAGCATAAGAGAAACATGAACATAAAGGTGACATATATCTTGATTACAAAAACATGGAAATGTAGAATCAACATTTAACATGATATTAGCATGATTCAAGGATCATTGCACAAGTATCATGAGTAAACCCTCATTTGACATGAATTATAATGAGTAAACCCTTATTTCACTAAACATCTAAAGATACTAATCTTTACAAAATGCATTGGAGCGCTATCAGGGAGCACCCTTCTTAATCATTTCATTTCATGCATAAGTGTGACACATGGATCATATAACATTGATTCACTAAACATAATTATTTATTCCATGATAAAGGAATGTAAAATTCATACATGAAACTATATAATCAATTATTAAATGTGAATAAAGGTGAATAACCTTGACAGAGAGATGCACGTTGTATTCACTACACAATGACTTTGGATTTGAAAATCACGGTGCAATTCCGGCAGCATAATAGGGTTACATAAGAATTCATTAAAAATGGTTGATGTGAGATAAAGGGGCGTATCATAATATGTACATGAAATGGATAGTAGGTGGGGTTGTATAGATACATGTCCAAATATATGTAATAGAATTTAGATTTATAATACAAAAGAATTTCTTGAATGCAAATGAGAAGAGAGAAATCCCTTATAGAATTTTGGCATGGTAATAGGTGTGCATGAGAGGAATTAATGATAGAGAAATGGGTCTCTCATCATTAAAAAATATGAAGGGAAGTACGTGGGAGGTGTGAAATCATACCCTAACATTTGTAATTGAAAATAAAAGGGTATAAAAACATAAATAAATTTTGGAAAAATGAGAGAGGAAGAAATACCTTACTAGGAAGTGTGATCCAAAGTATTGGGAGAGTCTTAAGAGAGTATTATTGGAAGATTGGGGTGCCTTTAGAGGATATTATAGAGTGAAGGGAATATTGGGGACATGATCCAAGTGTTTTGATTGAAGAGAAGTGAGATCTTGGTTGGGTTTATATAGGAAAAGAGATGTAATTATTTATTATTTATGTTTCGGACACCACACATTGAACTAATAAAAACCACAAACCAAACCATGTTTTTTCCAAAGGGGAGTGGAAAAATTATATTTTAATAAAAATTGCCAAAATTCTTAAAATATTAAGCTTTCTTATATAACAAACTGAACTTTTGAATAATATTTATTTCCAAATTTTGTGTGTGTTATTTAATACTCAAAAAACTATATCATTAAAGTAATGAAGTGAGTATAATCAAAATGATACCGTTGGGTTTCAACTGTTATATGATCATTGGTAAATATGACTTTTGGAAACTAAACTATTAATGTTGAGACTATTGTTTACAAATACAAGTGATCTTGGTTAATTAATATAGAAAGAAGATTAAATTTCCTCATCTATTAGAATTGGGTGGTACGATTCCCATCTTTCAGAGCTTGGGAAGGAGGTAACATATTTGGGCTTTTCTCTAGACCAAACCCAAGACGAACTTCAACTTGTGAAGCTTGAGCGGAATCAACTATGGGAGAAGTTCAACCAGATAGATATCACTACTCGGGCAATGTTGTCTAAGCCACCCCAAGATTCTATCACCATAGCACAACTTACACTTAGGTCCAATGCAGGTATTATAAGTGGCTATGTAACACGACCTTAGTTACGTTGTGTAATCCTTTTGTATAAATTAAATTTTTATTTCTTATTATGTTAAATTGGTGAATTTTAAATATCCGGATAAATATAGGATGAATTTATAGTTCCATAATACTAATGAATTTTGGAAAAAGGGTATTTTAAAATATTTATGTAAAATTTAAATAATTAATAATGTAAATTGATTTTCCAAAAATGGTCGTCTACAATTGTGACCAGTAAGAAATTTAGAGTCTAATAAGATCAACGTAATTTTTGGTGAATAGTAAAGTATGAACAGTAATATACCCTTATGAATAGTAATGAAAAGTAAGTAATAGTAAATCATCCAAAAAATGGAAACATCAACCATGAATGTATAAATATAAGGTAGACATCCTAAAAGTGAAAAAATGATCATAGTATAAGTTTTGGTATTTTTATGTCATAAATAATTAATTTACAATTTTATAATTAATTTAATATTTTAAAATGGAAATTCAGTTTTGAAAAATGTAATCATAAATTGTTACTTTATTTTCTTTTGGTTATATGATATTTTTATGGGACCTTTATTACCTTTTAAGGTATTACAAAACAAGTTATAGTTTTAGAGTTGTCTTTCTAAATAAATAATGATTTTATTTAAAAATTAAATTCAAAATATTTAGTAAATTATTTTCATAAAATGGAGTTCATTTTTGAATTTAGTGTATTGATATTATGTTAGGGTGGAGTTTTGGGATTTTTTTGAAACAGTTGAATTTTCGGTGAATAGTAAAAATCCAGTTTTGAGTTTTAGGTGTTTAATGACATCATTGATGATGTAATCATGATGTAATAAATTTGGTCGACTTATGAATAGTAATATATGTTATGATGTGTAACAAATGGCCAATACCATGTGAAAATACTACGAGAAAGCTGATGTTATTGTAAGTACCACTGATTAGGTGTCCCTTGACCATTAATTAAATATTTTCCCACTTTTGCTCTAAATACCAAGACATTACCTCTTTCCTTTCATTCCAAAATCCTCCTAAATGAATTTCTAGTATTTATTACCTCCCAAGGATTCCTCACAAGGTTCCCTCAAGCCTTCCAAGGTCCTAATCTTTGAGATTTCGAATATACTCTTTAAGTTAAGGGAACTTTTCACCCTCCTCTTTTAAGTCATGACTTCCTTTATGTTATGTCTTCTAGTTTCCATCTTATTATGTTGGGGTATGTTATTATATATCTTTATTACTATAAATTTTATTCTCAAATGATGAGACACCCTCTCCACTCTGATCAATTTATTTTATGAATTTTTAAGTGATGTTATTAGGCTGCCGAATTTTCGTAAAAGAAATCGCATTTCCTGTTTTCTTTCAAGTTTCCTTTTCATGTGGTATGTTATAAAAATATTCCCACCATGAAATTAATTCAATTTTATTCTGTAACTCTAACTTAAAATGATTCATTTATGGAAGGGATACCCTTTTCCCTTCTCGTTTTTTTGTTTTCTAAAATCATGTTTTATAGCCGTTATGCTGTAGAAATTTTGTCACAAAATTTCAATAAATTTTTCTGAATAAATTTACTTATCTTATTTATGTGAATACCCATACCTATTTAGTCTCTTTGGGTGTTAATAAAAATATTAAAATTATATTCTTGATTCTTTAATTGACATACATAAAACCCTCGCTCCTTTCCCATGGGTTATAATTGTCCTAATGGTCTTATTTTTTAAGAACTTCTAAAACGTCGCGATTTTAAAGTGGAACCCATTTATTTTACTATATTTTGTTTGTTGATGAAATGTATGATTACTGTATATGTGGATCACATTAAAATAAGGACATATTAAGGGTGCTCCCAGATAGCGTTCCAATGCGATGGATAAAGAATTTAATTTCTACAGATGACAAGTTTCACGATACCTTGGTGAATAACCTTGGTAATTTTTATGACACCTTGGGATGATCGTTGGTGATATGTTCATGAATGTCTAAATGAAATGTTGTAGCCAAATATTCATGTTTTGATTAATTTTATTTTTATTATGATGTGCCTCTTTTTCCATTTCTCATGTCGTTTGGTTTCCATCATGTTCTTATTGATATCACAAGTAAACTGATTCCTGTGTTTTTTTTACTGGGCCTTCTGCTCACCCTTTACTTTTATTTATGTCTCTAGGTTATGAGATTAAGCAATTGTACTTAGTATGAACATATTATTAATCCTTAAAAGTGGATTACAAGAATGTTTTATGTTGTTTTCATGTTTTATGTTCCTAATTTCCACGACTCTAGACTTTAAAGATCCTCTGTTTGTAAAATGTAATGAAAAGTTATGTAATAAAAAGGAAGGATGTCATTGTTAGTATAAAATGATTGTTTATTTATTTATAGAATTTAATTTATGAAAAATTTATGGATAACCCTATAGATAAGTTTAAATATTGGAATACTTCTTTGTATTTTGGTGAGTATTGAGAAAGCGGTTTATCAAGCAAATACATATCTGTCTCGATACGAGCAGGTAGAGGCGGCTCTAGCACAGATGTACCAAGGAGTGAATACTCTGATATGGAGTTTCAGTCTTAACCCAAGGTATCCTGGTACACAACAACATGCCTTTCTGCACTTTTGGTTATGACACTCCGGGGGGATATGTTTGGTAAATCAAAAGCATTTTATGAATCATTATGAAGAATTTATAGAGAAATGTAATTATTTAAAGAATGAAGTTTTAAGACATAAAATCCTTTCTGGTTAAAAGATTCATAAATAAAATAAGTTTTTCACTATGGTTTAATTATTTTAGAAAATGGCGGGCAATAGGAGGAACCATGAAAATAGTGACCACAATGGACCATGTGCTGGCGATCCTCTGATTGAAGATGGAATGGAAACATTCATGCGAATGATGAACCAACTGACTCAAGTTATGGGAAAAAACATGAATCAAGTTGAGAGATCTATCTCACTGCAAAGTGAACAAATTTA
Source organism: Viscum album (assembly GCA_963277665.1). NCBI lineage: Eukaryota > Viridiplantae > Streptophyta > Magnoliopsida > Santalales > Viscaceae > Viscum > Viscum album. Next base: position 877,994,936 of record OY728153.1, on the reverse strand, counting down.
TGTTGAGTACTTTATGCGTCAATGACCACCAACCTTTAGTGGATCAACTGACCCATTGATTGTGAAATAGTGGATCAACTCAATAGAGAAGATATTTTCTGTGCTTCGTTGTTCAGAGCAAGAGAAGGTCACCATGGCTATCCATTGCTTAAAGGGAGAAGATGGTCTGTCGTAGGAACTGATTAAACACATGAGTCCAATAGTGAAGGTTGAAGCTATGGTGTGGGAATAGTTCACAGGGTTCTTCTTCAATAAATATTTCCCTCGATCGATGAGAACACGAATGAAGAAAAAGTTTCTCGAGCTGAAGTAGAAGGGGAATGAATCAGTGAGAGGCTACGAGATGAACTTCACAAGGCATTCATGTTACAACTCTAGCTTTATCATGGATCTAAATGGTAACGTTGATAGATTTTTCAGTGGACTGAGACCTCATATGTGGAAGAATCTAGCCAACCGAGATTATTCTAGCTATGAGGAGATCTTGCGAAGTGCGATGAAACTAAAACTGGAGTTTGGTGATACAAAATGTTCTAATAAATCAAATTTAAAGAAAATATTGATGGATCAAAGATTAAGGAGGATATTCGATCAGGGAAGAGGAGGAAAGAAAGTACAATGTCCCATGTGTAATACATGTGGGAAGAGGAATTCAGGGAACTGCCTGATCAAAAGTGGGAAGTGATAAAACTGTGGTAGAGATGGCGACATTGTGTAGAATTGTCATAGCGAGGTGAAGCCACAACTTTCCAATACTAACGAAAAAGAGAATATGGTACATGCCCAACCTGATGCTCAATGTTATAAGTGTGGAAAACTTGGGCACTTTTCCAATCAATGTCCAAATCCGAGGGCAGTGGAGGGGAATCACCATCATACTCATCAAAGGCCAAGGGAGAAAGTTCATACTTATGCTATAATGATGACTAAATATGAAGAACCTAATGATGGGGTGGTAGGTACTCTTATTGTTCTCTCAAAGCTATAAAGTACCTTGTTTGATTCTGGTTCTACACATTCATTTATTTCTTCTATGTTTACAATAAATTTAGAATCAACCCCTGATTTTCTAAAAGTATAGTTATCAGTCAAGACTCTGTGTGGGATTATCCCAACATCGTCAGTGTTTAGAAACTCTAGTATTTAATTTAGTGGGAATAATCTTATAAAAAATATAGTAGTTATTACCATGCTAGAATTCATTATTATACTAGGGATGGACATGGTCTCAAAGTATAATGCTATGATCAAATGCATAAGAAAGGAAATATTATTAAACGTGAATGGAAAACCTACAGTTATCTTCCAAGGAGAGATATCTCAACCAAATCATTATCTATAAGAACCTCCTATAACTTTATATGGAGTTGACTCCTGGAGAGGAATAATGAAATAAGAGTTTGAGGATAGAAAATGTCCTCATTGTCCAAGAATACTTTAACGTATTTCTTGAGGAGTTACCCGGACCTACCCCAGAAGGATAGGTAGATTTCTCCATTGAACATCTACATGGGTCTCATTCGATATCTAAGACCCCCTATAGGATAAAAACGTGGAGCTAGAAGAATTAAAGAAACTACTCCAATATCCATTGGAGAAGGGGTTTATCCGACCGAGTGTGTCTCCTTGGGGATCAAATGTTCTCTTTGTGAAGAAGAAGGATGGATCAATATGACTGTACATTGATTATAGATATCTGAATGAGATCACAGTGAAGAACAAATACCATATTCCAAGAATTGATGTCTTATTTGACCAACATTGTGGGGCTCAATTCTTCTCTATGATTGATCTTCGATCTGGTTATCATCAAATAGGGTGAATTAATATGATATTCCAGAAACCGCCTTCCGATCAAGATATGGGAATTATGAGTTTGTTGTTATTCCCTTCGGACTGACTAATGTACATACTATTCATTTATGGATTGGATGAATAGTGTCTTTAAGGACTACCTTGATAACTTTTTGGTAGTTTTTATTGATGATACATTTATATATTCCAAAATTTGTGAGGAGGATGATGATCATCTAAGGGGTATTTTGAAATCTATATGAAAGGAAATACTTTTTTGGAATGTTTAACAATTGTGAATTATAGTTGCAACAAGTTGCTTTCTTGGGGCACATTGTTACCACTGAAGGAATCACAATTGACCCAAAAATAAAAACGGCTGTAGAGGAGTAGCATCAACCTACAAAAATAGATAAGATTTGTTGTTTCCATTATTTAATAGGATATTATAGGAGGTTTGTGAAGAGCATTTCAAGACATTCCAATCCACTAACCAAGTTAACTCAAAAAGGGGTCAAGTTCATCTAGGCAAAGGAGTGTGAGGAAATATTCCAAGAGCTAAAGGAGATATTGGTTAATAAACCCATGTTAAATCTTCCCTCAAGTGGATAGGGATTTTTTATTTCAAGTGATTCATCTCTGAAAGGGCAGGGGTACATCCTCATGGAAAATGAAAAAGTCAATTCTTATGCATCTCAGCAGTTGAAGACTCATGATAAAAACTATCCTACGCATGATATGGTTTTGGCTGTGGTCTTTTTTCCTCTAAAGATATAGAGGCACTATCTTTATGGGGAGAAATGTGCTATATACACTGACCATCAAAGTTTGAAGTATATTTTCACACAAAAGGAATTGAACATGAGACATAGGAGATGGTGGGAACTTCTCAAAGACTATGATTGTTCAATTCATTATCATCCTGGAAGAGCAAACAAAGATGATGATTCCTTAAGCAGGAAAGTCCCCGTTGTTCATTCCATGATGAGGATTCAAAGATATCATTTGATCAATGACCCAGTAAAGCTGGAAGTAGGAATTATAATAGAAGGGACATCATCAACCCTAACACATATTATTTCTCGACTGTCATTACTAGAGAATATCAAGAATTATTAGAAATAAGATCCTTTGTTAAAGAAGAAGTTTGAAGATGTGAAGGATGGGAAGTTTACGGAGTTCAATATTGATTAAGAAGGTGTACTAAAATTTTGTACAAGACTATGTGTTCCATCTATTCTGGAAATAAAGAATGAGCTGATGGATGAAGCTCATAGCTCTACTTTCTTTATACATCCTGGAAGAATGAAAATGTATAGGGACCTTTGTGATCATTATTGGTGGGATAACATGAAAATATAGATTGGTGACTACACTTTAAGGTACCTGGTATGCCAGCAAGTGAAGGCAGAGTGACAACTTCCTAAATGAGTATTGCAACCACTACCCATACCAACAAGGAATTGGGATAATATCACTATGGAATTCGTCACTGGTCTCCCAAAAACTTCTAAAGAAAACATTACGATATTGTTTATTGTGGACCGTCTCACTGAGACTTCCCATTTTATCTCCATTTGGGAAGATTTCTCTCTTGATCAACATGCTAGGATTCACGTGAAGGAAGTGGTAAGGCTGCATGGAGTTCCACTTTCTATCGTATCTAATCGTGATGCAAGGTTCACATTTAAATTATTGAGAAGACTTCAACATTCTCTGAGAACTAAATTGAATTTTAGTACGGCCAATCACCCCCAAAATGAAGGCCAATATAAACGGAATATTCAAACACTTGAGGATATGCTGAGAACATTTTCAATAGAATTTAAAGGTGGATGGGATCAACATATCCCTTTAGTCGAGTTCTCTTACCATAACAGCTTCCACTCGAGTATTAAAATGGCACAATATGAAGCTAAATATGGTAAGTGGTGTAGAACATCTACTTATTGGCATGAAACTGGTGAGAGAAATCTTCTTGGGCCTGACCTTATGTAAGAGATGACATAAAAAGTCCATGCCATCCAACAACAGATTAAGGATGCTCAGATTCGTCAAAAGAGCTATGCCCACAACCGTCAAAGGGACTTGGAGATTGATGTTGGTGACCAGGGAATTCTTCAAATATTACCTTGGAAGAGAGTGATGAGGTTTTGGAAGAAATGGAAGCTCATCCATAGGTATATTGGCCCCTATGAAATCCTTGATTGCATAAGAGAAGTGGCCTATTGGCTTGCACTCCCTTCAAATCTATCACTAGTCCTTGATATTTTCCAATTGTCCCTCTTGAGGAAGTACATAACCGACCCTTCATATGTACTGAACCCAGAGGTGGTGCAACTGGAGCATGAACTCTCTTCTGAGGAGCAGTCGGTGGAGATCTTAGATCATAGAGACAAGGTTCTACGAAACACGACTGCCCACCTTGTTAAGTTGTTATGGAGGAACCAAAAATATGAAGAAGCCACATGGGAACCAAAGGAGTCTATGAGGTATAGGTACCCACACCTTTTCTCTTCAGAGGGTACGAGTTGAAAATTTCAGCGAAAAAATTTATTAAAGGAGGAATAATGTAATGACCTGAACTTTTGAATAATATTTGTTTCTTATTTTTTTGTGTGTTTTTTAATACTAAACGAAACTATATCCTTAAATTAATGAAGTGAGTATAATTAAAATGATACAATTGGGTTTCGACTGTGAAATGATCATTTGTCAATATGACTGTTGGAACCAAAACTCTTAATGTTGTGATTATGGTTTGTAAATATAAGTGATCTTGGTTAATTAATAATTAAATAAGATTGAATGACCTCATCTAGTAGACTCGGGCCATTCAAATCCCATCTGTTAGAGATTGGGAAGGAGGTAGAATCTCTGGGCCTTGATCTAAACCAAGCCCAAGATGAACTTCAGCATGTGAAGGATGAATAGAATCGCCAACGGGAGAAGTTCAAGATGATAGAAATCACTACTCTGGAAATGTTGTCTAATCTACCCCAGGATTCTATCACCACAACACACCTTACACTTAGGTCATATGCAGGTGTTATAAGGGGCTATGGAACGAGACCTTAGTTACGGTGCATAATAATTTTGTATAAATAAAATTATTATTTTTTATTATGTTAAATCGATGAATTTTTAATATCCGGATAAATGTATGATGAATTTATAGTTCCATATTACTAATGAATTTTGGAAAAAGGTATTTTAAAATATTTATGTAAACATTAAATAATTAATAATGTAAATTGATTTTAAAAAAATGGCCCTCTACAGTTGTGACCAGTAAGAAATTTAGAGTCTAATAAGATCAACTTAATTTTTGGTGAATCGTAACGTATGAACAGTAATTTATCCTTAATAATAGAAATGAATAGTAAATCGGCCAAAAAAACAGAAAATTCATCCATGAATGTATAAATATAAGGTAAACATCTTAAAAGTGAAAAAACAATCATAGTATAAGATTTGGAATTTTTTATGTCATAAATACTTTATTTACAATTTTATAATTAATTTAATAATTTAAAATATAAATTTATTTTCATAATATGTAATCCCAAATTATTACTTTATAGTATTATGGTTATACGATAATTTTATGGGACCTTGATTACTTTTTCAAGGTGTTACAAAACAAGTTATATTTTTAGAGTTGTTTTTTTGAATAAATAATAATTTTATTTAAAAATTAAATTAATAATATTTAGTAAATTATTTTTATATAATGGAATTAATTTTTGAATTTAGAGCATTGATATTAGGTTAGGTTGAAGTTTTGGGATTTTTTTGAAACAGTTGAAGTTTTGGTGAATGGTAAAAATCTAGTTTTGAGTTTTGGGTGTTTAATGACATTATTGATGATGTAATAATGATGTAATAAATTTGGTTGACTTGTGAATAGTAATATATGTTATGACGTGTCACAAGTGGACAATACCATGTGAAAATACTATGAGAAAGACGATGGTTTTGCAAATACCACCGATGAGGTGTCCCTTGGAAATTAATTAAATCTTTCCTCACTTTTTCTATAAATACCAAGAAATTACATATTTACTTTAATTCCAAAATCCCCTTAAACGATGTTATAGTATTCTAATCTCCCAAGTATTCCTCCCAAGGTGACCTCAATCTCTCCAAGGTCCCACCATTCATTCTTTTGAAGATACACATCTAGGTAAGGGAACCTTTCACCCTCCTCTTTTAAGTCATGACTTTTTATGTTATGTCGTCTAGTTTCCATCTTATTTTGTTGGGGTATGATCTCATATATCCTCATTACTATCTATTTCATTTCCAAATTATGTGATACCCTCTCCAATCTCATCAATTGATTTTCTAAATTTTTATGTGACGTCGTTTGGCTGCCGATTTTTCGTAAAAAAATCGCACTTCCTCTTTTCTTTCATGTTTTCTTTTCATGTGGTATGTTATTAAAATATCCACACAATGATCTTAATTCAGTTTTTTTTGTAACCCTGCAGAAAAATGATTCATTTATGGATGGGACACCTTTTTCACCTATCTTTTTATTGTTTTCTGAAACCATGTTATATATTCGTTATGCTGTAGAAATTTCATCTCTAAATTTCTCTATATTTCTCTCAATAAATTATATTATATTATTTATGTGAATACCGCGACATATTTCCCATATTTTTGTGTTCATAAATTCATAATAATTATATTCTTGATTCTTTAATTTACATACATATACCCCAACTCCCTTTCCATGGGTTTTAAATGACATAATGGTCTTATCTTTTAAGAACTTTTAAAACGTCATGATTTTGAAGTGAAAGCCATTTCTTTTACTCTATTTGGGTTATTTATGAAATGTATGCTTTTTATCTATGTGGATCACATGAAAATAAAGACATATTAAGGGTGCACCCTTATAGTGTTCCAATGCATTGGGTAAAGAATTTAATATATAGAGATGACAAGTTTCACGATACCATGGTAAATAACCTTGGTAATATTTTTTTATGACACCTTGGGATGAACCTTGGTGATATGTTCATGAATGCATAAATGAAATTTTGTATCCACATATTCAAGTTGTGATTCATGTTTTTTTTATTATTATATGCATCTTTTTCAATTGCTCTTGTCTTGTGGTTTTCATCAAGTTCTTATTGATATCACAAGTAAACTGATTCCCTTGTTTTCCTTTCTAGTACTTCCTCTCACCCTTTATTTTGATGTATGTCTCCAGGTTACGAGATGAAGTAATTGTACTTAGGATGAACTTACGATGAGGCATCAAAATTGGATTGGAATAATTTTTTATGTTGTTTTCATGTATTATGTTCTTCATTTCCAAGACACTAGACTTTAAATATCCTCTGTTTGTAAAATGTACTGAAAAGTAATGTAACGAAAAGGCAGAATGTCTTAGCTTTTATGGAGACGAGTCACACTCTAAAGGATATCATTTTAAAAGTTAAAAAGTTTTTTAAGTCTTGGAGGTTCTACTGAGGGACCATAAAATTAATCAAACAAATTTAAAATAAAATTATTTTAAAGGTAAAAATTATATTAGCCGAACAACCATTTTATAGTATTTTATTAAATCAGCATTGAGTGATTATAATGTTATAAAACACATTATATATTTAAATAGCATTTAATTTTTTCCCAAAAATTCAATTGTCTTATAAAATAATGAAAAATTCACAAATGGATAATTTCAACATCATGATTCAGAAAATAATATTCATTCTATATAAATAATTTTCTAAATATGTGGAATTTCACCTTTAAAACAAAAACCAACATTTATTAAAAATTCATGGGTTGTGAAAAAAACAATTTTCAAACCACAATAAATATTACAATTATATTCATAAAAATTATAGAATCAATTATATTTAATAAAATGTAATTTAGTAATAATAATATTTCATTAAAATATTATTTAATTCCAAAAATCCATTAATTCATAAAAATAGATTTCTTAATTGAATATTAATTAAAAATACTATTTGTGATTAAAAAACCATTTACAAGGTAAAAATAATTAAATCAATGTATATTATTTATATTAAAAATGAAGTACATAATCATAGTGATATGTACTTGTTATATAACCCCTTATAACACCTGCATAAGACCTAAGGGAAACGTTTGTGATGGTGACAAACTCTTGGGGTTGCTCAGATAACATCACTCAGGTGGTTATTTCTATCAAGTTCCACTTCTCCCATAGGTGATTCCATTCAATATTAATGTGTTGAATCTTGGAATGGGCTTGGTCAAGAGTGAATTTTAGTGATGTTGCCTCCATTCTGAGTTGTGACAAATCAGATTCGTAAGGAGAAATTCTACTCTATGAGGCCATCACTTCCTTTTTCTCAATAAATTGGATTCGTTAAAGCCCTATATTTAATCTAATCATGTGATCACTATTTTATGTTTATATTAGAAATGTTAATAATTATTAATGGTATTTTAACATCCAAAAACATAAAAGCAAGGAAGGGAATATGTTTTATATAACCACTTTACATAACAATACATTTAATTTGATCAAGAGGAATTTTCAATAATAAATGTTTTAGTCATTACAATCTTCCCCCCTTAAAAATTTTCACCCTAAAAATTTATTTTTACGACACTAAAATAGATGCGGGTTACTCTACTTCATCACTTCCTCTGATTTTCAAATTTATTCTTCAAACTTTTTGTTTCTCCCCAACACCTTAACGAGGGGAATTGTCTTATTTCGCAGATTTTTTTCCCTACGATCTAAAATCATCACCAGCTTATCTTCATAGGAGAGGTCATTCTCCAATAGTACCACCTCTACATTGAGTACATGTGATTGATTAGTTATGTACTTCCTCAAGATTGATACATAGAAGACATCATTAAATGATACATGTTTGGTGGGAGTTCTAGTCGATACGCCACATCTCCAATGTGATCAAGGATCTCAAAAGGTCCGATGTACCTTGGAATCATCTTTCCCTTCTTCCAAAATCTCATAACTCTACTCTATGGTGTTATTAAGAGGACTACCATTTCTCCAACATCAAACTCTAGTTCTTGTCGATGATTATCAGCATATCCCTTTTAGTAACTCTGAGAAGCTTTAATGTGATATTGGAAGGTCTTAACCTTCTCCACCATTTCTTCGACCATTTCTGGACCTAGAAGTTCATGTTCCCAAACTTCATCCAAACATTCTTGTTTTATACACCTCTTTCCAAAAAGGGCTTCATAGGAATCCATTTGGATGTCTGAGTGGAAACTGTTATTGTATGAGAACTCAAATAGAGGAAGATATTGATCCCATCATCCTTTGATGTCCATTGAGCATGATCTAGAAAAGTACTCAAGTTTTTGGATACTTCTCTCAGATTGGCCATTAGCTTGAGGATGATAAGTTGTACTAAAGATCATCTTAGTATTCAGAGCATGAACTTAGAGGTTTATCTTGGATATCGATCAGATACAAGATATAGTGATACTCCATGAAGCCTCAGCACATCTCCGATATATATCCATGCTAGTTGATCCAATGAGAAATCCTCTCAAATTGTAATGAAGTGTGCAGTCTTTGTAAGATGATCCACAAAAACCCAGATAACATGGTTTCTTTTGGATGTCTTTGGATGTCTGGTGAAAAATTCCATGGTAATGTTTTTCCATTTCCACGCTTGTATGGCTAATAGTTGAATCATCCCCTTAGACTTCTACCTTTCTGCCTTCATTTGCTGACATACCAGGCACTTTGATGTATACTCATCAATCACCTTATTCATGTTATCCCACCTATAATACTATTGGAGATGTTGATACGTCTTTGTGTTTCTTGGGTGAATGGGGAAATTCGTACTATGTGCATCATCCAAAAGTTCACTCATTAACTCCAGTTTTTATGGAACACATATTTTTGACCAAGATCTCACAATTCCTTCGGCATTAACATTGAACTCCGAGGTTTTTTTTTGTTTCTGATAGTTTTATCTTTCCGGTTAATTCCCACATCGTCCTTCTTAGCATCGTTTAACCTTCACAAAAGAGATGGTTGAGAAATAACTTGTGAAAGGATTGATTATTTTACCTTATTTTCAATTCCTATTTCCATCTCCATCAAATATAATAAGATTATATCCCTTTAAATTATCATCAATTAGAGAATTGTTGGGCCGTTTCTAATTAGATAATTCACCACCTTGTTCACTTTTCGATGGTGGTAATGGATTGAGTAGTCATAGTCTTTGATCAGATCAAAACATCATCATTGGTGCATGCTCAACTCTTTCTGTGTGAATATAATTGAGGAATCTGTGATATATATATATTTCAAACTTCTCTAAAAAGGGGAAATGTCACATATTTTTAAAGGGAATATTACTGTAGCCAAATCTAGACAATGTGTAAGATAGTTTTGATAATGAAAATTAAATTGCCTTGAAACATAGGCAAGGACTTTTTCATTTGGAATCAACACACATCCCATGAACTTCTTCTAACAATCACTAAATACCACAAAATTTTCTCCAGTTGTGGGTAGTGTGAGCACGGGCGGAGTGATAATCCTCTTTTTCAACTCCTTGAAGCTATCAAATCAATTTTGAGTAGGTGGTTTAGTAAGGTTGGTACCATAGGTTTAGTGAAGTCGGTTTATGGATGGTTGAAAAGACTCCAGGATGATATTGTAAAGATGAATATTGTTTTATCTTGTTTTATAGAGAGTAATGGGTAAAGATAATGGATTTTTTTGGTTAAGGTCAGAGTGTTGGTATGCGACTTGACGTGGAAATCATTTTTTAGTGATGTTTCTATTCTTAGTGTAATGAATGATACTAGTTTTGGCTAGTTGAGGACCTAGTTGTGTAATGATATAGGGAGTTTGGTTCAGGATATGGTGTGTAATATTGAATAGTATATACATGCCTTAGAGGCCATGGTATGTGATCATATGATGAAATAACACGTCGACGTGTATGATCGGGCATTCCGAGGAGAGTCATACAAATGAGTTTTCATCCATGGTGTTCTGTTTGGGATGGTGTATTTAGTTTATGGTCTCACCAATCATGTTATACAAGTGTAGGATGTGAATTTCATAAGGAAATTATGGATTTGAGAGGAACCACGGCTTAGAGTTGTACTTTTTGGGTAAATTCCTATTTTGGGGAGAACTATAGGTCGAATCATCAACTGAAAAACCATAAGGTCTTATTGTTGATGGTCACCAGGGAGTATCATCTTTGTATTTAGTGATAGTTTAGAGATTTTGGATTAGAATATAATTATTCTGGGCCCTATTTTCAAATAGTTCTTTAGAAATAGATGTTCCATTTGAGAAAGGAATATAGTCTACGGAGATTGAGTTGATGGACCTAACCGTTCAATAGTCTGAGCTTATAGAGAACACACAAGTGTGAGTGTCAGTTTATGGGAGACCAATTATTTGGATATATTTGAAACTAATAAATAAGAGTCATGGATTGATGGTAAAATGTTATGAAAATATGTGGTTATTGGAAAGTAGGCTACGATGTATCCAAGTTCATGGTGCTTCATTGTTGTAGTGTGGTATGCCAATGTGAATGTCGAGGCATGTACACAAGTCACCATTGTCTCAAGTGTGAATACATGAGTTTGATGGAATGCACTCGTGAGAGAAGACTAGTGTTAACCAGTGGTTTTACTCAAAAACCTGTGATGTTTGAGGTTTTTAGAGTTCTTGAATGTCACCAAAGGTGGGGTGTCATTGTTTTGGTTTGAATAATCAATTCCATGATGAATGATCAAATAATTAATTTATTACGTTCATAATTATTGAAAAAAATGATGGTTTGTGGAAACTTCATGAGACAATTTGAGAGGCCAAGGATATGGTTATTTATTGATGAGATTTTCGGTTCTTGACAATACATCCGAATAATGAGGTTTGGTATGATGGGAGGATTTTAATTCTACAACCTTCAAGAAATATGGATCAGTTGAATTTTTACGAATAATTTAAAATACCATATTATCAGATTATAAATGTTACAGGAGCCTCAGGATCATGTTGAGATGGTATGTGAGTATGATATACTCTATAATACCAAATGTAGGATCGAAATAATAGAGATACTGAATAAATTTCCAAGTGATTCTCAATATAAATGAGGGGGGGGGGGGTGAATTGTACACTTTAAAAAAATTCCTCTGGAACTTTTAAAGATGGTTTTGTTTAACAAGGTTAAACAAGGTAATTCACAAAACCTCTAGTTCTACACACTTGCTTGATTCAGGAAATACGATTATGAGAAAGTAAATCCGGAAAGATGGTTTCAGAAAATAAAACATAATGAAAATTTACAAAGATAAAGATTCTACCTTGAAACATATAGAATATCACCAAATTAGAGTATACATGTATAAAGAAGTATAAGATAGTTAAACTTTCCTCAATAATCAAAATGCAGTGGAAAAATTGTAATAAGACATGTAAAAAATAGTAAATATTTTAACCCAAAGATAAGGGTATCCAACAACCTTGGATAAAGGTCCCTTTATATATACTTTCAAGAAAGTTTGTCTTGCCCACACTAGGGTAAGCCCTCGATACGAAGATCATAATCTGTTTTACTATCCATGAAAGCCCTCAACTTCAAGGTAGTTGGAATCTCTATCTTCCTCAGCAAGGAAGCCCTCAACATCAAGGTTATTGGAACCTCTATCTTCCTATCCCCGGAAACCCTTGATTGTACACAACAAAAATCGGAGTCGCACAAAGAAAATATGAAAACGAAGTTCAGTATGCACAAAGCAGTGAGAGTCCCTCTCTAGATATAACTTCAACATCATATAATCTCTAGAGTCTTAGAACAGTGTTGAGCTCTTTCAAATGAGCTCTTATTTATAGGCACAACACCAACGGTCGACTCCCTCCTCCAACAGTCATATTTTCGTTGAATTTTGGAGTGTTCTGTACATGTGTCACTCAAACAACTGTTAGTTAGTAACTGAATTCATGAAATCGTTTTATAAGAAAAAAATGTAAGAAAAAATATGGTTACATAACCAAAATCAATCATTTAGAGTGTAAGAAAATAAAATTTCAGAGTCTAATAAAAAATATATTCAGAGTAAATAATACAAGGATATTCATATTCTGTTTTCTAAGGAATTCGGAACCAGAACTCTATAGAATTCCAGAGTCTGAATTTCATGGAAATTCAGAATCTCGATTCACAATAATTCGGAACCTGAACACACAAAGTTTGAAGTTATATTTCATGATAATTTGGAGTCATAACTCAAAATTTTCAGTGTCAGAATTCATTAGAATTCGGAGTCAGAACTTAAAATGTTCAGAGTCAGAATTCATTCAAATTCGGAGTCAGAACTCACAATGTTCGGAGTCTGAATTCAGAAGACTCGAAGTCTAAATTAAGAGTCTGAAAACAAAATTCTCTTTATCTAAGTATTATATGATTCTGAGGTTTTAGGTATGAAACCGAATATTACATATAGACAAGATAATGAACAATGAAAAATGTGGTAAGGATAAATTTCCTTCGGGAAGGAAAATTTTCCTTAGAGAAGTAAAACACAGGGTAAAATGAGATTTTCTTTAAGATATGGTGTTTGTTATTTTCAAAAAAAGAAGGAAAGGTAAAGTCATCGGGACACCTTAATAACTCAACAATATCCCCCAAACATGAAGGAATGGAAAATTCATAAGGAAAACCTTATTGACTCAACAATATCCCCATTTTTGGAAAGCACGAACAACCTTATGAAAAAGAATTTAAGGACTTAGAAAATATTTTTCTAGACTTTGAAATAAAACTTATCTCCCTTTACAAATGGACAATGATGAATATGACTAACTCCCCATTAGGATTTGGAACTCTATGGATTGTATTCTAGATTTCTGGAATGATATTTTTCATTATCTTGAATACAGAAATCTTTGTAATGAAAACTTCCCCTTGGATAAATTCCCCCTTACTTAGGGATGTTTCTTCTTTTCTTAGTATTATTTTTCCTTCATCCCCCTATGTGATTTTAAAAAATAATTTGAAGGAATGGAAAAGAAATTATTATACCTAAAATATTAGTACAATGCAGGCTAACAAAAACATGCAACCAAAAATTTCAATAAGATACGAAGAATTTGTAAAAGGAAAAAATACAACAAAATATCGGATTGGATCTATTTCCCTCCTTATCCTTGGGTATCAATTTATTCACTATGGTTTTCATATTTTTGAGTACCTTATGGTCTTCCTATGTTTGATTTAGGATCTGACCCTGATCCTCACCTTTCTTCTCTAAATCGATGATATTTTTTTCTTAAGCCTTCAGAGCCTCTGCCTGAGCCTTCAACAACTCATCTTGCTTAACTAGCTTCTCTTCAATCTTGATCCAAAGATTCCTTTACCTCTTCAAACTTTGGGAAATAGAATATTGGTTCCCATTTAGATCCTTTACATATTGAATCGGAGTATTCTGCTCAAGAGTTTGCTTTTACTCAAATCTAGTCATGAGATCCTTGATTTTACTATCATCATTATCAAAATCTCCCTTAAAATCATGTTGAAACTCATCAAGATCTCTCAAGTATTCAAAAATTTTATTTGACCAGCTAATCACTTTCTTACAAGATTTTTTGTGGGCATCATAGTTAGTGAATAAGTTCTTGAAACCGGCCTCATGTTGGACACACTTATCTATCACCATGGATACTGAATCTGATTTTTGATTCATGCGGTGTTGGAGAATCTGACAACTTGAGTTAATACTTGGAAAGATCAGAATGAGGTCAAAAAGATTCTTCAATGATTGGATGATGAAATCATTTTCTAGGGATGATGATTCTGAATCTGAGACTTTTCTTGGTGAAAGATTTTTCTTTAGCGCAACAAGCTTCCTCTTCGTAGATCCACCAACTTCTTTTTTCTTTAAAACAACTTTTATAGGTGTATCCACAATCAGCTGTTTCCCTTTATCGATTATCGGAACATCTTCCTCATCCAGAGGCTCTTTCTCACTATCAGACAGCTGAAAAATTCTTTCTTCATCAATATTATCCTTCTCAGCTCCTGCCTTAGCATCTTCAGGGTGAATGAAATGATGATTATAAATTTATTCCTCAGAGAGATTATTTAATTCATCTTCATATTTTTCATCTACCCCAAGAGTAGCAGGATTCAAAGATTCAGTTGGTGAAGTTCAGATTGATAATTTCTCGGATGCACTTTATTTATCATGAAAGTCTTAAAATTTCTGTATGAGGTCTTTTATGTCAGCACTGCTTTTTCTTTCTTGGACTTCTCCTATAACTTCCTTTCCTTCAGCATCCTTCTCTTGTACTTTTTCTGGAGTGAGAAATTTGTTACCCGGTGTCTCAGGTAAGGGTTTTAACAGTAAGGATTTCATTACATGGATATTCTTAGATGCTATTTCAGTATCCTTCAGAAGGGATTGCACAATCTCAGCTTCTGGCATCTTTTTATTTTGTTTCTTTTCCTTAGCATGCTTCTCAAGCTCATCAGCTGTCTTTTCTTTCAAAGACTTGGCCTCAGAGGGATCCAATGAAAACAGTGGCTATCCTTCCTTCCAGTTTTTCTTGTCTTCCCTCCTCTTGTCTACAACAACATCTGGATAAGATTTATACTTTTTAGGCTTTCGAGGTGCGGATTGGGGTCCTTTATCCTCTGGGGTTTTCCTTCTTCTACTATTTCTTTTATCTTCCTCTTTTATTCTCAATTTTTTTATGGTTATGCCACTTCTTGCCTATTCGGAACAACTTCTGCTTCCTCCTCTAGTAAGTCATAGAAATATCCGGAATCTTTAGAGAAACCAATATTCATTATCTTCAATGTATCATTACTTACTACCATGAATTTTCAATTCCTCGGCTTAGAACTGCAAGGAATCTTGAAAGACTCAAGACACCGAACAGTTAGCTTAGAGAGGATGGCTGGAAACTTTATAATATGAGCTTTCATATTTCTATTATTTATATTCTCTATCGTAATCAGAATATACTTCATCAAATTGATCTTCCTCAAACTCACCAGAAAATCAATGATATACATGTCACTCTTCTTCAAGGTTTCCTTATCACATTTTCTCAAAATAATAAAACCTTGAACCCACAATTGAAGGATCCATTTATTTTTAGACAAATTCTCAATCTTCAATGTATTAATATTTGGAAGTCCAAGACACTCCATATTTTTCACCTTGACAAAACTTCCTTGTACATCCGTTAATTTATGGGAACAGAATTCAGCTTCCCCTTCATAAGACAACCCCACCAAGCTAGCAACCTTGGTGTATTAAAGGGAATAAGTTTTTCCATAACTTTTGAAAGAATATTAACTCCTCTCTTCGTCATTGAAAAAGAACATATATTCATAAAATCCAACAAGAAGATCTAGATATACTACTTCTTGAGCTCCTGCAATTGAAATGAAAACACTTTTCCATCCATTCAACCCGATGTTCTTGGATATAATGGAATCATACTTGGAATGGAAATTAGGATGCACAAAACTATCTTTGTAAGTCTTCCACTCTGAAATAGACTTGAAAATTGACATTTCTTGAGAAGGAGCTTCACCAGAAATTTGGATTTGATCAAGATTTTAGAGGTTCAGAATGGGCTTCTGGAAGGGAGGAAGAGCTTTGGCATGAAAATGCTTGAAATCCGATGTGGGATCTCTTTTTGGGGGTCCTTTATACAGGCGTTGATACAATGATAGAACTTCCAAAGACAATCCAATGGTTGAGGAATCTTCTGATTTGATCTGACGGTTGAAATGATAGCCGCAAGGAAAATTTGGTAGGATACGATCTTTTGAGGTTTTTAAAGGAAAACATTCAGATTTAAGGAAACTAGAATCTCAAAAATTTAAAAGACAAAAGAAAATATCAGACTGTAAATGATGATTATGAAGACATAAGAAAGAAATCATACCTTTCAGCTTACCAGGAAGATTATTCATATTGAGGAAAAATTCTTCTTGAAGAAATTTAGATTCCAAAAATTTTGATTATGAAAAAAATTAAAATGAAGGGAAATAACATCATTACAAGAATATTCCTTACAAATAATTAAAGTAGGATAATTTTCATTATGAAAATTGAATGTATGAAAATCATCATTAAAAAAATTTCAAAAAAGAAATATAAAAACAAAATTTCATTACGAAAATTTGAAAAACATCATTTTAAAAAAACATGAAAAACTTCATTACGAAAAAACTTGTCAAACATCATTATGAAAAAACTTGAAAAACATCATTACGAAAAAAAATGAAAAATTTCATTACCAAAAACATGAAAAACTTCAATATGAAAAACATGAAAAACATTATTATGAAAAACTTGAAAAACTTCATTATGAAAAACGTGAAAACATTTATTAAAAAAAACTTGAAAAAATTCATTACGAAAAACTTGAAAAAAATCATTACGAAAAAAATGAAAAACATCATTATAAAAAACATGAAAAACTTCCTTATGAAAAACATGAAAAACTTCAACAGGAAAAAAATGAAAAACTTTATTACGAAAAACTTGAAAAACTTTATTACGAAATAACATGAAAAACTAATTGGTAAATATACTCCCCTTATTAAAAAGGATTTTGTTACTATAAGAAGATTTATTTCAACAAGAAGTTAACGAGGAAGATTACCTCACAATTATCATTCCTAAATTCTGTTTAATGTATTCAAATCTATTGAAAGTTAATGATTTTGTGAAAATATTAGCAAGTTGATCTTATATTCCTATAAATTGAGGAATGATATCTTCTTTTTTGTGTGATATCTAAGAAATTAATGCCTAATATCTATGTGTTTTTCATGAGAGTGATGTGCATGGTTTTTACTAAGGGAAATAGAACATGTATTATCACACAAAATTTGTGTTTTGGTGAAACTCATACCATAGTTTGTTAGTGTGTGTTACATCCAAAACACTTGAAAACAACAACTTCCAGACGTTACATATTCATTTTCAGCAGTGGAAAGTGCTACTGAGTGTTTCTTCTTGCATGAACAAGAAACTAATGAATATCTTAAGAAATGACAAGTTCCAAATGTAATTTTTCTATCCATTCTACATCCACCAAAGTCAGCATCTAAAAAACTTTTTAGAACAAAATAATTTCCAGAAGTATAGAAGAGTCCTAAATGCATTGTTCCCTTTAAGTAGTGAAACACTCTTTTCATTGCCTTTAAATGAGATTCCTTAGGATTGAATTGATATCTTGCACATAAGCATACTGAAAACATTAAGTCTGGACGACTAGCTGTCAAGTAAAGTAAAATTCCTATCATACCTCTAAGAGATGTTTGATCCACTGGTTTCCATGCTTTATCAAGATCAAGTGTGCTTGAGATACCAATGGGAGTACTAATACTCTTAGTTTTTTCATATCCATATTTTTTAAGAAGATATTTAATATAATTATGTTGGGATATATAGATTCCTTCTGGTTTTTGAGAAATTTGAAAACCAAGGAAAATGTTAACTAACCCATCATACTCATTTCAAACTCAGATTTCATTAGATTCATAAAGGAATCTGTTAAGGACTGGTGAGTTGAACAAAATATAATGCTATCACCATAAATTTGAACAATCAAATCGTTTTTATTATATTTCTTTATAAAAAGGGTTGGATCTTTATTTCCCTTACCATAATTATTTTGAATAAAAAATCATGTAAGTTTATCATACCAGGATTGAAGGGCTTCCTTAAGTCCATACAAAGCTTTGGTAAGTCTAAAAACGTGATCAGTAAATTTTGTATCTTCAAAAATGGGAGGTTGTTCAACAAAAAACTTCCTCTTGAACATAACTGTTAAGGAAAGCACATTTCACATCCATTTGAAAAAGTTTGAAATTGAAGAATGTAGCAAAGTCAAATAAGTTACGAATATATTCAAGTCTAGATACTGGAGAATAGGTTTCTTCATAGAATATTCCCTCTTATTGATTATAGTCTTTAGAAAATAATCTAGCTTTATTTCTAACAATGATCCCATTTTCATCACACTTATTTATGAAAAACAATTTTACTCCAATAATAGAAGTTTCCTTAGGTCTTTCATCCCAGATCCAGACATTATTACTTTCGAATTCATTTAGTCCATCTTTCATATATTTAATCCAATCATCATAACCTAAAGCCTCATCAGTGATTTTTGGTTCTAATTGAGAATGAAATGCTAGATGTTATACATTATTCCTTAAGGAACTTCTGGTCCTTAGGGGTTGATTTACATCACCAATGATACTATCACTAGGATGATTCTTAAGAAACAACTTATTTGTGTTTTGTAAAACCTATTCATCAACAGAGGGTAGTAAATATTCCGGTGTAAATACTTCAAAAGCATATTCTTGGACATTTTCCTTATCATAAGGATCTTCTAACAAAGGATGATAATCAGTTTTTTGAAACACGTATCATGATGTAGGTTGGAGTTTTTTCCAAACAAAGGGATTAGTTTACAAAAATATTACATGTACTGTTTCATCAACAGTACAAGTGTTTTTATTAAAAACACTATAAGCCTTAGAAGTTGTTGAGTACCCTAAGAAAATTCCTTCATGAGATTTTGGTGAAAATTTGTGTAGATTATATTTAGTATTCAGAATGAATACCTTGCAACCAAAAACCTTGAAGTAGGAAGGTCTAAGTTTTCTACAATTCAATAAATCATAAAGACTTTTATTAAGAAAGAGTCTAATCAAGACTCGATTTATAGTACAACAAGTAGTACTTACAGCTTCAGCCCAAAAAATTTTGGCTATAGAATATTTAATCAACATGGTTCTTATTATCTATTGAAGATTTATATTTCTTCTTTAAACAATACCATTCTGTTGAGGTGTTCTTGGTGCTATGAAATTGTGAGTAATGCATTTTCTACTAAAAAAAGGTTTCAAAATAAGAATTTTGAAATTCTACACCATGATCACTAGGGATAGTTTTCAAATGAAGGTTTTTCTCATTTTTAACATGGTTTCTAAATCTTTTAAAATACGATAAGGTTTCATAATTCTTTGCTAGAAAATATACCCACATAAATCTAGTGTAACCATCAACTAAAAAAAATACATAACACTTTCCTCCAATGCTTCCAGTTTGTGTAGGAACAAAGAGATCCATATGTACTACCTGCAATTCATCTGTAGTTGAGACTTCACTGATTCATTTTAAACTTTATTTATGTTTCTTTCCGTATTGACAAGGCTCACAAACTTTTGAAAAATCAAATCTAAGCTCCAGTAGATCCTTAACTAATCTTTTCTTAGAATGTTTTCATAGAATCTTAAGGTTATAGTGACCTAACCTAATATTCCACAACCAAAAATGATCTTCCATTACACTAAGGCTTGGTAGATCTTGTCTCCTAAGGTCTTCTATGTTTAGTTTTTCTACATTCTCTTACCTATGTGTAGAAAAAATAAAGTCTTCCTTGGAATTGTGTACTAAGCACTTGTCATTCCTAAAATTCACAAGGTAACCTTCATCACATAATTGTCTTATGCTAATGAGGATATTCTTAATAACCTTAACAAAAAAAACATTTTAAATCAATGTTTTCCAAGAATAACGATGTTACCTATAACAATAATTTCTCCCTAAGCATTTTCTCTCAAAGTTACTTTTTCTGCTTTCGTCTTGTTAATCTTTTCAAAATAGTTTTTGTTAGCAGTCATATTCCAAGAACATCCACTATCCTTGAACCAGGTATTGTTGTTGGTACTCTATCTATTTTCCTGAAAATAGAATAGTTAAACTATTAGAATCCAAACTTTCTTGGTTCCATAAATTTCAGAAAGGAAAATTTTTGTTACCCATATTTTATTATAAAAATAGGCTTCATGAGATCCTAAAGATTGAGTTTTTTTTTATAGAACAATGATTTGCCAAGTTTCCACCACACTGACATTTAGTGCAGAATAGGGCACTTTGAGGAACAAAATAATTGTTGCTAAAAATTAGTTTATAACTAGTTTAACCAAAACCATAACTATTCCTTAGAGGTCGGATTTTAGAATACATTTTATCAAAAAAAAATTTACCTACGTTAAAGTTTGACAAACACTTCCTCAAGGAAACAATTTCGGATTTCAGTTTGATAACCATGTTCTTGTATTCTAAAACATCTGATTTGGAACTAAAGTTAGGCTTGAAAAAAAAATTTTGTAGAAATTACATTTTCCAAATCCTTAGAATGCTTATTCTTCTCATAATTTACTTCTTCAAGATTTTTTGAAACACTTTCAAAAAAAAAATTCTTATCATGATCTTTAGAAAGATTTCATATTTCTTTAGAAAGAATAGTATTCCTGGAATTTTTCTTATCAAGATTTTTCATTAGTTTTGAATTCTAAATTTCAAACAGTTTGGCTAACCTATAAACTTCTTCATAGGAAGGTAAAGTATTAACTTCATCAGAATAATATTTTTCATCCGAAGATTCATAATATTTATCATTACTATAATTTTCATTTAAATAAACATTGGTCATTGATTCAGTATTGTGTAACTTTGCCATCAAGTAACGATTTTTAATAGGTAATTTGGCTATTAGACCAAGATTCTTCTGTCCAGAAGATTTTTAATCTGAAGATTCATCTAAAGAGTAACCACCACTGGAACTCTAGTTTTCATTAGATTTTAAGACTTTCTTAGTTTTAGCTGTGTAGTACTTCTTTCTATTTCTCTTGGAATTATTTTCCTTTCTTTCCTTTATTTTGAGCATTGGACAATCAGGGCTTATATATCCAGCTCTCTTTCATTCATAACATGTGAATTATGAATCTTTATTGTCTTTCTGTTCCTTCTTCTTATATCTGGATTGAATGTTCTTCTGGCCAACAATCTAGTTCATCCTTTGAGAAAGACTTTCTAACTCGTTTTCTGAAGATTCACTTCCACTATATTCAGATTGGATAATAACCTTATTAGATTTGGATCTAGTAACTCTCTCAGGTGTTTTGGCTTTCAAATGATTTCAAGTAGTTTTAAAAGCAACTCCTCCATTCCCATTCTTCTTTTTAAAATTATCAGTATCTCTCTTCATTATAGTATCATGTTGATGATGAGTTCCAAATAGCTCATCTAAGGAAATATGGGTGACTTTTCTATTCTTATCAATTGTTGTCATCTTAGACTCCCACTCATTTGGCATGATGTCTATGATCTTATCTACAATAGACTCATCATCCAAACCTTTTTCTCCCATAGACTGAAAGCTATTAGTTATATTCATAAACCTTTGCTGAACTTTTCTTATAGGTTCTCCATAAGGAAAGTTAAATCCATGGTATTCATCTCTCAACAAAGCTCTTCTTGTCTCTATAACATTAGTAGTACCAATGTGTGTAACATCAAGTTTCTTCCAGATACTGTTTGCAGCTTCACAAGAATATATTTGACTATAGATTTTCCTAGTCATAGAAAAAATAAAGGTATTGCGTACCTTATAATTCAGTTGATATTCATGCTTTTATTGATTGGTGAAAGTATTAACTTCTTTGTCGGTGATTTTATATCCTTTAGTAAGCATAAAAAAATTATCAACTCCAGTATTGATAATGAATGTCTTCCTGCGATCTCTTCAGTACTCATCATCATTTCCATCAAAAATAGGTTGTCTTCATGGATTTAGGTTGTCAATAGAACCAAAATTAATTCTTTCCATCATAAATAAAATCTTTCCCCTAAAACATGTTAATAGAAAAAGTTCGTAAACAAAGAATATATTCCTCAGCAAGTAAAATAAAACTAGAGTGTTTATAAGAAAAATATGAGTCCGAACGTAATGATTCCGAAAATATGATTCTGAAAAAAATAGAAGAAGAAGTGTCCCCTTCTGAATCTAATCGTGATATTTGTTCAGATTGAACCAATCCACTGATACCAACTGTTGAGATGGTATGTAAGTATGATATACTATATAATACCAAATGTAGGACTTAAATAATAGAGATACTGAATAAAGTATCTAGTGATGCTCAATATACAAGAGAGTGTGAATTTTACACTTTAAAAAAAATTGATTTGGAACTTTTAAAGATGGTTATGTTTAACAAGGTTAAACAAGGTAATTCACAAAACCTCTAGTTCTACACACTTTCTTGATTCAGGAAATTTGATTCCGAGAAAGTGAATCCGGAATGATGGTTCTGGAAAATGAAACTTAATGAAAGTTTACAAATATAAATATTCTACCTTAAAGCTTATAGAATATCACTAAATCAAAGTATACAAGTATAAAGAAGTATAAGATAGTTATACTTTCCTCAAAAAACAAAATATATAGGAAAACTTGTAACAAGACAAGTAACAAATAGTAAATCTTTTAACCCAAAGAGAAGGGAATCCAACAACATTGGATAAAGTTCCCTTAATTTATAACTTCAAGAAAGTCTGTCTTACCCACACAAGGGTAAGCCCTCGATATGATGATTTGAGTCTATCTTTCTATCCCCACAAGCCCACAACATCAAGGTAGTCGGCACCTCTGTCTTCCTTAGAAAGGAAGCCCTCAACTTCAAGGTAGTAGGCACCTCTGTCTTCCTATCCCCAGAATCCTTCAGTTGTATATAGCAATAATCAGAGTCACACAAAGAAAATCTGAACAAGATGTTTAGTATCCACAATGCAATGAGAGTCTCTCTCTAGAAATCAGTTCAACAACATGTAATCTCTAGAGTCTTAGAACAATGTTGAGCTCTTTCAAATGAGCCCTTATTTATAGGCACAACACCAATGGTAGACCCCCTCTTCCTACAGTCATATTTTCATTGAATTTCGGAGGGACCTGTACACGTGTCACTCAAACAACGGTTAGTTAGAAACTGAATGCACAAAATAGTTTTATAACAAAAACAAGTGTAAGTAAAAATATGGTTACATAACTAAAATAAAGTATTCAGAATGTAAGCAAATAAAAGTTTAGAGTCTAATCAAAAATTACTTCGAAATCTATAATACAAGGATATTCATATTCTGTTTTCTTTGGAATTCAGAACCTGACCTCTATATAATTCTGGAGTTAGAATTTCAAGGAAATTAGGAATTTGGATTCACCAGAATTTGGAACCTGAACTTATGAAGTTTAGAGTTACTGTTCATGAGAATTCGGAGTCAGAACTCACATAGTCTAGAGTTAGAATTCAGAGTCACAACTCACAAAGATCAAAAACAGAATTCATTAGAATTCAGAGTCGGAACTAAAAAAGTTTGGATTCAGAACTCACAAAGTTCGGAGTCTGAATTCAGAAGCCTCGGAGTCTGAATTTGGGGGTCTGAAAACAGAATGCTCTTTATCTAAGTATTATATGATTCCGAGGTTTTAGGTATGAAACCGAATTTTACATTTAGAAAAGATAATGAACTATGAAAAACATGGTAAGGATAAATTTCCTTGCAGAAAGAAAATTTTCCTTAGAGAAGTAAAAAAACAGGGTAGAATCAGATTTTACTTAAGATAAGGTGTTTGTGATGTCCAAAACAAGAAGGAAAGGTAAATTCATATGGAGACCTTATTGACTCAACAATCTCCCCCAAACATGAAGGAATGGAAAAGTCATAAGGAAATCTTATTGAATCAACAATTCATTTAGGGATGAATTTGGGATTCAACATGTTTCTATAACATAAAAAACTACCCAATACAAAGCCATTGTTTTGATGATGTCTTTGGATAGTAGAAGGTTTCTAGGCCTGGGCTCACTGGCTTGCTAGTACCTAGGTTCAGCAAGTTTATGGAGGCAGCTAAATAGCCAATGGAATCACAGGTAGAATTTCTATTATGTAAAACCCAGTAATTTCATCCAATCCACCCATATTTACTTCCCCTCGATATTTCCCCCTTTAAGAAATAGAGATAGTTATGGTGATCTCCATTCTCATTCTATTCATCCATAATGGATCTATTTTATCCCATAATCATTTTTTTATGCCAGACAAGATTTGAAGATACTTTTGTGTTTATCGGTCATCTTCCACCCATTATTCATATAATCAAATGTTAAGAAGTATTTAGTTCTCTTTGAGTTATTAGACCAATTTTTGATTACTTTCTTATATATATATTTTTTGATTTTAACCATTTTTAATGCAATCGAATATTAGTATTGTAGTATAAATTCTTATATGACTAAGGTACGTGGTCCATTAAAAAAAGTTATAGTCTTTTTAAATTTTAATTTGTATCAGTTATGTAGTCTCTTTATGTTTTTGAGAGATGACCTTAAAAAATATTTAGATGATTACGTTGTGTCTTTGTGTCAGTTAAATTATTAATCCAATGTGTTATAGACTAATTATATAGGGATATTCAAATGGTATTATTTACTCGATACATGAACTTATTTTTTCTTAAAGAGATACTGTAGTATCCATGAATAGAAATTTAGGAATATATTATTTCTTCTATTGTTATTGGAAAATTAGAAATAATTTTCAAAATGGATAAAAATTAAATTATGCATTAGATGGTTGATTGTGAAATGAAATTCTGAAATCATCTATGACCTTGAATTAGAATTTATGATCAAGTTGGGACTTGAAATATAGTAAGGAATCTATAAGTTTTGGTTGGATTTATTTGAATAATTGGAACAATGGTTTATGAAGAGGACCTTGGATATTATGTTTGAAATTGATCATTATTATTTTAAAGGGGTCCATATGTGGTAAATTACTGATACTATTTTCATTGAAAGTGCTTGATGTATCCATTTATTAATAAAGATATAGATAATGAGATGACCTATATATATAAAATTGTATAATTGTAATAATGGGACATTAATTCATAATGAGAAGAATTTTTTGAATTAAGTGGTAATTACTTGGCAAGTAATGAATTAATTAATTGATATAGTGTGATCCAATTATTATTTTTTATGTAAATTATTTTCCATGAATTATAAGGATATATTCCAATTATTTTGTATATACTCGATTAGTGTGGAATTCCTTGAGCAAGACCTATATTCCAGTAGGGTAATCAGATGAATTTTGAAGTCTCACATAAACCTTTGATTCATTTTGAGATGATCCTACGAAATTCTTTGAGAAAGCCATTATATCATATTATTTTTATTTACTATTAATACCATGCAGACACTCCCCCTTGGATTTAGATAATGTATAAATTAATAAATTCCATTGATTTATGGTGTTGATTCTTCTTGGGTGACGTTTTTTAAATTCTTTAGGATTTGATCCCCATATTTAACTTGATCTATTTGTATATAATGTCTTGGGTATGAGAAATTTAATCCAATAAAGTGGTGCTTCTAAATACTAAAAAGGTACCTTGAGTTCATACCAGTAGAAAATATGAGATTAATTCCAAGGTTCACCCCTTATATTACCTATGATTTTTTTGGAGGGAATTCCCAGTTGAGACACATGGATTCCATCATATTATTATTACTATGATTTACTTGGTAGTATACCCTAAAACTAATTTATCCATATTTTTTATCATGATAAAACACTCATAAAAACTGGAAGAGGTGGTTACTGAACAATTTCCTGTGTCACCTTTAAGATTGGGTATCCATGGGTGCATTATTATTTTTTATTAAAATTATATAATTTTCAATGATCTAATAATTAAAATGAAAAACATTATAAATGATTATTTATATAGATATTCATGGAATCTATTATATACACGTTATTATAGGGAATTACTTGGTGATGTATAATGGATTTGTACTCATACCTTGCCTCGGATGCATGGGCACATGGGCATTGAAGCAGTTTTCACTATTACATTGCAAGATTAGGTTTGGGTAAGCCCCAATGTTGATTTCTTAGTTACTAGGTCTCTGAATGGGAGTTTGTGACTTGGTTAGGAAATATGATTATTTAAAAGGGGGTTCATAGTCTTTTCTTCTGGTCCTTTATGTTTGGTGGTATCTGACTTTTTCTGGACCTATTACATATAGTGCATTTGATATAGAATAGTATTTCATTTTTTTATCAGCACTTTATTAGTTGTGATTTCAGTAAATTTTTTTCTAGATGATGTATGCGATTGATTTATTTGTATTATTTCATTACTTTATCACATGAGTTTATCATCTCCATTATAACTTAGACACACGCTTCTAGTCATCAAACTCTAGAATATGAAGAGGTTGGTTTGAGGCCATAAGGGGAACCTGCCCATGAAATCAGTTTAGTGGATTCCGGGCTAGGGAATTATAAAAATCTTCTAATTTTTTTATAACAACTATAAAAACTTACATTTAGTTTGTGACCTAGTAATACTCATAATTATACCATTTAATGAAACTTCTATCCAATTTTGTCATCATCTTGATGAAATATATGCTTCCAAACACCATAATCTGTTATACATTTGGCTGTTTCTTGAATTATATTTCCTTCAGTGTCATTTAGGATTTTGTTCTACAAATATAAATGTTTTAAATGATTATAATAGTAGTAATTAACTTTTACTAGAAGTATTCTAAGGTGTTATACTCAATGAGAATAATTAAATCCATATTCCCCAAACATATATTCTATCTTTTAGTCACCCTATTTTATCAAGGAGTATATATAGCACTAAATTTATTACTAATTAAATATTTATAAAGGCATTAGTATATCTATTTATTTTCATACTCATCTCCATTATAATATATCCTTTTCATTAAAGGGAAACCTGTGTGTTTTTGAACAAATTTTCTAAACTAATCGAATCTCTTTAAGACTTGAGACTTGTGAGACATATATATGATACATGTAATTCTAGTGAATTCATAAATGAAAGTGATTATTTTTTTCTCCAATTGTGACTTTTATTTCATAGGATTACAAACATCATAGAGAATTAGACCCAATGGTTTATTTTTTAACATTAACTACATTATGGTATTTATTTACAATTTCTCTTTCTTTCATTACATTCAAATAATAACAACAACTAATTTTAGAATATGAATATTCATTAATACTATTTTTTTGATTAATTTCCAAATTTAAATGGAATATGTTAAAGTATTTTATTTTATTTTTTCCAAGATGTAAAACATTCAACTCCATATTTCATCAATGCTTCGCTTCACCTATGATCAATCATAGATTTCTTGATATAAAAATTATGATTATTTTAATCAGTAATCGATTGATTTATCATAAATCTTTATTTATTTACTAATTATTGTTAGTTATTTTATTAATTATTAACACAATTTTTTTAATTAAATTAATAGTTAAAAAAATTTATAAAATACATTAATTATTGACAGTTTATATTAGAAAATATTATCTATAAATCTATTATTAGTTATTTTTAATTAAATTATAATTTAATATTATTCAAAAAAATTATTAGTTAAATTAAAAAAAATATTATTTATTTTTATTAATTAAATTATAATTATTTATTTTTAATAATTCCAAAAGA
The DNA here is from genome assembly GCA_963277665.1 of Viscum album. NCBI lineage: Eukaryota > Viridiplantae > Streptophyta > Magnoliopsida > Santalales > Viscaceae > Viscum > Viscum album. The sequence continues at coordinate 877,966,699 of OY728153.1, read as the reverse complement.
ATTTTTATTAATTTATTTATAGATAAAGTTTTATTACTAATAACATATTAGAATTTTAACACTATAAAAGTGGAACATGAATCCCACGTCATAAATTTAGAAAATATTTTAGGGGAATATCCCCTATAAAATTGTGGTTGTAGTGAGTTTTTAGGTATTAAATTTAGAATATTATAATTAAATTAATTTTTAATATAATAATAATTAATTTCTTTTAAAATTTTGTTACACACACATGTATATTTAAAACTAAAACTGAAAATTAATTATTATTTTTAATAAAATACTTTATGTGTATTTACACAAGTTTCTTAAAATTTTAAAAGAACATGTTTCTTCCATTAATGAATTTCATCAATGTAAATTGTGTAATGAAATTTATACATTTATTGAACCATATTCAATTTTTTTTACATAAACCCATTAAGTTTTTATAAAATCAATTTAATTCCTTTGAACATTTTTATAGATTTTTTTTAAAAAATGAATAGATATTTATTTTCACATCATCATAACATAGGTTCTATATTCAAAAACCTAATATACATTTTAATAATTAATTGTTATTTTTACAAAAAAATGAACAAATTCTATTTTTTTAATTTTATTGATTAATTTTTAATAATATTGGTCTTGTTTGTAATTTTTTTTACTTTTTTAAAACCAATTTTTATATCATAGCACATATATTTTACATTTTAAAATTTTAATATTCCATTTTTAAAATAGTTGAACATTTTTAAAAATCATCCAAATATATTATTTGTATTATATTAAATTTTATTACTTGTTTCTAATATCCTTGATTATATATATTATTTTTTAAAAATATTTAAATAATATTGTCTAAAAACATAACTATAAGTCTCATATGAGAGATATATAACTGGTGAGTGGGTGAGGGTGAATCAGTGGTCAAATTCACTGCTAACATTTCACCTCAACTACCCATCTTCTAAACATTGTCTCCTAATGTTAGTGCATGCATATCCTTACGATCAAGTTTATAGAAATGATGATAGTGAGATACAGAGAGGGGAATAAGATAGAGAACACATACAAAAATGATTATTAATTTCAAAAACTTTTATTTTCAAGTGACTATGTATTTTATGATCAATGGTTATTATCCCATTACACACATGTATATATTATTATCAATGATTACTAAGTCAAAAAATGGAGTGTGAATATGGTATTTCAATCTAACAGGTTTTTGAATATTAATATTACGGAAATGTATAAATAAATAAATATCACCAGAATGGCTGATATTTCTCTTTTTGTTTAGGTTCTGCCAATCCAAAAAAATTTGTATGAAATTTTATTCCTGTAAACACTTCATGGTTGGATCCAGTACAAGAAAATAATCCTTTAACAGAACTATAATAAGAAATTATCAATGCAAAAAATAATTTATAATTGGATCACAGTTAAAATCCTAAAGCTTTTATCTATGCTAAAACAACACTGTTAAATATCCCCTTAAACATTGAAAAAAGAAGCGATGTTAAATGGGCCCTCTAACATATCTTTTTTAGTAGTGTTAAAGGGGGACTTTAATAGATATTTTTTAGCATAGATAAAGACAGTTCTGTTAAAGGGGGTAAAATTGTGTTTTTTGGATGTCCATGAGCCCAACCCCCTAATCAACACTTTCATGAAACCTTTAGGAGCACTCCCCCACCTTTATCCTTGCTTTTCACCCCACCACCCCTTTTATAAGAACATCGTGAATTTCTAGACTGATGCGCACCCACATATATTCAATCCTTGCACCTCTCCTTTGAATATGGAACACCTTTACCACTACCCCAGATGTTTTTTCTCTATTTAATGATATTTTTGTTTATATATGTATATATATTCACAAATATATTTACTCATATTTTTTTATTCATATTTTTTATAATTATTTTTAAATATATTTAAAAATTATATGCATGTGTGTGACATATTTATAATTATATTTATTTAAATATATTATATATTATACCCATTTATATATATAATAATATAATATAAATATATTTCTATGTTTATTAATACACTCATATATGTGTATATAATCATTATAAAAATATTTTTATAATGTAAAATTGGTTTGATATTGTTTTAAATAAAATTTTATAATACTTATTGATTTACATATAATAGAATATTCATTTTTATTTAAACATATTGATATATTTATTTATATGATTGATTTATTATAAGTAAATATAAGAAAAAATTCATATATTTAATTATAGTTTTTTTTGTGAAAAATGATAAAATTTCAAAACCATAATATCAATATTAATGTAAGACTAGGGAACAAAGCCATTATTAAAAAAAAGAAATAATACCCACTTAAATGAGGTTTAAAATCCACTTAATGGTACAAAATTGGGGTACCCCAACTAAAAACTCATTTTAGGTGGCCTTTTGGACCTTTTTCTATCCTAAAAAATGTGGTAGAGGTTTACTTGTGTCACCAAGGGTGTGGAGCTTGTTATAAGATTATATTTGATATGTGGTACGACTCAAATGGACACCCAAATCAAAAGTTATGTATGTTTAAAGTTAGAGATACATTTTCAAATACTCTTAGATCATTTATTAATTTTTTTAGTTTTATTATCTTCAAATAGATATTAAACGACTATTACTCGTTAATAATAAGAAAATTACTAATTAATTTGTTTAAATTATTTTATAAACCATTTTTACTAAATATCTTTTATACTAAGTATAAATGCATATTTACCTTATCTAAAACATATTTTAAAAAATAAATATCATAATCATATTAATATTAATATATTAATATACTAATATTTAATTTTTAATGGAATATAATTTTTATTGAAGTATTACCTTACCAGTACTTCTAAAAAATCGCTAATAAATGCCACCCCTTTTAATAATATTTTTTTTACCACTGATAAAGGGGTCTTTACAGCATTTTTAGCAAGCACTGTTAAATCCCTAGTATTGGATAAACACATTTTTTTACTAGTGGTGGCCCTCTATTCACAAGCCATATCTAATAATGTACTTTGCTGACACATCTCTCAGTATGACTAATATATATAGATAATTTTTATCCCTATGAATTCAACAACATTTTGGATCAATCCCAGAGTTGTGAATGAATGAGTCTTGGTTTATATAGAAATTCCACATTATCCAAACCAAATTCAAATGTATCATATTAGAAAAACATTTTTAAAATCCCCAATCATTCATAATGAGTTTGAATAAATAACATTAAGTTTTTAATCATCATAAATAACCATGATTTGAGGGATAAACCATGTAATGTGTTTTTTTTGGTAAAACCAATATCCAAAAGACATGATGAAATATTAATCCTTAAGAATTTATGGACGTAATTTTTCTTTATTTTTAATTTTATTTCATATAGAACTATGAAATGTCTAACTATAGACCATATCATGGTTTGTTCATAAAAATATTATATTCTTTTCCGAAAACCTATATAATTTAAACCATTACATTTTCTTCATCAGTCAATAATGTGGTGTAAGAACCAAAACCATTTTTCTATACCATATGGATGGTGAATTTGTTAGCCAAAAACCTTATCCAATCCACTAGGAGTGTTTCCAATGTGAACTGTGGTGGATGTGGAAATTATATGTGATAAATCATATCAATATTTGATATATTTCATATCTATCATGTTAGATATTATATATGTGTCATAAGGTTTGGAATAAGTGAAACCAAGTCATATCGTTTTCCTAGGTAGTAGACATATTTTTTTTGTGATATATAGTTATATCCCTACTATCTTAACTATATCATAAGTCACAATATAGTCATACTATAGTATAATTATTTGTTTTAATCTTATGATATTATTAATAATGGTATCTAAATGTTATGTTTTAAAATTCTAGTATTCTTAAAAATAAAATATCATAAATAATTAATAATTTATACGATAAAACAGTTGGTATAATTGACTAATGCATTTATATTTTAAATGAATGCATACAATTGATGGTTACAGATAACATATAACTAAAGGAATTTCCCAATTCTTAACATTCGAGTAAATGTCATGAATTCTTGGATAGCGTCCATAAGCCCTATACAAGGAGATAAAATCCATGATACTGGTAGTAAACTTCATATCAATTATCCTAATCTGTAGTTGTCTTCTCATTATTTCTTCACCATAGAGTGGTAAAACCATACCATAGTTGAAATAAGTATCCCCCAAATTGTTGGGTGATTCATCTAGCTATGTATAACTTTATAGTTAATAATCAATTAATTATCTATTTGGTATATTTTTCAAGCATGTGACTAATGGGAAGATTATTTTCTATATTCAATTAACACAAAATTATTCATTTTATATTATACATAGTTTTTGTTTCAAAGAATAGAAAATCATGGTTTATTATTTTTTCATAGTTTCACTCTGTGAATACGTGTTATTCAATACTGTGAAACTTATTTTGTCTCGAATTAGTTTTTTTCATGAATTTATTCATATGGTTATTTTTAAAATGATTCAATATGAGTTTCATATTAAAAATCATAAAATAAAATATATTTTTGTACTATGATGTATAATGAGATTTGCGATATAATAAACTCTGATAGGATCCAAACATATGATATATGACATTATAGTATAAAATTTAGTGAAAAAGTATTGGTTTCAAAATTTAATAATGTTTGATATGTGTTATCAAAGGTTTTATTATAGATTTTTTTCTATATCACAACATATAATTGAAGGAATCGCTATTTAAAATAACACTGATTACACTGAATGTGTTTCCTAAAATAGACTATTGTATAGTCTCTACAATATATAAGATATGAAAACATATGATTTTTATCTTTGAAGGGTAATATCACAGCCCCCTCATGCCAGCTGTGTATTATAATATATGTTTTTAGCTATATCAAAACTTATGATTGAGGATTTATCATAAAATACAATATAAGGGAAAAATTACATTTATACTTTGAAATAAAAAATGAATAAAATAATTTATTAATTTTCAATAAATTATAGTAAAAGGTTTTTTGGGATATTTATTTAATCTATCAATGTTAGATAAATTATATTATTATAAAATACTGATTATGAATTATTAAAAGTTTTTAAAACATTTAAAAAATAACTATCTTTAATATCAATTGTTAATATTAAAGACCTTTTACATATATATATATATATATTAAATTATAATTTTTATATAATAAATATATATATGTTATAAGTTACCTTATAGAGTTATTATAAATTAAAAAATAGAATATATAAAAGTGATAATATTAAATGACTTTTTTTCATAGTTATAAATTTAAAATATTTAAATTAATAGCATTATTTAATAAATAAGTTGATCAATATCAAGAGTAATTTTTACAACTAATATGAAAAATATTTAAAAAATATTAAATATATGAAATTTGATTATGTAAAATATTTACAAAATATATGAATTGTTCTTACAAAATATAAAATATTAACTAATCAATTAAATATTTTATATTTTGAAAATCCATGTAGAATTACAACACAAGGGAGTAAATATTTGAAAGGAATTTAATGTGTTTTTATTTATATAATTATAGAATTTCAACGACATATGGATAAATATTGAGGTGGTTATAAATTTTCAATATATTAATTGTTCATAAATATTATTTCCTTGTCTAAATTTATTTAACATTGAATTATTTTGTGTTTTTATTTACTTGATTTAAATAAATAAAGTACTTATATTTTGAATTGATGTGTTCGTTATTTAATAGTGTTTAAACTATTTTTTTATATTAGTATTATTTCATTTATGGAATTACATATTGGGTATGCTAATAAATTTATTTTTCTTTAGCCTTGAATTTATATTGTCTATTAGTTTTTTGGTTTAATTTATAGGTTAATTATAGTTTGTATATTTTAGGTGTTATAATTGTATGAAAATTTAGCTATCTCTTTATTGTTGAATAAAGAGTAGTGGGGCTTTGGGTGAGACTATTCACTAGAATGGGAGACTAAAATCTATTATGAAAAATAGGGGATGACTACCTGTTACATTATATATAATCTTATTGGGATTTTTGATTTAATTTTATTCCAAGCCTTTTCTTGAAATATTTTCATGTAACTTATGCTTGTATTTCATTTTTTAATGTATAAATATAGTGAATTTTAATTATGGTTTGTAATAAAATTTATGAGTTATTTTAAGTTTTACACTGCAATATGGTATAAACATACTAATTTTTTGGAAGGATAAGGATGAAAAAAATAAATCAATAATATCATGCATACATGTAAAGGTAATACATGAGATAAGATAACGATATAATAAATCACCTTTAAAATAATAATATATAAATTATTCTAAAACAAACACTTGTCATGAATTGGATCATTCAACCAAGTAGGTTTTGAAAAAGTAGGGTTCTCATGGAATATCTTGTGCAAGGATTAGGGGAAATGGATAAACTATGAATTATAAGAAAAAACCTAATGTGATCAATGATTTTTACTTAAATGGGAAACCTTAATAGTTAGAATACCAAATAAATACAGTTGAGTTTATCTATATGTTTGATTTGGGAAAAGAGTTGTCCACTAAACTATCCAAGATCCATATATGATATGATTGGAATGATGACATATCTAAATATCTATGTGTGGATAAAAATTATAAATAGAACTCATTATTTAGTGAAATATGAATCTTGATCCACTATTGTAAATAATTTAAATTTAAAATAGGTCAACATTTTTGTTAGAGAACATTTAATGAATTTCATTGTTAAATGAATGTAAAACATTATAGTCATGTAATAAATGAGTTTATTATAGATAAAATGGAGCTCCCATCATCAAATATTACTTTGAGATAAAATCACTAAAAAGATAAGATTAATGGAAGAAACTCCCAATAATGGAACATAATCTATAAAAAACCATTATTGAGAAAGAAGTATTTTTTATGTGTGTTAGTGAAACCCCCTTTTGAGTTCTTAATTGGAGAAACTTCATATTAATGTATTTTTATGCTTAAGATTAGTGTAAAAAATATTATTAGGATATATTCATTCTCATTCTTGTACATATGTAGCCTATGTTACTGAAACCAAATGAAAACTAGGATTCATTAAAGATGATAGATCACATAAAATTATATATTAGAAACATTCTTGACATGATAGATATGATGTTTCAAGGAATTATAATGATATAATATATCTGAAGGAAAAAATTATCTTATCATGTATTTACTATGATTGGGTATATCAATGACTTAGCAAGGTTGGGTTCACTTTTATGGTTTTATCATTAAATAAACATTATTCTATAGTATCTATAAAAAATGTTCTCACAGTTTATTGTAAAATGATACTTGAATGAGTTTAATTAATCATTATAATATCTACTTAATATATTGAGGTTATCTATGTAATACATATGTTTTCTATGGTTAAGGATAATATTAAAAATACAAAATGTGATTTTTTCAATCTGGAGTAAGATAAAGTTAGTTTCAAAATTATATATCTAGTAAAAGTAATTAAAATCAAAATAGTAACTAAGAAAGGAAGTCCAACAATGAAATTGGAAAACCTATTTCTAAAGGATTAATAAAATAGAATACATGAATATGTGAAAAAACACTATGGAGAGTTCACATAAGTTTTTTTTTTACTTTTATAAAAATTAATTTCTATATTTTTATGTGTATATGAAACCAATTATATATTAAGTAATTATTGGAAATGTATAAATAATTTAAAAAATAATGAATATTTTTTTATTAGAACTTCATTTATGCATTCAAGTAATATATCATGGGATTTCATTACTAATGAAGTCAGATGAAATGGATTATATTATATATCTACTGGATAAAAAATATTATTTATTATCTATAATGTCTTCCTCTCATGTGATAAGAGGATATATTTTCAATTTTTTTATTATAAATAAATTAAATATAAGTTTTTGATATACATTGTTATGATTGATCAAATTCAATATAATGTTTGAAAAGAATATATATATAAAAATTAGTTTTACCCCGGATAAAAGAGTTTCTCTATGATATTTGTTAAAATATGAGGGATATGATCCAACCACCTAAGATTTGAGTGCATTGAATAATAAAATAATGTTTTTAAAATATTTATCCAAACAATTGGAGTGTCATATATGAAACAATTATTAATAGTTTTTTTAAAATATCCATACTAAATAATAAAAATATTATTTTCAAATAAAAAGTAGTTTTTGTATCTTAATATGATATTCTTGAGTAAATATATTTTTTAATAGGCTATTAACTGTATATTTCGACTAATTAGGTCAATGTATAATAAATAAATTTCAAAAACTGGTTAGAATCAATGTGAAGGTAATTTAATTTCTTAAAAGTGTTTGGAATATGTTTTTGAAGAAATATTTTTGTTTAATGTTTTAAATTTTGTTAGAATAATTATTTTGAATAAATTTTTTATGGAAAGGTTCAATGAGGATGATGATGAATTAATAAAGGTTTCTATTTATAAATCATTATATATTAATATCACAATATTTGATGTTGTGAAATTAATAAATTTCAATATGTTTTCAATGTGTTAAACATTAATAATATGATTCCTAGTATTTTCATTAAAAAAAAAACAATTCTCATGGATTTTTTCCACTAATGAAGTTTAGAGAAAGTTTTTATTAGTTTGTAACATGGTGATGTAAAATAAATTACATAAATACTTAATGAGGTATAAAAACCTAAAAAGTGTAAAAAATATAAGGCGTGTCTGATCGTTTAACATATAAGATTTGATTGGACTAAAAATTATGTATGATTTTGTTGAATTTTTTAAAATATTTTAATAATATAATATATATCATGTTATAAAAAAGTTAGTCTTCCAATTTATCATTTTTTTATGTTGGATGGATATATTAATAAATTGAAATGATAACAATCCTCTTTATGTATGACTTTGAGTTATCCAAAAATGATTTTTATCATGGAGTATTATAGGTTTTGACGAAATGTAAAGGTTAGAGTGGAAAATATAATATATATAGATATAAACTATACTCATTAAATATAAAATGAGTTTTCTATGATGGATGTACCACCATGTATACCATATCAGTTTCATACACTATGTCACAGGTATTCTAGGGGAGAATGTTTTATATCAAAACACCATACCGGAGTATAGAAAATATATATACAGCATGAGAAAATTCGTACTTTGAGAACATTATCTCAATAGCCTTAAATATGAGAAAATTGAGTGGTAAATTGGTGTATTGATGATCATTTCATCTACTAAGGATAAAAAAATATTGGATTTATTATCTCATATGATGAGTATGATAACTATATATTAAACCTATTTTTTCAATGATTTTTTCTACCTTAGAGGATATTAAAAACTACTTTTTCTATAAATATTGAATAGGGTAGGTGTAGTCTTCATTTAATTTTGATAAATTAAGTGTGGTGCATAGAGTTCTTTATATTTTCTTATCAAAGGGTGTTCCATATTTTTCCTCATACGACATGATATTTAGTTATTTTTATCCTCCCTTCCAACATTTTCCTTTTAGAGTGAATAATATCACATGGTTATGAAGAGTATTCCATCAATGTGTTGGTGACGAGAGTTATCAATGGATATTAAAGAAGGATTGTATTTAACAAATAATTCTTAACTAAATATTTATATTGCATGTTAAATGAGTAAATACCATAATTTTGAAAATAAAATTAAGAAAGGGGTGGATTTTAATGATATAATAAAGATAGAAATGAGATAATATAAACATTAGGTAGTTCACATTAGTGGGACAAATTATAAGTATGATCATGTTTAAGTGAATGACATGATAAAATCTGTCATCTATAAAAATAAAAAAAATGTAAGAGGAAAGTACAATGAAAAAATATAACATAATTGTTTCCAATGTGGAGGAATTATAAATTTTTCGACAAACTATCCATATAATAAAAATGGATATTATTGTGATAATTATAAATAAAAGCCTCAGTGAGAGAAGTGGAGAAACACTTACAAGGAAGATAATACTTCCACTTGGTGAAACAAAGGACCATAGAATGAAACAAAATAATTATGATGAGTAATAATGTTGTGTCTCACTCTAATAATAAAAATTTATTGAATTTTAAAATATAAAGAAGTTTATATCCTTTTTTAATGTTAAACTAAATCAAATGACTTAAAAAATGAAAATAATAAGTTCTAGAAAACATTAGGAACATCAGATGAGATCAAAATATGCAGAATACCATGGTCAAAACAAAAAACCCAAGAAAGCAGATTGATATTTGTGGATGGAAAGTAAAAAAATTTGGAAGAAGTAAAATAATAATTCCTTAAAAAGTAAAATGAGTATATTGGGAAGATTGAAAACCTCACATTGAATGTTTCATAATAAGGTAAGGTGTTGAAATATTTTGATGAAAGAACTCACTTATAATTAATAAGAGCTATGTAAGACTCAATATAGATGTACCAAGGCTGAAAATACATTGATGAAAATGAAATTAAATTTAAATAGATATTGAGAGGTAAGGGATCGCGCATATCAAGCTAATTAAAGAATCCATCCCATGAATTAAGAGAAAATTATACCTACTAAACATTATATATCATTTGATTGTATCAATCTTGTAGGTATTAGAAACAAAAATATGAAATATTTTGTTGAAAATAGACGTGAAAAACGTATCACATTAGTGGAATATGAAAATAATATTCAAAAAAAAATATTTCCCCACACCATGGGAATTTAGATTCTAAAAGATAATATGAGCCTCAACAAACATATCATAAGGAAAAAATAGTTTCAAATAAATATCGATATTGAGTGGATATTATTAGTGTGGTGGTATTTATGGGTAGAAGGTATATAATTTCTGGAATAAAATTCCTCACATTGGGAATATGTATTAATAGATGGATAAAAAATGGAAGAAAAATAGAGTAAATTACATAGGTCATAGGAATAAAGAAAAGAAAGTCATTAGAATTGAAATGGACACATGTAACAATAAAACTGATTTCTTGGAGATATTTTACTTAATGTGTGACTAAATTAGTCACAAAGCCTAGATAATGTATAAATCTACCTATGAGGAAAATTACTTATACCGAAAAAGATAAAATATATAGAAATAATAATGGTGAAGGTGAATATTTTATTTTTGGTACTTCTCCAAAAACTAGAAGGAAGAATGTATCATTGATTATTAAAAGTGGTTCTTCTTCACATATTTCATGTTATATTAAAATATTAAATAGTATTGAAGAACATGAAGGAGGAGTATCAACTTCTAGAAATTATAATTAATTAAATACTAGATGAAGGTTCATGACTGAGATTGTTGTTTATAAACCAATGGAAATGAAATTCACATATGTAAATAGAATTAAGAATTACTTACATAGTGTTATCCATGTTTGTGATGATGGTAAGTAAGTCATATTAAAAAATGGTTCATGTATCATTTATAGTTAGGAAGATGGATTTTTTTTCAAATATAGAAAGAGATAGTGAAAATCAATACAAGATTGGAGATCCTTGTAATTCATGTTACTTAAGTATTGAGGATGAAAACGAAATATTACACTAAAGCCTTTAGAATTTGTAAAGGGGAGTATGTTCACACTTTCTAATGAAGATTCTACAAAAGTGTTAAAAAACTAAAAAGGCAATATGTTGTTTTTTTAAATGTCTTTGAAAGGAATTATTGTTAGTGGATGATACAAGAATGTAAAAATTCAATTAATAAGACCCCTTTAGATCATACACATTGATCTGTATGGGTTGATGAGACATTAATAAAAAAGGTATTGTATAATTTATTATTTCATTGATGATATAACCCAGTATACTGGTATAATGATCGTAAAACATTTATTATTGGTTGTATAGTTGTTTAAAAATTTTAAACAGGATTTTGAGAAAGAGATGGGTGTATATACACTAAAACTAAGGGAATAAAAATGAAATAATCACACATGTAACTCTTTAAAGACCTATATAAAGGACAATGGAATCAAAACCCAATATTTTAATCTCTACATTCCATAAATAATAGAGTCATATAATGTAAAAATATGAGTTTAGATAAAGTAGAAAGAGGTAAGCTTATTTAAAATAATTATTTGAAGTTCATCTATAGAAATTCTGTATGTTCATCTTTACATGTTCAAAACAAATTCATACGATTATAGGAATAAAAAATTAATCATAATGAGATGAGGTATATATAAAATACTATAGTGAAATACATTATTGTTTTTTGATTAATTTATTAATATATGTAAAAATATATATTTTCAAAATTTTGATGAAAATGTAGAAGAATGAATTTTTATGGGATATAAAATCAGTGAAAGATGATTGAATTTTTGGAATAAATTAATACACATGTTTATTGATTCTATGGATGAACATGTTATTAAAAAAGTGTCCTCCTTATTTTTTTGATAAATATGTTGAGGAAGATGTTTAGAAAAATTGGGTAATGAATTTCAAATAAAATAGTGAGAAAGAAGATGACTGAAAACATTATCCTATACAAGTTGATTTAGATTAGCCTAGTTATAATGAAAGAAACAGCAGAAGAAAATTTCTATTGTTCTATAAAAAAATTGAATCTAATAACATTATCAAAAAAACAATAATTTCTAGTTCATATAGGAATACACATATCTCACATGTTGAACCATATTCTATTCTAGAGGAAGTAAAATGTAATGAATAGTAAAATGAGATGAATTAAGAGTTATGTAAAATTTAGAAAAATGTGACCTGGGATATTATTCCTGAACCATCATAAAATAATTTTATAGGAACAAAAAATGTGTAAAATCCTGATATTTGATGAAATATGTTTTTCTAATTAATTTAAATTTCTATATTGCTTGTGTTATAGGCAAGACCAAGTTTAGCTTTTGTTATACACTACAACGAGTTTCTTCACTAGTGTAAAAGACACAAAAATGATGAGTTTCAATGAACCTTAAAATTATATTATATAAATATAGAAATTATTATCATGTCATTAAATATACGGGAAGAAGTAGTATTAAATACATAAATAAATATACCTATGAATTCCCTACTCAATAAAAACGAAGATGACTGGTAAATAATAAACCATTTTTTAGAAAAGTAATAAATTTCAGAAAAAATATATTTCCTTAAAAAAAAATTTTGTTTTTTATCAGAGATTATTATAGTAATTTTTTAAAATATATTTTAAAAAATGAACTTTATTTTTGAAATTATCTTATCGAAATTAAATAATGGTGAAATGTTATTGGTTTTTTAGAAATACATATATTTTTTTGAATTCTAAAAAATAAATATTTTATTAAATATATCCATTATTTTTTAAAAAATTAAATAATTAAAATACACAATTATGTTTTAATGTAAAATAATTTTTATTTAACCCACATAATTGCATTCGAATAAGTTTAATATTGGATTTTATTATAAGTTTATTTTCAATTTTAAAAAAGGTTTTTTTTTTCTGAAAATTGATTTAAAGTGCATAATGTATTTCCTTTTTAGTTAATTAAAATAATCCCTAATGATGATTTTTAATGTAATTTATATGTTATATACTATAAAATTATAATTTATATTAATAAAATAATTATTAATATATATGTAGTAAAAATAAATACATCTTGTTATTTAAAAATACACTTCTAGAAAACTTTTTTTCATCGTATCTATGCGTTTTTGTAATTTAATTCTAAAAAATTTTCAATAATTTATTGTAAAAAGTATTTTTTTGAAACTACCATGGAAAAAGTATTTTAGGGAATTATTTTTGGGAAATTTCAAAAAAACATCGATGAATAGAAAACATACAGAATTTTAATTGAAAGATGCATTTTCGTTTAAATTATTTATAAATATAAATTATATATTGAATTTTTTTTAAGATGAAATTAGTTTAATTATATATATATATTAATACAATTTAGGTTATATTAATCAATTTAATATTAAATTTTTTTATAAAAACTCAGTATACTTTTGAATATTTTCTTTTTATAAACCTATTTCTCATCACGTCTGTGGGATTATGTTTAAAATAGTTTTTTAAAATTAAATGAATTAATTTGGAAAATTTAATTCCATATTTATAAAAATAATAATTTATATTTAATCATAATTTCAACATATTGTTTTACCCAAAAGAATAGTGAAAACTGTAAAAATTAATTACTGCTATTTAGGTAAAAATGGGTTTACCTGGGCTTAATGTAAAATGTCAAGGGTTACAATGACATTAATACAATCCCAAAATTAATTATATTGAAATAAATATACCCTATAACATCTAAGGATATATAATAATAAATTTGGACATTTTTTCATAATTAAAATGTGAGAACAATTTTTTCTTTTCAAAAAATTACAAGTGATCTGCTCACCTCACTTATATAGGGTACCCCTCTATTATATAATTCAGAAATTAAAAACCTTCATGTTTCCACCTTGGAATCTAAAAATAACATTTAAACATACCTCAAAAGATTCAAGAATCCTTATTTTTTCTTTAAACCCATCATAGGAAGGATTTTGTTACAAACTGAAGGAGGTTACCTAAAGAACAGTTAACATTCTTCAACGAGAATTTTTATTTTATTTCCACCATCAATAGCTTCATTTATTTTTAAAAATGAAGATATAATAACCAAAATAACATTAATATATTTAAATATTATTATTTTAAGGTAATTTAATATAATAACATCCTCTTTTATCGAAAGAGTTACGAAATCATCATTCGTGTGTACAGAGGACTACCACCTCGTGAACTGATGAAAATCATTCTTTTCTATTAAAACCATTCACGTTTCGGTATGATGATGAATATAAAGTATTTATATGATATTTATAAAATTATTATACATATGTATTCATTATATCATATAATGTTTTTACTTTTTTGTCTTTAGGAGATACAATTACATCGCTTGTGTGTACGGCAGACTATATCCTTAGGGAGCGATGTGATTCATCTTTACTAACATGTTACATGGAAGATAATAAGGGCACAAATAATTAATATATGAGATATAAATGAAATAATAATGATATTAATGAAACAATTTGCATTTTTAATGATAATATATCATTTTATTTCTTAAATTTTTACTCAATGGAAGTTGATAACATCGTTTGTGTATGTGTGGACTACTACCTTCATGAAGCAATGAGACTCTCTTTACATCACCAAAAAACTTGGATGGTATTGAAAATTATATTTAAATAAAAAATATGGTATTTATTATATTATTATTATTATGTAAGGAAATATATTTGACACCGCCTTTCAAGAAAGATCATTGAAAAATGGAAATCCTACACATGCATACGTATGACCTACTATCTCCATGATCACAACATAATTCAAGTATAAAAAAAATCATTCATGGTTATTCATAAAATTATAATTAATTTATACATTTGATAATTATTTAATTATTATAATTTTGGATATTATGGAACATGATCAATGTAATAGGATGAAAAATTACAATTCAGAACATATACAAAAAACATAGTGATTATTACCTAAAACATGAATTTAACGTAGAATTATTAATAAATGGGTAATAAAATGACATAAGTAAATAGTATAAGGTATGATATATATGATTATTTTTCTTTAATATATTTATAAAAAAAATATATTTTTTATAGATGTGGTTCAAACAAGTATGGATGAATTCGAGACTTATGGTAAGAGATCTCCATCTAAATTTTATATTTCATTGAGACACATTCCACATTAAACACAAGTTTATTTTATGTGGTGTATAAAATTCACATGAATTTATTATTTTTATTATTATTTTGGGATTTACTTATCCATTTTAGGGTATCTCCTTAATGGGGTTTACGGTTCAAAAGTTACCAAATCAGTAAGGGATTTTTGCCTCTGTTTACCTTCAATGAGACATATGTTATGTAATTCACATATCCTCATATACGAGGAGTATATACATCCACATAGAAATAAAATATCATGATCTTATTTATCATCATGACATTTTATGTTTCATTTAATGATGTTCCTTCTTGATGCTTACATTTCAGTGTTTCTAAAGTGGTAATTTGTTTTGTTACAATCTCATCGTTTATTGGGAATATTTATGAATATATTTCTGATGATTAAATATTTTGATCCATATATACATAAACTCATATAATTTCTTCTCCAATTTTTATTACCTAATAATATGTGTTTTCCTTTCATTTTACTCACCTTTTGTACTCGAGAGTTCCAAATGTTTTTTAATAAGAATAGTCTTTAACTCTCTCTTCGGTTGGAAATCCATTTTCTTCAAAAACAATGGTTTCTAAAATGTTTAAAAAAATATTTTTCTATTATCATATGATTTTTAAAAGATGTTTTTAACCATGTTTTACGTTTTAAAATGTTTTTTAAAAATTAATGTTCATTTATTTTTAAAAAACAATGGTAATTTTGATATTTCCTAAAATGTGAAAAGAATCTGTATTTATTATAATGAATGACATGAATATTATTTTAAACTATCATAATTACTCAAAAATTTAAATATTACATTACATGTTTTCAACAAAAATTTCAATGAAAATTTATACATAAATAATTGAAAATAATTTTTTTTTGATTTTAAATTACTGATTTTAAAGTAATATGTATTTTGAAAATGTTATATATTTTAAAAATTAATTTGATAGTGGAAATGATATTTTACTCAAGAAATTTTGTAAATTATTTTTAAATAATTATTTTATGTAAAAGTTTATTTTTATAGCAAAGGATTTTTAAAATGTTTTATTTTTTTATAAATGATTTTATGTGAAAAGTTATCATCATCATGAAACTCTCCAAGTGATTTATCTTTTAAAATAATTTTTCATATAAAATGAAATACATTGATATAGATTATTATTTACGGGGGAAATAATCCAAAGATACTATTATTAATATTTATTTTAATGGTTCATGATAACATAATTTTTATAAAACTCGTTCATCTTCCATATTTTATACCATGAAGAACTGCTTAGGAAACCCATTTCATTTTTTCAAACATTGTTCTTGATGAGACAATGAAATAATTATGAAATATATCTCTTTTCACTATGTTATGATATGATGAAATTTTTATGAAAACCATTCTATTTCAGGGTTTATGATATGATGCATGTTTTTTGATATTTTGGTATACATAAATATGGTATTCATAATGACAGGGGTGGGACCATTATCTTCATCAAATACATTGGGTAACTATTTATATCTCAAGAGATAAACAAGACTATAAGGGGGAGTGAGTCTAGTTCAATAAGTATATTTTTTCACTATGAAGGTATTGGGTATTAATATTGACTACTATTATGGTTCATGGAGTTAATCCATTCCATTTTGATAACCTTGAAAAATTACTTGAATAATATGTAAAAGATTTTATACGCTTATGTGTATGGAATAATTTTATTTATTCTTCAAATTTTATGCCCTCATAGATTGTGTTATTGGATTCCCTTATGAATAATGTCTTATGAACTTCCAGTATTTATTTCATGACTGAATATTATGATAATTTATATGAAGGGTATGGTTTTCAAGTGTTATTCTCATGTTATAATGTCCTTAAATAATTTTTATGGGTATGTATTTCCCTTTTTCACCCTTACTAATATTTTAATATCAACTTTTATTATGTATCCTTTACCCAATTTATAAATAAAGGTTTTATGTATGTTATGTGTATTAAGAGTGCATAATGGGAAGATATTTAAGGGAGACATTGAACAACATTCATAAAATAATAATATGGTCCATCTATTATCCAAATACACTAAACTGTGATTGTTCTCAAGTGTCTGTTGGTGTAATGTAATGAATATTCATCTAGAATGAAGTAATATCCATTTTTGATGATCTTGGTTTACTATAGTTGGTATCAAAGGAGTGTTTTAGTTCAAATTTGAAAACCTGGATGAGAAAACTTTAGTGAGATCCCTAGGGATATATATAAGGGTATGTCAATCGATATATCTGTGGATAAGTCTAAGAATGAGTCAATGCATAGGAAAAGTTCTGGTAATTTTGGTAATATATAGATCAAGTGGTTTCCAAGAAATTACATCCCTATATACTAAATGTGTGTGTTTATCCTGCATAGAGGTACCTAGGGGTAATTACTCTAAAATGGGAACATTTAGTTGGACTTTCTCAACATCTGGTGCACAAAATTGGGCCTTTCTGCACACCTGGTTTGAACCTCCCAGGGATATGCTTTGGAAATTCTAAAACATATTACAATCCATCATGAAGGATTTAAAATCATGTTGAATATGAATAAACTTGGATAAACATAAGTTTTTATAGATTAAAATTATGGTCTCATGAGAGAGACACCCTATAATTGATTTTTCATGATTATTTGGTTTCCCACTATGAACATTTTTACATATACACAAATATTTCGTTTTATTCAATGTTAGGAACCATAAGGAATTGTGTTAAAATTTAATATCTAAAAAATAGATATAGATTAATTAGTTTTTTGGTAATATAAACCTTGGGGAGAGAAGATAAATATTCTTATATGTTGAGAATGTGGGAAGAAGCAATCCGGGGAATTTTGTAGATTGGCTGAATGGTATTTTGTGTGTGTAAATGAATGAAACAAAGTAGGCAATTTCAACGGAAAAATGAAAAGTCATGTTAATGAAAGGATTTGAATAATAGTATCTCAAAGGTAGCATAAACTATTGAATGTTTAAAATTTGAAAATTAGGGGAATTATGAAAATCTTTATCCTAAGGGGAAAGATTATGAAGAGAATAATCATGGTTGTATGGGTTATGGTTTTGATTTTGATGATGGATAGACTACAAATGACATATGATAGGAAATGTGTATTATGGAATAAAATGGTGAGGCGTAGTTAATTATTTGAGAAAGAAGTGATATGATTGAAGTATTCATGTATTAGGATTCAAGAATTATTTATATGAATTTTGAAATATATAATTATTATTCAGTATATATTTTTGGATAAAGGACTTGAAATGATATGATAAAGGATTATGAAGTACTTGAAAGGTGATTTAATGGAAATGTTATATTCAAAGAAACACTCTCAATTAAGGGAAAGATAAATTGTAATATGTTCCAAATATTGGGGTAATGATGTTGCGCTAAAGAGATGATTTATATGGATAAAGTAAGTTATATAGCACTAATTACCTTGGAATTGATAATTGATTTTTCGAAAAAGAGGCTTATGGTATTATTTACGGAGTTTACAAAATTTTGGATTTAAGAAATATATCAGTTTATCTATGTTTTATATAAGTAATGAGGAAGAATGTATGTTTTCAATATGTTTTTATAGAAATTCAGGTTATTAACATGTTTTAAAGAAATACAAGACGAATGTATTCATATGTTTGGTATGTGATAATCAAGAGATACATTATGATATATGGGTGATAAATTTTAAGTTTAGTTTAATAAATTTAGTGATCTAATATATAATTTTTAATTTTCAAGGGTTAAAAGGATAAAAAATTATGGAATGGTTTATGTTAATCATTTTAGGAGGTTTTAATGATTAATTTATTACTTCACTATTTGAAGATTTATGCATATTGGTTAAACTGTGCTAACAATTTTGTTGCGATGATAACTAAATATAAGAAAAAATGAATTACCATTCAATTTATGGATACTATGATATGTCAGTACCCCATAAATTAAAAACTATCCATCATTTCTTAGAGTAATAGATGATGTAGAAATTGATCTAGGAACAACCAAAGGGTGATATTATGTTTATGAAATGTAATGAAATAAAGTAAGTATATATTCTACAAAAAATTATTCAAAATTTAGAAAAGGATATTAAAATGAAATGTAGTCATATTATCATAATTTTTATTTTATCAATGTTCATTTTCATGACAATTTTTGTTTTTTATTTTTGGTCGGTAACCTTCCATGTATCACTCACTTTCTTGTGAACAATTATCTTTGTCATTCTCTTTAATAATTTATGCTTTTATCCCATGAACATGTATTAACTTTCCACCTATGTTCTAAACCTATTTATGATATACATTAGGTCACCTTTATTCTTCCAATTTTACTATTAAAGGTATGTTTAATTATTTATTTTTAAGATGTGGGTTTCTATGAAGGAATTTTCAATTGTTAAAACATTAACGACATAGATTAATTTCAAGGGTGAAAGTAATTTTAAGGGTAGTTGAATATAAAATATTTAGAATTTATGAAATAATGTTTCCAAATTATTTTAAATTTTTAGATATATAGTTTTATACACATCACTTAGTTTATCTTTCATTTCACACAACAATGAGTTTCTTTATTAGCATGCGTGACATGTGACACCGTGTTTTAGAAAATAATGAAATAATATTATTTTAAATATGAAAATCATAACATATTTGTTAAATATGTAGTTATTGAAATTACTAACTACCTTATGAAATATAAATATAAATTTCCTAATCAATATAAATTATTAAATTTCTAGAAAATAATCAGTAAAATTTTAGTAATGTAGTTATATATATTCATAAAAACTATATTTCATTAAAAATTATTTTTATGAATTTTGATGTGAAAATATTATAGTGAATTTAGATTTTTTTTTCATAACATTAAATTAATTATTTAAATCATCTTATTGAAATTTACCTTTGATGAATTTTTTGGATTTTTTAGAAAATATTGATTTTTTTGTGAATAGTAAAAAACACCGATTTTTTTTTTGAAAACTATCATTTCATTTCAAATAACTTATAAATTTACACTATAAAATATTCTTTTAAAGTAACATATGTATTATTTCTTTAAATTTAACCTAATTAATTACTTTTTAATCAACTTTATATAGGATTTTAGTATTAGTTTTTTCAGTTTATATAATAGGGGTTTTGAAAACTATTTTATAGTGAATAATGTTTCCATATATTAATTAATTAAAATAATTCCCATTAAGTAATGTTTAGAATTAAACATATGTATTATATATTAATAAATTTTAATTTATATTCATATAATTATTTTTATTAGATATAGAGCTAATATAAAATCATAATATTCTTGAAAAATACAATTATTGAAAACACTTTTTTGTAGGGTTTGTAGGATATTTTTGAAAATTTTATTTTTGAAAAAGATATAAAATTTATTTGAAGAAATAAAATTTATTTTTTAATTCATCATGTAAAAATTATATTATGTTCATTTTTTGGATAATTTTTTAAAAAGAATATTGTTTTTTATGAATAGTAAAAAAATAATGAATTTTAATTGAATGCTGCCTTTTTGTTTAAATTGTACATTATGTTAAATTTTATATTAAATTTTTTTTAATGTTTAATTAGTTAAATTATATATATATTAATATAATTTAGTTCATTGGTATAAATTTTATATTGAGATTATATATAAAAACTTGGTAAGATTTTCAACATTTTCTCTTTGAAATCCTCATTTCTCATAGCATATGAAAGATTAATTTTAAATTAAAAATTTCCACTTATGTGAATTTAATTTCGAAAATTTGAATAAATATTTGCAATATAGTTAATTTATATTTTTTAATCAGATAATATTATGTTTTTACCTAAGTAAAAAGTGAAATCTCTAAAAATTAATTACCATGGTTAAGGTAAAAATGGTTTTACTGTGGGGTTAAACAAAAATGTTAAGGATTTAAATGACCCAAATTCTTATCTAAAATATATATTTTTCCCATACGTACAAATTATATTGTATAATTATCAATAATACTACATTTTTTCCTTCTTCATGAGAATTTTTATGTACACCTACTTATTTTAAAATAATTACAAGTATGCCACTCACCTCATTAATAGCAGGGCACCACATATCCTCTCTTATTAAAAACATAAAACCTTTTTTTAAGAATTTATAATACAAAATAACTTTTATACTTCCCCCTATCATCCACGAAGCCTAATTATTGGATGAAATCCAACATAGTAATTATTTTGTAGTAAACCTAAGGACATTTCCTGAAGAAGAGGTAACTTTCTTCAACAAGTGTTTTTATTTTATTTATTCATAATAATATTTAATTTAATATTACACCATGATGATTTAATAACCTCAATTTATGCCATATACTTAAATTTCTCTAAACTAATAGAGTTAACTATAAACATATCATCTCCCATCAAAGGGGTTATGCAATCATAATTTGTGTGTATAGAGAAATACTACCTCACAAACTAATTTCATCCATTTTTCCAGGACCACCTATCACAATTGGGTATGATGAAGTAGTATATTATATATATATGAATGTTTTAACATAATTATACATATATATTCATTTTATAATATTTAATTTTGTTACTTTATATTCTACTGGTATGTGATAACATCACTCATGTTTACAGCCGACAACTGCCTCTCAAAGAGAAATGATTTGTTTTCACTAACATGTTACATAGAAGATAATAAAAATAATTTTAATGAGTATAGGTGACATAAATAACACAATTAGGATATTAATTATTGATTTATCATTATTTAAGGATAATATATCATTTTATTTCTTTTCTTATCACTCATTAAAAGATGATAAGAACGTTTTTGTACGTATGGAATAACGCTTTCGGGTAGCGATTGGACATTATTTTCATCAGTGCACCATATAAATAATATGTATCAGTATATTTAAAGAAATAATATGGTATATATTAATTTTTTTCCCTAATGGCTGGAAGGACTTCATTTTTATTGATTTTTGATAACCCCCCTTTCAAGGGATGAGGGGGAACCCCTACAAGGCCCATATGCTCAAAGATTACAAGGCCCATAGGCTTAAGAGATTAAATGACCCAAAGGTCTTAGGGAATTCAACCAGACTATCTACAAGGAACTGCCCCTCTCCATTATCTGCATCTTGATAGTAGTTCTCTGACATTGCATGGCCATCTGGCTAGGCTTCCTGTGCAAGCACATGCTGGTACCGATGGCATAGCCATACCTTCTCATTAATACAATCCATTTGGCTCTACTTTGGTGAGTACGCCTGCTCTAAATCCTCTTTTGGGGCTGCTCTTTTTTTGTAGTGTGTCTGGGGAAACTGCATGTGGCCCAAAGGCCTTGAGGTGGCCTGAGGGCCTTAAAGGTGGCCCGAAAGCACTACTGACCTAAAGGCCTGGGTGGACCGAAAGCCTTAAGGACTCCAAGCCCCAACCGGTGGCCCAATGTGAATAGTTCCAGCTACTATAGTACCGAACAGTACATGCTATAGTACCTGTTACAGTACCCGCATAGTGTACAGTTCTGCTACAATACCTATACAGTGTGTAGTTCTTATACAGTACCAGTATAGTGTCCAGTTCTGCTACAGTATCGTACAGTGTACGGTCTGCTACAATGCCCACACAGTGTACCATACTACTATAGTACATGCTACAATGCCTTCTAGAGTACCCCGTGAAATATTCCTCCACCTGGTTTTGAACCTGGGTCTTGTGGATGCACTTAAGGATACCTCACCAACCGGGCTGAGGCTCATGTGATGGTATTTATGATATTATTTCCATTCTATAATTATAATATATTACTTACCCCTTTTCCATAATGATCATTGAAAAATGGATATGTTTCTAATGCGTATATAGGACCTATCATCTCCATGATCGCAACATAATAAATTTCTCAAAACTATATTTTTTTTATCTGTATTAAAAGTATAATTTATGTATAAATATTACTAATACGTCATGTTATTTATTTTTTTGATTATGAAACCATGATCAATTTAAGAGAACAAAAAATAACAAATCAAAACATATATGAAAAAAGAAGTTATTACCTATAAATTGACATTAATATGACATTAACATTGAATTGTTACATGGTGGATGATGTAATCAACTGATTATTATACATTAGTTTCAAAATATTTTGAATAAATTTGAGACTTATGATAAAGGATTTCTTTCCCACTTTTATTTTTATATGATACACTTTCCATATTCACTTATCTAAATTAAGGAATCTCTTCCATGGAATTTAGGGTTTCAAATTTACCAAAGTGGTTAGGGATTTGTTTATCAATTTTCCTTCTTTAAGACATGTTATCCTAATAACATACCCTCTTTTATGAGATGTATATAAATACCCATTTACATTTAATATCATGAGTTTGTTATTCCTCATGATAGTTTAATTTTCATTTAATGATGTTTCTTTATGGTTCATGTGTTTTAATGTTTCCAAAGTGGTAAATATTTTTTTTCACAATGACATTGTTTATCGAGACAATTTATTATTATTCTCTTGATGATAAAATATTATGATCCATATATAAAGAAACTGATAAAATTTATTATCCAATAGTTATTTAATGATAATAAATGTTTCCCTTTATTTTTCCCACTTTACACACTCATGTGTTTCAAGTTATTCTTTATGATGAATTATCTTTAACTCTTTCTCCGTTTGAAAATACCTATTATTCTAAACCATGTTTTCTAATCAAGTTTTCAAAAATATTTTAATATTATCCTATGATTTTTAATTTAAATGTTTAACTATTTATGACCTTTTAAAATGTGTTTAAAAATTATTATTTGTTTCTTTTAAAAAAACAATTCCCATTTGGATTTAACTAAAAATGAGAAAAGACTCTTGTTTTTTAACATGCATGACATGAACAGTATTTCATTCTATCGTGACCACTAAATGATATCAATATTACATTATAACTTTTCAAAGTTATTTTAAAATAAAATTTTTACCTAAATATTTTTGAAACCTTTTTTATTATTTAAATAAATTATTTTAAAGTAAAAATGATTTTTTATTTTTTTTATATTTTAAAATATGTTATCAAAGTAGAAAGGATATTTTCTTAATGAAAATATTTAATTGATTTTTAAAAATTAATTTATATTTTTATTAGTTTTTTTTCGAAGAAAATTATTTCAAATATGTTTTATGTTTTGAAAAGTGATTTTTAAAGAAAATATATCTTTCTCAAGAAACGTTTGAGGTGATTTATCTTTTAAAATAATTTTACATAAAAAATGGAATCCTTTTTTGTAACTAATTCGTTAATGTTGATATGAACCACTAATAGCATTATTATTATTATTTTCAATTGTTTATGATTAAAATATATTTCTGAAACCTATTTCTCTTCCCTAGGTATACCCTGAAAAAATTCCTATGAAACTCATTTCCTTTTCCACATGTTATTTTTATGAAATAATGAAATGATTAAGAGGCCTATCTCGTTTCCAAATGTTATGATATGATAAAATGTTTTTGAAACCCAATACATTTAATGTGT
This sequence comes from Viscum album, assembly GCA_963277665.1. Classification (NCBI taxonomy): domain Eukaryota; kingdom Viridiplantae; phylum Streptophyta; class Magnoliopsida; order Santalales; family Viscaceae; genus Viscum; species Viscum album. The sequence goes on along the minus strand of OY728153.1, from coordinate 877,941,259 downwards.
TATGACATAATAAATGTTTTATGATCTTTTAGAAGACATAAATAGTGGTTCTATTATGATAAAATTTGGTCATATATATCTCTCCAATGTATTGGGTAAATATTAATATCTCATGAGATTGGAAAGTTTGGAATAGGGAGTAAAATCCTTTTATGAAGGAATTGTTTTCTACAATAAGGTATTTGGAGTGAAATTTTAGTACTATGGTGGTTTAGGTAGTGAACCAATTCCACTATTGTAACCTTGGTAATGATCCTTAAATAATATAAAAATGATTTTATACCCTTATTCAAATTCCACAATTTTATGTCTTATAAAAATGTAATACCCTCATTGATAATGTTATCTGTTTGCATTATAATTCATGTCATATGAATTAAAAATATTTATTCAATGAATCAATATTATGTTCTTTGATAGAAAGGTTATGGTTTTTAAATATTATTCTCATGTTATCATACTCCTATGTTATTTTTATGATTACATATTTCCATTTTTTACCCTTACTAAGCTTATGAGCTCATCCATTCTTATGTTCCATTTCCTCATGTTATGAAGAAATGTTATCATTATGATATGCACATAATGAATAAATAGTGCAGATATATATATTGGAGGAATCGAAGATCATTCATGAAATAAGAATATGGAATGGCTTGTCTCCAAATCAACTAAACTATTGTGGTCCTCATGTGTATGTTTGTGTAATATAATAAATATTCATGTAAAGAGACATAATAAACATGTATGAAATGACTAGATATCTATATTTGGTATTCATGAATAAGATAACTGAACAAGGAGAAATTTAGTAAAATAATTATTGATTTGTTTTCAAAGGTAACTCATAAGTGAAAATTATTAATTTTTAAGAATATGTACCACTTTAGCAAGACCTAAAAATATGATAATGGTCCTAGAATTTGAAACTGCTCAAAATTAAAATGTCTATCAATTTTATGTTAAGTAATCTTTCACAAATAGAGAAATAAATTAATAAGTTTATATTTAGCAATCTAGTGAGTCCATTCTTCATTATATACCCACGGTTTGTGAACAAAATAAAGAATTTTACAGGTAAAAAAAATCTTTGGATTAAAATAAAAAAATATGATAGTTACTTGAAGCAGTTAAATGAAAATTTGATTGTAAATTTTATGTAAAGACAATGCACACAAGTATCATAATTTTGATTATTTATATTGGTGATATAATTTTTTTTAGAATACAACAAAAAATCTAGTGGATAATTTTATGATAAAATAATAAATAACTTTATGATTCCAATTGTTGGATAATTAACATTATTTTTGTGTTTAAATGTTTAACAGAACGGAAGAAACATATTTTTCTCATAGTGAAATTATTTCTAATAGTTTTTTCAACAGTTTTATTTAGAATAATAAAAAGATGATTTTACACCTAATTCAATTGGAATTAAGATGAATAAAGATAATGATAGTAAATGTGTGAATCTGAAGAAATTTTAGATGTTGATTAGAAGTTTACACTATCATATTACTTAAAGACCATAGATTTCATATATATTAACTTCATGCGCAATATATTAGATTGATGTGAGTCAATCACGCATGATGGTAGCTAAAATAGTACTCATATATCATAAAGTGGTATAAAAATATATCTTGATATATAGAAAAATAAATGAGATAACATATCTTGGGTTAACTAATATTGATTAATCATCATATTTTAATGATAGAAAATGAAAATTTGGAGGAACATTATTCTTTGAATAAGGTTGTGTTGTCTAGTATAATATGAAACAATGTAATGTTATTATAAGTATAGTAGTAGTATAATATTTTATGGAAATCCATTATTTTTTGAAAATGATGTGGTTGAACGTACAATGGGAAGATTTGTGGGTGATTATTGTTTAATAATTAATCATTTTTTGTATAGAAAAAGATCCATTTTCTTTACAAAAATCTTGTACAGTTTTCCACATCAAGGAACATTATTATTAAATGTAAATTAATTTTTTATATATTTTCTTGTGTAGATGTTTTTAATGGGAATATTTCTGAAAATTTCAAATTGATTTTATTTTCACGAAAGACATATGATTTAAAATATTTGAAGATTTGAGGCTACGACTATTTGTTTTGCCTCTACCAATTACTTGAGAAAATTCATAAGTGTACCCCTATGTCCTTTTGATTATGTTCTCAAAATTAGGGAATAAGTGCAATTTTTTTAGAATAAGTATAAATTCATTACTCTCTATTTTGTGAATTAAGATATTGTGTTATTATAAAATGTTGAGAAAAAGATTGGCGGGTAGTTTATCATGCCATGGCCACAAAAATTCTTCTTCTAAAGGGATATAACTCCTTACAAAGATGTCTCTTTATCAAATAGAATGGTGTCCAAGAACTATCTTTAAGAAATGATTTTTTTTGAAAAAATATTGATAAACGAGTTGTTAAGAATATTGTCAATATATAAAATGGGGGGGGGGAATTTAAGATCTTATGGGATATTTTTTAATTTTTTTCTTTTTTTATATTATATCTGAACCCTTTTTTATTTTTGAGGTATGTAAGTTGCTAATAATTATTATAAAATTAGAGTTACTTTTCATACAAATTTAGATAATTCTTTACATATCTTTATAATACTAACTTTATAAAAATAATCATGATTCTAGATGAGTTTGTAAGGGTTTATAAAAAAGGGGAGTGGTTTGTTTTAAAAAAATTATTGATTTGTGTATATAAAAATTTCAAATTCTGTTATAGTGATGTTACAAATGATAATTAGAATTGTGAGTATGAAGGGAAATATATTATCTTTTTTGAATAGATCCACATACAGTTAATGTACATATAGTTTGTACGATGTTCAAATTGTAAAGTTGAGGCATCAAGATTTATTACCTCCTAATATATAAAGTTGGGAAATTTATATCAAATGAATACTGATCTCTAAAGTCTTCATTAGAAAAAGGCTAATAGGACAGTTATTTTTCTTCTCCATCAAAATAAGGAAACTATGAAGGTGAATAGACATATAAGTACAATGCTACATTGGATGCAGATATATGATTTTTACCAAGAAGTGTTAATATTTAGATTTTTCCCACTACGTTCTGATTAGAAAATGTTTTCATAGTTTATGAGACTAATAATTTTGAGGATGGATACCAAATGGAAAAAGGAATGTATGTTGAGAAGTTTTACTAGATAGAGGGATCCATTTCAATACAGTGAAATTCTAAAAAAGTTAAAAAAAAGGTTTTATAGGTATCAATAGATGCATGATCATAAAATAAAGAAATATTATGTCATAGGAACAATACTTCTATGAATATGTTTCTATTTGAGTATTACGAACCATGTACGGACATAACCTTAAACATTACATAATGTAGTTAACTAAACTAAAAATAATTTTCATATATTACAAAAGATATTGTTGGTTTATAATTTTATATAATTGGTTCATAAAATCATACATATGAACTTACATTTTATAAAGTAGACACTTCAACTCAATATACATTCTTTTAAAACACGAAACCTTTAGAACAAAACATGATTTCTTTACAAAACAAATTCACCACATCTAATCTTGAATTATTATATTCATTTACCCATACAAAAAACAAATGAATAGAATTTTACAAGATGGGTTGAGAACAAAAATATCATAGAGGGACATAAAAAATGAATAAATGAATCATTAATCAATGAATGAAAACATTTTCAAAAAGTTATAAATTTTACACATAAAACATATGCTCTTTATCTTACCTGATGAAATCATAAATTTTATACAAAACTATAGAAATAATACCCTCATCCTAAATTTTTACTTATGGAATCATTTTCATATCACCCTTAAATATAAATTAGCTCTCCCAGCTATATAGGGAGTAACTATCATGGTTACACTTGGAATAACCGTCACAATATTTTCCCATAATCTCTTAGGATAAACCTAACCAGTTAACTTCGTCCCATTACCCAATAAATTGGAGAACTACATTGGGATCACCCACCCTTAGTTTATCGAGGAACCAAGCATCATCATAAGTATTTCAATGAACCATAACATGATTACAACACATAAATCATGCACAAATGAAACATTCTTAAGGAAGATAAATTTACCATTTTGAAATAACATTTCATTTTTACAAAGATACCCACTTATATATGAAATTTTTTACCTGAAAATAAACATATAAAATTATAAATAAAACATCATATCAATAAGTCATCATGAATGTGGTAAAATCCTATTATTCCATATAAGTAAAAACATTCATTAATAAAAGGATTTATAACTTGAAAAGAGGATTTGTAAAAAAAAAATTATATATATCATATCATTGAAGTAAGAATTATGAAAATGAATAGAATATGTTTATTCACACTAGATAAACATCAAAAAATATAATATAACAAAAATTCATTTCACAAATAATATTATCATGACATAATAATTGACGTATCAAGTTAACTCATAGAATGTAATTTGGGATAAGAATTCCCATACCTTTTTTCCGAAATAGTTATACACTTCTACTTAATTTCCTAGATAATAAAATTAGATTAATTAATTACTTAATTTGAAACCGTTTAAATATATATTTTATTTATTTCCATTTTATTAAGTTAATTTTTGGCTATTTCAATGAGCTATAAATATGAGAGGCATCGTACTAGGAGAGTTCATTTCATGGATTTATGGTCTACTACCTTAAGTATAATCCTGATAGTTCTTGTCAAATGGAAGAAGAACTCCAGAAGTTGAAATTAATTTTGTTAATATAATTATATAGTTATAAATTATCTCATGTACCATTTTTTCAGATATTATTATGATTCACTATAAAAAGTATCAATGATAAATATTTGGTTTGTTTTTTGCGGGTTTTCCCACCACCACAAACTAGTTTCATTTTATATAATTATTATGTCAATGAATTAGTACAAAAAAATGGACTAATTATCATATACATATTAAAATTTGGTGTAACTATAATAAATTTTTTAGGACCAGCAATTGAAAATGAAAAATCATAGTCCACGAAGGTGGTGAATTGAAACGCCACATAAGATGTTTTCATTTGTTAGAATAATAGGATAAGAGAAGAGGATTGGTGATGGATAATCCATTAAAAAACTTTCCATTATATATATATATATATGATAATGTAGTTATTATTACACTTTGGATAGGTTAGTTGAGGATAATGTATAATGAAATAATGAAAGAATTTAAAAGATAAAGAATGAGGATTTCACATCCTAAATGCCTTCTCCTTGGGAACATTTTTAAGGAACTTTGTTTTGGAATTTCAGTGAGACTAGAAGTTCGTTGACATGGGTTAGTGGATTGGGAAGGGAATTGGATAGAATTTAGACAATATTAAAGGGTTATAAGGTGTGGGGAGAAGAGGCTGTGACAGGTGGTATTTATTGAAAGAATAGAGAGATGTTTTTTTATTATTTTATTCATTTGTTTTTTATTTAGGGTGAGAACTATAAATAGTGTTGATTCTTATGACTATTTAAAGTAATTAGTGCATCCTATTTTTAACTAATGTGTTATTACATTTAAAAGGACTAAAAAACTCATGAATACAACTTATAGTGTCATATACCATAAATTACCATATTTCATTATTCACAAAAAAATCATATATTTTAAAAAAATCCCAAAACTTTATCCAAACCATTTCTTGATGTATATATTTTAAAAAAGGACTACCTTTTTTGAAAATAATTTTCTAAATTTGAGAAATTTAATTTTAATTTGAAAAAATCATTTATTTGAAAAATACTAATTTTAATATTATCACCAATTTTATGAAACATTGAAATATTAATTACGGTATCAAAAAATAATCTTATAATTATAATTCAACAAAATATTAATTTTTTAATAAATTTTATGAAAATAAATCTTCTTTTAAATCATTATATTATTTATAAAATTGTAAATACAAATTTATGTTTAACTAAAATACCAACACTTAATTTTTCATTTTTTTAAAAATTATTTACTTAACAAATGATATAAATATATCATATTTTCATTTCTCAATGCCTTAATTTAATTTATACTTTAATAGTTGATGTTACCAATTTAATGGACCGATTACTTTTCCTAATAGTCACATTACTATTCTAATGGAATGGTTATTTTTCCATCAGTATAGATTATTTAAATTCTATAAATACCCCATATATCATTATAAATTTATATTGAATTTAAATATTTTATTCTGGAATGAAAAAAAAAATATCCTATTGGTTCCCAGGATTTTTACATTTCCCCCCTCTTGGAAATTTCTTCCTCATAATTTTATACACTTATTAAATAAGTGATGATACCTTTCCTCCATATTTTTTTAGATTACCATTTTCTTCCTCAATGATGTGGTTTCTATGAAAAACCATAACATGGTGAGTTACATAGTTCGGAAATAATTTATCTCCATGGTCAAGAATTAGAACAAGTTTATCCCTATATGAAAGGTTCTCTTCCATTGGAAATACATAAGGACTCAAAAAATGAGTTGAACCCGACAAATTATTTCTTAACACTTTAATATAAAAATATGGTGTATTTGAGAAAAACATAGATCCAAAAGAACTCAATAGAAAATTGATCCAAATTTCTCCCAGATTTCATATTCTCCAAAAAAACGTGGAATCAAATTTCCCTGTAATACCAAAACATGTAACACTTTTACATGTAGAGACTTTGAAAAAGACATGATCACCAACCTTGAAAGAAATATCCTTCCTCTGGTTATCTATTATTCTTTTCTACCTAACCTAATCTAACATGAAGTGTCACCGAATCGGCTAAACATTCTTCACCATTCCCTCTAACAATTTTCATCCACCCAACTTTATTTCACCTACATCATCCGGAAATATTGTTGTTTAAAACCTCATTCCATATAATGGTTCAAATAGAACTGTCTGTATACTAGAATGATAAATATTGATATAATAAATACCAACCAAGAAAAGATGATGATCCCAACTACCCTGGTAATCTATTGAACAAGTTGAAATATTTCCTACAATGTATGAATTATTCACTATGACTATCCATAATATTGTGTATAAAAAGAATTATCAAAATTTATTTCAATTCCCAATGAATTTTGAAGGATTTTCTGAAAGTTATAAGTGATCCAGGGGTCATGATCATATTCAATAAAGAGAGGAAATCCATGTAACATGAATATCTCTTTGATGTACAGTCAAGAATGTGGATTTAAATATATAATATCTCAAATAAGATAAAAATGTAACTATTTAGTCTGTCAATCAAAAATAACCCATATCACATTGTTACCTCAATAATATTTTCAAAATCCCTCTACAAAATCTATGGATATATTTTCCAATTTCCACTGTAACACAAGAAAAGGATAAATCGTCCCATTGTGTAAATATCTTTTTTTAACTATTAAAAATTAAAATATCCCATGATAAATTCAGAAATATCTCTTTTAATTCCATCCCACCAATATGGTCTACGTATATATCATAGTGCTTTCTAGATGAACTGAAAATACAGACCTGTGATTTTCAATTAATATCTCTTTCTTCAACAATTAATCAAAATAAATTCATAATCTCTTCCCTAATATGAAAACCCGATATTTATCAATGTTAAATTCTTGATGCTTTCAATTTTTGACCAATTATACCCTTTTCTTTAAGTCTTTTCATTCCTTCTACGATTTTACAACTATAATTAATAGAGACAATTGGACTGATACTCGAAAAAAACAGATGAATTTAATTCCCAAAACACATCCAAGAAAATATCTCCCAAATTATTAACCAAGGGTTCATGTTCCATATTTAATATGGTCAATATAACATGATGTTTTAAACTCAATTAATAATCCACTTTTTTTAATTTTCCCGGATGGTAATGAATCGTACAACCATAATCTTTATGATTTCCAGCCATCTTCTCTATGACATGTTCAATTTATTTTGACTGAATATATACTTAAATCTTTAATAATGATTATATATTTCACACTTTTCTTCATATAAGATATGTCTCTAAATTTTGAAAGTGAAATCCATTGTTTCTAATTCTAAATCACTTTTGGGCTAATTCAACTCATGAGGTATAAGTTCGAGTGAATCATAAGAAATTACATGATCATTCTGAAATACAATGAAACCAAGTAACATTAAATAAAAAATACTATAGAAGAAAAACAAACCATTTATTTAAGGTAGGTAAAAAACATGAGCATTCACCAATCTCCGTTTTAGTTTTTGGTATGACTACATTGGATGGAACAACATTTGATGTTGTAGTTGAAAAGGATTTCACTACACCTTTCTACTTATAGACTGGGTGCCTCACATTGTCTAGGTTCTTATTAGGACACTTGTTTACATAATGATCCTTCTCATTAAATTCAAAAAAATTAATTTCTATATATCATAATGGTTCTTACCAATTACATGATCTTTTTCATTGAAATTTCAAGCAATATGCCAAAACCTACCACAACAGAAACACTTAATAGTGTTCAAATGGAATTTCTTTGTGGGGTTATTACCATAATTCTGAAAAACAAAAAACATAATTTTCTCACCATAAAACTTATTAGGACAATTAATTCTCTTTTCTTTTCACCTTGACATATTTTTATACTATTTACAAATAACACATGATCATTGAAAAACACTACTTACACCTTGTCCATACTTCAAATAATTATCCCATAATGTTTGAATTGATGAGAACTAGATTATATTCTATATTTTGACTTCAATCCTAAGTAAAAAATGATTTATTTTACTATACAAATCTGGGATAAAATTTCTAGAGAACCTATCCAATTGGGTGAATTTAACTTTTTAATAATCCAATGAATCCTCATCCAATATCAATTCCATGATTTCTTATTTCATCCTAAGTAGAATAAATTTAGGTAAATAGTTTCTATAGGAAAATATTTTTTAATTCATCACATTTTAAAGTTTCAATATCCTCACTATCCATGATATTATTTTAAATGAAACACTATTGGATATATTCACCATTGAAATAGAAAATATCAAGACTATCCTTTTGATGTTCTGAAAACCCCATGTAATGGAAATTTATTTATAGGGATTTAATAAACCCTTCTTCCACCATTGGGTTTGAAGATCCACTAAATAAAAGGGTGGGAGAGGCTCCATACAAAATGATCCACCAATGGAATAATTTTCTAAGGTTGATTTTGGTGATCTTGTGCATGGATTTTGTCTCCATTTATATCATTCTTCAAGTAGTTCATTAATAGAACAAACATCTCGATTCCAATTAGCATCATTCTTGGTTGTGGATTCATAAGGATATCATCCTCTTAGTGCTTTCCTACATATGATTCCCTAATTCATCTATGTAAAACCGTCCTAAATATTCATATCTTAGATAAAACAACATGGTAAAAATTAAATTGTTTATCATTTTATGTTAACCAAAAATTAAAATTAATTTATGGGTTTTATGTTAACATTATCATAACCCTTAATTTTTTCTAAACATTTTTCTAATGGAAACTATATGAACACGACCATAAACATTAAATAATATTTTAAATTCAACTAGAAATGGCTTTCATCCATTTCCAAATAACTTTTAGGTTTAGAGTTTTATATAATTAGTTCGTATCCCAATTCATAGAAACTCATATATTACCAAAGTAGATAATTATACTCAATATCAATTTTTTACACAATACAAAACTTTTAGAACAAATCTTGATTTCTTTCTATAAAAAACATCACAAATTATAACATGAGTTCTTATCTTCCTTTACCTGTCTCTAAACCCTGTATTTTTTTAAAACTTCATATGAGAAAGAAATATCAACAAGGTACATAATTAATGAATATATACATCCTTATTCCATTAATGAAACATTTTCACAAAGATAAAACTTTATTCATCAAATATAACCCCTTTATATTAAATTATAAAAACATTAATTTTCTGTATAAAAATATTAAAAGGTAACTTTAGCCATCATTTTCATATCACTATTATATTTAAATTAGTTCTCTCAGCTATATAGAGAGTAACCATCATGGTTAAACTTGGAATATCCATTGTAATATAATTTCATAATCTCTAAGGAGAAACATTACCAGTTGACTCCTTCCCTTTAAACAATGAATTTGAGAGATATAATGGGCTCATCCAACATCAAATTATCATAGAACCACCATTCATAAAAACGATTTATAACAACCAGAACTTTATATAAACTCATAAATCATTCATAAAAGAAACATTATCTAGGAAATTAAATTTCCCATATTGATATAACTTTACATTTCTATGATTTCTCACACTTATAAAAGAAAAAATATATATTTTAAGATAAAAATTTTAAAATTACAAAGGAAACAATGGATCATTAAGTCATTAGGAAATATTTAATATCAACTCATGATATATAATCAAAAAAATATTTAATAAATGTTTTTATTACTTGAAAAGAGGATTTATAAAAAGAATGTCTCTTACACATATCATATCATTGATGTGAGAATTATTCAAATGATGGAATAGGTATATTCAATATAAGTCAACATAAATCAACAATATATAATCAAAATTCATTTCAAAAATAATCTTATCCCGACATAATAAATGAAATTGAAGGTTGACCCAAAGAATTGAAATTGTGTTTAGAATTACAAAACCTTATATCTGAATGTGTTAGGGACTTGTACTCAATGTCCGGGATAATCAAATTATATTCACTAATTAATTAATTATATAATTTTTCCAAACATATTTTACTCCTTAAAATTTTATTATTTTATGTTATTGCCATTTCCATTAGTTATAAATATAAGAATCGTTCTTCTAGGATCATTTATTTCTTTACTGAATGCACGGTTCCCTTTAGGTAAAATAAGGGCGTTCATTTCAAAAGAAATAAAAACTATAAAAGTGAAATGAAATGGTATTAATATGTTTTGAAATATCTAAATGACCACATATATCAATTTTTTTCTAATATGAGGATGATTAATTAGATATAACATTAATGAAATTTGTTTCAATTTTTGGTTGTTTTTCTAACCATCGCAAACTAGTTTCCTTTGATTTAATTATTAGGACTATAAACTTTTTCCAAAACATCAAAAAATTTATAATAAAATTATTAATAAAAAAAGTAGCTATAATAATTGTTTTATGACCATCCCTGAAGGTTTTAATGGAAAAAAATAAAGCATTATCCACAAAAGTGGTGAATGGACACATCACATGCGATGTTTTCATTTTTTGAATAAGAGGAGAAGATAAGCGGTTGGATGATGTATATTTAACTTACACAATAAAATTCTGGTGTATATATATGATATTGTAGACTTCATTAAACATTGAATTGGGTAGGTTATGATAAGGAATAAATAAATAAATAAATATATAATTTAAAAGAGAGATAACATGGTTTCTACCTCTTGAACAACGTCTCCTTGAGAACCTCCTTAAAGAATTTGGTTTTGGTCATTTAGTGACACCAAGAGGACTTTAACATGAGGAAGAGGATTGGGAAGAAAATTGGGATGAATTTAGACAATCATGAAGGCATAAAATGTGTGAGGAAAAGAGGTGGTGAGGGTGGTTTTTATAGGGAGAGGAGAGGTTTATTTTTGAAAATTTTATTCATTTGTATATTATTTAGGCTCAAGACTATAAATGGTGTTCATTAATTGTAATAAGTATAGTAAATAGTGTATGAGAGTTCCAAATAATTAGTGATTACATCATAACTGACTCAAAATTTCATGTATTTAATGTATAATGTTAAATACTATAAACTATCATATTTCACTATTCAAAAATAATTCAACTATTTCAGAAAAATTTCCTAAATTAACCCTAATAATTTTTTAATGTGTATATTTAAAAAATGGACTCCATTTTTTAAAAATAATTGTGTAAATATGAAGAATTAAAATTTTAATTGAAATCCTTATTTATTTAAAAAATACTGATTTTAATATTATATATAATTTTAGGAAACTTTGAAAAAGAATTAAAGTCTCCCAAAATGATATTAGAATTATAACACAAAAATATATTAAAATTTGAATATATTTTATATAAAAAACATTTAAATCATTATATTAATTAAAAAATAGTAAATGGACATTTACATTTTAATAAAACGCCAATTCTTAATTTATCATTTTTAAAAATATTATTTACATATTACATGATTAAAATATATTGTGTTTTCATTCATATGATAAGTAAATTTTATTAATAATTTCATAGGTGCAGTTATTATTCTAATGTATGGATTTTTATTCCTAATTTTCATACTATTATTCCATTGGTCATATTACTATTCCATTGGTTTAGATTCCATAATATCAATAAATACAACTTATTTAATTATACATTTATAATGAATTTAAATATTTAATTCAAAAAGGAAAATAATTTTTCTATAATTACTTTAGTTTTCACAAACTAGTCCCTATATAATGTTTGAGTCGGTATAACATGGCTAGATGGAGACATTCCTACCCATTGAATGAACTTATGTGAAGTCCATGAGAAAGAGGAGGCTTTTGTAGAGCACCAGATAGAAAAATAAAATATGTATCAGACAGATTTAGTCAGATGATAAAAATCTGGCAGAGGAGAGTTAAACAGAACAATACCAAACATACAAGTTCTTATAAAGTAATTATTCAAACAGTAACGAAATGGATTTTTGTGTAAAATTACATAAACTTTATACAGTTCTTAACCATGATGTTGAAATGATTCTATTTTAAAATTAATTAATATTTATGAGGTTTAAGGATTGTTGAATAATATCATAGATGATGAGTATTCAAGAAACTTCAATGATTTAATATAATATTTGAATTAGTTCTAATGGAGATGAGTGGAGAGGAAAAATTCAAATTTTTAATTTTGGGAGCCAGTAGATTCTCATTAAATTTTAAAAGAAGTTTTATTATAAAAATAGGTGAAGCAATGGTATTATAGCACACTATTTATGTGATAGATAGAGAGAGAAAAGGTATTTATGTCTTCATTTGAAATGAAATGTGGGTTCTTGGCCATAAAAACACTTGGTTTTGGAAGAGACACTGACAGAGGTGTGCTGAAAAAATGTGTAATAGATAGAGAATCATTATATATATATACATGTAAGAGGTATAATAAATCAAGTTGAATCATTGTGTTTTGTGTCAATCTATATGGAGTCATACCAGATGAAGTTACACTACAAAAAAATGACTTATACCACTAGAAATTTATTGTTAGATATCATATTTTTTTGTAAAAATATGCAATTCCAATATATATTAACTTATTATTATTAATTTTAATTACCAACACTTTTTTTCTAACAGATATATCTGTTGAAATTGAACATTCAATTTGAAAAAATCTTTTATCGATATTAAAATATATTTCTCTGTATACTACTTCCACAATTTTTTTACTAACACATTATTATGTTATTAGTAATAACTATTACCAACAATTAAATTTCCATAAATATAAATCGTTATTATAAATCAGTTAATAACATAAATATTTTTTCAATAAGAGAAACAAAATTTTTTATTTATATTATTAATTTTTGTCTAGGTAAAAATCCATTTCTTTTTTAAACCTTTTCTAGGCCTAGGTATTATGGTGAAACTCTCACCGAGTCTTCATCTCAGCTTAGAGATGAATCCCCCAATGGCGTCTATTCTAAATTTCTTTTATTCTCTTTTAGTTCAGGGTTTTTCTAGTGGTGGATTTCATGGATGTCGAGGTGTTGGCGCTTTCATCTATGTTTTTTTCTCTCTGGTGGGGGTATTCCCTCAGGGCCAACAATCCATGGATACAATGAAGAAATCCATGGAAACAATCTATTTCATCGGTTTGATGATGGGATTGATTGATGACTCACATGTTCCCATCAGCTGATAAAATGAGCATGATTTCTACGGATTGTGTATTTGAGGTTCATAGAGGATCTTGTGTAATATTATGAACATACATAAATGGACTATATTCAATCAAGGATAGTTTGATTCATCAATTTCCATTTTCTGGATATGTCATGTGGGGGTTGTGATTAATGTTTTCTCATTTGAGGATTTGATCTCCATTGCTCATGCAATCGGGACACCTTTCAAAATTAATTAATCTTTTTTATATCTATCATAGTTGTTGTTATCTTGATTTAATATATATATATCTATCTATCAAAGACATTGTTACTGAAAATTTGGATCCATAATGGGTCAGTTGGATTCTTTCAACCAGTGTTCAATGTGGACCTTCAACTGTACTATTCTCTCTAAAAGCATCTTACTCACAACTGCTCGTCTGTTCTTCTTCCTACATCAAATTATTCCGGGTTTTGTCCATCATACCTACCTAGTCCTTCTAAGAGGGACCCAAATTAATACATTCATTATTAGAGGGATGGACATGGTCTTAGGCTTTCTTTGCCTATGGATTCCATTGTCCAGACCATTCATGATGAAGGTCGGTCCCATATGGTCAAGAAAAAGGCTATAGTGGGCCCTTCTTTGCATGTCCATGCTTCCGTGCTTTTCCAAGAGGATGTGCCGAGAGGATGGGTCTCATGTGCTTATGTTTCTAGAAGAGAATAAGTGAATTACTGGTTCAATCTTAGGGGTGAATCAGGAACACACCAGTCTAGTGGAGATTGAAAAGTTGTCATCGGGTGCATACAAGATCTTCTCAGATTGTGTAGCTACCAGCTGTGGTTGAATGATTTTGAATCCTTTGGAAGGTTGAGTGTTTTATTTAAAGGGGTAATTCTACTGTGAATCCACCTATAAAGAAAAAGGAGTTGCATATTGTAGGTATTTTGGGAAAGGAAAATGAATATGTAGGGAATACTCCCATAGAGAAGCATGGTCCAAGCAGTGCATGATGATATGGTCAGCGATTAGATTTCACCATCAATTGAGTACCACAACTATTTTGAATTGTTGGAGGGTTCTCTTGATAAGGAAAACTATAATCAAGATAAAAATAATGGGAATACTCCACTATTACATGTTTATTCTGAATATATGACCACTAGTCCCATGACATGATCCAAGAAGAAGCTATTGTCTATTAGATCAATGGTTAGTGAGTTTGGGATCAAATATGTGGACCAAAAATTGTTTATATTTTCAAGATAGAGAAAATCATAAAAAGAATCAGGAATTCCCCTCTGAATCTTTGAATCAGGAATAATATTTATGTGTATCACATTAGGGAGTGGTTGGATTAGACAGATGAAGCTTATGATATTGTTTCATAGTACAAGTAAGATATTGAATTTGGAATATCTCATCTTTTTATGATCTGCGTAGTTGTATTGTTTTATTTCCTTTAGAATTTGGGAAGGTTTCATTACTTATAATCATGATTTTTTGACCAATGATTTTTTGAGGGTTCCCACTAAACCTCTAAAAGTGGTCTTTCTTGAAAATAAAAATATTAAATTGGAAGTAGTAGTAGTAATCTCTATTTTGGGGTTATATTAAAAATATATCCTTAATTAATTTTAATTTTAAATTTTATTTCAATATCAATACCATATATTTTTCAATGTTGTTCATTTAATAAACATTTAAATTTTCAATTTTCAATTTTATTCAAATAATTATTGTGGGTAATTAACAATGTATTATGTCTTGGACTAATCAAAGGAATAAGGGCAGGGCAGATTGGCATGTAATCTTATTTTCATGGCATTGTATTTAGTACTTTTGGATCAATTTTGGTTTTACTTCTTACAAAAAAGGTATTTTTGGTTGCTTTCATGCTATTGTGGATACCATGTGGCAGCCAATTGAAATGTAATCATGAACATTCATTTTAGGATTTATTTATATCCTTATTTTTTTTTATATAAATTAGTAATACCATTTCTTTACTGATTTGTTATCATACTTTGGTATGTTCTTCAATTATAAATGAGTGCTTAATTTAGGTTCAGTTTTGTTAGTGAAATGTTAATTATTAATGTAGGTTTAGTTTAGATTTAATTTTGGTCATATTATATTCTTATACTCATCATTAGTAATGTGGTTTCAATTTTAGTTGTTATCATAACTTCATGCAGCTAGTATTAGTAATGCAGGTTCAGTTTTGGTTCAATTTTGATTGTTATCATACTTTTTATGGATAGCATTAGTAATGAAGGTTTAGTTTTGGTTGTTTTCTTGATATTTCCATTAATATGAGGCAGCAAAGATTAGTATTTAATCTCAGACATTCATGATCAGATTATCTGATGGTCTTTTAATTTTTAATGCAACTTATTCCCTTTTTATTTTCATACTTGGGATAGTGCTATATCTTCTATAAGTGCTTTCAAAACACATTTCTATATTAGAAATTTTTAATAATAAATATTTAAGTACTAGATGACATTTAATATATATTATAATTCTTCATTGCTTATCTTGTTGAGGTTTTGTGTCAACATAGGTTCATGAGAGATGGTATAAATTTTTATCTAGTGTATTTGCTATCTCTTTATCATAGAATGTTAAACTGTGTGCGTGGAGTATATTCTACGAGTCTATGGAAGAGGATATTATGATATTTCATGCATGGAAAGAACGTTGATATTTTTTTTCAAAAAAAGTATAGAGTAATTCTTATCCAAGACCATTTCATTGAAGTGTAGGACATTCTATGGTCTATGGTGGTGGCTTATAAAGGATTAAACATGTTTTCTTGTCTATAGACAAGAGCAATGAAAATTTCTACAATGTGGAATGTATTTAATCAGGTGCTGTGTGAAAATGCCTACATTGTGGGATCTTTCTACAATGATTAAGCTAGGGGATTTGAAGGTACATTCAACATAGATTGTTCAATATATAAAACTATATCTAAATACAAGGAGATGAAATGAATGTTTGATGTTTGGGAGATTCATGGATTGATTGGAATAGGTGCTAAAGCTGCACCATAGTGGATGGGCTATAGAAGCTCAGTGCTAGTAAAGTGTGGTTGATAGATTTAATACATGGGGAAGTGTAAAGGATTCCTCATTTGAGAATCATCAAAACTATTCTAGGTTGATGATCTTGAACAGATTCACAGGGATTAGTTCACTAAAAATGTAATGGGACGGTCTTGAGATCTAGTGGCTGGACATCTATCATGGTTTTCTCCTCCATTCACTCAGTGAACTAACATTTAAATGTTTTTATTTTTTATAAATATCATTGTTTTATATACATATCGTCGTTTGATGAAATATTTGTTTAACACAATTTACTAATGTATGCATCATAGTTTTTTTCATTTTTCTTTATGTTATGATTGTTGTCTCCACTAGTTAGATAATCCACTTGTCGTGGTCATTGTGTGGTATTCTTTACCATGACCTTATTGGCGTTTACCATGACTAGTAAGCTGTTTCACTACTTTTATGGCTCAAAAGAGTGTGAAAAAAATTATTTTAATTTACTAGTTTAGTTTTTGTCCGTTAAATTTTAATTTATTCTATTTTTCTCATTCTACTCATAAATTATTTTTTTGGTAAATGGAAGCTGCTAGGTGTGAACTATTCAAAACATATTCTTGGATTTTTGATTTCATCCATTTTTCCAACATCAATTCTGTCATCAATGATCCTGTTTTCGGTAAGATGAGGTATGTCCATTGTTATTTACAAGGTATTCCCAGTTCTAAGTTTATACCTATTTTCAATTTCTTGATGCCCACTTTAATATTTATCTCTATTAAAAAATTTACAAAATCAAACACAGTTGTATTTCAACTCATTTGGAGAGGTTGAGTGACTGTTATTTTTTTGTTTCATGTTTATCCTGGTGGACCTGATATCAGATGTGGACATAATGTTGCAGTGGGAGGGGGCTGTGTACAATGGGTATATATTCTCTTACAAGATTGTTGAGATTTCAATAGGGGTGATAAAAAATGAACACAATGAAAATCATTTTTATACCTCCATTTATTTATATTTCGGTTTAAATTCATGTAGATATTTTTCACTAATTTGATCTGAGATGGATCACTAACATGGATGGGTGGCTGCTAGCCCACTGTTCCTAGGTTACTAGTGCCTGTTGATCCCTAGTATGGCATTGATGAGTGTATACTAGCATGGATGGGTTGCTGAAAACTTACTGATAGGAATAGACTGCTACCGAAACTTGGTGTGGCATAAATGGGTTATTTCTGGCTTGTTGGCATTGATAAACTGTTGGTGGATCACTAGTCCCAAGTTACTGGTGGTCACTTCTCCCTAGTGTGGCATTGACAGGCTCCTGCTAGCAAGAGGGGGGGGGGGATTGTGGGCTGGTTAGGTGTATGCTAGATCATGTGAGAGGATTGATTTTTTATTGATTCAATTTCATTAATATATATAATTATTATTATTTGTATAATTTTGAACATGAGTGAAAATTGTCTTATCTTTAATAATTAAAACAAATTTATTATATATGATAAATTAATAAATATAATATGAAATTTTTCTAGAAATAAAAATTTATTCTTTAACAGATACTATATGATGGTAATATTATTACCAACATGATGATTTTTCATTAGAACCTGTTGAAATATATTTTAACAAACATATATATTATCTATGGGTATTATTATAATTGTAACAAAATGTTTTTATCTGTCACAAAAACATTTAGCGATATCATTTTTACCGAAAATTTAGTGACAGTGACATATATGTTGGTAAAACATTTTACAAACCGGAAATGTACTTTTACCAAGATATATGACCCTGTTGAAAAAACCGAAATATTTTGTAGTGTTAGTGGCACAATATATGGTGTTAAACTAGATGGAGGGTAACTAGAAATCATTTTTTTGGAAGATGTATTGTGATCTATTTTGAAAAGATTCTTATTTAATTTTGTCTTGAAAGATAATAAAAATTTATAAATTATGGGATTTATTATAATTACCTATTAAGATATGGAATGATATTTATCAGAGCTGGATCTATTTTATTCACTTGAAATCATAGTAAATTTTCTTAGATAGATGGGAGTATCCACGACAAGGATGTAGTCACCCACACTAGGGTGAGCCTTTTAAATTTTGTGTTCTATGATTTAATTTTGTATCCTTGAATATGAGTTAGGTTTAGTTGTTAATTTTAAAAGGATATAAACTCTAACAAGTTATAGGATTTGATTTCAAGAAAAAAGAAATATCTAAATATCACCACTATTTCAACATCCCTTTTCAGTGGTTTTTTACATTCATGGGAACTCTAAGAGCAGTTCTTGTGACCTTGCTTAACTAACTAAAAAACTTTTTTGAAATGAATTTACTCAAAGAGGTTTCATTATATAATGATTATAAAAATTTGTTTTTTATACCAAGAATCTTAACTCAATAGGGACAAGAACACTTTTCAAGGTATTAAAAAGTCGTGAAAATTTAGTTTTATTAGACAAAGAATTAGCTTTCCCCAACTATGTAAGAGTTTTATATTTAATATTAATCATTCATGAAAATGGATTTCTATTATTACACAGTTTCTAAAAAAGTAGTTTAGTATTATGTACCACAATTTTCTTTTTCAAATGTTACATAGTGTCACATTATGTCTGACTAGAGACTGAGATAAATGTTTTGGGAATATTCATTACAAACCTGAATCAATCCATTCTTCCAAATTATAATTTATTCCTTCTCTCTACTGGAATAGAAATTACACTTTATTATATATTTAGATAATTCACGCAGCTTCTTGTAATAATTTAAAATTTTCTAAATTCTAAAAAAAGAATATTATAAAAATATATTGTATTTAGTTTAAAATAATTCCATTTAAAATATTATATGTAATTATTAATGTTCTATTATTTTATAACTACGTATAATTTAATAGACTTAAATTCATTATAACGTCTTGGAATTTCCATGAATTAATTTTAAATATAATATGTAACTCGTATAAGAATAAGCGCTGAGATGATGTGTGATTTTGAGGGTGGGAGTGCACAAAACATTTTCTTTAAAAATATTAAAATATTAAATAGCATGTACATAAATTTTTCCTAAAAAGAGGAATAACATTTTAACGGGTTCCCGAATTAGAAATCCAATGCCACTGTTGTGATTAGAGCAACGTCTTTACCTTAGGTGAGGCCTAACATTGATCGAGATGGGTCGACTATGAAAAGTAATTTTTTGGACCTTTAATGAAATAAAATAAATGATTTTTTATTTTATTTAATAGTACATGGTGATTCAACAATAATTTTCTTTTTAATAAACCTTTTTAGAGGATTTACGGTTATTTTCATAACCATGTAATTATACTAAATGACATAGAATTAACTCTCTCTAATGAATGCTAGTAGATCTAGGATCAATGATGAGACGACCTTCATTATTCATCAATAAAGATCCAAACTCCAGGTAGGGGGTAGTTTTTTTGTTATATTTCCCTATTTCTCAATTTGATGAAAAATTTGGAAAACCCCATGTACATGTTGATCCATGGTTTGATCACTAATGGGATGGGGGTTATGTGTAAGGTTTTAAGCGGGGAGATAATCTGTGATTTTTCTTACTTCATTGTTCTTTATTCTAATTGGAATGAATTGAGGACGACATGAAAATTGGTCGAGGTTCATTCTTCTATGAATCTTTGTGCTTCACCTTTCCCCCATTCTTTGTATTCTTAAACTATGGACCCTCATGGTCGTGAATAGAATTTTCATGAGGCTCTTCATGTGAATGAACCCCCATAGTAATAAAAAGATGGATCAGATCTTGAAGAAGTTATGATTACAACCTAAGGATCATGTATTTCTCTCCTTT
Organism: Viscum album; assembly: GCA_963277665.1. Taxonomy (NCBI): domain Eukaryota; kingdom Viridiplantae; phylum Streptophyta; class Magnoliopsida; order Santalales; family Viscaceae; genus Viscum; species Viscum album. Next base: position 877,920,394 of record OY728153.1, on the reverse strand, counting down.
TCAAAAAATTTAGTAGTGAAAAAATGTGGGTGGCATGTGGAACTAGGTGTGCGAACGGTCGGCGACGCATGATGGTGCGATGGTCAACACTGCATTTGGGTGGATCTGCCGTATGGAGGGAAGCTTGGATGCGTGAGTATCTCGTGGTGGTGGGAAAGACAAGGGGCACAAGGATCTCACATGGAACGTGCGGACACAATATACAGGTTGTGTCCAACATGGAATGGTGGCACATTCACTGGGGGCACGTAGTGGGGGAAGATTGCGTGCGGCGGACCAGATGACCCATTATTCTGTGGTATGGGCTAGAGGAACTGATCCATAAAATGTGACATAGTGGGCCTCGCGGTCTAGGTAGACCATGAAAATCGGGTTAGACATAGGCTACCAGACCGGACCGGGCCAAGGTCGACCGTAGCGGTCGACCGTGAGCCACGCTTGGTGGAGCTACATTGTTGTTGTGGAAACTCGGTCACAATTGACCTCTATGACAGTTACAGCTACCATGGTCTATTCAACCATTGGGTGGTCATACTAGGATGTCTACTAGCATAGTTAGTGGACTGACTGCTCGGTCGGTCCATGAGTTGGTGGACCCCCTTCTAAACATCAAACGCTCATAACTTGAAAACCGTGTGTCTGTTTCACAAACCCTTTATGGTGTTGGGACCTCTGAGACAAGGTGGTCCTTTTGAGATAATCTATATGAGTTTTTGTGGATGTTTACATATGATCTAATGGAATGAGTGGTAGGTTTTCCCATAACAATCACGCATGTGAAAAATCCTATGGATAGATGTGACTTTGAAACTATGTGACTTTATGAGACTACATGAATTTCCAAGAATATGCATCTTAATAAGACCACGTGTCTTACAGAAACTACATTTCTTATCAGGATTGAGTGTCTCTTTAGGACTACATGTCTTATAGATAATGGGTTTTTATTGTTTACATCATATAAACAAGTTTTTTGTACTATATTCCTATACCCGTGTGAGATTATTATGTATCTTATTTGTGGTATAATTCATGTATTTTTCATGGTATACATAATATTTTTCATTGTGTAATACTTCATGTATTTCTTTTTGGAATACTTTGTGTATTAAATTTTGGAATAATTCATGTATTTCATTGTAGTATACTTCATGTATTTATTTGGGTAATACTTCTTTTATTTCATTATAGTATACTTCTTGTATTTAATTGTGGTATTATTCATTTAATTCCTTTGTGATTTTGGAGTATCCTATTGAGTATTGTTTTACTCACCCATGCACGAGATTTTCCCACATGTGTCATATCTTGTGTAGACGATCGACACTTTGATGGAGTCCTAGGTGGAACAGGACTAGGTGGTCCTTAGAGATACCAGACAGTCAAGGTGTGCTTTAAAGGATTCTTACATCTATCCAGTACCTTTCCCTTAAAGTAGGGTTTTCTATGGATGGGTTTTAGGATCTTGTGCAATAACATTTACAAAATCATTATTTTGATGGGATTGTATTCTTGCACTGTTTACCTTCCATTTTTATACTTTCATACTATGTGGTTGGAATATTAGTGTATACATGCATTGTTTTCTTAGTGTTTTTACATTTTAGCAATATGGGTTGGGTGATGTGTGTGTTTGAATAGGTACTTAGGAAAATGAATCCCATTTGTGGGATATGACTACTTTGTTCTAGTCACTATCCCCAGGACTATTAGAGGATGGCATTGGGTAGTCACATCACAGGCCCCTTTAAGAAGATTCATGACAAAGTGGTATCAAAGGGGGTCTGTTCTACTTATGTGCTGGTAGTTTGTCAGGTTGGTTTGGGGAAACAATGCTAAGTGTTTTGAGTTTTTCTTTCAGGAAATGGATTCATGTGTTGGTGTAGCAGCCAACATATCCATACACCAAGAGTCCCAAAACCTACTTTTCGACTCTATATAAGAAAACAATGGTTGTAGTGAAAACAATGGTACATCCATAATATAGGAATTAGGTGTGTTCTCATGTCCATCTAGAGACAACTCACCAGGTATACTCTATTGACCATGTTACATCTTGTCCTATTTCATGATGCCTCCACACAGAAATCCATCTAGGATTTCGTTGTGTGATTACAAGGTTGATCCTCCAAAAAACGAGGTGTCAGTGTAGTGGCATATACTGGACATAACACCTCCGTGTGGTTTACTAGTGATACCACCACCCATTGATCAGTTGTAACTACAATCACTACTAGTTGAGGATGCATGCATGATGAGTGCATTGAATGAGTTCCCTAGGAATAGACCTACCCAGTTTTGAGGTGAGAAAGACCCCCAGGTAGATGAGAATTGGTTTGAGCCAGTGACATGTGTCTACCTCCTTGTGATAAATCCTTTCAACCAGATGGGTGTCCTAACTATGAGTCTTCTTCAGGGCTTCGTAGGGAGATGGTGGAGGTATGTGACCCAGACACATGATGAGATGAATCTCTCTGTTCTAGACTTCGAGTGTCTCTTCAGAGAGGATTTATTTCTAGATATTTTTTTCTTAGTTCTTATGCAAGAGCTTATACATCTGTAGTAGGGGATCCATACATTGACAGCGTACTCAACGATATTTATTGATCATTCTCACAACTCACTAAATTTGGTACATGACCTTTTCTTTAGAGGTAAAACCTTCAAGTTGGGATTACACCATGAGATTAGGGATTCTGTGAGATACCTTAATATGTCTACATATGTTGGGGTACTGGAGTGAGATCTACTAGTAGAGTGATTTTTCGCGGAGCATACACCGATAGTTAGAGCTATCACATGGAACTGGGTAGCTGAGGCTTCATCAGTAGGTATAAAAAATTAGTTGTATCGACCCAAGAGGGTCATGCAGTCCAAGGGACAACCATGTACAAATAATCTGTGGTGTCGGGCTCCCGTGGAAGAGAGAGTTAAATGAAGGACAGACTGTGTTACTCATGTGGTGGTGGGGGACATCTAGTTGGAAATTTTCTAAACCGTCATACGACTGATCAAGAGACGGTCAAGGGACCACTAAGATAGAGGTGTAGGCAGGAGCATGGGGATCCGTAGGGCGGAATACCTGGAATATGAATATGAAGGAAAAAAAGAGGTGGGTATAGGTTCAATGTATTACCACCACCACCACCAAGTGGTCCACGATAGAAAGATGGAGCTGTTGGAATGAAAAAAAGGTAAAATTTAGGTGATGATGGCTTATCACCCTGAGACTCGAGGGATTATTAGAGGTATGATCTTGGTATTTTACACCTTAGATATAGATTTTATATACAATAGTGAAAATCATTGTTTTCTTTCCATGAACCTTCTTCAAGACTCGAATATTTCGATCGAACTATTGAATCGACTGTTACACTTATAGATTCCTAAGAGAAGAGATTCGATGATCAAAAAATATTTCCAAAAAATGAGAACTTACACTGGTATGAGAGTTTTTTTGTTGAGATATATTGGTAGCATCATTGAGGCCTTAAGATAACATTCTCAATATGAATTTATTTTCCACAGTCCATTCTCAGAATTACTGTGCCAGGAGAAGTGTGTAATGTGTCAACAATGATGGGTATAGGTTTTCCATTTTTTGAGAAAATGAAACCCATGAAATGTAGGATGGACTCACACATATGAGGGTGAATCCAATCATAGTTTAGTTGGACATAATTACCCTCGATGAAGTGAATGATATGAGTCCCAGTTTTTCTGTAGTGGTGGAGGAATATGAGGACATAATTTTTATGATGTTCTAGGGTTACCACCTCATAGGTAGTTATACATTTTCATTGATATATACCCCAATAGGACACGGATATCTACCAATACATATCATATGTCTCTCATTGATCTTCATGAGATGAGGGTACAGTTGGTGAACCTTTAGAGGAAGGGCTCTGTGAGACCCAGTGTTTAACCATGGGTAGCCCCAGTTTTTTTACTAGATGGAAGATATGAGAATGAGGTTATGTGTGGAATTCCGGTGCCAAAACCAGGTGACCATGAAGATCAAATATCCACTACCAAGGATTGATAACCTCTTCGATCTGTTGAAAAGTGCACAATGGTCCTTGAAGATAGTCCTCAGATCTGCCTATCACCAGCATTGAGTATAGGATTAGGATATACCCAAGATAGTTTTCAAATGTTGTTATAGCCTCTTCGAGTACTTGATGATTACATTTGGAATGAATAATTCCATAAAATAGTTTATGGAACTCATGAATAGGATCTTTTAGCCTTATATAGACCGATTCATGGTGGTCCTCATTGATGACATCCAAATGTACTTGATGTGTGAGGATGAGCATGAAATACACATGAGGATGGCCCTGGTCAAACTCTGAGAGCACCAACATTATATAATACTATAGAAGTGTCAGTTCTAGATAGGAGAGGTCCATGTTTTGGGACATATAATTTTATAGGATAGGGATGTAGTGTATCAAACAAATATATAGGAACTGCTTTCTTGGGAACCACCCAAGGGTGCTACCAAGGTAGAAAGTTTCCTTGGTTTAGATGGGTACTATTAGAGGTTTGTACCTGAATTTTCTATAGTAGCATCACCATTGATATCTATGACATTAAAGGGGAAACATTTCATGCGGATAAAGAACATCAATGAGAGTATTCAGCAATTGATACAGAGATTGACGAGTGCTTCCATATTAGTATTTCTAGAGGTGGGTGTTAAGTACGTAGTGTTCTATGATGCATTAGAATCTGAGCTTGGTTGTTTTTTAATGTAGGGGAAAGCGGTGATTGAAATTGTTTTATAATAGTTTGGACCACATGATCAGAACTATGTGACCCATGATATTGAGTTAGTAGCAGTAGTCTTCTCATTAAAGATGTGGAAACATTGAATGATGGGTGGGAGATTTACCATCTACTACAACCAAAATAATATCAAGTATAACTTATATTAGAAGGATCTGAACTTGAGACATAGGTTATGGAAAGAGTTCCTCCAAGAACATGATTTTGAGATTTTCTATACTCCTAGGAAGGGTAGTGTGGTTACATATTCTCTCAGCTGGATATCCATTTTTCACTTACTGAGTGAGACTTCAGAATAATTGGCCTTGTTTCAGATACCCATTGTGGATAGAGATGGAAAAACATTCCTCTAGTCGATGGTTTTCAGCCCTCCAGTCTTACAGTGAGTCGTGGAGACACAACAGAGAGGTACTGATTGTGAGACCTTACATGCTCAGATGTCCACATGGCATGCCCCTGATGGATATTCACAAGGTGGGGATCAAATCATTATTTTTAGAGGAAACATAGTTGTACCAGTGGATTTATGGGAGGAGGTATTGAGGGAGTTCCATACATCCCCTATGGTAGTAGATCCTGCTGTGGAGAAGATGTACCAGGACCTATGACGTATGTTCTAGTGGCTGGGGATAAAGAAGAAATTATCAGGGTTTATTTCTAGATGCATAATTTATCATCAAGTGAATGATAAGCACCGGGTTCAGATAGGTTTGAATCAACCCTTGATTTTCTAGAGTGGAATTGTGATGGAATATTTATGGACTTCATGATAGTGTTACAACACACATCTAGGGGAACAATACCTTCTATGTGATCATTGAACGACTCACCAAGTCAGAATAGTTCCTAGTGATTTTGTAGCAGTGTTCATTAGAGATATTGAGATGATTCTATGTTCATGATATATTTTGACTCCATGGAGTTCCATTGATGATAGTCTCAGATCGTGATTATATCTTTAAATCTCAACTATTGAAGGGATTTAAGGAGGAATTTGGGACATAACTATGCTGGAGAACAACTTTTCCCCCACGAACAAATGACACCACTAAGTGGACCATACACATTTTAGAGGACATGCAACATGATTGCATCTAATATTTTGGCTATGATTGGTTGGATCACCTAATCCTAGTGGTGTTTTTGTAAAAAAAATCTATCATTCCACTATTGGTATGACACCATTTGAGGCCTTGTATGGGAGACCCTACAGGTCACCACTTTTCTAGACGGACCCAGGAGAGTCAGTACTCATGTATTGGAGATGGTACATGTGACTACAAAGACGGTGAATGTTATTCAGGAGGGGATGTAGACTACACATATCCATTATAATACTGTGGTTTATCGATGATAGAGACCTTGGAGTTTGAGAAAAGAGAAAATGTGTTCCTTTGGGTCTGCCATTGACACAGGTTATAAATACTTGGCTGGGGCGACAAGGTATCTCCATGGTTTATTATAACTTTCTAGCTACTAAAAAGAGTTGGAAATGTGGAATACCACTTAGCTCTTCCTCCGCTATTAGAGAAGGTGTAGGCCATCTTCCATGTGTCAGAGTTGAGGGGATATTTACATGATCTTTCACATGTCATTAACTAGGGTGAGATGGACGTTGATGATGGGGAGAATTTTGTAGAGCACCTAGTAGAGACTGAGGATCTATTGGATATGATCCTTTAGGGGTGGTTGATTCATCTAGTGCTTTTTTGGTGGAAGCATGGTAATCCTCAGGAGATTACATGGGATCGAGAAGCTCAAATTTGTGCTCAGAAGCTTCATTTTTTTGTATAGCCTTTTGTTTTGTATTTTGGGGACCTAAAGACTAAGGTGGGGAGAATGTAAAATATATGAATTTCCATGTATTATTTATAATTATTATATAGAATTATTACAAGACTAGCAGATGAGATGGAATTTGATTCTAAGGTCCGGAGTGCTCGAAACAATTGCTTGAAAAATATTAAATTATTAAATAGTACCTCAGTGCAGTCTTCATGAAAATGTTTAATAACTTGTAAACGGGTTCCCAAATCAAAAATTTGAGAGCACAGTTGTGTTCAAAGATATGACACTACTTTAGTCAGGTCCAAACATCCAATAACATGGGTCGACTTTGAAAAGTAAATTTTTTGGACATTTAACGAAATAAAATAATAATGTTTTATTTTATTTAACATTACATGATGACAAAACATCAATTTTATTTTTAATAATTTTTTTCATGGAATTCATGGTTATAAACATAACACTATAATTCCTCTAAAAGGTGGATAATGAGATCTCTCTAATGAAAACAGGTTGATCGATGATCGGTGATTACACAACCTCTGTTCTTCTTAAAAAAAGGACCCAACCTTACAGTAGAGTGTTTTTTTCTTTGTGATCTTTCCCCATTTATGAAATTAATGATAAATGCATACCAACCCATTAACATTCTGATCCATGGTTGGATTGATTTTGAGATGGGTGTTATGTTATGGGATTTTAAAATGGGAGATAATCTGTGTGATTTCTTACTTCTTCAATTTTCATTATAATGGGAATGAACTGAGGCAGAGACAAACAAAGGCCGAAGTTCGTTCCTCAAAGCATTTTTGGGATTATCCATTCCCCCATTCATGGAATTATTTATAGTTGTCCCCTCTGGGTCATGTATCGACTTTCTAGGAGACTCTAAACATGATCAGAACCCTACGTAATGGTAATAAATATCATAGAAAAAGGTACTGAAGATCATGACCTGAGGATTGTAGACGTGTATCCATTTTGAAAAATGGTGTAGTGGAGCTAGGTGGATGGCCAATGGAACTAGGGGAGATAACCTATAGCATATTGAGGTGCGGTGATAGGAACCATGAAGGAGGTGGATCAACTATGTAGATTTTGACTTAGGTATGTGAGCATCCCACAACGATGATAATGTCGTGGGGAACCCAGAATGTGCAGGGCACAAAAGGACGTTGTGGACCGACTACATGGGATGAAACATGGTGCCATGTGTACTAGGGGAACATGATCAAGGAACCCATTTTGTGGTGGAAAAGATGGACCACGTGTATCTGAGACAAACTAGAAGAATCAGACCGAAGTAGGTGGCCCAACATGTCGGGTTAACCTGACAAATTGGGTCCGACCTGAGAACCCGTAGCAGACCGGGTCATAGTCGACCACAACAGATGACCATGAGCTGTGGTCGGTAGAACAGCCACCCAAACATGGGGTGGATGACCATGTGGGTAGTCGGACCGGGCGGTCGACCACCATGTTCAGTAGACCGACCACCCGATCAGTCCATGAGCCTCTAGACCCCCTTTTATACATCAAATGCCCATAACTTTCAAACTATGAGTCTATTTGATGGAACATTTACATCTTTGAGACCATTATGATGGGAAAAATACATTTGAGATAATAAAAGTGAGTTTTTGTAATTTGTTTCATAAGACATAATGCAATAAAATGTAGGTTATCGAAGAATGAGAATGCTATAAACGAAATCTTCTGGCTAGCTGCGGCTTTGAGACTACGCGACTTTTTGAGACTCTGTGACTTTATGAGATTGTGTGGCTTATCAAGACAACACCAATTACCATGACTATGTTTCATACAAATATTGCATGTTTTATTAGGACTGACTTCATCATCATAACTACTTTTCTTATAGAGACGGCGTGTTTTGTGGTTGATGTCAAATAATATTGGTTTGAGTACTATAGACCTCTATATTTCTGTACTGACTATGTGTCATTTTTGTAGTATACTTAAATTTTTTATTTATTGTTTATTTAGTTTATTTATTTGTGGTATAAATTGTTTATTTATTTGTGGTATACATTGTCTATTTTTTGTTGTATATTTCAGGTATTTTTTGTGCCATATTTCATGTATTTCCTTTTGGTAGAATTCATGTATTTCCTTGTGTTATATTTTTTGTGTTTCTTTGTGAAAATATTCATGTAATTCATTTATGATTTTGTTGTTTCCAATAGGTTATTGTTTTACTCACCCCTACATGGTATTTTCCACCATGTGTCGTGTATTGTGCAGATGATCGACACTTTGATGGAGTCCTAGGTGTAAAAGGACCAGGAGGTACATAGAGAGACCAAAAAATCGAGATGTGCTCCTATGGATTTAGAGAGCTATTCATTACCTTTACCATCAGGTAGGGTTTTCTATCTATGAGTTTCTTGAAGTTGTGTTTTCACTTTTATAGACTCTTTACTTTGGTGGGATAGTATTCTTTTCTTATTTACCATCCATGTTTATCTTTTCATGCTTTGTGGTTGGTATCTTAGTGTATGATTTCATTTCTAACTTAGTGTATTTTCATTTCAGTATTTTTGGAATGGGGATGTGTGCGTGTGTACAAGTACATAAGAAAATGCCTCCCATTTGTAAGACATGCCTACTTGGCACTAGACACCATCCCCTAGCATATTGGATGAGGGCTTGTGGTAGACATGTAATGGGCCCCTCTGGGATGGGTCTTGAAATTCTTACTATAACTCTTTATTTACAAATTAAAAGTAAATTAATTATTTTCAAAACCCTTAATCTGAATCCTTTGTCTCCTTGAATTATGTTATATGTGCACTCTTCCTCCTCTGAGGTGGGGTGCTTACGAGAGGTGTAGAGATGGAATGAACATGATCATAATCCATCCCATTTTCGACAAAGATGAGCTCTCATCAAATTTACCATCCCTTAGTTTCGACCCATCCACCGTCATTATCCTTTATATAACGTTGAATTAACCATGTGGGGAACTGTAGGTCCTAGCTGGTGATTTCATGGGGGGTCAATCAGTCATGAAATCTATTCTTCTCAGATATAACTTCCTCAGCTGGTCTCCAATGAGTTTATTTGTGGAAGCCATAATTCCAAACGACTCTACTATCCAGGATTCAGGAACCTAATTTCCAAAGGCAGGCACTCGTCAGCTGATGATTTGGCCAACGACACTTGAGGACTCTATTGGTCGAGAGGACAGGAGTTCAGGCCCACCGCACCCTTCCGGAGGAGGATATTTTCTTGTTCTAGGACTCTCTTATAGATTTAAGTTGAGTTTATATGTTCATGAATCCCTAGTTCATTCCTGAACAGTGTGTTCGTGGGATAACCTTGGTTTTTGAAACCATCATAAACATGCATACATTTAATGCTAAAGGGGTGATGCTGAATTAGCCATATTATAAGGCACTCTAGAGTTTTTATTCATTCAGGGGGGGAGGGTGACATGATGTTGGGATCGGGCCCACATGTATGGTATCCTACTTATCCTTGGGAGAGGAATCAGAACCCACATAGTGTAGAATGTGTGGGGATTATGTGATGAAACTGTCCATTTAAGGGTGCATGATTGGGTGGGCCATTTTAGAATGGGCATCGTTTTTAGCTCGGGCCTTTTGGAAGGTATCCTACATATCCTGATTTGGTCAGGAATCAGAGTTCTCGTAGTTAGGAAGTTGTGATGATGTTGTAGTCCCCACATGTCTCAAATCCCACGTGAGTCATTCTCGATGTGAGAAACCAAAAGATGTGAAAGATTCAACAATGCACATGCCTACTCCCCTGTTGGTGGGGGATGGATAACCTTCAATGGATGAGGATGGGTAGACTATGGGTGAGGGAGAAAAGGGATGATCCTTTCCATGTGAAATGAAATTAATGTTCATGAAGTCCGCCCTTAGGAGATTAGGGGCATACCTCAGTTGGAGGGCCCTAGTGCATGTTCAATGAGGTATACTAAAGTTTAATGTCATATATCATAGATAATGGCATCATAGTTTAACATGATGTGGATCAGACTATTTGGGGTCTTGTAGTTTAGGGTCCTGAGATGAGGACCAATTTCTATAGAACCCGTGATTAACTAGAGAGATATCATGTTTGGATGTTCCTATGTGCCTCGAACATGAGAGGGGCGAAGTGTGTAAACCTAATTTATCGAGGATCCAAGATCAAGGAAAATTATATTAGGTATGGAATCCTTTGAGTCATACAGAGTTAAGAAATTATTCTCCTAAGTAAAAAATTTTCCTCTTGTTGACATGCCATTTTTGTGGGTAACATATCCAGAGCCACCAGGGCATGATGTGCATAGTCAAGAAGAGGTGTTCTCAGGTCACTGGCCTCCCCCTTCTGATGGACATAGATTTTTATGTATATTCAAAATCTCCTACAATACTACATTATAATATCTTATATCTTGTTTGAATACCATATAGTTTAACGTCATGTAGTTTGGATGAATACCGTAGAGTTTAATGTGATGTGCTTTGGATGATTATCCTAATGTTTAATGTCATGTGGTTTGGAAGAATACCATAAAATTTAATGTCATGTGGTTTGGACAAATTCTGTACAGTTTAATGTCTTTTGGTTTGGATGATAACTCATTGATTACGGTCAAAGATGTCGGACCATGGAGGGAAGGATCCATTATTAATTGAAGGATAATCAGGGTGGGATGTTATGGCATCCCTCAAACATGATAAGGAAGGAATATGTAAAATGTGAATTTATGTATTCTTGGATCAGGAGAAATGATATGAGGAATGGAAGCCATTGAAGTATACCGAGGAAGGAAAAGACTCTCCTTAGGATGAATTTTCCATTGATTGACGACTATCTTGTAGGCTTTATTTTCAGAGCCACTAGGGCATGATGTGCATAGTTAATCAAAGGTGTCTGTAGTACATTGTCCTTCTTCTTCTGATATCGGTGAAGAGTTTTGAGGATCTAAAATCACCAGATACACAAAGTTTGATGGATGGAAAGGATGTGTTTAGATATTTAACGAACACTCATGTTGTGATTGTCCATGGAGTTTTCGGTCATCCTAGAATAGATGGTAGGTGATAGGGTTTTTTGGGAGGTGCATGAAAAATGACTCTTCTCATGGTATTTATGGGATGGATGTTTGGCCGCGTATGATAATACATAGAGGATTTTTTCATGTATAATTGTACGAAGAGGATTTGTCCGCGAACTATATTCTACATAGGGGGTCAGCGTACTATCTTCCGCATATGGGCATCCACGTACTTTTTTCCAGCATATGGGCATCCAAGAACCGTTCTTATTATATTTTTCATTGGTTATCTGGATGGATATCATAAGGATCCTTCGAAATTGGTTTGTGGGGTGAAATATTATGAACTAATTTCTCCATATGGATTGTGAGATGGATTCTGCAAACTATTTATTATTCCCGAGATGGAATCCATGAACTGCTTCGGGTGAGGGAGAAATTCATCCTGAATCCACTACATTCTTTTCCAACTTTTCACCCATCCCTGAGCTCTCTCCCTCATCTTCATCTATATTTTCCCTTTTCCTACATTCCCCTAGTATTCCTTTAATAGAGAACCAAGAAAGTTGTTTCTACGGTATGCACAATACCTTCTCTGGAGGCCCATAGTGGAAATCTGTCCTGCGGAAGACTCGGTCATTCCAGAGTTTGTGGATCTGTAGTACGGTGTTGACTAATTCTCATCCTTGCACCACATCATTCACAAGGATGGTATGCGGGCGATATATTTTCCAGATTTTCGCTAGAAAAAAATGGTTCACAGTGGCTTCAGTTCCCTGGTAGAAATTCAGCATGAGAAACTTCATACGTTGTCCAATACCTCATGGGCCAGTGCGTCATAAGCCATCTGAAAACCAGTTGTTCATGATTTTTGATTTCCACTAACTTTTCTTGGTGATGGTATGTGGCTAAATAGGATTCCTTGGCAAAATTTTAATTCTTTAAATTTATTCTAAAATTTTAAATCCAATTTTTTTACTGGACATGTGGGAGTATTTTATTTCTATTGATGAATTTTTGGGACCCTACATGCACCATTATGGTTAAAAAGATTGTTGGATTTTAATGTTTCCTTTTATTCTTCTCACAATAATAAGTGTGGATATTAGTTTCTCTAAACAACATTTTTCGAGATGATGTATCGATAAATGTATTTATGTGTTGTTTATCTATATTATTCAACATATCTTGTATGAATAAAGAGAAACATGGTAGTAAGGATATTAAGATGATATTTATGGGAAATTACTTATTCAAAAGGAAGATTAACTTTAAATAACATGCATTAATAATTGAACACATGATCACATTCTAAGAACCCCATTTATTATATATACTAAAATAATGTAGTGATAATATCATTTTTCAATAATTATCTCTTTCTTATTCTAAAGAGATAAAATTATGATACTTTATTGAACCTTAAAGGTTTTTTTTATTTGGAGACGAGATACATAAACATATTATTTAGGTATATTGTTTATAATATCTCATAACATTTCCCTCAATTTGTACCCTTCTTGAAATACCTTTCTTAAAACCTTTATTCAAAACCTATGTAAATGAATTATAAGAACAATTTTTCCTAGATGTTCAATAAGGGTAAACATTGGATATATTAATCGATGATTATATGAAATCATAAGATAAGTATAATGCAATGATATCCATATGATAAAAAAAATTATACTAGATCATTCATGGATCCTAAACTTGTTTAGTGAAATAATTTTTATCATTTCAAAATATGTGAATAATAAGAGTGAGGAATCATCCTAAATCAATCATGTAGCACAACTTCATATCATAAGTATAAAAACATGGAATAATAATGTGGAACCATCATAAGCATAAAAACCATTTCATATTTCATGTTTAACTACTAAGGCCATAAAATCACTGTGGATGAAGGATAAAAAAATGTTTCCAATATAATAATGGATCATGCATCATGACCTATTTTTAATGGTGGATAATTTATCCTGAGCTATTTCTAAAATTGATAAAGAAAATAAATGTATTTACTATAATTATATAATGAGATATAAAAATTACCCGATTAATTAAAGGGATATATACTTCGCATCCCACATTGCACATAATGAAAACCAATAATATGTGTGCCACAAGATAATAAAATATTGATTATATCATAATAACATAACCTATGAAAAGAAAATGGGTTTTATAAAATTTAAAAATTCCATCATAATTCCATGAAAAATAAATGTGTTTCATATAAATATCATCACAAAAAAATTAAACATCCATTGAAAGAATATGGATATAATAATTGGATTATTTTCCATACAGAAAATAGTAAATATTATAGGATGCTATCATAGAATATAATTCCTTTAAAATATCCCTGGAATATTTCATAATAAAAATGATCTTTTAATTTTGAAATTATTTTTTAATATTTAAAAATTTCCCAAATATTGAAGAAAATATTTTCGTTGAATAAGAACATTGAAACCTGTAACTGAAGCTTCAAATTATTAACCAATTATGATGGTGAGAAATTTCATTCTTTCCATTTACATTAAAAAAAATTCCTTTGGCATTTTGAGTTAAAATTTACAAAACTGTATTACAAAAATGACAAGAAGATTCCATTTAATTTTTTTAGGAAAGTAATGAATGGTTGTAAATGAAATTTAATAATAATTTGAGAGAATTAAAAGTCATTACAGAAACCATTTTAAATAAAACATGGAAATATAAGAAAGAAATACACAACCGAATGACAAAACATAGTCCATTTTACTTAAAAATGTTAATTTATTAAAATAAGTACTTAAAGTGAGTAAAATTAAGTAAAAGATGCATTAAAATGAAATAATCAAAGGAGAATAAAAAATTAAATTGATTTATCATATGAGGATAATATAATTTCCTCAATAGAAATTAATGAACATACAATCCTGAATTAAATAGAAAATAGTCATATACCCTTACCTAAAGTCTTGTATTTATTTGTACGCATTCAAACAACCTATATAATAAATTTGGATTTATTAAAATGGTATTCTAGAACCATACTATAACACCCAGGAGTTTTTTTAGAAAGAAAACAATGTTTGATAGTGTATGTGATACACAACACCGAACCCAAACAAACAATGATTATTTAAATATGAGTATTCTAACCTATCCATTAAATTTACAGATAATTATAGAATTAACTAAATTATTATATATATATATATCTAAAATATATTGATAAATTATTAGTAAATAATTAATCTAGTTTTGGTAATGTCTTTTCTTTCTCTAAAATATGTTTTCTTCAAAAAAATATTTTTGATATCTTTTTATTAAAAATTATATCATGATCATTTTATAAAAAAATTAGAAAATGTATACTATAATATTAAATCCACTTTTTATTTTTTCATATCAATAGAATCATTGGGTAAAATTTTGGGATTTTTTGAAAATAAATATTTTTTAGTGAATATTGAAAAATACAAATTTATGTCAAATTGTCATTTATTTAGATACATTATATAATTTTAAAGTTTAATTTATTTAGTTTTATTTCAAGGTAACATATGAATTATATAGTAAAATTTAATTAAATTATTTCCATTTATATCATATTTATACCGGATTCTAATAAAACCTTATGTTTACGATTAAAAACACATATTTCTGGGAACTATTTTAAACTACATAATGTTTCTATCTTATAAATAATTAAAATAAACCATAATGAGAAATTAATTAAGTGAAATTAAAACATTATATATCTAAATTTATGAATTTAAATTAATATAATCATGATTAATAGTTATAGAATTAAAGTAAAATAATATTTTCTTTGAAAATTGCATTTTTCAGAAAACTACTATAAATCATGCTTACAGGTTTTATTTTAATTTAAATTAATCCACCTATATGAGTTGATTTTTGTAAAATTTATTACATATATAAAATAATAATATTCAATATAGGTTAATATGGTCAACTTAATTTTTTAACAATATGAATAATAACTGTAGTAAATATTTATTCCCACGGTAAAAGGAAAATAAGTTATTTATGGATAAAAATAATTTATTGAAGGATAGAAAAAAATTAACGATTATAGTATGAAAATTTGAATTGAATTTTAATTTAAATTATTATTACATTTATTTTTTATTGTTTTTATTTTATAAATGATTACGCTACTATTTTGATAAAAATTATATTTTGATTTGGTAAAACGGAAATGGTATTTTTGGGTAACATTCAAATTCCATTAAAAAATTTATTTTGATAAAATAATGGATTTTTGGAAGAATATTATTTTAATAAAAAATTGTTATAAATAAATTTTTATAGAAAATATAAATTATCATATTATTTTCATGAAGTCAAATGTAAATTTTTATAAGGGTTCGAAAACTGTTGTTGTCGAAAACACCTCGTTTCTCAATAAATTTAAATTATTAATTTTAAAGTGTAAATGACCATATTTAGAAAATTATGTACATAAAATAAATATTATTTTTGGAATCAGAATATCAAAATTATTCAATGGTGAATTTTTCAAAATTTTATGAGAGACGATTTTTCAAGAAAATATTAAATATCGAATAAATATATGGTTTGGATTTTGACATCATAATAACACAAAAGTGATGTAATAAATACTATAAATCTTATACAGGAAAAAATATAAGTTTTATATTTAAAATAATTTGATTTAATGTTTATTTTATTAATTTTTTAAATCATTTTTGAATCCTCCAAAACCATTATTATATTTAAATGATTTTTAGTCATTTATATAAGAGTATGACTCCCCTTCACATAATAAAGTGTATTATTTTATTAGGTTCAAACCGTGGAACTTTAAAATAATGAAAGAAAATCCAATTTTTAAGAAATCATGATGAAAAACCATGGTAAGGTTTGTGGTTTTTGTTATTTTATTGTATAGGGTCACAAACCTTTATTTGAGAAATAATAGAGAGATCCCCACTCATTTATAGTATTAACCCACAAAATATCCCATTTCTCCACAATAAAAAACTGTTTATAACATCCTTAAGCTTCCATCCCCCCTCCAGAGTCCTCCAATGGTTCCCCCAATCTCTTAAGATGCTCCTCCCAAGAATTTGGAGTCACACTCTCAAGGTAAGGGTTGTTCCACTCTTTTTTTATTCAAGAGACTATTCTTATGTTATGTCTCTTAATTTCAGTTCGGTCATGTAGGGATAAATTTTTACATATCCCCTTTACAAAATAATTTAGTTCTATATCATGAGATTCCCTTTTCCCTCTCATTAATCTATCCAAATGAACCTTTATGTACACCAATTACAATGTCAAATCTTAGTAATGGATTTATCTCAACTCATTTTAATTCAAGAACCTATTCTCGGTTATGTCTCTCAATTTTAATTTTTTTATATTGGGATATGTTCTTATATATAAATTGTACAATCAATTTTATTTCTATATGATGAGATAGGATCACTTCCTTATCCATTTTCTTCAAGTTTTTTCATTATCTTATGAATTCTATTTCCAATTCCAATTATTGGGATATGTTATTCCATGCCCCTATTATTGAATATTATTTATATAAATGATGAGATAACCCCTTTTATATCATCAACCCATTTTATGAATTTTTATATGATGATATTATGCTGTCTAAATTCCACCATGATTTTCCATGAAAAACAATTGTGTAGTGAATACCCATACACATTTCCTATCAAGGGTGTTCACATTTATGCACATACACATATTGATTTTGGACTTACATGTATGTATTCCCAACTACAAGATTGGGGAATAAAATATTATGATAAATAATTCCATCTTTTCTGATCTATGATTCAATCATAAGAATGATAATGAAATGAATATGACGGGTGCACCGAGAATTATATAGAGCTCCAATACATTGGGTAATCTTTAGTCTCATGATACGTCACGTTGCGACATGGAGTGAAATTGATTCCTTTATGGGATTTTTTCTATTTTCATATCTGGTATTTTAGACATGAAATACATTTATGATGCTTTGTTTTATGTTTTTTCCACATTTCCCATGATTCCTTAATGTTGTCATTATATATCATGCCTCATTGTTCAGGTTTATGATTCTCACTTATTTTATTCCTTATTGATATTCCATTTTATGAAAAAAAAATACCTGATTAATGGTATGCCATTTTTATTACCTTACTCAGTTTATAGCTCTCCCTTTTCTTATATATGTCCACATGTAATCCCATGGAGTTTCATGTGAGAGAATTATAGGATGTTTTCAACAAAGACGTTTTTTTCCTATTTAAATTGTTATTTATTGTACCTAATTACCAAAGAAACAATAATTATTGATATTTTCGGTTTTATTCAATGTAATATTATTAATAAAATATGAAATAAATTATATTAAAGAGTAGGGTTGTTATAGTTTCTTTCAAAGGAAGAGTTTATTTATTTCTGGGATTAAGATTGGAAAACTTTATCGAAAGCCTTATGGAAAAGATTAAATATAAGAAAACATCACTAAATTTTGGTATGTATAGATTAAGTGGTTTATCAAGAAAATACATCTATATAATTTTACAAAAATTGGATGTGGCTTTGGCATAGATGCACATAATGGTAAAACCCAAAAACACAGCATTGAGCTAGACTCAATCAACAATTAGTTAATGACAATGGTCCTTTTTGCATGCCCATTATGAAACTCTCGAGTGATATGCTTTGATAAATTAATAATCTCATTAAGAAAAATTAATGAGGGAAGAAAAAATACACATAAGAATAAGTTTTAGGAAATAGATCATGGATAACATCGAATGAATCCTAGAAATTCATATGTTAAAAAATCATTATAATTTATTATTTATCCCATTACAGTCATTTCTAATGAATTGATGGTCTTATCACCCATCATAGATTTATGGTTTTGCAGTAATTGAATTTATCCTATCAATGTTCTCTATAACACTGAATGAGTTATTTGGAATTAATTGTCTCTTCTATTTCAATGTTTTCACTTCCCAATAAAGTTCTCATACCCAGAAACCTAATTATGTGATGACCTTCATACTTCCATTTCTAAACTTTTAAATTGATGGTTGATTAACTATTTTTATAATATGAGTTTTCAAAAATGATATTATAAATTCTTAAAATATTTCATACAAAGATTAAATTATAGGGAAAAAATTTATTAAATTTGGAAGAATGTAACACCTTAAGTTTTTTAAAAGACAAAACTATGTTCGATAGTTTATGTGATAGGCAACACAGAACAATAAAAAACCATGATTATTTAAATATAATTATTTTAATATATATGTTAAATTTAGGTATCATAGTATTATTAAGTAATTGATGAAATATATATTTCTTAAATATGTTGATAAATTTTATTTAAATAATCAATCACTTTTTCTTAATGTCTTTTCTTTCTTCAAAATATGTTTTCTTAAAAAAATATTATTTATTTATTTTTAATAAAAATAATAGTATGATTATTTTATAGAAAAATTTAGAAAATTTATTATATAATATGAACTAAACTTCTTATATCCTCATATAAATTTTAAAATGTTGTTAAATTATAGCTTTTTTCTAAATACTTATTTTTCAAAGAATAGTGAAAAATACAGTTTTTATGTAAAATTTTCAATTATTTAGATAAATTAAGTAATATGAAATTAAAAATATTAATTTAATTTTATTTAAAGGTAATATAAGTATCAATTAGTTACATTTAATTCAATTATTTACATTTAAATCATTTTATAGGAGATTTTAATACCACTTTATTTATATGATCAAGATATCAATTTTCTAGAAACTATTTTAAAATAAATAATATTTCTCTCTTAATATTAATTAAAATAAACCATAATAAGAAATTATTTAAGTGATAATTTTAGATTATATATTTATATTAATGAATTTAAATTAATATAATTATGATTACTAGTTATAGACTAAATGTAAAATCATCTTTTCTTTGAAAGATACATTTTTTAGATAACAAAATTCTATCATGCTTGGAGGTTTTATTTTAGATGTTATTATTCTGACTTTGTAAATTGATTTTTATAAAATTTATTTCATATTTTGAATCATAATAATTAAAATTTGTTAATAAGGTCAACTTTAGTTTTTAAAAAATATGAATAATAACATTAGTATATATTTATTACCACAACAAAAGATAAATAGGCTAATTAAGGGAAAAATAATTTATTAAAGACTAGAAAAAAGTATGCTTTGTAGTATGAATATTTTTATATCATTTTAATTTAAATTATAATTATATTTATTTCTTATTGTTTTTATTTTAGAAATTATTAAGTAACAAGTCTATTAGAAATTATATTTTCATAGGAAAAACAAAAATTTTATTTTTGGGTCAAATTAAAATCAAATTAAGAAATTTATTTTGATGAATTTATGTATTTTTTAAATAAATAATAATTTATTAGAACATTTTTATCAACTAATTATTATTCAATATAAATGATCATATTGTTTTTATTATGTCAATTTTAATTTTATATTATAGTTTGAAAACTGAGATTGTCAAAAACCTAGTATTTCTCAACAAATGTATATTCTTATTTTAAAAATGTAAATAAACATATTTAGAAAATTATTTATTTAAAATTAATATTATTTATGGAATCTGAACATCAAAATTTACCAATAGTGTTTTTTTTATAATTTTCTAAGATAGTCTTGTTTTCAGATAAAAATTCAATACTATATAAATATATGGTGTGTATTATGACATCATAATGACATAAAAGTGATTTAATAAATACTATAATGGGTGTAAAAGAAGAAATATATTTTTTAAATTTTAAATAATTTTATTTTATGTTTATATTATTAATTTTTTAATTCTTTTATGAATCCTACAAAACCATTAATATATTTTAAGGTTTTAAAATAATTTCTTTAAGAGTATGACTCACCTGAATATAAGAAAGTGTATTATTTTATGAAGATATTACCTTGGACTTATAAAATAATGAAAACCACTCCCATTTTTTGAAATAAATGGGAAGTTTTTTTATTTTTTTTTATTTTTTATATAGGGTCTAAAACCTATGTTTGAGAAATAATAAAGAAATCATCACTCATTTCCTATATAAACCCCCAAATCTCCCATTTATTCTCACTCAAAATCAACAAACCACGCCATAACAGTTCCCTTCCATCTCAATAATCCTCCCAAGTTGCCCTTAATCTATTAAGAAGCTCCTCCCAATCATTTGGAGTCACACTCTCAAGGTAATGGATCTTCAACTCTCATTTTTATTCAAGGGCCTCTTTTTTATGTTATTCCTCTTAATTTTACTTTTATCATGTTGGGTTATATTCATCCATATCCCCCTTACCATCCAATTGATTTCTAAATTATGATATACCCATTTTACTCTCATTAATGTCTCCCATTAACCTTCATGTACACCGGTTACCTTTCCAAATTTTAGTAAGGGAATTGTCTCACGTCATTTCAATTCAACCACCTATTTTATGTTATGTATCTGAATTTCATTTTTTTTCGTGTTGGGATATGTTTTAAAATATATTCCTTATAGTCCATTATATTTATATATTATGATATACCCATTTTACTCTCATGAATACCTCCCATGAACCTTAACGTACACATGTTACCATGCAAAAATTTAGTAAGAGATATTTTACTTCTCCTATTTATTCACGTTTCATCATTATATTATGCCTTATATTCCCAAATCCTATTTTTGGGAGATGTTATTCAATGTCCCTATTGTTGTCCATTGTTTACAAATTATGAGACACCCACTCTGCTCTTATCAACCGATTTTTTGGAATTTTTAAGCGATATCGTTATACTGTCAATCTTCCACCATGCTTTTAATGCAAAAAAGTTATATGGGGAATACCCATACCCATTTCATATCAAGGGTATTCACATTTATGCACTTATACATATTGATTGAATAATTAAATTCTTTTAATACACTCTTCATCATCATGGAATAAAATATTATGATAAATGATTCCATGTTTTTTGATCTATGTGGCACACTTAAGCATGCTAATGGAATTAATGTGAAAGGTGCACCCAAAAATATATACCAATTCGATGAATTTGAAAATTTTTAGTCTCATGAGACATCATTTTGGGACATAGAGTGAACCTGATTACATTTTGTGACATTTTAATCATGATTTCTTAGAATTTATCCTGGACATATGTTTATTATGTAGTGGTTTAAGTTGTTTATACATTTACCATATTTCATTTAAGTTATTATGCCATACCCTACCTCATTGTTCATTTTTATGAATCGTACTCATTTTATTCCCCATTCATATTCCTATTGTCTAACATGGTTTACCAGATTATTGGTATTCCATGTTTATTCCATTACTAGACATTATAGATCATCCCTTCCATATATATGTCCTTAAGTTATCCTATGCAGTTTTAAGTGTTAGAATGTTAAATAATATTTCAAAAAATATATTTTTTTCCCATTTAAATTCTTATATAATGTACATAATTCCCAAATACACTATATATATCGATCTTATTGGTTTTATTAAATACAATCCTGTATGATAAGTCATCTATTAATGTGAAATAAATATAAGGGTTTATATACATACTTATACAAATCACACAATATATGATTTATATGTAACATATTATCCTCCATTTATTAACAATTTATTCATAAAATTTCAATACTTGATGATAAATGCTTCATTTTTCAGGCATGCATTGGTTTCGTAGTCACAGTCAGTGTACATTAATCCTAGTTCTACCATCTCCAAAAATTAAATCATTACATAAATATCGTATATATAAATTATGTTTACATTTTTAGTAATACATAAAAGGTATTGATAAAAAATGAATTACATCATTTGTGGGGATGGTATCCATACATACGAATGGACATTATTTCTACTTCTCTACAGATGAAAAACGGTAAATAATAATTAATCATTTGAGAATAAATATTATATAATATATATTCATTAAATTTACCCTTATTACCGTCCATGTAAAATGAAATTGAAAAATGAATCATAACACTTTTTATAGGTGGTAGTCCACACATACACATACAACATTTGGGAAGAATGTGGATAATGGTTATTCCATAATCATAATAATAGTTCATTTTATTTGAGATACTTAGTACCTTATTTTTTAATATAAATCATATATTTAGAGGAGGTATAATAATAAATAAATCTTAAAAAACATGGTTCTGATTTATACCTCTTCATTGAGAAACATTCTTTGACATATATGTGAAGCCTTGAAAAGATGGTCTTTTGGAAAGAACAGACAATTTAGGATGTGATCAACGAATCTAGGATGATATTAGGTCAATTATTGGCTAATCTATAAGGCTCTAACTTTTGTATTAATGAAGGATATAAGATAAATTTTTATAAGTGAGCAGGATGGGAACTCTTGGAATTACGTAAAGTATTAAATTAATATAAAAAATTTCATGGAATAGTGGATCCAAACAGAAATAATTAAAAAAATGGGGATGATTCTAAAATATCTCATATAATAAAATTCGAAAATATTTTGGTTTTGTTTATGCCCTTATATCTTAGTTTAAATCCCTTTCTAAACCTTTTGACAATCAAAAAAATATAAATGTTAACTACTCTTTATGGGTTAAGAGTGTTACCCTAAAAGGAAACATGCTCATAAATGTCACAATGTCTATATTTTAAGCCATATCCTATTCACAGTGCCAAATATAGTATTTTTATGAATTTTAAATCATTTTACAAAATATTATTTACTATAAAATATCACTTCATTTTTAAAACTTCTTTAATGGACTTTTAGATTAACATGATAGTAAAGAATTAAAATATAAACATTTCACACATCCATAATATGTTAATTTTTTTATAAAAATCACCTAACACAATAAATCATTCAATATTTATTTATTTTAATATTGTTAAAATCATTAATTTTTATTTTTATTTTTATTTAATAAATACCATGTTTGAATCGAAAAATTATTTAAGGAAATTAGTTTTTCACTAAAAATTTAAAATAATATAAAATTATAAAAAATAAGTTATGTTTTAGATAAAAATTTATAAATGAAATTATGTTTTTTTTAATCCAAGTAAATTTTTTTAGAGATACTTAATTCAAGATATCTATTTCTTTATTATTTTATTAAATTCAATATAAATGTCATAATAATGAAAAATTACAGGAAGTGGCCTTATATTGTAGAATTGTAGGGTAATTGATGAAATACACTCAATCAATTTGATACAATAAATCATTTGAATGAATTTGAAGCCTTGTCACATCATTTTTAACTGTTATTAAATCATTTTACATTTACTGTGCTAATAAAAATATACTATGGTTACCATTAATATTTAACAAAAATAAATTGGATCTTTTTACAAAATTTTAAAAAAATTATTCAAAATATATAATCCATTTTTAAAGATTAAATTTCTATATTTCGACCAAATTAATTTAAGATATAGAACATAATCCAACAAAATATGATGTTTTAAATGTATTTTTAAGTATTAAACTGTTTTTATACCAAATTCAACCACAAATTTGATTCCGATGAAATTTACTGGGTTTTTGGGAACACAATCGAACCAAATTTATTTTCAGATTTTTTTTAAAATATATCCTTTTAAATTCTAGAGTAAAATAAAAAAGATTCAATAAAAAATAATTATTTTTCACTATTAAAAAGAAAATAAATTCTTTTTAAAGGATCCCTAAAATTCACCCAATGAGAATTTTGATATATTGATTTCAAAAATGATATCCATTTTTTTAAATAAAATTTATAAATTTTCCAGAAATTGATTAGAATATTTTATCATAAAATAGAATAAAATGATATTTGTATAAAAAGTTTTTTTCTTAAAAACCATTACTAAAAATTTTGTGATTATTAATTAATACATTGCTTTTTTATTAATAAATTTATATATATATATATATCATAATGTGGTTAATCATATTCATACCCGCTAAATGAATGGCTAGGTGATAACTATCACATTACATAATAATATTTCACTATTATAGTGTACTTTTTAAATCAATGTGGTTTTGCTGGAAATCATTAAAGTGATTCAATGAGTTCAAAGGATACACCAACAAATATCTAGCAACTTTGAGACAGGGCTACGTGGCCGAGCTACGTGATAAAGCTACGTGGCCGAGCTGCGCGATAAAGCTACATGGCTGAGCTACGTGATAAAGCTATGCATCTGAACTCCATGTGAAGAGATTTGTGATGCCTTTACGTGGAGCACCTGCATGGTGGAGGTAAGAAGCATATCTACGTGACCAAATTTTCTTTATCCAGGCCCATCCATGCATATAAGAAGGACTCTTGGGCTCCCCATTTTCAGACTGAAATTTTCTGAAAGACTATCTGAAGCTCCCATTGCATATCTCTTTCACCTAGATCTCCCAAATTGTCCCAGGTAGTTTTATAAAATACAAAAGAAGGGATAATTAAAGGGGATATGGATGTTTTTAAGTTCTTTCACATTCTCTTCAGTCATAATCCAAACCTATGCACTGTACTTACGCGACACACTTGCGCAAAAGGGAAACGCGAGGTACCTATGTGGCACATCTGCACGAAGTACCTACTTGACCAGTTCAAATACCCTTTGAAGCCTTTCATGGCGGGGTATCTCTTTCTCCGGTTCCCTTATTCAAAAGGGGATAAATTGAAGCCTCCCCCAAAACCTCTTGACTTCTCATACCTTTGGGAAAGACACATCAGTGTGTCTCCAATTTGGGTTTGTATTTCCGCGGTCATAGGTTTCGAACTTTTGTTTCACAATGGGGTTAAGATTCAAGGGATGTTTGTGGGTTTGTATATCCACAGTCATATGGACTTTTCTCCCTGTAACAGTGTAGAGAAGTCCCCGGTCTGGAAGATGGTGGGCTTCTGGCCTCTCCCTTTTCAAAGAGTTGACCTGGGACCTCAGTTCTCCGGTAGGGAAGGTACACTTCACACATTCCATTCCGTGCAAGTATACGAGAAGTCTCCCTCCCCTACCAGAACCATTTTCAGGGAAACCATCCGGGTATCTTCCCCTCACCTTCGCCCCTTCTTTCTTGCATTAGACCCTTGTCCAATGTAAATAGATTAGAGTAAGGTTCATCGCCTCACCCTCTTCCACGGTTAACGCTCCCTCTTCCATCAGTAGAGGAGGAGAAGTTTGAAGTGTCATTCTTGAATCTTTCACATCATATTTTTTCTCACACCGAGCATGACTCATGTGGGCTTAGAGATACAAGATGATTATAACATATGCACAAACACTCATTTTGAATGAACTACAAGAACTCTGATTCATGTTCAATCCAGGATATGTAGGAAACCCTTTTAGGGCCCGAGCTCACTGGATATCCTCCTTAGGAATCCAACCATAATTCCCCCAATTTGGGCATCCTCCTTAATAAATAAGCACCAAATACAAACCTCAAATAATCAAGGCATCCCTTTTTAGGAAGTAAGCCCAAACTCATCTTTCTCAGAGGAATATACTCTCCTATGAGATTTATCTAACTATGTGGGCTTTGATTCCCATCCATATGGTATATGTAAGAAGCCTCATTGAGGTTCAAACCCAACACTTTAAATCAACCCTTTTCTCTTTGGGCCATATTCCCAATAGCATTTAATCATGTTTGGAAACATATATCCTTTCCAAATTTCCTTGGGATGTTTTTACATAAGTCCAACACTAAGTAGTAACTACACACCTTCCGCTTAGAGGTCCTTATCACATGACCTTAAAAGGCATGATGTGTCCCATTAAGTGGCACCAAACTACAAGGGTTCTGATTCCTTTTACAAGGATACATAGGTAGATCATTTTATGAGTATGATCCCAAGATCAAAACAATCCTTTATCTCCCTGGATGACAATAACCTCCAGAGTTCCCCCCTGAGTGGGTTAAAAACTAGTATCATCATAAATGATGATTAAAATAATCTCTAATCAGTATATTAGAGAATACCATTGATGTAAAACATCTAATAAATACTGACAATTATAAAATTTTATACATGTTAAATAGATGATTTCAAATTCCAAGGGATACTTATGATATACATGGTGAATTAATAAGGATTCATGAAAATATTTTAATTTCAAAGAGAGTCCTGGAGTAGACAATAATTCCCCCCAAAAGGGTGTGGTTAGTCCGACCTCCCATCCTCTCGACAAATGCATATTCTTAAGTATCATAAAGTTTAATACTTAAAGAACTCCTGCCTTTGGAAATCTAGTCCTCTTTGGATAAAGAACATTTGGATGTTTCCAGTTTAATGAATAAATCCAATGGAAACCACCTAGAAACAAAGATTCTTAAATCGAGAATATCATGTTTCAATGACCTATGAAACAAAAATGGTGAACCAGACGTTAATCCTTAACCAATTTAATAATGTTACCCACATTTTAGTCCACTATCCATTGATAAATGAAGGCCAGACAAAGGAATTAATCACGCATGGGTATATCTAACAAGATGTAACATTAATATAAATTTTTTTTGTTCTCAGAATTCCACAGAATTCACTTCAATCCTAAGAATGAATTTCTCAAAGAAAGCATCTATGAACTTCCCAATTGCTGCTCAATTTGAACCTCCATCCACGGGAAGGATATTAACACCAACCTAGCATCTTCAAACGTTGGGTCTTGAATGTGCTGATAAAGTTATATCGCCAACACAGTACAATTCTGAATTTGGAGGCTGCTCGACAGGCCCTCCAGGTCAACAAAAATCCCCGATCACCTGGCCAACAACGACCAATGATCAAGAATAAAACAGTGTCAACCACCGTTTCCAACCATTTTGGGTCTTTATCCTCGGAACTCAATATTTAATCACTCCCATACTACAGGGACGTAGATCAAGAGGTCACTGAAGGCCTCACTTCTAGATCACATGAGTCCTTATTGAGGAATCCCACCAGCAATCACCAACATAATCATAGGGTAGTATATCCCCAACATGATGGGGATGTTGCCTTTGAACATTTGTCCCAGGTCTCTCAGACTCGGGAACATAAGACAAACTGCCAAGGAAAACATCCGGTTAACAGGAAGCAGGTAATCACCACCACCTCCCTCAGAGAAGTCCATCAATCTAACTTGATGGAAAACAACAAGCGGGAATATACACCCGTTTGACTTTATTTCACTTCCCAGCAGACTCGTCTGGTAGTAACACACCAATCCCGCCAGGCAATTCCAATGGATTACTATAGGAAGGAAAATACACATGTTTATAATTCATCAGCCAGTCGGTAGGCTCGTCTGATTGCAACCAAAGAAGCTCACCAATCAAATATGGTGGAAACTAGTAAGCAGGAACATACACCTATTTACAATCTCCAATTCTGTCAGCAGTCTCGTCTGCTAGTATTAAAGGAAACCCTTCAACCATACTTGAAGGAGAATATCTTGCATGCACATACACCTGCCAATGTTCATCAAGCCTGCCAACAGTCTCGTTTGGTACCACCTGGAGAAATTAGTCAAAAAGATCCGATGAAACATTTGGAGCAGACTCAACTCTCTGCCCCTATGCATAAGTATTATCAATATCTGTTTATAGGAAAAGGAGGACATGAGAAGGCACATACACCAACTCCAGAAATGGAATGGAAATATATTCCCGTTCTGGCCGCTAAAGTCACTAAACACATGTTGTCAATGGTGAAAGGGCAGACTCATATCCCTGCCCATTTTCTAGAAACATGTTAGGATATTTTAATAACTACTTCAACGGTATCAGGGGATCATACATATATATATGTCCCCACACATGGGATGACACAACAGCATGCCATCCTAGAGCAGACACACACCTCTGTTCCAGTCTAGGAGGGTCATGGGGGCATACTCTCCCATACCAAACAGACAACAAGATCGGGAACATACACCCTTTCCAATTAGAGGTAACCGGTCTGTTCTAGTTACTAATCCAAGACATGCACATACACCTGCCCATGATAACCACTTTTCCTAGAAAGTGGATCCAACTAAGTATAAGAGAATATTTAAGTAGAAATCTCACAAAATACCGTTGTAAAATCAAGAGTCAAGCTGTAATTTAGCTCCTCTAAACACTAGAGTACATAAAGACCTCAGACATTTATCTGTTGATACTCAAGATCCTACTCTCCCATTAAGAAATTTTTGGAGTGGTAGTTTTAATTCTAAATCTTATCATCAAAAAATTCATCATGAAAACTTGCTTCATGAAAATTCGTTCAATCTAGAGAGCCTATCTTTGGATTAGAGCCATAGAAACCCTCTGTGTGGCTAGAAGACCAAGGAGAAAGAAGATTTATCCCTTGATTTAATCCACCATGGTGATCCTCCCCATGATATCTTTCACTACTAAAGTCCTCTCCGCAGTAGAATTTCGCATTGAAAAAACAATTCTATAATTGAAAATTTAGTAACAAGAAAGACCACCTATCTTGAGGAACTTGAAAACACAAGGCCAGTCATGTCTAATGCCTTATCATTTATGGGTGAAACTCTTTCTCAGTCAGAATACATCTTAATGAAATAGTCATTATCCAAACCTCCCTTGGGTCATTTATCCTCAAATGCAGAGAATCCACTTTGGTCAGACCAGGTGGAGAAACCTCTAGTAGAATATGATGAAGATGTGTTGAACACGAGGAAACATTTAGCTAAAGGGGAAATACCAGTCATGTTATGGATTTCAACAAATTATCAATACGATATTCCAGAATTGATGATAGAAGATTGTATTCATGAAATTTGTCTCAACTTATGGAAAAATCCTCGTCATTTGAAATCCAGATTCTTACTGTATGATGAATATCAAAATAATATAAAGGTAATAGAAGGGTTACAACACCAAATTGACATGGCATCTCTTTTAGTTTCCCAACATCAAAGGATTGAAAAACAACAGAGAACCCTTTAGCGTGTATGTCTCAATGCTCTGAAGAGGCTATGCCAATTAATTTCTGATTCCCTATTTAATGATCACATCAGAGGATGGAGTGCATATAAAGAATTGCATTTCACTGCACTCCAAAATCAGCAAAGTCCGCCAAAAGTGGTTTCATGCAATGTTATTCCCCACGACTGGCCCCAATCAATAGGTGTTTTATGTAATCAAATTTATGCTTGAGAACAATCCTCAACCAGTTATCATCAGAATTAGGCTCAAGTAAAAGAAGTTATTGAGATACTTTTACATCAATACTCTGACAATCTTGAGTAGGCATCTCGTTTAGAGGATGTCAGGCATCATAGGATGCAAATTTCTGAAATAGAACAATGATATTTTGAAATAGGTGGTGTAAATGATGATCCAATAATGCACCCAGCTAATGTCAGAACCAAAATCTGAAAAATTAGAAGAACAGTTACATGGATTTCAGCTATTGCAGTTCAAGAATCACCCCAGGTTGTGAGGTTGGGAGTTCATCTAAATCAATCTTTGAATTCATTAAACAATGTTCAATGATTTGAAAAAGAATAACAAGAACAACCCCAGCCTAAAATGCTGGGGGCGTTTACACATTTTCAATCCCCTCATCAGCGGAAGTCAGTTTTCTCCCAATTAGGGAAGAAGCCACAAGGAAAGCGAATAACTGAATTATCCAATGATTCACTTCAGATTATTTTCCACCAAACAGTTCAAGGTAATTCCTTATATAAGAGAACAGAGTCTCATAGAAACCTCAAAGGGAGACAATCTAGCTGAAGAACTAACAGAATGGAATCAATGCATTATGCATGGATAAATGTCATTAAAGTCACTGTCACTAATCCCCCAGAACATGAGGCTCACTCAGAATGATCAGATGAAGAAGTTCCTGTTCAAGAGTTTGTACACATAGAAACAAATGAAAGAGGTATGCGTACCAAAACCAGAGGGTTTCCCAGAGGCAAGACATTCTTTCAGGTAATTCCCTTCCATACTCCCGAAAGGAACATACCAAAGAAAAGGGTAAAAGTCAGGTTATATCCCACATTACCTCTATATAAGGCCAATAACACTCATTAGAAGAAATGTTTTCACAATAAGAAGAAGAAATGATGGAGTCAAGGAGGTTAAATACAGAAGTACTTCAAAGTAGTATTC
This sequence comes from Viscum album, assembly GCA_963277665.1. Lineage (NCBI taxonomy): Eukaryota > Viridiplantae > Streptophyta > Magnoliopsida > Santalales > Viscaceae > Viscum > Viscum album. Next base: position 877,889,597 of record OY728153.1, on the reverse strand, counting down.
CTCCTAAGATTGCTGGAGTTAATCAATCAAGGTAATTTGTTACAGTTATTGGGATGGATCAAGAATATCACCCTTTACAAGTACACCATCATAGGTCTAATCCTATGGGTCATATATGACAACAATCCCCAATACTACTATCAGTGGCAGTACTGGTCGTCACACCCATCCAAACTCCAGTTATTGAACCTGCTCAGGTCCATGCTCAACCAGATGTTTCAAAAAATTAATGACTACCATTGAGTCATTAACATCTCGGTTGGAAGAAATGGAAGGAAAATGTGCACAAGTTCAACCAGAAAAGTGATCTTACCCAGAATGGGTGGATGAAATTCCTCCCCCATCAAATTTTGTGTATACCACATTCCGAATTTTTATGGGTTCGGAAGATCCAGAACAACACATAACACATTTTATTTCTCATTGTGATCCTTTGATGGGAACTCCTCAATAAAAATATTCAGTTATGATCAGGTGTTTCATGCAGTCATTACAAGGACATGCTTTTGTTTGGTATACAAGTTTGCGATCTCAGTCAATTACTGGGTGGGAAGATCTTCGTCAAAGTTTCCTTCATCAATTTAACTCAACATTACCAGAGACGAAAGTTTTTGATCTTACCAATTGTAAACAATGGGAGAATGAAAGAGTTTCGTATTTCATTGCTCACTGGAAGGGATTAACATATTCATTAAGTTTAGAACTCCCTTAAGAAAAGTTGCTGAAAATCTATGTGGCAAATCTACATGATGAATTACACACATTGTTGATCCCTTTGAAATACATAGGAGGGTTTCGATTGATTAATTCAATCTCTCAGCAGATAGAAGACTCTCTTACAAAGACTAAGGCTAAAACTCGTGTAATTCCATCAGTTCTAGGAATGAGTATAGGGAAAGTAGTGACTGCTACAGTTACACTTAGACAAACACCTCTACCTACTTCCACTTCAAAACCTTCATCATATCGAAGGGATCCACCTCTTGAGAGTCAACAAAAATGGCCACCTCGTCAAGATGATCAAAAAGATAAAAGGCAGAAATCGTTTGAGGATTTCGAGGACAATGTTTATTCTTTTCGAAATGAACAAGTTCCTGGTTAATTCATCTCGACTCTAGAAAACAATCTAGTTCAGTTTCCAAGGCCCAAAAGGACGAACAAGGAAGGAGATGAAGACCGAACCAACTATTGCCTATTTCATCTGATGTTGGGGCATCCTATTTAGGAGTGTTTTGTCCTTAAAGATCTCCTGCGAAAGATGGTGGACTATGGACAAGTAAAACTGAAAGGTTATTCCGCCCAGTTATCATGTGTTACTCCTACTGATCTAGAGGAAGAGGGTGAGTGGCACAAAGTCAAAAGTAAAAAGCGTAGAAATATGATGATTGGATGGACAAGAAAATGATCAACCGAACTCATTCCATTTTACAAACACAATTTAATCGACCAATTGTGTCTTCTACTATGTAGACCATAGAAAACCCCCCTTTATTAGAAAAAAAATCTTCAATGAAGAAGAGTAATTTGAAGAAAGAAGAGCAGTCAGAAGAAGACAAGCTCGTGTCAAAGCATAATTTGTCTTTGACTCTGGAAGATTTTATGCCATCTGCTTCAAAAGCACGAGCACCACCCCACCAAACGGCACAACCTGAACTTGTTCATTGGGCAGAATATTCATCAGATGAAGAATTGATCTTTGGTTCTATTAAGATAATTCATTTAACGTATCCATATGCCAATAAAATTTTCAATCATGATGTGACTAAGTTCCCTAGATCTAATAGAGGAATTAGAGGAAGAGACAGAGGTCAAGGATATAGGGGAAGATATATATATTACCGAATCCACTATTTCAATCCTAGCCCTGTTTGAACTGTATATGCGGTAGAAAATCTTGGGAAATCCCTTCAATGGGATCAACAAGAACAAGAAAGTTCTTCCACACATGACAGATTTGATCCTGACACAGTTATTTTGGAGGACCTGTTAGAGGTTACACCTTCCTCACAAAAAATATATAGACCTAGTTAGTCTAATCTGCTGAATCCAGGAATATATCCTGCTCCTACCCCGATACGAGATGCATCTACTGCCAAAGCATCAACTTCCAGGACCCTGCAAATCCAAATTTTTAATGATGGTAAACGCAGACCTTTGGACCAAAAGTATGATATCTTGAAACATTTGGCCTAAGTAATATCCATGTTATTAATTCTGGATGCCTTGAATCTATCAAACGATCTTTGGGAGGGGCTTATTGAGGCTTTTTCAAGTCCTCAATAATTCAAAAATGAAATTATTGTGGATGAGGTCTACAATATAGGGAATAATCCAGCAGAATTCCATGCAACAATATATTTTACAAATGAAGATGAAGATGATGTTGTACATGGACATATCAGACCTTTGTATCTCTCTAGAAAAGTCAATCATATAGACATCTGATGAGCTTTTATTGATAATGGCTCATGAGTAAATCTCATTACTATTCGTACACTTCGTTGATTGGGCCTTACCAAATCTGATTTATCTCTTTCTACTTTGATGTTTCAAGAATATGATAAGACTGAACAAGAACAATTGGGCTAAATTACACTCAAAATTCAGTTTGGATACCTTGAGTCTAATTCAGATTTCATGGCAGTTCATTAGGGCACAACCTTCATCATTTTTCTTGGAAGACCTTGGCTACATCAACATGCGGCTTTACCTTCTCCATACCATAAATGTCTCAAATATTGTTTCAATGGTCAAATTGGGACATTTTATGGTGACAAGGCCCCATTCAAAACAAGTGAATCTCAATACATTGAGGCATAATTTTATCACATTGGGGGAAAGGAAAAATCCACGACAAAGGTCACCAAAATTAATGCTCCAAATGGAATGGATAAGATTCTATTAAACCCATTCATACATGTGAGTACAGATTATGTGTTTCCTATTAGTCAAATTGACAAGATGAACCTAAATACAGACACTCTTATAGAAACATCCATAATGTCAATTACGACTACCAAGCCATACAGTAGGGGAGATATTATTTATTTGACAAGTAGTGATCAAAGCTTAAATTGAGATGTCTACATTTTATCCATTGAAATACAGCAATCCTATACTTCATCAACCAAGCCAGAAGAAGGTATAGCAATACCAGAGGAAATCAATGATGTCAATTCTCAATCCATCACCTCCTCTCTATCACCCCAGGAAGACCCTTCATCATCAATAGGGTCAGAAATATCAGCTTCTTCTTCAAGATGATCAAATTTTAACTTCTCCCCTAACCAGGGAAATTCCGCTTCGTCATATACAATGAAAGTAGAAACAGAAGAAGTAACACATATTGATGAAGAATAGTATGATCTTAGGGATGCTCCTACAAGATTTGAGGATGGTATCTCTACCACTGTGTATGAACTCAGAGAAATAAATCTGGGTACAAAAGAAGATCCACGCCCCACTTTAATTAGTGCATCCATGAATCTTGAAGAGATCGAAATGTATACTATATTTATAAAAAAAATTGAAATATATTTTCTTGGAATTATACAGAAATTTCAGGTCTTGATCCCGATGTTTCCACTCATCATTTTGGTTTTCCAGAAGAACATCGAGGATTCAAGAAAGCAACAGGAAGAACACACCCAACATATGCCTCCAAAATTGAAGATGATGTTGATAAGCTTATCAATGCTAACATCATTATATTAGTTCAATATCCCAAAAGGCTGGCTAATATTGTCCCTGTGAAAAAATATGAATGGAAAAATTAGAGTTTTTATTGACTTCAGAGATCTTAATATGCATTGTCCTAAAGATGATTTTCCAATCCCGATTACAAAACATCTAATTGATGAAATGGCTGGATATGAAGCACTTTCCTTCATTGATGGATATTATGGGTATAATAAAATCTGAATGGCTCTAGAAGATGAGGAGTCTGTAGCCCTCAGAGATCTTCATTTTTTGTTTTGCTATCAGGTAATGCCCTTTGGCATGAAGAATGCAGGTGCAACGTATCAACATGACATGCACCATATCTTCAAAAACCTTTTTAGGGAAATTTGTTGAATGTTATGAGGATGATTTGGTGGTTAAATCAAGACAACATTCTGATCACTTGGCTGATTTGAAAACCATATTCAATAAACTCTGGCAACACAGTTTGAAGACGAACCCCTTGAAATGTGCTTTTGGGGTAACCTCAAGAAAATTACTTAGTTGTGTTATACGCCATCGTGGTATTGAAGTTAATCCTGAGAAAACACAATCAATCCTTGGTATGTCACCTCCTCGAAATTTGAAATATTTATGAGGACTTCAAGGACACTTGGCCTATATTCGGTGTTTTATTGCCAATTTGGCAGGAAAGTGTTTACCCTTCACCATATTAATGAAGAATGGAGTTACCTACCAATGGACCGAAGATTGAAATGAGTCATTTTATGCCCTTAAAAAATTTATCTTGAGTCCACCGATATTAATTCCCCCTGTTGAAGGAAGACCACTTATTCTCTATATTACAGCTTTAGAGTGATCACTAGGTGCCTTCCTCACCCAAAAGAATGATGTAGGGAGTGAAAACAACATTTACTATCTTAGTCGCACTATGCTTGATGTGGAAACTCGGTATTCAAATATTGAAAAGTGATTCCTGACATTAATATTTGCAGTTCATAAATTGAGGCATTATCTACAACATCATGAGGTCCAATTGGTATCTCGTAATAACCCACTAAAATTTATCCTCATTCGTCCAATGCTTACAGGACGTCTAGCATGACATGCGGTTATTTTGCAGTAGTTTGATATCCAGTTTGTGCCTAAAAATGAAATAAAGGGTCAATCCCTGGCTGATTTCCTTGCTGAGCATCCATCCACAAAAGATACATCATTTAATATTGAACTTCCCGATGAAGAGTTCTTCTCTATTCAAGATAATTCCCATACATGGGAAATGTATTTTGACGGTGATTCTTGAAGTCCAACAGGGAAGAGACCGAAAAATCCTAAACTCAACAAGGTTGGATTAGGAATAATATTTATTTCCCCAGAAAAGGAAGTATTTCCTTATTCTTTTCTATAATCGGAAGGTGGTACCGATAATGAGGCAGAATATCAAGCTCTCATCGCAGGTTCATAATTGGCCCTTTAGGTGTGAATGGATCATTTAAAGATAAAAGGGGATTCCGAATTTGTAATCAAACAAATCAATGGGTAATACTCTATCATAAAAGAAGAGTTAATACCTTTGTGTGATTACGTCAGAGAATTAATGGCTGAATTTTCTTTCAGAACCACCATTGTCCTATGTCCCACGATCATGAAATGCCCAAGAAGATGCACTAGATAATGCGGCTACAACCTTGGCAGATCTAAATCAGGATGAGACAATTATCAGCATAGCCCATCACTAAATGGTTTTAAATTTTGTTCTTACCATGAGGGAGGAAATCAATAACATTTTCCCTATTTCTGAACCATATGGTCATACCACGGGATAGAGAACATCCGTCATCGAATATATTTAAAATGGGATACTTCCACTAAATAGGGCTGAGAAGGAGCAGATCCGGTGACGAGCGGCTAATTTTACTCATTATGATGGTCCAAATCACCACAATATCCTTTATAAGCGGGGATTTGATGGGATTCTCTTCAGATGTATTGATGGAGAAGAACCCACGACTATCATGAAAGAAGTTCATTTAGGATCTTGTGGTGCCCACTAATCTGGGCACAGAATCTCCGATCAGATTCGAAGGGTTGGATATTTTTGGCCTTCAGTGATACAGGATTGTACAGACTTCACAAAAAAATGTCATCCCTATCAAATGCATGCCAAAATCATTCATTAACCCCCTGAGTTACAACATACAACTAAATAATCTTGGTCATTTTCCACACGAGGAATGGATGTAGTGGGGCCTTATCATCCCACCACGGGGAAGCAGTTCAAGTATATTCTCACTGCTACTGATTTCTTCTCTAAGTGGGTTAAGGAAATACCTCTCAAAGAAGTTGGAGCTAAAAAAATCATTAGTTTTTCAAAAACTAATATCATCACCCGATTTGGAATCCCTCATACCATTTTGATGGAAAATGCCACCAATTTTTGTACTGCTGAAGTAAAAAAGTTATATCAGGAATATAATATCAAATCTAACCATTCATCTCGCTATCATGTGGTGGCCAATGGATAGATAGAGTCTTTAAATAAAACCCTATCAAATGTACTATAGAATATGGTGGATAAAGATAAGAAAGTGTGGCCTAATAAACTTTTTAATGCTTTATGGGCTTACTAGACCACTATCTTACTACCACATAAGAAACTCCACATTCATTTGTATATGGAACTGAAGCGGTTTTACCAATTGAATGCAATTTCCTCCAGTAAGAGTTGCAATCTGTGATCAATTATCTATAGAAGAAATGTCTCAGAAATGGTTCAATGATTTGGAATGATTATATGGGAAAATATTTCATACTTTACATCGTCTAGAAGTATATTAGAATAGAATTGCATGATATTTTAATAAGAAAGTTTGTATTCGTTCATTCCTTTTAGGAGAATTGGTATTGGTCCTTAGAACTCTAATGATACCAAGAAAGAAACCTCCAAAACATGAGCCAATGTGGGAAGGAACTTATTCCATACATAAATTTTATTCAAATGGAGCATATTCCTTAATCTCAAAGGATGGATAGCTCATCACAACCCCAACCAATGAAATATTTCTAAAGAAGTAATTTGTATAGTTTTTTCTAAATAGTCCTCACTATAAGACTTTAAACTGCACGGTACCACATCCTTGTTGTAAGACATAAAACTGCACAGCCCCCATGTCTTAGTTGTAAGACATTAAACTGCATAACAACCATACGCATCCATGCTGCATGACATCAAAGTGCATAGTGTTTTGGTCCTTGTCACATGACGTTAAACTACTTGAAATCATGTGTACAACTAACATTTTCGCTATAAGACGTTAGAATATTCTATAAGTAAACATTATTAACATCATCAATTTTTTAGTAGTATATGAGTCCCTCTCTTTCCTATGTTAGAGTCAGACCTGCATAGAGATTGTTTCATGAACTGCGTATTGCTTGATTCTCATTTTCTAGTGAGATACATAGAGAGGCCCGTATCACTAATTCGGGGCCCATCCACAGTCACAAAAGTTTCTTATTTTATTTTCTCCTCCTATATATGAATCATATCTATAAAGAGTGTTTCCTTAAGATATATTATTTGGTTTGTATACCATTTTCTGTCTTAAGATTTACCATTTTCTTAGAATGTGTTAAAGGCACCCATTTTTCATGCCAAATCTGATTAACTTGGGGAAAGATTGTTTAAATAACTATGTACGACGTGATTCTCATTTTTTCCAATGAGATACATAGAGACGCCTAAATATCTAATTTTGGGCCCCGCCGTGATAAAAAAAACAAACCCCCTTTATTTCTTGTATGAGAATCAAATATACTTAGGAAATATTTTAATAATTATGCATGAATTGATTCTTTATCTAGCAAGACACATAATGACATTTATATTTTATCCCTTAATCCAGTTACAATGTGTCTTTTCTTTCATATTTGTTCATTCTGGTCTTTACTGCATGACGTTAAACAACATGGAAATTTAACACCCCTGTTTCTCACATGGATTGCCTTTATATTATAAAAGAAACCCTTACTACTCCTTGTTTCTCACACCGAGCATAGCTCACATGGGCTTAGGTATTGGGTAAATGGATTTTTTACATAAATAAGGTTTTTTCAATTTCTTATGGGGTTATTAATGTCCTTAATTCATTTTGTGAAACTGCATAGTATAATGTCTTTACTACATGACTTCAAAACTGCATAATATCATATTCGTTCAACGGATACTAAGAAGGTCTTCATTTCACATATGAGTCGAATATATGTAAAGGACATCGAATTCGTGGTCGATATTGATCTAAATATTTTCCATAAACATTGAACATAAACTCTCCTTCTATATTTCACACTCTTAATCTGGAATATTTTCTTATTTTCATAATTTTCCTTACGGTTTATGGCGACAATGTTTCTAATATCTGAGAGCTCTTATGCCTGACTATGTAGTACGTTTCCTTAGGCGGCCTTGCATAAGTTGCGTACATAATAGGCATGTCAGTCAAAAGATGACACTATTTTACTATACATCATATTCCCTAGTTGGCCCTGCATAATGTAGCCCCCATAATAGGTTTTAAAATAGTGGTAAAATCATTCTTGGTTATAGTATCTTTGTCCCCTTTAATCTTTGATGAAAATATACAAGAATCTGTATTTTAAAATAGTCATTCAAGTATACTTTTCCTGTAATCTTTCTCACAATCTGAAAGTCTCCAAGACCATGGTTTACACATTTCCCTTATCATGTTCCCGGTACACTATGAAATAATCTTGAAATCACTAGACCACATGTTATATATTGGTTTCATTTTTGGTCCTAGTTGTATGAACTAAAACTATAGACACCATATCTTTTACATTTAGATGAGACCATTGTAAAAGTCTTATTCCTATGATTCTTTGGATATCTTGATTAGAGATACTGTTTCCATATTCAGGTACCTTTCTCCATAAACCAAACTCGATGATTTTGAAAATCTGAATCTACATAAACTTTTTTTGACTGTTAACAATAGAACGTCAAAAATTTGAGAGATCTTTTTCCCAACTATGCAGCACATGCATTTTGGCGGGCTTGCATAAGTCTCCTACATAATAGGCCTATCACTCAAAAGATTCCACTATTTGGATATGAATCATATGCCCAACTGGGCCCCACATAATGTAGCCCCCATAACGGGTTTTTCAAGTAATGGTAACTTCGTTCCTGGAAAATCCACACATTATGGTGATGAAGGCTTTAAGATTTGGTATCCATAAAAAAATCATGGCCCAAAAATTCCCCTTGGAAATATTTAATGAATGTTAAAGAAATCCATAGCCATGAAGTTTTTTTGGGATATAATTCAAAATTTATGGTCAAAGCTATTCGACCCTGAATATTATCACTTCATAGTCCAATATGCATGACTTTAAACTTCTAGTAACAAAAGATTTGATACTCATCAGATTAAGAACCCGCAAAGGGCGCTCGGAACAAAAGTCGAGTCCCAGTTCACTAAATATACATTTTTTGTATGATTTAGGTAATATTGATCAATGAAAAGTAAAAAGATACAAAATTTGTGGGGTTATCCATGTAACCCTAGCAATAACCAAAATATGGTCAATCAATCACTCGTATTAATAAGAAAATTTTAAGCACCTCATTCTTGTTATTATAATGATGATTGTTTAACATAAAGGAATCCTTATAATCATTTACCTTTCATATAGTAATCATGAAAGAAGAATAGGAATGAAGGAATGTATATGATTGGAAAGAAAATTTATTTCATTCATGTGAAAATAGAGGGCCATCCACAAACCAGAGCCTCTCTGTCATGTTTTAAAATAAACTTTCATCATGACTTTTCATTTGTTGAAACACTTCAAAACCTCCATCAGCTGCCTATTGAAGATGAAAAAATTGATCAACTCCAGCCTCTTCTGTCTGATGAAGTGCTTCCATAGCCAATGAAATGGCAGTTATCCTCTGCAATCAGGTTTCTCATAATTTTTGATTCAGTTGCTCAAGCCTATTATGAACAAAATCAAGTTGATGTTGAAGAGATAATAACTCCTTAGTGGATTCTTGATTTTGTTGGCTAATATAGTGTGATTTATTATTATGATTTTACTCCGCCTCAACCATTGCATCTTGAAATCCCTTAATATTGACGAGTCATTTAGCCTCTTCAAAATCTTGTCGCAGTTTATGCTCCTCCTCCCATCGGTAGATAGTCTCTGTCATGGCATCATAGACCAGCCAATAATTAAACCCACCAAATCCCAACATAAATAATAATGCTTAGAGTTTTGTAAAATTTGATGATAATTCATCTAAAATATTTTTAGCAATTATGTTCCAGATCTGTTACCATGTCTTCTTACGTGCCATACCAATAGCATATTGCATCTCTAAATTTGAATCTGAGTCACTACAATAAGGTAAAATGTACTCTGGATACAGGTTGCTTAATGAATGGTTTTGTTCTGCTTCTCTTTGGGTGGTAGAAGCTTCACCCTCTGATCTAGGAGCTGATAACCCTTAATAATAAATCAAGTTCATGATTTGTTTCAAATGGAGGAATCAAATATGACTAAGATGGATGACTATATTTACCAAAAAATTAGTTAGTTACATGATTGAATTCATCCCCTGTATTTTAATCTTCGGTGTTTTGAGCAGGTGTTTGTTGAGGAGGGGGTTGAATTTTTTCAGATATGACATTTGAAGGCTCCTAAACATCTCTTGACGAAGGATCCTCTATAAGTGTTTCTTCATCCACAGATGAAGAATAAAGTGGAACACCCTGTTCCTGAATAGCATTTGCAACATTTTCTACCAATAAAGCTGCATAAGGTGATTTTTGAGGTCAAGAATCAATTTGAAGAGAAAACTATGTATGGAATATGCATGAATAGGAACTTACTTCCTTGCAATTCCTCATGGAATTCTCAAAACTCCTTTATGGAACCTGGAATATCAATATTCGGATTAACGGTGTCCATCCTTTCAGTTTATAAAACCTAAAATGTTATAACATCCTCACCATTTATGGTATCCAATAAATGTTGGTTGATGCCCAATTTGGCTCCGCTGACATTTTTTTCAGCTCAATCTTCAATTGGTATTCCAGCATTAGATCTTTCCAGGTTTGGGTTAATTTCAGCATTGGTTTTAGATTTCCCTGGATCTTCAGTGCTTTCTTCTGAAGAAATAAGAATATAAGTATTGAATATTTTTAGTATCCTTTGAAAAAATTAACCAGGGAATTTATTTAATCTTACCATGGCCTTCCTCTCTCTCAACAGATCCAGGAGAAGGTATAGCTGAACCTTTTGACGGTACAAATACGTCAGCATGAACCTGGGTTTCCCATGGGATTTCTTTTTATGGTTCTAGAGAATCATCTCTTAATCCCTTGAGATAGGAAAGAGACATATATCCTATAAGAAGATCAATCATGGTTACCATAACATCTTGTGAAAATTTTATGCTCTGATGATTGTATAAATACTTAATCTTTCAGAGAACGCTTCGAAGCAATCTCATTGATCTTTTGTATTTCTGTTCAAAAGATTGTAGAGATATTGGAACACTTATCTTAGCAGGAGAAACTTGAGGTAATGGTTGATGATTATATGTCGCCATTACCCAAGTCATGATTCTTGCACCTGGAGAAAATTCTGCTGACTTGGGAGGATTATTCGTTATGCCAATTGGTGAACCTGCAGGATTATACTGAGGTGAATCAAGAATCATTTCAGATCATCCTTCTCTACATTAAAGTTGGAGAGATAAATTTTTATAATGATTAATCATTTCAAATTATAAAGAAGATTTGAGATGAAAGAAAAATGGAAATACATTCTCAGTATTAACATAAATTTTCCACTCCTCCTCAGAGTCGACAATTACCCCTTTGCGGACTCCTAAGTCCAGCATATGAGATACTCGTTTAGAAGCTAGGATTTTTTCATCAGTTGAACATATAAAAGTCTCTAGCTCTGCAATATACTTTTGTAATTCAGCCAAGTTATTTTCCAGATTGAAATCAGAAGGTTCCTTGATATCAAAAATATCTGGTATTTGAATTCCATTTGGAGAAATGCCCAGGAATCCCTGAGATCATGGGTTATACTCTCCCAGTAAAGAATTGACGATGGTCTCACATAATTAGATTTTGGCATGGTTGACCATGGAAGAGGTTCAACACCTTCTGATTGAAGATCTTCTTCTTCCCACGATTTCCACACACAACAGTCGTTGTAGCCGCCAGTCGATATACTCCTTTTTTCAGAGCTCCTTGAGGATATGAAGAAACCCATGATTTGGCATACCCAGCTTCTAATCTGATTGACAAATCTGATGGAGGTAATTTAATTGATAGTTTGTATAATTATAAATCTGTGAGAATCCATAATTTTCGTGCTACAAATGGGTGCTTTTAATGTCTGTTATATGTGGGAGGAAGGGTTCTTGACTGTTGAAGACACCTGAACTGACGAGTATACCTATTGGGTACGTAATCCTCGTAGATAATTTCACCATCAATCCGGTTTGATAGTACACCATCCCTGAATGCCATCATATAAGATCTTAGCTCATAATATTCTTTACCATCGTCAATAAATGTTCCAGTTGGTGGATTACCAAAAGGAAAGAAGTTAAATTCTCCTGAGATGTTCAATACCTTTAGTACCTCATCAGGTCTCATGTTCAAAGGCTTAATACCAGAAACTTTCTGTAAACATTGGGTGAATCGACCATTTGGATCTCTAAATGAGTTCAATACTGAGTATAAAGAAAAATGTGTTGCAATCTAGCCCCACAATACGTGAAATAGCTCCAAAATTCTAAAAAGAGCCTTCCCATTGAATTAATGCAGTAGGAGATGGTAAATTCTTTCCAAAACAGGGGTTTCTAGCCTAATATACTTCCCCTCTACCAATTTAGTGACAATTACAAAAGTCCCTTATCTTACACCCCCACCGGACTCACCGACTGGAAGTAAATAATTACTTATCCACAAAGCAAGGAATGCTGCTAAGAGTATGTTTGCATCTATATCAGGTTTGACATTATAACCCTAGTGCTCATAATCGCCTCTTTCCAGTAAAGGCCAATATCTGCCTAAACTACCTCAGTTATTAGTGGAAGGACAAACAGTAGGACGTCCAAAGGTTAAACCTTTCTTTGCTGTTGGTTCTAGGAAATCTTCCATCAACACTATGGCATGAATATCTTTCTTATCTTTAGGTAAATTCCTTGCTATCTTAAATAATTCATGGGCTAGTGGTGGTGTTCTTGTAACATCACCCCATGTTGAAGTAGGCGGGATGAATTCATCATACATTTCTCCAAGAATAGGAATTCCAGCTATTTGGTAAATGTACCAGAGACTAATACCAACTTCGTCGTTTGTCAAATGAATGGAGTTTGTTTTTTTGCTCCATCGGCTCAGTAATTCAGGAATGAGTTCGTTTTTGTAAACATAAGTTTTCCCCATCCAGACAGCTTCATAAATTTGAACATCTGATAATTATTTTATGAATTTTGCACAAGTCTGACATACCCAGAATACCCACATCCACTCGGGTTTCAAACCCCCTCCAGAACGAAGGTCCCAATCTCCTTTGCCACCATTGTATTGATCTGTTTGAGAAGCTCGAAAAGTGGAATCATAAAAATGTTGTATTGGTTCAGCAACATGACCCTTCATATCTAGAGTACAACCACTATGATGAAGGATGAAACTAATAGGGACAATTCCTTCTTGTATTGGAACCCCCTTGCATTAATATTCATACATTTACAGTTGGAATACTGAAGAAACCAATTATTTGGAAAGTACTTCTTAATAGATGGAAAATGGACGTCTTGCAAAATTACTTGCCCGTACAGAGGTAAGTAAGGAAGTTGTGGATAGTCACGCTGGTACGAAATTAGACCCTTCCATAGCCCAGGAAGAGTACTCTAAATAGTGTCATAATAATCTTGCCCGACAATCGTCATCATTTCACCTTGGCGAGCATTAGCTTCCTCAGTATGGGTCATCAAATGAGTTATTCTTTCCTGCAAAAGAATGACCAAAATTAAAGATCCGAATTCTAAATAAGAAAGTAAGAAATTTGGAAAATGACACTTGTCGCGTAGGTCCTTCGACAAGGTCCTTCGACAATGTCCTTTGACAAAGTCAGTCACGTATGTCCTTCAACAAATATCTCAACGCAACTCCATCGGTGAAGTCCTTTTGGTGTAGCTCTATTACGTAAATAATCTTACCTTGAAGATATTTCAAGAGAATTTTGTGAGAGCACGACATGATGCAATTGATCGAATGAGATATGCAACAAGTGTAACACCCAAAGCTTTCACGGTACGCTTCTCTTTGAATAAAACAGTAGCGTGTGTTGTACACAACTTTGAGTTCTAACACACACCACAACCAATCAAATTAGCCGTTATGAATAGTAATACCTACTTTTTAAAATTTTATTAATTTTATCTTTCAAAATGGACTTCATTTTTGGATTTGGAATATGAAAATTAGCTTAGGGTGAATTTTTCGAATTTTTCTTAAAACATTAAATTTTTTATGAATAGTGAAAAACACTAAGTTATAGTTTAAAAGCGAATTTTTATTTAAATAATTATTTATTTTATTTAATTTTAATTAAGGTCAAAATAGATACATAATACCAATATAAGTTCATTGTAATTCATTGTAGTTAGTTTAGAATAATTTTAGATATATAAAAATTTTATTGAACTTTTCACCGTCTTTTACCCACCTCCTAGGAGAATTTGGAAATTCACATAAAACTTAATTTTACCGCTTATGTGAGTGGAATTTTAAAAATCCGAGACACATGGTTAATTTAAAGGAGTAAAATGTGGTTCAATAAGATAAAAATATTTTTTGGTGAATAGTAACTTTTTACTTTTATTTACCACAGTTAAAAGTAAACAGGGTAATTAAGGGTAAATATGATTTTAATATTACCATAACACATGTCCTAATTCTATTGAACAAGTGTATCTCAACCAAAAACAACCTTAGGATTAAAATATTATCATTTAGGTCCACTTGGATTAGATTAGGACATTTATTATTATTTAATTCAAAGAAGAGTTAAAGGAGTTAAAATCAATGTTTAATTACTAAAACATTTTTAATATAGGGTTTTACATAAGATAAATTATATTATAAATATTCATTATAAAGATAAAAGTATTTCCTACATAATGGTATTTTATTTATAATTTTAAGGCATTAAATAATTTAATTTATTTATGACACAATGGAGATGCAGTAATTACCTAATTAATGAAATATTAAAATAATTGATATTATAAATATCAAAATAAATGTAATTTGAGACTTATTATGAATTAAACTAATTTTCTAGGTTACTATGACATATTAGGATTGGTTATATAAATTGTTTCGAAGTAATAATGCTGTTATAAAATTATCCAAAACAAAATACCCAATAGTGTCAAAATTGACATAAAAGAGTTTTTAGAACAAATATTATATTATTAATTGATATTCTATTCCTAAAAATCTATGGTTCAGAAAAAGGACTTATATAATGATATTTGTATAATTAATGGAAAACTTGGGGTCACTTGGAAGTATATAGTATGTTTATTAACTATGTAATATAAAAATACAAAGAGACATGGTAAATGTCAAACTAATTAACTAAGAGTTTAAACTAAAAGATAAGGTTAATATAGTGATCCAAACATTTCTAAAACCTATTATTTGAATGTTGTTTGACCTATAACCTCCTTAAAATTTAAATAATCTACTTTGGATCCATTATAAACCGAATATTAATTTATTATAAAATAATATTTCTAACTTTTCCTAAGGTGCCCCTCACCCCTCTTATAAAAGGGAACTCCCCCTTCTCTCGAATTCATACCTTCAAAGCCTTTGGGATCAGAAAAATCTTCCCAAATACCCTCTAAAATATCCTCCCTTCATCCTAATGTCTTTTATTTAGTCAGAAACACAACCTAAGGAGCCCTGTTGATCAAATAAAAAGGAAGAACCCGAAAAAGAGCTAATGTTTTGACCACCCTCTTTCAAGTTCCTTTCTTCTTCAACTTATTCTTTCTTTTTAATTACGATTCTAAAATAATAACTCCAGTATCTTCTGTGATGTTATTATAAATATGGTACTACCATATTCATTATTTTATTCATCCTTTGAATGAAATGTCACCATACGTGTGTACGTACGACTTACCATCTCCACGTCGTGGTGTAATTGTTATTCAATATATTATTATTTGGATCGGTATAATAATGATGTGAAATTAATTTAAATAATAAATATATCATGATAATAATTCTGTGTATATGATATTCCATCCAATTATATATTATTTTAATATCAAAAGAATGATATTGTCGCTCGTGCGTACGTACGGACTACCGTCTCCACGAACGCGATGAGATTCATTCCCCATCGTATCCATTCCAGAATAATTCACATTTAATGATTAAAAATAATGTTTAAGGAGTTGATATAATTCTGGATATGTATAAGATATAACATATCCATAACAAATATGTCTTGTGTAACAAAACGTATAAAAGAAAACGTGTAATTTAACACCCGAAACAACGATAATACTAAGATATTATTAACAAAGCAATGTTAAAAGATCATATATGATATCATATTAATTTAGATTATTAATGTATAATTAAATAACAATTATTTTACCATTATAAAGGATGTTAACCTACCCTTGACCAAGGAAAAGTACAAGTTAAGGGATTATTTCACAATCTCTTCATTATTCGAGGTTTTTATACGTAATTATCTACTGGGACCTCTTTATCAACCACATCCATGTTTCTTAAAAATGTATTTCAAATCATTCTTACTTTTTTACAGACTATGGTTTAAAGTCATTTATACCCTTTTTGAATTTTTATAAGATGTTTATAAAGGAATATTTCTGTCATTTTCCAAATAAGGTCCTTTTTAACCGTTTCGACAGAATCAAGGTAAGAATGTCTTTTTTAACTTATACGGCGGTTCAGGCTATTTTTCGCCATTATAAAATCATTAAAGATTCCCTTACAAGCTTATAAATATATTTTCATAGTAAATGTTTTATTTTATAACTATGTGACTTTTAAATTATTCCAAAAAAGATATATTTCTCTCAAATGGTTTTGATTTCATCTTTGTCAACATCCTTTGATGGATTTTAATCTTATTTGAAGTTTATTAATTATGATAAAAAACATCCATATTGTATTTAAGGTTTTGTGATATGTTTGACTATGGATGTGTTATTTTTATACCATTCATGTTTTATGGAGAAATTGTTGAAATTTCGTATGCTAGTTTTAATATGAATGTTTATGTAATGTTTAAACCTGTTCATATGAGGAATCCATTAGACTTAATAAGTGACGGGTAGAGCCCTCTATAACTCATTGATGCATCGGTAGGTCTCATGAGACAAACTAGTGTCTTGGAAAAAGGCCTTGAAAAATTGTTATTTGTAGTCTTGGCACAAAGCCTTGACTATGTGGTTATGATAGTCTGGAATTATGCATTCCATCATTATGAAAGTGGATATTGAGTTTGCATTTGATTATTCGACTAGTAGAATATCCATGTGTATAAGTAAATGGTTTTATTTCATTTTATTTCTTCCATATTATGTCGAAGTTCATGTTTAAAAGGCTTTTGTTTTAGTTATACATTGCCTTAAATGATTATTCTTGTTTATGAAAGTTTCCACTATATTGTTATCCTTTCTGGGCATCTGAGCTCACCTCTTTCTATGTTTTATTTTTTCCAGGATGTGAAGAAGTATTTTATGAATGATCTGCACGGATAGTATGAGGGGATATGAGTGTGGACTATGGAGACTATGTTGTTGTAGTTTTCATTTTATGATATAATGTAAACTTTATGAATGTATCTAGGGATTCTAAGGCTACTAAACTAATCGGTCTTTCGAGACATGATCTCTTGTGGTCATGCCAATGTTATGTAATAATGAACCGAATCTGGGTAACTGGGGTCGAGGTGTTATAGTTGGAATCAAAGAAAGTTTAGTACAAACCTTGGAAGCTATATTTAGATAAACTCTGATTGGAGAACATAGCCCTAAGATAGACTTTGAGGATTAGTATAGAAGATATTCCTAGAATTTTGGTATTGTATAGATTTTTTGAGTTTTTTGAGGAATTCATCCCTTTCTAGATACGACTAGGTAGAGGCGGTTCTGGCACAGATGTACCTAGGGGTAAAACATAAAAACACCACTTTGAGCTAGACTTGAATGGGAACTGATGCATGAGAACGGGCCTTGCTGCACTCTTGGTTACGACATTCCCAGGGGATATGCTTAGGATAATTCTCATTTTATTTACAAACCATTATGAAGGTTTTATGAGTATATACTTTCACAAAGAAAACATTTTTTATTATTATGGATTATATCCATAAATAGTTCAATTTATATTAAGTGTTTTACAAGTATGTAATTATGTATTTTGATTCATAAACTGATCTAGTTTATTCCATTTTTTTAGAAATGGCGCTTAGAGGAAGAAATGAAAATTGTATCAATGCATGCACTCCATGTATGGATTTCCCTCCTGTTCAAGATAATTATAGTGGAGCTGGTGATGCAACTGGTGCTGATCAGCTAATCACCGTATTGGGAAAACTCACTCAGGTTATTAATAATAACCTTACCCGGATGGATCACACTGAACCGCAGCGTAGAGGATCAATGTTAGATCTCTTAATGAGGAAAAAAACACCAAAATTAAATGGGAGTACTAATCCCTTAGTAGATGAGCAATGGATAAATTCCCTAGAGAAAATATCTCAGGCTTTGGGGAGTAGTGAATGGGAAAAAGCTATCATGGCAGTTTATCGCCTCATTGGAGATTCTGATCAATGGTGGTCATTAGGAAAAACACAAAAGAAGATGATGAAGTATCACTTATGGAATAGAAGGAGTTCAAAGATATTTTCATAGAAAAATACTTTCCTTTTGACCATCGAGAAGATATGGAAATGTAATTTCCAAGTCTGAGGAAAAAGGAGGATGAGAATGCCGGAAAGTATGAGGCAAACTTTACAAGGTTAGTAAGGTATGTTGTAGATTATATACATAACCCATGAAGTAAGATTGATAATTTATTTTATAGGTTAAAACTGTTTCTCCATCGATCATTAGTCTCACAAACTATCTTGTTGTACGAAGATATTGTCTCATGTACTATCATGGCAGAAAAGGAATTCTCTAAGTCTTATGACTTTAAAGAAAAGTAGGAGAAGAAGAGATCTATTGATCACTCTGGGAATTGAAATAAGTGGAATAAGGGAAAATGTTGAATATCCATCCTACATTAAATGTACGAAGAAACACCCAGGTACTTGCTTAAAAGGAATGGGAGTCTGTTACAAGTGTGGTGAAAAATGCCACCAAGCTCGTGATTGCAAGGGGAAGAAGGAAGCTACCGATGTACAATGCTACAACTGCAGGGAGATGGGATATTATGCAAATGAATTTCCTAAGCATCAAGGGAACATACCTCAGAAATGGACAATGGATAAAGGCCAAGCATTTTCTATCACTACTGCTGAGGTAGAAGTTCCGAAAGACATGGTGGTAGGTAATTTAATGGTTTCCTCGTGTTTAGAAAATGCATTATATGATTCTGGATCATCGCATTGTTGCATATCTTCCCAATTTTCTAAGAAAATTAGATATTTCCAATTTGATTTGACAAGTGAGTTTTCAGTTAAAACTCCTAAGGGAAGTATCATTGCAACAACGTTTTGTGAATTAGTCCGGATTAGATCACATAAATGTTCTTTATCTGTAGATATCATCGTTATACCTGTGATTGAATTTGATATAATCCTAGGTATGGATTGGCTTTCAGACCATGATGCAAAAATTAATTGTAAGAAGAAGGAGGTTACCATTTTTGATGACGATGATAAGGAACACCTTATCTTTAGAGTGGAATCATCACCACCTAATTCTAACCTAGACCCACCCCCAGTAGCTCAAATAAATTCAATTATTGGAGAGGAAGAGAATGAAATAACTGTGGGTAAGGAAAGGAATTTTCAAATTGAGGATGTGCCTATTGTGAAAGAATATGTAGATGTGTTTCCAGAAGATTTACCAGGACATCCTCCCGAATGAGAAATTGAGTTTTCTATTGATTTAATCCCTGGATCAAGGCCCATATCGAAAACCCCTTATAGAATTGCCACTATGGAATTAGTAAAACTAAATAAACAACTAGAGGAATTGATTAATAAGGTATTTATTCACCCTAGTGATTCTCCATGGGGATCCCCTGTCCTTTTTGTTAAGATGAATGATGGATCTATGAGTTTATGTATCGACTACAGGGATATCAATGCTATAACAATGAAGGAAAAGTATCCCCTACCTCACATTGATGATTTATTTGATCAACTGCATGGAGCTCAATACTTTTCAAAGATTGACCTTCGATATGGATACCATCAGTTGTGTTTGAAGAAGGAAGACATTCCGAAGACAACATTTCGAACCAGGTACGAGCATTACGAGTTTACAGTAATGCCTTTTGGGCTGACTAATGCACCCACTGTATTCATGGATATAATGAATAGTTTTTTCAAGGAATATCTCGATGATTTTGTGGTGGTATTTATTGATGATATCTTTTTATAATCTAAAAGATATGAAGATCATAAAAATCACTTGCGCATTATCCGGAAGACTATGAGAAGACATGAATTATATGGAAATTTTAGCGAGTGTGAATTCTGGCTTCAGGAGATTTATTTTTTTTGGACATATTGTCTCTAAAGAGGGAATCTATGTTGATCCTTCTAAGACCAAGGAAAATCAAGAATCGCCAGCACCAATGAGTATAACAGAGGTACGTAGTTTTATTGGTTTAGCAGGTTATTATCAGTGTTTCGTCCATAATTTTGCCCGATTGACTAACCCATTAACAAATATCACACGTAAAGTTGTTAAATTTGTTTGGAAAAAAGAGTGTGATGAATTTTTTGAAGAACTGAAGAGAATATTAGTCAATGCTCCAATATTGGCTCTACCATCATGGAATGATGGGTTTGTTATTTATTGTGATGCTTCAAAGAAATGACTTGGTTGTGTCCTTATGTAGAATGATAGGGTTATTGCCTATCCATCACGATAATTGAAAATTCATGAGAAATAATATCCTACTCATGATCTTGAGTTAGAAGTTGTGATCTTTGCTTTGAAGATAAGGAGACACTACCACTATGGTTAAAAATGTGAGATTTATACTGATCACAAGAGTTTGAAGTATATTTTATCACAAAAAGAACTCAACATGAGGCCAAGGAGACGACTTTAATTACTCAAGGATTATGATTGCACAATACACTACCACTCGGGGAAGGGAAGTAAGGTGGAAGATGCTTTGAGAATAAAAGTTCATGGGGTTTTGAACAATATTAGATTTAAAAGGGATCCAATTTTGACGGATCTAGTGAATATGGACATGGGAATAACCATGGAAGGTGAAACATCAATAATTTTTCAAATAGTTGCAAAAACATCTTTACTAGAAAGGATTAAGAGTTCTCAGACCAATGATGAATAATTTACAACGAATATTAAAGCTGTGAATGATTTGAGATTGTGTGACTTTGTGTATGAAGATGGAATTTTGAAATTCAGGAAGAGAATTTGTGTTCCCGATATACCTGATCTAAAAAGGGAATTATTGGACGATGCTCAAAGTTCCAATTTCTCTATACACCATTGGAGCACCAAAATTTATAGAGATTTGAAGGAACATTTTTGTTGGGACAACATGAAGAGGGAGATTGGTGATTTTGTGTCAAGATGTATGGTTTTTCAACAAGTGAAAGCTGGAAGGTGACATCCTGGAGGAGTCATGCAACCTCTTCCTATACCGGAGTGAAAATGGGACAATATTACGATGGAATTTTTCATGGGGCTACCAAAGACTCCTAGAAGGAATGATGCAATATGGGTTATTGTTGATCATCTTACCAAGTCAGCACATTTTCTTGCTATAGGAGAAGATCTACCACTGGAACATCTAGAAAATATATATATTTATGAAGTTGTTAGACTTCATGGAGAACCCTTATCGATTGTTTCTTATCGTGTACCCCGTTTTACTTCAAGATTCTGGGAGATTCTTTTGAAGGCCTTTGATACTGAACTTCGTTGGAGCACTTCCTACCACCCTCAAAGAGATGGACAATCAGAACGGACTATTCAAACCGTAGAAGACATGTTGAGATCATGCTCACATGACTTTCAGGGTATGTGGGATCAATATTTACCGATGGTGGAATTTTCCTATAACAATTGCTTCCATTCAAGTATTCGAATTGCACCATATGAAGCGTTGTACGGAAAGAGATGTCACACACCAACCTGTTGGGATGAAGTTGGTGAAAGAAAACTCGTAGGCCCAGAACTTGAGGAGTAAAGGATGGTAAAGGTGAAGGTAATCCAAAACCACATCAAAGCAGCTCAAAGTAGGCAAAAGATCTGTACCGATAATTGAAGGAAGGATTTGGAATTTCAGGTAGGATATCATGTTTTCTTGAAGGTATCTCCATGGAAGGGAGTTATACGTTTCGGTAAGAAAGGTAAATTGAGTCCCAAGTACATCGGACCTTTCGATATTCTAGAACGAATTGGTTCTGTAGCTTACCGTTTGGCAATGCCTCCAAATCTTTCCGAAGATCATGATGTGTTCCATGTATCACTATTGAAAAAATACATGCCTGACCCAACGCATGTACTCACCTATGAGGAATTAGAACTGGAAGCTGATCTATCTTATTGTGAAGAGCCCATCGGGATTCTTGATACCATAGAACAAGTGTTGATAAACCGGACGACTCGTCTGGTAAAAGTTCTATAGAAAACCATAAGATGGAAGAGGCAACATGGGAACCTGAGGAACTTATGATGGAGAACCACCTGATACTTTTTATGCAGTAGTATTCTAGAAATTCTGAGGAAGACATTATTTGAAGGAGGGGAGAATGTAACACCCCAAGCTTCCACGGTAATCTTCTCTTTGAATAATACAGTAGCGTGTGTTGTACGCAACTTTGAGTTCTAACACACACCACCGCCAATCAAATTAGCCGTTATGAATAGTAATACCCACTTTTTGAAATTTTTTAATTTTATCTTTCAAAATGGACTATATTTTTGGAATCAGAATATCAAAATTAGCTTAAGGTGAATTTTTGGTATTTTTCTGAAAACATTCAAATTTTGATGAATAGTGACAAAACATTGAGTTATAGTTTAAAACTGAATTTTTCTTTAAATAATTATTTATTTTATTTAAATTTAATTAAGGTAAAAATAGATACATAATACCAATATAAGTTCAATTTAATTCATTGGAGTTAGTTTAGAAAAACTTTATATATATATAAATTTTATTGAACTTTTCACCGTCTTTTACCCACCTCCTAGGAAAATTTGGAAATTCAAATAAAACTAAATTTTACCGCTTCTGTGAGTGGAATTTAAAAAATCCAAGAGACACAATTAATATCAAGTACTAAAATGTGGTTCAATAAGATAAAAATAATTTTTGGTGAATAGTAACTTTTTACTTTTATTTACCACGGTTAAAAGTAAATAGGTTAATTAAGGGTAAAAATGCTATTAATATTACCCTAAAACATTTCCTAATTCTATTGGATAAGTGTATGTTGACCAAAAATAACCTTATGAATAAAATATTATCATTTAGGTCCACTTGGATTAGATTAGGACATTTATTATTATATAATTCAAAGTAGAGATAAAAGAGTTAAAATCAAAGTTTAATTACTAAAACATTTTTATTATAGCATTATACATAGGATAAATTATATTATAAATATTCATTATAAATATAAAATTATTTCCTACATAATGGTATTTTATTAATAATTTTTAGACATTAAATAATTTAATTTATTTATGTCACCATGGTGATGCAGTAATTACCTAATTAATGAAATATTAAAATAATTGATATTATAAATATCAAAATAAATGTAATTTGAGACTTTTTATGAATTACACTAATTTTCTAGGATATTATGACATATTAGGATTGGATAAAAAAATTTCGAAGTAATATTACTGTTATGAAATTATCAAAAACAAAATACACAATAATGTCAAAATTAACATAAAACAATTTTTAGAACAAATATTATATTATTAATTGACATTCTATTCCTAAAAATCTATGGTTCAGACAAAGGACTTATATAATGATAGTATTATCATTAATGGACCACTTGGGGGGTCTCTTGGAATTATATAGTAAGTTTATTAACTATATAATATAAAAATAAAAAGAGACATGGTAAATGTCAAAATATTTAACAAAAAGTTAAAACTAAAAGATAAGGTTAATATAGTGACCCAAACCTGTCTAAAACCTATTGGTTGAATGGTTTTAGACCTATCCCCACCTTAACATTTAAATAATTCAAATTTGAGCCATTAGAAACCGAATATGAATTTATTATAAAATAATATTTCTTACTTTTCCTAAGGTGCCACTCACCCCTCTTATAAAAGGGCACTCACCCTTCTCTCAAATTCATACATTCAAAACCTTTGGGATCGGCCAAACTCTTGCCCAATAACCCTCTCAAATATCCTCCCTTCATCCTAGAGGCCTTCCTTTAGTCAGAATGTCAACTTATGGAGCCATTTTGATCAGATAAAAAGGAAGAACCCGAAGAAGAGGTAATGTTTTCACCGCCCTCTTTCAAGTTCCTTTCTTCTTCAACTTCTTCTTTCATCATGATTACCATTCTAAAATAATAACTCCCATATCTTCTGTGATTTTATTATAAATATGGTACAACCATATTCAGTATTCTATCCATCCTTTGAATGACATGTCACCATACGTGCATACGTACGACTTACCATCTCCACGTCATGGTGTAATTGTTATTCGATAAATTATTATTTGGATGGGTATAATAAGGATATGTAATTAATGTAAATAATAAATATAACATGATAATTATTCTGTATATATGATATAACATCCAATTATATGTTATTTTAATATCAAAAGAATGATATTTTTGCTCGTGCGTACGTACGGACTACCGTCTCCACGAACGCGATGAGATTCATTCCACATCGTATCCATTCAAGACTAATTCTCATTTAATGATTAAAAATAATGTTTAAGGACTTAATATCATTCTGAATATGTATAAGATACAACACATCCATAACAAACAGGTCTTGTGTAACAAAAAAAATAAAAGAAAACGTGTAAGTTAACACCCAAAACAACGATAATACTAAGATATTATTAACAAAGCAATGTTAAAAGATCATAAATGATATCATATTAATATAAATTATTCCTGTATAATTAAATAACAATTATTTTACCATTATAAAGAAGGTTAACCTACCCTAGACCAAGCAAATGTATAAGGTAAGAGAATATTTTACAATCTCTTCTTTATCCGAGGTTATTTATACCTAATTATCTACTGGGACCTCTTTATCATCCACATCCATGTTTCTTAAAAATGTATTCCAAATCCTTCTTACTATTTTATAGACTATGGGTTAAAGTCATTTATACCCTTGTTGACTTTTTATAAGAATTTTATAAAGGAATCTTTCTGTCATTTTCCAAACAAGGTCCTTTTTAACATTTACGACAGAATCAAGGTAAAAATGTCTTTTTTAACTTATACGGCGGGTGCGGCTATTT
The DNA here is from genome assembly GCA_963277665.1 of Viscum album. Lineage (NCBI taxonomy): Eukaryota > Viridiplantae > Streptophyta > Magnoliopsida > Santalales > Viscaceae > Viscum > Viscum album. The sequence continues at coordinate 877,864,113 of OY728153.1, read as the reverse complement.
TCTGCCATTGTAAAATCGTCTAAGCTTCCCTTAAAAGATTATAAAAATATTTTCATAGTAAATGTTTTATTTTATAATTATGTGACTTATAAGTGATTTCAAAAAAGAGATATTTCTCTCAAATAGTTTTGATTTCATCATTGTCAACATCCTTGATGGATTTTGAGCTTATTTGAAGTTTATTTATTATGACAAAAAACATCCATATTATATTGAAGGTTTTGTGATATGTTTGACTGTGGATGTGTTATTTTTATACCATTAATGGTTTATGGAGAATTTATTGAAATATCTCATGCTAGTTAATACGAATGTTTATGTTATGTTTAAACCTGTTCATATGAGGAATACATTGGACTTAATAAGTGATGGGTAGAGCCCTCTATAGCCCCTCGATGCATTGGTAGGTCTCATGAGACAACCTAGTGTCTTGTAACAAGGCCTTGACAAAATATTATATGTATTCTTGGCACAAGGACTTGACTATGTGGTTATGATAGTCTGGAATTATGCATTCCATCATTATGAAAGTGGTTATTGATATTGCATGTGATTATTCAACTAGAAGAATATCTATTTGAATAAGTAAATGAAATTGTTTCATTTTATTTCTGCCATATTATTCTAAATTTCATGTTTAAAAGTATTTTGTTTTAGTTATACATTTCCTTAAATGTTTATGCTTATTTATGAATGTTTCCGCTATATTGTTATCCTTACTGGGCATCTGAGCTCACCCCTTTCTATGTTTTATTTTTCCCAGGATGTGAAGAAGTATTTAATGAATTACCTACATGGATATTATGAGGGGATATGAGTGTGGACTATGGAGACTATGTTGTTGTAGTTTTTATTTTATGATGTAATGTAAACTTTATGAATGTATCTAGTGATTTCATGGCTACTAAACTAATTGGTCTTTTGAGACTTGATCTTTTGTGGTCATGGAAATGTTATGTAATAAAGCACTGACTCTGGGTAACTGAGGTCGGGGCGTTACAATAAGAGCTCCAAACTTTGGAAAGCACAGGTGAAGAAAAAAAATGTGAAAGGTTGAATCCTATTTATAGGCAACAGAATACCTACGCAACAAAGCAACACGTCATACCAACGCACCATAGCTGCACGAAATATCTGCATGATATAACTGCATGAAATTTTCTCAGGACTTGACCCTCTTTTTTAATATATTTTCAGATAAAATCCTGAGGGGGGGATTTTGTTTAACACTCCTTAAAAATATTCCAAGAGTTCAAAGGAAACACCAACAAATATCCAGCAACTTCGTAACAGGGCTATGCGGCCGAGCTGCGTGGTTAAGCTACATGGCTGAGCTGCGCCATAAAGCTATGCGGTCGAGCTGCGCGATAAAGCCACGCATCCGAACTCCGCATGATAAGATTTGTGATGACTTTTTGTGGATCACCTATGTGGTGGAGCTATGCGGCATATCTGTGTGACAAATGTTTCTTCGGTCAGGCCCATCTGTGCCTATTAATAGGACCGTTGGGCTCCCCATTTCTGGACTAAATTTTTTTGAAAGACTCTCTGAAGCTCCCATGGCGTAGCTCTTTCTCCTAGATCTCCAAAATTGTCTCAGGTAGTTTTATAAACTACAAAATAAGGGTTAATTTAAGAGGATAGGCATGTTTTGAAGTTCTTTCACATTCTCTTCAGTCCTAATCCACACCTATGCGTTGTACCTGCACGGCACACCTGCGCAATTGGGTAACGCGGGGTACCTATGTGGCACATATAAGCAAAGTACCTATGCGATAAGTCAGATACCCTTTAAAACCTTTCATGATGGGGTATCTCTTTCTTTGGATCACTTATTCAAAAGGGGCTAAATAGAAGCCTCCCCCAAAACCTCCTGACTTCTCATAGCTTTGGGTAAGGCACATTATTGTGTCTCTAATTCGGGTTTGTATTTCCGCAGTCAGTGGTTTCCCACATTTGTTTCACAATGGGGTTAAGATTCATGGGATGTTTGTGGGTTTGTATATCGGCAGTCACATGGAATTTTCTCCCAGTAACAGTATTGGGAAGTCCCCGGTTTGGAAGATAGTGGGCATCCGGCCTCTTCCTTTTCAAATAGGCGACATGGGACCTCAGTTCTCTGGTAGGGAAAGTACACTTCACACTTTCCATTCCGCGCAAGTATAGGAGAAGTCTCCCTCACCTAACAGAAGTAATTTCAGGGTAGCCATCCTGGTATAAGCCCCTCACCTTCACCCCTTCTTCCTTAAATTGGACCCTTGTTCAATGTAAATAGAACAAAGGAAGGTTCGTCTCCTCTCCCTCTTCCATGGTCGATATGCCCTCTTCCATCAGTGGAGGAGGAGAAGTTTCAAGGGTCATTGTTGAATCATTCATATCCTCTTATTTCTCGCACCAAGCATGACTCACGTGGTCTTAGATATACGTGATGATTAAATCATATGCACAAGCACTCATTCTGAATGAACTACGAGAACTCTAATTCCTATTCAATCCAGATAGGTAGGAATCCCTTTCAGGGCCCGAGATCACTGGATATCCTCATTTGGAACCCAACCCTAATTCCCCCATTTTGGGCATCCTCATTAGGAAATAACCCCGATATACAATCCTCAAATCATCAAGGCATCCCTTTTCAAAAAGTAATCCCAAAATCATCGTTCTCATAGGCCTACACTCTCCTATGAGATCTATCAAACTACGTGGGCTTTGATTCTCATCCATATGTGATATGTAGGAAGCCTCCTTGTGGTTCAAACGCAACAGTTCAAATCAACCCTGTTCTTTTTGGGCCATATTCCAAATAGGGTTTGATCTTGTTCGGAAACCTCTATCCTTTCTGAAGTTCCTTGGGCTATTTTAACATAAGTCCCGCACTAATTTGTAACTAATCACCTTCCACTTAGAGGTCCTAATCACATGAACTTAAAAGGTATGATGTGTCCCATTAAGTGGGACCAAACTATGAGGGTTATGATTCCTTTCACAAGGATACGTAGGTAGCTCATTTTATGAGCATGATCCCAAGATCAAAATAAACCTTTGTCTCCCTAGATGACAATAACCTCCAATTTTCCCCACTGAGTGGAGTAAAAACCAGTATCATCATAAATTATGATTAAAAGAATCTCTAATAAGTATATTAGAGAATACCATTGATGGAAAACCTTGAATACATACTGATAATTCTAAAATTTTACACATGTTTAATAAGTGATTTTAAATTCCAAGGGATACTTATGATATACATGGTGAATTAATAAGGATTCATGGAAATATTTTAATTTCAAAAAGATTCCCGGATTATACAATAATTCCCCCCAAAAGTGTGTCATTAGTTCGACCTCCAATCCTCTCGACCAATGCAAGTTCTTAAGTATCATAAAGTTCAAAACGTAATGAACTCCTGCCTTTGGAAATCATGTCCTCTTTGGATAAAGAAACGTTGGACGTTTTCGGCTCCATGAATAAATCCAATGGAAACTGCCTAAAAACAAAAATTCTTAAATCTATAATATCATGTTTCAAGGACCTGCGGAATAGTTTTGTAAAAAAACATATCAAATAAATATAATTCATTTATAGGGATATATAACATAAAATCTTTGGTTATTAAATTATACCACCATTAAAATGAATTTTTCCCTCAAAATTCCATCACACTAGTATAAAAAAATATGGATATATTTATTTAATCGCATCCTTAGGTTCCCCAATATCATTCTCTAATTTATGGTTTCTCCAAAAAACATTGAACATGTGAGTAGCATTTTTTCATTGTACCTTATATCTGTTATTAAGAATCACCGCTGGTTGATCCTTATAATAGAGATCTAGTGCATGTAGTGTGACCATTAAGTTCAATACTTGCGATGGACCAGATATGTACCTCCTCCAGAGAGATATAAAGAACACATTGTGTACATGAGGTAGATTCACTAAAAGTTCCAAATGCTAATCAATCATCTGATTTCGATCAAGAATTTAAAAGGGACTATTATATCATGGGATTAAATTAACCTTATTTCCATATCTCATAACCTTATTCCAAGGATATATTCATAGGAATACCTTTTCTCCCACTTCAAACTCCATATCTCACTGATAAATTTTAGCCTAACATTTCAGTTGACTCTAAGATTCCTTTATATATTGATGAATGACTCTAACTTTTTTTTCATCTCTGTACCTATATCAAGTCCTAGTATCTTCCTTTCCCTAACTATATCCTAGAAAAATAGAGTGTCTCAACTTTATACCATAAATAGATTCACAAGGAGACATTTTAAATTCTTGAGTAAAAGATATTGTTGTTTGAAAACATGACTAGAGAAAAGTGTTAATACCAACCACCAATGAAATACTGAGAAGAAGATTTCAACATATCCTATATATAATTAATGGTTATCTCATAAAGACCATCTATATAGGGTTGATAAATATTATGGAAAAAAAATATTGAATCCAGATCCGGTTGAAGAGTTCTCTTATATATTGAGGTAATCCCTAGATCCTGATTAGATACAATATAATGAGGTACTCTATAAAATCTAACCACTTAATGTTTTACCAAAAAATATAATCAATGGATAAATATTATATGATGAATATAAAGTGTTCTTACTTTGTAAGGTGATCAACTAAAACCAAAATAACTTTGTTCCCTTCAGATTTATGGGGTAGTCCGATGATGAATTCCATGGTAAGATTTTATCAGTTCCATTTGGGTATGGGTTATGGTTGTAATATTCCTCTACACTTCTATCTCTCAAAAATAACTTTTGGACATAACATCAATATCATCACTCTTAAATATTTCTTTTCATGTTGACCCACTAGATGTGTTCTTTTCGATGTCTATAAATATGTGTAAATATAGGATATTTAGGGAATGATGAACTATGAGAATCAACTAAATATTTTTACTTATAATATTGTATTGACATGACACACACCCTTTTCATGATCCTTGTCATTCTATCACTTCAATGGTTGAACTAAATAACATTTTTAACCTAATTCTATAGTTCCATATATTCCCCATTCACCTCTTGAGTCTTCAAATAGATAGATTTTTGAATATTCATCTGATAAATATTTTATCTATCCAATTTAATTAATATTAAAAGTTCCATATTATATAAATCCATATGTATTGGATTTCTTTCACTCCTTATCATTCTTAAACACTCATGGTCCTTCCTACTCAAATCATAAATACCTTGGTCACCTTCCTAGGGTTGTAAGGTATTGAGTAGTCATAGTATTTAATCCATTACAACTATCTTCTACAATATATATTAAACTATATTAGTGTGAAAATATAAATTAAAAATTTATGATATGTATATATGTCACACCTTTTCACCATACAGTGAAATCCTCCATTTAATGAAAATAATTATTGCCAGTTCTAGCTCCAAATTAAGAGTTGGGTGATTTAATACACATATTTTCAATTAGAATGAGTTATTTTTTATCAAAATTATATTTTAAATGAGGAAACATCCCATTACCTTTTACTGAGATTGTATGGCCTATTAATGATAATTTATGAATCCCTAATTCAGACTTGAAAAATTTTCAGACAACTTATCCTTCATTAGTGTCTTTAAAAAAATCCTATAGTGATATAAAATTTATTCCTTTCTATTTGAATATATAATAATATAATTTATAAATTCTACCAATAACTGGTCAAGGTAATCTCTAAAGACCATATTCAATAAATCCACAATGATAAAGAGGGTATTAGTAAGAGAAAATGGTATCAATATAAAATCATAATTTCCATACCATGTAAAGAATGTAATATTTGGTAAATCATACTAATAATCAATCAATTTATGATATACTGAATTAAGGTAAATCAGGGAATATCATTGAGATTCCCATAGTTGATAAAACAAAACAACGATATGTGATAGAGGAAACTTGTTCTTGATAGTGATCTTGTTAGGTTCCCTATAATAAATTGTAAAGGAACATTGACCAATATTTATTCTTAACAAATATAACTGGTCCACCACATGGTGACACACTAGGGTATATGAATACTTTATCAATATTCTCCTTGAGTTTCTTCTTCAATTCTAGAAACAATATTTGTGCCATTCTATTTTTATTTTGAAATATTTATAGCAACTAGTATGAGTTCTTTGAAAAAATGAACATCATGATTTATAGGAAGTCTAAGAAAATAATATATAAAGTCATTAAAAAATTAAATATTATTGGTGTATCCATATTTTTTACTCTCTCTCCCCAACCATTAAAGATAAATACCATTCATGAATAAGAATAAAGACCCACCAGATATATATAATTTGGTTTTTAATTTTTTATTCATCTTTTCACGGATAAACAATCTTAGGTTCATTTGAAATATGAACTAAGATATATATTACTCACTAATTGATATTATATCTATATAAAATTATATAATTTATGCCTAGAATCAAATAAAATTCAATAAAATTGAGAATATTAATATTTTCATGCAGAAAATTCCGAAAAAAATCAACGAGGGAGTAACTATAGAATTGAGATGCAACCATCATACCATTAATAGATTTCTTCTCTAACTACAAATCTAATCATTTAGGTTTTAAATAAATACTCATTTAAAATTAATTAGATGTAAAAGAGTGGGTAGATACATTATCAAATAAGACATTTTATATTTTAAATTGGATGATATGTGTGTATTTCACCGCATAATTTTCATAACCCACTTCAAAATCCAATATCACATGGGATTTCACTTTGAATTTTGGATTAGTAGGTGTTTGATTCTGATCACAATCATAACTCTTCAAATTCATTCATTGTTTCTTGTAATTCCCATACTCCTTGAATTTAAATCATTAGAGCATGGTAGGGGCATTAGTTAGTGTTATCTTTTCCCCCATTTCATTAACCGGTCTATTTATCAACTTTAAACATTCATGAGCTTTATAAAATTTTATTACACATTTATATATCTTCATAGTTTCACCTAATAAATTTATTTGATATTTTTCCAACATTTATGGCATGTGGATGACTGTAATTTCATTCCACCATTGGATTAATTATATTTTTCCTGAGTTTGAAACTTCTTTTTATTATCATAACCATTGGAATAATAGAAATATCTAATTTAAATTTCTACCTTTAGATGACATAGTACAATTTCTTCACATCATGTAAAGTATGTTATATCGAACACAATTAAGTGATTTGGTTTTATGACACCAATTAATATATCAATATTTTTTTTAGTGTTGGTTAGAAACAAAAATTATACCTCACATATCTTGAAAAAATTTCCTCGTATGTACCAATGGATTTATCATCCTTCTACATAATATCAAGAAAATACTTCTTCATTATTATACATAGAATACAAGGGATATAATTAATCAAAAATATTCTCTTGAATTCAACTCATTTAATGGATTTAATTTGAACCTTTTTATTTTTATTCTAAATAAGATTCCATCATTGATCATTTTATCCTTCCAAATGAAAAACATCCAAGAAAACTATTTTCTATTGTTGGAATTGTAGAAATGAAAATATTTTCCCACTAGTGTTGATCCATTGGTCAACCAATAGTTGATCAAAAGTCCCACTAAAAGAATATATTTGTTTCCTCAATAAATACCCACCATTATGTTGTTTGATCCTTTGCATGTTTGGAATCTCAATATGATTTATGGATAAGGTATATTGTGTGAGCTAAGAAACATGATGTTTTATTCTAGATCCGATAAAATTTGTTTACTTAGGTGGAAAATCATTACATTTTCCCTAAAATTTTCTATTGGAATGATATTTTATGGTTCTATCAATGAAATAAAATCAAAAAGAAATATTTACGATAAAATTCTTTAATAATAAAATTGAGTTATCATATAGTAATGAAATATCATTTGTAGAATGAAAAAATCACCAATTCTTCTCAATCTATGGATCCTAATAATTAACATATGTCATCCAAGTCAATTAACAACAATTTTGGATGTTATCCTATACAAATACATATCCCCAGTGTTTTAATTTAATTTTTTTACCATAATCTCTAAATATTAACTAACTCATGATCTGATACCACCTATAGTGACCCGATATTTCCATAAAATAATATTATATTTTTATATGAATATTCAATGAATACCATTATGATCCAGGATAGAACCATTTATGTTTTGTGTATTTGGAGAAAAAATACATAAAAATATAATTTTGGTATATTCTTTATCATATATCATCGAGTTATTCTTAATTTTTACCATTCATGAAATAAACAAATAAAACATTTCTTCATAACCAAGGGAAATAACACATAATAAATGGTGAGATTATATACTTAGTAAAGATAAACATGGTAGAAATTAATTGATGATAATATAAAGGAATAATATAAATATAAGAGAATAAGATCATGACCATAAATTAATAATTTTTTATCCAATTTTCCAAGGATTGTAATCATGATTCAGGGAATGATACTATATCATTTAAATATAAATTTATCATAATTTTGAGGAATCATCATTAATTAATCATGTACCATTATTTTAGATCATAAGAAGAAAAAGTATCATAAGAGTGTGGAACCATAATATGTATAGAAAACATTTTATATTAAAATAATAAGTGTGAAGACCATCATAACAATATGGATATGGAATAAAAAACTATTTCCCATATCATAACAGATCATGAATCATCACATGTTTCCTATAGTTGACCAGGAAGCTCTGCCTATTTAACATAGCAGATCAAACACATCGACTTATTTCTCATAATTATTACATGAGATATAAACCATTAAATAATGAATTAGAGGGATATAGAATTATTTTCCAACACATCCAAAGATGGGATATATATATATATATATATCTATGTGTGTGTGCTACAAGATCATAAAATATTCATCACATCATTGAAACATAACCCACGGAAAGGAAATGAGTTTCATGAATTTTTCATCATTTCATTATATCATAACCCATGTAAAACAAACAGGTTTCATATAAACCTCATCATAAAAATAATAAACCATCCAAAAAAAGAATAAGTATGGTATCATCATATATTATCCGATATAAATCATAATTACCATCTCAGGATGTTATTATAGTTTATAATTCATGTCAATGATTTCTAGAATATTTCTTAAGGAAAATATCATTCTAAAATTTAAATCACTTATTTAAAATATAAAAACACTAAAATATTAAAGAAAATAATTATTTAATAATATAAAAGTGAATAAGTAAATAAATATTCAAATTATTGAATGTTTAGGATAGTGGGAAATTCTGTTGATGACATTTATGTAAAAATAAACTTTCCTTTAACATTTTTGGAAAAAATTAAAAAGTACATCATTAAAAAAATGAAAATAATGTTCCACCTAAACCATTTTATAAAAAGTTTTCCATCGGTAAAAATTAATTTTGACAATAATTGGAGACTATTATAAAACACTCTTGAAATCAGTTTTAAGAAAATGTGCACATGAAAGAATAATATCCCTGAACGAAGAGTAAAATACATTCCTTTTTTAAATAAACATTATATTGGTATCTTAGGTACATAAATCAAGAAAAATGAATGGATAAAAAATTAACATAAAATATATATATCATAAGTAAAAAATTAATGGTATTTATAATATCAGGATCATATAATTTCCTCAATGTAATTTCTAGAAAAAAAATCATGAATAAAATTTGATGGAGAAGTAAATCCCTTACCTCAAGTATCATATTTATTAATAAATTCACTAATAAAATATATAATAAATATGGATGTATTATAAATGCATTAAATAACTATACTGATATATATAATAGCATATATTCATTACTTGTAACATTTGAGAACCCATTGTTTTCAATTGTTTTGTTAAAACCAATGTTCTTGGGGATAAAAACATCATTTATGATGCATGTTTGTGTTAAAAAGTCTCAATCCTTATACATTAATCATTGTTACATCATAAAAAATATTAATAATGACTGAAATATCATATATATTTATTATTTATATATATATATTACAGTCATCTATAAAAGGTTTAGATTGAAAAATGGATTACAATGTTCATGGAGACAATGGGCCTTACATATCCATGAATGTTGTTTTCACTTCTTAATGGATGGAAAAAAGAAAGGAAAAAATAATTCAACTTTAAAAAATCATTATTTTATTAAATATATTTATTAATATTATCCTTATTACTATCAATGTAAAATACATGTGAAAAATGAATCATGTCTCTTTGTTGAGGTAATAGTCCACACGTAAGCATGAGCAAGGTTATCATTTTAAAAGAGACAAGAATAAGGTGGATATTGGTTCTTTTCATAATAATAATAATAATGAAGTATGTTAAATATAAAAAAATTTATTGTTTTAAGTTGTATAAACATGCATTTAAGAGGAGGTATAATAAGAAATAAAATTGAAAATGCTTGGTTAGGAGTTTCACCTCTATATAGAGAAAACTTATTTGGATCACACGTTAGAACATTAAAGAAAAATATTTTGAAAAGAAAAAATTCACTTGTATGTGGTTAATGAATCTATGATGATATTAATTTTGTATTGGATTATACATCAGGATAAAACATTATGAATAATGAAGGTGGGGGGATTTCCTTTCCAGAAGTGAGGGGAGTGGCACTTTTGGAATTATAGAATCTATGAAACTAATATAAATAAATTTAAATTAAATAATTTCTAAAAATTAATAAAATTATATTATAAGATTTTTATTAATTTAAATACTCTCTAAAAGTAAAATTTTAACAGTTTTTTGATTTTTTGACCTTATATAATAGTTTTAATCCCTAGTTAACCCTTCTCACAATTACAGAAATATCAATGTATTATACACTTTAAGGGTTATTAAAGTTACCATAAAAGGAAATGGGACTCATAAATGGATTATGGATTATATTTTCAACTAAATCCCGTTAACATGGATGAATTAATTAATTTTATAGATTTTATTTCTTTCAAGGATATTTTATTTTTTATAAAATATCAATATTGTCATTTTTAGTACTATTCATTTAATTTCACTTTAAAAACAAGATGATATAAATAATTTTTAATATAAAACTTTAAAACACCCCCAACATTTTATATTTATCTACAAAATTAGTTCAACATTATAATGAAAGGAAATTTTATTACTTTTTTTATTTTTGAAGATAATATATTTTATTTTTCTTTTAATTGAATAAATATTATGTTGGTGTTGTGTACCAATTTTATGTAATTATTTAGTAAACAAAGAAAATAAATTATTATGATAAAAAATCATATTTAAAATAAAAATACATAACTGAAATGATCCACTTTATATCATTGTTAATTTTTTATAGTTATTTAAGCAAAGAAGGTGATTCTTTGCTTTTATTATTTTCTAAAATTAATATAAATCTCATAATCAATGAAAAATGAAACCAAGTGGCCATATATTTGAGATTTTGATAGGGAGATCCAAACAAAACTCATTAAATTGGATAAGGGTAAGTGTTTAAAAAAATTAAGCCTTATCACATTAGTTTTAACTCTAACTTACTGATTTTACCTTTATTGTGGTAACTAAAATTTGTATGGATAATATTTATATTTACCTAAACTCATGAGACCTATTTCACAAATTTGGACCTCCATATTAAAAATATAAAATCCAATTTTCAATATTCAATTTCTATAAGTGATTTAATTTTATTTAATAGAAAACACAAAACATAATGATAACAAGTTTATGTGAAGACATATATTTTCTATGTAATTTTTTTTAATTAAATGGAATTATTATGAGTCTGTGAAAATTGATGGTGTGTGATTCTGGGGCCCAGAGTTCCCCAAATGACTTTCTCAACTTTTTTTGGGTACGTTCAGTAAATGTGTGGGCGGCGTTCTCTAACATTTGAATGCTTGCTCGGATTAAAAATCCGATGGAACTGTTGAATCCATAGGGCCAGGATTTTTTTAAGGGTGACTATACATTGATTGTAGTAGGTTTGGGGAAAAATTTTAGTTTTGTGGCTTTTTAAAAGAAATTAAATTAAATAATTTTCTTATTTTATTTAATATCTTCCAACGGAGAAGCAAAGGGATGGGGCCAGTGATGTGTCAAGCCTATAAATGGCTTGACCTACCAACCCTACGTAACAACATCGTTGGGGAATTAGGAATCTTCTTAATTGATGATACTTCTTAAACTCTAACGTTGTTACTTACCGTCTACCTCTTCTATATATATAGAGCTCAGGGAGGTGTATCGGCACAGCTTCGCCAATAAATGAAGTACTGAAGGATCACCCCGATGCCGAACCCATAGAGGATAGAGTCGATCCCAGTGGGAGGTGATGAGAGAAACCAAACCACAAACCAAAGTATGACGTACGAGTGGTGTCATTGGGAACTGGTTGTGGGAATGAAGAACATGACCCAAATTCATGTGCAGACACTCTCCAATGGGTTTTCGAGGTAGGGGGTTTATTCCTTTAAGAATTTTAAATGATTATCCTCTTCCCTATTCCTAAATAATACAAAGAACGTAGGTAAAAAGTCTAACGGGTTGATCCATGATTCATTCATTTTTGCGAGAGGTTATTACAGGGTATCTTTGTGGGGTTTATCTTGATTTAAAAATCCAATTGTTTGTTAAACAATTAACCCCACTTATGTTTTCGAGCTAACACGAAGGGCACAGGCCTAACGAACCCGGCCTGAAACCTTCTATACTTTTCTAATCTTTCACCTCTATAGAACACTGAAGGCGCGACGATACCGACAAACTACGTTGGGGATATCGCGTCGACACACGGCACAAGAGGAGGTCGCGGCACAAAGCCGTGACGGTCATCATAGTGGACAACACCATCTGATGGCATAGGAGGTACGGCATGCTATCGCGCACTGCTGAGGAACAAAGGAGGTCACGTCTCATCAACCGTGATGACCAGAGGAAGGAGGCCAACACAACGGATGGCCTAGGTTATGGTGTGGTGCGTTGTCGCGTGCCACTGGAAAGGTTGGCCGACATGCCGGCCGGTCGTAATGAAACCACTAGGGGTAAGGCACGCCCCCAACAGTGTGCCCCTATAGCAGTAGGGCCATGGACTGCATTGGCTGCAGTGGGAGAAGGGTCCTTCAGATCAACTGATGGCAGGTGGATGGGCCGTGCGCCTGGGGCAATGTCGCGGCCCATCGACCGCGGGATGAAAGTCCCGCGACACCGTGTTGGGTCAACCCCCATGGGTTGAACCACTGACTTTGATATACACCACATCATCCCTACCTAAATGTGCCACATCCAGGAATCCCTGGTAGCCCACGTTGATAGGTGGGTGGCACTGCCGAGTCGTCCAAGTGGACAACCTGCCGCCTAACGGGCTGACCTGCGGCCTAGCAGCCAGACCCGTGGCCCAGTCCGGTCAGGCCATACCCACTGGGATCGGTTTACTCATGTTGGTTTGGATCCGAGTTGGGCCGAGTCAATCTAGGTTGATCTAGGTTAGCCCATGCCAAACAGGGTCAGACCGGTGTGACCGAGGCGGACCGGACCCAGACCCAGTACTGACCAGTTATACAAAATGGACCCTAGCTTCTAAACTGGATGTCCATTTGACAGACCATCTACAACATCAGAATCCTTGTAGTGAGACAGTCTTTTTGATTTTCTCCATGAGTTTTTTGGAGAAACATGGAGTACTGCTAGGTTGGATCACACCTGAATCCTTTCAGGACAAAGATATTGAAATGCCAATAACACACATACATGGCGTCTGATTGACGTGTCGTCTATTGAGTTGGAACCCTTATGATGTGAAGTATCATCAAGTTATTTCATTGAGAGAATTTGTGATGGTTGAAATTCGACCTATGGCTTCGAGAGTGGTTCTCCAAAACGCACTACATACGGAACCCTCCGACTGGCTGTGACTTGACGACTGCTGACCTTTCGACCCAGAGTGACTAGACGACCTAGTGGGGAGCACTTATGTGTAATGTGGCTGACCCATGGTACTCGAAAGGAGAAGTACCTTAGTAGGACACGATAGGGATCCCCTCTGTGTGACGTGGCATACCCATGGTGGGGAGCGCCTCTATGTGACGCGACAGACCCAAAATACTCGACATGAAAAGTACCACAACATTCCCTGGGAGGGAGCACTTCTATTTGACGTGGCAGACCCATGGTGTGGAGAACCTTTGTGTGACATGGAAGACCCATGATACTCAATAGGATGAGTACCTCAACAGTCCAATGTTAGTGTGATGTTCCTCGGTGTGATGCAGTAGGCCCACTGTACTGGTTAGAGGAGGAGTTCTCCAGCAGCCGAGGTTTTAGACACTTTGATTGGGAGTGTTACTTGTTCTTAGGCCTTGAGAATCCATGTTTTGTAATAATCATTCAATGAAATCTTAAGTGGGTCAACATAATAATCATGTTTCTCTGAGTTTTATAACTTGTTTGAGCTGATAACCTAATTTTGATGTGTCTATTGCTTTGTGATTTGTTATTGGGGTCAAGATTTATATTTTCCTTGGGGAATTCTGAGAGACATTCAGGGGTATTTTGGTCCCTACTGAGTATCTATATACTCACCCTACATGGGCTACACCCGAACCATGTTGTTTCTTGTGAAAATGATGAGCAGCTGGGCTAAGGTTTGAGGGAGCTAGGATGAGGCGGTACGCATAGGGGACATGTGGGCGGGGAGTGCTGAGGAGGCGATCTGTACCTACCATTCAAGTAGGATACCTAGAGGATGACTCAATAGCAGTTTTCCTTTTTTTCAACTGTATTGTTCCTTTTAGTTCTATTTTTTACTTTTCATTTTTACTCTTACATTCAGTTGGGCTTGTATTTCATCCCCCTTTTACTTCCAACACTCCGTTTTCAACAATAGTTTACTTTACAATTACTTCTTGTTTTGTTCTCAGACCGTGAGTTTGTACAGGTTTAAAGGTAATGCCTTCCCATTTTCGTGAACACACCTTTCAGGGATAGTCACCATCCCCTGGCCTATGGATGGAATTCTTGGGATAGTCATGGCACGTGCCTCAGGGGATGGGTTGTGACAAAGTGGTATTAGTGGAGTTCAGTTTTACCGAAGAACTAGGACTCTGATCTTTTTTCTGTGGTAATAGGGTTAAGTGTTATGAGTGTGGTTTTCAGTTTGGGGAATCCAGTGGTGGTGCGACTGCCAAAGTATCCATACACCTGGACCCTGGATTCTGATTTCCGACTCAGCACATGAAAACAATGGTTGCGTTTGTTTTGAAATGTTTTATTTTTGATCTCTTGAGTCATCTCACCCGGAATAACTTATTGATTATGGAACACCTATCTTTTTTCAAGATTCCACCACGTAGAGAACCCGCCTTAATTCCTAATAGAGTACATGATGATGGTCCACCGAGCTATGAGGCCCCAGTGTAGGGCCCTCTTACGGCTTTAGTACCTTAGGGTGGTATACCATCATCCCCACTAATCATTGGTAGGCCGATGCCACCACCCCCTCCCCCCAGCAGAGGATGCACACCGACTGAGTGCATTTCATGAGTTCCAATGGTATATGCCTCTATGGTTCTGAGGCGAGATGGATCCACATGTGGCTGAGGACTGGCTGGAGGCTGTGTCCAGAGTATTTCACATAGTTGGGAAAGTAATTGATTTTATGGTGATCCTAGCAGCCAGCCTTTTTCATGAATCAACATAAAGATGGTGGAGACGGATGCTCTAGATGCATGATGAGGCGACCCTCATCTTGGCGGACTTCAAGGGCCTTTTCAGGGTAGATTTTGTCCCAACGACCTTACACTCTATGGATATAGAGGAGATGCTTCACTTGTAGCAGGGCAACATGATAGTGGCCTAGTACTCAACGAGGTTCACTGATCTCTCTAGTTACACTAACAGCATAGTCCAAGACACTTTCTTTAGGGACCACCCCTTTGAGAATGGTCTCCAAATGGAGATCAAAGCTTCTATGGTATCACTCAACATACCGACTCAAGAAGGGGTGCTAGAGCATCCAATTTTGGAGGAGATCTTCCCAGCTGAGTAGGAACCAACAGCAAGACACAACACCGGGCGACACGTGGCATTGTCATCTGCAGCTAGTAGTAGGCAGATGACACAATGATCCAAGAAGACCAGACATTCTAGTGAATAGGCCCAAGACAGAGGGTCGGAAGTGAGGAGCTCGCATGGAAGAGAAGGTCAAGCGAGGGACAAGAAGTGCTACACATGTGTTGAGTAGGGTCACATGGATCGTGATATCCCAACCCACCGTACGGATGACCAGTAGACAGTTGAGGGACTGCTGCGGCAGAGAAAGAGGTTCGAGCGAGGAGGTCCACTTGTATTAGGTATATATGGTAGAGGAGATGGTCGTGCAGCAGACAGTGGAAGACGTTTCGAGGCTCTACCACCACCACCTCCAGGTGGTCCACCCCGACCACAAGGAGCAGGAGGACACTGACGAGCTCAGCTCCAGGCAGTTGTGGCTTATGATCATGATGCTCTGGAGATTATTAAAGATACGATATGTGTCTGCTTCACTTTAGTTACAGTACATATAAATAGAGGATTCAGTCACACTTTTCTTTCCACAACCCTCATTCAGAGCTTGGAGATTCTGGTGGAGTCGTTCGCTCGATCCTTATGGCTAGATACTCCTACAGGAGAAGATTTGGTGATTACACACTGGTGCGGGTAGTGTGAGATTTCTCTATGAGGATACAGATTCAGTTGGGGTCTCCTAGTAGTGGTGTCAAGGCATTATGACGACATCATGGGTATGGACTAGTTATATACAGTCCACGCTCAGATTGACTATATCAGGCTCAAAGTGCGGTGTGTCTGCATGGATGGGACCATGTTTCTTTCATCGGTGAGAAGGGAACCTTTGCAGCACTTGATGGACTTACGTAGAAGAGGGTGCATCCAATTACTCATCAGTTGGATTGCCTTACCCTCAGTGCAGTTGATGTTGAGAGTCCGAGCTATCCTACAGTGTAGGGCCAGTATACACATGTCTTTCCTGATGATGTTCCAGGACTACCTCCATGCAGAGAAGTAAAATTTTACATCAACCTATACCTCGAGAAGTCACCTATATCTATGACTAAATATTGGATGGCTCCCATGGATCGTCGTGAGTTATAGGTATAGTTGGAGGACTTGTAGGGAAAGGGGTTCATAAGGCCTAGTGTTTCTCCATGGGCAACCCCAATTTTGATTTCCAAGAAGGAAGATGGGAGTTTGAGACTCTGTGTGGACTATCAGTGCCTAAACCAGGTGACCGTTAAGAACAGGTATCCACTTCTGAGTATTGATGATATTTTCGATCAACTGAAGGAAGCTCGTTGGTTTTCAACGATAAATATCAGATCAGGCTATCATCAGCTCTGGATACGAGATGGGGATGTGCAGAATATGACCTTCAGATGTTGGTATAGATATTATGAGTTTATGGTTACATCATTCAGCATGAACAACACCCCATCAGTGTTAATGGGACTCATGAACAAGATCTTTCATCCATACTTCAATCGCATTTGGATGGTGTTCATCGACGACATCTTGATTTACTCAGTGATGGAAAAGGAGCATGCCTATCTTCTGTAGATAGTTCTGGATACACTCTGAGAGCACAAGCTTTATGGTAAGATCTCAAAGATATAGTTATATATAAGAGAGGTCCACATTCTGGGACACTTTATCTTGGAGGATGGAGTTGCAGTGGATAGAGTGAAGATATAGGTTGTTCTTTCTTGGGAACCACCCAAAAGTGTGACTGAGGTGCAGAGTTTCATGGGGTTGGCTTCATAATACCCGAGATTTGTGCTTGACTTTTCCAGAGATGTGACACCCTTTTCAGTGTTTAAGATTAAGGGGAATCCCTTCATATGAATGGAGAGATGCCAGCAGAGTTTCTAGGAGCTAAGGAAGAGACTGACGAGTGCCCCCATCTTGAGGCTATCAGAAGAGGCAGTTTGGTATGTAGTCTACTGCAATGCATCAAGGACCAGACTAGGGTGTGCCCTGATGTAGGAGAGAACAATGATCTCTTATGAATCACGAAAACAGATAAAACATGAGTAGAACTATGCTACCCATGACCTAGAGTTAGCAGAAGTGGTCTTTTATTTGAATATGTGGTGACATTACTTGATGGGAGAACCTTTTACAGTATACTATGATCACAAGATTCTCAAATATATCTTCTCCCAGAAGGAAATAAACCCGAGATAGTAGCGATGGAAAGATTTCCTCCAGGACTATGACTTTGAGATAGACTATACTCTTGGGAAGGGAAACATGGTAGAATATTCACTCAGCAGGCGGTCTGGTCTGCAGTTACTGAGTGAGGTGAAAGAGAAACTAACCCTGTTGTAGATATCCTTCATGGATAGAGATGGAGTGTAATTACTCCAGTCTATGACATTCACTCCCACACTCCTTCAACGAGTCCGGGAGGCACAACTTGGGGACATTGAATATGAGGCTTGATGTGCTCATATATCATTAGGGTGGGCACCTGATGGGTTTTCTAAAGGTGGGGAACACATCATCCTCTTTAGAGGACGTACTGTGGTATAAGTGGTTCTATAGGAGGAGGTGTTGAGGGAGTTCCATACGTCCCATTTGGAAGTATATCCTAATGTGGACAAAATGTACCAAGACCTCCAGCGTTAGCACTGGTGGCCATGGATGAAGATGATAGTGACAGATTTTGTTTCACGATTCCTCACTTCTCAGCAAGTAAATGTCTATCATCAGGTTCTAGTAGGCTTAACTCATCCACTAGAGGTGCCAGAGTTGAAGTGGGATAGGATCTCCCAAGACTTTGTGACAGGGAACCCATGTATGTCCAGGGGATATGACTCCATTTGGGTGATTGTTGACTGACTCACCAAGTCGTTCCACTTCCTACCTATCTAGGATCAGGGATTAATAGAGGTCTTCAGACTCCTCTACATTCCGGAATTTGTGCAACTCCATGGGGTTCCATCGATGATCATCTCTGACTATGACACATGTTTTAAATCCTAGTTGTGGAAGGGATTACAAGAATCATTTGGGACTCAGATACGTTTGAGAAACACCTTTCATCCTCAGATGGATGGTTAGATGGATCAGACCATTCAGATGCTAGAGGACATGCTTCGTTCTTTCATCCTAGATTTTGGACGCATTTGGGTGGATCAATTTCCCTTGGGGGAGTTAGAATACAACAACATTTTTCACCCCACCATCGATATGGCACCATTCAAGGCCTTATACGGTCGACCTTGTAGATCACCTCTATGCTAGACAGACCCAGGGGAGTCAACACTTATGGGTCCAGAGTTGGTATGAGCCACTACTGAGAAGGTGCAGACCATTCAAGAGCAGATGAAGACTACATAGATCATACAAATTTCCATCTCCGACAGGAGATGAAGACCTCTCACTATTGTAAAAATAGGTTATACCCACGGTTCAAAACCACATCAAAGCAGCTCAAAGTCGGCAAAAGAGCTATACCGATAATCGAAGGAAGGATTTGGAATTTCAGGTAGGATATCATGTTTTATTGAAGGTATCTCCATGGCAGGGAGTTATACGTTTCGGTAAGAAAGGTAAATTGAGTCCCAAGTACATCGGACCTTTCGATATTCTAGAACGAATTGGTGTTGTAGCTTACCATTTGGCAATGCCGCCAAATCTCTCCAAAGTTCATGATGTGTTCCACGTATCACTGTTGAGAAAATACATGCCTGACCCAACGCATGTACTCACCTATGAGGAATTAGAACTGGAACCTGATCTATCTTATTGCGAAGAGCCCATCAGGATTCTTGATACCAGAGAACAAGTGCTGAGAAACCGGACGACTCGTCTGGTAAAAGTTCTATGGAAAAACCATAAGATGGGAGAGGCAACATGGGAACCCGAGGAACTTATGATGGAGAACCACCCGAGACTTTTTATGCTGTAGTATTCTAGAAATTCTGAGAAAGACATTATTTGAAGGAGGGGAGAATGTAACACCCCAAGCTTCCATGGTATGCTTCTCTTTGAATAATACAGTAGCGTGTGTTGTACGCAACTTCGAGTTCTAACACACACCACAGCCAATCAAATTACCTGTAATGAATAGTAAAGCCCACTTTTTGAAACTTTATTAATTTTATCATTCAAAATGGACTTTATTTTTGGAATCATAATATCTAAATTAGCTTAAGGTGAATTTTTGGTATTTTTCTGAAAACATTCAATTTTTGAGGAATAGTGAAAAAACATTGAGTTATAGTTTAAAACAGAATTTTTATTTAAATAATTATTTATTTCATTTAAATTTAATTAAGTTAAAAATAGATACATAATACCTATATAAGTTCAATTTAATTCATTAGAGTTAGTTTAGAATAAATTTATATATAAAAAAAGTTTATTGAACATTTCATCGTCTTTTACCCACCTCCTATGAGAATTTGGAAATTCACATAAAACTTAATTGTACCGCTTCTGTGAGTGGAATTTAAAAAATCTGAGAGACACGGTTAATATCAAGGAGTAAAATGTGGTTCAATAAGATAAAAATAAATTTTGGTGAATAGTAACTTTTTACTTTTATTTAACACGGTTAAAAGTAAATAGGGTAATTAAGGGTAAAAATGATATTAATATCACCCTAAAACATGTCCTAATTCTGTTGGATAAGTGTATCTCGACCAAAACTAACCTTAGGAATAAAATATTATCATTTAGGTCCACTTGGATTAGATTAGGACATTTATTATTATTTAATTCAAAGTAGAGTTAAAAGAGTTAAAATCAAAGTTTAATTACTAAAACATTTTTAATATAGCATTATACATAAGATAAATTCTATTATAAATATTCATTATAAATCTAAAATGATTTCCTACATAATGGTATTTTATTAATAATTTGTAGACATTAAAAAATTTAATTTATTTATGTCACCATGGTGATGCAGTAATTACCTAATTATTGAAATATTAAAATAATTGATATTATAAATATCAAAATAAATGAAATTTGAGACTTTTTATGAATTACAAAAAATTTCTATGTTATTATGACATATTAGGATTGGTTAAACAAATTTTTTTGATGTAATAATACTGTTATGAAATTATCAAAAACAAAATACCCAATAGTGTCAAAATTGATATAAAATAGTTTTTAGAAAAAATATTATATTATTAATTGACATTATATTACTAAAAATCTAAGGTTCGGACAAAGGACTTATATAATGATAGGTTTATCATTAATGGACCACTTGGGGGGGTCCCTTGGAATTATATAGTAAGTTTATTAACTATATAATATAAAAATACAAAGAGACATGGTAAATGTCAAAATAATTAACAAAGAGTTAAAACTAAAAGATAAGGTTAATATAGTGACCCAAACCTGTCTAAAACCTATCGGTTGAATGGTATTCGAACTATCCCCACCTTAAAATTTAAATAATTCACATTGGAGCCATTAGAAACCGAATATGAATTTATTATAAAATAATATTTCTTGCTTTTCCTAAGTTGCCCCTCACCCCTATTATAAAAGGGCACTCACCCTTCTCTCAAATTCATACCTTCAATGCCTTTGGGATCGGCCAAAATCTTCCCCAATAACCCTCTCAAATATCATCCCTTCATCCTAGAGGCCTTCCTTTAGTCATAATGACAACTTATGGAGCCCTTTTGATCAAATAAAAAAGAAGAACCCGAAGAAGAGGTAATGTTTTCACCACCCTCTTTCAAGTTCCATTCTTCTTCAACTTCTTCTTTCTTCGTGATTACCATTATAAAATAATAACTCCAGTATCTTCTATGATTTTATTATAAATATGGTACAACCATATTCAGTATTCTATCCATCCTTTGAATGACATTTCACCATACGTGCATACGTACGACTTACCATCTCCACGTCATGTTGTAATTGTTATTCAATAAGTTATTATTTCGATGGGTATAATAATGATGTGTAATTAATGTAAATAATAAATATAACATGATAATGATTCGTTATATATGATATAACATCCAATTATATGTTATTTTAATATCAAAAGAATAATATTGTCTCTCGTGCGTACGTACGGACTACCGTCTCCACGAACGCGATGAGATTCATTCCACATCGTATCCATTCAAGACTAATTCTCATTTAATGATTAAAAATAATTTTTAAGGACTTAATATCATTCTGGATATATATAATATACAGCATATCTATAACAAACAGGGCTTGTGTAACAAAACAAATAAAAGAAAATGAGTAAGTTAACACCCGAAACAACGATAATACTAAGATATTATTAACAAAGCAATGTTAAAAGATCATATATGATATCATATTAATTTAAATGATTCATGTATAATTAAAAAAAATTATTTTACCATTATACAAAATGTTAACCTACCCTCAACCAAGGAAAAGTATAAGGCAAGGGATTATATCACAATCTTTTCATTATCCGAGGTTATTTATACGTAATTATCTACTGGGACCACTTTATCATCCACATCCATGTTTCTTAAAAATTTATTCCAAATCCTTCTTACTATTTTATAGACTATGGGTTAAAGTCATTTATACCCTTGTTGACTTTTTATAAGAATTTTATAAAGGAATCTTTCTGTCATTTTCCAAACAAGGTCCTTTTTAACCTTTTCGACAAAATCAAGGTAAAAATGTCTTTTTTAACTTATACAGCAGGTGCGGCTATTTTCTGCCATTATAAAATCATCTAAGCTTCCCATAAAATATTATAAAAATATTTTCATAGTAAATTTTTTATTTTATAATTATGTGACTTTTAAATGATTTAAAAAAAGAGTTATTTCTCTCAAATTGTTTTGATTTCATCATTGTCGACATCCTTGATGGATTTTATGCTTATTTGAAGTTTATTTATTATGATACAAAACTTCCATATAGTATTGAAGGTTTTGTGATATGTTTTACTGTGGATGTGTTATTTGTATACCATTAATGGTTTATAGAGAATTTATTGACATTTCTCATGCTAGTTTTAATATGAATGTTTATGTTATGTTTAAACCTGTTCATATGAGGAATACATTGGACTTAATAAGTGATGGGTAGAGCCTGCTATAGCCCCTCGATGCATTGGTAGGTCTCATGAGACAACCTAGTGTCTTGGAACAAGGCCTTGAAAAAATCTTATTTGTAGTCTTGGCACAAGGCCTTGACTATGTGGTTATGGTATTCTGGCATTATGCATTCCATCATTATGAAAGTGGTTATTGATATTGCATGTGATTATTAGACTAGAATAATATCTATGTGAATAAGTAAATGAAATGAAATTATTTTATTTCTTCCATATTATGCTAAAGTTCATGTTTAAAAGTATTTTGTTTTAGTTATACATTGCCTTAAATGGTTATGCTTATTTATGAAAGTTTCCACTATATTATTATCCTTACTGGGCTTCTGTGCTCACCCCTTTATATGTTTTATTTTTTCCAGGATGTGAAGAAGTATTTTATGAATGACCTACAGGGATAGTATGAGGGGATATGAGTGTGGACTATAGAGAATATGTTGTTGTAGTTTTCATTTTATGATGTAATATAATCTTTATAAATGTATCTAGTGATTTCATAGCTACTAAACTAATTGGTCTTTTGAGACTTGATATTTTGTGGTCATGGAAATGTTATGTAATAAAGCACTGACTCTGGGTAATTGGGGTCAGGGCGTTACAATAAGAGCACCATACATTGGAAAGCATAGGTGATGAAAAAAAATGTGAAAGGTTGAATCCTATTTATAGGCAACAGAATACCTACTCAACAAAGCTACGCATCATACCAGCGCACCATAGCTGCGCGAAATATCTGCATGACATAACTGCACAAAATTTCCTCATGACTTTGTTGGGTCGGAAGAAACACGGAATGATGGCAAGAGGGGGGGTGAATTGCCTTTTAAAAAATGATTAACAATTTAAAAATCAAAGTGAAAGTGCAGCGGAAATAAAGAGGCAATCACACAAGAAATTGATAACAGAGTTCGGCCAAAACCCGGCCTACGTCTCCGCTCCCAACTCAACCGTTGAGAGATTCCTACCGCTTGCTTTTCAATGGTTTTAGCAAGAAACCCACTAGGCTTTGAGGTAGCACTAGGACCTATTACAGCTTGCTTTTGTGGTTTAGCAAGAACCCACTTGCTTTTGATGGTTAAGCAAGAACCCACTAGTCTTTTTACGGGTGAAGACTAGCTCACCGAGACACAAGCCTTTTAAAGGAAAAGCTTGAGAAAACCTCTTCACACCTTAATGGTGATGTGAAACCCAAAAGAAAAGGGGGGATGAGAAAAGGTTGGGGTTTGTAGGCACAAACCCAATTTTAAAGCTCAAAATAAATTAAAACAATAAAACCCGTAATTAGGAAGACTTGGGCGCCAATTGGATTGGTGAAGCTGATGTAGCGTGCTCTCCCAAGCTTCTTGAGGTGCTCCTTGGATTGGAAAATGGTTGGAGCACTTGGGGATCCTTGAAGGTGGAGCGCCGGAGGTTCGCCAAATGTTCAACAATGTGTCCGGTGGCTTGGGTGACGTCCCGGGGCTTCCTAGGCCTTTATTTATAGGCTAGGAACCTTCAAGTATCCGTTGGAGGGCTTTGGAGCCATTGGAAAAGGCCTCGGAGCCGTTGGGAGGCTTTTGGAGTTGACTGGTCAAAGCCAACGGCTAGTTTGACCAGTGCTACCGGCTGGCCGGTGCAGGGCCACCGGCTGGCCGGTGCCTTGACAGTGGCTGAGTCTTCTTTTCCAGGCACCACCGGCTGACCGGTGCCAGAGCCACCGGCTGGCCGGTGGTGAGGCAGTAGCAAACCCTGTTCAATCTGAGTGACACCGGCTGGCCGGTGCTTGGCCACCGGTTGGCCGGTGAGATGGCAGTGGCTCAGCATCCTTCCCAGGGTCCACCGGCCGACCGATGGTGAAGCCACCGGTTGGCCGGTGGACTGATTTTCAGTCCACTTGTGTTCCTTTGCCACTTAAGCTTGCTTGGCCCAATTCCTTGGCCACCTGATTTGATTCCTATCAATCCAAAAACACTTGAAAGAGGATTAGATAAATATGAGGGTGATTGTGATCATGAAAATAAAACCTTGAGGGGTTCGAGAGGTACAACAATCTCCCCCTATTTTGATGATCACAATCACCAAAACAATTAATGTAAAATACTGAAATTGAAAGGAAATGCTAAGCACGATGAAAATGATTCTCCCCCAATCAATCAAGAAATTTCTCCCCCTTTGTGATTATCAAAATAGCACGGGGCATAAAACTTGATTGAGGGAATGAAGATTTGAAAAACAAGATTTGAGATTTGAAAATCAAATGAAATTTTTGAAATTGAGAGTTTTGAATCAAAAATGAATTTGATACCAACTGTTGGAAATTTAGAAATGAAAAAAGAAAATTTTGAATTGAAAAAAAAAAATTGAAACCAAGAGTTGAGTTTGAAATGAAAACTTTGAATACACAAAAAGGCTTAAAAAATCCTAACTCCCCCTAAATAAAAACAAAGAATCACTGGGGAGTGGCTTTTGAAACCGAAAAAAATTTAGGCCCGGAGAGACTTGCCAATAGGGATTTTTCAATCCATACTTGCCTCATGGCGGGTCTTCTCCTATAAAATTCATCGGAATAGAAAATCGATTTGGGTTGGCCGTACCGGGCATTTTTGCAATTACACTCATAAATGAGGTGCCCGGATTTTTTGCAATAATTGCAAAATTTAAAACAAGAGCTCCCCCTTACAAAAACAGTGGGAGCATGGGAGGAGGAGGCTTGGTTGGTATATCCTAGCCCTTGGGTGGTTCTTGAAATTCGTTGGGAACCAAGCAATTTTGAAAGATTTTGTTCCCCTTGGGTGAACTTGGCTAGGGACTCTCTAAGGTCTTTGATGGTTGATTCCATGGAATCAACATTTGGAAAATTTTGGATTTTAAGGGTGAGTTCCTCCTTCTCTTTAAGAAGTTGGCCTTTTTCGGAGGAAAGTTTTTTGAAAGACTTTTTCAAAGCAACAAATTTTGAAGATAGTTCATGAAAACCTTTTTCTAATTGGTCTCTAGCAAATGAGAGTTCTTCATAAGATAAGTGATTTAAAGAATTTGAATTTGAAGAACATGAGGAACAGGAATTGGAAGATGTTACCTCGTGAAATGCCATTAGGCATTTTGTACCTTGATCGCTCGAGGAGGAGGAGGAGGAGGAGGTGTCACTCCATGTCGCCTTGAGGACCTTTTTCTTTCCTTTTTCCTTTTGCGTGGCCCGTTTTTTGTTGAGTGGGCAATCGGGCTTGTAATGGCCCTTTTCGCCGCACCCGTAGCATTTTACCTTGGGCTCGGATCTTGCGGTGGGTTCTTGCTTTCGCGCCTTGCGAGATTTCTTCTTCTTCTTGTGCTTCTTCATAAATTTGTGCATTTGGCGGGCGAGATTCTCCATTTCCGAGTCGCCGCTTGAAGATGAAGTAGATGAGGAAGATGAGGATGAGGAGGAGGAGCTTACTTCCTTTTGTACCTTGAAGGCAATATTCTTTGGTGTCTTGATTGGTGTGCCTTCCTTTTGTGCTTGCCTCCTCATCGTGATCTCATAAGTCATGAGAGATCCGATGAGCTCCTCTACCGGCATATTTTTGACATCCTTAGCTTCTTGGATTGCCGTCACTTTAGGTGCCCATGAGCTCGGAAGGACCCATAGAATCTTCTTGACCATCGTCTCGGCTGAAATATTATCTCCAAGAGACTTTCTACAATTGCACACGTCAGTAAATCGAGTAAACATTTCAGAAATTGATTCATTTGGGTGCATGGAAAAAGATTCAAAATCTTGTCTATACATGTCTAACCGAGTATCCTTCACTTTATTAGTGCCCTCATGGGTCACTTCCAATAGTTTCCAAATCTCATGTGAAGTGGTGGAAGTGGAAACTCGGTTGAACTCATTTCGGTCAAGGCCGCAATGAAGAGCATTCATGGCTTTGCCATCTAGCTCAAAATTTCTAATGTCGGCTTGTGTCCATTTGGATTCGTCGGGGGTAGACAAAGTGTAACCTTGCATGACAATTTTATAAATGGGATACCCTATACTTCTAAGAAAGGTAGTCATGCGGGTTTTCCAATAATTATAGTCGGTCCCATCAAAAAATGGAGCCCGACCCAATGAGAGGCCCTCGGGGGCGAAAGAGGTTGATGCCATCTTAATGGATCTTTGAATTTGAAACCTTTTAAGGTATTACTCAAATTACCCCTCTGATACCAATTGTTGGGTCGGAAGAAACACGGAATGATGGCAAGAGGGGGGGTGAATTGCCTTTTAAAAAATGATTAACAATTTAAAAATCAAAGTGAAAGTGCAGCGGAAATAAAGAGGCAATCACACAAGAAATTGATAACGGAGTTCGGCCAAAACCCGGCCTACGTCTCCGCTCCCAACTCAACCGTTGAGAGATTCCTACCGCTTGCTTTTCAATGGTTTTAGCAAGAAACCCACTAGGCTTTGAGGTAGCACTAGGACCTATTACAGCTTGCTTTTGTGGTTTAGCAAGAACCCACTTGTTTTTGATGGTTAAGCAAGAACCCACTAGTCTTTTTACGGGTGAAGACTAGCTCACCGAGACACAAGCCTTTTAAAGGAAAAGCTTGAGAAAACCTCTTCACACCTTAATGGTGATGTGAAACCCAAAAGAAAAGGGGGGATGAGAAAAGGTTGGGGTTTGTAGGCACAAACCCAATTTTAAAGATCAAAATAAATAAAAACAATAAAACCCGTAATTAGGAAGACTTGGGCGCCAATTGGATTGGTGAAGCTGATGTAGCGTGCTCTCCCAAGCTTCTTGAGGTGCTCCTTGGATTGGAAAATGGTTGGAGCACTTGGGGATCCTTGAAGGTGGAGCGCCGGAGGTTCGCCAAATGTTCAACAATGTGTCCGGTGGCTTGGGTGACGTCCCGGGGCTTCCTAGGCCTTTATTTATAGGCTAGGAACCTTCAAGTATCCGTTGGAGGGCTTTGGAGCCGTTGGAAAAGGCCTCAGAGCCGTTGGGAGGCTTTTGGAGTTGACTGGTCAAAGCCAACGGCTAGTTTGACCAGTGCTACCGGCTGGCCGGTGCAGGGCCACCGGCTGGCCGGTGCCTTGACAGTGGCTGAGTCTTCTTTTCCAGGCACCACCGGCTGACCGGTGCCAGAGCCACCGGCTGGCCGGTGGTGAGGCAGTAGAAAACCCTGTTCAATCTAAGTGACACCGGCTGGCCGGTGCTTGGCCACCGGTTGGCCGGTGAGATGGCAGTGGCTCAGCATCCTTCCCAGGGTCCACCGGCCGACCGATGGTGAAGCCACCGGTTGGCCGGTGGACTGATTTTCAGTCCACTTGTGTTCCTTTGCCACTTAAGCTTGCTTGGCCCAATTCCTTGGCCACCTGATTTGATTCCTATCAATCCAAAAACACTTGAAAGAGGATTAGATAAATATGAGGGTGATTGTGATCATGAAAATAAAACCTTGAGGGGTTCGAGAGGTACAACAGACTTGACCCTCTTTGTAAATATATTTTCAGATACAATCCTGAGGGGGGGGGGGATTTTGTTGACACTCCTTAAGAATATTCCAAGAGTTCAAAGGAAACACCAACAAATATCCAACAACTTCGCAAGAGGGCTATGCGGCCGAGCTACGTGGTTAAGCTACGTGGATGACCTGCGCCATAAAGCTATACGGTCGAGCTGCGCGATAAAGCTACGCATCCAAAATCTGCACGATAAGATTTGTGATGCCTTTACGTGGATCACCTGTGTGGTGGAGCTATGAGGCATATCTGTTCGAAAAAATTTTCTTCGGCCAGGCCCATCTGTGCCTATTAATAGGACCCTTGGGCTCCCCATTTCCGGACTAAATTTTTTTGAAAGTCTCTCTGAATCTCCATTTGGCGTAGCTCTTTCTCCTAGATCTCTAAAATTGTCTCAGGTAGTTTTATAAACTACAAAATAAGGGTTAATTAAAGGATATAGGCATGTTATGAAGTTCTTTCACATTCTCTTCAGTCCAAATCCACACCTATGTGTTGTACCTGCACGGCACACCTGCGCAATAGGGTAACGCGGGGTACCTAAGTGGCACATATAGGAAAAGTACCTATGCGACCAGTTCAAATACCCTTTAAAGCCTTTCATGACGGGGTATCTCTTTCTTTGGATCCCTTATTCAATAGGGGCTAAATTGAAGCCTCCCCAAAAACCTCTTGACTTCTCATACCTTTGGGTAAGGCACATTAGTGTGTCTTTAATTCGGGTTCGTATTTCCGCAGTCAGTGGTTTCCAACATTTATTTCACAATGGGGTTAAGATTCATGGGATGTTTGTGGGTTTGTATATCCGCAGTCACATGGACTTTTCTCCCAGTATGAGTATTGGGAAGTCCCCGGTTTGGAAGATGGTGGGAATCCAGCCTCTTTCTTTTCAAATAGGCGACATGGGACCTCAGTTATCTGGTAGGGAAAGTACACTTCACACTTGCCATTCCGCGCAAGTATAGGAGAAGTCTCCCTCCCCTACCAGAACCAATTTCAGGGTATCCATCCTGGTATAAGCCCCTCACCTTCACCCCTTCATCCTTACATTGGACCATTGTTCAATGTAAATAGAACAGAGGAAGGTTTGTCTCCTCGCCCTCTTCCATGGTCGATGTGCCCTCTTCCATCAATGGAGGAGGAGAATTTTGAAGGGTCATTGTTGAATATTTCACATCCTTTTATTTCTCACACCATGCATGACTCGCGTGGGCTTAGAGATACGTGATGATTAAAACATATTCACAAGAACTCATTCTAAATGAACTACGAGAACTCTGATTCCTATTCAATCCAGGATACGTAGGAATACCTTTCAGGGCCCGATCTCACTGGATATCCTCATTTGGAACCCAACCCTAATTCCCCCATTTTGGGCAACCTCATTAGGAAATAAGCCCGAAATACAATCCTCAAATCATCAAGGCATCCCTTTTCAAAAATTAATACCAAACTCATCTTTCTCATATGACTACACTCTCCTATGAGATCTATAAAACTATGTGGGCTTTGATTCCCATCTATATGGGATACGTAGGAAGCCTCCTTGAGGTTCAAACCCAACAGTTCAAATAAACCCTATTCTCTTTGGGCCATATTCCAAATAGGGTTTGATCCTGTCTGGAAACCTATATCCTTTCCGAAGTTCCTTAGGCTATTTTAACATAAGTCCCACACTAATTTGTAACTAATCACCTTCCACTTAGAGGTCCTAATCACATGAAATAAAAAAGGAATTATGTGTCCCATTAAGTGGGACCGAACTACGAGGGTTATGATTCCTTTCACAAGGATACGTAGGTAGCTCATTTTATGAGCATGATCCCAAGATCAAAACAATCCTTTGTCTCCCTAGATGACAATAACCTCCAATGTTCCCCACTGAGTGGCTTAAAAACTAGTATCATTATAAATTATGATTAAATGAATCTATAATAAGTCTATTAGAGAATACCATTGACGGAAAACCTCGAATACATACTGATAATTCTAAAATTTTATACATGTTTAATAAGTGAATTTAAATTCCAAGGGATACTTATGATATACTTGGTGAATTAATAAGGATTCATGAATATATTTTAATTTCAAAGAGATTCCCGCAGTATACAATAATTCCCCCCAAAAGTGTGTGATTAGTCCGACCTCCAATCCTCTTGACCAATGGAAGTTCTTAAGTATCATAAAGTTCAAAACGTAATGAACTCCTACCTTTGGAAATCAGGTCCTCTTTGGATAAAGAAATGTTGGAAGTTTCTGACTCCATGAATAAATCCAATGGAAACTGCCTAGAAACAAAAATTCTTAAATCTATAATATCATGTTTCAAGGACCTGCGGAATAGTTTTGTAAAAAAAATATATCAAATAAATATAATTCATTTATAGGGATATATAGCATAGAATCTTTGGTTATTAAATTATACCACCATTAAAATGAATTTTTCCCTCAAAATTCCATCACTCTAGTATAAAAAACTATGGGTATATTTATTTAATCACATCCTTAGGTTCCCCAATATCTTTATCTAATTTATGGTTTCTCCAAAAAACATTGAACATGTGAGTAGAATTTTTTTCATTGTACCTTATATCTGTTATTAATAATCACCACTGGTTGATCCTTATAATAGAGATATAGTGCATGTAGTGTGACCATTAAATTCAATACTTGCGATGGACCAGGTATGTAACTCCTGTAGAGAGATATAAATAACACATTGTGTACATGAGGTAGATTCACTAGAAGTTCCAAATTCTAATCAATCATCTGATTTTGATCAAGAATTTAAAAGGGTCCATTATATCATGGGATTAAATTAACCTTATATTCATATCTCATGACCTTATTCCAAGGATATATTCATAGGAATACCTTTTCTCCCACTTCAAACTCCATATCAAACTGATAAATTTTAGCCCAACATTTCAGTTGATTCTAAGATTCCTTTATATACTGACGAATGACTCTAACTTTTTTTTGGCATCTCCTCACCTATCTCAATTCCTAGTATCTTCCTTTCCCTAACTATATCCTAGAAAAATAGAGTGTCTCAACTTTCTACCATAAAGGGATTCACTAGGAGACATTTTAAATTCTTGAGTAAAAGATATTGTTGTTTGAAAACATGACTAGAGAAAAGTGTTAATACCAACCACCAATGAAATCTTGAGAAGAATATTTCAACATATCCTATATAGTATTGATGGTTATCTCATAAAGACCATCTATATAGGGTTGATAAATAGTATTGAAATAAAACATTGAATCCAGATCCGGATGAAGAGTTCTCTATAATATTGAGGTAATCCCTAGATCCTGATTAGATACAATATAATGAGGTACTCTATAAAATCTAACCACTTAATGTTTTACCCAAAAATCTAATCAATGGATAAATATTATTTGATGAATATAAAGTGTTATTACTTTGTAAGGTGATCCACTAAAAACAAAATAACTTTGTTCCCTTCAGATTTATGGGGTAGTCCGATGATGAATTCCATTGTAAGGTTTTATCTGTTCCGTTTAGGTATGGGTAATGGTTGTAATATTCCTTTACACCTCTATCTCTAAAAAATAACTTTTGGACATAACATCAATATCATCACTCTTAAATATTTATTTTCATGTTGACCCATTAGATGTGAACTTTTCGATGTCTATAAATATGTGTAAATATAGTATATTTAGGGAATGATGAACTATGAGAATCATCTAAATATTTTTTCTTAGAATATTGTATTGACATGACACACACCCTTTTCACGATCCTTGTCATTCTATCACTTCAATGGTTGAACTAAAGAACATTTGTAACCTAATTCTATAGTTCCATATATTTCTCATTCACCTCTTGAGTCTTCAAATAGATATATTGTTGAATATTCATCTGATAAATATTTTATCTATACAATTTAATTAATATTAAAAGTTCCATATTATATAAATCCATATATATTGTATATGTTTCACTCCTTATCATGCTTAAACATTCATGGTCCTTCCTACTCAAATCATAAACACCTTGGTCACCTTCCTAGGGTTGTAATGTATTGAGTAGTCATAGTATTTAATCCATTACAGCTATCTTCTAAAATATATTTTAAACTATTTTAGTGTGAAAATATAATTTAAAATTTTATGATCTGTATATATGTCACACCTTTTCGCCATAAAGTGAAATCCTCCATTTAATGAAAATAATAATTGCCACTTCTAGCTCCAAATTAATAGTTGGGTGATTTAACACACATATTTTCAATTAGAATGAGTTATTTTTTTTATCATAATTACATTTTAAATGAGGAAACATCCTAGTACATTTAACTGAGATTGTATGGCCTATTAATAATAATTTATGAATCCATAATTCACACATGGAAAATTTTCAGACAACTTATCCTTCATTAGTGTATTTAAAAAAATACTACAGTGATATAAAAGTTATTCCTTTCTATTTTAATATATAATAATATAATTTATAAATACTACCAATAACTGGTCAAGGTAATCTCTAAAGACCATTGTTGATGCTCCTTTCCATCACAGAGTCTAAATGAATGAAAAGAGAAATACCTTGAACAAAGAAGATTCATCCTTTGAACAAAATATCGATAATTGACAAAGGAAGGAAGAAGAAGAACATTGCGCAAAGGTCGCGCAAGTTCTATAATGGTCGCGCAAGTATTCTTGCATGCCTCAATGGTCGCGCAAGTACACTTGCGCACCGATGTTGGTCGTGCAAGTGACTTGCGCGCCGATGTTGGTCGGGCAAGTGACTTGCGCGCCCTAAATGATAACTGCCCGGTAACATCCCGGGGTCTTCTCCTGCCTATAAATAGGTCCTGTGGGCCCCCCATTCGAGGAGGAATTTTTTTTTCAAAAACTCGGATTGAAGCTCCCGACGCCCAAGTCTCTTCTCAAAGCTTCCGGAACACTTCTAAGGTAATTTCGTGCCTATAACGGAAGATCTAAAGAGAGGGAGGAAGGCCTAAGTGTTGAAACTCATCAACACTTGCGCGCCTGACTGGCTAGCCCTTAAGCAAAGTGGCCACACTTACGCAACGCCTTACTCCTTCGATAGAACTTGTGCATCCCTTTTCTGGAAGAACCTCAAGAGGATTATGAAGGCTTTAATAAAGAGTCTCTCAAGTATTTCAATGCTGGTTGAATATCGTGCAAGTACCCCACCATGTCGCGCAGGTATACCTGCGCGACCAATACTTGCGCGCCCATGCATTACCTACGCGCCTTCCAAGACTTGTGTGCCCCTTCATTTTTGGGTGTCCATCTTTCCCATTTTACCCCTCTTAAGCCATTACACCTTTCCTATTCAAGATTCAGTCTTCAAGACGCTCTTCAAAGCCATTTATGGAATGATTTCTTGATTTGACTTCCTTATCTGAAAGGAATTCTGTGGAATATCTCTCAAAACATAGTGTTTTTTTACATTTTTTTATGTCACTAAAAAATTGGGAGTTCATTCATTCAACCTCATCCTTTAAGATAAGAGAATCCTTAACCCAGGTCTCCTTTTTAGGAATAATCCCCAGTTATAAGTCCCCTAACCTAGGCCTCCTTTTCAGGAATAAGTCCTAGTCATAATCCCTTAACCTGGGCCTTCTTTTCAGGAATAAGTCCCAGTCATAATTTTGGGCTACCTTTTCAGGAGTAAGCCCCAAGTACCTTAATTTCTCTTTAACCAGTCCTAATTTACGTTTGATCTGGGATTCCTTCTTAGGAGTAAAACCCAATTATCAATCCTCTCATAATATGGGTTTCCTTTTCAGGAACAAGTCCCAAGTTAGAGTATTCAAATCTCCATGAAGCACATATACCGTTTTGGACCCTGTTCCTGGATTTTCTCCCTAAAGTAAATCATAACCTTCATTTATCTGGGCAGTCATACATACATAAGCCCCAAAACATTTCTTATGATTACATATTTCATGGCCCAATTGTCTATTTTATTACCAATACCTCTTGTTTCTCACACCGAGCATGACTCATGTGATCTTAGAGGGTAAAAGTAATTATGAAATCCTTCTTTGAGCCATCAATCATAAAAATCATACTCCCTTACTCGAAATACGTGGGTTCTGATTCCTTTTCCAAAACAAAGGATACGTAGGTAGCCCATCTACGGGTTCGATCCCAACTCTGAAATAATTCATGTCCTTCTGAATGACAATAAACATCAAATTCCCCACTGAGTGGCTTTAAAACTAGCCTGTTCATCATAATGACCAAGAGACTTTTATATAAATGTTTTGAAGGATACCATTGACCAAGAATCTATAAATAGATATATATGATTCTCTATTGATGAAGAACCTCGAATAGATATAAAAGATTCTCTAAATTTCTTACATATTTAATCATTGATTGTCAAAACTGAAGGAATGCTCATTTTATACATGGTAATGTAATAAGGATTCACGAACATAACATAAATCTATAAATAGAGTCCCATAATAGACAAAAATTCCCCTAAGAAGGTGTGATGAGTCTGACCTCCCATCCTCTCGACCAATGCAAATTCCTAAGTCTCATCAGTTCACAAACTAATGAAGCGCCTACCTTTGGAAAGTAGGTCCAAATGGATGAGGAATCATTGGATGTTTCCGGTTCTATGAACAAACCTGTTAGAAACCAATAGGAACATTTGAATCTCCCCTAGAGGAGGTCCTCCCCGAATTCTGAGGGAAACAAAAAACGGTGAACCCGACGTGAATCCTTAACCAAGTTAAAATGATATTTTACCTATTTGTTAAGACCCTATTTAAAAATCAATAAGAGGGATAGCAAAAACAATCATTGACATGTGTGCTCATCCAAAGGATGAAGTAGCTGAATTTATCTTGATTATGTCTGTTATATCAAACAAGCACTCTTTTCCAAGATCTTCTGTATTTTTATAATGGCTGCTCTCAAATTTACACCTGTGAATACTGCTGCTGCAAATACCACTGCTTCTATTCCTACTGGATTGTCATGCACTCGGAGGATGAAATCACCTACTCAGCATCTTCAACGCTGGGTATCAAATGCGCTGGTTAAGGAGTACTGTCAACACGGTACCATCCCAACTCTGGAGGCTGCCCGATAGGCCCTCCAAGTGAACAACTCACACAGGTCGTCCGGACAATGACGACCAGTGATCAAGAGGCAGGTGGTGCTGACTACCGTCTCCAACCGTTTCGGGTCATTATCCCCAGAACGCAATTTCCATTCGCTCCCTTACTCCGAGGAAGTGAATGAGCAGGTCCCTCAGCGCCTTAATTCAAAAAGACAGGAGTCCTTCCCGAGGGCTCCCATCAACAATCACCGCCAGACTCGTGCGTAATTGCGCCCTCAACATGATGATGGTACCGACTCCAGGCATTCGGATTAGGTTCCTCGAACCCAAGCAGGAAATACAAACTGCCAAAGGCGGAATCCGGTTAACAATGGGCAGGTTTTCATCCCTTCCATCTCCGGAGAAGTCCACCAACCTAACTTGGTGGCGAACAACGAGCAGCCACACACATGTCTGTTTTAATTCCGCTTTCCAGCAGACTCGTCTGGAAGCATCACACCAATCCTGCCAGGAAATTCCGGAGGAGTACTATAGGCAGGAACATACACCTTCTTATACATCATCAGTTAGTCACCAGGCTCGCCTGACTACATATGATGGATCTCGTCAACCGCGTTTGGCGAAGTGTAATCTGCAGTCACATACACCTGCTAGTACTAATCAAGCCTACCAACAGTCTCGCTTGGTAGCGCACGGAGAAGTCAGTCGGAAAGCTCCAACGACAAACAGGAGGCAGACTCAACTCTCTGCCTCCACACTTGAGTACTTTCAGTATTCACTGACAGGAAAAGGAGGACAGGAGCAGGCACATACACCTACTCAAAGCCCGGAATGGACGTATATCCCCATTTCGGAAGCTGAAGTCACCAAGTATATTTTGTCAATGGTGAAAGAGCAGAAGAAAATTCCGGCTCATATTTTGGATGCTTGTAAGGATATCATAACAGCTTTAGCATCATCTCAGGGAAAGACACATAAATCTATCCCTAGCAGTGGAGTGACACATCAACGATTCACTCCGGAACATAAACACACATTTGTTCCAGTCCAAGAGGGTTATGGGGCATACTCCCCCATATCATACGGACAACCAAGTCAGGCACATACACCTGATTTGAGTGGATATCGTCAGCCTAACCTGACCATCTTTCCTGATTAGGCACATACACCTTCTTAGAGAAACCTCTTTCATTAACAAGTGGTTTCAAAAGGGAGTAATAAGTCATCTAAGAAAAAGATCCGCCCAGCACAGTTCTGAGATCAAATGCCAATCTGTAACAAGGCCTTGCTCGAAGATGGAGTTCTTGAAGCCCTCAGAAATTTATCTGTTGGAATTCAAGATTCTACTCCCTCAGTTCCCAATAACGGGAACATTAATTCCTGAGGTCTTCAACAGAAACTTCCTCATGAAGGCTTGCTTCGTGACAATTCGGTCAATCTTGAAGTGTCGTCTTCAGATGAGATCCACAGGAACCCTCTGTGTGGTCAGAAGACTAAGGAGCAAGAGATATCATCTTTTACTATAACCCATTATGGTGGTCCTCCCCATGATGATGAATTTCGCTGCGAAAGTCCTCTCCGCAGTAGTGATTCACATTGCCTGGAAAATACTCCAGTGGACAATGTAGTGCCGAGAAAGCCCTCTTATCTTGAGGCACTTGCAAATGCGAAATCAGTCATGTCTGAGGCTTTATCACTAGCAAGTGAAATACTTTCTCAATCAGAAGATAGCCCAGGGAGTAGGTCATTCTCCGAACCACCCCTAAGTCATGCATATTCTAGTTTGATCAATGATCTCTATACCAATCTTGTTGAATCCAATGAAGCAACAAGGAAACACCAACTCTGGTCAAAACAGGTAGAAGAATCTTCATTTAATGATGAAGAGGAAATGCTAAACATGAGGAAAAAACTGGCGCAAAGTGAGGTACCAGTCATGTTTTGGCCTTTGGATGACTCCCAATATGATGTTCCAATGATGTTGATAGAAGATGGATTCCATGATATTCGTCTCAACATATGGAAAACTATTTGTCAATTGAAGAAGAAGGTATTATCTTATGATTAATATGAAAATCATCTTAAGATAATAGAAGGGCTACAACGTCAGATTGATTTGGAATCTCTATCAGTCTCTCGGTATCCGAAGGCAGAAAAGCAGCAGAGAACCCTTCAATGGTCATGCCTTGGCGCACTAAGAAAATTGCGTCAGTTAATTGCCAATTCCCCATCTGGTGTTCATATCTGAGGATGGGGTGTTCACGGAGCACTACATTTCACAGTGCTTTCCAGTCAGCAAAGCCCGCCGAAAATGGTCTCATGCAATGTTATTGCCCATGACTGGCCACAGTCAATGGGCTTTGTTTGTAATCAAAAGCTTGCTCAAAAACAGGCTTCAACTAGTTCCTCTCAAAATCAAGCATATAGAGAACAAGTTATTGAATTGCACCAACATCAAGCAGGGGATAATATTGCACAAGCCTCTCGTATGGAGCGAACACATCATCATGTGACAGAAGTTTCGGAAATCATCCAACGGTCTGTTGAACCAGGTGATAAAAGTGGATACAGGTTAATGCATCCAGCTAATTTCTGAACTAAGGTTCGCAAGATCAAGAGAGCTTTTAAGACGGTCTCAGACATAGCATGTCAAGATCCACACCATCTTGTCAGACTGGGGACTCCTTTAACCCAACCCTCAGAATCAACAAATAGGATTCGAGGAGTTGTGCAGGAACAACAGGAACATCCCCAGTCTACGAGACTATGGACTCTTTCAAATCATCAATCCCCTCCTCAGAGAATGTCTGTCTTTTATCGATTGGGGAAGAATCCCCAAGAGGAACGAAGAGACAAATTATCAAGATATTCCCTCCAAGTTATAGCTCGTCAAGATGTTCCTAAAGGATTGAATCAACAAAAGGAAATGTCTCATCAAAGACATTAAAGAAGACAATATCACAGAAATGTTGATAGAAGGTATGCGATGCATTATACATCAATAAATGTCATCAATGCCGTTGTTGCTAATTCACCATAGGAGGCTCACTTAGGGGACTCAGATGAAGAGCGTCATGCTCAAGAAAATGTACGCACCGATACAAATGAAGAAGGTGTGTGTACAAGAAGTCAAAGGATTACTCAGAAACTAGGTAATCCACTTCCCTCTCTCCGAAAAGTATCCAACAAAGGGAGGGGAAAGAATCAGGTTACATATCCTTCCTCTGGAGAAGGTCAATCGCTCTCACTAGAGCAAGGGTTTGCACAACAGGAGGAAGAAATGAAATAATTAAGAAGGTTGAATGCAGAACTACTTCAGAGTAGTCTTCTTCTTAAGAATGCTGGAGTCCTACAGCCGAAGGAATTTGTTTCAACTATTGAGATGGATCAGGAATATCCTCCTTTATTAGTACAACCTTAGAGGTCTAATCCTACGGGTCAAGCGCAACAACGGTTGGCACTGCTACCATCAGTTGCAGCACCAACCACCACATCTGTACAAGCTCCATTCATTGCACCTACTCAAAACCAAATTCAACCAGATGTTTCTAAAAAGTTAATAACTACTATTGAGTCATTAACAGCTCAGTTAGAAACTATGGAAGGGAAACGGGCGCAAGTTGAACCAGAAAAGAAAGTTTACCCTGAATGGGTAGATTCAATTTCTCCTCCATCCAGTTTTGGAAACCCCGTTTTCCCTTCATTTAATGGATAAGGTGACTCTGAAAAACATTTGACACATTACGTGTCTTGTTGTGATCCTATGATGGGAACTCCAGAGCAGTAAGAAGCGGTGAAACTCAGATGCTTCATGCGAACCTTGCAAGGACCAGCTTTTGTCTGGTATACAAGCTTGCAATCCCGGTCAATCATTGGATGGGAGGATCTTCGCCAAAAATTCCTTCTTCAGTTCATCTCAACTTTTCCAAAAACGACAGTTTTCAATCGTACAAACTACAAGCAAATGGAGAATGAAAGAGTCTCTGATTTCATTGCTCGTTGGAAGGGATTAACATATTCCCTGAGTATAGCACTCCCTCAGGAGGAGATATAGCCAATCTGTGTGGCAAATTTGCATGACGAATTACGGACTCCATTGATCCCA
Organism: Viscum album; assembly: GCA_963277665.1. NCBI lineage: Eukaryota > Viridiplantae > Streptophyta > Magnoliopsida > Santalales > Viscaceae > Viscum > Viscum album. The sequence continues at coordinate 877,824,274 of OY728153.1, read as the reverse complement.
ATGAAATACACAGGAGGGTTTCGAGACCTTACGTCAATCACTCAGTAGATTGAAGATTCCCTTATACAGGCTAAGGCTAAATCTCGTGTAATTCCATCAGCTCTAGGAAGGAGAATGGGTAAAGCGGAAACTGCTACAGTTATTCTTAAACAAGCGCCTGTACCTATTTCTACTTCAAAACCTTGATCTTCTCAAAGGGATCCACCTCTTGAACACCAACAACATAGTCCGTTTCATACAATTAGTCAAAGAGATCAACGACGAAAACATTTTGAGGATTTTAAGAGTAAAACACAATCTTTACAAAATGAGCAAGTTCCTGGTCACTTGATTTCAGCTCTGGAAAATAATTTGGTTCAATTTACAGTGCCCAAGAGGCCATACAAGGAAGGAGATGAAGACCGTCCCAATTATTGTCCCTTTTATCAAATGATGGGGCATCCCATCCAGGAGTGTTTTGTCTTCAAAGACCTGCTGCAAAAGATGTTCGAATAGGGACAAGTCAAGTTGAATGGTTCTTCGACTCAGGTATCATGTGTTACTTGTATGATCGAATATGTAAATATGTATGTCTATTAGATGGTACAATACAAGAGGGGGGGGGTGAATTGTAGGTTTAAAAACCTTTGAGTTTTAGAAACTAAGAGATTAGTTTAAATGATCTTAAACTAATACAAATACAAACACCCACAATTGTATTGAATGTAAAAAGGTATGATGTATTGTAATTCTAATGTAATGTAAAACAATTTTATTCAAGATGAACACAATAATCAGAGTAATACAAAGATGAATGATTCTACCTTAAAGCGTATAGAATCAATCAATACAATATCTAATAGAATGATTGTAATTGAAACAATTACAATTGAATTTGTAAAGAAGAAAGGAAACAATACAAATTCCTTTCTAATACAAGTAACAGCGGAAATGTAAAATAATTACAATTCTTTTAACCCAAAGAGAAAGGTTATCCTTTCACATAGGATAAAAGGTCTGTCTCACCAACACCTTGGTGAGCCCTCAATACGATGATCGGACTGTCTGTCTGCCTATCCCTGGCTGCCCTCGATATGATGATCGGCACGTCTGTCTGCCTATCCCCGGCAGCCCTCGATACAATGATCAGCACGTCTGTCTGCCTATCCCCGGCAGACCTCGATACGATGATCGGCACGTCTTTCTGCCTATCCCCGGCAGCCCTCGATTTTGTAGGTAATCGGCACCTCTGTCTTTCAATCACATGAAAGCCCTTGATACGATGATCGGACGCACAAGGCAGATGAGAGAAGTCATAGTCACTCTCTCTAGAATCTTGATAGTTCACAGAGTCTCTTTTTTCAATTCTACATTCATCTTTTTTTTCTCAGCTTCAAATGACCTCCAATTTATAGGCCTCGGGTTCCAACGGTCATGTTACCTCCAACGGTCATATTTCTCTGAAAAACTCGGAGGGACTTAGACATCTATCATTATAACGGTCATATTGAAACAGAAATCACGACATCGTTTTTTTAGTTTTTAACTAACTCAACAACATCGTATTGGTTAAAACAGGATATATATATTGATAAGCAATGGTACGATTCATATGAAGCAAGTGCTTTTGACAAAGTACCAAAACAAGTAATGAACATCTGAATAGCAGAGTCAGTACGATACGATTGACAGAGTCAGTACGATACGATTGACAGAGTCAGTATGGTACGATTGTCAGAGTCAGTACGATACGATTGACGGAGTCAGTATGGTACGATTGACAGAGTCAGTACGATCAGTATTGTACGATACGATACGGTCAGTACGATCAACATTGTACGATACAATAAACATGATAGAAGACAATTGTAATTTCTAAAATATGATAGAATATATTTGTGATTTCCAAAACATGATATAGAAGTCAAAAGAGGACTTTTGACTCAACATTACTGCTACAGTTCCAGAGGAGGAAGGTGACTGGCAAGAAGTCAAAAACAGAAATGCACAGAAGTATGATGATTGGATGGTCAGAAAGACAATCAATCGGACTCATGCCATTTTGTGAACACAATTAAAGAAACCAATTGTGTCTTCTGCCATGAATATTGCGGTAAAATCCTCTTCATCAGAGGGAAAGTCCTCAAAGAAACGGTTTGATTCAAAGAAGGAAAGAGAATCAGAAGAAGATGAGTATGTGTCAAAGCCTAAATTATCTTTGACTCTAGCAGACTTTATGCCATCTACTTCAAAGCCACAGGCACCGCCCCATCAAATGGCACAACCTAAACAGGCTAATCAGGCAGAGTCCTTATTAGATGAAGCGTTAATCTTCGGTTCTGTTAATATGATTCAATTAACAGATCCGTATTCCAGTCGTAATTTCAATTTTTATGAGCCTGAATTCCTTGTATAAAATAAGGGAATCCGAGGAAGTTCCAGAGGTTCATGATACAGGGGAAGACGTGGATATTTCCGAATCCACTACTCCAATTATACCCCTGCTAGCACTGTGTATGCAGCATAAACTCATGGTAGAGCCCTTCAGCAAGCTCAAAAAGAACAAAGAAGTTCTTCTTCAAATAGTCAACTCATTCTTGGCACAGTTATTTTGGAAGACCGATTGAAGATTCCATCTTCATTATCTCATCAATTAAATGGATCTAATCGGTCTAATCTTCCAAAACCAAGGATGTTGCCAACTTCTATCCCAATACAAGATGCATCAGCTTCCAAAGCATCTGCTTCCAAGGTACCTTCTAAACCGCATATTCCTGTTGGGAAACGTAGACCTCTAGATCAAAAGTATGATATATTGAAACACTTGTCCCAAGTACCAGCCAAGTTATCAATTTTGGATGCTTTGAATCTGTCAAAAGATCTTCGGGAAGCACTCATCGAAGCTTTGTCAAGTCCTCAGGAGTTTGAAGCTGAAATTGCTGCAGCTGAAGTCTATCACATAGAGAATAATCCTGCAGAATGCCATATAGTGATATCTTTTAATGATAAAGATGAAGATGATGTTGTGAATGGGCACATAAAAAATCTGTAATTATCTAGAAAAGTCAATGGTGTAGATATCTGAAGAGCTTTCATTGAAAATAGTTCAGGAGTCAACCTCATGCCCATTCGTACACTTCGTCGATTGGGCCTCACGGAATCTGATTTATCTCATTCTACCATGATGTTACAAGGATATGATAAAAATTAACAGGAACCACTGGGCGATGTTACACTTAGAACTCAGTTTTGAGATCTTGTATCCAATTCGGATTTCATGATTGTTGATCAAGACTCAGCTTTCAACGTCTTTCTTGGAAGACCCTAGCTACATCAGCATGCGGCTATCCCTTCAAAATACCATCAATGTCTCAAATACTATTTCAATGGTCAAGTTGGAACATCGTATGGTGATAAAACCCCATTCCAGACATGTGAGTCTCAATACATTGAGACGTAATTTTATCACATGAAGGGAAGAGAGAAATCTACAATAAAGGAAATTACCAAAGTTAATGCTCCATATGGTTTGGAGAAGATTCCAATAAATCCATTAACACATGTGACTACAGATTATGTTTTACCTATCATTCAAATTGAAAAAATAGGCTCAAATAAAAATACTCTTATGGAAAGATCCATAATGTCAATTATGACAATCGAGCCAGACAACATGGGAGAAATTGGTAACCTAGCCAACAGTGATGAAAACAAAAGTAGTGACGTTTTCATTTCATATGCTGAAATCCAACAGGTCTATACTTCGCCAATCAGGAAATAAGAAGTTATAGCAACAACGGAGATGAATATTGATGTAAGTTCTCATTCCATCATCTCCTCTTTATTTCCCAAAGAAGGCCCTTTATCATCAATAGGGTCGGAAAATGGAAGATTCTTCTTCAAAATGTGCAAATTTTGACCTCTCTTATGATCATGAAAATTTCGTTTTGTCATCTACTATGCAAGTAGAAACGGAAGAAATAGCACATGATGAAGAGGAAGAGGAAGATCATAGAGATTCTCCTCCAGCATTTGAAGAGGGTATCTCTACCACTGTGGATGGACTCCGAGAAATAAATCTGTGTACAGAGAAAGATCCACGCCCCACTTTAATTAGTGCGGCCAAGAACATTGAAGAGCAAGAGATGTATATTTATTTTCTAAAGAAAAATAAAGATATTTTTGCTTGGAACTATACATAAATTCCTGGGCTTGATCCTGATGTTGCTACTCATCATTTGGGGTTACCAAAATAACATCGGGGATTTAAGCAAGCCGTGAGAAGAACACACCCAACTTATGCATCCAAAATTGAAGCTGAAGTGGATAAGCTGATCAAAGCTAACTTCGTCAGAAAAGTTCAGTATCCCAAGTGGTTGGATAATATTGTCCCTGTAAAGAAGAAGAACAAACAAATTAGGGTTCTCATCGATTCCAGAGATCTTAATTGGTATTGTCCTAAAGACGATTTCCCAGTTTCGATTATAGAACTCTTAATTGATCCGACGGCTGGTTATGAAGTACTTTCCTTCATGGATGGATATTCCGGATATAATCATACCTGAATAGCCCTAGAAGATGAGTAATCTACAGCCTTCAGAGCCCCTCAAGGTGTGTTTTCTTACCGGGTGATGCCCTTTGGTTTAAAGAATGCAGGTGTAACATATCAACGCGCCATGCATCGTATCTTCAAACCTTTCATAGGGAAGTTTGTTGAATGCTATGTAGACGATTTGGTGGTTAAATCCAAACAACGTTCTAATCACTTGCCTGATTTGGAAGTCATATTCCACAAGTCTCGACAACATAATTTGAAGATGAACCCCTTAAAATGTGCTTTTGGGGTAACCTCAAGAAAATTCCTCGGCTTTGTTGTACGCCATCGTGGTATTGAAGTCGATCCTGAGAAGGCCAAGTCAATCCTTGGTATGTCACCTCCTCAGAATTTGAATGAATTAAGAGGACTTCAAGGACACTTAGTCTATATTCGGCGTTTCATCGCCAATTTGGCAGGCAAAAGTTTACCCTTTACCAAATTATTGAAAAAAGGAGTCACTTACCAGTGGACTGAAGAATGTCAAGAAGCGTTTGATGTTATCAAGAAATACCTCTTGATTCCACCAGTAATCATGCCACCTGTTGAAGGAAGACCACTTATCCTCTATGTGACAGCTCTAGAGCGATCATTGGGTGCCTTTCTTGGTCAAAAGAATGATGCTGGGAATGAAAATTGCCTCTACTATCTCAGTAGAACTATGCTTGAAGCAGAAACCCGGTGTTCATGTATTGAGAAGTGCTTCCTGGCATAAATCTTTGTAGTTCAGAAACTGAGACACTACCTGCAACATCACGAGGTCCAATTGGTATCTCGCAATAATCCGCTCAAATTCATCCTTAGTCATCCAATGCTTACAGGACGTCTAGAAAGGTGGGCAGTTATTTTGCAGCAGTTCGACATTCAGTATGCATCTCAAAAGGAAATAAAGGGCCAAGCTCTGGCTGATTTTCTGGCTGAACATCCTTCAGTGGAAGACACGTCTTCAGATATTGAACTCCCTGATGAGGACGTTTTCTCTATTCAAGAGAGTCCTCAAACATGGGAAATGTATTTTGATGGTGCTTCCAGAAGTCCAACAGGGAAGAAAATGGAAAATCCAAAATTCAACAAAGTTGGTTTAGGAATTGTACTCATTTCTCCAGATAAGGCATTATTACCTTATTCCTTTTTATTGTGGGAAGGTGGTACCAATAATGAAGCTGAATAACAAGCTCTTATCACAGGCTTGGAGTTAGCGCTTCAAGAACAAGTGAATCACTTAAAGGTCAAAGGTGATTTAGACCTGGTAATCAAACAAGTCAATAGGGATTATGCCATCAGAAAAGAAGAATTAATCTCTTTGTATGATTACGTTATAGAGTTAATAGAGGAATTCCCTTCAGAACCGACATTTTCCTATGTCGCAAGATCACAAAATGCTCAAGCCGATGCGCTGGATAATATAGACACAGCTCTAGAATATCCAAATCGGGACAAGACAACCATCAGTATTGCCCACCGTCGTGCAATTTCACCTTATGTTCAAGCCAGAACAGGGGAAATTAATGAAATTAGTCCCATTCCTGAACCGTATGGTCATACTACAAGATGGATGTCACCTATCAGGGAATACCTTCAAAATGTAACACTTCCACCTGATAGAGCCAATAAAGAACAAATATGGTGACGTGTGGTCAATTTTACTCTTTATGATAGCCCAAAAAACCTAGAGAAAATTCTCTACAAACGTGGTTTTGATGGAGTTCTCTTCAGATGCATTGATGGTGAAGATACAATGGCTGTCATAAAAGAAGTGCATGCAGGAGTCTGTGGTGCCCACCTGTCTGGACATAGATTGTCTGATCAAATTTGAAGGCTTGGATACTTTTGGCCCTCAATGTTACAAGATTGTGTTAATTTCACAAAGAAGTGTCATTCATTCCAAGTACACGCCAACTTCATTCATCAACATCCATAGTTTCTTCATATAGCTAAATACTCGTGGCCATTTTCCACATTGGGATTGGATGTGGTGGGACCTTACCCGTCAGCTACGGCCAAGCAATTTAAGTACATTCTTACTGCTACTGATTTCTTTTCCAAATGGGAAGAGGCAGTAACTCTTAAAGAAGTCGGTTCTAAATGCATTGTTAGCTTCATCAGGTCTAACATAATTACTAGATTTGGTGTCCCTCATACCATATTGATGGACAACGACACCAACTTCTGTTCTTCTGAGGTGAAGAAATTGTATTAAGAATACAACATTAAATCCAACCATTCATCTCGGTATCATGCGGTGTCCAATGGTCAAATAGAATCCTTTAACAAAAATATTTCAAATATACTGCAAAAGATGGTGGATAAAGATAAGAAGTCATTGCCGGATAAACTCTTTCATTCTTTATGGGCTTATCGGACTACCACCCGCAATGCAACGCGGTCAACTCCATATTCATTGTTATATGGAACGGAAGCTGTCTTTCCAATTGAAGTTCAATTTCCCTCACTCAGAGTAGCCATTTGTGATCAGTTATCTACAGATGAGCAATCCCAAAAGCGATTGAATGAATTGGAATGGTTAGATGAGAAAATATTGTGCACTTTTCAACACTTGGAAATCTATCAAAATCAAATAACACGAGCTTTTAACAAAAAAAAGTTCATTTTCGCTCATTCATTCAGGGAGAATTGGTATTAGTTCTCATAACTCCAATGATACCAGGAAAGAAACCTCCCAAGCTTGATCCAAAATGGGAAAGACGTTATTCAATACATAGGGTCTACTCCAATGGAGCTTATTCATTAATTTCGATGGATGGAGAACTCATTACTACTCCAACTAATGCCAAATTTTTGAAGAAGTATTTTGTATAAACTACAAAGTATTCACAAATTTGTCCCCGCAACATGACACTAAACTGTGCGGCACCAGTTCATCCTTGATATATGACGTTAAACTATACATCAATGGTCCAGTATGACCATAAACCGCAACTTCGTACCACACGACGTTAAACTGTGAAAAAGTTCCCTAAAAAGTCTTGTGTGACCTTAAACTACACCATGGTCCTGTATGAAATTAAACTGCACCATCCATGGTCCATGCATATGACCCTAAACTATTTAAAAGTCCCTTACATCTGGAAAGAGGTTAAACTAAAAAATCATCAAAGGTCCTGTATGGTCTGAAAGAAACCATGTCCAGCAAGACATTAAACTGCACCATCCACGATCCATTTATATGACCTTAAACTATTAGTCCTTTTGTCCAACATGACACTAAACTGTAGAAAAAATCCCCAATGCGTCCAACAAGATGTAAATGGTGTGTTATTTTGTCCTTACTGCATGACATTAAATTGCGCAGTTCCCCTTTTTTGTCCAACATGACGTTAAATTTTATTGTCCCCACCATCCTAACTACATGACGCTAAACTATACAGAAAGTCCTTGATATGTCCTATATGACATTAAACTGTATTTTGTCCCTACTACATGACACTAAACTGTGCTGCACCAATAGTCCTAACTGCAATACTTTAAACTGCATAGTCCCTTTATATGTCCTACATGACATTAAACTATGCATCGTTAAGGTTGTTGTTACCTCTTGTTTCTCACACTGAGTATGACTCACGTGAGCTTAGAGAAAACCTCAACCGTAACACTCTCTTTGGGCCGCTAACCATGATAAGTCCCAAAAACATTTTTTTAGGTTGTTGTCCCCAAGAACAACTTGATCATTAATTCATTATTTAATTGAACTACACAAACTTTGATCCTTGCCTTCTAGGCTAGGTACGTAGGCAACCTCCCAAAGTTCAAGCCCAAAAACAATCTCTTCACTTCGGATCACCTTCATCTCATACGATGTTGATTTGTGAAACCGCCCTTAGAATCAATATCATTACATTTCATTCACTTCCATCCTTATTATACGACGTTAAACTATACAACACTTTTGTCTGGTATGAAAATAAACTACAATACTCATTGATTTCCTCATTTGAGAGGGTACCATTATTTACATTGATTTTTCAATCATGTTTCATTTCAAAAGACTACGCGCATACATGGTAATGACTAAACTTTTTATCTCGGGTTAAACCATCATTGTACTAAAGTCCCCTTTCACCCTTCACATGTATGAACCAAATTTGTACAAAGGGTATATCTAGAACTACGTGGGCTTGATTCCCATCCTTATGGGATACGTAGGAACGTTCGAGTATCCCCCAAATCCAGCCCCAAGTCTTTTGGGCCTAACCCCAAATTTCACTTTCAGTCTCTAGGCTGAAAATTCCTCATGAAAACACACATTGTGTATTCATTATTATGGTCCGAACTGTATGACCCTAAACTAAGATCTCTCATACTTTTGTCCTGCACGACGTTAAACTTCATTTCAAGAACTACGTATGGCTTGATTCTCATTCTTCTGAGATACGTAGTGAAGTACAAAATTTTAATTCAGGACCCAGCCACAACATGATTATGGTTATCATTGACCTATGTATCTCTATATACATTGGACAATACCCATATTTATGTGTTATAATCCTAACCTTAAATATTTTCAGATCTTCATAACCCTTTTCATGACTTTTAGTCACAAAAATTTCAAACTTCTGAGAATTCTTTTTCCTGACTATGCAGTATGTGCCCATAGGTGGCCTTGAATAAATAGTCCACATAACAGACTTTTCAGCCGAAGGATACTATTTATTTGACTATTCACCCAATGCCCTTAGGTGGCCCTACATAATTCAACCCCCTAACGGGTTTGTTAAATGATGGTAACTTCATTCTTGGGAAGAATGCCTCTTTTGTCCTTATTTGTCTTAAACGACAGTATGTAGGGATCCACAAAAAAATAGCCACCCTTAACATATTTGTCCCATATCCTTTTTCATGATCTGAAAGTATTCAAGTCTATGGTTTATTCTTCTTCCCTATGTTTGGGTCAGACCTTCGTAGGAGTGATATTCATCCAGTTCTTCGATAATCTTGTCAGGAAATATCTTCTCCATATTCAAGTACCTCTTTCCATACAGCAAACTCTATAATTTGGAAGATTTTAATCTCCATAAACTTTCACTAGATTTTAGCACTAGGAAAGTAAATTTCTGAGAGTTCTTTTTGCCTGACTATGCAGCACTTTCCCATAGGTGGCCTTGCATAATCAGTCTACATAACATACTTGTTATCCAAAAGATACTATTTTATTTAACTATGCAGCCAATGCCCTTAGGTGGCCCTGCATAATTCAACCCCCTAATGGGTTTGTTAAATAATGGTAACTTCATTCTTGGAAACTACTTCTTCTAATGCCATTTAGCTCTTTTTCATATCATTCCTCAGATTCAAATATTATTAAGCCATAGTTTAAATATTTTCTCTCATACTTGAGTATGGTAATATGTTTTTAGATGAATTTTCAAGGAATTTTGTCAATTCTAATCCATTTCGGTCAAAGCTATTTCGACCTTAAACATTAGCCTCTTTATGTCCGACATGCATGGCATTAAACTGCCAGATTTATTATTTCTTCTCACCTCAGAGTCAAATCCTCTTTTCTCTCCGGATCCAACTCTGAGGTGGGACTTTTGTTGATACTCCTTTCCATCACAGAGTCTAAATGAATGAAAAGGGAAATACCTTGAACAAAGAAGATTCATCCTTTGAAAAAAATATCAATAATTGACAAATGAAGGAAGAAGAAGAACATTGCGCAAAGCTTGCGCAAGTTCTATAATGGTCGCGCAAGTATACTTGCGCGCCTCAATGGTCGCGCAAGTACACTTGCGCGCCGATGTTGGACGTGCAAGTGACTTGCCCGCCGATGTTGGTTGTGCATGTGACTTGCGCGCCCTAAATGATAACTGCCCGGTAACCGCTCGGGGTCTTCTCCTTCCTATAAATAGATCCTATGGGCCCCCCATTCGAGGAGGATTTCTTTCCAGAAACTCAGATTGAAGCTCTCGACGCCCAAGTCTCTTTTCAAAGCTTCTGGAACACTTCTAAGGTAATTTCTTACCTATAACGGAAGATCTAAAGAGAGGGAGGAAGGCCTGAGTGTTGAAACTCATCAACACTTGCACGCCTGAGTGCCCAACCCTTAAGGAAAGCGGCCACACTTACGCGCCGCCTTACTCCTTCGATAGAACTTGCACGTCCCTTTTCTGGAAGAACCTCAGGAGGATTCTAAAGGATTTAATAAAGAGTCGCTCAAGTATTTCAATGATGGTTGAATATCGCGCAAGTACCCCGCCATGTCGCGCAGGTATACCTGCGCGACCAATACTTGCGCGCCCACGCAGTACCTGCGTTCCTTCCAAGACTTGCACACCCCTTCCTTTTTGGGTGTCCATCTTGACCATTTTCCCTCTTAAGCCATTACACCTTTCCTATTCAAGATTCAGTCTTCAAGACACTCTTAAAATCCATTTGTGGAATTATTTCTTGATTTGACTTCCTTATCTGAAAGGAATTCTGTGGAATATCTCTCAAAACATAGTGATTCTTTACATTTTTTTTATGTCACTAAAAATTGAGAGTTCATTCATTCAACCTCATCCTTTAAGATGAGAGAATCCTTAACCTGGGTCTCCTTTTCAGGAATAATCCCCAATTATAAGTCCCCTAACCTGGGCCTCCTTTTCAGGAATAGGTCCTAGTCATAATCCCTTAACCTAGGCCTCCTTTTCAGGAATAAGTCCCAGTCATAATTTTGGGCTTCCTTTTCAGGAGTAATCCCCAAGTCCCTTAATTTCTCTTTAACCAGTCCAAATTTATGTTTGATCTGGGATTCCTTCTTAGGAGTAAAACCCAATTATCAATCCTCTCCTAATATGGGTTTCCTTTTCAGGAATAAGTCCCAAGTTAGAGTATTCAAATCTCCATGAATCACATATACCTTTATGGACCCTGTTCCTGTATTTTCTCCCTAAAGTAAATCCTAACCTTCATTTATCTGGGCAGTCATACATACATAATCCCCAAACCATTTCTTATGATTACATCTTTCATGGCCCAATTTTCTATTTTATTACCAATACCTCTTGTTTCTCACACCGAGCATGACTCACGTGAGCTTAGAGGGTAAAAGTAATTATGACATCCTTCTTTGATCCATCAATCATAACCATCATACTCCCTTACTAGAACTACGTGGGTTATGATTCCTTTTCCAAAACAAAGGATACGTAGGTATCCCATCTACGGGTTCGATCCCAACTCTGTAATAATTAATGTCCTTCTAAATGACAATAAACTTCAAGTGCCCCACTCAGTGGCTTTAAAACCAGTCTGGTCATCATAATGACCAAGAGACTTTTATATAAATTTTTTGAAGGATACCATTGACCAAGAATCTATAAATAGATATAGATGATTCTCTATTGATGAGGAACCTCGAATACATATAAAATATTCTCTAAATTTCTTACATATTTAATCATTGATTGTCAAAACTGAAGGAAAGCTCATTTTATACTTGGTAATGTAATAAGGATTCATGAACATAACTTAAATCTATAAAGAGAGTCCCGTAATAGAAAATAATTCCCCTCAAAAAGGTGTGATGAGTCCGACCTCCGATCCTCTCGACCAATGCAAATTACTAAGTCTCATCAGTTCACAAACTAATGAAGCTCCTATATTTGGAAAGTACGTCCAAATGGATGTGGAATCATTGGATGTTTTCAGTTCTACAAACAAACCTGTTAGAAACCAATCTGAACGTTTGAATCTCCCATACAGGAGGTCCTCCCCAAATTCCGAGGGAAACAACCATATTCAATAAATCCACAATGATAAAGAGGGTATTAGTTAGAGAAAATGGTATCAATATAAAATCATAATTTCCATACCATGTAAAGAATGTAATATTTGGTAAATCCTCCTTATTATCAATCAATTTATGATATACTGAATTAAGGTAAATCAGGGAATATCATTGAGATTCCCATAGTTGGTAAAACAAAACAGCGATACTTGATAGAGGAAACTTGTTCTTGATAGTGATCTTGTTAGGTTCCCAATAATAAATTGTGAATGAACATTGACCAATATTTATTCTTAACAAATATAACTGGTCCACCGCATGGTGACACACTAGGGTATATGAATCCTTTAACAACATTCTCTTTGAGTTTCTTCTTCAATTCTAGAAACAATATTTGGGCCATTATATTTGGATTTTGAAATATTTATTGCAACTAGTATGAGTTCTTTGAAAAAATGAACATCATGATTTATAGGAAGTCTAAGAAAATACTATATAATGTCATTAAAAAATCAAATATGATAGGTGTATCCATAGTTTTTACTCTCTCTCCCCAACCATTAAACAGAAATACCATTCATGAATAAGAATAAAGACCCACCAGATATATATAATTTGGTTTTTAATTTTTTATTAATCTTTTCACTGATAAACAATCTTAGGTTCATTTGAAATACGAACTAAGACACATATTACTCACTAATTGATATGATAAGGTATATAATTTATGCCTAGAATCAAATAAAATTCAATTAAATTGAGAATATTAATATTTTCAGGAAGAAAATTCCGAAAAAATCAATGAGGGGGTAACTATAGACTTGAGATGAAACCATCATACCATTAAGAGACTTCATATCTAACTCCAAATCTAATCATTTAGGTTATAAATAATTACTCATTTAAAATTAATTAGATGTAAAAGAGTGGGTAGATACATTATCAAATAAGACATTTTCGATTTTAAATTGGATGATATGTATGTATTTCACCGCATAATTCTCATAACCCACTTCAAAAGTCAATATCACATGGAATTTCACTTTGAATTTTGGATTAATAGGTGTTTGATGCTGATCACCATCATAAATCTTCAAATTCATTCATTGTTTCTTGTAATTCCCATACTCCTTGAATTTAAATCATTAGAGCATGGTCGGGGCATTAGTTAGTGTTATCTTTCCCCCCATTTCATTAACCGGTCTATTTATCAACATTAAACATTAAAGAGCTTTATAAAATTTTATTCCACATTTAAATATCTTCATAGTTGAACCTAATATATTTATTTGATATTTTTCCAACATTTATGTCATGTAGATGACTATAATTTCATTCCACCATTGGATTAATTATATTTTTCATGAGTTTGAAACTTCTTTTTATTATCATAACCATTGGAATAATAAAAATCTCTAATTTAAATTTCTACCTTGAGATGACATAATAAAATTTATTCACATCATGTAAAGTATGTTATATCGAACACAATTAAGTGATTTGGTTTTATGACACCAATTAATATATCAAAAAAAATTTAGTGTTGGTTAGAAACAAATATTATACCTCACATGTCTTGAAATTTTTTCCTCGTATGTACCAATGGATTTATAATCCTTCTAGATAAGATCAAGAAAATAATTATTCATTATTATACATAGAATACAAGGGATATAATTAATCAACAATATTCTCTTAAATTAAACTCATTTAATGGATTTAATTTTAATCTTTTTTATTTGTATTCAAAAAAAGATTCCATCATTGAACATTTTATCCTTCCAAATGAAAAACATTTAAGAAACATATTTTCTATTCTTGGAATTGTAGAAATGAAAATGTTTTCCCACTGGTGTTGATCCATTGGTCAACCACTAGTAGATCAAAAGTCCCACTAAAAGAATATATTTGTTTCCTTAATAAATACCCACCATTATGTTGTTAGATCCTTTGCATGTTTGGAAGCTCAATATGATTTATGGATAAGGTATGTTGTGTGAGCTAAGAAACATGATGTTTTATTCTAGATCCGATAGAATTTGTTTACTTAGGTGGAAAATCATTACATTTTCCCTAAAATTTTCTATTGGAATGATATTTTATGGTTCTATCAATGAAATAAAATCAAAAAGAAATGTTTACGATAAAATTATATAATAATAAAATTGAGTTATCATATAGTAATGAAATATCATTTGTAGAATGCAAAAATCACAACTTCTTCTCAATCTATGGATCATAATGATTAACATATTCCATCCAAGTCAATTAACAACAATTTTGGATGTTATCCTATACAAATACATATCCCCAGTGTTTTAACTAAAGTTTGTTTAACCATAATCTCTAAATATTAACTAACTCATGCTCTGATACCACATATAGTGACCCGATATTTCCATAAAATAATATTACATTTTTATATGAATATTCAATGAATACCATTATGATCCAAGATAGAACCATTAATGTTTTGTGTATTTGGAGAAAAATACATAAAAATATAATTTAGGTATATTCTTTATCATATATCATCGAGTTATTCTTAATTTTCACCCTTCATGAAATAAACTAATAAAACATTTCTTCATAACCAAGGGAAAGAATACATAATAAATGGTGAGATTATATACTTAGTAAGGATAAACATGGTAGAAATTAATTGATGATAATATAAATGAATAATATAAATATAATAGAATAAGATCATGATGATAACTTAATAACTTTTTATCCAATTTTCCAAGGATCGTAATCATGATTTAGGGAATGAAACTATATCATTTAAATATAAATTTATCAAATGTTTGAGGAATCATCATTAATTAATCATGTACCATTATTTTAGATCATAAGCATTAAAAGTATCACAAGAGTGTGGAACCATAATATGTATAGAAAAAATATTATATTTAAATAATAAGTGTGAAGACCATCATAACAATATGGATATGGAATAAAAAACTATTTCCCATATCATAACAGATCATGAATCATCAAAAGTTTCCTATAGTTTACCAGGAAGCTCTACCTATTTAACATAGCAGATCAAACACATCGACTAATTTCTCATAATTATTCCATGAGATATAAACCATTAACTAATGAATTAGAGGGGTATAGAATTCTTTTCCCACACATCCAAAGATGGGATATATATATATATATATATATCTATGTGTGTGTGATACAAGATCATAAAATATTCATCACATCATCGTAACATAACCCATGGAAAGGAAATGAGTTTCATGAATGTTTCATCATTTCATTATATCATAACCCATGGAAAACAAACTGGTTTCATACAAACGTCATCATAAAAATAATAAACCATCCAAAAAAGAATAAGTATAGTATCATCATATTCTATCCCATATAAAAAATAATTACCATATCAGGATGTTATGATAGTTTATAATTCCTTTCAATGATTTCTAGAATATTTCTTAAGGAAAATATCATTCTAAAATTTAAATCACATATTTAAAATATAAAAACATTAAAATATTTAAGAAAATAATTATTTAATAATATAAAAGTGAATAAGTAAATAAATATTCAATTTATTGAATGTTTAGGATAGTGGTAAATTTTGTTGATGACATTTATGTAAAAATAAACATTCCTTTAACATTTTTGAAAACAATTAAAAAGTACATCATTAAAAAAATGAAAATAATGTTCCACCTAAACCATTTTATAAAAAGTTTGTCATGGGTAAAAATTAATTTTGACAATAATTGGAGACTATTATAAAACACTCTTGAAATCAGTTTTAGGAAAATGTGCACATGAAAGAATAATATCCCTCAACGAAGAGTAAAATAGATTGCTTTTTTAAATAAACATTATACTGGTATCATAAGTACATAAAGCAAGAAAATTGAATGGATAAAAAAATTAACATAAAATATATATATCATAAGGAAAAAATTATAGTTATTTATCATATCAGGATCATATAATGTCCTCAATGTAATTTCTAGAAAAAAAATCATGAATAAAATTTGATGGAGACGTAAATCCCTTACCTCAAGTATCATATTTATTAATAAATTCACTAATAAAATATATAATAAATATGGATGTATTATACATGAATTAAAGAACTATACTGATATATATAATAGCATATATTCATTACTTGTAACATTTGAGAACCCATTGTTTTTAATTTTTTTGTTAAAACCAATGTTCGTGGGGATAAAAACTTCATTTATGATGCATGTTTGTGTTAAAAAGTCTCAATCCTTATACATTGATCATTGTTACATCATAAAAATATTAATAATGACATAAATATCATATATATTTATTATATATATATATATTACAGTCATCTATAAAAGGTTTAGATAGAAAAATGGATTACAATGTTCATGGAGACAGTGGGCCTTACATATGCATGAATATTGTTTTCACTTCTTAATGGATGGAAAAAATAAAGGAAAAAATAATTCAACTTTACAAAATCATTATTTTATGAAATATATTTATTAATATTATCCTTATTACTATCAATGTAAAATACATGTGAAAAATGAATCACGTCTCTTTGTTGAGGTAATAGTCCACACGTAAGCATGAGAAAGGTTATCATTTTAAAAGAGACAAGAATAAGGTGGATAATGTTTCTTTTCATAATAATAATAATAATGAAGTATTTTAAATTTAAAAAAATTTATTGTTTTAAGTTGTATAAACATTCATTTAAGAGGAGGTATAATAAGAAATAAAATTGAAAATGCTTGGTTAGGAGTTGCACCTCCATATAGAGAAACCTTATTTGGATCACACCTTAGGACTTTAAAGAAAAATCTTTTGAAAAGAAAAAATTCACATGTATGTCGTTAATGAAGCTAGGATGATATTAATTTTGTATTGGATTATATATTAGGATAAAACATTATGAATAATGAAGGCGGGGGGTTTCCTTTCCAGAAGTGAGGGGAGTGGAACTCTTGGAATTATAGAATGTATGAAACTAATATAAATAAATTTGTATTAAATAATTTATAAATATTTATAATATTAGATTATAAGATTATTATTAATTTAAATACTCTCTAAAAGTAAAATTTTAACAATTTTTGATTTTTTGACCTTATATAATAGTTTTAATCCCTAGTTAACCCTTCTAACAATTACAAAAATATCAATGTATTATACACTTTAAGGGTTATGAAAGTTACCATAAAAGGAAAAGTGACTCATAAATGGATTATGGATTATATTTTCAACTAAATCTCGTTAACATGGATGAATTAATTAATTTTATAGATTTTATTTCTTTTAAGGATATTTTATTTTTTATAAAATATCAATATTGTAATTTTTAGTACTATTCATTTAATTTTACTTTAAAAACAAGATGATATAAATAATTTTTAATATAAAACATTAAAACACCCCCATCATTTTATATTTATCTACAAAATTAGTTCAACATTATAATTAAAGGAAATTTTATTACTTTTAATATTTTTGAAAATAATATATTTTATTTTTATTTTAATTGAATAAATATTATGTTGGTGTTGTGTAATAATTTTATGTAATTATTTAGTAAAAAAGAAAATATATTATTATGATAAAAAATCATATTTCAAATAAAAATACATAACTGAAATGATCCACTTTTTATCATTATGAATTTTTTATATTTATTTAAGGAAAGAAGGTGATACTTTGCTTTTATTATTTTCTAAAATTAATATAAATCTCATAATCAATGAAAAATGAAACCAAGTGGAAATATATTTGAGATTTTGATAGGGAGATCCAAACAAAACTCATTAAATTGGATAACGGTAAGTGTTTAAAAAAAATTAAGCCTTATCACATTAGTTTTAATTCTAACTTAATCATTTTACCTTTATTGTGGTAACTAAAATTTGTATGGATAATATTTATATTTACCTAATCTCATGAGACCTATTTCACAAATTTGGACCTCTATATAAAAAATATAGAATCCAATTTTCAATATTCAATTTCTATAAGTGATTTAATATTATTTAATAGAAAACACAAAACATAATGATAAAAATTTTATGTGAAGACATAGATTTTCGATGTAATTTTTTTAATTATATGGAATTATTATGAGTCCGTGAAAATTGATGGTGTGTGATTTTGGGGCCCAGAGTTCCCCGAATGAATTTCTCAACTTTTTTTGGGTACGTTCAGTAAATTTGTGGGAAGCGTTCTCTAACTTTTGAACGCTTTCTCGGATTTAAAATCTAAAGGAACTATTGAATCCATAGTGACATGATTTTCTTAAGTGTGACTATACATTGATTGTAGTAGGTCGGGAGAAATTTTTTAGTTTTGTGGATTTTTAAAAGAAATTAAATTAAATAATTTTCTTATTTTATTTAATATCTTCCAACGGAGAAGCAAAGGGGTGGGGGCAGTGATGTGTCAAGCCAATAAATGGCTTGACCTACCAACCCTATGTAACAATGTCATTGGGGAATTAGGAATCTTCTTAGTTGATGATACTCCTTAAACTCTAATGTTGTTACTTACCGTCCGCCTCTTCTATATATATGGAGCTCAGGGAGGTGTATCGGCACAGCTTCTCCAAGAAATGAAGTACTAAAGGATCACCCCGATGCTGAACCCATAGAGGATGGAGTCAATCCTAGTGGGAGGTGATGGGAGACACCAAACCACAAACCAAAGGATGACGTACGAGTGGAGTCATTGGGAACTGGTTGCAGGAATAAAGAACATGATCCAACTTCAAGTGCAGACACTCTCCAATGGGTTTTCGAGGTAGGGGGTTTATTCGTTTAAGAATTTTAAATGATTATCTTCTTCCCTGTTCCTAAATAATACAAAGAAAGTAGGTCAACAGTCTAACGGGTTAATCCATGATTCATTCATTTTTGTGAGAGGTTATTATAGGGTATCATTGTGGGGTTTATCTTGATTTAAAAATCCAATTGTTTGTTAAACAATTAACCGCACTCATGTTTTCGATCTAACACGAAGGGCGCAGGCCTAACGAACCCGACCTGAAACCTTCGCTACTTTTCTAATCTTTCACCTCCATAGAACACTGACAACGTGACGATACCAACCAGCTACGTTAGGGATATCGCGTTGACACATGCCACAAGAGGAGGTCGCATCACAAAGCCATGACGGTCATCATAGTGGCCAACATCAGCTAACCGCAGAGGAGGTACGGTATGCTATCGTGCACTGCTGAGGAACAAAGGAGGTCACGTCTCATCAACCGTTATGACCAGAGGAAGGAGGCCGACACAATGGGTGGCCTAGGTTATGGTGTGGTGCGCTGTCGCATGTCACTGGAAAGGTCGGCCGGCATGCCGGCCGGTCGTAATGAAACCACTAGGGGTAAGGCACGCCCCCAGCAGTGTGCCCCTATGGCAGTAGGGCTATGGACTGCATTGGCTGTAGTGGGAGAAGGGTACTTCGGATCAACCGATGGCAGGTTGATGGGTCGTGTGCCTGGGGAAATGTCGCGGCCCATCGGCCGTGGGATGAAAGACCCGTGACACCGTGTTGGGTCAACCCCCATGGGTTGACCCGCTGACTTTGATATACACCACATCATCCCTACCTAAATGCGCCACATCCAGGAATCCCTGGCATCCCACTTTGATAGGTGGGTGGCACTGCCGAGTCGTCCAAGTGGACAACCCGCCGCCTAACGGGCTGACCTGCGGCCTAGCGGCCAGACCCATGGCTCAGCCAGGTCAGGCCATACCCACCGGGATCGGTTTACTCATGTTGGTTTGTATCCGAGTTGGGCCAAGTCAATATAGGTTGATCTGGGTTAGCACATGCCGAACAAGGTCAGACCGGTGTGACGGAGGTGGACCGGACCCGGACCCAGTACTGACCAGTTACACAAAAGAGACTCTAGCTTCTAAACTAGATGTCCATTTGACAAACCATCTACAACACCATAATCCTTGTAGTGAGACAGTCTTTTTGATTTACTCCATGAGTGTTTTGGAGAAACATGGATTACGGCTAGGTTGGATCACACCAGAATCCTTTCAGGACCAAGAAATTGAAATGCCAATAACACACATATTGGGCGTCTGATTGACATGTCGTCTATTGAGTTGAAACACTTATGATGTGAAGTATCATAAAGTTATTTCATTGAGAGTATTTTTGATGGTTGAATTTCGACCGATGGCTTCAAGAGTGGTTCTCCAAAACGCACTACATACGGAACCCTGCGACTGGCTGTGACTTGACGACTACTGACCTTTCGACTCAGAGTGACTAGACGACCCAGAGGGGAGCACCTATGTGTAACGTGGCTGACCCATGGTACTCGACAGGAGAAGTACCTCAGTAGGACACGAGAGGGATCCCCTCTGTGTGACGTGGCATACCCATGGTGGGGAGCCCCTCTATGTGATTCTACGGACCCACAATACTCGACTTGATAAGTACCACAACATTCCATGGGAGGGAGCTCTTCTGTTTGACGTGGCAGAACCATGGTGGGGAGAACCTCTATGTGACATGGAAGACCCATGATACTCAGAAGGATGAGTACCTCAATAGTCCAATGTTAGTGTGATGTGCCTCGGTGTGATGCAACAGGCCCACTATACTGGTTAGTGTAGGAGTTCTCCAGCAGCCGAGGTTTTCGACACTTTGATTGGGAATGTTACTTGTTCCTAGGCCTAGAGAATCCATGTTTTGTAATAATAATTCAATGAAATATTGTGTGGGTCAACATAATAATCATGTTTCTCTGAGTTTTATAACTGGTTTGAGATGATATCCTAATTGTGATGTGTCTTTTGGTTTGTGAATTTTTAATGGGGTCATGATTTTTATTTTCCTTGGGGAATTCTGAGAGACATTCAGGGGTATTTTGGTCCCTATTGAGTATCTATATACTCACCCCTACATGGGCTAAGCTCGAACCATGTTGTTTCTTGTGCAAATGATGAGCAGTTGGGCTGAGGTTTGAGGGAGCTAGGATGAGGCGGTATGCATAGGGGACAGGTGGGCGTGGAGTGCTGAGGAGGCGATATGTACCTACCATTCAAGTAGGATACCTAGAGGATGACTCAAAAGCAGTTTTCTTTTTTTTCAACTATATTGTTCCTTTTAGTTCTATTTTTAATTTTCATTTTTACTCTTACATTTAGTTGGGCTTCTATTTCGGCCCCCTTTTAATTCCAACACTCCGTTTTCAACAATAGTTTACTTTACAATTGCTTCTTGTTTTATTCTCAGATCTAGACATTGTACATATTTAATGGTAACACCTTCCCATTTTAGTCAATACACCTTTCAGTGCTAGTCACCAGCCCCTGGCCTATGGATGGAATTCTTGGGATAGTTACGGCACGGGCCTCATGGGATGGGTCGTGACAAAGTGGTATTAGTGGAGTTCAGTTTTACCGAAGAACTAGGACTCTGATCTTATTTCTTTGGTAATAGGGTTAAGTGTTATGAGTGTGGTTTTCAGTTTGGGGAATCTAGTGGTGGTGCAACTGCCAATGTATCCATACACCTGGACCCTAGATTCTGATTTCCGACTCAGCACATGAAAACACTGGTTGCATTTGTTTTGAAATTGTTTCTTTTTGATTTCTTGAGTCACCTCACCAGGAATAACTTATTGATTATGGAACAACTATGTTTTTTCAAGATGCCACCATGTAGACAACCAGCCTTAATTCCTAAGAGAGTACATGATGATGGTCCACCGAGCTATGAGGCCCCAGTGTAGGGCCCTCTTACGGCTTTAGTACCTTAGGGTGGTGTACCATCATCCCCACTAATCACTGGGAAGCCGATGCCACCACCCCCACCCCACCAGCAGAGGATGCACACTGACTGAGTGCATTGCATGAGTTCCAATGGTAGATGCCTCTAAGGTTCTAAGGCGATATGGATCCACAGGCGGCTGAGGACTGGCTGGAGGCTCTGTCCAGAGTATTTCAATTGGTTGGGACAGTAACTGATTTTATGGTGATCCTAGTAGCTATCCTTTTTCATGAATCAACACAAATATGGTGGAGACGGATGCTCTAGATGCACGATGAGGCGACCCTCGTTTTGGTGGACTTCAAGGGGCTTTTCAAGGCAGATTTTGTCCCAACGACCTTACGCTCTATGGATATAGAGGAGATGCTTCACTTGTAGCAGGGCAGTATGATAGTGGCCTAGTACTCGATGAGGTTCACTGATCTCTCTAGTTACACTAACAGCATAGTCCAAGACCCTTTCTTAAGGGCCCTACCCTTTGAGAATGGTCTCCAAATGGAGATCAAAGCATCGATGGTATCGCTCAACATACCGACTCAGGCAGAGGTGCTAGAGCATCCAATTTTGGAGGAGAGCTTCCCAGTTGAGTAGGCACCAATAGCAAGACACAACACCGGGTGACACGTGGCATAGTCATCTGCAGCTAGTAGTAGGCAGATGACACAATGGTCCAAGAAGACCAGACATTCTGGTGAATAGGCCCGGGAGAGAGGGTCGGAAGTGCGGAGATCGCGTGAAAGAGAAGGTCAAGCGAGGGACAAGAAGTGCTACACATGTGGCGGGTAGGGTCACATGGATCGTGATTGCCCAACCCGCCGTACGGATGACTAGTAGACGGTTGAGGGACCGCTGAGGCAGAGGAAAAGGTTCGAGAGAGGAGGTCTGCTTGTATTAGGTATATATGGCAGAGGAACTGGCCGTGCATCAGACAATGGAAGATGTTTCGAGGCTCTACCACCACCACCTCTAGGTGGTCCACCCCGACCACAAGGAGAAGGAGGACACTAACGAGCTTAGCTCCAGGCAGTTGTGGCTTATGACCATGATGCTCTGGTGATTATTGAAGATATGATCTGTGTCTATTTCACTTTAGTTACAGTAAATATAAACAGAGGTTTCAGTCACACTTTTCTTTCCACAACCCTCATTCAGAGCTTGGAGATTCTGGTGGAGCCGTTTGCTCGATCCATATGGCTAGATACTCCTACAGGAGAAGATTTGGTGATTACACACTGGTGATGGTAGTGTGAGATTTCTCTAGGAGGATAGAGCTTCATTTGGGATCTCCTAGTAGTGGCGTCAAGGCATTATGACGACATCTTGGGTATGGACTGGTTATCTACAGTCCACGCTCAGATTGACTGTATTAGGCTCAAAGTGCGGTGTGTCTGCAAGGATGGGAGCATGTTTCTTTCATCAGTGAGAAGGGAACCTTTTCATCACATGATGGAATTACGTAGAAGAGGGTGCATCCAATTACTAATCAGTTAGATTGCTTTAACCTCAGTGCAGTTGATGTTGAGAGTCCGAGCTATCCTACAGTGGATGGCCAGTATACCGATGTCTTTCCTGATGATGTTCCAGGACTACCTCCATGCAGAGAAGTAAACTTTTACATCAACCTATACCCCGAGAAGGAACCTATATCTATGACTGAATATTGGATGGCTCCCATGGAGCTTCGTGAGTTATAGGTATAGTTGGAGGACTTGTAGGGAAAGGGGTTCATAAGGCCTAGTGTTTCTCCATGGGCAGCCCAAATATTGTTTTCCAAGAAGGAAGATGGGAGTTTGAGACTCTGTGTGGACTAGTAGTTCCTAAACCAGGTGACCATTAAGAATAGGTATCCACTTCCGAGTATTGATGATATTTTCGATCAACTTAAGGAAGCTCGTTGGTTTTCAACGATAAATATCAGATCAGGCTATCATCAGCTCAGGATACGAGATGGGGATGTGCAGAAGATGACCTTCAGATGTTGGTATAGAAATTATGAGTTTCTGGTTACTCCATTCAGCATGAACAACACCCCATCAGTGTTAATGGGAGTCATGAACAAGATCATTCATCCATACTTCAATCGCTTTTTGATGGTGTTCATCGATGACATCTTGATTTACTCAGTGATGGAAGAGGAGCATGCCTATCTTCTGTAGATAGTTTTGGATACACTCTGAGAGCACAAGCTTTATGGTAAACTCTCGAAGATCTAGTTCTAGATAAGAGAGGTCCACATTCTGGGACACTTTATCTTGGAGGCTGGAGTTGTAGTGGATAGAGTGAAGATATAGGTTGTTCTTACTTGGGAACCACCCAAAACTGTGACAGAGGTGCAGAGTTTCATGGGGTTGGATGGATAATACCCAAGATTTGTGCTTGACTTTTCCGGAGTTGTGACACCCTTTTTAGTGTTGAAGATTAAGGGGCATCCCTTCATATGAACGGAGAGATGCCAGCAGAGTTTCTAGGAGTTAAGGAAGAGACTGACGAGTGCCCCCATCTTGAGGCTATCAGAAGAGGCAGTTCGGTATGTAGTCTACTGCGATGCATCAAGGACCAGACTAGGGTGTGTCCTGATGCAGGAGAGAACAATGATTACTTATGAATCACGAAAACAGATAAAACATGAGTAGAACTATGCTACCTATGACCTAGAGTTAGCAGAAGTGGTCTGTTATTTGAATATGTGGTGACATTACTTGATGGTATAACCTTTTACAGTCTACTATGATCACAAGAGTATCAAATATATCTTCTCCCAGAAGGAAATAAACCTGAGATAGTAGCGATGGAAAGATTTCCTCCAAGACTATGACTTTGAGATAGACGATACTCTTGGGAAGGGAAACATGGTAGAATATTCACTCAGCAGGAGGTCTGGTCTGCAGTTACTGAGTGAGGTGAAAGAGCAGCTAACCGCGTTGTATATATCCTTCATGGATAGAGATGGAGTGGAATTCCTCCAGTCTATGACATTCACTCCCACACTCCTTCAACGAGTCAGGGAGGCACAACTTTGGGACATTGACTATGAGGCTTGATGTGCTCAGATATCCTTATGGTAGGCACCTGATGGGTTTTCTAATGGTGGGGAACACATCATCCTCTTCAGAGGACGTACTATGGTATCAGTGGTGCTATAGGAGGAGGTGTTGTGGGAGTTCCATACGTCCCCTTTGGCAGTATATCCTAATGTGGAGAAAATGTACCAAGACCTCCGGCATTAGCACTGGTTGCCATGGATGAAGATGATAGTGACAGATTTTGTTTCACGATTCCTCACTTGTTAGCAAGTAAATGCCGATCATCAAGTTCCAGTAGGCTTAACTCATCCACTAGAGGTGCCAGAGTTGAAGTGGGATAGGATCTCCCTAGACTTTGTGACAGGGAACCCATGTATTTCTAGGGGATATGACTCCATTTGGGTGATTTTTGACTGACCACCAAGTTGGTCCACTTCATACCTATCTAGGATCATGGAATAATAGAGGGCTTCAGACTCCTCTACATTCCGGAAATTGTGCAACTCCATGGGGTTCCATCGACGATCATCTCTGAATGTGACACATGTTTTACATCCTAGTTGTGGAAGGGATTACAAGAAGCATTTGGGACTCAGCTACGTCTAAGAAACACCTTTCATCCTCATATGGATGGTCAGATGGATCAGACCATTCAGATGCTGGAGGACATGCTTCGTTCTTTTATCCTATATTTTGGCTGCATTTGGGTGGATCAATTTCCCTTGGTGGAGTTCGCAAACAACAACAGTTTTCACCCCACCATCGGTATGGAACCATTCAAGGCCCTATACGGTCGACCTTGTTGATCATCTCTATGCTAGACAGACCCAGGGGAGTCAACACTTACACTACTGGAAAAACAGCCTATACCCACGGTTCAAAACCGTGGGTATAGCCCCCAAAACCGTGGGGATAGCCTATACCCACGGTTTTGGGAACCGTGGGCTGGAACTGCGTCGGTATAGGTCCCCAGCCTATACCCACGGTTTTGGAAAACCGTGGGTATAGGTGTCCTATCACCGTTTCACCGAAACATAGACAATTTCCACGGTGTCAATGGCTTTTACCCACGGTTTCAAAACCGTGGGTATAGGTCCTAAAATAATGCAGCCGCCGAGTTTCGATCCCGCAACCTCTTCGCTGCAAACACTGCGTCTAACCACTACCCTAACTTCACATATATGTATATATGTATATATTTAGTTAAATAAAGTTATAAAAACTGTGGGTATAGAGGTAAGAACCGTGGGTATAGGGTTCCCGCCAAAAAAAAATTTCCTTCCCGCGGAAAAAAAAATTTCCCGCGCACACAAAATTGACCTATACCCACGGTTTTTCATAACCGTGGGTATATGTATTTTATCCCAGACCTATCCCCATGGTTTTGGGGAACACCGTGGGGATAGGGACCCCTATGGCCACGGTTTTGGGAAACCGTGGGTATAGGTGACTTTTCAGGACCAATCCCCACGGTTTTCCAAAACCGTGGGGATAGACCCCCCTATACCCACGGTTTTGGCAAACCGTGGGTATAGGTCATGAAAAGTCACCTATACCCACGGTTTTCCAAAACCGTGGGTATAGGGGGGGTCTATCCCCACGGTTTTGGTGAAAACCGTGGGGATAGGTACATTTTCCAGTAGTGTTATGGGTCCAGAGTTGGTATGAGCCACTACTGAGAAGGTGCAGACCATTCAAGAGAAGATGAAGACTACATAGATCATACAAAATTCCATTTTCGACAAGAGATGAAGACCTCTAACTACTAGAAAAATAGGTTATACCCACGGTTCAAAACCACATCAAAGTATATCAAAGTCGGCAAAAGAGCTATACCGAAAATCGAAGGAAGGATTTGGAATTCAGGTAGGATATCATGTTTTCTTGAAGGTATCTCCATAAAAGGGAGTTATAGGTTTCAGTACGAAAGGTAAATTGAGTCCCAAGTACATCGGACCTTTTGATATTCTATAACTAATTGGTGTTGTAGCTTACCGTTTGGCAATGCCGCCAAATATCTCCAAAGTTCATGATGTGTTCCACGTATCACTGTTGAGAAAATACATGCCTGACCCAATGCATGTACTCACCTATGAGGAATTAGAACTGGAACCTGATCTATCATATTGCGAAGATCCCATCAGGATTCTTGATACCAGAGAACATGTGCTAAGAAACCGGACGACTCGTCTGGTAAAAGTTCTATAGAAAAACCATAAGATGGAAGAGGCAACATGGGAACCCGAGGAAATTATGATGGAGAACCACCCGAGACTTTTTGTGCAGTAGTATTCTAGAAATTCTGAGGAAGACATTATTTGAAATAGGGGAGAATGTAACACCCCAAGCTTCCACAGTATGCTTCTTTTTGAATAATACAGTAGCATGTGTTTTACGCAACTTCGAGTTCTAACACACACCACAACCAATCAAATTAGCCGTTATGAATAGTAATACCCACTTTTTGAAATTTTATTAATTTTATCTTTAAAAATGGACTTTATTTTTGGAATCAGAATATCGAAATTAGCTTAAGGTGATTTTTTGGTATTTTTCTGAAAACATTCAATTTTTGATAAATAGTGAAAAAACATTGCGTTATAGTTTAAAACCGAATTTTTATTTAAATAATTATTTATTTTATTTAAATTTAATTAAGGTAAAAATAGATACATAATACCTATATATGTTCAATTTAATTCATTGGAGTTAGTTTAGAATAAATTTATATATATATAAATTTTATTGAACTTTTCACCGTCTTTTACCCACCTCCTAGGAGAATTTGGAAATTCACATAAAACGTAATTTTACAACTTCTGTGAGTGGAATTTAAAAAATCTGAGAGACAAGGTTAATATCAAGGAGTAAAATGTGGTTCAATAAGATAAAAATAATTTTTGGTGAATAGTAACTTTTTACTTTTATTTAACACGGTTAAAAGTAAATAGGGTAATTAAGGGTGAAAATGATATTAATATCACCCTAAAACATGTCCTAATCATATTGGATAAGTGTATGTCGACGAATAATATCCTTAGGAATAAAATATTATCATTTAGGTCCACTTGGATTAGATTAGGACATATATTATTATTTAATTCAAATCAGAGTTAAAAGAGTTAAAATCAAAGTTTAATTACTAAAACATTTTTAATATAGCATTATACATAAGATAAATTCTATTATAAATATTAATTATAAATATAAAATGATTTCCTACATAATGGTATTTTATTAATAATTTTTAGACACTAAATAATTTAATTTATTTATGTCACCATGGTGATGCAGTAATTACCTAATTAATGAAATATTAAAATAATTGATATTATAAATATCAAAATAAATGTAATTTGAGACTTTTTATGAATTCCAATAATTTTATAGGTTATTATGACATATTAGGATTGGTTAAAAAAAATTTGAAGTAATAATACTGTTATAAAATTATCAAAAACAAAATACCCAATAGTGTCAAAATTGAGATAAAAGAGTTTTTAGAACAAATATTATATTATTAATTGCCATTATATTCCTAAAAATCTAAGGTTCAGACAAAGGAATTATATAATGATAGTTTTATCATTAATGGACCACTTGGGGGGTCTCTTGGAATTATATAGTAAGTTTATTAACTATATAATATAAAAATATAAAGAGACATGGTAAATGTCAAAATAATTAACAAAGAGTTAATACTAAAAGATAAGGTTAATATAGTGACACAAACCTGTCTAAAACCTATTGGTTGAATGGTTTCCGAACTATCCCCACCTTAACATTTAAATAATTCACATTGGAGCCATTAGAAACCGAATATGAATTTATTATAAAATAATATTTCATGCTTTTCCTAAGTTGCCCCTCACCCCTCTTATAAAAGGGCACTCACCCTTCTCTCAAATTCATACCTTCAAAGCCTTTGGGATCGGCCAAAATCTTCCCCAATAACCCTATCAAATATCATCCCTTCATCCTAGAGGCCTTCCTTTAGTCATAATGACAACTTATGGATCCCTTTTGATCAAATAAAAAGGCAGAACCCGAAGAAGAGGTAATGTTTTCACCACCCTCTTTCAAGTTCCTTTCTTCTTCAACTTCTTATTTCTTCGTGATTACCATTCTAAAATCATAAATCCAGTATCTTATATGATTTTATTATAAATATGGTACAACCATATTCATTATTCTATCCATCCTTTGAATGAAATGTCACCATATGTGCATACATACGGCGTACCATCTCCACGTCATGGTGTAATTATTATTCAATAAATTATTATTTGGATGGGTATAATAATGATGTGTAATTAATGTAAATAATATATATAACATGATAATTCTTCTGTATATATGATATAACATCCAATTATATGTTATTTTAATATCAAAAGAATGATATTGTCGCTCGTGCGTATGTACGGACTACCGTCTCCACGAACGCGATCAGATTCATTCCACATCATATCCATTTAAGACTAATTTTCATTTAATGATTAAAAATAATGTATAAGGACTTAATATCATTCTGGATATTAATAAGATACAACATATCCATAACAAACAAGGCTTTTGTATCAAAACAATTAAATGAAAATGAGTAAGTTAACACCCGAAACAACGATAATACTAAGATATTGTTAACAAAGTAATGTTAAAAGATCATATATGATATCATATTAATTTAAAGGATTATTGTATAATTAAATAACAATTATTTTACCATTATATAGAAGGTTAACCTACCCTCGACCAAGGAAAAGTATAAGGCAAGGTATTATTTCACAATCTCTTCATTATCCGAGGTTATTTATACGTAATGATCTACTGGGACCTCTTTATCATCCACATCCATGTTTCTTAAAAATGTATTCCAAATCCTTCTTACTATTTTATAGACTATGGGTTAAAGTCATTTATACCCTTGTTGACTTTTTATAATTATTTTAAAAAGGAATCTTTCTTTCATTTTCCAAACAAGTTCCTTTTTAACCTTTTCAACACAATCAAGGTAAAAATGTCTTTTTTAACTTAAACGGTGGGTATGGCTATTTTCTGCAGTAATAAAATCATCTATGCTTCCCTTGAAAAATTATAAAAATAATTTCATAGTAAATGTTTTATTTTATAATTTTGTGACTTTTAAATGATTTCAAAAAAGATATATTTCTCTCAAATAGTTTTGATTTCATCATTGTCAACATCCTTGATGGATTTTAAGCTTATTTGAAGTTTATTTATTATGATACAAAACTTCCATATAGTATTGAGGGTTTTGTGATATGTTTGTCTGTGGATGTGTAATTTCCATACCATTAATTTTTTATAGAGAATGTATTGACATTTCTCATGCTAGTTTTAATATGAATGTTTATGTTATGTTTAAACCTGTTCATATGAGGAATACATTGGACTTAATAAGTGATGGGTAGAGCCCACTATAGCCCTTCGATGCATTGGTAGGTCTCATGAGACAACCTAGTGTCTTGGCACAAGGCCTTGACAAAATCTTATTTGTAGTCCTGGCATAAGGCCTTGACTATGTGGTTATGATAGTCTGGCATTATGCATTCCATCATTATGAATGTGGTTATTGATATTTCATGTGATTATTCGACTAGAAGAATATCTATGTGAATAAGTAAATGAAATTATTTCATTTTATTTCTGCCATATTATGCTAAAGTTCATGTTTAAAAGGATTTTGTTTTAGTTATACATTGCCTTAAATGTTTATGCTTATTTATGAAAGTTTCCGCTATATTGTTATCCTTACTGGGCATCTGAGCTCACCCCTTTCTATGTTTTATTTTTCTCAGGATGTAAAGAAGTATTTTATGAATGACCTGTAGGGATAGTATGAGGGGATATGATTGTGGACTATGGAGACTATGTTGTTGTAGTTTTCATTTTATGATGTAATATAAACTTTATGAATGTATCTAGTGATTTCATGGCTACTAAACTAATTGGTCTTTTGAGACTTGATATTTTGTGGTCATGGCAATGTTATGTAATAAAGCACTGACCCTGGGTAACTGGGGTCGGGGCGTTTCAATAAGAGCACCATACATTGGAAATCATAGGTGAAGAAAAAAATGTGAAAGGTTGAATCCTATTTATAGGCAACTGAATACCTACGCAACAAAGCTACGCGTCATACCAGCGCACCATAGCTGCGCGAAATATCTGCATGATATTACTGCCCGAGATTTCCTCAGGACTTGACCCTATTTTTTAATATATTTTCAGATACAATCCTGAGGGGGGGCTTTCTTTGACACTCCTTAAAAATATTCCAAGAGTTCAAAGGAAACACCAAAAAATATCCAACAACTTCGCAACAGGGCTACGCGGACGAGCTGCGTGGTTAAGCTACGTGGATGAGCTGCGCTATAAAGCTATGCGGTCAAGCTGTGCGATAAAGATATGCATCCGAACTTTGCACGATAAGATTTGTGATGCCTTTACGTGGATCACCTGTGTGGTGGAGCTATGCGGCATATCTGTTAGGCAAATGTTTCTTCGGCCAGGCCCATCTGTGCCTATTAATAGGACCCTTGGGCTGCCCATTTCCGGACTAAATTTTTTTGAAAGACTCTCTAAAGCTCCCATGGTATAGATCTTTCTCCTAGATCTCTAAAATTGTCTCAGGTAGTTCAGTAAATGTGTGGGAGGCGTTCTCTAACTTTTGAACGCTTGCTCGGATTTAAAATCTGAAGGAACTGTTGAATCCATAGTGCCAGGATTTTCTTAAGGGTGACTATACATTGATTGTAGTAGGTACGAAGAAAAAGTTTAGTTTTGTGGCTGTTTAAAAGAAATTAAATTAAATAATTTTATTATTTTATTTAATATCATACAACGTAGAAGCAAAGTGGTGGGCCCAGTGATGTGTCAAGCCAATAAATTTCTTGACCTAGCAACCCTACGTAACAACGTCGTTGGGGAATTAGGAATCTTCTTAATTGATGATCCTCCTTAAACTCTAACGTTGTTACTTACCATCCCCCTCTTCTATATATATGGAGCTTAGGTAGGTGTATCAGCACAACTTCAACAAGAAACGAAGTAGTGAAGAATCACCCCGATGCCGAACCCATAGAGGATGGAGTCGATCCCAGTGGGAGGTGATGGGAGACAACAAACCACAAACCAAAGGATGACGTACGAGTGGTGTCATTGGGAACTGGTTGCGGGAATGAAGAACATGATCCAACTTCATGTGCAGACACTCTCCAATGGGTTTTCGAGGTAGGCGGTTTATTCGTTTAAGATTTTTAAAGGATTATCCTCTTCCATGTTCCTAAATAATACAAAAAACCTAGGTCAACAGTCTAATGGGTTGATCCATGATTCAATCATTTTTGCGAGAGGTTATTACAGGGTATCTTTGTGGGGTTTATCTTGATTTAAAAATCCAATTGTTTGTTAAACAATTAACTGCACTCATGTTTTCGAGCTAACACGAAGGGCGCAGGCCTAACGAACTTGGCCTGAATACTTCGCTACTTTTATAATCTTTCACCTCCATAGAACACTAATGGCGCGACGATACCGACCAGCTACATTGGGGATATCGCGTCGACACACGCCACAAGAGGAGGTCGCGGCACAAAGGCGTGACAGTCATCAGAGTGGCCAACACCAGCTGACCGCAGTGGTGGTACGACACGCTATCACGCACTGCTGGGGAACAAAGGAGGTCATGTCTCGTCAACCGTGATGACCAGAGGAAGGAGGCCAACACAATGGATAGCCTAGGATATGGTGCGGTGCGCCATCGCGTGCCGCTGGAAAGGTCGGCCGACATGGAGACCGATCGTAAAGAAACCACTAGGGGTAAGGCACGCCCCCAACGGTGTGCCCTTATAGTAGTAGGTCCATGGACTGCATTGGCTTTAGTGGGAGAAGGGTCCTTCGGATCAACCGATGGCAGGTGGATGGGCCGTGCGCCTGGGGCAATGTCGCGGCCCATCGGCCGCGGGATGAAATACCCGCGACACCGTGTTGGGTCAACACCCATGGGTTGACCCACTGACTATGCTCTACGCCACAGCATCCCTACCTGAATGCACCACATCTAGGAATCCCTGGCAGCCCGCGTTGCTAGGTGGGTGGCACTGCCGAGTCGTCCAAGTGGACGACCCGCCACCTAACGGGCTAACCTGCGGCCTAGCGGCCAGACCCGTGGCCCAGCCGGGTCAGGCCATACCCACCGGGATCAGTTTACTCATGTTGGTTTGGATCTAAGTTGGGACGAGTCAATATAGGTTGATATGGGTTGGCCCATGCCGAACAGGGTCAGACCGGTGTGACCGAGGCGGACTGGACCCGGACCCAATATTGACCAGTTACACAAAACGGACCCCAGCTTCTAAACTAGATGTCCATTTGACAGACCGTCTACAACATCAGAATCCTTGTAGTGAGACAGTCTTTTTGATTTACTCCATGAGTGTTTTGGAGAAACATGTAGTACATCTAGGTTGGATCACACCCGAATCCTTTCAGGATGAAGACATTGAAATGCCAATAAAACACATACTGGGCGTCCGATTGATGTGTCGTCTATTGAGTTTCAACCCTTATGACGTGAAGTATCATAAAGTTATTTCTTTGAGAGTATTTCTGATGTTTGAAATTCAACCGATGGCTTCGAGAGTGGTTCTTTAAAATGCACTACATACGGAACCCTGTGACTGGCTCTGACTTGACGATTGCTGACCTTTCGACTCAGAGTGACTAGACGACCCAGTGGGGAGCACCTATGTGTAACGTGGCTGAACCATGGTACTCGACAGGAGAAGTACCTCAGTAGGACACGATAGGGATCCCCTCTGTGTGACATGGCATACCCATGGTGGGGAGCAACTCTATGTGACGCGACAGACCCACAATACTTGACATGATAAGTACCACAACATTCCATGGGAGGGAGCACTTCTGTTTGACGTGGCCGACCCATGGTGGGGAGAACCTCTGTGTGACATGGAAGACCCATGATACTCAATAGGATGAGTACCTCAACAGTCTAATGTTAGTTTGATGTGCCTCGGTGTGATGCAGCAGGCCCACTGTACTAGTTAGAGGAGGAGTTCTCCAGCAGCCGAGGTTTTCGACATTTTGATTGGGAATGTTACATGTTCCTAGGCCGAGAGAATCCATGTTTTGTAATAATAATTCAATGAAATATTTTGTGGGTCAACATAATAATCCTCTTTATCTGAGTTGTATAACTGGTTTGAGCTGATAACCTAATTGTGATGTGTCTATTGGTTTGTGCTTTGTTATTGGGGTCATGATTTTTATTTTCCTTGGGGAATTCTAAGAGATGATCAAGGGTATTTTGGTCCATACTGTGTATCTACATACTCACCCCTACCTGGGCTATGCCCGAACCATGTTGTTTCTTGTGAAAATGATGAGAAGCTGGGCTAAGGTTTGAGGGAGCTAGGATGAGGCAGTACGCATAGGGGACAGGTGGGCGTGGAGTGCTGAGGAGTAGATCTGTACCTACCATTCAAGTAGGATCCCTAGAGGACGACTCAATAGAAGTTTTCCTTGTTTTCAAATATATTGTTCCTTGTAGTTCTATTTTTGCTTTTCATTTTTACTCTTACATTCAGTTGGGCTTGTATTTTGGCCCCCTTTTACTTCCAACACTACATTTTCAACAATAGTTTACTTCACAGTTGCTTCTTGTTTTGTTCTCAGACCGTGAGTTTGTACAGGTTTAAAGGGAATGCCTTCCCATTTTAGTGAATACACCTTTCAGTGCTAGTCACCAGCCCCTGGCCTATGGAAGGAATTCTAGGTATAGTCACGGCATAGGCCTTAGGGGATGGATCGTGACAAAGTGGTATTAGAGGAGTTTAGTTTTACCGAAGAACTAGGACTCTGATATTTTTACTATGGTAATAGGGTTAGGTGTTATGAGTGTGGTTTTCAGTTTGGGGAATACAGTGGTGGTGCGACTGCCAGTGTATCCATACACCTAGACCCTGGATTCTGATTTCCGACTCAGCACACGAAAACATTGGTTGCATTTGTTTTGAAATTTTTTCTTTTTGATCTCTTGAGTCAGCTCACCAGGAGTAACTTATTGATTATGGCACACCTATCTTCATTCAAGATGCCACCACGTAGACAACCAGCCTGAATTCCTAAGAGAGTACACGATGACGGTCCACCTAGCTATGAGGCCCCAGTGTAGGGACCTCTTATGGCTTTATAACCTTAGGGTGGTGTACCATCATCCCCACTAATCATTGGGAAGCTGATGCCACCACCCCTTCCCCACTAGCAGAGGATGCACACCGACTGAGTGCATTCCATGAGTTCCAATGGTAGATGCCTCTAAGGTTCTGAGGCGAGATGGATCCACAGGTGGCTGAGGACGGGTTGGAGGCTGTGTCCAGAGTATTTCACTTAGTTGGGAGAGTAACTGATTTTATGGTGGTCCTAACAGCTATACTTTTTCATGAATCAACATAAAGATGGTGTAGCCGGATGATCTAGATGCAAGATGAGGAAACCCTCATATTGGCGGACTTCAAGGGCCTTTTCAGGGAAGATTTTGTCCCAACGACCTTAGGCTCTATGGATATAGAGGATATGCTTCACTTGCAGAAGGGCAGCGTGACAGTGGCCTAGTACTCAAAG
The DNA here is from genome assembly GCA_963277665.1 of Viscum album. Classification (NCBI taxonomy): domain Eukaryota; kingdom Viridiplantae; phylum Streptophyta; class Magnoliopsida; order Santalales; family Viscaceae; genus Viscum; species Viscum album. The sequence continues at coordinate 877,788,495 of OY728153.1, read as the reverse complement.
AGGTTCACTGATCTCTCTAGTTACACTAACAGCATAGTCCAAGACCCTTTCTTAAGGGCCCTACCCTTTGGGCATGGTCATCGAATGGAGATCAGAGAATCAATGGTATCGCTCAACATACCAACTCAGGAAGGGGTGCTAGAGCAGGCACTTTTGGAGGAGAGCTTCCCACCTGAGTAGGCACCAACAGCAAGAAACAACACCGGGCGACATGTGGCATATTCATCTGCAGCAAGTAGAAGGAAGATGACACAATGGTCGAAGGAGACCAGACATTCTGGTGAATAGGCCCGGGACAGTGGGTCGGAAGTGCGGAGCTCGCGTGGAAGAGAAGGTCAAGTGAGGTACAAGCAGTGCTACACATATGGCGGGTAGGGTCACATGGATCGTGATTGCCCAACCCGCCGCACAGATGACCAGTAGACGGTTGAGGGACCGCTGAGGAAAAGGATGAGGTTTGAGCAAGGAGGTCCGCTTGTAGTAGGTATATATGGTAGAGGAGCTGGCCGTGCAGCAGACAGTGGAAGACATTTCAAGGCTCTACTAAGACCACCTCCAGGTGGTCCACCCCGACCACAAGGAGTAGGAGGACACTGATGAGATCATCTCCAGGATGATGTTGCTTATGACCATGATGCTCTGGAGATGATTAATGATACGATCTGTGTCTGCTTCACTTTAGTTACAGTACATATAAATAGAGGTTCCAGTCACACTTTTCTTTCCACAACCCTCATTCAGAGCTGAGAGATTCTGGTGGAGATGTTGGCTCGATCCTTATGGCTAGATACTCCTACATGAGAAGATTTGGTGATTACACACTGGTGCTGGTAGTGTGATATTTCTTTAGGAGGCTAGATATTAAGTTAAGATCTCCTAGTAGTGGCATCAAGGCATTATGACGACATCTTGGGTATGGACTAGTTATCTACAGTCCACGCTCAGATTGACTGTATTAGGCTCAAAGTGCAGTGTGTCTGCATGGATGGTACCATGTTTCCTTCATCGGTGAGAAGGGAACCTTTGGACCACATGATGGACTTACCTAGACGAGGGTGCATCCAATTACTCATCAGTTGGATTGCCTTAGCCTCAGTGAAGTTGATGTTGAGAGTTCGAGCTATCCTACAGTGGAGGGCCAGTATACCGATGTCTTTCCTAATGATGTTCCAGGACTACCTCCATATAGAGAAGTAAACTTTTACATCAACCTATACCCCGAGAAGATACCTATATCTATGACTGAATATTGGATGGATCCCATGGATCTTTGTGAGTTATAGGTATAGTTTGAGGACTTGTAGGGAAAGGGGTTCATAAGGCCTAGTGTTTCTCCATGGGCAGCCCCAATTTTGTTTTCCAAGAAGGAAGTTGGGAGTTTGAGACTCTGTGTGGACTATCAGGGCCTAAACCAGGTGACCGTTAAGAACAGGTATCCACTTCCGAGTATTGATGATATTTTTGACCAACTGAAGGAATCTCGTTGGTTTTCAACGATAAATATCATATCAGGCTATCATCAGCTCAGGATACGAGATGGGGATGTGCAGAAGATGACCTTCAGATGTTGGTATAGTCATTATGAGTTTCTGGTTACTCCATTCATCATGAACAACACCCCATCAGTGTTAATGGAACTCATGAACAAGATCTTTCATCCATACTTCAATCGCTATTTGATGGTGTTCATCAATGAAATCTTGATTTACTCAGTGATGGAAGAGGAGCATGCCTATCTTCTGTAGATAGTTTTGGATACACTCTGAGAGCACAAGCTTTATGGTAAGCTCTCGAAGTTCTAGTTCTAGATAAGAGAGGTCCACATTCTGGGACACATTATCTTGGAGGCTGGAGTTGCAGTGGATAGAGTGAAGATATAGGTTGTTCTTTCTTGGGAACCACCCAAAAGTGTGACCGAGGTGCAGAGTTTCATGGGGTTGGCTGGATAATACCCGATATTTTTTCTTGAATTTTCCAGAGTTGTGACACCCTTTTCAGTGTTTAAGATTAAGGGGCATCCCTTCATATGAACAGAGAGATGCTCGAAGAGTTTCTAGGAGCTAAGGAAGAGACTGACGAGTTCCCCCATCTTGAGGCTATCAGAAGAGGCAGTTTGGTATGTAGTCTATTGCGATGCATCAAGGACCAGACTAGTGTGTGTCCTGATGTAGGAGAGAACAATGATCGCTTATGGCTCATGAAAACAGATAAAACATGAGTAGAACTATGCTACCCATGACCTAGAGTTAGCATAAGTGGTATTTTATTTGAATATGTGGTGACATTACATGATGGGAGAACATTTTACAGTCTACTATGATCACAAGAGTCTCAAATATATATTCTCCCAGAAGGAAATAAACCTGAGATAGTAGCGATGTCAAGATTTCCTCCAGGACTATGACTTTGAGGTTGACTATAATCTTGGGAAGGGAAACATTGTAGAATATTCACTCAGCAGGTGGTCTGGTCTGTAGTTACTGAGTGAGGTGAAAGAGCAGCTAACCACGTTGTAGATATCCTTCATGGATAGAGATGGAATGTAATTCCTCCAGTCTATGACATTCACTCCCACACTCCTTCAACAAGTCAGGGAGGCACAACTTGGGGACATTGACTATGAGGCTTGATGTAGTCAGATATCCTTAGGGTAGGCACCTGATGGGTTTTCTAAAGGTGGGGAACACATCATCCTCTTCAGAGGACGTACTGTGGTATCAATGGCTCTACAGGTGGAGGTGTTGAGGGATTTCCATACGTCCCCTTTGGCAGTATATCCTAATGTGGCGAAAATGTACCAAGACCTCTGGCGTTAGCACTGGTGTCCATGGATGAAGATGATAGTGACAGATTTTGTTTCACGATTCCTCACTTTTCAGCAAGTAAATGACGATCATCAGTTTCCAGTAGGCTTAACTCAGCCACTAGATGTTCCAGAGATGAAGTGGGATAGGATCTCCCTGGACTTTGTGACAGGGAACCCATGTATTTCTAGGGGATATGACTCCATTTGGGTGATCGTTGACTGACTCACCAAGTCAGTCCACTTCCTACCTATCTAGGATCAGGGATTAATAGAGGGATTTAGACTCCTCTAAATTCCGGAAATTGTGCAACTCCATGCTGTTCCATTGACGATCATCTCTAATTGTGACACATGTTTTACATCCTAGTTGTGGAAGGGATTACAAGAGGCATTTGGGACTTAGCTACGTTTGAGAAACACCTTTCATCCTCCGATGGATGGTTAGATGGATCAAACCATTCAGATGATGGAGGACATGCTTCGTTCTTTAATCCTACGTTTTGGCCGAATATGGGTGGATCAATTTCCCTTGGTGGAGTTCACATACAACAACAGTTTTCACCCCACCATCGGTATGGCACCATTCAAGGCCCTATACGGTCGACCTTGTAGATCACCTCTATGCTAGACAGACCCAGGGGAGTCAACACTAATGGGTCCAGAGTTGGTATGAGCCACTACTGAGAAGGTGCAGACCATTCAAGAGCAGATAAAGACTACATAGATCATACAAAATTCCATTTCCGACAGGAGATGAATACCTCTAGAGTTCCAGGAGGGAGACCATGTTTTCTTATCAGTCTCTCCTTGATGGGGACTATGGAGATTTGGCTGAGGCAACAAGTTAGCACTGAGGTTTATAGGTCAATTTTTAATACTTCATAGGATAGGTGAGGTGTCTTACCAATTGGAAATTCCACCTAGTAGGAGAGGTAGTACAATGTCTTCCACGTATCCTAGTTGAGGAGATACGTGCACGACCCGTATCACATCATCGACCATGGAGAGCTGGACTTAGATGATGGGGAAACATTTACAAAGGATCTAGTAGAGATTGATGATCGACAAGAGTGAGTACTTCATGGGTGATCAATACCTCTGGTATGCGTTTGCTGGTAGCATGAGAACCTCCAGGAGGGTACATGGGAGTGGGAGGTTCAGATTTGTGCTCAATACCGCCATTTGTTTTCTTAGTCAATGTTGTGGATTTTGGGGATGAAAATCCCTGTTTTGGGGAGAATGTAAAGACCCAGATTTTACCTGTAATTTTTTTTAATTATATGGAATTATTACGAGTCTCTAAAAATTGATGTCACATGATTCCGAGGCCCGAAGTGCCCAGAATGAATTTATGAAATTCTTTCAGGTATGTTCAGTATACACATGAGTGGTGTTTTCTAACATTTGAACTGTTGCTCAAATTAAAAACCGGAGGGCATCGTTGAATCTATAACATTAGTATTTGAAAAAGGATGGTTTTAATTTGACTACAATAGTTCCAAAGAAAAAGTAATTTTTTGTGTCTTTTTAAAAGAAATGAAATAAATTAATTTTATTATTTTATTTCATATCCTCCAATGGAAATGCAAAGGTGTGGGGCCAGTGATGTTTCACATCAATAAATGGATTAACCTACCAACCATATATAACAACATCATTTGGGAATTAGGAAGCTTCCAAATTGATGATCCCCATTAAACCCCATCATCGTTACGTACCCTCCCCATCTCCTATATATATTAATCTTGGGGAGGGGTATTGACAGTGCTTCACCAAGAAATGATGTGTTGAAGGACCACTGCGATGGCCAACCCATAGAGGACATAGCTGATCCTAGCAGGAGGAGACGATTGACAGTGAACCACGATCCAAAGAATGACGTATGTGTGGCATCATTGGAAATCTGTTGTGGGAACAAAGAACATGATCCCCCTCAAAGCGCAGATGCTCTCCAATGGGTTTACAAGGTAACAGTTTTATTCATTTATGGATATTAAATGAATTTCCTCTTCCCCATTCTTGAATAATACAATGAACGTAGGTCAATCGAAAAATGGGATGACCCACGATTCATTCTTTTTGTGGGAGGTTATTGTAGAGTATCTTTGTGGGGTTTATCTTAATTTAAATTCCAAGAGTTTGTTAAACCCTTAACCCCCTCATTTTTTAGAGCTAACTCGGAGGGCGAAGGCCTAACGAACCCGAACCGAACCCTCCACTACATTGCTAATTTTTCAAATTTGTGTAACACCGACGACGTGACAATATCGATCGGCTACGTTGGGGATAGAGCATCAAAACACGTTGTAAGAGGAGCCCATAACACAAAGCCATGATGATCAACAGAGCGGTTGGCACCGGCCGGAACCAGAGGAGGAGTGGCGCGCTGGCGCGTGCCGCTGATGAACAAAAGAGGTCACTGCTCGTCAACTACAGTTCCCTAAGGAATGTGGATGACAGCCCATCCGGCCACAGGTGATGGTGCGGAGTGCTTTCAGACAACACTGGACAGGGCGGTCGGCACGCTGACTGGATGCAATGGAACCGTCAGGGGTGGGGCCACCCCCGGTGGCGTACCTATGCAATAGCAAGGCCGCGGCCTTCGTTGGCCACATCTGGAGCAGGGGATGCCAAATTGAACGAACGCTGGTGGATGGGGTGCGTGCCAGCGGCAAAGCCAAGGCCCGTCGGCCGCTACATGAAGGACCCACAACACCATGTGGCGCCACATTGGGTCAACCCCCACGGGTTGACCCGCTGATGTGGTTTTGTGCAACATTAGCCGTACCCAGACACGCCGCGTCTGGGTATCCCTGCCGGACCATGCCATAGGCGGCTGGCACTGTAGGGTCGGCCCAACGGATCGACCCACCGCCCAGTAGGCTGACCCATGGCCCATTCGGGTCGGGTCGGACCCGAGTTGGATCGGGTCAGCCCAGGTCGATCCGGGTTATCCCATACTGAATCGGGTCAGGCTGGTCCGACCAAGGCAGAGCAGACCTGGACCCAGTACCGACCAATTACATAAAACAGGCCGTAGATTCAAAACCGGACGTCAGTTTGATGGACTGTCTGCGGTGTCGGGATCCTTGGAGCAAGAAGGTCCTCTTGAATTACTCCATGAGAGTTTTAAATAAACATGGAGTACGGCCAGGTTTGATCGCACCTGAATCCAACCGAGCCCTTGACACTGAAATTCAAATAACGCATAGACCAGGTGTCCAAGTGACGTGTCGTCTATTGCGTTGGAACCCTCATGTCATGATAGATTATCTAGTTATATCTTGGTGAGAATTTTTCCTGGTTCAATTACTATCGATGGCTTGTGGAACAGTTCTCCCAACCACACTTCGTACAGAACCCTACCACTGACTAAGACTTAATGATTGCTAACCTTTCAATTCGGAGTGAATCGACTGCCCAATGGGGAGATCCTCTGTGTGACATGGTATACCCATGGTGGGGAGTGACACTATGTGATATAGCAGACCCAAAATAATCGACAGGAGGAGTACCTCAGCAGGCCACAAGGGGGAGCGCCTATGTGTGATGTGGGATACCCACGATGGGAAGCACCTCTGTGTGACGCATCAGACCCAATGTACTAGATATGAGGATTACCTGAACAGTCCAAGGTTAGTGGGAAGTTCCTCTGTGTGATGCGGCAGACCCATTGCACTTATTAGAGGAGGAGTTCTCCAGAAGCTTTGGTGTTCGACGTTGTGACTGGGAATGTTACCTTTTTTCAAGCCTGAAAAATCGGTGTCTGGCTATCAACATTCTTAGAGATCCTGTATGGGTCAGCATTATAATCATGTTGATCTGAGTTGTATAACTGGTTTGAGTTGAGACCCTAATTGAGCTGTGTCTATTTTTTTGTGGATTGGGATTGAGATCAATGTTTGTGGGTTTCCTTCTAGAATTATGAGAGACCTTCGGGGGTCTCAGGGTCCCTACTGAGTATCTTTATACTCACCCCTACATGGGCTACGCACACACCTTGTTGTGTCTTATGATGACGATGAGCAGCTAGGATGAGGTTTTATGGATCCAGGACTAGGCGGTACGTAGAGGAGACAGGCGGGCATGGAGTGCTGAGGAGGCGATCTGTACCTAACATTCAGGTTGGATCCCCGGAGGAGGACTCAGTAGTTATTTTACTTTTTTAGTAGTATTGTTCCTTTTAGTTTTATTTTTACTTTTTATTTGTAGTCATACTTTCAGTTGGGCTTGTACTCTGACCCCCTTTTACTTCTAGCACTCATTTTTCTACAGTAGTTTGCTTCACAGTTTCATCATCTTGTGTTCTTCGACCGTGTGTTTGTACGAGTTCAATTTCAATGCCTTCCCATTTTAGGGAATACACCATTCGGTGCAAGTCTCCAGCCCCAGGACTATAGAAGGCAGGCTTGAGGAAGTCACGACACGGGCCTCGTGGGATAGGTCATGATAGTTTATCAGAAAATATCCATTTTTAATTATAAAAATGGATTTATTGCTAATTTAACCATAAAATATATTAAAATAAACTTAATTTGATGACTAATAAAATTATAAAACAACTTTTACATTAAAATAATTTTAAAAAACATTTTAAATTCTTGAATCAAGAAATAAATGTTAAATAAAAATTAGAATTTTTCACTATTTAGTAGAAAATCAATTTTTTTACAAAGATACCAAAACAAAACACTAAGATAACTTTGATACATTTATTTCATTAATTTTATAATATTCATCAAATATAATTTATATATTTTACAAAAAAAATTATAATATTTTCTAACAAAAAGAAATAAAATCTATTTTAATAGAATTTTTTTTAATAAAATAACAATACATAAAATTGATTTCTAATTAATTGATAAGTTTTTATAAATATTCCCCTTTATAATTATTTCAACATGTGGTTAATATTATTCATACTACCCAATTTAATGATAAAGAGATAACAGTAAAATTAGATAATAAGATTTTAATAATATGACATAGTTTGTTTAAACATAATGTTGCACGTAAAGAAATATATAAAAAATAAATAAAATTTATTTATAGAGAAATATATACTAAAATATCATGGTGTACCTTTTAATTGGTTGGAAAATGGTCCGGTTTGGGGAATTCTTACACACAATTTTAATTCTACGAAATTAAGAAAGTGTAAAAAAACTATGAAACTCTAGAAAATTTATGAATGTAAGGACATAGTCTATGTTAAATAATGATCACAATGATTTCAAGGTTTTAATTTCAATTTTTACAATAATCAAAATAGATATATTTTAACTTTACATGATTAAAAATTATGTGAGGAATAATAAATTTTAATTTAATAAGTCTCCCATAATTTTATGAATTCCCAACTACCCACACCATTGAACTCAGAATGTTCCATCATCCTGATATTATAATAGAATGTGTCGATATTTTACTACTTCTAAACTAGATAGAGCCTACTAAAATTTAAATAAATTATTTAGGTAGATATTCTTCCCATCTTAAAATAGGAAGCTTCTTGATCCATTTTTTGGACTCCCTAATCCTGAAATATTGACTCATATTTTCTCAACACTTTCCCCAAAGTTTTATTGTACATACTAAGGCCATTTAACCCAACTAAGATTTGGTTAAGTTGACCCACTATATATTTTAATACTTCTTGACAATTATAAGTCACTATGACAGAGTTTGAACAGACACATTAACTATAGGTTTATCTTAATTTAGTTAATGGAAGACATAATGACTTAATTTTAACATAATGGATTTTGTTTATTTTTCTAATATTTTCTCCTTTTAAAATTTAAATGTATTTTTAATATTAATTGGATTTTATATAAGCGATAGACCATGTACAATAAAAATATTTACACAGAATCATTTTTTAGTTCAATATTTATATATTAATCTTTTTATTTATGTTATCTCAGTCTTGAAACTATAAAATAAATCAGTCAAGATAATGAAATAAAATAATTAAAACATGGAATGATTATGAGATTTAACTAAATAATTTTTTATTGAGTGAACTATAAATACACTATTAATCATAGGGAAAAAATTCATGATCTTGGTAGGGTTATAGTTTATATAATTAAACATTAGTTTTCTTTATCTCAATGGTTTCCTCTTTCCTTAATCTATCTTGAACAGACTCCATGAACTAGGAAGATTCATGTATACAATGATTTTATTTCATGCATAAGTGATGGAAACAAGAAATGTGGTTTAAAATAAACCATAGACACATAGGAACATAAAATATTTAGGGGGATGGATAACTCACATGCCATCAATGAAATTTTTTAAAATAATTGTATTAAACTATAAATAGTTAAATTATGATAATCCATATATATACATAGGTCATTCTATGATCATAATCACCCACTATTGGAAAAAATATTTCTTTTAAAGAAATTTCTATTATTTGTTTTGATTCATAAAATTTATTAGATAAATTTTTGTGAATAAATTCAATTAATTTTATCATTAATTGAGTTATTCAATTCATCTTAATTTCTATCCAATATATATTTAGGATACCCAAAAAAAGTTATTTTAAATAAATTAGATAAATGTATTTTATTTAAAATTTAATAGAATTAGTATATGTCTTATAATTGGTAGAAACTCAGTGAGTCCTCATTTGAACTACTCGATATGTATTAAGATCATATATAGTATACTCATATGGTATTTAGTGTAAAAAGATTATCATGTAATAAAGTGGAGTGTATAAGTCAATTAAATGAAACATGTACCACATGTTATTTGACATTCAACTTAATTCTTTTATTGTGCATGGAGTAGTTGACATATTGTGACTATACATGGCATCTAGTTCGGATTTTAAGAAGTCACTAATAAATCATTTAATATTATATGAAACCTATCATATGGTGTGTATGATTAAAATAAATTACACAAAAAAGAAATAATTTCGAGGTTAAAGGAGTAATAAATTAATTTTAATTTTCTTCCTAAATAGGTTGGGTACATGGAGTGTACATCAAGCTATATATCATATATATTACTCACTGTATATTTATTATACATGTCTAAGTACTAGACCTGTATCCATTCACATAAATTTCAAAGGTTCATGTGGTGTAAATATGGTACATTCCATGTAATGTCATTGTAACAAGGTTTCCAGTCCCTATGTCATGTAACAAATTCATGACACATTTTTGACCCTGTGTTTTCTACAGTGAAATCACATGTATTGCATAGTGAAAAAGTGTTTTTCATGATGTGTAGTCTGGAGAGTAATGTGCTAGGTTTTCTGAAAAAAAGTGGTGTGAATTTAATATTATGTATGTATTTAATGCATGATTATCTGAGTCAATTAAATATTCTTCCTGGGTAATTAGACACGAGTACAAGACGTGGGCCTTCGGGCTACACATCATGAATTATTTTGTCATCCGACTAGAATTTATAGTACCTAAGGACTGTTTCATGGATATTATTCATCAATATTTAATAAAATTTAAATTAAACGAGTTGGAAACAAAGGGAGGAAGAAATATTTTTTGTAATAAGATAATTAGAATGTATTTCTTAAAATGAAAAACTATCTTCTAGATATGTAATGGAATATGAATTAAAAAATAATTATAAACTTCATGTGACTCTCTCTATTACCAATTGATGGTTCCAGATGTACTAAATGTACCTAGTGGACTTATTTCCAACTCATCCATTTTCATACTTAATAAATCATTCACTATGTACTTGACAAGAATGGGCCAAATAATGAATTATTTTCCCCGGATTATAGAATTACAATTTCATTGGAACCAGGAGAGAAGCTATTATCAAAATAATTTTTAATTAATTTAACACAATGAAGAAAAATCTCAGTATGGGTATATTTCCTTGATTTCTGTATTGATCATCCAAAGGTTTTTCAGATGTATTTACATTTTTTTGATGAGGACCCAAAGATGGGTTACTCTTGTAGTGGTCCATATGACCCACTTTGATCATAGAATGTAACCAATGGTACTTTTGATTTTAGCATGATGGTACCTATCATCATACATTGTTACATGGATAAAAACCAAGATTAAGTATGTAAAGGGTCATCTCTGTATCTCTTCAACTTGAGGGAATTAGAGGAAGAGATAATCTGTCGTGTTTGAGAGAAAAACCCATAGGATATTCTTTTTTTGACAGAGTCTTCTCTAGGGTTTATAATATTGTGTACAACAACATACCAATAACAATTATTATAATTTTCTATATATAGAATAAGGGTTGGGGTTTCATATTAATTAATTGTAAAAATTCCCTTAATAATACTTTAAACCCATTATGAACCCCAATTCCTATGAAAAAATAATAATATTAAGTTATTCTACGGTATGAATTGATCTATAAAATGATAAATATTATTTAATTTCAAGTAAATAAATATTTATTACCATTCCAATAAATTGGTCTTCTCATCCTCCTTTATGTTTATTGAGCTAGTTAGTAAATATGATAGATGAATATTATATTCATGGTCTGGAAGATAAAATATTTATTTTATTATTCTAGTAATAAAATAAATTATTTATTAATGAATAATTATTTATTAAAATGGGAATAAAAATATAAAAACATTATAAATTTAATAAATTAATAAATATTACATCCAGAATGTGGATAAAAAATTTCATTTTGATTTTCCCATTATTAAAAATAATTATTAATTTATAAATAATATTAGGGAATAAAAATAGATAAATAAATATTATATATTCACTATATTTAAAAATTACCTTGCGAATGAATTTTTATTTAACATTTGAGATCATTTAATAAATCCTGAATAAATAGTAAATATTTTCTTGGAGAATAATATGTATTTCAATATTTAAATATATTATCTAAGTGAGATCAAAAGATAGTACTTTTGTGTGACCCACTAGGCCTCTTCTTTAGTGGCATTATGCTAACATGCCTAAAGATTAAGATTACTATCTAGAAACATGTCAAGGCACCCATAGAGGATGATGATATGTCATAGGAAAAAAACCACATATGAATTCTCTCTGTGTAATATAATATATTTTTCATGATATTTTATGAATTATGTTCCACACTTGTTTCATTATCCAATTTACATGATACAACCTTCTTTAAAGATCTTAAATAAAATCATCATAACACTATGACAATGGTATTTAATGTGACAGTTCCATTTCAATCAAAGGGAAAAGATATCAAAATCTATTAGGATGGAAGGGGAAAATCCTTCCTCAAATTATTCATTACTAATAAATAATTTGTGATATAACCAATATATACATATTTTCCCAAAACTATCACATCGTTGTTTATAGTGATACAAATAAGTATACGAGTCATTCCATGCATTAATAATAATTGGAAATCCAAAGGACCATTAAACACACAAATATGAATATTTTACGACATGTAATCTTGAAGAATTATTACAGGCTGATCTATTATCATAATTTATATTTGTAGAGATTGCCAACTGTGAAATTCATGAGATAAATCCTCATCTTCTTATGAGTACTCACACCAGATAGTCAATGTACATTATGTTAAACTATATAATTTTATCTATTTGTAGAAAAATATTTAATAATATCATCACTACAACAGAATCGCCGTTTAGCGGTGTTTTTTTTGCGTTTAGCGGTGGTTTAAACTGCCGCTATACTATTTGGCCGAGGTTTAAAGAAACCGCCGCCTAATAGGGAATTGCCAATCTATTAGCGGCAGTTTTTAACATTTAGAGATGTTTTCAGGAAAGCGGCGTAGGTGCCTCATTTCGCGGCAGTTTTCCTGAATTTAGCGGAATTTTTACGAGCCCTGGATATCGCTTTATTCGTGGCGGTTATAACCACCGTGAATAAACTCAATTTCCAGCGGCAGTAAAACTGCCGCTAAATTCAGGTAAACCGCCGCGGAATGAGGCAGCCACGATGCTCCTATTTAGCGGCGGTTATAACTGTCTCTAGAAGTAAATTTTATTTTACATTTAGTGGTGGTTTAAACCGCCGCTAAAATATACCCAGAATAAAAAAAATAATTCTTGGATTCTACTGCACCACTGCCCTGAAAAACAAATAAAACCAGAAAAAACTATCAATGGTTCCAACACATTCCTCATAATCTTGTATACAATATCCTAAATATTAAATACTAGGAAGATAAAACTCCATTGATACAACATTGTAACATCCCAAATAGGATTCCACTAAATCTTATAACTTCACTTTCTTAGGATAGATCATCCATAGCGATTCCACTCTACTTATAAAAATGGATAATTGATGAATTAATAGTTATATTAGTACCAAACCATTTATATAATGATTTTGTTTTTGGTTTTGTGGCCTACAAACCATCCTTAATACTTATAATAAATCTGAACTGATGAAATAGCTTAAATAACAAATTAGAAATATATTGTTATAAAAAATCCTATTGTGGGAATAGTTTTAGAGTTACATTGTGATATAGCATTTATAGGAATATGGATATTTACAGTGAGTCTTAGTTGACATCTTTTTATGTTGGAATATAGGTTAGATATTAACAACGTTGTGGTGAGTGATGTAGACCAGAGTTTTAGTAGAAAAGCTAAGTTATCCTAGTTCAATGGATGACTATGTAAGGGGATTGAGTTTTATTACATCATCAATCTGGGTTAAAGTTCAAGATGTAGTTATTGATGTTGATTGAATGTGTTCCCATGGAATGGTGATTGCATAATACATGTGATTATGAATAGACCATTTCTATTTATTATTAAGTGGATGATGTAAATTTATGTGGTAGGAAGTGAACTACATGTTGTTCAAGGATGGAATATTAGTTCCAGATGAGGCTTCAGCATATGCCAAGGATGGATTGTGGTGATGGAACATGGTATAATTATGTTGACTCACATCCAAAAATCATGTTTAGTGGTGGACATAGTGTTTTTCATGGGAATTAGATTCCTATTTTTATTAAAATGATGAATATTAAAATCCTATGGTGGGGAGAATCACATAGGTCATGGAAAATGTAACCTTTGGGAGAGTGGTTGTAGAAAGAATAGTCATGAATGGTAAAGAAGAAAGTTCTGGAATTCCAGTAATTAATGTTTCATGACTGGATAGCTTGTAATGAATCAAAAAATGGAATTAAGAATCATAATATAAATAATTCAGAGATATAATGATAGGTAATAATTACTAGAAAGACCATGATTAAGTGGAAATTGTGTTGGGAATGCAGTTCAAGTCATGCAGTAACAGTTCAGTGATCAAAACAGTTATGGTTGGAAATGGTCCATTGTAACCATCCTAATATTGAATTATTTGGTAGAAGTTCTTTTCTTAAAATTCATGTTTTTATAAGACACACCAATTGTGCATCAAGTCGACATCAATCTTCGAGATTATAATTTAATTTATAAAGTATTCTTGCCTATATTCACGGACTTATGCTAATTTATCACCCCTCAGTCACACCTATATCTTAGTGAACCACCCTTGATTTAGAACATTCTCATGAAATTTTAGAAGAGCTAGAGAATGTTTATATAATTTTGACACTTAAATAAGACATTTTGAACAATGGGCCTCACCAAAGTGTCCACAACACTATCCCCTTGATCACTATGAAATGAACCAATTTATTCAACACATCAACAATGTGTTTAACTCCTAGTCATCCAAAATCTCGACTACCAATTCAAACACAGAACTAAATGGAATGATGTATACGACACTCGAGAAATGAAGACATAAAAACAAACATCAGAAATCAATAAAATGCATAAAAAGAAATGTGAAAAATCACGGATATTTTAGGACATGAAAATGTGTGGTGGCAACTATGTGCCACAAATGTTACATATACCAACCAACTATTTTCATTTTTGTTCAACGCATCAACAGTAAAACTACTCAGGGTCTGATGATGCATCGTCACCCTCTCCACCTTCATTTCCACTTTGTGTTTTCAACTGTAAGAACATTATATTGAAAATTAAATATGGTTACATATTTATATTAAAACATAAAACAATTTAAAGTTAGAAAACTAAATGATTCTGATTTTCTGTGATTTACCGGCATACCACCAATAGATGCACTCCCACCGGGGGCATATCTGCTCAACTGCTGATGTAGTTCAGTCAACACTTTCTGCAATGCAGATATCTGATCCCCCTGCTGGTGAACTGTGTTTCGTAAAGAAATAATCTCTTTCTTAGCATCTCAGGCCTGACTAAAGTCAGAAGTAGATACAACAGCTATCCCCAGTGGCCTGCTAAAAACCTCAGATGGCATGGGTCACAAACCCATCCCGCGCACCCTCCCAAGATGCTCCTTCCAATGGACTTTAGAAATCGGGTCATCCTGGGAGACAGAGTAGGAATGCATTGGATTGGCATCCCATAGTTCTTTAATTTTGACCTACAAATCAAATATCAATATATATAAACACAGAAAACATTGATAAGAAGTTATTATGATCAAAAATTGACTTTATACCCCAACTTCTTTAGCAGACTCATTAACAAAACATCCATCTGATTTCTTGTGAACATCCAACCACAGTTCAGTTCTGGATGCTTCATGGCCCAAACTCTGTGACTGCATTAATCAAAGATAAATAAAAAATTCAATATATTAAACAGATAATATTGTCTTATAAATATTTAAACTAATTAAAATATTACCAATGAACTTCGATTTCTAGAAGAACATTTTGATCCCGCAGTGTGCGGGATGACTTGCTTTGCTTGGTTTGATGCATTCTGTATTGATCGATCCTGAAATAAATAAAATGCAATTTAATACTGATGTATTTAATTTCATTTCCTTTTCATATACATGTATAAATGTAAAATGAGGATAATATAATAATATATATATTTCAATACCATCCACTTCTGATCCCGATGCCTGTCAACAAACACTTTCCACTGCTCTTTTGGTACCCCAATGGGTAGCTTCTCATACATTTTCATCGTGGTCAATGAAGCATCGTTGACATCAAACCACAATATCCATTTAAAATCATTCCACTTCTTATCTAGATTTTTCAACGTCCACTTCCGTGCTATCACATCAGCAATAGTAAAGTGGAAGAACATCTCTATACAAGAATTTCATTTTGAATATATTAGTAACATGACATTAAATTAAATCATAATGTAATAAGTTTACCTTGATTTGAGAATCAAACACTTCATTTTTCCAGTATGGAGGCATATGTCTCCAATCTTCATATGAAATGGGAAGGGAAATGGGCTCCACTGCCAGCTGGCCTAGAATCTGGCCATGCAACCCCGCGACATCATTTGTAGGGACCCCGTAAGATTCAAATGGCACAAAAATCTTCTCGCCATTTAGATTCCAAACATCTGAACTTTTTATTTTTTCTCCACGGTTGCATTTTTTTTCATCTTAAATGAGAAAAAAAATTAGTATAAACAAAATGAAATAAATTTATTTAATTAAAATTTGTACCTTTGATAGTGACACTCTAGTATGTCCGGGATGAACTGGAAGGGGCGCGTCGCTGCCCCACTACTGAGGCTCCTGAAGGGGGATTCGATGACTCAGCCTCTACTGGGACATCCACAGATGGTGTGAGAGATGGTGCAGGGGGAGATGGTGCAGGGGTTTCAGCAGCTGGTGCATCAGATGTCGTGTGGAGGGAGCCAGATGGATAGTCATCTGTCGTAGAACTGGATGAAATAATGTAGTGCTTATTCCTTGGAATTCCTGTCATTTAATCAAATAATATTAAGTCCAGAATATATATTTAAAAAAAATTATGCAGAAAAAAAATTAAAAATGATAATAGATGGAGTACTAACAGACAAAATATATATAAAAATTGATAATGAATGACTGCAGAAATGAATCAAGCGGGTGCTGAATTAATAAATAATTGTACATAAAATCATTTTCCTCTTCAATCATGTCAGTTTCCTGCTCCATTGCTTCATCCACTTCATTCATCCTTGCTAGACTAATATTTTCAATATCATGATGGACAAATAATTCTTCTTCATATTGCTGATTAAATTCAATTTCAGAGGTGAAATTTTCCACTTCATCACCCATATCATACAAATCTCTTTGTATTATGTGAGCAACTGCACTCTACCCTTCATCGACAACATCATTCACATAATATACCATTTTTTCTTGCGATTCTAAGATATATGGATCATGCAGTTCATGATCAACAATATCCATCAAGCGAGAGAAGTTCACAGAAGTAAATTGCAAGGAATCTCTTTTAACGTCTCTAATAATATCGACCCATTTTCATTTGAATAAAACAACCGAAAAATGGCTGTGGTAGTTTAATTCAATAATATCATGCATCTTTCCATAGTATTCCACTTTAGTAAATGTAAATATACCACTATTATGTGTTCTCAAACCCACTTCTCGATCGACTGTACGAAATCTAAAGCCATTCACATTATAAGCGTCAAACTTTCTAACTTCTTTTAGAGGACCTCTAGCAAGAAACTTAAAATCTTCTAATACCTATGCTCGAGTATCAGAATTCATGATCTGAAAAAAGAAATATACTTTATTAGATATAAAAAATGTATGTGTCAAACTAATATTCATATTTATTGCAATATTTATGAACTTACACGTCGTGAAAACCATTCTACAAGCTCTTTATTAACAGCTTTCGTTATATCTTTCTCATTTCATGTTCGGACTCTCATTTGTCTCTTTGTTTGTATCCTAAACTCTTCAATAAATGGATCTGCAATTTCACTATTTAGTATCACATATCTATGTGCTTGTAATAAATCCAATTCAGTCAGTGTCACATTTGAGGTCCTCCCAACTGATCGGCCAATAACAGGAAATATTTTGGATTTATGATGTATTTGTGATTGATTTGATGTGTTGTCAACACGTCCAACTCGATTAAATCTTGTCTCAATATCATCCAAGTATCGAGAAAAAAGGTAAGGCACTCTTCAGCCACATAGCCTTCAGAAATTGAGCCTTCTGGTTTAGTTTTATTTCTCACGTATGATTTCAAATGCCCAAGATATCTGTGAAATAAAATAAACACAATTATGCATTTAATTAAGTACCAAATTTTTTTTACTTAACTGAAAAACATATAAATAAAGTACCTCTCAATTGGATACATCCATTGATAATAACTAGGCCTCCTAATTTAGCTTCCTCATCCAAATGCATTGTTAAATGTATCATTACAGAAAAAAAGGATGAAGTAATGATCATCTCCATTTGCGCAAAGGGTCAATACAAACCTCTCCTGGAGGTTGTCAAGCTGAAATGGATATAGAGATTTATCACATAGTTTTCTGAAAAATGTGCAGAACTGGAGTACAACAACAGTAATTTTTTCAGGTAATAATGTATGCAATGCCAATGGTAGTAACTGTTGTAACAAAATATGTGAATCGTGGCTTTTCAATCCATGTAACTTACGATTCTTCAAGTCAACACACCTCAAGATGTTACTTGAATACCAATCAGATACCTTAACATTCTTTAACATTCGAAAGAATGTATCTTTATCCCTATTTTTCATTGAAATTTTTTTCGAAGGATACTTTCCCTTATCATCTGGCCAGAGATCGTGTTTTATGTTCATTGCTTGTAAGTCTTTGCGAGCATTGAGACGATCATTAGACTTTCTACGCTCATTAAGCAATGTTAAAATAAAATTGTCACTGAAATTCTTCTCAATATTCATCACATCAAGATTATGCCGCAACAAATTAAATTCCCAATACGGAACTTTGAAGAATATACTTTTTTTCATCCATTGTTGCATTCCGGTTTCGCTTGACGATACACTTCAGACCCGTTTTCCGCTATCATTCAAATGATGAACCTTCCCAAATTTTGTTTCAACATTTTCATGTTGTGCCAATATTTCAAAACCATTTAACAACTTATGAGGTTGTCTACGATCAATGGAACCATTAAATTTTGATATGTTAAGCCGAAATCTATGAGATGCATCGAGAAATATTCGATGACACTAGAAGCACCATTTTCTACTATGAGGTAGCCGTTTGGGCTCAAAATCAAAGTTACAAACGGGACAAGACAAACCCGTGTAAGTGTTCCAACCAGATAAATTCCCAAGCCTAGGGAAGTCACTAATGGTCCACATTAAAGTAGCATGAATTTTGAACATTGTTTTAGAAGAAGCATCAAATGTCTCAAAACTGTTGCTCCATAACTCCTGCAATTCTTCAATCAAAGGCTGCAAGTATACATAAATATCTTTTCTAGGAATTTGTTTTCCAGGAATAAAAATCAAAAGGATGAAAGATGTTTTTTGCATACACATCCATAGAGGCAGATTATAAGGGATCAAAACAACTGCCAAATGCTATAATTGGTACTCAATGTCCCAAATGGGTTGAATCCATCGGCATCCAATCCCAATCGAACATTGCTAGGATCAGCTGAGAAATTGAGATGTAATAAATCAAATGTCTTCCACGATTGGGAATCTCGTGGATGTCTCATTAACCCATCATTGTTATTATCTACATAATTCCACTTCATGTGTTCGGCGGTTTTCGATGACATGAATAATCTTTCCAATCGAGGCTTCAAAGGAATGTAATGAAAAATCTTTTTAGGTGTGCTCCTTTTCTTATTCTCCATGAAATTATGTTCATTCAGACTTCCAACATCACCCTTTTCTTGCCATCTAGAAGAGGAACATTTCTTGAAATTCTATCTACTTGAATCCTCTCCCTAATAAAGAATACAATAATTTGGACACACATTTATTTTTGTATAATTCATACCAAGCTTGTTAAAAACTTTTTTCATATCATAAAAAGATTCTGAGATTTTTGCTTCAGGAAATGCATCACGAATCAATTCCAATATCATGGACATTGCCTTATTTGAAATTCCACATAGACATTTGATATGGTACAACTTCAAAAAAAATGAAAGCTTTGAATATTTCAAACACCCACTTTACAACTCTTGATTTCCATCATCAACTAAATCATGAAACACATTTTCCATAGTGATGTTTTCTCTTACATTTGGCTCCACAGAATCAATAGAAGGTTCTAATGATATGTGAAAATCTTGATCTTCCTGTGTTACAGTCTCAAAAACATCACATGTCACGTAGAAATTTGTAGCACCCTCTTCTGGTTGTTCTGATATGTTTTGATGCAGATAGTGGTGTCTTGCAGTGTCGAGTGCATCATTTATTAGGTTTTTCATTTCATTTTCCATTGTCGATGAACTTGGTACCTCATTATGAGGATTAACATCAGTGCTCAATCTTTCTGTAATGTTCGATTCTCCATGCCAAATCCAACACAAATATTGAGAAGGGAATTTCTTCAGTATTAAATTTTCATTAACCTCTTCTCTTCAACCATGTTATAAATTTACATTTAGGACATGGACATTGTATTCTCCCTTAAACGGATCGATTATAAATTGGAAAATCTAAAAACTCATTCAAACCCTTAACATACTGAGGTGTGTTCCTCGGTAATGTGATCCAACTTTTATCCATGTATATCACAATGTGCCTACACAAAAAACAAAGAATCAAACATGAGACATCTTCTATAACCCCATCATCAAAAACAAATAATGATGAACAAAAATTCCATAATAGAGAAAAATTCAATGATATATCAAGAAATGGGTCTCGAAATTCCTCAAACTCCCTAAACTGGAAGCACAAAATGGATGAACTATTTCTATAAGAATGGGCCTTTTCATCATATTATGGTTCATCCTGCCTCTACTCCTTGCACAATGGATTCTCTTCATTCCCACTATTAATTTTTTGCATACCTAATAAAACTAAGGAATGAAAAACTATCGATTTCCAAGAATAATTAGCTTCCATTCACATGTACCAAGTGACAACCTCCAAAATGGATGTTATTCCCAAAGAAAGTAGAGATGTACCAAGGTCTTGGTAAAGACCATCACCAAAGAAATGATCTTTCTCATAATTGATGACCCCTATCTTTGGAGAATATATAACAAACCTTGAAAAGATATTGTCATACTCCCATACTGATCTCTCACCAATAAAAAGTCTCATGAGCTCAGTCTATTTCTTTACACTCATTCCCTTAGGAAGTATCCATTAAAAAAATAAATCTTGATGAGATTCCAATTCATACATTCATGAAGTTAAAGGACTGAATTTAAATATAAGTACATTGATGAATAAGCCTCTGGTGAAATATATCATGTAGAAATATATCCTATGTATGATAGGGGACATCATTAACATACCATGGATTCATGGGTAGGGGAACATGTTTATATTGAGATATTTTATTTATCTGACTCTCATGTACATATTTATAGCTAATAAAGTTATTATACAATAACCAGATTGAGGTCATGTATAATTTACTATATATCAAGAAATTTTTTCCCATGCAATGAGGAAACAGTACCCTTAAGTTGTTCATGAGTATAAAATTTGTGATCTAACACTATCCATGTATGAGTGTCCTGGTGACTATTCACACTATGTTTAATTTCATTTTTCATAGACCAATGATCATATAAACAATCTCATGGATATTCACACTATGTTTAATTTCATTGTTCATAGACCAATCTATGTATAGAGTTTAAGGGAATGTATCCTTGAAAAAAGTTATGTGATATATATAGCGATATAAGATATGAATAAAAATATGATATGGATGTAGATCTTGAAACACATATGCATATATCCTTAGGGGATGACTTAGATATTTTTTGGTCATGGTTCTCAGACCTATAGCTGCTAACATTTTTATATATAAAAACATAGAACCAATGATTGGTTAGTCTTCATAGATATTCCAAAACACAACCTGATGTGAATTAAGGATTATTAATATCATATAATACCTTGGAGGGGGACATTAATTTTATGGTAATGATGTTTAGACCATTGTGTCACAAAGTTTAATATCCTATGAAAAGGACCATGGTTTTGAAAAGACATTACAAAAGGAGAATCTAATGTTATGTATTTGGGGTATCGAAAAGAGATTCATACCCAAATTAGAAGGTGCAAAAAAATATAATTTCATAATTTATTTAATTGTTAAAATTATTCTCAAATTTTTAAACTTCAGGGTACAACAATCACATTGAATAGAATGATTTTTGAAGTTTTAAAACATACATTATGAATGCCTGAGTCAATATGAAATTGAGACCAGCTGGTGAAGAATGACCATTACAAATAGTGGAATACTAATACCATTCTCATTCAATAGAATCTAATGGTAGTAGGTTGGATATTTTCTCAATCAGTCCATTGATTGATTATGTGTTTTAGGTGGAACTATCTTCCATGACTGAAATATCCCATAGGGATAACTTTTTATGCTTCGAGGAAAGGTGTGATATTCAGTATCAAATCCTAATAGGTTAGCTCCGAATAAATCAACATCCACAACCAATTTTTAGAAGATCCCTACAGACCCACTATATAGGGTTATCCCCAAGCCCTCATTACACCTTTACATACCGCCCTATAATGAAAAAACCAATAAAATAATCATTTAAGTGTAATTTAAAATAAAAGATGTGGAAAAGGAGAGTAAGAGGGGCTATAGGGTGTGTACAAAACCCAACACAATGAAATGGTCCAAAATAGTGTTTGGAGTATCCATTGGTTAATGAGAGACCATCCAAAAGGTGGAATGTGGTATAGGATGGAACCATTCATTAAATTATAATTGTGGAGGCTATCATTAACGATCCCCACCAATCATAATGAAAACCTTATACTATAACTATCATAGTCTTGGAAACACAGGATCAGTTCAAATTATCTAGCATAGTTTCACTTCAAGCCACCATGATATGTTTTTGTAGTCTAAATCTATATTCAAATTCAAGTACATGATTGGTATTGGGAACTTAGATAACTTTCATGGGATCTTCCATATCCATTTCAATGGCTACTCTGGTGTCCCTTTACTTATTTTAAATGAATACATTAATGATAGAATCTAATCATTCTTTTTCAGATCACATTTTCACCTCTATTCACCATTAGAACACCCCTTCTTGGTACTTTCTTGGTCTTCATAGATGTGTTTATCATAGTGACAAATAGAATTCATGGAATCTTCTTCAAGCCTGTGGGAAAATTTTCTTGGAATGGTTTGGTACATAGGGGACATTATAAAATTATGTTCTATTCTAAAAAGATACAGGGTGATAGTACATTCCATGCCTCCATGATGTAGTTCCATCATACAACAATGAGGGTAGGGATTACTGATATGGGACATGCAGGTATTCCTTAGACTTGGTTCTGAGGGAACATGATCAACACCTTTATTGCTGAACAACTAGACCATTTCTTTGGTTTGGGTTAATGGACTAATTTATTCCAACATTCCATATCTCTCACTTGAGACATATACCTTAGATATTACCCCATTATTTTCGAAACTACCTATGGTTTAAAGATACCAAAACATGTTAAATACTCAACATTTGAGATATTTTTTGACAAATAAAATGAATGTGATGACGTGAATCGAGATAGCTGGATGGTCGATGACCCTGACAAAAACCATGAAATCATCTCAAATACAATTTAGCCTAAGTAGGGATTGAGTACAAATTAGGAGGCCACCACAAACATTTTTCTTACCCAAATCTAGAAAATATAAGTTTATATTGACGTGACATTGATATAATAATTATATAACCTAAATAAAAAATACCTCTTATGTTATTGGGTTCCATCATGACGTCCAAGATCAACTATACATGCTTCGTCCAGTTTTACTGTTATTTCTAAATATGTTAAAAATAATACCTATGGTTATCATGAAATATTCCCAAAATGAATGTTAGTTGGAAGTATATCCAATTTAAGAACTGACTCATATCAAAAATACAACCCATGTTGGAAGTGAACGCAACCCATAACTCAAATAGGTTTATTGTTGTAATTACATCCATTCCATTCCTTGTACGGTCTATGGTTGTCATTACAACAAACCCATATTTCATGAATATCCATGATTATAAATACACGCAAACCCTCACTAATAAACACACTTGAGATGGAATTACACCTAAATACATGTAAATCATTTCATTAGGTTTTCATTATAGCCAACCGCACCCAAAATATATTTTCTATGTTGACATTAAACCCAAACACATAATAAAAACATCCCTAGATATCATTATATTCAACCACATTTTAATAAAATTTTATTGTATTAATTTCATAGAAACCCTTCTTGGGGATTTGATTCTTATACCTACTGGAAAACCAAAAAAACTAAAGGAGAAACAAAACCCTACCTATAGGGGAAGACAGGTCAGCTTCCGGGGTCGCGAGGGGTGGGGGTCGCGGGGTCGCGGGGTTGTCGGGGTCGCGCGGGGTCGCCAGGGTCGGGGTCGCGGGGTCGCCGGGGGAAGCGAG
The DNA here is from genome assembly GCA_963277665.1 of Viscum album. Classification (NCBI taxonomy): domain Eukaryota; kingdom Viridiplantae; phylum Streptophyta; class Magnoliopsida; order Santalales; family Viscaceae; genus Viscum; species Viscum album. Next base: position 877,764,233 of record OY728153.1, on the reverse strand, counting down.
GGGTCGGGGTCGTGGGGGAAGCAGGGGGACGGGGTCGTAGGGGAAGGAGGGTCTGGTGTTAAAAAAACCAACATTTCATGGTGGTTTATTATAAACCGCTGCGAAACCTTTTTTACAAAAGTTTTGGCGGCGGTTCCTAGAACCGCCGCTAAATAGCGGTTTTGTTGTAGTGCATCTTTTCCCTTAAAGGATCATATCATAGTAGTGAACTTCAATAATCTTTTCAATGTGACTAATATTCTAAGACATTACAACATTAATGTTTTTCCAAAGAATAATCAATATGTGATAAGTTATTAATATTAATGTCTTTGAATATGAAATAAATATAAATTAAAATGTAGCTGGTTCTAGGTAACTAAATCAAACATTATTTTAATCAAATATGACATTCAATGATCACAAATAGGGGAAATTAGGAGTTTCATGAAGTCATCACATTTGATGTAGGTATCTGTTTACAATGTGAGGAAATGATTTAATCTTATACTCATCACATAAAAAAAGTTTTAATCAATTATTCCCATCAAATATGGTGTTTTATAGGTTTAATGTTCATATAGTAGGTGGTAATAATAGTGTCAGGTGAGGGAGTTTTTAGTTTAATGTTTAATAGGGACTAGGTTTGGGGACAACCACATCTTATATGAGATATGGGATGATAAAGTGATGGGATATTGGGACTGAACCTTAATGAGGTTCTTATATATCCTATTAGAAAAATGAATTAAAATCCCTATATTTCATGTTGATAGTTTAGTGACTTATGGGAGGAACTTATTGTGTAATTTAACATTATACGGTAAAGAAAATCGTGTCATGAAATAAAAAACAATAAAGTATAGAGTGTGGATTATGAATTGAACTGGCCTATGTATTTTATCCTAAATATTGGTAACTAATATGGAGGGTATTTTTTAGGGATTACACCTATTCAGATGCCCTTTTTAGTGCAATTTAGTATCAAGTTGTAAGGATTCTTATGTTATAAAAGGAATGAAAATATGATATTGAGATGGTATTATGTATTGGAATCCCATTTATAGTCAATACTATCAATTGGTATCTTTAAAAGAGAACATATAATTGGGTGTTACACCGAGTAGGAAGCCCATATATAGTAGAGTTATTTTCAGTGTTTTGACATTTGTGAAAGGAATCTAATGTATTCGTCTAGGGATATTAAATATAGGGAAATAACCTGGTTAGAATAAGGGATATGAAACGGTATTGGATTCCCATAATTAGGTTACTTCAAAGTGTGACCCACATAAGTTTAATTATTCACATAAATAGACCATTGAAAAAATATATGGTGTGCAGCTTTGTCAACCCCCACATCAAAATACATTAGGGTTATATGGGACTAGGGGCATGGTTGGCATATTTCATGGGATAAACGTGGATAATGTGGGGATTTACATGATCAGATAATCCTGAAGTTGATTAATAGGACCCATTCAAAATGTGGGATTGTGGAAGTCCTTTATGAAAGGCCATTCAGGAGAGTCATTTATGAAGGTTTATTCATGGGTTCCCTTCAAGAAGCTGGATTCATGGGGGTCCTTCATTAAAGGGAAATCATGAGAGTCTATTCTAAAAGGTCCTTTGTTGGATTTATTTTCAAAGGGTCATTTATTGGATTCATTCATGAAAGGGACCTCATTGGAGTTCTCTATAAATTTTTCATACAGATGGTTCCATTAGATCTCTCTAGGGGGACCATTATCCCAAATTTCAATCTTCATTCTCTTACCCATTCCCACAATTTCCAAAAAATTTGATAAATCACCCAAGTTATAGTTTTAAACAAAGGGAATTATTGATGAATGAATAATCTCCACAAAATTTTAAAATATTTTTTTCTTCCACTTCCTCTTGAGTTTCATTTTGGGTATTTATAGTTAATGTATTTTAATTTTCATTTTTCAGATATACTTCCATATATGATAACTATGGTTACTAAATGGTATGAGGACATGAAAGAATCCCATAAGCCTACCAAAAATGATTTTTCATCACTAAGTAAGTGTGAAATAACCCAGGTATATCTTTCACTCAATGAAAATGAAATTCAACCATGAAGGAATCATGAAACAACATAATAATTACAATTTCATTTCCAGAAATGTTATCCACTCAGGGAAAAATTATGCAACTACAAAAGAATAATGTATTCTCTAAAAAAATGGCTTTTTATAATTCCCTGACCCTAGTTACCCAGATTTGGTCCATTATTACGTATCATTTCCATGATCACAAAAGATCAAGTCATGAAAGACTAATTATTTTAGTAGCCTTGGAAGCACTAGATATATTTATATAGTTTACACTACATCATAAAATGGAAAACTAAATGAAAATTAGTTCCATGGACAACACTCATATCCCATAGACAATCCCTGAAGGTCAGTCATAATCTACTTCTTCACATCCTGGGGAAAAAAACATAGAAAGGGGTGATCTCAAATTCTCAGTAAGGATATGAATATAGAAGAAACTTTCATAAATAAGGATAAACATTTAAGGAATTTTGTAAAACTAAAACACAATCCCTTTTAACATAAACTTCATCATAAAATGGTAAATATAAATCAAAATATTTTTATTTACATACTCACATGGATATTCTACTAGTCAAATAATCACATGAAATATCAATAGCCACTTCCAGATTGATGGAATGTATAATGTCAGACTTTCATAACTTCATACTCAAGGCCTTATTCCAAGACTACAAATACGATTTTGTCGAGGCCTTGAGCCAAGACACTAGTTTTTCTCATTATACCTACCGATGCATCGAGGAGCTATAGCGGGCTCCACCTGTCACTTACTAAGTCCAATGCATTCGTCGTATGAAAAGGTTTAATCATAACATAAACATTTGTATTAAAACTAGCATGTGAAATGTCAACAGTTTATCCATAAAAAATGAAAGTTGTAAAATAACACATCTATAGTCAAACATGTCTCAAAACCTTCAATACTATATGTAAGTTTTGTATCCTAATAAATCAACTTCAAATAAGCTTAAAATCCATCAAAGGATGTTGACATAGATGAAATCAAAACCTTTTTTAGAGAAATATCTCTTTCTATTTTGAAATCATTTAAGAGTTACATAACTATAAAAAACATTTATTTTTAAAATATTTTTATAGTCTTGTAAGGGACGCTTCGATTATGTTATAACGGTGGAAAATAGCCGCACACCCCGTATAAGTTATTAAAAACATTCTTACCTTAATTTTTTCATGAAGGTCATAAAGTACTTTGTTTGGAAAACAATGGAAAGATTCCATTCAAAAAATAAAAGGTCAAATAAGGGTATAAATGAATTTAACCCATTATCTAGTGAATAGTACAAATGTTTTGAAATTCATTTTTAATAAGCATGGATGTGGATGATAAAGAGGTCCCAGTAGATAATAACGTATAAACAACCTCAAATAATGAAGAGATTGTGAAATTTACCCTTACCTTGTACTTTTTATTGGTTGAGGGTAGGTTAAAAACTTGTATAATGGTAAAATAATTGTTATTAAATTATAAAAGAATAATATACCTTAATATTATATCATATATTATCTTTTAATATTTATTGGTTAATAATATTTTAGTGTTATCGTTGTTTCGGGTGTTAATTAATTCTTTTTCCTTTATATTCTTTGTTAAGTTAGTAAGTTTTATTATGGATAAAATGTATCTTATTCATATTCATAATTATATTAAGTATTTAAAAATTATTTTAAATCATCTAATGAAAATAAGTCTTGAATGGATACGATGATGAATGAATCTTATCGCGTTCGTGGAGACGGTAATCCGTGCGTACGCCCAAGCGACAATATAATTATTTTTATACTAAAATAATCTATAATTGGATGGTATATCATATATAAAGAATAATTATCATGTTATATTCATTATTTACATGAATTATAAATCATTATTATACCCATCCAAATATTAATGCATTAAATAAAAATTACACCACGACGTGGAGACGATAATCCGTACGTACACACATATGGTGACATGTCATTCGAAGGATGGATAGAATAACGAATATGGTTGTACCATATTTATAATAACAAAAAAAATATAGATGATACTATCTTTATAATTTTATAATGGAAACAACAAAGAAAGGGGAAGTGGAAGAAGAAAGGAAGTTGAAAGAGCTGATTAAATATTTACCTCTTCTTTGGTTTTTTCCTTTTGATTTGATCAAAAGAGCTCCTTAGGTTGGCTTCCTGACCAAAGGAAGGCCTCTAAGATGAAGGTAGGACAGTTTATAGGGATATTGGGTAGGGGTTGGCTGGTCTAAATGGATTTTAAGGTTTGAATTAGAGAGAAGGGGGAGTTCCCTTTTATAAGAGGAGTGAGGGACACCTTTGGAAAAGCTAGAAATATTATTTTATAATAAAATCCTTTTCGGTTTATAATGGCTAAAAAATGAATTTTTTAAAGTATAAGGTGGGTATGGGTATACAAACACTCAACAGATAGGTTTTAAAGAGGTTGGGGTTGCTATATTAACATTATCTTTTATATTTAACTCTTAATTAAATAGTTTTACATTTACCATGTATCTTTGTATTTTGATATTATATGGTTAATAAACATAATATATACTTCTAAGTGAACCCAAAGTGGTTCATTAATGATATAAATATCATTATATAAGTCTTTTTTCCGAACATTAGATTTTTAGGAATAGAATATCAATTAGTAATATAATATTTGTTTTATAAACTCTTTTATGTCAATTTTGACACTATTTGGTATTTTGTTTTTTTAATTCACAATAGCATTATTACATCAAAATTATTTCATATAACCAACCATAATTTTTCATATTTACCTAGAAAATTAGTGTAATTCATAAAAAGTCTCAAATTACATTTATTTGGATTTTTATAATATCAATTATATTAATCATTCATTAATACGGTAATTACTTCGTCATCATTGTGTCATAAATAAATTTAATTATTTAATTTCTAAAAAATATAAATAAAATTCCATTATATAGGAAATATTTGTATCTTTATAATTAATATTTATAGTATAATTTATATTTTGTGTAACCCTATATTAAAAATGGTTTAGTTATTGAACATTGAATTTAACACTTTTAACTCTTCTTTATTTAAATAATAGTAAATGTCTTAATCTAATCCAAGTGGACCTAAAGGATCATATTTTATTCCTAAGGTTTTTTGGTTGAATTACACTTATTCAATTGAATTAGGACATGTGTTAGTGTAATAATAATATCATTTTTACCCTTAATTAGCCTATTTACTTTTAACGGTGGTAAATAAAAGTAAAAAGTTACTATTCACCAAAAATTATTTTCATCTTATTTAACGATATTTTACTTTCTAATATCAACCGTGTCTTTCGTATTTTTGAAATTCAACTGACATAAGGAGTACAATTATGTTTTATGTAAATCTGAAAATGCTCCTAGGAGGTGGGTAAAAGATGATAAAAATTTCAATAAAATTTTTATATATCTAAAGTTATTATAAACTGACTCCAATGAATTAAATTGAACTTATATTGGTATTATGTATCTATTTTGATCTAAAATAAAATTAAATAATATAAATATAAATAAAATAAATAATTATTTAAATAAAAATTAGGTTTAAAACTATAACATAGTGTTTTTCACTATTCAACAAAAATTGAATGTTTTCAGAAAAATACCCAAAATCCACACTAAGCTAGTTTTGATACTAAAAATCCAAAAAAGAAGTCCACTTTGAAAGAAAAAAATTATAAAATTTCCAAAAAATGGGTATTCCTATTTATAACGGCTAGTTTGATTGGTTGTGGTGTGTAAGAACTCGAAGTTGCGTACAACACATACTATTGTATTATTCAAACAGAAGCATATCATGGAATCTTGGGTTGTTACATTCTCCCCTACTTCAAATAATTTTTCCTCAAAATTTCTATAATATAACTGCATAAAAAGACTCGGGTGGTTCTTCATCATAAGTTCCTCAGGTTCCCACGTTTCCTCTTCCATATATTGGTTTCTCCATAGAACTTTTACCAAACGAGTCGTCTGGTTTCCCAGAACTTTTTCTCTTGTATGAGGAACCTTGAAAGGCTCTTTTCAATAAGACAGATCGAGTTGTAGTTATAATTCCCCATTAGTGAGTACATGCATTGGGTCAGGCTTGTATTCTCTAAACATTGATACGTGGAATACATCGTGAAGTTTGGAGAGACTTGGCGGCATTTCCAAACTGTAAGCTACATCCCCAATTCGTTCTAGAATTTCAAAAGTTCCGAAGTACTTGGGACTTAATTTTATCTTCTTACAAAATGTAAAACACTCTTCCATAAAGATACCTTCAAGAAAACATGATCTCCTACCTGAAATTCCAAATTCTTTCCCCGGTTATCGGCATAGCTCTTTTTCCTACTTTGAAATAAGTTGACGTGGTTTTCGATTACCTTCACCTTTTCCATCGTTTTCTCCAACTAGTTCAGGGCCAATGAGTTTTGTTTCACCAACATCATCCCAACAGGTTGTTGTGCGACATCTCTTTCCATATAACGCTTTATATGGTGCCATCTGAACACTTGAATGGAAGATTTTGTTATAGGAAAATTCTACCATAGGTAAATATTTATCCCCCATACCTTGAAAGTTAAGTGAGAATGATCTCAACATGTATTCTAAGGTTTGAATAGTCCATTCTGATTTTCCATCAGTTTGGGGGTGGTAGGGAGTGCTCACATGATGTTCAGTATCCAGGGCTTTCTGAATACTTTTCTATAATCTTGATGTCAAAAGTGGATCATGATCAGAAACAATCAATAGGGGTACTCCATGAAGTCTCACAACTTCATTAATATATAGTCTTGCTATATTTTCAAGTGGTAAATCTTCTCTTATAGCATGAAAATGTGCGGACTTGGTAAGACGATCAACAATGACCCATATTTCATCGTTCCTTATAGGAGTCTTTGGTAGTCCCATTATAAAGTCCATCTTCATATTATCCCATTTCCCCTCTAGTATGGGAAGAGGTTTCTAGACACCTCCAGGATGTTGCCTTCCAACTTTCACCTATTTAAAAACCATACCTATTGACACAAAATCAGCAATCTCCCTCATCATGTTGTCCCACAAAAAATGTTCCTTCAAATCTCTATACATTTTTGTGCTCCTACGTGGTATAGATAAATTGGAACTATGGGCATCATCCAACAATTCCCTTGTTAGATTAGGTATATCGGGAACACACTGTCTATTCCCAAATTTCAAAATTCCATCTTCATACACAAAGTCACTCAATCTCCCATCATTCACAGCTTTAATCTTCTTTTGAAACTCTTCACCATCTGTCTGGGAACACTTTATCATTTCTAGTAATGATGTTTTGGCAACCATTTGAAAAAGTATTGATGATTCACTTTCCTTGGTTATCCCTATGTCCAACTTTACAAGATCCTTGTATATAGGATCCTTTTCAACTCTCATTTTGTTCAGAACTCCATGATCCTTTCTGTTCAAAGCATCTACCACCTTATTTTACTTCCTCGGGTGGTAGTGTATGGTCAAATCAGAATCATTGAGTAGTTCAAGCCATCTCCTTTTCCTCATGTTGAGTTATTTCTTTGAGAAAATATACTTCAAAAGCTTGTGATCGGTATATATCACACATTTTTCACCATAGAGATAATGTCTCCATATCTTCAATGAAAAGATTACAGATTCTAACTCAAGATCATGAGTAGGATATTTTTTCTCATGAATTTGTAGCTGTTGTGATGCATAGGCAATAACCCTATAATTATTCATAAGGACACAACCAAGTCCTTTCATTGATTCATCACTATAAATAACAAACCCATTATTCCCTGATTATAGAGTCAAGATAGTATAATTGACTATTCTTCTCTACAATTCATCAAAAACTTCATCACAATATTTTGTCTGCACAAATTTAACCCTTTTTACATGTGATCTTGGTTAATGGGTTAGCCAATTGGGCAAAATTCAGGACAAAATGCCGATAATAACCTGCTAAACCCATAAAACTGCGTATCTCAATTATACTCATCGGTGCTGGCCATTCTTGGATTGCACTTATCTTAGAAAAATCAAGGGTGATTCCATTCTTAGAGATAATATGGCCATGAAAATAAATCCCCTGAAGCCAGAATTCACACATGCTAAACTTCCCATATAATTCATGTCTTCTAAGAGTCTTCCAGATAATGAGCAAGTGATTTTCATGATCTTCGTAGCTTTTGGAGTTTACAAGGATATCATCAATAAATAAGACTAAAAAGTCATAAAAATATTCCTTGAAAACTCTATTCATTATATCAATAAAGACAAAGGGTTCATTTTCCAATCCAAAAGGCATTACTGTAAACTCATATTGCCCATACCTGGATCGAAATGCTATTTTCAGAATGTCTTCCTTCTTCACACAAAACTGATGATATCAAGATCGATGTTCAATCATTGAAAAGTATAGAGCTCCATGAAGTTGGTTGAATAAATCATCAATAGTAGGTAGGGGATACTTGTTCTTTATTGTTATAGCATTGATCTCACTCTAGTCAATGAACAACCTCATAGATCCTTCTTTCTTCTTAACAAAAAGAACACTGGCTCCCAATGGAGAAATACTAGGGTGAATAAATCCATTATTACTGAATTCCTCTAGATGTTTCTTTAGTTCCACTAATTACACAGTGGCCATTCTATAAGGGGTATTCAATATGGGACTTGATTCAGGAATTAAATCAATGGAACACTCAATTTCTTGTTTGGGAGGATGTCCAGGGAAATATTCTGGAAACACATCAACATATTCTTTCACAATAGGTACATCCTCTATTTGAACATTCTTTTCCTCACCCATAGTTACTCCTTTCTCTTCCTCCCCAATAATTGAATTTAGTTGATCTACTGGGGGTGGATCTAGATAATAATTAGGTGGTGATGATTCTTCTCTAAAGATAAGGTGTTCTTTATCATCTTCATCAAAAATAATAATCTCCTTATTCTTACAATAAATTTTTTCCTCATCTTCCAAAAGCCAATCCATAATAAGGATTATATCAAATTCAATCATGGGTAGGATGATGATATAGAGAGATAAAGAACATTTATATGCCCTAATGGGGACTGATTCACAAAACTTTATTGCAATGATACCTCCCTTCTGAGTTTTGACTGACAACTCCCTTGTTAAATCAAATTGAAAATATCTAATTTTCATAGTAAATAGGGAAGATATGAAATAATGTGATGATCTAAAATCAAATAAAGCATTTTATAATATTGAGGAAACCAATAAATTACAACCCACCACGTCTTTCGGAGCTTCAACCTCAGTAGTAGTGATAGAATATGCTTGGCCTTGATCCCTTTGTCTTTTCTAAGGTAAGTTCCCATATTGCTTAGGAAATTCATTCACATAATGCCCCCTTTCTCTACAATTGTAGCATTCTTTTGGAACCATGGTTGTTCTATGAATGAATTGGAGTATGGGTTTTTTCTATTGTCAATCCTCAGTAGTAGTTAAAAATGTGTTCTAGAAAAGTGATCATACAGTTCAAGAAATCAATAGTATTGAAGGTGGCGCTGTTCTCCAGTGATTGCCAAATTTTTGGACCTGAAAATCAGAAAATGAAGACATAGGTTGTTGTAAAGAGGAGGTGTGCGCAAAAAGGAAGTGGTGTACGAAATAAGGAAGGAGTGTGAGAAAAAAAAGCAGCATGCGTGAAAAATTGCGGCGTGTGAAAAATACAACGAGTTGCACGAAAAACAGTGTGGTGTGCGAAATAGTGGAGAGAGATTTTTCACACAAGAGGTGTTTCAGAGGCAGAATTCCTGAAAATGTAAAATGCACAAAATGTGCGAAAAATATGAAGATGTTCCCAAAAAATGGTACATGCGAGAAATATTACGCGCTGAATGGGAAGTTTTTCGCGCCACAGGGGGTTTTGCACGCGGGGGTCAGAGATGCCTATAAATAAGAGGTGACCACTTCATTCCGTACGGTTGAAGACTTAGATAATATCCGACGTCCCATGAACGTAAAAGGTTCTCCTAAAGGGAGTTTCATGAAAAAGACTGAGCTGCAAGAAAAAGCTCAAGTTGCGTAAAAATATTTTAACCTGCGCCAAAACGCAGACATTGCGCAAAAAATTTGAGGTTGCGCGAAAAACTCTGAGCTGTGCGATAAAGGTGTGGTGTGTAAAGCTGCGCATAAATGAGGTTGTTGTGAGAAATATTTTTCATGCCAAAATCAAGTATTCCACGCCCAAGTCAGATATTTCACGCAATGGGTGGGAGTTGGACAAAATCTTTAGTATAACCTATTTATGAAATTATGATTATTTGGTTTAGTGGTTCTGTGCATTCAAGTGAATCATTTCCAGACATTGATGTAAGAAGAGTCTCGTGCTAAGCAGAGGCAAAGACTTCAATGAAAATCTATTGAAGAGACATTCATGTCTATAAACTGACTAGGACTTCAACAAAGGTAGTGTGCTTGGGGGAGTCAATGAGAGTGACCCGAGGGACGCAGTGGTCTATCCCTGAATAGTTGTAAAGGCAGTGAGCCTGGGAAAAAGTGAATTTTCTCGAACCATTGTAATCCACAACAAGTGAAGATTAGTGTAATTTTGTATGACTGACAACCTATCGGCGTACGTTCCTTGCACATAGCCCTTAGTGGTGAACCAAGTAAAAAGTGTTTTGTCATCTCTTTGTATGTGAATGTTTGACTGCATATTATATCTATCATTCATGTTAAACTAGTTCCTACCAATATGGAAACAAGATCTATCAGTTTAAAATAAAACGTTGACACGCTGATTCACCCCTCCCCTCTCAGGGGGTCCTGGGGTCCTACAAGTGGTATCAAAGGCAGGTTACTAGTATTTGATCTGTACTTTTTCATCATGGAGAATGTTGTCAATGCTAGGGGAATCCCTATCTTTGATGGATGTAATTTTCATATTTGGAATAACAGAATGTGATCTCATTTAATATCTCTAGGAATGGAGGTCCTCTTTTCTACTGTGTAAGGAATACATGTTATTGATCCAATAGGTCTTGCTATGACTGATACAGACAGAAAATTTCTTGATGCAGATGCTAAAGCTCAGAATGCTATCACTACGGCTCTTTCTAATCAGATCCATCTAAAGGTGATTATTTTCACCTCAGTGAAGTCTATATGGGATAAAAATTAAAATATATATGAAGGAGATAAAAACGTGAAGGAGGAAATGCTTCAAGTCCAGCACAACCGGTTTGACGATCTAAAGATGCATCCTGATGAGAATGTAGATTATTTTTTCAATCGAATCACTGAAGTAGTGGGAATAATTTGAGGGCTTGGAGTGGAAATCAAAGACATTGATATCGTAATGAAAATCATGCGAAGATGTCACGACCCGTCCTCGGGGCCCGTGCCGTGACTACCCCAAGCCCGCCTTCCATAGGCCAGGGGCTGGCGACTAGCACCAAAGGCGTAAAATCCCGATAACTGGGAAGGCATTGCCTTTATAAAGAAAACAAGCACCACAGAGTACAAGCGGAAGTAAAACACTAAGTACAAAAGAAGAGCTGAAAAGTAAAAAGGGGCCGGAAATACAAGCCCAACTGTAAAGTACAACTCGAAAGGGAAAACAGCGACTGAAAAGTAAAGCTGCTACGCTGAGATGTCCACTGGAAATCCCACCTGAAGGGTGGGTACAGATAGCTCCTCTGCTCCTCGGGTCCCGCCATCCGCTCCGAGTATGTCCCGCCCAGTGGTCCACCTCCGGGTACCGCCTCGTCGTAAAGTCCACCTTCAGGTACCGTCCAGTCCTCGAACCTTCGGCTTCTGTCAGCACTGTCCGTCGTCTGCAACCAACACAACGAGGTGCGGGCATAGCCCGTGCAGGGGTGAGTATAACGATACTCAGTAGGGACCCCGAGACCCTCAAGGTCTCATTAAAACCAACAAGGATAAACACAAGAAGATCTCAATAGATAAACTCTACTTAGGTATATGCCCATACATATACCTAAGTTATCAAGTAACCCATCTCAATCATGAGGTAAACACAAGGTCAAAAGTCTCAGCTCAAACCAGGATTTTCATTATCGAAACCGTAACTGCTGAAGAGCTCCGTCTCTAGAGTGTACAGTGGTCCTGTCACGACTCCGAGGTACTGCTCACTAACCTAAGACTGCTGAAGTACTCCTCCTGTCGAGTACTGCGGGCCAGCCACCCAAACACAGTAGTGCTTCCCGCCGAGGTATGTCACCCAAACTCCGTAGTGCACACCCCCTAGTAGCCTGCTGAGGTACTCTCCGGACGAGCACCGTGGGTCTGCACTGTCACACAGGTAGTGCTCCGTCCGCCATGGGTCTGCACCTCAGAAAGTAGTGCTCCGTCCACTGGGCTAGTCGACTCACTCCAAGTCGAGTCGGTCAAGCAGTCGTCAGGTCTCAGCCAGCTACACGGTCTCCGTACTTCGCACGCTCGTCACTGGGAGGGTCCGCTCCATGAGCTACAGGTCGATACTCCAAGTATCTCAAAGTTCCACGAAGAAGTGTCTCAAAGGTCCGTCTCGTCACAGGGGTCTCAACGCAACAGACGGCGCGTCGATCGGACGCCCGGTCTGTGAGTTATTAGCCTTTTCGTCCCAGGGGCCCGGTTGGTTTCGAGAGCGAAACCAATCCCGGCCGTATCTCAACTGTACCCCGAACTCCCATAGGGTATACTCAAAGGGACTGTTACTCAACGTAACCACCAACGCTGCTGACGGCTCGTCAAGCGGACGTCCTGTCTGTAAGATATCATCTTTTCCGTTCCAGGGGCCCGGTTGGGTTTCGGGTATAATCCAACCCGGCCATACTCCGACTGTATCCAAAACTCGGGCGGAGTATGTCAAAAGTTCCGTCTCATCAAGAGGAAGACGACGAAACAGACGGCGCGTCAATCGGACGCCCGGTCTGTGAGTTATTGGCATTTTCGTCTCCGGGGCCCGGTTGGTTTTTAAGACAAAACCAACCCGACCGTACTCCACCTGCGTCCAAACCTCGGGCGGAGTATGCCAAAAGATTCGTCTCACTAAGGGGAACGCAACGCGACTGACGGCGCGTCAATCGGACGTTCGTGGCTCAAGATATGAGCGTTTCCGCTCCGAAGGCCCGGTTGGTTTCGTGAACGAACCAACCCGGCCGAACTCAAAGTAACCCGAAACCTTGAGTGCGATATACCGAAACGACCGTCTCGATCCAAGGATCGCGTTGCCGCTGACGGTTCGTCGATCAGAGGTCCGAGGCTCAAGTTATGAGCCAAAAACCAAATCTGGTTCGAAACGGGGGGGGTCCGGGTCCGGGCCGACCCGGCCCGACCCCCCCCCCCCCCCCCCCCCCCCCCGGGCGGCGCGGTGGCCGGCGGCGGCGGACGGCGGCGGCGGCGGGCCGCGGCGGCGGCGGCGGCAGGCCGCGGTGGCGGCGGCGGGCCGCGGCGGCGGCGGCGGCAGGCCGCGGTGGCGGCGGCTGTCGCCAGCGGGGAGGCCGCACGCACGCGGGGCTAAGCCCCGCGTTTCTTCTGGCGGCGCGGCTTAGCCGCGCCGTTTTTTTTTTAAGTAAACCGCCCCCTCACATGAGGGGGCCTGCTTGAGCGGATCCGAGGGGGCCGGTTGCCCCCTCCTTCAAAGAACCCCCCCCCCCCCCCCTCTCTTAAAGAGGGGGTTTTATTAATACGGCCGGGGAATTTATTTCCCCGGTTTTAATGACTTCCGACCGGCCAGCTGGCCGGCCGGTTTTCTCCAACGGGACCGGAAATTTCCGGTCCCCTCTTCGGCTTCCGACGCCGGTGGCCCGACCGCCGGTCTTCCCTTCCGCCGCGGCCCGGAACCGGCCGCGGTCTCCTCGTCCCGCCGCGGCCCGGAACCGGCCGCGGTCTTCTCGTCCCGCCGCGGCCCGAAACCGGCCGCGGTCTTCTCGTCCCGCCGCGGCCCGGAACCGGCCGCGGTCTTCTCGTCCCGCCGCGGCCCGGAACCGGCCGCGGCGTTCGTCATCCGGCGCGGTGCGACGGCACCGCGCCCCTTCGCCGTACCATGATTCCTTCCAACGCGGCGCGACGGCGTCGCGTTCTTGAAGATTCTCCTCGGCGTAGCGTGACGGCGTTGCGTAAAATAAACGCATGGTAATCCGCGTGGTGCGACGGCACCACGCCACTTTGCTTCCATCGCAAGAATTAAACATGAACGATGGAGGGGGGGTTCGGCCGTGTTCGTGCGGTCCGGCCCCCCTCGCGTTAACTATAACACTTAAATAAATATTTTAAAGCCTCACGTAGACATGCGATCCACGAGCAAGAAACGGAATAATTAAAGAATTAAACAACAACCCCTACCTCGGTATAAGTTCGAGGATTTGACTATGTCCGCGGAAGTCGACATCGCGGAGATCGGGCGACGCGGTCGTCGTTCGTCAAATTCAACAACGAAGAGGCGCGTCCGAAGAGGCACGTCGTTGGCGAATCCTAGTACGCCGACGAAGGTTGTCCGAGGAAGGTGCGGTGTTCTCTCTCATTGACACCGAAGACGAAGAAGAGCGGAGCGGCGTTCTTCGTCGGAACTTGAGCGTTCTACGTCAAGTTTTGAGGAAAGTCAAATAATAAAGTAAACAACGAACTCAAGAACCCCTACCTCGATAATCACACGTTGACGGAGTCGTGGAATATCGGTGTCGATTCCTTTGACGTCGGAGGAAGAGTCGTTGTCGATGGCGTTCGTCGCGGAAAACCGTCGCGGAAGAGATGACGCAGAAGAAGTACGTCGCGTCGCGGATACGGCGTCGCGGATGGATCGTGTTCTTCGGCGAAGAAGTTCTTCGTTGAAGAACGGCGTTCTTTGCGTTCTTCGTTGAAGTTGAGCGTTCTTCGTGATCTTCGTCAGAGATGAAGAAGAAGAAGAAAGTGATGCTCTCCACCTCTCAAGAAGACAAACCATTCAACCAAAAATAAAATAAGACAACATCTTATTTTATTATCACATAACACAAAAGAATTTCAAAGGTTTGAAATTCAAAATGGATAACTCCAAAATTAACTCACTTATTTAATATACATGAATTGTATAATTAAATAGAAGTTAACTTGTCAAGCCATTAAAAGGGAGAGAGGGGAGTTTAGAGGGGTTAGGGAATTTGAAAAGAAAAAGGGTTTCGTGTGGGCCCCACCACACTTAATCCTCCCAAGGGAGGTTAAGTGGGTGTGGGTCCCACTTCCAACCTCCTTTGGTAGGTTTTTAATAAGTTAAAATAAAATTTGTCTTACACAAATTTTATTTAACTCAACTGAAAACCCCAAAACTAACTTTCAACTCACAACAAACGCAACTCTCGAAAAGGGCTCTTTAAGCGAATATCGGCGCTGCGAGTTCATTGGTGCCCTCGGATTTCAATTCCGAGCTCCGGATCAAAAGTTAGGAATTCCCGCTCGTTCGTTCACTGAACATACCCGAGCCAAACTTCGGAAATTAATTCCGGGCACTCCGGGCCTCGGAATCAGGTGCCGTCTGAAACCGCGCTCTTGTAAAATTCTAAAGAAAATTAAAAAAAATTTCCTTGAATTTTACGGGTCTTTACATTACTCCCACCTCAGGGCTTTACGTCCCCGTAAAGCTACATCAAAAACTAGGGAAACAAAAGAGGGTACTGAGCACGCATCTGAGCCTCCCGCTCCCATGTGCTCTCCTGGAGATTCCCGTGCCGCCATCTGTTGCGCACAAGAGGAATCGATCGCCCATGTAGGTCCCGCTCCTGTCGATCCTCTATCTCCATCGGGACCTCCGTAAAAGTCACCCCATCGTCAACGTCAAGCTCCCCATGGTCAAAGATGTGTGTCGGGTCGTGCACGTATCTCCTCAGCTGAGACACGTGGAAGACGTCGTGCACCCGGTGCAACTGAGGTGGTAGAGCCAGGCGATAAGCCACCTCTCCTATCCTACTGAGGACCTGGAAAGGCCCGATGAAGCGCGGAGATAACTTGTCGCCTCGGCCAAATCTCCGAATACCACGTCGAGGTGAGACCCGCAAGAAGACGTGGTCACCATCCTCGAACTCTAGTGGCCTCCGCCTCCTGTCAGCGTATGACTTCTGCCGGCTCTGTGTTTTCCTCATCCGCTCCTGGATGACATGGACCTCTTCTGACGTGGCCTGGACCATCTTTGGTCCCATAAGAGCTGCGAGATTTCTTCTTTGCCGATAAGAGAAACCTGGTCTCATCCCCAGGATGAACCACATTCTTTGCCTAAAACAGTCAATCCTAACATGGATGATACTAATCCATACCAAGGATGACGTCGTAAGGCCTCGACGCTACTACTAAGAGATCCAACCGTTACTCTCGCCTCCAAGGGTTGAGTCACACTGTCGGCATCAGTGTGTGGTAACTGGTCTCCTCCAGTAGATGTCTCACAAGTGAGGGTCAAGTCAAAAGTCAACTAGAACCTCTTAGTAACATCACAAAAGAGGACAGGAATGAAAACATCACAAAGGATGCGTCTTTTATTATTGCAGCTCATAATACAAGACGCTACACAAAAGCAGCAAGGAACCAGAAGTACAAGGATGTATCCACTAGTTCTGCTCCTGTCCATCGGCTCCCAGAGCTCCATGTTCGTAAGCTTCAACTGCCTGAAGCTGTGCTCTCGCATGTTCACCTACTCCCTGTGGTCGGGGTGGACCTCCTGGTGGTGGTGGTGGCAGAGCCTCAAAGCGTCGTCCACCACCTGCTGCTCGGCCAGCTCCTCTGCCTCGCCCGCCTCCTCCCTGCGGACCGCCACGGTCGAACCTCTGCCTCTGCCTAGGTGGTTCCTCCAAGCCTGCGGATCGAGGAGTCGGACAGTCACGTGCCAGGTGACCCTTTCCGCCACAGGAGTAACATTGTCCGTTTCTGGCACGCCTGGCTCTGACCCCACCTCGGGTGCCCCGCACCACCGGTCCTAAAACCCGAGATCGCCCAACTGCTGGTCTGGTCCTCCTGGACCTCTGCATCATCTGTCTACTTCCCACAGATGACTCGGCTTCTGATCGAAAAACACGCGGTAAAGGCAGAATCTCCTGTACACGCTCGGGGTGTAGAGATACTGGCACAAACTCCACCCTGAAGAAGGTCTCGAAGTCTTCCCATGCGAAGTTCATCTCATCGCAAAACTGAAACAAGTGGCTCCACCACCTACCTGCTACTGCGTGTAGTAGGCTCGCAGCGAGGATCACCATGAGGTCTGCTGGTGTCCTCACTAGCCTAAACACTCGTACCACTGCCTCCAGCCAGTCCTCTGCAGCCTGGGGATCCGTCTCCCCACGAAACCTGGGCGGTCGCTGGCGCTGAAACTCATGCAGTGCGCTGAGGCGACGTGCATCGTCAGCGGCTGCTGCTGGAAGCATCGGGGGCTCGGCGGGTAGAGCTACCGCCGGTGCCACTGCTGACAAAGGGCCCTGCACCGAAGCCTCGTCGCTCGACAGACTGTCAGCACGCTCATCCCTCCGGGCTCTAGCTGGTCGTCTGAGAAAAGACATCCTGAAAGAAACAACGTAACACGATCAAACGATTATACCTGGTGAGCTGACCTGGTTTGAGCTGTTTTAAGGGGAAAAACCTTTGAAAACACACACGCAATCAGTGTTTTCGTGCACAAAGTCGGAAATCAGTTGTCAGGGTCCTGGTGTATGGATACGTCGGCCGCCCGCACCAACACTGGACTCCCTGGACTGAAAACCACACTCGGTACTCTCAACACTATTGCTTCACAGAAAGAAACATCACAGTTATAAGTTCTGCGGTAGAACCGAACTCCTTTGATACCAAATGTGACAATCGGGTCCCGGTGATAGCACAGACACCCCGCCTTAACATGGTCGTCGGGTCCTGACCTACCAGGTACCACAAGTTGCCCCCGCAGACACATGGGGCCCATCCCAGGTTCCACCCACATGCCCGAACGGGTCATCTGACTAATGATTGTCCCCACAGGCCAACACATGTCCTTTCCAGTGTGTTTTGTCCTCACTCACACACACCCTGGGAAACTTCCCAGGAGGTCACCCATCTTGATCACTACTCCAGGCCAAGCACGCTTAACTGTGGAGTTCTAATCAGGTAGGCTCCCGAAAAGGAAGGTACACCTTGTTGACATGAGTTATATCATTTAGTCATTTTAACCCTTTATCATTTGGGGATGTTACAATCACCCCCCCTTTAGAGCACAACACCCTCGTTGTGGGCCCTACATCTCAACCCAGGCAGTGCACTGCACTTAAGGCTGGGTACCACCTCTGATACCAATTTGTCACGACCCGTCCTCGGGGCCTGTGCCGTGACTACCCCAAGCCCGCCTTCCATAGGCCAGGGGCTGGCGACTAGCACCAAAGGCGTAAAATCCCGATAACTGGGAAGGCATTGCCTTTATAAAGAAAACAAGCACCACAGAGTACAAGCGGAAGTAAAACACTAAGTACAAAAGAAGAGCTGAAAAGTAAAAAGGGGCCGGAAATACAAGCCCAACTGTAAAGTACAACTCGAAAGGGAAAACAGTGACTGAAAAGTAAAGCTGCTACGCTGAGATGTCCACTGGAAATCCCACCTGAAGGGTGGGTACAGATAGCTCCTCTGCTCCTCGGGTCCCGCCATCCGCTCCGAGTATGTCCCGCCCAGTGGTCCACCTCCGGGTACCTCCTCGTCGTAATGTCCACCTCCAGGTACCATCCAGTCCTCGAACCTTCGGCTTCTGTCAGCACTGTCCGTCGTCTGCAACCAACACAACGAGGTGCGGGCATAGCCCGTGCAGGGGTGAGTATAACGATACTCAGTAGGGACCCCGAGACCCTCAAGGTCTCATTAAAACCAACAAGGATAAACACAAGAAGATATCAACAGATAAACTCTACTTAGGTATATGCCCATACATATACCTAAGTTATCAAGTAACCCATCTCAATCATGAGGTAAACACAAGGTCAAAAGTCTCAGCTCAAACCAGGATTTTCATTATCGAAACTGTAACTGCTGAAGAGCTCCGTCTCTAGAGTGTACAGTGGTCCTGTCACGACTCCGAGGTACTGCTCACTAACCTAAGACTGCTGAAGTACTCCTCCTGTCGAGTACTGCGGGCCAGCCACCCAAACACAGTAGTGCTTCCCGCCGAGGTATGTCACCCAAACTCCGTAGTGCACACCCCCTAGTAGCCTGCTGAGGTACTCTCCGGACGAGCACCGCGGGTCTGCACTGTCACACAGGTAGTGCTCCGTCCGCCATGGGTCTGCACCTCAGAAAGTAGTGCTCCGTCCACTGGGCTAGTCGACTCACTCCAAGTCGAGTCGGTCAAGCAGTCGTCAGGTCTCAGCCAGCTACACGGTCTCCGTACTTCGCACGCTCGTCACTGGGAGGGTCCGCTCCACGAGCTACAGGTCGATACTCCAAGTATCTCAAAGTTCCACGAAGAAGTGTCTCAAAGGTCCGTCTCGTCACAGGGGTCTCAACGCAACAGACGGCGCGTCGATCGGACGCCCGGTCTGTGAGTTATTAGCCTTTTCGTCCCAGGGGCCCGGTTGGTTTCGAGAGCGAAACCAATCCCGGCCGTATCTCAACTGTACCCCGAACTCCCATAGGGTATACTCAAAGGGACTGTTACTCAACGTAACCACCAACGCTGCTGACGGCTCGTCAAGCGGACGTCCTGTCTGTAAGATATCATCTTTTCCGTTCCAGGGGCCCGGTTGGGTTTCGGGTATAATCCAACCCGGCCATACTCCGACTGTATCCAAAACTCGGGCGGAGTATGTCAAAAGTTCCGTCTCATCAAGAGGAAGTCGACGAAACAGACGGCGCGTCAATCGGACGCCCGGTCTGTGAGTTATTGGCATTTTCGTCTCCGGGGCCCGGTTGGTTTTTAAGACAAAACCAACCCGACCGTACTCCACCTACGTCCAAACCTCGGGCGGAGTATGCCAAAAGATTCGTCTCACTAAGGGGAACGCAACGCGACTGACGGCGCGTCAATCGGACGTTCGTGGCTCAAGATATGAGCGTTTCCGCTCCGAAGGCCCGGTTGGTTTCGTGAACGAACCAACCCGGCCGAACTCAAAGTAACCCGAAACCTTGAGTGCGATATACCGAAACGACCGCCTCGATCCAAGGATCGCGTTGCCACTGACGGTTCGTCGATCGGAGGTCCGAGGCTCATGTTATGAGCCAAAAACCAAATCTGGTTCGAAACGGGGGGGGGTCCGGGTCCGGGCCGGCCCGGCCCGACCCCCCCCCCCGGGCGGCGCGGTGGCCGGCGGCGGCGGACGGCGGCGGCGGACGGCGGCGGCGGCGGGCCGCGGGGGCGGGCGGCGGTGGCGGCGGGCGGCGGCGGCGGCGGGCCGCGGCGGCGGGCGGCGGCGGCGGCGGGCCGCGGCGGCGGGCGGCGGCAACGGCGGGCGGCGGCGGCGGGCCGCGGCGGCGGCGGCGGCAGGCCGCGGCGGCGGCGGCTGTCGCCAGCGAGGAGGCCGCACGCACGCGGGGCTAAGCCCCGCGTTTCTTCTGGCGGCGCGGCTTAGCCGCGCCTTTTTTTTTTTAAGTAAACCGCCCCCTCACATGAGGGGGCCTGCTTGAGCGGATCCGAGGGGGCCGGTTTCCCCCTCCTTCAAAGAACCCCCCCCCCTCTCTTAAAGAGGGGGTTTTATTAATACGGCCGGGGAATTATTTCCCCGGTTTTAATGACTTCCGGCCGGCCAGCTGGCCGGCCGGTTTTCTCCAACGGGACCGGAAATTTCCGGTCCCCTCTTCGGCTTCCGACGCCGGCGGCCCGACCGCCGTTCTTCCCTTCCGCCGCGGCCCGGAACCGGCCGCGGTCTCCTCGTCCCGCCGCGGCCCGGAACCGGCCGCGGTCTTCTCGTCCCGCCGCGGCCCGGAACCGGCCGCGGTCTTCTCGTCCCGCCGCGGCCCGGAACCGGCCGCGGTCTTCTCGTCCCGCCGCGGCCCGGAACCGGCCGCGGCGTTCGTCATCCGGCGCGGTGCGACGGCACCGCGCCCCTTCGCCGTACCATGATTCCTTCCAACGCGGCGCGACGGCGTCGCGTTCTTGAAGATTCTCCTCGGCGTAGCGCGACGGCGTTGCCTAAAATAAACGCATGGTAATCCGCGTGGCGCGACGGCACCACGCCACTTTTCTTCCATCGCAAGAATTAAACATGAACGATGGAGGGGGGGTTCGGCCGTGTTCGTGCGGTCCGGCCCCCCTCGCGTTAACTATAACACTTAAATAAAATATTTCAATGCCTCACGTAGACATGCGATCCACGAGCAAGAAACGGAATAATTAAAGAATTAAACAACAACCCCTACCTCGGTATAAGTTCGAGGATTTGACTATGTCCGCGGAAGTCGACGTCGCGGAGATCGGGCGACGCGGTCGTCGTTCGTCAAATTCAACAACGAAGAGGCGCGTCCGAAGAGGCACGTCGTTGGCGAATCCTAGTACGCCGACGAAGGTTGTCCGAGGAAGGTGCGGTGTTCTCTCTCGTTGACACCGAAGTCGAAGAAGAGCGGAGCGGCGTTCTTCGTCGGAACTTGAGCGTTCTACGTCAAGTTTTGAGGAAAGTCAAATAATAAAGTAAACAACGAACTCAAGAACCCCTACCTCGATAATCACACGTTGACGGAGTCGTGGAATATCGGTGTCGATTCCTTTGACGTCGGAGGAAGAGTCGTTGTCGATGGCGTTCGTCGCGGAAAACCGTCGCGGAAGAGATGACGCAGAAGAAGTACGTCGCGTCGCGGATACGGCGTTGCGGATGGATCGTGTTCTTCGGCGAAGAAGTTCTTCGTTGAAGAACGGCGTTCTTTGCGTTCTTCGTTGAAGTTGAGCGTTCTTCGTGATCTTCGTCAGAGATGAAGAAGAAGAAGAAAGTGATGCTCTCCACCTCTCAAGAAGAGAAACCATTCAACCAAAAATAAAATAAGACAACATCTTATTTTATTATCACATAACACAAAAGAATTTCAATGGTTTGAAATTAAAAATGGATAACTCCAAAATTAACTCACTTATTTAATATACATGAATTGTATAATTAAATAGAAGTTAACTTGTCAAGCCATTAAAAGGGAGAGAGGGGAGTTTAGAGGGGTTAGGGAATTTGAAAAGAAAAAGGGTTTCGTGTGGGCCCCACCACACTTAATCCTCCCAAGGGAGGTTAAGTGGGTGTGGGTCCCACTTCCAACCTCCTTTGGTAGGTTTTTAATAAGTTAAAATAAAATTTGTCTTACACAAATTTTATTTAACTCAACTGAAAACCCCAAAACTAACTTTCAACTCGCAACAAACGCAACTCCCGAAAAGGGCTCTTTAAGCGAATATCGGCGTTGCGAGTTCATCTGTGGCTATCTGGGCCATACGAAGTCATATTGCGAAGAGGCATGGAGTGACTGGAATAGGGAAGATCTGGTATGTCAACAAATAAGAATGAATTCATATCCTCTATCTTATAGAATAAATAGTTTCTATGGATACTGTTTTCATTGTTTTAACTTTGGCCATAAATCAATATTTTGCAGACAGAGATTTGATAGGAGTGATTCATAAAACTCTCAGAGATGGGTCAATATTCACCCTCCTGAGGGTATAGATCTCACAAACAGGTTTTCTCTTATGGAAGAAGATTATGGGTATGAATAATCTAATTATGTGGAATAAATAATTAGAAGTCCATCAATATCTTATACTAAATCCAATATCTCTTGGAAAGAAAATAAGAAGTTCGAGAAGTCCAATCTTGCCGAAGTAGCCTTCAAATATACAAGGAGCGACAACACCTAGATTCTTGATATTGGATTATCTTCACATATGACAGGAAATGTTGACATTTTAGGAACATTAAAAAGAAATTTGATGGAACAGTGAGGTTTGGTAATGATGGTTCTTTGAAGATTAAAGGTTGTGACAATACTGCTCTTGCCAATTAAGTACTGAAGAAGACTGAAGCTCTTTATGTGGATGGTCTATACCACAATATCCTCAGTGTGAGTCAACTTTGTGACTGAGGGATCATAGTAACATTAAATCAAAAATGATTCTCTATAAAGGGAAAAATAGGGAATTCTCTTATGAAAGGCTATATAACAGATGAAAACTTATACCAGTTTGATAGGAGAGTAAACTCTTGCTATTTGTCTGTTTAAGAAGAAAATAACCTCTGGAATCAAAGGCTTGGGCACATTAACCAACAAGACATGGAAAAGATATGTAAGCTAAAGACTATCATGGATATCCCCATTCTGAAATGTGAACGATAAAATACTTGTGATGCTTTCATACGAGGGAATCTAGTCTGTAAATCATATGGACCAAAGCATAAAAGGGCATCACACCTTCATGATCTCATCCATACAGATTTATGTGGCCTGATAAATGTTTCTGTAACTCATGGAGTGCGGTAATTATTCCTTTTCATTGATGATTATAGTATAATGGATTGTTTAATGGTTATTCAAAGGAAACGAAAAGTACTTGATTGCATGAAAACTTATCGCCAGATTTCCTAGAATGATATTGGACGGACAATAAAAGTCTTGTGATCAGATAATGGAGGGAAATAAATATCCATTGAGTATGATAATTACCTAGAAAAACATGGAATACAACATGAGGTAGCTATTGTGAGAACTCTATAGAAAAATGCAGTTGTTGAGCACCAGAATTGACTGGTCAACAATATGGCCAGGACTATGCTGATTGAGAGTTGTATCTCTCACCATTACTGGAAAGAAGCTATTGAAGCTGGAGTGCACATTCAGAATCGAATGGGACTTTATATGGGAGAAACGAAGACACCATATGAATTATGGCATGGAATGAATCCTTCGTTAAAATACTTTCGTTTTTTAGAAGAAAATGATTCATCTGAAATAAAGAATTAAATAAAGGGAAGTTTGGTGACAATGCTAATGAAGGAATTTTTCTTGGGTATCCAATGAACAGAAAATACTACAAGTGTTTCATTAAATTCTTAGGAATTATTGTGGAGAGTAGTGATGTTAAGATCATTGAATATAAATCCACAAATTATTCAAGGATTTCATATGATTATCTGATATAGACTGAGAAATAAAGTGAACGTAGAGAAAATATAAATACAAAAATTGAGGAAGTTGTATAAAACACTCAGTAGTCACATCATGATGTTGAATCTGAAGAAGAATCTGAAGAAGAAACCTTGGCTAGAGGGAATGCAACTGAACCACACAAGAGAAATTGAAGAGCTGAGATTGATCCGTCTTACAGAATTGGGGATAGAAGTGCACCAAAAAAAAGAAGAATGAGGAACAAAACACAGTCTGTATTTCTATTAGATGTGGAGATATCATCATTTGAAGAAGCTACAAAAAATGAATCTTGGCTGAAATCCATGAATGAAGAGTTAGATCAGATTGACAAGAACCAGACATGGGATCTAGTCAAGAGACTCGAAGGTCACAATGTGATTGGTACAAAGTGGATCATTAAGAACTAGTTTGATGAGCATGGAAGTGTTATTAAAAACAAGGAACAACTGGTATGTAAAGGATACTCTCAGATTGAAGTTGTTGATATTGAAGAAAACATTGCTCCAGTGGCTAGACTGGAGTCAATCCGGCTTTTCCTTTCCATGGCACTCCAAACAGGATATAAAGTATATCAAATGGATGTCAAGACAACATTGTTGAATGGTGTACTCGAAGAAGAAGTATACATTGAACAAACTATGGGTTTTCTTCTTATTACTGATGAAACAAAGGTTGGAAAACTAAATAAGGCTCTATATGGCTTGAAGCAGGCTCCATGAGCATGGTATTCTCGGCTGGACTCTTATCTCAAGAAGCTGGAATTCAAAAGAGGAGGAGTAGATCACAATATATATGTAGAGAATTATCCAAAAGATCTGTTCATGTTTCTAGTATACGTTTATGATATTATTTTTGGTGGTAGTAGATAGAAATTAGTGGATGAATTTTCTAGTCACATGAAATCAGAATTTGAAATGTCTATGATCGAGGAGGTCACATATTTTTTGGGACTACAGGTGATTCAAAAGGAGGATTACACTTTCATTTCTCAGGATAAGTATAAAAGAGAGCCGCTGAAGATGGTTAATATCCATGAATCCAAACCAATGTCAGATACGATTGCGGTTGGAACCAAACATGGAAAGAATAAGGACGGGACCTCTGTAGATCCCACCATATACAGGAGGATAATTGGGAGCCTACTCTACCTGACAGCGACACAGCCAGATATTGTCTTTGCCACATGTCTAGTGGCCCGATTTTAGAGAAATAAAAAGAAGGAACTGATGTTATTAATATTTTCATGACTTATTATATACTCCTTTTACTTAATTTATATGAAATATGCATAATTTGTGTGAAATATTAATGTTTTAATTTTAAGTATAATTTTTGAGCATTTTTAGAAGTAGTCCAATTGAGTCAGTTTAAAATTTTATTTATAAATCTCACCCTACTGATCTAAATTGTGTGGTTTTTGTTTTTTAGGATTCCTAATTTAATATAAAACATTTCCTTAGAAGGGATCATGGGCCAATGGTGACATTTGAAGGATCTCATTTAACACACAAGATGACATACAAATTTTTTGAAGAAACTAGACCATCCATAATGATTGAGTTCCGGATGTAAATCCAAAATCCCATATTTCATAAAACTCTACCATATGTTCTTGATTATCCAAAAGAATCATGGATAAAAATTGCAGGGCCCAACTCTAAGAACAAGGGGCCCAAATGAAGCTTTTAAGTCCAGCCCACCATTCTGGATGTGAAATAAAACCAGTATGGTATTCATGATATATCTCATGATTTAAGAATCCAATAGAGATGATATATTTCAGTGTGAAAGAGGAGATATAGGCGGCCGGCATTGTTGAATACATCATTGTTTTATGAAGGAATCTTCCTATTCAAAAACTCTTTCACATTTTGGACATCAAAAGGATTGGATTAAAATGGACAGATTAAATTTGTTTAATCAACCACACATAAATTTGGATACATAGGTCCAAATGACTACAAATTTTGAGAGAGTTCAGAAAGCATTATTATCTACAACATTTAAGAAGGATATTTCTCAATATTCGCCTTTTTAAATAGACAACTTGGCGATGCAACTGGATAGACAGATTGGAAATGCAAACAGTCCACTCCTTGGGCGATAAATACTCTCCCCTTCTATCCTTGATAGGGGTTGGCATTTCAGAAGAGAGAATATCATATTGACATGACCAAAGCCTTGAAAAATGTTATGGAGGACCTTCCATACTCATGTTTTTACTTGAAGAGACCTTTCCTCCTATCTTTTTTTCACATACTTTCGTGTTCTTCGTTGCTATAATTTTTTAAGTCCTTTAATTTGTAATTCTGTTTTAATGCAAGTTTCTTCTTCATTATATCTTATTCTCCTCCACCTTATGTAGTATAAAATTCATGTTCTTAAAATATTTTAAATTTAGCTAAATCCCCTTCCCTTCTTTTTCTTCCTCATTTAATCGAAAGTTCATTTTTAATTATCATCATTGTTCGTGTGTGTGTGTGTGTGTCGACATACCACTCTTTTCTTATCACTTTATTTTTTTTCTCTTCTTAATTTATAATAATAATAATTCTAACCAGATTATTAAAAATCCAAATGGATGAGTAAATATCTCATTGGGGTTAGTTTTAATTTAGGTATGTTAAGTGATTGAGAGCTTTTGCTCGATGAATATTCTTTGAATTAACATTGTGTATATTGGACTTAACATGTCATGGATTAATGACATATTTTGTTTAACATGTGGTTTCCATGGATTATTGGAACCATAAATACACTACCATAAAATATTAATGGTAATTATTAGAACCCTATGTTATTTTAAGGCTTAGATTAAACCCTTAACACTTAGGAATTCAAATCAACATCATCTTGTGACATGGGTGTTAATTTAATGCAATATAAAGAAAAGCTCAAGGATATCACAAGCTTAACTAAATAATAATGAACTCACACCAATCATTATCAATTTATTAAATCCATTATAGTCAATCAATCATTTCAATTATGCTCTGCAAATAAACCCCCCTAATCAAAATACAATCAACTAAAAACAAACGACTATTACAAAGTATCATCGCCGAGGATTCGACCCGAGTGCTGCTATACACATTAGCAGAGCACCAGAACTTCGACTAGTTGATAGGTGACAATCATCCGTGTGTTTCAAATGGTTCCATTTCCGAGGATGGTTCTTTAATTAGTGATTAGTTTCTGGTTATTTTAAAAAAAGAAAAAAAAACAAAATTAAAAAAAAATTGAAAAAAAACACAAAGAAAACCCGTCTTCTCATAAAAAACATAAACTGAAAAAATAAAAAGAAAAACCCATCTTACTTTTTTTCCAAAATCTCATTGAATGCCCCATAGCCTTCCAAAAAATCCCTCAGATTAGTTTGACCCTAAAATTGAGCGAACACTTCGCCAACATAGGAGGAATATAAGAAATAATCAAATAATTCAAGAACCATTCCTTGTCCAACCAATTGAATTAGATATGGACAATCCTAGGGAACAAACACTTAAAGAACTTGCTGCTCTGGATATTATTTACCAACCCCTCGGTATTCAATATCCAAACATAGAGGATCATCTCTAACTCAAATTGGGTTTGATTCATCTGCTCCCTCATTTCCATGGGCTAGCTGGTGAGGATCCACATCTCCACCTTAAAGAGTTCCAAGTGGTATGCTCTACCATTAAGCCTCAAGAGGTTTTTGAGAAATAAAAAAAAATCCAAGCATTTTCTTTCTCCCTAGATGACACTGCAAATTCATGGCTTTAATACCTACCTCCTAGTTCTATAATAACATGGAATTACTTGAAGCGGCTTTTCATAGAGAAATTCTTTCCTTCTTCTCGTATTGCTTCTATCCGAAATGAAATAAGTGGTATCCATCAGTTCCCAAGTGAATCACTCCATGAGTACTGGGAGAGGTTCAAAAATCATGTTGCAACATGCCCACACCATCAAATCCCTGACCAAATCTTGATCCAATACTTCTATGAGGGGTTATTGTTTATGGAGAGAACTCTCGTAGATGCTGCAAGTGGCGGTTCTCTTGTTGATAAAACTCATGCAGCAGTAAGAGATCTCATAAGAAACATGGCTGAAAACACAAAACAATTCCATACTCAAGTACATGATCATGTCAAACAAGCCCAAGATAATCAATCAATTGACCTGAACAAGATGACCGAGTGGATGAGTGAACTTAAAGGTCTTGTGCGACAACTAGTTGTGGCTACCAAATCCCCAACCTTGTCTTATCTATAATAATTGTTTCCTGGACCTGTCAAAAACTGTGGAATCTGCAACTCTTCATCTCATCCAACTGACACATGTCTATAACTTCAAGAGGATCGATCTGATTCATCTGGACCAATGGATCCAAATGCAGCATATGCTCAGTGGAACACCAACACTCAACTATCTGGTCAGTTTGATAGAAACATAAACCAACCTCACTCTGAGCCCTTTTCTTCTTCCTATAATCAAGTCCATAGGTATGGTAATCCCATATCTCATCCTCCTCAATTCCCTCCTCAAAACCCAAACCAGTTTCAATATGGTCAAGGTGTTGGTAACTTCCAAAAACCTTATCCTTTTATTCCTCAACCTCCAAGGAACAATCCTCCGCATGGATTCCATTACCCCAGTGGGCCTTCCCAATACCAAAACCAGTACAATTGATTTCCCAAGAACCAAAGTCAAGGTAATCTCAATCCGGGACAAGCCTCTTCTTCCATGAAACCATAGGAAAGTGCAGTGGATGATCTTGCCTCCTTCACCCGTTCAAGCCTCAAAAACATTAAAACCCAAATTGGTCAACTTGCATCCCACCTTAGTCAGCAACAACCATCCAATTCATCCCAACATCCAGCTCAACCATTACCCAACCCCAAGGGTAATGTAAGTGCAATTGAACATAGATCAGGAAATAAAATTGCTATGCCTCAAGATAAGTCTTCCAACCCTCCTTGAATGTTGTCCTGGAAAATGAAAAAAAAAGAAACCTGAAAGGGAACATGAAACCATTCCCTCACCTCCTTCAATTCCACTTAGGAATCCAATTCCTTTTCCTCAAGCTGTTTCTAAACTGAGGACATCCATTGAACCTAATCCTGAAATGCTCGACATATTTAGACGTGTTGAAGTAAACATTCATCTCTTAGATTCCATCCAAAAAATTCCTAAGTATGCCATGTTTTTCAAGGAGTTTTCTTCCCACAAGAGGAAACTTAGGAAATTTGAAAATGATTCCACCCAACAGTCCATACCCATTAAGTACAAATATCGAGGTACCTTTACGGTTCCATGCCAAATTGGAAGTTCCAACTTTGATGATGCACTCATAGACCTAGGATCCCCAATTAATGTCATGGACAAATCCATATTCTCCAACCTTGGTAAAGGTCACTTGCACCCAACGAGTGTTTTCATTCAGTTATCCAATTGAAGCATAGCCAGTCCTGAGGGAATAATTGAGGATGTCCTTTTCCGAGTCAATGATCTTATCTTCCCTGCTGATTTCTATGTCCTTGACATGGAAGGTGAGACGAACTCTTCTCAATCACCCCTAATTCTGGGAAGACCATTCCTCATGACTTCGAGAACCAAGATTGATGTCCATTCAGGCATCTTATCCATGGAATTCGGTAACCAACTGGTCAAATTCAACATTTTCCAATCCATGTAATACCCATCTGAGGATCACTCTGCATTCTCAATCCATGCTTTTGAGGACACTTCTAAGAGTGAATCGAACCCCAATACACCATGTTCTTCATGTTCTAATGATGAAGGATATTTTGAAATCTGCATCATGAATAACCAAGTCATAAATGGTGATGTTGATGTGGACCTCTCATTCATGGACTCAATCAATCTAAAGAAATTCAAAAACTCTCTTGAATCCCACATCAACTCTAATATCTACTACTCCACCTTGGATAGTATTAAGGATAATGAATCTAAAGAAACTGAACTTCCTTCATCCATTAATGAGATGTCTATACCACAAATAAAGGATGAGACTGAACTGAAACCTCTTTCTAAACACCTGAAATATGCATTCCTTTTCCATGATCACTCTTATCCTGTCATTATCTCTTCTTCACTTACCTAAACTGAGGAGTCAAAACTTGTTCAAGTGTTAGAGGAAAACAAAAAGTCATTAGGGTGGACCCTAGATTACATACTAGGAATCAAACCTTCTATTTTCATACATCACATCCATCATGAGGAATCATCCAAACCAATTAGACAACCACAAAGAAGACTCAATCCACTCATCCTTGAGATTGTTAGGGAAGATACCACTAGGCTTCTTCATGCTGGTATTATCTACCCAATTTCTGATAGTGAATGGGTTAGTCCCATTTATGTTGTACCTAAGAAGGGTGGGATAACTGTTGTCACTAATAAACATGGAGAGGTAGTCACAACTCGAGTGAAGAACAAATGGTTTGTGTGTATATACTATAGGAAATTGAATGTTGAAACAAGAAAAGATCACTACCATCTTCCATTCCTTGATCAAATGCTGGAATGATTACCCGGAAAGTCACACTATTGCTTTCTTGATGGATACACCGGCTACTTCCAAATCCCAATCGCACCACAGGACCAATAAAAGACTACTTTCACATGCCCTTTTGGAACATATGAATATAGAAGAATGAATTTTGTCCTTTGCAATGCTCCTGCAACATTCTAGAGGTGTATGATGAGTATCTTTTCAGAATTCATTGAACACTGCATGGAAGTCTTCATGGATGAATTCACCATTTATAGTGATTCATTTGAATCTTGTTTTAATTCACTCTCTCTAGTCCTCCAAAATAGTGTCAAGTGTATCCTTGTGTTAAATTTTGAAAAATGACACTTCATGGTTGAAAATGGGATTGTTCTAGGGAACATAGTTTCAAAAGATGGTATTGAAGTCGATCCTGCCAAAATTGAAGTGATCCAATCACTTTTTCAACCCACTTCTGTTCGAGACATCCGTTCATTTCTCAGTCATGTTGGTTTCTATCGATGATTCATCCATAACTTCAGTAAAATTTCCCTACCACTCACTCGGTTGCTCTAAAATTATGTCACTTTCAATTTCGATGAGGTTTCCAAGAGAACATTTGCTGAACTCAAAACTCCTCTAACATCCGCCCCAATAATCCAACCCCCAGATTGGTCCTTACCCTTTGAATTTATGTGTGATTCTTTTGATAGAGTTTTTGGGGCTGTTCTTGGTCATGGAAGAGAAAAGATTCCTCATGTTATCTATTATGCCTCAAAAACATTGGATGAAACTCAATATCACTACATTATCACTAAAAAATAACTTTTACCCATTGTTTTTGCCTTAGATAAATTCCGGCCCTATCTCTTAAGTTCCAAAATCATAATCTTCACAGATAATTCTGCTATAATGTTCTTACTCAAGAAAATTTATTCCAAACCGAGGATAATAAGATGAATCTTAATGCTCCAAGAGTTTGACCTTCAAATAAAAGATAGACCAGGAAAAGAAAACCCTGTGGCTGATCACTTGAGTAGAATTTATAATTCTTCTCATTTTGAAATCATCGATCATGAATTCCCCACTGAGAACCTTTCATCTCTCACTCCAAAAATACCATAGTATACCCCAATTGTAAATTACTTGGTTTCTGGTGTTTTCCTGAAATGTTTTCTAAAGAATAGAAAATAAAGTTGAAAAGTGATTCAAAACACTATTTCTGGGATGAAAATAATCTTTGGAAAACTGGGGAAGACATGGTAATTAAGAGATGTGTTGATGAAGATGAACATTTATCTATCTTAGAATTCTGTCACTCAATGCCAGGTGGTGGCCATTTTGGACCACAAAGGACCTCCCGAAAGGTCCTAGACTCTAGATTCTTCTGGCCTTCACTCTTCAAGGAGTCACATGAGTTCTTTCAATCATGTCCCACATCCAATAGTTTTTCACAACTTCCAAGGGAACTAAAATTCCCCATAAGCCTTTAATTTTTTGCGAGATCTTCGATGTTTCAGGCATCGATTTCATGGGACCATTTCCCCCTTCCAATGGATTCTCATACATCATTCTTGCGGTTGATTATGTTTCTTGGTGGTTCGAGGAAAAACCCACTAGAAAGGATGATTCACATACTGTTAGTGAGTTCATAAAGACACACATCATTCATAGATTTGGCATACCTCGTGCCTTGATAAGTGACTTAGGAACCCATTTTTGTAATAAAACCATGGAATCTCTTTTGAAAAAGAAAGGGGTTGTTCATAAAACTTCAACTGCATATCACCCCCAAACAAATGGCATGGATGAACTTTCTAATAGAGAAGTGAAAAGAGTGCTTGAGAGAATTGTAAAACCCACCATAAAAGACTGGCCTGAAAGAATTGGTGAAGCACTTTGGGCTTATCGAACTGCCTATAAAACACCCATTGGGATGTATCCTTTTACGCTAGTTTTTGGTAAAGCATGTCATCTACTAGTTGAAATCCAACATAAGTCTTTTTGGGCTGTGAAAACCTGTAATTTTGATTGTGAAAAATCTAGTGAAGAAACCAGGGGGCACCTCTTTCCCTTTAACTCTCTCTCAATCTCTTCCACTCTCTACCTCTTTATTCTTCTTCCTCTCTTTCATTTTTTTACCACTTTCTTTTTCAAAACCTTTCTTTTTCACTTTCTCTTTTGTGTTGGTTTTTCATTATTAAAAACAAAAATAAAAAACCTAAAAAACTAAAATAAACAAAAAATAAAAAATCACATAAACAAATACAAAAATCTCAAGAGTCATGATTACTCACCTTCCCATTTTAAAATTTTGTCCAACCTTTTTTGGGAGTCAAAAGGCATGGTTTCATCTAAAAAATTTTGGGTTTTCATCATGACTTTAGATAAATAATTTTCTGTCAAAATTAACAAATTTTAAATGCTCAATTTTTGATTTGGAAAATTCTTTTCCCGAACTATGAGGAACATCATTTGCTTTCATGCCAAGGCCATATAAGGCCATATTTTCAAAATATATGTTTTAACCCCCATTTGTGAGTCTTGATTTTGTGGACCTTTGAGCATAATTTCCTACTTTAGTGTGCATTAATATGATAGAGTCATTTTTCTGAACTACATGAGAATTATAATAGCCAAATAGCCTCCCATTAACCATACATTAATCCTCCTTTTGAAATCCCCTTCGAGCCTATGAAAACCTTTTACTTGACAGAAACATTACAAGCCCAATTACTTTTCCCACCCAATATCAACATGTATTTTCATTGCATAATTTTTTGAAATTTATGTGTTGGCCGAATGGATTTCATTTTTTGGGTACCCTATTATTGATTTTCAACGAGTTATCATCTAATTTAGGGAAAGAAATCATTTCAGTGTGGGGGAGAGGTTTTCATTCAGTGTGTTTTTGGGAATGTAATGTAATTTAATTTATGTAATTTTGTAAATGTTATTGAGAAGTGTTAAAAAATCAACAATTCTGAAAAAAAATAAAAAAAAATTGTTGTGTCTTGGTTAGGTCAAAAATCATTCTTAATAAACCTTTGATCTTGTTATAACTATTAAAATTAGTGTCATGAGGAGATCAATCATGGCTTGGGATATGAGTGTGAGATCTGTTTCTATGTCAACTTTAGAAGAAACAAAGAAAACAAAACAAAACAAAAGAAAGAACACTTTCATTATATTCCTGTTGGGAGAAGTTTTGTGTTTTGTAAATAATCCATCTTCTCATTACTTTTATATTTTCTTCCTCTATTGTGTCTTTGTTAACAAAATCATTCCCTTGTAAATGTGTGTTTTCATTTCCTTCCATGTTTTATTTCATAAAATGTGCATTGGTTTTTCTATGTTGGTGTTTTAACCCTATTCTTCTCTCTCATTAACATTATATTCCCACCATCCCATAACCACAGAAAAACCCCTTAAAAAGACCTCTTGATTCTTGTTCACTTTGGATAGGTATTTGAATGTGATAGGTCTTTAAAACTCTAAGATTTTCACTTTTGGTTGGTGAAAGAGTGAACCTCCATAAATAAATTTTGTCATCTTGAGAGGTGTGAGTTTTGAGTGTCCACATTTTCCATTTCTAAATTTGACCATGAAAAAATGAATTAGTTTTGCAACATTTTTATGTAACAATTTTTGGTGGAATTCAAAATGGATGAGTGAAATAGTCTAAACCTCCCTTCATTAGAGGAAACAAGATTTTAATATTTGTTGTTGAGTGAAAATGATTTTGTTATGTTTTTATATTTGTTGCAAATGAGGACATGAAAAAAACTAAGTGTGGGGGATTTGATGTTATTAATATTTTCATGAATTATTATATACTCTGTTTACTTAATTTATATGAAATGTGAATAATTTATTTGAAATAATAATGTTTTAATATTAAGTATAATTTTTGAGCATTTTTAGAAGTAGTCCAATTGAGTCAGTTTACTATTTTTTAATAACTCTCACCCTACTAATCCAAATTTTGTGGTTCATGTTTTTTAGGATTCCTAAATCAATATAAAAAATTTCATTAGAAGGGATCATGGGCCAATTATTCCATTTGAAGGATCACATTTACCACATAATATGACCTACAAAATTTGTGATGAAACTGGACCAGCCATGATGATTGAGTTCCTGGTCAAAATCCTGAAGCCCAAATTTCTTGAAACTATACCATATGTTCGTGATTATCTAAAAGAATCATGTATAAAAATTTCAGGGCCCAAATCTAAGAACAAGGGGCCCAAATAGAACTTTTATGTCCATCCCACCATTCTGGCTGATAATTTAACTCAGTATAGTATTCATGACATATCTCATGATGTAAGAATCCAATAGAGCTGAGATATTTTATTGGGAAATCGGAGATATAGGTGGATGACTTTTTTGAAGACATAATTCATTTTTTAAGGAAGATTCTTATTCAAAAACCCTTTCACTTTTTGGACATCAAAAAGATTGGATTGAAATGGCCATATTACATTTGTTTAATAAACCGGCCATAACATGGGCTACATAGGTCCAAAGGACTCCAAATTTTGAGAGTGGTCGGCCAACTTTTTTATATACAACTTTGAAGAAGGAGATTTCTCGAGATTCGGCTGTGTGTATAGCCAACATGGAGATTAAATTGGTGGGACAAATTGGAAATGCAAACAGTCCACTCCTTCGGCTATAAATACTCTCACCTTCTCTCCTTGAGAGGGTTTGGAATTTCAGAATAGAAGAGATCATATTGGAACGACCAAAGCCTTGAAAAATTCTTGGGAGGACCTGCCATACTCATGTTTTCACTTGAAGAGACCTTTCCTCCTCTCTTTGTTTTCACTTACATTCGTGTTCTTCATTGTTGTAATTTTGTAAGTCCTTTCTTTTGTAATTCTGTTTTAATGCCAGTTTCTTCTTAAATATCTCTTATTCTCTTCCACCTTCTGTAGTATAATATTAATTTTCTTAAAATAGTTTAAATATAGTTGAATACCCTTCCCTTCTTTTGCTTCCTCATTCAATCGAATGTTCGTTTCTAATTATCATCATTGTTATTGTGTGTGTGTGTCGACATACCACTCTTTTCTTATCCCTTTATTTTTCTTCTCTTATTAATTTATAATCATAATAATTATAACCATATTATTAAAAACCCAAATGTCTGACTAAATATCTCATTGGGGTGAGTTATAATTTCGGTATGTTAAGTGATTGAGATATTTTGCTCGATGAATATTATTTGTATTACCATTGTGTATGTTGGACTTGACATGTCATTGATTAATGATAAATTTTGTTTAACATGTGGTTTTGATGGATTATTGGAACCATAAATATACTACCACAAAATATTAATGGTAATTATTAGAAACCTAAGTTATGTTAAGGCTTGGATTAAAGCCTTAACACTTAGGAATTTAAATCAACATCATCTTGTGACATGGGTGTTAATTTAATGAAATATAAAGCAAAGCTCAAGGATATCACAAGCTTAACTACCTAATAATGAACCCACCTCAATATTTATAAATTTGATAAATCAATTATAGTCAATCAATAATTTCAGTTAAGCTTTGCAAACAAACCCCCCTAATCAAAATACAATCAACTAAAAACAAACGACTATTACAAAGTATCATCGCCGAGGATTCGACCCGAGTGCTGATATACACATTAGAAGAGCACCAAAACTTTGACCGATTGATAAGAGACAATCGGTCATGTGTTTCAAGAACATATGAATGCTGTAAAAAGAATCATGAGGTATATTCAAGGTACTCACAATTATGGATTATAATTTGTTGCAGGAAGGGACTGTGAATTATCTAAATTTTCTGATACTGACTGGGCTGGCGATGTAGTGGATAGAAAGTCTACCAGTGGTGGAGAATTCTATATTGGGAATAAATGTGTTGGCTGGTTGAGAAAGAAACAAGAAAGTACTTCTATTTGTACTTCTAAAGCTGAGTATATCTCCACCACAAAGTCATGAACTCAACTGCTATGGATGAAGCTACAACTAACAGATATTGGTGATGAGGTGAAGCAACCAATGGTGATTTACTGTGATAACAATAGAACAATTGATCTTACGAAGAACCTGGTTTAGCATTCTCGTACAAAACAAATTGAAATCATGTATCACTTTATCAAAGAGAAAGTTGAGCAAGGAAAGATTAGAATGGATCATGTGGGAACTAATGAGCAATTGGCTGATATCCTGACCAAGCCACTTTCAACGGATGTGTTTGAGAAGCATCAGTTGAACCTCTATGTTCAGCCACCTCCTAGTGTATAAGGAGGTTACGAAATACCCCTCTCCCCATTTATGTTAACTGTTTTTAATCTATTTGTTGATATGATGCAGGTTTATGGGGGAGATACTGTCTAGGGGGTGTATTGAGATGTTCAATGAGCAAATACTGATCTTTTGCTTTATTTCCAATGGGGGAGAAGGAATAAATTCAGGACATGTTTGGTATCATGATGAGATTTTAGTAATAGTATAAGAAGGAATACATTGGACAATTAATGATTCTTGGAAAATTTAAGATAATTGCTTGGGCATCATTGAGAATTCCAAAACACGGGTTCCCAATTCATGCTTCCCCTCTTTTTTATACACCGAGAATTGCTCACATAGACTTAGATTGTTGGATGAGTTGATTCTTAATTTTTTTGGTTTTCATGCAGATAATGCTCTATTGAATTTATTTGGTGATTTCCAACAAAACCAAAGGGGGAGATTGTTGTACCATGGCTGTTCTATGCAATAATTGAAGTACGGTTTGTGTTTTTTGTCAATCCTTAGTGGAAGTTCAGAATGTGTGCCGGAAAAGTGATCATATAGTTCAACCAGACAACAGTATTTAAGGTGGCGCGATTCTCCAGTGTTTGAAAAATTATTGGACCTAAAAATCAGAAAATGATGACATAGGTTGTTGGAAAAAGGAGGTGTGCGCAAAAAGGAATTAGTGTACAGAATAAGGGAGGCATGCGTGAAAACACATCGGCGTGCGTGAAAAATAGTGGCATGTGCAAAATACAGTGAGTTGCGTGAAAAAGAGCGTGGTGCGTGAAATAATGGAGAGAGATTTTTCACGCAAGAGATGTTTCAGAATCAGAACGTCCGAAATTGTCTAAGGCATGGGCTTCACAAAAAATATGAAGATGTGTACGAAAAATGGTACCTATGAAAAATATTACGTATCGATTGGGAGGTTTTTCGCGCCATAATGGGTTTTGAGCGCAGGGGTCTGAGATGCCTATAAATAAGAGGTGACCCCGTCATTCCATAATTTTGATGACTTATGGAAGATCCGAGGTCTCATGAGTGTAAATGGTTCGCGTAAAGGTAGTAGCGTGAAAAATTCTGAGTTGTGCGAAAAAGTTCGAGTTGTGTGAAAAAGGTTAAGCGGCGCGAAAACGCAGACATTGTGCAAAAAATTTGAGGTTGCGCAAGAAACTCTGAGCTGCGTGAAAAAGTTGTGGTGCGTAATGTTGTGTGTAACATAGGTTGTTTCGTGAAATATTTTCCATGCCAAAATCATGTATTTTTCTCCAAATTTAGTTATTTCACGCAAAGGGTGGGAGTTGCACGAAATCTTCTTTATAACCTATTTGCGCATTTCTGATTATCTGGTTTAGTGGTTCAGTGCATTCAAGTGCATCATTTCTAGACATCGATGCAAGAAGAGTCTCGTGCTCAGTAGAGTCAAATAATTCAATGAAAATATATTGAAGATACCTTCACATCTATAAACTGACTGGGACTTCACCAGAGGAAGTGAGCTAGTGAGAGTCAATGGGAGTGACCCGAGGGACATAGTGGGCTATCCCTGAACAGTTGTAAAGGCAGTGAGCATGGGACATAGTGACTATTCCAGAACCTTTGTAATCCACAACTAGGGAATAATAGTGGAACATGGTATGACCGACAACCTGTCGGTGTACGCTCCTTGGACGTAGCCCTTAGTAGTGAACCAAGTAAAAAGTGTTGTGCCATCTCTTTGCATGTGAATGTTGGATTGCTTCTCATATCCGTAATATAGGTTAAACTAGTTCATCCCAACATGGGAACAAGATCCATCAGTTTAAAAGAAAAATTTGACACCCTGATTCACCCTTCCCCTCTCAGGGTGTCCGGGGGTCTTACACATTCAACATCGACAACCTCTTTCTTCCCCTTACAATCACGAGCATGGTGTCGTTTTTCACCACACTTGAAATAGACTCACATTCCATTTAGGAAAGTACCAGGGTGTTTCTTCCCACATTTAATACAGGATGGATATTAAACTTTTCCCTTCTTCCCCTTATTTTCCATTTCCAGAGTGTTTGGTAGATTTCTCCTTCTCAGTCTTTGCTTTAATGTCAAAAGAATTAGAGAATTAGTTTTCTGTCTTGATAGCACATGAGACAATATCTTCATACAACGAGAAGGATTGTGAGACTAATTCTTGATGGAGAAATGGCTTTAACCCATCAAATAAATGATCAATATTACTTCTTGGGTTACGTATATAATCTGCAGCATGCCTCTCTATCCTTGTAAAGTTAGCCTCATACATTGCGACATTCTCATCCCCCCTTTTCCGTAGACTCAGAAATTGTCTTTCCATATGTTCTTGATGGTCACAAGGAATTTTTTTTTAAAAAAATCTTTTTATACTCACTCCATTCCATATTTGATACTTCAACATATTCCTTTGTGTTTTGAATCAATGACTACCATTGATCAGCATCTCCAGTGAGGAGGTAAACTGCCATGACAACTTTTTCCCTTTCACTACTCCCTAAGGTGTGGAATATTTTCTGTAAGGAATTTATCCATTGATCATTTATTAATGGATTTTTAATCCCATTGAATTTTGGTGGTTATTGCCTCGTGAAGAGATCTAACATTGATCCTCCACGCTGTGGATCAGGGTGCTCCATATAGGTAAGGTTATTATTCATAACCTGAGTGAGTTGTCCCAGTATGGTGATAAGCTGATCAACACCAATTGTATCATCAGCTAAACTATAATTATCTTCATTAGGAGGGAAATACCTACATGGAGTGCATGCATTTATATGGTTTCCATTCCATCCACTAGGCGCCATTTCTAAACAATGGCATAAAGTTTATTAATTTATGAATCGAAATACATAATTCCAAAATTGTAAATCACTTAATATAAATTGAACAGTTTATAGATATAATCCATAATCATAAAAATGTTTTCTTTGAGGATGTATATACTCATAAACTCATCATATTGGTATTTAAATAAAATGATAATTATCCTAAGCGTATCCCTCGGGAGTGTCGTAACCAAGAGTGCAGCAAGGACTGTTGTCGTGCACCAGTTCCCATTCAAGTCTAGCTGAAAGCAGTGTTTTCGGGTTTTACCCTTAGGTACATCTATGACAGAGCCGCCTCTACTTGCTCGTATCCAAACAGGGATGCAGTTCTTGGAAAACTCCCAAAATCTATACAATACCGAAATTTTAAGAGGTTATTCTATACAAATCCTCAAATTATATCTTAGTTCTATGTCCTCTAATCAGAGTTTACCTAAATCTAGATTCTAAGGTTTGTACTAAACTTCCTCAGATACCAACTGTAATGCCCCGAACCTAGTTACCCAGAGTTAATGCATTATTATGTATCATCTGAATGGTCACAAAAGATCAAGTCTCAAAATACTGATTAGTTTAGTAGCCTTGGAAGTACTAGATACATTCTTACGGTTTAAATTACATCATAAAATGGAAAACTACAACAACATTGTTTACATGGAGAACACTGAGATCCCATATACTATCCCTGCAGGCCAGTCATAATATACCTTTTTCATCCTGGGAAAAGTAAAACATAGAAAGGGGTGATCTCAAATTCTCAATAAGGATATCAATATAGATGAATCTTTAAAAAATAAGCACAAACTTTTAAGGGATTATATAAAACTCAAAAACAAGCCTTTTCTATATAAACTTCTTCATAATATGGAAAATATAAACCAAATAATTCATTTTACTTACTCAAAAGGATATTCTACTAGTCGAATAATGACATGAAATATCAATAGCCACTTTCATAATGATTGAATTCATAATGCCCGACATTCATAACCACATATTGAAGGCTTTGTGCCAAGACTACAAATAATATTTTTTTAGGGCCTTGTGCCAAGACACTAGTTTGTCTCATGAGACCTACCGATGCATCAAGGAGCTATAGAGGGATCCATCCGTCACTTACTCAGTCCAATGCATTCATTATATGAGAATTTTTAAACATAACATAAACATTCGTATTAAAACTAGCATACGAAATGTCAATACATTATCTATAAACCATGAATGGTGTAAACAAAACATATCCACGTACAAAAATATCACAA
Organism: Viscum album; assembly: GCA_963277665.1. Classification (NCBI taxonomy): domain Eukaryota; kingdom Viridiplantae; phylum Streptophyta; class Magnoliopsida; order Santalales; family Viscaceae; genus Viscum; species Viscum album. The sequence goes on along the minus strand of OY728153.1, from coordinate 877,723,191 downwards.
AACCATCAATATGATATGGAAGTTTTGTATCATAATAAATCAACTTCAAATAAGCTTAAAATCCATCAAAGGATGTTGACATAGATGAAATCAAAACTTTTTAGAGAAATATATCTTTCTATTTTGAAATCATTTAAGAGTCACGTAATTATAAAGGAAACATTTATTTTGAAAATATTCATATAATTTTGTAAGGGAAGCTTCGACGATGTTATAACGGCGGAAAATAGCCTCACCCGTTGTATAAGTTTAAAAACATTCTTACCTTATTTTTGTAGAAAATGTCATAAAGTACCCTGTTTGGAAAATGACGGAAAGATTCCTTTCAAAATATATAAGTTCAAATAAGGGTATAAATGACTTTAACCCATTTTCTAGTGAATAGTAAAAATGTTTTGAAATATATTTTAAAGATGCATGGATGTGGATGATAAAGAGGTCGCAGTATATTATTGAGTATAAACAACCTCAGATAATGAAGAGATTGTGAAATTAACCCTTAACTTGTACTTTTCCTTCATCAAGGGTAGGTTAACCTCCTCCATAATGGTTAAATAATTTTTATTAAATTATACAAGAATCATATATATTAATATGATATCATATATGATCTTTTAATATTGCTTTGTTAATAATATTTTGGTATTATCGTTGTTTTGAGTGTTAAGTGATTAGTTTTCCTTCATTTTCTTTGTTACGTAAGTAATGTTTGTTATGGATAGGATTTATCGTATTCATATTTAGAATGATATAAAGTCTATAAATGTTATTTTTACTCATGTAATTATAATTATTCTTTAATGGATACGATGAGGAACGAATCTCATCGGGTTCGTGGGGACGGTAATCCGTACGTACGCACGAGCGACAATATCATTCTTTTGATATTAAAATAATATATAATTGGATGGTATATCATATATAAAGAATCATTATCATATTATATTTATTATTTACATCAATTATAAATCATTATTATAACCATCCAAATAATAATGTATTGAATAAAAATTACACCACAACGTGGAGACGTTAATCCGTACGTACACACGTATGGTGCCATGTCATTCAAAGAATGGATTGAATAATTAATATTTCCATAACATATTTAAAATAAAATAATAGTGTATAGAATATACTAGAGTAATTATTTTAGAATGGAACTACAATGAAAGAGGAAGTGGAAGAAGAAAGTAACTTGAAAGATGTGATAAAATATTTACCTTTTCTTGAGGTTCTTCCTTTCAATTTGATCAAAAGGGCTCCTTAAGTTGGCTTTACGACTAAAGGAATAACTCTAGGATAAAGGGATAACAATTGAGAGGGTATTTGGGCAGGTTTTGTCTTAGCTAAATGGTATTGAAGGTATGAATTAGAGATAAGGGGGAGTGCCCTTTTATAAGAGGGGTGTGGGGCACCTTAGGAAAATCTAGAAATATTATTTTATAATAAAATCATTTTTAGTTTCTATGGATCCAAAATGAATTATTTAAAGGATATGGTGGGTATGGGTCTAAAACCACTCAACCAATAGGTTTTAGAGAGGTTTGGGTCAATATATTAACCTTATCATTTATATTTAACTCTTAGTTAAATAGTTTGACATTTACCACGTCTCTTTGTATTTTTATATTATATGATTAATAAAAATACTATATACTTCCAAGAGAACCAAAAGTGGTTAATTAATGATAAAAATCTTTTGGCCGAACCATATATTTTTATGAATATAATATCAATTAATAATATAATATTTGTTTTAAAAACTCTTTTATGTCAATTTTGACACTATTTGGTATTTTGTTTTTTCTAAATTCATAACAACATTATTAGTTGAAAAAAATCATATAACCAACCCTAATATGTCCTATTAACCGAAAAAATTAGTTTAATTCAAAGAAAGTGTCAAAGTACATTTATTTGGATATTTATAATATCAATTATATTAATCTTTCATTAATACAGTAATTACTGCATCATCATTGTGTCATAAATTAATTTAATTATTTAATGTCTAAAAAATATAAATAAAAAACCATTATGTATAAAATATGTTTATATTTCTAACGAATATTTATAGTATATTTTATCTTATGTGTAACCCTATATTAAAAATCATGTAGTTATTAAACATTGAATTTAACACTTTTAACTCTTCTTTGAATTAAATAATAATAAATGTTCTAATCCAATCCAAGTGGACATAAAGGATCATATTTTATTCCTAATGTTGTTTTCGGTCAAATTAAACTTATCCAATAGAATTAGAACAAGTTTTAGGTTAATAATAAAATCATTTTTACCCTTAATTACCCTATTTAATTTTAACCGTGGTTAATAAAAGTAAAAAGACACTAGTCACCAAAAATTAACTTTTCATCTTATTGAACCACATATTACTTAATAATTTCAACCATGTATCTCATATTTTTGAAATTCAACTCACCGAAGTAGCAAAATTAAGTTTTATGTAAATTTTAAAATGCTCATAGGTGGTGGGTAAAAGACGGTAAAAAGTTCAATAAAATTCTTATATATCTAAAATTATTATAAAGTAACTCCAACGAATTTCATTGAACAAATATAGGTAATGTGTATCTATTTTTACCTAAAATAAATTTAAATAATATAAATAATTAGTTAAAAAAATTGGTTTTAAACTATAACTCATTTTTTTCACTATTCATCAAAAAATTGAGAGTTTTCATAAAAATATAAAAAATTCACCCTAAGCTAATTTCGATACTCCTAATATGAAAATGAACTCCATTTTGAAATTTAAAAATTTTAAAATTTTAAAAAGTGGGTACTACTATTCATAACAGCTAGTTTGATTTGTTGTGGTGTGTTAGAACTCGAAGTTGCGTATTACAAACACTATTGTATTATTCAAAGAGAAGAGTATCGTGGAAGATTAGGGTGTCACACTTTTATTCATGAAAGAATCACATGACTAATTATGAATCCACATGTCATGGACATAAATGATTTTCTTTAAAAAATGGATTACTTCCTTCATGAACCATAGTTTCTTTTGTGGAAATATTTCATTTACTATCTTCCTTAAATTTAAAAATGAATCCCAATAAAAAGTAACCATAAAATTTTAATTTTAATTATTTTTTGGATCCAATAGTAGTTAAATTAAATAATGAAAATTGAAACACACCATTCACTATTGTGGTCCAATATATAAAGTTATTATAACACAAAATAGTATTTATAATAATCTCAATCATGGGTTATTTTTTAGTACAAAAACTCCATTATCATTAATTTGTGAAATAAATGGATCACTCTTGGTGGGAGGTTCTTTCCACTATGTCACCATTGCAAGAATATTTTTGAAGAATATATATCCCACTGTTTTGAGTAAACATATGGAATATAGAGATCCCCTTTACCCCATCTTTTGGAATGTAGATACTTTTCTACAGAAGAAGACTTATGTTCCCTAATTGGAGATTGTATCATGGTTTACACAACAATGTTTGTTGAACACAATTTTCAATGACAAAAAATTCCCACCACCTAGAATTTGATTCATTCAAAACAAAAAAGAATCTGATTATAAAGAAATATATGACACGTTTTTTGTATCACTAGAACATCTTGTATGATTCAAGAACATACCAACCAACAAAAGGATGCTCAAATAATCATAGAGAATTGACTATTGTCTATTTAAAAATAAGAGGAAAAAAACAACTAAAGGTGTTAAGTTTCTAAGAGGAATAATTTACCAATGAATTTTTACATTGTATAATAGGGTTAATGAAGGAATCCAAACAGGAATTTTTAGTCCCAAATACAACGATGATATGTGGAATGGAATGCAAGTGGAATTTACTACTTGATTAAAGATAAGTTGTATACATGTCACAATGTATCATATGTAAATTAGAAAAATTATACTTATAGTTATAAATGGTTATTTTTATTATTGTATGTGATTATCACTAGAAGAAGATCCACATATACACCAATGATAAGAAATAGTGTTTTTATTTAATATCATTGTGTAGGGAAATATAGAAAACACTGGAAGAGTTTTGGTGAATGTGAAAATTTTGAATGGGGATATGGTAAGTGATCTAGATAATACTATGTGTCTTAAGGGAATAATTATAAATCCATGAATAGTTCTTTGAAGAGTTTAATATTACTGATTAGGATCATGGAAATGAGATAATGAAATTGTTCATTCACAAGGTGAATTTATTATGGGAATCCTGATATTAAAAATTCTACCCATATACTTGAAAATATTATATAGATCTGGATCAAATATAAATGAACTAGGTCATATAGGATAGGTAACTCGATGTAGTTTAATATCTTGCTGGATGGAATATTGATTAATTTAGTTTAAATCCATTCTATGAGGATTATATACACCTAGATAGATCATTTGAACCAACCTATGAAAGGAATCAAATTATACATCCAAGTGTATGTAGTCCTCATTACATGACTTTAAACTAAGTGAATCAATAATCCATTCAGTAGGACCTTAAACTACATAGAGTTACCTATTTTACATGACCTAGTTCATTTATTTACGAGAAAGCTCTTTACAATAATTCCATTTATATGATTTAATAAGTTAATATTGGGAACCCCCCAACAACATCAAATTAAGAAAGAATAATTTCATTATATCAAGTTCATTATTTGGATCCGTATCGATTCTCTCTTTGAAGAAATATTTATGGATTTATTCTTGTTTATATAAGATACATTGTGATATCTGGATCACTTACCCAAGAGTCGGTCACAAATTTCACTTTCACCTAAACTCTATTATCATTTCTAAAATTTAACATACAATAGGATAATAAATTAAAAATAGATTTTTTATCTTAGGTGCATCCATAGAGCATCTTCTAGTTCCAATCCCATACTAGAATAAAAATATCCATTTTTAAAACTATATATGCAATTATTCATATTCTCACAGGATACATTGTGACATACATATATACTATCTTAGTTCTATCTATAAATTAATTTTAAATTCCATTACCCATATTATTAAATATTTTTTTATCAAAATATTTATAACTTATAGAACAAGATAAATAAAATAAACAAAATATGACAATATAAAAATACATTAATGCCATATTTGTTGAAAAACATTTATTTTATTATAAATAATGAAAAAAATGTACCTTTTGGAAAAAATTATAAGGGTTCATTTAATACCTTTAAAAATGTTAAGTATAATATTAAATTTCTATAATAAATAATTTTAGTAAATAAAAAGGACTTTGATAAGGCAATTTTGGAAAGTATGTTCATAGTAGAAAAATATACCCGAAGAAAAGAGAAGTAGGATTCGATTTTATTTTAAGCATTTATTTACTCGAATCAAATTCAAAAGAGGGTAAAAGTTAGATAAAAATATGGAAACCTAATAAATATCCATTTTAAAATAAAATAAATGGATTTTAGGATAACTCTTTTAATTAAAAAAAGTGTGATCGCAAACAAAATTAGATTGTAAAATTAATTCTTATATGTTTGGTAACTTTCAAATTTTTACCCCATGAATGAGTAAACATGATTTCAAAATTTAATATTTATGAATACATTTTTGATCATTATATATATTTAAAATAGGTATTTTATATTCCACGTTAATGTTAGTTGGTATAAAATATAAAATATTTCTCAATGGAGTGGAAATTGGTACAAAATCACTTACCTCATATTTGAATTTCATTGAATGTTATTTTGAACTATTTTATAATGAATTCATATATACCTTAATTATACACTATAACCTTATAAATATCTATAATATCATATATTATCTAATAGATGCATCTTATCACCCATGTGTGTACAATCATTTATTATTTTCATTGTTTATGGTGTTAACTACTTTGTTTTTTAGGTATGTTTTGATTTGATGGTTTTTGTCCTTATAATTTGATTATGGTTCCATAATATTAATCATTATAATAATGTTATAAATATTGTTTATATATAAAATATTTATATTCATCTCTTAAAACTAGAGATAGGAAAATGAATTACACCATTCATGGCGACAGTATGTAGTAAGTACACATTAATGCTATTTTCACTTTTCGAATGATGAAATGAAAGAGAGGTAAATAATAATTAGACTTTATAGAATAATTTTTATACAATATATATCTTCTATATTCTTTAAATATATCATAATAACTATCAATGATAATAAAAAATCAATAATATATCACATCGCTTCAAGGATGAGGTTATTCACACGTACGCTTGAGTTGTGTTGTCATTTTACAATGGATTGGAAGGTAAGAAGGTATATGTGATATTATAATAATAGAAGAATAATTATGACAAAAACTATATATATAAATAAATATATATATATTCCTTAGTTAAATCATTATTACCAGGAATTTAATGTGGTGACGAAAAACAAATAACATCGCTATGCGAGGACAATAATTCATTAGTATGTAGAGCAACATTTTTTCTTCTCAAAGGGTGAAAATGTGATGAAACATGATTATCACATAATAATAATAATAAAATATAAGTATTTTTATGATAACAAAATTACTATTTTAGGATGGTTACAAAAGTTTTAGATGTATTAGAAAAATAAATAAACAGAAATTTCTAGTATAGACGATTACCTCTTCATAAGTAGACTTCCTTCAAATTTTACCTTAAGTGGATTGCAGTTTGTATTTTGGGAATAACATAACATATATAAGTTTGATAAGCTTTTTTAGAGGTGAAATAGTTTGGTGGTGGTGGATCTATGAAACTAAATGTGGTTTAATAAAAATTGGGAAGGGGTATCCATTTTATAATTGAGGGGAGAGGCATTCCAAGAATTTAATAAAATATTAAATTAATATAAATTATGTTTCGGGTAAAAATGGTTAAAAATTTATAGAGTTTGTATATAAAATGGGGATCAGTAGAAAACCTAATATCCAATTGAATTTTGAAAAAAATTTGGTATGTTTAGGCCCTTATCTTTTAGTTTTAACAACTACTAACCCTTTGAAAATCACCTTAATATTATAGTTTTCCACAATTTAATTGTAAAAAATGTATCCATAAGAGGAAAAAGAACCATACTAAACCCTTATGAATGCTTATAACCAAATCATACACAATTAAAAATTATATGATTTGTTTTTTAAATTTAATTCATATTAAAAATTATTTTTTATTATGAAATATCAATAATGTCATTTATGACGTTATTAATTTAATTTGACAATAAATAAATCAAGAAAAAGATTTCATTCAAAAAAATACTTAAATAAAACCATGAATCTTCAAATATATCAAAATAATTCATGTAACACTATACATAATCTAATTTATATTCCTGTTAATATTTTAAAAATATTTAATTTTTTATTAATTGAATAAATATTGTGTTGGTGGTGCGTATGCATTTAAGATATTTATTATATCACTAAAAATTAAAAACAAATTACCATGATAAAAAATAATATATATTTGAAATTAATATCAAAGAAAAAACCTAACCACTTTTTTTCTTAGGAAATAATATTAGACATATTAGAGTCAAGAGTGAGACTTTTTGTTCTTATGCCTTTCTTGAAGTAATATAAAGGTAAATATCGAAGAAAAGCGACACCAAGTGGCCATATTGTTGTGTAATGGATTAAAATGACATAAATAAATTCCTTCAATAGGATTAATTAATGTTTTATATAAATTTTAAATCCTTTTCACACTTGTTTTAACGCTTATTTACCTAATTTACCCTTTATCGACGTGAGAAATTTTACCAATGTTAGTATTCATAATGTCAAAAAATAAAGGAGGTCATTTTTTACAAATTTTACATAGTTATTTTAACTATAGAATATGTTTTATAAAATATAATTCAAATATGTTACAAAAATAAATATATAAATGAACTCATAAAATTCGATGAAAAATGGTTTTTTCGAGAAATACCTTTTAAGTCAAAAAATGAACTTATAATAAAATATGGTATAATAATGATTAAAATATAATTTATTATATTAATTTTAAATAATTGATAATTTTGTTAATTTGTTAATAAAAGGAAATATGAAATTTTTTGAAGGAAATTACAATTTTATAAAAAAGAATTATTTCCACTATTCAATGAGAAATCAATATTTTTTTATGAATAAAACAACATCAAGCTAAGATAAAAATTACATGACGAATTAGAAAAATGATATAATTTCCACATAATAATATACTAAAATTCTAACATGGTTCATTTAAATTTAGTGTTGTGTGTAATTTAAGAAATTAATGAAATTTATTTAAGGAGAAATATATCAAAAAATGGAGGGTTGTTTCAATATACCCCTTATAATAATTTCACCCTTGAAATTTTAAAACTGAAATAAAACAATTTTTTATACTTATAACTATTCAAATCCTCATGCTCCAAGATAACTTCCTTAAATTTCTAATTTCACAATGCATCTTTGACCATATAACTGATCTTTTTTCGTAGCACTTTATCTCAATGATATAGAATTTCTACCTATTGTTCCACATTAGACATATCTTTATATAGAGGTACAATGCAACATCCCAATTAAATAAAGAATAATATTTTTGATTTATTATTAATATTTTTGAATTAAATATTAATTTTACTTTAAATAGGATTCTATGTACGATAGCCTGCCCGATACGCAATAACATGTTTTTTTTGAAATCTTACGTTGCACACTAATAATAGAATATTATTATTTTAAATGGTAGTTAACGCCTCACCATTGTGCTGGATAGAATGAATAAAAATTACTATAATATGATTATACATGTTTTTAAAATGTTTTTACATTTATCCAGTAAATGTTAGATGCTTAAAATGTGAATGAATCTAATTTCAAGCATAATTTTCTTTAAAAGGTCGATTTACAACCTTTTAATGGAAAACCATTTTTAAATCTAACTTTTGTCATTATTATATGTTCTATTTGACAAAATAAAATTCTTCTTTATAATCGGGATATCAAAATTTACTTTGGATGAAATTTTGGTTTTTTTCTGATAAAGTTCATTTTTTTAATGAAGTGTGAAAGATTCTGTATTTTCATTCAAAAGAGTTTTTTTATCTAATTTATTTATATGGTTAAATTATCTTTTTTAATTGGATCTAAAGTTTAATTAGAATATTTTTTTAATATTTTATCCAAATTTTTACATTGGAATTAATTTCACATTTAAATTGGACATAAACAAGTGTCAATATTTTAATAGTTATTATTTCTTAAAATCACCCTTTTTGTTTTAACAGCGGGAATTAATTTTAAATTAATTTCCGCCACTTCTGTGTTTTGAATTTGGAAAAATGGATTCCATACTTGGAATCAGTAGATCCATATAGTGTATATAGGTATCTTTTATTTTTATACATTTTAAATATTTACTTCAATAAATATTTTATTTTCCACGGTTAAAGGGTAAATATAGTAAAAAAGGTATAATATAATATTATAATAATAATAAATTACACTAACATGTGTCTTAATCCTATTTTTTGATACATAGCTGACCATGGGCATCCTTGGGTCTAATTTGGGACTACATGGAGCCACATGGGAGTAATAATGACATTTTATATTAATTAATTTAAAGTAATGACAAAAATGACAAAAACAAATATATTATAGTAAATAAACTTTTACATGGGGTTATATAAGATCACGTTTCGACTAAAAATAGTATTTAGAAAGATAAAAAATATTTCATACATCATGGTGTTTTTTTTATAATTTTCTGACATCAAATAAATTAAATTATTTATGACACAATAATGATGGAATATTTACCCCGTTAATAAATCATTTAAATAAATAAGATTATAAGTATTAAAAAAATATCCAAAACCTATCCAATTAATATGGTATTATTTTATTTTGAATATTAGTCATCTTATATTTGATATTAATGAATAGTTGACCTTTTGGAACTGAAGATGAGGTTATAATAAAATAATTGTTGCAAACTTTCCTAAAGAGCCCCTCCTCTCCCTTATAAAAAGCCCCCACTTATAACCCATTTATCACACTTTTCAAGACATTGGATCATGAAAACTCTAAAACAAATATCCAAAGATCCCTCTCTTAAACCTAGAATCCATACCTTAGGAAGAATGCACTTCAAGAAACCCTTTTGGTTCAAACAAATGGGAGTTACCTGATTTAAAGGAAACATCTTCTCTTAAGTTCATTTGTTTTATTTTTCTTTTCCAACCCTTTAAACAATTTTATTTCATTTATTTTGTAATAAAACCAGTATCCTCAATATACTAGTATGTTTTTATGAGATGTATTCTAACAACACTTACACACACCTCCATCTAATGGGTGAAGAACATAATGTTTCTATGGATAGGAAGCTAACGTCTCACGAAACGATGATTGTTGAATTATCTCCTACCGCCTCTCATGGTGGCCATTATGATGGAAATAAATTTATATATGATATATATTATGTTTATGTTTTTTATTATTATTTATTTTTCATTTATAGCATACCATTATTGTTTCCATAACAGGTACATGCGATAATTTAATTTTAGGAAGTGCGGACTACCGCCCCCTCAAAGTGATATGACTTGTTAATGCCTTATGTGGGATGAATAAAGTATGGTGTTAATGATTTTATTTGAGATGTTATACTGGAATTATAATATACATATGTATCATTATGTTTTCATCCATTAAAAATCAGAATGAAAATTAAAGTAGCGTTCATGTGTACGTACGACTTACCGTCTCCATGAACGGTGCATTTCATTTCTTACCTCCAAATGTTATTTACTAATATATATACATGTATATAATGGAAATATATTATATATATGATATCTACATCATTAATATCATTCTGGAGATAATGGATATTTGACCACATGGACTACTTGTAATTATATGTTGTTCATTTTTACTCAAGTAGGAAATATCGACGAAACAATCATTAATAACATAAATGATTACATAATGCTTATAACATGGTAATAAGTGATATAAAAGGAATAATAAACTTGAAAAAGGATCTTATGAAAGTATAAATTAACGTTAGTTTATTATTCCGAAGATTAAAGAACGATCCCGTCAAGTCGGACATGAGGTAAAGGACTTCATCTCAATCCCCTTTCATTGAAGAATATTTTGTTTTATTCTCAACTTTATATTATACGGTGTATAAATTACTTTTAATTTTCATTTCATTCAATGGGAATATTTTCCTACGAGGCGTTTTACTAAATGAAAAAAATAATGTTTCTTTTTAACGTAAGCGGTGACAAAGACCTTTGCCCCCGCCGCGAGTATTATTTGATCTTTGGCTTCCTTACCAAGCCGTAATGTTTTTAAAAGGAAAATAAATACCATATACTCTCTTTATAAATTTTTGTATTGTTAATGGTTACTATATTGGATTTGTTATGCCAATATATTTAAATGATATATTGTTATTAGAATGTTTAAATGTTATCTTTATTTTATGTATATTTTATGTTTTATGAATATGTTATGGTTCTTGGGTACTGTTTACATATACAGGTGGTTCCGTGATAAACTTAGGGTGGGTGAGCTCGAGATATCTCTCCAATTCATTGGGTTATGTGACAGAGGTAAACATTAATGTTTCTCCAAAGATATTTAGGGAATATAATGTGATGGGTATTCCATATATAACTCCTTATGTTGCTATTATAGCAACAATGTAAGTATGATATGGATGCCACATGTTACCTTTATGATTCTTGTTTTCTATTTTGTTAATAATAAATCTTAGGATTTAATGAGGTATGTTAAAGATCTTATGTTATGTTTGAAATGATGAACTAATATTTTCATTCATTTTTTTATAACCCTTACTGAGATTTTTATGCTCATCCCATGTTTTGAAATGTTTTTCATAGGACTTAAAGATGAATAAGGTCAAGGATGGGATCAAAGAATATTCATGTTGTCTAAATCAAGGAACTAGACATGACCCTTTTTCTTTGAAGAGTTTTTATATTGTAAAAAAATGGAAACTAAGTGGAAGTGTCTACTTTATAGTCTTTTAAGATGTAATAGTTATGTCCTAATTCTCTAAAACTCTAAACGTGAAAAGATCCTCAATGAGAATTATTCATTTAATTCAAGATTATGTAATGACTTAAGGTCGGGTCCTTATAGTTCGTATCAGTGGTTGGTTTAAACAACATTAGGAAGTAGAATATTGTTAAATTAATGTCCATAAATTAATTTATGGTAATATTGAAATGATATATCATTTACAGATTACCACGTTGCTTTGCCTATGATATTTATATGTTTAGAATGGTTTTCTGTAGATGAAACAAGGCAGTTATGATGGGACGACATCAGGAGGAAGAAAAACATCCAAATCAGCAACATGAGAAGGTCAGAATCAGAACTGAATAGTTTGTTGCAGTGATGGAACAGTTGAATCAGGCTATAAATGGTTGTGGTATCCATGCATGAGATCATCCAGATCAACCAAAGAGGAACATGTCCGCAGTAGAGAATTTTATAAGTCATCATCCCCCATCATTCAGATGATCATCTGATCCTATGCTAGTAGAAAGGTGGATTAAAGCACTGGATAAATTTTTTTTGTCATGGGGTGTTCATAACACGAAAAGTTTAGTCTTTCTATTTACTGTTTTGAAGGTGAAGCTGATCAGTGGTGGTCGATGGTGAAAAATATCAGGGATAGTGAGGGGATTGATGCACTTGATTGGGATGAATTCAAAGGTATGTTCCTTGAAAAATATTTTCATTTGGTGGTTTGACATAGGATGGAAAAACAATTCCTAGAATTTATCTAGGAGGATGACTCAGTGGCTTCTTATGAAGCCATATTCACTCGACCCACAGGGTATGCTCTGAATTTCATATGAGATCTTGATAGTAAAATCAACCGTTTTTACTCAGGATTAAATCCAAAGTATCTAAGGGATTTAGATTCTAATGAGTTCAAAAGTTATGAAAAACTTGTTCTTTGTGCGGAGACGGTGGAAATGGAGTTTTCCGATGATCATGTATTCTTTGACAAACAACAGAATAAGTGGTCGAGGTGGTAGGTGAAAGGGAAGAACTCCCCAAAAAAGTCTGATGGTAAGAAACTTAAATTTACAGTTTGTGAAAATTGTGTTAAAAATCATATTGGGGAATGTATTTTAAATTATAGTAAGTGCTACCGATGTGGTAAAATGGGACATAAGGATCGTAATTGAACAAAAAAAGATCAAGGTAACGGTAATACAAAATATGATTTACAGTCAGCAAAATGTTTTAAGTGAAATGAAATGGGCCATTATGAAAATGAGTGTCCAACGAAGAGCTCAACTGAGGGAAAGTATCCAGACTATAAGCATAAAGGGGTGGTGAAATCCTTTAAAACTACTTCAGCAGATGTTGTGAAACCAAATGAAGTAGCATTAGGTACACTGTTTGTTTGCTCAGATTATGCCAATGTGTTGTTTGATTTAGGGTCTACACACTCTTTCATTTCTAATAAGTTTTCTACTAAATTGGGAATTCCATCTCAAGTTATGAATACAGAACTTATGATAAAAACACCTTGAGGAAATATTGAGACAAAAATAAAACTTAAGAACCTTTATGTCCTTGTGTGCAGAAAGAATCTACCTGCAAACCTTATTGTTTTTCCTCTAGTAGTGTTTGACATCATTTTACGTATGGATTGGATTTCTGTTTATCATGCTAAGATTGACTTCAGAGCTAACGATGTTTCTTTTCAGAAACATTTTCAGTTTGTATACAAGAATGAACCCTTACTTTTGATAACATATCAGGAGGCTCAGAAACTATTAAAACATGGAATGGAATGTTACCTTGCACATATTGTTGAAAATAAAGGAAGTGTTGAGATTAATGATTTTACAGTGGTAAATGAGTACCTTGATGTTTTTCATGATGAGTTTCCTAGTATTATACCTGACCAGGAAGTTGAATTTAATGTTGGCTTAGTGCCTGATGCTAAACCAATTTCAAAACCCCCTTATCGAATGACTCAAATTGAACTTTTGGAGTTAAAGAAGAAATTACAGGAGTTATTAGATAAAGGTTTCATTCGACCTAGAATATCTCCATGGGGTGATGTTGGATTATTTGTTAAAAAAATATGGTTAAATAGTACTTTTCATTGATTATAGAGCATTGAATAACATCACTGTTAAGAAAAAGTATCAATTGCCTCTTATTGATGATTTGTTTAATCAGCTACAGGGAGTTCAGTATTTTTCAAAGATTGATCTGAGTTCGGGGTACCATTAGTTGAAAGTAAAGGAAGAAGACATTCGGAAGACCGTGTTTCGTGCTAGATATGGCCATTATGAATTTGTAGTTATGCCTTTTGGGTTAACCAATTCACATGCTGTATTCATGGAACTTATGAATAAAATTTTCCATGAGTTCTTGGATAAGATTGTGGTTTTGTTCATTGATGATATTTTCGTTTTCTCCAAAAGTAAATAAGAACATGAAATTCATTTAAGGGTTGTCTTGAAAACTTTAAAATAAAATAAACTATATGGAAAATTCAGCAAGTGTGAGTTTTCGTTACAAAAAATTTCTTTCCTTGGTCACATTGTTTCAAAACATGGCATAACTATTGATACTATTAAAATGAAAGTTGTTAAATAATGGCAAAGATCCACAAATATAAATGAGATCCATAGTTTTCTTTGTTTAACAGGTTATTACTGAAGGTTTGTTGATAATTTTTCACAGTTATCTATTCCAATGACTTAATTAACCCGAAAAGGTGTTAAGTTCATTTAGACAAAAGAATGTAATGATTATTTTTAGGAATTGAAAAGAATATTAGTGAATGCTCATGTTTTGGAACTACCTTCCAGAAATGGTGAGTTTGTTATTTACAGTGATGCTTCATTGAAAGGACTTGGTTGTGTCCTCATGCAGAATGATCAGATAATTTCTTATGCTTCATGTCAGTTGAAACCCCATGAGTACAATTTCCCTACGGATGATTTAGAATTAGATGCTCTGGTTTTTGCATTAAAAATTTAGAGGCATCATTTTTATGGAGTGAAATGTGAAATATAAAATCACTACAAAATTTTGAAGTATATATTCACTCAAGAAGAATTGAACATGAGATAGAGGAGATGGTTGGAATTAACCAAGGATTATAATTGCACGATCCCTTACCATCCTGGAAAAGAAAACAAAGTTGATGATGCTTTGAATCGAAAAAGTAATGCTTCATTAACCATGCTACGTTTGGAACGAGATCCTTTGGTTTTTGATTTGATAAACTTTTGCATAAATGTTATTGATGCAGGCAATTATTCTGTTTGGTTTCAGGTGTCAGTGGAGTCATCTCTGTCTGATACAATTAAGCGAGTGCAGAAAGAAGAAAGTGAGTTATAGAAAAAGGTTGATTTGGTTTAGAAGGATAATTTTCTTGAATTTAAAATTGATAATGATTGTGTCATGATGTTTGGAAAGATATTATGTGTGCCCTATGATTCACAGTTGAAGAATGAGTTGTTCTGTGAAGCTCATAGTTCTCTATTTTCAGTTCATCTCGGTAGTACTAAGATGTATATAGATCTTCAGAAGTATTTCTAATGGGATGGAATGAAATGAGATGTTTTTGACTTTAGTGTGAAGTGATTGACTTGTCAGCAGGTTAATGTTGAGTGGATGTTTCCAAAAGGGATTCTTCATTCTTTACTGGTGCCAGAGTGGAAATGGGAAAATATATCCATGGACTTTGTTGTGGGATTAACAAAGACATCTAGAGGTAATAATGCAATCTGAGTTACTACAGATCGATTGACTAAATTGGATCATTTCCTTCCTCTTTGAGATAATTTGTCTCTAGATCAACTTTCTTGGTTGTATGTTAAAGAGATTGTTGGGTTGCATAGTGTTCCCCTCGCCATTGAATCTGATCGTGATCCCAGGTTTACATCTATCTTTTGGAATGGCCTTCATAAGTGATTAGGTACTAAATTAAATTTTAGTAGATCTTTTCATCCTCAATCGGATGGGCAGTCAAAACGAAAAATTCATACCTTGGAGGATACGCTACGAGCTTGTTCATTAGATTTGTGGGGAATTTGGGACCAGCATATTTCTTCGGTTGAATTTTCATATAATAATAGTTTTCATTCCAGTATACAAATGGATCCATTTGATGCATTATATGGAATGCGTTGTCGGACTAAAACTTTTTGGATTGAAGTAGGTGAAAGAAATATGATGGGGCTAGAATTGGTATAAGAGATGGCATAAAAATTTCAGTTGATTCAGAAGAACATGAGAACATCTCAGAACAGGTAGAAAAGTTATGCTGATAAACAGAGAAAGGATCTATCTTTCGATTATTGTGATCATGACTTTCTCAATGTTTCTCTATGGAAAAGTGTGATGTGTTTTGGTAAGAAGGGAAAGTTGAGTCCGAGGATCATTGAAACTTATGAATTCCTAGATAAAGTTGGAACAGTTTCATACAGAGTGGCTTTAACTCCAAGTTTATCTTAGGTACACAATGTTTTTCATGTTTCCATGTTGAGAAAGTATATGTCAGATCCATCTCATGTTTGGAACCCAGAGGTAGTTCAGATGGAAGAGAATCTCTCCTATGAGGAACAAACAGTCAATATTTTTTACCGTAGAGAGAAAGTGTTGCGAAATAAAGTAATTTTTTAGGTAAAGGTTTTGTGGAACACCATATGGTTGAAGAGGCAACATGGGAATCTGAAAATGTTATAGGGGATAAATACCCCTACTTATTTGATAAGTGAATAAAAATTACGAGGACGCAATTCCCAAAAGGGGGGAAGGATGTAACATCCCAAGTAAATAAAGAATAATACTTTTAAATGTTTATTAATATTTTTGAATTAATTTTTAATTTTACTTTAAAGGGGATGCTGTGTTTGATAGTGTACCTGATACACAACAGTGCGTTTCTTTGAAATCTTACGTTGCACACTAATAATATAATATTATTAAATTAAATGGTAGTTAACACCTAGACATTGTATTGGAGGGAATGAATAGAACTGACTACAATATTATTATTCATGTTGGTAACATGTTTTTACATTTAACTAATAAATGTAAAAACCTTAAAATGTGAACGAATCTAATTTTAAGCACAATTTTCTTTAAAAGGTCGATTTACCACCTTTTAATGGTGAACCCTTTTTAAATCCAATTTTTGTCACTCTTATATGTTCTATTTGAAAAAAAAATTCTCCTTTAGAATCATGACATTAAAATTTACTTTGGATGAAATATTTTTATTTTTATGATAAAGATTCTTTTTAATGAATAGTGAACGATTCTATATTTTAATTCAAAAGTGATTTTTAATATAATATATTTATATGGTTAGATTATCTTTTTAATTGGTTATAAAGTGTAATTAGAATATATTTTTACTAGTTTATCCAATGTTGGACATTCTAATTAATTTCACTTTGAAATTAGACATAAGAAAGTGTCAATCTTTTGATAGTTATTATTTCTTACAAACACTCTATTTATTTTGACATCAGGAATTAATTTTAAATTAATTTCTGCCACTTCAGTGTTTTGAGTTTGGAAAAATGGATTCTATATTTGGAATCTCTAGGTCCAAATTGTGTAAATAGGTAACTTTTATTTTTATGCATTTTAAATATCTACTTCAGTAAATATTTTACTTACCATGATTAAAGGGAAAATATAGTAAATAAAGGTAAAATATAATATTATAATAATATTAAATTACCCTAACATGTATCTTAATACTATTGGTTGATACATATACTACCGTGGGAATCCTTGGGTCTATTTTGGGACCCCATGGGGCCACATGGGAGTAATAATGACATTTTCTATTAATTAATTTAAAGTAAATACAAAAATAACAAAAACAAATATATTTTAGTAAATAAATTATTACATGGGGTTATATAAGTTATCATTTAGACTATAAATATTATTTGGAAATCTAAATAGATTTCCTACAACATGGTATTTTATTTTATAATTTTTGGTCATCAAATAAATTAAATTATTTATGACACAATAATGATGGAATATTTACCCCATTAATAAATGATTTAAATAAATAAGATTAAAAATATTAAAACAATATCCAAAACCTATCCAATTCAAATGGGATTATTTTATTTCAACCATTAGTCATATTAAATTGGATAATAATGAATATTTGACCTTTTGAAACCGAAGATGAGGTTATAATAATATAATTGTTTCAAACATTCATAAAGAGCCCCTCCTCTCCCTTATAAAAGCCCTCAATTCTAACCCATTTCTCACACATATCACGCCTTTTTCTCATAAACCCTCTACTCCAATAAGCTCTCAAGATCCCTATCTCTAACCTAGAAGCCTTACCTTAGGCAGAAAGTACTTCAAGAAACCCTTTTGGTTCAAACCAAAGGCAGTTAGCCGATTTAAGGGTAACGTCTTCTCTTAAGTTCTTTTGATTTATTTTACTTCTCAAACCCCCTAAACAATTTTATTTCCTTTATTTTGTAATAAAACCAGTATAATAAATATATTATGATGTTTTTAGGAGAAGTATTCGAACTACACTTACACACACCTCTATCTAATAGGTAAATAACATAATGTTTATGTGGATGACAAAATAACACCTCACAAAACGATTATTGTTCAATTATCTCCTACCACCTCTCATGGTGGCCATTATGGTGGAACTATATTTATATATGATATATATTATATTTATTTTTTCTTTATACTTCTATATTTATCATTTAGTGCATACCATTATGGTTTCCATAATGGGTAAATGAGATAATTTTATTTTAGGAAGTACGGACTACCTCCCCCTCAAAATGATATGACCCGTTAATGATTTATGTGAGATGAATAAAGTCTGGAGTTAATGATTTTATTTTAGATATTATACTATAACAATAATATAAATATGTAAAATTATTTTTTCATTCCATTAAAATATAAAATGGAAATGAAAGTAGTGTTCATGCGTACGTACGACCTACTGTCTCCATGAACGATTCATTTCACTTCTTACCTCCAAATGTAATGTAATAATATTAATACATGTATATAATGGATATATATGATATATATGATATCTAAATCATTAATATATTTCTCTAGATAATGTATATTTGATCACATAAACTACTTGTAATTATTAGGTGTTCATTTTTACTCGAGTACCAAATATCGGCGAAACAACCGTTAATAACTTAAATGAATACATAATGTTTATAAAATGGTAACAAGTGATATAAAAGGAATAATAAACCTGAAAATGGTTCTTAAGAAAGTATAAATTATCTTTATTTTATTATTCAGGATATTAAATAATGATTGAGTCAAGTCGGACATGAGGTAAGGGACTTCGTCTCAATCCCCTTTCATTGAGGCATATTTTTTTTTATTCTCAACTTTCTATTATATAGTGTATAAATTCATTTGACTTTTCATTTCATTCAAATGGAATATTTTTCTATGAGTAGTTTTACTAAATGACAAAAAAAGAATGTTTCTTTTTAATGTAAGTGGTGACAACGACCTTTTCTGCCACCAGGGAGTATTATTTAATCTTTGGCTTCATTAACAAGTCGTAATGTTTTTTAAAGGAAAATAAAAACCATATACTCTTTTTACGTATTTTGGAATTGAAAATGGTTAGGATAATGGATTTGTTATGTCAATATATTTAAATGATATATTTTTATTATAATGTGGAAATGTTATCTTTCCTTTATGTTTATTTTATGTTTTTTGAATATGTTATTGTTCTTGGGCATTGTTTACGTATATGGGTGGTTCCGTGATAAACCTAGGGTGGGTGAGCATGAGATATCTCTCAAATTCATTGGATAACATGACATAGGTAAAGGTGAATTTTTCTCCTATTAGATTTAGGGATTATATTGTGTTGGGTATTCCAAATATAACTCCCTACGTAGATGTGTTAGCTACAATGTAAGTATGATATAGATGCCTCATGTTAACTTTATGATTTAGGTTTTCTATTATGTTAATCATAAATCATATTATTTCATGAGGTATGTTAATGATCTTATGTTATGTTTGAAATGAGGAACTAATGTTTTCATTCTTTTTTTTATAACACTTACTGAGCTTTTTATGCTCATCCAAAGTTTTGAAATGTATTTCACAGGGCTTAAAGATGAATAGGGTCAAGGATGGGATCAAGGAAAAGTCATGATGTCTAAAACATGGAACTAGACATGGCTCTTTTTCTTTCAAGAGTTTTAATTTTGTAAAAAAATGGAAACTAAGTGGAAGTGCCTACTTTGTAATCTTTTGAGATGTAATAATTATGTCCTAATTCTCTAAAACTCTAAACCTGAAAATATCTACAATGTGAATTATTCATTTAATTCAAGATTATGTAATGTTTTAAGGCTGGGTCCTTATATTCAACCTATTATTTTAGTTCATATGAATGATCTAGTATGTATTTTCATAGGAGAGATACACAGAAAACGTCATGGAAATTAGAGATATTATGTGTATTCTTCGAGAAATAAGAAACTATCTAGATATGAGAAATAATTTCAATGGTGTTGATATATATAGGGATCAACCTTCCCTTCATTACAAATCTGATAACATTTTTTCTAGTAGATATTCATTGGAATAAGTTTTCACCAACATTAATATCTAGATGTAGAATGACCTTTATCTTTATTTAACATTAGTACATGATTAATTACAAAATATGACACTTAATATAACCAAAAACATTTAATATTTAAGGGTATTATATAATTAGGTGCATTAAATAATAACTGAAAATATGAAATATATCCTCTTTATTGAAATACTCCATAACATGTTCTTAATATTCCATCATACATTGAACGTCATTGGATTTATAGAGGATAAACATAATAAATGGGTATACTATAATCACATTAATAAAATAAAAATGTAATAAAGGGATACATGTTAGAAAAATAGGCATATAAACGGGGTATAAAAAGATTAAGACTCAGAAACAAGAATAGTGAGAGATGATATAGAATGATAATCATAACATGAGAAATGTGAAAAAAACATAAAACACTAAATCATAAAAATATTTCAAGTTTAAAATTCCAAGAAATCATGGTGGAAAAATCCCCATAAAGTAATTAGTTTTTCTCCTAGTCCCAACATGATGTATCGTGATACAAAACATTACCCAATGCATTAGAGCACTATCTGGGCACACCCATCATAATCATTTCATTCCCATGCTTAAGTGCACCACATAGATCATCAAATAAGGATTAATTAATCATCATAATTTATTCCATAATCAATGAGTTTGGAATAAAAACATGAAATTC
This sequence comes from Viscum album, assembly GCA_963277665.1. NCBI lineage: Eukaryota > Viridiplantae > Streptophyta > Magnoliopsida > Santalales > Viscaceae > Viscum > Viscum album. The sequence continues at coordinate 877,701,800 of OY728153.1, read as the reverse complement.
CCCAATAAAAAGAATATTTCAATAAAGGTGAACAAACTTGGTAGGAAAAGAGTATGGTATTCACTTCACAATTGGTTTGACATAAAAAAATCATTGTGATAATTTGGCAGTATAATGACGTGACTTAGAGACTCATTAAAATGGGTTGACGAGAGGGAAAGGGATATATCATCACATAGACATAAAATGGTAAGTAATAGGGAAATTTATAAACATATCCCACATTATAAATTTTGAATAGGAGACACAATGTAATGAAGAAAAATGAATAAAGAAAATAATCCTAACTGTTGTTCTGCAAGGTAACTAGTGTACAAAAAGGATCACAAGAGGCATAATGAGAGTTAAAGGGGGATAAAATTATTTATATATAAAATTTATATTAAAGGGGATATGAAATAATATATCTCATCACTATCAAACTGAATTTAGGAAGCATAACATTAAAAGTGATGCTTGAATAAAAAGTGAAGAGATAAATCCCTTACAAAATATCATCATAGTAATGGCTTAGATACAGGTCCAAACAAGAGAGTTTACATAATATTTCATTAAAATAACATCAAATGGATTCTAAGGGAATGTTTATAATAAAATTAAATTTTAAACAATTGAAATTAAGTGAAAAAATTCCAAAGAAAGTTCTTGAATTGAATAGAGAGGAAAGTGAGGAAACCTTACTTGAATGTTTCACTCAAAATGCTTGGTAGGGGATTTGTTAGAGATTTAGGGAATATTATTAGTACTATAATTAGTATAGGGAAAATTGTGACATGATGAAATGATTTTGAGTGATGATAAATGGGTGCTTGGAGGGGTATATATAGGAAAAGCGAAGGATTTATTTAATATTTTGGTTTTCAAATCTACATAATAAAATATCCAAAACCCCAAACCATCCCATGGATTCTAAAAAAATTAGAGTGGAATAAATTATTTTATTAGGTAAAGGTATTAACTTAATAAAACAATTCCCTTGCTTATGTGGAGGTGAGTCACACTCTTAAAAAATAATTTTATAACCTTAAAATATAATATATGTTTTGGAGGACTAATAATGGATTTTCAAAATAAAAAAAATAAGCTTAAAATTAAATTATTTTAAACTGAAAACATATATTTGGTCATGTTTCCAATTTATAATAATTATTAATGAACTTTTGGATCACTATGATGTCATAATACACAATGTATATTTAAATGGTATTTTATTTTTTCCCAAAAATTTGACTGTCTTAGAAAATTATGAAACATTAACCATTGTATAATTTATAAGTTATTATTCCAAAAATAATAATCATTTTATGTAAATAATTTTATAAATATTTTAATTTATACTTTAAATGAAACAAACATTTATTTATAAATGTTTAGTTTCTGAAAAATAACAGTTTATCGCACCCTTATAAAAAATATATTTGAATTAAAAAAATTATATGATTTTTAATATTTGATAAAAATTTATTCAATAATAAAATTTTACAAAAATATTATTTATTTAAAAAATAAATTGATTCTTCAAAATAAATTCTTTAACAGAATTTGAATATTACACAAAATTAATATTCACATTTTATAGTATAAAATTCATAAATAAAGTAACAATAAATGGATGAAAATATATTAATTATTCTATAGAAAATAAATTTAGTGGATCTTGATACATATCCCTATAATACACCAGTGTACACCCTTAGAGTAAGGTGTGCATTAGTTGGAATTTCTGGGGGTGGTTCTGAAACATGGTTTGGGTTATGAACTCGATGAGATTGAACTTCTCCCGTAAATTGTTTTTCCCGTGCTTAAGTTGTAGGATATCATATTGGCCTTGGTAAAGGGAATATCCCAATGATTATATCACCCTAATATTCTCTAATATATGTGATTCATATGGTTTGATCCTTCTTGTTGAGGCCATCACTTGCTTTGTCTATGACTATTGTATTTATTAAAACCCTATATTAATACTAATCATCTGAAGAATGTTCAATGGATATATTATAAACAATAATGATTGATAATGGAGAATTTTATCCAATAGGATAAAAGAAATTTAGTTCATGTGTTTTTTGTAACAATCTTACATATTAAGGAATTTAAATAATACAAAAGGTGGAATTTTTTAACAATAGTTTGGGTCATTATAATATCCACCCTTATGAAAATTTTCTCTCAAAAGTTTCTTCTCCCATACTAAAAAAATGAGGGTAACTCTTCTTTATCAACTACCTAGGTTCCCACATTAAATCTTAATATTTTTGGTTTCTCCAAAACACTTTTACGAGGTGAATTGTTTTATTCCATAGATCTTTTTCTCTATAATCTAATATTTTCACCGGATACACCTCATCGGAAAGGTCATTCTCTAATGGTATCACCCTTGGATTGAGCACATAGGATGGGATTTGTATGTAATTTCTCAAGAGGGATAGATAATGTACATTATGTACCTGAGATAGGTTTTGTTGGGGTGGTAGTCAGTAAAACACCTCTCCGATGCGATTTAAGAACTCAAAAGGGTATATATACCTTAGACTAAGATTTAAATTATTCCAAAATTTCATCATTGTCATCAATATAGATATGTGGATAAATAACATGTCACTAATATAAAACTCTAGGTTTCACCGATGATTGTCAGCAAAACACTTCTATTGACTATGAGTACCTTTGATGTGATGCATAATGGTCTTAACATTCTCCCCCATTTTTTAGACTATTTCAGTACCTAACAGTTTTCATTCCCCATATTCATCCCAATATGCATGTGTTTTTCAACTATTACCATAATGGTCCTTATAGGGATCTATTTGGATGACCAATTGTAAACTATTTTTGTAAGGGAACTCAACCATTGAAAGATTTTGGTCCCATAATCCCTTGAAGTCCACAAAAAAATCACAACATGTCTTCCAATGACTGAGTAGTCCTCTCACTTTGGCCATCCTTTTTAGGAAAACAGGACATACGTTTTTCAACATAGTTTTAAGATATTTTTAAAGACTTTTGCATATGTTGGATGAAAATCTCATATATTGATTGGTTACAATCAATAGAGGAACTCCATATAGCCTTACCACTTCTCTGATTTATATCTATTCTAGTTGATCCAGAGAGAAGTCTTATCATATTGTAATAATGTGATATATCTTTGCCGGATGATCCACAAAAACCCAAATATCACTGTTTCCCCTAGATGAATTCAGTTGTTTGGTGACAATGTTCATGGGGATGTTCTCCCATTTCAATGTTTTTTTGGGTAATAGTTTCATCATCCTCTTAGACTTCTTCCTTTAATCATTCACTTTATGGCATAATGTAGACATTGATGTATACTCAGTGATATCCTTCTTCATATTTTCTGACCAATCGTAGTCACATATATCATGACACCTAATTTCACATCCTGGGTGAATGGATAAAGTCGAACAATGTGCATAATCCAACTGTTCCTTTTATTTAGATTTGATGGAACCCACAGTCTTGACCCAAATCTCACAACGTCTTATTCTTTAACATTGAACTTTGAGATTTTACTTTTATTTATAACTGCCAATTTCTTCTAAATTTCCATATAATTTATTTGATAATCCTATAAACATTAGAAAATATATGGCTGAGAAATAATTTTGGAACTGATTTATGATCTTCCCTTATTTGTGATCCCCATGTCCATGCTATTCAAAACCTCGAATATTAGATCCTTCCCGATTCTAATAAATGATATAATTGATGGGTCCTTTATACTTAAAGAATTATTCACCTTATTTTCTATACTTTGATGGTAGTGTATTAGAGTAGTCATAATCCTTGATGAGATATACCCATATTTATTGGTGTATATTAATTTCTTTCTGTGTGAATATATATTTAAGGTTCTTGTGATCAGTATATATTTCACACTTCTACCAATAGAGATAATTCCTCCACATTTTCAATTAAAATATCTTATCTTCCAACTATAGATCATGTATATGGTCATTATATTATTGAAATTTCAACTTCTTGGATGAATACTACACAAATTTGTCTTTTTTCATCAACACACGTCCCAATCCCTTCTTTGAAGCATCAATGAATACTACAAATATTTCTATACTTGTGGGAAGCTTGTGGTTATGGGATGTGATAATACTTATTTTAAACACATTCAAACTGTATTCACATTCATCATTCAAATAAAAATGGACTCCCTTTTGATTTATCTTGGTAAGAGGGTTTGATAATTGCGGAAAAGTTTTCACAAATCAGTGATAATACCCACCTAAACCAAGAAAACTACGAATATCTATCATAATTATTGTCCTCTACCATTATTCAATTTCATCAGCCTTTTAAGGGTCCACATATATGTCATTTCCTGTGATAATATGCCTAAGAAAGAGACTTTATTCAAATAGAACTCAAATTTTCCATACATGGCATAAAGCTACTCATCTCTTATGTTATTTAGCACAGTGGTAAAATTATCATCTGGATCCTCCTTACATTTTTTGTATATTATAATATCATCAATAAATACTACAATAATGATTTGAAGGTAATAAATAATGAATCTATTCATCAATTCCATGATTATTGTTTAAGAATTAGTGAGTATGAATGGAATCACCATGAACTCATAGGGCCTATACCTTATACGAAAAGTTATCATGGGGATATATTCCATCTACACACTTACTTGATAATATCATTAACCAAAGATCCCCCTTAGATAAGTATTGTGATCTACGTATCTAATCAAACAGGTCATCAATCAATGGAATATGATATTTATTCTTTTTTGTGATTTTTTTTAGATCATGACAATCAATGTAAAGTTAGATTGGCCCATCCTTCTTCTTAAAGATGAGTACTAATACACCCCATTGTGAATCACATGGGAATTTGACTCCTTTATATTGATTCCCACATATTTTTTTTTCCTTTTCTCCTCAAGTTCTAAAACATTCATTATATATGGAGTCTTGGATAATGGAAACGCCCCGTATTTAAGATCTATTTAAAATTCAACCTCTCGTCTAAGAGGATGACTAGAAAAATCATAGGAAAAAAGCATCAATATATTCCCTCATAATATGAATGTCTTTGAGGAAGGTTTTTTCCTTAGAATCAATCATTTGATTAGATATGTTTTCTCATAGGAAAATAATATCCATACTTGAGATGATGGTTTTGAAGAATATTCATCCTCCTCATTGAACTTGTACAAAATATGGTTAAATTTACAAATACAGAGTGTGATTTCATCCTCATGGAAAGTTATGTTGGATCTATATAGGGAAATCTAATACATACCCATAATTACATCAAATTACACAAAATAGATTATGAAAAGGTTTGAGGGGATGTTCATCCAACAAATTGTGATAGGGTATGAGTGATATAATTGGGACGTAAAATTTTTCCCATTTTCCATTTTCACCATCATCTATACTTCTATGCTTTATAGTGGTCTTTGAATAGTTCTACGAAACATTTGTAATATAAAATAATGAGCAGAACCAAAATAAAAAATTAAGTTCTATATTATTGAATGAATAACTAGCATACCTATCACAACATTGTTGTTAGAATTCACTTTGGTTCCAGTGATGGAAAAATATTTCCCTTGTTGCCTTGGAGTTTGTTGGTTGTCTCTGAGAACCATTATCTTAGGGAATTGATTTGGCAAGTGATCTGGTTTCTTGAAATTGTAGTAATGAACAATGTCCTAATAAGTATTCAATTTCTCTATCATATTAGTGGGTTTCTCATGTTAGTTTATGTTACATAGGTGTCATTACTTTTCACAACTAAATCATTTCTTTATCCCCTATAGTGAATTATCAGGGTGATGCTTTCCATACATTTGATTAGTGGGATGTTGGAATTCAATTCCACCATTATATTTCTCCATTGTAAAACCAAAAATAAACTTCAATTTTTTATTCTTATCCCTACTATACCCTTGAGATTCCCTGATATCTATTTTTACATTGAGGGCACATCAGACTCTTTCCTCACATTGAACAAAGTCTAGGATTTCTATAACTTTTTTATACTAGGCTTTATCCCAAAAAATTAATCAAAATTTAATTCAGGGGTATAGAAAAACATGAGGTGTATCATGCGAGTATTGTGATGTTTGGGTTGTACACCCTAATAGATTCATCTTTTTTTTTTGCGTTAGGTAAAGGAAAACCCTTTCTATTTTAAGACGGAGAGTGCGAGAAAAATATTATTCAATTTTTTTTTCGGAATTCCTTCCACTCTATCACCTCGATCTCTTCCTCTGGATTCCCATTCTTGATAAATGTACACCACTGATCAACTTATCCTTCCATATGATAAACATCAAGGAGAACCTTATCTTGATCGAATCATTGAAGGATGATTCATATATTCTCAATAGAGTTTATACAATATTATGTGATTAAGGGATAAGATGATCCATTTAAGGAAAGATGATTTTTTTCACATAAGAATCTCAATCTTGAATTTTTTCTCTATTAGGGGAGTTTGGAAGCTCCTATTGATCAATGCTAATATTCAAATCCTATGTCAATTGATAAATTATTTCCATGATGTTTAATATTCATTCTCCTATGATGTTTGGAATCTCCTTTGGGTAGTAATCACATTGTCTATTGCGTTGATTGTTTACAAGATTCCTCTAATTTATGGGCATTTTATAGAGTAAATGGAAAACTAAGGATGAGTATCTTTAAACAATTAAACTCATAAAATGGGAACCAATGGAAATATGGGGATAACATATAAATTTCATTTATTTACGTAACGAATGAATTCCTAGGATTCAATATATGTTATCCATGATATATTTAAGATCACGTGTTATTATATATATTTTTCTATTACATAAATAATGGTTCATAATGAGGTTATGAATTTACCAATTTATATCCCCTGGGTTTGTCAAAATAGTTTCATGGGAAGGCCCATTGTTGTGTACCAGTTTACCCCACGTTTGGACCAGATCACCTTTTTAGAGTTGTTACCCCTATGTATATATATTCCAAAACAATCTCCACTTGTAGTGACCATATACAGATTTATTTTATTTATAATATAATTACTCAATACTAACAAAAATTTAGGGATGTTTTCTTATACGTTGTATTATCCCTAAGTCTTCTTCAAGTGTTTTCAAACCCTAACCACAAAAAATTACTAAACTATTTATCTAATAGCAACTATAATAACCCTGATCATTACATAACCTTAATATACGATTACAAAAATAAAATTAGACTTAATAAAAAAAATATAAATAATAATAATGTATTTGTGAATTATGTACATTACATAAAAACATAAAACATGAAATACATCATCTTTATTGGATACCTCATTTACATGTTTATAATATTCCTTCGTACTTAAAACTATATGTTATAACATGGGAAAAAAATAATTATGGGGTGTTCTATAATCCCAGTAAGGAAATAAAAATGGAAAAATAATATACATGTAAGATAAAAGTTATATGAATGGGGAATAAAAATAGTTGGAATAATAAACATAAACAAAGAGACGTGATATCACATGATAATCCTAACATGAGAAATGTTGCAACAACTTAAAAAAATGAATCATAAAAATATGTCAGGGGTAAACTGACAAGACATCATGGTGGAAAAAGGGTCATAAATCAATTAGGTTCACTCTCTATCACAACATGAAGTATCATGATACTAAAAAATACTAAATTCATTAGATAACTATCAGGGAGCACCCATCATAATCATTTAATTTTCTTGCATAAGTGTTCCACAAAGATCATACAACATGGATTTAGAAACCATCATAATTTATTCTACGATTATGGAGTGTGGAATACATACATGTAATTCCACAATCAAAAGTATATATTTCTAAATGTGAACACCCTTTATAGGAAATGGGTACAATATACACTACATAATTAGTTTGTCATAAAAAATCATGGTGATGTATTGGTAGCATAACAACGCTTCATAGAGATTTATAAAAATGGGTTGATGAGAGAAAAATTATCTCTCATCACATAGAAATAAAATTGGAAAAAATTGGGTGATGGATAAATATATCCCATATTAGAAATTGGAAATATAAGGTGTAAGGAAATAAAGAGATGAGAATTAGTTAAACAATCCTAACTGATTTTGGGCATGGTAGTAGGTGTATAAAAGGATACTAGTAGGATTAATGGGAGTAAAATGGTTCTATCATCATTTATGAATAAAATTTAATGTAATGGGGATATGGTAGAATATATCCCATCATGAAAAAACTGAAATGATGAAGAATAACATAGAAAGGGATGCTAGAATAAAAAGAGAGGAGATAAATCCCTTACAAAATTTCGGTATAGTAACGACCAAGATAAACGTCAAAACGAGAGGTGATAAATAATATATCATAAAAATAGAATCAATTGGATAGTAAGGAAATGTTTATAAATAAATGAAATTATAAAAATGTACAATTAAGTAGAAAAATTCCAATGAAGGATATTTAATTGAAAGGAGGAGGAGAAAGTGAGGGTCCCTAACATGAGTGTGTGACTCCAAAGGCTTGAGAGGGGATTATTAAGAGCACGAAAGAGGCTTTGAAGGACTCTATGGGATGGAAGGAAGAGTTCAGACGTTCTAAAATGAGTTTTAGTGATGAGTAATTTGAGAGTGGGATGATTTATATAGGAAAATAGGGGTATTTATTTATGATTTTAGTTTTGGAATCGACATAATAAAATATCCAAAACCACAAGACATCACACTGTTTTACAATGGTTTATACCAAATGGGAGTTTCATACCAATTTTTATTATGGAAGGGTTTTAACTTAATAAAATAATTCCCTTTCTCATGTAGAGGTGAGTCACACTCTTCAAGGAATAATTTTAAAACCTTAAAAATATATTATATGTTTTGGAGGGCACATAATAGAATTGAAAAATAAATAAAATAAAATAAATAATTTATTTTAGATTGAAAACATATATTAGGTCATGGATCCCATTTATATTAATTATCCCATCCATTTTGGGTCATTACGAGTTCATAATAGGAAAATTATATTTATATGGTATTTAATTGTTTTACCTGAAAATTCGACTGCCTCGGAAAACTATGAAAAATTCACCATTCGATAATTTCAACAATTTGATTCCAAAAATAATATTTATTTTATCTAAATAATTTTATAAATATGTTACTTTTCACTTAAAAAATACTCTTCGACATTTATTAAGGAATCCTAAGTGAACAAACAATTTTTCAAACCCTTATAAAAATTACATTTGATATCATTATAATTAAAATATCATTTATATTTGATAAAAAGTTATTTCATAATAATATTGTATTAAAATATTATTTAATTTCAAAATAAATTAATTTATCTAATAAAATTCCTTAATTGAATTTGAATATTACAAAAAATTACTATTATTGTTTTATAGTATTCAAGTCATTTAAAAAGAAACAATAATAGGATGAAAATATATTAATTATTCTATAAAAATAATGTACATATTCATATTTCTAGGGTCTTGATACATATCCATTCAATACACCAACTCAATACCCAAGAGTATAGTACACGATGGTTGGACATTATTTGGGTGGTTCAGCGAACATGGTTTTGGTTGTGATCTCGATGAGATTGTACTTATCCCATAAATGATTTCACTCATTCTTTTGTTATTGGATCTCATCATGGGTTTGTTCAAGGGAAAACTCTAGTGATTCTATATCCCTTGGAAGCTTTGATAGATGGACTTATTAGTGAATTATCCTAATGGTTATGTCCATCATTTCCTTTGTTTGTGACAATTGTAATTTTGAAAACCCTATAGTTATACTTTTCTTGTGATCACTATTCAATCACTATATTATCAGCAGTAATTATTGTAAACATTGAATTAAATATAATAGGATAAAATCAATGGATTGAATGTGTTTTCTATAACCATATTACAATGTAATTCATTTAAAAAATTCAAAAAGAAGAATTTTATTTATAATATTTCGGTTCATTTCAAGATCTTATCAATGATTGGTAGAATAACATTTTTTTTCGAGTTTGAGGTTACCTAATGTATTGTTGAATGGGTCGAAACTCATCTTCCATTTAATTAGCTAGATTTGGTCTAATATCATTATTTACCAAAATTTATCCCAACACATTTTGTTCTATAATTCCTTCTATAGAATGCTTCAAAAGGATCCATATGAATGCTCGAGTGAAATATTTTTTTTGTAACAAAATCATACCAAATAAAAGAATTTATCCCTACCCAAAATGAAGTGGATAGAGAAATATCTCTAATGTATTATATATTTTTAAAGATCCTATTAGGTTGGACATCTATATGAGGTTGATAAAATGTTCTGAAATTCAACTTTGTATCTAAATCCTTTTGGAGGATTCAACTTAGGTAATCCAAGGAAATGTTTTCCTATTTCATTTATAGTGTGTGTGATGGTTGTAAAATCCCATTAGAATTCGGTTTCTTACCTATAATTTTTTGACACATCATGAATTGGGGTACATACTCATAAATATACCTTTTCATGTTATCCATCCTAAAATATTATATCAAATATCAATATATAGTTTACTCCCCAAATGAATAAAGAATGATAAAATATGATTTTCATCCAATAGATCCTTATTAATCTTTGATAATGATTGGGAACATACTCAGTTCATGAACCTTATCATTCTATAATGATCATAGTTAAACACAAAAATATTCCTCGATGTATTCTGTAATTTCAAATCTTATATATTAACCATCTTTATCCACTTATATATTGAAGGTTGAAAATTAATCAAAGAAAGATATAATATATACCTTTCCTCAATATTTAAATATAAAACTTTTGTAAATCCATAAATATTGGATCTATTTTAGTCTTCATCATGGAAAAAACTTGAATGTTTCTTTTAACTTAGAGCATCACCACCATTATAACTTTCCCAGGGTGAAATTGTATTAACTAGTCATAATATTTTATCAAATCCAAACATCTTATCTAGAACATAATCAAATATTTATATGTAAACTTATACTTCATGATTTTATATATAATATATAAATCTTATATTTCTTTATATAGCCAATTCTTTCATATCAGCAATGAAAAAATTATTTCTTCCCCAGAAAAATAATTATTAGGGTAATTCTTCTCAAGAATGATAAATTATTTAGAGGCCTAATATATCACCATATAATTATGAACGAGGACTCATACCTATCCCTTATTTGATACATCACTATAGATCACAGACTCGTCTCCAATGTAGGGTAGTTTAAGAATAGGCTTGATGAATAATATTATCTTTTATTATCTGAAACTATCCTCACATTCATATTTACACAATAACATAACCCCGCCTTGAGTCCACATGATGATTTGATTATATAGTTGTGATAACTCTCTCACAAAGCATAAATAATATACAACCAACCCATGAAAACTAATGATATCGATTACTATGTTTGTTCTAGGACATTTCTCAGTAACATTTTTATTTCAAGGATCCACTAATATACCCTCAATTGAGATTATATAACCCAAGAATGATATGTTTTGTATCCAAAATTTATGCAATTGGAATTTGTAAAATATATTATCCTTCTATAGGTTATTCATCATGACCCTCAATTCATGTTGATGATTTTCATTAATCTTAGAGTATAAAAGAGTATTTACTATAATTATAACCAAAAAAAGATCAAGGTAATCTTTAGAATCTCTATTCCTTAAATCCAAGATTATAGTAGGTTCATTTGTGAGTCCAAATGTGATTACTGTAAATTTATAATGACCATACCTTGTGAGGAAGGCTATATTGGGTATATCCACCTTATTAGAAATTAGTTGATAGTATCTAGATTGAAGATCACTCATAGGAAAATATTATGATCCCTATAATTGATCAACCAATTCATTGATATGGGGAATATGACACTTCTTCCTAATCGTGATTTGGTTATGTTAAAAATAGTATTATTCATAACAAAAAGAATAGTTTCACCCCATGGATATACACTGGGATGAATGATTCCCATATCGCTATTCTCTAGGAGTTTCTTCTTCAATTACTACAACTTAAGCAAGGGTATTCAATATATATTCTTTGAAATAAGTGTAGTGATGGGTATGAGTTTTTTTTGGAAACTAAACTTCACGATTTAAGAGAATACTAGAAAACTCTTCTAAAAATTAAAAATTGAACTCCCATATTATAGGAACATCTTAAATATTGATTTTCTCCACAACCATCTAAGATAAATATACCTCATGAATAGGTATTAAAACACATATTATAGAAGTAGTTTCTATTGTAAGTTCAGGTTCTCCCACACACCAATAAACTATGACTGGTTGATTCGTAATATTGAATGTGAATTATATTCTTTAAAGTTTGATATGAGATATATGATGAATGATCCAAAAAATTCACAAAAATAGATTAAATTGAACTAGATGATTAAAAAAATATTTTTTGGAAGTATATTTCAACAAATATAGATCAGAGATGTGTTATATAATAGATATGTAATCATTATACCATTACGAGTTTTTCCACCAACCTCACATATAATAATTGATCTGGTGATGTGATACACTATGAAAATTCATTAGATATAATGTATTGGCTAGATTATGAATCTGATAAAATTTTTACACTTCTAGAGTGGATGATAACTGTATCTTTCTCTATATCAATTATAACTTCCACTTTAGCTGTACGAATTCCATATTCTCAGCCTTCTTCCCTTGGATTATTTTTGCTAACTTCCATTAGGAATTTTTGAACTGATTTGAGTAATTCCCCATCTCTTTACAATTAGATTACTTGATATTAATAGTTTATTTCTTTTCTTTAATGTCATTTTATCTCCACACATGAAGAAAAATCCCATTTACTTTAAGAATTTTGGAGGATATTTCCTTCCAAAACATCTACATGATGTTAATTACATCATTTCCTTCTTCATCATTGAAATTTTTTCTTTTTATTGGTGCTCATACAAACAATTCATAATTTTATTTCCATTGAAGATATAATTCCTGTAAAATTACCTTTTGGTCTTAAGTGTACTTGATATAATATTATCATATGATAATGTTTTTTGAAAAATTGGTGCCCTTCAAGGACATGGATTAATCCCATAAATGAATAGTTAATCTTTATTTTCGTATTAAATATGTAGTCTAACACAAGCCTAGATAATCTTGTAGAGTTATCCTCATCATTCACTAAACATTTTTCATTATTCTACATTATAGTGAGGAAATTACCCTAAATTTCATGTTTTTATCATTTGGGGTAACTGTTTCTTGAAGAAAACAAATTTAAATGTTTTCTATTCTATTTTTCCTATTTCATTATCTTATATATTATTCTAGATCAATGATTACCATTGTTCAACATATCCTTTAATAATATACACCACTAAAATAATCTTCATACTTTTATTATGTCACAAAGTGATGGATATATTTTCAAGAGACTTAATCCATTGTTCAACTACTAATGGATTAGTAGTTCCATTAAAATATAAAGGATTTTCGATATTAAGTGACCCAATATAGGAGAATAACTCTGGGAAAAAACTATTTTCTCCTTTTGAGAAAGGTTATTACTAATAAACATAATAATCTTCCCTAATATATCCATAATATACTTAGTTCCAATACCATATTTATTTGATTTTCCTTTAGGGAAATTTGTATATAGTCTATGGGTGTTGATTCCCATTAATAAATTAGGAAGCATTAGTGAAAAATAGAACACACTTTTTTAGATCATTATCATAATGAATATTGATCCATATAAAAACCCCTCTAATGGTAATTTTTTTTATATACTATAATGGATTATAATAAATCTCATGTTTTTTATGTTCAATTAAAATTTATTTTCCAAGGATTATACTAAAATTTCTATGATTAGAACTATAGAAACTGAACCTCCAGCAGCCCTAATCCATTGTCAACATTGTTACACATTTAAAAGGTAATAATTATCTTGTACCAAAGTACATATCAATTTGGTAGTCTTAAATAACTAGATACATACATGATTCCAATATTACATTCTGAATATAAAATAAAAATCATTAAAACATTTTTGGACCTTGATATTCATCATAATATCCTTCTTCATAACCCGGGGAAAGGAATAAAAATAAAGAGCAGGATAATATTTTCAGTAATAGTTACAAATAGTAAAATTGATCATGATTAAACATGTAAGAATAAATATGGAAGTCTAAAAAACCAAAAACACATCCCATTTAATCAATAACATGACCACTCAATGTATCCATGTTTAATATGAACACAGTAATTTATAGTTATTTATAATTCATTTTTAAAATAAGTAAATTCTAAATATTGGAAATCATGATATCAGGAGTCATGATATGAATACATTCAAAGCCTTATTCCAAGACATGTTTTTTGGTGGGTATGTATTTACGAAAAACCAATTAAATTTTGACAACAGATTTATCTCATGAAACTTATCGATGCATCGATAAGCTATCTAGATCTGAAAAATATTTTTAACTATATGTCCAATTTATTAATCATATATTTAATGATCAATATAATTCCAAAATAATATTCCATATCAATTAATGATCATATCTATTAAATAATGCATATAATTAATATTTCATGTGTTAATTAAATAGATTTTAATGAAAAATACCGTATATATAAATCGTGTATGATTTAAGAAATAATCATATATGTGATACAAATAATACATATATTTAATAAAAATTCAATTTCCAATTAAAATAGATCATAAGATAGTGAATGTTTTAAGATAATGTTATTTATTATGAAATTAATAAAGGAAAAAATGTGACCATCAACTCATTAGAAATAATTTTTTTTAATAAAATAACATCCCTTGAGAAATAGAACTAAAATATGAAAATATATTTCATTTAATAGTTTTCTTTTTAAAACTACATAAAATGGATGAATAAGCTATATAGTTTAAAATTCTTATGGCCGTGGGAAAACCCATTAATTTTGTCTATGTTAAAAACAGTTTTTTTTATATTTTAGTAAAGATATTAATAATGGAAAATTCAAAAAAAGATTAAATACTGCTTTAAGAACATGTAAAATGTCAAGGATAATATAATATTTAATTTATAAATCATTTGAGTATATAAAAAGAGACTTTCGTAACTCAATTTTTAAAATATATAGACATGGAAGAAGAACATAGTTGATCAAAAGTGAAATCATATCATATTTTATTATAAACATTTATTTTCTTTATTAATTTTCTAAAGAGATGAAAATTTGTAAAAAAAAATTGAAACTACATAAATATATAGATAATAAGAAAATACATGGAAGTTGTTATGACTAATGCAATGAAAATAACTAAAATCCCAAAAAATGAGGTTGTAAAATAAATTCTTACCTATTTGGTAACATTTAAACTGTTACCTTGTGAAGGATTATACTTGAATTGAAATATTAATAATCATATGTAAATGAGTTTTCATGTTTAATATATAAAAGAGGGATTATATACACCACATAAATGTAAATATATTAGTAATACTTAGTATGTCTCAATGGAGTGGAAATTGAGATGAAATCCCTTCCCATAAGTTTGAATTAAATCATTTTTGATTTCAATCTCTTGAATAATAAATTTATATTAATTATAACTTTATAAAACAACTATATACATATATATAATATCATATATGATATATTTATAACATCTTATCACCCATTTTTCAATAATATTTTATTATTATCATTGTTTTAGGTGTTGACTACATCACTTTTTCATGTATGTTTTGATTCGGTGGTACCAGTCCTTGAACTTATACTATGGTTAAAAAATCAATATAATTTAAATAATGATATAAATATATTTTATTTTCAATAAATCTATATATAGATTCATTTATAAAAATTTGATATAGAAAACATAATTAAAAATTAATAGAGATGGTACACCATACGTACACATGAATGATGCTTTCAATTTACAAAGGATAGATCAAAATAAAGGTGATAAATAATTAACCATTCTTAAATAATCTTTCATAAATATATATATATTATATATTTATTAAATATATCATTATTACCATCTATGGAAAGTGAAAATGAGAAATGGGGGACTTCACTTCTTAGAGGAGGTAGTCCATGTATACATAAGAACGTCTTTATCATTTTACCTCAAATTAGAATATTTGAGGGTATATATGATATTACAATAATAGAATCATAATTATATCATAAATATTTTATCATAAATATTTTATTGATTCATGAGCTACATCTTTATAACCATACAAATATATTTATAATGAAAAAAAGTTCACTGCTATGTGGATATGACCTATCGTACGTATATATGCGAAATATATTCTATTTTCATTGGATGGAAAAAGATGAAATATGGTTGTACCATATTAATATTTAAAAATAAGTACATTTATCATACTAGATTCATTATTTTAGCATGGGTAAAATATATTTATAGAAATTATAATAATAAATATACTTGAATTATTCTCTAATGATTATTACCACTTCTTTGAAAGACAACATTTAGAACTACACTTTAGTGACGTAGTGTTTTTATTTTTGGGAAAAAACCTATAGAACATAGATAATGATATTTATAATTGATATTTTAGGGGTTTTCCAAGATAGTATTATTAAATTTTTGTAATGAAAATAGATAAGGTGTGCCTCTTTTAAAAGTAATGGGAGGGGAAATTCTTGGATGTTTTAAATTATCAAATTAATAGAAATTATTTTTCATGTAAAAATAGATCCAAACTGATATAAAAAAACATAATATTATTATCAATCTAAAATACCTCATAAAATAGTATCGGGGAAAGTATCGGGTATTTTTTCACCCATATATTTATTATTAACAACTATTAACCCTTTTGACAATTACCACAATATTAATGTTTTCTAATATTTAAAGATCTAGAATGTTACCTTAAGAGAAAAAATTATCATAAATAGACCATGTTTTATTTATTAAACCATATAAATTTCACTTGGATGAGTATAGTACTTTTTTGTATTTTAAATTATTTAATAAAATATTCTTTATTATAGAATCTAATTAATGTCATTTTTGATCTTATTCATTTAATTTGACTTCAAATACATCAATAAAAAGGTTAAATTAATATATAATACATTAAAACATACATAAAATTTCATATATATCTATAATATTTTTGGAACACTATAATTCGTCCAATTAATATTACTTTTAATATTGTTAAAAATTAATTAATTTATCTATTAATTGAATAAATAATGTGTTGGTGATGTGTAATAATTTAAGTTAAATATTAAATAAGGAAAACATTAAAAATATATTACCATAATAATTAATTTTATTTTTATTTCAAATTAACATTTATAACTAAAAGTAATATCAATTTACACTTATGAGAACATATTATAGATATTAAAGTCAAGAGTGTGACATTTTGTTTTTATTCCTTACATAAAGTAATATACATGTGAATATAAAAGAAAAGTGTCACTAAGAAACCATTTCTTTTTAAGTCATGGATAGAATTAGATGAAATCCAATCATTCAATATGATAAAGTAAAGTGTTTTAAAATTTTAAAAACCATTTTCACATTTGTTTTTAACGAAAATTAACTAATGTGCTCTTTTTTGATGCGATAAATTTTACTATAGATAATATAAATAATGAAAAATGTATATGTTTATCAAATTTAAAACTACTTATTAAAAATTTGGAATCAATTTTATCAAATTCAATTCATATAATTGGAAGAAATTAATTTATAAATAATCCAGCACAATTCAATGAAAAATAGTTTTCGAAAAAAATCATTTTTAGTATAAACGTAAAATTTTATTAAAATTAGGTATAATAATTATTAACATGTTATAATGAGATTACTTATACCTAAATTAGGATTTAATTATATTCATTATGGTTTTTTGTTTAAAATCAAAGAAAGTTTCACAAAAATCAATATTTTTCATTACTCGATGAAAAATTTACCTTTTGAGAAAAATCCAAAATTTCAACCCAATATAACAATTGATATGATGAAATAAAAAATTGATATAATTTTCGAATAACTATAATTTAATATGTTTTCTTGGTTCATTTAAACATGGTGTTTCATGTAATTATTCTATCAACGAAATTTCTTTAAAGAGAAATATATCATAAAATCATTGGTCATTACACTAATGCCACAAATATAGATTGCCTCATGGGCATGTGATGATAATATAAGTTCATAATTCAAAAACCAAATATTATTGAGGATTAAAGTTAACAAAACTTATAATTGGAGTTTGTTACATCTTAAGGTCACACAAACCTAACCAAGTGGTGAGACCGACTTTATAGAGAGGGTGAGACCAACTCGATGTGAATATAGAAGCAAATGATAGTGTAGATGATACCATAGATTAGTGAACATGGTTTAAGGTCATAGTAATTTTAACAATGTGTATTTTTTTAGGGACCCATTATAAAGACCATGTGAACAATATAAATTTTAAAAAATTTGAGTCACAACTCAATGATTTTGGATTAAGTGGAGATTATTTCATCTTAAATCATTTTCTTCTTCACAAAAAATACATACCCAGACATTAAAGGGTATAAAATATGATTTCAGAATGTTTATTTAAAAATGGGTATGATGAAAAAACGTGTGACATAAAGGTTATTTGAATCCAAATAAATACGTGGTTTATTAAATTTGTAAATCACATCATAATAAATAACTTGTCAATTAGAAATGAAGACATGTGGGGATTTGTCGACTATTGAAAACAGAGATATTATTACAACATCATCTAGAAATAACATATGTGTATTAAAGGGGACCTTTACTCCAAGATAAAAAATATTCCCATGGGGTTACTTGGTGGCTTAAAAAAACTATTCTCTTCAAAATGTAATGGGAGGTCCATTCAGATTTTCCAGGAAATATCTTTTCATTTTCAGTAAATGAAGGATCCAGGGGTATTCCATCAAGGATTTTGTATTGTTACGAGGAGTATCGCGAAACAATAATTTAGGTTGGTGATGATTTAAAAATTATATTTATTATGTAGGTTTATATAGAAAATTTAATTCAAGAGGGGTTCATGTATCCTATTGAACAAATTTCATTGGGTGAAGGGATATTACAAGAAACTCCATGTGAACACAATAATTTAAATCAGAGGGCTTGGTAAATTTAATAATTTAATATATGTTAATGAAAATATACTTGTAGAGTGAAATAATATCACATTTAGGGGATATGAATATATTCTCTAACTTTTCCCTAGATCAGTGGATTCAGGGAGCATAGCTTAGACTTTTTTTGGGACATGTTTTGCTCCTTAAAATCTATGTTAATTTTTAAATTTTTTCTCATTTTTTTCATAATACATTAAATATAATGTATTTAGGAGTGGATACTTGAATTTTTCCTAAAAATAAATTTATATATTTTCAATATTACATGTCTTTGTGAATTTTTTGATTTATGGTTTAATGAAATATAATTTGGGCCACTCAAAATAGCTAAAATCCTTTTATGGTGGAGTATATGTTGGGATGTTTATCATCATGTTACAAGTATATTTTTATAGAGGTATTTTACAAAAATATGGATCATGAGAATTTTTAAGTATCTTCTTCCTAGAATTATGTTGTTGAAAAATATGACATAAATCAGTGGAAGCACATACATGAAGATGCAGAGAGGTAGGATTGAATGAAAATTGTGGATTTCTCTATGATGGATATCCATAAAATCACTAACTATCCTGTAATGATAGTAATCATTTCACATGTATTTATTTTAAGTCCTCTTCATATATTTATGAAATTTTAAATGATACAAGGTGATGAAATGAATGTATATCATGGTGTAAGAAGCGAGGAAGTGTGAAATGAATAGAGTATCTATACTGGGACAATAAAAAACAATTCCATCCTAATGTATGATCATGTGAAGAGATGACATGATCTAGTCATGGTATCATGTCTTGGATGGGGCCCATCATCAAGAGTGAATTTGTTGAATGGCATGGTATTAGTGATGCATTTGTTACAAAGTATCATATGGTAATATGAACAAGGACACACACAATTTTAAAAAGGGTCCATATTTTCATAGGTTAGATGATCCACGAAATATTGGTTGAATAGTGCAGTCATGACCACCAATCCTCAAAAGATAAAAATATTTATGTTGATAAATCTCTTATATATGGGATATTTTTTATTTTTGATCATAATGGTCATACCTCTCGATGATATTTTAATGTAATTTGGGGTTGACAATTATGAATAGTTTAATGTCTTATAGGATGGACCATATAACACAAACATTATCAAATTGTAATTAGAGAAAATACTACACAACTTTAATTAAATTATCTAAGACTTATATGAATTATAGTGTAATCACATATGAATATGGCCTTCGTGGGATGAATTTTCTGGTCATACAAATCTAAAAAAAACTCATGTCATTTATTATCGTGTGACATAGATCCACCTCAGTAGAATCTATAATTCATAAGGGAATGAATGACACAATTATTTCATATCTTCTTATACATGGAGGAAACCGATGAATTAAATCATTTCATTAAATATATGAATTAGAGATAATAAAATGATGAATTGTGGGAGTATATGGACCATTAGTATTGGAGAAACTACCCCCATAATTTTTTTAATATCATGAATTAATATTATGGGGGAATTTTACTGTAGGATAAAAAAATCCTAAGAGGAAACTTTGTATTTGAAAGGAAAAATTTATATTTATCATTAAATGGGTGGTACATTTGGAATTGTCAAGTAACCTATTACTAATTTATATTAAAATTGAATCAAAGAGGATTCCCTTAAGGTTATTGGGATGGTAATAGAAGTATCTATACTAAATGTGTATATTTTATATATATTTATGCATTAAATGATATGATCTATATTAGTTAGAAGAGGATAAAACCATTTCATTGAAATATTTGACCATTGTACTTACATCCAACATCAAATTTTTATTCAAGGAAAATAGGTAAAAATACGTAAGGAGAAACCAGTTCTTAGGGAGGACTAATGTAATAAATACATGGGTAATCCCCTCTGATCAAATTGACCCCCTCAGGTTTCATGTAATTGATATTAGGAAGGCATGTGATGCTGAATCCATGATGTACTTGAGATGCATTGTGGTTCAAAACCTTCTCACCCTCTTTCCATATATGGTCCACATTAATATTATTTTTGTCGAGGGTTCAACATTTCAGGATAGTGTAGGATATAAACCATTGGGTGGAGCCCTTTCTATGATGGAAGTAATGCCTGATTAATGGTTCAGTTTCAACTTGAATGAGATTTTGATTATACTGGTTTCATAGAGTTAGCCAGGTGAGAATTAATTAGAATCTTCTTATAAATAGTTTCTATTACCATACAATGTAGTGAAGGCTAGGAAGACACTCCCCCATGAGTGAAGAACAACATCCCCTCTATGCATCTCACCAAATGTACACGACCTGTCTGTTTTGAGATTGTATCCTGTGTTAGGGGGTTCCAATGATCCCACTGTCCCTACGATCTTTTTATGGGGGATTTTAACAGAGAAGTGAAAACCTATAGAAACCTCAATGAAGGATCTTCCCAGTATTTATTGATGATACTGACCATGTCCACTATAAGGTTCATAGTTCTTGTAATAATGGACCTCCCAATGGAAATAGATCCTTCTTACTTAGCCTGGTTTTTGTCCTGTCACATGAACCAAATTCCAACACTAAGAACAATGGACCTCTCCCAATTTTCCATACATAAATCATGCGCCCCAGGGAACCATCTCTCCATGAAATAAGAATCACAATAATAATGGAAATATAAAGTAGTAAAATCACTGAAGAACATCCAATAAGTAGTAGCCCATTCTCCTTCAAAGCAGATATGCTTCCTTCTTTCATCCCACTAGTTTTTACAGTAGTGGAATTTGGATATAATGCTATTGAATACAATCTTGATGTTATCAAAAGTATAAACTAACTGGTTCCTAATTCTCAAGGTGAGAAATTTATATTTTGATTGCATCCTATTATACCAAATCATCCATTCCAACTATGTCAATGATCTTGTTGCACCAAACCATTCCATTCCAACTATCCTAATGAAATGTTATTTTGGATATATGTATAATCCAATAGAAATATAAGGGTAATTTAAATCAACTAATAAATGAAGTTATATTTGAAGATCAAATTGGGAACATTTTTTGAAATATAGGATTCAATCTTGTTAATTATAGTTACTATGCATATGAGTTTCTGTAATAGAGATTGTCAAACATAACCCCTAAACATACTTTAGTAAATCCTAGTGTGAGTAATAATAGGTGATTGGAAATTTATTCATATTATACAAGAGTGAATAAAATTGAAGGAACATATAGGGTATAATTTAACATTAACCATTATAAGGAAACATATAGAGATGAGGAGACATGTTGATTGTGACTTTATCAAAACAATTTTCCTAACCAATGTAATTTTATTCATGATAGTGTAACACTAAAGGTATTAAATCCCTAGTTGAATATGTTTCATAGTGGAAAATGTAAATTATTTATTGAAAATATTGAATCGAATAATAGGGACCATTATTTTGAGGATGAAAACTCGATATTTATCCAAAGGGAAGGTTCAAATTTAACATATTTTCGAATTCTTCCTCTCTTACTTGTACTATGGATGGGAGGAAAAACATGATGAAGGAATTGTACAATCATGGTAAATTAAAGGAACTACATTCATACATGAAATTATGGTTAGGTGATTCAAACTCTGAATAGAAAAATTTCCTAAGGGATTAATAATTTAATTATAAAAGGGATCACAAACACATTTAGGATATATCAGTTTTTATTAAACATATCGACGGGGAATGTAAAATATATATTGAGGGGCCTAATGGTCAATATGTTTTCAAGATGAACATAGAATCATAATCAGATAGGATATATGAGGGTGAGTATCAATATTATCTTTAAGAGGGGACCATGATGACCCCTATTACTAAATTGTTTGATGTCATAAATCTTAGACCATGAAGTATAAACTATACAATAATAATTCTACGAAAATGTGACATGAATTGGGAATCCAATTATTGAATATAAAATTCTTAGGATGACTACTCACAATTTTATTTCATGTTTCATGGAACATGAGTGTGATGATGTTTAAAGGTCACATGACTTGGAATTGGTGAATTGAATTTTAATGTCATGCATCCAGGACCAATGGTGCCTATGAAATTTATCATTATGATGTGTGGAAATTAGCCACACTATTTAACATTGTAAGCTGAGGATTTTTTTCTACATAGTTTTAAGTCATTTAGTTGGGACATTGGTTGTATAGTTTATATTAATATAGAAAGGACTTACATCATAAAGATTCATTTAATGCGATATGGATTAATAATTTATAATAGATAGTGATGCATGAAGCTTTTATATTTGAGTAACAATAAATCAAATTCATGTTTCACATTTATCATGATTCTCAAAATTTATATGGGAATCATTTATATGAGTATGGATTTAACCAATAATTACAAATCATACTTTAATTTTCTCTCTCAATAGTGAGTGATAAGGAAAATATTTTGGATGATCCTTCAAAAATTCCACCTTGGGTCTCTTAAAAATCGAAATATGAATAAGTAGAAGTTGTAATTAACAGATAAAACAAATATCCACATACCCATGACTAATGGAATAAACCTAATTACATAAATCATTAAGATATTGATATCATTTATTCTCTCTCACATTTGGTGTCTTCTTCAAAGTGTTCACATGGAAAAAATGGAAACATAGTTTATATGAACTCTATTATCCCCACATATTTGTGATTCAAATAATAATAATTAAACAAGAAAAAATATTGATTGTATTCCTCGATAATCAATTATAGGGAAAATAATTGGATTTTATTTAAATACACCTCCTTTTGTCTCTTTATCATGGGTAGTTTGACCTAATTATTCTTTAAAGAAAAGGAGAAGTATTTTGAAACATTTTCCAGTTGGAAGAAATACAACTTGATTAGCCTACCTTTATTAGGTTATAAGAATAATTTCCCACACATTTCACTTACTCCTTATTTAATAGGTTCGCATGAATAAATTTTTAATCTTGTAGTGATTCCTTCATCTCAATCAACTTGGGGTCTGATGTAGAAGTTTTCTATAACCGGGACATTGATAGTTCCACCCCTATTATAGGGTAATATGAATGTCTTGGTGACTATATGACGATCACTAATGTTGAAAAATGTACAAATTAAAAACTATTAGGGGGTGAGAAATATTATAATTTCCCCATCCCTAGAGGATGAAGTACTCCACCATAAGGAGGACCTAACTAGAAAGAGACTGGTATTAACCTCTTGATAAAATATCCATAAATAACACCATAATTAAATTCATGATATTTTCACTATTTTCTAATACTGTGTGATCTATTATTCTATATATATGACCTTGTCCAATACATGGGCTAGATAAGTGTAATACAAGGAAATATCCTTTCCTAAAAAATGGAAAAAGGATTGGATGATGATGGATTTCTAGTTGAATACCCCTAACTCCATATGACACTAACATTTTTCACATAATAAATAAATAGTACACTCTGTGGAATTAATTGTTTTAGAGACACTTTTTATAAAGTAGGTGAGGGTATCACTAAGATCTTATTCACTAACATAATGAGTATTGGATGGAAAAACCAATTGGGACCCAAATGATTATTAATGTTTATGATTGTATCTACCAAGAGTGTACTCATTAAGAAAATATCAAAATTATTCAGATGAAGATGATATCATTTTGATGGAAACAAACTGTAACGCCCCAACCCCAGTTACCCAAAGTCAGTGCATTATGTTAATACATTGGCATGATTTCAAGGTATCAAGTCCAGAAGGACCGATCAGTTTAGCAGTCTTGGAAAAATAGATCACATACCTGAATGTTACATTTTCACTTTAAGATGTACAAAACAACATAAATAATCTTTATGAACACCATTATTCCCTTGGCTTAACCCTGAATATCAATCACATTACACTTCTTGGAATCCTGGGAATAATAAAACATAGAAAGGGGTGAGCTCAAATGCTCCGTAAGGGTAACCAATACAGCAGAAACTTTCAAAAATAAGCGTAAACATTTAAGGAAATGTATAAAACTAAAAAAAATCCTTTTAAACTTGAACTTCAGCATAATATGGAATAAATAAAATGAAATAATTCCATTTACTTATTCACATGGATATTCTACTAATCGAATAATCACATGCAATATCACTAACAACTTTAATAATGATGGAATGCATAATTCCATACTTTCATAACCACGTAGCCAAGGCCTCGTGCCAAGACTACAAATAATATTTTGTCAAGGCCTCGTGCCAAGACACTAATTTATCTCATGAGACATACCGATGCATCGAGGAGCTATAGCGGGCTCCATCATTCACATATTAAGTCCAATGCATTCCCATATGAAAAGGTTTAAATATAACATAAACATTCGTATTAAAACTAGCATACGAAATGTCAATAATTTCTCCATAAACCATGAATGGTACAAAAATAACACATCCATAGTCAAACATATCGCAAAACCTTTAGTGGAATTTTTGTATAATAAATCAACTTCAAATGAGCTTAAAATCCATCAAAGGATGTTGACATAGATGAAAATGATGAGTAAAATTTTTTGAGAGAAATATCTTTTTGTAAAATCATTTAAAAGTCACACATTTATAAAGGAAGTAATTTTAAAATAGATTTTCGAATCAAAGTGTCCCATAACACTTTGAAATATTTGAAAAGAATTATCATTTCAAAACATTCATGTACATATAAATAAATCCTAAAAATCATTTTGAAAACATGGACATTAATTTAAAAGATTTAGAAAGATAAATCTTTAAAACATTTGAAATTATGATCATGATAAAGATTACCTTTAAAAATCATTAAAATCTTCATTTTGAAACGATTTTTATGAACAATGGAGACGGATGATAAAAATGCCCCAGTAAATTCTTACACATAAACAATCTTGGATAATGATGATATTGAGAAATTAACCCTTACCAATTTGGTAACTTACGAAACATACATCCCATGAAAGAGGTATCATACAATGAATATGTATATACACATAAATTAAAGTATATTACACAAATAACACAATATGGGCAGTACATATACCATACAAAAGGTAATAGTGGCAATATGGCATGATTCTCACAGGAATAAGGAGTGTGACAAAAACCACTTACCTTGCACTTTCCTTTAGTCGAGGGTACGTTTAACCTCATGTACGAAGATCATAGTATGTTATTAAATTATACCAGAACCATATTAATATTTATGATATCATACATGATTCATTTATGACTTTATATTACCCATTTAATAATAATTTCCATGTTAAGTTAACATTTAAGGTAATAATCACTTTCTTTATCGTACATGTTTTAACTTTTTAATATTTGTTGTATCACTTAGATCATTATTTAAATACTTCCTGTATTTAAAACATTATAAATATATCATATATATTTAGAATATAAATATTTATAATATACATATATATGAAATGGAAAAAACCATTTATGGAGACGGTAGTCCGTACGTACGCATAACCGATGATTCTGTTTTCATATAGTATTGAACGGAAGTAATTGAATAAGATATATGTAAGTAAATAAATACTTATATATATAAATATATATATCTCGAGTATCATTATTATATCATATATTACATACTTATTAGTAATATATATTTTTATAATCGTCGACGATTGGTGAACTTGGAAATGAATCCTATTGCGTCGTGGAGACAGTAATCCGTACGTACGCACGAGCGACAATATCATTATTTTGATATTAAAATAATATATAATTGGATGGTATATGATATATACATAATTCTTATAATGTTATATTTATTATTTACATCAAATACACATCATTATTATACCCATCCAAATAATAATGCATTAAAAACAATTACACCACGACGTGGAGACGGTAAGCCGTACGTACGCACGTATGGTGACATGTCATTCAAAGGATGGATAGAATAATGAATATGGTTGTACCATATTTATAATAACATCATAGTATATAGGAGATACTAGAGTTATTATTTTAGAATAGAAATAACAAAAAAGATGAATTTGAAGAAGAAAGGAACTTGTAAGAGGGTGGTGAAAACATTACCTCTTATTCGGGTTCTTCCTTTTGATTTGATAAAAAGGGATCCTTAGGTTGGATTTATGATCAAAATAATGACTCCATGTTCAAGTTAGGGATGTTTAGAGAGTATTTTGGCAGGGGTTGTCCGAATGAAAGGCTTTGATGGTGTGAATAATTGGTTAGAATTTGGGTCCTTTTATAAGGGGGAGGAGGGGCTCTTTAGGAAAAACTTAAAGTATTAATTTATAATAAATTCATATTAGGGTTATAATGGCTCCAATGTGGATTATTTAAAGGTTAAGGTAGGTATGGGTCGAAATCCACTCAACCAATAGAATTTAGACAGGTTTGGGTTGTTATATTAACGTTATCTTTAAGTATTAACTTTTAGTTAATTACTTTCACTTTTACAATGTCTCTTCGTCTTTTTATATTATATGGTTAATAAACTTATTATATACATAAAAGATACCCCCAAGTGGTCCATTAATGATAAAACTATAATTATATAAGTCTCTTGGACGATCCTTAGATTTTTAGGAATTGAATATCAATTTATAATATAATATTTGTTTTAAAAACTCCTTTATGTCTATTTTGCCACTATTCAATAATTGATTTTTGTAAAACTCATAACAAAACGATTACTTCACAAAAAGATAATTAAATCAATAATAACATGTCATATTATCCTAGAAAATTATTGGTATATATAAAAAGTCTCAAATTAAATTTATTTTGGTATTTATAATATCGATTATTCTAATTGTTCATCAATTAGGTAATTAATGCTTCACCATTGTGTCATAAATAAATTAACCTATATATTTTCTAAAAATTATATATAAAATATTATTATGTAGGAAATCGTTTTAAATTTATAATGAATATTTATAGTTGAAAATAAAACATATATAACCCTATGAAAAAATTGTTTTTCCAAAAGCTATATGCTTGTGTCATTTTTGTATTTATTTTATCTTAATTTAAATAAAGTGTCCGTATCACCTACAAGTGATAACATGGGGTCCCCAAATCGACCCAAAGATGGACATGGTCGGACATATATCCACCAATAAGGTTAGGACACATTTTAGGGTAATTTATTATTATTATAATATTATTTTTTAACACTTATTTACAGGATTTACCCTTTAACCATGGTAAATAAAATATTTACCGAATTAATTATTCAAAATGTCTAAAAATAAAAGTTACCCATTTAAACAATTTGGACATCCTGATTCCAAATATGGAATCCATTTTTCCAAATTCAAAACACATAAGTGGCAGAAATTAAATTAAAATTAATTCCAGCTGTCAAAACAAAAAGCGTGTTTTTAAGATATAATAACTATCAAAAGATTGATACTTGTTTATGTCCGGTTTAATTGTGAAATTATTCCCAATGACCAAAATTGTATTAAATGGTAAAAATATATTCTATATATACTTTAAAACCAATCAAATTCAAAAATTATCACTATTAATTATTTGGATTAAAAAAAGATATTTTTATTTAAAATTTAGTAATTTTCAGTATTTATCAAAATATTAAAGTTATCCGAAAAGTACCAAAATTTCACCTTAGGCTAAATTTGATACTTCGAATTAAAAAATTAAATACATTTTGAGAGATAAAATTTCTAAAATTTTAAAAATTAGGTATTACTATTCATAACAGCTACTTTGATTGGTCGTGGTGTGTGTTAGAACTTGAAGTTACGTACAACACACGCTACTGTATTATTCAAAGAGAAGCGTACCGTGGAAACTCGGGGTGTTACATTCTCCTCTCCTTAAATAAATTTCGTCCTCGTAATTTGATATTGTTCTTTGAAAATAAAGGTTGAAAATAGGAAATATCTTTATGGAAAAACCCACATCGGAAATTTGGTTAACAAAATTTAGACTTAATAAGATGAAAAGAGAAATGAAAGGGTCACCAAAAAATTATGATCTCGATTAGGAGGACATTGGTGGAAATTATAGTCATATAATTTTAGAAAAACGTAAATATTTATAGGTAGTGATTGAGGTCATCAATCACAAACAAGTTTAAAATTGAAGTCCTTAAATTCATCAATCTATGATGATTTAAAATACCATCAGTTCAACAAAACATAAGGTATTAGGAAAACACATTTTTGACGTTTCAAAATATCTTGGTTGAAATCCCACATCGAAAAACGAATTTTTGAGGCCTCTTTTTAAAATAAAGAGTAGAAAGTATGAAAATTACTGAAAATAACACATACTAGGGTGCCATGTAGGAAAATATGGATATGGAAGAGAAATCTAACCATAAATTATCTGATGGAGAGTGGTAGAGAGCATGGCTATGAAAATGCCAACAATCTAAAAGCCATAAATTAGTGATGATCTAATGTACCATATAGGACAAAATTTTGGTTCTAAGTTCATTTTCTTAATGTTGAGGAATTTATTTATGAGATTGGCTAAGATCATAAGGAGATATAAATACTTTATAATTAGAGTTTTATCCATTAATCTATTTCTACCACAAACTCATCTTTCACCCCAAAACATAATACAACTCAAAAATACTCTATTTATCCTAAACGTATAGGGTTCCAAATATAATGAATTTATAATTCACATATCATACCCTTTATGTAAAGAAACTACATTATACCATCCATGAACTTCATGTAGCACAATGGTAGGTGATAAATCCCAATTGGACTATGGTTGTGGGTTTGATTCCCGCAGCTTTTTCCGACACGACGGGTCGTCACACGGTCTGCGTGTTGTCCTTTTATAAAAATCCAAAAAATAACCTTTCAAAAATAATCCATTCCAACCATTAAACTTATCCAAAATACTATTATCCGAACTCACAGTCCAAAATTTACAAGGAAGTTAAACATAATGAAGATCCTTTTTTCCGTGTAATAACATGTGAACACCTTCATCATGTATTCATTTAAAACACTGCAACATCCAGAATTACCATAAAACCTTATTTATTAGATTCATGATCCCTTATTCCTTAAAAAATAATAGATATACTCCTTCAATCCAAAAAAAAATTTGTAATCCCCAACAATGATGGAATATAAAAATCATTAATCAGTTTCAAGGTAGTCAATAATATCCAATATAATTTATCCAAGTCAATCATGTATTATTCTAAAATAAATACCTCGGTATCAGAACCATATTATGGTTTATCTTTCTCTCAAACATATATTTTCCAAAAATATAACCTGCTATTGAGTAACTTTTCTTTGTTCCACACAATATCAAGTCCTTAATGAAATAGTAATGCAGTACAATCCTTATATACTCCATAATTATTATAACACGTACATTACTGATACAACACTCAAATGACATAATCAACATAAGAACTCTAATCATTCCTCTTCATTTGTGGTAGTATCATAACTTTATTGTTATCCAATAGCATCATTTGTGGAATAGTTTGATGACAGGTTCACGTAGTGTCCAAAATCCTTGCAAATGAAGCATTGTACATTAGAAACCATTTTCTTACCCTTACAGTCACGTATTTGGTGCCCTTTTTCCTACACACTTATAACAAACTCCCATTTCTTTTAAGAAAGTTTCAGGGTGTTTCTTCCCACAATTATCACATATGGGGAAATTATTCTTTTCCCTCTTCACTTTATCCATCTTTCTCTCTTCCATATTTTTCTTCTTTTGCTTCCCTTCAATGACATAGGACATAGTAAACTCTTTAGTTCTCTTATCCACACATGATACTATTTCTTCATATGATGATAATACATGGGAGACTATTTCCCTTCTAAATGATGGCTTAATACCATGAAAGATACGATCCTTCTTACTCTTTGGATCATACGTATTAATGGATTTCACATTCCTTATACTGGGTGACATTTCTATACAATAGCATAAACTAGGTCAGTTTATGAATTGCGATGAATAATTCCAAACATGTAAAATACCTAACGCAAATTGAATAGTTTATGGATATAATACATAATCATAAAAATGTTTTCTTTGAGTAAGTATATACTCATGATCCCTTCATAATGGTTTGTAAAGAAAATGGGAATTATCCTAAGCATATCCCCCAAGAGTGTCGTAACCAAGAGTGCAGCAAGCCCCATTGTCGTGCACCAGTTCCCATTCGAGTCTAGCTCAAATCGGTGTTTTTGGGTTTTAACCCTAGGTACATCTGTGCCAGAGCCACCTCTACCTGCTTGTATCCAGAGAGGTATGTATTGCTCAGAAAACTCAAAAAATCTCTACAATACCAAAATTCTAGGAAGTTCTTCTATACTAATCCTCAAAGTCTATCTTAGGGCTATGTGCTCTAATCAGAGTTTATCTAAATCTATTTTCCAAGGTTATTGCTAAACTCCCTCTGATACCCACTGTAACACCCCGACCCCAGTTACCCAGAGTCGGTGAATTATGTTAATACATTGGCATGATTACAAGGAATCAAGTCCCAAAGGACTGATCAGTTTAGTAGTCTTGAAAAAATAGATCACATACATGAATGTTACATTTGCACTTTAAGACGTACAAAACAACATAAATAATCTTTATGAATGCTGTTATTCCCTTGACTTAACCCTGCATATCAATCACATTACACTTCTTGGATTCCTTGGAAAAATAAAACATAGAAAGGGGTGAGCTCAAATGCTCAGTAGGGGTAAGCAATACAGCAGAAACGTTCAAAAATAAGTATAAAAATTTAAGGCAGTGTATAAAACTAAAATAAAAGCCTATTAAACATGAAAGTCAGCATAATAAATCAAAAATAAAATGAAATAATTCCATTTACTTATTCACATGTACATTCTACTAATCGAATAATCAAATGCAATATCACTAACCACTTTCATAATGATGGAAGGCATAATGCCAGACTATCATAACCACGTAGCCAAGGCCTCGTGCCAGGACTACAAATAAGATTTTGTCAAGGCCTTGTGCCAAGACACTAATTTGTCTCATGAGATGTACCGATGCATCGAGGAGCTATAGCGGGCTCCACCCGTCACATATTAAGTCCAATGCATTCCCATATGAAAATGTTTAAACATAACATAAATATTCGTATTAAAACTAGCATAAAAAATGTCAATATTTTCTCCATCAACCATGAATGGTACAAAAATATCACATCCACGGTCAAACATATCACAAAACCTTCAATGGAAGTTTTGTATAACAAATCAACTTCAAATGAGCTTAAAATCCAACAAAGGATGTTGACATAGATGAAAATGACGAGTAGACATTTTTGAGAGAAATATTCTTTTTTGTAAAATCATTTAAAAGTCAAACATTTATAAAGGAAGTAATTTTAAAATATATTTTTGAATCAACGTGTCCCATACCACTTTGAAACTTTCGAAAAGAATTATCATTTCAAAACATTCATGTCCATATAAATAAATCCTTCAAATCATTTTGAAAACATGGACATTAATTAAAAAGATTTAGAAAGATAAATCTTTAAAACAATTGAAATTCTGATCTTGATAAAGAGTACCTTTCAAAATCCTTAAAATCGTCATTTTGAAGTCATTTTATGAAAAATGGACATGGATGATAAAAATGTCCCAGTAAATTCTTACACATAAACAATCTCGGATAATGATGAGATTTAGAAATTAACCCTTACCAATTTGGTAATGTACGAAACATACATCCCATGAAAGAGGTATCATACAATGAATATGTAAATACACACAAATTAAAGTTTATCACACAAATAATAAAATTATGGGCAGTACATATACCACACAAAAGGTAATAGTGGCAATATGGCATGAATCTCACGGGAATAAGGAGTGAGACGAAAACCCCTTAGCTTAAACTTTCCTTTAGTCGAGGGTACGTTTAACCTCCTGTACGAAGATCGTAGTATGTTATTGAATTATACCAGAACCATATTAATATTTATGATATCATAAATGATTCATTTATGACTTTATATTACCCATTTACTAATAATTTCCATGTTAAGTTAACATTTCGGGTAATAATCACTTTTTTTATCGTACGTGTTTTAACTTGTTACTCTTGGTTGTATCACTTAGATCATGATTAAAATAATTCCAGAATATAAAACAAGATAAATAAATCATATATATTTAGAATATAAATATTTATAATAGACATATATATGAAATGCAAAACACCGTTTATGGAGACGGTAGTCCGTACGTACGCATGAACGTTGTTTCTGTTTTCATATAGTATTGAATGAAAGTAATTGAATAAGATACATGTAAGTACATAAATCCTTAAATATATAAAAATATATATCTTTAGTAGCATTATTATGTCATATATTACATACTTATTAGTAATATATATTTTTATAATTGTCGATGAATGGTGATCTTGGAAATGAATCTCATCGCGTCGTGGAGACGGTAATCCGTACGTACGCACGAGCAAAAATATCATTATTTTGATATTAAAATAATATATAGTTGGATGTTATATCATATATAAGTAATAATTATAATGTTATATTTATTATTTACATCAAATACACATCATTATTATACCCATCCAAATAATAATGTATTGAATAACAATTACACCACGACGTGGAGACGGTAATTCGTACGTACACACGTATGGTGACATGTCATTCAAAGGATGTATAGAATAATGAATATGGTTGTACCATATTTATAATAACATCACAATATATAGGAGATACTGGAGTTATTATTTTAGAATAGAAATAACAAAAAAAGAAGAATTTGAAGAAGAAAGGAACTTGAAAGAGGGTGGTGAAGACATTACCCCTTTTTTGGGTTCTTCCTTTTTATTTGATCAAAAGGGATCCTTAGGTTGGCTTTCTGATCAAAATAAGGCCTCTATGTTGAATTGAGGGAAGTTTAGAGAGTATTTGGTCAGGGTTTGGCTGAACCAAAAGGCTTTGAAGGTGTGGAGAATTGGTTAGAAGTTTGGTCCTTTTATAAGGGGGAGGAGGAACTCTTTAATAAAAACATAAAGTATTAATTTATAATAAATTCATATTCGGTTTTGAATGGCTATAAAGTAGATTATTTAAAGTTTAAGATAAGTATGGGTCAAAAACCACTCAACTAATATTATTTAGACAGGTTTGGGTTATTATATGAACCTTATATTTAAGTATTAACTCTTAGTTAATTAGTTTCTTTTTTACAATGTCTTTTTGTATTTTTATATTATATGGTTAATAAACATAATATATACATCCAAGAGAACCCCAAGTGGTCCATTAATGATACAAATATCATGATATAAGTCTCTTGGACGAACCTTATATTTTAAGGAATTGAATATCAATTTATAATATAATATTTGTTTTAAAAACTCTTTTATGTCAATTTTAAAACTATTCAATAAATGATTTTTGTAAAACTCATAACAGAATTATTACTTTGAAAAGGGTTAATTAAATCAATACTAACATGTCATACTATCCTATAATATTATTGGTATTTATAAAAACTATCAAATTAAATTTATTTGGTTATTTATAATATTGATTATTCTAATTTTTCATTAATTAGGTAATTACAACATCACCATTGTGTAATAAATAAAGTACATTATATAATGTATATAAATTATAAATAAAATATAATTATGTATGAAATAATTTTATCTTTCTAATGAATATTTATAGTCTAAATCCAACATATATAACCCTATGTAAAAATTGTTTTTCTAAAAGATATTTGCTTATGTAATTTTTGTATTTATTTTAACTTAATTAAAATAAAGTGTCCCTATCACCTACAAGTGGCTCCATGGGGTCCCAAAATCGACCCAAAGATGCGCATGGTCGGACATTTATCCACCAATAAGTTTGTCACATGTTTTAGGGTAATTTATAATTATTATAATATTATTTTTTAACCCTTATTTACCGGATTTACCCTTTAACCATGGTAAATAAAATATTTACCGAAGTAATTATTCAAAATGACTAAAAATAAAAATTACCAATTTACACAATTTGGAAATCCTGATTCCAAATATGGAATCAATTTTTCGAAATTCAAAACACAGAAGTGACAGAAATTAAATTAAAATTAATTCTCGCTGTCAAAACAAAAAGCGTGTTTTTAAGATATAATAACTATCAAAAGATTGATATTTGTTTATGTCCGGTTTAATTGTGAAATTATGCCCAATGACCAAAATTTTATTAAATGGTAAAAATATATTCTAAATATTCTTTAAAACCACTCAAATTCATAATTTATCACTATTAATTATTTAGATTAAAAATGATGTTTTTAATTAAAATTTAGCAATTTTCACTATTCATTAAAATATTAAAGTTATCAGAAAAGTACCAAAATTTTACCTTAAGCTAAATTCGATACTCCAAAGCCAAAAATTAAGTCCATTTTGAGAGATAAAATTTCTATAATTTTAAAAAGTAGTTATTACTATTCATAACGGCTAATTTGATTGGTCGTGGTGTGTGTTAGAACATGAAATTGCATACAATACACGCTACTGTATTATTCAAAGAGAAGCGTACCGTAGAAGCTCGCGGTGTTACACAAATAAAACAATTTTAGAAAAAATAATATTATTGGTATCCTTATTTTTCCCATGATTAACATTAATTGAGGTAAAATGGAAATCCCCTTGTAAGGTTATCTCTTTTTGAGGTACAATGCTTGATGGCTCATTTGGTGGGGTGATTCCATTTACATCATTTTTTGATATGGTTCCTATTATGTATTATTATAGGAAAATTTCCATTACATTTTATAGTGGGATTGTTTATACTTGCTCATTTTACTGGGAGGATTCTTGTGGTCACATTTCATGAAGGGATGAACATTGCCTTAATTAGAGAGGTTGTTATGATTGGATCATTTGGTGGGATAGTTCCCGTTGTCTCATTTTGTTGAATGATTCACATAGTAATTTTTTTTGGGGTTTTCCCATTCTAAAAATATTAGGAGAAAATTCAATATTTTTCCAGAACAATTGAATAATTTTGGGGGACTCTTCTTACTCCTTTTATGGCTTCTTATGACCATGTTAGATCTTAATATCCTATGAATTATAGGGTATTTTCATCAATTTTCAATATGAAATTAGGTTCATTACTAGTTAATTCAATCATGCCTTCATATCATTGATATTATCATATTATAAAAAATCAGTTGGGTAAACAGTGATGACAATTGTTGAGGACAACCTACATTAGGGAACACCAATTTTTCTAGATATTTTGATTATGTAATATGAGAATATTTCTATATGGTAGATTATATTGAAGATGACTATGTAGTTAAAAATTATATGGGCCAAATGGGTTTGGTTTGCCACTTTTATATTGTAGGTGGAA
Organism: Viscum album; assembly: GCA_963277665.1. NCBI lineage: Eukaryota > Viridiplantae > Streptophyta > Magnoliopsida > Santalales > Viscaceae > Viscum > Viscum album. The sequence continues at coordinate 877,665,106 of OY728153.1, read as the reverse complement.
CTAGATATATATTTGTTTCCCAATGTAACAAAATTTCTTGGATCACTCTAAAACGTAATTTAACCACACCACCACATGACCTCATGCATTCCTCCCTTAACTCCTTGGATTGTTAAATAACATCAAGGTTCTAAAAATCTATCATGGAATGACTATACACCCCTATAATAGAGTTATAAATCATAAAATAAAAACTATGTATCATAAAAAACCATATGTATAAGAGTACATAGATAATAATTAGGTATTAGAACATGTAATAAACCTAGAAGTACTAGAATAAAAACAGAATTGACTGATCAACAAGTGGGAGGATCACATATATAGAACAATGAAATGAAAATAAATAAATACTGAAATAAAAAATGAAAAAGGATCCAGTATTATACTCGATCCTTAAATCATCTTGATCTCAAAATCCCATAAGAGTTGATCCAACCGGAATATGTAATATTTTTTATATATTCTAACCTTTAAATATTTAATAACCATGTGATAGAGAATTGGTTAAAAAAGTTAAATGGTGACTCGAGGAGTGTGTGAGTGCAAATTTGTAGTTATCCACCAACACAGTCATGTACCTAATAATCAATATTGTGATACATGTATGTGACACACTTCAAATATATAAATAAACTACTGAGGTGAACAAAACAAATAACAACCATCATTGATACTCATGTCTGTTATCTAAATCTACCATACAAACTTCTTCAATTTTTTTAATGTCTCTCAGTATAATCATCACATAGGGGGGATCTATCCATATTTTGGGGATCTTAAATTTTACATACAACATAATGAGTAATATACACTAGGGAATCACCATGAATCACTCATATTCAAGCCCTTATGCTGAACCCCACTGTAGTACATGAGAATTTTCATTGTTATTCCTACATCATATACCTAGGAGGGGGAATAAACTAAGAAATCAAATAGTTCTAGGTTTGAATGATTTTTGAGTGACCCAGGAAATCATAAGGAATCCCTCCAAGATTCCATGGTCACTCACCTAGGAATACACATTTCATGTCACCCCATTCATACCATATATAGTGGCTCCATACATTCCATGTGATATCATAGGAATGTATCCAGGGGTCCAAATTTCACCATCATGATGTGGTAGTTAGTTTACACCCAACAAACACATCGAAAAACCATTTTAACCCCAGGGGACTGGGCATTCAAAAAGGTCTACTCGCATCTGCATTAGAATCCCAATCAACCGAGGAACACAAAGTGGTCTCAGAATAACCATGGAATCTTAGGAATCCAAATAAATATTGTATTCCTGCTATCCCATAGTTCCGATAGTCGATCATAGGTACCACCTCGGGGAATCCATGACCAAATAAACAATACACACTAAAATCTATTCAAATTAGAATTCTACCCAAATATATCATGAGACAATATCCAAGATATTCCATACATCCCAAGGCCTCATCCATATCTTCACGGGAATCCAAAAACCATGGGTAATCATAATAATTCCATTCCTAAAGAATTATTCACATATGTCTTTAAAAATCACAAATTTTAGAAAAAATAATAATAACATAAAAGGGATTTCTATTCCTTTTCCTAGTATCCACAGACCCTCAAAATCCCATATTCGGTACAGTTTCTATGGTGACACCCACTAACCTCTGTACCTAATCCCAACAGACATTTTTATGGTCTTTAGGTAACCAAGGAACCCACTAGGTACCTATGGTCAAATTAATTTGATGAAACATAATTGGTGTAATGACCTGCTAATCCACATTGGGTGGAGAACACAACAAATCATTACTTAGACATAAGATAAATCCCTAAGATTCCAAAGGCTAACTATATATGCTGAAGGGTATAAATTACAAGTGGGTGATGATTTACCCTTTAAAAAATAAACCACTAAATAAAAAAACCATAAAAAACCATTCACTAAATGATGCATTAAAAGAATCAAGACAACAGAACTACATTGTTCATATTAAAACCAATAAAAAGTGTTAAATAGTAGATGACTAAAACATTATCAATTTAAAAATTTCAAGACCAACTAAAGATTCCCAAAATACCCCAAGACTTCATGATCTACAACCACTGAACAGATCAAGTATCAGGAGGTGGATCTAAAAAAGTTTGATACTTTACCTCTGCCCATGGCGTAGAGGATAACATCGAAAAAAGAACCAATGTACCAAAGTAGGGGTGAGCATAACACTTAGTATGTCTTCCACAATGAAATTACAACACATTCCAATAGGATATAATATTTTACAACATTTATATAAATCATTTTACAGTAAAAAATTTCAAAAAATAGTTTTAAATACAAATAAAAAAGTTTCCCAAACCGTTTATAACTAAAAGCATACGCATGAAATTGAAACCAATTTTATCAAAAAAATTATTTTTTATCAAAAAATAACTAAAAAATTCTTTATAACCATTTTTCAATATTACTTTGGCATACCCAATCCATTCCACACATCTACACAACTAACCATGCATGCATCATGATTACAGTTCCGTACTCATAAGCGGTTTCTCATCGGTCTGCCATGTCATCACCTGGTAATTATACCCCATATTCCATTAAACCTTTATCGCTGAGTAGAAGGTCATATTTTATCCATGAAATATATATAAAATATGAACTCACACACCAATATTCACAAGGATCATGCCAAAAAAATTTCAACCAAACCACCTTTTTATTGAAAACAATTTTTTCATAAAAATTATTTATAAGAAAAACCATTTTAATAAAATCCATTTTTATTGAAAACCCCATTTCCAACAAACGATTTAGATATTCTAGAAAATCAATAATTTTAAATCACAATTTTAAATTCAGGAAACTAAATCACTCTGCAAAACAATTATCCAAGGTCACACAATTTCACCCAAAACCATAAATCATCAATAGACAAGATTTCTTCATTAATTTTTCACAATCAATTAGATTACAATAAAACAATTTGAAAATAATAAAATCAATTATAGTAAGAGAATTCAAGATAGAATCCACCTACATCAAGGGTTTTGATGAAAACTGACAACAGACGAAGAATACTCACTAAACCAAGTTGAAAATCCCCAAAAAGGCCTAATATCTCTTCTACTACCATAAAAGAATCCAAATATTATTATATTTAGAATAACCCAACATATATGTTACTATAACAGGAATATATCTGAAAAATAAAGGTTAGAGGAGAATTATCTCTAAGTAGATCTCTGAAAAGAGACAATAACGGTGACTAACGTCACTAACTTTGAGAATTTGGCTTGAAAACACCAAGGGAGGGATCCAGATCAGTCCCAAAATGATTGGGAGAGGTTAACCAACCTTCAATAGAGATAAATAACATATTATGGAAATTTAGGAGAAAAAAATAGCATGTAGGAGAAAAAAGAGTAAGATCACAAAAAATAGGATCTTCCATTTTCCTCGCTCATAGTTAGTCCACATAGTTAGACAAACCATGTGCTAACAGTGTGTTAGATACAACCTTAAGAAAACCCCTACATGACCTCCTCAAATGGTATCCATAATAGTTCTCAAACAGTTTCGAAACTACTATCTAAAAACTGAAAATGCACATAGTTTCTTTGAGGATATTCACATGGTTTAGATAAATCGTGAGTAGCCCACTAACATCTACATTACCCTCAGTAACATATTAAATGTTTAACAAACTCTCCCAACCGTAACCCATAAATAAAAACTAGAAAGTAAGGGTTACATACTAGAAACCAAGGGTATACAATTGGGGTTCTTTTTCAATGCATTAAACCCTTATATATAACACATACTACTCAGTTATAATACTTCACTCACCAAGGACAGGATCAAGGTAGGACCTCATAGGCCAACGTGGGTATACATTATAGGAAACTCAATGAAGATATGAAATAAAGTAAAAATAAAACTCCATGGTTATTTAATTTTTTCACTATGACACCTAGATATTTTAAAAGAATACTATATTCAATATCATATATGATCAGAAAAATCAGGCCTAAATAAAACATAATATTTTATTAATTTAAAATTGAATTTATAACTGTGTTGTTAAATTCATGAATATGAATATTATTAAATAAATTATTAAAAATTTATAAATTACATACTCAATTAAAGATCATTTACTAATTTTTTGGTAATATGTACTCAATTTTTAGTATAGTTATTTTATCATTCAGAAATATGTTTTCTTTAAAAACAATTTTTATTGATTTTTTGATAAATTATTATACTTAATTTATGGAACTTATATGAATATAATTTTATAAAAATATTATCATTATTAAAATTATGAAATCAAATTTTCCCTTGGGTGAAATATGTATATTTTTTGGATCATTTTCATGTGAATACTAAAAATTTTGATTTTTAATGAAAGTTCTGTTTTTTAACCATTTTTAAAGCTAAATTTTATTTAAAAATGGTTTAAAGATAAATTATTTCTGTTAAATTATTAACAATACAATTATTCTCATTCTGATCAATTACTTATTTAAATTTGGTATAAAAATATTTTTGATACAATAATGGATTTTTTATGAAGAACTGCATTTTTCTATAAATAAGTTTTTATATTATTTTAAGAAAAAATTTTAAAATTAATCTCATACTATTAAATATATTTAATTAAATAAAATTAATTAATTATTTTTAATCAAATTGATTAAATTAGGTAAATTGTTCCTTTTTTGGCAAAATGATTAGTAAATTTGGTAAATTTTATTACCTCTATAAACGGTAAATCAGTGTAATCGATTTTAAAACTGAATGATAAGGCCATAATTTTTCATCATAATTCATATTGGATGAATTTAATTCTACCCTTAAAACAATAGAATCTAAATTGTGTTTTTAATGGACACATGTCCATGAAAAGTTCTTATATATTATTTAAATCAAAGGGTTTTGAAAAATAATACACTCCTTGTTTTAAATATCTATTATGAGTCTACTTTAGGAAAAATAATAATATATGAACCAACTTAAATTAATAATTTGACATTAATTAAATTTTTTATGAAATAAATTTATTTTAAATTTTTATAATTTATATAACTAACTTAAATACGTGTATAACACAAATATAATATCTATTAAATTAATAGAAAAATTAAAATAAATTATTTTTAAAATATTAACAGTGATATAATATGAATGATAAAATTTTTCCCTTGATTTATTAAATTTTTGAAATATTAGTGACATGTAAATGAATTAAATTTTAAATATAACTTCGACCACATGTATTTGGATTAAAATTAAATGAATAGTGTAAAAATTGACATTGATGACACTTTCTAAAAAAATTTTAAATTAAATTAAAAAAATATTATAAAAAACATGAAAGTGGAAAATTAGAATAATATATAGAAGAATATTTCCTTCCATGTCCATTTATGGGTCAATAGTTACCTTATATGTAATATTATAACCCTATAAGAGATAAAAATATATAATTGTTGTTAAGCTTAAAATATGATAACCAAGTAATTAAAAAAAGATATGTATTACAACAATATAAAATCATATAAATTAAATTAGATGAATTTATTTAAACCATATAAAGTTTTATTTGAATTTATGTCCTTTTGGATGAATTTCGATCAAGAATATTCTTATTATATTTTAATTTTTCAATAAATTCTAAAAGCTCTCCATATGTCAATTAATAAAGGGAACCTTCTCTGTTATTTATTGACAGAAATTTGATACATATAGCTCAATAAAAATTACCAATTTCCCTTATATACTTATTTATAAAAGTTATACAAGTTTTTCTCCTATTGGAAGATCAATCCTAGGATCCTTAACAGGAGATCCAACAGAGTTCTTCCAATGAAAAGTAATCACTTTAACCAATCCATTTCCATTAAACTAACGATTTTACCTAATATGAATCAAAAATATGTATCACACGATGGTATCATCATTTTCATATATTTACTGAATTATTATAATGATTATTAAACAACCATTATCCACCCTCTTTCACATCAAAAGAGAATTGAAACAATAGCTCATGCGTACATACAACTTACCATCTCCAGAGGGTGATGCAATTCATTTTTCATTAATATCCTTATGGATAGAAAATATCCTAGTTTTAATGTTTATATATGATATTTATAACATAATTATAAATTTTTAATGATAATATAATATCACTATTGTTACCATCCAAACCGTTGGGAAACGATGACATAACCCGTTTGTATGTTTGGACTACCACCTCCATGGAGCGATGTGACTCATTTTTCATTTCTATTTTAATTGTATAGTAATGAGGATGGATTTTATAAATATATATGATTTATTTGACAAAATAATAAATATATAAAGATGAATTATTATATACCTTTATTTTATAACATTCATTGAAAATTGAATGTAGCCTTCATGCGTACGTACGACATACCATCTCCACGAATTGTGTAACTTATTTTTCTATCCCTATCATTATGAAGGCCTATAAATATTTAAATTTTAAATATATATTATATTTATACCGTAAATAATATTACTATTATGATGTAACCACTATAAATTTATAAGGATAGGAACTATCAAATCAAAAAATTCATGAAAAAATGACGCAGTTATCACCCTAAACAATGTTTTAATAAATAATATTAATTAAATGGGTGATAAATTTTTTTAAGTAAATATTAAATGGGTTGATATATATTATTATGGTTATTTAATATATTTATAATAAAACTACCCTTATTACATTGGAGGTTCAAACATTTATGATGGAATTCAAACCTGAGGTAAGGGTTTTCTTATCCCACTTTTACTTCTATGAGACATATGGCATATTCACCACTTATTTATTGTGGATAGTGTATATTATTCACTATATGATATATAATATAATTGATAATAGAATTTTAATGTTATTAAATGTTTTATTCCATTTTATTTCTTTCAAGGGGAGGATGATTGAAAAGAAACCCAAGTTGTAAGGGTTTAATTCATAATCTCTTCATTATTTTGGATTGTTTATATTTAAGTCTCCACTGGAGAGTATTTATCTTCGATATCGACATTTTCTAAAGTAAATTTCAAATTTTTTTCCCATAATATCATATGATTGTTAAATTTATTTTTAACAATGTTTTTATTTTTCAAAATTGTTTTAAAGGAATATTCTAATAGTTTTTCAAATAGGGTAATAGGTAGATTTTATAAACAAATACTGAAAAAATGTTTTTTAGATTATACATTATTAAATAATTTGTATAAAATCATGATTATGATATTATTTTAAGATTAATGTATGTGTTTAAATTTGATTTTAAATAAAATGTTCTACTTATTTGTACATTTAAAAAAAGTTAATTTTGAAAGAAAGGAAGGTATTTTTCTAAAGAAATATTCCAGTAAAATCATTTAAGTATTTTCATCTATGTAGGTATCCTTTGTTGAATATTATATTAAAAATTTAGTGTCATGATACCAATAAATACATTTCATTGTATGGTTTATGATCATCCCGATTAGTTAAATTATTGAAATTGTTTATTAATTGTTCATCTAATACGGCTGGTTATTGAATTTATTTAAGGAATGTTGATTATTATTTTTTATTCATATGAGGAATAAATTGGACGTATGAAGTGATGGTTTAGTCCAGTAATATCCCCTAGATGCATCAGTTGGTATCTTGTTATAAAATAGCTTGGGTTTTTTCCAAGACCTTACCCATTTATATATATGTCATGGAATTTGACCATGATGAAATTTTTAGGTCTCTTAGGTGACACCTTGACTATAAGATTATGATGTGCGATATTAGGTATTAAAAAAATTTTAAATTAGTTTTTGATATCCATATGATTATTTGATTATTTTTCATATACATGGATAATTTTTTAGCTAATGATATTAATTATATGAAATTATTTGATCATCATGTATTATTTACATATTATTCGTGACATATTTATAATTTTATGTTTTCATAATCATAAGGATCATTTGAGATCACCCTTTTTATTATTATTATTTCACTTGGATTCTAAGAAATATATTATTATGTATATGTTTAGTTATAATAAAATGAATAATGTTATTCTCAAAGAGAACACTTCGTTTATTTTATGATTTTAAAAATGTTTTGTGAATTACAACTATTTAGATTGATTATCAAGACTACTAAACTATTTGGTCCTTCAGGGTATTATTTCTTATATCTAGTTCCAATGAAACAATGTAACCAATAGATTTGGGCTACTATGGTCTAGTTCATTACATTTTGTATCTAATAAATTTTAGTAAAATTATTGGAAACTAGATTTAGGGATTTATAGATTAGGAATTATAACCTCGTGAATGGATTGGAGAAAACGTTTTATATAAAATATAGCATCTTATAGACATGGTAATGACTAGAGAAAAACTACATTAAAACAAAGGACTCAAATATTGAGAATAAGGTATCATTATTTTGACATTCTTTGAATAATATTTCATGATTATTTTATATCTCCCTCTAATTATTGTAGTTGATGGTTAAACATTGTTTTTTGGGTTTAGTCAATAGATGGTATTTGAAGGAATACTGTTAACACTAAAAATAATGGATAATTTGATGAATATGAGAAAAAAAATTTTATGATTATTGGAAATAAAGTTATTATGATTATGCCTAATCAGTAATGAAGATAAATTATTAATAATTTAATTGCTGATGAGATTCCTATCATATCAAATAAGAGGAAAATTAACTTTTATGGAAGTTTAGGTGGAAATGATCCTAGAGTTAAGAATGTAAAATTTATTTTTTATCAATAATGTGGGAAGAATCACCCAAAATAACATCTCAAATAGAGGGTAAGATGTTAAATATTTGAATATAAAGGTAATAGGGTAACAAATTTCCATGGAATCTAATGTCTTATATGTGGGGGAATTTGGACATTATCAAAGTCAATTTCCTAAACTAAGGGTTACCCAATATACAAAATAAGGACCTATGCTATATAAATTTTTTAAGTGAAAGGATTACAGTGTTTGTTCTTATAGAAGTATTATTATAAATGGTATTATAGTTAAATGAATTATGTAGCATATAAGGATTCCCTCCCTTTAGTTTTCCTTTAAGAATTTTAAATTAAATATAGAATGGTAATGAAAAAAAATTTGTGATAAGGTAAACTTTTATCTAAGAACATGATTAAATATCTAATAACCCTTAATATATGTTTGATTTTAGGATAAAACTAATGTTTCTTTGGATGATAAGTCTATGAATAATCATAAATTGAAAATGTATATATATGCCTTTTGATGGTTTTTGTGAAGAGAGTTTAACATGATATTGTGAGAGACATTTATGCGATTTATTTTGGTTTAGTGTATGTTTTGTTGAAAAGGTTATTTCAGGAAAATATGTTTATACTATCTAGACCTAAGGATAATGTCTTTGACAAACATTATGGTTAAAATGATTTTGAAGATGTTTTATTTATAGATTACTTGGATTAAGGTGTTAGTACATTTTTAGAATATGTTATATAGAATAAAAAAGTAGTTAAGAAATATGATTTGATGAGAAATGTATTTTTATGATGTTCATAATATTCTAGGGAATGTTGTAGTTTTAGAAAAAGGACATCTTGAATGTTGGGCGATAACCCATCGTATCCTAAAAGGAATAAAGGCTTGAACCCACAACCGAAGGAACAAAAGGGTGAAATGCCTACCACTATAATATTGTATTTCCTGGTTAGCATGAAATGTTTTCTTAAATGATCTGACGGATAAATAATAATTTTATTTTCGGATGCATATTATGTGATTAAATATTTTTTAAAATATTTTAGATTTTGATGTTATTAATTACATTATAGGAGAAACTTCATTTGATTAATGTATATGTAATATTTATTTCTAACAAAATGTATTATTTGGGAATATAGATATTTGTGTTTTGGATGTGATGGATGAAGAGTATGAGAAAATATTTAACGTTAAAAAATTCATTAATATTTTTTGTATTGGTGTTATATAGGGTATATGAAAAATGGAAAAAACTAATGTTTATTCAAATTATTATAATATATTATCAAAGTATTCCCATGTTTTAAATGGGACATAATAAACTAATTTATATTGTCTGGGGATCAACGTTATAATTTTTTTGGGTTTTGAATATGGTCAGTAATATTTTAGGGGATCCTTAAGGTTAAATAAATATGGAAAAGATTATATGAATCTTGGGATGTTATTGTTTGAGGTTATAGTATGATTTATATTATTGGATAAAATTTACTAACCATTTTATCTTTGGTAAATATTTAGAGTCTAAAATAATATCTTATATATTTTATCATTCATCAAAAATTATTTAGGAATAAATAATTCAACTCGGGTATCCATTTCCTGGTGTTAGAGATAAAGTGGAAATAGATCTAATAAACACCCGAAGGATGATATATTCTTTTGGTATGGAAATAAATAAATAATGTTTATTTATCATTCCTTTATATGGATAATAAAATAATACCTAAACTTTTAGAAAATAAAATTTAAATAAAAATTTTATATTTTTACTTTTTTTACCGAGAAATCAATTTTTTTAACCTATAATAGATTTATAGTTTAGTGATTGTTAAATTTTACATGACCGCATTATCTATCAAATTTTTTTAATAAATTAGAACTAATATTCTCATCCTTATATATACTTTCATATCCCACTAATTTTATCCTATTTGGAAACATATTTCTTGATTACCGTTTCATTTCTATTACCTTCTTTTTAAGAGGATATTATAATAACCCTTTTTAAGATGTGGGTATTCCATTAATGAATTTTAAAATTTAAATCAATGGATTTGCATAAAAAAATATCAAATTTATATGTTGTATTTTATTTGGGGGGCGGGGGAGAATTCAACACCCCGTGATTTTAATAGAACACTATTTTTGATAGAGTATATGATACACAACAACGAGCCTAAACAAACCCCAAAATATTTTTTTTAAATATGGATGTTATAAACTAGATGGAAATTTTGATTATATGAATAATAATATGAAATAAATATAATGTATATACATAATTCAATATAATTTAATAATTTTTTTTGAAATATGTAATCAATTTTCCAAAATGGTTTGTATACTTTTGAAATACATTTTTATCATAAATTATTTTATTCATTTTTAGGATAAAATATTATGAATAATTTTTTTAAATTCTATAAAATTTAATTTAAATAAATAAAATCACTTTTTAAATCATTTAATCAAAAAGTTCTAAGGGAGAAATTTTTAAATTTTTCTAAAATGATACATTAACTAGTGAATAGTAAAATATACAGAATTTTATTGAAAACTGTATTTCTTTCAAATATTTGAAAAGTACCATATTATATTATAATGATTTAAAAGTAATATAAGATCTAATATGTTATTAAAAGTCCAATTATTTTCATAAGAATAAATTTCATGTTAAAATTTTGTATAAACACATTTTCTATACGGAAAATTCATTTTTATGAAAAACTATATTAGTCTAAAAAAAGGTTTCATAATATTTTTGCAAACATATTTTAAAATTAATTTATGAATCTTATATAGATTTTATTTAATAAAATTAATTTCTTATTTGGAATTATAAGGTTTAAATTTGATAGATTGGTCCTTTTTTGGTCAATATTGATTGTAATTGTGGTAAAATTTATCACCTTGGTAAAGGATAAATCAGGTTAATCTAGGTTCAAAATAAATTATATGGTCAAAATTTTTAAACATCATTATTATGGGAATAATTTTATTCTAACCTTCCCACATTTATTTTGAAATTTATTTTTTTAAATCGACAATGTTCTAGGAAAATGACTGATATATTATTTAAATGAATGAATGCTACAAAATATCACTCGGTTTGTTTTTAATATCCATTTTGTGTCCACATAGAGGAAAAAAGGATATGAATGAAAATGAATTTATATTTTTATCTTAATGACCATTTTTTCATGATATATAATTATTTATAATTTTTAAATTATGTTATTGATTTAAATACATGTACAACACTAATAAAGTATTTATTAAATTAATATATAAATAAGATAAATGGTTTAAAAAATATTAAAAGATAAATAATTTGAATTAGATAATATTCCTCACAAATTTTATAGATACATGTGATACATTAGTGATATTTTAATGAATTATATTCAAAATGAAATTTTTTCATGATTTCATTTAAGTTAAATAAAATGAATAGTGAAAAAATTGACATTAATAATTCTCTATCAAAATAATAAATTTATTAAATTAGTTAATAATTATAAACATATTGAAATTGGACACTTTGGATAATATATAGACTAAGGTTTCAGCCTTTTCCATTTATGTTTCAAGAGTTAACTGATATGTAAAATTATAACCCTTTATAACTGAGGAATATTGTTCTATGTTTAATGTCTTAATAGGTTAACCAAGGTGTTAGTAAAATAGATAAGGACTGAAATAATGTTAAAACATATATGAATTTAATTTTATTATGTTATTTCAACCATATATACTTTTTTTGAATCCATGACCATTTGGAATTATTTGTATCTATAATAGTTTTATTATATTTTATGTTTTTAATAAATTCCAAAATTGCCCCTCACCTAAATTATAAAAAGAAACATCCTCCCTCACTTCTTTACACCACATCGATCCATATATATAGACCAAAATATTCTTATTTCTCATCTATTATTCCTTATTGATATTATAGATTTTTTGGTCAACCCAAAATAACAAACCTAGGATCCTTAAGAGGAGATCCAAATGAGTTCTTCCAAAAAGTGGTAATCAATGTAACCAATCAAATTCATTTGTTTTTTCTATTAACTTCCCCAAATATATGACATTTATAATAAAATATTTATAATAACATATTCCCATGGTAATAAAACCCCAATTATCCAACCTATTTCCCATCAAGTGGGAAGTGAAAGTATCATTAATTCGTATAGTTGGCTTATCGTCTCCACAAAGTGAAACAATTTATATTTCAATAACATCTTTTTACGGGTTGAAATTAGAATGGTTTTAATATTTATATGTTATATTTGTAAAATAATTATTCTTCTCAACTGATAATTTTATATCTCCCATTTTACATTCCATACCATTGGGAAACAATAACGTTACTCATGTGTACGTGTGGACTACCACCTCCATGAAGAAATGTGATCTATTTTTAATTTATAATTTTAATTTGTGGTAATGAGGATTTATTTTATATATATATATAATTTACATTAAAAGGTAATAAATTTATGTTGGTTTATTGTTTTTAACCTCTCTTTCAATACAACAATTGAAAAAAGAAAAATAAATTCTTGTGTATGTACGGTCAACCGTCTCTAAGAACGGTGTAACTCATTTTTCTATACCTTTATTTATGGATGAATATAAATATATATATTCAATATATATTATAGTTATATCATGAATAATATTATGTAGTTTATGTAACCATAATAAAAATATAAGGCTCAGAACTACCAAATCAAAACACACAATAAAAAATGAACTAGTTTCCACCTAAAATAATGTTTTAATAACTAATTGTTATTAAAAAAGTTGTAAAATAATATAATAATATCATAAAAGATCTGATATATATGATTATTGTTCTTTAATTGATTTATAATAAAAATATATTTTAATTTTTAGATATGTTTGATTGTGGACATATGAAGTCATACTAGTGGTCAGGGTTTTCTCATCTAACTTTTACTTGTGTGCTATATATGCCAAATTCACAGAAATTTTCTTTTATGTGGTGTATAAACTTCCCCATTTTATTTTTCATATCGTGAATATATTTATCTTCTTTATATTTAATGTTTCACTATTTTTTTTTTCTTATGGATCTTATGATTTAAAATAAACCTAAGTTGTAATGGTTTAATTCACAATATCATCATTATTCAGTATTGTTTATATGTATGTCTCCACTAGGTAATATCTCTATTTAGTATCCATGTTTTAATTTTTTTTAATAAAATTATTTAATACTCTTCTATGACTATAATAAGATATTTTTACCCATGTTTTAATTTTTTAAAAATGGTTTGAATGGAATCTTCCTATCATTTCCCGAACGAGGTACACTGTGACTTCTCCAACAAAAATATAGAAGGAATAATTTTTTGATTATATATTATGAATATAATTAATACCTTCATGAATAAAAATTTATTTAAAATATAAATTACATTTAAATATTACTGTATTCATATAAAATATCTTCCTTCATATTTTCATAGTTTTTTAAAAAAAAGGGATTTTAAAATTAAAAAAATGGATTTTCTGTAATAAATATTCTTGTAATCATTTAAAAGTATTTTTTCTATTTAAAAAAACTTTATATAATATTATATTGAGAATTTAATCAAATAATTACATTATTAATATTTAATTAGGGTAGTTTATGATCAGTTTGATTAGGGAATGTATTGATATTCTGTATGACTATTTAGTGTAATACAGACAGTTAATGATTTTATTTAAGGAATGATGAATATGTTGTATTTTTTATCCATATCATGAATGGATTTTAATTAGTTAGTGATGGTCAGTGCCCACTATAGAGCCTCTATGAATCATTTGGTCTCATGAGACAAAACATATTTGGTTTTTACTAAGGATATACCCATTTATGTAGATTTTATAGAATAAGTCCTTGATTGTATTCTCAGATGTCTGGGTCGAGGCATTGACAATACGTTTCAAATGTCTAACATTATGAATTCCATCATTATGAAATCATTTATTTATGCCTATGTTTTTATTTATTTAATTTTTTTCTATCCATGTATATTTTTATATCATTCAATTACTTATATATAATTATTTAATCATCATTTATTATTTCCTTATTATTTATTCCTTATTATTGTTTGTTCTATATACATACCCTTAATGAGAATCTATAACAAAACCTTTATTATGGTTATTTTCCCTATGATTCAAATAAGTATACTATGATTGATGTGTAATGATATACTAGAATGAATAATGGAAATTATAAAATAAAACTCATTGTATATTTTATGTTTTAAATATTTATTGTGAATTTTAAGTATGTATCTTTTTTACGAATACTACAAAACTATTTATCCATTGGTGATGAAATTTATTTCATTCAGTGAAAATGAAAAAAAGTAACCACCATGTATAGGATACTAGGGTTGGTGTCTTTACAGTCACTCACCTAACCCTTGGTTATGTTATGACTCAAAAGGGAAAACTATTACCAACTAATTACCCTCATCAACTGGTAAGGTCGAAGAGGACCTAAAGTTGGGCCTATAAACAAAATTTCACTCCATTTTATTTAACTAAACCTCTCTCAAGGGGTTTCAAAATTAGATATTAGTTAATGGATGAGGTCTTGACCATAAACTACCAAGACATATGGAAAATGCACCAGGCCCAATATGGTCGTAATACATTATTCTATTCAAGGAATAACTGTTTAATATAACAAAAAAATTAATAATTATCTTTTATTAAATTAAATTGTACATCACCATCAGTACTGTGACTGAAATTCCTGTGCATCATAAATAAAACTAATAAATTCCAAAAGGCTTGTATCAAAGAAAACCTACCTCATGCTGAATTCAAAAACCCATTTAATTTTTTCCCTATAATTTACCTCTAAGACTTGTTCAAATCCATCAGACCATCTCGCATCCCCATGTGGCCCTAATAATATCAAAATAAAATTATTTTAAGTAATTATAATAATTTTTAAATAATTAAAAAATTCTAAATTAATTAAAAACTCAATTAAAATAAGGAATGGTCGTAAAATATATTAAGGATTTTCCCATCACACCAGAATGGTTACCAAATGATTTCCAATAATATGTAGCATATCCCCATCCCCATTTGTGAAAAACATTCTAACATACCACATTAAAATAATTGAAATTTTAAATAATTCAAGCTAAAAATCATAAAAAATCACAATGGTAACATATATTATCAAAACAATGTGCAAAAACATGTAGGTATAGCCTCAGGAATCCCTAAATATATCCATAATAAAAAACTATTAAGAAAAATTGATCTTCCATGATCTATTAGAATCACTAATGAAGTATTAATCCCTATAATTAGAAAATTATAATGAGAATATAGGACCAATGGAGATCAATGATGTTGAAATATTTCTTGAAATTCTATAAAAACACCGCTAAGGGATAGGGAGAAGAGGGGTCCTACTCCTCTTATTTTGGTGGTGGGAATAATATTAATTATTTCCTTGTTAATGCTCAAATAGATGATGTCTCACTATAATGTATATTTTAACCAATATACCCTACTAGATAAGATGATACAGGTTCACCAACTAGATTGTGTCCACCTATAGATTAAAGGACCCACTTCCCATGACAGTGGTGAACGGGGTCTACTTACCGACTGGCTGGTAGCTTGCTACAATTTTGACTTTAGAGGCCAACCAGGCCTCTCCCAAGGCACCTTTATTCCAATGTGATTATTCCCTTAAACCATTACTCATCAGAAAACATGAAATTGATACAATTTAACAATATAAATTAAAATTTAAATCCATGTTCTAAAATATCCCCATCAACTAATTTCAAAAATTGAAATTTTATAAAAAAAATTCAGACAGTAAAAACATGGGGAATTAAAAAACCAAACCATGACACTTCTTATCCATGAGAGGTTGCAGTGGTAATAAAATAGTAGTCATTGACCTACCCTAGTCATCAATTCCCATTCAAATGAACTATTTATATTCTAAAGCACCAAACACACTCTTATTGTGATTATTCAACAATAAGTCACTCAAACCACTAATAAATGATCTACCACCCGTGTTTTCATTGAAAAAATGAGATTATTCTTACCTAAGTCTGTCTATCCCAAGATGCCTGAAATTTTATCATCCAATTCCTCATCCAATATATGATACTACAGAACATTATATTTAATCCACTAAGAACAATTTTGATACCTTAATGCTCCCTACTATAGGAATGTACTATCAAAATATGATATCAATGATCTAACAATTCCATTGATGTAGTTTCCTAAACCCACAACTATAAATGAGTGAAAGCACCGATCCAAAACTTGTACAACTCCAGGTTTTTGATTTTGATGAAAAATATATGCCTACCCCCCATCCATTCAGAAGTTTACACATATAATATGGTGTATGAAAATACAAAAATGATTCTTGAACAAACCCAAAATATTAAAAATGTTGCAATCGATGTAATAGTTGACTCTCTGCATAAAATCTAATGTAAAAGAAAAACTTAGATGCCAATAGGATATTAATTGACCAGGTTATGATGCCTTTAGGCTCTCCGGAATCTATAGGTCATCCAAAAATTCCCACAAATGTTCCTATTAAATTTTTGAGTGAACTCAATTTTTGAATACTCAACTTGAAAAAAATATCATGATTTTCATTATGGTGAGAATCAACATACCATTGACCCAACCATTCTTGGATAGCCTCAATTATATTGATCTTGAATTCATTTTAAAACACCATATAATAACATACATAATTCCAAGATCACCATTTCTTGAGTGACCAGACTAAATTCAGTTCGATTTGCATACCAACATCAATGTGCCCTCTTGATCATACAATGACCAGTCCTGTGTTGCCTTTCAACCTACCAAAAAATGGTGATTTTTTCATGGCACATGATCCATATATTATTATATGAGTTTTTTTAATAGATATATTATCATATGAGTTTTATGTAAATTAACATCACAATTATATTCCAGAGGAATTGTGAAACATTTATTAGAAACTATTCCCAGCTTATAAGAAGGATATACTTAGAAACACCAAATATTATAATCATAATGAGAGTCATTCCCTCATCCTAAAAATGGTTAACTCCCCAGAAAATAAATTTACTTATAAAAATACTTGAGTTCTACCTTAAAAGGTTCCATCTTCAAACTCTTTAAACTTCTACGGATCGATGCTTGTTTATCCTAGGAAATAACAGTCTGGGTTTAACTCCAGCATCAGGTGTTGTAGTAAATCCATTCAAATTATGACTAAATTTGGAACCATGAATAAGCATTATATAAAAAAAATTACTCATCCAACATAAAGTGTGTACATTCTCAAACCACGTGATAAAATTATGAAAATCCCACTTCAATAAGTTAGAATTCATCTAACTATTTTAAAAGGCCATATCAATCAGTTATTCCAATTTTATGCATGTACAAAATTTACCAAAGTGTACCATATGACACCAAATTCTAGATTATATATATCAGACAATCTTGTGTTCCCTCTTATCAAACCTAGGCTCACATACCTTTACCAATGAACATGTGCCACAACATGTCAATGAAATTCACATTTTTATAAACCACCCTACCCCATATTAAAACCAAAAGAGTATATCCATGACTATAACACACATTTAAATTTTATACTAGATCCTCAAAGACAATCACTCCACTGATCCTAACCCATAAAACTAGACATTGATAAAAAAGAAACAATAGAAAACATTTTTCATTGACTCACACCCCAATAAGGGTATTTACATGATCCGGGGATCCCGATGATTTGTTCAGATCACATCCACCATTCCTACCATACCCACATGATCATCATCTCGTTTTCACAATTCATAACTCGAATGACCTCCCTATGATATCCATCTCTAAAGAAATCATAAAATAAATAAAACCAATCTTATAGCATACCCTCTCGAAGTATAATAAACTAACCCAATAAGGTCCAAGTCAACTCTAAAGGTATCTAGGTATACCTCATTAATAAATAAACTAGGTCTCAAAAAATGGATACAACTCATGGGAAATTTTTCACATTCATGTATAATATTCCCTTAGAAAAATATTTCCCAAAAATCCCACTCATGAGGCACATACACACATGGGGTAGAAATCACATACCATGTCATGATCATACTAGAAAACAAATCCATATCGATCAAACACCAATGATATTAATCCCTCAAGAATCATAACTCATTGATCAACACTTCCATCACCATATACATCATCCTAGATGATCTGTATCAAGGGAGACATAGTAAGTGGATTTGTTTCAAAGAATATCATTCCTGGAAACATGTGAAAACACCATATAGTTTGTTAATGTCACTTCAAATAACCAAACTATTATAAAACAATAATACCATGGGTTTTAATTATAATGTCTTCCAATTCAAGTTGACCCCCATGGTCACTATATGTCTGACGAACCAATGGTTTACACCATATTCCTCCTCTTCAAGAATCTCACCATTGATCTATATGACCTGTATAAAAAATAAATATTCAATAATTTCAATCTAGTTGAGTAGATTAATACCAAGTACTTTTATATTACAATAATATTTAACCAGTTTTGACACATTAAATAGTTAAACCTCTCATAAGTGAAAAAATGACTCTAGTAGGCCACTACATATCATGTGAATTATGATGTCACAAATATTCTACATAAAATATTTCATGCTTTATTATATAAATATTCCCATAATAAAATTAAAAAGGAGCGAGAGACATAGAGTTTTTTATAAATTAGATACATAGATAATTTACATGAAATAGGTATTAAAAGACCTTATATAAAACTCCATAACATGAACTTAATATACATTGATCTTCTAATACTACACAAGATAAATTTGGGGTGTAAATGAGAAATGGATGATATATAAAGTCGAGGAAGGGAAGAATCGATGCATAAAATGTGGGAAGAAATACATAAGGTACATATAATGGTGATATAAGTTGTGAGAATCATACAAACATAGATCCAATAAAAATATAGGATGATAACATCAATGAAACATCGGAATGGGGAAACAATAGAAAACATGAAATCACAAATACAAGTAAAGTCTAACCATTGAGAAATCACAACATACTGTGATTAGTATAACCTATAATTCACCAAACATGGAATCTCATGATATAAAAACAATACCCAATTCATTAGAGGGAAATGTAATTCCTAGGCCACCCATTACATTCATATCATGTATATTCATTTGTGTGCCCAAAGAACATACAACATAAGAATTAATTTCATCACTTTTAGTACCAGGATTGATTAGTTTGGTTTATATATATGAGTTCTCCCAATCAATAAAGGATAGTTTTATTTAGGTGAATACATATGATTGTGAATAGGGATGGCTATACACTGCACAAATATTTACCATGGAAATTCATGGGATAAATTTATTATCATAGCGAGATTACATAAAGGGTTCATGGAAGTTTTTAATAAGAGATATAGATCGAATCTCTTTAATTGGGAATCATAAAAATAGTAATTGGATGTGTAAAAACATACTATAACATTAATTTCGTTTTAATAAAAAGGCATAATACAAATAAATTATTTGAATAGAGAGGAGGTGGAAAAAGAATCCCCTACCATGAGAGGGTCATTCAAAAAGCTTGGTTGGACCTTATTTAGAACTCAAGACCACATTTGGATGTATTTAGAGGGGTGTGGGAGATGAAATTAATACATAATGGTTTTTTGTGAAGAGTAGTAGGATTTTGGGTGGGGATTTATATAAAAAGTTAGGGTAATTCTTTATTAATTTCTGAACTTATGTTTTGGATTCGATGTAATAAAATAATCCAAACCCAAAATATTTCGATAGTTTTTTCCCACTGTTTTTTAAAAATTGGTGTGGATTTCAATATTTTGTGACTTCATGAACTGATAATTTTAATATAATAACATTGGTGATGTGGAATTCAGTCATATTCATACAAAATATAATATAAATCGCAAAAATATAATACATAATTTGGAGAATTTATGAACTACTTTCAAATTTTATCATATTCCATAAAAAATTATATTAAATTCGAAATATATTTTTATTCACTGATTTAATTTATATTTTTATTCCTTTACTTTTCGGTTATTATGATTTCATAATAGATAACATATATTTATATCTTATTAACTTTTTACCCAATAAATATATTGTCTCAAAAGATTATAAAAAATTCACCATTGGATAATTTTACAATTATGATTTCAAATATAATTTTTATTTTATGAAAATAATTCTCTAAATATAAGAATTTTGACTTTTAATTAAAAAAAAATTGTTTTTTACTTGTTTTTATGATACTGGCATATTACTGACCTTTCTAAAAACTTCATTGGTCTCAAATATAGTATATTATCATTTAGAAGTAAATATATTAATATTGTATGAAAATTATATTTATTTGAAAAACACCATAATTTTTTGAAATAATTTTTTTTAATTGTAACTATATATCCCTCAGAAATAAAATTTTCATCTCTTCATATGAAAATAAAATTTCCATCAAACTAATTAGATAATCATTTATTATGTAATAATAAGAGTAATAAATATAATCACTATTTTATTTGAAATAAAATATAAAAATTCAAATTACGAGGATCTAGACACAAAACACCTAATTATTCCTGTATATTCCATAAGGGTATGTTATACAATACTGGTCCTTTCTTAGTTTTTTTCAACGAACATGGTTTGGGACATGATGCCAATAAAATTAATCTTCACCCATAAAGGGTTTCACTTGATTCCAGGTTGTTGAATATTGGATTCAGTTTAGTTAAGGGAAAATCTCAGTGCCGCTAGATCCCTTTGAAGCAATAATATAATGTATTCGTATGGTATTATTCTATAGGCCAATGCCTTCTCTTTTTTCCCTTTATTTGATTTATAATTTATCATACCCATTAATATATACTAATATTAATGATAACTTTATAACAACTATGTTATCAAAAGTTATGATTCTTAATGGTATTATAAATTTGATAGGATTTATTTTATAATGGTAAAAATTTACCAAAATATAGAATTTTTTTCTATTACAACATTACTTAATAAATATTTTATTCACTCAAAAGGTAATTTAATTTATAAAATTTAAAGTCCTTACATTCATCCCCATTTAAAAATATCTCCCTCATAATTTTTTTTGTACACTAAAATTGATGAGGTTACTTCTGTTTCATCACCTCATCGAGTTCCCATGTTTCCTCCTCAAAATTTTGGTTACACCACAAAAAATTGAATAGGTGAGTTTTTAGTTTTTGTTGAAAATTTTCTCTATGATCTCAGATATTTAGCAGATTCACCTCATATGAAATATTATTCTATAAAGGCATTCCATATGAAATTAATAATTTTTAGGGGTTCAATATATAATACATGTAACACCCAAAGATTCTACAGTACGCTTCTCTTTGAATAATGCGATAGCGTGTGTTGTACGCAACATCGAGTTCTAACACACCACAACCAATCAAACTAGCCGTTATGAATAGTAATACCTCCTTTTTGAAATTATATATATTTTATATTTCAAAATGGACTTCATTTTTGGATTCGGAATATTGAAGTTATCCTAAGTTGGATTTTTGGTATTTTTCTGAGAACATCCAATTTTTATGAATATTGAAAAATACTTAAAAATAACTTTTTTAATCAAAATAATTTATAGTGATAAATTATATTA
This sequence comes from Viscum album, assembly GCA_963277665.1. Taxonomy (NCBI): domain Eukaryota; kingdom Viridiplantae; phylum Streptophyta; class Magnoliopsida; order Santalales; family Viscaceae; genus Viscum; species Viscum album. The sequence continues at coordinate 877,642,509 of OY728153.1, read as the reverse complement.
TTGAGTGGTTTTAAAGTATAATAAGAATATATTTTTACCATTTTATCCAATGGTTTTCATTAGAATTAATTTCACTTTGAAATTGGACATAAACAATTATCAATCTTTTGATATATATTGTTTCTTAAAAACACGCTATTTGTTGTGACATCGGGAATTAATTATAAAATTAATTAATGCAACCTATATGTTTGAAATTTTGTAAAATTGAAATCATTTTTTAATTCAGAATATCAATTATAGCTTAGGGTGAAATTTTGGCATTGTTCTGAAAAACATCAATTTTTGATGAATACTGAAACTACTAAGTGGTAGTTAAAAAACTGAATTTTTCATAAAACTTAATTTTACCACTTATGTGAATGGAATTTCGAAAATCCGAGACACATAGTTAATATCAAGAAGTAAAATGTGGTTCAATGAGATGAAAATAATTTTTGGTGAATAGTAACTTTTTACTTTTATTTACCACGGTTAAAAGTAAATAGGGTAATTAAGGGTAAAAATGATATTAATATTATCCTAACACATGTCCTAATTCTATTGGATAAGGGTATCTCGACCAAAACAGCCTTAGGATTAAAATATTATCATTTAGGTACAATTGGATTAGATTAGGACATTTATTATTATTTAATTCAAAGAAGAGTTAAAAGAGTTAAAATCAAAGTTTATTTACTAAAACATTTTTAATATAGGGTTATACATAAGATAAATTCGATTGTAAATATTAATTAGAAATTAAAAAGATTTCCTACATAATTATATTTTATTTATAATATTTATACTTTAAATAATTTAATTTATTCCTGACACAATGATGATGCAGTAATTACCATAATTGTGAAAAAATTAAAATAATTGATATTATAAATTACCATATAAATATAATTTGAGACTTTTTATGAATTACACTAATTTTCTAGGTTAATATGACATGTTAGGATTGATTCAATTAACTTTGTTCGAAGTAATCATTCTGTTATGATTTTTACAAAAATCAATTATTGAATAGTGTCAAAATTGACATAAAAGAGTTTTTAAAACAAATATTGTATTATTAATAGATAATAAATTCCTAAAAATATAAAGTTCGTCCAAGAGACTTATATCATGATAGGTTCATGATTAATGGAACACTTGGGGGGTCTCTTGGATGTATATGGTAACTTTATTAACCATATAATATAAAAATATAAAGAGACATTGTAAAAGTAAAACTAATTAACTTAGAGTTAATACTTAATGATAAGGTTAATATAATGACCCAAACCTGTCTAAATTCTATTGGTTTGTGGTTTTCGACCTGTACCCACCTTAAAATTTAAATAATAAACTTTGGAGTCATTTTAAACCGAATATGAATTTATTATAAATTAATATTTCTAGCTTTTCCAAAGGTGCCCCTCACCCCTCTTATAAAGGGCACTCCTCCTTCTCATTTATTCACACCTTCAAAGCCTTTTGGTTCGGCCAAAATCTGCCCAAATACTCTCCCAACTTCCCTCACTACAACTTATAGGACTTAGTTTGATCAGAAAGCCAATTTAAGGATCCCTTTTGATCAAATCAAAAGGAAGAACCCGAAGAAGAGGTAATGTTTTCACCACCCCTTTTCAAGTTCCATTCTTCTTCCACTTCTTATTTCTTTGTTATTACCATTATAAAATAATAACTCCATTATCTTATATATACTGTGATGTTATTATAAATATGGTACAACCATATTCAGTATTCTATCCACCCTTTTAAAAACATGTCACCATACGTGCGTACGTACGGCTTACCGTCTCCACGTCGTGGTGTAATTGTTATTCAATATATTATTATTTGGATGGGTATAATAATGATGTGTAACTAATGTAAATAATAAATATAAAATGTTAATGATTATTTATATATGATACACCATCCATTTATATATTATTTTAATATCAAAAGAATGATATTGTCGCTTGTGCGTACCTACGGACTACCGTCTCCACGAACGCGATGAGATTCATTCTCCATAGTATCCATTCAAGTATAATTATCATTTGATGATTTAGAAATGATGTTTAAAGACTTGATATCATTCTGGATATGAATAATATACAACCTATCCATAACAAACACGGCTTATGTAACAAAACATATAAAAGAAAACGAGTAAGTTAACACCCGAAACGACGATAATTCTAAGATATTATTAACAAATCAATGTTAAAAGATCATATATGATATCATATTAATATATATGATTCTTGTATAATTTAATAACAATAATTTCACCATTATACAGGAGGTTAACCCACCCCAACCAAGGAAAAGTACAAGGTACGGGTTATTTCACAATCTCTTCATTGTCCGAGGTTATTTCTACGTAATAATCTACTGGGATCTCTTTATCATCCACATCCATGTTTCTTCAAAATTTATTTCAAAACATTCTTACTATTTACAAGAATATGGGTTAAAGTCATTTATACCCTCGTTTGACTTTTTATAAGTGGTTTATAAATGAATCTTTCCGTCGTTTTCTAAACAAGGTGTTTTTTAACCTTTTCGACAGAATTAAGGTAAGAATGTTTTTTTTAACTTATACGGAGGGTGCGGTTATTTTCCACCATTATAAAATCGTCAAAGCTTCCCTTAAAAGTTTATAATAATATTTTCAAAGAAAATGTTTTATTTCATAAATATATGACTCTTAAATGATTTCAAAATAGAAATTGATATTTCTCTAAAAAGAGTTTTGATTTCATCTATGTCAACATCCTTTGATGGATTTTATGCTTATTTGAAGTTGATTTATTATGATACAAAAATTCTATATTGTATTGAAGGTTTTTTGATATGTTTGACTGTGGATGTGCTATTTTTATACCATTCATAGTTTATGGTGAAAGTATTGACATTTCGTATTCTATTTTTAATACGAATGTTTATGTTATGTTTAAAACTTTTCATATGGGAATGAATTGGACCTAAAATGTGATGGGTGGAGCCCTTTATAGCTCATCGATGCATCGGTAGGTCTCATGAGACAAACTAGTGTCTTGGCATAAGGCCTTGACAAAATCTTATTTGTAGTCTTGGCACGAGGCCTTGGCTATGTGGTTATGATAGTCTGGCATAATGCATTCCATCATTATGAAAGTGGTTATTGATATTTCATGTGATTATTCGATTAGTTGAATATACATGTGAATAAGTAAATGGAATTATTTGATTTTATTTTTTCCATACTATGTTGAAGTTCATGTTTAAAAGGCTATTGTTTTAGTTATACATTTCCTTAAATGTTTATTCTTATTTATGAAAGTTTCCGCTATATTGTTATACTTACTGGGCATTTGAGCTCACCCCTTTTCTATGTTTTATTTTTCCCAGGAAGTGAAGAAGTAAATTATGAATGACCTATAGGGATATTATGAGGAGATAATAGTGTGGATTATGGAGACAATATGTTGTTGTAGTAGTTTTTCACTTCATGATGTAATGTAAAACTTTATGAATATATCTAGTGTTTCCAAGGCTTCTAAACCAATCGGTCTTTCGAGATTTGATCTTTCTTGTGATCATGCCAATGTTATGTAATAATGAACCGACTCTGAGTAACTGGGGTTGGGGTGTTACAGTTGGTATTAGAGGAAGTTTAGTAAAAAACTTGGAAGCTAGATTTAGATAAACTCTGATTAGATCACGTAGCCCTAAGATGAACTTTGAGGATTAATATAGAAGAACTTCCTAGAATTTTGGTATTGTAAAGATTTTGTGAGTTTTCCGAGAAATACATCCCTGTCTGGATACGAGCAGGTAGAGGCAGCTCTGGCACAGATGTACATAGGGGTAAAGCCCGAAAACACCGCTTTGAGCAAGACTCGAACGGGAACTGGTGCACGACAATGGGCCTTGCTGCACTCTTGGTTACGACACTCCCGGGGGATATGCTTAGGATAACTCTCATTTTCTTTACAAATCATTATGGAGGGTTTAGGAGTATATAATTCCTCAAAGAAAACATTTTTATGATTATGGATTATATCCCTAAATAGTTCAATTTATGTTTAGTGTTTTATAAGTATGGGATTATGTATTTTGATACATAAACTGATCTAGTTTATGCCATTGTTTAGAAATGGCGCCTAGTGGAAGAAATGGAAACTGTATCAATGCACGCACTCCATGTAGGGATTTCCCTCCTGCTCAAGATAATTATAGTGGAGCTGGTGATGCAACTGGTGCCGATCAGCTAATCACCATACTGGGACAACTCACTCAGGTTATGAATAATAACCTTACCCGTATGGAGCACCCCGATCCGCAGCGTGGAGGATCAATGTTAGATCGATTCATGAGGCAACAACCACCAACATTCAATGGGAGTACAAATCCCTTAGTAGCTAAGCAATGGATAAATTCCCTAGAGAAAATATTTCAGGCTTTGGGGAGTAGTGAAAGGGAAAAAGTTATCATGGCAGTTTACCGACTCACTGGAGATGCTGATCAATGGTGGTCATTGATTAAAAATACAAAGGAATATGATGAAGTGTCAAATATGGAATGGATGGAGTTAAAAGATCTGTTTTTAGAAAAATACTTTCCTCGTGACCATCGAACAGATATGGGAAGGCAATTTCTGAGTCTGAGACAATAGGAGGATGAGATTGTCGCAAAGTATGAGGCTAACTTTACAATGTTAGCAAGGTATATTGGAGATTATATACGTAACCCAAGAAATAATATTTATCATTTCTTTGATGGGATAAAACCATTTCCCCGTCGAGCATTAGTCTCATAATCCTTTTCTTCGTATGAAGACATTGTCTCATGTTCTATCAAGACCGAAAAGGAATTCTCTAAGTCGTATGACTTTAAAGCAAAGCAAGAGAAGAAGAGGCATGCTGATCAATCTAGGAATGGAAATAAGGGGAAGAAAGGAAAGTTTTAATATCCATCCTGTGGTAAATGTGGGAAGAAACACCCCGGTACTTGATTGAAGGGAATGGGCGTCTGTCACAAATGTGGTGAAAAAGGCCACCAAGCTCGTGATTGAAAAGGGAAGAAGGAAGCTACCAATGTTCAGTGCTACAATTGCAAGGAGATGGGGCCTTATGCAAATGAATGCCCTAAGTGTCAGGAGAACTTCCCTCAGAAAAGGCCAAGGGATCAAGGCCAGGCTTATGCTATCACTACTACTGAGGTAGAAGCTCCAAAAGACATGGTGGAAGGTAATTTAATGGTTTCCTCAAGTTTAGCAAATGCATTATTTGATTCTGGATCATCGCATTGTTTCATATCTTCTCAGTTTACTAAGAAAATTAGATATTTCCAATTTGATTTAGCAAGGGAGTTGTCAGTTAAAACTCCTAAGGGAAGTATCATTGCAACAAAATTTTGTGAATCAGCCCCCATTAGAGCACATACATGTTCTTTATCTGCTAATCTCATCATCATACCTATGATTGAGTTTGATATAATCCTCGGTATGGATTGGATTTCGGACTATGATGCGAAGATTTAATTTAAGAAGAAAGAGGTTACTATTCATGATGATAATTATAAGGAACACCTTATCTTTAGAGAAGAATCGTCACCACCTAATTCTTATTTAGATCCACCCCTAGTAGCTCAACTAAATTCAATTATTGGGAGGAAGAGAATGAAATAACTATGGATGAGGAAAGAATGTTCAAATAGAGGATGTACCTGTTGTGAAAGAATTTGTAGATGTATTTCTAGAAGATTTACCTGGACATCCTCCAGAACGAGAAGTTGAGTTTTCCATTGATTTAATTCCTGGATCAAGGCCTATATCAAAGACCCCTTATAGAATGGCCACTGTAGAATTAGTCAAACTAAAGAAACAACTAGAGGAATTGAGTAATAAGGGATTAATTCACCCTAGTGTTTCTCCACGGGGATCCCCTGTTCTTTTTGTTTAAAAGAAAGACGGATCTATGAGGTTATGTATCGACTACAGGGAGATCAATATTATAACAATAAAGAACAAGTATCCCCTACCACGCATTGATGATTCATTTGACCAACTGCATGGAGCTCAATACTTTTCAAAGATTGCACTTTGATCTGGATACCATCAGTTGTGTGTGAAGAAGGAAGACATTCCAAAGACAGCATTTCGAACCAGGTATGGGCATTACGAGTTTACTGTAATGCCTTTTGGATTGACTAATGCACCCTCTATATTCATGGATCTGATGAATAGAGTTTTTAAGGAGTATCTCGATGAATTTTTGGTGGTATTTAATGATGATATCTTAGTATACTCCAAATGTTACGAAGATCATGAAAATCACTTGCGCATTATCTTGAAGACTCTGAGAAGACATGAATTATATGGGAAGTTTAGAAAGTGTGAATTCTGGCTTCAGGAGATTTCCATTCTTGGCCATATTTTCTCTAAAGATGGAATCTCGGTTGATCCTTCTAAGACCAAGGAAATCCATGAATGGCCAGCACCTACGAGTATAACTGAGGTACGTAGTTTTATTGGTTTAGCAGGTTATTATCGACGATTCGTCCAGAATTTTTCCTGATTGGCTAACCCATTAATGAAGCTCACACGTAAAGGGGTTAAATTTGTTTGGACAAAAGAGTGTGAAGAATTTTTCGAAGAACTGAAGAGAATATTAGTCAATGCTCCTATATTGACTCTATCATCAGGGAATGATGGGTTCGTTATTTATAGTGATGCATCGAAGAAAGGACTTGGTTGTGTCCTTATGCAGAATGATAGGGTTATTGCCTATGCATCACGACAGTTGAAAAATCATGAACAAAACTATCCTACTCATGATCTCGAGTTAGCAGCTGTGATCTTTGCTTTGAAGATATGGAGGAACTACCTCTATGGTGAAAAATGGGAGATTTATACTGATCACAATAGTTTGAAGTATATTTTCTCACAAAAAGAACTCAACATGAGGCAAAGGAGATGGCTTGAATTACTCAAGGATTATGATTGCACGATACACTACAACCGAAGGAAGGAAAACAGGGTGGCAGATGCTTTGAGCAGAAAAGACCATGGAGTTTTGAACAATATGAGAATTGAAAGGGGTCCAATTTTCATGGATCTAGTGAAGATGGATATGGGAATAACCAGGGAAGGAGAAACATCAATGCTTTTTCAAATGTTTGCCAAACCATCTTTACTAGAAATGATTAGGAGTTATCAGACCAATGATGATGAATTTCAAAAGAAGATTAAAGCTGTGAATGATGGGAGACTGAGAGACCTTGTGTATGAAGATGGAATTTTGAAATTCGGGAAGAGACTTTGTGTTCCCGATATACCTAATCTAAAAAGGGAATTGCTAGATGGTTCTCATAGTTCCAATTTCTCTATACACCCTGGGAGCAACAAAATGTATAGATATTTGAAGGAACATTTTTGGTGTGACAATATGAAGAGGGAGATTGCTGATTTTGTGTCAAGATGTATGGTTTTTCAACAAGTGAAAGCTGGGAGGCAACAGCCTAGAGGATTCATGCAACCTCTTCACATACCAGAGTGGAAATGGGACAATATTACGATGGACTTTGTCATGGGGATACCAACGACTCCGAGAAGGAATGATGCAATATGGGTTATTGTTGATCGTCTTACCAAGTCAGCACATTTTCTTGCTAAAAGAGAAGATCTACCACTAGAACGTCTAGAAAGAGTATAAATTAATGAAGTTTTTAGACATCATGGAGTACCCCTATCGATTGTTTCTGATCGTGATCCCCGTTTTAATTCAAGATTCTGGAAGAGTCTTCAGAAATCTCTAGATAATGAACTTCGTTTGAGCACTGCCTACCACCCACAGACAGACGGACAATCAGAACTGATTATTCAAACCTTAGAAAACATGTTGAGATCCTGCTCAATTGACTTTCAGGGTATGTGGGATCAGTATTTACCTCTGGTAGAATTTTCCTATAACAATAGATTTCATTCGAGTATTCAGATGGCACCATATGAAGCGTTATACGGAAAGAGATGTCTCACACCAACGTGTTGGGATGAAGTTGGTGAAAGAAAACTTGTAGGTCCTGAACTGGTGGAGGAACCGATGGAAAAGGTGAAGGTAATCCAAAATCACATCATAGCAGCTCAAAGTAGGCTGAAGAGCTATGCTGATAATCGAAGGAAGGATTTGGAATTTCAAGTCGGTGATCATGTTTTCATGAAGGTATCTTATGAAAGGGAGTCATACGTTTTGGTAAGAAAGGTAAATTGTGTCCTAGGTACATCGGACCTTTCGAAATTCTAGAACGAATTGGGGTTGTAGCTTTCCGATTGGCAATGCCGCCATGTCTTTCCAAATTTCACGATGTGTTCCACGTATCTCTGTTGAAAAAATACATGCCTGACCCAATGCATGTACTCACCTATGAGGAATTAGAACTGGAACCCGATCTTTCCTATTGTGAAGAGCCCGTTAGGATTCATGATACGAGAGAACAAGTACTGAGAAACCGGACGACGCGTCTGGTAAAAGTTTTGTGGAGAAACCATAAGATGGAAGAGGCAACGTCGGAACCCGAAGAACTTATGATAAAGAACCACCCGAGTCTTTTCATACGGTAGTATTCTAGAAATTTCGAGGATGAAATTATTTGAAGGAGAGGAGAATATAACACCCCAAGCTTCTACGGTACACTTCTCTTTGAATAATGCAATAGCGTGTGTTGTACGCAACATCAAGTTCTAACACACCACAACCAATCAAACTACCTGCTATGAATAGTAATACCTACTTTTTGAAATTATATATATTTTATATTTCAAAATGGACTTAATTTTGGGATTCGTAATATCGAAATTATCCCAAGTTGAATTTTTGGTATTTTTTCTGAGAACATCCAATTTTTATGAATAGTGAAAAATACTTAAAAACAACTTTTTTAATCAAAATAATTTATAGTGATAAATTATACTATTGAGTGGTTTTAAAGCATAATTAGAATATATTTTTACCATTTTATCCAATGGTGTTCATTATAAATAATTTCACTTTGAAATTGGACATAAGCAATTATCAATCTTTTGATATATATTGTTTCTTAAAAACACGCTATTTGTTGTGACATCAGGAATTAATTATAAAATTTATTAATGAAACATATATGTTTGTAATTTTTTAAAATAGACATCATTTTTTAATTCAGAATATAAATTATAGCTTAGGATGAAATTTTGGCATTGTTCTGAAAAACTTCAATTTTTGATAAATAGTTAAACTACTAAGTGGTAGTTAAAAAACTGCATTTTTCATAAAACATAATTTTACCGCTTCTGTGAATGGAATTTCATAAATCCAAGTCACACGGTTAATATCAATAAGTAAAATGTGGTTCAATGAGATGAAAATAATTTTTGGTGAATAGTAACATTTTACTTTTATTTACCACGGTTAAAAGTAAATAGGGTAATTAAGGGTAAAAATGATATTAATATTACCCTAACACATGTCATAATTATATTGGACAAGTTTATCTCGACCAAAACAGCCTTAGGAATAAAATATTATCATTTAGGTCCACTTGGATTAGATTAGGACATTTATTATTATTTAATTCAAAGAAGATTTAAAAGAGTTAAAATCAAAGTGTTTTTACTAAAACATTTTTAATATAGGGTAATACATAAGATAAATTCGATTTTAAATACTAATTAGAAATCTAAAACGATTTCCTACATAATGATATTTTATTTATAAATTTTAGACTTTAAATAATTTAATTTATTTATGACACAATGATGATGCAGTAATTACCATAATTATGAAAAATTAAACTAATTTATATTATAAATTCCCAAATAAATATAATTTGAGACTTTTTAGGAATTACACAAATTTTATAGGTTAATATGACATGTTATTATTGATTCAATTAACTTTTTTAGAAGTAATCATTCTGTTATGATTTTTACAAAAATCAATTATTGAATAGTGTCAAAATTGACATAAAAGAGTTTTTGAAACAAATATTATATTATTAATTGATATTAAATTCCTAAAAATCTAAGGCTTGGACAAGAGACTTATATCATGATAGGTGAATCATTAATGGACCACTTGGGGGTCTCTTGGATGTATATGGTAATTTTATTGACCATATAATATACAAATACAAAGAGACATTGTAAAAGTGAAACTAATTAACTTAGAGTTAATACTTAATGATAAGGTTAATATAATGACCCAAACCTATCTAAATTATGTCGGTTTAGTGGTTTTCAACCTATACCCACCTTAAAATTTAAATAATAAACTTTTGAGCCATTAGAAACCTAATATGAATTTATTATAAATTAATATTTCTAGCTTTTCCAAAGGTGCCCCTCACCCCTCTTATAAAAGGGCACTCCTCCTTCTCATTTATTCACACCTTCAAAGCCTTTTGGTTCGGCAAAAATCTACCCAAATACTCTCCCAACTTCCCTCACTACAACCTAGAGGCATTAGTTTAATCATAAATCCAACCTAAGGAGCCCTTTTGATCAAATCAAAAGGAAGAACCCGAAGAAGAGTTAATGTTTTCACCACCCCTTTTCAAGTTCATTTCTTCTTTCACTTCTTCTTTCTTTGTTATTGCCATTATAAAATAATAACTCCAGTATCTTATATATACTTTGATGTTATTATAAATATGGTAAAACCATATTCAGTATTCTATCCACCATTTTAATAACATGTCACCATACGTGCGTACGTACGACTTACCGTCTCCATGTCGTGGTGTAATTGTTATTCAATATATTATTCTTTGGATGGGTATAATAATGATGTGTAACTCATGTAAATAATAAATATAAAATGTTAATGATTCTGTATATATGATTTAACATCCATTTATATATTATTTTAATATCAAAAGAATGATATTGTCGCTCGTGCGTACGTACGGACTACCGTCTCCACGAACGCGATGATATTCATTCTCCATCGTATCCATTCAAGTTTAATTATCATTTGATGATTTAAAAATTATGGTTATGGACTTGATATCATTCTGGATATGAATAAGATACAACCTATCCCTAACAAACACGGCTTATGTAACAAAACATATAAAAGCAAACGAGTAAGTTAACACCCGAAACGACGACAATTCTAAGATATTATTAACAAATCAATGTTAAAAGATCATATATGATATCATATTAATATATATGATTAGTGTATAATTTAATAACAATTATTTCACCATTATACAGGAGGTTAACCTACCCCAACGAAGGAAAAGTACAAGGTAAGGGTTATTTCACAATCTCTTCATTGTCCGAGTTTGTTTCTACGTAATAATCTACTGGGATCTCTTTATCATCCACATCCGTGTTTTTTTCAAAATGTATTTCAAAACATTTTTACTATTTACATGAATATGGGTTAAAGTCATTTATACCCTCGTTTGACTTTTTATAAGTGGTTTATAAAGGAATATTTCCATCTTTTTCCAAACAAGGTGCTTTTTAACCTTTTCGACAGAATTAAGGTAAGAATGTTTTTTTTAACTTATACGGCGGGTGCGGTTATTTTCCGCCGTTATAAAATCGTCGAAGCTTCCCTTACAAGCTTATAAGAATATTTTCAAAGAAAATGTTTTATTTCATAAATATATGTCTCTTAAATGATTTCAAAATAGAAATAGATATTTCTCTAAAAAGAGTTTTGATTTCATCTATGTCAACATCCTTTGATGGATTTTACGCTTATTTGAAGTTGATTTATTATGATAAAAAACTTCTATATTGTATTGATGGTTTTGTGATATGTTTGACTGTGGATGTGATATTTTTATACCATTCATAGTCTATGGTGAAAGTATTGACATTTCGTATGCTCGTTTTAATACGAATGTTTATGTTATGTTTAAACCTTTTCATATGTGAATGCATTGGACCTAATATGTGACGGGTGGAGCCCGCTATAGCTCCTCGATGCATCAGTAGGTCTCATAAGAAAAACTAGTGTCTTGGCACAAGGCCTTGACAAAATCTTATTTGTAGTCTTGGCACACTACAACAAAAGCCGGTCCTAGCGGCGGTTTTTTTCCTGTTTAGCGGCGGTTTAAACCGCCGCTATATTGTGTGGCAGTGGTTTACAAAAACCGCCGCTAAGTTTGGCGTTGGAAATCTATTAGTGGCGGTTTTTTAGATTCCGCGGCGGTTTTAGAAATTTGTCACAGATCCGTCATTTAGCGGTGGTTTCTCTTCATTTAGCGGCGGTTATATGGGTATCATACATTTTTTTATTCGCGGCTGTTTTAACCGCCGCTAAATTCAGGCGTTTGATGCGCCTATTCTGCAGCGGTGAACACCGCCGCTAAATATCAACATAATATATTTAGCGGCGGTTAAACCTGCCGCGAAATGCTGCCCAGTTCATCATTTAGCGGTGGTTTTAACCGCCGCTAAATGCTCACAGGTATGGCATTAGCGGCGGTTAAAACCGCCGCTAAATGTTGAACTGGAAAAAAAAATATGTTGGATATGCTCCACCACTGCCCTAAATTTTCCAAAACCAAAGCCAATGATACATGAATGATTTAAACACAATATAGTGACACTGTGGGTGTCACAAAATCTTCACAATCTAACTTTATCCCAATAACATTCACAATAAACATTAATAGGGTTATAAGATAACCAAAACAACCAAAACATAAAGACTTTTGTTGGACACTCAACCTAAACCTCAAAAAAAAAGATCCAACATTGAAAATAAACAAAAAAAAAAGAAAACTGTGGTCGGGGTGTGACATTCTCAGATCTAAAAAAAGCTCATATCTTGGAATTAATTTTGATTTTTTTCATAGAGGACACATCCATGATTTGTTAATTTCTTCCATTAAGTGCGTTAACCTCATAAAGAAATTGACAATTAGTGGTAACATTGTCTCCAAGATTGACATAAAAAAAATCCTTCGACACTATAGATTAGGGCTTCATGTGTAATGTTCTTTCATGTTTTGGATTCAATGAAAAGTTTATTAGCTAGATCAAAACACTTCTTGGGTAATACCCTATTTATATCTTAATCAATGAATACCTAGAGGTTTATTTTTGGTTCTCATGAGGGGAAATACAAGGATACCCCCTCCCAGAAATCATTTTTACCATTATATAAGACCATCTCATCCATATTTTATTCCATATGGTTGATACTTGTGACTTGAAACCCATCTTGGTATCACGAGGTTCTTCAGAACCATGTCATCTCATTTTTGTTGAAAACATTATAATTTTTTCTTAGGGAGTTATGAGGAATATAAAAAACATCATGAAGGCCCTTCTGCATTAAGATTGTTTCTTAAGACAAAAAATAAGTTGGGGAATTAGTTCATATACATTAACAAGAATATCTCAAATCCTAAAAAAATAATATTGATAGATGATGTGGTTATTAGGGAGGGATCTTTACCTTTTACATATCTTGGAGTTTCCATGTTTTGGGGAAGAACACACACCTCCTACTTTATCAATATTCTCAGTCAGATTTAAAGAACGCTGGCCTCTTGGAAAGAAATATCACTCTAAATGGATAGAATAGATTTCATTTTTAAAGCATGTTGAAATATAAAAAATGGTATAATCCTTCATGGTTTACTCATGGACCACCTTGGTCATTAAAACCATTAATTCATTGATAAAAAAAATTATTTGGAGTGGGATTATATTAGAGAGAAAGACTATTACAGTTTCATGCAAACAATGTTGTATGACCTATGCTCTCAGGGGCCTTGGGATCACGAATATGACCCTCTTTAATCAGTCTCTTCAAACTAAATTTATTTTTAAATTAATCAAATCCAATTTTGAAGCCTTGGATTTTCTCATATCAATGATTGTTTAAGAACTAAAAAAAGTAAAATTATGCTACATGGAATCCTTAATATGGCCTGGTCTTATGGTAATTTTTCACAAGAGCTTATAGAATTCTCATTAGATGGTCAGTGTTAACTCTTCTTCAAATTCTAGACTGCCAATTGGAATGTAATCCCACTCATGGATAAGATTAATACCATGGCTCAAAATATTTATTATAACATATCCCTTAAAGATCAAATGGATAATCTTAACAATCTTCTACATGAGATTTTACATTTTTTCTCAAATTGGTATTCCTAAACTAAAATCATATTGGTATTCCTAGACCCATTGGAGTGGTGTAAAAATTTTAAGGCCATGACAGAGCCTTTTATCATTAACCTTTCATGCCTTAGCCATTTATGGTCATGGGATTGGTCTTTTAGTGTGATATATATTGGATATGGATCCAATAGGGGTATGAATATGGGTTACATATATGGTATTCTCATTGGATGTGGTATCATCACATGCATATTGCATTAAGAATCTTTTTGTCAACACATGAGGAATCCAGAACACAGAAAATAAAATGCATAGAAGGAAACATGAGAAATCAAGAAAATGTTAGGACATGGAAATGTTTGGTGGAAACTATGTGCCATAAATGGTACATATACAAACCAACTGTTATCATACTTGTTCAACACATCAATAATACTACTACTCATCATCTGATGCAGCATCGTCACCCTCTCCACCTTCATCTCCACCACCTGCTGCCACATGTAAGAACATTATATTGAAAATTAAATATTGTTGCATATTTATAATAAAAATTAAAACCAATAAAAGTTTTCAAACTAAATGATTTTGATTTTTTTGTGATTTACCTGCTCACCACTACGCGATGCACTACCACCGGGGGCATATCTGCTCATATGCTGACGTATTTCAAGCAACTCTTTCTACAAATCAGATATCTGATTCCCCTGCTGGTGAACTGTGTTTCGTAGAGAAGAAATCTCCCTCTGAGCATCTTCAGGTATGAAATGACTATAACCAGGAGTAGATGAGGCCGAAATCCCTGATGGCATGTGAAAGACCTCAGATGGTACGGGTCCCAAACCCATCCCGCGCACTCTACCAGGATGCTCCTTCCCAAGGACTTGACCAACCGGGTCATCCTGGGAGACTGGGTAGGATTGCCCAGGATTGGCATCCCATATTTCTTTAATTTTTACCTATAAATCAAATATCAATATATATTAACACAGTAAAAACTGATATTAAGTTATTATAATAAATAATTGACTTCATACCCCAACTTCTCTGGCAGGTTCATTAACAAAACTTCCATCTGTTTTTTTTATGAACATCCAGCCATAGTTCTGTTCGGGATGCTTCATGCCCTAAACTCTGTGACTGTATTAAAAAAAGATAAATCATCAATCAAATATGTTAAATAGATAATATTATCTTATAAATATTTAAACTAATTAAAAGATTACCAATGACATTCGGCTTCTTGAAAAGCTTTTTGAACCCGCAGTGTACGGGATTACCTGCTTTGCCCGGTTTGAAGCATTCTTTCTTGAGAGATCCTAAAATAAATAAAATTCAATTTAACAGTATTGTATTCAATGTATATCTCCTCTTCATGTACATTTATAAATGTAAAATGAGGATAATATAATAATATATATTTCAATACCATCCGCTTCTTATCACGATGTCTATCGACAAAAACCTTCCACTGTTCTTTCGGTACCCCACTGGGTATCTTCTCATACATCTGCTGCACGGTCAACGAAGAATCGTTGACATCACACCACAACCTCCATTAGAAATCTTTCCATTTTTTTCAAAGATTTTTCAATGTCCACTTCCGTGCTATCACATCAGCAACAGTAAAGTGGAAGAACATCTGTATACAGAAATTCATTTTGAATATATTAGTAAAATGACATTCAATTAAACCATAAAGTAATAAAATTACCTTTATCTGAGAATCATAAACTTCATTTTTCCAGTTTGGAGGAATATGCCTCCAATCATCATAAGAAATAGGCAGGGAAACGGGCTCCGCTGCCAGCTGACCTATAATCTGACCAAGTAAACCTACGGCGTCATCCGTCGGGACCCCATAAGAATCAAATGGCACCACTATCTTCTTGCCATCCATGTTCCAAAAATCAGAACTTTTTATGTCTCTTTCCACGGTTTCATTGTCTTCAACTGCAATGAGAAAACAATTACTATAAACAAAATGCAATAAATTTATTTAATTAAAATTTGTACCTATGACTGTGACCCTCCAGAATGTCCGTGATGAACTGGAGGGGGCATGTCGCTGCCCCACTGCTGAAGCTCCTGTAGGGGGAGGCGATGACTCATCCTCTAATGAGGCATCCACTGATGGTGTCAGAGATGGTGCAGGGGGAGATGATGCCATGGGGACAGACGGATCGTCATCTGTCGCAGAAGAATAAGGAATAGTGTACCGCTTCTTCCTTGGCATTCCTGTCATTTAATCAAATAAAATTAAGTTCAGAATATATATTTCAAAAAATTTATGCAGAAAAAAAAATTAAAAATGATAATAGATGCCCAGTATTAACAAACAAAATATATATAACAATGATAATGAATGACTACATAAATGAAACAAGTAGTTGCTGAATGAATAAATAATTGTACATACAATCATTTTCCCCTTCAATCATGTCGGTTTCCTACTCGATTGCTTCATCCACTTCATTCATCCTTGCTAGACCAATATTTTCAATATCATGATGGACAAATAATTCTGCTTCCTGTTGTTGATGAAATTCAATTGCAGAGACCAAATCTTCCACTTCATCACCCATATCATACAAATATCTTTGTATTACGTGAGTAACTACACTCCACCCTTCATCCACAACATCATTCACATAATATACCATTTTTGCCTGTGATGCTAAGATATATGGATCATGCAGTTCACGATCACCAACATCCATCAAGCGAGAGAAGTTTACAGAAGTAAATTGCAAGGAATCTCTTTTAACACCTCTGATAAAAACGACCCATTTGCTTTTGAATAAAACAACAGAAAAATGCCCGTGATAGTTTAGTTCAATAATATAATGCAGCTTTCCATAGTATTCCACTTCAGCAAATGTAAAAATACCACTATTCTGTGTTTTCAAACCCACTTCTCGATCGACTGTACGAAATCTAAAACCATTCACATTATAAGCGTTGAACTTTCTAACTTGTTTTATAGGACCTCTAGCAAGAAACATTAAATCTTCTGAAAAGTCAGCTCGAGTATCAGTATTCATGATCTGAAAAAAAAATATAATTTAATAGATTTTCAAATTGTATGTGTCAAAGTAATATTCGTATTTATTGCAATATTTATAAACTTACACGTCGTGCAAACCATTCTACCAGCTCTTTATTCACAGCTTTCGTTATATCTTTTTCATTTCGTGTTCGGCTTCTCATTCGTCTCTTTGTTTGTATCCTCAACTCTTCAATAAATGGATCTGCAATTTCACTATTCAGCAGCACATATATATGTGCCTGTAATAATTCCAATTCTGTTAGTGTCGCGTATGAGGTCCTCCCAACTGATCGGCCAATAGCAGGAAATATTTTTGATTTCTGATGCATTTGAGATTGAGTTGATGTGTCGTCAACACGTCCAACTCGAGTAAATCTTGTCTCAATATCATCCAAATGTCTGGAACAAAAGGTGAGACACTCCTCGGCCAAATAGCCTTCAGCAATAGTGCCTTCTGGTTGAGCTTTATTTCTCACGTATGCTTTCAAATGCCCAAGATATCTGTGAAAAATAATAATAATATTATGCATTTATTTAAATGCCAAAAAATGTATACTTAACTGGAAACATATAAATAAAATACCTCCCAATTGGATACATCCATCGATAATGAACGAGGCCTCCTAATTTAGCTTCGTCAACCAAATGCACAGTTAAATGCATCATGACAGTAAAAAACGATGGAGGGAAGATCATCCCCATTGCACAAAGGGTCAATACAAACCTCTCCTGTAGGTTGTCAAGCTGAAATGGATGTAGAGCTTTCTCACATAACTGTCTGAAAAATGTGCAGAAATGGAGTACAACAGCAGTAACTTTTTCAGGTAATAATGTACGCAATGCCAATGGTAGTAACTGTTGTAACAAAACATGTGAATCGTGACTTTTCAATCCATATAACTTATGATTCTTCAAGTCAACACACCTTGAGATGTTACTCGAAAACCCATCAGATACCTTCGCATTCTTTAAAATTTGAAGGAACGTATCTTTATCCCTATTTTTCAATGAAAAAAATAGCCGGAGCATACTTTTCATTCTCATCTGGCCGGAGATCACGTTTTATGTTCATTACTTGTAAGTCTTTGCGAGCATTGAGATGATCCTTCGACTTTCCATGCTCATTAAGTAATGTGAAAATCAAATTATCACATACATTCTTCTCAATATGCATCACATCATGATTATGGCGCAAAGAATTGAATTCCCAATACGGAAGTTTGAAGAATATACTTTTTTTCTTCCATTGTTGCGTTCTGATTTCACTTGACGATTCACTTCGCACTCGTTTCCGCTATCATTCAAATGATGAACCTTCCCAAATTCTGTTTTAACATTTTCAAGCTGTGTCAATATTTCAGAATCGGTTAACAACTTTGGAGGTGGTCTACGATCAATGCAATCATTAAATTTTTATTTGTTCAGCCGAAATCTATGAGATGCATCAGGAAATCTTCGATGGCACAAGAAGCACCATTTTCTACTGTGAGGTAGCCATTTGGGCTCGAAATCAAAGTTACAAACGGGACAAGACAAACCCGTATAAGTGTTCCAACCAGATAAATTCCCAAGTCCAGGGAAGTCACTAATGGTCCACATTAAATCAGCATGCATTTTAAACATTTTTTTAGAAGAAACATCAAATGTCTCAACACCGTTGCTCCATAACTCCTGCAATTATTCAATCAAAGGCTGCAGGTATACATTAATATCATTTCCAGGCATTTGTTTTCCTGGAATAATCATCGAAATGATAAAAGATGTTTGTTGCATACACATCCACGGAGGCAGATTATAAGGGATCAAAACAACTGGCCAAATGCTATAACTCATACTCAAAGTCCCAAATGGGTTGAATCCAGCGGCAGCCAATCCCAATCGAACATTCCTAGGATCAGCTGAGAAATATGGGTGTAATGAATCAAATGTCTTCCATGATTGGGAATCTCGTGGATGTCTCATTAACCCATCATTGTTATTATCTACAGCATGCCCCTTCATGTGTTCGGCGGTTTTTGATGACATGAATAATCTTTGCAATCGAGGCTTCAAAGGAAAGTAACGCAAAACTTTTTCAGGTGTGTTCCTTTTATTCTTCTCCGTGAAATTATGTTCATTCATACTTCCAACATCACCCTTTGACTGCCATCTAGAAGAAGAACATTTCTTACAATTCTGTCGACTTGAATCCTCTCCCCAGTAAAGCATACAATCATTGGGACATGCATGTATTTTTGTATATTTCAGACCAAGCTTGTTAACAAATTTTTTCATATCATAAAACGATTCTGGGATTTTTGCTTCAAGAAATGCATCACGAATCAATTCCAATAACATGGACATTGCCTTATTTGTAATTCCACATAGACATTTGATATGGTACAACTTCAGTAGAAATGAAAGCTTTGAATATTTCAAACACCCACTATACAACTCTTGATTTCCATCGTCAACTAAATCATGAAATGCATTTTCCTCACTGAAGTTTTCCCTTACATTTGGATCCACAGAATCAAGAGGATCCAATGATATGTTACAATCTTGATCTGCTTGTGTTACAGTCTCAGAAACATCACTTGTCACGTTGCAATTTGTAGCACCCTCTTCTGGTTGTTCTGATATGTTTTGATGCTCATAGTGGTGTCTTGCAGTGCCGAATGCATCATTTATGAGGTTTTGCATTTCATTTTCCACTGTTGAAGAACTTGGGACCTCATTCTGTGGATTAACATCAGTCCTCAATCTTTCTGTATTGTTTGATTCTCCATGCCAAATCCATACAAATATTGCTCAGGGAATTGCTTCAGTATTAAATGTTCATAAACTTCATCTCTCTTCAACCATGTTCAAAATTTACATTTAGGACATGGACATCTTATTCTCCCTTCAACGGATCGATTAGAAATTGAAAAATCTAAAAACCCATTCAAACCCTTAACATATTGAGATGTGTTCCTCGGTAATGTGATCCAGCTTTTATCCATGTATATCACAATGTGCCTACACAAAATATACGATAGTGTAAGATTACAGAAACATAATATAATAAAGATGAACCATTGACCATAAAGTATGCATAATATAATAAAGATGATTCATTGACCACATTTACCATTTCAGAACAACTGAACAAGTCTGGTCCATAGGAGACAGCGTCAACACCTCATTGAGGAGCAATAAAAATATCGGGATACACACTTATCATAACACCATCGATCACACATTTATGTTGCCTCAAACAACACCCCTTTGATGTGTGATCGAAACTGATCATAATGCATTTTAAATCAAGTTAACTACATTCACTGAAACCATTTTCACAGTGGGTAATGTTTGTTTTATTATTCTAGGGAAATATAAATGGCCACATTTAATTTTTGGGGTTCATCTTGTGATGGAAGCATGAGACATGGTGTTTGAATTTCTTGAATAAATTAGTGATAATGACCCTCCTAAGGTGGAGAGAATTATGTTAGTCCTGGAAATGTGGAGAAAACTGGAGAGTGGATGTGGAGGAATCAAGGTTCCAAATAGAAACCTATAAGGGACATGTTTGGGGGTTCTTAGGGAAGGCCAGGTGGAACATCGATATGGTGTGTGTAGGTGATGGAGGTATACCTTAAGTGATAAGGCTTCGTGTTTGGGTAGAGGGGCGACATGCCAATAGGGGAAGTTGGGAACCAACAGAGTGAGTTAGCAGGAATGGAAATACATAGTTGGATAGAAAGGGAATGGATGTGGTGGGCTGTGAGGCACCTCATGTTAATGTTGAAATGATAAGTTTATCCTAGTAATGTGAATGAGTTTTGAAGAAGAACCAAGTAGTCCTTGGTTGAGATATGGATGGTGAAAGTGTGACAAATTTGGGTAGTTTTGGCAGAAATAATGAATGCTAGAATTGGGTGGAGTTTTCATGGATGTTGTGAGTTGGAAAACATGTTAGGGAAGTTTTGAAGGTTGAGTTGAGGTTCTGTTGACCTCTTTTATGATGAGTGAAGTTCTCAAAACTAGAAAATTGTGGTGACGAAGTAAGTAATATGGTGTTGAGAACCATGGAAGGAAAGTAATCGATTAATGGTGTGGCTAGAGTTTCAAGTTGGATGGTCTCAGGTAGGAACCATATTAGTGTATTAGTTTTGGTGATGGGTGTTGGATCAGGTTTTGGATGGTTGAATACCTTGAGATGAAGGTTATGCTTGGGTTGTGCTTTGGATGTTTGAAATGGAGTGAGGCTATTGGGCCTTGAGTTCTGGATTGATGTAGGTCAGAGAATGTGGTTGGAATCTATGTATCCCTTCAGCGACAATGAGTTTGTGTCACCATTATAATTTTGGTAACTAGGTGAGGTGGTGCTAAGAATTTTGGGCCATGAGTTGTGGAGAGGATTGGAACAAAGGTGTTCCGATTGGCTCTCCACAGGGTAGTGTAGTGCCTTATTGATATCCTCTTGTGCGGTGGTATAGTAACATTACCTAAACCATTAATTGTCATTTGATGTTGATAATAAATAGTTGAGAGATGAACTTTAGTCATTTTTATTAAAAATACACACTATAAACCTATCAATTATCCTTGAGAGATGAACTAGGGTATTAACTAGACCATAAACCAACTTTAAAGATATAATCAATTTGACGTGTCATGACAATGTGGTTAGTTCCTATTGGCGAAACCAAGGGGATCGACACTACAATGTAGATTAGGAAACCCTAAGAGTGAGAGAATCCACAATGGGAGATTTCAGAACCATCCTCACAATAAAATACACAAATCAATCACCATTTTCCATGATTAAAATTTCATTTATTCACTTAAAATAGGGAGTTAAATTACCTATATGTTGTTGTTGGTGCTTCCCATCATTAAATATCTTAATCACTATTCGATGATAGAAAGTTGACTCAATTTATTTACTTTATTCTATTTTTAGATTAATTATTTGGGAGATACACCTCATCCAATTCATTTGAATGGTCATGGAATAAAATCCCAACCATGAAAACTATAAAAAATACCCCATTAAATCATCATATAATCATTCTATAATCACTGATTAATCATAACACCACTTGTTCACACCAGGCTTCCCCACACTACTGAAATTCTATCACATCAATGTTTGTACTTGTACCCACCAAAATGAAGTGTGAGCTGATCACTAGATGAATTTACCCCCACCCTCTTACATGTTTCTCCATAATTTCTAGATCTCCCACAATATCTCACCCTAGTGGATTTTTATAGACCACTTTACATGGTCAAGATGAAATTTCCCTTGATTTCAACCCCAGATGAACACTCTTACCACATTGATATTTTATTATTATCCCATTATATTATGATATACATATGAATTAAGATCCAAATCAACCAACCTTATCACTTATTTACAAAATCACCACCTTAAATCATTAGTACGAGTGTATCCATTTCCTATAATTCTTTCCTTACACCTCATCTGTGAATCACCTTGAAAAGGTTTCCCTTTACCAAAACCCCATTAATATTGAATGTATTTATATTTTTTACACATATCTTAGTGTATAATTTAGTTATCAAGACTTCCATGCATTCCAACCATGCTTCTAAAAACTTACAATCATCCTAATTTCCTTATGAGTAAAATAATTATGCTAACATGAAATCCCTATCTCAAATGAATGATAAGTATCTTATCAAAGGTCACTTTATCCTAGATTAACTAACCTTTATAAGGATTATTATTGATAACTATCAAATTATTATTTCACCTGGATGAATCATTTTTCCACATTATCCAAATCATCCCAAGACTAGGCTGAATATGATATTACCTTGCAACCCCAAATCAATATCCCTATTTTTCAACATCTGAGAATAAATACATATTGAATCAAACCCAAGTCAAGTACCAAATCCCTTAAAAATTCTGTAAAATTAAAAAACACAAATCATCCTAGACATATCATAAGTCCTCACCCCTATCATAGAACTAACCTTCAGTGATAATAACACCCTCACCATAGGTTTCACGAGATGGCCGGGTCTATGGGTACGATTCATGGATCATAAACTTGGACATTATATCTAGTAAAACCTATAATACAACTTGAAATACATTTAACATTTATATAAAAATCACAATCAGTCACCCCTATCAATATAAAATAATACCACAAGGATAGTCATACTTATATACATCGCATATCTAGTATATTATGAAGTAATACTCTTAGATCATGGCCAACTAAGATATCAATGATCAACCTCTTAATTCATTATCAAGTGATCATTGGTGATGTTTAATCCAACTAAAATAACCCTAATCTATAATTTACCCTAGTCTATTAATTAACTTTACACCAATTAATCATTTAATTCCAAATTAATTACTAACCAATAAATTTTAATTAATCCAAGACTGTTCTCATTTTTATTTAAAAACACTATCGTATCATCATAAAAATAATGCATCAACATTGTATCCACACAAATAATTTTCTCATTATGAAATTTTATATGGTTCATGAATAATCACATGAGTATGTCTTGTAGTAGACATAGAGAAAACTCACTTTGGGGCCGAGGTCGAAGTGAGAAAGGTCGTCGAGAGAAGGGGGTCGCGGGTTTCCGGTCGCAGGCACCGCCGAAGGAGGTCGCGGGGTCGCCGGAGGAGGTCGCGGGGTCACCGGAGGAGGTCGCGGGATCGCCGGGGGGTCGCGGGGGGCTGCGTGCGAGGGTTGCAGGGAAGGGTCGCGGGGGGCTGCGGGCGAGGGTTGCAGGGAAACGGGGGTCGGGGTAGGGAATGGTCGGGGTTTTTAAAAAAAACAAAGGTTTAGTGGCAGGTTATTAAAAACCGCTGTGAAACGTATTTCAGAAAACGTTTAGCAGCGGTTTTGTGAACCACCGCCACAAAACCGCCGCTAAACATTGTTTATTTTGTAGTGGCATGAGGCCTTGGCTATGTGGTTATGATAGTCTGGCGTTATGCATTCCATCATTATGAAAGTAGTTATTGATATTGCATGAGATTATTCGATTAGTAGAATACCCATGTGAATAAGTGAATGGCATTATTTCATTTTATTTTTTCCATACTATGTTGAAGTTCAAGTATAAAAGGCTATTGTTTTAGTTATACATTGCCTTAAATATTTATTCTTATTTATGAAAGTTTCTGCTATATTGTTATCCTTACTGGGCATTTGAGCTCACCCCTTTTCTATGTTTTATTTTTCCCAAGAAGTGAAGAAGTAAATTATGAATGACCTGTAGGGATATTATGAGGGGATAATAGTGTCGATTATGGAGACAATATGTTTTTTGTAGTAGTTTTTCACTTCATGATGTAATGTAAAACTTTATGAATATATCTAGTGTTTCCAAGGCTACTAAACCAATCGGTCTTTCGAGATTTGATCTTTCTTGTGATCATGCCAATGTTATGTAATAATGCACCGACTCTGGGTAAATGGGGTAGGGGTGTTACAATACATCAATATGGATTCATGGAAAACATCATGTACATGAGATAAGTTATATGGGCGTGCTAGTTAAAGGTAATAGGTCCAATGTAATAAAGGATCTCAAAGGGGCCAATATATCAATAGATAAGATTTCAGTTTTCCCCAAACATCCTGAATTTCATCCACGGTGATATATGAAAGTACACATTATCTGTGAAATCAAAATCTATTAGCATCAATGGTTTTATTCATATAATTTTTCTCAACTTTTGGTGTATTTCATATGATGTTGAATGTTTTGAACTTTATATATGAAATCCTGGATATGATCAGGTCCCAAAAGCTTCCTCTCTCCAAATTTATTCGAACATGTTGGAGTCTGATACCTCTTCCCATACAATTCCACATAACATTCCATTTGAATTCTTGAAGGTAAAATATGTTTATATGATAACTAAACTTGGGGAAGGTTCTTATCCTAGTATCCTTTAAAATTAATTTAATATTATATCATCACATTCTATAGTTTTTTAATAAATATTTCAGAAAACCCATCCTTATGATGGTTATAATATATTCTAAAACAAAGAACTATATCTAGTTCATGTGGAAGGATTGTCCAGAACCCCAAGGAAAACCTCACATCATAATCGGATACAATATAGTGTGTTACTCCATGATATCTTACCACTTCCATTATATATATTAGTGACTTTCTTTAGAAATAAATTTTCCTTATTATGAATGAATAGAGTTGACATTGTAAGGAGATCAACTACCACCTTGGTGGTGTTATTTAATTTTGATGTCTTATGGATTCCTATGAAAAATATGTGGTTATGTTTTTCAATTTATATACCCATATGTGAAATTGTTTCATCATACCCTAATAATTATTTCATTCAACAATGACATGTTTTCATAACAAGAATCTGTATAAAAATTCTTTAATATAACTCTTTGTGTTATCAGACGAGATGTTTTTCGTCATATCATTATACATATCAGTGATTCTTAGATAAATAGAGAATGATGAGATATTAACATCATCCCGAAAGTTCCCACATTAGCTATAGTTTTTTAAAGATACATTTCTAGGTTCTAAACCATATAAATCTATCTTTATCAAAGTTGAACCCCGAAATATTCCTTAACTTTTATTTTGTATCTTTATAATATTTTTAGGCATACATGATCCTATCATGGAGGAATGGTTGGGTAGTTATTTGAGAAATGAAGGATGAAATAACTTTTATGTGTCCCATTTCAATCATTTTCAGGTACAATAAGATTGTATCCATTTCAATCCTTATCATGGATAGTGTTGTTGGATCCATTCTTTTCAAAGTATCTATCACTTTATTCCCCTTCCCAGGATGATAATGGATTGAATAATCATAATACTTTACCATATTCAGAAAAAAGCATGATAAAGATGATAATTTAATTATAGTTTATATGTATTTAAATGATATAATGTCCATAAATATTTTTATTTGAAATTGTATCATTTTCAGAATATTAAGGTGTTTTTACTAAATTATGAAAATTTCATAAATCTATAATTTAAACAATGTTTTATCACTTTAGTGTTTCAGGAATAAAACCTTATAAAATAATAAATTGTATAAATTGTTATATTAAATCTTCCTTTTCTCATGGGATTCATTTATTCCAATTTGTACATGTTCAAAATTATCCATTTTGTGGCCCAATAAAACCATTAAATTTGGAAGTTGAATGGTCTGGAATAATTGTCCTACCTTCAGTAAATAATACTTAACCTGTAAAAAACACAAAATTTGGTTACTCTATCATTATAATAAATATTAATCAAAGGAGCACTTGATAATTATATATTTTTGAGGAATTATCTCAATAAATTATTTGTTTAATATGACAAAGTTTATGAATATGAAGAGACTATTTGGCCAATAAAAGATCAATTTAGTAGTTAGAGTATAACTTTTCATCCACTTAACAAAATGGACAGAAATTTAAAATGAATAAATAAAAATTAATGTTGAAATTTTTTTATTGACATAATATTTCAAAATTAGGTTGGTTTGATATCCAAATATTCTAGATTTGTTTAGGACTGAAACTAGAATACATATTTTCCACCCACTTCACTATATATTTTTATTTATAATTCATTTAAAAGGCCTGTGGTTGTGAGGGTGTAGGATGTGTTAGAAGATATTTCATGAATAATAGGATTTAATTTTAATGTAATGAAGACATTTAGTTATAATAACCTATAATTTTTTGATGGTGGAAACTAGAGGGCACACTTCCTTTTGAGTTTGTGTTATTCATAATTGTCATTTTTTTCTCTGGATTTTTTTTTCATGAATGAGAAGGGTCCTTTATATTATTTAAACAACTTTATTCTAAATTATTTTTTATTTATTTTAATCTTATTAATGTAATGTGGGTACTATCATTATTTAAATATCATTGATGAGGTCTCACATTGGATTATTGTGAGTATAAACAATTTTGGTTACTCAGAGGTATTCAGATAATCCGATCACTTTCATAAGGGGATAATCACTGATATTTGAGGTCTCAATATGATTTATATGTAATTTAGGTGTATCATATGACGTATTTATGTGTGTGTTTTGAAATATAATTGGTAATTAAATTTTAGAAAATTGTAAATTGGGTGTATGAAGGATAAAACTTCTTACAACTACTATGTTTAGTATTTATTTGTATATCAGTATTTATTATATCCTATTAGCTCCAATTTTCATTATTAATATTCATTAGTTTAATTTTTGTTTTTAACAATGTCTAAATCCCCACTTTTAGTTTGAATTTGGAAAAAAATAAATTAAAAAGTTTTATTTTGATAACATAGTGTGAAAAATCATCATGAAATGTCCTTGTGGTCACAATTGTGCTATATTTTAATGGGGATAATATTTATTGTGGTTTCATAAGTAAAGGAATTCATAAAATGGATCCATTAGAAAAGATTATACTTAATTGTTTATTTTTTAAAAAAATTTGGATTTCAAGAACTAATTTATAGTCTTAAAAAAATAGAGCTCTAAAGAGACAACTCATATTCTAGACATGATTATAAATAATTTGAAGAGTCTTGTAAGGAATAATTTTTATAATATCAATTATATAAAAAATGGTTTCAGGGTAAAAGAAAATTATTTTATAAAAAAAATTATTTCATGATAAAAATCTTATTTGGTGATTCAATAAAATAATTTTATGATTAAATAATTAATAAAACAAATTAAAATTATTTCAACTGAATAAAAATAATTTGATGAATAAATTAAAAATAAATATGGTCATTAAAAGGAAATTTCTATCACATCAAATCTTGAATTTGAGACCCCTTTTGTGCGTGATTTCAAAAATTATTTGGACTATCCTTTTTATTACATGAAGGATGAAATTATCTCCGATTCACCAACTGATGTGTCATTATTAAATCAAGAGTCTATGAAATACGATGGTGTTAATTGTGTTGAAAATAAAATTCTGGGTGAACCCCCACTTTTTAAAATAGAAAATCTAGATCATTTGGATAAAAATTTGGCTCATGAGGAATGGAAACCTGAGTCATTCATCTCTAAAAAGAATTTGGATTTCCCCAAGCTACTATATACATTCAATACTAACTCCATAAACACTAAGAAAAATATTGGAACATGAGAAGTCCTAGGGAGATGTCTCAAATTTTGATCCATTTTTTACCAATTGTCTTGATAATAAATATTAAATATTTTTTCATATGAATATTTATTCTTACTTATTTTGAAATGAATTTATTCATATGTAGTGGATAGAAAAGATAAAATTGAGGAAATACTAGTGTGTATGATTGCAGAGTAAATGGTACACATGAGGATGGTGGAACCAATATAGTTTTAAAAGATGAAATAAAATTTTCAAGATTAAATTTTTGATGAACCACACTTGTAATTAAATTTTAAATATTTTTGGTGGATTTTTAGGATAATGTTTTGAGATATTTCCCTTAGTTTCTATTCCCTATCTTATTATATCATTGTAATCATAATGTCAAGGATTTGAACCAAATGAAATGTTATTTTTGGTGCTTATACAAGTTTTTTTAATTGACGAATACAAGAGAAATTTCATTTTTATACTTCATTAGGAAGAGAGTACACCACCATTAAATTGAATATGGATAACTATAATTACCAGACTAGGGGTAGTGAAATCCTTTCACTAACTTGGGGGTTAGAAACAATAATCTTTTTCTTTTTCTTTATTTTTTTTTATTTTTCATTAATTTATTTTAATAAAATTATAATACAAGGTTTTTTTGTTATTATTATAGGTTTACATTTTCTAGCATTTAGGAGGATATATTTGGGAAACTTTTTCTCAATAAAAAATCATTATATCTTTCATCCCCACTTTTTTTCATGTATTATCTTATTTATTATCATTTATCATATAAAATGTTATAAAAAAGACCATTTTACAAAATATTTGAGGGTGGAGGAGGAAAATCCTTAGTAGTTTAGGTTTTTTTCATTCCTTTTTTTTTCAAATTTGTTTCCAAATTTTTGAATTTATTTATTATTTTTTTTATGAAATATGTGAGATTCAAATAAATTATTTTTTTTGAATTTATTGTTTTTTTCAAGCAAAATAACAAAATTTATTTATTTGACTTGGTATATATTAATTTTTGAGTGTGATCTATTTGCAATCCAAATTGTAACAATTCTTACAAATACCATTGACTTCTAAAATCCATTCCATGAATTATTTCCAATGTTCAACATAACATTCCCTAGAGGACTCCAACCATTATGAAATATTCTTCACAATAACCCCACATGTTGAGTAAACTAAATAATGCTTGTTTTTTTAAAAAAAAATTACATGTTTCTATCAAAACCTATGATATTTAATGAACTTATTTTCAAAATTACAGTGGTAGTTTTTTTAACTAAATGTCCCATTTTCAAAAAATGGAGTCACGTTTTTTGAAAAACCCTTAACATTTTATATATTTTATCCCTTTTTATCCATGTACATTAATATATTTTTCCTCATTACAAGCTAGTTTCCCTACCTAAACCTCTATTAATGTAAATTTCATTTTTTTAGTAAATATTAAGTGTGGGAGATATGTTTGTTGATTTGATAAATCATGTTGGGGTAATTTTTGTGGAGAAAAAAAGGGATGGAGAGAAAAATCATGACATTGAAAGTTGTTCATTTCTCTAAATTTCAAGAAAAAATTAAATATGTTTCTTTTTGTATCATTCAAGGAATATAATCTATATCATTCAATAGGTTCTAAAAAAATAAAATCAAAAAACTTTAGGATTAATAATTGTAAAAATGTTGCTGAAATATAGAATTTCTGGGATTTGTAGTAAATATATTTGTTTTTATTTGTGATATTATTATATTCCAAGCAGAAATTGTGGAATAAAATTCTTGACTAAAGACCAAAATTATGAAATATTGCTTCATGAAAGATCCAATCTGTGACACCCTGACCCTAGTTACCCAGAGTCGGTGCATTATTACATATCATTGGAATGATCACAAGGAAATCATGTCTCGAAAGACCAATCAGTTTAGTATTATTGGAAACATGATTCATACATAAGTTCAACTTTACCAAATGAAAAAATATAACATGAATTTATTAAATTGGAAACATCCAAGCCTCCTAAATAATTCCTGCAAGTCACTCATAACTAACTTCTTCATATCATGGGAAAATGTAACATAAGAAAGGGTTGAGCTGAAACGCTATGTAAGGGAAATAAATACAGCGGATGATAACATAAATATTAAGCATGGTGAATAATTGAAACCACGTTCCTTTACCGATAGTAAACATGAATAATTTTTTAGCAGGAATATGAATTGAGTAAATAATTCCATAATAAACCATAATCATTGGAATTCTACTAGTTGAATGACCACATGAACCATCAATATAATTTTCATAATGCGGGAATGTATAATGTCGGACATTCTGAAATATTTTGTCAAGGCCTCGACCAAGACGTCTAAAAATGATTAAGGACTCGGCCAAAACCATATATCAAAATGGGAAGGGGCCTCAGCCAATTCCATGTCTATTTGTCTCATTAGACCTACCGATGCATCAAGGAGCTATAGCAGGCTCCACCCGCCACTTACTAGGTCCAATACATTCTTCATATGAAAATGTTGAAACATAACATAAACATTTGTATTAAAACTAACATACGAAATGTTAATACTTTAACCATAAACCATGAATGGTATTAAAATAACGCATCCACAATCAAATAGATCCCAAAACCTTAAATATAATATGGAAGATTTGTATCATAGTAAATCAACTTCAAAAAAGTTTAAAATCCATAAAACGATGTTGACATAGATAAAAATGATCAATGATTTGATAAAAATAACCATTTTTTACGAAATCATTTAAAATTATCACAATTTATAAAGGAAGTAATTTAAAATATATTTTTCAATCAAAGTGTCCCATACCACTTTGAAACTTTTGAAAAGAATTATCATTTGAAATCATTCATGTCCATATAAATAAATCCTTAAAAATCATTTTGAAATAATGGACATTAATTTAAAAGATTTAGAAAGATAAATCTTTAAAAAATTTAAAATTAAGATCTTGATAAAGGTTACCTTTCAAAAATACTTAAAATATTCATTTTGAAAACATTTTTAGGGAAAATGGACATAGATGATATAAATGTCCTAGTAAATACTTACACATAAACAATCTCGGATAATAATTAGATTGAGGAATTAAGCCTTACCTTGTAATTTTCCTAGGTCAAGGGTAGAGTAACCTCCTGTATAAGGTTGAAATAATTTTTATTAAATTATAAAAGAATCATATACATTAATATGATAATATATATGATATTTTAACATTTATTCGTTAACAATATCATAGTATTATCATTGTTTTAGGTGTTAACAGATTCGTTTTCATTTATATTTCTTATTTTGTGAGTCATAATTGTTATGGATGGGATGTATCATATTCATATAAATAATTATATCAAGTCTTTAAAGATTATTTTTAATATTATAATGAAAATTAATCTTGAATGGATACGATGGGGAATGAATTTCATCGTGTTCGAGGAGACGGTAATCCGTACATACGCACGAGTGACAATATCATTATTTTGATATTAAAATAATATATAATTGGATGGTATATAATATATACAGTATCATTATCATGTTATATTTATTATTTACAATTAATTACACACCATTATTATACTCATCCAAATAATAATGTATTGAATAACAATTACACAACAACGTGGAGACGGAAAGCCGTACATACGCACGCATGGTGACATGTCATTCAAAGGATGGATAGAATAATGAATATGGATGTACCATATTTATAATAAAATTTTAGTATATATAATATACTGGAGTTATTATTTTATAATGGAAATAACAAAGAAAGAAGATGTGGAAGAAGAAAAGAACTAGAAAGAGGGTGGTGAGATGATAACATCTTCTTCGGGTTCTTCCTTTTGATTTGATCAAAAGTGCTCCATAAGTTGGATTTCTGACTAAATTAAGGACTCTAGGATGAATTGAGGGAAGTTTATATTATATTTGGGCAGGGTTTGTTCAAGACAAAAGGCTTTTATGGTATGAATTTGAGAGAAGGGGAGTACCCTTTTATAAGAGGGGTGAGGGTCACCTTAGAAAAAAAATTAAAAAATTATTTTATAATAAATTAATATTCGGTTTATAATGGCTCAAAACTAATTTATTTCGAGTCTAAGGTGGGGAGGGGTCTAAATATATTCAACCAAATGGTTTTAGATAGGTTTGGGTCACTATATTAATCTTATCTTTTAGATTTAACACTTAGTTAATTAGTTTGACATTTACCATGTCTCTTTGCCTTTTTATATTATTTGCTTATTAAACACACTATAAGCTTCCAAGAGAACCCCATGTGGTTCATTAATGCCATACCTATCATTATATAGTTATTTTGGATGAACCATAGATTTTTTGCGATATTATATCAACTAATAATAAAATATTTGTTTCAAAAACATTCTTTTATGTCAATTTTGACACTATTTAATAATTGATTTTTCTTAAAGTCAAAAAAAATTTATTAATTAATTATAAATTTATATAATCAATCATAACATTATATTGTGACCTAAAAATTCGTTTATGGCATCAAAATATTCAAATTATATTTATTTTAACATTTATAATATCATTTATTTGATTCTTTCATTAATAAGGAAAACAATGCATCATCATTGTGTCATAAATAAATTTAATTATTAAATGTCTAAAAATTATAAATAAAATACCATTATGTAGGAAATATTTTTATATTTCAATTGAATATTTACAGTCGAAGTGATAACATGAATAACCCAATGTAAAAACTGTTTTACCAAAAGATATATGCTTCTATCATTTTTGTATTTACTTTAACTTAATTAATATAAAGTGTCATTATCACTTACAAGTGGCTCCATGGGGTCCCGAAATAGACCCAAAGATGACCATGGTTGGAAATGTATCATGAAATAGGGTTAGGAAACGTTTATAGGTAATTTTATATTATTATTATATTATTTTTTTGTTACCCTTATTTACCTGATTTACCCTTTAACCACGGTAAATAAAATATTTACCGAAATAATTATTCATAATGTCATAAAATAAAAGATACCTATTTACAAAATATAGACATCCAGATTCCAAATATGTAATCCATTTTTCTAAATTCAAATAACAGATGTGTCAGAAATTAATTTAAAATTAATTTCCGCTATCAAAACAAAAAGTGTGTTTTTATGAAATAATAACTACCAAAAGATCGACACTTGTTTAGGTCCAGTTTAGATGTGAAATTATATCC
Organism: Viscum album; assembly: GCA_963277665.1. NCBI lineage: Eukaryota > Viridiplantae > Streptophyta > Magnoliopsida > Santalales > Viscaceae > Viscum > Viscum album. The sequence continues at coordinate 877,609,003 of OY728153.1, read as the reverse complement.
AATGACAAAAATTGTATTAAATGGTAAATATATAATCTAATTATAATTTAAAACCACTCAATAGTATAATTTATCACAATAAATTATTTTTATTAAAAAACTATTTTTAATTAAAATTTAGTATTTTCACTATTCGTCAAAAACTGAATGTTTTCAGAAAAATACCAAAAGTTCACCCTAAGATAATTTTCATATTAAAAATTTGAAAATGAATTCTATTTTACCAATTTCAATACATAGAAGTTTCATTTAAAATTAACTCCCATTGTCAAAACCCAAAAGAGTGTTTTAAAGAAATAATAACTTACAAAAGATTGATACTTGTTTATGTTCAATTTCAAAGTGAAATTATTTCCAATGTATAAAATTTGATTAAATGGTAAAAATATAATCTATTTATACTTCCAAAACATTAATATGTATAATTTAACACTAGAAATTATTTTGATTAAAAAATTTGTTTTCAGTTAAAATGTAGTATTTTTCACTATTCACCCAAATATGAAAGTTATCAAAAAAACACCAAAAATTTATTGAAACTAAATTCTTATGTATAAAGTATATATATGAAGATTATTTTGTAAAATTGAATATATAAAAGTTTCAAATATTGTTTTAAAAAGGTTCACCCTTAAAAGGCGGTGAATGTTCATTTTTTGAAAAATACTTCTTTCGTGTAAAAAAATTGAATTTGTTCTTACATTATGCCTAAGGTATCATAATATGGAATCTAGAATTATAAGGTTTATATAAAGATAAAAATTCAGTTAATTCTATTCATAACCACTTTTGAACATCTAGTTTGGTAAGTCGTGGTGCGCTTGAACTCGGTGATGTGTGTAGTGCAAGTTATTGAATTACTTTGAAGAAATAATTTAATATGAAATCTTGGGTTGTTACACAATCCATATATTTCTACCTCATAATTTTTGGCATTTGAAACTCACTATCCTGAAAACACAGTAAAAAACCTTTATATTTATTTAGGATGGATATAACTATTTAACACAATTGGGTGGAGATTTCGAATATTTTCAACCTTATAGTTACCCATTCATTTATTTATATAAAGAAAAAATTGTTCAAAATAAATATTAAGTGTTAAGTGTAAAATAAGATTGTTATAAATTATTGGCCATGGAAGATTGGATGAAATTGGAATGGAGTGAATGATCATGACAAATAATTTTTATTTTATTCTATTGAAGTGTAATTATAATTTGGGTTGCTTTATTTAAATATTTTTAAATTTCATTAACATGTGTTTGAATTTTAAACTTCATTGGAATATTTTGAGCTCCTTTTGTGTGAATATATACTAAAGGATTTTATGATATGTATATATTTAAAATTTCACCCTATAGAAATAATTTCACAAAATAATTAATATAAAATCCCTAAAACCAATTCTAGATCATATGTTGGGTAGTTTAGCTCATGGATACTTAATTGGAGGGAGGAATTGGCTATCACTTTTTCAACTTACATGAGTACACAACCCAAGACTTCTTTGGATAAATCATTGTAGATAAAAAAACCCATCCCTACTGTAATACAATGTGAGAATAATTGTATTTATTGTCCCTTTTTAAATCTTTATAGAACTTCTCAAATTATTCATTATAGAAAACTACACTCCATTCTGAGTTAGCTATGTTAGTGGGATTAAAAAAGTTTTAGAGTTATATCAAAAATATATTATAGTTCCATCCTAAAATAAGGAAGCAATAGATATTTATCACAAATTTTTGTACAAAAAATCCTTCAATAACTACTATTTTAAAAGATTAAAAATATCCCTTAGAGGATGGTAAAATTAATCATTAATGTTATTTTCCCCATCAAAAACTAAAATTTATTATACCGCTCATTTAAAGATTCGATTTGAAATGTCTTTAGTACAACACTAAAATGATAATAATTATCCTCAATACATTTATAATATACTATAATAGAATATATATAATCACTACTACAAATTTTTCAGGAAAATTCCTAATGATTTTATTCATTTAGTCCACGAACATAACTAGTGTATTAGTGAGTCCCAATGGTATCACTATGAAATTTAAATTCTAATAACCAGTATGAAAATAAATCTTTGGGATATTCTCCTTGATAAACATTAAATGATAATATCTTGAATGAATATCCTTCATTGAGAAGTACTAAGATCCAAATATAATATTAAAAAATTTATAACACTGTGGAAGATTAAAAATTTAATTAAAATGATCATATTGAGAAAACGATAATCAATGCATAGGAAGATTTACCCATCCTTCTTATTGGTGAAAAGGACTAGCACACTCCACGGTGAAAAACATGTTAATATAAACCCTTTATCTAAATTATCTTGTAGTTTCTCCTTCGGCCCTTCAAGATCAACTATGTCCATTCTATTTGGAGTATTGGAAATTAAAAAATCTCCAGTTATAAGTTTTATTGAGAAATAAACCTATCAACAATGAGGAAGACCCATATATTTTATGGGAAAAAAATCCACATATTCTTATAGAATGTGCATGCTATCAAGGATGATCATTTACTTAGTTTGGATCATTTAATATAGATACAATTTCTCATAAAGAAATAATATCATTACATGATGTGAGGATTCCAAAGTAGATCCATCCTCTTCATTACTATTTTATAGAATCATAAGGAAATTCTTGATACAAAGGGTAATTTCCTTATTATGGGAATTTACATAGGTTATATATATAAAAATCCAATCCATACGTGGAATTCCATAAAAGTACACTAAATTGAGTATCATAATTTTTTTATTGTAAATTAAACCATAAAATAGAGACTAGAGGGATGTTATATAATTTGGATTCAATATTTTCCGTATTTTTCATTTTCACTGCTATCTCAACATCAATGTTTTGAGGTTGTGTTTGATCTACTATTATAATCATTTGTGATATGAAGGAACACATATAACTCGAATTAAATAATACATTCCCCATCATTGACTGAGTAAATGGAATAATTGTCACTAAATCATTTTCAGGATACACTATATTAGTTGTGAATGAATAATGACACCCTTTCTTTCTAAGAAGTAGAGGTTGTTTTCATTAGTAATCATTGAGAACTATTTAATGACTAAATTTATTCACATAGTCATGGTGTTCCTTGTAGTGAAATTAGTGGAAAAATAATACGAGGCTTGAACAGAGAATTAATTTCTTCCATCACATTATTGGGTTTATCCAATTTTTATTTTATAGCTAGCTTCCATTTGTTACCTCAGCTAAGGAATTTTACTATTCTCTTCATGAAACTTAGAGTTTGATTCTTCCCTCAATTTTGAAAAGTGGGATGTTGGACTTTCTTTCCCCGTCATATTTCTCAATTACTCCCTTGAAATTAAACTCAATTGTAAACTTCTTATATATAGACCGTTAAGAAAATTAATATTTAGTAATATATTTTTTATCTTTGATAGAACATTATAAAATTCCAACATATGTGTTAATTTCTAGAATAAAAAAGGCTTTTCATAGATTCTTCTTTAACCCACTAAAGAATATGTAAACTTTGGTTATAAAGTCTATGAAAAAGTTAATGGAAAATCATGAAAATATTATGTAGTTAATCTATTACATCCTAATTGATTATTTATCATTTTCCTTAGGGTTGAGTAGATCAGTTTAATTTTTTTTTCAGATAGTGTGAAGCAAATATTTATTGAAAAATATATGAAATTATTTCCAATCCATCACCTTAATATACACCTCAACATTTTTATTTTTTGATCAATGTACACCATTGATCAGCATGTCCAACCTTATGACTGATAACTAATATTTAGTTATATGAATCAAATAATTAAAGGATTGAGAAGATATTTTCAATGGATTTGATCCACTGTTTGTTGATTAATGGATTAGTAGATCCATTGAATGTTAGAGGCATTTTTTCATGAAGATCTCAATTATAAATTTCCCTTTCTTTAGGGGATGTGGTTTTACACACTAACTTATGTTTCTTTTCCAAGCCTTTGTTAATTGAGTATGTATTGTGATGATGTTCTCATATCAGCCTCCCATTATATTGGGAATTTCTTTATGGAAGACATCACATAACACAACACATTGGTTTTTTAATGGGTTCCAGATATTTCTAGCCATTGACTAAAATAAATTGAAACATAGGGATGATAATATTAAAAATATTATGTAATGAACCAACTCTTTGGAAAAGTTAAATATTGCTAGTTTTTCGTTCAAATCGTTCCTTTGAGCTTGTTTAATGTGTGTAATGTTCTAAGGAAGGTCCAGGGAGTATATGAGGTTTGTTCGGAGCCCGAGAGTTTGGGAAATGGACTTGCAGACAGGGGCGCACGGCCTGCGCACAGCTTGCGCACGGTTTGGGTAAATCGTGCGGCCTTTGGTCTAGAGGCAGGGAAGTGCGCACGGTTTGCGCACAGTTTGGTTAAACTGTGCGCTTGAGCCGTCAAACCCTTTATATGAAGGAAGTGAGATGCGCACAGTTTTGTAAACCGTGTGCCTAAACCATGCGACCGTGTTATGGGTAAATTTACAATTTTTCCCTTAAAATCTATTTAAGTCTTAAGCCCCTTTATTTCTTCTTCCCGTGGACAGAACCATAGGGGAGCCTCCTTTGAGCTCCAAAACCCTCTCTCACTCTTCTCTTTGTAGAGCCTTTTTCCAGAGTCCGATTCTTGATCTGACAGAAGCATTGGAAGGGCCAAGGTAGGCCTTACCTCAAGCAGCCCTTTCTCCTTGGCCAATATTTCCTTCCATCTTGCTATTTTGATGCAGGCTCATATGCCCTATTTTTAGGGCAATGGACTAGACCTCAGATATCTTCCAATCTACTACGAATATGAGTTTGAGATCAAGGGATCCTCATCTACAACCCTATGGTAGGTAGTCACATGGTTTTCATTTTGGTTTTTCCTTTTTTCGGGTTTATACCATCATGCCGAGGTTTGCCTTTCACCAAACCTCTTATTATTATTGACTATTTACTGTCTAAATGACCCTTGTGATAGGAGGTTATGGGAACTACCCTCATTTGGGTGTTTGGGTACCGTATGACCCCGGTATGGACACCCCTATGTGTTATACCTTGAGTTTTAGCCCTTTTTCACCTTTGGACGTTATGGATATGTCTTGAAAGCCATTTCCCATGTGAGGAAAATGGGATGGTTTGGTTAGGGCTTGGCTAGGATGAGTTAGCCTAAAACCCTTTTATTATTTTAAATGCATGTTTGCTTGAAATGTGATTATGTGATATTTTTAGATGGGAATGCCATGTTTTATTGATATGAATGTTATAAGAAGTGTATGCCTTATATCCTATGCTAATTAAGTGATACATCTTCGGGCCAGGGGTAGACCAGGAGAGCTCCCCTATGTTACGACTTCCGGCTAAGGGTAGACTCTGAGAGCTCCCTTGAATAATTATTAAGCCTTCGGGATGGGGATAGACCATGGGAGCTTCCCCAAGGTTGGGCCAGGGGTAGGATCGAGAGCGTTGCCCCTGGGTTAAGGATGTCCATGATTTCCATCCTTGTCCTACCCAACATATTATATATATGTATATATATATATCTAACTCTAAATAAGCTGGTAACTCATTCAGACATACCATCTACGCACTGAAGCAGGTAGACCCACTAGGTGTCCTTTCGGAACCTGAGCGGGAAGGTTCCTATTTACGTTGTTTTACTTGCTTGCATTCTATTACACACTGTTTACTGTGATCACCCTTTTTGGATTACACGGAGACACCATTGGTGGTGGCCTACTGAGACTTGTCTCACACCCAACCCGGGCGGCCCCCTGGGCACCAGTGTAGACTTTTCTGCTGCAGGTACTAGTAGGGGAAAGGGCCCTGTTTCAGGTTGATGATGTCTATATATATGTTCTAGATGGAGTTCTAGAGTAGAGGACCGATCTTGGCTAGAGATGCTAATGGACTTCCTTTTTGTTCTTTTGTTCCTTTTGTACTACTTGTAAAAATCTAGTCTTTTGTTTACTTTTGTATCAGCATTCCATGCATTCATTATTTATTAGACATAGACTATGAGGGTTTTTTATGTTATACAAGGATTACTTTACTTTTGTAGTCCATTTGTATGTTTTCCTATTCTTCTTATTATCCATTGTTTGTGCTTTCTCTATTCAATCACTTTACTACTTCCCGCTGTGTACTCTGAAAATGGGGTAAAGTCTCCCCACCGACTTACCATTAAACCCCCGCTTCCAGTCGGAAACCCCTAGAATATAGGGAGGTGTGCCAGGGGTCATGTGGCCAACCGGGATCGGGGCTTGGGTTGAGGGGCAGTCGGGTCCGGGACGTCACAAAGTGGAATCAGAGGATTATCTTTCTTTCTTGATTTACTATTTGGCCACAATCGATTTGAAAATAGGAACTCTTAGGTACTTAGTTATAATATATTCTTCGGCATCGTGAACCCTTGTACGGGATAAAAACTAGGTTTCCTAAATTATGTTGTTATTGATTTTGCTGTTTACTTTTGATACCGTTTCACCATTGGGTGCTTCACATGTTTTGCGATGTTATTGATACTTGTGGGGTTAAAATTTGTATTTCATTGTCTGACCTGATGAAATGAGGGTTATGCATTGGAACATGCATCACGATAGGAAAAACATTATTAGGTCATGCATATTCCCATTTCACATTTAAATTTTCAGCGAGCATTGTATGTTGTTTATTTCCATGCCTTGTTGAAATGTATGTAATTGTGCTGACCTTTCCTGCATGTTGTTGATTATGGAAAGGATGTGGTTTTAGTGGGTGACACTCTTTGGTTCATAAGGTGTATGGGACCTTATGGATCAGAAAATGGCATTCCAACTAAACCAATTCTTCATTGTAAAAAAATTTAATAATTAACTAGCACAAGATAATGGGAAATGAAATCCAAGTGTGTGTCATCTTTCAGTTCATGAGGAGTATGGGCCCTTATGGGCTGGGAAATGCCATATCACTGGATTTGAAACTTTTGGAATGTTTTCTTGTTTTGTTAAGAACGCTTTTAGGTGTGGGTAGGTGATCTTAGAGGTAGGAAGGCATAGTAAATGTCCTAGCTTCTAGAGTTCAGCCTTTAATTTGTTGGCTTCCTTTTCTAAGATGTTGGTTTGGAATAGTAGCGTTATTCCTCCATGACGTCCTTGAGTCGTGCGCACTGAAGGTGTTGACGACCACGTTCTTGAGGTGGCGGGCCCTGAGTCACCAGTTGATCTTCCAGTTGAGCCACCTGTGACTCCTTTTTCTATTCTTGTGACGGGCTCTAATGCCTAGTTTCGTGAGGGTTTCTTTTGGATGATGTATAATATTTAAGGTGGTGTGTGATCTGCCCCATGTATGGAAGAGTTGACTCGCGAGTTTCTGATACAACATCCTCCAACTTTTTTGGGAGATGGAGGACCTCTTGCTACTGAGTCTTGGATGGAGGCGATCCAGACCATCATTGAACATCTGGAGATTCCTCCCGAGAGGAGAGTCAAATTAGCCGTTTATATGCTACGCCATTCTACTTGAAAGTGGGGGGACGTCATCACCCAGTTGATACAGCAGGGAGACATGGTGTTGGAAGATTTCGAAGCAGTCTTTTATGACTTTTCTTTCCCAAGACTTTGAGAGCTGACAGATCTATAGAGTTTATGAACCTGCAGCAAGGGACCGTGACAGTCATGGCGTACTCGTCCTGATTCACTGAGCTGCAGCATTTTGCCCCATCGTTAGTTGTCGATGATTTGATGGCCTCTAGGTGTTTTGAGGATGGGATGAGTTGCGAAATCCGGTCTCTGGTAAACGTGTTTAGGTTGACATCTATTCATGAGAATGTTAACCAAGCTCTGATTACTGAGCGGAATCTGAGTGAAGTGGATAGTGCGAACCAGGTCTTTTCAGCACCAAAAGATTCTAGTGGGTCTTCTTAAGGGCGGAAGAGACATTTTGAGTTTTCCCGTGGGGGAGGCAGCAGGTTGGCTCCCAGCACAGATAGTTCTTAAATTTTCCATCAGTGCGGGATGAAGGGACACTTCAAGGCGCAGTGTCCGTGGAACCCATTGGAATGCAGAGGCTGTGGCAGGATGGGTCACCTTCAACGTTTCTGCATGACTTTATCTCCAGTTCCTAGTGAGCAGGGATCTGTACCTAATCCACGATCTGGTGCTGGATCAGTAGGATCACGTCAGTCAGGCAGATGGAATACCACAGGCCGATGAGGCCGTGGCGGTAGTCGAGGTAGAGGTAACCAGGCGTATGACTCTCCTCACTAGTAGGGCGGGTATGCTCAGGGTAGTCAGGTTGTGACTCAGGGTCGTGGTACCGGCCAGTTATATGCAATTGATCCTACACTGCAGGAGAATTATGTCGGGCCTTCTATTGTACGAGGTACGATTTTAGTTTCCTCTACAATGTTATATGCTTTGTTTGATACATGTGTTTCTCACTCTTTCATATCAGAGGCTATCACGGAGAGTTTGGGCTCGATGTTGTGTCATACCACAGTTTGGTTTCAATAGATACCCTTTTAGGTGTCCATTCAGAGGGCATTCACCATTGTCAGAAATTTCCCCTCGAGGTGGACTATTAACATTTCGTTTGGAACTTATATGTTCTGGAGATGAAAAGTTTTGATGTAATATTTGGGATGGACTGGTTAGTTCCCTATAGAGCACGTATTGATTGGTATCATCGGAGGGTGACGTTTAAATCACCAGAGGGTGACACACATGTTCATAAGGGAGAATGTGATCTTAGTGCGACACGAGAAGGCCCTGAATAGTATAAGTTGGGTGGTGTCACGACACATGTTGCTAGTCTTAATATTTATAACCAAGGTTTAAGACCCACATCTTATCCTCTTGTAGTGGAGCTCTTTAGATATGTATTTCATGATGACTTCTCTAGTCTACCTCCAGTGTGAGAGGTGGAGTTTACCACTGAGCTTGTTCCAGGATCAGAACCAGTGACCACTCCTCCTCCTTAAAAGATGGAACCTAAGGAGCTTCTAGAGCTCAAGAGTCAGTTGGAGGACTGTGAAGCAAAAGGCTTTATAGATCCCAACACTTCTCCCTGGGGATCAACGGTTCTCTTTGCTAGGAAGGCAGATGGTTCCCTTCGTCTCTGCGTGGATTACCGTAAATTAAATCAGCTAACAATTAAGAATCGGTATCCTTTTCCTAGAATTTATGACCTCTTCGATCATCTCCAAGGATCGAAGGTGTTTTCCAAGATATATTTGAGGTCAGGATATCATCAGGTGCGTGTCAGGACTTCAGACATACCTCGTACGACATTCAGGAGTAGGTATGGTCTCTATGAGTACCTAGTCAAGCCGTTTGGGCTTACGAATGCACCTGCAATTTTTATGGATCTTATGAATCATATTTTTCACCCTTACCTTGATTCTTTTGTGGTGGTATTTATGGATGATATTTTAGTCTATTCACACTCGAGACACGACCATGAAACCCATCTTGAGATCGTGCTGAATACACTAAGAGAGAATTAGTTTTATGCTAAGCTTAGTAAATGCCACTTTTGGATAAATAAGGTTCACTTATTGTGTTACATTATTTCCGACTCTGGAGTTTCAGTTGACCTAGAGAAGGTTAGTGCTGTAGTCTCTTGGGAGAAACCCAAGAATCGCTTCGATATCAAGAGTTTCTTGGGGCTTTCTTGATATTATAGGTGGTTCATTTATGAATTTTCACGCTTAGCAGAATCACTTAAAACTTTGACAAAAAAGGGGCTGATATTTGAGTGGTCGAAACCTTGTGAAACATCTTTTCAGGAACTGAAGGGAAGACTGACTTCGGCACTGATACTGATCTTGCCGGAGCCGGGTAGGGATTATACAATCTATTGTAACGTGTCAGGTATCGAGCTAGGAACTGTCTTGATTCAGGATGAGCAAGTCGTTGCGTATGGTTCTCATCAATTATAGGCTCATGAACGGAGTTATCCGACGCACGACCTTGAGCTCGCAGCTGTTGTGCATGCCTTACGCTGTTGGAGACACTATTTTTTGGGAGACCATTTTGTGGTATTCACTGTCTAAAAAGGTCTCAAATATATCTTCACTCAGTGGGATATGAATCTTAGGCAACACAGGTGGGTCGAGTACCTGAAATCCTTTGATTTTGAACTGTCCTACACTCCTGGGAAAGGAAATTTAGTAGCCGATGCGCTAAGTCGAAAAACTCAGTTGCAAGTTGTTTGAGAATCTAATGAGGGGTGGAAGATGATGGCCCAATTTTCATATATTCACATTGAGGATCTGGAGGGTCAGGGTCAGAATTTTCTCTCAGCCTTAGTGGTGACATCTACTCTTTTGGAACGGGTCATGGCTAGACAGTTATTAGATCTGGAAGGCCTTGTTCTACGAGAGAGTGTCGCTGATGATGCCTCTACAGATTGGACTGTGGATGAGGGTGGTAGTTTTTTGTTCCATGGGTGTGTATGGGTCCCATCAGACATCAGATAGGAGATGTTGAGGGATTTATACACCTCATATTGGGAAGTTCACCCTAGAATCACAAAAAATTATCCTGATTTGTGATGACAGAATTGGTGGCCTAGCATGAAGCGGGAGATACCTGGTTTCATCACGCGTTGTTCCACCTGTCAGCAGGTGAAGGTGGGACATCAGCATCTGGCTGGGCTTTTTCAGTCGTTTTCTAATCCAGAGTGGAAATAGGATGATGTTTCAATCGACATTGTAACTGCATTACTTAGGTGACCTCGTGGCAACGATGCAGTATGGGTTATCATCAACCGTCTGACGAAGGTCATGTATTTCTTACCAGTGCGGGAGACCTTCACGGTTGATGACTTGGGAAGGTTTTATGTTAAGGATATAGTATGCCTTCATGGGGCACCTCGTTCGGTTGTTTCGGATAGATATCCTCATTTTATATCTCAGTTCTGGAAGGGTTTACAGAAGGTTTTATGTACGATGGTACTTTTGAGTATGGCCTATCACCCACAGACTAACAGACAGACCGAGTGGACTATACAGGTACTAGAAGATATGTTACGTGCATGTGTTCGTGATTTTGGAGGTTCATGGGAGAAACACATTCCTCTTTTCGAGTTCAGTTATAACAATATCTTACATAATACCATTGAGATGTCTCCCTATGAAGTCTTATATGGTAGGCCTTGTCGCTTGCCTTAGTATTAGCTTGAAGAACTAGAGACAGCTGTTCTAGGACCACGTCTTGTGTAGGAGACTACCAAGTATATACAGCTTATCAAGAATGGTATGAAGACAGCTCAGTCTAGAAAACAGTCTTATGGTAACAAGCACCAATGACCTCTTGAGTTTGAGGTCGAGAACCGAGTTTTCTTGAAGGTCTCACCTTGGTTAGGGAAGAGGAATATTCGGAAGCAGGGCGATCTTTCGCTGAGGTTCGTAGGACCCTTTGAGGTGGTGATGCGGATCAGACCAGTAGCATAGAAGCTTTCACTTTCGCAGAGATATCAGGCCATGCACAATGTTTTTCATGTATCTCAGCATCGCCAGTACTTTTCAGATCCGAATCATGTGTTTCAGCCTGATGAGGTTGAACTAGATATGGATGCTTCCTTTGAGGAGTATCCGATGCGAATAGTCGACCAGAGCATGAAGACACTCCGTGGAAGGTAAGTTCCTCTTATACGGGTGCTATGGTCGCAAAGCTGGGTACAAGACGAGATGTGGGAGAGAGAGGCTGATATGCATTGTAATGGCCGAAACTTTTCATTGATGACACCTCAGTACCCTCGGAAGGCCAACTCGGGAACGATTTTCTTTAAAGAGGGGAGGTTGTAACGACCCGACTCTTTGGAAAAGGTACATATCATTAGTTTTTCGTTAAAATATTTCCATTGAGCTTGTTTTATGTGTGAATTGTTTTAAGGAAGGTCTGGGGAGTGTCTGAGGTTTTTTCAGAGCCCGGGATTTTGGGAAATGAACTTGCAGAAAGGTGTGCACGGCCTGCGCACGGCTTGTGCACCGTTTGGGTAAACCATGTGCCTTTGGTCTGGAGGTAGGTAGGTGCGCATGTTTTGCGCATGGTTTGGGTAAACCCTACACCTTAACCGTGTGACCCTTTATATAAAGGTAGTGAGATGCGCACAGTTAGCGCACAGTTTGGTAAACCGTGCGGCCGAGTTCTAGATAAATTTTTAGTTTTGATATTAAAAATCTATTTAAGTTATAGGCCCCCTTCTTTCTTCTCCCCGCAGATAGAACCATAGGGGAGCCTCCTTTGATCTCCAAAACCCTCTCTCACTCTTCTCTTGGTGGAGCCTTCTTCCGGAGTCTGATTCTTGATCTGATCGAAGCATTGGAAGGGCCAAGGTAAATCTCGCCTCACACACCGCTTTCTCCTCATCAAATCTTCCCTTCTATCTTGCTATTTTGATGTAGGCTCAAATGCCCTATTTTCAGGGCATTGGACTAGAACTCATATCTCTTACAATCTACTATGTATCTGAGGTTGATATCAAGAGACCCCATGTCTACATCCCTAATGTAGGTATCCACGTAGTTTTCATTTTGGGTTTTCATATTTTCAAGTTTATACCGGCGTTCTGAGGTTTTCCGTTCACCAAAACTCTTATTATTATTGACTGCTTATTGTCTAAATGACCCTTGTGATAAAAGGTTACGGGAACTACCCTCATTTGGGTGTTTGGGTACCGTATGACCCCGGTATGGACACCCATAGGTGTTATACCTTTATTTTTATCCCTTTTTCACCTTTGGACCTTATAGATATGCCTTGAAAGCCATTTTCCATGTGAGGAAAATTGTATGGTTTGGGTAGGGCTTGGCTAGGATGAGTTAGCCTAAACCCCTTTTATTATTTTAAATGCATGTTTGCTTGAAATGTGATTATGTGATATTGTGAGATAGGAATGCCATGATTTATTGATATGAATGTTATAATAACTGTATGCCTTATAAACTATCTTAATTAAGTGATATAGCTTCGGGCCAGGGGTAAACCATGATAGATCCCCTATGTTACGGCTTCGGTCTATGTGTAGTCTGTGAGAGCTCCCTTGAATAATTATTAAGCCTTCGGGCCGGGGATAGACCGTGAGAGCTTCCCCAAGGTTGGGCCAGGGGTAGGATCTAGAGCGCTGCCCCTGGGTTAAGGATGTCTGTGAGTTCCATCCCAGTCCTACCCAACATATTATATGTATGTATATATATCTCTCTCTCTATCTCTAAATAAGTATGCGACTCATTCAGACATACCATCTATGAGTTGAAGCATGTAGACCCTCCAGGTGTCCTTCTGGAACCTGAGTGGGAAGGTTGATATTTACTTTTCTTTACTTGCTTGAAGTCTATTACACACTGTTTACTATGATCACCCTTTTTGGATTACACATAGACATCGTTGGTGGTGACCTACTAAGATTTATCTCACACCCTACACAGGCGGCCCCCTGGGCACCCGTGTAGACTTTTCTACTGCAAGTACTAGTAAGGGAAAGGGCCATATTTTAGGTTGCTGAAGTTTATATATATATATATATAAGTTATAACAGGAGTTCCAAAGCAGAGAAACGAGCTTGGATAGAGATTCTCGTGGACTTCCTTTTTGTTCTTTTGATCCTTTTGTACTGCTTGTAGCATGCTAGTCTTTTGTTTACTTGTGTATCAGCATGCCATGCATTCATTTTGTATTAGACACACCCTATGAGGCTTTTGTATGTTATATAGGTCTTACATTACTTTTTTCTTCTAGTTGTATGTTTTCCCATTCTCCTGCTCATCCATTGTTTGTGATTCCGCTATTCTATCACTTTACTGCTTCCCACTGTGTACTCTGAAAAGGGGGTAAAGTCTCCCCAACGACATACCATTAAACCCCCGCTGCTAGTCAGCAACCCCTGGAATAAGGGGAGGCGAGCCATGGGTCATTTGGCCAACCGGGCTCGGGGCTCAGGTTGAGGGGTAGCTGGGTCTGGGACGTCACATGTTACACAACTAAAATGAAATATTCTGACTATTGAAGGGATAAATCCTAAATTAAATATACTCCATAACCTCTGAATTTATAGGATTCAATCTATGTTACGCTTGGTATATTTCCGAATATAATATTTTATGGGAAATTTTTTACTTTTTATAAAGGTTAATAAAGATCTTGTAAATTTACCTAATCATATCCCCTAAGAGTGTCAACTATGTGTTAAATAAGCCCTAATTTTGGGACAATAGTTTATGAACAAGTTAATAACCAATGATCCCTTTTCAAGGAAATTACCCCTTGGTATAAATGTGATAGATCCACATCCACTTATATTATCAATATGTGGATTTTTATTTCTTGGAAACCAATTACAATAAACTTTAGTAGAATAAGAGATATTTTATTATGTTTATTAATATAACTTATGATTTAACTAATACTTTCTAATCCTAAGCCAAAAAATAACTACCCTTTTCCTTTGATACCAACTATGACAACCCATATATTTTATATACATTATTTCTTGATTTATTATATAACGATACACATTGTACAGTGCTAGACGATCATGGTATCAAGTTTATTTTGGAAATTAGATACAAAGAATATTAAATTGAAAAAAGGATATAAAAAATCACGAAAAAGTATATAAAATACCCTTAAAATACATTGATCATATAATTTTTCATGATATAACATATAAATTGGTCTATTGAGGTAGTCATTATGGCTGGATTTGATGAAATATAAATCTTTTGGAAAATGTTGATCTAAAAATAGAAATGGGACAATATTGAGATATATCAATAGTCCACATGGTTGTTGAAAGTTATAGGGATGTTGTTATTATCTTGAGTTTTAGTGGTTGGATGTCCCCTAAAATTTTCTCATTATACATGAGCCAATATGGATTAGTTGGTTTGGTACAAAATCCTCCACAACTTCTCATAAAATCAGGTTTATATGATTGTGATTATTACTAGGGTGAATAGATTCCCTCCTACATTGCTCATGGATTAGAAATTTTATATGGTGGGATTCCACCTCAATATACCTTGGAAATGAATCAACACATTTCCTTGCTCCAAAGAGAGACTCCTGAAATAATTTTATGTTAAGATGGGGTCCGACCTCCCCCTATTCAATTTTCATCATGATGTTTCCCTTAATGGATTCAATCCCTCTATATTATTTCAGGCTTATTCTAGGGATATAATTATCCCACAAAAGAGGTCTTATAACATCATTATATTCACAATATAGAACTATATGTTTTGGTTTGTAGAAAGTGATCATTGGTGCCTCGGATTTGAAACAATTTTAGTGTCTATTGTGGAATATGTCCAATGTTTTCTTGGATAGTGGTTCATGGAAGTCTTCACTACTATTAAATTTGTCGCATATTACTTAGTGTCATTCAATCCTAAATTTTTTTCCCTTAAAGTACCCATTTGGAATATTAGGGAGAATATGAAACCAATTAGTGAAGTATAAAAAATAATTCATTGTCTATCATATAGTATTTTGATTTAGAACTCAAATGATAATCCCCTTTTAATTGAAACACTTTATCCTAATCAAATATTTCATGTAATTGCATAATTTCTTTATAAATGGCGTCATTAATTGGGACTTTACCAGCGAGGCTTTATTTGTGCATTGGTTGAGAGAATGGGAGGTTGGGTTCACCTAACTCTTTTATGGTGGAATTACTACTTCCTATGGAACTCTATTATAGATTTAATACATGTTCATGTATCATTACCAGTAAGAATAGTTATTATCCATGAGAAATTTATTGACTAAAAACAAGAATTTAAGTTGAAACTACAAGAGGAAAATATACCATCTATCATTTCATCCATGTATTTGAATAATTAATTGTTTTTGAGTGATATATGAAGAAAATTTGGAATTTATCACAATCTTATGAGTAATGTTCCTCCAATAATAGGAGAGAATAGTTTTTTAGATGTTGTAATTGGGACCATAAATGGTTTCTACTTTGTGTCACTATTAATATAATTATTACCCACATAGTATAGTATCATTTAGTGAAACACATCATACTTTTCAATTTCATGTGACAAATAACATTGTGGTTATTTTTATGTTTATCCATCCATGACCATGTGAATTGAATTTTAATTTCTTGAACCAAGGACTGATTCCTTTTAGTTTAAAATCAAACAAAATGGATGAGTGGGATATAGTTTTATGTGTTTCATCAAGTACATTCATCATAGGCTCATTACCCGAGGCATCTGATGTTCATCACATAAGAAATCCTATACTAATCATACAAGGAAGTTGTATTAGTCCATACATATTACCCAAGTAATCTTATGTTCATAATCCAAGTAATCCTATACTAGATTTATTGGGTTGTCATATCATCACATACTCTTAACCTAAGTCAACTTTTGGTTTCCAATGATCTTCACATAGGGGATCCTTGACTCATCACCTAGGATATGCTAATTATGATAGCCTTAGGATCATCACCTAAGGAAGGTTTGGGAAATCCCATACTTGTCACATGGTCCATATTACACTCATTAAAATAGTTATCTTATGGAAATTACAATGGGGAAAGGATGGGGTTTTAATACTTAGTACATAAGTGGAAACCAACTCTTCTTTATAGGAGAGAATGAGGAAATCTTATGCTCATCACATAAAAAAGGTTGAGTCCACTATTATCATCACATAAGTTGGTAAGTTTTTTTATTTACCAATGGTAATGGGGGAATAATTTTGAATCTAGTGGGGATTTTAATGGTTTAATATTCACTAGGGACCAGTTCTTTCATAAACCTCCTCTCACGGGAGATATGGGAAGATAAGTTATCCAGATGTTCAGATTGAATGTTAAATACGGTTAATATTTATCCTCCCAGTTTATGAATTTAAATGCAAATTTTTTGAGTTTTATAGTTTATGTTCATATATAAGGACCACTATATGCAGTGTAATGTCATTCAGTAAGGATTCGTGTGTCATGGAAGGTGCGAAAACAAGGGATAAAGTGGGGATTATGAAATGGTGTAGCCTTTTTAGTTCATTATTTGTATTAGTAATTTAACATGGTTGAGTCTTACACCTTATAAGATTACAAATTATATGAATTTAAAAATATTTTTTAAGGATGCCTATATCATAAAATGAGGAACAATATGAGACTCAGTGGGGATTATGCATGAATAGATCTTTTTACGATTCATCCTCTCCATAGGTAGCTACAAAAAAGATGGTATGATTGGGCCTTACACCTACTACAAATATTATATATTGAAGAGTTGATCTCAATGTTTTCACTATAGAGAATGAAATATAATGTGTTCATTTTGGTGAATTCATCCCATGTTAATGAACCATGGTGGAAGAAGGTATTTGAAAATTTCCTAATTTCTCACAATTTGTATAGACTGAGAAGTAAGCCAATATAAGTCAAATCCATCATAATTACTTTCTATTGGTATGATTCTAGTGTAAAACTAATGCAACCAACATTTCATATAGCATTAGGGTTCTATAGGACGATTTATATGATTTGCCTAGGTAATGGTTTAAAGGCGTCCCTAGAATGTTTTTATGGAAGAAACCATCTATATATGGTTCTAGTGGGATTATTTCATAGAGTTGTATTTATTGGATTTCATTATAAAGGGGCTCTCAAGAAATTAAATTGTTAAGTGGTATTCAAGGTTTTTATTCTCAAAGGTTCCTTCTTAGGATTCCTTCATTAAGGGGCCTTTAGTGGATTCCGTAATGAATGGACCGCCATACGGGTCCTTCACATAGGTTCCTTTGTTGTAGTCCTTCATGAAGGGACATTAATTAGAGTAATTCATAAAGTATTTATGTAAATAAATCTATTATATTTCTATATTGGGGGATAATTATCATGAAATGATTCATGATGATCATCCGAGTTTCTTTTCTCGCCGAAATTCAAAAAATTACATTAATTTTATTATTTTTGTAAATAAAACACTTTTTGAATTGAATATACATCCCTAAGTATAAATGTATTTAATTTATTAATATTATTATTAAAATTTGAACATATTTTTATAAGGGATTATTTGTAATCATACTTTTCAATATGTGTTTCTAAATAGGAGTCTCAAAACTATTGATTGGAATGAACACGATGAAATTCCATCATCCAACCAAAAAATGATTTCTAGTCATAATGTATGTATGTGTATATATAGACATGCCATATATGTCCCTAAAATAAATATCTAGATGTGAATGAATCACAATATCATTTAATAATCTCCAAGACATGTCAATAAACTATTTAAATTGCCAAATAAAATTAGTGATCATAAAGGGACACCATGCACTCACCATTAACAACATATGATCATGAATGAATCATGTGACATAAAGATATCCCCATATAATGGAAAAAATAGTGGTATTTCATGAATTTAGGAATTCATTTTTGGAACAATATGATACTTTATAGAAATATTCCCTTTAATATTTTTCTTCCACGGAAGAATGAATCTTAACTTGAGATGACAATTAATTTTGATCTGTATGTGTTTTTTTCATATAAAAGTAATTGAATCAAAGCCTAAGAAACAAAATATACCCCTATCTTCTTAGTTCCCCCATATCTGGTATTTTAAGAGGCTAAAATGTGTTATGAATTCCCTATGAATTGGTTTTCAGTGTCTCTACAATCCTTTTTGTTCACAATGGGTGATATACATGGACTACTTCTAGTAGGAGGACATTAACACAATGTCACTAATTTGGGAAATGTTTTTGAGGAATATATATCCATCAATGTGTGAGAAATCATGAGATACATGTAGTTCCCATATATATATACATATATCCTTTGAGCATTGAGATATTTTTTGTTCTCACTTGTCTTGGGTTATTCGAATGGGAACAATATCATGGATTCTATAGAAAATTTACGGACCCACATTTTGTAAAGCCATAAACATATTAAAATAACAATAAAATACTAAACTCAAATTAGCAACATAGGGACCCATCTACATGCATTTCATTAAAACACTCACTTTCTTATAAACACCACATTCTCAAACTAGGATATGAAGGCCAATATCTACATCCAAAAATAACTATATAAATCCTATAATATGATTGTCATGAAAAAATAATACCCCATATGTATCCTCCCCACCCCCATGAATAACAATTTTAAATAAATCACTTTCATACAAGTTTTAAAATAAAAATACTAGGAAATTGAATATTTAATTTTAATTATAATACATGGAAAACAACCATCTTTTAAATTCATTTAACCAAATAAAAATGGTTCACCCATTTAAAAATAATCAAGATTTAAAACCATTCATTATATAATGAAAATTATAGTAAATCAAATAGTTCCAAAAGCACTTCTAGAAGATACTCACACTATATAAATAAATTTAATTAGTCCACACTATAATATCCTATCTAAATTTTATAATGAATACAAAATATAATTAAGTTAAAACATTTAAAAAATAAAATCCCTAAGGAAAAAACACCAACCTTATAACAATTAATTAAACCACATCAAAAAGTTATATTACTACTATCATGGAAATAAAATGCATCATAAAATCCCATATTATAAATAATAACATGTACAAAATTTATCAAATGAAAACTCAACATCATGGTAATGGCCCTAGGGTATTAAGGTAAAAATGAAATTGGATCTTTATAATAATATTTATCAAAACCTAGTGCGAAAAACTACATGTAGGTCCCTAAACAAAGTGACAACGAAGAATGTATGAAAAAGGTGAATCCTAGTTATAGTGGAATCATAACTAGTGATACATAGGCTTGGATTAGTGGTATACATCCCTAAAAGGTAATCGAAGGTATTCTAGGATGACTAGAATCAATACCAAGAAGGTACCTTTCCTTGGGTGTTTCCAATGTACCCAAGGTCACCATGGTCAATAAAATTGTTGTGGCCAATAAAAATCCTGAAATAAAGAACATACTATATAATTGACATATAAAAATTTCCTTCATTTCACATATAAACCCAATTTCCTAAAGAATCCTATTTTTACTGTGAACAATACATAATATTAACATCCCTTTATATTTTAAAAAAAAGTAAGGTGTCACTTCATGAAAATACTTCGATAAAGAAGTAACTTTTTATTAAGTTCCAACTAGAACATCAAAACATTTCTTTGAGAAAGTATTTTATAAAATGATTGTTGAAAATTAAACTAAGGAATCATGGCCAAACAATTTTAAAAAACATAGAAGAAACCCCACACACCCTAATATATAATAAATTTTATCCAAAAACAAAAGTGAAATTTATTAAAAACCATTTTAATAAAAAAATTGTTTAATCCTATTGTTCATTTGGGAAGATCCTATAAATAAATTTAAAAACACATATTTTTAATTGTTTATAAAAAATAGATTTTGACCATATAAACATGAAGAATATAACTTTTTCTGATTAGTGACCATGTGAAATGATAACTTCCATTATAAATGATTAATAGTCACAATAGAAATATTTTCTCTATAATGATTGATCCATAATGAAGAAATAATATATCAATCCATGTCTTTAAATTTAAATTTCTATGAGTGGATCAATATACTTAAATCCACTAAATTCCAATGATATGGTGTTATTACACCCTCAAAAGGAAATAAAATCCCCTAAAGAATGACTAGGGACACTAACATTTGAAAAAATAAATAAATTAAGTAACACCAAAACCTAGTTCACCATGACCATCTTATGAAAATAAAAAGGTGGAATCGGAATAATAATAAGAAAAGGGGAGTTTTAGACCACCTTTCCTAAAGGTATCATCATCAAAACATGAATTAAATCCAAAAAATAGTCAATAAGGATAGGGTAGTGAATTGGGGGAAATATTGGGGATGTTTGAAATTAGATGGGAGGAAAAATGAACCTAATGTTTTTACTTTTAATTGGGGAAATATAGGAATTTTTATGATTTAAAAAATAAAAATAATTCTTCACTTCTTGACAGATATTTACTCAGGATGTGATCCACCATCAAGACCATTTAAAAATTAATATAATCCCAATGTGACATTTATAATAGTTATAAAAAAATTTAAATCCTATTATTCAATTGAAAATTTAATTGAAGATAAATTATTTTTCTATTGGAATCATTTTACATGATAATACTAGAATCTTAGAATATATAAAATAGGCTACATCACAAAAAATAATTATGAATTATTATTTCTATTTTAAAAATTAAAACATCTTTTTGAATCATAAAATATAATTCATGGTAGAGAAAAATGAATTCAACTACATTGAAATGATATGAACCTTATATATTAAAGAAATGATCCAGACATATCACCCTTTATCATAGTAGTGACACATAGATATTATTGAAATAACCCTAAGATATCACCATTTTTTAGAGGAATAATCATTAAATTTCAATAAATTCCCATTACATGTCACAAGGGAAACCAATAAATCTACATATTTCACAACCTTAGTAACATTATGTATCGAGAAGTTTTTACAATTTATTTATTTTAACACAGTCTTAATTTAAAAATTCACAGTACTCCCAAAACATAGAAATTTTTCAACCAACAGAGGTAACCCTAAATTGATACAACATCCCATGCTTCTACAATATGCTTCTCTTTGAATAATATAGTAGTGTGTGTTGTATACAACTTCGAGTTCTAACACACACTACAATAAATCAAATTAGCCGTTATGAATAGTCATACCCACTTTTTAAAATTTTATTAATTTTATCTTTCAAAATGGACTTCATTTTTTGGATTCGGAATATCGGAATTAGCTTAGGGTGAATTTTTGGTATTTTTCTGAAAACATTCAATTTGTGATGAATAGTGAAAAAACACTAAGTTATAGTTTAAAACTCAATATTTATTTAAATAGTTATTTATTTTATTTAAATTTAATTAAGTTAAAAATAGACACATAATACCTACATAATTTCAATGTAATTCATTGGTGTTAGTTTATAATAATTATATATATATAAAAATATTTTTGAACTTTTCACCGTCTTTTACCCACCTCATAGGAGAATTGGGAAATTCACATAAAACATAATTTTACCGCTTCTGTGAGTGGAATTTCTAAAATCCGAGAGACACGGTTAATATCAAGGAGTAAAATGTGGTTCAATAAGATAAAAATAATTTTTGGTGAATAGTAACTTTTTACTTTTATTTTCCAGAGTTAAAAGTAAATAAAGAAATTAAGGGTAAAAATGGTATTAATAATACCCAAAAAAATGTATTGATTATATTGGAAAAGTGTATATCCACTAAAAACAACCTTTGGAATAAATTATTACCATTTAGGCCCACTTGGATTAGATTAGGACATTTATTATTATTTAATTCAAAGAAGAGTTAAAAGAGTTAAAATCAAAACTAAATTATTAAAAAAAATTAATATAGGGATATACATAAGATAAATTCTATTATAAATATTCATTAGAAATATAAAAATATTTCCTACAGAATGGTATTTTATTTATAATTTTTAGACATTATATAATTTAATTTATTTATGACACAATGGGGATGTCGTTATTACCTAGTTAATGAAATATTAAAGTAATTGATATTATAAATATCTAAATAAATGTAATTTTAGACTTTTTTTATTTCCAATAATTTTATAGGTTAATATGAAATATTAGTATTGGTTATATAAATTTTGTTCGAAGTAATAAAGATTTTATGAAATTATCAAAAACAAAATACCCAATAGTGTCAAAATTGACATAAAAGAGTTTTTTTTAATAAATATTATATTATTAATTGATATTATATTCTTAAAAATCAAAGGTTCGGAAAAAGGACTTATATAATGATATGTGTCTCATTAATGGACCACTTGGGGGTCGCTTGGAAGTATATAGTATGTTTATTAACTATATAATATAAAAACTCAAAGAGACATGGTAAATGTCAAACTAATTAACTAAGAGTTAAAACTAGAAGATAGTGTTAATATAGTGGCCCAAAACTGTCTAAAACCTATTGGTTGAATTTTTTTCGACCAATAACCATCTTAAAATTTAAATAATCTAATTTAGAGCCATTATAAACCGTATAAGAATTTATTATAAAATAATATTTCTAGCTTTTCCTAAGGTGCCCCTCACCCCTCTTATAAAAGGGAACTCCCCCTTCTCTCAAATTCAAACGTTCAAAGCCTTTAGTATTGGCCAAACTCTAACCACCTCTCAAATATCCTCTCTTCATCCTATAGGAATTCCATTTTTCAGAAATCCAACCTAAGGAGCCATTTTGATCAAATCAAAAAGAAGAACCCGAAGAAGAGGTAATGTTTTCACCACCCTCTTTCAAGTTCCTTGTTTTCTTCAACTTTTTCTTTATTTGTTATTCCCACTCTAAAATAATAACTCTAGTATCTTCTGTGATGTTATTATAAATATGGTACAACCATATTTAGTATTCTATCCATCCTTTTAATGACATGACACCATGCGTGCATACGTACGGCTTACCGTCTCCACGTCGTGGTGTAATTCTTATAAATAAATTATTATTTGGATGGGTATAATAATGATGTGTAATTCATGTAAATAATAAATATAACATGATAATGATAATGTTTAAATGATATAACATCCAATTATATATTATTTTAATATCAAAAGAATGATATTTTCACTCGTACGTACGTACGGACTACCGTCTCCATGAACGTGATGAGATTCATTCCCCATCGTATCCATTCAAGACTAATTCTCATATAATGATTAAAAATAATTTTTAAGGACTTGATATCATTATGGATATGAATAATACATAACCTATCCATAACAAACACAACTTATGTAACAAAACATATAAAAGAAAACGAGAAAGGTAACACCCAAAACAACAATAATACTAAGATATTATTAACAAATCAATGTTAAAAGATCATATACGATATCCTAATAATTTAAACGATTCTTGTATAATTTAATAACAATTATTTTACCATTATACAGAAGGTTAACCTACCCTTGATCAAGTAAAATTACAAGGTATGGGTTTATTTCACAATCTCTTCATTATCCGAGGTTATTTATACGTAATTATCTATTGGGGCCTCATTATCATCCACATCCATGTTTCTTAAAAATGTATTTCAAATCATTCTTACTATTTTACAGACTATGGGTTCAAGTAATTTATTCCCTTGTTGACTTTTTATAAGAAGTTTATAAAGGAATCTTTCTGTCGTTTTCCAAACAAGGTCCTTTTTAATCTTTTTGACAGAATCAAGGTAAGAATGTCTTTTTTAACTTATACGGCAGGTGCGGCTATTTTCCACCATTATAAAATTTTCGATCCTTACCTTACAAGTTTATAAGAATATTTTCATAGTAAATGTTTTATTTTATAATTATGTGAATTTTAAATGATTTAAAAAATGAGATATTTCTCTCAAATTGTTTTGATTTCATCTATGTCAACATCCTTGGATGGATTTTAAGCTTATTTGATGTTTATTTATTATGATACAAAACTTCTATATTGTATTGAAGGTTTTGTGATATGTTTGAATTTGGATGTGTTATTTTTATACCATTCCTGGTTTATGGAGAAAGTATTTATATTTCATATGCTAGTTTTAATACGGATGTTTATGTTATGTTTAAACCTGTTCAAATGAGGAATGCATTGGACTTAATAAGTTACGGGTGGAGCCCGCTATAGCTCCTAGATGCATTGGTAGGTCTCATGAGACAAACTAGTGTATTTTCACAAGGCCTTGACAAAATATTATTTTTAGTCTTGGCACACGGCCTTGACTATGTGGTTATGATAGTCTGGAATTATGCATTCCATCATTATGAAAGTGGTTATTGATATTTCATGTGATTATTCGACTAGTAGAATATCCATTTGAATAAGTAAATGGATTTATTTCATTTTATTAATGCCATATTGTGCTGATGTTCAAGTTTAAAAGGCTTTTGTTTTAGTTATACATTGCCTGAAATGTTTATGCTTATTTATGAAAGTTCCCGCTATATTTTTATCTTTACTGGGCATCTGAGCTCACCCCTTTCTATGTTTAATTTTCCCAGGATGTGGAGAAGTATTTTATGAATGACCTGCAGGGATAGTATGAGGGGATATGAGTGTGGACTATGGAGACTATGTTGTTGTAGTTTTCATTTTATGATGTAATATAAACATCATGAATGTATCTAGTGATTACAAGGCTACTAAACTAATCGGTTTTTCGAGACTTGATCTTTTGTGGTCATTCCAATGTTATGTAATAATTCAAAGACTCTGGGTAACTGGGTTCGGGGCGTTACAACTGACACTTATGTGTCATATCGTTTTCCCTTATTTATATAACCATCTATATTAATAGTCTAATATATCTTACAAATAATTATAGGGTGAAAAATATATATAAAATATATTATCAATGGTCACAACATGACCTCCCCCCATCATGGCATGATTTTTTTCCTTCATACCATCACACTTTATATTTCACTATGTCTTGAAACATTACATATGGATGTAACCCCATATTTAAAATTATGTTTTACAGTTGGTGTATCATTATGTTCACGATTTATCTGTTTTTGGACTTTTACTACACTCATCACATTTTAATTATCCTCTTCAAAAATAAGTTCATTAATTAGAACCAACTAATCAATTTACTATCATCCCTCCACGTTTTAATGACCCATGTTGATGATGTGATCAATTAAAACCTTATATAAAATCCTATCCTTATCCAAATTATTAAATACCTCAAATAAAACCAAAAACATCTTATTTCCAATATAAATAATGTAATAGAGATAAATTTAAATAAATACTATACTACACACTTGAAAAAACAAAAAAGTCTTATACTTCTCCCCACCAAAAAAACATTCCATCCCCAAAAATATTCATGAACATCCTTGAATAGAAAAATGATACACAATGAGGGATAATTTAACATACATTAAATTGTTATATCAAATATAATAAAACCATTTTTAGACCCTATATACATATGGGGTTATCCCCTTTATAAAAACAATTATTTTTTCCAAAAACTCATTTTTATTAAAATAATAAATAAAACATGAAAACTCAAAAAAAATGAAAAATTAAATTTAAAAGAAATCTATTAAAAATAATGAAATTATTTTAATCTATATATAGATTTGGATTTTACATAATATTGAAAATAATAACCATTCCAAAAATATAAAATATCCACAATACACATGAGGACTTAAAAATAATGAATTATAAATTATATTCCTTTGAAATAATCTATTTTACCCATTATAAGATCAGACATTTCATAATAAAAAAACACAACATGAAGCCACAATATTATGTATCCAATATCAGAAATACAAATAACTATATCTAAGGATATAGGTCAAACCCCTTTAAATAAACTAGATCTATTTTCATTGAAAGGTAAAATAAATTAAATGTTATTATGATAACAAGAATCCCACAATTACGTATATAAAAACCAAACAACGAATGAATTTTTTTTGAATATATTGATTTTATGTCAAAAATATTAATAAAATTAAGCACAGGCACATAAATATTTTTATTGGTTAGAGAAATTGTTTTATACAACAATAAAACTTTTAAAATTATAAAAAAACACATTTACATGAACAAGTTCCTAAAAACCCCTTCATGAATTCAATCCAATGATAATCAACATTATGAGTAGTTCATAAAAAAAGAAGAAAATTTAGTAAAAATTATTGAATTTTTATAAAATATATTATAATTATGATTTTTATCATATGAAATTTTTTTACATCAATGGCCGTAATATATAGAAAGATTGTAGACATAATTAATTAAAAACAATACCTTAAAGAAATGATCTCAATTAATATCAAATTAAATATAAAATATGGTGAATTTAACATTATATCATATAAATAAATCCAATATCAATTTTAATTAATTAATCAAATCAATAAGAATCAATATGAATCATTAATATTGGAAAACACATAAAAACCACTACCTTACAGGATGTATGGACAATGTCCACAATTTAAAATCCATGAATATTTCCAATGAAAATCATTTGTTTCTTATCCAAATTCTTTCCAATATATAATTATACCAATATAAAATTATTAATAAAACCCAAAACTAGAATTACTCATTCATGATATTCCTTTGAAATTCAAGATTCAATAGTAAAACTTTTTATGAAAAGCGTGTTTATATCCATGACATGAGGTCAAATATTCGTAACTCATGTCTACCCTACTCTTTAAATATCAACCCAACATTGGTACCATTTTATGAAGAACTAACCTAGGATAACCCTAATAAAGGTTCCAACTATATCTTTTGTAATGATCCATAGCATGTTCCCAATCAAATGGGTTAATAAATATTACTTATCCACAAAATGTATATTAGTGGGTATGATTTTTCATAGTAAAATAATAATTTCTTGTAACTACCACGTATAATTTTGGTATGATCCCTTTAGAATTCAGATTACCACACCTAAAAAACAAACAATTTCAATAATTAGTTAAACAAAATGTTTATAAAACATATAACACAACTTATCAACCATAAAGAGAAAAAAAATAACTAAACTAGATAAGAACAAGAAAGCTAATGTAGAATACTACAAAAGAAGAAAAAAATACCAAAAAAGGTAAAATACACCAATCTAAAAATATTATAGAAATAATCCATTGCTTGGAAAACCGTCTTTACTCAAGATGGGTACAAAATAACAACACCAAAATCCAAGATGATTTGTACTAAACATGAAATATTATAGGCATGTGAAAATAATGTTCTGAATGTATATTCACCACATTTAATTAATAACCATTAATAGTAAATCCATTTCGTACTAATTTGAAAAAATTAAACTATAACGATAATATTTTTTAATTTGAATGGGTAACATTAATCATTTACATAAATTTATTTTACCCAATGTAAAAAAAGTCGCTCATTTTAAGATAATTAGTCTATAAAACATTTCGTGAAGAAAGGTTATTTGAATTAAATGACATTGATTGAAAAAAAATTCATTGTATATAGTAATAATATTTAAATACATGGAAATAGTCCACAATTAAATATCCCCTATGAATTTCATAATGTAGAAATTGGAGAAATGAGGTAAGGATTTTATAAAGAAAATTTGAAAAGATAAAGAATGCTAAAATAATAACTATATATCAACTCACATTAAACAATTGTGTTAGATCAATCTTTAAAACAACAAAATTATTAAATCACATATAAGTGATAATAAAATCTACTACAGTGATGAAACAATAGCTATCCAAAATGAGATATTCTCTAGAGAACTAATTTCAAGGAACACAAGGATCCTCATAGTAATATGTATTCAAAACATGTTTCTCAAACTGTGCACAAGAAAATAGCTGGGACATAATACTAAATAGTATTTCAATGAATAATCCTAGTATGAGGATCATAAAAACATCCAATGAATAAGATATTGAGAATGGATTCATTTCCTATTAGGTAAACTAAGGTTGGCTAGGAAGAGTGGAATCAATACCTGGGGGTGTCTGTTGTAGGTTCTTGCCTAAGTACCCATGGTACCCATGATCAATAAAACTCAGTCAAGAAGTATAAATAATAATATCAAGAATATAAAATCATAATGAATTATTTTACAACTAATTTGACCTTTGAACATCCAAAAATAAATCATCAGTCTTTTTATAATGAAAATAACATAATATCAATGTCCTTTTATATTTCCCACAAAATATAAAGGGGATAAATTCATGTTCATACCACCATAAAATAATTACATTTTATTAAATTCCAATCTTTAGTTTAGAACATATTTTTGGAATCCAATTTATAGATTCAACATTAAAAACAAAACAAATGAAACATCACAAAATTATTTAAGGAAAACTTATTCAAAACTAATCAAACCCTCACTTATAAAACTTGTTACATAATAATTTGAATATAATTGGTTTGAAACCATTTGAGTAATAAAACCCCATTTAATTCTCAACTATTTTTGCAAGATCCTCTAAGGTATTAATAAATCACTTAATATTCATAGTTTATATGATCATTAATTTTCACCGTTGTGACATGTGGAATACATTTTTTATTATATATCGATATGAAAGATATATTTTTCATGAATTAATATAAATGCATAATATATTTTATTTAAAATACCGAAACCATGATATATTAATAAGAATGAAATCCATGGATTTTAAATTCAATAGTTCATACATAGAATAACATAACTCAATCCATGAGATTTTTCATATGAGATGTTATTCCACCATCAAGATATAAGACAAT
This sequence comes from Viscum album, assembly GCA_963277665.1. Lineage (NCBI taxonomy): Eukaryota > Viridiplantae > Streptophyta > Magnoliopsida > Santalales > Viscaceae > Viscum > Viscum album. The sequence goes on along the minus strand of OY728153.1, from coordinate 877,579,622 downwards.
CCCTTAAAGAATGAATAGAGTCACCAAAAATGAAAAACCCCAAATTAGTGTTAGGAAAATAAACACCATTTTAACAAGGACTATCATTAGGATTAAAATAAGGATAAGATGAAGAAGATAAATAAGAAGAAATAAGGACGTTTAAAACACCTTACCTAAAGGGAACATTATCTATTCATGAATAAAATCTATATAAGAGATAAGAAGGAGAAGATAATAATTAGGGTATGACACCAATGCTACTAGAAATTGAATGTGGGAAAAAACAAATAACAACCCAATATTAAAATATATTTAAATTACATCACTTTTTAAGAATACTTAAAAAATTACAAAAATAGACACCCAAAGTCCATATATGTTTAGTGTATTTGAAAACATGGAACAAAAATATTCTAAATCAGTGAAATATCTATAATGTTTCCCAAAAATATCTCCCCCTTAGTATATATACATAAAAACCTTTCTTTATGACCTAGGGAAAGGAGACATAAGAAATGGGTGATGTAAACTTCGTAGTAAGGGTAAATAAAGGAAATTTATAAGTATATAATGAACATAAGGGCTTGATAACATGATCATATTAATTGTAAGATCATAAATAGTATATCAAAAATTATAAATTTTATTCATGGAATAAGTATTTTCATTTCATAATACATGAATCATTATGAAATAAAGAACATGTGGTATGAAAGAATAATAAAAGAATAAGCCATGGAATTGTGGCAGACACATATATATAAAATCCTTATATCAAGGATTCTGACAAATACCTTTGTAACATGGTGGGATTGGACTAATCACTCATATACCTACATTGAGATTGGAATTCCCTCCTATATACCCTCTTCTTTTAGGCTTTGGATGACCTCCCATGTACCATCTTGTTTTATGCTAGGGATGTCCTCCCCTGTACCCTGTTGTTTCAGGAATGGGATATCATCCCATGTACCATATTTTTTTGTGCTTCGGATACCCTTTAATGTACCCTTTGATCTCATAAAACATTTATCATTACCTAATTCATTGGTGGGAGATATAGGTCTCAACCTTCTCATAAATAATGTACAGAAAAATGTTCTAAAAAATCAAAAATAAAAATATCATAAAACCTGAAATGAAATGGGTAAAATAATCATGAAATAATATTATAACCTATATACAAATATATAGTTTTTATAATCATTTCATAAAAAGTATATCCCATGGAATATGTGGGTTTAAAACCATATAACCCGTGTGAGAGAGAAATATATTTCATAAACATCATTCTAAAAAATATAAACCATTCAAATAAAAAATATGAATTGATACATAGAATACATTTCTAAAAAAGGAATGGGTAACACCAACATATGTTGCATTATATGGGAAATACTTCTTATATATATTTTGAAAACATTTCTTGAGGAAACAATACTTCTTCTTTGAAATTTTTTTTATAAAACATAAAACCTTTGAAAGCCATTTTCATGAAAATAAACATCAAAACTTATAAAGGAATCATTGAAAAAAATTCAAATGACTTTTTTCCTTTGAAAAATTAAATAGGAGCTTGAAAACATTTTGAAAACCATTCTTCCTTGAAATTATTTTAATTAATTATGAAAACATTTTAAAAACCACTTTCTTTGAAGAATAATATGAAAATGAATAATCGTTTTAAAATAATTTGAAAACCAATTATTTGAAAATAAATTTTAAATGATATTTTCAAAAAAATAAAAATTTTAAACATTAAATTGAGGAATCAAAGAAATGATGGAGATTAATTCCATACATTCCTTGTGAGGTAAAAATAGCATTCAATTTGGAAGTTAAAAAAGATAAAAGAGTTCCATTTTTTGGAAAGCGACAAAAAGATTCCTTTTAAAAACCTTGGTCAAAGAGAAAAATGTAAAAATAGTATTTTAATGATCATAGTATATTAGTATAATAGTCATGGAATACATTTATATAATTCTTTTTTTTTGAAAAAACATATATTTCTGACCGAAGTGATAATTAGGTTCATATTTTTCTTAAAACGTATTCTTAATTATCTTAAGTACCATAGAGTGGAAAACATGGTACCAATACATGATGAAATCAAGACTAAATAGGGGAGAAAAAAAATCATGGGTATTCATTAAAGATGTATTATATTATTTTATTAATGAAAATGTGATCATAAATAATCTCATTAAATGATGAGATTATTTAAATAATCTCTTACCACATGGTATCTTTGAATCATACACCCCATGTAGTACAATGAAATTACGTGGATCTTTAAAATATCAAAATATATTTAGATTATTTTTATAACATTGAAATGTATTTTTGTACACCTCACATAAAAATATAGTCCTATAACATACCATGTGCCCCAAAAAGGAAAATTAAGACAAAATTACTTTACTGATTTGATAAATTTTGAATCGTAAAATTCATAAAAGAGAGATCATTAAATGGTTATGTAAATACCCATATATTTATGTGTATGATTATGAGAATACTTTAATGGTTATTATATACACCGAAAAAAATAATTGAGTGATTGTTAAGGAATGTATTTCATGGGAATACAGAGTGGGATGAAATTCGTTTACCTTGTGTCTTAACTCTCACTACACTCATTCAAACCTCCTCTAAATTGGGTAACTCATTTTGGTTTCCACCAATTGGATTTCTTAAAAGTATTTATGCCAAAAATAATGGTTCGAGGAAAAAGGGTGGGTTTTTATGAAGTGGAATGGTTATGGTTTTTTCAAACTAAAGTGGGTTGAGATTTATGAGGAAGTGGGATAGGTGGTGGCCTTTTATAGTGATCCAAATGACATACTTGGAATTTTTTAAATTAAGTTAGGTGTTCCCATGTTTTTACATAACAAAAGTCAAAAAAACAAAAAAAATCAATAATTTAAGTTTCATGGGAAAAATATTTCTATCCAATGTCTGTTGAACATGTGTCTAGGTTATTTGGGTCTTTATTTTTAAGAATTATTCCATTATTAAGCTTAATTTTACCTTAATCACTATAATTAATAATAACTACATTCATTAATATTTTGGGCCAAAAATAAAGTTGAACTTATAAGAAATTAGAAATTATGATTATTCCAAATATTGATTCAATTTTTCTAAATTTAAATCATATATATGGTAGACATTAATATAAAATTAATAATGTAGACAAGATGATACTGCATGTTTTTAAAGTAAAAATCTACAAAATATTGCAATGTTTTTATTACCAATTCCAAAATTAAACTAACTACAATGACGAAAATTGGATTAATTGATAAAATTATTATCTAATTATACTTTGAAAATAATTTAAAATATAATTTATTGATATTAAAAATTATATGAAAAAGTAGTTTTAAACTAAAATTCAATATTTTTAAAAATTCATCAAAAAAACATATCGAGATGTACCAAAAATTTAAAAAAGTGTAATTATTATGTTTATCATCAATATATGAATTTTATATAGACATATTAAATCTATAGAAGTGGAATTTTTTTTTTAAAATAAATGTGTTCTCCATTAAAATGAAGTAAAACTACCTTTATAAAAATATATGTTTTTAAGCATAAAATTGGGTTGATCTTATATTTTCATTTATAATTAATTGGTAACCTATAAATTAATAATATTTTTGTTTGAGATAAATATTTTAATAATTTTCTTCATACTACTCATAACCAGAAATTTAACAAATATGTTATATCTTGTTATATTAAATAATAATATTGTAATAATATATTATTATTTTGTAAAACTAGGTTTTGCATGTTATGCAAGCCATAGAGGAAAGTAAATTTGGCATATAATGTACGTTAAACTCATTGTTCCATTTTGAGTATGATAAACTTTATATTGTGTTTAGTTCATGATTAAATTTGTGTAGCATAAAATGATATCCAGTCCTAGTGGTTTAATATTTATAAAAAATCTATTTTCAGTGTTATATGAAATGATACATATAAAAAAGATTAAATAAATTCAAAAAAATAATTCACAAAATTTCATGGTGTTACATTCTATCCCCCTTAAAATGAATTTCTCCCCTAATATTCTTCTATGTTATTAAAGGTTCAATACTTTAATTCCCCTTTCATAGAAACCCACATCGTAAAAAACACATAAACATTCTTTAAAAATGGAAAGTTAGAACCAAAACATTTTCATAATGTATCTTATAGCTGGGTTTTCATGTAGGATAACATAGGTGGGAATTGAAAACATTTATATGGAATAGAACAATAACAATTTGGTTCTGGTGGAGAGTGATAGAGAACTTCTTCAGAATAAATTTAACAATCACAAATCCATAAATTTTCAATGGCCTAAGGGGCTGTTTGATTCATCGAAAAAGATGGTATTAGGATTACCTATTTAGTTTCAAGATCCATTACCTAAGGTTAGATAATTTTCATGAAAATATATAATGAAATTATTCAATAAAATATCATCATTTATTCTGCCTTGATCAACTTCCACTTCTTCTTTTATTTTATGAAATGAAGGTGGATTTCTCATTCATAAAGCGTTAATATATCTTGATATAAATAAATAGAATTATAGTTCCTTGAATCTATATTTTTTTAAAAAAAAGTTTATCATATGTTATCCAAAATTTCATAAATATACATATGGAGAGATAATTCTTTAATTCACACAAACACCACCTGATGTTTAATCTAAACATTCCATAAATGGATATCCTTTTAAACCTGCCAAAATATAAATCGCAATTTATTCCTTAAATAAGATGTTATCTTAAACAAAAAACATTTTCATTGGTAACATGTGTCCATCCTTGTGCTGATATAATATAAAGTGTGATTTTATTATTCTATAATCCATCTAGGGAAATATAATCACATTAAAACCTCACTAAAAGATGAATAATAAGAATTTTGTAGGGATTATTCATACAAAATCAAACAAAACATTCCCAGCTAAGGAGGGGAGGGTATGTATTTTTAATTGTATCAGTTCACTTAATCCATTATGATAGCATAATATTTCCATTTTTCATTTGTCTTCATTGATTCCTGGGACATTTCCTTCCAAATAGCCCTTATATTGGGGCACTTTTAAGTGTAATAGTCAAACTCCATGAAATTGAAATGTCGAATAGTGGGAGGTGAATTCCATAGAGAATTATAATTATTTACATCATTACCTAACTTCATACTATCAAGTAGACATTCATCCACTCTAGGAACTTTTTATTAGTCCCCTTAACAGAATTTCATCCATGTTTCTTCCCACAATTTGTGCATAATAGAAGGATCATTTTCTTTTCCAATGGTTGTTAGATTTTCATTTGAACTCCATCTTAATTTTCTTATAAAAAGCATGATATTGATACATAAATACATCCTCAATTTGAACCTTTATAACACATCTAACCATTTATTTATAGATTATAAATCTATTATATCCATGTCTATTCGTATAATAGGTTTTCAACCACCAAATAATCGATCTGATTTTCTATCTGGTTAAATGATAATACCCGAAGAGTACCTTGAAAGCCTTGTAAAATATTTCTTCATAGGAAATAAGAGATTCATCATCCTTATGATTAGGCTCTAGGGATTCCTTTTCCGTCTTCATATGAAGAATCTCGAGAAGGTAATTATTAAAAAAATCTTGACTTCATTCCAATCCATAGAGTCAATTTCATCTTCAGGTATCGTATTCTTGATTAGATCCCACAACTAATCTGAATCACCATATAGAAAATAAATATCTTCTAATTATCGAAATAGTGTTCAATGGAAAATATTTTTTTAGTGGTTCTCATCCATTAGTTATAAACAAGTTGATAAGATTACCTGCTAAAAGAAGGCATACAGTGCCACATTAAGGAATGAACAGAATATGTTTCCCTTGTTTTCACTTTTGGGATTCCATCATGGTTTATATCCTGGGATATTTGGGGAATTATTATAATAAAACATTCCATTCCAGCTCCCATAGTATTTGGTCGCTTAGGAGGGAACTCACTGCATTGTCTGTTGCAATCACCATTAATGAGGTTCCTTTGGGTTCTAGCAATTGACAAAATCCAAACGTATAGAGTAAGAAACATTTATCAAAGTTAGGAACCACATAAAAATGTTAACCACTTTTATGATGTATAAATTAAGAAATTATTTTTAATCTATGAAAAATATGGTTTACCCATCGTCACTCATAGGGAGCTAATATTTAAATCATTCATAATGGTTTGTAAAGAGATTGTGAATTTATAAATAATATCACCCTGGAGTGTCAAACCAGATATGTAGTAAGGCCTGTTTTAATGTACTAGCTTCTGTCTATTCTGGCCTGACAGACCCTATCAAAGTTATTACTCATAGGTTCATCTGTGATGGAACCACATCCACTTGTAGAATCTATAATGTGATGTATTTTTTGGAAACCACTCTCTCAATCCATTATCAATCTTCCCAAACATTTTCTTAAATGTTAACTCAACAATAAAATTATCCTTAATGACATCCCTAGATATATCCATAGAAATATACCTATAGATGTCACTATATTTTTCTTATCCTAATTTTTAAAGGTTGAATAATCCTTTACTACGATACAAACAATAATGACCCAAATCATAATATACCTTTATATTACATCAATTTTAAATAATACTTAAAATGTTGAAAAAATAGAATCCCAAAGACTGTATTTGTTTAGTGACTTTGTAAACATGGAATAAAAATATTCAAACGCATTGAAATATCATTAATGTTTTCCATTAAGATCTTCCTTTTAAGTATTTCTTCTTAACAAACTTTCTTTATATTCTGGGATTGAGAAGCATAATAAAGTGGTGAGATCAAGTGATCCATAAGGATAAATAAAGGAAATAGGGAAGCATATCATAAATATAAGGGTATGATAATGTGATCATGATCATTAGAAGGTTGTACCCCGCATATCAAAAATCATAAAAATTAATCATGGCATAAATATTTTCAATTCATAAGACATTAATAATTAAGACATAAATAACATGAGTCATGAAAGAATAATATTATAATGAGACATGGAATTGTGGAATAAAAATAATAATATAAAAATCCTAGGTCAAGGCTCCTTACCAAGTCCTTTATAACATGTTAGGATTGGTATAATCACCCATGTACCTGAATTAGGCATGCGATTACCTCTAGTGCACCCTCTTGTTTTTGGATTTGGATGTCCTCTCATGTACCCTCTAGTTTTGGGATTGGGATGTACTCTCGTGTACCATCTTTTTTGGGGGAATGGGATAACCTATCATGTACCCTTGGTATTTGAATTGGGATTTAACCCCATTTACCCTTTGATATAATAAAACAATTATCATTACCTAATGAATTGGAGGGAGATATAGGTCCCACCCATATCATAATAAAGTCATACATACATGTTCCACAAAATCATAAACAATCATATCATAACAGATGAAATGAAATGGATATTAGAAACATGAAATCATATCATAATCTATGGAAAATGATATGAGTTTCATAATTATTTCATCTAAAGAATAACCTATGAATGAAGTGGGTTGTAAAATTATATAACCCATAAATGGAATGATATTTCATAGACATCAGTCCATGGAAACATTAACCATTAAAAGATATAATATGAATGTAAAAATTGAATCATTTCACTGTAAAGGCATGGTTAACACCAAATGATGTTACCTTAGATGGGAAATAATTTTTAATGTTCTTTTAGAAACATTTATTGAAGAAAAAATATCAATCCTCTTTGAAAAATAATTTTTAAAACTAAAAACCTTTTGAAAACCATTATCATGAAAATAAATATGAAAACATAAAACGGAAGCATTGAAATATTTTTGAAAGCCTTTTTTCCTTTGAAAACATTTTGATGAGCTTAAAAATATTTTAAAAAACGTTTTTTACATAAAAACTCATTAATGAATCACGAAAACCTTTTGAAAACCAATTTCCTTGAAATGAACATTTAAAACTTATACAGATATCTTGAGAATGATTTTAAAACCATTTATATGAAAATATATTTTTAAAATAATTTTCCTAAAAATTAATCTATAAAAATGAAACGTATGATTAAATGAAATAATGGTGGGTAAATGCATACATGTCATACAAGGAAAAAATAGAATTACCTTTTCATGGTAAAAAGTTTAGAAAAATGCTTCATTTGGAAAGACAAAAGAAGATACCTTTGAAAAAATTGGTAAACGAGAAAAGGGAAAAATTTTATTTTAATGATCATAGGAGACTAGTAAAATATTCTGGGAATCCCGTTTTTGAAATCATGGTTTTGCTGAAACACAGATTTACAATCGAAGATACAGGTAAGGTTATATTTTCTTAAAAACATTTTCTTATTTATTTTTAGTACCAAAGAGTATAAATAATGGTACTAATACCAGAAGAAATAAAGATTAACCTGAGGATAAGAAAAGACAATAGTGTTATTGAAATATGGATCATAATATTTCATAAATGAAATTTTGGTCATAAATAATCTTGATAAACGGTGAGAATGTTTCAATAAACTCTTACCCCATAGTAACATTTAATCATACACCTCGTATAGGTAAATGAAATTATATGGAGCCTTAAAATATCATGAACCATAGGAGATTCATGTTATAACATTTTAAAGTCGGTTTATATACCTCATATAAAAAAATAGTTTTATAAAATGGAATGTTTCTTAATAAAATAAAATTGAGAAAAAAAATTACATTACCGATTTGGTAACTTTTGAAACTTCAACCTCATGATAGAAAAGAAGATGAAATGGTTATGTAAATACCCATATATTTAAGTATAAGATTACTATAACACATCAATGGGAATGATAACCACCAAAAAAATTATTATTTTTTTAATATGAAATGTATCTAATTAGAATAAGGATTCTGATGAAATTGTCTTACCTTTTGTCTTGACTGTCACCACAGTTGTACAATCCACCACTTAATCAGGTAACTACTTTGGTTTGCACCAAAGGGATTAATTAGAAGTATTTTTGACAAAAGGGATGTATTAAGGTGTTAGGTACGGTATTTCGGAAGTGTATTGGGTAGAAATTGAAAGAACATATGTGGTTTCAGAGGTATGAGGAAGTGAGGGAGGTGGAGTTTTTTTATAGGAAAGGGAAAGGACACACACAGTATTTTTTACAACAGGTTAGGCGTACCCACATTTTTACCTCAACAAAGACATATTAAACCAATTAATATCAATAATGGAAGTTTTATGGTCGAAATATGTCCATTCAATGGGTTTTTAACATGCGGTTAGATCATTTGGGCCCTTAAGATTAAGGTTTATTTCCTTGTTAAGCTTATTTTTAGCTTAATTATTGTAATTATTTTTAACTCCAATCACTAATATTTTTTGTCTAAATTTTTTTCAACTTATTATAAATTATAAATAATTATGATTACATATATGGAATCAATTTTTTCAAAATTATAATAACATAAGTGGTAGAAAGTAATTTAACATCAATCCCCAGATGAGACGACACTATAGGTTTTTAATGTAAAAAATTTCCAAATTTTTCTTAAGTTTTTATATAAAAAATTCAATGTGAAATTGATTACAATGACCAAAAATGTATTAAATAATAAAAATATGATAGAATTAATCTTTTAAACAATTTAAAATTGAATTTATCACTATAAATAATTAGATGAGAAAGAAATTTTGAATTAAAAATCAATATATTTAACTATTAGTTAAATAAATGAAACCTTACAGAAAAAGACCAAAAATTCATACTAACTTAATTTTTATGCTTCTATTTTAAATATTCAGTTTATTTTGACATATTAAATCTATAAAATTTCAAAAATATGGATATAAAATGTGTTCTTCATTAAATAGAGTTAAAAATACCTTTACAAAAAATAGAGGGTTTTGAGCATTAAATTGGGTTTTTTCTTATCTTATGTCTATTAAATATATTGTATGAATACAAAAAATATTTTAATGAATATATATCATGTATATTTTAGTTATATTATTCAATAATTTTAATTAATTTCATTTATTAAGACAAAAATCTTTTGATAAAATAAAAAATATATCCTTTATTCAACTGGTTCTAATATTTTCATTTCAAATTAATGGTAACAAATGAATTCATATTATATTTGTGTAAACCACATATTTTTATAAGTTAGTTAATACAATTCATAACCTCTAATTTAATGGTAGGGTTATATCTTATTAAATTAAACAATAATATTTTAATAATATATTATTATTCCTTAAAACATGGCCTTTTGTGTTACGCTAGCTATCGAGGAAAGTCAATGTTGCATATATTGTATTCTAACCATGGTGTTCCATGTATAGCATGATAAACTTTATGTACGATGTAGTGTATAGTTAACTTAGTGATGTGTATAATTCATTCCAAACATAATGAAATAATATATTAAAAACTATTTTTAGCATTGTGTGAAATGCTAAATACCAAAAAGATTAAATTAAGTCAAAAAAATAATTTGCAAAATATCGGGGTGTTACATAAGGAAATCCTTTTTTTAATTTGAAAAGGAAAAATATTAGAATTTAATATAATCTAATGCTTGAGATAAGTCATAACTATGTGTCCACATCATATATCTTGGATTTTTCCTTGATCCTATACTTTTTAAAATTAATAACATCCCAATGTAACATTTATTATAATTATAAATAATTTATAAATCATAAGACTCACTTCATAAATGTATTTTAATAAAAATGATATTCCTATTAAAATAATTTTTAATGACGCAAGTGGAATTGTAAAATATAATAAATAAGGTGACAACATAATCTTATAAAATTATATCAATAATATTTTTTATTGATAAAACTGCAATTAATCAAAAAAAAAAATTTAGGATAGCAGAGAAAGATTTCAATTCGTAGATAATGGGTTAACCCTTACATATAAGAATTTTTTTTGTTATGTACCAACTTTTGTCACATTAATGACCTATAAGTATTATAAAATGACCATTATGTGTCATAAGGGGCTTCAATAAATTACCAAATCTCAACACCAAAGGATCATTATGTTTGAAAAATCTAATATTACATATTTAATTTTCCACTAACATATATTTTTGTATGAAAAGGCTCGCAATAGTTATATAATTTTATAAACCTACATAGGTATCCCAAGAATAAATATTTTGTATTATTGGGGTTAACTTAACATATCGACCGTTCAATACAGATACATTCTATATTTTCCAACACTTCACAAGGTAAATTTTATATATTAACAATATTATGCATGGTTATTGCATGACCTTCCTTCATCACAATGCGATTTTCCTCCTCCATATCATCCCAATCTATATTTTTCTCTAGATAGTACCCATCCAATCATCACTTATCCATTTTAATAATTTATAGACACCCATTATATTTTTATTCCATTTGTTCATAGAGTGATCATCAATCTATCTAGAATAAAAAATTTACCCCCACTCTCTATGTTGTGATGCTTCATGGACATAGTGTATCCTCTTATATCCACATAATTCATTAGAAAATTTCAAAAATTCATCCTGACCACCAACAACAAAAAAGATCATAGATCCAATCCCAATCTTGAAATCTGGATAAAAATCAATAAATAATATACTCTGTACATGAAAACATATTGTGTGTGCTACATGTGATTTTTATCAAACAATTAAATATTATATAAAACTATTTCTACTAAAATTCTTCATGATAGACATGGATAAAAAGTATTATAAATCTCTCATATAGATCCACTATTAGTGACAATGATTTTGAAAGATATTCAAGAATGGGATATGGAGGATAATTTAGAATGTTTGAAGGAAATGAATTTTCAATTAGAGTTTCTATGGGTAGATTAAGGGAATATATCCTTGATAGAGTATACAACTATGTATCTTGAACATGAGAGTTATAAATCAAGATTATTTTTTATTAGAAAAAATAATGCCCAATATTTCTTGATGTGATGGAAACTAATGATACTAGAAGATACTATAATAGAAGGGTTTCTTATGTATGTGGAGGTGGTTTTTATAGTAGTTTAGATAAACATAGATATAATAATCTCTTGAAGTGATTGAATCCTTTTTTATAAAGTTCAAAGTGTGAATTTCAATGAAATAAAATTGATGTACAAAATACGGTTTCCATTGAAATAAACTCTCTAGAGTGTTTCCAATGAAAAAAATGTGATATCCAAAATTAAATTGTTTGTTCCATCCCCTGGTTTGTTTTTTGGGGACAAAATGTGGGTCACCTAAATATGGTTTTTGACCAATTATTATGAGGTAGTATCATAAAATAATATAAATAAATCAATGTGTAAAAAATATAGCCCAAAAATAAAAAATATGATAAAAATGAACACCTGATAATTAATGGAAACACAATCAAAAAGGGAATTTATTTTATTAAGACCTCTGTATATCTCTTTGTATATGGGAAAAAATTAATGGAAATAGAGATTGATGAGGGAACATCTATGGTGTAAGTTTCCAAACTGATTTAGTCTACATGAATTTCAACATTACTAGATAGAGAGGGTTATATTGATTATCTTTTAATGAAAAATAATTTAGTTATAAACCTGATTATAGAAGACGTTTTATACCATTAGTATTAAGACTACATTTGGTAGAATGAATTAGTTAGGATTAGTTATCCGCCTAACCCTATTATGATTGAAAAGATGGAAATATTGTTGGAATTTATAGTTATTAATATTAAACATATGGCATAATTACTATTATGGATAAGGTTTTGGAATTTAAGTATTAAATTTATTATTATATATAAGGAGTTCTATTTCTAAAACCAAGTGAAACTATTTATACATTTAAGAAAGAACGAGATACAAATTCTAGTATATTTGGCCCAATAAAAATTGATGTCGTGCCATTATCCTTTTAGTATATGTGGATTTTTTTGGACCAATAGGATATAATAAATGACCTCAATTTATAATGGTTTTTAGATATTAAAATCTAGTTTTTTTCTCAATTAGATATCTCTATACAATAAGTATTAAGAGATACGTAATTTCTCAATGATTTAGTTTCACAGATAGTACTTGTTTCATTACCTTTGAATCACATTACTATAGGGGTATTAATAATTTAGTATCCATCATGATAAGTTTGATAAAAATTGGATTTATATGATGAATTAATTTATGCCTGATATCCTTAAATTAAAAATTAATAATGTTTTATTATTTCTTAATGTGTTAAAAATCATTTATGGAATTTCAGAAGTGTCATATTTCAACCTTATTTTAATTCTATTGGACTGAATGATTTCATATGTTTTATATTTTTATTCATTTACATTTTATGATAAATTCATAGTTTATTCCATTCATAATAGTTATAAAAATATTTTACCACAATAAGAAATATATTTCATAGATTTTATATGAGTATATAATTATCAATTTTTTATTCTGATCTTTTGTAAACACTCGAGGAATGAAATACAATTTAATATTATTTTAGAAGAATTGTAAATTCCTAATTGGTATATTAATAAGAGAAAAATTGTAGTTGATGGTGTTATTTGAATACATTCACATGGATATGGAAGAAATATTATCAATATTTTTCTTTCTATACTTAACGTGATATACATTTTGAAAACAACAAGTGAATAAGAAATAATTATCACATAAAAGATATATGTAAGTGAATGTTTCAATATATGGTTGGGATACCACCAATGAATGGACCATTACACAAGATTTAGTTTCCCACTCTAAGGGGTGAATAAAGGTACCTATAAAACTAAAGAAAGTCATTTGAAAACCTATTATTTTTCTTTGTTGAGTAGTGTATCTTGGGAATACCATGATATAAAATGATGGAAGATGAAAACATTATTTGATGAGAATAAAGGAGTATATTTCAGGAATTATTTATTGATATTTTACTTTTCAATGAAGAACTAATATGATCAATTTTTGACATGTTTGTTAAATTTTCATTTGATAAGCTTAGAAAAATTTATAAAGAGGATGTTGATAGATTTCCTTATTTTAGATGTTCATTTTACTATAAATCAAACCAAGGATTCTATCTCAATTGGATGAGGGTCTGTATAATAATACGGGGACATGGTTTTGGATGTGTTTGGTTAACAACACTCATATATATTGGTTGATAGGGTGAGTTACTGATATTCTGTAAGATATGATTCAAGCATAGTTATCTAATATATCATGTCTAGATTTTTTTTATAATAACTACTTTGAATCATCTATTTTTATATAAAATTTTCAATGACTATATGGGAAACCCTGTTAGTATCTATTATAAAGGGATAACCATATTGAAATAAATCTTATATAAAAAATTTGGTCTAATCAGTGACAATGTGATTTTAATTAATTTTTAAGTGAATTGTTTCATCCAAAAGTTTATAGATGACTTATATTAGAAAATAAAAACTACCCTTGAAGTACGATGACAATTATATTTTGTTTTGATAGTTTATCTTAGGTTATAAAAATGATGGAAATCTAATATGATGGTATATAGGATGTTTTGTTTCATATGGTGGATTAGAAAAGTGTCATATTTGTTGGAATTTCTATAATGTTATACACTACCAATTCAATATTTATATTTTTTTATAATCCTAAATTATGGGATTAGTGTCAACCCTCATGATAATTCAATATAAAAGAGATGTTTTAATGAAGTAATAATGAAAAAAAGTACACATTGGTCATTCCATCTGAATAGATGGCCTTTCATGCATGTTAGAAATTAGTTCTTTTTTTATAGGAAATTATCCCTCCTTGGAACTGTGGAAATCATCCTACCTATTCCTATGGTGATAAATATGTCTATATTTTCCATGGTTATTTCCCTTGGAATTATTAAATATTCATACTAAGGATATTCTGAAATATCATTACCATATAATGCACCAAGGTAGATTTCATTTTGATAATTTTCATGGACCACCATCGCTAAGGCTATGGAATTTTGAGTAGAAATTGTATTTCCAGTTATAATGGTGTTTTAGTAGTCTAATAATGGTATTTATTTATTATATCTTTTAGATTTTAATTACACACTAGTAGTAGAAGCAACTGATTTTCTACCATTATTAGTAAAAATATGGGATTGGATGTCAACATATTCGACTTAGTAGAGAGCATCTTGCACATATTCCTCTTACTCCTTTAAGAGATGATGAGCGACTTCAACCAATGCCTCTATATAGTAATACATTTCATTCTCTATAATATTTTTTTTCGGTCCAATTGAAACTTTAGACATGATATTATTAGAAGATGTGGTAAATACACATTATATATCTTTTTGGATATCATTATACCCAACGAAAACACCAAAACTATGGCCTTCAGTAAATATTTGATTCTTTTCAAATAGGGTATAACCTATTACCACATTACCTTTTCCATTTAACAGAGCATCTAGGTTATAGTTCTTCCCCTCTTCTTTAAATGAGAAAATTCACTCTTTATACTATTCATTAAAATATATATCTCTATATCTCTTGACCCCATTCCATTATTCAACATTTCATTACAATCATGAAACAAATACAAGTGTCTACATATATTACATCTACAACAACAATGAAGAAGATCTTTAACGTTCAGATCCTGAAAAAACCATCCATGACATTCTTGATCCAAAGTAATCAAGGAAAAAACCCAAAATGTCTTGTATAACACAAAAATGAGATACTCTTGGATAAAATATAATAATATCCGAGTATTTTATTTTTATTGGTGATCCTAAAACAATTTTAATTTCTATAAGGGATATAGAATGAAAAAAGTTGAAGATGAAGGGACTACGATCCATCCTAGATCTCCATCTGTAAAGATTTATCGCTCTATAGAGAAATAAGAGACCATTTGTAGGACTCCATATAAAAACATAGAATTCTCTAGATCTATCACCTCTAATATTGACACGGTTCCTCTCAATCCTCAATGCAAAGCTCCATAAAATCCTCATCAAGAATCCCAACATTTAATTTGGAGAAACTTTTTACCCCTAGTGTATGATGAATCAACGAAAATAAGGTTATCCATCTTTGGAATACACGAACCATAGTATGATAAAAATCCTCCTCCAGGACCTGAACATCATCATATTTAAATAAGATCACAAGATGATTTTTTTTACAAAAATAGAGGATATGATATAAGAGAAAGCTTCTATGAAGTTCCAATTTACTCACCATCTTTAAGAAACATGTTCACCAGGTATTTTACTCAATCATAATCGAGTTAAAAAACATCAGAGAAGAAGAAACTATAAAAATACCATATATTAACCACAAATTCATATATTTTTTATAAATTAAAATTTAAGAAGTACTTTCTTGTGAGTACCATTTATTGAATTTGAAATTTATTGAGAAAAAACCTAATGTTCATTCCTTAGAAATGACAGTCGAAATTATGGAGTCATAGGGAAGTATTATCAAATAATTTATTTTTTATATGATTTTTTGTGGATATATTGGAATAATTAAAGATGATAATTTCATAATAGACACTCATATGTGTTAAGGGTGGGAAAATATTTTCTTTAGGGAATCCAATAAGAGACTTTTTAGGGATAAAAAACTTATAATGGGTGGAATTGTAACACTTTTTTTATTTATTTAGTGATGTATATTTTAACTTGAGTTTACATATCAAAATATACATAAAATAGAGATGTGAATAAATTTTTTAATTTTTTAATGAAGGGGCATTGACATCATCATGTGATATTGACTAGTAGTTAATTTAATGGTTTATATAATTATTTTGGAAGTAGTTATTTGGATCTATATATCATGATAATGGATTAATTTTATTATTAGTTTTAATGAATTAATTTAGATAATTTAATTTGGAGAATAAGCCTCTTCCCCGATATGTATTTGAAATATGGTGTTTTCCTTGGATGTTGGTATTTATATAAACATTATTTTATTTTTTGATTTAATAATTAAATTAAGGGAATATATTTAGGGATTAAATTTCCAGATCATTACATGTGAGGGTTATATTGTATTATTTATTTGACATGAGTTTTGGAATTCTTGATTTTCAATTATGGGAGTTGGAAAATTAGAATAAACAATTAGATTTAAAGGGTAGCATGGTATGAATTTATATACCCTTTTAGACTTTGTTATGCTATTTCCCTAGTAGATATACATAGGGAAATAAATAATTAATTCAAGGGAATATATTTTTTAGTATTTTAGTTTAAATTATGGTGGGAAATCATATGTACCATTAATTAGAAGTGTTTTGGTAGTAAAAACCCACAGTTATATTACAAGGAATGGATGTTCAAATGGGGGTTATATTATATTATTTTATAACATATGGTGATAAATTTTTTATTTACTGAATATTAGGGGATATAATTAATAGAAGTTGTGTCCTTGCTAATTTGGGACTACACTTTTTAGATAAATAAAAAATTAAAATTTAGAATGAAATACAATGAAAGTATTTTACATGGTATATTCAATGTCTAATTTAGAAAAAATTATTTTTATAAGTATTGACTCATTTAAGAGGGTTTTTATTTGAAATTTTTGTAGAGTTAGACAAGAGGGTCAATAAATAATGGAGTATGGGAGTTCATAATCTTTCATTGAGATACCTTTAATGTTTTTTAAGTGGTAGTGAAATATAAATGACTAGGTTTTTAAGAGCTAATTAAAAATAAAATAATGAACCAATGAATTAACATATGTGTAATAATCCATTAAAAATATATATTTTAGTAACATATACTATATGGAACCATTTATATGTTGTAATGTCATCAAAAGACTAAATAGGGATTCATCAATATTTTTTTTTGAACAATGTTAGAATTTTAATGGTTACATTCCACACACTAAAACATTTTCTCTCTAATAATCCCAATTTTACCGTTCATGAGAAAAATGTTATGTGAGGCCATTCAAAAATAGTATGGTTCTAGGTAACTTATTTTGTGTCATTCGCTCCAAAATATAGATTTTACTAGGGCTATGCCAATACAGCATGTACAATGATAAAATCTATTGAAATTAAGAGTGGTGACCCCTTATTCAAATTTACATTTATATCATATTCCTTGGACATGAATTGAATGTTTACCTTAGAAGGATTATTTATATGAAATGTTGTGAAGAAGATATAAAATATCATCTAAGAAAGTGGATTCAATACTTTATATGATATGACTAATTCAATTGTGGTTTTGGGACTGATTATGATCATCAAATGATATAGTTGTCTCTGTTTTTATTATAAAACATTGTTCTACATATAAATGAATTTGTGATATATTTCATTATGAAAATTACTTATATAGGGATTGTTTTTTTAAATTATTTAAATGATGTTTATTTTGTATTTTCAGATGGTGTGAGGGTGTCTATGAAATAAGGTTTTAGTGTGGAATATTTTGAAACCATATACCCTTTTATAATGAAAATTTTGGAAACTTACAGAGAATGAATCAAGGCGAGTGATAATTTTTAAAAGTTTGGGGCTGAAGCCTCAATCACGGAGACTGATATTCAAAAAGAGAAAAATCACTTATATACTTGTAAAAGTAAAGAGTTTGGGGTTAAATGTGTCAATGTGTGATGATTTGATTTAATCAAATAAATTTGATAATGATTCAAAAATTTATATTTGAAAAAATCATTTATTACAAAACATGAGTGATTTATCATGAGAATTTTTTTTGGTGTTTTATTGAAACATGGTTTTTTTCTAGTGATTTGAGATAAATGGGGAGTTTTTTTCTAAAAATTCCATATTTTATAATTTAACGTTTTTTGAATGGATTTTAAATTTTAGTTTTCTATTTTGTTTTTTGAAGAAATGTGAACTTTTGATCAAATTATTTTAATATATTAAGGATATTTATATTTTTGTTTTTAAATTATATTATAAAATGAAAGTTTCAAATTAAATTGAATTAATTTTTCATTACTGGATATCATTGCATTTGGTGGAATTTATATTGCATGGATATTTTTTAAAGTCTTGGAGGAGTCCAATAATATCCACACTAACCACCTACATACACACCACAATGTCAATTTTATATCATTTGACTGTATATAGGAAAAAATAAATCTATCATAATTTTTCAATAGGGATCCATATATCCACCCAAGTGATATGGTAGGAGGAGATATTAACTTTCATTAGAGACAACTTTAGCGATATTGTGTTATAATATGTATTTTAACATCAGTGTTGGGAATTTAAAAACTTTTTTCATTTATGTTTCTTAATTTTAAAAAATTTAATATTAGATTGTAATATCTCATATGCATGTTTACACATTATGGATATGGTTCATGAGGGAAAATAATTCTCCAAATATTTATTTTCTCCCATGGTAAAAATATCTAGATTTTTTTATTAGGCGATTGTACTTTCCATATGAAGATTTAGGTACTTGGGCTAGGTCAATATAAAGAGGTATCAGATCTTGTGTTTTGAATTTTTTTCCTTGTAATATCCAATAGGAATATAGAATAGTATGATTTTAGATCTAAATGTATTGTCAAAAATGCATATCCAACCTTTTCTTTTGAACATTTAGTTATTATGATGTTTGATGTAGAGAAAACAGTTATGATAAACTTGTATTATATATTTTTTTATGCCAAGTTAACACATGATGGTTCAAAAGTAGAAATATTTTATGCATCATGATATATTTTTAGGGAATTATTTTACCTAATCACAATTTTTAATGAAAAAATTCTTCATTACAATAAATTGATTTCTAAAGACTATGAATTTCATTTTTTCAAAAGTGGGTTTTAAAAAAATTTACAGAGGAATTTAGTAAAATTATATTGTTATGATATGAAAATAAGATAATTGGAATGAATGGAATATAAATCCACATATAAATAGTATAAAAAAATTTAGTGATGATTACTAATTTAGATTTGTGTGAATTTTATTGTACTATTATACATGTTATGGAACTATGTGAAATATAAGAGATCATATTAGAAATAGACAACGAGCTATATAAATTTTTTATATAGTTCCTCAGTTTGTGAGAATGATTTTAAAAGCTGTACAAGTATGGGATAAGATGAATAATATATAAAGGATAAGGGAAATAAATTGGGAATTTGAGAATTTCGGGTTTAAATATGGTTATATATTTGGGATGGATCATGCATGTATATTTTTGAGCTTGGGTGGTATTCACCAAAAATAGTTAGTAATGAGAACCATAATTCCAAGTACTTCATGGTATTTTTTTTCAATGTCAAAAATAGAGATTGTTTGGATCTAATCTTATAATTATATTGATTTAGTTATTTTTGAAATTATAATGAAGGTATATATAGGAAACACAAGAAGTGAAGTAATTATTATTTTCAAGGATGGTGAATGAGATAATATCATTAGTGTTTATAAGAGGAAGTGAAATGAATTCCATGGAAAATACATTAACATGTTTCTAAATATTTTATAGAAAAATGATCTTGATGGATTGTTTATAATGTGATGAAATTATATCTACAAAATCAATGTGTCAAAAATATCCATATTATTTTTTACGTGCAAAAGTGGGTAACTCAAAGAGGTTTTGTGACCAGTTCTCATGATTGAGTATCACATGAGCATACATTACAATATGGGTGTCAATGATGCATGTTTAAATGATAATTCATACTGCATATGATACACATGGTAAAGAGAAAAAACATCAATGGATTGAGATTTCAATGCCATATAAGAGTCTTAGAAAGAACTCTTTGCATGAGAATACATTAAATGAGATTGATTTCAACGCATGAACTGTCACGACCCGTCCCTTGGGGCCCATGTCGTGAATACCCAAAGCCCGTCTTCCATAGGCCAGGGGATAGAGACTAGCACCAAAGGAGTAATTACCTATATCTGGGAAGGAATTTTCTTTATAACTATATACACACACAACATAGCACACAACTAGATACAAAACACTAATCAAAATTGTATAACAAGAGAGTGATAAAAATTAAAGGTGGCAGAAATATAAGCTCAACTGTAAAGTAAAAGTACAACTAAAAAGGGAAAAAACAACTGAAGATGAAAATAATATCATGGATCATCCACCACAGATCATAAATGAAGGGTAGGTATAGATAGCCTCCTCAAAAATCCCCGTCTTTCAGTCTCCTCTAGGTACCGACTCATCATGAGGTCCACCACCGGGAACCGTCCTGTCCAAGAACACTCACTCTTGGTCAGCGCTGTCCGTCGTCTACATCTAACACAATGAGGTGCGGGTATAGAAATTGTAGGGATGAGTATACAATACTCAGTGGGGACCTCGAGACCCTCAGGGTCTCACAAAATCCAACATGGATAAACAAAAAGGTATGAAATCAATAGATAACCCCACTTAAGTATATTCCCATACATATACCTAAGATATCAAGTAACTTATCTCAATCATGAGGTAAACACAAAAGTTACTGAATCTTCTCACACAGGTATAAAACTTATGTAGAGAGATAGATATGATCAGATGTAGACACTGAATCATTTATTCTATCGAACCCATACAGGATCGAGGAAGATAAATCAGAACTGTCAAACCCACACAGGATCCAGGAACAATAAAAGGAGCTGTGGAACCCACACAGGATCCAGGAATATTCGTCGAAGCTGTTGAACCCACAAAAGATATAGGAACTATCGTCAGTGCTGTCGATCCCACACAAGATCCAGGAAAAGTCATCAGTGTTGTCGAACCCACACAGGATCCAGGAACAGTCGTCAGTGCATAGCCAATGACAGGATTCCGCACAAAGCATGATTGATTCTGGGAGGGTCCGCTCCTCAATCCAAGAGTCGATACATCAACTGCCACAAAGTCCCATGTTTATGTATCCAAAAGATATGTCTTTAAATAAAAAACTCAACGCGACAGATGGTCTATGAATCAGACATATGGTCTGAGAGTTATTGGCATTACCGTTTTGAGGGCCCGGTTGGATTTACCTTTGATCCAACCTGGAAATACCAAAATTATGTCCAAAACTCGATTGGGGTATACCAAAAATACCATCCCTTTACAAGGATTTCTGCACTGCAGACGGTTCATCAATCGGACACTCTTAGCTCAAGTTACGAGAAAGAGAATAGAAACAATTCGAATGGGTCCGGGTTCGGTTCGGCCCAGTCGGACTGACCTAGCCCAACACAGGTCCGTATCAGGGTCCGAATTGGTCTACGGGTCTAAACCAATATGAGGAGGTGGACCGGCCCATGCGGGCGGGCCAACCCAAGAGGGCATCCTAGCCAGCGGGGGTGGCCTGGCCCGCACTGGGTCCTACCCGGCCGCCTGTGGGGTCCACCCTTGCTACGTCCCGGGAGAAGGTTGTGCCCCCGGGTAACCCGAATGGCTTATCTATTCATGTGGTTTCCAAAACCAATGCCACGTGGTGCTAGTCCACGTCTCTCAGGACCCAGCGAGCCCCCCCCCCTCCTCCCAGTTGGCCGAGCGGCCACCTGCCTCCCGCGCGGTGCAGTTTCGCCGCACCTCCTCTAGAAACCCGGTGGCTCAGGCTGCCGGTGCTCCTCGTGGAATGCCTTGCACCGGCCACCGCTGCACCACAGCGGCCAAGGGCCGCAACCCCCTTTTGTTCCACTGCACGGCGTGGTTTCAGCACTCCTTCCCCGACAACCCAGTGGCTCGAGCCGCAAGACTTCTTTGTAGTCGGGCTTGTGATGGCCGCCGCTGCACAGCCACGACCCGTCGGCACTGGGTTACTCCTCTAGCGGCGTGGTTGCATCGCTGCCGTCACGCGGTGTCGTTCATCGGTCCCATCCACCAACGAACTTTACATGGGTTAGCGGACGAGTTCTGGTGGACAGATTCTCGTTCTGAAAGAAGTTGTGCACTCTTTGGGATGTCTCCTTCGATCCACAATTATTGTTGACGAGATACTATAATTCTATTATTATTTCCCGTTTAATGTAAAATTCCCCAAATAAGGATGAGGGGTCGGGTCGTGTTTTTTTGGCCCGCACAATCCGCGTTAGTGTGATAGCATGAGGCTTCAATTTATAATCCACGATGGAAAATGAAGAATGAGAAACAGAACAAAGTTTGAACCCCTACATTTGTTCGTTGATCATTGACGAAGTCATTGAAAGGTAGATGTTCATTCGTTGTAGATGAACGCGTCCTACGTCAAGGAGGTTCTGAAGAAAGAAGTCTAATTCAGGATCTAGGATGATGTTCTTCATTGGTTAGAGCATTCTTCGTTGGTGGAACACATTCTTCACTGGGAGCCCTCTCCCAAGTTCTCCCCTCTCTATAGTTTCACCCAAAGAAAAATGCCTACAAAATAATAGATTAGTCTAACCTATTTTTTTAGAGTGGTGGTGCCTCAGTCAAAGACCAAGGCACAATTTATTACTAAAAGGAAAGGGAGTTAAAAAAGTCTGAAAGACGGAATCTTATTACAATCTTTATTGAAAAGAGGGAGCGAATCATCAGGAAAATCATCCAACCAGGTAAGAACCTGATTGACCCCCTTGTTGGCCAGACTATCAGAAACCATATTCGCTTACCTATGATTTAATTGTTGGAACATAATTCAAAAAGATTCAAATAAATTAATTGATTCTCAATTAATTAATTGAGTGGATTTGGCACAATAAAGTGGGGAGTTCAAAGGGTTTCTCCCCACTTAATGAGGAGTTCAAGAGGATTCAACCATGGGTTGTACCCACCATATTAATCATGAATATCGGGTGGGCCCCTCTTCAATAACCTCTCATGGGAGGTTATGGTGTGGTGGTGCCTAACTCCAACCTCTACATGGATGTTTTAACAAACTAATTAAAATAAAGTTTACACTACCTTTTTTTTTTGATTCATTAAAAACCCAAAAAATATCTTTTATTTCGGCCCATCTACCATCGAGGTGAAAGTCTTCCTAAGTTAATAACGGTTCTACAAGTTCAAAAAGTTCCCTTAGATTTAAATTCTGAGCACCAGTTCAAATGTTATAAAAACCCACTCGTATGTTTACTGAATATACCCAAAAAAACTCTAGAAAGTGATTCCGAGCAAACCAGGCCTCGAAATCACGTGCCTTCGGTTTTCATGGACTCATAAAATCACCATGTATTTAAGAAAAAAAATTCCATGGAAATTCTGGGTCTTTACATTCCCCCCACCTCAGGGCTTTACGTCCCTGTAAGCTACAACTCGAACTAAGGAAAAAAGTTGGGATATTGTGCACGCTTTTGAGCCTCCCGCTCCCATGTGCTCTCCTAGAGGTTCACGTGCTGCCAACGAACACGTACTAGAGGTATCGACTATCCACAGAGGACCCACTCCAATCGATCCTCAATCTCTACTGGAACCTCTATAAATGTCTCCCTATCGTCTAGGTCCATCTCCCCATGGTCGATTATGTGAGAAGGGTCTTGCATGTATCTCCTCAGCTAGAATATGTGAAAGACTTCATGCACACAGTGAAACTAAGGTGGAAGAGATAAGGGGTATGCAACCTCGCCAACTCTGCTGAGGACCGGAAAAGGTTCGATGAAACATGGAAATAACTTGCTGCCTCGGCCAAATCTCTGTAAACCTCATCGGGGTGAGACCCATAAAAAGACGTGGTCACCGTCCTCGAACTCCAGAGGTATCCGTCTCCTGTCAGCGTATGACTTCTGTCTACTCTGTTCAGTCTTCATCCACTCCTGGAAGATCGGAACCTTCTCCATGGTAGATCGTACCATCTCGGGTCCCACTAGTGCTGACTCCCGAGGGTCTATCCAACATAGTTGTGATCTGCAAGGTCGACCATACAAGGCCTCAAAATGTGTTATCCCAATGGTGGAGTGATAGCTATTGTTGTATGAAAACTACACCAAAGGTAAGGGATCTTCTCAACAAAGACCAAAGTCTAGGACATAAGCACGAAGCATGTCCTCAAGGTTCTGAATGATCTGCTCAGTCTGGCCATCTATTGGAGGATGGAAGGTGGTTCTCCGACGAAGCTGCATCTCGAAAGCCTCTTGCAACCCCTTCCATAGACAGGAAGTAAATTGTGCATCACGATCAAAGAAAATATATGAAGGCACTCCATGTAGCTGCACAATTTATTGCATGTAGAGGTGTCCCAAACTCTCTACTTAGCCCTGATCTATGATCGGTAGGAAGTGGGCCGACATGATGAGTTTTTCAACGATCACCAAAATCGAGTCATGGCCCCTGGATGTACAAGGAAGCCTGTCACGAAGTCCATGGATATCCCATCCCACTTCCACTCTGGGACCTCTAAAGGCTGAACCAAGCATGCTGGTACCTGATGATCAGCCTTCACTTACTGACATGTGAGGCATCGAGAGACAAACTCTGCTACTGCCTTCTTCATTCCTAGCCACCAGTGTTGCCGTCGAAGGTCCTGGTACATCTTCGCCACTCTTGGATGTCCTGCTAAAGGGGAGGTTTCGAAATCCCTCAACACTTCCTATTGAAGTGACACTAGAACTATTGTACATCCTCTGAAGAAAATGACATGCTCCCCACAATCAGAAAATCTATTAGGTGCCTGCCCTGTGGATATCTGAGTACATCATGCCTCGCAGTCAGCATCCCCCCGCTACACCTCCCTGACTCGCTGAAGAAGTGGGGGAGTGACTGTAAGGGACTAAAGGAAAGGTGCTCCATCCCTATCTACAAAGGATATCTACAAAGTGGCCAGCTTCTCCGTCGCCTCTCCTAGAAGCTATATACCAAATCTTATGCTGAGTGCATCAGCTACAACATTCCGTTTCCTGGGT
Organism: Viscum album; assembly: GCA_963277665.1. Taxonomy (NCBI): domain Eukaryota; kingdom Viridiplantae; phylum Streptophyta; class Magnoliopsida; order Santalales; family Viscaceae; genus Viscum; species Viscum album. The sequence continues at coordinate 877,553,761 of OY728153.1, read as the reverse complement.
GTATATACTATCTCAATGTCATAGTCCTAGAGGAACTCAAGCCAATGTCACTGTCTCAGGATCAGGTCCTTCTTAGAGAATATATACCTGAGACTCTGGTGGTCAGAGTAGACTGTGAAACACTCTCCCATCAGATAGTGCAGCCACATCTTTAAGGCAAAGACCACTACTGCTAACTCTAGGTCATGGGTAGCATAGTTCTGATCATGTTGTCTCAGCTACTGAGAAACATATGTGATCAATTCTCTCTCCTGTATCAGGAAACACCCACGTCTAGTCCCTGATGCATTGCAGTAGACTACGTACCATATGCCCTCCTCTAGAAGCCTAAATATGGGGAAACTAGTCAGCCTCTGCCTCAGCTCCTGAAAGTTTTGCTGGCATCTCTCCGACCACATAAAGGGTTTCCCCTTCTTCGTCAAGGCTGATAGTGGTGATGCAACTCTAGAGAAGTCTAGTACAAACCTCTGGTAATATCCAACCAAACCCAAGAATCTCCATTCCTCCATCACACTCATGGGTTGCTCCCAAGCAAGTACCGCCTCAATCTTCGCTAGATCTACTACAACTCCAGCCTCCGAGATGACATGTCCCGAAAAGTGAACCTCTTAGATCTAGATTAAAAATTCATGAGCTTACTATAAAGTTAGTTCTCTCGGAGTTTGTCTAGTACCACCTGAAAATGGTAGGCATGGTCCTCCCCAGTAATCGAGTAAACCTGAATGTCGTCGATGAAGACTACAAAAAAGCGATCGAGGTATGGCTGGAAAATCCTGTTCATGAGTCCCATGAACACTGCTGGAGCATTGGTTATGCTGAAAGGAATAACATAAAACTCTTAGTGGTCGTACCGACATTTGAAGGCTGTCTTCTTCACATACTCATCTTGAAATCTGAGCTGGTGATTGCCTGATTTGAGATCTATCTTCGAGAACCACCGTGCTCCCTTCAACTGATCAAAGAGGTTTTCAATCCTCAAGATTGGGAACTTGTTCTTCCAAGTCACCTGGTTCACGCGAAGGTAGTCAACACAAATACTCAAGATCCGATCCGCCATCTTGGAGAACAGAATCAGTGCTACATAAGGAGAAACACTGGGCCAGATGAATCTGTTCCCCTGGAAGTCCTCCAACTGTACCCACAGCTGGCGAAGCTCTATGGGAGATATCCGATACGCAGGTGTAGATATCGGTTCTGTTCTCAGGTACACGTCAATGTAAAATTCCACCCCTTTTCCGGGAGGTAGACCTAGAACATCATCAGGGAAAACATCCGCGTACTAGTCCACCACTATAGGATAGCTCAGAATCTCCTCATCAACTGCTCTGAGGGTAAGTCATGCCAACCTATGAGTGATTGGATGCACCCTCCTCTGATTAAGTCTGTCATGTACTAAAATTTCTCCCTTCTCACTGGTGAAGGTAAACTTGGTCCAATCCGTGTGGACACACCGCACATTCCGCCTTATATAGTTGATCTGATCATGGACTGTAGATAACCAATTCATACCCAATATAACGTCATAAGGCCTCGACACCACTACTAGGAGATTCCAGATGAAGCTCCCACCTCCAAGAGTATGCTCACACTTCCATCACCAGTGTGTAATTGTCGAATCTGCTCCCATAATAATCTCTAGCCATAAGGATCGAGCCAATGGATCCATTGGAATCTCCGAGCTCCGAACGAGGGAAGTGGAAATGAATGAGAGACTAGAACCTGTGTCTACAAGAACTGCAGCCAAGGTGGTGTAGACACAAATCGTATCTCGAATCATCTTTGGAGTGTCGTGATCATAAGCCTCAGCTACCTGGAGCTGAGCTCCCCCCTATCCTCCTGCTCCCTGCGGCCAAGGTGGACCTCCTCGTGGTGGTGGTAACACCTCATAACGTTTTCTACCCCCATTTGCATGACCAGATCCTCTTACACATCCTCCTACACCCTGTGGATCACCTCGATCAAACCTCTTCTTTTTCTTGGGATTTCCGTCAACTATCTGCCGATCATCCGAATGGCATGTCGGACAGTCACATGCCATGTGACCCTGAGTACCACATGTGAAACACTGTCGGTTCCTCGAATTAATAACTCTATCTCATGTGCATCCCATAACCGTACCAATGTCCTGAGGTTGTCCACTGGATGTTCTGGTCCGCTTGGACCTCTACGACGTATGCCTGCTACCTCCTGTAGAATTCTCCACTACATGACGCTCGGTGGCGGGTCACACTGCTGGTGACTACTCAGCAAGGAAACTGTCCTCTAAGAGGGATCGGTCCAACACCACTGCCTATGTCGGGATGATGAGGGAGATCATCGAAGCCATGATCTCTTTCCTAAGCCCTTGCTCGAAGGTCAGGGTCCTGGAGAATGGGTCTTGTACCATATCTGTGGAGTAGCACTGGAGTTCGGTGAACCTTGCTGAGTATTAAGCTACCATCATGCTACCCTGAGGTAGATACAACATCTCCTGTATCTGCACCGCACCCAGGGTGGCTGGGACAAACTCCGCTGGAAACAGGCTCTCAAAGTCTTCCCAGAGAAATGTCACCTTGTCATGCACCTAGAGCATCAGGATCCACCATATTCATGTTCTTTCCCATAGGAGACTCGCTGCAAGGCTCGCCATAAGGTCTGTTGTTGTCCCTACAAGTCTGAAGACTCTCACCACAGCCTCCAGCCTAGCCCCACCTGCCTACAGGTGCATCTCGTCCTTATACCTGGAAGACCTCTGGCACATGAACACATGCAACACACTTAGACAGTGTGCACTCTTTGCTATAGGGGATGGTAGAAATGGTGGCCCAACGGGTAGTGGTACCACGGGTGGCTCCACTGTGATATGTCCCTGCACTGAGCCTCATCACTCGGTGGGATACCATATCATACAAAGCCTGGAACCCTAGCTGGCTGTCTGTGTGGGGACATCCTAAAAAGAAATAGGTGTGCCAAAGTCAATAAGTTATACCTGGTGAGATGAATCAAAGAGATCACTAATAGAACTCTTTAAACACACACACAATCAGTGCTTTCGTTCACTATTTCATAAATTAGAAGTCAACATCCTAGTGTATGGATACGCCATCCACCGCACCAACAATGAATTCCCTAAACTGAAAAGCACACTCAATACGCTTAAAACTTTTTCTTCAAAGAAAAGATCAGAGTCCTAAATTCTACGGTAGAACTGACTCCCCTGATACCAATTTGTCACAACCCATCCCCGAGGCCTATTCCATGAGTACCCCAGGCCCGCCATCCATAGTCCATGGGCGGGTAATTAACACCAAAGACCAAATTCCCTAAATCTGGGAAGGTATTTCCTTTATAAATATAAACACACACAACAGAGCACACAACTGGATACAAAACACTAAGAGAAACTATATAAAAAGAGAGTGCTAAAATGTAAAGGGGCCAGAAATACAATCCCAACTGTAAAGTAAAAGTACAACTAAAAAGGGAAAAAACAGCTGAAGATCAAAAGAAGATCTTGGATCATCCACCACTGATCCTACCTAAATGGTAGGTACAGATAGACTCCTTAGCAATTCACGTCTGTTAGTATCCTCTGGGTAATGAATCGTCGTGAGGTCCACCTCCGGGCACCATCCAGTCCTAGTACACTCAGCCTCAGTCAACACTGCTCATCGTCTGCATCAAACACAATGAGGTGTGGTCATAACCCATGCAGGGTTGAGTATACAATACTCGGTAGGGACCCCGAGATCCTCAAGGTCTCACAAAATTCAACAAGGATAAACCCCAAGGTATTAAATCAACAGATAACCCCACTTAGGTATATGCCCATATATATAACTATGTTACCAAGTGACCCATATCAATCCTAAGGTAAACACAAAAGTTATAGACTCAACTCACACGGGTACACAACATATGTAGAGAGATAGAGATGATCAGCTGTAGCCACTGAATCATCTATTCCGTCGAACCCACACAGGATCCAGGAAGACAAATCAGAACTGTCGAACCCACACATGATCCAAGAATAGTAAACGATTTTGTCAAACCCACACAAGATCTAGGAATAGTCATCAAAGCTGTTGAACCCACACAGGATCTAGGAATAGTCGTTAGTTCTATCGAACCCAAAAAATATCCAGGAACAGTCGTTAGTGCTGTCAAACCCACACAGGATCTAGGAATAGTCGTCATTGCACAACCAACCACAAGGTTTTGCACAAAGTATGTTTCATTCCAGGATGTTCTGCTCTTTAAGCCATTTTTTGATACATAAACTTCCATGAAGTCCCATGTTGATGTATCCAAAAGATCCATCTTTCCATAAGAAACTCAACACGATAGACGGTGCATCCATTGGACGTTCGGTCTGAGAGTTATTTGCATTACCGTTCCGAGGGCCCGGTTGGATTCATGTTCTATCCAACCAAGCTGTACACCAACTATGTACAAACCATGAGTGGGGTATACCAAAAAACAGTCCCCTTCAAAGGTTTCTGTCGCTGCAGACGGTTCATCAATCAGACGCCCGTAATTCATGTTATGGATAAAAGAATGGAAATAGGTCGAACGAGTCCGGGTCTAATCCGGCCCATTCGGACCGACCCGGCCCAACCTGGGTCTGGGCAAGGGTCCGACCCAGTCAGCGGAGGTGGCTTGGCCCGCAATGGGTCCGGCCCGCGCAGGATCCGGCCCACGCTGTGTCCGGCCCGCACTGGGTTCGGCACGATTGCCTGTGGGTTCCGCCCTAGCCACGTCAATGGGGAAGGTCATGCCCCATGGTAACCCGAATGGCTTAACCATTCAGGTGGTTTCCCAAACCGGCACCACATGGCACCAATCCATGTCACGTGGGTCCCAGCGTGGGGTCCCGATCCTCCAGATTAGCTAAGCGGCCAGTCTCCACCCACGCAGCGCATTTGCGTCGTGCCTCCTCTGGCGACCAGGCAGCTTGGGACGCCAGTCCTCCTCAAGGTCGGCCTTGCGCCGGCCACCGCTACACCAGCGCGTCCAATGGTCGCGACCCTTCTTAGTTCAGCCACGTGGAGCAGTTGCGTCACGTCTTGCCCGATAATCTGGTGTCATGAGCCTCCGGTCTTCTTCGCGGTAGGGCTTGTGGCCGCCGTCGCTAAACCGCTGTGGCCGGTCAGCCACGGTTCACTCCTCCTATGGCGCGGTTGAGCTGCCTCCGTCATGCAGTGTCGTTCGTCGGTCTCAGCCATCAGTGAACTTTCCACAGGTCACCATATGAGTTTCAGTGGCCCGATTCTCATTCTGGAAGAAACTGCGCACTCTTCGGGACGCCGTCTTTGATCCGCAATTAGTTTTGATGAGATTCGCTCATTCCGGTATCATGTCGTGTTTAACATCAAATTCCACAAATAAGGCGGAGGGGTTGGGCCGTGTTTGTTTGGCCTTCACCCGATGCATTAGGGTGATAGCATGCATCTTTGATTTATAATCCACGACAAAAAATGAAGGACGATAAACAAAACAAAGTTCGACCCCTACCTTTGTTTGTTGATCGTTAACGAAGTCGCGGAAAGGTAGACGTCGATTCATTGTAGATGAACGCGACCTACGACGAGGAGGTTCTGAAGAAGGAAGTCGAAGTCAGGATCAAGGATGACGTTTTTTGTCGGTTAGAGCATTCTTCATCGGTGGAACACGTTCTTCTATGGGAGCCCTCGCCCAAGTTCTCCCCTCCCCCAAGTTCCACCCAAAGACAAATGCCAACAAAATAACAGATTATTATTACCTATTATTTAATCGTTGGCACATAATTCAAAAAATTCAAATTAATTAGTAGATGCTCAATTAATTAATTGAGTGGATTTGGCACCATAAAGTGGGGAGCTCAAGGGGTTTCTCCCAAAATAATGGGGAGTTCAAGAGGCTTCAACCTCGGGTGGTCCCCACCATATTAAACATGAAGATCAGGTGGGCCCCACCTCCATAACTACTCATGGGAGGTTACGTTTTGGTGGTCCCCTCCTTCAGCCTCTACATTGATGTTTTAAACAACTAATAAAAATAAATCTTACACAACCTTATTTTTAATTGATTCATTAAAAACCCAAAATCTATCTTTTTTTCAACCATCTTCCGGCAAGGTGAAAGTCTTCATAAGCGAATAACGGCACTACGAGTTCAACGGTGACCTCTAATTTCAATTCCGAGTATCGGGTCAAAGGTTATAAAAAAACAGTCGTACGTTTACTGAACGTACCCAAAAAAAACTTCAAAAATTGATTCTGGGCACACTGGGCCTCGGAATAATGCGCCATCAATTTTTTCAGACTATTAAAATTCCCATGTATTTACGAAAAAAATTACACATAAATTCCGGGTATTTACATGAACCTCAGCTATTTAAGGAACTATTATGATTTTATCATTGAATATTTTTTTATTATTTGATATCATGTGTAATATACATCAACATTCCATATATAGTTTTGTTAATTTTAGTATGAATATAGATGATGTCATATACCATAAGTATTGATTCTTAATTTGGTAAAAATAAAAAATAGTACATAGGTGATTACCCAAAAATATTAGGATTTAAATACAAAATTATTGTGGGAAATTAGTATATAAGATAAAATTAATGTCTACATCACTACAATGGATATGTTTATTGAATTTATGACTTAAATTGACTCTTATAGTCCAAATGTGATATTAACAAATAGTGGAATTATTTATTGATTTATGGAAGAATAACATACTCATGACAGTATATTTATCCATATGCTAATCCATTTAGAGTTATTAGCTTATTAATATATAGATATTGTTCTTGAAATAATCAGAGTTATGAAATTACCTCAACTTGTATTGGTGTATGGTGATATGAATCCATATTTTTTCCTATTTGGGGGGGGGGGGTTCTCATGATCACCACTGTGATGAGATTTATAATTTTCCATTGATATAGTTCATTTAATAATCACTATTTTTTCACTTTAATATTGCATGATTATAATGGAATTGTGAATTGAAGGTGAAGTTGTATATAGATGAGAAAATGACTCATTTGACTAAATACTTCACTGATGATGGCCATGAATCTAAAAGGAGTGAAGTTATATTGGAAAATGGATTGCAAGAAATTATTTAAAAAATTATATAATACAATACTTTTAACAATGATAACTTTATTCCTTCACATGGATTTTCATGTTATGTATATTATGATGTGTCTAGAATTAATGATAAATTTATGGTGTAGCTGGTCATAAGATTTTAAAATATATTTTCTAACAACATGAGAAAAAAATCATATAAGGTACATGGGTGGAGTATCTTAAATATTATCATTTTCAACTAATTTAAAAACTAGGGAGGTATAGTGGATGAAGTATTAAGTAGGACTACCCCTACCTAAGTGTAAAAGTGAGTGAAAAGTAGTGGTTAATGGGGTAGTTTTCATACCTTCACATGGAGATGGAAGAAATAATGGGAAATTAAATTGTTATATATCCAAATTGTATCCCATTATTTTTATTTAATTAATTATTGTTAATACTTTCACGAAATTCTCATCAAAATGGTTTAATTTTTTAAAAATTTGGAATTACATCACTAGAGTATGTTTGGTGGATTATTGGTATAAATGGTGAGAAAAACATTCAAATTCTCCAATAACCTGAAATATATAAAGCACATGTTTAGCATACAGTTTTGAGGACCATGTTTCCTACCTATGTTGGTCAACTTGGTAATCGAGTAGGGTATAAAAATTTGAAACACAGTATATCGAACCATGTTTTAATACCATTCCCAATGTATGGATCTTAAAAATACTAAAACTATATATTTATCCATTTTATTTTTCCCCAAATATTACCCCCACCCATCCCTATTCCTATATCATAACACAACTAGTCCACTTCCCTTGGCATGTAACCCTCCTCCTCTAGTCTCACCTTGTGATTTCATAGGGGTCTCATAAAACCAGAGTCTGGTTAATCTATGTAAATACTTATCCTCCTTTATCCTCTTATTTTCCCCATATTATCATCACTCCATTTTTAAAACATCAGCATGTAGAAAACCTATGGTATTGTTTTAGTTATAGATTGGTTCCTACTTTTGATGTTATGTTATATGAAGGGTTTCTAATGTCTTGCTTCATATATAATCAACAGTTTTATAAAATCTACTATTTTTTATGTTAGGATTTCATTTTTTTGGTCTTTATATTCTATAACCTTGATTTTTGGAAATATTAATTCCTGTGTTTGTTTCCTGGTAGATTTAATTTTTTGGATTATAAAACTATTTAAAAAGGGAAACCAAGTTTCACAGAGTTTTAATTAAGTCCAATAGACTTTTCTTCTAAAAACAAATAGATTTAAATTGTTTAGTCGCAATATATCTCACCAATTTTTTAAAAATGGGTGAAAATGATTTTTTATGAGTGTTGATAATTTAAATGTTGTTTTATTTTTCAAATAAAAGACTCAATAGTTTCTTTAGTTTTACTTATCATTTCATGTAATACATGAACTTACATGTATTGATAATATATGTAAATATTGGTTTTAAATACAAATACTGGGATTCCTAATGTTTTAGAAATAATTTGTTGTTATACACATATACAAAGGTATATGTACACAAACAAACACAGATATATATATATATATATATTCACATGAAAATTTTTGAATTTGGGAAATGAGAGACACACACAAAAAAAATATGTGTGTGTGTGTGTAAGTAAGTATGTATGTGTGTATTTATGAGAATATAAGGTTGAAAAATGGAATATTAAAATTGACGATTTATGTGTTTTTGGATTTCAAAAATGAATTTATAGAGTGTAAATGAGCTATTGGATTCTACAGAATATGTGAAATGACCATTTTTTACTTTTGAAAAAAAGTACCGAAAATATGTGTATTTTTACTATTTGTGTCATTGTCTTTAAAATTTCTCTTTGCGATTAGATAAGTGAATATCCTATTTTATCTAAAAATTAGAAATTATTAGGATTTTTTGGAAGGAATGATATATTTAGGGATTAAATTATTATCATTCATGCCTCATGGGAAGCCCATGTACTTGGGTATGTTATTCTAGATCGGATGGGGTATATCCCACTAGCTTCAGTGTTTCCCTTAATAGTGTTATATTTGTGTGAACTTTTCACGTTATAGTGATGTTCTTGTTCTTCTAGGATGGTGTAATAGTATTTTTATTCCTTATTAGATGGTCTCCCTATTTAGTGATGCAGAATTTCTAGGTTCCCCAATCCTTACTAACATAATGTTTGACTTCACATGTTTAATATTTTATAATCTAGTTTATCTAGCTTGTTGTGTGTCAGATTTATTCTGGTACTCATATCCTATTCTATTCATTTTTTACATTAATCTATTTTATTTTATTATTCATTTAAAATTATTTGCCCTTCAGTATATTTTTTTCAAGTGAATTTAAATGAAAAAATTTATAACAAATTTTATAATTTTGTTTTCGAATGGGTATTTTTTTTAATCAAGATTACTACCTGATAAATTCTTTTCTATATTATAGTATTTTTTTAAAGAAAATAAAAATTAATGTTTATAAAAAAAGAATTATTTTTATTTATTTTCTCAATTATTGAAATTCTTATTTTTAATAATATATTTTTAACTATAAAGAATTAGATATTTTGTTTAAATACATTACATGGGGTGTGATATACTTGGTACTCCTAAAAATATTATTATTCACTTCTATCTATTACATTTTGGCGCATGATCCATTTAATTTTATTAATTACTCATGGAGAAGGATTGGTTGTTTTTAGATGATGGCTTAAAAAGTCACATGTTGGTATATTGATTGTTTACATTTAACATAGTTTCTTTTATAACATTCATAATTTTATCCTTTATCTAATCTTATTTATGGATATTAGTGGATCATATTATATCTATGTAGGTCATAGTGGTACATAATGTCAATTTGAGGTGACTGTGTTACAGGGTGACTGTGTTATTTCTCTATTTAAAATTTAACCAACATTTATATTGTACTATTTATTTTTCAAACGTACATGTACCTCCCTCACATGAAGGAAAAATTCCCCTTTAATTACAACTTATCTAAATTATTTATTAAGGATAAATCATCCCCAATAATGATTTTTATTTTTATCACACATGTACTCATCCCGATGGGATTGTGGATGCACTTTGGGTGTGTTGTGGGTTGAACAAACATATGATTGATAGACTAATCTGGTTGGTTCATGAAAAAAATTTACATCTTATTTTTGAAGTTCTTGTAAAAATAAAAAATTATCATACGAAGGATATAAGTTAATCAACTATACCTTATATGATTTTGGGAACATCAATGAATTGACAATTTCACAAGATTTAGTTCTTACCTTAGATGATAGAAGCTAGTTCCAGTGAAATTAAAGAATGGATTTTTAAATAATATTCACCATAAAAGAGGAGAGGCACATTACACGATTAAAATAATGTATCATGATAGGATATAACAAATTCTGTGATTGTGACCAAATGAGAATATTTATGGCATTGTTTCTAAATGTTTTACTTTTCAATGATTAATGGTAGAACATCCAAAACTATATAAGATATTAAAATTTTTCATTGATGACTTTGGAAAATGTTATATGGAAGAGGTTGTTGATTTAATGTTGTTATAATTCCTTATATATCTTAATGAGATAAATACTTCGAATGTTATTTTATGAGGAGATCTATAATACATTGGGTAAATTATTAAAGATAAGGGTGGTTTTACATCCTAATATTTATGGGTAGAGGTTAAAAGTTATTTAAATTATGTAATATATGATTGATGTATGGGAATATCATATAGAATTGCTAGAGTTTTTCAATAACAACCATCAATAAAAAAATTGTTTCGAACCATTCAATGAAATATATGGTTGACCAGGATTGTCAATAATATGTGGGGTTTTGGCCAATGAAAATACTTTTTTAACTAGTTAATTAAAGAGTAATTATATTTATTTGAATACATTTTGGTGTGTATAATCTCATCCTCTAGTTAGTATAAATCATAAAAAAGTCAAATATGATCATTTTTTGAAGTTTGATATTGGGTATATTTTGTTTTGAAGATTTCACCCTGGATGGAAAAACAATGAAATATAATGTTGTGGAATATGGTACTTTTTTAAATTATAGAGAGTATTGGAAAAGTGTCATATCTAATTGAAATAATATAATAGTTTTAAATCATTCATAAAAATTTACATGTTTATTAATTAAATATATATTTTCTTACAAGCCCCATGTGTTTAATTTTTTATAGGTTGATCGAGAACATAATTTTTCATTCATAGAATGGAATATACAAATTAGGGACTTGAGATAACATACTATCAAAGTAGGTAGTGTTTCTATGATTGAAGTTTTTATATACATATAGAATGAATTCATGAGGATAATTTTATAAGATAAGCTTGTGTGTGGAAGGTTTTCCCAATCTCTTTAAATAATTAATACACATAGTTAATTTTCCTGGATGAAAAAACGAATGGCGGGGAGAATAATAACACCTATGTTTTTAAGTTATATAGTGAAGAGTATTATAATATTATTTTATTTATGGATTTATGTTTTACATGGAGATATGGTGGTGTTTTCTAATATACATTAATATGGGAAAAAATTAATTTATGGAAATTTAGTTAATTTAATTCTGAATTTGTCATAATGATTGAAATTCATAATATTGGTTAATTAGATAAATAGAGGTTTTAGTATACCATTTTTGTTATTATAATTGAAAACTATTTAAATGGGGTTTGGAGTGTAGGAGTTTATGTAAGATATATATAAGGTTTTAATATATATAATATCAATCCGTGTTATTAATAATAGAATTATAGTGCAACATTTGAGTCTATAATGAGAATATTAGTAAAAAAAGTAAAACGTAGGCATAAAATAAATCTAATAGGCACGATTTGGATATTAATCCTTGTATTTAGAATAAATTATTGATATAAGTACTGGATTGTTATAAAAGTTTTCATGGAATATTTATTAGGATCTTGATGAAAGGGTATAAAAATTAAAGAGGTGAGGATTTAATTTTCTTCTTTTGAGAAACCTGAAGAGATATTTTGGTGATGGTTTAATTAATATTAATTGTTTTTAGGGAGGTTATAGAATGAAAAATTATACAATAAAAAAATAAGGTATGGAGAATGAGTAGTTATATATATAATAATAACAACAATATAAATAAATGTACGTGTTAAAATACAATTTTTGTTATTTTCTCATCAAATGAATTTAATGTGATTTTATGGTATTGGTAAGATCCATGAAAAATAATCTAGATGGATATTCCAAACAGTTTATTTTTTTTCTATTTTACCCACATACTTGAACACTACCTAAATAGAAATTTACATGGGGTCAGTAAATATAATGGGGGTTGTGCGCTATTGAAAAAAGAATTTCATTTTGTTATTACAATATGGAACATGCCATTCTAAATTCCTCATAAATTGAGAGTTGTGACCAATTATTAAAATTAACATATATGGAGGATTATTATGATATAATACAATGGTTTAGATTTCTGTAATTATATATGTGAGAATATTTAGAGAAAATATTAAATATCAACTATGTAGGTGGCCTCAATAGTTTCTATGGGATTTCTATCTAATTTATAATTTATAGAATTATTATAATCCTGTAATTAAATGGTTTCCAAAGTTTTATTGATAAAATAGTATTGTTTTATATGTGAATTTTGGTAATGTTATTTTATAAAAACACCCAGTGACTGATTTCAGTTTTCAAATTATTTAAATATAGGTTATTGTAACACCCCGAGCTTCCACGATACGCTTCTCTTTCAATAATGCAGTAGCGTGTGTTGTACGCAACCTCGAGTTCTAACACACTGTAACTAATCAAAGTAGTCGTTATGAATAGTAATAATCACTTTTTAAATTTATAGAAATTTTATATTTCAAAATGGACTTCATTTTTGTATTTGTAATATCGAAATTATCCTAAGTTGAATTATTTGTAATTTTCTGAGAACATCCAATTTTTTATGAATAGTGAAAAATACTTAAAACAACTTTTTTAATCAAAATAATTTATTGTGATAAATTATACTATTTAGTGGTTTTAAAGTATAATTATAATATATTTTTACCATTTTATCTAATGGTGTTCATTATAAATAATTTCACATTGAAATTGGACATAAACAATTGCCAATCTTTTGATATAAATTGTTTCTTAAAAACACGCTATTTGTTGTGACATCGGGAATTAATTATAAAATTAATTAATGCAACTTATATGTTTGGAATTTTGTAAAATAGACATAATTTTTGAATTTGGAATATCAATTATAGCTTAGGGTGAAATTTTGGCATTGTTCTGAAAAACTTCAATTTTTGATGAATAGTGAAACCACTAAGTGGTAGTTAAAAAACTGATTTTTCATTTAAATGAAATATTACCACTTCTGTGATTTGATTTTCAGAAATCCGACATACATGGTTGTCATTAAGAAGTAAAATGTGGTTCAATGAGATTAAAATAATTTTTTGGTGAATAGTAACTTTTAAGTTTTTAATCGCGATTAGAGGTAATTAGTGTAGTTTAAGGTAAAAATAATGTTTTAATAATATGAGATGAGCTTGAAACATGTCCAAACCTCATTGGATGTGCCATGGAAGACCAAGACAATCCATGGGTCAACTTGGGGACCCCATGGAGCCACTTTAGTTGGAAAATGACATAAATACCTTTTATTTAATGTTAAAGTAAAAAATGACACAAACATGAAATGTTTTACTAAAACAATTTTTACATGGGGTTATACAAATCATATTTTTGACTATAAATAGTAATTGGAAGGCTAAAAATATTTTCTTCATCATAGTATTTTTTGTATAATTTTTAGACATTAAATAAAGTAAATTATTTATGACATCATGATGATGCAGTGATGACCTCATTATTTAACGATTTAAATAAAATAAAAACATAATGAAAATTCCAAGGTTTACATGTGACAAAAACCTGTTGGATGAGTAGATTAAGAACCCTTATCACCTTAACCTCGAATTATATAAGTGTGGGACCTCTAAAATCCGAAACTCATTTTATAATAAAGTGACTTTTCTTTACTTTCCAAGAGTGCCCCTCCTCTCCACTTATAAAAGGCCCCCACCTATACCACCTCATTCAAACTTTCAAGCCATTTGGATCGGCCAACCTCTGCCCAAATACTCTCCCAACTTCCCCCTCTTACTCCTAGAAGCCTCACTTTGGGAAAAACTCTTCCCAAGGAAGCCTTTGGATCAAATCAAAAAGAGTTACCCGATTTTAAGGTAATGTCTTCTCTTACGTTATTTTGTTTTATTTTGCTTCTCCAACCCCATAAAATCTTTTTATTCATTTCTATTGTAACAAAACCAGTATCCTCAATATACTAGGATGTTTTTATATGAAGGATTCGAGCTACACTTACACACACCTACATCTAATGGTAAAGAACATACTGTTTCTGTGGATGGCGAATTTCTGCCTCACGAAAAGATGATTGTTCAACACTCATATAACACCTTCAAAGGTGGCCATTAAGATGTAACTATATTTATATATGATATATAATATGTTTATGTTTTCCTTATGCTTCTGTATTTCTCATTTATGGCATACTTTATGATTTCTGTTATGGGTAAACGCGATAATTTCATTTTAGGAAGTGCGGACTACCGCCCCCTCAAAGTGATATGAATCGTTAATTCCATATGTGGGATGTATAAAGGATGGAGTAAATTATATTATATATTATATTATACTGGAACTATATTATACCTTTATATGATTATGATTTCATTCCATTAAATACGAAATAGAAATGAAAGTAGTGTTCATGCGTACGTACAGCTTACCGTCTCCATGAACGGTGCATTTCATGTCTTACCTCTAAATGTTACGTAATATTATGAATGAGTGTATATACTGGATATATATGATATATATGACATCTAAATCGTGAATATAATTCTAGATATAATGGATATTTCACCACATGAACAACTTGTAATTATAAGAAGTTTATTTTTGACTCAAGTACCAATGATCGACAAAATGACCGTTATTAACATAAATAATTACATAATGTTCATAACATGGTAATAAGTGATATAAAAGGAATAATGAACATGAAAAAGGTTCTTAAGTAAATAGAAATTAACTCTAGTTTATTATTCAGGAGGTTAAAGAACGGTCGAGTCAGGACAAGATGCAAGGTAAGGGAACTTCTTAACCCAATTTCTATTCTTTGGGTTAATCTCCTACTTTCAAATTATGTCATGATATTGTTATGTCCTATTTTTTATTTTTTACGTTATTTATGTGTACCTATAGTGAATACACATAATAGATCTATTTTATTTTAAAATTGATCTTTTTAAGGGCTTCTTCTCAATCTCCTTTCATTGAGGCATATTTGGTTTTATACACAATTTTCTTTTATACGGTGTATAAACCCCTTTGACTTTTATGTTTATTCAAAATGAATATTGTTATACGAAGCATTTTACTAAATGCGAAAAAGGGAATGTTTTTCTTTCTGTACTTATGCGGCGACAACGACTTCTCTGCCACCGTGACCATTATTTGAGTTTCGGCTTCCTCTACAAGCCATCACTTTTTTAATGAAAAATAAATACAATGTTTTAACATTCTTTTATTTTGGTATTGAAAATGGTTTTGAAAGCATTTTTATTATATCAATGTGTTGTATTGATATCTTGTGATTGAAATGTGGAAATGTTTTGTTTCCATTATGAATATTTTATGTGATATGATTATGTTATGGTTTATGATATGTTTAAACCTATTCATATGAGGAATGCATTGGACTTAATAAGTGACGGGTGGAGCCCGCAATAGTTCCTCGATGCATCGGTAGGTCTCATGAGACAACTAGACGTGGAATTGGTCGAGGCCCTTTCCCAATTTGATTTGTGATTTTGGCCGAGGCCTTAATCATTTTAGACGTCTTGGCTGAGGCCTTGACAAAATGTTTCAGAATGTCTGGCATTATGCATTCCATCATTATGAAAGTGGTTATTGATATCGCATGTGATTATTTGACCAGTAGAATATCCATGTGAATAAGTAAATGGCATTATCTCATTTTACCTTTGCCATATTATTTTGAAGATTATGTTTAAAAGGCTTTTGTTTTAGTTATACATTGCCTTAAATGTTGATGTTTATTTATGAAAGCTTCCGCAATATTGGTATCCTTAATGAGCATCTGAGCTCACCCCTTTCAATGTTTTAATATTTTCTAGGATGTGAAGAAGTATTTTATGAATGACCTGTAGGGATATTCAGAAGAGGATATGATTGTGGACTATGAAGAGTTTGTTATTAGTTTTTAACTTTATGATGTAATGTAACATTTATGAATGTATCTAGTGTTTCCAAGGATACTAAACTAATAGGTCTTTCGAGACTTGATCTTTTGTGATCATGCCAATGTTACGAAGTAATGCACCGACTCTGGGTATCTGGGGTCGGGGCGTTACAGTTGGTATCAGAGGCAGTTTAGTACGAACCTTGGAAGCTATATTTAGATAAACTCTGATTAGAGCATATAGCCCAAAGATTGACTTTGAGGATTAGTATAGAAGAACTTCCTAGAATTTTGTTATTGTAGAGATTTTGTGAGTTTTCTGAGAAATACATCCCTGTCTGGATACGAGTAGGTAGAGGCGGCTCTGGCACAGATGTACCTAGGGGTAAAACCCAAAAACACCACTTTGATCTAGACTCGAACGGGAACTGGTGCACGACAACAGGCCTTGCTGCACTCTTGGTTACGACACTCCCAGGGGATATGCTTTGGATAATTCTCATTTTCTTTATAAACCACTATGAAGGGTTATGAGTATATACTCCCTCAAAGAAAACATTTTTATGGATTATATCCATAAATAGTTCAATTTATGTTATGTATCTTACAATTATGGAATTATGTATTTTGATTCATAAACTAATATAGTTTATGCCATTGTTTAGAAATGGCGCCTAGTCGAAAGAATGGAAACTGTATCAATGCACGCACTCCGTGTAGGGATTCCACTCCTGCTCAAGATAATTATTGTGGATCTGGAGATACAACTGGTGCTGATCAACTTATTACCATACTGGGACAACTCACTCAAGTTATGAATAATAACCTTACTCGTATGGATCACCCTGATCCACAACGTGGAGGATCAATGTTAGACCACTTCATGAGGCAACATCCGCCAACATTTAATGGGGGTACAAATCCATTAGTAGATGAGTAATGGAAAAACTCCTTAGAGAAAATATTCCATGCCTTCGGGAGTAGCGAAAGGGAGAAGGTTTTCATGGCAGTTTACCGCCTCACTAGAGATGCCGATTAGTGATGGTTGCTAATTCAAAACACAAAGGAATATGTTGATGTATCAAATATGGAATGGAGGGAGTTCAAAGAGCTTTTCCTAGAAAAATACTATCCTCGTGACCATCGAGTAGATATGGAAAGACAATTTTTGAGTCTGAGACAAAAGGAGGATGAGAATGTCGCAAAGTATGAGGCCAACTTTACAAGGTTAGCGAGGCATGCTGCAGATTATATACGTAACCCAAGAAGTAAGATTGATCGTTTCATTGATGGGTTAAAACCATTTCTCCGTCGAGCATTAGTCTCACAAACCTTCTCGTCATACGAAGATATTGTCTCGTGTTCTATCAAGACAGAAAAGGAATTCTCTAAGTCATATGAAAACAAAGTAAAGCAAGAGCAGAAGAGAATGGTGGAACAAGAGACAGATAAATGGAAAGATGGAATGATGGATTTTCCATAATGTGATAATTGTGGGAAGAATCACCCTGGTACTTGTCTAAAAGGAATGGGAGTTTGTTATAAATGTGGGGAAAAAGGTCACTAGGCGCGTGATTGCAAGGGAAATAAAGAGGCTATCAATGTTGAATGCTACAATTGTAGGGAAATTGGGGCATTATGCAAATGAATGTCCTAAGCGTCAGGGAAACTTACCTCAGAAAAGGCCAAGGGATCAAGGACAATCTTATGCTGTTACTATAGTTGATGCAGAATAACTAATGTATTGGTTCTTTTGGACTCATGGATTATATTCTGGTTATTAGAATAATGTGATATATATATAAGGATTGTACTAAAGTACTTATTGATTTCAGTAAGGTTTTAATATGATGAAGGTAATTATATTTTTAGTATGTGACAATAAGAGAAACTTTACTTTGTTTGGGGAATCTGATAAATTGATTTTGGAATTAAGAGACCTTTTAGAGAATGTCTGGACAAAGGTATTTTGGATAACTATAAAGGTTGGAGTGGATTAAGTTGATATTTGGTTAGTATTGTTTAAGGTTAAAAAATTTACGAAGATTATTTTTGAATATTATAATTCTATAGTTTTAGGAAAAGGTCAACCTGTAGGGTGGGGCATAACCCGTCGCGTCGGACAAAGCTTCATGAATCGAACCCACAATCATAGTGCGACAGGCCTTTATTTCCTACCACTAGCCTACAAGAAGTCCCTGGTTATTAAAAAATAATTTTACTAATCTAAATGGTATGTGTTAACATTTGGAACCTTATACAATTAGGATAAGTATAATATTTTTGAGTTCTATTATCTTTTTGAGTGAAAGATGAGTTGAAGGTTGAAACTCTAATTGTCAAGCATAAATATATATTTACCTTTCTCTTATTCAATGAATAAATTAATTCATAAACTTTAGTAAAGGGATATTAAAACAAAAAAATGTGTTATCCTAATACCTTATGTCTTGTGGAACTGATGATATTTTAAAACAACATAGATTGAAGGCTTTGAGGCCCTCAATTTGATAGTTGATTGTGATTGATGACCTCAATCACTCCCTACAAATATTTACGTTTTTCCTCCAATTATATGTCTTTAATTGCCACCAATGTTCTCCTAATCGAGATCATAATTGGGTGGTGACTTTTTCATTTCCCTTTCCCTCTTATTAAGGCTAAATTTTATTAATCTTATTTCCGATGTGGGTTTTCCACAAAGGTATTTTCTATTTTCAACCTTTTAATTTCCAAGAAAAATTTCAAATTGCGGGGACGCAATTTATTGAAGGAGGGGAAAAATGTAACACCCCGAGCTTCCACGATACGCTTCTCTTTCAACAATGCAGTAGTGTGTGTTGTACGCAACCTCGAGTTCTAACACACCGTAATAAATCAAAGTAGCCGTTATGAATAGTAATAACCACTTTTTAAATTTATAGAAATTTTATATTTCAAAATGGACTTCATTTTTGTATTCGTAATATCGAAATTATCCTAAGTTGAATTTTTTGTAATTTTCTGAGAACATCAAATTTTTTATGAAAGGTGAAAAATACTTAAAACAACATTTTTAATCAAAATAATTTATTGTGATAAATTATACTATTTATTGGTTTAAAAGTATAATTATAATATATTTTTACCATTTTATCCAATGGTGTTCATTATAATTAATTTCACCTTGAAATTGGACATAAACAATTGTCAATCTTTTGATATAAATTGTTTCTTAAAAACACGCTATTTGTTGTGACAATGGGAATTAATTATAATATTAATTAATGCAACTTATATGTTTGGAATTTTGTAAAATAGACACCATTTTTGAATTCGGAAGATCAATTATAGCTTAGGGTGAAATTTTGGCATTGTTCTGAAAAACTTCAATTTTTGATGAATAGTGAAACCACTAAGTGGTAGTTGAAAAAATGATTTTTCGTTTAAATGAAATATTACCACTTCTGTGATTTGATTTTCAAAAATCCGACATACATGGTTGTCATTAAGAATTAAAATGTGGTTCAATGAGATTAAAATAATTTTTGGTGAATAGTAACTTTTAAGTTCTTAATCGCGATTAGAGGTAATTAGTGTAGTTAAAGGTAAAAATAATGTTTTAATAATATGAGATGATCTTGACACATTTCCTACCCTCATTGGATATGCCATGGACGACAAAGACAATCCATGGGTCAACTTGGGGACCCCATGGAGCCACTTTAGTTGGAAAATGACATAAATACATTTTATTTAATGTTAAAGTAAAAAATGACACAAGCATGAAATATTTTACTAAAATAATTTTTACATGGGGTTATACAAGTAATATTTTTGACTATAAATAGTCATTGGAAAGATAAAAATATTTATGACATCATAGTATTTTTTTTTATAATTTTTAGACATTAAATAAAGTAAATTATTTATGACATCATGATGATGCAGCAATGACCTAATTATTTAACGATTTAAATAAAATAAAAAGATAATGTAAAATCCAAGGCTTACACTTGTCAAAAAACCTATTGGATGAGTAGATTTCGAACCCTTTTCACCTTACCCTCGAATTATATAAGTGTGGGACCTCTAAAATCCGAAACTCATTTTATAATAAAGTGACTTTTCTTTACTTTCCAAGAGTGCCCCTCCTCTCCACTTATAAAAGGCCCCCACCTCTACCACCTCATTCACATTTTCAAGCCATTTGGATCGGACAACCTCTGCCCAAATACTCTCCAAACTTCCCCCTCTTACTTCTAGAAGCCTCACTTTGGGCAGAACTCCTCCCAAGGAAGCCTTTGTCTCAAATCAAAAAGAGTTACCCGATTTTAAGGTAATGTCTTCTCTTATGTTATTTTGTTTTATTTTGCTTCTCCAACCCCATATACTCTTTTTATTCATTTCTTTTGTAACAACACCAGTATCCTCAATATACTAGGATGTTTTTATAAGAAGGATTCGAGCTACACTTACACACACCTACATATAATGGTTAAAGAACATACTGTTTCTGTGGATGGAGAATTTCTGCCTCACGAAACGATGATTGTTCAACACTCATATAACACCTTAAAAGGTGGCCATTAAGATGTCACTATATTTATATATGATATATAATATGTTTATGTTTTCCTTATGCTTTTGTATTTCTCATTTATGGCATACTTTATGATTTCTGTTATGGGTAAACGCGATAATTTCATTTTAGGAAGTGCGGACTACCGCCCCCTCAAAGTGATGTGAATCGTTAATGCCATATGTGGGATGTATAAAGGATGGAGTAAATGATATTATATATGATATTATACTGGAACTATATTATACCTTTATATGATTATGATTTCATTCCATTAAATACGAAATAGAAATGAAAGTAGCGTTCATGCGTACGTACGGCTTACCGTCTCCATGAACGGTGCATTTCATGTCTTACCTCTAAATGTTACGTAATATTATGAATAAGTGTATATACTGGATATATATGATATATATGACATCTAAATCATGAATATAATTCTGTATATAATGTATATTTCACCACATGAACAACTTGTAATTATAAGAATTTTATTTTTGACTCAAGTACCAAAGATCGATAAAATGACCGTTATTAACTTAAATAATTACATAATGTTCATGACTTGGTAATAAGTGATATAAAAGGAATAATGAACATGAAAAAGGTTCTTAAGTAAATAGAAATTAACTCTAGTTTATTATTCAGGGGGTTAAAGAACGGTCGAGTCAGGACAAGACGCAAGGTAAGGGAACTTCTTAACCCAATTTCTGTTCTTTGGGTTAATCTCATACTTTCAAATTATGTCATGATATTATTATGTCCTATTTTGTATTTTTTACCTTCTTTATGTGTACCTATAGTGAATACACATAATAGATCTATTTTATTTTAAAAATGATCTTTTTATGGACTTCGTCTCAATCTCCTTTCATTGAGGCATATTTGGTTTTATACACAATTTTCTTTTATATGGTGTACAAACCCCTTTGACTTTTATGTTTATTCAAAAGAAATCTATTTATACGAAGTGTTTTACTAAACGACAAAAAGAGAATGTTTTCCTTTCCGTACTTATGCGGCGACAACGACTTCTCCGCCGCCGTGACCATTATTTGAGTTTCGGCTTCCTCTACAAGCCATCACTTTTTTTAATGAAAAATAAATACATAGTTTTAACTTTCTTTTATTTTGGTATTGAAAATGGTTTTGAAAGCGTTTTTATTATATCAATGATTTGTATTGATATCTTGTGATTGAAATGTGGAAATGTTTTGTTTCCTTTATGCATATTTTATGTGATATGATTATGTTATGGTTTATGATATGTTTAAACCTATTCATATGAGGAATGCATTGGACTTAATAAGTGACAGGTGGAGCCCGCAATAGCTCCTCGATGCATCGGTAGGTCTCATGAGACAACTAGACGGGGAATTGGCCGAGGCCCTTTCCCAATTTGATTTGTGATTTTGGCCGAGGCCTTAATCATTTAAGATGTCTTGGCCGAGGCCTTGACAAAATGTTTCAGAATGTCTGGCATTATGCATTCCATCATTATGAAAGTGGTTATTGATATCGCATGTGATTATTTGACCAGTAGAATATCCATGTGAATAAGTAAATGACATTATCTCATTTTACTTTTGCCATATTATGTTGAAGTTCATGTTTAAAAGGCTTTTGTTTTAGTTATACATTTCCTTAAATGTTGATGATTATTTATGAATGCTTCTGCAATATTGTTATCCTTACTGAGCATCTGAGCTCACCCCATTCAATGTTTTATTATTTTCCAGGATGTGAAGAAGTATTTTATGAATGACCTACCGGGATAGTCATAAGAGGATATGAGTGTAGACTATGAAGACTTTGTTATTAGTTTTTCACTTTATGATGTAATGTAACATTTATTAATGTATCTAGTGTTTCCAAGGCTACTAAACTAATCGGTCTTTTGAGACTTGATCTTTTGTGATCATGCCAATGTTACGAAGTAATGCACCGACTCTGGGTAGCTGGGCTCGGGGCGTTACAGTTATTCTATTTTTTCATGTGATATAAGATTGTATTTAAAAATAGGTTTTAGTATGAACTATTTTTGAATTATCCAACATTATTCCATAGAAATACGAGGATGTAAGATATCAATAATAATGATGAATAATGACTGGTTCGTGAAGCTTCACTGTTGTACATGGTAAATTATAGGGGTTAGTGTTAAATGTTTGAATATTGTAAAAATGATTTAAACATATACATTGGCTATTGATTATTAAAATTAAATTATTTATACTATTCCCTTCGTTATCTTGACTGATTTATTAGAAGATATTTTTTTTGTTTTTGTAAAACTATCAAGATTTTTATTTGATTTGTGAAAAATTGCGTGTTTTATATCTAAAATGTCATTTTCATATATGTTAACATTTTTTTGAATGAATTTAAATTTTTGGATTTTTTTTTCAAATAAAGGTGGTTTTTTAGAAAATGGTTTAAATATATCATGGATATTTATGTTTTGGTTTTCTAATTTCATTGCAAAGTCAATGTTTTAGAGAAAACTATATGGATTATTAATTATTGATTAATACTTCATTTTATGGAATTAATATTAAATAGATATTTATTATATTCTTTAGTAAATTTTATTGAGTTTATAATCA
Source organism: Viscum album (assembly GCA_963277665.1). Classification (NCBI taxonomy): domain Eukaryota; kingdom Viridiplantae; phylum Streptophyta; class Magnoliopsida; order Santalales; family Viscaceae; genus Viscum; species Viscum album. Next base: position 877,530,190 of record OY728153.1, on the reverse strand, counting down.
TCTACCTAGGTGTAGACTATAGTGGAAATATAGACCTGATTTTTTATGAATTTTTAAAGAAAATATATTTTACTTTTTTAGTGGGGATCTATAGTTCCCCTTTAGAGACACATCATGATGAATCTATGGACTTTCATAAACCCCTCAGAGATATTTTGAGTTATCCTATGGATTTGTACATAATTATTGAATATTTTAAAAAATATCAATAATAATATTGGCCTAAAAATTTAATGATTTTATTAAAGTATAAATATTTAAAAAATAATCTTAAGGATGTCTATAATACTGAAGGACAAGAGCATATCCAAGAACATTATCTATACAAAAAAGGGAATGTGACCCGGAATTAATTTTTTTAGTGGTTTGACTAGATCAACTATAGAAATAATATTGTAAGATTATATATTTCCCTTATTCCATTTATGATAAATCTCTAAATAATGCTCAATATTTTTTTTATATAGGTCATGATGTAATAGGTAATGGTCCAAAGAGGAGGCTAGATCTCAAGGGGTATGAAAATGAACTCAGGCGTGTCCTATAATCTGGGAAACATTAGTAGAGTATGGGTAATATTTGATGCTAGGTGCTCAGTTATTTTAGCATTTATTGTCCTACGGGGCCAGAGAACCTCTCTTCATGTAGAGGGCTTGGAGATGTTCAATGTTCTATCTATCTATAGCCATTGAGACCAGGATATCTGAGAAGTAGAAACCAACTCATTGATTTTTCACAATGCTTTGCATGGCATTGGCTCTACCCCATGGTAAATTTAATACATCATCAAAAAAATGCCGAGGGATCCAAAACAACAACATTAGAGTTTTCCAAACATGACAGAAGGGGAACAAGGTCATGGATCATCTAGTCTCACTTTAAGTAATTCGTACAAATAATTTATGTTTTCATGATATGGATAGTTTTAGACCGGAGGGGGTCAATCTTGATAGAGGGGATGCCCTCAACCTCTAATACATTAGGCATCCTTAGGCCTATGATTCCTTTTCTTGTAGTGGCCAGTAGGGTCTTGTATGTTCTTCTCCTTCCTCTAAAATAAAGAAAAATCACATTTAGTAGTAATATTAATATTTTCCTTTGAGAAGAAGGTGTTGTATAATTTTAAAATTCCTAGTAGAATAATAAATGAATTTCTATGTGATACAATCACCCTTACATTTCACACAATTATTTGTAGGTATAACATGGTTATTACTATTCCACATAAAGAAATTGAAATTAGTTAGGATATATATATAGTATATATTTCCCAACCACATATCAATATTATAGAGAGGATACACCAACCTATAAAAATATGAATCACTAAACATATATAGTTACTCATTATTGTTATTGTTATTGAAGGAAAATAATAATATGAATGTTTAAAATTTTCCATTAACACTAGATTCCCGACTCTGGTGATTAAGTGAATGGCCTAATTCCCTAATGGAATTCAGTTCAAGCCATTGGACTTGGGTCTCCATGATGGATTGTTATAATATCATAACATAAAATATACGTGAAGAATCTATTTGGATAAATTAGATCATTACCAAACTAGGGAGTCCGCAGAATTTACATCTAATTAAACTCTACTATGATAATAGTGGCGTAGTAGTATATGTTATGGAAATGAAATTTTACTAAATATCTAAACATATTATTTTTTGAGTTAATCTCATATTAGATATAATTGATAGATGAAATATTAAGTTATGTAATCTCATTATAGAGGATACTAATTTTTAATTTCTTATTAAACCCTCCAACATAACAAAAATAATAAATTTTCATAATTCATCATGTTATTAAATATATTGTTGAGTAGCATTAGTTCTTATGGGAGACTTTTAGTAGTTTTCCCAAAATCCCATTATGTTTTTTGGACTAAAGAACTTTTTTTACTATAATATATATTAATATAAACAATTTATCATTCATTTATATTTTTTTTTAAAACATGGTAGTTTAATTACTAAAAACCCTTGGAATTAATGTATTACCATGTTATAATTAATTGATTGTAATTACTCGTATTTTACCCAATTTTATAATAATAAATTAAGTGGGAAAATTATGAGACTAATAATTGAGACTCAATGAGATTATGAGGCCCAGTGTTCCTCGAAAAATACATTAAAAAATGTTATTCTTTTAATAAAGTGTGTGCACAGTTTTTTATTAATCTAGAATAACTTATAATTGGGTTATCATATCAGAAATCAGAGGGTACCATTGTGTTCTGAACAAAAACTTCTCATTAGGTGGGGCCTAACATCTTCTGGAATAGGCCCTACAAAAAAATAGTTTTTGGTATTTTAATTAATAAATTATTTTTTAAAATTAATTTGTTATGCCACAATGAGGGGTTTTTTAAATGCACTTTGTCAAATTATTCATTGTTATCATCATAAACCTGGAATTCCTTTGACAAGTAGAATAAAGAGATCTATCCAATGAATGCATGTAGATCGATAATCGATAATAATGGATCAATGATCGAATCTTGGATTGAATATTCATGGATCGAAGAATGAAGATGACATAGCTTCCCCATTCATCAATGACTGATCCAAACTCTAGGTAGGGTCTTTTTTCTGTGTGATTTATTTCCCATTCATAAAATAGATGATGAATGTGAACCAGTCCATGAAAAGGTTGATATGAGATTCGATCACTTGTGATATGGGATTTATATTAAATGGATTTAATGGGGGTAAGATCTATGTGATTACTTAATTCTTAATTATCCCTCCAATAACGATGATTGAAGGATGACATGAACAAAATATGAGATCTTTCCTTAGGTTGATTTTGCACTTTTCCATTTGCTCAGTCCTTTGTATTCTTCATGTTTTTCATTATTGTATGGGCGGATGATTGATTCTCCTTCAATTCGTTGTGCAACAACCTAAGACCATAGATCTAAACCCCCCCCCCCCCCATGAAACTGCAGAGGTGTGCTGGTAGGCACAATTAATTTTGGCTGTGGAAGAGGCTTATAGAGGGGTGAGGATGAGGCATCTTGAGCTAGTGGCTCTAGCCGGTTTAGGTAAGGAGGTGTTAGTATAGGCGGATGGTGCACCGATAGGGTGGCCTACATGGGTGGAACACAGCATGTGCCTGTATTGGGGTGGACGTGGATGGTGGGAATGGGCCTCAGCATTGACCGGGGGATGCATCTCGTTACCAGGTCAGAAGAACCCACAATGGAAGTGAGGGAGTGGGACTAGGCAGAGAAGTATATATGACCAAATAAAAAGTGGCTCAACACCGCATCAGTGGGAGGCACACCGTCGGGGCATACCGAATCCAGCACCCCAAAATGGCCCTCTTGCAGTAGGCTAGGATAGAGGATCTAGGCCGATTCAGCGGCCCAGTGGGTAGGACCCAACAACCTAGTAGTCTAGGCTAGACCGTATTGGGTCAGGCCAACTGGAATGGGTAGGGAAAAGTTGGTCGGACCATGTTAGGTCTGCCAGCGAGTCATGTTGTGTCTGGTGTGTCAGATCAGACCTAGACCTAGGTTAGACCTATCTATTAAAACAACCATACATTTCAAACCATGTGTCCATTTGTTGAGATCTATATAGCATTGTTACCCTTGATACATGATGTAAATTTTGAGATACTCTATGTGAGTTTTTGTTCATGTTGGAATACGATGTAATGGAAGGAGGAGGAGGTTATCTAGGTATAAGAAAGCAATGAGAAAAAGTCAGGTGTACCGGGGTACTCGATGGAGATCTGCTAGCGAAGATCTATCTGGAAGAGAAGAAACTAGAAGTGGGAGCTAAGAAAAGGCACAAGGACAATGAGTCTTTAGAGTTAGGTAACTTACAATAGACACAGTGATCCATGTGGGTCAAGCACTCTAGGGGATAAACCAAGGACATGGGATCAGTGGTCCGGGTCTCCCATGGTAGAGGGAGGTGGCTAAAGCATATGTCTTGTTACTCATGTTGTAGTCCGGGACATCTGGCTTGTGATTTCATGACCCATCGTATTGATCATCAGGATATGATTGAGGGGAAACTAAGGTAGAGGAGGGGACATGAGTAGGGTAGTCCATATGGTGGTGAAAATGACCGCCGTGTAGTTAGAGAAACATGCTGTGGAAAGAGGTTTGATGTATTACCACCATCACCCACTAGTGGTCAACACCATGAATAGGGAGTTGTTGGATAGGGACAAGGAAAAATATAGGTGAGGGAGGCCTATGACCCCAGTACTCCAAGGATTATTAGAGGTATTATCTGTGCCTTTTCCACCTTTCCTATAGTTTTAATAGACACATGTTCCAGTAATTATTTTGTTTCCATAACCCTTGATCGTGGCTCAGTGATTCTGGTAGTACTGATTACTGGACCCTTACACATAGAGACTCTTAAGGGAGAGATTCGATGATCAAAAACTGGTGTCGATAGTGTGCCATTACTCTTGTAGGTTAGAGTTTCATTTGGGATCTCTGGGTAACGGCTTCAAGGCCTTACGACTCCATTCTCAATATAGACTGGTTATCTACAGTTAATGCTCAGATTGATAGTTTTCGGCATAGTTTCCATTGTTTCCATGCTAATAGGACTAGGTTTTTCATTTATGGTCAAAAAGAAACACATGTAGTTTTGTATGGACTTAATAATAGTAGGGTGAAGCCGATTACCCATCAGTTGGCTTGCCTCACCCTCAGTGCAATGGATGATAGGAGTCTTCAGTTTCCTTCAGTGGTGGTGGAGTATGAGGAAATATTTATTGAGGATGTACCCAGATTACCTCTCCATATAGAGGTAGAATTATGCATTTATCTATACCCTGGGATGGCACTAACATTTACCCCTTCATATTAGATGGATCTTATAGAGATTAATGAGTTGACTGCACAAATGGAGGACTTACAGAATAAAGAATTCATGAGACCCATTGTTTCACCCTGAGCATCCCCGGTTTTGTTTTTCAAGAAGGAAGAAAATAGCTTGAGGTTATGTGTGGAAATTTTGCACCTGAATCAGGTGACCATGATGAAAAATTAATTACTACCTTGGATTGAATACCTCTTCGATCTATTGAAGGGATCGAGGTGGGTTTTGAATATTGACCTCAGATCAGGAAATAACCAACTTCATGTACAAGATGAAGATGTACCAAAGACATCCTTCAGATGTTAATACAACCACTAATATTACTTGGAAATTCTCTTTGGAATGAATAATACCCTATTAGGGTTCATGAGACTCATGAATTGGATCTTAGAGCCTTATATAGACTAGTTCATGGTAATATTCATTGATAAAATCCTAGTGTACTCAGCATCCTAGGAGGATCATGTAATACACTTGAGGATGGTCCTGGACACACTCTTAGAGAACCAGTTTTATGGGAAGCTCTCGAAGTGTCAGTTCTGGATTTGAGAGGTTCACTTTTTGAGACACTTCATTTCTGTGGCTTGAGTCACAATGAATCCTTCAAAGGTTGAGGCAGTGCTTGCTTGGGAGACACCCAAGAGTGTTACCGAGCTGTGGAGTGTCCTATGTTTGTAAGGGTACTATCCAAGGTTTTTACATGGCTTTTCTATAATAGTATCTCCCTTAGAAGCTTTAACATTGAAGGAGAATCCCTTCGTGTGGAAAAACAAGTACAATAAGTTCTTTCAGGATATGAGGCAGAAGTTGATGACTGATTCAATATTGAGACTTCCATTGGAGGGTGTCAGGTAGGAAATGTTTTGTGATTCATCAGGGACAAGTCTTGGTTTTGTCTTGATATAGTGTAAAGAAGTGATTTCCTATGGTTCCGGTCAGTTGATACCACATGAGAAGTACAACACGACCCATGATCTTGAGCTTGATACAATAATATTGGCATTGAGGATGTCGCAAAACTACCTAATCTGTTATCAGTTTACCATCTACTATAAACAAAAGAGTCTCAAGTATATATTATCATAGATGGATCTGAACATGAGATATAGGTGATGACTAGGAGTTCCTATAGGAAAATGGATTTTATATTTTCCATACTCTAATGAAGGCGAATGTAGTGGAAGACACACTTATTAAGAGGTCTATCTTATGGTTGATGAGTGAGGAATCAGTGTAGTTGGAATCATTGCAGATTTCATTTTTGGATAGAGAAAAGTATCTCACCTCTAGTCAATGATTGTCACCGCTCCACTATTATAGAGAGTCATGTAGGAAATGCTAGGGGATACCGACTGCAATACATGAGATGACAAGTTGTCCACATGGAAAGCACCTGATGATTATTTGATAGGTGGGGAGCACATCATTCTTTTAATAGGGTGAATATTAGTACTATTTGAGTTGCAAGAGGATGTTTTGAGGGAGTTCCACACATCCCCTACAGTGGTACATCTAGGTGTGGAAAAGACGTACCAGGACCTCCATCATTAGTATTTGGGGTCGAGGATGAAAAATATGGTGTAAGAGTTTGTTTCTCGATGCCTCACTTGTCAAAAAGTGATGGTTTAGCACTAGGTTATTGCAGGCTTGACCCAACCACTTGATGTGGAAAAGTGGAAGTGGAATTGTATATCGTTGGACTTTGCGATCATTTTACCATGCATGTCTAGGGGAAATGATATAGTATGGGTGATCATTTACCAACTCACCATGTCTTCCCACTTCCAATAGATCTGGGAATAGGGTTTAGTAGAGAGCATAGGATGCATCTATGTGAAAAAGATAGTTTCGAATCTTGGTGTTCTATTGATGATCGTTTCAAATTGTAATGATCATTTCACATCCCAGTTTTGGAAGGGATTCATGGAGGAATTTGGGTCTTAGTTATGCTTGATCACCACATTTAACCCATAGAAGGATGGCTAGACTGAGTGGAAAAATCAGGTTATGCAGAACATGATACATGCTTCCATCCTAGGATTTGTCCATTTTTGGGAGGATGACCAGAATCTGGTGAAGTTTTCGTACAACAAAATCTACCACTCCACCATTGGTATTGACCCATTTGAGGACTTATTTGGGGAACCATTCAAGCCACAACTTTGTTAGACTATCCCAGGATAGTTAGGCCTCATGTGTATAGATTTAGTGTAGGCTTCCACCAAGAAAGAACAGATCATCCAGGAGCGGGTGTGGACTGCACATAGCCAGAAGCTGTCATTATCTAAAAGTAGACAAAGGCCCTTATATTTTGAGCAGAGAGACCATGTGTTTCTTTAGGTATCACCTTGATAGGAATTGGGGAGATTTTTATAGGGCGATAAGTTATCTCTGGGATATATCAAAACCTTTTCGATTCTAACTTGTGTTTCCAAGGTGGCGTACCACCTAGATATACCCCTACAATTGTGTTGAGTGCATGATGTGTTCCATGTGTCTCTACTGAGGAGGTACATGCATGATCTATCACACATCATCAAATGTGGTGAGTTAGAAATTGAAGATGGGGTGACTTTTGTGGAGTACCTAGTGGAGATCGAGGATTGGTTGGAGGGGATCCTTTTTGGACACTTGATTCCTCTGGTAAAACTTTTATTGAAGCACGAGAATCTCCAAGACAGAAGTTGGGAGATGGAGGCTCTGATTTGTTCTTAAGACACTCATATTATTGGGGATTAGACATTGTTTTGGATTTTAGGGATGTAATTCCATATGGTGGTGAGAATGTAATAAATTAGATTTTCATATATTTTATTTTTATAAATTAATTGACAAAATTCAGAGACCAGACATTAAGACAGTGTAAGGTTATGAGGCCTGGTGTTCCCAAAGCAATACGTTGAAATTTTTTATGTTTTTAATAAATCACACGGGTTGTTTTTATTTAAAATGGAATAACTACTAAATGGGTTCCTGAATCAAAAATCCAAGGGAATCGTTGTGTTTAGAACTACAACTTTACCAAAGGTGGGGCCTAACATCTACTATAATGGGCTAGATGAAGAAGTTAGTTTTTTAACATATTGGTAAAAAAAATATTAATAATTTTTTTTGTGACACAAAAAGTGTTAATTTTAATTAAATTAACTTTGTTAGAGAATTCAGGGATGTTATCACAACCATGGAATTACAATGAATAGAGCAAGAATGAGATCTCTCCAATGAATGCCGGCAGACCATGAATTGGAGAAAATGGATAAGTGATTAGATCTTGGATCGATCATTGATGGATCACTGAAAAATGATGAATCACCTTTTCTTGTCATCAATGACCAATCCAAAACACCAGGTATGGTGTTGTTTCTTTATGAATCGTTTCTCATTCTGATATTTAATAATGAACATGGTCTAACCCAGGAATAAGTTGATATGAAGTTTGATCACTGAAAGAATGATAAATACATTGTAGGGATTTAATGTGGATTATATCTGTGTGACTTCATTATTCTATTTGATCCCGGTATCAAGGAAAAATCAAGAACGATGAAAATAATGGTATAGATCCATCCTTTGGGTGCCTTTGTGCTTCTCCATTTCCCCATTCTTCAGTTTCATCACAATTATCCAGATTGAAGGATCAGATAATTTTTTCACCTTTGATTCATGGAACAACAACATTAGACTGATTGTCTGACACACCCCTCAACACCAAAGAGGTGTGACGATAGGTGCATTGAATTTTGGCCAAGGAAGAGGATTACTGTGGTGCAAGGCAGTAGCACAATGTGGTGGAGGTAAGAGGTGGTGGTTCAAGGTGGTGGATCTAGCCTAATTAGGTGAGGTGGTGCTGGTCTAAGAAGATTGTGTTCCAAGAGGGTGTATGGTGGTGCCAGAATGTGGTAGGTTCCCACATTGGGGATGATGTGGTTGGAACAAACATGCCACCATAGGAGGCCGCGATGTTGACCAGGGGACGCAGCTCGTTGCTGCGTCGGACGAACCCATGGTGGTGGAGAGGCTATGGGAGCAGGTGGAGAAGTTGTTTTGGTGACATGAAACGTGGCATGAAACCACGTAAGTGGGAGGAACATTTTCTCGATGGACTGTTGATTCAATTAGGATATCTTATGGATTCTCCATTCCTTATGGTTTTATGTTTTGAAAATCACAATCATTTTTTTCTAGGTTCAGAATATTTTTTTATGTTCTGTATTTTTTCTTAAGATCTGAAATTATCATTCTGTTATGCTTACATAAATATCATTATGTTTTTCCATTCTGTTAGACTTACAAATTTATCATTCCGATTTTCCATTCAGTAATTTTTGCAAGATCTGTCATTCTAATTTTTTCATTCAGTTTTTCAATTCTGATTCCGGTGTATATATGATGTGGATTTTCAATACCGATTTCGTTTTATATATGATGCTGACTTCCAATACTGATTCTGGTGTATATATGATGCCGATTTTCAATACCGATTATAGTGTATATGTGATGCCGATTTTCAAAACTGAACCCGGTGTATATATAATGATGATATTCATGATACCAAATCTGGTGTATTTTTTACTCCGATTTTTTGACTCTATTTTCTTGAGAACGTTATTTCTAAGTATCTATTTTCATGATTTCTTTAAATTACATTTTCTTGATAATGTTAGAGTTACCTAATTTATCATTCTAATGATATTGGGTTCCATGATTTCTTATACCTAACATTTATCATTAATCTAACATTTTTTCTGTTACTTGAAATGATGTTGTATAATATTTTACCAAACTTACCATTATATGTTTCCCATGTGTATAGGTCTCTCCAAAATTTAAGGAAAATATGACCGTTGGAAAGGAGCAAACCATTGGGAAGTTTTTCCTATAAATACAAGCTCATTTGAACAAGAAAAACACAATGTAGGAAGTGGATGAACATGATGCATGTGAAATAGCTGTGAAGTGATTTATAAAGAGAGAGGCTCTTATGAGGATGTCATGAAAAACTTGTTCAGGCATGAAAACATTGTTCAGACATGCTTCGTGTAGACTCTGATCGTGCTGATCATGGGCTTTCGGGTTTGGAAGACAGAGGTTCTAATTTCCTTCGAAATCGAGGGCTTGCGGGGATAGCAAGACAGATACTGATCTTTGGATTGAGGGATTACCTTGGTTTGGGTAAGACTGAATTTCTTGAAAGTATGAATTCAGGAACCTTTATCCAAGGTTTTTGGATACCGTTCTATTTGGGTTAAAAGAATATTATTGTTACTTGTTTTATTTTACAACTTGTTTTAATTCCGCTATTGTATCTTAACTTTTTTAAAGTTATAAAGTATAACGTTCTTATACTTTGTAATTTTGTTACTCTGATTATATTTTAGATTCTATATGCTTTATGGTAGAGTCTTTCTTTTAATAAAAATAGAAAAAGTTTCATTAAGAGGTCATGTGAATAATTTTTTAACCTAGTAAAACTTAACTTTTAAAGGATCCAAAGGAATTTTTAAACTATACAATTCACCACCCTCTTGTATATTGAGCATCTACATTCTTATTTTGATCCTAGAATTGGTATCAAAGGTTGAATATCTCATACTCTAAACCAATCACACAATTGGTATCAGAGGAAGTCGCTGAAATACTTATATCCACAAATAAGTTTTCTTGATCAATTTTTCTTTTCGTTAAGTTCTTCATATTTGATTTTAAACATTTACTACTAATAAGTTTTTTGGAAAGAAATTCCATTTAGTATGGAAGGAATTCATGTTGGATCTGTAGACAATCTAAACCCTAACAGACCTCCAATTTTTTATGGAAATGATTATGAGTATTGGAGAGACAGGATGAAGACTTTCGTTATTGACACCAGAGTTGATAACTACCTGATGATAACTAGAGACTATAAGATTCCTGATAAGGAATTGTGAACTTTTACTAATCAGGAAAACACAGAATACCAAGATAATTTTAGAGTCAGAAAAAACATTGCTATATTCCAATACTATGAACATCTATAGTCAAATATCTTCATGTGAAGCTGCAAACAGTATCTGGAAGAAACATTAAGTTACACATTTTGGTACGTCTGAAGTTATAGAGATAAGAAGAGCTATTTGGAGAGCTGAATACAATGGCTTTAACTTTCCTTAGGGATAACCTATAAGAAAAGATCTGAAAAGGTTTATGAATATCATGAATAACTTACAGTCTATGGGAGAAAACAGTTTGGATGATGAGGCTCTTATAGATAAGATCATTGATATCATGCCTAACAAATGAGAATCTAAGAGGACTGCTATAGATGAGAATATGAATGTTACTCAAATATATCTTGATGAACTGTTTGGAACTCTTCTTCAACATGAAACCAGAATGAAGAGAGATGATGATAATATTAAGAAGAAGAATGGGAATGGAGGTGTTTCTTTTACAACTACTTCAAATCATATAAAACCCAAAACTCTTGAGTGAGTTACTATATCCAAATCTAATAAGGTCAGTATTCAATCTGAATCTAGTGAAAGTGATTTTTCAGAAAATGAGTTGGTTATCCTTTCTCGGAGGATGAACAAGATTGTTAGACAGAAGAACTTTCAATATAGATAAAATAAGAAATATGGAAAAGATAATAATGATAGAGAAGTGACATGATATGAATTTATAAGAACCGATCATATTAGACCTGATTGTCCCTTGCTTAATAAGAGAGATAAAAAATATAGTAATTATGAAAAAAAAGCACGAAGAAGTTCTACATATCAAAGAATAAGAAAGTCTTGAAAGCCAATGACACTTGGAGTTCCAATGGTGGAAATTCCACTAATGAATCTTTAGAATATAAATCTTCTAGGAAAAAGAATATTGGTCTAATAGCCAGATATCCATTTCAAAATCATTGTCTTATGGATAAGGTACAAACTGCTGAATTCTTAACCAATATGTCATTAAGTGAAAATTTTCCAAATAGAGGGTTTTCTTCAGATGAAGAATCTTCTTCATCAGATAATGATAATGATCTGCCTTCCTATGAGGAGTTTTCTAGATTTTCTATGTTTCATGAGAATAGAAATTGTAATGTTTCTAAGAAACATGATAAAGAAAATTATAGAGAATCTATTTTAACAAAAGAAATTTTAGATCTTTCCAAAGATCTTGATGAGAAAAATGTTTTTTTTAAAAAATTTCTAAGAAACCTGAAGAAGTTAATTCGGGGAAGAATAAAATTTCTGAGGATCTTAATAATGTATTTTTAGAAAAAGATGTTTTAGAGGATAAACTTAACTCTAAATCTATTATTCATGAGGATAAGAATTTAGTCCTGAGACTAAAATCTGAGATATTCTCCTTGAAGAAACTTCATGGAAAATTAACTTCTAGTAAGATAAATTTTGACAAGATTTATTCCTAGATTCGACCTCATGGTAATAGTCAGGGTTTAGGTTATTCTCATAAAAATCCTATTTTTAAAAATAATTACATTGTTCTTCTAGAGCCCCTTTTTGTAAAAAATGACAAAGTGGTGGGCATTGGAAGAAAACCTGTTCTTTAAACAGGGTTCAATCCCTTGGGTTTCATAAAGCATATTTTTCAAAACAAATACAGTTACCCAAGTCCTGGTTATTTAATAATTCTGGATCCAAGAAAATTTGGATTCTGAATATCTTACCCTTTCTTTTTCTGGAGAATAAATGAAGTACCAACAAACTATAGTACATGGATAGTGGATATTCCCAGCACATGACTGGTAATAATTACTATTTCAAGAATATTTTAAAAAAAAGGTGGAAAGGAAAATTTTTGTGATAACTCGCAAAGAGATATTGTTTATATAGGTAACATTATTCTTCTTGGTAAAGCTGTTATTTCAAATGTTATTTTTGTAAAAGGCATTAGGCACAACCTCATTAGCATAAGTCAGTTATGTGATGAAGGTTACCTTGTGAATTTTAGAAACGATAAATGTTTAGTTCACAATTCCAAGGATGAGTTTATTTTCATTTCCCTTCGACATGAGAATGTGTACACCTTAAACCTAGAAGCCCATAGAAGTTAAGATATACCTTGACTTAGTGAATTTGAAGACCAATCATGGCTTTGGCATAGGATAATAGGACACTATAAATTAAGGAATCTATGTAAACTTTCTAAGAAAGATATTGTTCAGGATATACCAGAACATATGTTTGATTTTTCAAAAGTCTGTGATCCTTGTCAATCTGGCAAGAAACATTAATATAGCTTTAAATCTATAAGTGAAGTTACAACTTCTAATGAATTATAGTTAGTGCACATGGATTTATTTGGTCCAACACAAACTGGAAGTATTGGAGGAAAATACTATGTTTTTGTCTTAGTTGGTGAATACACTATATTTACTTGGGTATATTTTCTCGCAACGAAATCTGATGATTTTTCTTATTTTAAAATCTTTAGAGCTCATGTTAAAAATGAGAAAAACCTACCGTTGATAACTATTCATAGTGATCATTGTGCAGAATTTGAAAATTCTGATTTTGAAACTTTTAGTAGTAAAAAAGTTATTACTCACAACTTCTTAGCTCTAAGAACACCTCAACAAAATGGTGTTGTAGAAAGAAAAAATCACATTCTTCAAGATATGACAAGAACCATATTGAGTGAATATTCTATAGCCAAACATTTTTGGGCCGAAGCTGTAAGTACTTCTTGTTATACTATAAATCGAGTTTTAATGGGACAATTTCTTAATAAAACACCTTATGAGTTGTGGATAGTCCGAAAACCAAAAGTTTCATACATTAAAGTTTCTGGTTACAAAGTATTTATCTTTAATAACACGGATAACTTACATACATTTCCACCCAAATCTAATTAATGAATTTTCATAGGTTATTATACTAACGCTAAGGCATATAGAGTTTTTAATAAAAATGTTTGCACTGTGGAAGAAACAGTACATTTTAATTTTGATGAAAAAGATCCTTTTGTTTTCAAACAACCTGAATATTTTCCTGATATTTTTTCTAAAACTGATCACCAACCATTGATAGAATATTTTTTAGAAAAAGTTAATGTGGAAGAAAATGTTTATGAAATATTTACACCTGAATATTTACTACCTTATGTTGATGAACATGTTTTTCAAAATCCAAGTTAGTTGTTACTTAGGAATCATTCCAGTGATAATGTCATTGAAAATGTTAATCAACTAGTAAAAACTATAATTTCTTTAAGGAATGAAGTTGAACATGTTGCATTTCTTTCCCAATTTTAACAAAATACTCTTGAAGAAGCCTTGGGTGATGAAGATTGGGTAAAGTCTATGCAAGATGAACTCAATGAATTCATAATGAACCAAGTTTGAAACATGGTTAAAAAACCTTAGGAAACTTCTTTTATTAGAGTAAAATGGGTTTTTTGAAACAAATGCGATGAAAATGGAGTCATTGTTAGAAATCAATCAATATTAGTTGCAAAAGGCTATAACAAAAAAGAAGACATAGACTGTGAAGAAACCAATGCTCATGTAGCAAGACTTGAAGCCATTCGTATTCTTCTATCCTTTGCAGAATTCTTTAATTTTAAACTCTATCAAATGGATGTTCAGTGTGTTTTTTCTAATGTTTATGTACAAGAGGAAGTCTATGTAGATCAACTCCCTGGATGTGAAGATACAAAATATCCTAATCGTGTTTATAAACTTAATAAAGATATTTATGGACATAAAAAAGCCCCTAGATCTTGGTATGATAGACATTTAGGCTTTTTGATTCAAAATAACTATGTTAAGGGAACTACTGATCCATCCATTTTCATTAAGAAAAATGATAAAGATGTTTTGATTGTTCAAATTTATGTTTATGACATCATTTTCGGATGAACTCAGCAATCCATAACTGATTCCTTTGAAAATCATATGAAATCTGAGTTTGAGATGAGTACGATGGGCGAGTTAACATGTTTTCTTGGTTTTCACATTTTACAAAAACCAGAGAGAACATGCATATCCCAACATAAGTATATCTAATATCTTTTAAAGATGTTTGGATATGACAACACTAATAGTATAAGTACTCCCATTGGAACCTCTAATGCTCTTGATATTGATGAAGCAATGAAAACTGTATATCAAAAATCTTATAGAGGGATGATAAATTTTTACTGTACTTAATTTCTAGTCGACCTGACTTAATTTTCTTAGTATCCTTATGTGAATGATTTCATGAAAATCCTAGAGAATACCATTGAAAATCTGTAAAAATGATTTTCTGGTATTTAAAGGGAATATTAGATTTGGGACTATTTTATTCCTCTGGATATGTTTTTGAACGTAAAAGTTTTTCAGATTTTGACTTTGGTGGTTATAAAATGGATAGAAAATGTACATTGGGAACTTTTAATTTATTAGGAGATTCTTTAGTTTCTTGGTCTTGCAAGAAACAATACTCTGTAGCACTTTCCATTGCTGAAGCTGAATATGTAGCAGCCGGATGTTGTTGTGATCAAGTGTTGTGGATGCAACAAACACTCACAGACATTGGTATCGATTTTACTAAGACACAAATAATGTGTGATAACACACATTCCATTTCCCAAAGTAAAAATCCGGTACATTACTCTCGTGCAGATCACATTGAAATTAGATATCACTTTCTTAGGGATTGCACACTAAAATGAGATATTATTCTTCAATTAATCGTAACACAAGAGCAACTTGCTGATATTTTTACAAAACATATACCTTCCGATAGATTTGAATATATTAAACCGAAGCTAGTAATAATCTCAGTAAGGTAATCATTCATATCTACTTCTTGTTTAAATAATCTCCTAACATTAAACTACTCTTTATTTCAATGGGAGGAAATATATCTATTTATTTTTTTCTTTCTTTAATGTTTTTTTTCGGATTTGAAAATTTCGGATATTAAAATTTCTGATTTGAAAATTTTGGATTTTATAATTTCATATTTGAAAATTTCGGATTTGAAAATTTCGGATTTGAAAATTTCGGATTTGAAAATTTCGAATTTGAAAATTTCAGATTTGAAAATATCAGATTCGAAAATTTCCGATTTAAAATTTTCGGATTTGAGAGTTTTGGATTTGAAAATTTCGGATTTGAAAATTTCAGATTTGAAAATTTCAGATTTGAAAATTTTGGTTTTGAAAATTTCAGATTTGAAAATTTCGGATTTGAAAAGTTCGGATTTGAAAACTTCGGATTTGAAAAGATCGGATTTGAAATGTTTGGTTTTGAAAAGTTCGGATTTGAAAACTCCCAAGAAAAATTCTTATAATAATGATAAATCTCTCAGATAATTCCAAAAGGTAGTCTTTCTTACTCTTTATCTTACGTTTTGTTTGTTGGTATTTCAAAATTTCTTAAATTCTTGTTTACCTTGCTTCAAAAGATCAGAATTCATATTTTTTATATCAATTTCAACCATCAGATCAGTTCAGGTTTTTTTCGGCCTTTTGATTATCTTATGGAAGTTGAAAAGTCACAGCCTTGTCTATATAAGGGGTGTCTCATTCTCAAATATCACACCATCCATACTGCTCTTAGTGCCAAAGTTTGGTTGACATCAAAGCTTTCGTTCTGTAGTTCTCCTTCTCCGAATGAATCCGGAATCCTCAGCAGATTAGATGCCGATTGTCAAGGAGAAAAAGGATTGGTCAATCTTTATACAAAGGTTGGTATTCCCTATGTTCTTTGAGAAATATGATTCCCTTATTTCTAAGGTGATAAAATTTAATGGATGGGAAAGCGTCTGTGTTGCTAAAGAGAAATTTCAGGATCCGGTTTATCCTAATATCCTTATTCAATTCTATGAATCAGTTTCGTTCTTTCAAAAGGATGGTAAGGATCTATTTACGTTCAAATGCTATGATAATACATATACAGTTCCTTACTAGAAGGAAACAAATGTTCTCAATATTCCTTATGAAGGGGAAGCTCTTCTATGCTCTCAAAAAGTTCCTAATAAGTAAGGTTCTATTGAAAAGTCCAAGGATCTGGATTTTCTTGGTCTTACGTTTGTCAAGAATCCGAAAATCATGAATCTTTCAACGAACCACAAGATGGTAGCCCTTTGGATGCAAGGATTTATTATTCCAATAATGGGAGATAAGGATTCCTTGAAGATATGTGATATATTTCCTTTAGACTTTCTTGTCAACCCAAGGAAGATCATCTTGGTAAAATACATCTTTCTCACCTTTTAGGCAATAAAAGGAAGATCTATCAGATCTCTGATCCTTATATACCCAACAACTATTTCAAGGATAATTGTTTTGTGTCTTCAAGAAAGGAATGTTCCATGCCGATCAGTCTCGAAGCCTTTCAAGATATTATTTCTTAGTGATGACACTCTAAGGAGGATGAAGGTAGAGTTTAACCTAGAATCCAAAAACATTGAAGAAATAGTTGTTCAGGACAAGGGTGGTGTTCTAGAATCCTCAAGTCCAGTTCCTAAGAAAAGGAAACTTGAGGAACCAAGTTTTCTAGTACCAGTTTCTGATGTTCTGGTATCAGCACCTCCTCCTACTAATGAAACCAAAATCTCATTCAGATGCAACAGTTGCAATGTGGAGAGAAATGGAATCCACCAGAAAGGAAGGAGATATTTCTTTTGGTTTGAATGTAGTGTAGGCTAGGTCTCTAAAAATCAACCAATCCAAAAGTCATGAAAAAAAAATATGGAGATGAAGTTAAAGAAGAAATCCTCAGAAGCTCTAGTGTGCCATTATTTATTGAAATCCATGGAAAAAAAGTCTCAACATTTTCAGAAATATGAAGTTTCTCATAAGAAACCAGTGGCCACTCTGGAAATACAGAATTCTATGAAACTCCAAGCTTTATCAGAACCTATTCAAGAAGTATAAGTTCATATATTCCAAGAAGATGATGATGATGTTTTAATGGAAGTGAAATATTATGTTGTATCTCCTTCGAGTTCAGTTTCAAAATCTATTTCATTAGAAAAAGTTGGAGAACAAGTGAAAGAATAAATTGAGGAAGAAGTTGAAAAAGAGGTAGAAGTTGAGGAAGAAATTAAAGTATACAAAGAAGAATAACTAGAAACTAAAGTCGAATAAGAAGATAAAGAAGAAGTTGAACATCAAGGTGATGAAGAAGAAGAATTTCAAAAGGAAGAAGATGAAAAGAAAGATCTTAATTTTATCCAACTATCTGATGAACAATCCCCAGTTCAAAATCTTGACAAAGGCAAGAGTGTTTTAGTTACATCACTGAATAAAGAAACTCCTTAGAAGTACGCTAAGAGAATAGAGATACATGCTTCCTTAACTCCAAGAGGAGTTGAGAAAGGAAAAGATGTTTCAGGATCTGAGTTCTCTTCATCTGTTGAGAATGATTTTGTCAAGCTATCTCTAAGAATGTTGGTCAGTACCATTCCAGGTCTTGCAAACATTGATTCCCAGAGTCAAATGATGCGAGAAACCCTAAACCAAAAGATTGAATAAGCCAATATGGTTATGGATGTGGTTTTCAAGAAAGAAGTAGACTTCCATAATATTTTGAAATATTTCAAGGCCCAGAAGGTAACTTGTAAGAAAGTATTCAACCGCACAAAAACCATCAATAAAGAGCTCAGGTGGTTTGGTGATTTCATGGATTCAATAAAGGGAGATTATAATTCTTGTGAAACCGAATTCAAGAGGGTTAAGGATTAAATATCTGATATGGGTAGTCAACTCAATTTTGTTTCTTGATCTGTTAATAGTGGAAAAGAATTCAGAGCTAAATTATAGAAAAGGTATCTTCTCAAGAAGAATGGATTTTGGATTTAGAAAAGAAGAACCTGGATCAGGAGATCTTGTTGAAGATGTTTCAAGATGATCATAAGGATGTCAAGATTCTCAAAGCCCTGATAAATAAGATGTTGTCCGAGAAGAAGAATAATGGATGAATTCTATTTACATTCCGATGTTTTGTTTTAATATAAACCTTATTTCTAAAATTTTCTTAGGAAATGTCTTGAATATTATTCTTTTGTTTGTGGATGGATGGTTGCTTAACCTTTCATTTACATCTTATACTTCTCCAATCATTTCCATATTTTTGAAAATCACAAAGGGGGAGGATTTATTTAAAGGAATAATTTAATCTCTGAGTGGGTGAATATATTAAGGGGTAGTTTGCAAGAAAGGAAAATGTCCAAGTAAGGGAGAGTTTTTAAGAAGATATTCTTATCTAAGGCGGAGTAAGTCGTATTCTTTTATAATCTCATTCAAAGGGGGAGATACTTTTTTCTTACTTTTTTACCTAGGTCAATATATTCTTCCTTAGAAAAGTTGTTTGTTCTTTTCAAAAAGGGGGTGATTGTTGAGTCAATAAGGATATATTATGACTTCTCCATTCTTTATGGTTTTATGTTTTCAAAATCACAATCATTTTTTTCTATGTTCTGAAAAAAATATAAGTTCTATATTTTTTTAAGATCAGGAATTATCATTTCGTCATGCTTACAGAAATGTCATTACGTTTTTTCATTCTGTTAGACATATAGAACTTCCATTCTAATTTTCCATTCAGTCATTTTTACAAAATATCTCATTATAATTTTGCCATTCAATTTTCCAATTCTGATTCCGGTGTATATATGATGCCAATTTTCAATACCAATTCCGATATATATATGATGCCGATTTCCAATATCGTCTCCGGTGTATATATTATTCCTATTTTCAATAATGATTCCGGTATATAGGTGATGCTGATTTTCAATAGCAAATCTGGTGTATATATGATGCCGATATTCATGATACTAAATCTGGTGTACTTGTGACTCTGATATTATGATTCCATTTTCTTGAAAATGTTATTTCTAAGAATATGTTTTCCTAATTTCTTTAGATTACATTTTCATAAAAATGTTAGCTTAACCTAATATATCATTCCAATGAAATAGGATTCCAAGATATATTATACCTAACATTTTTCTTTAACATAAAATTGTGTCTGTTACTTGAAATGATGTCATACAATCTGTTACAGAACTAACCATTGTATGTTTTCCATGTGTCCAAGTCCCTCCGAAATTTTAAGAAAATATGACCATTGGAAAGGAGTAGACCATTGTGAAGTTTTTCATATAAATACAAGCTCATTGGACGAGCAAAACACATTGTTGAAGGCCGATGAACATGATTCATGTGAAATAGCTATGAAGTGGTTTCTATAGAGATTGGCTCTTACAACTCTCAGTTCTTCATGCGGATGTCGTGAAAAACTTGTTCAGGCGTGAACAACTTGTTTAGACTTTCTTCGTGTAGACTCTGATCATGCTGATCGTGGGATTATAGGTTTGGAAGACTAAGGTTCTGATTTCTATCTAAATTGAGGGTTTGCGGGGATAAAAAGATAGATACCAATCTTCAGATTGAGGTATTACGTGGGTTTTGGTAAGATAGGCATTCTTGAAAGTATAAATCAAAAACCCTTTATCCAAGGTTGTTGGACACGCTTATCTTTGGGTTCAAATAATCCTATTGTTACTTGTTGTCTTTTAAAAGTTGTCTTAATTCAACTGTTGTATCATAACTTTGATAAATTTATAATGTATAACTTTCTTATACTTTGTAATTCTGTTACTCTGATTATATTTCAAATTCTATACACTTTAAAGTAAAATCATTATTTTAAGAAAAATAGAAAAGGTTTCTCTAAGAGGCCTTGTGAATGTTTGTTTAACCTAGTTAAACTTAAATTTTAAAGGTTCCAAAGTAATTTTTAAAGTATACAATTCACCCCCCTCTTTATATTGAGAATCTACATTCTTATTTCGATCCTACACGGACCGTGTGCGATGCACCAAACCGGAACACAAGCATTGGGCCGGAATAGGGGATCCAGGAGTCTCAGGCGGCCCAGTGGGCGGAAATGGTTGGTTTGGCTAGACCATGTCA
Organism: Viscum album; assembly: GCA_963277665.1. Lineage (NCBI taxonomy): Eukaryota > Viridiplantae > Streptophyta > Magnoliopsida > Santalales > Viscaceae > Viscum > Viscum album. The sequence goes on along the minus strand of OY728153.1, from coordinate 877,509,413 downwards.
AGTCAGACTGGGTCGGGTAGGTCTGCATGTCGGGTCGATTCTGGAAAGATGGATCAGACCCGAACCGAACCCAGGTCATACGTTTTTAGTAAAACAACTGTAACAGTAAAACTGTATGTCTGTTTGATAATCCATTTGCAGCGTTGGGACCCTTGGGATAAGAAAATCATATTAAGATATTATAAATGAGTTTTTTTGATGTTGTAATATGACCTAATGGCTTGAGGAGTAGGTTCTCCTCGTACAAGTGCTTTATGAGTGGGATCCTGCAACTAACAATGACTTTGTTACTATGTGACTTGGGGGTTGCATTACTTCTCAAAACTACATCTATTATCGAAACTCCATGTGTTATATAGAATTCATGTGTTATCAAAAATACATGTGCTACCGAAACTCTATTATCAACACTCTGTGTGTTGACAATAATTGGTGTTCTGTGGTTTGCTTCTGAAAATCCTGTTTTTCACGCTATAGGCTAATACATATGTGAGATGACTATACATTATGTATTTCGTTTCCGGTATATTGTGTATTTATTTTTGGATAATTTATTTATTTATTGGTGTGATACTTTATTTATTTCCTTGTGGTGTACTTCATGTATTTTTTTAGTGGTATTCCTTTGTGGTTTTGGGGTGTCCTAGTGAGTATTGTTTTATTCACCCTTGTATAAGTTTTTTCCCCACATTCAATGTATTATGTAGATGGTCAATGCTATGACAAAGTTCTAGGTGGATCAGGAATAGGTGGTTCTTAGAGCATTCGAAAAGAAAATGTGTATATCGACCCATACTTTACATACATTGTTAATACTTCAAAATTGAAGCACACATATTACAACATATAACAAAACCATGAAAGGACTGTATAGGTATAGTGTCTTTAGAAACTGGGAATCATAAACAACTGGTTCATAAAGCATCTACATTATCTCCCATTTATTTCATCATATCAAGAGTCTATTTTGGCATATCCTACTTAATAACCTTCTTCCTGGCCTGGGGGAAAGAAAACATACAAAAGGGTGAGCTCAAATTCTCAGTAAGGGTAAACAAAAGAAAAATCAATCACATCATATTCATAAGAACATAACATTTTGGAAATATTAACCTTCAAAAGAAATCATAATTTCATATCATGGGATAAATAATAGATGTGAAATGTAATACCAATAATCATAACTTAAAACATGATACTTTGTGGCATACACACATAATCATAGAGAATAATTTCTTAGTAGTCAAGACTCATAGCCAAGACTATCTTAGTGGACAAATTCCATTTCTGAACTGGTTTCACTACTCGTTTTAGTCATGTTTCACTGAATCGGCTTAACCTTCTGTTCCATCCATGATATCTCATGAGATATAAATCTTTACCCAATGCATTAGAGGGAGATATAGGTCCCACCCATCTTATAATGATAACATTCTTATGTGTGCCACAAAATCATAAATCATACATCATCGCATAACCCATGTAATAAAAATGGGATTCTTAAACATCATGATATCATAAAACAATTCATATAAGATAAAGGAATTCATAAAAATAATTCCATCGCAACATAATCAAATCAATGTAATAATAGGGATAGAAACAGAACCCTATATTATCTTAGATGGAAAATAATTTTGATAAAACACTTGAACTCCATTCTTGAGGAAAATATCATTTCTACTTCAAAAACATCATTCCTTTATTAACATATCATACAATTTTAAACTAAAATAAGATGATTAAAAATAAACTTGAAAACTTTTAAAGGAAGCTTCTTGGAAATAGTGTTTTAAAAATCCATTCATGTCGTATAAGTTAAAAAAACATTCTTCTCGTACTTTTGTCGGAAAAGTCAAAAAGTACCTCGTACAAAAAATGAAAAAAAGATTCCTTTTACTAAAAACTCCCCGAAGGGAAAAATTGGATTTAAACAATTTAAGGTGGATGGAAATAATATTATATATTGAGGAAACATGGATGTGGATGCTAAAATACACCCCAGTAAGTACCAAAGTATAAACAATATCAGATAAAAATGTGATTGTGATATTTTCCCTTACAATAGGTTCGATTTGCCTCGTAAGTGTTTGAACCTCCTGTATAATGATTTAAATAAGGTCATTTACTTATTCCAGAATCATACTCATTGTTATGATATCCTATATGGTCATATTCTTAGTTTCTTATTAGTAAGATTTCATTGTTACTTGTTATTCAGGTGTTTATTGCTTTTTGTTCTTATGAATGTTTTGTCGAATAAATTCTTATTCTACTTTTTAGGTTATAGATACCTCATTACATATCATATTTATTCACACAATTCATTTATGTAGTCATTATGCAATGAAGATCACGTAGAACGAGTCGCATCACATCGTGGAGACGGTATTCCATACGTACGCACGAGAGATGATATCGTTCAGCTGATCGTGGAATTGTATTGGAGTGTATGTATACTATTTAATAATCAATACCACTTTAAAATAATCATATATAGGTATTTATTTTCACCATTATACCCATCTAATTAAGGTGGTGGTGGAAAATAGATTACACCACGACATGGAGTCGGTATTTCGTACGTACGCACGCTTGGAGATTTCATTTTCCATAGGATGGATAGATGGTGAAATAGGATTGTTTCATAATTATAGTAACATATTAGTATATGAGTGATACTGATGTTATTACTTCATAATGAAACAACTAAATAAGAAGAAGTGGAAGAAGAAATAAAGCTGAAATAATCGGTAACAGACATTACCTCTTCTTTGAAGTGCCTCTTTGAGACCTCCTATTAGGGCACTAATATTGGTCTTTGAAGAAGACCAGGACCTCTAGGATGTTTCAAGGGAAGTGGAGAAGAGAATACTTCAGGTTTTGGCCGAGCGTGAAGGTTCAATGTGGTCTGAGGAAGAGAGGGAGAAGGTGCCCTTTTATAAGGGAGGAGAGGGGCACCTTTGGAAAAACTAAAAATATTATTTTATTATAAAGTCATTTTCGATTTTTAATAGCTCCAAATTAATTTATTTATAATCTAATTTGGGGATGGGTCGTAATCCTTTCATCTAATAGAATTTAGACAAGTTTAGGTATCTATTTTAACCTTATCATTTCGATTTAACTTTAAGTTAGATAATTTATCTTTTACCGTGTCTTCTTGTTTTCTTACACTATAAGGTTAATAAACTTACTATAACAAGCCAAACGAACCCCATGTTCTTTATTATTAATATATATAACCTTATCTATGTCATTTGGATGAACCTTATATTTTTAGGAATAAAATAACAATTAATAATATAATATTTGTTTTAAAAACAATTTTATGTCAATTTTGACACTATTTGGTAATTGATTTTTGTGAAACTCATAACAGAATGGTTAGTTCGAAAAAAGTTACTTAAAACAGTAATAATATATAATATTAACCTAGAAAATTATTGGAATTTATAAAAAGTCTCATATTACATTTATTTGGGTATTTATAACATCAATTATGTCAATATTTCATTAATAATATAATTACTGCATCATCATTGTGTCATAAATAAATTAAATTATTTAATGTATAAAAATTAAAAAACAAATACCATTATGTGGGAAATCTTTCTATCTTTCTAATTAATATTTATAGTCAAATTTATCATATGTATAGATCTATATTAAAAATTGTTTAGTTATTAAACTTTGATTTTAACTATTTTAACCCTTCTTTAAATAAATAAATAATAAATGTCCTAATCTAATCCATGTGGGCCTAAATGGTCATATTTTATTCCTAAGGTTGTTTTTGGTCGAATTAAACTTATCCAATAGAATTAGGACATGTGTTAGGTTAATAATAATAACATTTTTACCCTTAATTCCCCTATTTACTTTTAATCGTTGTAAAAAAGTAAAAAGTTACTATTCACAAATTTTTTTTTTCATTTCATTGAACAACATTTTAGTACTTCATATTAACAATGTCTCTTGGATTTTTGAAATTCCACTCACAGAAGCGGTAAAATTAGGTTTTATGTGAATTTTAAATTTTCCTAGGAGGTGGGTAAAAGACGGTGAAAAGTTCAATAAAATTTTTATATATCTAAAATTATTATAAAATGACTCCAATGAATTGAATTGAACTTATATAGGTATTATGTATCAATTTTGACCTAAAATAAATAATTATTTAAATAAAAAGACGGGTTTTAAATATTAACCTAGTTTTTCCACTATTCATCAAAAATTGAATGTTTTCAGAAAAATACCAATATTTCACCTTAGACTAATTTTGATATTCCGAATCCAAAAATGAAGTCCATTATGAAAGATGAAATTTAAAAAATTTAAAAAAGTTTTTATTACTATTTATAATGGCTGGTTTTAATAATATTTTAATAGCATATCGTTGTTTAGTGAAACTCAGTATTGCGTACGATGCAAGCCATCGAGGAAGGCCCCGGTTGCGTGTAAAGCAAGACAAGCTAGTGTTGTGTGTAGTGAAAGATTCCTTTGATGATTTATATAACATAAAAAACAAAATATTTATCATAAAAGTCTCGGGTGTTACATTCTACCCCCCTTAAAATTAATTTCTACCTCGAAATTCATCACTTTGTAACAAACAGATGAGGATACCTTTCCCTCATCATATCCTCAATCTCCAATGTAGCTTCTTCTAATTGGTGGTTCCTCATTAAAACATTCACCAAGCGAGTGGTCTTGTTCTGTATGAATTTTTCGATACGATCCAGAATCACTATCGACTATTCTTTATAAGAAAGATCTTGTTTCAGTGGTACAACTTCTGAGCTTAGTACATGTGAAGGATCAGGTATGTACTTTCTCAGGAGAGATACATAGAACACATCATGAACTTGAGAGAGATTTGGTGAAAGCGCCAATCGGTAAGTTACCTTCCCAACACGATCTAGTATTTCGAAAGGACTGATATACCTAGGGCTCAGCTTTCCCTTCTTTCCAAATCTCATTACTCTCTTCCAAGGAGATATTCGTAAGAACACTTTATCACCCACTTCATACTCTAGGTCTTTTCTTCGGTTGTCAGCAGAATTTTTTTGTCGACTATGAGCAGCTCTAATGTGTTGTTGAATAGATCTGACCTTTTCTGCCATCTCATCACCAAAATCAGGTCCTAATAACTTTCTTTCCCCAAATTCATCCCAGAAAGTTGGAGACCTACATTTCCTTCCATAGAGAGCTTCATAAGGATCCATCTGAATACTGGAGTGATAGCTATTATTATAAGAAAATTCCACCAAAGGTAGGTGTTGATCCCAACCACCTTTGAAATCCATAGAGGAAGCTCTCAACATATCTTCTAGAGTTTGAATTGTCCTCTCAGATTGACCGTCTATCTGAGGATGATAAGTAGTGATGAAACTCAACTATGTATCCAGAGAATGTTGAAGACTTTGCCAGAACATTGAGGTAAATCTTGGATCCCGATCAGATATAATAGAAAGTGGTACTCCATGCAATATTACCACTTCTTTTACACGTATCTTGGAAAGCTGATCCAGAGATAAATCTTCTCTAATAGCGATGAAGTGTGCTGACTTTATAAGACGGTCAACTATGACCTAGATAGCATTATTTCCTTTGGATGTTTTAGGAAGTCCAGTGACAATGTCCATAGTGATGTTTTCCCATTTCCATTCTGGTATGGGTAATGGTTGTAATATCCCCTTAGACTTCTGTCTCTCAGCTTTAAATTGCTAACAAACCAAGCATCAAGAGACTTATTCAGCAACATCTCTTTTCATGCCATCCCACCAGAAGTACTCTTTCAGGTCTTTATATATCTTCGTGCTTCCAGGATGAATAGAGAATGAAGAACTATGAGCCTCATCCAGTAGCTCCTTCTTTAATTCTGGGATTGGAGGAACACAAACCCGATTCCTGAACTTTATTAACCCATCACAATCAAGGTCGAATTTAGGAATATTTCTCACCTTCTTTTGTAACTCTACATCTTCTTTCTATGCCTCTTTAATCTTCACATGTATAGATGGTTGAACATTCAATTGAGAAAGATACGATTTTTCCCCTTCCATTATAATTCCAAGATCCATCCTTTGTAAATACATATATATTGGATCTTTTGTGATCCTAATTGTGGATAATCTAGCATGGTCTTGTCGACTTAATGCATCTGCCACCTTGTTTTCTTTCCCAGGGTGGTAATGAATTGAGAAGTCGTAATCCTAAATCAGATCCAACCATCTTCTTTGGTGTATATTCAGCTCCTTTTGAGTGAAAATATACTTTAAACTATTATGATCATTATAAATATCACACCTTTCTCCATAAATATAATGCCTCCAAATCATTAATGCAATGATTACCGCAGCTAAATCTAAATTAGGAGTTGGGTAATTTTGCTCATTGATTTTCAACTGTCGTGAGGCATACGCTATCACCATATCATTTTGCATAAGAACACTCCCCAGCCCCATCTTGGATGCATCACTGTAGATCAAAACCCTTTTTCCACTACAAGGAAGTGTGAGTATAGGTGCACTGGATAACCTTATTTTCAACTCCTTGAAATTCACTTCACATTCCTCCGTCCACACGAACTTAACTCCTTTTCAAGTCAATCTTGTGATTGGATTAGATAATCATGAAAAGTCTTTCACAAAATGTCGATAATATCCAGCCAAACCAAGAAAACATCGGATCTCAGTTACTATTGTTGGTCTCGACCATCATTCGATAACATCTATTTTTTCTGGATCCACAGATATCCCCTCTTTTGAGATTATGTGACCCAAAAATGAAACTTTTTGAAGCCAAAATTCACACTTGGTAAATTTGGAATAAAGCTTCCCCTTTCTCAGGGTCTTCAATATAATTCTCAAGTTATCTTCATGTTCTTCCTTGATCTTTGAATAGAAAAGAATATCGTCTATAAAGACTACCACTAACTGATCAAGATTGTCTCTAAAGACTCTATTCATCATATCCATGAAGATAGCAGGGGCATTAGTAAGACCAAATGGCATCACTATAAATTCATAGTGTCTATACCTTGTACAGAAAGTCGTCTTGGGTATATCCTCCCTTTTGACCCTTAATTGATGATAACCTGAACAAATATCAATCTTGGAAAAGTATTGTGCTCCGCGTAGTTGGTCAAATAAATCATCAATGCATGGGAGAGGATATTTGTTCTTGATAGTGATCTTGTTAAGTTCTCAATAATGAATGCAGAGTCTCATTGATCCATCTTTCTTCTTATCAAACAGAATAGGTGCTCCCCAAGGTGAAGCACTAGGTTGTATGAATCCTTTAACAAGATTCTCATGGAGTTTCTTCTTTAATTCCTGCAACTCAATTGGGGCCATTCTATAAGGTGTCTTTGAAATAGACAAAGCACCCGGTATGAGTTCTATTGAAAACTCAACTTCACGATTTGGTGGAAGACCCGGAAATTGCTCCAGAAAGACATCTTCAAACTCTCATAAAATGGTCATATTCTTAATCGTGAGTTTCTCACCAACCATTTGAGATAAATAACCTTCATTTAGTGGAATCTAGACCCATAAGATGGAATAACTTTCCACTAGAAGGTTATGTTCATCCTTGCATCGATAGACGATCATAGATTGATCTGGAATATGAAATGTGACTTCCCTTATTTGGAAATTGATATGATATCCATATAAAGAAAGACAATCCATGCCAAGAATCACATCAAATTCCACTACAGGAAGGATCACAAGATTTGTAGGAAGCACATTCCCACAAACATCAATCAGAGAAGAATTATAAACTTTTGATGCAACTGTTGTGCCATTAAGAGTTGTCACAGCTAACTCAACATCTAATTGTTGAGGTAATATGGTGATACCCTTAGAAAATTCTTCATAAATAAAAGAGTGGGTGGATCCAGAATCAAATAAAACATTTTCTACTTTAGAGTGGATGGTAAGTGTACCTCTCACCACTTCGTTTTCGTACTCCACATCGCTGATAGTAATTGCATGTGACTTTCCTTTGTCTTTTGCCTTAAGAGTTTATTGACGTCGATCATCATCATCAACCCTTGGATTTGGGCATTGATTGGCATAAATCCCCATCTCCTTGCACATGAAACATTGAAGTGTAGTAGGTTTATTCTGTGTATCCCTTCATTTGTTTGCATCATTAGGAATTTTCTTCCTATTATTTCTACATTCAATTGCCCGATGACCTTCTTTTCCACACTTATAACATTTTCTTGTCCCCTTAAGACAATTTCCTCCATGTTTCTTTACACACTTTGAGAATAAGGGAAAACTCATCTTTTTTTCAGTGTTCTCATTATATTTTCCTTTGAATTCCATTTTTCTCTTCTTATCAAACCCATGTGACTGATGGGTTACACCAATCTCCATCTCAACCTTGAGAGCACATCGAACAATTTCCTCATAGCTATTGAAGTCCCTTATTGATAACTCCCCTAGAAGACTTGGTTTTAAGACACTAAAGAATCAATCGTTCTTACTCACAGGTTGGATAATAATTCCAGAAGCGGACCTTGCAAGTCTTGTAAAATTTGCTTCATAGGTACCAATAGATTCATCATCCTTTTGATTTAGTTAAAGAAACTCCTTCTCCATATTTGTTTGGAGAATACGAGGGAAGTACTTATGGAAAAAATAAGTTCTTGAACTCATCCCATTCCATAGACTCAATTTCATCCCTCTGCCTCGTATTCTTAATAAGATACCACCATTGATCAGCATCACATTCCAAACGACAAACTGCTAAGATGAATTTATCCTGTTTAGAACATTGAAGAACTGAAAATATCTTTTCAGTGGTACTGATCCATTGTACAACCACTAATGGATTAGAAGTCCTACTGAATGAAAGTGGACACTACCTCATGAAGGATTCAACAGAATGTTGCTCCTTCCTTTTATCTTTTGTAAGTCCTGCATGATTCATAGCTTGAGAAAGTTGTGTGAGCATGGCTACAAGATTTTACATTCCAGCTCCCATAACATTTGGTTGCTCAGGGGGACAATCATTCCATTTCCCGTCGCATTCCGCATTAACACGGTTCCTTCAGGTTCCACCCATTGACTAAAACCAAGAAGAATAGTGTGAACAACACTAATTACAATTGGAAAACCACATAATCAAGAATAAAATTTCACACCTAAGGTCTTATCATTGGTTTTTCATGGCCATTTCTAAAACACTAAGAGTGTGTTCAATGCTTAGACTTATCCTTAGGGTTCTTACTAAGGCTTTCACATCCTAGTTTCCAGAGGTTGACTATACCTTTCCACTGATACCAACTATAATGACCCATACTTTACATACATTGTTAATACTTACAAATTGAAGCACACTTATTACAACATATAACAAAACCATGAAAGGACCATATAGGTATAGTGTCTTTAGAAACTGGGAAACATAAACAACTGGTTCCTAAAGCATCTACATTCTCTCCCATTTATTTCATCATATCTAGAGTCCCTTTTGGAATATCCTACTTAATAACCTTATTCTTGACCTGGGGGAAGGAAAACATACAAAAGGGTGAGCTCAAATTCTCACTAAGGGTAAACAAAAAAAATCAATCACATCATATTCATAAGAACATAACATTTTGGAAATCTTAACCTGCAAAAGAAATCATAATTTCATATCATGGGTTAAATCATAGAAGTGAAATGAAATACCAATAATCATAACTTAAAACATAAAACTTTGTAGCATACACACATAATCATAGAGAATCATTTCATAGTAGTCAAGACTCATAGCCAAGACTATCTTAGCGGACAAAGTCCATTTCTGAACCGAGTTCACTACTCGTTTCAGTCCTGTTTCACTGAACCGGATTAACCTTCCGTTCCATCCATGTCTATCTCATGAGATATAAATCTTTACCCAATGCATTTTAGGGTGATATAGGTCCCACCCATCTCACAATGATACCATTATTATGTGTTCCACAAAATCATAAATCATACATCATTGCATAACCCATGTAATAAAAATGGGATTCTTAACCATCATGACATCATAAAACAATTCATATAAGATAAAGGAATTCATAAAAATAATTCCATCACAACATAATAAAATCAATGTAATAATAGGGATAGAAACAAAATCCTATATTATATTAGATGGAAAATAATTTTGATAAAACACTTGAACTCCATTATTGAGGAAAATATCCTTTGTACTTCAATTTTTTTTCCTTTCTTAACATGTCATAATATTTTAAACTAAAAGAAGTTGATTAAAAATAAACTTGAAAACTTGTAAAGGAAGCTTCTTGGAAATAATGTTTTAAAAATCCATTCATGCCGTATAAGTTAAAAAAACATTCTTCTCGTACTTTTGTCGGAAAAGTCAAAAAGTAACTCGTACAAAAAACGAAAAAATATTCCTTTTACTAAAAACCCATCGAAGGGTAAAATTGGATTTAAACAATTGTAGGTGGATGTAAATAATATTACATATTGATGAAACATGGATGCTGATGATAAAATACACCCTGGTAAATACCAAAGTACAAATAATCTCGGATAAAAACGAGATTGTGATATTTTCCCTTACCTTAGGTATGATTTTCCCTGTAAGTGTCCAAACCTCCTGTATAATGATTTAAATAATTTCATTGACTTATTCCAGAATCATACTCATTGTTATGATATCATATATGGTCATATTCTTAGCTTCTTATTATTAATATTTCATTGTTACTTGTTATTCAGGTGTTTATTGCTTTTTGTTCTAATGAGTGTTTTGTCGAATAAATTTTTATTATTCTTTTTAGGTTATAGATACCTCATTAAATATCATATTTATTCACTCAATTAATTTATGTAATCATTATGCAATTAAGATCATGTAGAACGAGTCGCATCACATCGTGGAGATGGTATTCCGTATGTATGCACGAGCGATGATATTGTTCCCATGATCGTGGAATTGTATTGGAGTGTATGTATATTATTTCAGAATCAATACCACCTTAAAATAATCATATATAGTTATTTATTTTCACCATTATACCCATCTAAGTAAGGTGGTGGTGGAAAATAGATTACACCATGGCGTGGAGACAGTATTCCGTACGTACGCACGCGCGGTGATTTCATTTTCCGTATGATGGATAGATGGTAAAATAGGGTTGTTTAATACTTATAATAAAATTTAAGTATATGAGAGATACTGATGTTATTACTTCATAATGAAACAACTAATGAAGAAGAAGTGGAAGAAGAAATAAAGTTGAAAGAATCGGTAATGGACATTACCTCTTTTTTGAAGCGCCTCTTTGAGACCTCTTGTTAGGGCACTAAAATTCGTCTTTGAAGAATAAAAGGACCTGTATAATGTTTCTAGGGAAGTGGAGAAGTTAATTTTTCAGGGGTTGGTCGAGCTTGAAGACTAAAAGTGGTGTGAGGAAGATAGGGAGGAGGTTCCCTTTTATAAGGGAGGAGAGAGGAACCTTTGGAAAAACTTAAAATACTATTTTATTATAAAGTCATATTCGGTTTTTAATAGCTCCAAATTGATTTATTTAGAAGATAAGGTGGGGATGGGTCGAAATCCTCTCATCCAATAGAATTTAGACAAGTTTAGTTATATATTTTAACCTTATCATTTAGAATTAACTTTAAGTTAGATAATTTAACTTTTACCGTGTCTTCTTGTTTTCTTACACTATAAGGTTAATAAACTTACTATAACAAGTCAAACGAACCCCTAGTTATTTATTGATAATCTATATAACCTTATCTAAGTCATTTGGCTGAACCTTATATTTTTAGGAATAAAATAACAATTAATAATATAATATTTGTTTTAAAAACAAATTTATGTCAATTTGACACTATTTGGTAATTGATTTTCGTGAAAATAATAACAGAACTATTAGTTCGAAAAATGTTAATTAAATCTGTACTAATATGTAATATTAACATATAAAATTATTTTAATTCATAAAAAGTCTGAAATTACATTTATTTGGGTATTTATTAAATCAATTATGTCAATATTTCATTAATAAGATAATTACTGAATCATCATTGTGTCATAATTAAATTAAACTATTTAATGTCTAAAAATTACAAATAAAATACCATTATGTAGGAAATCGTTTTAGCTTTCTAATTAATATTTATAGTCAAATTTATATTTTGTATAACTCTATATTAAAAATACTTTAGTTATTAAACTTTGATTTTAACTCTTTTAACCCTTCTTTAAATAAATTAATAATAAATGTCCTAATCTAATCACTGTGGGCCTAAATCGTCATATTTTTTTCCTAAGGTTGTTTTTGGTCGAATTACACTTGTCCAATATAATTAGGACATGTTTTAGGGTAATAATAATAACATTTTTACCCTTAATTTCACTATTCACTTTTAAACATGGCAAAAAAAGTAAAAAGTTACTATTCCCCAAAAATTATTTTCATCTAAATGAACCAAATTTTTGTCCTTGATATTAATCGTGTATCTCGGATTTTCTAAATTCCACTCACATAAGCGTTAAAATGAGGATTTATGGGAATTTGGAAATTCTCCTAGGAGGTGGGTAAAAGACGGTGAAAAGTTCAATAAAATTTTTATATATCTAAATTTTTTATAAAATGACTCCGATGAATTGCATTGAACTTATATAGGTATTATGTTTCAATTTTGACCTAAAATAAATTTAAATAAAATAAATAATTATTTAAATAAAAAGTCGGTTTTTAAATAGTAACCAGTGTTTTCACTATTCATCAAAAATTGAATGTTTTCAGAAAAATACCAAAATTTCACCCTAGGATAATTTCGATATTCCGAATCAAAAAATGAAGTCCATTTTGAAAGATGAAATTTACAAAATTTCAAAAAGTGGTTATTACTATTCATAACGGCTTGTTTTAATAATATTTTAATATTATCGTTGTTTAGTGAAACTCAGTATTGCGTATGACGCAAGCTATCGAGGAAGGCCGCGGTTGCATGTAAAGAAATCCAAGATAGTGTTGTGTGTAGTGAAAGATTCCTTTGATGATTTATATAACATAAAAAACAAAATATTTCTCATAAAAGTCTTGGGTGTTACAATGTCTGCTCCTAAGACCTCGGACAGCTACCCTACACCTACACTTCAGGTAGGGTATTCTATTGGGGAGTTTCAGGAACATGTGTATTCCCTTTGACAGACTCATTATTTTGGTGGTATTGTATTCTAGAACTATTTAATTTCTAATTTCCTTCTATCATACTCTACAGTTGTTATCTTAGTATACGCATACAATATTTACTTTTTGTTTTTTTACTTTCCAATATTTAGGTATTAGAGATGTGTGCATGTGTACATATATTATTGCAAAGGCCTCCCATTTTGGGATATTCCTACTCGATGCTAGTCACCAAAACCTAGCCTATTAAAGGTAGTAATGAGGTATTCCTGACATGGTCCCCTCTATGGAGGGTTGTGATAGTGATGATCTTCATAGTGGCTTATGATAATATGATAATATTTGTATTAATTGGATCACTCATATTAATCTATAATTGATCACTCCTGAGATAGAAGTTTCTGAACATGTATTCAGATCAAATATCTTATATTACAAGAAATGGATTCTCATATTTGTGTCACTGCTCTTATTTAAATGAACATTGGTTGTGGATTCCGTAAATTGAATATGTCAAATCATTTTTAAACATATGTGTTTTCATAAAATGATAACTATCTAACTTCATTTGATAATTTGACATAATATAAGGCAATTGAGTTTGGAACTAATCAAGTGGAGGGATCTAATTATCCAATGTAGGATTTTTCTATCCATATAACATGTTATTAAATCATATTCCTAAAATTAATTTTTGACTATGTTTGTGCATGGACATTAAATGAAAATTACATATGATATTATTATATGAGATTCAGTCATCTCATTAATTGGTAGAATGATATGTATAAATGATCAATATTACCCGTTCCTTATTCTTACCCAGAATATCTTTGACAAATGAATTCTTTTAAACCAACCTGATTGACCCCATATCTAAACACCAGAACCAAACCGCGACATATCTTAATGGGAGTTCTTGATCCCCATTGGATAGGAAAAAAATTTGACAATCAAAGATATACTCTTAGGGATGGTTCCACCCAAATAATAAAAATAACACAAGACACCCACCGAAAAATATGATATGACCATTTTGTATATTTGACATTCACACATATGAAATGAACATATTCATATATTAACCAATGCAATAAGGCATTGAAATATATAACATAGCTCAAGAATCATTATACATCACCAAAATTGTATATACATAAAAAAGATTTAATTTGATGGCATGGTAAAATAATTAGATATCCACCTACCATAACGACCAATAATTTTTTCAATTGACATTCCCTTTTTATAATTGTGTCATATTTAGCAATGTAGTATAAATCACATATTCCCCATGATGAAACCAAAAATATTATTATATTAATATTAACATTAAATTAAGATAATTAAAATATACAAAATAATAGAATGTATTATAATAATAAAAAAATAAGATAACAATTATAGGGAAATCTGGATCTACATATTCCACCATATAAATCGTACTGACAAACAACACAGTAAAAATATAGTAGAATATTAGTAATTCATTATTCAATTTATAAATTTATATAAATTTATATATATTAAAGATAAAATAGAAGTGAATGAATAATGAAGGAAGTATGAGGTATTTATAGATTGTAGGAAACCCATATAACCGTTAAAAATATAAATGTTTTCATATTTCTCTGACTGTTGGAATAGTAATTGGACAATGGGAACATTTATTTGACAATTAGAAATTTTAATATGATCATTATAATAATAACCACACATATGGAAATGTAAAATAATATTTAGTTATATAATAAAATGAGAATATTCCAAATTTATATTATGATACAGTTACATAAAATCTTTAAAAATGATAAGTTCAATGTTCAAATTTCAATAAAAATAAAATGTTTTATTTTCCCATTATAAAAATTATAATTATTCAAGATAATTCTTAGTTTACGAAAATTAACTTTTATATTTTTATTAAATTTTAAGAAAATGATATGATAATTTTATGAAACTATATGAAATTTTTAATCCATTGGATATTTTATCATAATATTTAAATAGTTATTTATAACTCCTGAGTTTTTTTCAAATTTACAAACCTTTTGTTTTTTAATCTGACTACATGAATTTCACCTTGTATGATTAAATAATCACATTATGGAGTTAATGGGGGTGTCCAGGTTTATTTTGGATCATGGATCCCTGATGATTGGAGAAGAATACTATCCCACACGGTAATGAGAAATCATGCCCCCATGCCTGCACAGTTTCTCTAACTATGTGGTGTGAGACAATTGGGAATGGGGATCTGCACAGTTTTTTGAAACCGTTTGAGGAGGCCCGCATAGCTACACATCATTTCTCAGAAAATTTTTAGAGGTACTTTTCACAGGCTGCACACGATTATCACAACATTAAACCTATCCCATGAAGGTTCCTCTTTGGGTAGTGGTACAGTGCATCGTTTGGAACATTATATCTCCAATCCTATGGAAAACTCGTGCACCCCTATCTATATGGATGAATTTATACTTTTTTCTTAATGAACCTAGGTATCTGACCCTTTATTCTCCCTCTCATATCTAGTAGAGGAACACCCCTCCTATCTCTCATTATGCTCTCATCCCCCCTAATCTTGGGATATCTATTCCTCGTCCATCTTAACTCTTATTCATTCACCATCATGTGTGTTGGAAAGGTTGATGTAATATCTACAACCTAATTAATTGCTTCAATAGTTTCTCTTATCTAACATTTCTCTATTTATTTTTGACCTCATTTTCCCCATTTTCATGTAATTTGGGGTTTTCATCAATAAATCTCATTCTAGCTCAAATGCAAGGCCAAAAATGGTTGACTGGTCTTCTATTAACCTATGGTAGGTGGTATAGTTCTTTTTGTAATGTTTCATATCTTTCTATTTGGTGCGCTATTGTGCAGTAGTCTAGACTCTTCAGTTGATGCATCTAATTTTTCAAATAAATTACATTAAATGTAATGTTGTTTCTATTATGAATCTAGTGAATGAGAATAACCTTTTGGTTGATCTCCTTATATTTATCCACCACACTTGGATCGTATTATCTCTATATTCCTAATCCCCAACTACTTTTGAACAGCCTCAAGAGTGGGTTTCACTTGTAATAAATTCATTTATGTGATGAATTTAATTAAGAAGAATTGTAATTCATGAACCAATACCTTAGGCCTGTTTTTTATGCTTCATACTTCTATTATTATGATTTATGCTTATTCCTATACCATGTTTCTTAGTTACATATTTTTACTACCTTATTCTTATGAAAATTTCATATTTCCTTATTCCATGTTTTTTTGGCATGAACAAAGTTACATGGATAGCTTTCTAATCAAATGGATATTGAAATAACCTGTTAATTTTATGTGATGATGATTTATATTCCATAATAGATTATGGATAGAAGTAAGAATGAGTCACAATTTAAGTACTCCATGGATGGAATCAAAATTCTTATTATCATGGTCTAATGGATGCGTTGGGACCGAACCATGTCTTGCCTTTGATGGGATCTCTAAGTGGACTATTTATACTCATGGGTGAAATCGGTTCCCTAGGGGATCGACCATGGACAATATCATTGGAAATATGGAAATTCTATGCCTCGGGTGATACTCGGTCCCCTTTGTGATATACTTGGGATGATATTAGAGGTTACCATGCTATGATAGAAATGAGGGATTCCATTATGGGTCTCCTTGGATAGACTCTGTGGAATTGGTTATATAAAATGCTCCTCCAGTTACCCATGGTATTTTTAATGGATTTCCATGGATGGGATTCAGATACCCACATTGTATTTGATGAATTTAAACCATGTATTTTTTAATTCCTTTTTATTAAATTATGATCATGCCAAACTAACATTTTAAGGAAACATCCTCCGTGACAAAAAAAATCATGGGGCTAGTACACACATGATTAATTATTTAGGATTACCTATGTAATAAAATTGTCACTTTTATAGGTTCACTTGGTTCATCAACATCTATACTTGGCCAAAGAAGATAGTGGCGATTGGGTATCTAGGTGGAACCTATACCTTCATGTTTTTTCTTTTTATTACCATGAATTTTCTATTAATGGAAAATTGTTCAATTTATATTTTTCAAAATATATTTATCACGAAACCATTGGGGGTATAATACTATTTATATATCACACCCTACTTATGCCAGAATCGGTTCCCAAGAAGACATTATGATGGCATGTATAGATAAATGGAAGAATCCATCTTCTGATGCTAGATTTATTTTCTAGTATGGATTATGGGAGAATATGACCAATCCTATGCTCAAGATGTTATTAGTATACTCATTTTTTACTTCGGTTCTACTTTTGTAAGCATGAGGTGTATACATGTATCCCATGTTCCTCATAAATACATTTTGTATTGTTACATGAAATTATTATCATTCTAATTTTTGTTCTTATTTATTCTTTAGCTTTAAAATGTTACTTATTTGTTTTGGATGATTTAATACTAGCATACTACAACAATATATTTCGTATTAATTCTTCTTCTATAGAGGGTTTTCAGTCCTATCATTATAATATATACTTATGCTATTTCTTATTTTTTATATACCACTATTATCTACTCTAATCCATGAGGTTATAGTATCCCCAAAGACACACCCAATGAAATAATCATTAGTTATAAGCCTTTGTCATATGGGGTTAAATGCTTGTGGTCATGTGGTTGAACACCTTGGGGAAATTCTTTGTAAAATACAAGGTAGGAAGCTAGAAAGTGGTACCCAAGCCTTTCCTTTTACTGACTATTTGTGTTTACACAAGAGACTAGGGAAAAATATAATTTGATAATAATTATATGATTGGGAGTAGCTAACCCACTTTAAGGGGAAACACAAATTTCCTGGGATGGGTTATTTAAACTCTATTTTCTACTATTTTAGTTTTCATAATTTTAAAATTGGGTGATGCACTTGTTTTCCCTTTATTCATTTTTGATGTTATTATCATGGATTTTTTTACCCTATCCCGATGATACGTGGGTGTATTAATTTATGAATTATACTAGAAACCTTAGGAAAAAATTATAATGAATTATTCAATTCCATATCTATATTATGCATTCGTTGCATGTAATTTCATGTTCTTGTGTGGTGTATGATCTGTTATGAGTTGTAGTGTGCCAATTTTATTGCAGGATCACATAATTAGCTTAATTAAATTTCCCACATTAATCTAAATGGTGTTTTACCATATAGAATGATGATGATACTTTAATTAACCAATTATTACATAATATTTTATTTGATGGATGAATATTGACTAGAATTTATGAATAAGTAATCTTGTAAATTTTTAATGCCAGTTTATTCAATCAAACCACTATGTGTGGCCTATTATATTCTGTCACTAGATTTAATGGTTAGGTCATAGTTGCTTGGATAGCCATATTAAATTTATAAAGTGTATAATGATCGAGTTTTTTCATTGTAACCATATTTTTTGTACATTATGATAACATGTATTCATATTTATGAATATTAATAAACTTCTTATTACATCATGATTGTTCTAATGTGTAACATAGTATGTTATAATGTCTTAAGAGTAGTTGTGTAACTAAAAGGTCATATAAGTTCACTGCAATGAAGAGAGTGTATAAGTGATACGACACTATTAGTAAATATATGTTTTATAGCCATATGATATCATTTTTGGGACAGAAATGATTAATTATATAAGGGTTGGAGAGTCATCAGAATTTGAGGAACCTTATTGTGGTGTTTGCTCATAGAAATATCCTATGTAGAGTATTATTTTAATGAGACCCATCGGTAAGAAGTCAACATTTATATGTGTCATTGGATTTTCCTCTCTCTGGATGTGTGTATTGATCATTATGATTTATAATTATTATTAATGTGTATTATGTGTCACATACATTGATGTATTGATGAAAAAATTGATGATAGATGTTCGCAGTAGGGTAGGATATGCTGATTGAGTCACAATAAATATTTAATTGATTAATTTTAACAGAAATTATTTGTACCTTATGTTCATTATCAGAATTTTATATCTTGGGACGTTTTATGGAAATTATGTAGACTACATAATTCCATATCCATGGCATTCTATGGAAAAGTTAGATTTCCGAAATGTAAATGAAAGATACATCAAGCACCTTGGTTGATGACAATAGTATGTAACCTGCTTGATTAGATATATCGGGATAAAATTTTTATTTTACATATTAAGCATTTGTATGAGGTAATATGTCATTATGGAATTAACTACATTCTATATGGGTGCCCTGTCATATTGTTAGATGCAAAACATGAACTTTAGTCCACTTCATCTAAATCCACTGAGAAAGAGACCGAGATGGTCAAACACTAACTGTATCTAAAATCTTAGTGAATTAATATATTAATATTTATTATTTTACATCTTGAAATAATATTATCCCCACATTTGGTTTAATTATTATTATTTTTTTTCTTTATTACATAAATTATTTCACCAGTTATTTGAGAGAATATTTTGTGAGCATAAAATTTAATAAATATTTATTTTTTATTTGGTGAATATAATATTTATTTATTTATTATAGAATAATGCAGTGATATTTATTTGTTAAATAATCAGTTATTATCCATGGAACAATAAATATTATGGAGGAATGGATAACCAACGTTTTATGTCCGTTGAGAAATAATATATATTGAATGTTACCTGATTAAATAATATTTAATTTAATTCACATGTTAAGTGCATGTCAAAGAAATATTATTATTATTATTATTATTATTTACATGGGGTTTCACAATGGATTAAATTAATATTAAAGGGAACTTGTGAAAATATTTATTCCTAAACCATAGAGGTATTTAAACAAAATTATATTATCTTTCCAATAAATCCAATTCATTTTGTTTTGTGAACAACCACAATAGGAGAAAATCTAATCAATCCCTATATAGCGCCCACTCTAAGAACACTTCTATGAAAAAAGAGTGATATTCCTCCACCATCCACTCTTGAGTCCGGATAGATCAAGTAGAATTTATTCGAAGTGATTCTCATATCATTTAAAGATGAATGAATAAAAAGATAGGATCCATCACACTAGAAAATAGATATTACTACGATGATGTTTAGAGATTTGTGTAATAAATGCAGATCAATTCTATAAGGAATCTAATCTTGATTGATAAAACTCAATGACCATACAACATAGATCTATTTATCATATCCATCAAGGAATAAATAATTCATGTAAGGTAATTCTATAATTTATTAATCTTATTATAAATAATATGTGATGATATTGTTCTTAGATATGATTCTCTATCCATTTTCTATTTTCATTGATTCAATTATATTGATTATATTATTCATCATCATGTGAATATTAGACTAATTATCAATTATGAAAAAAATAAAAGTTTTTCATGACCAATCACATTCTTCCACTACACCTGAAATATTCATGTTGTATCAAAGAGGTCGAATAATTATTTATAATTATTTAAATGAACTTTTGATTGATTTACATATTTTTCATTTAGTTTTCAATTACATTTTAATCATTATCTAATACAAATAATGTGATCATCTTCTTCCAATTACCTTACACATATATCTAATAAAGTCTGTTAATTTTTTGAATGATATATAATATAATATATTATCATGAGGTGATAATTTTTTTGGTTGGATGACACAGGAGTACACACCATGTAAAAGGAGTTACACACTGTATACTAGTGTTCAATGCACCATTAATTAATTAAAAATTAAATAAAACTATCTACATTGAATGCACATGTTGTATTTAATTTCTAACACCAAATGTTGATCGGGACTGCCTGGGGCATGGTCAGCCGGGGTACACACCGTGCAGCCCATGTACAGGGTATGTAGTCATTTAAGTCATGGATTGGACTTTTATTATCATAAATGTACTACCTAACCTATGACCATGTGACTTGGAGACCATATGTCATGTATCCCTTGTAATCTCTGTGTACTCTAATTTTTCTGAGGCATGGTTTACATGGAGATACCCTATGCATGTCCCTCATATATACTGTGAGATATGTACATTCTATATATCTCTCTTGTATACACTGTGTAATTATATCATATTTTACTGAATTAAAATTTATTGATTATACTATGTAAACCTAGTCAACATGTGTTTTCATGTAGTCCTTAATTTTATAGGATATGTCATGTGATGTATTTAAATATATATATATATATATATATATATTTGTGTGTGTGTGTGTTTAATTAATTTTTGTGTAATGATTAGATCTTCATATCACGTTTTAGTTGTATAACAATTTTTACTCAATATTCATTTAATCAAAACATGTGACAAAACATTCATGTAATTCATTTAATCATTAAGTTGATAATACACATCATGAAAGTATATGATAATTCATGTATTCAATATGTTACAAGAGTAAATAGTTTAAAATTATAATACATATTTGGTAGATTTGGATGGGTATTCACCGTGTTTCCTCCTAGGTACATTTTTGTGCACAAATAATTTTAAATAAATTCAATTTCTTTTTTTAAATTATGATGGTCAAGAATATCAATGAAATTTGGATGATAATTACAATAAAAGAATTGATTAATTAATGATGATAATTAATTAATTCAAGCATGATTTATCTTAAATAAGAACAATTAAGAATTGAACTCTAGTTTTATTAAATGTATAATATGTTGCATGCTTGTGGATGACAATGAGTGTAGACCATACCTTTGTATGTGATTGATTTTATTTAATTTTTTATTAAATTTGGCATCTTGTATTTTATATTTCATCTCTTTGTGTTCAGGCATGTGACCCCATGGTTTATTTTATGAAAACACTTTCCCCTCACATATGTGTGAGTAAATGCATGTGCTATGGATGAAGCTCCAATGCTCATGGTGTTGTTTCATGTTTTGAGCTATGGAAAAGACAATTCAAGAGAGATACATAACTGGTTAGGTGGAAATCTATTAAAATAACCTTAATTAGTTCAACATGTTTTTCCCTAGGCCAATAGTTAGTTTCTCAACTACTAGATAAACTAACCATCAGTAAAAGCTCGTGATTATTCTACTCTATTATTTTAATTATCTAAAATTTCATGGTTATTTCATTATGGAAGTTTTTTCATGATCCCGTGAATTAATAAATTAATAATAATAATAGATAGAACTAAATTAAATTGGATTATGTGTAAATATTATCTATGATATGGTTAATAACTTAAGTAAATAAAATTAAAATTAACAAGAATATCCTAAAGATGATAATTGAAAATTTTCATATAAAAGGGTAAAATACCATAGTAATATATATTAATTCGGTATATACTTACACTACCTCTGTTAAAATCGAATCACAGTTCAATGTACATGGCCATCCAATGTTGGGGTTCTTTTAATTACCGAGGAATTCTAACATGATGTTTTTGGTTGACTTAATTTACATCATATAAAGGGTTTACTTACAAAGAAATGCATGGTGTAAATGAAGCGAAAGGGTTGAGGATATATAATTAGAGGATTTTAGGACTAGGGATTCCACTCAATAGATCAGAGATCTGTAAGATAATGTTATCATAATTTGGAATGACAACTTGAAACCACTCAGGTTTCTTGAACAAAAAATCTTGGGGTAATGAGAAACAGAATATGGGTACTCAATCCTAGAATGTCCATGAAACATAATATTCTGATGCCCATTGTGAGGGCTATTGAGTTTCGATAAAATAGTTGGAGAGCCATTAAATTCACTATGGGGTGATGGTGAATTTGGAGTGTGAGGTAAAAATCCCACTCCGGCGGTATTAAAACCTCGAGTAAGGATTTTATTGAAAGAACCATATTTTTAGTGGATGATCTAGCTATTTTTATCAAGCATGGTGAAAATTCTATGTCCCTTAAACCTCTCAAGGTTATCGGAAACAATGATAACTTCATCATCAGTCATACTCTACAAGGAATCATGGTATACTAGAAACCTTTAATTAATGGTTTCAAACTCAATGATGATGGATATTTCCTTTCTAGGAAAATGAGAGGAGGATGATTAGATAGGTATTTTAAGGGATCTATGGTGTTCACGTTCACTACTACTTTTGGGAGAGGCAGCTCTCTCATGATGGAGGCATATACCATCCTATATGGCTTAGAGTTATTTAGTTCTAATGACATTTCTTTACAGTCTACTAAGTCTGATGCACTAATTATTAATGAGACTCTAAAGGGTCAGATCTGCATCCCAAGGGAAATTATCTATCACATCATGAATTATATGATTCTCATCACTAATAAGGTTGATATTCTTCATATGTGGCATGATGGGAATTTTATGAATGACTAAATCGCCTGTAGAGCTGACCAGGGGAATCCCTTACACACATTTTCTAGCTAGGTCTATCTTTCAATTGAGTGTTTCAATACTGTGAGAGGCAATACCCTTAGACTCCATTTTTATAGACCCCATTGAACTACTTTTTTTGTTATGCGATACTGAACCTCATTCCAACATTCATGAATAAATATTTATTTTATTTTTGTAAGTACAAAAAGTATGGTCATATTAATGTCTTCAGTAATATCATTGCGATCCATAATTGAGAAGGATCTCTTTCATAGGGGAAAAAATTTTCCTGAGTTTTAAAGGAACATACACGTTATAATTCACTATGTAAGGAATTTTTATGTGTTGGAAGAACCCATTCTTAAATACCCATGAAATGAGGCTATTGATGGATAGTTGTCTCTTTATGAGAATCATTTGGACGATGCTACAAATGTTCAACATTTTATTCTATAATCGATGACCATTTATATTTTGAATAGACATGATTACATGGATGCATGTAGCATGATGTCTTACCTTCATGATCTCTTTCAAGAGAATGCAATACAGGAGAGATATGGGATCTCTAATACTTTTTTATAACTAATCTTGGAGAGTATGTGAAAGATGAGCCTCATGTAGTCATGATTACTGGAAAAATTAAACACATATACATCTTAAGGATTAAATTATCATATGAGTTGCAATCAGATATTATACATTCCTCATTTCCCAATACCTTCTCTATTTTTATTGTTTATTACAATGTGATAAATATTGAGAAGATTCTTTCAAAACATCATAATTTTATTCAGTAGGTGGATATGGACATGGGGAATAATAAAATTGATTTCCTTATGGTGAATAATAAAAGGAAGAACATGTAGAAGTATCCCAATACTCATAAAAGTATACATATTCCAAGCACCATTATTCTAAGAAGAAGAAGATACAGTGGCTCAGAAAGGAAAAGGAAGAAACAAAATTTCATGTGGCATGTAAGGCCACTGGAAGAATAACTACACCCATAATTAAGGGAAAGGTAAATGCATATTTTTGATCAAATATAATCTTTACATATATACACATTTGGCATTAGATATAGCTTAGAGGCTCACATATGTATCTAAATGTTGGAACCAAGTAGATTCTGAAATATTTCTAGAGGATTAGTGGATCAACAAACTTCTAATGACACGAGGACGACTGGTCAAGCCATTGGTGAGTACTACATTTCATTTCCAATGAAAATGATTTTAGTTTTAAAATATTGTTATTAAGTACCAAATATGACTGAGAACATGATTTTTTTGTATAATACCTGGATGCATATGGGTTTACTTTCAGGATTAAAAATAAAAGTAGTTTCTTTTTTAAATACAACATATGTTATGGTATGTAATATTGAAATAATGATATTTGTATTTTAAATTATGAAAACTCATTATTGGAAATTGATAACAAAACAAGATCACGTGGATCATATAACACCCACCTATGGAATCCCTATACTGGTCAAGTAAATGAGAAGTGTTTGAAAATGATCTATCATGATGGTTATTTGGACTCTTCAAATCTAAAACCACTTGAATGATGTCATGATTTTTTACATTAAAACATGACTAAACCACTAATTTATGGATATGTTAAATGTTCTATAGACAATATAGGATTGGTATGCATTAATGTGTTGACCATTTCTATTAGAATATAAAGGTGGGTATTCTTACATCATAACATTAACTAACAACTTGAGTAGACATGGATATGACTACTTGATTAAGTATAAGTTTGAGTCCTTTTAAAATTTAAATGAATTCAAGAAAGATGTCTAGAATACTCATAGTAAAATGGTATAGATTATTTGATTGGATCAAAGTTGTTAATATCTTAACCATGAGTTTATCGACATTTTACATATGTTTGGGACTATATCCCAACTCACTCTACCTTATACACCATTGTGAAACAGTTCCAATAAAAAGAGGAACCATACATTGTTAGAAAGGGTAAGGTTGATGATGATTCATGAAAATCATTGATTATACTTTTGGGGATATGCGTTAAAAACTATGGTATTGAAAATAAATTGAGTACTAACTAAAGAAGCAAATTGAATTCTCTTCGAGTATAGAGTGGGAATAATCGTGCTTTGTCTCATACATGTGTATGGTATTTTGATGAATTTTATAAGGCCTTATCAAGAAACAAACTAAAACCCCAAGGAACACATTTTATATTTATAAAATATTCCAAGCAAGCAAATGGATACTACTAATTCAACCCCACTGAAAAAAAGTGGCCATCGCTAGAAAATTCATCATTCTCAATAGGGATCACATCCTAAAAAAGTATAGTGGGAACAAGATTGAATTTGATGAATTTTATTCTCAAGATACACAAGAGTTTGTGAAGGAATAGATTTTGTAGGTCCCTAGGGAAGAAGTAGTAACATAAAAACAAGTACAGAGTAAGACCACAATAATAGTATGAAAACCAAAGAGGGAAATGGTTCTCTAGTCACCAAACATGGTGAAACATTATTTTATTGACGAATTCAGGAGATATGGTCATTTACGCTTTACCAAGTATAAGTTTGAGTCCTTTGAGAAATTCAAGGAATTTAATAATTAAGTATAGAATCAAATTAGAGGGATGATAAAGAATATTTTATTGGATCTAGGTTGTGAATGTCTTAACAAATAGAATATAGATCTTTTATAGTAGTTTGGTAATCTGTCTAAACTCAATCCACCTTATACACTATATTTTAATGGTTTCAGTAAAAGGAGGAACCATACCTTTTTAGACATGGTATGGTTAATGATGAGTCATTCAGATCATCCATTATCCTTTTGGGGATATATAATCAAACTGAAGCATACCAAATAAACTGAATACCATCTAAAGGGGAAAATAGAATTCCCTACGAGTTATGAAGTGGAAAAAACATTTTTTGTCATATAAATGTGTATGGTGTCACGAGGTATTTTTTGGGTCCTTATTAAAAAACAAACTATCACCCCAAGGAACACCATGTATCTTTATTGGGTATCCCAAGGAAACATAGGGATACTACAAATATAACCCCTCATACAGGAAAGCGAATGTCACAAAAAAGCCATGTTTCTTAAGAGGGATAACATCCTCAAAAAGGATAGTGGGAAAAATATTGACTTCATTGAAGTTGAAAATCAAGATACACAAGGGTTGGTCTAACAATAGATTCCATAGGTTCCCAAGGAAGAAGTAGTTCAAAAAACACAAGTATTTAGTTGGAGATCAAGAATGGTAAGAGAACTAGAGAGATATGGTTTTCTATTCACATAATATGGTTAATCATTATTGGTTGAAAATGGTGAACCTATCTCCTAGAAAGAGGTAGCAGAGATCTTAGAAGATTCAATTGGGAAACAATCCATTAATTATGAAATGGATTCCATGTATCATAATTAGATTTGGGTTCTAGTCGATACACCAGTTAATGTAAATCATGTTGGGAGAAAACAGGTATTCAATAGAAAACCAGACATAGAAGGAAACGCCAATACCTATAAAGAATATCTAGTGGCTAAAGGGTTTAAACAACACCACGTAATTGACTATGATGAATCCTTTTCACCAGTTTCCACATTTAAATCCATCAGAATTCTTCTTTTTATAGAAACATTCCATGAATATGAGATTTTGAAGATGGTTGTAAAAGATGAATTCCATAATAGAATCATTTATGAAGATGTATATATGAAACAACATGAAGTGTTTTGACTGTATGTGAAGCCTATAATTATTTTAAGGTAGTAGAGATCCATTTACGGATTCAATCAAGCATCTAATTCATGAAACATTTGATTTGATGAAATAATAAATGAAGTATGTTTGGTTAGGACAGTACATGGGCCACCTATTTATATATGGTTTATTGGGACTTCAGTCATTATCATTTTAGTATATGTTTATAATGAACTACCTGTTGGAAATGACATACCAATCTTTCAGTATATTCAAGGATGGTTAAAAATATGATTCTTCATGTAATAGTAAGGTGAAGAAACATATATTCTAGGGATCAAGGTCATTCTTGATAGATCCAAGATGCTATTTTTACTATGAGAATGTATATACATTGAAGAGATAGTAAATTTATTTATTATATAACAATCCAAGAGGGGATTGGATCTAATGTCTCATGGTTTATGTATTTCTATGAAAATGTGTCCTCATACACAACTGTAGAAAGAGAGTATAACTAATATATCATACTCATTTTCAATAAGATCAATCAGGTATGCCATATTATGTACTGGAATTTATGTTTCCAATTCATTAAGAATAATAGGAAAATATCAAGAAGATATTGGAGAACAACATTGGTCAAAAGTTGTGTCTATTCTCAAGTATTTTAGAAGATATAATGATATTTTTTTGGGTTTTGGAGGATATGACATGGTATTCATACTGGGTAATACTGATTCACGTTTCCAAATACATTGAATGATCTGAATTTGTAGTTAGGGCATGTTTTTTGTCTCAATGGAGGAGTAGTGATTTTGGAGAGTTCAAAGAATCCATTTGTCACTGATTGTAAAGTGGAGTTTTAGATTAGAGTAGCTTCTGACACAACCAAGGAAGCCAATTGGATATAAAACATTGTCTAGGATCTTGATTTGTTAACTAGAAGAAAATTTCCTTTCACAATGTATTGTGATAATGTTGTTGGAGTCGCTCTCGAAAAAGTGCCAACGTAATACCAACACACAATGAATATAATCTGGAAGTATCACTATTTGAGGGATTTTAATCAAAGGTGTGAAGATGCAGTAAGTAGAGTACCCACAAAAGTGGGAATGGTGGAATCCTTGACAAAAGAAATATCTCAGCAGAAGCATGAGTATCATATGAGAGCTAGCGAACTGAAGGTTGTTAGCAGTTGTCTATAGTGAAAGTGAGAGTCTATTGGATTTTGTGCATGAGATCAAAATTTTCTGTACTTTATGATAACATGTATGTATTTTTTTAATATTAATACACGCTTTATCACATCATGATTATTCTTATGCATAAAATTGTATAGGATAATGTCCTAAGAGAAGTTTTTCTACTAAAAGGTCATACCAGTTTCTCACTATGATGAGAACTCAGAATTTCTATGATAGTATTCACAAATATATGTTCGATAGACAAATAATATAATTTTGGGGACACAAATTATATAGGTTACCATGGGTGGAGACTCATAGGACTATGAGTAACCATCTCATGGTGTACACCCTTGGTAATATATAGTGTAGGATATTATTAGAATGGGACCCACTAGTAGGAAATCCATCTTTATATGTTTCTTTTGATGTTCATGTCTGCGGATGTGTGTATTGACTATTTTAATTTAATACCAATATTAATGATTTTTATGAGTCATGTACTTTGATTTATTGATGAAAGCCATGATGACATATTTTCACAGTGAGGTAGGATATGATGGTTGTGTCATGAGTAATATTTCATTAATAAATAATGTGAGAAAAAAATCCGTTACCTTATGATATTTAATGAATTTTGATATCTTATCCCCTTTGTTTTAAATTATATATCCTAAACAAATCCATGGACATGATGTTCTAGGAAAAAGTTCGATTTCTAAAAAGTCAAATAATGATTATTAAGAACATATGTTTATGACACCAACCTAAACCCTACATTATTAGAGATTACATGATAAAAGCATTTTATTAGAAAATAAGTGTTTGTATGAGGTATTATGTCATTGTTCTAGTAACATCATTCTCTCTGGGTTCTGTGACATGTTTTTGATGTTATCTTTGGAATTTAGGATGCTTTGCCTTATTCCATTGAGAAAGAACCCTAGAGGGTCACACACTGTGTGTATCCAGAATCACAAATAATAAATATTTTTTTTAATATTTGATAAGTTGAATTGATATTATTTCATCACATGGTTTAATAATTATTCATGTACACTTGATTTCATATATTCCATCACTAGTTATTCGATAGAATATTATGTGAGTGGAATATTGAAATAAATATTTATTTTCTATTCAGTTAATATAATATTTATTTATTTTTTGAGAATAATGTAGTGATATTTATTTACTAAATAAATAGTCATTATTCATGGAACAGTAAATATTATGGAGGAATAGAGAGCTGTGTTTTTTTATTATGGTAATAAATAATGTATATTGAATATTATTTGATTAAATAATTATTAATTTTTTTTTAAAGTTAATCTCATGTAAAGGGAATAATAATAATAATAATAATAATAATAATTTATAAATTGTGATATATAAGGGATTAAATAAATATTAATGGTCACTTTTGATCATATTTATTTCAAAAACCTTGAGGTATTTAAAAACAATTATTGTATTTTTCTAATTAATCCAATTCATTTTGGGTTGTGCATAATAAAATCCATAGATAATGCTATCTAGACTTAGAGGGATCGCTCTCTAAGAACACTCCTAAAACCGGAGATCAATCATCATCTACTATCCACTATTGAGTCAAGATAGGTCAAGGAGAATAATTTTAGAAGCAATTCTCATGGTGATAAAAGGAGAATGATGAAAGGGATATGATCTTTCATGATAGCACCAATAGATTCTTATGGTGATGTTTAGAGATTTTCAGAACACTTGTGGATCACTGCTAGAGGGAATCTGCAAAATATTCCTACCACACAACAACCGTAAAACGTAGATATTTTGTCAAATCCATCAATGATGAAATAATTCACACACTTTAATTATTTAATTATGAAAACTAAATATAAATAATATATGATCATCCTATGCTTGGTTCCGATATTCTATCCCTTGTATTTTTTTATTAAATTCCATTTATTATAACATGCATCGTTATGTGAATATCATATTGATCAGCAATTATGAAAAAAATAAAAGTTGGGCATGACTTATGACAAGAATCCACTATGCATGGAACCCATATATGGGCCTTTATAAATTTTAATTGGTGATGAAATTATCTGCACTAATATATATATATATATATAGTTTACGTAACAAAGAAATTATTTATACTAATGTTTGAAAATGAATGGTTATTGTTAGACCAGGATTTCAAATGCAGTGTAAAGAGTGTTTCCCTATATAACATACACTTGAAACTCTATATACTAGAAACATAGTTATTTTATGAGACCTTGAATCTAGACCCGACGTTAATATTGTGAAATAGGTTGTGTCCCTCACGATCCTTCTATAACCTTTTCTCTATAACCTATCTTTGGATCTAGGAGTAGGACGATGGTTTTTAATTGCTTATAAGAATGACTTGTTTTTGTTCCTTCCTATATCACTTTCCCAATCCATTATAAATATTAGCTGAGTAGTGCACATGGAAATTGTAGAGTTATTCTACATAGATTTCCTCAGGTCATATGCCAAGAAAGTGGTGATGAGAATGGTCTAGAGCTGGTGGGACCTGATCCAATTATAGTACCACCAGTAGTTCCACCTCCAAAAACTTCAGCAGATCTTACACTGCATGTTGATGCTTAGTTCGGTGATAGATTCTTCCATTTCATGCAGTATATAGATTTTGTTATCTAACCTAACACTACTATGGAAGATATGACTCGGTATTTTTAGTAGTATAATCCTCTCAACTTATTGGGGGATGGTAGACCATATGATAGTGAGTTGTGGTTAGAATCAATGGTGTCTATCTTTGACCATCCTAAGACCTCTCTAGAGTGGCGGGTCAATACTTGAACATACATCTTACATGATTCCTCTATGTACTAGTGGATCATAAAATCATGGGTAGATCGTCATCAAGATATGGTTTGGGTAGACTTCTAGATAGCCTTCTATAACCTCTAAATTTTGTAGAGGATGAGAGTGGGCCAAGACATGCCTTGAAGTTTATGAATCTTCTCAAGGGAGCTTTGTCCATGCTAGAGTATTCTAATCACTTCATGGAGTTCCATCATGTTATTCCATCTTTGACAGGTGAAGAGTTGACGAATGCTATGAAATTTTAGGACAAGACTGTTTATGTTATCTGATCACAAGTGAACATTTTCTAAATATAAACCATTAGAAATACAGGTAACCATTATCTTATGAAAGAAAAAAAAACCTCAGATAAGATGCTAATGTGAGATGTGATAGTTCAGTTTTGTGCTAGGGTGATAGTTCATCTGGCAGTATCAAGGAAAATTTCAAGGGTGCTTGTGGGGGTGGTTTTAGCTAGGTGGCACATATCAATAGTTATGTTTTGTTTCAAAAATTTGTATGTATAGTACATAAGAAGCCTCATTTCATGAGAAACCTGATTGGATGCCGATCTTATGGTATTATGGGTCACTATTAGCACTTTGGCTGATATTTTACTCCATCTTATAGTGAACATGGATCTATACTGACACCGCTTTTAGGTAAAAGATTAGAAACTCCAAATTGGGTTTGGATTTTTTTCTTCTACCATCTGAGCAGGCAGAATGGTGGTCATGGATGAGGTAGTTATACATCATTGATTCAACATCATTAGAGTATATCTACATAGTCTAGTCAGGCAGCATCTCAGGTCCATGGTCTAGGCCATATCTACATACTGCGGCCTATGCCAAGGGTGATGAGTCCATGTTTTTATCGTGTATAGGGTACTATTATTGTATCATGTACTTTAGATTCTACCTTATTTGATATAATTTAATCACAGTCATTCATATATGTTGGAAATACAAGAATTCAGGGCCTAATAATAGTGTATTCTAGTGGAATGTTGTTTCCTGATACACTATTAGGGGTTAGATCAGAGGGTATATGATAGTGAAAAGATTTCCCCATTGAGAAATATGGGAAGTATTTCCTGTAGAATGTCTTTTTCCTCGACACGATTTTAATTGACTCTATTCTAGAAATGGACTAGCTTATTCATTCTCCATTCTATGTGGATTTCTATCATCAGTGAGTTTCATTAACACCACTAGAGGAAATCACCTAAATTTGTAAGGGTGAATGGTATATCTAGGAAAGTCTAGCTAGACCTAAT
Source organism: Viscum album (assembly GCA_963277665.1). NCBI lineage: Eukaryota > Viridiplantae > Streptophyta > Magnoliopsida > Santalales > Viscaceae > Viscum > Viscum album. The sequence continues at coordinate 877,476,848 of OY728153.1, read as the reverse complement.
TGTCCGTGGATGGGTAGAGTGATAGCCCAGATGGTGAGCCTTTCTATGGGTGGTTGGGGAATTCATCTTCTGTGATTCTATAAAGTAATGGATTGATTTATGGACATATTCCTTGAAAATTTCTCTATATTACCTCATGAGAGAGAGGTTTATTTCCCAACTGATCTAGTTCTTGGTGTGGAACATGGGTCCATTCATTCATATATGATGAAAACCACCCAAATCCATGAACTATAGAATTAGCTTGATGATCAAGATGAAAAGGGTTTTATCCAACCCAACATATCTCCATGAGGGTCACTAGTCTTTTTAATGAAGAAGGAGGTTGGTACCCTTTGATTGTTCATGTATTATCATAGGTTGAAACAACATCTGGTGAAGAACTGAAATCCACTTCCTCGTATAGATTACCTCTTCGACCATCTTCGAGGATAGACTGTTTTCTTTACATTTTATTAGAGGTTGGGCTACTTCCAGGTTCATGTAAGGATATCAGACATACCATGTACAATGCTCAAAGAAGATAAGACATGTAGGAGTATATAGTTATGTCGTTCAAAAATAAAAAATTACCAACAATCATTATGGATCTGATGATTAGGTTCTTCCACTCATATGTAGATTCATTTTGGGTGGTCCTCATAGTTGAAATCTTATTATATTCTCACACAAGACTAAACCATTACAACCATATTGTGACCATTATGAATAGACTATGATAGAACTATCAATTGGGGAAGATAAAATAAATCCACTTTTGGATTAGTAATGTTCACGTATGGGGTCATATCAATTCATAGGTAAGTGTATCACTTTACCTAGAGAATGTTGGTGTCATGGTTTCCTAGGAACATCCCATGAATGTGTTTGATATAAACAATTCCTTGGATATGGATGTATATTACAAGTAATTAATAAAAAGAATTCTCACACGTAACAATATATCTTATTGGATTGATGAAAAGTGGTGTTAAATTCATCTTGTGTAATGAATATGAGAGATCTTTTCCAGAACTGAAGGGGAGACTAACTGCGGTGCGAATCCTGATTCTGCCTAATTTGGGAAGAGGCTAACCTATTTATTTTGATTCTTTATGTGTCGGTTGATAGTATTTATGATATAGTGTGATTGGGATGTAGAATATGGGTCCATATATCTAATTCATCATTATAAGAATTACCCTATGCATAACCTTGATCTATCATCTATGATTCATTGTCTACTTTGTTGGACACACTACTTATTGGGTGAGCAGTTCATTGTTTACCCGAATCATAGAAGTATCAAAAATATATATACATAGTGAGACATGTTTTGTTAGGTAACACAGGTGGGTTTAATACCATTCATCATTTATCTTGGAGCCTTCTTATAAAATCAAAATGGGTAATAATATGGATGACACCCTGATCTAGTAGACTCCAACACAAGCTGTTAAGTACTCTGGTTATGAGTTGTTATTGATGGATTTGGTTTCATAGATGCACCTAGAGGTTCAAGAACAACATTGGAATATATACTTAGAAGTAGTAACATTGATATCATCTATTCTGGAGTGGTTTTGTATGATACAACTATCAGATTATGAGGTACTTGTTCTAATAGAGAGTGTCTCTAGTGAGAACTCACTTCCTTATAGGGTTGGTGATGTGAACGAGATCTTGATATTCTATGGGCATATTTGGGTTCCTTATAAAATATGGGAACATTTCATGTGAGAATTTGATGAATCTTTTTTGGAAGTTAATCCTAGTCTCACAATGTTATACCAAGATTTAAATCATCAGTATTGGTGGAGAGCTACAATGAGGTATATTTCAGGATTTATCCCTCATTTCTCCATCTATCAACAGGTGAAGGGTAAGAACCAGTGATTGGTGATAATTTTACAACCTATATATATATTAATTAATGTAAATGAAGTGACATAAAAATGGATTTCATGAAGGGATTAATGACATCCCCTTGAGGAAGCGATGAGCTATGGGTGATTTCCAAAATGTAGACCAAGGTTTCACACTTTCTACCATTCTGTGGTTCTTTCTCTATTAATGAGCTATGAGTGCCTTACATCAGGGAGATAGTGAAACTTCATGGTGTTTCCCATTATATAATATTTGAATGATAATCCCAGTTTAACTCATCAATCTAGAAGGTGTTTCATAAGAAACTTTGCACATAGTTTCTCTTCAGTATATCATACCACCCTCAGACCGCCAGGAAGTCTGAGCAGGCAATTCAGGTGTTAGAGGATATTCTTCGGGCATGTGTCCTTTATTTGAGAGGATCATAAGAAGATAATATACCTCAATTTGAGTTTTCCTATAGTAAAATATTTTCTTAAATGATTTAGATGGATCAATATGAGTCCTTTTACAGTAGGTCATTTTGTTATCCTTTGTGCTAGTTAGAGGTAGAAGTTGTAGCACTACTCGATCCTCATCTCATTCAAGAGACTTCAGAGAAAGTAAAACTGATTCTGAAGAATTCGGATATGATATGTCTAGGATGATATCTGATATTGATCTCCCTTGATGACCTATAGAGTTTTAGGTGGGGCATCAAAACTTTTTTTGAGTTTCTTCTAGATTTGGTCATAAATGATTTCAAAGATGGGGAAATTTATCACCCCATTACGTCGGGCCTTCCGAGATAGTTGCGGGAGTCCATCTGGTGTCTTATCAGTTGTTATTTCCTTATAGGTTTTGTTCAGAAAACAACATCTTACACATATTGTAGCTTTATTGATATCATAACAACCCATATCATTTGTTTTAACCCAAGGATATAGAAATGTAGGAAGATGCATCTCTTCTAGAGCATCTGATACATATCATTAATCAGAGCATGATGTTCCTTTGAGGCACATAAGTCCCATTATTCCAGGTTCTTTGGTAGAATTCCCATGTTCAAGATGAGACATTGGAGTTGGAGGATGAGGTATGTGTGAAGTGGCTGGAATTATTGTCAATTGATGTTTTACAACAATAAAAAGGGAAACTCATGGTTGAGTTATCTTACTTATGAAAAGTTGTATCATCCTTGATTTTTTCAAAGGCGGGATCCATTAGTATTTGGATTTAATACCTTTCTATGGGCCTTTTAATATTTACTAATTGAGTTATGGAGGTCACAGGGGGTGTCATGGGATTGTTTGAAGCATGGATCCATAATGTTTGGAGATGTAAACTAGGGAACACCGTTTGGAGAAACCATGCAGCCCATCCCACAAGGATTCTATAGTAATGTTTCCTGAGATATTGAGCAACAAGGCTTTTCCAGGTTTCAATGAAATAATGAATGGTTTCATGCACTCCCTTGAATATTTTATAATATATGATTATGATACTTTTTTTATTGGGTATTCATAGTTTTACTAACTATGATCCTAGACCATGAGGGATCCTTTTTAGGCAGTGGTATGACACATGGTTGCTGCACGGTTTGTCCAACTGTGTTACAAGACCGTGTATCCCTACTGGATGAGTGAATTTAAATTTTTTCTTAATAAAACCAAAAAATATAACCCTCCCTTATCCCTCTCATTTCATGGGGATGAACAAACCTCCTTACTATCATTGTTCTCTCCCCCTATATAATATAAGGATTTCCATTGATCCTCCATCTTATCTATGATTCATTCACCATCAAGTGCATTGGGATGCTTGGGGTAAGCTCCACAATCTCGTTCCTTCCATTCCGAGTTTCTATTGTCTTCTATTCTAAAATTCAGGTTTGATCACATTCCCCCCTTTTTTAAGGTATTTGGTGATTTCTTCCATAACTCTCATTCTAGTTCCATGAACCTATGGTAGGTTTTCTCGTTATTTATTGACTGTCTCATTGATTTATGTATGTTATGTCATTTTGCTACACACTGTACTCTATCATCTACACCTCTATGTTCTTGAAAAAATTAAATTAACTGTATTTTCATATCTAGTACGACCCTAGTGAACGAGGAATCTACCTTTTGGTTGATTTTCTTGTCTTTAGCCACCCTAAAGGATGAGTCTTTCCCCTCAAATCCTAATAACCTATTAATTTAATTGTTTGAACACTCACATAGGTGATTTTTTGTTTTAATAAATTCAATTTAATTATATAATTGAATTAATAAGATTTTTATTCCAGGATTTTTGACATTGAGATTTGTTCCTTACGTTTGATACTTAATTTATTATGCTTTATGACTATTCCTACACCATGTTTCTTAATGCCATATTATTATTTCCTTATGCATACATTTATTTTCTAGAACAAAGTGAATTGGATAGAATGCTTACCATATGGATATTGAAACACATTTTTATGCAATGTGATTATGTTTTATATGACTCACTTGCTTACAGGTCGAGAGAGAATATAGGTCCCGACTTAAGGACTTCATGGATAGACTAATTGTGCTCTATATATTGATCAAATGGATGTTCTAGGAATAAAAATCACTTTACTTGGATGGGATCAATGGGAAGATTATTTATACTCATGAGTGACATTTATTCCCTAATAGAGAAATTGTGGATGGGTTCCTTGGAAAGATGGTTATGCAATGTCTTAGGTGATACTTGGTCCCCTATGCACGATACCTGGGGAAGTATTAGAGGTTACTATTCCAAGAGTGATGTGAGAGACACTGTTATGGGTCTATTTGGATGGAATCTGTGGAATTGGTTATATAGTATGGTTCTACAATGACCCTTTGGATTCCTTATATATCACCTTGGATGGGATTTGTATACCCACGCTGGAATTGACAGATTTGTCACGTAGTTTTTTGTGATTCCTTTTTAATAAACAATGAGAATGCATAACTAATGTTATTAGGGCGTGCCATCCAAGACAAAACACAATATTGATGTTGGTCCACACTTGATGTTTTATTTTTGATGACCCATGTATAGACCTTATCACTGGTATAGGTTCTCTTAGAAAATAAACATATGACTCATGCCGAAGTAAGTAGCGACACATATGTCTCTTAGAGAAACTTAAACCATCATTTTTTGCCTTTTTTATTGACTCGAATTTATTATTATTTCAATAATATACATTTTATGTTGCACAAACTCAATTGATCTGGACATCATTGGTGGTGGCCTACTGGGTATTTCTCCCACCATTCTTGGTCCGCCTTTCCTAGGGATCATGGTTGTAGCTATAGATAAAGGGGAAAAGCTAGTATCTAATTCTTGATTGATTTTATACGATGGGGTATGGGAGAAGTGTACTGAGTCTATGCTTGAGAGTCTAGTAATAACAATCTTTCATGTTTTGGGTTCTTTTGTTATCATGTGGTATATTCATGGATCCCCAATCTCCTTGTATATTTTTTAGAGTTATATGGAATTATGATCATCATTTTATTTTATATATTTAATATTCATCTTCATAATATTGTTTAATTTTTTGGATGATTTACTACTATCATCCCTCTAATTTTTTTGTACTATGACTTCAACTACAGTGGGCTACTGGTCTAGTCATTTTAGCTTATAATTTCATAGTTTCTTATTTCTTATATAGCATTGTGATCCACTCGTATCAATAAGGGAATAGTCTACCCATAGACTCACCATAGGCCCTCCTTACTAGTTGGTATCTTTTGGAATATAGGGAGGTGTGTTTGAGGTCATGTGGAAGACCATCTCAGTTCATTGGTTAATGGAATCCTTAGCGAGAGGATACAAAATGTTTCATATATATAATGATTTTATATAAAAAATTTAATTTCACATATTTATAAAATTATTTTCTAAAATGTATTCTAATTTTTGAATATAAAAATAAAAAATATTTACAATGATTTTTTTGTATTGTCTTAAATAGTTTAGTTTTTTATGAATATTGAAATATGGTATTTAACATTACAAGCTAAATGCATGAATTTTTGGGTCATGGATGAGGTAATAACCCATTAGTTCGACCTCAAATTCACCATTTACTATATATATTCATAATATTAATCAGTATTCATCGTCTAGATCCATAATAATGAACTAATGATTAATGTATTGAAGAACACCCCTCCCCCCTTATAAAAACCACTCATCATAACCAATTCTACTTCTAAATACAAAGCATTACAGTTTTCCAAATTTCTAGCCAATTACCTTCCAAATACTCTCCCACACATCCTAGTTCTACTAGTATCATCCAATGAACATTCCAAAGAGCCTTAATGGGTACCTAAAAAAGAGACATCAAAAGGGAGAGGTAAACTCTAAACTAAATTTATTTTCATTTTATTTTTCCATTTAAAACACTCATATGTTCTCCATCCAACTAAAAATAGTAGCCTCAGTATGATAACTAAACTAAAAGTTAAATTTTTTGTGTAACCTAAATCTAATAACCTCCCTAATTTCATTTTTAAAATGAAAATGTAGTTTATAATAAGGTTGGTTCACTTCCTCCATGAAATACATACGGCGTTTTTATCAACTACTATAAAATTCAGTTATATAGGCAATAATATCGGTAAATATGATTTTAATAATTACTTTTTTTTAAATTATTTCATTTTATATAATGGATTTTCAATAATATATTTTAATAAAATGAATCTTATTCATGACAGTCGATAAAAAGACATAAATGAACTAACCACATAATGTCAATGTTTTTACAAAGTAAATTGTCCCTATATTAGTACCCAAAAGGATATTTGGGAACATTTAAACTTATATAAGGATATTCACACAATTTAATTCCTCATTTATAGTTTCATTAAAATTTTAAATGAACATGAATGATTATTCCCATTTAATCCCACCTTAGAACCATGAAATGAATTCTCTCATAATAACAAAATTAAAATTATATATCATTGAAATCTTTATAGATGGACCTAATAAAATTATAGTAAATCAATTATAGATGGAACAATTTCATAATTATGTAATAAATGGATTTAAATTGATTTTATTGGTTGTTATGTTCATGTGCAGAATGATTTTGGAACCTAAGTTAAGTAACCTCACCAAACGGCCTTATTTCTTTTGGACTACACTTTCTCACTATCTATCTTTATATATATATATTGATTATTTAATTGTTATTTTTTATTTATATACTCCCCCAAAATTTATATTTAGTATAATTAACCTTTATTTTATTGGGATATTCCAGTTTTAAATGGTTCCCTTATCAATTTCCCTCGATAAGTAAATTTGATTAATGAGAACTTCTCTATTTCTTACACCATTACAAGTAACAACCCATTAAATAGTTTAAACCAACCCTTTTTTAAATAACTAATTTTATCATAGATAAATATTTTAGTTCATTTTTTTGGTTTATGGATATTTATGTTCCCTTACAAACTTTAATGACTTTATCCCATTTTCTTAAATACATGAAAAAGAGGTGCATTTCCAAGAGGATTTTTAAAATGTTTTTCAATAATTCACATAATTTGGATATATTTTCACATGAAATATTATTTTAAAAAACCAATAATTATTGATTATATTATGTCATGGAAACCATAATGATATTCTATTTGGTTATTCCATATGACATGGTTATGGAAACCATTTCTTTCTCAGGGTTAATAATTTTTTTATGACTTATATTTGATTTCCTTATGTGGAACACATATGAATGTATATGTTATGAAGGGTGCCACCCGATATTTCTCAAATGAATTGGGTGATTTTTTTTCCTCATGGGTGGTTATTTATGGTATTAGGGAGTGAACCTACTCTAAGATGGAACTTTTTCTACCATGTGATGTTATCTTAGTATTTAACACTGACTTATGATATAACTACTTTGTCAATTTAGAATTATAAATTTGAATATTTTTATATATTTATATGTGGATTAATATTCGTATTTGACCCAATTTTTGGTATCTGAGGACCCCATAAATAATATATTAAAAATATAAATATATTTTAATGCATGCAGGTGAACATAATTTTGATATGAATTGTTTTCACATTGCTAGAAAATTTGTATGTGAAATCTGAGACCTCTTTTGAATATAGAATATGGGTTTTACACGAGACATGACATAATGTAGGTTTTCATCAAAAAAAATTTGGGAGGTAACCGTTGGAAGGTGTGTTTTTAAAACAAAAGAAATATTTTTTTTAATTAAATGGCCTAACAAAGACTAATACTATATAAATAAATCATTATAATGTTTCTATATGGTTATATACATAAAAATATGAGTATTGGAGGAGATAATTCTTCATTGATGTTGTAAAACCTCAAGATGTGGATAAACTATCTGATCGAGGTGGATCGAGAGGCAGACATCAAACATAATAGACCTTCATCATTGATGCACAAAATGTTCTTCCCTAAAAATCTATCCTTAATTGAGGTAAGGAAATAATTTTATGGATTCCCACCCAATTATATTGACTAAGAATATATATGATTTTATGCTATATTTTGATCAGTGGTTATCCATTCATCACATGAGCCAAATGAAAATTTTATTTCCTAAATAAATTTATTTTTTCCATGATATCACCGTTTTTCTCAAACGTTATGGTTTTTGGTTAGGATCACATCAGCCAACAATGCTCATCACCATTATTCACATGATTTTCTCCCAATCATTCTTCACATTGTTATTTGTTATCCCATGTAATCATAGTTAGACATTTTCGAGGAGGGTTTGATCCTGGTCAAACCCTCTTATTCTTGTTGATTGTGCGAAACAAAAATAAGATGTTTATTTGGGGATTGATAAGAATGGTTATTAGTTGTTTCCTCAATGTATTTGGGATCTAGATAAGTGATGACAATGGTTTAGTGAAATAGGTGGTTGGAATCCATCCAATGTTGATAGATTGGGTCTGGAATACACTAGAACCAAACCCCTACTGTGAATCGTTGTCGAAACATTGGTGATGGCGGTGAGAGAAATACACATGAATATTTATTATTATTCTATAAAAAATTTACTACATGAAATATACTATGAAGAATACATGTGTTGTAGTCCCCTCGCTGTAGCATCTATGGTTTTGGGTGAAGGGAAATATAACGTAATGTGTGGATGACACCACACACCCTTTGTCCTAGTGTTTCAATCTTAGTGTTTACTATAAGATAAAATGATAATATAATATTCTAGAAAGATAGAAACATTCTAAGTATATGGGAATTTAAATGTAATTATACATGATCGTGATACCAAATATGTCAATTTGTACATGCACACACCCTCACACACGACCATGTGATAGAAGAGCATTGGTAGGGAAAGGGTGGAAAATGAACAACATGTGATACATATACAGATTGTGTAGTCCAATGATGATTATTGATTCATGTCCAAAAAATAAAATTCCTAGGAAGCGAGGACACATTCCATGTGACCCCACATACACACTTTTACTTCTCCTAGGGACTTATAACATTCATATCTTCTTCATCGGGACGTAGTTTTAGTCCTTGAGTAGACTATATAGGGAATTTTTCCATGTAGAATGTGATTAAAAAATTCAGATCAGATTTTCAAGATATGATGAGTGGTGTATCAAGCATCATGCTTCTTATAGTAAAGCTTGACTGCTGGGAGTAATAAGTCATGATTCTCAAAGAGATGTTTTTTTGGTAACCTCTCCCATAGTAATTGCATCGGGGCATGGGTCAACCATACTCACTACACAGTCTTAGTGGAACCACCCATGTCACACCAAATCACAAGTCTTGTATCCATTGAGTAGAACTCCTTATCGTACATCCACTTTCTAATGAGTCCCCTTATATTACCAAGGAATGATTCCTTTATTCAATGAGTGGAACCCCCTTCAAAATAGGGCATGTAAACTCTATTAAATGAGTGGTAACCACTATTGTACTAGGGAACCTATTTTCTATTGTAGATTCTTCCCTCTTGAATCTGAACCATAGTATGTAGGTGAAGGTCATCCACGTGGTTTGTTATAAAAACATTTGAGATTCTAGTCATTGTGGATAGTCATTAAGAGCTTCATGAAGAATCAAAATCCAAGGGTGGGATATGGGGATTGATATTCCATTTATCTCTCGTCTGGGATTCTTCATGAGTATATATATATATATATATATATATATATCTAGGGTTTTGTTTCCCTCTTGATATAGTTTGAGATGAAATCAATAATATCTTTATACTGCTCTATTTTTGATTTTCCTGGAGTCCTAATGGGTATATATATATTCATCTATCCAATAGAGTGACCCAAATATTTTGTGTCTTGGGTACATGAAGGGAATTTTGGAAGAGATGTCAGTGGATCTTATTGGTACTTGGTTTCATTTACAGTTTATGATGGTTAGATATGGAGATCAAAAGACAAGATCTCTTTAGTTTTCCTCTATTCATGTTTTGGTCATCTTGAGGATTCATTTTTGGTTTGGTGTGTATTTTCCATCTATTTATCAATGGCATTATATTTGTTAATTTGTAATATTCACTAGAGTTTATTGCATGCATGGTTTTACTCTAGATGTTTCTATCACTATTCAATTTATCTTTACCTTTTCAAAGAGATGAATTGGTGTGAGTGTGTGTAATATGGTTTAGGCATCCCAATTAGTTTATTACTTCTTATCACTATTCACTATACCATAATTATTCAGAGGTGGACATGGGATTTTTACACATTGCTAGTCACTGTCCAGGCATACCCGAGCGGGTAGGGTCGTGATGGAGTTGTATCAGAGCAATTCGTCCTCATGTTATTGTTGGATTGGGACTAATTGCGAGGATTGATTTAGAAAATAGTGTAATAGATTATGAGTGTATCGTGTCTGACATTCATTCTAGGGGATTTAGTGTTGGTGTGGAGACAGATTTATAGTTTCCAAAAAACACTAACTACCTACTCATCGACTCAAAAAACTATGAATTTGATTATAGGAAACCATTGAAACATGAATCATATAACATTTATTATTTTTATTGTCCTTATTGATTCATATGAACATATATATTCTCATTAAATAGTGGTACAACATGCTGAATTTATGGATGCCTCCACAAAGGTAACCAGTCTGGTCACTCTTACATGATAGTGAAAGTGATCCGTTCAATGATGAAGAATTAGGTTAGGGGCCATATTAGGTGGTGTTTCCTATGGGTGGGTAGGTTGAAGTCCCCCCTTCCATTGAGAAGATGAAAGTTCCATCAGGGTGGGAAGATGATGCAGTTAGTATAAGCACACTATGTGAGTTCCAGTAGTAGATAAGAGTAAGGTTTTACGATGAGCCAAATTCCCAAGAAGATGAGGATTGGCTTGAGTGAGTGATTTGAGTATTTAGAATTTTCTAAACCATGACTGATTATATTCTTTCATTGGTGGCTAGTCTTTTCCATGGAGTAATAAGGTACTGGTAGGGTCCAATGATGCAAACCCTTGACTGTACAATTAACACATGGTCAAACATTAAACATCTATATTGTGAGGATTATTACCATTTGTGAATACATTTGTGTAGATTTAGGACCTTCTTGAGATATACTATAGTGATATAATGATCATTGAGTACAATGTCAGGTTCGTTGACCTCACTTGATACTACCTCGACATTATATGAGATACATTCTTCTAAATGTGAATGTTTTTGCAGGGAATCTGAATAGTCATCTCTTCTATCATTGTCTTCTTTTTTCATACCTACTTATTATGGAGTGCTAGTGTTGGATCTAGTTATATAGAGATTACTTGTAGATGGATGTTGAGCGGTGGGACATGAATTTTTTCATCATGAGGCTGAGTCATCTATAGCAGGTGGAATGTTATAGTCATTAGGGTCTTAATGAAGAAGAACACTACATAGTATGACTCAAGAATGTGGATCTATAGTGAACATTCCACACAGAGGATCGAGCCAACTATTAAAGAAGAAGTGTTATTATTGTGGAGGGTATTGTCACATGGAATGTGGTTTCCAACCAAATGTGTCGAAGAGGGAAAATATAAAAACTATTTATCACCACAATAGATGAAGAATGATAATTAGGGATCTCTTAGTAATGCTCAAGGTGGAACATAGTGAGGTGGTACAGGTAGAGGATCAGGTGGAGCTATCGATAGAGGATCTTCTAATGGGGGTCAACCATACGGTGTACTCCCACCACCACATCTAGGTTCCACACACCTGGATCAGGGAGATGAAGGTTAGATATATGGGTAGCTTTATATTACATAGGGATATCACTAGGCTTTTCATGAGATTATTCAAGCTATGATTTGTTTCATTTAATAATTTATATGTTGTACTAGTACACATAGGTGTGAGTTATTCCATAATCTCCTTATCCCTTGTGCGATAGTTGTAGTGTCATGTTGAGACATTATCCCAACAACAATAGGTAGTATATTCTATAGGGAGTGGCATTTTGATATCACGTATATGCTAGTAGTACGAGATGGTGCTTAGTGGATAGAGTTTTTCTTGGGGCTTCTTTGTAATCATGACAAACCTTTATGAAATCATCATGGGTATAGACTGGTTGTCCATAGTTAAAACCCAGATTGACTATTATTGAAGATGGGTTAGATGTTGTCAGAAATATTGGATGAAATTCTTCTTTGTGGGAATCTTAGATTTCATGGATGTGCAAATGGGTATTGAAAATAGGATGCTTTAAAACATCACTCATTAGTTGGAGAGTTTATCCTTTGACACAATGGGATCTTCACGTATCATGATTCCTTCACTAGAAGAAAAATATATTGGTAAATTCCCTGAGGATGTCCATGGACTACATTCATTAAGGAAGATGAAATTATTCATTAAAATTCACTTAGATACCACATTGATATCATATGGAGGATATCATTTTCCCCTCCTGATCTCTGAGAGATGATGTTTATATTGGAGGACCATTGGGATAAGGGTTTCATCAGACCATGTGTGTCCCCTAAAAGTCTGCATCCATGCACAAGAAAAAATAAAATGAATACATTAGTGATTAAATTGATTACCAATTCTTGAATCATGTAATGATAATGAACATTTACCCCTTTTTGAGGATATGTATCTTCATCAACAAGATTGGAGGTTCTAGTTGGTTCACTATGATAGATCACTTCTTTGGATACCACCTGTCAAGGGTTCGTGAGGTTGATAATATGAATACATATTTCAGATGTATCTATAGACACTATGAGTTCTTGTTGATGCATTTCGATGTAAATAATTCCACTATTGTATTTATAAATCTTATGGATAAGATATTCCAGCCATAGTTGTGTAGATTTGTGGATGTATTCTTTGATGACATAGTCATTTATAATACATCAAAGGAGGAGCATGAAGAGTAGTTGATGACGGTTGAAATCAAAATCTGGGAGCACATGATTTATGGTGAGCACATAAAGTAAAATTTATTGATCCTTGAGGTTCACATTATGGGGAATTCCATATCTGATCATTTTTTATCTATGGACCTGATGAATATTGATGTGGCTCTTTCAGGGTATCCACCTAATAGTTTGTTAGAGGTATGATGTTTTATTAGCATGGAAGGGTAATAAATAATATTTTTGGTAGAATTATATAGGATTATATCCACTATTATCTCCCTAACATAGAAAGGTATTAATTTACATTGAATGATAAGAGTTAGTGATCCTTGAAGGATTTGGGGCTAAGGCTAACCAGAGCTCTATTACTGAGACTACCTGAGGATGGAATTCAGTACGTAGTGTTTTGTGATTCCTTAGAACCTGGGAATTGTTTTGTGTTGATGTTGAGGCATGCAATGATCAGTTATGTTCTAATTTGGTTGAGAACCCCGGAAAAGAACTACATGCCTCATGACCAAGCCTTGATAATGAACATCTTCTCATTGAAGATGTGGAGGTACTATCTTATGGGTGAGATTTATTTCTTACTCAAGCCACCAAAAACTTAATTAAATCATCACCACGAGTGATATTAACCATATTTTGAGTTTATGGTAAGAGTTCATATAGGAATATGAATTCTAGATAGTATAAACTCTTGATAAGGTAAATGTCGTGGAAGATTCACTAAATAGGATTTTATGTACCTTCCTGTTGGAGGAAGCGTCTAAGAAGTTGGATTAATTAAATTTACCCAGATGGAGGATAGGGGTGTAGTTTTTCTTCAATCTATGATAGTGAGTCATCATCTTCATTAGTCTATGAGAGGGGATTCATTGGGAGACATCAACTATCTAGTTCAATATTATCATATATCCTCAAGAGTTTCACTATATTGATATTATAAAGGAGGGGGTATATTAAATTTTTTCAGTGACAGATGGTGGTTCTAGTTATGATGTGAGAGGAGGTGATGATGGATTTTCATGCTACCCCTTTGTTATAAATTACAGTGTGGAAAATATGTTGAAATAACATTGGTTCACATTTGGTGGGCTGGAATGAGTGTAGTGTAACCTTGTTCATCGATCGATGTATCATATGTCAGTAAATGAAAGCGGAGAAACATGTTCCAAAAGGTTTAACACAATATCTTGAAATCCAAGATAGTGAATGGGATGAAATATCCCTAAAATATTTGAAAGTAATTCCTCAGATAGGGAGAGGACATGATGCTATTTTGGTGATTATTGGATGACTTACCAACTCGACACACTTCTTTATCATCAAAGAGAAGACCTTAGCTTAGACTCTGGTAATGTTTTTTATGTGAGAGATTATTTATATTATTGGGGTACACATGATGATAATCTCCAACTACAGTACTATGTACTCATCCTGGATGTGCAGTGTCTTGAAGGAGGCTTTCGATATCTAATTGAGTATGAGCATGGTTTTTCCCCCCATATAGAATGGTAGACCATGTTGACTATGTATGTTTTATTGAATATGATAAGGGCTTGTGTGTAGGACTTCTAAGGTATCCGGGGGGATCACTTACTATTAGAAGAGATTTATTATAATAACACCAATCATTGTACTATTATAATGGAACCTTTCAAGGTCCCTTATCGGAGGACCTTCAGGTCTCCCATTTTCTAGAATATAATTAGTGATACGTCTCTTCTAAGGCCAGAGATGGTGAGGGTGATAGTGGAGAAGGTACAAGTGATCTAAGATAATATGAGAAAATCACAGAGTATATTGAAATACATGGATTATTGATGTTACATGCTCTTGTAGTTAGAGAAACGATACCATATTTTCTTTATAATCCCCCAGGATGTGGATTGCAAAGGTTTGTCTAGCGATCCAAGCTTTACCTGAGTTTCATTGGGCCTTTTGAGATCCAATGGAGGGTAAGAGAGGTGTCTTACTGCTGAGAAATTCCCCACGATTTGGACCAAGTTCATGCCATATTTCATGTGTCATAGATGTGGATAAAAATACTCAATCCTATGAAATTGATTGACTAGGGAGAACTAAAAAAGGCAGGATAAGGCCACATTCATAGAGTACCCAGTAGTGATCGAGGATCAATGAAAGAGGATCTTGTATGGATGAATGATTCCCTTGGATCATGTGATCTAGTAGTATGGGAGTTTGCAATAGAGATGTTAGGATATTGAGATCTAGATGTGGCTTTGGACCACATCCTTTTTATATGGATTGATATTTTGGGGTGAAAATCCATGAAGTAGGGGTGAATTTAACTACTCCAATTTTATGTGATAAGGTCTTTGGATATTTCTATGTATATGTATTTTTTTACTCAATGTTGGCATAATTTTTGGGTCTATCCAGAATAGGAAATTGATATATAGAAATATTAATATATTTTAATGCACTTGTGTGAAAGTCATTTTGACAAAACATTTCGTCCCACAATTAGAGACCTCATGTGGGAAATAAGAGACCATATTTTATTTTTTGAATATGGGATTTACCAATGGAATTACATAAGGATGCTAAGAATATGATGTCCAATGGGTGGTAATTGTTGGCATGTGTGTTTAAATAAATAGATAATTTATTTATTTATTTTAATTAAATAATATAATGTAGACTAATTCTGCATAAGTACACTATCCTGATGATTCTCCATGGTTATATAAATAACCATGGGAGTATAAGAGGAGATAAAACTTAATTGAAATATGAAAAAATGTTGATGAATATTGGTGATCATATCAAGGTGGATCGAGAGGTACGAAACAAACTCCACTGACCTTATTCAATGTTGGTAAATGTGATATTCACTAATGATCAATCATTAATTAAGGCTGAGAACATTATTTATAGATGTAATCCATATGTGATTAAACAATATGGTTTTTATTATGTAATTTTTTTTATCCATGATTATACATTCATCAGACGATCTTAATGAAAATTAAATTTTTTAATTCAATTTATATTTGTTATGCCATGATATCTCAATTGATCCCATAAATTGTTATTATTAATGATGATTTTATCATCTAAGGATCCTAATCACAATTTTTATTTCTACATATCCCAATAATTATTAATTTTCTTCTCCATTGGCAATATGGTCATGGTTCAATATTGTTGGTGTAGGTTCAAGCACGGTAAAACCTCTAGAATCATGTTGGTTGTGTGAATGGTGAATGAGATGTTAATTTTTTGATTAATTGGGGTGGTTTGTGGATCTCATGTGATGTCTCAATGGATTTGGGATATTTAGAGGCGAGGAATGTCATGTGACATGATGGGTGGAGATGTGCTAGATTCAAGTTTCCAGAATATGGACACTAGCAATTAATCGAGAGTATAAATGCCCGAATTTGAACCCTGATATGAATAAAGGTAGAAATAGTGGTGTATTCAGTGTCAAAAATAGATGAAACATGTTTTTAGGTTCATGAACATATTTCCTTAGTTGTGACAGACATGTCGTGTCTTGTGCTAATGACATGACCATCGATAGAGACATTGGTGGAGATTAATGGTAATTCGGTTCAATAACCACATACAGTTGTAAGAAAAGGAGATCAAGAGTTTTTTTCTCTCTCCAGTTTTCCATTATTTTTTTTATCTTAGTACTACATTTTTGGTTGGGAATGTGTTTTTTTTTCTCCTATTAATTTTGGTGATATTTTTCATATATTTATGTAATACCTAGAGTTTTCTGCATTCATGGTTGTACTATAGGTCTTACTGTCCTTATTAAATTAATCTACACCATTACAAGGATGTGTTTGGGTGTGTTTCTTGGTAATTTGGATAAGCTATCCCATTACATTTATACCATCTCTGCACATATCGTTGGAAACCAGAATATTGGTGGCCGGTTTGGGGTTTTCACACCCAGCTGTCTCCTGGAAATGCGGGCCTGGGTGGGTCAGGTTCTGATATATTCTTATGTAATTTTTTATTTGGTTTCCACATTCCTTTTTTACCATTTTTATATAATTCAATTTTCTTTATGTTTTTCCTCTAAATGATTATTCATGAGTCTTTTCTTTTATGATATGATGTTTTCTCTTATGACACATATATTATTCTTCATTGATATGTTTATTCTCTCACCAGAATTTATAGCTCATCCATTTAATTTATGTATTATATAGGTAATCCTATATAGTTTTAGGAGATAAAATGGTTCTAAGAGGTCAATATGGAGAATAAAATATATATTTTGTGTTTTGGTATCAATTTGTTGTATTATAAACCTATTCTTATAAAGACACTATGCCTCACTTTCTATGGGTTATGGTTATTAAATATTAATTTTAAAAATAATGTAAAAATATGTGTAAAAGTCTTGTATTTCTATTGTTCTTATCGTAGAATTGAGTCGTTATTTTTGGGGAATTGGAATAGAATTATTTTTGTGAAAACCTTAGGGATAAGTCGAAGAATAGGAAAATATACTAAAATTTTGTTACAGTTTAGAGTGATTGGTTTATATGAAATTACATCTTTTTCGACATACTATTAGAGGATCTAGATCAGGAAAAATTATACAAAGGGGTAATGACCCCAAAAAGGAGGATTTAGTATCAACTCAATCATAACACGGGGAATGGAAAATAGGGCTTTTGCACCCATGGCGGGATAATCCATTTACCAAATCATTATAAAACATTATTAAAGAAATGAATAGATTTTTATGTTAGAAAAGAGGAAAACATTACCAAATATAACCTAGATTGAAACTTGGAGACTCATAAATCATGATTTACATATCATTTATATGTTATTCTTATAGTTTCATATTTCTCCTTTTATATTATTTTTATTTTAAACATTATCTTTCCTATGTTTATTTTGGATATAGTAAATGACTAAAACAATAATCAATTAATGAACTATGTTTTCATTATTTATTCCTAAGATTTAAATTTCTTAGAAGATTATACTTATACACATTATTTCATATACTGAATGTTTAGAAGAACTAACCCAGAACCACCTAAAAACATAGTGGTCAAGTTATTATGAGAATATAATATTGGGAGATTATTACATGTTATGTAAATAACACCACCCTAATTAATGGTTCTGAGATGAATCCTCCATAAAATATTATCTTATTTCCTTTGGTAGAGTTTTATTCTTTTTAGGGAATGGAATTTCCCTCCTTATATAAATCCAACACCAATTATAGGGGGATGGAAATCACTCTTCACATCTCAAAGAGTTACTTATTCTTCCTCTTGAATGAGATATTGAGTTCTTAATCAGACAGAAAACAATATATCAGTATATATCCAAGAACCCGTACAAAATGGACACCAATGATTTATAATAACTAAATAAATAGTTACAAGAGAATATAAAAAACAGTTTTATACACATGAGTGTATCACCATAGGGTGTTCTAGTCCTCTTCATCAAGAATAAATATGAGAAAATGTTCCTTCGTATTGATTATAATTAACTAAAAGAAATCAAAATAAATAAAAAGTATCACATTCCATGGATAGATGAGATGTTCGACAAATTATGTATGGATTAATATTTATTTAATATCGAATTTTAGTTTGGATATCACCAAATAAAGTTTAATAACAAAATATATTCCCATGAATTCATTTTGAACGAGGTATGAACACAGTGTGTTTTTTAGTGATTCCCTTTGGACTGACTAATGCTAAAATAATCTCTATAGACATAATGAATAGAGTGTGTAATTATTTTCTAGAATTATTTGTATTATTATTTATAGATTATATTATGATATACTCCAAAAGAAAAGAGGACCACAAAGAGTAGATGAATACCATGATAATGACTTAATGAAAGGGAAGATAAGTGAAAAGTATAGTAAATGTAAGTTCCAGATGGAGGGAGTATCAAACTTGGTATTTGGTATCACCAGAAAATGGAGATCTATGGACCCTTATAAGAAAAATGAAATTTAGTAGTTTCCTAGACCAATATATGTAACATAGATCCACAATTTCTATATACATTATGGGTATTATCAATATATTGTGAGAGACATATAAAATTTTTCAAATGCACTAACCAATATTATTCATAGGGGACCAATGTTTTATTAGACTAATTAATGTGATGATATTTTCATGGAATTAAAAAATAGTCAAATCAAACCATCGTTACATATACTACCCATAAGATGGGAACATTTAATGGTGCATTAAAACTCTTCAAAGAAGAGCATGGGATGAATACTAATTTATAATGTTAAATTGATATAATATTCCAAAAGGAAGTTGATTGTTCCTGAGATGAACCACCCAAATCATGATCTATAAGTTAATAACGTAATATCCATACTAAAAGTGGGAGGGGGTGATGGTGAATTATGCCATTGAAAAATTTAAAGCATCATCGTGAGAGATTTAACCTAGGATACAAGGTGTTAATTCTCCTCCACCTAAAAGATTCGGTTTTGGGGAAGTCTTAAATAAATTTTACATAGACTGAATTTGTGGGATATATCATATAATAAAGCTCTACTAACTTCTGGTGTGTTAATCAAGTTCCCGCAACCAGTGGTGACATCTGCAACCGTGCATGCAACCAGTTGGAGTCCCTAGTAGAAGTTTTTATGTTTTATCCACACGTCGACCCCATTATTTGGGAAAATCCAAGTTAGTTATTTAGAAAATTCCATGTTTTTCAGGATGATTCATCATCTGAATTATTTTATATCTTAATCTCATTCCGTAGCCCACAATTTTGAATCAGTTGGAATTATTAATTTAAAAACATGTTTATTAGGTCATCCCATGTTGTGATAGACTAAGGAGCATAGATTTTATTACAATCCTTGGCTCGTTCATGCAAGGGGAATGGGAAGAATCTCATTCAGATGGTCTTTGATGATACACATTGGTTGCAAAAGCTATTGAAAACCAATAAGAAATTTGAAATGTTCTCAAGGGGTCCTCACTTTATAGTCCTCTATACTTCCCCATATTTTGGATCATAATAATGATTGTAGGTTTGACTTTGAATGAGTGTTCTTAAATAGGAGGATGAAAAATGATAGGCACAACACCACTAACAGATGGTTAGATATAATCCATGATGGTGCACTCTTGCTACACTAGTTTCCCACACTGATGTTTTGGGGAACATTCAAGAGGTTTTACAGGTGAGGCAGTGAAATATGATTGTGTTAATACATTATTATATATCAGTATGAAACAATCAATTTATCAATATCCTGATAAAAGGCATGATGTTCTTGAGCATAAAAAATTCTTGAACAAGTAAGAGTCCCTATAACATGCTCCAATATAAAGATGAGTTATGTAATCCATGGTTCATACAGAAGGTCACTATACCTAAGAACCATTATCCCAAGCCACGCAGCCGAAATTTTAATCTCTCATACAACATTGTATATTACACATGAAATTTTATCAGATTAAAATTTATATTTCCCAAACTACACTCAGCTACAAAGGAAAACTATGTAGTAGTAGTTAGGGGTTGAACCCACAAGGGAATATTATAGGAGTTCCACAAATCTTCAAGATCTGTTTGGTTATTATTAATTATGATCACTCTTTGGTTTTGTGGTTTTCTAAGTAATACGTAGTTTGAGATTTAATTAAAATAAATAAAGTGGTTTAGTGTCAATTTTAGTATACAATAAAAAATAATACATAATATAGCTTGGGATTGACATATTCATTAGGTTGCAAAGCGGTGAAAGGTCACCAATTAATCTTGGTCCAAAAATTTGGATCTACATAAGATGGAAACTACTCTTTGTTATAGATATTGTTGAAATCATATGTGTATGAAGCATAGTTTCTAAGAAGAAAGAATCACAAGTTATTAGTTCTAACTGACTGAACTCCAATTCGGTCAAAAATCCTTCATTATTAACATCTAATGTTTATGCTAGTTCCAGAATAATGGGATTGAATAAAAACAAACCTGATTAATATTAATTGGGTTACCATGTTTTGATATATAAATTAAATAAATTCAAAGACACCCCTAATATCAACCCCTAACCCAAAAAGGATTAGTAGAACATGAAAATATTGAATGAACGTACGGAAATAGATTGCCACATTCCTTATGATACCAAAAAAAATTAAATCAAATTAATTCACAATTTATATAAGATTAAATCAATTGAATACTTAATTGAATGAAGAAAATGTATACAATCCAATAACATATTGTTATTTAAATAAAAATAGAGGTTGATTCAAGCATTGTATTGTGACGCAAAAAGAACGAGTTTGTGAGTCTAAAGCAGTCACAAAAAATTAATTACATAATAAAATAAATAAATATAACAAATGGGAAATAAAATAGGAATTAAACAAATAATAATAAAAGAAATAAATTATGCATCTGAACTCCCATACACACATCGGGTTTCTAGATATTAATCGACTTCTAATTTTTCATAATGTGTAAAATATTAATCTTATATAACTCTTATAAGTTTTTTATTCATCTATATTTCATGGAGAATAATTGTATTTAATTTCGTGTACTTAAAATTTGTATTTTTTGCCAATTTTCTTGGATATTGATATTTCAAGGCTTGTATGTTTGGAAAAAGTAGGTTTTAAACATTTCACTGCATGTACAAAGATCACGTCATGTATCTCAAGATATTTTAAATTTGAGTATTTAAATGTGTGTAATATGAATTCTCAATGTGTTAGTTGTTCACGCCATTTACTTGGAATTCATGGAGAGGGATTTGAAATTAACGTTGTTTTTTTACAAATTACATGTCGTGTACTTTAGATTTATGACGTGTAATGATGAATTTTAGTTTTTTTCCAACATATCCTCCTTTGAATCTTTGATTCCTAATTCATATGAAAACACATAGAAACCTAGTGTAATATGAAATAAATCACAACACATTACTGAACAAATATATCAAAAATATGAATATAAATTCATCTTATCATACTGCCAATACTTGAAATATTTCATTTCTTCAAGAAAAAATAACCAAAACAGTGATTTCAAATTAACAATTTTTAAGTTGGAAATATTATTTACAACTATGTAAATAAAAATATGTGAAAGTGAAAAATCTAAGTCCTACTAAATCAATAGTTTAGATAAAACTAGTAATTCCTCATATTTTATTAGTTTATTCATATTTTTTATTCATTTAATTACAATTTCATAACTTTTCCTTAGAGTTAATACCCATTTTTTAATTTACGGCACTATGAACTTTATCTCTTCACTCAAGGTAAAAGATACCTAGATTCAATATCGTACCTTTAATATATTTCAGTAAACAAAGTATTTCATTGGTTATAATATCTCAACGTCATAAATACATGAAAAACAATAATCATTATGGATTAGAAAATATGGTTCAAATGTCTCTAAGGCTATGGGTAGGTGGGACGAAGAAAAAAATAAAGCTAAAAATGACCATAATCTATACAATATAGGGCATGATAATCATGAACAATCCAATAAAGTAACTCCTCATTGAAAAAATCCATGTATACCTTAAAAAAATCTATACGGGTCTATGAATATGTTGTAGGATCGAAATACTGATGTAGATGCTCAATTTACACGAGGGGGGTGAATTGTAAACTTTAAAAATTCCTTTGGAACCTTTAAAGATAGATACGAATAACTATGTTTTCCTTAAGCAAATAAAAGTACTAAGTTTAACAAAGTTAAACTAAGAAAATTCACAACACCTCTAATACCAAATGCAAACTTGGAAAGAGATTCCAAAAGTAGGTTCCGGAAATATGGTTCCGGAAATTGAAACTTAACAAAAGATTACAATATGAGATTATACCTTAAGGCGTATAGAATCTTAATGAAACAGAGTACAAGTAAGGAAGTATAAGAAAGTTATAATTTCCTTATAATACAAAATACAGCGGAAATAAACAAGTAGTAGAACTACAAGTAACAAGATAATAGTCTTTTAACCCAAAGAAAAGGGTATACAACAACCATGGATAAGGGTCCCTTTATTTATACATTCAAAAAAGTCTGTCTTACCCACACCAGGGTAAGTCGTCTATACGAAGATCGGAGTGTCTCTGTCTTGCTATCCCCGCAAGCCCTCAACTTCAAGGTAGTTGGCAACCTCTGTCTTCCTCAGCAAGGAAGCCCTCGAACTTCAAGGTAGTCGGCACCTCTGTCTTCCTATCCCCAGAAGTCCTTGAATGTAATCACCAACATTCGAAGTCGCACGAAGCTTTGAGGGTTAATAAGAGCCTCTCTCTCTAGAAATCACTTCAAGCATGTAATCACATGAGTCAATGATCAGTCAGCCTTTTAGCATAGAGCTCTTTCAAATGAACTCCTATTTATAGGCAAATTTCCAACGGTCGGGTCCTTCTTCCAACGGTCATATTTTCCATGAAATTTGGAAGGACCTGTACATGTGTAACTCAACCAATGGTTAATAAGAAATATAATAGACGACATTGTTTTATAACAAACTTTGTATAACTGAATGTACGACATAGTTTTGGAATGAAGCAAATGTAAGTAAAAACTAATTAATAGTTCAGAGTGTTAAGAAAGTCAAAGGTTTGGAGTCTATCCAAAATGAGGTTCGGAGTCTATGTTAAGAAATGTTCGGATTCTATTTTATAGGAAATCAGAGTCTGGTTTCACCAGAAATCAGATTCTAAATCTGTAGAGTTCGGATTCGAACTACTTAAAAGTTCGGAGTCAAACTTCTAAAGAGTTCGGAGTCGAAATTCTTAAGAGTTCGGAGTCGAACTTCTTAAGAGTTCGGAGTCGAACTTCTAAAGAATTCGGAGTCCAACTTCTAAAGAGTTTGGAGTCGAACTTCTAAAGAGTTCGGAGTCAAACTTCTTAAGATTTCGGGGCCGAACTTCTTAAGAGTTCGAATTAGAACTGCTTCAGAGTTTGGAGTCCATAATTCAGATTAAAACTATATTACAGATCACATCCAAGATTTGGATCCTAAAAACAGAATACTCCAAATTTTCATTATAAGGCTCCAACAATTTGGTTGTGATTCCGGTTTTTGATCTTAAGGTAAAAAATGGCTAATTATAAGAAAATCTAGGTTAAGGTAAATTTCCTTAAGGAAGTAAATTTTCCTTATTTGAGTAATAATAATATTTACTTAAGTATAAGGTGTTTTTGATTTTCAAAACAAGAAGGAATGGAAAAGTCATAAGGAAAACCTTATTGACTGAACAATCTCCCCCTTTTTGGAAAGCACAAACATCCTTTTGAAAAAGTATATAAGGATTTTGAAAATTTTCATTAGACAATTTAAAACTTATCTCCCTTAGTTCATGGATAGAAGTGAATACAACTAACTCCCCCTTAGGCATTGAAACTCCAAGGATTGTATTCTGCGTTTCCAGAGTAGATTTTTCATTATTGTAAGAATGAAACAAAACGTAGTGGGAAACTCCCCCTTTCCTTAAGGATATTTCTCTCAGAAATTTTTCTTTTCTCCTCCTCAGGAATAGTTCTTTTTCCTTCTCCCCTTTTGTGATTTTAAAAAAGAATTGAAGGGAATGGAAAAAAAATTATGCTACCTAAAACATTAGTATACAACAAGAGACAAACCGAACAGATAATCATTTCATTAGAGTTGTGGGCAAAAAAAATTACAAGGAAAGACAATTACAACAAAAGATAGGAGTGGGTTCATTTGTCTTCCTTTTCCTTTGGAATAAGCTACTTCAACAAGGCTTTGAGTTTCTTCAGGTCTCTTTGGTCTTCCTCTCGTTGCCTCTCCAAGGATTTTATCTTTTCTTCATGGGCTTTTAACAGCTGTGTTTGAGCCTCCAAGGCTTCTTTTTGAAAATTCAATAACTCATCCTGCTTTGCATCCTCTGCTGAAACTCAATTCGGAAATCTCTTTCAAATTTCCAATTCTAAGATACTGAGTTAAGCTTGCCATTCAGATCCCTGACCTGTTGATTTCAAACATTTTGTTCCTGGGTCAACTTCTCAGAAATTTCAGTAACCTTTTTGTCCTCCATTCCAAAAGAACTTTGACCATCAGCCTGAAAATTTTCAAAGTGTACTAAATCTTCATCCACTATCTTAGACCACTTGGTTACTTTACTACAAGATTTCCTATGCACGTCATAATCGTTCAGAAAACTTTTTTGTTCAGCTTCCAACTTCACAAACTTATCCATTACCATGGATAAGGAATCCGATTTTTGATTCATAGATTGTTGTAGCAACTGGAATATAGAATCTATAGTTGGAAGAATCGGTATTGTGTCCACCAGCTTTATTAGAGATTGAACCACAAAATCATGCCCATGGGATGATGATTCCGAATCTGAGACTTCTTTTTGAGATTCCTCTTCTTCAACTGTCATCAGCTTCCTTCTAGAGGTACCGCCAACCTCTTTCTTTCTAATGATATCCTTAATATGTGTCTCCATTAAAGTTTTCTTGCCTTTAACAGATTTCGGAATGGATTGCACATTTGGAGAAACTTCCTCAGATTCAGAAACATGAACAATATGATCTTCATCTGGTTTCTATCTTTCTTGTCCTTCTTCAAGATAGTTCCTTTGATAGGATTCTTCTTCATCAAATAGCACATTCTCTTCATCTTCCTCTTGGTGTTGCTTGCCGGCTTCCTCATCTCCCTTCCCTAGAGATACTATTTTTTCGGATTCAGCCTTATAATCCTGAAATTGTTTGATCAAGGTATCTAGATCTTCACTCTCGTCTTATTCTTATTATTCTTCCTCTACTTGTTCTACTTCTTCCTCAACAGCTTCAGCACCTTCTTTCTCAGCTTCTACTGCAGGTTCATTACCCGTGTTCTTTTCTGAAGTGACAAAATTTTTCGTTGATGTTTCTGGTAAATAATGTTCGACTCAGAAAGTTTCCGGAACTGTAAGCCTTTAAAAAGCCAACTATGTACCTTTTAGCAACGATTGTACTAGTTCAGCTTCAGTCATCTTCTTCCTCAACTTCTTTTCCTTGGTTTGTCTTTCCAACTCCTCAGCAACCTTTTCTTTTAATGCCTTATCCTCAGCAGGGTCGAGTCCGAATTGAGGATCCCCTTCCTTCCTCATTTCCTTATCTTTCCTCCATTTTGCTGCTACTTCATCTGTATAGATTTTCTGCTTCTTCGGTTTGGGTGGTGCAGATTCAGTTTCCTCCGGCTGAGGAAATTCTTCATCAGTAACTACTTCCTTAGACTTTCTCTTCTTCCTTTGCTTTTTTAAAGGTTCCGGAGATTGTGTTTCTTTTTCATCTGCTTCAAAATCTTGCACCGATAGGGGGTGAAATTCTCCGGATGCACTAGAAAATCCCATCTTCATTCTCTTAAGCGTATCATCACTGACAAGCATGAGCTTGCAGTTCGGGATCTTTGATTTGCAGGAATCTTTGAAAGATTCTAAGCATCGAACAATCAACTTTGATAATAAGGCTGGATACATTATAATCTGAGCTCTCAGATTTCCTTCTTTTATATTCTTGATCATAACCAAGACATGCCTTATCAGATTTATCTTTCTTAGATTTACCAAAATATCTAAGACATAAATATCACTCTTCTTCAGATTGTCTTTATCTCCTCTTCTCGGAACCAGACAACCTTGCACCCATAGTTGCAGTATTCTATTATTCAGAGTGAGCCGAGCAATCTTAGTAGTTGAATCATCCTTGAGCCCAAGACACTGCAATGCTTTTTCCTTAACGAAACTTCCTTGCACATCTGGAAGTTTGTGAGAGCAAAATTCAGCTTCTCCCTCATATTCTATACCAATTAGGCTTTCTCCCTTAGTGTAAGAAAGTTTATAAGTCATTCCATTAGACTTAAAAGAAAATTTTTCTCTGCCATCTTCCACTAGGAAGGAAACAGACTCATAAAATTCTATGAACAAATCAGTGTAAACCGGATCATGTTTATCTAACTTGGCTATGCAGACGTCTTCCCATCCATTTAGTCTAATATTTTTCGAAATAATAGATTCAAGCTTACAAAAATCCGGATGGACTAACCTTTCTCTGTAAACTAACCACTTTGAAATTGGTTTCGTAGTTGAAATATCTTGTGAAGTTGCATCAATAGACATTCGGAGTGAAGTAGACTGTAGGATTCAGATCAGCTTCACAGGGTTCGAAACTGGCCTTAAGAGGAGCAGCAGGGTTTCGAGATGCAAAATCTTGAAAAACGATGTGGGATGAGTCTCGAGACCCCCTTTTTATAGGCAAAGAAAATGACCGTTGGTCTTCCAATGATCATCCAATGGTTGAAAATACTTTGATCTGATCTGACGGTTGAGAATAACCCCGTAAAAAAATGACTCCGATCTTTTGAGGTTTTTTTTTAAAAAAAAAATCGAAATTGAGGCAAAACTAGAATCTGAAATAAACAATGAAGATACCAGTAAGCAAAATTTGATTATAAAACTATAGATATGGAAATCATAACTTACGGATTGAAAAGAAATATTATTTGAAATTGATAATAATCTCCCTTAAAAAAACTTTATTACAAAAAGTCTAGTACAAAAAAAACATTATGAAAAGCCCAGTCCGAAAATCTTCATTCTGAAAATTGTCAGTACGAGAATTCCATTCCGGAAGTTTTTAATATGAAAAAAAATCCAATCCAGAAAATTTCAATTCCGGAAATTTCCATTCCAGAACTCGTAGTTCCGAAAAGTTTGAAAAAAATCTTAAAAAAATTGTTATTCTAACAAAAAATGTACCCCCCCTATGAAAAGGAGTTTATTACTGTAAGGATACTTTTTCAATAGAAGGTTAATTAAGAAGGATTACCTTACCGTTATCATCCCTAACTTCTATTTAATGTATTCAAATCTATCAGAAGGCAACGATTTTGTGAAAATATCAGCAAGTTGATCTTGTGTTCCGATAAATTGAAGAAAGATATCTCCTTTGAGTGTGTGATCCCTAAGAAAGTGATGCCTAATATCTATTTGTTTTGGACGGGAGTGATGTGCAAGGTTATTACTAAGGTAAATGGCACTTTTTTTATCACACAAAATTTGAGTTTTAGTAAAACTCAAGCCATAGTCTGTGAGTGTGTGTTGCATCCACAACACTTGAGCACAACAACTTCCAGCTGCTACATATTCAGCTTCAGTAGTGGAGAGTGCTACAGAATGTTTCTTCTTGAAGGACCAAGAAACTAGTGAATCTCCTAAGAAATGACAAGTTCCCGATGTACTTCTTCCATCCATTCTACTTCCACCAAAGTCAGCATCAGAAAATATTTTTAGAGCAAAATCATTTCTAGAAGTATAAAATAATCCTAGATCCATGGTTCCCTTAAGGTAGCGAAAAATTCTTTTTACTACCTTTAAGTGAGATTCCTTAGGGTTGGATTGATATCTTGCACATAAGCATACTGAAAACATTAAGTCTGGTCGACTAGCTGTTATGTAAAGTAAACTTCTTATCATACCTCTAAAAGTTGTTTGATCTACTGGTTTCCCAGCTTCATCAAGATCTAAAGAGTTTGAGGTACCAATAGTAGTACTTATACTCTTAGTATTGTCGTAACCATACTTTTTAAGTAGATCTTTAATATACTTATGTTGAGATATGTAGGTTCCTTCTGGTTTTTGAGAAATTTGAAAACCAAGGAAAAAAGTTAACTCACCCATCATACTCATTTCAAACTCAGATTTCATTAGACTTGTGAAAGAGTCGGTCAAAGATTGCTGAGTTGAACCAAATATGATGTCATCAACATAAATCTGAACAATCAAAACATTTTTCTTATCTTTATTTATAAAAAGATTTGGATCTGTATTTCCCTTAACATAGTTATTTTGAAGCAAAAATCCAGTGAGTCTATCATACCATGCTCATGGGGCTTGTTTAAGACCATACAAAGATTTGGTATGTCTAAAAACATGATCAGGATGTTTTGTATATTCAAAAACAGGAGGTTGTTCAACAAAAACTTCCTCTTGAACATAACCTTTATGAAAAGCACATTTCACATCCATTTGGAAATGTTTGAAATTAAAGAATGCTGCAAAGGCAAGTAGAATACGGATAGATTCAAGTCTAGCTACTGGAGCATAGGTTTCTTCATAGTCTATTCCTTCTTGCTGATTATAGCCTTTAGCA
Source organism: Viscum album (assembly GCA_963277665.1). NCBI lineage: Eukaryota > Viridiplantae > Streptophyta > Magnoliopsida > Santalales > Viscaceae > Viscum > Viscum album. Next base: position 877,447,433 of record OY728153.1, on the reverse strand, counting down.
ACAAGTCTAGCTTTATTTCTTACTATGACTCCATTTTCATCATATTTATTTCTGAAAACCCATTTTACTCCAATAACAGAAGTTTCTGTAGGTCTTTCAACCAAGTTCCAGACTTTATTCCTTTCGAATTCATTTAGTTCATCTTTCATGGATTTAATCCAATCATCATCACCTAAAGCTTCATCAGTTCTTTTAGGTTCTAATTGGGAAAGAAATGATAGATGTTCTACTTCATTTGTTAAGTAACTTCTAGTCCTTACAGGTTGATTAACATCACCAATGATACTATCACTGGGATGATTCTTAAGAAACACCTGATTTGGGTTTTGTAAAACCTATTCATCAACATAGGGTAGAAAGTCTTCTGGGGTAAATATTTCAGAAGTATCTTCTAGAACATTATCCTTATCATAAGGTTCTTCTATCAAAGGTTGACAATCAGTTTTTGAAAACACATCTGAGGATGTAGGTTGATGAGGTTTAAAAACAAAAGGATCTGGCTCATAAAATTTTACATGTACTGTTTCTTTAACAGTACAAGTGTTTTTATTAAAAACACTATAAGCCTTAGATGTTGTGGAATATCCTAAGAAAATTCCTTCATCAGATTTTGGTGCGAATTTATGTAGGTTATCTTTAGTATTCAAAATAAATACCTTGCAACCAAAAACTTTGAAGTAGGAAATTTTTGGTTTTCTACCATTCCATAACTCATAAGGAGTTTTATTAAGAAAAGGTCTAATTAAAACTCGATTTATAGTATAGCAAGCAGTACTTATAGATTCAGCCCAGAAATGTCTAGCAATATAATATTCACTCAACATTGTTCTAGTTATTTCTTGAAGAATTCTATTTCTTCTTTCAACTACACTATTCTGTTGAGGAGTTCTAGGTGCTGAAAAATTGTGAGTAATACCTTTCTTACTACAAAAAGTTTCAAAATCAGAATTTTGAAATTCTCCGCCATGATCACTATGAATAGTTTTCAATGGAAGTTTTTTCTCATTTTTAACATGAGCTCTAAAACTTTTGAAATATGAAAAATATTCATACTTCTTTGCTAGAAAATAGACCCAAGTAAATCTAGTGTAATCATCAACTAGGACAAACACATAGTATTTGCCTCCAATACTTCCAGTTTGTGTTGGACCAAAAAGATCCATGTGATCTAACTATAATGCATCAGTTGTTGAGACTTCACCGATTGATTTAAAACTAGATTTATGTTTCTTGCCATATTGAAAAGGATCACAAACTTTAGAAGAATCAAATCTAAGCTCCGGTATATCCTTAACTAGTTTCTTCTTAGAGAGTTTACATAGGTTCCTAAGATTACAATGACCTAGTCTTCTATGCCATAACTAGGAGTGATCTTCCATTGCACTTAGACAAGTTAAATCTTGACTTTTGAGGTCTTCCAAGTTTATAGTGTAAACATTCTCTTGCCTATTGGCTGAGAGAATAAATTCTTCCTTGGAATTGTGAACTAAGCACTTATCATTCCTAAAATTCACAAGGTAACCTTCATCACATAGCTGACTTATGCTAATGAGGTTGTGCATAAGACACTTAACAAAAAGAATATTTTAAATCAAGGTTTTACCAAGAAGAACAATATTATCAATACCAATAATCTCTTCCTTAGCATTATCTCTGAAAGTTACCTTTACTCCTTTCGTTTTGATAATATTTTCAAAAAAGATTTTGTTACCAGTCATGTGCCAGGAACATCCACTTTCCATGTACCATGTATTGTTGCTGGTACTCTCTTTATTTTCCTGAAATCAAGAGGAAAATTAGACTTTCAGAATCCAAACTTGTTTTGATTCGAGATTTCTAGATAATAAAATTTTAGGAACCCACATCTTCTTAGAGAAGTAAGCTTTGTGAAATCCTAAATATTGGGTTTTGTTTAAGGAACAATTCTTTGCCCAGTGACCACCACATTGACACATGGTACAAAATGGGGCACTTTGAGGAACAAAATAATTGTTACTGAAAATAGTTTTTGTATGGGTATAACCAAATCCGGATTTATTTCTTAAAGGTCGTATTTGGGAATACATTTTATAAAAATTTTCTTTACCATGGGTAAAGTTTGGTAAACACTTTTTTAAGGAAAACATTTCAGACATGAGTTTTACAACCAAGTTTTTATCCTCAAAATCATTAGTTTTAGAACTAGAGCTAGGCTCAAAAACATTTTTATTAGAAATTACTTTTTCTAATTATTTAGAAAGTTTGTTCTTGTATGAACTTACTTCCTCAAGATTCTTTAAAATAATTTCAAAATCTGTATTTTTCTTATCAAGATATTTAGAAAGATCTGATATCTTTTTTGTAAGAATAGAATTCCTAGAGTTTGCCTTATCAAGTTTCTTATTGAGTTTGGAATTCTCAATTTCAAGAAGTTCAGTAAACCTAGAGACTTCTTCATAAGTAGGTAATGTATTTTCCTCATCAGAAGATTATTCTTCATCCGAAGAGTTATAATACTTACTATCATTGGAATTTAAAGAAACATTGGTCAATGATTCAGCATTTCATACCTTAGCCATAAAACAATGATTATCGATAGGTAATCTGGCTATAAGAACAAGATTCTTCTGTCCTGAAGATTCATAATCAGAAGATTCATCTGAAGAGTCACCACCACATGCACTACAGGTGTCATTGGCTTTCAAAACTTTCTTAGCTTTAGCTTTATAATATTTATTTATGATCCTGTCTGAATGCCTTTCTTTTCTTTCTTTCTTTTTGAGCATAGGGAAATCTTGTATAATATGTCTAGCTCTTTTTCAGTCATAACATGTAACTTCTCCATCTTTATTATATTTCCTTTCCTTTTTCTTATACTTTGATTGGAAATTTCTCTGGACAGCTATCTTGTTCATCCTTCGAGCAAGATTTGCTAGTTCATTTTCTGAGACTTCACTCTCACTAGATTCTGATTGGAAAATTACATTCTTAGACATGGATCTGGTTACTATCTCAGGAGTCTTAGCTTTCATCTGATTTGAGGTTGTAGTAAAAGCAACAGTACCATTTCCATTTTTCTTCTTGATGTTGTCTGCATCTCTCTTCATTCTGGTTTCATGTTGTAGAAGAGTTCCAAAAAGCTCATCAAGATAGATCTGAGTGACCTTCCTGTTTTCATCTATAGCTGTTCTTTTGGATTCCCACTCATTGGGCATAATATCAATTATTTTATCCACAAGAGCTTCATCATCTAAAACTTTCTCTCCCATAGATTGTAGGTTGTTGACTATAGTCATGAATCTCTGTTGAACTTTACATATTGGTTCTCCATAAGGAAAGTTGATGCCATGATATTCAGCTCTAAGCATAGCTCTTCTAGTCTCAATCACTTTAGAAGTCCCAAAGTGTGTAACCTCTAACTTCTTCCAGATATAGTTAGCTGCTTCACAAGAAGAAATTTGGCTATATATATTTCTAGGCATTGAACACAGTATATTATTGCGTACCTTATAGTTGAGTTGATATTCTTGCTTTTCCTAGTTAGTGAAAGTTCTAACTATATTTTCAGGAATTTTATAATCACCAATAAGCATTACAAAATTATCCACTCCAGTGTTGATAACAAAAGTCTTCATTCGATCTCTCCAGTACTCATAGTCATTACCATCAAATATAGGTGGTCTTGTAGGATTTAGATTATCAATCGAACCAACATTAATTCCTGCCATAATAGAACCACCCTTGGCACACAAATTTGTTAGTAGCAAAAGTTTTGTAATAACAAAGTTCGGAATGAGAATGTTTGGAATGGTAAAGTTTGGAATGGTAATGTTCAGAATGGAATAGTGAGCAAGAAAAACTTATTCGTAAGTATAAGTATTTCAGAAACCTCCTCTGATACCAATTGTAGGATTGAAATAGTGATGTAGATGCTCAATTTACAAGAGGGGGGTGAATTGTAAACTTTAAAAATTCCTTTGGAACCTTTAAAGCTAGATACGAATAACTATGTTTTCCTTAAGCAAAGGAAAGTACTAAGTTTAACAAAGTTAAACAAAGAAAATTCACAACACCTCTAATACTGAATGCAAACTTTGAAAGAGATTCCGAAAGTAGGTTCTTGAAATATGGTTCCGGAAATTGAAACTTAACAAAAGATTGCAATATGAGATTCTACCTTAAAGTGTATAGAATCTAAATGAAACAGATTACAAGTAAGGTAGTATAAGAAAGTTATACTTTCCTTATAATACAAAATGCAGCGGAAATAAACAATTAGTAGAACTACAAGTAACAAGATAATAGTCTTTTAACCAAAAGAGAAGGGTATCCAACAACCTTGGATAAAGGTCCCTTGATATATACTTTCAAGCAGGTCGGTCTTACCCACACTAGGGTAGGCCCTCGATACGAAGATTGGACTGTCTCTGTCTTGCTATCCCCGCAATCCCTCAACTTCAAGGTAGTTGGCAACCTCTGTCTTCATCAACAAGGAATCCCTCGAACTTCAAGGTAGTCGGCACCTCTGTCTTCCTATCCCCGGAAGTCCTCGAATGTAATCACCAACATTCGGAGTCGCACGAAGCTTTAAGAGTTAATAAGAGCCTCTATCTCTAGAAATCACTTCAAGCATGTAATCACATGAGTCAAAGATTAGTCAGCCTTTTAGAACTGAGCTCTTTCAAATGAGCTCCTATTTATAGGCAAATTTCCAACGGTCAGCTCCTTCTTCCAACGGTTATATTTTCCATGAAATTCGGAAGGACCTGTACACGTGTAACTCAACCAACATTTAATAAGAAATAGAATAGACGACATCGTTTTATAACAAACTTTGTATAACTGAATGTACGACATCGTTTTGGAATGAAGCAAATGTAAGTGAAAACTAATTAATAGTTCGGAGTGTTAAGCAAGTCAATGGTTCGGAGTCTAACCAAAATGAGGTTCGGAGTCTATGTTAAGAAATGTTCGGATTCTATTTTATAGGAAATCAGAGTCTGGTTTCACCAGAAATCTGATTCTAAATTTGTAGTGTTCGGAGTCGAACTGCTTAAAAGTTCGAAGTCAAAATTCTAAAGAGTTCGGAGTCGAACTTCTTAAGAGTTCAGAGTCGAACTTCTTAAGAGTTCGGAGTCGAACTCCTAAAGAGTTCAGAATCGAACTTCTAAAGAGTTCGGAGTCGAACTTCTAAAGAGTTCAGAGTCGAACTTCTAAAGAGTTTGGAGTCGAACTTCTTAAGAGTTTGGGGTCGAACTTCTTAAGAGTTCGAATTATAACTGCTTTAGAGTTTGGAGTCCAGAATTCGGATTAAAACTATATTACAGATCACATCTATGATTCGGATCCTAAAAACAGAATACTCCAACTTTTCATTATAAGGCTCCGACAATTTGGTTGTGATTCCGGTTTTTGATTTTAAGGTAAAAAATCGCTAAGTATAATAAAATCTAGGTTAAGGTAAATTTCTTTAAGGAAGTAAATTTTCTTTATTTGAGTAATAATAATATTTACATAAGTATAAGGTGTTTTTGATTTTCAAAACAATAAGGAATGGAAAAGTCATAAGGAAAACCATATTGACTCAACATATGTCAAAAATACATAAATAATATTTCATATCCCTTTATATTTTCCATTTTATTTAATTTTCATAAATAATGTTTTATACAGATCTCACATCCATCACCTAACCACATTGGATCCATTATAAGATAAACCAGTCTAGTAATGGTTATTTCTGGGATTTCTAATACATAGCCAATTTTTGTAATGGAATATGGTGATAATAGAAATCTTTGAATGTAACCATGAAACATGAAGAACAACCTGGTGAATATAACAATGTATATATCCTCAATATCATCATCCTTTGTATGGAAGAGATGAAAAATCCCCAAAACATGATCAAAATAAAATCATTAATCGTACCAATAGTAGGGTAGGAATAGATAATATGATCTGAATGTCTCTATCCTAATATGTTTATTATTGGATACCATGGGAAAACAAAGGATATATGTACATGAGGGTCTCAGATAAAATGTCTCTACACAATCTTCCTTAAAAATTTTAATAGTTTAATTGTGAAATCATAGTCTCCAAAAGAATCCAATTCGTTTATTTATAGGTTTACATTCAAAAAGTATCTCCTAAGAAATATTACGAAAAATAATATGACAATGTAATTCATTAATCCTCTTGGTTATGGGAGTATAAAAATAACTAGAAATCACTCAATGAACTATTTCTAATAATAACTCAATCAAATGAAATCTCAAGAATCTAAAATTAGAATTAAATTACACAACTCAGAAATCATGCAAAAATTATAAATTTAAATAAAATTGTATATTAGTTATATCAAACTAAAATTTGTATTCTTTTTAAATGTGTGTAATGAGATTTAATGTTTAAGAACTATTACAATGAAAAGCTTCTTCTAGAGAAGTAAAAGAAAAAGAAAAAAACTCCAAGTGTATCGATAATAAATATCAATAAAGACACTCCACATATAAAATTATTCAATGTTTTCACTATTTATGAATGTTATGGGGAAGATATAAGATGTATAGAATAGAAAAAAATGAAATAGAAATTTATGGATTTCCAATTAGGGAATCGACAACTCCCCATATTAAAATTCAAATAATGGGGAAACATGTGGGATGGTGAATGGAAATTTGTATACCATAAAAATTATTTTGAAAGAAACTACCTCCACAAGAAAAGCCTTTAGACAAAGTGGTTTTCTAGTATGTATTATTAAATACAGTAGGTGTTAGTGGCAAGAGAAAATAGCTCAGATAGATTCATGAATGGACTATATAGAATTTTGGGAAGACCGATGGATAGAAAATACTAGAATGAAAAATGGACCTATGCACACAATTGATATATTTGTAAAAAAATATGGGTTGCCTCACATAAAGTGTTTATAATGACATAATAATATACACAGATGGGAAAATAATTATTATGTTTCCCACATTGGTTTATAGGTCCTCTTTTTTCTTATATGAACTGGTGATGGTGTCATTTAGCTCAATGATATTCTTAGTGGGGTTAACCACAAAAAAAATATTTCTACCATAAATCTCATTTGGTATAAGTATCTATTGTGAACATCATTCATGGAGATCCTAAAGAAAATGGATTTGGATCTATAGATCCTCACGATGAACTATATGTCATCTAGTTACTGATACATCTCATGTAATATGTTAGATGGCAGCCTGACAGTCTCATAAATCACTATAGAGGATGTAGTAGAGCTATGCATGTCTAAATAAAATAATAATTAAAATGAAAATAAGTAAGAAGGTATTGTAGTAAGAATCATTTATCATATATAGAATTGAATAATCGAACATCAATGAAAACGTAATACAAATAAAATTTAAGAAACACACACTGAGAACATCATTACATCAGGGGTGGGGTAAATTCACCAGACTAAATTATAGGTCCATGATCTCCAAGCTCGACATCAGATGTCTCTACCTGAATAGTGGGGGTATGGTTCAGATATTCCAAGTATCGCTCATCTATGGAGGCATGAGGTGAAGGATTGACTACCATAATAGGTGTCAGGGTGTTTGTAATAAGATCAATCTATGATGGAGGGGTGAGGTTCAAATATTTACTGAGTCCGTAAGCCTAATAGGTAGATCAATTAGAGTAAAATCAAAGGTATATGGAATGGAGGGTCCCTTTCCACATTAATCCTACTCTATATGATACTGCTACTCAGGTGGTTGGGTCTGTAATATATTTTGGGAGGTCAACAGGGTTCATAATGGAGGTAGTGGTGGGGTCTGTAGCAATTGATGTGTGGGAAGATGGAAGGGGATCTAGTGGGGTGGGGGTAGTGAAATGGTATGGATAAGTGAACGACCTGAATAGGTGGTGGAAATGATGAAACTATTTCTCCAGAAGATATTGTAGAACAATCTAAATAGTTTATGGAACTAGTGTGAAGATATAGGTGGGGAAGGGGGTTATGGTATGGTGGTGGTGGATGGTGATTCTAGAAAAACATGGATATTAAGAGTAGTGATGGAATTTGGAGTAGGTGGATCATGAGTGTGGGAATAGGATGGCACATGCAAGTGTGGAACCTATATTGGATTATCAATTCACTCTAGGGACCACATGAATCACTAATCGATCTTCCCCAAGAGTGACATCTTATAGATAACGGGGATATTGATGAACTGCATCTTCCCAAGGAAAGTAAAGGGTTAAGTGGTGTCAAAAATGTCTATATCTTGGGAAATATGTCTGAGGAATCTACCCCCCATTATAGTACCACCAATACTATGTACTTGGGTATCATATCAATTAGAGAAATATCTGGCCATATTAATGGTTGGGCTTCCCATTGATGAGTCTTGGATGGGATCCTCAATATAACTAATGATTTAATGTGTATCTTATCTATCCAAACATGAATGCGATTCTTATGGTAATGAATCCATAAGGTGGAACCTCAAAAAAGGGTGATCTTTTCCATATATGGATCATGGATTCTCTTTAAAGCACTGTTGATCAGTGGTCAATAACCCTATGGATCCTCCATTCCCAGATCTATTCTCATTGATCAGTAGGAAGGAGAGGCAAAAAGCTCATTGGTGTAGATATCAAGTGTGAAAGTGAAATATACTTGGATGAGATCCCAATGCCTTCCACCTGGGTGAATGGTTACATACTCCACATTGATCTATAACATGGACAATAACTCAAGGACGAGCTCCCAATATGTATCCTATTAGACCTAGGTGATGGTGGAGAGGTGCACCTGGGCTATATGATTGATGACCTCCTCAAGGATGTGGATGTTAAAAATAACTTCTAGGTATAGGATCTTTTTTTAACACATCATCTTGGTCTAGATATGAAAAAATAATATGAGATACTCTGGGTGGAAAAGTTATGGAATGGGTATTGGTGTGTCCATGGGGTAGAACCCAAGGGTCCTACAGAGGAGGCCTCAGAGTGGTTTTAGTTTTATGGAGTGGTTAATCCTAATGAAAACAATGATGGGTAGGATATATGAGTGGTAGAAGAGGTTAAACCTACCAGGCACTTGGGTAGTAGAGGATAATCCCCTTAGCCCCTGCATTATATAGTTATGTTTTATTCCATGATGATGGAAGGATAAAAAATGGGTATAAGACAATTTAGAGTAATGGTGTTAAATAGTGGAGTATGAGAATGGAGTAGTTCATGGTAGTAAGGGAAAGGGGAAGAGGGAGTGGCAGTCATATAGAGGGTAGGATCATGTAGGAGATGAAATAAGGGTGGAGCTCAACCATGAATCCTCACTCATGGACTTTGAAAAGACCTTGTGAGTTTTAGGTCATGTATATTATAAACAATTTGTAATACACTGGGATGATTTATTTCAGTCCCCTATATATTACATGTCTTGTAAATGTAATACATGATATGTATTTTTAGGATATAAATTTTAAATATTAATTTTCTATAACTTTTGAAAAGACACTTGGAAACTGTCTCCAACACTAAGAAACTTCAAAAAATATTTTCTAACCAGTCTTAGGTTTCCTCCTTGTTAACACTTAAATTATTTCCGAGACGTGAAAATGCTTCCACCAAGAAAATTTTAAATTTAAGGATACAAATATCATAGAATGTTTCTTGATAAGAGAGGGTATTAAATTTGGGATGACATTCCAGGCCATATGTGTAGTTTAATTCATTTTAATGTGATCACTAAATATATTTTCATTTGGAGTTTTTTTCTTTCTAATTTTTCTACCGGTCATAAAATCATCATTCTCATTAGTACGTGAGAATGTGTTAAAATCAAATGACTCTCCATTTTTTTAGCGGCCTTAACTGAATTTGAAAAAACATATTCTTTTCCAACTATATAAAATATACCTTTAACAATTTACACGAATTTTTCATTTCTAATGGCTAGAAATGATTATCCTAGAATTTTTATATGATTGTATTATTCTCCCATATTCACTATAACAAAATTAAAAATAAATATTGAACTACCAACCTTCACTAAGATGTCCTTGTGTAGTCCTAGTGCGTGAATGAATGAGCCATCAGAATATTGAAGTTTAACTCTTATCAATTTTATTTATACAAGTCCTAGATTTTTAAAGACAGTCATGAGAGTGATACCGATACATGTACCAAAATTGTACAAGGATCATTCAAAATTACATTTCATTTTAGTGTGATTAATTGAAAAATTATGGGGTCTCACATTTTGGGTGGGAGATTCCAATGAATTTTATTGTAGAATTGTCAATCTAGGGGAATTTCTCCCAATTTAAACATCAATGTTTGAAAAAATTAAATTGTTTGAATATTATATCATAATAAGGCATTTGAGAAATTTCCTCTAGAAAGGGGACGTTGATGTACAATTTATAAAACATCTCTATATGGTTTTTGTAATAACCCTCTATTTTAGCTTGTCTTATATTATCTGGAAGGGGAGAGGGGGTTATTATGGTGGTGGTTCAACATATAAATCATCCTTTTAAGGATCTCCTATGTGAGAGATTTGTATTTTATTCTCCGTCTTGATTTTTCCACTGACCCCCTTTATGGGTTCTATGATTTGAAACCTAGTAGATTATTAATGAATTTTTTTCATGTTCTTCGAGTTTCTCTTCTTCACATAAGCATGGATGGTGAATGTCCAACATCATTACCCTCCCGTGGACTATATCTTTAGACTCCTAACATTAAATATTATTGTTTTTATCGAGAAACCTATCTTTAATCAATCTGATAAGGCATGATATTTGGACCACGAGATGCTTGGGGTGGCATAGGTAATCCCTTTGGATTTTCATTTTAGTTTCTTTTGTTTTCATCCTATGATAATATTTCTTTATGAAATTAGTTAGTAGTTTCAAATGATTGAAATAATGATCTTGGAATTTTTGTGCTGGTTTTAGAGGATCTTTCTTGAATTGTTGTTGTTGAGTAGGTGGATAATTATAATATCTAAGGGGAAATGGTTTTGAAATTATTATATCAGTAAAGGAGATGGACCTTGTTTTGGGTACCTAGGAGGTCCCTGATTCTGTAGTGGAACTTATACAATCATCTTTAGATAATAACCCTGGTTCTGTTGTTGTGGCTATCGAGCATACCTTTTATGATGGTAATAGTTTTTATAGTTGGGGTTACTGAAACTACTGAGTTTGTTGATTTTAATTAATGTAAATATAATATTACTTTGTGGTTCCTCCAAACCCGACCTTCATTATTGATATCGATGTGGGAATCCTCACATCTCACAAGATTGTGTCTCCCTAACAAGATTAGGATGTGGAGGTGGTGAAGTTGGTAGTTGAAAACGTTGAAGCTTCTTTGTGAGAGTTTCATCCTTGTATATTAGGCATGTATTTTCCTCCACCTGATAGGTTTCATGTCGGGGAAGTCCACAGAAAATTTTCCATATAATTTAGTTGTGGCATATCATATCTAATAATTCATTGTGGAATTCTTATTTCTTAAAAAATGATTCCACAATCTCCATTAATATCGATACCAGTGCATGAATCTGGTTGGAGTCCATGGAAGAAGGCCAGAAGTTGTATCCAAACACTAACTCCATGAAAACGGTACTTCATAGTTAGTTACATAAAATAGTCACATGCATTCCATTATGATTATATGTACACATAATTGATATTTTTAATCTCATTCCATATATTTCATGTTTATATATGCGGGAATTATTTATCTGAACACATCATTGATAAGTTTTACCAAGTCAAGATGGACTCGGGAGCTCAAATTTTAGGCCTCTACTTGTTTGGGTCCATAATGGAGAACAATAAGACTCTTACACTGATAGTATATGTGGATATTCCATGATTTTAAAATATGAAGCAATCCTTGATGAAATTTTAAATGTTATCATTGGGTTATTTTCATTGCAGTCCACTAGATCTCCCCATGTTATGGATCATATAAGTGAGTCCAGGTTTGATTTCATAAAAGTGCTCCTAAATAAAAAGAATCATAGTGTTGGGTGAAAAGCCAACAATAATAGACATGTCTTAATACATTATGGTGTGCTACTATAGTGCTAGTCGCCCTCCATGCTGTTTAGGGGGGGTGATACTATAGGTTTTACTGGAGAGGGGGAAGAAGATCATTGGGTTTATCCATTGATTAGAATAATCATGTAGTGATAGATATATCGATCTTAGGATTGGAAGGAGTAATTTGTGAGCATAAAGTCTCCTCTAATGAGTCTGAGCTCCATGAATCATGCACTAATCTAGAGAAGAGTGGACATAGGTTGTAGTCCCTGATATGAAAATGTTAAAAGAAAGGTGATGAAAAAAGAATAATCGGGTGTAGTGACATGTCACGACCCGACCTCAGGGCCCGTGCCGTGACTACCCCAAGCCCGCCTTCCATAGGCCAGAGGCTGGCGACTTACACCAAGGCGTAAATCCCGATAAACAGGGAAGGCAATGCCTTTGTAAAGAAAAAACCACCACAGAGTAAGCAAGAAGAAAGAGTAAACACTAAGTGAAAACTGTAACAAGCTGTGATGAAAGTAAAAAGGGGCCGGAAATACAAGACCAACTGTAAAGTACAATTGAAAGGGGAAAACATCAACTGAAAAGAAAAGTCGCAGCGTCAGGCCTTCCTCTGGAAATCCCACCTGAAGGGTGGGTACAGATAGCTCCACTGCTCCTCGGGTCCCACCGTCCACTCCGAGTACGTCCTGCCCAGTGGTCCACCTCCAGGTACCGTCCTGCTCTGCAAGCCTCAACCACGATCAACGATGTCCGTCGTCTGCAACCAACACAACGTAGTGCGGGCATAGCCCATACAGGGGTGAGTATAAGCTACTAAGTAGGGACCCCGATACCCCCGAAGGTCTCCCGAAATCCACAAAGGATAAACGACAACGGAAAGATACAATCACGAAGTAACAACCGACACTGCTTAGGTATATGCCCATACATATACCTATGTCATCAACCCCTGTTCGGATCCAACATCCGAGCCCAAGAACAACCCAGTCCACACAGGAAAGAAAACGTAAATCCACACAGGATAGCACAACACAATCCACAAAGGAGAGAAAAACGTAAATCCACACAGGATAGCACAACACACTCCACAAAGTAGAGGAAAACTTAAATCCACACAGGATAGCATGACACAACCCACAAAGGAAAGCAAAACAGAATCCACATAGGTATACATCGTCGAAAAGGTGAAAGGGATGATCATATATAGATACTGAATCATCTAAGCTGGGACCCACATAGGATACAAGACCTGCTGTATTCATTGATTCATTTATGCTGGGACCCACATAGGATACAAGACCATCACTGAATCATCAATGTTGGGACCCACATAGGATACAATACCAGCATATCTAGGACCCACATAGGATACAAGACCAGCTGTCTTCATTGATTCATCTACACTGGGACCCACAAAGGATACAACACCAGTATTGAATCATCTAAACTGGGACCCACATAGGATACAAGACCAGCACAGCTGGAACCCAAATAGGATACAAGACCAGCTTTCTTCATTGATTCATTTATACTAGGACCCACATAAGATACAAGACCAGTATTGAATCATCTAGGCTGGGACCCACATAGGTTACAAGACCAGCATAGCTAGGACCCACATAGGATACAAGACCAGCTGTCTTCATTGATTCATCTATACTGGGACCCACATAGGATACAAGACCAGCACAGCCAGGACCCACATAGGATTTATAGCACTGATCCCCGTAGGATTGCTGAGTGCTGTAGTCGTCGCCGTCGAATCCACTGAGTATCTCTGTACAGTCATCGTCGTCACAGTAGCAATCGCAGCCAACACTAAGGTTCCCGCACTCAGCAAGCTCATTCGGGAGGGTCCGCTCTACGAGCCAAGAGGCTGATACATCAACTGACATAAGGTCCAGAGTTGATGTATCCAAATGTTCTGTATGTTCAACTGGAACTCAACGTCGCAGACGGCGCGTCAATCGGACGCCCGGTCTGAGAGTTATTGGCTTTTTCGTCACAGGGACCCGGTTGGTTTTTAAGGCAAAACCAACTCGACCGTACTCCACCAGCATCCAAACCTCGGGCGGAGTATGCCAAAAGATCCTTCTCACTTAGAGAAATCCACCAAAGCTGACGGCACGTCAATCGGACGTCCGTAGCTCAAGATATGAGCGTTTCCGCTCCGAGGGCCCGGTTGGTTTCGTGTACGAACCAACCCGGCCGAACCCAAAGTATTCCGAAACCTTGAGTGTGATATACAAAAATGACCGTCTCGATCCAAGGATCGTGTTTCCACTGACGGCGCATCGTTTGGAGGCCCGTAGCTCAAGTTACAGGCAAAAGGCCGAAAATGGTCCGAAGACGGGGGGTCCGGGCCTGGGCCGACCCGGCCCACCCCCCCTGGGTCGGCCGAACCGGGTCGACCCGACCCGGTCCCACCCGGCCGGCTCGATCTGGCAGCTCTGCCCGGCGCGGTGGCGCGGTCCGGCGCGGCGGCGCGGCCTGGGTGCCGCGTGTGCGCCGTGCGCGGGGGAAAAGCCCCCCCTTTGTTTCAAAAGGGTGGCGCGACATTATGCCGCGCCTTTGAATAAAACGCCCCCTCCACGTGGGGGGGGCGCCTCTACAAAAACTGGGGAATTCAACCCCCGGTATTTAAGGATCACGGCCGGCCTTAGGCCGGCCGTTTTTATCACATGCGGGACCCGCAGATCACTCCTCCTTTGCAAACCGGCAGTCGGCACGGCCGGCCGCCTTCCACCACTTCGCCGCGGCCCGATTGTCGCGGCTCTCCTGATCTCCAGCGGCCGGCGAGGCCGGCTACCTCAGTCTGTTCCGCCGCGGCCGTAGGGCCGCGGCTCTTCCTTATCCGTCGGCGGCCGGTTTTCCGGCCACCCCTTCTAGCTCTACCGCGGCTCAAGCCGCGGCCCTTGTTCGATTGGCACGGCGCGACGGCGCCGCGCCCCTCCGCCATAGATCGCTCCTACCACTGCCTCCCTCGGGTTCTCCGGCGCGGTCCGTCGGCGCTGCGTCCCACCACTGCGGCCCGCTCCGGCCGTGGTCCTCGTGATTTCCGTGCGGTGCAACGACACCGCGCCGCCTTCGCCTTAACAACAATGAAGATCAACGAAAGGTGGGAAGGAGGATCGACCGTGTTTGTGCGGCCCGATCTCCTTCCATTATTACGATATCAAGCGGTTCAAGCGAATGAAATAAAACTTAATGACATACTAGCACAATTTTATATCATTAAAATCGATCTAACCCCTTCCTCGTCAAGTGTCGCACGCGCGTTCTTCGCAGAATTGATCACCGCGGAAGGAGGCGATCATCGCGTCGCGGAAGGCATCACGTCGTCGCGGAAGAGCGTCGCATCGTCGCGGAAAACGGTGTGCGTCGACGAACTACGAGGTTCAAGAAAAACAGATTTAATTTTGATAATTTAAGCCATCTTGAGTTAAAAACCACAAAGGAATTTGAAGAATAGAAAACTCTAACCTCAAGAGATGATCGAAGAATTTTGTCGCGGAGGAAGGAACGTCGCCGAAGAACGTTGTAGGAGAGGAAACGTTGGCGTCGCAGCACACGGCGTCGCGTCGTCGATTTCCACGGGTTCAGAGTTCTTCGTCAGTGGCCAGAGTTCCTCGCGTTCTTCGTGTAGGAGGATGAAGAATTATTAGAGGTTCTTCAAAGGTTTAACACATCATTTCAAAGGAGGGTGTGTTGGCCTTATTTTATTAACATGCCAACAAAACGAAAACTTGTTAAGAAACGAATGAAATTAATTCATAGAATTAATTTCAACGAATAAACCGCCCATTTAATTCAACGAATAAAAACTTCCAAATTAAATGGTGCGTTAAGAATTTAAGAAAACGCGTCAGTTGACTTTCATAATGATGGGTTTTCGCGGGTTCCTTACTTAGCACAAAAGAAACGGTGGGGCTCATGCGGGCCCCACACCACAAATATCCTACCAAGAGGGTAGGATATTCCTGGATAGCACCCTATCTGTATCGACTTAGCTTATGCTGCTTTAAGTGGTTTCAAGTGGCTTCCAAGCGGCTTAAGTGAAATAAAATAATGTTGGTCGTACAATTTATTTTATTTCTTAACTTTAAGCCCAAAAATTAAAAACCACACCCGAGAAAATGCAACTCTGGAAGAGGCGTTTCTAAGAAATTACCGGCGCTGCGATTCCATCGGTGCCCTCAGAATTCGATTCCGGGCGCTGGTTCGAAAGTTAGAAAAACCCGCGCGTCCGTTCACTGAACGTACCAGAGCCAAACTTCGGAAAATGATTCTGGGCACAATGGGCCTCAGAATCAGGTGCCGTCAGAAACTGCGTTCTTGAAAAATTCCAAAAAAAATTAATAAAAAAAATTCCTTTAAATTTACGGGTCTTTGCATTACTCCCACCACAGAGCTTTACGTCCCCGTAAAGCTTCAACACAAACTAGGGATACAAAGGCGGTATTGAGCACGCATCTGAGCCTCCCACTTCCATGTGCTCTCCTGGAGGTTCCCGTGCTGCCATATCATGCACACAAGAGGAATCGATCATCCACGTAGGACCCGCTCCTATCGATCCTCGATCTCTACTGGGACCTCCGCAAAAGGTCGCCCCATCATCAACGTCCAGCTCCCCATGGTCAATGATGTGTGTCAGTCATGCACGTATCTCCTCAGATGAGATACGTGGAAGACGTCGTGCACCCGGTGCAACTGAGGTGGTAGAGCCAGGCGATAAGCCACCTCGCCAATCCCGCTGAGGACTTGGAAGGGTTCCATGAAGCGTGGATACAACTTGTCGCCTCGGCAAAATCTATGTAATCCACGTCGAGGTGAGACACGCAAGAAGACGTGATCGCCATCCTCAAACTAAAGAGACCTCCGCCTCCTGTCAGCAAAAGACTTTTGCTGGCTCTGAGCTGTCCTCATCCGCTCCTGGATGACCTGGACCTTCTCTGTCATGGCATGGACCATCTCTGGTCCCACAAGAGCTGCTAAGATTTCTTCTTTGCCGATAAGAGAAATATGGTCTCATCCCATGGATTAACCGCTTTCATTGCCTAATACAGTCAATCCCGACATGGATGATACTAATCCATACCACGGATGACGTCGTAAGGCCTCAACGCTACTACCAAGAGATCCAACCGTTACTCTCGTCTCCAAGGGCTGAGTCACACTTTCGGCATCAGTGTGTGGTAACTGGGTCTCCTCCAGTAGATGTCTCACAAGTGAGGGTCAAGTCAACAGTCAAAACTGGAACCTCTTAGTAACAACACAAAAGAGGACAGGAATGAAAACATCACAATGGTATGCATCTTTTATTATTGCAGCTCATAATACAAAGACGCTACACAATAGCAACAAGGAGCTAGAAGTACAAAGGACGTATCCACTAGTTCCGCTCTTATCCATTTGCTCCCAGAGCTCCATGATCGAAGGCCTCAGCTGCCTGAACCTGAGCTCTCCCATGTCCACCAACTCCCTGCGGTCGGGGTGGACCTCCTGGTGGTGGTGGTGGCAACACCTCGAAGTGTCTCCCACCATCGGCTACTCGGACAGCTCCTCTGCCTCGTCCGCCTGCACCCTGCGGACCACCGTGGCCGAACCTCGGTCTAGGAGGTCCCTCTACCACCTGCTTCTCATCTGTAAGACGAGTCGGGATGTCTCGAGCCATGTGACCTCGCCCGCTGCATGCATAGAAATGCTTGCCCCTCGTGTAGCTGGCTCTCCTTCGGGTGCCCCACACAACCGAATCTTCATCCTGAGACTACCCATCTGATGGTATGTCCCGTTTGAACCTCTGTGTCACCTGTCTACCGCCAGCTGCAGAAGACCCTGTTACGGGCAGTCCTATGGAGGGCCCTGTCACTGGAGCCTGCTCGGTGAGAAAACTCTCCACTAGAAGGGCTCTCTCCAGCACCTCTGCCTGAGTCGGAATGTTGAGGGAGATCATCGAAGCCCTGATCTCATGCGTCAGTCCCTGCTCGAAGGTCAGGGCCCGGAAGAACAGGTCCCTTACCATATATTTGGAGTAGCGTGAGAGATCAGTAAATCTCGCCGAGTACTGGGCCACTGTCAATCTGCCCTGCCGCAGCTGAAGAAGCTCCTGAATGCGGACTGCACAGAGGGTGGCTGGGACGAAATCGGAGCGGAAGATTCTATCAATGTCCGTCCAGAGAAGAGATGCCTCATCATGGACCTGGAGCATCAAGCTCCACCATCGGCCCGCTGCTGCGTGCAGTAGGCTCGCCGCGAGGACCACCATGAGGTCTGCTGGTGTCCTCACTAGCCTGAAAACTCGCACCACTGCCTGCAGCCAGTCCTCGGCTTCCTGGGGGTTTGTCTCCCCGCGGAACCTGGGCGGTCGCTGACGCTGAAACTCGTGCAGCGCGCTAAGGCGACGTGCATCGTCAGGGGCTGGAGCTGGTAGCATCGGTGGCTCGGCGGGTAAAGGTACCGCCGGTGCCTCTGCTGACAAGGAGCCCTGCACCGAGGCCTCGTCGCCCGGTGGGCTGTTATCATGCTCCACTCTCGGAACCCTAGCTAGCTACCGTCGTGGGGCAATCCTGAAAAGAAGCAGGTGCACCACGGTCAGAACTGTATACCTGGTGAGCTGACACAAGTAATCACAAAGAATACTGGAACACACATGCAATCAGTGTTTTCGTGCATTAAGTCAGAAATCATAAGTCAGGGTCCTGGTGTACGGATACGTCGGTCGCCGCACCAACACTGGACTCCCTGAACTGATAACCACACCCAATACGCTGAACACTATTGCTTCACATAGAAGAAATATCAGAGTCTGTGGTAGAACCGACCACCTCTGATACCAATTTGTCACGACCCGACCTCGGGGCCCATGCCATGACTACCCCAAGCCCGCCTTCCATAGGCCAGGGGCTGGCGACTAGCACTAAGGCGTAAATCCTGATAAATAGGGAAGGTATTGCCTTTGTAAAGAAAAAAACCACCACAGAGTAAGGAAGCGGAAAGAGTAAACACTAAGTGAAAACTGTAACAAGCTGTGTTGAAAGTAAAAAGGGGCTGGAAATACAAGCCCAACTGTAAAGTACAACTGAAAAGGGAAAACAGCAACTGAAAAGAAAAGCTGCAGCGTCGGGCCGTCCTCTGGAAATCCCACCTGAAGGGTGGGTACAGATAGCTCCACTGCTCCTCAGGTCCCACCGTCCGCTCCGAGTACATCCCGCCCTGTGGTCCACCTCCAGGAACCATCCTGCTCTGCAAGCCTCAACCACGATCAATGATGTCCGTCGTCTGCAACCAACACAACGTAGTGCGGGCATAGCCCGTGCAGGGGTGAGTATAAGCTACTCAGTAGGGACCCCGAGACCCTCGAAGGTCTCCCGAAACCCACAAAGGATAAACCACAACGGAAATATACAATCACGAAGTAACAACCGACACTGCTTAGGTATATACCCATACATATACCTAAGTCATCAATCCCTGTTCGGCTCCAACATCGGAGCCCAAGCACAACCCAGTCCACAGAGGAAAGCAAACGTAAATCCACACAGGATAGCACAACACAATCCACAAAGGAGAGAAAAACGTAAATCCACACAGGATAGCACATCATACTCCACAAAGGAGAGAAAAACGTAAATCCACACAGGATAGCATGACATAATCCACAAAGGAAAGAAAAACGGAATCCACAGAGGTATACATCATCGAAAAGGTGAAAGGGATGATCAAATATAGATACTGAATCATCTAAGCTGGGACCCACATAGGATACAAGACCAGCTATCTTCATTGATTCATTTATGGTGGGACCCACGTAGGATACAAGACCAGCACTGAATCACCAAAGCTGGGACCCACATAGGATACAAGACCAGCACTGCTAGGGCCCACATAGGATACAAGACCAGCTGTCTTCATTGATTCATCTACACTGGGACCCACATAGGATACAAAACCAGTATTGAATCATCTAAACTGGGACCCACATAAGATACAAGACCAGCACGGCTGGGACCCACATAGGATACAAGACCAGCATTCTTAATTGATTCATCTATACTGGGACCCACATAGGATACAAGTCCAGTATTGAATCATCTAGGCTGGGACCCACATAGGATACAAGACCAGCACAGCTAGGACCCACATAGGATACAAGACCAGTTGTCTTCATTGATTCATCTATACTGGGACCCACATAGGATACAAGACCAGCAAAGCTAGGACCCACATACGATCTATAGCACTGATCCCCGTAGGATCGCTGAGTGCTGCAGTCGTCGCCGTCGAATCCACTGAGGATCTCTGTACAGTCGTCGTCGTCACAGTAGCAATCGCAGCCAGCACTAGGGTTCCCGCACAGAGCAAACTCGTTCGGGAGGGTCCGCTCCACAAGCCGAGAGGCTGATACATCAACTGACACAAGGTCCAGAGTTGATGTAACCAAAAGTTCCATATCGTCAACAAGAACTCAACGTCGCAGACGGCACCTCAATCGGACACCCGGTCTGAGAGTTATTGGCTTTTTAGTCCGAGGGACCCGGTTGGTTTTTAAGGCAAAACCAACCAGACCGTACTCCACCGGCATCCAAACCTCGGGCAGAGTATGCCAAAAGATCCGTCTCACTTAGAGGAATCCACCAAAGCTTACGGCACGTCAATCGGACGGCCGTAGCTCAAGATATGAGCGTTTCCGCTCCGAGGGCCCGGTTGGTTTTGTGTACGAACCAACCCGACTGAACCCAAAGTATTCCGAAACCATGAGTGCGATATACCAAAACGACCATCTCAATCCAAGGATCGTGTTTCCGCTGGCGTTGCGTCATTCGGAGGCCCGTAGCTCATGTTACGGGGAAAAGACCGAAAATGGTCTGAAGACGGGGGGTCCGGGCCCGGGCCGACCCGGCCCAACCCCCCCTGGGTCGGCCGAACCGGGTCGACCCGACCCGGTCCGACCCGGCCGGCTCGGTTCGGCAGCTCGGCCCGGCCCGGTTGCGCGGGCCGGCGCGGTGGCGCGGTCCGGCGCGGCCTGGGTGCCGTGTGTGCGCCGTGCGCGGGGGCAAAGCCCCCCCTTTGTTTCAAAAGGGCGGTGCGAAATTATGCCGCGCCTTTGAATAAAACGCCCCTCTCCACATGGGGGGGGGGCTGCCTCTACAAAAACTGGAGAATTCAATCCCCGGTATTTAAGGATCACGGCCGGCCTTAGGCCGACCGTTTTTATCACACGCGGGACCCGCGGATCCCGCCTCCTTTGCAAACCGGCGGTCGGCACGGCCGACAGCCTTCCACCACTTCGGCACGGCCGGATGGCCACGACTCTCCTGATCTCCGGCAGCCGGCGAGGCTGGCCGCCTCCGGCTGCTCCACCGTGGTCGTAGGGCCGCGGCTCTTCCTTATCCGCCGGCGGCCGGTTTTCCGGCCGCCCCTTCTAGCTCTGTCGTGGCTCAAGCTGCGGCCCTTGTTCGATTAGCACGGCGTGACGGCGCTGCGCCCCTCCGCCATAGATCGCTCCGACCGCTGCCTCCCTCGGGTTCTCCGGCGCAGTGCATCGGCACCGCGCCCCACCACCGGGGCCCGCTCCGGCCGTGGTCCTCGTGATTTCCGCGCGGTGCAACGCCACCGCGCCGCCTTCACCTTAACAACAACGAAGATCAACGAAAGGTGGGAAGGAGGATCGACCGTGTTTGTGCGGCCCGATCTCCTTCCATTATTACGATATCAAGCGGTCCAAGTGAATGAAATAAAACTTAATGACAGACGAGCACAATTTTATATCAATAAAACCAAACTAACCCCTACCTCGTCAAGTGTCGCACGCGCGTTCTTCGCAGAATTGATCGCCGCGGAAGGAGGCAGTCATCGCGTCGCAGAAGGCGTCATGTCGTCGCGGAAGAGCGTCGCGTCGTCATGGAAAACGGTGTGCGTCGACAAACTCTGAGGTTCAAGAAAAACAGATTTAATTTTGACAATTTAATCCATCTTGAGTTAAAAACCACAAAGGAATTTAAATAATCGAAAACTCTAACCTCAACAGATGATCGGAGAATTTTTTCGCGGAGGAAGGAACATCGCCGAAGAACGTTGCAGGAGAGGAAACGTTGGCGTCGCGGCACACGGCTTCGCGTCGTCGATTTCTGCGGGTTCGGCATTCTTCGTCGGAGGCTGGCATTCTTCGCGTTCTTCGCGTTCTTCGCGTAGGAGGATGAAGAATTCTTAGAGGATCTTCAAAGGTTTAACACATCATTTCAAAGGAGGGTGTGTTGGCCTTATTTTATTAACATGCCAACAAAACGAAAACGTGATAAGAAACGAATGAAATTAATTCATAGAATTAATTTCAACGAATAAACCGCCCATTTAATTCAACGATTAAAAACCGCCCAATTAAATGGTGCGTTAAGAATTTAAGAAAACGCGTCAGTTGACTTTCATAATGACGGGTTTTCGCGGGTGCGTTACTTAGAAGAAAAGAAATGGTGGAGCTCGTGCGGGCCCCACCCCACAAATATCCTACCAAGAGGGTAGGATATTTATGGGTAGTACCCTTTCCGTATCGACTCAGCTTAAGCTACTTTAAGTGGTTTCAAGTGGCTTCCAAGAGGCTTAAGTGAAATAAAATAATGTTTGTCGTACAATTTATTTTATTTCTTAACTTTAAGCCCAAAAATTAAAAACCACACCCGAGAAAACGCAACTCCGGAAGAGGCGTTTCTAAGCAATTACTGGCGCAGCGATTCCATCGGTGCCCTCAGAATTCGATTCCGGGCACAAGTTCGAATGATAGAAAAACCCGCTCGTCCGTTCACTGAACGTACCCGAGCCAAACTTCAGAAAATGATTCCGGGCACACCGGGCCTCGGAATCAAGTGCCGTCAGAAACTGCGTTCTTGTAAAATTCCAAAGAAAATTAAGAAAAAAAATTTCTTCAAATTTACGGGTCTTTACATGACATAATCCAAGGATCATACTGAAGGTCGATAATCCTAAGCATAACTTTCCCAAAAAAACTCAAAAAAATGACTGGATTTTATAGATTCATTTATTTTCCATGGGAATTGATCAAATTAGAATTCATATTTCCCACACTACACGTAGCTATTAAGATTTAGTAATTTGAAATCCAAGGTCAATCCCACAGAGATAGATTATAGGAAATATACCTATAATAAATAACCATTTGGTTAGTATTATTCATGATCAATATTTGGTTTTGGTTTTTTTAAAGTTCATATTAGATTGGGATTTAATCATATTAAATAATGGGTTATAGTTACATTTAAAGTTATAGACAAAAGATAATCCTAAATATTTCATTAGATAGAAATATGTATTAAGATTCAAAGTGGTGTAAAATCCACAAATTTATCATGGTGAAACCAATTGGATTTACCTAAGCTATAAACTACTCCATGGTCCAAATATAGTTATGAACCACAGTTCATGAATCATGTCTTATAAGAAGAATGAATCATAAGATAGTGGTCATGCACTACTCAACTCAATTTTGGTCAAGGAACCTTTTGTGAGCACCTATGACGGTCTTGGTAGTTGAAAAATAATGGGACTGAGATTTTTTATTAACATAATTACTATTCAAAGGGTTATCGTGTTTAGATCTAGAAATTCATTCTGTTCAATTATACCTATACACTTGACCCTGAACCCTATGTGGATTATCCACACAAAATGTTATTAAATTAATGATGGAAAATAGAATTCAACATGATTGATGTAGAAAATAAAAAACATAAATCAATCAAACCCTTAATTGATATTATATTCATCAAATTGAATACAAACATGAATGAATAAATAATGAAAAACACAATGACATAATGTTATTGAATGACAAAAAGAGTTTGATTAATGTGTTGGAAAAAAGCGCATAAATTATTAATATTGAAATGAAAATAAAAATTAGTGAAATTAATAAAAAAACTAAAGCAATATAATAAAATCATAAATAAAATGGGAAAGAAACAAAGAATAAAGGATGAAACGAAATTGGGCATTTGAACTCTTACCTATGCGTCGAGTCACCATATTTTTATAGACTTCAAACCTTACATGACTTGTAAATGCTTCATGTCATCCAACTATTTTATGTGGATTCTGAAAAAATATTTTCACCATGTGTACTTTGATTTCATGTCATGTACTTCAGATCCCCAATTTTCTCTAAGGATTTTAGATATTTTTATGTCATTTCATGTATCTTCGACAGATATTAGGTTTTGAAATTTGAATTTCATGTACTGAGAACAGATCATGTGTTCCATCATATTTAAAATTAGAGTATTCTATGAGATGAAATATCAATTCATGTCATCTATGGGGTTCCTTCCTTGTAGTTGGGATAAATTTCTTGTTCGTTAGGTGAAAAGTTGTTTGTTTGATGAGTAAACATCACGTACTTCATATTCATGACATGTAATGAGGAATTTTCTATTTTTCCAGCTTCTCCTCATTTGTTTCCTAAGATACTAATTCATGAATAAACGCATCGAATCCTAGTGTAATATCAAATAAACCATAAATAAACATTAAAAAACTGTATCCAAGATATGAATATAAATTCATATTCATCCTCATAAATTTATTTTTTATTGAAAAGGAGAAGATTCAAGTCAAACCAATGAACATGAAGGAACCTACGGTGGCCTAAAATAATGCGACTTGAGGGTATACCGTCAAAAAATATTAATCCTCTGGTCGTCAAGAAGTTCATATTAGAGAATCATGTGACATCAATGTCATGTCTAGGTAAGGATTCAATATGGCCCACAACTTTATTTCCCTCATGCCAAATGTGAAAAACTTTTATATTGGTGTTTAGCATACCTTTGCATTTTTTAAAGGTGGAGGATTTAAACAATGGTATAGAACTAGTGTCACACAAAGAGTTATGTAGTATCATGAAATCTATTTCAACATCAATGATATCAGTATCCCACTAAAAACAATTATTAGTCCATTTAGAAAATCCTTAGCTACTGCCTGTAGAGAGGAACCATGATGACCGTGGGATATAAATTCCAAAATGACATAACCCCAAGAATCATGAACAACCCATCCCCCCTCCTAAAACCTGAGCTATAAGAACCATTACTGTTATGTTTTACACACATGGATGGATTTTTCCATTGGAACCATTGAGACCTTAATCCATTCCTAGAGGGATTCTTGGCTTGAGTATGAAGTCAAAGTTGTTTAAGGTTCGGGGGCATCATACCATTTGCTGATGAGTTTGACCATGTCGATGAGTAAGTTATGCATTAGTACAGTAATGTTACTCCCTATGGATTGGATCCCCTCATATATTTATTTATTCTTATCCTACCATATACACTAGCATCCAGCATCCATGAAAATGGTTTTATCCATTTTCTTGGGTCCCTATAACCCGAACCATGGAACCATTAGTCTAGGAAAGGTATGTTGATTGAATTTTGGGTAGATAAAGAAGTAAAATCACTAAAGAAGATCCAAAAATCTGGAACCCTATCCCCTTAAAGGAATATATGGTCCCCACTCTCCTCTAAATGGTTTATAAAATAGATACATCTAGAAGAAATGTTGATACCATATATTTTAATGTTCTCGTCCATATGTAATAAATTTTTCCTTATCCCCCAGGTGAAGAAGTTATATTTGGATGGGATTATTTGGGACCATAATACTTTATTTCATCTATCTGTGTGATCCTGGGTACTTAAAATCTAATGTATGTCACTAATATTGAAGGTCCTTTGATTTGGAAGGAGTGAATATGCACATATCTAGTTATGAGTAAATTTTCTTGAGTTAAATATCTCATTCTGATCTTTTTCCATAAGGGACTTGATAAATGTTGGGTGAATTAAAGCCTCCCTTAATATTATGTTTATGTCTCTTCATCCTAGGAAATTGATATTTTCTTCTTTCCAATTTTGGTGCCAAAAGTATATATCACCTGTCTCAAATATCAAAAAAATGTGATGATGGGGAACTGGGATGAGTGGGTATATCATTGACAAGAAGGAGATTCATGTCCTTCAACCATATTTGAGATTGAAGATAATTTTTGTTCATAGACATTCCCCATAAAGTAAATTGTTCTATGATTTACCCTGCAAGAATTGTATTCATGCTGTGGAGGGTGGTAGCTAGGATTCTAACAGTGATCCCACCTTCCATGATGGGCCTTTACATTGTAGCCCAGAAGACCCAATGGAGTTTACCATTAGGAAGAGTATACCATATGAAACAAGTTAGGATATTTTCAGGGGTTGTTATGAAAACTTTCAAGACATTGTTATATGAAAGATAGGGAATACGAGTGGCTAGGAGTACACTATTAACCAACATGATTTGTCCCGCGATGGATAGGTAATGATTTTTAGAGATGAGAACTCAATTTTTTATATTTATTATAATGTAATAAATGTCACAAATAAGAATCATTACTTATGATATTAGGGAACCTAGGTAATCCATTGGAAAATTACCTCATTTAATTTCGAGGTTGAGGCATAAGGAGGTGACCCATCTGAATGCATATTTGCTGGAATTGTATTGGTTTCTCCTCAACTTATTGATGAACAATCTTATCCTGGTGTAGTAATCCTCCAAAAAATTACTGATACCTCTAAACAATATATTGTTTTAATTCATGAAAATAAGGGTTTCATCTTCCAACATAAAGTCTGAGATATAGGGGAAGTTCATCTTTCTATGATAAGTGATAATTTCTCTATTGGGCATGCTTGTTTTGGTGGGGTAGCATAGTTTTCCCTGAGGGAGGATGAATATTCTCAGTGAGATGGGAGTGCCTTTCATTTTACCTCGGATCACCCTAAATAATCCCTGATTCTTTCCCATAAACATAACCACCATCCAATAGGAGTTAAAGAACCCAAAAACAAGTTCATTTTTCCATGGGGAGAACTTCATTCCTGCTAAATCCTTGGTGACGATGTTGTACTCAATTTTATCAAACTCCTAGTTCATATATATCTTTATAATGGTGTTTGATCCATTGGACTTGGTTTTGATGTCTCGGGTCATTTCATAGTCAAAAAGTGATATCCCCTTGAATCCAAAAGCCTTTCTCAATTCAATGTTGTTCGAGAGAGACCAACCGAGGGAGATGGATTTCAATACATCTATTAATGATTCTATCAAGTATTTTGTATAGGAAGTTACACATGATCACTGGCCTATTGTTTAAAATGGGTGAAGGATTCCCAATGAGATGAAAATATAAAATTATATGTCAATAATAACAAAATATGGTTCTGTTTGATCCCCCAGAATAATCTCTCTCACGATCAACACTGTAGACATGAAATAGATTATTAATAATATAACATGAATCATGGAAATGAATATATATGTATGTATATATATATAACATAGAAAGAAAATAGAAATATGTGAAGAATGAATAAAATATGACGTATTTATAGAAAGCAGGGAACCCTGATTACTATTACAAATTTGTCTATTGGAATAGTTATTTGACCATTAGAATAATAATCTTACTACTAGGAACAGTATGGAGACCATTATAATAGTAACCACATATTTTAAAATTTAAAATAATATCAAGTATCATATAATTTTAGAATATGACATACTTATATCATTATACATGTAAATAATATTTTCCAAAATAATAAATTAGGTATTCCTTTTCTTGAAAAACATAAATACTTTAATTTTACATTAATAATAATTATAATGAATTTAAATAAATACTATTCACATAAAATGGATTTATTTAATATTATTATTTTTTATTATATTGATAAGATAATTTTATATGTCCATATGTAAATTTTCAATGGGATACAAAATTGATCCTAATTATAAATTTTTTATTTTCCATGTGAATGATATTTTTATTTTAATTAGTTAATTATCCATATTTTAAAAATTATTTTCATAAAATGGATTTCATTTTTTGAATATAAACATTGAAAAATGGTCATGGTGTGTTTTTTATTTTTCTATAATAATTGATTTTTTCTGAATATAAAATGATGATAAAATATGGTATTGAAAATGACAAGTAAAATACATGAAATTTTTAATCATTACTAATGTAATCACCCATTCTATGAAAATCAAAATCATAATTTACTTTATATGGTCAAAATATTCATCACTATTGGAAGTTTTGAGCCAAAATAAAAAAAAATTATTATGATAATAAAAAACATCCATCCCATCCCCTTATGAATACCACCCCTCACCATCCCTTCTCCTCATAACTTTTAAGCGATAGAGACTTCCTTATTTCTTCTCGATTTCGTATTACATCATCTCCCTACATACCAGTTATCTTTTCCCATCCAAAAAAAATTCCATAGATCCATAAGTGGTTTCTTATAAGAAAAAATCCCAAGGTATAGGTACACACTAAACTATATTCCATTATATTTTATTCTAATTCTACCATCCCTATATTTTCTTTTTCTGTAATGACTCAAACTGTTATAAATAAAATTTACCTTCAGAATTAATTAAATGTATTATTATGTAATATGGTTATAGAAAATAGATTAAATGACTTGTTTTTATTATATTATATCGGATTCATAAGACTATAATGTATCATTACCAAAGATAATATAGTCGTTGAAGATTTGTTAGACGAATAGTATAAATATGGGGTTTTTAAAAATCTAGTTGACCTTGACAAAGTAAATGATGGCCACAACAAGTAGGATTATAACTTATGGAGTTAATTTATCAAAGCTTATGTGGGATATATCATTAGCATGAATTGACCTTGACTAAGACCAAGATTTGATCTAACAACATAAGAATTAGTGAAACGATTCATGGGATAAATTCATGTTCATTGTGATCACATCCCAAACCTTCTATGCCATTCCACCCCATGAAAGTCTCACCATCGCACACCACACCATTATGGAATTATCTAGTACATTAATGTGATATGTATCAAGACCCTAATAATATTATTATGTGAATTATTTTTTATATAATAATGAAAATATTTTTATCCTATTATTTTTACCCTATAAATGTTTTTATATTGATAGAGTAAAATAAAAATAGTATATTTTAGAATATTCAAATTCAATTAAAAAATTTATTTTGATGAATTAATGTATTTTTGAAGATTAAATATTTTTAAAATAATAAAATTATTAAATATTTTTTATCATACATAAATGATCAATTAATTTTTATGAATTTCAAATGTAATTCTAATAAGGGTTCGAAAACAATTATTGTCAAAGCACCCATCGTTTCTTAATAAATGTAAATTTTATTTTTTTTAAAATAAAAGTACACACATTAAAAAAATTATTTTTATAAAATGAATATTATTTTTTTAATCAGAACATCAAAATTATCCAATAGTGAATTTTTCCTAATTTACCAAGACAATCAATGTTTCGGGTAAAAATTAAATACAATAAAATTATAATTTGTGTATCATGAATTCATTATCACCCAAAGTGAAGTAATAAATACTATAAATAATATCCATGATAAAATCTATGTTTTACCGTTAATATAATTATATTTTATGTTTATTTGATTAATTTTATAAATCAGGTATGAATCCTTGAAAACATATAATATATTTTATGGTTTAAATAATTTATTTAAGAGTATGACTCATGTCCACATAATAATGGGTATTATTGTTTTAAATTATTCCCTTTTAATTATAAAATATTAAAAAACACAACCATTTTTCGCAAAATATTGAATATATAATGGGGCATTTCATTGTTTTGGTTATTTTATTATATAGAGTAAAAGATTGATGTTTGGGAAATTAAAAAAAAATCCCCATTCAATTTGTATATTAACCCATGAAATATCCCGTTTATATTCACTAAATATCATTTTATTATTTCCTTACTCTTTTATACCCTCTATTAGGTCCTCTTAGGGAGCCCCAATTCTTTCATGAAGCTCCTCCCATGTATTTGGTGTCACACAATCAGGTATGGGATCCTCAACTTCTCTTCTGTATTCATTTTTCCTTATTATCTAATTGAATATATTTGAAATTACTTATATCAGGATATGTATTTAAATTTTCCAATTCCTACCTATTTTATTTCCAAATGAAGAGATAACCCTTTATCTATCATCAACCCATTTTATGAATTTTTAAGTGACGCCGTTATTCTGCAAAAATTATACCATGATTTTCTATGCCAAAAATTTGTGTATTGAATACTATACCAATTTAATATCAAGATAGTTCAACTTTATACAAATATAAATCATTTAATTTTTACTTACATATATGAATTCCAAAATATAGGTTCTAGAAATAAATTGGATGATAAATGATTCCATGTTTTATGATAAATTAGGAACACTAAATCATGAGAATGAAATAAATTCTATAAGTGCGCCTAAGATTATAGAGCACTCCAATGCATTAGGTAATGTTTAGTCCCATGATACGTCATGTTGGGATAGAGAGTTAACTCCATTAAATTATGGTACTTTTTCCATCCTGATGTCTTGGCTGTTATACATGACCTATGTTTATGATGTATTGTTAATTTGTTAGAAAATTTCCCATGTTATTATTATCATGTTATATCATGACTTATTGTTCATACACTTTTTATTCCCTATTGATATTCCTATTTTATAAGATTTATTACTGGATACCATATTTATTCCATTACATGGATTTATAGATCACCCAGTTTTATGTATCCCCTCAGGTTATCCCATGTTGTTTTAAAATCCATGGAATTTTTGTAGCATGTTAAGGATGTTTTAAAAATGATTGTGTATCCCATGGTTAGGTTGTTATGATATGTAACTAATTCCAAAATACACTATACTTCTCGGTCTTATAGGTTGTATTATGTGTACATTTATCTAATTAACCATGAATTAATGGTTAATAATGAGAGAAGTTGTTATAAAATCCCAATAAATAGAGTAACATTAGTAAAATAAATATATTGATATGTTATTATTATTGTGGTATATCCATTTATACCCACCCTTATTTCATTTCCAAGAAAATCATTGTTCACAATATGGTTGGTTCACCGCCTCCTCCAACAGCATTTTTCATTTTTATCCAAAACCTTTACAAATGATAATAGAAACGATATTAGGGTTAAATACGTTAATAATAAAAATTTTATAAATTCATTAATTTTAACTAATTTTTTAATAATCAAATAGAAATTAAAAAAATTAGTCTGTGGCGGTCAGTGAAATGACCTAAATAAACCAACCACATAATCTTAATGTTTTTACTATGTGAATCATCCCAATTTCTGAACACCAAATGATATTTGGGACTATTTTAAATAATTTAATTAAGTGAACAAAATTTACTTTTAATTTTTTAGTATTATTCACATTTAAAAAACATTGATAGTTATCCATAAATGATCCAACCCTGGAACCATGAAATGAACACTCATAGAACAATGAAAATAAACGTTATATCCCATTGAAATGGTTATAAATGAAGATAACAAAAAAATATAAAATAAAATATGTATGGAAACGGTTCTTAATAAGGTAATTAATTAATCAAGATTGATTATATAGGATATTTAGTGCATGTATAGATCAAATATAGAACCTAAGGTTGGTGATATCTTTGAACCACTCTTTTTATTCTAGATACACATAATCTCTCTTTACCACAAATTATCTCTACAATATTCCTATTTACTTATTATATATTCTATATATATTCCTCCCATATATATTAAAATTCAAATTAAGCTCTATTTAATGGTTATATACATGTTTTAAAAGGTACCATTCTCAATTTCTCTTGATAAGTAAACTCAATTATATGGAAATTATTTTTTACATTACCCATTACAAGCACCACTATACTAATTTTATTAAAGGCAACATGTTTTTAAGAATCACTCATTTATTTGATGAATCAATTTAATTTCATTTCTTCTTATTTGTAAATTATTATTCCCATTCCCTCTTTAAATTCCGGTTACACATTTTTCAAATGCCCCGATAAAGAGGTACATTGGCCTAGATATATCTCTAATGATTTTCCAAGTATTCACCTCACCTAGAAATAGTTTATCATGAAATATTATTAGGATATAATATAATTATTAAATACATTTTATTTGAATACATTATAATATATCGTTTTTTATTCTTTAGGACTGGGCTGTTCAATCCATTTCTTTCCATGTACAATTTTATGCCATATATTTTATTTCCTTATGTGGAACACATATTCATGTACATGTTATGATGTGTGTTCCTAGATAGCACTCCATTAAATTGGGTAATTTTTTTTTCTCATGAGATGTTATGTATGGGATTAGGGATCAATCCTACTACATGATTGAATACTATCAATGATATGATGTTGTCTTGGATGTCTACTTTGAATTTTTCTTATATAATGTTTTATATTGTTGCAAAATTCTTATATTGACATGATCTTATGATTTCATGTAATTTATGTTATGAATCTATATGATTATTCATGAACCTTGTTTTTTAAGACATCAGGTTATGTATTCTAAATAATATTTTTTTCTTCATTACAATGTTTATTTTCTTACATTCATTTACAGGTACCCCATTTCATTATGCATTCCCCAGGTTATTCAATGTAGTGATAGGTGGTCATGGGGATTTAGGAGTTCATTTTGGAAAATAAAATTAGGGTGTTGTGTCTTAGTATAATTTGAATGTATTATGAACATATCCTTCCAAGTACACTAGGCCTCATTGTAACTGGTGGTTTTTATTAGAAGTTTATGTTAAGAATCATTTAAGAATATATATAAAACAGTTGGGTAATTATACCCACCATACTCCATCCATAAATCTTTTTATAATAAGTTGTTTTTGTGATAGTTTTTCAATAAATAATAATATTATATTTTCATCTTTTAAAATAAAAATGATTCAAGAATTCACCCAATAAGTCATTTTATTTATAACATTCCATCGCTGTTAATTTAAAAATTATAAACATTTTAAAAATGTTTTAGGAATACTTATTCCTATAGGGAGGAAAAAGGTTTCAAAGTGTTTCATTGATGACAACTATTAATTTCAAAAATATAATTAAATAACACATTTTAAGTACTAAATTTTATACTATATCAAGAAAAATACTAGTGCATAAATTTACATTTTTGAATTAAATAAAATTTCATAAAAGAATAAATGTGTAAAAATCATATAACACCATAAAAATACGAAGTTAAATAAAAATAAATACATGAAATTAGGATGAAAATATAATAATATACCCTAGGTAAAAGAAAACATGTTATTGAATAAAAATAAAAATAATAGCAATGAGGTAACAAACAGAGATCTATTATTAATTACTGATAGTGCCATCACTCAATTCAATGAATGAAATAATAGATATTATGTGAGAGTCGATAAAGAAATCTATGTATATGATCACCTATTAAACTACTTATCTATAGTATGTATTAAATGATAATAAATACTTATTTAGTAATTGGGGGGACTATATGAGATGAATAACTATTCTATGAGACACTTGATGTAGTGAGAATAAACTCATCCTAATCCAAGGTCACCTACCCAAGAACATGGGGTTTCATAAATAATTACTCATAGAGGGTTAGATTAAATTTAAAAAATAAAAAACATATCAATAATAATAAAGCTAAAAATTATTCTCAAAGAGGCTAATTATCCCCCCCATATATATCCCTTTTAATCGAAAATTCACAGTTACAAAAAAAAGCTCCAAGAGGGCCTTTGAAAATATAATTTAAGAATAAAGTAGAGTATAACTCAATTTCATTATGTAATAAAAATATATAATGGATCTTAAATTTTATTTTAAAACATCCTAATAATTTATTATTTCTCTCCCACCACATTCAAAAACAATTGTCATGAAACATAATTAATATGTGTCATGAATGTTATCAAAACACAAATTAATTTCAAGGAAATTAAATCGATCCTTATTTATAAAGAATTTAATAAAATGATTAATTCTATTTTTGAAAAGTCCTTCAAAAATTTTCCAAATAAAACTAAGTTCCCTTAGTAAATGTTTAAAATACACCAGGTCTAAAATCCCCTTTTATAAATCACATAGAATCCAAATGTATAACCACCACTATTTAGAAGGGATGACTAAATATATATATTAAAAAATAAATGGATTAAAGTGTGGAAAAGAAGTACAAAAACAATAAATATTTTATTTTTCAAAAAGTATACATGGATCCACATTCATTATTTGATAACCTAAACATCATTCTTGATCCTATAACAGCCTCATTCGAATACATGAGTACCAATCTCAACCACAAAAACAAATCGATTAATTGACCAAGAACTCAAACAAAAAGTTAATGATGGAATAATCAGATCCAAACTAACAGTATGGTAGAATAGTGATGGAATAATGATATACAAGGTTAGTCCAACTACTAGAACACTCTTAGGCCAAAGACACCAAATATCCTCAGTTATATGCCCAAAACCATTGGAACATTTTACACATAATCACTGAAACCATAAATAAAACCATATATTCATATACAATATCCCCTTTTGGGACTAGATCTATAATACACATATAAAAATACCATTGAAATTGGATTATTCCACCATGACAGATTGGAATATTGGGTTTAGAACCCTAGAAAAGATATCAATAGTAAATAATAACCCAAATGGGGTGACAAGGGAGAGGAGACAAATAAACATTTGAATAATCGACATAAAAAAGTACTTGGAAGGAATAGATTTAAAAATTTCATGGGGAAAGGATGGAAGTAAAAAAGGTATCCCCACTCTTCCCTTTCTTTACTAAATCCAAAGAGATGATGGTGGTTACAAATAAGAACCCCATAAAAAGAAATAAAATCTCTTTACAAAAATAGGTACATAGTAAGGCCAACATGGCCTCAAACGTTCCATTGTAACCCACCAACATTACATCCCTAGTCAAAACCTCTCATAATGAATTATGACATGGTCCGTTGATAGTGATTCAAGCCCCTGGATTTCCCCCATTAAAACAAGATGTTGGAACATTACCTTCTATTTCGTGAGACACCAATAAACATATATCGCAATTCTCTACCATATTCTAACCCACAAAAACAAATTCTCAAGGTTCTTTTACATATTTTCATGACCCGTATAAATAACCAAGGGGGATTATAAAATCCCAATAACACATCCACACAATATATGACTAGAACCAACATTTTAACTTATAAAAGGATGACATGCTCCCCTCCTTCAAAAAATCCATATGGTGTATCTCTCTAGGAGATATGGTCCATAATCAACATACAATTTATTTACCCTATTTGATTCCCTCTCATAATCTGAATAATTGATTGAGTAACCACCATTTACTAAAGATAAGTTTCACCCCTCTTTTAAACCAGGATTAGCTCCAACGATGTCAGCTACTCAGATACATCCTCCACTGAGTGAGAATTATATTTTCTAAAAAGGGAATATGCCACCATTATTCTTCTCTATAGAGTATAGAATATTTCAATGTCATTGTACTATAGGAACTCTAACCAAAAAAACTAAATTGGGATAATATCTCTCTATGTGATGATTTACCTGAGGTTTCATTGGTCTATGTAAATAAAAAATGATTTCCTAGAATTAATGCCTCCACTTCATCAGTGTGAAGACTACTACATACAACACTAAATCTTGGGACCTGTAATAATGTGCATGGGTTCTCAAATACCTTGATTCATAAGTGATAACTTAATACCTCTACATTAAAATATTATAGTTCCTATCAATGGTGTAATTACAAAATACAATGTACTCAATGACCTCCTCCAAAAACATCAAAATTGGAGCACCGGTCAACCTCATCCCCAACTCCATAAAAGGTCTCTATAACTACTCAAACTAGGTGAATGACCACCCTTATCACATCATGTTAGTAAAATGGGTTCTTATAATATAAATGTCTAATAAGAACCTCCAACATTACCCAAAAAAACAATGGGTACTCTTCACTTATATCATGATCTTTGATGGATCCCATGAAATCACTGCATCAATTTTCAGTAAATCCATAACTTACCCATGATTATGGATGAAATTAGATATAAATTACACCTCATGGATCCATAACTAAAAGTTAAAGATCTTACCATAAATATTGGGCTCTTAGATTATGTCTAGGACTGTCCTAAAATTATTTGAATTCCCCCATTGAAAACATAGTATACAAGAATGTACTCAATGACTACAACTGTGAATCAGACCATGTATGATTGGAAGATAAATTTCATTGTGTCTCTGAACATAGTGGGGGAACTATTCACACCAAAATACTACAATAGGAACTCGTGGTTATTTTACTGAAATTGTAATACCATCTTCAAAATATCATCATCATAAACTCTCAACTAATGGTAGCTACTCCGGAGATCAAAATTTGGAACCAACTCACACCTTTCAACTATTTGAAAAGGTCTTCAATACCTGATCATGGGTAAATATTCATAAAATTTATATTATTTAGGTGAAAATAGTTAAAAAATCTTCATGCCCACATCCCCCATTTAATGAAAAAATTGGAGCCAAACAGGGGGACACGCCTAGTAAGAAAAAAACTATTCTCTCAAATGTCCTCCAACTACACCCTCTGCTTCCTAAATATTATCTTGGATATCTGGTATTTCAAAAAATATATTAGTGTTTTTCTAGTGTGTATTTTTATGTATAAGTAATTATTATAATATGGAGGTATTCATTGATTTTTTTAGAATAGTATCAATATAGTCATCCATTTCTATGGGAATCCAGATGCCAGAAGAACCCATTACATGATGGAAAAAACTCACTATCTAATGGGGGATGGGTTGAAGCCTCCTACTCATGAGCCCCACTAGCTCACCGATAAGATCTATCCCACCCACAAAGAAGAATATCATCCCATTTCCACGATTATATATAATTATCATGTGATGATAATCAATCTGTGTAGACACCACAAAAAACCATCTATAACCATGATTTCATCATATGGTTTCATCCAAAAGATTAATAGATCCAATGAAAAAAATAATTCCACTAAGTGGAAAATCATACAGTCGAAAGATGTGATATATTAAAGAATCACCCATATAAGAACCTCTATATATAGCTACTATGCTAAAGATTCAACTAGAAGGTCTAGATCTCAAAATATTATTATGGGGATATACAATCGACTTGTTCATATGTTTATATGTACTTTATAGTGAGTTGAAAATACATAGATCATACCAAGAATCATCTTCTAAAAATCCTAGTTGTATCCCCCCTTATACTGAAACTGGCCATGCATAAGGATTCCATCCCTTTGATCCAGGAATTGACCACCAAGTAGTAGTGGTTGAAGTATCTCAAAGAATTTTCATCCAACTATATCTCCTCTTTCAGCACCCCCTCTCAACCGGCCACCATGACCAGGACTTGGATATCCCCTATCTTCGTGATGAATAAAAAGTGGTGGTCATTCGATTTCCTATCCTTCCTCCTACTAATGTTGGTTAGTAAATTCCAATGAATTTGACCTTAACTATCCCATGAAAAGCATCATCCCTATCTTTCTTGACATGATCATCTATAAAAACACTATGCTAAAACCCCATATTTATGAGTCCCAAAATGGGTATATTTCCTACAATGAAACAATAATGACTGACACCTTTTAGTTGATGTAGATAAATCAGCCACATGATCTCTACTTCTAACTCCCACCTTCCAGAATCCCCGATCCGGTAATCTAAATAGAACCATGTAATACTCCATCACTCGATCATAAGTGGGAATGTATAAAAATACCATATAGGAAGAGTTGTATCAACGAGGGCCCTACCAAATCACATGCACATAAAAGTCTCCATCTCATACTATATTGAGAGAGTAATGCATGAGTTCGATAAACTTACACTGAAATAAGTAACTAACTTATCACACTTATATTTCTTGATATGATTTGGAATCCACACATAGTAGAAGTTCAAAGGGTAATACACTTCATTGAATAACAATTGTAAGTCTAACCATGAGAGAATTAACTTATTTTGAGTAAGAGTGATAAGAGTACACTAGAACTGTCCCACTCCATGAATAATAATAGTCAAAATAAAAAACAATCTAATCGATTTAGGTCTGAACAAGATTGATGATCCTAACCACCATCTCAAGAAAATCATCTACTATATGAGAGTTTGGCTGAACAATTATCCTTTGCGGTCTCTACCATTGGATATTATTTAATGTTCTATGAATTTGTTCATCATCATTATAACCCAGTTCAACTATTTTCTAATCAGTATTTAGTGGATTTTATATAATCACACTAAGAATAAACACCTCATTATTGGATCCCTAAACCGAGGCCTCATCATTCAACTGATCATTTTCATGATCTTATATTAATATCCTAACATGCTATTATCATAGAGGAATTCTAAAAGATATAATATGTACCATATTTAGATGAGAATATTTGGGGAGCTAACTAAATAATAACATGAAATTAAAAATATCTAATCCAATATGACGCATGTAACATTGTTTCCTTGAAACCAATTTCATGGTATGATGAGTGGACAAGGAGGTTTTTTGAGTCTTGGTGTATGGATGCATCTGTCACCACACCGACACTAGGATCCCTAGACTGGTAGTCAAGCTTGAGATTATCTAAAATCATTTCCTTAATTTTCCCAAACCAAACCTCAGAATGTTTCCAATCAGAAGAACTTATTGGGGGAAAAGTCCATCTCCGATACCACTCTATTGAGATCCAACCCCCAAGGCTTGATAGCTCAAAAAAAATCTATGTGTGAAACCTAAACCTACCTTCAATAGGGTAGGATTTGGTGAAATGTTCATAGTATCTATAAGAAAATTGGGGCCTTAGCCTAAGGTTGCTGTAAAAAGTTAGATAAAATTCTATATAAAACAATATAAAAATATAGTAAAAGACTAAACATATATATTTTAAACCATGCATGAAACAACTTTTATTAAATAATGATGTTTCCCTTGTGGGTATTAGTGAGGTCATAAGTTCATGTATTTCCTAGTACATCTATGAATTCATGTTTTTCATGATTATCTTTGTAATGTCACCCCTTTTTCACATTGATTTAAATATAAAGGTGACAAATACACTCTTAACCAAAAATGGTGTCCCAACACAACAATAACCAAGAAGAGGGAAATATTGAAGGGGGTTGACTCAAAATTTTCAGGGATAACCACAGAACATGGTTATCACAAAGAACCACTATGCTCCACCAAAATCATTGTTGATTTTCCAATCTTCTGCATAAGGAAAAATATGTGAGCGAAAATTCCATGAAGGGTTGAAGATATACATATCCAATTTGATTCCCCAAAATTATAAAATAGAAAAAACCTTATATAAAATAATCAGGAAACCCATAAGTAAGAGTATAAAGGGAAATAATATAGATATTATCAAAAAGAAATTCAAGAGAGGGGGAATGTTGATATATATTCATAGAAGGATAAGAATTATTGGTCATCTAGAATCTCCAAAAGGAATATCTCTTATGAAAATAATCATATGTAATATCAAAAACAATATTAGGGAAGGATCCCACTCTTCACTATTGTACTCCATTAATGAGGGTGTACTAACTCTCATGGAAGAAAGGATCCCCATTAGATCTTGATGATAGGGGATAACCACATCATAGATAGAAGAAATGCCCACTATGATGTTTGAGGGTATGTTGACTCTGCACATGAAAATGGTATGTTGGACACGTTCCCTAGTGTGATAGGGGAGTACCAACCACTATATCTATATGACGATAAATCATAACCACTACCATCAACCAAGTGTTACTAAAGGTAGTTTTGTGTTCATAAAATAACATGTTGTATCTATAATTCCAAAATTAAGGCCAACATCACATATAAACACAAAGCGGCTTAGAATAGGCTAATTGGTGTACTAGATCTGAGCCTTTATGAATGATATATTAATGTTAAACATTTATAAAAAAAGTAAATGGTGTGAGACCTTCCCTGAAAACATGGTTGTTTCTTCCCCTATTTTTGTATTTTATGGCCATGTGAATATACATAGTGTTTACAATGAGTAAATGAGGTGTCTTGGAATCCAGGGGTATGTTGTGGTCCTATTCTCCCATGATTGTGAACTTAGGCCCATGCCTAAAAATTATAGCTTTCCCCATGTACCTTATTATTTTACACTACCAAATTGTTCCCATTTAAATGGATTTATAAATATACATGGTTTTTATCATTCATATATACCATGACGGTACACACTGAACTACTAGAATTTGATCACACAACATGTGGTAGTCCCACATATTGTGTGATATTTAACTCTATCTAAAATCCCAGTCAATATAGGTAGGGGACTACAGAACATGTTTTCTAGGATTACACATTGTGTATGTTTAAATTTTAGAGAATCCCATGAACTCTTCTTGCATTCTGCATGTGCCTCAACCACCATTTGCTTCATCTCAAATCATGTTGAGGAACTTGGGTATATGGGTGACCACACATAATATGTACTTGTTAGACCAATTCTAGATACTCAAGGAACTTGAGAAGGAATGAAATGACACCACACCACCACTATAACATCCAATGATTTTGGAATAAGAATATTTTATTCAATATGATATGAAACCGGAAACACCAAACACAAAAAACCGAGGATATATTATTATTTTAAATTTAAACTCTTCGATAGATTTCGGAACACACAACCCTGAGCCAAAAATGACACATAATATAGTATTCCATTATAACCTAGCTGTTAAATTTCTATATATGATTAGTACATACTAAATTATGAATATTATGGTTATATATTAATTATAAATGAAATAATATTCATTTAAAATAAAAATAATTGTGTTCTAAAAAGTTGTACTGTTCAAAAAATGGTATATCCACCCTTTGCGCACATAATTTAAATTTAAATTTTAACAATATTAGAAAATTTATTTTAAAATTTAAATTAATTTTTCAAATCATAATATCAAAATTAAATTTTATTTTTTATATATTTTTTAAATGTTTGATTTTTCAATGAAAAGTGAAAAATTCTAATTTTTATTAAAAAATTCATTTTTTCAAATAATTTATATGGATAAATTTAATTATAAATTGTTTTTAAAATAATTTATTTAAATTAATTTTCAATTTAACTAATTTAGGTCCTTTTGATCAATTTAATTTTAAATTTTCATAACAATGGCTTCTAAAAATAAGAGAATTTTTCTTTGGAATCTCATTTTTTGCAATGTGTCTACCTATATAATTTTAAATTGGATACTACCAATTATGTGAATTTAATTTTGAAAAATGGATTTGAAATTTATAATTATAGTAGTATATATTATCTAATAATTTTAACTTAATTATTTTTATTATGAATATTAATGAAGAAATAAATAATATATCAATTATGGTAAAACATATTTACGGGGGCTTAAACAAAATATATAAGGGTAAAAGTGACAAAAAACTAGTCCAAAACCAATATTATGGCCATATTTCAGCATTATCACTTATAGGGGTTGATAATAAATATTTTAGAGGTTTTTCATGATAAAAAAATTAATATAATTGAATCTATTCAAAAATTTCATGGGTGTTTTCTCCCCTACTTATAAATGGCCACCCACTATCCTCCTATCCTCAATCTTCCAAATCCATTTTGTTTGGAAAATACCTAGCCAAATAACATCATTAATACTCTAACAAAATCATATTTGTTACAACCCAAGGTTTTAAAAAAACATTAATGCATGAAGCACTGAGTCTATACATAATGAAACATTATTTAGAATATAGTTATAAATTAACCATTCAACATTATTTTCCCACTTCAATGATTTTAATTTTAAAAAATGGACATCTACAGTTGTGATTAGTAAGTTGTTTGGAGTCTTATAGAACCAATTTGTTTTTTTGGTGAATAGTAACATGACCTTATGAATAGAAATATGAATAGGTTTATGAAACTCATGAATATTGAATCATGTTATTATTTATATATCCTTATGTTTATAAAATAATGAGATCTTTATTAAATTTTCATAGTGATATAAAATGAGTTATAGTTTGTAATTTTTTTTTGGAATAATATATGATTTTCTTAGAATATATTTTTCTTCTTATTCATAATTTTTTTTTCTAAAAAATTGAATACATTTTTGAATTCTAGATATCGAAAAAATGGTTAGAGGTATTTTTTGGGATTTTTCAGAGATATTTGAATTTTCAATGAATAATAAAAATATAGTTTTATGTTTTTAGTTTGTTTGATGACATCATAACAATGTAATAATTTTGGTCGACTCATGAAGAATAAAATATGATATGAGGTGTCCCAAGTGGCCATTACCATTGGAAAAAACTACGGGCAGGCCCCTGGTTTTTCAAATAGCACTAATGAGGTGTCCTTGGAAATTAATTAAAAACTCCCTCACATTCACTATAAATACTACCCTCACCCCTCTTACTCTCACACCTCTCAAAGTTTGAGAATTTTTTAAATTCTACCCAATCTGCTTCCCAAATATTTTTCTAACATCTATGTTCTATTCACCTCACCAAAAGTCCAAATTCAATGACCATAATGACAATCTCATGGAGAAGAGATCGAGAGGTAAAGATCCTCTTTTATTTTCTTATCTTTTCTATTCAATTATTTTCTTTTCTGATACTATATTCTCTGAAACTCATCCAAGAGGCATGAAATCTCCATTAATATATATAATCTA
This sequence comes from Viscum album, assembly GCA_963277665.1. NCBI lineage: Eukaryota > Viridiplantae > Streptophyta > Magnoliopsida > Santalales > Viscaceae > Viscum > Viscum album. Next base: position 877,404,607 of record OY728153.1, on the reverse strand, counting down.
TATTTTTACCATGTTTCTGGAAATATTGATCATCATTCTTCTTCTTCACTTACTCTTATTCTAAAAATAAAAATAACATTTGGGATGTGTTGATTTACCAACACCATAGATGATGTGTATTCAATTTTCTTATAATACCTTCAAATCATGTTGTAAACCAATTTTAATGGTTGAAAAATATTTCAATGTGAATTATATGACATCTATTATGTTCTGAAATTAACTTATATGCATAATCTTAAAATTATATGATGAAATTTCATTATTATCGATGAACCACCAAAACAGTCTATGAAAATATCACTAATGAATTTTCTAATGATTAATTATCATACAAAATAACAAAAATTATTCATAGAATAATTGAAAAGTATGAAAACATATTAACACAATTTCATTCCAATTTTTTAGTTTCTCTTCCATTCTACAAGAACATCCTTTACGAACCGACCATGGAAATCGGGTAAAGCATGCACCCAAAATAGTAGAAAAAAAGAAATATTTATTAACAAATGGGCCAAATGATGTTATAAGATTTTCAAATAAGGTGTTATAAACATGATTATCTTCATTAAAATAATAATAAAATTATTTTAACCAATATACAGGATATTTAAATAGGTTTTATGTAATGAGAACGTAAGGCAAGGGAATTCATAACCCGATTTCCATTCATTGGATTAACCATATACATTATGGATTTTGTGGTATTATGATTAATTGAGTGATGAATTTTTTATTATATTATGATTTATTATGTGTTTTCATAGTTTATATACATATTACTTTCATTCAATTAATTATCACATCAATTATATGATATTTATAAGGGACGTTTCTAAAAAACTCTTATTTTAAAATTCTATTTTACAAAATTCGAAAGCAATGTTTTTATGAAATTTTCTATATTTTATGAGTATATTATGGTTCATGGGAATTTTTTATGATGATTTATGGGACCTATATCTCCCTCCAATGCATTGGGTATGTGTATGATGGAGTTCTACCATATGTTTAGTCCAAATGTATCAACGATGGTTGCACCATAAGGTAGCTGTAAGGGTTACATTGTATGGTATTAGTGAGGGTTAGAAATCAAAAGGTAGACATGAGTGTTACAATATAAGTATGCAATTACCCAATTTACCATTATTGTTATATATATATTCTTTAATGTTTTATATAAATCACATATTTCATAATTTAATTATATATGGGTGAGAAGTATATGTTGGTGAAAATGATTTCATATATTTATAAGTATTCATGGAAAATGGTTTATCCCCTTTTTATATCCCTTACTGAGATTTTTATGATCATATTTTTTTGAAATGTTTTCCCCTGGTTATAAGGATGTTTTAGAGAAATAAGTAAGTCATGTTAAATGTTAGAGGTATTTTTCAAAGAAATAATGTTCTTGTTTGGTAGGAAAGAATCATGTTTTGGAAGAAATGGATACTGTTTTAATGGTAAACAATTTATATTCTTGAGGGTTGATACGTATGAGTAATTTATTTTATAAAATTATAAACTAAAAACATCATTTTCAATGAAAATAAGGGAAATCTAGTTGAAATATATTGATTATGCAATGTCTATGGATGAACCATTATAGTTGGTATTAGAGCACGATTTAGATAACCTGAAGAGTTAGTATGATGTTAGAAAAAAAAATTATTTTTACCTTATGATTATGTTTAAATGGTAGAAAATTTAAATATTACCATTTTTTCATCAATTATATGTCTGTTCAGAATTTTTTTCAGCAGAAGAATCATGGAAGCGAATGTTGGAAAGAACTGAGAGGCTGATATCTTTCCAAATATGCATATAAGAATGGTGGGAATTAGAACCGATTAGTTTTTGATAGTTATGGATTGGATGATATAGGAACTAAATGGTGGTTTAATCTAAGAAAGAGAACAACCAATGCTACCACAAATGAACATGATTATAGTGGAATATTTTATTAGGCAACACCATCATGCTTTTAGTGGATCTTATGAACTAATAGTGGCTAAAGGATGGATTAAATCCCTTGAAATGATATTCAATGTTATGTGACGTCTATATAATCCAAAGGTTTGCCTTTAATTTTTTCATATTGAACATGAAGATGATATTTGGTGGTCATTGGTCGAGAATATTAGGGATAGAGATGGGATTGAAGCCTTAGAGTGTGATGAATTTAAAAATAATTTCCTTGAACAATATTTTCATAACTTGGTTCGACATAGGACAGAGAAACAATTCCTTGAATTAAGGTAAAATGTGGAAGATTTAGTGGTTTTGTATGAAGAAGACATCACCTTACTGGAAAGGTAAACTCCTAATCATATTCGAGATCATGATAGAAAAATCAATCGCTTTTACTCAGGATTGAAGCGAAGACACCGAAGGGCATTAGAATCCCGATAATTAAAAACTTGTGAGAAACTTGTATGATTTTTTGAGATGTCGGACATGATGTTTGTTATTGATCACTTGTACTTTGAAAAAAATATGTAGATGTCCATATTGAATGAATTTGGTAAGAATCTATCAAAATAAATATGACTTTAAGAAAGTCTAATTTCTAGTTTGTGAAATGTGTGGTAAAAGGTGCCCAAGGTATTGTATTACAAAAACCCATAAGTGTTTTTGATGCAGAAATTTTGGACATATAGATCAAGATTTTTATTAAAATGATCTTAATATTATATCTGATAAGAAAACTGTAAAGTGTTTCAAATATGGTGAGATTGTACATTATGAAAATTCATGTCTAAAGAAAGATTTGAGGGATGGAATATAACTAGGCTTTGAGAAGAAAGGTGTAGTGAGATCCTTTGTGACTACGTCAAAAGATTTCGGGCCATCCAAAAAATTTGTATCAGGTTATTTTTTTTCTACTCATAATTTTCTGAAGTCTTGTTTGATACAGGTTCTTCAGAATCCTTTATTTATAAGAAATGTTCTAGTAAATTAGAAATTTCACCCCAAGAAATGAGATCAGAACATATGATTAAAATAGTAGGGGGAAATGTTATTGGAAAAAATCATTTTAAGTAATATTAATTATTATATATGGAAATAAATTACCTGCAAACTTTTTTTTCTGTACTAGAGTTTGATGTCATTCTAGGTACAGAATGGATTTCTGTTTATCTTTCTAAGATTGATCATAGATCTGAAGATGTTTTTTTAGAAATAGTTTTAGTTTTTAGACAAGAACAAACCCAAAAAATTGATAACATGTTAGGAATTAGAGAAAATAATAAAATATGGAAATGGATGTTATCATTATCATATTTTTGAAAATAAGAGAACTATTTAGATTAATGTTTTTCCAGTGGTAAATGAATTCCCCGATGTTTTTCCTAACGACATACCAAGTTTTATACCTGATTGGGATGTTGAATTCAAAATTGACTTAGTTCCTAAATCTATGATAATCTACAATACCCCTATCGAATGTAATAAGGAGTACTTCTTGAATTGAAAAATCAACTGTTAGAGTTTGTTGGTAAGGGTTTCATTTTCCATAGCACTTCACCAAGGGGAGCTCCAGTTTTGTTCGCTAAAAATAATAATGGTTCCATGAGAAATTCCATTGATTATAGATCTTTGAATAACATTACTATTAATAAAAAGTATGATTTTATTCAAATTGATGACTTGATTGATCAGATGTAGGGATAATAGTATTTTTCTAAAATTTACAAGACATATAGGTACCATCAGTTTATGGTGAAGGAGGATGAAATTCCAGAAATTTCTTTTCGAACTAGATATGGTCATTATGAATTTGTTGTTATTCCATATGGGTTAACTAATGGACCTATTGTATTCATGGATCTTATGAATAGAATATCTCACGAGTTGTTGGATAAATTTTTTGTTGTTTTTATTAATGAAATTATGGAATATTTTTAATGTACAGAGGAGTATGAAAAACATCTAAGGGAAATTTTTGGAAACATAAATTAGAGGAAAATTTAAGGAAAATTTAGATAATGTGAATTTTTCATTCAAGACATTTATTTCCTTGGTCAAACTATTTCTAAAGATGAAATAACTATTGATCATGAAATAAATAAAATGTTTTTAAGAATTTCCAAGACCCAGTAATACAACCAAGATATATATTTTTCTTGGTTTGATAGTCTAATACAAACAAATGGTTGAAAACAATGAACAGATATCTAGTCTACTAACTATGATTACTTAAAATGGAGTTAAATTTATCTAGACAAAAGAATGTGATGATTGTTTTCAATGATGGAAAATAATATTGGTGAATACTCTAATTATGAACTTGCCTTTCAAAAATGGAGTGTTTTCCATAAATAATTATTCTTTATTAAATAGACTTGGTTGTGCTTTGATGCTGAATGATGAGGTAATTTATTGTGATTTAAGATACCTAAAAACCCATGAGTTAAATTGTCCCATACATGATTTGGAATGAGAAGTGGTATTTTTCACTTTATAAATATGGAGGAATCACTTAAAGGGATCCAAATGTGAAATATAAACTAACCACAAAATACTAAAGGATATATTCAATTCTAAGGAAATAAATGTGTGGCTAAGAAGATGGAATAAATTGATAAATTATTTGGATTTCAAGATCAATTACCAACATGGAAAATAAAAAAATTTTGGCAGAAACCTTGTGTTAAATACATCATGCATCATTAACTATGTTACAGCAGGAACACGTCCCTTTGAACAAAAATTTATTGAATTTGGGATTTGAAGTTGTAGGTACATGAAATTACCCTTTTTTGTTTCTCGATTCAGTGTAGTCATATTTTTTAGATATAATTAAGAAAGTGCAAAAGGTAGACGAGGAGTTAAAGAAAATGGTATAATTAGTTTAAATGGATAAGTTTCCAGAATATAACATTTATAAAGATTTTGTATTGCGATTTGGAAAATGATTTTCTGTGCCCAGTGTTTCTCACCTAAAAAAGGAATTGCTATGTGAAGCTCACAGTTCCTTGTTTTTAGTTTTTCCTGGTGGCACAAATATGTATAGACACCATTGGGAGTATTACTGGTGGGATAGAATAAAATGATATATTGTATATTTTACTATGAAATTATTGACATGTCAATATGTTAAAGTAGAGTGGTAGTTACCTATGGGGATTCTTCTACCTCTATCAGTGCCATAGTAGAAATGTGAAATTATATCAATCAAATTCCTTGTGGGACTAATAAATACATCTCAAGGTAACAATGAAATATGGGTTATTATTGAACGACTAACTTAATCTTCACATTTCCTTCATATCTGAGATTCTATGTCTTTGGATTAGATTTCTCAAATTTAACTCAATGATATTTTGAGGTTACATGGAGTTACTTTTTCCATTGTATCTGATCGTGATCCCGGGTTTACTTTTTATTTATGAAAAGTCCATCATATATAACTGGGAACAAATCTAAGATTCAGTACAGCTTTTCATTCTTAGTTTGATGGGCAATTAGAATAGATTATTTAGACATTGGAGAATATTCTTCGAGATTGTTCAATGGACTCCCAAGAAAGTTAGGATAATCATTTTTCATTAGTTGAGTTTTTAAAAAAATAACAGTTTTTATTTCAGTATATAGACGACACCTTTTGAGGAAAAAATATGGGAAGCATTGTCAATATCCTGCATTTTGGGGATGAATTCTAGGAAAGGAAGTTTATGGGACCATAATTAGTATAAGAACATTCTATGCAAGTGAAAATGATATAGCAACACATGATGAAAACCCAAATTAGGTAAAAAGTTATGAAAATAACACGAGTAATGACTTTTCTTTAACGAAATGTGGTCATGTTTTTGTTGGAATCTCACCTTTGAATAGTGATATGTGTTATGATAATAATGGAAAGGTATGTCCATGGTTAATTGGACCTTATGAAATCATAGTTAATGTTTGACCAGTTTCCTACCGAGTAGCTTTGCCTCCAATTTTTTTTAGGTACACAATATTTTTCATGTTTCAATGTTGAGAATGTGTGTACCAGATTCATCTCATGTTTTGAGCCCAGAAGTAGTTCACCTAGAAGATAAAATTTCTTATGAAGAGAAAACTATTCAGATTTTTGATCGATGAAAACAACTATTGTGTAATAAAGTAATCCCACATGTAATGGTTTCTGAATGAACTGTATGGTTAAAGAAGCAACATGGGAATCTGAAAATTCTAGGAGGGAAAGGTACCCCCATTTGTTTAATAATTCAATTAAATTATGCGAATGCAATTTCTAGAAGTTGGGGATAGTTTAACACACCCATGGCTATAAAAATAAATTGAAATTCATGAAAAAAGAGTCTCAACATAATGAAATTTTTTAAGTAGATAGTTATAAAGTAGTCATTAAACATAGTTTTACCCCTTCTTTGATTTGAATTTTTAAAAATGGATATCTACTATAAGGCCCCAGCGTAATGAATTATATAATCTTGAGTTAATTCAAGAATGCACATTGGGGATCTTTTTCAGTTTTGTGTGTTAAAAAAATTGGCCATAAATATTACATTACGTCTCAAATATTACAAGGTAGACACTTCATCTCTATCCAATTTTTTCACAACAATGAAACTAATTAAATAAAACAATAATTTGGTTTGGATAAAAATTTTCATGAATGATTCCTTTCTCTTACCCTTCCTTATACCATTTGAAAAACATTTCAAAAACTTGGGATGAGCATTAAAATATCCGTAAGGGATATTAAATAATGGAAGAAAAAATTATTCCATGAATACATACAAATAAAAGAAATCATAAATTTCAATCATAAAACATATGCTCTCTATCATACTTCTTGAAATCATATGAATTTTATATACCACATAGAAATCATAACTCAAAAAGGTAAATTTTGGAATCCATAACATACATACACTATAGATTTCAGATCAATATAGGGAGTTACTTTTGGAATAACCATCATAGTATATTCCCTAAATAAATTAGTAGAAACCTTAATGTTTACATCTGTCACGTTTCCCATTACATTGGAGAGATATCTAAGGCTCACCATCCCTTGGTTTATCAACAAACACCAGTATACATAAACAATACCCACGAACTATAACATATTCATAATACATAAAACAATCATAAAGGAAAGATAACATTTCAACATTGTAATCACTATATATCATTTCAAGATATTGACATAATAAATACTTTTTAATAACTGTTTTAATTCCAAAATATGTAAAAAGGGTATATGGTGATTATTTTACGTTTAGAAACACAAAGACTTATTAAAGAAGGAAATTATAAAATAATACTCATGGAGACGGAAAGGTCTTTATCCCCACATATGTTAAAAATAAACATTCCCTTTGTTGTTTAGTAGAATACTTCGTAAAAGAAAAGATTACATTTGAAAACTGTTGAATGAAATAAAAGAAAAAGGGTATAATTATAAACTATATAATTGAAAGCTGCGTATAAACCCATATATACCACAATGATAGGATATTGAGATGAAATCCTTTAAAAAGATCATATCATTAGATTAAGGATATAACAATTACATAATTATGTGTGAAAAATATAAATGCACCCCTTATAAGTGGATATTAAGTGTAAAAAATCAGAGGTCATTCCCACATATTCTTTGAAAAACAAAACCAATGACATGGATATTTAACTCAATGAATAGACATTGATCTATTATTTCCCTTACAAAGTTCGTATAAATGATGTAAAATTAAAGAATTCTTTGACTAAAAGAGGAGGGGGAAATGTTCCCTTACCTGGATTCTGAATTTTCTCATTCATTCTTTATATTCTTAAATAATAAATATAAGTGAATTTATACTTTCTTATGAACCTTTTCATGTACTTATTCCTTTTATATCACTTATTACTTTTCTATAATAATCATATCATTATTCATGTTCAAATCAGTTGTTTTGTCGATGTTGGGTACGTGAGTCAAAAATGAACTTGTTATAATTACAAATTCTCGATGTGGTAAAATTATATTATATTTAACAAATTATTCATGATTAAAATATCAAATATATCCATTATATCTATGTATTTATAATATTATATTACATTTTGTGATAGTAAATGAAACGCACCATTCATGGTGACGGTAAGTCGTACGTATGCATGAACGCTACTTTTATTTATTTTTCATATTTAAAAGAATGAAAACTAGATGATACATAATTATATTATAATTCTGGTATAATATAATATTTTATATACAATAAAAAATTTCATTAAATCTAGAATTTATACATTCCATGTATGGCATGAACGAGTCGGATCACTTTGAGGGGAAAGTAGTCTGCACTTCACCAAATGAAAAAATTGAATTTACAAATAATGGATAGCATAAAGTTCTAATGTAAATGAAAAATATAGAAAAACATAAGCAATATTAACATAATATATATCATATATAAATACAGTTCCATCATAATGGCCACAATGAAAATTGGTCAGAGAAAATTGAACAATAATTGTTTCATGAGGTAGTAGTTCACCGTGCATAGAAATAGTATGTTTGTATCCATTAGATGGAGGTGTGTGTAAGTGTAGTTCTATTAATTCTCATAAAAACAACATGTTATATTGAAGAGACTATTTTTGTTTTGTAATCAATGAATATATATATCATGGGGACTAGAGACGGAAAATAATGGATTGTAACTTGAGAGAAGACGTTACCACAAATTTAGGTAAATTCATTTAATTTTAGCCAAAAGGCATTCTCAAATTTCCTTCAGCTCAAGGTATGGCTTCTAGTAGTAAGGTATTTTTATTAATATATTATTTTAGTAGAATATTTACAAGAAAATGGGCTTTAGAGGTGTTATTTAATGGGTATAATTGAAGACTTTTTATAAGAGGGAGGATGAGCACTTTAGGAAGGTATTGAAATATTATTATATTATAAAATGAATTTCAGTTTCATATTGTACCAAATTAATTTATTTCAAATATAATATACTTTGGGGTCGAAACACTCTCAACCCATATGTTTTAAATAATTTTAGGTCACAAACATAACCTTATCTTTTTTCTTTATCCATTAGTTAGAAACATTAACTCTTACCATATCTTCTTTCATTTTCATAATATATGGTATATGTATTTACTATAAAATGAAAAGAGAACAACAAGTGGTTAATTATTGAAAATTTAAACATTATCTAATTTATTTGAATGAATCCTACTTATTTAATACATTCTACCATTTAATAAAATTGTATTTGTTTTAAAAACCCATTGATGTCAAATTTTTTACTATTCATATCATGTCTTTTTAAAAATCCATAGGAACATAAATTTTTTAAAAAATAATTAATTAAAATATAAAAATTCATACACATCCATAAAATTTTTGGATGGAATAAGATTTTTAAAAAAAATTATTTTAATAGTTATAATCTCAGTTATTTAAATAATTCATTAATAAGGTCATCAAAATATCATTCTTGTGTCATAAATATATTAATTTAATGTCTAAAATTTATAATTAAAAAACCATGATATAGTATGTTTTTTCATCTTTCTAATGAATATTTATAGTCAATGAGATCAGTTATATAACCCCACATAAAAATTGTTTTATCAAAAGATACTAGTTTATGTCATATTTCACTTTAGATTAAATTATTTAATATAACATGTCCTTATCACTCCCAAAGGGATCCATGGGGGACCCAAATAGACCCAAGGATTCCAATGGTAGGACATATCTAATCCAATAGTAATTGGACACGTTTTAGGGTAGTTTAATTATATGGACCCACCCTTATACATTACATAATCTTGAGTTAAATCAAGAATTCACATTGAGGATCTTTTCAGTTTTAGTGTTTTAGAGAATTAATACATAATTATTATATAACAGCTTGAATATTTCATGTAGATACTACTACTGAGTATCCATTTTTTTCATAAAATATAAACTCTTAAAAATATACCTGTCTAGTTCCATGTTTTAGACATCATGACTTTTACTTGATCCCATCCTTGTCACTATTCCACTTCATGTCCTTTGAAAAACATTTCAAAAACTTGGGATGAGAAAAAAGCTCAGTAAGGCATACACAAAGAAAGAAAACTGTATTTTTTTCAAAACAACAAGTTAACCATTAATAGTTTTTCATAAGTAATACTTTTCACCTTTTTGAAGTAGTAAATACTCTTCTCTAAATAAAAGATTATTGCTTACCCTTTTGTAACAAAAATATTACCATAAAACCCATGAAAAGAAAACATAACATATATAGGTAACATGGGACACAAATCTAATTAAATGGAATAACAATATGGTCAACGTCCAAACATATCACTAATGGGAATAGTTATATGGTGGACTTCCATACCCAATGAATTGGAGGTTATAATGTAACCACCCATCCTGGTTTATCGCGACACGACCAGTCATTTTTCCAAGTACCATTAAAAAATCATAAAATAATGAAAATATAAGCATTTCATTTGCAATCACATGAAATAATTTCATGATATTAAAATAATGAATCCATTTCAAAAACCATTTAAAGCATTTAATAAAGTTATTTTTGAATCATAGAGTCCCATACCACATTGAAGCTTTTAAAGGAATTTAAAATTTAAAACATTAATGTCTATATAAATAAATACTAAAAACCATTTTTAAAACATGGATATTATTGAGAAATATTTATATGAATAATTATTTAAAGTTTTTAAAATGATTATTTTGTTAATATCCTCGACACACTTGAGAAACACTTGACTAAAGACAATTTAAGAATATAATAAAAGAAAAATTATAATATCATGAGAATAAGGATATTCATGATATAATATTTAAAAGGGTATTATATACACCATATATAAGTGAATTGACGCATAAAAATAATGAACTCTCAAGGGAATGTAAATTGAGACAGAATCCCTTATAAAGATGGTATCCTTAGAATAATGATAAATCAATTACATAATTATCTGTGACAAATAATAATACACACAATATAAGTGGATATTAAGTGTAGAACAATAATAGGTAATTCAAACATATTTATAACACGACATAATAAAGAAGAATATGTTTAACCCATATAATTGAAATTGGGTTATGAATTTCCCTTACAAAAATTTGACATACAAACGATGTCACATTAAAATTCAGAAAATAATTTGATGAGAGAAAAATGGGTATATCGTAACTTGGACATAAAATTAACAACATTAAAGATATATAAGAACATATAAAAACATTAGAAGATGTAAATTAAAATAAATAACAAAATAAAGTCTTTTAAAAAGAGGAGTGTGAAAGGTTCCATTACCGATTTAGTGGCTATATAGCATGAATCACATGAGAATAAGAAGTGAGATGAAAAACCCTTACCACATTGTAATCAATCGAGTCATACGACCAAAAGATAATAACCACCAAATGAATCAAAAAATAAAATGAATATAAAGTGAATAATGAAAATATATATAAAATGGATGTAAACAATACACCATATCCATGAAATAAGTGGCGAATAATGGAAATCTCACGGAATTAAAAGTGAGATAAGAAACCCCTTACCATGTGTCAGACTAGACTCGTTTGTTCCTTGTTCTTTCTTAATAATAAACATAAGTTAATTTATACTTGATTAATAAAATCTTAATTTTTATTATTCCTTTAATATCACTTATTACCATGTTATTAACATTATTCAATCATTTAAGTTAATAATGGTCATTTTTTCCATATTTGGTAGTTGAGTAAAAAATGAACTTCTTATAATTAAAAGTAGTTCATGTGGTCAAAAGTCCATTATCTACCAAATTATATTAATTATTTAGATATAATATATATAATATATATACAGTTTATGTATGTATTTATAATATTACATTACATTTGGACATTCAAAATGAAATGCACCGTTCATGGAGACAGTAAGTCGTACGTACGCATGAACGCTACTTTAATTTCTATTTTATATTTAATGGAAAGAAAAGGTAATGATAAATAGATATAATATAATTAAAATATAATTTCATATATAATTTCATTAACTACATCCTTTAGATGTTCCATGTATGGAATGAACGAGTCATTCATTTTGGGGGGTGGTAGTCTGCACTTCCTCAAATGAAATTATCGTATTTACCCAGTTTGGAAACCATAAAAGTATTATATAAATGAAAAATACAAAAGCATATAAAAAATGTAAATATAATATATATAAAATATAAATATAGTGCTATTCAAATGTCTACCATAATAGGTTGTAGAAGAAGATTAAACAATCATCGTTTTGTGAGGCAGTAGTTCATCTTTCGCAGAAACAATAAGTTTTTTACCCATTAGATAAAGGTGTGTGTAACTTTAGTTTGAATACTTATAACAAAAACAATCTATTATATTTAAAATGATGGTGTTGTTATAAAATAAAGGAAAAAATATAGTTTAGGGTGTTGGAGAAGTAAAATAAAAGGAAATAACTTAAGAGAAAATGTTATCTTTAAATCGGGTAACTCCCTTTGGTTTGAACCAAAATGATTTCCGGAAGTGCCTTCTTCATAATTTATGGCTTCAAGGTGGAAGAGAGGGATCTTGAGAGCATATTGGGGTATATTTTGGATGATACAACGGACGAGAAAAGTGTGAGTAATGTGTTTGAGGTTATGACTGTTTATAAGGTAGGGGAGGGGATTTTTAGGAAAGTTTGAAAGTATTATTTTATTAAATAATTATTTTCAGTTTCTAAACACTCAAAACACATTAAAGTCTAAGATAATATGACTCGTGTTGTAAATATAATAATACAATAAAAATTTGACAGGGTTTAGATGTTTTTTAATTGTTATAATCTTATTTATTTAAATCATTCATTAATGAGGTAAACACTGCCTCATTATTGTGTCATGAATAATTTTATTTATTTGATGTATAAAAATTATAAAAAATACCATGATTTAGGAAGTCATTTTATATTTAAAATTATTATTTATAGTCCATGTTTTATCTTATATAACCCCATGTAAAAATTGATATACTAAATGATATTTGTTTATGTCATTTTTGTCTTTACTTTAAATTAATTAATATAAAGTGTCATTATCACTCTTATGTGGCTAAAATGGGGTCCCAAAATCCACCAGATAATTACCATATTCATATATTTATTTAACAATAGTATTGGGACACATTTTAGGGTAATTTAATATTATTATAATATTATTTTCACCTCTAATTACCCTATTTACCTTTAATCGCGTCAAATAAAAGTAAAAAGTTACTATTCACCAAAAAAAATATTTTCATCTTACTGAACCACATTTTACTTACTGATAACAACCATATATGTCGGATTTTTGAATTTTAATTCACAAAAGCATTAAAATTTCATTTAAATTGAAAAGACATTTTTTCAACTACTACCCAGCGTTTTCACTATTCATCAAAAATTGAAGTTTTTCAAAAAAATACAAAAAATTCCACCTAAGATGTTTTTTATATTCCACAATAAAAAAATATTTCTATTTTACCAATTTCAAAACATATAAGTTGCATTAAATAATTTAAAATTTATTCCCTTTGTCAAAATAAAAAGCGTGTTTTTTAGAAATATTAACTATCAAAATATTGACACTTGTTTGTGTCCAATTTCAAAGTGAAATTACTTTCAATGACCAAAATTAGATTAAATGGTAAAATTATAATCTAATTAAACACCAAAACCTATTAGAAAAATAATATAACAATATAAATAAATTAGATTAAAAGGAAATTTTGAGTTAAAATACATTATTTTTCACAATTCATTAAAAATGAATTTTTTAAGAAAAAATACCCAAAATTTACCCATAGTATATTTTGATGTCCCGATTCTAAAAAAGAATTTTATTATGTCCAATAAGACATATAAAAGTTAAAAAAATAGATTTAATAAGGGTTCACCATCAAAAGGTGGTTAATCAACCTTTTAAAGAATATTTGAGTGTTTATGCTTAAAATTAGATTCATTCACATTTTTTGCTTCTAAAATTTATTTGACAAATGTAACAACATTTAAAAAACATGTATAATCATAGTATTGTTAGTTCTATTCATTTACACCATTACAATGACTAGGAATTAACTACCTTTTCAAAATAATAATATATTATTATTTTCCAGTATGACTCAACATTGTGTGCAACATAATCCATTAGAGAAACTCATTGTAGCGTGTTGGGTATTCCATTAAATATAGCATCCTCTTTAAAATAAAATTGTTATTTAGTTAAAAAATATTAATAAATATGAAAATGTCATATTCCTTAATTTGATGGGATGTTACATCCTTCCCCCATTTTAGAAATTGCATCCTCGCAATTTTAAAATTGGGCTTGGAAACATCATTAAAAGTTTCACATCAGAAAAAGAGTCAATAAAAACTTCAAATTAAAAGAATAAAAAAGAAGTAAAAAAGGTCACCCGAGATAATAGATACTAGTATTCCATGAAAACATGGATATGGAGGAGAAAAAAAACCATCATGTTCTGATGGAGAGTGGTAGAAAACATGATTAGGAGAAAGTTAGCAACCAGCAAATCAAAATACCTCAATGAGTTAAACAGTGTTTGATTCACCAGTAGGAAAAGTTAACAGACAACATTTTTGTTTTATGTTTCTTTTCATAAATTTGAGGAATTTATTTATGAGATTAACTAAAAACATAAAGAAACATACTTTCTTGTAATGAAGAATTTCATTATTTACTAAATTTCTACCACAAACTCATATTTTCTCCAAATGATGAGTATTCAAACTGACTTGGTCACATTAAAATCACTAGAATCAACTTCTAAAGTATCACATAATACGAAAAATATGAACTATATATTTCACCTATCATTAGACATCAACCAAAACCAAAATTGATAGTACGAGATCCGATAATCCCCCAAGAGGATAATCCTTTATAAAAAGAAAAACTTCTCTTAATCTCTAAAATTCAAAAAAAACCCAAAGTTCGAGAAAGACCATTAAATATACAATTACCCTTAAAATTCTTTAAATTAATCTTAACTAAGATATAAATCCAAAACTTATAATAATTTGATCAGATAGTCTTCCATGATAAATCATAACATTTATGTCTAAACAACATCGACTACTATTAAAGTCTCACACTGATGTGTAAATAGCCTAATCACATAATCTCTATGATAGGTTAATAATTTCCATAGATAACACAAAATAAATATAATCTTGATTCATGAAATCATATTACTAAAAATAATTATTCATATTAACCAGGGACTTCACATAGTCCAATGGTATGTGATAATTCCCAATTGCACTTTGGTTGTGGGTTCGATTGCTGCAGCTTTGTCTGACGCGACGGGTTTTCACATAGTCTACGTGTTGTCCTTTTTCAAAAACAATATAATTATATAACATCCCCAAAAATGAGATAATGTCATCAAAAATTCATAACACATTTTAACCATAAAGGTTTTCTAATAACATTCATTTTTCATATCAAAATGTAAAAACCTGTAATTACCTCAAATTCAAGGATCATATAAACCTGAATGGTTCGTTAAAAAAATATCCAAAAAAGAAAAGATAATTAATCTTTGAATTAAATATTCACATATAAAACATTAGAGTGACACATAATTGAAAATGTTTCCAAACTAATCACATCATTAATTCATTCAAACATATCATTATCCACAACACTTAAATTATTCAAATTTTGACATCTTAATCATCAAACATCATCCCTAACCCTTTATCCATGTTTTTTACATATTATTATTTTATAATTATTTCCTAAAAAAAATCATGCATAATGCCCTAAATATTCAGTAATTTCCAAACATGAGATAAAAAATAATCCACACATTTCATAGGTCATTTTCATTTTCCTTATCTTTGATTGGAATTGCATTAGGAACCAGTAAACATATATTTGTATGATCCTACTGGTCCCTTTCCCAAAACATATTCACAAAACATCTATTTTCATAGTGACCATGCACAATACATTTAAAACATTCAATTGACCCCTCAGAAAGTACTTCTTTCCTTTTCCTGGAGTCAACTAGACACTTCCTTTTTCCATGGAAGGTTCTTGCTTCATGACCTTATTTACCACATTTGAAACATCTTTCTGTCCCTTTGAAGCGTTTTCCTAAGTGTTTCTTTCCACATACATGACACATATGTGTTTGAATATACTTACCTTTATATTTTTTACCTGAACTTTCATAGGGATTTGTTTCTCTCATATACGATGCATTATAAAAATCACTAAGGTTCAGGTGGTTAATCCTGTCTCCAGATAGTTTGTTAAGAATAACCACAAGACTTATCATTTCATCTCCCATTTGATTTAGTTTATCCTTCATAAAACCTTCACAGTTTTCGTCACATCCACTATTACTTTCGTGACTGCTAAATCCAACCATTTACTAAAACCAAAAAGGTCAGTGTGAGTATATTAGTAAAATCATCATATAATATCTTTTGAGGAGGGTAAATACTAAGATATACTTATTCATGTTATCTTAAACTCATTCACTTTATCTAAAATAACAATGAATATTTTTAAAATCCTAACCATTTTGGTTATGTGACTTATGCTTATAGAACACCTTAACCTCTAAAGTTATCTAGACAGACCTCTGAAACCTACTATAAGGACTTAGACTTAAAAATTACATAATCATTAGTTAAATAAATAATTCAAATTGAGGTACTTTTTAGGATTAGAGTTTTAGAGAATTAGGACATAACTATTACTTATTAGTTTGAATATTTCATGCAGCCACTACTATTGAGTATCAATTTGTTTCATAAAATATAATCACTTAAAAATAAACATGTCTAGTTCTATGTTTTAGACATCATGAATTTTCCTTGATCCCATCATTGTCCCAATTCCACTTCATGTACGGTGAAAAACATTTCAAAAACATGGGATGAGAAAAAAGTTTAGTAAGGGATTCACATAGAAGAGAAACTAGTAGTTTTTCAAAATAACAAGTAAACCATGAATACTTTATCATAAGTAATAATTTTATCCTTATGAAGTAGTAAATACTCTTCTCTGAATAAAAGATCATTTCATACATTTTTGTAACCCAATGAATACCATAAAACACATAGAAAGCACACATAACATATATAGGTAAATTGGGACATAAATATACTTAAATGAAATAACCATACGGTCAACTTCCACACATATCACTAAATGGAATAGCTATACAGCCGACTTCCATACCCAACGAATTGGAGATTATAACATAACCACCCATCCTTGTTTATCATGGAACCACCCATCATTTATTCAAGTACCATTATAAAATCATAAAATATTTCAAATATAAACATTTCATTTGCAATCACTAGTTATTTAACACCCTAAGATTACATAGTACGTTATTTCTTCAATGTAATTAAATAACTTGCATTACACGCAACACCGAGTTCTAGCAGACCATGACATACCAAACAAGCCGTTCAAAAGTGGTTGTGAATAGTATTAACTGAATTTTGAACATTATATAATCCTTATAATTTTAGAATCCATATTATGAGTTTCTTAGATATAATGTAAGAACAAATACATTTTTTCAGATAAAAGAAGTATTTTTCAAAAAAATGCAATTTTACCGCCTTTTAATGGAAAATCCTTTTTAAAATCAGTATTTGAAACTTTTATATATTAAATTTGACAAAATAAACTTCTTCTTTAGAATCAGGACATAATAATTTAGTTTTGATGATGTTTTGATATTTTTCTGATAAGTTTCATATTTAGGTGAATAGTGAAAAATACTATATTTTAACTGAAAATAGCTTTTTAAATCAAAATAATTTAAATTGTTAAATTATAAATTTTAAAGGTTTGGAAGTATAAATAGATTATATTTTTACCATTTAATCAAATGATGTTCATTTTAAGTAATTTCACTTTGAAATTGGGCAAAAACAACTGTCAAACTTTTTGTAGTTATTATTTCTTAAAAATATGCCTTTTGGTTTTGATAGTAGGAATTAATTTTAAATTAATAAATGAAACTTCTATGTTTTAAATTTTGTAAAACAGACATCATTATTGAATTTGGAATATCAAAATTATCTTAGGATGAATTCTTGGTATTTTTCTGAAAACTTTTAATTTTTGATTAATAGTGAAAAACACTAAGTTATAGATTAAAACCAAATTTTTATTTAAATAATTATTTATTTTCTTTAAATTTAATTAAGGTAAAAATAGATACATAATACCTATATAAGTTCAATTTAATTCATTGGAATTAGTTTAAAATAATTTTAGATATATAAAAATTTTATTGAACTTTTCACCGTCTTTTACCCACCTCCTAGGAGAATTTAGAAATTCACATAAAACATAATTTTACCGCTTCTGTGAATGGAATTTTGAAAATCCGAGAGACACAGTTAATATCAGGGAGTAAAATGTGGTTCAATGAGTTGAAAATAATTTTTGGTGAATAGTAACGTTTTACATTTAGTTACCACGGTAAAAAATAAATAGGGTAATTAAGGGTAAAAATGATATTAATATTACCCTAACACATGTCTTAATTCTATTGGACATGTTTATCTCGACCAAAAACAACCTTAGAAATAAAATATTATCATTTAGGTCCACTTGAATTAGATTAGGACATTTATTATTATTCAATTCAAAGAAGAGTTAAAAGAGTAAAAATCAAGGTTTAATTACTAAATAATTTTTAATATAGGGTTATACACAAGATACATTCGATTATAAATATTCATTAGAAAGATAAATATATTTCATACATAATGGTATTTTATTTATAATTTTTAGAAGTTATATAATTTAATTTATTTATGACATAATAATGATGAAGTAATTACCACATTAGTGAAATATTAAAATAATTGATATTATAAATACCCAAATAAATATAATTTGAGACTTTAAATATATTCCAAAAATTTTATTGGTTAATATGACATGTTAGTATTGATTAAATGATTTTTTTAATTAATAATGTTGTTAAGACTTTAAAAAAAATCAATTACTAAATAGTGTCAAAATTGACATAAAGGAGTTTTTAAATCAAATATTATATTATTAATTGATATTCAATTCCTAAAATTCTAAGGTTCTGACAAGAGACATATATCATGATAGGTGTATAATTACTGGACCACATGGGGGACTCTTGGATGTATATGGTATGTTTATTAACTAAATAATATAAAAATAAAAGTGACTTGGTAAATGTCAATCTAATTAACAAAGAGTTAAAACTAAAAGATAAGGTTAATATAATGACCAAAACCTGTCTAAAATCTATTGGTTGAAAGGATTTATACCCATCCCCACCATATACTTTGAATAATCCACTTTGGAGCCATTATAAACCGAATATGAAAATATTATATAATACTACTTTAAGTTTTTCTAAAGAGCCCCTCATCCCCCTTATAAAAGGAAACCACTTTTAACCAATTCTCCCCACCTTAAAATCCTTTTGGCTTGGCCAACCCCGGCCCAAATATTCTCTCAACTTCCCTCACTTCAACCTAGAGGCCTTAGTTGGATCATAATACCATCCTAATGATCCCTTTTTAGCAAATCAAAAGGAAGAACCCGAAGAAGATGAGGTTAACATACCATCGACTAAGGAAAAAAACAAGGTAAGGGGTTTTCATCTCACTCCTTATTCTCGTGAGATTCATTCCATATTACCACTATTAATTTTTTTGTGGTGTATTTACTACTCATAATTGTATTCTTTGTGTAATAAACTTTAATTTATGTGTATTTACATATTCATTGTATGATAATTCTTTTATGGGGTGTATGTTTTGTAAGTTTCCAAATTGGTAAGGGTTTATTTCACAGTATCTTCATTATCTGAGGTTTTTTATACGTAATTATCTACTGGGACCCCTTTATCATCCACATCCATGTTTCTTAAAAATTTATTTCAAAACATTCTTACTATTTTACAAAATATGGTTTAAAGTCATTTATAACCTTGATTGACTTTTTATATGATGTTTATAAAGGAATCTTTCCGTCATTTTCCAAACAAGGTCCTTTTTAACCTTTTCGACAGAATTAAGGTAAGAATGTCTTTTTTTACTAATACTGTGGGTGCGGCTATTTTCCACCATTATAAAATATTTGAAACTTCCCTTACAAGCTTATAATAATATTTTCAAATTAAATGTTTTGTTTTACAATTATGTGACTTTTAAATGATTTAAAAAAAAGATATTTCTCTCAAATAGTTTTGATTCCATCTATGTCAACATCCTTTGATAAATATTACACTTGTTGGAAGTTGATTTATTATGATTGTATTTAAGGTTTTGTGCTATGTTTGACTATGGATGAGTTATTTTTATGCCATTAATGGTTTATGATTAATGTTTTGGCATTTCGTATGCTAGTTTTAATACGAATATAAATGTTATATTTCATCCTCTTCTTATGATTAATGTGTTGGATTAGTATGTTCCGGGTTGGGGACCGGTAAAAGTAAGACCTCCGGGTTGGGGTCTGGTTATAGCAGACCCTCTGGGTTGGTGTCCGGTTATTAGAGGCACTCTGGGTTGGTGTCCGGTTTTTAGAGGCACTCCGGGTTGATGTCCGTTTATTAGAGGCACTCCGAGTTAGTGTCTGGTTATTAGAGGCACGATGGGTTAGTGTCTAGTTATTAGAGGCACTCCAGGATGGAGTCCGGTTATAGAGGCTCTCTGGGATAGAATCTGGTTAAAGAGGCTCTCCGGGTTGGGTTTCAGTTACAGTTATCCCTTAGGTCTTGGCATGAGGCCTTGACACAGAAATTAAAGTTCGGAATTATGCATTCCGTCATTATGAATGTGGTTTTTGATATTTCATGTGATTATTATAATATTATAATATCCATGTGAATAATTAAATGGAATTATTTCAATTTATTTTTTCCATATTATGCTGAAGTTCAAGTTTAAAAGGATTTTTTTAGTTATACATTGCCTTAAATGTTTATGCTTATTTATGAAAGATTCTACTGTATTGCTTACCCTTACAGAGAATTTCAGCTCACCCCTTTCTATGTTTTATTTTTCCCAGGATTCCAAGAAGTGTATTGTGATTGATATGCAGGGTTGAGGCAAAGGAATAATGGTGTTCTCAAAGGACTATTTATGATGTGTTTTATGTTTGAAATTGTAATGTAATGTTAATGTGTGTAATCTATTTTCCAAGATTGCTAAATCGACCAGTCCTTCGGGACATGATTCCTTGTAATAATGCCTATGTATTAAAATAATGCACCGACTCTGGGTAACTGGGGTCGGGGCATTACAAGAAATAATTTCAAGATATTGAAATAATGAATCCATTTCAAAAACCATTAAAAAATTTTAATAAAGATATTTTTGAATCAAAGTGTCCCATACCACTTTTATTCTTTCAAAATAATTAAAATTTTGAAGCCCATCTGTCCATATAAATAAATACTAAAAACCATTTTGAAAGCATGGAAATTAATGATTCTGATTTAGATGAATTATTCTTTATATCATTAGAATAAGTATATTCATGATTTAATATTTAAAAGGGCTGTATACACACCATATAAACTTTAATTGGAACATAACAACAATGAATTCTCAAGGGAATGTAAATTGAGACGAAATCCCTTTTAGAGACGAGATCCTTAGATTAAGGATAAACCAATTACATAATTATGTGTGAAAAATAAGAATACACCCAATATAAGTGGATAATAAGTGTGAAACAATCAGAGGGCGTTAAAAAATATTTATAACATGATATAATCAAGAAGTAAAAGTTTAACCCAAAGAATTGAAATTGGGTGAATAAGTTCCCTAACATAAATTAGATAGCCTAACGTCGTCACATTAAAATTCAGAAAATAATTTTATGAGAGTGAAAGGAGTATCTCATCACTTGGAAATATAATTTACAGAATTTAGAGTATAGAATAACATATCCCATCATTAGAAGATGTAAATTAATATAGATGAAAAATAATTCTTTTAAAGGAGGTGGGTGAAAGGTTCACATAACGATTTGGTAACTTATGAAACATTCACCATATAAAAGAAGGATAATAAAACGAAGATTTAATTACCCATAAATGAATTTATATTACACAATTAATACAATCATGGGCAGTATATACACCACACAAAAAGAAATAATGACAATATATCATGAATCCCACGTGAATAAGAAGTGAGATGAAAACCTCTTACAACATTGTAATCAATCGAGTCATATGAACAATAGTTAATAACCACAAAATTAATCACAAAAGACCATGAATATAAAGAGAATATTTATAATATACCTCAAATGGTAGTAAAAAATACTCCACATTCAATAAATAAGTGGCTAACAATGGAAATCTCACGGAATTAAAAGTGAGATAAGAAACCCCTTACCATGTGTCCGACTTGACTCATTTTTCCTTGTTCTTCCTGAATAATGAACATAAGTTATTTTATAATTTATTAATAATATTTTTCACTTTTATTATTCCTTTTATATCATTTATTACCTTTTTATAAACATTATTCAATCATTTAAGTTAATAATGGTCGGTTTGTTGATATTTGGCACTTTAGTCAAAAAGGAACTTCTTATAATTAAAAATGGTTCATGTGCTCAAAAGTCCATTATCTCCAGAATTATATTCATTATTTAGATATCATATATATCATATTTATCCCATATATTTCTGTATTTATAATATTACATAAAATTTGGAGATAATATATGAAATGCACCGTTCATAGAGACGGTACGCCGTACGCACGCATGAACGCTACTTTTAGTCAAATTTAGTATTTAATGGAATGCAAACTCAATGATTAATTGGTATATTATAATTCAAGTATAATATCATATATAATTCATTAACTCTATCCATTACACATTCCATGTATGGAATGAATGAGTCTTATCACATTGAAGGGGCGGTAGTACGCACTTCCCCAAATGAAATTTTCGTATTTACCCGCTAATGAAACCAGAAAAAAATTCTATAAATGAAAGACAAATAATCATAAAAAAATATAAATATAATATATATCACATATAAATACATTTCCATCTTATTTTTCATCATAATGGGTGGTAGGAGAAGATTGAACAATCATCATTTCGTGATCCAGTAGTTCACTGTTTAGAGAAACTATATATTATTTACCCATTAGATGGTGGTGTGTGTAAGTGTAGTTCGAATAATTCTCATAAAAACAACCTAGTATATTTATAATACTAGTTTTGTTATAAAATAAATTAATAAAAAATTATTTGGGGGTTAGGGATGTAAAATAAAAGAAAATAACTTACGAGAACATTTTACATTCAAATTGGGTAACTCCCTTTGGTTTGAATCAAAAAGATTTTTTGAAGTGCCTTATGACTGAGGTAAGGTTTTTAGATATAATAGAGGGATATTTAGAGCTTATTTGGACAGATTTTGGATAAGACAAGGGGCTTGAGAGGTGAGAGTAATGGGTTAGAGTCGATGGATTTTTATAAGGAGGAGGAGGTGCTCTTTAAGAATGTTTGAAAATATTATTTTATTATATAATGATATTCAGTTTCTAAAGATTCAAAATAGATTAAAGTCAAAGATAAGATGACTCTTATTCTAAAAAATTCATCCAAAAAGAATTGGACATTTTTTAAATATTGTTTTTAATTTTATAATCTTATTTATTTAAATCATTCATTAATGAGGGAAACAATGCATCATTATTATGTCATAAATAATTTTATTTATTTGACATCTAAAAATTATCAAAAAATTACCATGATGTAGGAAATATTTTTAGTTTTCAAATTAATATTTATAGTCGAAGAGATACATTATATAAACTTATTTAAAAATTTATTTTATAAAATATATGTGTTTATGTTATTTTTTCCTTTACATTAAATTAATTAATATAAAGTGTTAATATCACTCTTAGGTGGCACCACGGGGTCCCAAAATCAACCCAAGGATGACCATGGTCGAAAATGTATCAAAAAATAGGATTCAGACACATTTCTAGGTAATTTAATATTATTTTATTTTTTTTGTTTACCTTGAATTACTCTATTTATCTTTTACCGCTGTAAATAAAAGTAAAAAGATACTATTCATCAAAAATTATTTTCATCTTATTGAACAAAATTTTACTTATTGATAACAACCATTTATGTATTATTTTCGACATTTAATTCATATAAGTGGTAAAATTTCATTTAAATGAAAAAGACAGTTTTCTAACTGCTACTTTGTGTTTTCAATATTAGTAAAAATTTAGTGGTTTTCAAAAACAAATTACCAATAATTCAGCCTAAGAAATATTTGATATCACGAATATAAAAATAATATCTATATTACCATATTCAAAACAAAGAAGTTTCATTAATTAATTTAAAATTAATTCCCATTGTCTAAACAAAAAGCGTGTTTTTAATAAATATTAACTATCAAAAGATTGACAGTTGTTTATGTCCAATTTCAAAGTGAAATTGCTTCCAATGACCAACATTAGATTGAATGGTATAAATATAATGTAATTAAAATTTATAACCAATTAAAAATTTAATCTATCAATAAAAATAAATTTGACTAAAAGGTAGTTTTAAATTAAAATACAGTATTTTCACTATTCATTAAAAATTGATTTTTATCTGAAAAATACCAAAAAATTTCCCAAATTAAATTTTGATGTCCCTATTATAAAGAAGAATTTTATTTTGTCAAATTTAACATATAAAAGTGACCAAAATAAATTTAAATGGGGTTCTCCTTCAAAAAGGTGGTAAATCAACCTTTTAAAGAATATTAGAGTATTTATGCTTAAAATTAGATTAAATATCATTTAGGCCTCTAACATTTATTGGATAAATGAGAAAACAATTAACAAACATGTAAAATCATATTGTAGTTAGTTTTTTTTCATTCCTGCCATTGTTGCATGTCAGGTACACCATTGAATATAGAATCCCCTTTAAAATAAAATTAAAATTTAATTCAAAAATAGTAATAAATATGAAAAATTAATATTATATGTTTTCCTAGGATGTTACATTAACATTGTTAAATATAATTATTTTTACCCTTATTTACTTGATTTACACTTTAACCACGATGAATAAAATAATAACTGAAGTTACTATTAATAATGTCCAGAAATAAAAAGTACCTATTCACATAATTTGGAACTCCTAAATCCAAATATGAAATCCAATTTTCAAAATTCAGAACACATAATATGTAGTAATTAATTTAAAATTAATTTCTGTTTTTGAAATGAAAAAAAAGGTTTTTAAGAAGTAATAACTATCAAAAGATTGGCATTTGGTTATGTCCAATTTAAAAGTCGAATTACATCCAATGACTAACATTGGATTAAATGATAAAAATATAATAATATTAAACTTTCAAAACCAATTAAAATTAAAATATAACTATAAAAAGAAATTAAATGAAAATGTAGTTTTGAATTTAAATAAGGTATTTTTCACTATTCATTAAAAAATGACCTTTCTCATAAAATTAACTAATATTTTTCCAAAGTAAATTTGGATTTACCGCTTCTATAGAATAAGTTTATTTTTTAAATATAACAAATAAAAGTGGCATAAACTATATTTAAAATAGTTTCTCCATAAAAAGGTGGTAAAACATCATTTTTAAGGAATACATCATGTATCTAAAAAAAATTAATTTGTTCTTATATTATATCTTGAAAAAATATAAGATGAATATAAAAAAATAAATTTAATATATATAATATATATTTAATTAAATAAAAATCCATAAACAGTGATATGATTTTATAAACACAATTATTCTTTTTTAAATTGGTTTTCATTAAAACGCATTTTTTATATTCAATTGATTTTTATTTCCATTTCTAAAAACATTGATAACCAATGAATAATTACATAAACATGTGTAAAACATATTTCATAATAGTTGATATTATTCATCCCGTCTATTACCATAGTTATGCATTACATAACATGTAATACAATAGTAATATTATTGTCTTATTTTTCAATATAAGTCAATGTTGCGTGCAACATAAGATTTCAGATAAACCTATTGTTTCTTTTCGAGTACACTATCAGAAAAAGCGTCCCCTTAAATGTAAATTTAATATCTCATTCATAAGTATTAATAGAAAAAAAAATGTATTATTCTATAAATTCCTGGTCTGTTTCATCCTTCCCCCCCTTTTGGGAATTGTGTCCTCGCTGTTTTAAAATTTGGCTCAGAAACTTCATTGAAATCCCAAATCGGATGAAGTGTCCATAAAACAATCACATTAAAAGAAAGAAAGGTAAGTACAATGGTCCCCTAAGATAACTCATACTAGGATTTAATATAGGAAAATAGAGATATGGAAGAGAAACAAACCATCATGTTTTGATGGAATGTGATTGAAAATATGATCAAGAGAAAGTTAACCACTAGAAAACCACAAACTTTTGATGGGTAAAACAGTCATTGATTTCACTGTATGAAATATAAAAAAGCAACATTTTTTTAATATCCTTTTCATCAAGTTGAGAAATTTATTTAAGATATTGAATAAGAACATAAGGAAACATACTTACATGTCTTGTAGCGTTTCATACTTTAATAAATATCAACAAAAAACTCATCTTTCCTCCAATCAATTAGTATTCAATATGACTTGGTCGCACCTGATGTGCTAGAATCATCTTCTAGAGGATCACATAATCCACAAAATAAGAACTGCATATTTCACCTACCTTTATAAATTAACCAATACAAAAATAGTTATTAAATTATTTGATAATCCCCTGAAAATAATAATACTTTAATCTCCAAATATCAACAAACAATACCCAAATTTCAACAAAGACAATTCAATAAACAACTATCCTTAAAATCCATCAAAATAATCCAAACTGATATTAAAACCCAAAATTCTGAAGGATTAGATCACATAGTCTTCTATGATAAGTCTTAACATTTATCTCGAAAGAACATTGTCTACTCTTAATGTATCATACATAAAAGTAATTAAAATAATCACATATTCTCCATGATAGGTTAATCATTTCAATAAATAACCCAAATTTCCATTTTTCCACAATAAAAAAATTGATTCTTTCAAAATAATATTTCAACAATTTATCCACAAATGAAATCCCATTTTAATCTATTTTTCTTAGGAATATAGTGTTCCCAAAAGAGAAAAAGTCTTCCGAAATAACATTTATCACTTAATCACAAAATAATTTTCCTATAAAAAGGATATCAATTTAGTAAAAACATAAGTTCCCATAATAAACTTATCCCTGATCCGTAAAATCATTTATCTCAAAAGAATAAGTCATACTAACCTGAAACTTCATATAGTCTAATGGTAGGTGATGCTTCTTTATTGCTCTTCCACTATGGGTTCGATTCCTACAACCATTCCAGACGCGACGTGTTGTCACCCATCTTAAAGGTATTTTTTATAAAATTAAAAAATAACCCTAAAATGTTTTAATATCAAATTGTTTTCTTATTCCTATCATTTTCAACTAAACTCATTAAGACATCAACATATTAATTCAGGATTTATTATATATATTTTCATTTTTAAATTACACCTCTTTATGATAAAATAAATATATTCCCAATATAAAGAACAATATACCTTGATCGTGGTTTCCACATGGTTCATATTCATCTAGTTCATATAGGTAGAAGTTCCATGAATTTCAATAATGATTTAGATATTCTTTAAAAACATTGGCTTCATTTATCTAAATACACCTTGTACAACTCAGTTAATATTGGTCTTCGTATAAAAATAGTCTTAAAAAGTAATAATGTATGACATATAATTTCAAAAGATCAAATAAAACTTGATTTTTATAAAAATTCAGATAGTTTTTCAGTTGAAAATTTCAATCGATGGACGTTTTAAAATACCATAAGTATGTGCTGAGAGACCATAATTTAAATGTAAATATAAATATGGTATGTAATGGTATCCTTTTTTAGAACCATTTTCAAAATCATCATATGCATTAAAATCGTATGATAAGGTAAAATATTTTAAAATACCTTGATAATATTTATCATTCATGAAAATAAGAGAATATTGAGAAAATAGGATTTGATTAAATATATCCCATTATCCAACATGATATCGAGGTATAGTGGAAGTGTTTGATAACTCAAACAACTTCTTTCAAGTAAGTTGAATGCTAAAAATAGTTTCAAAATCTTCCAAACTTGATTTTCCAATAATTATTGCAAGCATGTCATCCGGAAGAGATAGAAAAGTTGTTTGAGATCCTCCTACTTCCATTTGTAAAAAACATTCCTTGATCTAAAAAAGTTATAAAACAAGGATTTAAATGAAATAATAGACATAAATACTAACCATGTGTTTAACGAAAACTCATAATCCATAAAGTTGTCTAAAACTTTCCTATGATACCAACTGTAATGACCTAGCCTTATACATTACATAACATTGATTTATGTAAAGAATTCACATTGAGGATAATTTCAGTTTTAGATTTTTAGATAATCCGGCCATCACTATAATATTACATCTCATATATTACAAAGTACACAATTCTACCCTATCCAATTTTTTCACAACTATTAAACTCATTAAATGAAAAAATATTTTCTTGAGAAAAATATTCTTGAACTATTCATTTATCGTACCCTTCCTTTTACCCTATAAGAAAAATTTAAAAAATATATGATAAGCATAAATAGGTCAGTAAGGGATATAAAATAAGGGAATAAAAAAATAGTCCATGAATACATATAAATCAATGAAATCATACTTTTCAGTCATGAAACATAATATCTTCAACATAACTCATGAAATCATAATATTTATAAATAACCTGTAGAAATAACAAATCCTAAATTTAACTTGTGGAATCCATAACATAAATACATTATAGCTTTCACAATTACATAGGGAGTTCCATATGGAATACTCATCATAATATATTTCCTAAATCTATTAGTTGAAACATTAATGTTCACCTCTATCACATTACCCAATGAATTAGAGAGATATCTCAGGATAAAATCCCCTTGGATTATCACATAACCACCTATATACATAAACAATTCCCAAGAATCATAACATATTCATAACACATAAAACTATCATTAAAGAAAGATAACATTTCCACATTGCAATCATAATATATAATTTCAATATATGGACATAATAAATGCTTTATCAAATCCATTTTTAATACCAAAGTACATAAAAAATGTATAAGGTATTTATTTTCTTCTTAAAAACATTTCGGCCTATTAAGGAAGTCAAATATCAAATAATACTTGTTCCGGTGGAAAGGACATTTTCAATGCGTACATTAAAAAGAAACATTCCATTTTTCATTTAGTTAAATTATTTATAAAAAATGAATTCTTTATAAAAAATATTGAATAAAATAAAATAAAAAGTGTATAATTATAAAATGTATAAAAGAAGGTTGTCTATAAACAAAAATATTCCTCAATAAAAATATATTGAGATGAAGTCCCATACAAAGATCACATCATTAGATTAAGGATATATCAATGAAGTAATTATGTGTGAAAATTTTAAATACACCCTATAGAAGTGGATATGAAGTGTAAAATAATCATAGATCATTCACACAGATTATAGGGAAAACAAAACCAATGAAATGGATATTTAACACAATGAATAGAGATTGTGCTAAGATATCCCTCCCAAAGTTCATATAAATGACTTAAGAATTTATCAGTGGGGTGAATCTGTGTAGAAAAGGTATTTCCACCCAATGGGAAGTGTAAATTACATCATAAATAAACAATTATTCCACCCATAATCATGGAATAATATAATCAATGAAGTATGAATAAAACCCAATGAGTGGAAATTGAGTATACAAATTCCCTTACCAAAATTCGACAGTATAAAGACTTCACATAGAAATTCATAAAATGAGTTGATGAGACAGAAAATGGTCTCTCATCAATATTACAAAATATTTACAGAAATAAGGATATATAAAAAGATATCACAACATAATAAAGTGAAAATTGAATGATATAACATTAAATAAGTCTTTGACTAAAAGAGGTGGGTGAACGGTTCCCTTACATTCAGTCCGACTTGTCTCGTTCATTCATTATATTCCTTAATAACAAATATAAGTTAAATTATACATTCTTCAGAGAATTTTTCAATTTTATTATTCCTTTTATACCACTAATATCTTTCTATAACAATCATATAAATATTTATGTTCATATCGGTCGTTTTACCTATGTTCGATACTTGAGTCAAAAAATGAACTTGTTATAATTAAAAAAATTCCATGTGGTCAAAATTTTGTTATCTCCAAAATATTATTCATGATTTATATATCATATATATCCAGAATAAAAATGTATTTATAATAGTACATACTATTTGGTGATAAGAAATGAAATGCACTATTCATGGAGACGGTTTTTCGTATGTACGTATGAACGCTACTTTCATTTATTTTCCATATTTAGAGGAATGAAAACTACATGATAGATAGGTATATTATAATTCCATTATAATATAATATATTTTAAATGATACATAATTTCGTTAAATCCATCCTTTATACGTTCTATGTGTGGCATTAATGAGTCATATCACTTTGAGGGGGTGGTAGTCCACATATCCCCAAATGAAATTGTCATATTAACACATTATGGAAATCCAAAAGGAATGATTTAAATAAAATTTATATAAGAATATAGAAAATATAAATAATATATATATATATATATATATCATATATAAATACGATGCCATAATAATGGCCACCATGAGAGGTGGTAAGAGAAAATCGAACAATCTTCGTTTCCTGACGCAGTAGTTCACTGTACATAGAAGCATTATGTTCGTATCAGTTAAGTGGAGGTGTGTATAAGTATAGTTTTAATAATTATAAAAATAAAATACTATTGTATTTACTATATTGTGATTTTATTTAATAAAATAATAAGAAGATCATATGGAGTGGATAATGAAAATAAAGGAAAAGAACTTGAGAGAAGATGTTACCTCCAAATTGGGTAACTTCTTTTGATTTGAGCCAAAAGGCTATTTTGAATTGCATTATACACAATGTAAGGATTCTAGGAATATTTTGGGGATGTTGGGAGATTATTTAATAAGATTTTTGGTGAGACAAGTGTCTTGGGAGGTGTGATTATATGGGTACAGTTTATGCCCATTTACAAGAGGAAGGAGGTGCACTTCAGGATGATATTGAAATATTATTTTATTATTAAATGTTTTTTGATTTAAAATGGTCCCAAAGTCTTTTATTTTAAATATAATATTATTTTTGGTCTAAAAACATTCATAAAGTATGTTTTAGACTAGTTTAGGTCACAAAATTTATCTTATCATTTAGCTTTAACCCTTATTTAAAAACATTAACTCTTACCATGTATTCTTTAATTTTCATAATATATGGTAACTATATTTACTATAAAATGACATAATAACCATAATTAGTTCATTAATTACATTTTCAACATTATATAATTCATTTGAATGAATATTATATTTTTAGGACAATTATATTATATAATAAAATTGTATTTGATCTCAAAACTCTTTTATGTCATTTGTTAAACTATTCATATAATGAATTTTAAAAAATCTATAACAAAATTTATTCTTTCAAAATAACATAATTAATTAAAATAAACAATTCATAATCGTCTATAAAATTAGTTTATGGCATAAAATGTATTAAAATAAATTTATTTTAATATTAATAATCTCATTTATTTAAATCATTCATTATTAAGGTAATCACTACATCATCATTATGTCATAAATATATTTATTTATTTGATGTCTAAAATTTATAAATAAAATACTGTGATTTATGAAGTCTTTTTATATTTCTAATTAATATTTATAGTCAATTATATAAGTTATATAACCCCACATAAAAATTGTTTTTGTAAAAGATACTAGTTTTTGTAATATTTCCTTTTACTTTAAATTATGTAATATATCAGGTCATTATTACTCCCAAGTGGATCCATTGCATCCAAAAATTGACCCAAGGATTCCCGTGGTTGTAAAAATATAATCCAATAATTTTATGAAATTTTTTAGGGTAATTTAATATTATTATAATATTATTTTTGTTTACCCTTATTTTCCCAATTTACCCTTTAACCTTGGAAAATAAAATAATTTTGGAAGTTACTATTTATAATGTCCAAAAATAAAAAGTTCTTATTCAAAAATTTTGGACCTTATTATTACAAAAATGGAATCCATTTTTTAAAATTCAAATCAAATAATTTTTAGTAATTAATTTAAAATTAATTCCCGTTGTTGAAACCAAAAAGTAGGTTTTGAGAAGTAATAACTATCAAACGATTGACATGCGTTAATGTCCAATTTAAAAATAAAATTACATGAAATGATAAAAATTGGATAAAATTATAAAGATATAATCCAATTACACTTTTAAAGTTAGTTAAAAGTACATTCTAATAATATAAATAAATTAGATAAAAAAGCATTTTTGACTTAAAATGTGGTATTTATCTATATTCATTCGAAAAATAAACATTATCAGATAATTACCACAAAAATACAATGTGAATTTTGATTTACCATATCTATAAAAGAAGATTATTTTTTATTATAAAACATATAAAATTTACAGAAACTATGTTTAAAATGGTTCTCCTTCAAAAGGCAGTAAAACTACAATTTTAGAGAAATGCTTTTATTATCTAAAGAAATCGAATTTGTTCTTTTGTCATATATAGATAACATATAAGATGAATTTAAAAAATTACATTGAATATATAATATATATATTTCATTAAATAAAAATCCTTAATGTGTGATATGATTTTATAAACACAATTATTTTCTTTTAAATATGTTTTCCTAAAAAACCTCCTTTATATTAAATTGATTTTTATTTGAATTTAATAGAAAATTGGTAACCACAGAATCCTTATTTAAACAAGGGTAAACCATATTTCAGAATTAAATTGATATTATTCATTCCCACCAATCAAATTAAAATGTGTTAACAAACATTTAATATAATAATAATATTATTGTATTATTTATCTGTATAACTCAATGTTTTGTGCAACATATGATTTTGAAATAACCCATTGTTGTGTGTCAAGTACGCTATCAGAAAAATCATACCCTTTTGCATAAAATTAACATCTTATTCATAATTATTAATAGAAATCAAAAATTATTATTCTATAAATACCTGGTTCGTTACATATACTATTGTGATTAGTATTCTATTTAGAGTATGATATAACCATCTTTTTTTAGCGAATAGAAATATAAACTTATGAATGCTAGTATGAATAGTAGATAATGACCATTATGAATAGTAAATCATATTATTATTTTATTTTATTAAGTTTAAAAGATAATGGTATATTGATAAAATTTTCAAGGTAATATAAAATGAGTTATAGTTTTAAAATTTCAATTTTTGGAATAAAATATGATTTTTATGAAAATTAATTTTCACATATTTAAGAAATTATTTTAACAAAATGTAGTAAATTTTTTAAGTCTACACATCAAACAATTATTAGGGTGAATTGTTTGTATTTTTAGGAGATAGTTGAATTTTTAGTGAATAGTTAATATATAGTTTTATGTTTTAAGTATGTTTGATGAAATCCTATTAATGTAATAATTATGAAATAATTATCGTTGAATCATTGGGATTAAAATATTATATGAGGTTTCTCAATTCTCCTATACCATGGGAACAAACATTATTCATGACCCTTGTTTTTTGAATACCAATAACGAGGTGTCCATTGAAATCAATTAAAAATCCCCTCACTTTCATTATATGTACCATCCTTAGACACTCTTCCTTTCAAACCTCTCAATATTTGAGTATGATAAAAAATCTTCCCAATACACTTCCCAATGATCGTACCCACCTTAAAGACCTACTAGTCTTAGAAAAAATCCAAAACCAAAGGCCTTAAGGTGGATCTTAAGGAGAAGAAATCAAGAGGTAAATATCCTCTTTCATTTTCATGTGTTTTCTTTTCAATTATTTTCTATTTTATAACCTATTATACTCCCATTATCCAGGTGGAATGAATGATCCATTATTATATATATACTTTATTTTTATAAGGTTTATTCAAAAATTCATCATCATTCTTCATCGCCTCTTCATATTATTCTAAAAGTGAAACATTCTCAGTGATGTGTCGATTTACTGACATCGTGGATGATGTGTCTTGAATTTCATTTACTTCTTACAAATATGGTTATAAAACCATTTTTATGGTTGAAAAAGATTTTAATGCTTATTATATGACCTCTATTATGTATGGTGAATAAATTATATGCATAATATTAAAATAATATGATGTTAAGAGTTCTTCATTATCAAAGTACCACCAAAATGGTCGAAATGAATATCACTAAGGATTTATCTAACGATTCATCCTCATACCATATTACCAAAATGATTCAGGTTATCTTTTAATTTTTAGGGAACATATTAACCTTATTCCACTTCTAGATTCTCTATTCCATCGGATAAGACAATCCTCTATGAACTGACCATGGAAATCATGAAAAGCACGCCCCCAAACAGTGGAAATAAGAAAATATCATAAATTAATTGTTCGAGTGATGTTATAAAATGATCATATAAGGTGTTTTCACCTTTATTATGATTTTATTAAATAATAATCACACTCTTATAACCATTATACGGGTGTTTTAAAATTGTTTTAACTAAGATGAACCCAAGGTGAGTGAATTATTAGCCCAATTTCCATTCTTTTGGTTAACCTTCTACAATATTCATTATGTGTTATTAAGATTAATTGTGTAATGTTTTTTTATATTATAGTGTATTAAGTTCATTTATAATGTATATACATACTCCTTTAATTATATTAATTATCTAATAAAAAATATGATATTTATAAGGGACTTTTCATTAAAAATTATCTTTTAAAATTATATTTTAAAAAATTA
This sequence comes from Viscum album, assembly GCA_963277665.1. Taxonomy (NCBI): domain Eukaryota; kingdom Viridiplantae; phylum Streptophyta; class Magnoliopsida; order Santalales; family Viscaceae; genus Viscum; species Viscum album. Next base: position 877,369,559 of record OY728153.1, on the reverse strand, counting down.
AAAAGCTATGTTTTTAGGAAATTATCCATGTTTTTTTAGTATATTATAGTTCTTTTTCATTATTTATGATGAATTTGAGAACATATATCTCCTTCAAACCCATTGGGAATTTTTATGTTTGAGGACATTTGTATGGTTAATCCAAGTGTATCTATGATGGGTACAACATAAGGTAGCCATGAGGGTAACATTGTATTGTTTTCTTGAGGGTTACAAAAAAATAAAGTAGTCATGAGGGTTACAATATAAGTAAGTAATGAACCAATATACCTTTATGGTTTTCTATATGATCTGTAATGTTTTATGGGATCTTTTGTTTCCAAAAGTAAGTTTATATGGTTGAGAAGTATATAATTGTGAATATTATTTCATAAATTAATAAGTATTCATGGTCTAATGATTACTTAATTTTTTTTATATCCCTTACATGAATTTTTTAAACTCATGCAATATTTTTAATTATTTTCCACTGGTTATGAGGATGTGTAAGTGAGTGAAGGAAGTGAAGTTAAATGTTTTGAAGAATTTTCAATGAAATCATGTTGTTGTTTTTTGTTAAAAAATTTATGATTTGGAACAAATGGATACTGATTTAATTGTACCCACTTTGCATGCTTGTGGGTCGATATGTCTGAGTTATTTTATAACAATTTAAAACTCTAAACTGAAAAGATATTTAAGAATATAAATAAGAGAAATATAGTTTTAATATCTTGATTGTGAAATGTTTTAGTTAGGGTTGTTATAATAGTTCTATTCATTTGATCATAATTCCAACATAAGAATATTGTTTGTGAAAACCTATGAATATTTTCCATAGAAGATATAATGTTCTTAAAAAAGAATTTATATTTGTTTCTTCTTCCATTTTCATAAATTATTATTAATCCATGATCATATAATAACATAATTATATTCCATATGGTGATATTTATTTATACAAATTTCATGATATATATCCATCTTCTCATTCATAAAATGGGAAACAAAACCATGGATCATGTGTACGGTGGACTACCGCCACACAAACCAATGTAATGTATTTTCTATAACTACCATTTAACGATGTATATAAATTAGGATTTAAAACATTTATGTTATGTTTATGATATTAATATACTTATTTAACTTTAATATCACATATAACTTCAAAATTCTATTCTGTTTAAAATACAATAATTTCCCTCATCTAAAGGGAAGACAACCGCCTCACAAAGTGATATGATTCGTTTTTCAGTAATGATTTACAAATAACATATTATAAATTAATTTAATGAATGAATGTTATACATACATACATATACATATATATATATAATTATTTTGATTCTCTAAAATTAATATATCACACACATTATTACCCTTTATCCTATTAAGGAAATTATAATATTACTCATGCATACATACGACCTACCATCTCCATTAAATGATCTAATCCATTCTGCATGTTCAAATTAAAATAATGATTATAAAGAATATATCTAATGAAAAAATGATATTTATTAAATTAATATCATTTTGGATATTATTTAACTATTTAATACATGTAAGAATGAGAACTTTCATAAAAAAACATATGTGAAAATAAAGTAATTAACACATGAAATAATGAAGATGACGAAATGTTCTTAATGAAAAGGTGATTAGATGTTATATTAGGATCATACTGATATTATATTAATATGGATCTAGTATAAATTAATGACATTATTTAAATGACTATATAAGATGTTAAATCTCATTCGACCAAATAGAATCATAAAGTAAGGGACTTCGTCTAAATTTTCCATCAATGAGGAATATTGAAATGTTATGCAAAAATTCTTTTGGTATGGTATATAATCCTCCCATTGGATTATTAGTATCATGATTCATTAATAATACATGGTATTTTATGTTTAAATTATAATTATTTCATCAATGTGGATTTTTCTTGAAAATTACCCAGTGGTAATGAATTTCAAAACTAAATTTTTTTCTTTAAGTTATATAACATCATCATTGTCTTTGATATTATATCATTATGTGTGAATTAAAATTTTAAAATATTATTTTGTGTAACCACTTGTTTTATGTTAAATAAAATGTTATACACGTAATGAATCCATTGTTTAATTATAAGTTCAATTTTTAAGGGATTATTTTACAATTTCATTTAAATTGATATTGTTTATACATGAATTTTCAATGAAGTGAATTATTTGATAATTGGATGATAAAACCCTTTCATGTTGACTCAATTTGGTTATAAGTTATGGTCTAAATTATTATAATCATTTCACCTGTTTTTTAAATGAATGTATTGATAAAATGTATTTAATAATATCTCATAAAATTTATCTCCTTGGTTGAAATTATTTTTATATTAAAATCAATGGTTTCTAAAATGGTTTTAATTTTTTTTATCATTTTAAAAAAGATTTATCATTTTTAATTTTATTTTTTTGAAAGGAATTTTCATGACATTTTCAAAACAAGGCCCAATTGGATTTGGCCAAAAAAAACTAAAAATAATTTTTGTTTTAACATGTACTTCAGGAATAAAATTTACATCCGCTAAGAAAAATAAATGTTTCATAGATTACTCCATATGTTTAATGGTTAATTTTGAATGAAAATGTTTTTCAAAATTTTTTGCGAACATTTACTTATAAAAATATTTTCAAATTAAAAAATTGATATTTTACTGATGAATGTTTCTAAATATTATTTTATTATATTTCTATGTGTCAATAATAATAATCCATTATTTTAATTGTAATTAATTTGGGATGTTTTGTGTTGATACTATACTTATTCATTATATGGATGGTTTATGATCAATTTAAACAAGGAATTTTTAAACATTCACTTTCTTGATCCAATTTTTTCATTAACATTCCCTTGAAATATTCACTTTCTTATGATCATTATAAATTATATTTTACCTAAATATCAATATTTTTTATCATGGATATGTTTATTTTGTAAACCATATATCATTTATACATATGGTGTTATACAATATTTCTTTATCTAGGGAAATATTAAAAAAAATCTTTACTTAATATAGATATTTGAGGAAAAGGCACATTATAAATGAATTAAATTGATTATATGATATTTGAAGAAATCATTCGATATACAGTGATTGTTGAGTCCTAAAATAATATATATCCTCAATTAATTAGTAATATAATGTGGAGAAAGAGTAATTTTTCATTAAATGAGGTTTTAAACATAGTTTTTAACATTCTCGTGAATGTTCATGATAGTAGAGGTATCATGATGTCTGAGATCATGATGTCCAATAATTTAGTGTTACCTTTATGAAGATTTATATTATTATTATTATTGATGATATTTTAACAATGACATTATTTTTGGATTAATTTCAATCTTTTTTATTGATTAAATTCCATTTATATTAAGTTATTTACCTCGTCATATTTATTATTCCATATAATTTCATGATAGTCATGTTTTTAAATGGAATGTGTGATCAGTTATATACGTTACCATATTGATTAATACTTATCTAGTAAAGATAATAATGATATTTAACAGGAATATTTTTTAAGTTAGACACCTTTCTATATTGATTAATCCTTATCTATTCATGAAATATATGTTATATAAATGGAACGTGTGTTGCATTATTTACCTTTTTTCATATTTATTATTACTTATCTATTCATGATATTCATGTTATTTATATAGAATTTTTTATCATATATCTACCCTTAAATACTTAATATTCCATAGGATTTTTTAATCTACTAATGTTAGCTTCTTTTTCACGTAACTATTACTGAGCATTTGAGCTCACCCTTGTTTCATCCCTTTACTAGGAATCCTAAAAGTGTACTATTGATGATATTGAAGTATATTATACATAGAATAATGATAATACCAAATAAAATTGTATTTTATTTTTTATTTAATTGTAAAAATGGAATCAGGTGTGTATATAGTTAACCAAGACTACTAAACATTTAGGTACTTTGGGATGCTATCATTTGTATCAAGTAATAATATAATAAATCAGACATTGGATCTCAGTTACTGGAGTTAGTGTTGTTGTAGTTGGTATCATAGAATGTTTAATAGAATCTGTGAAAACTATATTTCTAAAGTCCTTTAAATTTCAAGGATGTTTTTTCGTTAATTCTTTCGGAATTTACGAGTACGCAGTTTCTGACGGCCCCTGATTTCGAGACCCGGTGTGCCCGGAATCAATTTCCGAAGTTTAGCTTAGGTATGTTTAGTGAACGAATGAGTGGGTATTTCTATCGTTTGAACTGGTACTCTTAATTGAAATCTGAGGGCACCGATGAAACCACAACACTGAAAATTTATAAAGAGGACCTTTACCGAAGATGTGTTTTCTTGGGAGAAGTTGAAAAAAAAAATGGATTAAAAAAAGTGAATAAAATTGTGGTAAAATTTTATTTCTAACTAAGGTGGTTTTATCCTACATGGGGTTGTAAGGGTGGGACCCCCTAGCATCCTAACTTCCCATCTGAGGATAAATGTGTGGTGGGGCCCACAAGAGCCCCAACCCTTCACATTCCCTAAAACCCCCCCATTAAACTCCTTCGGTTTAATGTTGGCAACCCCCTTGAACATAATTAAGTAACTCCTCCTATCCCACTTAAATTCATGCCACCACACACTAAATTAATTGATTAAACCTATTCAATTAATTTAAATATGTGTTTTAATTTTATGTTTTTGAAATCCATTTCAAGGTAAAATAAAATAAGGATATTCTTATTTTATTTTTGGTTAGAATTGTTGTTTGAGGAGGTTTTGGGGAGAACTCTAGTTTTTTTGAAGAACTTCTTCCTCCTGCGAAGAACGTACCCTTTTTGAAGAAGAACACTATCAATGCAAAGAGAGACGACGTGCCTTTCCTTCTTCTCTCCAGAACTAGTGTAGAGACTCTGTTTCCTCCTTGGACGCACGCCAACACCGTATTCAAAACCTTACCTCGCGATACCGTTTTCCGCGACGCCCGGAGAACGACATCGATTCCCGAGGTAGGGGTTAATTTTTGTTCATGTTTTTATTATAGATCTTCGTATGCTTAAAGATTGGCCACTTGATATCGCCATAACGGAAGGAGATTGGACCGCACAAACACGACCGATTCTACTTCCCCTTTTTCTTGTTGATCATCATTAACGTTTGAGGCGAAGGCGTCGTGGTACCGTTGCACCACGCAGGGACGAACAGGACCGCGGCCGGAGAGGGACATGGTAGTGGTGTGCGCCGCCACTGTGTCGCGCCGGTGAGGCAAAAGGGTCCGCAGCTGGAGCGGGCTGCAGCGGTGGTGCGGGGCGCCATCGCGCCGCGCCATAGAAGCCGAGGAAGGCCGCGCCTGGAGCGGGCCGCGGCGCCGTCGCGCCGTGCCGGTCGAACAAGAGCCGCGCCCTAAGGTCATGGCCGACATCCAAGGGATGGTTGGCTATGCTGGCCGCTGGCGCCACTTGGAGGTGGAACCCGAGGGGGTCCCACGGTTACACAAAGGCCAACCATCACGACCGGCTGTTTAGAAGAAACTGGGAGGGGGGGCGTAACCCCCCCCCCCCCTCGACAGCCTTTAGGGTGGATCCCACAGGGTCTTCCGTTTCCGAAAACATGGGGAGGCACCCCCTTTGCGTCCCACTCAGACAGCACCGAGCCGCGGTCGGCTTTCAAGCCGGGCAGCAGAACGCACGGGCCGGGCCAGCCGCAGGCCACGCGGGCTGGGCTAGCCGCAGGCCACACGGGTCGGGCCAGTCGCGCCCCGCCAGTGTGGGCCACGCCCAATCAGGCCGAACCCAGACTCGGGTCAGTTCGACTCGGTTCGGGCCGACCCAGGGGGTGTTGGTCCGGGTCGGACCGGGACCAGACCCCCTATTTCGGACCGTTTTCGAGTAAACGAAAATATCATGAGCTATGGACCTCCAATCGATGCACTGTTGATTGAGTAGGATTCCTTGGATCGAGATGGTCTTTTTGGTATATTAAACTCAAGGTTTTAGAGAATATTGCGTATGGTCGGGTTGGTTTGAACCCAAAACCAACCGGGTCCTCAGAGCGGAAATGCTTGTAACTTGAGCTCCGGACATCCGATTGATGAGCCGTCTATAGCATCCCGCCTTTTTATCAAATAAACTTTCATTATATTTTACAAAACCGAGGATCTTTAGGGTTTAGTGTCTTGGAAACCAGGAACTTAAAACATGAAAACATAAAACATTCTTCTTAAACACTTGAAGGCTTCTCCTCATGTTCATCCTAGGTTCATTACTGCATCTCATAACCTGGGGACATACATCAAAAGAAAGGGTGAGAAGAAGGCCCAGTAATGGAATCAAGAGAAACATTTTACACGTGATCTTGAGATACTTCAATAAGGCCATGAAAAGAACTTTAGGGCATGAGAAAGAAATCGTGAGGCATATCATAATAAAAATAACATTTTTCAAAACTTGAATATGTGGCTACATCATTTAATATAGACAATCATGAACATATCACCAAGGTCCATCCCGAAGGTGTCATTTGAAAATTACCAAGGTTATTCCCCAAGGTATCGTGAAAATTGTAATCTCTAGTGGTTACATCATTACCCAATGCATTGGAGCGCTATCAGGGAGCACCCTTAAATTTGCCTTTATTATCATGTGAGCCACATATATCATCATCAAACATTTCATAAATAACCCATATAGCATAAAATAAATTGGTTTCATTTCATAATCACAACATTTTAAAAACTGCTTTAAAGACATGATCTTTACGTCACATTAAAACCCACAGAAAAGGAAGGTGGGTCTCATGTATGTAAATCCAAAAATTTAAAATAGAACATTTTGGTATATATGTGAATACCCCTTTAGAAGAAAGAGCTTTGAGTATTCACTTAATAATATAAAAGAACTTTAGAAAAAGAGAGAGTCATTTTGAGACGGAAATTCTGCAGCATAACGGCTATGTTACGAGGTTTTAGAAGACATTAAAAAGAGAGGGAAAATGGGTCAAACATTCCTAAATGACCCATAAAACAGTAGATGGGCAGAATAAGAAGGATAAATGATCATGGTAATGAAATTTCAAGGACATACTATTTGAAATGAAAAACATGGAAGGAAGACAATAATAAGATTTCTCTTATGAAAGTTCGGCAGCCTAACGGCGTTACTTAAACTTCAACAAAAATGATTTGAAAAGATCAAATATGGTCTCTCATCATGTGAACATATGAGTTCAGTATGATAGATATAGAGATAATTCCCCAAAATAATTAAAAAGGAACTTGAAAGACTTGACATGAAAGTAGAACTTTGAAAAGAATGAGAAGGGTGAAAGAATCCCCAAAAAAATTCGGTAGCCTAACGGTGCCACTTAAAACATCAAAATATTGAATTGAAGAGATCAAATGGGGTCTCTCATAATATGAACATAAGAGTACAATATGATAGATATAGAGATCATACCCCAACATAACAAAAAAGAACTTGAAATAATTGACAAGAAAGTAGAACTTCAAAACGAGAAGGGTGAATAACCACTTAAAAATTCGGCAGCCTAACGGCGCCACTTAAAACTTCAAAATACTGAATTGAAGAGATCAAATGGGGTATCTAATCATATGAACATAAGTGTCCAGTGTGATAGATATAGAGATCATACCCCAACATAACAAAAAGTAACTTGAAAGAATTGACATTAAAGTAGAACTTCAAAACGAGAAGGGTGAAGAACCACTTAAAAATTCGACAGCCTAACGGCGCCACTTAAAACATCAAAATACTGAATTGAAGAGATCAAATGGGGTCTCTTATCATATGATCATAAAAGATCAGTATGATAAATTTAGAGATCATACCCCAACATAATAAAAAGGAACTTGAAATACTTTACATGAAAATAGATCTTGAAAAATGAGAAGGGAGAAAGATTCCGTTACAAAAGTTTCGGCAGCCTAACGGCGCCACTTAAAACTTCATAAAACGAAATAATTAGAGTAATAGGGGATCTCTCATTATATGAATATAAAAAGGGCAGTAAGAGGAGTATAAAATAACATCCTCCAACATAAGAACATGTAGCATAAAAGGAATGACATAAAAGAGATTACTTGAAATGAAAGAGAGAGGTCAGATCCCTTACCTTAAAACATAACTCTTAAAACTCAAAGTTTGGAACATTGAGGGCTTGGGGGCACCATGGGAGGACTTCTTGGGAGGTAATGAGACCAGAACTTCGTTGGGGGAGAGTGGGGAGTCGAATGGATGAGAGGATGGCTTGGTATTTATAGGGAAAGTGAGGGGACAAGGCATTAATGGCCAAGGGACACCTCATTAGTGGTTTTGGAAAAACCATGGGCTTTCCCATGGTATTTGCCCATGGTATTGGCCACATGGGACACCTCATACCTTATCTTACTATTCATAAGTCGACCATATTGATTACATACTTAATACATTATTTAATGATGTCATTAGACACCCGTAACTTAAAAACTGTATTTTCACTATTCATCAAAAATTCAACTTTCTCAGAATAATCCCAAAATTTCACCTTAACCAAATATCAACGCACTGATTACAAATATGAACTCCATTTTATAAAAATAATTTTCTAAATATTTGTAATTTAATTTTTAAATAAAAACACTATTCACCGAAAATTCATTTTTTCAGAAAAAACCCCAAAAATTACCATAGCATAATATCGGTGCTCTGAGTTCAAAAATGAAATCCGTTTTATAAAAATAATTTTCTAAATATTTTTAATTAAATTTTTAATTAAAAAAACACTATTCACCCGAAAAAACTAATAATTGAATAATAATTTATGAAACCATTATTTAACCATTTTATTGAATCACGTTACTTAATCAAGGTGCCTAGATTATATTAATACTTTCTTTAAGTGAGATTACTAATCCATTTGGACACATTACTAATCCTAATCATAAAATCACTATTCATAATTTACTATTCATCAAAAATTAAGTTGATCTTATTAGACTCTAAATTTTGTACTGAACATAATTGTAGAAGACCATTTTTTGAAAATAATTACACATTTTTAATTATTTAAGGTTTACATAAACATTTTTAAAATATCCTTTTTCTAAAATTCATCAAAAATATGCATACTATATTTTTCCGGTCATTTGAAAATTCATAAACATCATCATAAGAAGAAATCCCAACTTTTATTTAAAACAAAGGATTACACAAGGCAGTTACGGTCTTCTTACATATCCCCTTATCACACCAGCATAGGACCTAAGTGTAAGGTGTGCTAAGGTGAGAGAGTCCAAGGGAGGCTCGACCAACATTTCCCAAGTAGTAATTTCTATCAGTTTGAACTTCTCGCGAAGGCGATTCCGTTCTAGCTTCACATGATGATGTTTGGCTTGGGTTTGGTCCAGAGCAAAGCCCAATGGTGCTACCTCCTTCCCAAGTTCTGTTAGATGGGCTTCGATCGGTCCAAGACTACTAGGTGAGGCCATCAAATCTTCTTTCTATAATAATTAACCAAGATTACTTGTATTTAGAGACAATAATAAAAACATTTTGTTCATAGCGGTCATATTGACCGATAGTCATATAACAGTCAGAACCCGATGGTCTCATTTTAATTATAATCATGTTTATCAAATAAAATATTTTTGTTGAGTATAAAAAATAAAATAGAATAACACATGAAATTAGGAAACAAGATTTATTCAAAATTTCGGGCCGTTACACCGCTGACTTTGTTGGATTTCTCTTGGTGAGACAGTTCTTTTACGACACTCTAAGTGAGTTTTGGATGAAAATGGATATCGACCGGGTTAGAAATGAGCATATTTCTATCCGGGCCCCTGGAACGGAAAAGCCTTTGTCTCTCAGACCAGGCATCCGATTGACGTGTCGTATATCGCATTGAGTTCCTATTAACGTAACAGAACATTGGGATATATCAACTTTGGTATTTGTGACTGTTGATGTATCGACCACTTGGTTCGTGGAGCGGACCCTCCCAGAATCGAGCGTGCTGTGTGCGGGAACCCTAGAGCTGGATGCGACTGCGACGACGATGACGACTGTACTTGGATCCTACGTGGGTTCGGCAGTGAGGAAGACTGTACTTGAATCCTCCGTGGTTTTGGCAGCGAGGACGACTGTACTTGGATCATCTATGGGTTCGACAGTGAGGACGACTGTACTTGGATCCTCCGTGGTTTCGGTAGCGATGACAACTATACTTGGATCCTACGTGGGTTTGGCAGTGATGGTTACTGTACTTGGATCCTACATGGATTCGACAGTGACGACTTCTGTACTAGGACCCTACGTGGGTTTGGCAGAGGAGATGATTCAGAGGCTACATCTAATCATCTCCACCCCTCTTCGTGAGTAGTATATCTGTGTGAGCTATGTTTTGACTTTGAATCATTATCATCGATGTGATTGAATTGTGTTTTCCTTTGTGGACTTGTTGTGATTTCTTGTGTGGACTAGGTTTTGATTTCTTATGTGGACTGGGTTGTGATTTCCTGTGTGGACTTGTTGTGATTTCATATGTGGACTGGGTGGTGATTTCTTGTGGGTACTAGTTGTGACTTCCTGCGAGGTCTAGTTGTGTTTTCCTATGTGGACTGGGTTGTTCATTCCTATGTAGACTGGGTAGTACTTGGGCTCGTGAGTTGGAGCTGAACTAGAATTGATGACTTAGGTATATGTATGGGAATATACCTAAGTAGAGTTTGTTGATACTTCGTGTGTGTATCTTTTATTTGTGGTTATCCTTGATGGATTTAGTGAGACCTTGAGGGTCTCGGGGTCCCTACTGAGTAACGTTATACTCACCCATGCACGAGCTATGCCCACAACTCGTTTTGTTGGATGAAGATGACGGACAACACTGACAGAGACCGAGTGTACGAGGACTGGAGGTACCCAGAGGTGGGCCTCACGACAAGTCAGTTCCTAGAGGTGGACTTCACGACAAGACGGTACGTAGAGTAGGTTGGCGGGCGAGAGCGTTGAGGACGCTATATGTACCTACCCTTCAGGTAGGATCCGAGGTGGATGACCCATGAGATGCTTATGTATTCCAGCTGTTTTTCTTTTCTGTTGTACTTTCTTTCAGTTGTATCGGTACTTTATAGTTGGGTTTGTATTCTGGCCCATTTATCTTTCAGCACTTTCCTTTATACTTAGTGTATTACTTCTGCTTGTACTCTGGTTGGATGTGTTTATGTTTTGTAAAGGAAATTCCTTCCCAGTTATCGGGATTTACGCCTTTGGTGCTAGTCGCCAGCCCCTGGCCTATGGAAGGTGGGCTTGGGGTAGTCACGGAACAGGCCCTAAGGAAGGGTCGTGAAAAATTGGTATCATAGGAGTTGGTTCTACCACATAACTCGGGACTCTGATCATTCATTTCAGTGAAGCAATAGGGTTAAGAGTATTGAGTGTGGTTTTTCAGTACAAGGAGTCCAGTGTTGGTGCGGTGGCCGACGTATCCATACACCAGGACCTTAACCTCTGAATTCTGACTCCGTGCACAAAAACAAAGATTGCGTGTGTGTTTCAAGAGTTCCCTTTGTGGTCTCTTCATGTCAGCTCACAAGGTATACTGTACTAAGTGTGGTGCACCTGTTTCTTCTCAGGATAGCCCCACGTAGGCAGGCAGCCTGGGTTCCTAGTTACATGCGAGATGGCAGCCCACTGAGTGACGAGGCCTCGGTGCAGGGCCCCATTATAGAAGAGGCCTCCGTTGTTACGAGGTGAGGCAGATTCCCAGGTAGCAGTGGACTGGATGGAAGCAATTTCTAGAGTTCTACACCTAGTTTAGACACTAGTAGAGCAGATGGTGATCTTTGCTACCGGTGTTTTCCCAGTGAATGGAAATGAGTTTGGTCCGTATAATAATGAGGCTTTGGTACATTGACCGATTCCTGAGATAGTACCTTCAGGTAGTGTGCCAGCTATAACACTACTTGTTGGTTAGAAGTTTCAACCGGTGGTACCAGTAGATGACACATGTAGGCTTAGTATCTTACACATATTTCAGCGTCAGATACCCCTCAGGTTTCAAGTTGAGCCCGACTCATAGGCGGCTGAAGACTGGCTAGAGGTGGTGGCTGAGAGTTTCTAGAGCTTATACAACTTTAGTAGGAAGACATATCGGTAGCTAAGTATTCATCAGGGTGTACCAAACCATTACTCTTACTTGATGAATAAGATGTGATAATTGCCTCAGGGCTCAGACTTCTGAGTGGGATGTGTCTAATGGACATCTCAGTCAGCACTTTACCTCTATGCATTCCTACTTATGCTAGGGTGCTAGAGAGAACCTTTTTGGTGGAGAATTATTCTGATAAGTTGATACATCCAGTGAAGGTTAGTAGTGGGAAAGCATGAAACTGGTTCCAATCTCGGAGACTTGGGTGTGTATAATGTTTCAAGAAGAGGAAGTGTTATTGACAGATGAATTTGTAGAGCAACCGACGTGGAAGTAGAGTTGGGAGAGCAACATTTGGTGGTGTACATTTCGACATGTTACAACCACCCGCCTTTGTAGTCCCCGACAGGCTCAGGGAGAAGGACGGCAGGGGAAGGGAGTAGTTGTATGCGGTCAAGGAGTGTGACCCAGGGGCTCTGGGAATGATTCGAGGTATGGTCTGTGTCTACAATGAGCTTCCTTATCAATAGACATAGATACCAATCATTCCTTTCTTCCATGAATCTTGTCCTAGACCTAGAGTTTCTGGTTAAGCCGTTGATTTGATCCTCACTTATAGAGATACCTTTGGGAGGAGACTCGATAATCATGCTTATGCTGAAGATGTGATCAAACCCTTGAGGTGAGAGTTTTGGTTGGAACCTCTTAGTGGCAGAGTCGAGGCCTTATGACGTTAGTTTGGGTATGGACTGGGAAACCACAATTCACACACAGGTTGACTGTATTAGGCAGAATGGTTATGGTTTAACTAAAAAATTTGGATGGGTTTTCCTTGGTCAGCGAAAAGGAAACCCCAGGCAGCACGGGATGGAATCATGCATAAGTGGGTGCAGTTGATCACTCATGAGTCGGCCAGACTTAGATTTGAGCCATCCTTCCCCAGAGTTGTTGCGCCACTCTTTGCATTGGCGAAGAAGGGTAAAACCCTTCATGTGGTCAAGGATATAACAACAGATCTTTTCAAGAGCTGAGGTAGAGGTTGACCAGTGCACTCATTTTGAGGCTACCGGAGAAGGTGAAAATCATCCAGGAGTGAATGAAGACTGCACAGAGTAGGAAAAAATCATATGTTGATAGGATACTAACACCACTGGAGTTCAAGGATGGAGACCATGTTTCCCTATGGCTCTCACCTCGACAAGGTATATGGAGATGTGGCTGAGGCCTAAAGTTATCTCTGAGGTTCAACAAACCGTTCTAGGTCCTCAGTAGGGTAGGCGAGGTGGTTTACCTCTTGACATTTCCACCTCAGTTGCACCGGGTGCACGATGTCATCCACGTATTGCAGCTGAGGAGATTTTTGCATGACCCTTCACACATCATCGACCATAGAGAGATAGACATTGATGACGGGGTGACATTCATAGAGGTTCCAGTAGAGGATGAGGATTGACAGGAGCGGGTCCTATGAGGATGGTTGATTCCTCTTGTGCGCTTTCGTTGGAAGCATGGGAACCTCAAGGAGAGCACATGGGAGAGGGAGGCTCAGATGTGTGCTCGGTACATCCTTTTGTTTTCCAAGTTTATGATGTAGCTTTATGGGGACGTAAATCCCAAAGGTGGGAGTAATGTAAAAACTCGTAAATTTCAAGGAAATGTTTTTCTTAAATTCTTTGGGATTTTACGAGTACGTAGATTCTGACGTCACCTGATTCCGAGGCCCGGTGTGCCCGGAATCAATTTCTGATGATTAGCTTGGGTGTGTTCAGTGAACAAACAAGTGGGTTTTTATATCATTTCATCTGATACTCGGAATTGAAATCTGAGGGCACCGATGAAACTGTAGCGCTAGTAATTTCTTAGGAGGACCTTTACCAAATATGTGTTTCTTTGGTAGGAGTTGTTAAAAAAATGGTTTAAAAAATGAATAAAATTGTGGTACAATTCTATTTCTAACTAAGGTGGTTTTATCCTACATGGGGGAGTGAGGGTGGGACCCCCTAGAATCCTAACTACCCATGTGAGGACAAAGTGAGGTCGGACCCTCATGATCCCCAACCATTCACATTCCCTAAAACCCCCCATTAAACTCCTTGTGTTTAATGTTGGCAAACCCCTTGATATTAATTAAGAAACTCCTCCCCTCCCACTTATATTTATGCCACCACACACTAAATTAATTGATTAAACCTCTTCAATTAATTTAACTATGTGTTGGAATTTTATGTTTTTTAAATTCATGGCAAGCTAAAATAAAATAAGGAGAAGCTTATTTTACTATTGGTTAGAATTGTTGTGTGAGGAGGTTTTGGGGAGAACTCTAGTTTTTTTTGAAGATCTTCTTCCTCCTGCGAAGAACGTCCCCTTTTGGATGAAGAACACCAACACCACAAAGAGAGACGACGTGCCTTTCCTTATTCACTCCCCTCACCCCGCGATGCCGTTTTCCGCGACGCCCAGTGAACGACATTGATTGTCGAGGTAGGGGTTAATTTTTTTTTCATGTTTTTGTTATCGATCTTCATTGATTAATGATTGGCCGATTGATATCGCCATAACGGGAGGATATTGGACTGAAAAAACACGGCTGATTCTCCTTCCCCATTTTCTTGTTGATCATCGTTGACATTTGAGGCGAAGGCGGCGCAGTGCCTTTGCACCACGCAGGGTCGAAGAGGATTGCGACTAGAGCGGGCCGTGGTAGGGGTGCGCGGTGTAGTCACGCCGCGAAAGAGAGGCTGAAGGGGCCACGGGGGCGGTGTGTGGCACCGTCACGCCGCGCCGGAGAAGCCATGGAATGATACGGCTAGAGTGGGCCGCGGCAGACATCCAAGGGGTGGCCGGCTGTACCGGCAACTAGCACCACCAGAAGGTGGGTCCCAAGGAGGTCCCGCGGTTACACAAAGTTCGGCCATCATGGCCGTCCGTTTCAAAAAAATAGGGGGGGGGGGGCGTAACCCCCCCGAAAGCCTTTAGGGCGGACCCAACAGGGTCCGCGTTTATGAAAACAGGGGGCGGAACCCCCTTTCCGTCCCGCTCAGCCAGCGCCGAGCCGGGCCATAGGCCGCACGGGTCGGGCCAGCCGCAGGCCATGCGGGTTGGGCCAGCCGCAGGCTGTGCGGGTCGGGCCAGCCAAAGGCCGTGCGGGTCGGGCCAGCCACGGCCAGCCGGGCCGGGACGGGCTGGACTCGGACCCGAATCGGGTCTCCCTAGTTCGGGCCGACCCATGGGGTGTTGGGCCGGGTCGAACCGGGCCCAGACCCCCTATTTCGGACCTTTTTTGGTTAAAATAAAATATCGTGAGTTACAGACCTCCAATCGACGCACCGTCTTTTTCGTAGGATTCCTTGGATCGAGACGGTCATTTCGGTATATTACAATCAATGTTTTGGTGACGATTGGATACAGTCGGGTTGGTTCGAACCCGAAACCAACTAGGCCCTCGGAGTGGAAACACTTGTAACTTGAGCCACGGTTGTCCGATTGATGAGCTGTTGACATTGTTGGATTCCTCTTGGTGAGACGGTTCTTTTGAAATACTCTAAGTCAGTTTTGGACGACTATGGATATCATCCGAGTTATAAACGACCATATTTCTAACTGGTCCCATGGAACGGAAAAGCCTTTATCTCTTAGACCGGGTGTCCGATTGACGCGCCGTCTATCGCGTTGAGTTCTTATTGAGGTAATGGAACTTTGGGATACATCAAATCTGGTATTTTTAATAGTTTATGTATCGACCCCTTGGCTCGTGGAGCGGACCCTCCCGGAATCGAGCGTTCTGTATGCGGGAACCCTAGAGCTGGGTGTGACTGTGACGACGATGACGACTGTACTTGGATCCTACGTGGGTTCAGTAGCGAGGAAGACT
Organism: Viscum album; assembly: GCA_963277665.1. NCBI lineage: Eukaryota > Viridiplantae > Streptophyta > Magnoliopsida > Santalales > Viscaceae > Viscum > Viscum album. Next base: position 877,353,532 of record OY728153.1, on the reverse strand, counting down.
GTACTTGGATCCTCCATGGGTTCGGCAGCGAGGATGAATTTACTTGTATGCTCCACGAGTTCGGCAGCGAGGATGACTATACATGGATCCTCTGTGGGTTTGGCAGTGATGTCGACTGTACTTGGATCCTACGTGGTTTCCGAAGTGATGGTTACTGTACTTGGATCCTATGTGGGTTTAGCAGCGATGACTTATGTACTAGAATTTACATGGGTTCGGCAGAGGAGATGATTCAGAGACTACATCTAATCATCTACACACCTCTTCGTGAGTACTATACCTATGTGAGCTAAGTCTTGAATTTCAATCATTATCATCATTGTGATTGACTTATGTTTTACTGTGTGGACTTTTTGTTATTTCATGTCTGGACTAGGTTGTGATTTCCTATGTGGACTAGGTTGTGATTTTCTGTGTGGACTTGTTATCATTTCCTATGTGGACATTGTTGTGATTTCCTATGTGGACTAGTTGTGACTTCCTATGAGATCTAGTTGTGTTTTCCTGTGTCAACTGGGTTTTGCTTTCTTGTGTGGACTAGGTAGTACTTGGGCTCGTGAGTTGGATCCGAAGTGGAATTGACGACTTAGGTATATGTATAGGCATATACCTAAGTAGAGTTGGTTGATACTTCATGTGTGCATCTTTTCATTTTGGTTATACTTGTTGTATTTATTTGGACCTTGAGGGTCTCGGGGTCCCTACTATGTAACGTTATACTCACCCCTATACAGGCTATGCCTGCACCTCGTTGTGTTAGATGCGGACGACGGACAACGCTGACAGAGACCGAGTGTATGAGGACTAGAGGTACCCAGAGGTGGGCCTCATGACGAGGCAGTACCCAGTGGTGGATTTCACGACTAGACGGTACTCGGATGTGGTTGGAGGGCGAGAGTGTTGAGAAGGATATATGTACCTACCATTCAGGTAGGATCCGAGTTGGATGACCAAGGTGTTGCTTCTGTATTCCAGTTATTTGTCTTTTTTTTGTACTTTCGTTCAGTTGTAGTTGTACTTTACAGTTGGGTTTGTATCCTAGCTTAATTATCGTTCAACAATTTCTTTTGTACTTAGTGTATTGCTTCTGCTTGTACTCTGGTTGGATGTGTTTATGTTTTGTAAAGGAAATGTCTTCCTAGTTATCAGGATTTACGCCTTAGTGCTAGTCGACAGCCCCTGGCCTATGGAAGGTGGGCTTAGGGTAGTCACGGCACGGGCCCTGAGGATGGGTCATGACAATATTTATGTAAATGTATACTATAGAACACAACCCTATGGTAATATTTGAGGATAATTATATAATTAGATCAAAAAAAGTTATCATTCTAAATATTATATAGTTTTTTTCAAAAATAATTCCTTATTTAGATACTACAAGTAGACATAGTTCTTAAATAGTTGTACCTAGGGGTAATAAATCTGAAAAACGGTTATCATCATTATCTTAGGGATTACTCGGTACATGATAATCAGGCTTACTGCACACCTAGTTTGACAACCCCGATGAAATTTCTTTGGTTAATTCATATTTTCCTTATATACCATTTTTATATATATGAATTGACGATTACAATAAATGACTATTGTTAAACATATATTTTCTTAGGCTGAAAAGTGTATGTTTGATCATAATTTTAACAGAATAAATACCCCTTTGGAGGATTTATGTTATGATAGTTTTAGATGATAAAGGCTGTTTTAGAGAAATTTTATTGAAGAAGAACACATTAGTTTAGAATATGTAAATTTATATAAAGGAGAATGCATTTAAATTTTTTGGACATACGGTTAATGTTTAATGGTAAATTTTATGGTTTATTTTAATTTTTGATGTTGTGGTAATTATGGGTCATTAAATTTTGGTAAATTTATTGGAATTTTAATGATATAGTTAAAAAAAATAAAAACACAGATGCTTGGTGAAAGCCCATAACATCTTGAAAGGCTGTAGGTATTGAACCCACAACTATAGGGAACAAGGGTGTCTCTCCTACCACAATCATAAATGATGTACTAGTTAGTATCACATTGATTTTACATAAACAATTTGATAGTAAAATATATTTTTCTTATTTTGGGAAACATATTATTAGATCAAATCATTTTTATTTTAAGAAAACAAATTTTATCTTTAGAGTTTTTTTCGGTTTAGGTATATATAACCATTATGATTATGGTCAAAGGTAATTTAGGAAGAATTCAATTAAATTTTTGGAGGACGTATGTAAAAAGGTATGATGTCAACTTTTGGGTAAAAAAATTCTGTAATGTTTAAAATGTAGAGTATAATTGGAATACATGGGTATTTATTTGTGGAATAATCGATGATGATTGTTTTGTGGTATTTTTTAGGTAAAATGTATTATTTCTTTATATTTTGGATTATACATTGTTATCACTATCTTACCTTGTGGTAACCATTTCAGTTTGGGTTAATATTTAAAGGCATAAAGAAAATTTTATTAATTTTTTATGGTTATTATGATCCATGAAAAGTTAATTTTAGTTTTTCCTTCATAATGATTCATATTGAATATTCATTTATTAGAGTAATAAATGAATTTTAAATTGATCCAATCATAAAAATTGTTGTAATTTCACTAAAAAGATATCAGGTATTTATATTTTCTTATATTCAAATAGATTTAAAAAATTCCACATCATTTGAAAAATTATCATGTAACAAAACTATTATGCTATTACCTTCATACCAAATGAATCAATGGACAATTAACTGATCACATATTTATGATTTTTATAACCTCAACATTTCATTGATCATTTAGTTTCTTATGATCAATGAAAAATAAAAATTTATATAATTATTTTTGCTTTTATCCCATGTATGTATCTTCACATGCCAAAAATTGTATCCCAAATGGAAACCTAGTTATGAGTTATTTCATATGAACATAAAATTTACCTTTCCATCTTATCAAGAAGATGTTTTATTAACCTTTATACAATGTTTGGAATTAAACAATGGTATTTCCAAACATCAATCCCTTGATCACCAAGATTAATGTTAAATTGTGAGGATGATATTTTCTAATGGCAGGGAGGATTTAACACCCTAAAATTTTAAAATTATATTTTTTTTCAATAGTTTATTTGATACAAAACCCTAATTATAAACAACCCATGCAATATAATTATTTAAATTAAATCTATTTGATAGCTTACAGAGTATGAAACCTCCAGCCTAAATGAACCATATTTTGTATAACATTATAACCTGGGTGTTATGTTGGTGGGTTTTAAGTATTAGTTAATAACATATAGAAGTTATTTTTATATTTTCATTATAATTAGAATAATATTCATTTAATTGAAGAAGAAATGTTTTTTGAAAAATGACTTTTTCTGTAAAATAATGTATTTATAAAAAAAAAATTGTTGAACATTGTGAACATATGTTATAATTAATTTTTAAAAATGTTATAAAACTCATTTTTGAAATCATAATATCAAAATTACATAAGGGTAAATTTTTGGGGATTTTTCTGATTTTTTATATTTTTGATGAACATTGATGATAATGATTTCTACTGAAAATAACCTTTTCATTTAAATAATGTATGAGTATAAATTATATCATAAAATGGTTTTAAAATATAATTAGTTCAATTAAATTAAAATTTATCTAAATTTGGTCATTGGATTCAATTTCATGTTTTATTTTGATATTAAAACCTTATATACTTTTGAGAATTTTCTCTTTAGAATCATACTTTTTCATCTCGTCTATGTGTATAATTTTAAATTTGATCATGACACTTCAATGATTTAAATTTATAAAAATTGATTCAAAATTTTTAATAAAAATAATTTTTATTTTCTAATATTATCTATTTTATTTTTTATAATTATATTAAAATAAGTAAAAAATAATTAATGCAGTTACCGTAAAAAACGATTTATTGGTGGTAAAACTAAATATAAAAGGGTTAAACTGATACTAAAGCTTTTCAAAACCAAATTTTATAGCCATGTTTTTACCTTATAAAATATTAGGGTAATAATTACCCATTTTAAGGATTTTTGTATGATATAAATATTTTTGTAATTGGATCATTTCAATATTTCTATGTGTTTCCTCCCCTAAATTTTTAAAATCCCACCCACTCTCCTCACTTCATTATAGTTAAAAATACATTTGGTTCTAAAAATGTATAAAAATATCAATTCCTCACTCACCTAAAAACATTCTGCAAACCTTTTGTTGATCCAAAAGAATATATTGGTAGGGTTTTTGTGTTAACCTAAAGAAGGTATCTAAAGAATAGGTAAATTTCTTAAATGATCAATTTTATTTTTATTAATCGTCAAATTCAATAAAATAATATAAAATATTATCATTGAATAAATTCAATATCTAAAATTTTATTTTTTTCATTTTAATTTAATGACCTATATCCATCTATTATTCCATTTAATGAGAACTGAAACTGGTGATCATGTGTATGGTGGAATACCGCCTCACGAACAAATTTAATCAGTTTTCCATCACCCCATTTAAAGGATGGATATAATTAGGGTTTAAAACATTTATTAGATATTTATTATTTTATCAGAAATCTATAATTTTAATATCACATATACCTTCTAACAATCCATTTCAAGGAAAATACTATAACGTCGCTCGTCTGTGCAATGGGCTACCGCCTCATGAATCGATGGGATTCATTTTTCACTTATGATTTACATTGAATATAATAAGGATAAATATAGTGAATACATGTGATATATTTAAATTTGTACTATTTTTGGAAAATTAATATATCACACACTTGTTTACCCTTTCATTAATTAAGGAAATGACAATGTTACTCTTGCGTACATAAGGCCTACTATCATCTTGAAGAAATGTGATCCAATTTCCATGATAAAATTGCAATAATGATTATAAAAATGTTTCTACTGAAAGGAAATAATATTTATAACATTAATATCATCAGGAATATGATGGACATATGTGATACATGTATGAACCAGAACATTCAAGATAAAAAATGCATGAGAAAATATGGTAATTAACACTCGAAGGAATGAAAATAATTAAATACTATTAAAAAATAAGTGGCATGATGTTATAAGAGGACAGTTTATGTTATTAGTGGAATATTTATTTACTATAAATCAATGGAATGATTAATACCACTTTAAAAGCGGTTAAATCATGTTCACCAAAGAGGATTCATAAGGTAAGGGACTTCGTCTCAATTTTCTATCATTGAGTCATATTGAAATGTTATGTAAATAATTCCTTTTTATAGTGTATATACTAAATCATTGAAATTTAATATCACGATTTATAAATAATTCCTTGAATTTTATGTTAGAATTTTAATTATTCTATCCAAGGAGATTTGACTTGAAAATTACCAAGTGGTAATGAATTTCATAACTCAATTTATTTTCATTGGGTAATATTACATATTCATTGTCATTGTTTTTATATGATTACATGTGTTTTTAATATTGACTATATTAGGTTGTATTACAACCTTTTTAATGAGTATTTACATATCATACACATAACTGATTCATTTCTTAGTTATCACGTCAATAATATTTTCTTTTTAAGGGTTTATTTCACAATATCATTTTAATCTGGATTGTTTATACATGAATTTCCATTGAAGGAAATTGTTTTTCATTGGATTATAATCCATTTTTATTTTTTTATCCTCCATTAACTCATTATGTATTCATTTAATAGTACAATTTTCCATTATTTGGTAATTAAAATTATTGTGAAAATGTTTCTAATAAAATCATACATCATTTATCTCTTCGATTGAATTTTTTTATCAAAATTAATATTATATATAAATATTTTAAAACACGTTTTAACATTTTAAAAATGTTATATTAAATTAATTTTAAATATTATTAATTTTTACATGTCTTTTTTAAATTATAATTCATGTCATTTTCAACACAAGGTCCATTTAGATTTTTCTGAAAAAGAGAAAAGAATTAATTTTTCTTTATATGACTTGAATGAGTTTTACAAACATCATGAACAATCAATGTTTTAAAAATTTATTTATATTTTTCCAATGTTATTTTAAAAATAATAATAATTGAAATTTTTTTATGATATTTTAGTTTTAAATATATATTCAATGTAAATAAAGATATTTTCCTTAAGAATGTTTTTACTGACCATTTATGGTAACTCTATTAATCAATGAAAAACCCCATTAATTTACTTTATACTCATATTGGAATATTTTTAAGTGATACCATCCATATTATTTTGCTATATTGGTTTTATGATAATTTTTTTCATAACCTCACCTAGTAGGGGCTCGATCCGCACATACCTCAAGCCCATATCCATAAGTCATGGGGTTGAAATAAACACCCAAATTCATATCCTAAATGGGAGAATATTGAATAGTGTACTTGTATCCATACACCCAACCATGTCGATACAGAATTGTAGAAGAATGATAATAAAAATATTCACTATCTAGAATGTAACCACACAAGGAAACTCTATATGTTTTACAAGAGTACTCCCATGTAAATAGAAAGTATAGAGAAAAATACATTACCAATTTGAAATATTTCGCAACATGATAAAACATGAAAAGTAAAAAGTGATGAGAGATCCCATCTCATGATATCCAATATTTGTACACCGTACACAGTACAATGTACCATGAATCCCTAAGATTCTTTACAGTCACTATTTTCATGTACGTCATATAAATAAGAGACGAAACATGCAAGAAAAGACCATGTATGGGTGAGTATGTACATACCTAGTTGGATTCCCCAACATCCAATGGGGGAGTTGTAAGATAAAATATAATAAGAGATTGATAGAGTGATCCATCCAAAGCAAGAGAGTAAAGATAATCCAATGACATGGATATATATATATGATGAAACCAATGAAACCAAAATGATAAATAAGGGGAACTCTATCATAAATCCCCACATAGGTAAGAGTGAAATCAGTTATAGAAGTCCATAGTGGATACCCATAACCTGATGCCTCTACCCACCAGAAAACATCCAAGTCAATCCAAAACATACCACTATGTCAAAAAATTGAGGGAAAACCGATAGATAGAGAACCATTTCCCTGGTACAAAAGGAGGGTGACACTCAGTGGATAGGTATAGGACCCATACCTTATCCCAGAAATAGGGTTCCACTCTGATGGTTGAGGACTAATACTCTATCTACACATGATGGGGCCACTCAATAGTCGAGAGATGACCCATGCTTCACACTGCAAGATGGTGACACTCTAGATGTTAGTAAATACTACACCCCCATCTTAGATAAAGGGGGACACACAGAAATTATATGATCCATATCCTTTTATAATAAGAATGTTACACTCAGATAGTAGGTGGAGGACCCATTCCATTCCCAGTAGGAGGGTTCCACTCCAATAGTGGGTCAATGACTCATTCCCTACCCAGAAATAGGGTAACACATTAATATTAGATAGACTTATCCCCCAACCCAATTGGAGCAGTCCACTCTATAAATAGATATAAGTCCCATGACCTGTCCAAGTAGGAGCATACCACTCTAAAAGACTTTGGTGATCCTACTTGATCATTGTCATCATTGAGTGTCTCCAAAATTATAATATTGCATGTAACATCTTTTAATCTACCAAAATATCCCCTAGAGAGTCCATCACCATGTTCTATGTGTAAAAAACACCCATGATAGGCTAGTGGTTGGCCAAAATCATAGTCCAACAAAAGGAGATTTAATAGTTTGATGTTTCCTGAAAAGGAAAAAAGGGTCCCTATGTGTGAGGGGACCGAAAACATTTGTGGTCCCACTCCAAAATTGGGTTGTTTCTTACAGATACATGGTCCACTTATCATGTTACCATACAATACGTTTTGAGGGTATGTAGTATGTATCAATGCTGATGGGATCCAATTTGTTCTCTATAGCCCTATCCGTTTACTTTTCCCATGTTTGTGTACTTTGGAACATGTAATATACCTTTCACATGGGGTTCCACCCTAGTCCTTGGCCATGTCTGTGTACTTCAAGAAACAATTTTGTCATGATTTCATCTGTGTCTGTGTACTCCTGAAGTAAATTATAGTTCACCGAAAAACTTTCACATGATATGTGGGGTTCCCACACTATGTTTGAAACTTATATTTTCGCGATACCCTAGATGTTGTCTTCAAGGACTTATATTCAATGTGTTCTTAAAACAATATGGAATTTAGTCCCATTCTTCATAGAAACAAAGATCGTCACTGGAGAATTATAGATCCATCACCTCCATTGCAAATATCACCTCATCTTTACCTGAAATTGGTGGATCTCATGATCATTGGATGTTTTCATCCATCTAGTGGACATAAAATTGATTATGTTGGTTTCTTCACTTCCCAGACACACTGAACATGCAATCCATGCCATGTATCCTCCATTTTGGATTCTAAACAGACAAACCATTCAACCATAACCCAAAAAACATTTAATTTTATGCCTTATTCGGAGTTTTTTTTATCATATATGAACCATTCATGAATTTGTGGGTCTTATTGGGCTTGGTACCACCCTGAACCATCGATTCATATCCCCATAGCACAATAGTGAAGAACACAAAAACTTAGAGGGCGAAAAGAACCAAAATAAAAAGAGTTAGCCTTTTCTTTAAAGAGTTCTTGGCCACCAGATTCAATTGGGATATCCATGTGAGAAAAAAATGAATAAAAAAATAAATCTAAATACATGGGTTCATGAAATGGATCAAATCAGTTTTAGATCTAAGAAGTAATATGATTCTTCTCAATAAATTTATTCAATTGGTCCATAAAGAATTAATTAATGAGTTTTTACCTAGATATTGGATCATTATTCATTGAATAATATGATCGCCAACAATTGAGAGGGGTTGTTGGATTTTCTACTGCTTGATTAGCTTGGATCTAAAGTATCATCATCGTTGGATCTTGATTTTACAATGTAGGGAGGTAGAATATTCTCTCAATTCTCTTAGGTTTTATTCACCTGTCCATGAGGAATTTATATAACCTAGAATACATAGAATTTTTTTGGCCATTTCAAATTTAATAATAAAAGTAATTACTTAATTTAATTTAAAACACAACTACTAACAGTCATTTTTTCTAAACTCCAAATACCAAACTATTTTAGATTTCTCCTATGGGGAATGCCATATTTTTAACTAAACCATGGTCTCTAATTTCTGATCTAAGATTCCATTTAAGAGTTATCCCATTTTCATTCATAAACTATCCCTGAATAATATAAAATATATGAATATTTTAATAAAATTAATTATGGGAACACATGGAAAAAGAATCAAACATTTTCTTAGTACCTTATACCAGAAAAATATATTGAAATATTTCGAAGTAATATAAGAAAATAATATGGTCTCTACATCATTCCATCCTTTAATAATTTCATCCCAAAAAATAAAACACTAAGAAAAAATAGTAGGATACTGAGCTTACATATGGTTCTCATGATCCCAGGAACTCTGATGCACGATCCCATGCTTCTAAAAAAAGTAAAAAGGGGATGGTATGTCCATGAAGATTCTTCTCATACTGTTCCTTGATCACCATTGGGTGATTTGAAAACGTAGATACATCCATGCTGTCCAGCTCACCAACATCAATAACGTGCATGGATTCATGAACATATCTCATCAACATTTAAATGTGGAAGACACTATGAATGTGATTCAACTATTGGGATAGGGTGTGGAGGTTATAAACCTCTCAACCCTTTTCAAGATCTCAACTGTCCTGATGAACCTCGGGAATAGCTTTCGTCCCTATCTAAATATCCATAATCCCCAATGTGGGGAGGCTCATAGAAAAACATGATCTCACTAATCAAACTACAAATTCATATGAAATTTATATATGTATGATTTATGCCTTATATGGACTGTCCTCATTTTCTCGTAGATTAGATGGACTTTCTCTATAATCAATGGCACTAACTCTGGACCCATAAATATTACCTTCTTGATCTCTATCTACCGACAGGGTGACCTTCAGTGTCTCCCATACAAAGCCTTAAAAGGATTCATTCCAATAGTATGGATGCTTATTTTTTTATGAAAAATATACTACGATAAAGGGATCCTCCTAGCTCCATCCAAAGTCTAATATGAAAACCCTCAATATATCCTCCAACACATGGATAGTGAACTTGGCCGACTTATATGTCTGGGGGTGAATGGGTGTACTCATCCACATCTGGGTCATGAATTCCTCCAACATGCCTCTCCAAAATCCTCACATGAAATGTGTATCATAATTAAATACAATAGTTGAGGTCACTCCATAAAAGAGAAAAATATCTCATATATACATCTACAACAAACTCTTCATCGAACACTGCTCCCTAATAGAAAAAAAGTGCACTGACTTCATGTGTCAGTCCAATATCACCCAAATGGTGTTATGTACCTTCACGGTCTGTGGAAGCCCTATCACAAAGTCCATTCATAAGATGTACCTTTGACACTCCATGTTCCCAAGGGGCTTCATATAACCTATCAAACCTTGGTTCTCATCCCTCACCTAGTGAGAGGTGATGCAGCATAAAACGAACTCATCCAGGTTCTATCTCTGTCAGCCCACCAAATTTTTTGCCTATGGTATCTATATTTATTCCACACACCAAGATGTAAAATTAATGGGGAGGTCTATAAAATACATCATCAACTCCCCTTACATAATGACTCGGACCACCATCAATACCTTAAAAAGGATGATGTGATTCTAACACTCATAAAATCCATCGGGTAAATCCCATGATGATATCTGGTCATGAACGACCTCATGGTTGATATACCTCACTAGGACAATCTCACATGCTCTATGAGAGGAGGAGTTAAAACCATCGAATAGAGAATAACTGCACCCTACTACTCCACCAGGGTCAGCTGCAAGGAAGCCAACTACTACAAATCCTCCTACAGCGAACAAGCCTAAAAATTCCTACTAAGGAAATCCTCTAATAAGTTTCCATTCAATGACGTATAGAACATATCTATGTCTTTTTAATATTGGTAAACCAACTTGAATCACTCAATCTACTTAAATTCACTCTTCATGAAGACATACTTGAGACTCTAATGGCCTGAGTAAACCATGAAGGGCTCCCCAGGAAGATTGTTCCTCCATTTCCCCAGAGAAAAGACTAAAACAGAAATCTCTAGGTCTTGAGTCACATTGTTCCTCATGTGGGTTCTCAACTACCTAGAATCATATGTAAGAACTACCTATCACTATAAAAAAATAAATTGATACCAGCCCCAATGGAATCACAATACACATTGTAATACATACACTCCTATAGTTGTCTCAACACAAGATCACCCATCAACCCTAGCCTCAACTCCTCAAGGGCCTTCTGGAACATCTTAGTCTAGGTTAATGGATTTGGTTTCCTTCTTAGGGTGGTAAAAGGGGCTTCCATTCTGGAAACATTTTCAAAAAACCTAAGTTAGTAACCCGCCAAACCAAGAAAACTATTCACCTTTAAAATGATATGGGGTGGATGCCAAGAAATCGCTTCATTGGTATTTGTAGGGTCCAAGACAAAACTGTGGTTAGAAATAAAAAACCTTAAGAATTTAACCTCCGACACCATAACTGGAACTTTGTGTTTTCACCATAAATATAGTTCTCCAAAAGAAAATCTATGTCCATCCTCATGTGATATGAATTTTCCTCCTCTATCCTAGAGTATATGAGTATGTATTTAATTAATAAAACCGTAAACTACTGTATGTATGGATATAAAATATGATTCATCAAATCGATAATCATGGTGGGGGAATTTAAAACATCAAAGCGCATCACATGGAACTCATTGAATATGTATAGACATCCGAATGATAGCATCAAAATATCTGCCACATGATCTATCAACTTCGAGTATTTGGACCTGATATCGATCTTTAATAAACACCTCTCACTTCTCAACTGGTCAATGTTTTCATAAACCCTTGGCAATATGAAATTGTTATTTATCTTGGCATATTTCAAATGATGATAATCATAGTAAATCCATGACCTCTTAGCCACCATTCTCATGAACAAAAATAAATATTCCATGGGGGAAACAAGAGGCCTAATGAAACCCTTCTCTCGATGTTCCTCCAATTATAACCTTATATTTCGGAGTATGGTCTACTATATATTAGACAGAAGATATATGTGTGGTCCTATGATGAAAATATAGAAAAAACTCCACATCCCTCCTCAATAGTTGTCCCAGAATGTCCTCAGTAATGACATCCAAAAAATACTCCATGAATGAAGGAATACTGATGCCTGAATATTCTCATAATCTAAGGGACACAGTCTCCAATTGAATGTTTATAGGATGGAGCCTCATACTTACAAAACCCAGTTGTCCCAACATGATATCTCTCTCACCCAAAATGGGGAATTTTACCCTATTAATGTGAAGGAATCTTTATCATATTGGGTGACATTCAATTTGGGATCGAACCATGGAATACCAATCCATATCCAATATCACACCATAAAGTTCCATCATTATGAACAAAATTTTCCACATGAACCACTCTACAACAAGTGGTAGCTTGCACCACCGACAGATAAATGATTGAGAATAAGATAACCTTGTTGGAACTTCAAGACATAGCTACCAGCCTAGAGTATCAACTAGGGGACCCAGATCTCACTCTTGGAGTAAATGGATGATGGAATTACTCACACATGTGTCTACTAATAATGATTTAACTATATATAAAACACATATTGTACCACTGATCATCTTGTGTGTCATGGGTTAATAAGTTTCTAAAGCCTATAGTTCTCTACGCCCCCAATCAACATCTCTCAGATCCTGATGCAGGCCACATAATGGTGGTGTTCATGGCTGGATTATACAAAATCATCCACCACCCATATCTCCTCCTCCTAGAGCTCCACTATCTCATCGTCTATCTTCACCTCCATGGGCGCCTCCCTACCCTCTCCTGAGAGATCCCAAATATTAGTGCTCCCTCTACCATGGCGTTACTCCAGCTAGCTTATTATGATTCTTTACATGACTAGTTAGGAATTCATGTTCCATGTGACATCTCCCATCATAACTATATAACCCCCACACTAGGATACTCCTATCCACTATGCTACCCCTGACCATGAGCCCAAGCCTGGTCTAGGGGATATCTCTTGCGCCATGATCCTATCGACTGACATACGCTAGATACTATAGAATAACCTACCCAATAATGCTCAAGGATGTATCTATATACATAGTTTCTTTGTGACTTGAAACTATACATCACCATTGCCTTCTCCAACACGAAAAAAAGATGGGGATGCATAAGGGTACCATACTGGCATAAATATCTTTGTGGATTCTATGCTCAAATTTTATTTCTTTTAAGTATCCATCCAAAATAATTTCATGAATGTACCTCATATGGTATTTGAACCATGAAATATACTCAGACACTATCAAACCTCTCTATAGTTGATATAAAAACACATAAATCCGAACCAAGTACAAACAAGACATGTAGTACTCCTCACGAAATTGCGGCTACAAGTCAGGCCCGGAGAGTGTTTAATCATCATGAATCCAGGTAATAAGAATCCTCTAGATCCTAGATGATCTATGGAAAAGGATAGTTTCCAGTGTAACCACATGATCTGTCAGTGTCTAGACAATCTTGAAAGCACATACCTCCAACTCTAGAAAATCCTCCACTGCCAGAGGTTATGGATTTCCGCAAAACCTTAGTGGCCTTTTGTGAAGTAAATCATGGAGTATGATATGCCTATATTTATCCTTAGTCTTTTAATATATTATGATCTTCTACTCAACATGTTGTGTGAGTTTACCTATCCACAAAAAATAATGATCTCATAGTTTGTAACTTCAACCAAGGCTTCATCATTCATCGGATCATCATCATAATTTGTAATTAGAATCCTTTCTAGCTGTCATCATGAGGGCATACTGAAAATATAATCAGAATGTATGATTTTTATATAATCACACACACACACACACACATATATATATATATAATGGGGTTCTGACTCAATAAGTATGGTAAATAACACAATCCAATAGTATGAACGTACCATTGATTCTAGAAACTAATTTCATGGTATACGGAGTTGAAAAGTAGGTATTCGAGGTCTAAGTGAATAAATACGTTGGTCATCGCACCAATACTGGATTCCATGGCCTAATATCTAAACATGAAAAACTTTGACAACTGGGGACTACACCGAACACTAAATTCCATTCAAATCATCATCAAGGGACTACACCAAACACTTTCCTAAAGAATGAACTTCTATGATAACAATCTATCATGACTCAACCTAAATAGGGCTCGTGACACAACTATGAAAACAAATACTCTTAAAGGGACTACACTAAAAAAAATTCTAGAGAGTGAACTGTTGTGATACCAATATGTAATGACTCAACCCAAATATGGATCATGATAGAACTACCCCAAATTCACATCCATAGGCTAGGAGGTAGAGACAAGTTCTTAAAGGCATTTATTAAATGGGTGGAAATTCCTGATTGTACCAATACACACACAACCGACCATCTCAATGATGAAATGAAATGGAATGATAATAAAAGGTGAAATATCTAGAAAGTAACCGTACATGAAAAACCAATAGGTTGTAAAATATTATGACCATAGAAATAGAATGTAAATGGGGGAAATATAATCCCATACTGAATGATTTCATAAGATGAAAAAACAATAAAATGAAAAGGTGATGAGAGTTCCCAGATCATGATCTCTAAGATCCAATCATCATTGGTGGTCCAATGCACCAAGTATACCTATAGCATCCCATCTTTATAGAACATAACTTTCATTTCATTACATGGAACTGAGTATCGTTAAGGTTTAGTGTCATGGAAACAAGGAACATAATTCATGAAAAAAACATAAAACATTCTTCTTAAAAACTTGAAAGGCTTCTCCTTCAGTTCATCCTAAGTTCATTACTGCATCTCATAACCTGGGGACGTACATCAAAAGAAAGGGTGAGCAGAAGGCCTAGTAAGGGAAACAAGAGAAACATTTTACATGTGAACTTGAGATACTTCAATAAGGACATGAAAAGAACTTTAAGGCTTGATAAAGAAATCATGAGGTACATCATAATAAAAATAACATTTTTCATAAAATGAAGATGTGGATGCAACATTTAATATTGAAAATCATTTCGTTTCACCAAGGTCCATCCCCAAGGTGTCGTTAAAAATTACCAAGGTTATTCACCAAGGCGTCTTTAAAATGGTCATCTCTAGAGATTAAGTCTTTACCCAATGCATTGGAGCGCTATCAGGGAACACCCTTAAATTTTACTTTATTATCATGTGAGCCAAATATATCATCATCAAACATTTCATAAAGAATCCATATATCACAAAATAAATGGGTTTCATTTCATAATCATAACATTTTAAAAATTGCTTTAAAGACATGATCTTAATGTCACTTTAAGCCCATGGAAAGGGAAAGCGGGTCTCATGTATGTAAATCCCAGAATTTAAAATAGAACATTTTGATATATATGTGAATACCATTTTAGAAATAAGATCTTTGAGTATTCACTTTATAACATAAAATAATTTTGAGAAAAGATAGAGGCATTTTGAGACGAAAATTCTGCAGCATAACAGCTATGTTACAAGGTTTTAGAAAACATTGAAAAGAGAGGGAACATAGGTCACCCACTCATAAATGATCCATAAAACAGTAGGGGAACAGAATATAAGGATATATGAACATGGTAATGAAATTTTAAGGACATACCATTTGAGATGAAAAACATGGAAGGAAGACAAAAATTAGATTTCTCTTATGAAAATTCGGCAGCCTAACGACATCACTTAAACATCAATAAAAATGATTTGAAAAGATAAAATAGGGTCTCTAATCATATGATCATAAGATATCAGTATGATAGATATAGAGATCATTCCCCAACATAATAAAAAGGAACTTCAAAGACTTGACATGAAAATCAAACTTGAAAAATGAGAAGGGTGAAAGAATTCCTTAAAAAATTCGGCAGCCTAACGGCGTCACTTAAACTTGCATAAAACGAAATGATGAGAGTTAGAGGGGGTCTATAATAATATAAAAATGAAAAGGGAAGTAAGAGGAATATAAAAGAACATCCTATCACATAAGAACATGGATCATTAAAGTAATGACATAAACGAGATTACATGAAAGGAAAGAGAGAGGTCGGATCCCTTACCTTAAAACGTGACTCTTGAAACTCAAAGTTTTGGACCTTGAGGGCTTGGGGGCACCTTGGGAGGACTCCTTGGGAAGTAAGGAGACAAGAACTTCGTTGGGGGAGAGTTGGGAGTGAAAACTAAAGGGGGAAAGGGTGGGTATTTATAGGGAAAGTGAGGGGACAAGGCATTAATGGCCAAGGGACACCTCATTAGTGGTTTTGGCAAAACCATGGGCTTGCCCATGGTATTGGACACATAGGACACCTCATACCTTATCTTACTATTCATAAGTCGAAAATATTTATTACATACTTAATACATCATTTAATGATGTCATTAAACACCCGTAACTTAAAAACTATACTTTCACTATTCATCGAAAATTCAACTTTCTCAGAATAATCCCAAAATTTCACCTTAACCAAATATCAATGCTTTGATTTCAAAAATGAAATCCATTTTATAAAAATAATTTTCTAAATATTTTTAATTAAATTTTTAATTAAAAACACTATTCACTGAAAATTCATTTTTTTCAGAAAAATCCCATAAAATTTCCTTAACATAATATCGATGCTCTGAGTTCAAAAATAAAGTCCTTTTTATAAAAATAATTTTCTAATTATTTTTAATTAAATTTTTAATTAAAAAACACTATTCGTCCGAAAAAACTAATACTTGACTAATAATTTATGAAACCGTTATTTACCCATTTTATTGAATCACATTACTTAATCTAGGTGTCTAAATTATATTAAAACATTATTTGAGTGAAATTACTAATCCATTTGGTCACATTACTAATCCTAAGCGTAAAATAACAATTCATACTTTACTATTCATCAAAAATTAAGTTGATCTTATTAGACTCCAAATTCCTTACTGAACACTTTTATAGAAGACAATTTTAATGAAAATCATTACATACCATTAATTATTTAGGATTTACATAAATGTTTTAAAATATCCCTTTTTCGAAAATTCATCAATAAAATATATCCTAAAATTATCCGGACAAAAGAAATTCTACAAACATCACTAAAGGAAGAGATCTCAATTTATTCACCCGAAAGGATTACAAAAGGAAGCTAGGGTCTCGTCACAAAGACCCTTATAACACCGGCATAAGACCTAAGTGTAAGGTGTGCTATGGTGAGAGAATTTGAGGGAGGCTCAGATAATATTGCCCTAGTAGTAATCTCTACTAACTTGAACTTCTCCCGTTGGCGTTTCCGTTCAATCTTGACACGCTGGAGTTCGGCTTGGGCTTGGTCCAAAGCGAAGCCCACAGATGCTACCTCCTTCCCAAGCTCTGATAATTTGGCTTCATAAGGGTCGAGTCTACTGGATGAAGCCATCGACTCCTCTTTCTTCATTAACCATTAACATCTTATTAAATCATTAAGAGTAAGTTAATATACTACTCAAAAAGATTGGGTCGTTACATTCATACCCCTTTAACAAATTTCGTCCCTGGAATTTATACTTGAGGCCTAGTCGAAAAGTTGAGGGTACTTTTGCTTCATTGTTTCCTCTGGCTCCCAAGTCACTTCTTCATATTTATGATTCCTCCACAACACTTTCACAAGGTGGGTAGTCTTGTTTCATAGGACCTTTTCTCTACGGTCCAAGATCTCCACTGGCTGCTCCTCATAATAGAGGTCATGTTCCAGTTGTACCACCTCTGGGTTCAGTACATGCGAAGGGTCGGGTATGTACTTCCTCAAGAGAGATACATGGAAGACATCATGAACTTGAGCTAGGTTCGGTGGAAGTGCTAGATGATAGGCCACTCCTCCTATGCGATCAAGGATTTCATAGGGGCCAATTACCTAGGGCTGAGCTTCCATTTCTTCCAAAACCGCATGACTCTCTTCCATGGAGAAATTCGAAGGAAGACTTTGTCACCAACACAAAACTCCATGTCCCTTCGACGATTGTCATGATAGCTCTTTTGCCGACTCTGAGAAGCCTTTATGTGTTTTTGGTTTGCATGAACATGTTCTGTCATCTCTTGCACAAGATCAGGCCCAAGAAGCTTTCTCTCACCAGTTTCATTTCACCAAGTGGGAGCTCTACATCGCTTTCCATACAGAGCTTCATAGGGTGCCATCTGAATACTCGAATGGAAGCTGTTGTTATAGGAGGACTCAACTAGTGGGAGGTGTTGATCCCATCCACCTTTAAATTCCATTGAGCATAATCTCATCATGTCTTCAAGTGTCTGAATAGTCCTTTCAGATTGGCCATCAGTTTGAGGATGAAAGGCCGTAGTAAAATTCAATTCAGTATTCAGAGCATGTTGAAGACTTCTCCAGAATTTTGATGTGAATCTTGGGTCACGATCAGACACGATGGATAGTGGTACCCCATGCAGCCTTACCACTTCCTTCACGTATATCTTGGCAAGATGATCCAGAGAGAAATCTTCCCGAATAGAGATAAAATGGGCTGTCTTGGTGAGATGGTCCACAATAACCCATATCGCATTGTTTCCTTTGGATGTTTTCGGGAGACCAGTTACAATGTCCATAGTGATATTTTCCCACTTCCATACTGGTATTGGTAGCGCTTGTAATACCCCATTAGGAAGTTGTCGTTCTCCATTTACTTGCTGACACACCAGGGACCTTGTAGTGTAATCAGCAATCACCCTCTTCATGTTATCCCACCAATAATGATCACGAAGGTCTCTATACATCTTAGTGCTTCCCGGATGTATAGAGAAAGTTGAGCTATGAGCTTCATCCATCAGTTCTTTCTTTATCTCCGGAATAGATGGAACACATAGTCCTGTATGAAATTTCAATACACATTCTTGATCAATATTGAAATCAGGAAACATCCCATATTTTACAGCCTCCAACTTCTCCTGCAGAAAAGGATCTTCTTTTTGAGCCTTCTTGATCTTCTCTAGTAATGAAGGTTGAGAAATCATTTGGGATAGGGTTGATGATGTCCCTTTCCTTATAATTCCCATGTCCAGTTTTACTAGATCTTTAATCAAGGGATCTCATAGGATCCTCATTGTTGCCATAACAACAGGATCTTTCCTGCTTAACGCATCCACGACTTTGTTTTCTCTTCCATGGTGATAATGAATTGAACAATCATAGTCTTTAATAAGCTCCAACCATATCCTTTGTCTCATGTTCAATTCTTTCTGTGTGAAAATATACTTTAGACTTTGGTGGTCAGTGTATATATCACATTTCTCCCCATAAAGATAGTGCCTCCATATCTTTAGAGCAAAAACAACCGCCGCCAGATCTAGATCATGCATAGGATAATTCTGCTCATGAATCCTCAACTGTCGAGATGCATAAGCAATTACCTTGTAATTTTGCATGAGGACGCACCCAAGCCCTTTCAGAGATGCATTGCTAAAAATAACGAATCGTTATCTGATAGAGGGTAGTGTTAACACAGGTGCAGTAACCAATCTCTTCTTCAGCTCTTGGAAACTTTCCTCACATTCCTTTGTCTAGATGAACTTAACCCCTTTTTGAGTCAACTTGGTTAGTGGAATAGAAATCCGTGAAAAGTTATTCACAAACCTCCTATAATATCTCGCTAAACCAAGGAAACTACGAATCTTAGTTACTGTTGTGGGTTGAGGCCACTCCTCTACAACCATTGTCTTTGCAGGGTCAACCGAGATTTCTTCATTGGTTACGATGTTCCCCATGAAAGACACTTGTTGTAACCAAAACTCACACTTGCAGAACTTCCCAAAGAGCCTCTCCTTCCATAGAGTTTTCAATATAACCCTTAGATGATCTTTATTCTCCTCATGACTTTTTGAATATATCAAAATATCATCAATAAAAACTACCACAATGTTATCAAGGTAGTCCTTAAAGACTCTATTCATCAAATCCATGAAAATAGAAGGAGCATTAGTCAAGCCGAAGGGCATAACAGTAAACTCATAATGCCCATATCTTGATCAGAAGGCAGTATTTGGAATATCTTCCTTCATCACCCTCAGTTTATGATAACCAGATCGAAGGTCAATCTTAGAGAAGAATTGAGCCCCGCGAAGTTGGTCAAATAAATCATCAATTCTTGGAAGAGGATATCTGTTCTTCACTGTGATCCCGTTCAGTTCTCTATAATCAATACATAGCCACATTGATCCATCCATCTTCTTCTCAAAGAGAACTGGTGCTCCCCAAGGAGACACACTAGGTCGGATAAACCCCTTCTCTAACAAGTCTTGGAATTGTTTCTTTAACTCTTCTAGCTCCACATTTTCCATTCAATACGTAGTCTTCGATATCGGTTGAGACCCAGGTACGAGTTCAATGGAGAACTCTACCTCTCTTTCTGTGGGAGGTTCAGGTAACTCCTCAGGAAATACATCCATGTATTCCTAAACAATCGGAACATCTTATATTTGTATGCTCCATTTTCCTTTTTCATCATCACCGATTAACTCCATAAATAAAGCTATAGGAGGTGCTTCTAGATAGGGATCAGTTCGGGATATCTCTCCTCGGAAGATAACTGTAGGTCGTTCATTCAAGACTACTGAGATTTCCTTACTTCTGCATTTTATCATAGCATTATACTTTGAGAGCCAGTCCATCCCTAGTATAATGTCTAATTACATCATGGGAATGAGTACTAGATTTGCGATAAGATTGTGCTCACCAAAGTAAACACTAGAGTCTCTAAATACTGTTGATGCAAGGATAATCCCACTTGGAGTCTTGACTGACAACTCTACCTCTAGTTGTTCGGGGATTGATTCTATATTCCTTGAAAACATGGAGGAAATAAAGGAATGCGTAGAACCAGAATCAAATAAAGTACTTTCTAGTTTTGAGAGGACAACAAGAGTACCTGCTACCACATCGTTCGGAACTTCAACTTCAGTTGTTGTGATAGTGAAAGCACGACCTTTCTCCCTTGGCCACTACTAAGTTTGATGGTGATTCCCATCCACCGCCCTCAGATTTGGACATTGGTTAGAAAAGTTCCCAAGCTGTCCACACTTGAAGCATGTGACTTCGAGTAGGTACAGAACCATCTTTCCTCTATCGTTAGTGTTGGGAAGCTATGGCTTCACCTCACTATTAAAATTTCAAGCAATATGGCCTCCTCTTCCACACTTGTAGCACTTGCCACTTCCGTTCAAGCAGTTCCCCAGATGATTCTTCCCACATTTATTGCATGTGATAAGTTTCATTTTCTTTCCACCGCTTCCCTGATCAAAAGACTTCCCTAAACTGGGCTCCAATGATCTCTTCTTTTCATTTGGTTTATAAGACCACTGTGTCCCACCAAACTGAAGCTCGACTTTCATAGCACTTTGAATTATTTCTTCATAGCTATCATAGTCCCTGTTGGCTTGATTCTTCCGCAGATGAGGTCGTAGTCCACCAAAGAATCTATCAACTTTCCCACTAGGGTCCATGACAAAGATTGCGGTATAACGGGAAAGCCTTGTGAAGTTCATCTCATAGCTTCCGACAGATTCATTCTCCTTCTGCTTCAGCTCGAGAAACTCTTTCTCCATTCTCGTTCTCATGGAACGAGGGAAATACATGTTAAGGAAAATTCCCCGAAATTCATCCCACTCCATAGCTTCCATATCTCCTCGTGGATTCGTGTTTTTGATCAGTGACCACCACTGATCAGCTTCTCCCTCTAGGCGGTAAACAGCAAGGGTGACTTTTTCTTGTTCCGAACAACGAAGTACAAAAATGATCTTTTCAATGGAGCTTATCCACTGTTCCGCAACCAAAGGGTCAGTAGATCCAATGAAAGATGGTGGTCGTTGACGCCTAAAGGACTCAGCAGAATTTTGTTCCCTTCGTGGTGAGGTCGGCCTCTCAGCTTGATTCACGTTATTACTCATAACTTGAGTCAGTTGGTTTATCATTCGCATGAATGTTTCCATTCCGGATTCCATCCGAGGGCCGTCAGCACATGGTGAATTTTGGTCACCATCGACACAGTTCCTCCTATTTCCAGCCATTTTCTAAAATAATAAAACCTTAGTAAGAAACTTATTTCATTTATGAATCTTTTAAATAAGACTTCATGCTTAGACAATTACACTTTTCTATAATTCCTTCACAATGATTCATAAAAAGCTTGTGATTAACCAAACATATCCCCCGGGAGTTTCGTAACCAAGATTTCATCAAGGCCCATTATCGTGCACCGGTTTCCAATTGAGTCTAGATCAAAGCGGTGTTTTCGGGTTTTACCCCTATGTACATCTGTGCCAGAGCCGCCTCTACCTGCTTGTATCCAGACAGGGATGTATTTGTTTGATAAACCACTTACTCAATACTTACCAAAATACTAGGAAGTTTTTCTATATTAAAACTTTTCTATAGGGTTCTTCCTAAAGTTTTTATATCCTAATTTCCACAAATAACTAAACCATCATTTGATACCAACTATGGCATCCCGTCTTTTTATAACATAACTTTCATTTCATTACATGGAACCGAGGATCGTTAAGGTTTAGTGTCTTGGAAACAAGGAACATAATACATGAAAAACACATAAAACATTCTTCTTAAACACTTGAAAGGATTATCCTTTAGTTCATCCTAGGTTCATTACTGCATCTCATAACTTGGGGACATACATCAAAAGAAAGGGTGAGTAGAAGGCCCAGTAAGGGAAACAAGAGAAACATTTTACATGTGAACTTGAGATACTTCAATAAGGACATGAAAAGAACTTTAAGGCATGAGAAAGAAATCATGAGATACATAATAATAAAAATAACATTTTTCATAACATGAAGATGTGTCTGTAACATTTAATATTGACAATCGTTTTGTTTCACCACGGTCCATCCCCAAGTTGTCGTTAAAAATTACCAAGGTTATTCACCAAGGCGTCGTTAAAATGGTCATCTCTAGAGATTAAGTCTTTACCTAATGTGTAACGCCCCGACCCCAGCTACCTAGAGTCGGTGCATTATTACATAACATTGGCATGATCACAAGAAAGATCAAATCCCGAAAGACCGATTGGTTTAGTAGCCTTGGAAACACTAGATATAATCATAAAGTTTTACATTACATTTCAAAGTGAAAAACTACTACAACAACAAAGTCTTCATATCCACACTATTAACCCCTCATAAAAATCCCTGCAGGTCATTCATAACTTACTTCTTCACATCCTGGGAAAAATAAAACATAGAAAAGGGGTGATCTCAAATGCCCAGTAAGGATAATAATAAAGCGGAAACTTTCATAAATAAGAATAAACATTTAAGGCCATGTATAACTAAAACAAAAGCCTTTTAAACATGAACTTTCAACATGATATGGAATAAATAAAATGAAATAATGCCATTTACTTATTCACATGGATATTCCACTAATCGAATAATCACATGCAAAAATAAAT
Source organism: Viscum album (assembly GCA_963277665.1). NCBI lineage: Eukaryota > Viridiplantae > Streptophyta > Magnoliopsida > Santalales > Viscaceae > Viscum > Viscum album. The sequence continues at coordinate 877,329,871 of OY728153.1, read as the reverse complement.
AACCACTTTCATAATGTTGGAATGCATAATGCCAGACTATCATAACCACATAGCCAAGGCCTCGTGCCAAGACTACAAATAAGATTTTGTCAAGGCCTTGTGCCAAGACACTAGTTTGTCTCATGAGACCTACCGATGCATCGAGGAGCTATAGCGGGCTCCACCCGTCACTTATTAAGTCCAATGCATTCCCATATGAAAAGGTTTAAACATAACATAAACATTCGTATTAAAACTAGCATACGAAATGTCAATACTTTCACAATAAACTATGAATGGTATAAAAATAGCACATACACAGTCAAACATATCACAAAACCTTCAATACAATATAGAAGTTTTGTATCATAATAAATCAACTTCAAATAATCTTAAAATCCATCAAAGGATGTTGACATAGATGAAATCAAAATTCTTTTTAAAGAAATATCTCCTTTTATTTTGAAATCATTTAAGATCCATATAAAATAAAACATTTTCTTTGAAAATATTCTTATAAGCTTGTAAGGAAAGCTTTGAAGATTTTATAACGGCGTAAAATAACCGCACCCGCCGTATACGTTAAAAAAACATTCTTACATCAATTCTGTCGAAAAGGTTAAAAAGGACCTTGTTTTGAAAACGACGGAAAGATTCCTTTATAAACCTCTTATAAAAAGTCAAAAAAAGGTATAAATGACTTTAACCCATATTCTTGTAAATAGTAAAAATGTTTTGAAATACATTTTTAAGAAACATGGATGTGGATGATAAAGAGATCCCAGTAGATTATTACATATAAACAACCTCGGATAATGAAGAGATTGTGAAATAACCCTTACCTTGTACTTTTCCTTGGTTGGGGTAGGTTAACCTCCTGTATAATGGTGAAATAGTTGTTATTAAATTATACAAGAATCATATATATTAATATGATATCATATATGATCTTTTAACATTGATTTGTTAATAATATCTTAGAATTATCGTCGTTTCGGGAGTTAACTTACTCATTTTCTTTTATATGTTTTGTTACATAAGCCATGGTTGTTGTATCTTATTCATATCCAGAATGATATACAGTCCTTAAACATCATTTTTAAACCATCAAATGATAATTATACTTGAATGGATACGATGGAGAATGAATCTCATCGCGTTCATGGAGACGGTAGTCCGTACGTACGCACGAGCGACAATATCATTCTTTTGATATTAAAATTATATATAAATGGATGGTATATCATATATACAGAATCATTAACATGTTATATTTATTATTTACATGAGTTACACATCATTATTATACCCATCCAAATAATATTATATTGAATAACAATTACACCACGACGTGGAGACGGTAAGCCGTACGTACGCACGTATGGTGACATGTTATTCAAAGGGTGGATAGAATACTGAATATGGTTGTACCATACTTATAATAACATCACAGTATATGTGAGATACTGGAGTTATTATTTTAGAATGGTAAGAACAAAGGAAGAAGAAGTGGAAGAAGAAATGAACTTAGAAAAGGGTGGTGAAATCATTACCTCTTCTTCGGGTTCTTCCTTTTGATTTGATCAAAAGGGCTCCTTAGGTTGGCTTTCTGATCAAACTAAGGCCTCTAGGTTGTAGTGAGGGATGTTGGGAGAGTATTTGGGCAGAGTTTGGCCGATCCAAAAGGCTTTGAAGGTGTGAAGAAATGAGAAGGAGGAGTGCCCTTTTATAAGAGGGGTGAGGGGCACCTTTGGAAAAGTTAGAAATATTAATTTATAATAAATTCATATTCGGTTTACAAAGGCTCCAAAGTTGACTATTCAAAGGATGAGGTGGGGATAGGTCGAAAACAACTCATCCAATAGAATTTAGACAGGTTTGTGTACTTATATTAACCTTATCTTTAAGTATTAACTCTAAGTTAATTAGTTTCACTTTTACAATGTCTCTTTGTATTTTTATATAATATGGTTAATAAACTTACTATATACATCCAAGCGACCCCCAAGTGGTCCATTAATGAGGAACCAATCCTAATATAAGTCTCTTGGCCAAGCCTTAGATTTTTAGGAATTTAATATCAATTAATAATATAATATTTGTTTTAAGAACTCTTTTATGTCAATTTTGACACTATTCAATAGTTGATTTTTGTGAAACTCCTAACAGATTGATTACTTCGCACAAAGTCAATTAAATAAATCCTAATATATCATATTATCATAGAAAATTAGTTTAATTCATTAAAAGTTTCATATTATAATTATTTGGGTATTTATAAGATCAATTATTTTTATTTTTCACTATTTTAGTAATTACTGCATCATCATTGTGTCATAAATAAAATAAATTATATAATGTCTAAAAATTATAAATAAAATATCATTATGTAGGAAATCTTTTTATCTTTCTAATGAATATTTATAATCGAAAATCCAACATGTATAACCCTATGTAAAAATTGTTCTTCTAAAAGATGTAAGCTTATGCCATTTTTATTTTTATTTTAACTTTATTAATATAAAGTGTCCCTACCACATACAAGTGGCTCCAAGGGGTCCCCAAATTGACCCAAGGATGCCCATGGTCGGGTATGTGTCCACCAATAAGGTTAGGACACGTTTTAGGGTAATTTTGTATTATTATAATATTATTTTTTTTAACCCTTATTTACCGGATTTACCCTTTAACCATGGTAAATAAAATATTTACCACAGTAACTATTCAAAATGTCTAAAAATAAAAGTTACCTATTTACACAATTTGAACATCCTGATTCCAAATATGGAATCCATTTTCCTAAATTCAAAACACAGAAGTGGCAGAAATTAATTTAAAATTAATTCCCGCTGTTAAAACAAAAAGCGTGTTTTTAAGAGATAATAACTATCAAAAGATTGACACTTGTTTATGTTCGGTTTAATTGTAAAATTATGTCCAATGACCAAAATTATATTAAATGGTAAAAATATATTCTAAATATACTTTAAAACCACTCAAATTCATAATTTATCACTAGTAATTAATTTGATTAAAAAAGTTGTTTTTAATTAAAATTTAGTAATTTTCACTATTCATCAAAATATGAAAGTTATCCGAAATGTACCAAAATTTCACCCTAGGCTAAATTCGATATTCCGAATCCAAAAATGAAGTCCATTTTCAAATATAAAATATATATAATTTCAAAAAGTAGGTATTACTATTCATAACGGCTAGTTTGATTAGTTATGGTGTGTTAGAACTCGGTGTTGCGTACAACACACGCTATCACATTATTCAAAGAGAAGCGTACCATAGAAGCTTGAGGTGTTACATTCTCCCCTCCTTCAAATAATTGCGTCCTCGCAATTTCTAGGGTATTACTGCATAAAAAGACTCGGGTGGTTCTTCATCATAAGTTCCTCGGGTTCCCACGTTGCCTCTTCCATCTTATGATTTCTCCACAAAACTTTTACCAGACGCGTCGTCCGGTTTCTCAGTACTTGTTCTCTTGTATCAAGAATCCTGACGGGCTCTTCACAATAAGACAGATACGGTTCCAGTTCTAATTCCTCATAGGTGAGTACATGCGTTGGGTCAGGCATGTATTTTCTCAACAGAGATACGTGGAACACATCGTGAACTTTGGAGAGACTTGGCGGCATTGCCAATCGGTAAGCTACAACCCCAATTCGTTCTAGAATTTCGAAAGGTCCGATGTACCTGGGACTCAATTTACCTTTCTTACCAAAATGTATGACTCCCTTCCACGGAGATACCTTCAGGAAAACATGATCACCGACTTGAAATTCCAAATCCTTCCTTCGATTATCGGTATAGCTCTTCTGCCTACTTTGAGCTGCTTTAATGTGATTTTGGATTACCTTCACCTTTTCCACCGTTTCCTCCACCAGTTCTGGGCCTACAAGTTTTCTTTCACCAACGTCATCCCAACAGGTTGGTGTACGACATCTCTTTCCATATAACGCTTCATATGGTGCCATCTGAATACTCGAATGGAAGCTATTGTTATAGGAAAATTCTACCAGAGGTAAATATTGATCCCACATACCCTGAAAATCAAGTGAGCAAGATCTCAACATGTCTTCTAAGGTTTGAATAGTCCGTTCTGATTGTCCGTCTGTCTGAGGGTGGTAAGCAGTGCTCAAATGAAGTTCAGTATCCAGGGATTTCTGAAGACTTTTCCAGAATCTTGAAGTAAAACGGGGATCAGGATCAGAAACAATCGATAGGGGTACTCCATGAAGTCTCACAACTTCATTAATGTATAGTCTTGCTAGACGTTCCAGGGGTAGATCTTCTCTTATAGCAAGAAAATGTGCTGACTTGGTAAGACGATCAACAATAACCCATATTGCATCGTTCCTTCTAGGAGTCTTCGGTAGCCCCATGACAAAGTCCATCGTAACATTGTCCCATTTCCACTCCGGTATGGGAAGAGGTTGCATGACTCCTCCAGGCTGTTGCCTTCCAGCTTTCACTTGTTGACAAACCATATATCTTGACACAAAATCAGCAATCTCCCTCTTCATGTTGTCCCACCAAAAATGTTCCTTCAAATCTCTATACATTTTGGTGCTCCCAGGGTGTATAGAGAAATTGGAACTATGAGCATCATCCAGCAATTCCCTTTTTAGATCAGGTATATTGGGAACACAAAGTCTCTTCCCGAATTTCAAAATTCCACCTTCATACGCAAAGTCTCTCAATCTCCCATCATTCACAGCTTTAATCTTCTTTTGGAATTCTTCATCATCAGTCTGAGAACTCTTAATCCTTTCTAGTAAAGATGGTTTGGAAACCATTTGAAAAAGCATTGATGTTTCACCTTCCCTGGTTATTCCCATGTCCATTTTCACTAGATCCATGAAAATTGGATCCCTTTCAATTCTCATATTGTTCAAAACTCCATGGTCTTTTCTACTCAAAGCATCTGCCACCTTGTTTGCCTTCCCCGGGTGGTAGTGTATCGTACAATCATAATCCTTGAGTAATTCAAGCCATCTCCTTTGCCTCATGTTGAGTTCTTTTTGTGAGAAAATATACTTCAAACTCTTGTGATCAGTATAAATCTCACATTTTTCACCATAGAGGTAGTGCCTCCATATCTTCAAAGCAAAGATCACTGCTGCTAACTCGAGATCATGAGTAGGATAGTTTTGTTCATGAATTTTCAACTGTCGTGATGCATAGGCAATAACTCTATCATTCTTCATAAGGACACAACCAAGTCCTTTCTTTGATGCATCACTATAAATAACGAACCCATCATTCCCCGATGGTAGAGTCAATATAGGAGCATTGACTAATCTTCTCTTCAGTTCTTCGAAACATTCTTCACACTCTTTTGTCCAAACAAATTTAACCCCTTTACGTGTGAGCTTCGTTAATGGGTTAGCCAATCGGGCAAAATTCTGGACGAAACGTCGATAATAACCTGCCAAACCAATAAAACTACGTTCCTCAGTTATACTCGTAGGTGCTGGCCATTCTTGGATTACCTTGGTCTTAGAAGGATCAACAGAGATTCCATCTTTAGAGACAATATGGCCAAGAAAAGAAATCTCATGAAGCCAGAATTCACACTTGCTAAACTTTCCATATAATTCATGCCTCCTCAGAGTCTTCAAGATAATGCGCAAGTGATTTTCATGATCTTTGTAGGTTTTGGAGTATACCAAGATATCATCAATAAATACCACCACAAATTCATCGAGATACTCCTTGAAAACTCTATTCATCAGATCCATGAATACAGAGGGTGCATTAGTCAATCCAAACGGCATTACAGTAAACTCGTAATGCCCGTACCTGGTTCAAAATGCTGTTTTCGGAATGTCTTCCTTCTTTACACACAACTGATGGTATCCAGATCGAAGGTCAATCTTTGAAAAGTATTGAGCTCCATGCAGTTGGTCAAATAAATCATCAATACGAGGTAGGGGATACTTGTTCTTTATCGTTATAGCATTGATCTCCCTGTAGTCGATACATAACCTCATAGATCCATCTTTCTTTTTAACAAAAAGAACAGGGGCTCCCCATGGAGAAACACTAGGGAGAATAAATCCCTTATTACTCAATTCCTCTAGTTGTTTCTTTAGTTCGACTAGCTCTATAGTGGCCATTCTATAAGGGGTCTTCGATATAGGCCTTGATCCAGGAATTAAATCAATGGAAAACTCTACTTCTCGTTCTGGAGGATGTCCAGGTAAATCTTCGGGAAATACATCTACAAACTCTTTCACAATAGGTACATCCTCTATTTGAACATTCCTTTCCTCACCGACAGTTATTTCATTCTCTTCCTCCCCGATAATTGAATTAAGTTGAGCTACAGGGGGTGGATCTAAATAAGAATTAGGTGGTGACGATTCTGCTCTAAAAATAAGGTGCTCCTTATCATTATCATCAAGAATCGTAACCTCTTTCTTCTTACAATAAATCTTCGCATCATAGTCCGAAAGCCAGTCCATACCAAGGATTATAGCAAACTCAATCATAGGTATGACGATGAAATCAGCAGATAAAGAAAATTTATGTGCTCTAATGGGGACTGATTCACAAAACTTTGTTGCAACGATACTTCCCTTAGGAGTTTTAACTGACAACTCCCTTATTAAATCAAATTGGAAATATCTAATTTTCTTAGCAAACTGGGAAGATATGAAACAATGCGATGATCCAGAATCAAATAATGCATTTGCTAAACTTGAGGAAACCATTAAATTACCTGCCACCACGTCTTTCGGAGTTTCTACCTCAGCAGTAGTGATAGCATAAGCCTGGCCTTGATCCCTTGGCCTTTTCTGAGGTAAGTTCTCCTGACGCTTAGGACATGCATTTGCATAATGCCCCATCTCCCTGCAATTGTAGCACTGAACATTGTAGCTTCCTTCTTCCCCTTGCAATCATGAGCTTGGTGGCCTTTTTCACCACACTTGTAACAGACTCCCATTCCCTTCAGGCAAGCACCGGGGTGTTTCTTCCCGCACTTACCACAAGATGGATATTCAACCTTTCCCTTCTTCCCCTTATTTCCATTCCCAGATTGATCAGCAGGTCTCTTCTTCTCTTGCCTTGCTTTAAAGTCATAAGACTTAGAGAATTCCTTTTCGGTCTTTATAGCACATGAGACAATGTCTTCGTACGATGAAAAGGATTGTGAGACTAATGATCGACGGAGAAATGGTTTTAACCCATCAAAGAAACGATCAATCTTACTTCTTGGGTTGCGAATATAATCACCAGCGTACCTCGCTAACCTTGTAAAGTTAGCCTCATACTTTGTGACATTATCATCCTCCTTTTGTCTCAGACTCAGAAATTGCCTTTCCATATCTGCTCGATGGTCGCGAGGAAAGTATTTTTCTAAAAACAGATCTTTGAACTCCCTCCATTCCATGTTTGATACTTCATCATCTTCCTTCATGTTTTGAATCAATGACCACCATTGATCAGCATCTCCAGTGAGGCGGTAAACTGCCATGATAACTTTTTCCCTTTCACTACTCCCCAAAGCCTGAAATATTTTCTCTAGGGAAAATATCCATTGCTCAGCTACTAAGGGATTTGTACTCCCATTGAACGTTGGTGGTTGTTGTCTCATGAATCGATCTAACATTGATCCTCCACGCTGCGGATCAGGGTGCTCCATACGGGTAAGGTTATTATTCATAACCTGAGTAAGTTGTCCCAGTACGGTGATTAGCTGATCGGCACCAGTTGCATCACCAGCCCCACTATAATTATCTTGAGCAGGAGGGCAATCCCTACATGGAGTGCGTGCATTGATACGGTTTCCATTTCTTCCACTAGGCGCCATTTCTAAACAATGGCATAAACTAGATCTGTTTATGAATCAAAATACATAATCCCATACTTATAAAACACTTAACATAAATTGAACTATCTATGGATATAATCCATAATCATAAATATGTTTTCTTTGAGGAAGTATATACTCATAAACCCTTCATAATGATTTGTAAAGAAAGTGAGAGTTATCCTAAGCATATCCCCTGGGAGTGTCGTAACCAAGAGTGCAGCAAGGCCCGTTGTCGTGCACCAGTTCCCGTTCGAGTCTAGCTCAAAGCGGTGTTTTCGGGTTTTACCCCTAGGTACATCTGTGCCAGAGCCGCCTCTACCTGCTCGTATCCAGACAGGGATGTATTGCTCGGAAAACTCACAAAGTCTCTACAATACCAAAATTCTAGGAAGTTCTTCTATACTAATCCTCAAAGTTCATCTTAGGTCTATGTGCTCTAATCAGAGTTTATCTAAATCTAGCTTCCAAGGTTTGTACTAAACTTCCTCTGATACCAACTGTAACGCCCCGACCCCAGCTACCTAGAGTCGGTGCATTATTACATAACATTGGCATGATCACAAGAAAGATCAAATCCCGAAAGACCGATTGGTTTAGTAGCCTTGGAAACACTAGATATAATCATAAAGTTTTACATTACATTTCAAAGTGAAAAACTACTACAACAACAAAGTCTTCATATCCACACTATTAACCCCTCATAAAAATCCCTGCAGGTCATTCATAACTTACTTCTTCACATCCTGGGAAAAATAAAACATAGAAAAGGGGTGAGCTCAAATGCCCAGTAAGGATAATAATAAAGCGGAAACTTTCATAAATAAGAATAAACATTTAAGGCCATGTATAACTAAAACAAAAGCCTTTTAAACATGAACTTTCAACATGGTATGGCATAAATAAAATGAAATAATGCCATTTACTTATTCACATGGATATTCCACTAATCGAATAATCACATGCAAAAATAAATAACCACTTTCATAATGTTGGAATGCATAATGCCAGACTATCATAACCACATAGCCAAGGCCTCGTGCCAAGACTACAAATAAGATTTTGTCAAGGCCTTGTGCCAAGACACTAGTTTGTCTCATGAGACCTACCGATGCATCGAGGAGCTATAGCGGGCTCCACCCGTCACTTATTAAGTCCAATGCATTCCCATATGAAAAGGTTTAAACATAACATAAACATTCGTATTAAAACTAGCATACGAAATGTCAATACTTTCACAATAAACTATGAATGGTATAAAAATAGCACATCCACAGTCAAACATATCACAAAACCTTCAATACAATATAGAAGTTTTGTATCATAATAAATCAACTTCAAATAATCTTAAAATCCATCAAAGGATGTTGACATAGATGAAATCAAAATTCTTTTTAAAGGAATATCTCCTTTTATTTTGAAATCATTTAAGATCCATATAAAATAAAACATTTTCTTTGAAAATATTCTTATAAGCTTGTAAGGAAAGCTTTGAAGATTTTATAACGGCGTAAAATAACCGCACCCGCCGTATAAGTTAAAAAAACATTCTTACATCAATTTTGTCGAAAAGGTTAAAAAGGACCTTGTTTTGAAAACGACGGAAAGATTCCTTTATAAACCTCTTATAAAAAGTCAAAAAAAGGTATAAATGACTTTAACCCATATTCTTGTAAATAGTAAAAATGTTTTGAAATACATTTTTAAGAAACATGGATGTGGATGATAAAGAGATCCCAGTAGATTATTACATATAAACAACCTCGGATAATGAAGAGATTGTGAAATAACCCTTACCTTGTACTTTTCCTTGGTTGGGGTAGGTTAACCTCCTGTATAATGGTGAAATAGTTGTTATTAAATTATATAAGAATCATATATATTAATATGATATCATATATGATCTTTTAACATTGATTTGTTAATAATATCTTAGAATTATCGTCGTTTCGGGAGTTAACATACTCATTTTCTTTTATATGTTTTGTTACATAAGCCATGGTTGTTGTATCTTATTCATATCAAGAATGATATACATTCCTTAAACATCATTTTTAAACCATCAAATGATAATTATACTTGAATGGATACGATGGAGAATGAATCTCATCGCGTTCGTGGAGACGGTAGTCCGTACGTACGCACGAGCGACAATATCATTCTTTTGATATTAAAATAATATATAAATGGATGGTATATCATATATACAGAATCATTAACATTTTATATTTATTATTTACATGAGTTACACATCATTATTATACCCATCCAAATAATATTATATTGAATAACAATTACACCACGACGTGGAGACGGTAAGCCGTACGTACGCACGTATGGCGACATGTTATTCAAAGGGTGGATAGAATACTGAATATGGTTGTACCATACTTATAATAACATCACAGTATATGTGAGATACTGGAGTTATTATTTTAGAATGGTAAGAACAAAGGAAGAAGAAGTGGAAGAAGAAATGAACTTAGAAAAGGGTGGTGAAATCATTACCTCTTCTTCGGGTTCTTCCTTTTGATTTGATCAAAAGGGCTCCTTAGGTTGGCTTTCTGATCAAACTAAGGCCTCTAGGTTGTAGTGAGGGATGTTGGGAGAGTATTTGGGCAGAGTTTGGCCGAACCAAAAGGCTTTGAAGGTGTGAAGAAATGAGAAGGAGGAGTGCCCTTTTATAAGAGGGGTGAGGGGCACCTTTGGAAAAGTTAGAAATATTAATTTATAATAAATTCATATTCGGTTTACAAAGGCTCCAAAGTTGACTATTCAAAGGATGAGGTGGGGATAGGTCGAAAACAACTCATCCAATAGAATTTAGACAGGTTTGTGTACTTATATTAACCTTATCTTTAAGTATTAACTCTAAGTTAATTAGTTTCACTTTTACAATGTCTCTTTGTATTTTTATATAATATGGTTAATAAACTTACTATATACATCCAAGAGACCCCCAAGTGTTCCATTAATGAGGAACCTATCCTAATATAAGTCTCTTTGCCGAACCTTAGATTTTTAGGAATTTAATATCAATTAATAATATAATATTTGTTTTAAGAACTCTTTTATGTCAATTTTGACACTATTCAATAGTTGATTTTTGTGAAACTCCTAACAGATTGATTACTTCGAACAAAGTCAATTAAATAAATCCTAATATATCATATTATCATATAAAATTAGTTTAATTCATTAAAAGTTTCATATTATAATTATTTGGGTATTTATAAGATCAATTATTTTTATTTTTCACTATTTTAGTAATTACTGCATCATCATTGTGTCATAAATAAAATAAATTATATAATGTCTAAAAATTATAAATAAAATATCATTATGTAGGAAATCTTTTTATCTTTCTAATGAATATTTATAATCGAAAATCCAACATGTATAACCCTATGTAAAAATTGTTCTTCTAAAAGATGTAAGCTTATGCCATTTTTATTTTTATTTTAACTTTATTAATATAAAGTGTCCCTACCACATACAAGTGGCTCCAAGGGGTCCCCAAATTGACCCAAGGATGCCCATGGTCGGGTATGTGTCCACCAATAAGGTTAGGACACGTTTTAGGGTAATTTTGTATTATTATAATATTATTTTTTTTAACCCTTATTTACCGGATTTACCCTTTAACCATGGTAAATAAAATATTTACCACAGTAACTATTCAAAATGTCTAAAAATAAAAGTTACCTATTTACACAATTTGACCATCCTGATTCCAAATATGGAATCCATTTTCCTAAATTCAAAACACAGAAGTGGCAGAAATTAATTTAAAATTAATTCCCGCTGTTAAAACAAAAAGCGTGTTTTTAAGAGATAATAACTATCAAAAGATTGACACTTGTTTATGTTCGGTTTAATTGTAAAATTATGTCCAATGACCAAAATTATATTAAATGGTAAAAATATATTCTAAATATACTTTAAAACCACTCAAATTCATAATTTATCACTAGTAATTAATTTGATTAAAAAAATTGTTTTTAATTAAAATTTAGTAATTTTCACTATTCATCAAAATATGAAAGTTATCCGAAATGTACCAAAATTTCACCCTAGGCTAAATTCGATATTCCGAATCCAATAATGAAGTCCATTTTCAAATATAAAATATATATAATTTCAAAAAGTAGGTATTACTATTCATAATGGCTAGTTTGATTAGTTATGGTGTGTTAGAACTCGGTGTTGCGTACAACACACGCTATCACATTATTCAAAGAGAAGCGTACCATAGAAGCTTGGGGTGTTACATAATGCATTGGAGCACTATCAGGGCGCAACCTTAAATTTTCCTTTATTATCATGTGAGACACATATATCATCATCAAACTTTTCATAAAGAACCCATATAGCACAAAATAAATGGGTTTTATTTTATAATCATAACGTTTTAAAAACAACTTTAAAGACATGATCTTAATGTCACTTTAAACCCACGGAAAGGGAAAGAGGGTATCATGTATGTAATTACAAGAATTTAAAATAGAACATTTTTATATATATGTGAATACCCTTGTAGAAATAATAGCTTTTAGTATTCACTTATTAACATAAAATAATTTTGAGAAATGAGAGAGGCATTTTGAGACGAAAAGTCTGCAGCATAAGAGCTATGTTACAAGGTTTTAGAAAACATTTAAAAGAGAGGGAACATGGGTCACCCAATAATAAATGATCCATAAAAAAGTAGGGGAATAGAATATAAGGATTTATGAACATGGTAATTAAATTTGAAGGACATACCATTTGAAATGAAAAACATGGAAGGAAGACAAAAATTAGATTTCTCTTATGAAAATTCGACAGCCTAACGACATAACTTAAACTTCAATAAAAATGATTTGACAAGATAAAATAGGGTCTCTCATCATATGATAATAAGAGATAAGTATGATAGATATAGATATCATGCCCCAACATAATAAAAAGGAACTTGAAAGACTTGACATGAACATCGAACTTGAAAAATGAGAAGGGTGAAAGAATTCCTTAAAAAATTCGGCAGCCAAGCGGCGTCACTTAAACTTTCATAAAACGAAATGATGAGAGTAAGAGGGGGTATCTCATCATATAAACATGAAAAGGGAAGTAAGTGTAATATTAAAGAAAATCCTATCACATAAGAACATGGATCATAAAAGGAATGACATAAACTAGATTACATGAAAAGAAAGAGAGAGGTCAGATCCCTTACCTTAAAACGTGACTCTTGAAACTCAAAATTTTGGACCTTGAGGGCTTGGGGGCACCTTGGGAGGACTCCTTGGGAAGTAAGGAGACCAGAACTTTATTTGGGGAGTGTTGGGAGTGAAAACTAAAGGAGGAAAGGGTGGGTATTTATAGGGAAAGTGAGGGGACAAGGCATTAATGGCCAAGGGACACCTCATTAGTGGTTTTGGAAAAACCATGGGCTTGCCCATGGTATTTGCCCATGGTATTGGCCACTTCAGACACCTCATACCTTATATTACTATTCATAAGTCGAACATATTGATTACATACTTAATACATCATTTAATGATTTCATTAAACACCCGTAACTTAAAAACTATACTTTCACTATTCATCGAAAATTCAACTTTCTCAGAATAATCCCAAAATTTCACCTTTACCAAATATCAATGATTTGATTTCAAAAATGAAATCCATTTTATAAAAATAATTTTCTAAATATTTAAAATTAAATTTTTAATTTAAAAAAAACACTATTCACCGAAAATTCATTTTTTCAGAAAAATCCACAAAAATTACCTTAACATAATATCAATGCTCTGAGTTCAAAAATAAAGTCCTTTTTATAAAAATAATTTTCCAATTATTTTTATTTAAATTTTTAATTAAAAAACACTATTCATTTGAAAAAACTAATACTTGACTAATAATTTATGAAACCGTTATTTACCCATTTTATTGAATCACATTACTTAATCCAGGTGTCTAAATTATATTAAAACTTTCGTTGAGTGAAATTACTAATCCATTTGGTCACATTACTAATCCTAAGCATAAAATCACTATTCATAATTTACTATTCATCAAAAATTAAGTTGATCTTATTAGACTCCAAATTCCTTATTGAACACTTTTGTAGAAGACCATTTTTTTGAAAATCATTACACATCATTAATTATTTAGGGTTTACATAAATGTTTTAAAATATCCCTTTTTCAAAAATCCATCAATAAAATATATCCTAAAATTATCCTGACAAAAGAAATTCCACAAACATCACTAAAGGAAGAGATCTCAATTTATTCACCCGAAAGGATTACACAAGGAAGCTAGGGTCTCGTCACATAGCGCCTTATAACACCGGCATAAGACCTAAGTGTAAGGTGTGCAATGGTGAGAGAATCTGAGGGAGGCTCAGATAACACTGCCCTAGTAGTAATCTCTACTAACTTGATCTTCTCCCGTAGGCGTTTCCGTTCAAGCTTGACACGCTGGAGTTCGTCTTGGGCTTGGTCCAAAGCGAAGCCCACAGATGCTACCTCCTTCCCAAGCTCTGATAAGTGGGCTTCATAAGGGTCGAGTCTACTGGATGAAGCCACCGAATCCTCTTTCTGCATTAACCATTAACATCTTATTAAATAATTAAGAGTAAGTTAATATACTACTCAAAAAGATTGGGTCATTACATTCTTCCCCCCTTATGAAATATAATCCTCGAAATTTATAATTGAGGGCTAGTCGAAAAGGTGAGGGTACTTTTGCTTCATTGTTTCCTCAGGCTCCCAAGTCGCTTCTTCAAATTTATGATTCCTCCACAACACTTTCACAAGGTGGGTAGTCTTGTTTCTTAGTACCTTGTCTCTACGGTCCAATATCTCCACTGGATGCTCCTCATAAGAGAGGTCATGTTCTAGTTGTACCACCTCTGGGTTCAGTACATGCGAAGGGTCGGGTATGTACTTCCTCAAGATAGATACATGGAAGACATCATGAACTTGATCTAGGTTCGGTGGAGGTGCTAGATGATAGGCCACTGCTCCTATGCGATCAAAGATTTCATAGGGGCCAATGTACCTAGGGATGAGCTTCCATTTCTTCCCAAACCGCATGACTCTCTTCCATGGAGAAATTCGATGGAAGACTTTGTCACCAACACCAAACTCCAAGTCCCTTCGACGATTGTCAGCATAGCTCTTCTGCCGACTCTGAGCAGCCTTTATGTGTTGTTGGATGGCATGAACCTATTCTGTCATATATTGCACAAGATCAGGCCCAAGAATCTTTCTCTCAACAGTTTCATTTCAACAAGTGGGAGTTCTACATCGCTTTTCATACAGAGCTTCATAGGGTGCCATCTAAATACTCGAATGGAATCTGTTGTTATAAGAGAACTCAACTAATGGGAGGTGTTGATCCCATCCACCTTTAAATTCCATTGAGCATAATCTCAGCATGTCTTCGAGTGTCTGAATAGTCCTTTCGGATTGGCCATCAGTTTGAGGATGATAGGCCATACTGAAATTCAATTCAGTATTCAGAGGATGTTGAAGACTTTTCCAGAATTTTGATGTGAATCTTGGGTCATGATCAGACACGATGGATAGTGGTACCCCATGCAGCCTTACCACTTCCTTCACGTATATCTTGGCAAGATGATCCAGAGAGAAATCTTCCCGAATAGAGATAAAATGAGCTGTCTTGGTGAGACGGTCCACAATAACCCATATCGCATTGCTTCCTTTGGATGTTTTCGGGAGACCAGTTACAAAGTCCATAGTGATATTATCCCACTTCCATACCGGTATGGGTAGCGGTTGTAATACCTCCTTAGGAAGTTGTCATTCTCCCTTTACTTGCTAACACACCAGGCACCTTGTAGTGTGATCAGCAATCTCCCTCTTCATGTTATCCCACCAATAATGATCACGAAGGTCTCTATACATCTTAGTGCTTCCCAGATGTATAGAGAAAGTAGAGCTGTGAGATTCATCCATCAGTTCTTTCTTTATCTCCGGAATAGATGGAACACATAGTCTTGTATGAAATTTCAATACACCTTCTTGATCAATATTGAAATCAGGGAACTTCCCATCTTTTACATCCTCCAACTTCTCCTGCAGCAAATGATCTTCTTTTTTAGCCTTCTTGATCTTCTCTAGTAATGAAGGTTGAGAAATCATTTGGGATAGGGTTGATGATTTCCCTTTACTTATAATTCCCATGTCCAGTTTTACTAGATCTTTAATCAAGGGATCTCCTAGGATCCTCATTGTTGCCAGAACAACATGATCTTTCCTACTTAACGCATCCGCGACTTTGTTTGCTCATCCAGGGAGATAATGAATTGAACAATCATAGTATTTAATAAGCTCCAACCATATCCTTTGTCTCATGTTCAATTCTTTCTGTTTGAAAATATACTTTAGACTTTGGTGGTCAGTGTATATATCACATTTCACCCTATAAAGATAGTGCCTCCATATCTTTAGAGCAAAAACAACTTCTACCAGCTCTAGATCATGCGTAGGATAATTCTACTCATGAATCTTCAAATGTCGAGATGCATAAGCAATTACCTTGTCATTTTGCATGAGGACGCACCGAATCCCTTTCAGAGATGCATCGCTAAAAATAACGAATCCTTCTCCGATAGAGGGTAGTGTTAACACAGGTGCAGTAACCAATCTCTTCTTCAGCTCTTGGAAACTTTCCTCACATTCCTTTGTCCAGCTGAACTTAACCCCTTTTCGAGTCAACTTGGTTAGTGGATTAGAAATCCGTGAAAAGTTTTTAAAAAACCTCCTATAATATCCCGCTAAACCAAGGAAACTACAAATCTAAGTTACTATTGTGGGTTGAGGCCAATCTTCCACAACCATTGTATTTGCAGGGTCAACCGAGATTCCTTCATTGGTTACGATGTGCCCCAAGAAAGCCACTTGTTGTAACCAAAACTCACACTTGCTGAACATCCCAAAGAGCCTCTCCTTCCACAGAGTTTTCAATATAACCCTTAGATGATTGTCATGCTCCTCACGACTTTTTGAATATATCAAAATATCATCAATAAAAACTACCACAAAGTTATCAAGGTAGTCCTTAATGACTATATTCATCAAATCCATGAAAATAGAAGGAGCATTAGTCAAGCCGAAGGGCATAACAGTAAACTCATAATGCCCATATCTTGATTGGAAGGCAGTCTTTGGAATATCTTCCTTCTTCACCCTCAGTTGATGATAACCAGATCGAAGGTCAATCTTAGAGAAGAATTGAGCCCCGCGAAGTTGGTCAAATAAATCATCAATTCCTGGAAGAGGAAATTTGTTCTTCACTGTGATCCTGTTCAGTTCTCTATAATCAATGCATAGCCGCATTGATCCATCCTTCTTCTTCACAAAGAGAACTGGTGCTCCCCAAGGAGACACACTCGGTCGGATAAACCCCTTCTCCAACAAGTCTTTGAGTTGTTTCTTTAACTCTTCTAGCTCCACATTTTCCATTCTATATGGATTCTTTGATATTGGTTGAGACCCAGGTACGAGTTCAATGGAGAACTCTACCTCTCTTTCTGGGGGAGGTCCAGGTAACTCCTCAGGAAATACATCCATGTATTCCTGAACAATCGGAACATCTTCTATTTGTATGCTCCCTTTTCCTTATTCTTCATCACCGATTAACTCCATAAAGAAAGCTATAGGAGGTGCTTCTAAATTGGGATCAGTTCAGGATATCTCTCCTCGGAAGATAACTGTAGGTCGTTCATTCAAGACTACTGAGATTTCCTTACTTCTGAATTTTATCTTAGCATTATACTTTGAGAGACAGTCCATCCCTAGTATAATGTCGAATTCCATCATGGGAAGGAATACTAGATTTGTGATAATATTGTGCTCACCAAAGTAAACACTAGAGCCTCTAAATACTATTGATGCAAGGATAATCCCACTTAGAGTCTTGACTGACAACTCTACCTCTAGCAGTTCGGGGATTGATTATATATTCCTTGCAAACCTGGAGGAAATAAAGGAATGCGTAGAACCAGAATCAAATAAAGTACTTGATAGTTTTGAGAGGACAACAAGAGTACCTGCTACCACATCGTTCGGAACTTCAACTTCAGTTGTTGTGATAGCGAAAGCACGACCTTTCTCCCTTGGCCTCTGCTGAGGTTGATAGTGATTCCCCTCCACCGCCCTCAGATTTGGACATTGGTTAGCAAAGTTCCCAAGCTGTCCACACTTGAAGCATGTGACTTCGGGTAGGGCCAGAACCATATTTCCTCTGTCGTTAGTGTTGGGATGCTGAGGCTTCACCTCACTATGAAAATTCCAAGAAATATGGCCTCCTCTTCCACACTTGTAGCACTTCCCACTTCCGTTCAAGCAGTTCCCCAAATGATTCTTCCAACATTTATTGCATGTGGTAAGTTGCATTTGCTTTCCACCTCTTCCCTGATCAAAATACTTCCCTAAACTGGGCTCCCACGATCTCTTCTTTTCATTTGGTTTATGAGACCACTGTGTCTCACCAAACTGTAGCCCGACTTTCATAGCACTTCGAACTATTTCTTCATAGCTATCATAGTCCCTGTTGGTTAGATTCTTCCACATATGAGGTCGTAGTCCACCAATGAATCTATCAACCTTCTCATTAGGGTCCATGACAAAGCTTGAGGTATAACGGGAAAGCCTTGTGAAGTTAATCTCATAGCTTCTGACAGATTCGTTCTCCTTCTTCTTCAGCTTGAGAAACTCTTTCTCCATTCTCGTTCTCATGGAACGAGGGAAATACTTGTTAAAGAAAATTCCCCAAAATTCTTCCCACTCCATAGATTCCATCTCTCCTCGTGGCTTCGTGTTTTTGATTAGTGACCACCACTAATCAGCTTCTCCCTCTAGGTGGTAAACAGCAAGGGTGAATTTTTCTTGTTGCGAACAATGAAGTACAGAAAAGATCTTTTCAATGGAGCTTATCCATTGTTCCGCAACCAAAGGGTCAGTAGATCCACTGAAAGATGGTGGTCGTTGACGCATGAAGGACTCAACAGAATGTTGTTCCCTTCGTGGTGAGGTCGGCCTCTCAGCTTGATTCAAGTTATTACTCATAACTTGAGTCAGTTGGTTCATCATTCGCATGAATGTTTCCATTCCGGCTTCCATCGGAGGGCCCTCAGCACATGGTGCATTGTGGTCTCCATCGGCACGGTTCCTCCTATTGCCATCCATTTTCTAAAATAATAATACCTTAGTAAGAAACTTATTTAATTTATGAATCTTTTAACTAAGACTTCATGCTTAGAAAATTACACTTTTCTATAATACCTTCATAATGATTCAAAAAAAAGATTTTGATTAACCAAACATATCCCTCGGGAGTGTCGTAACCAAGAGTGCATCAAGGCCCGTTATTGTGCACCAGTTCCCGTTCGAGTCTAGATCATAGCGGTGTTTTCGGGTTTTACCCCTATGTACATCTATGCCAGAGCCGCCTCTACCTGCTCGTATCCAGACAGGGATGTATTTGTTTGATAAACCACTAACTCAATACTTACCAAAATACAAGGACGTTTTCCTATATTTAAACTTTTGTATAGGGTTCTTCCTACAGTTTTTATATCCTAATTTCCACAAATAACTTAACCATCCTTTGATACCAACTATTGCATCCCGTCTTTTTATAACATAACTTTCATTTCATTACACGGAACTGAGGATCGTTAAGGTTTAGTGTCTTGGAAACAAGGAACATAATACATGAAAAAAACACAAAACATTCTTCTTAAACACTTGAAAGTCTTCTCCTTTAGTTCATCCTAGGTTCATTACTGCATCTCATAACCTGGGGACATACATCAAAAGAAAGTGTGAGCAGAAGGCCCAGTAAGGGAAACAAGAGAAACATTTTACATGTGAACTTGAGATACTTCAATAAGGACATGAAAAGAACTTTAAGGCGTGAGAAAGAAATCATGATATACATCATAATAAAAATAAAATTTTTCATAACTTGAAGATGTGGCTGAAAAATTTAATATTGACAATCATTTCTTTTCACCATGGTCCATCCCCAAGGTGTCGTAAAAAATTACCAAGGTTATTCACCAAGGCATCGTTAAAATGGTCATCTCTAGAGATTATGTCTTTACCCAATGCATTGGAGCGCTATCAGGGTGCACACTTAAATTTTCCTTTATTATCATGTGAGACACATTTATCATCATCAAACATTTCATAAATAACCCATATAGCACAAAATAAATGGGTTTCATTTCATAATCATAACGTTTTAAAAACTGCTTTAAGGACATGATCTTAATGTCACTTTAAACCCACGAAAAGGGAAAGAAGGTCTCATGTATGTAAATCCCAGAATTTAAAATAGAAAATTTTGATATATATATGTGAATACCCTTGTAGAAATAAGAGCTTTGAGTATTCACTTTATAACAAAAAATAATTTTGAGAAAAGAGAGAGGCATTTTGAGACGAAAATTCTGCAGCATAACGGCTATGTTACAAGGTTTTAGAAAACATTGAAAAGAGAGGCAACATGGGTCACCCACTCATAAATGATCCATAAAACAGTAGGGGAACAGAATATAAGGATATATGAACATGGTAATTAAATTTTAAGGACATACCTTTGGAAATGAAAAACATGGAAGGAAGACAAAAATTAAATTTCTCTTATGAAAATTCGGCAGCCTAACGGCGTCACACAAACTTCAATAAAAATGATTTGACAAGATAAAATAGGGTCTCTCATAATATGATCACAAGAGAACAGTATGATAGATATAGAGATCATACTCCAACATAATAAAAAGGAACTTGAAAGACTTGACATGAAAATCGAACTTGAAAAATGAGAAGGGTGAAAGAATTCCTTAAAAAATTTGGCAGCCTAACGGTGTCACTTAAACTTTCATAAAACGAAATGATGAGAGTAAGAGGGGGTATATCATAATATAAACATGAAAAGGGCAGTAATAGGAATATAAAATAACATCTTCTCACATAAGAACATGGAGCATAAAAGGAATGACATAAACGAGATTACATGAAAAGAAAGAGAGAGGTCGGATCCCTTACCTTAAAACGTGACTCTTGAAACTCAAAGTTTTCGACCTTGAGGGGTTGGGGGAACCTTGGGAGGACTCCTTGGGAGGTAAGGAGACCAGAACTTTGTCGGGGGATAGTTGGGAGTGAAAACTAAATGAGGAAAGGGTGTGTATTTATAGGGAAAGTGAGGGGACAAGGCATTAATGGCCAAGGGACACCTCATTAGTGGTTTTGGAAAAACCATGGGCTTGCCCATGGTATTTGACCGTGGTATTGGCCACATTAGACACCTAATACCTTATATTACTATTCATAATTCGACCATATTGATTACATACTTAATACATCATTTAATTATGTCATTAAACACCCGTAACTTAAAAACTATACTTTCACTATTCATCGAAAATTGAACTTTCTCAGAATAATCCCAAAATTTCACCTTAACCAAATATCAATGATTTGATTTCAAAAATGAAATCCATTTTATAAAAATAATTTTCTAAATATTTTTAATTAAAATTTTAATTTAAAAAAAACACTATTCACCGAAAATTCATTTTTTTCAGAAAAATCCCCAAAAATTACCTTAACATAATATCGATGCTCTGAGTTTAAAAATACAGTCCTTTTTATAAAAATAATTTTCTAATTATTTTTAATTAAAATTTTAATTAAAAACACTATTCATCCAAAAAAACTAATACTTGACTGATAATTTATGAAATCGTTATTTACCCATTTTATTGAATCACATTACTTAATCTAGGTGTCTAAATTATATTAAAACTTTCTTTGAGTGAAATTACTAATCCATTTGGTCACATTACTACTCCTAAGCGTAAAATCACTATTCATTATTTACTATTCATCAAAAATTAAGTTGATCTTATTAGACTCCAAATTCCTTACTGAACACTTCTGTAGAAGACCATTTTTTTTGAAAATCATTACACATCATTAATTATTTAGGGTTTACATAAATGTTTTAAAATATCCCTTTTTCGAAAATTCATCAATAAAATATATCCTAAAATTATCCGGACAAAAGAAATTCCAGAAACATCACTAAAGGAAGAGATCTCAATTTATTCACCTGAAAGGATTACACAAGGAAGCTAGGGTCTCGTCACATAGCCCCTTATAACACCAGCATAAGACCTAAGTGTAAGGTGTGCTATGGTGAGAGAATCTGAGGGAGGCTCAGATAACACTGCCCTAGTAGTAATCTCTACTAACTTGAACTTCTCCCGTAGGCGTTTCCGTTCAAGCTTGACACGCTGGAGTTCGGCCTGGGATTGGACCAAAGCAAAGCCCACAGATGCTACCTCCTTCCCAAGCTCTGATAAGTGGGCTTCATAAGGGTCGAGTCTACTGGATGAAGCCATCGACTCCTCATTCTGCATTAACCATTAACATCTTATTAAATCATTAAGAGTAAGTTAATATACTACTCAAAAAGATTGGGTCGTTACAATACCTAACCTCATATGTTGTCACTACCGACCTATACATTGTCTTTATCATACATGATACATTCAAAAATAAAATTAAGGGTTAGTATTTTAATAGAAATTAGGATTACGAAAAGGTCGAATGGGGGTAGTAAGAAGATTGATATGAATAAAAACGTAGACATATCAACCCAAAACAAGAGAGTAAAGAAAATAAAATTACATAGATATGGATATATATATATATATCTATATATGCTCAAACAAAATGAATTCAAATGAGGGATAAGGAGATCTACATCTCATAGCCCATACTAGGAAAGAGTCCCAACAGTTCCATATGTCCATCATTGAGTCCCAACATCTTGCATGTGTGTCTAATTCAATACAACCAAGTCAATCTTCGCCTCACCACAAATCTGAATAGTTGAGGGAAAAATATATAGATAGAGGAACCATTTCATGGTAAAATAAGAGTTTAAAACACAGTAGATAGATAAATAAACCATGCCACGAACTAGAAGGAGGGTGCCACTCTAAATATCGATGACCCATGCCCTGTATCTGTTGGAGATTTACACTCAATAGTCGAAAGAGGACGACTTACCAACCCAATTGGAGGGCACCACTGTAGTAGTCAGTAGAGAAACCTTGATCAAAGAAACTAGAGGGTAAAAATATAGCCTTCATGGATCATTATCCTTTTATAATAGGAGGGTTCCACTCATATAGTAGGTAGAGAACCCATGCATTGTTCTTCTGGAGGGTTCCACTACAATAGTCATCCAAGGAATCATGCTCTTCCCAATATCAGGGTTCCTCTAAAATTATTGATAGGGGACCCATGAATAACCCAAATAGAATGTACCACTATATTTATTGATAGAGGACCCATTCCATATCTTTGTAGGAGGAATTCACTCTAATATCCTTCAGTCATCCTGCCAGATCACCGTCAACATCGACTGTCTCCTAAATAAGCATCACACCTAGAAAATCTCTCAATTTACCTCAAAATACAATATGAATTTCATCATTTCATTCAACATAGAAAAACACTCTGCATAGGCTACTCATAGGACAATTTCAATGGTCAAATAAATGATATATGATAGGTTGATGGTTTTTCATAATTAAATAGGGGGTACATGGTATGTGGTGGGACCCACATAGTATGTCTTCACACTTCAACTCATGGAAATTCCCTTATAGGTACATGGATTTCTCTCCATGTAAGCATAAAATGGATTGTATACAGTCTATATAGAATGTCTAAGACACCTGTGGTCCTTCTAGTTCTCTCTAGCTGTGTCAGTGTACTTTTCTCGTATAAACGTACTTTGGCACATGGTGTGTGCCTCCCACATGGGGTTACACTCTTATCTCTATCCATGTTCAGTTAAATTATCACATGGCATGTTCTTGAACATTCCTATGTACATGTACTCCTAGAGTATTCATCATATTTCCAGCATAAGGTCACACAGCATGTGGGGGTCCCACATGACATCTGATACGTATAATACCATGAAAATATAGCTTCAACTAAGGACCAAAAATCTATGTGTTTTTTTGTACTATACTATTTTTAATTGAGTTTTTGAAGAAAATTTGATCTAGGGTAAACCATTCTAGATCTGGAACCTCCACTGTAGATCTTGCCTCATCATCAACTGAATCAGTAGATCTCATACTAATTTTTTTTCCATCCATCTAGTGGCTGAAAAATATATTATGTTTCATTAATTTCTTTCTCTGATGCACTGTGAACTCAACCTAATCCATGATTTCTCTAGTTTGTATTCCATATCAAAAAACAATTCACATGAAACCGACAAAACATTTTATTTGATCCTGGATTTAGTGAACTATTTATTACACACAATTTAGTTCCTAATCCAAGGGTTCAATCATGCTTGGTACCACCTGGAAAGGTTGAGCCATGGACTCATAGCCTAATGGTTAAGAACGTGAAGAATCACAGGGATAAAATCCCCAAAATAAATTTTTTAAATATTATTGGTCTAATAATTCATGGCCAATGGAAACAATTGGGATATCCATGTGAGAAATCAATTGAATAAAAAATTTATGTGAATACACGAGATTTTAAATAGACAAAATCAGATGAAGATCAATGAAGTAAAACCATCCTACATAATAATTTTAATTAATCATGTCATAAACCATGAATTCACGATTAATTCCTATAGATTGGATGATTCTACATTAAATAATGAAATCACGAACCACTGAGAGGGATCTTTTCATTTGTTTCCATTCGATTTTCATGGATTTGGAGTCTCATGGTAATCGAATCTTGATTCACTAATGAATGTAGGAAGAAGAAACTCACAATTCTGCTAGATTATAAGAATCTAAGCCTAGGGAATTTTCTTAACATGGAATTTATATAATGTTGTAATTATTTAATTTTAAATTAAACAATTAAATTAATAAGTTAAATTAATTTAAAACGCACATGTCACTGGTCGTTTTTCCTTAATGCCCCATGCCAACCTATTTTAGGTCATGTCTCGGGTAAAAATCATTTTATAGACTCAAATGTTGTCTCAAATTTCTAATATGGTGTTTATTTTAATAATTATCTCATTTTATATAAGAAAAATCTTGCACATAATATAAAATATATTTTAAATTTTATAAAATGAATTCTAGGTATAGTGGGCCTCTAAATACCACGTCGTCTTAGCGCTGGGTTCCAAAAATATAAATAGAAATATATCATCATCATAAAATTAAAAACCAGTTCTCTACAATTTTTTCCAAGGAATGTATTGATATTCATTTGTGGATTAATTTCTATAGTCATTAATAATAACTTGAATATTAACATTCCTTTGATCATTGGACATTAAACATACCATAAATCTAATACTATAAATCATGGATTTTCTTTTTGCTTAAACCATAGGTCATTTATACATACATTTTTCTACAATTAATGTTATTTTTTTATTAGATGAAATATTTATAAATATTTATTTTTTAAAAATAATGGATATTGGGTGACAATGATCATTATTCATGAATTAAATCGATTGTTCGTTTTACGAGGAATTCTTTGGACATGCAATTATGGGTGGGGCCTATAATTATATAGAATCTCACAACATCAATTTCCTCATGAGGGGAATCTGTAATTTAGCGTTGATTAAAATTTTATCAACAAATTTAATGTTTCTTTTGAATTTTATTTACTATAGAGCTATCACGATGCCTGAGATCATGATGTCCAATAAGTAAGAATTTCATTCCTTAATAATTTAGTTATTATTATCCATGATATTTTCACAATGATATTATCTATATATAAATTTAATTATAATTTATTAATTAATTTGAATGTGTTTTAGGTTATTTTACCATTCCATATTGATTAGTAATGTTTAAGAGAATTTGTGTTATCTTTGGCGCTAAGTCGACCGTCAGTTGTGATCTATCAAGGTTATCCTTTTGTATCTAGTGTTAATGAAAGGAGGATTTTGTTAATGTCTAATATAAGGAGGAATGATGATGTGGGATATATAGATTATCTTTGAGTTTTGGTCCTAGGTCCATTATATTGGGAAGGACCAAAGCTACACTAAAATGATGGTTAAGTTGTTGCGTCACCAACTTTAGTAGCACAATCCTGCTATTTTTTAATCCATTGATGATGCCTTGGGATGAATTCTATACATGTACAAGGACAAAATGTTCTTCTTGGTTACTATTTCACCTTATATTAGTTTGGAAATAGATCAGTTGAAACAATTCCCGTAGAGGGTTTTGGTCATGGCTAGCGAGGGATTATCCTTGGGGATGAATATCTTCATCCAAACCCCATTCCTTTTGTTCTTAATTTATTATTCAAGGGCACTCTGTAGTAGCTTTCAAGAGAAGTCATTCTAGTTCTACAGTTAAGACCTTGAAAGTGATTGCTGTATCAGGCAGTTCGACAGATGAAGGAAAAGTGATCTCCCTGAGCGAATGGTCCGCCGACCCCATTTCCAAAAAATTTGTCACCTCCACTATATTAAAATTTATAATACGCATATCATGTTATAGATATTGGGTTTCTCAAACTAGAAATGAACTTTTTAAATTTTAATATTTTAGCACTCTAGCTTCCACAGTAGCTAAATATTTTTCACATGGGGCTCTTTCTTCTTGTTATCCAGCACTTGAGAGGTCTCCAAAATCCATATCGGAGGGAGGAGGGGACACATTTTCCAAAACAGTCCATCTAAGGGTTAATTTCAGATTACAATGGTGTCATGGTTGATATCTCCAATTACAATCTGGTGCCATTGACTCTACATTTTTTTGTCCTTCTCCTGAAGTGTCAGTATCTGTTATAGGGCCAGTTCTTGACTCCTCTTATCCAAATGTTGATGCATGTAGCTCTCCAGTTAATCAGCCAATTCTTAAAGGAGAATCAACACCTGAAGAGTCTTGGGATGTGGTATAGAGGGCTAGGACGGACCTTTGTGTATCTTTACATAAAGAAAATACTGTTTATTATTGTAATAATGTGTGGATGGAGGAGATCATGTCACATTAGTATTCATATGAGAAAGGAATCCCACCAAAAATTGACTCGATCGTCATGGATCTCATGGATATTGAAAAGAAATTCTTATTCAATGATGGTTGTTTTTCAACCCTTATATCCTGGAAAATGCTCCAAAGAATTTTCAAACATATATCATATCATATGGACCTCTGTTAACCTATTTTAAAGCCTGGGAAGCATTGGCTCACAATTATTTTAAAAAATTGACCGACCATAGTAGCCAGAAAGCCTCATCTACTATTTTTCAATGTTCTCCCAAATAATATGATAGTTAAGAGGCCTTGATCCTCACATATAGTGTGACTTTTTGGTGAATGATTAATGGAATCATGATGTTCAATTGGTAGCTGTCTTGGAACCAATATAGAAGGAATAAAAAATTTCTGTTTTCTCTAATTTGATGGTAATATTGAATTTCATGTATGGATCTGTGATTAATTCCCATATCTGGTTATTCTGGATGAAATATATCATTGTGTATGCCATGTAAATTTCTTCCAAGAACATGACCACCAAAATGAACTTGGGGGTATGGTGCTTCTATTCCCGTTCTTTTATGATAAATGTGATTATATAAAAAGGAAGGAGATCTAGGATAATCTATCCAGTTTTTATTCTAGAGAATTTTCATGGTTTATTGTAGGAGATTTTAACAATATTGTCAATGACAATGAAAACATATGGTCGATGGTGTATTTTAATTCCATGTAGTACTTCCATTAATTCCTTTCTTTCAATGATCTTATGGACCTAGGGTACTCGGTCCAAATGTACACTTGTTACGAAAATATGAGGGGTTATCCAAGAATATGGTGTCTATTGGATCACTTCCCATCCATCCTTAAATGGTGTAGATTCTTTCTCTCATTCCTCAATCATTCATCTGAATTATTAATTGTCTAACCATGAGCCTTTTTCATTTCAAAAAAAATGGTAGGGAAGACCCATTATTTTTATATTTTATAGTAATTGGTTTTGTCATGAGGGTTTCTTACCAGAGTTTAGAATGACTTTGTAACAACTAGTCTAGGGATCAACATGGGTTAGGATTTCCAATCATCTTCATCTCTAGAAAATGAATATTAATAGGTGGTACAAGAATAGATCATATTTAGTATGTTTGGAAGAGATCAATATCAATATTTCCAATCTTGAATAAGTTCTTCAAGAAGTTTGGTATAAAGACATTTTTGTGTCCATGTTCAATAAATAGAATGTGTTCAGTAGTAAACTTTTAGATGGTGAAAGGGATTGGGGGGATAATTCTAATGCTCTCTTACATAAAAAGGGGACATGAACATGACCTTATTTTAGTCATTTTTAGGACAAATGAAATCATGTATAAAAATAAACATAAATATGGATGAAGTCACATTCCCCAATGGTGTGGAGGTGTCTAGTAAAATGGATGATGTTAATTTTAATGATTGTTTTGTGGGTCTAGTGATTATTTATATAGGGGAGCACATAAGGGTGGCTAGTGACTTTATCTTCTTAAACTAAATTCTATGACTCCTCCAGAGAAGGTAGAATAATGCATTATGTGCTATTCTATGGGAAAATAAAATCAAAGGGGAAATATCCCTCTTGAATCCATAGAATGATCTATGGGACGATGGGTTCCATGGGTCTTTTTTACGTTTATGATTTAGATATTTATAGAAACCACATTGTTGAATGAGACCCTAATTTATTCAAGGGTGATTCTTTGAGTAGGGTTGTAAGTGCCTCCAGGTAAGTTCTCATTCCCTATGTTAAGGACCCATAGATTCTCAAACAGTATAAACCAATTTTCATGTGCAATTTATGTTATAAAATCCTTTCTTGTATTCTTAATAAAAGGGTAGGTTGTCTTCTCCCAAGCCATATATCTTACAAAACACATGGATATTCAATAAGAAAATGTATTCAAGGGGATATTTTTATTTCCAATTAAATTTTTGGTGAACTAAAAAATAAAACATTATTTAAAAAATTCATGTTAAAGGTGGATGTGGAAAAACCATTCGATAAATTAGAATGGATGATTATTCATAAGGTTTTGATAGTCATTCGTGTCTTGGATTGGGCCTCTAATATTTTTTAAATGATATACCTATACTTGGATATCAATTCTATTATTGGTAATGGTTTATGGGTACATTTAATTGGTGTGGGGTCATAGATAAGAAGATATGATGTCTTCAATCCTTTTTTTATTCTGGATCAAGTGTCTCTCTCTAGGAATGTACAGTGTTGAATAGAATATGGGTCAATAGTTTGTTTAGAAGAAGTGGAGGTACACCAATTATATATAATTGGATGTTCACTAATGATTCTTTGTTTCTCTTATACGGTAATAAATTTTATATTGAAAACTTCATTATTACTCTGGAGAGTTATTTTTCATGATGTGGGTAGCAGATTAAAAAAAGAAGTGTGTTAATTCAAAAAAAATGTTCAAAAAGGAGGAGTGGTCACATTTTTGGATACCCTTCGGATACCAAAGAGTTCTCTTCTGATCTTTTATCTTGTATTTCCTTTATCATATAGAATGATTCAATTATTTTGTTCAATGGAATCATAAAAATAATCACATGGTGATTTCAATGATAGAAGAAACATTTAATAACTTTTTAAGATAAGATAACTTTGATTTATATCATCCTACCATTCATCGCAATTCATGTGAAAGATATTATTAATACACCGAATGGGACTATCAGTAATAGAGAAAAAATGGCTAGTAATAATTGGGATTTTAGTCAGACTAAAATATTTCACTGGGCTACTTTATAGAGTTTCTGAATGACAATCAGGGTGGGAAGAATCAACCTTTATAGTGTTCATGGATCAATATAGTCCATATAGGACAATCTAGATTGGGAAATTATTTAAGGTTGGTCTATTTGGTGAGATTAATGCATGGGAACTACGATGATTACAATATATCTTGGGGTTATAGTTCTAAGATGCTATCAATGTTGGTGAGGTGAATGGTGGATCAGATGGATATCCATACAGATAAGGTTGGGTTGTAGGTGGGTGGTGGAGAACAATTTTTTTGAAAGGATAACATGGATTTTTTAGATTGTTTACCCTGATTTTCCGTTTCTATGAATAATTTTTATGGATGTAATCCTTTTATATGGTTTATTGATGCAACACTAGAAGATAATAAAAAAATATTCCATGATAGTATCATATTGGGTCTCGAATCAAATAGTTGTGTCTTATCAGACATGAAGAAATGGAGTTTTTTGCACCAAAATTTATGCGAAAGGATACTTAGGATAATCAGCCTAGATATCATGGAGTCCATGCTTTGGAGTAAGGAGATCCTGGTGAAGTTTAATTTCATAATCTTGAACATGAAGAATCATGGCATACTAAAAATGACAATTTTAAAAAGAATGGGTTCCAGCTATGTTCATGTTGTTTGTGTTGTATTTCTAGGAGTGAGGAAACTGTTTTCATCTATTTTTCATGAGGGATTGGGATCTATTTCTATTTATACTTTTTGATAATTTCTTGGTTTTTTCTCCCTAAGTGGATTCAATGGGGGGGAATTATTGGTATCCTGGTTTCATAGTGGTATCTCATATGGTTCTCATTCAAAGAGATGATTGGTGTTGATGATGGTGGTGTTTCAGATCATCTGGGAGGCTAGTAATTGTACAAGGAATGGAAAAATGTCATCAATACTTAGGCTAGGAATCCATTTTAAATATATGGTGTCTGAACTCAACATTAATTTTGGAGGTGGGGGTGTATGGCCTTGCAAAGAGGCCTTCTTCCATCATCAGAAGAGTGTTTCTATGTTGTTGATTTACCATGATCTAATCTCTTGAACCTAGTCTAGGGGTAACTATTGTTACCCCTAAGCAAGTCCTGAAAAACATAAGAGTAACCAGTGTTACCCCTATAAATATTCTCAAAACTACACTATATTATGGTTTAATACCCATAAAATAGTAGACTCCATAGGAAAATAGTCTCACCTTCCCTTTATCCTCCCTATGAATTGTGTCTCTTCTTGCTACACCACAAGGCCTATACTGTGGAGCTCGATGATGAAACCCCAACCACTACCTCATGGGGTCTTACCATCCCCAGACCATGACTTAGTAGTGAAATATAGAAACACCATAGAGCCTTAACAACTCTACAAACTAACACCTGCATCACAAGGGACTCACTCTAATATTTTTTCATACTATCACCCCAAATCATCTTGGAAAACATAAAAACACAATTATGACTCATGTCCGTAGTCCTGAATATAAAAATTAAAATTTTCCTTGAACTTCACCAACTATAACCACCTGTTTCATTACAGACTTCCCCCCATAAAAATATTTATCCCAAAATAGTGCTATGAAGTTGGAAAATCATAAAACTACTCATCAAATAATCATTACAACTTCACATACAAAGGGAGTTCTACCCACTTTAGAAAGATCTTCTCAAATAGAACAATGTTTCATTAAAACCTAACCAACAAATTAAAAGTCATGAAAGAGATCTCTAATAATGAACAAATCAGTTTAAATGAAAAAATAACCTTAAACCTAATATAGGATCAAAAACCCCCTTAAAATAAGAACTAAATTAATAAAAACTCATTAATAATGAATGATCCAATTCTGATAGAGAAAATTAAAATAACCAATCACCCTTAAACTCGATACATCATTAAAGTTTCATACTCTTACAAAACAATTCATCTTAAACCCAAAATTTTTTAACCAAGGTAAATGAAAACTAAATCACAAAAGTAGACATCATGCCCCTTGAAAAAAAATTATTCACTCAATTAACAGCTAAACATGTTATGATTCATTAAATCCACTTCAAACCAACGATTTATAATATTTACATTAAATGGTGTAATTTTATATTTCCAATATTAATAATTTAATCACCCTTCAAATACTAAAAGATTATTTTATTTATAATGGAAAATAAAAATAAACCATTCCATTAACATAGTTTTTTATTAAGAGATTAATGCAAAAAACGTTTTCAAAAAACAAGAAATTATAAGAAACAAGTATTTTTGGTAAAACAATATTATTGTAAAAAGGGAAAAAAGGACACAAACTATATGATCAAAATATTTTTATTATTTAAAATATACCATTCAATGAAATTTATTAATAAAACCATTACAATTTTGTTTCCACCAAGATAAGTCCTTTATCCAAATATATGTAATGTATTTTGTGATGATTATATTGATACAAGCCCCATTTCATTTTATGAATCCCCCCTACCATGTCATAAACCATATAACAAACCCAATATAAATATAAATTCATTTGCAGGTTAAAAATCATTTCATCAAGGAAGATAAATGTTTCATGATTTGGAAATAAACTTTATCCACCTTAAAAACCACCAATATTTCAAAACAATACCTTTATACTAATTCAAATTTCTTATTTTACCATAGTTAAAGAATTCCAATTAATATTTACTATTAAAACCATCATTACCTTTGATTGTATTTAAAATAATGAAATTCTATTATTATTATATTCAAAATATAAAATAATAGTCTTCCTTTCATAAGAATCACATACTATTTTTAAAAAGACATTCACATAAAGAAACAAAATTCCTTATAAAAATATTTCCTAGTAGTCTATCATGAATAAAAATACAAAAAATCCATAAAATTCGAAAAAAAAACACAAAAAAAATAATGAAACAACAAATCATTAATTAAATTATCACAATTCAATTCAAAATAAATACTATATAATGAATAATTTACTCTACCAAATATAAAAATCATCAATATAAATAGAACACATTATGAAATCACTAGAATTGGAAAAACATAAGATAATCACAAACTTCTCAGATTCATTCTCTCTGTTCATAGTATGCAGCCCATAAATCCTGTCAACGAATCTCAAGAGTTCTTTTTTCAACATTTATCAATGATATAATTGCACCCATATGGGAGGATGATTTAAAATTGTAATTAAATTTAAACACATGATTCCTAATAGAACAATAGGGTTTGATATAAGGGATGTTTATTAGGAAACCATTGATAACATACCCTATGAGTTTTAGCCATCCCATATTCTGTCTACCATCATCCCCTAAGTAACATTAAAAAATATCCAAATATAATACTATTTTGCAAACTAACTCAATATAACCTCGATTTGGTAACTCATTATAATCTATGTCCTACACCAAAGGATAATATCAAAGCCCATACATGGGTAACTAGTATCATGGTAGAAAGGATACAAAAATGAGAATAAATTTTTGTGAATGACTTGAATAACACCAGGTTGATTCCCAACAATATGGAATGACCACCCAGTATATCAGATGATCACACATATCAAATGATCTGGTTCAATTAATAACTGAATTGAATGAGGAATATATATACATCAAACCAATCATGTATCATAATAAAGAAATAAACTCCATAACTAAGAAAAAATTGAGATAATTTAATCACATGACTATATAGAAGTGGTAATTAAAATAGTGAAACAATATTAAAGACATAAAAACTATTCACATCATGTTAATAAATTCTCATTTACCTGGATCCATAATCCCTCTCAAATAGAAATCCAATAACAACTTCTACACACAAAAAAATCTATGTTGAGCCTATAATATATATAGGTATTATCATAAAACACTAGTTAGTTTACTACAACCCCACTCCATGCATAATTTTTTTTGAATAAATCATTTTCAATCTAATTTTGAAATTAAAATTAATATTTTTACTATTTTAAAGAAAAACATATCCCAAGTATCTTCCCCTTTAAATCATTTTATCCAAAACATGGCTTCTTTACTAATTTTAACATAGAATGTTCATAAAAATGATTCAGGAAATGATATGTGCGAAGAGAAAAAAAATGACCAGAACACTGCTCTTATGAAATAATTGATTTTCAAAATAAATGGATTTTTTAAAATTGATCAATTAAAATCCATCAAGCAAAGTACTATTGAATTGATTTATATTTTTCAAGAGGTGAAATGTTCTAGAAATGAAAAATAATCTTATAAAAACATACATAAAAGAAAAAATATAAAAAATAAAAAATAATATACAATAAAAGGAAGCAATGAAAACAAATATACCTCAATTTAATAAAATATGCAACTCAATATAAGTAGTAATAACAACAAACATGAAATAAAATGATATAGAATAAGTATAATTAATAGTAGGGTAACTAAAATAAATGAAGGGAAAAATGATATCATGGGATAAGTTCTTTGAGAAACTACGATTATGGTCACCTAATGAACAACTTCACATTCATCAAGTGAGTAGTATGGATACCAAATAAACTAATTCAATTGTTGGGGTGCCTCCCAAACTAGTGGCATAGATCATTTCATGATCTATCTTAACTTACCCAAGAACCATAGGTTTCGAACCTATAATCACTGGTGGTTAGTTAACATTTATCACACAAAGATCACATATCAATTTTATTTATTATATAGCATATTAAAAAACCATCATCTCCAACCCATGTGTCCCATTCTTGAAAATATTCAATAATACTACTCAAGGTTCCAAAAATTAATATGGAAATATATTCTTGTAATAGACTCGGGATGATATTAATTTATGATTTTTTGACATAGAAATACATTTGTCATAGGAGAGGACTTGGAATACACAGACGGTTCATATTGAATACGGGCCAATACTACCAAAAAATACACTTATGGGTATTGGTTTCATGAAGGTCCCCACATTGTTGAATGATTTTTGATTGTTAAGGTCTATGGTTCTTGGAGGGTAGATGGTGACATCCGTGTAATTTAGGTCTATAGGCATAGTGCTTCATTTCAGGAGTGCATGAAAGTTTGTTGATAAACTTTCCACATCTCCATTTGGATTTGTAATGATTTATCCACTCACAAATATTATCCAACATCATGAATGTATATTTTCATCATGAAACCCACACCACTATCCTCTAGAGGTAATATACAACCCTCATTTTTTTGAAATTTATGTGGAAGCTACCTTTCAAATTTCTATAAATTCTTTGAGTTTTTGATACCCCTGAGCTTCTTGAGTTAACGATAATTTGGATCCCCCAATGTATCCATCCATTGTAAAACATTCTCTAGTGGGTTATTGAGATCATCATCCCATATTGTAGATGGAGTCCTTGACTTTCCATGGAATTTGTGGAACTAGAAACCCTTTTTTGGAATCTATAGTTTTAGAAGTCTCTTATCCTTCATGAAACCATCACCATGGGAACTGGGAATTTACCATGACAGAGGGTCACTCTGTTAAGTGATGAATACTCTTTCATGATCCCCTAACCTCTATGAATAACCATCCTTCACAAAACACATCATCTGAGCCTCTATATGATACCTCACTTTAGCTAACACCCTTTCATGAAAGTCAATTTCTCATTGCCACATAGCATGTCATTACTGGTTCAGCTACACCTCATGTCCCCGTGTGACTGGGGTCACCCACTCTTTTGTTTACCCACATCACTCAAAGAGTATCAGGTGCCGTTATTCTACCTATTCATTCTAATAATGGATACAGTAATTTTGATCCCTTATAAAAATATGAACCATAATGTCATACCTCCCGATGGCAATTCCCCAATGGTAGTTCCAACGACAGGTCCCACCCTAAGGCACATGAGTGGTGTTTACATAATCTCTAGAATTGGAATCATCAAGTGAAACTAAAACTCTATATCAGTAAGAGGACATTACACTAATTCTTCCCCTCATGTTGATATGGTCCCCATATAGGATTAAACCCCATAACATCCAAGATGCATGATAGAGAAATACCCATATCCATGACCTAATCAAATGACATTAAACTGCATAACCACATCCTTAGAATATGATGTAATATGGTAGCCTTAACCTGTATGATAAGAACTCGACCCCCCATGTGTGACTCACATGGTATGACACCAAACACCCAACCCAATGTGATAAACATAAGATTCCACATGTACGATCATCATGGGATTCCACATTTCTCCCCACCAAGGGATGAAACTCCACCCTTGTTCGTTAATCTCCCATGATTGGGAATGCTCTTTGAATAAGACCCACAACATCGTTTATTACAAGGGGTTGAGACAATTACAATAGGATGCTTCCATGCAGAAGCCCTAAATTATCCTGTCTCTATGTGGGATGAAATCCTTTCTTCATGTAAGTTTTAAAAGTATTCCCCAAAAAATCACTCATAGACTCCCCTTCTATGACACGAGCATCCATAACACATGAAGTTAAACATCAGGGATCCATCCTATCACACAACTATAAATTATGTCATCAAACTGCATGTGTTTTGATCCATGTATCATAAAAAGGTTAGGTAGGATTCATCAAGAAGGATTATTCCCAAAAACCATCAAATACTAGTGTGAAATAATCCATCCTAGTGACAAACCCCATTAATATATCTATATATGACATTCTAATCGGTCTAAACATGGAGTAAAACTTGTGTCTTGACCTGTACTAGTAGGAAATTCTGATCTATAATCCTAATGTGAAATCATCCATGATATAGACACACCCCATTGATTCGTCTCAATAAGATGTTCTAATCTTTCTCCACCAGGGTTTATCTAATTCCCTAATTTTTCTCAATAAGTCATTATGATCTTCATCCACAAGTTGTTATGAACATATCCCAATCCATCTTAATAAGATATTCTTATTCCTCTTTGCAAGACAATAAACTCACACCCTGATCAAGAATATGTACACTATATAATAATTATTGTATTCCTAGGGTAAAAATCATGTGGAAACATATTCCCATGGAATTAATTACCTCATGATCAACATGAAATGACTTGGGTTCCACATCTATGATTCCTCACACATGAGATTCCATCCAAAACTGGAAGAATTTTTAGGTGACCAATATACCCTATGTCCAGGCATGCTTCAATGGACAACCTGACTACTCAACAGGATTGATGGTTTCTTCCTACCCAAGATAGAAGAAAAAAAAATTAACCATTGTCCACCTCAATATGGAACATGGAATTAATTACATGAACACGAATCAATCTAGGAGAGAAAACTAGACTAGTCAATGAGATATAAGAAGGAATCCATGAAAGGAAGAAGTGTCATCCAATAATCACATTTAAATCAAGAACCACACATCCCCAATGAATGTGATGAAATCTCATTGAATTTAGAAATAAGAAATATTAGGAAATATTAATGCATAACATTGTCCACCTATCATACAAATGATAGTGTTCCCCAGTGAAAGCATCAAAAACTTAAATGTTGTTCCCAATGTGAAACTACTCTCCCCAAACATGGGGACGAGTAGCATCTAGATAAATGATTGATTTTCATGTAATCATATCTAGATATTTATCACTAGGCCCCACCAATAAAATGGTGGAGACAACATGAAAATCACCTAAATATTGAGGTAATTATCTTTGGGAATCCTCTATATTTGAAATCATCAGCATGGATCCTTCTTTACATCAGAAGATTGGATGAAATTAGGGAATTGGAATGTCATTCCACATAGTTTTATAGATGCATTAATAGATATTACATACAAGAATCAAGCCACTGGAAGCCAGTGACCTCGCACCAACATATGTTGAGGTCGATGAAACATTTATGTGGCAATCCTACAAAATTATGCCTCTTCAATGACTTCCACATCACCTTTGAATAATGGGATTCCCCACCCCATATCACCCCCGAGATCATATATAGTATGGTCATATACATCCACATGATCTGTTATGATCAGGAAGGGGTCATTAACATAAGGGATATGAACCCCATGACCTAGAGGCATCAAATCCTCATTAAAGATTCCACCCATGTAGGCTGCACAAGGGGAAACCAACCACAATACTATGATGAACTACTTAAAAAGTCTCTACCTAGAGCACCCTGACTACTCAATCCCCAAAAATATGAGGTAATATATTTTTGAGTCATGCCTGTGGTGAATACCACTTGGGAGACACCTACAGGGGCTCCCACCAGACATTTTCAATGATAACACCGACCAGTTCCACAAGATGAAGAATATGTGTATTTTACCCCCTCTTCCCCAGCCATAGTATAAAGCACTCAATGCTGAAGTCTGGTTGAGGCCCAAGACACACCTGAAAAGTATAATCATTAGTAGCACCAGAGGCACATACCACTATCGATGTATCCAACCAGATCCCTTTAAATAGGTGAACATGGATCTATATTTTTACAATTCGGATCGAGACACCAGCTACCTCAAATGTAGACCAGGTTGAATCTTTTAATTGATTGCACCATCAAAATCTATTACGAGTCATGAATTGATTAGTACATTAATTTTTTAGGTTCTCCCTACAGCATAAAAAACAAAGGATTATGCCATTCTTTCTCCCTCACCGGTGAAAATAGAGTTTCTCCCCTTGCTACTACTAACCAGAGTAGAGATCCCCTCCCACTCTATTAATAGATAGTCGGGATGTCCACCTAGTACTATCCATATTCAAAATGGAGGACCCCCTCTGTTTCTACTAGTCAAGATTGAGGTCCCCCCTGTACTACTACCAAAAAAAGTGGAGGTCATCCCTGCTCCATCAATAACATGTGTGGAGGTACTCCATATTTTCCCATGAATCATAAAGGATTTAAACCCTAGAATACCTCCATATAGAATGGAGTTCCTCCCCAAGATGAATACATACCATACCCTGAAGAACATTCTTTATGATAGAGGGAGAACACCCACCATTAGATACAGAACCTTGGGATGTTCCATGTCATCATTTTCCAAATAGATTATGAGGTAATGGATAACAAGATAAGGTATCCTTCAGCCTATCGTTAAGAGTTTGGGGTAGAAACATGACAATTGAGGATTACCATTCTAGAATATGAGGTCTACAAGATCCCCAGATCCCTCTATAAACACAAATAGGAGTAGGATATTATATCCCCTTCTAGGGGATCCTAGTGCATCCACCTCCATCACCACCAGTTTCTCTTCTCTCTACCTCCTCTTAATATGT
Organism: Viscum album; assembly: GCA_963277665.1. Lineage (NCBI taxonomy): Eukaryota > Viridiplantae > Streptophyta > Magnoliopsida > Santalales > Viscaceae > Viscum > Viscum album. The sequence continues at coordinate 877,290,956 of OY728153.1, read as the reverse complement.
TTGATAGATTTTAGGTCCAGGATTGATGCCTTTATATGGTTTTAACTCCACTTAGATATGGATGGATGACACCACACACTCCGAGGGAAGTGGCGATAACCTTAGCCTATACGATATGATCCTGAAGCCAGCACCATCCTCAATAGAAGTTATGGAATTCTATTTTTTTCTGACCCATGTAGAACTCAATATTATGGTAGATCAAACAGATACTTATCCTACATTTATGCCTCCACCCATCTCTTGGTCTTTCCAAATCAGGATTTGGACCAACCAAGAGAAGGACCCTTTCTATGAGGATGAGGGCCTGCCGGAGGTTCTGGACACTAACCAGCTATCAATGGTGTTTTGTCTTTACTATGCATCATAACGTAAAATACTAACATCCATTATATGGAACCATTCAATTTGTTTCTAACATATTGTCTAGGATATCTTCCACAACATCAATGATCAATAGTTGTCCAACCCTTGGAGTCAGTATCACCTCTATTCCATCAATTGGAAATGAATTCATTTTGATACCACATATATCCTAGTATATAAGAACCATATGTTTTATGGATACCTCTAGAACCATAAAAAATAGATAAATTGTATCATAGTTCTCCACCAAGTTATTGAAGAATCATCTCTGCACGTACATATGAGAGGTTGGGATAGTTGTTTGCTTTCCAATTCATCCCTATATTCCTACTTTCTGACCTATCCATCAATGATGAATGTTCCCACTTAGCTACTAGAATGGTTAATATGGTTATAAATAACCCACTATAGGACTAGAGTAATAGGTCCAGAAACACATGACATGATAGGGAAAATCTGTGTCAAGGGGTGGTACAGTACCTGGAAGACCCTCCGGAAGTTATCCTCACTCATCAGTTGAGGAAGATACTTAGACTAATATTATCCTAAAATGTGGAAGTTTTTCCGACCCATAAACATCTTCACATGGTTAGGGGTTAACTAAAACATTGTGAATCATTCATGGTTTGGATAAATGCAGAGACAGAACCAACAATAGTCACTTTACTCCAATAGGTCAAGGAATAAATAATGTTCACCACTAAACCCATTGATGAGAGGAACCAAGATTATGGAAATTATGTAAGGGTCCCCTTAACTACACTAGTGGATAATATCATCCTACATGGAAAGATACCCTGATTTGATCTCGGTTTCCATGGACATTTAGATAGAGTTGGAGAAGGGGGGATATTCCAGGTTACATATGAATGAGTCGTTGACCCTACCCAAGAAGTCGGAATACCCCATCGGGATCAAGGTTGTATTGATCCATGATTTGATGATAATTTGAGTGAATATTTGGTAATATACCATCACAAGTAGATATTTATTGATTCACACACTACTCACCTCGAATTAATAGAATCATGTCTGGTGGAAATCCTACCTTGTGGAAAGATGTAACCGACTAGGGTTTAAAATGCCTATGAACCCCTATATTTTTGAAACCCCAATTTTATCCCAATCAATTGGATGGGCGACCTACTATATCACATGGAACTCTATACATCATGTTGTTCTCATATGTTGGGGATTCTATAACATATAGAGGTATCCAAACACTGATGTTTTATTTAGACTCTCGAAGTGCCTATATTGATCTGGAATTTACATATTCCCATAAGATACACTATAGGGTGAAAGGATCATTAAATATAGTTCCTCTACCCATTTACAACCACCATGAACAAGATATGTTCTCTAACCCCATAAAGTGAACACAAATGCCTCATGAATGAGTTGAAGAGTTTTTCACCCAGTGGAAAGGCCTCACATAGTCACATAACATACTGATGTCCCAAGAACATAAAATGATGACGTGTGAGGGGAATTTTAAGAGTGATTTGGTTCCTATCCTCATTATCTTTAACTACGAATATAGATTTCAAGATTTCACAAAAAATTATTAGAAATTGTAAGAAGCATTACAGTGGAATGGAAAATAGCCTCTCTCGTTTCCACTTCAATCTCCTATAAGATGAAATTAAAAAAGAGACTTCTATCATTGTGAAAGAAGTGGTTCCTAATATGTTACACTTACTATCCCTATTTCCATAAGATTTTCATAGTGTGAAGACCTACCAAGTGTAGCCCCACCCATAACAGAATCAACATGAACTGCATCTCCAAGAAAAACATCCTAGATAAGAATGTGTGGCTCAAACCCCAATCAAGGATAGGCTCCTAGAGTACCCTTCACAGATAATTTAAACTATTACTATTCCTTTAAAGACTAACATGTTTTGTTCTATTTCATTTGTGTACAGAAGAATTGATTAATGAAATTTCTACAGTGTAAGAGGCCTTGGGAGGATGTACTTACATGATACTATGATAGTTTCCCATACCATATGAAATGTCGATAGACCATAAAATAATGATTCATGTTTAATGATTTAACCCAAGACTCATTGGATCCTAGATTTGCTAATTTGGGTTAATTTATATTGCAGTTTACACATTTCTCTATTGATCCTTGTAGTGACAGGGAAGGTTATTAAAAATGTATGCATGCCCTTAACCACTAATGAAAAATATGAGGATTGGTTAGAACACAAATAAGTTTCTCACATTAGTTTCATTTTTCTTACCCAAAATTTTAAGATGAAACCTCATTTAGTTTTTGTGCCTCCATTGATTGTTTTCTCTACATTAGAGATTTATCCAACCAAAACATGGAAGAATAGGTGTCGATGGTTCAAGGGAATTCATTATCCCACATTGGTTATGAAGCTATCTTAAACAATCATAGATTCCATGCCTATAGAGCTAGGAAGTTTTACTAGGGTAAATCATATTCCATACTATTTCATAAATGATGAGAAGGAGTACATGTCAATGAACATAATTGAGTTAGTGGACTAATTCTCAATTATCTAGAGTTAGGAATTCCATGTAAACTACTCGAGTGACTCCATCCAATTCCATCAATGAAAAGGCTAAGAAACCTGAGCCTTCAAAACACTCTAGGAAATGCCTCAAACATCAAAATTATTGATACTGAGACCGGGATGTTTTTTTGTGTGTAGAATCCATCAAGTGGTTTTCCCCTTATCTGCCCTGTCAGGTATGCCTCTACAACATACATTGTTAGTTGACCGTGAACATTAGTTGCGACCACATCCATGTTAGATGTGTATATCCATATAAGGACCTAAATTAAGAATTATTCATATAGTAATTTTTCAGAGCGGGTGATTTTGTGAGTATAATAATGTTTCTAGCACTAGTTATACCCCGAAAGTTTCACTAGTAGAATCCATTGCAAACCCTTCCAATTAGAGATGCTATATAGGAAAAAATGTTCTCATCGAGCGAAATTATAATTTTTTGAAGAAAATTTCTAGCATACATGGGAAGATTTTGATTCCTAAGGATCATCACTTGTCAAAATAAATACGTGATACCCTCACAAAATTTTTGAAAACCTTTTTTTATAAAAATATAAGGTTGTTACCTTTGAGGGAAACATTACAGCTTAGGAAAATCGAGGGGAATGTTAATAATCATCTCATTTTCTGTGGAAGATGAGTTAATTTTTATATAGGTTAAAAAAATCTACTGTACATCATAGTCCAACTAATTGGAGTGGATATCTTCCACATACTCATGGATATTAGCTTTATGATCAACCTCATCCCAACCCATATGGTCTATAAACTGATACTGATAGAAGAAAATCTTACTCCCTCCAACATTATGATTCAGGGGTATAATAAGAGAGTGTAGAAACCAAATGGAATAGTTCATCTAAAGGATTAGTTTGGTGGTTTGGTATAAAACACTGAATTCATGGTAGTCATATAGGACACCATCTACAATGTGATTCTTGGTAGACCCTTGATTTTTTTCACAAAATAGTGCCCTTATCTTTTCTTTTTTTTCTCAAATACTCACTCAATGGTTCATAAGGGGTATTATAGGGATACGTTTCCCCCTTTTACACATGTATGGGCTGTTATCTAGATTCCTGGTATTGTAAAAAGAAATGGAATCTGATTTAGATTGTTAGGATTGAGTGAATAAATGTTCCTAATGATTTGATGGACACTGCAAGAAATGAATGGGATGTCTTGGGTGATAATTTATTTCTCATGATTCATCAGTTATAGGACATAACTCTAGATCTGGTGGGTTGTTTCATTGTTTATATGAAAAATGATTTAGACATCTATACGAATAAAGAGTGATCTGAGATTTCCCATTACACCAACATCAGATATACTAAATTGATACCACAATATCATACACTCATGATGTACGATGAATTCATACCTATAGTCACCAATTCATATCATTCCCTCATGTTTCATATAGGAGGGTTGACTCAATAGAGGCTGACCTGTTTCAACTTCTTTAACATCAAACATGTACCCCTCAGTCGAAGAGGTGATGGTATTGGTTTGATAACTTCTTTCACCATAGTCTCTATAGAGTGGGGACCCCATACTAAGGATTATTCATCTTCTAGAGATGATTCCAGGGATTCCCCTAAGTTTACTGGTCTAGAAGTTTACCCCCACTAATTATCTTATATTAGAGGACAAAGAGGATATGGGAAACACACATCCTATATTTGAAGAGGGCATCTCAAATATTTTTTACGAGATAAATTAGGTGAACCTTGGTATATAGGAATATTTTAGGTTGATGTATTTAAAAGAAACCATGCCTCTATAGGAGAATCTACATTATGCGGAATTCTTGAAAGAAGATTGTGATATCTTTACCTTGGGCTATGATAAAATTCTAGGGCATGATCTTCTAGGCTCTGTTCACCATCTCTTCCTCCAAATGTTTCACCCCAAATTCAAGAATAACCTAAGATAATTCACCATTCTAATGGTGATATGGATGAGGAATTAGTTTATAGGATTATCAAATCCAAATTTCCATGGAATTTTAGTACCTCGTATGGATAAAAAACCACATCCCAATTAGGATGAATAAAAGGATAAATAGAGTATGTATCATCTTCGGTGATGTCAACTACCACTATCCTGAGGTTGGTTTTACCCTTTAATTTATAGAGTTATTGATTTATTATACATAAGGGTTCTTGGACTTCCCCATATTAGATGGTTATTCTTATTACCATTAGATCTAGATGTCCCCTAATGACGAGGAGTATGCATCCTTAAGGGTTCCCCAAGGTAATTTCTTCAATAGGGTTATTCACTTTGGATTGATGAAATATGGATCCACTTATTAGGATTTTATAATTCACATCTTAATGAAAATTATTGGTACAATAGTGGATTTATATGTCAATGATTTTGCGGTAAAATATCTCTAGTGTTCGTACCATCTCAAGGATCTTAATATATTTTTCGGATTCCTCTACACCCGACACATGATGATAAACCCCTTGAAAAGCATTTTTGGGGTTACTTATTGTAAATTCCTTGGATTTGGAATGAGATATAGAGGCATAAAGATCTACCAGGACAAGATATATTCTATCCATGAAATAACACCCCTAACTAGTCATCAAGTGTTATGGTACCACCAAGGCCACATAGCCAAGACACTCTGTTTTATTAAAAATATAGTTGAATCATGTAATACCTTATCGAGGATCAGGATGAAAGGTATTGACTAGCTATGGGTGGAGGCATTTTAGACCACAATTGAGGACATAAATAAGTACCTGCAATAGCCTCTAGTTATGACGTCACCCATATCAATAAATCATTTGGTCCTCTATGTGACCTCCCTCCAATGGTCGCTCATCGCTATTCAAGATTAGGAAGGGAATGAAGGATGTGAAAACAACCGGTACTACTTATGATGCATGCTCCCTGATAGAGATGGAAGATGTTCCCCCATAGAGAAGATCTACCACAAGATGTTTTTTATAGTAAAACAATTGTCACATTATATGTAGAATCCTTATATATACTTGATGTTTGGGGTGAACTTGAAGAAGTATACCCTCAACCACCCCTTTGATTATTGGATGATTGTAATGTTGGGAAGTTATCCTCTAGTAGTTCGACATCATATTTGTCCCACTTAAGGTCACCAAATTCTAGGCATTGGATAACTTCCTATCCACACAAATAGTCCCTAAAGAACAAGACCTAGATATTGATTTACCAAATAATTCTATCCTCTATGTGAATTACGTCATTCCATGTTTGGAGATTAATTTCTATGGTTCCCCTTGAAGGATGATCGATAGAAGGCTCAACAACACTAATTATAACTATTTAGGCTTTGGAATCGTCATCATAACCACAACAAAGGTTTTTATTATATACTCATTCCACTTTTCAAAAGGATACATCAATAATAAGGCAGGTTATCAGGCCCTTTTCCCTGATTTCAACCCAGACCTTGAGAATGATGTCCCTCATTTAGTCAAATTTGGAGACTCTAAGATAGACGTCTGTCTAATCAAGGGTTACTAAATCATTAGAAAGTAAGAGCTTATGACCATTTTTGAATTCACCATCTATATAATGGCTCAGTAAACATATAATATATAGGTGAATGATGTTCCTTGTCACATAATTTTCATGTTAATGCCTTGTAAATTTTAGCTTCACCACTGGAAGAGAATGACTATGATGATGTATTCATTCATGTGGTAGATCAGAGGGTCATCCCCCCCCCCCACCACTTGAAATTATGGAAACCAAAATGTATACCACTATTATTTTGGTACTTCTATTAAAATATACATGCCCCCCCTATAGAATAGGAAGCACCCAATTAGGTTTTACCCTTTATTGAGTATCTCAAGTGTGGCATTATCCCTCCAGAACAGGCTGAGTGTGAGAGAATTCTCCAACTTGCAGCATTTTTGACCCTTCCGAGTCTGACTAACTAGAATAAAACTTTATAAAAATGCGGGTTAAATGGGATTTTCCTTTATTTAATGCATGGTTAAGAGATCACTTAGGTTATGCAAGACGACCGTTCCGAATCTTGTGGAAGCCTACATTGATGATAGAATCACTCACAAAAAATTAGAAGATTGGGTTAATTCTAGCCATCCATGGTCCATGACTGCATTGAGTTCACCAAGTGGTTTCATATATGCCAAATCCATGCCAACATAGTTCATTTAACTCTAGAGAATTTCCGCCCTACCAAATATTAATAGCTCTTTATAGTATGGTGACTCGATGTTGTGGGACCAAACCATCTAATGAAAGATTAGTAGTCTGGGTCCTTCTGGACGGTAACTGAATTCTTTTCCATTGGATTTGGAAATGTTCCCCTCAAATATGTAATGTTCTGGTCTATGATCGAGTTCCTGAACTCCCACATCATCCCTTGATTTGTATTTCCTCAGTCTATTATCATATAAAATGACACCAACATCTAGGTTATTAAGCCGAAGAAATTGTAATCCCAATACAACATCTTCTTCAACCATACTTATTTCTACAATGAATAAACAAATGAGAATATTTCAGCATTCATAAATACCCTATCGAACATTTTTAAAAATATACTGGGCCTGAATGAAATTATTTTCCATAAAAGGCTACCCAACACCCTTTGGGCCTATCCAACGATGACATAGAATTACGCCCAAGTGACCTCATACTCCATGTTATATGGAAGAGAGGTAGTCTTGTCCATAAAGGTTTAATTCCTATCACTCTGAATAGTTCTCTACAACCAAAGTACACAAGAAAAAGTACTATAAGTACATCTATATGAGTTACAATACCTTTAATATAACAAGTTATATGACATTCACACTCTAGAGAGGCACCAGAATAGGATAGTGATAGTGTTTGGAAAGAAGGTTATCATATGTTCCATTCTCCAGGATGATGTGGTAATGTATGTCATAACATCACTGATACCCATAGAAAAGCCTATAAAGTTGGATCCCAAGTGGAAAGGACCTTACATCATTCCTAAGGTCAATTTGTGAATAGACCAAGAATTGTTCCTTTTGTTCCACATATTTTCCAAATAGTTTGACCCTAAACTATGTGAGTTTTTTGAATCTGTTATTGTGGTACGTGGGCCTCCATGCCCTCAATTTCCATTAGGTTATACATATTTCATTCCATACTAATAATTTTGAAGTAAAAAATCACACTGTTAGTCAAAAATCAATGCCTTTAAAGAGTATTCTATGGTCTAGAAACTATCACACTAAACAATGTTAAAATAGCATCCATATATTTGTGTGTGACTTAGATCCTCTTTGGTGCATCTTCTGTCAGGTTTAAACTCTATCACACCACCTGAACATCCATGAGTAACCTAAAAAAGACATATCACTATGAACTTAAACTAGGAACCATTATCCAAGTAGTATTACCTTAAATTATTTGAATCCAACCACCTTTTCCCTATAGCCTCATAGTTTCTTCATCTCGAATGATTCAATCAGCCTATTTTCACAACCCTTTCTAGAACAAGGTGTGGATTTATTACCAGTTTCATGAGATATATAGTGATGCTTAGACCTTTTTTATTTGGACCCAGCCACAAATTCCTGATAAAATATTATAGGTCCTCCTCTTAAAGAATAATCCCAAATCATATTCCAAGACCCATAAGAGAGTAGAGATACTCCCATCACTTGACATAAATAGGTAAAAGAATAGGAATCTCCATGTGTAACCCCATCCAATGTCATAATCACATGAAGATAAACATTGTACATACCCTATATGAACTAGGGATGCCCCATGTGATCCATATTTAATATAGAAAAGAAAATAAAAACAACCTAAATACATGACATTAATATGCATCCTTACCCCATAAAAAATAAATATTCTTCCTATGACAAGTATTGGATGAAAAGTTTTCTTACCTTATAAAAAATAAGGTTTCCTAAAATCCTAATATGAAATTATTTGGTATCCTTATATGAGAGGAAATAACGCCACTAGAAATGGTATCCTACCATCATTCTCATCACACTCATTTGGGAGCATCATGTAATAGCTCCCAGGAAACCTAGTATTCTATCTGGTAAATTCCACGCATCCACATGGGATTTTTGGGATTTATCTAATTTGGTTAATCATCATCCTCTTAACTTGAATAGGTGCCCTAAATAAATATTCCTATTCCTTGTTGGATCACCTAAAATCCCAAGATCATGTCTTTAAGAATATTTATCAACAAATAGGGGATACTTCCTTTTGAAATTGATCAATTATCACTCCTTTATTTGTTTATCCAATCCAAAATTGACGAAGGTATAAAAAAGATGATTCAAATAAGGTTAATAGTTGTTACCTACTCTTCTATTATCCCCTTTTCCTTTTTTAGGTCTAAAATGTCATGATCACCATTAAGTGATTTTTCTATCACTTTTGTAACTCATTCTTTTATCCCTTTCAAGCACCATAACCTCATACCTATCCTTATTTCCCGCATCATGCATGCCTCAAAAATGATTATGATCTAGGAGGAGGTTCTCTTCTGTAAAAGTAGAGATGCGCAAGCGTCATATGGTCCACAAATTTTGGCCTTAAACTGCGCATATGTTATCTCAAGGTTTTTTTTACTAAATTAGGTTGAATATTAAGGAACTCCTTTATCCTCAGTTAAACAATATTTGATACTGCACATGTTCATTCAAGAAAAAAATCCACTATGGTTCGTGTATTATGACCTTAAACAACTTAAAATTGATCTGAACTCTATAACCATAAATTTAGATCCCATTGTTTGAATTCTAAAACCTTAAAATAGGTACTAAAGTCCAAGAATCATGAATTTCAACTATGTGAAAGTCACCCTTAGAATGTATTGTGTTGTGTAAGGGCCTCATATGACTCGCATTTACATCAGGTTTTCACTATTTCATGCTACACATGTCTTTTTTAGGTATTCAAGGCCATGGTCTACTATCTATTAAATTAAACAAAATATTCTTGGTCCAACCTCTATGGACTCAAAATAATTGCTCAATTTCCTAGAAACAAGGCATTAAACTACATGATTTGACATCACAATCACACATCATTAAAATTTGTGATGCACACACATTACAATACATTGTTAAATAATGTTTTCATTATCCTCACCTTATGATATTAAACTAGATGGAGTCTTAGAAACATACCCAATAAGACCTTTCTTACAATGTCGGTCACATACCGCATAATTTATTCTCTTCAATCATCACTCAAAATCCAAGATGGTTCTCCCCTCAGATTATGAGTCTAGTATATTTTTAGAATGATATGACTTACCACCATACTCAGATCCATGGTGGTGTAATTGATTGAGTGTTGAACTCAAATCAAACATTCAATCACTTAAGCTCTATGCTTTAGGTGTCCCTTTATTAGGATACTCACCCTCAGACATGTTCAATTGGGATACCCATGATAGAATGGTCTCATGTGACACTGGCTCACCTATCGTTCTGAGAAGATGTCCCAAAATTCTTTTGATTACATTTGGAGAGAGGTCACTTATTTTTAATATGTTCAACGATAAAACCAAATTTGTTTTTCCCCATCATAAAAAAATGACAATAGATGATGTGTTTCGGACATGGTAATCATTTATCATCTATAATTACGCCACTATCCATTAGTTCCATGTATTGTGAATCACAGTTCACACTCTTGATTTCTTTTTATTTAGGAAGAATTCAATTCCCCTCGAGTTACCCCATTTATTAACTAGAACATGTTGATAAATGATGTCATTGATCATAGGGCCCCAATCTTCTATATGTACAACTCTCTCAATCATGATATTATTTTTGGTCATTTTATATGTTCAAGATAGTAGTTGTCTAACACTTTTCTGATACTCTTAAGTAAATGATACAATATTTTATTTTTACATGGTTTCCCACATCGAGCATGACTCATAAGATCTTAGGGGTTTATTGTTGGTTTTATTTTGAATATGATTGATATATAAGAAAAAAATAAATACATTTAAGCATGAGAGTAGTCAAATAAAGAAAATTGAAGCTCAGGATGGTCATCCACATATCAGATCCTCTCTTTTATTTTGGATAAAACAAGACCACCCCTAAAGATCAAACTCGAAAATCAAGTGCCTGAGATCATCTAGGCTTTGTTGAGTAAATTATATGGCCCACTGCAACTCAACCAAATTACATGTCTCCTCCTTAGAATGAGTACATATATATTCAGACCTAATATATGACTGGTCTTTCTTAGATTGATATTTATCTTCTAAATATTCCATGTCCTTTTCACTAGCTTCAACATCCACCAACTTGGCCCTCAGATGGTAGACATTTTCTAATTGAGTGGTATCAATGGAATATTTCACATACACCAACCCTTCCAAATTACCAATATGCTATTAATCTATATGAAACACCTTGGATCCCTAAGCCTTGCGATTTTCCTAGGAAATATAAAAATCCTAACACATGACCCATGCTCATTCAATGAGGATGTATCGAGCCACTACATGGAGGCCAGACGATTCCACCCTCATGTCCCCAATCTAACTATAAAATCATAGAGATATATTACTCATCTTGGAATGTCCTCTATAGAATTTCTGGTGATAATGTTATGGACAATTCTACGCACCTTACAATGATTTAATTGGTTTTCCTTGATATAATAAAATCCTTTATCCTCAAAGTCTTCAGGTAGAGTGTGTTCATATGGGGGAAATATCACCAACAGGTTAGTGGCTAGTTTGGATGAAGGCATGTCCTCAGGCAGGTTGAAATGCATTTCCAAAGGAAAGTAATACCCATCCACAACAGTGTTCTGATGTCATCATGTTGTACATATTAGAAAATTTCGTCCATTATAGCCTATTCTAAAACCTCTGTCAATGGAATTATTTTTTCTCCTACATTAATACTTCCTCCACATCAACATCCACTAAAGAAAAATCTTTGATGGGTATACTTGCCAAAAAATATTTAATAGATTCTTCTATAGATATGGTGTACACTTAATCTATTGTGGCCGCATCTCCTATATTTTATGTTGGTAGAAATTTTGGGATATGAACTTTTAGCATCACCTCCCAGTCACTCCATTTTTTGAATAATCGTTGCCTCCTCCATTGAGGCATTAACTATAGTAGCTTCGTCCTATGGTGATCCAGGGGTAGGCTCAGCCATCACAACCTCCTCATCCATCCTCATTAAGGGTGTGATATCGAACTCCATCATTAAGGCCTCAGTCTAGAGATAACCTTCCTATGGTGACTCCTTGGTTGGTCTGACCTCCATGTCCTCTCCAACCATTTTAATTGGGAGAGAATCACTCATTAACACTACCTTGACATCAGGTGATACTAACCAGAAAGTCCAAGAAGGAAGATAAGCCATAATAACATTTTGAACTATGAATTATTAAAGAGTCAATCAAATGCAAAGAGAAGGAATATGGGAGGAAGAGTATAAAAAGAGATAATACATAAATAAGTAATATAGTACGGTCAATAGATAATACATAATTATGATATACTCCCTATTAAGTGAATTTCCTTAGTGGTTGTCCCCTCAATTTTGGGTGACACCATAGATGAAAATTATCTTCCTGTGACCACAATGTGATAGAGTTTCCCCATACTCATCTACTTGAGGGTTGAGGCTCCCTCACACTCTTTCGAATGGTCATCACTGACCTACCTCTCTTTCATTATTTTGAACCATATAATAAGAGAAAGAGGATATTAGAAAAAAAAAATTTGGGATTAGTGACATCCCAAAGGTGTACACAGATCATAAAATTTTCTTGATTGGCTATAGGATGTCCATATCCAGATGAGTCTCGGTAGGAATCACTTCACAAAGACTATCCCAAACATTCTCCCTTGTCCATATCAGTAGCCATGTTACCTATACATAAACTTGAGGAGAATAAATGACCAAAACCCTTAAAAAGTTATTTAAAGGGATGAGTAATTCTATAAGTGTATACCAAGTTATCCAACACAATAATATATTAAATTTCATCTCCATGGGGGATGTGGAATCTTGCCACTACTTGACCCAACATGGTGAGGAATACATCATCAGTGATGCGATACTTCCACACCCTAAAGAGTTTTTATATACTCGTGATGTCCATAAATCTCCAAAGAAATTAAAAAAATAATCTCAAGGAACATATAGTTGATTCATCCACATCCCAGGGCCTTGGACATGCACCCTCAGTATTTTCCCATAGGGTTTTCCTCCCTCCAGCAAACTCTTTCCCCAGAACATTATGCATGATGCTACTCCTATTCCCATGGATTCTTTCTTTGTCTGGACAGGGATTTCCAAATATATGACTACATATATTTCCACTAGGAAAACCCTACCTACATAGAATTCTACAATTGTTTTACCTTCTAAAAAATATTGTTTTAGGGTTCCTCCTTCATCGACTCGGGTTGTTTGGCCCCTCATAATTTTTCCAGGATACATTCTATCCCAACTCAGCACATACTCATCGATGAACTCATAGGCCGTGATAGGCTGTGTAAAATCATTCTTCCTTTTTCCATCTTTATACGTGAACATGTTCCAAATCTCCATCAAGTCCAAAGGTTGAAAACCATGACACACATTTGTTTATACACTCAATGTTTTTTGTTAAAGGAACTAGATGAAACTTATGAAGTAATATTGGGTGTAGTTATCAAAGAAGACCCTATAATCATGCCTCTCCACCAGTTCCCCAGCTCTGATGGCTAGGAGGTACAATCACTACTCAATGGTCCTTGCACCATCATTGGTCACTATCCTCTTGGTAAGGGTAAAAATATGGAATATAAAGTGGTTAAACATCCCAATATTTTCTAGTTTTCCCATTGAGCCCAATTTATGAGAGTGAATTCTGGTGATGTTTTGAATTTATGGCTAGAATTTTTTAGTGGTAGGGGTGATAGGGTATTGGTACTCATATCCTCCCATGTACATAGTAACCCAGCCATATATAAAGTAGAAACTCCCATCAAAATAGAGGTGGTAAATCCATTGAATAATGTGGTACAGAGCCTTCTAAAACCTCAAAAATACTGGGACAACTAGGCTGTTGTACTTCCCCATTTCCAACATTTCATGTATAATGAAGGTACTCATCCGCAACCCCATATAGTAATACCAAATTATAATCATCCATATTCATATCAGTTTGGTGATAAAACCAGCTTTCCTAACCACAAGAGCCTGATTTTTCATTATAAAACCCCAAATCTACCATTGGATTGCCTACATAATCCTTTAGATGGAGTGATCCTTGTACCTTTGGAATTCCTTGGGACATTTAAATGGGCTACATAGTACCTATCGACTTGTTTTTCACGGAATTATCTTAAAAATTTTTTAATTAAAATTCCTTAATTCATAGCTTCTCCTCTTCATCCCCTTGCATAAATCACAGAAAAGCCATTACTAGGACCTACATTTTCTCTTGGACCTACAACACATACTATGTTCTGATTAATTAATCACACATATCTACATGGATTAGGTTACCAACAATATTTTAAATATCCCACAAGATGATGTCACCCTCCCCATGATACAGATGAAAAATATTAGTCCCTTGTGACCACCTGGTCAAGAGCTCCAACACAAGCTCCAGATAATGGTAGACATGAAACTAAAAGAACTATATCACTTCATAAATCCACAAATTCTTCAATTATTGCTTTAACTCACTTCATGATTGGAATTCATAACATGCATAGGCCCACTCGTTTGTGATCTTTCTACCATGGTGTACATCCCGGCTATCTCTACACCCCTTAAGAGGATCACTAAACCCTTCATGAAAAGTTACTCATCCTGAAGAGGAGGTTCCTACACTTCTAGATCCTCCTCATTATCATTGTTAATGTGGTCCAATATATTGTGTGTGGTGAGGTGAGCATGGTTCTTTTGAAGGTGGCCCCTTTTATCCGTGTTCCACTTGGGATATCCGAGAATGATTATAAACTTGTAGTCTGGCTCATCTCGACTAGTGTTAGGGATAAAGACATCATTCCTTATCCCAAACCAATGTAGTGGTATCCTTTTTTCAATGTAATTAATCAATTTGATCCTCCACTAGTAGTGTAGGGAGTGTATCATTGTCATAGACACACCGAACTCTATCCTCGATCAACATGTTCATGACTATCTCTTCTAAATGAGTAGAAGCAGCACTGGAAACATCATTGGAAATTTTTTTCTAGGTATTAAAAGTTTCTATAATACTAGTCAACATAGATCCATCAAAATGGATTTCGGGTTCATGAATTTATGTTCGCCGAAGTCATGTTCACAATGTTCTGTTCACTTATTTAAATTCACTAATGTTTTGAGGCTCTTGAGCGGTATGGATCAAAGTAGTGATTCCCTCATATAGGTTCTGATCTTCATGAACATAGATTTATGTATTTTATTTTCATTAAATTTTCATGGTTCCCTTAAGGAACCCCTACAATATTTATAGGAATATGAACTCTATAGGATCATGAAACAATAATGTGAACTGGATCCACAAAGGGGATTAAATTTCCAATTTTTTTAAAATTTCCCTCATAAAATAACCGCCATCTCCAATTAGATCCAATTATTAGGGGGAGGGTGGATTTTATGATTCTGAATTTTTGGTTTCATGAGATAGTTTGAGGAAGTCATGTCTAGTTCAGATTGAATTCAGGACATAACGACCCAAATTTCTACTTAAGGTCACTAGATTCGTGATGGTCCCACCTTCATGAATGGGTTTGGCTTGGAAAGTACATGAATGCTCAGAAGGTGGATGATTAACTCCACATATCATAAGTATATAGGTCCAGAGCTCCATTTCATGAGCACGTGAAGGTTTGATGGTAAACTTCACGAAACACCATTCAAGTTAATGGAGCCCCCTTGACTTAAAAAGCTCATCAACATTCATGAAAGGATCCAAATTATTAGAAAACAACAACCGAAACAACACAGGTTTATCAAATACCCCATTATGTGCAAAATGCTTTGGGAATCAACCTTTAAAATTTTGAGAAATCCTTTGAGTTTTCAATACTCATGACCTCTGAAGGAGAAATAGAATATGGATCACACATGGTAACCATCCTTGATGAAACCCCATCCCATGGGTTATTGATAAAATAATCCCATAGTTGAGATGATCTTTTCTATGATACATGGGCTTCATATAAGAATAAATAAATTTTTGTATTTTTTTTTATGAGGAACCTCTCCTTAACAAAATGAACACCATTGGAACTAGGAATTTACCGGGGACAAGGTCAGTATTTTATGAAGCATACTCCTCGCATGACCCCTTATCTACATGAAACTCAAACACTAAAAAACACATACTTAGAGAATAAATATTGTTCCTAGTTTTACATGAAAAACATTCATGAAGATCAAGTTCCTAGGACCCCTATACTATGCCAAGAAAACTTTAGCTACACCTCGAGTTCCTGTTTGACCAGTTCCACCCACTCCTGCGTCTTCCCACATTGATCCAAGTGTTCCATAGAACATCTTCCTACTTATTACATCAATTCATAGGTACCATAATTCCAATATATTCTATATAGGAACCTGATCATTGGTCCCCCTAATGGGCACTCCTCCATGTTAGTTTCAATACCATGTCCCTCCCAATGGCCTGGGAGGGGTGGTCACATTAACCAGAGAGGTGGAATATTCCGAGGAATCTATGAACTTGTATTTGAATGTGGTTATTATACCAGATATTTCTATCAACATCACATAGTCCCATTTGAAGAGTAATCCCCCAAAACATTCAATCTAAATGATGTAAAACTGCATTTCTCCATGTCATAGTTAAATGAAATAGAACTATACAACAATGGATTCAGCACAAAATATAAAAAGTAGCCCAACACTATGAGATAAGTAATTATTTCCCCTTGTATGAATCACATGCAATTACCCCAAACATCCTACCATGTGTGATAAACATAGGATCCCTATGTACGATCATCACGGGATTCCACCTTCTCCCCCACCCTGGGATAAAACTCCCCCCCTAAGGAAAAAACTCACAGTCATGGGTAGCTTCAATATATAATCCCCACACCATCCTTCATAACTAGGGGATGAGAAACCCCAAATATTTCATCTTTATAGGAGGGATAAAACACTAACTTCACGAATATTCTATACATAATCCCCACACCATCCATCATAGACTCTCATTTTATGAGACGGGCATATGTACTACATAATGTTAAACTTCATGAATCTATCCTATCACATGACCTTAAATTGTGGTATGAATATGAAATAATTTTAATCCTTGTTAGTTTAAATGGGTATGTATGACGCCTCTATAATGTTCAATCCTAGAAACCATCAATTATTGGTGTGAAATTTTTCCTCTTAGGAAAACTCACAATTGATATGTCTCAATAAGTAGTTATAATCTGTGTCAATAAGATGTTGAACTCATGCCTCAATCCATATCAATAGGATTCTTCTATTTGTAGTACTAGTTTAAAAAATTTCTTCCAAAGGACACACCATCGATTTGTAATGATTGGATGTTCTTATCCATATATAGAAGATGTTAAACTTAATTCTCAATCAGTCTTAATAGAATGTTCGGATTTGTCTTCCTAAGACATTATGTCTATGAACCGTTCCATCTCAACTAAATATTATGATCCATTTACATAAGAGGTTAAACTCACACACTAATTCAAAATATCTACCCCATGTAATAAATACAATATTCTGGAGGTAAAGGACCTTGGAAGACATACTCCCACAGTTTCAATTACCTCAAGATCAATGTGAGATGCCTTCATTTCCATTCCTAATATTCCTCACCAAAGGGATTCCTAATGAAATAGGAAGACCCTATAGGTTAGTAATATACAAAATGTCATGATATTCCAAAAAAATTTCAACTTGACTACTCACCATAGACAAGTATTTCTGCTCTATCAAGACAGAAGCATCATAATTAACTGATGTATACCACCTAATATCATAGAGAATGAGTTCCAAGAACATGACATAAAAAATGGGGTAGATATTGACTAGAAAATAAGCTCCAAGGTGTAATACATTAATGGATGAGATGACATACCATCAACCCATTTAGATAATGAAAAATACATCACTGATGAAAGAGAAAAAATATGCATGCCATGGAAAAGCGAGAATGTTGACTAACAGGAAATCAACGTGTCTAATTCCATAAGAAAGGATGAAATTGCACCCCAGTTAATGTATTAAAATAGTATAAAAAATAATTATCTGTAAAATTATTTTTTAAAAATTCCAATACTTTGTAGATTCTAATATACCATATTCAAAAACTATTATCAAGAAACATAATAATTTACTATCCACAAAGTCATCGATGAATAATGTTATTTCAAGTAAACCAAATCGGCCATTATTTATATTTAATATACACAAAAAATAGTATTTAAAAATAAAATTTTACAAAAATATATTTTCTTTAGGGAATTCCTTTAAAAAAGATCCAAAGAACCCTTGGTTTATATAGGGAAAGCATTAAGAACTCTTGGGATAAAACCACCTTTTATAAACCCTAAATAAATAATAAGTATAACCACTGCTATTTTAATGATATAGCTAATTAAATATATCAAAACTTTTATGAGCTCAAAATTTGACTTATAAGTTGGAATTAAATCATGGTTTTATATTTAAAATTGTATGCCTGGAGCTATATTCCCAAACCAATGACCCAAACATCAATTTTGATCCCATAGTGACCTCTTACAGGTCCAAGAACACTTACCGTAACAAAAAAAAACAATTATATTAATAATATAAAAAAATTAATAGAAAATACATGATGGAACAATTATAGCTAAACCCACTAGATGGTGTACCGATGTTGGATGAAAGAGGTAAATGGTGTGGTCAACTCTCGACATAATATGATGTCTAAGCCATGCATAATTTAATATATTTTGAGTGAAACTAATGGAAAATTTCACCTGAATCCCAAAAACCCAAAATAATACCATAATAGAAAATACCATAGGATGAACTATGAATTATGACATGAAGGTTTCCTTCAAAGAGCTACCCTACAAGATGGACTCCAAAACCCCTTGAAATAGAATTATTCCAAAATGTTTTTTATAATAGATTCTTATAGCCCCTAAATATTCTAAAAATAATTAAGTATGACCAAAAATGAGGATCTTAGAGATGGGTGGAGGAAAGATAACAAGGATAAATGTGAATAAAAGACCTCAAAAGACCCTGATGAGAGGAATTCAAGTCGAAGGGATGTGAGGGCCAGTAAAGTATCCCCCCCCCCCTTAGATCATTTTACTGGAGATAAAATGATAATGTTGTTTCAAAAAATGAACCCCATCAATGATATGAAATCCAGTTAAAAACAAACACATTTTACTTTCACAATGTGGAGTCCCCATTAGTACCATTACCCATCTCCACTAAAGAACTAGGTGAACCCCATCACATGGTACTATGGTGTGGTCCTTAAACCATGACACTAGCCATAAGTCTCACCTATTTTGAAGTAACGGGTGTTACCATTACATAGTTATTATGTTGTGAAAGGGTAACCAATTTTATCAAAACACAACCTTTATTGGTCTATAAACTATAGTACATTCCCATGTATAGTGCATTACAGTAAACATTGTTAACCTTACAAGGGTGTTGCGCCACATATGAAAATGTAGAGTTACCCTATAAATCCGTATAAAACTACATTGGACATGATGTTGTAGAACATTTTTCAATTTCCACTATTTTAAGTGGGGCTGAATTACCATCTATACACCCCTTGAGACATGGATCTTATTCTATTCCACACAACCACCACTAGGGGATATCCATAGTGAAACCTCCACTACAACGATGTGGGAATTCACATCCCCTTACCACCATGTAATAATTACCGATATCCATGTCATTGATCCCTATAGACACTAAACACTAAAACCACTATAACTCAAGACATATTTCATGTGTTTTATCATTGAACTAACACTTATAAGAAATCTTGAAAACCATCTAAAATATGATCTAGATTCCTATTTAGGGACTCAAATATAGACATTAAAATTTTATGTAGATTTTACTAACAATAACATACCCATTTCACTACTTTAACATTTTCAATGGAAATGTATTGGATTCGACCACAGAAAACTCCTTTATAATATGGGTAGTTTGGACATGTTTCTAGATACAACTCTTAGTTTATAATTATGAGTGAAATTTATAATTATTTTTAAATATACAATGTTTCCTTCAGTTCAAATATACTATAATGATAATTAGAATTGTTTGGGATAATTGCTTAGTCTATTTACTAAAAATTTAATTTTCATAATAAAAAAATGATTTCTGTATTTTTTATATGGTTCCTAAGACACTTTTATTGTAAAAAATTCTGAAAATGACCATTATAATTTATTTGATTCACTTCCTTTCGTCTTCTAGGAATTTTTTAATTTTAAAATTTATTGAATACCCATATTAATATAAATTTAGAGGAGTATAAGTGTAGTATACATTCAATTATATGAAAAACAGAGGTTCCTCGAGTCCTCTATATTTTGTAATATGATAGAGTTACCAATTTTTCCCATTTGAGAATTTGACTAGTGCTTTTCTCATTATCCATTATATTATTTTACCTTTTGGAGTGAGTAACATTAGCATGAAATAAAGATGATCACACTGGGGAATTTTTTTTGGAATTATTGGTGAATACCAAAGTAACAATGTATTTGATAATTTATTTCTTAACTAATTATTCCAAAATTATATGCTTTTTCATTTTATTTGTTAAAAGTATATTATTCATTTAATTTTTATGATCCATGTTTCATTTTATTATAAAAACAACTAATTTACAAGTGTTGTTATCATTACTAAAACCTTTTAACATATCATTAATGTTTCATATGATAAAATAGTTTTTAGAATTTATTGAAGGAATATAAAAGTTAATTAATGTATATGGTCAACATTTTGAATGATTTGATTACTACTTGAATTACTCAAAAATATAATAATATTTAATTAAATTCTATGAAAGATCATGGATAATCATCATGGACTATCTAAGGATTTTATATCCATTGGAATTATGGTAGATATCCTATTTATTCTCCCAAGATGAAGATATATTGTCTTTATTTTTTTACTATAGAGAGGTACTTGGATGTCAGGGTATATTTGATAATCCCATTAGAATATTGGGTGATTTTTTTAAAAAAAGATACCATAAGAGACAAGATTATTTTGTCTGATAAAATGTGATATTAATCAATCATTGGATTGAGGACATTAAGATCAATAATATTTTTTAATGATGAATTTTATATTTTATACAATCCATGTTTTTGGTTTCAAAGAAAGAATTATTTTGGTTTACTATTTATTGAGACTTCCAATACTTGAATAAGTATTATGTGATCCTTATAAAAACTTCATAATGTTAATTTAACACAAAAGTTTTTTTAAATTCCAAAAAAAATTTGGTAATATTATTACTAAAATAATAAATAGAGGACTCATTTTTATTTTACCATTGCCTATTTTTTCCCTCATGATTTAATTTCATCAATATTTCAAACTATCATTAAGATGAAGGGTTGTTTTCTTCACAATACATTTTATCTGGAACAAAACAATGATGCATCTTTCTAAATTGGACATTTTGGTTCCCATATATGTGAGATAGTTTCTTTTCATCAGTTTTAATTCTTGTTCCCTTCACCAAATATATGATTCAGTATTTAATAAGTATTTCTATGATTTGGCTTAGTCTAAATGGGAATTCTTCAATAAATCACAAAAAAATGAGTCTAATAATCTTTTATTTTGTTTGAAACATCTAAAATATGTACTTAAATTATTCTAGTTTCAACATGATTATATCAATATTTTATTCCAATATCAGTATTATTCTTAAATAATTCTTTATTATGATCTTCCATGCGGAACATTCATTTATAGAGTCAGTCCTTATATCAATCCATTTGAATTTCTTATGAAGAAAACTTTCAACACCCAACCAAAGAACATATGAATATAAATTTTTTTAGCTTCAAAGAACTCCTTGTCATCTAAATAGTTCATGAAAACCTATTTTTAGAGGTTTAAGACACAACACCTTCAGTTTGGATAGATTTTAGGATATATTACTATCCCTTAGTAAACAAGAGGTCATGCAGTCAATGAAAATTCAATTGATTTATTTCCAAAACCAACAAGTAATATGATAATATCCAATATCTTCTTTGACATCCACAAATATCTTCTAATTTCATTCAATTTTCATATCATGTGTAATTGTTTAAATTCATTAATCATCTCCCAATATTTATCTTCTCTACCTTCTCATATAATGGTGATTTCATTATTGTTCCAAAATAAATCCAACAAATTGCATTCATAGAACATCAATATCACGTTAGAAAATAATACTCCTTAATTTATATTAGATCAAACATGTTTTAATATTATTATAAAAAAATACTATACCAAATTTATGTAATTAATATTTATGAAATTCATTGAAAAATTAATAATTTCTTTAGGATTAATATTTCATTTTATTCTATATAATAATAAATAGAATAAGACCCCTAACCAATAAAAAAACAACAAAAAATGCAACAAAATTACATGACTCACTAACCTAAAAATCTAAAGGGATAGACCCCCAATATTGGTGTACCATACCAAAATAAATTATCCATAGTCCAACCCATGTAATATAGTTAATATATCTAGATAAAATATCCGGAGAAAATAGACTCACATTTGATCCAAAAAAATAACAATGGTAGATCAAAACATCAATGATGAACTTTAGAGAAATATATAACCCATGAATATCCCTTCATTCACATTGAATTAGAATGAAACATTAAAAAACAATATTGTGCATCCATATTTCTCTAGATTTATAATACAACCCTCCTTTCATTTTTATCCTATTATTTTTAATAACATGTCACTATGACGCCCATAACCTTATGAAATTCTTATAGATTGATGTAGAGATCAATAAAACCCCACAACAGTGACCTAGAAAACAGAATATTCAGTTTTAAAATTATTCCTTTAAAAATATAAAAACAAAAAAAATCATCACAAATAAAATGGGTCTCATTTCATAATATAAAAATACACATTCCAAGAAAAAAATAAACTAAATATAACAATATAAAGAAGGAACCAAAATGAATTTAATACCCTTCTTCCATTGGTAACATTAACGATTAAACTTCTTTTGAACTATAGAATGATTCACTTATATAATATGGAAATGATGGTGTGATAACCTATTTATCCAAAAATCTCAATACCATATATACTGGGTCATACTAAGGAAGATAAATTCCAATACATTGAAAAAAATTCTCAAAACACTATCCATGGTGACTTCACAAATTAGTTTTGCAGGAGCACAGGTTGGACCATAACATATTAAAATTATTTCCTAGCCCAATTATTATCCCCTAGGAATTTACTAGACATGAAAAAAGAATCTTGTAAGGCTCAATTGAGAAATTAACCAATATTGTGTGTTAATAAATAATTACAAAAAACCCAACACTCAATGTGACTATTCCCATAGAATGTTTTCTCACAAGAATAGTTAATGAAACAAGGAACTGACATGAGATTAAGTGATATAAAATGCACATGGAACCTGATATTTTAAAGGGTACAAAAAAATTTATCAAGTAAATATTCCTTTATGTCCTATTATTATAATCCCACTATCCAAATTAAATATATAATTACCAATAAAATATATAATAGGGGAAGGAAAATGGTCCTGAACACCATAAACATGAACGATCTAAATATTCTTCAACATGTCAATAATTCTTCCACAATCCTAATAACGTGCCTCCAGATTTTTAATTTATTTCCTACCCTTTTTTTCTTCAATATAGATCAAATTATCTATATAATTATATTTTAAATTTATAGTTGGATGTCTTGATGTTTTATCCCAATCAACCAATAAAAAATCCTCTATACAAATACCTTAAATAGATTATTTAAAGATATTGTGTCTTCTATAATGAAGATCAGTCAAATGAAGACCAAAATTCTTCAATTATATCTCTTAGTTTGTGTCATCAAATTTTAAAATTGTTTTAAAAACATTATATTATTATTGGCCAGATTATAGAATCACATGATATGATGCAACATGAAACTCAAATTCCATGATGCATGAAAAATCCATTGATAAAATCATTTCAACCTGAATTATTATGATATCATGTGAAAATATATCTTTGGATTTGATAATCAAACTCATGTTAGACATATCCCCACATATAAATCAATTTTGACTATCCTAATACAATACCCTTATGGAATAAAACCCATGATCTATCATAAATACATCAGTACAAACCACGTTGGATTGTGTCACGATTTTTGTATAAGTGGAGTCACTTCTACTTATTCACCCTATTATTGTCTAATGATTATCACATATTATCATGCATTCTAATTCCTTAAGAAATATCCATTCCTTTTTTATTTACTCATGTATATATATTGTACAATTCATCACCGAGTATAATTTTAATAAATGAAACATGAAATCACATTAAAAATTAATAAATAAAGTATCTTAAGAAATAATTTATACCATTTTCCAAATGAGGATTTATTAAAACAACACACCATAAGATTATATAATGTTTTTTAATCTCTATTATCATCAATTTAATAATAAATACTATATTGACAATTTCCCAATTATGATTTACTCATTACTACCTCATAGACAATTCACTTTATGGATCATTTATCTCTAACACTCATCAATATACCCAATAATTAAGGGGTCATAAATTTCCATTTTTAAATTTTCAGTAATAAGTGGAAGATAATATTATCTCTTTTTTATGAGTTAGTGTCTAAAACCTTCTATCCACATAAAATTCATGAACTTAAATTCCTATACCCAAACTATCAGTTGTAAAAATAGATTGAATATCCTTCATTTTATATAACAGCTCATATCAATTTTTCCCACAGTTACTGTAAATAAATTTGACTAAAATATGGAAAATAAATTATATGAATTATAGGAATTTTGGGAGAGAATAAAATCATAATTGAAGTCTCATATAACAAATTGATTCCTTTTTTTCTGGATTCATTAATATATCTATATTTTAATCATTCATTTGAAAACATTATTTAAAATTATATCCACATTATAAAGATTCCTGGATTAAGTAGTAACTAATATAAATATTCATCAACCTAAAATATTGTAATCGAATCATTAATAATTTTATTGTACTTTGATCTTCACATCCCATTATCAATGTGTATTATGTAGTCACCATCATTCTTTTATGTAGTGAATTTATCCACATAATTTGTGTCACACATTTCAATGAACTAATAATATAAGGTTTTATTTGGGTGTAATGTTATTAATTTTTTTAATTTTTGGAGTGTCAAGAAATACATCTCCATATAATAAACATTTTACTTCCATACATTGAAATTTTAACATCAGAATTACCTTCAAATCTTTATAAAAATAACTATAATTTTTTTTGATGTGTCATTTTAATACCTTAATTCATAATATAGAATCCCTTTTATATAACACTCTATTAGTTTCCCTTCTATAACATTTTATCCATTATATTTAATTTAATGTTAAGAACATAGTGTATAAGAACATAATTTTTTTGTAGATTATTTCAAGTAGAGTATACTTTTAATAAACCATTATATCTCCCTTTATGAAACATTTATATCTTCATAATCAATAAAAAACATTTTTTGGATTGTTATATGAGCAGTGACCTCCAATAATTTTCCTATTAAAAATAATTGATAACTTAATAAATTAATGTTATAGTTGATAAAAAGACGTTATATTATGTTCATCACTTAACAACCCAAAAATAATTTCATCTCACCAATCAATGTCATTTTAATGGTTTTTTTCATATTTAGGAAAAATAGTAATATTTTTCTCTTAGTTTTTGGTAAAATAATTTCATAAACATAACTATTAATAAAGAGAATGTTTATGTCATTTCCCATAACATATATACATTTATTCACCAAAATCGTTATGAAATTCATTCTTTTAATCTTCTAAATAACATTGATTTATATACTCGTAGTGCTTTCAGATATCATGTTACATCACTGTGAATTATGAAATCTTCTCATTTTTTTCATGTAAATCTCTTAAATAGTATTATCATATAAGCACATTGACTCTACTACCACATGGAAATTATTTTAACTCCATTATGAAAAAACCATAATAAATATATATAGATCATTTCAGGGCTTGAAACATGGGAAATAATCTCATCAAAAAATATACCACGAATTTGAGAGTATACCTTATATACAAGACATGGAATGTCTATTCAAAATTTCCATCATCATTGATATTATTTATGAAAACCCAATTTTCCCTATCATAATATTCTCTTTGAGACATGAATTTAACACCAAACATTAATTCTTCTAAAATTGATTTTTCTATTATTCTATTTATAATATCTAGTACCCATGTTTACAATGCTTCATCAAAACTAATCAGTTAAACCTGTGAAAACAAGTGAGTGTGATTAGAATTTCTCTAACACCAATATGTTTGTACACACTTTCTATATTCTCTATATATGTTTTATATCTCAATTATTTCTATATATTAAGAAATTAGAACCTATTTTTTGTATAATTACTTTATAACTGTATATTTTAAATCATTTTAGGAATTTTGGAAATCATCAATTATAGCCAAATAAATTACATTCTATCCATATTTTTCCAAGAACTTTATCAATAAAATCATTAATTGCTAATGACATCTGTAATGAATTTTAATCTTCCAAAATAATAACATCATAAATATCAATTATTTTCTTCAGTTTTTTTCTAACACCGATATTCTATATTACCAAGTTTGGATCCATGGAATATATACTCACCATTTCTCTCTGAAAACAATACAAAATATTTCCTCATGATTTTTATGTAACATAGTCCACGAAACACAATAATCTTTTCTTATTTTTATTCCTTTGAAAACAGATCTCATATGACATTTTTAAAAAATTTGGTTGGATTAATAATCGATTGGGAATTTATTTTATTTTATTTTTATCTTATATATAAAATAATTTTGATATTCTATACTCAAATAACGTCGTTCATACCATGTCTAACAAACATTAGTTATTTATATGAAAAACTATATTTTTTTAGAATCTGTATAATCAAATGTATTAATTTTTTCATTCCATTATTATAAATATATGAATAAAAATTATTATTATGTTATTCAGATCCATTTTATTTTTGAATACTTTTCAAAGAAGAAATTTACTTTTTAATAAAGCCCTGAAACTTCTTAAACTTATCAGAAGATTGTCATTTACCTTATATAAAGTATATATACATCATTTGAGTTAAATCGTTTAAAAAGTAAATAAATTACTTATCATTATTGAATTGTTTTAATCTCATTAGACCACAAACATTTGAATGTATCAGTTCATGGGGCTTTTTTATTTTTATTTGGATCATCATATGACTCTTATTAACTACCATTCATTTGTGATACAAATAGGATGTATTGATCCTCACATATATATATTATATTTGGTATATTTAACAGGATATAATTTTTAATAGTCGTTACCTTCCATTTTAACAAAAATATACAAGTCTTCTAAATAAAATCTCATTTTCCTCCTTCACACAAATTTAATATGTCATATGGTCCTTTGAAATCTAAAATAGAATGATTTTAGTTTAGTATCCCTTCCTGAATAATTATTTCATCTGTTATCCTCTATAAAAACATATATTCGTCTATAATATCACCAAATTTTCATTATCACAAAGAAGGAATATAATGATAATATTGTTCCTCAACTCACATATAAAGAAAACATCACTAGATTTTATGTTCTTTCCACAAATTTTAGTTCTTCCAATACTCATAATTTTTATTGATTCTTCATTTAAAATATTTATTATGCATCCATTATAATTTTGTATATGATTTAAGTGTTTTGTTTGTTTCAAGTCATGTTTGATGTGAAACTGCTACCTTGGATCCATGTAATTTCCCATATTTCTTCCTTGTAAGACATCTTAACCAATATTTATTTCTCTTGATTTTTTTCCTCTTAATTAATATATTATTATTATTTTACATGATATTCTATAGTAGTATCATGGGTGACTTTTTAGATATGTTTTCGGGTTATTCACACCATATATAGGTCTCATAAAATGAATTAAAAGGGTTGTGAATATTTATCTTACATTTAAAAATTTTAATATGGTTGCCTATTTTAAATTTAACTTGACCCCTCACTAATTTAGTACCTATATATAAATTATGGGTGAAAAATTATACTATCACATTAATGGGGTTTTAATGATTTAAATGGAATTTATTTATGAACGATAATAAATCAAAAAATATAAAAATGAAGATATCTAATCTATAAAATTAAAACCATCCATAATATAAAATATTGGGATTTTTCTATAATATATTTATATTGATACAAACACTAATCTTTCGACATAAATTTTATGGATATCACATAAAAAACCAAAGAAATATTTCAACTATTATGTATCCAAGGGATTTCCATAATTACATTATATTTTAGTGAGATTCCCCTCTACATCATCATATTTTAGAACCTATCAGGGTAAATGACGAAAAATAAAAGATCATCAGTTTGGGAAACTATTATCATAGATCATCCCTCTTTATAGAGGCCTTATCGATACTTTATGATCCAATTAATCACTTTCCCATACATTTATAACCTAGAACATGATTTATTTGTGGATTAATTTATGTCCACTTACGTGTGTCAAATCAATACATATATTAAAATTGGATTAAAATTATATAATTGTTTGAATTTTATACTATAAATTTTTCAAACACTCACAAAATTATAAAAATGAATATATAGAATAAAATTAAAAACAAATTTAATATAAAAACCATCATGATGAATTTAAAAGTAAAAAACAAAAAATACATATTCCCAAAATGGATTCCCCCAAACATTTTTTTGAATTATCATAATTTTATTATATTTTATTTAAGAACTAAGAAAAAATTATGGACATAAGGAAAAAAAATTGAAGGGAAGTAAATAACCTAGTGTTTAGATGTATTCTGTTTCTTAGTGTATGGTGTCATCTATAAATGTCACTTTAATGTGGTCTTTAAATATATTTAATTAATACCAATCTACTGTTAATGGAACTAATTTAAAATTATTTTAATACAAACTACATGAAAGTTGATGAAAATAGTAACAGTGAATGTTCCTTACAATTATAAAATAAAATATACAAGGAAACTGAGTCATTGCGGATGAAAAAAATACATTTTCCTCGCTATTTAAACTCTATTTTCGACATCATTCAATCATGAAGACCATTTATTTTTAATATTTAATTCATGTACCTTTAATATAAACTATTCCAAATCTCTTCCATCTCCTACTTGAAATATAAAAATTCATTTATAGTTGAAAAAAATGTATGTTACATGTTTTACTATAAAAAATAATTTTTTATAACTCAATATAACGATGAAAAAAACATCTATACACATGTAAAATTGGTGAAATTAAAATACTAGTTACAAATGAAGTATGAAAATATCATTATGCCTAATCTAATATTATAATCTATTAATTGTTATTTTGGTTTATATTCATTCATAAAATATTCATTATTTATTTTTTTAGAATTAGATATTTCATTTGATTTTCATTTATAGGGTGTAGAGTACCATTAATGAACTACATGTATCATTAAAATAGATTATAGAAACCAATTAATGAATTCGGTACATTGTTCAGCATTGAAAAATAAGTGTAAATCATATTGTGAAAATAAATTACCATTCAAACATTTAGAAAAAACATTAGCATTAACATATCTTCTAGAAATAGATTGTACAAACATTGAACCATAATATATAATAATTAATTTTTAATGGTTTCCAAAATAATTGAGAAATGGTTCCATATAATCCATACCATAATCATAAAATTTTTCTGAAAAGAAAACTTGTTTTGATTTTTTTTCATTCTTCTTGTTAAAATTAACATGAAAATTATTCCTTTTGTAGGTTTTACAGAATTCAAATGAATTTAATTTTATTTTCCAACATAAAATGAAATCAAACAATTTTCTTTTTGTTCATTGATATTCCAAATTTCATACACAACAAAATTTATGATTAATATTTATAATGGATTGTAATTATGAAACAGGGATACATGTCATAATTATTTGGTCACAACCAATATACCAAAATTAAGGAGAATCCCAAATTAACTACTCTGATTAAATATCAATATTAGAATCTTATTTATTATAAAATCATAATGGTACATCATCTGTAAAAAAATAAATTTAAAATATCATTAAAAAATTCCCTAAAATTATAAATATCATGTAATTCCTTATGAGGAATGGTTTCATTAAAGTGTGGATATATAAAATGTTATTAAAATAAATGTATGGGTAATATAATCAAATAACAATCCCAATGGTTTCCACAAAAAATATCATCATTTATTTAAATATCAAATTCATGTATCTCTATGATCAATCTAAATAAAAAAGTTTAATACTAATTTTTTTTATAGAAATTATGATTATAGAATGGTTTGTGAAAACAATAATAGTAGTGCCTAAAATAATTTGAAATTTTTTTAAATAACAATATCCAAAATCTACGTCTCAATTATAAGAAATTTTTCTCATTCTTGATCTAAATATATAAATTCATATGAAATAACATGTGTATCATTTTCTATCAATTGTATGAATGTTTTAAAAAAGGATAAATTAGAACCATCAATCATTAATTCCAAATTAAGGCCAATTTTAGTGGTTGAACAAAGATTTGGTATACTAGTTTTAGTTTTCTCCCATTAATATATTTTTTACAAATGTCATCAACAACAAAATTAAAATATATATCGAATATATGTATACAAAGGAAAAATATATTTTTATATAATCCTGTATTAATATTCAATTTATATAATAATTCTTAATAAAATACCTATAATTTATAAATAAATTTGGTTATGTTAGAGAATAATTGACCCCATCCATAGATTTTTCCAGTTGAATCGATTGTTGAAAATTGTATTGCCAAAATCAATTCGATTATTTATAATGAAGATGTAGTTTTCATAGATTATAATGTATTTTTTCATTGAAATATTCAATAATAGAAGAAAAAAATTACATAGACCTTATAAAAAATAAAACAGAAATTAAAATTAAATCCTAAAAACTACCAATCAACTGCGTAGAAATTGATAAAAATAACTGATCACAGATCTATTAAATGTTCATAATGTATTACAAAAACAATTAAAATTATTCTATAGGTAAAAAAATACCAAATTTTCATGTTATGTTTTTCTTTATATCATTAGGTACAATAGGAATAAGAATATTAGGAAAACAAATGCATCAACGTAATAATTATATATCTATATTACTAACCGATTAGAAAGGTGATCATGAAACTGGTATGGACAATGGACCTTCATATTTACTAAATTGATTATATTATAATAATTTTTATCCTTTATTTATATAGAATCTTAATAGGGACATGATCACTAAATGTATTCTATGAATCTATGAAAAAACCTTTTAGGAAAAAATTGGAATGAGTAAATAATTGGATTTTAGATATTGAAAAAATTATTCTAGTAGCCAACAATGTAGTGATTTTATTTTTACCAACAAATACATGTTTGGGATTAGTGTCCATTGAAATTGTCTAACTAATTTTTCATTCTTCTAGATAAAAATATTATTCATGAAAATAGATGGATATATTGTCATTATATAAAATAAATATCATCTTAAGTGTTTCTTTTATGTTTTATGGACTCTTAATAGACTGTTCTCTTGGTATTATGAAATATTAGTAGAAAATATGATACGGAATTGAACATTTTCAAGTAATAATTTATATTTGAGTATTTTGGAAATGGATTCTAATCATAATTAGTGGGAAAGTGTTTTCTGTCAAAGACTGATTATTTGGAATATATATATATATATATATATTCCTCTAAATTAATTCCATAAACATGCACATATTTTATTTAAGAAGTGGTCCTTTTGGAATATTATACTATATTTATATGTTAAATTTTCTCTAAAAACACATAATTTAAAATTTTATAATACCTAAATTATCCGCATTTTTTTAGTCATAAGATTATAAGCCTGGGTTTTATATAAAATATTAGAATTATTTTGAAGGATAAAATCATAAAAATAATTATGGTTACCTTTTTTAAGAATCAAAATAGTTTCAATGAAATTTGATTCAATGGTAATGAAGATATAAATGTTACATATTCTAATTTTAACACTAAAATTTTAATTATATGTATGATCTTATCTCTTATGAATAAAAAATCAAACAGAATAAGTTAATTTTTTTGAGAATCATTATTGATATTATTATAAGGAAATTTTTTGAATAATAGTTTTAAAATAAATTAATCAGATACATATGTGGAGAATAATGATCCTAGAGAATATATTTTATTAACTAGAAAATGTTGAAATGATATATGTTTCCTCTAAATTCAATTAAAAATGTTACTTTTCAAAAAATAATTATTTTTATAATATATTTCAAAATATGTCTCTATGGAATGAGAGGTAGAATTTTACTAAATAGATAACCATTTTAATTTATCCTAGAGAGAAGATTTTGTAATATAATGTATCTTACATAAAGAGAAGAATTTTATATAACTAAAGTTGGTGTCATGGAACTTCAGTTGGATAATTAAATGAAAATTCTTGTTGGGTTCAACTCTCCAACCTAAAAATTTGAATAAATAAATTATGTAATTAAATTTATAGATAATACAATGTCTATAGGGATATCCATAAATTAAAATTTTCCCATAGTATAAGGAAAACTATAATTTCATATATCACTATATTTATAGTAAATTCATGATAAATCATGTATATGATATATTACTCCTTATATTAAAATTCAATCATCCATTGAATTTCATTTTATAAAAAAATTACTTTTAAAAATATTGAATATCATGGAATATGTTTCATAGATTCATGGAAATGGATATTTAGTTAAACATTCATAAATATTCCTATAGTATATTTATATCTTCACTTCCATTACTATTTTTAATGGTGGCTTACAATTATAGAAATTTGTTAGTGGATTCCACACTTCATGACCATGTTGAGATTTATTTGTAAATCACATGATCCGATAATTGTTATTGAGTATTTATTGTCTCTTTTAAGAATAGATTTTCATTTATTTGAGAATTTTTCACTAATAGTAGGTCTAAGGATATCAACATAATAAAAAATTATTGTATTGTTAGAAATATTGTCAAATATTAGTGAAAGATATTTATAAATATATGTAGAATTATTGTTTACTAAATATTATTTGAATATTTTTAGTTTATGGGTTATTAAACTTAGTCCAACTTCATTGATCTATGGAACTTATATTTTCATATCATTTTTACTTGGAATTAACATGATGTTTTGATGTTAAGCCTCCACATAACTAATTTATTATTCTACTAATACATATTTCCATTTGATATATTTTTTCAAACAATGTATTTTACATGATTTTTATGGAGTGAAATTTTCAAAATAGTTTTATATGATTTTAATAGGTTATTTTATCTTTGAAATGTCTTACTATATGAGGATTGCAATTATCATTGAATTATATTTAATTAGACTTAATTGAGTGGTCTTTTAAAAATTTAATCAGTTTTCTATGATGTCTAAATCTACCATGGGAATTAGTATTCAATTGTCATTTATAATTCTAATTTATTTAAAAGACTTTTTTAGTTTGGTGGGATATGTCTTCCAATAAGAAAATATTTCAATTTTGAAAAGGTTATTTCATAGGATTACATTGATCACAAAAATGTTCATTTGAATCCCAAATTTCTCAATTAAATTTCAATTATAACTTTTTTCTAGTTTGGGATGAGATTGTAGATTTTTAGGAAACATTATTATCCAAACCATAGTCATAAGATCACTATTTTTACTCATAATCAATATATTTTAAAAAGGTGCAATGGAAATGTTTTGAAAATATTAACTTGAAGGACGAACCTTATTCAAAATTTATGATCATATGGTACGTATATTCATTTAATTTTTATGTTGAAGTTGCGGTTTTACTATCTAAAACCAAATTGCAACTATATCAATTATACATTTATTATTAATCTATAATATCTCATATAAATATTAAATTATATTCTTTAGTAATATAATATTACTGAAAATTATAAAATTTTCTTTGAATCATTACCAATATTCATGGATTGTATCACCTTGGGTTTTTTATTAAAACATATTAAATTAAAAATTATAGTAGTTCTTAATGCTGGGAAAACAATTAATGATTTTTATTTTTTAACTCATTCCATTTTTTAATTTGTGTTGAATGTAATAGGAAAATAATTATATTTAAACTCCTGCTAAAAAATATATGTTTTATTTAATATTCATTTAATCATTGATTTTTTATTTTAAAATACATATTACTAAATTCTAAATGTCAGTTTTTGTATCCTCTCCTAGAAGTCCATTGAATTTTAGTTTGTAATGAATGATACTAGATTGGATATCAACTCTATTAGTTACATTAGTGTATATAAAATAATTTTTTAATTTTCATCATAATAAGAATCCAATAAATTCAATGTTCTATTTTCATCCATTGGAATGTAATCTTCAAAATGAGATTCAATTAATTGTTTTTACATAAATGAGGTTTCTGTTACTACAATCCTTGTAGATCTGTATATAGTTTTTATGGATCCATCATTTATAGTGTCTAATAGTGAAAAAAACATATTAGTTACCAAATAAATACATAAATAAATTAAAAAAATATAGGTATCCAACCTTTAATGAACAAAAACTAATGATATAGACATTTTTTCATTGATCCAATATCGAAATTTTTATCCCTATAAAAATGAAGTACATTGGGATTCTAGTTCATCTCATATGAAGGTTGTTGATTATGTTTGTTAAATTATAACATTTGATCCTTATACATTTCAAATAAGAACAAAATTATGTAATTTAATAGTTTTCTATAAATTTATTATCATGTTAAATATATAAATAAGAAGAAATTAAATACATTCTATTATGATGGAAAAGGAATATTAGATTTGAATATTTTTTTAATCCATATTTTAAATCAACATTAATTGATTAATTAAAACATTATACATTAATTTATTCATTTTATACATTTAACATAGAATTTGTTTTCACAATAATAAACCAATGAACTCAATGATAACATAAAATTATGTCTAAATAACAAACTGAGACCTCAATATTGGTGTTAATGATATTATGGAATACATTAAAAACCACAAAGGCCATTATGATATTGAACGGAACTAAAATGATAATAGTAAATGGAAGGTACGTGAGTAATAACACTAAATATTTGGAATAAATTATTTAAAATCATTAATTGAACTACAATCTATAACAATTTTGAACAATATGGATCCAATATTGATTATGACCCTCTTTAGTCAAGAACACAGTTTAACGAAAAAGTAAAATGAATTAGTTTAAAAAACCCAAAAATTTCCATAAGTAATTCTATTTAAAATTAATCCGTTTTTTATATAATTGAATACTCACAAAAAAAATTAAATTAACCATGATATACTATTGAATTATTTTTAATTAAATTAGACTATTATAACTCAGCTGTTAGTTTTGTGGGTGTGAATAAGAGTGACCACAAAATGATATATATATATATATATATAATACATGTATTGAAATGTTTTCTACATTGAAATGTATTTAATAATTATTAGAAAATAATATCCTTATTTTTAATAATATTTCATTAATAAAAAATGTATAAAAACCATTAAAAGTGTAAAAGGGATTTTTTTCTCTAAAAATATTGGATTTCCTTATATTATTTATTTTAGTTAAAATGATAAATTCATGGATTTTATAAGTATTATTAGGTAAAATAGAAATATATTTTTATGTCATTATATCATATAAATATTAATGTCATATTTTTTTGGATTTTTCTAAGGAATCTTAATTTTGGAATAATTGTGAAAAATACCAATTTATACAAAACTTACATTACATTAAATTTTTTACAAAATAGTTTTATTATTGATTTGGAATGAAGTAAAATTATTCCACTTTTATAATTTATAATCCCAATTTTTCAATAAGAAATCATATTAAATAAGATTATTTTATACAATTACTTTTATGATTACATAGGTATTTTTCTAAAATCATTTTTATTAAATTTCATAGAAAATTATGTAAATTAGAATTTTAAAATTATAGATATTAAAT
Source organism: Viscum album (assembly GCA_963277665.1). Taxonomy (NCBI): domain Eukaryota; kingdom Viridiplantae; phylum Streptophyta; class Magnoliopsida; order Santalales; family Viscaceae; genus Viscum; species Viscum album. The sequence goes on along the minus strand of OY728153.1, from coordinate 877,254,535 downwards.
AAATCAAAATGAATTGATTATAATGAAATAAATTTTTTAAAATATTTTATAAGGGAAACTTCATTTTTTTAATAAATAATAGTATCCATTGTATAAATTTATCACTGTAATAAAGGCTAAAATATAGTAATAAGGTTAAAGATAAGGTTAATTCTATAATATATCACAAAAAATCATCTTCAAATGAGTCTATGATTTTATTATTTTCCCAAATTTATATAATATTCACAAATGGTTGAATTTGAAGAATCATTCATATAATATGACTTCGATTTTATAATAATTAAACTATATCTGAAAAATGTCACTTTTTCTAAATTTTCATATTTTCATGGTAAGGATATAGATATAAATTCTATATATTTGTATATTGATGATAAAATTCTATATATTTAAAAAATATTTATGATTTTAATTTATTTATAATTTTTATTGATGATAAAATTACCCAATATGCCTACGTATCACTGATACATCACTTGTGCAAGTGTGTAAAAACTCTAAGTATATATAATTTAAAATATTGATTGTGAATTTCTTAGTATGAGTATTTAATTATTATTTTTAATGAAAATAAAATTTCATTATTTTAATAAATGTTAAAATTGGAAATCCATAATAATTTGGATCCAAGCACATGTAGTTACTATAAACCCATGAGATTTTATAAGAATAAAATTTTATTTTTTAAGGTATGTGAAATGAAACACTGATCCTAAACAACATGAAAAATGTATTTCTTAAAATTTAATATATTGATAGCTTACAAAAAACACAACCCTGAGATAAAAGAAACCATAATATAGTATCAAATTTAAAAAAATATATTAAATTGGATTGATTTAATAGTATTAACTGAGTTATTAAAATTATGTATATATTTTTATTAGTCATATAACTAGATTCATTTAAAAGAACCAGAAATGTTTTATGAAAAATTTTATTTTTCTACAAATTGGTTATTCACCCTTTGCACACATAATTTAAAATTAATGATTATCTATTTTAGAAAATTTATTTTAAAAAATTATCTAAATTATTGAAACCATTATATGAAAATTGTCTCAGGTTGAATTTTTTTGATTTTTCTAAAAAGATTCATTTTTCGATGAATAATTTAAAAAATTGATTTTTATAGAAAGATGTGTTTTATTTTAATTAAATTACATTGATAAATTAAATTTTGAAATGGTTTTAAAGTAAAATAATTTCTATTTTGTTAATAATTAACTAATATTATTTATTATAATCAATTTAACATTGAAATTTGATATTAAAACCATCAATACTTATGAGAAATTTCTGTTGGTAAACCATCTTTTTCATTGCATATGTGGGTATAATTTAAAATTTGTTTTATCTATTATGTGAAATGATATTTTAAATATGGAATACATATTTATAATAATAATAATTTTTTATTATATATCAAGTCTAGCTTAATTTGTGTTCATCATGAATTATAAATGAAGTAAAAATTAATTAACCTGGTTAAGGTAAAAACTGATTAACCTTTGGTTGAACTGAAATGATAAGGTTTCAATTGACCTAATTTTTTTTCCATAAATCATTTAATATGAATATTTTTACCATTACCCCATTATGTGTTGATAATAACTCTTTTTTATGACAGGTGGTAAGATGAAAACATTTTCTTAATTTAATATTTTAAAAAATTTCCTTATGCACCCTCTCACACACATATAAAAGGGAACACCCTCTCATCCCCTCTTCACAGTCACAAATACTGTTTTATTGGAAATTCATGAATGAAAGTCCATTATTTCCATATATACATCACATATAACCTATTATGATTAGAAATCCTACCTATGAAGGATTTTTTCCAAACCTAATGAAGTTGTATGATGGATGGGTAATATTCTTAAACAATTTTTATTTATTTTTTTGTTACAACTACCTAAAAAATTATTAAAAAATTATTATATAATAAAATTAATATCTGTAATTTTAAAAAAAATATTATTTTAGGGTCATGACCTATATCTGTCTTCAATTACATTAAATTTTAAATGAAACAGTTGATCTTGTGTATAGGGTCCCACCGCCTCGCGAACTGATTTAATTCATTTTCCATTACCATACTCACAAGATCAATAAAATCACAGATTAAATACATGTTTATGATATTTATGATATTTTTTTAATATGACATATATATTCGTTCATTCTATTATGTTTAAAATATGATGTCTTTACTTGTGTTTACCACAGACTACTACTTAACAAATCGATTGAATTAATTTTTCACAAAATATTTACATGGAAGGTAATAAAAATATATTTATTGACTATGGGTGATATATATTACATTATTTTAATTTTATAAAATCAATATATCACATATTTACTCACTCTTTCACCAATTAATGAAATGATATCATTGAACGTGTGTACATACAGCCTATTGCCTACTTCTTCCCCGAAGTGATGCGATCCATTCCCCATGATAAAATTAAAATAATTATTTTAAAAATGTATATACTGATGTAAAATGATATTTATAAAATTAATATTATTTTTTAAAATATGAAACTAGTTAATACTCATGAAAAAACAAACTTTCATCACAAAACATGCATTAGAAATCAAGTCATTTAACAATAGAAATAATGAAAATAATAAAACATTATTAATGTAGTTGTGATAACATGTTATAAGAGGATTATATATTATATTATATGAATATTATTCATTTATAAATTAATTAAATTATTAATACCATTATATATAAGGTTAATGAACATTGATCTAAATAGAAGTGTAAGGTAATGGTCTTCAACTCAATTCTGCTTCATTGAGAAATATTGAAATTTTATGCTTCTATTTCCATTTTATGGTGTATATACTACTTATTTGACATGAAATGGCATGATTAAAAAATAATTATTGGTCTTTTATTTATGAATTTAATTTATTTCATCTATTAATTTTTAAAACGAAAATTACCAAGTGCTAATTAATTTCATATATCAATTTATTTAGATATAGGCTATATTACTTCTTTATGGTATTTGATATTTTACAATGAAGTGTGTAATTAATTTTGGAATTTTTTTTATTATATACATATATTTAATATGGATTTACATTTGACCCACATAATTTTATAATTGGTTAATTCTCAGTACAATGTTATGATCTTTGTTTAGGGTTTAACTCACTATCGCATTTTAATCAGGACTATTAATATCTAAATTTAATTTGAAGGAAATTATTTGATCATTGGATAAAATACCCTTAAATTTTCTTATACTATATTTATTAATTTTTTTTGAGAAATAATACTATTTTTACAATCTTTGGTATGTAAGACTATTTATAATATGTTTTTAATAAAATATGACATTATTTTAATCTTCAATGAAAATACATTTTTTATAAAAATTCAATTTTTATAAAAATGTTTTCAATTTTTGGAGCAATTTAAAATTTATTTATTAATGATATTTTAAACCATTTATTATTTTTTAACGGAACCTTTATAAGAACCCTAATTTTTATGAAACACTAAAACACAATTTATTATATAAACATGCATTAAGACAATTCTATGGATTGAGAGGTCTAGTGTGTTTGGGCTTAGGAACATTAAATGAAAACTTAAGACATAAAATAAAAAATACTGATTGAAAACACCTTTTACATTACAAAAAAATTTATTTTGAACTATGAATTAGATTATACAACTTGATAACTTACAAAAGAAAAGGGTGAGCTATAAATCCTAGCAAGGGAGTAAACAAGGAATAACATGAAGAATACAATACCTATTAAGAAATAGGCATATCGATGGAGCATAAGAGAAACAAGAAAATAAATACATGATATATAATTAATATCATAACATGATGTGGAAACAACATACAACATGATATTATCTTTAAGACATGCTTATTGCACATAGATTAACATTTGTAAACCCTCATTGCGCATGAATTAGCTTGCGTAAACCCTCAATGCACATGGATTAGAATGATTAATCCCTCATTGTACTAGAATTTTAATGATTAAACCCTCATTAAACATGTATTAGCATGACTAAACCCTCATTACACCAGGTGTATCATGATATTAAACATTAACCAATGCGTTGGAGCGCTATTGGGGAGCACCCTTTATAAACATTTCATTTCATGTGTAAGTGGCCACATAGATCACACAAAATAGAATCATTAAACATAATAAGTTCTTCCATGATTATGGAATGTGGAATACATACATGTAAGTAATATTAAATATTTTCATAATGGTGAATACCCTTGATAGAGAAATCATTATGGTATTAACTACACGGTGATTTTGTCTAGGAAAATCGTGGTGCAATTTTGAAAACATAACAGCATCATATAAAAATTCCTAAGTTGGGTAGATGAGAGATAAAGGGGTTTATAATAATTTATACATGAGATATACAGTATTTTTATGATGTAACATAATATCACAAATTATTAAATGGAATTTAGATGTATAATATAATAGAAATACTTGAATGGAAAAAAGAAGAGAGAAATCCCTTATGGAATTTCAGCATGGGAACAGGTGTACACAGATATCATTAATGAGAGAGAAAGTGGTATGTCATTATTCAAAAATAAGGAGTGTAGTATGGGGTGGTGGGAAATAATACCCGAAAATTGGAAATAGAAATTATTGGGTTGTTACCTAAAAATGAAACATGGATAAAATGAGAAAGTAAGGAATCCCATATTTGAGTGTGCGACTTCAAGAGCATGAAGAGGGGGCTCTAGAGAGCTTGGGGCACCTTGGGAGGCTTCTAGATAGATGAGGTAAGAGTAGGTACTTTCTTAATGATTTTGAGTTATGATATTTGGGAGATTGAGTGGTTTTATATAGGAAATGAGAAGGAAATTATTTCATATTCCCAAAACATAGGTTTTGGAATATGCAGTAATTAAATATTCCAAACCTCAAAAATTCCGATGGGTTTTTCCCTAGGTTTTTGACAATGTTGATTATAAAAAATTATTTTATAAGTTAAATGGCCTAACATATTAAATTATTATCATTTATTATCTTGAGGTGAGTGACACTATTAAAGAATTGAATTTAAAATCATAATGTATATTATAAATTTTTTAGGATTCATGAATGCTTTCTAAAAAAAGAAAAAAAAATATAAAAAAAATTTCTTATGGGAAAATATATATTGGGCATAGAATTCCAATTATTGTATTTATTACATCATTATTTGGTTATTATGATGTCAAAAAGACATATTTTATTTATATGTTATTTAATTTTTACCCAAATATTTGACTATCTATGAAAATTATGAAATACTCACTGTTGGATAATATTAATATACTATTCCAAAAAAAATATTCATTTTATCTAAATAATTTTTTAAATATTTGAATTTTCACTTTTAAAATGGAAATCAACATTTATTAAGAATTCACGGGTTTTGACATAATCAATTTTCAAACATTAATAAAAAATGAATTTGACTTCATAAAAATTATATAATCATTTATTATACATAAAATTAATTTGATAGTAATATATTATAAAAATATTCATTATCTAAAAGATTCATTAATTCCTTAAATTCTCTAAAAATATATTATCTGTTTAATCGTATAAAAAATATATCACATATAGAACTAATTACCTAATAATTTACAGATAAGGAACTAATATAATCATAATTTTTAATAATTTTTTTATAATATTATTAATAAAAATCATTTTTTATTTTAATCTATATATTTCTCAAAAGTACAATTTTTACCCTAAAAAAAATTATCAAATTTTTCACTTTTTATGAGATAATATTTTATTAAAGGAATTGATGGAATAAGATTTTTATTTATTAAAAGGGACTACACCACAAGTAACTAATGCGTTATTACATAACCCCTTATAACACCTACATTAGAACTATGGGTAAGGTGTGCGATGGTGATAAACTCATGGGTTGTCTCAGATAACATCGCATGGGTGGTTATCTCCATTAACATGAACTTCTACCATAAGTTATTCTGTTAAAGCCTAACCTGTTAAAACTCACCATTATCATAGTCAAGAGATAATCCCAATAACACTTCTTCCTTTCTATGTTCCGAGAAAATGATCTTCATACCACCCAAGTCTACTGGATAATGCTATCCACTCCTTTGTCTATGTTGAAATGATTATTTTTTAGAAATATAAATTTAAATCATTCATGTGATCACAATTCAACAACTATATTATCAATGGTAATGATACATAATAGTAATTTAAATCCAATTGGATAAAAAAGAGAAACTATTTTCTATATCTATAAGACATTTAAACAAATAAAATAAATGGAATTTTGTTCGTGAATGTTTGGGTCGTTACAATACTCCCAGTTAGGAAATTTCAGCCTCAAATTTTTCTATTACCACTTTAAAAAATTGAGGGTAACTTTCCCTCATCACTTCATTTGGTTCCCACATTGCTTCTTAAAACATGTGGTTTCTCCACCACACTTTTATGAGTAGAATTATCTTATTTTGTAATTATTGTTCTCTATGATCTCAGATCTTCAATCGATTCTCTTCATATGAGAGGTCATTATATAATGGTACAACCAATGTATTGAGTTCATGTGATGGGTCAGGTAAGTATATCCTCAAGAGTGTATCATAGAATACATCAATTACATGAGATAGGTTTGGTGCGAGTGATAGTCAATAGACTACTACTCCAATGCGATCAAGGATCTCAAAAGGGACGATGTTCCTTGGGATAAGCATTCCCTTCTTCCCAAATACCATAACACTCTTACGCAGTGATATGTAGAGTAATTCTATGTCTTCTACATTAAACTGAAGGTCTCATTGATGTTTATTTAGTATAGATATTTTTTTCGACTCTGAGCAGCTTTAATGTTCTGTTGGATGGTCTTAACCTTCTCCACCATTTATTCAAACGTTTTTGGACCTAGAAGTTTTCTCTCCCCTACATCATCCCAACATGCTGGTGTTCTGCACCTCTTCCCATAAAGGTCTTCATAAAAATCCATTTGGATTCTTGAGTGGAAACTATTTTTGTAAGAGAACCCAAATAGAGGAAGATATTGATCCCATCCCCCTTTGATGTCTACTGAGCATGCTCTCAACATGTCCCCAAGTCTTCAGATAGTACAATAAAATTTTCCATCAGGATGAGAATGGTAATCCATATTAATATTTAGATTAGTATTCATAGAATGTTGGGGACACTTCCAGAACCTAGAGAGGAATATTGTATCTCGACCAGATACAACCTATAGTGGTACTCCATGCAGACTTAGCACATATCTAATGTAAATCCATTCCATTGGATCCAATTGGAAATCCTCTAATATTGAAATGAAGTGTGTAATATTTTTATGAAAATCCACAACAACCAAGATTAAATTGTTACCTTTTAATTTATTTAGAATTCTGATAACAAAGTAAATGGTTATGTTCTCCCATTTCCATGTTGGTAGGGGTAATTATTTCATCATCCACTTAGACTTCTTCCTCCAATTCATCCACTTGATGAAAAACCAAGAATATTGATATATACTCATCGATCTCATATTTAATGTTATCCCAACAATAATTCCCTCAAAATTCACGATAGATATTTTTGTTTCCTGGGTGAATAAACAAATTTGAATTGTGTGCCTCATCCAAATGTTCATTATTTAACTCCATGTTTTATGGAACACATAGTCTTCACACAAATATAACAATTCCTTCTTCATTAACATTGATCTTCAAGGATTTCCGTTTTTGGATAGTTTCCACATTCTTCTGAATTCCCACTTCATCATTTTGAGAATCATTTAACCATTCCAAAAGATACTACAGAATAATTCTTTGTGAAAGGATTGATAATGTTCCCTTATTTGTGATTCTCATGTCAATTTTCATCAAATCTAAGAAGATTGGATCCTTTTTAATTATCATCAATGATAGAATTTTTGGGAACATTCTACATAGATTATCATCCACCTTGTTTTCTTTCACAAGGTGGTAATGGATCAAGCAATCATAATCGTTGATCAGGTTTAACCATCCTCATTGTCTAATAATCATATATTTTTATGTGAAAATATACTTGAGGATTTTGTGATTTGTATATATTTTCCAATTTTCCCCAACTAGGTAATGTCCCTAAATTTTCAAATAAAAGATCATTGCAGCCATCTGCAGATCATGTCTTGGATAGTTTTTATCGTGAACGTTCTATTGCTTTGAGTCAGGGGAAATACCTTTTTCATATTTCATCAACACATAACCCAATATATTCTTCAAATAATCATTAAATACCACGAAAATTTCTCTAGTTGTGGGTTGTGTGAGAAGAGGTGCAATGATAATTCACCTTTCTAACTCCTTGATGATCTCTTCGCATTCATCATTCAAAGAAAAATGGATGCCCTTCCCATTTTTATTGGTAATAGGGATTGAAAATTATAATAAATTTAACACAAATTGGAAAAAATATATATCTATCCCATAGAAGCTATGGATATCCATCACAAATGTTGGAATCAGCCATTCATCAATTTCATTAGTTGTGAAGGGATCCATAGATATCCCATGTCTTGTGTTGATTTTCCCCCTGAATTAGACATCCTTCAACCCGAACTCACAATTGTTGTACTTTTCATTGAGATTCATGTTTTGGAAGGCCTCTATTATTGTTATTAGATGCTCCTCATGCTTCTCCATTGTTTTGTTGTATATTAGAATATCATCTATAAATACTAACAAAAATTTGTCATGGTAATATAAAAATATTCTATTCATCAAGTCCATGATGATTTCTAGAGAATTAGTGAGTCCTAAAGGTATTATTATGAATTCATAGTAGATGTGCCCTGCAAAAAAGTAGTCTTGGGAATATCAACCTTCTTCACCCTTACATGGTTGTATCCCGACTACAGATCCAACTTTCCGAAGTAATTTTCACCGCATAGATGATAAAAAAGTCATCAATTCTTGGAAATGGATACTTGTTCTTTATTGTGATTTTTCTGATCTCTTGATAATAAATGCAAAGGTGCATTGACCCATCAATCTTCTTGATGAAGTGGACTGGTGAACCCCATGGTGAAGCACATGGGCATGTAAACCCTTTATCTAGATTATCTTATAGTTGATTCATTACCTACTAAAGCACAATAAATCCAATTTATATAGAGTCTTGGATATTGGAAATGGACTAGGTATAATATCAATAGATAATTAAACATCTCTTCTTAGAGGATGTCCATAAAATGTTATTCGAGAAACACTTCATCGAATTCCCTCACAATAGTCATTTCATCGAGGATGGTTCCATCCTTAGACTCAGTCATCTGTGAAATATATGCATGCTCATATGGAAGTAACATCCATGCGTAAGATTATCATGCTAAAGAAGATTCATTATCCACCTTGCACTTGTATAGAATCAGGGGTTGATTCTCTATATGGATAGTGATTTCCCTCTCACAGAAATTTATGTCGGATATATTTAATGAAATATGATCCATTCTAGGAATTGCATCAAATTCAACCAGATTGAGTATGAAGTGGGTTTCCATAATGTTCAATCCAAAAATTGTGATATAGGGTATTCATATTCATGGGGTGAAATAATTGAGCCCTTTTTCATTCTCACCAACATCTCCACTTCCATGATTTGTGATGGTGTTTGGATTTTTCTACAAAACATTCTAGATAAAAAAAATAATTAATAGAACTAGAAACAAAAATCATGGTTTCAATCCTTTAACGAATAACTAGAATACTTATGACCAATTTGTTGTCAGGACTCAATTCAGTAGTAGTGATGGAAAATGATTACACTTTCCACCTTAGGGGTTGTTGGTTGCCTCCAAAAAACCCTGGTATTAGGGCACTGGTTTACAAAGTGCCATGGTACTTTGCATGTGTAGCAATGAACAGTGAGTTGAGGGTTGAACAGAGTGTTCCTCCCCTCTGTCGTAGCAACAGGTTTATTCTCGTTGGAAATTAATGGAAATATGTCCTTATCTTCAACACCTAAAGTATTTCCTTTTCCTCTTCCGGAAATTTCCAAAGTGGTTCTTTCCACACCTTTGGAAGTGGGGTGATGTTATTTCATAGTGCTATTGGATTTATCTATTAGACTTCCAAAATTAAATTCTACTTTTTCCTTCTTATCCCCGTGATACCCTTGTGATCTATTGATCACCATTTATAATTTGAGGGAACATCATACAATTTCCTCATAAAAATGAAGATCACAGATCACTAGGGATTCATAGGCTAGGTTTTATCCTACCAAGGAAGCGGTAAACCTTTCATTCAGGGGTAACAAAAAAGCTAGAGGTGTATCATTCAGGCCTTGTGATTTTTTCCTCAAATCTCTGATGGATTCATTGACTTTTTTCATTTGGGAAAATAAGTACCCTTCCATCATAATATGGAGAGTGTGAGGAAAATATTTATTGAAAAACATTTTTTGGAAATACTTCCATTCCTATTCCCCAATATCTTCCTCCGGATTTGTATTTTTCATCAATGTCTATCACTGTTCAACTTTACCCTCTATATGATAAGAAGCCATAAAAACCTTCACTTCTTTATAACATTGAAGGATGGAGAATATATTTTTAATGGAGTGAATCTGTTGTTTGATGATTGGGGGATCAGATGATCAATTGAAAGTACTGGGCCTTTGTCTCATGAAGCTCTAAATTGCGTCTTGTTCTTTCTTGGGGGCTGAACTTTCATTTATACATGTGTCTTAATTAAAAACATGAGTTAACAAATAGAGTATCATGAAAACAAAATTGATTCCTACTCCCATTGGATTGGGAATCTCATTAGAATAGTCATCACATTTATCTTCTCATCAGTTGTTAGGTTGAGTCCCCCTATTAATGGTCATTATCTATAATAAAAGGAAAATTAGGGATAAGTTTATTAATCACATAAAAAGAAATCCAATTAAATTAAAAGGATTACATATAAATTACAATTATTTACTTAACATATGAATTTATATAATTTAATCAATGTTTCCCATCATCAACATCTGAACCTATATTTTTAAGAGAATTTTTTTATTCCCTTAATAATGGTTCATACTAATATTGTGAATTTACCAAAGCATGTCCCCTAGGATTTTCGAACCAAGAGTGAAACATGGCCTATTTCCATGCACCCGTTCTTATTCAATTATATCTCAAAGTGGTGTTTTTATGTTTTACCCCTAGATACATATGTGCCAGAGCCACCTCTTTTAGTTCATATCTAGAAAGGGATTCATTTCCTTGATAATCCACTTACTCTATACTCACCAAAATGTAGTGATTATTTTTTTATACTCAGTCCTATACCTAAGGCTTTCACTATAGTTTTATAATACTATTCCCAAAAATAACTAACACTATCCAATGATAACAACTATAACAACCATTCTTTTTATTGTACACATAAACATGATTTATTACATAAAATTTCCCTTAAGACAACTTAGAGGATCGAGAGGTCTAGTGTCTTTAGGGCATATGAACATCTCATAACAACGTAAGACATAAAATATGACATATTTATAGAAAAATACATGTAAATGACTTCGAAATTCCTTCATACTTAGCATTTAATGCGATAACCAGAGGAATAAATAAGAAAATGGTGAGCTATAAATCCTAGTAAGGGAGTAAAAGAGGCATAACATGAAAATCACAATACATTTTAAGACATATGAATATCATTGGACCATAATAGAAACATTAAAATAAAGGAATGATATAGAATTATTATCATAATATGGAAATGTGAAAAAAAAACAAATTGATATTAGCATGATCCAAGGATAATTGTACATGGATTAGCATGTGTAAACCCTTATTGCACGTGAAATAACATGAGTAAACCCTCATTGCACATGGATTATCAAGATTAAACCCTCATGGCACATGAATTAGCATGAGTAAACCCTCATTTAACATAGATAATTATAGTTAAACCCTTATTGCACATGGATTATCATGATACTAAACATTAACGAATGCATTAGATCACTATCAGTGTGCACCCTTTATAAACATTTCAATTTCATGCATAAGTGTGCCACATGGATCATATAAGAAGTAATCCTTCAACATCATAAGTTATTCCATTATTAAGGAATGTGGGATATATACATGTAAGTACCATTAAATATTTTAATAAAGGTGAATACCGTTGATAGAGAAATGGGTTTGGTATTCACTACACAATTATTTTCTCTTGGAAAATCGCGGTGCAATGTCGGCAACATAACGATGTCATATGGAAATTTTTATGTTGGGATGATGAAACATTAAGGGGTATATAATAATTTATACATGAAATAGATTGTAATGTGATAATGGAACACAATATACCAACATGTGAATGTGAATTCAAAATCATATTATGGGAGAAATACTTTAATGGAAATAAGAAGAGATAGATCACTTACTGAATTTTCACATGGTAATGAGTGTACATGGAAAGAATTAATGATATAGGATTTTGTATATAACCATTAAAAAATTAAGAGGGAAGAATTGGGGATGTTTGAAATCATATTCCATCATTTTTAATATAAATTAAAAGGGTAATACAACATAAAGAAACTTTGATAAAAATGAGAAAGGAAGGGATCCCTTACTTGAGTGTGTGACTTAACCAGCTTGAAGAGGGGATTCATGAGAGCTTGGGGATCCCTAGAAGGATTTTACAGATATGAGGGCAGAGTAGGGACGTGCAAAAAGTATTTTGAGTGATGATAAGTGGAAGCTATGGTGGGTTTATATAGGAAATGATAGAGGAAATCTTTAAACTTCCACAAACATAGGTTTTTGAATTTATATAATTAAATATTGAGAACAACAATCTTTCCCATGGTTTTTCCCATTATTTATGAAAAATTGGAGTGGTAAAATTATTTTATAAGAAAATTTAATAACATATTAAAGTATTAGTCTTCATTAAATGGAGGAGTGTCACATTATTAAAGAAATTCATTTAAAATCATAATGTATATTACACATTTTGGGGGATTTACTAAGGCTTTATAAAATAAGTAGAAAAATATATAATAACATTATTTTAATGGGAAAACATATATTGGGATGTGAATACCCATTATAGTATTTATTATGCCATTTTGGTCTATTATGATGTCATAAAACATGTATTTTATTTATACGGTATTTAATTTTTACCCAAAAATCAGATTGTCTTAGATTATTATGAAAAAATTATCTGTTTGATAAATTATACATACTGATTCCAAAAATGTCATTAATTTGATCTATATAATATTATAACTATGTGAATTATAACTTTTAAAATGAAAAACTGAGATTTATTGAAAATTCATGAGTTTTGACAAAAACAGTTTTCAAACATTAAAAAAATTGCATTTGACATCATAAATATTAAAAATTAATTTAGTATAAATAGAATTAATTTGATAATAATATATTATTAAAATATTAGTTATTTCAAAAATTCAGTATTTCCGTAATATAAATTCTTTAATAATTTATTTTTTGTTTTACCGTATAAAAAATATAATTATTATCAAACTAATTACCTAATCATATACAAATAAGGAACTTATATAATAATAATTTATAGTAATTGTTTTTACAATATTATTAATAAAACCAATACTTAAATATAATGTATATATTCATCGAAGAATAATTTTTACCCGAAATGGAAATGTATCAAATTTTTCTCTTCTTAAAAAATACTTTTTTTTTGAGAAGGAATTGATTGAATAAGACTTTTATTTAAAAAAACAATTCACTAAAAGTAACTAATGCCTTATTAAATAACTCCTTACAAAACCTGCATAAGGACTAAGGGTAATGTGTGCGATGGTGAGAGACTCTTGGGGAGACTCAGATAACATCATCTGATTCGTAATCCTATTAACTTGAAATCATTTATAGTTGATTCAATTATAGATTAACTTCTCGAAACTCATCTTGGAATTGGTTAACAGAGAATCCTAGTTACACAAACAAATTTTCGAGCTCTAAAAAATGAGCTTTGTTTGGCATGAGTCTATTGGATGAGTCCATCCTCTCCATTGTTTGTGTTGAAAGAATTTTTATAAAAAACCTTAAATTTATATCAGCCATGAGATCACTATTCAACAACTATACTTTCAATGGTAATGATACATAATTAGTATTTAAATTAAATTTGATGAAAAAGTTTCAGTTTTATCTATATCCATAAGAAATCTAATTAAATAAAATAAAGGGAATTTTATTCATGAATGTTTGGGTTGTTACAACCATCATGTCATTTTCAAAATAAAGCATTTTTTGAATTTATAAAAAATTGAAAGGAACATTTATTTTAATGTGTACTAAAAAATACAATTTCTAGTCATCAAGACCACTCCGTTTTTCAAAGATTCAACTATAATATTAAAATTTTAATTTTAAATAAAAATAGATTCAAAATATTTTTTGAGAATTTATTTTTAAAAATATTTTCAATGTAAAATAGTATTTTTTATTTTTAAAGAATGTTTTTAATGAACTTTTTATAGTAATTCTATTCAACAATGTCAAAGTACAATTATTTTACTTATACTTTACTGGTAATAAGTTTTATTGATACCAGACTTATTAATTATATAGATTATTTATGCTATGTTTGAAAAATCAATTTATTGAGATTCAAAGTATTGATTCATTTTTGAAGTCATAAAATATCTCCTAAAATAATCACATTCCTATGATCATTAATCATTAAATTTACCCTAAATAACTATTTTATTTGTCATGGATATATTTTGTTTTTCTTAAATTATATATAATTTATATTCATGGTGTTCTACATTGAATGTTATTTGATTATCTGGGAAAATATTGACAAATCATTATACTTTACTCAATATAGATATTTGATGATTAGGCGCATGATTTATGAATTCAGTCATTTGTTCCATATATGAGGAATGATTTGGACATGCAGTGATGGGTGAGGAAAAAATTTATCCACTCAATGAAATTGTAGTCTCACGAGGTGAATTAGTAAGATATCAATGAATCAGGGTTTACCCATATTTTCAATCATTCTTGTGAAAGGAATTAATAGTAGAGGTATCATGATGACCAATAAATAGGTAATTCCTTCATTAAGATTTTAGTTATTATTATCCATTGTATTTTTTCAATGATATTATCTGGTGATTAATTCCTTTTATAGTTATTGATTAAATGAAACGTTTTTTCAGTAATTTACCATTCCATATTTTTATTCCTTTTCTATTTATGGTAGTCTATTTATTTAAATGACATGTCTGTTTAGTTTTTTACCTTTCTATATTGATTCTTTCTTATATATCAATGAAATTTATTGTTTTAAAATGGAATGTGTGTTATATTATTTATATATCCATATTTAGTATTCCTTATTTACTCATGATATTCAAGTTATTTAAATGTCATATGTGTTCAGTTTTTTAACATTCCATATTGATTATTCCTTAACTATTCATTTAGTAATGTTTGTTAAAATGGAATGTTTGTTTAGTTATTTAGATTTTTATACTGATTATTACTTATTTATTCATGATAGTCATGTTATTTAAATAGATTTTTTATTCAGTTAGTTACCTTGAAAATTGATTATTCCATATCTATCCAAGATAGTCATGTTATTTAAATGTATGGTGTGTTCAGTTACTTACCTTTCAATATTGATTATTAATTTTCTATAAATATAAGTTATATAAAGGGTATGTCTGTTCCATTATTTATCTTTATATATTGAATATTACTTATCTATTAATGGAATTCAAGTAATTTTAATGATCTGTGTGTTCAGTTATTTACCCTTCCATTTTGATTATTTCATATTGATTATTATTGATTTACTCATGGTAACGTTCACTTTACAGAACAGTTGTCGATAATTTGAGCTCACCATTATATTTTTTCATTCATTGGATTCTCCAAAGTGTATTTTGAATGATATTAAAGGATATTCTCGAAGGTATAATGATATTACCGAAAACAATTATGGTGTAATTATTTATTTGAAATGTAATATGAGAATCATGTATATATCTAGATTATCAAGACTATTGAACTTCTCATTCATTTTCGATATGATCTCTCGTATCTAGTGAAAAGGTAATAATGTAGAAACTGATTTGGAGATATTAATGTTTAGGTCATTATTGTTGGTATCATTGGATGTTTTTTCAAAACTATAACGTTTTGGCCTGATTGGCCATTAAACCGGTATCCATACCAATCCCCACATGGTCTCAAGTGCATCACCTACTATGATAGAGTATACCAACTAGAAAAGAGGTTCAAATGGTGGTATAGTAGAGAGACTATTCCCCCAGGACCAGAGTCACGTGGTTTGTATGTCAGGTGTAAATCAGTGGACAATAGTGTAAGTAGTAGTAACAAATCTCAAGGAAGAGGATGATAAATATAGTGACTAAATAAATGTAAATGGCCCAAAACAATACACATAATAATGAATTTATTTATGAGGATGCCAAAAGATACAAGCAGGGGCTACAATTGGTAGTAAAACACAATAAAAAAACCAAACTATAACTCCACAAAAATCAGGTGTAGTAGTTCAGTCATGTTCTCCCTAACTCCCAAGTATACAACACTACAAAAGAAATAAATCGATGGACCTAAAATACTTACGATCTTCCCGAGTACCCCATTATAATAGAGACCCAAGAAAGGTGTGATATATAATCCCAGTAGGTCTCCACCAATGATTTCTAGATCAATCAAGTTCAAGAAATATAGAATGAGCAGTGTTCCAACATAGTTGGATACAAGATGATAAATAGATAAATAAATAAATAAAAATTCAGTTAATGTTCCTCAATTGATACATGACCAATTATTCATACTTCATCACGAGCTAAATTTCTGAATGAATAGATCATATAGAAGAAATATATTCAATACATAACATTATATATGAAGAAATAGATGTTGGTTGACCCCAAGAATTTTCTTTCTCTTCCTCATCACACCCCTATGACATCATTCGAGAATTCTCTTACTGTAATAATAAGAGTGATAAAAATAAGGAACCATATGTTATCCATGAAAGGAATCCACCAAATCCAATAATGACACACTGATCCAGTCTAACGAAATACATAAAAGAATCCCAAGGGTCACTATAGGATACCTCGATATAACCAATACCACAGAGTATGTCCAAGGGGACCCATAACATCATCCCACATATCTCTCTAGGTATGGTAAACCCTGATTATGTACCAGGTGTCTCAAATAGGGAATTGAGTATCACATGAGACATGGTGTATAAATATTACTAAAGGTCATGTCCATGGTTTCTCCAAAAGGGAGCCTATGTTACTCAACAGAATAAATAATATTCCCAGAGACACTGTACAAGGAATCTCTGTACTGCACCTAGCATGTAAATTAGTACCTGTCTAGTCATGGTGAGCCCATCCATGAATTCATTAAGTCGAGAATCATGTTATCTCCTGGTCCCCAAGTAGGAGAAGTATATAATTCTAAAACAAATATCATCAATTAAAAAAATCACAAATATATTCTAAACAATATTGCCCCAACATTTAATACAATCTCTATAATTATGAAATAAGTTCAAAAAAGGTATACATAGAGTCTATGCATAAACACAAGGCTATAAGGAAATTTACAAATGGAAATAATTATAAGAAAAATTATGTAAGCATAAACAAAAGGAATTTAATATATTGAATTAGGCACAAGGATTGAGGCATAGGCAATAAGAAATGATGCAGGATGAATAATACAAAAGTATCAATTACACTATATATAATCTAGGGCATCAAATATAAAGCATAAGGAAAAAACAAGAAAATTTAATGCACGATGCATCAATCTAAAGGGAAAAAATCATGGAATAGAATTCATCTATATTAAATTTATATATTTCTAGAATTAATTAATGGTGAAACACATGGAAAAGGGTTATCAATGAATAAAGGATCAAGTCATTTTACCCCAAAAGAAACACACTACTATCTAATTGGAAAGAGTTATGTAAATTGGTACATTGGTTAAATCCCAACATTCAAGGGTTATAACAGACATGGTAACTGGATAAATGTAGTTTATTTAATAAAAAATTGGAGGCACTAGAAGATTGCAGTGTGCGGGAAAAAGGTACAACATTGAAAACATAATTAAACATTTGAAAATGATCTATACCACCTGACTTATTCTATGGATGTTCCACACATCCAATATTGATGCCTGACTTGGCTTGGTTTAAGAGAAATCAGAGAAGTGGATGAACGCCCTAAAAATATAACAAAATTGGTCCCACAAAAATAGTTCATATAGGGAGAAGATAATGAATAAAAAATAAAGGTGATTTTTAAACATATCTGGGGCTCTCTAATTCACCTAACGGTGATCGAATTGGAGGTCATATGAGGGAGGTCTTTCAAAAACTAGAAGTGGAAAATAGGTAGATCAATACTGAAGGAGAGGCACTGCTCACAAGAGGGAAGAAAATAGGGAAATAAATAAATGTATGGAGGGGATAATGGGAATTTATCCCTATTAAATAAGACAAACTGTTTGGCCACATGGTCAGCTAAATTGTGCGCCAACCATGATTAAGGAACTACCCAAGAACCCCCTTACAAGGGTATACTAGACTGTTTGGCTAACTGTGTGTAGCCAATGAAAAATAATACAACAGAAAACTAAAGAATGTTTTAAAGTTATGAGTCTACTCCCAATTGTTTAGATCAAATGATGTTGGTCATCCTTCTCTACTACACCAATCCCCATGGTTTCTGACAAATTGTGTTTCCTTCATACTAGTTCCTTAAAATTGAATTTTAGGCTCCGATGCTCCCAAAAATTAATGGAACACCCAATGGCTCCCATGGGCCTTAAAATATGTTTAAAAACCCATTAAAATATTATAGGTCACATAATTCAATTTTATTCTTGTAATACAAAATTGACCATCCTCTAAATGAAAATATCAAATTCCTTAAGAGTTTCATCCAGTCAAAAAACATGGGATGCTACAATTTCCCCACCTTAAAAATTATTATCCACAAGAAGCCTTGTGGAAATGAATAAAATATCACTCAACCTAACTAGGTCATAAATTATTTTTCAAATAGTCACATTACATTTCCAAACTCCCAATGAACCTTCTTGAAAAACCATAACATACAACACAGAAATTATAGAAACACAAGAAAACTCGTTTTTTTAATACTAAAACTTTATGATAGTGCCTACCCAAGCCCAAATTACCCGATACATGATCAAATTTTCATATATTTCTCCAAGATGTTATAAAGTTTTTAAAACAAAAACTTATTCATAGTATACCACAAATAGAACAACATATTTAAGAATTCCCTTAGCGCTCTGACAATGCTCTTGGAAGGATTCACTTCTTAAACGGTCGGTCGACTAACAATTGGCCATAGAGCTATAGTCGAGCCAATATTTCATAAAAATTAATAGGGAGATACTCACTATACTAGCATGAATTATACAATGTAACATTAATAATTTTCTCACTGAGCACATAAAATAAGAAAGAAGGATAATCATTTGAAGCATCTTTGGAGGACTACTCTTAAAACAGTTGACTTGGATGGTTGGTGTACACCATTACTGAACACAATGACCTTTCGATATAAGAGCCTAGATATTTCTATGATCACACTGAAATAATCATATAACGATCTTCCAATAACATCCCTATCCAAAAACCCCACATTAAGATGTCGTGCCCCATCACAAACATGGGTGCATGGATGATCCAGTCCACTATATTGACACAATTTTTTAACAACCATTTTGATCCTAATTAAAGTATAGTGTAAACATAGAATCATAAAATAGATTCCAAGGAGTTCATAAAAGGAAAATATTAAATTGGATTAACAAGAAAAATTTTGGTACAAGGGTGAATGCTGATATACGAAGAACACTAACTGAGTCCAAAGAATAATTCTACTGGAGATCAAGTAAAAAGAAAATAGCTACTATCCATGAATCTATAGATGTCATTACAACATGGGAACCTAGGTATCACTTAGGATCAAACATCAATCCATGAACAAATAATATTCAAAATCTCACATTGATATATTCCACTAAACAAGATCAATGACATTTATATTTATTGTGGTGTGTAATTGATTCCCTCTTAGTGTACACTGAAAATGTCAAGATATGGGACATGATCCTCATTTATCCAAAATTACACTAAAATGATTTCAATGGTATCCAAAAATAACTTGAGAAACTTCCAATCTCATGAGGAAAACTACTCTGTATAGTTTCAAACAAACCTTGCTAGCTGAAGAAAGGAAGAATAGTCGAACCATTATTGGGAGCTTGTTTTAGATAAATTTCACATTCACCTATAAATGAAAGAATTTAACTAATCACATTGACTTTACCACTTTATGAATCCTAAGATATCTCAATCATAGAAACTAAGGCACATACCCTTCCACGGGTGTCTTTACTGGTTCCACCTACATCGAAGAACAACAAAATCATTCTATCTTGAAAGCAACAACTTTAAACAAAATATTACCAGCCATATGAAATTTTATAAAATACTTATAATTTCCAATTGGTTTGTTCTTTTTTGGGATCCCACTACATGGTGGACATGCTACTCTACATCTGAAATGACACTCCCACATTAAAATTTTCCTAGTCAGTATTTACTGATAAATGGAGTCATCCCACAACAGACACTAATTTGACCATTGACAATGGGTTCTATATGTAGACAAAACACTTTAACAAATGTTAAATTAAAATTATAGATAAATATCTTCATAATTAATCTATATTAGTGTCACATTCAGACATACACAAGACTCTCCTCTTTTGTAACACCCATGTGTGCCACCAAAATGGTCATAAGAGACAAAATAACTAACCAACATGTAAACAACTTCATCCTCTTACAAATTAACCTTGATAATTCTAAGGAGTTTGATTTTTTAGAATCTTATGTTACTGTACTACATATATTACCCATGAACATAACACCACAACCTAAATCATACTTGGGTATCACTAAACATAAATAGTTTGATGTCCTATTTTATCCCCTCAATGGGTACTGCGTGTACATATATAGTACTACCTATGATTACAAGAGAAAATGACTCAGCCATGATATTATCCATAACCATATTACTATATTCTTTCAAGTATCTGATTTCCAGTGAAAATGATCTAAACAAGATTTGTATTACTCTATATGACTAAAAAATAAGCTGATGACCTCTAGAGACATCCAATGTAAAAAAAGAAAGAAAAGAAGGGTTACATGAGGTCACAAGTTTTCAAAAACACTCCTTGAAAGACTAGTCAACTAGAATTGATCATTTAATAGTTTTGTCACTAATAGAAAATGTCAAAAAACACAATACCAATCATCAAAAAGGGTGACATTTTTGTAACTAAAATTCCCACATAGACAGCAGGACTGGAACAATACCATATGATAGAAAATGGTCACAAGGTACTTGCAAAGGATTCTAATATTTGATGACACTACATACAATAGGGCATCCCAATACCAAAAATATTAAGTGTCTACCCTAACAATAGATCACTCTATAGAAGTTCATTTGGCTATAGAGCCAATAAATTATGTTTGAGTGATATTAGAATATCCCTAATGAAAACATCTACACTCCAATTCTAAGGAAATACAAAGGAACACAAAACTACCAATATATAAGGTCCAGACCAATAAAACCGCTCTAGTTTCCATTTTATGGGGTCAAAGAAAAACAAAATTTAATTATTTAAATATTTATAGGTTTATTTTTAATGAAATAATAATACTAGTCATTAGAAAAAGAATCTATAAAAGTTCGTAAGGAAAAATAGAAAAGTTATATTAAACATCCTTTTTACGAATTTTTTAATTTTTTGTAATCCATTTATAATTAAGTTATATCATCACATAAACCCCATTTTAAACACCATTCATTTATTTATAAGAATTCACAATTGGTTTAGTTAAATAAAATTTCAATTTAGATATATAGAGTAAAACACCATTTAGGTCGTAATTGGAATTATAATTAACCAAGTCATGATAAAAATGAAGATAAATGAAAATTAAATGGTATTCTATTAACTAAAGAGTTACATTAAATAAGGATTCCACTTTTTGTTTACGTGAAAATCTATATTGGTAGTCATGGGAACTTGAAATGACTATCATTACAAATCATGAGTATACCCCCATGGGATTAAGCACTAAGGTATAGAAGATAGGGTAAGGAAAGCCTAACACGGTCTGATCAAGACAACCTAGCTTCCACTAAAACAATTGAAAAAAATTAAGAATTTATAAATAAAAAACTCCCTTATAGAGTATATTTCATAAGAATTTGCACCATGAAAACCCCACATGGGTCATGCCAAGTCGATCTCATAATGGCATGCACCAACTGAACTACAAGAGTCTAGCTGTGAATTTAGGAAATTTGGCCATACAGTTCATCATTCAAAATTAATTGATGTATAATATCTTATAATAGAATCAAAATTTAATTTTAATGATCAAAATATTTTATATTTACTAATATGTCTTGAAATATAAGTCTCATAAATGATGGTTCAGTTATATAGGTTACCACTTCTCAATTTATAAATCACCCATACACTATACATGTTACATGTATCTGACATCTAAAAACAACGATTTTATCTCATATTAAAATAAAATTTAATATCCTCAACATATATACAATAGTATCTAAGTATATAAAGTGAATCTATAATGGTTTGATATATGGGTCACCCTATTTGAATTCGTAAAGCACACATACATATTAAAAATTGAAAATTGAATCCCATATAACAACAACTATAAATGGTTCAGCCCTTGGAAACAATGATTCATGGATCGAACATTTCATATTTGATTACTAAGGTGTCACAATCAATATGTGTGGGAGACATTGTTGAGGTTCATGTTATGACATTAATAACCAATTGGACATTTTAAATATTATAAAAAGTCATGAAAAACAAAAGAATTACTTGTGGTATAATATGGTAAAGAAGTAGTGAAGCTTGATAATTAACCATCGAGGGATACTCCATTACTAGGGAAACACAAAAAACATGTTACAAAATCATAAAAATCATAAAAATCATAAAAATAAGGAATAAAAATAAAAAAAATACAAATTATACACATAAAAATGATATACACAATAATAAAAAGAAATCTCTATGTAGGTAAAAGCTAACCATGCTACTAAAGCTCATTTCATGGTATATAATAGGTAGGAAAATAAAACACAAGGAACATCCATAATTTCAAATTGTCTTACAGTTAAATCTACATGGAATGGAATATGCATGGTATGTGAATTACATTGTACCTATCATGATGCATGTACCGATACTTCCTCACAATAATAGGGAAATAAGAAATTTTATAAATCTAATTAATTAATAAGAATAGGAAAATAATCCAATCACTCAATGTAAAATCATAATCAACTGTAATAATGAGCAACATGAATGACAATCCAATCCATTTACACTTGTACATTTTCTTGTAACTGGGTTGATCACGTAAAATAACGTCTACTTACCAAGTGTTGACACATTCCTAGTATCATGTCTACCTCTAATGAACCATTCTTGATGTCAATGGATATTAAATACTTTTTGAGGAATACAAAATACTTTTCAAAAAATCGTTCATAATGACCGTATTAGTTTAGTGTATTTGGAAACTAGGAAAAATAAACAACTAGTTCATAAAACATTTATATCATCTCATACTTTTTCATTCATAACTATAACCCCCTTTTGACACATCATATTTAATTCCTTTCTTCATATCTTAAAGAAAAGAAACATAAAAAGGTGTGTGCTTAATTATTCAGTCAGCGTAAAAAAGTGAGATATCAATCATATTATAATCATAATACCAAATTAATTGGCAATTGAAAATCCTATCCTGGATATCAAAGATCATGATATCATGTATAGAATAAATCATAATAGTTCATAAAGAATAATTGAACATATTCCCAAATGGAATAACCTAAGACATGAATTTTTAATAGTACACATAATTAGAGAAGTCATTTAGTATTTGTTAAGGATCTTTTACAAGGCTATCATAGTGGAAAAAAGTCCCTTAATGAACCAAGTTCACTCCTCGGACCAGCCATGTATTATTGAACTGGGTTTAATTTCCATTTCTACCTGGTATTACTAAACCTTATTCATTTCCCATTCATTCCCCACCTATATCATGAGATATAAATCTCTATAAATTGAATTTGAGGGATATATAGGTCCCAAACCACTCATAATGAAATAATTCCTAGGTGTTCTAGAAAAACAAAAATCATTCATCATAGTGTTACATAAAGAATAAACTTGGTTCCTTAAACATCATTCCATCATAACATAATACATGTAAATCTAATGGATTTGAATGATATAATTCCATCATAAACATAATAAAACAATATGAATAATTTGGATACTATACATGAAATATTTCCCTGATAAAAATTGTCATCTTATATGGAAAATAATTTTAACAAAACAGCTGAATGTAATTATTGAGCAAAATATCATTTCTTCTTTAAAAATGTTTTCTTCTTTTAAATTGCAGCATAAATTTAAAATTAAGTAATTACATTTAAATTATCTCTGAAATATTGTAAGGTAATATTCATGTAAAAATGGTTTTATGAAAGCATAAAAATCCATTTTTGTCATACAAGTTAAAAGAAAAATTCATCTCATTCTTTTGCTGGATAAGTTAAAAATTACCTCGTACCGAAAATTACAAAAGATTAATTTTATAATATTTATTAAAAAATCAACAATGGGTAAAATTGACAGAAATATTTTTTATAATAATAGTAAGAGTATTTTATACTACATATTTAGGAAACATTGACATCGATGATAAATATTCCATATTTAATACTTACGTATAAACAATATCATATAATAATGAGATTGTAAAATTATCCCTTGACTTGGTTCTGATTTCTATTATATGTATTAGAACCTATTTTATAATGATTTAAATAATGCCATTAAATTATTCCAAAATAATATTCATTTTAATGATATTTTATATGATCATATTATCACCTAGTTAATAATATTTCATTATTATCCTTCTTTCGCGTGTTAATTGCTTCATTTTTTCTTTGTATGTGTTTCCTTATTGGTACCATTTTTTCATCATTGGTTATAGTTATATAATTTTAATAATGTTTTTATTGTATTAATATCATATTTATTCATTATATAGATTTATATATATTCTAGTTTTAAATTATATCATGGATAATGAATCACATTGCGTTGTGGTGACGATATGCCATATGTATGCACAAGCGATGATATTATTCTTTTAATTATGAAGTGGTATGGAATTGGATGGTATATATATTGTTATAGAACCAATTTCATCATATAATATTCAAATTTAGTTATTATTTATGTCATTATACCCATCTATGTAAAGTGATGATAAAAACAGATGACATTATGGTGTGGAGACGATATGTTGTATGTATGCACACGTGGTGATTTCATTTTTCATCGGATGGATAGAAGTTTGAATATAGTTTTTATATTATCGTAATAAAATCTATGAATATATGTGATATTGGATGTATTACTTTATAATATAAACAAATCATTATGATTAATTTGAAGAAGAAATATTTTTGAAATAATCAATATAGGATATTTGCCATTTCTTCAATGAGCTCCCTCTATATCTCTTCTTAATGGAAGTATAGATGTTATTTTGAGAAGAACAGAACCTATACAATGTTACTAGGTAATTTGAGAAGGTAAATCGGTAGGATAAATCCATGCTTTATGACAAAAAGAGAATTTTGGTAGTGGGGGAGTAGGTGCCCTATTATAAATGATGTGAGTTTCTCTTTTGAAATCTCCCAAAATATTAATTTTTAATAAAATATAATATCACTTAAAAAACTTAAAAATATCATATTTTTAACATGATATTAATGATGTTTGTAATTACATAAAATAAAATTTTTATAAAATTATTTCTTTTAATTTATACCTTATCGTTTTAATTAAATGTTAGTTATTATATTTTAATATTAATTATGATAACAAAAGCTTCAATATTATATGAGTGTAATTTATACTAATGTTATGTCAATTATATCATAAATGAATCATTTATAATATGTTAAACCAAATTATAATAAATTTATACTTATTAGAAGTATTTTACGATTTAAAAAAAATCATTATTCTATCAAAATATCAATTGTGTTAATTTTGACACTATTCAATTCATTTATTACTAAAAATATCAACATAGGATGTTATCCGCAAATATAATATTAAATTATATTCCTAATGGGTCAAATTAATCTATAAAATTAGTTGGATATATTAATTAATCAAAATTATATTTATTTTAATATTTTAAATAACATTAATTTGATATTTCCATTTATACAATGATTAAATAATAGTTTTGTATAATTATTAAATATAATTATTTGTTGGGTAAAAATGTAAAAAAACTACCATGAAGAATAAAAGTCTTATATCATTAAAATTAATATTTATTTTTCAATATATATTCTATAAAATTTGATATTAAAAATGTCAAATTTATTAAAACATGAATGTGACAACTTTAACATCACTTTTAATAAAATATTATAAGTGTCTCAATATTTTCCATGGAGTTGAAAATAGTCAATAACATGAGAATTGGATAATTATGGTCTAGATACACTTGGTAAATAAGGTTTTGTCATGTTTTTTGGTCTTTTATGGTTATTATCATTTTAATTAAAATAATTTTATTGATTTATCATCAATTAAATAATTTCTGCATCATTATTGTATATTCCTATATGGTAATTATTTATATACTAAAAATTAAAAATAAATTACCATGATAAATAAAAACACATTATTTTTCATATGAGATTTCATAGTTGAACTCATATTCTTCATAAACATATAATAAAAATTATATAGTTATTAAAATTTTAGTGAGGCATATATTACTTTTCCTTAAAAAATATATATTAAATTTCATAAACTCATCCAAGTGGCTTCCAAAGGATTCCATTTTGACCAAAATATGATTTAGATCAAAACAAACTCGTCTAATAATATTAGGAAAACTATCTGGGTAATATAAGAATATAATATTTACCTTTAATTAAGGGATTTACTTTTTAACCATATTTATAAAACATTACTTATGCTACTATTCATCATGCACACAAAAAGATATTAACATTATTTTTACACACTAATTCCAAACATCGAATCCTTTTTTCAAAATAAAAAACAAATAATTTTTAGTTATTAATTTTATATTAATATCATTGTCAGAATGAGAAAAAATGTTTTAAAAGTTAAATCATGGAAAATGTTGACATGTTTTTAAATATAAAATCATGGTAAAATTAATTCTAATGAACCAACTTAAATTAATTAATAAAATTATAATATGTTTAAACATTAAATCTATCCAAATATATTCTTTAACATTACAAATGTAAAAAATTGTTAGAATGTTTTTTAAAATTGGTGCGCCATCAAATGGTGGAAAATATTATTTTTTGAATAATATTTTGTTTATCTGAAAATTTGAATTTGTTATTATATCATGTCTAGAAAACATATAAGATGAATTATAAATATTATATTTATTATATTAAATATATACATCTTTATTCAAATCCATCAAGAGTGGTATTTCATTTTATAAACTCTCTTATTTTCATTTGACGGGTTTTTCATAAAAACATTTCCTTTTTTAAGGTTTAATTTTAATTTTTAATGAATTGATCATCAAATAATTAATTATATGTATATGTGTAAATAAAATTTTCATAATTCAGTAAATATTGTTCAAACCCTCCATTATAATTTCTAGGTCATAAGGTAACCTAGTAATATTTAGTGGTTCTCTAAAAATCTGTCTTGAATGAAATGAAATCTATCAGAAGAACAAGAAATTTTCTGTAACATGTTCTTATAATAGTGTTGTGTATACCAAAATATACCTTATTTTTATTGGTAATGTAATATTATCTTTGTGTAGTTTACAACTCAATATATCAATGAAATTAATGAAATCTTCCTCATTAAAATATCAAGGTGTTATATTCTAACCCCTTTAAAATGAATTTCTCCCTAAAATTTTGATTACATTATAAAAGGAATAATATTTGAATGTTTATTTTATTGAAACCCACATCATACAAAATTATACTAAAATATCCTTTAAAATGGAAATTTAGAAGTATTATAGTTAACCAAATTCACTCAGAACAGGGTTTCCACCTAGGATAACATAGGTGGATAGTTAATACATTGATATTTAAGAGAAATATATCTATCAAGTTCTGATGAAGATATATATAGAAATTTGTTAGGATAAATTAAACTATAAAAAATCATTAAATTTGTGATATTTTGAGGGACCATTTGATTCATCAGATCAGAAGGTAGTAGGATAACATTTTTGGTTTCAAGATCCATTCAATAATATTGATGTATTATTCATGAGAATAAATACATAATATATTTCCATATAATATCACTGTTGTTCATGAATTTAACAATTTACACTTCATCTATTATTCAAATAGATGTAGGGGAATTTTTAATTCCTAATGAATTATAAGATCATGCAATCCATTCATAGATTGATAGTTCATTTTATCTATCATTATCAGGAAAAAAAAGGCTAGCATAAGTTATAAAATATTCTTAAGTATACCTATAGTGATATAATACATTATTCTAATAAAAATCATCTGAATATAAACATTCCATAAATTGAGGACCATAAAATACTTCTAAGAACTGAGGATCTAAAAAATTACAAAGAGGTGGACTAGCTCTGCTTAAAATTTATCCCCCATATATCACAAGTTTTCTACTATTGGTCACATTCCAAACATGAGAATTCCTTCATCATGTATCCTATTGAAATATTCTAATAAATTTAATTTCATTAAAACCAAAGGGAAAACCTACACAATTTCAAAAGTTAACTCTTTACACATACCATAAATCCCCAAAATTTAATATACTTCATCATGATATCATTAATTACTTTTTTATCATATCAGTGAATAGGTCATTAAAAATATCAAACGTCTCATTACTCATTTATCCCAACATTATGAAAAAAATAAGGGTTATCATTACCATAATTTTCATTCCAAAAATATCTGATTCATTTTTCATGGTTACGAGTTCCACATAGAATATACTCATAAAATCATATGGAAAACCAAAAATTGAAGAATTCCAAGATATTTCATTGTTTTATCAAACTATAAAAGTTATTCTATAGCATTATTTTGGAATCTCATTACATAAACACTAAATAATTCCTCTACTTCGTTGTTGTACTCTACATCACCAATATATATTACATTTGATTTTTTTTAGCATTAATAGGTTGCTAACATTGATCATAATCGATAAACATTGGATTAGGGAATTTGTTAGCATAATTCCCCATTTCCTTGCACTTGTGGCATTAAAATGTGAGAGTTGGAATCTATGTAACCTTACTCTATTAGTATCATTACCGATATTTTTCCAATTACATCGGAACTCAACAGCCCAATGAACTTATTTTATACACATAAAAATGTAATAGTCCATTTAAGAGAATAAATACAATGATTATTTACACATTTTGAGAATAAGGAAATTCTCATATTATTTTCATCGTGGTTTTTAAAATTTCCCTTGAACTCCATCTGTTGTTTCTTATCAAAACCACAATATTGATATGAAACCCCAACCTCAAATTATACCTTAATACCAAAAAACACACTATATTTATATCTAGTAATTTCTCTTATGTATGACTACATTATAATGCATAGTTTCAATCCACTGAAGTATCGATTAATATTATTTGATGGTTGGATAATAATGCTAGAAGTGTACCTTGAATGTCTTGTAAAAGTTTCCTCATATGTACCAAAAGATTTGTAATCTTTTTTCACAATATATAGGAACTCATTTATTGTATTTATATAAAGAATATGAATAACATAATTATTGAAAAATATGTTATTTAACTCATCCCATACCATGGAATCCATTTCATCTTGTTGACAAATATTATTTATTAGTGGCCACCACTAGTTCGCTTCACGTTCTAAAAGCAAAACCGCCAAAATGACATTTTCATGTTCCAAACAATAAAGGACAGAAAATATATTTTTACTAGTACAGATCTATTATACAGAAATAGGTGGATCAGAAGACCCAATGAATGATGGTAAACATTTCCTCATGAAGGAGTCAATAGAATATAGTTCCCTTCTTTTCATGTTTGGAAGTATAGAATAATTTATAGCATTTGAAAGTATAGATATAATATTTTTCATTACACCTCCAATAAAATTAGGTTTTTCCTGTGGAAAATCATTGTCTGTCCCATTTGATTCATCATTAACCTAGTTTCTTTAGGCTCCACCCACTATATAATAACCAAAAAGAATAATGTGAGAGAAAATAAACATACTTGGAAATTAACAAAACTAAGGGGAGGTACATTCAATCCCTAACATATAATGTTTAATCCTTGGTCACCATTTATCATTACCAAAATTCAAGGATTTCGAACTATAATTTTACTTATAATTAGAGATGTTACTAGAAATATCCTTTAAAATAACTATTGTGGCATCACTAAATATTTCTCAACCCTATTTCCACTGGATAACTAAACATTCACTCTGATACAAACTATAAAAACCAAAGATTGATGTAGATGGATATTAAATATATTTTTTGGAATTCACAATACATTACACAAATATATTCCCAATGACCATATTATATTACTGTCTTTGAAAATTGGGATACATAAACAATAGGTTCATAAAACATCTAAATCGTCTCCTTATTTTATCTTCATAACTACAACACCTTTTTTGACACATCTTACCTAATAACCATCGTCACATCCTAGGGAAAAGGAACATTAAAATGACTGAGCTCAGATGCTCAGTAGGGGCAAACAAGGGTTATTTCAATCATATCCTAATTATAATACATAATAAAATAACAACTTAAAATTGTATCATGATTATCAAAGATCAAGATATCATGACATGGAATGAATTATAATAGGGAATAAAGAATCGATGAAAATTTTCCCACTAGGAATAACATAAGTCATTGAATTTTTTTAATATACATTTGCAAAGAAAATACTTTCATATTGGTCAAAGATCATTTCCAAGACCATCATAGTGGAGAAGGTTCATTACTGAACTGAGTTCACTTCTCGTTCTAGATATGTATTACTGAACTGGGATTACATCATGATCCATACCTATATTACTGAACCAATATCATTTACCATTCCATCCATGTCTACGTAATTAGATATAAATCATTAACCAATGAATTATAGGGAGATATAGGTCCCAAGAATATCATATTAGATCATTCATATGTTTTTTTAAAAAAAATATAAATCATTAATTATAACATAACCCAAGGTATAAATTGGGTTTATTAAATATCATTCAGTCAGATAAAAAAATATTTAAAATGAAAGGGTTTTATAAATAAAATTCCATCCTTAACATAATAAAAAAATATGAATAATAGTGATGGTATAGTTGAATCTTTTTCCTAATAAAGAATGTAATATTAGATGGAATCTACTGTTTATTGAGTATATCAAATTAATAATTGATGAAAATATTATTACATCTTCAAAACTCTTTATTTACTAAAAATTTCCATGAATTTCAAAAGAAAATAATTTATTTGAAATTAACCTTTGTAACACTCTGCCCCTACCTCATTGGCTTGAGGAGCCAGTGTGGGTACTTGGCCTTAAGCAACATTCCCAAGGCGCCAAAGGATGGCCATAAATGTCGAAGGCTTTGAGAAAGAAATTGGGGAATGATTTTCCTTTAACAAAAAACCATACACTACCAACCACTATATAATTAATATCAATAAAAACATTCAATCATGCCTCCTCTATGGACAACCATGTTGTTCCAAAATACAACCAAAAACCAATACAACCAATACCATATCAGAGTACTATGCAGAAGACTAAAAAAAGACCCAAAATAAGCCAAGACACCCTTCATGGCTCTACACCAAGCTCCATGCTCCAAGCTCCACCTAGACATCACGATGCAGCACTAAATCAGGGTGATGCCTTACCATTGCCCACATCATGGTACACAACATCTGCATAGACACCAACATGCCAAACCACGGGGTGAGTACTAATACTCAGTAGGATTTCCCCAAATGACTTCCCTACACATAACACTAGGATATAACCATTATAACATTTATTTAAAACAATTTATATAAAATAATTACAAGTGAAACCACTTTCATAAGCCATGAACGCCCTTACCAAGCCATCATAACCAAAATAAGAGCCCATGAGAATTCCAACCAAACATTCCACAAGCCATTCCATCATTTACACACAAGAAAAAGAATTTCCATCTTGAAAAAAAATGCACAAAATACCAAAACAACCAAATGGTGGAGCTTCCATCCAACCCATTTACCCATTCACACCTAGTGTTACTTCCTGACCACAACCAAACGGTGGAGCTTCCATCCAACATGTTCACCCATTCACACCTAGTGGCACTTCTAATCCACTTATCTTTTGATGGTGGCCCTTCCGTCCACTATCCATCCCCTTTTTAAAGTTGTACTTCTCACCACATACACACAACATTCCAATCAATCAAAACAAATCATATAACCCACCAATGTAACAACAACATGCCATCAACCAATTACATCACATACCAATCCACTTCAACAAATCAACCATTTATTGAAAACCATTTTCTATGCCAAACCACATTTCAATAAAAGCAACGCCTTTATTGGAAACCATTTTTCAGCAACAATTTTGCCAAATCAATGTCAATAACCCATTTTATAGTCTCTATTTTAAAATCCACTACAAGATCCTTTCACCATAAAACCCCCTTTTCAAAAAATCCCCAAAACATCACCAAAGGGATTTCCAACCAATTTCACCCAAAAAATAAAATTTAATTTTTCCGCACAACAAATTAATTGTAACAAAGAACGACTACTTCTACCCAAGTGGTGTCGAGATAGAATCCACCTACCTTTAGGGTTCTAGAAAACTCGACCCACAAGCAACAGAACCTCAAATCTTGCGAACGCACCACTGAAACCTCTCTAGATCCCCTTACCTTACCATCACAAGCCATAAAATCAACATCCAAGGAAACAATAACTCATGATCTACACACAACAAGTGTTTATCTATAAAACTAAGAAAGAGGAAAGAGTAGATCTAGAGGAAAACACAAAGAACCCAATAAGAGAGACTTACTCGGGATAAACTACCTTTAAACCACCTCTAAAACCCTTCAAAATGCTTCCAAAAAGTATGGGAGAGCACCTCTAACCCTTGAAAACCAAAGAACCCGAGTGAGGCTCAAGTGAGAGATAATTTGGAGTAGAAAGAGACAAGCTCGAGTGACCCCATGTTTTAAAGCCCTACTTTTAAGTGGCCACATGGTTATCCCGCACGGTTTGGAAAATTGTACGCTAACTGTGAACGTGCTACTGCCTCGAGAGAGAGGTTCTGCATGGTTGCCTCACATAGTTTGGAAAACCGTGCGCAGTCCATATGAAGCCTACTGTCTCCCCCTACATGGTTTCCTGGAGCATCCACATGGTTTCCCCTAACCGTGCTCAAACTTTTTTCCCTTAGAAAATCCTCCAAACTTATCCAAAACTATTCCAAACTCTCCCAAACTCTTCACAACTAATCACATGAACTTTAAAAACATAAAAATGCATAAACAAAGGCCATATAACATAAAACTGGGGTACTACATTCTCCCCAAAATTGGACTTTCCGTTCCCGGAATGTAGTGAACCCGACCTTTGCATAAAGAGCTCGAGCCACTGCTCGACCATCTCTTTCTCCTGATCCCTTGTCTCATCTTGAATCTGGCCATGTCACCAAAATACATGAACTAAACCGATACTTTTACCGTGAAAGACTTTCTCCTGCCTGTCCACAAACTGTATTAGCATGTGCAGCAACGAAGAATCTGGTTCTATCTTGACATGATCACATCAAATCACATGGTCACGATTCGGCGGATACTTTTTCAATTGTGACACATGAAACACATTGTGAACCACATTGAACCTTGGTGTAAAATCAAACGATAATCCAACTCACCAAAAAGATCAAGATTCTCAAAAGGTCTAATATACCTCATAGATAACATTCCCTACTTCCCAAACTGACGATGTCCCAACCTAGGAGAGATCCACAATAAAACATGATCACTCACCTCGAATGACAACGGCCGTCGATGATGATCCGCATATGATTTCAGAAGACTCTAAGACATCTCTATTCAATTCATGATCAACTTGATTTTCTCCGTAGTCTTCAAGACAAGGCTCGGTCCAACAATCGAGGACTCACCCATTTCCACCAAACATAGTAGAGAACAACCCAACCTCCCATAAAATGCTTCAAACAGAGCCATATGAATGGATGCATGATAACTGTTATTGTACGAGAACTCAAACAACGAAAACTTCTCCTCCCACGAGCCACCAAAGTTCATAACACAAGCCTGCAATATATCCTCCAATGTTTGTATCATCCTCTCAGATTGACCATCGGTATGAGGGTGATACACTATACTCATGGTCCAATTAGTTCCAAGGGCTTGTTGTAAGTATTTACATAAACGAGATGTAAACCTCGGGTCTCTACCAGATACAATCGAAACCAGAACACCATGCCTCTTTACCACCTCCCGCATATAGAATTTGGACAGGTCCTCCTCCATATGAGATTCACGAATCGGGATGAAATGGGCAGACTTCGTTAGCCGATATACTATCACCCAAATGGCATCATGATTTCAGACCATTCATGGGAGACCTGTGACAAAATACATCACTATTTTCTCCCACATAGAGACAGTGATTGGTAAAGACTGCAACATTTTTACTGTCCTCTAATGCTCTCCCTTGACCGGCTGACAAGCCAAGAATCTCAAAATAAACTCATCCACTATCCTTTTTCATACCAGCCCACCAAAACTGTGCTTCCAACACTTTATACATTTTCTGAATTCTAGGATGAACAGACCACATGGAATGATGGTATGCCCTAAGAAGATTCTCCTAACCAGAAATTGGTACAACCAGCTGATTCTGAAAAAAAAAACCGAATCTCCATTCAGTTTCCAACCCTCACTGGTCTCCCAACAATTGAGTCTCGACCTCATGGTCACAAACTCAGAATCAGATATCTGCGCCTCTCTAACCAAGCCGACTAAGTCTGGAATCAACAAAACTAGAAATAATACATCTCTATCTCCCTGGTCCTCATATTCCAACCACATGTTAGCTATAACCGACATCAACTACCACTGCTCTGATACCTGTTTCACCACCTGAGCATATGATTTTCTACTTATTGAATTTGCCACCAAATTTCTCTTACCTAGTGTGCACATAAAGTCAAAATCAAACATATGGAGATATTCAATCCATCTCAATTTCCTCATGTTCAAATCTCATTGTGAGAAAAAATGATTCAATATCTTATGATCTGTATATAATAAGAATTTCTCACTGAATATATAACGACGCCACACTTTCAAAGCATGCACCACTGCATCCAATTCGAAATCAGAAGTTTGGTAGTTCTTCTCATGCACCCTCAACTACCGTGAGCCATAAGAAACTACATGATTTCCTTGCATGAGAACGCACCCCAACCCTGATCTCGATTCATATCAATACACCACATACCCTTTTCCTGGTTCTTCCAAAACCATGATTGGTGCTTATGTAAGGCGACCCTTTAGCTATTCGAAACACTGCTGACACTATTCATTCCACTGGAATGGAACATTATTTCATGTCGATGTAGTCATCATTGAAGAAAAATATGAAAAATCACAAACAAAATGCTGATAATACCCAGCTAGAATAAGGAAACAACAAATCTAAAACACATTCTTTGGTGGTTTCCATGAGATAATAGACTCTATCTTTTCTGGATCCACTGAAACACCATTTTTAGAAATTACATGGCCATGAAAATAATCTTCCAATATCCAAAAGTCACACTTTGACAATTTGGCTTGTAACCAGTTATCCCTCAAGATCCATAGAACTGTCTCCAAGTGATGATCATGCTCCACCCTAGTATTTGAATACACCAGAATATCATCTACAAACACCTCCAAAAATGAATCTAGCTATTCTTGAAATATCTAATTCATCAATTCCATAAACACCCATGGCACATTCATTAGACCAAAGGGAATAAAAACATATTCATAATGGCCATATCTACTTCTGAAATATATTTTAGTAATATCATCCTTCCTCACCTACAATTGATGATATCTTGACCTCATGTCGATCTTGGAGAACCACTGGGATCCCCTCAACTAGTTGAATAAATCATTAATTTGTGGAAGTGGATATCTGTTCTTTATCTTAACTTGGTTAACTCTATGATAATCAATACAGAGCCTCAAAGTTCCATCTTCCTTTTTCCCAAACAACACCGGTGTTTCCCACGTGGACGTGCTAGGTGAATAAACCCATGGTTTTCTAACTCTTCCAACTAGACTTTCAATTATTGCAATTTAGTAGGGGTCATATGATAAGATGGATGTGAGATAGGACTTCTCCCCAGAAGGAGATCAATCATAAACTCCACTTCTCTTATGGGAGGTAACCCAAATAATTATTTTGGGAAAACATAAATGAATTGATCCACCACAGCTAGAATAAATCTCTTCTCAACACCGATTACTGATTCCAACGACAATGCCACCAACGGATACGATAACGTGCCCACTGATAGTGCCATCAAACCCGCTGCAAACTTCCTTTTATGCCTCTCTCCTCTAAAGAGATGTCTAATTCCATTGTGTGTCATAAAAGACATTTTTTCTGCATCACAGTCAATGTGAGACTTAAACGTCGCCAACCAATCCATTCACAGGATTACATCATACCCATCCATCTCAAGCCCTGATAAATTCCACATTATCTCCACCTCACCCACAAGGATACAACATGATCTACACAAGAAGGCTCGACAATATCTTTGACCCAGAGGAGTTCGATGTTTTCAAACCAAGGGCATCATTTCTACCCTTAATCCCAGCAAATCAATCACATGTGCAGCAATAAAAGAGTGTGAAGCACCAGTATCAAACAATAGTTACATCAAGGTAGAATTTAAAATAATAGTACCTCGCACCATGGATGGTCCCGACTGCTCATCCACCACAACCTACTAAGCTCAAAACACATGTTTTCATGCCACACTCTGCTCTTTATTGCCCTTCTGAGGCGTCGTGGTATTCTGAGAATCACCATGACCCACATTACTCTACTGTCGAGGGGTATGATGTTGTCCTCGTCACGTCTAAGCATACAACATCTGTGATCCCTAAGGAGTTTCAGGCGCACCCGACCTTGGAGAATTCTGAAAATAATGTTGTAGATGCCCCATCTGCTTTCAATTATGACATTCTCGAGGTTTTCCCCTACAATCTCGCTTGATGTGGCTCGTCGAACCACACTAAAAACATCCTGGTTTGCTCTGGGTCTTCGGAGGAAGATTCACCAGTCCTACCGTCAGATTATGTTCCAAAATCCCACCCAAGAAATAAGTGTCCCTCCTCCACTTGAACCCAGTATTAGAGTTACCCCTATTCCCCATGGGTACCACCATTCTTCCTCCACCCGGACCACCCAACAGATCCTACGCAGCCACCAAGGCTCTATTCACCATCTCTGTGTAATCATCAATACACATTACTGTTATCTTTGAATGTATTTCATACCTTAAACCCACTTCAATGATTCCTGCCTTCAATGATGTGCTTCCCACCACCTCGTGTGAAAACTACAATAAGATTATAAACATAGTTTCATACTCCGTCACAGACATAAGCTCTTGATTCAAATTAATGAAATTAATCGTACGTTGAATTCTGAACGTATGTGGGTAGAATTGTTTATTATACAATTCTTCAAAGACATCCCACGTTACACCCTGGTCTGTCCCCGCTTGGACTACCAACTCCCACCACTGATGAGCAAGATCTTCCAACATATACGTGGCCAACATCACCTTTCACTCTACCGGTGTTCCCAAGAACACGAAAATCTTGTTCATTCTATTCAACTATGCTTCTGCCCTCTCGGGCTCTGAATCACCCCTAAAGATGGGAGGATTATTCTTTTGAAACTGAAGCTCATGATCCACATCACTTTTTTCATCCATTTTATTTCCACTTTCCACAGCTTGGAAAGCTTTCATTATGCTTTGCACTAGCTTCTAGTTCACCTGAGGCTCAGGTTCTACCTCATTCTAAGCAGCCTCCTACAATTGGTCTCTACAACGCCTACCTGGTGGAATTTATATTAGCAGAAAAAAAAACCATGAGTCTCACTTCTATAGACATCAATAATTCCCATTTTTAATCGCATTACACAAACTATTACAACAAGGTTTTCCCCCTTTCCCACATTGGCCATGTTTCACCATTTTTTGAAAACCAAACCATTTTCAAAATACCAAATTTATTCACATTACAATTTCACACGTTTGTAAAACCATTTATCAATTCATCCCATAAATCATTATACCCCAATGAAATATCAATTATAGAGGGAAGTTGTTTCTACCTTATATTCCATGCACATCTCACTGGCTCCATCCACAACAATGAGATTTACAGTGCCTATAAGTGTCTCCAAAACACTTATGTACCCACCTCCCTAGTAACTTGAATTTCAGCATAAGAGGGTTAGATATGTCCTTTTATGAAATACATTCCATGTTCCAACATTCATACACCATTCTACCAACCCAAATCAAGAAATATAACACGCCAAATGTCAACTCCAAAACCAAGGCACCAAAGAGACCGAACAACTTCTCTCACTTAAATGCTAAGGACTGAACAAACTGATACCACATGTAACACCCCGCCCCTACCTCATTGGCTTGAGGAGGCGGTGAGGTTTACATGGCCTTAGGCGACATTCCAAGGCATAATAGTCTGAAAATAAATGTCGAATGCTTTGATAACAAATTGGGGAATGATTTTCCCTTAATACAAAACCAACCAAACCATCCACTGCCAACTACTATATGATACTTGTCAATAAAAACATTCAAGCATTCATTCCCTAAGGAAAACCATGTTGTTCCACAATAAAACCAAAAACCAATACAACCAATAC
Source organism: Viscum album (assembly GCA_963277665.1). Lineage (NCBI taxonomy): Eukaryota > Viridiplantae > Streptophyta > Magnoliopsida > Santalales > Viscaceae > Viscum > Viscum album. The sequence goes on along the minus strand of OY728153.1, from coordinate 877,215,147 downwards.
CATATCAGAGTACTATGCGGAAGACTCAACAAAAGACCCAAAATAACCCAAGACACACCCCATGGCCCCACACCAAGCTCCATGCTCCAAGCTCCACCCAGACATCACGATGCACCACTAATGGAGGGTGATGCCTTACCTTTTCCCACGTCATAGTACACAACATATGAAAATACACCAACATGCCAAAGCAGGGGGTGAGTACTAAAACTCAGTAGGATTCCCGCAAATGACTTCCCTATACACGTCACTTGGATAAAACCGTTAGCACATTTATATAAAACAATTTATATAAAATAATTTCAAATGCAACCATTTCAATAATCCAAACACACCCTTAGAAAGCCATCATTCCCAAACCAGGAACCCAAGAGAATGATAACCAAACATGCAACAAGACATTTCATCATTTACAGACTAGCACAATAATTTCCATCTTGAAACAAAATGCACAACAGGACAACCAAAACAACCAAATGGTGGAGCATCATTCCAACATTTTCACCCATTCAAACCTAGTGGTACTTCCTGACCCCAACCAAATGGTGGAGCTTATGTCCAACCCGTTCAGACATTCACACCCAGTGTCACTTCTCGTCCATTTATCCTTTTATGGTGGCCCTTCCATCCACTATCTGTCCCATTTTTATAGTGGTACTTCTCGCCACTTCCACACAACATACCAATCAATCACAAACAAGAATATAACCCACCAATGTCACAACAACATGAAATCAGCCAATTCCATTGCATACCAACCCACTTCAATAAATCTTCCATTTATTGAAAACCATTTTCCTTTCCAAACCACATTTCAATAAAAACAAAATCTTTATTGAAAACCATTTTCCTTCAACTATTTTCCAAAATCAATTTCAACAACCCATTTTAAAATCTATATTTTAAAATCCACAACAAGAGCCTTTCACAATAAAATCCCTTTTTCCCAAAAATCCACAAATCATAACCCAAGGGATTTACAACCAATTTCGCACAAAATATCAGAATTAATTTTTCAACACAACAAATTAATTGTAACAAATAACCACTAGTTCTAACCAAGTGGAGTCGAGAGAGAAGCCATCTACATTTAGGGTTTTGGTGAACTCAACCCACAAGAAACCAAACCTCAAATCCAGCAAACGCACCACCAAAACATCTCTAGATCCCTTTCCATAACAATCACAATCCACCAAATAAACATCCAAGGCAACCAAAACTCTTGATCAACACCTAATAAGTGTAGATCTAGAAAACCAAGAAATAGGGAAGATTAGATCTATAGGAAAAGACAAAAAAACCCAAGAGAAGAGACTTACTCGGGAGAAACCGTCTTCAAACCACCTTAAAACCCCTTCAAAACTCTTCAAAAAAGTGTGAGAGAGCACCTCCAACCCTTGAAAACTGAAGAACCCGAGTGAGGCATGAGTGGGAGAAAATTTGTGGAGGAATGAGGCAATCCCGAGTGTCTCCAGGTTTTAAAACCCCACTTTTACGTGGCTGTACAGTTATCCCACAGGGTTTGGAAAACCGTGCGCTAACCGTATGCACGCTGCTACCTAGAGAGAGAGGGTCTGCATAGTTTCCTCGCACTGTTTGGAAAACCCTGTGAAGGCTGTGTGAATCCTACTGTCTCCTCCCGCATGGTTTCCTAGAGCATCTGCATGATTTCCCCTAACAGTGCTCAAACCGTGATCCCTGAGAAAAGTCTCCAAACTTATCCAAAACCATTACAAACACTTCCAACCTCTTCCCAACTAATACCATGCACTTTAAACATATAAAAATTAATAAAAAAAGGCCACATACTTCAAACCGAGGGTACTACAACCTTGAAATATTTAATGGTAAGATTCATGATAATAAGGCATTATGAAAACATATAAATCCATTCATGAAGCATAAGTTAAAAGAAACCATTATTCTTGTAAATTTTCTTGATATTTCATAGAATCCATCATATCTAAAATGAAAAATTATTCCTTTTGATACCATTTAGTAAAAAATTTCCAATGGGTAAATTTGACTTATTTATTTTTGATTAAAAGAAATAATATTTTATAATAAATTATTATGAAACATTTAATTGTACGATAAATTTAACCTAGTAAATAGATTCCAATAAATAATCTCAAATAATAATGAGATTGAAAAATTACCCCTTATCTTAGGGTTTATTTAGTTTGTATGTATCGAAACTGCCTGCATAATTATTTAAGTAATGATAATAACTTATTTCAGAATCATATTCTTTTTTATGACAAAATATATGATATATTTTATCTCTTGTTTAATAATATATCATTATTAACAATTTTTTGGGGTGTTAATTGCATCATTTTTTCATTGAATGGGTTGTCGTAATAGTCCCATTTATTCTTCATAAGTTATATTAATATCATTCCATGAATTTTATTTATGTAGTGTATATCATATTTTATCATTATATATATTTATATAATCATGGCTTAAATTATAATGGTATGGAATTGGATTGTATATATATTTTCTATGATTAAATTTAATATTATATGAATCATATATAGTAATTATTTACATCAATATACATATTCAATTAAATTGTAGATGAAAAAAATTACACTACGATGTGGAGATGGTAAGCCGTATGTATGCATGCTTGGTGATTTTATTTTTGGTAGGATGGATAGAAGGTGGAATATGGTTGTTCCATAATAAATATAAATTATTATAATATAATTGATTCCAGAATTATTATTTTTTAATGTAAATAACTCCTGTAGACTAAGTAGAGGAATAAATAATTTCCAAATAATTGGTAGAGAGACTTACCTTTTATTCGAGGAGCTCCCTATATATCTCCTTATAATGGCACTAGAGTTGGTCTTTTTAGAAGACCAATAAATATAAATTTTAACTAGGGAAGTTGACAAGGTAATTGGGTAGGGGATATATATTCTTGAGGGGTTCAATGTGAATTTAATAAATGAGGGAGGAAGTTTCTTTTTATAATTCATGTGATGGGAACTTTTCAATTCTCCAAAAATATTAATTTATATTAAAATTAAATCCCATTGAAAAACCCTAGGAATATACTATTTTATAATATTAGATCGTATATGGTTGTAATCCCCTCAAACAATATATTTTAGACATGGGTTTATGTCAATTTATACATTATCATTTTATTTATCAATTAGTTATTCTATTATAATTTTAATTATAGTAACAAATGTTTCAATTTTAATAGAGTGTAGTTCATAATAATTTAACATAAATTAGACGATAAAAATAAATTTAGAATATTTATACAATATAATAATTATTTTACATTTTTATAAAATATTCTATGATTTTTAAATTATTTAATAATACATTATTTTCACAATAAATCAATAGTATTAATTTTACATTATTCATTTATTGGATTTTAAAATATATAAATATGACATGATAAGATATAAAAAGATATTTCATTATATCCCTAATTGTATAAGGTAATATATATATATATATATATATTTGGATAGATTAATTATCCAATATTATATATATTTTAATATTTTTAATAACATTAATTTGATATTTTAATTAATAAAATAATTACTACATCAGTTTTTGATTAATTATTTGATATTTTATAATACATTATTATGAAACATTGATTTGTACCATAAATATAACCCAGTAAATAGATTCCAATAAATAATCTCAAATAATAATGAGAGTGAAAAATTAACCCTTAGCTTATGGATTATTTAGTTTGTATGTATCTGAACCGCCTGCATAATTATTTAAATAATGACATTATGTAATTCCAGAATCATATTCTTTTTTATGACAAAATATATCATATATTTTATCTCTTGTTTAATAACATTTCATTATTATCAATTTTTTGGGGTGTTAATGGCATCATTTTTTCTATTGATGGGTTGTCGTATTAGACCCTCTTATTCTTCATAAGTTATATTAATATCATTCCATGAATTTTATTTATGTAGTCTATATCATATTTTATCATTATATATATTTATATAATCATGCCTTAAATTATAATGCTATGGAATTGGACTGTATATATATTTTCTATGATTCAATTTAATATTATATTAATCATATAGAGTAATTATTTAAATCAATATACATATTCAATTAAATTGGATATGAAAACAATTACACCACGATGTGGAGATGGTAAGCCATATGTATGCATCCATAGTGATTTCATTTTTGGTAGGATGGGTAGAAGGTGGAATATGGTTATTCCATAATCAATATAACATATCATAATATAATTGGTTCCATAATTATTATTTTTTAATGTAAATAACTCATGTAGATGAAGTAGAGGAAGAAATAATTTCCAAATAATTGGTAGAGAGATTTACCTTTTATTCGATGAGGTCCCTATATATCTCCTTATAATGGCACTGGAGTTGGTCTTTTGAGAAGACCAAAAAATCTAAATTTTATCTAGGGAAGTTTACAAGGTAATTGGGTAGGGGATATATATTCTTTAAGGTTCAATGTGAATTTAATAAATGAGGGAGGAGGTTTCCTTTTATAATTCATGTGATGGGGACTTTTCAAATCTCCAAAAATATTAATTTTTAATAAAATTAAATCCCATAGAAAAACCTTACAAATATTATATTTTATAATATTAGATGATATATGGTTGTAATCCCCTCAAATAATAAATTTTATACATGTATTTATTTCAATTTATACATCATCATTTTATTTATCAATTAGTTATTCTATTTTAATTTTAATTATGGTAACAAATGTTTCAATATTAAAAGTGTGTAGTTCGTTATAATTTTACATAAATTAGACCATATAAAATAAATATAGAATATTTATACAATATAATAATTATTTTATATTTTTATAAAATATTTTATGATTTTTAAATTATTTAATAATACATTATTTTGACAATAAATCAATAGGTTTAATTTTACATTATTCATTTATTGGATTTTAAAATATATAAATACGACATGATAAGATAGAAAAAGATATTTCATTATATCCTTAATTTTAAAAGGTAATATATTTATATTTTTAGATAGATTAATTATCCAATATTATATTTATTTTACTATTTTTAATATCATTAATTTTATATTTCAATTAATAAAATAATTACTACATCAGTTTTGAGTAATTATTTAATATAATAATTTTTTGAGTAGAAGATAAAAAAATACCATAATGAATATAAATCTTGTATATTTAATAATAATATTTATAGTCGAATATATCTTTTGAAAAATCCTATATTAAAAATATCATATAATTAAAACCTGAATAAGACAACTTTAACATCACTTTAAATAAAATATAATAAGTGTGATAATCATTTCCATGTGGTTCGAAATGGTCAAGAACTTGACCTCTGGATAATTAAAGTTGACATATAATTGACCAATAATATTTAGTCAAATGTTTTTATAATAAATGGTTATTATCATTTTATTTATAATTATTTTATTCATTTTTAATCGATTAAAAATTTTCGACATCATCAATGTATAATCATTTAAGATAATTATTTAAATCCTAAAAATTAAAATTAAATTTCATTGAAATTTAGAAACACTTTAGATTTCAAATTAGTATTTATATTACAACTTATCATATGTGTAACCTTATATTAAAAATTATATATTTATTAAAATTTGAGTAAGTCATATTAAAAAATCCTTTAAATAAAAATATTAAATGTCATTGTCACTTCCAAGATGATTCCAAAGGAAATTATTTCTAAAATACATATGATTTAGGTATAAACACACTGATTAAATAATATTATTACCAGTTTATGTAATTTAATAAAATTATTTTTACCTCAATATACCCGATTAAATTTTTTTGTGTGTTAATAAAAAAATTACTGAAGTTACTATTCATAATTCCCAGAATAAAAGAATGATATTCACAAAATATGGACCTGATGATTCCCAATATAGAATCTATTTTTAAAAATCATAACATAGATGTTTTAGTAATTAATTTAAAATTAAACTTTTTGATGATATGAGAAAACATGTTTTAAAAGTTAAAATATGCCAATGATTGAAACATTTGTACATCCAAACACAATGTAACATTAATGTAAATGTCAAAAATTTCATTAAATGATAAACTTATAAACCATTTATACATTAAATAAATTAAAATATGTAATTTAACATAATAAATAAATTTTGAAAAAATGTAGTATTCAAATAAATTTCATTTTTTAATATTAATCAAAATGGAAACTTTTGAGAAAAATTACAAAAAATATACCAATTTGTATTTTAATAATCTGACTTCAAATAAAATGTTTATTTTTTTTCTATTAAAATATATAATATTATTAAAATTATATTTAAAATCAGTGTAAAATCAAAAGTCGAAAATAACTACATTTTTTTAAAAATACATCTTTTATAAAAAAAATGAAGTTGTTCTTATACCATGTCTAGAAAACATATATGATTAATTTTATACATCAAATTAAATATATAACATATTTTTTTTATTAATATCCTATAAAATGGATTTTATTATTCTCGAAATATAGTTATTTTCATTTAAATGGTTTTTCATAAAAAAAACATTTCCTTTCATTTAAAAAGGTTTTTATTTTAATTTTTATTAATTTCTCACCAAAGAATTAATTATATGTACATGTGTAAATAATATTTTCGTAATTCTATTAATACTATTCATACCTTCCATTATATTTTCTAGGTCATAAGGTAACATAATAATAATTAGTTTTTTTTAAACATGGTCATATGTGATATGAAATATTTCCACAGAACATGAAATTGTGTGTAACACAAGTTAAGCATTGTAGTACGTATTCCCCAACTTATGGTGGTGTTTCATTTAACATAAGATTATCTTGGAATAGCTTACAAAATAATATATCAACTAAATTAAAAAAATATATATCCTAAAAATCATGGTGTTTTATAATACCTACATAAAATAATAATATAATGTAATAGAAGGCGCTGATGCCACTTTGTAAAATCCTAGCCAACTAGACGTTGACCTTGTAGCCGGACTGGTCGACACATGGCCTTAAGAGTGCCTACACATCATTCAATGGCTTCCAAATAGTAGTGGGGGTAAAATGGTGGTATGTTGGGGAGACTTTAGCATCATTGTAGAGTCATACAGCGATATATCAGGTGTAAAGAAATGGACAATAGTGGATGTAGTAATAAAAAATGAAAAAGCATCGGAAGAAAAATACAATGACTGTGTAAAAGTAAATGGAAAACTCCAATATATATAATAATGCATGCATGTATAGATGATTCCATAATACACAAGAATGAGGTACAATATGTAATAAAGAATAATAAAAAGAAAATAATCCCAAAGGATAACTCCATGAGAATCCAGAGTCATACCTCAGTACTATTCTCCCACATTCCAAAGTATATTTCACAGTACAAGAAATAAATCCATAGACCTTAAAAAATGAATATATACATAGGTACCCAAATGAAATAGACACCAGATTAGGGTGTGAGATATTATCCTAGTATTCCACCACAAATAGTGGCTATATCAATCCATTTCATGCACTATGTAATGAATATTGTTCCAACATAGGTGAATAAAAGGAAATAAATAACACTTTGGTCTAGGATCCTAAATGGGTACCCGAACAATTCTACATACATTAGCCTATGTCTGATGTTTGAACCAAGGTAACCTTTACAATTAATCAGGTACATACATGATATCATATTTAAAGGAAAAAAAGTGGGTAGACCCCAAATTTGTTCTTTCCCTTAACCATCGCACCACTAGAAGTACATTCAACCATTATCATACTGAAATGATAAAAATGAGAATAATAAGCAAAAAAAAGTAATCATTGTAAAGTGTATGTCAAATCCAGCAATGGAATCCTGATCCCATACTTGGATATCCATAATAGAATCACAAGGCCCACTACAAGATCCCAAAATATAATGAATACAATAGAGTACTTCCAAGGAGACCCATAACGACGTCCATTGAATAACTCATAGCATGATGAACTCTTATTCCATACCAGGTATATCACATATGCGACAATGTACCACTTGAGGCATGGCCTATACATCCTTCCAAAGATCCCATACATGGTTTAACCCCTAGGGAACTGATGACACTCTAGAGTATAAATAATCCACCCGGAGATCCCCTACATGGAAAGCCATGTATCGCTCCTAGTGTGTAATGTAATATCAAGAAAAGAACCACAATTCCATCCACGACATCATAAATTTTGGACCTGTGTTCTCTCCTATCCAAGAAAAAGGTGAAAAATATTATTCAAAAAACATATCATGAACCAAAGAATAATTAATACATGCTAGACAAGTTATCCCAAAATTTTATTACAACCCATGAAATTGTGGAATAAGGCCAAAGAAAATGTACATCGAGTATATGAATAAGAAAAAGGATACAAGTAAATGTACATAAGGAAATAAGCATAATAAAAATGATTTTAGAATGAGAACGAGGTATTTAACATAGGGAATTAGGCACAACATGTGATTTATAGTTAATATGAAATGATATATGATGTATAATCCCAAATTAGTAAGTACGTGGTATATATCCTAGGGCATAACATATGAATCATAATGCATAAAAAATTATAGCTTGATACATCAATATCAAGGGCCTTACTCATGGACTACAATTAATCTCAATTAAATTTATAGATTTTAGGCCTTTACTAATGGTGAAAAACACCTAAAAGCATGTTCAAATAATAAAGTATCAAATAATTTCACTCCAAAAGAGGATCTAAACCAATAGAATTGGAAAGATCCAAGTGGTTCAATTGATGGGTTGATTCTATGCTCATAAGGGCCATACCCGACATGGTAATAGGTTCAATTTAATTTATTTTACCTAAAATAAGTGTTATCAGAAGAGTATGACACAACACATAATGGTGAACCATTGAAAACAAGAATAAACATCCTGAAATAATCTAGAAAACCTAACTAATTCCATTTTCAAACTACCAAAATAATATAGATGCTTAAATCGGTATGATTATATTGAATCAAAGAAATAAACAAACTCCATAAAGATAGGGAAAATTAGGTAACACAAATATAGTGTAGATGTAGAGAATATAAGAAAAGAACGAAAGTAGGATGAGATATAAAATTACTAGAGTATATCCAATTCCCTTGAAGATTATTGAATTACAGTCCATATGAGAGAGATTATTCCAATCCTATAAGAGGTGTTGAGGGGATATAATGGATGGAGGAGAGAGAAGCTACATGTGAGGGAAGATAAAGGATGAAAATATGTAAAAGGATCGATGGTAATTGTAAACCTCATACCATTAAGTTTGGAACTTGTTTTGGAGGAATGGTTTGACAAACCATACACCATCTGTGCTTAAAGAACTACAAAAAAACCCATGGAAAGGGTTGGTCGCACGATTTGGGAAACCCTCACCAGCCCATACTAAATTACACTATCAAAAAACTATAGCAAGCATCATGGATATGAAGATCCTCCCTTATGGTTAGATAAAAATATGTGACACTTCCGGATACATGGGATAAGGCCTCATGGTTTCCACTAAGAGAACTCAATTTTAGACAAATCATGGGTCCTACCTACTTCTTCCATAAATTGGGCTTTTAGGCCCCGGTACTCCAGAAACATGAAAAATCTCATAAGTTCTCTATTTGTACTTAAAAAATATCTAGAAACAACACATTGAAGAGTTTCAACCTATGTACGTTCATTCCAAAGTTGGATTTAGAAAACAGATTATCCACCAAATAAAAAAAATTCAAATTCTTTTGTAATTTAATCTTGTCAAAAACACAATATTCTACAAAAATCAATGAATCTGTATTTATGAAAACATCAATTATAAAATAAGAATATATTATAGGCTATATGGATAATTATATTAGAACACTATAATGCTTTGTAAGGTCAGATATTATATGGTTTTCGAAGAATACATCCCTCTATGGAAAATATAAGTGGATGTAGTTATGGTATAAATGTAGATAGGTATAAAAACTCTGAAAAAGATGTCTCAAGCATGACTCAAGAGTTTCCAAGTAAACAATAATATATGCTACTACACACTTTTTTTGGAACTCCCATAGTATATGATTTTGGTAATTCACATTTACCTTACCAACCATTTTGAAGGATTTAAATAGATGAATACCATGAATGACCTTGACTAATAATAATGTTTTTAGGTTGATGAGTATAAATTTATTCATATTTTTAGTGGGACTAATCACCCATTTTTAATATTTTTTATTATTTGAGGTTATGATGATTAATGATATTCTCAAATACATTTTATGGAAATAAAACCCACTGGTAGAGAATGTGAATACTTTCTTATGGTAGAATTTAGTAAAAAAAAATCACACAAGATTAAAGGTATTTATAAAAACTATGGTGTGACTTATCATTGATGTTGTTGTAATTAAGACTTATAACAATTTCAGAATATTATAGGAAGTTTATTAATATTTCATTGAAAAAATAACAACCCACATGTTGGGAGACAACTCATTGCATCTGGAAAGGGCATGAGGAATGAACCCCAAACTGATGGGTGAAAATGGTGTTATGAATATTAAAAGTAAATGTGATGTAATGGTTAGTTTGAAATTGTTTTTATTTATATATTTTGATAGTCAAATATTATTTTGATTTTGGTAATAAAATTATAGTATCAAATTAATTTTAGTCGGTGATAATTAGTAATATTTTGGGATATTTTTTATTAGGTTGAGGTATATATAAACATTTGGATTAATGAAAATTATTTTTTAGGAAGAATGGAATTAAATTTTAGGAATGTAATTTATTAGGTATGAGATCACCATTGTGGTGAAAACATTCTCTAATTTTGGAAATATCCATGATAATTAGAATCTTGGGTTTTTTATTTATGGAATAATCTATGTTGAACCTGTGGTGTTAATTTTTATGTAAAAGTTATTTTTTTATCATTTGAATGATTATATTTTTTTATTATTATCATAACATTTGGTAACCATTTTAGTTTTTGATAATATTTACAAACATGTTGAATGGATTATTATTATTTTATGGTATTAATGATCTATTAAATGTAAATTTTACTTCTTCATTCATAAAAAATGATATAGTATATCCATTTCTTGGTGTAATAAATGAAGTAGAAATAAATCAAAGTAATAAAAAAGCATGAAATTTTAGTTAATAGATATCAAGTAAATGTATTTTCTTATATTCATATACAGTAAAAAAATTACTCAATATTATAAGTATGTTCATGAAAAAAAATTATTACCTTAATATCAAATGAACCAATTTTCACTTAACTAATCACATATTTATGGTTTTGAGAGCCTTAACATTCCATTAATCATTCACTTTTTTTCAATCAATGATCTGTATAAATCTCTATAATTATTTACATTTTTCTTCCATGTCTATATCATCACATGCCACAAATTTTCTCTAACATGGAAATAAAGTTATCTATTATTCCATATGGATTTATTATTTCCCTTTACATTTAATCAGGAGGTTGTTTTATTAAACCTTTTATGATGTGGGATTTTCAACAATGATATTTTCAATTTTCGAACCCTCGATTACCAAGATCATGTTTAAATTGTGAGGATGGAATTTATTTAAGGTTGGGAGAATATAACATGTTGATATTTTGAAATAAGAACATTTTAATTTATAAAATATATGATACAGAACTCTGAACTAAAACAACCCATGAAAGCATGTGAAAGATGAAACTTCATACCTAAATTAAATATAATATACTATAATATTATAACCAGGCCATTAAATTTGTGTGTATAAGTAGAACTGACTAAATTATAAAAACATAGTAATATTTTATTAAAAAATAAATTAAAAAATATTTAAATGAAATCGAAATGTTTTATGAGAAACCAATTTTTTCAAAAAATTCCCCATTTCGGATGAATTTGAAAATGATTTAAAATTAATATTTAATTAATTTATAAAATTTATTTTACAAAATGATCATAGTTTTTGAAATAATCATATCAAAATTATATATTATTGATTTTTATGATTTTCTCTGAAATGTTTTATTTTTCGATTAATAATGATAAAACTAATTTTATTCAAAAATTTATTTTTATTAAATAAACTAAAAGAATAAATTATATTATAAATAGGTTTTAAAGTAAAATAATTTGAATTAAATTATCATTTTACAATTTTATTTCACCACAAAAAATTTAATATTTAATCTAGATATTATACCCTTTTAACTTATATAATTGTTCTATTTGGAAACCCATATTTTCATCTCTTCAGTTAGTATAATTTTAAACTGTACGTTTACAATTATGTGAATTGAATTTCATAAAGAAATTTAATATTTTTAATTATGATAATTTATATTATCTAATAAGATTATCTTTAATTTTTACTATTTTTTATTTTAAATGGATTTCAAATTAATTACAACGGTTTTGATAAAAATTGATATAGTAAGGGTTAAATTAAAAAGATAAGGGTTCAATTGACCCAAAAAATGAACATATATATATATATATTGACTAAATCACCTATAAGAGTTTTTAATTTTCCATTTTTTAATATTTTTCAAGAGTAAAAGAGGTTAATAATTGCATCATTTCAAAAATTCTCTACACATCCTCTCAACCTGTTACGAAAGTTCAACCCCTATCCTCATCTCTTCACACATAAAAATCCATTTTGTTCAGAAAATACTAACAAAAAACCCATCCTTAATGACCTCAAAACATCTTAGAGCCCCTGTATTTATCATAAATCCAACCTATGAAATCATTTATGGAAAACCTGGAGAATTTCCTGGAATAATAGGAAACGCGCTTAAATTAGAATTTTTTTTTGTTTCCTTTTCCATCCAATAAATACATTTTAACATTGCTAATATAATAACCTCAATATATTTAATTTATAAATATGTTAATATTATTTTTTCATTACCTATTTCCATCTATAATTCCATCCAATGGGAAACAAGACTATTGATCATTTTTACGACGGACTACTGTCTATCGAACCCATATATATTATTCTCCATAACTGCCATTCATCGATGGATATAAATATTTATATAAAACATAAGTACATAATTTAGTATATTATTAAACTTTAATAATTTTAACCTCACATGTACTTTCTTACCTTCCATTACATTTAAAATATGATAATGTTTCTCATGTTTGTGGAAGAAGACCACCTCTTGAAGCGATGTTATCCATTTTGCACATATGATTTATATAGACTGTAACAAGGTAAATTTAGTGAATATATTTGATATATATGAAAATATATTGATTCTATAAAAATTATATATCTCAAAATTCCTTACCCTTTCACCCAGTAAGGAAATAAAAATATTTCTTGTGTGTATGTACAACATTCCATCTAAACGAAGTGATGCGATCCACTCACAATGTTCTAATTTTAATAATATTTTAAAAAATTAATACAATAAGAAAATTATTTTTATAAAAATAATATAATTATGATTATTTTATCAATATATAATATTAGAAGGAATCGAAATATTCATGAAACAAACATGACAAAATAAGGAAATTAACACCCAATAGAATAAAAATAATGAAATATTATCAATAAACAAGTGAAAATATTATAGGAGGATATTATATGATATTATATGAATATGGTTCTGATAAAAATTAATGAAATGATAAAAATCATCTTACCGTAGGTTAAAGAAAGTTTAACAAAAAAAGAGGTATATGATAAGGGACTTTGTCTCAATTTCCAATCATTGATGCATATTGAAATGTCAGGCACCTAATTCATTTTTATGGTGTATATACTAATAATTGGTAATATAATATAATTTTTCATTAATAATTAATATTATATCAGGTTTCAATTTTAATTATTTAATCCAAGGTGATTTGACATGAATTTCACTAAGGGGTAATGAGTTTCATATCTCTATATCATTCCGTTGGGTTAAATTAATTCTTCATTTTCATTGATATTCAATTATTATGTTTGTATTTAGTTTTTATTACATTATTTGGTATGTACAATTGTTTTATGTGTATTTACATCTGATACAAATAATCTATTCATCAGTTAATTCTGAATTCAATGTTATGATTTTTATAGGGGTTTATTTCACAATATCATTTTAATTGGGGGTTTAGATTAAATTTATATTGGAGTAAATTATTATATCATTAACTTATAAACCCTTTAATTTTTGTATAATACATGTATTAATTATTATTTCATGTAATAGTGCCAATTTTCAACACATTGGTACTTAAAATGATCAATAGAATGTTTTTAATAAAATATAACTACTTTTCTATCTTCAGTTAAGAAATATCTTTCAATAAGAAATAATGTCTTATATACATATTTTTAAAACAGATTTTAATATTTTTTAAATGATTTATTAAAAAAATAATATTACATTTTGAATATTTAAATTATTTTTCAAAGAAATATTCATGTCATTTCTAAATCAGTATTTTATTGTTTAACTAAAAAAATGAATGGAATATTTGTTTTAATATGTATTAAATAAATCTAATTCCATATAATCATAACCAATTAATGTTTTAAAGATATATTTAAAATTTTTCTATGGATATTTTAAAATAAAATTATTTTAAATATATATTTGTGATCTTTTAGTGTGAAAAATATTTTCTACATAAAAAAATGATATTTCCCCGAAGAATGTTTTAAAATATATTTTTAGGGTATTCTTGTTCATAAATGACAAAAACCAATTATTTTACTTATATTACACTTGGGATATGTTTTAGTAATTTACTGATTATTATTTCTATGGATGGTATATGAACATTTTGAACAAGTAATTCAATGAAATTCACTTTGTAGATTCATTTTTTGTAATAATTAACTTTACTATAAAATATTCATATTATTGTGATCATTGGAAATTAAATTTTCCCTAAAGTTATATATTTTTTATCTGGAATATGTTTATTTACTAAACCATATATCAATTATACATATTGTGTTCTATATTGAATTTGATTTTTTTCTATGGAATTATTGATAAATTCTTATTCATTACACAATATAGATATTTGATAATAATGCCCATTATTCCAGAATTAAATTGATTATTTGATATATGAGGGAAACATTGGAAAAGTATTGAAGTGTGGGGAAAGAAATTATATTATCAATCAATGGACCAGTAGAATCATGAGGTGAATCAATATGCTAGAATTAAATGTGGTTTTACCATTATTTTTAAACTCTCTTGTAAAAGGTTTTACAATAGAGGAATCAGGATTCATGAGATCATGGTGTACAATAATTAAACACTTCTTTAATTAAGAAATCAATAATAATTATCCATCATTCCTTCACATGGTTTTCATCTTTAGATGAATTATTATTCTCAATTATTTATTAAATGGAAAGTGTTTTCTTTTATTTACTTTTCCATGTTTCTTACACCTAAGATTTTCATGATAGTCAATTTAATTAAATGCATTGTGTGTTAAACTATTTTCTATTACATAGTTATTATTCCTTACCTATTCATGATAATCAAGTTAATTAAATGGAATGTGTTTTCAGTTATCTACTATTTCATATTTATTGTTCCATATCTATCTATTATAGTCATATTATTCAATTGGAAAATCTGATTAGTTATATACCATTACATATTGATTATTCCATACATATTCACGGTATTCATGATATTTAAATGTATTTTTTTCGGTAATTTATCTTTTCATAGTGATTATTCCTTATCTATTCATGAGATTTAGGTTATTTAAATGGAGATTTTATTTAGTTATTTACCTATATTAATTTTGTATTCCTTATAAATTCATGATAGTATTCTTATTCAAATTGAATGTGGGTTAATTTTTTTTCCTTATAATATTCACTATTCCTTATCTATTCATGATAGTAAAGTTATATAAATGGAATATGTGTTCATTTATTTTCCAATCCATATTGAGTATTCCTTATATATTAATGATATTAATATTTTTTAAATGTCATGTATGTAATGTAATTTATATTTCGACATTGATTATTTTGTATCGATATATATTCATTTACTCATAATAAAAACTCATTTACATAACTATTACATTTCATTTTACATCACCCATTATTTTTTTTGTTCCCAAGAATATAGTATGGGTACTATAAACATGATAAAAGGATATTCTGGATGGCATACTGTTATTCTCAAAATAAATATTTTTGTAATATATATATTCAAATAGAATATGGGAGAAATATATAAATCTAGTTTACCAAGACTAATAAAACATTCTATCATTCAATATTCACTATCTTGTTTATAGTAACAATGTAATAATGTAAAAACTAATGCCAAGATACTTGATTCATGGTTGTTACAATTGCATCACAACACCTACTAATGAAAACCCACAATTTCACCTCTAACTAGTGTCCCCAAAATAAATATCACATTTCATATCATGATATAATTTGAAAACATTGATATCTAGGTTTTTTATGCATCCTTAATGAATCTAGGGGTTTGGTTAAATTTAATATAACTTGTAAATAACAATTCAATGACCCCATGGCACAATTATGAATAATGTAATGAATTATGGGGGAAAGAACAATAATTAAGTGAAAAACATCATTGATTGGTGTGATCCCATCAAAAAATTTCATAATTGGGAAACTAGGGTGAAATTAGGGGAATTGCGAATAAAATAAATAAAAATCCTCATTTAATGAATTATAATCACTGAAAATATAAGAACATTAAAATATAGGTTTTTAAAATTATTCAAAGTGTGAAAAATCATGAAATAACATGCCATACATTGAGTTTTACTCAATCATTGAAGGAGAACAGCTCCATTTCATTGTCTTTAGAATGATCCAAAAACTTCATTGGTGAGGAAAATTTATTTTTAAATTGATATTTACTCTATGATTTATTTCATTTCATCAACAAATCTCCTCCATGGATCCTCTGAATTCTCCTAGGGTTATAGGGATACCTCGGTATTTTATTGTAATGATGAATATATTGAGGGTAATTATTATTTTTTATTTAATTAAAATAAATAAATAGATCACTAGACTCACCCACCAATGGTAATCTTCAACCAAACGTTAGGCTACAACTAGATATATGTAACACCTAGATTAAACAACATAGTCTAAAAACAACAAGGGTCATAGATTTCCTATTCAAGGTCCCTATAAATGAGAAAATTTTATATTCCAAAAATATTCATAAACATACTTTAATATATGTTAATATATATTAATATATTAATTATGGGGTCCTACGAAACATAAAAACAACACCAACTCCAAGGAAACCATTAGAGACATATAAAGAAATATTGAAAGGTAAAAATTGTAAAACATAAGTCATTAAAAATTCACCCATAGGGCATTATTATGTGGTCTACTGATCATGATCTATTCCCATGGAAATTGTGTATTGGTTACTATTTTTACCCCTATATGTAACATCACGGTTCTAGAATCCATCCAGTGGCGCCCCGTACCCGGTTGGTCACATGGCCACAAGGGCTTTTCCATGAATGCCAAAGGCTGTCAACTAGCAGTGAGGGCCTTGTGTGTGATAGTGAAGAAACTATTCCCTCATTGGCAGAGTAACATAGTAGAAGTAAACAATTGGAAATAGCAGAAACAGTAAGCAAGCAACAGGTAGACAACATAATTAATAAATAACTGGAGAAATTATAAAAAATGATGCGTGATACATATTCCTAGAAAAAAATTACCAAACAAGTAAAAATGTTGAATACATTACTAACCCAAAGTAAAAAAGGAAAACAAGTAAATAATTCCTTAGCATCACTAGCCATATCTTGGTCCCATCCTCTCCAACTCCATATAAATCAAGTACATGAAGTAGATGGGTTCTTTCCCTTAACTATACCTACAACAATATAATTTGTTTGGGCCCAAATGCATGACCCAAACAGGGTGTCAGACTATTCTCAGTATGCAACCAACAAATGATCTCTGCCTAACAGTTAATGAATATATATATGGAAGGAAATATGTAAAAGAACAGTAAACAAGGAAGTACTCACCAGTAAACAATTCCACAATTTCATTGAATTCAATTCCACCTATCATGTAAAAAAGTAATCAAGACAGTAACCATCTGAGAAGTACACATAGCCTATCCACTCTAGTTCAGTTATAGGAATATACAAAGACTATCTGAGGAAGAACTCACAGTCAATTCCCCCTGTAGTCAAGAGTGATTAAGGACTCTCTAAGGAAGCTCACATGGTCAATTCCGCTTTTAGTCAAAAGTGGTTCAAAGACTCTCTGAGGAAGCTCACACTGTCAATTCCCCTTTTAGTCTACTACACTAGGTTCTCATGGACATGTGTAAGTCAAACGAGCATAGCAATGTAATACAGACAAATTAAACCTCAAGAACTACTTGTCTAAACAATCTACATCACATCAATCATGTCAGATGAAATAATCACTCCATTCTACTGTACTAGGCATGGGAAAACATCAAGGAAGCCTAATATGCTAAAATAGGACTAAAAGGTCGTAAAAAGAAAAAGCATGGGAAAACATGTCCAAATCATATAAATCAACCCTCTTCACATCAAATTAACCTCTACTCACATATACCAGCATAGTAGGCAATTAACAAGGTTAATATTGTAAACACACAATACCCCGTTCAAGGGTATTTAACAAAATTTCACATATAACTCAATGACTTTCAAAAAAAAAGGCACAAACCACCTACCTCAGTGTTGTTGGAACGATATATGTGAAAATCAAGCCTCGAACCTCCCAAGAACAATATAGATCTATAAAAATATCTAAATCATTCAATGGAGGATAATTCTTGAAAGGGAAAGAATCAGGAAACGAATCTCTATGAGAAGTAAGAGCTTATCGAGGTGATCGCAACACAATTGACAGTGGTCAAATCAAAGAATCGGTGCTCGATTGGGGGCTTGGGGAAGGATTGTGGTCATACGGGCATTCTCAGACAAACTAGGTCAAGAAGAAGGCCTTTCTGTCCGTCCGACGTGACCCCAGAACATTTAATGGAAAAAAAGTACATGGCGTGTACTTTCCCTTACCGAGCCCTGCTTTTAGGTGTCCTCTAGGTCACCACATAGGGCCATGTGCAAAGCCACTACACGGCCATCACACATCTACGTGCGTTAACTGAGTACATGTCGTGTACTTCAATAATTTCTTGAAACTCCTCATTTTCCTCAAAAACACCACCGAAAGAAAAACATACCTGAAAAGAAGATCTGGGTTCTTACAAACATACCTTGTAAAGAAATTTGTCCTTGAATTTTCCTAGCAAGGCGGCATAGATGAAGAAACTCTGAATAGATCTGGCCACTGCGATCGTACATCAGCATCCCTCTCCCAAGTCTTGTCTTGTACTTGCCCATGCTTCCACAACACCCATACCCAAGGAACAGACTAGCCATGGAGAAAATTTGTTCATCGATCAATAGTTCAGATATGATGCTCCTCAAAAGATGAATCCACCTCCAACTTGAATTCTTTAGGATGTAAACCATGAGATGGTTCTGAGAAGTAACATCGAAGATGAGAAACATGGAAAAAGTATTGCATAGCACGGTACCTCGGAAATAACGGCAGCCGATTGGAGACCGACCCAACCCTCTCAAACACCTCAAATGGATCGACATACCTTGTCGAAAGATTACCATGTCTCTTAATCTTCCAGTGTCCCATCCTCGGTGTGACAGGTAGAAAAACCTGGTCCCCGGCCTTGAACTCCAGAGGTTATCTCCATTGGTCAACAAAAGAATTATATCAAGATTGTGTAGTAGCCATCCTCTTCTAAATTCCCTCTATCTTCCATGTGCTCTCCTAGAAAAAATAAGGTCCCAGCATAGCTGCCTCTACTACATCCAGCCAACATAAGGGTGATCGGCATGGCCTACGGTACAAAGCCCAATAAGTTTCCATCTGAATAGTCACTTGGAAACTATTATTGTTGGAAAACATGACAAAAGTTATGTTCTTCTCCAAAGAACCTCCAAAATCCAAAACACATGCTCGAAGCATGTCCTCAAGCACCTGATTTGTATGCTCGGATTGGCCATCTGTCTAAGGGTGGTATGCTGTACTAAAAAGTAATTGTGTACACAAAGCCTTCTGTTGCCCCTGCCAGACCTAAGAAGTAATATATGTGTCCCTATCTGAAACAATGGATTGAGGAACACCATGTGGACATACAATCTCTCGGATGTACAACCTTCCCAGCTCATCAACACTGAAGGTATCCTTGATTAGTCATATGTGGACAAACATCATGATTCTATCAATGACAACCCACACTAGATCATTACCTTGAGGAATCCTCAACAAACGTATCAATAAATCCATCACGACATTATTCCACTTCCTCTCGGGAATGGTTAACTACTGAGAAATCCATGATGGTCACTGATGCTCCGCCTTCACCCGCTGAAAGGTGGAACACATCATATGGAAACCAAAAAAAATATCTCTTCATATCTGGCCACCAATACTGATGGTGTAGATCATGATACATCTTGGTGACACGAGGTTGAACTGACCAAACTGAGAAATGAATGTCCAGCATCAGCTCCTCGCGTATGTCTATTGGCAAAAATAAGTGTCTCTAAAATTGTAGATTCTCATCCTCGCATATGGTTCATCCAGGAATAGGGTCCTTTCTTGAAACGCATTCCTATAGGACTAGGCCTTCTGAATCTGATAGCTTCCTCATTTTCACCCGATCAAGAAAAGTATATGTAACAGCTATAGAAGAAATAAACGTATTCCCCAGTCTTTCATGAACCTCCAAATTCATCATAGAGAATAGATCTGTAAGCTGCCACTTACTACTGGACTCCTGAATTTCCTATCATTGAGTCCTCTTGCTCAATGCATCAGCCACTGTGTTGCCTCTCCCCAGCATATAGGAAAGCTCAATGTCAAATGACTGAAGGTACTCAACCCACCTTAATTGTCCCAAATTCAGATCACGCTGAGTGAAGATGTAATTAAGACTCTTGTGGTTAGTGAAAACCACCAAATTCCCTCCCATAAGGTAATGTCTCCAATAGTGTAAGGCATGGACAACAAAATCCAACTCCAGATCATGCTTCAGGTAGGTCCTCTCATGTGGCATCAACTACAAAGAACCATATGTAATGACTCATTATTTATATATAAGTAATACTCCCATCTTGATACCTTATTCATCACAGTATACAGTATAGTTATTTCTCGGTTCTAGAAATACTAGTATCAGTGTTAAAGTCAACCTCACTTTCAGCTCCTGAAAGGTTGCCTCACAAGAATCTGACCATAAGAACATTACACCCTTCCTAGTCAGACCCATCAGTGGTTCTGCTATGCGTGAAAAGTTCTGTATGAAATGTCAGTAGTATCCTTCCATCCCTAGAAAACTATGCAACTCAACGATGTTCCTCGGCTGCTCCTAAGAAACTACTTCTCTCGCATTCTATTGGTCTACTTACACTCCTATCTCCGAGACAGCATGACCCAAAAAGTGAATATGGTCCATCCAAAAAAACAAATATGAGAGCTTATCATATAACTAACGCTCTCTCAATGTACTCACAACAATATCAAGATGTGTGGAATGATCGTGTAGAGTGTGAGAGTACACCAAGATATCTTCTACAATGACAACCCCGAAAAAAATCCCAGTATGGATGGAACACTCAGTTCATCAGTTCCATGAAACCTCCAAGAGCGTTCGTGAGACCAAATGGCATAACCACATACTCGTATAGACCGTACCTACTCTAGAAGGCTATAAGAGGAATATTATATGGTCTAACATGTCATTAATGATAACCAGACCTCATGAAAATCTTCAAGAACACCCGAGATCCTCGAAGATGATAAAAGAGATCATCAATCCTCAGCAATGGATATCAGTTCTTCACCGTCAACTAGTTCAACATCCGATAATACACACAAATTCTGAGGGTACCGTCCACCTTATTCATAAAAAGGACAGGTGAACCCCAAGGAGAAGTACTATGTCAGATGAAACTCTTTGTCTATAACTCCTCCAACTGCTACTTGAGCTCCTCTATCTCTAGTGTTGTCATCCTATAAGGAGGAATAAACACGGGGGTCACCCCTGGCACAAGATCAATGGAAACGTCTACCTCATGCTCTAGAGGCAAACCTGAAAAGTCCTTTGGGAAGACATCTCTGAAATGATCCACCACTAGAGGAAAGTACATCTATGAAGTCCCTTGGTCATTTAGATATAGACTAGCATTCTAGGTTATATCTCCTCCCAACCCATGATGCTCAGGTCCCGCTCTTCTCGCCTAGACATCCCATTATCCCTTATGAAGAAACGATATGCCCTATGGTGACGTGAAACTCACCGAACATCGATAGAAATCGACAACAACCTGGAAAAGAACTAACAGTCCATTCCCTGAATGATGTCATAGCTTGTCATCTCTAGGACATAGAGGTCCCATAAGAAGTGACACCCACTAACGTATAGAAGGAACTCCTTGAACTGACATATAATAGACGTTCTTGTCCCCAGTTGAGTGTCTATCATCAAGATATCGGTAGAGGAAAATATTCAGATCCCAAGCCTCCCGACAACATCAATAGACATAAAGCCAGATGAATCCCATGTATCAAAAAGAGAAGAAGATTAAACAGAGGAAACTATAATCGTACCTCAATCTATAGAAGGTATGAGATCCTTCTCTTTTTGGGTCTACTCCACTACAAAAGTCTGACCTAAAACACAACCTTGTGAACCTTCTTGACCACTCTGAGTTGATCCAACGTACTATCACTGAAAGCCTGGTGACTGGCTACCATGGACATGAGCTCCACCTCAGGCCAAACAGGTGGAAGAACTCTAGTTCTCTAACTAAGGAGTAACTGGTGGTGCTGCTCCTAAATGCGGAGTCATAGAAGAACCCTTGTCACCAGCTACTGGTGAGGATATCGCACAGAATCGCTAAAGATGGCCCATCTTGACGCAATATCGGCATTCAACTGGGACTCTTAGGAAATGTGTCCTCATATTCTAGCTCTTACTATACTGGTAGCACACCACTTGGCTACCAGAAGATGCATCTCACCTACTCTGATCTCCTCGTGCAGTCTCCATGCGGGGCTTCCTGCTATCAGTCGGTGAAGCACTAACCCTGGATATTGAACTTCTCTGGCTAACAGCTCTAGAATCCCTCAGATTGACCTCTGTTATCAGAGCCTAGTTAACTATAGAGGATATCGAAGTCAACCAGAAGATGTTTAGCAGGGATCAGGTATCCTACCTGAGACCATCCTCAAACTTTCGTGCCAGGAACAACTCATCTCCCCCTAGAAAAGTTGTAAAGCGCTGCATCTCAGTGAAGCGAGAAGAGTATTCTATGATATAAATAGTACCATAATCTAGACTCATGAACTCATGGGCTCGATCGGCCCTCATGGTCTCCTGATAGAAGTAAACAAAGAAGGTGCACTGATACTCATCCGAAGCCATATTCTCTTGGCGTCCAACCCGTGAGATCAAATTCCACCACCTCTTGGAGGATTCTCAAATAATGTAGGTAGAATGATTGAACCTCCTCTGTGGAGGAATATCCAAATTCTCAAAGATCATCAACATGGATTCTAGACATGACTCGGCATCCTGGGGTCCTCCATCCCTAGAGAATCTAGAAGGATGATGATGCTGAAAGATCAGCGTCAATTCTGCCATCGATGGGGTAGGAGGCGATTCTCCCTAGAAGGTCTTCATCATCCTCATAAATCCGTCCCTAAACTGTGCATTGGAACCTGTGTAAAGTATAACTACTAGTTCCAAGACTGGACTAAATGGAGGATCTGTCAGAAGTCCCTGATGAGCCATATCTGGTGTCTGATCATCGCCCGGTAACCGCCGTAAAACTGGAGGACACCTTGGTGGCATGGCTCAGCAAGGTCGAGTACACACCTTAAATCATGATAAAAAGGGTTTGAAACATAGATGTGTAAGATGGGAAAAAGAGAAGGATGGAATTTTTGTTTTCAAAAACATGACTACACGTCAGATATAAGGCCTACATGGAGAGTTCCCTTAATCCATTAAAATGGTCATGTACTCCTACCACAACTGGTCTTGTAACACCCCAAACACACTATGTGTTTTCCAAACACACAGTGTGTGCTTGAATTCTCTTCCCCTACCCGAGATCTTATACATGGATAAGCCACACGACTCTCCTAGAACATGACTACATGATGTGCTTGTGCCTGACACAGCGTGTACTAGACGAGCTTCACTGACTCGTGTTGTTAGTGACACGGCTGGATGCACGGTTCACACTACATGGTGTGTTCCATATGGAAGCGGTGTGTATTATGAAGATTTCTTTTGACTTTTGTTGTCCATTACATGGTCGGGTACATGAGTTACCCTACACGACATGATCCTGGTGGACACAGAGTGTGTTTAGAAAAGACCCAATCGACCTGTCTTGTTAGTGACATAGCTAGTTACACTGTCCTACAACACGACGTGTACATATGGTACACGACGTGTCCTAACAAAGATTATAAACTCCATATCTCTACCCACATAGTATGAGACACGGTTAGAGACTACATAGTGTGTACATACATTACCTTACATGTACTTAAGAAAATCAGTTTCTTCCGGAATAGAAGAACACATGGAATGTATTCAACATTATACACAATTTATTCTGTGTTTTTCTAGACAGTAAGCCTCAGAAACTTCTTCAAAACAAAAAAACAGTGAAATGAACATTAAAGTTCCAAATTCTGATCCATGAGGGCCCATACTCACAACAAATCAAAGATAGGCATCTTATACATGTTATAAACAAAGTAATCAAGTAA
The DNA here is from genome assembly GCA_963277665.1 of Viscum album. NCBI lineage: Eukaryota > Viridiplantae > Streptophyta > Magnoliopsida > Santalales > Viscaceae > Viscum > Viscum album. The sequence continues at coordinate 877,190,181 of OY728153.1, read as the reverse complement.
ATGATCTAAAAAATTCTGATTCATAAGGGCCTATAACACCTCATGAAACAATGTTTGGTGTTCATTATAATAAAACTGTACACAAGGTAATACCCTATCAAAATAGGTGTTCTATCAAAGAATCTATCACAACAGCTTTCATATCTAACACAACTTCTATCACAAAAATATGCAATCACTAACTCACCCTAAATGGCATGGCAAGAGTGAATGACATGTGATTTATTTCAAGTTCCTATATGATGCATGAGATGGAATACCCTAATCTCCTCAGGTTGAAACAGAAATAAAACCTCAATCAGATCAACAATAACAACACAAATTATGTGAATCACCCAATGGTGAAATCAAATCAACCGTAAATTTGAAAAACCAGAAAATGTCACAATAAACGAGGTAATTTGGCTTTTCCCTATACACGGGTTAGCTACTCCCATGCACAACATATTACAAAGTACCAATCCCATCATATCCCGGGATACAGGCTCCAAATAGTAAGTCAAGAAGAAAATAATTCTATTGATACCACTTGTAACTTCCTAATTCTGGAAGCCACCCAGAGGCGCCCCGTACCTGGTTGGTCACATGGACTCAAGCGCATTTCCCCGATTGTCAAAGGATGCTGACTAGTATCAAGGGACTTGGGTGTAATAGTAGGGAAACTATTCCTTCATTGGCATAGTAACAGAGCAGAAGTAAACAAATGTCAAAAGAAGAAATATTAAACAAGCAACATGTAGACAACAAAAGTAATAAATAACTAGAGCCCATATATAAAATGATGCATGATACATATGTCTAGGAAAAACAGCCAAAGAAGTCACAATTATGAATACAATACTAATAAGAATTTAAAAAAAGTAAATAACTTCTCTGCATCGCAGGCCATAGCATGGTCCCATGCTCTCCAGCTCCAATACAATCAAGTACCTGAATTAGAAGGGCGCTTTCCCTTATCTATACCCGCAGAAATATAATATGTTTGGGCCCAAAATCATGACCCAAACAAGGTGTGAGACTAATCCCAGTAGGAAAACACCAAATGATATGTGCCTAATAGTATGTGAATATATATGTTAGGTAACAAGTAAAAGAGCAGTAAACAGGGAAGTACTCAGTAGTAAACAATTCCACATTTTTAATGCATTAAATTCCACCTATCATGTAAAATACTAATAAAAAAGGTAACCCTCCGGGAAGTACACGCAGCCTATCCCCTTTGGTTCAGTTATAAGAATATAAAAGGTATCTCTGATGAATCACTCATAGTCAATTCCCCATATAGTCAATAGTGATTAAAGACACTCTATGGAAGTTTATCCGGTCAATTCCCCTTTTCGTCAAAAGTGGTTTAAAAACTCTGTGAGGAAACTCACACAGTCAATTCCTCTTTTACTCAACTACACTAGGTTCTCACAGCCCCGTGTAAGTAAAATGAAAATATCAATGCAATATGGGAAAATTAATCCTCAAGAACTACTTGGCTAAATAGTCTACAACATATCAAGAATGTAAGTTAAAATAGTCACTCCATCCTATAATACTAGGAATGGGAAAGCATCAAGGAATACTAATAGGATAAAATAGGACCAAAAGGTCATATACAAACATGAATGGTAAAGAACATCCAAATCATAACAATCAACCATATTCACATCCAATTAAACTCTACTCACGTATACCAGCATAGTAGGAAATTGACAGGGTTAAAATGGTAAACAGATAATAACCCATTGAAGGGTATTGGACTAAATTGCACATATTACTCAAAGAATTTCAATGGAAAGGCACAAAACACCTGCCTATGTTTTTTAGGAACGATATATGTGATCCTCAAGCTTTGAATTGCCTAAGAACACCATAGATCTACAAAAACAAAAAAAAAGTTCAACAACGGATAACTATTGAAAGAGGAAGAATCATGAAACGAAGCTCTTGAGGAAGTGATATCTTATCGAGGCAATCCCAACACAATAGACATCAGTCGAATTAGAAAACCGGTGGTCGATCAGGCTCTTGTGGAAGGATCGCGTCCATACGGGCACTCTCGGATGAACTAGGTCGAGAAGAAGGCATTTCTGTCTGTCAGATGCAACCCTGATACGTTTAATGAAAAACAGAATGTACACAACATGTACTTTTGAGGTACACAGATTGTACTAGTACTTACCGAGCCCCGCATTAGGCAGCCTCCAGGTCATCACACAGGGTCATGTGCAAGGCCGCTACATGACCAGTACACGACTACCCGTGGTAACCGGGTACACGTCATGTACTCATAAAGTACACGACGTGTACTCATAAAGTACACACCTTGTACTCATAAATTACACGGAGTGTACTTCAAAAATTTCCCAAAACTCCTCATTTTCCTCAAAAACGCCACAGAATGAATAACATGCCAAAAAAGATGATCCAAGTTCTTACACTATACATGACCTGAACAACATAATGGTAACTAGAGTTAATCCAGTACTGCTTCTCAAAAATGTACTACGAAATGGTTTATAGACCATAACATAGTTGATGCTATAGGAATGGGGTTTAACTTTACCTTTAGCCACCCTATACAATGTGGATCCTATTTCTACACTACAAGACCTATACTGGGGATCTCAATATTGAAACCCCACCAATACTAAATAGGGGTTTCCCATCCCCATACTCTAATTGTGTAGTACCACATTGAAACACCACAGATCTGTAAAAACTATATACACTACAAACTACATCAAATTGTACTCACTCTTAATTTTTTATCTATATATCACCCAAAACATCTTCGAAACCATCAAAATAAAAATTAGGACTCCCATTATTAGACCCACATCTAAAAAATCAAATTCCCCTTGAATTTCACCAAATATAAAAACCAGTTTCATTACATACTTCCCACCATAAATAAACATTTATCCCTAAAGATTTCTATGAAGACCCAAAACCATAAAACTACTAATTGAAGAATCACCACAACTTCTTTTATAATGGTGGTTCTGCCCACTATATAACTTTCTACTCAAATTGAACCATATTTCATTAAAAAACCAAACCAATCATTTCAATGTCATGAAATAGATTTCTAATAATGAAAAAAATAAATTTATAAAAGAAATACCCTCAAACACAATACATGAAAAAACATTAAAATAAGAATTAATTATTGAAAACTCATCAATAATGAAGGATCCAATCATGAAAAATACAATTAAAATAACCCAAAACACTTATTCTCAAAACATCACAATAGAATCATTATATTAAAAAATAAATCACCTTAAACCCTTAAATGGTTAACCAGGGTAAATAAAAATTAAATCAAACAAATGTATACATCATATCCCATGTTAAAAAAATTCTCTCAATTAACAAGTAAACATGGTATGATTCATTAAAACCACATGAAACCCATAATTTACAATATTTACATAAAATGACCACATTTTATATGTCCAATATTAAAAATTAAAAAATCCTTCAAATATGAAAATTTCATTTAATTTAGAATAGAAAATAAAAATAAACCATTTCTATTAAAATAGATTTTTATTATGATATTAAGGAAAATAGTTTTTCAAAAAAAAGAAATAATAAGAAACATGATTTTTTACTAACTTTTTTGGCGTGGAAAGGGAAAAAAGGACACAAACTGTATGATTAAAATATTTTTATGATTTAAAATATACTAGTCTATGAAATTTTTTTATAACACTTTTCCAATTATATTTCAACCAAAATAAGTCATTTATCCTGAGATATGTAACTTATTTCATTATGCTTAAATTAATATCAGCCCCATTTCAGTTAATAAATCCGTACCACCATGTCAAAATCATATAACCAACCCAATTTAAATATAACAAAACTTGTGGGTCAAAAATCATTTAGACAAGAAAAATAAAATTTTTATTATTTGGAATATTATTTTTCTCCACCTTAAAAATTACTCATCTTTAAAAACAATACCTTCAAACCAATTGAAATTTAAAATTTTACCACTTTTCAACCATCCTAATTAAAATTTACCATTAAATATACCATTAACATTGATATTATTTTAAAAAATAAATTATATTAATAAAAAAATTTCATAATAAAACATAACCACCATACATTAATCAGAATCACTTATTATTTTCAAAAGTTCATTCACATAAAAGTAAAAATGATATTACATATAAAATTATTTCAATGGATTCTAGTATGAATAAAAATACAAAAAATCCATAATATTTGAAATAAAAATGAAAACAATTTAGAAATAACAAACCCTAAAGAAAATTAGAACACATTAATTTAAAATTAAATGAAATATAATGAAAAATTAACTCTTCCACATATAAACATCATCAATATAAATAGAACAAGTTATGAAATAACTATAATTGGAAAAAACAAAAGAGAAACACAATCTTATTAGATTCATTCCCTATGTGCACTATTTACCGCCCATAAACCATGCCAATGAATCTCATTTGTTCATCTATCACCACTTATCATAGATATAATTGAACCCATAAGGGAGTATGAGTTTAAATCATTATGAAAACTAAAACTCAAATTATTATTTTATCTAAGGGATTAATCTTATGGGTGATTGTCATGAACCTATTTATAAATAAGTTTTTACCATCCTATATTCTTTCTACCTTGAGTCCCCAGGTAAAATAAAACAATATCCAAATATGATACTATTTTTTCACACTAACTCTAAATAAACTCTATTCAGGAACTCATTCTAACCCATGGCCGGCCCAAAGGGTATTCTCAATGTCCACGGGGTGTAACTTGTATTTTGGTATAAATTGTACAGTATTTGGAATAAATTTTCCCAAATAACATGAATAATAGTGGGATGATGCTAAAAAAATATGGCATGACCACCCTATATACTAGATGATCACACGAATCAAATGAATATGTTTAGTTATTAAGTGAATTTAAATAGGCATGGACATACATGACAGAACTCATGTGTCATAATTAAGAAATAAACTCCATAAATAGGAAAACATTAAGAGAACCAATTCACGTAGGAAAATATAAGTGAAAATTAAAATAATGAAACAAAATTAAGGACCTTAACACTATTAACCTCATGTTAATTAAATCTCATTTACTTGGAACCAACATCCATCTCCAACAAAAACCCATGAACAACTGCTACACCCAAGAAAACATATGTTAATACTATAATATATATAGGCATCGGCATAAAAACCTATTAAGTATACTCTTACATCACTCCATGTGAAATATTTGTATAAATAAATCCATTTTTATCTAATATTAGTATAAAATATATATTTTCAGTATTTTAAGGAAAAAAGTCCAAAGTATCCACCCATTTAAATCATTTTATAAAAAACATGACTTTTTTCTTAATTTGATCACAAAAAAATCATTAAAATGAATCATGAAATGATATCTATGGAGAGAGGAAATTTTTTTATAGAACAATGCTTTTATGAAAAAATTTATTTTCAAAATAAAAGTATTTTTTTTCTCAATAGAACCATAAAAATTCTATCAAAAATTAATAGTGATTTGTTTCTTATTTTTTCAAGAGAGGAAATTTTCAAGATATGAAAAATAATTACATAAAACCATACATAGAAGAAAAAATATAGTAAATAATATATATAATGATAATATGTAATAAACAATAACATCCCTTGATAAAAAATAAGTAACTCAATATAAGTAGTAATAACAACATACATGAAATAAAAAGATGTAAACTACATATAATTATTAGTATACTCACTCAAATAAAAAAAGGAAAAACTCATATCATTAGATATTTTCGTTGACAAATAATGGTTAAGGTCACTTAATTAACTACTACTCATTAATCAAGTTAAAATGACAATGACTACTTTGTTGACCAGTTGGGATAGTAATGAAACAAATTCTCTAGATAGGGTGACTCCCAAACTAGTAGAATAGATCATGTCTTGATCTATGTCATCCAACCCAAGAACTAGAGGTATCCCAAAATATATTCATTGGGGGTGGGGTAACATTTATCACATAGAGTTCACAAATCAATTATATTTATTACCTGGTATATAAAATACCCTTCATCACGCAACACATATGTCTCTTCTTGAAAAAATTCATTATTACTAGTCGTGGTTATAATAAATCCTATTTAAACATATTTCTGGAATAAAATAGTGTTTGAATTCGTTTCTTATTTTTAACATAGAAATATGTGTGTGATGGGAGAGGTCATGGAAGGAACAAACGGTTCTGGGTAAATTTGGTCCAAAATATCCAAACAATCCACTAATGGGGGATGGGTTCATGAAGGTACACACATTCCCAAATTATTTTGGATTGTGAAGGTCTCAGGTGAATGGAGGGTAGATGGTAACATCTAATTAGTATAGGTCTATAGAAATATACTTCCATTTCATGAGTGTTTTAATGTTTGATGATAACCATCACACATCTTCATTTGGGTTCCTTGAACTCTATCCACTCCTAAAGCTCATTAATGTTCATGAAAGGATATTTTCTTCCAGAAACCCACACCACGAACCTCTAGTGGTACAATAAATACCCCCTTATGTCAGAAAGTTAAGTGGAATAAACCTTTCAACAATCCATAAATGTTAATAGTTTGTGATACTCACGATCTTGATGAGTGAAAGAGAAGTTTAATCCCCTAATGTATCCATCCATTGTGAAATATTCTTAAATGGGATCTAGAGAACCTCTTACCATAGTGTAAATGACTTTAATGAAGTTCCATGGACTTTTCCAAAGTATAAATCCCTTTGTATAATTTAGAGTTTCATGAGGAACATATCCTTCATGAAACCAACCCCATGGGAAATAGGACTTTACACTGACATAAGGACACACAATTATGTGAGTAATACTCCTTTTCATTCCCGCTAAAATCTTTTATTCACCATCCTTCACAGAACACATACTATATGCCTCTCAATGGTACCACCTTTTATCTAAAACCCTTTCTTGAAAGTTCATTTCTAGTTCCCACATACCATGTCATGACCAGTTCAACTATACCCAGAGTCCTCATGTGACTGGTACCACCCACTCCTATGTCTTCCCACAACACTCCAAGTGTGGTATGTGCCTTCATTATACCTATTAATTCTAATAATGGATACCCTAATTCTGATTTCATCTTAATAATTGGGACCATATTGTCATACCTCATAATGGATAGTCCTCCATGGCAGTGCCATCGATAGGTCCGACCCTGAGGCACATGAATGGTAGTTACGTAAGATCTAGAGATAGAATATTAAATGGAAACTAAAAAACTGTATATATAGGATTTCCATATATGGGATATTCCCTTCGCATTGATGATACCCCCTATAAGAGTAAACCCCAAAACCTACAAGACTCGTGAAATAAAACTACCCAGATCCATGCCCAAATCATAAGACATTAAATAGACTATCAACATACTTATGACTTGATGTAAAATGGAATCCTTACCCTATACGATAGAAACATGATGCCACATGAGTTACTCACAAGGTATGACACCAGGCATCAAACACTGTATGATAAACAAAAGATTCCCCATGTACAATCATCATGGGATGCCACATTATCCACACCATGGGATTAAACTACACCATTGGGAATGAGTCTCCCATGCTTATAATGGTTCATTTCATAAGACCCAATCTAGCCTTCCTTACAAGGGGTTGAGATAAAAATAATGGGAATGTTCCATGCATAAGCCCTAAATTTTCCTACTCTAAGTGGGATTAGAGACTTTCTTGAAGAAACTTTTACATATATTCCCCTCACTATCACTCGTAGACTCTACTTTCATGAAACGACCATCCATAGAAAATGATGTTAAACTGTAGGGATCTATCCTGTCACATAATCTCAAATTGTGGCATCAAAATACATGAGTTTTGTTCCCTATATCTAAAATAGGATACATAGGATGCATCCCTAAAGTTTAATCCCAAAAAACACCATATCCTTGTGTGTAATCATCCCTCATCGTGACACAACCCATTAATCTATATCAACAAGATGTTATGATTGGACTCCACAAGGTGTTAAACTCGTATCTCGATCCATATTAATAGGAATTTGCGATCCATAATCCTAGTGTAAAATTATATATCCTAGGGATGGACCCCATTGATTTTTCATGACATTATTTTCAATCTATCTTCACAAGGTGTCAAACTCATTCCATTATTTTTCTCAATAGTCCATTATGATATGTATCCACAGTTATTTATGCACGTGACCCATTCCATCTCAATCGTACCTTATGATTCATCCCCTAAATAAATTAAACTCACTCCCTAATCAAGAATAGCTACCTTATATAATAAATGTTGTATTCTTGATGTAAAAATCCAGGGAAAAATAATTCCCCTTGCATTAATTACCTTGTGATCGATATGATATGCATTGGGTTCCATGCCTATGATGCCTCAAACATGAGATGGCCTCTAAAAAGGGAAAATTTTATTGGTTCAAAATATACCCAAAGTCTAAACATGATTGTAAGTGACCAACCAGACTACACACCTTGATCAAAGTTTTATTCCCTCTCAAGATATAAGAAAAACAATTAACTTATTTCTACCTTAATATTGAATGTGGAATTAACTCCATGAGAACTATTTATTATGTGAGAGAGAACTAGACTTTTCAATGGTCTCCAAGGAGTAATGCATGAAGTAAAAACATACATCCAATACTCACATTTAAATCAATAACTATACATCACCAATGGAAGTGACGAAATCCACATGCCTTTATAAATAAGTAATATAGGGATATAAGAATGTATCATGTTTGGCACCTGGAAGATGAATGTAATTGTTCTCCCTTGAAAGAATTAGAAACATAAATGGTTATCCCAATGTGAAACTGTTCTCTCCAACCTTGGGGACTAGTAATAGCTGCATGATTGAGGGATTTTTAGGTCATTATATCCAAATATTTTTCACCAGTTACCCCTAAGATAATGGTGAAGACAACATGAAACTCCATTGAATATTAGGGAAGTTAGATTTAGGAATCATCGGTCTATGAAATCATTCACATGGATCATTTTATGAATCATAATGTTGGAAGAAATTTAGGCATTAGGATATTATTCCACAATCTTTTACAGATGGATCAATAAATTTTCTATACATGAATCAAGATACTAGAAACCCATGACCTCACACCAATAGATATCGATGTAGAAGTATCATTTATGCATAAATCTCATATAACTGCACCATTTTCATGACATCCAACTTACCTTTGGATGATGGGATTATGGTCCTCATGCAGGGAGGTTCATACAAGAGGGCTCTCCCTAAATGAAATACATGTTGGGGTCGATGTGGGATGTGGTCATGGGTACTGTACAGGATGTAAGGGCCACTGGAGGGAGGGGGTCTGTAATGCAGATGGATTCAATGTTTTTAGAAAAATACCAATTTAAAAAATATATAATTGTCTAAAAAACTATAAAAATAATGAATTTAAAAACATATTGAGGATTTTTACAATCATTGGTAATTTAGGTGTGACTTACCGACAATTCTAAAAAATTTCGGCAAATGAGGTGATGCTAATTAACAATCCCTACAAACATCGCTAAAAAATTGGTGTCTCTTTTTAGAAATTTCAGTAAAGGAGATATGATTTAGCGACATTTATAAAATTGGTCGCTAATTTTTTTCCTGAAATTTGTAGACGTCTCTAAATTAGAAACACCTAATTTACTGATTCCTTTTAGAAGCAATGTAAATGAATTTTTGATACTTAGTAACAACTTTGATGCAAAGAATAGATGTCGTTAATTCGAGTTTTTTTTTGTGTTAGAGGTGTGTTCATTAGTATTTTAATATAGTGGTTATAATTAATTTAATGAAACGTAATAAGTAAATATAATGGATGTATTGTTACCTTTCTAGTCTTTGTAATTCTATGATATGTATTTCATCCAACATATAATGTGATTTCATCAACATTAAATGAAATGTATATTATGAATTCATTGTATTGTCACATGTCGTGTTTATACTATGACTCAATGACCATTCTTTATAATATACCATGTGTGATAAATGGGTTTCAAAGCAAAATTAAATGGACATACTCATTAGTCATGTTGAATTTAAATAAATAAAAAATTAGATTATATAACATTGTGGGTGATACATGTGTTCTCATATGTGTTCAATGGATAAGAACAAATAGATGGTGGATTATATTATCACAAAAGTGGAACTTGGATTCCCTACATGAAATATGAAGGGTAGGATAAGTGGGATGTTTATTACATTACACCACAAGTGACACTAGGGTTTTATACATGCAATTCCTATGATGGACATACCATAAAAAGGATGTATATTTTTCCAATGTTGATACCTTGATTTCAATAAGTAAATCATTGTCTGGTCTTATAGGGTGATGGGTTCATTACGAGGAGTGATACCTAGGTCCCTCATACAGATTTCATTTTTATGGGATTTGGTTTTCAATTCATTAATTGATTTTTTAAATTAAATGATGCTTCTTCAAATTATAAGAACATACTAGGATTTGATCAGTGCTTTAACTTCATAAATTCCTTATTTTATTCATTTATCATTTTTTAAATTATATGGGGAGTGTTCATACTATATACTAAAATGATAAATAGGGGACTCTATAGTTATGTGCCGGGTCTCATAAAATTTTTATAAATTAAAGCATAATTTTTAATCATTTAGAGATATTTCGACACATGTTAAAGTAGTTGGTATCAGATGGGTGACACATTCAGAACTCAACCCGACATGGGATTTATGTATTTCATTCATTGTTTATGTTATTACACACACAGAGACTACTTCTTTATATATTTATTGGATTTAAGGAATTAGACACTTTTGGTTGAGTATTTAGGTGTATATCTTACACCCTATTTGAGCCACCTATTGGATCCCAGAAATATATCATGGATATGGGTAGGTAAAACGAAAAAAAACCTACCATATATAAATTATTTTATATATTAGGATGGAGTACTGGATCAATATATCGATCATATGATCATGATGCATTTAGGATCTCGACCTTTTCTGGAGATGTATATGGATTTTTTACAGGTGTTCTTTTCCCTTTTTTGGTTACTTTATTTATTTGGTTTGTAAATATGGTATTTTGAGGAGTAAATTTGAGAATTTTTAAAGAATGATAGGCAGTGCATGGTTGGCCCAGGGTTTTCCCAAATCATAGGCCCTAGCCCAGCAAACTGTTTGAAACCAAACATGGTGATTCACAAAGAAAGGCACACAGTTTATCAAATTGTGCACCCTCTTTAGAGAAATCGGGAACCCCCCCCCCATAGGAGGTGCATAGATAAGGTTCATGGTAAGTATAACCTAGGTTACCCAATTATAAAATCATGAATATGTGTTTTTATTACCCAAAAAATTAGATTTAAAGTTACCCAAACCCTCGAAACTCACCCGAATCGATCCTAAAATGGACCAAGTCATTTTAACCAATTTTCAACTCCTTAAATAAAGATTACAGTCCTTCCCAATCTATGTTTTAAATGAAGTTAGGGGATTATTGAAGATCTATACCTACCATATAATGTTTATCTTCTCATTTAGATCTCTCTATCTCTCTTTTTCTCCTCTCTCCAAATAAAAGAGGTATGTTAATCTGATATTAGATATAGATCTAGATATAGGTTTTTTAGTTTTGGATTCATTTCAATCTTATATCTAGTAGTATAATCAATATCACGTTCATCTTCATGATTAGGGTTATTGCGATTGAATTGTGGATATCCGTTGGAATGCATTCATCACTGGTTTCCTGTTAGGTGGTCTATTATTCAAATACCAATGTATTATTTTCAATTCTATGTATGAATTTTTAGAATATCTTTTAGATGGTTAGAAATTGGTTTTCCTAGATTGAATTAATTAATTGAGGTAATTGATAAATTGGGAATATTTCGATTGTGAATTAAAATAATTAATTATTTAATTTATTATGAAAATATTGAAATGATTGGAATAAAATAATTAATTGTTGAATTAATTATTGAATATTTTAATTATTATGAAATTAATTGAGATGATTAATTAATTTCTTAGTTAATTAACAGGTTTGACCTTGTTAATTAATTACTAAATTAATTAATGGAATTCAAGTGATAGATTAATTTGCTAATTAAGAAAAGGGGATTGATGTGATTATTTAATTGTTGAATTAATTTAGGAGATTGATGTGATTAATTAATTGTCTATTTAATTAATTGTATGATTTGTACACATAATTTGAGAATTTTTTTGATTAATTGGGTAAGTAATTATTGTGTTTTTGTGGTATAAGTGAATTTAAATGATTAATGTTGACAATACAATTCATATGTGACTTGAAATTATGATTGGTAAAATTTACCTTCATACGTGACTTGAAATGATGAATGGTAAGATTGTATTCATATGTGACATGAAACAATGAATGGTGAAAATGGGATTCATGTGTTACTTCAAATCATGAATGGTAACAATTCCATTCATATGTGACTTGAAATGATTAATGGTAACAGGGGAATTAATATGTGACTTGAAATGATGAATGATAATAATGGAATTCATATATGACTTTAAATGATGAAGGGTAACAATAGAATTTATATGTGACCTAAAGTAATGAATGATAACAATGAAATTCATACGTGACTTAAAATGATAAATGGTACCAATGGCCTTCATATGTGGATTGAAATGGTGAATAGTAACAATGGAATTAAAAAGTTATTTGAAGTGATTAATAGTAAAGATGGAATTCAAATGTGACCTGAAATGAAGAATGGTAACAATGGAATTCATATGTGAACTGAGGTTTAGGGTGTCCCTGGAAACCGGGGGGGGGGAGGGTATTGGGGTAAATAAAGAGTAATCGAAAGAATGTAAAATGTTTAATTTATTTCTTTTATTTATTCTTTATAAAAATGAATAATGTATTATTGACTACATGTTGTATCAGACACCATTTGTTGTGGCCTACTGATTTTTACTCACAACCTAATCAGGCTTCTAGATCGATACCTAAATATATTTCATGTTTGTAGGATGTGATTTGGGAAAAGGACCTTTCTTTGATAGCAGGAATGGGATGGAGCATGGATAAGGGAACCAGACGTGGTTCAGGACCTACTTGGGATTTATCAATGTCTTAATTTAATTTATGTTTTTTCATATTGACACATGACACATATAATAGCATGTAATATCTACTCTTTAATTTTGATAGGTATTTTAATGTTTTAGACATCTTATGATACTAGAACTATTTTGGTTATGGATATATTATTTGGTTGTCAATTATTTATTTTATCTTTGGTATTACTATGAAAAAGAGGTTATATTCTATCCAGGACTGATGTAATAATATTGGGAAAAAACCTCAAGGTGTCATCTTAGTATGCTTTGGGTGTGACTGTGTTTCCTGAAAAATCGATAAGACGTTGAATAAGCATGGATGGTGTTTTCTGAAATAGTTGTAAAAGGTGGCACAGTTTCCCAATGTTTTCCAAACATTTAAACCTCATAATCAAGAGTTTATTTTGTGAAAGGGAATGTTTTTAGAGAAGGGGTTCATCGTTCGTGGATCATAAATGACCATTTACATACCATCATAGGTGGTACATGGAACAACAATGTAATTTATGCAAAGGAAGGTTACTTCATAAAAACACTATATATACGGAAAATTATTGTAAAAAGATCATGAATGAAAAACAGTTCATGGGGAGTCTTGTAGTTTGAGGGATGCCAATGGTATGCAGAAGGCTTATGGTATGTGGAGTGTCTTATCATTGGCCAAAATGAGATGGGGATTTGGGCCATTGTGATTGAAATAAGACATCACAAAGACAACGTAGGAAAACATGTCACAGAAGAAGAATAATGATTTGATGATTATACCACATTAAAAATTATGGAGATTAGGGTCAGTGGATTTTTTGGATATATTTTCCTAAATAAAGAGCACTAATTAAATCAATAATAAGATAATTTTATATAAGAAACATTTTTCTTCTGGATTTGGTGATGTCCTAAAGTGCATCATGAGGGAGAATTTGGAGAAGGGTGAAGTATTTCTCGTGGAGGATTTCACAAAAGGGGAACAAGTGGTCCTCTAAAGAATCAGTTCATGGAAGAATAAATTCCCCATAATAAAAAGAGATAAGAGGAATTGATTCACGAAGGTGGTACATGTAAGTGGAATATAGAGGTAGTTCTCATAGGTTGTATGCAACAACAGAAGTGTAGACAATCCAGGGGGCATGGGAAGTTCACTAAAGAGGTGGTTCGTAATTCTTATGCACTAAGAGGTAGAAAAAAGTTCGCATAAAAATATGGTTGTTTGAAAAGGTACTTAAATAGTTCATGAAACCATTTTTTGTCTAACCGACAATACACGAAAAAGTGGATTTAATCTACCGATGATAAAGTTACATCATCATAGAATCTACTAATACTTGAGGATGCATACTCCCATGAAAATGATGGGACCTAAAAGTCTATAAATTATGAGTGGATATCTTCGAAGAGAGTTGAGAAAAGGAGAAAAGAATAAGATAATCATTTCCACCCACAATGACCAAGATAAAGAGACATAGGGTGTGACCCTTGGGAATGAATTTGGAAGACCCTAAATATTTTTATGGAAATATGCCAAAGAATAAAAGTGATATATCCCAAGCATTGTAATTGGAAGTGAGTTTTAGTGAATTTGGTACAGCGGAGCATTTTCATTTTATGATCTCAGGATGTAGCCCGGTGAGGGTGAACCATATATATTCATTGTGTCTTCTGCACAATTTCATTTCTACTCATGCATTACTAAGAGATAAAGAGAGAGGTTTTTTATTTAATGAAGAAACAATATTCGAATAGGTAGTAGTTTTAATCTATCGTACCCAAATTCACCCCCCTATAGGTATTATACATAGTGTACCTAACATTAAACCTTTATACTAGTTAGATTCTTCTAGAATATAGGGAGCCAAGTCTGAGTTCATGTGTCTGAATGGAATCAGGCACCGACGTGTGGCACTAGGGCTGAGATGTTACAAATAAGTATCAGATCCCATTTTTCTTTTCTTCTCCTCAATATTTCTATTTTGGAAAGGTAGACATGGTACTAAGAAGTTTTTTACCTATTTATGAGATCATTCATGTGAGTATCCAACCCATGTGCTAGGGAGAACCCAAGTTTCCCATAGTGGAATTGTTGTTATTCATATATGATGTTATAGTTGAATATTATTTATTCTTGGTTGGAGAACTTTTTGTGTGATTTGATTATTGTTTCTGTGATTTGTTGAAATTTGACTCATGCACTGGTAATGAATGAGAGTTTAGTACGAATGTATCAATATAGGAACATAGAATTATTGTGACATGAATAATTTTAGGCATGCATGGTGATGCGGTTTTTTTAAGTTATTTAACTTGAAATGTTTTCTTTTCTTGTGCAATTGAAATTAAAAGGTAACCAATATGAAATTGAGAATTGTAAAATGATAAAAGATGTAAATAAATGGGTGTATAATTTGAAACGTGAATTATGAGAGTGAGTTTACCCATTGTAAACCATGACATATATTTAAGGTGGTTAAGGGTAATTATAGCGCCCTGGGTTTGACCATATGGAAAATTTTGGGAAAAAGGATATAGTTTCTTGTTGTGATTTTCCACTTTTGTAAAATTTTAAAGTTGTGTTATGTTTCCAGAGATATGTGTTTTTAATTATAGATATATTCCTCCATGAAGATTATTTTTTATAGGAGGACATGAGGATATAGATGGAGATGATCTACCAGTAGCGGAAAATAAGGCACCTATAGTATCGGGTGAGGAATAAGGAGAGAAGATCCTTGGGAACTTTTCTACATTCATTTAGTTTATGGAAATAGACCCATGGAGGGTTTTTAGAAGTATGTATGACCTTACATAGGTGTATTATTTACAAAACCCTCCAAATTTTACCATAGAGGGTGGACATGAGGAAATAATGTTCTGGGATGAGTCCATTCATACAATACATGACCATTTTGAGACTCCTGGTGAGAAGACGGTCAAGTTGGATTCTTATATGGTAATAGGATCAACAAAGTGCTCATGTGTTGTTTTACTCCCAGACATGGTAGATGGAAAAATGGTGTGGAAGGGCTTTTTTGAAATGATCTGGTGAACATTTATCCAGAGATACTAAGACAGGAAAGAGTAACTGAGTTCATGATATTGAATTCGGGTATTATGTCTGTGATGGACTATGTTGGATGATTTATAGACTTGAAAAACTTTGGTCCAATGATGGAATGTGATGATACAACTATGGGAATTCATTTCTAGGATGGTAAAAAATGATTGATTAAGTACCAAGTTAACCTATTTTGGTTAATGATGTTTTACAAGGTGGTGGACTGGGATCTTGTTTGTGTGTGGAACCTAAAAGTGGATTCCTGTGGAGAATAGATGGTCACTGCTGTGATCATGAGGTACGAATTCTGAGATATGGAATTGATTCTATGATAATTTTGTCCATGGGGTTAGCAAGAATATTGTTTAGGGAGAAGGTACAGTTTCATTGAAGCTTTCTCATGTGATTTTTCACTAGTGCGGCAGGCCAAGCTATAGTCTTACACATTGGACCTGACCATTAGTAGAGTGTTGATCATGAAGAAAGATATGACATCTAAAAATATTATACAGGAACCCATGATAGATGATTATTGATGGAGGTTCTAGATAGAACCAATGAGAATGAAGGAGATATTATGCACCATATTAGTCCTAAAGCTAGAGTTCTACTAGCTCTTGTGGTAGAGGTAACAAACCTAGTATTTCTAATCAAGAGTACCCAAATCAAAAGAATTGTGTATCTCAGGGGACTAAAACTGCATCATTGGAAAGAGTGACATGATAGTTAAATGTAGTTTAATCTCCTACTGTGTATAGTGAGGATGGACCATCAATAGTTAGAGGTACTATTCTTATATCCTCTTCGCTATCCAGTGCCTTATTTTATATTGGTCACTCTCATTATTTTTTCACAACTTTTTAATGGGTTGATCCTAGTGGAGTAGTTCATGAGTGGGGAATTGATGATAGATACACCATTGTGAGTATGATCAAGGGATATCTATTTATGTATATGGTGTTCTATAATGGTTGGAGAGTATCATTTTATTTGGGATATTTTTATTATAGATATGTTAGGTTTTAACCTAATTATAGGTATGGTCTAGATGGTAGCATACTGAGCCCGCATATATTGTTACCAAAGGATAGTGAGATTTACATATCCAGAAAGTGAAAATTATATTCACCATAGAGAATGAGATATCAAGGAGATCCAGATAGGGATAGTTCACTAGAAACATGGGGCTCTTACAACCCTGATTTCATGTTTTTTGCTAAATTGTAGAGGTGTAATGCATGATGTCTTTCCACCTGTAGTGGACCGATTTCATGATATACTTCTTGGAGATTTCTCAGGGATTCCAGAATAGAAAAATGTGAAATTTACAATTGTTCTCATTTTAAGAGTTGATCCAGTTTCTATTCCACCATATAGAATGACACCAGTAGGGATTTAGGAGCTTAACACTCAGGTGGGTGAATTTCGGGGAAATGGATATATCAATTTGAGTGCATCACCTTTGGGTTCTACATTGTTGTTTTCAATGGAGTCTATCATGAGGTTATTCTTGTGTGTTAATTACTAGACGTTGAACCAGATGAATGTGAAGAAAATGTATCCCCTTCCACATATTGACAATCAATATTACAAATTGAGAAGACATTTTGTTTTCACAATTATTTACTTGAGATTCAGGTTTCATCAGTTTGGAGTGTGACTATATAATATACTGAGGACTTATTTCATAAATAGGTATGGCCTATATGATTTCTTCGTAATTCCATTTTGGTTGATGAACACATAAGTAGTGTTTATGGCCTCGATGAGCATAATATTCCATCAGTAATTGGATATTTTTTTGTAGTGTTTTTTGATGAATTCTTTGTGTAATTCAAGTATCCTGAAGATCATGTTGAACATCTTCAGATCATCTTGAGTAAACTATGAAATAATTTGATATACACTAAGATATCAAAGTGTCAGTTCTGGATTTATCATGTACACTTCATGGGTCACATCATCTCGGAGGAATGTGTGTCAGTAGACCCAAATAATGTTTAGGTAGGGTATCTTCGGAGCATCCCATGAATGTTATCGATACCTGTATCTTTCTTGGGTTATCAAGATATTATTAGAGGATCATTCATGTCTTTTTTCTTTTGGAATCACCTTTTTTTGGATTTACCAAGAACGATTAATGTTTGAATGGTCGGGAGAATGTGAGAACGCTTTATAGAAGTTGAATAAGCTGGTGGCATCAGCACCAATATTGATCCTACTAGATCTGAGAGAGGAGTATATGGTTTTTTATGCTTTTGGTATAGGACATGGAGTATTGCTGGTGTAGAGAGATCAATTTTTGGTGTCTGTGTTAGGTAATATTAGTCTACAAGAAATAAACTACCCTACATATGAACTTAAGTTAGATATGGAGGTTTATGCATTGAAGTGTTGGAAGCATTATCTGTTGGGATTTTTTTATGATGTATACTTATCATAAGAGATTAAGGTATATATTTTCATAGTGATATTTTCATTTCCATTTGCAGAGATAGGTTGAGTATTTGAAGTCTTTTTATTTTGAGAAATAAGATATATTCCCGAAAAGGGAAATATTTTTTGGATGCTTTAAATATGAAAACATAGACACGTGTAGTCCAAGAGTCTAGTGATGAGAAAATTATGATTGAATAGTTGACTGAGTTGTATGTTGGGGTTCCAGAGAGTCAATAGAAGTTGAATCTCTTATTAGATGAAGTGGACCATATAATTTTGATCTGGATTTGATGTAAAGACACGAATATTCAATGGAAATATTTTTCTTAAATTCAGGGGATTTTTATGAGTCTGTAAAAATTTACTGTGCTTGATTCCGAGGCCCAGTGTACCCGTGATCAATTTCTGAAGTCTGGTTCAGGTAAGTTAAGTAAACATGAAAATGGGATTTTATAAAATTTGAACTGGTGCTCGGAATAGAAATATAACGGCACTATGGAACTCGTAGTGCCGATATTCTATTATGATGACTTTCTCCTCGATGAAAGTTGGTCTATAATGAAAGTTAGTATTTGAGTTTTTAAGAAAAGAGTTAAATAAAAATAAGTGTTAGCTTATTTTTATTTTTGAGGTGGTTAAAACCTCCAAGAGGTGGTTTGGGGTGGGGCCACCACAATATAACCTCCCATGAGAGGTTATGAAGGCGGGGCCCACCAAATTTCTAAATATCTCTTGACAACTAATAAGGTGGGGACCACCTGAAGATGAAACCCTTGAACACCCTTAATTAATTTGTGTCTACACACAAGAATTAATTATGTGGAGTCCCCTTTTTAATTAACTCTTTTTTTGAACTCATGCCAGCAATTAAAATAATAGTTAATCTATTATTTCTTTTGGGGGTTGGCATCATACTTTTTGTTGGAAGGGAGAATTAAGGAAGAGGAGTGCTAGGATGAACTATCCTCCCAATGAAGAATGTGTAGAATACCGGAAATGTTTCTTCCTCATTCTTCTATCCTGGACACTTTTCGATGCACGAGCTTATGTTGGGAGTTCGTGACAACACGGAAAAAGATGAATCGACGTTCTCCTCCTGCGACTTCGTCAACGATCATCGAAAAACGAGGTAGGGGTTTGAGTTTAATTTGTTCCTATTCTACATAGATCAATTTTTGGAATATGTTATTCCAATTGATATAAACATACTGTGGAGGGCTCATACAGCACAAACATGGCCCGACCCTCCCCCTTTGATTGTTCTAATTTGTTGACGATGAGAGGTGAAGCAACGGCTGCCGGCGTCGGGCCGACCGTGAAGAAACCGGCGGCGCAAAGCCACCGGGTCACCAAAAGGGAACGGTGCCATCATGCCGCCCAGTAAAGGAGAGTAGTGGATGGGGTGGGCCATGGCGGAGGGGTGCGGTGCCTTCGCGCAGTGCGAAAGAGCAGAACTGCGGCGCAGTCGCGCTGCGACAGTGGAGCCAAGAGCGGCTGACGGTGGGTCAGCCACCGGTGATACGAAGTGGCTAGCCGCTCAGCCAGCTGGGAGGAGTGGGAACCAGCGGGTCCTATGTGATCTGGACCGGCGCCAGGTGGCACCAGATTGGGTTCCACCAGAACAGCTCTAACGTTCGGGAGCTAGGGGCGAGCGGTTTCCCCCTGGACGCGGCTTAGGCAGACCCGTGAGCCTCCGGGCCACCGAGCCAGACCCAGGACGTGCCGCCGAGTGAGACCCTATGCGGGCCGCCAGGCTGCCCTCGGGTCGGGCTTCCCCCTCGGGCCGGGTCGGGCTGGGTCAATCCGACTAGCTCGAACCGGACCAGGACCCGCTATGTCCCATTTTCACCTTAAATCCCATAACATGGGCTACGGGTGTCCGATCAAAAAACCCTCTATGGTGATAGAAATAATAGAGCGAGAAGGTTCTTTTGGAATACCCCACTTCATGTTGGACACAGTTGGGGTATGGTCGGGTTGGTTTGAACCTAAAATCCAACCGGGCATCCGATTGACATGATGTCTGTTGCGTTGAGACCCCTATGATGAGGAAGAACATTGAGATACTTCTACTTGGGACTTCATGGATGTTGGGAAAATGCCTTGTAACTCATGGAGTGGATCCTCTCAGAGACGTGTGAGTGGAGTACGGAGACCTAGTAGATGACTGAGACTTGAAGACTGCTGACCATTCGACTCGGAGTGTTTCGATTAGCCCAGTGGGAAGCACATCTGTATGACGTGGCAGACCCATAGTGGGGAGTGCCTCTATGTGACACGGTCGCCCCATGGTAATTGATAGTAGAAGTACCTTTAGAGTCTATGAGGGGGATCGCCTTTATGTGATGTGGCAGACCCACAATGGGGAGCACCTCTATGTGACGTGGCAGACCCACAGTGGGTAGCGCCTCTGTGTGACACAGTAGATCCATGGTGCTTAAAAGGAGGAGTACCAAAAGATTCCATGACAGTGGGAAGCACATCTGTGTGATGTGGCAAACCCACAGTACTCGATAGGGGAGTAAACCCTCAGCCGAGGTTCTGACAGTGTGACTGGTGTTGTTACTTGATACCACCCCCTAGAATAAAATCCTGGTTTGATCTGAGTCAATAACATATGTATTTTTCTCATGATTGAGATGGGTTACTAGTTAACTTAGGTATATGTATGGGAATATACCTAAGTAATGGATATCCGTTGATTTCATACATTGCGGTTTATTTTTGTTGGATTTTATGAGACGTTGAGGGTCTCGAGGTACCTACTGAGTATCATTATAATCTCCCCTGCATGGGCTATTACCACACCTTGTTGTCGTGGTTGCAGATGACAGACAGTGCTGACTAAGGCGAAGAGTAGCAGGACTGTACGGTACCCAGAGGTGGACCAATCGGCGTGATGGTGCTCGGACCGGATGGACGAACATAGAGTGATGAGGAGGCCATCTATACCTACCCTTCATGTAGGAACCCCAAAAGATGACCTAGTAGCGGCTTACTTTTCTTCATTTGTACTGGAATTTCAGCTGTATTGTACTCACTTGTTGGGCATGTAATTCCAGCCCCTTTACTTTTCAGCACACTTTTTTTATACATCTTTGTTTAGTGTTTTACTTCAAGCATGTATTTGTTTCTGTGTGTTTCAGTTTTTAAAGGAAATACCTTCCCAGTTTAGGGATTTACACCTTTAGTGCTAGTCTCTATCCCCTTTCTTATGGAAGGTGGGCTTGGGGTAGTAACAATACGGACCTTGGGGGACGGGTCATGACATTAGAGAAATGATTTATGAGGATTCATATTTTTGGGCCACAAGGGGAAGCCTTTAAAGCGGGGACATAAAATATTATTGGAACATTGATCAAAACGATACCACATATGTTAGGAATATGGTATTTGTGCCTAATAGCAAGTGGGGTGGAGCTAATTCATGAGTTTCATGCATTTATGTGGGCAGTACATCCAGGTGTGACCAAAATTTATTGTGAAATATGATGAGATATTTGGTGATCTTACATGAAAAGTGAGAAAAAAGGGTTTATGACACCATGATATAACTTTTATTAAGTGACTCTTGAGCATCAATGACCAGGAGGTTTTATACATCCATTTCCCATTCTAGAACTGAATTTTGATGACGTTACCATGGAATATTTTTGGGTCTCCTATGGAAACATTAGAATAATGGCTCTATTTGGGTTATTGTGGATAGACTGACAAAATTAGTTCATTTATTACTGATATGTGAGAAATTATTAGTGGGGTAGTTGGAAATGTTGTACTCTCAGGAGATAGTTTGTCTACACTCGGTTCTAAAGACTATTGTTTCATTCTGAGACTCACATTTTACGTCCCACTTCTGGCAGGGCTTATATAAGTAACTCGTTTCATAGGTTTTACTAAGTATGGTATTCCTCTAAAAGATATATGGGAAGTCATAATGTATTATCCATGTGCCTGAGGATATTTTATATGCATGTGTCCTAGATTTTGGTGGGTCTTGGGGGAATCAATAGTTTTGGGGGAGTTTTCCTATAACAATAGTTATCAGGATTTGATATAGATGGAACCTTATAAAGCTTCTTATGGTAGGCCATGAAGATCACCTCTATATTGGATGAAGGCTTGTGAGTCAGAGTTGTTGGGACCAATTCTTATATAGAATATGGAATAATAGGTTTAGATGATTCCAAAACTTATTGCTATGGATAATATTAGACATAAGTAATATGTTGATAAAAATTGATGAACCCTAGATTTTACAAAGTTTAATCATGTCTTCCTTCAGGTGTTGCCTAGATTGGTCCACCTAAGGATACTGAGACATGGAACATTGGAACCCTTGTTTGTTGGATTGTTTGAGTTTCGGGAGAGAATCGGGATGGTGGTGTACCAATTGGATCTTCCATATAGATATTATTCTGTGAATGATGGTTTCCATGTGTAAAAACTATAGTTGAATCACCTCAACCATTCTCATGTGATTGACGTGGATTGTTTTGAGCATGTCAACGATGCGTAATTTGAGGACAATCTGGTACATGTGTTGGATCATAATGAGAATGATTTTCAGGGAATTACTTTGTCAATAGTTCATGTATTGTGGAATCATGGGCATGTTTATGATGAACCATGGGAGAGAGAAGTGTATAAGTGTGCTCTTTGGCCAGATCATTTTGAATTGGAATCTTAGGGACACATGGAAGTACAACTCAAGGACAAGATGTTATAAGGTGAGAGATTATAAGATCATAAACCTTTTCTATTGCTGTATATATATTTTTTATAGGTACAATTGTATGATCGAAATAAGAATGTATATACTCAATTATAAGATGGTGGTGAATTTTTAGATTAAACACATTTATTTTTAACCATAAGGAAAAATATTTCTACAATATTTAAACAAGGTCTTTTCATTAGACCTATTTTAGTTCAACTAAAAAAACTTGCTACATTCTAGAAATATTGTTCTGGTAATGAAACTTAATGAAATTTTACAGGGAACTGATTCTACCTTAAATCTTATAGAATGTTAATTATTTGCATAAAAAGTACAAGAAAGTATAAGAATGTTATACTTTCTTCCTTTATCAAAATACCATGGAAATAAACTTGAAATAAATCTAGTAACAAGTATGATGTATTTTAACAAAAAGAGTAGGGTATCCAAAACCCTTGGATAAAGGTCCCTTGATTTATACATTCAAGATTGTCTATCTTACCCACACCAGGATAATCCCTCGATAGGAATATCAAAATCTATATTTTTATCCCTGCAAGCCATTGAGTTTTAAATTAGTCATCACCAATATCTTCCTATCCCCGGAAGTCCTCGAAATTTAAGGTACTCGACACACCTATCATCCTATTCCCAGAATCCCTCGATTGTACTCATTAATAATCATAGTCTCACGTAGCAAGCTAAACAAGATGTTCAGTACGCACAATGAATGAGAGTCTGTCTCATTAGAAATAACATTAACAACATTTAATATCTATTGTGATCAACATATATCGTGCTCGTTCAAATGAGAACCTATTTATAGTCACTTCTCGAATGGCCAGTTCCCTCCTATATCGGTCATATATTTCCTAGAATCTTGAAGGGACTTATAAATGTGTAACTCAAACAATGGTAACATAAAAAATATATTTTATGACATTTTTTCATAATAAGTGTAATTAAAAATATTTTATATAAACAAAATCTATTTTTTTAGTCTAAGGGAAAAAATAGAATTTAGAGACTAACAAAACAAACAATCAATGTTTATTCGACCTGGATATTTAGATTCTATTTTAAAAAGATTTCGGAATCTGACTTCTATAGAGTTAGGAGTCTGAATTCCAAAGAATTTTAAATCTGAATTCTTACGAATTTTGTATTTGAATTATGAGGAATTTGGAGCTTAAATTATAAGGAATTCGGAGTCGGAATTTTGAAGAACTGGGAGTATAAATTTTGAGGAATTTGGAGTATGAATTTCAATGATTTTTTGAGTTGTAATTTCAGAGAATTCGGAGTCCTAATTTTAGAACACTCTATATTGCAGAAATTATAAAACTCCATGATTTTAGATGTAAAACCTATTTTTAGCCATAGGAATGAAATTTGATAGATTTAGAGAGATTATGAAATGAAATAATGAAAAAAATTGTAAGGAAAAAAATTTCCTTAGAGAAGGAACATTTTCCATAGGAAAATAATCCTTAGGGAAAAAATAATTGAATTATGATAAAGTGTTTTTGATTTTCAAAACATAGTGGAATGGGAAATTTTAAGGAAAATTTATTGACTCAATAATATCCCCTTTTTGGAAAGCCAAACATCCTTATGAAATAGAATATAAGGACATATGATTTTTCTTTATGAAATTATAAGAAACACATATCTCCCATTAATTATGGATCATGGTGAATACGACTAACTTACACTTTGGTTCTGAAATCCCAAAAGATCATATTCTTGACTTCCATAAATATAATTTTCATTTTTCTTGTGTAAGGAAACTTTATTTGATAACCCCCCCTGAACTAGAATCCTCATTACATAGGGAATTTTCTTCATTACTTGGTATTATTTGTATCATTCTTCCCCCCCCCCCCTTTGTGATTATCAAAAATGAATAATGAGAATGGAAAAAATGGTACCTGAAATATTAGTACTATACCACAAACACATGAAGAATATCCAAAATTTTCATTATTATTGGAAACCTTTGTATAGGAAATGTAATACAACAAATGATCATAGTTAATGGAAAAAATTATGTTTGTTTTCCCTTCAGTATGAGCTTCTTGAAAATGGTCTTCAGCCTTTTATGATCCTTAGGATCCTCTTTAAAACATTTAAGGAGCTAATACTAATCTTCATTTTTATTCTCCTGATCATAGATTTATTCTTCCTGAGAATTAAGGATTTCTACCTGAGACTTCAAAAGTTATTCTTGCTTATTGAGTTTTTCTTCAAACATGATTCTAAGATCTCTTTCCCTTTTCAGATTCAATGAAAATGAATAATGTTTCCATTCATAAATTTTTCTTCCTTCTTCCGAGCTAATTGTTCAAGATTGAACTTTTCACTGAAACATGAAGTACGGTATTTGATATTGAAATCATCAATATCAAAATAATCATTCACATTATCTGGAAATTAATCAATGATTCTCATCTCTTCAACTATATTATTAGGCCACTTAGTTATTTCCATGTATGATCTCTTGTGAGCATCATACCTGAAGTAGAATGATTTATAATCAGCCTCAAGCCTGAAATTTTTTTCCATGAGCATGCAAACAGAATAGAAATTTTGATTAAAAGAATGTTGAACAATCTGACATATTGAGTTAATAGTTGGAAACAAAATAATTGTATCAACCAATTTTTCCCGATATTGGACCCCAAATCATGACCCATAAGAGGTGATTCTAAATTAGATTCTATTGTTAGTGAGGATTCATTTACAATCTCATCAATAATTCTTTCAAAAGATCCACCAATATCTTTCACTGCCACCACTGCCTTATTAGGTATACCGACTACCACCTGCTTTCCTTTATCATCTCTAAGAATGATCTAAACAGCCTTTGGTGATTATTGTTCAATATATTATAGTTTGAATATCTTATCTTCCACAAATTTTTCCTTTTAATCATCTACCACTAGATCCTTTGGTTGAACCGGTTCATGGTTACATCTATTATCTTCTAAAGGGTTTTTTACTTCTTCCTAACCATGATCACTTTTTCCAGGGGGTGCATGTTTGGATGATTCGTACTGGGAGGTTCGGATAAATAATTTCTCTGAAGGACATTACATATCATGATATTCTAAAACTTTCCTTATCATTCCATCAATGCCATCACTTTCTTCCTCTTCTTCTTCTACAACTTCCTCATCCTACCCAATCTCTTCCTATTTATAAGGTTCCAAAATGACCATCTTATTTCCTAGAGTCTCTACTAGTACATTTTCTTTGATAAAAGATTCCAGTACTGAAATCTTCTCAGAATCTTTCTCAGTATCTTTGAGAATACCATGAATTATTTCACCATCAGACATATTTTATTTTTCTTCATCACTTTTTATTGTTTCTAAAACTCCTCAGCAACCTTAATCATTAATTATTTTGCCCAGAAAGATCCATGCCAATGTTATTCTCTCCTCCCTTCTTCTTCTTTATATCTTTTCTCCACTTATAAATAAATTCATATAGATAGTTCTTTTGCATAACAGATTTTGGAGGTGTTGATTTGGTTTCCCGAACTTCATGATTTTTCTCCTTAGCCTCCAGTTATTTCTACATTATCTTCCTCAGACCCTTCTTAGAAGTCTTAGACACTTCCAACTTCTTGGATAAGGCTTGGATTTCACATTCAGATAAGTCATAAAACTCTCCTAAGTTTTTTCTTAAAACCAACCATCATCCTTCTAAGCATATCATCACTTAGTAATATAACTTTGAAATTTCATGACTTCGAAATTCATTGGATTTCGAAAGAAACTAGTAAAATGACAATGATTTTGGAAATAATAACCAGATACATAATGATCTGATATTTGAGAGTCCCATTCATGATATTCATAATTTTATGCAAGACATACTTTACCAAATTAATCTTTTTGATATTCACCTTAAAATATAGAACATAAATGTCACTTTTCTTTAGGGTATCCTTATCATCTTTTCTCTAAATGAGGAATCCCAGAACCCATAACTCTTGAATCTAGAAATTTGTATAGAGGTGATTAATCTTCAAAGTCTTATCTTATGTCAATCCTAAAGACTCTAAATCATTCTCTTTATAAAATGTTCATGATATATATAGTAGCTTGCGGGTACAGAACTCAACCTCTCCCTCATAAAAAATTCCAATTATCTTGGTTTCCAAACTATAGGAAAGGGAATAGATTTTTCCACAACTCGTAAAAAAAATTATCTCTCTCTCTTTCATTGAAAAAACTTACAGACTCAAAAAATTCTACCAGTAACTCTAGATAGACTGGATCTTGTGCCTTTAGTTTGGATACACATAGACTCTCATATCCATTCATCTTGATATTAATCAAAATAATAGAATCATACTTAGTGAAGAACATCATATATACTAACCTCTCTCTAGAGATCTTTAATCTAGAAATTTCCTTTACTGAAAAAATTTTCTTATGTGGGGATGATTCCAAAGACATTCAGATTTGAGCAGATAAGAAAATTCAGAAAAACCCTTAAGAAGAGCGGCAAAGCTTCAGCACACAAGAACATAAAAAAACAATGTGGTAAAACCATTAGAGGAACCTTTATATAGGCGATGAGGAGACCGTTCATATTTCTATATTGATCCAATGGTTGAAAAAAATGGAGTTTGATCTGATGGTCAAGATGATAGACGAAGAAATATTTTGGTAGGTTTCGATATTTTGTGGGGTTTGAGACGAAAAATTCGGATTTAATGAATGTGATCCAAATAATTTTCATAAAATAAGATGAAAATACCAACAAGTAGAAAATATATTTACAAAAAGTAAAATAAGGAAAAATACCATTCAGATTTCTAGATAAATTTCTAGTAATGTATAAAAATTCTCTTTTAAGAAAATTTAGATTCTGAAAAAAAAAATTAAAGGAAAAATTGATTCTAGATATTTGAAAATATTTGATTATGAAAAATTTTGAATACAAATAATTTAATTAAAAAAATTTTTCTCAAAAAATTTTGATTACGAAAAATTTTGATTATGAAAAATTTTGTTTATGAATATTTTTTATTAACAAGAAATTGTACTCCCCCTATGAAAATGAGTTTCTTAATGTAATGATATTGGTTTCAAAAAAAATTTAATAAGGAATGTTACCTTATGGAGATCATTCCTGAATTTGTTTTAATGTATTAAAATTTTTAGGATGGTAAATATTTTGTAAAAATATAAGCATGTTGATATTGAATTATAATAAAATAAATAATTATATCTCCTTTCAGTTAGTGATTCCTAATAAACTGATGCTTAATATCTATGTTTTTTTCACGAGAGTGATGTGAAATGTTTTTTCTTAGGGAAATGGCACTAGTGTTATCACACAATATCCTTGTTTTGGTAAAAATAATGCAATAGTCTGTGAGTGTGTGTTTAATCCACAACACTTGAGTATAACAACTTCCAACTGCTACATATTCTACTTCTACATTAGAATGTGCTAATGAATGTTTTTTTGAATGGCCAAGAAACTAATGAATCTCCTATGAAATCAAACGTTTCGGTTGTACTTTCTCTATTCATTCTACATCAAGAAAAATTTTCATCAGAATTTATTTTAAAGCAAAATCATTTCCATTTGTATAAAAGAGTCATAAATCTATAGTTCCCATTAAATAACAAAAAATTTGTTTCCCTACTTTTAAAAGATATTCTTTAATATTGGATTGATATCTTGAAAATAATATTACTGAAAACATTAAATCTATATAACTAGATATCATGAATAGTGAACTTCCAATCATACCTCTAAATAATGTCTGATCTACTGGTTTCCTAGCTTCATCATGATCAAGAGAATTTGAGGTACCTATTTGAGTGGTTATACTGTTAGTGTTGTCATATCCATACTTTTTAATAAGATCTTTAATATACTTATGTTGAGATATATGCGTTCCTTCTGGTTTTTGAGAAATTTTAAAACCTAGGAAAAATATTATCTCACCCATCAACTCATTTCAAAATCATATTTCAGTAGATTCACAATCGAATCAGTTAAATATTGTTGAGTTGAACCAAATAGAATGTCATCAATATAAATCTGAACAATCAAAAAAATTTCTTATCATTCATTTTAAAAAGGGTTGGATCCGCATTTCCTTTAACATAGTTGTTTTGTAATTAAAATATTGTATGTCTTTCATGATATGCTCTAGGAACTTGATTATGTCCATATAAAGCTTTTGAATGTTAAAAAACATGTTCATGATGTTTTGTATCTTCAAAACCAAGAGGTTTTTCAACATAAACATAATCTTGTAAGTGTCCATTCAGTAAATGAAATTTTAAATACATTTGATTTTTTTTGAAATTATAGAATAATAAAAATGAATGTAAAATAAAAATAGATTCAAGTCCAGAAACTATAGAATAGGTTTCCTCATAGTCTATTCTATTATTTTTATTATATCCTTTAGGAGCTAATCTATCTTTATTTCTCACAATGATTCCATTATCATCACACTTATTTTTAAAGATCTATTTTACTCTAACTACAGATGTTTCCTTAGGTGTTTCAACCAAGGTTCGGACTTTGTTCCATTTGAATTCATTGATCTCATCTTTCTTGGCTTTAATCCAATCATCATCACCTATGGATTCATCAGTTCTTTTTTTTCTAATTATGAATGGAATTCATGATGTTCTACTTAATTTCATAATGAATATATATTCTTTATAGGTTGATTTAAATCACCAATGATACTTTCATTGGTTTCATTCTTAAGAAGCAATTGATTTGGGTTTTGTAAAGCCTGTTCATCAACATATGGTAGGAAATATTATGGGGTAAATATTTCTGAAATATTTTCTCGAACATTTTCCTTATCAAAAGGATATTCTATAAAGGGTTGAAAATATATCATTGAAAACACATTTTAATTTGTATATTGTGGTTTTTTAAAAACAAAATTATTAGTTTAATAAAATTTAGCATGTATTGTTTCTTCAACGGAGAAAGTATTTTTTTTAAAAACACTATAAGAAATAGATGTTGGGGTATAGCCTAGGAAAATTCCATCATCATATATGGGTAAGAATTCATGTAAATTATCTTTAATATTCGGAATGAATACTTTGCAACTAAATACCTTGAAGTTGGAAGTCTAGGTTTTCTACAATTCCACAATTCAAAATGGGTTTTGTTATGAAAAGTTCTAATCAAAACTCAATTTATAGTATAATAACCAGTACATAGTGCGTCAGCCCAAAAATGATTAGCTATAGAATATTAACTCAATATGGTTCTAGTTATCTCAAGAAGAATTCTCTTTCATCTTCCAACAAGACCATTTTGTTGAGGAGTTCGTGGAGATGAGAATTTATTTGTAATTCCTTTCTTACTATAAAAAGTTTTAAAATATGAATTTTGAAATTCTCCTCTATGATCACTGTGAATAGTAATCAATGAAATTTTTTTCTCATTTTTAACATGGGCTCTAATTCTTTTTAAAAAACTAAAATAATCATACATATTTTCTTGAATATAGACCCCTCTAAATCTAGTGTAAGAATTTACAAGGAAAAATACATAATATTTTCCTCCAATAATTCCAATTTTTTTGGAATAAGAAGATCCATATGCACTAAATATTCTGCATCAGATGTTGATCCTTCACAGAATAATTTAAAACTTGATTTTTTTCATTCCATATTGACAAGAATAAAAAACAATTGAAGAATAAAATCTATGCTCTGGTAGATCCTTAACAAGTATTTTATTTGAGAGTTTTAATTGGTTCTGAATGTTTCTATGTCATAAACATTTATCCCTTAACCATGATTGATCTTCCATTACACTAAGTCAAGATATATTTTAGTTCCTAAGGTACTCTATGTTTAGTGTGTGTACATTCTATTCCCTATTAGAATAAATAATATAGTCTTTCTTGGAATTGTGTACTAAGAATTTATCATTCCTAAAAATCCCAAGATAACCTTCATCACATAATTGAATTATGCTAATGAGGATGTGATTATGACCTTTAAAAATTAAAACATTTTAAATTAATTGTTTTTTAATAAGAACAAAGACATTTATACCAACAATTTCTCCCTGAGCATTATCTCTAAAAGTTACTTTACATCCTTTCATTTTGATAACCTTTTCTAATAGCTTTTTATTATTAGTAATATGTTGAGAACATCCACTATCCATTTATATTTTATTACTCATTGTACATTCTTTTTTTTTGTGAAAATAAAATAGTTAGAATTTCAGAATCCATCCATTCTTAGATCCTGAAAGTTTAAAAAGTAAAATTTTAGGAATCCACATTTTCTTAAAAAAATATGATTTATGAGAACTTAAGGGATGTATTTTATTTAAAAACCATTTTTTATCCCAATTTTCACCACACTAATATTCAGTGCAATATGGAGAACTTTTTGGAACAAAATAGTTATTACTAAAAACTAGTTTAGAATAGGTATAACCAAAACTAGAATTATTTCTCAATGGATGAATTTGGGATTACATATTATCAAAATTTTCATTACCAAAGGTAATGTTTGATAGACATTTTCATAATGAATATATTTCTATCATTGGTTTATTAACCGTGTTTTTACCCTCAAAAAGATTAGTTTTAGAACTATAGTTTGCCTCTAAAATATTTTTCTTAGTTGTTTCATTTTCAAGATTCTTAGAAATTTTACCCTTCATATTATTAATTTCCTCAAGGTTTTTTGAAATAATTTTAATATCAAATGTTTTCTAATCAATATTTTTAAAAAGATCTAACACTTAATTACTTAAAATAGATAATCTATAGTTTTTCTTATCAAACATTTTCTTGAGTTTAGAATTTTTAACCTTGTAATGTATAGCAAACCTAGAAACATATTCATAAGAAGGTATTGTATTATCTTTTGAGGAAGAGAAATAATCATCTAAAGATTCACAATATATATAATCTGTATAGTTTTAATTGAAAGATACATTTTTGATAGATTCATCATTATGTACCTTGGCCAATAGACAATGATTTTCAATTGGTTGTTTGTGTAGTAGACGAAGATTCTTCAAACCAGAAGTTTCATAATCTGAGGATTCATCTGAAGAGTCACCACCATTGGCACTCCAGGTGTCATTTTCATTCAATAATTGTTTTTCCTTAGTCTTGTAATAACTTTTCTCTTTATCTCAAGAATGATTTTCCTTCATATCCTTTATTTTAGGCATTAGAATATCTAGCCTTATATGCCTTGCTCTAATACATTCATAGAAAGTGACATCCAAGTCTATGATGTCCATTCTTTATTTTTTTTATGTCTATAAGAGAATTATTCCATTCTAACAATATTCTTCCTCATTCAAGAAATATTAGCTAGATCATTCTCATAATGTTCACATTCGTTAAATTCATATAAAATAGTGACATTCTTAGACATAGATCTTGTAACCCTTTCCTAAGTCTTAACATTAGTAGTAGTAAAGGATATAGTTCCATTTCCATTCTTTATCTTATTCATATCATCATCTCTTTTCATTATTGTCTCATTATGAAGAGAATTTCCCAAATATCATCAATAGTAATTTTATATACTTTTCTATTCTAATAAATATCCATTCTCTTAGATTCCTACTAATTAGGCATAATATCAATAATATTGTCCACACGAGATTCATCATCCGAAGATTTTTCTCATATAGAATGTAAACTATTGACAATATTCATAAATCTTGTTTTAAATTTGCCTACTGGTTTTCCATAAGGATATAAGAATCCATGATATTCATCTCTAATAATAGCTCTTCTAGTCTCTATTACATTGGATGTACCGAAATGTGTAACTTCTAGTATCTTCCAGATGAAATTTTCTTCTTCATAAGAATAAATCTAACTATATATGTTCATGGTCATGGAACACAAGAAATTATTGTGTAGCTTGTAATTTAGTTGTTATTAATATTTTACTTTTTTGGGGATTGTTTTGACTTCCTTATTAGGTATTTTGTAATCTCCAGTAAGCATTACAATATTTTCTACTCCAACATTAATGAAAAAGATATTCATAAGATCTCTCTAGTATTCATAATCATTCCCATCAATAATAGGTGGTCTAGTGGGATTTATATTGGAAATATAACCAACATTAATTCCCACCATTCTATAAGAAAAATACTTTTCCATAAAAACATGTCAATAGAAAAGGTTTCTTAACAATGAAAAAACCCCTGTAAGTAAAACATAAGCAATAATAGTTAAGAAAGAAAAATCTAGAACAATTAAATCATGAGCAAGAAAACTTATATATGAATATAATTATTTTAGAGAACTTCTCTGATACCAATTACTGGATCAAAATATGAATATAGACGCTCAATTACAAGATGGGGATTGATGTGATTAATTAATTGTTTGATTAATTTATGAAATTTATATGATTAATAAATTATTTAATTAATTTTTTTATGATGTGAAAATGAAATTATTTAATTTGGTTAAATAATTGGTGAATTAATTAATTTGGTATTATTATATAAGTGAATTGAAATGATGAATGGTAAGATATAATTCATATATGACTTGAAATGATGAAAGGTAAAAATGATATTCATACGTGACTTGAAATAATGAATGGTGACAATTTAAATCATATGTGACTTCAAATGATGAATTTTAACAATGGAATTAATATGTGACATAAAATGATGATTGGTAACAATGGAATTCATATGCGACTTTAAATAATGAAAGGTAACAATGGAATTTATATGTTACTTGAATTGATTAATAGTAACAATGAAAGTTGAATGCTACTAGAAATTATGAATGGTAAAAATGGAATTCTAATGTGACTTCCAATGATTTATAGTAATGATGGAATTCATATATGACTTTATATGATGTATGTTAACAATGGAATTAAAAACTTACTTGAAATGGTGAATGGTAACAATGTAATTAATATGTCACTTGAAATGATGAATGGTTATATTGTCATTAATATGTGAATTGAAATGATGAATGGTAACAATGTTATTAATATGTGACTTGAAATTAAAAATGGTTGCAGTGGAATTCATATGTTAATTGAGATTCTGGGTGTCCTCTGGAACCCATGGGTTATGAGATTAAATATAGAGTAATTGAATAAATGTAATTTTTATACTTTATTTCATTTAAATATTATTTATAAAATGGTACACTATTTTTTACTACATATTATTTTAGAAACCATTGGTGTTGGCCTACTGAGTTATACCCACACTCTACTTAGGCTGCCTAATCGGTACCAGAATAGATTTCATATTTGTGGTACAATATAAGCTCAAAGACCCTATGTAAGATAACCAATATGGGATAGAACATGGATAGACGAATCAGATGTTGTTCAGGACCAACTTCAAAGTTTTCGAGGTCATTATTTATTTTTGGTTTTCCATATTTCCACATGAAATTTAAATTGGAATGAAATATCTTTTATTTAGTTTTGAGATGCTTTTTCTTTTTTTGTTTATCTTATGATACTAGTACTATTCTGGTAATGGGTATATTATTAGTTGATTATATATTTATTTAAACTATTTTATTAATTTAATAAATATTTTATAGGCTACACATGAATTATATTATAACCTCAATTAAAGTCTATATCCTTGAGCGTACAGGGAGAAAACACGAAGTCGGGTGACTGATTGGCTGGGTGCACTAGTGTCTAGCACCCAGCTCGGCGCATTGCCATGATTTTGGGGCACCTTTTGAGATTATTTTCATTTTTGTATGGTATTTTATATAAGAAAATTTATCTATATCTCATTTATTATCCATTTATGTATTGAAACATTATATTGAATTTTGATATTCAGATATATTTATTTTAATTTCTACAGCATAAGCCTTGTGTTATATATTCTTGTATGGATGATTGTTTCTATTATTACTAATTGTAATAATGATCTACGACAAGTCATATCATTTTATATTGTTGTGTTATACACTGATCATGAGGGCATAGTGTCCCACAACACCATCATAGACTCTTGCTACTAGTTGTAAGCCTCTATAATAAGGGGAGGAATGGTCGAGGCCATGTGGATGACCAGGTTCAGTTTCTTATGAGTGATCTGTGTGTGAGATTCTATGAAGTTATATCTGATATTATTATATTTTTTGTATTGATGTTTATGTTGGTAGATATTAGAATCTCCTTTTAATATAATTTTATAATTATTCTTTAATAAGAGTGTTGACCCCTGTATTGGAAATATTCAAATTATATGGGATGTAAATTATTTTCTTGTATTTCTCCTATTGTAGTTGTATTTATATTAGTTGGTTGACACACATGATTTCTGGAATTTTTTATCTGTATGGGATATATTTTCCCCTTTTCCTACAATTGAAATGAATTTTTTTCTCATGAATCATTGTAGAAACATGAGGATTAAAATGATATATGTATGTATATTCAATTCCATATATATTTTACCGTGTTCCGTTAGTAATGAATGCTAAATTTCAATGATAATAATATATGTTATTTGAATAATATTTCTGTAATATAAATGAGATAACCATTTTTTTAATAATTTATATTCATAAACCTAAATGGTTTTCACACATATATCTTGATGTTGGAACCTTAATAACTTAATTATTGTATATTGGTCCACATATCATTGGTCACATGGGCTGAAATGTTAGTGGCTTCAATTAGATGGATTACTACTGTAATTTAAAGTGTGTTTATACCTTTATAAATTGGGAATATAGATCTATATAATTGAACCATCATCACAGACTTATTTGTGTTACAATTCATACCAATTTCTACTTATAAAGTGAATATTATTATTAAATGGGGATCGTAGGCCCATTTAACTAAACCATGAAATATAAGTGAATAAATATAAAAAATAAGTTATACAACAAAAATGAAATAGTTTCCATTAAATGGGTATGGATATATCAATATAAATGGTGTTTTCCTCTTTACCTTGAAATTGAACCACCATATTTCAAAAACTCAAATGTAAAATTGGGAAGTTTTCTTTAAAATTAACATTGTACTAGTGAGTTGGTAGTATAACTTGTGTTCTTTTATAACATGAAAAATATCCTAGTCCTATATTTAGGTGTTCATAGAGAGGTGTTCATATTTACATAGGTATGATTATACATATCATATTTGATATCTATGATCATTTTGGTTATCAAATCATTTTTTGAGGGATGTGTTTGGAATTGTTTCATTATTCCACCATGATGACCATGAGTTGTGAACAATGAAGGTGGTGACAACCATGCTTTAGAGGTGGTAGAACCTCATCCACCAGTATTACCTCATGTGGTGACACCTATGGAACTACTTTATATTCCTTATCTAGGAATTAGTGCTCAGTTTTGCGAGGGATTGTTATGGATCACACAAACTTTGTACAGATCGCCACAATCTTCTTGTACTGTGGTAGTGTTTATTTGTGAATTATTACAAAATCAATCACCTATTTCTTTAGGGGATATATATTCAAGGTTTGAGGTAATTATATCTTTTTTCAATCATCTAGAGTCACCACCTCATAGGATAGTGAAGCTCCCTATGTACATTCTATTTGAGTATTCCAAGAGATAGTGTAAAATTATTACCCTTGAATATCATAATGTGTATATAGTTTGGATGGATTTTGAGACTACCTTATTTGATTATTTCGATCCCAATGTGTTAAAGGATGAAATATTTAAAGAGTTTATTCACCTATAGATGGGATGATTATTTTTCTGGACCAATATAATAATTTTATGGAGCTTCCGCGCTTCACATTGATTCTTATTAGTGACAAACTATCCAAAGATAGGAAATAACACGAATAAAATACAGATTGAAATTTAATCAACGGTTAATGTTTTAATGTAGACTGCCATATAAATAAAATTTAATCATGAACTTATAATTTAGATTAAATTTAGTGATGAAGAAAGTGTGGGATGGAGTAGATCTGCATCGATATATTGGAGTGTTTCATGTAGTAGTAATAATCATTTTTTGAGTCTTCTCATCAGAGAAATAGATAGAGTATGCACCCAGATATCCTGGTGGTATTCCATCAATGGCAGAAGATAAGAAACATGAAATCCAAGTGTGTTAAAGATTATGTTAGGTTATGAGATTATAGAATGAAGATTCATCCTGAACCCTTTTATAAAAATTTTCCTTCATTGTCTAGTGAGAGAAGATTTGTGCCAACACAACGCATAGAAGGAGGTTCAGCGGATCTACATTAGGGAGAGAGATTGACAACTCCTAGTAATTTATGTCGAGGAGGTGTTTAAGGGAAATGGTGCCAGACACTAGATACATAGTGTAAGTAGAGAGGTTCTAACCACGTAGTAAGGCAATATCTCAGGGATACAGTTTAGACCAAATATATGTAGTGAATCTTATACCTATGGAGTAGAGTTTCATTCTCTATATGGTTCAAGGTATATATTTATTTTCATTAAATTTTCTTTATTTTTTATTTGACATAGTATCTTCCAAATCAATTATATATGTGGTGATTATTGAGAGACATAGGCTCAATATTTGGTATTTCAATGGTATGGTGACACTTGATACATAATACAATGTATGATCAAAATTTTTACACCAATTAAATACATTACCTCTTAATTTAAGCAATTATTAATTCTTGTGTAACTTCTTGTAGCTTTAGATAAAATGATTTGAAATCATTCTTGATATGAACTAGTTGGTTTTTCATGACACCTATGTTTATTCTTATCACCAGAGGGTGGCATTGACATCACCAAAAGTCGATATCTATGTTGATAAGGGTGGGAGGGATGCCATGGAGAGCAGATCTAGACCCATTCATCATGGGTTGGTGGGTGTCACAACCTATATTTCTAGCCTTTATTTGGAAAAAAATGAATAAGATGTATAGTTTTACCACATATAATGGTCCATTTCATTGATGCCTTCATTGGTCATACTTCTTAGCTACCTCTGGATGGAAGGGGAGACTATACTATTGAAATAGTGAAAGGATAATAAGCATTATCCATAACTCCATACAGAATGGCTATAACTAAGTTGCAGGAGATCAAGTGGAAGATAAAGGATATGAGAGCTAATGGTTTGGTGTGACCCACTACATTACCTTAGGGTAATCCCATGTTATTCTACAATAGAAAGGATAAAAACCTTTGACTATGTGTATATTACTAGAAATTGAGTCATGTTAACAGGAAGAACTAGTGTCCCTTAACTCATATAGATGACTCCTTTAACCATTTCTAAGAAGGCGTGGTTTTCTTCATGATGAATTTGCAGTCAGGAAACCATTAGGTGCAAGTCAAGAAATCAGATATACATTTTACAATATTACATAGTAGATATATCCTATATGTGTATTTGGTTATCTTGTTCAGTATCATGAATTATTTGGAAATTTTCATGGTTCTAATGAATTGGGTTTTCCACCACTATCGAGAATAATCTGTTCTACTCTTTATGATTAACATCTTGTTGTTTTATCACACTCAACACAACTATGAATATCATTTTGAGATTGTGTGGAATACAATTAGGGAGAAACATATATACTATAAGATCACAAAATTTCACTTTTGGATTGAAACGGATTTCTTCCATGGTCACATGATATTGGAATTAGGAGTATCCATGTACATGGTGAATGTGAGAGTCATTTTTCCATTTGAGGATCCCATGATTGTCATTGATATGCATTGTTTCTTTGGAATGGATAGATATGAAAAGAAAATCCTACAGAAAATTTCATGTCTTAAAACACAACTCATATGATTTACCATAGTTGATGTCATGTTTAAATTGCATTAATTTTTAAATAATTCCTTTTAGTAGTTGAAGTAAAGATTGATGTCAATATATATCTAGTTATCACCTGAGACTAGTAATTGATAAAAGGTTATTATGATGAATCATGCATCTATTAGTGATATATTTTAATATAGGGAGGTCAAATCACAATTTATGGGTCTCTCCAGTTGAGGGAACATTACCATAATTACCCAACATATGATCTCGAGCTAGAAGCTTTGGTTCATTCCTTGCACAGTTAGAGGATTACCTTTAGAGAGAGTGTTTTGTGGTGTTTGTGGATAATTAAATCCATAAATTAATATTTAAAATTTATGACATGACCCTCATCATGAGTAATCTTTTGATTTACTATATTACTTCAACATGAATATTTATTATTCTCCAAGGTAGGTAAATGTGGTTTCCAATGCTCTGATACAGAAAAATAAAAATAGGTAGTCTAAGAGATCAGTACAAAATGAGAGTTGATGGAATTGTTTTCTAATATGCATCTAGAGGTTTAGGACCATCAATGATAGTATGTACCAACATATATAGAAATGTAATCTTCACATATGAATAGATCTATGATGAGGAATTTTTTATATCCCAAGGTCATGGTCGTGCAAGACAGGATTTCAGTTAAGGATCCACCTCTTTTTTGGGATATTGATAGTGATTAGTTGTTGTGCATTCATGGGAATATCTATATTATTGTATAAATATGAGAGGAGTTTATGTGAGAGTCATATTCATATTGTAGGGTATTACATATCTGTATTACCAATATTTACAATGATTTATACCGCCAGTATTGGGGGATTCATATTAATGGGTAGATCAAATGTATAGTTACATGGAGGTCGACCTATCTATATGTAGAGGTGGAACACCAGAAACTTATGAGGCTGATACAAGAATTAAAAATTTCAGTGCAAAAATGGGATGACATCACTATAAATTTTTAATAGGTTTACAAAGGTCACCTCGAGGTTGTGACCATTATGGGTGATTATACATATGTTTAAAAACGGTCACTCATTTAATACCTATCAGAGTGACATTTTCAGTTTATGATATTAGTAGGTTAAATTTCATTGATATCATACACCTTCATAGAGTTCCATATAACATCATATTTGATATAGATTATAGGTTCATATCATAGTTGTAGAAGAGGTTGTGGAGGGAACTGGGTTCACATGTATTATTGTGTTCATCATATCACCCATAGATCATTGTGAAGTCTGATCACCTGATATAATTGTTATTAGAAATTCAGAAATAATATATCTGGTATTTTGATGTTTATTAGGATAATACCCTACCACTGTACAATTTATCTAACAATAACAACTTCAATTCCCCTATACATATGGCTCCTTATGAGGCCTTTTACATTGCTCGTTCCATTTACACAAGTACTGGGTAGAGGTAGGATAGAAAGTACTAATAGGAACTCATCTCATTTAGGAGACCTCTAATCTTGTACAAAATTTTATAAATAATATATATATATACCAGTCTACGAATAATTCGTATGTCAACCATTAATGTTGACCTCTACATTTTTAGGTAGGAGATCAGATATTTGGTCATTTTTTCCCTAGACGTGGGAATTAATGAAGTTAGAAACAAGGGAATATGTGGCATATATTTTTTGACACATTGGACAAACATGAATGTGTATGGAAAATATCCTATAAGTTATAGTTACCTTAGATGTAATAAGACACATACAATGTCTCCTATGTTTTAAAACATCATTATTACTACATAGAACATTCCCATGACCTTCAACATG
The DNA here is from genome assembly GCA_963277665.1 of Viscum album. Lineage (NCBI taxonomy): Eukaryota > Viridiplantae > Streptophyta > Magnoliopsida > Santalales > Viscaceae > Viscum > Viscum album. The sequence goes on along the minus strand of OY728153.1, from coordinate 877,149,152 downwards.
AGATGGATGAGTTGTATGTTGATACTTCTAATAAGGAAAATCTTATTAATATTTTTTATGAGTGAATGATGGTTTTATATGTTTTTTTATTTTCTTTATTATGGGTTTTATGGTGGAATGACAATATATAGGATGAATCTATTGACTGAGAGTTTGAAATTCATTATTAATTGATAGAACTATTATCAGATGATTCTTTACCACGCATAGTAAGGTAACTCAGGTAAAAGTCATTTTATGTGGGGGAGATGTAAGATACTAGTTTTTTAATTGATAGACTAATCCATAATTTTATTAAGACAATATATATATATAATTCATTAATAGTTTATGGATTTTGTTGAGAGTGTCAAAGGTTCATTTTGAGATTGGAGATCAGGTTTTTGGATGAAATAGTATTGGAACACTATTTGTGTAAACCATTCTATTGAAGGTGCATTATTTTTTAAATCAATGGATAGTGTTTTAGTATAATAAATATGTGAGCATAGTTTTTATAAACTTTTCACGTTAGGCTTTAAGGAAATTTTGGAGATGTAGAGGGTCTATAGGGGACAACATGTACGATGAATGGGCTTCTATAACAATGAACTTTGAATGCATTAGTAATGCCACAAAGGTCGTTATTTCACATGGTTTTTCATTGGTAGGTACAAACCATGTGACCAAACCATATACCCTTAAAAAAATAGTGATTTTAAAATTTTACCCTCCCTCATTTGTGTTTAATCCTACCTTTATATTCCACTATTCACCCAGTATCTCCTCCAACATGTAGGGGCCTCCCATTGGTATCTAATGAAGGATTTTAGCTACCTATTTCATTCAACATGTCATACTTTCTTCACATATCACGTTGGATAGCTACATGTTTTATATTAAATCACAATTATTCATTTATTTCATTATCATTCCATAAGTAATACTAAATTCATGAGAGAAAATATTCCCTATTTTCATAGAATTTTCTACTTCTCTAATTTCTCACAATCTAGACCTAATTATAGGCCAACAACATATTACAAGTCTACTACCCTTAAAATGTAGGTTGTTTATTGAGTTTCCGTAAAGATATATATCATTAAATATTTTTTTGTTATGCTACGATCATAACTTCTTGAATGTTTCCTAATAAATTATTTTTTCATAAATTAAATGACTTTTCATAGGTTATATAGGGTTTATAAACCCATCTATAACAACTCCATTGGGTGTATGTCAAATATATATTAATCACCCATGAGTTTCTTATAATTTATTTTCATATTTAGAGGTTTATTATATCACCATGTAATTGGTAGGTTGTAATAAATTAAATTAAATGGATTTAGAAATCAAATGGATGGATTGATACATTGCTAAGCCTTCTATGAGAAGGCTACGTATTTTATCCACCTTCCTAGGTGACTTTTTTCCTTTATATGAAATAGACATTATGAAATAAATTTATTATTAAATACTATGGCTAGAGTGCGATCCCATGACCATTAATTGTGATATGTCAAGGGTTATAAACACGTTTAGACTTAGATAACCTTGGACATACACATCTGTCTTGTTGAATTTAAATGAATTAATAAAAATATTATATAACACCATGGGTGATACATGACTTCTCATATGAACACCATGAATATCCACACATAAGAGTTGTATTGTTATCATTACACAAGTGACACATGGTTTGTCTATATAGAATTCCAATGCTGGGATTTCATGGAAATTTTTTACATTTTGACATGACTTCCACTTTGGTTTCTTATGTGGAATTCCATGTATGGACTCCGAGGGAACTAATATTGAAGCATGGGTAGGGTGATACATGGATTCTTGTGATGAATTCAATGGATGTGATTAAAGGGCGATGGGTTTAAAGGACACCAGGAGAGACATGTGGTTTCCTCATTTGAAACTATTTTTATAGGCTTAGGATTATAATTAGTTAATTGATTAACTAATTTTGGTGACTCATCTACAATGTCAAATAATATACTTGGATTCAGTCAATGCCTTACCTACATGAATACAATTTTTTATTACTTTTTAAATATTTAAATTATATGGGTGTTGTTCATAATTTATAATAACATGATCCACATGTGATTCCATGGATATTAGTCAGGACCTAGTCCCTTTTTTAAATTAAATCATAATTTCCAATCATTCAGAGATATTCTATATATGGAAATTGTAGGTGGTATCGAAGTGGTGCCCTAATGGGTACCTGATTTGACATGTGATTTATGTATTTCATTTATAGTTTATATTTTTAAATTAACACTACTTCTTTATATATTCTTGATATTGAGGAAAATCAACGTCATTGGTGGCACCCTACTGATTATATCCCCCACATTCTTTTGGTCTCTGATTGGTAGCTAATAAAACTTCTTGGATAAATTTAGTTATAAAGAAATGAGGAATGCTATGGATGTTATAATTTTTAAACTATGATACAGTATAGTAGGAGAGGACAAATATTATTCTCATGGTGTTATTGGAGAGATAATTTGAACTTTTTTCATTATTATATAGTGTATTTCATATACATATTTCTCTATATCCCATGTATTTTTCATATTATTATATTATCATTTAAATAATATATTAATATGGAATTGTTTATTTTATTTTATACTCCCTATGTATTGTGTTATATATTCTTATTTAGATATGTGTTTCTACTATTAATAATTTTAATATTGATTCTTTTTTTTCTATAATTTTATACCATTGTGTTCAACTCTAATAAAGAAGGTATAATCTCTCCAATATAAAATCATCAGCCATTAGAGCATGTTATTAGTCTCTAGGAAACATTGAGGTGTGCTAGATTCCATATAGCTGACCAGGTTCGGTTACATATAAGTGATCTGTGTCTAGGATTTCATAATCTCACTGAAATTTGAAATGGAATCATTAGAAAATGTATAATATTGAATCAAATAACTCATGTAAGGTTTGAAGAGAACAAAATGGGAAGAATGAGTTTCCCAAACACCAATATATAATTTTCTGATAGTTTTTTTGGCCATGTATAAAATATATGTGAATCACTATCACTGCCATTCATCAGGAATCGAGCCAAATATTGTACTTCATGTGTTATAGTATTTTAACAATATTAAATGAGTGGAAAGGTAGAATATTTTTGTCCAATACTAGGTATTATCATAGATAAGGATATAAACATTATAAAGTTTAATGTTATATGATAGGGATAGTACCATGTTGTTTAATGTCATGAAAAAAATTCGATGAACATGATTTTTAAAATAATAAAGTTTTAATTATACCAATAAAGTTTAAATTCATATAATATAGATTATTATGATATAGTTGACATCATTCAACTGGGGTGATATGTTATATAATTGTTAATCTTGTGGCTTTAACAAGATAAGTACATTGTAGTTTAACATTATTAATTCTATTTGGTTTAATGGAGGTTATGAAGTTTAATTTAATTTATCTTGGACTATTAACATTCCATTAATTTGTTCTAATAAATTATTATTAGCTTTTGGATGTGAAAAACCATACACTACAAGATCATGTGAGTTTTTCTCAATATGGGAAAAAGGGGAAATAAAAAGTTACACATGAAGCTTGGATCATAATCCAACATAAGAATATGACATAGAAATTTTCATTTAACCGCTAGAGGATGTGGAAACTATTTAGTGTTATTCAACTAGAAATATTCATCAAACTAATATAGATATATTTAAAATAGTGTAACAAAAAAAATTTTAAAACTATACCTAATAAAATATTATTGGTGGGATGGGAAATTTTGATTAAAATAGTTTGAATAAAAAAAATTGGTGTGTCAAATAGGTTGCTCATAACCGTTGAACATTAGAAAAACATGGGATACAATACCATATTATTATAAATATGGGTACCAATGTTGAGTATAGTCTCTTATCACATCAAATGAATTGTTCATACTTCATTGATACCAAGGATGTTTCCAGTGTATTTTTCACTATGGTTAACATATCAGCCAACAATGGGGAACTATTACATTACCATAGAATAATGGGAGACTATATGTTTATTAATGGGTGTTTCAGTTCAGGTTATGATATACAAAATAATGAGTATAAGAGGGGTAATGTAATTAATATAGATTAAAAAACTATATATTTCCACAATCATACATTAAAAATATTGATAATGGGTGAACTATAAAAATAATGTTCCAAATAAATGATAAAATTAATTTCATTTAACTCATGTCTAGGGTAACATGTAATATATCTAATTCTATATAATTATATTTCATACTACAAATACTGTATAGATAATTTTATTTTCATACAAAATAGATTAATGGAAAAAGGTAGTTTATGGTTATATAACATGAAACATTTTAATAACGTTATTTATGTTCATTTATCATTTTTTTTAAAAGTACCATTAATTCCATAATTCATAGTGGAAGGAGTCTTATAAGATAGGCCTAATGTTATTATACATTGTCATGGAATTCATGAACATATTTTAAGGTCATGATTCCTAAACCATGAGAAAATTAGTATTCATTGTCATAGAAATTTGAATAAGGAAAGAGTTGTTATATACAACATTGTATTTTTCCAAAAAATATACATGAATGGATAAAAAATAATATTTTAAACCAACTCTGATATGGTTACAAAAAAATTTATAGTAATATTTTTAGGGAAATTTTGGACTACTGTTTATGATTATACAACACAGGCCACCGGTTAATATAATATTCACGTCATATATAAATGTGGGTGAGGGAATCCCTTTGATGGAAATTAATGACAATAAAAAATACATAAAATCTGGGAATTTTTTGTTAGGTCTAGGAAAAAGGAATTGGGTTTTCTATAAATATTATTTTGACTAGGAAACATTCCACACATGGCTCTATTATATGGTGTAAAAGATTTCATACACTAGAATATAGGAATCCCCTTAGGTGAATAATATAGAACAATTCTGTTATTCAAGATCAATGCATGAAAATATAAGCCATATATTTTTTGGTATTTATTTAAGAACAAGGCTCTTATAGTGTTACATAATATAAAAAGGATTGTTATCAAATAGTATAATATCTTATGGTGGGGATGATGACTATATAGATTTATCTTAGATAGAAAGGACAATGATCACATAGTTTAATATTTATGATTAGGATGATGTTCTAGGTTGTTTATGGTTTTTTATATTATATCATTTTGATATTACATTTAGGTTCACATTGTAATGAATTTTTTTGAGAAGTTTAATACAATATAGAATTGAATTCATGGGGTCCCAACAAGAATAAATGAATAATATTTTTGTAGGAACATCATTTTAGTGAGAGAAGTAATGTCATCATTAGTAATTAGTGATTGCACTCTATTGGAGTAGAATATATTAATGAGGAAGACCACATAAAATTTGGGATCTAAAAATAGTTTCTACCTTCAAGGAATTATTGTCCTTCTAAAAATATTTACCACATAAATTAGTGGGGAGTGGAGGAAAAATTACTGTTAAACTTTTACGACACTCACTTCTAATGGGCCTCATGTTTATACAGTTCCCTGAGATTTGATTTCATAATGACCAATAAATTATCCAAATTGGACTTGGGATCATTCATGTTATGTAAATTAATCAGAAATAGCTATCCAAAGTAATGTTAGCTGAAATAAAATGAGAATCACTATCATGAACCTACCTAGTGGGGCTCAAGATGCAACTACCACAAGCCCATCCCCATATGCTAGGGGCTAGAGACTAGTGTTGAAGGCATAACTAGCACATGGAGTCCATTTAATAAGAACATATTCACACAAAAATACATCTCAAAGAAATGATATAGATGAATAAAAGTAAAATATGACAAATACTAGAGGAAAAATAATGTATATAAGACATATAGAAAATAAAAGAGTACTGTTCTGAAATACTGAAAGTAAAAAGGTTAAAAATACCCACCCAAAAATAAATATGTATCATCATAATATAGATGGAATGTTATGTGAATGTGTAAATAGAACTCAACTCTTAATCCCCTATGACCACCACATGTTTCCCAAGTCACAAAGTATCACTTGGATCCTTTGTAATCAACACTGACATGTTTTTCATCTGCATATGACACAACATGTGTTGGAAAATCCCACGCAAGGGTTAGTATATTCATGTCTAGTAGAACACCCCAAAAGTTGAAGGGGGCCTATAAGAGACATAATAAGAATATATAGTAAAATTAAAATAATGAAAAAAAAAGAATCTCAACCCAAAATAAGAGAGTAATTATCCACATACAGACACAAGGGGATCCACATGGTGTGTAGATTGACCACATGTCAATTTTTTAACATTCTTTGGAAGGGGTAATGTCATCGAACTATGAGAATCTAAACATAGAAATCAAGTGGCATACATGACGTGCTTTCCAAACCAATGGTTGGAGAGTAAAAAAATCTAAAGTTATTGATACAGGTGTATATATATATAATAAGTAAAAATAATTATAAATGAGAGAAAATGGTATATCAATATCATAGCTCAAACCAATAATTTGAGTCACCAACAGTTCTAAAATGACTATCAAAGATTCCCAGTGTCTCACATGTCTTGCCGTAGAAATATACATGCCCATCCACACTTCACTATGGGGGCACACAATTGAGGGGTAACAAAATCCATGTAGAGGATCCAAACCCTTTTTAGTGTAAGTGTGCCACTCAAAAAAGTATCCATAGAGGATCCACAACATGATGCGTCACTAGGGTTCCACTCTGAGGACATGAGGACCTGAACCTTTCCCCATAAGGGGATCCATTGGGAAGATAGAGGACCTGCTCCCAAGTGGATGGTTGGTTTCACTATATTGGTCAAAGACTCACAACTTAGTACAACACGGGGTTCCACTCTGATTATTGTGGATCTAGTCCCTTTTTAAAAGTGGTTTCCATTATGATGGTCAAGAAATTGATACATAATGCGATAAAGATGATCCATTCGGGTTATCGAGGAAAAAATTCCTATCAGATAAGGGGTTCCACATGGATGTTGAGGTCCCACATCCTGATGAGATAGGGGTTTCCACTATAGTCATTGAGGAGCCTCTCCTTATCTAGTAGGGGTTCAACACATATTGTTGAGGAATTTTATCCTAGGGTGATTGGGGGTTCCAATCTGGTCATGGAGAAACCACTCCCTATTCGATAGGGGAATTCAACTCACACAGTATAGGACCCACACCCAAGATAATGTGGGGTTCCACAATATAGAATCCTTTGGGGGTAATTCATGATCAATATCTCGGCCCAAATCTAGACGAATGTACAAGGATTTTCGTCAATCCATGGGAAAAACCTGAACGCCACTATCATGCCTCTACAAACGTCCTTAAATGGAAAAAAGGATCAAATTTTTTTGATCATAATAAACAATTATTGGGATATGCTATTCTACTAACAAAATTTGACACCAAATGAAAAATTCACATTTCACCACATAACACAGGAATGGTGCTTTGTGGGACCCACAAATGAAGCCAAATTAAACACCCAATATTAGTCCTAAAAATTCCACGTCAATATCTTGGTCACAACAACACATGAGAAAAATCATTTATATTTCGAATGATGAATATACATTAGATAAAATATCACACAATTACAACAATAATATTGCAGATTTTTTGGATAAGAGCCACAATTCTGAAAGAGGTATCCAACATTGTTCTTAAAATGATCGTCTCAAATTTTGGGTTACACTATCAAGGATAGAGCATCATTTCAATGTTGTATGAAGTAATTATATTGGAAAAAGAACTTAATGACCATAATGTAGTGGAAAAGTACCAATAAAAAGGTGATAAACATATTTTTCCATGTAATATTTTCCTATGATTTCATAGTTTCTAAACCAAGGTTAGAAACATGGAATAGACTAGAAATAAATTGAAAGAATAATTTATTTCAATACATGGGCTCATGGGATGATTTATTTAAATGCTTATCAAAGAAAAACATTTGATCAACCATAATATTTTAATAAAAAGTGTTTAAAACCACAATTTATGAGTCCTAATATGATTATAGATCGATCATTGATGAAGAATGCATGTTCTAGAAATGATAGTGATCTGGTGAGTAGAACGCCTTTCGATTCCCTACGATTCAATCCCTGGTCGTTGTCTGGTATCAGTCTACAAATGAATAACACTCTCCTCCTCCTCTTAGATCTATAATGGGTTATTATGATTACCCTTGACAATTCATCATTAGAGGGTTTTTATCTTGGATTTAATTATGTAATTTATTAAAAAACATTTATTTATTTTAATTTTACCTACCTACCAATGGATGCCTCAACCAAACATACCACATTGACCAATTTAAGTTTTCACCTGTGGTAAATACCACATTTCAGACTCAATAGTGGTCTCATTTTTCAGATATGATACTATATTTTTGGAGATATTCCACTTTTTCAAGAAAATCACACACATTTATTATAATATATAGTTAATATTTTTATAAGCATAATTTTGGGTTTACCCATCCTCGAAAACATGGGTCGTATTAGTGCTTGGCTCCAAAAATATTCTTATAAATATTACTAAAGTACGGCTTTGAAAAAATAGAGTCTTTATATTATATCCTTCACCAAAAATTTTCACCCCCCAAAATATAGACTATGAAAAAGTGAGGGTATACAGAGCTACCCACTGGCTCCCCAACTCACACAAGCACCACCAATGGTTACTAATAATGTAAAAAACATGAACCCAAGGAAAACACTTTCTTATGAAGGCGCTTTCTATAGAAGTTCATAATGGCACTGAATCCTTGAAAAAGGAAACACTACCCTCATAGACCATCATACCATGGTCATTATCATATAATGATTCATGTATATACCACCTCATCTATGTCATGTTGAGAACACCAAGAACCTGGTTTAACTACAAATATGTCAATAGCTCTGTCACATCACTCAACAACAGTGGATTGAAATCCTCGTTGTGAGCATATGCTGCCACAGTCCAAGGTGGACCCTAATTTCTCATTGCATAAAACTCTACATAGTCCACTATCCCCCTAATATCTATGAAAAAATTTCCTTATAAGTGGATCTTCAAATCAAGAACCGACTCCATGAGAGCTGTCATATGATTAGCACTCATAGAGCATGTCTAGCATCATCTACCTTTATCTCAAATTCTCCATATATAACACAAGGGAGATTGGGGTTCCATCATAGAAGACAATTACATACCAATCCTAGAATATTTAAGGATTCGTCTTAGAAGTCCTATGAGCTCTAATGTGGTGTTAAACACCTCAAAGGGTATCCCAACCTACTCAAGAAACCACAGATTCTCTATAAAGCCATCCTTGGTACATCCACCTCTCGAACCTGTATCTGTTGAAAACTCATTTTGAGGTCAAAAACTAAGAACCACTTCAACCCTATTTACTATATGATTAAATCATCTATTCTAGGGTGTCGATACTCCTATATGAAAATCACCTAGTTTGGGTGACATATATCCACACCTGACCTCAAGCACTCATCTTACTCTCAGAATAACAATACTGGGGTTCCCATGGGAAAACACTGGGTCTTACAAAGTCTTACATGTGTTGAATCTTTAACCACACCGATATCTATCATATCCCCATGGGGTAATATGATGTTCTAGTGAAACTATTATTCCATACAAGGTGAGATCTATACATAATTCTATCTTATGGTGGGGTGGTAAACCCTAAACGCCATCATACCCTATTATCATTATATGTATATGAGAACTCATAACATCCACTATTCAAGAGGCAATACTAGAAAACTGTTCAATAGACTATAACCTCTTAAGAATGAGCTCAACCTTCTCTATTACAAGATTAGTCTTCATTATGGAGGGAAAATGTGTCTCATTACTAGAAATTACTACCATACTCACTGGTAGGGACAAAATAAGCATGGAGGGTAGACAACTAGTCAATTAAAAGTAAACTATCATAGGTTCCCATAATCACTATGGAAATATTTCATCTGAGTCTCTCTCTCTCCCCTTATAAAATTAAGTCACACCATCTGCAGAAACATGTGATCACTAACCCTCTATATAGGGGCCACCTACGAAATGGTAAATCATAAAGGTTATAAAAGGTTTCACTAGGTCTCAAACAGGGGCTATTTCAAAGTAAATGTGGCTTTCGACTATGTTCTAACAACAACAGATAAAGTACAATTAACATAGGTCGAACCCTATACCACCCTTGATCCTCTCAACTATGAGACATATATTCCTAATGATCAGATTTCATCTTTAGTACCTACACTCATCAACTAAGGATAGATCTAACACCCCATCACATATGTACATCTTGAACATAAATTCCATGTTACTCATCAACACACCAAGATACTATCCTTTTTGGGACATTACTTACTAACCTTTAATGTTTTGAATCAAATCCCAAGGATGTGTCTATTTGGAGGAAGTGACAGTCTTCCTTTCAGGACTAATTCCACACTAAAAAAATACTCATAACAAGACTCTAAAGATTCCCAATGTTGTCTAAGAGAGGTCTCCCTGTGAGGATCACTATAAGAAGGCATCCTAACTGAATGGGATACCCAAACCACATGATTGGGATTGAAATCCACCACCTAATAAGGGCGTATATTTTAACTTGAATCATGGGTGATCCATATCCTTGAAACCTACAATGCGCACTCAAAATAGTTTTTTCATACGCTAGTACCATTAGAACCAATTGATGCTCTACGAAGTGCACAGACTGTAAGTGAAAACATATAATCTGTTAGGATAAGTAGAAGTCTAGGAACTCGAGCAATCAACTTAGGCCAATCCTATTATTTTTAGGGATTCGGAATATCATAGAACTTTAGTGCCCATTAGTTATAGAACATGCAGATTGTGCTAAGACAACACACATCATCTGCTGAACTGAGGCCTCATCACTCGTCAGACCATCATCACAACATGGAATTAGTATAAAATATAGATGTCTTCTTATAGACATCTCAAAAATGGTCAAGACATACCATGGTCATGTGATAATAAAAATGAAAACACTGGGGAGCTGACTCAATAAGTACATCTAGTGATACAATCCTATATAATTCATGTAACATTAATCTTTTGAACAAAAGTCTCAGTATGTAGAGTTGAAAAGAAGGTTTTAAAGTTCATGGTGAAGGGATAAATTGGTCACCCTTACCATCATTGTGTTCCCAGTCATAGGATCTTCACCTAAGACACTTTGACACTATTTTTCAAAATCCTAACCAAATACGGGAAAGAATAATAGTCCATACACTCTCCCAAGGATCAACCCTTGTGGGACTCAAGCCATGAATACCCTAACCCTGAATCCATTACCTAGGAGATAGAGACTACTGTTGAAGGCATAACTAACGTGGGTATGAATTTTATTATGTAGATACACACACACAACCAATTTGATCCGAAAGTGTAGAGCAATAAATGTCAAAGATGTAAAATACTAAGAAAACAATCATGCATGAAATACCTATTCACAATAAAAGTGTACTGTAGAATAAAGTTGAATGTAAAATGGGAAAATACATGCCCAACCTAAAATATGTATCTTTCTAACAAAAATTAAAAATTAAATTCAAATGGGTGAGACATCCCTGCTCCTGATCTATAAGCTACGACCACCATACATGGTCCACAAACCAAATTTTACCTAATTTTTTCTATAATAATCATCAACCGGGACATCATATATTTAAAATATGACAAATTCCTTAAAATCCAATATAGAGGTGAGTATGTACATACACAATAGGATTCCCGAAAAATGTTTGGGAAGCAGTAAAAGACACAATAGAAATAGATAGTAAATGGGAAACAATGAACAAAAAGTAGCTCAACCCGAACCAAGAGTGTCAGTAATGTTATCCAAGCACAAGGGGCTCAACATGGTTTGTGTGTGTGTGTGTTTTTATATATACTAAATTTCATTTATTTTCTACCCATATTAGGAGGGTATACTCATCAAATCGTGATATGATAACCATGAAAAGCATGTGGCTTACCATGCGCGTCTTTGCAACCCATGGTGGAGAGTAACCAAATGAAAATACATATATAAAAATGTATGTATATATAAATATACTCATTGAAAGGATGAGAAAATGAGATATAAAGGGTATCCCCATCTCACAATTCATCCCAAGAAGAAGAGTCTCAAATAGTTCACAGAGGACCATCATTGATGCACGACATCTCACGTGTCTTCTCGCAGAAACATCCTTTAACAGTAACACATTGAAAATAGTTTTCCAAGTTGACGTGACTAAATATATTCATAGAAGACCATTAGTATAGTGCTTCTAGGATATTTCAGAAGAAAAGTATTAGTATTGGACTCATTCCATGAAGCATCAGGGGGTTCCAATATAATTTCACAAGGACCTATACCGTATCTGATTGGGGGTTTAACGGGTTAAGAGGCCGTTTACCCAAGATGATGGGGGGGGTCTACTCTATATGATAAGGACTCGATACTTGGTACTACAATGGGGTTCAACTCTGGTCATGAAGGCCCTACTCCATATCTGATAGGTGGTTCTACTCAAATGGTGGAGGACTCATGACCTAATGTGATATTGGAGTTCCCCTCTGGTCTTCGTGGACTCACACCCATTCTAATATGGGGTTCAACATGTAACTTTGAGGATCCAAACCTTGATTAAATAGGGTGGTTCTAATCTATTCATCGAGTACTCACTCCATATTTTATAGGGGGCTCTACTTGGAATGTTGAGGACCCGCACCCTGCTATGATACAGGGTTCCACTTTGGTCATCGAGGAAATGTTTCCTATTTAATTGGTGGTTCCACTTGGAAGGTTTAGGACTCGTTCCTATGTTTAGGGGTATTTCACTCTATATAAGCCTTTGGGGATCCATCCTGATCACTATCATCATCCAGTGTCTCCTAATTATGCATCATGCCTGAATAATCTAACATCATTCCCCAAAATCCACAACTGAGGGAATAATCATTCTCTATGAGGAAAAACACTAGATAGGATACTCTTGTGAAAAAATTATACTTAATTTGATGGAGATATGGAACTTTAATTTTTCCTAAAAATGAGGTGCATGATGTGTATGGGATCGACATAGTGGGTGTTCCTGCTATGTAATACGGTCATGTTCTTTCCTGCACATGGATTACTGGACATGTATAACTACATGATATGTAAGGGTACTACACGGCGTATATATTCAAAACAACCGATGAACAGATGGGGATCATCCCTAGTTTGAGGGAAAAAACGTAATTCCACGGACATGTCTCTACAAATGGCATTGAATGGATGAATGGATCACACTATTGTGATCCTCATAAAATGATTTGGATAGGAGATTCATCTTCCCAAATCGGACACCATGTGAGAAGGTCAAATTTCAACACCTTACCTATGATAAGTGTTATGCGAGACCCACTAAAAAAAGGAATTAAACAAAAAAGATTGGGATTGAAACGTACTCCTCAACATCAAGGTCACAAAACCAGAGGTTTTTCACCATTCTGACACAGAATTAAGAAGATACCTCAGATAAAAGATTCAATAATAATAATAATAATAATAATAATAATTTGAATTTCATGGATCCAAGCCAGGATTCTGAAAAAAGGTATCCAATATTGGTCTTAAAATGATTGTCTCAAATTCATGGGCATGATGCCAGTGATGACACAATATTGTGACATTGTATTATTGGCTTACATTAGAAAAATATTCAATGGCCTCAAAAATAATTAAAATAGTATATTATATTATTAATACTTTAAAATATACACAAAATTTTATGGGGGATAAGAATCCATGCATGAATCCCTTGTTCTCCCTTACCTCTTCACCATTCCAATGAGCTCACATGGACCCACATTTTTTTCATTAGGTTTTTTATAAAATATTATTAATAATAGTATAATTATAATGGGAGTTGAAATCTCTTTCATATCCATTCGTACAAGGATCCTCTTTCAAAGTGGCACCCCACTAAAATCATCTTTTATTTTTATTTTAAAATTTATACTGTAAATAATGTGTATAGTCAACCATGTCTTCTCCTTCATGCATTCCAACATATATTTATACAATTTTTTTTATTCAAAAAACCAAATTTCATTCATTAAATTAAATCCATTTAATTTTTTACTAACCAATCATACATTTTTGTTTTATGTTATTATTATTTTTAAAAATAATAATAACACCTTACACATTGATGATATTTGATCCCTTTATTTGAGATCTAATTTCGTCCACTAACTGCTCCATGAAAATTTTCATCCTATATGAGACTTTGGGCACACCCTCCAATCAGAACCAATCCCATCACACCCCACATTTTTATTACATATCAACATAGAAAACAATGATCACTAATCTAATCCCAAGCCACCTCTAAATAAAACCCATGCCCATAGGGCAGATCTAATCTATTCAAAAATTACCATCAAATTTTTTTATCAATTATTCCCCAAACAAATTATTTTTTTTTCATTTCTGCTACTAAAATTAATATGGGGTCTTTATCATGCTCAATCCCACCTCGGCAATGTCAAATCATGACCATATGGTCTAACGATGAATAACCCAAAGAAAAGGGTGGGTGGAGCACCAATAACAGAGCTGATAAATTTTATTGTCCAAGTATTCGTGGAAACAAATCATACAGTAGAAACCAGGTTGAAGAAAATGTCATAGATAAGAAATAATTTGTGTGAATAATTTATTTCAACCCCCCGGATCATGTGAAGGAACAATTACATGTAGATCAATGAAAAAAATTGATCATGCCCAATATTTTAATCAAAATGGGTGGAGTACCAAGTTGAAAAGTCCTACCTTGATTATGGATTAATCTTTGGTGAAGAACACATCCCCTATTGATGAAGATGATCTACTGAGTCTATCGTTATTTGATTCACCATGATATGATCACCAGTCATTGTCTGGTCTCAATCCACCAATTAAAAACTCTCTCCTCCTAGTCTTAAATTTAGAAAGGATTATGAGTACGAACCTTAAAAATACATCATAAGAGGGTATTTATAGATTATTTAAATATATCTATTAATAAAACAAAGAAATAAATAATTTATTTATTTTAATTAAATTTACCCCCAATGAATTCCTCATTAGAAAATCCTACATCGACCATCAATAGGTCAAACAGTGGGTAAACCCCGCATTTCATACACAACCGTGGTATCAAATTTTTGATTTAAGACACTTTTTTGTGATATTCCACAATTTTAGATGATCTACACACATTTAATATAAAAATATGTTTCATTCCATTATAAAACAAATTTCAATCATACCAACCCTCAAAATAACACATTATCTTAGTTCCTGGATTTGAAAGTATTGTTAAAATATTCAAAATAATAACACGAAAAAAATTCTCTAAATTATTAACTAATTAAAATATATTCATCCTTGAAAAGAAAAAACAAAGAAAATGGATGGGGATACTAAGAAAGCATATGGATATCCCACTCCAAAGAGACCCCCAATGGTTTCTTGTGCTTTCAATAAACATTCACCCTATTAAATCACTTTCCCATGATGGGTATTTCTCTCCCAGTTCTCAACACCACCAGATCTATGAAATATGAAACTCCACTCTCAAAGATCAGATATCCACGGTTAGTATCATACAATGATTCCTGTAGATACCTCCTCAACTATGGAATATGGATAATACCATGCACCTGGTGTATTTCTAAATAGATCAAAAAAAAATTCTTGTCACTAAAAAAAACAAACCGAAATAATCACTTTGAGCATATGCTACCATGGACCTAGGTGGCACTAAATCTCATACTATCACAACCTATACAGAGTCCACTTTCACTCCCATATATAAGAATACATATCACGAGAAGTGGACCATCAAATCTAGAACTGACTCCATAAGAGATTTCATATGAGTAGTACTCCTAGATAATGTCTAACATCATCCACCTATGTGTATCATGCTCCATATCTGACATTGTGTAAATGAGGATTCCATTATAGAGGACTACAACATGCATATCCACAAATCATTATGTATATGGTTTATAAGCCTGGAAAAATCTACTATAGTGTTCAAAACATGAATGGGTATCACTAAGAACTCAGGAAAGCACAAGTCTCTATAAATCCATGCTCTGTACATCCACCTCTCAAACATAGAGATTGGGATACCTCATACCGAGTTTACAGTCCTAGAAACACTTCACCTATATCCAATGAAAAATGAAATCATCAATTCTTGGGGGTGGATACTCATCTTTGATAGTCACTTGGTTCAGGTGACATCTATCCCTGACCAACCTCAAAATCTCCATTTCATTTTAGGAAAACAACACAGAAGTTCCCTAGTGAACACACGGGGTCTTACGAGGTCCTACCTCTATAGACCCTCAAACCACACCAATACCTCTCATATCTCCATGCGGTTATCTAATTTTCAAGAAAAATCATCAGTCTTTCCCTAGGATAAGTCTATTCATAGGTACACCTTATTGTGGGGAGGTAAAATCGGCACTTCAACATACCCTTCCATCAATGGAAGGAGATGAGAACAAATAATATTCACTATTCTAAAGGTAATACTAACGGAAAATTGAATCGACTGTAACCTCTTGAGAATTCTCTCATCCTGCTCAATTCGGGGATCACTATTAATCATGGACAAAAACTACATCTCATAACCCAGAAGCACCACCACACTAACTTGTATAAATTATTTAAGAATAGATGGTAGACTAATAGTGAATGCAGTGGAACACATCGTAGGGTCCCACTGTTGAAATGGAATTATTTCATGCTAGTCTCTCTCTCTCTCTATGCATATCTTAGCATATTCAAGTCAAACCATCGATGGAAATATTTACTCACTAATTCACTATGTCGGAGCCTCTAGTACAAGGATCAATGAAAAAGGCCACTAATATCATCCATAGGTCTTGAACAGGGGATATATCTGTGGAAATTTATCTATTGACTATCTTATAACAACTGTAGATGAACCGATTGTGGCATAGGTCATACCCTAAACCACACACGAGCCTCCCAAAAATTTGCCCATCTTCCAAAACCGGTTCCTTTCTATTTCCATCGTACTCTCGACAACAAGGGCCTACTCTAACACCCCATCACATTTGTACATCATGAACACGATGGATAAAAGAAATTCTTCTCCACACCTTGATGGCATCCTCTTTTTGATGACACAATCTCAACCACATGGTTTTGAATCACATCCCAAGGACATGTCTCAAGGGAGAGTTTCCCTATTCCTTTCTTGTATGATACCAAGATAAAAAAGATTCATAATTGGACTATTGATTCCCATTTTAACCTTGTATACGTCTCATAGTGAGGATCTCCATAGAATGGGATTGTAACTGAGTTGGATATCCAAACCATAGAATTGATAATTTCCTAACCCACCAGATAATGGGGTTTAGCTAAACAATAAAACTGGATGATCCCTATCCCTATATCCTACAATTTGCACTCATCATGGATTCTTCATATGATGGTACCACTTGAGCCATCTACTTCTATAAAATAGCACCAGTTGTGAGTGAAACCATTCGAACAGTCAGGATCTGCGTATGTCTGGGAACTCAGGTCACCGAATCAAGAAAATAATTTGCTACATGGGGATTTGTCTCCTTTCAAAACCTCAGAGTCCCCTAGTGGTGTAACTCACCGAGTACATTAAACCTACATGAAACATAATACTACTATACTAGTACTATATGATTCTCGATTGGTGGGGGTAATACTACCATACTGAATGGTGGAAAGAACCTATGGGAGGGACCGTGAATTGAGGCCACATCACGCATCAGATCTTCATCACATTCTAGAATTATTATCCTGGATGGTGGTCATTATGAAGTCATCTAAAGAAATTTCAATACTTACCATTGTAAAATGAGAATATATATATATATTTATATAAACCATTGGGACCTAACATATTATGGAAATTAAATGATGAAATATTATATTATGCACA
The DNA here is from genome assembly GCA_963277665.1 of Viscum album. NCBI lineage: Eukaryota > Viridiplantae > Streptophyta > Magnoliopsida > Santalales > Viscaceae > Viscum > Viscum album. The sequence continues at coordinate 877,131,053 of OY728153.1, read as the reverse complement.
AACCACTAATCCATGCAACCAATGTTTCGGTATGCTGCGTTGACGAGTGGGTAGTCAAGGTCATGGATAGTGGATATGTCAACCGCATGTACCGTCACTAGGTTCCCTTTCTGGAGAGCTTCACTCAATCCACTTTGAAACTATTTCCCTATATCCCAAAAAAATTACAATAAGGGGACCAATCCAAGAAGCATCCCAAGTATTCAACTAGCTCTGATACTAATCTGTCATGACGGGACCCAGTGAGGCTCATGTTGTAAGTACCCCAATCTGTCCGCACAAGGAATGTGGCTGGAGACCTACACTGAAAGAATAACATACATTTTGAGACCATTTCGTGAGTATCTATACACACACTCACACACACATTACCATCTTGACAAAAAAATCAAAGGGAAAAAGTACAATATGAGAAATACTAGGGAAATAATCATTCATGTAAAACCGTAAGACAATAAAAGAGTACGGTAGTGTAGTATTAAAAGTAGAAAAAGAAAAAAATAAACATCCAACCAGAAATATATCACAACATGAATTTTTTTAATTTAATGTAAATGTGTTGAGAGAGCCCATCTTCGGATCTCCAAGGTACTACCACCAAATGTGGTCCAAGGCTCCATGTATCCCTAAGATCTTTTATAATCCTCACCGACCTGTATGACACATGCATAATACATAAAACATGTTGGAAAATTACACATAGGGCGAGTGTATAAGTACCTAGTAGGATTACCTGAGATATAAAGCTGGTGGAATAAGATACATAATAGGAATATACAATAAAATATAAATAATGAACAGAAATGACGTGGCTTACCTTGCGCATCTTTTCATTCCATGAAATGAGAGTAATGAAATCCAATGATATGGATACATTGGTATATATCAATATTCACATTAAATATAATCCAAAATGAGAGTAATGTGGGATCTTCAACTCATAGCTCAACCCATGAAGAAGATTCACCCGTAGTTCAAAAGTCACACCAATGATTCCCAGATTCTCATTTGTAATCCTTCACAAACATACATGACCAACCTGATATCACTATTCCACTGCACAGTCAAAGGGCCATAATCTCCATGTATAGAAATCTCACACTAGTCTATCTTGCAGTACCACTCCAAAATAATCTGTATAGGACTCGTGCACTGATGCCTTAGGGGGGTTTCACTCTAATTTCATGAGGACTTACACCCTATCCGATGGGGGGGGGGGGTTCCACGCAGTAGGTAAAGGAAATGCACCCAAGATGATTACATGATCCACTATATAGGTCATGGAGCCATGCCCGGGTATAATGGGGGTTATACTCAAGACAACGAGAAGTTGCACTTTATATGATTTGGGGTTCCACTTGGACGATCGAGGAAGTATATGTTGTTGTGATAGGAGGGTTCCACTCATGTCATTGAGAACATGTGCCTTATCAGATAGGGGTTCCACTTGGAAGGTTTAGGACCCAAATCGTGATGTGAAATGGGGGTTCTAATATGGTAATAGAGTACCCACACCCAATGTAATAGGCTTTTCCACTAAGAAGGCCAAGGACCTCTGACTTGATGCGATAGGGGCTTCCACTTCGGTCATCGAGGACCCATACCCTATTCAATAGGGGTTCCACATCAGAGGTCAAGGAAACACATCCATGATGATGGGATGTTACACTCTATAGAAACCTATCGTGATCCTTCCTAATCACTTCCACTGTCATCAACTACCGAAATAGGTGTATCATCCAGGAAAATCTCACATTGAACCCCAAAATTCACAATAGAGACCACCATCATGTTTTGCGTGGAAACAATCACAAGATAGGCTACTCTCTAGAAACAATTCATGTGCAAGGGAAGGATATAGGAGAGTAGGATGTTTCTTCAAAAAGAGGTACATTGTGTATAGGGTACCCATATGGTGTGTGGTCTCACTCTATTATCGGGTCAATTCTTTACCATCACATGACTTTATATCCATGTAGTACTACCCGACGTGTAAGGGTACCACATGAACCATCTGGGAAAAACTCCTAATGAACGTATGATGATCACTATTGGTCTTAGGATACAAAAAAATTATAATGGCATGCCTCCAAAAATGAGCCTGAATGGACAAACAGATCACAATATTGTGATACAGATAAAAAAATAATCTGGATAGTCTATTTACTTGCGCAAATTGGACACCCTATGAAAAAGTCACATTTCCCCACATAATTAAACAATGATGATTCATGGACACCATCCATAATGTGAAACTAGGCACACCATCTTAGTCTTTAAACATCGGTCTCAATATCAGGGCCACAACACCGTAGGAATCATACCGTTCTAACACTGAATGAAGAGGGTTCATCAGATACAAGATTCAAAATGAATAATAATAATAATAATAATAATAATTTTTTTTTTGTGGATTTGAGCCATGAGTCTGAAAAAGGTATAAAACATTGGTCTTAAAATGACTGCATCAAATATAGGCTCACTCTTCCATTGTTGTTGCATCATTCCGACACTCTATGAATGAATTACATCAGAAAATATATTCCATGACCTGAATAATAACAATAATATTTTATATTATTATTATTATAAAATATAATCAAATGTTTAAGGGTGAGAGGAAACCATGCAATAATACCTTTTCCACCTAGGATCCTCCTTCCTTAAAGAGGGTCCAGACGGCTCCTCTTCATTTCATTTTGATTTTTGGACCAATGTTAATAATAATAATAATACAATGATATGTTGAGTTAAAATCCAGAAAATATCCAGGTCCATAGGGATCTTCTCTCAATGTAGATCCCCACTTATATCATCTTTTAATTTTATTTTAACATTAATGTAACTAATAATGTGTACTGGAAACCACAACCTCTTCTTCATGCATTTAAACATGGATTTAACCATTCATTTTCAATGAATGAAATTTGTATTTCCTTTATTAAATTAAATACATTAAATTTTTTATTATCCAATTACACATTTTTATATGTTATTGTTAATAAAAATAATAATAACACCCACCGAATTGATGATGTCTGGCCACTTTGTCGGATATCTAAGTCCGACCACTTCCATTCCAATGCTGAGTAGTCTCCACCATGAAATTACACCAATGACCCCCATTCAAAACACATCTCATCACACCAAACATAATCAATTCTTTTCATTTGGGAAAATTGGGATCACCAATCCAATATAAAACCACCTCTAAACACCAAATTAAGCTCACAGTACAAATATAATCCATTCAAAAACCACCATCTGGATTTGTTATCAATCCATCTCCAAACCATCGATTCCTGGGTCGTTTTTTCAACTGCAAGGAATCTAGGGGTTCGATCTCAGAAGGACCTACCCCAACAATGTTAAATCAAGACCTCATGGTGTAATGATGAATATCATGAATAATGGTGGAAAAATCACTATAAAAAGCTGATAAAAATAACTTTCCATGTATTCTAGGCCATTGATATCATTGTGGGGAAAGCACGGGGAGAAAAAAATAATAGACAAGAAATAAACTGAAAGAATAATTTATTTAGGTACATAGGACAATGCGATGTTTTATTTAAACAATGTCCAAAGAAAAAAAATTGATCATTATCAATATTTTAATCAAAAGGGATGGAAACCACAATTGAAGAATGTATTGACTGAATGTTTTATCAATGAAATTGTCTTCTTATAATTTTGTCTTATAGTATGATAATATAATATTATATATAAAACACAATAAAAACCTTATAAATGAATAATGTGTAAAATAAATTGTATCTTTAGAAGTTAAGGAATTAATATAGATAAAATAGTAACTTGACATTTTTAATAGTAATGTGACCCATCTGAATAGTAAGCCGGACAATTGAATTGTAATATCACTGTTGAACATATAAATAAAATTAAACCATATAATAAGTGACAATATGATATAACTATATCATAGTATAAGAAAAAAAATATTTTAAAAAATATTAATTAATTGTTCGTATTTTTTATAAGTAATGTATATTTAATTAAAATATTAGGATGAATATAATAATTTAATAGGAAATTTATTTTGATAAAATGAATTCATAAATATTTTTTTTATTACTGGTTATTATAACATAATTTTAAGAGACCCTAATTAATTTTCCAATTTGTTAGAAAACCAGTTTTATATTTTCATGTAAATATTGATTTTGATTAAAAATTATATTTATCATATATAGAAAATTATTTTCATAAAATTATGTTTTTTTTTAATTCAACACGTCAAAAAAAAATTTGGTGATCTTTAGGCATTTGTTTAAAAAATACATGAATTTATGGTGAATAGTAAAATATGATAATTTACAACAAATGCTAAATAAATAAATTTTTGTATAATTCTTGAGTCATGTATGATCTAAATTTCTATTGGTTAGAACTCTGATGCTCTCTTTACTATTTTTTTCACAATAATCCATACTATTGATATTCATGAGAAATATTATTAAACTAATGAATAAATAAGGGGAGACCCCTCCTCTCCTCGACTATAAATACCACCCCTCTTTACATACTATACTCACACCTCTCAAGCATTGTGGATAGTCAAAATTCTGCTCAAATCAATCCCTAATCTCCCATACCACATCCAAAATACCGTTTTTTCTTCCATAGTCCAAATAATATCCCCTAAACAGGTTCTAATGGAAGATATATTCAATAGGTAAATTCCTCTTTTCATTTCTTTTATTTTCTTTTAAGTTCCTTTCTTTATTTTTTATTTCCTAACCTACATTCATCCAAATTGTAGAATAACACAAGAACCATAAATTTACTATAATTATATAATGACAATGTAAAAAATTCATCTTCATCCCTCCTTCCTCTCCTTTTATACTAGAAATGAAAACTCCATCTAAGATGTGTTAATTAGTCACATTCAAGGATGACAGGTTTTAAATTTCTCTTACTGTCATCAATTCTATTCATAAAACCATTTTGATGGTCGAACCCGACTACAATATACGTATTATGTATAATTGGATGTTTTAGAATACTTTTTACACATGATATTAATTTATAAATTAAAATGTGTTCGATGTGATAAAAAACCCCCAATTAACCAAAAGATTTTCCATTGAAGTTTTATAAAATGATTCATCTTCACTCTAAATAACCAAATAAATTTTATAACCACCTAGTCCTATGGATGTTCAATAAAAACATAATACATCAATTATATACAACAAATCTCATCTTACATGTTTATCCTTACATGTATATAAGTAAACTAGTCATGGAAACCTTGGAAGTAAATGCTCCCAAACAATGAAATCTAACCTATTAACCCATCAAAAACGTTATGAATGAACATAAAAAGATTATAAAAAATAAATTAAATGAATAGGTGGTTCTAGTATTATTAATTAATGAATTTAATTTTGTTATCCTAGAAATTAAGATCAACTGAAGGACACCTTCAGGCTTATGTTAAGGGATTCTACCCGAACCCCAATTGTTTCTATAGGTTGCTCTAACATTATTTTTACCTAAATTAATTTATATATTCCTTTCATGTAAATATTATAAATGATTTTTAATTTCCCATAACTCATGTATCGAGGTCCATTCATTGTTCTCTTTTGTGGATATCCATGTTTTTTGGTGGTTCCCTCATCAATACTTCCAGATATGAAAACACATTTCAGGGAACTTCCTGAATTCATACCCATTTTCAAATACACTATATAATATATTATTAAGAAACCATTATTTCTATAAAACAAATTTTTATATTTTGAAATCATTATTGGTTCACATCAGATTTTAAATAAATTATTATGCTCTATTATTTTTTAAATGACATTTTATATTTTCCTTCAATCACACTAAAATATTTTAATTCTAAATATTCTAAAGTACTCTATTTGCATGTTAATACTTCAATTTGACATCAATTTTCATGATATATGCATATAATACCCTTCGAGTTTCTATTCATGATCTAATTAGATTCTTTTATGGACTTTTTTAATGATAATCAATATTTTTATCCTTTATGACATGATTTTGATACCCAGTTCTTACTATGGGTAACCCTTATGTTTAGGTATGATTGATTATGTATTATTTTTTATGTCGAAAGAATATTCAAGAAAATTTTATTATGGGTGTTACAAAATAGTGCTCCAATTAATTTATTACAGTATAGTCTCATGAGATGTTATGTGCAATGGTCATTGCGGTTAGCCTTGACTCATGCTACAATGTGTAAAAGTCTGGGTGGTTAACCATGACATATGATCTTCTATGTGAAATGATCCCTAAATAATGCTAAATTTATGTTTTATCTTGCATCAAAATTACAATGACTCCATATCTATATAATCCAATGTTTATATGTTATTATTCCATGTGTTCCATGCCTTTTTATGTCATTATGACATACCTTCTAACCCATATACTAATGAATTATTATTATGTTTATTCCCTTAATGGGATTTTAGGTCATTAAATTTTATCATGTTATCCGTATGTTATCATATGAAGATGTATGATCACAATGGATCTAAGGAGCTATTTTTGAAGATTAAAAAAATGAAATGTTTTATTTAATCCCATGTTTTTCAGTTTTATGTACCTAGTCTTCTCAGACACTGGAATTTAAAAAATTTGGCATGTAATATGATGCATTATTATTCTTTAAATCATTTAATGATATGTGTAAAAGGATAGGTTCACTATAGTTAGTATCAAATAATGGTCTAGTTATTTTTGGGGATTATGAATAGAGAACATTAGTAAGTACCTTAGGCATGAGACTATGTCATAGAAAACATCCATAAATTTTGGTAAGTATAGAGTAAGTAGTTTATCAAGAAAATACATATGTGTCTTGATATGAAAAAGTGGATGTGGCTTTATTAAAAATGTTTCAAGGGATCAAACTCGAAAACACCTCTTTATGTTAGAATCAAATGGGAACTGGTGTTTGGAAACGGGCCTTGATGCACTCCTAGTTTCACACTCCTGGGGTATATTATTCGGTAACTTTATAAAAAAAATTCAAACCATTGTTAAGGGAACAAAAAAATTAAAACCATAAGAATATATTATATGAAAAATATCATGTATAACATAGATTGAAACCTAGGAAATCAAAATTTAGGATATACATTTCCATTAAGATTAAATAATTTTATATTTACATTTTTCTTTTTTATTGTCATTATCTATGTATTCTAGACCTCTAATTCTATGCTATTTTTCTTAGTTAATGGTGGGAAATATAAGAACACATTCCAATAATCAATGTGATAGAAAATGTGACTATTTCCCTTATCATATGCCTGATTTTATGGGAATGGGTGCTCAAAACGTTTTTATAGTACTTTCTCAAATGTCTCAATTTATGAATAATATCTTGAATCATGGGGAACACCCTCCCCCTCTAAGTAAATAGCATGTTTTCATTGAATGCTTCAAATAAAACAGGCTTCCCATGATTAGTGGATCTTCTGATACCCTCCTCACGAAATAGTGGATTGACTCCATTGAAATGATATTTTCTATCCTCCAGTTCTTAGAAAAAAAGGCACACTGGAGGTTTATAATTTTGATGGGGAAGAAGATTAGGGATGGACACTAATCCATAATAAAAAGACCCAAGAAGAAATTTATTCCATGTATTGGGAGGAATTCAAGAAAACAATTTCAATAAATAATTTCCTTGAGCCCTCCATGTTGAGATGGAAAGATAGTTACTCAGACATAAATGGATGTAAGATGATTCCATTGGGGCCTATGAAGAAAACATCACAAATCTTTCAATATATGCCTCCAACTTTGGAATGAACACTAAAATAATGGTTGATCACTTATTTAGAAGACAAAATCCATGTCTAAAAAATGTAATGGTGATTCATAAAATTGAAGGTTTTGAGGATTATATATATTGTTCCCACATGGTTAAAATAGAGATCAGAGAATCTAAATGGTTTCTTTGGACTAGTGACAAAATATAAATATATGGAATCTAAAATTTATGTTTTAGAATATAAATCCCATGATTAAAAAACATAGAACATCAATTGTGTCAACATTGTGGGAGGAAGCATCCTGGAAATTATGTAAAGGGAACCAATAATTTCTCCAAATGTCGAAGAATGTGACATCTTACTAAGAACTACTGAAGGGATATGATGACTCACACTAACATGGAATAAGAAAGGATAGTTCAGATCAACCCTTAGCCTATTGTTCAATGTTACAACTATATGGAACATGTGAATTATGTAAACAATTTCCCTAATACATGGGTTATCTATTGAAATAAAAAATAACCTCCAAGGAATCCAAGAAGGGATTATGATAGAAATACTTCTGATGTGGATATAGACAACGATATGGTGACACATATGCTAGCCATTCATTCAAGGATAGTAAACATACAATTTGATTCTAGTTCTATTCATTATTTTATATCATTAATGTTTAGTAGAACTATTCAAACACAACCTTAATACATGGCGATCGAGTTATCTGTGAGAATAGAAAGTTGGGTAATTATTACATACAAAGTATATAAATTCTCCCCAGATAACTTTTTTTGGATAACCCTTTAGAATGTCATTTCATAAATCACTTAGTGGAGTTTGATGCTATTTTGGGCATAGATTGGATGTCATTATACGAACCCAACATTAACTTTCAGGAATAGGAGAATGAAATTAACATCATCCAATCCTATAGAAGTATAAGGAGGACAATGAATATCTTTCACAATCATCATATCATTTGTGGATAATGTTTCCTTTTTTAGAAATTATAACTTTCTCAAATGATTGAGACAAAAGAGATGATGCTTCTCAAAAATATTCCCATTGCAAGGGATTAAACTAATGTATTCCCTAAAAAATATCCTATTCTTAACCATAATCCATAGGTTTAGTTCCCAATTGAAATTATTCCTCGATACCTAAATATATTCAAGACACCATACAAAATGGCCACTGTAGAGATGGAAGAGCCGAAGAAGATGTTACATGAGAATCTAGAAAAGGTATTATATGCTCGAGTTCTTCATAATGGGGTGTTTCAGAACTCTATATCAAGAAGATGGATATATCAATGTTCCTCTCCAGTGATTATCACGAGCTCAATAAAATAATTAGAAATAATAAGTATCCCCTTCCTTAGAGATAAATTGTTCGATCCTCTTTGGGGGGGGTCAGTTATTTCTCTATAGCGGACCTTCATTGGGATATCACCAATTAAAGGTGAGTAAGGAAGATATTCCCATGTGTTCCTTTGAAATGAGGTATGGGTACTATGATTTCATAGTGATACCATTCACACTCCCAAATTCTCCCACGATATTCATGGATTTAATGAAGATTCTCTTTAGATATTACCTTGAAAAATGTGTAGTAGTCTTTATTGATGATATTCTAATTTACTCCAAGATAAAGGAGGAACATGAGGAGAATTTGAATACTGTGCATAAGTCGTTATGATGAGATACAATTCATGCAATGTATAGTAAATGTGAGTTTTTAATGGAGGAAGTATCATTCTTAGGGAATGTTATTAGTAGCAATATAATACATTTGGACCCTTCTAAGAAAAATTTAATGGAAGAGTGAACCAAGACAACATCTATAATGCAGATCCATATATTTTTAGGTCTAGATAGTTATTATTTTCAATTTTATGACGAACATAACATGTTTTTCAAACCAAATAATCAAGATAAAATTAAAAAGAGTGAAGTTTTTCTGGACTCATGGATGGGAGGAAAGCATTAAGGAGCTCAAAAATAGTCTCATCACTGTGCTAGTACTCACTCTCCAGATAAGTGGAGAACTATTTGTGGAGTACATTGATGCTTCAATGAAGGGATTAATCTATTTGTTGATGAAAAATTATAATGTGATAGACTATGCCTTAAGGAAACTGAACATCCTTGAGAAAAACTATAACACCCTGATATTTTATGAAAAATATTCCTTTAATTTAATTAATGTCTTGTGTTGTATTCTACACCAAGATTACCTTGCGCTATACGCAACACTGTATTAGCTTGTAGTATACACAACACTATTCTTGGATCATGTTAAACACAATTTTGATAATCGTTATTCTATGAAAAATTGAGTATATATATTCAATATATAAATAAAATATGGTTGGATTCTGTTATATGAAACAACGAAGGATTCCTTTACACCACGCAACCCTTACTTGACTTGCATTACCCGTAATCGCGACCTTCCTCGATAACCTCTGTTGTACGCAATACCGGGTTTTACTAAACAATGATATATTATTATAATATTATTATGAACTTTCCGTTATAAATAGTATTAACTAAATTTTGAATTTTATAACATTATTATTCATCTTACACATTTTCTAGAACATGGTATAAGAACAAAATAAAATTTTCGGGTAAAATAAGTATTTTTAAAAAAATACAGTTTTACCGCCTTTTGATGGCGCACCCACTATAAATCTAGTTTTTGATATGTTTATAAGTTCAATTTGACAAAATAAAATTCTTCTTTGGAATCATGAGATAAAAATTTACTTTGGATAAAATTTTCATATTATTCTGGTAACTTTCATATTTTGATGAATAGTAAAAACACGCTATATTTTAATTAAAAACAACTTTTTTTCATCGAAATAATTTATATGGTTAAATTATAATATTGAATGGTTTTAAAGTATAAATAGAATATATTTTTACCATTTAATATAATCTCATTAGCATTTATTTTACATTAAATTTGTAGGTTAAATCAATTCAATCTTTTGCAATGTTTTAAAGAAAAACTCGTTTTCTTTCGACAACATGATTAATATTAATTTAATTTCTACAACTTTTGTGTATATAATATGGAAAAATGGATTCCATATTTGGAATCAGTGGGTCCGAATTATGTTAAAAATCTGCTTTTTATTTTTGAGAATTATGAATAGTAACTACGGTAAATTTTATTTACCGTAGTTAAAGGTAAATTGGGTAATTAAGGGTAAATATAATATTATAAAATTACCCTAACACATACCAAAAGTCCATTGTATGGATAAAACTAGACCCATATAACCTAAGGGTCGGATTAGATTCATTTTATGGACTTTTGACCATGAAAATAATTTAATTATTATTAAAACCAACGAAAGTGACAACATGACACTCTCTTAAATCTTATAAGTATAATAATGTTAATTTAGTGATAAACATCATAAAACTTCGAACATGAATAGTCTTAAAAAATATAATAAAATTATCTACATCATGATAATTTATTTATAATTTTTAGGGATTAAATAATTGTCATTAATGGTGATACATTAATGATACATAAATTATTTATTAAGTGGAAAATAAGTAATATAGTTTTTATTGAAATAATAATACCCATTAAAAGGCCCACAAACCTGACCATAACTTATTGGTAGTGTATATCTACACTGTAAACATTCAATGACCTAATATATAACCATTTTGAGCCTTATAAAAGTGATTATGACACTTATATTATTTTATATTAAATGATGCCAAAGTTATCACCTTCATAATTTAATAAATATAACAATTTAAATATTGTAGTTTTAAGATTATAAATTCAATTAAAAGTATTACTGTGAAAGGTAATAGATTTATCTTTATCATATGATATTATTTTTAATTTTTATGCAACAAATCAGTATATTAAATAATTATACAAAAATGTTGTAGTAGTTATTTTTTTAACAGATAAACCAAATAAATGGTTTTAAAAATAATAAAATAAATATTATATGTACTATTTAACATGATCCAATAATTTTATAGATACATATGTCCTTTTATGAATCTATTAAAACTTCTATTTCGAATATATCTTCTGTATATATTTTATTTAAATTCAAATAAATGAATAGTGTCAAAATTGACACTATTGTTATTTTATAAAAATAACATATTATAAAATTGTTTAAAAATCACAAAAATATTTAAAAATTATAAATTTAAATTTATATTGTCTAAAATGTTATAAAGTAAAAAATTATGGAAAATTCACAACAAATAAGTAATTATTTATTATAATTTAAAATTTAGAATTTTATTACCACAAATAAACATAAATAGATTAAATAAGGATAAATTAAAATGATAAGGTTTAAAATAAGATCCAAACATGTATAAATTTGATTGTTTGATGATATTACAACCCTATATAATCTAATCTTCGAATATGAGTCATTTTTGGAGGTTTTAGGTGGGGTTAGAATTATTTTAAATTAATATTTTTAAGAATTCCAAAGGTGCCCCTCTCCTCCCTTATAAAAGGGCACCTCTTCCCTCTCTTCCACACACCACTTTGAGCCTTCAAGCTCGGAAAACCCCTGACCAATTCTCTTATCCACTTCCCTAGAAACATCCTAGAGGTCCTGGTCTTCTTCAAAGTCCAATTTTAGTTCCCTAAGAGGAGGTCTGAAAGAGGCGCTCCAAAGAAGAGGTAATTTCCGTTACCGATTCTTTCACCTTTATTTCTTCTTCCACATCTTCTTCTTAGGTTTTTTCATTATTATGTAATAACATCAGTATCACTCATATAATGATATGTTATTATAAGTTTGAAACAACCCTATTTCACCATCTATCCATCCTACGAAAAAACGAAATCATCGAGCGTGTGTACGTACGGAATACCATCTCCACGACGTGGTGTAATCTATTTTCCAAAACCACCTTACTTGGATGGGTATAATGGTGTAAATAATAACTATATATGATTATTCTAAAGTGATATTGATACTGTAATAGTATACATACACTCCAATAAAATTCCATGATCATGGAAACGATATCATCGATCGTGCGTACGTACGGAATACCGTCTCCACGACGCGATGAGATTCATTCTCAATGATTAACCATTCATAAATTATTATAAAGTATATATAATAAGTAATCATGAAATATATGGAATAATAATGATACTTTATTTATGTATATATATATATATATGTCATCCAATTAATTCCATTCAATTTAATGAGGAAACGAAAACATCGTTCATGTGTACGTACGACCTACCATCTCCATGAACGGTGTATTTCATTCCATTTATCGATCTATTATATATATGTATATTGTGAATATATATTATATATAAATCATGTTTTACATTCTGGATGTATGTAATCATGATCTAAGTAATCATATAAATAATTACAAGTCAAAACACGGACGACAAATGAAACGATTTTACCCAAAACGCTCTTTAACATGGAATTTACAAAAGAACGGGTAATATAAAGTCATAAGTGAACCATATATGATATCATAACAATTAATATGATTTTGTAATAAGTCAATAACATTATTTAAATCATTATACATGAGGTTCGAATACGTACGAAGCATATCGCAACTAAGGTAAGGGATAATTATTCCAATCTCATTCTTATCCGAGATTGATTATTCGTAAGTACTTACTGGGGGTTATGTTTATTATCCATGTCCATATGTTCTCAAAATGTTTTCATAAAATGTTTACATTACTTCCATGTATGGTTAAAGACATTTTTACTCTTTTCTACTTTTACCACATCGTATGGAAGGAATCTTTCTTTTGTTTACCATACGAGGTACTTTTTGACTTTTTCGACAAAAGTACGAGAAAAATGTTATTTTTAACTTATACGGCGTGAATGGATTTTTACGGTTTTATTAGGCCTTATTTTAATGAAGCTTCCTCCAAAACATTTCATGACTATTTTCCACAAAATCTCTTTCTTTTAAAATTTCATGACGTTTTGTGAAAAGAAATTGATTTTGAAGAAGAACAGATATTTTCTTCAAGAATTCATTTCAAGTGTTTTATCAAAACCATTTTTCCATCTAAGATGACATTATTTCATATGTGTATGTTTAAAGTATAATGTCTCTATGATTTACATGGTTTCAATTTTCTTATTATAAAATGATAACCATTTCTTTTATATGGATTATGTGCTCATGGGATGATGTTTATGAAACCCATTTTATTCATTGGGTTATTATGAATGATGTATGTTTATTTTGTTGCACAAGTAAGAATGATTTCATTATGAGATGGGTGGGACATATATCTCCCTCCAATGTATTGGGTAAAGATTTATATCTCATGAGATAGACATGGATGGAACGGTTAGTTAATCCGGTTCAGTGTTACAGGACTGAAATGAGGAGTGAACTCGATTCAGAAAGGGACTTTGTCCACTAAGATGGTCTTGGCAGCAATGCCTTGGATACTATAGAAATCATTACATGTGCTTAATGGATGCCACAATTACATGTTTTATTCCCATGATATTTTTTCATGGTTTATGTTCCAATATGATCTATACCTTATGTACTTCCATGTTTTATGTCGTTGGTCAAGATTTTGATGTTTAAACATTGTGTTCATGTTTTTAAACTAAAATGTATATGGTATGTTTTATTTTATCCATGCTTACCCTTACTGAGCATTTTAGCTCACCCTTTTTATGTTTTCCTTTCCCCATGATATAAAGAAAGGTTTTAGGTAAGAAAAAAAGGGGAAGATCTTTATGAGAGATGTTGATGATCTGTCACCACGATTAGAAGATTGCGTTCCAAGTTTCCAAAGACACTAAACTATTACGATCCTTGTATGTTTGTTTTTTTATGTATTAAGTATTCCACTAAAGTAATGTAATTTTCATGTACGTAAAGCTTTGGGTCTCTACAGTTGGTATTAGAGGAAAGGTTTAGTCAACCTTTGGAATCTAGGATGCGAAAACGTTAGTGAGATCCCTAGATATATTTCTAAGGTATGTCTATGGATGTCCCTAAGGATAAGTATACGCATATGATACAGTCTTAGAACTATGGTAACTATCATAGAATTTAACCTAAGATGTTAGATATTGAGGATACTCTCCCTTTACTATGTTGTTTTCACTAGCATGATTTTTTCCTCTCACACTATTCTTTTTGGGTTTTAGAAAATTGATGGAAACAGGAAGATTCACTATAATAGAGGATATGATAGACAATGAAATGATTTTCTTCTTGAGAAACCAAATGAAATGGGATTTGTAAGTCCAAACATCGTTATTATGCCTAATCAGAAATCTCATAATATGATCAATAATCTCAACTTTGGTTAGTTTCCCGACTCAGATAATAAGAGAAAAATGGAGTTTCATGATGATCATAGAGGAACGAAAGTTCAATTTCCCTCATGTAAATCATGTGGGAAGAGGCATCAGGGAGATTGTTTCAAAGGAACTGGAAGATGCTTTGGCTATGGAAAAGAAGGACACAAAGCCATTAAGTGAAAAGGAAAAGGTTCAGTTAACACCATGGACAAGGATAATGGTATTGCTACGACATCAAAAATGATTAGATGTTTTAAATGTGGAATGTACGGGCATTATGCAAACCATTGCCCTAATGGAAAATCTCATGAAGAGAATCAGCATGGTCATATGGGTAGTATTTATGTGGATGATGATGAGGAGACTACAAATAATATATGAGCTGAATGAAGTTTTGAAGCTCAGTCGGTTGTTTTAGAAGGTAGTGGAATGATTGTATATTTATCGAGAGTTATGTTGTATAGTTAATGGTACTATGGAATAAAGAATCATCTAAGGATTGTTACACTATTGTTTTTCCTAAAAGTATTTGAAAGTATATGTTGAATGGTACCAGTAACCATGGAAGGTTATTCAGAAATTTTTGTAAGGTAGATGATATGCGCCTAATGAAGGAATAAGAAGATAATGAGATGTTTGATTGTATTCATGAGCTCATGATTGATATAAGGACTAAGTGATTTCATGTTTTGAGTATATAGAATTTTTAGGATTTTGGTATGTGGAAAGTGTTAACTTTTAACTGCATTCATGTTTTCACTAAGGTTCAATGGGTATTCATTTTTCAAGAGAATACATGATTAAGGCCTTCCAATGTTTGGAATGTGACCAACAAGACATATCTTATGATATATGGGGATCAACGATGGTATTAAATCATTGGTAATCATTTTCACTGTATTATGAGAGTGGACTGCAGTATTATGGATAAGCCTAAAGATTGGAATGGATTATGTTGGACAGAAGTTATTATTTTTTAAGGATAGATGTTTTTTCGATATTATTGATGGGATATTATAGTAACATAGTTTTAGAAAAAAGGCAACCTGTAGGACGGGCGACAGCCCATCGCGTCAGACAAGGCTGTGGGAATCGAACCCACAACTGAAGTGCGACTAGCCTTTATCGCATACCACTGGCCTACAAGAAGTCCTCTGTTAGTAGAAACTAGTTTTATATTGTTAAGCAGTATGATATATGAAGTATAAGTTCATTTTTGGTACCATATACGATTAATCTAACCATAAGATGGACTTATAACTTTTTCTAACCTTTTGATTGAATGAGAGGGAACGACCAATCATTCTATCACATGAACTGTTAACAGATCACGAATAACAAATTCAAGTTCATTTATTTAAGGGATGAAGTGGAAATTGTTCAATTCATGAACAACAGTGAGATTGTACCAAAATCTTGCAAGTATTTCTTTTAATTCATCAACTTTAGGGAAATGATCTTGAATACAAAAAATGTTGTCCTAGTTACCTTATATATGATGAATTAGATGGTACCTTAGATCATCACAAATCAATAGCTTTGTGATTGTTGGCTTTTTCATAGCCATGTTCTCTACAACTCTTCATGAGAACTTGATGGTTAGATTTTTCTTCCATATCCATATTTTCAAATATGTTCTTTTATGTGGAATCCCAGTGATGAGTTAATTTGGGTAACCGTTACATTTCGTACTTTAGTTTTTAAAGCCATGTTTTGGTATTCCTTTTTACAATGTGGGTTTCTATTAAACAAACTTTTGAGTAGTAAACCATTTATAACCCCGACGAATTTCGAGGGCGAAATTCATTTTAAGGGGGGTATAATGTAACACCCAAAGATTTTATGAAAAATATCCTTTTAATTTCATTAATGTCTTGGGTTGTATGCTACACCATGATTACCTTGCGCTATAAGCAACACTGTATTAGCTTGCAGTATACGCAACACTATTCTTGGATCGTGTTACACACAATTTTGATAATAGTTATTCTACGCAACATTGAGTATATATATATATATATTCAATGTATAAATGAAATATGGTTGGATTCTGTTATATGAAACAATGAAAGATTCTTTCACAACACGCAACCCTGGCTTGGCTTGAATTACACGCAATCACGGCCTTCCTCGATAGCGTGTGTTGTACGCAATACCGGGGTTTACTAAACAACTATGTATTATTATAATATTTTTATGAACTAGCTGTTATGAATATTATTAACTAAATTTTGAATTTTATAACATTATTATTCATCTTACACATTTTCTAGAACATGGTATCATAACAAAATAAATTTTTTGGGTAAAATAAGTATATTTCAAAAAATGTAGTTTTGCCGCCTTTTAATGGCGCACCCACATTAAATCTAGTTTTTGAAATGTTTATAAGTTCAATTTGACAAAATAAAATTCTTCATTGTAATCAAGAAATAAAAATTTACTTTGGATAAATTTTTCATATTATTCTGGTAACTTTCATATTTTGATGAATAGTAAAAACATGCTATATTTTAATTTAAAACAACTTTTTTTCATCGCAATAATTTATATGTTTAAATTATAATATTGAATGGTTTTAAAGTATAAAAAGAATATATTTCTACCATTTAATATAATTTCATTAGCATTTATTTTACATTAAATTTGTAGGTTAAATCAATTTAATCTTTTGCAATGCTTTAAAGAAAAACCCGTTTTCTTTCTACAACGGGATTATTTTTAATTTAATTTCTGAAACTTTTGTGTATTGAATTTGGAAAAATGGATTCCATATTTGGAATCAGTGGGTCCAAATTATGTTAATAAGATACTTTTTATTTTTGGGAATTATGAATAGTAACTACGGTAAATTTTATTTACCACAGATAAAGGTAAATCGGGTAATTAAGGGTAAATATAATATTTTAAAATTACCCTAACACATGCCAAAATTATATTGGATGGCTAAACGTAGACTCTTATAACCTAAGGGTCGGATTAGATTCAATTTAGGGACTTTTGACAATGAAAATAATTTAATTATTATTAAAACCAAAGAAAGTGACAACATGTCACTCTCTTAAATATTATAAGTATAACAATTTTAATTTAGTGATAAACATCATAAAACTTCGAACATTAATAGTCTAAAGAAATCTAATAAAATTATCTACATCATTATAATTTATTTAAAATTTTTAGGGATTAAATAATTGTCATTAATGGTGATACATTAATGATACAGAAATTATTTATTAAGTGGAAAATAAGTAATATAGTTTTTATTGAAATAATAATACCCATTAAAAAGCCCAAACACCTGACCAAAACATATTGGTAGTGTATATATACAACTTAACCATCCAATTACCTAATTAATAACCGTTTTGAGCCTTATAAAAGTGATTATGACACTTATATTATTTTATTTTAAATGATGCCAATGTTGTCACCTTCATAATTTAATAAATATAACAATTTAAATATTGTGATTTTAAGATGATAAATTAGAGTAAAAGTATTATTGTGAAAGGTAATATATTTATCTTAATCATAGAATTTTAATTTTAATTTTTATGCAACAAATCAGTATATTAAATAATTATACCAAAATGTTGTAGTAATTATTTTATTAAGAGATAAACCAAATAAATGGTTTTACAAATAATAAAATAAATATTATATGCACTATTTAATGTGATAAACTAATTTTATAGATACATATGACCTTTTATGAATCTATTAAAGATTTTAGTTCGAAAATATCTTTTGTATATATTTTATTTAAATTCAAATATATGAATAGTGTCAAAATTGACACTATTGTTATTTTATAAAAATAACATATTATAAAAACTTTTAAAAATCACAAAAAGATTTAAAAATTGTAAATTTAAATTTATATGGTCTAAAATGTTATAAGGTAAACAATTATGGAAAATTATTAACAAATAAGAAATTATTTGTTATAATTTAAAATTTAGATTCTTATTACCACAAATAAACTTAAATAGATTAAATAAGGATAAATAAAAATGATAAGGTTTAAAATAAGATCCAAACATGTCTAAATTTGATTGTTTGATGATATTACAACACTATCTCATATAATATTTGATTATGAATCATTTTTGGAGGTTTTTAAGTGGGTTTATATTTATTATAAATTAATATTTTTATGAATTCCAAAGGTGCCCCTCTCCTCCCTTATAAAAGGGCACCTCGTCCCTCTATTCCACACACCACATTGAGCATTAAATCTCGGCCAACCCCTACCCAATTCTCTTCTCCACTTCCCTAGAAACATTTTAGAGGTCCTGGTCTTCTTCAGAGACCAATTTTAGTGCCCTAAGTGGAGGTCTCAAAGAGGTGCTTCAAAGAATAGGTAATTTCCGTTACCGATTTTTTCACCTTTATTTCTTTTTCCACTTCTTCTTATTAGGTTGTTTCATTATGAAGTAATAACATCACTATCACCCATATACTGATATGTTATTATAAGTATTAAACATCCCTATTTCACCATCTATCCATCCTATGGAAAACGAAATCACCGCGCGTGCGTACGTACGGAATACCGTCTCCACGCCGCGATGTAATCTATTTTCCACCACCACCTTACTTGGATGGGTATAATGGTGTAAATAATAACTATATATTATTATTGTAAAGTGATATTGATTCTTTAATAGTATACATACACTCCAATAAAATTCCACGATCATGGGAACGATATCATCGCTCGTGCGTACGTACGAAATACCGTTTGCACGATGTGATGAAATTCATTCTCAATGATTAACCATTCATAAATGATTATAAAGTATATATAATAAGTAATCATGAAATATATGGAATAATAATGAAACTGGATATATATATATATATGTGTGTGTGTGTGTGTGTGTATTTCGTCCAATTAGTTCCATTCAATTCAATGAGGAAACGAAAACAACGTTCATGCGTACGTACGACCTACCATCTCCATGAACGGTGTATTTCTTTCCAGTTATAGATCTTTTATATATATATATATATTCTGAATATATATTATATATAAATCATGTTTTACATTATGTATGTAAGTAATCATGATCTAAGTAATCATATGAATAATTACAAGTCATGACACGGACGACAAATGAAATGATTTTACCCAAAACGCTCTTTAACATGGAATTTACAAAAGAACGGGTAATATAAAGTCATAAGTGAACCATATATGATATCATAACAATTAATATGATTCTGTAATAAGACAATAACATTATTTAAATAATTATATAGGAGGTTCGGATACGTATGAAGCATATCGGACCTAAGGTAAGGGATAATTATTCCAATATCATTCTTATCCGAGATTGTTTATTTGTAAGTATTTACTGGGGGTTATGTTTATTATCCATGTCCATATGTTCTCAAAATGTTTTCATAAAATGTTTAAATTACATCCATGTATGTTTAAAAACATTTTTACCCTTTTCTACTTTTACCACATCGTATGGAAGGAATCTTTCTTTTGTTTACCATACGAGGTACTTTTTGACTTTTCCTACAAAAGTACGAGAAAAATGTCATTTTTAACTTATACGGCGTGATCGTATTTTTACAGTTTTATAAAGCCTTATTTTCATGAAACTTCCTCCAAAATATTTCATGACTATTTTCAACAAAATATCTTTCTTTTAAAATTTCCGGAGGTTTTGTGAAAAGAAATTGATTTTGAAGAAGAAAGCATATTTTCCTGAAGAATTCATTTCAAGTGTTTTATCAAAACCTTTTTTCCATCTAAGATGACATTATTTCATATGTGTATGTTTCAAGTATAATGCCTCTATTATTTACATGGTCTCACTTTTCTTATTATGAAATGATATCCATTTCTTTTATATGTATTATGTGCTGATGGGATGATGTTTATGAAACCCATTTTATTCATTGGATTATTATGAATGATGTATGTTTATTTTGTGGAACAAGTAAGAATGATTTCATTATGAGATGGGTGGAACTATATGTCCCTCCAATGCATTGGGTAAATATATATATCTCATGAGATAGACATGGCTGGAATGGTAAGTTAATCTCGTTCAGTTTTACAGGACTAAAACGAGGAGTGAACTCGATTCAGAAAGGGACTTTGTCCACTAAGATGGTCTTGGCAGCAATGCCTTGGATACTATGGAAATCATTGCATGTGCTTAATGGATTCCACAATTACATGTTCTATTCCCATGCTATTTTATAATGTTTTATGTTCCAATATGATCTATGCCTTATGTACTTCCATTTTTTATGTTGTTGCTCAAGATTTTGAGGTTTAAACATTGTGTTCATGTTTTTAAGCTCAAATGTATATGGTATGTTTTATTTTATCCATGCTTACCCTTACTGAGAATTTGAGCTCACCCTTTTTATGTTTTCTTTTCCCTAGGATATAATGAAATGTTTTGGGTAAGAAAAAAATGGGAAGATCTTTATGGGAGATGTTGAAGATCTTTCTCTACGATTAGAAGATTACATTCCAAGTTTCCAAAGACACTAAACTATTATGGTCCTTGTATGTCTGTTTTTTATATGTATTAATTATTCCGCTAAAGTAATGTAATGTCCATGTACGTCAAGCTTTGGGTCTCTACAAAAACTATCCCACACATGATCTGGAGTTTGCGGTTCTGATCATTAAATTGAAAATATTGTGTGATTTTCTATATGCGGAGAAGTGCGAGATATATATTGATCACAATAGTCTCAAATATATATTCACACTGAAAGAGATTAATATGCACCATCATAGATGGTTATATCTCATCAAGGACTATGAATTGTTAATGCACTACTATCCTGGTAAGACAAATAAGGTGTCTGGTGATCTATGTAGATAAGATCATGCATCTTTATCAATGATGAGAATTAAAAATGATCAAATATCCTTAGATTTGCAGAGGGTCGGCATGAGAATCATTAATGAAGTAACATCATCAATCCTTTCTCAAAATTATTTCTCACCAGTCCCACATGTAGAAAATAAAGGATTCTCATAGAAATGATTCGGTAATACATAATGGGAAGAAGACATTAGAAATTGGAAATCCTCTAAGTTCATGATTTATAAGGAAGGAGTTGTAATATTTGAGTCATTATTGTTTGTACTATCATATATAAAGATAAATAAGGATATTCTGAATGAAACACATAGCTCAACCTTATCTATTCACCTAGGGATCACAATGTTGTATCTAGATCTCTGAGATAACTTTGGGTGGGACAATATGAATACATAGATTTGTGAATATACATCAAAGTGGTGGGTATGTCAACAAGTGAAGAGTAAAAGAAAAAAGCCTTAGGGGATGATGAATCCACTATCCATACCAACCTGTATGTGGTAGAACATCACCAAAGGCTTTGTGATGTCACTTCTAAGGATATCTAGAGGAAACAATGCTATATGGGTCATTGTGGATCATTGCATAATGACAACTAACATTATTGAAATTCGAGAAGACCACCCATAGGATCATATTTCTCGGATATATATCAAATATATTGTAAGGATGCATAGAGTACTCTAATATATTTTATCTAATAGATATATTAGAATCACCTCATGGTTCTGGAAAAGTCTCCAACATACTTTATGCACTGAAGTGAATTTTATTAAGGAAGATATTCCTCATCCTGATGGAAAATATGAGTGAACTATTCAAGCACTAGTAGAGCTATTTAGAGCATGTTTTGTGGAATTCATAGGAGGATGAGTCCAACATATTCCATTGGAAAATTCTCTTATAATATTAGTTTCCACTACTGAATCCTAATGGAATAGTATGAATCCATTTATCGAAAAAGTTTTAGAACACCGGCATATTGGGATGATGTCGGTGAGTTTTAGAAACTAGGACATGAAATGGTCGAATAAATCATGTGGAAGATAAAAATAATTCAACATAACATTAAGTAATCCCAATGTAGACAAAAGATTTATGCATACAATTTATGACGAGACCTTGAGATTAAAGTGGGAGACCTGGTATTTCTCCGTATATCTCCATGGAAGAAGTTCACGAGGTTTTGGATAAAAGGAAAGCTTTACCCCAGGTACATTAACCCCTTCGATATTCTTGATCATGTTGAAGATTTGGCCAATAAACTAGCACTTCCACCTACCATTTCTAAAGTAGACAATGTATTCCACATATCCCTCTTAAGGAAGTACCTATCATAACATTTACATGTACTCTCTTTAAATGCATTACAGTTGGATAATGATCTTGCTTATGAGGAGGATAAAGTGAAGATATTTTATCGTAGTGATTATGTTTTACGCAACAAGACTACTAACATGGTCAAGTCACTATAAATGAAAAATATGTATGAAGAGTAAACATGGATACTGGAATAGTAAATGATGGATAATTACCCACATCTATTTACAACCTAGAATGTAAAACTAAATTTTTGGGGAGAAACATTTTAAGGGGGAAAGAATGTAATAACCAAATGTCTTATCAATGATATTCCATTCTTATATTTATATGTTATATAAAATTCATATAATATTACAAATATATCACAATAAAAACTTTATAAAAGAATAATGACTAAAAAAAGGTATCTATATAAGTTAAGGAACTAATACCTATGAAATAGTACCCTGACCTTTGGAATAGTAATGTATCCTACATGAATAGTAAACTAGCCAATTGAACAGTAACTTCACTATTTACAGTATAAATAAAATGTATTTTTCTTATAAGAAACAATATCATATAAATATATCATAGTATTAGTAAGTAAATAATATAATAATTATTTACTATGTGTTGGTATTTTTAAATCATGTATATTTAATCAGAATTTTATTAATAATTTAATAATTTAAAAGTAAATTTATTATAATAAAATTTGTTCATAAATAATTTTTTTGATAAATTATGATTATAATATAAATTTATGAAATTTTAATTAATTTTTCAATGTCTTAGAACAATTTATTTCATTTTAAAAATTGTATTCTTCACGGAAATTATGATTTTAATTAAAATATAAATTTCTCATATTTTTAAAATTAGTTTTAAAAAATAGAGTTCAATTTTGAAATCTACAGAATGAAAAATGGTTGGATTTAGTTTCTCTGATTTTTCTAAAATTCTATAATTTTTTGTGAATAGTCAAAAATATGATAATTTTCGATAAATGCTAAATAAATGAATTTTTGCATCATTATTGAGTCATAGATGATGTAAATGGCCATTTGTTCAAACTCCCATACTCTATTAACTATTTGTAGTAACTAGAATCAAGACTATTCATAGTCTTGAGAAAAAATATTAAACTAATGATTAAAATAATGGAAGACCCCTTTTCTTCTCCACTATAAATACCACACCTAATTACCTCATTTCCTCACGCATATTAAGCCATCTTCCCAGTCTAAATACTACTCAAATATAACCGTAATCCCCTATCCCATGTCATAAGCCCTAGGAATCTTCATGAAACTAAATCCTCTCCCCTAAAGATGTTCTCAAAGACGATATATTCAATAAGTAAATTCTTATTTTCATTTCATTTATTTTTTTCAAGTTTCTTTCTTTCTTTTAGTTTTTATAATGTAAAATTTCCTCATCAAATCGTATTTCCCCCTCCTTTTATACTAGAAATGAAAACATCATATGAGATGTGTTAATTCATGACATTCAAGGATGACGAGTTTTCAATTTCTTGTAAATTCAACAATTCTGGTCATCAAACCATTTTTATGGTTATATCAGACAATAATATATGTATTATTTATATGTTAAGTTCTAGTATTCATTTGGATTCATGTTGTTAATTTATAAAAAAAGGTGTACGATGTGGTAAAAAACAGCCAATTAACCAAAACGACAATCATTAAGGATTTATATATTGATTCATATTCACTCCAAATAACCAAATGTATTTAATAACCATGTAATAATATATATGTTAAATAATAAAATACATATTAAATTCTTGAAAACCATTCTCATCATACATGTCCATCCTTAAATGTATATAAGTAAACCAATCCTGAAAACCAAGGAAGAAAACGCTCCCAAATAGTGAAATTTAATGTCTTAACCCATCAAAAAGGCCATGAATGAACTTAATAAGGTTATGATAAATCAATTAAATTAATAGTTGGTTCGTGAATTATTAATTAATGAGTGTAATTTGGTAATCGAGGACCTTAAGATAATATAAATAACACCTTCATACTTAAGGTAAGGGATTCTACCTAAACCTCCATTATTCCTTCAAGATTCTCTATCTTTCTTTTTTACATATATGTAGTTATATTTTTATTTTATGTACATCACTTAAATAATGTGTATATTCTCTAAAATCATGTATCAAGGTCCATTCATCATTCCCTTTTGGGTATGTACATGTTTTATGTGGTTTCTTTCTCAATACTTCCCGGTAAGCAAACCCATTTAAGAAAATTTCTTAAATTTTTACCCATTTTCAAGTACACTATATAATCTATTTTTAAGCCACAATTTTTTATCAAAACCACAATTTTTATTTTTAAATCCTGATTTTATTACTTATTTTTTTATGCAAAATATTAGTACCTTTTATTTTTTTAAATAACCTTTGATATTTTCCTTCAACAACACTAAAATGTCTGAATTTATAATGTTTCTTTAGTACTCTTATTTAATGTTAATACATAAAGCTGACATCACTTTTCATGATATATGCCTATACCACCCAATTAATTTTCATGTATGATCGAATTCCTTTCCTTTGTGGGCATTTTTATGATAATTCAAATTGTTATACATTATGACCTGATTATGTTACCAAATTCTAACTACGGATCACCCTTATATTTATGTCTGAATGATTATCTATTAATTTATATATAGACAGAATATTCATCAACATGTTAGGATGGTTGGGCCTATATAGCACACTA
Source organism: Viscum album (assembly GCA_963277665.1). Taxonomy (NCBI): domain Eukaryota; kingdom Viridiplantae; phylum Streptophyta; class Magnoliopsida; order Santalales; family Viscaceae; genus Viscum; species Viscum album. The sequence continues at coordinate 877,104,985 of OY728153.1, read as the reverse complement.
ATTATGTGGGTAATGTTTAGTATAATGAGATGTTATGTGCAACGGTCTTGGCGGTTAGCCTTGACTTGTGCTACCATGTGCAACAGTCTTTGTGGATATCCTTGAATTGTGATCTTCTATGTGAAATGAGCATTGAATATTCTAATTTCATGTTATATGTTTCTGAAACATTACTATGACAACATTTTTTTATGATCTGTTGTTTATATGTTATGATTCCATATGTTCCATGTCTTTTTATATCATTATTCCATTCCTTCTAACCTGCATACTAACGATTTATTATTATGAATATCCCCTTACTATGCTTCTAGCTCATCCCCTTTTTTCATGTAATCCCCAGGTTATCCTATGAAGTTGAATGGGCACAATGGATGTTAGGATATATTTGTGAAGATTAAATAAGGAAATTTTTTAATTAGTACCATGTTCTTTAGTATAATGTACCTATTCTTCCAAGACACTAGACTTTACGATCCTTGTTTTGTAATATGATTCTTTAATATGCAAAAAATCATGTAATTATATGCGTAAAAAGTTATGGTCTCTATAAATAGTCCTATCATGATTATGGAATGATCTTTGGTGAAAAACTCATCTACTAGCGATGATGGGGATCTGCTGAGTCTGCCGCCTGTCAATTCACATTAATTTGATCTCGAGTCACTATCTTGCCTCAATCTTCCAATGAAGAACACTATCCTACTCTTAGTAATACAAATGCTTATAAGGCTAACACAAATAAATCCATAATAATTGTGTATTTATATTGAATTTATTTAGGTTATTTAAAAAACATGTAAATAAGTTATTTATTTATTTTAATTAAACGTACCCACCAATGGATTATTATTCTAAACATCTTAAATCAACAAACATTAGGGTATTACTAGGTTAAAAAATGCATTCCAGACTCAACCATGGTTTCAAATTTCAAATCTGAGACACAGTTTTGGAGATATTCAGCTTTTTAGGAAAAATATGCACGTCTAATAAAAAATATTTTTTATGTTTTAATAAAATTAATTCTATGATTATCCAGCATCAAAATTGTGTGTTGTCTTAGTTCCTTGCTCAAAATATATTTCTATGAATATTACAAAGTCTTACATTGAAAAAAAATTATCTACAAGAAAACTTATCTTCTTTGTACCATAGAGTAGTTGGTCCCCAAGGTGGATGTCTAGGTAATTTTCTAATATTTAATTCATGAATTATAAATCATTTTCAGTCATCAATTATAATAGTAGGATGTATTTATTAATTTTAATGTATTTAAAATTGGCTCAATTGTTTATGAGGGAAGTGTGAGGGATCTAAAATTTATTGATGATGAGGGATTTTAAAAATTCAATCAAAGACCATGTCTTTACCAATTTATGGGGTGGATTTACACAATTATGAAAAAATAAGATAGTTTTATGTCGAAACATTAACTTTCATAGTATTTATAACATGAATTGATTCATGATGTTGACTACCCACATAGTGAATGGATAACAATACATCATTTTTTATAGAATATCAATATTCTTAGGTGTGAAATTTTATTGAACCTAGAATGAATGACACATCTTCATGAATTTTAGGAAAACACAATCTATGGTAGGTAAAAAAGATTCATTACCTTAAAATCTAGTGGGGGATCATCATTCATATATTATAAAATTCACATGCTCTTGCATGATATTTTTAAAAAAGATATGAAATATATTTTACTTAGACAAAATGAATATTTATTTCCTCAAAGATACATTTTTTGAGGACCTGTTGCAGTTTTGATCCATCAAAGTTGATGAAATTCATGTCCCTGTTTAGATGCCATCTCAAGGAGTGTACTTGATCCTCAATATCCTTGAATGAATTTCGTCGATAGATGGGGCCATCCAATCATATGATTCACCATCTAAGTGGAAATTGATGGTCCCACCTCTGTAGAACCTATGTACAGTTAATTAACCACTCTATCTTCCCCACAAACAGGTGAAGAGGATATCCCTCTAGTTATTCTATAGAGATTATCTTTTCATCATAGTTTGGATCAGTAAAAGACAGAACCAGATTTTATAGAGGGTCTGATCAACTATTAGTAGACCATGATTTATGAAAACTGTTAAACATAGGGAAAACATTTTCCATGAACATATGTGGGAACTCAATAAAGGGTATGTAATCATAATTAAAGATGGTAAAATCACAAGTGGGATTTTGAATGACTATATTAGGGTCATGTTTGACATGAATCATGAAAACCTAGATCAATAGGGAATGTTTGAGGCCATTAATGAGGGCTTAGTGTTCTACATTTTTATTCTTGTACTACCCTAAATAGAATAATTAGTATAACTTGAGTTCCTTTGAAGAAGTGATGAATAAAACTCAAAGTTAATCCATAATGATGTTAAGGATGTTAATTATTTTCTTTGTTAGGATTAGAGTGGCCCAATGAAATTAAAAATGATATTATTTCACTTCATCATCAACAGAATGATAACACTAATCCTGGATAGTTAAATTTATTGGAAGATCCTCTATAGTGATTTAGACAATAAAATAATATTAAAATTCCACTTGATAGCCATATATTGTATGAACATGATATTGAATAAATAACCATTAATCTAATCATCCAACATGGATTTAAAAATTTTAGATATACTTTAGAAGATAAATATAGGAGATCTTTTTGACCACGTCATGATGTAGAAAAAAACATTCATCATATCATATTGCAGATGACCAGTAAGTAGTTTTCTCTTTACCCTATCTATTATCTTGAACAATGATAGAATATAGACCCAAAACAGGTTTTTCAAATCTAGGGGAGAAAATTATCCCATGCTTAAGTGGAATCGTAACTCATTTGTGTAGTATATACTACACGATGCAATCAAATATATCATTATATTCATCTAAGAGATAGAAGGTATCTGTCGTCATTAATATTTACAAGGCATAAAATATTATTACTAGGTTGGTTAAAATGTATTTTATATTTTATAGACACCCTTGCAAGCTGATCATATCTCATATATTTTTTTGAGAAGATATATTAATGATTGCATTGATCTCCCCTAATTCAATATTGAAGGCTCCCGATCAAAAACCGAAGATATTTATTTTCATATAGGTGAACCTAAATACACAATTAATGCTTTTATGTTTAGAATTTGGTAACATAAAGTCATATTAAATTCTAAAGATCATTTAAGTGGAAATATTTTAGTTGAATTTGACCACAAGTCCTTCAGATAACACTCCACCATCTTTTTTGTATGGGGTACATTCTATAACAAATAGACCATTGATATTATTCTCTAAAATTATTCAATCAAATTTGCATTACCCTATAACAATTCTTACATGGAATTTCCTAATGGGTTGGTAACTTCTTCTTTAAGATACATCTATATTTTATTTCATATAGAGTATTAATCCATTAATGAGAAGGAATTAAAGTTTGTAAATGAATTAGTCCAAAAAAACTTGTGACTCATGAAGGCAATTCATCCTTTGGGGAGATGTGTTTGAGTCCAAAGAAATTGATAGATCCCATGATCTATTGATTCATTTAATGACATATAAAATTCTATCTAGACATAAAAGGTACTACATGAGACACAATATGGTATACAAGTATGATTTAATTAGGGATTATATATTTCATTTTTTGGTTCTAATGGTATGTGGAAGTTGGTGGTCATGATTTTGGAATTTTTTCTGTAACAAGATAAGAACAAAATTACGTGCCCTATTTTTAGTAACACAGATGTAATAATATGATATGGAATTTTTTATTTGAGTATAATTTTTCATGGTATAATGTTTTTTGGACAAACCATTTGAGATCCCACTAAACAAAGAATCTGGTTTGGTTTTGGGTAAATATATGGTTGTATGACTTACACGTGATTTTTCTGACAATATATCTATTATCAAGTAATTTTATGATTGGTTTTTAAGGGTCATTGGATCATTATAGTTAACTCAAGTTATTTAAAGCCATATAAGGAAACTGTCTGATCCATATGTCTTTCATAAAAAATGGAAACATACTCTGATACCATTTCATGGTTTTAACCGAAATCTCACACAGTTCCCCTCATTAGCTTAACCAATATATTTTATGATGTTTTATTGGGATCTCCCTTTAGTCCATTATATATTTTACAGAAATCATTGTGAATATCTTTTAGTTATATTCTGGTTTGGAACCATTTTCCTTCTTTTTCTAGACCAATCCTATATCCCTACTCTAAATTAGTTATTTCACCTATTAAGGGATGTGGCTTCCAAATCAAGAGGTATTAAATGTTAATTGATTATGTTTCTTATTTAATTATGATTATAAACACCATATTTCTTCTCTTATAATCAATATTTTCATATTTAACTATGTTTCCCTAATTTGTGAGGCATGTTTCTAAACGAAATGTCTCCTTCCCAGGTAATACAATGTTGTTCTTATGTTCCCTATTTTTGGATTATCAAAATGGTTAATTTTATTTCTATGAGGTTATTTATTGTGTAACCACATATTTTGTGGCATGAAAATTTATTTTAAATATATTTTTATTAAAATTTATTTTTTCACACATCATGTATTCGATAGAATGGATAAAAGATAGTTTTGACACTATAATGGGTCATCATACATGGGAGTGGTGATTTTTTCATTAGGGGAAAATTAATTATTAAATTTAATTCATTATTCACTTGAATATATTCTAAAAATTTAGAATATAGGAGCTATTTGTGAATTTAGACTATAGGAAGAGGATTCCATAGTGATTATGGCACTACTAGGGGTAGTGATTATGATACCAATAGATTGTGTCATGAATTAGAATCATAGGATTCATGTTTTCCCCATCAACAGTCCCATTAATTTCCAAGAATCATATTCTCATGGGATATATCTTGTTTATTATTCATTTTTTCATGATCGTGACATTTTATAACTTGATTTCTCACATGTTTATCTTATGATTCATTAAATATGGTATATATCATTTTACTCTATTTACCATTCCATCAATTTTGTAATTTTATATATTTATTTAAATACATCATGTTTTATAAGAAAACAAATGATGCATTATAAACAATGTTTAGAAATTAAATTTCTTTAAAAAACATGATTCATTCAAAACAAACTTTTATTTGGTGACATACGTTATATAGTTTCATCATGGTATCTAATTTATAAATTTCCTCCCATTCAAAAGATGAATTTAGGTGTATATAGATTTGAATTTTTAGGATATATGATAAGTGATAGGTGTCATGTTATCTTAGAACATCTCTTGGTTATTAACGATTCATGGTGGTTTGGTGTGGTTTTGATAAATGATTGAATGAGGAAATAATTTTTGTTTATTTATTGCTATGTCATTCTGGAATGGTTTTTTCTATTATTTGATTTATTCCTTATAATTCCATAATCTTCACAGATATCCAGTCCTTCTCTTGTTATTGAAGAGACATTTCTTGTGGTGGATTGCGATGAAATCATTACTATTTTTATTTGAGTTGATAACCAGGTGTTTTTCACCATTGTTTGTGGTCAAGACCGTGCTTCGTGCATTGTTGTGATACAACATGGGCGGGTTGTTAGGTTAAACGATGATGGTTCAATACTAAATGTAATCAAATGAAGGTATACATTTTTTTGGGTGGTTGATATAATTGTGTTAGGACCATTGTAAGTTAGTTTTTAGGAACGATAGAGTTCCTAGCCTTCTCAAATTCGTATTTGACCTCCATTAATGATGGGTTATCAAGAAAATTTCAGAAAGGTTATGATGTATTTTTATTATTATTTGATGATTCATGTATTATTATTCTATTGGTTTTTGAATTTATTGATATGGATTCTTGATTTTCATAATTTCAATCATAGATTCATTCTTAAGGTTCTTAGGTCTTATATATTTTCTATAATAGATAATACATTCTAGATGGATCTCCAAAAAGTATAGGCTGGGACCTGTCGATACAGTACTATAGGAATGCACTCTAGTCAATCCTAAATTAGTGGAAAAGGTAATCTAAACTATCTAATCAATGGGTCAAGTGGGTTATAGAAATTTGAAATGGATGAGGTATCATATTTCATAGTTTACAAAAAAAATAATCCAACCATTCATGTTGATAAGGGATCCCAAGAAATCAATGAATGGATTGAGAGAATAAAAAAAAATTCTACATTTTGAAGACACCAAAGGACTCAATTGTGATATTCTTACACTTATATACATTATTTAAATGAAATTAAATGATACTATTATATGATGAAATATATATTACACAAGGACCTCACCAATACCACATTTAAGAAGTCCTTTAATGAATTTTTCTATCCCAAGGAATTAATTCCGAAGAATTCATGTGAGATTTTGATGGTGTATCTTTGATATCACCCAGTGATGGAGTATGCTCCTCATTTCCCCGAGAGTCCTCTTCTGTCTCCAAAACAACACATTATTTAAAACCATATGGTTAGATGGTTTGTGATGGTTCCTATTCTTGATATTGGATTGTTTTCATTCTGATGTCCCCGCAGATTATTATTATTTTTGTTAATATAGATTTTATGGTCACAGAATACTTATTTTGTTATTCCAAAAATTAAAGATCTTATTTTTATTAAGGAGTAGTAAGGTAATATCGTCCAACCATAAAAGGAATCATAATAATGTTTCATAGCATATATGGGGATCAGTTGAAATGGTATTTTTAGGAAAAACATGGTGGTTTTCTTGTAGTGTGGTAAACCTATCCATGATAATCCTAAGTTCACAACTTCACAATATATTTTCCACTATATTTAATAAATTCTGGTAACCATTTTCATTTATTAGAAAGAGTATCCCATTTTAGTATATATGGATCTACCATTACTAGAGGCACTCAAGATCTGTTTTATGTACTGAATATTGGTGAATCTCATTGTCATTCCAATGGAGATACACTTATAGAGTGGAAATCCTAGGGAGTGGTTTTGGATGAAAAAATTTATACATTATAGAGTGAAGTATAGAAATCTGAAATGGGATGATATTCTCTGAGAGATAAATTACTTATTTCATTATCCATGGTTATGGCATTATTTGATAGTAGTGAATCTCATTACTTATTATCATCTATAATGATTAACATTTTGGGTTTACACTATGAACTTATGAGATTAATCGATTCTCTTTCCACTCTATTGGGAATGAGGAAGGAACATTATTTTTAATGTTTTGAGCATAGTGGTTTGATAACTGACTATACTCAAAATAAAATATTTTTATTTTCTAATGCACTTTTCTGGAAAAAATGGGAAACCGACCAATTCAAAATACCGAATAAGTTAAACCTCATAAGAAATTGTAAGGCTAATCTAGAACAAATTAAAGCGGTCGGAGTCCTTTACCTTGAATAGACACCGCTCGATGGAGGTGACCTCCATATCCAGGTTGTCCTTGGTGAGATCCTCAAAGTGAAATTACATTCTATACCATGTAACCAAATGATTCTCTAGGATTGTTTTCCCCTCATTGTAACCATGTATCAAAATACTATTTTTTTTTCTATCTAAGATGGTTGTTCTTCATTTAAATCAATGTCTAGCGATCATTCAAACATGGTATGAGAATCCTCCTCTGATACCTTGATTAGGAAAGACACCTCCAGAATATCATCATTAGAATGCATGAGAATCTCATGGATGTTGTCTGATTCAACATCCTCTTTATTATTTGAGATGTTAGTAGTAACTTCCAAACTCTATTGAGGGATTTTTCATATGATAATTGACTATAAGTATTTACGGGATTCCATAAACTACCGAGATCCATAGTTGTAGTCCTGGTGCTACAAATACAATATATATTTTTATATAACATATTAAACATTCTTTGAAAATATATAGTAACAAGATTGTGTAGTTCTAGTTTTTTTCAATATTAAGAAAATCTAAAACAAAGAAAAATCTCTCTCTAATATACTTCTTTTGTAAAATGAATCCTTCTTAGAAGACATCAGTTATGCTCTATCTATTATCTTCATATTCTATTTATGTCTTATGTGTGATTGTAACTCAACTAACTACCCAGTGAAATAAATTTATAACATGAATTGTTAAAATTTCCTTATAATGAGTTTTGATAACTCAAGTCACCACTTTTTGAGGTAACATATAGAAAAAATTCCTTGAATGAAATTTCGTCAAAAAACAAAAAATTTACTCCAAATAAGACATTATTTGAGTGGAAGAAATATTTATCCCTATTTTATATTTATAAAAATATTTCTCAAAATAAAAATTAATATTTAAGGTCATTTTTCATGAAAAAACATTGAAAAATACTTTTCATAAAAATAAACAATACATGATTTATTAAAATGATCTCTTAACAATTAAATATTATTATTGTAGAAGTTTAAGGAAATAATTTATAATTAAAAAAATTCAGTGATTTTATAAAAAATCCTGACATGCTTTAAAAAAATCTTATGGAAACATATATTATTTAAGGTTGTATAGGTATAACCTGTTTTCGAGGGTGGGATTCACTCCAAAAATCCTTATCTTTTTTTCAATGTCCAATCACAAAATTTTAATAAAACATGTTTTTCATTCCATTTTATTTCACTGGGGTATTCAGTCCCAAACATATATATTTAAAATTTTAAATAATGAATTCAAACATTTAACAAAAATATGGACTATAATTTAATCATGGTACAAAAATTAAAATACAATATGACCATACGATAAATCAATCATTGATATAAACCATGATAACAACCCACTATTAAAGGTGAACCTATTTTCAGAAGAATCGTGATTCAATAAAAAAAAATTTCACAAAAAATGATATATATAAATATGTTTTTAAATAATATTACAATTCAAATTACTCAAAATAGAATTTGAAATATAATATACTGAACATATTCACAAATATGGGGTGTTTAGTAATTAAATAAATAATTTAAACATTTACCCCCGAGAAATCCTAACAATTAGAATAGAATCAATATAAAATTAATTTTTGGATCATTTAAATAAAAACATAATATAAATCCCCTTAAAAATTATTTTGAAGAATTTTTTTTATGCCTATATAAAATAATAGAAGGTCTGAAAGCTTTTTAAGAACATTATTTCTATAAAATCTAAATCATTTTACAACACTCCCCTTAGAAAATCTTTCTATTTTTTTTAAAAAATTCCCCTTACCTTAAACTCATTTATGACATGTACAAATATTACTATAAAAATTGATATATTTTCCCTTGCAACAATTGAAATACTTTTTTTTATCATAGATCATAACAGTTACTCCATTCATTAAAATCTCCAAAAATATCCCCCCATGTAAACTATATATATATTTGTGAACAAATATTTGTGTAAAATCTATTGGGGTGACCGTGAAATATAAGGTTATTATCTATATTTTACATATGAAGGAGAAGGAATGCCTATCCTAGATGTATCCTTAATATTGAGGATATAGTTTATCCTCCTTTAGAACTACATCAAGAAAATATTCTAAATACCTGATTATAATGGAATATTATAATACATGAATTGAAAATTTCCCTTTTATTATCACACGATACCCACTTCCAGTGTCACTGGACTGCTGCCAAGATCCTTATTAGGTATACATTCTATTAGTATGAAGTAGATGAACATATGATCTCCAAGTCACAATAGCCCAGTATAGATGAACACATTCATTCTGACCACATCCACCCAAAGCTACATTGGATAAATGAAAGCATGAATCATCGCCCCTTAGTTTACTATGTATGCTATACATGTGGATAGATGATAACATTGTTGTTAGGAGAATATAATGATAGAGAACATAGGTATGGTTCTAACCACAATGACTTCTTGTGGTGGTGAGGGTTCATCATTGATGGGGTGTGGGAGTGTCGCTTCGAGGTTAGTTTTTAGTATGGGAGTCATGTGTTTGGTGGTTTGTGGCATGTGTGATGGGGCAAATCATTAGGGGTCGTGTAGCAAGCCTAGTTTGCATAAGGCAGTGTCAGTGGATTTTTGAGGAAGAACAGACCTACCAATTAACATTTTAATTTGGTATATTGATTGATTTTTTTATTTTATATACTATGTATATATACATATGTATATATCAATAGATATATATTTTTATTTTCTCAATATTATATAGGTATATAATCCTTAAAGATTATTATCATAAATTTTTATACTTACCAACTTTTCTTGATCTTTGTCTCAAATATTTATATATACCATTCTCTATAATATATATATATATATATATATATATAATAATGGATGGATATATATAAATTTGTATTACGATTTCATTCACTACTTCAAAAATTCTTTTTAACATCTTGAAAATCATATTTTAAGAGCGCTAAAAAGAATAATTAATCACAACGATGATATTGGGGGTCCTTTATCCACTCTAAAAAAGCATTGATAAAGGCATTGCTGCTTGAAGTGTGATTTTAATATAACAACACACCAAAAAAACCTACAATTTCAAGTTCTATATACAACCTAGAATTTCAAACAATGGTATATATATTTAAATAACATTAAGAATAAAAAAATTCACCCTTGTTATATACAAAAAACACTTCTATTTACATTTCAAACAAAATGATTTTTTTAATTACATTTACAACTATCCGACAAACATTCTAAAACATTAATATTTCATCTTTTAATGAATGTGATCCCCTATGAAAAATATTCAACCATATAATTAGTTTTAAAACATATTATATGAACCTGATAAAATTATTTCGCCTATATAATAAAAAAATATTATGTTTGTAATATTATAAATTAATAAGTTAATCATTAATATGAATTAATACATTAATAAACTATTAATATTTAATAAAAATGACACATTTTATGTTATACCGGTCACACCATGAGTCTTATTGAGGTGGGGTTGATTCCTACACATCACAAATGAGTTATATATTTTTATCTGAAAATATCAAAACAATATGAATTTGTTTGCTTTGTTTTGTGTTTTTCACTTTTTCTTTTATAAAATATATGTAAAATTTAAATGATGACACATTTTTAGTAATACAGGTCTCACCATGCATTAGATTAGGGTGCAGCTAATTCCTACTGATCAAAAATTACTTATGGATTATCTTCTTGAAGTATCAAATCAATATGAATGGGTTTTCTTAGTTTTCAGTATGTGGGTAGTGTTGTATTTACTAAAAAATCATTTTAAACCTTAAACATGCATTAGAAGTCATATCGGTAGCATCGTGCCTCAGTTTGACCTTAGACTAATTCATACACGTCAAAAATGACTTAGGAATATTTCTCCTAAATTATCTAGATAATTGGATGGCGTTTTCTTTGTTTTTAATGACTGAAACATTTTGAACTAAAATGTAAATTTTAAACTGATAACGAACAATTTTTGTAAGACTGGTCACACCATGCATATGATTTAGGTGAGGTTGACTCATAGACATAAAAACTGACTCATGGATTGTTTCATAATGTATCAAAACATTCAGAATGTGTTTTCTTAGTTTTCATTATGTCATTTGTTTATTTACTTAAAATATTGTAAATTTTAAATAAAAAAGAGACACTTTGAGTCATATTGGAAACAACATGCACCGTATTGATGTGTTTCTATTTCCTAAACATAAAAAATTACTAATTGATCTTTTTTCGAATATATCAAAACAATCTGAATGTGGTTCCTTTGTTTTCAATATACCAATTGTTGTTTTTACTTAAATTGCCATAAATTTTAAATAAAAAGATACAATGTGTGTTGTACCAGCCACACCATGTGCCTTATTGAGGTTATGTCAATTCCATCATTTTCGAAATTAATAATATATAATTTTCAAAATATATCAAAACAATATGAATGTGTTTGCTCACTATTCAGTATGTAACTTTTTTTTTCTTAAATAGATGTCAATTTTAAATAAAAAGAGAGAGTTTGAGATATACCTTCCACACCCTGTGTTATATTGAGTTGTGACTGATTATTATACATCATAAATGACTTATAAATCATTTTCCTAGTGTCACATACATGACATATTTTGAATTTAAATTTCATTTATTTTCCTTTCATTCTTTGTTTTGGATGGTTTCCAAAGGTTTTATGGAGAAATAGATGAGTTTTAATGAATTGGGCCAAACAGTGAGCCCAATTCCATATTTAATAATAAATTTTGTTTCCTATATAACTTTTTAATTTTTTAATATTTTTCCCTCATTCCAATTCCTAAATTGTCTCCTCATACCTATTAACACCAAAATATAAATTTGGAGCCTTTATAAATCCATAATCATGGTGGATTTGGGTTTTTATTTAAGATATTGGGCCTCCCCGAAGGCCCATTTCCTGCATTAAAAATAATATTTAATGTTTTTATATCTCCTTCATTATTTTCGTTTTGTCGGTGATTCCACCTCCACCTAGACCCTAAGAAAACCAGGCGCGCTCCCATTGCCTTTCCCTCCTCATTGGAGCTCTTTGAAATCGCTAAGTTGGGCAGATATTCATAGGGTGTCTCAAATAGGCCAGAATTGAAGAGGTAACTTAATCCCTTCTTAACTCTCTCAATTATTACTCTTTTACCTCAATTCCAGTTCCTACATTACCTCCTAAATCTTGTGCGAGCAATACCTAAATTTTGGCTGTTTTCAATTTAAGAATCTATTGTTTTTGGAGTTATTAATTCAGGATACTTCAAGTAGGTGAGTCTATTTCTTTCCTCTTTCAAATTGCTTAGGGTTTTTTCCCTAATTCTTGAATTATAAAAATTCCATAAGCTAGGGTTCATTCCTAGGTTCTAAATTACTGTATTTAGGGGTAAAATATTGAGGTTTTAGGTTTCTTTTAACTTCCTTGAGGTGCGGCGGTCATGCGGTTGATGTTTCGCCCCAATATTTGAGGGTTTCGACACATTCGGTAGGTGATTTCGTGGATAACCATTTAATGATGAGTTAGTTTTCTTGATTAAATAATCTTACATTTTACTTATGTGTTGTGCATTATGAGAAAACCATTTTTGGTATCAATATTAAAGAATTTGTTTTTAAAGTTACATTTTTGCTTGAAGTGTGTATTTTTCAAATGTATTTCATGTGTTATCTCTTGTGGTAGTTTTGAAAAATGTGGAAGTGATTTATTAGTTGTTGAAAGGGGCTGACAATTATGGTTGGGCAATGATATAGTTCCATGTGGGCCTAAAAAAGGGGTGTATTTGAATGGTTTTATTTTTATAACCTTGTTATACTCCTTGAAAGTGTTTTATGGATTTGTTTGTTCTCGTGGGTATCTTTTGTGATATTATTCATGGTGATTATATAACATTTGAAAGTGGATTATTACATGTTTATTGGGCTTAAAATTCTGTTTTGGTAGGGTCTTGGAGTGATTTTGGCTTAAAAAGAGGTTTTTGAAATGGATTTTATGTGCAATGTTTGGGTATACTATTTATAATTGTTTTATGAAAGTTTTGAATGGTTTATTGGGTTCTGTAATAGGTGAAAGTACATCAGAAAACTATTTTGGTAGGAGTATATTTTTAAAAGGTCCATTTCTTTTGTGAAAAGGCTGTTATGTGATATGTATCATCTTGGAAATATTATATTAAATTGTTTGAAAAAGATATTGAGGAGTGAAAGTGATGTGAAAGTGATGTGGAGTGTTTTGAGTGAGTGTGATGTAAAAAAATTGAATTTTTGATTATGAAAGAAGTGTTATTTTCCATGTGTGTGGGATGTTATATGAGTTTAAATATCTTATAATTTTTTTATAAAATTGTTTAATGGTTTTGTGGAAGTGTTGAAGAAATGTGAAATGTGTTGTGGGCTATTTTGGTGTGATTCAGATTTCAAAATCATTTGGAATGAAAAATAGATTTTTGTGACTTGTGTGGTATATATATGGGCTGTTTGGTAAATTTTTGATGTGGAAATGATATTTTCATGTTAAATGTGTATTTCATGACTTTTTGAACTTGTTTGAGCACAAGGGGAAAACCTGGGTACCTGGGTGGGTGGACATGTACTAGTATGCTAGTGAATCTGTGGGGTTTGGCCTCAGCTTCACTTAGCAAAGATTGACTCTTACAACTCTAACTAAACTATGATGATGATGATTGAGAACCACTAGGTTATGTGTATGTTCCCTACTAGTGGCTCGTGCACGAGAATGGATATTTTTGATGGTTACTCTCACCGAGATACGAGGTACCTGGGACCCACAGCTTGCTAGTGCCTAGGAGTTATTTCCTATTTCTTGTGCTCATTATTTACTTTGTACTTACCGTATGCATACGGTATAGTCGTCTGGAAAATTCACTAGTGTTGAAATTATTTTTAAAAGTGTTTATTCTTAATGATAGCCCACTTGAAAACTGTTTTTATTCAAAGTTTCATCTTTTAGAAATTGTAACTAGCTTTTCATGTTTTTGAAAACATGCATGCTTTTCATCTTTAAATGTTTATCACATGGAATATCTTAGTGTTGGTATCCTACTGGGAATTGGATCACACCCTACATACACCCTTGGGTGTAGGTAAACTTGGTTATTTTTGTTGTCGTAGGTTGGGTACAGTTTTTTTGTTCCGGTGGTTCGGGTTTCTAGAAGGTCGTTGGTGGTGAAGTCCTGTGGAGGTGGCTTGAGGGCGGTGCCCCTTGCCATGAGGGTTCTTGGGATATCCTTATTTGGGTTTGTACCTTTGTAATGGTCTTTAAAAATTGTTTAAAATTGTGTAATTCAGTTCTGAATTTTATTAAAAGATGTTTTGGTCTGAAAAATCCAGATTCGATTTCCTGGATTCGTTTGTTGTTTTAAGTATACAAACTCGGGTAAATCGTTCCCAATTTTCAGTTTTTGATACCCAGGCACTTGTTCCATCCCATGGGGATCGGGAACGCCCTTAGGGCCTTGTCACAGACAAGGTTTGTTGCCAGTTTTGGTGGCGATCAGATTCGGTTCGTGACAAAATGGTATCAGAGGAGGTTCAGGTTAACTCTTTGGGTCATGTTATTTGGGGAAGAGTCAGGATAGTCTGGAGTTAGGATTGTTGGGACATGGAATTTGAGTTATGGGTAGTGTTCCTGATCACCACACCTCATAATGGGATTCATATTTCCAAGATAAGTCGGGATTTATCTAAGTCCTTTGGTTTTCTCGGTTTGATGATGATTAGGGGAAATGAAAAGAGAGTTGGGTTAATGGTCCTAGTGAGATCGCATGGCCTAGAAAGCAATTTGGAGCCAAGGATATTCCCTAGAACACTCTCTGTGACAGTGAAGTGATTTTGAATATGGCCGCCAACCATATTTCCAAGTCACCCACTAAAACTAGTTTCATCTCGCACTGTTCTGTGCTTAGGTTTTGAAATCTTGGCACTTTGGTTTTAATAAGTGTATAGTTTTTGTGAAATGATTTTCAAATAAAGAGGGAATAGTTTGGTTTATGAAATGGCGGAATTGATTTTCAGAATTGTTTTGAAATGTAAAATGGTGCTCTTACACCTCTTTGAAACCAGAAACTATATTGAAGTTGGTTTTGAAAAGTGTTTCCAATAGAGTTTTCTAAACAATCAGAGTGTGTTTTAATGGGATGAGATGTTTTGAAGTTGATGTGAAAATCTTGAAAGTTAGCTATTTTCTAAATGGTTGTGTCTTTATGAAATGTTTTGTATGATGGGAGTTGGGATTTTGATCTTGTGGTTAGTAGTTTTGAGAAAAAGGATGTGTTGGTTGACCTTTTTAGATTTGAAATATGGAAAGAATGGTTTGTTTTGACCTTTGGTATTTCCATGGGCAACCACATGCATGGGGTTATATGGGATGATGGATGATTGATGTCATGACTAGATGAGTGTCGGGATGGATATGAGGAGGTTGCCCAGTGTGGCACATAAACATGCATGTGTAAGGCCAATGGGGTACCATTGGTGGATATGCTAACCGCTGAACCGTTTGTTTTCAAGAAATCTTTCTAAAGAAAAACATGATGGCTTGATGAATATTTTTGTATGGTTTGTATTATGGGTTTTTGAAAATGTTGATGTTGTGGGATGTTTTGATTCCAAGAACCCCTTTTGTTTGAACTGTGTTTTGGGTTTGTGTTTGGTCGGTAAGTTGTGTTGTAGGGACAATTAGTGGTCTCTTTTGAAAAATGTTTTGGTATGCCTTTACGGTGGTTCCCTTCATGTGGTTGGAGCTGGTTTGTGGCTTGTTTTGACCAATGGACCAGATTGGTTGGGTCCTTGGGCTCTCTCATTGGATAAGGTACGCCCCCATTAAAGGTTAATTCATAACTGAAGCACAACCCAGATTGTTTCTCCATTGGAAAATCCTCCAGTTGATAAATATAAGGAATCTATTTCCTGAGCTTTTTAGAATGAGTATACACCCATTCCTTTATTGGTTTTGTGTATCCTCTTGTAGTGGGAGATTGAATATGGATGGTTGAAAGTGACCATAGCCTCTTAAGTTTCCTAATTTTTCGAAGGTGGAAGTGTTCTAGGGTTGTTAGCATGGATGAGTATTTGGATAGTTCTAAGAGGAACTATCAGTCCTTTATAGTCTCTTCAAAGAAGGAGTTCATGTTAAACTACTAGTGTGGGAAATCTGGTCATCAGAGGATATTATGGCCACTTTCTAGAATTGTGTGTTGTTTGGGGATGTTGTACAAGTTCCCTCTCTATTAATTTTTTATATCAGTCGCAATGGTCATGTTCGATGATTTCTTGTGATGTCATGTGCTCGATTGACTGTAAAGTTGAAAGTTGGGAAATCATCTGAGAGTCTCTATTATGTTGGGAGAATGTCTCCCTTGAAAAAAAAATAAAAAAATATTCCATTTTAGAGGAAGGTGAGTATAAGTGTTCTTTACTTCTATTGTTTCTCACCCAAACAAACAAGGTGTGATGTGTGTACATCTTTTAATCCCTTGTTTCAGTGAAATATCGAGTTATGGTAAAGTGAGTTTGGAATGTGTTATATCTTGGAAAAACATATCGGGGATTGTGGTGTAGTTGTTGTTTGCAACGAAAGAAGAATTCTCATTCGGGTGGTTTCCAAAGCCTAACTGCAAGGCCGAAGATGCTTCAATATTTTGAGCTCCAGCCATAGGTCCCGGAGAGAAGCTGGCGCGTAGTCAGGGGAAACCCCAGTGTCATTTAAACCCTTGTGCAAAGTCTTATCCTCAATATGAAAGATAAGAAGAGTTTAAACCTATGGTGTCATCATATTTCTTCTACTGTTCATGTTCAGTGGAAATAGGTGGAGGGCCTTGTTCCCATGTCATCGACCAATTTTATTCCCTCCCCCTTTGGATTCCATTGAGTCATTAGAGAAAGGTATAATGTTTGGCTAGACAGGTTGACCACACGGTTTGCACTTGGTTAGTAGTGACCATGCCCCCCCAAAAAATGTAGATAGAAGAATCTCCACTATTAGTTCATGGTTTCCCAAACCGTGCAGACTAACCATGTGGTCATCCCAACACTTTATATTTTGGGGTTTTTCTGTACTGGCCCATGCTGGTCGATTAAGATTGTTGGTTCTTATGGTGGGGAACCTATTTTTCCCCGTACCAATAACTTAGTCTTATCCATGGTCAAGGATTTGTGGTAGGTAGTCTCATTAGGATCTATCAAGCTACCTAAATCTTCCTTGGGTAACCATTGAGATTGGAGAGTGCCCAATGGTTTAGTTATTGCAAGGTATGTGTAACCTTGTTCGATGTTGTTGTTCGTCTGAGTGAATTGCTTGAGCCTTGTTCAGATAGTGTTTGAGGAGTCTTCCTTTGCGATAAAGCCTGAATGTGATTGATTGTTTCAGGAAAGTGGTGTTTGATTTTTTTTTGAAGTTTTCATTCCTTAATTGATCAATGGAGGTGTTTTTTCCTTTGGGGGTGAAACCTGGAAAGGGAGTACATCTTTGTTTATCAGTTCGGTTTGACTTTCATATCTGGCCTTTCTGTAGCTTTCCGAGGACGGAAAGTTTTCATGGTGGGGAGAATTGTCGCATAAATGAATTATTTTGAAGTGAAATTTCATTTATTTTACTTTTATTCTTTATTTTTGATGGTTTCCAATGGTTTTATGGAGAAATAGATGTGTTTTAATGAATTGGGCCAAATAGTGAGCCCAATTCCATATTTAAAAATAAATTTTGCTTCCTTTATAACTTTTTAATTATTTAATATTTTTCCCACATTCTAATTCCTAAATGGTCTCCTATGACCTATTAACACCAAAATATAAATTTGGAGCCTTTATAAATCCATAATCATGGTGGATATTGGTTTTTATTTAAGATATTGGGCCTGCCTGAAGGCCCATTTCCTGCATTAAATATAATATTTTATTTTTTTATATCTCCTTAATTATTTGCGTTTATTCGGTGATTCCACCTCCCCCTCGACCCTAAGAAACCCAGGCGCGCTCCCTTTGCCTTTCCCCCTCCTTGGAGCTCTTTGAAATCGCGATGTAGGGCTAATCTTCATAGGGTGTCTCAAATAGGCCAGAATTGAAGAGGTAACGTCATCCCTTCTTAACTCTCTCAATTCATACTCCTTTCCCTCCATTCCAGTTCCTAAATTACCTCCTAAATCTTGTTCGAACAGTACCTGAATTTTAGTTGTTTTCAATATCAGAAACTATTGTTTTTGGAGTGATTAATTCAAGGATACTTCAAGTAGGTGAGTCTATTTCTTTCCTCTTTCAAATTACTTAGGTTTTCTTCCCTAGTTCTTGAATTATAAAAATTCCAGAAGTTAGGGTTCGTGCCTAGGTTCTAAATTACTGTATTTGTGGGTGAAATATTGAGGTTTTAGGTTTCTTTTAACTTCCTAGAGGTGCGGCGGTAGTGCGGTTGATGTTTCGCCCCAATATTTGAGGGTTTCGACACATTCGGTAGGTGATTGCATGGATAACCATTTAATGATGAGTTAGTTTGCTTGATTAAATAATTTTACATGTTACTTATGTGATGTGCATTATGAGAAAACCATTTTTGGTAGCAATTGTAAAGCATTTGTTTTTAAAGTTACATTTTTGCTTGAAGTGTGTATTTTTCAAATGTATTTCTTGTGTTATCTCTTGTGGTAGTTTTGTGAAATGTGGAAGTGATTTAGTAGTTGTTTAAAGGGGCTACCAATTATGGTTGGGCAATGATATAGTTCCATTTGGGCCTAAAAATGGGGTGTATTTGAATGGTTTTATTTGTATAACCTTGTTATACTCCTTGAAAGTGTTTTATGGATTTTTGTGTTCTCATGGGTATCTTTTGTGATATTATTCAAGGTGATTATATAACATTTGAATGTGGATTATTAAATGTTGATTAGGCTGACAATTCTGTTTGGTTGGGTCTTGGTGTGCTTTTGGCTTAAAAAGAGGTTTTTGAAATGGATTTTATGTGCAAAGTTTGGGTATACTCTTTATAATTGTTTTATGAAAGTTTTGAATGGTTTATTGGGTTGTGTAATAGGTGAAACAACATCAGAAAAATATTTTTGTAGGAGTATATTTTTAAAAGGTCCATTTAATTTTTGAAAAGGCTGTTATGTTATATGTTTCGTCTTGGAAATATTTTATTAAATTGTTTGAAGGAGATATTGAGGAGTGAAAGTGATGTGAAAGTGATGTGGAGTGTTCTGAGTGAGTGTGATGTGAAAAACTTGAATTTTTTATTAAGAAAGAAGTGTACTTTTTCATGTGTGTGGGCTGTTATATGAGTTTAAATATCTTATAATTGTTTTATAAAATTTGTCAATGGTTTTGTGGAAGTGTTGAAGAAATGAAAAATGTTTTGTGGGCTGTTTTGGTGTGATTCCGATTTCAAAATCATTTTGAATGAAAATGGATTTTTGTGACTTGTGTGGTATACATATGCGATTTTTGGTGAATTTGTGATGTGGAAATGATATTTTCATGTTCAATGTGTATTTCTTGACTTGTTGAACTTGTTTGTGCACAAGGGGAAAACATGGGTATCTAGGTGGGTGGACGTGTACTAGTATGATAGTGAATCCGTGGGGTTGGGCCTCAGTTTCACTTAGCAAAATTGACGCTTACAACTCTAACTAAACTATGATGATGATGATTGGGGACCACTAGGTTATGGGTATGTTCACTACTAGTGGCTCGTGCACGAGAATGGATATTTGTGATGGTTAATCTCACCGAGATACAAGGTACCTGGGACCCACAACAAGCTAATGCCTAGGGGTTGTTTCCTATTTCTTGTGCTCATTATTTACATTGTACTTACCATATGCATACGGTATAGTTGGCTGGAAAATTCACTAGTGTTGAAATTATTTTTAAAAGTGTTTATTTTTAATGATATCCCACTTGAAAACTGTTTTTATTCAAAGTTTCATCTTTTTGAAATTGTAACTAGCTTTTCATGTTTTTGAAAACATGCATGCTTTTCGTCTTTAAATGTTTATCACATGGAATCTCTTAGAGGTTGTATCTTACTGGGCATTGGTTCACACCCTAATTACACCCTTGGGTGTAAGTAGACTTGGTTATTTTTGTTGTCGCAGGTTGGGTACAGTTTTTTTGTTCCAGTGGTTCAGGTTTCTAGCAGGTCCTTGGTGGTGAAGTCTCGTGGGGGTGGCTTGAGGGCGGTGCCCCTTGCCATGAGGGTTCATGGGATATACTTATTTGGTTTTGTACCTTTTTAATGGTCTTTAAAAATTGTTTAAAATTGTTTAATTGAGTTCTGAATTTTATTAAAAGATTTTTTGGTTTGAAAAATCCAGATTCGATTTCCTGGATTCGTTTGTCGTTTTAAGTATAAAAAGTCGGGTAAATCGTTCCCAATTTTCAGTTGTTGATACCCAGGCACTTGTGCCATCCCATGGGGATCGGGAACGTCCTTTGGGCCTTGTCACGTGCCAGGTTCGGTGCCAGTTTATGTGGCGATCAGATTCAGTTCGTGACACCTAGGGTATGAAAACAATCCAAATTCATTTTCTTGGTTTTCAGTATGTTCGTTATGTTTTTTCACTAAAATTCCCTTTCAAACTAGAAACACACATTCTGAATCATAGCGATCACATCGTTCATTAGTTTAACATGAGACTACATCATACATTCAATAATGACATATAACTCATTTTTATAAATTATCAACACAATCAGAGGGTGTTTCCTTCATTTTTTGGGATTGACATGTTTTGAACTAAAATGTCAATTTAAAACAGATAACATACACTTATAGTCCTAACGGTCATACCGTGGATAGTACTGAAATGATTTTGACTCCTAATCATAAAAAATGACTCATGGATTATTTTCCCAACTTATCAAAACAATCCGAATGTGTTTTCTTAATTTTTATTGTGTCACCTTTTGTTTTTACTTAAATTAATTTCAATTTTAAATAAAAAGATACCCTTTGAGTCATACCAGCCACACTATGTGTCATATTGAGGTGAGGATAATTCCTACACCTAGAAAATGTATAATGGATCTTTTTTGTGATTTATAAAAACAATACAAATGTGTTTGGTTAGTTTTTATCATGCCACTTGTTATTTTGAAGTAAATTAATGTCAATTTTTAAAAAAAAATTCACTTTGAGTGATACCGGACACACCTTGTGCTGTATTGAGGTATGGATGATTCATAAATATCAAAATCACAAATAGATAGTTTTCTTAAAATATCAAAACAATCAAATTTTTTTGTTTTTTTCAGTATGTCACTTGTTTTTTTTACTTAAATTGATGTAAATTTTAAATAAAAAGAGACACTTTGAGTTGTACTAGCCACACTGTGTGTCATGTTGAGGTGAAGATTCTTCCATCATGTCATGAATGACATATATATGATTTTACTATCATATATAAACAATCTGAATATGTTATCATAGTTTTTAGTATGTCAATTCTATTTTTATACTAAAATGTCATTTCAAACTGGAAATATACATTATGAGTCTTATCGATTACATCGTACATCATTTTGACATGAGACTATTTCATACTGATCATAAATTAATTATCAATCACTTTCCAAAATTATCAATATAACCAGAGTTTGTTTTCTTGGTTTTCAGTGAGTGATATGTTTTGAACTAAAATAACAATTTTAAACAAATAATGGTCACTTTTATTCATTCCAATCCCACCATGAATCAGATTGGTGATTGGATAACTGCTACATGTCAAAAATTACTCATTGATTGTTTTCTTGTAGTATCAAAACTATAAAAATGTGTTTTCTTAGTTTGAAATATGTCACTTATTGTTTTATACATTAATTAATTTCAATTTTAAATAAAAAGATACACTTTGAGTTATACTAGTCACACTATGCATCATATTGAGGTGTGGTTTACTCCTTCACATCAAAAATCATTCATGGTTCATTTTTCTAAAACATAAAAACAACCTGAATGTGTTTTCTCAGTTCACAGTATGTCACTTATTCTTTTTGGTTAATTATTTTCCATTTTAAATTAAAGACACACTAAGAGCCATTATGGCCCAAATGTTCATCATATTGAATGGAGATTGACTCTTACATGTATCAAATGACTCAGATATATTTTACATAAAACAAAAAATGATTATGAATGCATTTTCATAGTTATTAGTTCATCACATTTGTATTTTATTTAAATTAATGTCAATTTTAAATGAAGAGACACACTTTGAGACATAATGGACACACTGTTCATCATATTGAAGTATGTTTGTCCCATAAACATCTCTAATGAATCATGGATCATTTTCAAATGATATTAAAACAATGTGAATGTGTTTTCTCAGTTTTGAGTATGTCAATTATTGTTTTTACTAAAATTGATGTAAATTTAAAATAAAAAGAGACACTTTGAGTTATAACATCCACATCATGCATCACATTAAGTTATGGTCAATTCATATGCATCAAAAATGGCTTATATATATTTTTACTAAAATATGAAAACTATATGAATGAGTTTTCTTGGTTTTTAGTATACCAGTTGTGTTTTTTTCCAAAATTTCACTTTCAACCAGAAACACGCATTATGAGTCACACCGATCACATCATGCATCAGTTTGATGTGAGGCATATTCATTAAAACTAAATGACGACTTATAAATATCTTTCCTAAATTATTAGTACAATTGGAGCAAGTTTACATTGTTTTTAGTAAGAGAAATTTTTTGAACTAAAATGTCAATTTTAAATGGATAACGTGCACTTTTGTCATACCTATAAAGCCACTCATCAAATTTAGGTGAGGAAGATTCCTAATAATAAAAAATGACTAATGGGTAGCTTTCCTAAAATATCAAAACAATATGAATTCATTATCAAAATTTTCACTATGCCACTTATTGTTTTTATATAAATTAATGTCAATTTTAAATAATTAGAGACACATTGGGTGATACCGGACACACCATGGGTTTTATTGAGGTGTGGATGATTTCTAAACATAAATAATTACTATTAAATTGTTTTCATAAAATATCAAAACCATCCAAATGTGTTTTCTCAGTTTTCAGTATGTCACTTGTTGTTTTTACTAAAATTGATGTCAATTTTAAATAATAAGATAAACTTTGAGTTATACCAGCCACCTCATGCATCATATAGAGGTGATTTTGATTCTTACATGTGATAAATGACATATAGATCATTTTACTAGAGTTTCAAAACAATCCAAATATTTCTGCTCATTTTTTAGTATGCTAGTTTTGTTTTTTCACTAAAATGCCTTTCAAACATGAATCATTCATAATGTGTCAAACCGATCACATTGTGAATCATTTTTATTTGAGACTTCTTCATGATCATCAAAAAACAGTTATGAATTTCTTTCCTAAATTATCAAGACAATCATAACACATTTTCTTGGTTTTCATTTAGTGGGATTTTTTGAACTAAAAATTTTATTTTAAACTAATAATGGACATATTTAGTCATAATGGTAAGAACATGTGTCTTATTGAGGTGATTTTGACACATACAAATCCCAAATAACTAATGGGTTGTTTTCATATTGTATCAAAAAAATATGAATGTATTTTCTTAGTTTTTAATATGACATATGTTAATTTTACTCAAATTAATGTCAGTTTTAAATAAAAAGGAACCCATTATGTCATAAAGGACACACCATGCATCTTATAGAGGTTTTTTTGAATCTTATACATCACAAATGACTCATGGATATTTTTTAACAAAATATAAAAAGAATCCAAATGTGTTTTCTCATTTTTAGGTCTGTCACATGTTCTTTTTTCTAAAATTAATGAAATTTTTTAATAGAATGTCACACTTGGGGTAATATCATCCACAAATGCATCATATTTAGGTGTGGCTGACTCTTACCCATCGAAAATTACTCGGGGATTATTTTCCAAAAATATTAAAATAATAAAAAGGCATTTTATTGGTTATCAGTATGTTAATCATACTTTTTTACTTAAATTAATGGAATAATTAAAATTAAATGACTCACTTTCAGACATACCAGCCACACTGTGCATTGTATTAAGGTCCAGTTGACTTATGAGCATCACAAATGACTCATGGAATATTTTCCAAAAAAATTAAAACAATCCAATTTCATTTTCTCAGTTTTTATTTTGTAATTTGTTGTTTTTACTTGAATTAATGTAAATTTTAAATAAAAATAGACACGTTGAGTTATACAGGCCACACTGAGCATCATTTTTAGGTGTTATTGATCCATAGGCTTCAGTTTTTACTTATATATCATTTCAATAAATTATTAAATCATTGAGAATGTTTTTCTCGGTTTTTAGTATTCCATGTTTTTTCTTTTACTTTATGTCATTTCATATTGGAAATTTTCATTTTGAGGAACTTCAATCGCATCGTGCATCATTTTAATGTGATACTGCTTCATAAGGATAAAATGATTTATGAATCTCTATGATAAATTATTAATATAATCGATGCATGATTTCTTGGGTTTTAGTTAGTGTCACACTTTGAAGAAAAATGTCAATTTTAAACTCATAACAGACACTTTTGGTGATACCGATCAAACCGTGCATTGAATTGAGGTGTGGTTGAGTCCATTACATAAAAAATGACTTACAGATCATTTTCATAATGTATCAAGACAACCTGAATTGTTTATCTATATTTTCAGTATGTCACATGTTCTTTTTTTGTAATTTAATGTCAATTAAATATAAAAATAAACACATAAAATCATACCAGCCACACCATGCATCAAATTGAGGTGTGGTTGATTCATACGCATCAAAAAATAACATATTTAATTGTACTAAAGTATCAAAAAAATATTAATTCATTTTATCAGTTTTTAATAAGTCATTTTTTCTTTTTAGTGAAAGTTAGTTCAATTTTAAATAAAAGGAGATACTTCGGGTGATACCAGTCACTTTTTCATTTCTTTTTTCTCTCATTTTTGAGTACCTCAGTTTTCCTGATAAAAACTATATTGAATCAGAAATTTCATCCATATATTTCACATATTATTATATTAATATTCTTATATAACATAATGATACACTATGGAATTGTTTAGGTCTAGGGATTTTAGAAACATAGAAACATAAAAAACTAGTTCATAAGAGTCTCTCATTAATTTATTCTTCCCTAGAAACCTTTTTATACATATCATTTCTGAAAACATTATTAACAAACTATGTATATGAAACATAATAAAGGGTGATCATAGATGCTCAATAAGTGTAAAATAGGGAGATATCAATGATTATATAAGAATAACATGATCATAATAAAATAAATAGAAATTTGAAAAAATGATGAGGAAATTATCATATAAATATTAGAAAAAATGATGATTAAATTAATTAATTACATAAAAAGTTAGAAATTGATTCATACCGGAAAAATCGTGCATTACCATGCCTTCCATTATCATTCCTTGTCAAAATAGAAACACTACATTGTCGAGATTTATCACATTCCTTTATGTTCCCTAGACTAACATTGAATGAAAGTGATAAATGTCTATATTACAGGGGTGAGGTGTTTTGTGAGAGAATAAGTCTATAAAATACATTTCATACATTATTAGTTAATAATTTAATTAAATAATGTTAATTTAATATAGAAGAAATAATATTATGATGAAAAACATAGTATATTTAAAAAACATTACCTTCTCATTGAATTCTGAGTAGCAGTCTTGAAGTCTAATCTCTCTGGTTCATGGTAATTTTCTTCCAAACCACCCGACTCAAGTAAACGAATCCACCTATATAGGTAAACAATTCTTATTTGAGTAATACTAAAAATAATTAAATTAAACATAAATTTTAAGCAATCCACTACTTCAATGGAGGTAACATATTCATTCTACTTTTGTTCATTCATCCATTAGGTATGCTCTCTATTAATTTCTGTGAAAATCTATATCGTCTAATGAATATATATCTTTTCGATAGTCGTAGTAGTACTAGAGAAATTAAAATACACAAATGATTAATAAATATTTTACACGAAATATTAATTATCTAAAAAATATCTCTATAGGGATGTTAGTTTGTTCATGGAATTTGATATCCCTCCAAAATTTATAACCATAATAACTGCAATCCATTTCATTGGTTTGATACTAAAACTGCAGAAACATTGATTAAAATAAATAATTTGTTTTGATATGTGTTTATAAAGTGAAATCTTATTATATATACACCATTACTTGTTTTGTTTTAAAACATATATTCATACTTGGGGTATCCTTTGGCATTATTCCGTACTTTTTCATAGTATTGAAGCACTACCCTATCATAACAGAATCATCATTAAAAGATAATATAACTTATATAACTTGATGTTTAGTATTAAAAAATTTGATGTAGTGTATTAAAAATTTACAAACTCTCTCATGTGGGGATGTTTTTTGGATATCCATGCATTTAATCATGGAAAAAAATCATTGGAGTATTTAAATTTACCACAATGAGCATCAAATGCTGCCTAAAAAAGAATATGTAATTAAATAAATGAAAATATATTTGATATTATTAAATTGTATAGTTTACACCTTCATTGTTGCTATAAAATATCGGATGTAACATAAAATTTATATTTCAGATGATTTGATCATATCTGCCCCT
This sequence comes from Viscum album, assembly GCA_963277665.1. Classification (NCBI taxonomy): domain Eukaryota; kingdom Viridiplantae; phylum Streptophyta; class Magnoliopsida; order Santalales; family Viscaceae; genus Viscum; species Viscum album. The sequence continues at coordinate 877,077,853 of OY728153.1, read as the reverse complement.
ATTTCATCCTTTTTTGGGTACAACTTTAATTTGTTTGTAGAGGTTATGTGAGGAATAACGATTCAAAATTTTATTTCATGGGAAAATCACTGCAATTATTTTTCATATATACACCTTCCAAAAATATTTACTGTATTTATTCATAATGAACAATGTATATCTTCTTTTAGAAAATAATATCATTACAAAATACATCATGTTTATATTCACAACCAAGATGCCTAGCCAATAATATTTAAAGATTTCAGTTGCACTATCAACACCAATGAAGTCTAGATAATTCTCTCCATGCATATTTTCTTCAAAATAAAAAATGTGAATGCAACTTTATTTTAACATTTTATCCACATGATCCATTAATGATAATAAATGTGGATATAGAAGGGGTGAGGTAATGGTGATTTTAGAAGATAGTATTTATTGGTTTGTCGATTATTTCAATGGTTTTGGGTTAGAATTTTATTTCAACCCCTTCCTTTTGTCCTCGTTTAATAAAATTCATCTGTCTAGAACTTTTTTTATTAATTGTTAAATGTTTTGTTTGAGAAATAAATTGGAAATGAATACCTCCTTGTTGGCATGATTTTTACAAGATTTTACTGACATATAGTTAATGTTCCAACATATTTTACAATAAAATGGATATTATCATAATGAATTAGAATAGGTAGATAGGCGATTGGATTATGGGATATGTTGATCAAAACACTCACCATTCCTGTTGGAAGTGGTCTATTATGTATCATGTTGTTTTGAATATAGATCATCATAGAACTCACAATAATGTTATATGTGGGTGGTGATAGATAAAAATCATACTCATTATCCACATGTAGAATAATAGTATAAGAAAGGTATCAATGTTGGTATGATTCACCTTTCATAGAAACATTTATAAGAACATTGATTACCTCATCTAATATAGTTATTTAAGTGGAATGTATCAATGTGGGGGGGGATCTCTATGTGGTGGTTATTCTTGGGTTTCTTCTTCTACTTTGCTCTCACCCCATAAATGTTCATTTCATCTCTGTATTCTATTATAATTGTTCTTCAAGGGTAGTCATTCTTTCTCACATCTATTATATTAATTCACTTTGATACTCCTCTTTTTTCACAAAATATGTCTGCAGTGTCACCCCAAAACCCGCACCTCTAATGGGGGCCATACTGTTATGGCTGCTGTAAGGCCATTGACAGTATGAGTTCTTTTAGTATTAGTGTTTCGGAATCCTATGACTATATAAGATAATAAATAAATAAAAATAAGTGATCATTATCATGTATTAGATATTTAAAGAAAAATTTATTATTTAATACTTACACATGTATCACACACATTTTTTGTGATTTCAACTATTAAGATACCTTCTTTATTTTAATCGTCCTCCTTCCATTTCACATGGAATGGGATAGATGTGGATTTGATTTGGTGCCATAAATATGAATATAAATAGAGAAAAATAATAATACTATTGTTTCATGTCACTTAAAATTATTACGATAAATTTTAAATAAGTACTACTTTTGTTCATGTGAAGCATACCCCAACCTAGCTTTACGTTAGGGGAATGCTAGTTTTGTTACTCATTCTTTATTTCCAGAACTCAGTTTATGTTGCATAAATAAATTTTTTTAGTCAATTTGATTAATAAAAGTATTATCAAACAACGTATTACTAGACACAATTTACCTAAAAAGACACATCTAAATGATGACCTATAAATGCATCTCACTTTTCGTGGGTAATATGGAATTTATAGATAAGCGATGGGTGTCGGTTTATTTTACCTTCAACATCGTTAAGAAGATGTATTACTGTAATTGTTTTTAACCCTCTATGAATCCTTCTAGGAATAATAAGTACATATTTATTATAGGATTTAGATAACTATATATTCACTATGTAATGGATTATGAAGAGTAAGTCAATATTTCATTATTTTATTTTTTAGTAAAATAAATAAATGATATCATAATTTTACCATAATCTCTTCCCAAATCAGTTCCTTAAGCTTAAACATAACATGGTTCCTCCAATCTACATCAATCGGAACGCATTACCAAGTGATTATTCCAATATAACTATAGAACATGAAATTGCTGGTGTTAACATGTTGACCTTACACATTCCATCTCACCCCAAATTTGATTCCCTTAACGTGCACCTTACCGATTTTTTATAACATTGTCAAACTATGGCGCACTAATTCTTTCTTTGTTGATTGTCCTCCATCATCTATAATTTACCTAGAATCAACATCTTCAATATGTTCCCCTAGAGCGGTATCATCGAATTGTGCATATGGTCATTAATCCTCTACACTAGTAGAAGCAATAGGTTGAGAAACCTATTGTTCATTAGGAATGGGATCACCATGACATGAAAAAGGTCATTACACTACACTGTGAGTAGAAATATGTTGACAAACCTATTGTTCCTTGGTATTGGGAGAACCAGCTCGTGGAGAAGTCATTATCTACATAATTGATTTAACATTTAATTTAGAGAACATAAATTCATAAATAAAAATATTATAACATAAGGTAACATAATTTGTATTACATATAAATGTACACAGACTATTGATGTATCATTCTCATTTTTAAAGGATGAATAGATTTAAGCCGTCTATAGATGATACAAATTCCTTCATTGGGGTATCCTCTAACATTAAAAATTCCATAATCATTGAGACCAAAATGAAATGATTGTGAGATTAGAATGAAGGGGTCATCAATAGTTGAATTTTCATCTTACCCTTCAGTGGTTTGGTTGATAACAGAACAGTTGACCACTTTTGATTTGCGGTATCTGGAACTTAAATACTTGTACCTCTTCTGATTCCACTATAAAGGGTTCATTATTGTACCCTTTCTTACTAAAACCAACTTTCACGAATCCCAATTCATTGATTTTAGTAACACGAATGATATCAAACCACTTGCATTAAATAATTGGCACTTGGAATGTTATATAATCCAAATCCCATATTTTTTTGATGAAGCCAAAGTATGAATATTCATATAAATGATATTTCTATCCTTAGTACTAGAAATATGCATAACATCAGCCAGGAGTGTAACTCTACTATTTTTCATGACACTGTCTTCATTATGATCATATATATTGAACATATAACCACTAATTAATTAAGCATTATATGATAATACAAACACACTTAGTCCTCCAACTATCCATCAAAGTCATCCTGAAATTGAATTTTAATTTTTATCTGACTCATTTAAAATATGTTTTCAAAACCATCCTATAAAACTTTTGGCTATGTGTATTTTATATCCATATTTCAGAACATGATGGATTGAAATTCCTAATGATGTCTTTGTGGGTTGAAACATATGGGGAAAACTCCAAACTATCATGGAAAATATAAAGATAGTCCTACTCCCAATATTTAATATTGATTGTGACAACATATCTTCATGAAATTCCTTCACCGGAAAGCCACCTAGTGTGATGAGTTTATTTATATAGATACTTCCTACACCGAACTGGTAGTCAGTACAAAATTTATCGGCTTCCTCAATAATATATCACTCTACAATACAACCCTTAGGTCGACTTCATTTTTTAACATACCATTTCAAAATCTCCATATAGATTTCAATGGGGTACACCCACCTATAGTGTACAAGACCAAATTATTGAATCTCTCTCACCTAGTAAACCATAAAACGATCCACCATATCAAATATTGTTAGTGGGATGAACATTTTGAATTCAATTATTATAATGAAAATTTTCCTTTCCATAGTTAGAAATTTTTCCTTATCTATAACTTTGCTGTATATAGATTTGATGAAGAAACAAAGATTCATTAATGTATAAGGGAAATTCTTGGAAAAAATGAAATGTATATCAATATACATTATATATTTCATCAAAACATGGAATTAATGTGATTTTAGACCCTTTAACATTAAATCGTTCATTGATGTGAGGTTATTGATATTCGATGAATACCCATGTGGAAACATTATATCATTCAAGGAGTTTGAAAACTTATATATCTCCTTCCTAGAAAGAGTGTATGTAGCTGGAGGATGAAAAGTTCATTTTTCACCCTTTACTAGCACCAACTCTTCTCATATTCTTAGTTAAACCATATCCATCATAGACATAATAATATCCTTTCATTTTCTTAGTGCATTTAGCAATGACCAGATGACACTGTCACATACATTTATTTCAAAACTAATAACATCAATAAAATGCCTAGAATACATAAAATTCCAAAATATTAATTCCAAAAAATTGTTCTCATTTTCCTACCTGTTTTCAAATGGTTTTTCAAAAACTATTTACCAAAAAAATGTCCATGTCTTTTATTTTCACATATAGTTGATCACCTTTTAGTAGAGATTGTGTTGTATGATCTTCTAAGAATCCATTTAATGATGTGACCCAAGATATATACTTATGATGTTTGGGTACAAATCTTTGATGTCCTAAAAACAAGGTTTTTGATAAATGTTTCATCTTAATTGATTGTGTACCTTGTTCGTAGAAGGGACGCCCTTGAGATCCTTTAATTCTATATACTAACAAATTTTCATTAGTAGGAATGTCATTTATCATCCCGTACAATAATACTCTTGACATGAAATCTTAATTTCTATTTTAATTATACAAAGTAACACCTAAATCAAAAAAATAATTTCAAATCCTCAATAAATGGATCCAAATAAACAACAATATCATTACTGAGTTGTTTAAGTCTTGATATAGGCATAGATATCATGATTTATTTTCATTTCATTCATAGCCGTGGTGTAAAATTAAAATTTACCAACATAATTGAACATTTACTATGAGTTATTCTTTGAAAAAAAGTATCCACTTCATCTTTAGATAATGAGATATTATGGTTTCTCATCTCGTTTCCAAATTAGTATACTCATGATCATTACTCTTCCACTGAGGAGAGTCTACATGGTGATGTAGTTTCCCTTCTTTATTTATTTTGTCTACATGCCACTTCAATTTCCCTATAGTATCCTAACTTCCATATAAGCACATAAACGTTAGAATGATTTAAAATTACCACACAACATTAATAAGACTATATTCATGTTGATGGTATCGAAAAAAGTGCACATTGGGAATTATATGAGTGATTTTTGGTACTTATGAAACAATAAACAGTCATTCTGGATAGCCTGTATTCTTTCAGAGATCATACCCATTGATTGTAACATTAATTTGTTATCATATGCTAATCTCTAGAGATCATTATCTTATTGAATAATGATATTCAATAGAGCAATTAATTTCGTAAAATTTTCATCACTCCATTTTTTCATGCTTTCAAATTATAATGCTTTAGTACATCTAATAATGCTTTATATTTTGTGAAACCACCATAAAATTGCATCTTTTCAAAACTCTAACTTCTCATATAATTTTGGGAAATCATGATGTTCATCCCCAACTATCCTTTTCATTTCCTTAATACGATCTTCATCATCATTCATCTATGTAATGACATCCTCAATTTAATTTTCATCATTTTTCACGCTTGTAATCATATCAGATGATTTAAAAAATGAATTGTTATCCCATCCACTTGATGAATTAAATTTTTGACCCGATTATTAAAATACTTATAAATTTAATCTATTCTATGACAGGTCTATTTTTCTCCCAACATATCTTCACTAATTTGTTTTTTATAACATCATATTAAACACAGACAAAGGATTGTAGAAGGTTCATATCTATGATGCTTTGTATACTTGATGAAATCTTTCAATCAATATTTATACACTTTTGGTAGAAGATTGGAATTCATCCATTAATTATTCATATCCATCCTATTTGATTTAGTAATATTAATATTTAGCAAAATAAATTCCAAAAAACATTGGTATAATAATTAACGAAGGCTATAAAAAGTTATAGGATTTAAGTCTCCTTCAATATTTATCCCCAAAATCCACTTTCCAAAAGCAAGGTCCATCGTTTGAGATCTTATAGAAAAATCAAACTTCTTCTCTTCTAGTAATTCCTTCATTGGTCCAACTGAGAGAAATTAATCCACATAAGTAAGTAAAATGAAAAAATAACAGAACCTTGCTATGGTGTTATTATCGATATAATTTCCTTCCCTAAATAATGTAATGGTTTTCCTAGTTCTATAAAAATATAAACTTGAAATATTATGGAAAAACTACATTTTATATTTAAATTGACAACTACTTATAAAATTTTAGTTGAATTCCCATTAAAAAGAAAAACTATTTGCAAAAATTCCAATTTAAAATTACACACCATTTTTAAAATAAACCAATTTGTTCTACAAACACTTTCACAAAACACAAATTCGTATTTTAATGAATTAAAGTAAAATTCATGACTAAATAATTTTAATCATATAAAATGAGAGACAACCGTCTACATTTTACAAATTGTCAGTTAAAATTTCACACACACCATGTTGAAATGAAATGTGCACAAAATACACTTTCAAAACATACACATCCCTTTATGAACGCCACATAGGTGAGTTGAAAAACACTTTTCATGAAACCGAAATTTATTACACTTGTTTAAACAATTTTAAATATATTTAAAACCAAAAAGGGTCTATTAAAGACAAATAATATTTTAAGAAATATCTCAAAATACTTGAATTATTTTAAAATATCCAGTTAGGAGTTTTCACAATGACATAAATCATAAGAGAAGCACTTTATAAAAGACATATGAATCATAAATAATAAAAAATTTATAAATTATAAATCTATTAAAGTTTTATCATGTATATCATGTTTAAATTGTATGAATACTATAGTTTACTCCTATAATACTACAATAGAGTTAATAAGTTATAGATAAATACCAATGTTTTACTTGTCCATTACACTTTTAAACATAATGTCACATCTCCTAAATGTAGTGAACCATCTTCCACATACAACGTGAATCATATACTACCTAATCATGATCCAAATAATATGTTACATTAGAAAAAATGTTCCCCTTATTGTGTGTATACAATAGGTCAATGTTAAATGACTATAAGTACTCAAACCTTCTCTACTATCAATAGTTTATTTCTATTTTTGATTAAATATATCTCAAAAAATTAGTGTATTCCAAAAATATATCACCCTAAAAAAATACCAAAAAAACCTCATTGAGAGTACCACTATTTATAAATCTATAAGGGCATTTGGGATGTTTCTCTTATATGTGGTTAACTGTCTGGACCCATATAAAATCACATGACCATCATGGACTTGGACTCTTTAAATCAAGACTCATGACATATCACAATATAATCCATACTCATTAACCACCTAATTTATTGTTATGATTGGTGTATTAATCAATATTATAATAAGATCTTATATGTATCTCTCATGAAGATCTATTTAAAGGAACTATACCACATTCTTGGTTATGTCCTTATTAGCACTACATTTAGAAAGAATCCTGGTTGACCCTATGGTAATACCTGGAAATTCCCAAAAATATTTAGATATGAAAAATATTATTTTTCCTCTATAAATAAAATATAACATATAAATTATCAGGATCTAAAAATATTCTATCCACTAATATCATTTACCCATTTTGTGTGCGTAATCAATAAAAAACATACACATTTATATCATGGCATAGAGGTGATAATCACTATGTTTTCTAAAAGTTATCTCCATATATCGAGAATTGTACACCCTCTAATGGGAATAAAAGATGATAGGATTGAAAAACATTTCTACAAACGTATAAAATAAGGATGCAAGACCTGATTAATCTCATCCATGAACATTACCATTTCCTTTTAAAACTAAATGAAGTCATTAGACACCCATACAATACAAACACACTCCTACATATAGTATGCGGTATATCAAAATACCTCATTATAAATAGATTATAACTTTATCTCAAATCAATATTAAAGAACCCTTTATCACCTCTATGTTGATCAAATAGTACATTAATACGTATAATTTGATATAAGTCCATTTCTATCACTTAGTGTAGAGACCCGAAGCTTGACGTACAAGGAAATTTCATTAATTTTGTGGAATACTTAGTACATAACAAAAACACACACACAAGGATCGTAATTGTTTAGTGTCTTTGGAAACTCGGAACGTAATCTTATAATCATGGTGAAAGATCTTCAACATCTCCCATAAAGATCTTTCCTTTTTTTTCTTACCTAAAACCATTCTTTATATCCTGGGGAAAATAAAACATAAAAGGGTGAACTCAAATGCTCATTAAGGGTAAACAAAAGAAATATCAATCATATCATATTCATAAGAACATAACATTTTTGAAATCTTAACCTGCAAAAGAGATCATAATATCATAACATTGGATAAATCATAGTAGTGAAATGTAATCCTAATAATCATAACATAAATCATGAAACTTTGTGTCATACACACATAATCATAGAGAATCATTTCTTATTAGTCAAGACTCATTTCCAAGACTATCTTAGTGGACAATGTCCATTTCTGAACCAAGTTCATTCCTCGTTTCAGTCCTGCTTCACTGAACTGGTTTAACCTGCCGTTCTAGCCATGTCTATCTCATGAGATATAAAATCATTACCCAATTAATTGGAGGGAGATATAGGTCACACCCATCTCATAATTATACCATTCTTATGTGTTCCACAAAATCAAAAAAAATCATACATCATTGCATAACACATGTAATAAAAATGGGAATCATAAACATCATGCCATCATAACATAATCCATATAAGATAAAAGGATATCATAAAAATAATTCCATAATAACATAATCAAATCAATGTAAAAATAGGGATATAAATATAACCCTTTATTATCTTAGATGGAAAATAATTTTTATAAAACACTTGAACTCCATTCATGATGAAAATATCCTTTCTACTTCAAAAACACTTTTCCTTTCTTAACATGTCATACAATTATAAACTAAATAAAATTGATTAAAAATAAACTTGAAAACTTGTAAAGTAATCTTCTTGGAAATAATTTTTTTAAAAATCCATTCATGCCTTATAAGTTAAAAAACATTCTTCTCGTACTTTTGTTGGAAAAGTCAAAAAGTACCTCGTACGAAAAACGACAAAAGAATCCTTTCATATCTTTTACTAAAAACTCACCAAAGGGTAAAGTTGGATTTAAAAAATTGTAGGTGGATGGAAACAATATTACATATTTAGGAAACATGGATTTGGATGATACAATACACCCAAGTAAATACCAACGTATAAACAATCTCAGATAAAATGAGATTGTGATATTGTCCCTTACCTTAGGTCCGATTTGCTTCATAAGTGTCTGAAACTCTTGTATAATGATTTAAATAATTTCATTGACTTATTCCAGAATCATACTCATTGTTATGATATCATATATGGTTCACTTATGACTTTATATTACTCGTTCTTTTGTAAATTCCATGTTAAAGAGCGTTTTGGGTAAAATTGTTTCATTTGTCGTCCGTGTTTTGACTTGTAATTATTCATATGATTACATAGATCATGATTACTTAATTCTAGAATATAAAACATGATTTATATATAATATATATTCAGAATATACATATATATAATAAATCAGTAAATGGAAAGAAATACACCGTTCATTGGAGACGGTAGGTCGTACGTACGCATGAACGCTGTTTTCGTTTCCTTATTGAGTTGAATGGAATTAAGTAGATGAAATAAATATATACACACATAAATCCAGTATCATTATTATGTAATATAATTCATGATTAGTTATTATATATACATTATAATCATTTATGAATGGTTAACGTGGAGAATGAATCTCATCGCCTCGTGGAGAGGGTAGTCCGTATGTACGCACGAGCGATGATATCATTCTCATGATCGTGGGACTGTATTGGAGTGTATGTATACTATTTTAGAACAAATATCACTTTAAAATAATCATATATAGTTATTATTTACACCATTATACCCGTCCATGTAAGGTGGTGGTGGAAAATAGATTACACCACGGCGTGGAGACGGTATTCCGTACGTACGCACGCGCGGTGATTTCATTTTCCATAGGATGGATAGATGGTGAAATAGGGTTGTTTCATAATTATAATAACATATCAGTATATGAGTGATACTGATTTTATTACTTCATAATGAAACAACCTAAGAAGAAGAATTGGAATAAGAAATAAAGTTGAAAGAATCGGTAACGGAAATTACCTCTTCTTTGAAGCGCCTCTTTGAGTCCTCTTCTTAAGGCACTAAAATTGGTCTTTGAAGAAGACCAGGACCTCTCGGATGTTTCTAGGGAAGTGGAGAAGATAATTTGTCAGGGTTTGGACGAGCTTTAAGGCTCAATGTGGTTTAAGGAAGAGAGGGAGGAGGTTCCCTTTTATAAGGGAGGAGAGGGGCTCCTTTGGAAAACTAAAAATATTATTTTATTATAAAGTCATATTCGGTTTTAAATAGCTCAAAATTGATTTATTTTGAAACTAAGGTGGGGATGGGTCTAAATCCTCTCATAAAATATAATTTAGACAAGTTTAGGTTCCTATTTTAACCTTATCATTTATATTTAACTTTAAGTTATATAATTTTACTTTTACCGTGTCTTTTTGTGTTCTTACACTATAAGGTTAATAAACTTACTATAACAAGCCAAACGAACCCCTAGTTGTTTATTATTAATATATATAATCATATCTAAGTATTTTGGCCGAAACTTATATTTTTAGGAATATAATAACAATTAATAATATAATATTTGTTTTAAAAACTATTTTATGTCAATTTTGACACTATTTAGTAATTGATTTTTGTGAAAATTATAACAGAATTATTAGTTCGAACAAAGTTAATTAAATCAATAATAACATGCCATATTAACCTATAGAATTAGTGTAATTCATAAAAAGTCTCAAATTACATTTATTTGGGTGTTTATAACATCAATTATGTCAATATTTCATTAATAAGATAGTTACTGCATCATCGTTGTGTCATAAATTAATTAAATTATTTAATGTTCAAAAATTACAAATAAAATACCATTATGTATGAAATCTTTTTATATTTCTAATAAATATTTATAGTCTAATTTATCTTATGTATAAAACTATATTAAAAATTAACTACTTATTAAACTTTGATTTTAACTATTTTAACCCTTCTTTAAATAAATTAATAATAAATGTCCTAATCTAATCCAAGTGGGCCTAAATGGTCATATTTTATTCCTTAGATTGTTTTTGGTCGAATTACACTTATCCAATAGAATTTGGACATGTGTTAGGGAAATAATAATATCATTTTTACCCTTAATTACCCTATTTACTTTTAACCGTTGTAAAAAAAGTAAAAAGTTACTATTCATCAAAAATTGTTTTCATCTCATTGAACCACATTTTACTTACTGACATCAACTGTGTCTCTCGGATTTTTGAAATTCCACTCACAGAAGCGGTAAAATTAAGTTTTATGAAAAATTCATTTTTTTAAACTACCACTTAGTGGTTTCACTATTCATCAAAAAAATGAATGTTTCCATAAAAATACAAAAAATTAGGCCTAAGCTATATTTGATATTATGAACTCAAAAATGATTTCTATTTTACCAAATTCAAAACAAATCAGTTCCATTAATTGATTTAAAAATTAATTCCCGGCATCCAAACAAATAGCGTTTTCTTAAGAGATAATAACTATCAAAAGATTGACACTTGTTTATGTCTGGTTTAAAAGTGAAATTACATCCAATGACCAAAATTGTATTAAATTGTAAAAATATATTATAAATATACTTTAAAACCACTAAAATTAATAATTTATCACTATTAATTATTTCGATTAAAAAGGTTGTTTTTAATTAAAATTTAGTAATTTTCACTATTCATTAGAAAATGAAAGTTATCCGAAAAGTACCAAAATTTCACCTTAAGCTAATATCGATATTCCGAATCCAAAAATGATATCCATTTTGAAAAATAAAATTTACAAAATTTCAAAAAGTGGTTATTACTATTCATAACGGCTAGTTTTAATAATATTTTAATATCATATCATTGTTTAGTGAAACTTGTTATTGCGTACTACACACGCTATCGAGGAAGGTCGCGATTGCGTGTAATACAAGGAAAGTCAAGGATGCGTGTTGTGCAAGCTCATTTTGGTGTATCATACAACACAATACATTAATGAAATTAAAAATAATATTTTTCATAAAATCTCGGGGTGTTACATTCTACCCCCCTTAAAATGAATTTCTCCCTCGAAATTCATCAGGGTTAAAAAAGGTTTACTATTCGAAAGTTTATTTGATAGAAACCCATATCGTAAAAAGGAATACCAAAACCAATATTTAAAAAAAATAGTATGAAACGTAACGGTTACCCAAATAAACTAATCACTGTGTTTCCACATTTGTGAAAATATGGATATGGAATAGAAATCTAACCATCATGATCTGATGGAGAGTGGTATAGAACATGGCTATGGAAAACCAGCAATCATAAAGCCATAAATTTGTGACGATCTAAGGTACCATCTGATTCATCAGATATAAGAGCACTAGGACAACATTTTTGGTTTTCAAGATCGTTTCTCTAAAGTTGATGAAATTAGAATTAGAAAACTACTTTCGTGATTTCGGTATAGTCTCACTGTTGGTCGTTCTTTGAAAAATTTCCACTTCATCTCTTAAAGAAATGAAGTTTAATTTGTCATTCATGATGTGTTAGCAGATTATGTGGTAGAATGATGGGTCATTCCATCTGTCTCAAACAAAAGGTTAGAAAAGTTATCAAAAAATACATAAGTCCATCTATAGTGAGATTAATCATATATGGTTCCTAAAATGGACTTATACATCATATATCATACAGCTTAATATAATAAAACTATTTTTTTACTAATCATGGACTTCATGTAGGCCAGTGGTAGGAGATAAAGGCCAGTCGCACTTCAGTTGTAGGTTCAATTCCCACAGCCTTGTCCGACGCGATGGGTTGTCGCCCATCCTGCAGGTTGTCCTTTTTCTAAAACTAAATGACTATAACATCCCATAAATAATATCGAAAAAACTTCTATACTTAAACAATACTAACTTATGTCCAACATAATCCATTCCACTCTTTAGGCTTATCCAAAATAATGCTGTCTAATCTCATATTATAGTGAAAATGATTACCAAAGAGTTCATACAACTAGAATGTTAATACCATTGTTGATCCCCATATATCATGAGATATGTCTTTTTTGGTCACATTCCAAACATTCAAAGTCCTTAATCATGTATTCTCTTGAAGAAAATGAATACCCATTGAACCTTATTGAAAACATGAATGCTGTTAAAAGTTAACTCTTTCCATATACCAAAATCCTCAAAATTCTATATACTCAAACCATGATATCACTTAGTCCTTATATCAATCATGAGCTCATGAATAAAATCAAACATCTCATTATCTTATTATTCCTTCATTATGCGCATATCTTCTACTTTACAAAAATATCTGAATAACCTACCATGGTTACTGGTACCATTCAACATATACTTTCAAATACTTTTACGAAAAACAATAGTGTAACAATCCTTATATGATTCTTTATTCCATAGTACCATTAACTATACAACATAACTCTCGATAAACATACAAGCATTCCACTACCTTCAAAAACAACCGACTGAGCTTCAACACTTCTTTCAGCTCATATATCATTTATAGTCTCTTCATCATCATCCACATAAATACTACCCATATGACCATGCTGATTCTCATCATGAGATTTTCCATTAGGGAATTGGTTTTTATAATGCTCGTACATTCTACATTTAAAACATCTAATCATTGTTCATGTCATAGAAATACCATTATCCTTGTCCATGGTGTTAACTGAACCTTTTCCTTTGCACTTACTGGCTTTGTGTCCTTCTTTTCCATACCCAAAGCATCTTCCAGTTACTTTGAAACAATCTCCCTGATGCCTCTTCCCACATGATTTACATGAGGGAAATTGAACTTTCTTTCCTCTATGATCATCATGAAACTCCATCTTTCTCTTATTATCTAAGTCTGGAAACTTACCAAAGTTGAGATTATTGATCATATTATGAGATTGCTGATTAGGCATAATAACGATGTCTGGACTTCCAGATCCCGTTTTATTTGGTTTCTCATGAAGAAAATCATTCCATTGTCTATCATAACCTCCATTATCATGAATCTTTCTATTTATATCCATTTTCTAAAACCCAAAAAGAATAGTGTGAGAGGCAAAAATCAGGCTAGGGAAAACAACATAGTAAAGGGGGAGTATCCTAAATATCTAACATCTTAGGTAAAATTCTATGATTCTTACCATAGTTCTAGGACTGTATCCTACAAGTATACTTATCCTTAGGGACATCCCTAGATATACCTTAGAAATATCTCTAGGGATCTCCCTAACGTTTTCGCATCCTAGTTTCCAAAGGTTGACTAAACCTTTCCTATAATACCAATTGTAGAGACCCGAAGCTTGACGTAGAAGGACATTACATTAATTTTTCAGAGTACTTAGTACATAACAAAAACACACACACAAGGAGCGTAATATTTTAGTGTCTTTAGAAACTCAGAACGTAATCTTCTAATCATGGTGAAATATCTTCAACATCTCCCATAAAGATCTTTCCTTTTTTTTATTACCTAAAACATTTCTTTATATCATGGGGAAAATAAAGCGTAAAAGGGTGATCTCAAATGCTCAGTAAGGGTAAACAAAAGAAATATCAATCACATCATATTCATAAGAACATAAGATTTTGGAAATCTTAACCTGCAAAAGAGATCATAATATCATAACATGGGATAAATCATAGTAGTGAAATGTAATCCCAATAATCATAACTTAAAACATGAAACTTTTTGGTGTACACACGTAATCATAGAGAATCATTTCTTATTAGTCAATACTCATTTCCAAGACTATCTTAGTGGACAAAGTCCATTTCTGAACCGAGTTCATTCCTCATTTCAGTCCTGCTTCACTGAACCGGTGTAACCTGCCGTTCCAGCCATGTCTATCTCATGAGATATAAAATCTTTACCCAATTAATTGGAGGGAGATATAGGTCCCACCCATCTCATAATTATACCATTCTTATGTGTGCCACAAAATCAAAAAAAATCATACATCATTGCATAACCCATGGAATAAAAATGGGAATCTTAAACATCATGCCATCATAACATAATCCATATAAGATAAAAGGACATCATAAAAATAATTCTATCATAACATAATCAAATCAATGTAAAAATAGGGTTAGAAATAGAACCCTTTATTATCTGAGATGGAAAATAATTATGATAAAACACTTGAACTCCATTCATGAGGAAAATATCCTTTCTACTTTAAAAACACTTTTCCTTTCTTAACATGTCATAAAATTATAAACTAAAAGAAGTTGATTAAAAATAAACTTGAAAACTTCTAAAGTAACCTTCTTGGAAATAATTTTTTAAAAAATCCATTCATGTCGTATAAGTTAAAAAAACATTCTTCTCGTACTTTTGTTGGAAAATTCAAAAGTACGTCATACGAAAAACAACAAATGAATCCTTTCATATCTTATACTAAAAACTCACTGAAGGGTAAAATTGGATATAAAAAAATGTAGGTGTATGGAAACAATATTACATATTGAGAAAACATGGATGTGGATGATAAAATACACCCCAGTAAATACCAATGAATAAACAATCTCAGATAAAATGAGATTGTGATATTTTCCCTTACCTTAGGTCTGATTTGCTTCGTAAGTGACCGAACCTCTTTTATAATGATTTAAATAATGTCATTTACTTATTACAGAATCATACTCATTGTTATGATATCATATATGGTTCACTTATGACTTTATATTACCCATTCTTTTGTAAATTCCATGTTAAAGAGCGTTTTGGGTAAAATTGTTTCATTTGTCATTCGTGTTTTGACTTGTAATTATTCATAAGATTACTTAGATCATGATTACTTAATTACAGAATATAAAACATGATTTATATATAATATATATTCAGAATATACATATATATAATAAATCAGTAAATGGAATGAAATACACTATTCATGGAGATGGTAGGACGTACGTACGCATGAACGCTGTTTTCGTTTCCTTGTTGAGTTGAATTGAATTAAGTAGATGACATGCATATATATAAATATAAATCCAGTATCATTATTATGTAATATATTTCATGATTAGTTATTATATATACTTTATAATCATTCATGAATGGTTAACGTGGAGAATGAATCTCATCGCGTCGTGGAGACGGTAGTCCGTACGTACGCACGAGCGATGATATCGTTCTCATGATCGTGGGAATGTATTGGAGTGTATGTATACTATTTAATAATAAATATCACTTTAAAATAATCATATATAGTTATTATTTACACCATTATACTCATCCAAGTAAGGTGGTGGTGGAAAATAGATTACACCACGGTGTGGAGACGGTATACCTTACGTACGCACGCGCGGTGATTTCATTTTCCGTAGGATGGATAGATGGTGAAATAGGGTTGTTTCATACTTATAATAACATATCAGTATATTAGTGATACTTATTTTATTACTTCATAATGAAACAACCTAAGAAGAAGAAGTGGAAGAAGAAATAAAGTTGAAAGAATCGGTAACGGACATTACCTCTTCTTTGAAGCGCATCTTTGAGTCCTCTTCTTAGGGAACTAAAATTTATCTTTTAAGAAGACCAGGACCTATAGGATATTTCTAGGGAAGTGTAGAAGAGAATTTGGAAGGGTTTGGACGAGCTTTAAGGCTCAATGTGGTGTTAGGAAGAGAGGGAGGAGGTGCCCTTTTATAAGGGAGGAGAGGGGCTCCTTTGGAAAACTAAAAATATTATTTTATTATAAAGTCATATTCGGTTTTAAATAGCTCCAAATTGATTTATTTAGAAGATAAGGTGGTTATGGGTCTAAATACTTTCATCCAATATAATTCAGACATGTTTAGGTTCCTATTTTAACCTTATCATTTATATTTAACTTTATGTTAGATAATATTACTTTTACCGTGTCTTTTTTGTGTTCTTACACTATAAGGTTAATAAACATACTATAACAAGCCAAACGAACCCCAATTTGTTTATTATTAATATATATAACCATATCTAAGTCATTTGGCCAATCCTTAGATTTTTAGGAATAAAATAAAAATTAATAATATAATATATATTTTAGAAACTATTTTATGTCAATTTTGACACTATTTAGTAATTGATTTTTTTGAAAATTATAACAGAATTATTAGTTCTAAAAAAGTTAATTAAATCAATACTAACATGTCATAGTAACCTATAAAATTATTGGAATTCATAAAAAGTCTGAAATTATATTTATTTGTGTGTTTATAACATCAATTATGTCAATATTTCATTAATAAGATAATTACTGCATCATCGTTGTGTCATATATTAATTAAATTATTTAATGTTCAAAAATTACAAATAAAATACCATTATTTAGGAAGCATTTTTAGATTTATAATGAATATTTATAGTCGAATTTATCTTATGTATAACCCTATATTAAAAATTAACTACTTATTAAACTTTGATTTCAACTATTTTAACCCTTCTTTAAATAAATTAATAATAAATGTCCTATTCTAATCCAAGTGGGCCTAAATGGTCATATTATATTCATAAAGTTGTTTTGGATCGAATTACACTTATACAATAGAATTAGGACATGTGTTAGGGTAATAATAATATCATTTTTACCCTTAATTACCCTATTTACTTTTAACCGGGGTAAAAAAAGTAAAAAGTTACTATTCACCAAAAAATATTTTCATCTCATTGAACCACATTTTACTTACTGAAATCAACCGTGTCTCTCGGATTTTTGAAATTCAACTCACAGAAGCGGTAAAATTATGTTTTATGAAAAATTCATTTTTATACACTACCACTTTGTGGTTTCACTATTCATCAAAAAAAATGAAAGTTTCCAAAAAAAATACCAAAAATTAGGCCTAAGCTATATTTGATATTATGAACTCAAAAGAGATTTCTATTTTACCAAATTCAAAACATATCAGTTGCATTAATTAATTTAAAAATTAATTTTCGTCGTCAGAACAAATAGTGTTTTCTTAAGAGATAATAACTATCAAACGATTGATACTTGTTTATGTCTGGTTTAAATGTGAAATTACATCCAATGACCAACATTGTATTAAATTGTAAAAATATATTCTAAATATACTTTAAAACCACTAAAATTAATAATTTATCACTATTAATTATTTTAATTAAAAAGGTTATTTTTAATTAAAATTTAGTAATTTTCACTATTCATCAAAAAATGAAAGTTATCAGAAAAGTACCAAAATTTCACCTTAAGCTAATTTCAATATTCTGAATCCAAAAATGAAGTCCATTTTGAAAAATAAAATTTACAAAATTTCAAAAAGTGGTTATTACTATTCATAACGGCTAGTTTCAATAATATTTTAATAGCATATCGTTGTTTAGTGAAACTCGGTATTGCGTACTACACACACTATCGAGGAAGGTCGTGATTGGGTGTAATGCAAGGCAAGTCAAGGATGCATGTTGTGCAAGCTCCTTTTGGTGTAGCATACAACACAAGACATTAATGAAATTAAAAAGAATATTTTTCATAAAATCTCGGGGTGTTACACTTAGTATAAGCTATAATAGTTTAAAAATATTCTCAATGATCCGTGAATATTTTTATGGAAAAAACTATGGTTCTCTAAGATTACATAATAATTCATATGAACCCCTTCACCTCAAAGTCGTTAAATTGATTCTCTCATATCTCTATAAGATCCATATTATATAGTGTAATAGATATATGCTCCACACTAGGTAAGAACAAAATCAAAAACTTAACCTATCCCATGGGTGGTAACCTGTATAAGTCCTTGGGAAATACATCTAGGAACATGTCACTAGAATACGGAGATACTGATGGATGCTTCCCTCTATCATTAAAAATTACTGTAGAAAAAAGTGTTATGACTCTAAATTGCTAAAACAATATAGGTCCTTCATAACTAGTTTTCATATCCAACTCTCTAATATAGACATAGTCATCCCCCTCGAAAAATATAATTCCAAACATCAATGAAAAAAATTGATATAGTAGATACATCACTACATGTTAGATTTTAATTATAGTCACAAACTATAATCACTGTTTTCAGATCACTCAAATTTATTATCTATTAGTAATTATATTTTTTTAATAAATGTTTATCATTCTAAAATTTACATATGTAGTTCAATTTCAATGTAATGTGAAATTTATCAAATTTGATGCACTATCCGATAGAAATATTAACATCATTTAAATACATTTTCAATGTAAAAAATGAAAAAAGTCAATAACAAGAATCCTCAAGATACTAAAATGATATTTTTTTCCAATCAAATATTTATCAGATGAGCATGTTTCTATTACCGAATATATCAAGATGATCTAAATAGTTTAACCTAGGTATCCTAGATCAACACCCAAAACATCTTTTAATATATACCTATTTCCAGGTATCAAGTTCTAATTCTGAATATTTATTGATTATTATGTAATTGGAGTAAATAGGTATATAATCCACCATGGTCCACTTCAATATGATGATCAATGAAAACTCTACACCATAAATTCATAAAAAATTATTATTTGGAAAATATATATGTTAACCCTAGAATCTCATCAATATCGTTGATCATAAATTGAAAAGTTACATACATGGAATTGAACATGGAAAAATGTACAATGAAAAAATACGAAGGATATTTTTAGAGATTTACAAGAATACTCACAGTGGTAGAACATGAGGTGATGGGTTCGCGGAGGAGGTGGGTTCATAGAGGAGAAGGACTTTATAGTAGAGGAGGGATTCTTGTGGAAGAGGTGGTGTATGTGAAGGAGGTGGGTTCCTTGAAAATGAAGGGTTTAGGGTGGAGGAGGGGTTTTGCATGCGGTAGAGGTGTGGTACACAGAAATGTTGGTTTGAAGAAGGAGGTGATGTTCAAAGAGTAGGAGGGCTTCATGACAGGAGAAGAGGGCTTTGCGGTGAGGGAGGATGGCTTCACAGAGGTGGAGGAGGAGGAGTTGGCAGTAGTAGATGAGGAGGTGTATTAAATGACATGTTTCAACTTCTTTGAGTGTTAGAGGTGTGTGAGAGAAGGATAAAAGTGTGTAAAACTTTTACCAACACTTGCGATAAATCTCTAAAAAATGTAGGTTTTATCAGTGTTAAAATTTAAATCGCTGATAAAACATGCCACTGTTAGTGAAAAAAAGAACTAATAAAACTATATTGATTATAACTTATTAAAATTTATATATATTTATAAAATTATATATATAATAATTATATACATATTTATTGATAATAATAAATATAAATATATCTACATATATATATTTATAATTATAAATTTATAAAAAATATATTCAATATATTTATTATTATATATAATCAATATATTTAATATATATATTTATTTTATTATTCTTTGATTATATCTATATTTATTTAGAATTATAATTAAAAAAAATTTATATATTTAATATAAATTTTTTATTTTTTAATAATTATAAATATATTTATATTTATATTTATATTTATATTTATATTAATAATAAATATTTATTTATTTGTAGTTATAATCACACACATATATATATTATGTATTTTAATAATCATAAAATTATAAAAAATATATTTATCACATTTATGATTTTATAAATATATATAATTAATATATTTATTATTATTTTATAATTATATAAATATATTTGTATTATTTAGAATTCTAATTTTAAATATTTGTATTTATTCATTAATATTTGTATATATTTATAAAAATATTTATTTAATTATTTAAATACATAATTGTACTAGTATAATAAATATATTTATTATATTTTACAATGAAAAATATATATATATTTATAATAATAACGATATATATTTTGATTTAAATTTTTATATATAATAAATATATTTATTGTATTTCTATTTATATATAATTAATATCATTATTATAATTTTATATTTACTTATATATATATATATGTTTTTATAAAAAACCCTTCAAAAGACCAAGTTGTGATTAATCACTTTTGAAACACGAAATGATGATACTTTCTTTAATGAATGTAAGAAAAAAAACATATATTTATAAATATATTTATTATAATCCTATAAATTTATAACATTATAAGTAGAATAAATATATTTATTATAATTTTATAATTATATATATATACATATATATTTAATTATAAATATCTTAAAAAATATTCGTATATAATTATAAATATATATAGATATATACCTATTAATGTATAGATCATAAGAATGACTCCCCATATATATCTGGACAACATGAATAGTGACGGTGTAATGTGTAAATGAACATTCATACAGAATACCTAACTTATGAATGTAAATTATATTCATTTATGAATATATTTATTCACCAAATCCATTGAAAACTCACACACACACACATATATAAATAAATATATATATAATTATAATTTTAAATAAATATATTAAAAATAATTTATATATAATACTATTGTTAATAAATGTAATTACTTTTTAATGATTTTTTTATAATATTATAATTATATATATATATAATTATAATCTTATGAATACTTTTTAAAAACAATATATATATATATATATTTTAATTATTAATAAATATATTAATTATAAACTTGCGTTTTTATTTATTGTATACAAAGACACAATATTTTTTATTATAAATATAATAATTTTATATAATTTAATAATTTTTTTATTAAAAACTTTTTTCAGCGCTTTATTTAGTGCTGATAAAGGTAAGATTTATTTGCGCTTTTAGCTACTACTGATAAATGATAGCTTTTTATCTGTGATATCTAGTTAGGTCTGATAAAAGCCGACACACCTCTTGACCCAGAATCGTGGTAATGATTATTATTAAATCTTAATTAAGTTTCTAAAATAATAAATATTGTCTTATCAGAGTGAATTATTATCATTTTATTTTAATTATCACATAATTGTTAATTTAGAAATTTATTACATTTATTTAGATCAATAAGAAATTCTTTATAATTATCATTAATTATATATATGTTTCACATAGCTCGTATAACTATCTTATATATGAATTCTTAATTCAAAATTTTATTTTCTTTATTAACTTTCCCAAATTAGTATTTTATATATAATAATATTTCATTACAATTAATATATAATATTATATATAATCATTATTTTTATTCACATATAATATTTTTTATACTACATAAAAAATCATATTATTATTAAATTCAACAACCATCAAATTTATTCTCATAAAATTTACACATTATTCTTATAATTATCTCATAAATTAAATAACCATCTTAATTTATATATTTATTATAATTTAATAATTTATATATATCCTATTTACTAGATCAAATCGGTATTTTATAAACAATCATGTTTATATTTTTTTAATTAATATTACATCACTAATATATTATATACCAAAATGATATCTTCATATTTATCTTATGAATTATCATCTTAAATTAATATCGTATACATCCATTAAGGCTATGTTTTTATTATATTTTAATGTTCTCATTAATAAATAATCCATAATAGGTAACATTTGATTTTATAATAGGTAATATAAAAAATAAAAAAATTAATATTAAACACTAATTTAAATAATAATAAAATTATAGGAAATTACAAATTTTCTAGTCCTTGATCTTGATATCATCAACCTTATCATTGTTACAGATTAAATGGTAAATTTTAATGCCCATGTTTTTCTCATCACCATCGAGTTTAGTTCCAATTTTCTGATGAGGTTAATCATGTCATTTAGGGTGAGCAAGATCCAAGATTTGGGAGATCATGGTCTATTGATCTTGAGGGCATAATGATATAACATCAATTATCGAAGTTCTTTATTGAGACTGTAGTTTAGCATTAATATAGAAAAATTCCTACTATAATGAATATGTTTTCTGATATATTTCCTAATAAATTTCAAGGTTACCACACCATACAGATGACGAGATTATTATTGACATGATCATAGGGAACAGTTTCATCACCCTTACATATTATCATATGACACACAATACGTTGATGTAAATAACTATTAAATATGTGGATCTTAATGGAAAAATATTATTTTCTTGAGATTTTCACCTTGGACTTCAATGGTCCTATTCTCAAATAATCAAGACATTTTCCTCTGAAATTATGAAAAATATTGATTAAAAATCATGTGACTACCTATAAAAAGAATGTTTTTTCTAGGATTGATAATATTTTTGATCAAATTTGTGGATCCTGATAGTTTCCTAATATTGTCCAGAGATCGAGGTACCATCAGTAAGAGTCTGGGAGGATGATATTTCTATGAAAGTAAATTCAAAATTAGGTATAGAAATTGTGAATATTTGGTTAGGTCATTCTATCATACTATCGCTACTATGGGGTTTTTTCTTTGATGAAATAAATGATTCATGGGATATTGAATTCTTCATGATTTTTTTTTTGGATGATATTTTTGTGTATTCAATGATGGAGAAATAACAGACAGATCATCATGATATGGATCATAGAGCTAAAATTGAATATCATATTCGTGGAATTCAATATAAGTATGAATATTGGATCAATAAAGAGTTGTTTATGGGTGATTTATAGTTTAGAGGGTAATCACACTAAGTCATAAAAATACTTAGGTAGTGATTTCATAGGAGTAACCTTTGAATATTTTTTGAATTGCAAGATTCATAGGTTAGGATGGTTATTACAACCATTTTTTTTGGGATTTACTTAATATTTAATATCCTATGATAGAGGTGAAATATAAGGTTATTAAATTTTTATTCAATTATATGTGTTGTAGATCATTAAAGAAGTGGAGATGAGGTTGAATTCAACTATTGTTCTTATTATTCTAGAACAGTGTTTGGGTTGTCATATTTTTGTGATTCCCATGGTAGAAGAATATGATGTCTTCAAAGGAACGAGATGTCGGTGGTGGCATATAGATCTCATTAAATATTCTCCCTTTATATAAATTATCTCGTGCAAGAACAAAAATATTCTGTGGTGGTTAAATCTATCTAGAAATGGTGTCACTAAATTTTCATATTGTGGTTTACAATATAATCATATCTTAAAAGTCTAATCTAAAATTTTAATCAGAGTATTATTATCCTTTTATAGTGATCTATGATATTTATTCATAGTGTTTTGAAATTTATATTTCTTACACCCCTCAAAAGAGAATTTGGACACCAATTCCATTAGCCCAAACATATCGACCCATTCTTTGATTGAATTAGTGGAAGAAAAGTCATTGATGAGTGTGTATACTAGGATGTTCTTCGAAGTAAATGATGTTCATAGGGAAGTCTTTTAAGATTTTTTGAAATATGATTCTTCATTTTATGTTTGGATTCATCTTGGAAAAGAAATAGTCACCAATTATTATTATATTAGTGAATTACAATATTGTGTGGAGACCTTGGGTGAATTGTCTCGGTCTCATAAAGGCATATCATGTTTTTAAGGCAGATTAACCATTCAGACCACTCTAAGAAAATTGTTTATGAATATTATACATCTGAATAGTTAGTATATGACCATTATGACTACCATGATGTATCATTTTGGAGACATCAATTTATGATATGATGGATGAGGTGGTCGATCTATGTATTTAAATAATCATTCCATAGTTACTAGATGATTAATGTTGAGAATCAGATACATGCTCATTTATTGAATATGTTTCCCATTTCAATACATATGTGGGATGATATATTTAGGGACATTATTATTGGTTTACCATAGACTCATAATGTGAAATATGTTATCATTGAGATTATTGATCAAATTACCAAATCAGTTTATTTCCATTCTATTAAGGAGATAATGAAGGAGGAGGAGATCAGATATCAGTATTTAAATATTATTATGATGCTAAATGGGAAACCCTATAACATTGTTTCTTATATAGAAAAAAATTATATCCTAGTTTTGGAATGGTTTTCATGAGGTAATTGGTACCAAGTATATGTTTAACATGAAATATCACCATCATATGGATGAAGAGTCTCTGATAACTATTTTAAATATTGAGTATATGCTTAAAGTGTACATGATTAATATTTTTGGATCATTGGAAAAAAATTTCTACTTAGTAATGTTCACCTAAAACAATAGATATTAGGAATTGAATAAAATAGAATTATTTAAAGCATTGTATGTTTGGCTATATTGTACTCATTTATAATGGGTAATTTTGGGTGAGTGGTTATTGGTTTTAAGGAGTATAATTCTAGAGATGATATAGAAGTTATAATTTTTTCCAAAGAGGTAGGTGATATATCATAGTCAATATATATTCTATGAAAATATCCATCATCACTTATTGGATGTTGTGACAGTTGATCAATTTTTGCTCTTGGTTTTTATCAATTGACATATCTATATTTTAACGGACATAATATGCTGACATCGAGCATTGTTGGAAATTTTTATGTTATCAAATGTCATGTAAATGTGGTACATCATTTAGACATACCATCTCTCTTGACATCATTTCATGATGTCTTTCATGTTTTGTAACTTAGGTTGTACAAAATGGAATTTTCTCATATGTTATAAAATGTTGATATTGGTCATGTGGTTGACATTATAGTGGTAACTTTTTTTTCTAATCATGGATCATGGTAATTATTTTTGTAAAATGATTTAATTAGTGCATATATAGTGTTAGTTTGAATTTGAAAGAACCATGTTGTGGGAGTGTCAAGTAAAATTGATGAATTGGTGTATTTATCTCAGTGTGAGCCTATAATCATGTTGATTTCATTGTATATAAAGTGTCTTGTTTGGTATAATTTTGACACCCTCTAGGTCATATATATACATTTTAGTTTTGAATAATTTTTTCCCTATTCTATTTCTAATGGGTGTTAAGAGATAGGGTTTAGTATTGAGAAATTGGTACCTTTTTTTACCCATAGTAGCTTATGAGAACCTTGGGCGCAATGATTTCTTAAGGAGCATCTCCCTTTAGAATTAGAGAATTATTTATAGGATCTAGGTGGAATACAAATGTGTGTTTGTTACTGGGATTACTATAGTGTTCAATCTATGCAGTTATATTTATAGAAGAAAATACATCTTCCTCATAATAGGAGTCATCCAATGATTAATTAGTCATGGGATTCTATCCCAATATCAGGGGAATAAATTAAATTAGAGTGAATATTAGTTTTGGAACAAATAAGAGATTCTAGATATCCTTGTGATATCAATGCAATATTCTTCATGATTTAAAGGGATGTGAAGTAGAGAGTGTCCCCAGAAAATACGAGCTAACCACGGTGGGTTCTTACTGAGTTTTCTAAGAATGAATGATCATGTATTCTTGACTGGTAAGTTTTTAAGTTATCTAATTATATAATTCATATGCTTCTAAAATAAATGCATACGGCCAATCACTAATATTATTCATCCCTAATGGTGGTGGAATCCAATATAACATATTCATGATGATTTCCATACTATAATTTCGATTGATATTTATTCTAGTGCTACTGTAGGACCTCTTACCCACACACTTCAATTATATGAGAATAAAGTCCATATATACATACCATATATTAAAATAACTATAGAAAAACAATTTTAACCATGAATAATGACAATATTAAAAAAATGTTGAGTCACTTATTTTGGATGGGGAATTTAGGTTTAGAGTTCTAGAGTGCTGGGGAACACATTTAACTAAAAAATCCCAGATCTATCTCATCAAATGTGAATTTCTTTATACTATAAGATAAACTATATAGTGATTAATATTCTATAAAAATTAATAACAGCATTCTCTAAATGATAAATCCTAATAGACATAATGTGTATTATACAATTCTCTACAACTAGGGGAAATGGAAATATATGAAGGGGTAAGCTCAAATTATCAATCATGGTAAAAATAATTAATAACAATAAAAGATAATATGTTAGGATAACTTATGAATAAATAATATTGTTGGAATATTTAATCAAACTAAATCCATAATCAAATGAAACTGTGAGCATACCATATCCATTGGTGAAATATTACTAAATAAACACATGGATAACCCAAAACTAGATTTTTAAAAATAATATGCATAATGGAGGATAGTAATTCCACATAATGATTAAATAATTCATGTAATTAGACATAATGATATTATTGTTATGTCCATGTGTTTAAGAAATATTGTCTTAGTGGAATTCATACTCTATAATACCCAAACTAATTTATCCAATGAGACCTATCAATGCATTTAGGGACTATTGTGTCCCGACCCATTAAAAAATTTCCCAGTGAGTTATTCACATGAAGGAATAAATGATATATAACATATAGAACTAATATCCAATAATTATTAACAAATACACATATTGGAATGAAAAGTAGATATATTTTGAAAAGATTCCCCAATGAATAAATAAAATATTCTTTTATGTAACTAACCCTCAATCTAACACCCTATAGAGAAAGAGATATATTTTTTATGATAATAGTTTAACATATAAGTTGACATATAAAATCTAGGTCAACACCCTTCAATTTATAAGGTGAAATAAAAAATATTCACAATTTGAAGGTACTCAATGAAAAAATTTGTCTGTAATTTAGGAATATACTTGAAGACAAAGGAAGTGATGGAATTATTCTAGTTTAATCCTATAAAATAAAACAGTATAAAAGAATTTATATAGAATTTATTAATAAATATATAAAATTTTAAATAAATATAAGTTGTCAATACAAATAATATCTCATTGAAGAAACATTTTGATACAAAAAATCCTTTGTTTATGGTAACATGAGAATAAAATGCACATTTGATGTGTGACATGAAAATAAAATGAAATAAAATAAAATATATTCATTTTAATTTCATTCTATAATTCATTAAATACGCCACATAAATGAGTATGTTCTACCACATGAAACATATATAATGTAAAATTGAAAACAAAGATAGATAATAATTAAAGAAGTTGATATATTCAAATAAAATACCCACCAGCGATATAATTTCAAATGGATAATAAAATAAAATAAATAATTGTTGAATAATGATATATGATTTAAAATTGGGTTTAATTAAAAACATTAATAGTAATCATGGTGTATAGCATAAACATGACTTGCATAATTGAAATTTAAGATAAAGAAGACTTATGACATAAGAATCCAAACCCATTGGAATATTTAATTACAAATGAAACAATAAATATATTTATTTAATAGTGGGTAGTGATAACAGTATTTAAATATGAATTATGTGCAACATTTACTAAAACAATGGTTTATAATTTTAAATGTTTCTCAATAAATTAAATTGTTGAATTTTAAACCATACTTTATTTCACAGCATGTAATAAAGTGATACAATATACTATATAACAGAAATTTATATCTTTATAAACATTCCCCAAATATTATTCATAACAATAATCTTAAAAAAATTATTTATAACAATTCTATATATATATTATTTATATTTTATCCATTATTAATATTTGGTGTGTATTATCTTGATCGTTGGGAATGAGATTCACAATAGTTGGGTTGCTCATTAATAATACCCCAATGTTAAACAGTCATAGATAATATGAGGCATAAAAGTAGATAAAATATCTTGTTTTATAATGAAACTTTCTCATCAATTATTATTTTATTTTTTGTAGGAAATTGGAATCCATGTCGGATAATTTTGTTAATTTTATTGATTAAAGATGATATTTTAACTATATGTTCATTATATAATATAAATTTTTCTAAACCATTAAAAAATTGATTTTTATAATAATAATATAATAATAATTTTTTTATGTTCCCATAGTAATCCATGATTTTGTTTCATATAATTTTTTAGTTAGGTGTTTAGGCTAATTGAATCTTTAACATTCAACAATTCAATGGTTGGGTACAATTATGATATTGTAAATTTTGAAATATTATAATATCAATATAAGAATAATGATATTGTTAAGAATATTTTTAGTTTTGATTAATATATTATGTTTTATTATATGTATAATAAAAATAAAGATGAAAAATATAAAAAAACCTTTATTTTTTGTTAGTGATACGCCTCACATCACACAGTCGATGTTCCTTTTTTTAAATTTTTGAGGTCCTGATGGAATTAAAAAATTCCATTAATTAATACAATAATAGTTGAATATAATAATCATAATTATATCATTATATATAAAATATGACGGTAGTAATGTATGTAAAAAATAACATGAAAAATATAAATATTAAATGATACTCACTTTTAGACATTGAACATTATTTTGAATGTATCCTTGAAAATAAATGTCATAAGATAGAAAATTGAGTCCATAGGATTATAAAAAACAATTAATCTTATATGATAAAAAATTGATGATTTTATAATATTAGTTAGATGAAATGTGTTTGGAATTAGGGGTTGTAATTTAACCCTTTTATATTTAATGAAAAGTAAATTTTGTGAACATCAATTATTCTCTAATAATGGTATGATATTTTCAAATAGAAAATAGTTCAAAAAGTGAGATATATTGATGTGTGGTGTGAAAAGTGTTCTATAAATCCTATAACACATACTTTCACACTTTTTTAAACATATTTGTAGTCAATTTTTCATATATTTTTAAATTACCATTTTTATTATTACAAGGGTATTTATTTATTACTCATGTAAGTAATGTTTTAATAAAAACATAAATTAACACCTGAATTTTTTTAGTGTGTTTCAACTAAATTTATTAACACTATAATTTAATTAAATATATAATTAATTTAATATTAACTTTTTAGTTATGTCTATCTATATATAGTAAACATATTATGTAAAAAACTGACGTCTTCAACATTAATTGTTCTTAATAATTTTTTAGATTTGAATAAAAATTTAATGAGACATAATTTATAGAATTATATTATGTAAAACTATATTAAATACCCCATTTAGAATATATTATTCAATTTATATTGGGTAAATTTATAAAAAATTTATGAAAAAATTTATTGAAAATTATAGTTTTACCATTTTCATAATCACTAAATTTAATCATAAAAATCATACATTTATTGAAAAAATGAAAATGATATTTTAAAATTATATGATCATGTTTATATAAAATATGAAATACATTTATTGGATTTAATTTCTTTATGGGATGGATAATAATTTTTTTAATATAAGTGAATATTTGTTTGGAGTAAGATTCTTATTCTGTTTCAAAATGATATTCTATGATTTTATAAATACAACATAGTAATTTTAAATTATTAATATTACTTAAAAATACATAGTTCATATATATAAATAAAATTTAATAAAAATTATTTCATTATCGTATTTTATATTTCTATAAGTGTGGTGATTTTAGTAATATTAGTATATTTCACTATTCAACTAATAACCAATGTTTTCTAGAAAATCTACAAAAATAATGCTAAGATAATTATGAAATTGTAAATTAAAAAATTAAATTATTTTCTCTTATTAAGATTAAAAAATATATATATATATTTTGTAAAAATTTAAAACAACTAAAAAAAATTTTAGTGGGAATTTTTTTAATGTAGTAGAGTGAAATATATACAATAAATGTGACAAATAACATATTAAAATTTTAATTAATTGATTATATTATTCTAATATGTAGTTACATATCTTCACAAGGTCTATGTGTATAATAAATGAATATTGTATTCTCTTGTGGTCAATGATTGTTGTGTTTTTTCTATCACATATCTTATAGAAATTTCGTCCGGATTGAATTTATTTCACTTTCGAGATCAACAATATAATAATTGTCCCAGTTTATTTTGGGATTGTATTGGAGAAAAACATTAAAAAGATAACACCTTACAAAGAATGAATATATATGCATTATAATTTGTACAACAACTTCTGGATTCCATTTTTTTAGATTTCATAATATGATTTTATCATTTATTACCCACAATTTTAATGTTTATATTATTGTAATATATTAGGTTTTATTGGTTGATAATTATAAAGAAATTTTTAATTACTTTTTTTAGAGGATGGTTAGTTTCTAAACCAATCTTCAAAATGGAATTTCAAGAGTTGGGTATCCTTAAATTACTGATTTTGGATGTAGTATGAGGCATGATAAGAATCTTGGTAACCAAGATTAGTCTTAGGTGACTTGGGAATCAAAACATCTGTTTTGAGAGAAATAGACTAGGGTGCACAATCTGAGAGAGGTTATTAATAAACATGCCCCATATATTACATATTATATCATATAGGTGCATGCGTTGTGAAATATTGTGGTGAGTTCCTAGTAACCGTGAGGATATAAGTAGTGGATTGTGTTCATAGAGAATGATTAGAAAAAAGTGTTCTCCAATCATGAAAGGTGGAGAAAAGTTAGGAAAACAGTTATGGATAATTTCAT
Organism: Viscum album; assembly: GCA_963277665.1. Taxonomy (NCBI): domain Eukaryota; kingdom Viridiplantae; phylum Streptophyta; class Magnoliopsida; order Santalales; family Viscaceae; genus Viscum; species Viscum album. The sequence goes on along the minus strand of OY728153.1, from coordinate 877,046,290 downwards.
CATTATATGTCAAGTTGCATGACCCTATAATATGTGTCAATTTTTTATTTTGATCTTAGGACTCTGAAACCATTCATAATTTTATCATTTCATTTTCTCTCTAACTACTGTAATTACACATCTCAATCCCACTTCTCTTATCCAATGAATGGATCACCTCCCACAAGGACATGTTTCTTGTTTCTTCTATAAAAATGGAACAAAAAAGGTATGGTTTCAAATAATTTAATTTCATTTCCCTGATTCATCTAATTTCCTAATTTATCATGCCTATTTAGTCTAATATTTCATATTTTTAGGATTTCTATATTGTTTCTCTTTTCCACTTGAATCAAACCGAACATGTCGGTGATACTAGAAAATTAATTATTACAATGATTATGGTTGATGTTATATATGATTATTCATAAATTTGATTTCATTTATAGAACCTTTCATTATGGAAAACCCTTATAATTTTGCGCATTTCCCTTAAAACTGATAATTCATTTAATTTTTTTCCTAAATTATGACCAAGATATAGTAGAATAAACTCTTACAAGAGGTTTAGAACATGAGTTGATGCCACACCTTTTCATTTTTTCAATTTATTTCCAACTAAAACTAATTTTTTTGAAACCAAAAGAATTTTATGGTGTGTTTTTATTGATTCTTAGTATTATCCTAGTTTATGACTCCCATATGTAATTATTCCTCCCATTATGGTGTTTTTGTTTTTAAATCCTAGAAGACCTTGTCAATGATTTACATAAAACATCCCATATGGTGTGTTCTCTTGGAAATTATGAAAATATCTTCATCCATTTTGATGAAAACACCTACTAAGGTGTGTTTTCCATTTCACATAAATAATAGAATTCATAGATTGACGACCAAAATTTGTTGGGTTACTTAAACAATTCTAGTCTCAATGGGTTTAATGGATAAAATTAATATTACAATTTCACTTCATATTAAGGACTTATAAAATAATGAAACTAATTTAATTAGTAAAGTAAAAATTACCATTTGAGAATCCTATGGAGACACCCACATGGTTGTTACTTAATGTTAGAAAAATCCATTATATAATAACTATACATTCACCTATGAATTATTCCATTATTGATATAGATTTACTTTTCTATATTAAAGTTCACTTATGAAATATTTATATGGGAACCTAGGATTACATAATACTGCGAACATAGTCTATCCAAATGAAATATTCTTATAGTTTAAATGGAGTGGGTATTGATGTTGTACCCAAATCTATACCCATCATTTTAAAAAACCATTGGTATAACATAATGAATACCAAATATTTTTTTAAAACCATGGGTATAGATCCTTGAAATACATGTGGCGCTCGGGCTGCCGCCCACTTCATATCCAAATCCATATTCCGCTCCCCTCATATGAGCTCAACATCCCAAATCCTTTTACTCGATGAATTTTCTCCCCATAGACATGTACTGTTTTTACATTTCCGGAATATTTTGTTTGTGATCTGTAATATTTCATTCACTTCAGTCATATATTATACCCTCAACCAACCTATGTCCAGTTCTATTCTCTATCATTATACCCTAATTAAAGGAGTTTTTTTATGATCATCTTTGATATTAGATTAGTGAGGTCTAAATCCATCTTCTATTATTCTAGAGATTATTTTCATTTTTATCTATGAATGAGATTCCATTAGATGTTGATACTAATGTTGAAATATTATTTTAATATTTTCCAATACCAATATTTCTAATTTTTAGTGATAAATAGATTTTTTTTTTATTTTGGGGATTATTTTATCAGATCCATAACTATGTTTGTTACTTCATTACTACATTATTAATTATATTTGTACATGTTTTTATTATTTTTTTCCTGATGGAATATATATTCTTGGAAAATATTTTATAAAATTGATGTTAATTAATAATATTATATTTTTTATTAATAATATTCATGCTTTTCGAAAAGATTATATTTTCTTTTAGGAGGAATCAACTAACCGTGATGACTATAAAAATGTTGGTACATCTCATCGGAAGGAAAAATGAAGATGGAATACTATCCCTTGTTCCACAGAATCCATGTGTAACATTCCATTAATTACCATATATCAAAATCCATTCATCTCTATAAAAATATTAGAAAATATGAGATGGAATTATTTTTAGAGATTTAAATGTATTAATGAGTTGGTTTATTCTGAATATTGATTACCATGTCAGGAATATGATGCATAATATCCTCATATTTTTGGTAAGGTGTGTAATGTCATGTTGGTTCTATCTTATGGTGGTTTTAATCTATTTGTTTATATACATATTGTCCATAGTATGATGCAGTATTTTATTCGCATTTATAATCTTACATTGTGGATGTGTATGAAATAAGATTTCACTTTCTTGGGTATAAAAATATTTTTACCTTATGGTCATGGAAATTATATAGACATCTACTTAAATTCTTTAATAATAATGACAAATCATCATTGGGATATGGATGTGTGATCATTTGATACTTCTTTAAAAAAGATATTTAGATGCACGCTTATCTTTTATGAACTATAAATGATTTCCCTATTTAGTAAATTATTTCTACTTAGATAAAATAGGTAAAACTATCATGTCCTATTTATATGAATTATACATGATCAAGGAGGCTTAAATGTCATTGTACATTTAGTTTAATAGGGAATCAAAGATTCTTTCCTTAAGATCATCAATATACGATGAATATCTAAAGGATTGATAATACTATTGACATGAACAAACAAGTAAATGTATTTTATTAACTTATGTTCTTAATGAATTGAAATATTTATATTTTCATTGGAGAAATTCCAGATAAAATATATAAAGTAAAAAAAATTGATACTAAAACCACATACAATTATAAAAAGATAAGTATCTTTTTTTATTTTTAATATTAGTTTCACAGATTATTATATTATTGTTTAGAAATAAATAATTGAGAATAATATTTGTGAAATATTTATTTCAGATTATTTAAATAGATAAGGGAAAACCAAATATGACTTTTAATCTCACTAAAACATGTTGTATTGGGGTATTCGATAAGAACTACATCTTGTGTGTATCAATGAAAAAAAATGGAAAGTTATTGGTGATTATTTTTGATGAACCCTTTAAATAAAAATCAACTTATAAAAGCATAAAGTCCTATAAACTCATTATCATCACATATTTCTTTATGAATTTATTGTAATAGAAACCTTAAAATCACTATCCAATAATGTATTGGTGAAAAACATTCACTTATTCCATTTTTAGAGAAAATTGTGATAAGATTTTGTCTAATAATTTCGTGACAAAAATATAGATAGGGGTGCCATTATTTTTTTGTGAGATGGAAAAAAAATTCCTCCATCATTTTTCACATGTATTTTGTATTTAAAAATCAATATTTCTACTAAAACACTTCTTTGGGGACCCATTTATTTTCATTGTTTGTATCCTAATGAAAAAATATGTGAACAATAAATTTGTATTTCTAAAACAATAATCATCTTGAAGGTTCCATTAAGAGATGTTATCTAGATTAAGAATATATAAATATTTAATTAATGAATTTTTCTGATGTGATTTCAAGATATAAGTAGACAATGAGAAATCAATATGATTAGTATTCACAAATTGAACCATCATATAGATATCATCCTATAATAGGAGGAATTCCAGGGTTATAAACATTTCACTCATTAATACTTGAAGAGTGGGATATGATTCATCGTACATTCTTATTTAATTGTGGTTTGTTTGATGAATATATCACATAAGTGATTTGAGTATTTATATGTTTTCTCAAACTATTTCATTTAACATATACATTCAAATTTTATTATCATTTTATGCAGGGAGTATAAAAAATATAAATAGAGTTCATTTATCTTTTCTTTTGATACGGAGAGAGGATTTTCTTATCTAGGACATTCCTTCATGGATGAAATAAATGTTATGACTAATAAATTAATTAACCTAAAATATATCTAACCATTTTAACTGTATTACTCATATATATTTCAGGTATTGAGTTTAATTATTGAATCCATTTATAATGAATTAAGAGAATTGAATTTTGGTCCCAATTCATTAGTTCTTGAATGTAAATCATCAATCATAAGTGGGTATAAATTTTTTACAACCTATCGAGTAGTGAAAATGAGAACCCAACATGATGGAGATATGTTATCTAATACAACCTAATGTTATAATAGTGCATCAAATATTTGACCCCAATATAAAAATGTTTCTTATTAGAGACTTATTAAGAAAATATTGTTATTGTATTACAACTCTCTATTTTGAGTTTCCATGATGAAATGTGAATGGTTTGATTAAATGATGAATCATGGTACATTTTTTTAATTATTGTAGATTCAGAGTTACTCACATGAGTCGAATCTGGGCTACCAATGAACCGTAAATTTTATCACTAATCGAAAGAGTGGTTTATGTGAAAGATCATTTGATACCAAATTATGACTTTATTAATAAAGTAATCCCAAGAAATATTTTTCATGTTTTTTGGGATAAAATGGATACCATTGAAAACCACAATGGTTTTGAACAAAATATTTCATTTGATGAATCATGCTTTCCCATAGTGAGAGTTCATTTTGAACCTATGGTGGTGGTGGGTAATATATAGAAGAAAAGATATATGTTCATAGTTCATTTATTTTACTTTGACATTGATTATCATGTTGGTATAACTGTATTTACTTTAAATAAGTTTTTGTTTTGAATGATATTCTTATTTTTTTCATTTGTTTTTTTAGTTCATTTAGATTTATTTATATTCATAAAACCAGGTTTAAAATATGTTTATATTAAGTTTATATCATGGTTTTTAATTATTGTTTCTAAAACATGTTACAATATTCTTTATGACTTATTTTACTTCTATATTGAATGCATGCATTTAAAAATCTATTTTCGAAAAATTTATATTTTATTATTTTTTTTATTATGAAAAATACTATAGAAGTTTTGTGGAAGAAATCATTTAATGATGATTGAAAGATGTGTGATCATGGATTTCCTCCTCTTCTTCCATTAGTGGGTATAATAATTTTCATATTTTTCTTATTCATTAAAGATAACGTCATGTTCATATTTTTTATGAATTTTTTTATAGACATTCAGTTGCACCAGAGTTAGCTCCTCATCATCCAACTATAATGGTTGTGATATGAGATGATCCTAGACTAGAATAATCACCATTCATTCCTATTCCCACCCCAACCCATCATTATAGCACCCATATACCTCCCCTTTTAAATCCTACTCTTGAGCCTCTATGAATCTTACCACCATTTCCTCCATCATATTATAATTTATCGTCTACTTTCCATACATTGTACATGCCCTCTATTGTTTTGTTCTCACCTTTACTATATCATATCCTTCAATGTATCTACATCCCTACTACCCATATCTGGAAATCTCTACACCACCTCCATTTTATATTATCTATCCAAGAGATAATGATTATATTCATTTAGAATCCAATCCAATGCATGAATATCACCCAAATAATGAATTGGAACCAAAATATCATTCAAAGGATACTGATTTTGGGCAACCCAAAATTCCATCAGAGCTTACTGAGTAGCGAAAATATTTTTTATAGGTATGTATACTTATATCACAAATTTTTTTTCCTGTTGTTCCATGAATTAATTATTATTTTTTAATTGATTCTTATTCTACGGGGTCTTTAAGAAGGAGATGTTGGTGCAACCATATGGCAGAATCCTAGAATCGACAAACACAAATAATGTTGAATTATAATGAATAAAATTAGATGATAAATAAAAAGGTTTGTCACTATAGATGCTTCATGGGATCTTAAGCAATATACCATGATATAATTCTGATGGAACTAATCTCGTGTAGACAAATCGGTAATGACATTAAGGATAATGCACATGTGAAGATATGGGTAAGAAAATTTGTTGAATTTATATATATATTGTTTTTGTATTTATATGATTTAATATGTTGATTACAGTTCCAATTTAAGTTTCTCAATGGTGAATCTTCTAGGTTTTCAATATTGATGGATCATGGGGAGTTATGGCAATCATAAATGCAAGAGTTATATATTGGTTTTAGGAGTAGATTCGGTATTCATTAATGGGTGTACCAATATTCCCCAACTATCCAACAAAACAATATCAAAAAATTATCACTTATTAGAAGACATATGAGTTTAATGTATTCTTAATATTTAATGGTTTTCATATAAAATTTTATTTATGTTAATTTTATTAATTTTTTGTTTTTAGGAACCGATATGAAAAACAAAAATAAAAAAGAATCAATGACATACTGACACATATTGGGGTGTACTACATTGTTAAAAATGAGAAGTTCCATATACTTTAATATGAATAGTAATAATATCTAGCCATATATTGCTACTTAGATAGCATTTCAATCACAAATTTATGTTTTATTTTCATTAATCCCTTTAATAAAAGGATATGAATACCCCTTTCAAATGACCGAATTGTCAATTGGATTAATGGCCTTATGGCCTAATGACCTAATGAACAATTGTCCAATTAACTTAATGGAATTTTATCCTAACGACAAATTATCCTAATGACTTAATTTCCAGTTGTCCTAATAGACTAATGGCTTAATAGCCAATTGAACTAAGGGCCTAATGGGAGAATTGGCCTAATGGCCTAACGGCCTAATGGACAATTGCCTAATTTACTAAATTACTGCTAAACATTTTCCAAATTATCCTAACAACCTAATGTCCAATTCACCAATTCACCTAATTCCAAATATTAAATTGAGAAATTCACCTATTATATGAATGGAATAATTGACAATGGGCCAATTTGGCCTAATTTCCTAATGGACTAATGGATGATTGGACTAGTGGCATAATGAAAATTTTCCGAATTATCCAAATGGCCTAATGGAATAATTACAAATGGACTTAACAATCTAATAGTCAATTGGTCAATTGTCCAAACGAACAACTGACCAATTGGCCTATTGTTCTAATGGCCCAATGGAAAACTTTCTTAATGGCCTAATGATCAATTTTAAAAATAGTATAATGGAGAATCTTCCTAATGGAAAATTTTTCAAATGTTATTATTGCCAATATTAAAATTGTTTTAATAGACTAAGGACCTAATCTCCAATTTTAAAATAGGTCAAATGGCCAATTTCATAACTAGCCTAATGGCCTAACTACCAAATTTCTAATTGGTCTTATGATCTAATGGCCTAAAGCCAAAATTGCGTAATGGGAAATTGGTATATTTCCCTAACAACCTAATGGCATAATGAACAACTTTATAATTTTCATAATTACATAATAGAAATTTACCCAACGGACTAATCTAATGACAATGTAATTCCCTATTTCCCAAGAAGACTAATGTAAAATTGGTCTAATGTCCTAATGGGTTAATGGAAAATTGGCCTAATGGTCTAATGGACAATTGGCCAATTTGACTAATGGACTAACATTTTACGGGCCTAACATTCAAATGGTCAATAGGAAAATTTAACTAATAACCCAATGGTCAATTAGCTGATTGGCCTAATGGCCTAAGGGCATAAAGGACAAGTGGAAAAAAGGATTAATGGACAAAAAGACTAAAGGAATACTGGTCAATTGTCCTAATGGTATAAGGGAAAACAAAAAATTGTACTAACAACCTACTGTTGTAATGTCCTAATGGAGAAATGTCCAATTGGCCTAACAGAATAATAGCCAATTGTCCAAATTTCTTAATGATCAATGGGTCATTTACCAAATGGGCTAATGGAAAATTGGAAAATTGGTATAATGGCCAAACTTCCTAATGTAAAATAGGTTAATCTCCCTAATGACCTAACATATAATTGGTCAATTTACATAATGGTACAATGTCCTAATCGAATAATTGCAAATTGGCCAATTTTTACAGTGACCCATTTACCCTAACGACCATAAGGCCAATTGAAAAATTTACTTCATGGCCTACTGGACAATTGGCCAATTTTTCTAATGGAATAGTTGTATAAAAGCTTAATGGTCTAACGACCTAATTTTATAATGGAAAATTTTCCTAATGGTCTAATGTTCAATTTCCAAATTGGAGTAATGGACTAATGGGATAATGGCATAATAACCTAATAGACAATTGGAATAATGGACCAATGACAAAATGTCTTAATGGTCAATTGAACTATTGGCCTAATGCCCAATTAGCATAATGGCCCAATAAAATAATGGATTAATGACCTAATGGACTAACGACCTATCATCCAACTATCATAATGGACTAATGCCCAATTGACCTAACGATCTAATGGGAAATTAGTCAATTTTCTGAATTTCTTAATGTCCTAATATCCTGATAATCAGTTTTCCTAATTGAAAAATGGCTAAATGGCCTAATATCCTAATAGAATAATTTAAAATGGGTCTAATGACATAATGTCCAATTGGTCAATTGGTCTGAGGATCTAATATCCAATTTGTCTAAGGGCCTACAATTCAACTGTCCAAATGTACTAATGGACATTTAGCCTAATGGCTAATGGTCTAATATCCAATTTCATATTGTTCTAACTACCAATTGGAAAAATTTCTGAATGGGCTAGCTACCTAATGAACTAATGACCTAAAGTCCTAACAACCTAATGGACACTTGAAAAATTGGCCAAATAGTCTAAGGGCGTAATGGTCATTTGTAAAAATGGACTAATGGTCTAACTACCAATTGGCTAATTGGTTTAATAGAATAATAGACTAATGAAAAATTGGGAAATTGGAACAATGGCCTAATTGTCCTAAAAAAAACTATCCTAATGTCTAATTGGCTTAATGGACAAATGGTGCAATCACCAATTGGACTAATGGCCTAAAGGAAAATTGAATTTTTTCCTAGTGTCATAATGGATAATTGGACTAATGGACTAATATCCAATTGAACAACTGGTATGATGGACTAATGGCCATTTGTACAATTTCCTAAACAACATGATGTAAAATTACACTAACAACCAAATATAATAAGAGATAATTTACCTAATGGTTAAATGGCAAGTTGGCCAATTGTCCTGATGGTCGGATGTCCAAATGGTCAATAATAAACATTACTAATGGAATAATGACCTAATTGAAAATTTGCCTAATCTCCATACTCCCTAATGGATTAAAGACCAATTAGGAAATTTTCCTAATGTTGTAATGGCCAATTAACCAATTGTACAATTAGTGAATTGGAATAATGGATTAATGTCCAATTGGTCAATTGTCCTAAGGACATAATGAGTCTAACGACCTAATGGAAAATTGGACAGTTGACCTAATGGCCTAATGACCAATTGGCATAATCGCATAATGTCAAATTGGCCTAATAATATATTGTCCTAATAGACTAATTTTCAATTGACCTAAGGGCATAATTTCCAATTAGCCTAATGGGAAAATGGCCTATAGAAATAATTTCCAATCGGCATAATGGCTCAATGACTGAATAGATTAACGAAAAATTGGACTAATGGCATAATAACCATTTAGCCAATTAACCTAAATGTATAATGACCAATGGGGATACATGGAACAATTCCCTAACAGCCTAATGTCCATTATGTATTCAGGCCAATTGGAATTCCATATGACTAAGAAATATAGTATTTATATATACAGAATATGAATTTTTCAAAAATACATATTTTGAATTATTCAAATTAAGGCACATATTTTGATATAATTGAATCCACAAAAAATGATTTTTGTCTATTGATTTTGTGAAGGATTAAATATTATTAACTGTATAAAATTTAGATTTTCTAAATACTATTCATAATATGTTGAACTATATAATCTTTATATTTAATAAACATTCCATATATATATAAAGGAAATTCTATATAATGAATAATATGAAAGATTTAATATTATGAAGTGAATATAAATAATTTATATTCAAGATTACAGAATTTCAATAGTGAGTGGATAACATTATAATGTATTTCTCATTAGTATTTATTTATGAATTTTCATTAATGTTTTTTCACATGTTTAAATTTATGAATTGTTTATTCATTTAAAAGTTATTGAATTTTGTTATTTATCAAGATCATAAAATGAATACATTGTGAATATGTGTATATGTTATTGGTGTAAAAAAAATTAATAGATTATCATACATGCAACCAAGTAGTTGTACACCATGTATAATAATATATTTTGTATTCATATACCTTGAATATAGTTTATAATTAATTTTACTCGACTAAATTTCATTATTGAATATTTTTTAAACAAATTAGTTGTCAGGGTTATGATGAATTGGAATTTCTCATGAATTTGGAAAGCTAAGGTAAATGGAGTTTATGTAGAACTTTCTTCTAGTATTAAATATCTAATTAAATTTATATTTATATAATTTTTCATTATATAGATTTAAATAAAATTCTAGAATTTTAATTCATTCGAGGTTTATGACATTCATATTATTCAATAGTTTTTTATTATAGTAATCAATGTCATTTTAAGAAAGTCTCGTTGGTTATTGAAGTTTGTATACCTCATGAAAAAAAGATCTCCAGTTGGGGGGAAATGATAGGAGTGTAGAAAATGTACAAAAAAATAAAAAGATTGAAATTTATTTTATTTATCATTAAAATATTTTTATGAAATTCATAAATAAATATATTCTTTTTATTTTCAACAATATTCCCTATAGGCCTTTGATGATAAAGATGATGAAAAATTCATTCCAAATGATATTTTGAGTCAGGTATTAGGTGAGTAGCTCCAAGTGATCATATGAAGTTGACCCCTGAAAAACATCATCCCAATATTCACTAGTCCTCATTAAGATCTTATCAATAATGTTATAACATCGAGCTATAAATCTCCTAGGAAGAAGATGATGATGTCAAAAAATAGCATTAGAAGAGTATGAAAAAAGTAAATCGAGCATTAAAGACATCTGGAATGATATTTAATTTATAATTAAATCAAATCCATGAGTGGATTATACTATTATTGATTTATATATGGAATCAATGTGCTCTTTCAATGAATCCATGATTGATGCCAATGAGGGTCCTTGTGGAATCCGAGCTGATGGTAGTGGTGGTGGTGGTGGTGATGATCCTATTGATGTTGTTGGTGATGAAGGTGTTGATAATGGTGATGATTATGCAGATATTTTTTGATGAAAGAGATATTGACCCCCAACATTTTTGACATAAATGTAAACTAAGTTGAGGATGTTGATTAATGACTTGAATTGAATTATTGTATAGATGTATATGTATGTTATAATATTATAAATGGGTTAAAAATTATTATAACTTGTATGTTGAATAATAAATGTTCAATATATGTATCATGTTGAATGTGTACTTTTGTTTTTATTTAATTAACAGGTTCCCAATGGGATGGAAGAAAAGCTAAATCTAACAAAAGATTATAGGTTCCTATATCAACGGTTTAGTGAACCGTGGGTATTAATTTTCATCTAGGAAAAGTTTTTCTAATGGTTTGTAGAACCGTTTGTATATATGTATACACATTTTTTTTGTAAAACCATTTGTGTAATAAAATCTATAAGACTACACCCATAGTTAATATACAAACAATGGTTATATCTCTATACTAATACCTCCCAAATCCAGGGTTCCTAAAGCTGTGGGTATAGGCTATACCCACTGTTTTTGGGGTTATTCCCATAGTTCTAAACCATGGGTATAAATTTTTTTCTATCAGGGATATAAATTATGGTAATTTTGTGTTATGGTTATGAAATCCATAATTAAATTATATAACAATGAAATAGGCAATCTAAAAGGTTAATTCCAAATAAAATTCTTGGGGGTATTTCATATTGAATAGACATTAACCATGGAACATCTTTTTTCTAATTAAACTCACTTCATTATGAAGCGTATTATAATCCATCAACAAATTCATATATAATAAAACTATATATATAATGGAAATAGTAATGGGTAAATGTTTTACATGCCATGGTAAGATTTGTATTCATGTTTTTCTTTCATGTGAAATCAAAATGAATGTCACTTGATTCATTGATGTGATTTCCATAGTGTAATCCCATATTATATCAATTCATTGTCTTATAAAAATAAATTCATTGAAATGGAATAGTTGAATCACCTAGAAACCCTATAAAACATGAATGCCTAGGATCATCTCTGGAATTAGACTTTATGAGCTCATGCATGAAATCTCATAGACTGTCTCCTTAAATTAAAATTCTTCCGCTATTGGGATTAATAAGGAAATTATCCTTGGTATTAGTTAGAGAACATTTGGAATGTGGAATATTAAGGGTACATCCCTCTAATTTTACCCAACACATAAAAACTACTGAAGAGTCACCATATTTTGGATTTCAATTTTGATACACATGATGACATAGTGTATTCCATATACATCCTTAGTTTTAGTAAAAAGTAATATTTGAACACCATGGGTGAATTCACCTTGATATTTGTTCTTGGACACATAGTAATATATCCAAGGGTACTATGACTAATTTATTATTCTTATGATTAGATACATTATGTATTCAGATGAAGCTGCTAGTATTTATTTGTTCACAGATACCATAAAAAATTTCATTTTTTTAAAATTACACATTGCTATGTCTTATAATCATGGACTAAAATGAATTAGACAACATTGGTAGAGGCCTACTAGGATTTACTAAAACAATATTTAGGTCTCCTCTTGGTACCTGATCATATCTCACCGATTCGTGTTAGGACCTTAGATCATGCCTCTACGCTATGAATTGTATAGGGATTGGACTTGGCATTAGAGAAGTAGATAATGGGAGTGTATAAGCAGCAAATATGTGTTGGGTATTTTATTTATTTAACAACTTATCCATCTATCCCTATTATATGTATTAAATTTATTTTGTTTGGATTTACTTGTACATAAATAATATTATGTTCTTTCATGGTTGAATTTATTTATACTTATTTGGTTTTAGTTTATTATTATCTACTCTTAGTTCATATTATTTATTAATTTAATATATTTAGTAATGAAATAGAGGGTACAGCCTCCCCAATGTTCCTTAATTTTACCCTCACTACCATTCACTAGTCTTTAACACATGGTGAAGTGTTCTTGAGGCCATGTGGAACTTGGGTTTGGTAAAATATAAGTGAATTTGGCCATCGATGTGACATATTAGTATCATTGGGTTTTTTCCTTTATATTACTATATTATGACTGGTATACACGAGACTAATATTTTTTGGAATATGTTAAATAGCCCTTGTGTAGAAACAGAAACCCCACACATCGGGGGAATAATGATGTTTTAGGGGATGAGTTTGTTATTCTTGTTATTTAAAATTATAGTTGATTATTATTTCATAGTGAGTGATTGATTTACTTATTTAAGATAGCAATTTGTTTATGGAAGATATATCTTAGCTTCGTATAGTAGGGGATGATGTGTATTCATGCATTCTTTTGACCACATAGGATTACCATGAAACTATAATTCATGCGTTCATACATTCTGTTTTATTATTTCATGCCTTGTATAATGATAATAATTGAATATTTAATTATTTTACTTATCATAGTAATGGTTTAGGGTTTAAAAAATAAAATGTTTTCCAGAATATAAACATATAAGTCCTGTATATCGTGATGATGGAATAATATCTAAATAATCAGATGTTAAATAATCTAATAGAATAAAATTTAACTATTGTAATTATTTTTCGTGAATGGAATGTTCAAAAATCTAGGGCATTCAATTGGTTTTTAAAAATTTCACATCATCTCGTATGGATGTTTGTTAAAGGTTATTCTAATTACATCACATGGAGAAATTCCATCAATAAATTTTTAATGGAAACTCTCATAACTGTATAATTTATTAAATAACTCAATATTTATAGGTCCTCGGTAACAGTATATACATGTATAATAAACTCCTTAAAAAAGTATGTGGCTATTTTCTTCCGTAATATATCAAAATGTTTAGTGATTCATTCCACTTAAATTTAATTCCCTTTGAAAATAATAAAGGATCTTACCTCTAAAACACGATAATGAATACACATATAACAAAATCCTTATATTCTAATGTCGACCCACATAGGTTGGTAAAATCATATTATGAATATGAAATAAGCCAACTCAGGGTGAGATAAAATCATTAATAAACTAACTATTTAGGTTTCCCCTTAAATGGGATGGCAATTATAATTAGCAGAGTTTTAGATCTATAAATTATTAATGGATACCAACAAAATTGAAATTGGGATGGCATGATTTAAAGATGGTTGGTTGACTTCACCCATAAAAAACGTGTTACATAAACCATTGGGATATATTTTTATTTTATGGGACTGTTATGTTAAGTATCGTTAATAACTCAAATAGTGTTTGATATATGTGTATGGATCTATCATACTGAACATTACCCCTTAATGTGAAAAGGCTTTTATGTCTTTTTGGACTTATTGATATGACACTTAAGTTATTTAAGGTTATAATTACATATTTAATAGTGTTTCATGCTATATATTTTGGATAACATCTTCTTAAACTAATCCAATTTGTGAGATATTGTGGATAATTGATGGTAGAAAGGAAATAAAAAATAAATTTTTCAATAATGATTATTGGTATTAATAAATTAAAAATAATATTATAGTATATTAAAATTTTTACTCTATTACATTTTAATTGAATTAATTTTCCTTGAGACTACATAAATTCTATTTAAAACCATGGTTGAGTTAAGGGATTAAAAAATAATTTAGTGTTGTAGATTGTAAATTCCATAGGATAAGGTTTAGTTTGAGAGTTTACATTAATGTTTCCTTGTTCAAGTATGTGTACATTTAACATGTTTCATAATTGGTTTCTTATGTTAATGTGTACATATTTATTAGGTTTGAAATATTACTAACCATTTATGGTATACCCTATTTTATAATCAATTCCTCTTTTATGTGATATTTATTCCAAATTAAGTTTAGTTACCTTGTGACAATGAGGCATCATTAAGTGATTATGTTGAGTTTTAAGGCACAAGAAGTTCTCTTAACTTTTCATTTTACCTCAGGTGGGACACCTAGTTTTTGGAACAATGCCTCAATTAGGTTAATGGTCTTATGTTATGTTTTATCTAGTCTTAAATATGATCAACATGTATTATTATGTTTATGGGAATGACTTTCCAATGTCATGGATGAACATTTAATATGTTGTTTGAATGTTATTTTAGTAATGTATTACTCAATAAGTATTTACCTACGATAATAGTCATATAGGATAATGAAAACACTGGTTGATAGTTTATGTTTTCTATATCATTATAGGATTCTGTGGTGCTGTTGTTATTATGAATCATTTTAAATGGGTGTTCCTGTTGTGTTGATTTATTATCAATGAAGAATGTATTGTCACAAAAGGTTTAGTTGAGTTATGTAATGGGGAAACTATTTTTTTGTGGTTCAATGGAAAATTTTCATGTATTAATAATGTTTTAGAGATATGATCATGATAAAATATTGATATATGATAGTACATGGCATTGTGGAAAAGGGATGTGTTATCCTAAAATCTAGGTTCATGGGTAATTACTTGGGTAGAGTTAAATGGAAATTAAAATAAAATTAGTAATCCAACTATCAGGGATGACCAATCATAATTATCAAGTTATTTGACAACAAAATATTTAGTTAGTGTCCTGGATTTAATATCCAGTACCAAAAAGTGTGTGAGATTGGAATGGAAGGGTGGAATCCTTGTGGTTTTAGAGACACCCTTAGGGTTTTATTATTTTGGAATTTGTAAATTGTAATCCTCCAGAAGTAGGATAATTTATCATTCATCTCAAAAGGTGAATTTTTTTTTCTATGGATTCTTTATTATAGTAGTTGGTGAGATTTTCAAGTTCATTTAGTAGATGATAGTTTTATTTCATAGGGATTAGCGGGAATTCTTTAGTGATGTAAAAAAGTTGTATTCCCCTAAGGTGGGGTGTGGAAAGATCTTATTGAGATATGAAACTCATGTGAAGGAGATCAATCGTATGAGGTGAAATATTTGGGATGATCATAGTATTATTAAGATGTCAGCGAATACGATGATCTAGAAACATCTAAATTAATTTTTGGATTCCATGTTTAGACAAATATGTGCTTTTGGTTGATGTAAATCATCGTCAATGGGATTGATATATCATAGGATGACAATATATATTAGATATCACTTAGTTTTGATTATAATTTTGAGAAATTATGATAGTTTTTTAGTAGTTTCTGATCAATTGTTAGTAGGTTTTGACCAATTGTCACAATACTACTATTTTATCAACCCCTCAGATGAAGGGTTACATGAAAATTTATTTTGTTATTGAATGTTAACATTATTATTTTTTAAATTTAAATTTTATAAAATAAATATATAATTTTTTGAGGGTATAATAGTTATATATAATGTTTATTGAGGTTAACATGAATAATTCATAATTTTTTTTATTCTTTACATGAATATTTCATATGTTACTAGAGATTAACATAATGATTTCTTAGGTTACTAAATGAAAGCATGAAAAAAAAATTGACCACTAAAGGGTAACATGAAGGGTTCATATGCTATTGAATGGTAACTCAAAATTTTCAGAATTTTTATAGGGATACATGAATTTTTAATATCTTACATAATAGAATAATTAAATATTTATTATGTTAATAAAAGGTGACACAAAAATTTATTAATATTATATAGGGTGACATAAGTTAAAATTCAAATCATGTAATTTCACGGAGTTCTAGGTAGAAGCCTTGGGTAGCATGTGTAGAATATTATAGAATGACTTGTCTAGTAAATGAATCATAATCAGGAAGTGATGATGTGTTGGTGCTTTCAGTGGATTTTTTCTCGAGAATATTTATCTAGGAATGGTTTGAATGTCTTTCTAATTCAAAAATTACTATTCATCTAATTTACACATAAGGTTAAATAGAATTTTTATTTTTTAAATTGTTTAATTAGATTAAGTTTTTATCAATAAATCCTATTTTATTAATTTGAACCAATTTCTAATTGAAATTGGACATAAAGACTTTTCAACATTTAGATTATTTTTTCTTTAAAAACCCACATTGTTGAATGTAATGGAGGATTAATTTCAAATTAATTTCTTTAATTCATTCACTGAATTTTTTAAAAATGGATTCCATATTTTGAATAAGATTAATTTATAATTTCTAATAATGTTAATTCATTTTATGAAAAAAAAATATTAGTGAATGTGATTAAAATTAATATCATCAATTAAGGTTAAATATTGCATAATAAGGTACTTAACCATAACCTTGTTGCCCAAAAGGACCAATAAAGTTGTCAAAAATACATTTCCATTCCATATTTTGACCCTATCCTCACCTTTAACGTATTTTTATTATTATTGGGTCCACATTCAACATGTCAAACGTGGCTGTAATTCTCTTCTCAAATATTTACAAAAGTGCCACTCATCTTTCCCTTTCAAAGGCCACCACATATCACTATTCATCAAACCTTTGGAACCTCTTAAGATTGTCCGAGATCATCCCAATCCACATTCAATCATCCCTACCTTATTCTTTGAAGCATTAACATGGGGTTAAATCTATCCAATGAAGATTTTTTGAAAAAACCAAAATGAGTTACCCGATTAAGAGGTAATGTCTTTTTTGAAGTCCTTTATTTTATTTTATTTCTCCACCCTCCACATTTTCAAAAATGATTGTATAAAAACACCATTATAATTAATATAATAGGATTATCTATTATAATTTTTCAACCTACACTAACACACATCTACATATAATGGATAACAAACATGTTGTTTATGTGTATGGAGAACTACAGCCTCACTAAACAATGATTGTTCCATTTTCATTGTCACCTCCCCTGGTGGACATTATGTTGGAAATTATCTCTATATATGTTATATTATATTTATTATTTAATAAATAATATTTATTCATCTTACAACACATATTTTGTTACTTTCCCATTGGTGTTAATACAATAATTTCGTTAGATAAAGTGTGGACTATCACCCCCTCAATGTGATATGATTTATTCATACACTATGCGGATTATATTAAAAATAGTTTTAATGAATATATAATACATATATGAAATGAAAAATCATCAATAACAATTATATATTTATATTTATATTTATATTTATTTACATATAGGTCTTTTACTTTCTTTCTTTTAACACGCTAAATAAATTGAAATAGCGTTCATCCATATGTGTGGCTAGTCATCTCCATGAACAGTGTCTTAAATTTTATACATATATAATATATAGATTATTATAATACCCATATACTGTATATAAATGATATTTATATAATGTATTAATTTCCTCAAATCATTATATAAAGTATAAAATCCCAAGATATAACAAATTAAGACACATGTAAAAAAATAAATCGAATATTTCCTGAAGTGAAGCCTTAACATAAGATGGTTATCAAACTTATAATATGAGGTAATAATAAAACAATATATATTATTAGAAAAATAAAATGGTTCTTTAAATTATATATAGTTAATTTAAATTTATTATAAATTTGTTTTGAAAAATTATTATGAGATTCAATACCCAAGGTAAGGGGATTTTATCTCACTTTTTTATTTTTGTGACATATATGCTATGTTTGCCAATCATTCCATTTTTTGGTGTATTTAATTATCATGATTGAATTACATGATTATTATACATAAATTTTTGGATATTCACATATAAATTTTATGATATTTCATTCCTCGTATATGTGATAAAAAATTTACCAAATTGATGAAATTGTTTTGTTTCAATTTTCATTCATTGACACCCATGCATTGTTATGCACTAAATTATATTAGAGGTGTATATAATTACATTTTACATGTTATATAATGAATTTATTTATTTTATTGGTATTTTATTCTTCATTAAATTTATTTTTCTTACATATATAGTATGATCCCATGTTAACAAGTTATAAGTGTATATTGAGACAATTTTATCACTTTTCAAGATTATATACGTTTATGATACCTTTGATGAAATTTTATGATTCATATCTCAAGAATAATAATGATACTTATTATAAAGTGGATATTAATTTTTTATTAATATATTAGTACAATTTCATCCAATAATGGGTATAGAAAATAATTAAGAATGTTTTTTTTTCAGAAATCCTGACATTTCCTTCAATTCGGTCGGAAATCTGTATTCTTTTAAAATATTATTTCCAAAAAATGGTTTCCAATAATATTATATTATTATAATATGATCATTAAATTAAATTAATACCAATTTTTATTTCTCAAAAGTTTTCAATGAATATTTTTATCTCTATCTTAATGATTCATTTTTCTAACCTTTTTATCGTGAAAAGGGATTGATCTTTTTACCTCATACAACATGCATGGATTTATCCATCATCAATCCATTAAATATTTCATTTCATGTTTAAGGGTTAATTTGTATTAAAATGTTTTAAAAGTTATTTTAAATGAAATATTTTATAAAAAATCAAGCTTGTTTTTTAATATTTCAAGGAGAATTGTTTTCAAACTATTATCAAGCATCTATTATAAGATTTCAATGAAAACAGGTTTCAAAATGATTTCATATACCATTTATAAGTATTCAATGTATTTTCAATGAAATGGTTTTCAAGAGAAATTCATTCTTATTTCATATGTTTTCGTGTAAAATTATTATCCCATCAATTTCAAAATTTCTTAATATGTATTAAATGTGCTTTCAAAGATAAATGAATTTAAAATGTTTTGAATCTTATTTAAAATGTTTTAAGGTAAAAAGGTTTTCAAATTTATTTCATGTATTCTTTTATGTATACATTGTATTTTCTAAGAATATGTTTTTTAAATGGTTTTATGTATTAAAGGTCTTTTTCAAAGAAGAAAATATATTTTCTTCAATAAACAATTTTTAAATATAATTCTAAATTTATTCCATCTAAGATGACATCTGATGATGTTACTCCTTCCATTATAGGAAATGATCTATATATTCCGTTAATATCTATTCAATGAATTGTTTATTCATAATATCATGATCTTTATCAAACTTGTTTCTCTTTCAGGGGTTATATGTTTATGAAATCAATTTCTTTCCCATAGGTTATATGTTTATTAAATCTATTTCCATTTCACAGGTTATATGTTTATGAAATCCATTTCTCATTCATAGGTTATAATTTATATGAAATGATTATGAAAATTGTATCTATTTCCATAGGATATTATATGTTTACATGTTTATGAGACCCATTTCATTTCATGGGTTATGATATTATTTTATACGATTTTGTGGGACATGTATGTATGATTTCACTATGAGATTGGTGGGACCAATCACTAATGGAAATATTACCTATAACAACAGTTTGGTACCATTGGTATAGGTTCCAAAACCATTGGTATAGCCTATACCAACATTTTGGGGAGCCGCTGGGTGATTTGGTGTGGGGAAATACCTATCCCAATAGTTTGGAGAAAATAGTTGGGAAAGAACTATCCCAACAGTTTTCAAACTATTGGTATAGGTATTTCCCAATGGTTCTCCAAACCGTTTGGATATGTCTTTCCCAACAGTTTGAGGAAACCTTTGGGATAGGTAAATATATAAAAAAGAGTTCCAGAGGAGTTTTGAACCCACAACCTCCATGTTATATATCATTGACATTACCATTATCCTAGTGTATACTTTGTGAATATATTTAGATAAAAATAAATATAAATATATTTATATTTATATGTAATTTATATATTTATTTATTTGACGATATTCAAAAAATTTACTCATAAAAAATAAGGGCACATATCCCAACATTTCTCAAAACCGTTGGGATAGGTCCCACCCTTTCCCAACAGTTTCTCCAAACCATTGGGAAAAGTGGCCTCAAAGTGGACTTTTCCCAACTGTTTGGCCAATCCATTGGGAAAGCCATACCCTTTCCCAATGTTTTGGCCAAACAGTTGGGAAAATTCCACTTTGAGGCCATAATTCCAAATGTTTTGGCCAAACCGTTGGGAAAAGTGACCTCAAAGTGGGCTTTCCTAACAGTTTGGCCAAACCGTTGGGAAAGGGGACCTATACCAACGGTTTTTACAAACCATTGGTATAGAAGAGATGGTATAGATTAGATTTTCAGTATGAATATTTCACTCTATTTTATTCGGTAATGACATATATCTCATTAGATAGACTAACATGGTATTGGGAATGAACCTGGACTACTAAGATGTCCATGGGAGTGATCCATGACTACAAAGTTGGTATGAGGATTGAACTCATTCTACCAATATAGATAAAGGATTGAACCATGACTACCAAGATGGTACGAGGAGTTTACCTATATTACAAATATGGTTCGTGAAGTGATCCCTTTTTTACAATATAAATCATATTATATATGATTACATTTCTTCTAAAATTACATGTTTCATTTCTATGTTATTATTTCTTTTCTTAGGTTCTTAATATTCTTTTGATTCATGTCTTACGAACTATGAATCTATATTCCATGATTCATGTATATGATCTTTTATATATAGGGTATGATCTTTTATTTTCAAGATCATGTTCTCATACCTTTATTGTCATGATTGTAGTTACATATCTCCATTTTTTACTCTTACTGAGAATTTGAGGTCAACCCTTTTTCTGTTTCCTTAAACAAGTTGTGAAGATATGTATTCTTTTTGATGTTTCTAAGAATGGTTCTAGTCAAGAAGAACATAGTGGGAAATAATGTAGCCTTCTTATGTATCAGTGTTTTTTTTCATATTTCGAAATGCACTAGATTAGTATGGTAATTTGGCGTCTATTTGTTATAATTTTTTTTATGTATTTTGCAAATTGAATGAATTGTTAATGTATGAAAATAGGTTCAATATAGTTTATATTAGAGAAATGATTAGTTTACCATTGGATTATAGGATCATAAAACCTTAGTGAGAACCCTAAGGACATTTCTAAGGATAAGTATAAACATAATAAAAAGCATAGGAAAATGTCATGGATTGTTGGTGAAGGAAATAATTAATGGATTCTTAGAAATACATCAATTTATGGATGCTACAAGTTAATTTGTTGGTTGAACATATTTACTAAGGGGTAAAAACACTGAGAAGATGTTTCAGGCATGATTGAGGGTAATTTGGTACAAGACAATGAGCCTTTTGCAAACCTATTTTGAAATTTTAGTGGGATATGATTTGGTAATTCAAAAACTCTTCATGAACCATCAGGAATAATTTTAAAATAAGTTGGATATTAATAACATAGTATAAACCTAGGGTTTCATTTATAAATAAATGTGTAATAATTTTGACATACTATAAGAAAATTTTCGTGAATACGTGATTCCTCACTATAATATCTATTTATTTCTATATGAATGTTGGTTTTAGTCAATCGATAGAACCCTAAGGAACCATATTAATAGTGATTTTTATGGGAAATAAAAAATAAGTTCCTATTATGAAACAAAATGTTATGGGATATGGAATGAAAACCCACTTTTATATTCTCACATAACATTCTCAAGATATGAATCATTGTGGACATCAAGATGAAAAAAAGAGAAAAAAAATCTATTGAGTCTTTGATGAGTAAATTCCACCTTCTTTAATTGGGTCCTATGATACACTTTTTAATGAAAAATGGATCAGTAATACTAAAAATATATTCTCTATTCTCTAGTGTTTAGAAAATGATAAATTTATTATTTCTATCTATCTGTTAGAAGGCGAAGTAGACTAGTGGTGGAATATAATAAAAAAATTTAGTCAGTAATATGAGATTGAATCCATGAATTGTGATGTGTTTAATAAAAATATTTTCCAATAAGTAGATTCCTCATATTAATTCTACCAGTATTTGGAAACTATTCTTTGATTTGAATCTAATGAATGATGAATCAGTTTGTACTTATAAGGAAAATTTTACTTGTCTTGTGATGTATGCTTTAAGAATTATCATCCAACATAAAAGTAAAATTGATAGGTTCTTCAATGGATTAAAGACAATGTCTCTGAAGGAAATTGTCTATAAAATACTTTAGTCACTATGAAGAGACTATGTATTGTTTAATAGAGGATGATATAAAGGTTTGATTTATGTATTAATATAATTGTTTTGACAAGAAAATGGATATGGATTTTAATGAAAAATAATAAAATCATGATGAGATGTTGATATTATTCTTTTTATGTAGTAATTATGGGAAGAATCCGGGAGGAAATTTCCTTAAAGGGGGTAATAAATGTTTTAATTATGGAAGGAAAGCCCATCGAGCATTTAATTTTCGATGTGGTAGGAAGAAGTTATTTAAAATTGTGATTGGGGAAACGAAGATAATAATTAACCTCCCACGATTCAGTTATAAAATTGTAAGTAGAATGGAAATGAGGATAACCACTACCCAATCCCAAAGGCGGGTAATGATGATCGATGTCAACAACTAATGAAGAAAATGGATAAGGGAAAATCTCGTCCAATCATTGTTTCTGATGAGGGGTGCAATAATAATGTGATGAAATATACACTTACCTTACACTCTAGAAATGATAAAGGCATATTTAATTTTTTATCTACCCACACTTTCATATCTAATGAATTTAATAAGGGTGTTAATATTCCACCAAAATAATTAGATGTGGAATTATCAGTAAATACCCTTATTAATATGATGATTTCATCTCCATTCTCTGATTCCTCTAATTTGGATGATTGTGGGAATATGGTTCCTCTAAATCTTATCATTACTCTTTTTGATGAATTTGAGGCCATCATAGGCATGGATTAGCTTCCTATGCATGAAACCCACATAAATTTTAATTGAATGGAAGTTACATTTTATATTTGAAAGAATCGTATGACCATTGAACCATGTGATGATATGTACGAACAAACTGCGAAGATTATATCTAGTGTGTGAGTTTTAATTCCAATTCAAAAGGGATGTTTATCTCAAATGGTTGGGGATAAAATCCACATCGATAATATTTTAATTGTTCATGATTTTGTGGATATATTTTCTTAAGAGTTTCTCGGTATTCCATCAGAAAAAATTTTATTTCTCAATAGAACATATATCATTTTCTCGACCAATATAAATTCTTATATTAAAATGACCTTGATATAGTAAAAGTAATTGAAAAATAAACTCAAGGAAAAACATTATAAGTGAATCATTCTACCTAGTGTTTCATCATGGGGTGAGTCAATTATTTTATTGAAAAATAAATATGGATCAATGTTGATGTGCATTGATTATCATGAGTTGAACAAGATCACAATCAATAAAAATTATCCCCTCCCCAATACTGAGGACTTTTTTGATCAATTTCATGTAGATCAATACTTTTCTAATATTTTTCGTCATTCTGGATATCATTAATTGAGGGTGAATAATGAAGATATACCCAGGATGGAATTTTGTATATGGTGTGCACATTATGAATATATAATGATTCCTTTTGGTCCTACTAATTACCATGATATCTTCATGGATTTAATGAATAGAGAATTTATATATTACCTCAATTAGTTTGTTTTGGTATCTATAGATGATATTCATATCTATTCAATGTTAAATAAAGATAATGGAGATCACATGATAATTTTATTAAAGACCAAAATGAATGAGAATGTATATGAAAAAACTATAATGTATGAATTTGTCTACAAAAGGTTTTTTGTGCCATATAATCTCTTTTTATTTTATTGTAGTTGATCTTTCAAAGACATAGTCTATTGACTACTTCCATAGACCAACCACTGTTATTGTGATTCGTAGATTTCATGGTTTTGCTAGATATTATAAATGATATTTAAATAACTTCTTATGAATATCTAATCCTCTATCCAAGTAAACTCAGAATAGTGTGATGTTCATATAGACAGATGAATCTGAGGAAAATTTCAAGGAACTGAAGACCCGATTAGTCACTACACAAGTGCATACATTTCCCGATATTGGATAGGAGGTTTTAAAATAACGATATGCATCCAAGAATGGATTTGAACGTGTTATTTTACATTATAAAATGTTTATCACTTATTCCTAGTAGAAGTTCAGGATTAATGGGGAAAATTACCCAACTCTCTATTCAAAGATAACAGTGGAAATTGTTTCTCTACGGATATGTAAGCATTATCTTTATGAAAAAATGTGTGATATATATACCCATCATAAAATTATGAAATATACATTTTCACCTAAAGAGTTGAACATTCTCCATAGAATATTTTTAGAGTTGATATTGGATTATGGTGGCTTAATACATTACCACCCTGGGAAAGGGAACAAGGTGGTCAATTCATTGAGTCGAAAGGATAATAATAGCTTATCCATGAGGAGGATAAAAAAAGATCCAATAATTCTAGATTTTCAAATGATGGGTCCATAAATCATTAAGGAATGGGAAAATTCTTATAATTCTAAAATGAATGTTTAACCCTTTATCCATGTGATGATTAAAGAGGAATAGAAGAAAGATGAAGAGTTGTAATAGAAAATCATAAATGTTTCTGAGTTTAACTTTGATTAGGATAGAATGATAAGTTTCAGTAACGGTATATTTTTTCCCTTCATACCAGACTTGAATATGGACCTATTATATTATGCTCATATTTTGTCATTATATATTATACACGGAAGTACAAATATGTATATTGAGTAGAAAGAATACTTTTGGTGGGAGGGAATGAATAGATATATCATAGAGTTTGTATGTTTGTTCATGGTATTCCAACAAGTTAAGGATGAAATAAAAAATTCTAATGGGTTGTTGCATCCATTACCCATACCAGAATGGAAATAGGAAAACATCACAATGGATTTTTTCATTGGACTACAAAAAATCATTAAAGGGTTTAATTCTATATGGGTGGTAGCCGATCTCATTTCTAAGTCACCACACTTCATTGCTATCAAAGAATAATTATCTATATCATCATTACCTGATACACATTATAAAAGAGGTATAGTTTCATGGAGTACCACATTATATTGTATCATATTGGTATCTGAGGTTTAGTTCACTATTAGGGAGAATTCTTCACTAAAACATTATTCTGAGTTGAGTTTCATCAATAGATTTAATCTTCATACAAATGGTTAGTCTTAAAAAACAAATAAAACCCTAGATAATATATTGAGATATTGTTACCTAGATTTAAAAATTGGTTGGGATCAACAACTTCCTCTAGTAAAGTATTATTACAAAAACATCTTTCACTGAAGCATTAAAATTGAGCATTTTCAAGCCCTTCATGGGAAGAAATATTGTTCTCCAACGTGTTGTGATGAAGTTGGAGAAAGAGAGCTACTAGGACCTGATATTGCTGAAGAAATGGTCAAGAAGGATAAAACCATTAAATAACATATAAAGGATGATCAATGATAGTAGATAATTTATTCTAATATCTTTAGGAATCATATATAATTTGAAGTTAGTGGAAATTTGAATCTATGAATATTTTCCCGGAAGAATGTTATGAGATTTAGGAAGAAAGGGGAACTAATCCCTAGGTATATCACTCCCTTGGAGATTTTTGACTACATCATTGTGATATCCTATCAGTTTGTACTTACTAAAAATCTATCTAATTCTCATGATGTGTTCCATATTCCTCTATTGAGGAAGCATATACCCAACCCATTACATTCACTGAACTCAGAGGTCATACTATAGGAGAAGTGTCTTTCTTACAAGGAGAAACTTGTTGAAATTATAATTCATGTAGAGAATGTTCTATGAAACAAGACCACTCACCTAGGAAAAATTTTGTGGAGAAATCACCAGTTAGAGGAAGATATGTGGGAACATGAGGATATGATGAAGCATAAGTATCCTCATTTTTTACCCTAGTGATGATTTTCAAGGGAAAATTCAATCGGGGAAGAATATTAAAACCTGAGTTTTATGGATATTTTTTTCTCAAATAAATTTAATTTTCATTCGTATTTTGAAATTTAAAAAGTAATGCGATCATTTCACATGTCACCGACCTGGTATAAGTTACCTAAAACCAACTCGATGTACATTACATGAAACAACAACTTGGTGTTCCTTACATGCAACACTGATGTTTCAATTATATGTCATGTTATTATTATAATTATTTAAAATATACAATTATAACATAGAAGCTAAAATTAATTATATAAATTGTAATAACTAGTTTTCAAAAAAAATTATAATTTTTTAATATAAATAAAACATATTGATAATGAAATATATGATTTTGGAAAATGACATTTTATGTTTAAAAATATTGTTTTCTCGAATGAACCGATTTCAGAAATAAAATTAATTTTATATACATATAGATATTTAATATGTTAAATAAAACATCATTTTTAAATATATAATATCGAATTTATCTTATGGTAAATTTTTTTGGATTTTTTTGAGAAACATTATTTTTGGATGAATAATAAAAAATATCAGATTCTAATTCCAAACGGATTTTTCATCTAATTTACTTATATGTATAAATTGTATTTAATTTTATTTAAATTTTTAATTTAAATTTTATTTTTATGAATTTAAAAAATATGGGTAATTTTTACCAATTTCACATTGAAATTGGATATAAAAACATAACAAACCTTTGATCATTTTTACTTTAAAAACCTGCATTGTCTACCCAACTGCAAGATTAATTTAAAAATAATTTCTTCCATTTCAATGATTTTAATATGTAATAATTTATTACATATTTTAAATAATAAAAATTTATAATGTATAATATGTTCAAATTAGTTTTTTACCAAAAAAAAATTGTTAATGTGATTAATTTAATTACATTGATTACGTTTAAATTAATCTTAATAAGGGACTAAACTATAGGCTTAAGGCCCAAAAAACATATAATCTTTTCCAAAATTACTTTTCTAGAAATATTTCAACCCTATAATCACTTGTATCAGATTTTTCCATTTATTTGATCCACATTCAACATTCAAAACGTTGATGGAGTTTTCTCATCAAATATTTACAAGAGTGCACTCCACCATCCCTATAAAAGGCCACAATCTCTCCCACTTATTCACACATAAAAGAACAGCTAATTTAAGAAAATATCTTCCCAATACACATAACAATATCAATCCCTTCCACATAGAAGCCTCCACTTTGGAATAATTTTATACAAGTAATCCTTTTTAAAAAACTAAAAGGAGTTACCCGTTTAAGAGGTAACACCTTCTCTCATGTCCTTTCATTTATTTTTGTTCTCTACCCTCTCCACTTTTTTTCTTTCCATGTTTAACAACACCAGTACACTAATAATAATATTATGCTTTTGTTCAAAATTATTAAACTAAAATTAGACAGACATCCATCTAAATGATGATGATTATACTGTTTATCTGTATAGCGAACTACCACCTCACTAAACAATGATTGTTCTATTTTCCCTACCACCATTGTTGGTGGAAATTATGAGGGCCAATGTATTTATATATGTCACATATTATATTTATTATTTATTTAAAAAAAATTATTTCTTTTACAACACATACCTTTTTTGCTTTTCATTTAGGGTTATTACACTAATTTTGTTTTGAGGATGTTTTGACTACCACACCCTCAAAGTGATATGATTTGTTCATACACTACATTGATTGTATTAGGAATAGTTTTCATTAATATTTAACAGATATATTATATCATAAATATAATATAATAAAGATATATATATACCTATATATATACCTATATATATACATATATGTCTTTTATAGTATTTCTTTCAATATGGCTATTAAACAGAAATATCATGCATGCGTACATAAAAACTACAGTCTCCATGAACGGTGTATTCTGTTTCATAATTACATATTCTATAGATTATTATTATAAACATATAATATATATACATGATATTCATATAATGTATTTCATTTTTTAAATCATGATATAAATTATAAATACAAAATATATAAAAAATTAAGACACATGCAAAGAATAAAGAAAATATTAACCTAAGTAAAACCATAAGATATGATTCTTAATTGTTATAAAACCATATATGTTATTAGATATTAGATTATGGCTCTGTAAAATTTTTATAATAAATTTATATTTCTTAAACATGTGATTTAATCAAGTATGGAGAGAGTCAAGCCACAAGGGAATGAGATTTTACCTCATATTATAATTCTATGAGATATATGTCATGTTCACCACTCATTCGTTTTGTGTGGTGTATATAAATAGTATTACTATATTAAATGTATATCATAATTAACTTTTAGGTATTTACATATCCATTTTATGATATTACCTTCATGTGGTATAAATTTATGAATTTTCCAAATCGGTGAAATAGTTTTGTTTCAATTTTCTTTTTTTGAGACTCATGATTTATTATTCCCTTAAATTATCTTATAGGTGTGTATAAATTAATTTTCAATGTTATATAAAAAATTTAATTATTTTCATCATGTTTTAGGATTTATGAAATTTCTTTTTCTTACATGATGAGTTTGATCCCATGTTACCATGTTATAAGACTTTTTTGAGACAATCTTATCGATTTTCAATATTCTTCTAGATTACACATGCATAGATTAAATATTATGATCCATATCTCAAGAACATTAATGAATTTTTTTCCTATGTTTATTAATGATTTATTCATATATTGGTACCATTTATTTCACACTTTTGTACATTATATAGTTAAGAATGTGTTCATAAAAATGTAGAACATTATCTTCTCTTCTGTTGTAAATCAGTATTCCTTTAAAATCATGTTTTACCAAAAGGGTATCCAAGAATTTTATATTATTATAATAAATTCATTAAAATAATTTTTTACCCTTTATTAATTTTTCACATGATGTCAATGGAATCTCATTTTCACTTTCTGAATGAGAAATTTTTCTAGCCATTTTATCATGGAAAAAATTTTGTTTTTACCTTGTATGACAGGTACACATTTACCCACCATCAATACTTTAGATATTTTTTTTCATTTTAATGCATAAATAGTAATAAAATATTTTTAAATGAAATTTCCAATTAAATGGTTATGAGAAACATTTAATGCTTCATTTATAAGATTTTAAGGAAAACTGTTTCCACA
This sequence comes from Viscum album, assembly GCA_963277665.1. Lineage (NCBI taxonomy): Eukaryota > Viridiplantae > Streptophyta > Magnoliopsida > Santalales > Viscaceae > Viscum > Viscum album. The sequence goes on along the minus strand of OY728153.1, from coordinate 877,016,106 downwards.
TTATTTGTAATATTCCATTATATGTTTTTTTGAAAAATAATTTCCAAAATAATTTCAAGCCTAATATATATGTTTTTAAAGTATTTTCAAAGTAAAATATTTCAAAAAAAATTAATGATTATTTTATATGTTTTCATGAATTTTTTTTAAAAACATTTACAATATTTGTTTATAATTTTTTAAAGTGTATTCAAACAAAAAGGTTTTAAAATTTTTTTGATGATTATTTTATATCTATTAAAGGAAAATGTTTTTCAAGATGTTCTCATGTTTTAGTTTTAAGTATTAATGGTATTTCTTATGATATTTATTTTGAAATGGTCTTATGTGTAAAATCCCAAGAAAATAAAGAATATGACATTTTAATATTTATTAATATTTAGGAATGAAATATTAATTTTATTTTAAAGGGGATGCTATATATAATTGTTTACTTGACACTCAACAATGGGTTTCTCCAATGTCTTATGATGAACACAATGCTGAGTCATACTGGAAAATAATAATATATTATTATTTTAAATTTTAGTTAACGCCTAACCATTGTAATTGTGGGAATGAACATAACTAAATACAATATGATTATAAAGGATTGTTAAATGGTTTTACATTTATCGAATAAAATTTAAAGTCGTAAAATATGAATGAATCTGATTTTAATCATAAATACTCAAATATTCTTTAAGATGTCAATTTATCGCCTTTTGATGGTGAACCGTCTTTAAATATATTTTTTGTCACTTTTATATACTCTATTTTACAAAATAAAATTCTTATTTAGAATCAAGAAATCAATATTTACTTTGGGTAAATTTTTGGTATTTTTTTTGATAAAATTCATTTTTTAATGAGTAGTAAAGAATATTGTATTTTAATCAGTTTAATATAATTTATTTATATGGTTAGATTTTTTTTAATATGTTTTAATATTTATTTAGATTATATTTTTACCATTTAATCAAATTTTCGTCATTGGTTGTAATTTCACTAGGAAATTGGACATAAAAAAGAGCCAATCTTTTGATAGTTAAAATTTCATAAAAACACGATTTTTGTTTTGAAAACGGGAATTAATTTGATATTAGTTAATGAAACATATATGTTTTAAATTTGGTAAAATATACATCATCATTGATTTCGGAATATCAAATATATCTTAGGCCGATTTTTTCATATTTTTCTAAAATCCTTGAATTATTTTATGAATAGTGAAAGCTCTAAGTAGTAGTTAAAAACGTAACTTTTTTATTTAAATGAAATTTTACCAATTATTTGAATTAAATTTAAAAAATCCAACATACATGGTGGTTATCTCTATGTAAAATTTAGTTTAATAAGATAAAAATAATTTTTGGTTAATTGTAACATTTTACTTTTATTTACTCCGGTTAAAGGTAAATATGGTAATTCAAGGTAAAACTAATATTATAAAAATATTAAATTACCCTAACATGGGTCATAATCCAATTGGTTGATACATTTCCAACCATGGTCATCCTTGGGTCGAATTGGGGACCCCATGGAGCCTCATAAGTGTGATAATGACACTTTATATTAATAAATTTAAAGTAAAGACAAAAATGACATTAACATATATATTTTAGTAAATTAATTTTTACATGGGGTTATATAAGTTATCCCTTCAACTATAAATATTCATTTGAAAGATAAGAAATATTTCCTATATCATGGTATTTTTTATTTATAATTTTTAGACATTAAATAAATAAAATAATTTATAGCACAATAATGATGCAATGTTTACCTCATTAATGAATGATTTAAATAAATAAGTTATAAAAATTAAAACAATATCCAAATTCTATCTAATTCTTATTGGATGATTTAATTTAGAACAGGAGTCACCTTATCTTTTACTTTAATGAGCTTTGGATCTTTAGAAACCGAATATCATTATATAATAAAATAATATTTTCAAACATTCCTAAAGAGCCCCTCCTCCCCCTTATAAAAAACCATAAACTCTAATCCATTTCTCACACCTATCAAGCCCTTTGACTCATCCAACCTCTACCCAGATAATATCTCAAGATCCATCTCTTCCTCCTAGAAGCCTTACCTGTGGTTGAAGGCACTTCATGATATAATTTTGGTTTAAACCAATGAGAGTTATCCGATTTAAAAGTAACATCTTCTCTTAAGTTATTTTGTTTAATTTTACTTCTCCAACCCACTAAACTCTTTTTATTATTTTATATTATAACACCACTAGTATCTCCATTATACTAGGTTGTTTCTATGATAATTATTCATACTACACTTACAAATGCATCCATCTAATGGGCAAAGAATATATTGTTTCTGTGAACGCAAAACTACTACCTCTCGAAACAATGATTGTTCAAAATTCTCATACCACCTCTTATGGTGGCCATTAAAATGGAACTATATTTATATGTGATATATATTATATTTGTAGTTTTTTAGGCTTATTTATTTTTCATTTATAGAATACTGACGTATGCCTATTGTGGGGCATGACAAAACAATATTTTGTTTACCTATGTATAGTATGGCAGTTGATCCTAGGTAGTCTCCTGAAGAGGAGTGCACACAAAACAATGTCTTCACTTTTTGTTGGTTTTCTTAAAAATATTGGTTTTAATTAATTTGAATGAATATGAGAAAAACAAACAATAGAAATTGATGATTTTAACAAATGATAACGACGGTGATCGGATTGGGTTCGGCTTGACCTAGTGTTGTGCCATCATTTTTTCCAAATTTTATCTCTTCTTCTTCTTTATACTGGTAAGAGAGAGATTCATCTACCGAGTCCTCTCTCTCCCTTAGTCAAATAGATGTGAAGAGAATTTTTTTTTCTATAACCTTATATTGGTCTATCCTCCTTCCAATGTGCTTAGGGTTGTAGAAGGTCTCTTGATTAATTATAGAAATCCTAGACCTGGAATTGTTATTCACTAATAAACCAAGATTTTGACATACAACCCTACACACATGCTTGACAATTGCTGAGAAATCACCACCCAACCCTAATCTTGTTCCACCGTATACAGATTAGAATTGAGTGGAGGGAGATGTGATCATCGACCAAAGAAATTTATAATTTCAGAATCAAAAACTTAACACTACCACATTAGGAATTTAATAATTAATTAAGAATTGAAACCAGAATAAGAAAGAAGAATAAATTTTATTCATTTCAAGCACATAAACTCAAACACAACATAGAGGTCCAGCCTCCCCTCTTTCCGATCACTCAAATGAAACTACCCCTCCATGGATGGGGTAATCGAGATGATGTGGGAGAGGATAGACATTTTAAAGTAAAGAAAAATAAAAGAATGAAATTGAATGATGCTGAAGAAGAATTTCCCTGAGTGTCCTCTGGCTTCCTCCCGTCTCCGATTGTGGTGTCCCAGAAGGAATGGGATGGAATATGGGATGCTTTGAGGAGGAGGATCTCTCCTCCTTTTATAGCCATATTTCTGTCCTCTGAATGTTGTCGTGTTTGAGACCCAATACATGACCTCTTCACATGTTGATCCCTTCTTAAATGTTGTTAATAATTTTTTGGGCGTTCCCCCTAAAAATCTCAGTGGACTTGGACATGTATTGCGAGAGTTATGTCCATTTGACTCTAAGAATTTATTCTGTCCAGTCAGACTCTCCAAAACGCCAACCCACAGATTAGGAAGCTTTAATGGACCCTCAAAAGGCCAAATCCCATGGCCATTCCTTCATAAAATATGCTTTAAAACTCCTTTCGCGTCCACCCACTGAAGATCACAACATTGGGTCCCATCATGAATGTGTTATGAATCCCACACCAAAACTAGGTAGAACTGTAAACAGTTTTCTTTCTCCCACTTGTCAACTTCTTTTGATCTTCCATATGGCTGATTCAACTTTTAGTCCGAATATAGTAAATTAAACCCTGGATATGTAGAATAAGGAAAAGATGTAATTTTGAAATTTGGATTATTTTAGATAATGTTATAGCCAAACTACAGAAATAATTTAAAACTATTAAAAATACAAAATGGCCCATTTTTACTATTCAGCTCAAAATAACACCAAAATCCTAAAAATGAAACAATTCATCTTAGAGGAACACTTTTGTGGGTTTAAAAAAATGATATTAAATATAAATTAATTGAAAATATTTTCTCTATCAATTCCCCCACATTTAAACTATGCTTGTCCTCAAGAACAAAATATTAACATGGAATTCAAAGGGCACCAATGTCACCAATATTTAAATTTCAAATGAAATAAAGTCAAATTATTCTCAATGACCAATCAAATTTTCCAGTTCCCCAAAAATACCTATTTAATTTTCCATTTTTCAAAGAAACAATCAATTCATGCATTTTACTTTTCCCCTTTGAAAAATAATGGATCTTCTCCTTTCATTCATTGAAGATTCTCAATTTATTATTATTAAACATGCCAAATCATGATCTACCTCACTTTTGAATCTTTTCTCTCATCACACTTGATAAAATTAATAGTGGAGTTAGGCTCATATCATGAGAACATGATCCTTACACATAGGCTTGTAAAGGAACTACTTTCTCCACTTTGTAAAGACAAAACACACATAAAATCACGAGGACTTGCAATAAAGTTTCAAATGACTCTGTGGCTTAGGGTTGGTGGGTAAATGATTGAAATAATTTAAAGGCCAGAAGTAGGAGGATTGACTCTTAAGTACAATGCATGGTTAATCAAGTGAAAACACAGAATGAACCTCACTCAAATCCCCTTGAAATGTGAATCACAACACTGCTACCCTTTTAATGACATGGGTCATGAGTCAATAAATGATTATAAAGAATCATATCATCCATGTTATCCCTATTATTTTGTAATGCTCCAGAATGGAAATGTTTTATTTTCTTTTTTTGTAAAGCTCCAGACACGAACATCTTTATTTTGATTTTTTTTCTCTTTTTTTATGGAGAACCGGATGAAATGAAAGAAGCATAATGAAATGATGACTCATGCCCAATTTTCTAATAATACATTTCCCAAAATGATGACGCACGTATTAAACCACCCAAAAATGATCCATATCCCAATAAACTCACATGAAAGGCCCTTCCCCCTACTCAAACATGAATTACCATGAAAAAATAATTAAAGTGTGGGTAGGTAAGGAAATATCAGCTTGTAATGTGGCTTAAACCTATAGGGAACATCATGGATTATATGGGCTAATGAAGGATAAATATAAGGGTGGGTCTTAGGTAAATATGTGGCTAGCCAATATAGTGCCTCAATCATTTTAAATGTGGTTTTGTACAGTCATAGCTTTGAAATGTTTCAATATAAGTTCTAGCAGGAGGCACTTCCCAAGATCACTCAAGAAATATACTCAAGATAAAATAAGAAATATTTGGTCTAGAAATCCTCTCAGTATTGAGAATATGATATTGTACAATCACTAATGGCATGATTAATAACAACAAATTAATTCACATGGCTTCCAGAAATTCAATAAATGAAAAATGGAAGAGAAATTTTATTTACATGAATCAATAAATTCCCTCAAATCATGAGTCCTTATTTAAATAACCTTTCTTCAATTTAATCATCCAATTATCCATTTTAATCATTCAATCTCATTAACATTGAAATCTAAAACATGGAATCACTGGATTTCTATGAAACTCATGTCTCCTAGAGAAGTCAAGTAAAACATGAATTCAAGCGTGGGCATGCATTTTTTGATTAATTCTTTAAAAGACTAAAAATATAGGGAATGAAGTTGGATAATATAGAATTGAAAGTCTTACTCCACTGTCAAATGGATTCTTTTCTTCACGATGTATAATCCCACTACAACATCTTCATTAGTGGACCTGAAATATAAAAATGAAAACAATTGATAGTGTATGCCTATTCAATCATGCTGGTAAATGACTAAGAGGGCAAGTGGACAATGGGGGAAAATGAGGGTTGCCTCCCAGTAGTGCCTTTGTTTAATGTCATTGGCTCGACAAAACAAAAAAAATTTTTGAAAAATATCCCGAACTACAAGATTCCCACCCCCACACATAATTTATGTAGTGTCCTCAATGCATTTAAATTGATTTAAAATGTATGAAAATTTTAATATGAATCACAGAAAAAACAATCTTAACGGAGAGGTACAACCTGATGGATTTTATTGACAAACATGTTGGAGGATTCTGATCTTCTACACTGGCCCTTTTCTATTTTCTGGTAAAGACATGTTGTACCAACAAGAGTATTATTTGTGTCCATGGATACCACAACACCAGTACAACCTTTGAAATATTGTTCTTATAGAATGGTTTTCAATATTTCCTGGTATTTGTTGCTTTTTGTTGCAATGTGAACATAACTCTTTTTAAGGGGTTATGGTGTCCTTTGAAAATTCACCTCTTCTCTTGAAGAAGGAGATTTCCCCTCAATTTTCTTTACCTATGCATACCTGGTTTTGTGTTTTTCCTTTTTTTTCTTGTGATCCACTCTTCCCATTGGATTGAGAATATACTTTACAATCTACAGTTTTAATGGGGGTTTCCTTGTCCTTCTTCTTCTCATGTTCCATTGCACGGCTTATGGAATTCTTCTTAGATAGTCCTTCTTCCATTGTAGCATGTTCCTTATGTATATCTATGATAATATTTTCATGTTTGGCCTCCTTGAGTTTATACTTTTGGATCTCAACATCTTTTCTTTAATTTGATTCCCTAGCCTCTTCTAACAAACTATCCAAGAATTCCATGGTTGTCACTTCTAAATTTTTATTTGGTTCTTTTTCTTCTTTGTGGTAGATTGATTTCAGCGAATGAACATCTGAAAAATTCTTCATGGATTTGAGTATATTGAATTGCACTCGACTATCTCCGAGCTCCAATGAGTGTGTTCCCTCATGCACATTGATGATGGTCTTCACAGTCTTTAAGAATGGTCTCCCTAGGATGATGGGAGATTAGGCTGGTGCCCGGTCTTCCTCCATAGCAAGGACATAGAAGTATGCTCGAAAGATTAATCCTCTCACTCCTACAAGCACATCTTCAACGACTCCAGCTAGGAAAACGGTGGATCTTCTTGCTAATTGTACCACAAACCGAGTTGGTTTCAGTTCTCCAATCTGCAAAGATGAAAACACATAGTGGGGCATCACATTTATCGAATCTCCAAGATCACGTAGTGCATCAGTAAAATTTAGAGAACCAATAGTGCAGGTAATAGAGAAAGTACCTGGATCTTGACATTTTTGAGGTATCGGTGGTTTGATCAATGCTGAGATGCTTCTTCCTAAGTTGATTCTTTAATTTCCATCAACCCACTTTCTTTTAGTACACAGATCCTTCAGAAATTTTGCATATTTAGGGATTTGTCTGATTTCATCCAATAGTGGAATGTTAATCACAAATTTTATTAATGTTTCCTAGAATTTCTAGTTGAAGAAATTCTTCTCCGCCCTTCGTTGGCTTAATCAATGCTGATGGGAATAGTGTTGGGATATCCTTTTTCTCCCTTTTTTGTTTCTGCAATGGTGTTTCTAGTCTTTCTTTCCTCAGCCTTGTTCTTTCAACATTGTTGTTGACTCTATATTTTGGTTGTCAGGACGAGCTTCAGCAGGTTCCCTGGATTCATCCTCCTCATATTTTTCTGGTGGTGTGAGATCCTTCCTCCTTTGGGTTGTGATTGCACTAACTTTCTCTTTTGGATTAGGAATTGTTTGTGTAGGAATCTTACCTTGGTTCTTGGTGAGAGAATCCATAATGCTTGTAAATTGATCAGCTAGCTTGTCCATATTATCTTCTATTCTCGCAACTCTTGTCTTCAGCTGTTGGTCTTCATTTGTCGGTGCACTTGTGGATGGTTCCTTATAATTCTTCCACTGGAAAGGTGGTGGTTGGAAAGTTTGTTGTCGTTGGAAGTGCTTATGATAAGGTTGTTGGAATGCTATCAGTTTCTGATATTACTGCTGAAAAGGTGCTCTGGCCTGGTTCTGTTGAAACCCATACCCTGGTTGGGTTTGCGGTTGGTATTACCTTTGTTGATAGGTTGCAGCACAACTTTCTGTCCCCTGCACTTCTAGAAATTGATCACTGTAATGAGAATTGGAAGATAATATACCACATACCTGATTCGGTCCTTTTTGTTCCTTCACATGGTTCACAGTTATTTGTCACACCAACCTGGTGAGTTAACCCATTTCATTCCTAATTAAATCTACTGAAACAGATGTTCTTACCTCATAAATTCCTCTGTGGATCGTACCTCGAGTGCCAAATTGCTGTGAAGTTTGTGCAATCATTTCAATCAGAACTCATATATCTATAGGTGATTTATCAATGAGGGCTCCTCCCAACGAGGCATCTAGTAGATTCCTATCATTGTCAAGCAATCCTTGGTATAAGCACACAAGGAATTGGTGCTCTTATATTTCTTCGTGTGGACAACTTCCACAAAGCTTCTTGAAACATTCCCAGTATTCGTAGAGTGTTTCTCCAGTTGATTGATGGATGACATAAATCTCCTTCTTTATTGTAGTGCTCCTGGATGTTGGGAAGAATCCTTGTAGAAATCATTTTTTAGATCTTCCCAGTCATTGATCTCCCTCGGTTTTAGATTGTACAACTATTCTTTTGTTGCTCCCTCTAGTGAGAAGAGGAAATCCCTCCACTTCACATTCTCTTCCGTGACTGCTCGAGGTTTGAAGCTGGAGCAGACATAGGTGAATTCATGAATATGTCTATTCGAGTCATCACCTGCAAGACCATGAAATTTAGGAATCACTTGGATCATGTTAAATCGCAATTCAAAATCTTTTTCTATCGCATGAATTGCAAATTGATATTTTTTATTGACAAATTGAGTTGCAATGATGTCACATAGGGTTTGGTTGGGATTTATAGGCATTATTAAAGGTTCAAACACTTCACTCAAGGTATCACTTGAATCGGTGAGATTGATTTCATCAAAATATTTGGGAGGATTTCGATTTCCCAATTTGGTTATTGTGCGCTCAATTTCTGGATCTAATTCTAATAAATTACTATTTGAAGTATGGGTCATTAAAAAGAGACTGTTTTTTTAATCTTTGAGGAACTACCTCCCCGGCAACGGCGCCAAGTATGACGCATGCCAATAGTGGTGCATGGAAAAACAATATTTTATTTACTTAAGTATAGTATAGCAGTTGATCCCAGGTAGTCTCCTGAAGAGGAGTTCACACAAAACAAGGTTGTCACTTTTTGTTGGTTTTCTTAAAAAGATAGGTTTTAATTAATTTGAATGATTATGAGAGAAACAAAAAATAGAAATTGATTGATTTTAACAGATGATAAAAATGGTGATCGGATTGGGTTCGACTAGACCTAGTGTTGGCCATCATGGTTTCCAAATTTTATCTCTTCTTCTTCCTTAAACTGGTAAGAGACAGATTCATCTACCGAGTCCTTTCTCTCCCTTAGTCAGATAGATGTGATGAGAATTTTCATTTCTAAAACCTCAGATTGGTCTATCCTCCTTCCAATGTGCTTAGGGTTGTAGAAGGTCTCTTGATTAATTAGATTAATCCCAAAACTGGAATTTTTGTTCCCTAATAAACCAAAATTTAGACATACAATCCTACACATGTTCTTGACAACTACCGAGCAATCACCACCCAACCCTAATCTTGTTCCACCGTATACAGATTAAAATTGGGTGGAGAGAGATGTAATCATCGACCAAAGCAATTTATAATTTTCAGAATGAAAAACATCACACTACCGCATTCATAATTTAATACTAAATTAATAATTGAAACCATAATATGAAAGAAGAAGAAATTTAATTCATTTCAAGCACAAAAACTCAAACACAACACAAAGGTCCATCCTCCCCTCTTTCCGATCACTCAAATGAAACAACCCCTCCATGGATGGGGTAAGCAAGATGATGCGGGAGAGGAGCGACATTTTAAAGTAAAGAAAAATAAAATAAAGAAACAGAATGATGCTGAAGAAGAATTTCTCCAAGTGTCCCTTGGCTTCCTCCCTTCTCTGATTGTGGTGTCCCAGAAGGAATGGGATGGAATATGGGAAGCTTTGAGGAGGAGGAGCTCTCCTCCTTTATACCCAGATCTCTGTCCTAATGTAGTCGCATTTTGGTCCCAATAAATGACCTCTTAACGCATTGAGACCATCTTCAATGTTGTTCATAATATTCTTGGGAGTTTCCCCTCAAAATATCAGCGGATATGGACATGTATGTAGAGATTTATGGACGTTTGACTCTAAGCATTTATTCTGTCCAGTTAGACTCTCCAAAACACCAACACCCGGATTAAGAGGCTTTAATGGACCCTCAGACGGCCAAATCACGTAGCCTTGCCTTCATAAAAGATGTTTTAAAACTCCTTTCACGTACACCCACCGAATATCACAACATTGGGGCCCTCCATGAATTATTTATGGATCCCACACCAAAACAAGGAAGAACTGCAAACAGTTTTCTTTCTCCGAATTGTGAGCTTCTTTTGAGCTTCCATATGCCCAATTCCACTTTTAGTCGAAAAATAGTAAATGAATAACTGGATGTATAGAATATGGGAAAAAATGAAATTTTCAATTTGGATTAGTGTAGATAATGTTATGGCCAAACTACAGAAATAATTTAAAACTGTTAAAAATCCAAAATGGCCAATTTTTACTATTCAGCTCAAAATAACACCGAAATCATAAAAATGAAACAATTCATCTTAGAGAAACACTTTTGTGGGTTAAAAAAATGATATTCAATATAAATTAATTGGAAATATTTTCTCTATCAAATACCTTTATAGTTTCCATAATGGGTAAATACGATAATTTCATTTGAAGAAGTGTGGACAACCACTCCATCAAAGTGATACGACTCATTAATGCCAAACAAGGAACATATAAAGGAGGGAGTTAATGAAATTATATATGATATTATACTGTAATTATAATATACATATTTATCATTATGTTTTCATTCCATTAAATAAAAAATATAAATGAATGTAGCATTCATGCGTACATACAGCTTACCGTCTCCATGAACGATGCATTTCATTTCTTATCTCCAAATGATATGTAATATTATAAATACATAAATATACAGGATATATATGATATATATGATATATAAAAAATTTATATCACTATGGAGATAATGGAATTTTTACCACATGAAATACTTGTAATTATAAAAAGTACATTTTTGACTCAAGTGCCAAATATCGACAAAATGACCATTATTAACATAAATGATTGAATAATGTTTATATCATGGTAATAAGTCATATATAAGAAATAATAAAGTTGGAAAATGATCTTATGAAATTATAAATTTACATAAGTTTATTATTTAAGAAGAACAAGGAACAAACTAGTCAAGTCAGACACGAGGTAAGGTGTTTCTTATCTCACTTTTAATTCCATGAGATTTCCATTGTTTGCCCCTTATTTCTTGCATGGGGTTTATTGTTTACTGATATTTGATGTATATTATCATGATTCTCATTATATTCATGGAATTTTGTGATTAATTTTGTGGTTATTACCAATTTTTTATATGAGTCGATTGATTACAATGTGGTAAAGGGTTTTCATCTCATTTCGTATTTCTTGGAGATTCATGCTAAATTTCCACTATATCATTTTGTGTGGGGTATGTAATTCCCATGATTTTATTAATTGGGTAATATAAATTATTTTATGGGTAATTAAATCTTCCTTTTATTATTCTTATTTCATATATTGAATGTTTCATTAGTTACCAAATCGGTAAGGGAACCTTTCACCCTCCTCTTTTTAAAAGAATTCTTTTTGTTATGTCTTTTAATTTACATATTCTATTGTTGGGGTATGTTATTATATATCATTAATGCTATAAATATTAATTAAATGTGATGATATACCTTATTATCTCTCATAAAATTATTTTATGAATTTTAACGTGACATCGTTAGGCTGTCGAATTTCTGTAAGGGAACTTAATGACCCAATTTCAATTTTTTGGATAAACATCTACTTCGTGATTATGTCATGTTATAAATATGTGCCGATGAACTCTGATTGTTTGACACTTAATATCTACTTATATTGTGTGAATTTTTATTTCTCACACATAATTATGTAATTTATTTGTCCTTCATCTATGGATATCGTCTTTATAATGGATTTTGTATCCATTTACATTCCTTTGAGTCTTTGTTGTTGTTATGCGCCAATTTACTTTTATATGGTGCACATACTACCATATTAAATATTATATCATAAATATCCTTATTCTCAGGATATTATATATTTTTTATTCAGTTCTACATTTATGATTAGTCAAGTGTTTCTCAAGTGTTACAAGACTCTTTAACTAAAACATTGTTTTAAATGCTTTAAAAAATTATTCTTTTAAATATTTCTCATTAATGTACATGTTTTCAAAATGGTTTTTAGTATTTATTTATATGGACATTAATATTTTAACATTTTAATTCCATTAAGAGCTTCAAAGTGGAATGGGACACTTTGATTCAAAAATCACTTTATTAGGTGTTTTTAATGGGTTTTGAAATGGATTCATTATTTCAATATCTTGATATGATTTCTTCTGATTGAAAATGAAAGGTTTATATTTTCAATATTTTATGATTTTATAATGGTACTTGGAAAAATGACGGGTGGTTTAGTTAAAAACCAGTATGGGTGATAACATTTTAACCTCCAATGCATTGGGTATAGAAGTAGGCTGTGTGGGTATTCCGTTTAGTGATATGTGTAGAAGTTGAACGTATGGGTATTCCATTTAAGTACATTTATATCCCAACTTACATATATATGTTATATGTGATTTCTATTCTTTTTAGGGTAATATTTTGGTTACAAAAGGGTATGCAATGATCTTTTATTCAGAGAAAATTATTTACAACATCGTAAAGGTGATAATTATTACTTATAATAAAGTATTCATGGTTTACTTGTTTTTTTTTGAAAAACTAATAGTTTTCTTTCTTTTTGTATTGATTGCTAATATTTTTTCTCATCCCAAATTTTTTAAATGTTTTTTAGAAGACATGAAGTGGAATAGGGACAAGGATGAGATCAAGGAAAAGTCTTTAAGTCAAAAACATGGAGCAAGACATGTTTCTTTTCAAGAGATTATATTTTATGAAAGAATGGTTACTCAGTAGTAGTGTCTAAATGAAATATTCAAGCTGACATGTAATAGTTATGGCCTAATTTTTGAAAACTCTAAACCTAAAAAGATCCATAATGTGAATTCGTGATTTAGCTCAAGATTGGGTAATGTTTAAGGCTACATCCTTATAGTTGGTATCAGAGGTTCGTTTACATAACTTTAGACGTTATGGTGTTCTTCAAACATAAGTGACATAACCGTAATGGTTAAGATTTTATAAAGATTCATTGTTATTTTAGATAAAGTGAATGAATTTAAGAAAACATGAATAAGTATATCTTAGTATTTACCCTCCTCATAATATATTATATGATGATTTTACTGATATAATAACACTGAACTTTTTGATTTAAATAAATGGCTAGACCTAGCAGGCACCAAAGTAACAATGGATGTGAAGAAAACAATGAAGGTTTTTGGAATGACAAACTAAATGAAATGGGAGATGAAATGAGAAGTCTTGTGGTTATTCTTAACAAAATATCGGGAGTCATGATTGACCACCTGAACCTTAGTGATTTTTATAAGGCATCGTGTATGTGAGAAACAAATCCCTACGGATGTTCAGGTAATAATCATAAAGGTATGTATATTAAAAAAACTATGTTTCAAGGATGTAGAATGAAACACTTAAGAAAATGATTCAAAGGGATGGGAATATCTTTCAGATATGGTAATGAAGGTCATGAAGAAAGAACCTTCCATGGAAAAAGGATGTGTCTAGTTGACTCTAGGAAGAGGAAAGAAGAACTTTCTAAGGGGTCATGTGAAAAATATTCTGTAAAGGGATAATTAGGATCATACAAATATACATTTACTGATTCCAAATTCCATTCTAATTAATGATGGGAAAACTGAAAATGAATGTTGAAAAGTATGGATTATTTTTTAGCTCGTGTTTTGAAATTACTAAAATCAAAAGAAATTATGCTTGATTTTTTTGTTGGAAAGAAGTATTAAATAATAAGATGAAAAAACTTGAATAAAGGATCTGGAAGGATGTTTGATGATTAATATTTCTACATTTTATGAATTGAAGAGTTGTATATAATGATATGTTTTAATGTATTAATGATGTGATTAGTTTGGAAACATTTTCTATTATGTGTAACCCTAAAGTTTGATAGGTGAAAATTTTATTCCAAGAAGAATTTTCTTTTCTTTTGTGGATATAGGTATAAAGAACCATTTGGTTTTATATGATCCTTGAATTTGATTCAATTACAGGTTATTACCTTTTGGGATTCAAAATGAATGTTATTAGATAACCTTTGTGGTTAAAATAAGTTATGGTTATTTTTGATGAATTTATCTCATTTTTTTGAATGTTATAAATTTATATAGTTTTTGAAAAATGACAACACATAGAATGTCTGACAACTTTTCACGTCAGACAATGCTGCAGGAATCGAACCCACAACCAAATCGCGACATGGATTTATCGCTTACCACAGGACTATGTGAAGTCCCCAGTTAGTAGAGGTAATTATTTTTAGTTATATGATTTTATGAATCAACAATAAGTTGATTTTGGGATATCTATGGAAATGATCATCCTATCATAGAGAATATGTAATTAGGCTAATTACACTTCAGTTTGTGACTTTAAGAGTAGTCGATGTTATTGGGAGATAAAAGATATGATTAATCATGGAAGACTATGTGAAAAAATCCTTATGAGTTTTTGGTCTCAATCTTAGTTTGGATTATTTTGAAGAATTTTAAGGAAAATTATATATTTAATAGTATTTCTTGAGATTTGGGGACTTTTTGTTGAATTTTTTAGATTAAGAGTAGTTTTTCTTTTTATAAAGGATTATCCTTTTTAGGGATTATCTGATCTCGTACTAACCATTTTTGTTTTGGTTGATGTCTAAATACAGGGGAAATATATAGTTCATCTTTTTTGAATTATGTGATACACTAGATGAGGATTCTAGTGTTGTTAATGTGACCGTGTCAGTTTTAATACTCATTATTTGGAGAAAAGATGAGTTTGTGGTCGAAATTTAGTAAAGAATGAAAGTCTTCATGAAAAGTAAGTATGTTTCCTTCTATTTATTGTTAAGATCATAAATAAATTTTTCCACTTTATGAAATGTAAATTAAAACAAAAAATTTATCTATTACGTTTTCCAACTGGGGAATCAGAGACTGTTTAACCCTTCATAAGTTTGTGATATTCTGGTGGTTAACTTTCTCCTAATCATGTTTTTTATCACTCTCAATAAGAACTTGATGGTTTTTTTTCTCCTTGATATCCATGTTTTCATGGAATCCTATTATCTGTTTTCGCGTGTGACCATTATACTCTTTTTTATTTATTTTAATTTTGTAGTTTTATTTACTCTTTTTCCAATGTGGTACTCTTAATGAAGTTTCCAAGCCCAATTTTAAAATTGTGAGGACATAATTTCCAAAAGGGGGGAAAATGTAACATATGACAACCCTGTTTTTTATTACAACATAAACATGATTCATTACATAAAAATTCACTTCTTACAGAAAGGAAGATCAAGAGGTTTAGTGTCTTTGGGGCTTAGGATCATTACATAAAAACTTAAAACATGAAATACAACAACTTTATTGAAAACTTCCTTTACATGACCACTACATTCCCTCGTACTTAGCATTGCATGGGATAACTTGAGGACATGCATAAGAAAAGGGTGAGCTATAAAGCCCAGTAAGGGAGTACACATTGAATAACATGAGGATTACAATACATGTTAGACAATAGGAATATCAATAGTGAATAAAAGAAACATGAACATAAAGGCATGATAAAACATGATAATCATAACATGGAAATGTGGCAACAACACTTAACATTGAATTAGCATGAGCGAAGGCTCATTGCACATGGAGCATGAGTAAACCCTCATTGCACATGAAGAATGAGTAAACCCTTGTTGCACTTGAATTAGCATGAGTCAACAATAATTTCACATGATGTATCATGATCATATACTTTACCCAATGCATTGGAGTGCTATAAGGGCGCACCCTTCTTAAACATTTCATTTCATGCATAAGTGTGCCACATGGATCATAAAACATGGATTCATAAAACATAATCATTTATTCCAAGATAAAGGAATGTGGCATTCATACATGTAACTTTATAATCAATATGTAAATGTGCATAAAGGTGAATACCCTTGATGGAGAATTGGGCATGGTATTCACTACACAATGACATTGGCTTAGAAAATCAGTGCGATTTCGGCAGCGTAACGGCGTGACATAAGAATTCATAAAAATGGTTGATGAGAGAGAAAGGGGTTCCTCATCATATTTACATGTAATGGAAAGTAATGAGGTCATATAGATACAAGTCCCAACAATTGAAAAGGAATTTAGATTCATGATACAAAAGTATTGCTTGAATGTAAAAGAAGAGAGAGAAGTTCCTTTCAGAATTTCGACATAGTAACGGGTGTACATGGGAGGCATTTAATGAGAGAGAAAGGGGTCTCCCAGCGTTCAAAAAATAAGAAGGAACTATGAGGGAGGTGTGAAACCATCCCCCAACATTCTTAATTGGAATTAAAAGGGTAATACAACTTAATGAAAATTGACAAAAATGAGAAAGGATGAAAAAACCCTTACTTGGAAGTGTGTTTGCAAAGGCTAGAGAGAGGATTGTGAGAGGAATCTTGGGAGATTGGGGAACCTTGGGAGGATTATAGAGAGATTGGGTCAGAGTTTGGACGAACTAAAAGAGATTTTAGTGAGGAGGAAGTGGGAGCTTGAGTTGGTTTATATAGGAAAGGTTCGGGAATTCTTTATTATTAAGGTTTGGGTCCCCTTACATTAAATTAATCCAAAACACAAACCATCCCATGGTTTTTGCCCATGGTTTTTGGAAAATGGAAGAAGAAAATAATATTTTATAATGCACAAGTCCTAAATTCTTAAAATAATATGGTTTCTTATGTGAAGGTGAGTCACACTCCCATGGAAATTAATTTAAAAAGGCAAAGTGTTGAATATGTCTTAAGGGGTTCATTAATGCTTTGAAATGTAAGTAAAAAAAACCCAAAAACTCATTATTTTAATGAAAAAACATATATTGGCCGAACATAAGGATTATGGTATTTTATTACATCACCATTGTGAAATTATGATGTCATAAAACACATAATATATTTAAATGGTATTTAATTTTTACCCAAAAATTTGACTGTCTCAGAAAATTATGAAAAAATAACTGTTGGATAATTTCGACGTCCTGATTCCAGAAATGACATTTATTTTATCTAAATTTTTTTTCTAAATATTTGAATTTTCACTTTTAAAATAAAAAACGATATTTATCGAAAATTCACGGGTTTTGACAGAAATGGCTTTCAAACCTTAATAAAAAATTTAATTGCTTTAATAAAATTATAAGTTCATTTATATATAATAAAAATTAATTTAATAATATTATTATTATTTAATTAAAATATTATTTAATTCAAAAACCCCTTAATTTAATAAAATATCTTTCTTAATTAAATAATAACTAAAAACAACATTTGTACTTTAAAAACTATTTACAATGTATGAAAAATCACTAGAAATTATATTCATTATTATATACAATAAAAATAATGGACATGAACATAGTACTACTTATTTGTTACATAACCTCTTAAAATAGCCGCATAAGACCTAGGGGTAATGTGTGCAATGGTGACAGACTCTTGGGGCGGCTCGGATAACATCGCTCGAGTGGTAATCTCTATCAACTTCCACTTTCCCCATAGACAATCACGTTCGAGCTTGACATAATGAAGCTCAACTTGGGCATGGTCAAGGGCGAAGCCCAAAGACACCACCTCTTTTCCGAGCTCCAACAAATGGTCTTTGTATAGGGAAATTATACTGGATGAGTCCATCGCTTCCTTTGTCTGAGTAAAATTGGGTTCGTTAAAGCCTTATAGTTATACTAATCATGTGATCACTGTTCGATGGCTATATTAAAAATGGTAAAAATTATTAACATAAAACCAAAGAAGATGACATCTTATAAAAATATTTTTCATAAATAGACATTTAACTGGATCAAGAGGGATTTTCCGTTAATGAATCTTTGGGTCGTTACAATATTCCCCCGTTAAGAAATTTCACCCTCGAAATTTTCCTTTTCCCACACTAAAACAAATGTGGGTAACTCAGCTTCATCATATCCTCCGACTCCCATGTCGCTTCTTCAAACTTGTGGTTTCTCCACAATTCCATGGCGAGGGGCATTGTCTTATTTTGTAGAACTTTTTCTCTATGATCTAAGATCTTCACTGGTTGCTCCTCATAAAGATTATCATCTTCCAATTGTACCACCTTGGAAGAGAGTTCATGTGAAGGGTTCAGTATGTACTTTCTTAAGAGGGATACATGAAAGACATCATGCACCTTGTCCATAGTAGGTGTATGTGCTAGTCAATAGGCCACATCCCCAACACGATCAAGAATCTCAAAGGGGCCGATGTACCTTGGAATTAACATCCCTTTCTTTCCAAACCTCATGACCTTCTTCCATGGAGATATGCATAGAAACAACATGTCTCCAACTTTAAATTCAAGGTCTCGTCGACGATTATCTGCATAACTCTTTTGTCGACTCTAGGCTGCCTTGATATGCGGGTGAATGGTTTTCATCTTATCCACCATTTCTTCGACCATTTCTGGTCCAAGTAGCTTACGTTCACAGACCTCATCCCAACATGCCAGTGTTCTGCACCCTTTCCCATACAGGGCATCATATGGTTCCATTTGGAAGCTCGAGTGGAAACTGTTATTATAAGAGAACTCAACTAGAGGAATATGTTGATCCCATCCTCCTTTAATGTCCATTGAGCAAGCTCTCAACATATCCTCAAGTGTTTGGATAGTCCACTCAGATTGGCCATCAGTTTGAGGATGATAGGTTTTACTGATGTTCAGTTCAGTATTCAGCGCATGTTGAAGACTCTTCCAAAACAAAGAGGTGAATATTGGATCTCGGTCAGACAAAATAGATAGTGGTACTCCATGAAACCTTACCACTTCCATGATATATATCTGTGCCAGTTGATCCAAAGGGAAATCCCCCCGAATAGCAATGAAGTGTGCAGTCTTTGTAAGCCGATCCATAACAACCCAGATTTTATTGTTGCCTTTGGATGTCCTTGGAAGTCTGGTGACAAAGTCCATGGTGATGTTCTCCCATTTCCATTCTGGTATGGGAAATGGTTGCATCATCCCCTTAGATTTCGGCCTCTCTGCCTTCACTTGCTGACATACCAGGCACATTGATGTATATTCAACGATCTCATTCTTCATATTATCCCACCAAAAGTTTTCTCGGAGATCTCAATACATCTTTGTACTCTCTGGGTGAATAGAGAAATTTGAACTATGTGCATCGTCCAAAAGTTCCTTCTTCAGCTCTGGACGTGATGGAACACATAGTCTTCTCCCAAACCACACAATTCCTTCTTCATTAACATTAAACTCCGAGGATTTTCCCTTTTTGATAGTTTCCACTTTTTCTTGAATTCCCACATCATCCTTTTGAGCATCCTTTATCCTTTCCAAAAGAGATGGTAAAGCAATCATTTGTGAAAGGATTCATGATGTTCCCATCTATATGATTCCCACATCCATCTTCATCATGTCTAAGAAGATTAGATCCTTCTCAATTCTCATCATTGATAGAATAACTGGATCCTTTCTACTTAGGGAATCTTCCACCTTGTTCGCTTTCCCAAGATGGTAATGTATTGAATAGTCATAATCCTTTATGAGCTCTATCCATCTTCTCTGGCACATATTAAGCTCTTTCTGTGTGAATATATATTTAAGACTCTTGTGGTCAGTATATATCTCACATTTCTCTCCATAGAGATAATGCCGCCAGATTTTCAAGGAAATGATCACAATTTCCAACTCTAGATCATGCGTTGGATAGTTTCGCTCATGGATTTTCAACTTCCTTGAGGCATAGGATATCATGAAATCATTCTACATCAGCACAAAACCTAATCCCTTCTTTGAAGCATCACAGAATAACACAAAAAGCTCCCCACTTGTGGGTAAAGTGAGCACGGGTGCAGTGATAAGCCTCATTTTCAACTCCTTGAATCTTTCTTCGCATTCATCACTCCAAGAAAACTTTACTCCCTTTCGAGTTATCTTGGTAAGAGGGTTGGAAAATAGTGAGAAATTTCTCACAAATCATCGATAATATCCCGCTAACCCCAAGAAGCTACGTATATCGGTTACCGATTTTGGCCTCGGCCAACCCTCAATTGCATCTGTTTTGGAGGGATCCACAGATATCCCATTGCATGTGATGATATGTCCCATGAATGAGACCTCCTTCAACCAGAACTCACACTTGTTGTACTTTTCATAGAGCTTGTCCTTGCACAAAGTCTCTAGTACAGTTCTTAAATGCTCCTCATGATCCTCCTTGGTTTTGGAGTATATTAGAATATCATCTATAAAGACTACAACAAATTTGTGAAGGTAATATCTAAAGACTTTATTCATCAAGTCCATGAATATTGCCGGAGCATTGGTGAGTCCAAAAGGAATTACTATGAATTCATAGTGCCCGTATTTTGTACGAAAAGTAGTCTTGGGGATATCTTCTTTCTTCACCCTTACTTGAAAATATCCTGACTGCAAGTCCATCTTAGAGAAGTATTGTTCTCCACGCAACTGATCGAACAAGTCATCAATTCGTGGGAGTGGATACTTTTTCTTTATCTTGATTTTGTTAAGTTCACAATAATCGATGCAAAGCCGCATTGACCCATCCTTCTTCTTGACGAATAGGACTGGTGCACCCCATGCTGAAGCACTTGGGCGTATAAACCCATTATCCAGATTCTCTTATAGTTGTTTCTTCAGCTCTTCAAGCTCAACAACAGCCATTCTATATGGAGTCTTGGATATTGGTAGCACCCCAGGTATATGTTTAATTGGAACTCAACATCTCTTCTTGGAGGAAGACCAGGCAGTTCCTCGGGAAACACTTCAGTGAATTCCCTCACAATAGGCATTTTTTCAAGGATGGTTTCTTCCTTAGACTCAATCATCTAAGCCAGATACGCGTCCTCATAGGGCAGTAATATCCATGATTGAGATGATGGAGCTAAAGGAGATTCATCTTCCTCCTGACACTTATAAAGAATCGGGGGTCGATTCTCCATATGGAGTGTGATTTCCCTCTACCGAAAATTTATGTTGGCTCTATATAAGGAAAGCCAATCCATGCCAAGAATTGCATCAAATTCCACCAAAGGGTGTATGAAAAGGTTCACCGGGAAATTCAATCCACAGATTATAACAGTGGAGGACTTATATTCATGGGATGCAATGATTGCCCCATTTTCCGTACTCACCAATATCTTTACTTCCATGATTTGTGGTGGTGCTGGGACTGTTCTACTAAACTTTCGAGATATAAAAGAATGTGTAGAACCTGAATCAAAAAGTATGTTCGCTATTCTTGAAGGAATAACTAGCGTACATGTCACCACATCATTTTCGGGGTTTACTTCGGCAGAAGTGATGGCAAAATCTCTTCCTTGCTGTCTTGGATTTTGTTGGTTGCCTCCGATAACCCTTGGATTAGGGCACTGATTTGCAAAATGACCTGGTTCATTGTATTTGTAGCATTTAACAACTCTTTGAGGTTCTAACAAAGCGTTCCTCTCCTCTGTCACAGTTGTGGGTCCTTCTTGCCGACAGTAAATAGCTAGGTTCCCTTATCTTCCACACTTGAATCATTTTCTCGTCCCCTTAAGGCAATTTCCAGGGTGCTTCTTTCCACACTTTTGGCAAGTGGGGTGCTGTAACTTCTTAGCGCCGTTGGATTTATCCATTGGACCAGCAGCATTGATGTCCCCCTTACACTTATTGTCCCCATGATACCCCTGTGATTCCTCGATCTCCATTTAGATCTTGAGGGCACATCGGACTATTTCCTCATAGTTGTCGAAGTCACGGATCACTAATGCTTTTCGCAAGCTAGGCTTCATCCCACCAAAGAAGTGGTCAAACTTGCATTCGGGGGTAACGACAAAGCTGGAAGCGTATCCTGCAAGCCTTGTGAAGTTTTCCTCATACGCTCCAACATATTCTTCATCTTTTTTCTTGGGGGAAAAGAAGGTCCTTTCCATATTAAGTCAGAGTGTGCACGGAAAATATTTATCGAAAAACATCTTCCAGAATTCCTTCCATTTCAAAGCCTTGATCTCCTCCTCAGGCTTCGTATTTTTATCAACGTCCACCATTGATCAGCTTCACCTTCCATACAATAAGCAGCCAGTAGAACCTTCATTTGTTCAGAACAATGAAGGATGGAGAAGATCTTTTCAGTGGAGTTGATCCATTGTTCAGCGATCGTGGAATCGGATGATCCACTAAAAGTAGGAGGCCTTTGTCTCATGAAGCTCTCGACATCGACTTGTTCTTTCTTAGGGGGGGTTGAACGTTCCTCTTGACCCGAGTTTCTATTCAAAACTAGAGTTAGCTAAGAGAGAAGCGTGACAAAGTTCGCGATTCCAACACCCATTGGATTAGGCATCTCATTAGTACAATCATCACACTGA
Organism: Viscum album; assembly: GCA_963277665.1. Classification (NCBI taxonomy): domain Eukaryota; kingdom Viridiplantae; phylum Streptophyta; class Magnoliopsida; order Santalales; family Viscaceae; genus Viscum; species Viscum album. Next base: position 876,993,337 of record OY728153.1, on the reverse strand, counting down.
TCTTCACAACGGTTGTTAGCCCGAGTCCTCCTATTACCGGCCATTGGATGGAATAAAAGGAAAGTTAGGGGTAAAACATAAAGGGTAATCCAAAGACAAAAGTTGATGACTTATAAATAAACTTTAATTTCTTTAACTCATGAGTTTATCAGATTCAATCTAGGATTTTCATGATCTACTTTCTAACATATATTCTTAGGGTAATTTTTCCCTTAATAAGGGTTCATACCAATATTGTGAATTTATCAAAACATATCCCCCGGGAGTGTCGTAACCAAGAGTGCAGCAAGCCCCGTTGTCATGCACCAGTTCTCGTTCGAGTCTATCCCAAAGCGGTGTTTTCGTGTTTTACCCCTAGGATACATTTGTGCCAGAGCTGCCTCTACCTACTCGTATCCAGAAAGGGATGTATTTATTTTATAAACCATTTACATAGTATTTACCAAAACATAGGGATGTTTTTATTATACTTAGTCTTGTATCTAAGGCTTTACTAGGGTTTACTAATCCCAAAAATAACTAAACCTGTCCTCTGATACCAATTATGACAACCCTGCTTTTTATTACAACTTAAACATGATTCATTACATAACAATTCACTTGATACAACAAAGAAGTTCGAGAGGTTTAGTTTCTTTGGGTCTTAGGATCATTACATAAAAACATAAAACATGAAACACAACATCTTTATTGAAAACATCCTTTACATGACCACTACATTCCCTCGTACTTAGCATTGCATGGGATAACCTGAGGACATGCATAAGAAAAGGGTGAGCTATAAAGCCCAGTAAAGGAGTACACATGGAATAACATGAGGAGTACAATACATGTTATAAAATAGGCATATCAATAGAGAATAAAATAAACATGAACATAAAGGCATGATAAAGCATGATAATCATAACATTGAAATGTGGCAACAACACTTAACATTGAATTAGCATGAGCCAAGGCTCATTGCACATGGAGCATGAGTATACCCTCATTTCACATGAAGCATGAGTAAACCCTTGTTGCACTTGAATTGGCATGAGTCAACACTCATTGAACATGACGTATCATGATACTATATTTTACCCAATGCATTGGAGCGCTATAAGGGCGCACCTTTCTTAAACATTTCATTTCATGCATAAGTGTTCCACATGGATCATAAAACATGGATTCATAAAACATTATCATTTATTCCACGATAAAGGAATGTAAAATTCATACATGAAACTTTATAATCAATAAGTAAATGTGCATAAAGGTGAATACCCTTGATGGAGAAATGGGCATGTTATTCACTACACAATGACATTGGCTTAGAAAATCGGTGTGATTTCGGCAGCGTAACAGCGTGACATAAGAATTCATAAAAATGGTTGATGAAAGAGAAAGGGGTTACTCATCATATTTACATGTAATGGACAATAAGGAGGTCATATTGATACATGTCCCAACTATTTAAAAGGAATTTAGATTAATGATAAAAAAGTATTGCTTGAATGTTAAAGAAGAAAGAGAAGTTCCTTTTGAAATTTTGGCATAGTAACGGGTGTACATGGGAGGCATTTAATGAGAGAGAAAGGGGTCTCCCATCATTCAAAAATAAGAGGGAAGTATGGGGGAGGTGAGAAACCATACCCCAAAATTCATAATTGGAATTAAAAGGGCAATACAACTTAATGAAAATTGACAAAAATTAGAAAGCAAGAAAAAACCCTTACGTGGAATTGTGCTTACAAAGGCTAGAGGGAGGCTTGTGAGGGGCTTCTTGGGAGCTTGGGCACCGTGGGAGGATTATAGAGAGAGTATTTCAGAGGTTGGACGAAAGACAAGGTATTTTAGTGAGGAGGAAGTGGGAGCTTTAGTGGGTTTATATAGGAAAGGTGAGGGAATTATTTATTATTTAGGTTTGGTTCCCCTTACATTAAATTAATACAAACGACAAACCATCCCATGGTTTTTGCCCATGGTTTTTGGAAAATGGAAGAAGAAAACAATATTTTATAGAGCACAAGTCCGAAATTCTTAAAATAATAAGGTTTCTTATGTGGAGGTGAGTCACACTCCCATGGAAATTAATTTAAAAAGGTAAAGTGTTGAATATGTCGTAAGCGGTTCATTAATGCTTTGAAAAGTAAGTCAAACAATCCCAAAACCTCATTATTTTAATGATCAAACATATATTGGCCGAACATAAGGATTATGGTATTTTATTACATCACCATTGGGTCATTATGATGTCATAAAACACATTATATATTTAAATGGTATTTAATTTTTACCAAACAATTTGACTGTCTCAGAATATTATGAAAAATTCAACGTTGGATAATTTCGACGTCCTGATTCCAGAAATGACATTTATTTTATCTAAATAAAATTTCTAAATATGTGAATTTTCACTTTTAAAATAAAAACTGACATTTATCAAAAATTCACTAGTTTTGACAGAAATGGCTTTCAAACCATAATAAAAATTTTAATTGCATTCATATATTTATAAGATCATTTATATTTAATAAAAATTAATTTAATAATAATATTATTATTTTATTAAAATATTATTTAATTCAAAAATCCCTTAATTTAATAAAATATATTTCTTAATTAAATAATAACTAAAAACACCATTTGTACTTTAAAAACTATTTACAATGTATGAAAAATGACCAGAAATTATATTCATTATTATATACAAAAAAAAATAATCTGCATGAACATATTACTACTTATTTGTTACATAACACCTTAAAATAGCCGCATAAGACCTAAGGGTAAGGTGTGCGATGGTGACATACTCTTGGGGCGGCTCGGATAACATTGCTCGAGTGGTAATCTCTATCAACTTCCACTTTTCCTGTAGACGATCACGTTCGAGTTTGACATAATGAAGCTATGCTTGGGATTGGTCAAGGGAGAAGCCCAAAGACGCCACCTCTTTTCCAAGCTTCAACAAATGGTCTTCGTATAGGGGAATTCTACTGGATGAGGCCATCACTTCCTTTGTATGAGTAAAATTGGGTTCGTTAAAGGCTTATATTTATACTAATCATGTGATCACTGTTCAACGACTATATTAACAATGGTCAAAATTCATAACATAAAACCAAAGAAGTTGACATCATATAAAAACATTTTTCATAAATAGACATTTAACTGGATCAAGAGGGATTTTCCAATAATGAATCTTTGGGTCGTTACATAACACCCCAGAAAAATAAATAATATTACACTTTCGTATTTATTAATATTTTTTTATTAAATTTTATTTTTATTTTAAAGGGGATTCTATATTAAATGGAACACCTGAAATGCAACAATGATTTTCTCCGAAGTCATATGTTGCACACAAAGATGTTTCATACTGGAAAATAATAATATATTATTATATTAAATGGAAGTTAACGCATAGTAATTTCAATGGAGGGAATGGATAGAACTAACTAAAATATAATTATACAAGTTTGTTAAATTTTTTTACATTTATCCAATAAAATTTAGAGTCTTAAAATGAGAATGAATCTGTTTTTAAGCATAATTACTCTAATATTCATTAAAAGGATGATTTACCGCCTTTTGATGGCGAACTCTCATTAAATCTATTTTTGGTCACTTTCAAATATTTTATTTGATAAAATAAAATTTTTCTTTATAATTGAGAAATCAAAATTTACTTTGGATAAAATTTTGGTATTTTGGTGATTAAATTCATTTTTTAATGAATACTTAAAAATAATGTATTTTAATTCAAAACTGCCTTTTGATATAATTTATTTATATGATTAGATAATATTGTTAATAGGTTTTAAAGTGTAATTAGATTATATTTTTACCATTTAATATAATTTTGGTCATTAGAATTAATTTTACTTTGAAATTTTACATAAACAAGTGTCAATCTTTTGATATTTAATATTTCATAAAAAAATTTTTTGTTTTGACAACGAGAATTAATTTTAAATTAATTAATGAAACTTCATTGTTTTGAATTTTGTAAAATAGAATTCATTTTTTAATTTGGAATATCAAATATATCTGAGGATAAATATTTGGTATTTTTCAGAAGACGTTCAATTTTTTATGAATAGTAAAAACACTTAGTAGTTGTTAAAAAACTGATTTTCGTTTAAATGAAAATGTACAACATCTGTGAATTAAATTTCATAAATCTGACATAATGGTTGGTCTCAGTAAGTAAAATTTGGTTCAACATGATGAAAATAATATTTTGTGAAGAGTAACATTTTATTTTTATTTACCGTCGTTAAAGGTAAATATGGTAATTTAAGGTAAAAACAATATTATAATAATATTAAATTACCCTAACATGTGTCCTAGTCCTATTGGTGGATACTTTTCCGACCATGGGAATCCATGGGTCCATTTTGGGAACCTATTGAACCACTTAAGATTGGTAATGACAATTTATATTACTTAATTTAAAGCAAAGAAAAAAATGACATAAACATATATCTTTTAGTAAATCTATTATTACATGGGAATATATAAGTTATCTCTTCATCTATACATATTCATTTGAAAGAAAACTTTATTTCCTATATCATCATTTTTTTTAATTTTTAGACATCAAATAAATAAAATTATTTTTGACACAATAATGATGTCGTGTTTACCTCATTAATGAATGATTTAAATAAATAAGATTATAAAAATTAATACAATATCCAAAATATGTCCAATTATTATTAGATGAGTTTATATAGAATATGAGTCATCATACATAGACTTTAATGAGTTTTGGATCTTTGGAAATTGAATATCATTATATAATAAAATAATATTTTCACACTTTCATAAAGAGCTCGTCCCCCCTTATAAAAATCCATCATCTCTTACCCATTACTCACACCTCTAAAGCCCCTTGGCTGGTCCAAACTCTACTCAAATAATCTATCAAGAACCCTCTACTCAACCTAGAATACTTAACATTGGTAGAAGGCACTTCAAAAATTCCTTTTGGTTCAAACCAAAAGGAGTTACCAATTTAAAGATAATGTGTTCTCTTATGTTCTTTTCTTTTATTTTACTTTTCCAACCCCCTAAACACTATTTATTTTTTTTATTATTAGAAATCGTGTATCCTTAATATACTAGGTTTTGGTTATGAGAATTATTCGAACTACACTTAACCACACATCCATCTAAATTATAAAGAACATAATGTTTCTATGAACGACGAACTATTGCCTCACAAAACGATGATCGTTAAATATTATCCTACCATCGTTTATGGTGGCCATTAAGATGGAAATTTATTTATATGTGATATATATATTATATTTATATTGTTTTTATTCTTCTTTATTTTTCATTTATAGAGTACCATTATGGTTTCCATAGTGGGTAAATAAGATAATTTCATTTGAGGAAGTGCAGACTACCGTGCATTCCATACATGGAATGTATAAAAGATGGAGATAATGAAATTATATATGATATTATATTGGAATAATAATATACCTATTTATCATTAAGTTTTCATTCCATTAAATCCTAAATATAAATGAATGTAGCGTTCATGTGTACGTACATTATTCAGGATGAACAAGGAACAAACATGTCAAGTCAGATAGGAGGTAAGGGATATCTTATCTCATTTTTAATTGTGTGAGATTTCCATTGATTTCCACTTAATTATTTCATTTAATGTTTTTTTACTTCCATTTGATATATATTATCATGATTATTTTTTTATTCATGGTATTTTTTGATTCATTTTTTTGGTATTAACTTTTGGTTAATCAACTCTATAGACTACAACATGGTAAGGGGTTTTCATCTCACTTTTTATTCCGGTGAGATTCATGCTATATTTCCATTATTTACTTTTTTTTGGTGTATGTACTGACCATGATTTTATTCATTTTTTAATATACATTAATTTATAGGTAATTAAATATTTATTTTTTAATCCTTCTTTCATATGGTGAATGTTTCATATGTTACCAATCAGTAAGGGAACCTTTCACCATCCTCTTTAAAAATATTTCTTTATGTTATGTCTTTTAATTTACATCTTCTAATGTTGGGATATGTTATTATATATCCTTAATTATGTGAATTTTATGAACAAATGATAAGATACCATTTTCACTCCCAAAAAAAATTATTTTCTGACTTTTAATGTGACACCGTTAGGCTGTCGAATTTCTGTAAAGGAACTTCTTAACCCAATTTCAATTATTTGGGTTAAAATTCTAATTCTTGATTATGTCGTGTTAAAAATATGTTTTAATGACCTCTGATTGGTTCACACTTAATATCCACTTATATTGACTGTATTATTATTATTTAAACATAATTATGTAATTGATTTATCCATAATCAAAGGATACCGTCTTTATAAGTGATTTCATCTCAATTTAGATTCCCTTGAAATTTCATTATTCTTATGCACCAATTCACTTTTATATGATGTATATACTTCCTTTTGAAATATTATATCTGGAATTTCCTTATTCTCATGATATTATAAGTTTTATTTTATTCAATTCTTCTATAATGTTTAGTGAAGTGTTTCTCAAGTGTTACGAGACTCTTTAATAAAAACAACTTTTTAAAAGCATTAAAGAATAACTCTTCTAAATCATTCACATTAATATCAATGTTTTATAAATTGTTTTATTTATTTATTAATATGTACATTAATGTTTTAAAATTTTTAATTTTTTTGAAAGCATCAAAGTGGTATGGGACACTTTGATTCAAAAATCTCTTTATTAAATGATTTTAATGCTTTTTGAAATGGATTAATTATTTAAATATCTTCAAATGTATTCTTGTGATTGCAAATGAAATGTTTATATTTGAAATATTTTATGATTTTATAATGGAACTTGGAAAAATAACGGGTCGTGTCGTGATGAACTAGGAAGGGTTGTTACATTATAATCTCCAATGCATTAGGTATGAAAGTTCGTTGTATGACTATTCCATTTAGTGATATGTTTGGAAGTTGACTGTATAGTTATTACATTTTAGTACATTATTGTCCCAAGTTACCTATATATGTTATGTGACCTTTATATGGGTTTTAAGGTAATATTTTAGTTTCAAAAGGGTAAGAAATGATATTTTATTCAGATAAGAGTATTTACTACATCATAAAGGAGGAAAGTATTACTTATGATAAAGTATTCATGGTTTACTTGTTGTATGGAATAACTAATAGTTTTCCTTCAATTTTTATCCCTTATTTAGCTTTATGCTCATCCAATGTTTTTGAAATATTTTTTATAGGAGATGAAGTGAAGTTGGGACAAGGATGAGATCATGGAAAAGACATGATTCCTAATAGATGTAACAAGACATGTTTTTCTAGTAGTTTATATTTTTACGAAAAAAAATTGATAATAATCAGTAGTGTCTACATGAAATTTTCAAAATTATATGTAATAGTTATGGCCTAATTCTATAAAACTCTAAACCTGAAAAGATCCTCAATATGAATTTTTTATTTAACTCAAGAATATATAATTTTTAAGGATGAGTCCTTAAATTATGTATTAAAAATCCCTTCTCAAATAAGAAATGATACTTTCCACAAGAACCATTTTGGAAAGATATTTAAAAATTAGGTTCAATCTAATATGACATCCATTTATGTTACTCATGAAATCCTAGTAAATGATATTATGGCTCCATTAATATTATTCATATGAATGGGTTATACTTAATTTCATCGTGTTTATCAAATTTTCCTCACATTAATGGGTTATATATTTATGAAATCTGTTTCTCTTTCACGGGTTATAAGTTTATGAAATATATTTCTCTTTCACGGTTTATATATTTATGAAATCCATTTTTATTTCATGGGTTATATGTTTATGGGAATTATAATATATGGGTCTCAGTATAGATGATATACAAAATGAATTTTCTCAGTTTTTGTGGAGTGATACAAGCACTAGATCAGGTTCAAGCTGTCTCATCTATTTCAATTTGTGTTGTGAGTTGGTGGTCATTGAAGGGATAAAAAATTTATTTATTCCATTTAAATGGCTTTTTTTACCTGAATTAGTTGGGTGATATTTTTATATGTCTATTAAGGATTCTTTGAGATAAATATATCTAGGGTGAGGAGGTTTTTATATCCAATGTCCATACGAATTTATAATTACAATAATATTTTGGATTTTCAATTGAGTGGGAAGATTTTTTCAAAACTAATCATCATAATTTAATTTTTAAGAGCTTTAGTACCTTAAAGGGTTTTTTTATTTGATTTTTATGAATTGGAGGAATATTAGGATCCCAGATATGTCTCGGTGGATTCGGTCATCAAAAAACCTATTTTAGGAAAAACAACCCATGTTGTAGGATTAGTTAACAATTTGTATTAAATGTGAACAACAATGGTGAATACCTTTTTATTATATCCACACAAAATGTAAAATAGTTCTATATGAAATTGGAAAACTTGAGTAGTTCTGTAGTTTTCATAACCGTATTTTATGGTTTGGGAGACCATTTTCCATAACCTGTGTGTTGTAAAGATGAGTTTGGGAAGTAAGTCATCATAGTTAATGCATGATTTTACAAAATGAAAAACCCAATAAAAAGTGTTAATTTAATCTGCTTATTAATATTTTAAATACATTATCCCTTATTTTAATTTCCATTTCTTTCTAGTAACCCCTCCTACATTTATGCTTCACCTTTTCCACTCTCATGTTGTAATATGCTCCTTTTGGGGTCAAAAACAAGTTTTATATTTGTAATTGGAAATCATATGGAAACCCTACAACCCTATTAACTTAATTTCCTTATTTTCTCCAAGGTATGGTTTTACGAAACCTATTTTTTATTGCCTTCCCTATAAGCATTATATTTTTGGATTCTCATTTTCTATCAGGTCAAGCTGAATGGATGGATGATACAAGAATATTGAAGCTTCCCAGTCCCATGGAAGTTGTACTATACTCATTTATCTAAATTTATATTTGTTTATAGAAGGTATAAAATTTCTTAATATAGATAATTTTGATCATTTCCTTGGAAATATATAATTCTATTTTTTACTCTGAAATCCCGACCTAGATATAATACCACCTTCTGTAACATAGTTGGTGATTTAAAACCTCACCATAGACCTTCCTACTGGGTGATTTTATATTAATTCCCATTAAACCATCATTTATATGAAACTATGAAGCATAATAAATTTTGTGTTTCTCTCTAGTTTTAAAGGAGTAATTTATTCTTCCCAAAAGTAATGAAACCACACATAAGAATGTGTTTTTCATTGATTTCCTTGAAGACCATTCCAATGGTGTAACAAAAACACCAATTAGGGTGTGTTCGGATAGTAATTATGAATACCCCCCAAATTCTATTTTATTCCATCCACCCCTCAACATGTGTTTTTTATGTCACATAATTAATGGAATTCTTATAAGTAAAATTTGAATGTCTTCAGTTACATAAATTTTTTCATGAAATTTGGGTTTCATGAATAAATTCTAGATCCCATGATCATTTCACATTTTCTACTTCTAAATAAAAATTGACTAATTTATTTATAAATCTATATAATTATAATATGGGAGACCTCAATTGATACCTTTATGGTTGTGGTTTAATTTTATTAAAATCATTAATATTGTAATGTAACATATACCTATAAATTATACCATGAATGACATGGATTACACATTTAGAATTCCATAACACTGATGACTTATTGTTATGGAAACCAAGGGGTGTATAAGTAAATTTAATGAAGATGTAAGGTTCTGACACCCAAAATTAAATATTGTAACTATGAAATGTGTAATATTATGGGTTAAGTTCTAATGAAAGGCTTATAGATTATTACAAAATGAATGGACTCTATCCATATTTCATGTATGTTTTAATTAATATCCTCTTTTTCCCAAGAGGGTTTTATTCCTTGTAGCATTTATCATACGATAAAAATGGACATATTTTGGAAATTTTTATAGGAAAGTGTGAGAAATTCAAAAGATAAGGCTAGGTTTCTATTATCAAAATCCATGTGAAAACCTAATGGATGTAACATTATTAATTGATTTCTATTCTAAAGGAAAACACCTCTGTGTATTTGATATATGTTTTATATTCATGTATTTATCAACCACATTCTAATAATTAACTTCTATACTCTGAGAACACTATAATTTCAATGATAAATTCAAGATTTTTTTTCATACTTTCATCGTACATGGGGTTCCATGGATTATCCCTTTGTATTCCAATCTAGCTACTCCTGATATTACTAATACAATTATCCCCATGGACGTTAGAGCCCTTTTAGAAAGTGGAATGCATAGGATTCATCATTCAAATCGTACTTTAGAGAGAAAAATTATGTAAAAACCACAATGGTTTATCCCTCTAGTTATATACATATAATGACTTAGATTATTCCATGGATTACCTTTTTTCTATTAAATATGAATTCCTAGACTAGCTTTGTGGATTCACCATGATATATTTTCTTAGCCACCATCGGTTATATCAATGCAATCATTAATAACATTTTTATTCTATGATCATATATTGTCTATATTTGGTAAAAACTTATAGTATTCCTTATTTAACGATGACCTTACACTATAAATTATTTATATACTATAATTTTTTTTGATTTGATAATCATGGAATGAAATATGTTACATTATTGGTGTTGTCCGACTAAGTTTTAGTCACACCATGTTCTGGTAACCACTGGGTACCTAATCATATCTCATAGTTATTAGTTAATACCATGGATTATTCCTATTTCCTATTACTTGTTTATGGATTGGATTTATCGTGGGTGGATTGGACCAAGTACGTACTCAGACTAAGTACTGGATTTATGTCTTTTATTTATTAATCCATTTAACCCTATATCCTTATTGTACATATTACCATTTTTATGTTTCTACAACCTAGTATATCTAGAGTTTTATATTCCTAAATGGATATATTTTATTAAAACATTCAATACTATCAGATTATTTTTGTCTTCATAAATTTTAATTTATTTACACCTCTGATGTATTTATTACTGATTAGGATGATATATAATCCCCACCATACCATCCTTAGTCCATCAATATTACTCTAAAACCTCTAATATATAATGAGTAATGCTTGAGGCTAGGTGGTCTCAATACATATTGGTGAATCGGCATTGAGACATCACAAATATAATGGTAATTGATTATGTTAACATAAAATAGCTTGCATTTATTTCGTTGTTTCATTAAGAATAATATATTGAAATTTTTTTACAAAATGGAAATAAGTAGTAACATTTCGTATCATTATATTGTCCCCCATAAATAAATTTAATCCTCATAATATTATATAATCAAAAATATTGAAATGCTTAAGTTTTTTTATGTTAGAATGATAATTATGATATGGTGGGATGAACCTTAATGGGTAAATTATTTATAGGATTTAAATAATGAAAAATGTTTAATAGAAAATTTATCTTATTATGCCTTTTGATTAAGTTGAAAAAGAATATTTTTTTGATAAATATTGATGTTAAACAAGGATGTTAAATGTTTTTGAATATTTTAATGAAAATTAATAAGGATAAATGTTAGATATGTGGGATATGTGTTTGATTGATATATGATTGTGGGACATAGAATGTTGCTCCAAATATCCATATGTGATTAATTGATATACTAGTTTGGGATACAGACCGATGCTCCAAATACAAATATGTGATTGAATAATAAATAGTTTAGGAGACAAGGAATGATGATTCAAATACTCGCAGGGTCTTAGCCACAGTTTTCTAGGCCCAAATTATTTGCATTGGACTGTAGTTCTAATTATCCGTAATTTATGAAATTTCAATTCACTGGATTTTGAAAGACCATGTGATAATTATTTTTTAATTCTCTCTGTGATATGGTTCTTTGTACGACATAGACAGAAGCAGTTATTTATGGTTTGAGTGTCATTGTAAAGCCGAGTAATTTATGTGGTTAATTAAAAATTAATGAAATGTTATAACTATATATATTATGCAATGTATATTATTCTCTTATACAACATCATAAACTGTTATCAAATGGGTATTGTTTCAGACAATATTGTTGGTGTCCGACTAAGTTGTAATCACAAACTACTTGGGATTTATGGTCAGTACCTGAATTGACTTCATTTTTTCATCATTGGATAATAAGAAGATCCATATTCTAGATATGGAGTTGGGATGGACTGTAGGTGAGGGAACTGGTCCTGGAGTTGGGACCAACATTGGAGTGTTATAGAGTATTTATTTTGGTATTACATTTATACATTTGACACATACATATCATGACACATCTAAAACTTTGGTTTGTATATTGTATTCTTGTTGAGGTTCACCATGTATTACTATTCTAATTTTGGTTTTGGAATTATTCTGGTAGCTGATTATTACATATTGATTATTTTTTATTTATTTCCACAGTTGTGGTACTTCTTTAAATAGTGTATTGTTTCCCCATGTTTACATATTAGACCCTCACTAGTAGTCGATAACCTCTTGAATACAGGGAGGCGTTCTTGTGGTCATGTAACCGACTGGCGCAGGGCACCATTGTGTGGAACCCAGGTCGGGAGATTACAAAGTGTCATCAGATAGGTTTTCTTTTACTTTTTTGTCTCATTAATTTGGAAATATAAATTGTAGAATCGTATGATTCAATCCTTGGTTAAGACCACATTCATGGGAGTATCTAAGTTATGCACGAGGTTAAAAGAAAATTACCTTTGGTGGTATTATTGTTATTGATGTGTGTTGTTATAATTGAATGTGATTTCAACTTGACTGAATCACTCATTGTGTGATGTGATTATTGTTTCTGGGAATTTGTGATATTTTTATCATGGCCCAGTGTGGAGTGAGATTTGAGTATGCGTGAAGCATTCTAGTCACTTAGGATTTATTGTGACATGCATCATTTTTAGGCACACATGATAAAAGAAGTTGTTGGTAAGTTATTAAAGAGATATTTTTTGCATGAACGTATAATTATATGAAAAGGTATCTTAATATGAACATGATCATTTTATATTATTTAAGATTCAAAACATGGGAATATATAATTATGTCTATAATGAGAACTCAATAATGATAATGTGTTTACTCTTTGTTATCCATGAAAATTATGTAGTATGGTTAATGGTAGTGATGAAACCTCGATTTTTACTATGTGATTGGGTTTGGGTGGAGGACTTTTTCTGAAATTATTTGAATCCCCCTAAATGTGACAATGATGTTGTGAATATTTCCTATGATGTGTGTTTGAAATGGTAGATATATTCATCCCTAACAACACTTGTTATAAGGAAGGAAGGAGAAAATGTCAAGAGATGTGCTTCCATTAGTGAACCAGAGGATCTAATAGTTCTGAGTGGGAAGATGGAGAGTAGTTTATTGATAACATTCCTTAGTTTATTTAGTTCATGGAAATAGACCTAGGGAGGGCTGTGAAATGAATTTATGATCTGACAAGATAGTTCCAGTTCACACACCCTATGATATTGCTGGAGAGGTTGTATATGAGTGTCGAGTGTGTAGAGGGATGGAACATTATGGGACATAGGAAAGGGGTATCCCTAGTGTCATGAGAAAACCCTATTTATGAGTTGTCAGAGTAGTTAATGTCCCTTATTTTTGATACCTTAAATGTTTTGGTGTGTTGGGATAAGGAAGAGCCTAGTGAATTTATTTACCACTGCCCCTAGTTTAATGATTCTGTATAGTTATTCCTTTAGGGTTGAATTGTGACAGGGTTCAGCCATGTTGGGAGTACACATGGATGTGTAATGAAAAGTTGAACGTTCTGGTTTTGGATAGTTTCACACATAGAGTGATGTCTAGTGCATGTTTGTGAACACGGTATTAGTGGTAAAGTCAATGGTTTTGGAGATACAACTTCTATTTTGCATATGTGTTATTGGTTTTTGGAATTCAAGGGTGACCATGGGGAATATTATCCCATTGTTTCATGTTCCTAAGAATATGGAGCATGGGAGACTCTCTAGAGGTAGAACCTCTTCATGCCGAGTAAAATCATGTTTTAGTAAAATCTATGGTTGCTCATTTTGTTGTTTGGATAATCACTTGAGTTCAAGTGGTTTATTTTAAGGTTGGTTTTAAAGGGAATAGTTGTTTGGGTTCATTAGTTGGATACATTGTCACTGTTTTATGTGGGGATGTATGTTAACTCTATATTGAATCTATTAGTAGAACTTGACACCAGGTGTGAGGGGTGTCTATGTGTTTGTTATTGTAGTAAAAAATGTAGGGTTGTTGGATAGGAATGTCTAGGAATCCTCAAGTATGATGAGGTTGATAGAAAAGGGTTCATGTTCAGATGTGTTAGCAACTGTCAGAACTATCCATGGTAATGTATGGATCATTTGATTCAGAGTTGAGTTCAGTGAGTGGGTACATGGATGTTTATGATATTAAGAGTTATTCTATGGACCGAGTGTGGGCACATGAGGGAGAGTTTTTATTTCGTTTGGGATATGTGGGAAGGTGGATTGGGATAAGTGCTCATCATTATCTATGTGACTATTGTGAGTAAGATTGGTTATGTAAGAGACCATTCTATTTTGTACAGGTGTGATGGGTCATTGTGTTTCTGTTGTTATTCATTAGAATTGTCTTTGAATAAATTGAGAGTGGTGTGACAGTAGTAGTGCAAAAGAAACATTGGTTCAAAAATACTTGTACAGAGTCATGAGTGGGTTCGGAGTTCTGGTTAATGAACCCTAAATGATTGGTGGTGGTTGTGTGATGATGAGAAGTTTTTAGGAAATAAAAATGATAATTTTGATAGGTTAAGTTGTCCCCGCAGTGAGAGATAACATCAGTGATAAACCACTTGTTGTGGTATTCGTTAGTGAAATCTTCGTGTAGTTCCTGACATGATAAGACCGTGAATTATACTATGAAATCATACTGGGTACACCAATAGATAATTGGTTATATTCTAATCTACATAGAGTTTTTTGTGGGATAAAGGGCCTTTTTGAAGGATTCTATCTTAGGGAATGTTAAAGGTAAAGCTGTATGGATGGTGGTGTACCACCATCCAAACCCTAGTGATGGTTGTAGGGAGGTTGTGTGTTGATAAATGATGAGGGTTTCATTCTTGGAATCTAGTAATGGGTGGCTATTAATGTTTCTAGTTTACGCTCTATTGAGGAAGATATGTCCATTTTCAATTCTTAGTCTCTCTAGTGAGGGGAATGTGAGTTGTGGTAGTTGGACATTTCTTGAGGAATGAGATGACTAAAAAATACTAATGGGGGAATTTTTTCTATAATATATGAATGGAGAAAGACCATAGGTTGGATGTAGTGGGATCATAGTTACATTGACAAACATGTGAGGTGCATTTTTAAAAACCCTAGGGAAGGCTAGGTGGGCCATTGAGATGGTGGTCTATTGATCCAAGAATTCTATTTAGACTTGTGTTGATTAGAAAAGTTATATAAGGTTTTCATGTCATAGGTTGTGAATAATGTGGTGTTACATAACCATGGTTCATAGGAAATGCATATTTGATACTAGAACCTCATTAATAATTGAGAATGGACTCTAGTTGGTGCATTTGGATGATCTTGAAATATCTTCATGGGTGAAGGCATCATGGCAAGTTAATGTAATTATTTACCAATAGTGGGAGTTGTGGAATTTTAGAATGAGTTGACTTGTGAAGGTTCGCCTAAACTATGTGAAAGGAGAGGAAAATGAGAGATGGAAGCCACACATGGTATATGTTTGGAATGATTAGTGCGTCCTGAGATTAGAAGAAAAATTTGATGTGTTTCAAGTAGTCCTTTGATTGAATACATATGGTGGATGTATGTCCTATCTAGGTGAAATTAATATAAAGGATGAGTGCCAATGACAGAATATTTTATTTTGGATGTTGGTCTGAATGAGTTGGGAAACATTTCAGATGCGTTTTTAATGTTTATTTGATATTTTTATGGTCTTCTTGATATTGGAGGTACTAAATACCCAGAGATGGTAGCAGTGGGATAAATAATACGATATGAATATCCATAATAAGTATGCAGTTGGTTTACTATGAGACCATTGTTTTGATTATATGGGTTTTGGAAAATTAGATCTGGGTGTTCGGTTTGGTAACAATTATTAGATCATGTTTTGATCAGTTGGGTGCCTTGGACGAAGTTGTGCTTGGTTTGTGTAAATGGGGTTCAGGATAGAATAAGGCCTTTAGGATTTGATTTTGGGGACAAAGTAAGTTAGGGAATGTGGTTGGTTAATCATATATTTCTTTGGTTGGTTCCATGGTGGGGTCTCTATAGGTTACAAATGACGGGATAGTTAGCACCCATGTTTGTAAGACCTTTTTAGGTAGTGGAGATAATCGGGATGATCGAATATAGATTGGATCTTCCAAATAGGTATAATGATATGAATGATGATTTTCATTGGTCACAACATCATTGATATCACCCTAACCCTTCTAATATGATTTATGTGAATGATTTTGAGATTTATAGTATTGAATACTTTAAGAAGCATCCAGTACATGTGTTGGGTCACAGAGAGAAAGTGTTGTGGGAAAATACCATGCCAATCGTTCATGTATAATGGAAACAACATAATGTTCTTGAGGAATAATTAGAAATAGAATAATATATGCAGGATATGTGGCCTGATATTTTTGACTTGTAATCATAAATATGAAAGGGATTACAGCTTGAGGATGAGCTATTACAAGGTGGGGAGATTTTAACGTCCTATCATTTTACTGGAGATGTATCAAGCACTTTTTAGTTAAAATTTTTTCTTGTTATGGGTATATATTTTTTGTTTTTTTTCATGGATTCATTTGGGGTTAAATTGGAAAATTTTGGATGGAATACGGATAGTGCCTGGTTGGCAAAAATATTTCCCAAATCGTGCACCCAACCCAGCAAACCGTGTGGACACAAATAGAAGGGATTCTCATCGTTGGTGCACAGTTTTTCAAAATATGAACCCTTATATTATTAACTACTCAAGACATGGTGGGAGGAATGTGGTCTGGCACACAATTAGGGAAAACTGTGTTCCCCATATTGGAAAATGTGTATGTGGAAAATTAACCCCCGATAAAATAAAATAATATCCTGAGCCACCAGGTATAAATTCCAAGTCACCCAAATCAAACGTAAACTACTTCTTATAATTTTTTAGGCTCCCAAAACATTTCAAATTTAATCCACCCTCCATTTTTTATTAATTAATGATACATTGATATATCTTCACATATTCCCTATTTGTGATCTTTTCTCAATTGGTTTCCTCCATCCCTCATGTCCTTTTATTATCGGTTGGATTGTTTATTTCCTCCATTAAAAATGGATTAGATCTAGGTTATGATAGATCTAAATCCATTTGATATTGGATATAGGTTTTTAATAAAGATCTCATTCTTCGTTGTGATTTGGGTTTTTCCACTTCAATTGATGATTTCTATTATCGAGTGTCCTTCAACAAACAAGAAATGGGTCGTCTAAATTGAAAATATCGAAGTCTTGATTTAATTAAGGGCATGAAAGTATAAAATCTTTAATTTATATTATTGGGAAATTAAATTGAATATTGAATTTATTTAATCGAATTTCCATGTGATAATTAAATGGTTTAAATTTGGGGCAATTGGAAATGAAGGAAATTAGATTAATTAATTTTCCAATTAATCAACGGAATGTTGTGATTGTGGAATTTATGGGAAATATGTATTGGGTAATTTTTCAATTAATGTTCTTATGCAATATTTGACAATTAGAATTATGAGATGGTTGGCTTAAAATTAATGTGTTAATGAGTTGTACTATTTAAATATTTAAAATTGGTTTAATGGTGAATTTTTCATATTTTTTCATGCGATTAATTTGAAGAATCATGTATATTGTGATAAATTGTAATGTTATACCATGATGTGACTACTGATTAATGGGTTAATGATGAATAACCAGGGTAAATGTGAGATATGTTATTTGAGTTTCTGGTTAATATATTAGTGTTGGAAACATAATGATACTCTAAATACCCATATGTTATTGACAGATATAAGAGTGTGGGAAAAAAACTAATTATCCAAATACCCATAAGTGATTGAATGATAAATGGGGTGTGAGATAGGGACAGATTTTTTGAATAATAATGGGGTACTTGTCGTGGTGTTCTAGGCCCAAAATGTTAGTGTTGGACTATATTTCCAATTTTCCATAATTTATGAACTTGAAATTGAATGGTTAATGAAAGACCAAGTGATAATGAATTCTGATTATCTATGTGATATGGTTTAGAATTTTATATTGGACAAAGCAGGTACTGATGGTTCATGTGTTGTCATGAGCCTGAGTAATTTCTATAGTTAATTAAAGAATAATGAAATGTTATAACTCATTTTATAATGCATTGTAATTAATTAATTATACAAATGAATACAGTATTATAGACAAGATATTTTTATATATATATTTGGTGGTATCCTATTGATTTATAATAACACCCTGATTAGGATACATGATTGGTACCTAAATCGTCTTCATGTTTATAGGACATGATAAGGGAAAGAGCCCTACGCTAGATGGTTGAGTTGGGATGGAGCACAGACGAGGGAACCAAAATGAGTGTTTGGACCCACTTGGGAGTTTCAATTTTTCCTAATTTTAGGTTTTCATTTATCCACTTGACACATAAACGGATTTAATAATCTACTGTTTATTTTGGATATTGTATCCATATTATAGTTCATCATTTACTACTATTCTATTTTGGATAAAGAACTATTTCAGTTTCTATTTATTGTCTATTTTTTATTTTTTATTTATTTATATTATTATGATACTTTGTTAAAGAGCATATAATGTCCCCATGATGATATATTGGACCCTCACTACTAGTTGACTAACTTTGGAATATGAGGAGGAACTCTTGTGGTGAAGTAACCAACCACCAAGGGGCACAAGTGTGTGTCACTCTAGTCAAGATGTTACAGGGTGTCCATAAGATATTCGTGACTCCATATTTAATTTATACTATTTTTCCATCCTTACTATACTTTTTATGAATTATAAACACATATTTTTCCTATTAATATGAATATAACCATTTTTTAGTTAATTTCCCCAATATAATCAGAGTGAAATTTCAAAGTGATTTTATACTAAGGTTTTTACTAATAGGTGATCTTGGATTTGTTAATAGATAAGATTTTACAATCATTGACCATATGTAAGGAGAACCAATCAATTCCAAATATCATATATTTTTTCAAAAAGGTATGGTTTATATGATTTTAGTGAATGAAAATTCATATAAACAACTCATAGTTAAGAATTATATACATAGGGAACAATAGTAATTCAACTAAGTGCTTTCATTAACATTAAATCATCAACCCAATTATCTAGTGATTTTACATTCATAGATAAGAAATTATTAATATATGTGTATGTTGAACAAGATATGAATATAACATTCAAATTCCTTATGTTTTTTATCTATTTTAAGAAATCCACATTATCTCCACAACTTAATTCCGTAGTCTTGATTTCATATTATTTTTTTATTAACTATTATTATTTCCTATCATTAGTGTTACCCCTTAGATTAGATAATTGAATTGGATAATTTATTTTTCCAAAAATTTAATACGGTTAATGTTTAGTGGTAATTTATGATTAAATTTTTATCATTTCACCTTGTAAATTGAGTTATTCAATTTTCCACATTAAATAGTTTCTCTACACCTTCCTTCAATATTGATAAATAATCTTATAATTCTTCTATGACATTTTCAATGGTGGTTCATATAATATTTGTATATTGTGAAAATTAAACCTTCCTTCATTCATCTTATTCATCACCATAATTTTTAAGAGACACCAACCTTCTCAAAATTATTATGTATTTAATATAAAATAACATCCGATAATTAATCATATATTATTATAGATTTTTTTTATAATTCTTATGTTTCAAACTCTAGAATATATCCCATTTAGTATATTGTTATGAAAATCACTACATCATACCTTACATCTATTCCCATCTTGGTTCCGTTATGATTTATACCTTACTAAAATCAAAAGGATGCATTCCTGATTAATAAATAATTAACACCATAGTATAATTTTTGTAAGATAATAACATGAAAAATTCCATATTAAAATTTAATACATTTGAATATTATTACAGTAGATTCTAATTAAGACTAAATCACATTTAGTATAGTCTAAGTTTCATTAAGTTGGGTTCTCTTTTACTTCTTAGCCATTCATTAATATATGAAATCAAGTGTAATGAAAAGTAAATAAAATGTGATTAATGAAAACATATCAACTGTGAGTCAACAACAAGGTATTTAGTTGGGAATATTTTTTGGGAAGTTGTATTAAATTGATATAATACCCAATATTCCTTTTATTTGGTAATTTCCAATTGGTACATAAATTAATGATTATGTATCAACTTTAAATAAAACAGATTTTCATTTAAATTAAATTCACACAATCACTACTTATCAATATTTAATAATGATATACTACACATAAAATTATCCATTACATTTGTCAATGGAGTTTATATTAATGATATCTTAACCAAATCCCTAAAACAGTCAATATTTCAACAAATATCTAAAAGGTTTCTCTATTATAATGAAATTATGATAAAACTAAACTGATCAATTCTTATAAAATCAAAAACTAACATCATAATCTCTACAATTATATAATCCCACCATTTATACTAATTGTATTTCCCTGAACCCATATTCTATGATCTAGTTTGAACAAACCCCTTCTTTACATGATGGATGTGAAATTACTTGAATAAACCCAATTGTAACCATAATTAATGAAAATATCACTAACAAGTATTTACTCACTTATATTAAATTGAAATTTGAGGTTGATATTTTTAAGAGTGAGGGTTAATTTTTTACTCAAAATTATCATGTATATCACATCAAATGGACCATATTATTTTATATAAGAAACTACTAACTCCATAATAATTCAGAAACATGTCCTCTAAAATAATCCATAGAAGCTATTATTTTAGCCATATCATGGGTATTATATCTCATAAAAACATGTGAAATTTTAAACATTGTAATGGGTGAGGTAAAATTCTCTGTACAGGGAAATATAAATGATAATAACCAGTAATAATATGTGAGTATACTAAGATAATAAATATTATGGTAGGAATATATAGTCATAATAATTCTGCAATCAAATGAATATATATGCATAACATATATATTATTGAAAAATAAATAAATAAATGCATTGATAAAAATAACTAGTTTGTTAGAAATTATAGTCGTAATGTTGAAAGGCTAATTCTATTCCCTATGACAAGATATCATGATCATAACATCATGTTCCTGAAACAAAATATCTATGTCTAGGAAATAATTTTTTATGGGAAAGGAGGGACTAAAATTCCTAATCAAGTTTTTTTCATGCTAAGTATAAATTCATAATGGTGCTATTATGTTACCCAACTAGTAAAAATTATGTCCAATGCGTTGATTCTATGATGTAATGGATAATCTATATTAAATGTAACCAATATTCAATAAAAATTACGATTTTTTTAATAACTAGTATATAGATTTTTCTTATTTCCCTAATTGAAAATAAATATATAGTGATCACAATGTAATGGAATTAGAAGATAAAATATGATTGTAAGTGATGATTATTTTTCAATAAAAATGTTGTAAATAATTTCTATGAGTTTAAAAATATGAAGGATACTAGTATTAATGAATTTTGAGGGTAATTAATTAAAAATTAATACAATATAAAATGGAATATAGTGTTTAATTCAAATCATGTATCAATGAATAAAAATAAGATACAGAAACCCTTATAGTAATGATAACATATGAATCAAAAGAACATGATAAGAATATAAAAAAATATAATGAAATGAAATATATTAATTTTTTATAATGATAATAGGGAATTTAATACACCATATAAATAATATGGTGCATAGTATTAATAACTACTCTTGAAATTAGAAATATAGACAAATAATAGACACAATATTACCAACATTCAACATAAAAGTCATAAAATGATTAAAACACAAATAGAAGAATAAATTCAATTAATAATTATGTAATTATGAAATAATATATAAATATTATATAATGTAAACCAAAAGATGAAATAAGTTTTATACCATAAACATGTATCAATAAATTGAAATTTTATAATATATACCGTTAGTACATAAGAATATTTCAAATCAAGAACCATATTATTATATAACGCTGAATAAAATATTAAATAGGTTCAATAATTATAAGATCTTGACAATAAATATTTTAAGGGATATAAGAGTAAAATTTATAAAGAATGTATGGTTTATAATTTGCAACATGTCTTAAGAAGTTAAATATTTTCCATGAATCCAATTCATTAATTCCGAACATCCATTAATGATATTAAACCTCTTGTGTAAAAAATAGAAATCATAAAAAAATATATAATAAAATATATTCATATATTATGAAATATATAATCTTCAGTAATAATTATTATCATTATTTTTTTGTTGGTTTGATACAATTTTAATATCATGTGGGAGACATCTTTGATTTCTTCGAAAAAGTTTCAGAACAATGATGTTTCTATTTATTCTTCATCAAATGTTCATAATTCAATGATAGTATAGGTTATAGGAATATATAACTTATAAATATTTATAAAGATATTATCTCATTTCATTAGAGTGTTTGTTATGGTGTTTGGAAATACATTCAATGTTTAATTATTTTGATAATTTTGGCATTCAAAGCTCATATTTTTTTAATAAATTAAATACATCGTAGTAAAAGTATAGAAACATAAAAAATTGATAATTTTATTATCACATTATTATAAAATTCTAATTTATGTTCCATAATCATCTATGATTGTATTTTACAAAATTATTCAAGTAGGTCGTTAAACCAACTCAAACAAGAACATTCAATATGTTGATGGGTGAGTATGATTAATAATTATTTATTTTGACATAATTTAATTACAATATAAGATTAATGATATCATATATATGATTTATAGGTTTTGCAAAAGATTTTGTTTCAATATAGAATAAAAATCCAGAAAAAAATATTAAATATAATTTGTGGATGTGGTAGTTTGCACAATACACGATCAACATTTATTTGTATTCTACGTAGTTGGGAAAGAATAAATAAGTTTTTTTATTGTAAAATAATTACAAATAAGTATAATAATGATAAATATTTTTTTATATAACTATTTTTTATATTTTTTAATGGAAAATAATACGAATATAATGATAAGGATTAAATAATCATCACTTTGGAAATATGAACATTCTATTGAATGCATCCTTGGAAATGAAGGGTTTAGAATAACTAATTGTGGCTATATTCCTAGGAACATGAAAGATGATTCTAGGAGTATAAAAATGGAATATTATAACAGAGAAAATCTTTATAAATTCTTATGGTAGGAAGGTGTGTATGTGTCCCTTATTAAAGGTTATGAAGATTTATCTTTTGCAAATAGACATAATTTTTCAATAATTGAATGATTGAGAACAATGGAAAATGGTTTAAAAATTTATAAATAATAAAGTGTGGGGTTATATTGGGTTAAATATTCCTCATGTATGTATTTATATATGTGTTTCGAATGTGATGGAAGTAAATTGTTCATATAATTGTTTTTGGACTTTTTTATTTTTAGATGGTTAACTAGTCTTTAAAGAAGTTAATTACGTTATATGAAACATATAAAATAACCCATATAAAACTTATTTTTGGTGAACCTAAATTTCATATTATTTAAATCCAATACAATTTTTAATTAATATAAATTTAAATATTAATATAAATCTTTTTATATAATGAAATTATTGTATGGAAAAATGTAGTTTTACAATGATGTTTTTATAATCATAACTATTATTGATTTGGAATTTTATGAGTGAATATTTATTTAAATATATTAATTAAAATTTTATTACGGTCTCCTTCTGGAATATATAATTTTTTTAGATAAAAATTATATGTTATTAATAAAATAAATTAATGAAAATTATTGTTTTACTATTATTATAGTCAAGAAAATTAACCCTTGGAAGCATAAATTTATAGGTGAGGTATTCTTAACAGTTATGGATATTTTAATGATTTTATAATTTTATGGTTGACCATAAGTTCAATGTATTAGGAATAAATTTTAAGTTGTTATGTTATGAAATTTAAAGGTGACTACTTATATTTTTTGATACATTTATTTTTTGGTTTGTAATTATGGAATGAAAAATAAAAAAAATAAGATACAATTTTAGGTTAAAAATATTATTTAATGTTTATAAATATTATTGTAATGTTAGTGTATTTCTTAAATTTTATAAATATTATATTAGTATAGTTTTAGAAAAATTTAAAATAATAGGATGGGTGACAACCCGTTGCATCAATAAAGGCTGCAAGGATTGAACCCCAAAATGAAGGGAAAATATGGTGCATCTCCTACCACTATCCTGTGTGAAGTCCTAATTAGTTTGAATATATTAGTTAAACAATTTGATAGATTATGTTTACGTTTATTTGGAAAACATATGTATTATCAAAGAGATAATCATGATACTAGAAAATGATTTAGTGATTAAGTGATTAATGTTATTTCATAATATGTACACTATTTTTTGAACAGTATATGATTATGGTAAAAAATACTATGAAAGATTACTTTAGGAATATTGGTTAAATTATATTTTGGAAGCATATATGAATTTATTTTGACTTATGATTATTCAGGTTATTTATAAAAATTATTACAATATCTTGGAGATTATGTGATTTTGGAAGTTACATTTTCGGTATGATACATTATGAGTGATTGATGTTATTTGGAGATAAATTTATCATGGACAACTATTTGTTAAAATCATTTGGTTATTTTGTTATCAATCATAAGAAAGAGTTTTTTTAGGAATTTTAAGGATAGTTATATTTTGAATTTTGGTTATTACTATTCAATTTTTTGGGAATAATTATTTTTGGGAATTCTCTTATCTGATCCTAACCATTTTAGTATATGTTAATGACTATTATCAAGTGAAATGAATTGTTATTATTTTTTTGGATTTAGTAATACATAAAATTTTATTTTACTACTTTAGAAAAGAAATCTTATTACCCATATTTTGAGGAAAAGATGTTTTTTGTGGTGGAAATTTATTTAAGGATGAATTTCTTCTTATCAATTATGTATATTTTCTCATGTTCTCAGAAAATGTAGTAATGTAATCACGAAATAAAAAACATTACCTATTTAATTTTCTTACCTATAAATCAATGACCTTGTCACCCATCACAAATTTATGTTTTTGTGATAGCTAAATGTTTCATGACCATGTTCTATATCACAATACACTTGATCTTGGGGGTTATTTTTCTCTTACGTGTTAATTTTTTATTACATGTAATCCTAGTATTTGTAATTTTAGGTGGCCTTCATACTTTCGTTAATATGTTTCAAATTGGATGTTTTATAATTCCTTTTTATAATATATGATTTAAAAAAATCTATTATTTTTGAAATCTGATCCCCAAGATTGTTATACCAAGCTAAAATTATAGGGAAAAATTTATTATATGTGGATAAAGTAACATTATGATTTTTTAAAATGAAATAATAATTTCAATAACATATAATATATGCCACATCAGGTTTAAATGATCATTAAATATTAATATTATATATGACTGTTATAAACTAGCCATAAAATTTGTGGGTATGAATAGAAATAACTTATATATGTTGTAAATATAAATGTCCAACTCAATATTAATGTATTGGTAAATGACTCG
Source organism: Viscum album (assembly GCA_963277665.1). NCBI lineage: Eukaryota > Viridiplantae > Streptophyta > Magnoliopsida > Santalales > Viscaceae > Viscum > Viscum album. The sequence continues at coordinate 876,967,436 of OY728153.1, read as the reverse complement.
AAAATAATAATATTTCAATCTTCAAAAATATTTTTTCATCAAAAAAGGGTTTAGATTATTTTCATGAATGAATATTACATTTAATTTATTGATGTTTTTGAAAATTTATATGAAAAAATACATTTCAATTTTTATTTCATAATTTTAATATTATAATATGAATGATTTTTTTATTTTCTGAAAATAAAAAATTTCAATGAATAGTGATTAATAGTGGTTTTATTTTGAAAACTATAATTTATTTACACAATAAAAAAAAGATTTCTGAAATAGTTCTAAAATTTAATTAGTTCATTATAATATAAAATAATACAATTTTTGTTTTTAAAATAAAATTAATACTTAAATTTAGTATAAAAATATTTTATATTTTAAAATGGAATTTTTTAGAAAAATGGGGTTTCATTCAATTTTTTAGGATTAATTTTGAATTAAATTATGCTAGTTATGTGTTTTGAATTTGGTAAAAAGGATTCCATATTTTTAATTATAAATTAAAAAATTAGTAAAGATTCGTCTTTTATTTTGGGACAATATGAATAGTATACATAGTAATTTTTATGAACACTGGTAGGGGTAAATTAGGAAAATATTAGTAAAAATAATATGATAAGTATTAGTAAATTATACAAAAACTTTTCCAAATGTTCATAGATTAGTAGGTTTCAATGAAAATCATACATTTTTGGATTTAGGACCGTTTCGAGCCACTTTTGTTTCATTAATTTCATTATAGTATTTTATTTGATGAAAATTAAAACTTTTTACAATGTTGTTGTTAATAAATATATATTTTTTAATTTTTGGTCATCCAGAATATATTTCAACCATAAATAGTATTTTTTAAACTGGAATATTAATATTCATCACCATAATTATTTTTAATTTTTACAAAAGTTATAGTTACCTTAAAATCTTACACAATTATGATCCAATAATTATTTAATTAATGTAAAAAATAAATTAAATGATACTAGAATATTAGAAAAGACATCATTTAAGATAATAAATGTTATAAATGAATTTTATATATGGAATTTTAATTTTTATGATATAATAATATAGTTATTTCAAATGATTCTTATTGTCTTGTTGTTTTTAATGTCATGTCAGTGAATAGAATCATATTTCACAAAATGATATTTTAGGAAATTAATATTTTATTAAACTATTTAAAAAATATTAATTATTAAATAATTAAAAAGGGGAAATAAAATATAGAAATTTTCATATCCTGTGATTTTTTAGTCCATTTTCATGTATTTGGATCTAAAATAGTGTTATTATATTCTAATATTTTCTGAAATTCTAAGAGTGACCCTCTCTTATAAAAGGAATAACATTTCTTCTAAATGTTTCACAACTAAAAACAACTTTTGTTTGGTTAAAATATACCAAAATACCTTTATAGAGACTATATATTTATTCTAGAGTACTCATTTTTTTCATAACACTAATTTCAGTGGTCTTAAAGTTTATGCAAAGGTGTTTTTTAAGAAGAGGTTTTATTTGTAATCAAGATATTCAATTTTATTTATTCTTAGACATCCCTCAAACAACACTTAAACATTGTAAAATATAATTCTAGTATCCTCCATATAACATGATGTTTTTAAATCATTAAAATTCCCAATATTAATATCCACTTCCATCAAATGGGAAAAATAATTATTCATTTATGGATACGACTGACAACCGCCTCACGAACCGATATAATTGTTTTCCATCACCATCCCGAAAATCTAGTTAGAATATTTTATTAAGTGTTTATATAATAAATTAATGACATATTTATCATTACATAAAGATAATATATCATTTACATTCATACATATCTATGAAAAATAAATGACAATGTCGTTCATGTGTACATGTGAATTGTATCATTTGGGAAGCGATGTGACACATTTTTCATTCCCACATAACATGGATGATATATATAAGTATTTTTAAAACATTATTATTATATCAATGAAATTATTATTATTATTTAAAGGTAAAATGATACTCAACTTCTTTCCATATTGATGATTGAAAAATAAAAAAATTACCCATACGTACTTATGGTCTACTATCATCATGATTGTAATGTACATAAACTTCAATAACCATTTTAATTGATGGATTTAAAAGTATAATTTATTGATAATAATTATTATTATGTCATGATTATTATTATGTACATGATGAAATAAATACCTCATTAACTAGAGACATCATAGTAAAGTCATTTTGGACTCAAGTACTGAATAATTTCAAAACTTTCGACATGATCTTAAATAAATGACTAAATTTTATTACATACTTATAAGTGAAATACAATTATTAATAAACTTGGAAATGTTTATAACGAGAGTAAATAATTATCTTAAGTTTACTATTCAAGATGATAAGGAACATACTTGATGAATCAATTTCTAGGTAAGGGACTCTTGCAAAAACATCGTTTTTACACTTTTAATGATTTGATCATCTAAAACAGTTTATTTTTGGTAGATGAATTAAAAATTATTTTTATGAATTATTTTTATATTGATTGAATGTTTTAAAATTTTACCTTTATAATTTATCTGAATTTATTTTAAACAGTGTTAATTTTTGGTTTTATGTAAGGTAAATTTTAAAAAACACTCTTTCCATGGTACTCTTTCATCTATTTTTACATATTTCAAAAAATAATGAATTTATTACATATACAAAATGAATGGAATATACCTATTTACTAAAGCTATAATTATTTAATGTTTTCTTTATTATTTTTTATAGTTACTTTCAAAAAATTGGTTTTATTATTTTGTGAACTTTTTTTAGATTTTTAAATTGATTTTCATAGAAGTATTTTATTTTGATTTCCGAAAGATTATTATAAATGAGTTTTAAAGTGTTTTAAAGGGTTTTAATAAGGATATAATTTTTATGAATTTTATAAAAATAGGTGCACCGAGATAGTTTTGGGTTAACCCATTATATATTATATAACAAGTGTTCTCAAATAGCATTAGGGGATCCGATTATAGCTTACATGATGGGTGTGCCCAGATGGGACCAGGTGAGCCTGTTATAACCTATACAATGGGTGCACCCACATTTCTCTCTAATGCATTTGGTACTCTAGAGATTGAAGTTGATAGTATATTTATTACATTTTAAGGTTTATTGTAATAGTTATAAGAAAATTAGGTCCCAAGGAATCTACATAACTTTTATATTTTTGCTAATGAGTTTCATTTTAATGATTTGATTTCCAAATGGTGAGACAATGATATTTTAAAAAGAAAATTCATTTCCATGGCCAAATGTATGTTCTCCAGAATATTTTTTGGATTTTCACTGTAATAACATTTTCCTTTTTTATGTCCATTATTTATATTTTTTCACATCGAATGTTTAAAAAATCATAGGGTTAAAGGATGAGTTGGGGCAAGGATGAGATCATGGGTAAATTTTGACGATTTTTCATAAATAGAAACCTTGTTATATTTTTATGAATTTTATTTTATAGAGAAAATATATACTATGTATAAGTGTACATCTGTAATTCATGGATTTACTTTCTAGGATGTGTTTTAAATTCTATAATACTAAAAACCTAAAATATATTTGGGGAAATAAAGTGATTTCTAGTTTTAATATAACCAGAGTATGTATTGTTTAATGATGGGTCCAAAAAATAACATTAATATAATTTTATATATTATTAAATTATAAATTTTCACATGAACCAAAACACATGTGTTGAATCATACACGAGAAATCTAAGAAGTTAACCCATGAAGCAATTATAATAATGAAATATTACAGATTAATGAGTGATATGATGTTATAAGTGGATTATATATGATATTATAAATATGAATATGGATCTTTATAAATATATAAAAAGTTTAAAAATGTTATATATGACTTTATCACGTGTTCGACATCAAGGAATGGTGAGGTGAGTGGTATCATAACAAAGTTTCATTTCATTGGGTTATATTAAATATTTATTGACTACGTTATTACAGTATTATATGTGTAATCAGCTAGTATTAATATATATAAATATATTTTTGTATTTACATTCCTTAAACATAATAACTTCATTGATATATTATCAAAAAAATGTAACTATTTTATAGTAGATTTCACCTCAATTTCCACTCCATTGAGGAATATTTAGTATTATGAACCTATATACATTAATGTGGGTTATATAATTACACTTGGTTGTTTTTGTCATGAATAACAATTTATTAATGTTGATTAATTTTTCAATTCATGTTTACTCTTTCATGGGGTTACAATATAAAGATACCCAATATGTAAGAATTTATTTTATTATCTCTCTTTTTGGGATCTCTTATTTTCATTATTGTAATATTATCATAAATACTTTATTTACTAAATATATTTTATTATCCTATTAATATTTATGGACTTTCCTTATTTTATTCTATCATTTGAAAAAAATTATACCTGATTCAAGAAAATATATATAAATGAAAATATGATATACTTACACTTTTTATAATGTATATTTTTCATTTATTTCTATAATTTAATTTTTTTGTAAATACCCGAAAATTTCAAGGAAATTTTTTTCTTAATTTCTTTGGAATTTTATAAGTCCACGATTTGGGACGGCACCTAATTCCGAGGACCGGTGTGCCCGGAATCGATTTCTGAAGTTTGGCTCAGGTACGATCAGTGAACGAACGAGCGAATTTTTCTATCATTCAAACCGATGCTCAAAATTGAAATCCGAGGGCACCGATGGACTCACAGTGCCGATAATTTCTTAAGGGGATCTTAAGCGCAGTTGCGTTTTGTCGCATGAGGTGGTTAATTTTTTTGGGGATTCGATATGTCTTAAATAAATTGTAGTGTTACAATTAATTTTATGTGGAAATGAAATTCTCCATAGAGAAGTTGGAGGTAGGCCCACGCCCCACCTAACATCCCATGAGAGGGTATGACCAAGGGTGGTGGGGTCCACACTAAACCCCAACCCTTCACCTTCCCTTTAACTCCCACGAACATTCCCCCATTTAAACCCCTTGTTTTTAATGTATAACCCCTTCACCTCCCAAGCATTAATGACGTCATCTATCCTCTCATAATGTGTGCCAACCTATTTAGTTAATGTCTTGAATTAATTTGGGTGTTTATAATTCTTTTTGAATTTTAAACCTTTCACCCTTCTATCTCTATTAAATTTTCCAACACATATAATTAATACATTCATTAATTATTTTGGAGTGTCAACAATTCTTTGAATTGTTTCTTTTTTTCATGGCAATGTTTTTATTAAAGGTTCCTTGTAAAATATTTGTGGAGAAAATATTTTTGGGTGGGGGAAAACCTCTGGAGAAATTTGAAGAGAGCTCCCTCCTTCCAACAAAGAACGTTCTTGACGAAGAACGCCTCTGGCAGAGAATGCGAAGTCACCGACGACGTGCCTTCTCTTATTCTTCCTCTGCATCAAGGGAGGAGATACTACCATGGGGAACGTCTCCATCGACGATGACTCTTCCTTCGACTTCAAAAAACCAACGTCCTTTTCCTTCCACGTTATCGTCAATGAATGACGAACGACTCAAGTAGGGGATTATTTGAGAATGATATTATTTCCCTTGGTTGTTTCCATCTAAACAAAGAACACGGAACAACTCAACATTGAGTTGATCCACGAATGTTTTATTTAAAATTGCAGGATGGGAACATTGGTATGGTATAACTCATTTAAGAGGGTGTGGAATGATTTGATTCAACTTTATTTAAGTAAATTTGAATGTTTATTCAATATAAAATCTTGTTTAAATCTTGCCATTTGATAACACCTAATGCGTAGGGCGCAGACCGAACCAACATGTCCCGACAAACCTCCGTAGATTGTTGTTGGTGCGCCGATTGACGGCGATGGTGAGACGGGACCGCACCGACGTTTGGAAGCCGTTGCAGTGAAGAGCAGGTCCCGAAAGGACCGCTGGTGAAGACGAGAGGAGAAACGGACCACCAGAGCGCGTCCGGTGGTCCGCAAAGGGTGGCGGCGGTGCACCGCGCCAGCGTGGTGGCGTCGACGACCGTTGGCGGCGACGCGCCACCAGAGAAAATAGTTGTGGCTGAGCCACAGCGGCGGACGAAGAACCGGAACGGAAGAAGCCGTTCCAGATTACGTGGCGCGGCATTAAGTCGCGCCGGTTTCATTCAACCGGGGCGTTGTAACCCCCCGCTGCTCGTTGGCCACACGGGCCACACCCGCACCGGGCCAACCGACTGCACCAGCCAGACCGGCCGCGCCGGGCCGTACCGCCCGTGCCGGGTCGGGCTGCCCGCGCCGGGCTGAACCCCCGTGCCAGCCCGTGTCGTGCTGGCTGGGCCAGGCCGCGCCAGCCGGGCCGGGCCACGCCCTGATGGGCAAGACCCGGACCCAGGTTAGGTCGACTCGGTTTGGGCCGACCCAGGGGGTATCGGGCCGGGTCGGACCGGGCCCTAGCCCACTATTCTTGGGATGTTTTGTTCAAACACCCATAACATGGGCTACGGACCTCCGATCGACGCACCGTCAGTTGCAATGAGATCATTGTATCAAGATGGTCATTTCGGTATATTAAACTCAAGGTTTCAGAGAACTTTTGGTACGGCCAGGTTGTTTCGAACACGAAACCAACCAGGCCCTCTGAATGGAAACACCTATAACTTGAGCTCCAGACGTCCGATTGACATGTCGTCGACTTTGTTGGATTTGTATTAGTGAGATGGACCTTTTGGCTTACTCCACTTGAGGTTTGGACGTAGTTGGAGTATGTCCAGGTTGGATTATACCCGAAATCCAACAGGGCACCTACAACGGAAAAGCCAATAACTTTTAGACTGGACATCCGTTTGAAGAACCGTTAGCGGCGTTGGTGATCATGTTGAGAAACGGTCCCTATGAGTATTCCCTATGTGAGTTCGGGGTACAGTTGAGAAACATTCGGTTTGGATCGTACATGAAACCAACCTGGCCCCTGGGACAAAAAGGCTAATAACTCACAGACTGGGTGTCCAATTGATGCGCCGTCTGTTGCGTTGAGACCCCTATGACGAGGATGTCTTTTGAGATACTACTTTGTGGGAATTTTTGATTGTTGGAGTATAGACCTATAGCTCATGGAGAAGACCCTCCCAGAGACGAGTGTACGGAGTACGGAGACCGTGTAGCTGGCTGAGACCTGATGACTGCTTGTCCGATTTGATTTGGAGTGACATGCATAGCCCAGTGGGGAGCACTACTTTGTGAGGTGGCAGACTCATGGGGGAGGAGCACTACTTTGTGAGGTGGATGACCCGCGGTTGTAGCAACCCGATATTTTATGATAAGTATTCTTTTTAATTTATTTGATTTCATGTGTTTTATGCTACAACAAGATTATCTTGTTCTATACGCCACACTGTATTAGCTTGAAGTATACACAACACTATTCTTAGATTGTGTTACACACAATTTCAAATTCGTTTTATAATAGTCATTCTACGCAACATTGAGTGTGTATATATATATATATTCTATGTATAAATGAAATATGGTTGATTCTGTTATATGAAATAATAAAGGATTCTTGCACAACACGCAACCCTGACTTGGCTTGCATTACACGCAATCGCGACCTTCCTTGATAGCGTGTGTAGTACGCAATACCGAGTTTCACTAAACGAGATATTATTATAATATTATTATGAACTAGCCATTATGAATAGTAATCACAAATTTTTGAAATTTTATTAATATTATCTTTCAAAATGGACATCATTTTTGGATTCGGAATATTGAAATTATCTTAGGGAGAAATTTTGGTACTTTTCGGATAACTTTCTTATTCTGATGAATAGTGAAAATTACTAAAATTTAATTAAAAACAACTTTTTTAATCGAAATAATTAATAGTGATAAATTATTAATTTGAGTGGTTTTAAAGTATATTTAGAATATATTTTTACAATTTAATACAATTTTGGTCATTGGATGTAATTTCACATTTAAACCAGACATAAACAAGTGTCAATCTTTTGATAGTTATTATCTCTTAAGAACACGCTATTTGTTTTGACGACGGGAATGAATTTTAAAATTAATTAATTAAACTGATATATTTTGAATTTGGTAAAATAGAAATCATTTTTGAATTCATAATATCAAATATATCTTAGGCCTAATTTTTGGTATTTTTTTTTGGAAACTTTCATTTTTTGATGAATAGTGAAACCACAAAGTGGTAGTTAAAAAAACTGAATTTTTCATAAAACTTATTTTTACCGCTTCTGTGAGTGGAATTTCGAAAATCCAAGATCCACGGTTAATATCAAGGACTAAAATTTGGTTCGATTAGATGAAAATAATTTTTGGTGAAGAGTAACTTTTTACATTTTTTACCACGGTTAAAAGTAAATAGGGTAATTAAGGGTACAAATGATATTATGATTACCCTAACACATGTCCTAATTCTATTGGATAAGTTTAATTCAGTCAAAAAAACCTTAGGAATAAAATATGACCATTTAGGCCCACTTGGATTAGATTAGGACATTTATTATTAATTTATTTAAAGAAGGGTTAAAATAGTTAAAATCAATGTTTAATAATTAAATAATTTTTAATATAGGGTTATACATAAGATAAATTCGACTATAAATATTTATTAGATAGATAAAAATATTTCAAACATAATGGTATTTTATTTGTAATTTTTAGCCTTAAAATAATTTAATTTATTTATGATACAATGATGATGCAGTAATTATCCTATTAATGAAATATTCACATAATTGATGTTATAAATACCCAAAAAAATTTAATTTGTGACTTTTTATGAATTAAAATAATTTTCTATGTTAATATGACATGTTAGTATTGATTTAATTAATTTTTTTCTAACTAATTATTCTGTTATGAGTTTCAAAAAAATCAATTACCAAATAGTCTCAAAATTGACATAAAATAGTTTTTAAAACAAATATTATATTATTAATTGTTATTATATTCCTAAATATATAAGGTTCGGCCACGATACTTATATAATAATAGGTGTATCATTAATAGACCACTTGGGGGTCTCTTGTATGTATATGATATGTTTATTAACTATATAATATAAAAAATACAAAGTGACATGGTAAATGTCAATCTAATTAACTAAGAGTTAAAACTAAAAGATAAGGTTAATATAATGACCTAAACTGGTCTAAATTCTATTGGATGAGAGGATTTCGACCCATACCCACCTTATATTTGATATATATCAATTTGAAGCTATTAAAAACCGAATTTGACTTTATAATAAAAAAATAGTTTTTGCTATTCCAATGGTGCCCCTCTCCCCCCTTATAAAAGGGAACCTCCTCCCTCTCTTCCTCACACCAATTTGAGCCTTCAAGCTAGGCCAAAACCTGCCAAATTATCTTATCCACTTCCCTAAAAACATCCTAGTGGTCTTGGTCTTCTTCAAATACAAATTTTAGTGCCCTAAGAGGTGGTTTCAAAGAGGCGCTTCAAAGAAGAGGTAATGTCCATTACCGATTCTTTCAACATTATTTCTTCTTCCACTTATTATTTTTTAGCTGTTTCATTATGAGGTATTAACATTAGTATCAATAATATACTGATATGTCATTATAAGTATGAAACAACCATATTTCACCATCTATCCATCCAACGGAAAACAAAATCACCGTGTGTGCGTACGTACGGAATACCGTCTCCACGCCGTGGTGTAATCTATTTTCCACCACCACCTTACATGGATGGGTATAATGGTGAAAGTAATGAATATATATGATTACTTTAAATTGATATTGATTCTTTAATATTATACATACACTTTAATACAATTCCACGATCTTGGGAATGATATCACGGCTCGTGCGTACGTACGGACTACCGTCTCCACGATGCGACGAGATTCACTCTCCATGTTAACCATTCATGAATGATTATAAAGTATATATATGGAATAATAATGAAATATATGACATAATAATGATACTGGATTTATGTATATATATATATATATATATATGTATGTCATTTACTTAATTCCATTCAATTCAAAAGGGAAACGAAAACAGCGTTCATGCGTACGTACGACCTACCGTCTCCATGAACGGTGTATTTCATTCCTTTTATCGATCTATAATATATATGTATATGATGAATATATATTATATATAAATCATGTTTTACATTCTGGAATTATGTAATTCAGGATATAAGTAATAATATCAAGAACGACAAGTCGAAACACATACGATAAATAAAATGATTTTACCCAAAACGCTGCTTTAACATGGAATTTACAAAATAACAGGTAATATAAAGTCATAAGTGATACATATATGATATAATAACAATGAATATGATACTTTAATAAGTCAATGAAATTATTTAAATCATTATACAAGAGGTTCAGATATGTACGAAGCATATCGGACCTAAGGTAAGGGATAATGTTGCAATCTCAATTGTTTTCTATCTGAGATTGTTTATAGGTTATTATTTATTGGGGTTGTATTTATCATCCATGTCCAAGTTTTATAAAAAAAAATCATGTATTTTTAAAGTCCTTTTTACCCATTTTTAAATTTTACTACATGGTATGTATGGAATCTTTCTTTTACGAGGTACTTTTTGACTTTTTTGGAAAAAGTACGAGAAGAATGTTTTTTTAACATATACGGCATGAAAGGATTTTTAAGGTTTTATAAAGCCTTATTTTCATGAAGATTATTCGAAAATATTTCATGACTATTTGAAACAAAATCTATTTTTTTTTAAATTTCATGACGTTTTGTAAAAAGAAATTGATTTTGAAGAAGAAAGGATATTTTCCTCAAGAATTCATTTCACGGGTTTTATCAAAACCATTTTTCACCTAAGATAACATTATTTCATTTGTGTATGTTTCAAGTATAATATCTCTATGAATTACATGGTTTATCTTTTCTTATTATGGAATGATATCCATTTATTTTAGATGGATTATGTGATGATGGTATGATGTTTATGAAACCGATTTTATTAATTGGGTTATTATGAATGATGTATATTTATTTTTTGGCACAAGTAAGAATGATTTCATTATGATATGGGTGGGACCTATATCTCCCTCCAATTAATTGGGTAAAGATTTTATATCTCATGAGATAGACATTTCTGGAATGGTAAGTTAATCCGGTTCAGTGTTACAGGACTGAAAATAGGAGTGATCTCGATTCAGAATGGGACTTTGTCCACTAAGATGGTCTTGGCAGCAATGCCTTGGCTACTATGGAAATCATTACATGTGTTTAATGGATGCCATAATTACATGTTTTATTCCCATGCAATTTTATCATGGTTTATGTTCCATTATGATCTATGACTTATGTACTTCCATGATTTATGTTCTTTCTCAAGATTTTGATGTTTAAACATTATGCTCATGTTTTTAAGTTCAAATGTATATGGTATGTTTTATTTTATCCATGCTTACCCTTACTGACCATTTGAGCGCACCCTTTTTATTTTCTATTTTCCCCCAGGATCAAAAGAAAAGTTTTAGGTAAGGAGACAAAAAGTGGAAGATCTTTATGGGAGATGTTGAAGATCTTTCACCGCGATTAGAAGATTACGTTCCATGTTTCCAAAGACACTGAAATATTACGGTCTTTATGTGTCTGTTTTTGTTATGTATTAAGTATTATGCAAAAGTAATGTAATGTCCATGTATGTCATGCTTCGGGTCTCTACGGCAGTACTCGACAAGAGGAGTACCTCTGTAGGCTATGAGGGGGAGCACTACTGTGTTAGGTGGCACACCCATGGCGGAGGAGCACTACTTTGTGATGTGGCTAACCCGTGGTACTCCACAGGAAGAGTACCTCAGCAGTCTTAGGTTAGTGAGAAGTACCTCGGAGTCGTGAAAAGATCACTATACTTGTCAGAGACGGAGCTCTTTATCAGTTACGGTTTCGATAATGAAAATCCTGGTTTGAGCTGAGTCAATGACCTTAGTGTTTTCCTCATGATTGAGATGGGTTACTAGATAACATACGTATATTTATGGGCATATACCTAAGTAGTGGTTATCCATTGACTTTATATCTGTGTGATACATTATGCCTAAGATGTGTTAAATGGTAACTTAGGTATATGTATGGGCTTATACCTAAGTAAGGGTTACCCGTTGAGAAATTTCTTTGTGATTATCCTTGTTGGATTTTAGTGATACCTTGAGGGTATCAGGGTCCCTACTGAGTATCGTATACTCACCCCTGCACGGGATTTGCCCGCACCTTGTTGTGTTGGTTGTAGACGACAGACATCACTGATCGTGGTTGAGGCTTGTAGTGTTGGACGGTACCCGGAGGTGGATCTCAGGACAAGTCGGTACCGGGAGGTGGATCTCACGACGTGTCGATACCCGGAGGTGGATCTCACGATGAGTCTATACCCAGAAGAGACGGACAGACGTGGAGTGCTGAGGAGGACATCTGTACCTACCCTTCCGGTAGGAACCTGGAGGACGATCCAGGAGCTTCTTGACACCATTCAGTTGTGGTCCTTTGAGTTGTACATTACTTTCAGTTGTAGATGTACCTTTCTTTTTTTCTTGTATTTCCAGACCCTAGTACTTTCAGCATGTTTGTCATACTGCTTTACTTAGTGTAGCTTCTACTTGTACTCTGTTAGTTTCCTTTCATTTCATAAAGGCAATGCCTTCCATTTTATTAGGATTTATGCCTTTGGTGCTAGTCGCCAGCCCCTGACCTATGGAAGGTGGGATTGGGGTAGTAACACTACGGGCCCCGAGGACGGGTCGTGACAAATTGTTATCAGAGGTGTCAGTTCTACCGCAGAACATATAACTATGATTTTTCTTTTCTGTGAAGCAATAGTGTTAAGAGTACCGAGTGTGGTTTTCATGTTCACGGAGTCCAGTGTTGGTGCAGGCGGCCGACGTATCCATACACCAGGACCATAACTTTTGATTTCCAACTCAGTGCACGAAAACACTGATTGCGTGTGTGTTTTCAAAAGTTTCCCCCTTAAAACAGATCAAACCAGGTCAGCTCACCAGGTATAATCATTTGACCATGTCACGTATGTTTCATTCAGGATGTCTTTCCACGGACGATCAGCTGGAGCCCTGGGAGATGTACGTACTAACAGCCTTCCAAGCGATGAGGCTTCGGTATAGGGTCCTTTTTCAGTTGAGGCACCAGCGATACAACCATACGTTGGGTCACCGATGCCACCAGCCCTAGCAGCAGGCGATGCACACCGCTTGAGCATGCTGGATGAGTTCCAGCACCAGAGGCCACCCAGGTTTCGGGGAGAGACGGACCCACAGGTGGATGAGGATTCGCTGGAGGCTGTGGTGAGAGTTTTTAGGATAGTGGGTACACCAGCGGACTTCATGGTGATCTTTACTGCCAGCCTCCTTTAGGCAGCAACAGGCAGGTGGTGGAGATGGATGCTATAGTTTTTCGATGAGATGACCTCCAGTTGGGGAGACTTCAAGACCTTCTTCAGGGTGTAGTTCATACCAGTGACTCTACACTCCGAGCATGCTCAGGAGCTTCTGCCATTGTCACACGATTTTCGATCAGTAGTCGAGTCATCTGTAGGTAGTAAACAGATGATGCAAGGGTCCAAGAGGACCAGACCAACAGATGGGCGACCATGGGATACAGGTTTGGTTGTGCGAGGAACACGAAATAGATCCAGCCACACGAGGAGTTGGAAGTGTTATGAATGCGGCAGGAAGGGTCACCTAGCATGTGACTATCCGACCCCCTGCATAGTTGATCCGTATGCATTGGAGGAGCCACCAAGACAGAAGCAGCGGAGGGTTCTTGAGAAACAGTCGAGCAGTGGACAAGGAAGTAGAGCTCCAGAAGCTGGTGTACAGGAGCAGAACTAGTGGATTCCTTTTTTTCCCTTGTACTTTTAGTTCCATGTTGCTGTTACATTTGTGTCTTTGTACTTTGAGATGAAGTAATAAAAGACACTTATCTTTGTGATGTTTGTTTTCCTGTCCATATATTTGGTTGATATTGAGAGGTCCCAGGTTAAAAACTATTGTCTTGACCCTCACTTTCTAGATTTCTAGTGGAGGAGACCCAGTGACCTCACACTGATGCCGGCAGTGTGACTTGACCCTTGGAGGTGAGAGTGACAGTTGGATATCTTGGTAGTAACGTCGTGTCCTTACGACGTCATCCATTAGAAGAATACATAATTCCTGTTAGGATTGACTATATTAGGAAATGGGAGTTGTTCATCTAGAGGATGAGACTGAGTTTCTATTTTCGGCAAAGGAGAAATCTTAGCAGCTCTTACAGATTGTAGTCAGAGAAGGTGCAGATCATCCAGGAGTGGATGAAGACTGCACAGTGCAGTAAGAAACAAGAAACTGGTGCAGTCTTAGAGGCTCGGGCATGTAAAATGTTTCAAGAAGAAGAAGTGTTAAAGAGAAATGAGTCTGCGGAGTAGCAGTCATGGAGGCATAGCTAAGAGTAGCTACATGAGGTCAAGGAGTGTGACCCAATGGCTCTAAGAATGATTCGAGGTATAGTCTGTGTCCACTACTAGGTACCGTAGTAAGAGACGTTGATATGAATCATTCCTTCCTTCCAAAAATCTTGTCCCAGAGCTAGAGTTTCCGGTAAGCCGTAGACTTGACCCTCATGTCTGGAGATACCTTGGGAGAAGACTCAATAATCACATTTATGCCGACAGTGTGGTCTAACCCTTGAGACGAGAGTTTCGGTTGGAATCTCGTGGTGGAAGTGTCAAGGCTTTACGACGTTGGTCTCAGTATGGATTGGATTCACAGTTCATGATCAGATTGACTGTATTAGGCAAAAGGTTGTGGTTTATCTACAACATTGGGATGGGTTTTCCTTGGTCGGTGAAAAGGAAACCCCATGAAGCACATGATAAACTCATGCACAGGAGGGTGCGGTCGGTCACTCTTGAGTCGATCGACCCTATCCTCATGGCAGTAGGAGTTTTGAGTTTCAGTTCTAATAAAGAAATGGAGGCCTCTAGTGTTCGAGGATGGCGATCACGCCCTTATATGGGTCTCACCTCGATGATGTTTACGGAGATGTGGCCGAGGCAGCAAGTTATCTCCGAGGGTCAACGGACCTTTCTAGGTCCTCAGTAATATAGGCGAGGTAGTTTACCGCTTGACCCTTCCACCTCAGTTGCACCGGGTGCATGATATCATCCACGTACCTCAGCAGAGGAGATATGTTCATGATCCTTCTCACATCATCGACCCTAGGGAGTTGGACGTCGATGACAGGGAGACATGCACAGAGGATCAGTGGAGATCGAGGATCAACAGGAGTGGGTCCGATGTGGATGGTCGATTCCTCGGGTGCACTTTCACTGGTAGCTCGAGAACCTCCAGGAGAGCACATGGGAGTGGAAGGCTCATATAAATGCTCAGTACCACTTTGTTTTCCTTAGTGTGTGTTGAAGATTTACGGGGATGTAAATTCCTGAGGTTGGAGTAATGTAAAGACCCATAAATTTCAATGAAAGTTTTTTCTTAATTTCATTGGAATTTTACGAGCCCGTAGTTTCTGACGTCACCTGATTCCGAGGCCCGGTGTGCCCGGAATCAATTTCCGAAGTTTGGATCAGGTATATTCAGTGAACGAATGAGCGAGTTTTTCTATCTTTCAAACCGGTGCATGGAATTGAAATCTGAGGGCACCGATGGACTCGCAGCGCCAATAATTGCTTCAGGGGATCTTAAGCGCAGTTGTGTTTTGTCGCATGAGGGGGTTAATTTTTTTGCGGATTCGATAAGTCTTAAATATATTGTAGTGTTACAATTTATTTTATGTGGAAGTTAAATTATCGATAGAGAAGTTGGAGGTGGGGCCACACCCCACCTAACTTCCCATGAGAGGGTATGACCTAGGGTGGTGGGGTCCACACGAAACCCCAACCCTTCACCTTCCCTTTAACTCCCATGAACTTTCCTCCATTTAAACCCCTTGTTTTTAATGTATAACCCCTTCACCTCCCAAGAATTAATGAGGTCATCTATCCTCTAATAATGTGTGCCAACCCATTTAGTTAATGGATTGACTTAATTTGGGTGTTTATAATTCTTTTTTAATTTTAAACCTTTCACCCTTCTCTCTCTATTAAATATTCCAACCAATATAATTAATACTTTCATTAATTATTTTGGAGTGTCAACAATTCATTTAATTGTTTCTTTTTTTGCATGGAAATGTTTTTATTAAAGGGGCCTTGTAAAATATTTGTGGAGAAAATATTTTTTGGTGGGGGAAAACCTCTGGTGAAATTGGAGGAGAGCTCCCTCCTTCTAACAATGAACGTTCTTGACGAAGAATGCCTCCGGCAGAGAACGCGAAGTCACAGACGACGTGCCTTATCTTCTTCTTCCTCTATGTCAAGGGAGGAGATACTACCACGGGGAACGTCTCCATCGACGATGACTCTTCCTCCGATGTCAACAAACCAACCTCCTTTTCCTTCCATGTTATCGTCAACGAACAACAAATGACTCAAGTAGGGTATTATTTGAGAATGATATTATTTCCCATGGTTGTTTCCTTCTAAACAAAGAACACGGAACAACTCAACATTGAGTTGATCCTCTAATGTTTTATTTAAAATTGCGGGATGGGAACATTGGTATGCTACAACTCATTTAAGAGGTTGTGGAATGATTTGATTCAACATTATTTAAGTAAAATTGAATGTTTATTCATTATAAAATACTATTTAAATCTTGCCATTTGATAACACCTAACGCGGAGGGTGCATGCCGAACCAACACGGCCCGCAACCCTCCACACATTGTTGTTGGTGCACAGATTGATGAATATGGTGAGATGGGACCGAAAAAACGTTTGGAAGCCGTCGTAGTGAAGAGCAAGTCCCGGAAGGACCGCAGGCGAAGACGGCTGGTGAAACGGACCACCAGAGCGCATCTGGTGGTCCGCAGAGGGCGGCGGCGGCACGCCACGCCAGCGCGGTGGCCCCGATGACCGGGGGTGGCGGCGCGCCGCTGGAGAAAACCGCCGCGGCGGCGGAGGAAGAACCGGAAAGGCAGAAGTCGTTCCGGATTGGGCGGCGCGACATTAAGCCGCGCCGATTTCGTTCAACCGGGGGGTTCTAACCCCCCGCTCCTCGCTAGCCACGCGGGCCACGCCCGCGCTCGGCTAACCGGTCGTGCTAGCTGGATCGGCCGCACCGGGCCAGACCGCCCATGTCGGGCCGTGCCGCCTTTGTCGGGCCGGTCCGCCCAGGCTGGGCCGGACCCCCACATTGGGTCGGGCTATGCCGGCACGGCTGGGCCCGCCTGCCGGGCCGGGTCGGACCGAGACCAAACCCCCTATTCTCGGGTAGTTTCGTTCAAATTCCAATAACATGGGCTTCAGACGTTCGATCGACGCACCGTCAGTTGCGATGGGATACTTGGATCGATACGGTAGTTTTGGTATATTACACTCAAGGTTTTTTAGAACTTTGTGTATGGCCAAGTTGGTTTGAACAAGAAACAAACTGGGCCCTCAGAGCAGAAACGCCTATAACTTGAGCTCCGGAAGTCCGATTGATGTGTCGTCGACTTTTTTGGATTTATCTTAGTGAGAAAGACCTTTTGGATTACTCCACTCGAGGTTTGGACATAGTTGGAGTATGGCCATGTTGGATTGTACCTGAAATCCAACCGGGCCCCTAGAACGGAAAAACCGATAACTTTCAGACCAGACGTCTGTTTGATGAACCGTTAGCGGCGTTGGTGATCACATTGAGAAATAGTCACTATGAGTATACCCTATGTGAGTTCAGGGTACAGTTGAGATACGGTCGGGTTGGTTCGTACATGAAACCAACAGGGCCCCTCGGAGGAAAAGGCTAATAACTCACAGACTGGGCGTCCGACTGATGCGTCGTCTGTTGCATTGAGACCCCTATGACGAGGCGGTCCTTTGAGATACTTCTTAGTGGGAATTTTTGATAATTGGAGTAT
Organism: Viscum album; assembly: GCA_963277665.1. Classification (NCBI taxonomy): domain Eukaryota; kingdom Viridiplantae; phylum Streptophyta; class Magnoliopsida; order Santalales; family Viscaceae; genus Viscum; species Viscum album. The sequence goes on along the minus strand of OY728153.1, from coordinate 876,949,410 downwards.
CGAACTACAGCTCGTGGAGTAGACACTCCCAGAGATGAGCGTAAGGAGTATAGAGACCATGTAGCTGGCTGCGACCTGATGACTGCTTGTCCGATTTGATTCAGAGTGACTTGCATAGCCTAGTGGGGAGCACTACTTTGTGAGGAGGAAGACCCATGGCAGAGGAGCACTACATTGTGAGGTGGCAGACCCGTGGTACTCGACAGGAGGAGTACCTCTTTAGGCTATGAGGGGGAGCACTACTGTGTGAGGTGGCTTACCCATGGCGGAGGAGCACCACTTTGTGAGGTGGCTGACCCACGGTACTCGATAGGAGGACTACCTCAACAGTCTTGGGTTAGTGAGTAGTACCTCATAGTCGTGACAGGATCACTGTACTCGTTAGAGACACAGCTCTTTAGCAGTTATGGTTTCGATAATGAAAATCATGGTTTGAGCGGAGTCAATGACCTTTGTGTTTTCCTCATGATTGAGATGGGTTAATAGATAACTTACCTATATGTATGGGAATATACCTAAGTAGTGGTTATCCGTCGACTTCATATATGTGTGATACCGTGTGGCTGAGATGGGTTACATGGTAACTTAGATATAATTATGGGCTTATACCTAAGTAAGGGTTATCTGTTGAGTACTTTCTTTGTGATTATCCTTGTCGGATTTTAGTGAGACCTTGAGGGTCTCGGGGTCCCTACTGAGTATCGTATACTCACCCCTGCACGGGCTTTACTCGCACATTATTGTGTTGGTTGCAGACGACAGACATCATTGATCGTGGTTGAGGCTTGTAGAGCTGGACGGTACCTGAAGGTGGATCTTAGGATGAGTCAGTACCCAGAGGTGGATCTCACGACGATTCGGTATCCAGAGGTGGATCTCATGACGAGTCGTTACCCAGAGGAGACGGACATACGTGGAGTGATGAGGAGGACATCTATACCAACCCTTCAGGTATGAACCCGAAGGAAGATCCAGGAGCTGCTTGACACCTTTCAACTGTTGTCCTTTGAGTTGTACTTTACTTTCAGTTGTATCCGTACCTTTCTTTTGGGCTTGTATTTCCATCCCCTTGTACTTTCAGCACATTTGTTATACTGCTTTACCTAGTGTTTCTTCTTCTTGTACTCTGTTAGTGTGCTTTCGTTTCATAAAGGCAATGCCTTCCCTTTTTTTGGGGATTTACACCTTTGGTGCTAGTCGCCAGCCCCTGGCCTATGGAAGGCGGGCTTGGGTTAGTCACAGCACGGGCCTCGGGGACATGTCGTGACATTTTTTCACAAATGTCAATTTGATTTACTCAAATGACTCATATATGACATTTAACATTATACTTTATTTTTAATAATATTTAAATATATCATTCTATTTTTTAGAGAGAATCATTTTCATATTTCATTACGAAAATACAAAATTTAATTTTGTACATATACAACATTAATGGATATTCAAGCCACCATATATATTTTACGCTATTTACATTGTTCTATAATTTTTAATTGTTATCAAAAAGAAAAAAAATTATTGAATTTTTTTTAATGGTTGAAATACATTTTTTTAATTATCCAATTGAAAGGTTTTCATTAAAAATGATTATTTCTAATGAATTGATTTTTTTACTTCAGTCTCTAAAAAAATTTGGCATTGACATAATCATTAAAAATTCACTTTCATGTGACCATTTGTCATTAGATATTATATTTCTCTTAAATATCCATATTATTTGTATGATATATTTTCATATTTCCGAAACATTATACCATTTCTATATATAGTATTTTAAATGAATATTAATTGATTGATATGTTAAATCTTAGTATTTTATATTCTTTAATCAATAAATATATTTTTTGAGGATGAATATTACATAAATTTATCATTATATATATGGGGAATTCATCATATATTTAGTGAAGGGTGGGGCTTAGTTATAGAGACCCATGGGCACAAAAATTGGTCTCATGGGGAAAACATATTTCCCACCCTTATTAAATCTGTTTTTGGATAATACCTTCCCATATATTAAAATAACAAGTTAAAATTGAATAATGGTAATGATATCACGATGTATGAAATCATTGTGTACGACATTGTCATTTCTTTCACAGTGAATTTTATTATTATTATCCTAGATATTACTATATTTATATTATCCATGGATGTATTTCATGCACATGTAATTCATTAAATGTAATGTGTTTTCATTTATTTAACATTACGTGTTGATCATGCCTTATTTATTATTGAAATCATCCAATACACATCCTCCATACATATAATTTGAGATAACACTTATTTTATGTTTCATTCCCGATTATATGAATAAAGAATCATTGAATGAGTTTAAGTAAGAATAATTTTTAAATTTACTATACATTGTAATTTATTTGAAATGAAAATTGTGAATAATATATGTATCTATTTATAAATGAGTAAATAATTATTTTATCCTCAATAATTTTATATCTTTTATCTTATACCAAGGTAATAATGTAACCACATGCTCTTGGAAACTAGAGATTGGTCCTTTACAAACCATTGATTTTTTTGTATTTTAGAGTAATGAAAAAATATTCCCAATATAGTTATTCTATAATTGCACAATTGAGGAGTTATATGATCTACAAAAAGGTAGAGGTATTTCTTTCACAAATTTAATGAATACTACATGATATTTTTTAAGGGGAAGTAGGAATTATGGATAGTTCATTTTATTATTCAAATCATCAATAAATTGAGAATGAACTAATTATAATTTCTTGACTCCTACTCCCCTTAAGTTAGTCATCTAAAATTTTAATCTTGAAATTTTTTATCACATTGGTTGTTGAAATGGTTCCTCTAATTTCAACCCAATAGAAAATATTAATGAAAACTAGGAATGATAGTTATCAAACTATAATAAACATAAAATAGATATTTTGAACCTAAAATGGATTACTTATGAATGACATATTCATCCAATTTTTTTAATTTATAGGAATTAATATAACGTATACATGGTTATTTTCCTATTATAATTTCTATCCAAATTATATATTCAGGTATTTTTTAATGGTTTATAATGATCTTATTTATATACAAAATATAAACTATGGGAGTGCCTGACCAAGTGTATTATAAGAATTCTTTATTATGTACATGGTATAGGTTGAGTTATTACCCAATGTTCTCCTTCCATGTTTTTAAACCTAGGTATATATTTTTAAAATACAAAACTACTTATTATATATACATAAGGATTTCATTTCATATAATCTACTTTATATATAATTTTTCATAACATCAATATTTTTTAATATAGTAGGACATATCCCTATTTATGTTACTATTTTATTCCATTAATAATCCCAAAAAATAACTAGACCATGCTCTGATACCAACTATAGTAACCGATATATATATATAATTTTATTCCATTATTTATAACATAAAAATATATATAATAAATTTCTTGGGATCAAAAATACTCTTTGGTAAAATAGATACATAAACTATTAACCTAAAATAATATTCAACTTCTTTATTTAGAAAATCATAGATTACCGATTGTTTCATTTGAAATCTTCATACTAAAAATCTACTTGGAACATAAAAATAAATTAGATGAGTTATAAAGACCAGTAGGGTAATAATAAAACCATAAAATTATGATAAATAATATTTTTTTAAGATTCATATCATGATAACATGAATAGATAAAATCCCTACATACTCACATGGAATCATTCAATGAGAAAATTACATCGTAAAACCATGGAATCATTAGAATGTGAAAAAAACATTAAATGCGACATCATAACCGTAAGTTGAAGAAAAAATAAAAGATATTATAACATAGTGTTCTTAGTTTAACATCTCATAAACCATACATGCAGTTTCATTGGGTAAAAAATATACATTTCATTGGAGAACAATCAAGGGGGACATTTCATATTTTTAATATTGTTTGTCTCACATTGATCATATAATGTAAGAACCTATTACATCATTGTTTCCATTTGGAATTGGGGATGACCTCCTTGATTGATGGTTCAAACATTCCAATCGGTTTCTAACGGGTTTGTTCGTAGAACCAGAAACAACCAATGATTCCACATCCATTTGTACAGACATTGCAAAGGTAGGTGCTCATTAGTTTTGGACTGATGAGGCTTAGGAATTTGCAATGGTCGAGAGGATGGGAGGTCAGACTCATCACACCTTTTTGAGGGGAATTATTGTCTACTCCGGGACTCTCTTTATAGATTTAAGTTATGTTCGCAAATCCTTATTACAATACCATGTATAAAATGAGCTTTCCTTCATATCTAACAATCAATGATTGATATTGAGCAAATTTAGAGAATCTTTTATATGTATTCGAGGTTCTTCATTGGTTGAGAATCATCTGTATTTGTTAGAGATTCGTGGTCAATGGTATCATTTGACACATTTATATAGAAGTTTCTTGGTCATTATGATGACCATGATGGTTTTAAATCCACTCAGTAGGGGCACATGACGTTTATTTTCATTTAGAAGGACATGGATTATTTCAGAGTTTGGATCGAACCTGCAGATGGGCTACCTACATATCCTTTGTTTATAAAAGGAATCAGAACCCACGTAGTTCGAGTAATGGAGTATGATGTTTATGATTGATGGCTCAAAGAAGGATGTCATAACTACATTTACACTCTAATCTCACATGAGTCATGCTCAGTGTGAGAAACAATATGTATTGGTAAAAACCAGAAAATTGTGCCATGAAATATGCAATCATAAGAAATAATGTGGGGCTTATGTATGTATGACTGTCCAAATAAATGAAGATTAGGATTTTCTTCAGCGAAGAAATCCAGGAACAGGGTCCATAAATATATATGTACTTTATGGATATTTGGATACTCTAATTTGGGGATTACTCCAGAAAATGAGGCCCAAATTAAGAGGGGACTTATGATTGGGTTTTACTCCCGAGAAAGAGATCCAGATCAAAAGTAAATTAGGACTGGTTAAGAGAAAATTAAGGGACGTAGGGCTTACTCCTAAGGAGGATGCCCATATTTGAGACTGGGACTTACTCTGGAAAAGGAGGCACATGTTAATGAGACAATGGGGCTTACTCTTAAGGAGGATGCCCAGATTTTGGAATTTTAAGATTAGGGCTTACTCCTGAAAAGGATGCCCAGATTAGGGTACTTGGGTCTTACTCCTAAGGAGGATGCCCAGAATTAATGGGAATTATGACTGGGACATACTCCGGAAAAGGAATCCCATGTTAAGGGACTTAAAAAATTAAGGAACATGTGGATTACTCCTGAAGAGGATACCCATATTTGAGACTGGGGATTACTCCTGAAAACGAGGCCCAGGTTAAGAGAATTATGGTTGGGGCTTACTCCTGCGGAGGATGCCCAAATTAAAGAACTTGGGGTTTAATCCTGAAGATGATACCCATATTTGAGACTGGGTATTACTCTTGAAAAGGAGGCCCATGTAAAGAGAATTATGGTTGGGGATTACTCCTTAGGAGGATGCACAAATTAGGGGACTATGACTTACTCCTAAAAAGGAGGCCCAGGTTTAGGGAAATTATGATTGGGGATTACTCTTGAAAAGGATTCCCAAATTAATGAGGACTTGGGGATTACTCCTAAGGAGGATGCCCATATTTGGAAATTATGACTGGGGCTTACTCTTGAAAAGGAGGCCTAGGATAAAAGGGTCCTCTCATCTTAAATTATGAGGTTCAATGAATGAAATATCAATCATTAGTGACGTAAAGATGTATGAATCACTAGATTTTGAGATATTTTCCGCAGATTTCCTTTCAGATAAGGAATCCAAATCAATAAATCATTCCATAAATGGATTTGAAGAGTGTCTTGAAGACTAAATCTTGACTATGAGAGGTGGAATGGCATAAGAGGGGTTAAATGGGAAAGAAAGGCACCCAAAAAGGCAGTGGCGTGCAAGTCCAAGCAGGCGCGCAAGTACTGCGTGGGCGCGCATGTCTTGGTCGCGCAGGTATACCTGCGTGACACATGGGTACTTGCGCGTTTGTAAACCATCATGGTAATACTTAGGTGATCCTTGACCAATGACTCTAGAATTATCCTGAGGTACTTCCAGAATAGAGGCGCGCATGTTTTGGTGATGAAGTAGGGCGGCGCGCAAGTATGTTCATTTACCTTATGGGTAAAACACCTTAGGCGCACAAGTGATAGTGAATTCTAACACTTAGACCTTAATCCTCTTGTTTAGACCTTGAATTCTAGGTAATGAATTCCCTTAGAAGTGTTCAGACGACCTGAAGAAGAGACTTGGGCGTTCAGAGCTCTAAATCTGAATTCTGGAAAAATTCCTCATGAAATGGGGGGCCCACTAGGTCTATTTCTATGCTGGAGAAGACCCCGGGCGGTTATCCTTTAGGGTGCACAAGTCACTTGCGTGAACATTAGGGGGAGCGCAAGTATACTTGCACGATAGTGATCGAACTTGCGCGACCCATGTGCTTTTGAAGCCTTGTTCATGCCTTTGTTGATTTTTTATGTTTCCTTCAAAGGATGCATCAATTTGTGCTATGTCATTTCCCTTTCTATTCTTTTACACAATGTGAAAAAAAGGACCATCCAAAAAAGTCCACCCTCAGATTTGGATCCAAAATAAGTGAGGATGTGACTCTGAGGAAAAGAAGAAAACCAAAGGAAAAGCGGCCCGCAAGTGTTGATGGCGTAGAGGGCAGCGCGCAAGTGTGAGTCGAGCAGGACTGGAGCGCGCCTGCTGTAGACGCGCAGGTGGGTAGCCTGTCCTATTTATATGCGGCCCCATTTCCGTTCAAAGCATCCAGATTTCAAACCTTTGAGCTCTCACCGTGCAGGTCACCTTCACCGTGCAAGTTGCTCTGTTTTCCGATGTTTCTTTTCTATCACGCTGTTGTATAAGTATTTGGACTTTCACGATGATACTTGGGCACCAAAAAGTTGCACCGCACATCCACACATGCACGTCAAAATGAGACTTGAGCGCCTTAATTCATTAGACATTTTTTTCAACTTTATTCACAAATTTTATGAAAAATCAACTTACTTAAAAATTAATTTACTCAACTTTTGTGCAGAATCAATGGATCCCAAGAGAATCAGAATGGCTGATGGACTGAATAGCAAGCAGATTGATGACATGATGAACATTTTTGTCTATGATTACTTTGATATCTACGACAACACTCTCCCATATTTGGCTAAGTACTTGAAGAAATATCATCTTAATTTCACACAGATCATCTACTTTCCTCTATACAGTCATGGTCATCTGCAAGGAGTCAATGTTCCAGATGCAAAGAATTATATACCTGATATGCAACTACACTGCTAGTCCTTTATTTCAGTTATGTTGTGCATTAAGAGCAACAACATTGGCATGAACTTTCAAATTTTTCTTGCATGCCATTTCCTTACAGATATGAAAATGGAAAACCCATGGGCTGAAATGTTTTCCACAGCCGGTTGGTAGAGAGAAGACAAACATGGGATTATAGAAATATCTGAAAAAAGTACTCTCTTCAAATGAATATTTACTTCCAATGCTTCATTTCTCAAATCCATGTATCCATCTTCCAAGTCTCTTGGATAGAAATAGTCACTATTTGATCAGCAGATAATTTTCTGAAACCGCACTCAAGAACATTCTTTTACAATTGTTCCATGAAGAGCTGGAATCACTGCATGTCTTATGGTATCCAGTTGAATGAATGAATTCCAGCTGGATGCTAATGAAACTCGGGATGCCGTAAATCAAATGAAGATTTATGTTGAAAGTCTTTTGTAATTCCTGAAAAAGAGAAGAGACTTTAGTCTGTGGATTTCCTTCTAATTCATGTGCATCAATGAAAAAAACTTTCACCTTCAATCATTTTTACCTGCATTTTCTTTTTCTATCTACTTTATATTTTACCTAAGCCAATGGGACTAGTAAGCATAGTTTGATTTTTACTAGGATTAGTGTAAATAACCCTACAAACTTTGAATCTTTTAATTTCTCAATATTACATAAATCATACAAAATGTATGTTTAGTGAGCTGGAACATGACTTTTATTCAGAGTTCCTTTATATTTTGTGGTAAGTTTAAATTCATGCACATCTAACATAAAGAGGCTAATGTTTAAGGTCGAAATATCTTTGACTGAATTAATTAGAATTGACTCAATTCCTTGAAAATGCATCTGAAAACCTAGTACCATACTCAAGTATGAGGGAAAATATGTAAACTATGACCTAAGAATATTTGAACCTGAGCAATGGTATGAAAAAGAGCTAAAAGTCATTATAAGAAGTAGTTCCCAAGAATAAAGTTACCATTATTTAACAAACCTGATATGGGGTTGAATTATGCAGGGCCACCTAAGGGCATTGGATGCATAGTTAAATAAATAATATCTTTTGGATATAAAGTCTGTTATGTAGACTGTTTATGCAAGGCCACCTAAGGGAACGTGCTTCATAGTCAGGCAAGAGAACTCTCAGAAATTTACTTTCCTAGTGCTAATATCCAGTGAATGTTTATGGAGATTCAAATTTTCCAAAGTATAGAGTTTGTTGTATAGAAATAGGTACTTGAATATGGAGAAGATATATCCCAACAAGTATATCGAAGAACAGGATGGATATAATTCCTATGAAGGTATGAACCAAACGTAGGGAAGGAGAATATAAACCATAGACTTGAATACTTTCAGATCATGAAAAAGGATATGGGACAAATATGTTAAGGATGGATAATTTTGTGAATCCCTACATACTGTCATGTAAGACCAACAAGGAGAAAAGAGGCTTTCTTCCCAAGAATGAAGTTACCAGTATTTAACAAACCCGTTAGGGGGTTGAATTATGCACGGCCACCTAAGGGAAATGGATGCATAGTCAAATAATAGTATCCTTTGGCAGACAAATCTGTTATGGAGACTTTTTACACAAGGCCGCCTAAGGGCATGTACTGCATAGTCCGGAAAAATAACTCTCAAAAGTTTGACATTTTTATGACTAGAAGTCAAGAAAAGTTTTATGAAGATCTGAAAATATTTAAGGTTAGGATTATGACACATAAAGATGGGTATTGTCCAATGTATGCAAAGATACACAAATCAATGCTAACCATAATCATGTTGTGGCTGGGTCCTAAATGGAAATGTTGGACTTCACTACCTATCCCATAAGGATGGGAATCAAGCCATACATAGTTCTTGAACTACAGTTTAACGTCGTGTGGGAAAAAAGGATTAGAGATCTTAGTTTAGGGTCATAGAGCTTGGACCATTATAAGAAATACGCAGTGTGTATTTTCATGGGGGCTTTTCAGCCAAGGGACTGAAAGTGGAATTTGGGGTTAGGCCCAAAGACTTGGGGCTGGATTCGAGGGACACTCGAACATTCCTACGTATCCCATAAGGATGGGAATCAACCCCACATAGTTCTAGAAATACCCTTTGTAAAAATTTGGTTTCTACATGTGAAGGGTGAAAGGGGAATTTAGTGCAATGATGATTTAACCCAAGATAAAAGGTTCAGGTATTGTCATCTATGCACGTAGTCTTTGAAATGAAACATGATTGAAAATAAATGTAAATAATTATTCCCTCTCATGTTAGGGTGTCAAAGAATATTTTAATTTATTGTCATACTGGACAAAAGTGTTGTATAGTGAAATGTCATATAGTAAGGACGAAAGTGAACCAATATAAAGATCTTGATTCTAGAGGCAGTTTCATGAATCAACATTGTATGAGATGGAGGTGAACTGATGAGAAGAGATTTATTTTGGGATTGAACCTTTGGAGGTTGACTACATACATAGCCTAGAAGGAAAGGATCAATGTATGCATAGTTCAATTAAAGAATTAATTAGTGATCAAGTTGTTATTGGGGATAATGACCTAAAATGTGGTGATGAGACTTACACATGGTTCGTATCCCAGAGAGAGTGTTATGGTTGAAGATTGATCTAAGATCACGTGAGTCATACTCAGTGTGAGAAACAAGAGGTAGAAAAAACCATAATGATAAACATTTTAATGTCATGTAGGACATATAAAGGGACTATGTAGTTTAAAGTCTTGCAGTGAGGAATATTGGTGCTACACAGTTTAGTGTCATGTTGCAGGGACAAGGCATTGTTTAATGTCATGTAAGACGTATTAAAGGACTTTCTGTACAGTTTAGAATCATGTAGTTAGGACAATGGGGACAGTATAGTTTAATGTCATATGTTTGACCGAGGTGCAATTTAAGGTCATACAGGACCAAGGTACAGTTTAAGGTCATACATGACCGTGGTGCAATTTTAGGTCATACCGGACCGAGGTGCAGAATTTTGTGTTCATACAAAATATTTCTTCAGAAATCCGGCATTGGTTGGAGTAGTGATGAGTTCTCTATCCATTTATATTAATTAATAAGCTCTGTTGGAGTAGACCTTATGTATTGAGTAAGGTCCTTCCCATTTTGGCTCAAGCTTGGGATGTTTCTTTCCTGGTATCATTTGAGATCTGAGAACTAATACCAATCCTCCCTGAGTGAATGAACAAAGATGAACTTTTTTGTTAAAAGCTCATGCTATTCGATTCTGATAGACTTCCAAGTGGTGTAAAGTGCACAATATTTTCTCATCTAACCATTCCAATTCATTCAATCGCTTTTGAGATTGTTCATCTATAGATGATTGATCACAAGTGGTAACTCTAAGTGAGGGTAATTTAACTTCAATTGGCAATACTGCTTCCGTTCCATATACCAAGGAATATGGATTTGACCACGTTGTGGTGCGGGTGGTAGTCCGATAAGCCCATAAAGCCTGCAAGAGTTTATCGGGCCATGAATTCTTATCTTTATCCACCATCTTTTGCAGTATATTTGACAGAGTTTTATTGAAGGCTTCTATCTGGCCACTGGCCGCTGCATGACACTGAGATGAATGGTTGGATTTAATGTTGTATTCTTGATACAATTTCTTCACCTCAGATGAGGAGAAGTTAGTGCCAATTTTTGTAAATATGGTATGAGGGACACCAAATCTGGTAATGATGTTAATCTTGATGAAGATAGCAATGCATTTAGAACTGATTTCCTTGATAGGTATTTCCTCTGCCCATTTGGAAAAGAAATCAGTAGTAGTAAGAATATACTTAAACTGCTTGGCTGTAGCTGAAGGGTAACGCCCCACCACATCCATTCCCCATGTGGGAAATGGCCATGAGTATTTAGCTGTATGAAGCAACTCTGGAGGGTGATGAATGAAGTTGGCATGTACATGGCATGAATGACACATCATTGTGAAATCAACACAATCTTGTATCATTTAAGGCCAAAAATATCCAAGCCTTCGAATCTGATCAGACAATCTATGTTCAGACTGGTGGGCACCACAGATTCTCGCATGCACTTCTTTCATGACATCCATTGTCTCTTCCCCATCAATTCCTCTGAAGAGAACTCCATCAAAACCACGTTTTTAGAGAATTTTCTCTAATTGATCTAGGATATCATAAAGGGTAAAATTGACCACACGTCACCGGATTTGTTCTTTCTCGTCTCTATCAGGTGGAAGGGTTCCATTTTGAATGTATTCCCTGATAGGTGACGTTCATCCTGTATTATGACCAAACAGTTCAGGAATGGGACTAATTTCATTAATTTCCTCTGTTTTGATTTGAACATAAGGTGAAATTGCACCACGGTGGGAAATACTGATGGTTGTCTCGACCTGATTTGGATCTTCCAGAGGTGTGACTATATTAGCCAATGCATCAGCATTAGCATTTTTTGATCGTGGGACATAAGAAAATATCGGTTCCGAAGGGAATTCCTCCATTAGATCTCTGACGTAATCATACAAATGGGTTAGTTCTTCTTTTCTGATGGAACAATCCCCATTGACTTGTTTGATTACCATGTTTGAACCACCTTTCTACTTTAAGTGGTTCACTTGTTCTCGAAGCGCCAATTCCAAACCTACGATTAGAGCTTGGTATTCTACTTCATTATTGGTACCACTTTCCCATAATAAGAAGGAATAAGGTAGCACTGCCTTTTCTGGAGAAATGAGAAAAATTCCTAAGACAATTTTTTTGAATTTGGGATTTTCCATTTTCCTCCCTGTTGGACTTCTGGAAGCACCATCAATGTAAATTTCCCATGTATGAGGACTATCCTGAATAGAGAAGAAGTCCTCATCAGGGAGTTCAATATCTGAAGATGTGTATTCCACTGATGGGTGTTTAGCCAGGAAATCAGCTAGAGCTTGTCCCTTTATTTCCTTTTGAGACACATACTGAATGTCGAATTGCTGCAAAATAACTGCCCACCTTGCCAGACCTCCTGTAAGCATTGGATGACTAAGGATGAATTTGAGCGGGTTATTGTGAGATACCAATTGGACCTCATAATGTTGCAGGTAGTGTCTCAACTTCTGAACTACAAATATTAATTCCAGGAAGCACTTCTCAATACTTGAATATCGGGTTTCTGCTTCAAGAATAGTCCGACTAAGGTAGTAGAGGCTGTTTTCATTCCCAACATCATTCTTCTGAGCAAGAAAGGAACCCAATAATCGCTCTAGAGCTGTCACGTAGAGGATAAGTGGTCTTCCTTCAATAGGTGGCATGAGTACCGGTGGACTCAAGAGGTATTTCTTGAGAATATATAATGCTTCTTGACATTATTTTTTCCATTGGTAAGTGACTCACTTCTTTATCAATTTGGTGAAGGGTAAACTTTTGCCTGCTAAATTGGTGATGAAACGCCGAATATAGGCTAAGTGTACTTGAAGTCCTCTCAATTATTTCAAATTTCGAGGAGGTAACATACCAAGGATTGACTTGGTCTTCTCAGGATTGACTTCAATACCACTATGGCGTACAACAAAGCCGAGAAAGTTTCCTGAGGTTAACCCAAAAGTACATGTTAAGGGGTTCATCTTCAAATTATGTTGTCGAAGCTTGGGGAATATGACTTTCAAATCAGCCAAGTGATTAGAACTTTGTTTTTATTTAACCACCAAATCGTCTACATAGCATTCAACAAACTTCCCTAAGAAGGGTTTGAAGATACGATGCATGGCATGCTGATATGTTGCGCCTGCATTCTTTAAGCCAAAAGGAATTACCCGGTTGCAAAAAACACCCTGAGGGGATCTGAAGGCTGTGGATTCCATGTCTTCTGGGGCCATTAGGATTTGATTATATCCAGAATATTCATCCATGAAGGAATGTTCTTCATAGACATCTATTTCTTCAATTAAAAGTTATATAATTGGAAATGGGAAATCATCCTTGGGACAATGCCGATTAAGATCTCTGAAATCAATGAAAACTCTAATTTTTCCATTATTCTTCTTCACATGGACAATATTAGCCAACCACTTGGGATATTGAACTTCTCTGACGAAGTTAGCTATGATAAGCTTATCCACTTCAGCATCAATTTTGGAAGCATATGTTGGGTGTGTTTATCTCCCGGCTTGCTTAAATCCTTGATGTTCTTCTGGTAAACCCAAATTATGAGTAGCCACATCATGATCATGCTCGGCCATTTCTGTATAGTTCCAAGAAAATATATCTCTATTTTCTTCAGAAAGTAAATATACATCTCTTGTTCTTCACGAGTCATGGCCGCACTGATTAAAGTGGGGCATGGATCTTCTTTTGTACCCAGGTTTATTTCTTTGAGTTCTTCCACGGTGGTAGAGATACCCTCTTGAAATGATGGAGGAGCATATCTGAGATCTTCCTCTCCCTTTTCATCATGTATTATTTCTTTCGTTTCTACTTGCATAACAGATGATGAAGCAAAATTTCCATGATCAGAAGAGATGTTAAAATTTGAACATCTTGAAGAAGAGGCTTCCATTTCTGAACCAATTGATGATGAAGGGTCTTCCTTGGGAAATAAAGAGGAGATGGTGGATTGAGATTCTATATCATTGTTCACCTCTTATGTTGCTATAACTTCTTCTGGCCTGGTTGGTGAAGTATAGACTTGCTAGATTTCAACAGATGAAACGAAGACATCTCGATTTGATCTTTCATTATTGCCCGGTGGGTTACCAGTTTCTCCCTTGTTGTCTGGATCAATTTCCATAATTGACATTATGGATCTTTCCATAAGAGTATTTTGATTTGGGTCTACCCTGTCAATTTGACTGATAGGCAACACATAATTTTTACTCACATGCACAAATGGATTTACTGAACTCTTTTCCAAACCATATGGAGCATTAACTTTGGTAATCTCCCTGGTTGTGGATTTATCCTTTCCCTTCATGTGATAGAATTCCGCCTCAATGTATTGAGACTCACATGTCTTGAATGGGGCCTTATCACCATACAGTGTCCCAACTTGACCATCGAAACAATATTTGAGACATTGATGGTATGATGAAGGGATAGACGCATGTTGATGTAGCCAGGGTCTTCCAAGAAAGATGTTGAAAGCTGAGTCATGATCAACAACCATGAAATCTAAATTGGACACAAGATCTCCAATCCGAGTTCTGAGTGTAAATTCGCCCAGTGGTTCTTGTTCATTTTTATCATATCCTTGTAACATCATGGTAGTAGGAGATAAATCAGATTCCGTGAGGCCCAATCGATGAAGTGTACGGATGGGCATGAGGTTGAATCCTTAACCATTGTCAATGAAAGTTCTTCAGAAGTCTATGCCATTGACCTTGAAAGATAAGTACAAAGGTCTAATATGTACATGCACAACATCATCTTCATCATCATTAGTGAATGATATCACTGTATGCATTCCGTAGGATTATTCTCTACGTGATAGACTTCAGCTGCAGCAATTTCAATTTCAAACTCCTGAGGACATGACAAAGCCTTGATGAGTGCCTCCCGAATATCCTTTGACAGATTCAAAGCATCCAAAATTGATAACTTGGCCGGTACTTGGGCCAGGTGTTTCAATACATCATAATTTTGATCCAGAGGTCTGCATTTCCCAATAGGAACATGTGGTTTAGCATGTGCCTTGGAAGCAGATGCTTTGGAAGTTGATGCATCTTGTATTGGGATAGGAGTTGGAAATATTCCTGGTTTTGGGAGATTAGTCCGATTAGATCCATTTACTTGCTGAGAGGAAGAAGATGGAACCTTCAACCGGTCTTCCAGAATTACTATGCCAGGACTGAATTTTCTATTGGTGGAAGAACTTGCTTGTTCTTGTTGAGCTTGCTGAAGGGCTCTGCCACGAGTTTCTGCTGCGTACACAGTTCTAGCAGGGGTAGAATTGGAATAGTGGCTTTTGAAAGATCCATGTCTTCCCCTATATCATGAGCCTCTATAACTTTCTCTGATTCCTCTATTTGATATAGGGAATTCAGGCTCATTATAATCGAAACTGCAATTGGCATACATATTTGTTAATTGAATCATATTAACAGAACTGAAAATCAATTCTTCATCCGATAAAGACTCTTCCTGACTAGACAATTTAGGTTGTGCCGTTTTATGGGGCGGTGCCCGTTGATTTGAAGTATATGGCATGAAGTCTTCCAAGGTCAAAGACAACTTAGGCTTTGACACATACTCATCTTCTTCTGATTCTTTTTATTCCTTTGAATCATGTCGTTTCTTTGAGTATTTTCACTCTGATGAGGAGGGTTTTGCTGCGGCATTCATATCATAAGGTATAGTTGGTTATTCAATTGCATTTGAAAAATATCATGAGTTCAGTTGATCTTCTTTCTGACCATCCAATAATCATAGTTTTGTGTGTTTTTGGTTTTTACTCCGTACCACTCACCTTCCTCCTCTGGAACTGTAGCAGTAACACATGCTACCTAGGCTGAAGAGCCTTTCAGTTTGACTTGTCCCGAGTCAAACATCTTTTGAAGGAGGTCTTTGAAGACAAAACACTCCTGGATGGGATGCCCCAACATTTTACGAAAAGGGAAATAATTGGGACGGTCTTCATCTCCTTCCTTGTTTGTCTCATAGGCCTTGGAAATTGAACCAGATTATTTTCCAGAGCTGAAATGAAGTAACCAAGAACTTTTTCATTTCATAAATAGTATGTTTTTATCTTCAGATCCTCAAATTGTTTTCTTCTTTGATTTCTTTGATCATCTGGACGAAACGGTCTTTGTTGTTGGCACTTAGGAGGTGGAGCCCTTCGAGAAGATGAAGGTTTTGAAGTAGAAATAGGTATGGGTTCATGTTTAAGCATAACTATAGTAGTTTCTGCATTACCCATTCTCCTTCCTTGAGCTGATGGAATTTTACGCGATTCAGCCTTAGCCTGTATAAAGGAATATTCAATCTGCTGAGCGATTGAACTAAGGTCTTGAAACCCTCCTTTGTATTTCATAGGGATCAACGAAGTGCATAATTCGTCACACAGATTTCCCACACAGATTGGAAACAGTTCCCCTTGAGGGAGTGCTAGGATCAGGGATTATGTTAACCCCTTCCAGCAGGCAATGAAATCAGAGACTCTTTCATTCTCCCTTTGCTTACAGTTTGTAAGATCGAAAACTGTTGTCTTTGGAAAGGTTGAGCTTAATTGAAGAAGAAATCACTGACAGAGATCTTCCCATCCGGTCATTGACTGGGATTTCAAGCTTGTATACCAGACAAAAGCTTGTCCTTGCAAGGTTCACACGAAGCATATGAGTTTCACTACTTCTTGATGCTCCAGAGTTCCCATTATAGGATCGCAACAAGACACGTAATGCATAAAATGATGTTCAGGATCGCCTGATTCATTGGAAATAGGGAATACATGGTTCCCAAAATTTGATGGGGGAGAGATTGAATCTACCCATTCAGGGTAATATTTCCTTTCCGGTTGAACCTTCACACGCATTCCTTCAATAGCTTCCAACCGAGCTTTTAATGATTCAATAGTATTTATGAACTTTTGAGAAACATCCGGTTGAGCATGAATCTGAACAGGTGCACCGACTGGAGCTTGGACATGTATGGCAGCTGGTATAACAACTGATGGCAGCACTGCCAATTGTTGTTGCACTTGACCCGTAGGATTAGAACTATAATGGTGTACTGATAAAGGAGGATATTATTGATCCATCTCAGTAGCTGTAACAAAATCCTTTGGCTGTCTGACTCCAGCATGCTTAGGAGGAGGACTACCCTGAAGTAGTTCTGTGTTCATCCTCCTCAATTCCTTCATTTCTTCCACCTGTTGCGAAAATATTTGCTATAGTGAGAGTGATTGGCCCTCTCCAGAGGGAGGATATGTAACTTGATTCTTCCACTTTGCCTTTTTTTATCCCTTTAGGAGAGGGAGAAGTGGGTTATTTGAAGGAACATCCAGATTTTGGGTAAACCGTTGATTTCGTGTACACACACCTTCTTCATTTGTGTCCGTGCGTATAACTTCCTGAATAGGAACCTCTTCATCTGATCCCTCTGAGTGAGCCTCATCTAGTAGATCATCAACAACAAAATTTATGACATTGATTGATGCATAATGCATCACATCCCTTCTATCATCATTTCTGTGATACTGTCTCCTTCCATGTCTTTGATGAGACATTTCCTTTTGTTGATTCGATCCCTCAGGAACTTCTTGACGAACTGTAATTTGGAGATTATCTCTGGATAATTTGGCTCTTCGTTCCTATTGTGGCTTCTACCCCAATAGAGAAAATACCAACTTTCTCTGAGGAGGGGTTTAATGATTTGAAAATGTCCCTAGTCCGGTGGACTGAAGCTGTTCTTGTTGTTCCCGCTCAGCTCCTTGAATCATATTTGTTGATTCTGAGGTTTGGTTTAAAAGAGTCCCCAGTCTGGTGAGTTGGGGTGGCTCTTGAAATGCTATGTCTGCGAATTTCTTAAAATCTCTTCTAATCTTGCAGACCTTGGTCCGGAAATTAGCTGGATGCATCAATCGACATCCACTTTTATCACCCGGTTCAAAAGACCGTTGGATGATTTCTGACACTTCTACCACTTGGTGATGTGCTTGCTCCAAATGAGAGTCCTGTTCAATATTCTCATTTGATTTATACAGGAGTAATTCAACAAATTGTTCTCTGTATTCTTGATTTTGAGAGGAACTAGTTAAAGCCTGTTCATGGGAAAGCTTTTGATTACAAATAATGTGAGGTATCTGTGGCCAGCCATGGGAAATAACATTGCATGAGACCATTTTTTGTGGGATTTGCTGAGTGGAGAGAACCATGAAATGCAGTTCTCCATGAACACCCCATACTCTGACATGAATACCAGATGGGGCATTGGAAATTAACTGGCGCAATCTTCTTAGTGAGCCAAGGCATGAACGCTGAAGGGCTCTCTATTACTTTTTAGACTTCGGATATCGAGAGACTAATAGAGATGCCAAGTCAATTTGGCGATGTAACCCTTCCATTATCTTAACATGATTTTCATATTCCTCATAAGATAATACTTTCTTTTTCAACTGACAACGAGTTTTCCATATGTTGAGACGAATATCATGAATTCCATCTTCTGCCAACATTTCTAGAATGTCATACTGAGAGTCAGCTAGAGGCCAAAACATGACTAGCACTTCACCTTTCTCCAGTTGTTTTCTCATGTTCAGCATTTCCTCTTTATCATTTGATGAAGAATATTCTACCTGTTTTGACCAGAGCTGGTGCATCCTCGTTGCTTCATTGGATTTAACAGGATCGGTAGAGAAATCACAGATTAAACTAGAATATGAATGACTTAGTGGTGGTTCGGAGAATGACCTACACCCTAGGCTATCTTCCGATTGGGAAAGTATTTCACCTTCCAGCGATGAAACATCAGACATGTCTGGTTTCACATTTTCAAGTGCCTCAAGATAAGAGGGCTTTCTCGGCACTACATTGTCCACTGGAGCATTTTCCGGGCAATGTGCATCACTACTACGAAGAGATCATTCGTAGTGAAATTCATCATCATGGGGAGGACCACCATGGTGGGTTATAGAAAAAGATGAGATCTCTTGCTCCCTGGTCTTCTGGACACACAGAGGGTTCTTGTGGCTCGTATCTGAAGATGAAACTTCAAGATTGACCGAATTTTCATGAAGAAAGCCTTCATGAGGAAGTGTCTGTTGAAGACCCTCGGAATTAATGTTCCCACTATTGGGAAATGAGGGAGAAAAATCTTGAATTCCAACAGCTAACTGTCTGAGGTCTTCAAGAACTCCATCATCAAGAAAGACCTTGTTACAGATTGTCTCTTGATCTTTTGACTGTGCTAGGCGGGTTTTCTTCTTAGACGCCTTCTTACTCGCCTTGGAAACCACTTGTTGACGAAATTGGATGCTCTGAGCAAGTGTATGTGCCTGATCAAGAGATATGTCCAGGTTAGGCTAACGATCTCCACTCAAATCAGGTGTATGTTCCTGACTTGGTTGTCCGTATGATATGGGGGAGTATGCCCACAACCCTCTTGGACTGGAAAAGATGTTTGTGTCTGTTCCGGAGTGAACTGTTGATGTGTCACTCCACTGGTAGGGATGGATTTATGTGTCTTTCCCTGAGATTCCGCTAAAGCTGTTATAATATCCTGACAAGCATTGAGGATTTGAGAAGGAATTTTCTTCTTCTCTTTCACCATTGATAGAATATTCTTGGTGACTTCAGCTGCTGGAACGGGGATATACGTCCATTCCGTGCTTGGAGTAGGTGTGTGTGCCTACTCCTTTCCTCCTTTTCCTGTCAGTGAATCCTGAAAGTACTCATGTGTAGGGGCAGAGAGTTGAGTCTGCCTTCTGTTTGTTGCTGGAGCTTTCCGATTGACTTCTCCGAATGCTACCAAGAGAGACTGTTGGTAGACTTGATCAATACTAGAAGGTGTATGTGCCTGCTGATTGCACTTCGCCGAACGTGGTTGAAGGGATCCATAATATGTAGTCAAATGAGCCCGCTGACTAGATGGTGCTGTATAAACAGGTGTATGTTCCTGCCTATAGTACTCCACCAGAATTGCCTGGCGAGATTGGCATGATGCTGCTAGACGAGTCTGCTGGACAGCAGAATTAAAACAGGTAGGTGTGTGTGCTTTCTCATTGCATGCCACCAAGTTAGGTTGGTGGACATCTCCGGAGATGGAAGAGATGAGAATCTGCTATCTGTTGACCGGATTCCGCCTCTGGCGATTCGTCTTGCCTGCTCTGGTTCAAGGAACCTGAGCCAAACGCCTGGAGTCGGTACCCTCATCATGTTGAGGGTGCACTGCCGCACGATTCTGGCAGCGATTGTTGGTGGGAGACCTCAGGAAGGACCCCTATCTTCATGAATTAAGGCCCTGAGAGACCTGCTCATTCACCTCCCCGGAATAAGGGAGCGAATAGTGATTGCATTCCGGGGATAACGACCCAAAACAGTTGGAGACGGTGGTCAGACCTCCTGTTTCTTGATCACTGGTCGTCGCTATCCAGACGACTAGGGTGAGTTATTCACTTGGAGGGCTTGTCGGGTAGCCTCCAGAGTTGGAATGGTACTGTGTTAACAGTACTCCTTAACCAGCGTGTTTGATAACCAGCATTGAAGATGCTGAGTAGGTGATATCGTCCTCAGAGCGGACGACGATCCAGTATGAGTAGCAGTAGTGGAATTCGCAGCAGCGGTATTCACAGGTGTGAACTTGAGAGAAGCAATTTCTTAGAATGCAGAAAATCTTTGAAAAGAGTGTCTGTTTGATATAATAGACATAATCAAGTAAATTTATCCACTACATCATTTGTATGAGAACATATGTCAATTATTTTTTTTGTTGGCCCTCTCATTGTGTTTTAAATAGGGGCCTAACAAATAGGTAAGACATCATTTTAACTTGGTTAAGGATTCACGTAGGGTTAACCATTTTTTTGTTTCCCTCTGGAATTGGGGATGACCTCCTTGATTGAAGGTTCAAACATTCCAATCAGTTTATAACGGGTTTGTTCATAGTACCGGAAACAGCCAATGATTCCACATCCATTTGGACCTACTTTCCAAAGGTAGGTGCTCATTATTTATGGACTGATGAGGCTTAAGAATTTTCATTGGTCGAGAGGATGGGAGGTCGGACTCATCACACCTTTTTTAGGGGAATTATTGTCTACTCCGGGACTCGTTTTATAGATTTATGTTATGTTCGTGAATCCTTATTACATTACCAAGTATAAATTAAGCTTTCCTTTAGATCTTACAATCAATTATTGATATGAATGAAATTTAGAGAATCTTTTATATGTATTCGAGGTTCTTCATCGATAGAGAATCATCTGTATTTGTTTGAGATTCTTGGTCAATGGTATCCTTCGACACATTTATATAGAAGTCTCTTGGTCATTATGATGACCATGCTGGTTTTAAAGCCACTCAGTGGGGCACTTGATGTTTATTTTCATTTAAAAGGACATGGATTATTTTAGAGTTGGGATCCAATGCGCAGATGGGCTACCTACGTATCCTTTGTTTAGAAAAGGAATCATAACCCATGTAGTTAGAGTAAGGGAGTATGATGTTTATGATTTATGGCACAAAGAAGGATGTCATGATTACGTTTACACTCTAATCTCACGTGAGTCATGCTCGGTGTGAGAAACAAGAGGTATTGGTAAAAACCAGACAATTGTGTCATGAAATATTCAATCATAAGAAATAATGTGGGGCTTATGTATGTATGACTACCCAATTAGATGAATATTAGGATTTACTTCAGGGAAGAAATCCAGGAACAGGGTCCATAAAGGTATATGTACATTATGGATATTTGGATACTCTAATTAGGGGCTTACTCCCAAAAAGGAGGCCCAAATTGGGAGGGGACTTATGATTGGGTTTTACCACTGAGAAGGAGATTCAGATCAAAAGTAAATTAGGACTGGTTAAGAGAAAATTAAGGGGCTTGGGGCCTACTCCTAGGGAGGATGCCCATATTTGAGACTAGGGCTTACTCCTGAAAAAGAGGCCCAGGTTAATGAGGAATTGGGGCTTACTCATAAGGGGGATTTCCAGATTTGGGAATTTTAATATTGGGGCTTACTCCTGAAAAGGATTCCCAAATTAGGGGACTTGGGGCTTACTACTAAGGAGGACTCCTAGAATTAATGGGAATTATGACTGTGACTTACTCCTGAAAAGGAAGCCCGTGTTAAGGGACTTGAAAAATTAAGGAACTTGGGGCTTACTCCTGAAGAGGATACCCATATTTGAGACTGGGGCTTACTCCTGAAAAGGAGGCCCAGGTTAAGAGTATTATGGTTGGGGCTTATGATGTTATTAATATTTTCATATCTTTTTACATACTCCCTTTACTGATTTTATATGATATGTGCATAATATTTGTGAAATATTAATGTATAAATATTAAATATAATTTTTGAGCACTATTTGGATTTATCCAGATTTAAGTCTTTTTAATGTTTTAACAATAACTATCAACCTACTTTTCCAAATTGTATGATTCTTGTTTTGTAGGGTTCCCAATTACAATTCCGACATTTCATTAGAATTCACATTGGAAAATTCGTCCATTTAGAGGGTCATATGGACCCCACAAAAGGCCTAAGGAAACTGTGATGAAATTCGACTATATATGAAGGTCGAATTACTAGGCTCAATCAAGAAATACAAATACATTAAGTCTCCTCCCATGTTCGGAGGACATTTAAAGAAGTCCATGATAAAAATTTCAGAACCCAATAACAAATACAAGGGGCCGAACTGATGCATTGAAGTCTAGACCACCATTCTGTCCGGGAATTAAAAATAGCACACTAATTTTGCAATTTCTCATGATGTAGACATTAATTAGATCTGAGATTTTGCAGTGTGAAAGAGGAGATGTATGCGGACGACTATGTTGAATAAACCATTCGTATTTGAAGGCCGATTCATATTCAAAAACCCTTTCACATTATAAAATTCAAAAAGACTGGATTGAAATGGACAGTTTAACTTTGTTTAATCAACCGGCCATAACATTTGATCCTTAAATCCAAATGACTCCAAATATTGAGCGTAGTCAGACAACATTATGTTATAAAACTTTGAAGAAGGAGTTATTTGACGATTCTGCTTTCTGAATTTCCAAATTGGTGATGCAAATGGAGGGAAAGATTGGGAATGAAAACAGTCCACTCCTTTGGCTATAAATACTCTCCCCTTCTCTCCTTTAGAGGGTTTGGAATTTCAGAAGAGAGGAGATCATATTGGCACGAACAAAGCCTTTTCAAGGGCTTGGGAGGATCTTCCATACTCATGTTTTCACTTGAGATACCTTTCCTCCTCTCTTTTTTTTCACTTAATTTTGTGATCTTTGTTTTTGTAATTTTGTATGTCCTTTCTTTTGTAATTATGTTTTAATGAAAGTTTCTTCTTCAATAACTCTTATTCTTCTCCACCTTATTTAGTATAATATTCATGGTATTAAAATAGTTTGAATAATTTTAAATTACAATCCCTTCTTTTGCTTCCTCATTCAATCGAAAATCCATTTTTAATTATCATCATCGTTCCTGTGTGTGTGTCGACGTACCACTCTTTTCTTATCCCTTTATTTTTCTTCTATTATTAATTTATCATCATAATTATTATAAGCAGAATATTAAACACCCAAATGGCTGAGTAAATATCTCATTGGGGTGATTTATAATTTAGGGATGTTAAGTGATTGAGCGCATTTGCTCGATGAGTATTCTTTGAATTAACATTGTGTATGTTGGACTTAGCATGTCATGGATTAATGACTTGTTTTGTTTAACGTGTGGTTTCCATGGATTATTGGAACCATAAATAGACTACCACAATCATGTACTGATTGAAATTAGAATCCAAGTTTATTTAAGGCCTGGATTAATGCCTCAACACTTGTGAATTCATATCAACGTCAACTTGTGACATGGATGTTAATTAAAATGCAATATAACGGAAATCTCAAGGATGTCACAAGATGAAATAACCTAATGATGAATTTACACCAATCTTTATCAACTTGTTAAATTAAACGTCATCCATTAGTCATTTCAATTAAGCTCTGCAATCAAAACCCCCCAATCAGAATACACTTTACTAAAAAAACGACTATTACAAAGTATCAACGCCAAGGATTCGACCCGAGTGCTGATATACACATTAGCAGAGCACCGGAACTTTGACCGGTCGATAGGCGACAATCGGCTATGAGTTTCAGCTTACTCCTGAGGAGGATGCCCTAATTATGGATCTTGGGGCTTACTCTTGAAGAGGATAACCATATTTGATACTGAGGATTACTCTTGAAAAAGAGTCCCAGGTTAAGAGAATTATGGTTGGGGCTTACTCCTGAGGAGGATGAACAAATTAGGGTACTAATGCTTACTCCTCAGAAGGAGGCCCAGGTTTAGGGAAATTATGATTGGGGCTTACTCTTGAAAAGGATTCCCAAATTAATGAGGACTTGGGGCATAGTCCTAAGGAGGATTCCCATATTTGGAAATTATGACTGGGGCTTACTCTTGAAAATGAGGCCTAGGTTAAAAGAGTTCTCTCATCTTAAATGATGAGGTTGAATGAATGAAATCTCCATCTTTAGTGACGTAAAGATGTGTGAATCACTAGATTTTGAGAGATGTTCCACGGAGTTCCTTTTAGATAAGGAAGCCAAATCAAGAAATCATGCCATAAATGGATTTGAAGAGTGTCTTGGAGACTGAATCTTGAATAGAAGAGGTGGAATGGCATAATAGGGGTTAAATGGGCAATAAAGGCACCCAAAAAGGCAGGGGCACGCAAGTCCCGGTAGGCGCGCAAGTACTGCGTGGGCGTGCAAGTCTTGGTCGCGTAGGTATACCTGCGCGACACATGGGTACTTGCGCATTTGTAAACCAGTATGGTAATACATGGATGATCCTTGATCAATGCCTTTAGAATTATCCGGAGTTTCTTCCAAAATAGAGGCGCACAAGTTTTGGTGAGGAAGTAGGGCGGCGCGCAAGTATGTTCATTTCCATTACGGGTAAAACACCTTAGGCGCGCAAGTGTTAGTGAATTCTAACACTTAGACCTTAATCCTCTTGTTTAGACCCTGCATTACAGGTAAATAATTACCTTAGAAGTGTTTAGATGACCTCAAGAAGATACTTGGGCGTTTAGAGCTCTAAATCTGAATTCTGGAAAAATTCTTCTTGAAATGGGGGGCCCACATGGTCTATTTATAGGCTGGAGAAGTCCCCGGGCGGTTATCCTTTAGGGTGCGGAAGTCACTTGCGCGAACATTAGCGGGCGCGCAAGTATACTTGTGCGACAGTGATGGAACTTGCGTGACCGCTGTGCATTTGAAGCCTTGTTCACGCCTTTGTCGATTTTTGGTGTTTTCTTCAAAGGATGCATCAATTTGTGCTAAGTCATTTCCCTTTCCATTCTTTTATACAATGTTCCGAAAAAGGAGCGTCAACAATCATGTTAATCAAATTATTATAGAATAATGGTTTCATGCATTGGAGACCCCCAAAAAATATGTATATATATATCAAGGTGAATATAATTAACAGAAAATTAGCTTGTATATTCCCAAAACAAAATGTTGGATTGGAAAATTAAAGGAGGTTTTCAGTAACCTAATAGGTGTACATAATGGTTAATGTAAGATATTATGTATAGTGAATGGGAGTATATGTAATGTCCCGACCCTAGTTACCCAGAGTCGGTGCATTATTACGAAACATTGGCATGATCACAAAAATCAAGTCTTGAAAAACTGATTTGTTTAGTAGCCTTGGAAACAATAGATACATTCTTAAACGTTACATTACATCATCAAATGAAAAACTACAATAACATGGTCTCCATAGTCCACACTCATATCCCCTTCCGAATATCCCTGCAGGTCATTCATAAAATACTTCTTCATGTCCTGGAAAAAAATAAAACATTGAAAGGGGTGAGCTCAGATGCTCAGTAAGGATAACAATATAGAAGAAACTTTCATATATAAACATAAACATTTAAAGAAATGTATAACTAAAACAAAAGACTTTTAAAATTGAACATCAGCATAATAGGGAAAAAGTAAAATGAAATAATTCCATTTACTTATTCACATTGATATTCTACTAGTCGAATAATCACATGCAATATCAATAACCACTTTCATAATGATGGAATGCATAATGTCGGACTATCATAACCACGTATCCAAGGCCTCATGCCATGACTACAAATAAGATTTTTTCAAGGCCTCGTGCCAAGACACTATTTTGTCTCATGAGACCTACAGATGCATCGAGGAGCTATAGCGGGCTCCACCCATCACTTATTAAGTTCAGTGCATTCCTTATATGCACAGGTTTAAACATATCATAAACCATAACATAATCAATTCACATAAAACATGCATAAGGGAAACATAAAATTTCTACATTTAAATCACAAGATCTCAGTAGAACACATTGATATAATAAAACCATTTTCAATACCAAAATAAAATAAAAGTAAAACGTGGTATTTATTTTTCATTTTGTTTAAAAAAGTTATGGCTTGTAGAGAAAGTCGAAACTCAAATAATGGTCACGACGGCAGAGAAGTCATTGTCACCGCATACATAATACAAAACTTTCCTTCTGTCATTTAGTAAAAATTCATTGTATAAAATTATTCCTTTTGAATTAAAGTAAAATTCAATGGGGTTTATACACCGAATAAAATAAATTTGTGTATAAAACAAAATATGCCTCAATGAAAGGAGATTGAGACGAAGTCCCTTACTTCATGTCTGACATGACTCGACCGTTATTTAACCTCCTGAATAAAAAACTATAGTTAATTTATACTTGCTTAAGAACCCTTTTCAAGTTCATTATTCCTTTTATATCACTTATTACCATGTTATGAACATTATGTAATTATTTATATTAATAACAGTCGTTCTGTCGATCATTGGTACTTCAGTCAAAAATAAACTTCTTATAATTACAAGTTGTTCATGTCGTAAAATATCTTTTATATCCATAATTATATTCATGATTTATATATCATATATATCCAGTATATATATGCATTTATAATATTACATAACATTTAGGGGTATGAAATGAAATGCACTGTTCATGGAGACGGTAAGCAGTACGTACGCATGAACGCTACTTTAATTTATATTTCATATTTAATGGAATGAAATCATAATTATATAAAGGTATATTATAATTCCAGTATAATATAATATATAATATCATTTACTCAATCCTTTATACGTCCCACATATGGCATTAACGATTCAAATCAGTTTGAGGGGGCGATAGTCTGCACTTTCTAAAATGAAAATATCGCATTTACACATAATGGAAACCATAAAAGTATTCCATAAATGAAAAAATACAGAACATAAAGAAATCATAAACATAATATATATGACATATAAATATAGTGACATCTTAATGGCCACCATGAGAGGTGTTAAAAGAATA
Source organism: Viscum album (assembly GCA_963277665.1). Taxonomy (NCBI): domain Eukaryota; kingdom Viridiplantae; phylum Streptophyta; class Magnoliopsida; order Santalales; family Viscaceae; genus Viscum; species Viscum album. The sequence continues at coordinate 876,922,010 of OY728153.1, read as the reverse complement.
TCGAGCAATCATCGTTTCGTGAGGCAGTAATTCACCACCCATAGAAACAGTATGTTCTTTAACCATTAGACGAAGGTGTGTGTAAGTGTAAATATAATAATTCTCATAAAAACATTCTAGTATATTTAAGATACTTTTGTAATTACAAAATAAAGGAATAAAAAGATTTTAGGGGGTTGGATAAGCAAATCAAATGAACATAAGAGAAGACATTACTTTAAAATCGGGTAACTATTTTTGATTTGAGCCAAAGGATTCCTTGGGAAGACTTATGACCAAAGTGAATATTCTAAGAGTAAGAGAGGGAAGTTGAGAGTGTATTTGGGCAGATTTTGTCCAAGCCAAATGGCTTTGATGGTGTGAATAAGGTGGTTGAAGTGGGGGCCTTTTATAAGAGAAGAGGAGGTTCACTCTTGGAAGTTCAAGAAATGTTACTTTATTATATAATGAGTTTCAGATTTAAAAGGTCCCACAATTATATATTTCATGGATAAGGTGATAAGGGTTCTAAATATACTCATCCAATTGGTTTTTTACAAGTTTATGTCTTAGATTTTACATTATCTTTTCATTTTATTAAAATTATTAATTATTGAGGTAATCGATGCATCATCATGGTGTCATAAAAAATTTAATTTATTGAATGTATAAAAATTATAAAAAAATTACTATTATGTAGAAAATAGTATTAGATTTATAATGAATATTTATAGTCGAAATGTTACCCTATATAACCCCATGTAATAATTTTTTTAGTAAAAGAACACATGTTTGTGACAATTTTATTTTTTACTTTAAATAAAAAGTTATTAATGTCATTTTCTTACCCAAGTGGCTCCATGAGGACCCCATGTTGACCCATGGATTTTATTGGTCAGAAATGAATCATACAATAAGGGTGGGACAATTGTAAAGGTAATTTCATATTATTATAACATTATATTAACTTATATTACACTAATTACCTTTAATCGCGATTAATAAAAATTAAAAGTTACTATTCACCAAAAATTATTTCCATCTCATTGAATAAAATTTTACTTCCTAATGACAACCATGTATGTCTAATTTTTTAAATTCAATTCATAGAAGTGGTAAATTTTTATTTAAAAGAAAAATTAGTTTTTTAACTACCACTTAGTGGATTCACTATACATCAAAAATTGAAGTTTCTCAGAAAAATACCAAAAAATCACCCTAAGCTATAATTTATATTATGAATTAAAAAATGATGTATATTTTAAATAAATTCCAAACATATAAGTTTCAGTAATTAATTTTATAATTAGCTCCCGTTGTCAAAACAAATAGCGTGTTTTTAGGAAACAATATCAATCAAAAGATTGACAATTGTTTATGTCCAATTTCAATGTAAAATTAATTCTAATGAACACCATTGGATAAAATGGTAAAATTATATTCTAATTATACTTTAAAACCACTCAATGGTATAATTTATCACTATTAATTATTTTGATTAGAAATTTTTTTTTTAATTTAAATTTAGTAATTTTAACTATTCATCAAAATATAAAAGTTTTCCTAAAAGTTCCAAAATTTCACCATAGGATAAATTCGATATCCCGAATCCAAAAATGAAGTCCATTTTGAAAGATAAAATTTATAAAATTTCAAAAAGAAGTTATTACTATTCATAATGGCTAATTTTATTGGTTGTGGTGTGTGTTAGAACTTTAAGTTGCATACAACACACGCTACTGTATTATTCAAAGAGAAGCGTACCGTGGAAGCTTGGGGTGTTACATTCTCCCCTCCTTCAAATAATTTCATCCTCAAAATTTCTTATAATATCACTGTATAAAAAGACTCAGGTTATTCTTCATCATAATTTCCTCAGGTTCCCACGTTGCCTCTTCCATCTTATGGTTTCTCCATAGAACTTTTACCAGATGAGTCGTCTGGTTTCTCAGCACTTGTTCTCTTGTATCAAGATTCCTGATAGGCTCTTCGCAATAAGATAGATTGGGTTCCAGTTCAAATACCTCATTGGTGAGTAAATTCATTGGGTCAGGCATGTATTTTCTCAACATTGATACGTGGAACACTTCGTGAAATTTGGAGAGACTTGGCGGAATTGCCAAATGGTAAGCTACAGCCCCAATTCATTCTAGAATCTTGAAGGGTAAGATGTACCTGGGACTCAATTTACCCTTCTTATCGAAATGTATAACTCCCTTCCATAGAAATACTTTCATGAAAACTTTATCTCCTACCTGAAATTCCAAATCCTTCCTTCAGTTGTCAGTATAGATCTTCTGCCTACTTTGAGCTACTTTGATGTGGTTTTGGATTACCTTCACCTTCTCCATCTTTTCCTCCACCAGTTCTGGGCCTATAAGTTTTCTTTCACCAACGTCATCCGAACATGTTGTTGTACGACATCTCATTCCATATAACGCTTCATATGGTGCCATCCATATACTTGAATGGAAGCTATTATTATAGTAAAATTCTACCATGGGTAAATATTGATCCCATATACCCTGAAAGTCAAGTAAGCATGATCTCAACATGTCTTATAAGGTTTTAATAGTTCGTTCTAATTGTCTATCTGTTTGAGGGTTTTAAGCAGTGCTCAAACAAAGTTCAGTATCCAAGGCCTTTTGAAGACTTATCCAGAATCGTGATGTAAAATGGGGATCATGATCCGAGACAATCGATAGGGGTACTCCATGAAGTCTCAAAACTTCATTAATGTATAGTATTGCTAGATGTTCAAGTGGCAGATCTTCTCTTATAGCAAGAAAATGTGCTGACTTTGTAAGACGATCAACAATGACCCATATTGTGTCATTCCTTCTAGGAGTCTTTGGTAGTCCCACGACAAAGTCCATCGTGATATTATCCCATTTCCACTCAGGTATGGGAAGAGGTTTCAATACTCCTCTAGGTTGTTGCCTTCCAACTTTCACTTGTTGAAAAATCATACATCTTGACAGAAAATCGGCAATCTCCCTCATCATGTTGTCCCACCAAAAATGTTCCTTCAAATCTCTATACATTTTGGTGCTTCCAGGGTGTATAGAAAAATTGGAACTATGAGCATCATCCAACAAATCTCTTTTTAGATCAGGTATATCGGGAACACAAATCCTTTTCCCAATCATCAAAATTCCATCTTCATACACAAAGGCACTCAATTTCATATCATTCACATCTTTAATCTTACGTTGTAACTCTCCATCACCGGTATGAGAACTCTTTATCCTTTCTAGTAAAGATGGTTTGACAACAATTTGAAAAAACATTGATTTTTCACCTTCTATGGTGATTCCCATATCTATCTTTACTAGGTCCATGTATATAGGATCCACTTCAACTCTCATCTTGTTAAAAACTCCATGATACTTTATACTCAAAGCGTCTTCCACCTTGTTTTCCTTCCCCGGGTGGTAGTGTATCGTGCAATCATAATCTTTGAGTAGTTCAAGCCATCTCCTTTGCCTCATGTTGAGTCCTTTTTGTGATAAAATATACTTCAAAATCTTGTGACCAGTATAAATTTCACATTTTCACCATAGAGGTAGTGTCTCCATATCTTCAAAGCAAAGATCACAGCTGCTAACTCATGATCACGAGTAGGATAGTTCTAGTCAAGAAAATTTACCTGTTGTGATGCATAGGAAATAACCCTATCATTCTGCATAAGGACACAACCAAGTCCTTTCATTGATGCATCAGTATAAATAACGAACCCATCATTCCCCGATGGTAGAGTCAATATAATAGAATTGACTAATCTTCTATTCAGTTCTTCAAAACACTCTTCACACTCTTTTGTCCAGATAAATTTAACCCCTTTATGTGTGATCTTTGTTAATGGGTTAGCCAATCAGGCAAAATTATGGACAAAACGTCAATAATAACCTACCAAACCAATAAAACTGCATACCTCAGTTATACTCGTTGGTGCTGGCCATTCTTGGATTTCCATGGACTTAGAAAGATCAACGTAAATTACATCCTTATAGACAATTGTTCCATGAAAAGAAATCTCCAAAAGCCATAATTCACACTTGATAAAATTCCCATTTAATTCATGTCTTCTAAGAGTTTTCAGGATAATGCGTAAGTGATTTTAATGATTATTGTAGCTTTTGGAGTATACCAAGATATCATCAATAAATACCACCACAAAATCATCATGATTTTCCTTGATAACTCTATTCATTAGATCCATGAATATAGAGGGTGCATTAGTCAATCCAAAAGGCATTACTGTAAACTCGTAATGCCAGAACCTTGTTCGAAATGCTATCTTCGGAATTTCTTCCTTCTTCACACATTACTGATGGTATCTAGATCAAAGTTCAATATTTGAAAAGTATTTAGCTCCATTTATTTGGTCAAATAAATCATCAATGCGAGGTAGGGGATACTTGTTCCTTATTGTTATAGCATTGATCTCCCTATAGTCAATGCACAACCTCATTGCTCCATCTTTATTCATAACGAAAAGGAAAGAGGCTCCCCATGGAGAATCTCTAGGGCAAATAAATCCCTTATTAACTAATTCCTCTAGTTGTTTCTTTAGTTCAAATAATTCCACAGTGGCCATTATATAAGGGGTCTTCGATATAGGCCTTGATCTAGGAATTAAATCAATGGAAAACTCAACTTCTTGTTCTAAAGGATGTCCTGGTAAATCATCTGGAAACACATCTACATATTATATCACAATAGGTGCATCCTCTATTTGAACATTCCTTTCCTCACCCTCATTCATTTCATTATCTTCCTCCCCAATAATTGAATTTAGTTGAGCTACTGGAGGTGGATCTAAATAAGAATTAGGTGGTGACGATTCTGCTCTAACGATAAGGTGTTCTTTATCATCCTCATCAAAAATCATAAGCTCCTTATTCTCACAATAAATAATCACATCATAGTCTGAAAGCCAGTCCATACCGAGGATTATATCAAACTCAATCATAGGTATGACAATGAGATCAGCGGATAAAGAACATTTATGTGCTCTAATGGAGACTGATTCACAAAACTTTGTTGCAATGATACTTCCCTTAGGAGTTTTGAATGACAATTATCTTGTTAAATAAAATTGGAAATATCTAATTTTCTTATAAACTGGGAAGATATGAAATAATGCGATGATACAGAATCAAATAATGCATTTTCTAAACTTGAGTAAACCATTAAATTACCTGCCACCACGTATTTCGAAGCTTCAACCTCAGCAGTAGTGATAGCATAAGCTTGGACCTGATCCCTTGGCCTCTTCTGAGGTATGTTCCCCTGACACATAGGAAATTAATTTTCATAATGTCCCACCTCTCTACAATTATTGCATTCCACATTGACAAAAACTCTCTTTCCCTTGCAATCATGATCTTGGTGGCCTTTTTCACCACACTTGTAACAGACTCCCATTCCCTTCAAGCAAGTACCGTGGTGTTTCTTCCCACATTTACTGCAGGACTGATATTCAAATTTTCCCTTCTTCTCCTTATTTCCATTTCCAGATTGATCAGAATATCTCTTCTTCTCTTGCTTCACGTTAAAGTTATAAGACCTAGAGAATTCCTTTTCCGTCTTGATAGCACACGAGACAATATCTTCATACGACGAGAAGGTTTGTGAGACTAATGCTCGATGGAGAAATGGTTTTAACCCATAAAAGAAATGATCAATCTTACTTCTTGGGTTATGTATATAATCTACAGCATTCCTTCCTAACCTTTTAATGTTATCCTCATACTTTGTGACATTCTCATCCTCCTTCTACCTCAGACTCAGAAATTGCCTTTTCATATCTACTCAATGGTCATGTAGAATGTATTTTTTCTAAAAAAATTCTTTAAACTCCCTATATTATATACTCCATACATATTTATCTTCCTTTTTTTGAATCAGGGACTACCATTGATCGACATCTCCAGTGAGGCTGTAAAATTCCATGACAAAATTCTCCCTTTCACTACTTCCCAAGGCATGGAATATTTTCTCTAAGGAGTTTATCCATTTCTCAGCTACTAATGGATTAGTACCCCCATTAAATGTTGGCGATTTTTTCCTCATGAAATGATCTAACATTGATCCTCCATGTTGCGGATCTGGGTCCTCCATACGAGTAAGGTTATTATTCATAACCTAAGTGAGTTGTCCCAGTATGGTGATAATGTGATCAGCACCAGTTGTATCACCAACTCCACTATAATTATCTTGAGCAGGAGGTAAATACCTACATGGAGTGTGTGCATTGATACCGTTTCAATTCCTTCCACTAGGTTCCATTTCTAAACAATGTCATAAATTAGATTAGTTTATGAATTGAAATACATAATAACAAATATGAAAAACAATTAACATTAATTGAACTATATATGGATATAATCAATAATCATAAAAATGTTTTCGTTGAGGAAGTATATAATCATAAACCTATCATAATTGTTTGTAATGAAAATGAGAATTATCCTAAACGTATCCCCCAGGAGTGTTGTAACCAAGAGTGTAGCAAAACCCATTTTCGTTCACCAGTTCTCATTTGAGTCTAGCTCCAAGCGGTGCTTTCGGGTTTTACCCCTAGGTACATCTGTGCCAGAGCCACCTCTACCAGATCATAACCAGAAAAGTATTTATTGACCGGAAAACACACAAAAATCTCTATAATACCAAAATTCAAGGATGTTCTTCTATACTAATCCTCAAAGTCTATCATAGGGCTATATGCTCTAATCAGAGTTTATCTAAATCTAGCTTCCAAGGTTAGTACTAAACTGCCTCTGATACCAACTGTAACGCCCCGACCCCAGTTACCCAGAGTCGGTGCATTATTATGTAACATTAGGATGATCACCAAAGATCAAGTCTCGAAATACCGATTAGTTTAGTAGCCTTGGGTACACTAGATACAATCATAAACGTTACATTGCATCATAAAGTGAAAAACTACAATAACATGGTATCCATAGTTGATAGAGCAAATATTTTCAATTAATTTATATTGAATATCATTGTTTTAAACCCACAAAATTGTTCTTCTAAGATGAATTGTTTCATTTTTATGATAATGGTGTTATTTTGAGCTGAATTGTAAAAATTGGCCATTTTGGATTTTTTAACAGTTTTAAATTATTTCGGTAGATTGGACATAACATTATCTACACTGATCCAAATTGCGAAATTCTTTCTTTTTCAGATTCTACACATCCAGGGCTTCATTTAATATATTTGGACCAAAATCTGAATCGGCCATATGGAAGCTCAAAATAAGCTCACAAGTTGGCTCAAGAAAACTGTTTTCAGTTCTGCCTAGTTTTGATGTGGGATCCATATCTCAACCACTGTGGGCCCAAAGCTTGTGAAATTCGGTGGGTGGACGAGCAAGGAGTTTGGGAGCATCTTTTATGAAGGAAGCACCGAGTGAATTGGCCGTTTATGGGGCCATTAAAGCACCTTAATCCGGAGGATTTCGTTTTGGAGAGTCTGACTGGACAGAATAAATGCTCATAGTAAAACGGTCATAACTCTCGAAATACATGTCCAAATCCGCTGCACTTTTGAGGGGACACGGCCAAGGGAATAATGAACAACATTCATGAAGGGCTCAACGCGTTAAGATGTCATTTAATGGGGATACAACGCGTCGACATTCGGGGGAAGAATTCTGGCTATAAAAGGAGGAGAGCTCCACCCTCTCAAGGCATCCATTTCTCCACCCCATTCCTTCCGGGACACCAAGAAGGAGAACTTTTCAGCTTTATCTTTTATTTATTTTCTTTTTCATTGTTTTGTAATGCCTTCTTCTTCCCCATTCAACTCTATTACCCTTACCATGGTGGGGTAAACTTTTGGTGTGATTGGAGAAGGGTTGGTTTTCTACATTATAATGCTTGAGTTCTTGAACGCAATTGAATAAATTTCTTTCTTCTTCAAAGTTGTTTTCAAATTCTTATAGCGGATTTTATAATCAAGTGCGATCGTTCTTGAATATTAATTCCGTTATTTATTTTTGCCTTGGTAAAATAATCAATATCTCCCTCCACTAATTTCTGGTTTATATACGATGGAATAAACTAGGAATTAGTGGTGAGGTACTCGACGATCGTCAGTACGTGTAAAAGGTGTAGTGAATGTTCTTGATTGTTTGGGATAAACAAAACCCGATCGGGAATTGCCCATTTCAATTAAGGATATTCAATACAACTATTTTACACATGGAAGGAGAGTTGACCAAACCGAGATCTTGGTAAGGTTTTCTCTCACAATAACAATTTCACCAAGGAAGTGAGAGGAAACGATTGTGGAAACTCACTTTAATCAACTAAGAAGAAGAGGTTTGAATTAAATTGAACAAGGATAGCATTATAATTAGGAAACCGACCCCGACCTAATCACCCTTTTTAATTTCATAGTTTTTCAATCATTTGAATTTCAAATTTCCTTTCACAACATTTTTACCCCCATTTTAAAGTGACAAACCATTTTGTGTGCACTCCTCTTCGGGAGACAACCTAGGTCAACCACGTTACTACATTTTAACTTAGGAAATAATTGTTTTGCCACGCCCTACGACAGGCGTGCGTCAAACTTGGCGCCGTTGCCGGGGAGGCAGTGCAAAAAAAAAACAAAAACAAATTTGAATGACCCGCACCTCAAAAGAACCATTAATTGAATTTGATCCAGAAATTGAAAGAACATTAACCCAACTAAGAAAAAGAAATCTACCAGAAATATTTGAAGAAATAGATCTCTCAAATTCAAGTGAAACTCTTAGTGTTCACTCTGAACCTGAAATCATGGCTAGAAATCCCAACCAAACCCTGCGTGATCTATGTGCCCCACAATTTGCCATTCAAAATAACCAACTAATTGCACCCACTGAACCAAATGATTTTGAATTACGTGTCAATATGATTCCTGTTCTTCCAAAGTTTCATGGTCTTGCAGGAGAAGATCCAAATCGGCACATGCAAGAATTCAGATACACTTGCTCAAGCTTCAGGCCAAGAGGAGCACCCGAAGACCAATTTCAGTGGAGGGCATTCCCCTTCTCACTTGAAGGAATAGCTAAAGAATGGTTGTACAACCTACAACCAGGGGAGATCAGTGATTGGGAAGACCTAAAAAGAAGTTTCATGCAAAGATTCTTTCCCACATCGAGGAGCACTGCCATCAAGAAGGAGATTTACATCATACGACAATCAACTGGAGAAACCCTCTACGAGTACTGGGAGCGCTTCAAGAAGCTATGTTCCAGCTGCCCACATCAAGAAATGGAGGAACACCAATTCCTTGTGTTCTTCTACCAAGGACTAATGGATAATGATCGAAATCTTCTAGATGCCTCATCAGGGGGGTCCCTGATTGACAAGTCTCCTGCAGATATCAGAATACTAATTGAGAAGATTGCTCAAAACTCACAACAATTTGGACTAAGAGGAATGGGAACCATGGGGATACATGAGGTAAAAACATCTGATTCATCTACATTGATTGAAACCAAAGTTGATGACCTTGCAAGATTAGTCCGTCAAATGGCTGTAACACAAGCAAATGGACAACAAGCTTCAGCTCAGGTATGTGGTTTATGTTATTCTTCCACTCATTATACTGACCAGTGCCCTGAGATACAGGGGACAGAATACTGTGTTGCGGCCTTTCAACCAAGACAATTCCAACAAAATCAACTGCAATCCCAACAAGGATATGGGAACCAACAAAACCAGATGAGACCATTTAACCAGCACCCCAGTCAACCTCCTTACCACCAGCAGCAATACCAGAACCCCCCTCCCTTCCAACAATCTTATAAACAGCCCTTCCAACACCAACAATCTTTTCAGTCTCCACCATTCCAAAGAAAGACATATGAACAACCATCCACCAGCACACAACCTTCTGTGGAACAACTACAATCCAAATATGAGGGCCTAGCAGATAAGGTTGACAAGCTAGCAGACACAGTGGGAAGTCTTGTTGAAATAATGTCCAAGAATCCAGGTAAGCTTCCATCCCAAACAGTGCCAAATCCAAAAGAGAATGTAAGTGAAATCATAACATGAAGTGGAAAAGAAATCCCACCTCCATCCAACCCTGAACCTGAAATAATACCACATATTCTGAGGGATAATGATTCAAAAAGTCTTGTGAGAATCCACCAAGAAGATGAAAAGGAAGAGAAGGAGGAGAAGGATAGGCCACAGAATAAGAAACAAGAAACACCAATGCAAAGAAAACAAAGGGAGAAGAAAGAATTACCTCCACCATTTCCAACAAGGATGATTGAATCAAAGAAATTGCATGAAGAAGCACTTCAAAAAGAAATTCTGGACACCTTCCAGAAAGTGGAAATCAATATCCCTCTACTTGAAGCTGTTAAACAAATTCCAAGGTATGCAAAATTTTTGAAAGATCTTTGCACCAAAAAGAGAAGGCTTCATGGGAATGAAAGAATTAACTTGGGAAGAAGTGTCTCAGCCCTTATCACACCACAGATTCCAACCAAATGTCAAGATCCAGGGACGTTTTCCATTCCATGCACCATTGGTTCATTAAATTTCACTAATGCTTTGTGTGATTTAGGTGCTTCAATTAATGTATTGCCTCACTCGGTATACACTTCTTTGCAGATGGGAGAATTGAAGCCCACAAGAGTGGTGGTCCAGCTTGCAAACAGATCCACAGTTTTTCCTGCAGGAGTTTTGGAGGATGTCCTTGTGAAAGTCAAAGATCTCTTATTCCCAGCTGACTTCTACGTACTCAATATGGAAGAAGATAGGAGCCCATCTCATTCACCCATCATTTTGGGGAGACCTTTCTTGAAGACAGCCAAAACCATCATCAATGTCCACGAGGGGACACTCACCATGGAGTTTGGAGAGAGCACGGTCCACTTCAATATCTTTGAATCCATGAGGCATCCATCAGATGATCACTCCCTCTTTTCTCTTTCCCATGAAGTTGGTGAAGAACCAATTGAAGAATCAGGTATGCTCTCTGAATTCTTAGACTTAAGAGAGACTTCTTCCCTTGAAAATATCATTGATCATGTGGATGCTGAAGATGTTGGAGATTCTGACTTCATGTGGGAGGAAGAGGTAAAATCTGATTTCTTTGATGATTTGTTAAATAATGAGGAAGATAATATGGTTTCTTGTGTGCAGGAGGTCCAAAATTTGGAAGAAGAAAACGTCAATTTAGTCTCATCCCTTGAGAATCCCCCTAACCTGGAACTCAAACCACTCCCCACTGATTTGAAATATGTATACCTTAGGGAGGGAGAGAAACTACCAGTGATAATTGCAAATAATCTTTCTAAAACCCACGAAAAATTATTGATTGAGCTTTTGAGAGAGAATATCAAGGCAATAGGATGGAGCTTAGGTGATATCCCAGGAATTAACCCAAAAATATGCTCACATAGAATTTTTGTTGAGGGAGATTCAAAACCTGTTAGACAGCCCCAACGGAGACTGAATCCCACCTTGATGGAGGTTGTGAAGAAGGAGATCGAAAAGCTCTTGGAAGCTGGGATCATCTATCCCATTTCCGATTCGCAGTGGGTCAGCCCTATTCATGTCGTTCCAAAAAAAACTGGCCTGACCACTGTGAGAAATGAAAAGAATGAGTTAATCCCTATGAGAATTCAAAACAGTTGGAGAGTGTGCATTGATTTTAGAAAATTGAACCAGGTCACTCGAAAAGATCATTTCCCCATCCCTTTCATTGACCAGATGTTAGAAAGATTGGCAGGGAGAACTCATTATTGCTTTTTGGATGGATTTTCAGGTTACTTCCAGGTACCCATTGCCCCCGAGGATCAAGATAAGACGACATTTACATGCCCTTTTGGTACTTTTGCATATAAAAGAATGCCATTTGGATTATGTAATGCTCCAGGTACATTTCAGAGGTGCATGGTGAGTATATTTTCTGATCACATTGAAAATTGCTTGGAAGTTTTCTTAGATGATTTCACAGTTTTTGGAGATTCTTTTGATCATTGTTTGAAAAATCTGGAAAAAGTTTTGAAAACCTGCATTGAAAAAAATCTTGTTTTAAACTTTGAAAAATGTCATTTCATGGTTCAAAGAGGAATTGTACTTGGTCATGTCATTTCCCAAAATGGAATTGAAGTGGATAAATCAAAAATTGAAGTGATAAATTCATTACCTTACCCTACTTGTGTGAAACATGTTAGATCATTTTTAGGACATGCAGGATTCTACAGGAGGTTTATCAAAGATTTCAGTAAGATCTCTCTCCCTCTCTCTAGATTACTTTTGAAAGATGTTGATTTTGATTTCAATGGTGAATGTAGGGAATCCTTTGATGAGTTGAAGAAGAGATTGATTTCACCACCAGTGATGCAGCCTCCAAATTGGGAAGAACCATTTGAACTACTTTGTGATGCCTCTAACCAAGCAGTTGGAGCAGTCCTTTATCAGCGAATTGAGGGCAGACCACAAGTCATTTCATATGCCTCGAGAACTTTAGATGCGGCCCAATTCAATTATACCACCACGGAAAAAGAGTTCTTTGCAGTTGTTTTTGCTTTAGAAAGATTTAGATCATATCTTCTTGGAACTAAAATCACTGTGTTTTCTGATCATGCAGCTTTGAGGTACTTGATGAAGAAAGTCGATGCTAAACCAAGGTTAGTGAGATGGATGATACTACTGCAGGAATTCAATATAGAAATCAAGGATAAGAAGGGATCTGAGAACCAAGTGGCTGATCACTTATGTAGACTGCCAAACACTGCTGAAATTGATGTTCCAGAAAGAGACCCACTGAATGATCAAATTCCAGGAGAGCAGTTGTACTTGATTGAAGGAGAAGTGCCTTGGTATGCTGACATAGTCAATTTTCTGGTAACATCTCAGGTCCCATCTCATTTCAATTATCACCAAATTCAAAAACTAAAAGCTGAATCTAGATATTACATTTGGGATGATCCATTCCTTTGGAAGATTTGCAATGATCAAGTAATAAGAAGATGTTTACCTGAAAGTGAAGTTAAATATGTCTTTGATTTTTGTCATACTTTAGCTTGTGGAGGCCACTTTGGACCTCAGAGGACAGCAAGGAAGGTTTTAGAATCTGGAATTTATTGGCCCACCATTTTTAAAGATGCTCATGAATTTTGCAAAATATGTGAAAAATGTCAGTTTTCAGGAAATATTTCAAAGAGACAAGAAATGCCCCAAATGCCACTGAATTTTTGTGACATTTTTGAAGTTTGGGGGATAGATTTTATGGGACCTTTCCCGATGTCATTTGGAAATTCATATATCTTGCTTGCAGTTGATTATGTTTCCAAATGGGTGGAAGCAAAAGCAACCAGAACTGACGATGCTAAAGTTGTTTGTGATTTTGTCAGGTCTAACATATTTTGTAGGTTTGGAGTGCCTAGAGCAATCATCAGTGATCAAGGGACTCACTTCTGCAATTTGAGAATGGAGACATTGCTGAAGAAGTATGGGGTGCATCATAAAACATCAACTCCCTATCATCCACAGACTAATGGGCAAGCTGAAGTTTCAAATAGGGAAATCAAGGGAATTTTGGAAAAGACTGTTAATCCAAACAGGAAGGACTGGAGCCAAAAGTTAGATGATACATTATGGGCATACAGGACGTCCTACAAAACACCGATAGGGATGAGTCCCTATAGACTGATCTATGGAAAGAGTTGCCACCTTCCTGTGGAGTTGGAGCATAGAGCCTACTGGGCGGTCAGAGAGATGAATCTGGACCTTGAGAAAGCTGGGAAAGAAAGAAGATTGCAGTTGCAGGAGTTAGAGTAAATTAGAAGGGAATCTTTTGAAAACTCCAGGATTTACAAAGAACGAACAAGAGTGGCCCATGACAAGCTAATCCAACCAAAAGACTTTTCTCCTGGAGACAAAGTGTTATTATTCAACTCAAGACTCAAGTTGATGCCAGGTAAACTTCGTTCCAGATGGGAAGGTCCATTTATTGTTACTCATGTATATCCTTTTGGTGCTGTGCAGATTATGAAGGATGGAGAGCAGGATCCATTCACTGTGAATGGACATAGGTTGAAGAAATTCCTTGGGACCCTACCATCAGAGCCATTGGAGGAGATCATGCTCCTCCAACCTATTTATCAATAAGATCCATCAGGTTGTACCTCTCCTTCACATTTTCTTGCTGTTGTGATTTAATCAGAATTCTTCTTACATGTTAAATCCACTTAAATGCATCGAGGACACTGCATCATTTAAGTGTGGGGGAGGGAACCTTTGTAGTATAGGATTTTTTATTTGATGTTTGTTTTCAAAAAAAATAAAAATAAAAATAAAAAAATTGTGTGGTTTCAAATTTTTGTGTGTTTATTTTTCAATTTTTGGTGTGTTTCTGAAACTTTTGAGCTGAAAAGATTATCAATACCATTATTGAAACCCATGTCAATGAGTGAACCAATCTATTTCATGAAACCGAGCTTAAATGAATGCTGAAATGACTTCTTTTCAAGTTCAAATCTTTTAGAATTTCATGAAAAGTACACTGATTTTTGAAACCCATGCCATATTTCACTGTCTATATCATTGAAATAACTTTCCTGTGAGGCTTCTGAACCATTTTTGTCATATTCTTTTCATTCACCTCATTTCATGAGAGAACCAGACCATGCTTGCTTTAACCAGAATTTGATTTATTCCTTTCAAAACTTGAGGGTTGGGGTACGTGTGTTTTAAATGATTGAGGCACTTATTTTGTTTAAAGCCCCCTTTTGAAAATAATCCTTTTCATTATGGCCCACCTTTTCATTTATCCTTCATTATATCCCCTAGTATCCATGAATTGCCTGTTAGGTTAGCCACATTACAAGCCAATTTTCCCTATCATACCTGCTCTTGAAGTAAAATTGCATGATCTTGTTGAACTTAAGTGTGGGGGAAGATGTCTTGTGATGTACTACCTCATTTGGTTATACTTTGGGTGGAAAATAAATTGTGGAAGAGATGTGTGTGATGCTGAAAAATTATTCTGTTGAAAGCTGTGCCTTTTCTGGAGCTTTTATGTAAAAAGAGAAGCTGTGCCTTTCTGGAGCTTCTAATGTAAAAAGAGAAGCTGTGCCTTTCTGGAGCTTCCAATGTAAAAAGAAAGCTGTGCCTATCTGGAGCTTTAAAAAAAAAATCATATTTGAAAAGATTGAAATGTTTGCTGCTGAGCTGATTGAATGATGATGGAGCCTATTTTCATCAAAGGGGAAGTGAAGGAGACCATATTTGAGTGAAAACTAGAATCTTGCAATTTTGCTTCAATAAGAGCCAAGCCTTCCTTTTTCGGCCTCAGAACTTTTAACATCTAAATCCTACCAACCGGAAGCCACAGAACAACCCTGAAAAGTCCTCATGAGAAACACATGTTCTTGACTCACATCGGGTGGAGAATTAGGAATTTATCAAACCTATGGTGACTCTTGTGTGAGTTTGGATGAGAAAAACCTTGTTCAGCCTTTACATTTGTGAGATGAGAGAAAATTCATGTGAGGTAGGTGTTTTGTGTGCATGGGATAAGAAATGAAGTGGAAATATATTAAAATCTTAAATGGAGAACTTGAAATAACAGTTTTTTATGAGGCATGATATCTTTTTGTTTCTTGAAATTGATTTGATTGATCTCATTGATATGTGTTTTGATTTTGATTTGATTTGATTTTTACTAGTCCAGGAGTCCAAGTGCTAAGTGTGGGGGAATTGATAGAGAAAATATTTTCAATTAATTTATATTGAATATCATTGTTTTAAACCCACAAAATTGTTCTTCTAAGATGAATTGTTTCATTTTTATGATAATGGTGTTATTTTGAGCTGAATTGTAAAAATTGGCCATTTTGGATTTTTTAACAGTTTTAAATTATTTCGGTAGATTGGCCATAACATTATCTACACTGATCCAAATTGCGAAATTATTTCTTTTTCAGATTCTACACATCCAGGGCTTCATTTAATATATTTGGACCAAAATCTGAATCGGCCATATGGAAGCTCAAAATAAGCTCACAAGTTGGCTCAAGAAAACTGTTTTCAGTTCTGCCTAGTTTTGATGTGGGATCCATATCTCAACCACTGTGGGCCCAAAGCTTGTGAAATTCGGTGGGTGGACGCGAAAGGAGTTTGGGAGCATCTTTTATGAAGGAAGCACCGAGTGCATTGGCCGTTTATGGGGCCATTAAAGCACCTTAATCCGGAGGATTTCGTTTTGGAGAGTCTGACTGGACAGAATAAATGCTCATAGTAAAACGGTCATAACTCTCGAAATACATGTCCAAATCCGCTGCAATTTTGAGGGGACACGGCCAAAGGAATAATGAACAACATTCATGAAGGGCTCAACGCGTGAAGATGTCATTTAATGGGGATACAACGCGTCGACATTCGGGGGAAGAATTCTGGCTATAAAAGGAGGAGAGCTCCACCCTCTCAAGGCATCCATTTCTCCACCCCATTCCTTCCGGGACACCAAGAAGGAGAACTTTTCAGCTTTATCTTTTATTTATTTTCTTTTTCATTGTTTTGTAATGCCTTCTTCTTCCCCATTCAACTCTATTACCCTTACCATGGTGGGGTAAACTTTTGGTGTGATTGGGGAAGGGTTGGTTTTCTACATTATAATGCTTGAGTTCTTGAACGCAATTGAATAAATTTCTTTCTTCTTCAAAGTTGTTTTCAAATTCTTATAGCGGATTTTATAATCAAGTGTGATCGTTCTTGAATATTAATTCCGTTATTTATTTTTGCCTTGGTAAAATAATCAATATCTCCCTCCACTAATTTCGGGTTTATATACGATGGAATAAACTAGGAATTAGTGGTGAAGTACTCGACGATCGTCAGTACGTGTAAAAGGTGTAGTGAATGTTCTTGATTGTTTGGGATAAACAAAACCCGATCGGGAATTGCCCATTTTAATTAAGGATATTCAATACAACTATTTTACACATGGAAGGAGAGTTGACCAAACCGAGATCTTGGTAAGGTTTTCTCTCACAATAACAATTTCACCAAGGAAGTGAGAGGAAACGATTGTGGAAACTCACTTTAATCAACTAAGAAGAAGAGGTTTGAATTAAATTGAACAAGGATAGCATTATAATTAGGAAACCGACCCCGACCTAATCACCCTTTTTAATTTCATAGTTTTTCAATCATTTGAATTTCAAATTTCCTTTCACAACATTTTTACCCCCATTTTAAAGTGACAAACCATTTTGTGTGCACTCCTCTTCGGGAGACATCCTAGGTCAACCACGTTACTACATTTTAACTTAGGAAATAATTGTTTTGCCACGCCCTACGACAGGCGTGCGTCAAACTTGGCGTCGTTGCCGGGGAGGCAGTGCAAAAAAAAAACAAAAACAAAATTGAATGACCCGCACCTCAAAAGAACCATTAATTGAATTTGATCCAGAAATTGAAAGAACATTAACCCAACTAAGAAAAAGAAATCTACCAGAAATATTTGAAGAAATAGATCTCTCAAATTCAAGTGAAACTCTTAGTGTTCACTCTGAACCTGAAATCATGGCTAGAAATCCCAACCAAACCCTGCGTGATCTATGTGCCCCACAATTTGCCATTCAAAATAACCAACTAATTGCACCCACTGAACCAAATGATTTTGAATTACGTGTCAATATGATTCCTGTTCTTCCAAAGTTTCATGGTCTTGCAGGAGAAGATCCAAATCGGCACATGCAAGAATTCAGATACACTTGCTCAAGCTTCAGGCCAAGAGGAGCACCCGAAGACCAATTTCCGTGGAGGGCATTCCCCTTCTCACTTGAAGGAATAGCTAAAGAATGGTTGTACAACCTACAACCAGGGGAGATCAGTGATTGGGAAGACCTAAAAAGAAGTTTCATGCAAAGATTCTTTCCCACATCTAGGAGCACTGCCATCAAGAAGGAGATTTACATCATACGACAATCAACTGGAGAAACCCTCTACGAGTACTGGGAGCGCTTCAAGAAGCTATGTTCCAGCTGCCCACATCAAGAAATGGAGGAACACCAATTCCTTGTGTTCTTCTACCAAGGACTAATGGATAATGATCGAAATCTTCTAGATGCCTCATCAGGGGGGTCCCTGATTGACAAGTCTCCTGCAGATATCAGAATACTAATTGAGAAGATTGCTCAAAACTCACAACAATTTGGACTAAGAGGAATGGGAACCAGGGGGATACATGAGGTAAAAACATCTGATTCATCTACATTGATTGAAACCAAAGTTGATGACCTTGCAAGATTAGTCCGTCAAATGGCTGTAACACAAGCAAATGGACAACAAGCTGCAGCTCAGGTATGTGGTTTATGTTATTCTTCCACTCATTATACTGACCAGTGCCCTGAGATACAGGGGACAGAATACTGTGCTGCGGCCTTTCAACCAAGACAATTCCAACAAAATCAACTGCAATCCCAACAAGGATATGGGAACCAACAAAACCAGATGAGACCATTTAACCAGCACCCCAGTCAACCTCCTTACCACCAGCAGCAATACCAGAACCCCCCTCCCTTCCAACAATCTTATAAACAGCCCTTCCAACACCAACAATCTTTTCAGCCTCCACCATTCCAAAGAAAGACATATGAACAACCATCCACCAGCACACAACCTTCTGTGGAACAACTACAATCCAAATATGAGGGCCTAGCAGATAAGGTTGACAAGCTAGCAGACACAGTGGGAAGTCTTGTTGAAATAATGTCCAAGAATCCAGGTAAGCTTCCATCCCAAACAGTGCCAAATCCAAAAGAGAATGTAAGTGCAATCATAACAAGAAGTGGAAAAGAAATCCCACCTCCATCCAACCCTGAACCTGAAATAATACCACATATTCTGAGGGATAATGATTCAAAAAGTCTTGTGAGAATCCACCAAGAAGATGAAAAGGAAGAGAAGGAGGAGAAGGATAGGCCACAGAATAAGAAACAAGAAACACCAATGCAAAGAAAACAAAGGGAGAAGAAAGAATTACCTCCACCATTTCCAACAAGGATGATTGAATCAAAGAAATTGCATGAAGAAGCACTTCAAAAAGAAATTCTGGACACCTTCCAGAAAGTGGAAATCAATATCCCTCTACTTGAAGCTGTTAAACAAATTCCAAGGTATGCAAAATTTTTGAAAGATCTTTGCACCAAAAAGAGAAGGCTTCATGGGAATGAAAGAATTAACTTGGGAAGAAGTGTCTCAGCCCTTATCACACCACAGATTCCAACCAAATGTCAAGATCCAGGGACGTTTTCCATTCCATGCACCATTGGTTCATTAAATTTCACTAATGCTTTGTGTGATTTAGGTGCTTCAATTAATGTATTGCCTCACTCGGTATACACTTCTTTGCAGATGGGAGAATTGAAGCCCACAAGAGTGGTGGTCCAGCTTGCAAACAGATCCACAGTTTTTCCTGCAGGAGTTTTGGAGGATGTCCTTGTGAAAGTCAAAGATCTCTTATTCCCAGCTGACTTCTACGTACTCAATATGGAAGAAGATAGGAGCCCATCTCATTCACCCATCATTTTGGGGAGACCTTTCTTGAAGACAGCCAAAACCATCATCAATGTCCACGAGGGGACACTCACCATGGAGTTTGGAGAGAGCACGGTCCACTTCAATATTTTTGAATCCATGAGGCATCCATCAGATGATCACTCCCTCTTTTCTCTTTCCCATGAAGTTGGTGAAGAACCAATTGAAGAATCAGGTATGCTCTCTGAATTCTTAGACTTAAGAGAGACTTCTTCCCTTGAAAATATCATTGATCATGTGGATGCTGAAGATGTTGAAGATTCTGACTTCATGTGGGAGGAAGAGGTAAAATCTGATTTCTTTGATGATTTGTTAAATAATGAGGAAGATAATATGGTTTCTTGTGTGCAGGAGGTCCAAAATTTGGAAGAAGAAAACGTCAATTTAGTCTCATCCCTTGAGAATCCCCCTAACCTGGAACTCAAACCACTCCCCACTGATTTGAAATATGTATACCTTAGGGAGGGAGAGAAACTACCAGTGATAATTGCAAATAATCTTTCTAAAACCCACGAAAAATTATTGATTGAGCTTTTGAGAGAGAATATCAAGGCAATAGGATGGAGCTTAGGTGATATCCCAGGAATTAACCCAAAAATATGCTCACATAGAATTTTTGTTGCGGGAGATTCAAAACCTGTTAGACAGCCCCAACGGAGACTGAATCCCACCTTGATGGAGGTTGTGAAGAAGGAGATCGAAAAGCTCTTGGAAGCTGGGATCATCTATCCCATTTCCGATTCGCAGTGGGTCAGCCCTATTCATGTCGTTCCAAAAAAAACTGGCCTGACCACTGTGAGAAATGAAAAGAATGAGTTAATCCCTATGAGAATTCAAAACAGTTGGAGAGTGTGCATTGATTTTAGAAAATTGAACCAGGTCACTCGAAAAGATCATTTCCCCATCCCTTTCATTGACCAGATGTTAGAAAGATTGGCAGGGAGAACTCATTATTGCTTTTTGGATGGATTTTCAGGTTACTTCCAGGTACCCATTGCCCCCGAGGATCAAGATAAGACGACATTTACATGCCCTTTTGGTACTTTTGCATATAAAAGAATGCCATTTGGATTATGTAATGCTCCAGGTACATTTCAGAGGTGCATGGTGAGTATATTTTCTGATCACATTGAAAATTGCTTGGAAGTTTTCTAAGATGATTTCACAGTTTTTGGAGATTCTTTTGATCATTGTTTGAAAAATCTGGAAAAAGTTTTGAAAACCTGCATTGAAAAAAATCTTGTTTTAAACTTTGAAAAATGCCATTTCATGGTTCAAAGAGGAATTGTACTTGGTCATGTCATTTCCCAAAATGGAATTGAAGTGGATAAATCAAAAATTGAAGTGATAAATTCATTACCTTACCCTACTTGTGTGAAACATGTTAGATCATTTTTAGGACATGCAGGATTCTACAGGAGGTTTATCAAAGATTTCAGTAAGATCTCTCTCCCTCTCTCTAGATTACTTTTGAAAGATGCTGATTTTGATTTCAATGGTGCATGTAGGGAATCCTTTGATGAGTTGAAGAAGAGATTGATTTCACCACCAGTGATGCAGCCTCCAAATTGGGAAGAACCATTTGAACTACTTTGTGATGCCTCTAACCAAGCAGTTGGAGCAGTCCTTTCTCAGCGAATTGAGGGCAGACCACAAGTCATTTCATATGCCTCGAGAACTTTAGATGCGGCCCAATTCAATTATACCACCACGGAAAAAGAGTTCTTTGCAGTTGTTTTTGCTTTAGAAAGATTTAGATCATATCTTCTTGGAACTAAAATCACTGTGTTTTCTGATCATGCAGCTTTGAGGTACTTGATGAAGAAAGCCGATGCTAAACCAAGGTTAGTGAGATGGATGATACTACTGCAGGAATTCAATATAGAAATCAAGGATAAGAAGGGATCTGAGAACCAAGTGGCTGATCACTTAAGTAGACTTCCAAACACTGCTGAAATTGATGTTCCAGAAAGAGACCCACTGAATGATCAAATTCCAGGAGAGCAGTTGTACTTGATTGAAGGAGAAGTGCCTTGGTATGCTGACATAGTCAATTTTCTGGTAACATCTCAGGTCCCATCTCATTTCAATTATCACCAAATTCAAAAACTAAAAGCTGAATCTAGATATTACATTTGGGATGATCCATTCCTTTGGAAGATTTGCAATGATCAAGTAATAAGAAGATGTTTACCTGAAAGTGAAGTTAAATCTGTCATTGATTTTTGTCATACTTTAGCTTGTGGAGGCCACTTTGGACCTCAGAGGACAGCAAGGAAGGTTTTAGAATCTGGAATTTATTGGCCCACCATTTTTAAAGATGCTCATGAATTTTGCAAAATATGTGAAAAATGTCAGTTTTCAGGAAATATTTCAAAGAGACAAGAAATGCCCCAAATGCCACTGAATTTTTGTGACATTTTTGAAGTTTGGGGGATAGATTTTATGGGACCTTTCCCGATGTCATTTGGAAATTCATATATCTTGCTTGCAGTTGATTATGTTTCCAAATGGGTGGAAGCAAAAGCAACCAGAACTGACGATGCTAAAGTTGTTTGTGATTTTGTCAGGTCTAACATATTTTGTAGGTTTGGAGTGCCTAGAGCAATCATCAGTGATCAAGGGACTCACTTCTGCAATTTGAGAATGGAGACATTGCTGAAGAAGTATGGGGTGCATCATAAAACATCAACTCCCTATCATCCACAGACTAATGGGCAAGCTGAAGTTTCAAATAGGGAAATCAAGGGAATTTTGGAAAAGACTGTTAATCCAAACAGGAAGGACTGGAGCCAAAAGTTAGATGATACATTATGGGCATACAGGACGGCCTACAAAACACCGATAGGGATGAGTCCCTATAGACTGATCTATGGAAAGAGTTGCCACCTTCCTGTGGAGTTGGAGCATAGAGCCTACTGGGCGGTCAGAGAGATGAATCTGGACCTTGAGAAAGCTGGGAAAGAAAGAAGATTGCAGTTGCAGGAGTTAGAGGAAATTAGAAGGGAATCTTTTGAAAACTCAAGGATTTACAAAGAACGAACAAGAGTGGCCCATGACAAGCTAATCCAACCAAAAGACTTTTCTCCTGGAGACAAAGTGTTATTATTCAACTCAAGACTCAAGTTGATGCCAGGTAAACTTCGTTCCAGATGGGAAGGTCCATTTATTGTTACTCATGTATATCCTTTTGGTGCTGTGTAGATTATGAAGGATGGAGAGCAGGATCCATTCACTGTGAATGGACATAGGTTGAAGAAATTCCTTGGGACCCTACCATCAGAGCCATTGGAGGAGATCATGCTCCTCCAACCTATTTATCAATAAGATCCATCAGGTTGTACCTCTCCTTCACATTTTCTTGCTGTTGTGATTTAATCATAATTCTTCTTACATGTTAAATCCACTTAAATGCATCGAGGACACTGCATCATTTAAGTGTGGGGGAGGGAACCTTTGTAGTATAGGATTTTTTATTTGATGTTTGTTTTCAAAAAAAATAAAAATAAAAATAAAAAAATTGTGTGTTTTCAAATTTTTGTGTGTTTATTTTTCAATTTTTTGTGTGTTTCTGAAACTTTTGAGCTGAAAAGATTATCAATACCATTATTGAAACCCATGTCAATGAGTGAACCAATCTATTTCATGAAACCGAGCTTAAATGAATGCTGAAATGACTTCTTTTCAAGTTCAAATCTTTTAGAATTTCATGAAAAGTACACTGATTTTTGAAACCCATGCCATATTTCACTGTCTATATCATTGAAATAACATTCCTGTGAGGCTTCTGAACCATTTTTGTCATATTCTTTTCATTCACCTCATTTCATGAGAGAACCAGACCATGCTTGCTTTAACCAGAATTTGATTTATTCCTTTCAAAACTTGAGGGTTGGGGTACGTGTGTTTTAAATGATTGAGGCACTTATTTTGTTTAAAGCCCCCTTTTGAAAATAATCCTTTTCATTATGGCCCACCTTTTCATTTATCCTTCATTATATCCCCTAGTATCCATGAATTGCCTGTTAGGTTAGCCACATTACAAGCCAATTTTCCCTATCATACCTGCTCTTGAAGTAAAATTGCATGATCTTGTTGAACTTAAGTGTGGGGGAAGATGTCTTGTGATGTACTACCTCATTTGGTTATACTTTGGGTGGAAAATAAATTGTGGAAGAGATGTGTGTGATGCTGAAAAATTATTCTGTTGAAAGCTGTGCCTTTTCTGGAGCTTTTTTGTAAAAAGAGAAGCTGTGCCTTTCTGGAGCTTCTAATGTAAAAAGAGAAGATGTGCCTTTCTGGAGCTTCCAATGTAAAAAGAAAGCTGTGCCTATCTGGAGCTTTAAAAAAAATCATATTTGAAAAGATTGAAATGTTTGCTGCTGAGCTGATTGAATGATGATGGAGCCTATTTTCATCAAAGGGGAAGTGAAGGAGACCATATTTGAGTGAAAACTAGAATCTTGCAATTTTGCTTCAATAAGAGCCAAGCCTTCCTTTTTCGGCCTCAGAACTTTTAACATATAAATCCTACCAACCGGAAGCCACAGAACAACCCTGAAAAGTCCTCATGAGAAACACATGTTCTTGACTCACATCGGGTGGAGAATTAGGAATTTATCAAACCTATGGTGACTCTTGTGTGAGTTTGGATGAGAAAAACCTTGTTCAGCTTTTACATTTGTGAGATGAGAGAAAATTCATGTGAGGTAGGTGTTTTGTGTGCATGGGATAAGAAATGAAGTGGAAATATATTAAAATCTTAAATGGAGAACTTGAAATAACAGTTTTTTATGAGGCATGATATCTTTTTGTTTCTTGAAATTGATTTGATTGATCTCATTGATATGTGTTTTGATTTTGATTTGATTTGATTTTTACTTGTCCAGGAGTCCAAGTGCTAAGTGTGGGGGAATTGATAGAGCAAATATTTTCAATTAATTTATATTGAATATCATTGTTTTAAACCCACAAAATTGTTCTTCTAAGATGAATTGTTTCATTTTTATGATAATGGTGTTATTTTGAGCTGAATTGTAAAAATTGGCCATTTTGGATTTTTTAACAGTTTTAAATTATTTCGGTAGCTTGGCCATAACATTATCTACACTGATCCAAATTGCGAAATTCTTTTTTTTTCAGATTCTACACATCCAGGGCTTCATTTAATATATTTGGACCAAAATCTGAATCGGCCATATGGAAGCTCAAAATAAGCTCACAAGTTGGCTCAAGAAAACTGTTTTCAGTTCTGCCTAGTTTTGATGTGGGATCCATATCTCAACCACTGTGGGCCCAAAGCTTGTGAAATTCGGTGGGTGGACGCGAAAGGAGTTTGGGAGCATCTTTTATGAAGGAAGCACCGAGTGCATTGGCCGTTTATGGGGCCATTAAAGCACCTTAATCCGGAGGCTTTCGTTTTGGAGAGTCTGACTGGACAGAATAAATGCTCATAGTAAAACGGTCATAACTCTCGAAATACATGTCCAAATCCGCTGCAATTTTGAGGGGACACGGCCAAAGGAATAATGAACAACATTCATGAAGGGATCAACGCGTGAAGATGTCATTTAATGGGGATACAACGCGTCGACATTCGGGGGAAGAATTCTGGCTATAAAAGGAGGAGAGCTCCACCCTCTCAAGGCATCCATTTCTCCACCCAATTCCTTCCGGGACACCAAGAAGGAGAACTTTTCAGCTTTATCTTTTATTTATTTTCTTTTTCATTGTTTTGTAATGCCTTCTTCTTCCCCATTCAACTCTATTACCCTTACCATGGTGGGGTAAACTTTTGGTGTGATTGGGGAAGGGTTGGTTTTCTACATTATAATGCTTGAGTTCTTGAACGCAATTGAATAAATTTCTTTCTTCTTCAAAGTTGTTTTCAAATTCTTATAGCGGATTTTATAATCAAGTGCGATCGTTCTTGAATATTAATTCCGTTATTTATTTTTTCCTTGGTAAAATAATCAATATCTCCCTCCACTAATTTCGGGTTTATATACGATGGAATAAACTAGGAATTAGTGGTGAAGTACTCGACGATCGTCAGTACGTGTAAAAGGTGTAGTGAATGTTCTTGATTGTTTGGGATAAACAAAACCCGATCGGGAATTGCCCATTTCAATTAAGGATATTCAATACAACTATTTTACACATGGAAGGAGAGTTGACCAAACCGAGATCTTGGTAAGGTTTTCTCTCACAATAACAATTTCACCAAGGAAGTGAGAGGAAACGATTGTGGAAACTCACTTTAATCAACTAAGAAGAAGAGGTTTGAATTAAATTGAACAAGGATAGCATTATAATTAGGAAACCGACCCCGACCTAATCACCCTTTTTAATTTCATAGTTTTTCAATCATTTGAATTTCAAATTTCCTTTCACAACATTTTTACCCCCATTTTAAAGTGACAAACCATTTTGTGTGCACTCCTCTTCGGGAGACATCCTAGGTCAACCAAGTTACTACATTTTAACTTAGGAAATAATTGTTTTGCCACGCCCTACGACAGGCGTGCGTCAAACTTGGCGCCGTTGCCGGGGAGGCAGTGCAAAAAAAAACAAAAACAAAATTGAATGACCCGCACCTCAAAAGAACCATTAATTGAATTTGATCCAGAAATTGAAAGAACATTAACCCAACTAAGAAAAAGAAATCTACCAGAAATATTTGAAGAAATAGATCTCTCAAATTCAAGTGAAACTCTTAGTGTTCACTCTGAACCTGAAATCATGGCTAGAAATCCCAACCAAACCCTGCGTGATCTATGTGCCCCACAATTTGCCATTCAAAATAACCAACTAATTGCACCCACTGAACCAAATGATTTTGAATTACGTGTCAATATGATTCCTGTTCTTCCAAAGTTTCATGGTCTTGCAGGAGAAGATCCAAATCGGCACATGCAAGAATTCAGATACACTTGCTCAAGCTTCAGGCCAAGAGGAGCACCCGAAGACCAATTTCAGTGGAGGGCATTCCCCTTCTCACTTGAAGGAATAGCTAAAGAATGGTTGTACAACCTACAACCAGGGGAGATCAGTGATTGGGAAGACCTAAAAAGAAGTTTCATGCAAAGATTCTTTCCCACATCGAGGAGCACTGCCATCAAGAAGGAGATTTACATCATACGACAATCAACTGGAGAAACCCTCTACGAGTACTGGGAGCGCTTCAAGAAGCTATGTTCCAGCTGCCCACATCAAGAAATGGAGGAACACCAATTCCTTGTGTTCTTCTACCAAGGACTAATGGATAATGATCGAAATCTTCTAGATGCCTCATCAGGGGGGTCCCTGATTGACAAGTCTCCTGCAGATATCAGAATACTAATTGAGAAGATTGCTCAAAACTCACAACAATTTGGACTAAGAGGAATGGGAACCAGGGGGATACATGAGGTAAAAACATCTGATTCATCTACATTGATTGAAACCAAAGTTGATGACCTTGCAAGATTAGTCCGTCAAATGGCTGTAACACAAGCAAATGGACAACAAGCTGCAGCTCAGGTATGTGGTTTATGTTATTCTTCCACTCATTATACTGACCAGTGCCCTGAGATACAGGGGACAGAATACTGTGCTGCGGCCTTTCAACCAAGACAATTCCAACAAAATCAACTGCAATCCCAACAAGGATATGGGAACCAACAAAACCAGATGAGACCATTTAACCAGCACCCCAGTCAACCTCCTTACCACCAGCAGCAATACCAGAACCCCCCTCCCTTCCAACAATCTTATAAACAGCCCTTCCAACACCAACAATCTTTTCAGCCTCCACCATTCCAAAGAAAGACATATGAACAACCATCCACCAGCACACAACCTTCTGTGGAACAACTACAATCCAAATATGAGGGCCTAGCAGATAAGGTTGACAAGCTAGCAGACACAGTGGGAAGTCTTGTTGAAATAATGTCCAAGAATCCAGGTAAGCTTCCATCCCAAACAGTGCCAAATCCAAAAGAGAATGTAAGTGCAATCATAACAAGAAGTGGAAAAGAAATCCCACCTCCATCCAACCCTGAACCTGAAATAATACCACATATTCTGAGGGATAATGATTCAAAAAGTCTTGTGAGAATCCACCAAGAAGATGAAAAGGAAGAGAAGGAGGAGAAGGATAGGCCACAGAATAAGAAACAAGAAACACCAATGCAAAGAAAACAAAGGGAGAAGAAAGAATTACCTCCACCATTTCCAACAAGGATGATTGAATCAAAGAAATTGCATGAAGAAGCACTTCAAAAAGAAATTCTGGACACCTTCCAGAAAGTGGAAATCAATATCCCTCTACTTGAAGCTGTTAAACAAATTCCAAGGTATGCAAAATTTTTGAAAGATCTTTGCACCAAAAAGAGAAGGCTTCATGGGAATGAAAGAATTAACTTGGGAAGAAGTGTCTCAGCCCTTATCACACCACAGATTCCAACCAAATGTCAAGATCCAGGGACGTTTTCCATTCCATGCACCATTGGTTCATTAAATTTCACTAATGCTTTGTGTGATTTAGGTGCTTCAATTAATGTATTGCCTCACTCGGTATACACTTCTTTGCAGATGGGAGAATTGAAGCCCACAAGAGTGGTGGTCCAGCTTGCAAACAGATCCACAGTTTTTCCTGCAGGAGTTTTGGAGGATGTCCTTGTGAAAGTCAAAGATCTCTTATTCCCAGCTGACTTCTACGTACTCAATATGGAAGAAGATAGGAGCCCATCTCATTCACCCATCATTTTGGGGAGACCTTTCTTGAAGACAGCCAAAACCATCATCAATGTCCACGAGGGGACACTCACCATGGAGTTTGGAGAGAGCACGGTCCACTTCAATATTTTTGAATCCATGAGGCATCCATCAGATGATCACTCCCTCTTTTCTCTTTCCCATGAAGTTGGTGAAGAACCAATTGAAGAATCAGGTATGCTCTCTGAATTCTTAGACTTAAGAGAGACTTCTTCCCTTGAAAATATCATTGATCATGTGGATGCTGAAGATGTTGGAGATTCTGACTTCATGTGGGAGGAAGAGGTAAAATCTGATTTCTTTGATGATTTGTTAAATAATGAGGAAGATAATATGGTTTCTTGTGTGCAGGAGGTCCAAAATTTGGAAGAAGAAAACGTCAATTTAGTCTCATCCCTTGAGAATCCCCCTAACCTGGAACTCAAACCACTCCCCACTGATTTGAAATATGTATACCTTAGGGAGGGAGAGAAACTACCAGTGATAATTGAAAATAATCTTTCTAAAACCCACGAAAAATTATTGATTGAGCTTTTGAGAGAGAATATCAAGGCAATAGGATGGAGCTTAGGTGATATCCCAGGAATTAACCCAAAAATATGCTCACATAGAATTTTTGTTGAGGGAGATTCAAAACCTGTTAGACAGCCCCAACGGAGACTGAATCCCACCTTGATGGAGGTTGTGAAGAAGGAGATCGAAAAGCTCTTGGAAGCTGGGATCATCTATCCCATTTCCGATTCGCAGTGGGTCAGCCCTATTCATGTCGTTCCAAAAAAAACTGGCCTGACCACTGTGAGAAATGAAAAGAATGAGTTAATCCCTATGAGAATTCAAAACAGTTGGAGAGTGTGCATTGATTTTAGAAAATTGAACCAGGTCACTCGAAAAGATCATTTCCCCATCCCTTTCATTGACCAGATGTTAGAAAGATTGGTAGGGAGAACTCATTATTGCTTTTTGGATGGATTTTCAGGTTACTTCCAGGTACCCATTGCCCCCGAGGATCAAGATAAGACGACATTTACATGCCCTTTTGGTACTTTTGCATATAAAAGAATGCCATTTGGATTATGTAATGCTCCAGGTACATTTCAGAGGTGCATGGTGAGTATATTTTCTGATCACATTGAAAATTGCTTGGAAGTTTTCTAAGATGATTTCACAGTTTTTGGAGATTCTTTTGATCATTGTTTGAAAAATCTGGAAAAAGTTTTGAAAACCTGCATTGAAAAAAATCTTGTTTTAAACTTTGAAAAATGCCATTTCATGGTTCAAAGAGGAATTGTACTTGGTCATGTCATTTCCCAAAATGGAATTGAAGTGGATAAATCAAAAATTGAAGTGATAAATTCATTACCTTACCCTACTTGTGTGAAACATGTTAGATCATTTTTAGGACATGCAGGATTCTACAGGAGGTTTATCAAAGATTTCAGTAAGATCTCTCTCCCTCTCTCTAGATTACTTTTGAAAGATGCTGATTTTGATTTCAATGGTGCATGTAGGGAATCCTTTGATGAGTTGAAGAAGAGATTGATTTCACCACCAGTGATGCAGCCTCCAAATTGGGAAGAACCATTTGAACTACTTTGTGATGCCTCTAACCAAGCAGTTGGAGCAGTCCTTTCTCAGCGAATTGAGGGCAGACCACAAGTCATTTCATATGCCTCGAGAACTTTAGATGCGGCCCAATTCAATTATACCACCACGGAAAAAGAGTTCTTTGCAGTTGTTTTTGCTTTAGAAAGATTTAGATCATATCTTCTTGGAACTAAAATCACTGTGTTTTCTGATCATGCAGCTTTGAGGTACTTGATGAAGAAAGCCGATGCTAAACCAAGGTTAGTGAGATGGATGATACTACTGCAGGAATTCAATATAGAAATCAAGGATAAGAAGGGATCTGAGAACCAAGTGGCTGATCACTTAAGTAGACTGCCAAACACTGCTGAAATTGATGTTCCAGAAAGAGACCCACTGAATGATCAAATTCCAGGAGAGCAGTTGTACTTGATTGAAGGAGAAGTGCCTTGGTATGCTGACATAGTCAATTTTCTGGTAACATCTCAGGTCCCATCTCATTTCAATTATCACCAAATTCAAAAACTAAAAGATGAATCTAGATATTACATTTGGGATGATCCATTCCTTTGGAAGATTTGCAATGATCAAGTAATAAGAAGATGTTTACCTGAAAGTGAAGTTAAATCTGTCTTTGATTTTTGTCATACTTTAGCTTGTGGAGGCCACTTTGGACCTCAGAGGACAGCAGGGAAGGTTTTAGAATCTGGAATTTATTGGCCCACCATTTTTAAAGATGCTCATGAATTTTGCAAAATATGTGAAAAATGTCAGTTTTCAGGAAATATTTCAAAGAGACAAGAAATGCCCCAAATGCCACTGAATTTTTGTGACATTTTTGAAGTTTGGGGGATAGATTTTATGGGACCTTTCCCGATGTCATTTGGAAATTCATATATCTTGCTTGCAGTTGATTATGTTTCCAAATGGGTGGAAGCAAAAGCAACCAGAACTGACGATGCTAAAGTTGTTTGTGATTTTGTCAGGTCTAACATATTTTGTAGGTTTGGAGTGCCTAGAGCAATCATCAGTGATCAAGGGACTCACTTCTGCAATTTGAGAATGGAGACATTGCTGAAGAAGTATGGGGTGCATCATAAAACATCAACTCCCTATCATCCACAGACTAATGGGCAAGCTGAAGTTTCAAATAGGGAAATCAAGGGAATTTTGGAAAAGACTGTTAATCCAAACAGGAAGGACTGGAGCCAAAAGTTAGATGATACATTATGGGCATACAGGACGGCCTACAAAACACCGATAGGGATGAGTCCCTATAGACTGATCTATGGAAAGAGTTGCCACCTTCCTGTGGAGTTGGAGCATAGAGCCTACTGGGCGGTCAGAGAGATGAATCTGGACCTTGAGAAAGCTGGGAAAGAAAGAAGATTGCAGTTGCAGGAGTTAGAGGAAATTAGAAGGGAATCTTTTGAAAACTCAAGGATTTACAAAGAACGAACAAGAGTGGCCCATGACAAGCTAATCCAACCAAAAGACTTTTCTCCTGGAGACAAAGTGTTATTATTCAACTCAAGACTCAAGTTGATGCCAGGTAAACTTCGTTCCAGATGGGAAGGTCCATTTATTGTTACTCATGTATATCCTTTTGGTGCTGTGCAGATTATAAAGGATGGAGAGCAGGATCCATTCACTGTGAATGGACATAGGTTGAAGAAATTCCTTGGGACCCTACCATCAGAGCCATTGGAGGAGATCATGCTCCTCCAACCTATTTATCAATAAGATCCATCAGGTTGTACCTCTCCTTCACATTTTCTTACTGTTGTGATTTAATCAGAATTCTTCTTACATGTTAAATCCACTTAAATGCATCGAGGAAACTGCATCATTTAAGTGTGGGGGAGGGAACCTTTGTAGTATAGGATTTTTTATTTGATGTTTGTTTTCAAAAAAAATAAAAATAAAAATAAAAAAATTGTGTGTTTTCAAATTTTTGTGTGTTTATTTTTCAATTTTTAGTGTGTTTCTGAAACTTTTGAGCTGAAAAGATTATCAATACCATTATTGAAACCCATGTCAATGAGTGAACCAATCTATTTCATGAAACCGAGCTTAAATGAATGCTGAAATGACTTCTTTTCAAGTTCAAATCTTTTAGAATTTCATGAAAAGTACACTGATTTTTGAAACCCATGCCATATTTCACTGTCTATATCATTGAAATAACTTTCCTGTGAGGCTTCTGAACCATTTTTGTCATATTCTTTTCATTCACCTCATTTCATGAGAGAACCAGACCATGCTTGCTTTAACCAGAATTTGATTTATTCCTTTCAAAACTTGAGGGTTGGGGTACGTGTGTTTTAAATGATTGAGGCACTTATTTTGTTTAAAGCCCCCTTTTGAAAATAATCCTTTTCATTATGGCCCACCTTTTCATTTATCCTTCATTATATCCCCTAGTATCCATGAATTGCCTGTTAGGTTAGCCACATTACAAGCCAATTTTCCCTATCATACCTGCTCTTGAAGTAAAATTGCATGATCTTGTTGAACTTAAGTGTGGGGGAAGATGTCTTGTGATGTACTACCTCATTTGGTTATACTTTGGGTGGAAAATAAATTGTGGAAGAGATGTGTGTGATGCTGAAAAATTATTCTGTTGAAAGCTGTGCCTTTTCTGGAGCTTTTATGTAAAAAGAGAAGCTGTGCCTTTCTGGAGCTTCTAATGTAAAAAGAGAAGATGTGCCTTTCTGGAGCTTCCAATGTAAAAAGAAAGCTGTGCCTATCTGGAGCTTTAAAAAAAATCATATTTGAAAAGATTGAAATGTTTGCTGCTGAGCTGATTGAATGATGATGGAGCCTATTTTCATCAAAGGGGAAGTGAAGGAGACCATATTTGAGTGAAAACTAGAATCTTGTAATTTTGCTTCAATAAGAGCCAAGCCTTCCTTTTTCGGCCTCAGAACTTTTAACATATAAATCCTACCAACCGGAAGCCACAGAACAACCCTGAAAAGTCCTCATGAGAAACACATGTTCTTGACTCACATCGGGTGGAGAATTAGGAATTTATCAAACCTATGGTGACTCTTGTGTGAGTTTGGATGAGAAAAACCTTGTTCAGCTTTTACATTTGTGAGATGAGAGAAAATTCATGTGAGGTAGGTGTTTTGTGTGCATGGGATAAGAAATGATGTGGAAATATATTAAAATCTTAAATGGAGAACTTGAAATAACAGTTTTTTATGAGGCATGATATCTTTTTGTTTCTTGAAATTGATTTGATTGATCTCATTGATATGTGTTTTGATTTTGATTTGATTTGATTTTTACTTGTCCAGGAGTCCAAGTGCTAAGTGTGGGGGAATTGATAGAGCAAATATTTTCAATTAATTTATATTGAATATCATTGTTTTAAACCCACAAAATTGTTCTTCTAAGATGAATTGTTTCATTTTTATGATAATGGTGTTATTTTGAGCTGAATTGTAAAAATTGGCCATTTTGGATTTTTTAACAGTTTTAAATTATTTCGGTAGATTGGCCATAACATTATCTACACTGATCCAAATTGCGAAATTCTTTCTTTTTCAGATTCTACACATCCAGGGCTTCATTTAATATATTTGGACCAAAATCTGAATCGGCCATATGGAAGCTCAAAATAAGCTCACAAGTTGGCTCAAGAAAACTGTTTTCAGTTCTTCCTAGTTTTGATGTGGGATCCATATCTCAACCACTGTGGGCCCAAAGCTTGTGAAATTCGGTGGGTGGACGCGCAAGGAGTTTGGGAGCATCTTTTATGAAGGACGCACCGAGTGCATTGGCCGTTTATGGGGCCATTAAAGCACCTTAATCCGGAGGATTTCGTTTTGGAGAGTCTGACTGGACAGAATAAATTCTCATAGTAAAACGGTCATAACTCTCGAAATACATGTCCAAATCCGCTGCAATTTTGAGGGGACACGGACAAGGGAATAATGAACAACATTCATGAAGGGCTGAACGCGTGAAGATGTCATTTAATGGGGATACAACGCGTCGACATTCGGGGGAAGAATTCTGGCTATAAAAGGAGGAGAGCTCCACCCTCTCAAGGCATCCATTTCTCCACCCCATTCCTTCCGGGACACCAAGAAGGAGAACTTTTCAGCTTTATCTTTTATTTATTTTCTTTTTCATTGTTTTGCAATGCCTTCTTCTTCCCCATTCAACTCTATTACCCTTACCATGGTGGGGTAAACTTTTGGTGTGATTGGGGAAGGGTTGGTTTTCTACATTATAATGCTTGAGTTCTTGAACGCAATTGAATAAATTTCTTTCTTCTTCAAAGTTGTTTTCAAATTCTTATAGCGGATTTTATAATCAAGTGCGATCGTTCTTGAATATTAATTCCGTTATTTATTTTTGCCTTGGTAAAATAATCAATATCTCCCTCCACTAATTTCGGGTTTATATA
This sequence comes from Viscum album, assembly GCA_963277665.1. Taxonomy (NCBI): domain Eukaryota; kingdom Viridiplantae; phylum Streptophyta; class Magnoliopsida; order Santalales; family Viscaceae; genus Viscum; species Viscum album. Next base: position 876,887,690 of record OY728153.1, on the reverse strand, counting down.
CGATGGAATAAACTAGGAATTAGTGGTGAAGTACTCGACGATCGTCAGTACGTGTAAAAGGTGTAGTGAATGTTCTTGATTGTTTGGGATAAACAAAACCCGATCGGGAATTGCCCATTTCAATTAAGGATATTCAATACAACTATTTTACACATGGAAGGAGAGTTGACCAAACCGAGATCTTGGTAAGGTTTTCTCTCACAATAACAATTTCACCAAGGAAGTGAGAGGAAACGATTGTGGAAACTCACTTTAATCAACTAAGAAGAAGAGGTTTGAATTAAATTGAACAAGGATAGCATTATAATTAGGAAACCGACCTCGACCTAATCACCCTTTTTAATTTCATAGTTTTTCAATCATTTAAATTTCAAATTTCCTTTCACAACATTTTTACCCCCATTTTAAAGTGACAAACCATTTTGTGTGCACTCCTCTTCGGGAGACATCCTAGGTCAACCACGTTACTACATTTTAACTTAGGAAATAATTGTTTTGCCACGCCCTACGACAGGCGTGCGTCAATAGTCCACACTCATATCCCCTTCCGACTATCCCTACAAGTCATTCATAAAATACCTCTTCACATCCTGTAAAAAATTAAAAAATTGAAAGGGGTGAACTCAGATGCTCAGTAAGGATAACAATATACCGAAAACTTTCCTAAATAAACATAAACATTTAAGGCAATTTATAACTAAAACAAAAGCCTTTTAAACTTGAACATCAGCATAATATGTAAAAAGTAAAATGAAATAATGCCATTTACTTAATCACATGGATATTCTACTAGTCAAATAAGCACATGAAATATCAATAACCACTTTCATAATGATGGAATGCATAATACTAGACTATCATAACAACGTAGCCAAGGCCTCGTGCCAAAACTACAAATAAGATTTTGTCAAGGCCTCGTGCCAAGACACTAGTTTGTCTCATGATACCTACCAATGAATAACGGAGCTATAGCGGGCTCCACTCATCACTTATTAAGTCCAATGCATTCCTTATGTGAATAAGTTTAAACATATCATAAACCATAACATAATCGTATCACATAAAACATGCATAAAGGAAACATAACATTTCTACATTTCAATCACAATATATCATTACAACACATTGATATAATAAAACCATTTTCAATACCAAAATAAAAGAAAAGTAAAACTTGGTATTTATTTTTCATTTTTTTAAAAAAAGTTATGGCTTGTAGAGGAAGCCGAAAATTCAAATAATTGTCACGGCGACAGAGAAGTTGTTGTCGCCGCATACGTAAGACAAAAAATTCTATTTGACATTTAGTAAAAATAAATTGTATAAAAAGATTCCTTTTGAATAAAAGTAAAAGTAAAAGCGGTTTATACACCATATAAAAGAAAGTTGTGTATTAAACAAAATATGACTCAAGGAAAGGAGATTGAGATGAAGTCCCTTACCTCATGTCCAACTTGACTCTCCCGTTCTTTAACATCCTAAATAATAAACTAGAGTTATTTTTTACTTGATTAAAAACTTTTTCAAGTTCATTATTCCGTTAATATCACTTATTACCATGTTATTACCATTATTTAATTATTTAAGTTAATATTAGTCGTTTTGTCGATCTTTGGTACTTGAGTCAACAATAAACTACTTATAATTAAATGTTTTTCATGTGGTAAAATATCCATTATATCCATAATTATATTCATGATTTAGATATCATATATATCATATATATCAAGTATATATATGCATTTATAATATTACATAACATTTATGGGTAAGAAATGAAATGCTCTATTCATGGAGACGGTAAGTCTTACGTACGCATGAACGCTACATTCATTTCTATTTCATATTTCATTGAATGAAATCATAATTATATAAAGATATATTATAATTCTAGTTTAATATAATATATAATATCATTTACTCCATCCTTAATATGTCCCACATATGGCATTAACGATTCAAATCACTTTGAGGGGGTGGTAGTCCGCACATCATAAAATGAAAATATCGCGTTTACCCATAATGGAAACCATAAAAGTATTCCATAAATGAAAAAGTACAGAATAATAAAAAAAATAAACATAATATATATAATATATAAATATATTGACATCTTAATGGACACCATGAGAGGTGTTAAAAGAAGATTTAACAATCATCGTTTCGTGAGGCAGTAATTCGCCACCCACAGAAACAGTATGTTCTTTAACCATTAGACGAAGGTGTGTGTGTAAGTGTAAATCAAATAATTATCATAAAATCATTCTATTATATTTAAGATACTATTGTTATTACTAATTAAAAGAATTAAATGAGTCTAGGGGTTTGGAGAAGCAAAACAAAAGAACAGAAGAGAAGACATTACCTTAAAATTGGGTAACTCTTTTCGATTTGAGCCAAAGGCTTCCTTGAGAAGACTTCTGCCCAAAGTGAAGCTTCTATGAGTTATATAGGTAAGTTCAGGGAGTATTTGGGCAGAGGTTGGCCGATCCAAATGGCTTTTATTGTGTGAATAAGGTGGTAGAGGTGGGGGCCTTTTATAAGAGGAGAGGAGGGGCACTCTTGAAAAGTCAGGAAATGTTTCTTTATTATATAATGAGTTTCGGATTTTAAAGGTCCCAAAATTATATATTTAGAGGATAAGGTGATAAGGGTTATAATTATACTCATCCAATAGGTTTTTGAGAAGTGTACGTCTTAGATTTTATATTATATCTTCATTTTATTTAAATCGTTAATTAATGAGGTAATCACTACATTATCATGGTGTCATTAAAAATTTAATTTATTTAATGTCTAAAAATTATAAAAAAATTAAAATTTTGTAGGAAATATTTTTAGCGTTACAAGGAACATTTATAGGCAAAATGTTAACCTATATAACCCCATGTAATAATTGTTTTAGTAAAACAACACATGTTTGTGGCAATTTTATTTTTACTTTTAATAAAAAGTTATTAATGTCATTTTCTTACCCAAGGGGATCCATGGGGTCCCCAAGTTGACCCATAGATTGTATTGGTTGGCCATGACTCATACAATAATGTTAGGACAAGTGTAAATGTAATTTCATATTATTATAACATTATATTTACCATAAATTACATTAATTACCTTTAATCGCGATTAATAAAAATTAAAAGTTATTATTCACCAAAAATTATTTCCATCTCATTGAACAAAATTTAACTTCATAATGAAAACCATGTATGTAATATTTTTTAAATTCAATTCACAGAAGTGGTAAATTTTTATGTAAATGAAAAATTAGTTTTTTAACTACCACTTAGTGGTTTCTCTATTCATCAAAAATTGACGTTTCTCAGAAAAATACCAAAAATTCACCCTAAGCTATAATTGATATTCTGAATTAAAAAATTATGTCTATTTCACAGAATTAAAAAAATATAAGTTTCATTACTTAATTTAATAATTAATTATCGTTGTCAAAATAAATAGCGTGTTTTTAAGAAACAATATCAATCAAAACATTGACAATTGTTTATGTCCAATTTCAAAGTGAAATTAATTTTAATGACCACCATTGGATAAAATGGTAAAATTATATTCTAATTATAATTTAAAACCACACAATGGTATAATTTATCACTGTTAATTATTTTGATTGATATAGTTGTTTTCAAATAAAATTTAGTAATTTTAACTATTCATTAAAATATAAAAGTTATCTGAAAAGTTCCAAAATTTCACCCTAAGCTAATTTCGATTTTCCGAATCCAAAAATGAAGTCCATTTTGAAAGATAAAATTTATAAAATTTCCAAAAGTAGGTATTACTATTCATAATGGCTAGTTTGATTGGTTGTGGTGTGTGTAAGAACTTGAAGTTGCGTACAACACACGCTACTGTATTATTCAAAGAGAAGCGTACCGTGGAATCTTAGGGTGTTACAGTATACCATTATTTAAGAATTAGTTTTATGGTGAGTTGACATTTATAATCATATTAGGAAATAACCAATAGAGAATCAAGTCTTGAAATAAATAATGTCATTAAATGGAAAATAGGAGAAAGAGGGACTCTTTCCTTGTGAGGATGCTTTGAAAATGAAAAAAATGATCGTTATAACTATATAAACTAATCAGGAATGATTTAGAGAGGTATATGGTGTGAAATGGAAGAATTAGAGAGTAATTAGTTCAAATTGGTTATAGAATCATTAATAATTTATAGACAATAGTTCGACACTCTATGTTAGAGAACATTCTAATCTATTTTATTTTTGATTTTTTTAACATGTTTTGTTTCATAAAAGGTAGTGTTATTATATAATTTAGTGGTTCAAGGGATGAATACCATTAAATAATTCCATTTACGATGTTTAAGTGTGTTGTGCTCATAAATAATTATTTTTAAGATAAATAAATGTACCTTTTGTTTTTAAAAGGTGCATTATTTATTTGAAAATATAATAATATCACATTAAAATATATAATATTAATATAAAACACTATTTTCCGTCAGTCTAACCCTCTAAAAGAATTTATTACATCTTTTTGGTTCGTTATTATATCATAATAAATACAATATATGTATTCTGAATTTCATTTTTAACCAAACAAATGACATTGAAATTATGAAAAATTAATTGTTGTATAATTTCAACACTATGAATTAAAAATTGAAATTCATTTTTTAAAATTAAATTATTTATATGATTATTTCATTTCATAAAATGACATATTAATTATAAAAAATTATCAATTTTAGTACATGATTGGATATATGTTCATTATAATAAAACACTTCGAATTGCCTAAAATAATTTTATAATTTATAAATGATTAAATGATAATTTTTATAAAACTAAAATATAAATAAAAAATTAATTCAAATTCATGAATTTATCATATGAATTTTTTTTATTAAAAATATATTTATCATAAAATTCAATTTAAATTTATGGGTATAAAAAATCCATTTTATCATTTCCATCCAATAATTATACATTTTTTAATATATATATATATATATATATATATAAGGATTAGAAGGATGAAAATATGTTAAGGAAATGATGATTCCTTTAAATGGGTGTTTTAAATATAAATAAATTCAAAATACATAATAACATATAACACTAGAATACATTCAATGTGTATGGTGTGTGATAGTAGTACATTATTAGGGTGCTGCAGAAAACATGTATTTGGTTGTTATCAATATATGTGTGAACATCACTGAGATATTTTATAACATGATTTTCCCTAGTTGAATCTCTATATGGGCTTTGTCGATGGTGAATCCCACTTTTGACATCTCACATAGAGCTCTGATAAATGAGCCCCATAAAGTAGAATCCTACTAATTGAGGACATCACGTATTCCATATTAATCTCATATATGTTTCTACAAGATTTAATATAAACTAATCATATTAATGACTAGATAATTACTATATTACCAACTATCATGATTTTAAATGGACTATATTCCCATATATCATATTATAGATTTATTTTATAATGATCCAAAATTATATTAATCTTGAGTTTTATATAACTACATTACATAATAAGGTTGATATTCATTTGTAAGTAAATTATATAGAAATGTATATTTTTTAAAACTATAAATGAAATTAATAACAAATGCATGAAAAAAAAATATTCTTTAATGTGTCCCTATCATTATATTCATAATTTGAATCCCAATTCTTTTAATGTTACATTCCATTGGATAATAATTTATATTTCCAATTATTCTTAATAATAAATAATTACTTATCTCATTAAAAACATAACAACACAATGATAATAATACTTGAGAAGTTGATTAGTTAATTTTTACACATATACTAAAACAACTCACTCATCGTCTAACTACTATAATTTTGAAATCTATATCTAATTTTAAAACATGATTCATTGATGAAACTCCAACCAAAAACACTTTTTAGAATGGATATTTCTAAATAATCAATAATAAATATAATATTGAATGGTGATAGTCATCATATCCTTGGCATCATTCACCCATAGTTGATAATAAATATTCTCAAATCATTAATCCAATCTCTTGAGAAACCATATCATCACCATCTCCAAACAATGAGAGTCCATAATAATATTAATCGATGTAATGAAACCCATTAAAATTAAAATTTTCATGTATAGGAAAATAGTTATACATAATGTATGATTAAACTGTAAAAAAATATATATTATGTCCCTCAATCCTTAAAAACTCCATGTCCAGTAATTTTCCACCCAAGTCAAAACAATATATTAAATCATTGATACAATATAAGAGATCTTATTTATATATCAATGAAATTCCTATAAAATACAATATTGTCCACCAAATTCATTACAAGGTTGAAAAAAAACAAGAAAACCTTATATAAAAAAGAACAAATTACATATTCCTAACACCAAAATAGATAAAATCACACCCACCAACATCATTTATGACAATCCAAACAATCATGTCTCACTAATCAAGAATAAAATTCTATAATTTGAATAAATCCTTTCATAATGATTAAAATAAAATAATTTCCACTTACTCATGTACCATATTCGTATTTATTCAATTTAAAAACATTTTAACGGAACAAAACTATCCTTAGTTATCAGAAAACAACTTCAAATTGAATGTTTTTTATTGATAACAAATATATATAATTCATCGACCACTCAATATTTTCTCTCCATGAAATCCAACCCCATTTTTATAATATAATTTTAATCATATTTTTGAAAATAATTTTTTTGTATTTTAATAAAAAATAGAACATCCTAAATCCCATAAGAATCGTTATCTCAGAATGAGTATTCTTTTCAAAAACATATAAAATAATTTTTAATATTATTAATTTTCCCAAAATTGATTCCATTTGGAAAAATAATTTCCCTCAACACCCAAATATCAATAATATCATTTATTTGTTGTATCAGATTAATTACAATGGATAGTTAATCGATTAGACCTTTTGATATGACGCCACTAATGATATGATAAAATGAATAATAACACTGACATGAGACATATGAATTTTCTTATGTCTAAATAAAATTTTATTGGGATTCATTTTATAACAACTCAATCATCATAGAGTTTTGAGTAACATCACTAGAAATCCCATGGGGAGTTGAGTTATAAATTATTATGTGAAATCTATAGATTATACAAATCAAAATCTGGAATCTCAATATAAAAAATCTATTATTAACTGACATTGGATCAATGACACAAATACACTAATACCATTTGAATTTAACCAAACTTGATAGGTCAAAAAACATCTAATTAGGGTCTATATATGACAATAGACTTACCTATCCATATTATATAGGTTTCCAAATAACAATGAGGGTCCCAAGAAGTTGTAGGGATATTATTCCCACAATAACAACGATCTATTGTTATTCCCTATTCTATAAAATATTCACCATGACCTATCAGCGTTGTCAAAAAATAAAAAACTATTAGATAGTAAACAGCGAACTAATAGGCATCCCACTTCACAAAAGTGAGTAATAGAAAGTATGATATAAAATAGAATCAATATATAAAAAATCTCAATAAGATACAATGTAAAATGGGAATAATAATATAAATACAAAAATATCTCATTGGATAGTACATATAAAAAATAATAATTAGAAAGTAAAAAATAATGGATCTGGACCCAACTCAAATTATCATTAATGATGATTCATCCACCAATAGAACCTTCTTGAACACAATCTCATATAAAAGTCCACATGATAGTTATGTCTAATTGAAAATAAAATTATGTAACCATGTACATTGATACCAATGTTATGTACATGTGTTTGGGGTTTGTTCAATAACCCAAAAATATTCACACGATAACTAAAACCCACATAATGATATTTTTATGATGATGATCTGGCTGAAAATCATATAAGGATGGAATTTTGTGAACATATATCATATACACCCAAAAAAGAACAAGATATATACAAATTTAAATGTGCTAGGTAATTGTATTTTATTAAAGAAACAATGACCCCATACCCCCCATATATGTTGAAATTTTTTTACAAGTATATCATCATCACATAATATGGAGTCCCATAATTAATGGAATATCAATATGTATCCCTCTAAATATAGAAATATAATTGTTCACATCCATATATTTTAGGAGGGAATCTAAGAAAAAATTTCACATATTCCGAACTATCGCATCAAGGTTAATACCCGAATTAATGTATCAAATCGAGTAGTCATCATTACATGTGATATAAATAGAGAATCATTATAACCAACCTCTCACATATTAGAACCCAAAATCCATCTAGAAGGGTAGAATCTTGAAATATCTCATTTATGTATGTAAATAATCATTAGATGTAGTTGGGTGAGGTAATGAAAATATTTAACCCCCATTTTGAGATGAGAAAAATACATGAGGTGGGCCACATGATTAATTAAATGTATATAATAAATACAGAACAAAAATATATGGAGGGAACCAAATTATATATCCTCTAGAATGTGTTGAAGTAAAAAAATCTTAATTATTTCTCTTGGAAAATCACATAGAAATTTGGTGTCATCAGAAGAAATTTGGGCATCCATCAGAATTGCCAACCACATGTAAAATCAAGCTAAAAAACAATAGGTTGGAACCATAGATAGTAAAATATATATTTAACATAATAATTTTCATTTTGAGGAGTGAATATTAATAGTGAACCCCATCATGATCTAAAATCCACCAAATTGAGGTCATTCCCATGGCTAATCACATATTTAGAACATAGTGACCAAGATATCGTATTAGGGAATAAAAATAACCAACCTCTAATATTGGCTGAATTGTCTTCTCCACATGAGGTCCTAAGGACACATCTTATACCCCCACCATCACACTCTAGGATAGGCCACCCAACACACTGTATCATTGAGTATGACTGATATCTTATCACTTAATGAATAACATATCATCAATTTAAAAATCATTTTTAAAATTATTCACTAGACCACCCATTCTATAACATGGGAGGCCACCTAAAAAAACCAATATTATGTATATTATTAATCGTTCCAAGTGTAATAAGATCACATATCACTTTATTAGATAATGAATTGTAAATTATTACTTAAGGTACTGACTTCTATCACATCTTTGTACTTAACTTCTCACTTAGGTTATATTATATTTTAATTACACAACATGTCATTTAACTTTACCTTGTCACTCCAGGTATCACCAATGTTGATAAGATCATTTAATCATATAGAAGCATACCAACATCTAACATAAACCATTTTCAAAACAATACTTCATATCATTAAATATAATATGTATAAAGAATAATTATAAATAACAATATTCTATAAATTAATTGGACATCATAAAATCACTATAATAAATGTAACACATATGCCTCAATGAAATACATTACCCTACATTACCCATAATTTTCAATGATCATTCACCCCATACTTATGTAAATAATGGATTAATTACTCTAAATAAAAAAATTTCCACTATCTAACTCAATCCATTATCATACCTTAAAACCTCCCTCATGGTTCATTTAAATGTTTTTAGCACAACACCTAATTTCATAGAACTGATCCATTTTAGATTGATTCTATGCTAGTTTTAAATATATTAACTATTAAACCCCTCAATCATAAACCATTTATATATCACCCAATCAACATTTATTTTACCCATGAAGAATACCCTACACAATTTTTTAGAATAAGAAGTGGTTCTATAAAACCCAAGATAAATACAAATTTCCTTCCCCAATGATGTAAATTAAATCAATTCATATTATCCTAGGAAAATGATACCAAAATTATGACATTATTAGGAAAAAATAGGTACCCATATACACTACCATCAATTGAACATCATATAATTTATTTAATATTGAATCAGATTCATACAAAAACATGAAACATTAGGATACATGAAAAAAATACATGGAAACGAAAATCTATGATAATAAACATGTGTATAAAAAATTTAAATAAGGAATTTCCCACAAGATGTCAACTAGTCCAAAAATATTCTCATACCAAGACGTTATGAATTTCACATTAATAATAAGTAAGTATTTATTTGTAACCCAATAATGAAATATATCTTACGTTTTCATTAACCGTGATCAGGTTTAGAAAAAATCCCCAGTTGAATTATAATCCTCAAAATTGTATATTTGTTTTAAAATAAATTATTTAATTCCATTACCTTGAATCATCACCATCATATTGAATTTAAATCGTAAAACCACGTCAATTTAATATAATCCTCCCTAACACAACCTTGTATGTCAATATTTAATAATAAAATCCCATTTCTCTTATAAACACAACTCATGTAACACCCCGAGATTTTATGAAAAACATTCTTTTAATTTCATTAATGTCTTGTGTTGTATTCTACACCAAGATTACCTTGCGCTATACGCAACACCGTATTAGCTTGCAGTATACGCAACACTATTCTTGGATCGTGTTACACACAAATTTGATAATAGTTATTCTACACAACATTGATTATATATATATATATATTAAATTTATAAATGAAATATAGTTGGATTCTGTTATACGAAAATACGATGGATTCTTGCACAACACGCAACCCTGACTTGGCTTGCATTACACGCAATCACGACCTTCCTCGATAGCGTGTGTTGTACGCAATACCGGGTTTTACTAAACAATGATATATTATTATAATATTATTATGAACTAGATATTATTAATATTATTAACTAAATTTTTAATTTTATAACATTATTATTCATCTTACACATTTTCTAGAACATGGTATAAGAACAAAATAAATTTTTCGGGTAAAATAAGTATTTTTCAAAAAATGTAGTTTGCCGCCTTTTGATGGCCCACCAACCTTAAATCTAGTTTTTGACATGTTTATAATTTCAATTTGAAAAAATAAAATTCTTCTTTGGAATCAAGAAATAAAAATTTAATTTGGATAAATTTTTCATATTATTCTGCTAACTTTCATATTTTGATGAATAGTAAAAACACGCTATATTTTAATTAAAAACAACTTTTTTTCATCGCAATAATTTATATGGTTAAATTATAATATTTAATGGTTTTAAAGTATAAATATAATATATTTTTACCATTTAATATAATATATGTCATTAGAATTTATTTTACATTAAATTCGTAGGTTAAATCAATTCAATCTTTTGCAATGTTTTAAAGAAAAACCTGTTTTCTTTCGACAACGGGATTAATTTTAATTTAATTTCTGCAACTTTTGTGTATTGAATTTGGAAAAATGGATTCTATATTTGGAATCAGTGGTTCCAAATTATGTTAATAAGGTACTTTTTGTTTTTGGGAATTATGAATAGTAACTACGGTAAATTTTAGTTACCCTAGTTAAAGGTAAACCGGGTAATTAAGGGTAAATATAATATTATAAAATTACCCTAACACATGAAAAAATTCTATTAGATGGCTAAAAGTAGACCCATATTACCAAAGGGTCGGATTAGATTCATTTTATGGACTTTTGACAATGAAAATAATTTAATTATTATTAAAACCAAAGAAAGTGACAACATGTCACTATCTTAAATCTTATAAGTATAATAATTTTAATTTATTGATAAACATCATAAAACATAGAACATGAATAGTCTATAGAAATATAATAAAATTATCTAAATCATTATAAGTTAATTATAATTTTTAGAGATTAAATAATTTTCATTAATGGTGATACATTATTGATACAGAAATTATTTATTAAGTGGAAAATAAGTAATATAGTTTTTATTGAAATAATAATACCCATTAAAAGGCCCACAAACCTGACCAAAACATATTGGTAGTGTATATATACACCTTAATCATCCAATTACCTAATATATAACCGTCTGGAGCCTTATAATAGTGATTATGACACGTATATTATTTTATTTTAAATGATGCCAAAGTTTTCACCTTCATAATTTAATAAATATACCAATTTAAATATTGTTATTTTAAGATGATAAATTCTATTAAAAGTATTATTGTGAAAGGTAATAGATTTATCTTAATCATAGGATTTTATTTTTAATTTTTATGCAAAAAATAAGTATATTAAATAATTATTCAAAAATGTTGTAGTAATTATTTTATTAAGAGATAAACCAAATAAATGGTTTTAAAAATAATAAAATAAATATTATATGAAATATTTAATGTAATCCACTAATTTTATAGATACATATGACCTTTTATGAATCTATTAAAGATTTTATTTCGAACATATCTTCGGTATATATTTTATTTAAATTCAAATAAATGAATAGTGTCAAAATTGACACTATTGTTATTTTATAAAAATAACATATTATAAAATTGTTTAAAAATCACAAAAATATTTAAAAATTATAAATTTGACTTTATATGGTCTATAATTTTATAAAGTAATCAATTATGGAAAATTCACAACAAATAAGTAATTATTTGTTTTAATTTAAAATTTATAATTTTATTACCACAAATAAACTTAAATAGATTAAACAAGGACAAATCAAAATTATAAGGTTTAAAATAAGATCCAAACATGTCTAAATATGATTGGTTGATGATATTAAAACCCTATATCATCTAATCTTCTAATATGAGTCATTTTTGGAGGATTTTATGTGGGGTCAGATTTATTATAAATTAATATTTTTAAGAATTCGAAAGGTGCCCCTCTCCTCCCTTATAAAAGGGCACCTCCTCCCTCTATTCCACACACCACTTTGAGCCTTCAAGATCGGCCAAACCCTGCCCAATTATCTTATCCACTTCCCTAGAAACATCCTAGAGGTCCTGGTCTTCTTCAAAGACGAATTTTAGTGCCTTAAGAGGAGGACTCAAAGAAGCGCTTCAAAGAAGAGGTAATTTCCGTTACCGATTCTTTCACCTTTATTTCTTCTTCAACTTCTTCTTCTTATGTAGTTTCATTATGAATTAATAAAATCAGTATCACTCAGATACTGATATGTTATTATAAGTATGAAACAACCCTATTTCACCATCTATCCATCATACGGAAAACGAAATCACCACACGTGCTACATACGGAATATCGTCTCCACGCCGTGGTGTAATCTATTTTCCACCACCACCTTACTTGGATGGGTATAGTGGTGTAAATAATAACTATATATTATTATTGTAAAGTGATATTGATTCTGTAATAGTATACATACACTCCAATAAATTTCCACGATCATGGGAACGATATCATTGCTCGTGCGTACGTACAGAATATCGTCTCCACGACGCGATGAGATTCATTCTCAATGATTAACCATTCATAAATGATTATAAAGTATTTATAATAAGTAATAATGAAATATATGGCATAATAATGATACTGGATTTATGTATATATATATATATATATATGTCATCCAATTAATTCCATTCAATTCAATGAGGAAACGAAAACAACGTTCATGGGTACGTACGACCTACCTTCACCATGAACGGTGTATTTATTTCCATTTATCGATCTATTATATATATGTATATTCTGAATATATATTATATATAAATCATGTTTTACATTATGGATGTAAGTAATCATGATCTACGTAATCATATGAATAATTACAAGTCAAAACACAGACGACAAATGAAACGATTTTACCCAAAACACTCTTTAACATGGAATTTACAAAAGAACGGTTAATATAAAGTCATAAGTGAACCATATATGATATCATAACAATTAATATGAATCTGTAATAAGTCAATAAATTATTGAAATCATTATAGAGGAGGTTCGGATACATACGACGCATATCGGACCTAAGGTAAGGGATAATTATTCCAATCTCATTCTTATCCGAGATTGTTTATTCGTAAGTATTTACTGGGGGTTATGTTTATTATCCATGTCCATATGTTCTAAAAATGTTTTCATAAAATGTTTAATTTACATCCATCTATTTTTAAATACATTTTTACCCTTTCTAATTTTACCACATCGTATGGAAGGAATCTTTCTTTTGTTTACCATACGAGGTACTTTTTGACTTTTCTGACAAAACAATGAGAGAAATGTTATTTTTATCTTATACGGCGTGAACGGATTTTTACGGTTTTATAATGCCTTATTTTCATGAAGCTTCCTCCAAAATATTTCATGACTATTTTCAACAAAATCTCTTTCTTTTAAAATTTCATGATGTTTTGTGAAAAGAAATTGATTTTGAAGAGGAAAGGATATTTTCCTCAAGAATTCATTTCAAGTGTTTTATCAAAACCAATTTTCCATCTAAGATGAAATTATTTCATATGTGTATGTTTCAAGTATAATGTCTCTATGATTTACTTGGTTTAACTTTTCTTATTATGAAATGATATACATTTCTTTTATATAGATTATGTGCTGATGGGATGGTGTTTATGAAACCCATTTTATTCATTGGGTTATTATGAATGATGTATGTTTATTTTGTGGCACAAGTAAGAATGATTTCATTATGAGATGGGTGGGACCTATATCTCCCTCCAATGCATTGGGTAAAGATTTATATCTCATGATATAGACATGGCTGGAACGGTAAGTTAATCTAGTTCAGTGTTACAGGACTGAAACGAGGAGTGAACTCGATTTAGAAAGGGACTTTGTCCACTAAGATGGTCTTGGCAGCAATGCCTTGGATAATATGGAAATCATTACATGTGCTTAATCGATTCCACAATTAAATGTTTTATTCCCATGATATTTTATCATGGTTTATGTTCCAATATGATCTATTCCTTATGTACTTCCATGTTTTATGTCGTTGATCATGATTTTGATGTTTAAACATTGTGTTCATGTTTTTAAGCTCAAATGTATATGGTATGTTTTATTTTATACATGCTTACCCTTACTGAGCATTTAAGATCACCCTTTATAAGTTTTCTTTTCCCCAGGATATAAAGAATGGTTTTAGGTAAGAAAAAAAGGGGAATATCTTTATGGGAGATGTTGACGATCTTTCACCATGATTAGAAGATTACGTTCCAAGTTTCCAAAGACACTAAACTATTACGGTCCTTGTATGTTTGTTTTTGTTATGTATTTAGTATTCCACTAAAGTAATGTAATGTCCATGTACGTCAAGCTTTGGGTCTCTACAGTTGGTATCAGAGGAAAGGTTTAGTCATCCTTTGGAAACTAGGATGCGAAAACGTTAGTGAGATCCCTAGAGATATTTCTAAGGTATGTCTAGGGATGTCCCTAAGGATAAGTATACGTATAGGATACAATCCTAGAACTACGGTAACGATCATAGAATTTAACCTAAGATGTTAGATATTGAGGATACTCCACATTTACTATGTTGTTTTCCATAGCATGATTTTTTCCTCTCACACTATTATTTTTGGGTTTTAGAAAATGGCTGGAAACAGGAAGATTCACGATAATGGAGGATATGATAGACAATGGAATGATTTTCTTCATGATAAACCAAATGAAACGGGATATGGAAGTCCAAACATCGTTATTATTCCTAATCAGAAATCTCATAAAATGATCAATAATCTCAACTTTGGAAAGTTTCCCGACTCAGATAATAAGAGAAAGATGGAGTTTCATGATGATCATAGAGGAAAGAAAGTTCCATTTCCCTCATGTAAATCATGTGGGAAGAGGCATCAGGGAGATTGTTTCAAAGGAACTAGAAGATGCTTTGGGTGTGGAAAAGAAGGACACAAAGCCAGTAAGAGCAAAGGAAAAGGTTCATTTAACACCATGGACAAGGATAATGATATTGCTACGAAATCAACAGTTAATAGATGTTTTAAATGTGGAATGTATGGGCATTATGAAAACCAATGCCCTAATAGAAAATATCATGAAGAGAATCAGCATGGTCATATGGGTAGTATTTATGTGGATGATGATGGGGAGACTACAAATGATATATGAGCTGAAAGAAGTGTTGAAGCTCAGTTGGTTGTTTTAGAAGGTAGTGGAATGATTTTATATTTATCGAGAGTTATGTTGTATAGTTAATGGTACTATGGAATAAAGAATCATCTATGGATTGTTACACAATTGTTTTTTCCAAAAGTATTTGAAAGTATATGTTGAATGGTACCAATAACCATGGAAGGTTATTCAGATATTTTTGTAAATTAGATGACATGCGCATAATGAAAGAATTAGAAGATTATGAGATGATTGATTGTATTCATGAGCTCATGATTGAAATAAGGACTAAGTGATATCATGGTTTGAGTATATATAATTTTGAGGATTTTGGTATGTGGAAAGTGTTAACTTTTAACTACATTCATGTTTTCACTATGGTTCAATGGGTATTCATTTTTCAAGAGAATACATGATTAAGTCCTTCGAATGTTTGGAATGTGACCAACAAGACATATCTTATGATATATGGGGATCAACGATGGTATTAAATCTCTGGTAATTGTTTTCACTATATTATGAGAGTGGACTGCAGTATTATGGATAAGCCTAAAGATTGGAATGGATTATTTTATACATAAGTTATTATTGTTTAAGGGTATAATTTTTTTCGATATTATTGATGTGATGTTATAGTAAAATATTTTTAGAAAAAGGACAACCTGCAGGACGAGCGACAACCCATCGCGTCGGACAAGGCTGTGGGAATCGAACCCACAACCGAAGTGCGACTTGCCTTTATCACCTACCACTGGCCTACAGGAACTCTCTGGTTAGTAGAAACTAGTTTTATTTTATTAAATGGTATGATATATGAAGTATAAGTTCATTTTTGGAACCATATACGATTAATCTAACCATAAGATGGACTTAAAACTTTTGCTAACCTTTAGGTTTAAAGAGATGGAATGACCCCTCATTCTATCACATGATCTGATAACACATCACGAATAACAAATTCAACTTCATTTCTTTAAGGGATGAAGTGGAAATTGTTCAATTCACGTACAATAGTGAGATTGTACCAAAATCATGCAAGTATTTCTTTTAATTCATCATCTTTAGGGAAATGATCATGAAAAGAAAAAATGTTATCCTAGTTCCCTTATATCCGATGAATCATATGGTACCTTAGATCATCACAAATCAATAGATTTGTGATTGTTGGCTTTTTCATAGCCATGTTCTCTACCACTCTCCATCAGAACTTGATGGTTAGATTTTTCTTCCATATCCATATTTTCACCTATGTTCTCTTACGTGGAAACCCAGTGATGAGTTAATTTGGGTAACCGTTACATTTCATACATTAGTTTTTAAAGCCATGTTTTGGTATTCCTTTTTACGATGTGGTTTTCTATTAAAAAAACATTCGAGTAGTAAACTGTTTATAACCCCGACGAATTTCGAGGGTGAAATTCATTTTAAGGGGGGTAGAATGTAACACCCCGAGATTTTATGAAAAATATTCTTTTAATTTGATTAATTTCTTGTGTTTTATGCTACACCAAGATTACATTGCGCTATATGCAACACCGTTTTGGCTTGTAGTATACGCAACACTATTCTTGGATCGTGTTACACACAATTTTGACAATAGTTATTTTACGCAACATTGATTATATATATATATATATTCAATTTATAAATAAAATATGGTTGGATTATGTTATACGAATCAACGAAGGATTCTCACACAACACGCAACCATGACTTGGCTTACATTACATGCAATCACGACCTTCCTCAATAGCGTGTGTTGTACGCAATACCAGGTTTTACTAAACAACGATATATTATTATGATATTATTATGAACTAGCTGTTATGAATAGTATTAACTAAAATTTTAATTTTATAAAATTATTATTCGTCTTACACATTTTCTAGAACATGGTATAAGAACAAAATAAATTTTTCGGGTAAAATAAGTATTTTTTTAAAAAAAATGCATTTTTGTCGCCTTTTGATGGCGCACCCACTTTAAATCTAGTTTTTGACATGTTTATAAGTTCAATTTGAAAAAATAAAATTCTTCATTGGAATCAAGAAATCAATGTTTACTTTGGATAAATGTTTCATATTATTATGGTAACTTTCATATTTTGATGAATAGTAAAAACACGCTATATTTTAATTAAAAACAACTTTTTTTCATTGCAATACTTTATATGGTTAAATTATAATATTTAATGGTTTTAATGTATAAATAGAATATATTTTTACCATTTAATATAATTTATTTCATTAGCATTGATTTTACATTAAATTTGTCGGTTAAATCAATTCAATCTTTTGCAATGTTTTAAAGAAAAACCCGTTTTCTTTCGACAACAGGATTAATTTTAATTTAATTTCTGCAACTTTTGTGTATTGAATTTGGAAAAATGGATTCTATATTTGGAATCAGTGGGTATAAATTATGTTAATAAGATACTTTTTATTTTTAGGAATTATGAATAGTAACTACAGTAAATTTTATTTACCATAGTTAAAGGTAAATGAGGTAATTAAGGGTAAATATAATATTAAAAAAATACCCTAACACATGCCAAAATTCTATTGGATGGATAAAAGTAGACCCATATAACCTAAGGGTCGTATTAGATTCATTTTATGGACTTTTGACCGTGAAAAGAATTTAATTATTTTTAAAATCAAAGAAAGTGACAACATGTCACTCTCTTAATTATTATAAGTATAATAATTGTAATTTAGTGATAAAAATCATAAAACTTCGAACATGAATAGTATCCAGAAATCCAATGAAATTATCTACATCATGATAATTTATTTAGAATTTTTAGGGATTAAATAATTGTCATTTATGGTGATACATTAATGATACAGAAATTATTTATTAAGTGGAAAATAAGTAATATAGTTGTTATTGAAATAATAATACCCATTAAAAGGCCCAAAAACCTGACCAAAACTTATTTTTAGTGTATATCTACACCTTAATCATCCAATTACCTAACATATAACCGTTTGGAGCCTTATAAAAGTGATTATGACACTTATATTATATTATTTTAAATGATGCCAAAGTTGTCACCTTCATAATTTAATAAACATAACAATTTAACTATTGTGATTTTAAGATGATAAATTCGAGTAAATGTATTATTGAGAAATTTAATATATTTATATTCATCATAGGATTTTATTTTTAATTTTTATGCAACAAATCAGTATATTAAATTATTATACAAAAATGTTGTAGTAATTATTTTATTAACAGATAAACAAAATAAATGGTTTTATAAATAATAAAATAAATATTATATGAACTATTTAATGTGATCCACTAATTTTATAGATACATATTACCTTTTATTAATCTATTAAAGCTTTTATTTTGAACATATATTTTGTATATATTTTATTTAAATTCAAATAAATGAATAGTGTCAAAATTGACACTACTGTTATTTTATAAAAATAACATATTATAAAATTGATTAAAAATCACAAAAATATTTAAAAAAAGATAAATTTAAATTTATATGGTATATAATTTTATAATGTAAAATATTATTGAAAATTCACAACAAATAAGTAATTACTTGTTATAATTTAAAATTTAGAATTTTATTACCACAAATAAACTTAAATAGATTAAATAAGGATAAATCAAAATGATAAGGTTTAAAATAAGATCCAAACATGCCTAAATTTTATTGGTTGATGATATTACAACCCTATATAAAATAATATTCTAAAATGAGTCATTTGTGGGGGTTTTTTATGGGGTTATATTTATTATAATTTAATATTTTTAAGAATTCCAAAGGTGCCCCTCTCCTCCCTTATAAAAGGGCACCTCATCCCCCTCTTCCACACAACACTTTGAGCCTTCATGCTCGAAACACCCCTACCCAATTATATTTCTCCACTTCCCTAGAAACATCCTAGAGGTCCTGGTCTTCTTCAAAGACCAATTTTAGTGCCCTAAGAGGAGGTCTCAAAGAGGCGCTTCAAAGAAGAGGTAATTTCCATTACCGATTCTTTCACCTTTATTTCTTCTTCCCCTTCTTCTTCTTAGGTTGTTTCATTATGAAGTAATAACATCAGTATAACTAATATACTTATATGTTATTATAAGTATGAAACAACCCTATTTAAGCCTCTATCCATTCTACGGAAAATGAAATCATTGCGCGTGCGTACGTACAGAATACCATCTCCACGCCGTGGTGTAATCTATTTTCCACCACCACCTTACTCGGATGGGTATAATGGTGTAAATAATAACTATATATGATTATTTTAAAGTGATATTGATTCTTCAATAGTATACATACACTCTAATAAAATTCCACAATCATGGGAACGATATCATCGCTCGTGCGTACGTACGGAATACCGTCTCCACGCCGCAATGAGATTCATTCTCAATGATTTACCATTCATAAATGATTATAAAATATATATAATATACAATCATGAAATATATGGCATAATAATGATACTGGATTTATGTATATATATATATATATATGTATTTCATCCAATTAATTCCATTCAATTAAATGAGGAAATGAAAACAACGTTCATGCGTACGTACGACCTACCATCTCCATGAACGGTGTATTTCATTCCATTTATCGATCTATTATATATATGTATATTATGAATATATATTATATATAAATCATGTTTTAAATTCTGGATGTAATTAATCATGATCTATGTAATCATATGAATAAATACAGGTCAAAACACGGATGACAAATGAAACAATTTTACCCAAAACGCTCTTTAACATGGAATTTACAAAATAATGGTTAATATAAAGTCATAAGTGAACCATATATGATATCATAACAATTAATATGATTATTTAATAAGTCAATAACATTATTTAAATCATTATACTGGAGGTTTGAATATGTACGAAGCATATTGGACCTAAGGTAAGGGATAATTATTCCAATCTCATTCTTATCCGAGATTGTTTATTCGTAAGTATTTACTGGGGGTTATGTTTATTATCCATGTCCATATGTTCTCAAAATGTTTTCATAAAATGTTTACTTTACTTCCAGGTATGTTTAAAGACATTTTTACCCTTTTATACTTTTACCACATCATATGGAAGGAATCTTTCTTTTGTTTACCATACGAGGTGCGTTTTGACATATCCGACAAAAGTACAAGAAAATTTTATTTTTAACTTATACAATGTGAACAGATTTTTATGATTTTATAAAGCCTTAATTTCATGAAGCTTCCTCCAAAATATTTCATGATTATTTTCAACAAAATCTCTTTCTTTTAAAATTTCATGACATTTTGTGAAAAGAAATTGATTTTGAAGAAGAAAGGATATTTTCCTCAATAATTCATTTCAAGTGTTTTATCAAAACCATTTTTTCCATCTAAGATGACATTATTTCATATGTGTATGTTTCAAGTATAATGTCTCTATTATTTACATGGTTTCACTTTTCTTGTTATGAAATTATATTCATTTCTTTTATATGGATTATGTGCTGATGGGATGATGTTTATGAAACCCATTTTATTCATTGGGTTATTACGAATGATGTATATTTATTTTGTGGAACAAGTAAGAATGATTTCATTATGATATGGGTGGGACCTATATATCCCTCCAATTCATAGGGTAAAGATTTATATCTCATGATATAGACATGGATGGAATGGTAAGTAAATCCGGTTCAGTGTTACAGGACTGAAACGAGGAGTGAACTCGATTCAGAAAGGGACTTTGTCCACTATGATGGTCTTGTCAGCAATGCCTTGGCTATAATGGAAATCATTACATGTTCTTAATGGATTCCACAATTACATGTTTAATTCCCATTCTATTTTATCATGGTTTATGTTCCAATATGATCTATGCCTTATGTACTTCCATGTTTTATGTCGTTGCTCAAGATTTTGATGTTTAAACATTGTGTTCATGTTTTTAAGCTCAATTGTATATGGTATGTTTTATTTTATTGATGCTTACCCTTACTAATAATTTGAGCTCACCCTTTTTATGTTTTCTTTTCCCCAGGATATAAAGAAATGTTTTAGGTAAGAAAAAAAGGGGGAAGATCTTTATGGGATATGTTGAAGATCATTCACCACGATTAGAAGATTAGGTTCCATGTTTCCAAAGAAACTAAACTATTACGGTCCTTGTATGTCTGTTTTTGTTCTGTATTAAGTATTCCGCTAAAGTAATGTAATGTCCATGTATGCCAATCTTTGGGTCTCTACAACTCATGCCCCAAAAAATCGATAATAATGGCCATGAATACCCAATTGACCAAGGATACAAGTTAAAAACACCTTACAAGGTTATGTAGTGTTTACTGATTATTAGGTCATTGAGGGATCATACCAATTTATGGGATGGGATTCAAAATTCCATTCAAATATTTTATAGTTAAAAATAATGATTACATATGAACATAAAATCACTAACATAATAATATATTTGGCAGTGTCATTTACACCTATCACATTATATGGATGAAGGAATCCACTCACCAAGAAACACTATTTGAACCACCATCAATTCAATGAAGTCATAAAATCATGAAAAATCCTTGATTTTCATCACATTTTTAAAAAATATGGGATCAAAGTGTATAACTAGAAATAAATACCAAATAAATTTTTTATTTAACAATGTATAGTTCATAGAGTGAATGAAATTATGAATATATAAAAATATATTAGTATCTATTAAGGGGAAAGGAATAATAATGAAGACATCGGGATTAAAACATACTTACTGTATTTCAAGAAAAAATCCCTTTTATATAATTTAACTAATTACAGAATTATTTAAATAAACATAGGCATTCAATATCACTTTATTTCAATATCTTCACTATGTTACTTCCCAAAAAATACATCACATAATATTTTAAATACCATGAACCTTGTATCCCAGTCCTAGTAGTTACTTTACTACATTAGCATATGATACATGTTTCTACACCATGAAAGACCAAATAACATAATAGTATTGCTGAACAAGATACATACATGTTTCCCACATTACTTTTTAAAAAATACATTGCAACATAATTTTTTTTCCAAAAAATATCATTTTTCATTCAATAATATCCCTTCATATCATTCATAGCACACTTTGATTATTAGGAATGGAAAAATAATAAAGTTTATCTCATATGCTTTGTAAGAGTTACTTAATGTGGATGTTATCATTAATATATAATCCTATTAAACATGGAATGATAAATAAATGTGCACAAATACAATTTATATATTTAGACTATCATAATTATATAATGAATAATAAATATGAAAAATTAAATATATTAACTCATATTAAATTTAATCAATAACTAGAATAACGTTATTATATAATACATAATCAATATGGGAAGGTAAACAAATGAAAACACACTACATTTAATAAATACACAAGTAATGATATGAATTCAGAGTTAATATCATTATTAAAATATTATGGATAATAATATCTATGTTTGTAATGAAAGAAATTATTAATTACAAGATGTCATGATCTCATTTATCAAGAAACTTCTACTATCAATACATTTCTATATATAATTTAAAATTTATGGGTAGGTATAAACCAAAAACCAATTTAAATAAGGCTAGAAAACCGATTCATCTCATGATACTTTCAATGCATTAATGATTAAATATATAACTAGATCCCACGTATATCTTTAGGTCCAAAAAATTCATCATCTATCAAATAAATTATTTAATTCCCAAATAATATACCTTACCAATTAAAATTTGTATGAAATAAAGAATACAAATTAATAATATTGACATATTAAATCGAATAACGTTCAATATCATACATTATATATATAAATTGTATATAGTTTAACTGATAATAAAATACATGATAAATAACATGGATATTTCCATAATATATAATATCCACCAATCATATGAAAGTTAATATTTCAAGTTAAAAAAAGAATTTAAAAATGAATCCAGATATAGAATATAAATAATTTCACTATTAAATATATTCATAGACAACCCAAAAATATAATTTGGATAGAATCAATGAAACCTGTCCCTAATAGATCATAATTACAATAAAATATAGTGTTGTTGATGAATATAAATAACATAAAAATGTCATTAAAATTTCATGAGGAAAAATAGTTTTTTACAATGAAAATCATTGTAAAACTAAATGTTACCAATATTTAGTGAAAAAACGATTTATTAAGAATAACCATTGAAACATATAATGAAATCCTTAAAACATAGATTTTTCTTGAGGGAGATAAATTTAATACATACCATATTCATTAAAATAATTATCACTTTGACATTTTCAGTAGAATAAAAATATACCTTATTTGGAAAATGACATTAATATTTCATTAACAAAATTTTTGAAAAATATAACCATTGCTAAATTGTATTTAATAATTCATTAGGATAAATTTATAAACATTTTTTAAAACAATTTTTTAAACCACAGTTTTATAAAAAAATGGATTTTCGAACAATGATATAAATAATATCAAATTTTATTTTAACACTTTTCTAAATAATTTTAAGTACAAATGTTTCAAAATGGTACTATTACATGTAAACTTCCTGATTAAAAATGGTCAGAGAAAATTAATGGTTTTTATTATAAAATTATAAAACAATTTCATTAAATTTAAATTCAATCACAAACAATCCAGATTAAAATAATATTGTGTAATAAACCCATAAAATTATCATAACATTGAAATGAGAATTAATTAATGAATTTTTTATTAATAGAAAATATCAATCCTCTTAAAAGAAGTTGAAATAAAATGTAATATATTAATATTTAACTATATACATATTCTTAGAATATCAAATATAATGAATTAGTAATATATCCTAATGAAAAGAAATTGAGTTAGGAAATATCTTACAACATGGTAAATTTTATATAAAATTCTGTTAGATGAAATAATTTAAATTGATAAAAAATCAATTATGTATTAAGGATTCATGATATAAAATGTTTTAGGGTATTTATATACACAATATAAAGGAAATTAAGTGTATAATGTAACAATGTGATTCAATGAAAGAAAATGGAGACAAAGTCATTTACCTCATAATGCATTTTAGTTGAACCTGATTTTACCTATGTTATAATGTTTTTAAGCTTGTTTTTATTATTCCAAAAAACATATTCATATTTTTAATATCATATATTATCCTATTAAATTATTCTTCGATCAATTTTTGAATAATATTTCATTGTTTTTATTTTTTGAGAATTAATTATCTTATTTCCTTATGTGTGTCTTTTCTTGGAAGTTTTCATTCTTAAGTATAGGATATAGACACATAACATACATAATTATATTAATTTAGTAAGTTAAATATTTTTAACTCAATAATCTTTTATAATCATTCTTTCATGTTGGGATTGAAATTGAATTGCATTTCTTCAAAGTGATAGTGTGTCGCACGTACACACCCTTGATGACATCATTTCTTTTAAGAGCGAAATAGTAAGAACGTGGATTTTATAATAAATTCATAGACTCAATATTATTTAATATATATCACATATATTATTTAAATGTATCCTTATTACTCTCGATTTAAATTTTATATGAGAGGATTATCATATCGCTTCGTGAGGCGGTAGTCCGCCATACACAAGAGCGCCATTATCATATTTTAGACTTCATGGAAATTAATAAGATATATGTGATATTATAATTAAATAATTAAAATAATATCATAAATATTATACATATAATCTAAATATTTCATTATATAGAATTATGATATGTGTTGATTGAAAATAGGTTACATCTTTTTGTGAGGTTGTAGTCCACTGTACACATGATCAACGAATTCATTTTCCTTGATAGTGGAGGACATGAATAAAA
Source organism: Viscum album (assembly GCA_963277665.1). Lineage (NCBI taxonomy): Eukaryota > Viridiplantae > Streptophyta > Magnoliopsida > Santalales > Viscaceae > Viscum > Viscum album. The sequence goes on along the minus strand of OY728153.1, from coordinate 876,861,894 downwards.
ATTACTAAATAAATATGGAAACATATTTTTATACATATATATATTATTTTTTATAATTATTTTTTATGATTTAATACATAATTTAATGATGGAAAATATGAAATAAGATGGAAGAGGTTCATTATGACAATTACATTATCATAGAGAAACCTTATATGGGTCTCTTCTTAAGGACAATAAGGATGGGCTTTTGGGAAGACCAGTATCGATATAATGTTTATAATTATTTATGGGAGATATTTTTTTAGTTTTTAGTCGACCTAAAGGTCTTGAGTGTTGTGAAAAAGTGAATGGAGGAAGTGGACTTTTATAAGCATGGGAGAGGAAAAACATGGAAATTTTAATAAGAATAAAGTATACCTTTGTTTTACACAAGAAAAAAGGAAAAAAATATTGAACTATAAAGGTAAATGGTTTTAAATATGTCCATAAAATAGTATTTTTCTAGGATTAGGTCATTTGTTACACTTATATTCTTATTTTATCCCCTAGTAATCCTGTTTTTACCTTAATCGCCGTAATTAATTTTTATTATTTTCACTACTTGTAATAGTTAATTTTTTAAAATAATTATTTAATATAAAATATCTAATAAAACTTTCCCAATTTTTTAATGAATTGGAAGAAAAATATTTAAATTAAAACCCACAAGTGCGTTGAAGAAACAATTTATTATGAAATAATATTTAAAAATGATTAAATGTTTTTATATAAAAATTGATCACATAGTTGATTCCAAGAACCAAAATTATATTAATATTAATATAACTAAAATGATACACATTTCAAGCATTTATAAAAATTAGACTTTTAAATGCATTAAGGGAAAAGGAAATTTTTAATAAAAATCAATATTTACATTATTCATCAAAAAATTAATCATTCAAAAAATTACCAAATCACCAAACTAAGATAATATTGAAATTAGGATTTCAAAAATTATGTTCATTTTGTAAAATATATTTTTTAATATTGGAAAAATTAATTTTATCATAAGGGTGAAAGAAGAGAAAAAATTGTTTTCATTATATATATATAATATAGTTTTTCATAAAACCATTCTTTTCATTCTAATTGATTTTTTTATTATATAATGAAAAATAATTAATTAGTTTATAACTTTAAAAAGATATACTTTCCATATTTCTGTAGGTATTATTTATACCCTCCAACAAAATACCAATTTTATAATGGTCATGTTTTAAATGATAATATTTAAATTGATTTTTGTGTTTCGTTTAAATTCCATATTTTCTACATCACAAGCTTTTAATTTGATTGATGTTATTTACAAAAATATCATAAAGTCATGGGGTGTTACATTGTTTTATAATCTCAGTTTATTATGTTATATATTCTATCAAATCCATTTTTTTTAAATATGAGGGTGTTACATACCCCCATTAAATAAATTTCATCTTCACAACTTAATCATGATCTTGATAATTAATGGTTTGAAATTTGAAAATAGCTTTGTTTTAGACCCACATCATCAAAAGGGTAAATAAAACACCCTCTTAATAAGAGATAATAGTATGTACAATTATTAGATGTATTAAAACAAACTGTATTTCCAAAATGGGGAACATTAGTAGAAAGTGAATATTTGGACATAAAATAAAAGAAAATATCATTATAATTAGTGATGTGGATATTTAATCATAATAAATTGAATAATCTTTGGAAATTTAAGAACATCAGACCCTTAAATATGTGATGATTTAAATTACCATTTCATTCATTATATATGAAGGGAATATGATAACATTTTTGTTTCAGTATTATCATTCCTAAAGATGATAAATTCGTTAAAAACAATGACTATAAACATAAAAAAATATAATTATTTTATATCATTATATTTTATAACAAGAATTTCATTATTTGGGGTTTCTTCGATAAATTTTCCCATTATATTATAGCTCATGAAATGAATATTCAAAAATGGATTTCTTATGCGTAAAGCTCTAAAATTAATATTTAATGGATCATAAATTCATTAAAGAGTGAAAAGTCCTTACTTATGTCGCTAAATATTTTAAAAAACTAATATTATTTCAGAAGTTATCAAATATAATAGATTAATATCTAAACATCAGTAATAATACAATTGGATCATCATTAATATTATCTCTAAAGTATTTTAAGTTAAAAAAATTATATATTAATGAGTCCCTGATATGGGCTAGTGGTATGGGAAGCACAATTGTAACCATTTGGTTATGGTTTCAGGACCCATGACCTTGCTGGATGTGATGGGTTTTTACCAATGATGTGGATTGACCTTTTTCTAAAACCTTATTAATACAATTCCTAGAAAATTTAAAAAGTGTAATAACCCATAATATCCTTAACATAAAAGATAAGATAATCACTAATGGTTACCAATACCTTTAAACATATTCCCACAAAATTAAAAAAAATCTTCGTTAAATAACATTTTCTCCAAGACATATACTAAATAAATGGTTTTTAATTCCATAAATGTATCAAAAAATATCCTTAATCATTGTATTCTCCAATCACATATAACTTAATAAGGGATATTTAATATTTTCAACTTATGGACAAATAAAAATTCATAACATTGTGATGTTATTCATAACATTTATGTTAACGAAGACATATATACTTATAAAATTTTATATAATCCTTGGATGCTATAAGATTCTTATAACCGAAAAACCATTTGTAAAAATACTTATCTAATATAATTATTGAATCCCAAAACATAAATACTTCCACTAGTTCATTTCAACAAAGGAAGTTCCTTTCTATAGGGGATATCCTTTAAAAGAGGGAAATGACTTTGATAATTACATGGGTCTCCATATTTAAAAAAATGAACTATAAATGGATCTATTAGATGAAATTTATTTCCTTTCATCACACTATTCATATTTTCGTTTAAATTCATTTCATTATATCATTCTTTTATACACATAATACATTTTCTCATTCCATTGAGACACCCTCTCTTGTGTCTCTTTCCATATTTCTAACATGAAGAATACTGATTCATTTTCCCTCTATAGTTTCAACCATTCAAACGCTTAGTAAAATCCATCCATCTCCTCTTTAGTGAGACTAGGAGTTGATTACAGTATAATTTATTAATCATATATCATGATAAATAATTAGGAATAATCAATATATCTTTTTCCCTTGTCATCAACTGATTTTATAGTTCGTAGTCACACAATTCGATCACGTTCAATATTAACATGATTCATCCAACCACCATCCATTGATTAAAATCGATAACCATTGAGAGATAAAAAATAATCCTAGTGGGAGACCACATAATCAATTATAGAATTCCAAAATCATAACACCTTATTTTCAAACTAAGACATGTTTGTTTTAACCTAGGATATTGTGTATCATCATAAATTTAAATCACTCATAGTAGTTTGTAATGAAAATGTGAAAACCTAAAGAATATCCCCTGGGTGTTCCAATATAGGTGTGTAGAAAGGATTGTTTTTTTGTACTTGGTAATTTTAAATTCAATATATATGTACATTTTTTAGATTTATGAATTTTATGTACATCTATTACATAAATACATCCAATTTTAATATCTAAACAAGGATATATTCCTTGGAAAATAGGTATAGTGTCTACAATAATTAAACATTAGGATGTTCTTTGATACCTATCCAAAATCTTAATCATAGGGCTATGTTCCATAATCTATGGTTTCATTAATATATTTATAATGGATTATAATAAACATATTATGATTCCATCTATAATTACCTTTACCCCAATTTCCTAGAGATGGTGGTTAATTTACTATAATGGAATAAGATAAAAATGATCACATCCGGAAGGAATGAATAGTTTAGTTGTCTTCGTTAAAAATATATATACATGAGTCCCTTATTACTTTTGAAAACACAAGTTATAACATATTTTTTTTTGGAATATCATTATTCCCTCTATCATAACCATGTATATCATTCAATGTTCACTTTCTAGATTCATGGGAAAGGAAACAAAATAAAGATGAGATTAGATTGTTAGTAAGAGTAACGTAAGAAGGTATCTCTAGTGACTCAATAAGCATAATAAATATAAAATGTAATAAACTATGAAATAATTCTATTTAAATTATTTGACTATCATGATTAGATAAGGAAAAATCAATACAGAAAGGTAAATATCTGAACACACATTCTATTTAATCAATAACTTGATAATCATTATTAGTTAAGGGATAATAAATATGGAAAGGTAAATATATGAACACACATTTTATTTAATCAATTAAATTTCTACCATGATTAGACAAGGCATAATAAATATGGAAATGTAAAAAATTGAAAACCAAACCCAATAAATAATTATAATGACAATGAAATGAATCAATTGATAATAACATTGAGAAAATATCATTGATAACAATAACTGTGTTATTATTGAAGGAAATTCTAAATTGTTGGATTTAATGATCTCAAAAATCATGATAGATCGAATGTAAACACATTTCCCAAGAAAGTATAAAACGTATGGTTAGTTAAATATAAAAAATTATTTAACTAAGGTTATACAACTAATTTGACTCTTGGGACTACCAATGGGTCATGTCCCCTTATTTGGAAGTCTCTATCATAGAGAAATCAGGTTAGTTATTGGACGTTAAGAACACCCCCATATTCTAGAGGATAGTAACTAGATACAGGGTTAATGAACATAGTGTATATACTACACACCAATGTATAGAGTTATAATAAATCATAAATAAAAAAATATCACATGAACAGAGAAAAAAAATCACAATGGACAACCCGTATAATAAAAATAAAATAAATAATCCAATTATAATAAAATGATAATCTAATTATAATACAATATGTATCTAAATTTCAATAAAATTTAAAATAGTTAAAATACATTACTTATAGAAATAAACTCAAAATACACCAGCCTTGAACACCATGTCGATCTTGTCTACAATATCCAACACATCCAACAAGAATAAATTGAAGAAATGGTCTTTTTACCTCATTCAATTAAAAATCCATGTAATCTAATTGATTACTAAAAGGAAACCTGAATATGGTGTGAGTAAAATTCAATTGGATAGCACCACTGAGTCTAAAAACCCATTTTATTAATAATCGAATGAAATAAATCGTTAATTATGAGTATTAATTAATGAAATAAGAAGTTAGAATCATCAACATGATTTGTCACTATATTAAAATATATATGACTATTGAGGGACCCCATAACATCCTGAGAGGGTAGGGGTGAATCATGGTGTCAAATTTTTCTTTTAAACTAATGGAATTTGTTCCCACATTGGTAAGAACATATTAAACTTGTCTAAATAGGTTGTGTAGAAAATAAACAATTAGATGCAAATATACGACACAACAATTTTACTCAGTTCGCCACTTAGGTCTACTTCTAAAGAGCATACGCTGATAGTGTATCTGTCGAACCAAAACCACTAATATTCACATGTTTTGGATTAAAAGTGTTTAACATAGTCACTCTATTTTTGGAACACTACCCTTACAAGTTTTTAGGGATTGAATATTGTGTCCCTCAGATCACTTCCGTTGACCCCCCCTTGCTCACTACGTTGGAAGAATCCTCACTGAGTTTAATGACTTGAAGGTTTCTTCAATGGTTTAGCATTAAATCATGCATCCTCAAATGTAAATGGATGCTCTGTTGAAGTCTCTTAATCACCCAAAAATGTAATTTATTTTTCCATACACTGATATTTTATGTAAATTAAATTCACAAACTGATTTGGTCAATTTTCAGGCTTTCTTGGGTGTTCCACGTAATACTGTTGTTTCCGCATACTGCTGCTATTTTTGAATACCATCCAGCTCCCCCACATACTGTCTAGCACCTCCATAACTACCCTTCCCAGCAAACCACCCTGCTCTATATACTACTCTACTCCTCTACATATTTCCCGACTCTACGTACTGCATCGCACCACAGTGTACTGTGAGAGCTAACTGCGCGAACCACACTCTCTTCCGCATACGGTTTTGCATTCGCGTATAATTCTCTCCATGTACCATCTTCTCGACATCGTACCACTTAAAACATCACTATATTTCTTCCCAAATTTTTTAATTTCCAATCTCATAGTATATCAAAGGGGATTAATATTCTTTAAATAGGCACATAACTCTTCAAATTTTGGTATTCTGCTTTATGGGAATTTTCAATGAGGGACAAATATAACACCATCTGCATGTTGATAGCCTCCACTGCATACTTCACTCCTATAAACTACTGAACATCATCGTGTATCGTAATCCTTACACATACCATATATTTTTATTTCTACATACAACATCTCTTTACTGTGTCACATCACTGTGAACCATTTTCTACTGCATTTCGCGAACTGGACGCCTTCACCATGTACCGTTACTGCGAACTATTTTTAGTTTTGTGCATGGTTCCGCATACCACACTCCATCACCACATACCACTTGTATTCACCGCATACCGCGTGCCTTCACTACATACTTCTGACCTTCACCGCGTACCATTGCTATAAACCTTTACCAAAATCCAGATTTTTGGGGCCCAAAAAGTTATAAAATAGTGGGATACTATGCCACCTTCAATACTGCATTCAATTTCAAACATATGACCTCATTTCTTGCAATCTCCCTAGTCACCAATGTGAATATTGACAATAAACAAAACCTATACTCCATTATTAGCAAAGAAAAACCATTGTACCAACAATATCCCCCTTTGGGTTTGTTGGAAATCTCTAGATAAATTCACTGAAGTGCTAGCCATGAATAAAACATTAACTTTTGAGAAACAACTCATCCATTACATTATGTTAACGTGACAGGTGCTCAGTGTAGAAAAAAAGAGAGGACATGAATTGATTTCACCTTTTTTTTCTCTCATAGCTTCATTTCTGGCCTTTTCTCTTCTACATCTCTCCTGAAATGAGAATGTAATAGATAACTTTCCACGGACAATCCATTGAATTTATCCATTCCCATTAAATTTATCTATTCTCCAACATTGGAAATAATCCCAATTACCGGTGTTGAAACAATGTAGTTCTTAAAACACACACCCCCTGGATCATATCTCACCCATAAATCTGAAAAACATCAACAAAAAGATTAGATACAATTAAAATAGTTGGGGAGATGGGAATTTTATAACCTCCTTATTCACTGGGAGGTGGATGAACACCAAGCATAAACTGATTTTTTTCAAACACAGCAGCTGACAGCAGCTTAGTCATAATGTCATCCGCTTTCTCATCTGTTCCCACATGGTCAATTTTGATGACACATTTTTCAGCTTTTTAACTTGATGAAGTGATATCAGATATAAATATGTTTTATACGAGAATGTTGAACCTGATTATTTGTAAGATAAATTGTTCTCTTGTTATTATTTTAAATAACCATTTGTTGTTTCCCCTCATCACCAATGTTAGTTATTTGCTGCTTCATCCAATGTAACTGAGTGCAAGCCTTGGAAGCATATATATATTCATCTTAGGTAGTACTAAGAAATTTAATTTTAGGTTTTTTTCTTATCTAGACCGCATATTTCATCCAAATATATAATGATCCAAAACTTGTAGACTTTCTATCCACTACATCTCTAGCCCAGTTAGCATAAAAAATGGACAGTTCAAAACCTCTTCATACAACAGTGTATATCCCAAAATTATTTTTTACTTTGAATGAATCTCATGATTATTTTCACAACCGGCATATTTTCTTCATTCATATTACTCTGATAGCAGGACGCAAGGCAAGTTGTAAAGACAATATCTATATGTGTCTCTACCAAGTACAATAGGCTTCCAATGATTCTTCTGTACAAGGTGGAATCCACATATGTCCCTTCCTCATTTTTCCAGAGCCTTGATAAAACTACAATCGGAGTTGACATTAGTTTAGAATCATGAATATTGAATTTATATAGTAGGTCTCTTGCCTACTTTTCCTTACAAATGAGAGTGTAATCCTTCTTTTGAATCACCTACAACACTAAAAAGTATGTGAGTTCACTAATCATGGACATTTCAAATTCGTATTTCATGTGATTGGAGAATTCAACCACTAATCCATGCCTACTTCCATCGAAAAAAATATCATCCACATATACCAATACCATGAATTGATCCTTTTTAGAAATTTTCACATTGATATAGTGATCCACTCCAACTCTTTTAAACTCAATCTTTCTCATATAAGAGTCCAACTGTGAGTACCACGCCTTTGGTGCTTGTTTCGGGCCATATAGATATTTATTTAATTTGAAAACATGTTGTTCATCATTTCCAAACAAGAACCCTGCATATTTTTCAATACAAACTTCTTCTTATGATACTTCATTTAGGAATGTTGTCTTGACATCCATTTGATACACTTTAAAACCTCTTTGGATTTACATGGCAAGAAATAGCCTGATTGACTCTAGTCTTGCTACGTTAGCAAATGTCTCCTCAACATAAATTCCTTTGATTTGTAAATATCCTTTACAGACCAACCGAGACATATTTTTTTATCACATTTCCACGCTCATCAAATTTTTTCATGAAAATGCACTTTTTTCCAACCAAATTGTGATGTTCATGTTTTTTGACAATATCCGATGACAGGTTTTTTTCAATCAGATATAACTCTTCATTAATTTCTTTCACCTGTGACTCTTCCTTTGGAGCTTCATCAAATGAAGATGGTTCCAAAACTAATAGAAATGTAGAATGTGCATTATTCACCATTCACCTTGTTTGTGTAGGTGCATTCTGATCCTCGATAATGTTAGACTGATCCATCTCTGCTCTTCGATCTCTCCTTTGTGATTCAACCGAATTCTCTCTAGATATGGCTTCTTCTTCTGATTTTTCTTCAGAGTCAACATCATGATATGAATCTTGAGAGTTTTTCACACCTTCCTCTACCACTGTATGAAAATTGATTCCATGTTCACATCCTTCCTCGTCTTCTATCACATCACCATAAGAATTTGTTCAAGCATTCATGTTTTTATTTTCAATGGTCATTACATCACTACTTTACAAAATCCTTACCTAGCACTTATTGAATTATTTTTAGGATTTTATGATCATTGAATATCTAAGAAATATTCCTTCATCTTTATTTTCTCTATACTACCATTGATTCCCTTCTTTGTTATGGATAAAACATATTTCTTCTAAAAAAACGAAAATATTTCAACAAGGGATTCCTTCCATGACATAATTCATATAGTGTCTTTTTATCTCCCATATTTAGCTCTATTTTATTTTGAATATACATTGTTGATTATACTGCCTCTTTCTTTTAATGTCGTGGAATACGACTCTCGATCAACATAGTTCTGTCCAGGTTGTTTTCCTATCGATTCCTACATTCAACAACTCCATTTTACTATGGAGTTCTCACATCAAGCACCTCATGTTGTATCCATTGCTTCTCTAGGTAATATTTAACTTCAATGGATGTGTATTCCCCTCCATTTTGATACCACATGACTTTGATCTTCCATCCATTATCAATCTCTATGATTTGACGATATGGTATCATGAAATCAAGCACTTGTCACTTCATGTGTATAATGATTACACATGCCATTCTACTGTAGTCATCTATGAAAAGAACAATGTACCTTTCTCCATGTGTCCCCAAAACAATTATTGAGCCAAAAAACATTAGTATGGATGAGGTAATGGAGATTTGATGCTCTTTGCATCTTTGTCCGGTAGGATCTGTATGCCTGTTTCCGTCGCATGCATGCATCACAGATCATTTCTTATTCACGCTTTAGATTAGGGTTATTCATGACTATATTCACCTTAGATATCTATTCCATTTCCTGATGATTGATGTTCCAGAATCTTATATTCCATAAGTTGTTTTCCTCTTGAACTATTAAGTATAAAATGTTTTCTTTGCTTTCAACTTCATATAAGTTTCCATCTGTTGTACACCCTTTCATGAGAGAATTCCCAGAATTTCCTCTTATAATATATCCGTTCAGATTAAATGTCACAATAAGACCTGAGTCGCAGAGTTGACTCATACTAAGAAGATTGTGAAGTAGACCGTCCCCATAATGGACTTCTATTTTCTTCAGCTCTCTATTAGCTAGCTCAGTACTTCCACTTCCTTTTATCTTCAAAGAACCATCGTTTTTGAACATCACTATTTCATTGACCTTTATATTGACATCAGTTAACAGGTCTGCATTAGCTGTCATTTGGGATGAACATCAATTATCAAGAATCCAGGTTCTTTTATTATTTTTATCTTTGAGGGATACTTATGAAAAATTGGACTTTTCCATTTCTTCTTTTCTTTCCATGTGATATTAAATTGAGTATAGCACCGTGATGGCCTTTCAATTCTCTCTTCCATATAAATGGGTTCTTCATATTAAAATTCTACTTCATAATGAGAAAAACTATTTAAAATTGCAACACCTTCTGGTTAATATGTATTGACTTATCTCTGATAATTAGAAGAATATCTCATGTCATAGCTATTCTTGTAATGATCAACATTATGGAAAAAGTTAGAGTAGTGAAAAGAAATCCATAGAAATTATTTATTCTATAAGAAGTAGTAGATGAATATATTCTCCTTTGGTGAACTCCTAACTCTTCCCCATTTATATTGCTCCTTTCCTCTTCGTAGTATGACATGGTATGGCTTTGATAGCCACAAAAATGATAGTTCAAGAAAAGAAATATCTTATCACTTATTTTTCTCCTCATGTATTCATTCTTAGGAAAACATCTTGACTTCATATTATTTATGTATACTTGAGGATAATCTTCAGTTCTATTTTCTATTTGATTTAAGGGTTTCCTTTCCATCACTTCTGGTAGTTTTTCAACATGATCAACTTTTATCTTTCCTTTATTCTGGTTCATTTTATTTATAGCATTTGATGTTTCAACATCAAAACCAATTATACTATTTCCCATGATTGTGGTTCTTTGATGACTCAATACCTTTTAAACTCTACTAGAACCATGTTTTTTTCTCTATAGCAGATCAGCATATGAGAACCTTCCAAATTGTATTTTAATCTCGGCTTCTTTTGAAATTGATTCACTTTCTAGTTTACTTCGTAGAGTAACAACTTCTTCTTCAATTCCTTCAACGATTTCAGACATCTCTGATAGTCTTGAGGTATGTTTATTGATGACCTTTTATTGTTCTTCATTTCTATGTTTTAGTTCCACTACATTATCAGTTATTTTAAGGATTGATGATTGAACTTTCACTAGTTATTCTAGTTGTTAAATTTTTTCTTTTAGCTGATCAATATATTCTAATGATTTCTCAACTATTGCATTAAACTTATTACATCTCTTACATTTAATCTCAAGATTACCAAAATAATTCTTAAGTGGAAACTTGGAATCACCATTGGTAGTAAACTGATTGTCTCCTTCTTTATCTATCAATGAGTCTAACTTTTCAAATGAACCAATCATTGAGGCATGGTTTCTAGTCTTAAATTATGGTTCGTCTTCCTCACAGAATTCATTATCATTAACTTCCTCCTCACAAACAAAACACTTTATTTGTTCTTTCTTTGAAAATTTTATGTTTCCCTTTCTAAAGAATCTTTTCTGAGGCTTCTCTATGTTTTCAACTTCTCTTTCTTCATTAACAAATTGTCTTGAAAACTGATAGGCAATGTTCCCAACTCTTTCACAACAAAAATAAGAAAGAGGTAGCTTGCCTTCAAATATCCCTATTCAATTCTTGATCTTCCTAGAAATGAGAGAAAAAAATTATTTTTCCACATCAACTGCATCACTGTTATCTCCTAAAACATTTAGTTTGAACATGGATTTGAATTCAATTTCCTTTTTCACATGACTTATAGATTCTTTTGGTTTGATTCCCATTTCATAAGCTGATAGATTTCTCAGAAGATCATCCACTGAGAGTTTGCAGAGATATCTTTCTTCAAGGGATAACACCTTTGCATTGTAAACGGGTGGAATTATTCTCAATATTTTCTTCACCATGCCAATGTCTTGTATTTATTCTCTTAGACATCAGATTTCTCTTAAAACTTATATAAATTCAATAGAAAAAGGAGTTTTCCTTCTCATCAAGGTGCTTTATAAGATCATCAAACCTGTTGTGTAGAACATAACGTTTTTCCTCCATCAATTTTCTAGCTACATCATAAATATATCATAGTTTATCACATATTGAATAGGAAGATGTGAAACACATTACCTTAAGATAAATCTAATCAGAAAGGGATGCTATGAGAGAGTTTTGTTCTTTTGCATCAGCATTAAGCAATTTCCTGTCTGTATCTGTCATCGACAACCCTGAAGGATTAGTGAATTGTATTACCTGTATATTATCAAATAATAATTCCATTACAATAGATATTAGGTGAGATATCATCCTGTTTTCCATATTTGTAAATTACATCAATCAATGTGGGTAATTCCCCTAATGTTGACTGGATTCTCCAAGATAGCAAAAGACGGATTCAGCACCAGCAACCTTTACCATCTAATACCACTTGAAGGACCCCAGAACACCCTGAGAGGGGAGGGGTGAATCAAGGTGTCAACATTTTATTTTAAACAGATTAATCTTATTCCCACATTGGTAGGAACCTATAAATACTGTCAGAAGAAGATGTACAGAATAAAACAATCAAATTCAAAGCAACAACACAACCATTTTATATGGTTCACCACTAAGGGCTTCGTTTAAGAAGCATATGATGACAGTGTGTTGGTTGTACCAAAACCACTAATCCTCACAAGTTGTGGATTATCATTGTTTATCATTGTGATTATGGACCTGAAAAACTTCCCTTACATGGTTTTAGGGATAGGACACTGAGTCCCTCAGATCACTTCCACTGACTCCCACTTGCTCACTACGCTGGGAAAATCATCACTCTATTTAACAACGTGAAGGTCACCTCAATGGTTTAGCATTAAATCATGCATCATCAACTATAAATCGATACTCTATATATGTCTCTTAATCACCAGCAGATGTAATTTATTTTCACATACACTGATATGTTATGGAAATTAATTTTGCAAACTGATTTGGTCAATTTTCATGTTTCCTTGGGTTTTTCGTGCACTACTATTATTTCCACGTAGCACTACAATTTTAACATACCTTCTATCTCCTCTGTGAACTATCCTTCTCGGCATACATCCCTGAACCACATACAGCTCTACTCCTCCGTGTACCATCTTTCTCCACATACTACCTTGCTCTACCATGTACTGCGAGAGCTACCTGTGCGAACCCCACTCTCTTCCGCGTACTATTTTTCTTACGCGAATGATTCTCTTTGCGTGCCATCTTCTCCACCGTGTACCACATCGAACATCACCAAATTTCATCCTGAATGTTTTAACCTCCAATATAATAGCTTATTAAAGGGGATTACTATTCCATAAATAGGAACACAAATCTGAAAATTTCGGTAATCTGATTTACATAAATTTTCATTGTGGGAAAATCAGATCTCCATATATGTACTGACAACCTCGGCCGTGTACTGCAATCCTCTGAACTATGACCTGATATCATGTATTGTAAACCTCCCACATACCATATGTTTTTTGGTCTGTGAACTACATATCTTCACCACGTACCATCACTATGAACCATTTTCTGTAGGATTTCTCGAACTACATGCCTTCACCATGTATCGTTGCTATAAATTGTTTCTAGTTCAGCGCACGATTCCATGTACCACACTCCATCACCACGTACTATGATCCTTCACTTCATACTGCATGCCTTTACCACATACTGTTGCCTAAAACTGTTACCAAAATCCTGATTTTTAGGCCTAAAAAATTGGCAAACACTGGGAACCAGCACCTCCTTCAATATTGCATTCAACTTCAAACATATGACCTCATTCCTAGCAACCTACCTTATCATCCATGTGCATATTGACAACAAACACAAACCAGAATCTATTATTAGTAATGAACAAACTTGGTCCCAACAACTATATATCACAACCATTAAAACAATAACCAATTTTTTATTGCATTATCATAAAAATGTGATAATACCTATATGAATTATAACATCACTTGGAAAATCCCAATATATATGCATTTCAGTATAACTTGGAATAACCATTTATATATAAATGTTAACATCAATGGGAATAGAGTATTATTTAATAATTTCAGCATCATCATGTATATGCCTTTATATAAGAATTTCAAAATCACTGGGCATATCCCTATTTATAATAATTTTAGTATAAATCAATAGAGAATTCACATTCGCAAGAATAAAACAACATGATGTCATAAGATAAAATGACACATTCATCCAATTACTATTTTTCTTTCAATTAACCATTAGTTCATTAAATTATATCTTAATTAGTTTCCACACATGTTTTCACACCCATTATATATAAAATAATCACCATTCATTCAATAATCAAGAATACAAATTTCCATGGTGAGTCAATAATAAGAAATCACCTAAGGTATCATGGTGTGGTAAAACATATCATTAATCCATTACGTAATTTGTAATTATTCAATTATATGTTCTCCCTATGGGTACCCATAAGCTAGGTTTGAACACTATTGGGTCCAAAGGGATCTAAGGAGTACTCCAAATACTTGATTATCATCACCCATTATTTGATTTGTTAAAATTAACATTATGTCAATGAAATCTCATAATACTGCAAAAAATTAAAAAATTTAGATAAATACCATACGACATTGTTCTAAATGACTTATTTTTATCTAGATATTCAAGAAACACTATCAACTAGAAACATAAATGACGAGCATTGTTGAATAATATCTCAATAAGAAACCAAGATCACTCTAGATAAAAATCCACATTACCAGTGGTAAAGATTTTAGACTATAATAATGGAGAACAAGAATAATATTTGGGAAAACAAAACCAATGTAACTCATTTTGGATTAAATTCTTGAGTGAGATTTTTGAAATTCAATAAATGGCTCAAAAATAACCAAGATTCACCCTATGGTGTGTTTGAGGGAACTTCACGGTGGATGATAAATAAGACATAAACATTGTGGTTTAAAATAACTAGCTCCAAGATATTCATGATGTGAAACCCATTCATGATGTGATGTTTTAAATTTATGAGATACACTGAAAAATGCATTTCCTCAATTTAAAATAACCCTGATTGACCATTTCATGGAATGATCCCATTTCATGGCATGTACCAGTTTTTTGGCGTGTACCTATTTCAGTCTTTCAACAAGATCACATCCTCTTCCATGCAATAGATTCTCTTCATGTAAAATGTTAATGATGGGAAAGTTTACATAATACATTTATTAGCATTCCTCATGTTTGAAAAACTATAACCACACACAAACCCTACTAAAACTTGATATCCCCACACAATCCCTTGACATGATTATACTTGGACTCTATTAATTTAGGAAATCATACATCCCCGAACATTAAGTCACTTAACATAGAAAATATTCTATATACCCAAAAATGATTATGAACAAAGAATTAATGAATATGGTTAACCAAAAAGAAAAGAGGTTCAACCAAAAAACTCAAAGAGGGTCATACATTAACTAACAAGGGATCATACATCCTCATCATCGTATAACAACTCATCATCGTGGTTCTCCAATAATCATTGTGGGGTCTCAGTGATCAGCTCTTTCAACTATGCTCAAATATCATATTCTTTCTCCGAAATAACTTATTGAGCATTACCATGCTTCCACTACACACGAACTGAAGGTATAGTCTTACCCCAGAGGCATTTATCACTACATTCCATAATATTGATCATATTATTTTCAATGGATGCATCTACACTAAGATTGACATCATTATCATTAATCACATGAGAAGGGTCTAAATGATATATATGAAGCTTTGATAAGAAATAACATTTTGTATGGACTTTCTAAAGAATTTAACTAACATAGAAGATACTCAATGGGAAAACCAATGACATGCCTCAAACTCGATAATTTGTCACTAGTTTTCAGTGTAATATTTATTCGTTCTATGTGCATTCCCTAACCAACAATTGATCAACTGAACCTACATGGATGTGTCCTAAATGAAAAAATGTTCTAACAAGCATTGACTCTCATATAAGTATCAAACAAATATTTTTATTGCACATCCTTTAATAAAAATCATCAAAAGGTTCCATTTTGAATTATTATTAGAATAAATTATTATTAATAAACTCTATGAGTGGTAAATTTGTAACGAATCGACCCGGAATCCCCTAACTGGTGCTCTGAGCCGGTTCGCCATAAGGCCTCAAGTGTGCCTCCCTATACGCCAGAGGCTTACGACTAGCAGTGAGAGCCTAGGGTGTTATAGTGGGGAGATTATTCCCTCATACAAGAGTAAGAAACAATAAAAATAACTAAGTATCATAAACAGAATAGACTAAAAAGAGTACAAAAGAAATGAACAACTAAAATAGAACAAGCTAAAATAGTAAAATGATGTAAAATCCCAAACTGCTATGCAATACAATACGACACTGGTCACCCACCATGCCGACCATATTGATACAAGTACAAAATAAACTAAAATTAAATGTAAAGGGATCAACTAATAACTCCATTCCAATCCACGTACCTGATCTCCATACACTGCCAAAATGAAGCAACCCTATCAGTAGAACCACTCGAGCATCTCTTACCGATCATGCAACACTAGGCCTAGCCCTATCCACCTTGAAACATGTTCCCATCCTAAAAGTCATAGATAATGTATACACGTACACCTAGGTGCACGTGTATTAGTGGGAAATAATCTCAGTAGGGAACCCTGACAAGCAACCTATAACTGTGCTGCTAAAGTGTATGCAACTGCAATGTGCTCAGCCTAGATTGAACACAACAAAAGGAAGTAAACCAAACGTGCAACCACAGTCGAACTCATGGTACGTATTCCCTGTCAACTAGGAAAGTGCCACCATGGATATCCAAATCAATATACGTACACATGTATAGTCCCATTCCTATACACATATACATTAATATTACTATTAATGGTTAGGTGTAACAAATAATGAGAAACCACATCAGTAGCCGATCCTTGGGACCATAATCCCGAAATCCTAGACTTCCTGTTCATGGTCATGGAGCTAAACATTGTACCACTCAATCCGTGTATCATTATGTCTATCTATGGGTCTATAATGCCAATGACATGTACCTCCTTTTTCCAATGCCAGAATTATATCTATGAACAAGATAAAAGAACATGTACTCTAGGAAGTACTCACAGCATGTCCCCTCTGGTTCAACCAATAAAACACAAGAAAACCTCTAGGAAGTACTCACAGCCTAACCCCTCTGGTTCAACCAATCAAACACAAGCGACCCTCTGGGAAGTACTCACAGTCTATATCTTATGGTTCTTCTTTAGCAAAGTTTCTATGAGGAAGCACTCACAATCAATTCCCCCATACTCTCGTATCACTAACTAAAATGTGTTATAGGGAAGAACTCAACATCAAATTTCCCCCGTGTACCACATCGAGGAACAATAGAAACTCTGAGAGAGCACTCAACATCCACCCCCCTATGGTCTCACAACGTAAAAGTAAACAGACACTCTGGAGAAGCCCTCATTGTCCATTATCCCTATGGTATACTACATTAGGTTCTCAGAACCCTGTGTAAGTCAATCATGCACAAGGATATATGGTTTCCAAAGTAAACCTCAAGAAATCCTTGGCTAGCAGTCTATAGAATATCACATCATGTCAGATAAAATCACTCCATCCTAACAATACTCGGCAAGGAAAACAAAGCATCCTAAGAGGAAAATCTAGACCAAACATTTAATATCAAGAAACATGGGAAAACACATCGACAACAATGTAAATAACCCAATTCAAAATCAAACAACCTATAATCAGGAACACAAGAATAGTTGGAATCCGAAAAAATGAGAAAGATTCCTCGCATCATGCTCAATAGCCAGAAAACAAAAATCAACTCTTCTAACCACTACACCATCATCAAACCAAGTTAGATTTAAACAAACGAGTGAGCGTGGCCTGAACGCCCTTCCCAAGAATACATCCAAATCCCCAAGGGGTTACTAGTTTGTCACGGGTTCTAGGTAACACTTGAACACCATATCTACCCAAACCCGACATAACAACTAAGGGTCGGTCAAACAACAGGCACCCACTGGGTCCCTCAAGTCAAACACTGAGGAGGCAACATACTCGGATCCTCCAGGTAAACACGAGCGAAGGCATCTAACACAGGATACTTAGTGAAGATTAATGGATTAATCCTACATGAGATCCTTAATTTAAGGACAATATAGGAATTCTATAACATGGGTCCTCTCAAAGGAAAAATAGGACAGAGATCCTACAAAGGACTCCCTAGGTCATCACACTAGTAAAGGTCTCCCTCAGGGGATCCTTGGGAGTACCCAGTCTCATGGCCTCATAGGCATGAAGGGAACATCTCACAAAGGGAAAGTCCCTTGTAGCATAGTTTAAATGAGATATCTCACAACTGAACTCATATTAAAGGTCTCAACTATGTTGTTCCGGACACCAAACCTATCATCCACACCATGCCTCAGCCTCAGGTGACAACTGAACTCAATAATTGGAGGAAGAACCACTCCATTTAGATATAAACCCCCAAAATTCATTTATATGACCTCTAAATGTCAAAATGATTCCACCATTACGATCTATGAGTAAAAACGCTCAAAATGGACTACTCACACGCCCTATTATGACTTTTAGGGTAAAAGTTATCCCAAAACAACTAAACTGAAGTAGTGCATGGTCATAACACATGGAAAGACCCATGGGGTCTGCATATGATATAGTACATGGCATGTAATTTACTGTACATAGTGTGTACTTTTAAAAAAAGTCACTCTATGTGTGTTTTCACCCAAACACATTCCCATGTGTCACTACACAACATGTACTTATAGTACACGGTGTGTACTCCTTAAAAACCACTATTCTGTGTTTTATTTCACACAGCCGGTCACACGACCACCCACTACACAGTGTGTAATCAATGTTCTTAGAGTGTAAATAAGAAAAAAATTTCTTCCCCCAATGGGAAGAACACTTGGCATGTTCCCCTGGAATGCACACCGTGTATTCTGGGTTTTCTGACGGGAAATCCCTCAAAATGCCTGAAACGCCCGTTTCCCCCCCCGAAACAACAGATCCGGCCTCAAGGGGCCACACGTAAGTAATATAAGGCATTAAAGACTTGAATAAACCAGTTTAAAAGGAATCTATGGAAAAAACATAAACAGACTTACCTTCGGGCAGAAACTGCCGAAGCTTCGCTTGATTTCACGACTCACCATTGTCACACGCCGACTCAGTGTATCAAGAGCATCGAATTAGTACCCCTCTTACCACTCATGTCTCTATATTTATCAAAATCCAATTCACCCCAAAAAACATTAACAAGGTGGAGTCATAGGATATGTGTTACAGGAGGAGGAGGAAAGAAGAGATGGAAGAAAAGAAAAGAAAAGGAAAAGAAGAAAAAGGGGATCGGGCCGGCCCCAGCGACCAACATGAGTTTATGCCTTACCTAATATAAAATCCCCATTATAGACTCAAAAAAATAGATAGAATCTCAATCCTACACTCTATTTAAAAGATATTGATCAATGAACATGCACAAATAATTTATTTTTTAATTTAATAATATTAAATATTTAATATTCCGCTAAAATTCGAACAACTCAGATTTCTTCCAAACTCTAATACTAGGGTAAACATATTATTTTGGGACAAATAGAGTTGTTATAAAATTTTTCAGAGATCATATGATAGGGAAAATAGACAATTTTACCCCTCACTAGAATCCAACAGCAAATGTTCAAATTTTTGTTCAAAATGACAGTCCAGAAAAACATGGGTTCTTACAATATTTCCACCATAAACCTTCTCGTCCCAAATAATCCCAATGAAAAGACCAGAAACCGTTCTCCCAAACTGAGCATTTTCACAACCAATCTATCTAGACCATCCAAAGACTAGCCTTATTGCATTAACAACAACCTTTTACATCGAAGATATTTAACTACGACCAAAGAGGTACTCCCCACCATAGGAATACCCTTTTCATCATCTTAAAAGAAACAACTGAGCTCAAAAGATCCTATAAAACATTGAACATTAACCTAAACAAGGAAAACCACTCTGAAATGGCCAATGGTTCACTATCCACTATTTGGCTTTCCATACACTGCTCCGAGAGCACAAACAGAACAAGTTCCATCCTAAAGAGGGATGTATATTAAGAAAGAAAAAGGAGCTTGATTTAGGGTCGAAGCTCTCTTTGAAAACTAAAGATGATTTGAGATAATGCATGATTGTCTCTTACTGGAGTTCACTAATATTTCACCAAAAACATGACTAGCTACCTCTGAGCCATGATAACATCCTACCCGAACCTGACCGAGATTCAAGCACGGGTCATCCATTTCACTACAATCCGACATTTCACAATGTCACCTCTACAACATAAGGACATTCCATCAAAACTTTTGGGATCCAAGTAAAATTAAAGTCTTGAAACATCGGTCCTTGGGTCACACCCAACCAATCACCAATTTAGATTAAAATGATGCCACATGTAACAGAAACATTAGAAACACTTGACGACCATGCCCGGCACCCGAGTAGTCCTTCCCGTCGAATCCATTCAGGAAAAACAAGCATCACCAAAAGGCATTGGAAATCACGATCCAACCATTCACACACAGGTTTCCCTAGAACAGAACAGAAATCGACCTATAAGGGTTCAACTCAAAACCATGTGTCTCGAGGTCTTCTACCTAGATCTACAGAACAAGCCTCGCAACTAGGTCACAATGTCTATCCACCTAGCCCAAAATTTCCAAAACCACTCAAAAGATGGTAAATATTAGAATGACCAAAGAACTCCAAATCCAAAAAACAGCCTAATAGGTCCCTAATCCTCTCTGAGCATTCTGAGAAGGAACTACTCCCTACAGTTCACAACCCAAGAAGAAGAGAAACTGAATTGACACTCATCGGGTATCCGTATATAGAAATACCACAAGGAGGTCCAGTTCACAAGGAAATACTTGGTATCTATCGACATAATTCTCAACGATACTACTAGATAACCATAGAACTGAGAAACAACACCCAATAAGGGTTAAGCAGAAAGGAATCACGTGCCATATCGACCAAATGGGGTCAATGGGCCTCCTATGCATGAGGACTGATTCATCATCCTCACACCAATGCCTTAATGTAGATCCACATAACCTGCCATCCGAGTAAAATGTATCTATATGTATACCCAAAGGTCTCAGTCATCACTAAAAACACACACTAGTAGGCCTATATGATGTGAATCCTGCGTGCCTATTATGATGCATGAAATGCCTCTTTCCTTTTCCAGCCAAGAGTCAAAATCAATCCCTGGAATATTAACGATGTCCATGATCCAGAGATCCATAGTAAATAAAAACACCACACAACATGTGCATCGCTCAAGGAAAAAATCATATACAACTATAACATCGCAAAATCAGAACAACAATCCCAAACCCTGGCAACCAGTACTTTTTACTGGAATAAGTGTTCTCAAGAAACTAGTCTGATATCTATCATAGGTTCTAACAAATTCCTAATACTACTATCTACAATATCTCAAATATTAAAGACCAATAAATGAAACTCATCTGATACCAATTTGTAATGACCCGGCCCAGAAGCCACTAACCAGTGCTCCGAGCCAGTTCTCCAAAAGGCCTCAAGTATGCCCCCCCCCCCCCCCGTACGCCAGAGGCTGCTGACTAGCAACGAGGGCCTAGGGTGTGATAGCGGGGAGATTTTGCCCTCATACCAGAGTAACCAACAATGGAAATAACTAACTATCATACCTAACATAAAGTAAAAAGAGTACTAAAGAAAGAAATAACTGAAATAGAACAAGATGAAATAGTTAAATGATGGTAAATCCCAAATACTTGTGCAATACAATATAACACTGGTCACCCACCAAGCGGACCATATAGATACAAGTACAAAAGAAACTGAAAGTAAAAGTATAGTGATCAACTACTAAATCCAAGCCAATCCACGTACCCGATCTACAGACACTGTCAAACAGCAACAACCCGATTAGTAAGACCACTCAAGTAGCTCTTCTCAATCATGCAACACTAGGCCTCTGCCCTATCCACCATGATACTCGTGCAAAACCTAAAAAATCATACATAAGGTATACACTTACACCGAGCTGCACATATAGGGGTGAGAAATAATCTCAGTAGGGTACCCGAAAAAGAAACCTATAACTGTGCTGCTCAAGTTATGCAATAGAAATGTGCTCAGCCTTTTGGAACACAACAAATGGAAGTAAACCAAACATGCAACCATAGTCGAACTCAGGGTATGTAATCCTTGTCAACTAGGAAAGTGCCACCATGTATATCCATATCTATATACGTACACATGTATAGTCTCATACCTGTACACATATACATAAATATGTCTATTTAGGATTAGGTAAAACAAATAAAAAGAAACCATATCAGCAATCGATCCTTGGGACCATATGCCTGATCTCTTATACATCAAGTGAAAGGGCATTGAGCTGGATGTTCTACCACTCAAGTCATGTATCACTAAGTCGATCTATGGGACTGTAATCCCATTGACATGTACCTGCTTCGAACAACAATTGAATTATATCTCTGAACAAGATAAACAAAAACAAGTATCCCTCTGGGATGTACTCACAGCATGTCCCCTCTGGTTCAACCAATCCAACACAAGAAAAACATTGGGGTGTACTGATAGCATAACCCCTCAGGTCCAACCAATCAAACACAATCAACGCTCTGAGATGTACTCACAGTCTATCCCCTCTAGTTCATCTTTAGCGAAGACTCTTTGAGGAAGAACTCACCATCAATTCCACATATAGTCTCGTATCGGTAACTAAATGTCGCTCTTGAGAAGTACTCAACATAAAATTCCCCATGTGGCCCGCATCAAGGAACTGCATACCCTCTGAGGGAGTACTCAACATCCATCCCCCCTACAGTCTAGAAACGTAAAAGTAAACAGACACTCTGGAGAAGCCCTGAACGTCCATTCTCCCTATACTCTACTACACCAGGTTCTCAGGGCCTTATGTAAGTCAATCGTGCAAAAATTATATATGGAAACCAAAGTAAAACATAAGAACTACATGGCTATTAGTCTACAACATATCACAACATGTCAAATAAAAACACTCCATCCTAACAATACTAGGCTTGGAAAACAAATCATCCTAACAGGAAATGTTAGACCAAATGGTCAATATCAAGCAACATGTGAAAACACATCCACAGAAAGGTAAATAACCATATTCACAATCAAACCACCTATAATCAGGAACATGGGAATAGTAGGCATCCAATCAAATGATAAAGACGTCTCGTGTCAGGCTAAACAACCACCAACCAGGAAGGACCTCTGGTTACCACTACAGCATCAACAAACCAATTCATATATAAACAAACGAGTGAGGGTGTCCAAAACACACAACCCAATAATATATCCAAATCCCCAAGGGTTTACAAGTTTGGAATAGGTTCTATTTGACACCCAAACACCATCTCTAACCAAACCTAACTTAACAACTTAGGGTCGATCAAACAACAGGCACCCACTGGGTCCCTTAGGTCAAACACTAAAGAGGCATCAGACTCAGGATCCTCCAGGTAAACACGACCGAAGGCATCCTAAACGGGATCCGTAGTGATGATTAATGGAGGAATCCTACACGGGGTCCTTAAATGAAGTAAATATGAGTATTCCATAACATGGGTCCTCTCAAAGGAAAACATGAGAGAGGTCCTACAATGTACTCCCAAGGTCAGCACACAAGTAAATACATCCCATAGGGGATCCTTGGATGTTCCTGGTATCATAGCCTCATAGGCTAGAAGGGAACATCTCACAAGGGGAGATTCCTCTGTAGAATATGTTACATGAGATAAACCACAACTCATCTCATATTAAAGGTCGCAACTATGTTTTTCTGGACACCCAACACATCATCCACGCCAAGTATCACTCTCAGGTGTTAATTGAACTAGATAACTAGTGAAAAAACCTCTACATGTAGATGTAATGCCCAAAAACACCATTTAGATGAAATTTAAATTTCAAAATTATTCACCATTTCAATCTATGTGGAATAACGCTCAAAATGGACTACTCACATGCACAATTCTGACTTCCAAGGAATAAGTTATCCCTAAACTACTAAACTGAAGTAATAAATGGCCAAAACACATGGCCAGACCCATGGGGTATACCTGTGTAATAATACATGGCATGTACTATTCAAAAAAGTCACTCCATGGGCGTTTTCACCCGAACACATGCCTATGTTCCACTACACGGCATGTACTTCTAGTACACATCGTGTACTCCTTAAAAACCAATATTCTGTGTTCTATTTCATACGGTCTGTCCCACGACCACCCACTACACCACGTGTACTCAATGTGGATGGCATGTATATATGAAAATATTCTATTCCAGGAATTTGAAGAACACAAGGCGTGTTCCCCTAAAACACATGTTGTGTATTCTGGGTCTTCCGATAAGAAATCCCTCAAAACGGATGAAACACTCGTTTTTCACCCCAGAATCAACAGATCCAGCCTCAACGGGCCACAAATAAGTAATATAAGGATGGATTTAAAGTCTTAGAAAAACATATTTATAGGGGATCTATGGAAACAACATAAAAGGACCTACCTTCGGGCGGAATCCGCTGAAACTTCGCTTCATTTCACAGCTCACGGTTGCCGCAAGCCGACTCAGCATGTCGAGAGCTTCGAATCGGTACCCCTCTTTCATCCCAACTCTCTCTTTCTCTTTATCAAAGTCTAATTCTCCTAAAAGGACAATTCAAATGAGGAGGCATAGGATACATGCACAAGGAGGATGAGGAAAGAAGATAAGGAAGAAAAGAAAAGAACATGAAAAGAAGAAAAAGGGGCCCAGGCCGGCCCCAGTGCTAGGCATGAGTTTATGCCTTCCCTAGGATAAACTACCCATTCAGGAACCAACAACGTAGATGGAATCTCAATCCGATTCTTTGTTTAAAATTTATTGACCAACGAAATAGCACAAATAATTTAATATTTAATTTAATAATATCAAATATTAAATATTCTGATAAAATTCAAACAATTCATTTTTCCTCCAAACACTTGTCCTAGGGTTAAATCCCTATTCCAAGACCAACATAGATGGTATAAAAATTATTTGAGATCTGTTGGTAGGTTAAAATGACCATTTTACCCTTCGTGAGCATCCATCAACAATAATTCAAATTTCTGCTCAAAACGACAGTTTGGAAAACCACAGGTTCTTAAAAAATTATTCTCCCATGAACCACTAAAATCCAAAACACATGAATGTAACATATCATAAAAAATTTGATTAGTATACATGGATTGGAAACCATTCAATGGATGAAAGGCTATACTCAGAAGAACCTATGATCCCAATTCCTTTTGAATAACCATCCAAAACCGACATGTGAAATTATGATCTCTATGAGAAATGATACTCTTTTGAACACCATGAAAATAGACTGTCTAATTAACATATAAACTACCATGATCCTCAACATTGAATCTATCCATGATATGAACAAGGTTTTTTACCTCTTATTGTCTATCAATGATCAACAATACTTAATCATTATTTCCCGATTATTGGAAAATCCTTCCATAAAATTCAAAGGGAAATCATCCTATTTTCATTCTGAAATTGGTATAGGCTAAAATAGTGTATGAGTCCTCTAATGCTTGTCCTTCACCTACTAACATTTCATAAATGACACAATAAAGCTATTACATACTTATTTATTTCAGGTCATAAGTACTTTCTTAAGAGATCGGGATATATATTTTTCATCCCTATATGTACCATCCATCTCGAAGCATAATAATATTTCATTATCTCCTCAAAAAACCCTGCTGAGCCCATGCTCCTCCATAGATTAGAAGAAAATATTTGCTATAAAGAGACCATCCCGATGGTTCACCCAAAACATATAAACTAACTATCAGAGTTAAACTCTACATATCAAATAAATTCATGATCCTGGTCTGGTAAAAAATAATGGGTAAAAAATATTTTTATGTTAATGTTACTTATCCATGAGGCCTCAGAATATCTATATGCATGTCTTTATAGAGTTCCATTATCCACCACATTCCGTAATACTCCCACACTATATCAATAAACATCTTCTGGCATTATTAGTTGATAATAATGATTCCCTTTCGATGATTTTAAGTCAACTTGAAGTATAAATACATTAGATGCATGTCCCACCAACTATATTGATATTTCAAGATCCACTGAGAAAATATATACTTGAGGATCTTATAGTTCACGTAGACCAGAATAATGTCCCCCAAAATATGGTGTCTCTAGTATCTCAGGGAACATACCATCATATCTACCTCTCGATAATGAGTCATGTCACTCAACTCTTGTGGTATCAGATGTATGGTTCTATAAGAAACCACACGATCCTCTTAAATTAGAACTACATAGAGTCTGAATCATGATGCATCATAAAATAATGTATATTCCTTAATAGGAATTCCTAAAATGAGGATTAGTGAAGAGGTCACCCTACCCTTCATCTACTGAAAGTATCTCTCTCAATAATCTATCCAAAAAAACATCACCCCATTCTTTTCCAGCCAGAACATCAATGTTTCTAGAAATGAAATTTTCTCAACAACATGATGATAACATCCTACTAAACCTTGAAATATAGTAATCCCAAAAACATTATAGGGTCACTCCAAATATATAATGTCCACAACAATATTTGGGTTCACTGAAACACAATCCTCTAAAAAGATATAAAACAAGAAGTTAACTTTATCAATATTAAATCTACATTCAGTCAGCATTATGTAAAGACAAGGCACTCTTAATGTACTCAAGAAAATATCAAGATAATTGGCATTATCATTTTCCAGATGGGAGTACACTAAGATAGCCACAACAAAAGCCCCTCAAACTAGTCCATAAAACGATGAAATATATGATTCATCATGTCCTTGAAAATCACTAAGGTGTTAGTCAACCCAAATGGCATAACTATGAACTCCTATAAGGCATACTAGCTATTCGAAATAGTGTACAGTGTATATGATGTTTTCACCCTCAAAGGGATGTTTCACGATCTCAAATTAATCTTGGAGAAGATCTTATAATCTCTTGGTTGATCAAATAAACATTGATTCACGTAGGATAATACTCGTTCTTAACCATCATCTAGATCAACCACCAATAGTTCACGCACTAGAGAAATGTCCAATAAAAAATCCCGGAAAAAAAAATTGAGGACTATATACTAACACACATAGATGTATGAAACCATTATCTTACAAATCATCGAACAAAAAATTCAACTCCTAACGCTCTTCTAGTTCTATCCTATAAGGTGTAATATAAATTCAATATACTCATGACACCAAATCGATATGGACACAATATTCTACTCGAGTGGTTAGCCATATAACACGCTAGGTAAGACCTTATAAAAATGTTCTACCACTAGAGGAAAATCATCATTATACATTCCACCACATTTTTTTTCTAGACTTTCCATCTGAACAATGATACAATCCAATCTAGCCAAAATTTATCTGACATGACCATCTTGAAGATGAAACTCACCATTGTGAAAAGAGATGACTCCTTCTGGAGATAAAAAGATAAATCTTCACTAGTAAGACTCGTTATGATCATGGTATTGAATAATATATTTTTTATGTTGGATGAAATTGAATCCTATAGTTTCAAAAAAATGGTTTCCAAAATAAAAGGTATCCTATAATTTCTAGAGGATATGCATTTCAATTTTTGAAATTCTTTAGCCACACTCCCAATAGTGTTTTGATGGTCTAGACACTATCCATGCATTCCACAACAATTGAAAACCCATTTGAAATAGAGGAAATTTAATGAATTTGATGATCCTGTAACATAAAATTGAAAGAAAGGGTAGATTATATATGAATCATAACATTGATGGTAGAAGGTCCTATATTTAAACTAGTTTTAGTATACTATATAGAATGTAGCTTACTTGGACCTCTTCCAATAGTTCTTGTATAACTCCCACATTTTTTTCCTTCTACCATGTATGGTTGATCCTACACTAGGGTACCACATACCCTTCCTCAACATGAACATCCTTCGAGACCCCATCTACCATTTTTCTAAGGGGAAGCTATGTCCTTCCAATAATATGGTACCATTCATGATATCCTGCCACCACTCTACTTCTAAATTCCCCTAGATAACCCTTGAAGGTTACCCGACCTTCCAAAAAGAAGAAGTTCTAAAATAGAATACATACATTGAGTCAAATTATGAAAAAAATTTATACACTAATAACAATGAAAAAATAATTTTCTATAGATAGATTTCCAATTCCATGGAAGATCATCCCACTATTATTTTGGAAATAAATATTGTTGTGTAACTTCTATCTGATAAAAGAAGAGCTCCTCGTTTTCCCTGCAGAAGTATCTTGACTATTGATTGGGGCCACTCCCAGATTCCCTTCTGTGATGAGAGCCTGATTCATCATGTCTGAAAAGAAACTGAAGTGAAAAACATTCACCTCTAACTTGATCTCATAGCGAAGCCCATTCTATAAATACCTCATCCTAATAGACCAATCAGCTAAATATTATGGTGAAAATCACTAATGGTTATTGAAAAATACTTCATAGTCCATCACTAACTTTACCTCAAGTGTTTTTTGAGTGAATTTGTGATCCTTTTCATATATAAATGTTTCATGATAGAACTGACTCATAAAATTATCATCCAATTCTTTCTAGGATAATTCATCATACATCCTATTTTTCTCTACTATGTCCCACCAATGGTAATATGGTCCAAAACTCATGTATGAAGAATTCCTCACCCAATTATCTATTGTTGTCTCAAGGATCTTAAAGATTAGCTAGAATAACTCAATCTATAGCTCTGCAACATGTCATTCCCCCTTTCCAGTGAATGTAGTCATATGATTCTACTAAAACTTTATTTTCATCTTAGATATCGAGGATATAGTGTAAACAATATCCATTTCTATGGATAACATGACCCTCATAAACCTATAACAAAGCTGAATATCCATAGTATCCTTACAAACTAGAGGAATATCTGGTTCATCTACATTAGGAGTATGTTGTTTACTATTCTTTTGATCCTCAATTTGAATATGATGATGAGTCATTTTCATTATAAGATAAAAAAACTCCTTATAATACTAAATAACAACAAGGTAAACCAAAAAAAGTGACAAAATAGAGAACCCATGGATAATGGACTCTCCAAAATGTCCTAACAAGTTAATTATCATGATATAATGGTTCATTAATTTCACTTATAAGATATAACAGGCTTATCATTTCACAGTTCATAGAAGAAAATATATCAAATGTGATAAATTTGTCCCTCCCATGAAAAATGATTGTCAATATATATCCCTGTATTCATATCATGATTCATGCATACTCATCTCAGACCATATGAGACCATTAGTATTAATATCAAGAAATAATAACATCACAGAACATATAAATCACACAATGTGAAATAATACCAACCGAATGATCAACATGAAAAAAAATCGCATCCATGGGCACTGGGATTTCCCCTATACAAGGCTAGGTAATCCCATGAGCAAGATTAGTAAAAAGTCCTGACACATCCTAGTCTATGATGACCTTCTTAAAATTGTAATTTAATATAAAATAACAACCATCTACCTCTAATAACACTTTGTAATCCCCCTCAATCCATAAATCTCTCTTTTTTCTAAATCATGTTGGTTACTAAACCTCAAGTACTCCTTCCCATATCGTATAGGTTGCAGAATATCGTGAGGGGTGTAAAAAACAAAGTAGGGATACTATACCCCTTTTTACAATGTTTTAATACAGTTAAGATAAAAAATATTAGTGTCACAAAAATAGAAAAAATAGTACATCATTGGGGATAAATCATACATTAAAATTCAATGAAATAATACAATAATAATAATATAATAATTTAGTGATAATATTTAATGTTTTAAAATTAAAATAAAAATTAATACAAATATAAGTCCATTTTGAAAAAAAAATAAACTCAAAAGACCCTACTTTTGAACCCCATGTTGGTCCCACCTCCAAGTTCCCATCCATCCAACAATCAACAACCAAAAACATGGTCCTTTACCCTTTTCCAAACCTCCAACCATGTTAACTTCTCAGGTACCAAACAGAGTCCTAAAAAAGGAATGAGTAAAACTAAGTAGGTAAACCCCACAATGTCTTAAAATCCCAATATGAAAATATGCTCATGCAATAATGTAGTATTCAAGTGTACTGATTAATCAAATAACAAAATTAAATAATCAACAAATTTCAGTACAATACAATAATATCTCCATGTATATATCACAACTATTCCAATCATAACCACAATTCTATTGAATAATCACATAACTAGGAAAATCTCGGTAATAATTATAGAATTACTGGTAAAATCCCATTATATATGTATTTTAGAATTAATATGTGATGTTCTTCATTTAATAATATCTTTTTCACTAGGAATATTCTTTTATATTATAATTTCAGAATCATCGGACATAGACCTTTATTTATTAATTTCTGAATCACCACATATATACTTTAGCATGTGCATTTTAGAATCACTAAACATGAAACTCTATATAATCATTTTTTAAAAAATCACAAAAGATGTCACAATTAAAAAAACAACACAACATGATAACGTAACACACAATTGTAAATTCATTCTATAACCCTTTTTCTTTCCATTATCTATTCATTAATTAAAATACAACACAATATATTTCTATTCTATCTTATAGACAAATTTTATATCAAATTCTCACTAGTCATTCAATAATTAAGAATTATAATTTCCATGTGGACCCTATCACAAGAAATAAATTGAGGTCTCATGTTCTTATAAAACATGTTTTTATGCCATTAACCAGTTCTTTATTATTCATGTGTAGGATAACCCAACGGGATGCAACTGTCTTGGTCCTGACACTACTGGTCCAATTGGATCTATGGATTAGTCTAAATACATGATTATATTAACCCAATATTCTGTTAGTTAACTCTTATAGTGTAATAGTGAAATAACATAATATTAAAAATACTTAACAAAATAAAAACAGACTGTAGGTTGTTTCTATACACTACATAAATTTATTTGGTGATTTAGGAAACACTCCCAACTGAAAATTCAAAAAAGGAATAAAGGTGAAAACAATCACAAGATGAGACCTTTATAACAAAAGATCAAAACTCAGTTCACCCAAGGTCAATAAATTACACTGTGATAAGGGATAATGAGTTTATGATGAGGTAAAACCATATAAAATAAACTCAAATGATATTAAACACATTATAAGGATGATTGGAAGGGAATTAATGGATCCAAATCACATGGATTGACCCTAGGAATCGAGAGTGGGAGCTACATGGTGGACGAGAAAGAAAAAATCACAATGTGGATTTAAATCGCTTGTCCTAAGAGACTCACAATGTGGAACCCATTCATTACATGAATTTTAAGATTTACAAGATACATTTAAAAACATGTCACCTCCAATTAAAATAACCCCAATCGATCATTTTATGATGTGAACCAGTTTCAAGCATGAACCCATTTCAATCCCTATACTAGTTCAGGGATACTACATGAGAAATAATTTCACAAAATGTTTTCCATTAACAGCATGAATGTCTACAATAGAGATCTCTCATCCTAGATCTTATATGAATAACATAAACCACATCAGAATTTCCCCAATCATCAAAAAACCCCACCCAATCTGATGACATGATTATAACCAAACTCTATTAATTCTAATAATCTTACATCCCTAAAATTTGAAACATTACCCCAAAACAAACTATTCATCCTTAAGAAACTTGACCACCAAGGATTAGATAAGAAGGAAAATATGAAGGAAAAGAGGTTCCGCCAATAACTCTAGGAGGGATATATAGGGAAAATGATGAGATCTTATATGAGGAATTATGTGGATATATAGAACCAAGACCCAACTATATTATAATGTCCAAATAATTTCTCATAAATAAAATGATCGATTTAATTCAGGAATAATATGACATACAAAAAAATATCCTTATTGAATAAAAAAATTTGACATTGAATATTTCCATATACAATAATATAACAATAACTATAAAACACTGTGTGTAGAAATAATATTTTATTTTAGGAATAAGCATATATATGATAAATAATATAGATATTTAGGGGAAATTTAATGTCTAATGATAATATGAATGTGAATATTTCATGGGAAAATAATGACTATAAAAATGAACCGTGAATTGTATGGTCAATACCTTCCCTAACCACAATGATTATAAACCATATAGATATATAATAATGATAATATCAATACAATATATCCCATGTAGATCATAATTACAATAATGGATTGATGTATTTTATTAATATATCTATAAAAATATTTATAAAAATAAATTCCTTAGGAAAATTTCATTTTTTACATTGAAAGTAATTTCCAAAATAAAATTTCCCAAATTTTATTGAAAAAAAATTCTATCAAAATAAATTCTGATTATTATAAATAGAGATTTAAAAAATTTATTGGTTATGATGTTGAGATATTTCATACAGTCCATACACATAAAATTCTGATTCATTTCACATTTTCAGTAACAGCAAAACGAGCCTTCTCTAGAAAACAAATTGAATATTCCTTTCAAATAATTTTGTTAAAATTCATACATGGGTAATTTTTTTTCAAGTAAATCATTTTTATAGTTTTAAACTCATATTTGATTACATTTTTATAAAACATTAATTTTGAAGAAAATTTATTTTTGACCGATGAGAGAAATAAAGTAATATTTTATTTAAAATATTTTATCAATAATTTTAAGTAAAATAGATAAAAAATTAGTAACATTACATGAAAAATTAATAAATAACTAGAGGAGATTAAAATGGATGAGGTTTGTTATAAAATTATCTAATAATTTCCTTAAATGTAAATTCAATCATAAACAATTTTGATTAAAATGAGACAGTGAAATAAACCTATATAGTGATAGTAACATTGAATATAGAATTAAAAAAATGTTTTTTAAGAAAAGCAACCAACAAGGCTTCAGAAAATTAAAGAAAGGAAACATAGATTACAAAAGCCCTAAGGGAGGAAATTTATATTTATCTCTATAAAGGATAGGGAGCATCTCACGAGGAGCATTGGAATGATAGGTGCATGTGTCACTAGAGGACCCCATGTTTGCAAGGAAATCAGAATGTTGGTTTCCATCACGACAGACATCTGTAATGATATAATCCATTGAGGCATGTATATCAGGGAACTTAATCCATTTCGATGTGTAAAATAAACTACTTTGATGAGAGCCATCATATCTTCTTGAAGAGCTATGGCCAGTCCACATGTACCATGAACCCCTTCAAGTAAGTCACCATCATGATTTCTAAAGACAAAGCCATATCCAATAGGTCCTGGATTACCTCTCGAGGCTACATCCGAGTTATATTTAATCCAACCAACAAAATAAGGTAACTAGAAAGTAATGAAATTCATTACCACTTAGTTATCTTAATGTCAAATAATCTTGGATTGAATAATTTAAGAAAAATCATAAAATAAAATTATTTAAAATGGATTTAGGATATAAAATTTAATATGGTCATTATATATACCATATAAATTATATTAGGGGCATAAAATTACAATATTCCTCATTGAAGGGAAATTGGACCAATGTCCCCAACCCCAGGCTTCCGTTTAAATGAAAGTGAATGAAAAAAATTAATAATGGTTTTAATAATGTTATTAATTTATTTTAGTACCATATTTGTATTTATAATATCATATATGCCTCTCTTGTAAAATTTTACAAATTATTTATTAATAATATTTCACTATTTTCATTGTTTTGGGAGCTACTTATCTTGTATCCTCATGCGTGTTTTTTCATGGATGTTCTGATTATTGTGTATAATATATAGATTAATCAAGTCCATAAATAATTTAATTTTAAAAATATAAAATTTTCCATTAAATTCATTTCTATAATCATTCTTTATGGCTGGACAATGAAAAATAATAGTATTTCTTTGTAGAGATGATTGGTCGTGTGTGCACATGATTGATGATATCATTCCACTAATGAATGAAAGGTTAATGAGTTTGATATTTTATTAATTTTAAACCATAAATATATTATCATAAATATCACATATATTCATTAAATGTATCCCTCTTACATTCCATGTAATGCATATGTGAAAAATAAAGAACATCGCTTCACGAGGAGGTAGTCTGTCGTGCACACAATCGAAACTATCTTATTTTAAATGGAATAGAATGTAAAAAAGTATATTTTATTTATATATTACAAAAGTTTATTAATATAATTAATATTATATATACATATATTAAATTCATCATCATTTGAAAATGTTATATGTGTTGATGGAAAATGGTTTACATCAGTTCACAAGTCAGTAATCCTCCACACACATGATCGATGATCTCATTTTCTAATTTATGGAGGTGGAGATGGATAAATATTATGTTATTAAATAACAATATATTATTATATGGGGTATACTCATGTAATTATATTTTATGTTATAATACATAATAGAAGGAGGAAAATAATAAATAAAACAAAATAGGTTCATTAATAAAATTACCTTCTCGTAGAGAAACATCTTTTAGATCTCCACTTAAGGACCCCAAGGATGGTACATTGGGATGTATAAAATAATTATGATTTGGATATGGATTTTAACGATATTTTTGTTGGAATAGGTTGGGGAAATGGATTTATAACTATGAATAAGTGAATGGAGGGAGTCGCCTTTTATAAGTGTGGGAGAGGACACATATGAATGTTTTGAAATTAATAAAATGTACCAACATTTTTCATATAAGAAATGGTGAAAAAATGGTACATTATCAAAAAATAAAGGTTTAAATGTGAATATATATCTATAAAAGTGGTTTTGTACACATATTATGTGATTTTTAACCCATATCTTTTTAGTTTAAACCCCCAATAAACCCATTTTTATCTTAATAGTAGTGAGTAATTTTTACTACATTTACTATTCATAATGATAAAAATTAATTTTACACTATTATATAATATAAAATATTCAAATTTTAAATATTTAATCCATTTTTATAAATTAAATTTCATATAGGTAGAATTCAATTTAAAATTAAACCCACAGACGCGTCCAAAAAATGAATTTTGAAAAAAAAACATTCAAAAAACAAAAATTATATATAGTGAAAATTAACAATATAAATATTTAATAAATTATAATTTTGAATAATTATAATATAATGGAACTAATTTTTTGTTTAATTTTGTTTATCAAAATGAAACATGTAAATTAATTAAATGAAAAGGTAGTTAAAAAGATAATTATTTTTACTATTTATCAAACAGTGGTAAATTTTAGAAAAATACAAAAGAATAAACATAAGATAAGTTTCAAAATATGATATAAAAAATTAAGTTACTTTTTTAAAATTAAATTTATAAAACAATTTTATGATTAGTAAACATGAACTGACAAAACCACACAATTTAAATGAATACAGTTTTTCAGAAAATAATAATTTTTCTTTCAGATGATTTTAATTTTAATTTATAATCAATAGATAACCAATGGATATTTTATAAATTATTAAACCTTATAATTTTAATAATATTATTATTATTATTTTTACTTAGATACTTATTTCCTATGTTATAATAATTACATTTAAAAAAATATTTTAATAGATTATTGTGTTTTATTTAAACCAGATGTTGCATGCATCACAAGCTATTAAATAGATTGAATTTATTTTGAAAAATATATAATAATTTTATTGATTGTTACATTATTGTATAATATTTTATTTTATTATCATACATGATACTAGGACAAATTTCATTCTTTTAAACTCTCCAGGTGTTACACATATCATGAAATTACCCTATAATCATGTTGGGTGTTCCCCCATCTATGTGGTATAATATATTTTTATACATGGCCTATAACATTTAAATATTATGTGACCTTTAAAAATAATATGGTTTTAACCCATATTCATAGTTGTATAATTATTTACATATCACAAGAATTTTTAAACATCACATAAATTTTTACCCATGACTAGTAACCTCAACATATTAAACCTTATATAACAACCAGACCAACCATTACATATCTCATGCACTAAAGCTATTAAAGACCATTATTTATCACTGATATAACCTAAAAAAATTGATAATATTATCAATGAATTTTCCCTTTCTCATTATATGAATGTGTCATATTAAGCCATGTAGTGTCATATAAATCACATGGACTATATAATAAAACCATCCACATTTTATTATATTGAACATTACATTTACAAAATTAATATATCAATAAGTATGAATTCGTTTGAAATATGATAAAAATAAAAAATATGAAAATTGTAATATGAAATAATTGATATAATTTACCCCATAGATTAGTCACACTGTTAAATAACCCTGAAGAAGTGATACTAAATATAAATAGGACTATATTCGTTTAGAAAATGAAATTATATATTATCATGATGGAAAATAAATATGAATTATGAATGAATGAGATATGAGGTTTTTATAGAAGGGTGGGAAACCGTTTTACTATTTCAAATATAGTAACTGGAATAGTATGTTTACCGTTGGAATAGTAATTTGACACTTTGAAAAATAAGAAGACGACTAAAATAGAATCCATAACTATTTAATTATTAAATAATGTCCAGTTTCCTTATAAAATGAATGTATGATATATTTATATAATGATTGATTTAATTTTTTTCAATGGATAAAATAAGTATTTTGTTTTTTTTGTAAAATAAACGAGATTTATTTTAGTTTTCATAAAAACACAATGTTATAAAATAAAAAAAATATGAATTTTTTTCATCAATTAACATTAATATTAATTATAATTATATTTTCATTCTATTAAAACTTAAATAAATTAGCAATGTATTAAAAATTTATTATAAATTAAAAAAATGTAATTTTGAAAATAAATAAATATTTTATTAAAAATTAATTAAATCATATTTATAAAATAAATAAAAAATTACTTTATTTCTTGAATCTATGCACCAAACATTTCTCACTTTGAATTTTATGTTTTTTATAAAATATTAGATTTTTAGTGAATAGTAAAATACAGATTATAAGCAAATACCTGAATTTATGAGTGATGAATGATGTGAGAAGATGTTATTTAGAAATGTAATAAATTAATTACATTACATAGTCACATGAATTACCAATATTGGATGTTTTAGGAATATAAATTTACTTATAAATATAATTTTAAAAGGGCCCCTCTACCCCATTGTAAACAACACCCTTCACCTCCACTACTCCATACACCTTCTAATCCAAAAAGCATACCTACTGTCTACCCGATTTTTTTACCAATCCACCACCACAAGTTCAGATGTCCTTAATCTCACAAAACAGAATATTGGGGATTTTTAAGGGGATTCCTAAGAGGAGACTTCCAATAGAAGAGGTAAATTCAGAATTAAAGAACGATCAATAAATTTATTCTTCTAACACCCCAATATGTTTTCCATTATTTGTGATATAATAACATAAGATTGCAAAATATAATAATATTCTATTATTATTGGGTATTATCTATAGTCTACTATCACCTCAACTGATTATAAAATTAAAATTTTCATCATAATATGGTTGTCTCAACACCAATGTCAACAACATACTTCATCATTATACCCAAACTTTATTCCTAATTATAGTAATAATGTTTTGATTAAAATTTATTATAATAAGTTTTTTATAACATTTTTAATGTTATTAATGTATTAATAATTAGTTAATTAAATATATAATATATAGTTCATGATGAACCATAAATATTTCTAACTGAACAAACCATATTATGATAACATTTCTTCCAAATGAATCATCCCTATATATGAAAAAAATTGATATTTTGGGATATTTAATTTTCTAGGTTGAAATGAATTTATTTTCATTTCACTTGTAGAGTTTTAACCCCATTTTGATAAAACATAAAAAAAATTCATGTATTCCACCATAGATTCATTATACAAATTACCCTGGGATAATTGAAACATAAATTATAACTTAATTAAATGCTTCTAAATTAAAAGAAAATAAAGAAAATAAATAAATTATATTTTAATAAGTTTCTCAATCATGTTTTTAATAAATCCTATTTTTTATACAGTTGGTCAAGTCAATGTGTTGAATGAATTTGGACATGAGGTATATGATCTCTCTACACCACTATATTCTATCATGGTTATTATTTCTCTCTCTTATTCACATTCATTGTCCATAATTCTTATTTACTTCTTTGATATTATTTATATGTCCCACAACTATAAACCTAGTTTAATTTACCTTTATGTGTTTGTGATATATATGTTATAATGGTTCTGTTCACAGTCACATTCGTTGAGAAGAGACAATTAGAGAAAAGATATCTGTTTTATAGCCTCATTTCATGTATGATACAATAAAATGATTTTATCATTCCATAGTATATAAATAATCCATTAATTTTATAGAAAATTAATTTACATGATTTTTGTTTTAATAGAAATTTTTATGTTCTTACTCTCTATAATTATTTGTTACCTTTTTTGGAAAAAATAAAATATATAAAAGATATTTAAAAAATTATCAACTATTTTTTTTAAAATATACATGTACTTAATATTCATGTCATATATTTATTTTTTATCTATAAATATCTATGAATTTTTTAATCCATTATATCATGGAATTAATTATGATATTATAATTGGTTATGTTATAAGATATTATTCTGTGACCCATTTTCATTGAATCGGTATTTATTATGGTTATTCCTTACATTTGATATCCTTTTATCACACACATATTATTATTTTCCAGGTTAAGCATTTTTTCTCCAAAAAATATATTTGTCACTATTTTTATCTCATTTTTTATATTAATTAAAATTGATTATGAAATAATTCATAGAATATATTCATTAAAACTCACATTACATTATTAATTCAAAACATGAACATTACAATAAAATCATATAAAACTATATACTTCACCCCTTGTGTTATTACTCTCCATGGATAAAATATATCCATTCAAGGTGTATAACTCAACATGGGGTAATAAAAAAAAGCATAATATGACAACCATGATCTTTATTACACACTTAACATAATTTATTAAATAAATCCTTCACTTGATACAACATAGATGATCGATAGGTTTAGTGTCTTTGAGGATTAGGAACATTACATAACAACATAAAACATAAAACACAACATCTTATTGAATACATCATTTAATTGAAAACTACATTCCCTAATACTTAACACTGCATGGGATAACCTAAGGATATGAATACAAAAAGGGTGAGCTATAAATCCCAGTAAGGGAGAATGAAAAGCATAACATGAATATTACAATACATGTCAGTCAATAGTCTTATCAATGGAGGCAAGGGAAACATAAACATAAAGTCATGATATAGCATGATTATCATAACATGGAAATGTGGCAATAACACTTAACATGGTATTAGCATAATCCAATGCTCATTGCACATGGATCATGAGTAAACCCTCATTGCACTTGAATTATCATGAGTAAACCCTCATTGAATTTGACGTATCATGATACTAATATTTACCCAATGCATTGGACTGCTACCAGGGTGAATCCTTCTTAAACATTTCATTTCATGCATAAGTGTGCCACATGGTTCATATAACATGGAATCAATCAACATCATAAGTTATTTCACAATTAAATAATGTTGAATAAATACATGAAAGTACCATTCAATATGTATATGTGAATAAAGGTAAATACCATTGATAGAGACATTGGTATGGTATTCACTACACAATGCACTACGTGAAAAATATCCTATACCAATTGTTTGGATCCTTTGGTATAGGCCTCCAAACCGTTGGTATAGCTTATACAAATGGTTTGGAGAACCATTTCCAAGTAAGCCATAGGGATAGGTCTATACCAATAGTTTTAGAAAAACCGTTGGTATAGACCTATACCTTCGATTATGAAAACTGTTGGTATAGTTAATATGAAAATCTATACCAACGGTTCCATAAAACCATTGGTATATGTAATTCAAAAAATAATCATTCGGTTGGTTTTGATCCCAACACCTTCCATTTGTGATTAAATGACCTAACTACAAACCTATCCTACTTTTGTGAACATAATATCATATATATATATATATTATCATAATTATTTAAAATTTTGATTTATTTAATTTCATATGCAAGAAGATTCCATTAAAAATACATGTACCTATACCAACGGTTCTCCAAACCGTTGGTATAGACCTATACCAACAGTTTTGAGAACCGTTGGTGTAAGTTATTTGATTTTGGGACCTATACCAATGGTTTTGGACAAACCATTGGTATAGGGTCTCTATAATGGACCTATACCAATGGTTTTAAATAGTTGGTATAGGTCCATTATAGAGACCCTATACCAACGGTTTGGCCAAACCTTTGGTATAGGTCCAAATTTGTGAACTATACCAACAGTTTTCCCAAAACCATTGGTATAGATCAAATGTCCAGTAGTGATGATCTTGGCTTGGAAAAACATGGTGCAATTTCTGTAGCATAACGACATGACATAAGAATTCATAAAAAATGATGATGAAGGAGAAATGTGTGTCGCTTAATATTTACATGAAATAGAAAGTAATGGGGTTATATAGACACATGTCCCATCAAATTTAATGGAATTTAGATGCGTAATACCAAAGAATTTATTGAATGTAAATGAGAAGAGAGAAATTCCTTAATAAATTTCTGTATTGTAACTGATGCACATGCGAGGAATTAATGAGATAGAGAGGGGATATATCATTATTCAAACATGAATAGGGTAGTATGAGGGAGTTTTGAAATCATAACCCAACATTTATTATTGAAAATAACAGGGCATAACAATATAAGGAAACTTGGACAGAAATAAGGAAAGTGAGAATTCCTTACTTGAAAATGTGATCCAAAAGGCTTGAGATGGGCTTGAGAGAGACTCAATGGGAGGTTTGGGTGCCTTTATAGTATTATAGATAGATGAGGGAATGGGTTGGATGAATTCCAAAGTATTTTAGTGAAGAGGAAGTTGGTGCTTGGGTGGGTTTATATAGGGAAGGAGAGAAAATTCATTATTATTTTGGTTTGGGACACCACATATTAAATTAATCAAAACCAAAAACTAGCCCATCGATTATGCCCATGGTTTTTACCAAATGGAAGTGGAAAAAAATTTATAAGGGAAATGACCAAACTTATTAAAATAATAGGGTTTATTAGGTAAAGGTGAGTCACACTCTCAAGGAAATCAATTTAGAAAGCTAAAATGTTTTATAAGACTTGAACGGTTCACTAATGCTTTGTAAAATAAATCAAAAAACATAAAATCAAAATATTTTAATGGTAAAACATATATTGGCCTAACCTAAAGTTTATAGTACTTTATTACATCACTATTGGATCAATATTATTTCTTAAAACACATTATATATTTAAAAAGTATGTAATATTTACCCAAAAATTAAATCAATTATGAAATTATGAAAAATTCACTATTGGATAATTTAGACATCTTGATTCCAAAAATTGTATTCATTTTATCAAAATAATTTTCTAAATATGTGAATTTTCACTTTTAAAATAAAAACAGTCATTTATTGAAAATTCATGGGTTTTGAAAAAACAACTTTCAAACCTTCATAAAAATTATAATTACATTTATAAAATTATAGGACCATTTTTATTTAATAAAAATTAAATTAGTAGTGATAATAATATTTTATTAAAATAATATTTAATTAAAAAATCCATTAATTCATGAAACTAGATTTCATAGTTGAATATTTACTAAAAATACCATTTGCGCTTTAAAAACTATTTAAAATGTATTGATAATAAAATGAATGTATACTATCTATAAAAAAGGGTGTACATAATCATAGTACTAGGTTATTATTAAAAAACCCTTATAACACCTACCAAATACCGATGGGTAAGGTGTGTGATGGTGATAGACTCTTATGGTGTCTCAGATAACATCGGTCGAGTTAAAATCTCTATCAACTTCCACTTCTCATGTAGGTAGTTCCTCTCAAGCATAACATATCCCAGATTAGCTTAATCATGGTCAAGATCAATTCCCAATGATTCCACCTACTTTCTGATCATTGAAAAATGGGCTTCGTATGGGGAAAGTCTACTGGACGACACCATAAGTTCCATTTTCTATGTAAATTGGATTTGTTAAAGCCCTACATTTATACTAATAATGTGATCACTATTCAACATATATAATAAAAACGGTCACAATTCATAATGGTATTTTAAAATCCAAAATATAAAACCAAATAATTGCATACATTTTACATAACCAAAATATGACATTTAAATATACGAAGATGAATTTTCATTAATGAAATTTTGGGTCAATACAATCTTCCCACATTAAGAAAATTTTCCCTCAAAATTTCCTATTCCCACACTAAAACTGATGTGGGTAACATTGATTCATCAGTTATTCTGATTCCCACATTACTTCTTCAATCTTGGTTCTTTTCCACAACACCAAGATTAGGGGAATTGTCTTATTCCATATAAATGTTTCTCTACAATCTAAGTTCTTCACTTATTGTTCCACATATGAAAGATCATCGTCTAGATGTACTAACTCTAATGAGAGTACATATGAAGGGTCAAATATGTACTTCCTTAGGTAAGATACATGAAATACATGATGTACTTTGGCTATGGTATGTGGAAGTGATAGTCGATAGTCCACAACCCCGACACGATCAAGAAACTCGAAGGGGCCGATGTACCGAGGACTTAACGTCCACTTCTATAAAAACCTCCTGACTTTCTTCCACTATGATATGCTTAAAACACCATGTATCCATCTTTGAACTCATGGTCTCATAGAATGTTATCATCATAACTCTTATGTCCACATCGGGATGCCTTGATATGCTGCTGAATGATTTTTTACTTTCTCCACCATTTCATTCACCATATTAGTTCCTAGCTACTAACAGTCACCAAATTCATCCCAACACACTGGTGTTCATCACTAGTTCCCATAAAGGGCTTCATATGGTGCCATTAGGATACTCGAGTGGAAACTGTTACTACAGGAGAATTCAACAAGTGGAATATGTTGGTCCCATCATCATTTGAAGTCCAAAGAACATGATCTTAACATATATTCCAGTGTATAAATAGTTGGTTCATATTTACCATCAGTTTGGGGATGATAGGTTGTACTGAAGTTCAATTTAGTGATTAGAGCATGTTGGATAATTTTCCAGAACATCGAGGTGAATCTTGGATCACGATCAGATA
This sequence comes from Viscum album, assembly GCA_963277665.1. Classification (NCBI taxonomy): domain Eukaryota; kingdom Viridiplantae; phylum Streptophyta; class Magnoliopsida; order Santalales; family Viscaceae; genus Viscum; species Viscum album. Next base: position 876,818,240 of record OY728153.1, on the reverse strand, counting down.
CAATAGGTAGTGGAACTCCATGCAGTCTTACAACTTCTTTTATGTAAATCTGTGTAATTTGATCCAATGAGAAGTCATATTGAATCACGATAAAGTGATATTTCTTCGTAATATAATCCACAACAAACCATATAGTATAATTTCCTATGGATGTCCTTGGATGTCTAGTGACAATGTCCACAATAATGTTCTCCCACTTCCATGTTTGTATTGGTAGTGGATGCATCATCCCCTTACACTTTTTCCTCTCATCCTTCACTTACAGACATACCAGTCATTTTGATGTATATTCAGAAATCCTCCTTTAAATATTGTCCCACCAAAAGTTTTATCGAAGATCTCGGTACATCTTTTGTAAAACCCGAGACTTTTATGAGAAATTTTTTTTATGTCATATAAATCTTCAAATGAATATTTCATTACACACAACACTATCTTGGCTTGATTTACACGCAACCGCGGCCTTCCTCGATAGCTTGCGTCATACACAATACCGAGTTTCACTAAACAACGATATGCTATAAAACAATTATTAAAACTAGCCGTTATAAATAGTAATAACCAATAATGGAAATTTTTTAAATTTCATCTTTCAAAATGGACTTCATTTTTGGATTCGAAATATCGAAATTAGCCTAGGGTGAAATTTTGGTAGTCTTTTGAAAACTTTCAATTTTTGATGAATAGTGAAAACACTGGGTTACTATTTAAAAGCCGACTTTTTATTTAAACAATTATTTATTTTATTTAAATTTTCTTTAGGCCAAAATTGATACATAATACCTATATAAGTTCAATGCAATTCATTGGAGTCATTTTATAATAATTTTAGATATATAAAAATTTTATTAAACTTTTCACCGTCTTTTACCCACCTCGTAGGAGAATTTACAAATTCACATAAAACCGAATTTTACAGCTTCTGTGAGTGGAATTTCTAAAATCCGAGAGACACGGTAAATATAAAGGACTAAAATATGATTCAATGAGATGAAAATAATTTTTGGTGAATAGTAACTTTTTACTTTTTTTACCACGGTTAAAAGTAAATGGGGAAATTAAGGGTAAAAATGTTATTATTATTACCCTAACACATGTCATAATTATATTGATAAAGATTAATTCGACCAAAAACACCCTTTGGAATAAAATATGACCATTTAGGCCCACATGGATTAGATTAGGATATTTATTATTAATTTATTTAAAGAATTGTTAAAATAGTTAAAATCAATGGTTAATAACTAAAGCATTTTAATATAGGGTTATAAATAAGATAAATTTTATTATAAATATTAATTATAAAGATAAAAAGATTTCATACATAATGGGATTTTATTTGTAATTTTTAGACATTAAATTGTTTAACTTATTTATGACATAATGATGATGTAGTAATTATCTTATTAATGAAATATTGACATAATTGATGTTATAAATACCCAAATAAATGTATTTTGAGACTTTTTATGAATTACACTAATTTTATAGGTCAATATTATATATTAGTACTTAATTAATTAACTTTTGTCGAACTAATCATTCTGTTATGATTTTCACAAAAATCAATTACCAAATAGTTTTAAAATTGACATAAAATTGTTTTTAAAAAAAATATTATATTATTAAATGTTATTTTATTCTTAAAAATCTATGGTTTGGCCAAATGACTTAGATAAGATTATATATATTAACAATAAAGAACTTGGGGGTTCGTTTGGCTTGTTATATTATGTTTATTAATCTTATAGTGTAAGAAAACAAGAAGACACGGTAAAAGATAATTTATCTAACTTAAAGTTAAATCTAAATGATAAGGTTAAAATAGATACCTAACCTTGTATAAATTCTATTGGATGAGAGGATTGAGACCCATACCCACCTTAGCTTCGAAATAAATCATTTTGAAGCTATTAAAAACCGAATATGACTTTATAATATAATAATATTTTTTGTTTTTCCAATGGTGCCCCTCTCCTCCCTTATAAAAAGGCACCTCCTCCCTCTCTTCCTCACACAACATTGATCGTTCAAACTCGGCAAAACCCTGCCCAATTCTCTTCTCCACTTCCCTAGAAACTTCTTAGAGGTCCCGTTCTTCTTCAAAGACCAATTTTAGTACCCTAAGAGGAGGTCTCAAAGCGGCGCTTCAAAGAAGAGGTAATGTATGTTACAGATTCTTTCAACTTTTTTTCTTCTTCAAATTATTATTCTTTAGTTGTTTAATTATGAAGTAATAACATCAGTATCACTCATATACTGATATGTTATTATGAGTATGAAACAACCCTATTTCACCATCTGTCCATCCTACGGAAAATGAAATCACCGCGCGTGCGTACGTACGGAATACCGTCTGCACGCTGTGGTGTAATCTATTTTCCACCACCACCTTACATATATGGGTATAATAGTTCAAATAAATAACTATATATGATTATTGTAAAGTGGTATTGATTCTGAAATAGTATACATACACTCCAATACAATTCCACGATCATGGGAACGATATCATCGCTCGTGCGTACGTACGGAATACCGTCTCCACGATGTGATGCGACTCGTTCTACATGATCATCATTGTATAATGATTACATAAATTAATTTAGTTAATAAATATTATATGTAATGAGGTATCTATAACCTAAAAAGAATAATCAGAATTTATTCGAAAAAACACACATAAGAACAAAAGGCAAATAACACCCGAATAACAAGTAAAAATGAAATATTACTAATAAGAAGCTAATAATATGACCATATATGATATCATAACAATGAGTATGATTCTGGAATAAGTCAATGACATTATTTATATCATTATACAGGAGGTTCGGGCACTTATGAAGCAAATTGGACCTAAGGTAAGGTAAAATATCACAATCTCATTTTTATCCGATAGTGTTTATACTTTTGTATTTACTTGGGTGTATTTTATCATCCACATACATGTTTCCTAAATATGTAATATTATTTCCATCCACCTACAATTTTCTAAATCCAATTTTACCCTTCGATGAGTTTTTAGTAAAAGTAATCTTTTGTTGTTTTTTGTATTAGGTACTTTTTGAATTTTCCAACAAAAGTATGAGAAGAATGTTTTTTTAACTTATAATACATGAATAGATTTTTAAAACATTATTTCCAAGAAGCTTCCTTTAAAAGTTTTCAAGTTTAATTTTAATCAACTTTTTTAGTTTAAAATTGTATGACACGTTAAGAAAGGAAAAATGTTTTGGAAGTAGAAAAGATATTTTCCTCAAGAATGGAGTTCAAGTGTTTTATAAAAATTATTTTTCATGTAAGATAATATAGAGTTCTGTTTCTATCCCTATTATTACATTTATTTGATTATGTTGTGATGGAATTATTTTTATGAATTCTTTTATCTTATATGAATTGTTTTATGATGTCACGATGTTTAAGAATCTCATTTTTATTACATGGGTTATGCAATGATGTATGATTTATGATTTTGTAGAACACATAAGAATGGTATCATTATGAGATGGGTGGGACCTATATCTCTCTCCAATGCATTGGGTAAAGATTTATATCTCATGAGATAGACATGGCTGGAACGACAGGTTAATCCGGTTTAGTGGAATAGGACTGAAACAAGTAGTGAACTCGGTTCAGAAATAGACTTTGTCCGCTAAGATAGTCTTGGCTATAAGTCTTGACTACTAAGAAATAATTCTCTGGGATTATGTGTGTAAGACACAAAGTTTTATGTTTTATGTTAAGATTATTGGGTTTAAATTTTACTTCTATGATTGATCCCATGATATGAAATTATGATTTCTTTTGCAGGTTAAGATTTCCAAAATGTTATGTTCTTATGAATATGATGTGATTTATTTTTCTTTTGTTTACCCTTACTGAGCATTTGAGCTCGCCCTTTTTTATGTTTTCTTTCCCTCAGGTCAGGAAGAAGGTTATTAAGTAGGATATGCCAAAAGGGACTCTAGATATGATGAAATAAATGGGAGACAATGTAGATGCCTCATGAACCAGTTGTTTATGTTTCCCAGTTTCTAAAGACACTATACCTATACGGTCCTTTCATGGTTTTTTATATGTTGTAATAAGTGTGCTTCAATTTTGATTTATTAACAATGTATGTAAAGTATGGGTCGCTATAGTTGGTATTAGAGGGAGGGTATAGTCAACCTTTGGAAACTAGGATGTGAAAGCCTCAGTAAGAACCCTAAGGATAAGTCTAAGAATAGAACACAATCTTAGTGTTTTAGAAATGGCCATGAACAACCTATGATAAGACCTTAGGTGTGAAATTTTATTCTTGATTATTTGGTTTTCCTATTGTAATTAGTGTTCCTCACACTATTATTCTTGGTTATAGTCAATGGCTGGAACCCGAAGGAACCATGTTAATGTGGAATGTGACAGGAAATGCAATGATTGTCCCCTAGAGCAACCAAACGTTATGGGAGATGGAATGCAAAATCTTGTAGCAATGCTCACACAACTTTCTCAAGATATGAATCATGCAGGACTTCCAAATGAGCAAAGGAAGGAGAAACATTCTGTTGAATCCTTCATGAGGTAGTGTCCACCTTCATTCAGCGGGTCTTCTGATCCATTAGTGGCTGAACAATGGATCAGTACCACTGAAAAGATATTTTCAGTTTTTCAATGTTATGAACATGATAATGTCAACTTAGTAGTTTATTGTTTGGAAGGTGATGCTGATCAATGGTGGAATCTTATTAAGAATAGAAGGCAAAGGGATGAAATTGAGTCCATGGATTGGGACGCGTTCAAGAACTTATTTTTCAATAAGTACTTCCCTAATATTCTATGAAAAAAGATGGAGAATGAGTTTCTTGAACTAAAGCAAAAGGATGATGAATATGTTGGTACCTATGAAGCAAATTTTACAATACTTGCAAGGTCCGCTTCCGGAATTATTATCTAACCGGATTGTAGGATCGATCGATTCTTTAGTGGCATAAAACCAAGTCTTCGAAAGGCGTTATCCAAAAGGTAATTCAATAGCTACGAGGAAATTGTTTGATGTGCTCTCAAGGTAGAGATGGAGATTGGTGTAACCCATCAGTCACATGGGTTTGATAAGAAGAGGAAAATGGAATTCAAAGGAAAATCTAAAGACCACACTGAAAAGAATATGAGTTTTCCCTTATGCTCAATGTGTGGAAAGAAACATGGAGGAAATTGTCTTAAGGGGACAAGAAAATGTTATAAGTGTGGAAAAGAAGGCCATCGGGAAATTGAATGTCGAAATAATGGGAAGAAAATGTATAATGATGCAATCAAAGTAAGGGATACACAGAATGAACCTACTACACTTCAATGTCTCAAGTGCAAGGAGATGGGGCATTATTCCAATCAATGCCTAAATCCAAGGGTTTATGATGATGATCGATGTCAACAAACTCTTAAGGCTAATGACAAAGGAAAGTCACATGCAATTACTATCAGCAATGTGGAGTACGAAAACTAAGTGGTGAGAGGTACACATACCATCCAGTCTAAAGTAGAAAATGTTTTATTTGATTCCGGATCCACCCAAACTTTTATTTCTAAAAAAATTTCTAAGGGTATCACCGTATTACCTCAACAATTAGATGTTGAGTTAGCTGTGACAACTCCTAATGGCACAACAGTCACATCAAAAGTTTATAATTATTCTCTGATTGATGTTTGTGGGAAAGTGCTTCCTGCAAATCTTATGATCCTTCCTATAGTGGAACTTGATGTGATTCTTGGTATGGATTGGATTTCTTTATATGGAGCTCATATCAATTGCCAAAGAAGGGAAGTCACATTTCATGTTCTAGATCAATCTATGATCGTCTATCGATACAAGGATGAACATAACCTTCCAGTGGAAATTTCTTCCATCTTATGGTTCTTAAATCCACTAAATGAAGGTTATTTATCTCAAATGGTAGGTGAGAAACTCAAGATTAAAAATATTCCCATTGTACGGGAGTTTGACGATGTCTTTCCGGAGGAATTTTCGGGTCTTCCACCAAATCGTGAAGTTGAGTTTTCAATAGAATTTGTACCGGGTGCTTTGCCTATTTCAAATACACCTTATAGAATGTCCCCAATTGAGTTGTAGAAATTGAGGAAAGAACTCCAAGATTATCTTGATAAAGGATTCATACGCCCTAGTGCATCACCTTGTGGAGCACCTGTTCTCTTTGTTACGAATAATGATGGATCAATGAGACTCTGCATTGATAATCGAGAACTTAACAAGATCACTATCAAGAACAAATATCCTCTCCAACGCATTGATGACTTCTTTGACCAACTATGTGGAGCTCAATACTTTTCCAAGATTGATCTTCGTTCAGGGTATCATCAATTAAGGGTCAAAAGGGAGGATAAACCAAATATGGCTTTCCGTACAAGGTATGCACACTATTAATTTATAGTGATGCCATTTGGTCTTACTAATTCCCCCGCTATCTTCATGGATCTGATGAATAGAGTCTTTAGAGACTATCTTGATTAGTTTGTGGTAGTCATTATATACAATATTCTTGTTTATTAAAAGATCATGTAAGAACATGAAGATCACTTGAGAATTATATTGAAGACCTTGAGAAAGGATATGATTTATGAGAAATTTACCAAGTGTGAATTTTGGATTCAAAAAGTTGCATTTTTGGGTCACATAATCTCAAAAGAGGGGGTATCTGTGGATCCAGCAAAAACAGAGGTTATCAAAAGATGGTCGATACCAACAACAGTAACTGAGATCTTTAGTTTTTGTGGTTTGGCTGGATATTATCGACGTTTTGTGAAAGACTTTTCACTATTATCTAATCCACTCACCAGGTTTGTCACGAACCGAATCGGGTCGCCATCCGAAACGACGCCCGACTCGGCCCGCGGCAAGGCCCGAAGGGCGTTCCCTATCCCCACGGGCTGGCACAAGTGCCCGGGTATCAAAATAAACCTTGGGAACGATTTACCCGAGTGAATAAATTTAAAGCAGCCAACCAAAGTAAACCAAACAGAGATAAAGGGTACAGTCAAACATGTAGATAACCAAACAGGTCTTTGGTTCACAAGTACTCAAAACCCAAATAACACCAGAACAAGACAACCAAAAACCAACCTAAGGACTGTCGCCCGGCGTAGGGACACCGCCTCTAGGCCACCACCAAAACGCCACGTAGATAGTCTGGCTAGCAACCTGAACCACTGCCCCCAAAAGCTGGACCCCTACCTGTATCAGAAGTAAACAGATCTACTTACACCCAAAGGTGTAAGTAGGGTGTGAGCAATCGCCCAGCAGGATATCACCAAGCAAGACTCCACGCACAAGTATAAAGAGAAAATCCATTTTCAATGCTGTATAAAGTAAAAGGTGCGAAAATAAATAAAAGATTTTCACAAAATGCTTTTAAAGGAAAACGGTTCAAGTCACGTACCAGAATGAAATTCAAATGGTATAAATATCACGGATCAGTGTGCGCACAAGTATCAGTAGCACCAGAGGATGGGAATTCCCTAAGGATACTAGTAACAGTGGGACCCTAGGACATCGTGTCTCAGTGAAACGTGGCTTAGATGGCCACGACCCTCAGAAAACGTGGCTTAGAAGGCCACAACCCTCAGAACACGTGGCTTAGAAGGCCACGACCCTCAGATATCATATGTTTAGTTAGTGTTGCAATCGTCAAACCTGCCAGTGAAACCGGGTTGAGTCATCTCCGGACTACCAGCTCACTAGTCCTAGTCCACCCACCTAATACCCAGGCTTCCCTCCTTGTGCTCACCCAATTCAGAAAACACCTGCCATATCACCCGCACACTGATATTCTTTCTTTTGAAAATACCACACGCACACCATAGCATTTCAAAACATAGTATGTATTGCAAGTACGCTAAATAAAACCAGTAGCACAGTTTGAAAATAAACAACATCCTTTTTCTTTTCTTCAATCAGGTAAACCAAAATAGTACTTTTAAAACTTTCTGATAACTATTTGAAAAGAGAGAGAAAGAAAGACATTCAAAGTTTTAACTAGGTCCAAGAAATAAACACATGACATTTTTTTAATAAGGGGAAAAAGTTCATAGTATGTAAACAGGGGATAAAACATTTGATTAACTAGGAGTGCAAGCAAAGGATTATAAACCCATACTTGAGTGCGGACCACCTACCTCAAACGGGTGCGTGAAACGATGCGGCACCGAATTCCCGACGAACAACGGTCACTGTAGGAAGCCGTCAAGGGGCCCTAAAACAGAAAATCGTTAATAAACTTAGAAATAATATAATAGAATAATAATAATAATATAATAACGATAGCAATAATAATAATAATAATAATAATAATTATACATAATAATAATAACAATAACATTAATATTAATAATAGTAATAGCATATTAATAATAATTATTATAAATAATAATAATAATAATAATAATAATAATAATATAATAATAATAATAATAATAATAATAATATAATAATAATAACAATAATAATAATAATAATAATTATATAATAATAATAACAATAATAATAATAATTATTATTATATAATAATAATAACAATAATAATAATAATAATATTATTATTATTATTATTTACATAATTACAATAATAAAATATTAATATTTATAGTAATGATATAATAAATAACATATTAATAAAAATAACAAAAGAAAACATAATACCTAATTAGATAACATAAAATAATAAAATAAAATAACTAAAAAAAACGGACCTGTGCGGAGGAGGCCGAACAGGCGCGCTGGAACAGAGGAGAAGAGGAAGAAATAGAAAGAAAGAAGAAGGAGAGGAGAGGAAGAGGAGAGGAAGAAGAGGAGAGGAAGGAGAAGAGAAAGAAGAAGAAGAGAAAGAAGGATAAGAGAAGGAAGAAGCAGGGGCGGTCCGAGGCGGAGCAGGAAAAGCGGCCGATGGGGAGGTGGTGCGCCGGCTGGTCGGAGGAGGAAGGAGAAGAAAATAAGAAGAAGAAGAAAGAAGAGGAGGAGGAGGAGAGGAAGAAGAAGATGAGGGAGGCAGCGGCTGCTGGTGTTGCCGAGCAGGGAGGCGCAACCGAGCGGAAGTCCCGCGGGGAGGACCGGCTGAGCGGGAGAAGCAGCAGGGGAGGAGAGGGTGTGCGGTTGGAGCAGGAGAGCAAGGGGGGTGCAGCTGGATGGCTTGGCGAGATGCGCTAGACGGCTTGGCGAGGCCCCGGCGACGAGCTGGTGTAGAACTCGCGTAGGGCCGGGAGTCGCGCAGGGTGCGGCGACGGGAGAAAGGAGGAAGGGAGATAGGGTTTTTGCGGAGGAAGGAGAATAAATAGGGGAGGAAGGGGAGGAGGAAAAAGGGAGAAAAAAAAGGAATCCTAAAACGGTGTAACAAAATTGGTTACGGAAGAGAGAGAAGAAAAAAAGAAATAAAGTAATAAATAAAATAAACAAAAGTAATAATAACAATTTACAAAATTTATAATAAAATTAAAAGTAAATAATGATACTAATATTATAATAGTAATGATAATGACTTAATAATATATCATCAATAATACTATCATAATAATAACAAAGATAATAATATAACATTGACAATAATAAAATAACCATGTTATAATAATAACCAAAACCATGAAATTCCATCTAGTATTCATCGTCCGAGCATCGGCACTACGTGTCGAGCGACGTGAAGAAAACGCGCGTTTATCAGCGCCTCTGCAATTATTCCCTAACGACTCAGCCCACGCTTAACAAAACAATAAAATCAAGCTGACAAAATAAACTCATGAAATAAAAATTTAAAATTAAACGCATACCTCAAAAAAAGTCTGGGCGTGACAATTATCCCCACCATGAAAACTTTCCGCCCTCAGAAAGTCAGCTCAAAGCCTGATCAGAGAATAGAAATGGGTACTCCTGCTCAACCCATGACTTCCGCTCCCAAGTCTCGTGTTCGTCATTCCCGTGCTGCCAAATAACACGGACCAGAGGAATGGACTTTCCACGCAGCACCTTTTCCCAAGAATCCACTATACGCACTGGTCGCTCGACCACAGACAAGTCGGACTCTATTTCCAGCTCCTCCCAATTCAGCACATGCGAGGGGTCGGGGTTGTACTTCTTTACTTGGGAGACATGAAATACGTCGTGAATCGACGTCAACTGCGAGGGCAAAGCTAACCTGTATTCCACCTTGCCAATCCGCTCAAGAATCTCGAAAGGTCCGACATATCTCGGTGTCAGCTTCCCCTGTTTCCCCAAACGACGGTGACCCAAGCGAGGGGCCACTTTCAGGAACACTCTGTCCCCCACTGAAAACTCAAGGTCCCGCCGCCTCTGATCTGCATAGGACTTGTGGCGACTCTGAGCTGTCAACAACCGCTGCCTAATCAGCTTGACCTTCTCAGACGTCTCCTGTACAAGACTCGGTCCCAAGAGCGAGGCCTCTCCTACCTCAGCCCAACACAGAGGAGACCGACAAGGCCGGCCATAGAGCGCCTCAAAGGGTTCCATTCTGATGGAAGACTGGTAACTGTTATTGTAAGAAAACTCGACCAGCCCCAAATGGCTATCCCATGAGCCTCCAAAATCTAACACACAGGCCCGGAGCATGTCTTCCAGAATCTGATTCGCCCGCTCCGTCTGGCCATCGGTCTACGGATGGTATGCCGTGCTCATCTTAATCTGCGACCCCAAAGCCTTCTGGAGGCCTCCCCAAAACCGTGATGTAAAGCGGGGGTCCCTGTCAGAAACAACTGCCGACGGCACACCATGAAGTCTGACCACCTCCTGAACATACAAGCGGCCCAGTTCCTCTACCTTCGATGTGTCTCTGATCGGAATGAAGTGAGCAGACTTGGTCAAACGGTCAATTACCACCCAGATAGCATTCCTCCCTCGAGGTGTACGAGGCAGGCCAATGATGAAGTCCATGGCGACCACATCCCACTTCCAGGTAGGAATGGGCAATGGCTGGAGTAGGCCAGATGGTCTCTGATGTTCTGCTTTCACTTGCTGGCAAGTGTAACATCGGGATACGAAGTCGGCTATGTCCCGTCTCATACCTGGCCACCAGAACTGCCAGCAAACATCGTAGTACATCTTGGTGGTACCAGGGTGGATGGCCCACTGAGACTGGTGGCTATCCTGCATCACCTCCTTTCGCAGAGACGACGGCACTACAGCACATCCCTTGAAGCATAGAACCCTCTGGGAAGACAAGGACCAATCAGAAGGGGTCTCCCCACCATGGAGAAACTGCATAGATCGCTGACAAAACTCATCACCAGGCTGCTCCTGCTGAATCAACTCTAGAAGGGCAGGAGTCAACTGGATGCTGGCCAAGAAGGTACCTCCACTGTGCTCCCTACTCTCCAAATGCAACTGGCCGAAGAGCCCCATCAAAGTCCACTCATCGCTGGACTTCTTCAACGCCTGCACTGGTACTTTTCTGCTCAATGCGTCAGCTACCACATTACCCTTGCCAGGGGTATAGACAATATCAAAATCAAAACCCTGCAGGTACTCGACCTAGCGGTGCTGCCTCAAATTGAGATCCCCCTGAGAGAAAATATAGGCCAGGCTCTTGTGGTCAGAATATACCACAAACTTCTCCCCAAAAAGGTAGTGGCGCCACGTCTTCAAGGCATGCATCACTGCCGCCAACTCTAAGTCGTGAGTCGGATAGTTCTTCTCATGCGGCCGGAGTTGGCGAGAACCATAAGCCACCACATGGTCATCCTGCATGAGCACACATCCAAGGACTGTACCTGACGCATCACAGTACACCACATAGCCCTTTCCTGACTCCGGTAAGGTCAACACTGGTGCGGTGGTCAATCGCCGCTTCAGCTCCTCAAAAGATGTCTGGCACTGTGGGCTCCACTCAAACTTCACCCCTTTCCGGGTGAGTGCGGTCATGGGGGAGGCAAGCCGCGAGAAGTCCCGGACAAAGCGCCTGTAATAACCAGCCAAGCCCAGAAAACTCCTAATCTCAAACACATTTCTCGGCTGCTCCCAAGACATAACTGCTCTGATCTTTTCGGGATCCACTGAAACCCCTTGTTCTGAGACGACGTGCCCCAGAAACTTCACTTCCCTGATCCAGAAAGTGCACTTCGAGAGTTTGGCATACAGGCGGTGATCTCACAAGGTGCCCAAAACGAAGCGCAAGTGGTGCTCATGCTCCTCCTCAGATCCAGAGTAGACTAGGATGTCATCCACGAATACCACGAAAAATGAGTCGAGATATTGGTGGAACACCCTATTCATGAGTGCCATAAAAACTGCAGGAGCATTCGTCAGTCCAAAAGGCATGACCAAGTAATCTAAGTGACCGTACCTGCTTCGGAAAGCCGTCTTCGGGATATCTGCTTCTCTCACCCTGAGCTGGTGGTATCCCGAACGCAAATCAATCTTGGAGAACCACTTTTCCCCCTTCAGCTGGTCAAACAAATCGTAAATCCGAGGCAAAGGGTATTTATTCTTGATGGTTACCTTGTTCAGCTTCCGGTAATCAATGCACAACCGAAGGGTTCCATCGGCCTTCTTCACGAATAAAACCGGTGCGGCCCAAGGAGAGACGCTCGGGCAAATGAATCCTTTGGATTCCAAATCATCCAGCTGTATCTTTAATTCCCTCAATTCGGTGGGGGCCATGCGATATGAGGGAAGAGATATAGGCTGTGTTTCCGGCGCCAACTCAATCGAGAACTCCACGTCTCGCTCTGGGGGTAAGCCAGAAAAATCATCCGGCAAAACCACTGGGAACTCATCCACTACATGAGGTAACCCGCCCTATAAAATACCACCATCGTCCTCCAGCGCGAGCAATGATAACTGATAAGCAAGATTTCCAAGCTCAGGGAGTGGAGGTCCCGCACGTCCCGACCGAGGATCCCATTCTCCGTGAAATAGCTGAGGAGTCCCATCTGGTGCTGTAAAGCTGACTCGGCGTCGATAGCAATCAATGTGCGCCTGGAAGCGCACCAGCCAGTCCATACCGAGGATCACATCAAATAGGTCCATGTCAAGGACCAAGAAATCCCATTCCATCTCGACACCCGACACAGAGAGTGCGCACGATCGGCACTTGAGGCCTTGCTCCCTCTTTTTCCCCAACGGCGTTACCAACTCCATAGCACACAATAAAAGCTCGGATGGTAGGTTCAGCAGATTCACAAAACAAGCAGATATAAAAGAAACTGAAGCACCAGTATCAAATAAAACTGCAGCTATAGAAGATGCAACCAGAATAGTACCTCGAACCGTCGAAGGCCCTGCATCAGATCCCGCTGGTGCCTGATCCACAGCATGCAGTTGCCTGGTCCCTGCCTGAGAGCGACCGCTCGCCTGAGGCTCCGCCCTGATATGGCTCTGCCCTGAAGACGATCCGGTCCTACCACCACGCCCACCAAACCGAGATCCTGTCGTCCTGGTCGGCTCTGACTGAACTGATACCCCTCTAGAAGCCACTGATCCAGCCCCACTCTGATAAGGGCGTGCAGTCCTGCAGAAGCGTTGTAGATGTCCCACCACTCCACATTCATGGCATGGTCTGGGAGGGTATGAACAAACAGGTCGGGTGTGTCCTGCCCTTCCGCACTGATGGCACACAACAGACCCTGCACCAGAAGCCTCAGATGAAAACTGCCTGGGAGGATGACCTGAGCTGCCATCACCCTTCTTCCACTGCTCATCACGCTTCCTTTTCTTCTCAGATGAACTGCCACTTCCAAGCCCTGACACTGATCCAGAAAACCCCGACTTTCCCTTCTGGTCAATCTCGGCCATACAAGCACGATTGACCACCTCAGCATAAGTCTTCAGCTTGAACAAGAAAACCTGGGAGTGAATTTCTGGTCGAAGGCCCTTCTCAAACTTCCGAGCTTTCAAGAATTCGCTCGAAACAATCTCAGGTGCGTACCGTACCAGTTCAGCAAAGCGATTCGCATACTCCATCACTGTCTGATTCCCCTGCGATAGCTCCATGAACTCCCGAGATCTGGCATAGGCTACAAACTCTGGACAATACTGCTCGTTGAAGAGACCCTTGAAATCCGTCCAGCTCATGTGCTCATGCTTCCCAGCCTGGACCACTGACTCCCACCATTTGCGACTGGAACCCTCCAGCTGGAACGAGGCGCACTTCACCCTGACTTCCTCAGGCGTGTCAAGGAAATCGAACACGCGTTCTATCTTCTCAAGCCACTCCTCTGCCTCCTGAGGTTCTGAACCACCTCGGAAAGAAGGAGGTTTTCTCCTCAGAAACTCCTGAGCTCTATCCTTTCTGGAGCCAAAATCTTCCCCTCTAGCTGGAACAGGGGCGGGGGCAGGAGTCGCCCCTTGTCCTAAAGCCTGAACGGCTCGGACCATCGCCTCAACAAATCCCTGATCAAGCGGCGCGGGAGAACTCTCTCCGGCTTCCTCCCGTGGATGCATGGGAACTCTCCGGGGAGGCATCTTACTGAAAAAGAGCAGCAATCAAGAAAGGAAACCATCAATAAAAGGGGAATAAAATTTTCCAACAAGATAATCATTCATCAATAAACCAATCATGTAAAAACTAATCCATATAAAAGCTTTACTTTCCTTATCTGGTGTCCACGCACAGTCTGCAGCCTGCACGTCCCACCCAGAAAGAAAGTGGAACAAGCACCTTGACATCCCATGGTGACTCAGTATCTGTCACGAGGCGTGCTGGCCAGGCACCCTACTCGCAACATGAATTCTGAGCCCCGACAGACCCAACTCATGTACAACCCAACTCATCCCAAATAACATAAACCCCCAACAACCTCCCTCTGATACCATTTTGTCACGAACCGAATCGGGTCGCCATCCGAACCGATGCCCGACTCGGCCCGCGGCAAGGCCCGAAGGGCGTTCCCTACCCCCACGGGCTGGCACAAGTGCCCGGGTATCAAAATAAACCTTGGGAACGATTTACCCGAGTGAATAAATGTAAAGCAGCCAACCAAAGTAAACCAAACAGAGATAAAGGTTATAGTCAAACATGTAGATAACCAAACAGGTCTTTGGTTCACAAGTACTCAAAACCCAAATAACACCAGAACAAGACAACCAAAAACCAACCTAAGGACTGTCGCCCGGCGTAGGGACACCGCCTCTAGGCCACCACCAAAACACCACGTAGATAGTCTGGCTAGCAACCTGAACCACTGCCCCCAAAAGCTGGACCCCTACCTGTATCAGAAGTAAACAGATCTACTTACACCCAAAGGTGTAAGTAGGGTGTGAGCAATCGCCCAACAGGATATCACCAAGCAAGACTCCACGCACAAGTATAAAGAGAAAATCCATTTGCAATGCTGTATAAAGTAAAAGGTGTGAAAATAAATAAAAGATTTTCACAAAATGCTTTTAAAGGAAAACGGTTCAAGTCACGTACCAGAATGAAATTCAAATGGTATAAATATCACGGATCAGTGTGCGCACAAGTATCAGTAGCACCAGAGGATGGGAATGCCCTAAGGATACTAGTAACAGTGGGACCCTAGGACATCGTGTCTCAGTGAAACGTGGCTTAGATGGCCACGACCCTCAGAAAACGTGGCTTAGAAGGCCACGACCCTCAGAACACGTGGCTTAGAAGGCCACGACCCTCAGATATCATATGTTTAGTTAGTGTTGCAATCGTCAAACCTGCCAGTGAAACCGGGTTGAGTCATCTACGGACTACCAGCTCACTAGTCCTAGTCCACCCACCTAATACCCAGGCTTCCCTCCTTGTGCTCACCCAATTCAGAAAACACCTGCCACATCACCCGCACACTGATATTCTTTCTTTTAAAAATACCACACGCACACCATAACATTTCAAAACATAGTATGTATTGCAAGTACGCTAAATAAAACCAGTAGCACAGTTTGAAAATAAACAACATCCTTTTTCTTTTCTTCAATCAGGTAAACCAAAACAGTACTTTTAAAACTTGCTGATAACTATTTGAAAAGAGAGAGAAAGAAAGACATTCAAAGTTTTAACTAGGTCCAAGAAATAAACACATGACATTTCTTTAATAAGGGGAAAAAGTTCATAGTATGTAAACAGGGGATAAAAAATTTGATTAACTAGGAGTGCAAGCAAAGGATTATAAACCCATACATGAGTGCGGAACCACCTACCTCAAACGGGTGCGTGAAACGACGCGGTACCGAATTCCCGACGAACAACGGTCACTGTAGGAAGCCGTCAAGGGGCCCTAAAACGGAAAATCGTTAATAAACTTAGTAATAATATAATAGAATAATAATAATAATATAATAACGATAGCAATAATAATAATAATAATAATAATTATACATAATAATAATAACAATAACATTAATATTAATAATAGTAATAGCATATTAATAATAATTATTATAAATAATAATAATAACAATAATAATAATAATAATAATATAATAATAATAACAATAATAATAATAATAATATAATAATAATAATAATAATAATAATAATAATTATATAATAATAATAATAATAATAATAATAATAATTATATAATAATAATAACAATAATAATAATAATAATATTATTATTATTATTATTTACATAATTACAATAATAACATATTAATATTTATAGTAATGATATAATAAATAACATATTAATAAAAATAACAAAATAAAATATAATACCTAATTAGATAACTTAAAATAATAAAATAAAATAAATAAAAAAAAACGGACCTGTGCAGAGGAGGCCGAACAGGCGTGCTGGAACAGAGGAGAAGAGGAAGAAAAAGAAAGGAAGAAGAAGGAGAGGAGAGGAAGAGGAGAGGAAGAAGAGGAGAGGAAGGAGAAGAGAAAGAAGAAGAAGAGAAAGAAGGAGAAGAGAAGGAAGAAGCATGGGCGGTCCGAGGCGGAGCAGGAAAAGCGGCCGATGGGGAGGTGGTGCGCCGGCTGGTCGGAGGAGGAAGGAGAAGAAAATAAGAAGAAGAAGAAAGAAGAGGAGGGGGAGGAGAGGAAGAAGAAGATGAGGGAGGCAGCGGCTGCTGGTGTTGCCGAGCAGGGAGGTGCAACTGAGCGGAAGTCCGGCGGGGAGGACCGGCTGAGCGGGAGAAGCAGCAGGGGAGGAGAGGGTGTGCGGTTGGAGCAGGAGAGCAAGGGGGGTGCGGCTGGATGGCTTGGCGAGACGCGCTGGACGGCTTGGCGAGGCGCCGGCGATGAGCTGGTGCAGAACTCGCGTAGGGCCGGGAGTCGCGCATGGTGCGGCGACGGGAGAAAGGAGGAAGGGAGATAGGTTTTTTGCGGAGGAAGGAGAATAAATAGGGGAGGAAGGGGAGAAGGAAAAAGGGAGAAAAAAAAAAGAAATCCTAAAACGGTGTAACAAAATTGGTTACGGAAGAGAGAGAAGAAAAAAAGAAATAAAGTAATAAATAAAATAAACAAAAGTAATAATAACAAATTACAAAATTTATAATAAAATTAAAAGTAAATAATGATACTAATATTATAATAGTAATGATAATGACTTAATAATATATCATCAATAATACTATCATAATAATAACAAAGATAATAACATAACATTGACAATAATAAAATAACCATGTTATAATAATAACCAAAACCATGAAATTTCCATCCAGTATTCATCGTCCGAGCATCGGCACTACGTGTCGAGCGACGTGAAGAAAACGCGCGTTTATCAGCGCCTCTGCAATTATTCCCTAACGACTCAGCCCACGCTTAACAAAACAATAAAATCAAGCTGACAAAATAAACTCATGAAATAAAAATTTAAAATTAAATGCATACCTCAAAAAAAGTCCGGGCGTGACAAGGTTGACTCAAAAAGGAGTTAAGTTCATGTGGATGGAGGAATGTGAAGATAATTTCTAGGAGTTGAAAAGAAGTTAATCCAGTGCACATGTACTCACACTTCCTAATAGTGGAGAAAGGTTCGTGATCTACAGTGATGCATCCAAGAAGGGGCTGGGGTGTGTTCTTATGCAAAAAGATATGGTGATAGCTTATGCCTCACGACAGTTGAACATACATGAGAAAAATTACCCAAATCATGATTTAGAATTAGCTGTGGTAATCTTGGCCTTAATGATTTGGGGGAATATCTTTGTTGAGAAAGGTGTGATATTTATATTGATCATAAAAGTTTAAAGTATATTTTCACACAAAAAGAGATGAATATGCGCCAAAGAAGATGGTTTGAGCTGATTAAGGATTTCGACTGCTCAATTCATTACCATCCTGGGAAAGAAAACAAGGTAGCAGATGCATTAAGAGTAAAAGACCATGCTAGCTTATCCATAATGAGGATCAAAAAAGATCCAATATTTATGGATTTACAAAGGATGGATCTGGTAATTATAATGGAAGGGGAAAATCTTATCTTTCTCAATTGAATGTTCAACCATCTATACATGTGAAGATTAAAGAGGCGCAGAAAGAAGATGTAGAGTTACAATAGAAGGTGAGAAATATTCATGAATTCAACCTTGATTGTGATGGGATAATAATGTTCATGAATGGAGTTTGTGTTCCTCTCATCCCAGAATTAAAGAAGGAGCTACTGGATGAGGCTCGTAGTTCTTCATTATCTATTCATCCTCGAAGCATGATGATGTATAGGGACCTGAAAGAGTACTTCTGGTGGGATGGGATGAAAAGAGATTTTGCTGAATATGTCTCTCGATGCTTGGTTTGTTAGCAAGTTAAAGATGAGAGACTGAAGTCTAAGGGGATGTTACAACCATTACCTATAATAGAATGGAAATGGGAAAACATCACTGTGGACTTTGTCACTGGACTTCCTAAAACATCCAAAGTCAATAATTCTATCCCGGTGATAGTTGATCATCTTACAAAGTTGGCACACTTCATCGCTATTAGAGAGTATTTCTCTCTGGATCATATTTCAAGGATATATGTAAAAAAAGTGGTATGATTTCATGGAGTACCACTTTCTATTATATCTTATCGGGATCTGAGGATTTCATCAATGTTCTGGCGAAGTCTTCAGCATACTCTGGATACAGAGTTGAGTTTCATCACTGCTTACCATCCTTATACAGACGGTCAGTCTGAGAGGACAATTTAAACTATAGAAGATATGTTGAGATCTTGCTCTATAGATTTCAATGGTGGTTGGGATCGACACCTACCATTGGTGGAATTTTATTATAATAATAGCTTTCACTCCAGTATTCAGATGGCTCCTTATGAAGCTCTGTATGGAAAAAAATGCAGGACTCCAACTTGCTGGGATAAAGTTGGGGAAAGAAAGTTATTAGGACCTGATCTTGTTGATGAGATGACAGAAAAGGTCAGATCTATTCAACAACACATTAGAGCAGCTCAGAGTAGAAAAAAAAATTATGCTGACAATCGAAGAAAAGACCTTGAGTTTGAAGTGGGTGATAAAGTGTTCTTACAAATATCTCCTTGGAAGAGAGTAATGAGATTTGGAAAGAAGGGAATGCTGAGCCCTGGGTATATTGGTCCTTTCGAAATACTGGATCGTGTGGGAAAGGTATCTTACCGATTGGCGCTTCCACCGAATCTCTCTCAAGTTCATGATGTTTTCCATGTATCTCTCCCGAGAAAGTACATAACTGATCCTTCACATGTACTCAGCTCAGAAGTCGTACCGCTATAAGAAGATCTTTCTTATGAAGAACAGCCGATAGAGATTATGGATCGTAGCGAAAACGTCCTACGGAACAAGACCACTCGCTTGGTGAATGATTTATGGAGGAACCACCAATTACAGGAAGCTACATGGGAGCTTGAGGATATGATGAGGGAAAGGTATCCTCATCTGTTTGTTACAATGTGACGAATTTCGAGGACGAAATTCATTTTAAGGAGGGTAGAATGTAACACCAGAGAATTTTATGAGAAATATTTTGATTTTTATGTTATATAAATCATCAAAGGAATCTTTCACTACACACAACACTATCTTGGCTTGCTTTACACGCAACAACGGCCTTCCTCGATAGCATGCGTCGTAAGCAATACCAAGTTTCACTAAACAACGATATGCTATTAAAATATTACTAAAACTAGGCGTTATGAATAGTAATAAACACTTTTTGAAATTTTTGAAATCTCATATTTCAATATGGACTTCGTTTTTGGATTCGGAATATTGAAATTAGCCAAGGGTGAAATTTTGGTATTTTTCTGAAAACTTTCAATTTTTGATGAATAGTGAAACCACTAGGTTACTGTTTAAAAACCAACTTTTTATTTAAATAATTATTTATTTTATTTAAATTTATTTTAGGTAAAAATTGATACATAATACCTATATGAGTTCAATGCAATTCATTTGAGTCATTTTATAATAATTTCAGATATATAAAAATTTTATTGTACTTTTCACTGTCTTTTACCCACCTCCTAGGAGAATTTCCAAATTCACATAAAACCTAATTTTACCGCTTCTGTGAGTGTAATTTAGAAAATACGAGATCCACGGGTAATATCAAGGACTAAAATGTGGTTCAATGAGATGAAAATAATTGTTTTGAATAGTAACTTTTTACTTTTTTTACCACGTTTAAAAGTAAATAGGGAAATTAATGGTAAAAATGTTATTATTATTACCCTAAAACATGTCCTAATTCTATTGGATAAGTGTAATTCGACCAAAAACAACCTTAGGAATAAAATATGACCATTTGGGCCTACATGGATTAGATTAGGATATTTATTATTAATTTATTTAAATAAGGGTTAAAATAGTTAAAATCAATGTTTAATAACTAAAGCATTTTAATGTAGGTTTATACATAAGATAAATTTTAATATAAATATTAATTATAAAGCTAAAAATATTTCCTACATAATGGTATTTTATTTGTAGTTTTTAGACCTTAAATAATTTAATTTATTTATGACACAATGATGATGCAGTAATTATCTTATTGTTGAAATATTGACATAATTGATGTCATAAATACCCAAATATATGTAATTTGAGACTTTTTATGAATTCCACTAATTTTATAGGTTAATAGTACATATTAGTACTGATTTAATTAACTTTTTTTGATCTAATATTTCTGTTATGATTTTTTAAAAAATCAATTACTAAATAGTGTCAAAATTGATATAAAATTGTTTTTGAAACAAATATTATATTATTAATTGTTATTTTATTCCTAAAAATCTAAGGATCAACCAAATGACTTAGATAAGGTTATATATATTAACAATAAAGAACATGGGGTTCGTTTTCCTTGTTATAGTAGGTTTATTAACCTTATAGTGTAATAAAACAAGAAGACACGGTAAAAGTAAAATTATCTAACTTAAAGTTAAATCTAATTGATAAGGTTAAAATAGATACCTAAACTTGTCTAAATTATATTTTATGAGAGGATTACGACCAATACCCACCTTAGCTTCGAAATAAATCAATTTTAAGATATTAAAAAATCGAATATGACTTTATAATAAAATAATATTTTTATTTTTTCCAAAGGTGCCCCTCTCCTCCCTTATAAAAGGGCACATCCAACCTCTCTTCCTCACACAACATTGAGTCTTGAATCTCGGCCAACCCCAGCCAAATTCTATGCTCCACTTCCTTAGAAACATCCTATAGGTTCTGGTCTTCTTCAAAGACCAATTTTAGTGGCCTAAGAGGAGGTCTCAAAGAGGCGCTTCAAAGAAGAGGTAATGTTCGTTACCGATTCCTTCAACTTTATTTCTTCTTACACTTCTTCTTCTTTAGTTGTTTCATTATGAAGTAATAATATAAGTATCAATAATATACTGATATGTTATTATAAATATGAAACAACCCTATTTCACCATCTATCAATCCTACGGAAAATGAAATCACCGCGCGTACGTACGTACGGAATACCGTCTCCATGCCGTGGTGTAATCTATTTTCCACCACCACCTTACATAGATGGGTATAATGGTGCAAATAAATAACTATATATGATTATTTTAAAGTGTTATTGATTCTGAAATAGTATAAATACACTCCAATATAATTCCACGATCATGGGAACGATCATCACTCGTGCATACGTATAGAATACCGTCTCCACGATGTGATGCGACTCGTTCTACATTATATTCATTGCATAATGATTACATAAATGAATTCAGTGAATAAATATGATATATAATGAGGTATCTATAACCAAAAAAGAAGAATAAGAATTTATTCGAAAAAACACGCTTAGGAAAAAAAAGCAATAAACACCTGAATAACAAGTAACAATGAAATATTACTAATAAGAAGCTAAGAATATGACCATTTATGATATCATAACAATGCGTATGATTTTGGAATAAGTCAATGACATTATTTAAATCATTACACAGTAGGTTCGGACACTTACGAAGTAAATGGGACCTAAGGTAAGGGAAAATATCACAATCTCATTTTTATCTGAGATTGTTTATACTTTGGTATTTACTGGGGTGTATTTTATCATCCAAATCCATGTTTCCTCAATATGTAATATTATTTCCATCCACATACAATTGTTTAAATCCAATTTTACCCTTTGGTGAGTTTTTAGTAAAAGGAATCTTTTGTCGATTTTTGTACGTGGTACTTTTTGACTTTTTTGAAAAAGGTAAGAGAAGAATGTTTTTTTAACTTATACTACATGAATGGATTTTTAAAACATTATTTCCAAGAAGCTTCCGTTAAAATTTTTCAAGTTTATTTTTAATCAAAATTTTTTAGTTTAAAACTGTATGACATGTCAAGAAAGGAAAAATGTTTTTGAAGTAGAAAGGATATTTTCCTCAAGAATGGAGTTCAAGTGTTTTATCAAAATAATTTTCCATATAAGATAATATAGGGTTCTGTTTCTATCCCTATTATTACATTTATTTGATTATGTTGTGATGGAATTATTTTTATGAATTCCTATGTCTTATATGAATTGTTTTATGATGTCACGATGTTTAAGAATCCCATTTTTATTACATGGGTTATGCAATGATGTATGATTGTGGAACAGATAAGAATGGTATCATTATGATATGGGTGGGACCTATATCTCCCTCCAATGCATTGGGTAAAGATTAATATCTCATGAGATAGACATGGCTAGAACGGCAGGTTAACCCGGTTTAGTGAAACAAGACTGAAACGTGTAGTGAACTTGGTTTAGAAATGGACTTTGTCCGCTAAGATAGTCATGGCTATGAGTCTTGACTACTAAGAAATAATTCTCTTTGATTATGTGTGTATGCCACAAAGTATCATATTTTATTTTTAAGATTATTTGGATTACATTTCACTTCTATGATTTATCCCATGATATGAAATTATGAATTCTTTTTCAGTTTATGATTTCCAAAATGTTATGTTCTTATGAATATGATGTGATTGATTTTTCTTTTGATTACCCTTATTGAGCATTTGAGCTCACCCTTTTGTATGTTTTCTTTCTCCCAGACCAGGAATAAGGTTATTAAGTAGGATATGCCAAAAGGGGCTCTAGATATGATGAAATAAATGGGAGACAATTTAGATGCTTTATGAACTAGTTGTTTATGTTTCCCAGTTTCTAAAGACACAATACCTATACGGACCTTTCATGGGTTTGTTATATGTTGTAATAAGTGTGCTTCAATTTTGAAGTATTAACAATGTATGTAAAGTATGGGTCGTTATAGTTGGTATCAGAGGGAGGGTATAGTAAACCTTTGGAAACTAGTATGTGAAAGCCTTAGTAAGAACCCTAAGGATAAGTCTAAGAATAGAACACAATCTTAGGGTTTTAGAAATGGCCATGAACAGCCTATGATAAGACCTTAGGATTGAAATTTTATTCTTGATTATGTGGTTTTCCTATTTTAATTAGTGTTTCTCACACTATTCTTCTTGGTTTTAGTCAATGGCTGGAACCCGAAGGAACCGTGTTAATGCGGAATGAGACAGGGAATACAATGATTGTACCCCTGAGAAACCAAACATTATGGGAGCTAGAATGAAAAATCTTGTAGCCATGCTCACACAACATTCTCAAGCTATGAATCATGCAGGACTTCCAAACAAGCAAAGGAAGGAGCAACATTCTGTTGAATCCTTCATGAGGCAGTGTCCACCTTCATTCCGCGGGTCTTCTGATCCATTAGTGGCTGAAAAATGGATCAGTACCACTGAAAAGATATTTTCAGTTCTTCAATGTTCTGAACATGATAAAGTCATCCTAGTAGTTTATCGTTTGGAAGGTGATGCTGATCAATGGTGGAATCTTATTAAGAATATAAGGCAAAGAGATGAAATTGAGTCCATGGAATGGGACGATTTCAAGAACTTATTTTTCAATAAGAACTTCCCTAGTGTTCTCCGAAAAAAGATGGAGAACTATTTTCTTGAACTAAAGCAAAAGGATGATGAATCTGTTGGTACCTATGAAGCAAATTTTACAAGACATGCAAGGTCTGCTTTCAGAATTATTATCCAACCTGAGAGTAAGATCGATCGATTCTTTAGTGGCTTAAAACCAAGTCTTCGAAGGGCGTTATCCATAAGGGACTTCAATAGCTATGAGGAAATTGTTCGATGTGCTCTCAAGGTTGAGATGGAGATTGGTGTAACCCATCAGCCACATGGGTTTGATAAGAAGCGGAAAATGGAATTCAAAGGAAAATCTAAAGAGCACACTGAAAAGAAGATGAGTTTTCCCTTATGCTAAATGTGTGTAATGAAACATGGAGGAAATTGTCTTAAGGGGACAAGCAAATGTTATAAGTCTGGAAAAGAAGGTCATCGGGCAATTGAATGTCTAAATAATGGGAAGAAAATGTCTAATGATGCAAACAAAGGAAGGGATACACAGAATGAACCTAATACACTTCAATGTTTCAAGTGCAAGGAGATGGGGCATTATACCAATCAATGCCCAAATCCAAGGGTTGATGATGATGATCGACGTCAACAAACACTTAAGGCTAACGACAAAGGAAAGTCACATGGAATTACTATCGGCGATGTGGAGTATGACAACGAAGTGGTGAGAGGTACACTTACCATCCACTCTAAAGTAGCAAATGTTTTATTTGATTCTGGATCCACCCACTCTTTTATTTCTGAAGAATTTTCTAAGGGTATCACCATATTACATCAACAAAGAGATGTTGAGTTAGTTGTGACAACTCCTAATGGCACAACAGTCGAATCAAAAGTTTATAATTCTTCTTCGATTGAAGCTTGTGGGAAAGTGCTTCCTGCAAATCTTGTGATCCGTCCTATAATGGAATTTGATATAATTCTTGGCATGGATTTTCTTTCTTTATATGGAGCTCATATCAATTGCCAAAGAAGGGAAGTCACATTTTATATTCCAGATCAATCAATGATCGTCTATCGATGCAAGGATGAACATAACCTTCCAGTGGAAATTTCTTCCATCTTATGGGTCTTGATTCCACTAAATTAAGTTTATTTATCTCAAATGGTTGGTGAGAAACTCACGATTAAGAATTTTCCCATTGTACGGGAGTTTGACGATGTCTTTCCGGAGGAATTCCCGTGTCTTCCACCTAATCGTGATGTTGAGATTTCAATAGAACTCATATCGGGTGCTTTGAATATTTCAAAGACACCTTATAGAATGGCGCCAATTGAGTTACAGGAATTGAAGAAGCAACTCCAAGAGAATCATGATAAAGGATTCATACGCCCTAGTGCGTCACCTTAGGGAGCACATGTTCTATTTTTTAATAAGAAATATGGATCAATGAGACTGTGCCTTGATTATCGACAACTTAACAAGATCACTATCAAGAACAAATATCCTCTCCAATGCATTGATGACTTTTTTGACCAACTACATGGAGCTCAATACTTTTCCAAGATTGATCTTCTTTCAAGATATCATCAATTAAGGCTCAAAAGGGAGGATATACCAAAGACAACATTCCGTACAAGGTATGGACACTTTTAATTTATAGTGATGCCATTTTCCCTTAATAATGCCCCTGCTATCTTCATGGATCTGATGAATAGAGTCTTTAAAGACTATCTTGATCAGTTTTTGGTAGTCTTTATAGACGATATTCTTTTCTATTGAAAGAGAAAGGAAGAACATGATGGTCACTTGGGAATTATATTGAAGACCCTGAGAATGGGGAACCTTTATGACAAATTTACCAAGTGTGAATTTTGGCTTCAAAAAGTTGCATTTTTGGGTCACATAATCTCAAAAGAGGGGATATCTGTGGATCCAGCAAAAACAGAGGTTATCGAAAGATGGTCGATACCAACAATAGTAACTGAGTTCCGACGTTTTCTTGGTTTGGCTAGATATTATTGACGTTTTGTGAAAGACTTTTCACGATTATCTAATCCACTCACCAAGTTGACTCAAAAAGAAGATATGTTCATGTGGACGGAGGAATGTAAAGAGAATTTCAAGGAGTTGAAAAGAAGGTTATCCAGTGCAATTGTACTCACACTTCCTTGTAGTGGAGAAAGGTTTGTGATCTACATTTCTGCATCCAAGAAGGGGCTGGGGTGTGTTCATATGAAAAAAGATATGGTGATAGCTTATGCCTCACGACAGTTGAAAATCCATGAGCAAAATTACCCAACTCATGATTTGGAGTTAGCTGCGGTAATATTTTCAATAAAGATTTGGTGGCATCATCTTTATTGAGAAAGGTGTGATATTTATACTGATCATAAAAGCTTAAAGTATTTTTTCTCACAAAAGGAGCTGAATATGCACCAAAGAAGATGGTTGGAGCTGATTAAGGATTACAACTCCTCAATTCATTACCACCCTGTGAAAGCAAACAAGGTGGAAGATGCATTAAGTCGACAAGACCATGCTAGCTTATCCATAAGGAGGATCACAAAAGATCCAATATTTATGGATTTACAAAGGATGGATCTGGGAATTATAATGGAAGGGGAAATCGTATCTTTCTTAATTGAATGTTCAACCATCTATACATGTGAGGATTAATGAGGCACAAAAAGAATATGTAGAGTTACAAAAGAAGGTGAGAAATATTCCTTAATTCAACCTTGATTGTGATGGGATAATAAAGTTCAGGAATCGAGTTTATGTTTCTCCTATCCCATAATTAAAGAAGGAGCTGCTGGTTGAGGCTCATAGTTCATCATTCTCTATTCATCCTCGAAGCACGAAGATGTATAGGGACCTGAAAGAGTACTTCTGGTGGGATGGCATGAAAAGAGATGTTGCTGAATATGTCTCTCGATTCTTGGTTTGTCAGCAAGTTAAAGCTGAGAGACAGAATTCTAAGGGGATGCTACAGCCATTACCCATTCCAGAATGGAAATGGGAAAACATCACTATGGAATTTGTCACTGGACTTCCTAAAACATCCAGAGGCAATAATGCTATCTGGGTCATAGTTGATTGTCTTACAAAGTTGGCACACTTCATCTCTCTTAGAGAGGATTTCTCTCCGGATCAGTTTTCCAGGATATATGTAAAGGATGTTGTAAGATTGCATGGAGTACCACTTTCTATTATATCTGATCGGGATCTGAGGTTTACCTCAATGTTATGGCAAAGTCTTCAGCATACTCTGGATACAGAGTTGAGTTTCAACACTACTTATCATCCTCAGACAAACGGTTAGTCTGAGAGGACAATTCAAACTCTAGAAGATATGTTGAGATCTTGCTCTATAGATTTGAAAGGTGGTTGGGATCAACAACTACTTTTGGTGGAATTTTCTTATAATAATAGCTTTCACTCCAGTATTCAAATGGCTCTTTATGAATCTCTCTATGGAAAGAAATGTAGGACTCCAACTTGCTGGGAGGAAGTTGGGGAACAAAATTTATGAGGACCTGATCTTGTTGATGAGATGGCAGAAAAGGTCAGATCTTTTCAACAACACATTAGATCATCTCAGAGTTGACAAAAATATTATTCCAACAATCGAAAAAAAGACCTAGAGTTTGAAGTGGGTGATAAAGTGTTCTTACGAATATCTCCTTGTAAGAGAGTAATGAGATTTGGAAAGAATGGAAAGCTGACCCCTAGGTATATCGGTCCATTCGAAATACTGGATCGTGTTGGGATGGTAGCTTACCGATTGGCGCTTCCACCGAATCTCTCTCAAATTCATGATGTGTTCCATTTTTCTCTCCTAAGAAAGTTCATTCCTAATCCTTCACATGTACTTAGCTTAGAAGTTGTGCCGCTGGAACAATAATTTTCTTATGATGAACAGCAGATAGAGATTCTGGATCGTAGTGAAAAAGTCATACGGAACAAGACCACTCTCATGGTGATTGTTTTATGGAGGAACCACTAATTAGAAGAAGCTACATGGGAGCTTGAGGATATGCTGAGGGAAAGGTATCCTCATCTGTTTGTTACAAAGTGAGGAATTTCGAGGGCGAAATTCATTTTAAGGGGGGTAGAATGTAACACCTGAGATTTTATGAGAAATATTTCGTTTTTTATGTTATATAAATCATCAAAGGAATCATTCACTATACACAACACCATATTGGCTTGCTTTTCATGCAACCGCTGCCTTCCTCGATAGCTTGCATGGTACACATTACCGAGTTTCACTAAACAACGATATGCTATTAAATTATTTTTAAAACTAGCTGTTATGATTACTAATAAACAATTTTTGAAATTTTGTAAATTTTATATTTCAAAATGGACTTCATTTTTGGATTCATAATATCAAAATTATCCTGGGGTGAAATTTTGGTATTTTTTTGAAAACATTCAATTTTCGATGAATAGTGAAAACACTGGGTTACTATTAAAAAACCGACTTTTTATTTAAATAATTATTTATTTTATTTAAATTTATTTTATGTCAAAATTGATACATAATACCTATATAAGCTCAATGCAATTCATTGGAGTCATTTTATAATAATTTTAGATATATAAAAATTTTATTGAAACTTTCACCGTCTTTTACCCACCTCCTAGGAGAATTTCCAAATTCTCATAAAATCTAATTTTACCACTTCTGTGAGTGAATTTCGAAAATCCGAGAGACATAGTTAATATCAGGGACTAAAATATGGTTCAATGAGATGAATATAATTTTTGGTGAATAGTAACTTTTTACTTTTTTTACGACAGTTAAAAGTAAATAGGGAAATTATGGTTAAAAATGTTATTATTAGTACCCTAACACATGTCCTAATTCTATTGGATAAATGTAATTAGACCAAAAACAACCTTAGGAATAAAATATGACCATTTATGTCAACATGGATTAGATTAGGACATTTATTATTAATTTATTTAAAGAAGGGTTAAAATAGTAAAAATCGAAGTTTAATAACTAAAGCATTTTAAATATATGGTTATACATAAGATAAATGTGACTGTAAATACTAATTAGAAATCTAAAAATATTTCCAACATAATAGTTTTTTATTTTTAATTTTTAGACATTAAATAATTTAATTTATTTATGACACAATGATGATGGAGTAATTATCTTATTAATGAAATATTGACATAATTGATGTTATAAATACCCAAATAATTGTAATTGGAGACTTTTTATGAATTGCTATAATTTTCTAGGTTAATATTACATATTAGTACGGATTTAATTTACTTTTTTCGAACTAATATTTCTGTTATGAATTTCACAAAAATCAATTACCAAATAGCGTCAAAATTGACATAAAATTGTTTTTAAAAAAATTATTATATTATTAATTGTTATTTTATTCCAAAAAATATACGGTTCAGCCAAATGACTTAGATAAGGTTATATATATTAAAAATAAAAAACTTGGGCTTTGTTTGGCTTGTTATAGTTTGTTTATTAACCTTATAGTGTAAGAAAACAAGAAGACACAGTAATAGTTAAATTATCTAACATAATGTTAAATCTAAATGATAATGTTAAAATAGATACCTAAACTTGTCTAAATTCTATTGGATGAGAGGATTTCGACCCATCAACACCTTATCTTAGAAATAAATCAATTTGGAGCTATTAAAACCCGAATATGACTTTATAATAAAATAATATTTTTTGTTTTTCCAAAGGTGCCCTCTCCTCCCTTTTAAAAGGGAACCTCCCCCCCTCTTCCTCACACCACTTTGAGCCTTCAATATCAGCCAAACCCTACCAAATTCTCTTATCCACTTCCCTAGACACATCCTAGAGGTCCTGGTCTTCTTCAAAGACCAATTTTAGTGCCCGAAGAGGAGGTATCAAAGAGGCGCTTCAAAGAAGAGGTAATGTCTGTTACCGATTCTTTCAACTTTATTTCTTCTTCCACTTCTTATTATTTAGTTGTTTCATTATGAAGTAATAACATCAGTATCACTCATATACTGATATGTTATTATAAGTATGAAACAACCCTATTTCACCATCTATCCATCCTACGGAAAAAGAAATCACCGCGCGTGCGTACTTACGGAATACCGTCTCCACGCCATGGTGTAATATATTTTCCACCACCACCTTACATAGATGGGTATAATGGTGAAAATAAACAACTATATATGATTATTGTAATGTTTTATTGATTCTTAAATAGTATACATAAACTCCAATACAATTCCACGATCTTGAGAACGATATCATCGCTCGTGCGTATGTACGGAATACCATCTCCACGATGTGATGCAACTCGTTCTACATGATCATCATTGAATAATGATTACCTAAATTAATTGAGTGAATAAATATGATATGTAATTAGGTTTCTATAACCTAAAAATAAGAATAAGAATTTATTCTACAAAGCACGCATAAGAACAAAAAGCAATAAACACCCGAATAACAAGTAATAATGAAATATTACTAATAAGAAGCTATGAATATGACCATATATTATATCATAACAATGCCTATGATTCTAGAATAAGTCAATGACATTATTTAAATCATTATACAGGAGGTTCAAACACTTACAAAGAAAATTAGACCAAAGTTAAGGGAAAATATCACAATATCATTTTTATTTGAGATTTTTTATACTTTGGTGTTTACTAGGGTGTATTTTATCATCCACATCCATATTTCCTCAATATGTAATATTATTTCCATCCACCAACAATTTTTGAAATACAATTTTACCCTTCGGTGAGTTTTTAGTAAAATAAATCTTTTTTCGTTTTTCGTACGAGGTACTTTTTGACTTTTCCGACAAAAGTACGAGAAGAATGTTTTTTTAACTTATACGGCCTGAATGGATTTTTAAAACATTATTTACAAGAAGCTTCCTTTAAAAGTTTTCATGTTTTTTTTAATCAACTTCTTTTAGTTAAAAATTGTATGACATGTTAAGAAAGGAAAAATGTTTTTGAAGTAGAAAGGATATTTTCCTCAAGAATGGAGTTCAAGTGTTTTATCAAAATTATTTTCCATATAAGATAATATAGGGTTATATTTATATCCATATTATTAAATTGATTTGATTATGTTGTGATGGAATTATTTTTATGAATTCCGTTATCTTATATTAATAGTTTTATGATGTCACGATGTTTAAGAAACCCATTTTTATTACATGG
Organism: Viscum album; assembly: GCA_963277665.1. Classification (NCBI taxonomy): domain Eukaryota; kingdom Viridiplantae; phylum Streptophyta; class Magnoliopsida; order Santalales; family Viscaceae; genus Viscum; species Viscum album. Next base: position 876,786,757 of record OY728153.1, on the reverse strand, counting down.
GTTATGCAAAGTTGTATGATTTATGATTTTTTGGCACACATAATAATGGTATCACTATGATATGGGTGGGACCTATATCTCCCTCTAATGCATTGGGTAAAGATTTATATCTCATGAGATAGACATGGTTGGAACGGTAGGTTAATCTGGTTCAATGAAACACGACTGAAACGAGTAGTGAACTCAGTTCAGAAATGGAATTTGTCCGCTATGATAGTCTTGGCTATGAGTCTTGACTACTATGAAATGATTCTCTGTGATTATGTGTGTATGCCAAAAAGTTTCATGTTTTATGTTATGATTATTGGGATTACATTTCACTTCCATGATTTAACCCATGATAAGAAATTATGATTTCTTTTGCAGGTTATGATTTCTAAAATGTTATGTTCTTATGAATACGATGTGATTTATTTTTCTTTTGTTTACCCTTACTAAGAATTCAAGCTTAACCTTTTATATGTTTCCTTTCCCCCAAGTCAGGAAGAAGGTTATTAAGTAGGATATTCCAAAAGGTACTCTAGATATGGTGAAATAAATGGGAGACAATGTAGATTATTTATGAACCAGTTGTTTTTGTTTCCCAGTTTCTAAAGACACTATACCTATAAGGTCCTTTAGTGGTTTTGTTATATTTTGTAATAAGTATGCTTCAATTTTGAAATATTAACAATGTATGTAAAGTATGGGTCGTTATATCTTTCTTCTTTCTGGGTGAACATACAAGGTTGATCTATCTGCATCAATCCGAAGCTCCTTTTTTATCTTTGGATCAAATGGCACCTGGTTTGGGATGTCAAAAAGAGGTATTATAGGAGTTTTCTTTCATTCTTCTTATTTTATCTTACTATTTTTTGAAAGGTAGGAAATACAATAGGAATAGTCGATCATTGGTAATGAGCTCGTGCATGGGAGTTTTAGACCCATGAATGGGGGTAAATATGAGTACTGAGGGTGGGATTATTGTGATTTTTATTTGTTTTCAAAGTTAGGTATTATATAACCATTTTTGATGCACTTGTGATGTGATGTGATATTTGTTTTGAAAATTGTTGAATTTTGATTTGTGGACTAAATTGGAATGATACTTGAGTATACATGAATCATTCTAGGCACTCAGGGTTGTTGTGACATGCTTCATTCTCTTCACTCAAGGGAAAACAGGTTATGGGTAATTTGTTTAAATTGAACTCTTTTTCTATGTTGGGAGATTAAAATAATAATGAAAAATGATAGTATATTTGTTTCTAATGAGAACCATTATTGATGAAATGGATATTACTAATTAATTAATTTTAGATAATGTGATTAATTAATGGTTGAATTAATCAATGAGAATATATGTACCCATGTTTACGCAATCCTATGAGTAGGGTGGTTAAGTGTAGTTATAAGGCCTCAGTGGTGACCGTGTGGTGAGAAAAATGGGAAAATAGACATTTTGAAACTTGTTGTCTTACCTTCTCATATTGTGTAAATGTTATAAGGTTCGGTTAGGAAACCAAAGATGTGTGATTGGATTTGTAGAGATATGACTCCACGATGCATTTTGTGGGCGAGACCAAGTGGTACAGCCTAGAATGAACATCATGATAGGGAACTTGAGGCACCATTGGTGCATATTGAGGAGGAAGGTGAATAGTTTTGATAGAGCTTTTCTTGTCTCATGCAATTCATGGAGAGAGACCCAAGGTGGGTTTTGAAAAGAATGTATGTGTTGACAAGGATGTTTCTATTTCACAAAACTCCAACGTTTACTGGAGGGGGTGTAACTGAGGGAGTTTAATTATGGATTGAGTCCCTACAGATGATGCTTGAACATTTGGAGACTCTGGCTGGGAGAAGTGTCAAGTTGGATGAATATATGCTAAGGGGTTTAGTGAAGCGTTGGTGGGAATTTTGGTAACATCTGGACAGATTGATGATATGTTATGGAATTAATTTCTGAAGTATTTCATGGAAAAAATCTATCCAAAGATGCTGATACAAGATAAGGATTAACAGTTTATTCATATAACACATGGAATAATGTCCATAATGGATTATTCTGAACATTTTATAAATTTAAAGCGGTTTGCTCCATCATTTTTAATAGATGATGCTTCCTCAGAAAAAAGTTTCAGGATGGAGATAGGTGTGAAATTAATTCCTTGGAAAATATCATTAGGTTGTATAAATTATCATTATATGTTAATCAGGATCTCATTTCAGAGGGAAACATGAAATAAGAATCCAGTACTGGACAAGTTGTTGTCCCTAGATGATCAAGGAGTGTGCCTTATGAGAGTAGGAAGTGCCATTACAAGAATATTATTAACCATAGTGGAAATAAAGGTGGAAAACCTGGTGGAACATTTGTGTAGGATCTTATTCATGTGCCTTGCCACCTAGGCAGTAGGCAGGGACACTATCGTACTCATTGTCCTTGACAACCCGCGGAGTTCTGGTTTTACGGAATGATGGGACAACTACAAAAGTTCTGTAGGAAGCAACGACCGAATGGTGCTAAGAGAGAATCTTCTCAGAATCATAGTGTTTGAATGGGGTCTTTTTCACTGTGTAGGTATGGACGTTTGAACTCTCAGAGAATAGGAAGTATAGGTAGTGGACGTGGTGCTTCAGCGTATCAGCATCAGTATCACCAGAGTGGTGCTACTCAGGTAGTTAGATGACACCACGTGGAAGAGGGGCATGATAGTTACATATTTTTCAACCAACATTTGTATATAATGAAGTTGGTATATCAATAGTGAGTGGTGCTAATTTATTATATTCTACTTTACCTACTTCATTTCTTGATACAAGAACCTATCATTACATTATATATGCAAATCATGTTAATGTCTTGATCATGGAGGTGGAGTCCGTTAGCAGGGTGATGAATATCGATACACCATTGGGAACACTATCTATGGTTATCTATTTATGCAGGGGATTTTTTCTAGGGAATAACTTTTATTTTCATTCATTAGGATGTCTATGTTCTCAATATAACATGATTTCACCTGATTATGGGTATGGACCAGCTAGTCGCATACCGAGCCCACATAGATTGTTACCACGGGGGGGGGGGGGGGGGGTGGGGGGGGGGGTGACCTTGGTTTCTCCAAAGGGTTCTAGTTTGTTCATCATAGAGAATGGGATATCCATGCAAGTTGGACTAGGAAAATTACTCAGCAACTAGGATATCTCCCGGTCTAATTTTCTAGAATTTTGATGGATGATGGGAGTGGTAGGAAAGATGTCCATCCACTAGTAGTATAACTATTTCAGGATATCTTTCCATAATACTTTTTAGGGTTTCCACATGAGAGATATGTGGAAATCACTATTGAGTTCATGCTGGGAGCTGAGCTAGTTTCTATTCCACCTTACAGTATGGGACTGACTGAGCTTCAAGAGTTCAAAATATAGTTGGGGGAGTTAGAGGATAAATGCCTTATTTGTCCAAGTATTTCACAATGGGGATCAACTTTCTTATTTTACAAGAAGGCCATTAAGATTTTATTCTTTTTTAATGATTACCATAAGTTAAAATAAAATGATAGTGAAGAACATATATCCTCTTCCGCTTATCAGTGATCTGTTTGACTAGCTGAAGGGGGCATGTGTGTTCTAAGAGGTCGATTTGAGATCCACGTATCATCAGGTGTGAGTTCAGACCATTTATATACCATGATAAACATTCATAAGAATGTATAGCCTTTTTGAGTTAGTTGTAATGCCGTTTGGGTTGACAAATGCTCCAAATGTATTTATGGCCTAGATTAATAGGATATTTCATCTGTATATAGATCAGTTTGTGGTTGTTTTTGGGGAAGAAATCTTGGTGTAGTCTAAGACTCATGATAGTCTTTCCCAACATCTTGACATCATTTTAAATACACTGATAGAGCATCATCTATATTCCAAGTGATCCAAATGTCTGTTATGATGGATAATGTACACTTTATTGGAATATCATCCTGGAAGAAGGTGTGGAAGTGTGCCCATAAAAAGTGCAGGTAGTGGTTTCATGGGAGTATCCCAAGAATGAATTTATATGTGTAGATTTTGGGGATTAGCTGGTTATTATAGGAGGTTCATCCCAGACATTTCATGATTGACAGCACTGCTTTCTTGTTTGACAAAGAAAGGGATAAGGTTTTATTGGATAAAAGAATGGGAGAATGCTTTCTAGGAGTTGAAGAAGTGCTTGACATAGTAACCAATTTCAATATTACCTGAGTTGGTTTAGGAATACAAGATGTATTATGATGCTTCTGGGATTGGACTTGGAGCTTTGTTGATGCAAGGGGATCAAGTATTTCCATACGGATTGTCGATGTTGAAGCTACATGAATGAATTTACCATACACATGACCTCAAGTTGGATGCATTGGTTTGTTCTATTATGTAATGGGGATACTATCTATTGGGTGAAAATTTTACAGTTTTTACATTAAACCGAATATTAATGTATATCTTCTCACAGATTGACTTGAATATTTGTCATCGAATATGGGTAGAGTATATGCAGTCCTTTGATTTCAAACAGGAATAAACACCCAGAAAGGTGACTAGCATTTCTGATTCCTTTAGTAGTAAAACTCAGACTCAGTTGGTATATGATTTGAGTGCATAGTTAAATTTGATGACATTACGAGAAGAAATTCATGTCGTAGCTCAAGAGAGTCAGGAGTGGATTACTCTGGTTTCTGTAAAAGTGGAGTCTACACTATTGAGATGGATCATGGATAGGAAATATGTGGATATAGAGTTTTTAGCCATAAGGGAAAGCCATGATGGTGGGGAGACACCTTCATAATGGAAAATAAATGAGGATGAGATCATCAATAAGAAAATAGGTTTATTATTACTCTTAGTATGAGAGAGAAACTCAAGTGATAACTTCATGCCACAATGTGGGCCGTACATACTAGGGTGACAAAAATGTATCGTGACCTATGACGAGAGTTTTAGTGTCTAGTCATGAAAAAGGAGATAGTACGGTTCGTTACAAGTTGTTTCACCTGTCTCAGGTGAAGCCATAACATCAACGACTTGGAGTCCTATTGAAGCTGTTACCTATTCGGAATAGAAGTGGGATAATGTTACTGTATTTTTTAGTATGACTTCTAAAGACTGTTAGGATGAATGTTTCTATTTGGGTCATTAGGTATCGACTAATGAAGGTTTCATATTTATTTTTATCAGGGAAACCATTATTGTATAACAGTTGGGAGAACTGTACAAATGAGATATTGTAGGTTTGCATTGGGTTCCACAAACTATAGTTTCATTTCATAATTTTCTCTTTACTTTATTCTACTGGAAGGGATTAAAGATGGAAATTAGTCTAAAATCCTTTTTAATTATCTTCTTACACCCACAGACTGATGGGATGTTATATCATACCATATAGTTGTTAGAGGATATAATGCGAGAAAGTTTGATTGACTTCAGTGGTTCTTGGCAGAAGAACTTTGCTTTAGTGGTGTTTTCTTATAACAATATTTATCAAGAAACTATAAAGATGTCACCATATGAGTCACTTTATGGTATACCTTGTAGATCACTGTAATTTTGGTTAGAATTGAATGAGTCAAAGCTATTGGGATCAAGTCTCATTCAGGAGACATCACAGCAGGTACAATTTATTTGGAAACATATGGCTATGATTCAGAGTTCAAAGATGTCGTATGTCGATAGAAAAATATGATCCATAGAGTTTATAGATTAAGATCGTGTATTCCATTAGGTGTTGCCTATATTAGGTCACCATAAGATACAGAGGCAGTTCAAGTTGGAGCCCAGGTTTGTAAAACCGTTTGAGGTGCTAGAGATAATCGGGTTAGTGTCATACCGATTAGCCATTCCACAGACATTCGTAGCTATGCATGAAATTTTCCATGTGTCACAGATATGATGGTATCACCATGACAATTATAAAGTGATTGATGTGGAAGTGGTTTACCTTGAGATAGACGTTTCCTTTCAAGAGTATCCAATACCTATACTGGGTCACAATGAGAAAGTGTTACGGGGAAAGATTGTTCCATAAGATCATGTCTTATGCCAACATGATGGTGTTCAAGAGGATTCATGGGAATGAGAAGTATACATGAGGGCTAAATGGTCCAATATTTTTGACTTAAAATCTTAGAGAAGTTTGAGAGTGCAACTTGAGGACGAGCTATTATAAGGTGGGGAGCTTGTATGATCCTGGCCTTTATTAGAGTCATCTCGGGTGCGTTTTTGAGGTAAATTTTGTTGTTTTTAAGTACCATTGTTATAGAGTAGTGGATTGGGGTGTGTTTGGGTGATATTTTAAGGAAAACTAAAGGATAGTGGGTTGTGGATGGTTTGCACACAGTTTGACAAACTATGTGACCAAACTATGTGAAGCGTGTGATGCTAGATAGAGAGGTCCACCCAGTTTTCACAAGGTTTGAACAACTGTGCGAAAAAACTATTACGACCATGCAAACCTGGACATAGAGATCCTCACGGTAGACACACAGTTTTTGCTAACTATTCCCCTTTTCCTGGAATCCTAGAAACACATAATTTTGATTCCAAAAAACTATTTTTAACCCAGCTGAACCCCTCAGGACTCCCATATTTCATCCATGGATCGGGATTGGAAAATCCTAGGTGATCCCAAAGCCATTTTAAGGGACTCCAAGGTGATCTGGACATTGTTCATTGAGATCAAAATCTTGGATTGAAAATCCATTATCTTCCCAATAAGTCAATTTCATCCCATTACTTCTCCCATTCATTCCCCTCTCTTTTCTTGATCTTTTCATGGAAGATCTCCACCATTTATATGGATCTAATCCTATGATTTGAGAACTAGATTTAGGATCATGTAACTATATCTAGTTTTGCGAGATCTTGATCAATTTGATCTTAATTTTGGTTTAGGGATTTAGATCTGGAGTTTGATTGACGATGTTGTGCCGCTCAGATATTGGGGATTTGTATTGGGATAACTTATGTAAATAAACTAAGGAATGTGGTATAAATCAAACTCTCATAGTTGTGTAATTGATATATGAATGCGATTATATGATTTTCTAGATACCATTGATAATTTATTTCTTAAATTGGTGTAATTAGGAATGTGTTTTTGACTTGGGATTGCCTTGGTGATTAATTAATAATTGAATCATGGAAAAAATGAATGGGGGTTTCCAAAATTGATACTTTTTTGGTAATTGGTTATGTATAGAGAGTATGTAATTGAGATGTTGAATTTATTATGATAATATAATTAATTGGGGGATGTTAATTAGGAAATGATGTTGGCTATGAAAGATAATTAATTTTATGAAATAATTATGTTCCAAAATGTTGATCAAAATTAGTTAATTGAATGAATTAATTTTGTGCCATAATTTTGATCAATGATAAATAATTACGAGAATTAATTATGAAAAGTTGATATTTGATATGGATAATTAATTATGAATAATTAATTATAGAATTTGAATTCTGTTAATTGATTACTTAATTAATGGATTGTGTGTTTAGTATATTTTTGAGTATACTGACGGCCTTTGAAATGTTTAACTAAACATGGGATTAGTAGTTAAATAATGTGGCTCATTCTTGTGAATTAGAAAATGAATAAATGGATGAAAATTTTGTGGTTCTATACATGGCCTTCTAGAAAAATTGGAATTTGGGACATTGACCTAGTGTTTCCCCCCAATTGTTAACCAAGCTTGAGTTTAGGGGGTGCTAGGCATAACGACCTACACCGAATGAGATATGGAGTGATAGGAATGTTAACCAAAACATAATGTTATTTTCATTCATGAAATGAAATTCAACACCAAATGAATGATGATTCAAATGGAAAACATGAATTGAAACTTTCCCTAATGTGATGAAGAAATATTAAATGATAATGTGATAACTGTTTAATTATTTATTATATTTATTGCATCATAAAACTGCATACACTGTCATTTGACTGAATTTTTTTAAACACTATTGTTGGTGGCCTAGGGAGTTGTGGTCCCACCCTATTCAGTCCACTTGATCAAAACACGAGTTGACTTTGATGTTATAGTATAGGATATTAGCAAGTCCCTCAGATATGTTTCTGTTTGGGATTGGAGCCTAGGAGAGGGAGCGGAATGTGGTTCGGAACCTTCTTGAGATTTGTTGTGTTATTAATTTTTGATTCATTGTTTACACATGACATTTTCATTATCATAGCTTGTTTTACCTTTATGTTGTGCATTGTACATTCTTCTTTTGTATATCGTATGAATTTTTTTATAGTTTTGGTAATTTATACACTTTATCCCATAGTTATTTTTATTTTCTTCCGTTGATGTTTCATTATGATAAAAGAGGGTATACTCTCTCTAATACTGAATTACCAGACCCTCGCTGCTAGTCGGAACCCTCTGGCATACTGGAAGGTGAACTTGAGGAAATGTGGCCAACCTACTCGGGGCACTATTTAGTGGCACTCGGGTCAGGATGTCGCAATTTTTTAGTTCAAAAATTTATTCCACATAAGTATTTATAAGGACCCATAAAAATTATCAATTGAAAAATATTATTGTAAGGAAACCGGTTTATAGTAATGTCTTAATCCTAACACGACTTTTAATCCATATACCAAGATATCAGTATATCTTTATGGTTTGGAATTGTTCTGTTAGATTACCATATGTTTCATGATGATACACCATACTAAAAAAAATGCATTATCAATTTATTATTGAATACTTCACCAAAATATTTTTGGTAATCCTATGATATCGGTTAGATACAATAGAATGTGGTACTCCATGAAACATTACCACATTCTTTATGTAGGCCCAAGAAATATGATCCAATTGGAATTATTCTCCAATAGTAATTATGTATGAGTAATTTGTCAAGTGATAGATTATAACCAATATAGTATTATACCATTTAGAATTTTTGGGATTTTGATGAAAAAAATCCATTTTATGTTTTCCCATTTCCATTCATGAATGGTTAATGCTTGTAACACACCCATTTAATTTTCTTCTCTCAGTCTTAACATTCATACATACCAAGAATCAAGATAAAAAATATGTAATATCTCCCTTCATGCTATCTGACAATAAATACTCATTCTAATCTATATAATTATTTTTTACTTATATGATGAATAGATATTGAATAACTATGAGATTACTCTAATAAATCCTTCATCAAATAATGTATTGATAGAATAGATAAACGGTTCTTGAAACATATCATTTATTAATAATAAATGTTAAATTCAAAAACAAAACAAAAATTATTTTACAGCTCTACATCATCCTTATTTTCTTATATAATCTTCACATGGAATGATGGTTGAACAAAAATTTCTGAAAGATAATATTTTGACCCTTCCATCATGATTTCCAAATCCATCCATTCCAAATATAGAATTTTTAGATCTTATGTGATCCACATCTTGGATAGGTTAGCATAACTCTTTCATTAAAAAGCATCATACACCTTGTTTTCTATCCCAATGTGGTAATGTATTGTAAATTCGTAATATTTGATCATCTCCAACCATATTCTTTAGTACATATACATATCCTTCTGTATGAATACATAAATTAAAAATTCATGATCCATATATATATCATAGAACTCTCCATATAAATAATACCTCTATATATTAATGAAAAATATACTACATGTAACACTAAATCATGACATGGATAAGTTCTCTCATGAACAATCAATTTCCATGAGGTATAAGTTATCACCAAATCTTTTTTCAGGAAAAATCATGCCAATAAATTCTATGATGGGCCACTATAGATTATGAAACCTTCTCCAATATAAGGTAATATAAGAGCATTTGTGATGACTAAAATCTCATTAGTTCCTTGAAATTTTATTTTCATTCATCTATTAAAATAACTTGAATCCCTTATCAGATAATTTTGTTTGTGGATCAAAAAATGTGGGACATTTTACAAAAAAAACTATAATATATACCCAAAAAAAGAATTCTATGGATCTAAGTAATGGTGGTTATTCTGAAAAAATTATCAATTGTAAATCTCTTTGATGTATCCACTAATATACCCTCCCTTAAGATTACATGAACTGATAAGGAATTGTTTTATCTAAAATACAAACATAGTAAATTTTACTTACAACATCACATTCCTTGGGGTATTTTGAATAATCCTCAAATGAACTTCATGTTCATCCTTGAATATATAATATATAAGAATATCTTTGATAAAGACTACAATAAACTGATCAATGTAGTCTATAATGAGTATATTCATTAAAACCAAGAATATAGTGTGTAAATCAGTAAGACCGATTAATATCACAATATATATTCATACATTCCATAAATTATATAGATTGCTGGAATGGGTATAAAATCAATTTTAAAACTCATTTAAGGATATATAGAAATAAGTTATGTCTTGGAAATGATTGGATCTCTACATTATCGATCAAACAAGTCATAAATACATGGCAGAGGATAGTTGTTATCGATTTCAATCTTGTTTAGTACCCAAGAATCAATATAGAGTGATATAGATCCATCATTATTCATAAAAAAATTAAAAACTACACCCCATGGGGAAACACTTTTCTATATTAATCCCTTATCAAGATTATCCTAGAGGTTCTTCATAAATTCCTTCAATCTAATCAGTGCCATTCTATAAGGAGTTTATGATATAGGTGCAGAACCATATACGAGTTCTATATAAAAATAAACTTCCTAATTTGGTGGAATAATATGAAAATATTATAGAAAATTATCAAATAACATAAGCATAATAGGTACATGTAGTTGGGGTTTGGCTTAGTGGTAAACACCCCTTAAATCTACATGAAAAATGGGGGTTCAAAACCCATTGGGCGTAGGTACTGTACCAGTACTGTAGCATCGGCGACACTGTAGCAACGGCAGGCACTGTAGCGGTGGCATGTCACTGTAGCAGTTGTAGAGTACTGTAGCTGCGGAGGTACTGTACAGTACTGTAGCAACGCGGTACTGTAAAGTACTATAGCAACGCGGTACTGTAGCAGTACTATTCACAGAATGGGCTTTGGGCCAAAAAATTGGGCCTACGGGTCATGTAATTTGCTAAATTCCCACTAGGCCCTCGTTCTATGTAATTGGTCTCCCTCTACCTAGTTAAAGAGGTCTTTGCTTTGATTTAATAATAAAATGAGGATTCAGCCCCAACCATTAAAAAAAATAAGCATAATAGGTATATCATCGGTTTTGAGTTTCTCCCTAACCATTAGAGGTAAAAAAATTCTTTAGAACAAAAATAAAGATCCATACAATTGATGTGATCTCTATAGGATGCTTATATCTATTATTGAATTAACATATGACAAGAGGTCCGTTTGTAATAAAATTTGTTACTTCTCTTCCTCAGAAATGTATATTGGATTTATGAATATAAATGTAACACCCTAAGATTTTGTGAATTATTATTTTTCAAATTCATTTATCTTATTTATATTTTTCATTTCAGGTGATAGTGGAAATAGTTATATATATATACATAAATAAAATATTAATTTCACACAACACCTACTTGTATTTCACTACACACATTACTATCCTTCCTGGCACTACATGGAATACCGACTTGGATTGTGTGACAAGCAACACTAACTTGGCGTACGTTACATGCAACACCAATGTTTCTATGAAACATTTTTTTATAATTTTTTAAAAGAGATAATTATAAAATATTCATTAAACATTGTTATATGAATAATAATAAATATTTTTCCAATATTTTTATAATTATTTTTTATAGATAAAATATATTGGAAATGAATGATGTGATTTTTGGTAAAGTTATTTGTTGTTAAAAAAATAACATTTTCTCGAGTGAAATACTTTAAATAAAAAAAAATTATATTAATTTATAAATTTGATGTTATAAAGTAAAAAATAATAAATTATCTTTTCCAAATTATCTTAGAGATAATTTTAGGGATTTTTATGGGAAACTTCAATTTTTGATGAATTGTAAAAAAATTCTGTGTTTTAGTTATTAACGACCCATTCGTCTAAATAATTATTATTTTTAAATTATACATTTTATATTATTTTAGGTCAAATTAGATCAATTATAAATATCTTAATTCCATTTATGTAATTAAATTATACATTATATATTATTTTTCATCTAAATAAATATTAATGTTAAATTATACATTTTTATCCCGTCTGCAGGATTAGCAATAATCATTATTTTTTCACTTATGGGAATTGAATTTTTAAAAACCAATAGAAACCATTATAATAATTATTATATTTATTTTTTATAATAAAATCAACGTAATTTTTAACAAAAAATATTATTAAAAGTGATACAAAATTATTCAGAGGGATTAAGGTCAGGTTAAGCTTTATTTGTGAGGAAACCTCATTACTAAGGGCTGCAATGACCTAGAAACATGTCCAAAACCCATTGGATGAACATTATTAGTAAACTATCCTTAAATTATTTATTTATTTATTTTATTACTTTTTTATGTAAAAACATTGGTACACCTAACTTATTTTAAAAAAATCAATATGAGCCCTTCTCCTTCCCTATAATAGGCCACCACCAATACCCACATTCTAACACCTCTAAAGCACCATAGATCAAAAAAAATATTCAAAAAGGGGTCTTAAATTCCCTCAAATACTCTTAATAGACCTCCATTAGGTAGAATGCAATCCAAGGAATCCTTTTGGCACAAATTAATATGATTTTCCCGATTAAGAGGTAATGTATTTTATCAAGTCCTTTATATTATTTTCCATCTTCGCCCACTCCAACTCTATTTATTAAATTTTTATAGAATTATACCAATATTATAAATATAACATTATGTTTTTTTGTAAATATTTTTACCAACACCTCCATTTAATGGGTAATGAACACATTGTTTCTCTGTATTTCAAACTATCACCTCACAAAATAATGATTGTTCATTTTACCGTTACCACCTACCATGGTGGATATTATGATAGAAAATATGTTTATATATGTAATATATTATAATTACTATGCCTTTATTCTTTATTATTACTTTTTACGACACACATATATTTACCTTCCTTTTTTTGTAAATATAATAATTTTATTTGAGGAAGTGCAAACTATTTCCCCCTCAAAGCAGTATGATTCTTTCACAGAATACATGGATGTATTATGTATGGTTGTAGTGAATATATGTGATATATATATTATATAATCAAGAAAATAAAATAATATAATAATTATATATACATATATTTCATTTACATTACCCTCTATCAACACGATAATTAAACAAAAATAACATTCATGCGTACATACGACCTACTATCTCTATAAACAGTGTATTTAGTTTTCATAATTATATTTTCTAAAGATTATTATAGAACACATATACTGTATATAAATTAAATTAATATCATTTTTTACATTATGTAATTAATTATATAAGTATAAGGACCAAAGATATAACAAATTAATACACATGCGAAGAATAAAGTGAATATTACCCGAAGTGAAAACATAACATAGTATTATTAACAATCAGCTAATATAAGGACATAATAAAACCATATATTGTATTAGATATTATAATATAGTTTTTAAAAGGTTTAAAAAATAATATTTTTTATATAGGGGGTTTGAATGGGTACGACGATAGTTAGGACACAAGGTAAGGGGATTTCATCTCACTTTTTATTTCCTTGAGATTCATGCTATGTTAGTCACTCATTTTTGTGTGTTAAGTATATAATTAACATTTTTTTATAATATGTATCACACACTTATATTTATATGCATTCAGATATCAATTTTATGATATTTCTTTATCGTGGATTAAGTTTCAAAAGTTACCAAATCAGTGAAATAGTTTTCTCTTAATTTTCCTTATTTAACACTCCTATTATGTTATGAAATTTAATTCTATATAAAGGTGTATATACTTCCATTTAACATGTTACATAATATACCTAATTAATATAATTATATTTTAAGCTTCATTTAATTTTTATTTGTATGTGGATAGTATGATCCCAATTTAAAAAGTTAAAACTGTTCATTGAAATAATCTCATCACTTTTCAATAATGATTAGGTTTATGATTTATTTTATGAATACATAAGTTCTATATCTCAATAAATTCATGAATTTTCCTCATGTTTTCCTATTAATGATATATTCATGTTGTGTTACCATTTTCTAGAAATTGGTAAATAATGTAGTTCTGAAAATGTTTTTATGAAAGACTGATATTACCCTCTCTTCAGTGAGAAATTTTTGTTCCTTAAAAACTATGTTTTATAAACAGTGTTTCCAAGAATATTATACTAATATCATATGATAATTAAATTATATTTTTACCTTTTTTTTACTTTTACCAATTTTTTCAAAAGACGCTTCCTTCCATTCTCTAAATCAGGAAATTTTATATGTTTTTTACTATGAAAAGGGATTTTTCATTTTACCACATACTAAATGCACAAATTTATCTATCATGAATCCTTCAATTATTTCTTTTCTTGTTTAAAGGGTAATTTTTTATAACAAATTTTTTAAAATAAAGTTTCATCAAAATTGGTATCCAAAACATTTTCAAGGTTATATTATTTGTTTTCATTAAATTTTTTTAATAAACATCTTTTATATGTTTTCATGGAAAATGGATTTAAAAAAATTAAATATCTATTTATAATATTTCAATGTATTTAAAAATAAATGATTTTAAAAACATTTTCAATCGTTATTTATGAGTTTGCAAATTGTTTTAAAAGAAAAGTTTTTTAAAATATTTTGATACTTATTTTATAAATTTTCATGGAAAAACGTTTTAAAATGACATAAAGTCTACATTATATGTTCTTATGTTATATTCAAAGAAAATTTTTATCAAATGGTTATATGTACTAAAAATAATTTTTCAAATAGTAATGGATATTTTCCTCAAGAATCGTTTTGAAATATATTTCAAATTTATTTTCCATCTAAGATAAAATCTATTGATGTTACTCATTCCCTTCAAGGAAATGATATAAATGATCTATTAATATCCTTTACATGAATGGATTATGATTAATTCTTGGTATTTAAGAATTCCATTCCTCTTATACGGTTTATATGTTTATGAAAATCCATTTTTTCTGTAGGTTATATTCTTTTCAAACCCTTTTATTTTTACATGATATTATTTCATAAAATGATTATGAAAAATATCACTTTTACATAGGTTATGATGTGAAAAAATGTTTATTATATCCTTATAATTTCTTTGTTTATGATTTTATGTTTACAATACTCCTTTTTTTCATGGATCATGATATGATGAATATTTTGTGGAACATGTGTGTATGATATCATTATGTGATCGGAGGACCTATATCTCCCTAAAATGTCTTGGGTAATGATAAATGTTTATGAGATCAAAGGGTATATAGGCAGGAATCCTAAGCCTAAAACAATTGGTTATGCAAGAATAAATTCAATTCCCAAAACAAGCGGGTAAATAGGAAGAAATCCCAAGCCTAAAACAAGAGGGTTAACAGGAGGACATCACAAGCCCAAAATATGAGGGTAAATAGGACAAATTCCCAAACCCGAAATAAGAGGGTCCATGGGAGGACATTCCAAGACCAAAACAAGAGGGTACACTATTGGTAATCCCAAACTCAATGTAGGAACAAGGTTGATTAACCCAACATAACATTTTACAATGGAATTGGTAGGATACCTTGACATAGGGTTTTTTTTTGTGTTGACCACAATTACATTTTTAATTCCAATGTTATGATTTAATTCCTTATGTATAATATTTAATTATGATTCATGACTTATGAAATGTCAATATTTATTAAGATATCTAACATTTAAGGAATGACCTTAATATTTTGTACTCAAGATCTCTACCCTTTTGTTATTGTTATGCTTGCACATATTCTATATATAACATTACTCAGCATCTAAGAACTTACCTTTCATATGTTCCCTTTCTCTAGGCTATAAAGAAATATTTTAGGATGAAGTACTAAAGGTGTAGATATTTATGGGATATTTTTAATAACATTCACCAAAATGGAATATTTCGATTCCAAGTTTCCAAAGACACGAAACTACTATGATCCTCAATCATGTATTTTTAAAAATTGGTAAATAATTGTAAAAAATTATGTTATATCCATGTATGTTTATCCTGGGTCACTATATTTAATTACATTCTTTCCTAAGACGACATAAAATTTAATTATAGTGAGATTTAAAATATTTACATGATTCACATTCCCGCAACCATCAAGTTGAGAAGAATCATAGACATGATATGTGATCATTGTACCTATATGGTATTTCAGTACTAAATCAACATCTAATCACATGGATGGAATTTTATTACCATTATATAATTATTTAGATATAAAATTTTATGTAGATATTGATTCAAATAAGATATTAGTAGTTATAGAGTGGATAATATGGGTATCATTCACCATACCATTTTCATTCCTCTCTTATGGAATAATAATGGCATGATATTTCATGATGTATCTATGTATAAGTGGTTATTGATGTAGATCATCATCATTGACATTTCGATTTGGGACCTTTTTAACATAATTCAAATTATTAATTTATTTGAAGCATTGGTGCATGGGTGGTTCATTAGTTGGTTTCTTATTTTCTTCCATTGTGTTAACTTGACAATTCATTTTCTTTCGATATTCACAAGCATTGTAACCCGCCCTTTAATGTTTAAATCACCTCACAATTACATTCAACTTGTTAAATTAAGGTTTCTTCCCATAATTTTGGTCATTTATATAGATTCAATTTCTTTCCACTATGTAATTTATTTGAGTTTTAATGAGATTAGATATATCATTTCTTATAAAAAAACCATGAAAATGTTGGGAATATCGAATATTCATTTCTATCTAGGATGAAGATAGAGTGATTTTATCATCACTACTAAATTATCTTATAGATAACAGATTTCAAAAATAATTTATTATGATATATAATAATTGATAAAAATTACTTTTTGTTTTGATGATAACACCTATAACGTTCCTCACAAGTTGTATAATATTTTCCTCATAGGTAGAAATAGATTCACTATCCTTATGATTAATCTCCAGGACATACTACTACAAATTTTGAATGATGAATACCAGGAAATTAATTATTGACAAGAAACTCTTAAACACATCCCACTCCATAAATACTATATAATAATATTCCCTGGGTTCTTGATGAGATTATACAACTGATTTACTTATCCTTCTAAAAGATAATCAACCAAAATGAATTTCCCATGATTTTAACACTGGAGAATGTAAAATATATTTTTACTATTACTAATCTATTTTATATGAACTAGTAGATCTGATTAACCCATAAATGAATGTAGACGTTTCCACATAAGTAAATCAATATAATGTCATTCCTTTTGGGGAATGAAAGTGATTCATTTCTTTAGAACGTTGGGTGATTATAACAATGATATTTTTCATTCTATATCCAAATATATTTGGTAAATATGGAGGAAAATCAATGCAATGTCCATTGTATGCAACATTCACATGGTTTCATTATGTTACAAATATTGACTAAAATTCGAAGACATAATGTAAATAAATAATCATAGGGTCAAACCAAATAATTCTGAAATGTAAGTAATAGGTTATCTAAGTCATGTTAACTTATTTTCTATCTATTTAACCTTATTTTTAATCTAGGTTATTCTTGATAATTATCATTTTGTATCATCATGATGGTTTATAAAGAGTTCGTTTGTTCTAAAACATATTACCTAGAGTTTCAAACCTTGTATGAAGTAAGGCATGTTTTCTGGAATAAGGTGATAATCAATTCAGAGCCCAATTCTCCCTTTAAAGAGTTATTACCCCTTGATACTATTGTGCCATTGGAATATCCTCTTTTAGTATTCATATAGTGATGTAATTTCTTAGAAACCAATCTCTCTATCCTGCACTAAATTTCATGGATTTTTTCAGACTCTAACACTTATCTTTAGACATATACATAAGTATTTAAGTAATATATTCTCATCCTAGTGGAAATGATAAAAAAACATTCCTCTGATAAAACCTATAGTGAACTATGTTTTTTATACATAAATATTACATGTTTTTAGATGAATATTCAATACAAATCATAAATAAATTCTTGAGGAATGTAACATTTTACTATCATTAGATACTAGTTACAAAATATTATTATTTTTTGATTGATATTTAACATCTACTAGAAATATATTTACATTTATTAAATATCATAGACATTACCTACTTAATCTTTTTTACATAAAATGGTGAAAGGAAATATAAGAAAGGGTGAGTTCAGATTCTTAGTGAAGAAAAACATGGGAGATATAAATCAATGACTATAATAAGGAATAAAATAAGAAAGACATTAGGAGATCATGACCATAACTTATATGATTTATACCCAATCAATCAATGTTCATAAACATTAGTTTTGGAAGAAAAAATATTATTATTTCAAATACATGCATAATAAAAGTGAGAAATCTAAATAAATCTATCATGAAACAGATATTCAAGTCATATAAGCGTGGAGCCATCATAATTATAGAAACAACTACATTTTTACTGATAACTACATGTACAATCAAATCATTAATTATCATACAATAATTATCTTATAGTTTTATCTAATTACAATAATTACATTAAATTTTTGTAATATTTGATTCCTAGGGAAACAAAATTAATAACATATATCATATATAATTCATAGATAGTCCCTAGAATCAATAAAAAAGGATAATTTATGGATTGAGAAATCATATGACTATGAAAAAACATCTATCACCAATTATGGAAAACAAAGTAAACATAGATGGTCTCAAAAAATGATCTAATGAAGAGAATGACATAGTCATTTGAAAATTTGTATCATGGAGAAAATGCGGGGTTAAATATTTTACTTTATACATGCTAATTAAGTGGAAGACCACCAAGGAAATCTCCAAAATGGTACTAGATGATGTAGTAACTATGGAAAATGAGGGCATAAAGCATCAAAATTCCTTTTGAAATTCAATAGTATAATTAAAATGATTTAAGGTAATGTATTTTATCTTAGTGATCCCTTAATAATTCAATGTATTTTTTTTGGTGAATATGGGAATAATAAAATTCAATTACCTGATCCAAGGAATAATCCAGATTATGGGAATCACTAACCTCCCAAACCATAAAAATAATGGAATACCTATGAAATGACTACTACTATTATGGATATTGGTATTTGATAAAGGTAAAACCTACAATCTACATATGTATATATCTTGTTGGAATTTTATTCTAGGAAACATAGTAAATATAATAATATTTGTTACATCATTAAATCACAACCCATATGATTTTATTCTTGAATAAATATTATGATAGTAATATTATTGAATTCCATTTATATGATTATAGGAATTTTCTGTGTGGAAGTATTTCTATACTTTAGAAAAATTTAACATGTTTTTAGTGATGGATTTTTCTCACCACATATAATAAAAATTATCTTGATAATATAAATCTCATTTTTATTAAATAATTTAAATCATCAAATTAAATTCTTTTAATAAATATCCTTTAGAAACAAATTAAATAATTTTGTACACAACACCAAATATTCATAAATACTCAACCCAAGTAGTTATAAAAAACACAATATTATGTATAAACATATTATGAGGATCATGATATGTTTCCCAAGTTTCAAAGGTAGATACCTCATTATAAATTATATCTTATGTCATCTATATATTTTATATTACATTAGATTTTTTTGTTGGTATGTGATAATCAAGATCATGGGGATGAAATTTACTTAGTATATCGATAATGTAACAACCCATCTTTATAATACACATATTATTTACATAAGATATATTTCAATAATTATAACCAATATATATTTTATTATGTTTGGTTAATTGAATTTTAATTTATAATTAAATAACTAACACAAAATTTAAACTTAAACTAAAATATTTATATTCATTAATAAATGTAATTTTAAAAGAAAATCATATAAAATAATGTATTTCAAACATTTTATTATTAATCTCTATATAAAATATATATCCATCAAAATGGAAAAAATCACTAGGGGATATTAGATAGAAAATAATAAAATAATTAGCAATATTAGATCCCATGAATTATCTTAAACCTTGATGATCACCAACAACCAAACATAAACTATAATTTAGAATATCATCATGAACAGAGATAGAATTATGGAAAATATATAACATGAAATAAGAACTATTACATTTGAAGTGATATTGTAAGTAAAAAAAATAATTTTGTATGTATATATATATATATATTAATGAAATATGGCCATCAAAAATATCATCATTTTAAATATAGTCATTGAAAAAAAATTCAGTGGTAATATGTTTACATTGGTAAAAATAATCATTCTGTTATAAAAGTGGAAATCATTATTAACTTGGGAATTAGAGATGGCACAATTACATTCATTTATCATGGTGTTCCTATTTCATTAAAAGGGCACATTCCATTCAAATTTTCACATTTTGATTTATATTAGAAACTAACTGGCTTCTGGGAAATGCAAGACTCTTTTTTTGGAATCTAGTGTCATCCTTGTAAAAATTATTATTGCATAAAAATTTGTTTACTCCTTCGTGGTTTACAGATGTCATGTTTCCCTTCCGAAGAAAATCAACAACTATAATAATAATTTTATATGGAGTAGAAGCATTATTCATTGTCAAATTAATACTATTACATGGATTAATGTTTCTCAACCCATTGAATATGGATATATAGTTATAAAAAATACTATTCAAATTTAATCAATATTTATAGGATGATTTCATGTGGAGGATTATCAATGTAATGTTGGATGGTATTAATTTTCTAAAATGTGGATTATTTAACTGACCAAGAGCTAGAAATTAAATTTATAATAACTATTCCATATGGTATTCCATCGATGATTTATATGTTATATTCTGAATAAAAACTCGCTGGCTAGACAATATCTAATCATCTATCAATTTATAGTAAAATAATTGGATAGGTACTTCTTTTCATAATTTTTAAACTCTCTAGATCCACCACAATATATAAATTTGACTATAAAAAAGAATATAGAGAGCTCTATGGAAATTATACCTTCTAATATTCATGTAACTGATTATGAGTTACAACTTTATTAATGGGGATGATTTTTTTGGCATTGAATCATTCATGAAACGGAAATATTTATTCCAGGACTTTTTATTGAGCATATTTATAGTGTTAATAGGTGAGGGAATCTCCCTTCTAGATTGTCTATTTTTTGGAGGGTGAGGATTTTTAATATTCCCACTAAGGATTTTCTAAAATCTTTTGGCATCAACTTGTGTTTGAGATGTTACCTATGTCACAAATATAAGGATGATATTGACCATTTTTCTTTAGTTGTGTCACTACAACTTTTATATAGAATGTTTTATACCTTATTTGAAGTGGAAGTCACATATTCAGCTAGTATATAAGAGCACATCATAGTCGACAATGTGTTTCCTATCTCAAAAAACTATTTAATATATTTTTGTGTGGATTTCTTAGAAATTATTCATATTATGTGGACCAGTTAGAATAAGTGTTCATGAATATGTTTCTTTATTTTTTAAGTAGAACCTGTCTAAAATGTTTTTTTCTATGAAAAAAGAAATGGAATCGCAATATGGTTATTTTGATAACTCTATTCATGATCCTAATATTCTTAAGTGGTTTAGAATTACAAGTAATTATATTCCTCTTTATTAAACTTTAGAAGTCATGTGGATTCCACCATTCTAGGTCTATCACAACTGTACTAAAGATGGAGACTTAAGGTGAATCTAGGGCCTTGTGGATATAGTTATATTATCAGAATTCACAATGGTTAAGTAATTGGACTCATTATGGTCCATGTGGGATCATGAAATTTCTATAAGATGAGATTTTTATAGTATAAAAGTAGTTTAAATGAAAAACTAATGAGGATGGATTAACTTATAGCTGGAATGTGATTTTACCACTATTCTGCAAGATATCAGAAACGGAACCATCCATATTGCATGGAAGCTGACTATTAAATGGATGAAATGACTAGACTCTGTTGGTCTATGAATTTTATCATCACATAAACATACCATGATGAAAATTTCATGGTCGATTGAATGGAAAACAAATGGTTTCATCCTCATGAATTGACCTGGAACAATGATGTAACTGATGATATCTCTTAATTCATTCAATGATATTTTTTATGCTTCTTTTTTTATGAATTTTTAATTATTGTTATTATTCAAAATAAGAGATTTTTATTTTTATGGAAATCACTCATTATCAAAAAATAATTTATATTTTTTATAATTGATTAAAATTAAAAATGTTAAAATATATTAATATTTTTTATAATATATTAATATTTTTAAAATTGTAAATTGAAATAAAAACACTTAATTTTAAAAAAAACATTGGTTTTCAATAAGTTCAGTTTTAAATATATTTTTTATTTTCATTAAATCCTAAAAAATAGAAATATTTGTATCATAATATTATAAATAGAACATAATTTATGGTTTTAAGATGTAAAATTTTTCATAGTATGATTTTTTTATAAAAAGGAATATTTTGAGCTGAAAAATACTTATATTGGTAATGTTATAACTTTTATGAATTTTTAATTATGTATGTTTATCAAAAATATTAATATATTGTTTAGAAATATAATATTTCTTTCATGAATAAATTTATGCAATTTAAATTTTTATTTAAACATATGAATACTATGTACAACAAATTTAGTACTAAATTAAATTTCAAAATTATTGAAAATTTTATCAATATGTAACAACCCAGGTACTTATAAAAATATTTCTTTCAAAATAGAATTAACTTTATAAATTAATTATAAATTTATAATTAAATAATTGATATATAGATATTAATTATTTTTTACACATTAAATTGTAACTTGACCTTAGGAATTGTAATATAGTTGATAGAACAGTAATATGGTTAATAGTATATTAAGATCACCTATGATAGTATAAATAAAATTTATGTATCTTATAAGTGTAATAATGATATATTTATATCATGGAAGAAGTAAATACATATATTGGAAATGACAAATTATGTCTCGGTATTTTTGTAAGTGATAAATATTTAATTAAAATTTCATAATACTTTTTTTATATAAAATTTAATTTAATTTCAAAAAATAGAATCATAAAATAATATTTTTATTTAGTTAAATTTATAAAATAATTTTATGGGACCTAGATTAATTTTTCATGTTGTTATAAAATTACTTATAGTTTTAATATTTGTTTTGAAAAAAATAGGATTTTATTTAAAAATATAATTTATCATATCGTGAAATTTTTTTTCATAAAATAGAGTTCATTTATGAACTCTAAATATTGAACAATGGTTCTGTGAACTTGTTTAATTTTTTTGAAATACATGAATTTTTGGTAAATAGTGAAATAGAGTTATTTTATGGTAAATATACATTCTAAGTTAGATATATTATTCCTAATATCATGATTTATGTATGAAACAAAATATCAATCCTTCCTTGATTATTTTTGTATATTTTGATGTAATTTTAAAGATATTCATATTCTTTAGAAAAAATAAAAAAGTAATGAATAAAATAAAAAACACCCCTACCCTCTTCCACTATAAATACCACCCACCACCCCTTAATTTATACACACCTATAAAGAATTTAATATTGTCCAATTTCTGGCCAAATCCTCTTACTAAGCCTCTTCCTGATGTCCAAGACCTTCTTGTATACCAAAATGGTCAAATAAAAATTCCTTAAAGAGGTTCACAAGGATGATATTTCAATTGGTAAAAAACCTATTTCAGTTTCTTTTATTTAATTTTTAATTCTTTTTCATTTAATAAACATTATTCATATCCTCTTATCCAATATGGATAAAAAATATAGAATCGTTTATATACTGGAATATTATCACATTTATGGAAAAATTCAACTCCATACTTCTTCTCTTATCCAACTTATTCTTAAAATAAAAAACCCTATTAGTGATGTGTTGATTTACCCACATAGTAGACGATGTGTATTCAATTTACATTAACAAATTCATGGATTTTCATAAATAATTTTAAAGTTAAGAAATATTTTAAATTTTATGTTATAAACTCTTTTATATTCTTCATTTAACATATATACATATTAATAAATTAATTAATGAAACTTCATTTTGATTATCAAAGAACCACCAAAATGATCCAAAAAATATCACTAATTTTTAATCAATTGATTCCAAATAATATCAAAAAATAGAATTATTTATGATATCATTTAATATAATTTAAACATACTAATACCCCTTTATTTCAATTCTAGAGTTTCGCTTCCAATTGAAAGGAAAATTCATTACGAACCATCGACGAAAACCATGTAAAGAACACACCAGAAATAATGAAAATAACAAAATATTATTAATAAATGTGTATATGATGTTATAAAAATACCATAGGATGTGTTATAAAATTAATATGTTTTATTGGAATATTAATAACACGCTTTTAACCATTCTAACGAATGATTAAACACATCTAATGTAAGTTGAACCAGAGTTAATGGAAATCAAAACCCATTTCCATTCTTTGGGTAGCCTTATACATCCTTAATAATGTTGTTCTAAGAATATTTGTGAAATTTATTTTTTATATATTATATTTTACTATGTGTATTTAAAAAATATATATATTTATTTATTTTTATAAATGTGCACTTCAAATATATGATTCAATAAGGGAATTTTCTTTTAAAATGCTCTTTTAATTTCTTATTTTAAATGGATTGAATTATATATTATAAGTATTTTTGATTTATGAATATGTTACTATTTAAGTGAATTGTTTTTGATAAACGGTGGTACCTATATATCCCTCCAATGCATTGGGTTTGTTTAAGTTGGTATTCATTTGAATGGTTACTCTATGTGTAACTGCAACTGTTACACCATAAGGTAGCCATGAGGGTACCACTCTAAGCTGGCTGTGAGGGTTACAAATCGTAAAGTAGCGGCGAGGGATAAAATATTAAGTATGTAATTCCACAATTGACCAACATGAATTTATTTAGGTTTTATATTTTCTATGGAAATATCTTGTTTTCACATTACAACTGTATGATACAAATTGGGTGAGAAGTATGTCTTTGTGAAAATGATTTCACATGTTTGTAAGTATTCATGTACTAGTTGTTTCTCTCCTTCATTTGAAATCAGTTAATGTTATTTTTTGGTCTCACATTATGTTTTAAAATGTATTTTCATAGGGTTTAAGGACGTGTAATAGAACCAGAGAATCCAAGATTATTATTGAAAATTATTTTCATAAAAATATTTCTCGTTTTTAATAAAATTATCTATGTTATGAAAAGATGGGTATTGTTTTCGTAGTAAAAAAATGTATGTTTACGAGTTTATATTTGGAATTATATTATGAAATTATAAAACTATAATCTTAAAAGAACTATGAGAATGTATAGAAATGAATTCTAAAGTAATTTACTAGATTATAAAATTTTTAAGGCTAGGTCCTTATTTTTTATATTAGAGAATAATTTAAATAACATTATGAGTTAGTATTATGTAAATATAATACCAAAAATTATTTATATCTTATGTAGAAATTATATATAATTTTAATATTATAATTATACTTCAAATATTATATACCTTTTCATAATGGTTTCCCTTATAAGAAACATGGAATCTAATGTTGGAAGGAACGGAGAAGATGATATCTTTCCGAATCGACATCCTGTAATGGTGGGAATTTGAACCAAATAGTTTGTGAAAATAATTTATTAGATAAAATATGCTATAAATGGTAGTGGAATTAATGTGGGTTAAAAACCAGATCTACTGAAAAGGAACATGATAATTGTGAAACACTTTATGAGGAAACAACCTCCTACTTTCAGTGGATCTTATAAACTAATTATGACTAAAGGGAGGATTAAGTCCCTTAAAAAGACATTTTATGTTAGGTATTTTTTAGATAATCAAAAGGGGTTTCTTCCCATTTGACATTTTAAGGTAAAGATGACTAGTAATGTTCGATGTTCAAGAATATCAGGGATAATAAGGATATTTATTCCTTTTGACGGGATTAATAGATAAAATATTTTCCTTGAATAATATTTTCCTAAGGTTGTTCAAGTTGTGATAGAAAATAAATTCCTATAAGTATAAGGCCCAAGCCTTAAACCTTACTTAATCTTGAGTTATTACAAGATTACACATTGAGGATCTTGTCGGGTTTATAGTTTTAGAGAATTAGATCATAAAACTTGCATTACATTCCACATATAAACAAAGTCGTTACATAAAGATAGTATTCTTAATTCCCATCAATGGAAACATATTTATAATAAAAAATGGATTATTTCTTGACACTTCCTTGACACTCATCATATCATGTACCTTTTCCTTGACCTATGAAAAACATTTCAAAAAAACTTGGGATGAGCATAAAAAGCTCAGTAAGGGATATTAAAATATGGAAAGGAAACATGGGTACATATATATATAAGAATGAAATCATACGTTACCCATAAAACATAATCACTTCAACATACCTCATCAAATCATGAATAAATCAAAGAAATCATAAGACATAAAGGTAACTTGAGGCATTCATAACATCCTTACGTAGGGAGTAACCCTCTTGGTTATGTTTGGATTACCCATCACAGAATATTCCTTAAATCGCTTCGGAGAAACCTTAATGTTTCACTCCTTCGCGTTACCCAATGCATTGGAGAGCTATATAAGGCTCACCCGCCATTAGTTTATCACAGAACCACCCGTCTTCATAATAATGCCCATGAACCTCAACATAATCCTATCACATAAAAAATGCATAAAGGAAACGTAACATTTCCACCTTTCAATCACAAGATATCAATAAAACACATTGATATAAAAACATCATGAAAACCATTTTCAATACCAAAATAAATGAAAAGTAAAACATGGTATTTATTTTTATTTTAAAAAAAGGTATGGCTTGTAGAGGAAGCTGAAAACTCAAATAATGGTCACGACGGTGGAGAAGTCGTTGTCTCCGCATATGTACGACAAAAACATTTCCTTTTGTCGTTTAGTAAAACGCTTCGTATAAAAAATATTCCTTTTGGATAAACATAAAATTCAAAGGGGTTTATACACCGTATAAAATAAGGTTGTGTATAAAACAAAATATGCCTCAATGAAAGGAGATTGAGACGAAGTCCCATACCTCGGGTCCGACTTGACTCGATCGTTCTTTAATGTCCTAAAAAATAAACATGAGTTAATTTCTACTTGTTTAAGAACCTTTTTCAAGTTCACTATCACTTATTTCCATGTCATGAACACTATGTAAAAATCAAAGTTAATAACGGTCGTTTTAACGATCATTACTACTTGAGTAAAAAATAATCCCTTTATAGTTACATGTTGTTCATGTATCCATTATATCCAGAATGGTATTCATGATGTAGAGATCATATATGTCATATATATCCAGTACATGCATGCATTTATAATATTACATAATCATTTAGAGGTAAGAAATGAAATGCACCGTTCATGGAGAGGGTAAGCCGTACGTACGCATGAACGCTACATTCATTTCTATTTCGTATTTTATAGAATGGAACTATAATGATATAAAGGTTTATTATAATTCCAGTATAATATCATATATAATATCATAGTTCCATCCTTTATACATCCCACATAAGGTATTTAATGAATCAACTCACTTTGAGGGGGCGGTAGTCCGCACTTCCTCAAATGAAGATATCGCGTTTACCCATAATGGTAACCCTAAAGGTATACCCAAAATGAAAAATACAGAATCATAAGGAAAAAATAAACATATTATATATCATATATAAATATAGTGACATCTTAATGGCCACCTTTGAAGTTGTTAAAAGAATTTTGAACAATCATCGTTTCGGGAGGCATAAATTCACCATCCACGGAAACAGTATGTTCGTTAACCATTAGATGTAGGTGTGTGTAAGTGTAGCTCGAATACATATTATAACAACATCCAAGTATATTGAGGATACTGGATTTGTTACAAATGAAAAGAATAAAAAGAGTTTATGGGGTTGGAGAAGCAAAATAAAACAAAAGGACTCAAAAGAAGACATTACCTTAAATTCGGGTAACTTCCTTTGGTTTGAGCTCAAAGGCTTCCTTGGGAAGACATCTGCCCAAATTGAGGCTTCAAGGAGTAATAGAGGGAAGTGGAGAGACAAAATGGGTAGGGGTTGGCCGATCCAAAGGCTTTGGGAGTGTGGGTAATGAGGTAGAGGTGGGGGCCTTTTATAAGAGGAGAGGAGGGGCACTCTTGGAAAGTAAAGATAAGTTACTTTATTTTAAAAAGAGTTTCGGATTCAAAAGGTCCCACATTGATATAATTCGAGGATAAGGTGTTAAGGGTTCGAAATCCACTCGTCCAATTGGTTTTGTCCATGTGTAGGTTTTATATTTTACATTATCTTTCAATTTTATTTAAATCGTTAAATAATGAGGTCATCGTTGCATCATCATGATGTCATAAATAATTTAATTTATTTAATGTCTAAAAATTGTAAAATGAATACTATGATGAATGAAATCTTTTTAAATTTCTAAAGAATATTTATAGTCAAAAATCGGACTTGTACCCCATATAAAAATTGTTTTAGTAACATAACTCATGTTTGTGTCATTTTTACTTTAACATTAAATAAAAAGTTATTTATGTCATTTCCCAACCAAAGTGGCTCCATGGGGTCCCCAAGTTGACCCATGAATTTTCTTGGTCGGCCATGACACATCAAATTAGGGTATGACATGTGTCAATCTCATCTCATACCATTAAAACATTATTTTTACCTTAAACTACACTAATTACAACTAATCGCGATTAAAAACATAAAAGTTACTATTCACCAAAAAATTATTTTAATCTCATTGAACCACATTTTAATTCTTAATGACAACCATGTATGTCGGACTTTTGAAATTAAAAACACAAAGATGGAAAAATTTCATTTAAACGAAAAATCAGTTTTTATAAGTACCACTTAGTGGTTTCACTATTCATCAAAAATTGACTTTTTTCAGAAAATTACCAAAAATTCACCCTAAGCTATATTTGATACTCCGAATTCAAAAATGAAGTCTATTTTACAAAATTCAAAACATATAAGTCACATTAATTAATTTAATAATTAATTTCCGATGTCATGACAAATAGCGTGTTTTTATGAAACAATAAATATCAAAAGATTGACACCCTTTTAAGTCCAATTTCAAAGTGAAATTGATTCCAATGACAACAATTGGATTAAATGGTAAAAATATATTTTAATTTCACTTTAAAACCAATTCAAATGATAATCTAATCATATAAATAAATTAGATTTAAAAGAAGTTTGGATGTAAAATGCAATATTTTTCACTATTCATTAAAAAAATGAACATTGTCAGAAAAATACAAAAAACTTATCCAATGTAAAATTCAATGTCCCAATCATAATGAATATGTTTATTTTGACAAATATAGATTATAAAATTTTCAAAATATTGATTTAAAAAAGGTTTTCCATCAAAAGGCAGTAAAACAATCTAATAAGAATATTAGTGTATTACATGCTTAGGATTAGATTTATTTTCATTTTAAGCCTCTAAAACACTATCTAATTCATTAATAGACATAGATAAAAATATATATTATTCATTACTTACTTGGGATGTTACATCCTTCCCCCCTTTAGAAAATTGCATCCCCACAATTTATTTACTTATCAAATAAATGGGGGTACTTATCCCTCATTGCATTTTCATATTCCCATGTTGCCTCTTCCATCATGTGGTTTTTCCACAAAACCTTTACCTGGTGAATCAACTTATTCCGTAACACATGCTCCCTGTGGTCAAGAATCTGGACCGGTTATTCCTCATAAGATAGGTTCTCTTCCAGCTGAACTACCGCTGGACACAAAACATGATATGGATATGGCATGTACTTCTTTAACATTGAAACATGAAAAACATTGTGTACCTGAGATAAACTCAGAGGTAAAGACAATCAGTAAGCAACTGATCCAACTCTCTCCATAATTTCATATGGTCCAATAAACCTTGGACTCAGCTTTCCTTTCTTACCAAATGTAATCACACGTTTTCCAAGGAGAAACCTTGAAAAAAACATGATCACCTACCTCGAAAGATAGATCCTTCCTCCGGTTGACCGCATAACTCTTCTGCCTGCTATGGGCTGTTCTCATGTGCTTCTGAATCAGCTGAAATTTTTCTGCCATCTCTTCTACCAATTCTGATCCCATCAACTTCCTTTCACCCACTTCATCCCAGAAAGCTGGAGTTCGACACCGCTTCCCATATAATGCCTGAAATGGTGACATCTGTATACTGGAATGAAAACTGTTATTATATGAAAATTCAACCAAAGAAAGATGTTGGTCCCAACTTCCCTAATAATCTATAGAACAAGCTCGTAGCATATCCTCCAAGGTCTGAATTGTTCGTTCTGACTACCCATCTGATTGAGGATGAAAAGATGTACTAAAATTTAATTTAATACCCAACGACTTCTAAAGGCCTTTCCAAAAGTTAAAAGTGAACCTGGGATCACGATTAGATACAATGGACAGAGGAACTCCATGTAACCTGACTATCTCTTTAAGATACAAATGGGAAAGTTGATCTAGGGAAAAAGTATCTCATATAGCAAGGAAATGAGCAGATTTAGTCAAGAGATCAACAATAACCCAGATTGCATTATTACCTCAAGATGTCTTTGGTAATCCCACAACAAAGTCCATGGATATATTCTCCCATTTCCACTCTGGCACTAGTAAAGGCTGAAGCATCCCTTTCGGTAACTGCCGCTCTGCTTTAAACTGCTGACCAGTCAAACACTTCACAGTAAAATCTGCAATATCTCTTTTCATTCCATCTCACCAGCAATACTCCCGCAGATCTCTATACATCTTAGTACTGCCAGGATGAACTGAAAACGGAGAACTATGAGCTTCACATAACAACTCTCTCTTCAACTGTGAATCACAAGGCACACACAATATCTTCCCAAATCTCAAAACGCAATCATTATCAATGTTGAATTCAGGCAACTTACCTTTCTGAACCAGCTCTACCTTTTTCTGCAACTCACTGTCTTTCTTCTGTGCTTGCTTGATTCTATCTGATAGAGATGATCTCAATGATACATCAAACAAAATAGAAAAGCTTCTTGCACCAACAACTTCTATGCCAAATTTCATCAAATCCATAACCAAAGGATCACGTTCCAAATGTAACATTACTAATGAAGCCATACTTTTTCGACTCAAAGCATCAACCACTTTATTTGCTTTTCCCGGATGGTAATTAATTGTACAATCATAATCCTTGACTAATTCTAGCCATCTCCTTTGTCTCATGTTCAATTCTTTCTGAGTGAATATATACTTTAAACTTTTGTGATCTGTATATACTTCACACTTTACTCCATAAAAATGATGCCTCCAAATTTTTAAAGAAAAAACAACAGCAGCTAATTCCAAATAATGTATACGGTAATTTACCTCATGAGTTTTCAAATGTCGTGAAGAATAAGAAATTACATGATAATTCTGCATTAGGATGCAACCAAGTCCTTTCAATGAAGCATCACTGTAGATAACAAACTCACCATTCCTGGAAGGTAGTGCCAAAATGGGAGGATTCACCAATCATCTATTCAATTCCTGAAAACAATCATCACATTCTTTTGTCCAGATAAAATTAACACCCTTCCGAGTTAGCTTAGTCATTGGATTAGATAACTGTGAAAAATTTCTAACAAACCATCGGTAATAGCCTGCCAAACCAAGGAAGCTACGAATCTCAGTTACATTTGTGGGTCTTGGCCAGTCTTCCACAACTTTTGTTTTTGCAGGATCAACAGTTATCCCATATTTAGAAACAATGTGACCAAGGAAAGAAATTGTTTGCAACCAAAACTCACACTTGCTGAATTTTCCATACAGTTTCTTTTCTTTTATGTTTTTCAAGATAACCCTTAAATGTTTTTCATGATCCACTTTACTTTTAGAAAACACCAAAATATCATCAATGAAAACCACCAAAAACTTATCCAAGAACTCATGGAAAATTCTATTAATTAAGTACATGAATACAATAGGTGCATTGGTTAGACCAAAAGGCATTACTACAAATTCATAATGGCCATATCTTGTACAAAACGCAGTCTTCGGAACATCTTCTTCCTTTACCTTCAGCTGATGGTACCCGAATCTCAGGTCAATCTTTGAAAAAAACTGAGCTCCCTGGAGCTGATCAAACAAATCATCGATATGAGGCAAACGATATTTGTTCTTAACAGTGATATTTTTCAAGGCTCTATAATCAATGCAATGTCTCAAAGAACCATCTATCTTTTTAACAAATAAAATAGGAGCACCCCATGGTGATGTGCTAGGTCAAATGAAAACATTCTCTAATAAATCATGCAATTGCACCTTCAACTCTAAAAGTTCAATTTGAGCCATTCGATAAAGGGGTTTTGAAATTGGCTTAGCATCAGGAACTAAGTCAATAGTAAACTCAACTTCCCGATCTGGTATTATTCAAGGCAACTCATCAGGAAAAACATCAGGATACTCATTTACCACTGGCGCATCATTAATCTGAATAGTTCCTTTATTTTCAACGATTTGTGCAAGGTAACATTCGTTTCCATATTTTACAAGTTTCTCGGCCTCTTGATAATTTATCAACAGTAAGGGTTCATTCTTGTACACAAACTGAAAGTCTTTCTGAAAAGAAACTTTTTTAGATCTACAGTCAATCTTAGAATGGTAAATAGAGAGCCAATCCATACGCTGGATAACATCAAACTCTACTAGAGGTAGAACAATAAGGTTTCAAAGTAGGTTCTTTCCACAGATAAGGATAAGAAGATTCTTATAAATTTTTTTTGTCTCAACATTCCCCCCAGGTGTTTTTACCAAAATTTTAGGAGTCATTTCTTGAGTTGGTATTCCCATTTTACTAGAAAAGGTTTCAGAGATGAAAGAATGTGTAGACCCTGAATCAAACAACACAATGGCATAATCCGAAAAACAAACAAAGTACCTGATACAACTTCATTTGATGGCCCGACATCTGCTGAAGTAGTTGCAAGGAATTTCACCACCCCTTTCTGCTTGTAGTCTAACTGCTTCCCATCACTCAAGCTCTTTGTCGGACACTCGTTTTCATAGTGACCCATCTCATTGCACTTATAACATTTCACTAACTGTAAATCAAATTTGGTCTTACATTCACCTTGATCCTTTTCAGTTCAATCACGAGACTTATGTCTCATCTTACCACATCGGTAGAACTTTCCAGAATTCATAAGACATTCCCCAGCATGCCTTTTCCCACATTTATCACAAACTAGAAACTTAGATTTCTTACCATCAGACTTTTTTGAAGAAATCTTACCTTTCTCCTACCAACTCGGTCTCTTCTTCTGTTGGTTGTTATAGAACACTTGATCATCGGAAAACTCCATTTCAACCTTCTCAGCACATCGAAAAAGATTTTCATAACTATTAAACTCACGAGAAACTAATTCCCTTCGATATTTTGTCTTTAATCCTGAGTAAAAATGATAGATTTTACTATCAAGGTCTCGGATAAAATTTGGAGCATACCTTTCCAATCGAGTGAACCTCTCTTCATAGGCAGCCACTGAGTCTTCCTCTTGCCTCAATTCCAAGAATTTTGTTTCCATCATAAGTCGAACAGCCTTAGGAAAATACTTCTCAAAAAACATACCTTTGAATTCATCCCAGTCAAGAGCATCAATCTCATCAGCATCCCTGATATTTTTAACCATCGACCACCACTGATCTGCTTCACCCTCCAAACGGTAAATAGAAAGACTAACCTTTTGATTGTCTGAACACCCCATGAAATCAAAAATCCTATCAAGTGATTTAATCCACCTTTCAACTAGCACAGGGTCAGATGATCCTCTAGATGATGGGGGATGTTGCCTTATGAAATGTTCCCCCACTAACATGTTCCTCTGTGGTTGATCTGGGTGATCTCATGCATGGATACCACCGCCATTTATCGCTTGAGTCAACTGCGCCATTACTGCAACAAACTGTTCAGTTCCAATTCCAACCATCTCAGGATGCTGATTCGGAAGGTTATTTCCTTCTGTATGCCTTCCTAGCACTGCTTCCCTGTTTCCTCTGCGGAAAACCATTCGGAACAAACATGTCTTAGATGAAGCAACTTGGTAATCTTCAAATGCTATATCATTTTGAAAAAAATATTTTTGGATAACCATTTAACAGAATTCTAACTCCTAAAGTTATCTAAACCGACCTCTGATACCAAATATAAGGCCCCAGCCTTAAACCTTACTTAATCTTGAGTTATTATAAGATTACACATTAAGGATCTTTTCTGGTTTAGAGTTTTAGAGAATTAGATCATAAAACTTGCATTACATTCCACATATAAACAAAGTCGTTACATAAAGAGAGTATTCTTCATTCCCATCAATGGAAACATATTTATAATAAAACATGGATTATTTCTTGACACTTCCTTGACACTATCATCATATCATGTACCTTTCCCTTGACCTGTGAAAAAAATTTCAAATAAAACTTGGGATGAGCATAAAAATCTCATAAAGGGATATAAAAATATGGAAAGGAAACATGGTTACATATATACATAAGAATGAAATCATACTTTACCCATAAAACATAAGCACTTCAACATACCTCATCAAATCATGAATAAATCATAGAAATCATATGACATAAAGGTAACTTGATGCATTCATAACATCCTTACGTAGGGAGTAACCCTCTTGGTTACGTTTGGAATACCCATCACAGTATATTCCCTAAATCTCTTCGGAGAAACCTTAAAGTTTCACTCCTTCGCGTTACCCAATGCATTGGAGAGCTATATCGGGCTCACCCGCCCTTAGTTTATCACGGAACCACCCGTCTTCATAATAATTCCCAAGAACCACAAAATAATCGTATCACATAAAACATGCATAAAGGAAACATAACATTTCCACCTTTCGATCACATGATATCAATACAACACATTGATATAAAAACATCATGAAAACCATTTTCAATACCAAAATAAATGAAAAGTAAAACATGGTATTTATTTTTATTTTAAAAAAAAGGTATGGATTGTAGAGGATGCCGAAAATTCAAATAATGGTCACAACGGTTGAGAAGTCGTTGTCGCCGCATATGTACGACAAAAACATTTCCTTTTGTCTTTTAGTAAAACGCTTCGTATAAAAAATATTCCTTCTTGATAAACTTAAAAGTCAAAAGGGTTTATACACCGTATAAAATAAGGTTGTGTTTAAAACAAAATATGCCTCAATGAAAGGAGATTGAGACGAAGTCCCATACCTCGGGTCCGACTTGACTCGATCGTTTTTTAATGTCCTGAAAAAAAAACATGAGTTAATTTCTACTTGTTTAAGAACCTTTTTCAAGTTCATTATCACTTATTTCCATTTCATGAACACTATGTAATTATTTAAGATAATAACGGTCGTTTTAACGATCATTGGTACTTGAGTCAAAAATAAGCCATTTATAATTACATGTTGTTCATGTATCCATTATATTCAGAATGGTATTCATGATGTAGAGATCATATATGTCATATATATCCAGTACATTCATGCATTTATAATATTACATAATCATTTAGAGGTAAGAAATGAAATGCACCGTTCCTGGAGACGGTAAGCCGTACGTACGCATGAACACTACTTTCATTTCTATTTCGTATTTTATATAATGGAATCATAATGATATAAAGGTATATTATAATTACAGTATAATATCATATATAATATCATAGTTCCATCCTTTATACGTCCCACATATGGTATTTAACGAATCAACTCACTTTGAGGGGGCGGTAGTCTGCACTTCCTCAAATGAAGATATCGCGTTTAACCATAATGGTAACCCTAAAGGTATACCCAAAATGAAAAATACAGAAGCTTAAGGAAACAATAAACATATTATATATCATATATAAATATAGTGACATCTTAATGGCCACCTTTGAAGGTGTTAAAAGAATGTTGAACAATCATCATTTCGGGAGGCATAAATTCACCATCCACGGAAACAGTATGTTCGTTAACCATTAGAGGTAGGTGTGTGTAAGTGTTGCTCAAATACATATTATAACAACATCCTAGTATATTGATGATACTGGATTTTTTACAAAATAAAAGAATAAAAATTGTTTATGGGGTTGGAGAAGCAAAATAAAACAAAAGCACTCAAAAGAAGACATTACCTTAAAATCGAGTAACTCCCTTTGGTTTGAGCTCAAAGGCTTCCTTGGGAAGACATCTTCCCAAAGTGAGGCTTCAAGGAGTAATAGAGGGATGTGGAGAGACAAAATGGGCAGTGGTTGGCCAAGCCAAAGGATTTGGGAGTGTGGGTAATGAGGTAGAGGTGGGGGACTTTTATAAGAGGAGAGGAGGGGCACTCTTGGAATGTAAAGATAAGTTACTTTATTTTAAAATGAGTTTCGGATACAAAAGGTCCCACATTGATATAATTCGAGTATAAGGTGATAAGAGTTCTAAATCCACTCATCCAATTGGTTTTGGCCATGTGTAGGTTTTAGATTTTACATTATCTTTCCATTTTATTTAAATCGTTAAATAATGAGGTCATCACTGCATCATCATGATGTCATAAATAATTTAATTTATTTAATGTCTAAAAATTGTAAAATGAATAATATGATGTATGAAATCTTTTTACCTTTCTAATTAATATTTATAGTCAAAAATCGTACATGTATAACCCCATATAAAAATTGTTTTAGTAACATAACTCATGTTTGTGTAATTTTTACTTTAACATTAAATAAAAAGTTATTTATGTCATTTCCCAACCAAAGTGGATCCATGGGGTCCCCAAGTTGACCCATGGATTTTCTTGGTCTACCATGACACATCCAATGAGGGTAGGACATGTGTCAAGCTCATCTCATACTATTAAAACATTATTTTTACCTTAAACTACACTAATTACCACTAATCATGATTAAAAACATAAAAGTTACTATTCACCAAAAAATTATTTTAATCTCATTGAACCACATTTTACTTCTTAATAACAACCATGTATGTCGGATTTTTGAAATTCAAAACACAAAGATGGCAAAATTTCATTTAAACGAAAAATCAGTTTTTATAAGTACCACTTAGTGGTTTCACTATTCATCAAAAATTGAAGTTTTTCAGAAAATTACCAAAAATTCACCCTAAGCTATATTTGATACTCCGAATTCAAAAATGAAGTCTATTTTAAAAAATTCAAAACATATAAGTCACATTAATTAATTTAATAATTAATTCCCGCTGTCATGACAAATAGCGTGTTTTTATGAAACAATAAGTATCAAAAGACTAACACCAGTTTAAGTCCAATTTCAAAGTGAAATTGATTCCAATGACCACCATTGGATTAAATGGTAAAAATATATTATAATTTCACTTTAAAACCAATTTAATAGATAATCTAATCATAATATTAAATTAGATTAAAAAGCAGTTTTGATGTAAAATGCAGTATTTTTCACTATTCATTTAAAAAATGATCATTGTCAGAAAAATACCAAAAATTTATCCAATGTAAAATTCAATGTCCCAATCATAATGAATATGTTTATTTTGACAAATATAGATTATAAAATTGTCAAAAGATTGATTTAAAAAAGGTTTTCCATCAAAAGGCAGTAAACCAATCTTTTAAGAATATTAGTGTATTCCATGCTTAAGATTGGATTTATTTTCATTTTAAGCCTCTAAAACACTATCTAATTCATTAATAGACTTAGATAAATATATCTATTATTCATTACTTACATGGGATGTTACATCCTTCCCCCTTTAGAAAATTGCGTCCCCGCAATTTATTTACTTATCAAATAAATGGGGGTAATTATCCCCCATTGCATTTTCATATTCCCATGTTGCCTCTTCCATCATGTGGTTTTTTCACAAAACCTTTACCTGGTGAATCAACTTATTCCGTAACACTTGCTCCATGTAGTCAAGAATCTGGACCGATTGTTCCTCATAAGATAGGTTCTCTTCCAGCTAAACTACCGCTGGACTCAAAACATGAGATGGATATGGCATGTACTTCTTTAACATTAAAACGTGAAAAACATTGTGTACCTGAGATAAACTCAGAGGTAAAGCCACTCGGTAAGCAACTGATCCAAATCTCTCCAGAATTTCATATGGTCCAATAAACCTTGGACTCAGCTTTCATTTCTTACCAAATCTCATCACACTTTTCCAAGGAGAAACCTTGAGAAAAACATGATCACCTACCTCAAAAGATAGATCCTTCCTCTGGTTATCCGCATAAATCTTCTGCCTGCTCTGAGCTGTTCTCATGTGCTTGTGAATCAGCTAAATTTTTTCTGCCATCTCTTCCACCAATTCTGAACCCATCAACTTCCGTTCACCCACTTCATCCCATAAAGCTGGAGTTCGACACCGCTTCCCATATAATGCCTGAAATGGTGCCATCTGTATACTAGAATGAAAACTGTTATTATATAAAAATTCAACCAAAGAAAGATGTTGGTCCCAACGTCCTTAATAATCCATAGAACAAGCTCATAGCATATCCTCCAAGGTCTGAATTGTTCGTTCTGACTGCCCATCTGATTGAGGATGAAAAGCTGTACTTAAATTTAATTTAATACCCAACGACTTCTGAAGGCCTTTCCAAAAGTTATAAGTGAACCTGGGATCACGATCAGATACAATGGAGAGAGTAAATCCATGTAAACTGACTATCTCTTTAAGATACAAACGGGAAAGTTGATCCAGGGAAAAAGTATCTCGTATATCAAGGAAATGAGTACATTTGGTCAAGAGATCAACAATAACCCAGATTGCATTATTACCTCAAGATGTCTTTGGTAATCCCACAAAAAAGTACATGGATATATTCTCCTATTTCCACTCTAGCACTGGTAAAGGCTGAAGCATCAATTACAGTAATTGCCGCTCTGCTTTAACCTGCTGACAAGTCAAACACTTCACAGAAAAATCTGCAATATCTCTTTTCATTCCATCCCATCAGTAATACTCCTGCAGATCTCTATACATCGTAGTACTGCCAGGATGAATTGAAAACGGAGAGCTATGAGCTTCACATAACAACTCTTTCTTCAACTGTGAATCACAAGGCACACACAATCTCTTCCCAAATCTCAAAACGCAATCATTATCAATGTTGAATTCAGGCAACTTACCTTTCTGAACCAGCTCTACCTTTTTCTGCAACTCACAGTCTTGCTTCTGTGATTGCTTGATTCTATCTGATAGAGATGATCTCACTGATACCTGAAACAAAACAGAAAAACTTCTTGCACAAACAACTTCTATGCCATAGTTCATCAAATCCATAACCAAAGGATCACGTTCCAAATGCAACATTTCTAATGAAGCATTACTTTTTCGACTCAAAGCATCAGCCACTTTATTTGCTTTTCCCGGATGGTAACTAATTGTACAATCATAATCCTAGATTAATTCTAGCCATCTCTTTTGTCTCATGTTCAATTCTTTCTAAATGAATATATACTTTAAACTTTTGTGATCTGTATATATTTCACACTTTACTCCATACAAATGATGCCTCCAAATTTTTAAAGCAAAAACAACAGCAGCTAATTCCAAATCATGTGTAGGGTAATTTACCTCATGAGTTTTCAACTGTCGTGAAGCATAAGAAATTACCTGATCATTCTGAATTAGGATGCAACCAAGTCCTTTCAATGAATCATCACTGTAGATAACACACTCACCATTCCTGGAAGGTAGAGCCAAAACTCGAGCATTCACCAATCTTCTATTCAATTCCTGAAAAAAATCATCACATTCTTTTGTCCAGATAAACTTAACACCCTTCCGAGTTAGCTTAGTCATTGGACTAGATAACCGTGAAAAATTTCTAACAAACCATCGGTAATAGCCTGCCAAACCAAGGAAGCTACGATTCTCAGTTACATTTGTGGGTCTTGTCCAGTCTTCCACAACTTTTGTTTTTGCAGGATCAACAATTATCCCATCTTTAGAAACAATGTGACCAAGGAAAGAAATTTGTTGCAACCAAAACTCACACTTACTGAATTTTCCATACAGTTTCTTTTTCTTTTATGGTTTTCAAGATAACCCTTAAATGTCTTTCATGTTCCTCTTTACTTTTAGAAAACACCAAAATATCATCAATGAAATCCACCACAAACTTATCCAAGAACTCATGGAAAATTCTATTCATTAATTCCATGAATACAGTAGGTGCATTGGTTAGACCAAAAGGCATTACTACAAATTCATAATGGCCATATCTTGTACGAAACGCAGTCTTCGGAACATCTGCTTCCATTACCTTCATCTGATGGTACCCCGATCTCAGGTCAATCTTTGAAAAAAACTGAGCTCCCTGGAGCTGATCAAACAAATCATCGATATGAGGCAAAGGAAATTTGTTCTTAACAGTGATATTATTCAAGGCTCTATAATCAATGAAAAGTCTCATAGAACCATCTTTCTTTTTAACAAATAAAACAGGAGCACCCCATGGTGATGTTCTAGGTCGAATGAAAACATTCTCTAATAAATATTGCAATTGCTCCTTCAACTCTAAAAGTTCAATTTGAGCCATTCGATAAGGGGGTTTTGAAATTGTCTTAGCATCAGGAACTAAGTCAATAGTAAACTCAACTTCCCGATCTGGTATTAATCCAGGAAACTCATCAGAAAAAACATCAGGATACTCATTTACCACTGGCACATCATTAAACTGAATAGTTCCTTTATTTTCAACGATGTGTGCAAGGTAACATTCATTTCCATCTTTTACAAGTTTCTCGGCCTCTTGATAAGTTATCAATAGTAAGGGTTCATTATTGTACACAAACTGAAAGTATTTCTGAAAAGAAACCTCTTTAACTCTACAGTCAATCTTAGCATGGTAAATAGAGAGCCAATCCATACCCAGGATAACATCAAACTCTACTAGAGGTAGAACAATAAGGTTTTCAAGTGGGTTCTTTCCACAGATAAGGATTGGAAGATTCTTATAAATTCTTTTTGCCTCAACATTACCCCAGGTGTTTTTACCAAAAGTTGAGGAGTCATTTCTTGAGATGGTATTCCCATTTTACTAGAAAAGGTTTCAGAGATGAAGTGTAGACCCCGAATCAAACAACACACTGGCATAATCTAAAAAAACAAACAAAGTACCTGATACAACTTCATTTGATGGCCCGACATCTGCTGAAGTAGTTTCAAAGGATTTCACCACCCCTTTCTTCTTGTAGTCTAACTGCTTCCCATCACTTAACCTCTTTTTCAGACACTCGTTTGCATAGTGACCCATCTCATTGCACTTATAACATTTCACTAACTGTAAATAAAATTTGGTCTTACCTTCACCTTGATCCTTTTCAGTGCAATCACGAGCCTTATGTCCCATCTTACCACATCGGTAGCACTTTCCAGAATTCAAGAAGACATTCCCCAGCATGCCTTTTCCCACATTTATCACAAACTGGAAACTTAGATTTCTTACCATCAGACATTTTTGAAGAATTCTTACCTTTCTCCTGCCACCTCGGTCTCTTCTTCTATTGGTTGTTATAGAACACTTGATCATTGGAAAACCCCATTTCCACCTTCTCAGCACATCGAACAAGATTTTCATAACTTTTAAACTCACAAGAAGCTAATGACCTTCGATATTTTGGCTTTAATCCTGAGTAAAAACGATTGATTTTACTATCAAGGTCTCGGATAAAATTTGGACCATACCTTGCCAATCGAGTGAACCTCTCTTCATAGGCAGCCACTGAGTCTTCCTATTGCCTCAATTCCAAGAATTTCTTTTCCATCCTAAGTCGAACAACCTTAGGAA
Source organism: Viscum album (assembly GCA_963277665.1). NCBI lineage: Eukaryota > Viridiplantae > Streptophyta > Magnoliopsida > Santalales > Viscaceae > Viscum > Viscum album. The sequence goes on along the minus strand of OY728153.1, from coordinate 876,744,620 downwards.
AATACTTCTCAAGAAACATACCTTTGAATTCATCCCAGTCAAGAGCATCAATCTCAACAGCGTCCCTGATATTTTTAACCATCAACCACCACTGATCTGCTTCACCCTCCAAACGGAAAATAGCAAGACTAACCTTTTGATTGTCTGAACACCCCATGACATCAAAAATCTTCTCCAGTGCTTTAATCCACCTTTCATCTAGAACAGGGTCAGATGATCCTCTGAATGATGGGGGATGTTGCCTCATGAAATGTTCCACCACTGACATGTTCCTCTGCGGTTGATCTGGCTGATCTCGTGCATGGATACCACCGCCATTTATCGCTTGAGTCAACTACGCCATTACTGCAACAAACCGTTCAGTTCCAATTCCAACCATCTCAGGATGCTGATTCGGAAGGTTATTTCCTTCTGTATGCCATCCTAGCACTGCTTCCTTGTTTCCTATGTGGAAAACCATTCTGAACAAACATGTCTTAGATGAAGCAACATGGTAATCTTCAAATGCTATATCATTTCAAAAAAAATATTTTTGGATAATAATTTAATAGAATTCTAACTCCTAAAGCTATCTAAACCGACCTCTGATACCAACTATAAGGCACCAGCCTTAAACCTTACTTATTCTTGAGTTATTACAATATTACACATTGAGGATCTTTTCGGGTTTAGAGTTTTAGAGAATTAGATCATAAAACATGCATTACATTCCACATATAAACAAAGTTGTTACATAAAGATAGTATTCTTCAATCCCATAAATGGAAACATATTTATAATAAAACATGGATTATTTCTTGACACTTCCTTGAAACTATCATCATATCATGTACCTTTCCCTTTACCTATGAAAAACATTTCAAAAAAACTTGGGATGAGCATAAAAAGCTCAGTAAGAGATATAAAAATATGGAAAGGAAACATGGGTACATATATACATAAGAATGAAATTATACTTTACCCATAAAACATAAACACTTCAACATACCTCATCAAATCATGAATAAATCATAGAAATCACAAGACATAAAGGTAACATGAGGCATTCATAACATCCTTACGTAGGGAGTAACCCTCTTGGTTACGTTTGGAATACCCATCACAGTATATTCCCTAAATCTCTTCACAAAAACCTTAACATTTCACTCCTTCGCGTTACCCAATGCATTGGAGAGCTATATCGGGGTCACCCACCCTTAGTTTATCACGGAACCACCCGTCTTCATAATAATTCCCAAGAACCTTAACATAATCGTATCACATAAAACATGCATAAAGGAAACATAACATTTCCACCTTTCAATCACAAGATATCAATACAACACATTGATATAAAAACATCATGAAAACCATTTTTAATACCAAAATAAAAGAAAAGTAAAACATGGTATTTATTTTTCTTTAAAAAAAAAGGTATGGCTTGTAGAGGAAGCCGAAAACTCAAATAATGGTCATTATGGCGGAGAAGTCGTTGTCGCCGCATACGTACGAAAAAAAAAATTCCTTTTGTCATTTAGTAAAACACTTCGTATAAAAAAGATTCCTTTTGGATTAACGTAAAAGTCAAAGGGGTTTATACACCGTATAAAATACGGTTGTGTATAAAACAAAATATGCCTCAATGAAAGGAGATTGAGACGAAGTCCCATACCTTCGGTCCAACTTGAATCGACCGTTCTTTAATGTCCTGAATAATAAAGTTGAGTTAATTTCTACTTGTTTAAGAACCTTTTTTCAACTACATTATCACTTATTGCCATGTCATGAACACTATGTAATTATTTAAGTTAATAATGGACGTTTTAACGATCATTGGTACTTGAGAAAAAAATAAGCCCTTTATAATTACATGTTGTTCATGTATCCATTATATCCAGAATGGTATTCATGATGTAGATATCATATATATCATATATATGGAGTACATTCATGCATTTATAATATTACATAATCATTTATAGGTAAGAAATGAAATGCACCGTTCATGGAGATGGTAAGCTGTACGTACGCATGAACGCTACTTTCATTTCTATTTCATATTTTATAGAATGGAATAATAATGATATAAAGGTATATTATAATTCCAGTATAATATCATATATAATATCATAGTTCTATCTTTTATACATCCCACATATGGTATTTAACGAATCAACTCACTTTGAGGGGGCGGTAGTCCGCACTTCCTCAAATGAAGATATCGCGTTTACCCATAATGGTAACCATAAAGGTATACCCAAAATAAAAAATACAGAAGCTTAAGGAAAACATAAACATATTATATATCTTATATAAATATAGTGACATCTTAATGGACACCTTTGAACGTGTTAAAAGAATGTTGAACAATCATCGTTTTGGGAGGCATAAATTCACCATCCACGGAAACAGTATGTTCTTTAACCATTAGATGTAGGTGTCTGTAAGTGCAGCTCGAATCCTTATTATAAAAACATACTAGTATATTTAGTATAATGGATTTGTTACAAAAGAAAAGAATAAAAAGTGTTTAGGGGGTTGTATAAGCAAAATAAAACAAAAGGACTCAAAAGAAGACATTACCTTAAAATCGGGTAACTCCCTTTGGTTTGAGCTCAAAGGCTTCCTTGGGAAGACATCATCCCAAAGTGAGGCTTCAAGGAGTAAGAGAGGGAAGTGGAGAGACAAAATGGGAAGGGGTTGGCAGAGCCAAAGGCATTGGGAGTGTGGGTAAGGAGGTAGAGGTGGGGGCCTTTTATAAGAGGAGAGGAGGGGCACTCTTGGAATGTAAAGATAAGTTACTTTATTTTAAAATGAGTTTCGGATTCAAAAGGTCCCACATTGATATAATTCGAGGATACGGTGATAAGGGTTCTAAATCCACTCATCCAATTGGTTTTGGACATGTGTAGGCTTTAGATTTTACATTATCTTTCCATTTTATTTGAATCGTTAAATAAGGAGGTCATCGCTGCATCATCATGATGTCATAAATAATTTAATTTATTTAATGTCTAAAAATTGGAAAAAAAAATACTATAATGTATGAAATATTTTTTAGATTTCTAATGAATATTTATAGTCAAATCTCTGACTTGTATAACCCCATATAAAAATTGTTTTAGTAACATAACTCATATTTGTGTCATTTTTACTTTAACATTAAATAAAAAGTTATTTATGTCATTTCCCAACCAAAGAGGCTACATGGGGTCCCCAAGTTGACCCATGGCTTGTCATGGTCTTACATTACACATCCAATGAGGGTCGGACATGTTTCAAGCTCATCTCATACTATTAAAACATTATTTTAACTTATACTACACTAGTTACCACTAATCGTGATTAAAAATATAAAAGTTGCTATTCACCAAAAAATTATTTTAATCTCATTGAACCACATTTTACATCTTAATGACAACCATGTATGTCGGATTTTTGAAATTCAAAACACAAAGATGGCAAAATTTTATTTAAATGAAAAATCAGTTTTTATAAGTACCACTTAGTAGTTTCACTATTCATCAAAAATTGAAGTTTTTTCAGAAAATTACCAAAAATTCACCCTAAGCTATATTTTATACTCTGAATTCAAAAATGAAGTCTATTTTAAAAAATTCAAAACACATAAGTCACATTAATTAATTTAATAATTAATTCCCGCTATCATGACAAATAGCGTGTTTTTATGAAACAATAAGTATCAAAAGATTGACACCAGTTTAAGTCCAATTTCAAAGTGAAATTGATTCCAATGACCACCATTGGATTAAATGGTAAAAATATATTCTAATTTCACTTTAAAAACAATTCAAAAGATAATCTAATCATATAAATAAATTATATTAAAAAGCAGTTTTGATGTAAAATGCAGTATTTTTCACTGTTCATTAAAAAAATGGACATTGTCAGAAAAATACCAAAACTTTATCCAATGTAAAATTCAATGCTACAATCATAATGAATAGGTTTATTTTGACAAATATTGATTATAAAATTTTCAAAAGATTGATTTAAAAAAAGGTTTGCCATCGAAAGGCAGTAAAACAATCTTTTAAGAATATTAGTGTATTCCATGCTTAAGAATGGATTTATTTTCATTTTAAGCCTCTAAAACACAATCTAATTCATTAATAGACATAGATAAAAATATATATTATTCAATATTTACTTGGGTTGTTACAATAAGTGATGAAAATGTGGGATTATTTTTTGTCCTGGTATAAGGAAAACTTCACAAAACTAGCATGGTATACTCTAAATCTATTTTGGGATCTTGATAAAGAAATCATTCATCTTTACTTATGATTAATGCCAAGGTACTGACGATAATTAGCCTCCAAAGACTTCAAAATTTATGAGAAATTGGTATGATTCTCTGAGTGGGTAGAAATGGGTTTTTATGATGATCACATGTACATTGACAAAAATCAGATGAAGAGGAACATATGGAAAGTTATGGGTAATAATAAATCAAATTATTCTAATGATAAGAAATTCCCATTTCCAATTTGTATAATGTGTGAAAAACCAGCCTAGGAAATTTCATAACAAAATCGAGAAGTTTATTTGATGTCGTAAGTTTAGATATATGTCTAGATATTTAAATGAAAATGATCTTAAAATTTATTCTGATAAGAAAACATTGATGTGTTCTAAATGAGGTGAGATGGTTCATTATCAAAATACTTTCCCAAATAAAGATCTGAATGATGAAAAGCAGAAAAATTATAATTTGAATGGGGTATTGAGATCCTTTATGACCACATCAATAGTTTTTGGTCTATCCAATGGAGTTGTATCAATTACTTTTTTCTTTTACTCAGATTTTTAAAATGTATTGTTTGATAGTGGGTCAACAGATTCGTTTATTTCTTAGAAATATTCTTATAAATTGGAAATTTCACCTCATTAATTGGGACTAGAAAATATGGTTAAAATGGTAGAGGAAAATATTACAGAAAAATAAATTACAAGAATCTCTTTGGTGTGGTCTATGGAAAGGCAGTTCATGAAATACTTGTTTTTCCCTTAGTAGAGTTTGATGTCATTTTAAATAGGGATATGATTTCTTTTTATCATTCTATGATTGATTATAGAGAAAAATAAGTTCTTTTTCATAAATAGTTTCAGTTTGTATATATGAATGGTCCCATAAAATTGTTAACATATAAGGATTCAAAGAAGATGTTAAAAAATGAAAATGATTTTATCTAGCTCATAATATTGAAAACAAGGTAACTATTCATATTATTGATGTTCTAGTGGTAAATGAATACCTTAATGTGTTTCCTCATTATTTTCCTTTTTTATACTTAATTGGGAAGTTGAATATACTATTGAAATAGTTAATTATGCTAAGCCAATTTCAAATTTCCCTTATCAAATGTATCATATGGAACTTGTTGAATTGGAAAATTAGTTGCAGGAGTTTCTCGATAAAGGCTTTATTAATTCTATCAATTCACCATGAGTTTCCTTTATTTTTTTATTTAAAACAAAATATGGTTCCATGAGACTTTACGTTGATTATAAATCTTTGAGAAACAGGAATGTTATGAATAATTATCAATTTCCTTATATTGGTGATTTTTTTGATCATCTCTAGGGAGCTCAGTATTTTTCAAGGATTGACTTGAGATCGGGGTACCATCAGCAGAAGCTTAAGGAGGGTAATATCTCAAAAATAGATTATCATTGAAGATATGGTAATTATGAGTCTATTGTTATAACCTTTGGACTAAAAACATCTCCTACTATATTCATGGATGATATGAATAGAATATTCCATGATTATTTGGATAAGTTTTTTATTGTTTGTAATGTTGATATTTTGTTCTTTTCAAAAAATTTTGAGGATCATGGTAAACATTTAAGGATGGTCAAGAAATAATAAAATGAAAATAAGTTATATGGGAGATTTATCAAATATTTTTTTGTTGAAAATATTTTATTTTCTAGAGAACATTTAAAATAAAGATGGAATAATAGTTGACAAATCCAAAACAATAGTTTTTGATGAATGGAAAAGACTTATAAATGTTACCAAGATTTCATTTATTATAGGATTTGTTGATTATTACCAATGATTTTTTGAAAACATTTCCCATTTATCTTGAATGATAACTAAGTAAACATAAAAATGGGTTAAATTTATTTGGACAGAAGAATGTGATGTTTGGTTTCATGAACTAAAGAATAGATCGTTGAATGATCTAGATTTGAAATTGCCTTCCAGAAATGGTGATTAAGTCATCTAAAATGTTTCTTCATTGAGGTACATGGTTTTATTTTGATGAAGAATAATTAGGTAATTTCTTATGGTTTAAGACAACTGAATCCTCATGAGTTAAATTATCCCTCACATGATTATGAATTAGCAACTATGGTTTTTTCTTTTAAAATTATGAGGCATCATTTACACAAATCCAAAATTGAAATATTTGTTAACCATAACATTATAAATTATATATTCACTCAGAATAAATTACACATGAGGTATAAAATATTTCATGATTGGATAATGTATTTTTATTGTATGATCAACTAACATCCTCGAAATGAAATCAAATTGGATGATTCCTTATATTGAAAATATCATGTTTCCTTAACCATGTTACATATGGATCATAACCCCTTTATTATCTGTTTGATGAATTTGGGATTGCATGTTGATTGAGTAGAAAACTACTCTTGTTTTTTAGGTGTTATTGTAGTCATATCTATTATATATAATTAAGCAAGCACAGAAGGGAGATAAATAGTTTCTAAAAAGGTAGAATCAGTTAAAATAGGTTTGATGTCAGAATTTAACATTGATAAAGAATGTGCTATAAGATTGGGAAAGATATTATGTGTTCCTTGTTGTTAACTGTTGAATAAAGAGTTATTGAGTGAATCTCAAGTATCTTGATTTTCAGATCATCCTGGATGTACAATGACGTATAGTTACAATCATGATTTTTACTATTTGGATGGAATGAAAAGTGATATTTAATATTTAACCATGAAATGATGGACATGTCAACATATTAAAACTATAAGATAATTATTATATGATAATTAATGATTATGATTACATATATCACAAATAATGATTTGATTATCATACAATAATTATCTTATAGTTTTATCTAATCACAATAATTACATTAGATTTTTGTAATATTTGATGCCTAAGGAAACAAAATTAATAAAATATATCATATATAATTCATAGATAGTCCCTAGAAGAAATAAAAGAGGATAATTTATGTATTGAGTAATCATATGACTATGAAAAAAAAATCTATCACCAATTATGGAAAACAAAGTAAACGTAGATGGTCTCAAAAACTGATATAACGAAGGTAATGACATAGTCTTGTGAAAATTTGTATCATGGAGAAAATGAGGGGTTAAATATTTTACCTTATACATGCTAGTTAAGTGGAAAACCACCTTGGAAATCTCCAAAATGGTACTCGAAGATGCAGTAACTATGGAAAATGAGGGCATAAAGCATCAATATTCTTTTTGATATTCAACAGTATAATTAAAATGATTTAAGACAATATATTTTATCTTAGTAATCCATTAATAATTCAATGTATTATTTGTGGAGAACATGGGAATCAACAAATTCAATTACCTGATCCAAGGAATAATCATGATGATGAAAATCACTAACCTCCAAGACCATAAAAATAATGGAATACCTGTGAAATGACTACTACTGTTGTGGATATTGGTATTTGATTAAGATAAAACCTAAAATCCAGAGATATAGATATCTTGTTGGAATTTTATTCTAGGAAACATAGTAAATATAATATTATTTGCTACATCATTAAATCACATCCCATATGATTTGATTCTTGAATAAATATTATTATTGCAATATTATTGAATTCTATTTATATGATTATAGGAATTTGCTTTGTGGAAGTATTTCTATACTTTAGAAAAATTTAACATGTTTGTAGTGATGGATTGTTTATCACCACATAGAATAAAAATTATCTTGATTATAGAAATATCATTTCTTATTAAATAATTTAATTCATAAAATTAAATTATTTTAATAAATATCCTTTAGATACCAATTATATAATGTTTTACATGACACCAAATAATCAGACATACTCAACCCAAGTAGATATAAAAAACACAACATTATGTATAAACATATTATGAGGATAATTATATGTTTCCCAAGTTTCAATGGAAGATATTTCATTAGACATTATATCTTATGTTATCTATATATTTTATATTACATTAAATGTTTTTGTTGGTATGTGATAATTAAAATCATGAGGATTCAATTTACGTAGTATATCGATAATGTAACACCCCATTTTTATAATAAACATATTATTTACATAAGATATATTTCAATAATTATAACCAATATATATTTTATTACGTTATTTTAATTGAATTCAAATTTATAATTAAATAACTAACACAAAATTTAAACTTAAAATAATTTTTTTATTCATTATTAAATGTAATTTTAAAAGAAAATCAAATAAAATAATGTATTTGAATCATTTTATTATTAATCCCAATATAAAATATATATCCATCAAAATGAAAAAAATCACTAGGGTTTATTAGATAGAAAATAATAAAATAATTAGCAATATTAGATCCCATGAATCATCTTAAACCTTGATGATCACCAACAACCAAGCAAAAACTATAATGTAGAATATCATCATAAACAGAGATATAATTATGGAAAATATATAACATGAAATAAGAACTATTACATGTGAAGTGATATTGTAAGTAAAAAAATTATTTTATATATATATATATAAATGAAATATGGCCATAACAAATATCATCATTTTAAATATGGTCATTGAAAAAAATTTCAATGGTAATATGATTACATTGGTACAAATAATCATTCTACTATAAAAGTGGAAGTCATTATTGACTTGTGCATTAGAGAAGGCATAATTCCATTCATTTATCATGGTGTTCCTATTTCGTTAAAAGAGAACATTCCATTCATATTTTCACATTTTGATTCATATTAGAAACTAATTGGCTTTGGGGAAATGCACGACTCTCTTGTTCGAATATGGGGTCAGACTTGTAAAAATTATTATTGCATCAAATTTATTTTAAGCGTTCATGGTTTACAAATGCCATGTTTCCCTTCCGAAGAAAATCAACAACTCTATTAATAATTTTATATGGAGTAGAAGCATGATTCATTGTCAAATTAATACTATTACATGGATTAAATTTTCTCAACCCATTGACTATGGATATATAGTTATAAAAATACTATTCAAATTTAATCAATATTTATAAGAAGATATCATGTGGATTATTATCAATGTAATGTTGGATGGAATTAATTTTCTATAGTGTAGATTATTTAACTGACCTAGAGTTAAAAATTAAATTTATAAGCACCATTCCATATGGTATTCCATCAAGGATTGATATGTTATATTCTGAATAAACACACACTGGCTAGACAATATCAAATCATCTATCAATTTATAGTCAAATAATTGGATAGGTACTCCTTTTCAAAATTTGTTAAACTCTCTCGATCCACCCCAATATATAAATGTGGCTATAAAAAAGAATATGGAGAGCCCTATGGAAATTATACCTCCTAATATTCAGGTAAATGATTATGAGTTACAATTTGTTAATGGGGATGATTGTTTTGGCATAGCAACATTCATGAAATGGAAATATTTCTTCAAAGCCTTATTATCGAGCATATTTATAATGTTAATAGGTGATGGAATCTCCCTTCAAGATTCTCTATTTTTTGTAGGGTGATGTTTTTTAATATTCCCACTGAGGATTTTCTAAAATATTTTGGCATCAAATAGTTTTTGAGATTTTCCCTAGGTCAGAAATATAAGGATGATATTGACCGTTTTACCTTATTTGTGTCACTACTACTTTTATATAGAATTTTTTATACCTTATTTGATGTGCAAGTCACATATTCATCTAGCATATAAGAGCACATCATAGTCAATAGTGTGTAGTCTATCTCAAAAAAAATATTTAATATATTTTTTGTGGATTTCTTGGAAATTATTCATATTATGTGGACCAGTCGGAAAAAGTGTTCATGAATGTGTTTCTCTCTTTTTTAAGTATAAATTGTCTGAAATGATTATTTCTTTGAAAAATAAAATGGATTCGCAATATGGTTATTTGGATAACTCTATTCATGATCATAATATTCTTAAGTGGTTTAGAATTACACGTAATTATCTTCCTCTTTATTAAACTGTAGATGTCAGGTGGATTCCACCATTCTAGGTCTATCACAATTGTACTAAAGATGGAGCCTTAAGGTGAATCTTGAGCCTTATGGATATGGTTATATTATCAGAATTCACAATGTTTAAGTAATTGGAATCATTATGGTCCAAGTGGGATCATGACATCTCTGAAAGATGAGATGCTTTATAGTATCAATGTAGTTGAAATGAAAAACTAATGAGGATGGATTAACTTATAGCTTGAATGTGACACTACCACTATTCTTCAAGATATCAGAAATGGAACCATCAATATTTCATTAATGCGGACTAGTAATGGATGAAATGACTAGACTCTATCGGTCCATGAATTTTATCATCACATAAACATACCATGATAAAAATTTCATGGTTTATTGGATGGAAAGAAAAGGGTTTCATCCTCTTGAATTGAGCTGGAACAACGATCTAACTAATGATATCTCTTAATTATTTCAATGAATTTTTTTTATTATTCCTTTTTTCAGAATTTCGAATTTTTGTTATTATTCAATATATGAGATTTTTATTTTTAGGGAATGATCTCATTATCAAATAATAATGTATATTTTTTATAATTGATTAAATTGAATAAAATTAAAATAAATTAAAATATTTTATAATATTGTAATATTTCTAAAATTGTAAATTGATATAAAAAATGCTTAATTTTAAAAAAACATTGGTTTTCAATAAATTCAGTTATAAATATATTTTTTATTTTCATTAAATCCCAAATATTAGAAATATTTGTATCGTAATATTATAAATCTAATGCCATTTATGGTTTTAGGATGTCAACATTTTCATAGTATGATTTTTTTATAAAATGCAATATTTTGAGATGAAAAGTACTTTTTTTAGTAAAGTTATAACTTTTATGAATTTATCATTATGTATGTTTATCAAAAATATTACAAAATTGATTATAAATATAATATTTCTTTCATGAATAAATTTATGAAATTTAAATTATTATTTAAACATATGAATCCTATGAACAAAAATTTTAGAACTAAATTAAATTTCAAAATTATTAAAAATTGTATCAGTATGTAACAACCTAGGTACTTATAAAAATATTTTTTTCATAATAGAATTAAATATATTTAATTATAAATTTATAATTAAATAATTGATATATAGATATTAAGGATTTTTTACTCATTATATTGTAACATGACGTTAGGAATAGTAAAATAGTTAATAGAATAGTAATATGGTTAATAGTATAATAAGCTCAAATATGAGAGTATAAATAAAATTTATGTATCTTATAAGTGTAATAATGATATATTTATATAATGGAATAAGTAAATAAATATATTTGAAATGATAAATTAGGTCTCGGTATTTTTGTAAGTGATAAATATTTAATAAAAATTTCATAATAATTTTTTATATAAAATAAAATTTACTTACATAAAATAGAATCATAAAATAATATTTTCATTTAGTTAATTTTATAAGATATTTTTATGAGACCTAGATTAATTTTCATGTTGTTATAAAATTAGTTATAGTTTTAATATTTGTTTTGAAAAAATTGGAATTTTATTTAAAAATTTAATTTATCATATCATGAAAATTATTTTTATAAAATGGAGTTTATTTTTGAACTCTACATATTGAAAAATGGTTGTCTGAACTTTTTTAATTTTTATGAAATACAATAATTTTTTGTAAATAGCGAAATAGAGTTATTTTATAGTATATATACATTATAAGTTAGATACATTATTCATAATATCCTGATTTATGTAAGAAACCAAATATCAAATATTCCTTGATTATTTTTGTATATTTAGATGTAATTTTAAAAATATTCATATTCTTTAGAAAAAATAAAAAAGCAACGAAAAAAATAAAAAACACCCCTACTCCCTTCCACTATAAATACCACCCATCACCCTTTCTTTTATGCACACCTCTAAAACATTTAAAATTGTCCAATTTTTGGCCAAATCCTCTTACCAAGCCTCTTCCAGATGTCCAAGACCTTCTTGTATCCCCAAATGGTCACATCAAAATTCCTTAAAGAGGTTCTCATAGATGATATTTCAATATGTAAAAACCCAATTTCAGTTTCTTTTATTTAATTTTAAGTTCATTTTCTTTTAATAAATATTATTCATATCCCTTTATCCAATATGGATAAAAAATATAGTATCGTTTATATACTGAAATATTATCACATTTATGGAAAAATTAAACTACATACTTACTCTCTTATCCCACTTATTCTAAAAATAAAAAACACTATTAGTGATGTGTCCATTTACCCACATAGTGGATGATGTGTATTCAATTTACATTAAAAAATTCATGGATTTTCATAAATAATATTAATGATAAGAATTTTTTTAAATTTTATGTTATAAACTCTTTTATATTCTTCATTTAACATATATAAATATTGTTAAATTAAACAATGAAACTTCATTTTGATTATCAAAGAACCACCAAAATGATCTAAAAAAATATCATTAATGTTTTATCTATTGATTCCAAATAATATCAAAAAATAGATTTATTTATGATTTCATTTAATATAATTTAAGCATATTAATACCCCTTCATATCAATTCTAGAGTTTCACTTCCAATTGAAGGAAAAAAGCATTACGAACTGTCCACAGAAACAATGTAAAAAACACACCAGAAATAATGAAAATAACAAAATATTATTAATAAATGTGTATATGATGTTATAAAATTAAAATGGTAGGTGTTATAAAGTTAATATTTATTATTGGAACATTAATAACAATATTTTAACCATTCTACCAAATGATTAAACACATCTAATGTAAGATGAACCGGAGGTAATAGAAATCAAAACCCATTTCCATTCTTTGGGTAGCCTTATACATCATTAATAATGTTGTTCTAAGAATATTTGCGAAATTTATTTTTTTATATTATATTTTACTATGTGTATTTAAAGTATATATATTTTTATTTATTTGTATAAATTCACACTTCAAATATACGATTCTTTACGGGAATTTTCTTTTAAAATCCTCTTTTAATTTATTATTTTAAATGGATTGAATTATATATTGTAAGTATTTTTGTTTAATGAATATGTTCCCGTTTAAGTGAATTTTTTATGATCAAGAGTTGTACCTATATATCCCTCCAATGCATTGGGTTTGTTTATGTTGGAGATAATTTTACTAGTTACTCTATGTGTAACTGCGACTGTTACACCATAAGGTAGTCGTGAGGGTTCCACTCTAAGCAGGCTATGAGGGTTACAAATCATAAGGTAGATGTGAGGGTTAAAATATTAAGTATGTAATTCTACAATTAATCAACATGAAGTTATTTATGTTTCATATTTTATATGGAAATATCATGTAGTCACATTGTAACTATATGATACAAATTGGGTGAGAAGTATGTCTTTGTGAAAATGATTTCACATGTTTGTAAGTATTCATGTACTAATTGTTTCTCTCCTTCATTTTAAATCATTAAATTATATTTCTTGGGCTCACATGATGTTTTTAAATGTTTTTAATAGGTTTTAACGATGTGTAAGAGAACCATAGATGCCAAGATTATTATTGTGAATTATTTTCATGAAAATATTTCTTGTTTTTAATAAAATCATATGTGTTATGAAAAGATGGGTATTGTTTTAGTAGTAAAAAAATTGTATGTTTACGAGTTTATATGTAGGAATTATGTTCTGAAATTTTGAATCTAAAAACTAAAAAGAACTACGAGAATGTATAGAAATGAATTATAAAGGAATTTACAATATTACATAAAGTTTAAGGATGTGTCCTTATTTTTTATATTAGAGAATAATTTAGATAACATTAGGAGTGTGTATTATGTAAATAGAATAAAAAAATTATTTATATAATATGTTGAAATGATATAGAATTTTAATATTATAATGTTACTTCAAATATTATATACCTTTTTATAATGGTTTTCCTTAGATGAAACATGGAATCTAATGCCGTAAAGAATGGAGAGGATGATATCTTTCGGAATTGGCATCCTATAATGGTGGGAATTGGAACCAAATAGTTTGTGAAAATAATTTACCAGATAAAACATGCTATAAATGGAAGTGGAATTCATCCAGGAGAACAACCATATCTACCACAAAGGAACATGATAATTGTGAAACACTTTATGAGGAAACATTCTCCAACATTTAGTGGAACTTCTGACCTAATTAGGACAGAAGGGTGGATTATGTCCCTTGAAATGATATTTGATGTTAGGGGTTTTTAGATAATCAAAAGGGGTTTCTTCCCATTTGAAATTTTAAGGTAAAGAAGACCAGTAATGTTCAATGTTCAAGAATATAATGTATAATGAGGATATATATTCATTGGGATGGGATTAATAGAAAAATATTTTTCTTGAATACTATTTTTTTAATGTTGTTCTGGTTAGGATAGAAACTAAATTCCAAGAAGTGATAAAAATGTGGGATGATTTTCTGGCCGCATATAAAGAAAACTTAACCGAACTAGCATGGTATACTCCAAATCTATTTTGGGATCATAATAGTGAAATCATTCATTTTTTCTTATGATTAACGCCAAGGTAGCGAATTGAATTAGCCTCCAAAGTCATCAAAATTTTAGAGAAACTGATATGATTTTCTAAGTGGGTAGAAATGGTTTTTTATGATGATCACATGTACATTGACAAAAATCAGATGAAGATGAACATAAAGAATGTTATGGGTAATAATCAATTAAATTATTCTAATGATAAGAAATTATAATTTACAATTTGTATAAAGTGTGGAAAAATGTCCTAGGAAATTTCTTAACAAAATCGAGAAGTTTATTTGATGTCATAAGTTTAGATATATGTCTAGATATAAAATTGAAAATGATATTAAAATTTATTCTGATAAGAAAACATTAATGTGTTCTAAATGTGGTAATATGGTTCATTATCAAAATACATCCCAATCAAAGATCTGAATGAAAGAAAGAAGTAAAATTATAATTAGAATGGGGTATTGAGATCCTTTATGACCACATCAATAGTTTTTGGGCCATCCAATGGAGTGGTATCAAGTACTTTGTTTGTTTACTCAAATGTTTCAAATGTATTGTTTGATAGTGGGTCAACAGATTCATTTATTTCTTAGAAATTTTCTTATAAATTGAAAATTTCACCTCATTAACTGAGACCAGAACATATGGTTAAAATGGTAGGGGAAAATATTACAAAAAAATAAATTATAAGAATCTCTTTGGTGTTTTCTACGAAAGATAGTACATAAATTCCTTGTTGTTTTCCCTTAGTATAGTTTTATGTCATTTTAAATAGGTATATGATTTCTTTTTATCATTCTATGATTGATTATAGAGAAAAACATTTTTTTTCATAAATAGTATCAGTTTGTATATATGAAAGGTCCCATAAAATTTTTAACATATAAGGATTCTAAGAAGATGTTAAAAATGAAAATGAATGTTATCTCGCTCAAAATATTGAAAATAAGGTAACCGTTCATATTGTTGATTTTATAGTGGTAAATAAATACCTAGATGTGTTTCCTAATTATTTTCCTATTTTTATACTTAATTGGGAAGTGGAAATTTACTATTAAAATAGTTCGTTGTGCTAAGACAATTTCAGATTTCCCTTATCAAATGTATCAAATAGAACTTCTTGAATTGGAAAATTAGTTGTATGAGTTTCTCGATAAAGGCATTATTCATCCTATCAATTCACCATGAGGTGCTTTTATTTTTTTCCTTTAAAACAATTTTGGTTCCATGAGACTTTACGTTGATTATAATTCATTGAGAAACATTAATGTTATGCATATTTATCAATTTTCTTATATTAATGACTTGGTTGATCATCTCAAGGGAGCTCAGTATTTTTCAGGGATTGAATTGAGATTGGGGTACCACCATCTGGAGGATAAGGGGGATGATATCTCAAAAATAGTTTTTCATACTACATATGAGAATTATGAGTCTGTTGTTATAAACTTTGGACTAAAAATCCCCTACTATATTCCTGGATGATATGAATAGAATATTCCATGATAATTTGGATAAGTTTGCTATTGTTTTGAATGTTGATATTTTGTTCTTTTAAAAAAAATTTGAGGATCATGGTAAACATTTAAGGATAGTCAAGAAAACTCTCAATGAAAAAAAGTTATATGGGAGATTTATCAAATATTGTTTTTGTTGAAAATATTTTATTTTATTGAGAACATTTAAAATAAGGATGGAATAACAGTTGGTAAATGAAAACAAATAGTTTTTGATGAATGGAAAAGACTTATAAATGTTACCAAGATTTCTTTTATTATAGGATTTGTTGATTATTACCAAAGAATTTTAAAAACATTTCCAAGTTATCTTGAATGCTAACTAAGTAAACATAAAAATTAGATAAATTTATTTGGACAGAAGAATGTGATGTTTGGTTTTATGAACTAAAGAATAGATCGTTGAATGATCTAGATTTGGAACGTCCTTCCAGAAATGGTGATTAAGTCATCTAAAATGATGCTTCATTGAAGGGACTTGGTTTTGTTTTGATGATGAATAATTAGGTAATTTCTTATGGTTTAAGACAACTGAATCCTCCTGAGTTAAAGTATCCCTCACATGATTATCAATTAGTAGCTATGGTTTTTTCTTTAAAAATTATGAGGCATAATTTACACAAATCTATAAGTGAAATATATGTTAACCATTAAATTATAAAGAATATATTCACTCAGAAGAAATTAAACATGAGGCATAAAATATTTCCTGATTAGAAGATGTATTTTTATTGTACGATCAACTAACATCCTCAAAAAGAAATTTTTTTGGAAGACTCCTTATATTGAAGATATCATGTCTCATTAACCATGTTCCATTTGGAACATAACCCCTTTACTATCTTTTTGATGAATTTGGGATTGGATGTTGATAGAGTAGAAAATTACTCTAGTTTTTTCGGTGTTATTGTAGTCATCTCTATTATACAGAATTAAGAAAGTACACAAGGGAGATAAATAGTTTCTAAAAAGGTAGAATCTGTTAAAATAAGTATGATATCATAATTTAACATTGATAAATAATGTTTTATAGATTGGGAAGTATATTTTGGGTTCCTTGTTGTTCACTATTGAATAAAGAGTTATTGTGTGAAGATCATGTATATCTATTTTTAGATCATCTTGAATGTACAATGACGTATAGTTACCATCATGATTTTTAATATTTGGATGGAATTAAAAGTGATATATAATATTTAACCACGAAATGATGGACATGTCAACATGTTAAAACTATATGGTAATTATTTAATGATAATTAATGATTATGATAACATATATCATATATAATGATTTGATTATCATACAATAATTATCTTATAGTTTTATCTAATCAAAATAATTACATTAATTTGTTTTTAATATTTGATGCCTAAGGAAACAAAATTAATAACATATATCATATATAATGCCTAGATAGTCCTTAGAAGCAATAAAAAAGGATAAGTTATGGATTGAGTAATCATATGACTATTAAAAAACATCTATCACCAAGTATGGAAAACAAAGTAAACGTTGGCGGTCTCAAAAAATGATCTAATGAAGAGAATGACATAGTCTTTTGAAAATTTGTATCATGGAGAAAATGAGGGGTTAAATATTTTACCATATGAATGATAATTAAGTGGAAAACAACCAAGGAAAACTCCAAAATGGTACTAGAACATGTAGTAACTATAGAAAATGAGGGCATAAAGCATCAAAATTCCTTTTAAAATTCAATAGTATAATTAAAATGATTTAAAGGAATATATTTTATCTTAGTGATCTTTTAATAATTCAATGTATTATTTCTAGTGAACATGGGAATCATCAAATTCAATTACCTGGTCCAAGGAATAATCAAGATGACGAGAATAACTAACCTCCAAGACCATAAAAATAATGGAATACCTATGAAATGACTACTACTATTGTGGATATTTGTATTTGATAAAGATAAAACCTACAATCCAGAGATGTCGATATCTTGTTGGAATTTTAATCTAGGAACCATAGAAAATATAATAGTATTTTTTACATCATTAAATAACATCCCATATGATTTGATTCTTGAATAAATATTCTGATTGTAATATTATTGAATTCCATTTATATGATTGTAGGAATTTTCTTTGTGGAAGTATTTATATACTTTAGGAAAATTTAACATGTTTGTAGTGATGGATTGTTTCTTACCACATATAATAAAAATTATCTAGATTATAGAAATCTCATTTCATATTAAATAATTTAATTCATAAAATTAAATTATTTTAATAAATATCCTTTACAAACAAATTATATAATGTTGAACATGACACCAAATAATCATACATACTCAACCAAATTAGTTATAAAAAACATAATATTATGTATAAACATATTATGAGGATGATAATATGTCTCCCAAGTTTCAAAGGAAGATACCTCATTAGAAATTATATCTTATTTCATCTATATATTTTATATTACATTATATTTTTTTGTTGGTATGTGATAATTAAAATCATGAGGATGTAATTTACTTAGTATATCGATAATGTAACACCCCATGTTTATAAAAAAACATATTATTAAAATAAGTTATATTTTAATAATTATAACAAAGATATATTTGATTATGCTAGTTTAATTGAATTAAAATTTATAATTATATAACTAACACAAAATTTAAAAATAATCTAAATTTTTTTATTCATTATTAAATGTAATTTTAAAAGAAAATCATATAAAATAATGTATATCAAACATTTTATTATTAATACCCATATAAAATATATATCCATCAAAATGGAAAAAATTACTAGGGGATATTAGATATAAAATAATAAAATAATTAGCAATATTAGATCCCATGAATAATCATAAACCTTGATGATCACCAACAACAACAAAAAACTATAATGTAGAATATCATCATGAACAGAGATAGAATTATGGAAAATATATATAACATGAAATAAGAACTATTACATGTGATGTGATATTATAAGTAAAAAAATTATTTTGTATGTATATATATATATATATTAATGAAATATGTCCATAAAAAATATCATCATTTTAAATATGTTCATTGAAAAAAAATTCAATGGTAATATGTTTACTTTGGTAAAAATAATCATTCTTCTATAAAAGTGTACATCATTACTGACATGGGATTAGAGAAGGAATAATTCCATTCATTTATCATGGTGTTTCTATTTATTTAAAAGGGAACATTCCATTAATATTTTCACATTTTGATTCATATTAGAAACTAATTGGCTTTTGGGAAATACAAGAATCTCTTGTTGGGATTTGGGGTCATCCTTGTAAAAAAATTTAATGCATCAAAATTTGTTTACTCCTTCATGGTTTACAAATTTCATGGTTCCCTTACGAAGATAATCAAAAACTCTATTAATAATTATATATGGAGAAGAAGCATTATTCATTGTCAAATTAATATTATTACATGGATTAAATTTTCTCAAATCATTGACTATGGATATATAGTTATAAAAAATACTATTCAAATTTAATCAATATTTATAGAAAGATTTCATGTGGATGATTATCAATGTAATGTTGGATGGTATTAATTTCTAAAGTGTGTATTATTTAACTTAACTAGAGCTAGAAATTAAATTTATAAGCACTATTCCATATAGTATTCCATCAATGATTGATATGTTATATTCTGAATAAACACTCACTGGCTAGACAATATCAAATCATCTATCAATTTATAGTCAAATAATTGGATAGGTACTCCTTTTAATAATTTGTTAAACCCTCTAGATCCACCACAATATATAAATGTGAATATAAAAATGAATATGGAGAGCCCTATGGAAATTATACCTTCTAATATTCAGGTAAATGATTGTGAGTTACAACATTATTAATGGGGATGATTGTTTTGGCATAGAAACATAAAGGAAATGGAAATATTTCCTCAAAGCCTTATTATCGAGCATATTTATAGTGTTAATAGGTGATGGAATCCCCCTTCCATATTCTTTATTGTTTGGAGGGTGAGGTTTTATAATATTCCCACTGAGGATTTTCTAAAATCTTTTGGCATCAAATTGTGTTTGAGATGTTCCCTATATAACAAATATAAGGATGATATTGACTATTTTTCCCTTATTTGTGTCACTACTACTTTTATATAGAATTTTTTATACCTTATTTGAAGTGGAAGTCACATATTCAGCTAGCATATAAGAGCACATCATAGTCAATAGTGTGTTTCCTATCTCAAAATAATATTTTATATATTTTTTTGGATTTCATGGAAATTATACATATTATGTGGACCAGTAAGAATAAGTGTTCATGAATATGTTTCTTTATTTTTTAAGTAGAACCTGTATAAAATGATTCTTTCTATGAAAAAGGAAATGGATTCACAATATGGTTATTTGGATAACTCTATTCATGATCCTAATATTCTAAAATGGTTTATAATTACAAGTAATTATCTTCCTCCTTAATAAACTGTACATGTCATGTGGATTCCACCATTGTAGGTCTATCACAACTGTACTAAAGACAGATCCTTAAGGTGAATCTAGGGCCTTGTGGATATGGTTATATTATCAGAATTCACAATGGTTAAGTAATTGGACTCATTATGGTCCAAGTGGGACAATGAAATCTCTAGAAGTTGAGATGCTTTATAGTATCAATGTAGTTGAAATGAAAAACTAATGAGGATGGATTAACTTATAACTTGAATGTGATTTTACCCATATTCTTCATGATATCAGAAATGAAACCATCCATATTGCATTGATGTTGACTACTAAATGGATGAAATGACTAGACTCTATCGGTCCATGAATTTTATCATCACATAAACATACCATGATGAAAATTTCATGGTTTATTGGATGAAAAAAGGGTTTCATTCTCTTGAATTGACCTAGAACAATGATGTAACTGATGATATCTCTTAATTATTTCAATGAAATTTTTTTATGATTCCTTTTTTCAGAATTTTGAATTTTTTTTATTATTCAATATAAGAGATTTTTATTTTTAGGGAAAGCTTTCATTATCAAAAAATAATTTATATTTTTTATAATTGATTAAATTGAAAAAAATTAAAAATTAACATATATTTTATAATATATTAATATTTCTAAAATTGTAAATTGATATAAAAAATGTTTAATTTTAAAAAAACACAGGTTTTCAATAAAATCAATTTCAAATATATTTTTTATTTTTTTTAAATCCTAAATATTAGAAATATTTGTACCATAATATTATAAATCAAACGTAATTTATGGTTTTAGGATGTAAACATTTTCATAGTATAAATTATTTTATAAAATGGAATATTTTGAGCTGAAAAATACTTTTTTTAGTAAAGTTATAACTTTTAGGAATTTATCATTATGTATGTTTA
Source organism: Viscum album (assembly GCA_963277665.1). NCBI lineage: Eukaryota > Viridiplantae > Streptophyta > Magnoliopsida > Santalales > Viscaceae > Viscum > Viscum album. The sequence continues at coordinate 876,722,927 of OY728153.1, read as the reverse complement.
TGAAAAATATTACAAAATTAATTAGAAATATAATATTTCTTTTATGAATAAATTTATGTAATTTAAATTATTATTTAAACATATGAATCCTATATACAACAATTTTAGAACTAAATTAAATTTCCAAATTATTGAAAATTGTATCAGTATGTAACAACCCAAGTACTTATAAAAATATTATTCTCATAATATAATTAACTATATAAATTCATTATAAATTTATAATTAAATATTTTATATATATATATATTAAATATTTTTTACTCATTAAATAGTAACATGACCTAATGAATAATAATATAGTTAATAGAATAGAAATATGGTTAATAGTATATTAAGCTCACCTATGAGAGTATAAATAAAATTTATTTATCTTATATGTGTAATAATGTTATATTTATATCATGGAAGAAGTAAATAAATATATTGAAATGATAAATTATGTCTCGGTATTTTTGAAAGTGATAAATATTTAATTATAATTTCATAATAATTTTTTTACATAAAATAAAAATTACTTTCATGAAATAGAATCATAAAATAATATTATCACATAGTTAATTTTATAATATAATTTTATGAGGCCTATATTCATTTTTCAAGTTGTTATAAAATTAGTTATAGATTTAATATTTGTTTTGAAAAAATTTGGAATTTATATAAAAATTTAATTTATCATATCTTGAAAATTATTTTCATAAAATGGAGTTCATTTTTTAACTCCATATATTAAAAAATGGTTGTGTGAACTTTTTAATTTTTTTGAAATACAATAATTTTTGGTAAATAGTGAAATATAGTTATTTTATGGTATATATACATTATAAGTTGATACATTATTCTTAATATCATGATTTACGTAAGAAACAAAATATCAAACTTTCCTTGATTATTTTTGTATATTTAGATATAATTTTAAAAATATTCATATTCTTTAGAAAAAATAAAAAAGTAATGAATAAAATAAAAAACCCTTAATATCTTCCACTATAAATACCACCCATCACCCTTTCTATTATACACACCTCTAAAGCTTTTAAAATTGTCCAATTTCTGGCCAAATCCATTTACCAAGCCTCTTTCCGATGTCAAAGACCTTCTTGTATCCCCAAATGGTCTAATCAAAATTCCTTAAAGAGGTTCTCCAGGTTGATATTTCAATAGGTAAAAACCCTACTTCAGTTTCTTTTATTTAATTTTTAATTATTTTTCATTTAATAAACATTATTCATATCCCCTTATACAATAGGGATAAAAAATATAGTATTTTTTATATACTAAAATATTAGCACGTTTATCGAAAAATTCAACTCCATACTTCTTCTCTTATCCCACTTATTTTGAAAATAAAAAAAACTATTAGTGATGTGTCGATTTACCCACATAGTGGATGATGTGTATTCAATTTACATTAACAAATTCATGGATTGTCATAAATAATTTTAATGTTAAGAAATATTTTAAATTTTATGTTATAAACTCTTTTATATCCTTCATTTAACATATAAACATATTACTAAATTAATTAATGAAACTTCATTTTGATTATCAAAGAACCACCAAAATGATATAAAAATATCATTAATGTTTTAACTATTTATTCCAAATAATATAAAAAAATAGATTTATTTATGATATAATTTCATAGAATTTAAACATATTAATACCGCTTTATTTAAATTCTAGAGTTTCTCTTCCAATTGAAAGAAAAATTCATTATGAACCGTCCATAGAAACCATGTAAAAAATGCACCAGAAATAATAAAAATAACAAAATATTATTAATAAATGTGTATATGATGTTATAAAAATATCATAGGGGGTGTTATAAAGATAATATGTTTTATTGGAATATTAATATCACTCTTTTAGCCATTCTACTGAATGATTAAACACATCTAATGTAAGATTAACTAGAGGTAATGGAAATCAAAACCCATTTCCATTCTTTGGGTAGCCTTATACGTCATTAATAATGTTTTTCTAAGAATATTTGTGAAATTTATATTGTTTATATTATATTTTACTATGTGTATTTAAAGTATATATTTATTTATTTATTTTTATAAATTCCCACTTCAAATATAATATTATTTAAGGGAAATTTCTCTTAAAATCCACTTTTAATTGCTTATTTGAAAGGGATTGAATTATATATTGTAAATATATTTGTTTTATGAATATGTTCCCATTTAAGTGAATTGTTTATGATCACGGTTTTTTACAATATATCCCTCCAATTCATTGGGTTTTTTTTAAGTTGGAGATAATTTCAATGGTTACTCTATGTGTAACTGCGACTGTTACACCATAAGGTAACAGTGAGGGTTCCACTCTAAGCAGGCTGTGAGGGTTACAAATCATAAGGTAGCGGCGATGGATAAAATATTAATTATGTAATTCCACAATTGATCAACATGAAGTTATTTATGTTTTATATTTTCTATGTAAATATAATGTTTTCACATTGTAACTATTTGATGCAAATTGGGTGAGAATTATGTCTTTGTGAAAATGATTTCACATGTTTATAAGTATTCATCTACTAATTGTTTCTCTCCTTCATTTTATATCAGTTAATGATTTTTTCTGGGATCATATGATTTTTTAAAATGTTTTTTCATAGGTTTAAGGATGTGTAAGAGAACCAGATATGCCAAGATTATTATTGTGAATTATTTTCATGAAAATATTTCTTTTTTTTAATAAAATCATCTATGTTATGAAAAGATGGGTATTGTTTTAGTAGTAAAAAATTATATGTTTATGAGTTTATATGTTGGAATTATGCTATGAAATTATAAAACTATAAACTGAAAAGATCTATGAGAATGTATAGATATGAATTCTAAAGGAATTTACTAGATTATATAATGTTTATGTCTGGGTCATTATTTTTTATATTAGAGAATAATTTAGATAACATTAGGAGTTATTATTATGTAAATAGAATAACAAAAATTATTTATAACTTATGTTGAAATGATATAGAATTTTAATATTATAATGTGACTTTAAATATTATATAACTTTTCATAATGGTTTTCCTTAGAAGAAACATGGAATCTAATGTTGGAAAGAACGGAGAGGATGATATCTTTCCGAATCGGCATCCTGTAATGGTGGGAATTTGAACCAAATAGTTTGTGAAAATAATTGATCAGATAAAACACGCTATAAATGGTAGTGGAATTAATGCAGGAGAACAACCAGATCTACCAAAAAGAAACATGATAATTGTGAAACACTTAATGAGGAAACATCCTCCTAATTTCGGTGGATCTTCGGAAGTAATTATGACTGAAGGGTGGATTAAGTCCCTTGAAAAGATATTTGATGTTAGGGGTTTTTTAGATAATCAAATGGGGTTTCTTCCCATTTGACATTTTAAGGTGAATCTGAAAATTAATGATCAATGTTCATGAATATCCGGGATAATGATGATATTTATTACTTAGGATGGGATTAATAGAAAATAATTTTCCATGGATAATATTTTCCTAAGGTTTTTCAAGTTAGTATAGAAAATAAAATCATAGAAGTGATGAAAATGTGGGATGATTTTCTGGCCAGGTATAAAGAGAACTTTACCAAAGATGCATGGAATTCTCCAAATCTATTTTGGAATATTAATAGAGAAATCATTCATTTTTTCTTATGATTAACGCCAAGATAACGAATGGAATTAGCCTCCAAAGCCTTCAAAATTTACGAGAAATTGGTATGATTATCTGAGTGGGTAGAAATGGTTTTTTATGATGATCACATGTACATTGAAAAAATCAGATGAAGTCGAATATATGGAAATTTATGGGTAATATCAATCAAATTATTCCATTGATAAGAAATTACAATTTCCAATTTGTATAAAGTGTGGAAAACACACCCTAGGAAATTTCATAAAAAATTGAGAAGTTTATTTTATGTCGTAAGTTAGATATATGTCAAGATATTTAAATGAAAATGATCATAAAATTCATTCTTATATGAAAACTTTAATGTGTTCTACATGTGGTAAGACGGTTCATTATCAAAATACTTCCCAAAAAAATATCTGAATGATGGAAAGAAGAAAAATTATAATTAGAATGGGGTATTGAGATCCTTTATGACCACATCAATAGTATATGGGCCATCCAATGGAGTGGTATCAAGTACATGGTTTGTTTACTCAAAATATTCTAATGTATTGTTTGATAGTGGTTCAACAGATTCATTTATTTCTTATAATTTTTCTTATAAATTGAAACTTTCACTTCAATAATTGAGACCAAAACATATGGTTAAAATGGTAGGGGAAAATATTATAGAAAAATAAATTATAAGAACCTCTTTGGTGTTGTCTACGGAATGATAGTACATAATATCCTTGTTGTTTTTACATTAGTGTAGTTTGATTTCATTTTAAATAATGATATGATTTGTTTTTATCATGCTATGATTGATTATAGAGATTTTTTTTTAAAATAGTTTCATTTTGTATATATGAATGGTCCCATAAAATTGTAAACATATAAGGATTCAAAGAAGATGTTATAAAATGAAAATGAATGTTATCTAGCTCTAAATATTGAAAACAAGGCAATTGTTCATATTATTGATATTCTAGTGGTAAATGAATACATAGATGTGTTTCCTACTTATTTTCGTATTTTTATACATAATTGGGAAGTTGAATTTAATATTGAAGTAGTTCATTATTCTAAGACAATTTCAAATTTCCCTTATCAAATGTCTCATTTGGAACTCCTTGAATTGGAAAATTAGTTGCAGGAGTTTCTCGATAAAAGCTTTATTCATCCTATCAATTCACAATGAGGTGTTTTTATTTTTTTATTTAAAACAAAATATAGTTCCATGAGACTTTATGCTGATTATAAATCTTTTAGAAACATTAATCCTATGAATAATTATCATTTTCCTTATATTGAGGAATTGTTTGATCATTTCAAGGGAGCTCAATATTTTCAAGGATTGACTTGAGATCGGGGTACCATCAACTAACGGTTAAGGGGGATGATATCTCAAAAATAGTGTTTCATACTAAAAATGGGAATTATGAGTTTTTTATTATAACCTTTGGACTGAAAAAATCCCTACTGTATTCATGGATGATATGAATAGAATATTCCATGATTATTTGGGTAAGTTTTTTATTTTTTTAATGGTGATATTTTGTTCTTTTCAAAATGTTATGAGGATCATAGTAAACATTTAGGGATGGCCAAGAAAACTCTCGATGAAAATAAGTTATATGGGAGTTTTATTAAATATTTTTTTTGAAAAAATTTCATTTTCTAGAGAACAATGAAAATAAGGATGGAATAATAGTTGATATAGCCAAAAAAAATAGTTATTGATGAATGGAAATGACTTATAAATGTTACCGAGATTTCTTTTATTATAGGATATGTTGATTATTACCAACGATTTTGTAAAAACATTTCCCAGTTATCTTGAATGCTAGCTAAGTAGACATAAAAATGGGTTAAATTTATTTGGACAGAAGAATACGATGTGTGGTTTCATGAACCAAAGAATAGATCGTTGAATTATCTAGATTTGGAACATCAATCCAGAAATGTTGATTAATTAATCTAAAATTATTCTTCAGTAAAGGGACTTGGTTTTGTTTTGATGAAGAATAAATAGGTAATTTCTTATGTTTCAAGAAAACTGAATCCTCATGAGTTAAATTATCCCTCACATGATTATAAATTTTTGAGCTATGGTTTTTTCTTTTAAAATTATGAGGCATCATTTACAAAAATCCAAAACTGAAATATTTGTTAACCATAAAATTTTTAATTATATAATCATTGAAAAGGAATTAATCACGAGTCATAAAATATTTCATGATTGGATAATGAATTTTTATTGTACGATCAATTAACATCCTAAAAAAGATAACAAATTGGAAGATTTCTTATATTGAAGATATCATGTGTTTTTAACCATGTTACATTTGGAAGATAACCCCTTTATTATATGTTTGATGAATTTGCGATTGGAATTTGATAGAGTAGAAAATTACTCTTGTTTTTTAGGTGTTAGTGTAGTCTCTATTATACAAAATTAAGCAAGCACATAAGGGAGATAAATAGTTTCTAAAAAGGTAGTATCTGTTAAAATAGGTATGATGTTAGAATTTAACATTGATAAGAATGTGTTATAAGATTGGGAAAGATATTATGTGTTCCTTGTTGTTCACTTTTGAATAAAGATTTATTGTGTGAAGCTCGTGTATCTCTATTTTTAGATCATCTTGTATGTACTATGACGTATAGTTACCATCATGATTTTTACTATTTGGATGGAATTAAAAGTGATATTTAATATTTAACCACGAAATGCTTGACATGTCAACATGTTAAATTACTACAATAACTATTAATGTGGATGCTTCAACCTTTTCCAGTATCATAGTGGAAATGATAAAATATATCTATAGAATTCCTGGTGGGACTACCAATGTCTTTTCAAGGTAACAATGCAATTTGGGTTATTTTTGTCCAACTGACTAAATATGGACATTTCTTTTCTATTCGGGATACTATTTCATTGGATTAGTTTTTTCGTATATACCTCAGAAATATTTTAGGTTACATGGAGTTCCTATTTTCATTATATATGAAATAAATCCTAGGTTCACATTCTACCTATTTGAAATGCCTTCCAAATTCATTGGGCACAAAATTAAATTTCATAAAACACTTTCATCCTCAATTAGATGCATCAAACATGAGAATATATTTGACATTTTAGGTTATGATTCAAGATTGTTCAATGGTCTAATAAGGAATTCGTTATCAACATCTTTCTTTAGTTGAGTTTTCTTATAATATATGTTTTCATTCCAGTAAATAGGAGGAACTTTATGAGGAATTATAATAAAATTGGTGTCGAAATCCATCATTTTGGGATAAATATGGGTAAATAAAGTTGATGGGACCAGATTTTGTAGAGGAATTGGATGAGAATGTGAAGATGATCCAACAATACATTAGGAAAATATAGAGCATTAAAAAAAGTGTTGCGTATAACAATAGGAATGACTTTTCTATCGAGGTGGGAAATCATGTTATTCTTAAAATCAATCCCTGGTAAAGCATTATGTGGTTTGGTAAGAATGAAAATCTAAGACCAAATTTCATTAGACCTTATGAAATCATAGGGGAAGTTGGAATAATTTCCTAAGGAGTAGCTATTCCTTTGAGTTAATCTTTGGTACACAATGTTTTTTATGTATCGATGTAGACAAAGTATGAGTGAGATCGATCTAATGTTTTGAGCCCAGAATTTGTTTAGATGGAAGAGAAAATGTATTTTGAACAGAAAAATGTACATATTATTGATCATAGAGAGTATGTATTACAATATATGTTAATCCAGTAGGTTAATGATTTGTGGAGAAACCACATGGTTGAAGAAGCAACAAAACAATCTTAAAATGGTATAAGGGAAATGTACCCCAACTTTTTGAATAAGTAAATAATAATTGCATGGATAAAATTTCTAGAAGGTGGAGAGAATGTTACAACCTAGGTACTTTATACAATAATTTTTTCTCATTCTAGAAATATTTATTTAAATTCGTTTTATGTTTATAATGAAATAATTGATATTATAGAAATTAAAGAATTTTTACTAATGGAATATTAACTCGGCATTTTGATTAGTAATCTGGCCAATAGAGTTTTAACCTCTCCTATGAGAGTTTGAATAAAATTATTAATATTATAATTTTAATCATGATATATTTATATAATTTCAATTTAAATTAATGTTTTGTAAATGATTAATTAATTGTTGTTATTTTTTATATTCATAAATATTTAGTTAAAATTTTATAATTAATTTATTGACATAAATGAAAAATTATTTTCATCAGATATAATAAAAAATTAACAATTTATTATCTTAAGGTTAGAATGTAATTTTATGAGACCTTCATTAATTTTCAAGGTGTTATAAAATGATTAATAGTTATAAAATTGTTATTTTTGAATAAAATATGATTTTATGTAATAATTAAATTTATCATATTTATAAAATAATTTTGATAAAATGGATTTAATATTTTAATTATACACCTTGAGAAATTTTTGTGGTGAATATTTGGGATTTTTCTATAATAATTGATTTTTTGGTGAATAGTGAAATGCGGTAATTTATGGTATATATACATTAAAAGTTAAATGAACTATTACTTATATAATAAATGATTTAGAACCCATAATATATAAAATCTATTAATTATCTTTATATCTTTATTTATAATGATCAATCAATTCATATTCTTTAGCAAAAATAATACACTAATTTATAAAATAATAAAAAAACCCTCCTCTCTTCCACTATAAAAACCAACCTCACCTCCTCCACTCCACACACATATCAATATTTTATAATTTTCTAATTTATACCAAATTCCATTACCATGCCTTTTTCCCACGTATAATACCTTATTTTATGACCAAAATGCCGAAACAAAATGCCTTAATGAGGTTCTCAAGGAGGATAATTAAGAGGTAAATATCATATATCATTTTATTTTATTTCATTTTAATTTATTTTTATTTTATTACACTCTCATAACCACCCACTATCCAAGAGGAATGAAAAATCCAGTATCCTGTATATATAGAAATTTTACCAGTTTTATGAAAAAATTCATCATTATACTTCCTCTCCACTCCCTCTTATGCAAAAAATAAAAACACAATCTGTGAGGTGTTGATTTATCGACATCATGGACGGTGTAATTTTAATTCCCATAAGAGCCTTCATGGATGGTTATAAAACTCTTATAATTTATGAAATAGATTTTTATGTTTATTATACAACCTCTTTTATGTTCTGCAATTAACATATATACATAATATTAAATTAAATAACAATTGTAGTATATATTTTTCAAAAAACTTCCCAAATGATCTAAACAAATATGATTAATGTTTTATCTAAGGATTACACATTATATCAGAAAAAAAATATTTATGGAATCATTTTATATCCTGGAAACATATTAATAACATTTCATTCCACTTCTTATTTTTTTCATCCATTCGACATGAAATTCCATTACAAACCAACGATGGAAGCCTCTTAAAGAACACACAAAAAATAATGGAAATAAGAAAGTATTATTAATAAATGGGTAGATGATGTAATAAAAAGATCATAAAAGGTGTTATAGAAATTAATAGGTTTCTATGAAATATTAATAAAACTCTTTTAACCATTATACATGAGGTTTAAATACATTTTATGTAAGAATAACCCTTGTTAAGACAATTATTATCCCAATTTCCATTCTCAGGGTTGGCCTTCTTCTTCCTTAATTATGTGGTACTAATATTATTTATGTAATAAATTTTGTTTATATTATGGTATATTTTGTATATTTATATTGAATACACATATTTTTATTTACCAATTATCCATTCAAATATATGAATTTTTTATTGTGATTTTATTTAAAAATCAACTTTTAATTTTAATTATTTTTTAAGGAAATAAATTATCAAATATATATTATTGTTTTATGAATATTCTCTAGTTCATGGTATTTTTTTTATTAATTTTGGGTCTTATATCTACATCTAATTTATTGGGTATGCTAATTTTAGAGGTTGGTTGTATGGTTACTACAGGCGTAACTCCCAGAGTTACACTACAAGGTAGAAGTGAGGGTTAAAATCATAATATAGACACGAGGGTTACAATATCAAGTAACTAATTCCCCACATTACCTACATGGATTTATTCTTGTTTTCTATTTTCTATCAAACTATAATTTTTTTAAAATAAAAATAAATGATATATATTGGGTGAGAAGTATGTATTTGTTAATATGATTTCATATGTTTACTAACATGTTCTCTCAATATTTTGTTACCATTTATTAATTTTTTTGGATCATAATATGTTATAAAATGTATTCACATGTTTTATGGAGTATTAAGAGAAAAATATAATAGGATATGATTTTTTTGATTACTTTTCATAAATTATTTCGTGTTTTTAATAAATGATTTTGTGTTATAAAAAAAGAAATTTTTTAGTAGTATCAATTTTGTATGATTATTTGTTGATATGTTTGAATTATGTCAAAAATTTCTAAAACACTAAACCTAGAATACCTTTTTGAAGTAAAATTAGGGAATTATAAATGAATTTAATAGTTTATTTAATGTTTAAGTCTGAGTTCTTCTAAAATAACGTATTTTAATAAAGTGTTTTGATTTTGAAATTCAGTTATGGATTACATTGAAATCCAAGAATTTTTTCTTGATTTATAATTAATCAAAAAAATTAATGAAATAAAAAATTTAAATAAATCATATTATTTATATTTTTTAAAAAATACTAATAATTATTTTCTAAAAAAACTATTTTTATGTTTTATGTGGGAATATTTCAAAATATAATGTCAAACTCATTAAAAATTTATTTTGGAAATTTAATAAAAAATATGAAATCATAAGATCCCAATTTTTAAGAGGTCTAGTATATGTTTTTGTCATTAATATTAATTACAATTTTTAAAAAGTAATTACCATGGTAAATTTAAATTAGCACAACACTCAAAAGAAAAAAGAAAAAGATTAACAGTATTCTTTGATATCTCTAAATTTAGTGTTTGTGGAGAAAATATACAGACAAAAACAATTTAACTACACTTTATTCCATTTTGGATTAATTTATTTTTCAATCATAAGATTACATTATTGTAAATGAAATAGTTACTTCCAAAACTACCATTCTCTACACTTATAAAAGGGTAACACTTCCACAAAGTTAATACTCACCTATCCTTCAAATTTATTCATTGAAAACTAAATAATTACTCATCATAGAGTCCTCCCCCTAATTAAAAATCATATTGTAACCATTAGTTTATAAAATTCATTTATTTCCAAATATAATTCCATTGAAATTCATCTTCCCAACGTGATAATTTTCAACTACTAAATTTTCTTCTTAATTGTCTGGATTCAAATTTATTCCAACTAAACTAATAAGATTATATTTTTTAATTTATAAAATTTAATGTTATTATATTATGTATATTATAAACATTTCTTCATATTTCCAATCCATTAAAAAAATTATTTGTGAGTACATGTGGACTGCCTCATCAATGAAAAACAAAATTCATTTTTCATCCCCACCAATCATAATGGTTTATAGATTGGATTTAATGAGGATATATAATATTTAGAAAAAAATTTCTTTTTTATATTTTGCATTATAATTATCTAAATACATCCCCTTGCCTATTAAATCAGGTAAACACATTATCATTTGGGTTGACTATATCTCCTCTATAAATGATGTTATAACGATTATCTCATAAATGATTTTGGGATCTCATATAGATTTACTTCCATGTAATGGTGATATATCTAATATTTCATAATGATTCTATAATGGTGATATTAACATTTTAAGTTTTTGTTAATATATCACATTTTAATCAGTACACACAATAAAAACAAGTCCATCTCGATTTCCATTATCACGACCCAAATTCATTTATTTCAGCTAAATGAAATGTTAGATATGTAATCATTTAAAAAGAATTATTAAAAATTAATCAATATTCTTCTAAATTTGAACTTCAAACCACTTAGTGAAATTTAATACCGACATCATCATGTTTTTAGGATATAAAATATTTAAATATCTATCACCTGAATTTAAAAACCATCAATAAATAACTAATTTATTCAGGATAAAATAATAACTTTTAAATATAAGAGAGGAAATTTTTATAAATATTATTATTAAATAATATATTAATCTTGTTTAATATTTTAGTCGCAAGGGAACTAATCTAGGGGTTTCTTCATATAATATTAGTTTTTTTGAGAATTATTTCTTAATGTGCACCATAATAAATTTAATATTGTGTTTTTATTTTTGAATGAATATCTTTTTCTGTATTCATTAGTATAATGAACCATGATAAAATTTCTATTATTTGAAAATATTTACATAATTTAAATATTAGATATAATAGTTAATCATATAATACCATGAACTAAAGGTTTAGTTAGTTTGAAGACCAGATATACGAGAAAATTATTTTACACATCTTGTGAATATTTATCAACAATTAATCCACATTAGACACCATTAAATAAAAACTTATACACTAAAATAAACTTCATATACTTTTTAAATTGAAACATTATAATGTTTTGAGATCTAATACCTTGTAATGGTGGAATAATCAATAACAATCAAATATCATAAGTGACCACAAGGTAATAATAGGGGTTTAGTCCTGATACATAAGAAAATAAATACCCAACAAACCATAAAAATTGACACGTGACTAGTTATAACACAAGACATGAATCAAATGAGTGTGGAGACCTGAGTCATTAAACATGATCCATGAGAGCATATAATAGTCATGAAAAAATAGAAAACTATTAATATTATTTTTTACATTTTAATAATGATTTATATAGGGATAATTACATTCAAGAACTGCACAATTATTTCTCGTGCTTATCAGAGACAAATATATATCCACGTAAACTTATATTAAAAAAAATAAACATTAAACTAATGGATTATAGGATGATATAAGACCCCAACCATCTTCATTAATACTTATGAGTACCATTTAGAATCTAAAATTGATCACATCATAAATTTCAAAAGGGGAAATGGGTTAATATGTATTTAAAATTCAATGTTTTTCAACTAAATCGCATAAAGACCCCATGAAAAAAGTTTTCTATTTAAAAAATCATAGATATCCCAATGGAAAATTTTGTTTTCATAAGGATTCAACTAATTAAATCATTAAACATTACACCAGTAATATTACTATGATTATCCCATGGGAAATAAAATTATTCTCCAAAGAGATTAAGTATCATTATATGTAAATATATTTCAATCAAGATAATAAATAATATTTTATATATATCATATGGATTAAGGGTATACAATTATGCCACTAATTTCCCCAAATAATTCACTTTTAATGAAATAATCATCCATATAATTTTAATAATTATATTTATATTTTATAAATAAGAGTGAATAATATTATCCTTTATAAAAATGTTAAATCATAGAAATGATACATAAAAATGATAATGATACTAGAAAGTGTTTTTCATGAAGAAGGTGAAAAAATGTACTCTTTTTTCAGGTTTTTCAAATTTTCCATTACAAAAAAAATAACTTTATATGAAAAAATATGAATAAATTAATTTATTATACAATGTCCATAAAAAAATTTTAGTGATAGAGACATGAATTTTTCAATTAATCTAATGATCTAGGATATAAAATATGTAATTTCATGACTGGAATGAAGAGACAATGTTTGTTTTAGTTATATGGTACACTTATATTAAAACATTAGTTTAGGGGAAATAAAATATATATATAACATATACAAGGACATTAATGAACATTTTAATTTTTTCTAAGATTTATAAAAATTAATAATTAACTAGATGAATTATCTTTGAAAAACAATGTTTATATCAAAATAAGATTCGAAACCAAATCATTACAGGTTGAATAATAGTTTAATAAAAATACATTTTACATGGTAATAATTTTAATCATTTGAAATTTATAGAAGATAAAAAATATATTTATTCAAAATTATTTAATAGGCTAAATGACATTAAATAGGTATTAATCACACTATATTGATGGTATCATATTACACATTAAGAAATATTTATCAATATATTATATTTCACACAGTAAATCCCTTATCATGTTTCCCCACCTATTTAAATAGACATTAATATCTAGAATAAAAAACAATATCTTAATTATATATTTGAGAACATATTTCATATACATAAACTTTTACCAAAAACATTCCTACTTATTCTATAAATTTTGGATAGTAAGTTATTACTTATTTTTGATTTTGTGTGTGGGTAATCATTGTCATTTTAAAGTAATTTTTTAATAGGGGTGTTATCATGCATTTATCTCTAAGTGTTCAATATTTATATTTCATATAATTTAATATAATAGAATACTTATAATTATTTGTGAAGTTTGTCTATCCTAGTAGGACAATCAAGTGGGCTTTTAATTGAGTTCCTATAAAAATTTCTATCAAAAATAGTTTTTTAATGTCCCCCAAGTTGAAATAAAAATAGCATAGTTACCAAATGATCATATTATAAAAAATATTTGATTTTTTGAATGATTTTTCAAAGAGTTATTAGTTCTCTGTGAAAATAATATGAATTATTACATTAAATATTGAAATCATGCTATGAAGGAAACTATAATATAAACACTATCTATGAAATTTAATGTTATTCTGATTTACATATACAAAAAATAGAGAAAACATAACATAAAATAACATAATGGTATTTAAACAAGAGGATCAATCTCAAGATGATACTTAATTGTCTTTACCTGATGATCACCCACCACCAATAATTTTATAAATAAACTATGATCCACACCATGGATCAGGGTAAACAATATTATATACAACTATAAAGGTCACCATGACCTCTTCCATGGTTTTTTTCTGAGTGAAAAAATATATATTCAATGAATGGACCTCTTCCTCTATTATATGTGGGTTGTGTCAGGTGTAAAAGATTTTTTGGGATGATATCATGTATCATCCAGTTTATCAAAGGATTCATTGTGTGTTCGTTGAATAGAAAGACACACACTTTATAAATTTTAGAAATAGTACAAAAGTAGAGAAAAAATAGAGTGAAAGGATTTTTAAGGCTCTGTGTGATTGGAAATGAAGCTAGAAACTCTTGGAAGTTATGTTGGAATGCATCTTGGTTCGAATTTCAGAAATAGATAGCACAACAGAGCATCGTGAGAGCATCTATCTTCTATTTCTAATGAGGTTTTATTTGTCACAATGAGTTCTTCTACTCTATTTTTTTATTTTAATGGGTTCTTTGGTCCGAGTTTTCAGCAGTATATTCATGTTTCCAAAGCTATCAGTTTTTGTGTCCTTCTTAGGTGCACAACCAGATCAGTGTTATTTCGTTTTGATCTAGTATATTCATTATATAATATAGTCAAAATGGATCATTCTCTTAATCATATCAAGGTACCTTATACCATCTACTATAGTCTAACATCGATTTAAATTTTTTCAACAAAATACAAACAAGGTCCGTAAAATTAATAGAAGTAATAAATTTAAAAAAATATTTTCATTAGAAAGGTATTTGAATTTAAATGAAAAAGTAAGATTTGACGAAGTCTAGTAGTAGTGTCTCTGAGATATGTCTTAGGATGAGTGTCTTGGAATGGTGTATCTGAATGGTGTCTCAGATATGGTGTCTCTGAATAGTGTATGAGGAATGGTGAGTCAAGTATTGGTGAGTTACACTGACATAGGTCCACTAGATGGTAACTCATGCTATTGATATCTCATACTTTGGTAAAATTATAAATAGAGGTTGTGGGTAGCATGATGCAACTATGTATCATACTTAGAAAAAATTATGAGAATCGTTTTACAGTGGGTTGAACAATGGTGTCTCATTCTTTGTCATAATTCAGAATATGTGTCGATGGAGAAAGAGTTGATAGTTAGATATCTAATCATTGAGTCTCTATTAATGGTACTTCATACATAGCCGGTTATCTTCAATCAGTGAGATGTTCCACATAATTTTCACCTTAACTATGAGTAATCCTTCACTATGACAGTGAGTCCACCATAATAGTGACTCATACATAGATATATATTTCAAACCTGTATTATGATGTAAAATTATAATAGAATAAGTTATTATTATTTGTAAACAATATTAAACATAATTAAACATGATATAAAAATAAGTTAACATGATTTAACTTTATGAACCATGATTTATAAGAATTAAAACTAATGGATTCCCAAAATATCCCACTTTTTATGATAAAAAAT
Source organism: Viscum album (assembly GCA_963277665.1). NCBI lineage: Eukaryota > Viridiplantae > Streptophyta > Magnoliopsida > Santalales > Viscaceae > Viscum > Viscum album. The sequence continues at coordinate 876,707,005 of OY728153.1, read as the reverse complement.
TATGGTATTAACAAGTTATTAATTTTGATCAACTCACTAAAGAAAATTGTTCTACATAAATTTTCATACAGAATATGGGAGATTAAATTATACAATAAAAAATCAAACAAAATAAAATATTACACTTATTATCATTTTAATGTTAATTAGGATAAAAAGGAAATAGTCCCAAATACCATACTTATTCTCCCCCTTTTGGGACTATAAAAAAATAGAACAAATAAATGAGAGAAATATTATATAATAGATTAAAGGATATAATATATTATTGATAAAAAGATAGTATGTCAGATGAAAAAGTTAAAAAACAGCCCTATCGAAGAAGAATCCAAAAATCAATTATTCTTCGAGGAAGAATCCATGACTGCTTTTCCCTTATCAGAAGAACTAGGTGGAGGAAAGGGAGATATATAAGGGGATGTGGTATATAATTGGTGAATTGTAAATCTATAAGGAATGTTATAGGTAATAATCCTTAGATGAAAAGGATGAAGAGGTTCTATAAGTTTATGACAGATAACAAGAATTAGATGACTAAGAGCATGGGATGTTGACATGGGAAATAGATGAAGGGTTAATGGAAGTGAAGAAAAAGGTTTTTGATTAAATGATGCTCTTAAATAAGGATAAATGGATCAGTATATGGATCATGAGGGTATATTCTCAATGACATGTCGAATGGTAAAGGCCTCTAATTCTAACATATCTATACTCTGAACATAGTAGTATGACATCAAAAGGTTAGTGAAATCCTTGATTATATATCATCCTTTATCTGTTTCCTTTTTAAAATCATCCTTGTTTTCCATGATCATTTGAAGGGAAGGAGTAGTCTTCTTGAGCTATCTAACTTGTTCCTTGAATGGTTGGGTGAAATTTTGTAGTATTATGTTCTCATCCAAATATTTAAAATGATATGTGATCTCAATTTTGGTATAAATCCTTAAGATGTATTAATCCCCCTTTTTGAGATTACCTCCTTATCTTTTCTGAACTTGTTCATGTAGTGGAGTACCATGTCATGCACATGATAACTGTTCTGTTAAATATTTCATAGGCCTAAATGATCATCACCACCAACCAGTATCTAGATCGCCTCCCTAAGCACTGTTATGGTCATATCAAATTCAATAGTCTAATGAGTAGCAGCAGAGTTTGAGACAAATTAATATTCATCTCAGATAACTGATTACAAAATATCAAAGTCATGTTTGAGAGGATAAGGTGTCTCATCCTTATAAGATTTTTCTCCATGATTTTGGATAACATTTTCTAAATAATCTATATATTCTTATGACATGGAATTAATAATAGGAATGAGAGAATCCAATTCATCACAAACCATTTCATTTATTATTCTGATTTCATGAAGTCTATAAACCATTTGAGGTTGAATATGGGATACAAAATTCTCTGAAATCATAATAGTGTCACTTTCAGTATGATGAGAAATTTATGATGGTTGAGGTCAAATTATATCTCTAATAGTTGAGCACAATTATTCATTAAAATCTCAAAAGGCATTCTATCTTAAATAATCAGCATGCGAGGATACAACTGGAGGAGTATGAGATACTGCTAGATCTATTTACACTCGAACTATCTAAGAAAATTACAGTTCTTTAACTAGTGATGCTTCTTTCTTCTTCATCTTTATTTGAAAAACTTTTTTCCTCTTCACAAGTATCTACTCCCTCATATTCATAATCTTCCCAATTTTCAATTTCTTCATCTTCTTAATCATCCTCTTCTTCATCACTTACACTTCTACTATAATATTCAACATCCTCTAGTTATTATATTTCCTCGTTATCATCATCATATACGAGATTTTTTCTTGTATTAAGGTATTTTGGACAGATAAGTGATCAAAATGTAATCCCTTCTAGACTTCCTGTAATATTTGGATCACTTCTATCATCAATATGTCATTATTTTCAATTATATCCCATAGTTAATTCTTCCTCCTCATCCCGTTACTCTACAACTTCATCTGGTGTTAAACATAGATCAATCAAATCCTTTTACCTTTTAGGATATTGAAGGTGATTAACCTCATCATAAATCTTATCATTATCCTCTACCAATTTCCAATTCCAGGGATTCCAACTTTTTTTCATCCTTTTTCTTATAGCCTTTGTAATGAAAAATCCCACACACTATGTGATTGTTTCTTCACCTTGATTCACCACTCCATTATATTTCAACATGGGAGAAATAATAATTGAATTAGACAAGTAGTTTTATATTTAATGTGGTTAAATAATATCACTCATATAGACCATAAGGTATCTTAAAAGATTGATCTTGTTTCCTTTATCAAAATTTACAACAAATAAAAATCTTGATATTTGAGTAAAGAAACATAAACATTTATTGGACATAATTGGTGAGGAATAAACATAAATAGTAATCTAAGTTCCCCTTATAGTTCAATTGTAATAGGTATTCCGGGAATTCGAAAATTAGTTAGCTTTGATTATGATATTTTATAATGAAACACATCACTTTTAGGTAGAGAAATTACATTATGATCTTCATAATGACCTTAATTAGGTACATTTAGACATTCAACCCGTTTCCATGAATAAAATCTAAATAATTTTTCCCTTATTATAAACTTCATCTAATACTCATCTATTCCTTCATGAATGAACTCATTATAATGGTTAAAATCTTAAACTATCTTCAGATTAAGATGTGTATTTTTTCATAGAACCATTCCATCCAAACTTGATCTTACAACCCTATTTATAAAATATACTTACTTGACTAGAGCCATTCGGCATGGACATACTTTTTTGGAATGATTACTCGGTTCGAGAGACCATGATTAACTAGTTTGGGTTTAGGATCACTTGATTCACATTTTTTACTTCTTTTATGGATGACACTCGTATAGAGACATATCATAAAAATGCTTTACACATTCCATTTGAAAGATTCATAGGTTTTTGTGCAATGGAAGAAGGTACTATATGTTTAAGAGTGAAAGGTATTGTTTTGAGATATTGGTAAGTAAAAAATGATTTGGATAATTACATATTTATTATTTAGTGATTTCAAAATCGTATAGAGATATTGTGGAATAAAATAATGTGTAATAAATAAATCTTGAATTTGATGTCTGAGCTAAAAAAATAAAAAATTAATGAACTATAAGACATAATAGTGAGCCCTATCAATGATTCCTCATCAATGAATCCCAATGTTGAGTCCCAATAGTGAGTCATCAGGATTGAGTCCCAATGGAGAGTCATCAATGGTGAGTAACTCAAAATTAATCATCACCAACCTATTCCTATGTTACATATTCTTGTGGAATTTAATATATTAGTAAACATAAAAGTTATTTTATATTTATTTCCAATGAATTGAAGTGTTATATCACATTTTTGAGAATGATCACTGAAAATTGTATGTCTCACATCAATATTATTTGTTCCTTAATGATAAATTGGTTACATAGAAATATAAATAGCACATGTGTTGTCACAGTTTATAGGGACATGCATAAATGATATCCATAGACTTGTAAACTGGGTTTCAACCATATAATTTGAACATGAAAACTACCAGCTATTATATATTCAACTACAATAGTAGATAAATTTATAGATTTTGGTTTCTTACTAAACCATGAAACTTGAGACTTTCCTAAAAAGTGAAATGTTCTAGAGGTTTATATAATATGAAACCACCAAAATGAGCATTAGAATAACAAACTAGGTCGACTGGTTTTACTCTATTGTAAAATAGTCTTATGTTGGTAGTCAATTTGAGGAATTTAAAAATTATTTTGACCATAAAAAGGCATAAATAGTTAGTGTTTTCATGAAAATGAGCACACATACAAACTCTAAACATAATATATTCTCGAATAACAATCTTATAGGGGAGAATTCCAATCAAACCTCTATAATGGGTTTTGTAAGAACCCTATAGCATCCCGCCATTTTAAAACATAAACTTTCATTACATTACACAAAACTGAGGATCTTTAAGGTCTAGTGTCTTGGAAACCAGGAACATAATACATGAAAACAACATAAAACATTCTTCTTAAACACTTGAAAGGCGTCTCCTTAAGTTCATTCTAGGTTCATTACTACATCTCATAACCTGGGGACATACATCAAAAGAAAGGGTGAGCAGAAGGCCCAGTAAGGGAAATAAGAGGAACATTTTACATGTGAACTTGAGATACTTCAATAAGGACATGAAAAGAACTTTAAGGCATGAGAAAGAAATCATGAGGCATTTCATAATAAAAATAACATTTTTCATAACATGAAGATGTGGCTACATCATTTAACATAGACAATCATGAACATATCACCAAGGTCCATCCCCAAGGTGTCATTTGAAAATTACCAAGGTTATTCACCAAGGTATCGTGAAAATTGTAATCTCTAGTGGTTACATCATTACCCAATGCATTGGAGCGCTATCAGGGCGCACCCTTAAATTTTCCTTTATTATCATGTGAGCCACATATATCATCATCAAACATTTCATAAATAACCCACATATCATAAAATAAATGGGTTTCATTTCATAATCATAACGTTTTAAAAACTGCTTTAAAGACATGATCTTTACGTCACTTTAAACCCACGGAAAGGGAAAGCGGGTCTCATGTATGTAAATCCCAGAATTTAAAATGGAACATTTTGATATATATGTGAATACCCTTGTAGAAATAAGAGCTTTGAGTATTCACTTTATAACATAAAAAAAATTTTGAGAAAAGAGAGAGGCATTTTGAGGGGAAAATTCTGCAGCATAACGGCTAAGTTTCGGGGTTTTAGAAAACATTGAAATGAGAGGGGACATGGGTCACCCACTCATAAATGATCCATAAAACAGTAGGGTGAAAGAATAAAAAGGACATATGGACATGGTAATGAAATTTTAGGGACATACCATTTGAAATGAAAAACATGGAAGGAAAAAAGATTAGATATCTCTTATGAAAATTCGGCAGCCTTACGGCGTCACTTAACTTCAAAAGAAAATGATTTGACATGATCAAATAGGGTCCCTCATCATATGATCATAAGAGATCAGTATGATAGATATAGAGATCATACCCCAACATAATAAAAAGGAACTTGAAAGAATTGACATGAAAATCGAACTTGAAAAATGAGAAGGGTGAAAGAATCCCTTAAAAATTCGGCAGCCTAACAGCGTCACTTAAACTTTCATAAAACGAAATGATGAGAGTAAGAGGGGATCTCTCATCATATAAACATTAAGGGGCAGTAAGAGGAATATAAAAGAACATACTCTCACATAAAAACATGGAGCAGAAAAGGAATGACATAAAAGAGATTACATGAAAAGAATGAGAGGGGTCGGATCCCTTACCTTAAAATGTGACTCTTGAAACTCAAAGGATTGGACCTTGAGGGCTTGGGGGCACCTTGGGAGGACTCTTTGGAAGGTAAGAATACCAGAACTTCGTTGGGGGAGAGTTCGGAGTGAAAACTAAGGGAGGAAAGGGTGTGTATTTATAGGGAAAGTGAGGGGACAAAGCATTAATGGCCAAGGGACACCTCACATGTGCTTTTCTCAAACCCATGTGCTCTCCCTTGGCATTTATCATGGAGTTAGGCCACAGGGGCCCCCAAAACAATAATTCATCACCCTTGGCCGGCCAACCCTCAAAAGAGCTCATGACATCATCATGACACCATTATGATGTCATTAAACATACCGAAACCCTAAAACTGTATTTTTACTATTCACTGAAAATTCAACTTTCTCAGAATAACCCGAAAATTTCACCTTAACCAAATATCAATGCTCTGATTTCAAAAATTAAATCCATTTTATAAAAATAATTTTCTAAATATTTTTAATTTAATTTTTAAATAAAAACACTATTCATCGAAAATTCATTTTTTTCAGAAAAATCCCCAAAAATTACCTTAACATAATATCGATGCTCTGAGTTCAAAAATAAAGTCCTTTTCATAAAAATAATTTTCTAATAATTTTTAATTAAAAAACACTATTCATCAGAAAAAACTAATACTTGAATAATAATTTATGAAACCGTTATTTAACCATTTTATTGAATCACATTACTTAATCTAGGTGTCTAAATTATATTAAAACTTTCTTTGAGTGAAATTACTAATCCATTTGGTCATATTACTAATCCTAAGCGTAAAATCACTATTCATAATTTACTATTCATCAAAAATTAAGTTGATCTTATTAGACTCCAAATTCCTTAATGAACACTTTTGTAGAAGACCATTTTTTGAAAATCATTACACATCATTAGTTATTTAGGGTTTACATAAATATTTCAAAATATCCCTTTTTCAAAATTCATAAATAAAATACATTCTAAAATTATCTAGACATTTGAAATTTCACAAACATCACTAAAGGAAGAAATCTCAATTTATTCACCCGAAAGGATTACACAAGGAAACTAGGGTCTCATCACATAGCCCCTTATAACACTGGCATAAGACCTAAGTGTAAGGTGTGCTATGGTGAGAGAATCTGAGGGAGTCTCAGATAAGATTGCCCTAGTAGCAATCTTCACTAACTTGAACTTCTCCTGCAAGCATTTTTGTTCAAGCTTGACACGCTGGAGCTCGGCTTGTTCTTGGTCCAAAGCGAATCCCACAGATGCTACCTCCTTCCCAAGCTCTGATAAGTGGGCTTCGTAAGGGTTGAGTCTTCTGGATGAAGCCATCGACTCCTCTTTCTGCATTAATCATTAACATCTTATTAAATAAATAAGAGTAAGTTAATATACTACTCAAAAATATTGGGTCATTACATTCTTCCCCCCTTAAGAAATTTCGTCCCCGAAATTTATACTTGAGGCCTAGTCGAAAAGGTGAGGGTACTTTTGCTTCATCGTTTCCTCAGGCTCCCAAGTCGCTTCTTCATACTTATGATTCCTCCACAACACTTTCACAAGGTGGGTAGTCTTGTTTCGTAGAACCTTGTCTCTACGGTCCAAGATCTCCACTGGCTGCTCCTCATAAGAGAGGTCATGTTCAAGTTGTACCACCTCTGGGTTCAGTACATGCGAAGGGTCGGGTATGTACTTCCTCAAGAGAGATACATGGAAGACATCATGAACTTGAGCTAGGTTCAGTGGAAGTTCTAGACGATAGGCCACTGCTCCTATGCGATCAAGGATTTCATAGGGGCCAATGTACGTAGGGCTGAGCTTCCCTTTCTTCCCAAACCGCATGACTCTCTTCCATGGAGAAATTCGAAGGAAGACTTTGTCACCAACACCAAACTCCAAGTCCCTTCGACGATTGTTAGCATAGCTCTTCTGCCGACTCTGAGCAGCCTTTATGTGTTGTTGGATGGCATGAACCTGTTCAGTCATCTCTTGCACGAGATCAGGCCCAAGAAGCTTCCTCTCACCAGTTTCATCCCAACAAGTAGGAGTTCTACACCGCTTTCCATACAGAGCTTCATAGGGTGCCATATGAATACTCGCATGGAAGCTGTTGTTATAGGAGAACTCCACTAATGGGAGGTGTTGATCCCATCCACCTTTAAATTCCATTGAGCATAATCTCAACACGTCTTCGAGTGTCTGAATAGTCCTTTCAGATTGGCCATCAGTTTGAGGATGATAGGCCGTACTAAAATTCAATTCAGTATTCAGAGCATGCTGAAGACTTCTCTAGAATTTTGATGTGAATATTGGGTCACGATCAGATACGATGGATAGTGGTACCGCATGCAGACTTACCACTTCCTTCACGTATATCTTGGCAAGCTGATCCAGAGAGAAATCATCCCGAATAGAGATAAAATGGGCTGTCTTGTTGAGATGGTCCACAATAACCCATATCGCATTGTTTCCTTTGGATGTTTTTGGGAGACCAGTTACAAAGTCCATGGTGATATTATCCCACTTCCATACTGGTATGGGTAGCGGTTGTAATACCCCCTTAGGAAGTTGTCTTTCTTCCTTTACTTACTGACACACCAGGCACCTTGTAGTGTAATCGGCAATCTCCCTCTTCATGTTATCCCACCAATAATGATCACGAAGGTCTCTATACATCTTAGTGCTTCCCGAATGTATAGAGAAAGTAGAGCTATGAGATTCATCCATCAGTTCTTTCTTTATCTCCGGAATAGATGGAACACATAGTCTTGTACGAAATTTCAAGACACCTTCTTGATCAATATTGAAATCAGGGAACTTCCCATCCTTTACAGCCTCGAACTTCTCCTGCAGCAAAGGATCTTCTTTTTGAGCCTTCTTGATCTTCTCTAGTAATGAAGGTTGAGAAATCATTTGGGATAGGGTTGATGATGTCCATTTCCTTATAATTCCCATGTCCAGTTTTACTAGATCATTAATCAAGGGATCTCCCAGGATTCTCATTGTTGCCAGAACAACAGGATCTTTCCTGCTTAACGCATCCGCGACTTTGTTTGCTCTTCCATGGTGATAATGAATTGAACAATCATAGTCTTTAATAAGCTCCAACCATCTCCTTTGTCTCATGTTCAATTCTTTCTGTGTGAAAATATACTTTAGACTTTGGTGGTCAGTGTATATATCACATTTCTCCCCATAAAGATAGTGCCTCCATATCTTTAGAGAAAAAACAACTGCCGCCAGCTCTAGATCATGCGTACGATAATTCTGCTCATGAATCTTCAACTGTCGAGATGCATAAGCAATTACTTTGTCATTTTGCATGAGGACGCACCCAAACCCTTTCAGAGATGCATCGCTAAAAATAACGAATCCTTCTCCGATAGAGGGTAGTGTTAACACAGGTGCAGTAACCAATCTCTTCTTCAGCTCTTGGAAACTTTCCTCACATTCCTTTGTCCAGATGAACATAACCCCTTTTCGAGTCAACTTAGTTAGTGGATTAGAAAGCCGTGAAATTTTTTTCACAAACCTCCTATAATATCCCGCTAAGCCAAGGAAACTACGAATCTCAGTTACTATTGTGGGTTGAGGCCACTCCTCCACAACCATTGTCTTTGCAGGGTCAACCGAGATTCCTTCATTGGTTACGATGTGCCCCAAGAAAGCCACTTGTTGTAACCAAAACTCACACTTGCTGAACTTCCCATAGAGCCTCTCCTTCTGTAGAGTTTTCAAAACAACCCTCAGATGATCTTCATGCTCCTCACGACTTTTTGAAGATATCAAAATATCATCAATAAAAACTACCACAAAGTTATCAAGGTAGTCCTTAAAGACTCTATTCATAAAATCCATGAAAATAGCAGGAGCATTAGTCAAGTCGAAGGGCATAACAGTAAACTCATAATGCCCATATCTTGATCGGAAGGCAGTCTTTGGAATATCTTCCTTCTTCACCCTCAGTTGATGATAACCAGATCGAAGGTCAATCTTAGAGAAGAATTGAGCCCCACGAAGTTGGTCAAATAAATCATCAATTCTTGGTAGAGGGTATCTGTTCTTCACTGTGATCCCATTAAGTTCTCTATAATCAATGCATAGCCGCATTGATCCATCCTTCTTCTTCACAAAGAGAACTGGTTCTCCCCAAGGAGACACACTCGGTCGGATAAACCCCTTCTCCAACAAGTCTTGGAGTTGTTTCTTTAGCTCCTCTAGCTCCACATTTTCCATTCTATACGGAGTCTTTGATATCGGTTGAGACCCAGGTACGAGTTCAATGGAGAACTCTACCTCTCTTTCTGGGGGAGGTCCAGGTAACTCCTCAGGAAATACATCCATGTATTCCTGAACAATCGGAACATCTTCAATTTGTATGCTCCCTTTCCCTTCTTCCTCATCACCGATTAACTCCATAAAGAAAGCTATAAGAGGTGCTTCTAGATAGGGATCAGTTCGGGATATCTCTCCTCGGAAGATAACTGTAGGTCGTTCATTCAAGACTACTAAGATTTCCTTACTTCTGCATTTTATCTTAGCATTATACTTTGAGAGCCAGTCCATCGCTAGTATAACGTCGAATTCCATCATGGGAATGACTACTAGATTTGCGATAATATTGTGCTCACCAAAGTAAACACTAGAGTCTCTAAACACTGTTGAAGCATGGATAATCCCACTTGGAGTCTTGACTGACAACTCTACCTCAAGCAATTCGGGGATTGATTCTATATTCTTTGCAAACTTGGAAGAAATAAAGGAATGCGTAGAACCAGAATCAAATAAAGCACTTGCTAGTTTTGAGAGGACAACAAGAGTACCTGCTACCACATCATTCGGAACTTCAACTTCAGTTGTTGTGATAGTGAAAGCACGACCTTGCTCCCTTGGCCTCTGCTGAGGTTGATGGTGATTCCCCTCCACCGCCCTCGGATTTGGACATTGATTAGAAAAGTGCCCAAGCTGTCCACACTTGAATCATGTGACTTCGGGTAGGGCCAGAACCATCTTTCCTCTGTCGTTAGTGTTGGGAAGTTGAGGCTTCACATCACCACGACAATTCCGAGAAATATGGCCTTCTTTTCCACACCTATAGCACTTGCCACTTCCGATCAAGCAGTTCCCCGGATGCTTCTTCCCATAATTATTGCATGTGGCATGTTGCATATGCATTCCACCTCTTTCCTGATCAAAACTTCTTCCCAGGCTTGGTTCTAGAGTTCTCTTCTTCTCATTAGATTTGTGAGACCACTGTGTCTCCCCAAACTCTAGTTCAACTTTCATAGCACATCGAACTATTTCTTCATAGCTATCGTAGTCCCTGTTGGCTAGATTCTTCCGCAGATGTGGTCGTAGTCCGCCAAAGAATCTATCAACCTTCCCATTAGGGTCCATGACAAAGCTTGAGGTATAACGGGAAAGCCTTGTGAAGTTCATCTCATAGCTTCCGACAGATTCGTTATCCTTCTGCTTCAGCTCGAGAAACTCTTTCTCCATTTTCGTCCTCATGGAACGAGGGAAATACTTGTTAAAGAAAATCCCCCGAAATTCTTCCCACTCCATAGCTTCCATCTCTCCTCGTGGCTTCGTGTTTTTGATCAGTGACCACCACTGATCAGCTTCTCCCTCTAGGCGGTAAACAGCAAGGGTGACTTTTTCTTGTTCCGAACAATGAAGTACAGAAAAGATATTTTCAATGGAGCTTATCCATTGTTCCGCAACCAATGGGTCAGTAGATCCACTGAATTTTGGCGGTCGTTGACGCATGAAGGACTCAACAGAAAGTTGTTCCCTTCGTGGTGAGGTCGGCCTCTCAGCTTGATTCAAGTTATTACTCATAACTTGAGTCAGTTGGTTCATCATTCGCATGAATGTTTCCATTCCGGCTTCCATTGGAGGGTCGTCAGCACATGGTACATTGCGGTCACCATCGGCACGGTTTCTCCTATTGCCCGCCATTTTCTAAAAGAATAAAACCTTAGTGAGAAACTTATTTCATTTATGAATCTTTTAACTAAGACTTTGTGCTTAGACAATTATAGTTCTCTATAATTCCTTCATAATGATTCATAAAAAGCATGTGATGAACCAAACATATCCCCCGGGAGTGTCGTAACCAAGAGTGCAGCAAGGCCCGTTATCGTGCACCAGTTCCCGTTCGAGTCTAGCTCAAAGCGGTGTTTTCATGTTTTACCCCTATGTACATCTGTGCCAGAGCTGCCTCTACCTGCTCGTATCCAGACAGGGATGTATTTGTTTGATAGACCACTTACTCAATACTTACCAAAATACCAGGAATTTTTCCTATATTTAAACTTTTCTATAGGGTTCTTCCTAAAGTTTTTATATCCTAATTTCCACAAATAACTAAACCATCCTTTGATACCAACTATAGCATCCCGCCATTTTAAAACATAAACTTTCATTACATTACACAAAACTGAGGATCTTTAAGGTCTAGTGTCTTGGAAACCAAGAACATAATACATGAAAACAACATAAAACATTCTTCTTAAACACTTGAAAGTCGTCTCCTTAAGTTCATTATAGGTTCATTACTGCATCTCATAACCTGGGGACATACATCAAAAGAAAGGGTGAGCAGAAGGCCCAGTAAGGGAAATAAGAGGAACATTTTACATGTGAACTTGAGATACTTCAATAAGGACATGAAAAGAACTTTAAGGCATGAGAAAGAAATCATGAGGCATTTCATAATAAAAATAAAATTTTTCATTACTTGAAGATGTGGCTACATCATTTAACATAGACAATCATGAACATATCACCAAGGTCCATCCCCAAGGTGTCATTTGAAAATTACCAAGGTTATTCACCAAGGTATCGTGAAAATTGTAATCTCTAGTGGTTACATCATTACCCAATGCATTGGAGCGCTATCAGGGCACACCCTTAAATTTGCCTTTATTATCATGTGAGCCACATATATCATCATCAAACATTTCATAAATAACCCACGTAGCATAAAATAAATGGGTTTCATTTCATAATCATAACGTTTTAAAAACTGCTTTAACGACATGATCTTTACGTCACTTTAAACCCACGGAAAGGGAAAGCGGGTCTCATGTATGTAAATCCCAGAATTTAAAATGGAACATTTTGATATATATGTGAATACCCTTGTATAAATAAGAGCTTTGATTATTCACTTTATAACATAAAATAATTTTTGAGAAAAGAGAGAGGCATTTTGAGGGGAAAATTTTGCAGCATAACAGTTAAGTTTCGGGGTTTTAGAAAACATTGAAATGAGAGGGGACATGGGTCACCCACTCATAAATGATCCATAAAACAGTAGGGTGAAAGAATAAGAAGGACATATGGACATGGTAATGAAAATTTAGGGACATACCATTTGAAATGAAAAACATGGAAGGAAAAAAGATTAGATTTCTCTTATGAAAATTCGGCAGCCTTACGACGTCACTTAACTTCAAAAGAAAATGATTTGACAAGATCAAATAGGGTCCCTCATCATATGATCATAAGATATCAGTATGATAGATATAGAGATCATACCCCAACATAATAAAAAGGAACTTGAAAGACATGACATGAAAATCGAACTTGAAAAATGAGAAGGGTGAAAGAATCCCTTAAAAATTCGGCAGCCTAACGTCGTCACTTAAACTTTCATAAAACGAAATGATGAGAGTAAGAGGGGATCTCTCATCATATAAACATTAAAGGGCAGTAAGAGGAATATAAAACAACATCCTCTCACATAAAAACATGGAGCAGAAAAGGAATGACATAAAAGAGATTACATGAAAAGAAAGAGAGGGGTCGGATCCCTTACCTTAAAATGTGACTCTTGAAACTCAAAGGATTGGACCTTGAGGGCTTGGGGGCACCTTGGGAGGACTCTTTGGAAGGTAAGAAGACCCGAACTTCGTTGGGGGAGATTTGGGAGTGAAAACTAAGGGAGGAAAGGGTGGGTATTTATAGGGAAAGTGAGGGGACAAAGCATTAATGGCCAAGGGACACCTCACATGTGATTTTCTCAAACCAATGTGCTCTCCCTTGGCATTTATCATGGAGTTAGGCCACATGGGGCCCCCAAAACAATAATTCATCACCCTTGGCCGGACAAACCTCAAAAGATCTCATGACACCATCATGACACCATTATGATGTCATTAAACATACTGAAACCCTAAAACTGTATTTTTACTATTCACTGAAAATTCAACTTTCTCAGAATAACCCCAAAATTTCACCTTAACCAAATATCAATGCTCTGATTTCAAAAATTAAATCCATTTCATAAAAATAATTTTCTAAATATTTTTAATTTAATTTTTAAATAAAAACACTATTCATCGAAAATTCATTTTTTTCAGAAAAATCCCCAAAAATTACCTTAACATAATATCGATGCTCTGAGTTCAAAAATAAAGTCCTTTTCATAAAAATAATTTTCTAATTATTTTTAATTAAATTTTTAATTAAAAAACACTATTCATCCGAAAAAACTAATACTTGAATAATAATTTATGAAACCGTTATTTAACCATTTTATTGAATCACATTACTTAATCTAGGTGTCTAAATTATATTAAAACTTTCTTTGAGTGAAATTACTAATCCATTTGGTCATATTACTAATCCCAAGCATAAAATCACTATTCATAATTTACTATTCATCAAAAATTAAGTTGATCTTATTAGACTCCAAATTGCTTAATGAACACTTTTGTAGAAGACCATTTTTTGAAAATCATTACACATCATTAGTTATTTAGGGTTTACATAAATATTTCAAAATATCCCTTTTTCAAAATTCATCAATAAAATACATTCTAAAATTATCTAGACATTTGAAATTTCACAAACATCACTAAAGGAAGAAATCTCAATTTATTCACCCGAAAGGATTACATAAGGAAACTAGGGTCTCATCACATAGCCCCTTATAACACTGGCATAAGACCTAAGTGTAAGGTGTGCTATGGTGAGATATTCTGAGGGAGTCTCAGATAACATTGCCCTAGTAGCAATCTCCACTAACTTGAACTTCTCCTGCAAGCGTTTTCGTTCAAGCTTGACACGCTGGAGCTCGGCTTGGGCTTGGTCCAAAGCGAAACCCACAGATGGTACCTCCTTCCCAAGCTCTGATAAGTGGGCTTCGTAAGGGTTGATTCTACTGGATGAAGCCATCGACTCCTCTTTCTGCATTAATCATTAACATCTTATTAAATAAATAAGAGTAAGTTAATATACTACTCAAAAATATTGGGTCGTTACAAACCCGTATCTTCTTTTCAGGTATGTTTTCCCTTTTTCTGGAGTTTTTGAGAAAAATGACTTTTCTAGAAATTTCAGAAGTACACACCATGTAATTTCTGAGTACATGCCATGTACTCTTCCCTGGCCCGAAGCCGTGTGCTGGCCGTGTCTGGGCCACACACACAGTGTGTAAGGCTGAGGTGGAGGCCTGTTAATTCGGAGTATGGAAAAATTGATGTACACAGCGTGTACTCAAGAAGTACATGCCGTGTACTTTTTTTTATTAAACATACCGAGGTCACGCCAAACCCCCAAAACCATCTTCTTTTTTAGTTTTTTTCTATCCGAGAGTGATCGTATGGCTAGATCTTCGACGAACGTTCGCCTCACCATCTGTTCTCTGATTAGAGCACGGTCAGTTGCATTGGAATCACAGCGGTGAGTTCTGCCTTTTTCTTCATCCTTGTTTCTTGATTCCTCCTCATTTCCATGTTATCATGGGATGAACGTTTTGTTCGTTTTCTCATATCTACGTTGTTCTAGTAGGAATCTGTCGTCGAGGTTCACATATATCGATATCCTTAGATCGAGGTAGGTGGTTTGTGCCTTTCCGTAGAATGTTGATGAATATTTTGTGCAAATTCCACTAATACACTTGAACGGGGTATTCTGTGTTTCCATTATTTCCATTGTTACTTTCCTTATTTTCTTGATTTCTTTAGTATAGGTTATTTCTTGTGATTAGAGTAATTTTTTTTCTGCTCGGGTTGCTTTGCCATGCTTGTTTTTCCTGTTGGGCGTTTTTCCAGTTGCCATGCCTAGTTGTAGGATAAAGGAAATGTTTTTTTATTGCTGTTGAGACTTAGTTGATAGCCAAGTGGTTCTTGAGGTTTACTTGGATGATATACACTTGATGAGCATGTTTATTTATACTTAGGACTGTGAGAACCTAGAGTAGTAGACCAAATGGAGAATTTACAGAAGGGCTTCTCCATAGTGCCTTTTAATCAGGATGCGAGACCAAAGGGAGAATTGACAAAAGGGATTCTCGAGAGTGTCTTTTAATTATGACACGGGCCATAGGGGGAATTGACTTTGAGTGCTTCCCCAGAGAGTCTACTTACTAACGTAGCTGAACCAGAGGGGTGAGACTGTCTGTGCTTCCCATAGGGTTGCCAGTACTTAGAGGTTGAACCATATGGGTTGGACTGTGAGAGCTACCCAGGGGGTTACCTGTTTTCTTCTTGTTGCTGACTGCTTACTTGTGTGGTATGCTTGTTAGAACTGTGGATTGTAGCTGGTTGTGCTTTTCTGTTTACTGCTTCTTGTTTTATTACTGCCATTTATTCATTGACTGTTAGGCACAAATCTTTGGGTGATTGCCAATTAGGAATGTATTTAACACCCTGTTTGGGCCATGCTTTTGGGCCCAAGAAGACTATGTAGCTGCAGGTATAGATAAGGGCAAGAACCCTTCTACTTCAGGATCTTGATTGCACCAGGAGCTGGGGAGCATGGGATCGAGCCGTGGCTCGTGATGCTGAGGATCTTACTTTGTTTCTTTTTCACTTGGTTTCAGTTTTATTTCAGCGCGTTGTTGTGTTTTCTATTTCCTTAGATACTTGTACCTGCTGCATCATTGTCATCATAGTTATATATCTACATTGCTTCCACTGTTTGGTTTTTGTTGCTACGCATGTTGTTTACTACTTCCGCTATTTATTATTATTTTCTTACCTTGTATACCTTACCGAATGAAGTCATAGTTTCCCCACCAACTCACCATGGCCCTCGCTACTAGTTGGCAGCCTATGGCGTTCAGGGAAATGCGCTTGAGGTCATGTGGCGAACTAGGTACGGGGAACCAGTGGAGGGGCTCCGGACTCGGGACGTTACAAAGTGGTATCAGAGGAGTTCTTTTCTCATGCTTTACTGTTTGGAGACTTTATCCATGGATAGGATGGATTTAGTACTCGGTGTTAAGCTATGACCGGGAGTAGCTAACCCATGTACAGGGAAAATCCATACTACCTCGTTAATTGAAGTTTTCTGGTTTTGAGATTTATGGTTGGTATGTTTTCACCTAGAGTGATTTGTATAACTTGTGCAGTTATTGTTTTGATATTTCGGTTCTATTTCTGCCGCAACCTGATGAGATGAGGGTATGCCATCTCATGCATCATATAGGAACTTGTAGAAATAAGATGTCATGCATTCATACCATGCCATCTAGGGTGCATTAGCGATTTCATGCCGTTGTGATAGACGTTGTGTAGATTATGCATGTTGTTGTGATAGTTGTTTGATATATTCTCTAATATTGTGTTAGAAAACTGTTGCCTTGTTCCATTCTTAAAATAAACGGCAAATTTTGGTTATTGAGGTGTTATGGGCGCTCACGAATCAGAATTTGGCATCTTTTTCCTTGTTTTAGTGTTTCTGGAATTCTGCGTAGTTTCTGAGCTACTGCCCAGAAAAACCCAGAATACACAATGTGTACTTTTCAGGCACACGCCGTGTAGTTTCAGGCAGTGTCACTGACCGTGTGAGCAGAACACAGTGTCATGGGAGTAACTTTGGGAATACGCAGTGTACCAATGGTACACGCCATGTGAGTTCGGAGCCATGTACCTGGTTGTGTCACTAACAACACGGGCCAGGGAAGCACAGGTAGAACATGCCGTGTCTGTAGAGAACATGCCGTGTAGTCCTGTCTAGGTTGTCGGCCGTGTCACGAACAACACGGATCTCCGTGACCTTCCTTTGCGCATGCTGTGTTTTTCGGAACACACCGTGTAGTCCTGTCCAGATACCCGACCGTGTCACAAACAACATGGGTCATCGTTACCTTCTTTTTCACACGCCGTGTTTGTGTGGGAAACGCCGTGTAGTCTTGCCCAGGAACCCGGACGTGTCACGAACAACACGGGACTATGTCGCCTTCGCCTATACATGACGTGTTTGTTCGGAGCACACCGTGTAAGGTCCAGCCTTGTAGACAACCGTGTAATCAACAACACGGACCGTCAAAGCCTTGTCTAGTGCACACCGTGTTTATTTCGAACATGCCATGTAGTCTCGAGTTGAGTCGGACCGTGTGGGTTAGCCATGTAATGAAACTCAGGAATGGGAATAATTTTCAAGTACACACCGTGTGTGGGGGTCAACACTCGATGTAGTTGAAGTGTACATGACTTGTAGGGTGAGAGTACACACCCATGCCAATTGTTTAAGAAGACACACCCTGTAGTTTTATACACTCCGTGTAGTAGTGTTTTGCAATCTTTTTTGTTTTTCTTCCCCTGTTCCCATTTTGTACTCTTGTGTTCTCTGTCCTTGTTTTCCAGATCGAAGATGTGCTTTTGATCTTTCAAAGCTATTCCTATGAGACGTCCTCCGGCCGCACGTCTGTCGTCAGGCAGTGATTAGACGCCAAAAAGGGCTGATCAGGGACTTCCTGTCGATCCCCCAGCCGAGCCAGCCTTGGCACCGGTTGTTGATCCAATTTCGGGCACTGATGTGTAATTCAGGGAGGGTTTCATGAGGATGATTCAGGTATTCCAGGGAGCACCGCCTCCTACCTCGTCTATGGCAGACTTGACGCTGGTCTTTCAGCAGCAGCATCCTCCCATGTTCTCGGGGTAGGGAAGACCTCAGGCTGCAGAGTCATTGCTAGAAGCCATGCTGACCATATTCGAGCATCTAGAGACGCCTCCAGAGATACGGGTCAAGCTCTCCACCTACATGCTTCGAGACTTCACCAAGAGGTTGTGGGACGTGATCTCATAGGCGGGTCAACAGCAGGCTATGACTTGGGAGGAATTGCAGCGCGTGTTCTATGACGACTTCTACCCAGAGACCCTGAGGGTCGATCAAGCCTGGGAGTTCATAAACTTAGAGAAGGGTACTCTATCAGTCATGGAATATTCCTCTTGTTTCACTGAGCTGCAGCGTTTTACACCCCTTTGGGATGGGAGTGGGGTTTTCTTTGCGAGGAAGTTTGAGGATGGACTCGGGCGCGAGATCCGCTCGTAGGTGAACATCTTCCAGCTGACTTCCATTACTTCCATCGTCAACCAGGCACTGATTGTGGAGCGCATTTTGAGAGACTCTAGAGCTACGAGTCAGGGAGGTTCTGCTTCTAGAGTTAGCTTTCCTCTAGATGACAGCAAGAAGTGTCGTAGGGAGCCTATGCACGGTGATTCGAGGAAGAGAGATGCATCTTTATGCAGCCAAGTGACATGCTATCAGTGTGGCCGGACAGGGCACACGAGGCCGTAGTGCCAGAGGGACCCCGTTGAGTGCTGATCTTGTTGAAATATGGATCACCTTTAGCATTTCTGACAGGTTTTCTCACCAGCAGCAGGTGACCGGGGTTCTTCAATGACTCCTCGTTCAGCAGCAGCCCACCAGTTTCTCACCAGTCAGGGAACAAGAGATCTTCCCGCCGTTCGGGCTGAGGTGGAGGTCGAGGCCATGGAGGTCAGCCACCAGTCCCTCACCACCAACAGCGAGGTTCAACTTAGAGTGGTCATTCAGGGGAGTAGGGCCGCGGTGCAGGCCAGTCTTTTTTCGTAGAGAAGACTTATCATGAGCATAATCCCGACCCCCTACTATTCGAAGTACAATTTTAGTAACCTCAGTTTTATCTTCAGCCATTTTCGATAATGGTGCTATGCATAGCTTTATCTCTATTTCCGTTGTGGAAATCCTTGGACTCTATTTCTTTTCTTCTGTCGACTCATTGACACTAGACACACCCATGGGAACGAGGACATCTAGTGTACGCCATTGTAGATAGTGCCTTCTCGAGGTTGCATGGTATCACTTCTTATGGGATATCTATGTCCTAGAGACGACAGGCTATGATGTCCTCCTCAGCATGGACTGGTTGATTCCCTTCCAGGCATTCGTTGACTATTATCTCCGCAGAGTCAGTTTCATTTCACCATAAGGTGAATCTTTCCTTCATAGAGGCGAATGGGACGTTCGGGCGAGTCGGGTGGAACTCGAGCATCTTGGGCTAGGAGGGGTGACAAACTAGATTGCTAGCCTTTACCTAGATGATCAGTGGACTCCACAGTTGGACTTTCCTCCAGTGGGGGATCTCTTCAGGGATGTCTTTCCAGAGGACTTTTTGGGTTTGCCTCCGGAGCAGGAGGTAGACTTCTCTATTGAGCTCCTGTCAGGAGTAGCACCGGTGTCCATTCCTCCCTATAGGATGGCCACACCTAAGTTGTAGGAACTCAAGAAGTTGTTGGAGGAGCTACAGGCTAAGGGTTTTGATCCAACCCAGTACTTCTCCTTGGGGTTCACCTGTCCTGTTTGCAAAGAAGGCAGACGGTACCCTTCGGGTTTGTGTGGATTATCTGAGGCTGAACTAGTTGACGGTCAAGAACCGATATCCTTTTCCGAGGATTGATGACTTTTTGATCATATTTGAGGAGCTCGGGTATGCTCGAAGATCGACTTGAGGTCCATTTATCATCAGTTGCGCGTTATCCCATTAGATATACCACTGACAGCCTTCAGGAGCAGGTACGTTCTTTACGAGTATACATTCATGCCTTTCGGACTCACGAACGCACCTACAGTTTTTATGGCACTGATGAACCGAGTGTTCCATCCTTACCTGGATTCCTTCATCGTGGTCTTCGTGGATGATATCTTGGTGTACTCTCACACTCGACAAGACCATTCCACACATCTTGAGATCGTTCTGAGTACACTGAGAGAGCATCGGATTTATGCTAAACTCTCGAAGTGCCACTTCTGGATGGATCAGATTCACTTCTTGGGACACATCATCTCGGAGGCAAGAGTATCTATGGACCCATAGAAAGTGAGATCTTTAGTCTCTTGGGAGTAGTTGAAGAATATTTTTGAGGTACAGAGCTTCCTAGGGCTGGCTGGATACTACAGACACTTCATTCAGGACTTTTCTCGTCTAGCATCACCTTTGACCGGACTGACCAAGAAGGGGGAGAAGTTCTCATTGTCAGAATCTTGTGAGTAATCCCTTTAGGAGATGAAAGGGAGGTTGATGTCAGCACCTATACTAGTCCTTCCAGAACCAGGAAAGAGCTACACTATTTACTGTGATGCTTCAGGTATCAGGTTGGGATGTTTTCTTATACAGGGAGATGGAGTCATTGCGTATGGGTCTCGGCAGTTGAGGCCACATGAGAGGAAGTACCTTACGCACGATATGGAGTTGGCAGTCATTGTTCATGCCTTGCACTGTTGGAGCCACTATCTTTTGGGAGAGTACTTTGTGGTTTTCACTGACCACAAGAGTCTCAAGTATATTTTCACTCAGCGTGATCTGAATATGAGGCAGTGAAGGTGGGTCGAGTATCTTCAGTCTTTTGATTTCGAGCTTGCATATACGCCGGGAAAGGGCAACGTCGTGGAAGACGCGTTGAGCAGGAGAACTCAGATTCAGGCAGTTCAGGAGGCCAGTAGTGAGTGGCAGCTGATGGATCTATTCTCTGAGATGCATCTGGAGGTGCACGATAGACGGGGACAGACCTTTCTATCTTCTGTAGTTGTTACCTCCACGCTACCTGATCGGGTACGGATGAGGCAGCTATCGGACTCGGAAGGCTTAGTCCTGCGGGAGAGTGTGTCAGGAGGGGACCCTCTTCCCAGATGAACAGTGGGTGAGGATGAGATATTTTGTTTCCAAGGATGCGTATGGGTATCAGCAGACAAACGCAAGGAGCTGATGCAAGATTTCCATTCCTCAGTTTGGGTAGTTCATCCTGGCGTCACCAAGATGTATCGGGATCTTCATCACCAATACTTGTGTCCAGGTATGAAGAAGGATTTTGCAGGGTTTTTAATGAGATGTTCTACTTGGCAGTAGGTGAAAGCAGAGCATCAACGACCAGCATGCCTTTTACAGCAGTTACCCATTCCATAGTGGAAGTGGAACGATGTTGCGATGGACTTCGTGACTGGGTTGCTGAGATCACCTCGAGGGAACGATGCTTTTTTGGGTTGTCTTTGACAGACTTACGAAGGTTGATCACTTCTTTCCGATCAAGGATATCTTCAGCGTTGATGATCTGGGATGACTTTACATCAGAGAGATCGTTCGTCTGCATGGAGTTCCGCCCTCTATTTTTTCAGACATAGATGGGCACTTTACCTCTCGGTTCTGGAAGGGACTTCGGAAGGCCTTGGGTACACATGTAATTTTGAGTACAAAATACCATCCCCACACTGCTGGTCAGTCCGAGCACATGATCCTGGTGCTTGAGGGTATGCTCTGGGCTTGCATCCTTGACTTTGGCGGTTCTTGGGAGAAGCATATCCCTCTGGTGGAGTTCTCCTACAAAAGCAGTTTCTAGGAGACCATTCAAATGGCGCCATAAGAGGCTTTGTATGGTAGGCCATGCCGATCAACCATATGCTGGCTGGAGGCAGGAGAGGCAGCTTTTCTGGGACCTCATCTTGTTCAGGAGACTTTAGAGGAGATAGAGGTGATTCAGAAGAGAATGGCTACAGCGCAGTCTCGACAGAAGTCTTATGGTGATCAGCAGAGACGACCTCTAGAGTTCGAGATCGGTGATCTGGTTTTCCTATGTGTCACACTGAGGTTGGGACACAAAAGTATTGGGAGATAGGGTAAGCTTTCACCGCATTAAGTCGGACCGTTTGAGGTCTTGGAGAGAGTTGGGCCAGTCGCCTATCGGTTGCAGCTACCTCAGAGGTATCGAGCCATGCACAACGTCTTCCACGTCTCTCAACTCCGACATTAATTTTCATACCCTTGTCATGTATTTCAACCAGAGGAAGTCGAGCTTGATGCAGATGCGTCATTCGAGGAGCATCATATCCGTGTTGTCGATCGTAGTATGAAGTTTCTCCGTGGGCGGTATGTTCCTCTGGTATAAGTGCTATGGCAGCACTGGCGAGTACAGGACGAGACCTGGGAGAGGGAAGCCGATGTATGAACGCAATGGCTGGAGCTATTCGGGGTTTCTTATTCTCCGACTCGTTAGGGAAATTCAGGGACGAATTTCTTTAAGGAGGGAAGTTTGTAAGAACCTGGATCTTCTTTTTAGGTATGTTTTTCCTTTTTATGGAGTTTTTGAGAAAAATGAATTTTATGGAAATTTCAGAAGTACACGTCGTGTACTTTCTGAGTACACCCCATGTACTCTTCCCCGGCCCAATGCCATGTGCTGGCCGTGTCTGGGACACACACACACGGTGTGTAAGGATGAAGTGGAGTCCGTTTAATTCGGAGTATGGAAAATTTGTAGTACACGCCATGTACTCAAGAAGTACATGCCGTGTACTTTTTTTATTAAATGGACCGGGGTCGCGCCTAACCCCCAAAACCATCTTCTTCTTCAGTTTTCGTCCATCCAACAGTGACTGTATGACCGGATCTTTGATGAACTTCTGCCTGACCGTCCGTTCTCCGATTCGAGCACGGTCAGTTGTGTTGGAATCGCAGCAGTGAGTTCTTCCTTATGTTTTAGCCTTGTTTCTTGATTCCTCTTTGTTTCCATGTTATCATGGGATGAATGTTTTTTGTGTTTTCTCAGATCTATGTTATTCTAAGAGGAGTCTGTCGTTGAGGATCACGTCTATCGATCTCCTCGAATCGTGGTAGGTGGTTTGGGCCTTTCCGTAGAAATTTGATGAATATTGTGTGAAAATTCCACCAAAACCCTTGAACGGGGTATTGGGTGTTTCTTGTTTTTCCCTTATTACTTGCCTAATTCTCTTGATTGCTTTATTAGAGGTTATTTCTTATGATTAGAGTAATTTGTTTATGCTCAGGTTTCTTTTCCATTCTTGTTTTTCCTGTTGTGCGTTTTGCCAGTTACCATGCCTAGTTGTAGGATGGCAGAACTGTTGTTTTGTTGTTTTTGTTGAGCCTTAGTTGATTTCCAAGTAGTTCTTGAGGTTTACTTGGATGATATACACATGCTGAGAATGTTTAGTTATACGCAGGACTGTGAGAATCTAGAGTAGTAGACCAAAGGGAGAATTTATGGAAGGGCATTTCCAGAGTGTCTTTTAATTACGATGTGACACCAAAGGGAGAATTGATGGAAGGGCTTCTCTATAGTGTCTTTTAATTTTGACGCGGGCCACATGGGGAATTGGCATTGAGTGCTTCCCTAAATAAACTTTAGCATGATACGAGACTATAGGGGGAATTGACTGTGAGTGCTTCCCCAGAGAGTCTGCTTACTAACGTAGCTGAACCAGAGGGGTGAGACCATGTGTGCATCCCATAGGGTTTCCAGTACTTAGAGGTTGAACTATAGGGGTTAGACTATGAGAGCTACCCAGGGGGTTACCTGTTTTCTTCCTGTTGCTAACTACTTACTTGTGTTCTATACTTGTTAGAACTGTGGATTGTAGCTGGTTGTGCTTTTTTGTTTACTACTTCTTGTTTTATTACTGCCATGTATTCATTGACTGTTAGGCACAAATCTTTGGGTGATTGCCTACTGGGATTGTATCTCACACCCTGTTTGGGCCATGCTTTTGGGCCCAAGAACAATATGTTGATGCAGGTATAGATAAGGGCAAGCACCCTTCTACTTCAGGATCTTGATAGCACCATGAGCTAGGGAGCAGGGGACCGAGCCGTGGCTCGCGATGCTGAGGAGCTTAATTTGTTTCTTTTGCACCTGGTTTCAGTTGTATTTCACCACGTTGTTGTGTTTGCTGTTTCCTCAGATACTTGAACTTGCTGCATCATTTTCATCATAGTTGTATTTCTACTTTGCTTCCGCTATTTGGTTTCTGTTTCTATGCATGTTGTTTACTTCTTCCGCTGTTTATTATTGTTTTCTTACCTTGTATACCTTACTGAATGAGGGCATTGTTTCCCCAGTGACTCACTAAGGCCCTCGCTGCTAGTCGGTAGCCTCTGGAGTTCGGGGAAACACGCTTGAGGTCTTGTGGTAAACCGGGTACGGGGCACTAGTGGAGGGGCTCCGGACTCGGGATGTTACAGGTTTGATCCACAGATTTTCCATTTTTATCAGGATCTAATTTAAATGTGGTAATCATTGGAGTGTCATTTATTTTAGTGCTATAAAGGCCAAAATGTTTGAAAATATCTTTAGCATATTTACTCTGATTTAAAATTCCTTCCTTATTTTGAAAATTTTGAAATCCCATAAAAACTTTGAGTCTACCCATTAATCTCATTTCAAACTCGGTTTTCATCATTTTTAAAAGTTAATACATAAATAATTTACAATGATCCCAAAATAATATCATCAGCATATATTTGAAAAACAAAAATATATTTAGAGATTATTTTTATGAAAAATGTGGTGTTAGATACACCGTTATAAATATCATTAGAAATAAGAACAGTGTTGAGCCTATCGTACAAAGACCATAAGGCTTATTTTACACCATAAAAATATTTTATTAATTTGAATAAATGATTTAAAAAAATTATTATTTTTAAAACTGTGGGCTTGTTTAACAAAAACATCCTAAACTATGTAACCACTCAAGATTTCAATTTTTACATCCATTTGATAATGTATTAAATTCAGATGTGCTTCATAAGACAGTAGTATTATAATGGATTTAAGCCAAGCCATAGGTGAAAATGATTTTTCATTGTCTACACCTTCTTCTTGACTATAGCCTTGTGAAACAAGTTTGGATTTATTTCTCAATATATTTCCATCTTCATCAACATTGTTTCTAAACACTCATTACATGGTTATTATCATGGTGTCTTTTGGTATTTGAAAAAAAAAATTACATTGTTTCATTCAAATTTATTTAATTCATCTTGAATATCCACAACCCAAAAGTAACCATTATTTGAATCATTGATGTTATTTGGTTCATGATATGAAAAAAAGATTTGATGTTCAACCTAATTTCTCAGTTAAGGTCTTTTATATGATCCTTTGTCTATGTATCAAACAACACCATCTAAAGGATGGTTTTTAAGAGTTATAACAGGTCTAAAGAAATAAGGGTTGGTAATTTCATATTTATTTATAGGTTTGAGTTCCCTTTGGTCAGAATATAGATTTTTTTTCTAGAACTGGAGGATTTTTATTCATTAATATAAATGAATCAAAAGATTTATCATTTAAGTCTATATTAGGCATATTATCATCAATATTTTCTATGGAGGGTTTGAATTCATGTGGATCAGTTTCATCAACATTGACATGCACAGATTCTTCCACACATTTTGTTTTACTATTAATGACTTTATATGTTTTAGTAGATATTGAATAAAATTAGAAAATTCCATTATCACTCTTTGAGTAAAATCTATCAATATTATCTTTTGTATTAATAATAAAGAATTTTTAATAAAAAACATTGAATTAATTAACCTTAGGTTTCCTATTATTCCACAGATCATTGGGGGTTTTCTAATGGATGGTTCTAATTAAAACTCTATTGATTTTATATAATGTCATATTCACCACTTCTTCCCAAAAGTAAATAGGTATTTCATATTTATGAAGTAATGTGTGAAGTATCTCTTGTAATTTCTTCTTCACATTTCTACAACTATATTCTTATGGGGTTCCCTAGGATAATAGAAGTTATTACTCTATCCATTTTTAAGTAAAAAGAATTAAATTATTGATTTTAAACTCATGGTTGTGGTAATACCTTTTGGTTTTGATTATAAGTCCACTATTGTTTTCTACAAATCTAGAATACTTGGCTAAATAATAAAAATAAATACTTTTTTAAGAAAAAAATATCTTCCAAGTATACATTGAAAGGTAATATACTAGAATATATAAAAAATAAATTCCAATTTAATGATGATACACTAGATGGTACAAACAATTCCCTGTGAACCAACTAAATAGGTTGAGAGTTTGAAACTTTATTCCTTGGTTTGAAGATATATTGTGGCATTTTACTTTTTTATAAGGATTGAAAAATTTATCATTTGGGAGATCTTTGTAAGGTAGATCATTGACTAATCCTTTTCAAGTATTATTTATAAGAGAATGAATGATAAAATTTCCTAGTCTTTATTTCCAAATCCATGATTCATTATTAAATGCACATAATAATGAAAAATTAATTTAGGCAAAGAAATCCAAATTATCAAGATGAACATTTTCATTTCTAAAATTATTAATCACTAAGTCATTATTAGAATTGAAACCATATCAAGAATCATTTTCTAATTTAACAAGAAATCCATAATCTCATAACTATGATATTCTAATAATATTGTAAATTAATCCTTCAACAAAAAAACTATAGAAATTACAAATGAATTGTTGTTATCTATTTGGCCAAAGGAAATAATTTTCCATTTTTCATTATCACCAAATGTGAGAAGTTCACTATACATATTTATGATATTATTAAGGAAAAAAAATTCCCCTATAATGTGTCTTGATCACCCATTATCCATTTACCATAAATTTATACAGGAACTCTTCGAATAGGTTTCCTAAAAAATATTTAAACAATATAAAACATTGGTACCCAGATTTTCTTGGGTATT
The DNA here is from genome assembly GCA_963277665.1 of Viscum album. Classification (NCBI taxonomy): domain Eukaryota; kingdom Viridiplantae; phylum Streptophyta; class Magnoliopsida; order Santalales; family Viscaceae; genus Viscum; species Viscum album. The sequence goes on along the minus strand of OY728153.1, from coordinate 876,679,862 downwards.
GTAATATTATAAATTAAGGATTTAGGAACCCACATTTTCCTCATGAGATTCCTAAAATCAGTTTTTAATGTTTTAGAAAAATAAAATTTAGTATTTCCAGAAAGGGTTAGTGGAAGTAAAGGATTTTCCAATGCTTGAACATGCATGGAATTTTTCAGATCTCGGCATAAAATTGAATTTTCTAAACTCGGATACAAAATTGATATTAAAAACATTTTGTGTCCCAGTTTGAAAACCAATAAGAGTTGAATATTTGGGATAAATATTTTTTCCATGGATTTGAGTCATGTTATTTTTACTATTTTTAATATTTTTAATCCCTCTTTAATTGCTCATCAGAAAGTTTAAGTTCAATGTTTTCATTGAGCAGTTGAGCATTCATCATGTTTTCTATAGTGTGTTTATATTTAATTGTATTAAGAATTTCATGTTGTTTATTATGTTACTTATATTTATTATCTATCTCATTGAAAGTATCCTCAGTCATTTTTTAATATTAAAAAATTTAATTTTTTATCATAGTTTTTTATGTGTCAGACTCATATCTATCTCCAAAATAATAAGAATTAAATATAGGAGATACTAGGGTAACCTTATATGCATTTTTCATAAAACAGAGGATCTCTTTGTCACACTATTCATCATGAGATAATTTAGATTCATTGGATCTTTCTTCAGAGTCACAATATGTTTCCTTTATAGTTGTCTCAAATTTACGGCCTTTATCCTTGGATTTATTATTTTACTTTAGTTTTGGAGATTCACCCTTCACATGTCTTTTTTTAGTCATTCCCAATTATCTAATTTGTATTCACACTTCATTTACTATCTTTTTTCAACTACCTTTATTTCCATACATCCCTCTGTAACTAGTATTTATAATGATTTTTTATCTCTATAGATGTTCTTAAATCTCATGGATAGTGGAGTCATTTCCCCATCATTATTAGTTGTTAAATCTTTATTACTGGAAAATTCAGCATTAAATTGAAATTTCTTCTTCCATTGGGTTGAAGTGGTTTTGAAATCCATTGACATTCCTCTAGGTTCATCATGTTCTTCTCTATTATCCTTCGTTTCTTCCTAGTACATTCTTAGTTTTCTAATTAATTATTTAAAAGAAATCTTACTGATGCCACACAATTATCATATTGATATTGAGGTTCCCCTCCATATTTCTAATAAACATCTAAATTGCTGTATGATTTGTTCTTTAACATAAACTTTATTTCCCTATAAACTCATTGTATTTATAATCTCATTGAACTCGAGGTATGTTTCAGAAATAGTTTCTTCATGCTTCATTTTTATGTTATCATATTAAATAGTATATGTATTAATCCTAATTTCATTAACATTAGTGTTTTTATCATAGAAACAGCTACTGTATCCCAAATTTCAATGGCTATTTTTCATGTAGAAATATTGTTGAATTCTTTATCACCCAGAGCACAATACAAGGAATTCATTTCTTTATAATTATTTTTATATGCTAACTTTGTTGGGTCATCCCATTTATTCCCAGTTTTAGCAGGGTTTTTTATATTCATCTACAATTTCAGACCATATTTCAAAACCCATAATTTTTTATTTCATTTTAATTTATATTTTTTAATGAGCATAATTTGTTCTATTTAAATTGGGAGGATTTTTGGTAGTAGCTCCTTCCGGACTATTGTTCATGTTAAATAATAAAAAAATGTTTTTAAGTACTAAATTTTTGTAAATGAAATAAATCCTGAGATATTTAAAACATAACCAGAATCACAATTGAAAATATCTTAAAACATTAAAAAATTGTAACCCAAAAATAATTATCCTATGATTCCAAAAAAAAATTCAGATTATTAATCTTAAGAGTGGGGGGGGGGGGTGAATTGTGTTCATATAAAAATTTATGTTAAAAATATTTATTCAAAATTCCCCCAATTTGAAATAAATATAGCCTAGTTAACCAAAGTGGTTGTTTATAAAATATTTTTATTGTCTGAATGATTTCACAAAGAGTAATTAGTTCTTAGATAACATAATATGAAATGTTAAATTGACGTTTGAAATCAATCTACTAAAGAAAAATCTAATTTTAACACCATCTAAGATTAAAAATCAATGAAAATGATGTTTTTTAGATTTCATAAACACTAATAGAGAAAAGGGACATTAAATAACGCATCAGAATTTAAATAAGAGGATCAGTCTGAATATGAAACTTAATCCTCTCCACGTTGAGATTACATTCTTCCAAGAGTTATTGTGTGTTCATAGAGAAGATAGACACACACTTCTTAAAATATAAAAATAATTAAGAAGCAGAGAAAAAAAGGGATAATAGTGTTATAAGGCTATGTGTGATTGGAAATATAGCTTGTGACTCATAAATGTTTTTTTGGAATGCCTCTTGGGAAAACGTTAAGAATTATAAAACAAAACAGATCATCATGAGAGATTCCCTATTCTATTTAAATGGAGGTTTTTTTATCATGATGAGTTCTTATCCTCTCTCAATTTGTATCTGTAATGTGTTATTCAGTTTGAGTTTTCAATAGTATATTTGTGTATCCAAAGCTATCATTTTTTATGTTCTTATTAGGAGCACATGAAACTCGATGTTCTTTATTTTGAATCTAGTATTTTCATTAAATACTAATAATGATAAGAAGAATGTTCTTTATCATATTAAGGAACATCATACCATATATTATAGTCTGAAAGAAATTTTAATATTGTCTATAAAATATTTACAAAGGCATTAAAATAAATATTATAACTAATATTAAAAAATATGTTGGTTAGAAAGAAATTTAAATTTAAATGACCAAGTAATAATTTATCTTGTCACTAAAAAGTTTACCAATGTGGTGCCTCAGGAACGATTTCATGGAATGGTTTTTTTGAACAATGTCTCCTGAATGTTGACTATAGACAGCGTCTCATGAATTTGGAGTCAACTCTCTGGAACTCAGAATTTGTAAGTCTCTCTCAAGGTAGGTTCACTTGACAGTGACTCATACTATCAGTAGCTCATACACAATGAATATTATTAATGGATTATTTCAAAATCTTGATGTGATGGGGTCTCATGCTTAGAAAATAATATGAGAAGATATTAATAGTGGGTTTAATAGTGATACCTCATCCTTTTTTCAAAGTTCTTCATATGTACATATGGTGAGGTAGTTGATAGTGGGACATATTTTTAGTGAGTCTATATCAACGATAACTTATAATTATCCAATTTTCATTCATCAATGATATTTACAATAAGGATTTCATATTAATGGTGAGTCTCCCTTAATAGTGATAGTGAGTCCACATTAACAATGAGTCATACTAAAACATATATTTCCAAACTGTCTTATGAAGTAAAATGATAACTGAACAAATTATGTTTATATATAAACAGGAGATAAAATTTAAACCTAGTGTAACTATAATTTAACTTGATTTAACTTAATGATTCATTATTTTTGAGAATTAAAACATTTGGAGTTCAAAAAATTATAAATTTACTTTAAAAAGTACTTTAGACATTATACCAGTAGATTAAATCAATAATGACCGTTTTTTAATGATTTTCAAACAATTAAGGGTGTTTCAAAAAATAATGACTTAAAAATTGATTTAACATTAATGGAACAAATAAAATATTTAATATACTAGTAATTCAATTTCAATGATCATCCATGACATAACTTCGTTACATAGTTCAAGTAGGTGTTCAAAACACTTAATATGAATATTCCATGGTTTATGAATGACTATAAGGTGGTTTAGCTATAGTATAATTACAATAGTAATATAATGATATGAATTAGTGTTTATCTATTTGATATATCCTAATTTGGAATTGTATAGAATATTTATTAATGGAAAAATGTATTACATGATTTTAAGTAATGATTTCCCTCTTAGTATGCCAATTTTGAATAATTTAATTAAAGATAATATTTTTTGGTCATATCATTAACTGTCTTGATGACATATAATTCCAAACAAAATACGTATAAATTAAACTAAATATAATTAGTAAACATATAAGGAAATTATTCAAATTAATGGAAAAATTAATCTTCCCATAGAGGTGGTTTCCCACAAATATGTGGGATTAATGATTTTTTTATATAATGAGCGAAATAAAAAATATTTTTTCTCATTTGATAATATAAAATATGTTTGTGTGTTTGTGTCTGTGTGTTTTTGTGTGTGTTTGTGTTTATTAATTTCCACATTATTACCATTCATTTATGGTAGGTATGGTCCGTGAAACATGAAATTTTGTTGAGGCAGTAGTCGACACAAACAAATATGTTTTGATTTCTTTTTTAGGGAAATATAGGAAGGGTGGTTATAGATTGTTAAATATTTGTAATGGAATACAAAAATAATAATTATATTAATTAAATAATTTTTAGAATGTTAAAACAAATTTGAGAAATACAAAATGTATATAGGAAACAAGAAAAGATGCAAAATATGGTAGAAATCAATACCATAATTTTTGGGTTGTATCCTTTGTGATTAGGTTAAAGAGTACAGGGATTGTGTTTTGGAAATAACGTTTCCACCTTATGGATGATATAAGTATTTAATAGATTATGATTTAGTTATTGGGAGGAAATATTGAGTTTTTAGAGTGATGGGAAGCGAGGAGAGGGGATAAACATTTATTTGTTAAAAGGAGTGAGAATTTTGTAAATACCTAAAACATTAAGATAATGTGAATTCATACTCTAGGAATGTGGTAGTAAAAATTTATAAATAATAGAGTAGTGAATATAAATGGCCAATACACACCTCAAGGAGTCATCTAAATCTATTTTTAACATGTTTGGACCTTTTCATCTTATGTTGCACATTTTTATGATTTTGGTATTCACTTTGATCAGTAAATTTTACATAGATAATTTATCATTTATACCAAAATATTTTTTTTATTATATTAATTTTATATGTGATTCTAAAATTTTGATCAATATATTTGATTATAATTTATATATTCATAAAATAAAATTTTAAAATAATGAATACATAATATATTAAAAATAGTTTTTTGTATAATACAACATAAATTATAAATTATAAAATATGGGTTTATAAGTTTATTTTTTTCATTATAATTATACTATAAAATAAAAAAAATTATACAGATTTTAAATTTATTTCATGTTGATAATTGAATATAAATTTATGCAATATAAGTTATATTATTTGTAAAACTTTTATTGTACACTATTCGCCTAATAAATTTTTTAGGGAACATTAAAAAATCATGTTAAGATAATTGTGAAATTAAAAATATAAAAATGATGTTAATATTATATATTTTAGATTCTCTTATTTATTAATTAATTTTTTAAAATAATATACTTATACAAAGAGAAACAAATTTGTATTGAAAATTGACATTTTTAAGTATTAATTATTTATAATATTATTTCATATAATCTTTTAATTTAAAATATAATAATTTTATTTCAAAAGTGATCAATTTAATATATTTTGAATAAATATAAAATACATAAAAATATTGTTATTTAAAAAAATAATCATTTTATATTAAATAAAATTGAACAAGAAGAAATATATTTATATACATACACTCACAATTTCACCATGAGAACTCAAAAACCCTTATTTAATATCGAATATTTCCTTTGTGGATTAAATTAGAATGATCCTAACCATGGTTTATTCCATATGTTGGTTCATATTTTTTGAATGGGGATTTCATGAATGGGATAATTTTGGGATTCTTATCCACATAATTTTTTAATTTAGTTTTGAAGTGAATATTTTCTCGACTCTTCCTGTGAAAAATTTCCTATAGCTCTATCTATCTTTCTCACCTCCCATCTCATATTATTGATTGATTTCACATTAAAAGGAACACTACTTCCATAGCGATTTTGGTCTCCATCATCATCCTGCCTCACTAGTTTCAGAATTTGGTGATGCTCAGATTAATTGGTTACATAGTGGGAGGTTTACTATGATCAGATATTCTAACAAGTTAACTTTGTTACCATATCTCTCCTAAAGTATTTTTCTATTTATATATTTAATTGGAACCATTTAATTTCATTCGTAATTACATCTATATATATATATATATATATATATTTGTAAGAAGTATGGTTTTATTGATTCTTGAGTTTTTTTCTATTGATCAAGTAGATGTTCGGGCCACACTTTATTAAATTTCCATCATGGGGTGAATGATTATCTTTGCGTAGGTCTCTCATAATTTTTCTTGTGTAAAAAGGATAAAAAAAATTCTCATTCCATTTAGAAAGTGGTAAGGCTATTTAAACCCAATCCGTTGTTCATAGATATATTTATTGTACTATGTAATGAATTGGAAGGCTATATTATTGAGGTATAGATCACAATAGCACCACAGATGAGATTATCCATGACATTACCAACTTAATATCACAATTTTACATTTATAAAGTAGAATTAATGAAAGATATAATTTCTGGTTCTTGTCCAATTACATCATATAGAACTAGGGTTGATCATAATTAGTTTCATTCAGATTTAATATTGCATTGACCATTGTAGTTATTTTATAGTTTTAATTCAATATATTAACAATTGAATGGGTTTTCTAATTTGTAGGACCCCCTAACTTGATCGACCTACACAAAAATTTCACAACCTTGAATACGAACAATGATGAATATACTAATCATGATGGTTGGTAGGATTTACTCACAAGAATTAAAAGTAATCAAGTTGGTTCAAATTCTCGATATGAGCATCAGCTGAGAGATGAAGAAGTTTAAACCCAACCAGATTCAAACTATGACCAGGAACACTAAACGAAGATTTCCAGTGGGTATATATTCAGGGTATGAATAAAATAAATTATATTTTTTTTGGGAACTTTCAAATAAGTAAATGAAAAAACCCACACAAATTAAATACTACTTCAATATATTAAAACCCATGACCACCAACTCATCTAGAAAACCAAATATTTTTTGGATAAGGTATGGATGGTAACATAAGAACGTTGTGAAGGTAAAAATCATGATCATGAAAATGGTGGGGGAAATCAACTCTTTAGGATGACATTGGAAGGGATCAAGATTATGGGAAAGAAGGCCAATCAAATTTTGAATATATGGAGACAACTTATAGTTTTAAAAATTATTTGGGAAAAGAGAATGTCGAAAAAGAAAATTCATTGACACTTACCCTTCATTATAAGGATTATATGTTTGTGGAATACTATAAAAACAATCTTCCAAAATTGGATTCCAAAAGAATGATTCAGATAATTCTTTGAGTTTTATAAATGATGAAAAATCACATTTGAACAGAATATAGGATTTAATTTTTTTTGAATAATCATGGTTGGAAAATCAATTTAATGGAATATATCATGGATGGGAAAAATATGAGTTACATCTTTAATGATCTCATGGTGTTTGATAAAAAATAATGAGGTTTCCTCTACCAAATAGATCTTATATTAGGCGGATTATTCATACTCATTCAAATTTATCACAAATCGTGAAGTTAATTTTTTAGTAGATTGAGTTTAGTTTTTTTTCATTTTGATAAGGTTTCCAAATTCCCTAAAATGTGTGAGTTTATTGAAGTAATAATTTAATCTATCAGTCAATAATATTATTTATACAAAACAAACAAACACACACACATATATATATACATATATGTGTGTATTTATATATAATATATTTATACCATACCTTTGTTTCATTAACATTTTTATAATTTTAAATTATCTACATAACCATGAAAAACATTTGTATAACTATTAGATATATGAACAATGAACATATTTTAAATGAACATATTTTTATTGACATTATTTGTAATGAATATATTTGAATTTTTTATTACAATGATAATACTTATAATGGATAGATTCTTTCCTATATATACAGATAATAAATTATTTGTTTATCCTTCTCTCACATCTGAAGGAACTGTTCTTATTTCATGATACAATTTTTTCATAATGATTCATCCTTTCATGGTACTCTTATATATTATTAGTTTTTGTTTGGATATTTGTGGTGATAATAGTTAATGATAATCCTAGTGATTTCCAAGTTATAAATATATTTTTAATATATATTTTCCCCAATATATTTATGAACATTTAATTAATTTATTTGATACATAATGATTAATATTACATAGTGTGTAGTAATATGTTTTTTCTTATTTTTTTTAATATATCACTTATGAAAGACTAATGATTGTTTACTCACTTCGTATCTTTTAGTGAAATTTTATAATCATGTATCAATCCTTTTGAATGAATATGAAAAATTCAATGAAATAATATAAATAAATAACAATAGTAAGGAAATAATAATAATAATAATCATCATCATCATCATCATCCTCATCATAAAGAATCCTAAAGCCTAAGGAATTAAATTACCCCCACCATAAATAAACATCATCCTCGTAATATAAATCACCAATAAAAATAGAAATATATAAGTGAATATAAATTATATGGGAAATAATATGGTATATTTTATAGGGATATATCAATAATAAAAACTTGGGAAACATATATATTTCCTTATAAAAGGATTATCCCTAATATTATGTTTTTATTCAATCATTTGTTTTCAGGATTCAACCATTTTTTATATAAAGATACATGTTAAATAATTTTTTTCAACAGAGGGTGTTTACTGTTAATCCTTCATTGAATGTAATAGGATAATAAGAAATGGGTTTTATTTTATCTAGATAAATATTATTTTTTTTATTTGAGGTGTCCAATCCATAACTATAATCATGTTAATTTATTCTAAATGGAGTATTATAGGATTTTTAATAGAATATTCAATCAAGATTAATCTTGGGATATGATAATTATATGAGATGATAATTTCATCAATAATTAAATCATCATGGTGGGGATTTAATAATCTTACAAAACATCTTTGATATACTACAATTCCTAGAATAAATTTCCATCAAGAAATCTACAACTCCATATTGGTGGGTATATGTACCTTAAATATCTTGATACACCTTAGGAGAAGTGATATCATATGTATCTTGTAGTCCTATTAGTATTGGTGGTTTTTTATTATCATCATCTTGCTTAGTACACTTATTAAGTAATTGAATTCGATAATACCCAAATTCCCTATAAAAATTGGATTATTAATGGTTCTATAAGATGAAGTATATTTGAATCAATAATCACTTCAAAACTATTCATTATTCCATGGTAGTTTGACACAATATTACCAACTTTTTAGTATATATATAATATTCTACTCCCTATAACTATATCCCATTGGGAATTCATTACATATTTTTGACTAAAAAATGTGATAATTTATTTATTCATCATCTTCATTTCATGTTTTTTTATAAGACTGTATACCTACTTTAATTTTTTGTGATTATAAATTTGATTATTTTTACATTGTTAATATTATATAATGGTATATTATTTTGTATAATAAAATGTTTCCTCACTCTAGCTACCAATATGTTGGGTTGTTCATCTAGGTGATATTTACATTCTCCCTATCACCAATGGTTCCTTATAGTCACAAAAATTAAAATAACTAAAAGGGTATACATTAGTGAAAATTTATTAACCACATGGTGGAATAATCATAAGCATAAAATTTATTTTATAAATAAAACACCTTCTTCATTTATATTACAACATTGGATTAAAGTTACATTTGTTCAACCTATATCAATATTAGATTAAACTATGTTACAATAAGATATATAATTTTAAAATTATAAACCTAATTCATCAAATAAATGAAGAATTCATTTCATTATATTGGTTTATTAAGAGTATGTGCACTGCTAAATAATATCCTTTAGAAGATTCAATCTAGAAGTCCAGCCATAGAATAACTCATCATGCATCAGGGAGAAGATCATATGAAGTCTTGAATAACCATTTAAGGGGTTATTACCCATATGTGTATCTATTAAAAAACAATTTAGATTCATGTATCTATATAGAGATATTTTTATATAAAATTCCCCAACATGTGTCTTTAAAAATATTTTATGACATCACCTTATAGATAAACTGATATCTAGAGTTTTCACTATGAATCTATAACCCTAACACCAAATAAAACAAATACAATCATAAAAAATAACTAATTCCTACTATGATAAAAACTATAGAGACCAAAGATAGACATATATTTATTTTTACTACATTTATATAAGGTAAACATTAAATTAGTTAAATAATCCTAAATTATCTAGAACCAATTTTGTAGTTTCATTGAGGACTAACTATATAAAAAAATAGTTTTTCAACCCTTGTGAACATTTATTCATATTTTAGCCACACTAGATTCCCTAATATACTATTTATATGTTATAAAAATCTTCATAACCTAGTGATATAGAAACATAATAAATGGGGGAGCTCAGATACCCAGGAAGGGTAAACATAAGAGATAATAATAAAATATTAGAGGTTCACATAGAATAAACATATGATTATAATAATGATAAATAAGAAAATAACTATAAAAAATTTGTAGATCATAAATCATGGTATATAAAATTTTATAACATAATAAAACATTAAAATGTGTATAGACATTTCGTTTAATTAATCTGATCTATGAGTTAATAACATCATCAAGAGATTAATCACGAAACTATGAAACAGATTATGACTTTGTAAAAATAAACGGTGTAACTGTTTAGAAATTACAACCCTCTACTTTGTTGTATTTATATAGGTTGTGGTTTCTGGGGTATATTTCTAGGTTGTTTAGAGGAATTAGGAGGTTGGAGTTGGATTCTCTGGGGAGTTATATGGCTTGGAGAATAGGGTTTCACCTTAAGAATATAAACTACTATGTTGGGATGTCATATGAAGTGTAGTGTTATTATGAATGTGTTTTTTGTGGTTCTATCATTTTTGTTCATATATTCAATATATATATTGGTTGTGGAAAATCCTTCTTCATAGATGTTGAGTAGCTGTAGTGTTGAGTGTCCGACTACTGTGTTGGGTATCAATGAGATTTTCGGATGTTATTTCATGTTAGGCATAGTGGAAGTGTTGATATCCCTCTATGGTGTGGATCACTATGGTTATTGTTCTGGGGATTCATTCCATTTATCGGTACATGCATTCTAGAGCTTGTGTGTAGTGTATCCCCCTTACATTTTTTGGGTTATGCAATGTGGTTCCCTTGAATGAACTATGATACCTTATCTTATTTTTTGAGATCTCTATTGTGGAGATATCAATATTATATAGAGTTACATGTCACTATAATAATTGTGTTTGGACCCCCCTACACAGCAATGTGGTATTGTGTTTTTCTGGTAAATTAAGTTGTATGTATCTAAGGATGTGTTGTTGTGTTTTGTTTTAATGGATGGGTATAAAAACCAAAAGACCCTCAATACCCTTTATTATTCATCATTTTCTATAATTTACTAGGTCACCCATGTTCTCCTATTTGAGTTATATTATCCCCCATTTAGTGGATTTCAACCTCAATCTTGTAGGTTAAATTCATGGATGTTTTTTATAGAATCCTCTTTTCCTTTCCTCTAATTTTTCTATGTTTCTTTTAAAGGATGGGTTGCAGTCCAGAAACCTATGATTTTGATGATACATTAGTTAGATATGTGATGTGCTTATTTTGTTCTATAATGGTAGGGGTTTCATTATTTACAATAGTCCTTGGAGGTTTCCTCCCTCTTGCTCCAACAATGCATTGTGGATAGAAATACTCCATTTGAGGTGGGGGACCCTTGGGTTCTCATTTAGTTTCATCATGGATTTGGTATCATTTTCTTGATTATTTTTTGGACGGATTATATCCATCATAATATAGATAAAAAATGTGTTTAACTAAATTCATGTTTTAAGGGAATGAATAACTTATTCATTTACTATTTGGGATATAAATTTATATTTTTATTACATGGGCTTTAAACATTTCTAAAAAAACATGATCTTTAGGGGATTTATTTGCTCTATGGTTTCTAGGATTACCTGAAACATATTTTGTGATTTTTTATCACCTTAAGTGGAATTTTATAATTACTTATATTTATTTAAATAATTGGGTTCACATGAAATAGTAGATCATGTGATAATTTTGATCGAATAATGTTGTGGAAGGTCATGAAATCCCTATCCATTCTGAAAATGGTTTGTAAATAAATGATATTTGAATGCATGAATATATTATCAATGGTAGTGTCCTATTTTCATGTTGTCTAGTTTTATGTCTTGTGGTGATGTATGGTTTTTTTCTGGGGTGTATGTGATTTGAAATGGAAGTGTAATGAGATTGTGAAATTCAAAAAGGTTCTGATGTGGAATGTTGATGTTGCCTTAAAATAGGGGAAATGTGAGGATTTCTATCATGAGAATGGTTTGTGGTTGTTGTGATGCAGTTTTTTGTACTTGTTGAATGGGTAGTAATGAAATAATTCGTAAATAATGAAATATAAATGGCATGACAAGTTTGGTTAATGGGTTGATGTAGTTAATAAATATTTTTTTAAATTTGGATATTTTTTGAAATGTGGATGATATTTAAAGTGAGATAAATGGGAAGGATAATCAATGTGGGAATGTAATATGAAATATAGATAATTGAATTAATTGGGAATAAAGGTGAAATTTTTCTTGTGTCTTTTGGATTTATATTTGGTGTTGTACAATTAGTGGTGGAAGTGAATGTGATGTTGTTTTGAGGTCAGGCGGTGATGTTAAGAGTTGGTTATTGATTTGTTTTTGGACCCATAGTTTGGCCTTACGTGTGAATATATAAAAATATGAATTTTATTTTAATTGTTATTTTTATACATACCCAAACCATGATGAGAAAATTGTGTTGACAAACAAATTTTTGTGGGTGGTTACTAATATCCCAATGGCGAGGATAAATAGATATTTACCCACTCATCCCTACTCTCTTCAATGTGAGTTAGGGATGATGGTGTTTTTATGGACACAAACCAAAATTGTGATAGTCATGGTTGTTTTATGAGATTAAGAGATAGACTATAGTGGTAGTTCTGTATGTTAGAAGGATGAAATGAAGATTATGTCCTTCATCTTCATGATACCCTATAAGTCTTATTAAAGATGATATTTTATGTGATTTCATAGGTGTCATCAGGATGGATATGATGTGATGTGATGGACTAGGTGACTTTAGGAGAGATGTGATGTGATTTGATGGAAAATATTTGTTCAGGTGGGATTTGATTTTATGTGATAGTCAATGTGTTTTTGAGTGAGATAGGATGTGTTGTTACACAAAAGATATAGGAGTTCCATGATGTAAGACTTTGGTATGTGATAGTGGAGACGTACTAGGAATGATGTGTGGGTTTCTTTATCGATATGATTAGTATTTTGATATTATACAAGGTTGTTTTATTTTTGGAGTGTTCCTTGTTTAGGATGGGATTGCTTATCTGACCTACATAGGTGCTATTAGTTGTTCTATTTCCTCATGGGTGCATTTGTATACTCTTTGTCACATGTTCATGAGAGGCAGTGGGTGTGATAATAATTGGTATACATATATTATCCCCCTATATATGTGAAAATTATTTTCAAGTTTGTTGGAGGACATGATAAATTATGATGGAAAAATATAGATCGAACATTGGTAAAGTTGTCGAGTCACTAATATAAATAATTTCTATTTGGTATATATTTATAACTTAATTGTATTTTTTGTATATGGGATGGTTTTGGTTTCCTTATTACATTATTTCATGGAGTTTCTTACAGGTGAGTTTTCATATCTCGATATTCTTAAAGTTAGTAATGCCTCCATTTTTTCCGTTTTTATACCCTTAGTGCTAGTCACCAAACCAGGCCCTACTGATGGTGGGACTTGGGTGTCTTTTTCTATATTATTTCATTACTAACCCAATAGGGGTACATTTGTAGATTTGGGGTCATGGAATAGTGGTATCATAGTATTTGGTTATGGTGGTGGTTGAAGTTCTCAGTTATGCATAATGAGGATTTCATGGGTTAGTAAGGAAATATTGTCAACTGAACTTGGTGTGTGCCATTATCTAGTGAATAATTTTTAGGTTATATGATTTTAGGGTCCCTCATGATTCGACTTAAGGATTTCGATCCTACTGAATGAAAAATTAAGGTGGTAATACTTCTATAATATAAACCTATGCAAGTTCAATTTATCATGATTTAATTTTCATTTTGATTTAATTCTGAATATTTTAGTCGATAAAATGAATTAAATTAAAATTAATAAAATTCCACACTAGCAGTATTAGGATATACTTCTCTCCCTTTCATCAATGGCTCAATGTAATCATCTTTTTCTTGTTCTACAAGTGAATGATTAGCATGCTAAGATAGTAAATTTTTAGATGGTCAACAAGGTAGTGGAAGGTAAGGAATAGAAGTGGGTCTTGGGTTCAATTCTATGGAAATATTTAGACAAGTATGAGGGTAGAATATCTCATATATTGATACTGGGATAGTTACAGCAGCTTGAGAACCCCGTCAATTTTATTCAGACCTCAGCTGTGTATTGGGTAATTTTGGTGGCTAGTCAGAAGAAATAATCAAAATTTAGTCGATTGACACTATATCTTTATGAGGGGATGGAGACAAGTTTTTTGTGGGTCAAACATTAAAATGTATTCTGAGAAGAGTTAAATTCACCAAACATGAATATAGGGATGAGGAAAGATCTTCTCCAAATTTTGAAGAAGACTATGTCTCTATGATAGATGAGAGACAAATTATATGACCTTTTTTGGTTTCTCCCTAGATCATTTTACAAATGGGGAATCCCAAGATAGATTTATAAGGAAGGAACTCTAAACTTGAATCAATCATGTAGTTAGTCGTTTTAAATTTTCATCATATCATGAGGTTTAATGGAATGAAGATTTGATCAAGCATATACACTCAGGGGAATTTTTACCATGAGTGGGGATTGAGAATGTTTCCATACGTATTACAGTTTTCAATGGTAGTTAATTGGAACAAGTTCCTTCATGGTTTTGACTATTGGGGAGTTTAATTTAGTATATTCCATTCTTCCCTTCTAGGGCCAGTGGATTTTTTTTCATAAGGGCTATGTAATGTTTTGATTTTACTGGGAGGCTATCTCCATTATTATAACCATTTCTAATTGGTTTTCAAATATCATTATAGTTGAGGTGTTCGGGTTCAGCATCAGCCAAAGATGATGTTGTTCATGAGGCCATCTAAGCAATAGGGAAAACATGAATATTCTATACTAAGAGGGGATGGGTAATAAAGGGTTTGACCATAGTATATTCCCATAATTGAAGAATCTGTTATGATAATTTTCATAGATGAGGACACTGATAGGGAGGGAGATATTTCAGGATTGATCAGTTTCATTTAGTGAGGGAGGATGCACAAGAGGGGACAAAGATTGTTAGAGGTATGATCATATTTTCATCTACCCTATTCTTTTATTTCCATGATTCAGAAGCTTTTAAAAACATTTATTCATTATCTCAAGATTTTTCAATGTTTCTAGACTTATACTATCATTAAATTCCCCTAGAGTTGACTACAACAGTCTAAGGACAGACTAGCTTTTTTTTTATGTGTGTTGTGGGTGTCAGAGTATAATGGTGTAAAATTAGACTTTTGGGGATAATTTATTTCTATATATGTATCCATATTATGTCATTTTCAACATAAAATGGCTGTACTCTATGAATAATATTATTGACTTCTAATATATTAGAGTCATGTTATCCTATGTGGATGCCAAGTGTGGGGTGTTTTGTTAGTAATAAAAGATGTTTGACAGGATTTAGACCTGTGTATCCCATTATTTTATTGATGTATAAGTTTTCTATAGAATCAGTATACACTGGGATGAAGTAATTTCCTATGTTAGTAGGGAGTTTTGAGGATTTTTTCCATATGAGTTTGTAATGATACACCCTTGTATTAATGTTGATTTCCCCAGTGATTTTTAGCATTAAGGTTCTATAATTTGGACAGACCCTCCATTGATAGAAAAGTATATATTGTGGGTGATTAGGAATAATATATTTGATCTGATACAAAATCATTTATCTGTCCAAGTGTTATATATTGGGGTGGTCCTATGTTGTTCTCCAAGAAGATGTATGGTAGCGTGAGAATGGGTATAGACTATCACAGGTTGAATAAAGTTATGATTACAAATCATTACCCACTTCCATGGATCTATGATCTATTCAACTAGTTATGGGAAAATAGTTGGTTATTTTATATCATTATTTTATATATATATATATATATATAAATTGGTATGGGGGAAAGAGGATTCTATCCAAAAAATACTTCCTCCATATATAGGTTTGGGAAGTTTGAGTTCCTGATCTTACCATTATGATTCAAAAACCCACCAACTATGTTCATGGGGTCATGATCTCATTGATTTATGAGTTCCTAGACTAGTTAATTTTCATGTTCATCAAAAATATTTTGATCTAAAAGAAGCTTTAGGAGGATCTCGTCCATCATTATAGAACTATTTTTAATGTTCTCTGACACCACTGATTTTTTGGAATGTTTCACAAGTGTATGTGTTGAAAAAAGAGGGAATTTAATCTTCCATATGGTGTCTTAGTGATGTGTGTTTTGAATTGATCATATTTCTTGGATGATAATTATTGTGAAGTACCCATAATGCGGTGGATGTTCATAGTTTCCTCAGTCTCAAAGGATATTACGAATGATTTGAATTTGATTTCTCATGGATTGCATCCCCCTTGATATTTTTGACCTAGAAAGAATGTTATTTTATCTAAAAATATTAGTGTCAAAAATACTGGGTATCTGAATGGGTTAAATACAAGGGATCCATTTTTCTTTTTCCAGAATAGGGGTCAGTGATTTCGGAGTTTTTTACCCTTCCTGTTTGGGATGGGGATGTATATTGATGTTGAAGAAATTATAGATCACTTAAGTTTCTATGGTGTTACATTCTATCGAGAAACAGTATGCCACCCACGATCATTATCTAGAAGTGGTTGTGTTTTCACATAGGTTTGGGATACATTAATTCAATGAGGTGTGATTTTTGGTCATCACATATAAAAATATTTGAGGTTTATCATTTCTTAATGAGATCTGAATCTAAGAAAATGGTGGTGGTTAGAGTTTCATTAGGACTATAAAATTGTGATATCCTAAACCTTAAGAATTTTTAAATTTCTACTTGTTTCTTTGAGAAATAAGTCATGGTAGGATTTGGTTTGAGTGATTTGTAATTCATGGAAAGTGATATATGTTTTTGAATCCCTAATCATTGATGTGAGGGTAGTTTATAGAGAATTATTTTTTTCATATGATAGTAATGTATTTTCTAAATTTGAAGGAAGAAGAATCTCATAGTAATTCCATAGATGAAGAGGTGATGAAAGATAATGGTTTCCATGGAGATTCTATTAGGAGATAGATAACTGATATTCCAAAATAGACATTTTTTCAAAGGAGTTTTTGTAAATGGATATACATGGGTGATTACTTTATGATAATCATAGATAAATATTTTTGGAGTATGTATGAGTGACTAGGATGTTCCATGGATCGAGGGTACAATTTTTATAGACCATGATGAAATATGAGGTGGTAGGGTTTGGGGATTAGTGAATAGTTTTTCTATAGGAGAATATAGAAAACTATGTTCCAAGAATATTATTACATCCATTAGATTATCCATTCTGGGATTAGGATGAAATCACTATGTACTGCATCACTCGGTTACCATGGGCTCGGGAGGATATTATGTTATCTAGATTACCATGGATCAGTTGATGAAATTTTTTCACTTCCATGTTATAAAGGGGTTAGGAACCACAATGTTTTGGTGAGGGATATAGATAATGTAATGTGGTTTCAAGTATTTCTAAGGTCCATTATATTGAATCTATAATCTCATTTTACCTCTTGAGTCTAGAGAATATTTAAGTGTTCTTTTGGGGTATAATTATTTCTAACACTTCATTCCACTCTCTGGGAGATGGGAGATGGAGTTAACTATAAAAATGTTGGATGATATTATGTGGTCATGTATCATTGTCTTCAGAGGGTCTTGGTTAAATAATTTACCCTTATTTGATTTTACATATAAATACATTTATAATTCATCAATCGACAAATACTCTTTTAAATATTTTTCATGGAAGACTATGTTATTACCTATTATGTAGGGCAGTGTTGGGGAGTCATTAGTTCTTGGTCTGTTTGTGTTGAGAAAATGAAATAGATTGTTCATGTTATTCATGAGAGGATGAAAGTATAAAAATTCTAGAATTAGTGTTACAATGATGATAGGAGGTGTCCCTTGGAGTTTTATTTTAGTGACCATGTGTGTTTAAGAGTCTCCCTTCAATTTTGAAAACATAGGGTTGGTAGGGTGAGTAACTTCTCCCATTGGATTATTAGACTTATCAATGTGTTAGGGTTTGTAGTTGAAGTGGATTACTACTTGGATCTCCCACCACAATAAGACAAGAATCACGACACTTTCAATGCCTTCAAGCTTCATCAATATATTAATGATGACACCCATGTCATAGACTAGGGATACTTTGATATTGATGATGAAACAATGTTCATGGAGCAGCCAAAAGAGATCTAGGATCATTTTCAGGAGGTTATTCATGGGGATAAAAATTTTACATCATGTTTGGTAGAGTAATGATGTTGTAGAGAGAGCATATGGGCGTGTGATATGTAGATATCATAGCAATACATTGAGTTGTTTTATATTTTGAAATGTCATTCTATTACAAGTTTACTATTTTATAATATTTTATTTTTCCAAGATGGTGTGATGTGTGTTCAATAATTTAGTATATAAATTTCAGAATACCTGACACATAATGAAGACATGATATACTATGAAATAATTAAAATCATGCATAGAATTCAATACCACCAAAATATGATAATATACTTACATGGGAGATGAAATTCATAGATTTTTATTCTGGGGTCACTATTTTGTGGTAGTTATTTATAATAATTGGTATGGTGTATATAATGGTTGATATTGTTTTGAGGATGGTTCTTTAGAAGGGAGGTGGTTTGAAACTACTGTGATATGATACATTCTAAGATGGTGGTGTGGATGGACCATTGAAATATGTGGTGGCTTGTGGTGGATGTACATTGATATAGTAATATAAATATGATTGATACATGGATAATGTTTTAAATTTGTTTGGTGTGTTTGGATTATGTTTGTGTTTGTATATAATTATATCCTTGAGAGGAATCTCATAAGTGGGATTTTAAGGCTTTTACCTCTTTAATATTCGACTAGGTTTTGATTTTTTCAGGGATATGATAGTTTGAGATGCATCTGATGCAACGGTCTAGACCGTCTAATCATTTACATTGTTGGATTTCCATAGACGGATTTTTTAGTGGAGGCATCAATGAATTATAAGGAATAAGAAGAAAGGAAATGTATTTTTATAGGCTTCTATGATATATATCATGTGGCTTCACTATATAAAGTCTTATTGAAAGGTGGAGATACCAGATGCGAAGTAATGGCTATATATTGGATACCAAATTTCATGTGGCTTCACCATATAGTGTGGAATGGTTATAATTGTAATTAGATATCAGGGAGAGTTTGTGTCAATATAAAATTCTCATAATGGCTATAGATCGGATACCGAATTTCATCCTAGAGTCCTAGGGTGAGTTTTTTTCAGTGGGGCGTGATATCAATTTAGATGTACCTATAAGGTTTAATTGGGTAGTGGCATATCCCCTTCTAGTTGTTGGGTTCTATATCATGTTGGTATTAGCTATACCATGTCCACTTCTCTTATTTTATCAAGTTTTTGGTGCACAGATAGATTCATTCCTCAGAGGTACCATTTACCAGCACCACAGTAGTGTGGTCCCTTGAACTACTCCATCATAGGATGATTTTTTCAACAATTCTAGGGCATAGATCACGTGATTCTCTAAGGTGTGGTGTTTTTATACTATATTTATATAAAAAAATTCTTGTTAAAACCTCTCATTCATCGATCATTTCTCTCAGTATATGGGTGACCCAAGTGTTTCCTTTTGAGACTATTCATCAATATTTTATTGGATTTGAACCTCTACCCTTGAGTATCAATATAATATAGTATATACAAAATTTAATTTATTATTTTCTATATTTTTTCACCTATTTATTGCCATTGAAGTTCTACTACCATGAAACCATTGGTTTTAATATCCTTTTCAAGGATATGTTATGTGGACGTTCTGATCTAGGATAGTATGGGTGTTATTATGTTTTTTAGTACTCAATGATATCATCAATCTTGTTCCAACCATGAAAATGGATAAAAAATACCTATTTTAGGTAGGGGATCATTCAATTATAATTTATGAACATTTTATGGGAGGTATTATGATATTTTAAATCATTTGGAAGATAGAATATTCATCCTATAAAATATAAATACTTATTTAAATTTAAATTGAATTGATAAGGGATGGAATCAAATTCCTTTTTACCTCATTTTATATTAATTTTTGTTTTATATGGGAGAGATTCCTTAATGAAAATCTTGTCCAGTTGAAGAGTTATTTATATTATTGTTTTTATGTTATTGGAGACCTTGTTGTTTGGGGAATTCTTATCCCCATAAATGTATTTTTATAATCATACAAGTGAACAATTTGTTTCACATGGAATTATGGCTTATGTGAGAATAACATGGAGTTAAAGAATTGGTGTTTGAAGAAATCCTTTTCCAAATGTGAAAATGGTTCTTAAATAAATGATATATAAATTCATAAATGTCTGATGTTTGGAGTAGAAGTGTGGTTGTGATGTGTTATATTGATGTGTGTTTTCTGTGTGTGTGGGATGCAATAATATATGGATATGGAAGTTTTTTGTGATATTAAAAGAGACTGTGATATGGAAAGTGGAAATGATTGTGAAATTTAGGCATTGTGGGGATTATTATCAAAATAATGGTGGGTGTTTATTGTAACGTGGTTTGTTGTCCTAGTTTCATAGGTATTAATGGAATAATTTGTTAATAGTGATATATTAAATGGTGTGGGCTAGTTTGGTAACTGTTTTATTATGGTTAATAAATAATTTCTTGATATGAATTATGTTTTCAATTGTGGATTATATTTAATGTTCAAATATGGGATTCATAATGAAACTTTCTTGTTAATTTGAAATATATAAAATGGATTAATTTTGGAAAAATATGAAATATGGAATGTTTCTTGAGGCTTAATATATGGGGTTTTAATTTTTTTATTGCAGTAAATGTTTAAGTGTTGTGTGGTTGGGTGGTGTTGTTATGAGATGGATTGACCATTGGTTATCGACCCATGGTTGGGCTAGTGTGTGACAATATTTATATCTCTGTGTGAATATTGTATTTTCATTTATATTTATGTTCATGCCACAATCATGTCTAGAACAGCATGCTAAAAAATGTTTTGGGGGGGGGGGTGTTTTTCCAATATTCTGAAGGATATAATGGATGGATGGGTACTAGATCTTCCCCACTCTCTCCTCCATGGGAGTCGTATATGCATGATATTTCATGGAAATAAGAAACAATTGAAACCATGGTTTTTGTTTTAAGATACGATGAAAAAAAATTATGATGGCAGCCATCTATAGAAGGGGGATGTCATGAGGTTATTGTTCTTCATATTCTTGATACCCTAATATTCTGGTTATGGCTAAGATCAGATGTGATTTCCCTTTTTTCTTTTGGTGGTATCTATTGTGAAGTGATGATATGGGTTTCTCCATGCCAGATATGATGTGATGTGACTACCCAAGTGTCTTTGGAAATGATGTGTTGTGATTTGATGGGCCAAGTGTATATGGGAGAGATATAATGTGATATTATATGAAATATATGGGAGCTCCATGATGTATGTAATTAGGGCGTGAGAGCAAATAATTATTGTCTAATTGGTTCCAGGGCCCCTTATGAATATTCTTCTTATTATATTATTTTAGTTTTTTGTGTTATTTGGTGGTAATTCCTAGGTGAGGATGGTATAGTATAGGTAACCTTCCTATTTATTGTTGGTTTTGTTGTTCTCTCATATATGTTTTTGTATTATGTTCATCACATGTGCTTGGGATACCTTTGGTATGTTCCTAATGGGTATGTATGTATCCTCCCTCTATGTATATACACACTATTATTATTTTTCTAGGAGTATTTGTATATTGTGCTTAACATTTCTAACAAGGAATTTAGAGATTCTATTGAGTCGCTACTATAGAACTTTTTATTAGGTATTTATTTGGATGTTCCTCATATCTATTTATTTTATTCATGAATTATATGATGGATTTGGTTTTCTTTTTAAATTATGTCATGGAGTTTTTTGTAGTGGATTTATCATAAATCCCATTTATATTATTATTCAGTGAAATTCCTCAGTTTTTCTAATACATTACTCTTGACATATAAAAAATAACCAAATTCATTGGTGGTTAATATAGGATCATACCTATCGTTATTCATACAAATGGGTGACAATTGAAATAAATCACTTGTGTAATTAAAAGGAACCCAATGATATAATATGTGTTTCATAGAACATTTTAATTGATAGTGATTCCCATATTTTTTTAAAAGACACCCAAGAAAAAACTGGGATTCATTCAATACAAATTAAATGACCTATGAAAAGAAAATTGGTTTTATAAGGATTCAATTATCGAAATATTTAATAATTTCATCATGTATAAATCCCAGAGTACATAAATGGGTTTCAAATAATATAAAGTAACTTTATAGGTTAAAAAATTCATTAAATATAATATAAAATATTTCAGTAACACTTATATATAAAGGTTATATGGTTAATTGAATAATTCCAAAAATTAAATCACTATTGAAATAATAATCCTCCATAGTATTTTAGAAAAAAAAATTAAAATATTATAAATTAAATAGAATTAAAATTTATTTTAAAATAATGTTTACTCAAATAAAGGGTGTATCATAGATAATACCAAAGATAAATTAAAGATGTGTTCATACATAAAATGTTACACTGATATTCTTTTAACAATTTGATAAAAATCCATATTGAAAATAGAAAAAAATATTTTAATTGAATCTGATAATATAGTAGAAAATAGAATTACTAAATTATTGGATCAAATATAAGTACATTTCCAAAACCATCGAAATAATTACAACATAGAATTTGGAGGTTTTATACCAAAATGATGGGATGAGGTTTTTTTCACATATAAGAGACACATTAGGTGAAATATGATTCAAGGAAAAATGAAATAAGGGGAATCAATATTTAAAACTAGGAATATACAAAGAATGTGAAGATAATTTTTATAATGAATAATAATTAACCATATGGATAATATTTTTTTAAAAAAATTTAATTTTAAATTGTGGCTGGATATGAAACGCGTACTGTTTGAAAAACATATTGATCGAAACCACTTTCGAGTTGGGTATCATTTGAATCAATGAAAACCGAAATAATATACACGACATGGTTATATAAACCAAATGAATATGTAAAAATACATTCGTTAGATAGCAATCACTCCATATTAATGGTATTAAGGTATACATTATGAAATATGTATCAATAAATTTAAATTGAGGTAATGAACCACTTTTCTTGCTTCCCTTCATAGTTGAATGCACTCTAAAATCAAGTATAGAGAACATAAATATCATAATCACCTATATTATAAACATTTTCATATACATAACCTTTAACAAACATCAATAATAATTATTCTCTACATATATATTTTCTAGTGAATACCGATTTTGGGATTTGGGTGTGGATAATTTTAACCATTTTGAACTAGTTTCATAACAGGTAAGTTGTTATTCTCTCTTCCCCCAAAGTTCATTAATCCATGTTCATAACATTTATTGTACTTTATGAATTAATATTATTTATTAATTTGAGTATGAAATACAATAATAATAGTATAGTGTCTAGTGTGGCTCAATTATAGAGAAATATTCACATGGGTTCTAAAATGAATTTCTTATATTATGAGTCCTCAAAGCCATTAAACATTTTTTTCTTAGGAGTTTGACATTATATGTTAGATTTATTATTTAACTAATATAATTTTATTAAAATAGTTATATATATATAACGTGTCAAAATAAATATTCATCTACATTTTATGATTTTTTTTTGTGATACATTGGGTAATGATCATGTATCATGGGATGATATGTATGAGTTTATGGATTAAAACTAATATATGAAGGGATTTTTTCCAGCATGTGATGATGTGGTGGTGGTTAAAAATTACATATTATTACGATATGTTCTATATTGAAGGAACATTTCAATAATTCCTTGAACTTTTATTATATCTATTAGGGATTTCGGGCCACTAGTATGGTCATCTGGTCCTTCAAGGCCTTTGGTCAACCCATGGCCTTTGGGCCACCTCAAGGCTTTTGGAAAACCTAAAATTGTACTTAATTGACCAAGAAGACTGCACAGTGAGAAGAATCTCTATAAGGTTTCTTAGTAGGTGAATCCACCAGAGTATAATCTAATAGACTTGGAAAAAGATAGGGTATTTCATTATCATTGGGACCAGCCTATGCGTGCACAGGAATCCTAGCCGAACAGCCATGCTAGGGTGGAGAGATGACATCACGATATAGAATTCTAGGGAGGAGTAGTTCCACATAATTATATTATGGGTGTA
This sequence comes from Viscum album, assembly GCA_963277665.1. Classification (NCBI taxonomy): domain Eukaryota; kingdom Viridiplantae; phylum Streptophyta; class Magnoliopsida; order Santalales; family Viscaceae; genus Viscum; species Viscum album. Next base: position 876,655,122 of record OY728153.1, on the reverse strand, counting down.
CTCTCTAAGAATTACGTGTCATGTAATATCTAAGCCTTTGCACCTTGTAAGGTTTCCCCAACATCCCATGAATGGGGGTTATCCAAAAATCAATAAAAAGAATTCTTTGATCCCTTCAGGATATATTATATCTATATTTATTATTTTAATCATATTTTCTTTTTTTATCAGGTTTATTTCCATGCTCTGATTTTTATTTGATCCCATTTTTTATGTACTCCCCATGTAATCATTTTAATTTTTAGCTTCTCAATGAGTTATTAAAGGTAATTATGGAGAAAAAAATAATTTTTTGCCTTTTAATATCATTTTGATGATATATAAACATAGTTTCCCAAATACACCTATTATCTCGATCCTTAGGTTCTATTTATTAGATATTTATTTTAAAAAACACATAATTATATGTGTATAGAGAATCAGTGTGTATAGTAGGTTTCCAATAAAAGGATTGTTATTTTTTATATTTTTCTATGAATGAATTAATTATATACCCTACAGATATGTATATGTATTAAGAAAATACTGAAATTTTGGTAAAGTATATGGAGTTTTGTCTCTATGATATTTAATTACTATCTCGATACTATATGTGTTCTTGGCCTTAAAAAATATTTACCCAAGGGTAATAATCTTGAAGGGGATTCATGGGTGTTAACTCAACCTATACCTATTTTAGGAAAAGGATGCCTTTCTAAAGTCCTAGTTTTATAGCCTGAGGAATATTCAGTATGAAATTAACAAACTCTTTTTAAATCATTGTTAAGGAATTGAAAAGAACGTGTGGATTGAAATCATAAGTCTGAAATGTCAATTCATAACATATATTGAAACCAAGAGGCTCATATGCTAGTATATAGATGTCATTTATAGGTTATTACTTCCAGGTTCATTATTCAGCATTTATTATTATTATTAATTTATTTATTCTCATAAATAATTTCCCCTTTATTTTAGTTAATGATGGGATATAGGAGGAATTATAACAACAACCAATGTAATAGGTTATGTGATGGTTTCATTAATGAGATGGACATACTGATAATATTGGGATTTGAGAAATTTAGTGATGTAATATCATTCTAACTCTTATTGCGACTAATAACATGAATCACATGAATTTACCATAATCTTATAAGAATTATAATGTTAATGTGATGAATTATAAAGTTGATGATGATTCCTTTTTGGAAAAATGCCTTATATATTTAGTGGATCTTCGAATCTTCTTATCCTGGAATGATGGATTAACAGCATTAAAATTTTATTCTCAATCCTATAATTATATGAGAATAGGAAAGACATACTAGATGTCAATTTTCATTAGAGGAAATGAAATCAATATTTAACATTCACAATGAATGTGAATCCAAATGGAAAAAATTGAATCTAGTGAATGAGAGTGGTTAAAGGATAATATTTTCAATAAATATCTTCCTCAAACTCTCCATAATATAATGGAGAGGGATTTAAATATATTAAAGAAAAAAATAAGATAAGTATCTCATGGAGTATGGGGAAAATATCACAATGATTTCACGGTATGTCTTCTTCTTTACCATTCATCCCAAATGCAATGCAGATTTCCCCTAAAATTGAATAATTCAAAATTTTCTAAAATATTTTGATATTAAAGAATTTTATTTCAATGTCTTTATTTTCCTATTTTACCTTAATGTAGAGATGTATATTGGCGACTCTGGGTTTATTTGAGGATTAGGAGTCAAAAAGTAGAAAATAATGTTTAATTTGGTTGGTTCAATGGAATAGTCCCATGGAATAACGAAAGGAAAACAAACCAAATTTCATATTTTGGGGATAATCATTTAAGAAACTATCTCAAGGGAATACATAGATGATGAAATTGTGGAGAATATGATCATTAATCTAATCTGTGTCAAAAGAAGATAAAGTGTCCTCTTAATGCAATAAATGAAAAAATCATTTATGTCGATGGTATTTATATTATCCAATATTTCAACTCCATGAAACATGAACATAATAAATTCCAGATCCAGAATCCATGGGTTATCATAGATAAAAAATAATAATAAACCCCATACCATGAGTGAATAAAAGGAATTATTCTATAAATATTTCTATTATGGATCCTAAAAAGGATATGGTTACTAGTATTCTAGTTATTCATTCAATAATATAGAACTTATTATTTGATTCTATTTCTATACATTCATTCATAAATTTCAATTTTATTAGAACTATTTTAACACAACATCAAAATATGGATGATGAGTAATTTTTGAGAAAAACAAATATGGGTATTTTAATTCTAAATTATATAATTTCTCCCAATTTATTGTTCATTAAAAGAACATCAAATTTAACCTTTTCAAACGTCTATTAATATATTTTGACACTATATTGGGAATTTATTGGCTGTCACTCAATAATGAAAACATAAAAAACCAAGAGTGTTAAATGACCATCAATATAAAATGTCTTCCACTAATTATATTCTAGTGTAAGGTAGAGGATGAAACTCATTTGAAATTTATCCTAAAAAATCAAAATTATTACCCTACGAGCAGGATTGTCTATTTCAGATTATTAAGACAATGAATAAATTCTTTCCTGAATACAAACCCATTGTGAGGTGTTGTAACAATGTATTCCCATACATAAATAGTATTTGTCCACCTAAAGGAGGGTTTTAGCTCTTAGTTGAACATATATGCTGAACTCTACCTATATTAGTGACTCCCTACCAAATTCCCAATATTGAGTTGGAATAATTCATGAATCAGTTACACGTGAATTTAATCAAGGGGTTTATACTGACGATTGCTTCAATGTGGGGTGTATCATCCCCCATCATCATGAAATATAATGTTTTAATGTTCATGTAAACATATTATAGAAAAAAATAAGTTCACAATAATGAACATGTTTCCCGAACCATAGATTGTTGACTTATTCAACGAACTATGTGGGGACCAATATATTTTTATGGTTGACCATAGGTCATTTTGTCACCAACTAAATGTACATAAGGAATATATTCCTAGATATACCATTAGAATATAGTTTAGACATTATGATTTTATAGTGATTCACTTCAGTCTCATTATTGATCCAAAATTCATCATGGACTATTGGAATAATGATTTTATAGATTTTCACCAGAAATCTTTTGTATTCTTCATAGATGATATTTTGATATAGTATAAAACTAAGGAGGATCATTTAGAGCATTTTAATACCATGATAATGATAAAGATAATGGAAATAATATATGATAATTATAGTAAATTAATTTTTTATATAGAGTACGTCTCAATTTTTGGGGAATGTTATAACCAATAATGGGTTGTTTCTAGAAGATTTTATGAAAAAGATAATGGATGAGTTGAAAAAAAATTTTATTGGAATCCGATGATTCTTTGGACAATATTGGTACTATCAATGAATTTTGAGTAACTTATTACGATTTTATATCATAATTAAGAATAAAACATAGAAGAGATTGATTTTTTTCTAACCATGGAATTTGAATAGTGCATAAAAGAATTAAAAAAGAGGTGTATACCTGCACCCTTACCCACACTATCCATAAGAGGGAAAAAAGTATTGAATGAAAGGATTTTGTTATGTATTAACGTATAATGATAAATATATATCATATACCACATGGTATTTGAATTTTCATCCGAAATAAATTCAATCCCAGGCTCTAATGTTTTATGTAAAAATATTTTCGCCGAAAATTTGGTATCCCTGTTATTATACATAGATTAGCAGATATATCAGAATAATCACAACAAAAATAATATATTAACACATAAAGAGTTTAATAAGAACCAATGAATATTTTTAGATCTGATTATGAATTATGACTACTCATTCAACATCCATCAAATGAAAGAGAATAATGTTTAAAATTCTATAAGTTAAATATTGTTTTAACATTATACAAGATGATTATTTAGAGGGATTTGATCAAATTAGAAAAGAAAACTATGGAAATTAGAATTATAATGTACGGAAATTAATTATCCATTTTTAAAAGTATTTTACAGCAATCCATGTTGTATAAAATAAAATACACTCCAAGGGATCATAAGGAAATACAGAAGAAAGTGAATTATATAAGAAAAGGGAAATCCTCAAAGTAAAAAGTTTATGAAGAAGTATTTTTATATTATTATTCAACACTATGTGAACCATAAAATCCTAATATAAATATTTAGTTGTTAAGATATGCACGTAGATAGAATTTATATATCCATCTATGGAGAAAAATGATTTACCAAAAATTTACTGAAAACAATTTGATGGAAAAATAATGAATGGGATTAGAAAATAGACATCACTGATCCTGGTATGTAAGGAAGTGAAGGGTAATATTTTTAAATTCAGTGGGATGATATAAGTATTACCCATTTAATAAGGAAATAAGATAATTTCTCTATTGTTTTTTACCGGACATCTTTATACATCAGAATGATACAATTTCATGTGGGTTGTGGTCGAATATCTTCCAAAGGCTACTCATTGAATTTATATATTAGAGGAATTATTTCACCATCAACATGTATGGATATACAATAGAAAAATGGTGAGACTATATCGGACACAAATATATATTGTATTAAATCAATGTATAAGGATTAACTCGTTGTTAAGGAAATACATGAACATTCCATAAACAAATAATTGAAATTTGTTACATATTCTCACCAAAAATGTATTCAAAATATAAGGGAATAGTCAAGAAACTTGACGAAATGTTATGATATTACATGATAGACTTCCAAAAAGGATGGGATCAAAATCTATATCCTTTTATTTTCTTTTCCCGTAATTACTTCTACGCAAGCATCCAAATTACACTATATGAATCCCTTCATTTCAATTGATGTATAACACATGTGATTTAGGGTTAAATAGTATTTTTTGACATGAAATGGTCCAAATATTAGTATAAAATTTCAGGATCATTTGGTGTCACTTTAGGGTATTTTATACTTGATAGAAAATATGTGGTGATAACCATTGTAGATGCATTGAGTCTATGAATGGAGAAATTGAATTCACTTGCATATCTCTAGGGAAGAGTATCATGAGATTTTTTAGGAAGCGAAAGTGATATCCCAATTACATATTCCCATTCAAGGTTTATAATCTTAATTGATTTGTTTCATATCAACTGTCTATCCTACAAATCATTTCAGTATTACATGATGTTTTTAAAATATATCTGATTAGAAAGTACATTTTATAACCCTAACATTTACTATGTTTGGAGGTGGAATAGTTTTACCATGATCTCTCCTTTTTGGATAATTGAGTGAAAATATTATATTATAGATATAATGTTGTGTGAAACCTGGTAAATAAACATATCAAATTATAATTATGGAACCATATGTATGTGTAGGTGATATGGGATTTGAAGGAAACAATAATTCCTAAGCACCCTAACCATTTTTACCATAGTGTAAAAAAGGAAATTTTCGGGATTAAAATTCCTAACAGGGATGAATTTAACAACCTATAATTATATCAATCCAATTTTCCAATTTTATTATATAAATTTATAATATTTTTTTAATTTTTTTTATATAAAGTATATGAACCACATAATTGAATGGAAAAAAATTATAATGAATATTTATTTTAAAGATAAATATATCCATATTAATTTAATGTATTATAATGGGATACAAAATATAATACAAGATTTCTATAATATAAAATTTTAATTTTGTCTATCCCCTATAATAGGAACACTCACAGACAACACTGTATAAATGGAACAAAATATTAGTAGTGAAATAATAATTTTAAAAAGAAAATATATATAAAAATTAGAGAGAATAGTACTAAATGATTAATGAAAGAAGTATGAGGTTTTAATTGTGGTATGAAAACCCATATGTTCATCAAAAATATTACCCTTGAAATAGTAATCAGATTGTTGGAATAATAATCTCGACATTTGAATAATATCTTAACAATTTTATTAATAACCACACTAATGTAATTATAAAATGACATTTAAAAATCTAATAAAATGAATTTATGAAATATTTATATAATTATATATGTTAATAAATATATAAAAAAATAATAAAATATGTTTTTTATTTTTGTAAAATTGTTATATTTTATTTTTATTATTATGACAAATACAATGGTAAAAATAATTCTTCTCAAAATATGTATGCATAAAATTACCTTAAATTTCCTAATATTAATAATGAAATTCTATGTTACCATAAATCATTTTTCAGGGTAAAAATATATCATATAATTAATATTTTGATTTTTAGAATATATAACTATTTTAAATAAAAAACAAATTTCTGTAATTATGAATTTTTTTTAAAGTGTATTTTTTTAATATAGAGGTAGAAAATTATTTGTCATTTTTTAGTTCATTTCTAAAATGATAACATTCTGTTTAAGAGTGAAATGCAAAAAAATACATGATATTTACAATTATAAGATAAATGTATGAATTTATTAGTCATGAATGATGTATGAAACAGTTATCTCAAACTCACATGTTATAATTACCTTAAGTAATCATAAAAATCAATAATAATTTAATTCATGAGAAAAAATAATATACTTCTGTATATAATATTAACAAACACCCCTAACCTCCACTTATTAATATAATCCCTCACCTACACCTCTCCTCACACTTTCTAAGCCTCAAATAATTCTATATCTCTACCCAATTCTCTTCCCAAAACTCCCCAGCATTCCATAGTGATACTTTTCTCACAATAAACCATTCCATAGATCCTTGAAGGATATCCTAAAAGGATATAACTAATGGAAGAAGAAAAATATCAACTAAACCTCTTTCAATTATATTCTTATTCAGAATAACTCTTTGATTTACATCCCCCATGACATAATAACATCTATATCATATATATACAGATATGTTATTGTTATGACTGAATATTCACATTCTCATTTTCCATGATATAGATATGAAAGATGGACTAGAGGGTAGGTGAATAGTCCTTCGAAACATTTAATCGTATTTATAAAATTTTCATAGTAATAATTAATAAAAAAAAGATAAATGTGTGTGTATTGTTAAAATATTTTACAAGTGGAATAAAAACTTAAAAACAACATAATTTTTATAATAGTTTTATCAAGGTAATATTCATGTCAATCTCCTATAAGTTATTGAGAATATATTTACTCACATAAAAAAATTTGGAATATATGTTTTACATGTTCAGACTCAATGTACTCAATTATATAATACATCATAGCATTATCTTCTATGGGTTGAAAAAGAAATCCATGATTTTTATAAGGAGAATCCATAACTAATCACTCTAGGTTTTTTCAGTTTTAATAGAACTTATGTAATTCAATTTTCATCTATTGGAAATAATTAGACCCTAATTTTTAATGTATGTATAAATATTTGGGGAAAAATGAATTACAAAACATTCAAAAAAATAAAAATATCATGTATCAAGGAAAATGTCGATAATGGAAATATACATTGAAAAAAGGACTTTTTCACTTCAATAAATGTTTCACAATATGAAAAAATGGGAAACTAGGGGAAATATAGTAATTTAGATACAATGAATCAATGTCGATTTCAATTTCATTCTTTTGTTTTCCACAACATTATTTATATCCAAAAACATTATGACTATTTTTCTTCTATCATAAATTTTGCGAATCATCACAAAATGGGTTGTTCCTATATCATCAATTATTTATTTAAACAAACAATTAATAATAATTATCGAAACATATTACCAATGAAATTTTTATATATCAAACTTTATTAATATTTATGTTTATTCCTATCACCACGAGAAACCAACAGTCAAAAAATGGCATGAAGGGTATGACATTAACCTCATTAAAGTAATTTATATAAAACTACAAGTTGTAGGATACATAATTGTCATGAACCGTCCCCCAGGGCATTTTTCAGGACTACCCCAAGCCTGCCTCCAATAAGCCTGGGGTTGGCGACTAGCGTTGAGTAGGCACTTCCCACAAATGGGAGGAAATAGCCTACGTACCTATACACATTTACATAACTGCAGGACAAAATTTATGAAACTGAAAACACTAAGCAAACAAGTATTCATACCACTATGATAACAAAAACATAGTGTGATAGTAAAAAACTAAAAATTAAATGGGGCCAAAATACGAGACCAATCAAAAGGAAAAGTACGTTCTCCTGAAACCCATCTGAAGAACACCATACCTGAAGGGTAGGTACATAAAAAACTATTTGAAATTTCTAAAGAACACCTCATTTTTCAGGCTTGTCACTAATCACCACCAATCCTCGGTCTACAAAGAACTCCACCAAAGTTTTGATCATCCGCACAAGTCACGACATGTGCCGGAAGAGCCCATGTAGGGGTATGTAAAACAATAATCAGTAGGGACATCAAAACTATGAAAGAATATAACCCTAAGAAGTACGCATAGTATACCAAAAAGGAAACACACGAAGTTCACTACAAAGTAAACACATTAAATACACCAGAAAAAAGCACAAGAAGTACACCACTAAGGAAACACAAAAGGTACCATTAATATCTTCATCTCACACAAGCATATGTCTAAATCACGAAGAGATGTATTTACAGATGTAGTCCATAGATCTTCAAGTCTCTCTGCCACTTGAATATTTGGTTTCACACAGAGAATTGATGGTGCATGGACAGTTGATGGAGCTTGGAGTGTCGATGGCGCACAGATTGTCAGTGGTTCACAGAGCATCGATGGTTCCCAAAGCAGTGATGGCATCTGAGATGTTGATGAATCATGGAGTGCTGATGGTTCATGGAGGGTCAATGGGGCCCAGAGTGTCAATGGATCACGGAGCATCGATAACGCACAGAGCGTTGATGTAGAATGATGCGTTGATGGTTCAAGAAGCCACCGATGTAGTCACAAAGATCACATAGTCATCAAGATCACATAGTCACCATGATCATCTAGTCCCCATGATCACATAGTCGGAAAGTTAACAAAGGCACACATAGTCATATGATACAACTCGTAAAACGCTCTTTCTTGCAGAACCTACTCCTCGAGCCATTATGCCGTTAAAAATTTTCAAGAAAAACTTAGTTACATTATATCAACAGGACCTTCTCATCTCAGGGGTCTTAACCCTGCAAATGAATCATCCAACAGACACAAAATTTGATAGATAATACTAGTTTAGTAAAAAGGGGACACTCTAATCTGATTTTGACCCTACCCAGCCCCGCCCGATGGGCTTCTCCAATTGGGCCACTAGACCATGCGGTCTAGCCTGCTGGGTTGCCAGAGCAGCCGTGTTCTCCAGCCTGACCCATGTTTTGTAGGTTGGTTCTATTATACCAAACATGGCCCACCCAGGTAGCATCCCTCTGATCTCTATGGTAACTTGACCACATGACAATCCATCTCCCCAAGTCAACACAGTCGGACCACATTTCACATGGCCTCCCCTTCACCATAGGATTCAACATATGTCTCATTCAAGTAGCCTCCTGCTACCACAGTCTCCTGTCGTGGATCCTGTCTGCCGCCCACATCTTGTGTTATCGTGTGCTCCTCATCTGTCACGATCCCACTGGACCATGTCTGTGGGCCCCACGGAAACCCAACCTCCCATTGGGTTGTGTGATTCCCTTGATACCCACCTCCTTTCTAGCAGCCCAACATTCATTTTTCCTTCCACTGTGATCATCCTCTTACATACTGCACTACCATAACCCCTCTGCAATGTCGTCGAGGATCAGAGCCTTCAGTCTCAGATCATCTCTCCATGGATCAGGGGTCCAATGATTGATCTCTCACATAGGGTATCAAAGGGTGAAGAATAGATGATGAACATGATAGATTTAGTGGGAAGATTAAGCACATGAAAACCCAAATAACTAATTTTGGACTTGCCCGTTGAGCCTTGATCCATTTGTGTTAGAGGGATCATGAAGAAACAAACAGTAGAATAATCCCCATGATCTATTCCCTTTAATCCTACAATAATTATCGACCCTGCAAGAATGATTGAACCACGTATCCGTCTATCCATTGTTTGGTTTGTGTTCTATGTTTGATTCTATGGAGGGGAAATGAAATGATGAAGAGATCGATACCCTTCCATGATGATTGGATCAGTCATTGATGAAGAATGGAGTTCTGTGTCCCCATCAATCCTTGACCCCCCCAACATTAATCGTTGAGAGAGATTTTCCTTCTCCTTCCCTAAGGGGAATTACATGTTTGTGGGGATAACCTTGAATCCCTATAACATGGATTATACAAAAAATTATATCACCATTTCTTCAACACATAACAACTGAAAAAAATATTTTTGTTAAATATTTTCATAACGTTCACGTCCAAAAACATACTTGTTCAGTCGACCCGTGCTAGTCAATGTTTGGAATCACCTAAGGAAATCACCCCCTTACGAACTCAATGGTGGTCACGAATTTCCAATAATATTTACCGTATTTGTGTTGTTAGGATTTCAAAATAAAATAATATATGTCCAATAATTTTATTTATAATTATGTCCTTGGTTAATTATCTTATATATTACCCATGCCAACCAATGTCAGATTGGTCATAGGGTAAATCCACTACATTGAGCTCAACAATTCCCCCATATTTCAAACCTGGTAACCCATTTAAGAGTTATTTATCTTTTTTAGAAAAGTCTTATGTGTGGGCTTTTCAAAAATTAGCATTTCAACCAATCATTTCTGTCACCCTAGGCCTTATAATTATACTTTATCTCAGCTCCTGATCATGGTATTTTCCCAAATAACTTATCAATATAAAATTGTAAAGGTTTGAGTCAATATATTCTCCCCAACATGGGTTTTTACTTCCCCAATATCCAAAACAAGGGCTATTCAACAAAATGGTGAGATTAATGAGAATGAATCTGAGTCTCCGAGTCTCATATACTCTCCTAGATATTATCATTCTATAACCAAACGCACATCAAGGTATTCGACAACCCATGGCGGATCTGCTCTAGTTGATCCTCTATCTCCACTGGGTACTCGCAAAAGTCATACCATCATCAATGCCATGAATTCCTCATTCGATGATGTGTGGTGGATCATGCATGTACCTCCTCAATTGTGACATGTGGAAGACATCATGCAACCTAGCCATTATGCCACCTCCCCAATTCTACTTTGAATCTAAAAACGGCTGAGGAATATCAGAGAAAACATTATGCCTTGACAAAATATATGAAATACACTTCCAGGTGAGACCGGAAGGAACACATGGCCTACCTCCTTGAAATCCAAAGTTCTTCATCACCTATTAGAATATGACTTCTAGTAGCTATGTATAGTCTTCATAAACTCTTAGATAAACTACACCATCTATGTGGTTTCCTGCACCAACTCTGGGACCATGAATACTGACACTTCTGGTTCTCTCCAGTGAAGTGGTGACCTATAGAGTTTCACGTACAAGGTCCCAAATGGTTTCATTCCAATGGTGGAGTGGTAGATCTTATTGTACGCAAAATCTTCCAAAGGATGGTGATCCTCCCTATAATGTCCAAAGTCTAGGATGCAAGCCTGTATAATTTCCTTATGAACTTCTATGGTCCTCTCCATCTGGCCATCCTTCCAGGGATGAAGCACTGTGCTCAATATCCACTGAGTCCCAAATTCCTACATCAATACATTCTAAAACTCGGATATAATGTGAGAATTTTGATAAATTAATATCATTAATGGGAATCTATGGAGTCGAACTTTCTTCTACACATAGAGGAATCTCAAGATCTCTACAGAGATATGCTCACAGATTGGTAGGATGTGGGTCGACTTGGTGAGTCAGACAATGATCAACCAGATGGTATCGTGTCCCCTAGATATGCATGGAAATCTCATAATTAAGTCTATCATTATCCAATACCACTTCATCTCTAGAACCACTATGGGTTGAGAAATACTGTCTCAAACCTCGTTATCATCCTTCACCTGATGGAATGTGATAAATCTAGAAATGATCGTGCTCCCCACCTATTGAATATTTATCAGGGACATGACCTGTGGACATCTGATCATGTATATTATCACAGCCAATGTCTCCATGTGGTGCCTCCCTTACTCACTATAGGTGTGTAGGGGTGAAATCCATAAAATTGAGGTAACCTAATATATATATATCCACAATGGATATGTGTAACATGGAAGACTAATCCAATGACTCACTCAGGAACATAAAGATTGATCTTTTACAGAGAGTGTATTCCATTGTGATCCCCTTCCTAAGTGTATAACCAATCTCAAATTCATAGTCCAAGATGATCCTTAGGCATCATTCCTATCTCATGTACTTATCAACCTAATAGAAAATATACTTGACACTCTTATGGTCATAGTAGATCACAAATCTCTCTCCATCAGGTACTGTTGCCACATATTCAATGTGAAGACTAAGATTGCAAAATCCCTAACACGGGTCACAGAGTTCTTCTCACACTACCTTAATTGGAAAAAACCATGTGTAATTACTATGTGACCCTGAATCAGGAAACAACTAATCTCAGTCCCAGATACATCACAAAACACCACATAATCAACACCCTCCTCCGACAATCTCTTTGATGGGAGTTCTTATCAACCTCTACCTTATATCCTGAAATCTCTTTGGGAACTTCTTTATCCATAATAAGGATGACCCTTCTATAAAAATCCAGTCAATGGTTCGGATACTCTTGAAAAGTTAGGTACAACCCTTTTATAGTACTCATCCAATCCCAAGAAACTCCACACCTCAGTAACACTCTAGGGTGGCTCCCAAGCAAGCACCACCATAATATTTTCCCGACCTACGCAACTCCAGCCTCTAAAATGATGTGTCCCAGAATGTGGACCTCCTAAATCCAGAGATAAAACTCTAAGAGATCCCCATAAAGGGGGTGCCATCGTATTCTATCTAGGATCATCCTCAAGTGTATTGTACGCTCCTCCTTAGACGCTGATTACACTAAGATGTCATCCATGAAGACCATGATGAACTGGTCTATGCAAGGATGGGATAATTTGTTCATTAGTCCCATGAAAACTAAAATTGTTTTATTAATTCCAAAAAGCAACACTAAGTACTGATTGTGTCCATAAAAACATCTAAAATTAATCTTTAGGAATTCCTCATATCTCACTCGAAGCATGTGATAAACAGATTTGAGCTAAATCATCAAGAACAACCTCTCTCCCTTCATCTGATCGAAGAGGTCATCAATTCTAAATAGTAGAAATATATTCATCCCAGTCACCTTGTTCATGGGTTAGAAGTCCACACATAATCTCAAGATACCATATGCCTTCCTGAAAAAAAAAATTGGGGTTTCCATTGGTGAAAAGCATGGTCTCATGGAGCCCTTCCTCTCCAAGTCCTCATACTATAACCTTAATTCATGAAGCACCACAAGATGCATCTGATATGTAATTGTAGATATTGATGATTTCTTGAGGTACAGATCACTGCTGAAATCCAAATACCTATGAGGGAGTAGTCCTAGAACATATTCTATAAAGACGTCCTCACACTCATTCACTAGTATAGGAAAATAAGGACTCATATCATCTACTACTATAAGGGTAATTCTAGCCAACTAGTGTGTGATTGGATACACCATCATACATGATATTCCATCCTAGGCATCTTGGGTTTCCTTTTTTCCGATAAGGAAAAATTGGGTCCCATCTCCATGGAAACACCTCAATATATGCCAAAAATAGTGAATCTCGTCATGAATTGTAGATAACTAGATCATATTGATAATATCATCATAATTCTATGAAAAATTCACCAAGAGATACCAACTAAAAACTCTCACCACCTAGAGTAATGGGACACTATCAGCACTAATGTGTGATCATCGATTTTCCCTGGTATGATTTTCTAAGTATAGGTATCGAGTCAATGGTTCCACTAGAATATCCGAGTCTTAAACAAGTATCATGTTGAGAAATTAGCGACTAGCATCATATATCTATCAAAACTATATATATGGTGGAAAATACATAGATCATAACTCAAATAATCTATATATAACTGGGGTCACAGGTCTCCATCACCTTAAGCTAGCCTCGTCCATGACCACCAGATTCCTAAGACCGTGGTGAACCACCTAGGTGTGGGGGTGGTTCCAAGTCAAACCTCCACCCACCAATTTCTGATCTACCCTCTCATCTTTTACACCTACCACCCTGCAGACCACCATGATCATGCCACCTCCTCTTCCTTGGCGGTCACTTGACCATCTGCAAATCATTTGCACGATGAGCCAGTCAATCTCAATCATTGTGTCCTAGACCACTGCATGTGTAACACAACCTTTTTTTCAAATAACTCACTCTACCATTGTATCCTCGTACTGATGATGTCATGTCCCGGTTCATCCACTAAACTGTCAGATCCTCTTGGATCCCTTCTTTAGCTATCAACTACCTACCACTGGTGACTCAACTACATAGTTCCTACTAGTAGCTCCCTCCACTAGCGTCTTCTCCAACAGAAATATCTCCATGAGAAAATATCACTCTAGTACCCCATGATATTTAGGGATGGTAACAGATAAAATTGATACCCTAATCTCTTGGAAACTCTCCTTATCAATGGATTGCGACATAAATAATGGGTACTCCACCATATCTATTGTAACGACCCAATATTTTTGAGTAGTATATTAACTTACTCTTATTTATTTAATAAGATGTTAATGATTAATGCAGAAAGAGGAGTCGATGGCTTCATCCAGTAGACTCAACCCTTACGAAGCCCACTTATCAGAGCTTGGGAAGGAGGTAGCATCTGTGAGCTTCGCTTTTGACCAAGCCCAAGCCGAGCTCCAGCGTGTCAAGCTTGAACGAAAACGCTTGCAGGAGAAGTTCAAGTTAGTGGAGATTGCTACTAGGGAAATGTTATCTGAGACTCCCTCAGATTCTCTCACCATAGCACACCTTACACTTAGGTCTTATGCCAGTGTTATAAGGGGCTATGTGATGAGACCCTAGTTTCCTTGTGTAATCCTTTCGGGTGAATAAATTGAGATTTCTTCCTTTAGTGATGTTTGTGAAATTTCAAATGTCTAGATAATTTTAGAATGTATTTTATTGATGAATTTTGAAAAAGGGATATTTTGAAATATTTATGTAAACCCTAAATAACTAATGATGTGTAATGATTTTCAAAAAATGGTCTTCTACAAAAGTGTTCATTAAGGAATTTGGAGTCTAATAAGATCAACTTAATTTTTGATGAATAGTAAATTATGAATAGTGATTTTACGCTTAGGATTAGTAATATGACCAAATGGATTAGTAATTTCACTCAAAGAAAGTTTTAATATAATTTAGACACCTAGATTAAGTAATGTGATTCAATAAAATGGTTAAATAATGGTTTCATAAATTATTATTCAAGTATTAGTTTTTTCGGATGAATAGTGTTTTTTAATTATAAATTTAATTAAAAATAATTAGAAAATTATTTTTATAAAAAGGACTTTATTTTTGGACTCAGAGCATCGATATTATGTTAAGGTAATTTTTGGGGATTTTTCTGAAAAAATGAATTTTCGATGAATAGTGTTTTTATTTAAAAATTAAATTAAAAATATTTAGAAAATTATTTTAATAAAATGGATTTCATTTTTGAAATCAGATCATTGATATTTGGTTAAGGTGAAATTTTGGGGTTATTCTGAGAAAGTTGAATTTTCAGTGAATAGTAAAAATACAGTTTTAGGGTTTCAGTATGTTTAATGACATCATAATGGTGTCATGATGATGTCATGAGATCTTTTGAGGGTTGGCCGGCCAAGGGTGATGAATTATTGTTTTGGGGGCCCCATTTGGCCTAAATCCATGATAAATGCCAAGGGAGAGCACATGGGTTTGAGAAAAGCACATGTGAGGTGTCCCTTGGCCATTAATGCTTTGTCCCCTCACTTTCCCTATAAATACCCACCCTTTCCTCCCTTAGTTTTCACTCCCAACTCTCCCCCAACGAAGTTCTGGTCTTCTTACCTTCCAAAGAGTCCTCCCAAGGTGCCCCCAAGCCCTCGAGGTCCAATCCTTTGAGTTTCAAGAGTCACATTTTAAGGTAAGGGATCCGACCCCTCTCTTTCTTTTCAAGCAATCTCTTTTATGTCATTTCTTTTATACTCGAAGTTCTTATGTTGGAGGATGTTCTTTTATATTCATCCTACTGCCTATTTCATGTTCATATGATGAGAGACCCCCCTTTCTCTCATCAATTCGTTTTAAGAATGTTTAAGTGACGTCGTTAGGCTGCCGAATTTTTAAGGGATTCTTTCACCCTTCTCATTTTTCAAGTTCGATTTTCATGTCAAGTCTTTCAAGTTCCTTTTTATTATGTTTGGGTATGATCTCTATATCAATCATACTGATATCTTATGATCATATGATGAGGGACCCTTTTTTGATCTTGTCAAATCATTTTCTTTTGAAGTTAAGTGACGCCGTAAGGCTGCCGAATTTTCATAAGAGAAATCTAATATTTTTCCTTCCATGTTTTTCATTTCAAATGGTATGTCCCTAAAATTTCATTACCATGTCAATATGTCCTTATTATTCTTTTACCCTACTGTTTTATGGATCATTTGTGAGTGGGTGACCCATTTCCCCTTTCATTTCAATGTTTTCTAAAACCCCGAAACATAGCGGTTATGCTGCAGAATTTTCCCCTCAAAATGCCTCTCTCTTTTCTCAAAAATTATTTCATGTTATAAAGTGAATACTCAAAGATCTTATTTCTACAAGGGTATTCACATATATATCAAAATGTTCCATTTTAAATTCTGGGATTTACATACATGAGACCCCCTTTCCCTTTCCGTGGGTTTAAAGTGACGTAAAGATCATGTCTTTAAAGCAGTTTTTAAAACGTTATGATTATGAAATGAAACCCATTTATTTTATGCTATGTGGGTTACTTATGAAATGTTTGATGATGATATATGTGGCTCACATGATAATAAAGGCAAATTTAAGGGTGCGCCCTGATAGCGGTCCAATGCATTGGGTAATGATGTAACCACTAGAGATTACAATTTTCACGATACCTTGGTGAATAACCTTGGTAATTTTCAAATGACACCTTGGGGATGGACCTTGGTGATATGTTCATGATTGTATATGTTAAATGATGTAGCCACATCTTCAAGTTATGAAAAATGTTATTTTTATTATGAAATGCCTCATGATTTCTTTCTCATGCCTTAAAGTTCTTTTCATGTCCTTATTGAAGTATCTCAAGTTCACATGTAAAATGTTCCTCTTGTTTCCCTTACTGGGCCTTCTGCTCACCCTTTCTTTTGATGTATGTCCCCAGGTTATGAGATGCAGTAATGAACCTAGAATGAACTTAAGGAGACTCCTTTCAAGTGTTTAAGAAGATTGTTTTATGTTTTTTTTATGTATTATGTTCCTGGTTTCCAAGACACTAGACCTTAAAGATCCTTAGTTTTGTGTAATGTAATGAAAGTTTATGTTATAAAATGGTGGGATGCTATAGTTGGTATCAAAGGATGGTTTAGTTATTTGTGGAAATTAGGATATAAAAACTTTAGGAAGAACCCTATAGAAAAGTTTAAATATAGGAAAACTTCCTAGTATTTTGGTAAGTATTGAGTAAGTGGTCTATCAAACAAATACATCCATGTCTGGATACGAGCAGGTAGAGGCGGCTCTGGCACAGATGTACATAGGGGTAAAACCCGAAAACACCGCTTTGAGCTAGACTCGAACGGGAACTGGTGCACGATAACGAGCCTTGCTGCACTCTTGGTTATGACACTCCCGGGGGATATGTTTGGTTAATCACATGATTTTTATGAATCATTATGAAGGAATTATAGAGAACTATAATTGTCTAAGCACGAAGTCTTAGTTAAAATATTCATAAATGAAATAAGTTTCTCACTAAGGTTTTATTCTTTTCGAAAATGGCGGGCAATAGGAGAAACCGTGCCAATGGTGACCGCAATGCACCATGTGCTGACGGCCCTCCGATGGAAGCCGGAATGGAAACATTCATGCGAATGATGAACCAACTGACTCAAGTTATGAGTAATAACTTGAATCAAGCTGAGAGGCCGACCTCACCACGAAGGGAACAACTTTCTGTTGAGTCCTTCATGCGTCAACGACCGCCAACATTCAGTGGATCTACTGACCCATTGGTTGCGGAACAATGGATAAGCTCCATTGAAAAGATCTTTTCTGTACTTCATTGTTCGGAACAAGAAAAAGTCACCCTTGGTGTTTACCGCATAGAGGGAGAAGCTGATCAGTGGTGGTCACTGATCAAAAACACGAAGCCACGAGGAGAGATGGAAGCTATGGAGTGGGAATAATTTCGAGGGATTTTCTTTAACAAGTATTTCCCTCGTTCCATGAGGACGAAAATGGAGAAAGAGTTTCTCGAGCTGAAGCAGAAAGAGAACAAATCTGTCGGAAGCTATGAGATGAACTTCACAAGGCTTTCCCGTTATACCTCAAGCTTTGTCATGGACCCTAATGGGAAGGTTTATAGATTCTTTGGCGGACTACGACCACATCTGCAGAAGAATCTAGCCAACATGGACTATGATAGCTATGAAGAAATAGTTCGAAGTGCTATGAAAGTTGAACTAGAGTTTGGGGAGACACAGTGGTTTCACAAATCTAATGAGAAGAAGAGAACTCTAGAACCGATCCTGGGAAGAAGTTTTGATCAGGAAAGAGGTGGAAAGCATATGCAACATGCCACATGCAATAAATGTGGGAAGAAGCATCCGGGGAACTGCTTGATCGGAAGTGGAAAGTGCTATAGGTGTGGAAAAGAAGGCCATATTTCTCGGAATTGTCTTGGTGATGTGAAGCCTCAACTTCCCAACACTAACGACAGAGGAAAGATGGTTCTGGCCCTACCCGAAGTCACATGCTTCAAGTGTGGACAGCTTGGGCACTTTGCTAATCAATGTCCAAATCCGAGGGCGGTGGAGGGGAATCACCATCAACCTCAGCAGAGGCCAAGGGAGCAAGGTCGTGCTTTCGCTATCACAAAAACTGAAGTTGAAGTTCCGAACGATGTGGTAGCAGGTACTCTTGTTGTCCTCTCAAAACTAGCAAGTGCTTTATTTGATTCTGGTTCTACGCATTCCTTTATTTCTTCCAAGTTTGCATAGAATATAGAATCAATCCTAGAATTGCTTGAGGTATAGTTGTCAGTCAAGACTCCAAGTGGGATTATCCATGCATCAACAGTGTTTAGAGACTCTAGTGTTTACTTTGGTGATCACAATCTTATCGCAAATCTAGTAGTCATTCCCATGATGGAATTCGACGTTATACTAGGGATGGACTGGCTCTCAAAGTATAATGCTAAGATCAAATGCAGAAGTAAGGAAATCTCAGTAGTCTTGAATGAACGACCTACAGTTATCTTCCGAGGAGAGATATCCCGAACTGATCCCTATCTAGAAGCACCTCCTATAGCTTTCTTTATGGAGTTAATCAGTGATGATGAAGAAGGTAAATGGAGCATACAAATTGAAGATGTTCCGATTGTTCAGGAATACATGGATGTATTTCCTGAGGAGTTACCTGGACCTCCCCCAGAAAGAGAGGTAGAGTTCTCCATTGAACTCGTACCTGGGTCTCAACCGATATCAAAGACTCCATATAGAATGGAAAATGTGGAGCTAGAGGAGCTAAAGAAACAACTCCAAGACTTGTTGGAGAAGGGGTTTATCCGACCGAGTGTGTCTCCTTGGGGAGCACCAGTTCTCTTTGTGAAGAAGAAGGATAGATCAATGCGGATCTGCATTGATTATAGAGAACTGAACGGGATCACAGTGAAGAACAGATACCCTCTTCCAAGAATTGATGATGTATTTGACCAACTTCGTGGGGCTCAATTCTTCTCTAAGATTGACCTTCGATCTGGTTATCATCAACTGAGGGCGAAGAAGGAAAATATTCCAAAGACTGCCTTCCGATCAAGATATGGGCATTATGAGTTTACTGTTATGCCCTTCGGCTTGACTAATTCTCCTGCTATTTTCATGGATTTGATGAATAGAGTCTTTAAGGACTACCTTGATAAATTTGTGGTAGTTTTTATTGATGATATTTTGATATATTCAAAAAGTCGTGAGGAGCATGAAAATCATCTAAGGGTTATTTTGAAAACTCTACGGAAGGAGAGGCTCTTTGGGAAGTTCAGAAAGTGTGAGTTTTGGTTACAACAAGTGGCTTTCTTGGGGCACATCGTAACCAATGAAGGAATCTCGGTTGACCCTGCAAAGACAATGGTTGTGGAGGAGTAGCCTCAACCCACAACAGTAACTGAGATTCGTAGTTTCCTTGGTTTAGCGGGATATTATAGGAGGTTTGTGAAAAACTTTTCACGGATTTCTAATCCACTAACCAAGTTGACTCGAAAAGGGGTTAAGTTCATCTGGACAAAGGAATGCGAGGAAAGTTTCCAAGAGCTGAAGAAGAGATTGGTTACTGCACCTGTATTAACACTACCCTCTATCGGAGAAGGATTCGTTATTTTTAGCGATGCGTCTCTGAAAGGGATTGGGTGCGTCCTCATGCAAAATGACAAAGTAATTGCTTATGCATCTCGACAGTTGAAGATTCATGAGCAGAATTATCCTACGCATGATCTAGAGCTGGCGGCAGTTGTTTTTGCTCTAAAGATATGGAGGCACTATCTTTATGGGGAGAAATGTGATATATACACTGACCACCAAAGTATAAAGTATATTTTCACACTGAAAGAATTGAACATGAGACAAAGGAGATGGTTGGAGCTTATTAAAGACTATGATTGTTCAATTCATTATCACCCTGGAAGAGAAAACAAAGTCGCGGATTCGTTAAGCAGGAAAGATCCTGTTGTTCTGGCAACAATGAGAATCCTGGGAGATCCCTTGATTAAAGATCTAGTAAAACTAGACATGGGAATTATAAGGAAAGGGACATCATCAACCCTATCCCAAATGATTTCTCAACCTTCATTACTAGATAAGATCAAGAAGGCTCAAAAAGAAGATCCTTTGCTGCAGGAGAAGTTCGAGGCTATAAAGGATGGGAAGTTCCCTGATTTCAATATTGATCAAGAAGGTGTATTGAAATTTCGTACAAGACTATGTGTTCCATCTATTCCGGAGATAAAGAAAGAACTGATGGATGAAGCTCATAGCTCTACTTTCTCTATACATCTGGGAAGCACTAAGATGTATAGAGACCTTCGTGATCATTATTGGTGGGATAACATGAAGAGGGAGATTGCCGATTACACTACAAGGTGCCTGGTGTGTCAGCAAGTAAAGGTAGAAAGACAACTTCCTAAGGGGGTATTACAACCGCTACCCATACCAGTATGGAAGTGGGATAATATCCCCATGGACTTTGTAACTGGTCTCCCAAAAACATCCAAAGGAAACAATGCGATATGGGTTATTGTGGACCGTCTCACCAAGACAGCCCATTTTATCTCTATTCGGGAAGATTTCTCTCTGGATCAGCTTTCCAAGATATACGTGAAGGAAGTGGTAAGGATGCATGGGGTACCACTATCCATCGTATCTGATCGTGACCCAAGATTCACATCAAAATTCTGGAAAAGTCTTCAGCATGCTCTGAATACTGAATTGAATTTTAGTACGGCCTATCATCCTCAAACTGATGGCCAATCTGAAAGGACTATTCAGACACTCGAATACATGTTGAGATTATGCTCAATGGAATTTAAAGGTGGATGGGATCAACACCTCCCATTAGTGGAGTTCTCCTATAACAACAGCTTCCATGCGAGTATTCAGATGGCACGCTATGAAGCTCTGTATGGAAAGCAGTGTAGAACTCCTACTTGTTGGGATGAAACTGGTGAGAGGAAGCTTCTTGGGCCTGATCTTGTGCAAGAAATGACAGAACAAGTTCATGCCATCCAACAACACATAAAAGCTGCTCAGAGTCGGCAGAAGAGCTATGCTGACAATCGACGAAGAGACTTGGATTTTGGTGTTGGTGACAAAGTCTTCCTTCGAATTTATCCATGGAAGAGAGTCATGCGGTTTGGGAAGAAAGGGAAGCTCAGCCCTAGGTACATTGGCCCCTATGAAATCCTTGATCGCATAGGAGCAGTGGCCTATCGTCTAGCACTTCCACCGAACCTAGCTCAAGTTCACAATGTCTTCCATGTATCTCTCTTGAGGAAGTACATACCCGACCCTTCGCATGTAATGAACCCAGAGGTGGTACAACTTGAACATGACCTCTCTTATGAAGAGCAGCCAGTGGAGATCTTAGACCGTAGAGACAAGGTTCTACGAAACAAGACTACCCACCTTGTGAACGTGTTGTGGAGGAATCATAAGTACGATGAAGCGACTTGGGAGCCCGAGAAAACGATGAAGCAAAAGTACCCTCACCTTTTCGACTAGGCCTCAAGTATAAATTTCGGGGACGAAATTTCTTAAGGGGGGAAGAATGTAACGACCCAATCTTTTTGAGTAGTATATTAACTTACTCTTATTTATTTAATAAGATGTTAATGATTAATGCAGAAAGAGGAGTCGATGGCTTCATCCAGTAGACTCAACCCTTATGAAGCCCACTTGTCAGAGCTTGGGAAGGAGGTAGCATCTGTGGGCTTCGCTTTGGACCAAGCCCAAGCCGAGCTCCAGCGTGTCAAGCTTGAACGAAAACGCTTGCAGGAGAAGTTCAAGTTAGTGGAGATTTCTACTAGGGCAATGTTATCTAAGACTCCCTCAGATTCTCTCACCATAGCACACCTTACACTTAGGTCTTATGCCAGTGTTATAAGGGGCTATATGATGAGACCCTAGTTTCCTTGTGTAATCCTTTCGGGTGAATAAATTGAGATTTCTTCCTTTAGTGATGTTTGTGAAATTTCAAATGTCTAGATAATTTTAGAATGTATTTTATTGATGAATTTTGAAAAAGGGATATTTTGAAATATTTATGTAAACCCTAAATAACTAATGATGTGTAATGATTTTCAAAAAATGGTCTTCTACAAAAGTGTTCATTAAGGAATTTGGAGTCTAATAAGATCAACTTAATTTTTGATGAATAGTAAATTATGAATAGTGATTTTATGCTTAGGATTAGTAATATGACCAAATGGATTAGTAATTTCACTCAAAGAAAGTTTTAATATAATTTAGACACCTAGATTAAGTAATGTGATTCAATAAAATGGTTAAATAACGGTTTCATAAATTATTATTCAAGTATTAGTTTTTTCGGATGAATAGTGTTTTTTAATTAAAAATTTAATTAAAAATAATTAGAAAATTATTTTTATAAAAAGGACTTTATTGTTGAACTCAGAGCATCGATATTATGTTAAGGTAATTTTTGGGGATTTTTCTGAAAAAAATGAATTTTCTATGAATAGTGTTTTTATTTAAAAATTAAATTAAAAATATTTAGAAAATTATTTTTATAAAATGGATTTCATTTTTGAAATCAGAGCATTGATATTTGGTTAAGGTGAAATTTTGGGGTTATTCTGAGAAAGTTGAATTTTCAGTGAATAGTAAAAATACAGTTTTAGGGTTTCGGTATGTTTAATGACATCATAATGGTGTCATGATGATGTCATGAGATCTTTTGAGGGTTGGCCGGCCAAGAGTGATGAATTATTGTTTTGGGGGCCCCATGTGGCCTAACTCCATGATAAATGCCAAGGGAGAGCACATGGGTTTGAGAAAAGCACATGTGAGGTGTCCCTTGGCCATTAATGCTTTGTCCCCTCACTTTCCCTATAAATACCCACCCTTTCCTCCCTTAGTTTTAACTCCCAACTCTCCCCCAACGAAGTTCTGGTCTTCTTACCTTCCAAAGAGTCCTCCCAAGGTGCCCCCAAGCCCTCAAGGTCCAATCCTTGGAGTTTCAAGAGTCACATTTTAAGGTAAGGGATCCGACCCCTCTCTTTCTTTTCAAGCAATCTCTTTTATGTCTTTTCTTTTATACTCCATGTTCTTATGTTGGAGGATGTTCTTTTATATTCATCCTACTGCCTATTTCATGTTCATATGACGAGAGACCCCCTTGCTCTCATCAATTCGTTTTAAGAATGTTTAAGTGACGCCGTTAGGATGCCGAATTTTTAAGGGATTCTTTCACCCTTCTCATTTTTCAAGTTCGATTTTCATGTCAAGTCTTTCAAGTTCCTTTTTATTATGTTGGGGTATGATCTATATATCAATCATACTGATCTCTTAGGATCATATGATGAGGGACCCTTTTTTGATCTTGTCAAATCATTTTCTTTTGAAGTTAAGTGACACCGTAAGGCTGCCGAATTTTCATAAGAGAAATCTAATCTTTTTCCTTCCATGTTTTTCATTTCAAATGGTATGTCCCTAAAATTTCATTACCATGTCCATATGTCCTTCTTATTCTTTCACCCTACTGTTTTATGGATCATTTATGAGTGGTTGACCCATTTCCCCTCTCATTTCAATGTTTTCTAAAACCCCGAAACTTAGCCGTTATGCTGCAGAATTTTCCCCTCAAAATGCCTCTCTCTTTTCTCAAAAATTATTTTATGTTATAAAGTAAATACTCAAAGCTCTTATTTATACAAGGGTATTCACATATATATAAAAATGTTCCATTTTAAATTCTGGGATTTACATACATGAGACCCCCTTTCCCTTTCCGTGGGTTTAAAGTGACGTAAAGATCACGTCTTTAAAGCAGTTTTTAAAACGTGATGATTATGAAATGAAACCCATTTATTTTATGCTATGTGGGTTATTTATGAAATGTTTGATGATGATATATGTGGCTCAGATGATAATAAAGGCAAATTTAAGGGTGCGCCCTGATAGCGCTCCAATGCATTGGGTAATGATGTAACCACTAGAGATTACAATTTTCACGATACCTTGGTGAATAACCTTGGTAATTTTCAAATGACACCTTGGGGATGGACCTTGGTGATATGTTCATGATTGTCTATGTTAAATGATGTAGCCACATATTCAAGTTATGAAAAATGTTATTTTTATTATGAAATTCCTCATGATTTCTTTCTCATGCCTTAAAGTTCTTTTCATGTCCTTATTGAAGTATCTCAAGTTCACATGTAAAATGTTCCTCTTGTTTCCCTTACTGGGCCTTCTGCTCACCCTTTCTTTTGATGTATGTCCCCAGGTAATGAGATGCAGTAATGAACCTAGAATGAACTTATGGAGACACCTTTCAAGTGTTTAAGAAGATTTTTTATGTTGTTTTCATGTATTATGTTCCTGGTTTCCAAGACACTAGACCTTAAAGATCCTCAGTTTTGTGTAATGTAATGAAAGTTTATGTTATAAAATGGCAGGATGCTATATCTATAGAGTATCAAGAAATATCCTTAAATATGATAGAGTACTCTACTACTGTTACACTGACCTACTTCAGATGGGATAGCTCATGTATACACACAGAGTGTAATGTCACTGGAAAGAACTCCACTCAGAATAAATGATCAATGTTTGTCCAAGTGAGGGTCTCCTTGTCATGCATATGGATCTTTAAGCACTGTCTTCTCTCTACTGAGACCTAAAGAAGACTCACTGGTAGGACTGACATCTGGTTGAGAGGCTTCCTCATTAGATAGAATATGTATGTAACCACCTCCAGCCAATCCTCTACTTCCTGGGGTTCTATCTCACCCACTAACATGGGTGTTCAATGCCTATAGAACTCATGAAATGAACTCATCTATCATTTATACTCTACTGATAGTTCTGGAAGTAACTACTACAATCTGGGTATTGGTTTCACTTGTACACCACCCATGTGTTCTATATTTGGTACTAGTCCCTATATTGATGCATAATCTCTTATAGAATCATCCTAATGATCACACATAATAATCCTGATTAGCTAGTTGTGTGGAGGAATCCTATTATAGATCAAGATGTACCACAATCAGTAGTTTATACCTGGTGATCAGACACTGAATCAAGAAGGACATTAGAGTACACTCAATTCTATATAGCCCATGTACTATTATTTACAATATAAATAGTGTTTTCATGTACTGAATTGGAAAGTTGAATTCATAGTCCTGGAGTGTGGATACTTCATCCGCTGCATCGACACTGGATTCCATGCCCTAAAATTCCAACTCAAAAAACTAGACACTATTTCCCCAATCCAATATCACATACTATTGCTAATTTAGGTAGAACATTCCTATTTTAATACCCATCTATCATAACCCATCCCCTAGGGCCCATTTGATGACTACCCCAAGTATGCCTCTAATAGGCCAGATGATAGTGGCTAGAAACAAGGAGGAATACCCTACAAATGAGAGGCATTTGGGGAGAGAAAACATGACCAACCAAAAAAGTAAATGGGGAGAGAAAATAGTCCCAACCAAAATGAAAAGTACAAGCTCGTAAAAATTGTATATAGAAAACCCTTCATGTATAGTGGGTATAGAAATAGATGTATGTAGTCGATGAACCACACCTTATCATTCGGGGGGTCTTTATACGAACCATCTAGCCCTCTACCACTAAGGACTCCATTAAAGAATTGATCTTCTTTACAAGACATCACATGAAAATGCATAGCTCGTGCTGGGGTAAGTAAAACAGTACTAAGTAAGGACCCTAAAACAAGAAAGGTAAATACCATTAATAAGTATATCAATTATAACACAAGTGAACCACGCTATGTACATCACAAAGGAAACACATGAAGTACACCACAAATGATACACACAAAGTAAACCACAAATGAAACACATGATGTACGATCAATATGGTCATCCCACATAGGTATAATTTTGAAGCATGAAGAGAACCATTACGTGTTTTTTTCCACATATCATTGAGTCTCTATGACACTAGAAGTTTTGATGGTGCACAGAGCGTTGATGGCGCTCAGAGCATTGACGAAACAAGGAGCATCGATGGAGCATGGAGCGTCGATGGAACACAAATAACCGGTGGTGGGTAAAGTGGTGATGGCGTTCGAGACATCGATGGTGCATAGAGAGTCGATGGTGGTCAGAGCATCGATGTCACACAGAGCGTCGATGGTGCGCAGAGAACTAATATGTCAAGCAGGCCCCAAGTCACATAGTCACCAAGATCACATAGTCACCAAGGTCACATAATCACCAAAATCACATAGTCACCAATATCACAAAGTCATGATGATCACATAGTCACCAAGATCACTTAGTCACCAAGATCATAGAGTCACCAAGATCACATAACCAACAAGATCAGACAGTCACTAAGATCACATAATCACAAAGATCACATAGTTCCCAGTATCATAAAGTCATTGATAGCCAAATGATTCTGTTGGAGTGCCCACATTCTGGGATCACATACTCCTTGAGAAATTTGGTCATCAACCAATTTTCACATTAACCAACTTATATTATCTCAAAAGAACATTCTCATTTCAATGGACCCAACACCACAAACATCTCATCAAATGAATACAAGGTTTGAATGATAATGTCCATTTAATAAAACAACCAATCATCCAAAAAATATATTCATATCTAAAAACAAAATTTAAAAAATTTATTATATTTTGATTTTTAAAAATATTTCCATTATAAAACACATAATATAAAACAATGATAATAATTTATGCTTCCAACATGAAAAGGTGAAAAATTATTCTCTAAAAACATTAATATCTAAATTTTAGTCAGTATGTCATCTAATGACCTTTCAGTAGGAAAAAATTATAAAACAATTTATCCATTATTAACATGATGTTGAGTGAAATTAAATATTAAATTTATGATAATTCTATAATGAATTTTTATATATTGAAATGGAACTATCATTTTAAACCAACAAAAAGTGATTTAATAAAAATAAACATCAACATTATACATTTTTTAATCCAAAAACATTAAGCACACAAATTACCAGTATATATATATATATATATAGACATAACCTCAAATACATACAAAGATATTAAAAAAAATTCCTTATACTCGAAGGGAATATTTTTTTACCGAGAAAAAAAACATACATGAAGTACTTTTCCAAATAATCCATTGCCTCCAAAGACAGAATCCCTATAACTATAAAATTTAGTTAACTTTTGTTTGGAATCAAACAAACTCGATTTAATAGTTTGTTTTATGAATCTTATTAATATTTTAGATAATATAACATGAATTTCATTAGGATTACCATGATAACTTGATAATATACACAAAATGAATATTTTATCAGTATTATAATAAATTATGTAAAGAAGCTACATATCATTCCTCTATATAATTTATGTTCCACAAGTTTTATCGATTCATCAATCTCCAATTATGAATTACTAGTAATGGGGGTTCTCAAAAACTTTATATAATCTAAACCAAACCTATTAACTAGTTAAATATAGTATTTATATTTTTTAATAAATATCCCATCATTCATTTAACAAATTTTATTTTGTAGAAAAAATATTAACGTTTTCATTATGTTCATATCAAACTCATTTTCCCAAAGACTAGAAAACTCATTACACAATGAATTACATGTAGCTCCAAAAACAATGTCATCAACATATATATAGAAAATTATTATATTATTGAAAACATTGGAAATGAATAATGTTGGACCAAAATTACCTTTATTAAAACTATTTTCTCAGAAAAACTTATCTAGTATATTATAAAATGTTATTATATATTTTCAAAGACAATAAAATAATGTGTCATGTTTAAAATTATGACCTAGAAATTGTTAGTTTTTAAATCTATGGGGTTGATGTACATATTAATCCTAAAAATAACATCATTATGGAATTAAATCCTTACACCATTTAAAATAATTTTGAATTTTGAAAACAAGACTAAGCTAATGAAATCTTAATCTCCTAAATTATAGAAACAGGAGATAAGTATGCATCAAAATATATTTCATTTTCTTGTGAATAACCTAGAGCTACATGCCTATAATCTGTTTTAATTTTCTATAAAATTAATCTAATTTATTATGGAAAATAAATTTCATTGAAATGATTAGTTTCTCTTTACGGGGTTTGACTCTATTCAATATATTATTCCTAACAAATTGACTTAGATCTCCATCCATTACCATAATCCAATCAATATCAAAAAACGATACATAAATATTATTTGGTATTTTATTAGATAGAAAAGTATAATTTGAGAATAAATTTAAATATGACTTTCTTATTTTTATTCTAGAATCATAATTTCGTATAACATTTTCATGGGGATTATCCTTATGCATCCTCCAAATATTAGGATCATATTGATAAGGGATATAAACCCCTAAATTTTCTCATTATTATAATTATATAATTGTTCAGTAATGTTAAAATATGTAAATTATTCTTCAAAATTTTATAAAATTGAATTTTTTATCATGTTGTTCATGAAACTATACTTATACATATTCCCCTAGAGACATTTTTCTCTTGTTACACACTCTATATTGAATACTTTTGGTAAAATATGCCTAAAAAATTCCATCCTCAATTTTATAATAAACTTTATCTAGGTTATCACCAAAAACATCATGTAACATACTTTTTTCATTAATCCATTAATAATTTTTTTTATTTTATTCTACATCATCATTTTTTGGTGTTATATTATATCAATTTAGAGAAATTATCCATTTTGTCAGAAACAAAATAAAAAAATACAATTTGAAATCTCACCAACTGTATATCTTTTAATTTTAATAATAAAATACACATTTTAAATTTAAATACATTTAAAAATTATTATAACCATAGGGAGAGGTTTAGGATTTTGATTTTTAAAGTATATCTATGTGAACATAAAATACTCCTCAAATATTAAAAACATAAAAATTCCTACCATATAAAATTGTAGTTATAAGTTTTCCAAACAAATAAATATGTAATAACTCTAAATATATATATATACGTAGTAACATTATTAATATAATTAAATGTTATGTTATGTTTCATACATTAGAAACATTAATCACCTATAATAAATTTTCACCCCTTTATATTGCGGAGATACTGAATCGATCCAAGTGTGGATAAGATGTATAGTGGATGAAATAGTGCATTGCCAAGTCAAATCTTCCTTAAAAAATATTCATTTTATACCAAGTTAAATCAGATAACATTTTATAGATTTGGATCATAAAAAATAATTTCATAAATTTTATCTTTTGTAATTTTATAAAGTAAAATAGATTAATTTTTAAATTAATCATCTATTATCCTTACAAATAACATTAATTATATCAATGTTAATATTTGAAATTTTAATTTAATTTTTTTCATAAACATAAATGCAATGGCTTAGATTTTCTCAATTTTATTTTTAGTAATTATTTGAGAAATATTAGAGACCAGACGCTTAGATAGTGTGTGATTATAATGCCCTGTGTTCCCAAAACTATTCGTTGAAAAAATGTTCTATTTTTAATAATGCGTGGAAGCTATTTTCTTGAAAATTAAAATAACTCTTAAAAGGTTTCAGGGATCAGAAATCCATGGGAACTAGTGTTTTCATAGCAACAACTTTACTATAGAAGAGGACTAGTATTGGTCGATGCAGATCAGCTGTGAAAGATTTTTTTGGATATAAACCATAATTATAATGATTAAATAAATATATTTTATTTTTAGATTCAAATAACTCAAGAACAGTTACTCAAATTGGAAATAAGACACCACTGTTTAGTTCATAATGTGATATTCTTTCTAGGGGGACAAAAAAATTTTCATCATGTGTCTTATATGGAAAATCCAAAAACATGTAATCATTATTATATAAATTATAAATAAATTATTTTGTTGACACGTCAATGATATACTTTAAAATAAATTTTATCATAAATCCCATGGTTAGGCTCATAACCCTAGGAACACATGAGAATTGATAGGGAGTTCATCGGACTAACCTCCTAGGGAAACAATGAAAAATTCATAGATCGACGATTGACGAATGCCGTTCATGACAGATGTCACCAAAGACGTTGAAACAATGACCAAAATTCATTAATGATAGATCCAAAAAAAAGTTAGGATGCATTATTTTGTCTTTCCTTCCTCATTCATGAATTCCATGATGAATACATACCACACATAAAATAATATGATCCGCAGTTCAATAGAAACCATATGGGATTGGTTTTATTTCTATAGGATTTTATTAGGGGTTAATATTCTGATTGTGTGTAAAAAATTATAATTTTCTTCAAATGGAAATGAACCATGATCAAACCAAAAATATTATCCAAGTCATTTCCTCTTATTTGATTTATATTCCCCCACCCATTCATTGTTCTTTGCATGTGTTATTTGTTGGGACCATGAATCGACATATCACAATCAATTTATTGTTGCGCACCTGATTCTATACGCACCAATCCGATATTGATGATCTGGGATTTGAGTGACACGAAAGATGTGTGAAGATAGACATAGAGTGATTTGGATGATATTGGATCCCCAAATCCTCAATTTTTGATGTTCTTTAATAGAATAAAGAATAACCTCTTTTAATTCATTGTTCAACCAGATCAAAAGACAAAACACATTGCTAGGTTAATGGTGCGACTTGGCGAGATTTGATATTGATTTTTCCAAATATGCACAATTGAAATGGTAACTGGAGAAGTGGAGGAGATGATTGTTTCATGAACCAGGGATTCTGGAAAATCATGTGCCACATTGCGTGTAGTAATGGATTATAAGGAATATCGTTCCCCTTCAGCAGTGGATATGGTTTGGGAGGTAATGTGTCCCATGGAATGTGACCCTTTTTCACACGATGTGTGGGAACATACCCAAGGCTCATCAAGTATCTTGGTAGTTACACATACATGTGGTGGAGTACACAACTTGTCAACTTGACATTTACCCCAACAAACGGCTAGACCAAAACACGATACTAGGGTAACCCTATGTACTGGTACACGAGAAGTCGAACACGAGCTGACACCGTGTACGAGTACCTAGACATCATACATGGGTGGACCCCAGATGAAAGGACACATAATTTATGACATTATATACACTATGAATACCTCTTATACCCAACATGTTCAAAGACCTAGGACTTTGAACATGGGTAGTACCTAGGGTCAAGGAACCCGGCGTGTGACTGTATTTCACACCGTTAACCCCTTCCAACTTGACATGAATATATTTTCCACTATATCTCAAATAAGTTTTGTTTGGGTAAGTTCCCTTTCTCGGTCCTCAAAGTATAATTTGTATTGTTTCCTCTTCATATAATATTGTTCTATTCTCCATAATTTCACTTGATATAGTTAGTAATCCCCTACGAGAGGCCCAGAGCGTGATTCTATATCCATTCTTGTACTCAATGCATTGTCTTGGTATCGACGTGACCAATCCAATTTTACATTAATAATTTACATATAAGGTGAATCTAGATGAGGTTTGGTATCACCATGTGGCCCTGGAAGTGATCTTCATCAATGTATTGTGATCCTCCCCTCTCATATATTGAGTTATCCCAGAGTGAGTACATCATATATCTCTTCAGATCGGTTTGTGTATCTCTCTCAGAGGGGTTTCTGGGAATCAATATTTCTCGACGAATTACATATGTGCTATCATAACCATGAGTGTGTTCTCCTGGATGTGTTTTATTAAGTAAATCTTCATATTGAAACTCTAGTGTTGGTATATGGTAGTTGTAAATTACCTCTAGTCTGTGGGTTGGGGTTTGAGTATATCGGGATATCATTGTATTATGTGTTGTAGAAACCTAATTGTGTATAGATGGTTGTTCATTTACTTTTGGTATTGATTTTTGGTTTGAGGGTGTCATACTGAGTATTGTTATACTCACCCCTACAAAGTCATTTCCTGTACATGTCGTGTCTTGTGAAAACATGAGACCTTTTGACAGATTCCTGGACAGACTGGTAGTAGTCTATGCTTTGTAAATTCAGAAATGATGAGGTGTTCATATGGCTATGGATAGCAGTCCCAATACCTTTTGTTTATTGGTAAGACATTGTATTTTATAGACTCATTCTTTTTGTGGGATTGTATTCTGTCCCAGTTTACATTCAATGATGTACTCCATTGGCTGGGATATTGGTATGCATGAATTTACATTATTATTGAGTTTTTACATTTTATCAATTTGGGCTTGGAGATGAGTGTGTGTACATGTACATAGGAAATTACTCCCATGTTAGTGATATTCCTACTTGGTTCTAGTTACCAAAACTTGTCCTATTGGAGGCGGGATTCGGGAGTCACAGAATGGGCCCCACAAGGGTGGGTTATGAAAAGGTGGTATCAGAGGTATAAGGTTCTACCACAGGATAGAGAGTCTATGAGATTGGTTTTTGGTGACATTATTATGTGTTTTGTGTTCAAAATTCATTACAGGGGCTTCAGTATTGGTGTGGAGACCAACATGTCCAAACACTAGGAATCTGATAAAATAATTTTTGACTCAGTACATTAGAGAACTTTTTGTAGGGGAAACATAATGGTACAAGCATCATACTGGAATGGTTTGTGGTTTCTATCCACTTCTTGAGTTTTCTCTCGAAATATACTCATTGACCATAGTATATTTTGTTTTATTACATGATTTCATTGCAATGTATACTACTAAGGATTCAGTTGTATGATCACGAGGATGACCCCATAGTGAAAAGGCTCCGATGAATGGATCATTTCCATGGATGTTACCTCCAGGTTGTGCACCATCCATATTGCCACCTGTAGAGAAGAAAATGGTACTCGTAGTACCGGCTGATGAAGATCACATGCTGACTATGCTTCATGAGATTAAATAGTTGATAAACCTTAGGTTCCAAAGTTGGAATGACACATAGGCAGCTAAAAACTGTCTTGAGGTGGTAAACAATGTTTTACTTCTAGTTATGAAACCTATTGAAAAAATTGTGGTTCTGGTGGCGATCCTTCTATTTGGATCAACAGGGAAATATTGGGGGTGTATTTACCCGATATTATGATAAAGTGACCCTTCCATGGGAAGAGTTTTAGAACCTTTTTAGAGAGTATTTATCACCTAATATGTTGATCTTTATGCATATTCAGGATTTTTTATATCTCTTGAAGGATGACATGTTAGGGTCTCTGTATTAATTGAGGCATACCTATCACTCCAGGTACTCGATGTATATGAAACACGATCGGCACTTCAGGGATTGGACATTCAAGAGAGGTATTCATAGAGACATTTATGCCAGTATATCCCTTATGTAAATTCTTACATATTATGGGGTGCTAGATTAGGATTTTTCATTTGGGAGTTCATTGGCTGGAAAGATACATCTGGTGGTAATCCGCAGTGGGAAAGCATGAGTTGAGACCTCGGCAGCAAGAAGTCGATGTCGGCCTCAGAAACATATAGAAGAGGAAGAAATAGAAGCATGAAGATCCATAGGGTGGCAAATGAGGTCAAGGAGCTAGGAGAGTAGCAGAAGTTGGAAAACATTTTGACATGTTACCACCAAAACCACAGGTAGTCCTCACTGGGATGAGGGAGATGAAGGATAGTGATGTGGAAATCTATGTGAGGTCGAGGAATATAACCTAGAGGTTCCATGAATGATTTATGGTATTATATGTGCCTTTTTTACTTTAAGTACCATATTGGAACCTCATAGTGGTAGCATCGAGGCCTTACGTTGACATTCCTAATATGGATTGGTTATCTTTAGTCTATGCGTAGATTGACTATTTTATATGAAAGATGTGGTATATCCTTAGTGATGGAACAAGATATCCATTTTCCAGATATAAGGAAAACCATGAAGCATAGGAAAAACTCTTGCATAAGAGGGTTATGTGAATTAACCCTGAGTTAGATGGACTTACCCTCAGTTCATAATATGTTATGAGCCTTCAGTTCCAAATAGTAGTGGAAAAGTATAAGAAAAACTTTCCAAAAGATGTTCTACGGTTACCTACTCAACTATAGATCTATTTCTGCGTCGATGTACACCTAGGGACTAAAATTATATCAACAGTAGTGTATCAGATGGATCACATATATCTTTCTGAGATGAAGGTTCATTTTGAGGAATTGTAGTAGAAGGGATTCATGAGACCTAGTGTTTCACCATGGGTGGTCCCATTTCCGTTTTCTATGAATGAAGATGGAATCTTGAGGTTGTGTGTGGATTGCCGACACATAAACCATGTGACTATGGAAAATGTTTATCCACTACCAAGAATTAATGACCTCCTGTAGTAGTTTACAGATTAATGATGGTTCATGAAGGTTGAAACTAGGTCAATGCTTTCAAAAATTGAGTTGGAGTTCGATGAGGCCCCCGATCATGAGAATTCTGGAGAAGGTTATCGAGTGCGTAGTATTCTACAATGCATTAAGGACCATACCTGGTTATTTCCTGATGTAGTGGAAAGAAATGATTTCTTGTGGTACAAGCTAGATGATGCCAATATAGAAGAAATGTGAAACCCATGATCTTGATTTGGTAGTGGTAGTCTTTTCATTGAAGATGTGGCGACACTACTTAATGGGTGCAGTTTATCGTCTACTCTGATCACAAGAGTGTCAAAATAAATTCTATTAAATTGATTTGAACATGACATAAATGTGATGAATAGAGCTCCTCCAGGACTATGAAATTGAAATTATCTATACTCCTGGGAAGGGGAACATGGTGGTAGATGCAATCATCAAGAGATCTAGTTCACATTTTCAGAATGAGGCGTCTGAGAAGTTGTCCTCAATACATTTATCCTTCATGGATTGTGATGGTACAACATATATATTTTTGATGGTTTTAAACCCTCCAATATTATAGTTTTTATGGGTTGAACAACTTGGTGATACCAAATGTTAGACTTTACATGCTCAGGTATCTGAATGAAAAACTACTCATGGATATTCAAAAGCTGGGAAGCTCACTGTTCTCTTTCGAAGATGCACAATCATAGAAGTGGAATACTGAGAGCAGGTTCTTAGGAAGTTTCATACATCCCCATTGGAATTGCACCCTATTGTGGACAAGATGCACCAAAACCACTGATGTTAGTTATGGTGGTCATGGATGAAGAAGGTTGTGGCATAGTTCATTTCATGATTCCTTACGTGCCATCCAGTTATGGCAGAGAACTAACTTCCAATAGGTTTGTCTCAACCCCTTGAGGTGTTATAATGGAAATGGGATGATCTATCGAGGGAGTTCATCATGGGTTTACCGCATACATCTAGGGGACATGCTCCCATCTGGATGACTGTTGACCGGCTCACCTTGTCATCCCACTTCCTAGCTATTCGGGAGTAGTGTTCAGTAAAGTAAATGGGATGCATCTATGTGCAGAAGATAGTTCGAATTCAAGGAGTCCCATTAAAGATTTTTTTATGATTATGATGCTCATTTCACATCATGGTTATTTAATGGATTACATGTGGTTTTAGGGACACAATTATGCTTGGGCGCGACCATTCATCCCCCGACAGATGGATAGACAGAGAGAATCATTCATGTTCTGGAGGACATGTTGTGGGATTTCAACTTATTCATAAGATGTAGATTAGGGGATCACCTAACTCTGGTGGTGTTCATGTTCAACAACAAATATCATTCCCCTATAGGTATGGAACAATTTGAGACTTCATACGAATGACTGTCCTGGTGGACACTTTGTTGGACTGGCCCGTGAGATTCAATACTCATGGGCCCAGAGATGGTGCTAGATACTACCGAGAAGGTGCAGATCATCCATGAGTGGATGAACAATACACACATCTTTTATAACTCTTATGTTGACAAATGGTGGAGATATTTTGACTTTGAGGAAGGAGACTATGTCTTCCTTTGTGTCTCACCTCAGCGAGGGTTTCAATGATTTGGTCAGGGCAATAAGTTTTCTCCCAGTTTTATCATCCCTTTTAATATATTGTGTGGATTTGTATAGGTGGAGTACAACATGGCTCTACCCATATAGTATCATCAGGTACATGACTTCTTTCTTGAGTCGTTGTTGAGTAGGTACATGCCAAACCCATCACTCGTCATTGACTGGGGAAAGCTGGACAACATGGATATTTCGACCATTGCTGAGTACCCAATAGATATTGAGTATAGGAAATAAAGGAACCTTTTTTGGTGAGAGATTCATTTGGTTTGTGTCTAGTGGAATATTGGGAATCTCTAAGAGAGTATATGAGAGTGGGATGCCCAGAGACATGTACAATACCCAATTCTTTTTGAGTAGTCTTGTTTTTAAATTTTGAGGGATGTAATTCAATAAGGTGGAGAGAATGTAATGACTCGTATTTACAGGATTTTTTTAGAATATATTTTGGAAAACTATGAGACTGGGTGCTGAAATGGAGTGTGATTACAAGGCCCAGTTTCCCTAGACCAATTTTTTCAAAAAAAAAGATCAATTTTTAATAAATCCCACGAGTGGTTTCATAAAAAGGGCGGATGTAGAGACCCGAAGCTTGACGTACATTGAAATTACATTACATTTGCGGAATACTTAGTACATAACAAAAACACACACACAAGGATCGTAATAGTTTAGTGTCTTTGGAAACTCGGAACGTAATCTTCTAATCGTGGTGAAAGATCTTCAATATCTCCCATAAAGATCTTCCCTTTTTTTTAACCTAAAACCTTTCTTTATATCCTGGGGAAAAGAAAACATAAAAGGGTGAGCCTAAATGCTCATTAAGGGTAAACAAAAGAAATATCAATCACATCATATACACAAGCACATAACTTTTGGAAATCTTAACCTGAAAAAGAGATCAAAATTTCATAACATGGGATAAATCATGGCAGTGAAATGTAATCACAATAATCATAACATAAAACATGAAACTTTGTGGCATTCACACATAATCATAGAGAATCATTTCTTGTTAGTCAAGACTCATTTCCAAGACTATCTTAGTGGACAAAGTCCCTTTCTGAATCGAGTAACCCTCGTTTCAGTCCTGTTTCACTGAACCGGTATAACCTACCATTACAGCCCTATCTATCTCATGAGATATAAAATCTTTACCCAATGCATTGGAGGGAGATATAGGTCCCACCCATCTTATAATGAATCCTTTCTTATGTGTGCCACATAATCATAAACCATACATCATAGCATAACCCATGTAATAAAAATGGGATTCTTAAACAACATGACATCATAAAACAATTCATATAAGATAAATGACTTCATAAAAATAATTCCCTCAAAACATAATCAAATCAATGTAATAATAGGGATAAAATTAGTACCCTATATTATCTTAGATGGAAAATAATTTTGATAAAACATTTGAACTCCATTCTTGAGGAAAATATCCTTTCTAATTCAAAAACACTTTTCTTTTCTTAACATGTCATACAATTATAAACTAAAAGAAGTTGATTAAAAATAAACTTGAAAACATGTAAAGGAATCTTCTTGGAAATAATTTTTTAAAAATCCATTGATTCCGTATAAGTTAAAAAAACATTCTTCGTACTTTTGTCGGAAAAGTCAAAAAGTACCTCGTATGAAAAAAACGACAAAAGATTCCTTTCATATTCTTTACTAAAAACTTGCCGAAGGGTAAAATTGGATTTAAACTATTGTAAGTGGATGGAAACAATATTACATATTGAGGGAACATGGATTTGGATGATAAAATACACCCCAGTAAATACTTATGAATAAACAATCTCGGATAAAAATGAGATTGTGATATTTCCCTTACCTTAGGTCCGATTTGCTTCGTAAGTTTCCGAACCTCCCGTATAATGATTTAAATCATGTTATTGACTTATTCCAGAATCATATTAATTGTTATTATATCATATATGGTCCACTTATGACTTTATATTACCCGTTCTTTTTTAAATTCATGTTAAAGTAGCGTTTTGGGTAAAATCGTCTCATTTGTCGTTTGTGTTTTTAACTTGTAATTATTCATATGATTACTTATATCATGGTTACTTAATTCCAGAATATAAAACATGATTTATATATATATATTCAGAATATACATATATAATAAATCAGTAAATGGAATGAAATACACCGTTCATGGAGACGGTAGTCCGTACGTACGCATGAACGCTGTTTTCGTTTCCTTATTGAATTGAATGGAATTAAGTAGATGACATACATATAAATATAAATAATTACAGTATCATTATTAGGTAATATATTTCATTAGTACTTATTATATATACTTTATAATCATTCATTAATGGTTAATCATTGAGAATGAATCTCATCGCGTCGTGGAGACGGTAGTCCGTACGTACGCACGAGCGATGATATCGTTCCCATGGTCGTGGAATTGCGTTGAAGTGTATTTATACTATTTCAGTATCAATATCACTTTATAATAATCATATATAGTTACTAATTAAACAATTATACCCATCCTTGTAAGGTGGTGGTCGAAAATAGATTACACCACGGCGTGGAGACGGTATTCCGTACATACGCACGCGCGGTGATTTCATTTTTTCCGTAGGATGGATAGAAGGAGAATTAGGGTTGTTTCATATTTATAATAACATATCAGTATGTAAGTAATACTGATGTTATTACTTTGTTATGAAACAACTAAAGAAGAAGAAGTTGTAGAAGAATGAAATTGAAATGATCGGTAATGGTTATTACCTCTTCTTTGAAACGCCTCTTTGAATCCTTCACTTAGGGAACTAAGA
The DNA here is from genome assembly GCA_963277665.1 of Viscum album. NCBI lineage: Eukaryota > Viridiplantae > Streptophyta > Magnoliopsida > Santalales > Viscaceae > Viscum > Viscum album. Next base: position 876,615,401 of record OY728153.1, on the reverse strand, counting down.
TTGGTCTTTGAAGAAGACCAGGACCTCTAGGATTATTCTAGGGAAGTGGAGAAGGGATTTTGGCAGAGTTTGGCCGAGCTTGAGTGCTCAAATTTGTGTGAGGAGGAAGGGGGAGGAGGTTCCCTTTTATAAGGGAGGAGAGGGGCACCTTAGGAATATCTCAAAATATTATTTTATATTAAAGTCAAAATCGGTTTATAATGGTTCCAAAGGGTCTTATTTCGAAGCTAAAGTGGGTAAGGGTCGACATCCTATCAACCAATAGTATTTAGACAAGTTTAGGATATTATTTTAACCTTATCAATTAGATTTAACTCTAAGTTAAATAATTTAACTTTTATCATGTCTTTTTGTTTTCTTTCACTATATGGTTAATACACTTACTATAACATGACAAAAGAACCCCAAATTGTTTATTACTAATAAATATATCCTTATATAAGTCATTTGGCCGAACCTTAGATTTTTAGGAATAAAATAACAATTAATAATATAATATTTGATTTAAAAACCATTTTGTGTCAATTTTGACACTATTTGATATATGATTTTTGTGAAAGTCATAACAGAATTATATGTTCTAACCAAGTTGATTAAATCAACACTAATATATCATAGTAACCTAGAAAATTATTGGAATTCATAAAAAGTTTCCAATTACATTTATTTTGGTGTTTATAACATCAATTATGTCAATATTTCATAAATAAGATAATTACTGCATCATCATTGTGTCATAAATAAATTAACTTAGTTAATGTCTAAAAATTACAAATAAAATACAATTATGTAGGAAAGCTTTTTATCTTTCTAATGAATATTTATAGTCGAATGTATCTTATTTATAACCCCATATTAAAAATGATTTACTTATTAAACTTTGATTTTAACTATTTTAACCCTTCTTTAAATAAATTAATAATAAATGTCCTAATCTAATCCAAGTGGGCCTAAATGGTCATATTTTATTCATAAGGTTGTTTTTGGTAGAATTACACTTATCCAATAGAATTAGGACATGTGTTAGGGTTATAGTAATATCATATTTATCCTTAGTTACCCTATTTACTATTAACCGCGGTAAAAAAAGTAAAAAGTTACTATTCACCAAAAAATTATTTTCATCTCATTGAACCACATTTTACATACTAACATCAACCGTGTCTCTCGGATTTTTGAAATTCCATTCACAGAAGCGGTAAAATTATGTTTTATGAAAAATTCAGTTTTTTAACTACCACTTAGTAGTTTCACTATTCATCAAAAATCGATGTTTTTCAGAACAATGCCAAAATTTCATCCTAAGCTATATTTTATATTCCGAATTCAAAAATAAAGTCTATTTTACCAAATTCATAACATAGAAGTTTCATTAATTATTTTTATAATTAAATCCCGCTGTTAAAACAAATAGCGTGTTTTTAAGAAACAATATCTATCAAAAGATTGACACTTGATTATGTCTGGTTTAAATGTGAAATTACAACCAATGACCAACATTGTATTAAATTGTAAAAATATATTATAAATATACTTTAAAACCACACAAATTAATAATTTATCACTATTAATTATTTCGATTAAAAAAGTTGTTTTTAATTAAAATTTAGTAATTTTCACTATTCATCAGAATATGAAAGTTATCCGAAATGTACCAAAATTTCACCTTAGGCTAAATTCGATACTCCGAATCCAAAAATGAAATCCATTTTGAAAAATAAAATTTACATAATTTCAAAAAGTGGTTATTACTATTCATAACGGCTAGTTTTAATAACATTTTAATAGCATCTCGCTGTTTAGTGAAACTCGTTATTGCGTACTACACACGCTATCGAGGAAGGTCGCGATTGCGTGTAATGCAAGGCAAGTCAAGGATGCATGTTGTGCAAGCTCCTTTTGGTGTAGCGTACAACACAAGACATTAGTGAAATAAAAAGAATATTTTTCATAAAATCTCGGGCTGTTACATTCTACCCCCCTTAAAATGAATTTCGCCCTCGAAATTCGTCGGGGTTATAAATGGATTACTATTCGAAAGTTTCTTTAATAGAATCCCACATAGAAAAAATGAATACCAAAACTTGGCTTTAAAAACTAAAGTATGAAATGTAACGATTACCCAAATAAACTAATCGCTGGGTTTCCACATAGGTAAAAATATGGATATAGAAGATAAATCTAACCATCATGTTCTGATGGAGAGTGGTAGAGAACATGGCTATGGAAAAGCCAGTAATCACAAATCCATATATTTGTGATGATATAAGGTACCATCTGATTCATCAGGTATAAGATCACTAGGACAACATTTTTGGTTTTCAAGATCATTTCCCTAAAGTTGAAAATTTGAATTAGAATAAATACTTACTTTATTTTGGTACAATCTCACTGTTGTTCGTGCCTTGAACAATTTCCACTTCATCTCTTAAATAAATGAAGTTGAATTTGTTATTCGTGAAGTTTTAGCAGATTATGTGATAGAATGACGGGTCATTCCATCTGTCTCAAACAAAAGGTTAGCAAAAATTATATACATAAGTCGGTCTATAGTGAGATTAATCATATATGGTTCCTAAAATGGACTTATACATCATATATCATACTTCTTAATATAATAAAACTAGTTTCTACTAAAAAGGGACTTCCTGTAGGCCAGTGGTAGGCGATAAAGGCCAGTCGTACTTCGGTTGTGGGTTCGATTCCCACAGCCTTGTCCGACGCGATGGGTTGTCGCCCGTCCTGTAGGTTTTCCTTTTTCTAAAACTATATTACTATAACATCCCATCAATAATATCGAAAAAACTTCTATCCTTAAACAATACTAACTTATGTCCAACATAATCCATTCTAATCTTTAGGCTTATCCATAATACTGCAGTCCACTCTCATAACATAGTGAAAACGATTACCAGAGATTTAATACTATCATTAATCCCCATATATAATAAGATATGTTTTGTTGGTCACATTCCAAACATTCAAAGTCCTTAATCATGTATTCTTTTGAATACCCATTGAACCTTAGTGAAAACATGAATGCAGTTAAAAGTTAACACTTTCCACATACCAAAATCCTCAAAATTCTATATTCTCAAACCATGATATCACTTAGTCCTTATATCAATCATGAGCTCATGAATACTATTAAACATTTCATTTTCTCGTTTTCCCTTCATTATGTGCATATCATCTTATTTCCAAAATATATCAATCACTTTGAATACCACATCAATAAATATTGCAATACTCAATGATACAACATTATTTCGAAATCCCATTACATAAACACTTAATCATTCCACCACATCATTGTCATATTCAACATTGCCAATAGTGATCGCATGTGACTTCCCTTTGTCCTTTGCATTCAGTGGTTGCTCATGTTGATCATCACTAACCCTTGGATTAGGTCATTTATTAGCATAATGCCCCATTTCCTTGCACTTGAAGCATTGAAGTGTTGGTCGTGCGTTCTCTGCAGTGTTTGATTTATTCACATCATTAGAAACCCTTTTTCCATTACTTCAACACTCAGCTGCTCGGTGACCTTCTTTTCCACACTTAAAACATTTTCTAGTCCCTTTAAGACAATCTCCACCATGCTTCTTTCCACACTTTGTTCATAAGGAAACATTCATCTTCTTTTCACCATTATTCTGAGATTTCTCCTTGAACTCCATCTTTCGTTTCTTGTCAAAACCATGAGATGGATATGTAACACCAACTTCCATTTCTACCATGATAGCACAACGCACAATTTCTTCATAGCTATTGAAGTCTCTTATAGCTAATGCCCTTCAAAGACTTGGTTTTAAGCCACTGAAAAATCGATCAACTTTACTTTCAGGTTGGATGATAATACCAGATGCATACCTTGCAAGTCTTGTAAAATTCGCTTCGTATATACCAACAGATTCATCATCCTTTTGCTTTAGTTCAAGAAACTCCTTCTCCATCTTTGTTCAAAGAATACGAGGGAAGTACTTATTGAAAAATAAGTTCTTGAACTCGTCCCATTCCATGGACTCAATTTCATCTCTTTGCCTTGTATTCTTGATAAGATTCCACCATTGATCAGCTTCACCTTCCAAACGATATACTGCTAAGATGAATTTATCATGTTCAGAACATTGAAGAACTGAAAATATCTTTTCAGTGGTACTGATCCATTGTTAAGCAACAAGTGGATCAGAAGACCCACTGAAAGAAGGTGGACGTTGCCTCATGAAGGACTCAATAGAATATTGTTCCCTTCTCTGCTCATTTGGAAGTCCAGAATGATTCATATCTTGTGTAAGTATAGCAATAAGATTTTGCACTCCATCTCCCATAACATTTGTTTGTTCAGGAGGAAAATCATTGCATTGTCCATTGCATTGATCAACACGGTTCCTTCTGGTTCCAGCCATCGTCTAAAACCCAAAAGAATAGTGTGAGAGGCAAAAATCATGCTAGGGAAAACAACATAATAAAGGGGGAGTACCTTCAATATCTAAAATCTTAGGTTTAATTCTATGATCGTTAGCGTAATTCTAGTACTATAACCTATACGCATACTTAACCTTAGAGACATCCCTAGACATATCTTAGAAATATCTCTAGGGGTCTCACTAAAGTTCTCGCATCCTAGTTTCCAAAGGTTGACTAAACCTTTCCTCCGATACCAACTGTAGAGACCCGAAGCTTGACGTACATTGACATTAAATTACTTTTGCGGAATACTTAGTACATAACAAAAACACACACACAAGGATCATAATAGTTTAGTGTCTTTGGAAACTCGGAACGTAATCTTCTAATCGTGGTGAAAGATCTTCAATATCTCCCATAAAGATCTTCCCTTTTTTTTAACCTAAAACCTTTCTTTATATCCTGGGGAAAAGAAAACATAAAAGGGTGAGCTCAAATGCTCAGTAAGGGTAAACAAAAGAAATATAAATCAAATCATATACACAAGCACATAACTTTTGGAAATCTTAACCTGCTAAAGAGATCAAAATTTCATAACATGGGATAAATCATGGCAGTGAAATGTAATCACAATAATCATAACTTAAAACATGAAACTTTGTGGCATTCACACATAATCATAGAGAATCATTTCTTGTTAGTCAAGACTCATTACCAAGACTATCTTAGTGGACAATGTCACTTTCTGAATCGAGTAACCCTCGTTTCAGTCCTGTTTCACTGAACCGGTATAACCTACCGTTCCAGCCCTGTCTATCTCATGAGATATAAAATCTTTACCCAATGCATTGGGGGGAGATATAGGTCTCACCCATCTTATAATGAATCCTTTCTTATGAGTGCCACATAATCATAAACCATACATCATAGCGTAACCCATGTAATAAAAATGGGATTCTTAAACAACATGACATCATAAAACAATTCATATAAGATAAATGACTTCATAAAAATAATTCCCTCAAAACATAATCAAATCAATGTAATAATAGGGATAAAATTAGTACCCTATATTATCTTAGATGGAAAATAATTTTGATAAAACATTTGAACTCCATTCTTGAGGAAAATATCCTTTCTACTTCAAAAACACTTTTCTTTTCTTAACATGTCATATAATTATAAACTAAAAGAAGTTGATTAAAAATAAACTTGAAAACATTTAAAGGATGCTTCTTGGAAATAATGTTTTAAAAATCCATTGATTCCGTATAAGTTAAAAAAAACATTCTTCGTACTTTTGTCGGAAAAGTCAAAAAGTACCTCGTACGAAAAAAACGACAAAAGATTCCTTTCATATTCTTTACTAAAAACTCGCCGAAGGGTAAAATTGGATTTAAACTATTGTAAGTGGATGGAAACAATATTACATATTGAGGGAACATGGATTTGGATGATAAAATACACCCCAGTAAATACTTATGAATAAACAATCTCGGATAAAAATGAGATTGTGATATTTCCCTTACCTTAGGTCCGATTTGCTTCGTAAGTGTCCGAACCTCCTGTATAATGATTTAAATCATGTTATTGACTTATTCCAGAATCATATTCATTGTTATTATATCATATATGGTCCACTTATGACTTTATATTACCCGTTCTTTTGTAAATTCATGTTAAAGTAGCGTTTTGGGTAAAATCGTCTCATTTGTCGTTTGTGTTTTTAACTTGTAATTATTCATATGATTACTTAGATCATGATTACTTAATTACAGAATATAAAACATTATTTATATATATATTCAGAATATACATATATAATAAATAAGTAAATGGAATGAAATACACCGTTCATGGAGACGGTAGTCCGTACGTACGCATGAACGCTGTTTTCGTTTCCTTATTGAATTGAATGGAATTAAGTAGATGACATACATATAAATATAAATAATTACAGTATCATTATTAGGTAATATATTTCATTAGTACATATTATATATACTTTATAATCATTCATTAATGTTTAATCATTGAGAATGAATCTCATCGCGTCATGGAGACGGTAGTCCGTACGTACGCACGAGCGATGATATCGTTCCCATGGTCGTGGAATTGTGTTGAAGTGTATTTATACTATTTCAGAATCAATATCACATTATAATAATCATATATAGTTACTCATTAAACCATTATACCCATCCTTGTAAGGTGGTGGTGGAAAATAGATTACACCACGGCGTGGAGATGGTATTCCGTACGTACGCACGCGCAGTGATTTCATTTTTTCCGTAGGATGGATAGAAGGTGAATTAGGGTTGTTTCATATTTATAATAACATATCAGTATGTAAGTAATAATTATGTTATTACTTTGTTATGAAACAAATAAAGAAGAAGAATTTGAAGAAGAAAGAAATTGAAAAGATCGGTAATGGTTATTACCTCTTCTTTGAAACGCCTCTTTGAATCCTTCACTTAGGGAACTAAGATTGGTCTTTGAAGAATACCAGGACCTCTATGATTATTCTAGGGAAGTGGAGAAGGGATTTTGGCAGATGTTGGCCGAGCATGAGTGCTCAAATTGGTGTGAGGAGGAAGGGGGAGGAGGTGCCCTTTTATAAGGGAGGAGAGGGGCACCTTAGGAATATCTCAAAATATTATTTTATATTAAAGTAAAAATCGGTTTATAATGGTTCCAAAGGGTCTTATTTTGAAGCTAAAGTGGGGAAGGGTCGAAATCCTATCAACCAATAGGATTTAGACAAGTTCAGGATTTTATTTTAACCTTATCAATTAGATTTAACTCTAAGTTAAATAATTTAACTTTTATCGTGTCTTTTTTTTTCTTTCACTATATGGTTAATACACTTACTATAACATGCCAAACGAACCCCAAATTGTTTATTACTAATACATATATCCTTATCTAAGTCATTTGTCCGAACCTTAGATTTTTAGGAATAAAATAACAATTAATAATATAATATTTGATTTAAAAACTATTTTGTGTCAATTTTGACACTATTTGATATATGATTTTTGTGAAAGTCATAACAGAATTATATGTTCGAAAAAAGTTGTTTAAATCAACACTAATATATCATAGTAACCTAAAAAATTAGTGTAATTCATAAAAAGTCTAAAATTACATTTATTTTGGTGTTTATAACATCAATTATGTCAATATTTCATAAATAAGATAATTAATGCATCATCATTGTGTCATAAATAAATTAAATTATTTAATGTCTAAAAATTACAAATAAAATACCATTATGGAGGAAATATTTTTATCTTTCTAATGAATATTTATAGTCGAATTTATCTTATGTATAACCCCATATTAAAAATGATTTACTTATTAAACTTTGATTTTAACTATTTTAACCCTTCTTTAAATAAATTAATAATAAATGTCCTAATCTAATCCAAGTGGGCCTAAATGGTCATATTTTATTCATAAGGTTGTTTTTTGTCGAATTACACTTATCCAATAGAATTAGGACATGTGTTAGGGTAATAGTAATATCATATTTACCCTTAGTTACCCTATTTACTATTAACCGCGGTAAAAAAAGTAAAAAGTTACTATTCACCAAAAAATTATTTTCATCTCATTGAACCAAATTTTACTTACTGACATCAACCGTGTCTCTCGGATTTTTGAAATTTCATTCACAGAAGCGGTAAAATTAAGTTTTATGAAAAATTCAGTTTTTTAACTACCACTTAGTAGTTTCACTATTCATCAAAAATCGATGTTTTTCAGAACAATGCCAAAATTTCATCCTAAGCTATATTTTATATTCCGAATTCAAAAATAAAGTCAATTTTACCAAATTCATAACATAGAAGTTTCATTAATTATTTTTATAATTAAATCCTGCTGTTAAAACAAATAGCGTGTTTTTAAGAAACAATATCTATCAAAAGATTGACACTTGATTATGTCTGGTTTAAATGTGAAATTACAACCAATGACCAACATTGTATTAAATTGTAAAAATATATTCTAAATATACTTTAAAACCACTCAAATTAATAATTTATCACTATTAATTATTTCGATTAAAAAAGTTGTTTTTAATTAAAATTTAGTAATTTTCACTATTCATCAGAATATGAAAGTTATCCGAAATGTACCAAAATTTCACCTTAGGCTAAATTCGATACTCCGAATCCAAAAATGAAATCCATTTTGAAAAATAAAATTTAAAAAATTTCAAAAAGTGGTTATTACTATTCATAACGGCTAGTTTTAATAACATTTTAATAGCATATCGCTGTTTAGTGAAACTCGTTATTGCGTACTACACACGCTATCGAGGAAGGTCGCGATTGCGTGTAATGCAAGGCAAGTCAAGGATGCGTGTTGTGCAAGCTCCTTTTGGTGTAGCGTACAACACAAGACATTAGTGAAATAAAAAGAATATTTTTCATAAAATCTCGGGCTGTTACAGCGGATAACACATAAATGGGTTCTGGAATTATTAATCTAAGGGAAATGTTGTTTCTAGAGCAATTAATTTGCCTTAGGTGAGGCCTAACATCGGTCTTCATAGGTCAGATATGAAAGAGAGATTTTGGACATAACCTAAAATAAAATAACTAAAATAAAAATTATTATATATTCAAATCCTAATAAATCTAGAATGGGGACTCAGATTGGAAATATGACACCACTGTTGAGTTTTTAATGTGGTTTTTTTCATCGGGTTGAATTATCTATAGTCAGCACATGACTTATGTGAAAAAACCTGAAACATACATAATCATCATTAAATAATATAATCATATAATATTTTTTTGACACTTCGAAAATTACCTTTAAAATTATACTTTTGATGAAATCACAGAATTGTCCACATAACCCTGGGAGATCTACAGAACTACCTGGGAGATTTTTTAGAGAAACTTCTCAAGGAAACTGTGACAGAATCTTAGATTGAAAATCAAAAAACATCGTTCTTGATTGATCTCTCCAACGATGGTAACGCAGAGACCAAAATTTATCATCAAGTGATCTAAATTATTGTATGATGTTTTATTATCGATGGTATTCCCTATTCTTGATCTACACAATGAACACGGACCAACCAATGAACATGTTGATCTATTTTTTGATTGTAACCTTGTGGGATGGGTATTAATTTTCTTGGGTTGTTATTGGGATTTGATCATATGATTATTTGTTGATAAAATTTCCATTTGTTAAAATGTAAACAAACAATGATAGACACAATCATTGATTGAGGTCCATTCCTAGTTTTTTATTTATGCTTTTCTACCCCCCAGTTACTGTCCATCACGAGCATTCTTCGCATGGCCCATGACTCGATATATCCTGATAAATCAGTTGATGCAAACATGATTCTTGGTGCAATAATCCCATATCCCCGATTTGGGATCGACATCCATCCAACGGCCTGAAGGACTTTAATTTTTTTATTATATATAAACCCACTTTTAAGGGAAGAAGGGGAAAACCCAAAATACTTCATCGACATAAGACAAAGCATGACTCAAAAGTCACAGAGAGAAAAAATAAGGCTGCAAACATGAAACTACCCCTCCCTAGCATGTGATCTTGATGACGCTCTCCACCATTGCAGGGTTTTTTGGCAAGAAAGTGTCATGTGTCAAAGAACATGACCAATCCGATGGTTGACGCCATACCCTCTCAATCATCCTAATCCGTTCAACTCTACAAAGATGAGACGCCAGCTTGAAAACCTTTTCTGGGACTTGTTCCATGTGGTCGAGTAAAAAAAAGCTGAAACACCGTAAAACCGTTCACCATCATCCCATTATCACCATTAAAAAACAAATAACCACATATGATCATATCTTGGACTCCTGACCAACAGAATAATCCCCACTGCAATGAACCAACAGCAACACTACATCTCCGCATATGCAACTCGAAGGGGCAGGAGCTCCAATATGTGAGATGTCAATTCAGAGCCACCTAGGGATGGATGAACCAGCAAGAACTCCAGAGGAGTTCCACCGGAAAGGGAAACCAGGTAGACCTGCCCTAGAAGTGCCTTTCTGGGCTGAAACTGGGTAGATCTTAACAGTGTAAGATCCCACACTGGATGCCGAATCAAATTGTATCATGATAATAGTGATGAGGGGAAGAATCAAGAAATGAGAGCAGGGTAGTGCATGCGATGTCAATGCCAAGAAAATATCCACAGACAACCATCAACCAATCAATGAAAATCCATACCAGAAGCCAAAGGGAACAAACCACACAATCAATGAATCACCAAAAAACACGATCCAGGATACCTCCCCCCTCCGAGCATTTCCAGAGGCGACCCCAGACCACTCCTGAAGATCCGGGGCCATTGCCGATTCACTCCACCACCAAACCATCCGATAACCAAGAAACCCGAAACCAGAGGCACCGCTATATGCCAACCCGAAGCTAACTCTCCATCCTTGGGACAACCGAGAAACATGCTAGTGATGCATCCCTGAGCCACCGAAGAACCAGACCATCCGTAGTCGAAGATGCCTCCAGACACTGAGGCCAGTGTCGACCCTCCATCGCCGGGCCATCCGAGGTCCAGAATGCCCGAAGCCGGAAACGGAACCTGATGTCGGAGTTAGCAACAACGTTCCACTACCGGGACATCTGAGAACCAGGACAACCGAAGCCGAAGGCGGAACCACCTAAGCGGGACTCTCGAGTCGAACAAGCACCGCGCTGATATCCAGAGGAGGTCAATAAAGCCGCATCTTGATGACAAGCTGGAGGAGGGGAGGAAGAAACCGTAAAGGGGAAACCCAAGCCACTGCATTTTGGGATCGGCATGAACTGAAGTTGGTGAGGATAAATACATGGAGTGATTTAGATGATGGTATATCCTCTATTCCATGTTTTTTGACGTTCCTCGATGGAATGATGAATGCCCCATTTTAATCTTTTGTGAAACTAGATTAGAATACGCAACACATTTTTTGGGTGATGGAAAAAAATGAATAAGGATGAATATTGAGTTTATTGGAATGGAATGGCTAGAATGGTGGGTGGAGTAGTAGAGGAGATGACTGGAGTTCGATCTATGGATTCTGTAAAATACAATTCTATATGATGTGTAATATGGGATTACGCAGCGTGTGGTGGCCCCTCAGTTGATGTTACGATTTCAAGAGGTAATGTGTCACACGACGTGTGACCTTCCTGAGTTTTAGTGTGTATCTCGGGAGTTACAAAGCCATAGGGTAGAGTACATGGCTTGTCTACACAACATGTAACCCACCATATAGCCAGACTCAAACTGGATAAAAGAGTTACCCTATGTACTGTTACACGAGTGGGTGAACACTAGTTAACATCAGGTACTAGCACAGAGAAAAAGTATACGGGAGGACTCTAGATTAATAGAAAGTATTTGCAATCATTTCTATATGTCATGTATACCACTTCTATATAACATGTTCTAATAACATGGGCCGTTGAACATGGGAAGTACCCAAGTTCAAGGGACACAGTTTGTGACCCTACTATATGTCGTGTACCCTTGCTACATGGATTTAATCTCTTGTCCACCATATCGTAGATCTGTTTTGTTAGGGTTGGATACCTTGGTCATTCCTCTGAAGGATAGTTGGTATTGTTTCATATTCAATGGTGTATGGTCCTATTAGATGGATTTTATTGGATATAATCAGTAACTCCCTCTCAGATCCCCCGATCAGGATCCTATACCCATTATTGTTCTCAATGTAGAGTCTTTGAATCAACACAAATATCCTTCTAGACTTTGATCCTATACTTATAAGTTGAATACGAAAGAGATGTGGTTTAACCCCATGGCCCTAGTAGTGATCCTCATATGTGCATCAAGATCTTCCCCACTAGTGGAGTGAGTTCTCCTAGAGTGAGTGTATCATATTTGTCTTCAGATCGATCAGTGTGTCTCTCTCATGATGGTAACTGATCAACTGTCCTTCTCAGGTAGACGTCATCAATGCTATTAGACTCAAGAGGTTGTTTTGTTATGTGATTTTTTTTTGCTGAAATCATCAAATTAAATCTCTAGTGTTGGTATAAGGTAGTAGTGACTTACCATTAAACTACAGGTATGAGTTCGATTATATCTGGATATCATTGTTATATGTGTTGTAGAAACATTCTTGTGTAGAGACGATTATTCCTTTACTTTTTGTATTTCTCTATGGTTTTGGGGTTTACTCTTGATTATTGTTATACTCACCCATGTATGGGATATTCCCACATGTGTCTTCTCTTGGGATAATGAGAAACATTAGGATAGATTCTATGGAGGACTAGGACTACATAGAGCTTTGTAAGGTCAAACAGGTTGAGTTGTTCCAACGGTTATTTATAGTAGTCCTTGTACCTTTTATTTACATGATGGACATTTTAGTTAACAAAAAATTTCTTTTTGTGGGCTTGTATTATGGCCAAATTTTCATTCCCTATTGTAATATATTGGTTGGAATAGTGGTAATCTCGCATTTATATCCATAGTGGTTTATCCGTTTCAGCATTTTGGGATTGGAGTTGTTTGTGCGTATAGTTTCTTAGGCAATGCCTCCCATGATAGTCATAATCTTACATAGTGTTAGATACTAACCCCTAGCCTACAGGAGGATTACTTGGGGATTCATGAAATGGGTCCCACATGGATGGGATGTGACCATACAAAAAATTTTATATTATAATATATTTATAAATACCTATTTATCCATAACCAATAACATTTCCCTTACCATTTTCTCCATAAGTGGAAACACCTCTATCTAATTGGTTTAAATTTAGAAATATTAAAGGATATAAGTTCAAGTGGAATGAGAAAAAATTATCTATATACAATATTCATTGAGACATTCTTAGAAGTTTTCCACAATATTCTTGAGTATCCATGAATCATAGGTTTGATTTATTATTCTAGAATTATAATCCTCTTCTTGAGCCTTAATATTCAGTACAAATCAATCAAGCATGGTATGTGTGCTTTAATTCATTCTTTTACATATTTTCTATTCCTTTTTGTTTCATTTTTAGTGTAAATGTTTGGATATATCCTTTTTTTTATATTGAAAACATTTATTTGTGAAAAATTATTTTCATTACAAGTGTTACCTTTTTCTTCCATTTCATTCATCTTTCATGTGATCTTATTTGTCCATCTTCTAAAACCACATTTTATATTCATAAACTTGAAAATAAAAATTCTTATGATTGAATCCTTATCATTATAAATTTTTTGTAATATGAATCTTAATGGTAAATAGAAATAATAATATTTAATTTATATCTAATACGATTATTTTTGTTAAAACCATCACTGTCATTTCACTTAAAATTAGGTTCTTATTGAACAATAGATCCCATAAATTAATTCATTTATATATTTAGTAAACATATTTATTTATTCAATTTGATCCTTCTTTGAGTACCACTTCATAGGTAGTTTTTGAATTTTTATTTCAATAATTAATTCATTTTTCATAGTCTTCTTGAGAGAAACCATGCTATTCAGAATTACAGTCAATAATTTTTTCATCTGACTGATTCCTTAATGTTTATAAATTCAAAATTCATTAAATTATGCATGATAAATTCCTTATTTGGTTATTTGAGAATTATAATTTCCATAATAAGTGACTTTTAATATCCTAAAATTTTCAAATCATTTTTTTCATGATGAAATATTAATATTCATGTTTTAAATTTAATCAAAATCAAGTAAATGTATGATTTTATAATTTAACACATTATTTGTAGTATATTTTACAATAAATGAATGGAAATAGACCTTAATATTTTTATAAGTACTAATAATAAAATTCCAATATTCAATACATATATTATATAAAATTAACACCACATGATCTTTTTGATAAGCATAATCACTTATAATGAAGTTAGGTGGACTATGTAGAAGTTTGAATTCAGCTTTATAACATTATATTGAATATAAAAATGATCATTCCATAATGTTTTGGGTGTTAGAGAATATTATAATAATAATAAAAAAATCATAACATACCCTCTCCATAGGAAAGCACATTGATGCAACTTATTTTCCCAGATATGGAAGGAAAGATAGACTAGAGGGGGTGAAAATTACTTTTTAAAAATTTAATCTTATATATAAATTTATTATCGTAAAATTTAATCATACCCATTAAATTAATTATTTGATTTTATTATTAAATTAGTTAATTAGAAGACTAAAAATAACCAATATTAACACTAGAGTGATTATATAATTTTGGTTCAAAGTGAACGTACTCTACTTATAAATCCCATATTAGTTTTTAAGAGGGAATATACTCACTAAAATAGATACTGAATAAGTTTTTTTTATTGTTTTAGAATAATCCTAGTATATTATAAGATATACACATCCATTAACATTATAGAGTTTATGAAAGAATTCATTCAATTTCTATATAGAATCCATAACTTGTTACTTTGACTTTTTCAAGTATAGATAGACCCTTTTTTATTTACTTTTGATCAGGTGTACATAACAATAAAATAAATTTTAATAGATGTATAACCATGATTTTAACATCTAAATAAACACTATTACACATAGAAAAACAATCTTGACTCTTAGAAGATATTGTTAAAGAATAATAGTGTAGAAAAAATTATTTTCAACCCTTCTAGAATTGATGTAGAATGGGAAAAAATGGAAAACCATTAGGGAATTATTAATTCAGTAGTAGTGAATCAATGTAGTTTTCAATATCATTGAACTATTTTCAATTTAATACCATTATCATTTATATTTCTCAAAAATCCTATCTAATGTTTTTCTTTAATCATAAATCTCTTGACTCTTATCCACATGGATGTTTATTTTTTTTAAATCATGTTATTACAATAACTATTAAAAATAATCGTGGAAATATATTGCCATTATAATTTTTAAGTATCACACTCAATTAATTTTTTTTATTTATTCATAGTACCGTGAGAAACTCATGGAATAAGTAGAGGTGTGATGGGTTAGAGGTAAACTATGTAAAATTAAATTATATAAATGACATATGGGTAGGTTGTATAAAGTTACTCACATAAGGTAAGACAACATATATATATATATATATATTCATTTTTTACATTAAACATATATCATATAAGAATTTATAAATATGGAATGATCTAATATAAGAATTCAAAATGGCGCATTGATGCTATGTAACTAAGAATAATGGTACTTGTTTAGGAACATTACAAATTTTAAGCATGCTTCATAAAGATATATAGATTATTGCATAATACTAACATACATTTTTTTCATGTATCAAAACAATCAATTAGTATTTCATAATGGTAATCTATAAATTATTGACACTATATTAAGGTAATAAATTAACTATATAATGGTTCGAAAAAAAATTAGTGTTTCATAAATGTGACTATAAAAATAATATAAGGGAAAATTACTTCTTGAATAGTTCATGTAAGGATAATAAAGAAGTTATATAAAGGTAAATATACTTTTCAATATGATATGTAAAGTATTATTAGAAGTTGTGTAAAGGTAATAAAATATTTTAAAGCATGCATAAAGATAAAAAATAATTAAAAAACAAGAATAAGGGTAATGTGCAATGTTATAGACTTCCGTAATCGAAAATGATAGTTACATAAAGGTACAAAATAATTATCACATGTTTCATAAGGGAAAATACAAATTAAAAATGAGCCCAAAAAGGTATAAAATTAGTAGATATTTTTAAAATGGTTTATATATAATAACAATAATAATAATGACATTAAATGATAAATAACTAAATAATAATTCAATACCAAGAAAATATTTTCATAAGAATAAATATTAATTCATATTAATATAAATTAACACATTATACATATGATAAAGATACAAATATGATATTTTAAAAACTAAAATTAATATTTTTTCACAGGATAAAGTAATTGATAAATTAAAATAGTGACACACGTTATAAAAATAAAAATGATATAAAAATTATTATGTATTTTATTGTAAAATTTATTTTAATTAATGAGAGGACATGTAGTGTATCAATAAAATGATTATAAATCATTTTAAAAAACAAAAAATTATACCCTATACTCAATTAATTTTATAATGAAAACAATGATCACAATATGGTGGGTTCTCCACCTCCATGAAAAAGGTATGTCATTATTCTCAACCTCTTTCATGGATGGTTGTAAAAATAATATTATGATAAAATATATTAAAAATAATATATTATAACTTATATATTTCCTATAATGTTTTAATAAACATTTATATAATTAAAATGAATATAGTTTATAGTGGTTGATAAAACCACAGAAATAAACTGAGTGTTATCAATATAATTAATACTAAATAAATCCTCCCTATATCTAAAAAATAGTTATTTGGTATAATCTTATTGTATTGGAGGAATGTAATGAAATTTTATATAACATATGGTGTTTTAGCCTAATTTTTATGAAACATAAATAAATTACATAAATTAAAGTTGTCATGGACATATAACACAATTAACCATGGGAATGTAGAAATGAAATCAATACATCCATTAAAATAATCCAAACTAAGAAAAATGTTTTATAATAAATAAAATTTATTTTAATAATTATATAAATATTATATTTAATCAATGTAATTTTATTTTTTCATAAGTTATTGAATGTGTAAAATGAATATAGACGCATGGTAGGGGATATGTCTGAACCACCCAGTTTGATTTGGGTTATCATTTCTCACTATATTACTCACTTTATATATCTATTGTAGTTAATTAGTTATTCTATATTCTATATATATGTCCCACACAAACACAAATAGTATTATTAAAATTTATATGATGGGAATATAAATGTTCAAAGGGTTAACCTCTTAATTTAATTTGATAAGTAGATATGATTCAAGTGAACTTACTTGTTTTATTTCTCATTTCATGTACCATACAATGAAAATTTTATATCGTTTAATTGTTTTATAAAAAACTCAGTTTATTAAGGAATACATTTTAGTTTATTTCTTGTTCTCTGGAAATTTTTTTGCCATTTCCCTCTTAAAATATTATTTACCCTTTTTCATAAAACCAAACAAGGAAGAATAATATAAAAATAATTTCCCCGTTTCATTTAATGAATATAATTTAATTTTATAACATTTACATGTGTATTGATTCTTTATTTATCAAAGAATGTCTAAGATTTATTTAATCTCTTCTTTCATGGAATTCATTATAAGATGCAATTTGGTTATATTTATTAAATGTCTATATGATCCATATATTTTTTGTTAGTATTTATTATTATTATGAGTTTATTTCATCTCTTTATGTGGTACACATATGAATTTACATGTTGTGATGGCTATTCTAATATAGGACCCCAAGTGTATTGTGTAATTATTAGGTCTCTTGAGATGATATGTATGATATTATTGAGTAAACCTCTTATATGATAGGTATCTATCCACCATGTGATGTTTTCATAGTATTTTTCCTTTACATATAGTTATGTGATGCTCTTTGTTGCTTCATAATTCATATGATGGCATGATCTTATTTTTTTCATATATACTTATGGAATTCCTCAATGTAATAATTCATGTAACTTGCCTCTTATGACATGATTAAATCTCATTAGATATATATGTTAGGTTATATCCCCATCATTATTCCATTATTAAGCTCTTTTTATTGCCTATTTTTTTCATTCCCATGGTTATCCTATTATTTTTAAGGGATATATGTTATTTTAGAGGTCTTTGTGTATAGTAAAATAGATATTTTATTTTTAGTCTAATTTTGATGTATTATTAATTTAGTCCACCTAATACACAAGGACTCTCGAAACATTGGTTGTTTTTATTGGATATCTATAATGGAAATATTTTAATTATATTCATTAGGGGATCAAGTCACTATATAGCCAGTACACATCATGGTTTTCCATTTTTTTTGTCTTTTGATAGATAATACCCCTATCAATTATAAAATAAAGTTTCACCAAAAATTGATGATCTTTAACAATAATTGGATATCTATTACGTATTCATGTTTTACACCTATAAATTTTAGTAAAGAATCTGATGTACAAAAAATAGGTAACATATAAACTGTTATGAATCCTTTAGAAGGCATGAGGAATATTTTTTTTCAAAATTATATAATTTATAATTCTATGGTTCATTTTTTCATAAGTAATATTATTATTTTTGATTAATAATTTTTATTCTATATTTTAATATTTATGGGATATATATTGTACATATTTCAATTATGTTAAAAAATTAGATCTTTTTCCCCAATGAGAAAACCCAATATATGATATTTCTTATACATTAATATATTTTTCATATATAATGTCTTCCCATTAGACTAATAATATTTTACTTAATATGTTTTCAATATATAATATATCTTTCATCTTTTTTTCCATTAATATGATAAAAAAATAGGATGTATTTTTCCTCATATGAAATAAATATTTTCATACTTATGGTTTTTCCATATTTGTAATATCCTATATTAATTACATTTCCTCAAATATATTATATTATATAATTTTTAATTTTTTTACCCATTCCATATTAACTAAAATGTAATATTTCTCTGCATATATAATTTTTTTCATGCGTAATATTAATAAGTTTTGAAAATTCCAATATGTATTGTATTGACCTTAGAATAAAAAAATATGAAATATATTTTAATAAAAAAAAAGATGTTCTTGACTTATAAAACCCACTACTCAGAAAAGATAAAAATAACTTCATATAAATAATTCCATAGTGCCCCAAAGTAAAGTAGTAACCTTCCACCAACCAAAATGACATAGGTACATATAAAATTCTTATGAATAAAATAATTGAACAATTATTAAATCATATTTAAATCAAAAAATAAAATTGAATGATACAAAAATATTATAATTTATATATATATAACTCTTTTTGGTTCCACATCATTATAATTTTTGTTACATTTTCATCAAGATTTTTTCATTTTGATTAACTTTTTAACTAATGTATATCATTATATATTTTCTTTTGATACACATACTGAATAAAGTTTAAGAGATAAGGTTTTATTCACCGCATAAATGTATTCAAATGTATATATTTGCACTTTATTATTATATTTTACCATAAAATCAATTTATGTATTGAGTTTTCTTAAAATTGAATATGAATTGAATTAATTTTTTAAAACATTTAACTTCTCTATCATCCAAATATACTTAAAATAGATTATGTGAAAATATATTCACCTAAGAATATCATACAATGATAGAAAACCAACTTAATATAGATAAATTAATAGATTGTTAATTATATAGTAATATTTAACCAATAAACTATTATATACATATCATATATGGTAATCAATGTGTTTAGTTTAAAATTTTAAAATGATGATCGTATTTATCAAAAATTTGTATTGATTGGTGGTGGATTCTCATTTTCTTTCATTTTAATGAATATCAGTGGAAAATATTATATTACTTTTTAAATATCCATTATATTCTTATTCCATTCAAGAATTGTTTTGAGTTTAATGAATCATTATCCATATGAATCAAATCCATCATCTCATATTTTTTGAAAAAATAGTTGTTTAATAAATAGCTTCTCTCATTATATAACAAAAACATGATAAAAGTGCATAATTTTTATTATAACCAATATAATCTTGATATATTATTCTACATTAAATTTAAATATTCAACGACCCTTTTCATAATAATTTAAATGAAAAAGAATGGGATTTGTCAATTCAATCTTTATTTTGAAGTCATATATATATATATATAAGTTATTTATATATTATTGGTATCATATACCATTGAAAATATAACAATAAATTTATATAACAAAAATACATAACAGAAAATTTTATGGATTTTTATAAATCCATTATTTTATCTTAAATAATTACATTCTATGGAAACAATGTAATTGATTAATAATATGAGGTTAAAGATTCAATGACAGTGTACGACTATTGGAAAGGTTCAATATTTTTATTATAGATTAAATAATTTACCTTCTACTAACTTGTTTTTAGAAACCAATCCTATACATAAAATTTTACACATATTGATCCTCAAAACTTTTATAAAATGAGGTTATAATTTCATAAATTATATATATTATATTAGGAAAACTTCCTAAAAAATAATTTTCCTAGTCATATAACACTATAATGTAATTCTACAATTTTTTCGACTCATGGAAATATCAATTGATACTGATTATATGAGTGGAAAAAAATATCCATTATATTATGTTGTTTATAATTATTATAAAACCTTAATTAATTTAATATTTTCATCTCATAAGCATATTTATTAACAATTTAAACACATTTAATAGCGAGAAACTAAGTAATGGAAGACATTAACAAATGGAATTTTACTTCTTTTGTATGAATGATTCAAATGATTTTATAGTATTAATAGAGGTTTTATATTTTTATTTTTTCAATTTTTTCATTTGTTTTTCTCAAAATAATGTTATATGAGAATTATTATATTTTATCTTCATAAAATTATTTTATCGAATGAGTAATGTGTTTTACATACATTTAATGAACAATTTTATTAAATGTTATCCAACTAAAATGATTACAACATTTTTGAATTAATATTATATATTAATGGCCCAATATTGAAATATTATTATGTATTTTATGAGTGGGAGAATATAAAAAAATTATGGAAATAAAATGTATACAATAATGTTAAAAATGTCATACAAGAACCTTTTATATTTAATTTGATAACACTATGAACAGTCCCCCATATATAATTTTTAAACAATACTCCCCTAGTATCATAATAGTTATGGTTTTATTGTCATGTGTTACCTAATTAATATTCAAAAAATAATACACATAATGGTTATTGTCACCTCATTACATTCTATCCTTAAATATGCTAATTCATGGGCACCCATATTTTATGGACAATTTTATTTGATGATTGAGGTTTTAAACAGAATATCTTTATCTAAAATAGAATGAAAAATATTTTTATAGATATTTAATATTAAAATTTATTTTTAGGTTATTTAATTTACATGTACACATATTCAGAATTAAATAGTTTAAAAACATATTTTCCCTTAAAATCTAAATTTTCAAAATATGTTGGTGAGTAACTATTTATAAAACTCATAGCTTGTTTTACCAGGAAAAATAAAAATCCATCAATGTTTATACATATCAAAATGATTATATTGAAATATATATATTAAAATTATTCTTTTTAAGTATTAGAATCAAATAAAATAATTAATTCCCATAAGGTATGTACTTGGAAAATAGTCCACAGAAGAATAGATTTCTAGAAAAGGAATTATACTCTACAATGTTGCAAAATATGAGCCAAAATCCCACTACCTAGGGTTGAATAACTCAAGTGACATTTTTATTCAACCAAAATTATAATAAACAATATGTGCTAAACTATAATTAATTTCTTGATATTGGTTTAAAATATTAAAAAATCTATATTTATGGTAGGATAAGAAAATCATTTATTATACCAAGAATAATATTTCATAAAATACAATAATGATTATTTAGAAGCTGATAAAAAATTAAAGAAATGAATATATCATAATTCATAATATTGAAATTTCATTCATGAAAAAACAATCATTAAAATAAATAGATAGAATATTCATATATTCTATCATTAGATAAAAAATTTATTATTAATTCATCAATATGTTTTAAAAACATTATAAATTTGGAATTGATAACCATGAATAATTCAATATTCTCAAATATTATAAATTCTGATTATTATTTGTATGGATATTTTTGCTATTATGATTTAATAAAAAATATTTAATATTTATTAGTCAATAAAAAAATAATTCACAAATATTCTTTTTGATGAGTTTTGTAGTCTAAAAAAATAATAAATTTTCTTTATAATTCACCTTAAATCAATTTTCACCTTGGTATAGTGGAATACATTTTAGTCCATTGAAATTCCTTATAACATGAATGTTTTTTAATTTATTTTATATAAACATGTAATTTAGTGCTACTGTTTTATACGAGAATTCATTATTCCTAAACAAGAAGTTTTTTTACCGTATGTATGCATTGTACTCGTTTTCATTACTACCATGAAACATTATCAAGAAAAAGGTGGAATTCCATCGAATATGATTCTATGTTTTTAATTTTTTCATCAACTCTTAAAATGGACATTTATAAGGGTATAAAATGTTATTTATTAATTTTTAAATTCACCGGGACCATTTTTCGTGGGACCATATCATAGTTGGGGAAAAAAATAAATCATTTTATTATAGAAATAATCTATTAGATGGTTCAAGAAAAGTAATATTTTCATTTTTTCATTAAATAAATGATAAAAATAAATGTTGTTCAATGATCTATCATACCATTGGTCATTTGCAAAATGATGTATGACATTGTAAATTCAATATAAGGATAAATAAAAATTAAAATAACTGAAAAATATATCTACATGTTTCCAATGAATAAAAGATAAAAACAATAATGGAATATGTTACACTAGTCCATCAATTTTATCAAATAACATTACACAAGTTTGATTGGTATCACTAAGATGTTTCTAAAAGTTTCATTCCTTAAATGATTTCCATGGATTTTTGTAATCACACAAACTATTTTGTTGGGTCTCTCCAACTGAAATCAAAAACTATATTGGACGTTTTGAGAGACTGATATTATAAATGATTTATCACTAAGTATTTTTTATGATTTCCATAACATGTAAGGGGATCAAGCTAATTTATATATGATTATAAAAAACAAATCCTTTGAAATATATTGATTAATAATTTCTCTAAATATTATAATATTTTAATTCCTTAAATAATTTATATTTACACACAGATAATTAGTTTTCTATGTTATGAATTTATGAAAAAAAACATTCCAACTTCTCTATATCTTAATCCAATGATAAATAACCTTATGTTATATCTATTAAATATAATGAATAATGATACCCCCTCACTAATGAATAATAAGCATAGAGATTCACCTTACTGTAACAACATGATACTCTCAAAATTATGGTTTATACCAAGGATGACCATGAAATGGTCTACAACACTAATTCATGGGGGTCACTTTAGTATAAAATTCCATCAATACCTATGTTCAATTTTTTTATAAGTTGATAGTATCATTACATGTTGTATAATGAAATGATATAGAAATATAAATACACTTAGATCAATTATAATTAGTTCAAAAAACTTATATGAAAATTCATTTTTTATTATACGAAAATGAAATTATCTAATTTTTATCAATCTTTTATTAATATGCAATTATTTTTATTATACTCTGAATAATTAATATGAAACCTTATTGGAGGATGTAAAATAATAAGAAATTAAGTGTTATATTTTTTCAAACATCTAATATATATGATGTAGAAGAATAATTACATTAATGAATAATATTAATTACATTTTTTAAATAGTGTTTATTTTAGGGGTAATTGTATAAATGATTACAAGATAGATTACTTATGAAAAATAAAAATCCCAATGAAAATTGAATAAACTAAAAAAATGATCATTATCTAATATGTTATATGGTGCTGTCAAATTTCTCATACTGATTACGTAATAAAGATATTATATAAGTGTGATTGAAATCCTTAAAAGAATAATTAAGGAATTATTAAATCAATTTTTAATGATTTGTGGCTCAAATTTAGTAAAATAGAAAGAATTGTTGTTTTTTACATAAATTATCATTATGATACTAATAAATTTATATTAATGTAAAAAAGAGTACAATTTTAAAAAAGATAATTACCCAAGATTTATATTGATAAGAAACATTTTACCATTAAAAATGAATTATTATCCTCAATTAATTTTTTAATTATTCAAAACAGTGTAAATCAGTTCTAAATAATGGTAATAAATAGTTTAAAATTATCCTCAATGCGCTTAAGAGTGGGAAGAGGGTTTAAAAGAGAAAAGGTATCTAATATACATATTTATATAATCTATTTAAAACACTATATATATATTAAAATATTTTTTGATATACTTCAATTATAATCATGTTTATGAATAATATAAATAGAAAGTTGATGTATAGTTTTTTGGATTTGTCAAGGAGTTGACAAAGCAGTGGATAATAATGTGGTATTTCTAGTAACGAATAGTTATATATTTTATTACCAATGGTTGAGAAATAGTTAATCATAAATTTACAGATTAATTTATTATTTTAGAGTAATATTATAATAATATTTTGGAGTAATGTTACATAAATGAATCTATGGATGAATAGACAAAATATAACAAATTGGAATAATAATGTAACCAAAGTTAGTTCATGTAATTAGTCACATATTTTCTATGTATTTTATTAGTGTTTGTTTTTTTTACAGTTAAATTAATATAGAGGTAATTTGATCAATATATTTTTAATACATGGAATTATCACATGATACTAAGTTTGAATAATCTGAATATAGACCATTATTATTTATAATGGCTTTATGGAATGAAAAAAATGAATTTTTGAAATCCGATATCATAACCTCCTTTTGAAATAATATTGAAATGATATTATAAAATATAAATTCTGAATGTGAATGGATGAATATTAATATTAGGATATATTATTTGTTATAAAATATCATTTCATTATAAGACATAATTGGTTTCAGAGAATCATTTTCAGTTTTCAAGAAGATACTTTCAGAAGAACAAAGTAACAAACAATTTTACGAGGCTATAAACATGAAATTTCATGAAATATTTGAAATTTCATCATGGTGTAATGATTAACAAAGAAAAACGTTTTAAGGTGGTTAAAGTCATATATTTTATGAGTGATTTGAAATGAAATTTTCATATATTCAACAACATAATGCATGTTTTGTTGTATTTATGAAGATTAATTCATGTAAAATTGAATGTTAAGCATTGTGTAATGATAAAGTCAGTTATATTCATTTTAAATAATAATATTATTAATATATTATGGAATATATTTTATTGTTTATGTTTTGGTGTTTTGAGAATGAACTGTATACAAGAAGGAGTTTAGATACTAGAGCAGTATAATCCACTAAAATCAATCATGAAATTGGGAGTTAATGTTCCTAAATTCTATAATGGATCCCATTGTTTGAATTTTATTTTAATAAAAATATTTGGAAAAGGGAAGTAAGATAATTAATTCCATCTTATTGTGCTATATTTCATCAACTTATGAGAATTCATAGGATATTCCATGGTCGGGAGTGAGATATGCTAGAGTGCTTTTTCATAACGAGTTTTTAAATTCAATATGGGTTTCAATTATATGAGTATATTGATATTAATATATGTTTTTAGTATATCAGTGTATCATTCAGACATAACCATTTACATTGAATGAATATTTGGAAAAATAAGTGACTTGGTTTGAATTTATTTATTGGATATTTTAGAATGGGTCAAGTGGGATTGACTCAGCCATTTTTGAGAAAAGTTACCTCAATAATTCGTTTATTAAAAATGTAATGATCTCGGAGTCTTGAGCGAGGATTAAGTAATGTAATCCATTTTATAATATTGAAGTGTTTGGAAGAAATCATAAATAAAAATATAATAGTTATAGAAAATTGAAACTATTATGGACCTATATGATTATATAAAAAATTTTGGGGAGGAAAAAATTGACATATAATTATTAGATCATGTTTTTAGAGAAGGATAAATATTTGAATGTTAATTCATCATAATATAATTATAGAATAGTTTGGAAGAATCAAAAAAAGTTATTTCAATTAAGAAATTCATCATAATATTTAGTTTTACCCTCTAATATATTTCACATAGAAAAAAATTTAAATCAATATTATTAATAAAAAATAGTTATGCCAATCCATAAGGAATAATTTAATCATAGTTTAAATTTTTTTCATATTAATTCTTGGGTTTTTTTATGATAAATGTTTTGGTTTTATATACTTATTATTAATATTCATAAAATTCAATGTACTTAAGTCGTTCCTTGAAGATGAGTGTGGAGAAAGAAATAATTATTATTACTCTTTAGGTGTAGTAC
Source organism: Viscum album (assembly GCA_963277665.1). Classification (NCBI taxonomy): domain Eukaryota; kingdom Viridiplantae; phylum Streptophyta; class Magnoliopsida; order Santalales; family Viscaceae; genus Viscum; species Viscum album. The sequence goes on along the minus strand of OY728153.1, from coordinate 876,588,894 downwards.
ATCATCAAAAAAATTTATAAAAAAAACAATTAATGAAAATATTTTTAATTATATTATTAATATTCACATTAAATGTCACTTATAATCTCACAATATAAGAACCCAAAGTATTAGTGTCCATGGAGACTATATTCTTAATCTTCTCATTATACTTTACTACCTCAATAACTCTCATAATAACCACTAAACAATAATAACTTATAATTAAAATACTTCATATAATTCCATGGGGAAATAGAAAAAAATATTAATCTTTATCTCTATGTTTTAAAAACGCATCATTGTCTTTTAAAAAATATTATCATAAGAATTTGTTAAAATAAAAGGATTCATAAATTACTTTATTTAATGGATAATTTAACCACCTTATTTTTCATAATTAAAGGTTGAAGGATATGTAGCCACAAATTATCCAAGAAGAAAAATAGTTAAGAGTGTTGAAATAAAAGGTAATAATCATGATACATAGATTCTAAAAATGTTGTGTAAAATATAAATTTGGAAAAAATATATTGATGTAAATCATTAAATTATCAGAAATCATGATAATTCCCTTTAATTATATAATGAAAAAACCTAATCATATCTAGAAATCTTGTTTTTAGTACAAATAATCATTCACATGCATTGAAATCATTATCTAAATATATTTTAGTCGTTATCAAATAATTTGGATATCTATATAATTCCCCACATCACACATAACGATAAAACATATATATGTGTGTAATGGCCCGAACCCTCCCAACCCATTAATTTTCCAAATTTTTGGTGACTAGGAAAACATGGGGACTATAAGTGACTCATTAAAGAGTTTTCCAAAAACTCAGTCCCACCAAACAGTTCCACCGAAATGATGGCACTGTCATGGTTGCACACCTAAACAGTGGCACCGCTTATAGTATCCCACCATTATGGTGGCAATGTCATGGTGGCACCATTATGGTGTCTCAATGAACGGTATCCCACTATTTTCCAACTTTTTCCTAGTTTCCCATGTTTTTTTACATTTTCCCACCCTTAACGCATCTTTTGATGTTAAATTATTTTCATGCCCTTTTCCAATCCATTTTAATCCATTAAAATATGTTTTACACCCACTAGAGTTGGGAAACCCGTCAGTTACAAGAATTTGTGTCCTTTTTCCTCAGTGTTACATATTTCCCCATGTTTTCCAACATCGCCCATATTATGTTGTTTTTGTCTATTGAGAGAATATCTATTTACTCATACTCATTATCTCCACTATCTCCAATGAGAATTATTAAATAATAATTAATACAGAAATGTGAAACTAAAAAACTGTGTGGTGAAGCCACAATCTGACTTCATGTACTTAGAAATCATATCCTTGATATTAGGATGTAGCCTTTTCTTAAGCTGAGATCCTCTCATCATTTTTCCATCCCATTACTATAAGTACCTCTAAATATGTACTCTGGAGACGAATTGTGAAACTGTTCTAGAGCTCTTCCAACTCATCCATGAAGCCCTCGAGTTTTTATTTCCTTTAAGTCGTACATCCTCAATTCTTAACGAGAGGCTAAAAATGTCGATCCTTGATCATCCAAGTAGGGTTTTCCTTCATCTCTCTTCACTATGTATCATGCATGGAAGGTATGACATTGTTTCCCTCAGGATTTAGATGAAAAAAAACCTTAACAAAAGTACCAAAGACATTTCTATATTAATGTGGTGTGAATGATGATGATGTTGATATATTGTTTTATATTCATTTTTATGTACTGAATTTTATGGTCTTATGCCCACTAAAAATAGTGGTTTTGGGTGGTCCTTACTTTTTGCACTAATGAATCTCTATTTTCTATATAATCTTGTAATTCTATAGTTGTAACATGAATAATGGTTGATCACATAAACATGGTTGATAAAATGGATACGCGACAAATAAGAACTCATATGTGATCACCTCGGCTGACCAAACCAAAATAAGGGACTTTGTAAATGGTGATGACTGAATCTGAAAACATATATTCTGTGTTCTAGTGGTATACATGGTTGCTCTTATTGATGCATGTGGGTGAAGTAGATGGGGATGGGATCTCCAATTGTTCAGTTTTTGATTAGGGATATGTGTACACGGGGAGCCAATATATTAGGGATTGGATTGGTTCTAGTACTTTGAGGGATCTCCCAAACCCCTTTTGTTGTTGCGAATTTACCATAGAATTAGGTTTGAATGCTTATATATATGCTTGGTTTCATTCCATTAATTTTTGTCTTGGATTGTGGCCATGCCTATTAGTTTCCTATTAGTGAAGGAATATTTAATTGGAATCAATTATACATGATAACGAGAATGGGTATAATTGGGAATTCTTTTACAGAAATGGGGTTTTCTCTAGTTGTGGCTCTTGAGTGTTCATGCAAGTAGGGATAATAATGAGAGTGGTTGTTTTTGGGATGGTTGTCCATTTTTTGAGACTTACATTGTGGTGATTTTTTGATTACCTGTATGTATAACACTTAGTTCTTTTGTTCTTATATGCACCCCACACATGTTGAGAACTTCATGCTGAACACCCGCATTTCACGGGGGAGGGTGTTTTTTCCGCATTCTTATGATTGGATGGTTATTAGATCATTTTATCAACCTCTCCCAAGTAGACCAAGACTCTTTGGGAAGGCTGGGATGACCTAAGGCTTATTATAGCCGAACACTCTTCAGGTAGGGCATGTTATGGTGGTTGGCTCAGGTGTCTACTGGAAGGTTTTTTTCCAAAGTATCTTAGAGATGAGGTTAGGTGTCTTCGGGAAAGACAATGGTTGTTCTGGCCTTACTCTCCTCGGTTGTGGAAGTTGTTATTGTGTCCCAAGTGTTTGCGAGCATGGTTATGTGTGGTCGTGGTGGCCTAGGTGTGTGCGGGCGAGATGCATGGTGATGGCCCACAAGGTTGTTGATTGGGCAGTAGTGGTATTGTAGTGTGACTTGTGGTGGAGGTCTGATGTGTAGGATGTCCTATATAACCATTGGGAATGAATTAAGGGGTATCCAAATATCTATGTGCTATTACAAAAACATTAACTGCCTCCCCACTTGTGCAAGATAGATTTTGGTTTTCCCTACTGATTATACCTATATACTCACCCTACGTATATAAAATTACTTACTATTTTCTTGGAGGAAATTGAGGACACTGTCGTACCATAATATCTTAGGCATTGAGAGTTCTTTTTGTTGATTTTCATTCTTTTGGTACTTTTAATCATAGTTTTATTGTGCCTCGTATCAGTTTATTTTGAAGATTCTTATGGGAGTGTTTTTTTTCTTTAGTTTTACAATCATTTTTTTGGAGTTGTTTGGGATTTTCCATCTTATCATCCGATCATATTAAATAAAAAGGATAATGCCTTCCATTTTACATGAGATTCCATACCCTTGGTGAGAGTATCCACTCCGGGGCCTATTGAAGGGGGACTCATGTGGGTCATTATCTCTCCTTCAACATGATGAAAGAAAGTTCATGCGGTTTTCTATCAATTTCCTCAGCTTGGTGAAGGTGGGTCTTGACAGAATGGTATAGAAGGTGATGGTTGAGAGATATGATGTATTTCAGGGTTATGAACAATGATAATTTAATGGAATGGTATGGAAATAGTGTTAGGAAATATTATCCCATGAAATATGCCAGTTAAGACAAACTAGGGAATGGGATTTTTGGGCCCTCGTGATCCGATGCAAGGACTTTGGGCCTATTGAACGACCAAGTGAGGATACACTGATTGTAGTGTAGAGGCCCTGCAAAAGATACATGCTTCAGGATGACTTGTGTTCTTGTGTGTATTGGGTGTTTTGGGGAATTCAAAATTAATAAAAACATTAATCAAAATTTAAAATAAATCTTCTACACTACCTGGGATTAGGCATTCTATCTTTACCAACCAGTTATGGGACTTAAATGATGTTCACAAGTAGTGTGGGAAATCGAGGCCCAAGAGGCTAATTTAGTTGATCAATGGATGGCTGATAGAGAGGAGGATGACCAGTGGCAGAAGATGATTTGAGCCTTTTAGAATTAGACCCCCATGAAGTATGAGGGCAGTTTCATGGACATAGAGAGAGAGAGAGAGAGCTGGCTCGAGGTGTTGGTGATAGATTTCAGCTTGATCCTATATTTAGTAGAATACCAGGTCCCTCATTCTGTAATCTAGATGTGGGAAGAGGCGCGTTAGTTATGGATGCTCAATCTCTGGGAGAAGAAGAAGGCTGAGATTTTCTGGACTGACTTCGAGAGGGAGTTCCGAGTGAAACTCATTTCTTCGAAAATGAAGTCTGAGAAGAGGTAGGACTTAATCTCCCTCCAGCATGGGAGTATTTCTATGAGGCATTTTGCGATCAAGTTCAAGGATCTCCATCTTTTTTTCTCTGAACCTCTTTCCGAATGAGGAGTTATTGGAAAGACTATTAGTGGAGGCACTCTGACCATCCCTTCAGTACGTGGTTACTCTGTTCACTATACTTATGTACATAGAGGTTAATAATAAGTCTGAATTGGTGGAGAGGATGAAAATGATAGGAGGTGTTCAGCAAGAGGGGAGCTAGTTGGGCTTGTTGAAGGGGTAGTCCATTAGAAGCATGCCTCCGACATCAGGTACATGTAGGATTGAAATAATGATGTAGATTCTCAATTTACAAGAGGGGGGTGAATTGTATACATTAAAAATTCTTTTGAAACCTTTAATGTTAGTTAAGAATAACTGTGTTTTCCTTAACCAAAAGAAAGAGATAAATTTAACAAAGTTAAACATAAGCAAATTCACAACACCTCTAATACAAAATGAAAACTTGGAAAGAGATTCCGAAAGTAGGTTCCGAAAATATGGTTCCGGAAATTGAAACTTAATTGAAGATTACAATATGAGATTCTACCTTAAAGCGTATAGAATCTAAATGAAATAGAGTACAAGTAAGGAAGTATAAGAAAATTATACTTTCCTTATAATACAAAATCCAGCGGAAATAAACATGTAGTAAAACTACAAGTAACAAGATATAAGTATTTTAACCCAAAGAGAAGGGTATCCAACATCCTTGGATAAAGGTCCCTTGATTTATACTTTCAAGAAAGTTTGTCTTACCCACACCAGGGTAAGCCCTCGATACGAAGATCGGAGTCTCTGTCTTTCTATCCCCACAAGCCCTCAACTTTAAGGTAGTTGGTCACCTCTGTCTTCCTCAGCAAGGAAGCCCTCGAACATCAAGGTAGTCAGCACCTCTGTCTTCCTATCCCCAAAAGTCCTTGAATGTAATCCCCAACATTCGGAGTCGCATGAAGAAAAAACTGAACGAGCGGTTCAGTACGCACAAGGTATGAAAATATTTGTCTACCTAGAAATCACCTTAGCAGCGTGTGGTCACTAGATTGATCAACTTCCTTCTTTTGAGCTCTTTCAAATGAGCTCCTATTTATAGGTAAGGTCGGCCTCCTTCCCAACGATAATATTTTCCTTAAAAATCGGAGGGACCTGTACATGTGTCACTCAGCCAACGGTTAGTTTATAACAGAATAGACGACAACGTTTTATAACAAAACAAGTGTAACAGAATGTACGACACCGTTTAAAATCTAACTCAAAAGTTCGGAATGAATGTTCGGAGTGTAAAGAAAAATAATTTTTCGGAGTCTAAACAAATATGGAGTGTATAAAACAAAGATGATCAGATTCTGTTTAATAGGTGAATTCGGAATGAGAATTCGGAATGAGAATTCGACATCAGAATTCGTAATGATAATTCCTCATCAGAATTCATAATGAGAAATCGTTTTCAAACTTCATAAGGATTCGTATCCTGAATCTGGAGTAGAACATAATCAGAGTTCGTATCCGATGTTCGGAATGAAACTTTATCACAGTTCTCATCTGGATTTCGGAGTGAAACTTTATTACAGTTCTTATCCAGAATTTCGGAGTGAATACTTTATTACAGTTCTTATCCAGAATTCGGATCCTAAAACAGAATACTTCATATCAATGTTTGAAACAATTCCGAGAATATAGAAATGAATCCTAATCTTATACTTAGGAAAAATATGAATGAAAATATGATAAGGATAATTTTTCATACAAAAGCGATTTTCCTTATAAAAGTGATTTTCCTTATAAAAGCAATTTTCCACATAAAATCAATTTTTGTTATAAAAGTAATTTTTCTTAAAGATAAGGTGTTTGTGATTTTCAAAACAAGAAGGAATGGAAACTTCATAAGGAAAACCTTATTGACTCAACAATCTCCCCCTTTTTGTAAAGCACAAATATCCTTACGAAAAAGAAATTTTAAGAAGAAAGAAAAAAATTAAGGCTTATCTCCCTTTGCATTAAGGATATTGAAGAATACGACTAACTCCCCCTCAGGATTTGAAAATCTAAGGATCGTTTTCTAGATTTCAGGAGTGACATTTTATTATGAATAAGAAAGTATTCTTTGATGAAAATCTCCCCCTTAGATAAGCTATTATTAGAGTTATTTTTCTTTAAGGATCTCTTCCTTCTCCCCCTTTGTGATTTTCAAAAAGAATTTGAGGGAATGGAAAAATAATAACAAAGTACCTAAAAAATTAGTAATAATAACAAAGACGAGCAACCAAAATTTTCATCAATTTTATGGAATGAAAGATACAACAAAAAGATCAGATTTAACTATTTAGGAACTTTTTCCTTCAAAATGAGCCCCTTAAGAATAGTCTTGATCTTTTTTAGGTCTTTATGATCTTCATCAGCTTGCTTCTTTAAGACCACTATTCTTGCAGATTGAGCTTCAATCTTATCTTCCTGGAATTTTAGCTTTTCTTCTTGATCCTTCAACTATTCTTCCTGAGCCTTTAATTTCTCTTCAAACTCAATCCGATGATCCCTTTCAAACATCCAGTTTTGAGAAACGGAATTATGTTTCCCATTCAGATCTCTGACTTCTTGAATCCGGAAGTTCTTTTTCTCTGTCAGCTTCACTTCAATGGAAGAAGTCACCTTATTTATCATCCTGTCCTCATTTTCAAAAGCATCTTTAACATTGTCTTGAAAATCATCAAATAGCCTCATGTCTTCTACAGTTTTCATCAACTAGCTAGTCATCCTCTGGCAAGATCTTTTGTAGGATTCATAGCCAACAAGAAAAGATTTGAATTCAGCTTCTATCTCGACACACTTATCCATAACCATGGATACAGAATCTGATTTCTGATTCAGATCATGTTGGAGCATTTTTCATCTTGAATCAATGCTTGAGAATGTCGGAATAGAACCTACCAACTTCTTGAAAGACTGGACAAAAAAATCATGCACTAACGAAGATGACTCCGAATCCGAGACTCTGCTTGGAGAATTTTCTTCTTCAACTAGGTCAAACTTTCTCTTTGAAGAACTACCAGCTTCCTTTCTCTTCACCACTACTGATCTCAGAGTATCAGCAAGAATTTTCTTTCCCTTGTCTCTTTTCGGAATAGAATCCGGTTCTGCAGTTCACATTTCACTATCAGAAACTTGAACAATATTGTCTTCCTCATAAGTAACTTTCTAAGCACCAAAATCTACATTCTCTATTTGAGCAATATATTGTAGAAGTTGTTCTTCCTCTACATGATAAGCTACTTCTTCTTCTCCTTTCACTTCTTCCATTGCCGGAGTAACTAGCTTAGAAGAGTCAGCTTCTGAGGTTCAGAGTGACAAATGTTCAGAAGGAGTCCCCTTATAATCATCTACTTGTTTTAAAACATCTACGGTTTCACCACTTCCTTCAGCAACAGCTTATACTTCTTCTACTTGCTCAATCTTCTCTATTTTCTCAACATGCTTAGCTACTGCCTCTTTGGGAGCAACAAAGTCTCTTCCTGGAGTCTCAGGTAGAGATTTCAATGAGAAAGATCTCGGAACAAGAATGTTTGCTGAAACCATCTAGTTAAACTTTAACAAAGCCTGAGCTACCTCAGCCTCAGACATCTTCTTCTTGAGATTCTTTTCTTTCACTTGTTTTTCGAGCTCATCCGTAGTTCTTTCCTTCAAGGCCTTAGCCTCCGCAGGGTCCAAGCCAAACTAAGGCTCCCCTGGCACTTTTTTTTCTTTGATCTCCCTCCATTTAGAAACTACCTCATCTGGGTAAGCTTTCTTCTTCATTGGTTTTGGAGGTGCGGAATTAACTTCTTTAGACTTGGTATTCTCTTCTTCTACTTGCACTTCTTTCAACTTTCTCTTCCTTACCAGCATAGAGGATTCCAGATCAGTAACTTTCGGAACTGTTTATTCTTGAGCATGTGAATCAAAAACTGACTAGTCTTCTTGTCAAAAGCTATATCCATTCTTTTAAGTGTACCATCACTCACCAACATAATCTTGCAAACTCTTGGCTTAGACTTGCATGCCTCCTTGAAAGACTCAAGGCACCGAACTATCAACATCGAGAGGATTACTGGATACATTATAATCTGAGCTCTCAGATTTATTTTCTTCACATTCTCAAGAGTGATAAGAATGTTCTTCATCAAATTAAACTTCCTCATATTTATCAGAAAATCAAGGATGTAGATCTCACTCTTCTTTAAGCTATATTTGTCACCCTTCCTCGGTACTATAAGGCCTTGTACCCATAACTCTAGAATCCTGAAATTTGTAGATAGAGATGCAATCTTCGGAGCCTTGTCATCTTCCAGTCCGAGAGTTTCTAAAGCTTTTTCCCTATCGAAGCTACCTTTTGAATCCGGCAACACATGAGATATGAATTCAGCTTCACCTTCATTAGTCAGCCCTACCAAGCTAGCTGCCTTGGCATATAAAAGCTTATAAGTCTTACCATAAGACTTAAAAGACAACTTCCCCCTTCCATCTTCCTTAAGAAAGGAGACTGTTTCATAGAACTCTATAAGAAAATCTGAAAACACTTAATCTTTATTCCTGGGTTTTGACACCGTAACATCTTCCCAACCATTAAGCTTAATATTCTAGGAAATAAGAGAGTCATACTTGTTGAAGAAATCCAGATGAACCATCCTCTCTCTATTTACTAACCACTTCGAAATCGGCTTAGAGGAAGACATGTCTTGAGAAGATACTTCCACAGACATTCGGATCTGAAGACCTCTGAGAAGTTCAGAATGGAAAAGGCTGAGGTTCGGAACGGTCTTAAAACAGAGAGGAAGATCTTCACGACGCTAGAGCTTGAAAACCAATGTGGGACAACCGTTTGGGGTCGCCTTTATATAGGTAACGAGAAAACGGTTCAACTTCCACGGTTGATCAAACGGTTGTGATAAGATGAGATCAGATATGACGGTTGAAAACCATTTCTCTTGAATCCGATCTTTTGAGGTTTTTATTAAAACAAATAATTAAGAAAACTATAATCTGAAAAAAAATATAAGAAAATGCCAGCAAGTAAAGTATGATTACGAAAATGTGAGTAAGGAAGTCATACCTTTCGGATTGGCTTAGGAAGATTATTCGTAATTGGTACCATTCTTACGAAAACTACGAAAAAATCTTTATTACGAAAAGACAAAATTCAGAAAACTCACTAAGAAAAACAAACTCAGTAAGAAAAACTCAGTACGAAAATTTCATTACAAAATTTGAAAACGAAAAACTTATTATAAAAGATTCAGTATGAAAATCCCATTATGAAAATACTAGTACACAATTTTCCATTCCGGATGTTTTCAATACGAATATTTCCATTCCAGAAGTTTTCTATACGAATATATCCATTCTGAAAAGTTTTAGTTCCGGAAATTCCATTCCGGAATTTTAGTTCCGAAATGTTTGAAAACAAATTTTGAAAAAATTTGTTAATCTAACAATCAAATGTACTCCCCCTATGAAAAGGAGTTTATTGCTGTAAGGAGACTTTTTCAACAGAAAGTTTAATTAAGAAATATTACCTTACGGTTATCATTCCTAACTTCTGTTTAATATATTTAAATCTATCATAAGGCAAAGATTTTGTGAAAATATCAGCAAGTTGATATTGTGTTCCGATAAATTGAAGAATAATATCTCCTTTAAGTGTGTGATCCCTAAGAAATTGATGCCTAATATCTATGTGTTTTGCACGGGAGTGATGTGCATGGTTCTTACTAAGGGCAATGGCACTTGTGTTATCACACAAAATTTTAGTTTTAGTAAAACTCAATCCATAGTCTATGAGTGTGTGTTGCATCCACAGTACTTGAGCACAACAACTTCCAGTTGTTACATATTTAGCTTCAGTAGTGGAGAGTGCTACAGAATGTTGCTTCTTGCAGGACCAAGAAACTAATGAATCTCCTAAGAAATGACAAGTTCCAGTTGTACTGTTTCTATCCATTATACATCCACCAATGTCAGCATTAGAAAATCTTTTTAGGATAAAATCATTTCCAAAAGTATAAAATAATCCTAGATCCATGGTCCCCTTAAGGTAGCGAAAAATTATTTTTACTGTCTTTAAGTGAGATTCCTTAGGATTGGATTGATATCTTGCACATAAGCATACTGAAAACATTAAGTCTGGTCGACTAGCTGTTACATATAGTAGGCCCCCTATCATACCTCTAAAAGATGTTTGATCTACTGGTTTCCCAGCTTCATCAAGATCTAAAGAGTTTGAGGTACCAATAGGAGTACTTATACTCTTAGTGTTGTCATAACCATATTTTTAAAGAAGATATTTAATATACTTATGTTGAGATATGTAGGTTCCTTCTGGTTTTTGAGAAATTTGATAACCAAGGAAAAATGTTAACTCACCCATCATACTCATTTCAAACTCATATTTCATTAGACTTGCAAAAGAGTCAGTCAAAGATTGCTGAGTTGAACCAAATATTATGTCATCAACATAAATTTGAACAATTAAAACATTTTTCTTATATTTCTATATGAAAAGGGTTGGATCTGCATTTCCCTTAACATAGTTATTTTGAAGAAAAAATCCAGTGAGTCTATCATACCATGCTCGTGGGGCTTGTTTAAGGCCATACATGGATTTGGTAAGTCTAAAAACATAATCAGGATGTTTTGTATCTTCAAAGGCAGGAGGTTGTTCAACAAAAAATTCCTCTTGAACATAACCATTAAGAAAAGCACATTTCACATCAATTTGGAAAAGTTTGAAATTAAAGAATGCTGCAAAGGCAAGTAGAATACGGATAGATTCAAGTCTATCTACTGGAGCATAGGTTTCTTCATAGTCTATTCCCTCTTGCTGATTATAGCCTTTGGCCACAAGTCTAGATTTATTTCTTACTATGACTCCATTTTCATCACATTTATTTTTGAAAACCCATTTTACTCCAATAACAGAATTTTCCTTAGGTCTTTCAACCAAGGTCCAGACTTTATTCCTTTCGAATTCATTTAGTTCATCTTGCATGGCTTTGATCCAATCATCATCACCTAAATCTTCATCAGTGCTTTTAGGTTATAACTGGGAAAGAAATGCTAGATGTTCTAATTAATTTCATAAGGAACTTCTAGTTCTTAAAGGTTGATTTACATAACCAATGATACTATCACTGGGATGATTCTTAAGGAATGCCTGATTTGGGTTTTGAAAAGCATATTAATCAACATAGGGTAGAAAGTCTTCTGGGGTAAATGTTTTAGGAATACCTTTTTGAAAATTATCCTTATCAGAAGATCCTTCTATCAAAGGTTGATAATTAGTTTTTGAAAACACATCTGAGGATGTAGGCTGGGATGGTTTAAAAACAAAAGGATCAAACACATCAAATTTTAAATGTACTGTTTCTTCAACAATACAAGTATTTTTATTAAAAACACTATAAGCCTTAAAGTTATGGAATAACCAAAGAAAATCCCTTCATCATATTTTGGTGTGAATTTATATAAGTTATCTTTGGTATTAAAAATGAATAATTTGCAACCAAAAACCTTGAAGTAAGATAGTCTTGGTTTTCTACCATTCCATAACTCATAAGGAGTTTTATTAAGAAAAGGTCTAATCAAAACTCAATTTATAGTATAGCAAGCCGCACGTACAGCTTCAGCCCAGAAATGTCTAGCTACAGAATATTCACTCCACATGGTTCTAGTTATCTCTTGAAGAATTCTATTTCTTCTCTCAACTACACCATTTTGTGGAGGAGTTCTAGGTGTTGAAAAATTGTGAGTAATACCTTTTCTACTACAAAAAGTTTCAAAATCAGAATTTTGAAATTCTCCTCCATGATCACTATGAATAGTTTTCAATGGAAGGTTTTTCTCATTTTTAACATGATCTCTAAAATTTTTAAATAAGAAAAAGCTTCAGACTTCTTTGATAGAAAATAGACCCAAGTAAATCTAGTGTAATCATCAACTAGAACAAACACATAGTATTTTCCTCCAATACTTCCAGTTTGTGTTGGGCCGAAAAGATCCATGTGCACTAACTGTAATGCATCAGTTTTTGAGACTTCACAGATTGATTTAAAACTAGATTTATCTTGCTTTCCATATTGACAAGGATCAAAAACTTTAGAAGAATCAAATCTAAGCTCTGGTATATCCTTAACTAGTTTCTTCTTATAGAGTTTACATAGGTTCCTAAGGTTACAGTGACCTAGTCTTCTATGCCATAACGAGGAATGATCTTCTATTGCACTTAGGCAAGGTAAATCATGGCTTCTAAGGTCTTGTTGGTTCATGGTTTAAACATTGTCTTTCCTATTGGCTGAGAGAATAAATTCTTACTTGGAATTGTGAACTAAGAACTTATCATTCCTAAAATTCACAAGGTAACCTTCATCACATAATTGACTTATGCTAATGAGGTTGTGCTTAAGACCCTTAACAAAAAGAACATTTGAAATCAAGGTTTTACCAAGAAGAACAATATTACCAATACCAACAATCTATCCCTTAGCATTATCTCTGAAAGTTACCTTTCCTCCTTTAGTTTTGATAATCTTTTCAAAATATCTTTTGTTTCCTGTCATGTTCCAGGAACATCCACTATCCATGTGCCATGTATTGTTGCTGGTACTCACTTTATTTTCCTGAAATCAAGAAGAGAATTAGACTTTCGGTATCCAAACTTGCTTGGATCTGTGATTTCTAGATAATAAAATTTTAGGTACCCACATATTCTTAGAAAAATAAGCTTTGTGAAATCCTAGATATTGGGTTTTGTTTGAGGAACAATTCTTTTCCCAGTGACCACCACATTGACACTTGGTACAAAATGGGGCACTTTGAGGAATGAAATAATTGTTAATGACAATTGGTTTTGCATGGGTATAACCAAATCCAGATTTATTTCTTAAAGGTCGTATTTGGGAATACATTTTATCAAAATTTTTCTTACCATGGGTAATGTTTGATAAACACTTCTTTAAGGAAAAAATTTCGGACTCGAGTTTTATAACCAAGTTTTCATCCTCAAAATCATTAGTTTTAGAACTAGAGCTAGGCTCGAAAACATTTTTCATAGAAATTACTTTTTCTAATTCTTTAGAAAGTTTGTTCTTATCAGAACTTGCTTCCCCAAGATTTTTTGAAATACTTTCAAAATCAGCATTTTTCCTATCAAGATCTTTAGAAAGATCTGATATTTCTCTTGTAAGAATAGAATTCCTAGAGTTTTCCTTATCAAGTTTCTTATTGAGTTTAGAATTCTCAATCTAAAGAAGTTCAGCAAACCTAGAGACTTTTTCATAAGTAGGTAAAGTATTTTCTTCACCAGAAGAGGATTCTTCATTAGAAGAGTTATAATACTTACTATCATTACAATTTAAAGAAACGTTGGTCAATGATTCAGCATTTCGTACCTTAGCCATAAAACAATGATTATCAATAGGTAATATGGGTATAAGACCAAGATTCTTCTATCCCGAAGATTCATAATTAGAAGATTCATCTGAAGAATCACCACCACTGGCACTCCAGGCATCATTAGCTTTCAAAACATTCTTAGCTTTGGCTTTATAATACTTCTTTCTGTTCCTGTCTGAATGCCTTTCTTTCCTTTCTTTCTTTTTAAGAAATGGGCAATCTGGTCTAATATGTCCAGCTCTCTTGCATTCATAACAAGTAACTTCTCCATCTTTCCTATCTTTCCTTTCCTTTTTCTTATACTTGGATTAGAAATTTCTCTGGCCAGCTATCTTTTTCATCCTTCGAGCAAGATTTTCTAATTCATTTTCTGATATTTCACTCTCACTAGAATCTGACTGAACTACCATCTTCTTAGACATGGATCTGGTTACTCTCTCAGGAGTCTTAGCTTTCATATGATTTGATGTTGTTGTAAAAGAAATAGTGCCATTTCCATTTTTCTTTTTGATGTTGTCAGCATCTCTCTTCATTCTGGTTTCATGTTGGAGAAAAGTTCCAAATAACTCATCAAGAGAAATTTGAGTGACCTTCCTGTTCTCATCTATAGCAGGTCTTTTGGATTCCCACTCATTGGGCATGATATAAATTATCTTATCCACAAGAGCTTCATCATCTAAGCATTTTTCTCCCATAGACTGTAGACTGTTGAAGATAATCATAAATCTTTGATGAACATTACAAATTGGTTCTCCATAAGGAAAATTGAATCCATGATATTCATCTCTAAGTATAGCTCTCATAGTCTCAATCACTTTAGAAGTTCCAAAGTGTGTAACCTCTAACTTCTTCTAGATACAATTAGCTGATTCACAAGAAGAAATTTGGCTATATAAATTTATGGTCATTGAAGAAAGTAGAGTATTGCGTACCTTATAATTGAGTTGATACTCTTTCTTTCCCTAGTTAGTAAACGTTCTAACTTCCTTGTCAGGAATTTTATAATCTCCTGTAAGCATAACAAAATTTTCTACTCCAGTACTGATAACAAAAGTATTCATTTGATCTCTCCGGTACTCATAGTCATTTCCATCAAAGATTGGTGGTCTTGTAGGATTTAAATTATCAATAGAACCAACATTAATTCCTGCCATACTTATAATAACCTTCGGCACACAAACTTGTTAGTAGAAAAGATTCATAATAACAGAGTTAGGAATGGGAAAGTTCGGAATGGGAAAGTACGGAATTGGAACATACGGAATGAGAAAGTTCAGAATGATAAAGTGAGCAAGAAAAAATTATACGTGAGTACATGTATTTCAGAGACCTGCTCTGATACCAATTGTAGGATTGAAATAATGATGTAGATTCTCAATTTACAAGAGGGGGGGGTGAATTGTATACTTTAAAAATTCCTTTGAAACCTTTAAAGTTAGTTAAGAATAACTGTGTTTTCCTTAAGCAGAAGAAAGAGCTAAATTTAACGAATTTAAACTTAAGAAAATTTACAACACCTCTAATACCAAATGAAAACTTGGAAAGAGATTTCGAAAGTAGGTTCTAGAAATATGGTTCCGGAAATTAAAACATAACAAAATATTACAATATAATATTCTACCTTAAAGCGTAGAGAATCTAAATAAAACAGAGTACAAGTAAGGAAGTATAAGAAAGTTATACATTCCTTATAATACAAAATGCAGCGGAAATAAACAAGTAGTAAAACTACAAGTAACAAGATATAAGTCTTTTATCCCAAAGAGAAGGGTATCCAACAACCTTGGATAATGGTCCCTTGATTTATACTTTCATGCAAGTCTGTCTTACCCACACTAGGGTAAGCCCTCGATACAAAGATCAGAGTCTTTGTCTTGCTATCCCCGCAAGCCCTCAACTTCAAGGTAATTGGTAACCTCTGTCTTCCTTAGCAAGGAAGCCCTCGAACTTCAAGGTAGTCAGCACCTCTGTCTTCCTATCCCTGGAAGTCCCCGAATGTAATCACCAACATTCGGAGTCACATGAAGCAAAAACTGAATGAGAGGTTCAGTACGCACAAGGTATGAAAAGCTTTCTCTACCTAGAAATCACCTTAGCAGCGTGTGGTATCTAGATTGATCAAATTCCTTCCTTTGAGCTCTTTAAAATGAGATCCTATTTATAGGTATGGTCGGCCTCCTTCCCAACGGTCATATTTTCCTTAAAAATCATAGGGAACTGTACACATGTCACTTAGCCAATGGTTAGTTTATAACAGAATAGACGACATCGTTTTATAACAAAACAAGTGTAACAAAATGTACGACACCGTTTAAAATCTAACTCAAAATTTTGGAATGAATGTTCAGAGTGTAAACAAAAATAATTTTTCTCAGTCTAAACAAATACGGAGTGTATAAAACAAAGATGATCGGATTCTATTTAATAGGTGAATTCGGAATGAGAATTTGGAATGAGAATTCGGAATGAGAATTCGGAATGAGAATTCGTCATCAGTATTCGTAATGAGAATTCCTCATCAGAATTCATAATGAGAATTCGTTGTCGAACTTCATAAGGATTCGTATCCTGAATCTGAAGTAGAACTTAATCAGAGATCGTATCCGGAGTTCAGAATGAAACTTTATCATAGTTCTCATCTGGATTTCGGAGTGAAACTTTATTACAGTTTTTATCCAGAATTTCGGAGTGAATAATTTTTTACAATTCTCATCCAGAATTCGGATCCTAAAATAGAATACTTCATATCAATGTTTCAAACAATTCCGAGAATATAGAAATGAATCTGAATCTTATACTTAGGAAAAATATGAATGAAAATATGATAAGGATAATTTTTCTTACAAAAGCGATTTTCTTCATAAAAGCAATTTTATTTCTAAAAGAAATTTTCCGTATAAAAGAAATTTTTCTTATAAAAGAATTTTTTCTTAAAGATAAGGGGTTTGTGATTTTCAAAACAAGAAGGAATAGAAAAGTCATAAGGAAAACCTTATTGACTCAATAGTACATCCAGGTTTCGGCCGGCGGGGATCATGCCCCGGCTGTTCATGTTTCTTTCATTGGGCCTTATCCATTTCACTACAAGCCTAGGACCAAGGTGCTTCATCTAAATAATTCATGGGAATCTCTGAAATCAGTGTCCATACTGAGTGCAGTGCAGTGGAAGTGGGCAGGTTTAGCACCCACCTCTACAGCAGTAGTTTCTAGCCAGACCTTTTCAGCTGTAGGGGCAGCGAGCTCCCGCCCCACCGAGGGAGCACTGTGCTAGAGGAGGCTAACCTTAGGGAACTCCTCATGGACCTCGACCATGGTGTGGTTTTGGAGTCAACTGACAGTCGAGGGGCAGAGGAGTTGGGTGTCGACTGTTACATGCAATGTAGCCTGCAGTTCCAGTAGAGTTGGAAGTCGTTCGAGGTATAATCATCTTATTTAGTACTCTTTCTTGTGTATTATTTAATTCATGAGCTTCACATCCCTTTTTTGTTCCTGTTATATCCCATTTATTAGGCATATATTTAGAGAACTCTCGATGACCCTGGTGTTTAGTACACAAGTTGGAGATCAGACTAGCCTGTCTCACGTCTGTCGTGGAAGCAGAATGATGCTAGGTTCACTTCAGTCCAATGGGGATCTCTTTATACTAAAAATGCGTCCATATAATTACATCCTGGGAATCAACTAGATTTCCTATATAAACATTGTTATTGACTACTTCTAGAGAAAGGTTGTGTTCTTAAATATGGGTTCCAGCGTGTAAATTTCATTGGTGAGTGGCGATTTTAAGAGGTAAACCAGCGAGTGGAGCCCCTCCATTCCTTGTTAGCTGAACTATCAGTGGATTTGGTAGGCACAAAGATTGTGGAAGTCACGAGGATCATCAGTGAGTTCCTAGACGTCTTCCCTAGAGATGTGGTGAATCTACCCCCTCGATATGATGTTGATTTCAGGATAGTATTGAATCATAGTTCTCTTCTAATGGATCCTTATTGGATGGAGCATTCATATTTTCATGAGTTTCATATCTAGGTTGATGGCCTGATGAAGAATGTTTTTATCTAATGGAGCGCTTCACCATGGGATGATCCACTCTTATTCATAAAGAAGGCAGACAATGGTCTCGAGATGTGTATAGACTACTGAAGACTGAATCAAGTGGTAGTTCAGAACTAATACCCCCTCTTGAGGATCGATGAACTTTTTGAATAGTTGAAGAGAACTGGTTGGTTCTCTAATATTGACATGCGATTGGGATATCACCAGTTGAGGGTAAAGGATGGTGACATCTTGAAAACGACATTCAGTTCCAGATATGGGAACATTGAGTTAGTGGTATTGTCATTCGTAATTACGAACTCACTGGTCATGTTCATGGGACTCATGAACCCCATTTTCTGTTATTATCTAGTCAGGTTCATACTTGGGTTTATTGACAACATCTAGACGTATTCAATATAAGAGGAGAATCACATCAGGCATATGAGGATAGTTTTTGAAGTCCTCCAACACCACCATCCCTATAGGATGTTTTCAATGTGTATGTTCTAGACATGAGATGTGAATTTCCTTGGACACGTGGTGTCCTAATAGGGAATAGTAGTGCAACCTTTGAAGGTTGAAGAAATACTTTATTGTCTAGTACCCAATAACAAGGTAGAGGTTCATAGTTTTCTGTGTCTAGAAGGTTACTACCTGATGTTCTTTCCTGACTTCTATTGAGTTGCAGCGTTGTTGACAGCCTTTACCAGGAAAGACTAGGATTTATTTTGGAATATGTAGTTCCAGGCCTCTTTTATTTATCTAAAGGGGAATATGGTCAATGCCTTAGTGCTGATTTTTCCTATGGAAGGGGTAACATTTGAAGTGTTCTATGATGATTCTAGTACAGGCTTGGGGTGTGTGCTGATGTAGCAGTGGGGAGTGATATCTTATGGGTAAAGGAAGTTACTTCCTCACAAACATAACTATTCCACCCATGACCTGTAGGTTGAAGTGGTTGTGTTCCCACTGATATTGTGGTTGAATTACCTCATTGAGGGATGCTTTGTGGTCTTCACAGATCATAAGGGCTTGACGTATATCTTCACCCAGCAAGACCTGAACTTTCAGAAAAATAAATGTACAAATTTTCTTCAGGACTATGAGTTTGAGATGTGATATACCTTAGGAAATGGGAAAGAGGTTTCTGATGCCTTGATTAGGATGTCACAAAAGGTTGTGGTTTGGGAGACAACATATGCCTAGAATGAATTGGAGGAGTTGGCTTCTTTACCTCCGAGCATGAGAGTGAACGATGGTGTAGAATGTTTGTTCCAAATGATGGTATAATCTTCATTGGTACAATAAGTGGAGGAGTCTCAGTGGGAGGATATAGAGTTTGAAGTGTTGTTTGATCACATTGGCTTGGGAAATTATCTCGAAGAATGGTCTCAAGATGGTTAGAATTAAATGTTTCTGAGTAGGATATTGTTTTTTCCAGAGATGATGCACGTAGGAGTTCTTTGTGAGTTCTATAACTCACCCATAGTGGTACACCCTGGTGTTTCCAAGATGTACTGAGGCCTAAGAGGACTTTTTGGTGGCCTAGAGTGAAGCTGGATGTATCCGAGTTTGTGGAAAAGTGCCTCATGTCCCTGAAGGGGAAGATAGAGAAATGTGTTCTGGGTGGTCCTTTACAGCCTTTAGATGTCCCGGAGTGGAAGTGGGATGAAATCTCAATGGATTTAATTATGATACTACATAGGATTCAAGGAGGCTATGATGTTATCTGGGTAGTGGTAGAGATGCTAACGAAATCTTCTCAAATCATGGAAATCAAGGAGTTGAGCATGGTTCTTGCCTTAGGGGAGAGGTATGTGGATTAGGTGGTGTGGTTTCATGGAGTTCCAAGGTCCATAGTCTCAGATGAGGATACATTATTTACTTCAAGGTTCTGGAAGGTATTACAACGTACTTTTGGCAGCTAGCTATGCCTTAGAACTACTTTCTACCCCCAGAAGGATGGGCAGATAAATTGGACCATCGATACATTGGAAGATATGATACGAGCATGTGTTCCAGGATTCAGAGGATCATGGGTATGACACTTTCGTCAGGTAGAGTCTTCCTACAACAATAGCTGTCACTATACCAATGGCATGACCCTATTAGAAGCCATATATAGATGTTCATGTCGTTCGAACGTGTGCTATACCATGGTTGGGGAAGCATATTTTCTTGGCTGAGAGGTAGTATAGAGAATGGCGGAGAAGGTTCAACTTTTTCATAATAGGAAGAATATGGATCACAACTAGAAGAAGTCATATAATGGTCATAGGAGGGGACCCTTGGAGTTTGAGGTTGGGAACCACATGTTCATAAAGGTCTCCCCTTGGTGTGGGAAACAAAGGATCTGCATGGGGAGTAAGCTTTCTCCCAGGTTCGTCAGACCCTTCATGGAATTGTGATGGGTCAGAAAATTGGCTTATCAGATGGCGCTACTACCGCCAATACTGAGGGTCCATGAAATATTCCATGTGTCTCAGCTCATTCATTATCTACACAATGATTCTAACATCCTTGACTGGGGAGAGATGGATATCAAGGACGACGCGATGTTCGCGGAGAAACTAGTGAGGATCGAGGATTGTGATGAGAAGGTGCTTCGTGGATGAACCATTCCCTTGGTTCGTGTGTTGTTAAGGCATGGTGGACTCTAGGAGAGTACATGGGAACACGAGGCATAGATACGTGCCCAGTACCTATATTTATATTATTTTTGTTTTTCATTTGTATTATACTTGACTTTGATGTAGTGCTTTCCCTGGTTATCTATGAGAAGTGATGTTTTTTTCTATGAATGTGTGTGAAATGTCAAAACTATAGGGAGGGTTGGAATTGATCCCTAATACAGACATGTAATGTTGTATGTGATTAAACCTGTGTTGGTGAGTCAGTGCCGCCCAAAGTATACAGTATGTTTTGATGGGAATAGAGACTCCATAATCTGTAAGTGTGGACAGTGTGACTTTATATGATTGTTTGGTTACTTGGGGTAGATGTTCTGTAGTGTATTAATAGTTTATTAGGAGATTAATGAGGGGGAGGTGTCCCTAGATATCGAGGTTCTTCCAGCTTTCTAAAAACACTTGGGTGGTATATCCCTGAGAGATATCTCATGATGTGGTTGCTCGGACCCCTCTATTCTCTTCAGGATTACTATCGGGTTCTAGAGGATAAGAATAGTTTCATAGGTATCTGATGTAATCGCCCAGAACCTCCTAGTCCATTATTTTTCCAAATTTCTGGTGACTGGGGAAACATGGAGACAATCAGTGACTCATGAAATAATTTTTCAAAAACTCTATCCGACCGAATGTTTCCACCATGACGGTTTCACCAACATGGTCTGACACTAAAACAGTGGCATCACTTACGATGTCTCACCGTTATGGTGGTACCATCACAGTGGAACTGTTACGGTGTCTCACCAAATGGTGTCCCACACTTGGCCTACTTTTTCCCAGTTTCCAGAGTTTTTTGTTCTACCCCTATAACATATCTTTTGACATAAAAGTGTATTAATAACCTTTTCAAAGATATTTGAAGCCAGTAAAAGATGTTTTAAACCCCCAAGAGTTGGCCAAACTTTCAGTTACCAAAATGTGAGGTATTTTTCCTCAATGCCACACCTTTCCCCATGCTTTCCAACTTCTCCATTGAATGTGGTTTTAGTATGATTGGAATATATCTATTAACTCACAACTGTTATATCCACAATATCTGAGGAGAATTATTAAATAAAAATTCATACCAACATGTGAAATAGAACAACCATGTGGTCATGCAATGATCAAAATTCTGTACATGTAAATAGTATACCTGATTTTAGGATCTGGCCTTTTCATATGCTGAGATCATATCTGACTTTTTCCTTCCTATTTCCTTATGTATGCCTAGGGACTCACTCTCGAGACGAATCATGCACTCGTGCTAGAGATCTTCCCTCTTAGCCTTGAAGACCTCAATTTTGCCTCTCTTTAAAGTCATGAATCCTCATTTCAGGACGTGAGGATAAAATCCTCGATCCCTGATCATCCAAATTCGGTTTTCCTTCATCTCTCTTTACTATGTACCATGCACGATGGGTATGACAATGTTTCTCTTGGGACATAGATGAAACCAAACAATAACGAAGATAATAAAGGACTTTTAACGAATCAAAGGGTGTAAATGATGATTATGTAGATCTATTATTTAATATTATTTTTTATGTTTTGAATTTTATGGGCTTATGCACACTTAAAATATTGGCTATTGGTGGTCTTTTCTTGTGAACTAATGAACCTCTATTTTATGGATAATCATGTGATTGAATGGATGTAACATGGAAACTAGTAAATAATGTAAACATGGTTGATAAAATGGATGCATGATAAATATTAATCCCTTTATGATCACCCCAGCTAACCAAATAGAAATAAAAGACTTAATAAATGGAGATGGCTATATTTTAAATCTTGTTTTCTTTATTTTGGTGGTATGCATTATTTCTATCATTGATGTTTGTGTGGTGACGTGGATGGGGAAGGGATATCCTGTTGTTCAATTATAGGTTTGTGGATCTGTGGCCATGTAGAGCTGGTATGTTGTAGCTTGGTTGGGTTCTAGTACTTCGGTGGATATCAAAAATCCTTTTTTTGTGGTGACTTTATAAGAGAACCATGTATGAAACCCTAAATATATGCTTGGATTATTTCCATAAGTTATTATCTAGGCTTATGGATATGAATGTTAGTTTCCTGGTAGTGATGTAATATTTAATTGGAATACCGTGAACATGATAACTAGAATGGAAAATTGGGGATTTATTTCAAGAAATGGGTTGTGTCATGGTTGTGGATGTTGTGTGTTCATACATGTAGGGATAATAACTAAAGTTGTTGTGTATGGGATGGTTGTCTATTTCAGAACCCTGATTTTGGGATTAGGGTTTGATTAAATATATGTGTAATGATAATTTCTTATATTTCTTATACTAACCCCACCCATGATGATCACTTCATGCTGAGCACCATCATTTCACGGAGGACGGTGTTTTCCAAACATTCTTCAGAGTGGATGGTTATTAGCTCCTTTATACTTCCTCTCCTATGTTTCCCAAGACTCTACGGGTAGGCTATGATGACCTAAGGTTTATTATGGCCCAACACTCATTGGGAGGTGTGTGTTGTGGTGGTTTTTCCAGGTGTGTTCTGATAGGTCTGATTCCCAAGTGTCTTCATGATAAATCCTAGTTGGCTTTGGGCATGATAGTGGTTGTTTTGGCCCAGGTGTCTTCGGGCGTGGTAGTGGTTATTGTGGCCCAAGTGTTTATAGGAATGATTATGTGTAGTTGTGGTGGCCCATGTGTGTACGTGTAGGATATGTGGTGATGGCCCATAATGTTGTTTTTGGGATGGCAGTGGGACTGCAATGAGTCTTTTAGTGGAGGTATGATTCCTATGATGTCATATATAATCATTGGGAAAGTGGTGCAGTGGTACCCAAATATCGATGTTCTATTACTATTACTTTTATTGACTTGTGTTATTTGGGGAGTGTTACTTGGTGAGGATGGGTGGATAGTTTCCTTTCTAGGTGTATTGGTTATCTCTATTTTCTCATGAAGCATTAGAATGCCTCCCCACTTGTGCACAAGAGAACTTGTTTTTCCCTATTAAGTATACTTGTATACTGACCCTAAATATATAAAACAACTTTCAAGCTTCCAGGAGGAACTTAAGAACCTTGTTAGTCCTTAATAGCTTGGGCATTGGGAGTATTTATTGCTGATTTTCTTTCATTTGGTACTTTTCATCATAATTTTCTTGTACCCTTTAAATGTTTCTTTTGAACAAGCATATGGTAGTGGATTTTATGGGTTTACTTTTACATTCATTTTTTGGAGTTATTTGGTATATACCATCTTATGTCCCAATTCAATTAAATAAAAAGTGTAATGCATTCCATTTTATGTAAGATTCAATATCATTGGTTCTAGTCCCCACTCCCGGGCCTATAGAAGGCGAGACTCAGGGGTTATTATCTCTCCTTCAACATGAAGAAGGAAGGGTCTGACAGTTTGGTGTCCCTTTTCTCATCTTGGTGAGCGTGGGTCGTCAGAAGGTGTGACACCAGAAATTAATAATATATCATATCATGTAATAAAAAATTAAATAAAATGAGTTTCATCACATTTTCAAAGTTATCCCGTAAAATGACATTGAGAATTATATCAGTTGATACAAAATATAAGTTCACATAGAATATATATACCATAATAACACCGATATTGATCATGAATGCTACTCCATAATTGTTTAATATTTTTTTGATAGAGAAGAAAATATAAGAAAAATCATAAAAATATAATATATAAAACATTTTGAACATTATTGTAAAAATATTAAGTTATCACTCACATATAAATCTTCTTTTTAATAATTTGAGAGTAAGAATTTGAGAAAACATAATTTTTAAAAATTCCCCATTAAAGGGACAATTAAATTTTATTATGACCATTTTATAAATATGATAAGTTGAATATTAAAAATTGAATAAAGTAAAATGAAATTTTATTTTATTATTTTTATTTATTTTCATTGAAAAACCAAATCATTAATAATTTTTTTTAGTAAATTGATACATATTATTATGATTCATAAATGATATATTACATCATTATCATTAAAAATATGATTTGATATCATATTTTCAGATTAATAATTTATTTATGGGGAAAACGATACCATAGAAAGGCTGAAATGTTTTTTTATTGTCATGTTTTTATGATGTATTAATCTAATTAATAAACAATAAATTGGTCTGATAATATTGTTTCCCATGACAAAAATGTGGAAATAAAATCTAAAAAAATAAAATTTTGGGGGAATGCAAACATATAAGCGTAAAGTTGAAGTCTAAAAATTATGAGCTAATGAATGGAACATGAGTTAACAAAAAACCCTAAAATGGATTTCCTATAGGTCAGATCCACTATATAATCATTTATATAAAATATAAACATATGTATCACTTATTAAATAATATTATACATGTACTCAACCACTGATAATGTTTATTTTAATCATTTACGACATATATATTACTTAGTTAGAGATTATTTTCATCATCAAATGTTTTTAATTATTTCTGTGCATGTTTTGTAGTGGATATGGTTGTTCTCAATTATTAATAATAAGATAATAATTCATATATTTTTCTAGATAGTGGATTAATATTTTCCACTAATTCATATAATCGCATTTTCACATTATGGAAGGAAATAGTATGGTTTCCATTATATGGAATTCTAGATGAACATATTTTTATTAATTTGGTGAAAATAATGGGTTACTATATATAAATATGGTTTCTAATTATCCTTCCTAAATCATATAAATTTTTCAATATACCAAAACATAAAATATATTTCTATTTACTATGTTTCCATATTAGTCTACAATTGGAATTTATGACACCATTCATGTATATGGTTAAACCAACCCACCCTCAAATAAGATATAATATATGGTTGGGTATGACGATAGTAGTGATTATTTTTTGTAATATCATTATAAAATAAGTATAATTATATTATATAGTCATTATGAAGATGTTGAATCTTATTAGAGAATATGTGGGTTGAAAAAATATGGAAGAATATGAAAGGTAATGGATAAAACCCTTGTTGAGGGCTTGATTCATCGCTTAGAGGAACTCTTGGAAATAATATTCTTAGGACACCGTCATATGGCATGGTGTTGCCAATATGGAATATAAATGTAGTAGATAAAAAAATCATTTATATCAAGATTAATTTGATTGAATATGTGGGTTTAAAATGTGTAGGAACTCATATATATTTAAAGGTTAAAGTGATGCACATTTTCATTGAAACTTATGTTATATGTGGTCTAAATATGGATTCACATTGGATTTAGTTAATTTTGGAAAGAAAAAATTATGATGAAACAGTATTTACTACTATAATATAATTGAATTATATAATTATTTTCAATCATTCTATTTATCAAATATTTAATCTACATCAATTAAATCCTTTTATCTACTTATACCTTTTAAAATATTTACAATAGTAATTATTTTCCAATTATCAATATATGACGAAACCTTTTATAGAATTTTGAAATATAATTATACATTTTTACTTCATTTAGTGGAATTATACTTCTAAACATATGATTGATAAATTTTAAATTAAAATATATAATATACATTAAAACTATTTTTATAGAAAATGTTTTTATCAAATATTATGTGTAATCTATATTCATATGAATTTATAACTAAATTAAGATTAATATATATTTCAATATAGATATATAAATAAAGTAAATACATCCAATAAACTATATCAATTTAATTTATATATATATAAAGTACATAACACATATAAAAATAATTTTTTGAACAATCTCCTATAACATTTATAGTGATAACTGTATTTTTACATAGAAATTTTTTGTGACATAAAATAATAATAATCTTATTACCTTAGATAAAAATTAAAATTAAAAAAAATTAAATCCTATAAATTTTATTCTATTACCAAATGTGATATAATTATTTAAAATATAAAAATACATAATAAATTTATTTATTTATGAAAAACCATTAGAATGTTTTTTAATAATATTTTAGTAAAAATAATTAGTTAAATATTATTTTTTATAGTTTATATTTAATATATATTTTATTAACATAATTTATGAAAAATTTTAATTTTAGATTAATATGATAAAAAGCCACTACTTATAGTATTAGTGTATTCCATTTTATTTAAGATTGGTTACATAATAAATGAGAATTAATTAATTTTTTCCATAACTGTTTGTAAATAAATGAATTCTTTTGGATTAAATGTTTTAGAATTGAAAAATTCATAAGACATATTTATTAATGAAAATGTAAACATTATTATATTAATATATATATTTTTATGTCATATTTAATTATACAACAAATTATATCCCTATACCTATGAATAAGACATAAGGGTGTGATAATAAATCACTGTAGTCATGGGTGGAGATTCATCTATTATGGATCTCATAGTGATTTACATGTTCTTGAAATTATCCCAAAAAATTTTTATCTTAAGGAATACATATCAAAGACTAGCTAGTGCTTGGTCTGGGGAAAAACCAACTGACACTATCTCATTTCCCATCTTTGAAAAATGAGGGTCATAAGGAATACATCTACAACTTCATTACATTGATTCTACTTTATATATAAGCTTCATAATGTGGTTACATCTATTGTTATATTCCATTTTAATGGGTATGTTAAAATAATCTAATTTTTATATATATCTTATTAATTATTCATATATCCAGTAATGGTTTTAGTTTGTTTTTGAATATCAATATACATATAAGAATAACGATCATTTAATCCCAATGGATATATAATCATAATGGGAATATATTCGCAACAACCATATATCTTAACTAAACATATATATCAATATATATGTCAACATATTGATTAATAAAACCACTTAACCGATTAATTTACACCACTATCATCATGTATATTATTTTTATATTTCATTTACTCACATTTTTATTTTTGATTTATGTGTAATTTAAAATGATTTGGAAAAATATTTCATGATATAGAAATTTTTATTTTCATGTCGATTTATTTAACTTCAACATTGCTTAATGTTTTTTTGAATTTTATTCTCATAATGGATTTAAATTTTTCATTCATTATAATTCAATTATATAAATAAAATATATCATAGATTTATTTAGAGTTGTTTATTGAACAATATATTCAAAAATATATTTTTTAAATGATAATTAAATATTAAAATATTGGGTTATTACATTTTACCACTATTAAACGAATTTATCCCTCAAAAGATTTTACTCCAATGATATAAATTTTTGTACCTTAGTAGCAGTAGTTCTTCAATTTACCTCATTGAATCCTTAATCATATGATATCACTATATAACATTTACCACATGGGTTTTATTATTTATAATAATATCTCTATATGATAGTACTATATAAGAGAGATCAAATTACAATTTCTACACAAGTGAGATTAATAGATATGATGGATCTATCAAGAACAAAAAAAAGTGAGAAATAGATCATATTATGTAAAGACCATGTGGTCAATGTTATAGAGTGATATATATCATATAGAGATAGTACTAGTGGATCTAGAAAGAACAACCAGAAAAGTGATATAACATTATTTTCATTTATTAAAATGATTGTACCATAGTATCTTCTATTCACTATCATTATCCGTGCATGATGAATATTTATATCCCATCTAATATAGAACCTCATCCAGTTATGTAATGATGATTCCCTAGAAAGATTTATTATATAATAACTCCATCAGTGGAAGATATTGATCCTAATACCCCTCAAAATCCATCGAGTGTGATATATCACTTATTCTAATGTTTGAATGGTTTTTTAATAATGAAAATAATTTGGATGTTGATAAATAGTGTTAAATTTCTTATATTTATTCTATTCTTTTTGTTTATTTATCCATAAAATTGATTAAAAAATTATATCTTGAAAACATTCTATTTAGTATGGTATTCCATATAGCCTTATTACTCTATTTATATATAACCTAATAAATTGTCTGAGTGGGAAGTACTCTAGAATACAATATATGTCAATCCACAACTATCTAAATGTAATATTTTCCTTTACCTTAATTAGAAATATTGTTGACGAAATCCATGGTGATGTTCATAAATTTCATTACCTGTATATGAAATACTTACACCATCTGCTTATAATTTTTCCCTCTTGCATAACAAAATGGCATTCCAAGCATATTGATACATACTATGAAAAATACATTTTCTTTTATAATCACAAGAAGAATTGATTCATGTCATTATATATCATTATCCTTCAAATATAGATAGATAATTGTGAGTTTTGTGTATTATCTATAAAATCCATCATTAATTATTTTTTTAAAGGGAATCATATTCATTTCCATAATCGTTTAACACTATTATTACCACTGTTTACCTATAAAATACATATATTGCTCCATATTATCTTTTGAGGAATATTTTTTGTTCATGAAGAATGATGATAGAGAAATCATTTTACAGAGTTGGGATTACATACCCTACATTATGATTTCAATGTCTATAATTTTTTATACCCCGAACGATTAATCCCCTTCCAATCCTCATTAAGTACGTGTTAGCATCATTATCTCTATATAAATTATCTACCATCTTGTTTTACTTCAATTAATTGTATTATAATTATAAATAGTATTCAATGATTTACTCTAAAAATATCCTTCATTACATGTTCAGATCTTTCATGTGAATATATACATTAATCTATTTCAATCAGTATTTATGTCAAAAATTTAACCATAGAGATGCTGGATATAAATCTATAATGAAAATTTAACTTCTTCCAGACTCAAATTATACCTAAATAAATTATTTTCATGATTCATCAATTTGAATGACTCATTTGTATGTTCCATTTCATTTTTCAATAGGTTTCATACAAATACATATATAAAATCATAACAATATATAAACCCATCTTCAAACTACTGTAATGTATATATTGGTGAAGTGATAGAACTCTTATTATGTTCAATGAATAATTATTCACATTATATAATATATAGGAACATTACACCATTCGGTGAAACAATAGTTCATGGATTTTTTTATCACAAAAAATATCTCATGAATCATCAAGAGTAGTAACTAAACATAAAAACAATATAAGTAAATCACAATTGTTATTTTGGGCCATTTTATGATCACTTAACTCCATTAAAGATCTATATAAATACCCAATATTCTATTTAGATGTTCTAGGAAAGATAATTTGGTAACCAAAATTCTTGTAGTATGAATATGAAAATAATTTATCCTTTAATAAGTTTTTTTATAAGGATAGTAAAATTATTCTTTTGACATATATCTCTATTATAATATATTATAATTTCATTAAAAAATAATACCACAAATTTTTCATGGTAATCTCTAATTGAAATATTTAAAATATATTTAATGATTTCATGGGATATTTGAGTTTGATTGGTATCACAATGAATTTATATTGTCTACATCTCATTATAAATGTTGTTATGTGTGTATCATAATTCATTTAATATAATTGAAGGTAAAAAGATGATAGAACCACTTTCTAAATGTCCTTTTACAGTCTATGTTGGGTTAACAGATCATTAGAATGGGTTCGTTGATATATATTTTAATCATGATATTTTTATATAAATTAATATAATTATGCATTTATCCTCGCATATTCTTAATAATGAGACAAGTGAACCTTATAGTGATTCAATTGGTCTTATAAATCCTTTTCTAATATTCCTCTAATGTATCATTATAAATTCACCTAATTAAAAATTAACCATTGTATAAGGGCTCATTAAAATTAGTGTAGAACCATGAATGTGTTTACTTGAAAATATATTGTTTTGTTATGGTTTAGGAAAATTAATTTCATTAAAAGAAAACTAATTATACTCCAATATTATTCATTTTTATTCAATTTTAACTTACTAACCAACCTTATAAATCATTTATCCCTCTTTTTTTGTATTATAAATCAAATTAACATGTTTTTTCATTTAATTTTCATAATGAGACAAGAATTGAAATTTAATAACTTGATTATTTTGATTTTGAAAATATATTTTAGTATCCCAATAATTGATATGAGCTCTCTATGTAGATGAAATATCTTCCTAGTATCACATAGAATTAATCCAACATGATAATAACAAGATCCTCTAAATGTATCTCATAACAATCATTGATTGGGGAAGAGTTATACGCCATGGATGTAACCATCTGACCACTATGATTTTCACTGATAATTATATATTAGATGTTTTAGGTGGTGAATAAACATTACTATAAAACATAAATGATATGAATAAATAAATAAAATATTTTAAAAATATTTCAATCCCATATATTCGGTACATAATATGTATTCATTTAACCAATTAATTATCATGGTCTAATTTAGAAGTAGTGATTTCATAACCAATTCATTTTTCCTTGTTTTATGTGGTTATTTATTCTTTTTTTTCTCACAATCCTATGTATTGTGGAATTTATTTTCATAATTCCTAAAAAAATTCATTATCAACACTGAAAAGTGGATAGTGCATTATTTGGGACCTTATTTTCCTCGTATTTAATAATTTTCTTACTCATATATAATCAATAGTAATCTTCTGGTTGTCTAGCCATACTAAATGTAAATGTCACGACCCGCCTCCACCAAAAGGAGGGAAGGGTCAGCAGATAGCCAGGCCCTTCCTTATTTATGTTGAAGGATAGATAATGACCCCTAAAACCCGCCTTAAATAGGTCCTGGAGTGGCGACTAGCACCAAGGGTATTGAAATCACACACTAATGGAAGGCATTACCCTTTTTGTTTTAATAGGACCAAGAGATAAGATGATGTAACCCAACAACACAAAAATTGAATGAAAATTAAATCCAAAAGTAAACCATTTCCACATGCATGTTCAAAAGTAAAATATACATGATATATAAACTCAAAAGATAAAAAATACCAAAATAAGGAAAAACGAAAACAACAACTGTCCCAGGGGTCCGCGCTAGTATGGTCCCGCGCGATCCCCAAAGTCCTCCTGGAAACCTGAAAGCAGATTTATATACATAGGGTGATCATAAATGTATACTCAGTAGGGAAAAACCCAAGACTCTCTTGCACAAGTGGGGAGACATACTAAATTCCTGTGAGAAACAGACAACCAAACACTATCAAGGAATTCATCCATCCCACTCACCGAAGATACTCACCAAATAACACAAGAAAAGTAATGTATAATAAAAGCACATCGATGTTTGAGTTCCCCGCGCCACTTTCCCACTGGTTATTGAAGTCATACTACGCATCAAACCAATCCCTCCATTCTCACCGTAGTCCCACTGCCACACCCTCCCGCACACACCTGGGCCATATCCTTACGCAGTCCCACTACTAAACCCCGCCTGAAAGCACCTAGCCCACAAATGTCACACATAACCACTCCTGCAAACACATAGGCTAAAACAACCACCGCCACTCCCGATGACACCTGGGCTAGAAGATCTACTGCTATGCCCGAAGACACATGGGCCTCATCCCAAAGACAATTGGGTACCACCTGCCTGCACACACCCGGGCCAACCACCACACCACCCTGCCCGAAGGTTCATGGGCTAATAATGGACTTCAGGCCACCACAGCCTGCCCGAAGATACTTGGGCTATCTAGTAAAGGGAGAAGAAAAGAGCTAATAACCAGCCATTAATAGAAGTGTTGGAAAAAACCCCCTACCCCATGAAATGGGGATTTTTGGCACTAAGTTATCAACATGGGTGGGGCACAAATACGAAACAAAAAATCTAAAAGTATATTTATAGGTAGAAAGCACTCAACTAGTTTAGGTTTCTCATCAGCCATCTTAAAGAACACACTCAGTACCATGTCCATGTCCCAACTCACAACAACCAAAACCCATTTTTCCCATTCCTGTTTTCATTTTCGGTAATAGTGTTGAAATAAGTTTCTGCACCTACTTGGAAATCTAGCAAGCATAAGCACAAGCCAAGGAAAAATCACAGTCAAACATCAACCCAAATGTTCACACCTGATTCTCTTGTAATTTCACCACAACCAAAGGGATAAGGGGTCCCTCATAGTACTAGAACCAATGAAACCACAAGATACCGCCTAAACCTTCTGCAGCTAAAGGGGATAGTGAGATCCCTCGTGGTAATGGAGGCAAAGGTAACCTCGAGACACTTCCCCGTGTCCCCCAAATTCCAAGCCCCAACTGTTTCTCAACAACATAGGATCCCATCCCAATTCGTGATATAGACAAAGTAACCACACGACCTCAATTTCACAACCAACAAAACCATAATAACAAGGGACCCCTTCCCCACCCACATCACCCAGAAAACAACCCGTGGAAGGAAATAACCAAACCACTGCCACCAACACAAAGCAGTACTGTGCCGGTATTTTCAGATTTAAATGATTTAACACACTCCATGATTTCAATTCCACTGTAGTTTAACTAGGGTTATCATAGAAAAAGGTTGATCCTGGTGCTTTCAATCTATTTAGACGCACATATGTAATTAACCAGTTTCTCTCACATGATCAACACAAGAAGTAAG
This sequence comes from Viscum album, assembly GCA_963277665.1. Classification (NCBI taxonomy): domain Eukaryota; kingdom Viridiplantae; phylum Streptophyta; class Magnoliopsida; order Santalales; family Viscaceae; genus Viscum; species Viscum album. Next base: position 876,555,883 of record OY728153.1, on the reverse strand, counting down.
GGTTTATTAGTGCATAGAGAAAGACCAACAACGACAATGATTTTCAGTGGGAGTAAGCCGGCATAAATTAGAAATCATAAATCATTAAAGAGAATAAAACAACCAGCATCATCGATCACACCCCTCCCCCTTCATTATTTAGAATCTGTTTATTATCTTCATTAAAGATTGATTCATCCAATTATAGATAAATAAAATAATACCCAATCTGCATGATACAAAGAAAGGAGAGACAAAGGTGAAACCTTACTTGATTGATCAACTATCAAAGTTTATCCTCACTCGCTACGAACAATGGATACGCAAACTGTAGGGGCAGGGCCTCAGGAACTCAAGGACGAGCAGACGATTTGATCGGAGGTTGATAGAGAAGAAGGAAACCCAAGGATATCCTAGTAGTTTTATAATGTCCAGGAATGGTTGAGATAAGAACGTGAAACCATGTATAGAATGGGGTCGTGGGTTGACCTCATGGCCCCACACGTCATTATAGGGTCCCCGCCATTTGGGGCGAATTAAACCGAGGCACATACCAGGTTAATTCATTAAACATTAAATTAAACTCCATTTATGGGAATTACTAGGGTTTAAAACAATCTTAAAAAGGGTCAAAATAGGGTTGAAAACTCAATTTGCGCAAACAGGATCCAGTACTGGAAAACCCGTGGGAGTAGGCAAGAGCCACCAGTTGCTGAAAGCTACCAGTAGGCTGAGATACTGATAGGCCGAGCTACCGGTAGGCCGAGCTACTGGTAGCTGCTCAGCTACTAGTAGGTCGAGCCACCGGTAGGCCAAGCTACTAGTAGCGGACAGCTATCGGTAGGCTGAGCTACCGGTATGCCACAGCTACCGGTTGGCCGCAGCTACCTGGAAGCCGAGCTTCCGGTAGGCTCCGGCTACCGGTAGACCATGCTATCGGTAGGCCTGCTACCGTTAGGCTAAGGCTACTGGTAGGCCTACCGTTAGGGGTCAAAACAGACCGAGAAGCTCAATAACCTTCCCAGACTACACAGAACACCCATCATTAGATTTTTCACGAAGTAATGGACCTCTAATAACCCGGGACATTACATTAGATACCACTCAATCTATTCTCGCCCTTAAGAATCATAACAACCCAAGGAAAGAGAGGGTCTGAACAACCACCTCGAAAGATACCTCTCATGAGTGAGGCCCATTGTAAACTAGAAACACCTTCCTCTTAAGAACCAAGAAACATACCACGTCAAACTGCCCAGTCATGCGGGTTGGGGAGTCTCTTCTCCTATGTCAAGATACTATCCACTTTGGGCGACACTGACTCGCCCGCATGGGTATAATCGCTTCCACCATAATGCGTCTTGATTTTGGGTCGGGTCCTCCCCTCCCCTCCCCATCCCTAGGACTATTCACACATATCCACAGAGGAAAGAAAAACCACACATTTCATAGCCAACAAGGTAAAACGCTCCACCACAACAAGTAAAAATAGAATAGTAAAAAACTCAGAACAACTCTGGGTACTGGGCACACATCTGTTCTTCCCTCTCCCACATACTCTTTTCAAGCCCACCATGTCTCCATAACACATGGACCAAGGGAGTGGTTCACCCACGGAGCACCTTCTCCTTGCAATCTATAATCATCACTGGTCTTTACACAATGGTCACGTCATCCTCGATGTCTAGCTCTCCCCAGTCGAGGATGTGTGAATCATCGTGTAGATACTGAAGGAGCTAGGACACATGGAAGACGTCCTGTATGCTCTGTAGTGGAGGTTGTAACGCTAGATGATACAACACTTCACTGATCCTCCTCAATACTTCGAAGGTTCCGATGAACCTGGGAGAAAGCTTACTCCCCTTGTCAAACCTCTGTTGTCCACGCTGAGGGGAGACCTTCAAGAACATGTGGCTTCCAACATCAAACTCCAAGGGAATTCTCCTGGTATCAGCATACGACTTCTGTCGATCCTGGTCCACCTTCATCCTTTCCCGTATAAGCTGAACCTTCTCTGTCGTGCTCTGCACCAGCTCCGGGCCAAAGATGCCGGCCTCTCTGACCACGGTCCAACACACAGGTGAGCGGCATGGCCTCCCGTACAAGGCTTTAGACGGAGCCATACCAATGGTAGAGTGATATCTATTTTTGTAGGAGAACTGTACCATAGGCAAGTGTCACACCCATGATCCTCCTAAGTCCAGAACACAAGCTCACAGCATATCCTCCAAGGTCTGGATGGTGTGCTCTGTCTGTCTATCTGTCTTGGGATGGAAAGATATGCTAAGACGGAGCTTGGTGCCAAAGTCATGATGCAATCTTCTCCAGACTCATGAGGTAAACCGTGCATCCCTATCCGAAACTACGGACCTTGGAACCCCATGCAACCGCACTACCTCATCCACATACCTTCGTGCTAAAGAATCCACTCCACTAGACTCCATAATCGCCAAAAAGTGAGCCGATTTCGTAAACCGGTCCACCAATACCCATATGGAATCGTATCCCCCATGAACCGTAGGTAGTCCAGTGATGAAATCCATCGAGATGTCCTCCCATTTCCACTCAGGGCATCCAATGACTGCAGCAGGCCACCTAGGATACGGTGTTCACCCTTCACTTACTGACACACTATGCACTTGGACACAAACTCTGCCTCTGCTCGCTTTACTCCAGACCACCAGAACTATCTCTTAAGAACCTGTTACATCTTGGAAACTCCTGGGTGTACCTCTAGGGGTGAGTTGTGGAACTCACTAATAACCTTTCTGCACATCGCCTCTGGAACAAACATATTTCCCTGGAAATGAATCTGGTTCTGACCATCCTTCATCCATCCTTCTGGAGCATTTCTCTGGTCAACTCAGTCACACATCACTTCACACTCTGGGTCTCCCCACTAAGAATAATCCACTTGCTGAAATAGAGACGACTGCACTTTCATCTGATGCAGGAGACCTCTACATCCATCCATCCTCGCATCCAGGTGCAAGGCAGCCAACTCCTCCATTGCCTTCCAGGTGTCTACCGACTATCGTACCGCATCATTCTATGATCTCCTGCTCAAGGAACCGGCCACTACCTTCCCCTTCCCTTAAGTGTAGGAAATCTCGAAGTCATAATCCTAGAGGAACTCCACCCACCTTCACTGCTCCAAGTTTAGGTCCCGCTGTGAGAAGATATACCTCAAGCATTTGTGATTCATGAAGACCACAAAGAGTTTTCCGATGAGGTAATGCCGCCATAACATTAGTGCAAAAACCACTACTGCAAGTTCCAAGTCATGGGTGGCATAATTATGCTCATGAGGGAGTAGATTCCTGGACCCATATGAGATCACTCCTTGTTGCGTCATCAACACACATCTTAGGCCTTGCCCTGAAGCATCACCGAACACCTCATATGTCGCCCCTTCTTCTGGTAGTCTCAGCACTGGGGCACTAACCAAATTCTCCTTCAGATAGCTGAAGGCTGCCTCCCACTACTCACTGCACATGAAAGCCTGGTCTTTCTTGGTCAAGGTTGTCAAAGGGGCTACAACCCGGTTGAAGTTGGGTACGAACATCCGATATTAACCTTCAAGCCCGAGGAAACTATGAACATCTGCCACATTCTTGGGTGCTACCCAAGAAACAACTGCCTCAACCTTTGATGGGTCCATCGCTACCCCTTGTTCAGAAACTACGTTCCCAAGAAAGCATACTTCTCACATCCAGAACTTGCATTTCGATAACTTCCCATAGAGCTAGTGCTATTAGAGGACCTCCAAAATTGTCCTCAGGTGCTCCGTGTGGTCCTCCTATGATCTTGAATAGATCAGGATATCGTCGATGAACACAACTACGAACCGGTCCAGGTACTCCTAGAAGATGGAGTTCATAAGCACCATGAACACAGCCAGGGTGTTCGTAACACCGAACAGAATGATTACGAACTCAAAGTGTCCATATCTTCACATGAAATCCGTCTTCGGGATGTCTCCCTCTTTCACTCTCAAATGGTGATACCTAGACCACAGGTCGATCTTCGAGAACTATCTTGTGCCGTTCAGCATGTCGAAAATATTGTCTATCCTCGGAAGAGGGTAGTGATTCTTGATCTTCACCTGATTTAGACTCATGTAGTCTATGCACAACGTGAGACCACCATATGCCTTTTTGCGAACAAGACTAGAGCACCCCATGGTGATGCACTTGGTCGAACATAACCCCTCATCATCAGATCGTCAATCTGAATCCGCAACTCTCACAGCTCCGAAGGTGCCATCCAGTAATGAGCCTTCGAAATCAGACGAGCACCAGGCTGCATGTCTATCCCAAACTCGAAATCACGTCAAGGGGGTAGAGTCGTTACCTCCTCAGGAAATACGTCCATAAACTCGTTGACGATTCCTGTCACCTCTACCATCTCAGCATCTACTAACTCTACTGACAACTTGGCTAAAAAGGAGAGGAGGGATTCCACTCTCCTACTGCCCTTCTGAATGCTCCACTCACTAGTTAAAGTAACACGCTGGCCACCCATGTCTGAGAACACATCCCTTCTTCGGAAGCATTCGATGGTGGAACACATAGGGAACAGACAGTGGATGCCTAGGATGACATCATATGGCTGTATCTGTAGCAGTAGTCATTCCCTGACCAACTGATGTGGCCTTATCATTAGTTTGTATTCTCGACAAACATATAACATGTCGGTATGACCTCCGACTGGTGTGCTCAGCACCAGGGGAACTAGAAGTATCTCTGCATCTAGACCCAAGGCACGGGCTATACTGGGTGAAACAAAGGAGTGAAAATCTTTGGTATCGAACAAGGCATATAAAAGGGTGCTAAAAAAACTGATCGTACCTCGAATGACCTCCGGTCCTGCTGGAACTGCTGCCTCCATGGTGTGCAACTATCCCCGCCCAGATCCTCTTCCCATCGGCTGTCTGCCACCTCCTCATCCACGCCTCATTCGAGGTCCCTGAGTAGCGCCCTAAGGTCGGCCTCCCCCTGCAAAGTCTTCCCTCGGTGGAGAGGGAGCTCGCTGACCCTATTGCTGATGTGGGAAAGGCCTAGCTGGAAGCTATTGCTGGGGCGAGTTCAGGGAATGTCTTCCACTTTCGTACTGTACTCGGTCCGGGCACTGATTCTGAAGACTCCCATGGCTCCCACAGACGATGCACCTCAATCCTGGGCCCGATGGAAAAGGGCGAGGACCAGGGGACCGGAACTGAAACGGTTGCGGCCTGCTCCCAGCTGGTCAGAACCTGGAGGGTCATGACGTTGGAGGCCTAGTGCTGACAGCCTTCCCCTTCGATGTTCCCAGCTGGATCCCCTCTCATGAGACACCTCCCAGAGCGTTAATCCTCTCCACCACTTCTGCCTTCTTCTGGACCTCCAAGTAAGTCGGTAGGGTAAAGGGGGTAACAACATATTAGAGGGAGGGTCGGAGCACCTCATTTAAACGTCTTGCATGAGACTCCTCATCTGGAAAGAGGTCCAGAGAAAAATGAAGGAGGTCCTTGAACTTGATTCCCAGCTTTCATACTAATATACTCCCCTGCTGGAAGGAGAGTAGGTCCTACCTCTTTTCCGCCTTCATCGTAGAAGAGAGGAATTCCGCCCAGAACTCCTTCTCAAAATCAGCCCATGCCACCTCAGCCTCTTTCCTCTCCCCGAGGTAAAGTGTCCACCATTGACACGCTACTCCCCGCATCTGGCTAACGACTAGAGGAACCCAATAATTGATTGGGGCCCGAATCAGGCCGAAGGCTATAACCAGCTCCTCTAGCAAGCTCTACGTCTTCATGTCAGAGCTGCTGCCCTCATACTTCTCGAGGGTCTATCGCTGGAAGGCCCGAAGTGTCTTCTTCTACTGGTCGTCCTCCTCCTATCGATCATCACTCTGCCGATTGGCCAAGGTATTCTCTGGGGCCTCGATCGCCCGCACCACACGTGGTCGCCTCCCAGGTTCCATAGCTGCTTGGTAAACAAGGAATGCCTAAACCCAAGTAGTGCATAATATTGTTCTTAAAATTTTTTAGATTTATTATCAATTTCAATTCCCAAACACCCATGACACACAAGAACACAAGTAATTATGATGCATGAACATTTCCTAGGGTCTCTACCCTGCAATCAGTGTGGCCTCACTTGGTCGTTCGGTAGGTCCAGATTCTTTGCATCAGATCACGGGGGGGGGGGGGGGCTAAAATCCCATGTCCTAGCCGATCTTCCCTGGTCTATGTCACGTGCCAAGATTAACGAACACTGTTTCCATACCATCCCATGCAGTCCTTACGATGCCTAACTCCAGACTCCATTTTATCTCTCAACCATCCCTCTGATACCATTCTGTCATGACAGCCTTCACCAAATGGAGGGAAGGGTCAGCAGATTTCCAGGCCCTTCATTCATTAAGTTGAAGGAGAGATAATGACCCCAGAAACCCATCTTCAATAGGTCCCAGAGTGGCAACTAGCACCAAGGGTATGAAAATCACACACGAATGGAAGGTATTACCCTTTTTGTTTTAATAGGATCGGGAGATAAGATGACGAAACCCAACAATGCCAAAACTGAAATAAAATTATAGCCAAAAGTAAACCATTTCCACATGAATATTAAAAAGTAAAAGATACATCACACAAGAACTCCAAAGATAAATAAAATACCAAAATAAGTAAAAACGACAACAGTAACTGTCCCAAGGGTCCGCGCTAGTACGGTCCTGCGCGATCCCCGAAGTCCTCCTAGAAACCTGAAAGCAGTTTTATATACATAGGGTGAGTATACAAGTATACTCATTGAAGAAAAACCCGAGACTCTCGTGCACAAGTGGGGAGACGTACTAAAGTCCCGTGAGAAAAAGACAACCAAACACTATAAAGGAGTTCATCCATCCCACTCACTGGACACACTCACCATAAAACTCAAGATAAGTAATGTATAATAAAAGCACATCGATGTTTTGGTACCCCGCGTCGCATTCCCACTGGTTATTGAGGTCATCCTATGCATCAAACCAATCTCTCCATTCTCACCGCAGTCCCACTGCCACACCTGCCCGCACACACCTGGGACATATCCTCATGCATTCCCACTGCTAAACCCCGCCCGCAAACACCTGGGCCACAAAAGTCACTCGTAACCACGCCTGCAAACACCTAGGCCAGAACAACCACCACCATGCCTGAAGACACCAGGTCTAGAAGATCTACTGCCACACATGAAGACACCCGGGCCTCATCCCAAAGACACTTGGGAACCACCTACCCGCACACACCTTGGCCAACAAGTACACCACCCTGCCCGATGGTTCTTGGGCTAATAATGGACTTCAGTCCATCACAACCTACCCGAAGATACTTGGGATATCCGGGAAAGGGAGAAGAAATGAGCTAATAACCAGCCACTAATAGAAGTGTTGGTAAAAACACCTTCCCCCATGAAATGGGGGTGTTCAGAACTATGTTCTCAACATGGTAGGGGCGTGAATAAGAAACACAAAACTAAAAGTATATGTATAGGTAGAAAGGACGCACCCAGTTTAGGTTTTTCTTCAACCAGCTTAAAGAACACACTCAGTACCATGTCCAAGTCCCAACACACACCAACCAAAACCCATTTGTCATATTCTTGTTTTCATGTGCGGTAATAGTTTTCAAATAAGTTTCTGCACCTACTTGGGCAACTAGAAAGAATAAGCACAAGCCAAGGAAAGAGAACAGTAAAAAAATCAAACCAAACGTTCACACCTGGTTCTCTTGTAAAGTCACAACAACCAAAGGGATAAGGGGTCCCTCAAAGTACTAGAAACAAGGAAACTCCATGATACTGCCTACACTTTTTGCAACTAAAGGGGCTAGTGAGATCCCTCAAGGTAACAGAGGCAATGGTAACCTCAAGACACTTCCCCGTGTCCCCCAAATTTTAGGAGCCGATGGTTTCTCAACAATAGAGGATCCCACCCCAATTCGTGATATAGAAAATGTAACCACACGGCCTTAAGTTCACTACCAACAAAACCATAATAACAGGGGGCCCCTTCCCCACCCGCATCACCCAGAAAAAGGCCCGTGAAAGGAAATAACCAAACCACTACCACCAACACAAAGCAGGCCCATGCCAGTATTTTCAAATTTAAAAGATTTAACACACTCCATGATTTCAATTCTGATGTATTTTAACCGGGGTTATCACAGAAAAGGGTTGATCCTGGTCCTTTCAATTTATTTAGCCAGAAATACGTAATTAAAGAGTTTCTTCACATGATCAACACAATAAGTAAGGGTTTATTAGTGAATATAGAAATACCCCCAATGACTATGATTTTCAGTGGGAGTAAGCCTGCATAAATCGGAAATCAAAAATCATGAAAGAGCATAAAACAACCAGCATCATCGATCACACCCCCCCTTCATTCTTTAGAATCCGTTTATTATCTTCATTAAAGTTTGGTTCATCCAATTATATAGAAACAAAATCATACCCTCCCCATATGATACACAGAAAGGAGAGACGAAGGTGAAACCCTACTTGATTCTTCAACGATCGATGTTTATCCTCACGTGCTATGAACATCGAATGCACAAACTACAGGGGCGGGGACTCGGGAACTCAAGGACGAATAGAAGATTTGGTCGGAGGTTGATCGAGAATAAGGAAACCCAGGGATATCCCATTAGTTTTATAAAGGTCAGGAATGGTTGAGATAATAACGTGAAACCGCGTAAGGAGTGGGGTCGTGGGTTGACCTCGTGGCCCCACATGTCATTAAAGGGTCCCCTCCCTTTGGGGTAGTTTAAACGGACACACATACTAGGTTAATTGATTAAACGTTAAATTAAATGCCATTTATGGGCATTACTGATCTTTAAAACAAGCTTCAAAAGGGTCAAAATAGGGTTTAAAACTCAATTTGTGCAAACAGGAGCCGGTACTAGAAAACCCATGGGGGTAGGCAAGAACCACCAGTAGCTGACAACTACTGGTAGGCCGAGCAACCAGTAGGCTGAGATAATGGTAAGCCGAGCTACTGGTAGCTTACAGCTACCGGTAGCCGAGCTACGGGTTGTCGACAGCTACAGGTAGGTGGAGCTACCGGTAGGACGCAGCTACCGGTAGGCTGTGCTATCGGAATGCCGTAGCTACCGGTAGGACGAGTTACCGGTAGGCCTACCGTTAGGGGTCAAAACTTAATAAGAAGCCTCAATAACCTTTCTAGACTACCCAGAACACCCATCATCAAATTTTTCACTAATTAAAGGATCTCCAAGAACCCGGGCCATTACAGTAAATCATTTTCATGATACATTGAGGCATTTTTCTTAGAGATTAATACAAATTTTTAGAACATAATGGGTGAAATGTATTTCCCCCATTTGATTCAAAATTTATAATTCAATAAATATCATTTTCATTTTCATTTTTGCATGTTAAATGAAATGGAATTGTGGGAGTCTCTTGTTTCCATTTATTCATTATGATAACATTGAATAAAATATTTGAAGCAAATAAAGTGTCTTATAGATAATTCAGTATGATTTTGTTTATCTAGAAAAACAAGTGTCAATAAAATTTATTTTTTATTGTTATTATTAAAACATGTGTTTATCCTTCTAATCCTCATTATTTTTTCTAAATAAGTATTAATTGATTCAACTTGATTTTATATATCATTATGAATTCCAATTTGATTTTCATTTGATGAGTTCAGGGAAAATAAATTTTCAAGAATATTTTCTTGAACTCCAACCATTTTATAGTGTTCACTTTATAGTTTTTATTTATATTATTAAATAGGTTCCACCATTAGTATGCCTCACCCAAACTGATAAAAGTTATAAAAAACCATGTTATATTCATTGTATTGATGAATTGAAAATATATACTCTATATGATTAATCCATTGTTAATAAATTAGTTGGTTAAAAGACCCATAAAATATGTGTTGATTATTTGTTCAGGATATACTTTATAGAAGGTTTGTTCTTCTTGTTGTGTTCAAGAACTCAAAATATCATATATTATTGTTAATTGGTTGATGTAGTTGGTTGTACAATATTATTTTACTTTATACATTATCTCCAATTACATTTGGTTATTCATTAAGACAATCATTACATTATCAATTGAACCCATTACAAATATGGTTCATCCAATTTCCAAACATTTATATGAAATAGATGAATGTTAAGGATGTGATTAAAGAATACAAAAATAAAATACATTGTATATGTTGAAATATAATTAATAAATAATAAATGACATATATTTTATGACTTATGAATCTTGATGGTTTCAGTATAGATTATATATTGTTATTTTATAATTTGTTTTTCTAACCAATGAAATTTTATATCACGAACTTATATTATAATAATTCAAAATGGTTTATAAAAAGAATTTGTATCATCCAAATAATATATCATATTTCGATCAAACAAGGTGTATAGTTAGAATAATTTTTTGTGCACCAAGTGACGATCAAGTTAATACCCAATAAATAATTTTAGGGTTATCACCCCTTGGTGTATCTAATCCAGAGCATATATTAACTTATTTATATCCAGTCAAAGATATCACTACTAATAATCCACAAACTCTATACATTACAGAACTATTATAATGTAATCCTATATTTATACTTATCCTTTTCATTTTAAAAAATGGTGTCTAGTTCAAGTCCATAAAATATAACTAAACCCCATAATATACCATCTATAGAGACCCAAACTAAATATTAATATACTTTAAACAATTTGTATAATTAAACATACATCTCATAAGTATTTATAAAATCCCATAACTCAAATGACTAGTGTATTTAGAGATAATATGAGTAAATATCTCAATACACGTTGTTTCATAAACATGTCATAGAAAAATCACTACATACAACTTCCTTATACACATAATCGTTTAAATAATTTCCTAGGGAAGTGAAAAAAACTAAAGGGAGGGATCACTTTATTATTACGGTTTAAATATTCAATGATTAATAAAGTTTAACAACATAATATTTTGAAAAAAACCTGAGGATGGGGGAAATATGTTGTTAAAAGGCTCATAGATCAATGAGAGTTTTCTATATATCATTTTAGATGGAAAATTAAAAATTAATAATATAAGATGATATTTTAAGTAAGGCAGAAAAAAATTGAAAAAACCCTTAAACAATAGGTCATAGCATAAGCATGTAATATAAAAATGTGTCATAAACAAAACCATAAGAAACAAAAACATTTTAAGAAAATCCATTGAAACAAAAAATTAACGTTTTCAACAAACCCAGTCATGACTACTAATCATGATGTGTTAAAACCCTAAAATTACAAGATTTCATGTTGGAAAAAAACTCACACATTCACATGTATCAATTTTTTAGAAACCACATCCATTCCCATGATATAGAATCATGTTCACCGATGATATAAAACATTAACAAATTTTTGGAGGTTCATTTAATATCGACTTATTTTATAATGATAAAATAAACATATTTGTGTAATAAATAATCATTTATATATAAAATCATGAACTATCCAATGGATAAATATAATTAATAAAATATTTAATGGAACCTCATAATATGCCATCATGATCAGGATAATTAAAAAAATAAATCATCTAATGAAGCCATATCACATAAAAATAATTATATTGACAAAGTAAATTTCAAAATATGACTGGGATAATTTGTAATAGTGAAAAAATAGAAGAAATATCATTAAAACATACTTCATAATTTTTTTCCAATATTATCATAAAATTGAAATGTTATGAGTAACATTCCCAAATAAATTTCTAGACTATAAGAAGAAGATATTGTGGAAATATTTTTTACATTATACAGTAATTAGACATTGAAATGTATGAATGGGACTGTTAGGAAATGTGATAGTGAATATTTGAAATATAAAAGATGAAATTAAACATTTAAATTTAATAATGTTTCTACTTTTTAATTATTTTAAATAAATAATTAAGAATGGTTTAAATAAAATTTATATATTATATATCTATAAATATTAATTTATATTCATTCAAGGATTATTAATATTCATCAATTAAATATAAAATCATATTTTTTTCAGATATATAGACTCTTTGAAAACATTTTCTTTCGTCCCGCTTGGAAGTTTAATTATAAATTAAAATTTCAACGTTATAAGAATTGAATATGGTAAAATAGAATATATATTTTTATTTATAATTATTTAGCTTATACTAAACGTTCAACATAATTTTTTTCATAATGAATATTGAAAATAGTAATAATTAATTTTTTGTAGTAAAGGGATATGTTATTTACCAAGGGTTATACCAAAATGTAAGGGTTTAAATGTTCTATAGAAATGTCTAAAAACTATATTTGGGATATAGATAGGAATTATAATTTCATGTTATTGATAAAAGTTCATTTTAGTTCATTGATTCATAATAATAATATTTTAATATTTTTATCATTGAAAAAATTACAATTATGTCATACACATCACTTATAAAAGGACACTCACTATCCTCTCTTATTCATATGATCAAATAACTTAGGGTCATAAAATACATAAAAAAATTTATTCCCTAAAACTCCCCCAAAATAATATATCTCAATTTTTTATTATAATGATATCCTAGAAAAGACTTTTGGTGTTTACCTGTGGAGGATGTCCAAAGAAAATTTATCATTCTTAACTTGGAGAATACATTTTATTTATTTCTAGAACTCCCACAAATGTTATTCAATTATGTGTATATAATAACACCAATATCTATCATATAATTATATTTTATAATGTTAATTAAATAAGCCAAATCCATTTCATCTTCTATCAAATGTGATACAAAATCAACATTTATTTGTATGGAGGACTACCACCTCTTGAACCCATGTCTTTCATTTTTCATCATCACCTCTCATAAATTTATATAATGACGTATTAAAAGTATAGATATATATATATGATATGATATTTCTAACATATTTATACTTATGTGAAATTTATATCACATATACCTTTATTCCTTCCATTTCATGAAGGATACGATAATGTCACTCATGTGTATGGCCGACTACCTCCTTTCGATGCAATGTGATTCATTTTTCACAAACACTCTACAAGGACGGTAATATGTTCAATGTTAATGAATATATGTGATATAACTTTCATAAAAATTATATTAATGATTTATTTATTATATTAGTAAGATAATATATAATTTGTTTCTTACAATGATTAATGATTATTCCATTATTGTGCACAATTGGACGACTGCCCCTACAAAATGATGTGATTTTTTTTCATCATCATAGTGCATTGATGATATATATAAGTTTGAATAAAAAATAAAATTTTATTTATGATATTTTCATCATTATATAAAGTTAAAATATTACATACCTTATTTCCATAATTATTGTTGAAAAATTGAAGTGTTGGTTATGCACATGTACATCCTACAAACTAAATGACTGGAACATTGGTCAATTTTCATAACCATAATTCATGATTGATTGGAAAATATAGTTTATGTATAAATACTATAAATACTACTTGTTAATTTTCTATATATTTTGAAATAATTTCTTCTTTGACCATGACCAACAAACTAACATCATTTTAAAAAAATGAACCAAATGTCTACAAAACACTTCACATCGACTTGATTGATAAATTATTTAATACTTGATTAAAAATATAGAGAATAAATTAATTTTATATAAGTTATTAATCCTAGAAATTTTTATTATGAAATAAAATATTTTATGTATGTTTATTACATAGAGGTTAGACTACATTCATGGAATATCTGGACTCAAGGGAAGGGTTTTCTCGTCTATATTTTACTTTAGTGAGAAATATGCCATATCACCCATCAATTTTATATTATGTGTTATATATAATGATTATCAATTTATTTTGTGATTATTTTCACGAAATTTATTTAAATTTAAAAATCCATATGAGGTACCCTCTCTTAAGGGGTTTTTATCCATAGATTACCAATAACGTAAAAGACATCATCCCAATTTCCCTTTATTGAGGAATATTGTAATGTTACAAACAAATAATATTATAGGAAGTGTATCTACATAAAATTTGTACATGTTGTATAATAAAAATTATTATGATCATGATATTTAATATTTAATTTTAATTTATTCTTCAACGAGTCATACGATTGAAAATATTACTAAGGTTCCCAAAGATTTATGTTTCAATCACTTTTGTTTTTGGGATTTTTTATGTTGCAAGATAATTTTAGGGAAAAAATTTCTCTTATTTTCATAAGATGAATCTATTTATTAATGTTTATGATGTTTCATAACATGTTTGATTTAATTTCATTCGTTGTTGATTTATGAAATCCAAATAATGTCAATTGTAAGTGATAACAGTCTTGTATTTTATATTTCCTCAATTAACATTATCTTCCATATCCATGTTTTATAGAATGTTAAAAAAATGTTCATTATAAAATAAATGATATAAAAATATATTTTACATAATATTGGAACTTATTTTAAAAATAATTAAGAGAAATTTATAAATATTTACCAAATGAGTCAATTTTTAGTCACTTTTACAAAAACAAAATTCCAAAAACCTCTATTTTTAACATTTCATAATGAATGGATTTTCCTACCTTCAAAAAAATTATTTTAGTTAAACATTTCTTTATAATATTCAATGGTTAATTTCAAGGAAAACTATTTTCACAATATTTTGTAAATTACATGTTTTAAAATTTTGATTTTCTATATAAAATTGAATTATACTAAAGAATTTTTTTAATTTTCTTTCAAATTTATTTTCAATAAACTACATCAACAACACCTGATGATACATATGAAAAACTAGGAATATTTCGTAGTAATACCATCCTCATTTTTTTCTTTGGATGGATTATGATTATTTCAAAAATATTTATGTAGAACATATTTCTTTTAAATGAGTTGATATTATTTCAAATATATTTTTATGGAGATAGTTTCTTTTTCATTGGTTAATAAGGTTTCAAATAGATTTTTTACGCAATAAGTTTATTTTCAATGAGTAAATCATGTTATGAATTGAATAATGAATTTTTTATGATATTTATGATGAAATGAATGATATATTTACTTAATCTATGGTTTATAGGTATTTTTATAAAATGGATAATACTAGATAGAATTAGGTGAGATTCATATAACATATATGATGCATGTTCATAGATAGAGTCGGTTGAAGCGGATATAGATTATATGATTGGTGCACCTAGACAATAGTCAAATTCCCTGGGTAATTATTATATTATATAGATAATTATATTTTTAGTTATTCATATGGTTATTCAAATATTAAGGGTTCTATAAGGGTTCAATGGTGATGATGTCCTAACATACTAACACATTTTTGTTATGATTTCTATTAGTTATAAAGTTCCTTCAATCATAATAGATATCACCTAGATCATGATTATTTATAATGAAGACTCTTTCCTTTGTTGAATACTAAATAAATTTTTTTCATGTTTTATGATATGTGTATTGATGGGTATGGGTTATCTTATGTTATACTCATGCACATTGATTATTTCATCTTGACCTTATACTCATGTTATCATAACTTATGACATTCAATTAAAAACTATTATTTTTACATTTATTAAGAATTTTATCACACCCTTATGATGTTTTCCTTTTCTATAAGTTATCAAGAAAGATGTTACATTAGTTATGACTATAAGGGTTTCATTTTAATAGAGATAATGACTTAATGTGATATAAAAAAATATTGGGTCATGTGGGATAAATTCTCAATTAAAGACATGTGGAGTGCATATATAATATTTTTTTGATAATTATCAATAACTCTAAAAAATGGACATTGAGAATTTAAATGATCATATATTTTACTTTTGATGCATTATTTATGTATAGGAAAAATTTGGTCACCTTCATTGATATAAATTTTAGAAATGTAATGTTTATGATTTTATCAATGGATCCAAGAGTGCAGGTTTGGGACTATTATTGATGGAATCAATGGATGGGTCTAGATAAAATTGGATATTATGATGTTTTCCTATGAGGTTATTTGTGTTTTTTGGATGAAATCATAGGTATATATGATTATTTTTTATCATATTTTAAATTAAAAATACACCTGTTTGGAGTTTTTAAGTGTAACACCCAATTATTTTGTGAATTTCAATCGAATAATTTTAATATTTTGATATTTTTCAATACAAGAAACTCTAAAAATAGTTTTTATTAATATTAAATCATGACTTAAAACAATAATATAACAAGTAAATGATTAGGAGTACATTAAAAAACAATAATATGTTTCAAAATACATGGAACATCGAATTGGTATGTGTTTGACATAAACACAACTTGGCATAAGTTACATGCAACACTAATATTTATACAAAACATCATTTAACTGATATAAATATTTAAATGAGTTAATTATAACCCAGTCATTAAATAAAGTAATATTAATAGTAATAAATATTTTTTAAATATTTTTTATAATGTTTTTATAGAAATAAAATAGATTGATAACTAAATATATAATTTTTAGGAAGAGCCTTATATGTTTTAAAAAACCACTTTCTGAAAAAAACTACATTTCATATTCTTCTTTGAAAAAGAATATAATTAATTATATGAACATATAGAATTTTAATTTAATCAAATAGAATTAATTATTTAATTTTTAATTATAAAATTATCATATGGTTAATATATGGTATTTTTCTGAGAAACTTTATTGTTTGATGAATAGTTAAAAATACTGCATTTTAGTTAATAACTGTCTTTTAGTTTAAATATTTATAAATGTAAAATTATAATTCCAATTTATTTTAAGATGAAATTGTAAAATTTATACGTATAATAATATCATTTATGTAATTATTAAAAATTTTAATTCGAAATTGAAAATAACAACTTAACTAACTTTTGAACATTTGTTTTCTTTAAAAACCAACTATTTTATCCCACCTACAGGATTAACATTAATGATAATTTTTCCAATTATGTGAATTTAATGTAAAAACTAAAATAAAAAATTTTATCCATTATAATATTAATATTATAATTATACCATGTTGATTTTTTTACCAAAATTATTAGTAAACGTGATTAAAATTAATCACAGCGATTAAGGTAAAATTAAACTTAATTAGGGTATAAACCATAATCTTATGGGACAAAATGACCAATAAACTTGTAAAAAATATCTTTTATATAAAGTTTTGTTTCCATAAACCTTTAATTATATATTAAGGATTAATTTATATGACTTTTTTTTAGGTAAGAACATGCGAACACCTCACTTGTTTTCAAAAAATTTAAGTGAGTCCCTTTCCTTCCCAATAAAAAGCCACCACCTCTCCAACTTCTTCACACCTCTAAAACCTTTTAAGTTCATCCAATATCGTCTTAATTATCTTATAAAAATCTCCCACATCTTCCAATTATCATATCCATGGGCATAAATTCTTTCAAGGATGCCTTTTGGAACAAAACAAAAGGGGTTACCCGATTAAGAGGTAACACCTTCTCTCAAGCTCCGTTCTTTTATTTTCCTTCTCCACCCCCTCCACTATCTTCATTAATATATATTATATCCCAAAAAATACCATAAATATACTATTATATTATTATTCTAACGATTATACCTACAATTACAAACACCATCGTCTAATGGGTAACGAACATATTGATTATGTGTACGAAAAACATCCGCCTCACAAGACAATGATTGTTCAATTTTCATCACCACCAATTATTTTGGATATTATGATGTAAAATATGTTTATATAATTCATATATTATATTTATTATTCCTTTAAATTTCTGTATTTCTTTTTATAACACATTTCTTTTTTCACATTCCATTTTGTGTCAGCGTGGTAATTTCGCATCTGGAAGTGTGGGATGCCGCCCTCTCAAAGAGATATTATTCATTCATACACTACATAGATTGTGTTATGATGGATTTATTGACTATATATGATATCATAAATCTTATTTATATTATATAAATATATACATATATGTTATTTAATTTCATTCAACATGATAATTAAACAGAATTATCATTCATACATACGTACGACATACCGTTTCCATGAGTAGTGTATTATTTTTCTGAATTATATACTCAATAGATTCTTATAATAAAAATATATTTTATATACATTATATTTATATCATGGTTTAAATTCTTGAAATCGCGATATAAGTATAAGGATCGAATATAGAACAAATTAAAACACAATAGAAAAACAAAGCTAATATTACATAAAGCATTACCTTAACAAGAAATAAATAACAAGTGGGTAATATAAAGTCATAATAATCTATATATGATATTATATAAAATAATTTGTTTCTTTAAAATATGTATGGTAAATTAATATTCATTATACAAGTGTTTTAAATGAGTACTATTAGAGTAATAACAAAAGGTAATGGGATTTCATCTAACTTTCTATTTTTGTGAGATACAAGTTATGTTCACAAATCCTCCCTTTTGTGTTGTGTATGTAATGAATATGATTGTATTATATGAATATTTTACATACAATTATGGGTATTTACATATAAATTTTATGATCATTATTTTAGGGGGTTTATGTTTCAAAAGATGCTTAATCGGTGAAATAGTTTTATCTCAATTTTCATGCTTCGAGACTATTGTTTTGTTACGCACCTAAATTTATTTTGATGGGAATATACATAAAATTAACATGTTATATCATGAACATAATTATATAAATTATATTTTATGGTTAATGTAATTTATGCTTCATACATGGAGAGTATGGTCCCTAGTTACAATGTTATAAGAGTTTATTGAGACAATCTCATCGCTTTTCGAGATTGATTATGTTTATTATTCATTTCATGAAATATTATGATCCATATCTCAATAAAACAAATGATTTTAGTTATCATATGTTTATTAAATATATATCCATATATTAGTACCATTTAAATAGTAATTTTTTTAATATATGTAAGAAATTATTTTTAAGAAAGCCCAACTTTATCCTATATTCGTCCGGAAATTTGTGTTCCTTTAAAACCCTGTTTTATAAAAATGGATTCCAAGAATAATCTATTAATATAATATGATAATAAAAAAAATTATCCTTTTTGAATTTTGAAAAAAAATTAAGTAAAATTCATTTCTCTTTCTGAATGAGGCCTTTTTCTAACATTTATACAGTGAAAAGGGATTGTTCTTTTTACCTCATACGACATCTATAGATTTACCTGGTGTTATTTTTTTAAATGATTTAATTTCATTTTTAAAAGTTATGTTTTTAAATTTTTTTTGAACATTTATTTTAAAGAAATGGTTTTGAAAAGTTTTTTAAGGTTTTTATAGGTTTTTAAGTAAAATGGGTTTCAAATGGTTTTAGGTTTTAAAGATCCCTTTTCAATTAAAATGGAAATTTGCCTCATGAAATTTATATAAAAATATCATTCAATGTTATTTTCCATATATGATAACAACCTATGATTTTACTCATTCCATTATTGGAAATGATCTAAATTTTACATTCATATTATTCAAGGAGTTGTTTATGTTTTTATGGAATTATTCTTACGACACCTGTTTCACTTCCACGACTTTTAGGTTTTGAAGCCTTTTTCTATTCATGGGTTATTCATTACACAAGTGATTATTAAAACTATTTATTTTCATAGGTTATGATGTGATTAAATATTAATTATACTCATTTCATTTCATAGTTTTTGGTTTTATGTTTATAAAATCAATCATTTTTTATGGGTCATGATATGAGGAAATTATTAATATTTTTCGGCACATTAATGAATGATTTTATTATGATATGGGAGGAACCTATATATCCATCCAATTCATAGGCTAATAAAAATTTTATATGAGATCAGAGGGTACATAAGTTTTATCCCAATCTTGAAAACAAGATGTAACTTGGGCTGTTGCACAATCCTAAAAGAAAGAGGTTACACTATTTGTAGCCTAAGCCCCAAAAAATAATTTACCTGGGTTTTAGACCAGTCCTAAAAGAAATATGGTACACAACTTTATCCCATTCCTAAAAACCAGAAGGTTCATGGGTTTTATCCCAATCTAAATAGAATGAGGTTACACGTGATCTATCCCAAGCCCAAAAATAGTAATATAGATGGGTTGTTGCGTAATCCTAAAATAAAAAAGGGTACATATGTTTTATCCCAAACCTAATAACTAGAAGGTACATGGGTTGTATCCCAAGCCTAAAAGTATGAGGGTACACATTTTTTTATCCCATTCCAACAGTAGTTACATGTGATATAGCCTCAGACTAACATGCTATAAAGGACTTGTTAGGTAGCTTTGAAATAATATTTTATATTCTTATATGTATGCCACAGATTCCATGTATCATTTATATGTTATGATTTCATGACTTATGATCTTAATTATGTGTTATTAAATTCCAATGTTTATTATAGTCTGTAATCTTCATTGTATGACAAACAAATGTTTTAGGTAGACGTACTAAAGGTGAAGATATTTATGATATAGGTTGAAGATATTTTACCAGGATAGAAGTTTTTGTCCTAATTTCCAATAAAACTAAACTATTATATTCCACAGGCATGTATTTCTACAATGTAAAAAATATTAATATAAAATGATGTAATATCTTTGAATGCTAAGCTTGGTTCACTATATTAATTGAGGAGATCATAAATTGATTAATGAATATTTATGAGACATTTTATTAAGTTGTAGTACATGTAATGATTCGATTTAATGTGATGTATTGATTAATGTTTTTAAAAAATAGATTTAAAGTATTGATATACTATTGGTTTTATAAAATCCTGGATATTGTGGTAAAACTAGGAACACATTTTGGATCACATATATGA
Source organism: Viscum album (assembly GCA_963277665.1). Taxonomy (NCBI): domain Eukaryota; kingdom Viridiplantae; phylum Streptophyta; class Magnoliopsida; order Santalales; family Viscaceae; genus Viscum; species Viscum album. The sequence continues at coordinate 876,535,000 of OY728153.1, read as the reverse complement.
CAATGGGATTTAAAAATATTTACGTAACTAAGTGATTAATTTTATTTTATAAGAACATTTCTATATTTTTGTGATTGTATTATGTAATGTATGAGATAATTATGGAGGTTAAAAAACTCATTAACATTAGGTTTACTGATGTTATTGGTCATATACTATCATTTATATATGGAATGTTTTAGTTTGAAATTTCGGCATTACTATTGAATTTTGGATATTGACATATTATTTCATAATATAAATTGTTTTTTAATTTGGGTAATTATCTTACCATGTGATAGAAATTTTTTTGGTTAATTTATAATGAATTAAATGATATCTTGAGTGTGCAGTTTATAGTTATCCAGTCTATTAGAATTTTATTTTTGTGCCTTAGGCATGAAAAATTCATCTTTAATAGTCATCATTTTGAGAAAAAGATGAGATTGTGGTGGAAATTGATAAAATGTTAAAATTATACTAATAAATTATTTATATTTTATAATTAATATAGTTAATAAATAGAAATATTTTCTCAACTATTTGATATTTATCTTGAAAAAATTGTATTCCTCGTTCCTTAATTTTGGATGAAATAATGGTCTTTTTACTCATTGATGATTTATGGTTTTGAGGTCTTTAACTTTATATTGATGAGAAAATTTCAAATGATCAATTATATATATCAATATACATAAATAATCATTCCATTTTACTTTGTGAAAATCTTCACCGTCCACCAATGTTCTCATATGAGGAAATCTGGTTATGTGATAACCTTCATATTACCTTTTCCCTTATCTTATGTGAATCTTTTGTTAATGGTTTTTATGATATTGGATTCCAAGAGAGGTTATTTTTAATTATATAAATCCATTGATTACTAAATTATAGATCTAATTTATAGAATTTAATTTATTAAATGTGTGGAGGATTGGACACCCTAAGATATTATAAAATTAAACTATATTTTATAGTGTATTCAACATGCATCACTAAGCTTAAATGACCCGTGATATATATAACCATAATAAAATATTCATTAAATTAGTGATTATAAATAGTATTAATTAAATTATGAAATATATATAGCCATATATATAAATTTACTACTCATTATAAATTACTAATAAATTTTTTGTGAATAATGAATAAATTTTAATAAAAGTAATTTTGTTATTCATAAATATGTTTTCATAAAAAATTATTTTATAAAATTTTTTAAAAAATATAATTGATATTTGGGAGTTTTAGAAATTTTTTTGTATAAAATTCACATAATTTTTTAACTAGTACTCTAAAAATCTACTTTTGGAGAATTTTTAAATAACTGTTCATTTTTTGTTGAATGTGAAAATAAAATGAATTTTCTCAAAATATCATTTCATTTCAATAAATTTGACATTTTATGTCTAAAATTATTTTATTAATATTATTTCATGTAAAATAAATATTATTAAGATATATTTAATTTACTAAATATCTTTCGAATAAACGTCATATTGGATTTTATTATAAGTTTGTTTTTGGGTTTCAACAATAGGATTTTTGTACAACTCTTATAAAATGCATACAGTCTATCCATTTAAAATAACTAAAACCATCAATAATGATGAATGATTTGACTAATTTTATAGATTATATAATAATAAATAGAAATATTTATTCTTAAAATTATTATTTTTAGTAATATATTTAATATTAAATAACATTTTCTTGAAAAATACACTTCTTAGTAGCCTACTTTTCTGTCACGTCTATGTCTTAAATTTTAAATTAAAATTTTCAAATTATTTGAATTTATTTTTTCTAATACTGATTATATATTTTAATCTTAATAATATATATTATATAATATTAAATACATAGTTTATGACCATAATGAATTTTAAAATAGTAAAAATTAATTCTAACTGTTAGGGGGAAAATAAATTTTATTAGGGGGTTAAATTAAAATGATTAGTGATAAATGACATAAAAACATATATAAAAACTATTATATTTCCATATTATGACATTACCAGGTGTATGGATCTAAAATGGTCTATTTTTTGTACTTCTTAGTATAAAAACAGGGGTATAAATTTTTATTTTTAAAAAGTACAGGTATGCCACTCACCTCACATATAAAAGGTCACACCCTCCTCTATTCATAACACCTTAAAAGAAAGTTTTATTCAAAAATAACTACAAAAATTTATTATTTATTTCCTTCCAAACATCCAATATCACGCTTTCTAAGAAATACACCCAATGAATCCTTTTTGTGGTTACATATGGAGGTCCTCTGAAGGAAAGGTGTCATGCTTAACCGAGCATCTTTATTTTATTTCTAATTAAACCTTCTTCAAATATCTATTAATTATAATTATATAATAAAATAAATATAATATATATATATATATGTTATTATGTAGAAAGAATAACCTAAATTTATCTCCTCCTCCATCAAATGGGTTAAGAAATCATCATTCATCTGTACGGTAGACTACATCTCTAGGAACCAATGCCATTCTGTTTCCATGATCCTATCTCATGGTTTGGTAATTATTTTATTAAAAGTAGATATATTATATTTATTAAATATTTATAATTATGAAAATAGAATATCACATATAACCTTTTAATTTCCATTCCTTGGGGGATATGATAACATCACTCGTGTGTAAGACAAAATACAGTCTCATAGTGCAATGTTATTCGTTGTTCACTAATGCTATAAATAGAAAGTAATAAGAATTATTTTAATTAATATATGTGATCAAATTTAAATAATTATGATATACAAGAAATATTTACCATTTTTCGAAAATAATATGTCATTTTCATTCTTACACCGAAAAATGATATCATCTTACCTGCACATTTGTGGATTACCACCTCTGTGAAAAAATGTGATTCTTTTTTCAAAACAATAACACATGGATAATGTATATAAGTACATTTAATGAATTAATATGGTATCTATAATAGGATGATTATTACTTAAATATAAAATTTTATATACCATCATTCCCCAATGATCATTGAAAAATAGAAATGTTACTCATGTGTAAGTACAACATTATATCTCTATAACTGTAATGTTGATCATTTTTCATAACCACAATTAATGATTAGTTTTAAAAATATTTTTATTATAAAAATGTTAAATATTTAATTATTATTTCTCTATATATGTTTAAATAATGACCTTTTTATCACAATCAAAACACCATTGATGTTTTTATGTAATGAAACAAACATCCACAAAACTACCAACATGGACATAACTGGTTAGGTTTTTAAAGATGAAATAAAGAAAGGAAACTATATGAATTATGTATAATGTATTACACCCAGAAAATTTTCTTATTATATAAAATAATTTATATAATAATATTATACAATAGTTAATGAACATGACTTGAAATTCTTCACTCAAGTTAATGTTTTCTCGTCTTACTTTAACTTATGTCCAACATTTAGAATATTACACACATATTTTTATTGTATGGTTTATTTACTACACATAAATTTCTACTCATATTCATTTAATAAAAATTATTTGGATTTAAAAATCTATATAAGTTTCTCTCTCTTCAAGGGGTTTTTATCTAGATTTTACCAATGTTGAATAAGGCTTCATCTCAATATACATACATTGATTCATATTGTTATGTTACAAAAATATATTATTTTATGAGGAGAATATAAATAAATTTTATTTATATCATTAAAATATTTATGTTCATGATCTTTAATGTTTCATTTTATTTTATTCCTTTATGGTTCTTATGATTGAAAATATTACTAAAGTGAAAAAGGATTTATGTTACTATATCCTTTCTTTTCTAGATTATTTGTATTGAAATTTATTTTTGACGAAATCATAAGATATTATTTTTATTAACCGAATATGGTAATTATCCACTAGTTATCAAATTTTCAAGTATGTTGGATTCGTATCGTTCATTATTTATTAGAAAAACCACAAGAAATTCATTTTTCATTGATACTGATCTTGTATTTTATTTTAGATTATATATATTTTTCTTCCATATCCATATTTTCAGAAAAATAATTATAAAATGTTTCTTCTAAACAAAATATATTTCCAAAATCTATTTTACATGGTATGTTACCTTATCTTAAAAGGTATGAAATAAAAATTTCTTAATACATTTCAAATGATCCACTTTTAATACACTTTAACAAAATGAATTTAAAAGTATATTTATTTATAATATTTAAAACATGATAAGACATTTCCTCTACTATGAAATTTTTTTAATTTGAACCTTACATCACACTTTTTCAAATTTAATTTATAATTAATATTTTTTGACATAATTTGGTTGCTTTTTTAAAAGTGATTTTCAATTTAAAAAACTATGTTTCCATCAAGAATGTTTTTAATTATCTTGTAATGGTGTTTTCATTAATAAATGTCAAACCCCTTATTTTTAATTATGATCCTTTCAGAATATTCTGTAATTATAGAATCTTCATTATTTTAGTAGAAGGATTATGAATGTTTCAAACAGATTGTTATGGAACACAGTTATGTCCCACATGTTAGATATGTTTCAATAATAATGTAATGGAATCCCTTTTTGTTCCCCTTGTTTATCATGTTTGAAATATATTTTCAAGGAAGAAGTTCTGTTCAATGGTGTAGTAATTTTTTAAAATTAATAAAGATTTTTTGTTCAGTTTTATAATGAAATTAATGATCTATGTACTTTATTTAGTTTTATTTCATATTGTATTATGATTTATGAAACCAGATATTACTGAGTGATCCAAATATATCATATATTATTGGTGAACCCAGATAGAACTGGCTGAACCATGTATAACTTATATTATGGGAGTTCCTAGATTGTTCAACAATGTATTGTGTAATAATTATGTTCTATGGAAAATTATATTTGAATTTGTCGATATGTTTGTTCCTATTTTAATAGTTTTATAGGGTTTTATGATAATTAATTCCAATTATACCAAAACATTTCCATTAATATTTAGATGGGCTATAAATGTTTTACCTTGATCTAGATTCAAATAAAATAGATCATGGTTATTGATTCAGATTACACTTTCCTTTGGTAAGCCTTTATAACATGTTTTCATGTTTAATGATTAATGTATGGATGTATATGAGTTTTCTTGTATTAATATAAAGAACTATGATTATGTCATTATACGTTTGTAATAATCTAATTCTCAATCTTTTCATAAAATTATTTACTCTTAAGATTACCCTTATATATTATTTCATCGCACACTTCATATATTTGATTTTCCACAAGTTATCAAAAATTATTTTTTATTAACTATCTCTAGAATGTTTTCATATGGATGAGGATGATAAACTCATCTGAAAGGAATAAATTATAGGTTAAGTGGGAGAAATAGTCACTTAAATACATGGGTATTTTTTATGTAAGATTTTTTACTAATTATCTAAAACTCTAAATATAAAAGGTCCTTTAGAATGTATGTTTTCCAATATTTTCCATTTGATTTAGTTTGTATGGGATGGAGAAAATTGAGAAACCTTAATCAGTATAAAATTAATTTTATTTTTATGATTTTATCATCTCATCTAGGATTGAAGGTTTAGGGATATATATATTTATATAGTTCACTCATTTATAAATATACTCTTACATTAGGATATTCAAAATATAAATTTTTATTTAGTTTCATATATTACAACTATGATATTGGTTTATTTACTAAAATTTCATTATTATTGAACTATAATTTTGTAACATTAAATTTTTTCATGTTTTATATCATAATTAATGAGGGTAAGATGAAATGGATATTGAAGAAAATGATAAAGAGTGAATAATATTAATTTTGAGTGTTGGATTATTAAAATATAAGGATTGCTAAATAATGGGGTACTTGGGAGACTATCATGTTAGTTGGGGAATAAATATATATAAGAAGGATTTCAGAGATCATACAAAAAAATTATTCAAGATGAATTCACTATAATGTATTCGGTTTGATTAGTTGTAATTAATCTTTATTTATAAGTGAATGTTATGATCATTTGTAGCACCATGATCTAAATATTTGAAACCATACCTAAGTTACAAATAACCTAATAAAAATCTACACTTACCAAAGAGACTATAGATTAATGGCGAGTGCCTAATAGGAATCATTGAAAGAGTATATTATTTGTAACATTAAACCACCAATGAAATACAAATATGTAATAACAATTATGAGAATAATAATAATAATAATAATAATAAATATTAAATATGGGAATAAATAATATAATGAGATTATCATACTTGGATATATCAATATAACATTCCATTTATATTATTTGAAAAATAATTATTATATGTGGGAGATAAATGAACTAATTTTGGGAATGAAAAATATGTAAATTGTGAAAAAACATCTATGAAATGGAATTATGATTAGAATCACCTCAAACTATCCTACTACACCAAATCAATTATAAATTGTGTGTTCCATTACCATTACTAGTTCCCTAAACATAATTCCATCTCATGCATATATATGATCATTTAGGGTTTTAATATAAATCCAATTAGAACACCACCAACTATACAAATAATAGGTGAACATTTTATACATAGTCACACTATGAAAATAATCAATGAAAATATAAAAATGTTAATCACATGTGAACATATAATTTTTTCATCCATGGAGTCTTGAACTACATACATCAACTCCATTTTAAATAAAACATCACACATTGTCCCAATGTACCTCACAAAATAATCATATATCGACATTCCCCATGATTGAATAGTCTTACATGACATGAATTCAAATACTCACATCGGCCCAATTCCCAATTAGGGGGCTACCCATATATGGTGTGTCAACACAATATAATACCTCTAGAGAAATACATCAAATCAAATGTTGGTATAATATGATAGCTTTGGAAAATCCCATCACATCATCCACACCCCCACAACCACTAATAGAGATACTACTCCCATTCAACGCATCCTGGGAACTCAATTAAGTATGTAATGAAGCTGCATAGGTAACTAACAATGCTACAATAAGGTCTTTCAAAAACAAATAATTTCAATGAAAATCTATATATCGAACAAACATCCACAAGCAAGTCATACCAATAATATGCCTCAGGGAAAAAACATGAAAAAGTTAAAATACAACCAATAACCACATCTATATGCCTTATATGATAAAGACTTCATATATTATGCACAATGATGTTCTAATGTAAATAATTTCTGCTAGATTCAAGCTATACATTGATAACCCCTATAACTATACCCATTCCATCCTACGGAAACTATAGTATAAAATATAAAAATTAAACTAAACCAAAATTACAATCCTATATTATAAATTATAGAGAATAGTTTTTTCATCCACAAAATATGATTAGTTAAGAAAAAAATGCTAGTTCTCTAAATCTGGTTGTTGTTTCTATCAATGATGTACAATTTTTTGATTATATCATTCCTAAACTCTTAGATATTATAATAAAATATATATTTTTAATTTTTAATCCCCGTGAATGGAGATTGTTTTGGTTATAATGGAAGGATAATACAGAGAGAGAATCAAAAGATCAACCATTGGTTCACAAATCTATGAATTGGGAAGGAAGATTACAAAATCTAGAGAATTCTACATATGTTTCCAATTTTGTGTAAGGATAGATGTAGATGTGGAGGAAAATAAAAATAGGAAAATACAAAAGAATACAACCCCTGATATTTTCTCACTCACTAGGATACATCCACAATATCATTGTTTCTTAGTTGAAATATAGTTTTCCTTGAAATATATTTAGTTATATAGTTTCCACCATTGGTGGGAAATAGGTTTTTAATATGACCAATTTATTTCCTAGAAATAAAATCAAAATTTTGGTAGGGTATATAGTTATTCTCTTGTACTTCCATTCACCACCAGTCATTTGGTGGTCTATACAATCTAGATTGTGGCCCTATCGTAGCCTCAAAAACTAAGACTCGAATCACCAACCTTTATTTTATGAATTATGGATTTGTAGAAACCAATAACATGAAAAAACAATTAACAATTTGTTAAGACATGAAAATGAATAATAAAATGGGAACCATAAAATTGAGGATGTTACGAATCCCCCCAACCTCTAAGGAATTACCTTCCTCAAGAAGTATCTCAAATGGATTATTTGAAAAACTTATGCTATTATGGTCAAATGTCTGATACATCCTCAAAATTATATTGGATTATAATCCCATTATATTACAGTAATATAACTGAAGAAACCATCTTCCCACAGATCACAATCACACATTGATCGATAGTCCAAATTGGTCATTCTATATATGACTCATCAAGTTCAAAATCAATGTATATGTCGTCTATAACATTAATATAATCATGGTATTACTAATAATTCTAATACATGGATCATATTATTAATAACATCATATGATAGAGTATGATGAAACCAATATTCTTCCATTCCAATGAATTTTTCAATCGCGAAAATTCTAACAATCCAATGTTCCATCCTCCCCAGTCTCTGTAATCAGTGATGACATAACCACATAGACACTATAATGGAGACCTAGTCATCAAAAATGAACTAAAAATGTCTTATATTCATATAAACATATGATCACTAGTTACTATAATAATAAACCAATAAAATATGAATCAATATAACTCTTTCCATGTTCTATCACATCATACATAGACCAAAACATAAGGACTCCTCTACCGGATTACCAGATTTTAGTGAATGTCATGGGTTTCCATAAAGATCCTCTAATAAGGATATCAGAAATGAAAAATAAAATACATTATTATAAGATAATTCTTTGAAGGTTAATTGATTATGCATGGATCCTAAAAAATCGAGAACACAATTCTAGGAAACATGATCTAATGATTTGATGATTCTCTCTGACTACCCATTAGTCTGTAAAGGATAATTCATACTCAGCATCTACTAAGTCATAACAATATTATGTATCTCCTTCCAAAACAATGAATTAAACTGAGTGTTATGTTTATAATCTATCCTTTAATGTACTTCCTGAACCCAAATAGTCCATAAAAAATTGAGGTTTCTTATCTTATCCACCAAATGAGATTTCTACGTCCACAAGAAATGAACTATTAGAGTTATTTGATAAATAATAACTTATAATAAGTATCATCCTATAGGCACCCTTGGAACATGATATGTCCATTAGGTCAAATACCCTTATAGGTGGTGAATAAGGGTGTGTCAGATAAAACTATTACCCCTTCGGATCTTGTATCATCATTAAATAAGACAGACTTCTCTCTTTCTCTCATATGAATACATGAACATGAATTAAATCATGTTTAGGAGACAAAAATTTTTACATGGTTCACCATCACGAGGCTACATTCATGGAGAATACAACGACGATGTGCCGATTTACAAAATCCACTAAATATCACTTCCAATTACATGGTTTGGGAAAGATATTTTATTGTAGTATCACTGCCTTTATAATATTTAGGTTCTTCTATCTGTATTCCAATATGTCACTCCCTATGTCTCTTTCTTTAGCTCGCTATCAATGAAATGGTTTGTCATCTTCCTCTTCCTTCACTCACTTCTCTTGGAGTGGATCCACAAACAGTTTATACCCTAGTAGGTCCCTTCATTTTCATGAATTTACACATCGTAAAATGTAGGTAGATTCTCTATTGAATTTCATTTTTCACCCATAGATGAAATACACTTTTCCACATACTATTATGATAGATTGAATTGCATTTGTGAAATTTTGTGTGCTTTTGAAAGCATACTCGAGTTCTCTGTGAACAACCTAGAATCCTCTACATAGAACCTTGCTTCAAACATGTACTGTGTAGTGGTTATGGTTCGCCAATCACCTATCATCCATGAACCACATCTCCTTTACATAGCATCTCTACTTCGCAGAATGTCTCCACTTTAACGAACTATCTCTCATCTGCAAAATACCAATGCTTCTACAAACCGTCTCACCTATATGTACCAGGTCTTCTTCTTTCACGTACTTCATGTTTTTCAATATATAGTTCTCCACAAAATCTTTCGATGGAATTGCTTCCACACAAAACACCTCTCCCTTCACAGGATTCTCCCTCATGAACCTCTTTCATAATTCCCCGAATAACCAAAGAAAATATGTTTGATTATGAAAATCACCATCTTCAGTAATGGGTTTTGAACTCATTATATATAAAAATAGATTAGAAACATCCCCTAATCCTAGATTACCCAAATCATCAATGTGGTACTGCCTTCATAGAGTACAAATCCTTATATGAACTATTTCCCTATGGTTTACACACGCTCCCTCTCTTCCTTTAAGGCATCCTCAATCGCCATCATGTTTTCATGAACGATGCCCTTTATAATTTCCCAAATCACCACAACATTTACACAAATGATATGATATCCCATTTACCACAAGTATTTTACATACCAAATGCCTTCACCATGAACTATTTCTTCCCGTGAACTATTCCCATATATGGTCTCCGTATTGTGCATCATGGTTTCCTTCCTTCACAAATTCATCTTCATGTTACAAAAACCACCATATGAATTATGTGATCTATGTTTTGCAGTCCGTGTACTATTAATCCTACATGAAAAACATTCATTTCCAAAATCCAACTCCAGATTTTGACACACAAAAATTTGGAAAACATTTCACAACTACACCACCTTAAACAACTGGTTCATCCAACACCATTCATACTCATTTTCAATCATATGTCTTTGTCAAAAAACACAATCACACCCAAAAAAACCAAGAGGACACCTTGAGGGATTTTTCCCAAAAATCTACCATGTTTGGTTTGTTGACAACACTTTTATAAATTTATTTCCCAGTAAAGCTTCATCCAATTTTTTCCAGAATTCACTTCTTGATATTAAGATATTGATCAAGGATTTAATCAACACATAATGTATTCCCTCATGATCCATTGTTTGTGTGTGAAACAAGAGTATAATATAAATATCATCAATGAATCACTTCATTTCATTCCAACACCACTCTTATGATTTCATTGTGAACTATAGTTTTGGTCATATGTATCCTTTGGTTGATAACATCTAGAATCATACAATTTAAAACTCCCCCTAACTACTTCAACTCCCCATTATCATTGCTCCACCTATCACCTTCTCCATGTGTATTAACAAAGACATTTTATACTTTTTAATATCAAAATTTCTCCCCATTTTTCAATGAACCCAAAGGTTATTTATTTTATCTCATAAAAATGAAAAAGAACACATATTATCACATTTTGAAAAAACACTATTCATCAGGGAGTGGGGGATCCACATCTACAGTTTTTCAGGTGCGAGGAGATGACTCAATTACAAAATATAGTCAATGAATTTCAAATAATTCTTCTAGTATGGTCTTTGTAAGAATTTTTGCAACTTGTTGTTCTATTGACATATACTCCAACATCACAAGCCCTTACTCCACAATATCCTTCATCAGATGATATTTGATTTCAATGTGCTTTATCCCTTAGTGATGGGATGGATTTTCGAAATAATTTATAACCTTATAAATATCACAATGGATTCTGATTAGAAACTTCACTTCAACCCCCATATCCTCAAGATGTAGATTCATCCACAATAACTATGTTCATACTTGAGTGGCCACAATATACATAGATTATGCGGTTCTCAATGAAATGAAATCTTGTTTCTTTCTTAGCCAAAATAGAGGAAAACCCTCCACGATATAAGACACCTCCAGATGTGGATTTTATATCATATGTTGATCCAGACCTATCTTCATCTATATATCATAATAGTTCTAGTAGATATTAGTAATTTTGTTTCAAACTGAAACATACAATGGCTTTGATATACTAGGGTACTTTTTCCACTAAAATCATGTAGCTTTCCATGAGATTACATTGATACCATGCTGATTGGCATGTGTAAAAGGAAATATGAGGTCTTAAATCTGGTAAGTATAGTATAAATACAATGATTTTCCTATATTATGTGGTATTAATTTCCTTGTCACCATAATCTTTTGATAGTTTCATTCGGGTAGTAGCCATAATCTTTATCTCCTTGGAATTATCAAATCAAATCCTTCTGAAAAATTCTTTGGAAATTTTGGATTGAGAAATTAATGTGAAATTATTTCCATGGGTCACATGCTGACCAAGGAAAAACATCATTTCACCAATCATTGACATTGTGAACATACTTTTCATGAATTAGAAAAACAGACTACAATACTCTTCATCTGATCCTCTAAATATTATGCCATCTACATATACCAGCACCATCATCCTCAGATTACTATCATGGTTGAGATATATATTTTAATCAACTACACCACCCTATTAACTAAGTTTTTTCATAAACTGATCTAGCCTTGAATACGATTCTCTTGGTTGATGCTTCAAACTATATAAAGCATTAATTTATCAAGAAATTCCGTTCCTGTCTTCGTCAATAAGGAAATCATATAGATTCTCAATACAAAATTCTTCTAATAGAACCCCATTCATGATTTATGATTTCCCATCCATTTGGAAAAACATGAACATTATTTTAACTTCTATGGATAGGAATAATCGGATTGTTTCTATCTTTTCAACAAGTAAAAATGTTTCATTAACATCGATACCCACTATTTGGGAGTACCCTTTCCACACTAGTCATGCTTTGTTACGAATCAAAAAACTATATTCATTAATTTTGTTGTGAATGGCCCATTTAGTCTTGATGAATTTTTTGTTTGTTGGGCTCAAAAAAACCTATTATTTCTGGTTTTTCTCAAATTGGTTAATGTCTTCATTCTTTGCCTGAACCCAATTCTCATCACTAGATGCTTCATCAAATAATTTAGGCTTTGCCTAGGATAGGTATAATCTTTACTATAGAGTCTTCAATATCTTTCTATACACCAGAATTGTCGGATCACCAATTATGTTCTATATATTAATTTCTTATCTTCTCTTATCTCTCTGTGATGATACTAAATTGTGCATATATTTCTCATCATCTGATTCTTTTTCTAATTATTTCTTTATAACTAGACCATCCAGTGATCTACTTATTTCTACATCACTATCCTCCTGAGTCTAATCATGTATTTGCAAAATATTCTTGTCAATTTCCAATATGGTTAAATCATGGAAATCAAGAACCATTCCAATCCTCTTGTTGAATCATTTATATGATTTTAATTTTTTAGTACAAAAGAAATATCCCTTCATCTCTGTGGGATTAAAAGATCATGTGTCTCCACTGATTGATAATGGAACACTTACTTTTGAATATTCTAATGTACTTCAAAGATGGATGACTTCCATAAAATATCCTATATGGTGTCTTTTATTCTTTCAGACATAGTAATTCTCTATTTGAAGTGTAGACTACTGTAATCAATTATTCTTTCCAAAGTTTATCTGGATGATCTTTCTCAATAGGTGTTGGTTTGGTCATGTTATTGACAATCCAATTTAACCTCTCAACTAATCCATTCTACTATAGAGATCTTACCACTTAAACTTGGTGCCTTATCCTATTTTTCTCTAGATAATCCTCTACTTGTCTAATTTTGAACTGTGTTCCATTATTTGATCGAATGTTTTTTATTTTTTATCCTATCATATTTCCAATTTCACATTGATATAATGTAATGAAACTAAAATCCTCAGACTTATGGTTAATGATTAATACCAATGTCATTCATTTATAATCTTCATCAAAGAGAACATAATATCTCAAATCATCAATAGATCTTGGTGAAATTGGTTTTCACGCATCAATATAAACCAATTCATATTTAATACTATTCTCTGAAAAATAAATATTTCTTTAAAAATAACAACAAATTTTCTTAATTTATTATTTTTATTGTAATTTTTAATTTTTTATTTCATAAATTTAAATTTCTAAAGGTTCAAATATTTAATTATATTATTTTCTTAAAAAATCATCAAAAATAATGTTTTTCATTGATAATATGAAATTTCTCTAAATAGATTGATTAGTTAATTAAAATTTATTAATAAATTTATAATAAGAATGAAATATATATACATATAAAATAGTAATATATTCTATTCATAAAAATTAATTTAATGGATCGGGTAAACAATAATTTATAAACAATCATGGTTTGTTTTGGTTTAGTGGTCTATTTTTATACGTTATCAGACATATTTTTCCATTAAAAAACTCATGGTGTTAAACTACTCGTGCCCCATAACATTTTGGATTTTTGATAACTTCACATTTCACAACATGATAACATGGAATATAAAATATTACCCATTTATATTATGTTTATATCAGAACCACTTATTATATAAATATAAAATTAATCATATTTGTTTGAAATATACCTAAGAACAAACAAAATAACATATTATATTAATTAAATCCAGATAAATTAATATTTTTGGGGATTATTTCCACCAAACATGATCATAAGAAATAATTATAATGATTTATGATTATTTCATTACAGGAAATCCAAAGTGATGTATTAAAAAATTTATAATAAATCCTTATATATATGAATACCTTTATAATAGTAATAGAAAATTAAATTGAAAAACAAGAAAACATATCTATTACATTATTTGTAAATTATATTTGTAAAGAGAAACTGCATGAAAAATAAAAAAAAATTACCAATGAGAATCAAGAAAAAATGGAATTAATGTTCCATAAATAAAATTTAATATGATGGTTGGAAAATGAATTTGTTAGGAAGGTGTTAAAAATTGATTCCATTAAAATTTTGTGAAGAATGTTAAAAAAATGGAAGGTTGTTAAAATGAAAAAAAAATCCCCTGATTGATAAATAATTTCATGTAATATATAAATATATATTTTAAAATCAATGTAGTATAAGAAAAGATATGTATAAACATAATAATTCTTATGAATATATTAGAGAATTATTCCCAACATATGAGATGATATATGTTCCTCTCAACTAATGAGCAAAAATTTAGATGAATTTTATGCCAAAGGGTTTTAAAATTAAATGAGGACATGTAGACCCAATTAATATCCAAATTATCATATGATAGATATTTTTTACATAGAAATAAAATAATGTTTCTCATAAAATAAATTTATTCACAAAATTATTTATTTCAAAGAGATATCGGAACGAGACCATTAAATATTTATTAAAATTTGAATAAAAATCAATGAAAAGAGGGAATATGTTCTGTATTTGTAAATAAACATTGTTTAATGTAAATTATGATAAAAATAAATTCATTATGTATAATTAAAACCACACATAATAAAATAAGTGGTTAATATGGGGAATATATCAATGAATCAAAAATTGATTTGATATCCCCTTATAATTCCTCATAATGTCTTAAAATATGATTTATCCTCATGAATAACCAATATAAAAATATTAATAAGTTATTTAAAAAAAAGTAGTTATTTTTTATTTTCATTATCATATGTTTAGAGTTTAGTTAACATTACATATTCTATATTCAATATGTTAGGGTAAAAATAAAATTTAAAATTATTATTGTTTCACTCAAAAACATTTTAATTCAAAAAAATAACGGTTTATAAAAATTTAGATGTAAAAATTCTTCCCTTATAATTAATTCTCATCTTCTATATGTTTATCTAGCATTCATGCTCAAAATAATCATCTCACAAAGCTTGAAGATCATACTACTCCACCAACATTGCTTCTAGGATTCATCCAAGATGCCATAGGATTTACACAACAATTTCCATATTACATCGAAAGGATCTCTCACTTCAATAAATGATATATACATTATTCTCCTAAATTGATGATTCAGGGCATGCCTTGAAAATCTAATTTATGTACACTATATTTTTTAACATATATGACACGCAACACCTAGTTCATAAGGGAATATAATATCTTGATATTTAATATTATATTTACAATGTAATTTAATTTCAAACTATAATTTAGTTTGAAACACATGAAATACAAATTTTGTAGGTGTAAAATAAAAATATTATATTCTTCAATGTCTTGGGTGACACACAAGACTAGGTTTTACCGAACAATAAAATATTATTAAAATATTATTATTTAATAGAATAATCCATAATGTTGATGTTAAATTTGGGGTAATAATTACTATTAACGAAATAAGGAAAATATATATTTTACCAAAATAAAAAACTAATTCATTGAATACAAATTAATTGGAATGTAATATATGTACCAATTGAATAAAAAGAGAATATTTATACTGAAATTTTTTTTTGTGCTCTAAAAGCTGTTTTATCCTAATAAATTAAATTAATTACAATTAGTGAGAAATATTAATTTTATATAAATTTATATATATTAACATAAATATTTTTTATAATCATCCAATATATTTGATATGTATGAGATAATAATAAAACCTATATTTTGCATAAAATTTAATATTTTTATATAGGCACTTTCACAGCCTTTTAATGGATATACTATTCTAATTAATCTTTTTTGTACTATTATAAGTAATATATGCCAAAATAATATTCATATCTTAATTAGAAACATCAAAATAATCTTAGGGTTAATTTATGGTATTTTACAATGAATCGTTATTTTATTAATGAATATTGAGAAATATGAATTTAAATTCAAAATTGGATTTTTTTCAAATTTATTTTAACTGTTATATAATATTTTAATTTAGTTTTAAAGTCACATTATATATATTATTTATCAATTAATACAATTTATATTATTTTATTCAATTTTACTTTTAAATTACTTATATAAACTTATCATCCCTTCGAACATATTTATTTAAAAACCTGTAATGACATCCCGTATACGGGACTAAATTTAAATTAATTTCAACCACTTATGTTATTGTAACATCAAAAAATTATTCCATATCTAGAATCACAATAAATAATAATATAAAAAAGGTCAAATTATTCATTACCTAATATATTAGTAAAGGTAATTAAAATTAACTGCAATGAATAAGGTGAAATTATGCTTCACAAAGGACTAAAACATAAACCTAAGGGCCAAAATCGACTAGATACTTGTAAAAAATCCATTTTATGTAAATATTTTGACCCTATAATCCACTGTATATAATTTTGTACCTTATATGATCTAGATGATGTTGAAAAAAAGTGGTTGGAATTATCTCTTCCAAAATTTAGAAGAGTGCTACTCCACCTACACTATAAAAGTCTTCTTGTTCTGCCAGTTCCTCATATCTCTCAAACAAATTTATATTTTCCAAAACCAACCCAAATAAATCCTAAAAATCAATCTATTAAAACTATAAGACTAAACATGTGTATAAATCCATCCATGAAATACCTTTGATTCAAACTAAAAGTTATTACTAGAATAAGAGGTAACCTCCTCCCTTAAGATCTTTCATTTTATGATTTTTATAACTCTTTAAATTAAAATTATTCACTTATTATATGAAAAAACCAGTATCTGAAATATTTTTATATTGTTAATTTGTATTTTAACAAATCATAAAAACTCTTCCATATAATGGGTAATAAAAATACAATTTATTTGTACTGCGAACAACCACATCATGAAACGATGATTGATCATTTATCCTATAAAAAATCTCATAGTTGGGAATTAAGATTGACACAATATTAATAAATTTTATATAAAATATTTATAATTTATTCATAATTAGGAACTTTATTTATAACACATTACATTATACACTCCATTTTTTGGGAATATGATGACACTGTTTGTGAATGGGTCGACTACAACACCCTTAAAGCGATGTGATTCATTCACAGAATACATAGAATGTAAAAAATGATTTTTTTAGTATACCTAGGATACATAATATATATATATATATATTATACTATAATTATAGTACTCATATATATAATTCACTTTTTATTATTTCAATATGAAAAATAAATGAATGTTGCGTTCATGCTTACGTACGACCTGCAGTCTCCATGAACGGTGCATTCCATTTTATAACTCCAAATATTATGGAATATTATAAATAAATATATAATAAATATATAATAAATATATAATCAATATATAATCAATATATAATAAATATATATTATATTTAAATATTTTTTATCATTCAATATATGATAATACAGTGATAGGAAAAAATAATCTTCAAAATACTCGACATACAAGGCAATTAAAACCAGAAATAGTTAAATAATTGAAGACTGTTTTCAAACAACTAATAAGATATCATTAAAGATAATATATGAAATTAAAAAACTGAATATTGTTGTTTAATAAGTTATTAATACCCTCAAAACAATTATATAATATTTTAAAATATGTTCCAAAAAAATTAAACATATTGTATGTGATTTCGTCTCAATTTACATTCCATTGAGACTACTTTGTTATTATGATCCCACTCCCTTCTATATAGTGTATATACCTCCTTTTGACATGTTATATCATGAGTAAACTTATCATAATAACATTTTAAGATTCTTATAATTGTATTCCTTCAATATGATTATGATTCAAATGTTTCAAATAGGTATGGGACACATAATAATGTTCAATGATTATTCAATTCAAGATCATTCTTAATAATTATATTTGTAATCTCAATTCATCTTGTGATTGTTAAATTTGGATCAAAATAATAACTTTATGATTTTGATCCAAATTTTTTATATATAGCTTACATATTTCCACATTTTAATATAATATCATGATTGATTCATTCTTTATGATATTTTGTGTTTCAATTTGAATTATTTCATTCTAAGGGGACTCGATCCAAACGTTACCAACAGGAAAAAAAATTAATAACCAGATTTATATTATTTGGTTGAATTACTTCTTCATTGTCATTATTGTTCTTGGATTATTTTAATTGGGACTTTGAATATCAATTTTTATATATACACTTTTATATATCTATTTACATTTGATACACATAATATAGTAATTGATTAATTCTCACTCCAACATTATAATCCTTTAAATGGTTTAAATTACAATATCATATTATTCTTGATTGTTTTGAAATAAATTTACAGTATAGTAAATTATGTTATCATTGTGTAATAATCCCTTTCATTTTATTCTCCTATGTTTATTCATGAACATCATTAAGTAATAGTGACTTCTTTTCACCTCTTTGAAACTCAATATGTTTTACAATTTCATTTTAGAAAATCCGATATCATTTATCTCTATAGTAGAAAAACTAATTTTATTCTAAAATGATGTTTTATTAAAAAAATAAAAAAATGTTTTTTACATTTTCAAAATGATTTTATGAATAAATTTTTACCATTTTGGGTTTTTACCCATGTTTTCAAATGAATCTTCTTGTCGCTTTCTGAACAAAACATTTTTGTATCATTTTTTAATGAAAAATTAGTTTTCTTTTTTACCTCACATGACATGTATAGATTTACCCACCATCATTTCATCAAGGAATGAATTTCATGTTTTAATAGTTTTTTGTTATAAAAAATATTTTTAAAACGTTATTTTCAAATATTTTTTAATGGTTTTTGAAAATAAATTGAAAATTTTCAAAAATAATATTTTTGTGATATGTTTTATAGTATTTCGATTCACCAATGAAATATAACCTTTATTTCTTCTCCTCCTGGGATATGATGTATTGATACCATCCTTATTCTTCTAATTGTTGGTATATGATTGATTTCTCCAAGTATAGTATTCACATTCAATTTCATGATTACTTTTAGTCCTATTGAAATATTTAATTTCCCATAATGATTTGACATTAATTTGACCCTAAGTATCCAATATAATTTTTTATATAATTAATTATTTACTGAACTATATACTATTTCTCATATGGTGTTTACATTTAATGTTATATGATTGTGTTGGAAAATATTGATAAATCCATATATTTTATTAAATTTAGATATTTGAAGAGTAATATTATTTATTTCAATTATTAAATATAAGGAATGATTTGGAAAAGTAAGACATGGATGGGGACTAGTTATAGATATTCTTTCGATGCCTCTGTAGTCCCATGAGAGAAATTAGTTGTGCAACTTATATGGGTTTCTACTAGTTATTTTAAAACTCCTTTTGAAATTCCTTCAAAGTAATGGTTCCATGCACCTAAGAAGCATGAAATCCAATAATAAAGAATTTCCTTTATTTAGTTTCATTTATTATTCATCCATTAGATTTTTCATTAACATGTTTATGGATACATTAAATTTTATGTTCATTGATTAAAATGAACGTGTTTTATGTTCTTATATTAACATAATGATTTTTCCTTATCTAGTTATTTGAATATAAATGTTTCTACTTATTACCTTGACATATTTTTATGCACATCCTAATAATTTTATTGATTACTTGGAATGTGTGTTCAAAGATTTACCATTCCATAATTATTATTCCAATTGATTTGTTTTGCCTTCATTTTACTTTAACCATACAAAGAATTTGAGCTCACCTTTATTTTAATTTATTTTCCTAGGAATCCAATAAGGGTATTATGAAATATATGATGTGATATGCTATATGGAATGAAGTTAATATCCAGGAATGAAAAAAATGTTGTAATTAGTGTATTCATTTTTAATAAAAGAATCATTTATGTAAATAGTTATCCATGTTTAATAAAATCATCAGTCCCATGGGATTTTATTTTTTTTAATCATTTCAATATAATGATAGTAGCCACCGGCACCAACTCTCTAGGGTCAGGTTTCAATAGTTAGTGTAAAATGAAGTTCACTTGCAGCCTTGGGATCTAGATTTAAAAAATCATAGATTATAGAACATATCCCTAAGGTAGACATTTTGGATATGTATAGAAGAATGTATAATATTTTTTTGTATGGTAGGGATTATGTGGTTATTCCTATTAATAAATCACTTTATGGGTACTAAAAGTGGATGTGGTTTTAGAAAACATCTACCATGGAGTAAATAATCTAAAAAGGTGTGTTTTTCCAGACTAATGATAACCCGGTATGCTACAATGGGCCTTACTGGGCACATGGCCTAACACTCCCAGATGATACACATTGGATAAATCAAATTTTCATTAAAACCCATTGTGAAGGATTAAAATATATTATGGAAATGAATGGAAAATGCAACACCTAAATAAATTAAGATTAAAGATAAGGTTTCTTGATCTAGAAATCTAACAAATAATATTATGGATTTTTCTAGATTATGGAATAACCTATGAGAAAAAATATGAATGGTGTATTTATGTATTATTATTTTATAAAAACCTTACATTAAAGTTTACTTAGTGATTATCCTTTTTTAAAGGATGTAAATAAAATATATTTTTAAAATAATAATGATTTGGTTTTCGAAAAGGACCAAAATTATAATATGTAACAACCCGTCATGTCTAGAAAGGCCGAAGGTCTTGAACTCATGACTAAAGGATGATAAGTGTTTCATTCCAGCCATTAACCTACACAATTTATTAGTTAATAGTACATTATTTTTAGTTATATAATATGGTGAATAAATATTAACTATGAACCAATAGTGTTAATTTTTAGATTTAGTGAATAATATATTACCATATTTGATTTGGAAAATAGTTAGAGGCAATAGTTTGACATAAAAATACTTGTTGGTCTTTAAGATAAAAAGTGTAATTTATGTCTTTAATAATCAAATTTTATTTTTGAATATCCATTTCATAACGTAATGGATGAATTAGAAAATCATAAAAGCAAAAAAAGGTTGAAATTGTATTTTTATAAATATATAAAGAAACTATGTTTCTTTAAGTAATAAAATAATCACTTAACATTAGAAAAATGATCAAACAGATTTGTTTCCCTCATACCTTAACTTTTTTATCTGATGGTTTTATAAATCATTTCCCGAATGTCATGAAAGAATTATTTTTTATTTTATTTTTGATAATCACATTTTCAATTGATGAGGGGGAACCCTACAAGGAATGTAGGAAAAGTGGATTAAATGATCCAAATATATTAGAGGAATTCATCCCAGACACAACAACATTGAAATTCCCCTCCCCAAAATCTAGATCAGTAATTCAACTTCCCTCCTCCACATTTCATGTTCACTTAGAAATACATGTACGGAGGTGCACTGTCATGGCCCCATTGGAAATCTTCCAAATACTCTCATTCTTCCAAATCTGGATAGCTTTGTTCTAATGATATCGCCAACTTGGAGTCCTCATCTGGAGCTAGATCATTTGTTATGTCATGATACATATGCACTTCCTGATCTGAAAAAGGTCTCACAAAGTCCTTGAGGTGACCCGGAAGCCATGAGGAGACCTGGATTCCTTAACTTGACTAAAGGCCTAGGGTGGGTCGGAGGCCTTAAGGACTCCAGGCCCAAACTAGTGGCCCTAGGGTGAATAGTTCTGGTTGCAATAGTATCGTACAATACCTATTATTGTATAACTATAGTAACTCATAAATATTCCTCTTCCCAGATTTGAACATGAGTTTCGTGAATGCCCTTAAAGAGTACTCACAAACTGATTTGTGGATTAGGTGCATAAATTTTCTCTGATTTATGAATTTTATTCCCTCAGTATTCCATTGATCAAAAACTTGTTTTTGATTGATAACCTCTATTACTCCCTAAAAATATTTATTCGTTTCCTTAATGTACATATCTCTACATTCCACTAATGTTCTCTTATTTAGATACCTAGTTATATGTTATTCCTTTTGATCATCATACTTCCCATTCTATTTTTCCTATAATATTTTTTAGTATCCCATCACAAGATGTGGGATTTTAAATATAATAAAAATAGAATAATCTGTCATGAATATCGAGATTAAATTTCATGGATGAAATTTAATTAATGTAATGAAAATTTAATTCCCTGAAAATCTTATATGGGAATACAATATTTCATAACATTCATGACACACAACACCAAGCATGAAAGAGAATATAATATCATGATAAATTACAATATATTTAATTTTTCAAATAAATTAAATCTATAATATATATTTGTGACACATGTGATATTGAGTTATAATGCGAAACAAGAAACAACAAGTTTCATCAATTTCTTGTGTTACACGCAAGACCAAGTTGTATCGAAAAACATTATGTTATCAAAATATTGTTATTTAATATAATAATACATAAATAAAATGATTATTTAGTTATTATAAATTGTAATTAAAAACTTATATTGATATATGGTTTACAAATATTTAAAACTAATTCATTTGGTAAAACATAATTGGAACTGAATATATGACCCAATTGAATAGAAAGGGAATATTTTTATAGAAACAATTTTTATGGACACAAACCTATTTTATATTAATAAGTTAAATTAATTATATTAGCGGGTGATATTAACATATATATATATATTATATTTAATCAATTTTTATTATATTCCTCAAATATTATTGATATTCATGAGATACAAAGAAACATAATATTTCACATAAAAGTCACTATTTTTATAAAGGAACATTCTCTGCCTTTTAATGAAAAAATATTTTTAAATCAATTTCTTGGAAATTTTATAAATCATATATATAAAAGTAAACATAATATTTTAAATATTACCATAAAATTAACTTATGGTGAATTGTTGATATTTTTCTATGAATTTTAAATTTTTAATGATTATGGAAAGATTATAAATTTTAATAAAAACCTCCTTTTTTATAAAATTTATTTATAATATCAACTTATAAGTTAATTTGTATTTAAATTAATACTATATAAATAATTTATAAATTAATTAAATATATTTCATTGTAATCAATTTCACTTTGAAAATGAATATAAAATCATAGCACACTTTTAAACGTTTTACCTTTATGAACCCGCATTATTGTCCCATCTACATGATTAAATTTAAATTAATATCATCCCCATCTATGATAGTAATTATGACAAATTAATTAAATATTTTTAATAATCATAATATATAATTTCTAAGAAATTTAAATTAGTTTTAGACAATAAATATTAGTGGATGTAATTGAAATTAATTAGAACGATTAAGGTGATATAATGTTTAACAAAGGATGAAACCATAACCTTAATGTAAAATGACATTAATTATTGTCAAAAATCCATGGATGTCTATATATTGACACTATCCTCCTTTTTATATAATTATTTTTATTATTTTATCCACTTTTAATAGAAAAAACATGGGTTTAATTCCCATTTAAAACATTTTCAAGATTTCCACTCCACCTACAATATAAAAAGGTCTGCTTTGGTCAAACATCATCACACATCTAATGAAACTTATTTCCAGAAAAGAAAATCCAAAAATTGATTCTATTATCCCTCCTTAAAACCTAGAAATCCCATATTGAGAATAAATCTATCCTTGGAAGCCCTTTGTTGTAAGAAAAAATGTGTTACCCGAATAAGAGGTATCCTCCTCCCTCAAGCTCTTTA
Source organism: Viscum album (assembly GCA_963277665.1). NCBI lineage: Eukaryota > Viridiplantae > Streptophyta > Magnoliopsida > Santalales > Viscaceae > Viscum > Viscum album. The sequence continues at coordinate 876,510,590 of OY728153.1, read as the reverse complement.
GTTTTATTTCTTTCACAACTCTTTCAATTATAAATATTCCATGTGTATATAAAAACACCATTATCCTCAATATACTAATATTGTTTTTATGTTATGTACTATAACTATAAATACACACCCTTACATCAAATGGTTAACGAACATATAGTTTATGTGTACGACGAACTCCCGCTTCACAAATAGATGATTGTTCATTTTTTCCTTTACCACCTCTCATGGTTGGAATTTACGATGAAAAATATTTCTATATATTATATGTATGATATTTATCCTTTATTTATACCTTTTTAATTATATTTCAACACATACATTTATAAACTCCATTTATTGGGAATATTATAACATCGTTTGTGGATGTGTGGACTACCACACACTCAAAGCAGTGTGATTCATTTACACTATACATGTAATGTGTAGAAGATGGTTTTCATAAAACTACGTAAAATATCTAAAATATATATTATACTGTAATCATAATATACATATATTTCATTTATATTTCATTCATTTATTTTAGAAATGAAATGATGGCAGTGTTCATACATATATACAGGCTATTATATCCATGAACGATGCCTTCCATTTTATATATAAAAATATTATAGATTATATAAAACACATTTTTATAAATAATACATATTATATTTAAATCGTGTTTAAACTTCTATATATTATGAAACCTTGGTAGGAACAAAAAAATTTTAAACATACGTGCCAAAAAAAACAATTAACACCCGAAATAGTGAAAACAATAAATGATGTTTTCAAATGGGAAATAAGATATTTTATGAAGTAATATATAATATTATAAATAAGAATATGGATATTTAATAAGTTATTAAACATTATAAAATGAATTTTACTAGATTTTAAAGGTCATTTAATCCAAATGAGGCAATATGTATGGTATTTCACCTGGATTAACATTCCATTGAATCTTATTTATTAATATGCACCAACTCAATTTTATATGGTTTATATACTTCCCTTTGAGATGTTATATCAAGAATAACCTTATTGTCCAGAAATTTTAGGTTTCATTAATTGTCATGCCTTCATTATTAGTATTATGTAAACATTTTTAATGTGGTGTGTGACACTTTGGAATGTTTAATGATTATTCTACTCGATGGTGTTTTTAATGAATGTATTAGAAATCTCACATCCTTTTGTGATTGTTAACATTCTCCTAAAACAATAAGTATATTTTTGCTAGCCTAATTTCTTATATATGGTGTAATACTTCCTCATTATTATATAATATCATTATATATTCATTCTTCAAGATATTTTGAGTTCAATTTGTATTTTTTCAACTAATGGGATTCGAGTAAAATGTTACTAAGTGGAAAAAAAATTCATAACACTATTTTTTTATTAGGTTATAATAATTCCTTGTTGTCCTTAATATTCTTTTATTGTGTGTACAATGACATTGACTATCGGTTGAGGTATTTCATCTTCAATTAATGGATTTATAGTTGATACACATAATTCAAAAATTGATTTATTCTCACTCCAATGATATAATCTTTTTGATGGTTTACATTACAATATCAATTTTATTGGGATTGTTTAAACTAGAATTTATTTTAGAGGAAATTATTTGATAATTTTTTAATAAACCCTTTCATTTTCTTTACCTAGGGTTATTAGTAACCTTTTTTCATGAAATAGTAAAATTTTCCCAGTATTTGTTACCCAAAATGTATTTAATAAAACCTTTTTTTTATTTCTCTATATAGTACGAGGCCCTATTTTTTTATCCAAAAAAAATTAACAAGTTTTGAAAAAAATTATCCTTTTAAAAAGGATTTATTATATAAAAGGTTATCCTATTTTTATTTCATACATGTTTTCAAAGTAATATTCATGACTCTTTCTATACAATGATAGTTTTTTACCTTTTACGATGAAAAATGAATTTAATTTGACCTCTTACTCCATGTACAGATTTACCCATCATCATTTCCATGAAGCTTACTTTTCTTGACTTAATGGTTCATTAAAATAAAATATTTACCAAGTGATATTAAAATATTTTTATAAATGTTTTTGGAAATAAATAGAATGTTATAATCATGAATTTTTTATGATATATTTTGTAGTAATTATATTCATTAGTGAAAAAATTCTATTATTTATACTCAATATGGGATATGTTTTATTGATGCCATTCTTATTAGTCCTTTATATGGTCTAGGATTTATTTGGACAAGGATGGTATTCAAATTCACTTACTTGATTCTATTTAGTCCCCATGAAATATTCAATTTTCTTTGATAATTTGACATTTCATTTTTCCTAGGTATCCAAATCATTTTTATGGATATGATTATTGGCTCAATTGTATACCATTTTTCATACAATGTCTAATTTGAATGTTATTTGATTGTTTTCCTAAATATTGATAAATCTGTATCTTTTATTTTATACATATATTTTGTCAGGCATATTATTAATTTTGATTATTGAATATGAGTATTAATTTGGATGGAAATGATATGGTAAGGTCCCACTTATAGATAATACCTACATTCTTGAGTAGTGTCATTAGGTTAATTAGTTTCCAAAATTAAATGGGTTTCTACCTGATATTCTAAACCCAGATGTGTAAGGTCATAATGGTAATGGTTCCATTTACCAAGTAAACATTGAGTCTAAAAACTAATCATTTACCTCGTTTAGTTTTAGTTATTATTCATCCGTGAGAATTTTTATCGACATATCTATGGATACATTTAATTTTTAGTTCGTTGATTAAATAGAATGTGTTTCAGTTTATTAGCATTTCATATTAGTTTTCCTATAGCATGTTATTTGAATGTAATTTTTTTATTCTTATTACCCTTATGTGTTTAATATGAACTTTCTTTTTAGTTTTTTTATGACTTGGTATAGGATATCAGTTATTTACCATTACATAATTATTATTCTCAATGATTCATTATTGCTTCTGCTATATTTTACCCGCACTAAGAATTTGATATCACCAATACTTTTTCCCATTCCAGAGGAATATAATAATTTTAATAATAAATATTTGTAAGAAAATAAAATATGGAATTAATTTATTTTCCTAGAAATAAAAAAGTTATGGTTTAATTAACGTATTAATTTATAATACAAGCCTCATTTATGTATCCATTTTACCATGACTACTACAATTGTTGGTCCAGTGGGATTTGGTACCTTCTAATACATCCAATGTAATGTCAGTAGGAACCAGATCCGAGCTCCATAGTTTTGGGTCACTATAAACATTTTTCAAAACCAACATATTTATAGTCTATAAAATCCAATGAATTCAAAATTTATATCTGGAATAGAGAAATGTGAAAAACATCCTCAATGACTCGACAATGTGGGGGGTAGTCCAGACGATACAACACTATCCAACCCAGTCACTGATTTAGAAGGGTAATAGATCCTATAGTGTAAGTTTACCTTGATTCTACATACAATATAGCCCTTGCCTAGATGAAACTCACATGAAAATTTGGTACCAATTGTGAACTCCAATGGTCATACCCTCTTGTCTATAAAATGTCATTATGTACACTTATTTGTCACCAACTACTTCATGGAAAACTCCACCCACCCTATGATATACTCTAGCATTATATTCCCAAAAACTACTACCTCACCCTCCTCATAACAAACATTGGAGATCAGCACAACCAAACACAAAGAACCTCAAATTCTTCTATCTGATTAGAAACATAAAAATGATTATTTCAATTGGAGACTACCAAGGCTGGTGTCTTATCTTATACTATACTGATAGAGAAAAGATGTTAACAAGAATTAATATGTTATTAAAAACATGTATCCCTTACAATTATTCCATTTTATAGTATTTTCATCATTTATGTATTTTTGGTGATTTTTGGGCTTAATTAAGAAACAAGATTATTTTTTGATATTTAATTATTTTCTAAAACATCTGTATTTCGAGCATAAAATTTACAACATTTCTCCAATTGAAGTGATTGTTTTTTATTATTTATATATTAGTGGGGCTCAACTTTCAATTTTGGCTCCATATCCAATTCTTCCATCTAAGGTCCTGAAAAAATCTATCATGTTGGAAAATTATTATGGATGACCATGTGAACCCTACCTCTATAACTAAAGTATAACTCTGAATAAAAACCTTAAATTTATGTGATTATACCTATAATTGAACTAGGACTCATATATTCATATCAAAAATAAATTTAGTGGAGTTATAAAATAAATAATTTGGCTACTGAATGATATACATTGAAAATAGATTTCTGGAATTCTCATCTAGAAAAATTCGTACTCGATATTTATTCTATAAACTCTATACTGTTGTAAAATTAAAGTTAAATTTGGATAGAATATAGAAAATTAAATAATAAGAATCCAATAAGATGGGGTGTTGGGTTGATTCATAGAGAGTCTATGCCAAATTGGAGAAAACATCTATATTATTGAATTTATTTTATTTATTTACATTTTTTTAGACTTTCTTATTTCTCATTCATCTAGATAACCCTTACAATTGTAGTTTAAAAAATTTGGTAACAAGTTAAGTGTTGGTTTTCAAATTTTTTATTCTCGAGTTCTTGCACAGTCCTGAATGAAAGATCTTTTTTTTCTTCTCTGACATTATTTTCAGTTTAATATAGCGGTTTTAATTATCATGTATGATCATATTTTCTTTTTTTTATTAGGTTATTTAATTATTATTTGGTAAATTTCTCTTATCTCCCATCACTAGGATATGGTTTATATATGATGTAATAGAAAATGTATTAGTGTTGAAGTACTAGACGAACTTTTGTATGTTTGAAATGGTACATGGATGTTCTTTATTGTTTAGGATAAATAATACCTAGTTAGTTTTTCCCACGTCAATCAGGGATATACATAAAAAATCCATATCGCATTGATGGATATTAGACAAAAATGAGATGTTTCAAATTTTTCCCTAACTATCACCATTTGACCCATGGATAGAGAATAATTTATCATGATCATTTAATTTAAACAACATTACAAAAGTATATTAAATAAAATATAACCAGGATAACATTAAAATTGGGAAAATATTCATCAACCAAATCACCCTTCTCATATAATTGATCTCAATCACCTGAATTTTAAATTTCATTCCATGAATTTTCTTATTTATTTTATATCATTCAAAACCAAACAATTCAAAAAACAAAATATAGTTACTCTAATTTAAAAGTGATAAACTATTTTGTTTGAAAATACCTTCACGAGACTACATACAGTAAAAGACTATATTGTAAATAAGAAATATAGAATATTTTTTTTTCAAATCCCCACGATAGTAATTCTTCATCCACCTAATTCTAAAAAAATCTTAGAATATGTTGTATTATATGTGAATAATTTATTGCAACTATATGTTTTTCTAAGGATGGTATGTTGTATAGACTCTTAAATGATTTTCAATGGATATATAAAAATCCATCCAACATTGTGATTGGGAAAATTCATCCCCATTAGAAAAATTTATCTAATGTTAGCTCCTTGTATTTTTACAATCTCACTGATATATATCTTTCCCACCTCATCAACTAAGTAAGTCTCTCATATTACTAAGATAAGAAAAACATTTTTCTACCAACTAACAATTTCTTGGATAGTGTAACGACACCTTAGGGACCCAGGTAACCCCATAATGAATTCATTCCAAATTTCTTTTTAGTAACACATGGGAAGTGTATTTGGATGGAGAAAACCACCAGGATTTTGTTTCTCACCATTTATCCTTTGGTAGGTAAGGTATCTGGAAACAAAAATAGTGATGCCCCTCTTAATCATTAGCCCTAAAAATATTATGCGATGACTTGATACGTATTTTTTATCACCATTATATACCACCCAACTGGAGGTATGGAAGTCTCTCTATATTAATTCCTTCTTATAAGAAAGGACTACTACTCCCCTAATTATCATGATGACCTCATCGTCGTCCATTGAACACATAGCTATAGTGTCATCTTTTGGAACCCTATCACACATCCTAGTGCACTCCATGTAAAAATATTGACTAATCTTCACCCATTATAGAATAAGATATGTGATCACCAAATTGAGATAAGTCATATATCCAATATCCTCATAAATTTTCTTCGTCCATTCAACAAAAAATTGCATCGGGTGTCATTTCACCTTGGAATTGCATTCACAATTCTCTTTATATACCTTCTTCTTATAGATAATAGTGTTTACAATGATGTCAAATTAACCATGTTTATAGGCTATATCAATTTCAAATTCCTCCATTTATTCTTCTCAGGAAAAGTTTACTTATATTTATGGCCCATAGTGTGAAGTAATAATTTAGGATTTTAGGGTTAGTGTAAACTATAAGCATCAAACACAATATATATTTTCAATATCACTTCAGAAAATGAAACATTGATTCATACTCAAAATCATGAGTAGGGTAATTATACTAATTGGTTCATAATAGTTTTAACCAATACTAAACTACCATGAAACTATACATTAGTACTACTCTCAACCCCATTATTAATGCCTCATAGTGAATGGTGTATATATCCTATATCATGAGGATTATCTTCATTTAATCTATATTTTACCTCCACTTAATCTAATTATAGGACTCTTGATAATAACCTAAACAAAGTATATTCACTCTCTTCTTGTTTAGTATATTTTAGGGGCGGATATATGGATACTATATAAGATAAAATTTTGTATTATCCTTTTAATCCCAAGAATCAATAGATAAAACATACTTCTGGGGGTATATTAACGACATAACAACCTCTACGTTCACTATGTTCAAGGTTATACATGTCTCATACAACCTATGGACTAATAAAATAACCTCCTGAATCCAAAAAGTCACATATCAAAAATATGAAATTATGTTTAGGTGTAAATGTTTATTCAGGACTATCTCAAAATTTAATTCATGATTCTCTAGTGTCAGAAAGTAGATGAGGATATTGTGAATGGAAACCATGATGAATAAATTCCATTATAGGTGATATATCTATTTAATAAGATCAATGAATAATCTATGTTAATAGATCTAACCAAATTACATAATTAAATACACATATAGATCAAACATGATCTGAAATACCATCTTTTGGATGGATTACCCACTAACTTATAGCTTATGGTAGCCCAATTAAAAATAAGTCTTCTATAACCACTAGTTAACCCATAATTAATTAAAGTGATCGTTGATCCAGGAGAAATGAAATTTAATCTCTACTAACATCAGGTTCCACTTTTGATAATCAACATAGAGTCCATGACTGTTATGTTCCTTCTTGGATAACGTGGAAGGTGCACTAAAGGTTGATGTAATCAACATGGTAAATCCACTTGGATCAAATTCTTCAAGATGTAACTTAAGATCCATTAACTCGAAAGGAACTATGTGATATAGGGGTTTCAAAATGGGTAGTGCACCTAGGATGGGCATTATCTCAGTATAAAAATTCTTTCATTAGAATATCGACTAAATTAATGATTTCCAAAACTAATCTAACACATTCCCCTGCATCTAGGGGGACTTCAGTGCATTATAGGAATGCAAACTTTTGGAATAGAATTTTATAGTTTATTCAACCATTGTTTAGAATTTATTTTCCTTTGATAGATACTATGTGATGTAAATATATCTAAAGTATCCCCACTATAAAAACCATAGTGTGTGTGTTAGATCTTGTTCAACTACATATTGAAAATCATCGAACTGGACGGTAAGAAAATCTTTCCTTGGAGAGAATTCAATATTTCCTTCATAAGTAGTCTTCAAAGGAATGTTTTATATAAATAAAGGAAATACATTGAGAAATAAAATTAAAGACATTAATATATATCATAATCAGTCTATGGGATCATTTGAAGGTTCTCCTAGGATTCTACCGACCTGAAAGGGTGTATCCCTTGTTACATTTACTAGGTTCTCCATCCCTCCACATTAGTCACATTCACACACACACACACACATATAAATAGTACATCATTATAAGGATATTCATATTTTTGTTAGTGCCAAAATATCATAAAATATTAGGAACATATATATCACATAACAGAAAATGAATGTCCCTCCTAAATGGATTTCACAACTCAAGGAATTAAATTAATGAGAAAATATGTTTAAAAACAAATGTTATATATATTTTATGTGATTAAATGTTCTAAGAGAAGAAGTATTAACACATAAAAAAATATCATAAAATAGTAACATCAATTCAATCCATGTTTATATATAGGTATATTAAACCAGATCTAGCTAGGTACATGGAAACTAACCCACCCATGTCCCATAGAGTTATCTCCTCTCTCCCATTTCCATTTTTTGTCTAAAAAGGACAAAAAAAATTCTTCACTAATACCAAAATTATTGGATTTTAGAAAAACAACAAGTTTAAACTGGAGTTCCACATGACATCATACAACACACCAATATGAAAAAGGATTCCAAATAGAAATGTGGTTTTAATTCTATCAGTGTGGAGTATATACCCTAAGTATAATTAAATAAAATAAATAATATTATAGAAAACAATAGTGAAATTAATAACCAAGGTAAGGTGAGGGAACCATGTATATGGAATATTAGTCATAAAAATATGTATATTGGGCTTCCATTGTGGAAATTTTAATTATATTATAAATATTGGATGAAAAAATAAATTAAAAATACCATAGGCTCCTCCATAGATTGTTACAGTCTACCACCAACATCGCATTCCTCTTCTCCAACAACATAAATATTCCCCCTACCCTTACTCAAATAAATAAACATGATTTATATAAATGAATCAGTTTTATTAAGTATATTTTCTGTAATAGAACATTGTATTCCATTATAATATTAAATGAATAAGCATGATTGACAAGGCTTAGTCATCTACTGAGTGTTCATCTGCTAACCAAGATGTCGCAATGCTCATCCATACATTCTTCAGCTCTATACAATATAAATAATTATGAAATTACCAAAATTTCCCAAACTATATAAAATGATTTTTAATTAATTAAATGAAAACCTCAAGGAATCATGTGTACATGTGATTCGGCATTCCATTGTCCCCAAGCACAGTACGCTTCTCACAAATTACTAGGAATCGAGTGTGCTACTCGTAATTCACATTTAATTGAGACTAATCCAAAGAAATTATAATATTTAAGGGTGAAACATTAATTATATGGGTTATATAACTTTATAAAGATACCCTACTATGACACATATGATCTTTATAAGGGTATGATCATGTTACCCTATTACAATTCCTTTTTTTGGGAAAAACCATTATTAAACATGTATTTATAATTTTCCTTTCCCTGCACAAACCTAATTTTTTGATGAATTTAAATTACATTAATAATGGGTATATATTATTTTGATTCATTTTATGTTTTTAATTCATTTGAAACATATTTTAAAAACATTACATTAAAAATAAATGGTAAAAAAAATGAAATTGTGGAATTAATTTGTTTTCTCAATGCTGAGAACATGTACATCATTTACATTCTTGAAATTAGTTGATCCCTGTATAATTTGGCCACTTGTTGTTATTTTTGGAACATATAGACTAATAGTTCCCTTGTTATTGTTTTCTAAATATACATATATATATATATATATATATGATCATTATATTTTATCAAGGCATGGAAGAACCATCACTCTTTCACATTTATTATTGGATAATTTTATTTATAGGGATAAAACCCATGTAAGAATTCAAATAATGAATTTCATATTTTATTGTTTTGGAATTACCCTCCCCAATATTACAATAAAATTTATAAAGAACACTTAAATTAATAATAACACACCATTATGTAAAATAATTATTATTATTATTCATAGATTACTCTAGAGGGACATTTTATCATAAAATTGTGATGTGTGTTTAATATTTATAAAATAATAAGTTAGAAAATACTATGGATTAAATTTATTATTTATAAAATATCCAGGAGATATAATTTGTTATTTCATGTAGTGTTTTATTGATTTTAGAAATGAAATGGTTAGAATTCATTCGCAGAATCCATTGTGGATGCTTTGGGATGATGAGTTTATGGATGTGAATTAGTTGATAATTCAATGATGATCTTTGGTGATAGAATCAATAATATTGTTGTAAGAAGTTCCAAAAAATTTCCCCTTTTTTATGTTGTTCCAATGGCATAAAAATGTATTCATGAGAACCCTTAATTATTATGTTTTTTTATGTTTGTGTCTTTTTGGCCTTGATTCCCTATTTTATTTTGATCATTTGGATGTTTGTATTTTCATGGGATAAGTTCTTGATATTTCATGGGGTTCCAATCAATGACATATAATTATAATTATGTTTTATATGCTTTGAAATCATTCTTTAGGTATTATGATGACACAATTTTTAAACTTATTTATATGTCCTATTTAAGGGAAATCATTATAATTCGACAAGTGTTATATGATATTACACATTTTCTGGTAATTTTAATATAAAAATTATTTTTATTGATGAGTGAGTAGGCCATTGATTAGTTTTGATTATGTATAATTTTTTTAATGTAGGTGAATTCTATGAATGGGTTTTTTTCCTAAATTATCCATTTAAATTCAAACATGATGGGTGGGAAATAACATCATATGATAAAAACAACCACTATAGTGGCAGGAAATTCAAGGTTCTAGAAAATGAAAACTATCATGGTGGGATTTGAGAGGATCAATTTGGAATATATGTAACATTGGGAGGGGGTGAATCAGTGTTGGGGACTTTAAATCCAATTCAAAATTTTATCCATGTACCTCTTGACCTATTTGGATCTTTATTATCTTATTCTATTTTCGATGTTTCATGAAATAATAGAAACTAGTACAATATTCTCATAATATTTTTACAAGATTTCCCACTCAATAAGAGAAGTCGCGTCCTTGGAATACATGAGAATGACCAGTGCATGGATTCTACACTATAATGTGATATGATATTACAGTGGATTGACTATGAAAACAATACTTTAATAGTGTGACTTCCTACACTTGGAGGATGAATGGAAATAATCCTTCTTTTTGATTTGATTTCATAAACCTTGTAGGGGGGAGGGAAATAATCCTTTTCAAGATGAAGCATCTAGGTTTGTTCTTTATACTTCATATGAAGAAATTTTTCTCTCTATTAAAATATTTTGCAACACTAATACAATTTACCATTTCTATACCTATTGGATGTCACAGTGCTACTTTTTTCTTCCCCAAGCATTCTTCTACTTGTTACTTTCACAACAGCAAGCAAGTAACCATCCATTTTTTTCTCTCCAGCAAACCCGTAAGATACACACTCTTCTTCTTCTCCTCCATTAGTGTACAAACAAGTGTACTGAATCCTCTTCTTCTTCACACATTCTTCTTCTGTGAAAAACAAACTACACTGATATCACTTCTCTTCTTCCTTTACAGAATCAAAAAATCCATTTTTGATTATCCTATCAATGTAGTCCAGTTCAGCTTAGCATCATCACAGTTATTCTGACCTATGTAATAATCAGTATCTAAGTGGGAAAAATTGATTCTTCTTGGAAAAACAATGATATAGAATAGTTTAGTGATGCCTCACCAAGCAATGGCTCACCTAAAACCGGTTTTCAAAACTGTTGTTTGAAAATATACTTCACAAAGAACCTTTTCAGAGCACTTTTGCAGATCTTATTCACAGATCACACTACTTCGTAGAGATATCTTCTTCATAGGGCTCACTACTTCATAGATATATGGCCTTTGTAGAGAACACACTCCATGGAGTTGTCTTCTTTCATAGTGATAACCACTTTCGCAAAGTGAATTGTGTTTGTGGGGTACTTTTCTTTCTAAGAGTGTACAGCCTTCGCAGAACCCACAACTACCACAAAAAAAACTTTACAGATCACCCTGAGTCATTGCTGAATAACCTTTCATCGTGAAGCACATTTCCATCATGAATCAACTTACATTGAAAATATTTTTTACAATTATAGAGCTATAAAAATCTCATTAAGCCTCTCAAAATTTATCATGGGGGTGGAGGCCTATTTATAGGTGTTTCTCACCAACTCCAGAACTATCCATCCACCTCATCTCCACGCCATCACCCAATCGCAGAGCTATGAAATTAATGACAAAATTCCCTAGGTTTCATGAAGCACCATGGCTATTTTTCATATTCTCAAATCTCTTCATAATCACGAAGCATTCCGTCAAATCCTTTGCATCACGGTGATTCTCATTCTTCATTCGTGCTATCACAATTCTCTTCACCTTCACCACTTAAATTTTAACCTGCAAATCTCCTTTCCTAGGCCATTCGCAACGCTCATCGTAATCACGAAGTAAACCATTAAAATTATTTTTGTCTTCAAAAAATCTACTTCATGATGCCCATATTTTCAAAATTAATTTATTTCTCCTATTTTGATGAGATATTCAAGGAAATTTCCTTTTCACAGTTCAATCCAAAATCCAAATTTTGGACCCCAAATTTTTTACAAACACTAGAAAACAATGCCACCGTAGACACCTAATTATGGAAGACTAACCATGCATATTTATACCATATTTTCTTCCCCTTCCATTCATAATTAATAAATATAAACTTCTCCAACCAACTTCTGATATTTGTGAAAGGCTGACTAGAAAAGCATCATCAGATTTAATAAGTAAAGTATTCAAACTTCCTTATCCTCCAGCAACATATTTCATTCGAATCATAACTGAATATGGATGGAATCACCATAACTCTAATATCATGCATGGACATTTCTAATGTCAATACCATTCATGGAAACCTCTCTCTTCTTCTTTTTTGGTCGGTATGGGTGATCATAATTAATACACATGAGTGCATGGATAATGTGTTCTTAATCAAACTGAATGAACACACCTCTCTTCTTCTCCACTTCATGAAAGTCACATGATTATTTTCATTTGTACGATCACACTTAGAACATATACCTCCACCATTTATTCTTCAGTGGTCCTTTGATGGATGATACTTCACCACTCTTCATTGTTGTAAACAATGTGTCAACTTTGACACAAGTTCTTTTAACTTTAAGATCAGTGCATCAATCGTCTAATTTGAATTTATGGGGAATTTCCCAAGAATGACATACAATGATGTGATTCCATAAAAATTATCCAATAATCCTCCTATAATCAAATATACATTAATGTTAGAGTCATTATTCATCTCCTTCTTCATTTTGACAAGCATTGACAACTGTTGACAATAAATATAATCTTCATACACAACATGGTCCCAATAGGATTTATGGTTTTACTAATAATGATAACCATTAATTAATGGTATGTGGTATTACTGATAAATAAAACATTCAGGTTGGTGTGTGTGGGGTTTCCATAAACATGGTTCTTAGTTTGACTTTCCAATACATCCTTAATGGAAATGATTAAAAGTAATCATGGTTAGGGTTCATTTTGTCAAGATTAACTCATAATTACATGGAACATTAGTTATGTATAATTATTTGAGAATTTATTTATGAAACTTCATACATAATTATTTATATATAAAAATATTTCAATTATTATAAATAATTTTTGGATGTATCAATGTAGGTTTATTTTTCATACAATGCACTAACATTTTGGTTTACATAACTTCATGATTTGGGATTCAGTGAAAAGAAATTCCCTGATGATCGGATTTTTTTAGTGATGGTGGCATAGAGAATAAAGTGATGTTATGATATAGTTTGACCATTATTTTTTAATTTAAATTTAAATAATTTTTATACTTTGGTGTGGCTTGACACTTGGAAACCTATTTATTTATTTATCATTGAATAACATTTATTCCATTTGATATTATTATTATTTATTTTTCGACATTTTTTCTCTTAATATTAATTTTTTTATATATTGTTATATTATTTTTTATCCTATGAAAATATTTTTTTGATATTCTCTCCAAACTGATGGACATAGACCATCATTGGTATATTAAAAAATCCTACTTTTGGGGAGGGGAATATGAGATACTGTGGAATTTTGGTTCAATCCTAGTGGTTCGGGTCACAGTGTAATAAAAAGGTATCTAGGGAAATTACTAGACAAAATTCCCATGGAACTATCTAAGATTGATGTTTGGTGTCCACATTGATGGTGTTACTCTTTAAGAGGATGGGGTTATTGTAACACCTTTGGAAAAGTGAGACATAAATAAGCTAAATGTTACAAAATATATCAAAAAGTTTCACTATTGAGTTTGGGAGGCTATCCCAATTAGAAAACAATAGTTAAATAGGTTTGGAACTAATTTGTGAATAGGACAGATGACATAATAGAAAGTTTTATAGGGTGGGTGTGTGTGCGACTATAATGAAAGCTAAAATAACATGTGTGGGCCTATGAAGATAGTAATTAGTTTTATGACATTTTATAGACTATGGTGGGCCCTAAGGAGGGGAAAACATGTTTTTTAGGGAATTTTTAATTCCTATGGTTCTTGTTCTTCCTTGGTAACCTTAAATATATATTGAATTTAGAGGGAAGACAATTTTTTGTCTAGAAATTAACCTTGATGATCATTTATGAACTTTTATCAACAATTAAAAACACCCATTTTTGGCCTTACACAAATGGCAGAAACCTTGGGTTTACCATATATGAATATTGGTTAACCTTATGTGAGTAGTATGTTTTGTATATGAACCGTATATACTGGTTCTTCCTTCTACCCATGATTACAGAATGCATAGAAACCACATTCAACCATTATTTATCTCATATAAAGAATGAGCTACCATTACAAAGCACCCAAAAAATATTGCTTGTTGAGGGTAGAGTTATCATACGTTTATGTAGTCCCTATATCATATATAATTAAAAAAAATTAAAATTTATAAATTTTCAAAAAATAATATTCAAATTAATAAAAATAAGGGTTTATAAAAAATGGATGATAAAATATTCCCATCCAAACTTTTAATGTTCTAATTCTTGATTTATTACTCTTAACATTACTATGAAATTAGTATAAAAATTTAACTTGATTAAGTCTAAATATCACATATTCTTGTCTATCACTTGTTTAGATAGCATTTTCCTCTTATGCTATGATTTTTTCAACTAAAAAACATACTTTAGTGTTTAACATGTCAACTGAATGCATATCAAATATACCATTTGGATAATTCATACAAGAATAAAATAGAATATGAACATTAAGTCCTTCAACAATTTTACTCCTTTAAAAAACAAGTGTTTATCTTGATACAAGACACAAAAATATATTTTGAAATATACATCAACTCATATGAATGAAAATACATTTCATGTTAAGTTGGCGATATTTACATGAAAACACTCATCATTTCTCAACATGGGAGAACAAATTATTATAGAAAAACAACTCTATAATCCCAATAAGTAGTGAAATATTATCTAAAACACATTAAAAATTATATGTACTTATTAAATTAATTCCATTTGTATTTCTTATGACTGATTAAATCACTAACACCATTAATTCTTAATTTTCTTCCATGTTTAACCATATAAAATATTTATAATTTCATCAATCTATTTTCCACATACTATAATGGATTATCTCATGTTATTTCCTTTTTTAAAAATGGAATTATTTAATTACAACCATAATTATGCCCATTATGGTCACAATTACCTTATTAAAAATAATATATAATTCACCTCCCAATAATTAATTCAATATTAAAGATAGGAATGGTAGAAGAGAAATTTAATCACTATAAAGCCCAAAAATTAATATATTGAGATACTCTAAAGTCATGATAAATAATGAGTTCACCTACCACAATTAGAAAAACTGATCTACTTCTGGAACATTTTTGTAGCTACTCTAAGAACACAAGGATTCAAGATTCTTGTAAATGAGAATCAAGATAATGTAAATTATTGTCAAACAGTGATATAAACCTATAAACATTTACATAAAAAATATGATTCATTGACGATTCTGTCACAGAAAATATATAAAATATGAACTTTTAGATAGATATAATTAAATTATGATGATTAGGAAATGTGAGAGGGGAAAAGATCCCTAAAATTATATCAAATCTCATCCATATTATCTCCAATTCAAAGGTATCTAGTGTTGAGAATAAACTTTTGATGTTCTCAAAAGATAATTCAGACCCTGAATTTACAAATAGAACAAGAAGACATCAGGTATATATCGGCCCTGTATAATAAAAAATAAATATGACATAATTTTAGATTAATATTGTATATACTTCATATTAATACATGAATGATAATTGAGTAGTATTTAAATATTTAGGAAGTATATATAAAACTATATAATTAAAATATATTTAACATTTCCCAAAAATATCGTTATATTGGTGGCCCTTTGGACATATCATACTTATAAACTCCCTTGAAACATTGGTGATGAAAAATATAATAATTGTAGATATAATATAAGCAGTAAGGGTAAACATGGGTGATATCATTCATATGAAATCGTAATATAATCATTGGGGGATGATAAAAAAACTAAGTGTATATTTTTTATGTAATCAATTTATACCGAGAAAATATTATATAATAATCATAAAAATAAAGTCTTATCAATTAGTATGATCATTATGGTTTAAAAATAATTAGTCTTTATTCAAGAGTCATTGAATATTCTTATGATCATAGCTATAAAAAATCATAATCACAAATAAAAATTTGAAAAAATTTATTAAAAATCATGTCCATGCTTATTGAAACCATATCATGGGATTTTTGTGTCACATTTCTCAATCTTTTGTAGGGATGTAACAGACCCAAACATCGAATAATCAAAATTAATTCATTAGTATTCAATAATATCATAAAATGTTAGTTATAACATCATATTAAACACCGTGGGAAAAAAATTTATATCATAAACATATAAAAATCATAAGAATAAATAATCTATATTGTGAATCGGGATTGTATTACTAGATCATATCCCTAGAAAATCATTGGTAATAATGATGTTATCTGAGATGAAAAATTACATTAACATTTACTTTACTAATTCATTATGAAGATACCCTTTTCACTATGAAATAACTTATTTAAATTTTAATTTTTTAATATATATTGGAATATAATATTTTAAATTTACCCTAGAAACATTTAATGTAATAATAAATTCATTGAGAGATCATGATGAAGGGGAATATTGATCAATTTGTAATTGTTATAAAAAATGAGTTAAAACCTTTCATAAAAAGTACATCATTCAAAAATTGACAAGAATGAACATTTGAAATCTAATTAAATAATGTTAATTGCGTGTAAAAATGTATTTAAAAATTAGTAGATATTTTTTAAAACATTATTGAACAAAATTTAAAGAATAAGGTTATCGAGGAGAATGATTTCTCACAAAAAGAAGAGATATAATATATTATTTTCATAAATAAAGTCTGGATCCAATAGGATTGCCAAAGAGGGGATAATAGTGTTAACGTAGAATAATTCATAAAATAACCAAAGGAGAAAAAAATTTAAATGGGGTGTATCAGATAATAATTATAAAATATCCATCAATGGATGTTTAAGTATAAATAACCCATATTAAAACGAAATTGACAAATAAATCCCATACCTCAAGTCTTTTATTTCAACAAACGTATTGTAACCTATAATAGAATAAATATATAGTTATTATACATATATTATAAAACTAATGTAATATATATATATATCATATTTTATAATATTTAATAATAATATCATATCACATATTTATTAAATGTCTGTTTTTAAAATCATTGTTTCATATGCTAAGAGATTCATTTTTTCATGAAGGATATAGTTCAATAGTGCCTACATTTTTATATTGATCATGGATCTATAATATACATAATTTTAATATAATAATGTGTATCAATTATATTATTATACAAAAAATTTAACTATTTTTTAATACTGTTATTAAAAATTAATTAAAATACTTCTTCCAAATGGTAGTCTGTACACACGTAGGAGAAATGTTTTCACTTTTCCTATAGGATGGAAGGACGATGGAAAATAGTTATTCCATAATAATATTATAAAATCAGTATAATTATGATATTTAATTAACTATTTTATAATGTATATAATATAATTATAGGAGCTAAATATATTAATTTAATTAAAAATAATTTGTTAAGCAATATACCTCTTTGATGAGATGCCACCTTCGTCTTACACATCAAGCCTTGAATGGAGACTATTTAGGAGAGAAAATAACCTCTAAGATGTGTGGAAGGAATCTATTAAGGAATCTGGGAAGTTAATGGCTAATATATAAGGCTCAAAATTTTTGAATATGGGATGTGAGAATTTTTCCCATTTATAAATGAGGGAAAGGACAACATAATATATATAAAAATTATAAATTCATATATAAATCATCATAATTTAAAGTTATATGATGGTAAAAAAATTAAAATATAATATGTTTTAGGGTCAAAATAAACTCATACATAAATATTTAGAAACAATTTGGATTCATTTTAAGACTTACCTCCTAGTTAGACCTATTTAAATTCAATTTTACTTTAAATGTGATAACATAAATTTTACTACGATAACTTAATAATATAACCAACAATATGAGGGTCTTTATTATTTTTTAAAATTATCATTCCACATTTACAATCCCTTTTATCTCATTCTATTTAAATTGGTTTCATAAAATATATTTAATATAAAAAGAAAAAATGCATAAACAATTTATAGGAAAATAAACACTACTGGAAAAAAGGCCCATACCCATGGTTCAAAACCGTGGGTATAGCACACAAAACCGTGGGTATAGGCTATACCCACAGTTTTGGGAACCGTGGGCTAGAACAGTGTCGGTATAGTTCCCTAGACTATACCCACGGTTTTCCAAAACTGTGGGTATAGGTGTCCGGCCACCGTGTCACCAAAAAATAGCCAATTGCCACGGTGTCAAAGTCTCTTACCCACGGTTTCAAAACTGTGGGTATAGGTCCTAATATAATGCAGGTGACGAGTTTCGATCCCGCAACCTCTTTGTTGTAAACACTACGTCTAACCACTACACTAACATTACCTATATGTATATATGCATATATTTAGTTAAATATAGTTATAAAACTGTGGTTATAGAGGGAAGAAATGTGGGTATAGGGTTCCCGCCAAAAAAAATTCCTTCCTACGAAAAAATAATTCCCGTGCACACAAAAGTGACCTATACCCACGGTTTTTCATAACCGTGGGTATAGGTATTTTAGGCCGGACCTATCCCCACGGTTTTCCCCAAAACCGTGGGGATAGGTACCCATATACCCACGGTTTTGGGAAACCGTGGGTATAGGTCACATTTCAGGACCTATCCCCACGGTTTTGGAAAACAGTGGGTATAGGTCTTGAAAGGTAACCTATACCCACGGTTTTGCAAAACCTTGGGTATAGGGGGGGTCTATCCACACGGTTTTGGGGAAAACTGTGGGGATAGGACCATTTTCCAGTAGTGAAAATATATCAGCAAAAAAAATTTCACCGTAAAATTAGTTAATTTTTTTGTTTCCCTAAAAATTTTTCATTAAATAATAGAAAATAAAATTTTAATACACATATTTTTCTAAAAACATTAAATTAATCTTACATCAATACAAATAAAAGAAAAGTTCAAAAAATATATACTTTATGTTCAAAAAAGTCATGATTGGGCTAGAAAATTAAATTGTAGTTTTAAATTACTTTATTTAAATTTTTTAGCCAATAAAATTTTAGAAAATGGATATGAAATTTATTTAGCCATACTTACATTTAGTAATGTCATAAAATTGAAAATTTTCAAAAAATAAATATTTTCAACATTCAATAAAAAAAAATTTAGAAAAATAAAAAAACATAACCCTAACATAATTTTAATAAGCTAAATCCAAATATGAAACAATTTTTTAATAATAAAATTTTTAAAAGTTTCAGAAATAAATTATAATATAATGACATAAAATGAAACAATAACCATTTTTAATGATAATTTATTTTTGATGCAAAAAATTACTTTACTAAAAATTGAGTACTTTTTTGTTATGATTTAATAAAATAATTGTTACATAAAACAATGAAAAATATTTTCCATGATATGTTTATTTAATTTTATAGGGATAATATGAAATGATATGTTATATGATTCATATTTAAATAATAATATATTTCATTGTATTATAGCTCACTCAATTATCAGTGTTGTATGTTTGGAAGGCCATTTAACACGCCAAATTTATTGCCATATATATATCATTAAGTATCTAGGAGTAACATTCTACTCTGTTATTATAATTTCTCCGAAAAAAATGATATTAATTTGATACCGTAAACATAGGATTCTTTTAGTTCATCACAACCTCGAGTTTCGATATAGAATTATAAATTTTTTTTTTCTATAAATTTTTTACCAGGGGAGCGGTCATATTCCAAATAACATTTTCACTTCAATCCACATTCACTACATTGTGTCCCCCATAAGATATATCATTTTACAATGGTATGACCACTTAGTTTATTACACGTGAAGGATCATGTGTGTACAACCTCATTTTAGATACTTGGAAAAAATTATGAAGATGAGTGAGATCAAATTGAAGTGGTAATGGATTTGAATCTATCCTGATAATATCTATAATTTTTAAGGGATCAATATATATATATGCCTCACCATTAACTTCTTTAAATGTCTCATAATCTTCTAACAAGGACATATTCATATTAATTATTTATCATAATCTTCAAAAATGGGAACTCTCCTATGATTTTCAGTACAATTTTTCTACTAACATTTAGATACCATGATGCGATACTAAATGTTAATACCATTATATTCTATTTCATCGTCTATATCAGACCTTAATATCATTCAATCAGAAAATTCATCCTAATAAATTGGTGTTCTTCACTTTCATCCATAGAGTAAATCATAAATAAAAATCTAAATATTCTATTGAAAAATATTGATCTATGAAAATTATACAAGTTAAACGTGATGATCCAAACCATAATTAAAATACATAGAATAGTATATAAAATTATATTATTGAGTTGAATGGTCCCATCAAATTTTCCAACATTATAAATATGATATTACATGTTAATGTTTATCTCAAAATTAATATCCATTGGGAGACTTCTGCATAACATCTATGTAAAACACATATCCTAATGAGATTCAATATAATGTGGTACTCCATAAAACCATATAAAATATTTCTTGTTTAATCTGGTAATATGATCAAGAGAAAAAAATCTGAACCATTTTAATGGAATGTAGTAATTTCATAAGGTGGTCGACTATAACCCAAATAGAATTATTCCCTGTATATTTTTTTGGATTCAAATGATGGAATACATGGTAATGTTTTCCTATTTCTATTATGGTATGGTTAATGGATGTAACATTCCCATCGAGTTCAATATAATATCCTTAACATTCTGATATACCATCAATAGAGATACATAATTTGAAATATCCCATTTCAATTTATCCCAAAAATACACATTTAGGTTTCTATATATATTTTTTATTTTAGGGTTGATTGATAGTTTTGATGTAAAATATTTATATAACGTGTTTGTGTTTGTATTTATTATTAATTTAATAAATAACCATTTCATGATACTTATCATTCCATAAAAAGAATTATTGAGTGTAGAAAACATTATCCCCTTTTATT
Source organism: Viscum album (assembly GCA_963277665.1). Lineage (NCBI taxonomy): Eukaryota > Viridiplantae > Streptophyta > Magnoliopsida > Santalales > Viscaceae > Viscum > Viscum album. The sequence goes on along the minus strand of OY728153.1, from coordinate 876,488,864 downwards.
TTTCCACATCTTTATTTTATGCCTCTTTAATCATCACATTGATGGATGGATGAGCATTCATCTAGAAATTATATGATATGTCTACATTACACATTATTTAAATTTATATCTTCATGAAATCCACACATATTGGATTTATTTCAATAATAATCATTAATAAACTAGTTTGGTCTTTTAGACATAGAGAATCAGACTAATTTTTTATTGTTACCAAATTGTAATGTATTGAGTTATCAAAATCAAAAATATATACAGATAATAATATTTGGGAAATATTCAACTATTTTTGTTTATATATATACTTCATTATTTTAAAATAAGTATATATGGAACATATTTCTCTATAAAAAATGCCACCATATTTTCAATGTAAAATCTAATAAAACCTCCCCAATGTCTTGAATTAGGTAATGTTTCCCATGAATTTCCAATTGTCCTAAGGAATAATCTTTCCCCATATCGTTATTCAAGAGGATTCATCCCATTCAATTCATTAATTCAAAAATATATATCACAAACCCTTCTCTATTAAAAGATAATGGGAGCATAGGTGCACAAAATAACATTCGTTTCAACTCTTTAAATTATTTTCGCATACATCTATAAATATGAACTTAGATCCATTTTATTTAAATATGATTAATGGATTTTGTATCCATGACAAATTATTCATATATACTTAATAATATCCTTAACATATAAAGAAACTAATGATCTCAGTCCTCTTTGTTTTTCTTGTATTTTTTGAAAAAACTTATGTTGGGGAATGTTCTACTAATATATCCTCAAATAAGATTATATAATCCAAGAAGGAAAAATTATACAATAATAAATTTACACATAGTAACTTGGTGTATATATTCTCCTTATTTAGTGTCTCCAAATTAGTCAACAAGTTTTCTGCATTCTATTAATTAATCTTTGAATATATAATAGTATCATTTGTAATGACTACCATAAATAAATCAAGGTAATATTTAAAGACTCTGTTCATTAAAACCACTTCTATAACACATGAATTTGTAATTCTAAATTAAATTTCTATAAATTCATATTGAGTATACCTCATATGGAAGTATCTCTTAAGTATATCCTCCTTACCAACCCTAAAATGATGATATAAAGAATGAATTACAATCCTTGAAATTATTGTGTTCTTTTTTTATGATCAAAAAATCATCAAGAAATGATATAGGAAACTTTACCATGATTTAGATCTTCTAATGTTCTCAATAACCAATGAAATGACGAATTGACCCATCATTATTTTTGAAAAAGGAAAATTTTCACCCCTGGTGATTCAAATGTGTGAATGAATCATTTATAAATATTATCATGGAGTTACTTATTTATTTCATGAAACTCTTTCATGTATATTTTCTATATAAATTCATTTAAATATGACAATCTTCAGTAATGATTTCTATTGAATTTTAATCTAAATTATTTTTTAGAATAATAAAAAAGTATTCAAGAAACACATCATAATAATCCTGAGAAATAAGAATATAATTAATGTTTTGTTCCTTCCAAACCATTTGAGATAAATATATCTCGTGAATAGGTAGTAAAACCCATATAATGTTTTTAACTTCAATTTTATGATCATATTCATCATCACATATGAATATGATCATAGTCTGATTCATAATATAAAATGTAAATTCATATACATATAAATTGTTGTCATATTTATATAGGGAAACCCAACTTATTTCCCAAATCACATTAAATTAAACTAGAGAAATGATCACCACATTAATAATAACCACACATCCAAAAACATTAATCAGAGAGGGGCTATAGAATTGATGTGTGAGCGTAATTCCATTAAAGGATTTATGGAAACTCAATATCAAATCATTAATGTAGTGATGTTATAATAAATGTAAATTCATTAGATATAAAATGATTGGTGGATTACTAATAAAATATGATACTTATAGAACAATAGATTATGATAAGGGTAACTTTTACCATGTTGTTATCCAATCCCACTATATCTATGACTGAAATGGCCTCCCCTATGTACTTTTCCATAGGTGGATATTTTGGCCTACCATTCCCTTTAGTTCATTCATTAGGGAATTTGTTTGAATAAATCCCAATCTCTTTTCAATAGTTATATTTAAAGTCATTGGTTGAATTATTCTTCTCCACATTTACATTGGAATTATATTTATTACCACATTAAAATTCACTTTGTAATTTCCACAATTTCCACAATAATGGAAATTCCCAATCACATATGTCATTTTTAGGTATTCTATAGTATATTTTTATCTTGAACTTATTCATGGGGTTCCCCTTGTTTTTTTGGTGAGAAAAATATTTTGTACATTATAGTAGGAAGAATGTGGTCTGAGGATGATTAGGGTAATGTGTGTTCCCATTCTCTATCAACCATGCAGAAAATGTTTATTTTTCATACTGACGACCACATGGTTAGGACACAGTATGGAAACCCATACAAACTGATCATATGTCCAATCCCTCTTAGAGAGTAATGGATGGATTCATACTGTACGGTTTGGATAATCTTGTGGGATAACTTTAAAACATGTCCAAGTCATTAAAATGGATTAAATTGCACTTGTTCCAATACTGATTTAAACACAAAACACCTGTCATCCACCAAATATAAGACTTTCCACTGTGGGAGTTTCCTACCAAGCCTTCATGGAGCCTTTGTGAACAAATATTTTGGGTGGTTTTTGCCTCTTAAATTCATGGAATCATCAAGTAGGTCATTTTCCCTTTTTTTCACTATATTTTTAGGGTTCTTATTCACCCATTATTGAGTTATAATTTTACAATGGGTCAGTTGACATAATTACAGTATAATAATGAGATATAGGGTGAAATTATGATTGTTATCATTTGATATTGTCTTGATAAGTTTTTATGGTGGTTCAGTTGAGGTTTCACACGAGTTTCTATAATTTTCCATGTTTTAGGTAGTTGGTCACAAGATTTTACGTTATTAGATGATTTTTTCATTCATGATTGATTTTTTATATGTGTTCTATCAACCATTTTTGTGAATCATCTAAATGAAAAGCTCTTAGATGAACCTGTTATGATAATTTTTTTTTCTAATCAAAGGTATTCATGTTTCCTATGTGTTTAATTTTTTTTGTTTTGTGAATATGTTTTATTCATTGTGAGAATGTTGTGAATAGTGTTTTTAAATATATTTAATGGTGAAAATCCATTAAAAGTTTTTTTTTCAAGACCAATAGTTTTCTAGGATTTTTGAATTCTTTTATGTGCACCATAAATGTGTCCCTGAATTATGGATGTTATGTGAAGCATGTTATAAAAGGGTTTTGATGTGAGTTGGAATTTAAAAGGGTCTTTCCCCTGTAAATTGTTTTATTAAATATGTTTTCTACTTGATTAATTTTCAAATAGGATTCATAAATTGTGAATGTGGTGTGAAATGAAATTCAAATTTTTTTTGGTGTCTGTGAGAAATCTAATGTTGATTTTTTAAAATAATTTGTTAATGTAGAATATGAACAATGGATCAATTCAAAATTTTGAAATTAGTAATTTTATTTCACTTTTTTAGTTCCTGGATTGTGTATGTGATCTTTATTATGTATGTCACATGTTTATTGTAATTTCACCCTAAAGGAAGTCCTGAGTATTTAGGTTGGTGAACGAGAACTAGTACGCTAGTTTACACAGTAGTGTTGAGGACCAAATTCATCTATCCATATTGATTCTAAAATAGTATCTAAACCAGTTATATGATTATAGACCAATGTAATTTTGTATTAACTCCTCTCTAGTAGATCATTTATGTGAATAGTGTTAGTTTTTTTTCTTTTTATATAGAGACCACTAGATCATTAGATTGATTACTCTATAGTAGACTGTGCATGGGAAAACAATTATTAGTTTAGTTGATGGATTTTGATGACAGAGTTATGAGGTTAATAGGGTCCCATTTTTTACATTTTTTTATAGTTATTTTCCCATAGTGTACTCTTTTTTAATGTTGTTCTTATGATCTAATTATAGCTATCTATATACGGTAGACCTTGTGTACATTTTTAATTCAAGAAAACTTATTTTTGAACTAGATTTTCAATAATATATTTTCTTATAAATGTTTCAAATATTCTTATGGAAATGGGAATGTTAATTTCACTTATATTATTATAGAAAAGAATATTTTTTTGGGGTGGAATCGTACAAGGATTTGGATCACACCATGTAAACACCATTGGGTGTAATATATATCATTATGGTGATGGTGTACACGATTTTTGGACTTCCACTTCTAGATGGTGTTGGTGGTGGTTCCTTGAGGGTGATGTCCCTCCTCTTTTTTGTATCTTTTGGGTTAATTTTTAGTTCCCATTGCATTTTTGAACATTCGGTTTTGTTTCTAGTGATAAACATTGAATCTGAAAATTATTGTACCTCGTTTGGGTATGATTTTAAGTTATTTGATGTTGAAATATTGTTGGTGGCTTATGATTATAAAAATGGATGAAATAATTCTCAAACATTTTTTTCTAACTAAACATTCTGGCTTCCAAACTCTATGGATTCTGATTCTAGGTTAGTCATTTGTCATCATTGTGGGATGGAAAGGAACATAATGTAAATGTGTTCATCTCCACCCAAACCTAGTAACTAGTGAAAATATATGGGGAACATGCTACAATTTTTATAAATGGTGCACCCATATCAGAGTGGTTCAGGATTTGTAGCTTCTAACGGGATTTTATCACAATTATAACCTTACATGAATATAGGTTCATTGCTCAAATGTTGTGGTAGAATGGTTGTATCTTCTTTCTGGGTAGAGTTAGTTCAGGGAAGATCAACGGGGTATTGGCCATTTTCAAGATCAGGTAGAAATTGGGAAGTCTCATGTTGTGGAATGAGCACTACTGGAATCAAATGCAGGTCCTACGATCATTCAATTTTCCATTTTTTTCATCATCTTTATAGAAATTATATTTTATACTGGTGATTTAGTTTCTTTTAATTCATCAAATATCATGGATGTGTTAAAGATTCCAACCAAGCTTATTTTGTACACAATGGAGATGGTAACACCACTTGGAAAGAAGTGAGACATGGGTTTTATGTTCAGTCATGTGCACTCACCATGTGAGGGGTTGAGTTAGAGTGGGATTTTCATGTTTTGTAGATGGTCCACATTGAATTGATCCTTTCTAAATATTGGATGGAATCATTTTTAGTTAACATAGATTGTTATAGGTTGTGATTCTGTATTATGTATCCTAATTGGAGTACCCAAGTCTTTTATGGTGAATGAGATCCATATACATGATGTGTTGGACCACCACATCTTGAATTGGGTAATATTGTTTATCATATTTCATTTATTACATTAGGTGATGATGATACCACTATTGAGGGTGGATTACCTTTTGTGGTGGATGAGTTCCCATAGTTTTTTCTAGAATACTTAATGGGGTTTCCTCTGTAGTAGGATTTCAAATTCTTCATTGACCTGGCATGAGGAACACATGGGGTATCTCCTACCTTGTATCATATGACCCCCACAAAGTAGAGTGAATGAAATTAACAACTATATTATTTGAAAACTAAAGGACTCATTTTCTTGACGGTCTCATCTTGGTCTTCACCCGTTTTATTTAAGAAATATGTCGACTAATATCTCTAATAGTGTATCAATAAATGAAATATAAATAAGTTAATGATTAAGGACAAGTACCCATTTCCCTGTATTGATGATCTTTTTCATCATAATAATTGGGGAATGTGGTTTTCCAAGATTGAATTGTGTTTTGTGTATCACCATACCAGTTTTAGGGAGGTGTATGTTTAAAAAATAGATTTCTAAATGGATACAATGGTTTTGATTACATGGACATTCACTTTAGGTAGAAATATTCTCTTGCTGTCTTTTTGGAACTTATAAAGATGGTGTTAAATTAGTATCTTGTCTCGTTTATCATGGTATTTCTTGATAAAATTACGGTCTATTTCTAGACCAAGGGGGATCTAGGGAAAATTTTGAGGATTGTGCTAGTAACTCTTTAGGTTCATTATCTTTATGCTAAGTTTTTGATGTACAACTTCTAGGTTAAAAAGGTGATGTTTTTTGCCATGGGATCTCATATGAAGGGGTTTTGGTGGACCCAGTGAAGATTAGTGTAGTTATGTTCTAGGAAAAAATGAAGAATGATTTCTACATTTGAGTGTTTTATCTCCTGGAAGGTTATTTCAAGAGGTTCATTAAATAATTTTCTAAGCCATATTCATCCATGAATGCACTTACCCGAAAAGGGATATAGTTTTAATGGATCCTAGAGTTTCACGTGTCTTATGATGAGAAAAAGCATTGGTTTACCATATATATTATCTTCATCATTTCAGAATATGTAAATAGATATGTGGTATATTGTGATGCCTTAGGTACGGTTCTTTTATGTGAGTTGATGCATGATGACCATGTGGTGGCTTATAGTTTATGCAAACTTTTACCACATGAGAAAAACTACCCTACCCATGACCTGGATTTTGCGGATGTGATGCATGACATGAAGACATGGAACAGTTAACTTTTTGGGGAGAAATTTTTCGTTTATTCTGATCATAATATCTTTTCCTACGTTTTCATTCACAACGAATTTTATTTAAGGAGTCATCATTGGGTAGTGTACCTTTAGGGATTCAATTTTGATATAGTATACATCCCATGAAAGGGGACTGTGGTTGTAGATTCATTGATCAGTAAAGTGATTGTGCATGAATTAAAAGAGTACATGAATGAGTGGTCTTTGAGAGGGATCATTGATCAAATGAATCTTGAGACCAAGGGATATAGTGGAGGTATATTCTTAGCCTATATTAATATGAAACCATCCCTTCTATAGTTAATCAGGAAAGATAAGTCGAGTGATGACTTTTTCTAAAATTCTATTCATCTCACAAATAGTGGGGAGATGACTTTTGATTAGTCATTATCTCTCTATAGATTCTTTTTCATCATGTGTCACTTTATGGTGTTATCTTCATTAATGGAGGTGGTGATGCAGGATATCCACCTCTCTCATTGGTACATTCCTCTTGGTTCTGCCATGATTTACTATGATGTGGTCAGATGTTCAGGTGGCCAGGTGGCCAGGTATGAGGGGGGATATAACTTCCTTCATATTGTGGTGTTACGCATGTAAGCAAGATAAATTATAGAAACATATTCCCTCTATCTTGGTTCAGTCTATTCAAATTCCTACTTAGAAGTTGGATGATATCACCCTAGATTTTATTGTCAACATTCCCCATAAACTCCAGGGGAGTAATTCCATTTTTTTGATTGACCATTTGACCAAATCATCCCATTTCATTCGAGTCATGTATTCATGCACAATGGATGAGTTGAATCAGTTGTATGTTCAGGAGGTTTTGTGTCTTCATGGTGTTCGATTAGAAATTGTCTCTCATAGGGACCCTTGTTTTACATCATGGTTTTGGGAAGGCCTTTTTAAGAATATGGGGACATAGGTCAAGTTGAGGATGACATAGTACCCTCAAATGGATTGTTAGATGGCGTGTGTGAATTGAATATTTTTAGAAATTCTCTGTGCATGTGTGTTTGATTTTAGATGTTCATGGGATAAACATTTGGGATTCATTGAGTTTACTTATAATAATATTTAACAATCCTTGATTCGAATTGATCCGTTTTATTATGTTTATTTCCAGACATTTCGGACTCCTTTATACTAGGATAAGGTGGGATAGACCTCGTTATTAGGACCAAGACTTGTACAATAAACTTATTATAATGTTATGTTGATCCAGAATCATTTTTATAAGAATATAGTCACTGTAATTCATAGGATGATCAGATGAACCAATCATTATAATTTTATATGGGTGACCATGTGTTTCTAAAAGTGTCACCTTGCTTCGGTCATCGTTATTTGGCTATGAAAGGGAATGTAATGTCAAGTTATGGAGGACCTTTTGATATTACCAAATTAATTGGTAAGGTATAATACATGTTATTTTTTCCATCTCATTTTCCATTAATTCAGGATGTGTTTCATGTCTCCCATTTAAATAAATTACAATCCAAAACCATCCCATGAGTTGGATTGGGAGGATTTGGAGTTGGAAACTTGTTCTTTTGTGTTTGAGTCACCTGTACGGATGATGGATTCTTAAGGGAATGTGCATTTTGGGGAGTCTATTTAGTTGAGATGAGTTCTTTTTCATCATGATAGTGATGAGCATGAGACCAGAGAGAGGAATTCGTGGGATGAGGAAGAGTATCCATTTTTGTACTCTAATCAATCTCTGATTTGACTTTCTAGGGAAGAATGTTGTCATGGTGGGGAGAATTGTCACATCCATTATTTTATTGAGGTATTATTTTATTTTTATTTTTGGTCATGCATTTATCCTGGGGTTACAACTTGAGTTTATGGTGAAGATGTTGATTTTCTTTCTTGATAGAAAGTATTACACGGTTGGCGCATGTTTATGGTAAATCATGCATTCTTTCCCTTGAAACAATGCACCAAATGATTATTTTGGATAGTGGGGACTAAAATGATGGATCATTTCTTGGAAAAAGAATGTGGAAAGTCTATCTTGGACTATGAGGGATGCGCAATTTCTATATGGTTTGGTAAACCATGAGGTAAAACCATACAACCTTTCTATATAATTAAATAGTGTAAAATTACACATATTACTTCCTTAATTATATCCATAACACACCTCACATCATCCCCATTTGGGATTTTCAGCCATTTCAGCTTCCTCCATGCCTTCTTGGAGCCTTTGATCACTAATATTTTGGTGTTTTTTGTCTTGTAACTCCACGAAACCATCACAAAATTTATCTCACCCTTAGTTTCTCCCACATTATATGAATTTTCTTCCCTTATTATTGAGTTATAATTTTCTAGAAGGTTGTTTGACCAAATGTACGTATTATCATGAGATGTGGGTTGAAATCATGATGGTTATTGTTTGATCTTCCCTTGATTGGGACTAGTGGTTGTGCGATTAGGGTTTCACACTGGTTTAAAGAAGATTCCAAGATTGGGGTAGGTGGTTCCATGATTTTACGTTATTAGATGTTATTGGATTGATTTAAAGATTGTTTAAATTTGTTCTATTTATTATTTTCATGGCGTTAAATATTTTTTTGAAAAGTATAGAGACACAAATGTGTTGAAAATTTATTTTCTAATGGAATGTGTTAATTTTTCATGTTTTATTCATTATGGTGTCTCTTGAATATGATTTATTCATTTTGTAAAATGTGTAAAATGTTTTTACCTGATATTTAATGCTGAAAATGTATAGAAATTGGAATTATATATATAAATGGGTTTTGTTGCATGTTGGCTTAAATTTTGTCCATCATATTGTGTCTTTGAATTTTAATGGTGATGTGAACCATGTTTTAAAATTGTTTTGATGTGAGTATGAATTTTAAAGGATTTATTCCCATGAAAATGGTTGGATTCCATATGTTTTATCATTGTTTAATTTTCAATTGGGTTTAATAAATTATGAATATTGGGATAAATTAGTTTCTATGTGATATTGGTGTTTTTCTGAAATGGGAAGTGGTTTTGTTAATAGAAAATGGTGGCGTCAATGTGGATTTTGATTGATGGATCAATATGAAAATGTGAATGCGCTACTTTCATTTATTTATTTTGATGATTGGCATGTGTATGTGAATGTGATAATTAATGTGATATGTGAAATGGAATTTGATCACAAAAAGAATCCTGGGTATATATGTGGGAGAACTAGAACTAGTACACTAGTTGAATCAAATGTGGTGAGGCAAGAATTCATCTTGAAATATTGGATCTACAACACTAACTAAACATGTGATATGATATATGGTTGCTACAATTTTGGATTGAATATTCTTTAGGGAAACATTCTATGGAACGCTATTGGTTTTGGATTATTTTATAGTCCCCACTATAATGTTGGATTGACTCCTCCCTAATGGCTCATCCAAGGGAACACATTTTCTATTTTAATTGGAGGATTTTTATCAATAATTTATGAGGATCGTAGGGTCTCATTTCTTCTTGGTTACCTATAGGTGTTTTCCCATGGTTACCTATTGTGACATGAATTTCTTGTGATGTGGCGCTAGCCCAATGTATATGACAGACCTTGTGTATATTTTTATTTCATGAAATCTTATTTTGGAAAATGTTTTTCCTTAAAATATTTTCACTAAAATATTTGAAATTTTATTATGGAAATGTTATTGTTGATGTTTCTTAAAATGTTAAATAATGGAATCTTTTTTGGTGTCTTCCTAATAGTTTGTGGCTCACACCCTACATACAACTTTGGGTGTGTGAAGAATTTGTTATGCGTGTCCCCAGTAAAGGTAAGATGTATCAATGTGGTGATGGGGGATCTGGTTTCTAGTGTTTCAATTCTAGAATGTTTTGTTGGTTTCGGCTTGAGCATGACTTCAATATTATTATACTGTGTTTTTTGGCATAGTTTGGTAGTTCACATTCCATTTATTGACATTTGGTTTTGGTTAATGTTGTAAAATTATAATCCAAAAACTGATTGCCCGTGTAATGTATGATTATCAATTATGTGATTTTGAATCTCATTGATTGTTTTATATTGTAAAAATTGGTTAAATCATCCCCAAGGTATAATTTTGATAACCAAGAACATGTTTCTAGCCTTTGGGGATTGGGAATGCCCTTCGGGCCATGCCTTGAATCAGGTCGGGTTTCGGGTTGGATGGAATATAGTCTTGGTTCATGGAATTCCCATATCCCATCAAAAACATTCCTCGTTCATATTCCCCAATGTTAATGAATATAGGTGATTGTAATTTCATTTATCCATCTGATTTTCCCTTCCACATTCCATAGAGATTTTTTTCATATTTTCACTTCATCCAAAAGAATGATTGGTGTCCCCACTCTCCATTTCAACCTATAAGTATCATTTAATAAATTCATCATATTTTCCAATGTCTATATTCGATAACAACTTTTGGAGACATTGTTTTTCCCCCATAATATTTTTTTAAATTTTACTCACATTGTCAATTATACATCCAGAAGAATTTATTTCAAATATTTTAATGATTTCTCTATCAGTAGTAAATAATTCATTATTGTTCAGTTTTATCTCAAGAATTTCCCCCAACATCATAGACGAAAATAGTCTTAAAATGTATAAATTTTAAAATAACCAATTAAACTCGTGTCACTCTATTGAGCTCATTTTTTTCACTTCCTCAAGTTCTTGATAAGATCCCAACATTAATCAATATATTTTTCCAAGTTATTGTCTGATAGTTCAGAAGTTTCATCATTCATGCCCTAATGAATGTGAAATATCATTTTTTTTATATAAGTCAATTTATTGAAAATGGTGTGTCATAATACCTTTGGAAGGGTGGTCGATATAGTAACATAAGTTACTGAATGTATTCTTTCTCCCCTGTGTATACACATTTCTGGTTATTTTAATGTATTGAGAGGGTTGAGTGAGAATATACATGTGATAATTCATCCCATATTTAAACCCATTTTTTACTCATTATAATAATCCCATTCATTATTAACATGATTCATTTTACTTCCATCCATTGAAAAAATCCAAAAAATGGTTATCATGACTTATGAGAAATAATAAATAGATTATGAAACCACAATAGAATCATTCCTAATATATCATAAATTATAATTTTTTATATCCAATATATGACACCTTAATCATAACTTAGTTTATCCATGGGAATTATTAATTAAACTCAATCATAATGGTTCAAAAATAGAATGTAAATTAATGTAAAACTATCCCATCGAAGTGTCTCTCTAGATGTATAGTTTTAATCCCACTCAGAATGCATTGATGATGATCAATATAACACCATATCTATCCAATTTAGAGTTATTACCCCTTGGTGGTTTTACGTCATGGTTGTTTTCACATGTTAGTATCCAGACATGGATGTACTTTATAATAAATCCACACTCATAAGTTTCTAATAAATTAGGATCTTCACTTATAATTATTATTCTCTTAAAAACTCTCACTATTGATTTCCCATACTTGTTTCTAGATATAAATAAACTAATCTGTGATAACTAATATATAGACCCCAATATAACATATATAAATGTTATGTCATTTTATATGAATATTAAATATATTTTACAGTAATATATTCTTGAGGATAATAAATGTTTATTGTAATTGGAAAAAAGATACATAATAAACCTATTTTTAACCTATAATCTCTATATCACACATTAATCTTCATATTATTATGGTTATGGATACATCAAAATTAGAAACATCATTTAAATCGTGATTAAGGGAAATAATAAAGGGAAATGTTTGATTCTCTACAAGTGTAAACATGGGAGAAAAAATTAATAGTGATAAATATGATAGTCATAAGCGTATGATAACATAATCAAGTGAATTTTCTCACTGTAATAGACTCATAACCATAAACTATTAGATCATAAACACCATAACCAAGACATATCTAGATGCATTATGTATATGGGTGTCCAATTAGTAATCATCATTCAAGTTTAATAATATTCCAATGTAGCATCATAAGAATAATAAATCATCATCTTATGGAAATCGATTATATAAATCTTGTACATTGATAATAATGATGGAATATATATAAAGTTATCATTCACATGTATTAAAATGTGAAAATAGCCATCCATACTCTTCTTCATGTAAATTTTAGTGAGAATAAGTAAAAAAAATTAAACCCACACATAAATATATGAAAAACTAAAATCAAAATAGTTTCCAATATTTTAATCATGGTATCATGAGATTTCAATGAAATACTAACCAATACAATGGATCTCTATAAGATACCTCAACATCACATAATTATAATATTTTGATATGTATGACATAAGATCATAAAACATTCATTATATTTTCGTGTCAAAACCCCTAGAAAATAAATATGTGTTTATTATAAAAATATTCATAATAATCATAAAACATCTGGATAAATAAATTGGATTATATCATAGGATCATATCACTAGTAAATAATAATCAACATAAATTGATGTTATCATTAGTAAAATATTCATTTAAATCATCACTACAAAATTTACTGGGGAAAATAAACATTTCATTTTTAAATAACTTATTTAAAAAATATAAAATGTATAAATATTACGGAAAATATTTTATTCTAAAACAACCATGTAAGAATTTAATTTATTCATGAAAATATTTATTTTTCATAGTGGTGGTAATTTTCATGCATTTGTAATTATGAAATAATAAAATATATGTTCACAACATAGGTAAAATATAAACTGTTTAGAAAATAAAAAAGAAGATTCATTTTTATAATATTTAATGAAAGTAAAACATGGGTAAAAATGACTTCAAATAGTCATTTTATAATATTAAAATCATTCTTGATAAAATTATAAATAACATAAATATGGTGGAGAAAGCATTCCGAAAAAAATATGACCAATAAATTTATTATTTCATAAAAATGTTTTCAAAAAAATATTGAGCAAAAAAGAAAATAAAAATTGTACTAAAATTTAATAAAATTAGAAATTACTGGATGAGAAAAAAATAAACTAGATTCATTTAAATTTATTGAAAATTTTCTTTCAAGGTAAATTCATGCATGTACAATCCTAATTAAAATATGAATGAATCATAAATCTCTTACATCATGTTTCTTCTTTCATTGCATGTGTTTTAACCTCCTATATAATTAATATATATTTGCTATAAATCTACTATATAAATAAAAACACATAAATCATAAAATATATAACATACATATTACATTATTTCACCTATTTTAAGGTACTTTTTTATTTAATTCATTTTTTCATGTGATAATAGTTTCTTTTTTCAAGAATATTTGTGTTTAGTTTTCCCAAACCTTCTAAATTGATCATTTTTCAATCATTTATAAAATTTTAATAATGTATTGAGTATAATATTTAATCATTAAATAAAATTTTATTAAAAAATTACATAATTTAGTGATTAACAATGATTTACTTCACTTATTGGATAATGTAGTCCACACGTATGCACAAGTGATGTTTCCAATTATATAATTGAATAGAAAAAAGGTGGATAATAGTTGTTCAATAAATAACATAATAATAAACAATATTTATTATATTTATGTTACTATTTTATAATTTATACTATATAATTAGAGGATATAAATATAGAATTAAAAATGAATATACTCAGTTAAGAGTTATACCTCTTCGATGGGAAGAAACTTTTAGATTTCCTTATAGGCCTTGAAAAGATGGTATTTTGGAAATAATATAATCTCAAGGATTTGTGGAAGAAGTTAGGAAGATAGTATTATAGGGGATATACAACATCTAAATCAAAAAAAAATATAAATAATGGAGAAGATGATTTCCACTTTTGTATGTTAAGTAAAAATCACACAATGAATTAACAAAAATATTAAATAATATTTATATAATAATGATGTAATACTAAACCAAGTAACCCTAAATTATAAGACAATATTTTCTGTGTTCAAAATAATCCTATCCAATCACATTTAGAAAAGTGTTGGATATATGTTAAGAATTATCTCTTTGATAAACCAATTCACACCATTTGTAGCCCTAATTGTGATAACATAACTTTTTTCCTTGGTAAATTATTTATAGGAAAAAAATAATGGTTCGTTGACCAATATATATATAATGTGATATAAAATTTGGAATCCAATTTAATATATAAAATTTATATAGGTGGAATAAATTAATTTTAAATTAATAATACAAAACAAATAAATATTAATTTTAAAAAATATATATATGATTTAAGCATATAAATAATTTCACCTTGAAATCATGTTATATGTTTGTTTCCATGAATATTTTAGTGAAAAAATAAATAATTTTTTATACTTCTTTATCTCTCCAAAACCATATTGTTTCTTCCAACCATAGCATTAAATGTAATGAGGTAAAAAAAATTCATTAAAATATCACTTCTGTTGAAAAAAATCAAACCTTGGTTCTAAATTCAAAATAATGTTTCAAATTACATTATTTAACATTACTAACACATATTTTTTCAATATAAAGTATAATTTTTTTTATTTCATGCTTACATCATATTAAAATCAGAAAATTTATAGTATTTATAAAATCGGTATTATATTTATTCAACTATAAATCAACTATTTTCGAAAAATCATAATAATTTCCCCATAGACAAATTTTAATAATTCAATCCAAAATTATTATCTATTTTTCAAAATATAATATTCAAATGTGTCAAAAATATTTATAATATATGCATATAAGAATCCATAATCATAACTTTTAAACAAAATTTATTTTTTGAAACTTATAATGGAGTTGGTAAAAATTTATTAATAATTTATTATAAATTAAAAATTAGTATTGAGTTAAATTGAACCATTATAAAAAAAATTAAATTTTTTTATTCATATAAAGGCCATTATTTTTTAAATAATATCTTATATGAATTACATTTAAATAATACTATTTTATAATATATCAATGTTCGCTGAAATCATGGGCTTTTCTATTTAGTATTATATTTAACACATCAAAATTATTTAAAGATAAATATATCAAAAAGATTAATATTTTTATCGATTACCTATCTAGGCCACACAATAATCCCTATGGATGTATCACCATAACATTTTATGTGTATTCCTTAAAATAAATTTGAAATATTTGATAATTTTGTTTATACACGACATTTATTCTCAATGGACTAAGATACATTATATAATTTCTATAATTTTCAGTTGATTATAGTTTATGGAGATGATTTATAAATTATTAAATATATCATATATGTTTTCCTTAATTCTACTGTAATTTATAATGCCACTAAATGAATCATTATTTATTTAATATAATTATTTTTTGATTAAAAGTTCAAGATTACAAAAAAAAATTAGCATCATGTATCTTTTTATATTTAAAACTATATAAAATTTATTTTATTGATTTTTTTTAAATTAATGAATAACCATTAATATATATATTTTCTAATTATTAGGAATTAATAGATATTAATTTGATGTAAAAAAGAATATATATTTTATAAAACTATTTTTATGTATGTAATGTATTTTATCATAATAAATTTAATAAATAAATTTGGATTATTTATATTAATTAATTTTTCGTAAAATATAAGAAAAAAATATTTTATAATTATCCTAATAGTTTTTACTAGTTAATGTGATTATGTAAATATAATTTTTTTATAGAAAATATGTTATTTAATTTCAATTTTCTATGTGTTTTTTCCATTTTTTTAAAGTTTATGTATTTAAATTATAAAATATTAATTTGATATAATATATTTCATTATATGATAATAATTTTAATTTTTTTAAATCCAATTTCATTTTTAGTTATAATAAATAGTAGATACAAAAAATTATCCCCAGAGATGCAGTAATAACTATTTTACTAAGCGAGTTATAATAAAAGATATGAGTAAAAATTTCATATAACCATATATAAACATTATTGGGTTAATAGAGTTTAAAATTATGTTATCTTATCTAAAAAAGCCTATATATTTGTATCCACATTGACATAAAAGTGAACTTTTTTTATTTAAATCATCTCATTAATTCCATGGCTGTCCATCCCCTCACATATAAAATGGATCCTCTTCTTAAATATTATCCACTAACATATATCATAATTTCTTACAAAATACCTCCAAAAAATTAATTCGTATATTTCTTCATATAATAATTGAAATTATAGTATTACACTAAGAGAATCCTAAAAGTTTATAATATTTTATCCAAATGATGTGTCTCAAAGAAGAGGTAATCTTCATACATTAAAAATAAAAAGTTTATTTATTATTCAACTTACTTTAAAAACTATATATTCCTAATAAAATAAAATAAAATCAATCTGTTAAATATATTTGAATTTTAATATTATAATTGTATAACCATTTTTAACCTCCATTCAATCAAAAGGAAAGGGAAATATTTCTTCTCCCCATGTGTGAACAACAGCCCCATGTAGAAATGTGAATCATTTTCCATCACAACAAAAACTTAATTGATATAATGATTGAATAAATGAATATATATTTTATTTATGATATAATTATGATTCTTTTATGATAAAATATTTTAAATCTATCATTAATTCATTTCTTTAGTAAGTGATAGCTACATTCCTGTATACATATTGACAATCGTCTCCATTAATGATGTTACTAATTTTCAAACCACTTCCTTTGGTGGATGACTAGAAATAACTATATAACAAATACATATGATATTTACATAATATATATAATTATATATATGAGTTAAACATGATCAATATTAATTAAAAATAACTTATTAACAAAAACATTTATGAAAAATGAAGCTGTTAACATCAAAAAACTATAATTTTACTAATTAATTATTAATATACTTGTGTTTAAATGTAATAAATGAATCATATATGACATTTAATGTATACATATGTATCATTTACATATTTATTTTTAAATTTAACTTTATTATATAGTTCGTTAGAGTGTTTATGGGTCATGTTAGGCTTATTTTAAGGGGTTTTCTTCTCACATTCATTTTTGTTATACTTTTTCCATTTTCAACACTTGTTTCCTTCTATTGGTGTATATATTTCCCTTTGGATATAATATATCATGAATATCTCCTCCAATGGCCTGAAGTCCTTCATTTTTATTTTATTTTTGATAATCCACCTTTGAAGGGGTGAGTTGGAACCCTTACAAGGCCCGTAGGCATAAGTATTACATGGATCATCGGCCTTAGAGGAATTCATTGCCCGTAGGCTTCAAACATTACATACAACCCAGACTAACTAAATGGAACTACTCCTCCCCAGCATCTTCATCATGAAATAATCTCTCCACCTTCGCATGGTCGTTTGTCTAGGCTATCCCATGCATGCACAGGCTTGTCCCGATAGCTGGTGCCATAACCACTAATTCTTGCAATCTGTTTAGCTTCCACTATAGTTAATGCTCCTTGCTCGTCCTCCTTCTGAAACTTGTTCCTTGTAGGTTGTCTAATTTTCATATGAACTTAAGGTGGAATGATGGACTTGATGTGGTCTGAATACCATACTTACCTGAAGGCCTGGGTGGCCCAAAGTCCTTAAAGGACTTGGGATCAAATCCTTGGCCTTAAAGCCCAAACAGGGGAATATATACTGTTGTTATAGTGACAAACAGTGCCATCTACTGTTCCCACTACAGTACTGCTTTAGTACCCAAAAATTTTCTTCCACTTGGATTTGATCCTCGGTCTTCTATATGCAATTAAGGAGTCCACACCAACTAGGTTGAGGCTCATGTGCTAATGAATTTCTTCATATAAATTTTAATTATTTTTAAATTTTATTTTTTTTATTCATGGGGTTTATGATTAAAAATAATCCAATATGGTGAGGGATTAACGTATAGTGGCCCATTATTTTATACATATAAATGACATCATATATGGGTATTCAGTACATAACATAATTATCCATGATAGAATAATATATATATAATGTACTCTTAATATTGGATACATAAAAAATTCATACATCATCAACATCATCTCTTAATTATATATTCAAAAATTTCACCTTTCTTATATATATTATACAAAAATACATCCTTCATATCCTAGGTATATGAAACATAAGAAAGGGTGAATTCATATTCTTATTAAGGGTAAAAAAAGGATATTATAATGAAAACATAATTAAAAATGAGTATAAAGGTAGGATAACACGAGAAAAAATTTTGAAAACCATACCCTACTTATCATAAATCGTTATCTTGAGTCGTATAATTTTTTTTGTCTGTTTATAATACATGAAAAATAAAGGAATCAACGAACATGATCCATAAAATAATAACATTATAATAAAACATTGATATGTTTCATAAACATAATAATAAAATCTATGTTCTTTTGTAATCAATGGTCCCATAGAATATTATCATTAAGGATTTGTCTCTATTCCCATTCCATAATATTTTTCAAGGTTTACTCCCAAGATAATCACTGTTTATAGAGTCCCTTATTTAACAATGTTCACTCCCCATCGTAGTAATTTGTTTTTAATGAGACATCTATATTTTTTAAATTAATTGGAAAGATATATAATTTTAGGGCCACCCATCACATAAGGAAATTCAGACTTATTTTTTCTCAAGATCTTAAAAAAATCAATGAATCATAACTCATGATAAGGAAATGGGTTTCATAAACACTTCATCATTTAATAACAAGAGGAAAAAGATATGGGTTTGATAAAAATATTATCATAATAACAACAAACTATTTGGATAATTAATAATAATAATGTTATTTTATCATATCTATTTTATAACTTTAATTTATATAAAAGGATGTCATCGTAGATGAAAAATACCATTAATAGGTCACATTAAGCAGTTATTGAGAAAGATATCAGTTTCACTATAAAAATATCTTATTTAAGATTCTTTAATTTAATAATATAAAAGGGAAACCATTATTTTAAAATATAATTTGATATATTAAAGGGAGGATTTAGTGGATTGAGTGGTTATGATTGTGGGAAATTTTTTCAATGTTCAATAAGTTAAAAAAAATATTCCTTTGAAAATTTTGTAGAAGTTACAAAATATACTTCTTCTATGAAAAGAAAAGAAATTAAATTTTAAAAATACATATATATATATATATATAAATTAATTGTAAAAATTGATATAAATAATCAAATATTATAATGAAAAACCATCTTCAATTTTTTTTAGAAAACATGTATTTGGAAAGAATATAATATATCCATCGAAGTAAAATTATTTTTCATTTTCATTTTGGAATGATCAATCATAAATTTTTGAATATAATATGAAGAAAATTAATGAAGAAAATCCATTATCAAGAAATAACCATATTCCAATAATTTTAATTACTTTCTATAGAGGTGGATCTGAAAATTTGACACTCATAATATTATCACAAAATCTCGATAAATAATGAGATTGCAACGTAAGACATATACCGTGAGTTCTACTTTCATTAAAAGTTCTCTAAAATCCTGTAAAAATTTTAAATTTATTATTAATAAATTATTTTTTCATTTACATACATATCATTTCATATATAATCCAATTATAATATTTCAACAAAATTTAATTAATAAATCATTTTTTAAATCATAGTTCATTGGTTTTAACTATTTATTTAATTCATATTAAATTTAGTTGGGATGTTTTGGTCCTTTTACCTTAATAAGGGTTCCATAATCTATATATTTTTATTCAATATATTAATACAATATATGTTCATTATATATTTATTTATAGTGAACTATAAAGTTATATGATAGAAGAATTTATTAAATTCTTCTTTGAGAGGGTATTTCATATGTACCAATGAACGATGTTCTCATATTTAGACATATCTATTTAAAAATATTTAAATTGTAAATGTTCTATAAATAATCATTCAAATTTCATATATATGATATATATATATATTTGTTACATTTATCATTATTACAATTCATGAAAAATATAAATGGTGATAAAATCACTTTGCTTCATTGAGATGGGGGTCCACACATATTCATGTGTGACGATATCATTTTAAAATAGATTTCAATGTAAGTGCCATTCCATAAGAATTATTATTTCACGAATGAAATATTTAAATATTAAACTATTCATAATACCCATCCATAAAAAATGGTGACGATAAATGATAAGAAATTATATATGAAGACTATATGTTGTACATATGAAAAAGAGATACATTCACTTCCCAGTTGATGGGAATTCCCTAGAATAATGATTATTCCATAATCAAAAAAATTGAGAATATTTTTTGGTATGAAAGTTATTATTTTATTATAAATGATACAAAATTTTAAGATGTGAAATGCTAAAATAAAAAAAAGTGATTGGTTAAGGCGATATACTCTTTGTTTAATAAACTAATTTACACCCCAAATAATGGATCCTTGTATCAAACTTATGGAAGGAACATAACATCTAAAATGAATAAAATTATATTTAGATTTTAATTTTACAAGTTTTTTTTATGAGTATCAATGTTGTGTATAAAATATAATGAAGGTTTTTCCATTTATATGTTGGCTCACTGTTGAAATTTTCTAGAAAATTAAAATATAAAAAAGTTATTCCTTAGAAAATTGATTCCTAGTCGAATGAGATAAAAATACTAAGTAGTATTTTTCTAAAATATCATAGACCAAAAATATTTTAATAGGTTTATGTGGGCTTCTAAAAAATATCATTTGGTTTAACACCTTAATTTTTCTATCTTAACCTAAAATATGGTAATATATTTTTCACAAATAATTGATTATAATATATCTTATTAAGGGGAAAATTTTATCATTATAGATAATGTGGTGACATATTCAACCATATAATATCTACCCTGGCCACATTAAACTTTTTTATGACTTATATTTATATTAATAAAATATTTTCATCATAAAAAATTAGAAATATAATTTTTTATTCTATTAAATTAGTATGACAATAAAAACAAGAAGAAAAATATTGAATTAAAATATATTATTGTAATACAAAACTAATATGTTATTTAAATTTAAAAACTTCATAGAACAATATACCCCATTTGTGTTATGCTAAATTTAATATTTTTAAAACCATTTATTTTAATTTACATTTAATGTAAGACATAATATGTCGGTATTTCATAAATATATAAGGTAAGTTTATATTTATTGAAAATAATAATAAATATACATCATGAAAATAATTACATTATTCTTTAAATTTCTATTAAAATTCACTATGCAGTTTATTTTTTCCATATTTTAACACATAATAGATATTTATAAGTAAGAGTGTGACATTTTGTATTTTTATTTTATTTAAATATGATATAAATAATTTTCATTGAAAAGTGTCTCTTAAATAATTAATTTTAGTGACTATGGTGAAAATATTAGAAATAACATCATCCAATAAAAAAAGAATATGAAAAATGGTAACATTAACAATTGGTTTTATCCATGGTTATATAGATTTTCCCTTTTCCAAAGAGATACATTTTACAAGGTTACTATATATAATGTCTAAAAGTACGAGGTAATATTTACTGAATTTTAACCTACTGACTACATATATGGAATAAAATGTTTCTCAATTTATTATTTATTACTCGAAAATTTTCATTTTAAATCAATAGTCCAAAATGAGATAAAAACCTTTTTTTATAAAAATATATTTTATGCATAAATATGGGTTTATTTTTATACCATTCTTTGAAAAAAAGGGTGTTTATTATTTTTTGGAACTTATAATATATATTTTTCATTGAATTCATTCCCCCTTAGTGAAAAGTTTAATATGTTAATATATATTCACATTTCACATATAAAATCATTTATTCATAACATTATCTCCTTTTTATAGAATTATTAATATTTTTGATTTTAAATAATTAATATCTAGTGATTTCATATTATAAATATATAAAACATAAATCATTGATAATTTATTTATTTCTATTAATTCCACTTAATCCAATCCCTTGGTTATCACTGTCACATCAAATAAAAATATTTTAATAGTATATCGTGGTTTTTTTAATCCCGGTGTTGTATGCAATGAAAGATATGAAAGATATAAAATTTATTTAAAGATAAATACATTATGAAATCATATTGTGTTACATTTTTTCCTCCTTAAAATGAATTTCACCATTGAAATTCTTTCACTTTGATACAAAAAATGAGGGTGTCTATATTTAAATACATCCTCAAGTTCACATACATCTTATTCAAATCTATAAATCCTCCAAAGAATATTAAGCATGTGATTATTGTTTTTATATATGAATTTATTTCTAGTATCCAATATTTTAACAGGTTCTTATTCATAGGATATACCTTGCTTCAGTTGTATGACCTCTCAATTTAGTTATTTTGAAGTATTTGGTATGTACTTTTGTGGGAGAGATACATTTAACACATCGTGAACTTGGGATTGGTTCGATATAAGTGACAAGTGATATTACACCAACCTTACACAATCAATAATATCAATGTGGAAAAAATACCTATGTTTCATCTCTCCATTCATTTTAAATCTAAAAACCTTTTTCTATAAATAAATTCACATAATCAACAACACAATAATGTCGAGCTTCATATCATCTTAGAAATTATCAGCTCAAATTTTACATGGACTATACTATTCTTTAAGGTAAAGTTAAATAGCTCTAACATTCCCTACCATTTCTTAAACATTATCATGATACAATATCTTTCCTTCCCCATCTTCTTCCCAATATGTTTGAGTACTAAACATCTATCGATTGAGGGATTCAAAAGTATCTTTCTAAATGACTGAGTGAAATATTATTTTTAAAAAAACTCAAATAGAAGAATTTATTGATCCTAAAATCCAATATAATACAAAGAAAATGATGACAATATATCTTATAGGGTTTCAATGGTTCTCCTAAATTGAAAATATTAATATGTATGATAAAAAAGAACTGAAACTCAACTTTTTATCCATAGTTTTCTTAAATACGTCCTAAGAACATAGAGGAAGAATTCTTATATGGATTATATAATATTGAATATGGTACTCCATAAAACCTTACCTTATATATAATTTCCATTAAATTTTAACATGATATAAATATTATCTAATATATATAATGTTTTTTGACATTGTAATGAAAATCAACTACATTGAAAAGCACAATTAACTTTAGATGTTTGGGAATTATAATAAAAAATAAATGGTGAAGTTTTAATATATTAATTATTCTATAGATAATGGTTATAATATCCCCTAGTAATTTTTTCTCTGAGCAATAACTTAATGACATACAAAGAACTATGATACATAGTCTTTAATATATCTCTCCAAAAATTTCTATAAGAAAAACACCTTTATATTTAAATATATCGATACACTTAAAGGATGAATAATGAATGATGAACTATGAGACTCATAAAATATCTCCACATTCAAATATGGTTTTAAATAACACATACACCATTCCTAAACCTTATCATTTCATCATAATCATTGTTAAACTCCGAATCATTTCTTAGATTCTCATGTAGTTCCACATATTCCTTTGGTGCATCCTTAATCCTAAGATAGATAGATAGTTGAACAATAATTTGAGAAATATTATATTTCTCTCATTCCTTCATGTTTTCCAAATCGCCAATTTGATAAAAAAAACACATCGGATCATTTGTGATACTTGAAAAAAATAATCTATAATTATCCTTTTGACTCGAAGCATATACTTATTCACAATCCCATGGTGGTAATGCGTTTATAAATCATATTATATAATCAACTATAACTATCTTCCCAAGTTCATATTCATCATATTTTTTTTGAATACATACTTTAACCATTTATGATCATTATATATATTGCATCTTTCTCCATACATATAATGGCTAATTACTCTTATTGAATAATATATTGATGTTAACTCCAATCAATGAATTATGTATATTTTTTCATAAACACCCAATTTACATGATACATAATCTATAACTATAAAATTCTGTATAAAAATAATCAACAACCCATCATAGATGCATCATTATAGAATAGAAAAAATTATCCACTACATGGTAATATAAGAACATGTGCCCTAACTAACCTTCACATAAGTTCCTTTAATTTTTCATCACATCCATATGTACCTTGGAAAATGGATACCTTCTAAGATAAAATTGTTAGTGGATTAGATGTTCTTGATAAATTCTACAAAAATTGTAGATAGTAGCCATCCAAATAAAGAAACATAATGATATAAGTCACATTAGTTAGCCTGGGCCAATATACAATTTCTTCTGTCTTTGATAGATTCTTCGACAAACCACCACATGATATTATATAACTAAAAAATGAGACTTTTTATAGCAGAAATTCACACTAATTAAATTTTTTATAAAAATTATCCTTCCTTGTGGTATTTACAATAACTCCAAAATGATCTTAATTATATTATATTGCCTTTGAATATATAATAATATCATCTATAAAGGATACCCAAATATAACATTGGAAATCTCTAATGACTCTATTAATTAAATCCTAGAACATGACATGATCATTTGTAAGATAAAATGGAATACAATAAATTTATAGTGATAAAACCTTGTTTTAAAAGGCTATATATAACATATACTCCTGGAAAATTAAATAATGATATTCATAATGAATTTTATTAATTAAAATGTATTAATATCTATGAAGTTAATCAAATAAGTAATCAATACGAGGTATATGATACATTTTCATGAAAATGTTAATGTTATGTTATCGATAATCAATCTGAAGGCTCATTGTTCAATAATTATTATTCAAAAAATGTACTATTTCACAAGATGGTGATAAAAATGGATGAAAGATTCATCTTTATTTATTCTCTTAGAGTTTCTTCTTCAATTCCTACAAATCAGTCAGGGATATTCTCTAGGGTTTCATTATATTAGTGGAATCACAAGGATTGAGTTTCACTGAAAAACAACTTCAAAATTTAGTGAAGGACAACAAAATGATTCCAAAAAAATATAACTATCTCCAATACAGTAGGAATATATTAAATGTTGAGTTTCTCCAAAATAATTTGAGATAAATACACTTTTTGAATCAGAATTAAAACACATAAAATGGATAAAACTTCCATCATAAGATGATATTTATCATTACCTAAATATATGATAAAATGATTGGTTAGAATATCAAACATGCCTATCCTTCATTGGAAATTGATGTGTAGTTTATATAATGAAAACCAATCTATATCCAAAATAACATTGATTTCAAATACAGGTAAAATAATAATATTTACATAAAGTACATTCCCATAAACATAAATCAGAGAAGAATCATAGACATGTGTTCAGATCATCGTATAATTAGGGTTTCTCACTGTGAATTTAACATCTAGACATTGTTGTGGTATTGTGATTCCCCTAGAAAATTTATCATATATAAGATATTATAGAGCTCTATAATCAAATATGGCATTAGAAGTTCCAAATAAGATAGTATGTACACCTTTCAACACTTAATTACCAACATTAGTATTTTTAATAACATTATATTTCCCAATTACTTTATGTTAAAGAGGTTTCTGATGTTAATCAATATCATTAACCTTAATATTTGATCACTGGTTATCATAATGTCTATAATACTTGAATTTGATTCCCTGGAGTGCGGGTGATGAATTATATAGATCATGTCCTCAATCATTGGCTAATTTCTATATATAACTAGGGAATTTGATTTCTATATAACCTTCCTTTCCAAAATTCAAGCATTTAATAGTAAATTAAAGGCAATTTCCACAATGTTTCATTCGACATATTCAATATAAAAAAATTATTATCTTATTCCCTCTATGGTTTTTATAATTACATTAGAATTATAAAATTATTTTCTTATCAAAACTACGACATGGATAAGTTAATATAATATTTATTTCATCTTTTAGTGGCAATATATTTATTTATTCATATCTAATGGTATATATTATATGTATCTCATTTCGAAAAATTGATATTAATTCACATAGAATTGGTAAATATTTAATTTAGGATGGATGATATTACCAGAAAGGTAAATCAGGTTTCGAGACAAAATTAAAAAATATGTTATAAACTATTTTTATCCTTTTTATTTATCTTAGGGAAATAATTCTCCATTATCATATAAACAAAATTAGTAATGTACTTATTAGAAAATAATCAGTTAAAAAAATCACCCTCCATGTAGTGAATTTCATCTCAGTTTACTATATCCTTAATATGATTCCTCAAATGATATTCTTATATTTCCAAATGACAAGCATCCAAAATAATGTTTTCATGTTATGAGCTATGAATAAATTAAAATATCTTTTTTATGAGTTCTAATCAATTTCCTAGAATCATATATTAGAGAAAACCTACAAAAAAGTTGTGTGTTTTCCTCATGAATGAATCAATGGATATTTCTTCTCCCTCCATTTATTAAATCGAATCATAGAATGATTCACAACATGGGAAAATTGTATAATCCAGACTATAAGATTTAGTATTCCATCTCTAATATCATTTGGACACTCAAATAAAATTCCATGACACTTTCTATCACATTAAGTATTAAAACAATATTTTTAGGTTCCATCCATTGATTAAAACCAAAAAAGCATAGATAGATAAATAATAATCACTATGGAAAACAAAAAAATTCATGAAAATTTATTTATTTTTAATTCTAAATCAAGGAATCATCTTTTCAATATATCTAATTTTTGGTGTAAACTGAGTTTCTCATGATGATTAATGAAACATTTGGATGTTATATTATACTTATAAATATCTATAAGATTATCACTAATGGGTTCTCAACCTTATTAACAAATTAGACTGAACTTTTATTTGATACAAACTATAGCGATACATGTATTTCGTATATAAATATTTCATATTATATGATTTATATTCTTTAAATAAGAAAAAAATCAATTACAAAATAGTATATGTATAGTGAGTTGGTAAACATGGATATGTAATCAAATTGGTCATAATATATATATATATATATATATATATAATATTCTAAATAATTCATTACAATTTTCACATTTCTCATTCATATCATAATTGGATTTTTCGTTCATATCGAGTTGAAGGGAAACATAAGAAAGGGTCAGATCAGATTCTCATTCTGGGAAATTAAAATATATTAAAATGAACTCATAAGAATTCCATAATCAAAATTAAATTTGAACATGAGTTTAACCTCTTAAAACGATATAGTACATATCATATATCACATTCTTGAGTTATGGCATAAATCATGGTTGTTTATAATGAAATAATCATAATGGAATCATTTTCATTCTCTATAAGAGTAAAAACACTGAAATATAATATTGATATTTGGAATACACATATTCATTGGAAATAATTTACTTAGTAGCCTAGGTTCAATACTAAGATAGTGATAGTGGATCATAAAAACAATCCATTACATTGTTTGGATAACTTTTATCTCCTCAAGAATACAATAGTGGATAAATAACCTTACTAAACATAGTTCAATCCCAATTCATATCTTACTTATCTCATGATATATCTGTATCTACCCAATTCAAATTATGGATATATAATTTCTATCCCACCTATCACATAATGAATATCATACATATGTGTTAGAAAATATCAAAATAGAATCATCGTGTAATTACACATGACTCTGAAATGGGTTTCATAAAAATTTCACCATAACATAACCCATATAAAATAAATGGGATTAATAAAAATTTTATTTTTTAAACATTACATAATCATTGGAAATGAAATAGGTTTCATAATAATCTTGTAATTATAAACATAAAACTTGTATGGAATGAATATGGTTTGAATCATTGGATCATATCCCTAGAATAAAATTAATTATCATTAAATTATTCAATAAGAAAGGAAAGATTTCATTAAAATATAACATGAATAATTCCTTAAAGAAATTCACTTTTTAATTTAAAATCAATTTTTTATAAATTAAGAATTGATCAAATATTAAAAAAAAATCATTGAAAATAACATTTAAAAAATTTCAATTAAACATTAAATAATTGAGTGTTCATGATGATATAAAATTTTATTCATTCTATATATGTTAAAAGAATGTTTTCATTCACACTTTTTCATAAAAGTCAAAAAAACTTCTTCAAAAGACCATATAAATATTCGTTTTTAATTTTTTTAAAGGTATGTCAGGGGTAAAAAAGACTTTTACAAATAATATCATAATGTTAAAAACATTCTTGAATACATAGTTATAAAATAATTTTATAGATGAAAATTTTGTTTAGATTTAAGAAAGATATAATGTTTGTTTTCCATTTAAATTTAATTTTGGTCACATGAGTACTTATAGTGAAAATAATGATAGTAAAATATGTATTCTCATGAAATAACCAGAGGATAAGTAATATTGTTTTTTAATGTTAATTTTATCAAGAAATTTGATAATCTAAAACATAATCATGAAAAATACTAATAAATAATGAGTTTATAACCTAAAAACCTTACCTCAAGTTCCACTTTCATTGAAATCTCTCTAACAACATTTAGTATGTATTTTAACAAATAATATTTAAATATATATTCCATTTACATACATTTAAAATCATATATGATCCACTTCTAACATTTCAATGTAAATTTTTTAATAAATCCATACTAATATTGTTATTTCTATTTGCTAAGTATTTTTTTCATTAGAATATTTGTACAATAGTTTATGTCATTTTACATTGATAATATTCTCATCAACTCTATAATATTAATAATGATATAAATATCATATATATTCATTCTGTAAAAATTTAGTTTAATCCATCAAGATTATAGATAAAAATGATTTATATTATACCTGGAGATGGTCGGCCATACATATGCATGATCCCAATTTTTAATTTTTAATTGAAGGAATGATATAATGTAAAATAGTAATTTACCTTTCCAGAATAATTATTATATATTTTATATCAGATATATATATATATATATATTAAATAAATAAATCTTTATCACTATTTAACAAGAAAAAAAATTAAAAAATTCACATCGCTTCATTGAGTGGGTAGTCCACATGTAATAATGAGGAAAGTTTTCAATTTCTAAATTATTTGAAGGTATGAATGTATATATGACATTATCATTAAATAGAAATAACTATGTCATACATAATATAATTAAATTTTAAACCCTTCACAATACCCTCAATAAAATATGCTGATGAAAAATGAATTGTATCTCAATGGGGAGACGTTTAGTAGTATGTATGCATGAGTGATAATTTCACATCTGATTTGGTGGGAAATAAGGTGTAAAATAATAGTTTCATACTAATAATAAAATATTAGTATATTGAGGTTATTGAAGTTTTTATTTAATGATTTTTTTCACCCATATTTGTGCATCTTACACTTTGTCATTAATGATTTTAGAAGTTTGAATATTATATGAAAAAAACAGTAGTTTTCATGGAAATCATGAAGAACAGACATAGAATGAGATACACATTGGACCCTTTAATTCAAAATATAACTTTATATAATGTATTTTATAATTTTATTACCATCCATAGGCAGAAAATATTTCCATATCACTAACTATCCATGCCAATTCGACCATAGGGCCATGTGGGACTAGAGGAGAACCTCACCCAGTGGAAGTCATCCTAGGCTACCTAGAGGATGAATAGACGAACCATAACTCTTGAAAGAATCATGTGAGACCAAATATAGGGCCTATAGAAATTAATAACTAAAAACAAAGACATAGTTGGCTTAATCTCATGCGTTTGAGGTGACGTGTATGGTACAGGTGCTGAACCCATTGACATCTCGAGAAGAGAATGTTGTGAAGTTGCTTATATACAGAAGGAAAGGGGATTTCAGATTTCGATGTGGGACGAGATATTTTCTGGTGATCTTAAAAACTATGTCCAATCATTCATCCCAATAATCTTATCCACTTGATCGTTCCATCATCCAATCCCAACATTTGACCTCAACCAAGTGAGATGCGAGTTCAAATCATTCCGACCATGCACATCGCAAACTTGAAATGAGCTAATTCGGAGCTATGAAGAATATGAAATGACATCATCTTCTTCCCAATGTAAGCCTATCCATTAGATCTCGAGTTATAAAACCCATTGTGAGGCCACCAAGATGAGGCCCAGGTCAAATCAAATTTATACATGACCCTTCTCTTTCATATCTTTGAATAAACTCGAGATATCGGGAGATATAAATAAAAAGGAATGTAGCTATTGATTTACCCTTGGCTAGCACCTGGAATCTTTTCAATGATCATCCTATGATCATGAAACCGAACTGAAGAGAAGCACTAATGACATCCTAATAATTATTTTGACATAAAAAATTCCTCTTTCAGTGTATTATCCATCTAATTTAACAATTATTTATTTGATCTAGTGAATTTGTGAATAAATATCATGTGAACATCCCCACCACCTCACTGGTGCTTGAGGAATCCATCCTGTACCATGTGGCACCCACTCAACCTCACAATTCTTGTATAAAAACTGCTACGTTCAAAAAATAATAGTCAAAAAGATGATGAATGGAATATCTATAGAAAGGAATGAATGTGTAATAGAGTGTACCAGTGACCATCCCCAAATAACTTCTCACATTATTGAATGAACCTACTGCATGATCCTTTTATGATCAAGAAATTTCATGATGAACCGAATTTCATACGATAAATATATATTCCATGGAATTCATATGATCTTGTGATTTCCGTGAGGTTTGTGACTTCACTATATAGTACATTCATCCATGATTACTATAGTACCTTTAATATCATGATGCCAAGAACCCCTAGGTCTCTAGGTATTCATAGACCAACCTGACAGAGTTGTAGAGTTCCTCGAAAGAACCCATGGAGGATATTTTATTTTAGTTGTGTTGTTAAGGTTTTGGAGGCCCTATAACATGGGAATTCCATGATCAGATTTCTCAAATCAGGCGATTTAAATTATTGTGTTAGAGTGCATACAACAATTCACATTCAGGCGCTCAATCATGAAATGTCACAGTTCCTTCTCTTATCATCCCATACATCAGATGAAACACCCTTTGTGAAACCCAGAACCCTCAATCTCACAATTCGTGAACATGGCCTCTGATGATGTGAATAAAATAATAAATGAATCATGAGTCTCAAGTTATGTGGAGGATGATTCATGTATGTGACCCCCATGCCTAAAAGTTGGATGGTAATCCTCTAACAAGAGCCCCAACATGATTACATGGAACTAGAAGGCACCCTAGTTTACATCCATATATTCCATATCATGATCATTTGTAGATCCCACACTCATAAAGTGACCATGAATCCATAATGTTCATGTGCGAATATTGGGAATGAAACTTGTTCCCATAAGGAATTTTGAAGCCACACCCCGAGCCTCATGATGGAACCCCTTCTCAGCCTCAGGGTGTAGGGTTTGTCTTGTTCACCCCTCATTTTATCTATTAAATATCTACTAGAAATCATACAAGTAGAAGATTCAATACATATCCTATATGCATGACCAAAACAACCCCTCACAATTCCTCCAAATGGAAATGTAAATTGCTTGAAGGATCGAATTCCATATGAATCCTTCATGTTAATATTCCTCATCCTGTATATGGACACAATAGGTAAAATAACTCATGGAACAACCATTTCATATCCATTCATCCCTATTCCTAGGTAAATAACTGTCTACATAGGCATATGTAATGATCTCTTTTCGTATTCACATCAACATTTGATGAAACGAAAAACCATAAACATATCTGTTTGAATTTTTTGTGTGAATGGTTAAAGGAAACATATTCGTGAGAGTTCTCATGGGACTCCGAACATTGTAAAGAACCTTTGTAAATTTCACAATGATCATTATACATGCCTCAAATGAGTTAGATGGATTTCGTGTAGGCCCCTTGACATGTCACCATTTCTATGCAACAACCCAAGGACAATTCAAGTTGACCAGGGGATAGCCCATTGAAACGTCATCATTTTTACAATAAAAGATACAGACATGTCAAGATTGTCTCATGGAAAATTTATTGACATGTTAGAATGAACATGTTTTTGTCTATGGACATGTTCTATTAGACATTTGAGAGTCGAAAGACAAACCAGATTGATTGTGAGAACACATAGAGTCATGTATACATTGATATTATTTTAGACCCAAAAATGTCCTAATTGATTCAGATAATCTCAGGTAATTTTATACTTTGTTCAGGAGAAGTAATTTGAGACATATCAGTTGATCAAGCGTGATACCCCAAACATGTCTTATTTGGTAATGTGATGATTCTTGGACATGTTTGTTTCTCATATTAAAATGAATCCAAGACATGCCAGTTAATTAGGAAGACACACTGGAATGTGTCTTCCATGTCAGATTAGGTCCCCATCATATTAGGCAGTTAATCAAGACATTCAAAAAAGGATTCCAAGACATGTTAGAGAAATATCTTATGACATTCCCACTTTGTCCGACAGACCAACTTAGAATCATTCCATGTCAACCACAACTAAGAAACATTGTCTGAATTACCATTTTACAAGGAAAGTCTACATGATGAGATAGGGTCATGCACTCATGTAACCCTTCTATGAAATCATCTTGGAAATACCTCTCATGGTCATCATTGCCTATCATTAATCTATTAGAGGATAAAGAATGAGTATATCAATCAGGTGGCCTCAGAGTGTTAGCCCTGACCAAGTGGGAAGCCTCGAAGTGTAAAAATTGACCATGTTGGTAGCCTAAGTACATATTCCTTAATTAACTCGGTATACATAGTGATTAATACCATATCACCAACATATATAACATGCCTCTAATAATTGGGAATCCTCCAAGTGTAATCCCTAACCATGCATGTAGTGTGAGTGTGTCCTCTTCCACAACTGACATAATACAATATTCCCTCGATCGATATGGTGTCCAGCTTAGTATAACGCCATATAATCCACAAAATATCAAGGATAACAATAATTTCTTCATGTATAATCATCCACCTTAGCCCATCAGTGGGATAAAGGCTGAAATGAACTACGAGAACTTTGATTCCCATCAAAACCTGGATGCATAGGATGCCATTCTAAAGACAGAACCCAAATGATAGTTTACTTTGGTATAGTTATTGTCATATTTCAATTATCCCTGAATAATGGGATTAAATTCATTCATAGGTCGTACGTCCTTCCTCATCCATCGGTAGATGAAAATAGGAAAAAAAAAACATCGCAATCATTTCAACTATAATCCCTAATTTTTCCCTTCATCACCTCAATCTCATCATGGGGTAGAGGGTGAGCCAAACTATGAGAAATATGATTCTTTACATAGTAAAGATACATAGGATTACTTCCATTGGTCCAGGGTGAAAACTATATCCTCTATGATATGGAAAATCATGTCCCTAAAACGGAAACATTAATGTGTAATCGTTGTACAGATATGCTCCCATGCAATGTGTCCAATCAGCCTCTATCTCTTGTTTCTCTCACTAATAATGGATTACGTGGGCTTAGAGACTAGTGATGATTGTATCAAAAGAATCATCAGGTTTCCCTCATCTTGGGCATGTCATTGGGATGTAGGCTTGATTACATCCCATCTAAGCTCAAAGGGCCATATTTTCAAGGATGAAATTCATTGTTGCCTTATATTCCTAAATCTTTTCTATTGCCTCTATTTTCATATCTCTCATGATACATAAGCACATTAGATGAAATATGAATAATTTTATTCCTTTTTTAAATAGGATACATATGATGCCTCATTTATGTCCGAGCTCGATATCCGCATCCTTATTGGTTGATGTTTAACTTCATGGATGGGTCTGGTGATACAACCTTAAACAATTCCGAAAAAACTATTATGGGTTTTATTCATATTTAATTAGATACGTAGGAGACCTTGTAAAGGTTCAATCCATTATTCATGACACCAACTATCTCCTTGGACAACAATAAACTCTGTAGTGCTTGAAAATGGCTAAGACCAAAAGAATTGTAAGTAAATAAGTATGTGATAGAGAACCCATGATATTCATGAAATTGTTTCTATCGATACATGTTTATAATAAATTCCTTAAAATGGGGTAAAAAATACCATATTAGGGTCTGCAAATTATTTCATTAACATATCTTAAATCCATAAGAGTGTTGTCGAGTAGGAAAAACATTCCCCCAATAGGGTGTGATGAGCATGACCTCATATCCTCTCAACCAATGCGAGTCCCTAAGATTCGTTGGATTTGAAAACCTATATGATCTCCTACTATTGGAATGTAGTTATGGAACTTGCTACATGTGAAAGAACCTTTGGGTGTTTCTATGGTAGAAACAATAGATGGAAAACCTGATGAGAGGAACTGAGTGAGGCCTTAAAACCTATCCTGATCAAACCATTGATTGGAAACCATTCCATGGACTAAAACATGAAGAAACAAAAAATTGGGAAACTGAAGTGAAATCCTATAAATGTTTCATCCATTTCACGGGTCATAAAAGATAGATTACTAATCACCCTTCAGACCAGTTTATGTTGTGGTCATTGTACACCAAAATGATGAAACCAACATGTTTCTTTAATTCACACTAAACCTTGTATAAAAAATAAGGGACTTCCTCTTTTACATGTAACTATGTAATTTATTGATCGAACATGGTCTCTTATATATGATGGGGCACTAATATGGTGTCTTGTTTCCCCTACAAGAATTCTCAATATTCCATGCCATCAAAATGAAATCATCAAATGTGCATATAAATGTTAAGGACACTAGACTTGATGCTTCATCCCCGAGGCATCGACATATGTTATCACCAATACACCACATATATAATTGGTTGGTGAACATCTAGGGCCAAAAATACCACATCATAATCATCATCCAAACTCAGTAATTGGATAATGAAATTCTTCGGAGGTTGACTTCACAATTACATTCTTTCCCATAGAAGGCCATAGCAGAAGAAGTGGCCCCAATCACTACATTAAACTACACTAGGATCCTACCCCTATAATGCAGCAAAAGAGACCTTACATAACCTGAATATGTGGGTCATGATAGATATCATGATAAATCGACACACAAAGATCTTCCTAAGAGGGATCACATCCATTCTGATCATCATTATCATCATCATATGGCCATGATTCCCCAATGAGCTACATAGGGATTTCTGCGAACTCCAACTATCCTAGTTGGGACACCGTGAAAGAGAACCCACCAAGGGTATCCAAATGATGATGATTTATAGATACCTTATATCCTTACTGTTGACAATATTCTTGAGGTCCACCGGTGTATCCTGATAGTGGCACCTAATCAATCACATATCATCGTTATCTAGAAGCATATAAATTCATTATAGAGAGCCTAAGAGATTATGGAATCTGAAGGAACACCCAATTCTAAAGGGATGGATCATTTTTACCATTTTTAATCTAGGGATCATTCTCAACTTGGTAACTAGCACATCGAATTATGTACTGGGCACTGACCCATCAAACGAGATACTCTGTCAAGGAGGAACACCATCCTTATTATGTATATATCAATAGAATATCTTTCAAGTCTAGAGAATACTCATCAACTCTGGTTAAGTATGATCTTGAAATGTTCAATCATACCTTGTTACATTTGTTTGGTTCACTGTAGATTGTCATTTCTTCTGTTATTGGAACAAGAGAAGGAAGGATATATGGGGTCTTTCCGATAGCCACATAAGTTTCTACAAACTATATCGGTATCCTAGAGGGTGATGAAAATGGAGCATATGCATATTGGCAGCAGTGGATTCAGTCTCTAGGATCCACATCAGAACTCATATCATCATCCACTCCCTCTAACATCAATAGAATAAAGTG
Organism: Viscum album; assembly: GCA_963277665.1. Classification (NCBI taxonomy): domain Eukaryota; kingdom Viridiplantae; phylum Streptophyta; class Magnoliopsida; order Santalales; family Viscaceae; genus Viscum; species Viscum album. The sequence continues at coordinate 876,452,310 of OY728153.1, read as the reverse complement.
TTTTTTATGGATCATATCATCCATCCCCTTGAGAAATCCTCTACAAAAGTTGAGATCTTTTAATAAAAGGGAATCGTCTACATCATCCAATAACACCAATAGATCACTACCTACAAACGAAACACTGACGATCGAGTCTCTATACCCATAGCTTCAGATTCAACCATATGATCACAATAATAGAGGTGGAAATAATCTATAGATGAAATAGTAGGCTCACCCATTTCTTGAAGAAAATAATAAGAATTTATCTTTCTTCAAAGATAAAAATTTTCCTGGATATTTCAACTATTCCCTAGAAAATTGTTCTATATTATATCCAATGATGAGAAATCTATTTCTGTAAAGGTTGGAATTCTATGACAATCATTTCCCCAACCATTGATGTCTTGGGAATATGATAAAAAAATTATTTTTTTAAAGGTTATCATTAAAAACATATGGATATGGGGATATTAGAACCAAAAATACCTGAATTCCCTCTCCGTTCACATAAGAAATACATATAGGATGTATCAATGATGAAAGTGTGTAATAATACACATACCCAAAAGGGATAAGCTTCTACGTTTGAAAAAATTATTTAAGAAGTTCTATTCCTTCCAAAAAAACATGTGTCTATGTATTTTGACTGTGCCTTGGAAAATGGTATGGTGAAAATCCAAAAAATGAGGATGTTTTAGGAGGTACAATTTATTGTCCATGAAAAATATTTACTCTACCATCAATGTATTTGGAGCACATTATAAATTTCTATTGACTTCAATGATATTTTTTAGGAATATTTATTTGCATGTTTGATAGAATTGAATGTTACAGAAACCCATGCATAATTAATAAGAGTTGTCCAAGATCTTTTAGAAGTGACACTGTTCAATGGGACCTCACAACATGACAATAAACTGCATGGTTGATGTCCCATACGTTACAAAAACCTATTAATTTTTATGGACCTTTCTTGAGAGGATCATTGTTTCTTGTGTTGGTCTCATACCACACCTTCATTTTAGAACTATGTACGGCTTGATATATACCATAATGAGATATTTAGGGATTTTTTGATCATATATCCTATCCCAACCAACCATAATTACTTACTTTTTACATGAAGACAAACATAACATAATGTGTCCCAGTTATTGGATGATAAATTGTTTGACATCCCAATCTCTGGGAGATATATTCTGCATCATATTGAATGTTTACTATACTTCATGGGAAAAATTCCCCCTCATAGAATTGTGGTACCACATATTCCATAACATATTTCTATAGTAATGGAGGTAAGAATCCGATGGTAAAGGATGATATACAGACTTCATCTCCTAATGGATTAGGGACTAGTCCGTACGAGACCTTGAAGTATTCTCTATGGAAACTATGTTCTCCTCAGAAGCCTGGTAAGAGTAGCATATCTAATCCTAGAGGTTTGATCCCCTTATGTCCTTAGTGAATGTCAAATGATAATCACATCCGACATATCTCTGATATTACATAGATAAAAATGGGCGATTAATTCTCTTATAATAGCCTCCCTAACCCTGATTGTGAAGGAGAAGTCCCTGGAATTCTTGTTTTGCCTAAAAATGCCTCTATAATCTCAAAAAAATTATAGGGGGAGGATGACCTAAGGAATTCCCCTCCAGCATATAAGGAAATATTCTCCACCACCATTGATGATCTTAAACAAATACATAAATGGATAGAATAAGACACATGGCCTACTCTAATTAGTACCTCTATTCCCCTTGAAGAGAATGATATGTACATTTCATTCCTGGAGGATCACCGATATGTGTTTTCTGGGATCTATATATAAATTCCTTGAATAAGTCCATATATGTCTATGAACCACCTCGACATACCCAATGAGCATCGAGGCTTCTAATAGGAATCCAGGAGGACGCACCCCTCTCTTGCTGAAAATAATTTAAATGCCTCGAATAGTACCTACTACACCCACTGGATCTGATACCACTAGTTGAAGGGGGCCACTCATATTATATTTTTACACCATGGAATTCTCCCTAGGATCCCTCAATACACATAAAAATGACGTGAGAACTGAGAATAGTCTTTAAAACCGTAGTTGAATGATGATAGCATAGTAAATTACACTTAATCTCTCATATTGATCTAATTTTAAATCGATAAAACATAATACCCTAGATGATTTAATTTCTGTAAATCATGTCTATAAAATACATTGATGGTCCTCGAGCTTTCGGTTGAGGAGGTATTCTAGGCCCATAACACTCCCTATTCATGGGATGCATATCTTGGTGGTGCCTCCAGAAGTATTATCAGTAAATGAATGGACAGCCCAATGAAAAATTGGGTTTATTTATGTATTTAATTTGTTTGTCCTGAAAAAACATTTTATCCCCTACACAATATCAATGTTAGAAGGTTGCACAAAAAATGATGCTATGTACCAATACCTCCTCACTATATTGGAACTAGCATTACAACTTCACATTGCCTACTTGAATATCAATGTGGACTCATAAATAGTGATAAAGAAAATCAATGGATAATATTCCATAAAAAATAACAAGACCTACAGATGCACAGAGAATATCTAAATTTAAAATGGGGACTTGGATCTAGTGATAAATTAGGCCAAAGGACAATATTCCATCAAAAAATAATAACTAGATCCTTTTATTAGCTATGTCAAAGGACTGATGGATGATTTCCCTTTCGAACCCATTATTCATTCATCATAACCACATGATTTTAAACTATATGAAGATCATCCTGACCACATGATGATAAATAATAAGAAATACGTCCCTAACGCATTATCTTAAACTGCACAGTTCACTAAGAACTACAAATGGAATGATTCATGCCATTAGATTATATGTAGTGACACCCATACCTTTCTTCTTTGGCCCTATCATAGGATTACATTCCTTTCTCATTATTTGATCCAATTTCCTTACCACATGACCATAATCTACAAGGAAACTATCTTTATGAAATGACATAAAACTTCATGGATCCATTACATCCTTTTTCCATCACGAAGGATAATACACATCCTCACCGTATAACATTACACTACCTAGAATTTCAGAATTGCGGGTGGATTTATTTTAATTTATCAATGAAATACGTAGGGACAACACAATACTATATCTTTTTCCCACCACTACATGATGAAAAATTCCCCCATTGTACCCTCAATGACCTCTATATAGTGAGAGGTACTCCTAGCATTACTTTTTTGTCACACTGAGCATAGCTCATGTGAGCATTGGAATTCCAGTGAGGGAATCCCTACACAAACAAGGAATGGGAGTACATGAGAAGATGATGATGGACCTGAATGAAAGACCATAAAATTAACACCATGATCCCATTCCATGTGATGTTAAACTACATGATCGGTCTCCATACCACGTGATGCAAATGTTAACTGATCCATAACATCCATTTTTACTCGCATCGATTCACCCACACCCTATCTGCATGAAATTAAACTGAATAGTACCTGAACAACTATAATTAGATTGATTACATTTATTATAGAATATGTTGTGACACCCATATCCCCAATGATGGGACCAGCTACAACAGTCAATGGAAACAATTCCCTCCTCTATGTACGGGTCAGACTAGCGTAAAGAGTTACCTATTTAGAAAATACAGAAGGATTGATTCTTATAATCATGGGATACATACTGATACCCATAATTATATTCATGGTACTTACTACAATACCATCTTTTTTACTTTTGGGGATCCACATCCTCACCACATGATTTTAAATTTGCCTGGTGTTTCATAGAAATGTGTTGTTTTATTCTAATTCTCATGAGATACAATTTGAATCCTGGTCTATCAACCATGAGGCCTATTGTGAAATTTCAATCCATTAATGTTGCTTCAAATGTCCTTTCCACATGACATTAAACTGCAAGGAAAATATCATGTTATAAGTTCATTCAAATTGAACAATAAATTTTTCCTTACCACATGATGTTAAAATAAAAGTAAAATGACTTAGTCTCATGAAATTAAAATTTCAAAAATAACATCCCCACTAAATTATGATAAAATATGCTGACCATCACCCATTTTTTTATTCCTTATCAAAGGACCACAAGAAGCATACCCTGGTCAACCAGGGTAAAGAGTTCTTATTCCATATTTTAAAATTACCTCAATCCATGTGTCAAACATCATGTATTGTGTTCCTATGGTTGCTTCAATCATTAAATTTCCCATGAAAAATAAAAAAGATATATCTCGATTGTCCATTATTTTGATGCGGAATGGATTTAGACCCACCAACCGGGGACATCTTGGTCCAAAATAAATTACCTTTTCATTCTCAAGATCTTGACATCACCGAGGTGGAACTGAACATCTTAGGGTTTTATGGGATCTATCTAGTTGACTATCCCATATCATTTCTCATGAACTATTTAATTCGATTCGTGAATTAGAAAATTTACATCTTATATTATAGAGGATGTTGGGGTGGTCTTGACCCAAGGAATCATAATTAAGATCTAGTTTAATATATCCCATATTAAATCCATGTGCATCATGAATTTAAACATACCACACATTGGTTAAAGAAATATTAACATAAAATCTTACCTATAATGGTTCAAATCACAAGTACATAGACTTCTATCAAAAGAGATTCCTAACATTTTGGTGATTAAAAATCTTAAAGGGTGGATTCAATAGAAGTAAATCCATCTCTAACTAATATAATAATCTCCATTGTTTAGTAAAAAATTAATGAATAAATAAAAGGAATAAACTTCATAGGGCATACTCTATATCCCTAGTAAAATCAAAGCTATGCTCACTAGACTTAATAGTCCAAGAAAATATTAGAGCAATGATTTTTTAGTTTTCCTTATCGTGTGAATATGTATTCTATGTGTTTTCACATCTTATGGGGTTATCAAAACATTTTTTCATCTTAAATTTTCCATAAACCACAATTCATGATTTAAAGTATATTAGGTTTCAAATAACCTTTCATGTACCCTAAACAATAAATGATATATCTCTACATGAACATGTTACAGATGCATAATGAATCATACCAACCAACTAGAGACATGTTGATCAGATAAAATCAGATTTATAATTATTATTATTCTGTCATTATCACATTATAACAGAGCACTCTAATGTGTTTTAAGATATCCCCAATATGATTGTCCTGTAACTTCCTCCAGACTTGAGCACTTTGGAATATTATTTAAAATCTATATACCAGACTATTTATGTGTATCTGACATCATAGACATTGCGTATCCATGTTTTGTACCCTTTCCCAAGGCTATAATATGACAATTCATTCTCTATCCTTTGATTTATAATGCCTCCAGATTCGAAACCACAGGGTTTAGAGATAAGAATTCACAACCTAAGAGTTGGATTTCCCTAAGGTGCAAAAACTATTCATGGATAGCCACCTTCCATACCCAACATCATCATCTAGATGTTTGAGTCTTCTCAAATCTTTCAAGAACCATATAATTAATTTGAGATCATCATTTCATGTCCATGTTATTAATTAAAAAGGGAATATAACTACCAAATAAATGTATCTCCTCCTTTAAAGTAATGATTTAAATTCCTTTGAGCCTCGATGACACTGAGGTGAAACCAGATATCTCATTGTGTTAATGGAAATATATGACATATCTACCCCATTACACATTACATGGATCAGACATTTTGATTTTGAATTTCATAATCCCAATTCCAAATATACAGGAAGACCTAGAAATAGTGACCTAGTATTGACAAACATTAACATTAAATAACATTTATTAAATTCATTAAACAATACATAAATAGAAGTATGATGACCGTACAAGTCCAATTCCTTTGGAAACATGGAAACATAAACATTGGTACATAAGTGAGAAACAATATATTGCATTACCTTCTTCATCACCACCAAACTTATTATACCCATAAAACATAATACATATCTTAATAAACTGGGGAAAAGGAAACCTAAAAATCAGTGATCTTAGATGCTCAATAGGGGGTAAATAAGGGAGACATGTAACTGTAATCATGAGAATAAAGGTATCATAACATGATTGAGGAAATAGAATATCATAACCTCTATATCAAAGATCAAAACCTGAATCGCGGCATAAATATTTTCAGTTCATATGATATGAATCATAATGAAATAAGGTAAATAATCCATAAAATCAAAACATAGGAATAAAACACAGAATTGTGGAAGACACGAAGGTATATAATCTGGATTCCAATATAGCTAAGGAATTTCTACATATATCATCATGGTAGTATAGTTTCACTCCTTGTATCATCTTGGTAGTTATGTCTCACTCCCATGTCCATATTTGTAGCATGAGTTCACTACTCATTCTATATTGTTAATCATGGTTCACTCCCATGGCCGTCATTATTGTCAAGGTTTATTCCTAAGACTATTATAGCCTATCTCACGAGATAAAAATAATTACCCAATGCATTGGAGGGAGATATAGTTCTCACCCATATCATAATTAAACCATAAAAAAATGTTCAAAATATCATAAATAATAATATCATAACCAAAAAATAAAATTCATATTATAAACATTTAATCATATCATAACCAGTGTTTAAAGACATGTTTTATATTCATTTCATCATAAAACTAACATGTGTGAATAAGCGGGTATCAAAATCATATAACCTGTGAAGGAGATATGAATTTCAAAAACATAATTCCATCACAGCATATTCTATTTAGAGAAATAATGTGAATCGAAACATTGAATGATTTCCCAAAAATAATCCATGAGTAACACCAGAGGATGTTATCATATATGAGGAAAAAATTGAAAGATCTTTTGAAAAAATTTCTTGAGTAAAATAACATTTCATTATTTAAAATATCTTCTTTAAATAAAAAACTTTTTGTTAATTTTTTTATTTAAAAAATGTTTTGGAAAAAATAAAGGAAGGTTTGAAAAAAAACAAAATTTTAAAAAACATTTTTCTTTCAAAATGGTCTTTAAATCCCTTTTGAAAACATTTATGAATTTTATTAAACATATTTTTTAATACAATATATTTCCAACAAGAGAGATAGATGATTATATTTTACATAAAACATTTTATATAGTACCAACGAGTGAGGAAATTGTAATAATATATAGATATATCTTAAATAAACATAGGATTAAGAAACTCATGAGTGTTCTGGAGATATTGATAATAATATTTCATAAAATAAAGCATAAACATATATAATATAAAAAGGCGGTGATATTTTCTCAATAAACTCTTCTAACTAGGTAACATGGGATCATACTCTCAATGTTTGAAAATGATATTAAAGGAAGCATAAAATATAAAGAAAAAAATTATATTAAGGATATAACATTTCAAATGGATGTATATATACATCTAAATTGAATTTTGTTTCATAAAAAACATGAGTCTCAAAGAATGAAATTTGGACAATATTATTTTATAGATTTTGTATCTTTTGAAACATAAACCCCATGAACCAAAAATCATGAAATTGTTATGTGAATACCCATAAATTTAAGTATAATAGTAATTCAATATAATCATGTCCAATACATACACAACAAAAAATGAAAGATATGTCATCATAGCATGTGTCTCACAGAAATAAAAAGTGAGATGCAATCCCCTTACCTTTTGTCTTCCATTTCATCATAATAATTCAAAACAACTATATAATATATAAAGAATTATTAAAAATATTTTATAGACCATAATATTATATCTAATATCATATATGGTTTTATTACAAACTTATATTACCCACTTTTTAAAAATCCTATGTTAAGGTTTCACTTTGGGTAATATTCACTTTGTTCTACATATGTGCCTTAATTTATTATAGTGGTGGTCCTTATACATATATCATAACACAAAAATGTAATAAAATATATAAGTAATTTATATATCTATTATATTCATATTATAACACTTTATTGAATATAGATTTATGAAATGGAAGACACTATTCATAGATATGGTAAGTTGTACATACGAATGAACGAAATTTCTATTTTAATTATTTTATTGAAATAAATAATGTAAATGAAATATATATATATATATATAATTATTATATTATGATTAATATATCATATATATTATACAATTTCACTAAACTCATCAATAATACATTCAATGTAGTGTGTGGAAAAATTACATCGCTTTGAGGGGGAGGTAGTCCACAACTCCTTAAACGAACTTATCAGATTAAAACATAAAAACAATTGAAAAATATATGTATTAAAAAATTAATTCATAAGATTAAATACATAGTATATATATAATATATATATATTCTATCAAATTTTCCACCATTGATAGGTGGTAAGGGAAATTGAATATTCTTTTTTAAGTAAGGCGGTAGTTCGTCCTAAACATAAATAGTCTGTTTGTTACCTATTAGATGTAGTTGTGTGAATTGATATGTAAAACAATTATAAATAACATAATTTAAAATTAGTGATGATTATATTTTCAAATATGAATGAAAAAAATATATTGGATGTGGTATAGAATGAATATAAAAATGAATGCACTTGAGAGAAGACATTACCTCTTAATCGGGAAACATCTTTTGGTATGTTCCAAAAGGAGTACATGGATATATTTTTTTCCAAATGATATGATTTTATGAGTAATTGGGGAAATTATTATCTTATTTTAGTTTATTTTGGGTGAGAAAATGGGCTTGGTAGGTGTGAGGAATTGGGAAGAATGAATCAATTTTTATATTGGAGGAGGGGTGGTACGCTTGTAAAATCATTAAGATAGAATACCACCCACATTTTTCATGTTTAATGTGGATCCAATAATGGTAAATTGTAAATAAAAGTTATTATAGTGTATATATATACATAAAATAGGTTTTGGAACAGTTTCTATGTCATTTGTTGAATTATATTTATGGTTTAATTATTAATTAAGCTCAATTTGACCTTAATCGATGTAATTAATTTTAATTACAATCACTTATAATTTTTGTTAAAAACAAAGGTTAACATATTATATATTATATATTTTTATTATTACAAATAAAAAATCTATTTTTATAAATTCAAAATACATCATTGGTAGATATTAATTTTCAATTAATCACGCAGTTGGGTCGACAATGCATGTTTTTAATGAAAAAATGATCAAAAGTATGCTATGTTTTTATATCCAATATCAATGTGAAATTTGTTCCCATTACCCAAATTTGATTAATTGATAAATATATTGTCTAATTAAAAGTTAAAACCATTTTAAAATACGATTTATCCTAATAATTAAAGTATATTAAAAGGCTGTTTTGAATTAAAATCTATATTTTTCAATATTCATCCAAAAATGATGTCTCTCAAAATAATCTCAAAAAATAACCATAAGATAATTTAAAATTTAAAACTAAAAAATGAATTTTATATAATCATATTCATTTTATAAATGTGTGTAAAATTTATTTTTTATTTTTCATAGAAGGAAATTAAAATCATTTTATTGAATAAAATGATATTTTTAAACATATAATGACTTTACCAAAAATTAAAAATTTCATTATCAATATGTTTTATTTATATAAATATATATAATATACATATTTAAATCAATTTACTATTATCCATATAACTAATATTAATGATTATTTTACAATTAACTCGATTAAATAATTATAACAACAAAATGATGTTTCATAGAAATATTGGTGTTGTGTATAACATATGACAAGTTGGTGTTGCATGTAATTTATGATGAGTCAACATTATTTGTAACGTATGAAAGTTTGGTGTCTTGTAACTTACATTGAGTTGGTTCCATGTTAGAGGAATTGTTGACTTAGTTCATTTCAAGACATAAATCCAAATTTAATTTATTCAAAATAAATTGTGCATAAAAACATGAGGTTTTACATTCTCCACACATTAAAATTAACTAATCTGTTTAAATTAATCACCCAGGTAAAAAATCGAGGTTACATATGCTTCGTCATATCCTCAAGTTCCCACATAGCTTCATTTAACATGTGTTTTCTCCACAAAACATTATACCAGGGAGTGGTCTTGTTTCATAAAAAAATCTCTATATAGTCTAGAATTTTAATAAGTTTATCCTCATAAGAATGACCATATTCTAGTTGAATAAAGTATGAGTTTTGTTCATGTGAACGGTCGGGTGTGTACTTCTTCAGGAGATATACAAGGAAAACATTATATACATGGGAGATATTTTGAGGAAGTGCCAAGCGAAAGGCTATTATCCTGATACAATCAAGAATCTTAAAGGGAATGATATAACTAGGGATTAGTATCCCTTTTTATGGAATATAATAAACTTATATAAGGGTGATATTCATAGAAACACTATTACACTATATATAAATTCAATATCATATCGACGCTTATCATCATAACTTTTTTCCATCTTTGACCTTCTTTGATAAGTTGTTGAATGGTTCTAACCTTCATGAAAATATATTCTGCAATACATGGTCCCAATAGAATTCAATATCCATCATCATCCCAACATGTTGGAGCTCTAAATTTATTCCCCTAAAGGAATTTATAAGGTGGCATTTGAATTATTGAGTGAAATCTATTATTGTAAGAAAACATAACTAGGAGAAGGTGTTGATCCTAACCAACTTTGAAATCCAGAGAATAAGATCTCGATATATCCTCTTGAATTTGAATTTGTATATAAGATTAACCATCCATATGAGTATCATATGTAGCGATGAAACTCAATTCTTTATCATGTGAATGCGGAATATTTCATGAAAATTTGTGGTTAACATCATATCCCGAAATAATACAATAGAATGTGGTACTCCATGAAACCTTACCACTTCCTTAATGTATATCCTAGAAAGATAATCCAAAGAGAATCCCTATATGATTTATATTAAGTGTGTTTACTTAGTATGATGATACACTACCACCCATATAGCATTAAATCCATTAGAGTTTTTGGGTAGTCCAATTACAAAATCCATAGTGATGTTGTTCCATTTCTATTATGCTATGGATAACGGTTGTAACATCCCTTTAGACTTTTCCTTTTAGCTTTAACATGTTTTAATACTAAGAAAATAATAATAAATCTATGATATTTAACTTCATTCCATCCCACCATCTCATGTCACTATACAAATTTTTACTTCTAGGATGACTGGATAATGAAGAACTATGAGATACCTCTAAATTATCCTTCATAAAATATAGAACAGAAGGAACCCATACATATATCCTAGACCTTATCATTCCATCTTTATCATGATTAAACTTAGGAACATTCCATTCATTCGTTTGAAGCTCTTCATCTTCCTTCTGTACCTCTTTAATCTTCACTTGGATAGAGGGTTGAACGTTCATTTGAGGAAGATACAATTTTTCCACTTCCTTTAGGATTTATATCTCTATCCATTACAAATCCATATATATTATATATCCATCTATCATCATCATAGATATGCTAGCATTATCATTTGTATGCAAATAATCAACCACCATGTACTCTTTTCAATGGTGGTAATGTATTGAGCAATCGTAATCCTTTATCACTTCCAATCAACTTCATTGATGCTGGTTCAAATCCATATATGTAAAAATATATTTTATACTGTAATGATTGATATTTATGTAACACTTTTATCCAAAAAGATAATTTCTCCATATATATAAGGATATAAATAATGCTTCTAACTCCAAATAATGTGTTGGGTAGTTTTGATCATGAATCTTCTACTACTGTGAGGTATAGGTGATAAAAATGTAATTATACATACGAAAATATCCAAATCCATTCATGTATGCATAAATAATTATCAAAAACACTTATCCTCTATAACATAATGTATGTACAGGTGCACTGACTATCCTTCTATTCAGTTCCTGGAAATTCTCCTTGCATTCATCAATCCATAGGAACTCGAAACCCTTATAAGTTAACATAGTCATTTGATGAGATAGTCATGATAAATTATCCACCACACATCAATAATATCCTGATGACAGAAGAAATCTATGGTTCTCGGTCACTATGGTTGGTCTAGGACAACATTCAATAGCCTCATTATTTTATGGATCTAATGTTATACAATCTCTTGAGATTACACTACTGGAAAGATGATCTTTCCCAACACTTCTATACCAACGGTTTGTAAAAACCGTTGGTATAGCTACCATTTCCCAACGGTTCACCAAAACCGTTGGGAAAGGGTCTTATTTCCCTCCCCTTTCCCAACGGTTCATCAAAACCGTTGGGAAAGAGTCCTCTTTCCCAACGGTTCACCAAAACCGTTGGGAAAGGGTCTTATTTCCCTCCTCTTTCCCAACGGTTCATCAAAACCATTGGGAAAGAGTCCCCTTTCCCAACGGTTTTGGTGAACCGTTGGGAAAGGGTCTTATTTCCCTCCTCTTTCCCAACGGTTCATCAAAACTGTTGGGAAAGAGTCCCCTTTCCCAACGGTTTTGGTGAACCGTTGGGAAAGGGTCTTATTTCCCTCCTCTTTCCCAACGGTTCATCAAAACCGTTGGGAAAGGGAGGGGCAAAATCAACCTTCGGCCAACATAAATTTCAAGCCACCCAAACCTATCCCAACGGTTTTTAAAACCGTTGGGAAAGGGTTATCCCACCCAAACCTATTCCAATGGTTTTTAAAACCGTTGGGAAAGGGCTATCCCAACAGTTTTGAAAACCGTTGGGATAGGTTCTTTAATTTTTTTTCCAGATCTACTAACCGAGAACATTATATGAATCAAAATTTTAAATAATTATGATAATACATATATATATTTATGAAATTATGTTTACAAAGTGATGTTAGCTTAGTGGTTAAGTCGTTCGATTATAAACGAGGGGTCCTGGGATCAAATCCCAGCGGATGTTTTATTTTTGGATTTTATATACCAACGGTTCCATTACCGTTGGTATAGATTTCGTATTACCTATACCAACGGTTTCCAAAACCGTTGATATAGGTCTATACCAACGGTTTTTGGAAAACTGTTTGTATAGACCTATCCCAACGGCTTACTTGGCTACGGTTCTCCAAACCGTTGGTATAGGCTATACCAACGGTTTGGAGGCCTATACCAACGGTTCCAAACCGTTGGTAAAGGTTAGTTTTCCAGTAGTGTTATTTGAACGAAATATGAAATCTTTTTCAAACGAAATTCAAACATTGTAAATTTTTTCAAATAGATTATCCTTCCATAGGGGTTTTAGTAAAATTCTAAAGAGATGTTAATTCTCTTTCATGCACTTTTAATAGATAATAAATTCTTTTCTAAAGACAACTGTAAACTGATTGTGGTAATATCTAAAGACACTATTCATTAAATACAAGAAGATTTAAGAGTAATTAATTAGAAAATAAATGAATCGCTCTGTATTCATTGTTTCCATACAATATATGGAATGTAATCTTCTGTATATCCTGTTTATTTACCCTCACATGAAGATATATAGAATGAAGTACAATTGTGGAAATGTATTGAGCACTGCACATTTGATCAGAAAAGTCATAAATATGTGGATGATGATACTTGTTCCTGATTGTGATCTTATTCAACTCTCTATAATCAATGAAGAGTCACATTGATCCATATTATTTCTTCGTAAAAATAACTGGTTCACCCCAAGGTGACACACATGGACAAATTAATCCCTTATCAAGGTTTCCTTGATGATTCTTCTTCAATTACTTCCTCTCAATTGAATTCATTCTATAATGTGTCTTTGAAATTGGCGTGGAACCATATTTAACTTATATTGATAACTCCAGTTTTTGGTTTCGGTAAAATACTATAAATTGTTTTTGGAAAGACATTCAAAAATTCATAGAAAATATGTATATCAATGATATCTATTCTCTCCCCTACCAATTGACAAAAACCCTTTTAAATGGACTTAAGACATATACACTATATGTAATTTCCAAAAAAAAATCCATACATATCCTCCCCTAGACGGATGATCATATGATGGTTTGAAATTTCAAATGTAACATCCCTTCTTTAATAATTTTTATGGGATATGTTCTGAGAAATCCAATCCATGCCTTTGATGAAATCAAATTCAACCAAAGGAATAATGACAAGATTTGTAGGAAGCACATTCCCACAAACTTCTATCAGAGATGCATCAAATACATAAAATTAAAAAATCATACCAATTGGTTATTTCAATGATAATTCCATATATAATTGTTTTCATGGAATCTTGACACCCATATAATATTATTTATATATTAAAGAGTGGGTATATCAAGAACACAATATGACATTAAAAATTATAGAGTGGATGGTAAATGTATCCTTCATCACATCATAATCGCACATTTCATCAGAAAAATAAATTTGAAGAGATATACTATTATATCTCATCCTAAGAGGTTTTTGACATTGATCATTATCACCATACCATGGGTTTGGAAAGTGTCCAACATAATGATTTTTCTCCTTACACTTGTAGCACTGAATCATGGGAGGTGAATTCAATGATGGTTTTCCCCATTCAAAAAAGTAGCTAACATCATCCCATCACTTTGTAAATAAATTTGTCAATGGCATTCCCATCCACATGAAAAATATTGATAATACCTATTAACAAAATTTCCTCTGTTCTTCTTCCCGCACATAGAGCATAAAGGGAATGTAATCCTATTCTCTTTATGGTTTTTATATTTTCCTTTGAACTCCATCTCTCTCTACTTTTCAAAAACATGAAATTTATACATGACTCATACATGTATTTATTTATTAATTACCTAATGCACAACATCTTCAGAGCAACTAATGTCCCTTATTTACAACTTCCTTATGAGACTTGGCTTTAATTCACTAAATAAACCATCAACCATACTTTTAGGATGGATAATAACTCCTAAAGTTTACCATGAAAGTCTCATGAAATTACCCTCATTGGTATTAATGGATTCATCATCCCTTTGATTCAAATCAAGAAAATATTTCTCCATATTATTACAAGTAATATGAGGAATGTACTTATTGAAAAATAAGTTCTTCAACTCATCCCAATCCATAGATTCCATCTCATATTCATTCTTTTTATTCATGATTAGGTTCCACCACTGGTATGTTTCTACTTATAACTAATATAATTTTAGATAGAAATTCTCTTGCTCTGAACACTGTATATTAGAGAATATAATTATAGTAGTAAAAATCCATTATTCAACAATAAGTGGATCATAAGACCCTCTGAGATATGGTGTAAATTGCATCGTGAAAGACTGAACATAATGTTGTTCCCCTAATTTCACATTTGGATGTCCACCATGATTCATAACATGATAAATATGTGTGATAATAGCAATGAGGTTCTTCATTCTAGCTCTCATATCATTCAGTTAATCAGGATGATAATATTTGCATTTTCCATCACAGTCATTGTTAAAATGGCTCCTTCAGGTACATTCTACTGATTAAAATCAAAATAATAGAGTAAGAAATATTTAACATAATTAAGAACCGATTAATCATGAAATGTAACTTATGTAATGTATACGTTATATGAAATTCTTTAATCTATGCCACTATATTTTTATCCATGTTTATTTAAAAACATATAATTGCTAAATTATTCATCATAGTTTATGAACATTTTGCGAGTTTCTAAAAAATATCCCCCAAGAGTGTCAAACCATTTGTGAAGAAAGGCATGTTGTTTTGTACTAGATTACCCATACTCAATCCAGAAACATCATTTCGGAGCTATTATCTGATGGTATATCTTTTCAAGATCCAAATCCACTTACAATATCAAGAAATGGATGTATTTCATGGAAATAAATCCCTCAAACGTTCTTCAAAATTCATGGACATTTTCATATACCTTTCTTTATACAAAGACTTATCCATAAACATTTCATTAGGTTTATCACAAAGGTTTCTCATCCATGTAACCAAATTCTAACTAAACCGTTCCTATGATATCAACTATAAAGACCCCAATCTTGATATGATTTATCATTAAATAACATTTTTGGATTACATAAAACATATAATAAATAGACACATGTAGACTATTCTAGTATAGTTTATTTTTATACATAGGAACATAAAATGTTTTACATAAACGAGATACATTATCTTCCACTAGGTTATTCTTGACTACAACCCTTCTTAGACACATAAAACATAATACCGATCTTCATAACCTTAGAGAATGGAAACATAAAAATGGGATATATCAAATGCTCAATAAGGGTAATCAAGGGTTACATGTAGGCATAATCCTGAGCATAATCATAGGAGAATATGATTAAGAAAATGGATGAGCGTACCTTGTATATAAAAGATCATAAAAATGACGCATGGAATAAATATTTTAATTTCCCAATACATGAATCATAAGGAAAAAATGAAATTAATACATGAATGAATAACATAGGAATAAAACATTTAAGTATGGTAGACACAAGGGAATATAAAAAGACTTCCATAAAATCCAAGGCATTACTACAAAGACCATATTTGTAGTATAAGTTCGCTCTTCATATGATTATTATAGTCATGGATCAATCCCATGGCCATATCGGTAGCATCGGTTCACTCCTCAAATCATATTGGCAGTAATAGTTCACTCTCATGGCCATAAAAGTAGTCATGGTTTATTCCCCGGAACATCATAGTCTATCTCATTGGATATAAATCATTACCTCATACATTGGAGGGAGATATAGGTCCCACCCATCTCATAATGAAATCATACATAAATTTTCTACAAGCTTGTAATTAATCATATCATAACCCATGAAATGAAATGGGTATTATAAACATGTAATCATAACCTATTGAAAAAAAAATTTCTTATTCATCTCATAATAAACATAACATATGAAAATAAGTAGGTTAAAAAATCATATAACTTGTGAAAGGGAAATTGGGTTCATAAATATCATTCCTACAATACATAATCCATTTGTGGAATGAATATTAATGGAAAGATATAATTATTTCCTCAAAAAGAATCACTAACATAAAATTTTGTTATCTTCGATGGTAAATAATGTTTAGAAATCTTTCAAAAAAACTTGGGGAAAATATCCTTTCTTCAATTGGAAACTCTTTTTTTAACATAACAACTTTTAATCATTATTTTCTTTCAGAATAGATTTGAAAACCTAGAAAGGATTATATTGAAATAATAAAACATTTTCAAAATATTTTTTCCATGAAAATTGGACTCAATATCTTTTAAAAACATTTTTTAAAACATTGTTTTTGAATAGAATAGATTTCTGGACTGAGAGAGAGAGACAGTCAAATTTTACATAAAAATGTTCTCATATATACCAAAGACTGGAAAAATTGTACTAATATACAGATATATCTTGAATAAAGATTTTTTAAGGAAACTCATGATAGTACATGAGATATGGGTCAGAATATTTCATCTAAGGATGGATAAACAAAAATAATCTCAAACAGTGATGAGATAGTCTCAATAAACTCATATAACTTGGTTAGAGGGAATCGTACTATCCATGAAAGAAAAATAAATTTGATTAGTCATAAAATATCATGAATGAATTAAAATTCATGAAATGAACTATAAAATATATGTATATAGACCTCAAAATATAATTTAGGTGCATAACATAACATGATTTTGAAAGAAAGTGAATTGATACAAAAATATTTTACAAATTCTGTAACTCTTGAAACATGAACCCATGAAATAAAGACCACAAAATAGATATGTGAATACCCGAAATTTTATTAAAAAAAATAAATTTATGGTAATTAAATACACCACACAAAAGTGAATAGTGGTAAACAAAGCATGTATATCATAAAAATAAATGGTGAGATGAAATCCCTATACCTTATAACTTGACTTTCATCGTAATCATTCGAAACAAAATTATAAAAAAAATAAATATATTATGCATAATTTAAGGAACTATATTATTTTATTTAATATCATATATTGTTTTATTATGACCGTATATTACTGTCTTGTTAACCATCCCATGTTTAGATTTCACTTTGGGTAATATTCTCTTTGTTATTCATATGTGTCTTAATTTGTTATATTGTTATTCCTTATAATTATATCATGATTACATAATTTAAAAGATGATATAAATATAATATATATCAAGTATAGTAAGATTATAAAATTATATAAAATATATAACTATGAAATGGAATACACCGTTTATGGAGATGGTAAGCCATATGTGCGCATGAACATTGTTTCCATTATTAATGTTTTATTGAAAGAAAGAATGTAAAGAAAATATGTATATATATATATATATATCATTATTATAGTAAAATTATTATAACATTTATATCATAATAGTTCACAAAACACATCCATAATACATTCAATGTAGTGTGTGAACGAGCCATGTTGCTTTGAGGGGGAAGTAGTCCACACTTACTCAAACGAAATTATCATATTCACACAAAATGGAATGTAAAACGATATGTGTTGTAAAAGTAATACATAATAATAAATAAAAAATAAATATAAAATATATTACATATAAATAGATTTTCCATCATAATGTGTACCCTGATAGGTAGTATGGAAAATCGAACAATCGTCATTTAATGAGGCAGTAATTCACCATACACATAAATATTATGTTTATAACCCATGAGATGATGGTGTTTGTAAGTATATGTAAATCAAATGGCATGAAAATTAATATTATAATAATTATACTAGATTTTTTATATAGTCACAATGAAATGAAAGTGGAGGGGTGGTGAAATAAAATAAAATAGAGGACTTGAGAGAAGATGTTACCTCTTAATCGGTTAAATCATTTTGGTTTGTTCCAAAAGTCTTAATTTGATAGAATTATCACCAAGCGAAGGATTCTATAAAAAATGGAGGGATTTTGGGAGATTATTTGGGTATATATTTTCTGAAAAATTGGCTTGAGAGGATTGAGGAATTGGGAAGAAATGATCCCTTCTATAGTGAAGGAGGAGTGCCAGTCTTGTAAATTTTTTAAGAGAGAATTATACCCATAACATATTAAATGTGGATTAAATAATAGTAAATAGTTGAAAAACTATATTTTAGGGTCACTATATGGCCATATAATGGGGTTTTGACAAGTTTATTGGTT
This sequence comes from Viscum album, assembly GCA_963277665.1. Classification (NCBI taxonomy): domain Eukaryota; kingdom Viridiplantae; phylum Streptophyta; class Magnoliopsida; order Santalales; family Viscaceae; genus Viscum; species Viscum album. The sequence goes on along the minus strand of OY728153.1, from coordinate 876,433,172 downwards.
TTTTGGGTCTTAAATTTAAGGTTTAGTCATTTGTTAAGCTTAATTTTACATTAATCAGTGTCATTACCTTTAATAACATTCACTAATATTTTTTTCAAAAAACTATGTTGATCTTATTATACATTATAAATTTTTCTTATTATATATATGCAATCCATTTTTTGAAATTCCAAACATAGATGTCGCATAAATTTATTTAAAATTAATCATATAGTTGGGTCAACAATGCTAGTTTTTAAAGTAAAACTTATCAAAAGATTACTATGTTTTCATATACAATTTAAATTAAAAATTCTTTAAAATTAACCAAATTGGATTAATTAATTAAAATATTATATGATTGAACTTTCAAATAATATTAAAATATAATTTATCCTTATAAAATAATTATATGAAAAAGTAGTTTTGAATAAAAATCCCGTATTTTTCAGAATTCATCCAAAACTAAAGTTTCTGATAAAATTCACAATAATTTATTCAATGATAATTAATACATTCTAAATATAAAAATTATTTTTATTTTATAAAATTTAATTTCTAATTGTTTCTAAAATTTATTTTTAATATTTTTCATAGATGGACATTAAAAGCAGTTTATTTTAGAATATGATATTTTAGAACATATAAAAAATTTACCATAACTTATATCACTCATTATCCAAATGTTTTATTTCTATAAAAACATAATAAATAATATTTTAATAGTAGTTACTACTATTCATATTACAAACATTAATGGCAAGGTTATAATTATCACATTTAAATAATTATGACAAGAAAATGATGTTTCGTAGAAACTTAGATATTGTGTTTAATGTACGATAAGTATGTATTTTTTTTAACATACACCGATTCAATGTCACCTCTAATATATGTCAATTTGATTTTGTGTAATGTAGCCAATTTGGTTCAATGTGAATGTAATGTTTGACTTAGTGCATTTCAAGATATAAATTAAAATTTACTCTATTTAAAAACGGTCCATAAAAACTCATGGTGTTACACTATATTCCCTATTTTTAACCTACTTAATATAACCTCAATATATCTTCCATTGACCTGGAAAAGACTGGGGATCAACTTTACATGGCCATGCTACTAATGAGTATGGCATTTAACCCACTGACGAAAGGCATCTCCTCCAAGAAAGAATGGAACTGCAATTCCCATGAGCCCCAACAACACCACATCAGAACTAAACATCCCATAGTGATTTGTGTCATCCCTAGTATGCCATCCCCATGTTCCATAAAGGTCCTATAAGTAAGAATTTAAACTACAAGGAATCTCAATGGTCTATCCTAGATGACCCAAAATCAGGTGATAAGATGTTTCGAGCGAGAATAGAAAAAGTTATATTACACCAATGTTCCATGCTCAAAACCCTATACTACCGTGATAAGAAAATCTATGCTAGAATCCCTTAAACCAAAGTTTATAAAAGGTCAAATCTCAATGACCATATACTATAGAAAATTGATAGTCTATCTTTTAGGACCTTAAAACAGTAAGAGAGCTGATACTCGTTATGATGATAACCCGATAAGGGAATCATAGGAGAAAGTAGTGTCTCCGCTCATAGGTCATAAAGATGGTTTAATATAAGCTATATATATCATCTATAAGATATAATAGGTATATAAACTAGTTAGGATGAAAAAAATAAAAATAATCAAGATAAAAATCCATTTCTATTCCAGCTAATACTTTCTCGATATTGATCATTGGAAAAGAAAATTATAGAAAAATAGATAAAAAGAAAGAGAGCTTGTTGGTCCCTTCATATAGCATTAGAAAAATATAAATTTATTCTCATTAAGTAAAATTATATAGAAATATGTTAAGAAATTTTAACTTCATGAAGGATACGATTCCTGAACTACCCTTGTATATCAGAAGATCCCAAGAATACTAGAGAATGTTCCCCATGGAAGAATTTCATGTTAGTGGGAATTCATGAACATTTCTCAAAGAGTAGATTGTTGGGAGTCATACACTCAAATCCAAAAAAATTGGATCAATTTAGTTTTACGCACAATGTATGGGTTTCATGGAATATTCTTGAAACATATCCACCACAACATGAGCCTCTTCTAGAGATTCCGTCAAGAAATTGTGATATGTTACCTCCTACATATGGGATATATCTATGTAACGACATTGATCATAGATTTCTAGAATAATTTACCTATGTATCATATTCATGATATTGATCTGAACTGTTCTATATTTAAGAACAATGTACATCCTAATTCCTAGTGACATCCCATATCCTTACACTAGATATAGAAACAAGTTCAATTCAACCTAATCCCTTTTCCATAATAAAATTCATATTTCATCCAATTTCAGGGTAGTCGTTCCCCAATCAAGGCTACATCCTATATCAGATTCATCCAAGCATTCATGACAAGATTTACCATCTTCATATCTCTTAAATGTTCTTCAGAGATAATTAGGATAGACCTTCTCTTGATTTTTAGTATCATCGATCGTTAGTTATTCAGTTATGCAGAAAAGTGGCCTATGTTTACCTTATAATCAGATTATTTTCATTCCAACGATTCACATTCTGAGGTGAGAGGGGATTATTTAGTCACCCATATTATTGCATCATACACTTTTTTAGTTAATATTTCATGTTATTAAGGACTATAAAGAAATAATGATAATGTTTTCATTTAATAGATGATAAATGGAATTATGAGGCGATACACTTTGGACCCTTGTATTCAACTTATAATTTTATTCCATGTATTTATGAAATTTATTATGAACCATAGTAGAAAAATATAATCATACCACTATCCAGTCCGGCCACTTCTTCCATGGGTCCATGTGGGACCAGAGGTTAACCAATCCCATGGGTAGTCGGCCTGGGCTAGCCAGTGGACCAGCTGAATAAGCATAGATCCCGCAAGAATCGATTGAGCCTATATATAGGAACCAAACTGTGCAAGCCCACAAGAATTCATAAACCGAGTGACACACTCGGTGGACATAATTTCATGAGGGAGATCTGATGGGTATGGTACAGGTGCTGACCTCATTGCAATCTCGAGAAATAGATGTCAAAATGTGGATTATATAATTAAGTAAAGGGGGTGCATGATTTCTTTGGGGGACGTGATTTTTTCATAGTGATAAACCCTGGATCATCCAATCATGCCTCCCATTGATCTAATCCATCTGATAATGCCATCCACCTATCACATTCATCAACATAAACCAATTGCCAAACAAGTTAAAATAAATACAATCCCACACATTAGAAACTAGAAATCAACTAATCCGACATTGTGAAAAATTCAATTTAGAATTGTCATCCTGGTAAAGGAATCCTGCCTAAAATAGTCATCACGAGGCCATCAATATGAGGCCCAGATCAAATCAAATTAATGAATGCTCCTTAATTTTCATGCTTTTGATGAAACCGAATACATAGTGAGAACTAATAATGAATGAAGGTAGATGTCATGAGATCAGCTACCAGTTCCTGGAATACAACACATAATCATCCACATATCATGTGACCAAACAGAAGAAAAAAAACTAAAAACATAGTGAAAATTTTAGAGACCACAAACTCTTCCACCTTCAGTTGATTTTACAACCAAATTAACATGGATTTATCTTATAATGGTATGTCATTTTTGAATATCATGTAAAACCCTCCACCACATCACTAGTACACGCACCACTGATATTATACAATGTGGCACCACCCTTGGCCTCTAGAAACCTATAAAATTTCTTCTACCTTCACAAAAAATAGAAGAATTGAAGTAGTAATTTAGAAATATATAAATTATGGAAGGTGGAATAGAGTGTTTTTATAGATCATCCCAAAAAAACTCCCCATATAATCATGATAACCTTCCACATTATCTTTTGATGATCAGGCAGTCGCAGGATGAACTAAATGTCATGCAACACCTGGTTCTTGTGTAGTGTTCACATGATCACAGGATACCCGTGAGGTTTTGTAAATTCATAATGTATTACATTCATCTATGGATATAGTCCTACATTAATTCTTAGGATTCCAAGACCCCCTTTGTATCTTGGTATTTGTAGACCACCCCATCAGATTCAAAGAGTTCATTGCAAGACCCCATGGAGGATGTGTGATTATTAAAAGGTTTTTGGGGTTTGGATGGGATTATCATGTGCGCATTCCGTGATCATATTCCTCTGATCAAGTAATTTGCATGATGGTGTACGATAGTATACAACAATAGATATGTAGGCCCTCAGTGATGCAGTGTTTTAGGACCATATCCCTGAAATCCATACATCAGTATACATGAACCTCGTGACATTGTGGACCCTCAGTCAGGAAATTCACAAACATGGCCTTATATAGGGTGGCTTTATCAATAAATGAATTTCACAACTACATTCATGGGGAGGAAGTATTGAGGATGTAAACCCCATTTCAATAGGTGGTCCAACAATCCTCAGTCGATAGCCCCTATGTGAATATGATGCGCTAGTAGGAACCACCAATGTGCATCCATATAATCCCTCACATGATCCTTTGGAGATCAATTGCTCATATAGTGATCATGTGACCATTTAATGCAAGCATAGTGATTGAGAAAACACCTAATTTCTCTATTGAATTAATAATCCACACCCCGAGACTCATGATGGAACCCCTTATATACCTCTTGGTGCAGGGTTTTGGATATTCACCCCTCCCCTTCTCCATACAGTGTCTACTAGAACCCATGCATGAAAACGCTTCAATACACATCCCCCAAACATGACCACAAAAACCAATCAGAATTTTTTTTACAGACTTGTGAATTGTATAAATAATTTAATTTCATATTAATCAATCAAGAGAACATTTATCAGCCTATATATGGCCTCAATCCATTGAATAATTCAATGGAAAACCCTTCCATATCCATGCATCCCTATGATTAGGAAAATAATTGTCCACATATAAATAAGGTATGATAACTTTGGGTATGCACGTTAATATATGGGTAAACGGGGACCATATACATATCCATGAGACTCTACCAAATGAATGGTTCAAGGGCATATGATCATGAGAGTCCTCATAGAACTCGAAAAACCATTAGGAACCTTTGGAAATTTCACTTTGACCATGATACAGGCCTCATAAGAGTTATATGGATCTCACGACAACCCTTATACATGTCACCATTATCATAAGACAACCTAGATACATGTCAAGTCAATCAGGCAACATACCTTTGCCCGATCTGGGTTATCACAAGGCAACCTACAGACAAATTAGGACGATGTCACTACTGCTTATTGACATGTCAGCATAATCATGTAATTGTCTACAGACATTCCTTCATAGACATGTAAATGTACAAATACATTCAATATTAATCATGAGGCAGTATATATTCTGCCTTCTTTGATCTTGTGTAGGACCCTAGACATGTATTCATTAAGTAGGAAAATATCTTTGATATTTTTTCTTTGCTCAGGCTATGTCATATTAGGTAAGTCATTTATTCATGTGCGAGACCCCAAATATGTGTGTTTTGGTTATGATATTCATCTTGTACATGTTTCATTCACTCATTCATAGGCATCTAATATATTATAATTTATTAGTTTCACACCCTTGGATGTGTCTAGATTATCAGATTGATGCCCTTAAACATCAGGAAGACAATCCAAACATATAGAATCGATGGCCTAGATATGTTTTGAAAATGCATTATAACATGCCCACCTTGTTCAAAATACCTAGTTGGACTCATGACTTATAGAACCTATCCAAGAACCATTGGTCGGATTCCAGTTAAATATGGGAAGTTTCCTTTATGATCTAGGGTCATTCACTCCTGTCACCCTGCCAATGATATGCTCTCAGTCAAACCTCTCATGGACATCACCATATCTATTTAATAAGTTAGAGGATAAAAAATGAGTATATCAATTGTATATACTTATAGTGTAATACTTGGCTATGTGGGTAGCCTCATAGTGTAATCCCCAACCCAGCAAGCAACCTCATACTGTAAACCTCATCTAATGACATAATACAATATTCCATCATTAAATAGGAAATCCATCTTGGTATAATCCCCTAGCAGTGCCAAAATCTTAGTGGTAATAATAATATCCCTGAGGATGATCATCCTCTTTATCCCATCAGTGGGTTAAAGGATGAACTGAACTATGAGAACTCTGATTCCTACCATAACTGGGATTCATATGGATCTTTTATAATGCCCAAACTCAAGCAGTCATTCACTTCGATATTGTTCATAGCATGTCCTAAGTATCCCTGACTTACGGGATTAATTTATCCCATAGGTCTACCATCCATCCCCAACCAACAGCATATGAAAAAAGGACTCATACATGGGCATGATTTAAAGTGTAAGCCATAATCCTTCTCTCGATTTCCTCAAACACATCAATGGGTTGGGAGGTGAACTGAACTATGAGAACTCTATTTCCATAGATAATTTGGATACTTAGGTAACATTTCTATTTCACAATATCCTTCCCATATTTTCCATGATATGGGTAATCATTCCCCTCATAGGGAAACATTAATGTGTATGCATCATTTGGATATCATACCATAGAATGTGTCCTATATACAAAAATCTATTATTTCACAGAACGAGCGTGGAACATGTTAGATTAGAGACCAGTGATGATTATATCAAATTCATGTATAGATTTACCCCATTATGGGACCAAAATTGGGATGTAGGCCTGATTACATCTCGTCTTAGCTCAAGGACCATATAAATGATGAAGCTATCTCGGGCCTCCTTATAATAATAAATCTTATCTGAGGCCTCTATTAACATATATTTCACAACACAGATACCCAGTATAATAAATATATAGACTCTGGTGGGTATTATAAATACAATATGTTGGATACCTCATCAGGGTCTAAGCCCAATATTCACATCCATACCATATGATGTTAAACTACATTGATGGGTCCAGTCATATGTACAAAAACTATGGCAAAAAACTATGTGGTTTTTTATTCTAGTTTCCAAAGATATGTAGGATTAATTATATAGGTTCAATCCCATATCCATGAAACCAACCATATTCATTGAAAAAAATAAACTCCATAGTGGTCGAATTTCTACATAAACCAAAGTAACCTATGTTATAATAGAGTGATAGAGAACTTGTGACATGCATGAAATTGATCCAATATATACATGTTCATAATCATGTGGTCGACACATGGGTAAAAAATCATGTATCAGGGTCTGGGAAGGATTTCCCAAAAATAGATGAAATCATATATAATGTAATGGATTAGGAAACAGTTCTCACTTAAAAGGGTGTGATGAGCCTAACCTTCTATCCTCTAGATCAATGTATGTCACTAGGTGGTTTTGGGATTAAAAACTATATTTATCTCATTCCTTTGGAATGAAGGTATGTACCTAGATATGTATAGGGGAACCATTAGGAGTTTCTTGGGAAGAAGAAATAGATAGAAAACCCGATGTGAGAAATTGGGTGAGGCCTTAAACCCTCCCTCAATCAAATCATCATGTGAAACCCATTCCATACACTATAACGTAATGAAACAATGATATATACATCGGATTTATTAGAGAAAAAAGTGGATTTAAAAAACAAGGGGAGATCGTTTAAGGATGTTATCTTCTATTCAAAATAACTCTTTTAGATCACCTAATAAGGATCATAAGGTTGGTATTTTTGGAATACCATCACCAATATATAGTTAAAAGTGTCTTTGAGAAGATTAATTGCCTATTATTGGTCATGATAAAGATCTGAAATTAGTGTAAATAATAGAAATTTGGGGCGTCGTTTTGTATGTGGGGGGATAGGTACTCTGGGGTTTCCTTAAATGATTAACATATAAAAACATTATTCTGAGGAAAAATGCTTTAAAATGTAAAAATAATCAAATATACTGTACAATTTGGTAAAAATCACATAATCCAATCTAATTCAGATATATTTCTATTTTTTCCATAGCTTATGGTTAAAACCCTTAGTAAACTTATTTAAATGTTAATCACAATAATGATTTTTCACTCCTAACAGGTCAAAATTTAAATAATATTGATATAATTTGCTCACAAATATACATTTGATGAAACTGTTAACCAAGACATATATGTTATTCAGACTTTTAGGATTATTCATCTTTTATAATTATATAGTTAAATATTTTTTTCACAAAATATCATTAATGGAATTTTTGAAACTATTAATTTTTTTTGACTATAATGAAACCAAAAATAATATGGAATATGAATATATTCCATTAAAACAACTCTAATTTATCATATTAATATAAATGTTTTTTGGATCACTATAATTCACTCATATTATATGACTCTTAATATTTTAAAATCTTCTTCTTGTTAATTGATAAAATATTGTGTTTTTAGTGTGTCTGAATTTAAAGTAGTTATGAAATTACTAAAAATTTGATGAAATTGTACCTCAATAAATTAATTTAATTTTGATAAAAATACTCAATCAGGCTATTTCATTACTTTATTTTATCCCAATTTGAATTCCTAATTCATATTTAAATATAAGAGTGTTACATTTTTAATTTTTCAGTACATTAAAAGTTTATTTATGAATTTTTCATGTATACTTATCCCTAAAATAATTAAAATTAAATAATAATGTGATTGGGATAGAATTATATTCATTAAATAACAATTTATATGATAAATAGTTACATTTACAATTAGTTTTAACATAGGTTGATTAAATTTACAATTTATCTGTATGATAAATTTTACCAGGACTACTTTTAAAATTCATAAAAATAAAAGTGTAATATATACCAATTTTGATCCCACTAATTCCAAATAGCTCATCGATTTTTCATTATTAAATATTTATATGTTTCAGAATTTTATTTATAATATGTGCAATAAAAATATGAGGAATTGTTTTCAATTAATTTTTTAAGAAAAAACCTTTATTTGTTCCTATCTCTAGACTATAAATAATATTAGATGAATCTTCATAATGAATATTAAATATATGTTTTATAAATTTCATTAAAATATTTAACTAATTGTGATTAATTTAATTAACCATAAGAAAAACATATTTTTTTCATAAGAATATTTTTTTAGAAAAACTACTCTTTTATTTTCACATGGTTTTATTTTTTATTTTGAATTAATTAATTACTACTAGATCCATTTTTTACATTTTTAATCAATATTTTTTTCTTAATTTTATTATTTATATTCATACCCACCAATACAGTGGCCATAAAATAACTATAAAATTAGATTATAACTTTTTAATAGTACATTATATTTTGTTAACCTTGGTTGTGTGTGTAATTCAAGTTATCCATTTAATAATATTTATTTAAAGAGAAATTTACTCTAAAATCTCTAGGTGTTACATTATTTTAAAATAAAAATTTATTATAGGATTGATTGTATTTAAAATAAATATGTTGAAATTATATGATCTATATCTCAAAAATCTTCTATATTATAATATCTAGTAGTTTCTTCAAAAAATTATATTTTTTCAATTTATTTTATACTATCTAAGAAATAAAAGGCTAAAATAATGTTTTCAAGGTATACTAAATTTATATAGTTGGGTGGCTTTTTATTCTATATCAAAAAAAATATTAAAATTTTTTCTTGAATTTTTTAATATTATCAATAGAATAATAAAATAATTTTTTTATATTAGGATTATTTATATAATGATTCAAAAGGAATCCTATTATTTTATCCAAATGATGGACTTTTGACTTATTACCAAAATGTGAAATTAATCATTTTTTAATATTTAGGACACAAACATCTTTTTTCAATGTCCGGACTAATATTTTCTATAAATATTCCTTTTTGAATTTTCTATGTTTAATTTCAAATACATAATATTCCCTAATAGTATATAAAAATTTTTATTTTAAAATAGATATTTCAAAATTAATATGGTATTTTTGTAATTAAAAGTTCATTAGACTTTTAGATATATTTTTTTTATGAAAATGTCCATTTGTGTTACTTATGATTACCATATTTGTTAATTCGCGGGTTTGATTATGGTTATGATTTTTTAAAATAGATGGGATTTATTTTTTCAAAGGCTATTCAATAGAAAATTGAAAAATGATTCCATAATATTGTGTTTTACTTATGAATGGATTATTATTAGGTGAGGAGTTGGTGCATTGAATTCCTCCAATGATATGAATAATTATTAATGGCTATTATCTCGAAGGATACATATGAGTTTGTCCCAATCCTATGATAGGGTAAACAACATGATATCTGAATCCAGAAGTAGTTACACATGTGGTTGTCCATACATAACTTTTTTTGAATGTCTTGGTGGATTTCCTGGTTATAAATTTCTATTTTTATTATTATACACCACATTTAATTCCATTATCACTAACATGTTCTTATTCTTCTGATATGATCACATAGATCTTGGTTAGGGAGTCCTCTATAAATCATACATTTTGTATATCCAAATCCATATGGTTTTTGAATAACTGGGTATTATTTTCAAGTGTTATGCTCATATTTGTAAACCCTAATTTTCACATTATAAATACATATGATCACTAAAAAATGTCTCCACTTTCCCCAATACTATGAATGAAAGCTAACTATATCATATGTTTCTTTTTCATAGATTGTGAAGAATGTTTTTTAGTTCGGTAGGACTATTAAGTGTAATATCTAAAACGATATTTTTTTTTAAAATTGTGAAGACATCTCATGGAATAAAATTTATATATATAGTATCTAAAGAAAAAAAATCATTATTTTTCTAGAAAATGTTTTTTATGATATCTATTGAATATTCATCTAACATAATCTAATGTGTATGTATTTAATGTTTGGGAATCCATGGTTTTTATTAATGAAGGATTTTTTAGAATACGAATAGAATATGTTAGTGAGAACCCTTATAATAATCCTACTACAAGAGAATATCAAATGTTATGGTAACTACATTTTCATATTTTTTCTAGAAAATAAATCCCTTCCTATACAATAAAATACCGACATGATTTTGGAATATATGAGAATATTGGTATCTGTAATGAATATGATGGATTTATTATTAACTCAACCATCCCCAGTTCATAATTAGTTGTCATAAGACTACACACCTACAGATTCTCTTCTAAGGGGTATGTAATGGCTATTTTACCTTTTCTTCATGAACCATTATGAATGATTTGGATATATAATGACCATTGGTGATCTAGGTTAAACCATAAGGTGTTATAAATTGAAAAGAATGTGTAATGATTCAGAAATCTGATGTACTATAATTACAACTACATAAGTACTCACAATGATTAACTTCACTCACAAAATGGTTTATAATTTTATTTAATGGTGGGAACGAGAAGGGATCAGGTTAATTATGATTTTGATTGAAAAAATAGGGATTATCCTTATAATAAACACAATTTTACAAGTGATGGAACTTTAAGAACATTTATATATATTTATGTAACACTCTAAATCAATGAACCATATTGATACAACAACTGAAAGAAGTATGTAACATTGTAAATTTGAGTGATTCATTATGTAATAATCATCTTCTTTTAGTCAATTTTTAAGTCTAATTTTTTCCGAAATTTAATAGAACATTTAAAAATATATTTTTTTGTTATTTAGTGCTTCAAGAATGAAATTAAAATTCGTTCCATTTATCATTTGTTAGGTGATGAATATAGATAGTGGAATCGTATAAATAACATGAGGAAACATGATGAAATAGAATCTAGATAGTTAGATTTATTTAAGATGTTATTTTTTAATTTGTAACTTCCTAATATTTTTCATTAAAAAATCAAAATTAATTTTTTGAGATAAATAAGAAGGGATGTTAATCTGATAGTGCATATTAGGAAAATATTAATAAAATTTAAAGGTATTCTTCTTGTATTATTATATAACCTAAAATGAAATTTGATTGATTATATGGTGAATTTAAACCAATTATCTCAAATACGTTAGCTATAAGGGTGTATAGTAGCTACGAATAAATCATTTTCTACAAAATCAAGGAAAAAATGGAAATTAGAGTCACCCATAAATCTCATTATTTTGATAATAATATTAGTATTGAATTCATTTTAAATTCAAATAATGAAAATGTAGGAAGGAAAAAGAGGGTTCTTTCTTTGTGAATGATGCATAGAAAAAAATATAGAAGGAATATTTATGATGGGAAAATTAAATGGTTTATGTATGAAAATGTTTTTCATCGAGAAATCAACTTGAATAATTATTAGAAGATGTACGATCATGATGTTAATGTTGGGAATTCTCTATATAATTCACCACACATACTAATGTTTTCTAAATAAATTAATTATGGGTATTATTCCGTCCAATTATTTAATATTATGGTTAATAATAATGATCGATGTTAGAAACATATTAATATTGAAAATAATGGGAAATATCATATGGTTTGTATAGTTTATGTGCATTATGAGAATGAAATGGTGAAAGATACACTTACCATCCAATCTAAACATTTTAATGTCTTATGTGATATAGTTTCATCATATACAATTATATCTGATGAATTTTCTATGTATATAGAATTATAACCTAAAGGATTATATATTTAATTAGTAATGAAAAAACATAATTATATGATGATAACATATCCAGTATATGAGTCATCTATTATATTTCTTTGTGGGATTGTTCCACCCAAAAATATTGTTATTCACCCCTAGATGAATTTATTTTGATTTTATGAATTTATTACCTCTATTTATATATAGACGATATGAATTAATATTAATTTGTAGTCATATTTAATATTTGGAATGTTCCTCTATAAATTTATCATTGTGTATATTAATAAGAATAATTATTTGAAATTTCATTCATTTTCTCCAATGTTTTGTGTGAAACCTAACATTAAAGGTATTATTATTATTCATGAATTTTTTTATATATTTATTGAATACATACCTTTTAATCCCCAAAATCAGGAAGATTATTTTTCAATATAACCCATGTCTGGTGCAAGAATTATTTTTCATTCATCATATAGAATGGTCCAGAATATGTTGCAAAAATTAAGGAAGAAACTCCCGAAGAATCTTGATAATTGATTAATTCAGTCTATTGTGTCACCATTGGTTCACCTATTCATTTTTTAATAATACATATGGTTCAATGGGATTATTCACCAATTATTAATAATTTAAAAATGTCAACATCAATAATATGTATCTTCTGCTCTATAATGATTTCTTTTCTGATGAACTATGAGGTGCTGAATATTTTTCCATGACTTAAGTTCAATCTATATATCATCAGGTGAGGGTCAAAATGAAGGATATACCCCAAAAAACATCAGTATGAGGTATGGACACTATAAATTAATATTCATTCAATTTAGAAATAATTATTTCCATTTTATTATTTAGTACTTAATGAATAATGTATTTTTAGATTATGTAAATAAATTTTTTAGTCTTTTTAAATAATATTATTATATACTCTAAGATAAAGGAGTACCATGAACATAACACTAGAATCTAATAAGTACCATGAGAAAGGAAAAATATATATTCCAAAATTAGAAATTAGGAATTATTGTACCATAAAGTATCATTATTCTAACATTTTATAACTAGAAAAGGTATATCTATAAGTCCTTCAATGGTGGAACTAATTAGTCATTTCCTTAGTCCAACCTTAATGAGTGAAGTCCATTTTTTTCTTGTATTGGATGGATATTAATGATGCTTTGTGAGGAATTTAAATGGTCTATCTAACCCACTCTCCTTGGTAATTTATAATGGAGTTAATTTTCTTTGTACTGATGAATGTAAAGAAAATTTCAATGATATGAAGAGATGGATTGGCGGTGAACATATAATTACACTACCCACGAATTTACTAGGGCTTTTGATTTATATTGATTCATTAATTAAGAGGTAGAGTTGTGTTATTATACCGAAAGATACATGTATAGCTTAATCATATCTCTAATTAATGGTTCATGGGAATAATTACCCAATTATTGATTTTGTTTTATCCATGGTAATATTTAAATTAAATATTTTAATGAAAATCTTTTCAGATAAATTATATATATATATATATATTATAAAATATTATGGTATATTTTCACCCAAACTAAGTTGAATATGAATGAAAGAAGTGGATTAGAGTAGATTAAATATATTGACTATTCAATATATTATCACCCAATTAAGGAGAAATGATGTACAATGCTTTATGTCAAAATGATTATTATTTTTTATTTATTTTGGCGATCAAAAAAATAAAATATTTATGGATTTAAAAATTATATACATTGAAATGCTGAATATAGGGGAGAAATATTATAATAACCAAATGAGAGTTCAACCTTCTATTTTTTTAATGATTAATGAGTCACAGAAGTAAGATATAGAGTTGGAAATGAATATAAGACATTTTAATGAGTTTCTCCTTGATTGTGATGGAATTATAAGATTCAAGAATAATATATATCTTCAAGTTATACCAAAATTAAAGGATATGATGGATGAATTTCAATCCCCATAATTATATATTTATCCTAGAAGTGTAATGATTTATAACATCCTTAAGGATAATTTTTGGTGGTATGAAATGAAGAGTGATATAGTAGATTATGTATCCTAGGGATTGGTATGTAAAAAAACATAAGGTTGAGTTGAATAATGATAATGGGATACTATAACTATTACTCATACCTACATGGAAATTCAAATATTTCACCATGGGTTTTATTATAGGACTCCTGAAGACATCAAATGGGATTAATGCTACATGATTTGTATTTTATTTCCTTATAAATTCATCACATTCCATTACAGTCAAATAATACTTCATACTTTATAATCATTCCCAAATTCTTATTAATAAAGTGGATATAATTCCTAGATTACCACATTATATTTTATATAAAAATTATTTTTTGGGTTTTTTCAGGGTTCCAAAGATATCTTCTGCATGGTATAGATATATATTTTATAATTATTAATACTTATCATCCTAAAAAATAGCCTCATTCTAAGAGGACCATCCAAAACCTAGTAGATATTCTAATACCAATACCCTTGTATTTCAAATTTGGTTGGGAAAACCACTATCCTATTTTTGAATTTTTCTTACAATGTTATCTTTCACTCGAGAATTTATATTGATCTATATATATCGCAATATGTAAGTAAGAGTGGAAGTAAAAAAGTTTTGGGATGATTTTGGGGAACAAAATATTTTTGGTCCTAAGATTTCTATGTAATTGGAAACTAATTATTAATCGGTTCAGAATTGAATGATGGATTATTGGAGTCGATAGAAAATTTATACTGAAAATTTATGGAAAGATCCATTATTCAAATATGGTGAGAATGTATTAAATTATGTTCTATATATAAAAACATTATATGACTTGGAATGATGAAAAACATCATCCCTAATTATATTGGACCCTTTGAAATTATTGACTGAGTAAGGATGGTATTTTATCACATGGCTCTACAACCAAACCTCTCTCATGTTCTTAATTTGTTCCATTGTCTCTTGTGAGGAATTAAATACTTTATTAATAATATGTACTGAAATAAAAGTTTGAAACACCAGAGCATGATCTTTCATATGAAGAATAAATTACGGTGAAACCATAAATTTGAGAAAACTACCTGAGAACTGAAATATGTTATGATGTGTAAGTATCCATGTTTTTTTTGTATGAGAGTGATATAATCTCCAAGTCAAAATTTATTATGTGTGAATAATATAACACCTTAATATTTTATATGAATTCTTTTGAAATAAATTTTACTTACTGGTTAACTTTCTTTAAAGATAATCTATAGTATAAATATACCATAACACATTATAAACATTATCACAGAGTCATTGTATTAGTGTATATGAATACAATTAAATAGATTGTTGAATATATATATATATATATTCTTTAATTAATTTCAATGTAATGATTAATGCCTATGAAAAAATAAATAATTTTTTAAATAAACATTCCATGATTAAAAGCCCCTTATTTAAATGTTTATTTTTTTCGATAATAAATATTTATATATAGATCATAATATGTAAATTTGTTTGGTGAAATTTATTTATAATTTATGAATAATCAATTTTATAATATTTATCAAATGGTTGTGAATGAATATAAAATTGTGTGAATGTAAAAACAACTAATTTTTTTGAGAAACGGTATTCATGAGTGCAACATGATTTTAGGTTCAGAAATTAAATAATTAATTGTTTATTCATGATGTTAAAAAAATATATATAATATATACTCAATAAAATATTTTAATGTTCAACTAATACGTCTTTTTAAATTATTTTCATTGTGTTTTGTTCGTTTATTTTAAAAATATTTTCTTCAACTTATAGAAATTGAATATGATAAAATGTATTCCATATTAATAAATATCATTTAAAAATATGGAAATGAGGATACATTAATGTTTCATAATAATATATAGTATAAACAATAAAACAAATTTTCTGCAGCTATAGATTAAATGAGTTTTTTGGTAGGGGTTAAACTGAGAGATATGGGTAAAAATAACACATATACTTATATAAATATTATTCTATGAATAGATTTATGTATTATATTGAATTATAATTTATTTATTAATCATATGGTTACAAATTCACATTAAATACACATTATATTATTTATATACTTTTGTAAATTCTATGTGTTACCTCCACACATTTATAACGGGGAGCCTATTGTCCTCCTATATTCAAAAACATTAAGCACTATATCCCTGACAAGATATACCTAAACAACAATCTATATTATTTATATATATTTATTACATTCTATTATTACCCTAATAACATCTTAAAATTCTTAATGAGATATAAAAATGAGTTTTAGCAATGAAGATCTAACCATCTCACCCGACTCTTCGAAAGTGTGTTTTTACTTCTGCATCCTATGAATATATTTGATCCATAATAAAATAATGAATTCAGTTTTTCAAACATAATTAGATTAAATTATTAATATTATTGGAATTTATTAAACCAATTTTTCTTAAAATGGATAATGAAATTATCATATGTATGAACGTATCTAGTACCACCTCCACTTGACGATATGATTCATTTTTACATCACTTCCTTACCTTAATCGTTAAATTGAAAATATAATGGATATGTATTATATTTCATAAAGTTTTTAATTAATTAATGGAAAAATAATATTTCTGTTTATTTCCTTATATTCATTAAAAAATGGAAAAAAAAATTTCATGTGTACGTAAAAAATACATTTCCTGAAGGTTGAAATTCATTATCCAATCTCAATATTTTATGGATGGCCCTAAATTGTTTTATTTTGAATATGTATGATATTAATATATTTTGTATAATTTATTTTATTATGAAACCATGATCATGTTTAAAGGACCATAACTCTTAAACTGAAATATTCATAAAAAACAAAATAGTTGCCACTAGGAAACGATGATATTAGTAACGATTTGTCAATAATAAATGGATGAAATATTATAAGTGGGAAATATATGATATTAAAATTATTAATATATTTCTTTTTCATATTTGAAATAATTAAATATTTATTATAAAAGTATTTATGGAACTTATTAATCATGTTGGACTCAATATGATAGTTTTTCATCTCACTTTTTTGTGTGAAACAAATGCTATATTAACCACCGGGTTACTTTAATTTGGAATATATAATATAACTTAAATAATATATATATTTTTTATATTTATTTTAATGGAAATTAATGATTCATTTTATGTTTTTTATTTCATGGTGTTTTGATTAAAATGTTACCCATGTGGAATGGGTTTTATGTTAATATTTCATTATTTTCAGGGTTTTTTCGTGCATAAATTGCCAATAAATAAGGTGCATGATCTATCTCGACAAAGTATTTTATATTTTCTTATCCTCTTGTTTGTTTTTATAAATTAATTTTTTACATTTAATTTGTTATATATATATATATAATCAAACCCCCTATTGAATGTTCTTGTGGGAAACATCAATTATTTCTCACTTCATCTTGGAATCTTTCCAAACATGTATATATTTTCATTAAAAAGCTTCCATAATGTCACTAATATAATTAAAACATTACATAAACTATGTTTTAAATATATTTATATTTTCTATATAATATTTTAAACGAAATATTCATTTTACTACAAAACCTCATACTTTGAATTTTTACCCTACATTAGGACTAATATTTAATTTGATGATTCCAAATATATTTTCCACTGTTACTTTTAATGAAAATTATTTTCATTTTATTCTATAAATTTTTTTATTTTAAATATTTGATATCAAAATTAAAATGTGGTTTTTATCAAGAAATCAACCATTGATATATTTATAATATTTTATACAATGAAAAAATCCATTGATATATCTTATCCTTAAATGAAAATACGACACAATGATACCATTTTTTATATAATGTTTTTATTGCGTATGATTATGATAATTAAATAGAGATTAAATGAGTTATATTTTACATGGGATAGGCAGTAGTTGAATTATAAAATTTTTCTGGAACTTTTGATGTATATTAGTGTGGATTATTATTATTTGATGTGTGTTTCTATTATGGTCCTATAATAAAATTGATGATGTTTAAATTTTATGCTATCAAAGTGCACATCGTAGGTTTTACCAAGACTCTAATTGGGTACATGGTAATTTTCCAATGATTGATTCAGGTACATAGGGGGTTAGAAAAATCATGATATGTGATAAATGTCTTAATGGGTATCCTTCATATAATATTTATATTATTATGATAATGAAAAAAATCACTCCTATCAATAGGAAATTTTCATTAGATTTTGATATAGTCCCATAGCTCTTCAAAATTGAATCTTATATTAATCATGTTTGTTAAACTCCTAATCTAAATGATTTATGATTTATTATGTATGGTTTTAAAAAATTAAGCTCTTAATCTCATTACCTTTTTCTATTTTATATTACAATTGATCATTCACTGATATCTCTAATTTTTAACTATTATATGCATTTATTCCCAATTATTCTAATTTCTTTTTTCCATAAGTTGTAAATAAAGGTTTTAATATAAGGTATCACTAGGAAGTGTACTATACAAAATAAAATTTGTTGGAGAACCAGCATGAAATAATAATATTACATATCTAGTCTTCATATAATCTTACATTTCTTTTTCTGGTGTGTGTATTGTTGTCAGATATATAGACCTAGTCATAACATGTGTGGATAAAACATAATTTTTTAGAAGTATTCACCACATTATGAATGTACAATCCCTTGACCATAATAGATTAGTGTATTTGGTTTCATGGAAACATAATCTTCTATTTTGGTTAAGGATCATAAAAATATCTCATAATGATCTTCCCCTTTTGTACACCATCTTAAGAAAACTCTTCATAAAATAGTGAAATGAAACATAAGAAATAGGTGTGGTAAGATGCTCCATAAAGGTAAAAATGGATATATGTAAGAATAACATGAGAGTAAGGCTATGAGAAAATTATCATTACATTAGAGGATCATACAGTTTATATCAAATATCAAAATTATCAGTTGTGGAATAAATATTATAGTTTCATCAGACAATAATCATAAGTGATTCAAGAGTATACATCTTGAAATAAAAACATTAGAATTATTCATTTAATTGTGGTGGAAACATAATCATATGAAATTATTTCCATTGTATTCAAGGATTATTTTCCCAAGCCTCATAGTGGAATGGGTTCACTCCCCAAACAATATTTGTAGTCAATGTTCACTCCCAATGTATTCATAGTTGAAAAATTATAATACTGAACTCTGTTCACTCCCCATCCCAGAATTTTTTGTCTCATGATATATAAATTTTACCCTCTGCATTGGAGGGAGATATAGGTCCCAACCATATTATAATTAAATCAAACATACATGTTTTACTAGATCATAAACAATAACATCATCAAACATGTAATGAAATGGGTATCATAAACACGTAATGATACAAAAAACATGGGAATATATAGAGATTTAAAACTCAATTCATCAAATAATATCCCATGAAAGGAATTGTGATTCATAAGAATATAACATGTGAATGAGAAAAAAGTTTCATAAAAAGTCAACCCATAAATGGGAAACAGGTTTCATAAACCACATTCCCTCAAAACATAATCCATTCAGAAAAACGAATATGAATAAGTCCCCCATTTAATATTCTCATTAAGGAATGAGTATCAATAACATATGTCATTATATAGAGAAAATAATTTTGAAATTTTTTAAAACATTTCATGAGTAAAATGTTGATTGTTCCTTGAAAAACACTTTTTAAAACATAAAACATTTTTGAAAAAAAAGGTTCATTGAAAATATCACTTATATCATATAAGGAATATTTGAAAAAAAAATTTATGATGAGCTTAATATATTATTTTCAAAAAAATTATTTTTTTGGAAAACATCGTTTTTAAATAAAATAGATTACCAACCGAAGAGAAAAGTAATGTAATATTATCTTGAAAACGCTTTAATGATAATCTCGATTACCAATGCGCGAAAGAGTAAATCTATAAACAAATATGTCACGAATAACCATTGGATAATAAAATTCATGGGGGTTCATGAGATATGGAATATAATATTTCATCAGTGGATGCAGTAATCAATCCCGATAAATGATGAGATTGTAGTAATAAATTATTACAGGCTTGGTAGATTTTACTCTCAATAAATACGAGATCATATAATTTAATGAAGAATAAATTATCATCAAATAATTATATTAATTATAAATCATTTTAATTGTCAACATATATAAATTGTTAAATAATGTTAGTGCATAACATAAAATGTGTCTCAAATTAGGTAAATTGAGAAAAAACCCACCTTATGATTTTGTAACATTTTAACCATAAACCCCATGAAATAGAGATCATAAAATGGATAGGTAAATACCAATAAATTTAATTCTATGATTAATTTAATACATTCTTAGGTAGCATGTACAACACTGAAATGAAACAATTCATGAATAAGGCATATGTCTCATATAAATAAAATTGATACAATAAATCCCTTTACCACATGATTAACCTTTAAATCATGACATCTATGAAAAATTAAAATAATTTTAAACATTTTAATTCATTAAATAAAATTAATTCATGATTTATTATGTCTTATGGAAGTATATACAGCACACAACAAGAATATGTGGTGAATATAGCATATGCCTCACCTAAATAAAAGTGAGATGAGGAAACCATTACTATAATTATTGAATTACTTTATACATATTTGAACCTCCTATATATTAAATAAAGGTTTATTATGCATATACCATAGAACAATATTCTTATATATCCTACCATGTTTTATTTTATTATGACTTAATAATACCCATTTATTAATAATTTCATGTTAATGTTATATTTCGAGTAATAACGACTTTGTTTTTTTGTATATATTTTGACTGGTTATTCTTGATTCTTATATATAGATCATAATTTACTTAATTACAAACTTGAAAACATTTTTTAAATATAATATGTAATCATAAAATAATTATTTATATTAATATATAAAATATATTAATATTAAATGGAATACATCATTCATGGAGGCGACATGCTATATATATGCATGAACGATGTTTATGTCTTCTTATTGTATTGAAATAAAGAATGTAAATTACAATATGTATTTATATACTATAATTAGGTTATAAATATAATGTCATATATATCATTACCATTTTCTAATCATATCCATAATACATTCCACGTTATGTGTGAATGAATCACATCACTTTGAGGATGCAGTGGTCCATACGTCCACAGACGAAGTTATCATATTCCCCTAAAATAGAAATAAATAAGATTTGTGTTATATAATTACTAAATAATCATAAATACAACATAAATATCATAAGTATTATTTAAAAACAATAATTACATCATTATCCCCCAACTATGAATGGTTGTAATGGAAGAACAAATGTAATTAGTTCGTGAGGTTGTAGTCCACTGTACACACGAATGATGACTCAGTATTCAATATGATTGATGGGAGTGAGTGTTTGTTTATGTGTGTGTGTGATGAATATATAATATACAAAACTATCTATATTTAGGATACTGATTATATTATATAATAATGTAATAAGAGTAAAATATGGGGTGAATAAGGAAATAAAAAAAGTGCTTGGGGAAGGATGTTACATCATCTTTGTGTAACTACTTCTCAATTTCACTGAAGGGATTACATGGGTGTCTTTATAAAAAATGTGATCACTTTAGGATTATGGGAGGAAGTTTGGTCAGATATTTGGGAAGTTTTTTCCTAATACAAAGGGTCTTATAGGTGTAATAAAGTTAAGGGGGTGAGTTCTCTTTTTATAGTGGTGGTGTAGTGGCATTCTTGAAAATATAAAAAGGTAAAAACACTTGATAGGTATCTCATACATCATGTTCCTCTGAAATTTTTCCATATTATATCAAAGGGTTTATATGGTCTAAATATATATATACAATGGATTTTTGACATGTGGGTGGGTTATTTGGACCCTTATTGTTTAACAACTAAGTAAACTCGTCTTTGTCATAATCACTATAATTACTTTCAATTACATTCACTATAATTTTTTACCAAAATTAAATGTTAACATACTAAATTGTATTAATTTTTTGATTAAAATTATGTATTACAAATTTTCAAATTCTAGACCAATATGTAGAAGAAGTTAATTTAAATTTCGCCATGTGGACGAGATGATACAACAAGTTTTTAAAGATAAAAGTTCAAAATATTGAATCCTTTTTCTATTAAATTTCAATGCTAAATTGCATATAATGTCCTACATTATATTATTTTATGTATTAATGACCATATAATATTTTAAAAACAAATCATACTATAAAAATAAAATTGATGAAAATGTAGTATTCAATTAAAATTCTGTGTTTTTATTATTTGTCAAAAAATGATACTACTCAAGAAAATAAAAAACAATTACCCAATGCTAAAATATACAATACACTTTCAAAAATTATGTTCATTTTTTAAAATAAAATTTGATAATGTTCCAAATATTTGATTTTAAAAATGGGCTCTATTAAAAGGAGGCAAAACTAACTTTTAAGAAGAATATATTTTATTATGTGTAAAATAAGATTTATTCTTATATATTATATAGAAAAAAATATGAATGTTAAATAGTTAAATATTTATATACATATATATATATATATATCTTTAAAATCATTTATAAAATATTCTTTAATTAATTTATTGATGTAAAACAAGTTTAATTACAAAAATATAGTTATTCTTTAAAATATTTCCTATATTTTCAAAACAGTTTTATTTTAATTTAATTTTTTTGTCACAAATTAATTCTTATTATATACATGTGTAAAACATATTAATTAATCTTATTCATACCATCCATTCCAATGGCTGGATAAAAATTATAATAACATTATAATAATAATATTAATAGTAAATTTTAGTATTGTAAAACCGGGTTTCTCATGTCATTCATGTTATTGAAGGAAATCATTATTATGTTGAACATAAAAAAAGAATATGGTTACCTATACAGAAGATAATATAATTGTTCAGGTAGTGACATATTAAGATGGTGTTTCGTGAAACACAAAACAAACATAGTTATTTCAATAAAACAAGTTATATTTTCTATTTCGCGATATTCATTATATAGAGAAGATTAAATTAATTCAAAAAATTATATTTCATAAAATATCAAGCTGTTACATTGTACACCCCCCAAAATTAATTTCACCCTCAAAATTATAATGGGTTATAAAATTTTTAATACATGAATGCTGTTTTCAATAAAACCTACATCGTAAAAATAAATACTAAGATGTCATTTAAAAAGGGAATGTTGGAAATATAATGGTTTTCTAATGTAACACATAACTAGGTTTCCACATAGAATCATATAGGTGGAAAGTGAAAACATGTGCGTGGAAGATAAATATAATTATAATTTACTGATGGAGAGTGATATAGAACATGTTAAGGAAAAAATTAATGATCAAAAATCCATAACCAAAGGAGTCATGAAAAAGGTCATCGTTATCATCCATAATGAAGGTGACATGACTTATTTAAGAAACTTTTTCAAAAGTTGATTAACTTTCCTTAGAAATTATACTTACTTTATTTCAGCAGAACCATTCCCTTTTTCGTGCCTTGTCAAATTTTCACATCAACCATAATTCCAAGTAATTAATTTTATTTAATTTTTCGTGAATAATTATTAGATCATGATATCCATAAAAGAATGATAGTTCATTCAATATATCATTATCCTAAAAAATAGTTAACAGTAGTTATATAATATGTGTTTATTATGATATGGTGAGATAATATATTAATATCTAAAATGTCATATGAAGATCAACATAAACCATCCCATAAATGGTTAACCTTAAAACTCTTCCAAAATATTAAACTCCAAAACATTATATTGAATTTTAATTTATTTTCCATAATCTATTTAACATGAATTCTCCATATATCAAAATGTATCTATTATTTTTGACATGATAAACATGTGAATATCATCATAATTAATTCTATTAAAACCTAATAATAAACTAAATTACTATTAGTACTTATTGAAAACATGCATGTTTTCTTATTCCAAAGTTTATTGTATGTATTCCTTAAACCCAAAAACTATTAATCTTCATCAATGATAGCATAAACCACTTTTTCAATAAATTATTAATCAATTCGAAGGTAATTTGTACCGTTCAATTAACTTTATCCAAACATTATTATATTAACATCAGTATTATACTAATGTTTATCTTACCCATAACCATGTGTTTCCGATGAATATCTCTTTTCCATATAATCACATTTCCCTTCCATGAAAACCATTCAACATATTCTTGTAAATCCTTAGTGAAAAACATAAACTAATAAATCCTTATATTTTTCGTAATTGTTATAACATATTATTTAATTTCCAAAACATATACATTTGAACAATCAAACATTATACATAAACCATTAATCAGGCTTCATCATCTTATACCTTAATACACCTTCATATAATATGAAATAAAAATCATGTCTTAAGTTTAATCATCCTCAATATAAAAATTCATCTAACGTTTAATATAAAAATAATACTATTAGAACATCCCATACCTTACACATTTTATTTTTGGTATATTTATCTTCACTATTATAACCAATACTCATACAATCGTCTGGATTATCTTCATGATATTTCAACTTAGGACTTGAATTTATATAATTCCCATACCTTCCACATCTGAAATATTTAATGTTAACCTAGTTCCTTCTAGTTACACCAATTGACTAAGACCCAAATTCATAGTGTGAGAAATATAGATCATATTAAAAAACAAAATAGTCATGAACAATTTCTTATGAGATGAATAAATATTGAAATATAATATTAAATATATAACACCTTATGAATATCCTTATAGAAACATCTATAAATATCATTAAAAATATACTAAGGGATTTCACTTCTATTTTCCCAACCCATTTTCTAAAGGTTGACTAAATATTTTCATTGATACCAAATGTTGTGACCTAGGATTAACATATATAGATATTACATAATTTGATTTGAATATTTTGAACATTACAAAAGTATATGTCTGAGGACCATAATATATTACTGTCTTTGTAAACATGATAATATATTCATCTATCATGGTGAATTATCTTAAAAATATCCATTCAAGATATTCAACTTTTTTACTCCTACATAAAACAATTCTTCATAACATGGGGAAAGTAAACATAAAAAATGATTGATCATATATGTTCAGTAAGGGTAAACAAGGAATATATATAATAATAACATGAGGATAATGGTATTACAATATGATCCTAGAATTATAATATCATACCCTACATATCAAATATCATAATCAAGAGTCGTGACATGAAGATTATAATTTCATTTGACAAGAATCAGGAGGGAATAAAGATAAAATCCTTGAAATAATAACATTGGAATATAACATTAAATTGGGGAAGACACATAATCATATGAAATTATTTTCATAATTGTAAATTCATAATTCCAAGGCCAACTTAGTTGATTGGGTTCACTTCATCAAACCATCTAAGTAGTCATGGCTCACTCCCATGACCATTTTAGTATAAAAAGTCAATTACTGAACTAGGTTCACTACCCTTTCCATCCATGTCTATCTCATGAGATATAAATATGTACCTAGCACATTGGAGAGATATATAAGTCCCACAAATCTCATAATTAAATCAAACATACATGTTCCACAAGATCATAAATATTCAAATCATATCATATGAATTGAAATGGGTATCATACACAAGTGATCATATCATAACATATGAAAAATAGATAAGTTTCATAATCATTAAATCAATGCATAACTTGTGAAACTATTAGGATTTAGTAATCATATAACTGGTGAAAGGTAAATGGGTTTCATAAAAATATAACCCGTGAAGGAGAAATAGTTTTCGTAAACATCATTTCATACAAACATAAACCATTAATAAAAATAATATGAATGGAAGTGTCACAAGATATCCCTCGGGGCCCGGTCCATGACTATCCCCAAGCCTTCCTTACTTAGGCATGGGGTTGGTGACGAGCACCGAAGGAATTTTCCCTAAAAATTGAATGAAATTTCCTTTATAACCTATAAACACATGCAACCAAGCACACAAAAAGATACGAACACAAGTCAACTATATAGAAAACCAAGTGTTGAAAGTATTAATGGGTTGGAATACAAGCCCAATAGTAATAGTACAAGTTCAAATGATATACAATACCACTAGAAAAAGAATTGAAGCTACTGGGTTGTCCTCAGGGTTTCTACCTGAAGGGTAGGTATAGATCGCCTCATCGGAACACCATGTACACCCATCTCCTTTGCGTACTAACACGCTGTATGGTCCCCCTTTGAGCACCATCTAGTCCTAGTACTCTCCTCCTCAATCAGCATTGTCTATCGTCTGCATCCAACACAATGAGATACGGGCATAGCCTGTGAATAGGTGAGTATAACGATACTCAGTAGGGACCCCGAGACCCTCAAGGTCTAACAAAATCCAAAAACGATAAACCATAAATCATGAAATCAAATTTCATCCCTACTTAGGTATTTGATCATACATATACCTAAGTTATCAAGTAAACTCGTCTCAATCATGAGGAAAACACAGAGTCCAACATAATGTCAAAAGCTCAATTGTTCCACAGAGTTAGGATAACCATGAAGGCAATTACCAAACATGTATGCCAAATAGAAGAATACCACCATGGTATTACCATAAAGGAAAGAACCACACAGGTACAAATTCATCAATAATAGGTATAACTTAGGTAAGCTAGTAGAGATGATTAGTTATAGCTACTAAATCATCTTACTCTGTTAAGAGGCTCTGCTGCTGAACCACACAAAATCTCGAGGAGCTGACCCACACAGGATCGCTCGGAGCTGACCCACACAGGATCGTTAAGAGATGAACCACACAAGATCGCTAGGAGCTGACCCACACAGGATCCTAATGAGCTGACCCACAGAGGCTCGCTAAGAGCTGACCCACACAAGATCGACAGGAGCTCACCCACACAGGATCGTTAGGACATGACCCACAAAGTATTTCTAGGAGATGACCCACATAGGATACCTATGAGCTGACCCACATTGGATCTCTAGGAGCTTACCCACACAGGATCGTTAGGAGGTGGCCCACACAAGATCACTAGGAGATGACCCACAGAGGATTGCTAGTTAGTCTTCTCATCACAGCCAGCAACTGGGTTCTTGTACTAGACTTGATTTTCACCGGGAGGGTCTGCACCCTAATCCACTGGTCGATACTCAAATTTCCATGATTTCCCAGGAAGATGTATCTCAAAGGTCCACCATGTAATAGGGGTCTCAATACAACAGATGGAGAATCAATCGGATGCATGGTCTGTAAGTTATTATCCTTTTAGTCCCAAGGGCCCGATTCGATTCGTGCTTGATCCAATCTGATCGTATTCCAACTATATCCAAATATCAAGTGAGATATACTCAAAGGGACCATCACACTCCACGATTTCCATCGCCACTGGTGGTTCATTAAACAGACTTATGGTGCCAAAGATATGGTCGAAAGAGTGTAAATGGGTTGTAGTGGGTCCAAGTCCGGTCCGACCCAGTCCAACCCTGCCTGGGCTGACCCAGTCTGGGTTGACCTGACCTGACCTGCTGGGTCCGGCCCTGCCCACAGGGTGGCTCGGCCCGCTGGGTCCGGCTCAGACCGTGCTGGGCGGCCCATCCTGCTCGGCTGCCGGAAGGCCGTGAGGGGCTGTGAAGGGCCACGGGGATTCGGTCGCGGTCGGTGTGAGACAGCGGGGCAGCACGGCCACGGGGGGTGTCGTGAGGCCGAGGGGGGGCTCAGCAGCGGATGACGTGAGGCCTTTGGGTAGCTTGGACACGGGAGGCACGGTGCCGCGGGGTGGCTCGGAGGGCCGAGGGCGGTGAGGCGAGGCCACGGGGGGCACAGAGAGGTCGCGGGGGGGGGGGGGGGGGGGGGGCGGCTGGCTGCGGGCGGTGGAGCGTCGTGGGGAGTAGAGGCCATGGGTGATGGCAACGGTCGTGGATGGCAGAGCCACGGATGGCGGGGGCCATCGGGCGGCTCCATTCCCTTCGTCACATTCATCGCCTTCATTGTGGTTGATAGCTGTTCTTATCCATCGTGAAGTACACAAGAATTATCCCAAGAAATTTGGAGAGGATCGGTCATGTTTTTTTGGCCCCCACTATTCGCATTAGAGTGGTAGCTAGCAGCAATAATACTCGAATCACAAGAGTTTCAAGAACGTGTAAGGGAAGAGAATTTCGAACAACCACCATACCTCGTTTGATTATTCAACAGAGGTCGCAAGGAAGGAGATTACGTCGTTGGGAATAGATGGATGTGAGTGATGTCAGCGCTTCCTCGATCATCGGTGGAGATGTTCCGCGTTGGCGATCCTTCAATGGATTTTGGAGAATAATTCATTGAAGGGGAATAATTCTTCATTGGAGAGCTTTTCTCCCAATATTTCCCCTCTCCCAAATTCCCCATAATATTCCATGTAGCCAACATAATAGATTATGTTTTCTATTTAGTTTGTTGGCATAAATTAAAAAGGGCTTAATTAATTATCTGAGTTTGCATAATTAAAGTTGGAGGATTTGAAGAGGATCCCCCACATTTAAAAGGACGTTTGAGAGAGTTTATCCTCGACTGGTCCCCACCACCATAACCTCTCATGGGAGGTTTAGGTTTGGTGGACCCCACCTCTATAACCTCTTATGGGAGGTTTTAGTTCAGTGGTCCCCACCTGTGAAAAATTTACATTAGAGGTTTCAAAATAAAATGTTACTCCATTTTATTTTATTTTATTATTTCACGAATATGTGAAAAGCTAACTTCCACCCTCGACATACTACGGTTGAAGTGAAGGTCTCCTTAAGATAATACTGGAAATATGAGTTCAACGATGCCCTCATATTTCAATTCTTAGCACCAGTTCAAAAGTTTGAAAAACCTGCTCGCACGTTTACTTAACGTACTTGAAAAGAAGTTCATAAATTCATTCTGGGCATTCTGGGCCCCGTAATCATGTGCCGTCAATTTTCGCGGACTCCTAAAATTCCCATATATTTAAAAAAAATATACATAGAAATTATGGGTCTTTAAATTCTCCCCACCTTAGGTATTTGTGTCCCAGTAATCCATAACTCAAACTAGGTAAACAAGTGGGGGTATTGAGCACGCATCTAAGCCTCCTGCTCCCATGTGCTCACCTGGAGGGTCCTATGCTACCAGCAAATGCGCACCAGATGTATCGACCTCCCACAATGGACCCTCTCCTATCGATCATCAATATCAACTAGAACCTCTGTAAATGTTTCCACATCGTCGACATCCAGATCACCATGGTTGATGATGTGAGAAGGGTCGTTCACGTATATCCTCAGCTGGGATACATGGAAGACGTCGTGCACCTGGTGCAACTGAGGTGGAAGAGCTAAGTGGTATGACACATCGCCAACATTGCTGAGGACCTGAAAAGGTCTGATGAATCTCGATGATAACTTGCCTCCTCATCCAAATCTTCGTAAACCTCATCGAGGTGGGACTCGAAGAAGGATGTGTTCACCATCCTCGAACTCCAGAGGTCTCCGTCTCCTATGGGCATTAGACTTATGCCTGCTCTGTGTAGTCTTCATCTTCTCTTGGATAATATTCACCTTCTTTGTGTTATCATGTACCATATCTGGTCCCACTAGTGCTGACTCCCCTAGGCCATTCTAGCTCAATGGTGATCTGCAAGGTTTCTCGTACAAGGCCTCGAAAGGTACCATCCCAATGGTGGAGTGATAACTGTTATAGAATGAAAACTCCACCAATGGAAATTTATCCTCCCAGCCATGACCGATGTCGGGGATTCAAGAACGCAACATGTCCCCAATGGTCTGAATGGTCCGCTCAGTCTGGCCATCCGTCTACAGATGGAAGGCGGTGCTCAAATGAAGTTGTATCCTGAAATCCTCCTACAACCCCTTCCATAGCTGGGAATTAAAACATGAATCATGATCGGATACAATCGCCGAGGGTACTCCATGTAGTTGCAAAATCTAATCCACATAGAGGCTTCCCAATATATCTACTGAAACCTGCTCTCTGATCGGTAGGAAATGGGCCGACGTGGTGAGTCGGTCGATGATCACAAAGATAGAATCATGACCTATGGATTCACGTGGAATTCCTTTCACTAAGTCCATGGATATCTCATCCCACTTCCACTATAGAACCTCTAAAGGTTGAACCAATCATGCAGGTACCTGATGCTCTGCCTTCACATGATAACAAGTGTGGCACCGAGAGACAAACATGGAAACTGCTTTCTTCATTCCCAGCCACCAGTGATGTCTTTGGAGATCCTGGTACATCTTTTCCACTCTTAGATGTACCGCTAGAGGGGAAGTGTGGAGCTCCCTCATCACTTCCACCTAATGTGACACTGGTACCACGGTACGTCCACTGAAGAGGATGACATGCTCCCCACCTTCAGAAAATCCATCAGGTGCTTGTCCTGTGGATATCTGAGTACGTCGAGTCTTGCAGTCAGTGTCCCCACACTACACCTCCCCGAATCGCTAAAGAAGTGGGGGAGTGACTATAAGAGACTGAAGGAAAGCTGCTATGTCACGTTCCACGAAGGATACCTGTAAAGTGGCCAACTATTCCATTGCGTCACCTAGAAGCTATATACCAGATCTCCGGATGAGGGAATCTTCTACAAAATTCCCCTTCCTAGGAGTATAGACTATCTCAAAGTCATTGTTCTAGAAGAACTCAACCCAACATCGATGTCTCATGTTCAGTTCCTTCTAAGTGTAGATATACCTGAGACTCTTGTGATTAGAGTACACTATAAAGTGCTCACCCCTCAAGTAGTGTCGCCACATCGTCAAGGCGAAGACCACTACTACTAACTCAAGGTCATGGGTAGCGTAGTTCTACTTATGTGGTCTCAGCTGTCAAGAACCATACATGATCACTGCTCACTCATGCATCAGGACACATCCTAGCCTGGTCCCTGATGCGTCGTAGTATACTACGTACCCTAATCCCTCCTCTGGAATCCTCAAGATTGGGGCACTCTCTAGCCTCTACGTTAGCCCCTAAAAACTCTGCTAGAATCTCTCCAAACACATGATGGGTTTCCCGTTCTTCGTAAACCTGGATAGTGGTGCTAAAACTATGGAGAAATCCGGTGCAAATATCTGGTAGTATTCGGCCAAACCCAGGAAACATCGTACCTTCATCACACTCCTAGGTGGCTCCAAAGCAAGTACCACCTCAATCTTCATTGAGTCCACTAAAACTCCATCCATCGATATGACATGTCCTAGAAAGTTAAATTCTCGAATCCAGAACTGGCACTTAGAGAGCTTACCATAATGTTTTTGCTCTTGATGTGTGTCCCGAACTACCCACAAATGGTAGGAATGCTCCACCTTAGTAGTCGAGTAGATCAGAATGTCGTCAATGAAGACTACTACTATCAATCAAGGTATGGCTGAAGGATCCTATTCATGAGTCCAATTAACACTGCTAGAGCGTTGGATATGCAAAATTGCATAACCAAGAAGTCATAGTGGTCGTAACAACATCTGAAAGTCATCTTCTACACATCACTGTCTCGCACTCTAAGCTAGTGCTAGCCTGATTTGTGGTCTATCTTTGAAAACTATCGTGCTCCCTTCAACTGATCAAAGAGGTCATCAATCCTCGGAAGTGGGTACTTGTTCTTCAATGTCACATAGTTCAGGTTCTGATAGTAATAAAAAAGTATCAATTTACCATACGCCTTCTTGGTGGACAAAATAAAGGCTTCCAAAGGGGAAACACTTGGTTGGATGAACCCATTCCCCTATATGTCCTCTAGATGTACCCATAACTCACGATGCTCTGCAAGAGCCATCTGATACACTGGATTAGATATCGGTGTCGTCCTGGGGTACAATTCAATGTAAATGTACACCTCTCTATGAAGAGGTAGACCGGGAACATCATTAGGGAAAACATCTGCATACTGGTCCACCACTACAGGATAACTCGGACTCTCCACATCAACTGCTCCGAGGGTAAGGCTATCCAACTGATGAGTTATCGTCTGCACCCTCCTCCATGTAATTTAATCATGTGCTACAAAGGCTCCCTTCTCACTAATGAATGTAAACCTTGTCCCATCTGTGCGTACACACTACACTTTGAGCCTAATATAGTCAATCTGAGCATGGAATTTAGATAACTAGTACATACCCAAGATGTGGTTGTAAGGCCTCGACACTACTAGTATGAGATCTCAATCGAAGCTCTCGCCTCCTAAAGTAAGCTCACACTGCCGGAACTAGTGTGTAATCGTCGAATCCACTCTTCTAGGAGTCTCTAGCCGTAAGGATGGAGAAAAAGGCTCCATCAGATTCTCTGAGCTCCGTATAAGGGCAATGGAAACAAAATAATGACTGACACTTGTGTCTATGAGTACTGCAGCTTAGGAGGAATAGACATAGATCGTACCTTGTATCATCGCTAGAGAACCGCGATTGTAGGCCTTAGCTGCCTAGAGCTGGGCTCTCCCCAGTAGACCTGCTTCCTGTGGTCGAGGTGGAAGTCCTGGTGGTGGTGGTGGTAACATCTGAAATCGTTTCCCACCATCTGCTGTAGGCCAGCTCCTCTGCCATATCCTCCTGCTCCTTGAATACCTCCTAGGTCGAATCTATGTCTCTGCCCGGGTGGTCCCTCAACTTTCTACTAATCATCCGTATGATGGGTTGGATAGTTACGAGCCATGTGACCATATCTGCCGCATGCATAACACAACCTGCTCTTGGTATGATTGGCTCTGTCTCGGGTACCCTACACAACCAACCCCGAATCCTGTAGTCGTCCAACCATAGGTATAGTCCTCTTGGACCTCTGCAACATCTGTCTGCTGCCAGCTGCAGAAGAATCTGCTATGTGATGTCCAGTGGTGGGTCTCGCTATGGGTGACTGCTCACCAAGTAAACTCTCTACTAAAAGGGCTCTCCTTAACACCCCCTCCTGAATCAGGATGCTGAGTGAAATCATCAAAGCCCTGATCTCCCGCCTTCGTCCCTGCTCGATGGTTCGGGCCCTGAATAATGGGTCTCGCACCATATCTATGGATTAGCGTGAGAGGTTAGTGAACCTCGTTGAGTACTGAGCTATAGTTATGTTTCCCAGTTTTAAATGAAGTAGCTCTTGTATGTGCACATCGTGAATAGTTTCTAGGACAATCTCTGTCCGAAATAGGCTCTCGAAGTTTTCCCAGAGAAGTGTCACCTCTTCGTGAGCTTGGAGCATCAAGCTCCACCGTCTTCCTATTGTTTCCTATAGAAGGCTAGTGGCAGGGATCACCATTAGTTTAGCTACTATCTGAATCAGTCATAAGACTCTCACCATGGTCTCTAGCCAATCATCAGCAGCCTATGGTTTCGTCTCTCCCCTGAACCTAGGTGGCCTTTGGTGCTGGATCTCGTGCAACGTCCTCAAGCGGTGTGCACCCTCTGCTCCTGGGGATGATGGCATCAGTGGCCCAATGTGTAGAGACCGAAGCTTGATGTACATGGACATTACATTACTTTTGCGGAATACTTAATACATAAAAAAACCAACAATCAAGGATCATAATAGTTTAGTGTCTTTGAAAACTCAGAACATAATCTTCTAATCATGGTGAAAGATCTTAAACATCTTTCATAAATATCTTCCCTTTTTTTTCTTACCTAAAACCTTTCATTATATCCTGGGGAAAAGAGAACATATAAAGTTTGAGCTTAAATGCTTAGTAAGGGTAAGCATGGATAAAATAAAACAAACCATATACATTTTAACTTTAAAAAATAAAAATAATGTGTAAACATCAAAATCTTGAGCAATGACATAAAACATGGCAGTACATAAGGAATAGATCATAATGGAACATCAATCCTAATAAAATGGTACGAGAATAAAACAAGTAATTGTGGTAAACCAATAAGCACTTGATATGATTTTCAAAGTAGCCAATCCATTATTTCTAAGACCATCATAGCGGACAATGTCCCTTACTGAATCGAGTTCACTCCTCGTTCCAGTCCTGTATCACTGAACCGGATTAACATGTCTTTCCATCCATGTATATCTCATGATATATAAATCTTTACCCAATGAATTGGAGGGATATATAGGTCCCACCCATCTCATAATGAAATCATTCTTACTTGTTCCATAAAATATAAATCATTCATCATAACCCAATGAATAAAATGGGTTTCATAAACATCATCCCATCATAACATAATCCATATAAAACAAATAGATATCATTTCATCAATACAATAATCAAACCATGTAAATAATAGAGACATTATACTTGAAACATAATCATACTAAATAATGACATCTTAGATGGAAAAAAGTTTTGACAAACACTTGAAATGAATTATTGAGGAAAATATCCTTTCTTCATTAAAATAAATTTCTTTTCAAAAAATTCCATCAAATTTTAAAAGAAAAGAATTTTGTTGAAAATAATCATGAAATCTTGTAGAGTAAGATTCATGAAAATAAGGGTTTATGAAATCATAAAAATCCGTTCATGTCGTATAAGTTAAATAAACATTCTTCACGTACTTTTTCTAGAAAAGTCAAAAAGTACCTTGTATGGTAAACAAAAGAAAGATTCCTCACATACCATGCAGTAAAAGAAAAAAATGTGTAAAAAGTACATTAATCATACATGAAACCATTTTTCGAAAACAGGTACATGGATGATAAATATAACCCCAGTAAATACTTATGAATAAACAATCTCAGATAAAAACGAGATTGGAAAAGTTAATCCTTACCTTATGTCTGATATGCATCGTATGTTTCCGAACCTCCTGTATAATGATTTTAATAATGTCATTGACTTATTACAGAATTATATTCATTGTTATGATATTATATATGGTCATTTTCTTATCTTCTTATTAGTAATATTTCATTACTACTTTTTATTCGAGTGTTCATTGCCAGCAATAATTTTTTTTCCATTTTCTAAAGCCGGTTTAAGGGGTTGTCGGTACCCATTACACCAAAACACCACATCCGTTAAACCGATCACCACATTCAAGCGAAATAAAAATTTCATATTTCCTTATCAAACTCAAAATCACCATAAACCGCCTCGAGCCACGAGCAGCGCCAACTTCATGCGCCCACAATCTTTTCACACTTGCCAGCATATCCCGCGACAGCCCTGACAGCCTCGTGTCGCACACCATCCAGACCACACGTCAACCCTTCAACCGCCTGCATGCCAACCGGCAGCCACGTGACGTCCCGACCACTGTCACGCACCGCACATTCTCGAACCACCGGCAAGATTCACTAGCTCCGGACGTCGTCTTCACCAGCGACCCATGTCGTTATCCCTGGCAAGCTTCATCGATAACAAACCAATAGAACGCCGACGAGGACCCATAGTCTCCATCAAAAAAACAAGGACTCAAAAAAACCACATGATCCACAGAAAATCACAAAATCAAACAAAAAAAAATGGTGAACCCCACATCAGGCACTCCAACCACCGGTGACAGCCCTCAGAGACCCTCAAGAACACTCCACCACCACATCTCAGAAGAGGACCTCCACAAGTTTCTAAACCACCACAGCACAACCATTCATCCCCGAGAGAAGATCCTTCGATGCTCTGTAGAGTGTTCCGGTGCATCTGGTCTTACGCCCAAGGACCAGACCCCCGGAAACAAAGAAGAAGTTCATTGCTTTATGTTATTATGCATGTTTTGTCGAATAAATTCTTATTATTCTTTTTAAGTTATTGATACCACATTTACAGAATTTTATTAGTGTAATATATATCATATTTATTCATTCAATTCATTTATATAATCATTATTCAATGAATATCATGTAGAACGAGTCGCATCACATCGTGGAGACGGTGGGTCGTACGTACGCACGAGCAATGATATCGTTCCCAAGATCGTGGAATTATATTGAAGTGTATGTATACTATTTAAGAATCAATATAAGATTAAAATAATAATATATA
This sequence comes from Viscum album, assembly GCA_963277665.1. Taxonomy (NCBI): domain Eukaryota; kingdom Viridiplantae; phylum Streptophyta; class Magnoliopsida; order Santalales; family Viscaceae; genus Viscum; species Viscum album. Next base: position 876,396,430 of record OY728153.1, on the reverse strand, counting down.
GATATTATTTACACCATTATACCCATCCATGTAAGGTGGTGGTGGAAAACAGATTACACCACGGCGTGGAGACGGTATTCTGTACGTATGCACGCACGGTGATTTCGTTTTCTGTAGGATGGATAGAATGTGAAATAGGGTTTTTTAATATTTATAATAACATATCATTATATTAGTGATACTGATGTTATTAAATTATAATGAAACATCTAAATAGGAGGAAGTAGAAGAATAAATAAATTTGAAAGAATCGGTAACAGATATTACCTATTCTTCGACACGCCTCTTTGAAACCTCCACTTAGGGCACTAATATTGGTCTTTGAAGAAGAACATGACCTATAAGATATTATTAGTGTTGTTGAGAAAAGTAATGGGCAGGGTTTGGCCGATCTTTAAGGCTAAAAGTTGTGTTTAGTACGGAGGGGGGAGGTTCCCTTTTATAAGGGAGGACAGGGACACCTTAGGAAAAACTTAAAATATTATTTTATAATAAAGTCATATTCGGTTTATAATAGCTTCAAATTGATTTATTTCTAAGATAATGTGGGGATGGGTATAAAACCTCTCAAAAAATAGGTTTTATATAAGTTTAGGTTACTATTTTAACCTTATCATTTTGATTTAACTCTAAGTTAACAAATTTAACATTTACCGTGTCTTCTTGTTTTCTTACACTATATGGTTAATAAAGATACTATAACAAGATAAAAGAACCCCAAGTAGTTCATTGTTAATATATATTACCTTATATAAGTCATTTTGATGATCCTTATATTTTAGGAATAGAATAATAATTAATAATATTATATTATTTTTAAAAACTATTTTATGTCAATTTTGACAATATTTAGTATTTCATTTTTGTGAAACTTATAAAAATATTATTTTTTTCGAAATAAATAAATTAAATCAATACTAACATGTTATATTAACGTTTAAAATTATTTGGATTCAAAAAATGTCTCAAATTACATTTATTTGGGTATTTATAACATCAATTATGTTAATATTTCATTAATAAGGTAATTACTTCATCATCATTGTGTCATAAATAAATTAAATTATTTAATGTCTAAAAATTATAAATAAAATACCATTATGTAGGAAATATTTTTATCTTTATAATGAATATTTATAGTTGAATTTATCTTATGTATAACACTACATTAAATTTTTCTTATTATTAAACTTTGATTTTAACTCTTTTAACTCTTCATTAAATGAAATAATAATAAGTGTTATGATATAATCCAAGTGGACCTAAAGGGTAATATTTTATTTCTAATGTTTTTTTTGGTAAAACTACACTTATCCAATAGAATTATCACATGTTTTAGGGTAATAATAATATCATTTTTACCCTTAATTACCCTATTTACTTTTAACCATGGTAAATAAAAGTAAAAGGATACTATTCACCAAAAATAATTTGTATCTTATTGAACCACATTTTACTACTTGATAGTAGTCATCTCTCTCGTATTTTTGAAATTCAACTCACAAAAGCAGAAAAATTATGTTTTATGTACAATTGAAAATGCTCCTAGGAGGTGGGTAAAAGACGGTGAAAAGTTCAATAAAAGTTCAATATATCTAAAATTTTTATAAAATGACTCCATTGAATTACATTGAACTTATATAAGTATTATGTATATATTTTTACCTAAAATAAATTTAAATAAAATAAATATTTATTTAAATAAAAAGTCGGTTTTTAAATAGTAACCAAGTGTTTTCACTATTAATCAAAAATTGAAAGTTTTCAGAAAAATACCAAAAATTCACCCTAGGCTAATTTCGATATTCACAATCCCAAAATGAAATCCATTTTGAAAGATAAAATTTATAAAATTTCAAAAAGTGTGTATTTATATTTATGATGGCTAGTTCGTAATATTTTAATAATATATCGTTGTTTAGTGAAACCCGGTATTGCGTACTACACACGCTATCATGGAAGGTCATGATTGCATGTAAAGAAAGCCAATTCAGGGTTGCATGTAGTGTAAGATTTCTTTGTTGTTTCATAGAATAAAATCCAACCATATTTCATTTATACATTGAATATATATATATATACACACACACTCAATGTTGCGTAGAATATCTTCTACCAAACGAATATGAAATTGTGTGTAACATGATCCATGATTAGTGTTGTATATACTGAAACCCAATACGGTGTTGCGTATAGCACAAGATAATCTTGGTGTAGCGTAAAACAGAAGATATGATTGAAATAAAAAAAATATCTTATAAAATCTCGGGGTGTTAAATTCTACCCACATTAAAATGAATTTCGCCCTCGAAATTCGTTGGGGTTATAAATTGATTAATACTTGAAAGTTTCTTTCATACAAATCCACATCGTAAAAAGGAATACTAAAACATAATTTTAAAAACTAATGTATGAAACGTAATGTTTTCCCAAATTAACTTATCACTGGGTTTACACATATGAGAACATTGGTGAAAATATGGATATGGAAGAGAAATATAACCATCAAGCTCTAATGGAGAGTTGTAGAGAACATGGCTATAAAAAATCCAACAATCACAAAGACATAAATTTGTGATGATATATAGTACCATCTGATTCATCAGATATAAGAGCATTAGGAAAACATTTTTTTTGTTTTCAATATCATTTCCCTAAAGTTGAAGAATTTTTGAATTTAAAGATATACTTACTTCATTTTGGTACAATCTCACTGTTTTTTGGGCCATAAACAATTTCCACATCATCTCTTAAATAAATGAAGTTGAATTTTTCTTCTGTGAAGTGTTATAAGATCATGTGATAGAATGATGAGTCATTCCATCTGTCTCAAACAAAAGGTTATCAAAAGTTATCAAATGTACATAAGTCCATCAATGGTGAGGTTAATCGTATATGATTCCAAAAATGGACTTATACTTCATCTATCATACCGATTAATAAAATAAATCTAGTTTCTACTGACTAGGGACTTCCTGTAGGGCAGTGGTAGGAAATAAGGGCCTTTCGCACGTCGGTTGTGGTTTCGATTCCCACAACCTTGTCTGACGCGATGGGTTGTCGCCCGTCTTGCAGGTTGACCTATTTCTAAAACTACACTATTATAACATTACAGAAATAATATCGAAAAAAATTTCTAGCCTTAAACAATAATATCTTATGTCCAACTTAATCCATTCCAATATTTTGGCTTATCTAAAGTACTTTTGTCTAAGCTCATATTATAAAGAAAATAATTACTAGAAATTTCATCTACTGTGCATGTGAATACCATCATTTATCCCCCATATATCATACGATATATCTTTTTGGTCACATTCCAAATATGTGAATACCATAATCATGTATTCTTTTGAAAAAAATGAATACCCATTGAACCATAGTGAAAACATGAATGCTATCAAAAGTTAACTCTTTCCATATACCAAAATCCCAAAATTTCGATATACTCAAACCATGATATCACTTTGTCATTATATTAGTCATGAGATAATTAATACTATCAAACATATTATTTTCTCCTTATCACTTCATTATGTACATGTCATCTACTTTCCAAAAATATTTCAATCACGTTTCATGGTTACCAGTAGCATATTCTTATAGAAAACCACATTGGACCAATACACAGATATTTAAATATACTATAAAAGTACCTAAACAACATTATTATTGAATTCCAATATATATTCCCTTCAATCTATCCTCTTCAATGATTGGCATGGAATAGGTCCTTCCTCGATTTAGAAGTACCTTCTTAGGTCAGGGCATTGAGTTGGGTAATGCCCATGTTCTCCATAGTTAAGACATTTGACTCCATAATAGTTTGTCACTCTATGACCCTTTTCTCCCCATAGATAACATCATCCCCTCAATTTGAGGCATTCCTCAAGGTTCTTCTTCCCTTCTTTAGAAATCTCAGTCATCCTTTCTCTATGCTCCTCACCATGCGAACATGCATAAAATTCCAGCTTCCTCTTATTTGATGACTTAGGAATAAAAATAAAGGACACCTCATCAATCATATATTGATATGACTGATTCAATATAATCACAATATATTTCTCTCTAGGTTTTACACAATTTTGCTGATTATAACCACAAAGTTTTCCATTGGAATCAATTTTAACTGAATTCCTTCTCGTTCCCCCCATTGACTAAGACCAGAAACCATATTTTAAGAAAAAGTTAAAATAACGAGGAACCACATAATCAGAAAAAGTCACTTATGGGATGTCTAACTTATCAAAAATTATTTAATCCATGACACCATAGGTTCACCCTAGGTTATTCACGATCGTCAATATAATTCTAGGACTCTAACCTATACATATACTTAACCTTAGGGATATGCCTAGATATACCTTAAAAATATCTGTCTGGATTTCACTAAAGTTTTCGTATCCTAGATTCAAAAGGTTATCTAAATCCTTCCTCTAATCCCAACTATAGAGACCCCAAGATTGAAGTACATGGACATTACAATACTTTTTCGGAATACTTAAGACACAAAAACCAACACTCAAGGATCGTAATAGTTTAGTGTCTTTGTAAACTCGGAACATAATCTTCTAATCATGGTGAAAGATCTTCAACAACTCCCATAAAGATATTCCCCTTTTGTTTTCCTACATAAAAAATTTATTTATATCATAGAAAAAAGAAAACATATAAAGGGTGAGCTAAAATGCTCAGTAAGGGTAAGCATGGAGAAAATAAAACTAACCATATACATTTTAACTTAAAAAATGACAATAATGTATAAACATCAAAATCTTGAGCAATGACATAAAACATGGTAGCACATAATGCATAGATCAAAATGGAACATCAATCATGATAAACTTTCATGGGAATAAAACATTTAATTGTGGAAAACCAATAAGCACTTTATATGATTTCCATAGTATCCAAGGCATTATTGCCAAGACCATCTTAGTGGAAAAATTCCATTACTGAATCGAGTTCACTCCTCATTCCAGTCCTGTATCACTGAACCAGATTAACTTTCTGTTCCAGCCATGTCTATATCATGAGATATAAATATTTACCCAATGCATTGGAGGGAGATATAGGTCCCACCCATCTCATAATGAAATCATTCATACTTGTGCCACAAAATATGAATCATTCATCATAACCCAATGAATAAAATGGGTTTCATAAACATCATACAATCATAACATAATCCATATAAAACAATTGGATATCATTTCATCATTATAAGAATCAATCCATGTAAATAATAGATACATTATACAAGAAACATAATCATACTAAATAATGTTATCTTAGATGGAAAATAGTTTTCCCAAAACACTTGAAAGGAATTCTTAAGGAAACTATCTTTTCTTATTTAAAATAATTTTCTTTTAACAAAATTCTATCCAATTTTAAAAGAAAATGATTTTGTTAAAAATAATCATGAAATCTTGTAGAGGAATCTTCTTTAAAATAAGGCTTTATGAAACCATAAAAATCCATTTAGGACGTTTAAGTTAAAATAAACATTCTTCTCGTACTTTTTCTGGAAAAGTCAAAAGGTACCTCGTATGGTAAAAAAAAGAATTATTCCTTACATACCATATAGTAAAAGTAAAAAATTGGTAAAAAGGACCTTAATCATACATGAAACAATTTTTATAAAATATGGACATGGATTATAAATATAACCCCAATAAATACTTATGAATAAACAATCTCGTATAAAAATGAGATTGGAAAAGTTATCCCTTACCTTATGTCCGATATGCTTCGTATGTATCCAAACCTCCTGTATAATGATTTAAATAATGTCATTGAATTTTTATAGAATCATATTCATTGTTTTGATATCATATATGGTCATATTCTTATCTTCTTATTAGTAATATTTCATTGCTACTTATTATTCGGGTGTTCATTGATTTATGTTCTTATGCATGTTTTGTCGAATAAATTCTTATTCTTCTTTTTATGTTATAGATAACTCATTTACAGAATGTTATTAGTGTAATATATATCATATTTATTCATTCAATTCATTTATATAATCATTATTCAGGGAATATCTTGTAGAACGAGTCGCATCACTTCGTGGAGACGGTAGGTCGTACGTACGCTTGAGCAATGATATCGTTCCCATGATCGTGGAATTGTATTGAAGTGTATGTATAAAATTTAAGAGTCGATATCACTTTACAATAATCATATATAGTTATTATTTACACCATTATACCAATCCAGGTAAGGTGGTGGTGGAAAACAGATTACACCACGGCGTGGAGACGGTATTCTGTACGTACGCACGCGCGATGATTTCATTTTCCGTAGGATGGATAAAAGGTGAAATAGGGTTGTTTCAAATTCATAATACCAGATCTGTATATTAGTGATACTGATTTTATTATTTCATAATGAAAAACTAATGAATAGGAAGCATAAGGAAAAATAAATTTGAATGAATCGGTAACAGATATTACCTCTTCTTCAACATGCCTCATTCAAACCTCATATTAGAGCGCTAATATTGGTCTTTGAAGAATACCAGGACCTATATAATATTACTAGGGGAGTTTATAGGAGTAATAGGCAGGGTTTGGTCTAGATTTATGGCTCATGGTTGTGTAAAGAGAAGAGGGAGGAGGTGCCCTTTTATAAGGGAGGAGAGGGGCACCTTAGAAAAAACATAAAATAATATTTTATAATAAAGTCATATTCGGTTTATAATAGCTCCAAAATTATTTCTTTATATTCTAAAGTGGTTATGGGTAGAAATAATCTCAACCAATAGGTTTTAGACAAGTTTAGGTTACTATTTTAACATTATCATTTAGATTTAACTCTAAGTTAAATAATTTAACTTTTACTCTGTCTTCATGTTTTCTTACACTATATGGTTAATAAACATACTATAACAATCCAAACGAACCCAAAGTGGTTCATTGTTAATATATATAACCTTATCTAAGTCATTTCTTCAAACCTCATATTTTTAGGAATAGATTAAAAATTAATAATATAATATTTGTTTTAAACACCATTTTATGTCAATTTTGACAATATTTAGTAATTCATTTTCGTGAAAATCATAACAGCATGATGTGTTCAAAAACGATTTATTAAATCAATACTAACATGTCATATTAACCTATAAAATTAGTGGTATTCATAAAAAGTCTCAAATTACATTATTTTTAGTATTTATAAAATCTATTATGTTAATATTTCATTAATAAGGTAATTACTACATCATCATTGTGTCATAAATAAATTAAATTATATAATGTCTAAATATTATAAATAAAATACAATTATGTATTAAATCTTATTATATATCTAATTAATATTTATAGTCAAATTTATCTTATGTATCACCCTATATTAAAAATGTTTTAGTTATTAATCATTGATTTTAACTCTTTTAACTCTTCTTTAAATAAAATAATAATAAGTGTCATAATCTCTCCAAGTGGAACTAAAGTGTCATATTTTATTACTGAGGTTGTTTTTGGTAGAACTAAACTTATCCAATAGAAATAGGACATGTTTTAGGGTAATAATAATATCATTTTTACCCTTAATTACCCTATTTACTTTTAACCGTGGAAAATAAAAGTAAAAAGTTACTATTCACCAAAAATAATTTTTATCTTATTTAACAACATTTTACCCTTTTATATTAACCATGTCTCTCGGATTTTCAAAATTCATCTCATAAAAGCGGTAAAAGTAAGTTTTATGTAAAATTGAAAATGCTCCTAGGAAGTGGGTAAAAGTCGGTGAAAAGTTCAATAAAATTTTCATATATCTAAAATTATTATAAAATGACTCCAATGAATTAAATTTAACTTATATAAGTATTATTTTTATATTTTGACCTAAAATAAATTTAAATAAAATAAATAATTATTTTAATAAAAAGTCGGTTTTTAAATAGTAACCTAGTGTTTTCACTATTCATCAAAAATTGAAAGTTTTCAGAAAAATACCAAAAATTCACCCTAGGCTAATTTCGATATTCTGAATCCAAAAATGAAGTCCATTTTGATAGATAAAATTTATAAAATTTAAAAAAGTGGGTATTACTATTTATAACAGCTAGATCATAATATTTTAATAATATATCGTTGTTTAGTGAAACCTGATATTGCATACTACAGACGCTATCGTGGAAGGTCGCGATTGTGTGTAATGAAATCCAATTCAAGGATGTGTGTAGAAAAATATTCCTTTGTTATTTCATATAATATAATCCAACCATATTTCATTTATACATTGAATATATATATATATACACTCAATGATGCATACAATAACTTCTATTAAACGAACCTGAAATTGTGTGTATCCCGATCCAAGATTTGTGTTGCGTATACTGCAACCTAATACGGTGTTGCATATAGCGCAAGATAATCTTGGTGTAGAGTACAACAGAAGATATGAAATAAATTAAAAAGAATATATTTTATAAAATCTTGGCGTTTTACCCAATGTGTAATAGTACCGCTGGTGCCTCTACTGGAAGAGGGCCCTCCACCGAGGCCTCGTAATTCAGTGGGCAGTCAGTGCATACTAGTCTCAAAACCCTAGATGGCTGTCTATGTGCATGAATCCTAAAAAGAAAATAGGTGAGCCATGGTCAACATGATATACATGGTTAGCTAAATGAAAAGATCACAAAGAAAACTTTAGAAAACACACACGCAATCTGTGTTTTTGTGCACTGAGTCAGAAATCAGAATTCATGGTCCAGGTGTATGGAAACGTCGGCCGCTGCCCCAACACTGGATTCCCGAATCTAATAACCATACTCACTACACATAACAAAATTTCCATTAAAATAAAGGCAAGAGTCCTCTATTCTATGGTAGAACCGACTCCTCTCATACCAATTTGTCACAACATGTCCCCCAGGGCCCGTGTTGTGTCTATCCCTAAGCCTGCTTTCCTTTGGCTTGGGGCTCGTGACTAGCACCGAAGGCATTTTCCCTAAAACTGGAGAGAAATTGCCTTTATAACCTGTAAACACATGAAACCATGCACGAAGTAAAATATGAACGCAATTCAGCTGTATAGAAAAAAGTGTGCTAAAAGAATAAAGGTTCCAGAATACAAGCCCAACAGTAATAGTACAAGTTCAACTAAAATACAATACAATTGAAGAAAAAGAAAGGCAGTTACTGGGTCGTCCTCCGGGTTCCTACCTAAAGGGTAGGTAAAGATCACCTCCTCACCACTCCATGTCCACCCATCTCCTCTGTATACCGACAGGCCGTATGGTCCACCTTTGAGCACTGTCAAGTCCTGGTACTTTCAGCCTCGATCAGCGTTGTCCATCATCTGCATCCAACACAACGAGGTGCGGAATAACCCGTGCATGGGTGAGTATGACGATACATAGTAGGGACCCTGAGACTATCAAGGTCTCATAAAGTCCATAAAGGATAAACCATAGAGCATGAAATCAACTGTCAACCCTACTAAGGTATATGACCATACATAAACCAAAGTTATCAAGTAAACCCATCTCAATCATGTGGAAAACACAAAGTCCAACTCAAAGATAAAAGATCAACAATTCTATAAAGGAATCATAACCATGAAGGCAAGTACCACACAGGTATTCCACACATAATAATACCACCATGGTATTACCATAATGTAAAGAACCACACAAGTATGAATTCAGTTCACACCAGGTATAACTTATGTATGGTAGTAGAGATGATTAGTTATAGCTACTAAATCATATTAATCCATTAAGTGGCTCTGCTGCTGAACCACACAGAATCTATAGGAGTTGACCCACAAATGTTCTCTAGGAGATGACCCACACATGATCTCTAAGAGATGACCCACACATGATCGCTAGGAGCTGACCCACACATGAGTGCTACAAGCTCACCCACACAGGATCGGTAGGAGCTGACCCACAAAGGATCGCTATCAGGTGACCCACACAGGATCTCTATGAGATGACAGACACAGGATCCCTAGAATTTGACCCACACAGGATTGCTAGGAGCTAATCCACACAGGATCACTAGGTGCTGAACAACACAAGATCATTAGCCAGTCTTCTCGTCAAAGCTAGCTACTGGGTTCCCGCACTTGGCTTACTTGTTGCCAGGAGGATCTCCTCCCCAAACCACTAGCCGATAGTCCAATTTCCATGAATTCCCATGAAGAATTATCTCAAAGTATCATCATGTCAAAGGGGTCTCAACTCAACAGAAGGTGCGTAAATCGGACACCCGGTCTATAAGTTATTATCTTGTTAGTCCTGAGGGCCTGGTTGGATTTGTGCTCGATCCAGCCTGACTGTATTATAAAATTATCCAAATCTCTTGTCGGATATACTCAAAGGGACAATCTCGCTCCTATATTTTCATCTCCACTGGTGGTTCATCAAATGGAAATCTAGTGCCAAAGATATGGTCGAAAAGCGTTAATGGGTCGTAGTGGGTCCAAGTCCGGTCTGACCCAGTCCGACCGACCTGGTCATACCCGGTCTGGGTTATCCCGGTCCATCCTGATGTGTCCAACCCAGCCCGCTAGGCGATCTGGCAGGCTGCGAGTGGACGTAGAGTGCTATGGTGGTTCGGTCGTGGTCGGCGCGAGGCCGCGGGGAGGCTCGGCTATGGGGCGGCTCGACCGCGGGGCGACTCAGCTGTAGAAGGCACGAGGCCGCATGGAAGCACGACCATGTGGGGTTCCATGAGGATGTAGGGTAGGTCGGAGGGAAGAGGGGCAGCGCGGCAGGCCGCGGGCGTTGGAGCGCCGCGGGGCGCGGAGGTCGCGGGGCGCGGAGGCCGCGGGCGGCGGTGGCCGCGTAGAGGCTCAATTGCCTTCGTCGCCTTCGTTGCAGTTGATAGGATTCCTTCTCCATTTCTAATTACAGAAGAATTATCCCAATAAATTCTGAGAGGACATTCCATATTTGTTTGTCATGCTCTCTCTACATTAGAGTGGTACCAAGAAGATATAATACTTAAATCCCATGAATATCAAGAACGGGTAAGGGAATGGAATTTCAAACCACCACCCAACCTCATTTGATTTGTCGACGGAGGTCATGAGGAAAGAGACGATTTCGTTGAGAATAGATGGATGTCAGTGAAATCAGTGCATCCTTGATCATCGGTGGATATGTTCATCATTGGAGATCCTTCAGCAGAGTGTGGAGATGAATTCGTTGAAGCTGAAGCGTTCTTCGTTGGAGAGCTTTTCTCCCAATATTTCTCCTCTCCCAAATTCCACTAAATATGCTATGTATCCAACATAATATACTATTTTGTCTATATAGTTCATGGGAATAAATTCAAAAAGGATTAATTAATTAAAAGAGTTGGCATAATAAAAGTTGGTGGAGTTGAAGAGCCCCCCCCCCCCCCGACATTTAATAGGACTTTTGAGGGAGTTTAGCCTCAGGTGGTCCCCACCACCATAACAACTCATGGGAGGTTTAGGTTCTGTGGCCCCCACCTCCATAACCTCTCATGGGAGGATTTAGTTTAGTGGTCCCCACCTATGAAACATCCACATGGGAGGTTTAAAAATAAAATGTTACACAAATATATTTTATTTTATTTTATTATTTCACGAATAAGTTAAAATCAAACTTCCACCCTCGACCTACTACGATCGAGGTGAAGGTCTCCTTAAGTGAATTTCGATGCAGTGAGTTGAATGGTGACATAGGATTTCAATTCCGAGCATCGGTTCAAAAGATAGGAAAACCAGCTCGAATGTTTAATGAACGTATCGGAAAAAAAAGTCCAGCAATTCATTCCGGGCACTCCAGTCCTTGGAATCACGTGCCGTCAATTTTCGAAGACTCATAAAATTCCCATATATTTAAAAACAATACATCGGAATTTCGGGTCTTTATAGGAACTATTGGATAATTTTCTCATAAATTAAAATGTAACAAAACTAGATAAAATTATATGTGGAAAATAATTTTGTAAAATCTTTTGAACATTTTTCTTAAAAAAATATCTGTTATTCTTTAAAACATGCTTTATAAAACAGAAAACATTTTTGAAAAAGATTTTCTCTACAAAGTTCATTTAAAAGTTTTATGGAATCTTTGAAAATGCTAAAAAATTTCTAAAATCTATTTTTCATGAAAATGATTTAAGGTAAATGTTTTGTTTTAAAACACAAATGAATGAATTTTTTAAAATGTGGTTTTTGAATAAAAACATATTTCTAACTGAAGAGAGAAAAAAGTTTTGATTTTATTAAAAACACATTCGTAATTATATAACGTTCCAAAAAATTGGAAAATGGAACAAATAAATGAATATATATTGAATATACATAGTCGAATAAAATTAATTACAGGTATTTATATATATGGATCAAAAATATTCATAAATAAAGGAATAATAAAAATGAATCATGATAAATGAATATATTGTAGCAATAAACTATTACCACTCCAGTAACATAGAATCATAATACACATGAGAAAATAATATTATCTAATGCTTAAAGTACTATTAAATATGTATATTTATGTTATTATATGTTAATGGTCTATACATACACCACATAAATTAATGTAGGTGCATAACATAACATATCTCTAATATAAGGAAAATTGAGACAAAAAGTACCTTACAATTTGGTAACTATTGAAATTTAAACCCAATGAAATTGATATCATAAAATGGATATGTAAATAGAAACCAATTTAAAGGTAATAATCATAAAAAACATTAATGGTATGAATATAAACCACACCAAATAAAATAGTGGTGAATAATTCATAAGGCTTTCTGAAATAAAAATGAGACTATAAATCCCCTTACTACTTGAGTAACATTTGAATAATGAGATCTATGAATGAATAACCTAAAATTAAAATTTAATATAATGAAGTAAATTAAATTAATTATTTAAAATGTTTTAGTTAATTATATGTAGCAGAAAACAAAAATAAGTGTGGAATATTGCAAATATCTCATAGAAATAAAATTGAAATGAGAAAACCCCTTACATTAAGTCTTTCATTTTTTCGTAAAAGTTTAAAACTAATGTATAATAAATATAAGTTTATTATAAAAAATCCAAATAACCATATTATTATCTATAATTTCATATTTCATTTCTTTATGACTTTATGTTAACCATTTATTAATAATCTGGTGTTAAAGTTACATTTCTAGTAATAATCGCTTTGTTTTTTGTAAATATTTTGAATTTTTATTCTTTACAGTCTTACATAGGTTATGCTTTACCTATTTTAAAAATTTATAAAATTATTTAAATATCATATATATATATTTTATATAATTATTAACAAAAATATATTAAATATATTAAATATTAAATGGAATACATTATTTAGGGAGATAGTAGGTAGTACATATGCATGAACATGGTTTATATATTCCTATCATATTAAAAAAATAATGGATTTAAGTATATGTATATATATTATCATTTTATTAGTATAATTATTTCATATATATCATATAAATTTACTAAAGCAGTGCTTAATACATCTCATGTAAACTGTGAACGAATCACGTCTCTTTAAGGATGTAGTAGTCCACATGCCCACAAAATAAGTTATCATATTCCCCAAAAATGGAAATCATGATGGTATGTGTTATATAATACATCAATAAGAACAATAGAATAATAAATATTATATATGTCCTATAATACAAGATATTACATCATTTTTACAACCTGTACATATGGTAATAGAAGAATGAATGATATCTGTACGTGTGGTGGTATTCCACTATACACAGGAATGATGATTGTGAATCCTATTTTAAGGAAGTTTGTTTTTGTTTAGGGAAAAATATTACTTACAAACATCTCAATATATTTATTATACTTATTTTATTATATAATATTTAAATATGAATAATTTGGGGGGTGTATATAGAAATAAAACAAAAGTTATTATGAAAGGATGTTACCTCTTCTTTGGTTAACTCCTTTTAGTTTTCATCAACATGATTTCTTGATTAGATTTATTCCAAATTTAGGACCCTATGATGAAGGGGGGAATTTTTTTAGGATATTTGGGTAGGTTTCGGTGGATCCAAATGGCTTTATTGGTGTGAAAAGTGATGGGGGAGTTTACTTTTCATAGTGGATTAGAAGTGGTATTCTTCTAAATATAAAAAGGTAATACACTATTGAGAGATTTGTCTTACATTATGTTCATAAATTATTTATTTTTATTACATAAAATGGAGCATATTATCTATATATTTTTTTAAAATGGATATTGGGCCTATTTATAGGTTATTTCTTACCTTATGTTCATGTTTAACCACTATATAAACTATTTTTTCACCATAATTGTAGGATTTGGTTTTAATAACATTCACTAATATTTTTTATTAAATAATATTATTACCTTAATATCCATGATAAATTATTTTTATTAAAAATATGGAGTCCATTTTTTCAAATTATAAATAAATAATTATTTGAAATTCCTTTAAAATGAATCTCGTAGACAAAATGAGGTGATAAGTTTTTTAATGTGAAATTTTCAAATGATTGAAATGTTTTTATATACAATTTCAATGTAAAATTGCTTCCAATAACATAAATTTTTGAATTAATATATAATGTATATAACAATACTTTAAAAACAAATTAATAAATATCATAATATTATATTAAAGAGATGTTGAAATTAAAATGTAGTGTTTCACAATTCATAAAAATTGAAATTTCACCGAAAAATAAAAAACATTACTGGATGTATATGATGATATTATGATTCCAAAAAATAATTTAATTTTTTAAAATCAAATTATTAAGATCATATATCATTTAATTTAATATATTTTCTTCATTAAAAGGAGGTAAAATTAAATTCTAGGAATAATATATTTCTTTATGTGTAAAATTTTATTTATTCTTATCTGTTTTCTAGAAAACACATAAGATGATCCTTAAATTCTTGAATTAATATAATATATATTTTTATAAAAATAATTTAGAAAATTGGTTTAATTAATATTTTGAAGTAAATATGGTTTAATTTCATAAATATTGTCTTCCAGTAAATGATGTCCTAAATTTTCAAAAAGGTTTTACTTTAATATCTTGTTAATTGGCAACAAAATAATTATTCTTACATACATGTGTAAACTTTATTTCATTAATAGTTTTCTTAAAATTCATTAAATATTCTTGGTGATAATTTTAGTAATATATTATAAATAATATTAATAGTAATTTTTTTTTGAAAAAATAAGGTTTTTATGCCACACATGTCATTGAAAGAACCCGATATTGTGTGGAAAAAACCCCAAACATAGTGTTTATTAAACCGAAACATTATCTATTTTTTTAATGTAGCACAAATTTTATAATACGTTTCATGGAACACAAACTAAACAGATTTCATCATATAATAACAACTCCATTTAATGTTTAGTGAAATAGAGTATTGAAATGATTAAATTGATTTGAACATAACCATTTCAGAAAATGTTTGGGTGTTACATTATATGAATTTAATATTCATCTAATATTAAGTAATATTGAGGTATGAAATGTTATGGTTACCCTAATGGATCATAATCCACTTGGTGTGACACCACTAGTGACCCTATGGAATGTTTTATAAACCTCCCTAGTAGCTCCATATCATGGGTAACTAATTCCCATCAATTTTATACCAATATTTCACTGATATTTTATTCCAACATAATCCACCTACCACTCCTTAAAACCATTATTCCATTATCACATAAAACACCATGTGCCATCATTAGAATATTACCCAAATAATAATAAATACTTATATTTAAATAATATACATACATAAATGTAGACGGTCATTATAAACTCCAAATTTGATGGTTTTTTCCAAAGAAGCATTTTGAGTCCCTCTATTATGTTTTCCAACACTAAGAGCTCAATTTTATTAGCATAGAAGAATAATAACATAGAAATTCATTCAAAAACTAAGGGGTAACACATGAGGCTCTCAGCAATATGAATATTTTTATACTATTAAATATTTAATTGCAACAATAACTATTAGAATATATTAATAATATCTTTCTAAGTAACCTTTCAATACTCAATGATAAAAAATACTCCATTAAAAAATATTATGTAATACATAAACTAATCCATAAACCCATGTTTATGACTAGTAATTTCAAAATCCTATAACAATATTTCTTAAACTCAGCATTCCAATAATAAATATCTTATTACAAACATACCTTTAATCCAAAAATTGGATCCCCAAAATTCAATTTATAACATTACTACCCCAAATAGAACATTCCATCTTTGTTAAATAATTCCTTATTCTTTTTTTATTAATGTAAAAATAAATCAATTTTTTTATATGCCTAATAAAAAGTATACTCCATAAATTAGTTTTATCATATTATTAAACTTAAAACATCTTCCAATTACATAGCACATAAATAGGAAGATCATTTGTTTAACATTATTTTTCATGAAATGATAATTAATCAGCTAACAAAAGTTACCAATTTGATTATGATTCGGGTAGTTCTTATATTTTAATATTTAATCTGGGAATAAATTCTATATGTTTTGAGAGATGATGATGAACCCAATTATTCACGTGTTTTAAGAACCCTATGATAATGGGAAAGTATAATGGAAGGGGGGGGGGTTGTAGATATTATTAATGGAATATGATATTAAGTTTGAGTTATTATTAGATTTATATTATTTTATATGATTTTATCATGTTGATCCATTCATATAAAGGCAGTGATGATTAATGTTGAAATCCCTTGATAACAGGCACGGTCTACTGAAACATGGAGTTGATGGATTAAAAATTAAATTAAGTAATAAAATATGTTTATTGATTATTGAGCTAAAAATATATTAGAATGAATATTTTAATGAAATATGGAAAAATTATTTATTACATGATACAATGTAGGACCTCAGACCACCACTCCTTGTTTTGGATTTGAACAAACACCTTCTTTACATACTAGATTTAAAATTATCCAATTAAACCAAATTTTAACTATCAAAAATAATAATACGATAAAATACTGAATTTCGGGGTTACAAGAATAGTGGATATTAATCTGGTAATTTATGTATTAAAATTTATATTTACATTGTATTACTCTATCCATAAATATAAGTTCTTTTCATGTTAAAATAAAAATTAATTTATCTTTGATCATAATGAAATGTTTTCCTTATCTTAGGAAAATTATACAATGTAGGTATTGGTCATTCAAAAAAATCCATTTCCGATTAATTTCACTAGGGTATAAGGATACAAAATTATAATCCCCATGTAGTGATCCACATGTTCCCATAAACCATAATCCAACAATGATTGAATTTATGGTTCAAGCATGATGAATCAATCATAGTTTTTCCTGGTCACTACATGATACTTCTAGAACGAAGGAGTTATTATCAATATTGATAATACAAGAAGGATAATTAAATATATAATTATGTGGCACATAATGATACTCTATTCTCTATCCACACTACACAATAGACATAAACATCTTTTTATAAAGTTGGGGTCTATATTAAAATATTATTTGATTTTGTGTAATCCGTTAAATAATATTTCAGCCTTTAAGAAGCCCCATAAAATATTATAATAATATTATTATATTTATTATGTTATGGAATGTACTAACATTCAAAATGATAAATATTATTTTACTGAAATGTAAATTATTATACATTTATGGACACAATCTTCATCCATTCGAATTCATTGACATTTATCAAAAACTTGAATAAATATTATTATTCACTTAAATATATATATTATTTTCATATAGGTAAATAATAATAATATAAATAATCAATAAATTGATTATTTTATCCCCAATCTAGTGAGTAAATATATATTATATATTCACATAACTAAATAAATTATATATATTAATGAATAAATAATTATTTATTACCTTGCGAGTATTTGTAATCAATAATACTTGAATAAAATTATTCCTTGGACTTGATAATAATATTTATTATAATAATAATATTAAAATATAATTGAATCTATATAAATAGAAACACTTAGTGCATGATTTTCTTGGATTATTTCTTATTGGCAATAAGATGGCATTCTTAATGTCTAACATTACTGTTTAGAAACATGTATTGGAAATGAAGATAAATATCTTATTGTCCCGAATTTGAAAAAAATATATGCATGATAAATATATAATATAATGCCTCTGCCTCAATATCTCATCATGTAGGGTTAACGTATACATCATCAGTATATATTCGCGATACAACTTTCTTTGACTATCAAAAATAAATTTCATTACCCCATGTCATTGGAATTTATGAGACCATTATATTCCAATAAAAGGGATGAGATATAAAATTTCATAAATATATAATGGAAAAAACGTCCTAGTCTTATAAATTAATTAAATTTTATTCATGATTCTCCCAATGTAACCTACATCTCATAAATATATTTTTTGATATTTTTTATTAGTAAATCTATGTGGAAGAGTCATGACATGAATTAATGATTATCATGATGTCTAGGACTAATAAACTCAATCATATATATGAATATCTATTAACAAAAAAATGGAAGAATTACAATTGAAATTTTTTTATCAGAATCTCTAGCCTTGTAGATATCTAAGTTGAAACATCATGGGATAAAGTTCATCAGCATCTGCGTACTTTCACATAGTGGTCTATATACTATATTCCTAATAATAGTATATTTTCCAAATAAAAAACTATATTTAAAAATACCATTATATAATTTAAAGGTTCTCAACATTCTGGAAAACTATTTTGGCCTTATCAATATGGAATATACTATGTGACGTTATCACATATATGTTATATAGATGGATAAAAAGAGATAAGATACATATATATGCATTCACTTCCTCGAATACACACACACACACACAGATATATATATGTAATCCAATGTAAAAATTAGTTGGATCTTAGAAACCCACATACACTAGATCCAATTATGAATTATCAATTAGTCCTCACATGAAAAAATGATTCTTTTGAGTACAACTACAACTTCTAGGACATACACGTTTATAGGGATATGGTAGGTAAAACCACATATCTATTTAGTGAATTTGATTAATAAAATATTTGTATCTTGAGAAACTAAATTGTGTAGTTATATATTCTAGTATCAACATCTTGTTACCATGTCTTAATCCTGACATCCTGATTGAATCCATAATCAATTATTATCGAATAATGATAAATCTATTTCTTTTGGTATCACAAAAAATTTAAAGTGTACATTTTTTTAAATCTTCTTATGATAAATCATATGTGGAAATAAATGATTATAGTATAGATATGGTAGATTCTAGATGTAATACGTTTTCATGAATATTACTATTGACTTATCTATGGTTCAAGATCAAATTAGAAAAAAAATAAAGATATGTGTTTATTTCCATTGATCACTAGTATTCATAGTTCTCCGGACACCAGTAAGTCATCCTGTTTGACTTTAATAATTGTCATTTCATGTTTATGACTAAAATTATTTTCAATTTTTCTGGATCAATTTTATATTCACATGTTATTCTTTATTAATTAGTAATATTAAATATCATTAAATTTCATATAACATGTGATAAATTCGATGAACAATGGTTTTTTAAATAGATTAAATATTCTCTTCCCATGTCAATGTATGGTTTACTGGATTGAATATCTTCAAAAAAATTCATTATTAAGTTGTTTAAACTGTTATTTTTCATAATAATGTTATTATTAGTAACTTGCTTATATTTTAAAAACTCGTATATCCATTTTATAGATCTTGTTCTCTAGAACACAGTCACCACGTTAATTCCAAGATATGGAAATTTCACTCCATTACCATAAAAATACAGAAGTACATTACATTTGATTTCCATGTCATATTAACTTATTTATCATTAAAATTAAATTCACTACCACTAACCTATTCAAGACATATTTCACTCATTTATTTTGAAAAAAATAAGCTATGATCACTGTGGAGGATTTATGAAAAAATGAATTTATGAAATAAGCTTATCTTATATGTATTTATTGACATAACCAACAATTTTAGTTTTATTTATTAACAAATAAAATTTGGAAAACTTTTTCATGTCATGTAGATATCATCTATAATGATTTCTCTATATGAGGATTACTTAGCTATCAATATCCCAATATGATGATAATTAAAACATTCATAGATGTGTAAAATTTAAAAATTATTATAATCATTATGATTGGAGAATATTTTTTTATGGAATAAACATGAAATAATCAATCCTTCTATATCGATATTATCTTTTCTCATCCATGTATTTTTTCTATTAAATATTCACTAGATACATCGAGTCATGGAAACATTAAAAAAAACATTTATTCCTTGAATATTGACAGATAAAATCCATAACATGAATTTATTAATACTTGGAAACTATGTAAAATTACCATTTAATAAATCTTGGAAGCAATACTTATTCTAAAAAATAATATATGTATCTCACACATCATAGAAAATAATCCACCACTTTTATTTAATTACAATATAGTATGTGTCTTTGTAACTACTAATCCCACAATTCATCGTGTATTAATGTATTCCAATGCCAAATCATGTGCATCTAGATCCCTAAACAATATAAATAATTTCTTTTTTCTACAATATTTTAATAGATATTCATCATGAATTGAAATATATGTGATACTGACTAGAATTTAATATCCTTAGTTGGTATAGGATTGTTGGATTAAATTCACCTTAGTGTATTGATGTTTGTTTGTTGCTAAGGCTATCTTTTTACCAAATAGTTTTCAAAAAAAATACTTGTGGTAGTGTTCTAATTAACTCTTATCATATCACATTATAAGTTATATCAATGAAAAAATATAATGGGAATATTTTATGTTTTTTTTAATTCTATTTTAAAAATACAACTTGAAAGTAATAATGAATGATTTATAATATATAAAATCCTCATCATTGGTCTTTCATTTCCTTATATCATATAATTGATGTATATATGAAAATATGAGTTAGGTATAACCTTTAATCCACATATATGTTCATTGACTACTTTGATAAGATATTCTCTTACAGGACATCATAATGATTCCTCAATATTTTCCATGTACACTCATTTACTTTAATTTGTGATTTTAAATTTTTTAAAAGAAATATCACGATGTATATGACATTACCTTAGTGTTAGAATAGTTCATAAGGCCATTATGAACTAATTATAAATATTTTTTTCCTAAATTTACTTATGAAATTTTCTTTTTCTAAAATATAATATGTTGATTTTTTAATATCATGGATCTTAGAAAAATTGAGACTAAAATACTTATGTGGAATAAACATGTAAAATAATTGCAATTTTATTTCAAAAATAATTATATATCCAAAATAAGTTCAAATTACAAAACTAATAATATAATTATATTATATTTGATAGAATATGTGTCACACAACACCGATTATATACAACCCTAGAAAAGTATTATTTTTTAAAATTTAATATCCCTAATAGCTTATAGAACCCACAACACCATGTCGATGTGAACCGTAATATATTATAACTAGTCATTAAATTGGTTATAAGTGTTTTTATAATAGAAAAAAATCATTATTGTTAATATTAGTTAGATAGTTATAATTTTAGAAAATGTATTCTGTAATTTTTATATTAAAAATGAAACAGTTTTACCAACTCTTTTCTTGAATGGGTTACAATTAAAATTTTAAATTATAAATTATAATTTATTAAATTAAAAATATTCTTATAATTTTTTAAATAATACAATTAAAATTCATATATGGTGAAATTGTTTCAATTTTTTTGAAGAATATTGATTTTCTAAATAATAAGGAAAAATTGGATTTTTTTCAAAAAAAGTAAATTATTTTCTATCAATTATATTATTTTGAAGTTCCACTATATTTGGAATATGATTTCAAGTAAAATTATTATTATCTATTTATATATAATACAAATAATTAATTTTTAATCTATTTCATATTTTTTATTATTCTAATATTGTTTTTGGTTTAAAAAATGAGTTTTTATTAAAATAGTTTTAATATTCATAATGTTTACCCATTTTATTTAATTAAAATAATAATTTATGGGTAATGTTTTAAATGAAATGTATAATCTATATATTTTTAAATGTTAATTTATTTTTATAAAATTTTTATTATTAATTTTGGAGTTAATATATAATTATCTTTTTCTCAATAAGTACTCTACTTGAAAACTATTTGTTTTGTCACACATGAAGGTTTACTTTTAAATAAAAATTTTCCAATTATTTTAATTGAATTTGTTAAAATTGATTCCAATTTTGGAGTCAAAAAGAGTTATAGTTTTTTAGTATTTTTAAATTAATTTTTTACCAAAATGATTTTTTAAAACAGTGGAAATTAATTAAAATTATAAAGGTAAAAAGGAATTTACCTGGGTTAAACTAAAATTATTTTTATTAAAATGAAATAAAAATTTATATACAATCGATTGGATGGAACTATATCTAAAATATCTATTATATTTTATTCAATGGTTCAAATTTGATCCTCATGATATGAATAACCGAGGATTTATTCATTAACTTTAATAATTACAAGTGTGTCACTCACCTCACCTATACAAGGAACCCCCCTAATCCTTTTTTACACATTAAAAACATATATGTTAGTCCATTAACTACCAAAATTACTTCTCTAAATTCTGTCCCTCATCTTATAATCCTTTTTGTGTGTAAAAATCCAACCATTCAGGGTCATTGGTGAACCCCAAAATAAGTTACTGTAATAAGAGGTAATGATATTCAACAATATTTTTTATTTTATTTCTTCCACCACCTTATATAATTATTTTAAAAACATGATTATATAATAACATAATAAAATTTCATATACATATATTTAATTATTAAAATTGATGGACCCTGGAACACCCTGAGATGGGAGGGGTGAATCAGGGTATCAAATTATTCATTTTAGAGTTATGGATCTTGTTCTCACGTTGGTAGGAACTTGTTAATTCTTTAAAACAAAATAAATAAGGGGGTCGGCACAACACTTTAAATTGTTTCACCTCAAAGGGATATGTCTAAGAGAATACGCTGACAGTGTGTCAGTCACACCAAAATCCACTAATTATCACTAGTTTACAGATTACATGTTTTGGTCACAGACACTCTGTGCTCGGCAGACTGCCTTTACAAAGATTTGGGGAACAATCACCTCATCCTTGGGATCACTATCGTCAACACCCCCTAGTTCACAGGCTTGAGGGAAGTCAAACTCAGTTTATCGACTTGAAGGTATCATCAATAGATTTTCATTAAATTCTTTATCCTTGTTCTGTATGAGACACTCCTCACATCGAAGTCATGAAATGATGCACATGAAGTCGCTGAACCACTGAATCGGATAATCAGAATCATGTCAAAAGCATAACAGGGGAGAGGGGACAATCCTAACATACTCCCCTAGATCATATCTCCCCTATAAACATGAAACACTTACACAATAGAGATTAAAACAGTTAAAACAACTAGGGATTGGAGAAAATATTATCCTCTATATGCACTAAGATGTGGCTGAACACCGAGGCTCAAGCGATGTTTCTCAAACGCAACCACTAACATTGGCTTGGTCAGGATATTATCAACTTGCTCATCAGTTCCCACATGATCCATTCTAATCATGCCTTACTCAACCTTTTCCTTGAAAAAGGGATATCTGATTTTAATATGTTTTTTATGAGAATGATGATCATTATTCTTTGTAAGATCAATTTCACTCTTGTTATCACAATAAATCACCATTGGTTGTTTGACATCAACACCAATATCTTCCAGTTTTTTCTCCATCAATAGTAGTTGAGTGTAGGGCTTTGTAGCATAGATATACTCAGCTTCAGAAATATTAAAGGAATTAATTTCTTCTTTCTTTCTCAACTAGGCAACCCATTTCTTCCCAATATATTATTCTCCACCATTGGTGGATTTTCTTTCAACTACATCGACATCCATGTCTGCATCAGAAAATTATGATAATTCATTGACCCTTCTTGTAGCAATGTATAAACAAAAATTGTGAGTACCTCGAATATATCTCCTGATTCATTTTACTGGTTCCATATGTTTTTCCTTCAGATTACATTGAAATAGGGCCACTAAGTATACTGCAAAGACAATTTTTGGACGTGTTGTTGTTAAGTACACTAAGATCCTAATGATCATTCAATACATTATGGGATCTACAAAGGTCCCATCCTCATAATTTCCTTGTTTGGTTTCATCTTTAATGCGTGTTGATATTGGTTTCAGTTCATGCATATTAAATTCCATTAGCAGCTCTCTTGCATACTTTTCCAGAGAAATGAACACACAATCCTTCTTTTGAATCACCTACAATACCATGAAATATGCGAGCTCCTCTATCATTGACATTTCAAATTCCGATTTCATGTGATTGGTGAATTCATCTACTAATTTATGTCGGAAACCACCAAATATAATTCCATCAACGTAAACTATAACCATGAACTGATCATTTGGATAATTCCTCACATAAATACTGTGATCTACACCTCTTTTGAATTCATGCTTTTTGAGATATGAATCCAGCTATGAGTAACATGCCTGTGGAGCCAGTTTCAAGCCATAGAGTGCTTTCTTTTGTTTTCAAACCTTTGTTTCATCAGTACCAAAATGAAAACCCACTAGTTGTTCAATTTAGAATTTTTTTTCGAGCAAAAAATTCAAGAATACTGTCTTTACATCCATTTCATATACTTTATATCCTCTTTAGAGTGCCATGGTAAGGAAAATTCTGATTCAATCTAGTCTAGCCACTGGAGCAAAGGTTTCTTCAACACCAGCACCTTCAATCTGGGAATATCCTTTACATACCAGTCGTTCCTTGTTTCTAATAACACATCCATGCTCATGAAAATTATTCTTAAATATCCATTTTTGACCATTCACATTGTGGCCTTCACGACTCTTGAAAAGATCCCTTGTCTAATTTTTTTCAATCTGATCTGACTCTTAATTCATGGCTTTCACCCAAGATTCATCCATTGAAGCTTTTCCAAATGAGAATGGCTCCACAAATGACATAAATTTATATTGTGTGTTATTCATCATCCTTCTTGTTTGGGTGGGTGCAATCCTATCCCCAATTATGTTATATGTATCAATCTCATATCTTTGATTTCTCTTGTGGGATTCAGTCGCATTCTCTCAAACCAAGGTTTCCCCACCAGATTCTTCTTCTAAGTCAACATCATGATGTTACTATTGAGTGTTTTTAGAACCTTCCTCTATTTCTCTATTTTTATTTACTCTAGATTCATTTTCTTCCTCACTTTCTATCACATCATCATATGAAATTGATGAATCATTTGTGGTTCTATATTTAATGATCTTAACATCACTTCTTTCCATAATCCTTCTTAATCGCTTTATAAAACAGTTGTAGGTGTTTTGGTTCATTGAGTATCCAAAGAAAATTTCTTTATTTGTATTGTCTCCATACTTCCATTGATTTACATATTTGATTCGGATGAAGCATTCACTTCCAAAAACATGATAGTATTTCCAAGAGGTCTTCCTTCCATTCCATAATTGATATGGTGTCTTCGTCTCACCCATATAAACCCCTCTTTGATTTTGAATATACACTTCTTCTTGAACAACCTCTTTCTAGTTATGTGGTGGAATATTATTCTCAATCATCATAGTTCATTCCATATTGTTCACCAGACAATTCCTGCATTCAACAACTCCATTTTTTGTGGATTTCTCACTGCATCTACCTCATGTTGCATCTCATGTTTCTCTAGGTAGTTTTAAAATTCAATGGATGTGTATTCCCTTCTATTTTCTGATCACAACACATTTATTTTTCGTCCAGTATCACTCTCGGTGATTCGAAGATGTGTTTTCATGCAGTCATGTACTTATAGTTTCATATGTATAACCATTACACATGTAATTATACTATAATCATCTATGAATAGAATGAAGTACCTTTCTCCATGAGTTACGAAAAAATTTATTGGCCCACATACGTCTGTATGAGTGGGATAAAGAAGACGAGATGCCATTTTCTTATTTGGCCGATATGATCTGTAGACTAGCTTCCCACAAATTCAATCATCACAAGACTTTTCACGTTCACTCTTTAGGATAGGATTTTCTATGACAATTTTTAGTTTTGGTATTTTCTCAAAGTCTTATTGATTGATTTTCCCCAGTCTCTGATGCCACAAATTATTTTATTCTTCTATAGTAATGTAGCAAATGTTTTCTTTACTATCAACCTGATACATGTTTCCTTCTTTCTTCTTCCTTTCATAAGTGAATTTCTTGTCTTTCCCTTTATAGAGCATCCTTTCTGATTGAAACTGAATAGAACTCCTGAGTCACAGAGTTTACTCACACTTAGAATATTAGGATGCAGACCATCGACATAAAGAACTTAGGTTTTCTTTATCTATACATTAGCTAGCTCAGTACGTCCAAAACATTTTATCTTCAATGCACCATCATTTCTGAACCATACTGTTCAATCAATTTTTTTTTTGATATTCGTTAATATGATTGCATTGCCCGTCATGTGGGACGAATATCCGCTATCAAGAATCTAAGTGTTGTTATTCTTTGTAGCCTTAATGGATACTTTTTCAAGATTGTATTTTTTAATTTTCTTATATTGATTCCATGAGTCATTGTGTTGAGTGTAGGAAATTTATGGCCTTGAATCTCTCTATTCCGTGTACATGGGTTCTTCATAATGAATCTCTTCTTCCATAGGGGAAAATCTATTTTCAATAGAAACACAATCTTATTGATGAACATTGACTTTTCTATGACTTCGATATGGGGTGTCAATTTTACTCATATACCTGTAATAAATAGCTTTATGGACAAATTTAGAACAATGGTAACAATATCCAGAGAAATTCTTTCTTCTAATAAAATTTGTATATGAATTTTTTCTCCTTTCTTGAAATCTCATCACTTCTCTATTAAAATAGCTCCTTGCCTTTTTGTAATTAGTCATGGTATGGCCCAAATATCCACAGATCTGACACTTCATGATTGTAAATTTATTCTCAATTTTTATTATCCCCATTCCATCTTTTGTGTGATAGTATTTTAATTCCTCTTATTCCTGGAGGCTCGATGATGATCTTTTGTTCTTCATTCAGATTGAATTGAGGGTTTCTTTTTCAGGACATCATCTGATTTTTCCACATCACCTACTATCAACATGACTTTATTTTGGTCACCTTTATTTGCAGCATTTGATGGCGCAACCTCACAACTGATTCCACTATTTCTCATGTAAGCAGGTCTTTGATCATTCAAAGTCTTTTCAACTCCATTAGAAACACGCTTTTCTCTTCCCAATAGCTCAACATCTAAGAACCTTCCAAACATTATTTTCTTCTCTAATTATTTTGAAATTGATTCACTCTCAAGTTTACTCAGGAGAGTAACAACTTCCACTTTAAGAAGCTTAGTAGTCTTGGTCTTTTCTTCCAGTCTGGTGGTGAGGACATTGATGATTTATTCCTGCTCTTAAATTCCCATCTTCAGATCCACTACATCATCAATTCTTTCAAGAAATTTAGACTTCACTTTCAAAAAAAAAATTAGTACCATGATTTCATCTTCGAGCTGATCAACATATTATGATGATTCTTCTACAATTGATTTCTACTTATTGAAAATCTTACATTTTATTTTAATCTTACTAACATAATATTTAAGATGAAACTCTAGATTGGAATTATTTGTCAACTGATTGTATCCACCATTATCTTTTGATGGTTCTAATTTTTCATTAGTGTCCATCATGGATGCGTGGTTTCCGGTTTTAAATTCTGGTTCCTCTTCTTCATAGAATTCATTATCATCATCTTCCTCTTCAATGATAAAACTCCTCTTTGGTAATTTCTTTCTTGATTTGATATATCCATTTTTGAAAAACCTTTTAGGAGGCTTCTCAATGTTTTCATCTTCACTATCTTCATCATTGATCATTCTTATGCACTGAGAGGCAATGTGCCTAACTTTTCCACAACGAAAGAAAGGAAGAGGTAACTTCCCTTTGAATTTCTCTTTTCCATTCTGGAACTTCCTAGCAATGAGGGAAAGAAATTTTTTTCCTCATCATATTAAAAACTATTATCTTTTGATATTTTCAATTTCACCATCACCTTGAATGCCATTTTCTTGAGTACTCATGTCATAGCATCTTCTGGTTTGACCCTCACTTCATATGCCACCAGGATGCTCAGTATATCATCCAAAAAATGTTTAGAAAGTTATCTTTCCTCAAGGACTAACACATTTTAATTGTACTTGGGTGGAAGTCTTCTTAAAATATTCTTCACAATATCAGTTTCTTTGATTTCTTTTCCTAGACCCAGAATTACTCCAACCACATTAGTAATTCGGTTGAAGAATGAGTCTGTATTATCATCCGGATGCATCTTCATATCATCAAACCTATTATGTAGGACATTTAGTTTTTCCTCCTTCACTTTTTTATCTACTTCATAAATATATTTATGTTTATCCCACAAGCATTTTTCTGAGGTGAAACACATCACCATTAGATAGATCTGATCAGAATGAGTTGTGGTTAGATCATTCTATGCTTCAGTATCTGCATGAAGAATTTTTCTTTGTACATCAATCATGGCTAGGCCTGTTGGATTAGTGACTTGTATTCCTTGCATAGTAGAAAAAATGACTTCCATTCCAAGTGATCTAGGATGAGATCTCATTCTATTCTTCCAGATCTGAAAATTACATCAATCAAAGTGGGGGACTCCCCAAACATTATTTGAATCTATATAACAATATATAATAGATCAAACACCAGTTAATCTCCCTCTGATACCACTTGAAGGACCTCGGAACACCCTGAGAGGGGAGGGGTGAATCAGGGTGTCAAATTTTTCTTTCTAAAGTGTTGTATCTTGTTCCTATGTTGGTAGGAACATATTAAATCTGTCAAAAAAAATAAATCAGGGATTTTACACAACACATTTACTTGGTTTATCACAAAGGGATATTTCCAAGGAGCATACACTGATAATGTGTCGGTCGTACCAAAATCCACTAATCTTCACTAGTTTATATATTACATGTTTTGGTCATAGAAACTATGTTCCAAGCACACTACCTTTACTATGATTCAGTGAACACTCACTGTATCCCTCAGATCACTTTCGTTAACTCCCCCTAGCTCACTACCATGAGAGAAGTCAAACTCGATTTATCGACGTGAAGGTCTCTTCAATAGATATTCATTGAAATCTTCATCTGTTTTCAACATGATACACTACATTCATCAAACTCCCTAAATGATGCACTTGAAATCATTGAACCATTGAAATAGATAATTAGAATCTTGTCAGAAGCATAACTCCACACTTGTGCGTAAGACTGCAACTTGCACATATGATTTGAAATTGTCACAAAATATGGCTTTCATGCATCACCTACTTTCCTCACAACCCATATATTTTGCAAAACTACCACGAAGGGTTCACATTGTATTTTTAGTCTAAAGGAACACCTTGCACACAAGATTTACAATCCTTAAATCCTTCATGAGAAAATATTTTTCATGGTTGAGTTACCATATTTTTTATGGAAAAATAATAAATCTTCTTTGGGGGAACATGCAAATTTATAGGCCCCAAATGAACCTACGCGCAAGTTTCTGATGCTTCTTCATCAGTGGGTGTAAGTTTCACACTGAGCGCGCAAAACCCCTTTTGACGTCGCATTGGGAGTGCAATCCCTTTTATGCAACATCAACTTCCACACACTCCATGAATTTTCCATTTTTTGAAATTCTGATCCTAAAACATGGATTGCGTGAAAGATCCAAAAACACATTCCATCTTGCACCCAAAAACCAATCTTTCACGCACACTTCATATCTTTCACACACATTTCCTTTTCCAAAAACACATTTCTCTATTTTCAGATTTTCATCCCCCAAAATTTGGAAAACAATAGAGAATGGTTCCACCTTCAATACTACTATTTATCAAACTATATGACCCCTTTCCATGTAATCTCTCTGATCTTCCATGAAAGGGTTGACAGTAAAAAACCCAAACCATGCTAAACCTAGAGTAGATTGAAAACAAAATAGAAACTTAATTCCTTTTCGTAAAAAGAATAACCTTGGTTCCAACAATAATTTAATAAGTTAAAACCTTATCCCCTTCCACCAAATGGTTTATAAAATCATAGTTGTTTTGTATGGAGGACTACCATCGCACGAACCAAAGTCATTCATTTTTTCCATTACATCTTCTCATGGTTGGTTTTGATGACGATTATAAACTAAATATATGATATTTATAACATAATTATACATATGGAGTCATTATATAATGTTTAACCTTTTTTACATTCCATTCCATTGGGTATATGTTGATGTCGTTCATGCGTATGGTGGACTAGTGCCTCAGGAAGCATAGTGATTTGTTTTTCAATAATGTTTTACATAGAAGGTAATAAGGGTAAATATGATGAATACATGAGATATAAATGGAATAAATATTACATAAATGACATATTTTCCCTAATTAATACATAATATATTATTTTATTTCTTACATTTTCAATCATTGAAAAATTGAAACGTCGTTCGTGGATGTGTGGACCATTGCTTTCACAAAGTGATGTGACTCTACTTTCATCATCACACCAAAAGGATGGTATATATATGTTTATTTAAAAATCATAATATTTTATATATGATATTATTATCATTATGTAATGATAAAATTTTACTTACCATTTTTTAATAATCATCATTGATAAATTAAAAAGTTACTCACACGTATATAAGGCATATCATCTCTATGATTGTAACATGATTCATTTATAAAAAACATATTACATAATAATTTATAAAAGTATAATTGATATAAAAATATGATAATTAATATTATTATTTTAATTTTTTAGGTGTTTTAAATAATTATCACTTTGGCCATGGTCAACTTACCAATGTCATTTTTAACACATAAGCCGAATATAGTCACAATGTCTGGCATAAACATAATTGATTAAGTAATTTTATATAACATGTTAATTAGTGAAATAAAAGTAATAATAATCATTAAAAATTCTATCATGTAAGTAAATAATATATTTATTGTTATTATTTTGTAATATAAATACACACGTGACAATTTAGTCTCAATGTATGGAACTTTGCCTCAATTTGCATTCGTTGGGGGATATTTCGAAGTTATACTACATTATTATTTTATAAGGTTTATATACATACCCCTTGACATATTTTTTAATTAATTTATTTATTCTCATGATATATAATTTATTTATAATTTTATACTTTCTTGGAGCTTACGATTCTTGTTTTTTCCATGTTATAAGGGACTTTTCCATTAAAAATCATCTTTCAATGTTTTCCTGCAAACTATTTCATTTCCATATTCTTGTTTTAAGGTAAATTAATGAATTTTTTATTGGTATATATAATATTAATAAATTAAATTTTATGTCCCTTTCACAATATTTTAATTTTTAAAAAATTAATCTTTTTACTTTTTTATACGAATGGTTTTGACAAACGACTAAAAGAATAATCTATTTTAATGTTTACAGAGAAAATGAAATATTCCACAACTATGAACATTATTTTATTTCAATATTAATATTTCATATTTTATGTATTCTTCAAGGAAAAATCATTTTCCTTTACGGTGTACTTTTATATTGAATATGGGGTTTAAAATGAAAAGGGTATTCTGATATGAAAAAGTGATTTTCTTATGAGTTTAAGAGGGTTTTTAAAAAAAATTATGATGGAAACGTGTATGTATAAAATCTTTTTATTCATGATATAGAAATTAAGAATTATAAAATTAAAACTTCTATGACCATAATGGACAAAGTGTTCCAATTACATCTTATATGATGTGTGTCCCCGGATAGCACCAATTTGTGCAATAAAAAAATATCCACTGAATTTTATAATGGTCCTTTTATTAATAGTATAGGAGGAGGGATACACCAATGTTTTTATTCTATGAATTTAAACATGATATATTAATGTTTGACATGGGATCAAAAGGGGTTATTAATGTTATTCTCTAGTTTAATGAATAGTGATTTTAATTTGTTGTTTGTTGTTTTTAAGTTATCCATTGAGAAAAAAGTGTTTTTGTTTTTCCATGTTCTTTTTTAAGTTCTCATTCTAAAATAATATTAAAAAGAGATGTAAACATTTCATGATCTTTCATGTTTTCACTTGACCTAAAAATTTATTTCTTCTTTATATCCCTTAATGATATTTTTTTGCTCATCCCGTGTTTTAAAAATGTCATACACATGATATACTAATGGGTAAGGGAAAGAAAGGGAAAAATTAAAATTGGTAAATATTTATTTTATGAATTAAAAACATGTTTTCTTTTAAAAGAGTTATATGCTTGAAAAAATATATACTGATCAAAAGTATCCACTTTCTATGACATGGGTTTGTTATATTAGAGTTATAAATTAATTCTCATAGTTGGTGTTTG
This sequence comes from Viscum album, assembly GCA_963277665.1. Taxonomy (NCBI): domain Eukaryota; kingdom Viridiplantae; phylum Streptophyta; class Magnoliopsida; order Santalales; family Viscaceae; genus Viscum; species Viscum album. Next base: position 876,363,830 of record OY728153.1, on the reverse strand, counting down.
GATTAGTGTTAAGCGTCTTGTTGTCCTACGTGAAAAATTGATGTTCAATCCCATTAGGTGTAGGTATTGTAGCACTATTGTAGTAGTACTACAGTAACAGAGGCACTATAGTATTAGAGGTAAATAGTGGGAACTATAGTAGTGGTAGTCACTATAGCAGCGGCATGTACTGCATAGGTTCTATAGTAGGTGAAAACTATAGTAGTACTATTCATATAATCAGCCTTGACAAAAACATTTAGTCCTAAAATCCATGTAATGGGATTCATTCCTACTAGGAATTTAGGAGAATATATATGATGTAATAAATTGGGTGGTTGGGTGCGTTATCCCTTGGGGGCTAGGACATACCTTTTATGACTGTGTGTGTGGTGTGTGTGTGTTTGAATTAATTGCACCCCCAAAAACCTAATAGTATATTATGACCTAATTCTCTAAAACACTAAACAATAAAAGTTACTCAAATACAAGAGAATGAAATCATGACTTAAATATCATGATTATGTAATGTTTATGGTCAGGTATTTATAGTTCATATCAGTGGTCATTTTAGAATTCTTTATAGGTTAGGATTATGTTAATATAATTTTACCAAAATATGTTACCTTACGGTTCAGTTGAAATGATATAGAATTTTAAGATTACCATGTTGACTCATCAAAACTATTTTTATTCAGAAGGTTTTCATTATGTGAAATAGGTATGCTATTTTATGAAGTTATTGAGAGGTAAATATACACCCTAATCATTATATCATGAAATTTGGATTTAGAAGAGAACAGTTTTTATACTGATGGATCAGTTTAGAAAATATATATGTGGTGTTGGTATCTATACTAGTGAGAAACTCAATATACCATGATGTTACATTTATATTATGGTGCATTTAATGAGGAAAAAATGCCATGCATTCAGTGGATCATCTAATCATGTGTTAGTCAAATGATGGATCAATTCAATGGAAATGATGTCTAAAGTGATGGTATGTTCATAACATCAAAATTAAGCAATTGTTTTATCATTTTGAAGGTGAAGTTAACTGCTGTTATTATTGGGTTAATAATAAGAGAGATAAATATGATCATCATTCCCTATAATTTGAGTAATTTAATGACATTTTACTTTATAAATATTTCAGTAAGGTAGTATTAATCTATATAGGTAACTCATTCCTAGGATTGAGGCAGAAATATTAATATTTTGTGGATGCATATGAATCCAATTTTAAAATAATGGATCGGTATATACCATATAGTTTTAGTAACATTGGCAGTAAAATCAAAAAAAATACTCAAGATTGAAAACATGTTTTCATAGATAATTTTCCTCATTTTAATTTAAATGTTTTGATAAAGTGGTTCATTGTACTGAGAATGTGGTGATGGAGTTTTATGAAACATACATTCCTCAAGAAAAAAATTAAGAAAAGGTTAAGGTGGTAGGTAATAGAGAAGAAACGATCTACAAATTCTGGATTTAATCCCCAATAATATTCCAATTGTGGAAAATTAAATTTCATGTAATGTTTGGTATGATATAGAAAATATTTTCATCATGTTCAACTTGTTCAAAGGCTTGTGACTGTAAGGAAAACTATCTTGAACAACCATGAATTTGGGTCACTGATATCCATACAGAAGTGAGGTGTTTTATTTGTAATCATTTGGGTCATTATGCTATCATGTGTTCAATGATAGTTTCATAGGATAGAAATTATCTTTAATAGAAAAAAAGGTGTAGCAAAACCATTTTAATCAAACAATGTTTGCTGATGTCTTGTTAAATGTGGTTGTGATAGGTATGATACATGTGTATTTGAATTATTACAATAACCTATTTGACTATGGATCTTCAAATTCATTCATTCATTAAAATGTGTCATTTTTATAAGAGTATCACCACACGAAAACATGGTATAAAATATGGAGAAAACTCTATAGGGGGGATATTAAAGAGACCATTATTTATAGGAGTCATCATATTGTTATCAGTGGGATGGTCTTTGTTGATACAAGAGTAATTCTTATTACTTTTCCATTCCTTTCGTTTTGGAAATCCTAAACACCATACTTAATATATACTAACTTTTAATGTCCAATTTGTTTTAGAATGTTTATGTTGAAAAAATATTATTTTACCTTATATAAAATAGGATCTAATGAATTAAGAAATTAAACAATACACTCTTCAATATGATTATCATAATGAGTATGTGTCTAATTAATCAAACTCACACTAACCAGCTCAGGTGTTATACATTATATTTTTTTATATTATATTGACAACATTTTAAACAACATATTTATAAGGATACCAATAAACATTAGATTAATGACCTAATTCCTAATGTATGTAAAATATTTTTCACTATAATGGTGTAAATCATTACGTCATTATAAAATTAGTTATCCGGATCAGTATGAGCTATCATGTGCACGATGTCCATTTTTTTGATAATCTTAATGATGTATGACCATTGGGAGATCATGATGACCATTTGAAGGATACCTATAATGAAAAAGTCATTTGATTATTTTGAATTTGTTTCTATAGTGGTTGATTACTTTCACTCTAAACTGTTTTTTGATATTTACTTAGCGTGAATAGATTGTTCATAGTCAATTATAATTCCTTAGGGAGAGTCATTGTAATGAAACCTGGGAATGTTGTCTTTATAAGAATATTTCTATAATTGTGATTTCATTGGATCATTATATTGGTTGAGGGATTCCAAGGATAAGAATACATATAGTTAGATCCATCGAATCGAGGGATAGAGAGGCTAGTATGAAAGAGAATACAATCATCATATCGAGGGTTTCTAGGGATATGATAAAAGAAACATATCGATCATTTTATCATGTTGTTTTATTTGAAATGAAACACATAAAATGTTTTATGTATAATATAGTGGATACAAATAGTGTGTCTTATATAATTTCTAACTCTTAAGGTTAAAAGAGGTTATTTTTTTAATATCTCACAAGTCATTTTTATATTTTTTATCTATTCTATTAATTTTTATTGTATGTTTTTTCCACTTCACATTTAATAGTATGTGAAGAATAATATTCATATTTAAATAAAAATTGGTTTTTATAATATTTAATTTGATTAAGATATTTAATGTGATTAATCAGATCCATATTGAATATGATCAATTAACTCTAGTAAATTAGATCTTTTTTATTGCAATTTTCACACCTATTTAATTTTTTTGTTATGATAATTATTAAATGAACAGAGGGATGATTCCGATAAACATACATAAATAGGTTTTGGGTTTTTTACTTTAATCCTTTTACACATTATTTTTAAAAGTACAATTCACACCCTCTTGTATGTTATTCTAAAATAACATGTTATTATTATCTTAATCAGTATTACTAAAATAATTGTACAATAATTTATATCAATATAGGATTCCACTTCTCAAATAATTGCTTTATTTTTTATATTCATTACTATATCCTATTCTATATAGTTTTTTATATAACTCTTGTGTTTATAAATTTTTTTACTCTAACTATTTTGTGGAATAGAATATTTATATTTTTTGAAAAATGAAAGGCATGCATATTGATTATATTCAAAACCTTAATCCAAAAAGACCTCCTATTATTGATGGTGGTGAATATGAGTACTAGTGACATATGGTAAGTAATTGGGTTATCAATACTGTTATTGATAACATTTCATACTAACTAAACATTATAAGATTCATGACAAGGATGTTACATCTTTTGAAAATCAAGAAGAACAAAAAATCATTTAAACTAACAATTATGAAGTACATCATAGTGTTCTATTAAAATAAGAATATATATTCAAATATCATCTTGTGAAGATGCTAGAAATATCTTGAAAAAGTTTTCTTTTTCACATTTTTAAACTTTTAATGTTGTAGAAACTAGAAGATCTGTGTCAATTGAAGACAACCAAGCCTTTAATTTCTTACCCGGATAATATGTTTCTTAGATTCATTAGGGGATTATAACTACTATGAATAGTTTACATGATTTAGTTGAGAAAGGTATTGATGAGGAAATATTAATTGAGAAGATAATTGATATCATTCCCAATGAGTGGGAATCAAAAAGAACAAAAGTTGATGAGATAAGAATTTTTAATAATCATACTATTGATTATCTCATTGGAAACATTATTCAATAGGAGATAATATTAAAAATATATGTTGGGGAATATAAAAATAAAAATGGTGTCGTTTACATTCATACATATCATCTTTACTAGATAAAGATAAAAATATATAAAAAATTATTAAATCTTGAATATAGATGAAATTAGTTGTACAACACAATTCATGAACGTTTGAACATTATGAAAATGATCTAGAAAACCCCTCCATAAGGATGAAGATGATAATGGGAAATAAATATTTTAAATATCATTACCAAAATAGTCATAATGATAAGTGTGATAAGAAAGATGAAGTCACATGATGTGAATGTATGAAAGATGGACATATCAGAAATATTGTATGAACCAAATGAAGGATGAAAAAATCACATGAATTCAAAAAAAAATGATAAAATGTATTGAAAGTAAATTTTCATGAAATTTAGGAAGGATAATTAGACATGGACTTCCAGTGTTGTTGATTCAACTGTTTTTTCTTATGATATTGAATGTTTCATATGTTGTAATTTAAGTCTCATTAAAAATATGCCTATTGAAAATCATTGTTTTATAGAAAAGGTATCAACTTCTTAGAAACATACAATCATGTATCGTAATGATAATAACCCTAATGATCAAACTTTTACGTACTTGTATTAAGAATCATCCTCAATTAGGGAAGATAATACTTTTCTTTGTTATGATAATGTTTCCCTATTTCCAATTCATTTAGAAAATAAATATTTCAATATTTATAATAAACTACATTATATTAAGGTAAAATTTGTTCAGGTTGACTCAAGAGTAAATTTTTTTTAAAAAGAAATATTTGATCTATCAAAAGTTCTTGATATGTATTTTTCTGAAAAATAAACTATTTCTAATGATTTGGAAAATTTAATTTCTGAAAATAATAATATGCATATATTTTTTATTATCTTGGTTCTAAAAAAATTATATTAATGATACATATTTAATTTTAAAAATGAAATCCATAATCTCATGTCTAATAAATTGTTTACCAAACATTACTAATGGGAGATAAAATTGTGATAAAATGTAAAAACTAATCTTTCCCATGGTACTGATTTTTTGAATGGGTTATACATACAAGAATCTTATTTTTAGTATCAATTTAATTATTCCAAATAATTTCAAATTTTTACTAAATTTCCATATAGTGGTAATTAGAAAAAAAGAATTTTTATTTTAATACATTTCATCACTATGTTTTCCTAAAGCCTATTTTTTAAAAGTAATGACATTTTCCCAGAATAAAATTGTACATATGTGGATTCAAAAGAATTTTTTTCTAATAATACCAGAACCAATAAGGTTTGGGTGCCATAAGTCGAATATTTTTTTTAGAAAATTAAATACTATAACAACGTCATGAATATATAGTTCTTGAATAGTGGGTTTTGTAGGAATATAACCGGTTATAATAATGTTTTTTAAAGTATTATCAAGATGAATGGTGGGAAAGTATCTTTTTGAGATAATGATCAATGAGAAATTATTGGAATTTGTATCATTTTTATTCTTGTTAATGATTTAATTTCAATTGTTTTATTAGTTAATGTTTAAAATCAAAAACATGTAATCATAAGTCAATAATGTGAGAATTTTAACTTGTATACCGTAGAAATGATAAATTTTTATTATATAGTTCCAAAGATGAATGTTTACTCTATACCCAGTGACATGGGAATTTTTATACACTTAATATTTAAGACATTAATATCCATGAAATACATTTCAAAAATGAAATGGAAAAATAATGGTGATTATGTAATAGAAGGTTACGAAATTTCAATCATAGAAATATATCAAAGTTGATTATGAAATGACTTATTAAGGATGTAATGGAACTTATGTCTGATTATTCAGAAGTATGTGATGATTATCATTACAGTAAGATACATAATTCAATAATAAAAACTATTAGTGAACTCTAAACTTCACATTCATTATAGTTAGTTCACATGGACCTATTTGGTAATTCAAAAACTAGGATTATTGGAGGAAAATTTTATTCATATGTCTTATTCGATGATTAAAATGAATAGACATGGGTTTATTTTGTCACACTGAAATATAAAGCCCTTTATTATTTTAAAACTTATTTATCCACAGTTAAAAATCAAAAAAAACATTCCATTGATTAATATTCTTAGTGATCATGGTGGAGAATTTAAAATTAGGATTTTGAAACATTTTGATGTAAAAACATTATAAAACATAAGTTCTCAAATCCAATAAATCCTTATCAAAACAGTGTCGTTAAAAGTTTAAATATAACTATTTGATAAATTACAACAACCATGTTTATTTAATACTCAATTGATAAAAAAAATATGGGTTGAAGAGGTTATTATTGTCTGTTATACTATAAATCGGGTCCTAATTAAAACCTTTGTAATCAGAATTCTTTATTGTTTTGGATTTCAAGAAAACAAAATAAATTAATTTGTTATTATCTGATATAAATTATTCATCTTGAATATGAAAGATAAATTACATTAATTTTCACCCAACTCCGAGGAATGTATCTTTTTTAGGTTATTCAACCACTTCTATAGCATATAGTGTATTTAGTAAAAACTATTGTAATTTTGAAGACACAATACTAGTAATGTCTGATAAAATAGATCCATTTGTTTTCAAACAACCCCAACCAACCTCCTTGATAGTGTTTTGTAAAACTATTTATAATCTACTGTTAATAGAATCTTATCATAAGGATATACCTCAGGAAATAGTTTCGAAATGTATTACTTAGAAATATTTGGTACAATATATTTATCAATAGGATTTTTAAAGCCTAATAAGTGTTTTTTTCTCTTTGGAATACTCCTAGTGATAGTATCATTACTTATATTGATCTACCATTTAGGACAAGAAGTTTTGTATGGAATGAAATTCAACATCTAGAATTCCTTCCCCAATTTGAACCTAAGAACCCCGATAGGGATTTAGGTGAAGATGATTGGAAAAAGTAAATTGATGATGAGCATAATTAATTTTAGAGGGTGAATGTTTAGACATTATTTTTTCGACCTTAAGAAAATTATATAATTTGAGTAAAATGTGTTTTACAAATAAATGTGATGAAAATGGGATAATTGTAATAAAGGAAGCTACACTCATTGATAAAGGTATTAACTAGAAAATGGAGTTGATAATGAATAAAATTGTTCTATGGTAACTATAATTGAAGATATTAGAATACTACTAGTTATTGTTGAATTTTTTAATTTCTATCTTTTTCAAATGGATGTGAACTGTTCTTTTATAAAATATATGTTCAAGAGGAATATTATGTTCAACAAACCCCTAGTTTTGAAATAATAATCATCTTCAATACATTTATAAATGTAAAAAAGATTTATAAAGATATAAATATTCCCATATATCATATTATGATAGGTTAATAAGCATATTTTTATTAAAACATTTTGTTAGGGGAGCTGAAAATATTACTATTTTTAAAAAATAAGTTAACAAACTCTTATGATTACAAAATAATTATGTTTATGACATTATATTAAGATAAACTAAAATTTTATTAATAGATTAATTTGCAGATCATAAAAAATATATGTTTTAAATGAGTATAATAGGTATGTTAACATAATTTATTGTATTTAAAATATCATAAAATCATAAGTAACATCTATATAACAACATGAATATATAAATTTTCTTTTTATGAAGTCATTATATAACAATAGAAAAAGTATTAGTACTCCCATCAGAACCTCTAACACCCTTGATCTTGATGAGGCCAGGGAACAGGTAGATTAAAATATATTAGAATTAAGATAGGAAGTTTACTTTAAATATCTTTCATTCATACATATTTAATTATTTTCAAATAATTATATACAATATATCAAAAAAATCCCAAATAGAACCATTTAATATCTTTAAAATGAATTATTTGTTATCTTGTGGGAAGTAGAGAGTTAGTGATTTTTTTTATTTTGCAAATGTTTTTGAATAAAATGGGTTTTTAGACGCTGAAATTGGTGGTTGTAGAATGCCTAAGAAAATCCTCTATAGAACCATGAATTTCCATTAACATTAATTATTTTATTGTTCTTTTAAGAAAAAAACTATATAGCATATTTCACTACTGAGGTCGAATATGTGGTAGTTGGAAGTTGTTATGATCAAGTTTTGCAGATTCAACATACACTCACTAACTATGGATTGATTTTTACTAAAACTAAAATAGTATATGATGAGAATAGTGACATTTACTTATGAAAAAACCCATCACATCACTCATATGATAAACATATAGATATAAGAAACCATTTTATTAGGGATCACACGCTGAAAGGAGTTATAATTTTACAATTCATTATATTATAAGAACAACTTGTTAATATCTATCTTCAGGTAGATTTTAATACAATAAATAAAATCTAAGAATGATCAACATAATGTAATCATTCATATATACTTCGCATTAACCAATATGCTTACATTAATTTACTACTTTTATTATAGAGAGTACATATTATTGATTAATTTCAAAAAACATGGTTTATAAATATTTAGTTTTATAAAAATAATTAACGTAATGAGTTTTTACGGAATCATATTTTTATAAAATATAATCATCAGTTCTGTAGTACTAAAAATGATCACTGGATTCGAAAAAGTTTTTAAAAAATATACGCCTCATTTTTTCTAAAAACTATTTTCGATTCAAAAGATTTTCCAAATTATGTTTTATCATAATCAGTTTTAACTTCAAAAAATATTTCATTTTTTCTATAAAAAAGTATGAAAAATTTATTTCACAATGAAAATATCATAATTAATTTTCATAACAAAAATATAAAAATTTATATTTCTTAAAAAAATATTATTAGGTGTTCTATTAAAAAAATTGTATTCAATGATTCATAATCAAATTTATTTGTATCACTATACTTTATCAAGAAAACATGAAAAATATATAATCATACTGATATATGTTTCCAATATGAAAGTTACTCTTCTATTGTTATACTTTTTCACTATTTTTCTATGATTATATTATAATTTTTTATATATTTATTTAGGAAACAATATTTTTCAAATCATATTCCATCATAATATTATAATATTTTTAAAAAAACTCGAGTGTTAAAAATTTGTTAATATTTTCTTTGGATGAATATAAATTGTCAGATCAGATTGATTTTATTCTCAACCCATGGATTTATTTTGGGATTTGAAGTGACACCCTAAGTGAATATATAAGGAGGGACCCACATTATGTCCCAAATTGGTTCTCTAGACAATTTTTATGACTTTTTTATGCCTTTATATTTTCTAGTTTGATAACAATTTCTTTTCATCCAATCTAATACCATCAGTTTCAGTCCAATGCAATTTAATGAAGATTATAAAAAAGGAAAGAGTTTCTAAGAAAGTCTAGTTGAATGAAATTTCACTAAAAAGTGTGATTCAACTTTAGATAATACTATAGAATTCCAAGAATGAGAATCTTTTTATGTTCAGAAATTTGACGATGATTAAATTTTTTTACCCAGATCCTGTTAAATATTTTTATCATTATACTAATTTTTTCAATGAATAAGGATGAAAAAAATATTATTTTTATTTTTGTAGGAAATGGTATAAGTTTTCATATAAAAAATATGTGAGTGTGGTAGGAGTAAAATCAGAAGGAGAGGAACTTTTTATTTCTCAAAAATTATCTGATGTGTGTCATACATTTAATATGATGAAGGAAGAATATTTATTATTTTGTCATTACGATAGATTAAAGAAGGTTTCACATCATGCATCCGACAGTTATGTACATTCACTATTGATGAATGGTTATTTTTTCAATAAACTTCTATTATACATGTTGGGATTCATTAAATCATTGAAAAAGGAAAGAAGAAAATAGTGGATTATAAATCTGTACCACATATTTTTTAAGTGAAATAACTGTAAATAAAACCTACTAGGAATGGTAATTTTAGTACATCAAGAATTTACAATGAAGATCTAAATAAGGATATTAATAATGAAAATTAAGGGATAGATATATATCAAAATTAAGGAGATGATGATGATGTTTCAGAATAATATATTGAAATTGAAAATAATTAGAAGATGATATGAATGAGGAAATTGAGGAAAAGGAAGAGAATGGGGTATATAAGAATAAATAAGAAGATTAAAATGAGAAATCTCATTATGATAAAAGATAATCAGAAGCATCGTCATTATAAATTAATCCAAAGGTCAATAAAAAAGGTATGTCTAGAAATTATGAAAAAGAATTATTAGAAGAAGAAGCATAGTGATTGTCTTATAAGGTTGAAAATGATATTAATTCAAAGACAAATAAATATGATAAACCAAAAACCCTATATATGTATATCATTGATATCAATGATAATAAAGAAGTTAAGAAAAAATTTCTAATAATTATTAAAAATTAGTTTAAAATAAATAAATAAAAGTTCAGTAAAATACTGGAAATATGATGAATATGAATCAAACCTCCTAAGGTCAGACAATAAAATTTGAACTGAGTGAGAACAATTAATTTTTAATGAGTTGTTTACATTGATAGTTTTTTGAATAGTCATGAAATAACTATTACATATTTCCAGAACCATGAATGATGTTGTCTATTTATTCATAAAATTACAAATGAAAAATGGGATTCAATTAATGTTTTAATAAAAAAAATCATTCAGCTTATATCTCAATTGAAAAATTGAGAGTAAATATCTTAGACTCACTGAAATTCATGTAATCAAATGTCTAATTGTTCTCATCACGTTTATGACAAAATCAAATTAGACAACGAAAATTCATAGAATGTGACATAGATTATGAATGAATCAACAAAATCATTCAATCAATTTAAAAATGACATGGAATATTGGGTAATGTTTGGGGAATATATTAGAAATTCAACTAACAATCTTAACGAAGAAATAAAATCTCTAAATGGTAAAATTTGATATGTGTAGTTGTATATTGTCACCTTCAATTCCTATTAAGAGAAACATAACATATTGAAGAATCATAATTAGGATATTTATAAATACTTCAAATACTTGAAATATAAATAATGAATTTATAAATACATGATTCAATACATTGATAAGGAAAAAAAGAGTTCATGAAGAAGAAGGTTTGATGAAAACTCCAATGAATAAATAATAAACTTTTATCTTTTGAAACATTTTTAAAAATTGTGTAAAAACTTTTGAACGATTACAATTGAATTATCCTTTTCATCCAAATACAATTTTTTGATCTTTTTCCTTGTATTAAAATTGGTTCATAATTTTTGTGGATTATTAGTTAGTTCCTTATATTGTATCGTATAGTTTCACTTAAAAAACATTTTTAGAAACTTCATATTCCATCCCCATTCCTTTTTGAAATAAAAATATGGGGATAATTTTTTAGAAAGGGGGAAGTATTCTTAAGTGTAAAATCATTAACAAATATTGTGTTAATATATTAAGTGGCATATTTTTCTCAAAAGGGAGAATACAATGAATAAGGGGAGAAAATATCCTTATGGGAGTTAATTAAATTCAACATCATAAAGTACATCATATTGAGAAATGTTATAAACTCAAGAGGAGTTAAGGTTTTCTATGATTAACACTAAATTCAAAGTATAAAATAGAACACAGACTGTATGTTTTTTAATTTTATTTTTTATTTATGTATTTATGTATTTGTTTTCTAAAAAGGGGAAGATTTTCGTGTTAGAAGATGTAATCATTACATTTCCATTACATTGTTTTGTAAATCACAAATACCTTACATAAAACTTGATTATTGACTTTTTATATCCAAAGTGTTTTAAAATTTTTTGTAGAAAAATTATTATTTTACCAAACACAGAATGAGTTCTAATGAATTAGAGAAAAAACTATACATTCTTAATTATGATTACTATAATGAGTATATTTATAATTAAAAAAATAAACCTTACCAAATAAGGTATTAGACATAGTACCTTTTCTATAATACAGAAAAAATCATAAATATTATATTGATACTGCTACCGATAAAAAATGGATTGATTCTGATTAGTATTATCACAATGAAAATCAAAAGGAATACCTTCATACTGACATATGATTATAATCATATTCAGAAGACTTATTCCTAATATATGGAATATATTTTACACTGTAATAGTGATAATCTATACGGTGTTATAAAATTTTCTATGATAGGTCACTATAGGATTCTATGAGCAAGGTGTCTAATTCATTACGACAAACATTGGAAAATATGATTGATAGGAAATCAAGATAGCCATTAGAAGGATGCCTATAAATACATGTTCATTCAAAGAATTTTAATTAGTATATATAGTGGTTGATTTCACTCATTATTAAATTTTTCTGATGATTATATATTGTGGAAGTCTTGTTCATAATCACTTTTAATTAAAATAATAATTTTTAGGCTGTGTCCTTAAGAAAATTTATATAATTATGACTACGTTCGATCATCCAATTTATCATGGGATTATGAGGATAGTAATATATAGAATTTGATCCATCAGATCGTGGGATACCAAGGATTGGTAGATAGAGAATCTAATAATCATATCAAGGTATTCTTGGGATAAGAATTCAAAGCCATACCAATCGTCTTATCGAGGGATTTCCTTGGTAAGGAAAGATAGACATTGATGTAATTATAAAATAGTGGATACCATTAGTGGTCATTATAGAAAACCTTATTATTTAGGTTAAACGAGTTTATTCTTTTAATATATTATAACTCATTCTTGTATTTGTTAGCTATTTTATTACTTATTCAATAAATGTTGTTTTTCATCACATTAAATAGAAATTAAAGCATCATAATCCTATTTATATTCTAATTATTTTTATCATATTTACTTTTATTATGCTGTATACTCTAAATAACCATATATATCTTGAATATAATCTCTTAAATATAATAAATTATGCCTTTTGTGATTTAAATTTCCACTCTGATGTAATAATATTTTTTTATTATGATACTTGTTAATCGAGATGAGGTTGGAGTCTGATAAATATACATAAAGATGTTTTGGGTTTGTTTAGTTTAGTACTTTTAAAATTTATTTTTAAATTTATAATTCAACCTTACCCCTCTTGTAAGTTAGACAAAAAAAACATATTCTTACAATTCTAATTAGTATTACTAATATACTGATTTAATAGTATTTCCTGCAAATTTTGTTGAACTAGCCATATTAGTGTTTGATATCATTATTGGTATAGATTGGACTCTAGTGTATAATTCTATACTATATTTTAGTGATAATAATTATGTGTTCAATTATTTCATTCCTTGGATAACATACCATGAAGATGAGAAAATTATTATAGGTGGAAATGAATGTTACCTAGAACATATTTTTAAAAAATATAAAAATGTTATAATTATTGATACTCTGGTAGTAAATAAATCCATCAATGTATTTCGTGATTATTTTTGAATTTTTATTCCTGATTGAGATTTTTAGTTTACTATTGGATTAGAAACTTATGTTAAGATCATTTCTAAACCACCTTATTATATTTATCAAGTGGAAACTTTTTATATGAAAAGGAAATAACATGAGTTATGAGAAAACTGTTTCATCCAATGAATAACTTCACCATTGGGTGATCTGGTTTTGTTTGTTAAAAAGAACAATGGTTTAATAATACTTTTCATTTATTACATAGCCCTTAATTTCATCACTATTAAGAACATGTATCCTTTTCCGTATATCAACGATTTATTTGTTCATCTCTAGGGCGGTTAGTATTATTCAATGTATGGCTTGAGTTCAGATTTTAATTAGTGTAAGTAAATTGTATCTTAAATTCATAATACAATGTTTCATTATAGATATACGAACTATGGGTTTGTTTTTATATCATTTGGCTTGTATAGTGATACTTCTATATTTATAGACTGTATTAATAAATATTCTTTTGAGTTTATGGTGAGGTTTTTGGTTGTTTTAATTGGTGACCATTTTCGATAATCTAAAAGTCTATAGTAACCTGAATAATAGCTAATGATTGTTTTTTCAATCCAAAAAATAACATAAACTATATGGGAAATTTAGTAAGGGTGAATTTTGTTGGTAAAAGATTTATTTCTCTGAAAGATTATTTCTAATGATGTCATAAATTTCAACCCTTATAAATAGAATATTGATAAATAATTTCCATGGACCAAAAATATCACATAGATACATAGTTTTCATGGATTTTTGGGTCACTACCTGAAGTATATTGAGAATATTTCATGTTTATATATCACTTTAACAAATATATCTCAAAAATGATTTTAATTCATCAGGAAAACATAATGTGATAATTATTTTCAGAAACTAAAAATAAGATTAGTGAATCCCCCTACACTTGGGTGGGGTGGTATGGGAGGGATGTGGTTAGGGGAATGGTCATGGGGTCATGTCCCTGAATCGGTGGACTTAATATAGTTTATTAAGAGCATGTGTGATCATTTGTTAGTAGATATATCAAAATACAGTATAAAAATAATATTAGTGAATGATCCAATTTGGGCCCTACTTCTAGAATTGTGGAAATATTCATCTATTATAGAATTTCATTGAAATTTCATTATTGTTTCATAATTAATAATTATCATGTAATTGATTATGATTTGTAATAATTGAAACTATTTATGTTAAATAATACTAAACATGATTTGGAATTGGATTTTTCGGTTTTTTATTACAATGTTTGGAGGATCAATTTTTATAGAGTAAACTACGAAATATATACTGATCACAAAATTTGGACTTATATATTCAAAACGAATTTCTATAACATGATACATATAAGATAATTGCCACTAAAAATGGAATACAATTACATGATTCATTACAATCCTAGAAATGTAAACAAAGTGGATGATTCATTGAGTTAAATGAATAATCCTACATTAACCATGTTATATTAATAATGTGACACTTTGGATAATTATATAATAAATTTTGGCATATAATATTTTGATGTAGGCATATCCTCTATTTTGTTTGCTGTTTCAATTCATTCTTATTAATCTGAAATAATTATGAACGCTCAAAAGGAGGATCAAAAATTGATAGAAAATGGAGAATTCATTAATAGAATGTTGTTTCCTATTTTTAATATTTATAAATAATGAGTTTTCTAATTTTGAAAAATATTATGTGTATATATTGATTTATACTTTGGGAATGATTTATTGAGGGAATATCAATGTTTTTTATTTTCAATTAATCCAGGAATACCTAAGATATAATGAGACCTTCAATACTATTACTAGTGGGACTGAATGAAAAGGTATATTTATGAATTCACCATAAAGTTCTTGAATTTTTCTTATGTTAATGTCAAATTATAGTTATCGAAGATAATTATTCAACCTTTTCTAATACTGGAGTGGAAGTATAAAAATATATTAATGAATTTTATGGTAGGATTTCGAAATGCATCTCGAGATAATAATATGATTTTGATAATTTTTTATCGATTAAAAAAATATGTATATTTACATATCATTAAAGACACAATTACATTACATTAGGTTTCTATACTATATATAAAGTAGATAGTCAGGTTACATAGTGTAACACTCTCTATTATTTTAGAATGTGATATCATGTTCATACCTAATTTTGAGAAAGGAAATTAGAAGTCAATGCGTAATGAATAAAATTTCATTATATATTTTCATCATCAATATGATATATATTCTAAGATGATGATTTATACAATTGGAGAGAAGTTTATCGCATTTTAAATGGATTAATAGGTAAGTTAGGATCATCAAATTTATTTTGTTGAGCTTTTATATAATAGTAGTTTTCATTCCAGTATACAGATGGAAACATTTCAGGCATTATATTGAATGTAGTGTCAAACACCCACTTTTTGGATGATATTATAGATAAATGATTATGGTAATAGAGTGTTTAGAGGAAAAGATAGAGAAGTTGTAGTTGATTCTGTGACATCTGAGGATGGATCATAGCATAGAGAAAAGTTACGCAAAAAACAGGATGAATGACCTTTCTTTTGAGGAAGAAGATCATATTTCTATTAATTATTCTCAAGGAAATGTGTTATTCATTATGGCATGAATTGGATGATAATTTCATGGTTTATTATACCATATGAAATCATAGATAAATTTTGATCAGTTTCCTACTATGTAGAGTTACCTAAGAATTTATCTCACATACACAATTTATTTCATGTTTCGATGATAATGAAATATGTGTAGAATTAATCTCATATTTTAAGATATTAAAAATTTCAATTGGAATATAAAATTTCATATAATTATTACCCTATTCATATTATTCATTATAGATAATAAGTATTTAAAATTCATATGATTCACCAAGATATGTTTTTGTGGAAAAAACATTATTATTGTTGTGGCAATAGGGAAATATTAAAATTCCTTGGGGGAAGTTATCCCCAATTAATTAATTAGTTAATTATATTTTGAGGACACAATTTATAAAAGGGGGTAATAATTTAATAACCGAAGTAGTGGAATAATAAAATAAAATTATTGTGTAATTTTTAGAACAAAGAGGAATAGATTTAACTATACAATTTTAAAAAAGAATTTTATTTAACAGTTTTATTTCCAAATTTTTTAATAATAATTTTAAAATATTTTTATTTTTCATTGAAATTAAAATTTCAAATTTTTATTCTGGTGAATGTTTGGGATTTTTCCCAAAATATTAATTTTTCAGTTAATAATGAAACATATCAATTTATGTTAAAAATAATTCTTTAAAATAAATTATGTAAATTATAAGCATTATTATGGGTTTAATATGATTTAATGTTAAAAATTATATCTAGTTATATTTAATCCTCATAATTATTTTTTATTAAACTTTATTTTACTTTTTATTATAAGATTCTTTTTTTGGTTTAAAACAATATTTTCTAAAAACTGTTTTAAATGTATAATGTTTCTCCATTTGAATTAATTAAAATAATATCTAATTGGGAATTTTTTAAATTAAATTTATACATTATATATAATTAAATATTAATTTATTTTCAAACAATTGTAATTATTAGTAATATATTTAATATGGAATCATCTTTTATTCACAAATTACTCTACATGGATACCAACTTTATCATCACATCTACAGGTTTTCTTATAAATTTAATTAATCCATATAATTGACTTAAATTTGGTTAAATTGAATCCATATTTATAACAATAATAATTAAAATTTTAGAATAATTTCAACATAAAATTTAACCATAATTAATAGTGAAAATTTTAGAAACTAATTGTTGCGGTTAAGCTAGAAATGGATTTATTACGAGTTAAAAGTAAAATATAATAGTTAAAATGTCCTAATATCCATTTTAATATCAAATTTATTGAACTTTTTGGACCTTATCCAATATATTATTAGGAATGGTAAAATTTTAATTTTTATGCTATGAAAATAGCATGGGTGGAATTCATTATTTTCAAAAATTACAATTGTCCCACTAACCTAACTTATAAAAGGTCACACCTTATCCTTCTATTTTAACACATTAAAGACCAATTAATTTAAGAAATAACTATCCAAATAACATCTATATTTTTCTAATAGATTCCTCTAATCCTTATTTTTTTGAAGAAATCAAAGCAACTGAGGACTTTACTTCACACCAAAATATATTACCCAAAGAAGATGTAAAGGTGTTTAATAAGTGTTTTTATTTTATTTCTTCCTCCACATTATTAAATTAACCCTAAAATATTATTTAATTAAAAAATATATTCCATATAATTAGATTCTATTTTTTTAATCAATTAATATAATCCCCTCCCTCCTTCCATTATATTGTCATGAAATCAATATTCCTGTGTGCGACAGACTACCGCCACATGAACCGATATCATTAGTTTTTCTGTTACAACCTCTCAAGTTTTGGTATGATGAATGATAAAAACTATATATTTTATACTTATAACTTTATACCTATAGATTCATTAAATATTATATACCTTTTCTTATATTGCATTGCATATGGGATATAATAACACTATTTTTGTGTTGGATGGACTATCGCCTTGCCAAACGATGTGATTCATTTTACAAAAACAATTTACATGGAGGGTAATAAGGGTAAAGGTATGTAATATATTTGAAATATGTGGAATAATTATTATATTCTTGACATATTTATCATTAATTAAAGATAATATGTCATTTTATTTCATACCATTTCACGTACTGAAAAATGATAACGTCTATTATGAACATGTGAACTACAGCCTTCACAAAGAGATGTGACTCCCTTCTCATCACTGAACCACATGGATGATATATAAAAGTATATTAAAATAAATAAAATAGTATATATTATATTATTATCAGTATTTTAAGATATAATATAACATACCCCTTTTCAATAATGGTCATTTGAAAATAGAACGGTCACTAATGCGTACATATGGTATACCATCTCTTTCATTGTACAATAATTAATTTCGCAAAACCATATTTCATGAGCATTAATAAAACTATATGTTATGTAAAAATGTAACAAATTTATAAAAAAAATATATACTGAAGATGTTGAGATATTTATTACTTTGACCATAGTCAACCTATCAAATTCATTGTTGACACATAAGATGGATTTGGTCAAAAAAATACGACGTAAACTTAATTGATTTAGAAATAATATATATATCCGAGTATTTAGTGAAATAAAAGTAATAACATTGTTGAAAGAGGTTATAAATAAATTAAATATTTAAAATATGTTTATTAAAAGATATTTTAACGAAAAATTTGAAATGTTAGACTCGAGGTCAAGGACATCATCTAATTTTCCTTTCATTGAGTAATATATTGACCTTATGCACAATTATAACTTTATTAGGTTTATATAATTCCCTATTTATGTTTCATATCATTAATTTATCTATTCAAATGATATTTATTGTTTTTTAATGTTATTATTCCATGGGAATTATAATTCAAGTGTTTCCAAAGTGATAATATACATTTCATTTACAAATAATCTTTTTATAGTTTTTTTCTCTAATATTTCTCTTCCATGCACATGTTTTAAAAAATCTTTAATTAGATTTTTTAAATGAAAATAATATATATATATAATGAAATTTAACTAACTTGTACTTTTTTTAAAAGTTTTTTAAATGGAATATTTTTATATTTTTTATATGGAACGCTTTGACAAATGATAAAAGGAATGTTCTGCATTAAAATTGATGGGTATGGATTTTTTTTCATTGTGTGCGTTATTTCATATCTAGATTCCCTTGAAATAATTTATAACGCCCTCGACCCGAGTTACCCAAAGTCAGTGCATTATTACATAACATTGGAATGATAACAAAATATCATGTATCAAAAGACCGATTAGTTTAGTATCCTTGGAATCACTAGATATATTCATAAAGTTTACATTACATCATAAAGTGAAAAACTAAAACAACAAATTATCTCAATAGACGACACTCATATCCCCTCATACTTTCCCTATAGGTCATTCATAAAATACTTCTTCACATCCTGGTAAAAATAAAACATATAATTGGGTGATCTCAGATTCCCAATGAGGATAACAATATAACGAAAACTTTCATAAATAGGCATAAACATTTAAGGAAATTTATAACTAAAACAAAAGCCTTTTAAACTTGAACTTCAACATAATATGGAAGAAATAAAATGAAATAATTTCATTTACTTACTCATATTGATATTCTACTAATCTAATAATCACATGAAATATTAATAACCACTTTCAAAATGATGTAATGCATAATTCCAGAATATCATAACCACATAGTCAAGGCTTTGTGACAAGACTGCAAATAATATTTTGTCAAGGACTTGTGCCAAGAAACTAGTTTTTATCATGAGACCTACTGATTCATCGATGATCTATAGCGGGCTCCACTCGTTACTTATTAAGTCCAATGCATTTCTCATATGAACATGTTTAAACATAACATAAACATTTGTATTTAAATTAGCATACGAAATATCAATACTTTATCCATAAACAATGAATGGTATAAAAATAACACATCCACTGTCAAACATATCAAAAAACCTTCAATACTATATTGATGTTTTGTATCATAATAAATCAACATCAAATAAGCTTAAAATCCAACTAAGGATGTTGACATAGATGAAATCAAAACTATTTGAGAGAAATAACTCTTTTCTTTAAATCATTTAAAAGTCACATAATTATAAAATAAAACATTTACTTTGAACATATAATTATAATCCAGTAATGGAAGCTTCTATGATATTATAACGGAATAAAATAGCCACACCTGCCGTATAAGTTAAAAAAGACATTCATACCTTAATTCGGTCGAAAAGGTTAAAAAAGACCTCGTTTGGAAAACTATGGAAAGATTAATTTATAAAAATTCAAAAAAGGTTATAAATTACTTTAACACATAGTATTTAAAATAGTAATAATAATTTGAAATACATTTTTTCGAAACATGGATGTGGATGATAAAGAGGTCTCTGTAGATAATTATGTATAAACAACCTCAGATAATGAAGAGATTGTGAAATAAACCCTTACCTTGTACTTTTCCTTGGTCAAGGGTAGTTTAACCTCATGTTTAATGGTGAAATAATTGTTATTAAATTATACAAGAATCATATACATTAATATGATATCATATATAATCTTCTAACATTTCTTTGTTAATAATATCTTAGTAATATCGTCGTTTCGGGTGTTAACTTACTCGTTTTCTTGTATATGTTTTGTTACATAAGTCGTGTTTTTTATGGATATGTTTTATCTTATTCATATCCAGAATGATATCAAGTCCTTAATCATTATTTTTAATCATAAAATGAGAATTAGACATGAATGGATATGATGGGGGAATGAATCTCATCGTGTTCGGGGAGATGGTAGTCCGTACGTACGCATGAGCGACAATATCATTTTTTTGATATTAAAATAATATATAATTGGATGGTATATCATATATACAGAATCATTATTATGTTTTATTTATTATTTATTTCAATAAACATCATTATCATACCTATCCAAATAATAATATTTTGAACAATAATTACACCACGACGTGCAGATGGTAAGTCGTACGTACGCACGTACGATGACATGTCATTCAAAGGATGGATAGAATACTGAATATGGTTGTACCATATTTATAATAAAATCACAGTATATAGAAGATACTGGATTTATTATTTTATAATGGATTTACCAAAGAAAGAAGAAGTGAAGATGAATGTAACTTGAAAGAGGGTGGTGAAAACATTACCTCTTCTTCAGGTTCTTCCATTTTATTTGATCTAAAGGGATCCTTAGGATGGATTTGTGATCAAAATAAGGCCTCTATGTTCAATTGAGGAAAGTTGAGAGAATATTTGGGCAGGAGTTTGCCGATCCAAAAGGCATTGAAGGTGTGGATTAGATAGATGGGGGAGTGCCATTTTATAAGAGGGGTGAGGGGCACCTTTGGAAAATCTAGAAATATTATTTTATAATAATTTCATATTATATTTATAATAGCTCCATAGTGGAATATTAAAATTTTAAGGAGGGTATAGGTAGAAAACCACTCAACCAATAGGTTTTAGATAGTTTTGGTTCACTATATTAACTTTATCTTTTTTTAACTCTTAGTTAAATAGTTTGACATTTACTATATCTCTTTTTATTTTTATATCATATAGTTAAAAAACTTAATATATACTTATAGGAGACCTCCAAGTGGTCCATTAATGATACACCTCTCATTATATAAGTACTTTGGCCCTACCATATGTTTTTAGCAATATAATATTAATTAATAATATAATATTTGTTTTCAAGACTCCTTTATGACAATTTTGACAGAATTTAATAATTGATTTTTTAAAGTCTTAAAAACTTTATTAATTAGAAAAAAATTAATTTTAGTAATACAAAAAATGTCATATTAACCAATAAAATTGGTGTATGTCATCAAAGCATTAAAATTAATTTAATTTTAACATTTATAATACCATTTATTTGTTTCTTTCATTAATAAGGAAAATACTGCATCATTATTAAGTCATTAATAAATTTAATTATTCAATGTCTAAAAATTATAAATAAAATAAAATTATGTAGTAAATAGTTTTATATTTCTAATGAATATTTATAATCGAAAATATAACATATATATCCATATGTAAAAAAAATTGTTGCTAAAAGATATATGTTTCTGTCATTTTTTTATTTACATTAACTTAATTAATATAAAGTGTCATTATCACTTACAACTGTCTCCATGGGGTCCCAAAATCAACCCAAAGATACCCATGGTCCGAGATGTATCAACCAATAGGGTTAGGACACATTTTAGAGTAATTTAATATTATTATAATATTATTATATTTTCCCTTTATTTACCGAATTTACCCTTCAACCATGGTAAATAAAATATTTACCAAAGTAATTATTAAAAATGTCTAAAAATAAAGTTACCTATTTATAAAATTTGGACCTCTTGATTATAATTATGTAATCCATTTTTCTAAATTCAAAACACATAAGTTTCAGAAATTTATTTAAAATTAATTCCCATTGTCAAAACAAAAAGCGTGTATTTAAGAAATATTAACTATCAAAAGATTGGCACCTGATTATGTTCAGTTTAAATGTAAAATTATGTACAATGACCAACATTGAATTAAATGGTAAAAATATAAACTAATTATGCTTTAAAATCACTCAAATTCATAATTTATCACTATTAATTATTTCAATTAAAAAATTTGTTTTTAATTAAAATTTAGTAATTTTAACTATTCATCAAAATATGAAAGTTATCAGAAAAGTACAAAAAATTCACTCTAAGCTAATTTCAATATTCCAAATCCAAAAATGAAGTCCATTTTGAAAGATACAATTTATAAAATTTCAAAAAGTGGGCATTACTATTCATAAAGGCTAGTTTGATTGGTTGTGGTGGGTTAGAACTCGAAGTTGCATACAACACACGCTATTGTATTATTCAAAGAGAAGCATATCGTGGAAGCTTGGTGTGTTACATTCTCCCCTCCTTCAAATAATTTTGTCTTAAAAATTTCTAGAATACTACCGCATGAAAAGACTCGGGTGTTTCATCATCATAAGTTTCTCGGGTTCCCACCTTGACTCTTCCATCTTATGGTTTCTCCATATAACTTTTATCAGACGAGTCGTCTGGTTTCTCAGAACTTGTTCTTTGATATCAATAATCTTGATAGGCTATTCGCAATAAGACAGATCGGGTTCCAGTTCTAATTCCTCATAGGTGAGTTCATGCATTGGGCCAGGCCTGTATTTTCTCAACAGTGATATGTGGAACACATCATGAACTTTGGAGAGACTTGGCGGCATTTCCAAACGATAAGCTATAGCACCAATTCGTTCTAGATTTTTGAAAGGTCTGATGTACTTGGGACTCAATTTACCATTCTTACCGAAATGTATAACACCCATCCATGGAGATACCTTCAAGAAACATGATCTCCTACCTGAAATTCCAAATCCTTCCTTTGGTTGTCAGCATAGCTCTTCTGCCTACTTTGAGTAGCTATGATGTGGTTTTGGATTACCTTTACCTTTTCCATAGTTTCCTCCGCCAGTTCTGGGCCTACAAGTTTCCTTTCACCAACATCACCCCAACATGTTGGTGTCCGACATCTCTTTCTGTATAACACTTCATATGGTGCCATCTAAATACTTGAATGGAAGCTATTGTTATATGAAAATTCCCCCAAAGGTAAATATTGATCCCCACATACCCTGAAAGTCAGGTGAGCAAGATCTCAAAATGTCTTCTAAGGTTTGAATAGTTCGTTCTGATTGTCCATCAGATTGGGCGTGGTAGGCAGTTCTGAAATTAAGTTCAATATCCAGGGTTTTCTGAAGACTTTTCCAGAATCATGATGTAAAATGTGGATCACGATTAGAAACAATTGATATGGGTATTCCATGATGTCTCACAACTTCCTTAATATATAGTCTTGCTAGACGTTCAAGTGTTAAATCCTCCCTTATAGCAAGAAAATGTACAGACTTGGTAAGACGATCAATAATGACCCATATTTCATTGTTCCTTCTAGGAGTCTTTGGTAGTCCCATGAAAAATTCCATCGTGATATTATTCCATTTCCACTCAGGTATGGGGGAGGTTTCATGACCCCTCAAGGCTGTTTCCTTCCATCTTTCACTTTTTGACGAACTATACATCTTGAAACAAAATTATCAATCTCCCTCATCATGTTGTCCCACCAAAAATATTCTTTCAAATCTCTATACATTTTGTGCTCCAAGGGTGTATAAAGAAATTGGAACAATGAGCATCATCCAATAATTCCCTTTTTAGATCAGGTATATCAGGAACACAAAGTCTCTTCCCAAATTTCAAAATTCATTCTTCATACATAAAGTCAATCAATGTCCCATCATTCATAGCTTTAATCTTAATTTGAAATTCTTCATCATCGGTCTGAGAACTCTTAATCCTTTCTAGTAAATATGGTTTGTAAACCTTTTGAAAAAGTAATGATGTTTCACCTTCCATGGTTATTCCCATATCCAAATTTACTAGATCCATTAAAATTGGATCCCTTTCAACTCTCATTTTGTTCAAAACTCTATGATCGTTTCTTCTCAAAGCATATGCCACCTTATTTTCCTTCGCCGGGAGGTAGTGTATTGTGCAATCATAATCCTTTGGTAATTCAATCCATATCCATTGCCTCATGTTGAGTTATTTTTTTGAGAAAATATACTTCAAACTCTCATGATCAGTATAAATCTCAACCTTTTCACCATAGAGATTGTGTCTCCAAATCTTAAAAGAAAATATTACAGCTTCTAACTCAATATCGTGAGTAGGATAGTATTGGTCATGAATTTTCAACTATCATGATTCATAGGCAATAACCCTATCATTCTGCATAAGGACACAACCAAGTCCTTTATTCGATGCATCACTATAAATAACAAACCCATCATTCCCCGATGGAAGAGTCAATATAGGAGAATTGACTAATATTCTCATCAGTTCTTCAAAACATTCTTCACACTCTTTTGTCCAAATAAATTTGACCCCTTTACATGTGAGATTCATTAATGGGTTAGCCAATCTGGAAAAATTCTAGACGAAACGCCGATAATAACATGCTAAACCTATAAAACTACGTACCTTAGTTATTCTCGTCGGTGATGGACATTCATGGATTGCCTTGGTCTTAGAAGGATCAACATAAATTATATCCATAGAGACAATATGGCCATGAAAATAGATCTCTGGAAGCCAGAATTCACACTTGCTGAACTTCCCATATAATTTATTCCTTCTAAGAGTCTTTAGGATAATGCGCAATTGATTTTCATGATCTTCATAGATTTTGGAGTATACCAAGATATTATCAATAAATAACACTACAAAATCATTGAGATATTCCTTGAAAACTCTGTACATTTGATCCATGAATGCATAGGGTTCATAAGTCAATCCAAAAGGCATTACTATAATCTCGTAATGCACATACCTGGTTCAAAATGTTGTCTTGGAAATAACTTCCTTCTTCACACACAACTAATGGTATCCAGAACGAAGGTCAATCTTTGAAAAGTATTGATCTCCATGAAGTTGGTCAAATAAATCATCAATGCAAGTTAGGGGATTCTTGTTCTTTATTGTAATAGCATTGATTTACCTGTAGTCAATACATAACATCATAGATCCATCTTTCTTCTTAAAAAAAAGGACAGGGGATCCCCATGGAGAAACAATAGGGTGAATAAATCACTTATTACTCAATTCATCTAGTTGTTTCTTTAGATCAACTAATTCCATAGTTGCCATTCTATAAGGGGTCTTCGATATAGTCCTTGAATGAGAGATTCAATCAATGGAAAACTTAATTTCTCATTCTGAAGGATGTCCAGGTAAATCTTTTGGAAACACATCTACATATTATTTCACAATATTTACATCATTTATTTGAACATTATTTTCCTCACCCATAGTTATTTCATTCTCTTCCTCCTTGATAATTGAATTTAGTTGAGATACTGGGGGAGGATCTAGATAATAATTAGATGGTGACAATTCTGCTCTAAAGATAATATGTTATTTATAATCATCATAAAAAATCTCAACCTCCTTCTTCTTACAATAAATATTCACATCATGGTCCGAAATCCAATCCATATCGATGATTATATTAAGTTCAATCATGGGTATGACATTGAGATTAGTAGATAAAGAACATTTATATGAACTAATGGGGGATGATTCACAAAACTTTATTGCAATGATACTTCCCTTAGGAGTTTTGACTAACAACTCCCTTGCTAATGAAATTGGAAATATCTAATTTTCATAGAAAACTGGGAAGATATGAAATAATGCGATGATCCAGAATCAAATAAATCATTTTCTAAACTTGAGGAAATAATTAAATTACCTACCAGCACGTCTTTGGAGCTTCTAACTAAGCAGTAGTGATAGCATAAGCTTGGCCTTGATCCCTTGGCTTTTTCTGAGGTATGTTCCCTTGACGCTTTGGAAATTCATTTTCACAATGTCTCATCTCCCTGCAATTGTATCATTGAACATCAGTAGATTTTTTCTTCCCCTTGAAATCACGAGCATGGTGGCCTTTTTCACCACACTTATAACAGACTCTCATTCCCTTCAAGAAAGTACCAGGGTGTTTCTTCCCACATTTACTGCATGATGGATATTCAACTTTTCTCTTCTTCCCCTTATTTCCATTACCAGAGTGATCGGAAGATCTCTTCTTCTCTTTCTTTTCTTTAAAGTCATAATACTTATAGAATTCCTTTTCAATCTGGATAGCACATGAGACAATATCTACATACGATGAGAAGGATTGTGAGACTAATGCTCGATGGAGAAATGATTTCAACCCATAAAATAAATGATCACTCTTACTCCTTGGGTTACGTATATAATCTACTGCATACCTTTCTAACCTTGTAAAGTTAGCCTCATACTTTGCGACATTATAATCCTCCTTTTGTCTCAGACTCAGAAATTGCCTTTATATATCTGCTCAATGGTCACGAGGAATGTATTTTTATATGAAAAGCTCTTTGAACTTCCACCATTCCATATTTCATACTTCATCCTCCTCCTTTGTGTTTTGAATCAATGACCACCATTAGTCAGTATCTTCAGTGAGGCAGTAAACAACCATGATAACATTTTCCCTATCACTACTCCCCAAGGCATGGAATATTTTCTCCAAGGAATTTATCCATTGTTCAGCTACTAATGGATTTTCACTCTCACTGAATATTCGTGTTTGTTGCCTCATGAAGTGATCTAACATAGATCCTCCAGGCTGCGGATCAGCGTGCTTCAAACGGGTAAGGTTATTATTCATAAGCGGAGTGAGTTGTCCCAGTATAGTGATAGATGATCAGCACCAGTTGCATCACTAGCTCCACAATAATTATCTTGAGCAGGGGGAAATCCCTACATTGAGCGCATGCATTAATATGGTTTCTATTTCTTCCACTAGGTTCTATTTCTATATAATGGCATACACTAGAATTGTTTATGAATCTCAATACATAAATCCAAACTTGTAAAACACTAAACATGAATTGATCAGTTTATGGATATAATCCATAATCATAAAAATGTTTTCGTTGAGGAATTATATACTTGTAAACCCTTCATAATGGTTTTTATATAAAATGAGAATTACCCTAAGCATATCCCCCGGGAGTGTCGTAACCAAGAGTGCAGCAAGGCCTGTTGTCGTGCACCAGTTCCCGTTCGAGTCAAGCTCAAAGTGGTGTTTTTAGGTTTTACCCCTAGGTACATCTGTGCCAGATCCATCTCTACTTGCTCGTATCCAGACAGGGATGTATTGCTCAGAAAACTCACAAAATCTCTACAATACAAAAATTCTTGAATTTTATTATATACTTATACTCAAAGTCTATCTTAGGTCTATGTGCTCTAATCAGAGATTATCTAAATCTAGCTTCTATGGTTTGTACTAAACATCCTCTGATACCAACTGTAACACGCTGACCCCAGTTACCCAGAGTTGGTGCATTATTACACAGCATTGGCATGATCACAAAAAATCAGGTCTCAAAAGAATGATTAGCTTATTAGCCTTGGAATCACTAGATACATTCATAAAGTTCACATTACATCATAAAGTGAAAAACTACAACAACATATTGTATCCACATACCACACTCATATTCCCTTATACTATCCCTATTGGTCACTCATAAAATACTTATTCACATCCTGGGAAAAATAAAACATAGAAATGGATGAGCTCAGATGCCCAGTAAGGATAACAATATAGCATAAACTTTAATAAATAAGCATAAACATTTAAGACAATGTATAACTAAAGCAAAAGCCTATTAAACATGAAATTCAGAATAATATGGAAGAAATAAAATGAAATAATTACATTTACTTATTCACATGTATATTCTACAAATCGAATAATCACATGCAATATCAATAACCACTTTCATAGTGATGGAATGCATAATGTCAGACTATCATAACAACACAGTCAACACCTTGAGCCAAGACTACAAATAAGATATTGTCAAGGCCTTGTTCCTAGACACTAGTTTGTCTCATTCGACCTACCGATGCATCAAGGATCTATATCAGGTTCCACCCGTCACTTATTAAGTCCAATACATTCCTCATATGAACAGGTTTAAACATAACATAAACAATCGTATTAAAACTAGCATACGAAATCTCCATACTTTATCCATAAACCATGAATTGTATAAAAATAACACATCCACAGTCAAACATATCACAAAACCTTCAATACTATATGGACGTTTTTTATCATAATAAATCAACTTCAAATAATCTTAAAATCCATTAAAGGATGTTGAAATAGATGAAATCAAAACTATTTGATAGAAATATCTCTTTTTTTAATCATTTAAATGCCACATAATTATAAAATAAAACATTTACTTTGAAAATGTTCTTATAATCTTGTAAGAGAATCTTCGAAGATTTTATAATGGTAGAAAATATCTGCACCCGCCGTATAAGTTAAAAAAGACATTCTTACATTAATTCAGTCGTAAAGGTTAAAAAGGACCTTGTTTGGAAAACAATGGAAATATTCCTTTATAAAAAGTCAAATAAGGGTGTAAATTACTTTAACCCATAATCTATAAAATAGTAAGAATGATTTGAAATACGTTTTTACGAAACATGGATGTGGATGATAAAGAGGTCCCAGTAGATAATTACGTAAAAACAAGCTCAGATAATGAAGAGATTGTGAAATAAACCCTTAACTTCTACTTTTCCTTGGTCAAGGGTAGTTTAACCACATGTATAATGGTGAAATAATTGTTATTAAATTATACAAGAATCATATAAATTAATATGATATCAGATGTGATCTTTTAACATTTCTCTGTTAATAATATCTTTGTATTATCGTCGTTTCGGGTGTTAACTTACTCATTTTCTTTTATATTTTTGTTACATAAGCTGTGTTTGTTATGGATTGGTTGTATATTATTCATTTACATAATGATATCAAGTCCTTAAACATTATTTCTAATCATCAAATGAGAATTATACATGAATGGATATGATGGAGAATGAATCACATTGTGTTCGTGGAGATAGTAGTCTGTATGTATACACAAGCGACAATATCATTCTTTTGATATTAAAATAATATATAATTGGATGGTATATCATATATACAGAATCATTATAATGATATATTTTTTATTTACTTCAATTATACATCATCATCATACCCATCCAAACAATAATATTTTGAATAATAATTACACCACGATGTGGAGACGGTTAGCCGTACGTACGCACATATGGTGACATGTCATTCAAATAATGGAAATAATACTGAATATGGTTGTAAAATATTTATAATAACATCACAGTATATATAATATACTGGGGTTATTATTTTAGAATGGAAATAACAAAGAATGAAGAAGTGGAAGAAGTAAGGAACTTGAATGAGGGTGGTGAAAACATACCTCTTCTTCGGGTTCTTCCATTTGATTGGATCAAAAGGGATCCTTAGGATGGCTTTCTAATAAAAATAAGGCCTCTAGAATGAAGTGAGGGAAGTTGAGAGAATATTTTAGTAGGTTTTGTCCAAACTAAAAGGATTTGAAGGTATGAATTAGAGATAAGGGGGAGTGCCCTTTTATAAGTGGGGTGAGCTCCACCTTTGGAAAATCTAGAAATATTATTTTCTAATAAATTCATATTCGGTTTATAATGTCTCCAAAGTGGATTATTTAAAGTTTAAGGTGGGGATAGGTCGAAAACCACTCAACCAATAGGTTTTAGATAGGTTTGGGTCAGTATATTAATATTATCTTTTTTATTTAACTTTTAGTTAAATAGTTTGACAGTTACCTTGTCTCTTGGTATTTTTTATTATATAGTTAATAAACATACAATATACTTCCATGCAACCCCCAAGTTTTCCATTAATGATAAAAATATCATTATATATGTCCTTTTTCCAAGCCTTGGATTTTTAGGAATAGAATATCAATTAATAATAAAATAATCGTTTTAAAAACTCATTTATGTCAATTTTGACAATATTTAATAATTGTTTTTTATGTCTTAAAAAATTTATTAATTCAAAATAAATTCATTTAAGTAGTCAAAACATTTAATATTAACCAATAAAACTTGAGTATTTCAACAAAACGTTCAAATTATATTTATTTTATCATTTATAATACCAATTATTTGATTCTTTCATTAATAAAGAAAATACTACATCATTATTGTGTCATTAATAAATTTAATTATTCAATGTCTAAAAATTATAAATAAAATACTATTATCAAGGAAATAATATTATATTTATAATTAATATTTATAGTCGAAAATATAACATATATAACCCTATGTAATTTTTTTTTCTAAAAGATATATGTTGTGTCATTTTTGTATTTACTTTAACTTAATTAATATAAAGTGCCATTATCACTTACATGTGGCTCCATGGGGACCCAAAATCGACTCAAAGATTCCCATGGTTAGACATGTATCAACCAATAGGGTCAGGACACGTTTTAGGGTAATTTAATACTGTTATAATATTATTATTCTTTACCCTTATTTACCGGATTTACTATTTAACCATGGTAAATAAAATATTTACAGAATTAATTATTCAAAATTTCTAAAAATAAAAGATTCATATTCACACAATTTGGACCTATTGATTCTAAATATGGAATCCATTTTTCTAAAATTCTGAACACAGAAGTGGCAGAAATTAATTTAAAAATAATTCCCTTTGTCAAAACAAAAAGCGTGTTTTTAAGAAATAATAACTATCAAAAGATTAGCATTTTCTTATGTCCAGTTTAAATGTGAAATTATGTCCAATGACCAAAATTGAATTAAATGGTAAAAATATAATCTAATTATACTTTAAAATCACTCAAATTCACAATTTATCACTATTAATTATTTCGATTAAAAATTAGTTTTTAATTAAAATTTAGTAATTTTCACTATTCATCAAAATATGAAAGTTATCAGAAAAGTACCAAAAATTCACCCAATGCTAATTTAGATATTCCAACTCCAAAAATGAAGTCCATTTTTAAAGATAAAATTTATAAAATTTCAAATATTTGGTATTACTATTCATAACGGGTTGTTTGATTGGTTGTGGTGTGTTAGAACTCGAAGTTGCGTACAACACACGCCACTGTATTATTCAAAGAGAAGCATACCGTGGAATATTGGGGTGTTAAATAATTCATTTATTCTTCAAATAAATAATAGTCTTTTTTTGGATATTTTAATATTGAAAATGTGTTTTTAAAAAGAAAGTGATCTTTTATATCAAAAAGTGATGTTCTTATGAGTTTAAAAGAATTTCTTAAATATTTTATGAAGTAAATTTGAAAGCATAATTTTGTTTATCAATGATATTTTAAATAATAATTAAATTATATGAAGTTGTTCTCTTACATATCACTATGTAATAACACTATATCTTAGATAATTTGTGTGCCCAGATAGTACAGGGCAAGCACATTGTAGATTAAATGATGGGTGTGCTGAGAAAACACTCCAACGAATTGTGTAATGTTCCCCATCTTAACCGGTAGTAAGGTCAAAGTAAACAAATTTATTATCCTATGGATTTAAATTTTCTCTAGTTACTTCTTAAATATGTTTAAAATTTGTTAATAATGTAATGATCTTGGTTACTAAAAAGCATTTTTATTTCTTTTTATGGGGTTTTATGGGATTTATTTGCGAAAAAATTATTTTTTCTTTGCATGTAAAAATGTTTTATTTCATATATTTAAATAAAATTGAAGACAAAGGTAAATTGTGAATTATTTTTATAGTTTTCAATAGAATAATAACAATTTTTTATATAATTTACTAAGAATGTTTTGGTCATCCCATATTTTAAAGAAAATAACATGCTTTAAGGTTGTTTAATGGAAAGGATGAGGTCATCATGAATGTTTTGAATATTTTTTTTGTGAAATGAAATTATGATTTGTTTTAAATATTTAATATGGTTCTAAAATATGATATTTTTTAGAATATTTCACAATTTATTATATGGTTTGGTCATGTATGAGTTATGGCCTAATTTTCAAAAACTCTAAACTATGAAATATAATCAATTGTAAGTGATTCAATTATTGAATTAAATATTAAAATTCTATAATATTTTAAGATAAGTCTTTATAAAATTCGTGGGTATGGATATTACTAACTCAATAACGAATCTTATGGTTATATGCTGATTATAAATAAAATATTATTCATTTAAAATTAAATGAGATGTTTCCAAAAATGTTTTTTTTCTAAATAGAGGTTTAGTTTATCTTTACTCCAATAATTATAAATTATTTTTACCACTTTTATAAAATTTATATAAATAAATAATTTTTTAAATAATAATATAAAATTAACTCATGGTTACTTTTCATTATTTTTATAACACAATTGTTTTATATAAATAGTGAAACCACATATTTTTAATTGAAAGATGCCTTTTATTTTAAATTCATCATAAAGATAAATTATATTTTCAATTATTTTTATAGTAACATTAATTATATTACATATATTTTTATACTAATCCAATTTAGGTAATTGTAATCATTTTTATAAAGAATTTTGGATAAAAACATTATAATGTTTTGACCGTTTTCTCTTTGAAAACCAACTTTCTCGTCATGCCTATAAGATTAAATTTAAATTAATTTTCTTCCACTTCTACCAATTAAATTTTAATAATCGATTACTTATTTTAGAAAATAATAATTTATATTACCTAATAAGTTCAAAATAATTTTTTATCTAATGAATAGTGAAATCATTAAAAAATATTTCTGTCAGTTAGGGTAATAATGGATTTAGATGGGGTCAAACTAAAAATGATGTGTTTTAAAATGATCTAAAGACATATATAAATTTGGATTTATGGGCATAGTTTAACCCTATAATTATAATAAATTCACCCTTTTTAACTCTTTTGGAATTTTCAATACATGAGAATAAATTTTTATTTTCAAACATTACATGTGGGCTGCTCAAATCAATTATAAAAGGTCACTCTCTTCTATCTTCTTCAAACCTTCACACCATTTGGTTTAGTAAATACAAGACCAAATATCTTCCCAAATTACATACTTCCATTATATAATATTTATTTTGGACATAAATCCATCCTATTAAGGATTTTAGTGAGAACGTAAGGAGGATACCCAAAGAAGATGTAATGTTCTTCAATGAGCATTTTTATTTTATTTCATCCTCCTAATCATTAAATTTTTATCTAAACATGGTGATATAAAAACAAAATTTTACTCTATATACATATATTATCTTTATATGAGTTAATTACTTAAAACCTTACTCACATACATCAAATGGGTTACAAAAACGGCATTGGAATGTACGACAGATGGCTGCCTCGTAAACCGAGGTCATTCATTTATCAATTACAAATAATCACAGTTGGGTATAAAGATATATATAATGTATATATTTTAAATTTTTTACATAGTTATACTAATGGATTCATTATATTTTACATAACCAATTTTACTTTCCCTTCCATATGGGATACGATAACTTCCCTGGTATGTACGGTGGACTACCATCCCGCAAAGCGATGTGATCCATATTTAACTATCCCATTACATCGAATTTAATAATTATAAATTCAATAAATATAGGTTAAATAAATTAAATAACTATTATATTAAAGACATTTTTATCATTTTGAAATGATAATATATCATTTTATTTTTTATATTGAAAAATTATAATGTCATTCTTTGACATGTAGACTACAGCCTTCACAAAGAGATGTGTCTCTCTTTTCATCACCACAATACATGGATGATATATATATATATAAAGAAAAAATTGATATATATGATATTAATATCATTCATTATGGATAAAATATTACTTACCTCCAATCCATAATGATCACTGAAAACAGAAACATAACCCATGTGTATATACAACTAACCATCTCCACGGTCATAACACACTTCATCTCTCAAAACCATCATTAATGGTTGGTAAGAAAATAATAATTCATATATAAATATTATAATTATTTAATGAAAATTATTATTTATTAGAATTACCTATATAAAATGTGAATGTATATAATTTGTAATGGAAAACACGCACAAAAAAATAACGCAATTAATACTCATAATAATGAAAAATTTAAAATATTATTAATGTACGGGTGAGAAGATATTTTGAAATGATAATATATGATATTGAAAATATTAATATGGTTCTATTATAACATTAATACATGTTTAAATAACTATACAAGGGTTTAATTCATGTTCAATCAAAATGAAGCATGAGGTAAGACATTTCATAACTCAATTTCCATTTAATGGGATAAAAATTGAAATCACTGATTATGTCATTATAATATTACATTTTTTAGGAAATATTATTAATTTATATTTTATTTAAACTTTTAAACATGGATTTTTATTTTATAACCTTATTCAATTCATTTATTTATCCATGCATTAGTGATATGATCTTTTTAAGGGACTTCGTTTCAATTGCAATTTACTGAGGAATATATAATGTTGAAAACATACATTGTATTATATTTTTTTTATAATTCCCCTTTGAAATGTAATTTCATTATTAATTAAAAATTCAACATATTTTATGTTTCAATATTAATTATTTCATCCAATGGTATTTTACATAAGAGTTAGAAATAGGTAAATTTTTTCATTACTCAATTTGTTTTCATTTGTTATATTACTTTATAATCTTTTATAATAGAAGAATATGTGTGAAATGACTTTGTATTATATTAAATTATTTAAAAAATATTTATATTTACTATTATTTCACAAACTATTTATTTATTAATTCACACAGAAACCTTATGATCATTGTAAAAGATAATTTCACAATGTCATTAAAATTGAGATTATTTATTCATAAATTTTGGTTGAATGAAATTATTTGACTATTTCCTAGTAAACCTATTTTGTTTTATTATCCTCTGGTTAATCATAACAGTTTCATGTAATGGTATAAATTTTCAACTCTTTGGTACTTAAAATAAAATATAATTTTTTTAAAAAAATCTGACTTCATTTCTATCTTCTGTTAAAAATCTATTTTGATCCAAAACCATGTTTAAAAAAAATACAATTTTATTATATTTTAAAAAAAGGATTATTAACACCATTGTTTCCATTTTTATTTTTTAAAAATATAATTAAATGAATATTCATGTTTTTTTAATATAAAATCCATTTAGATTATATCAAAAAAATTGAAAGAAATATTTGTTTCTACATTTATGTAATATATCTAATTCATACCACCCATGACCAGTAACATCCCGCATTTTGAACGACATGGAAAAGTGAATGAATAAAAATTTAACATTAGTTGGGAGTGTCGTTTATAAAACCAAGCTCAGAACAATTTTTTTCTCAGTGTTGACACTACATGGTTTTTTTCATGTAAATAAATTAAATTAATTAAATAAAAGTTCAGTTGGAAAATAAATAAAATGAAAATTAAATAAGAAAATAATAATAAAGGTTTTATTAATAATAATAATTTAATTATTGTTATGATTTCCATTATCATTATTATGGTTCATTATTATAATTATTATTGTGATTATGATGGCTACTATTATTTTTATATTTTTTTAATTACGTTAACAAAAATTAAAGGGTAGTTCCTCCCTTCTGCCCCTCTAGGTCTTCCAACCAGCTCCTCCTGTTCCCCTATGTCATCATGATTCACAACACTAGCCCCCTCTAACCCTAGGCACATGAGCCTTCATCTGAGATACCTTCTTCATGTGAGAACAACCCCATGACTGGATAATAACTCGACTTCAACCCCTCATCGAAATTTACAGAAGGTGCATGACCACTGGTGAAATACCATGGACATGCAACCCTTCTCTTCATGGATTCCTCCTTGGTTAGTTATTCCTAGATTTAATCAACATTAATCTTTGATCCAGTGAGAATGGTCTTTCCCCTTATTCCCCCTCATTCACCTTGGACAATTTTGTCTTCTTCATGGCCTTATAACAATTGACCAAAAACCTACAGTGATGGATAATAAGATTTTTTAGTTTTTATACCTCTAATAGGGTGTGAAAATAATATCTCCTGACTAGTTGGTCCTTGTTCCAACAATCGTATCCAATGGTAAAGTGGTTCTCATCAATTTTCCCTACCCTTCATATATTTTGGGTATGGTTTTCCCCCATTCTTCTTGCCTATTAGTTTATATTTGGGGGTCTTTTAATTTATGTGTGCTCGATTACTTTTTTGTAGTGTGTTGGATTTTGATGCGTGTTTTCAGGATTCCACTACCTCTCCAGGTAAGGCTTTATAATAACTACTTATACTTTCTCAGATAATTTTGGGTCTTCAATATGTTTTTTAGTCTCGGATAATTATTGCGGTGAGTTTTGTCAAACTTTAACCGGGGATTCACACATGTACAAAGGTATGAATATATATAAACATATATATATATATATCCCTCATGTATGTATTACCTCATGACGTGGGGAATACTTGCATCAGGTGAATGGTATATTTATACATATATGTGTGTTCCAGTAACAACTTCTAGTCAGAAATTGATTAGAGATGAAGGTTTGGTTTGGTTCCACCTTATGTTGGGGTTTCTCTGGCATCCTTATTTAATTTAGTTTTATTTGGAGCCTTTGGTGTTTATTAGATCCCATTTTATCATTGTAGAATGATTTGTTCATCACGGTGTGTGTTCGAGTCATCTGCAGCAAGGACCTATACGTATATACATGGGTAAGAAGGTATATATATATATGTATGTATGATCCTTGCGTATATTCCCTCATGGTGCAAGGAATATGTACTTGGGTCAATTGATATATATATATATGTTAGAAAATGTATATTCATGTAGGTGAAGCAGTCTTGGGATTCCTTCATCAAAAGGAATGTGTTTTGAGGTAAGTATACTATGCATAACCCTTTAATTTGAACATCATAATTGCTTGATGGTTTTCAAAATATATTTATTATTTTTGTACTATAGGTATAAGTAGTGAAATTTGGTTTTAATTTTTGGAAATATTATTTCATTTTTTACACAATCTTTGTTCCCAATGTGCATTTTTCTTGTTGATTTATGCTCCCAACATTGTTTGGAAGTTGTAATACCTTTATAATTCTCAATTGGTTTTAAGATGTTAAAATTTTAATGTGTCTTCCCTAAATTATTTCCATGTATATTTTTTCTGAATGTTTATTTTTAGTGATGGTGAGATGGTGTGTGTTTTTCTAAAAAAGAAGAAATTCCATGTTTTGGTACATTTGGAATGATATTTGGATTATGACATGAATTCATGGATAAATAGTTTCTTTCTATTATTAAATGAGTTTATTTGAAATAAGCAAGGTTTTCTAGTGGGTTTAATAAGGTTTTTAACTTTTTTAATTTTATTTTTTTAAAAGGTTTTGTATATTAAACGTGTTGTAAAAATGGTCTTTTTCTAAAATGATAATATTCATATTAAATTATTGAGGCATGTTTGTCTCTAGGAAATTGTATGTGAAAGTGAAAAAACCCTTCTTGATGCATAAACCCCCCATGTTTAAGAAATGTGTTATAATTGTTAATATGTTCTTAGTGAAGAGGCATGTGTTATGTATGGATCCTTTCTCTCTCGGATCCCATCCCTCTATTGGCTCCGCCTAGGGTTTCCCTCTGAAACCCTTTGATACAGGTTCTGTGGTGTATCTGAACATCATTTTTTCTCTTTTCTCATTTTCTTCCCCTGTTTTCCCATGCCTTTCCATATTCCGACCTCTTCATGCTACTTCTCCTTACATTCTACACCTTTTTCTCTTACGTAGCCTGTCTATGCCCGATTTTGTTTCCTCTTTGGTTTTGTCTTCGTTAGTGCCTTTGTTACCACTCGGGTGATGGTTTTCTGGTTTTTTTCATCATGAAATTCTTTCTTGTATGCATTTTCTTTTCTGAAGAAGTTTTTTTGGAGGCCTTTGTTTCTCATTTGCTGCTCTAAACTCACGATCCTCTATGTATCTCATTGTTGGATCTTTAGTGGTGGATACAACACGGTTTTTGGCTCTTTAGTTTGGTTATTGATGGTTTCCTGGCACTTCCTGACTTATATTTCCTTTATTTTGTGGGCTCGTCGGCGATACACCTTTAAGGACCCCATCCTCCCTTTCAAATATCTGATATCTTGATCCTCTACAACTCTCCAAGGTGGGCTGATAGCACTGGTATGAAGGGGTTTTGGGTGTGTGGTTCGGCGGACGGTGGCCCTCCATGCGCGAGCCCTTAGACGATGGTTCAAGTTCAGAGTTGGTATTTACTTCATCATAGTTTCATTAATGTATTATTGATTTTGTTTGGTGTCTCTTCATTTGTCATCGGTGATGTTTTTTATGTTTTTTTCTATGATGCTTGTTCTGGTTGATTCTTTTTCGAGATTATGTCAAATTATGTCTTGTTTTGGGTTATATATCGGGTTGCGGTGGCGGCTGTCAGAGTTATTCGACAGTGACGAGATAATGTTGGTGGCTTTTGATGAGGTTTCTTCTTCTTAATAGTGATTTGATGATGTGGTGGGAAGTCAGCAAGTTCTCTCTGGTGGCCGGTGATGATGAAGTTGTGATTTTTCTAGGGCATGGCTTCAGGTTCGCTACTCGAGATTGCATGGCTCGATGTTTTTAGGTGGTTATGGGTCCATACGGGAGGATTTTGAATTTCAAATTTGGTTTGTTGGATGTCTCATTGTATTTGAATTTTGTATTTGGGTGGTTTTTTTGTTTGTATCCAGTGGTTTGTGAGGTTACCAGTTATCCCTAAAGTGACTTTGAAATAACAAAAAAATGGATTTGGACTAAGGGTCTTGTGTGTTGTTGTGTGACATGTAAAGGGGGATGGGTGCAAGGAAAGATATTGGTGGTGAGAGGTTTGATGTGTTTTTAAGTAAATAAAATGATAACTTCATATATGTTTTCCTGATAAAACCTCACCACCATTTGAAATAGATCATATGGGTAACCTCGGGTACCAAGTTGGGAAGACATGGACTAGAACTATAGATGATTAGAAAGTGGTTCATTCCAATTTCGTCTAGTGGGACTGATTAAAACAAAACTAACTAAACGTTATGATGATTAGAGACCACTAGGTTATGGGTGTGTCCACTACTGGTGGCCCATGCATGAGAATGTAGTAGGGAATGTATTATATACCACATTTCACTTAGCTATGAGGTTCCCAGGGTCCCATTTGTTCTAGTTAACTAGAGGTACTGAACATGGTTCTCTCTTATGACCTTGTGTTTGTGAAATAATTTCCATTTTTTGATACATAAATATTGTTTTCCCGTTGTATGAATGTATATTTTTTATTTAAATTATTTTTCATCCATTTTAAAATGGATATCCATGATTGTAAATTATTTTAGGAAATTTGATAAAATGGTATGGTTTTTCTAGGAAATAGATTGACTAAATCAGTAATAATGGTAGATATTATTTTTATGTAGTTGTATTTTTAAACTAGCATTATTTGAGTTTCTTTTTAAAATATAATGGAATATGGAATTGTTCATTCCTGTTATTCCTAGAGAGCATCTCGATGCTCACCCCTATTAATTTTTTAGTTTCAGGTTCCTCTTGTTTGGGACACTCTTGGAATGAGTTTGGTTTTGTGTTCCTCTTATTAATTAATGGATTATTGATTTTGTTTGGTGTTTCTTCATTCCCAACTATCTCATTTTGATGCCCGACACTATTTTCCAACATGTAGGGATTGGGAACGCCTTTCGGTCCATGTTGAGGATCAACTCAGGGGACTAGTTGAGGGTTGGCCTAGGCCAACTCATGATAAAATGGTATCAAGGATGTTGGCCCATGTTCGTTGGGGATTTCCGTTACTTTGGAGTTATGAATTCCAAAAAATAAGTGGTCAATTACGTGTACTTTCTTTATCCCCACCTATAAAGAACGACTCTTGAATTTCCAAGGTGGTCTAGGATGGACTTTCCTCAATGTATGTGGTTGTATCTCATTTTTTATCGAGTTCTGCATACCTGATCATGTGTTTCTGGTTGGTTTTGAAATTTGGTGGTCATTTTGGAGGGGGTGTGGTTGTTATGCATCACCTGGAATGCTCTGTGCAGACCATACAATTTCCTCTGATTATTTCCTATGTGATCACCTTGTTAGTGCAGGGTCATCAAAAATATGTGACCAAGTCATTTGAAACATTAGTTTATTTGAGAAATTTCAATCATTATTTGTTTCATGAATTGGTTGCTTTGTGATGTTCTTGGTGCAAGGTTTTGTTGGTTTTCGGATGTTTTTCTTGGGATGAAAAATTATGTATTGGTCAATGAAAAGTGGAATTAAAAAATGAAAACTATGGTTTTTTTGAAAATGAAATGGTTTATTTTTAAAATCGATGTCCTTTTGGGAACTATTTTTGGATCATTTAAATCA
Source organism: Viscum album (assembly GCA_963277665.1). Taxonomy (NCBI): domain Eukaryota; kingdom Viridiplantae; phylum Streptophyta; class Magnoliopsida; order Santalales; family Viscaceae; genus Viscum; species Viscum album. The sequence continues at coordinate 876,322,536 of OY728153.1, read as the reverse complement.
TTTATAAAATAAAAATTTGAAGTGTACTTGGATTTTTTTTTGGAGTTTTGTATTTTTTGTGAAATGTGAAGTTGATGTCTCATTGAAATATAACCTATTGTGCCATCCTCTATTTGAGACCCTTTTGTAAGGTTAAATAATGTATATTTGATTTTCCATGGAATACAATAATGATCATTTTACATAGGATTTCATTCCATTCGAAATTACATAGATAGTTCGATCTTCATCCTAGTGACATTTCTGTCGGCCTGACCTAGAGATAATGGCATCACTCATGCTTCTGTATGGGGCTATCCCATAGTATATAACACCCTTAGAACATATGAGCTTTGATAATTCACTGTGTATTCTACCTTTTCTATTTCATTTTTAGGTCATTGTACTAATTATGTCATTTAATTTCTAAATGACCTCATTTTTCAAATGGGTGGTCATGGTATCCATGACTTTGGTTTCAGGTATGAGTATCGGGTAATGATCTTTTCATTAGGTTAGACATTCCTCGGGTATGGTCAGATTCTTTATAAGTTATTTGACCCTCTCTTATCCAAATTAATGGACGACATGGAATGTCATCATCAGAGTGAAAATACATCTTGCTTTCGAATCACATCGAGTTGTAAGAGTTCACTGACCCAATGCATGTCGAGTGCTTAATGTTGTTACAAACTATATGATTTCAGTGTAATATCTAAGCGATGTGCTGCTAGATATGTTTTGCGTCATATTTTTAGTAGAGTGACTTGTGTGTTAAAAAAATAAAATACATCCCAATGCCCAGGATAATGTCCAGAGAGTCAGATGATTTGACACACTTGTCAGTTTGGTTTGGTTTTCAGGACAATTGTTTAAGTATTTGTGTTAATAGAGGTTCTAAACAAGAACACTTTTTATTGGTTATTCTATATATTTCTTTTTATTATTAGAACACTGTTAAGGTGGTAAGTGTTATGTCACTTCAATAAAATTCATTTACTTTCAGGTAGTGAGGAACACAACCAAGGAGGACCATTGAAAGATGATTAGTCTTACTTGAATGACTCTAGTCTTGTTAACATTGAATAATGTTGGTCCTTTCACATTAAAATGATGATATATTTGTTATTAGTGTTTGAAACCTTTGAGAAACTCCATTGGTCATTAGTATACTATGGTGGTTAAGATTGAACGATCATGGGATTCCATGGGTGATAAGGGCTCGGTGATCGGTTAAGGATGGTGCGTCGACAGGTGGTGTGTAGATTCATGTAAGGAAAGTCGACCAGTAGTGGTTTAACTAATATTCTTTATAATCTTTTAATCGCATTAATGTACTCTTCCTTATGTGATGAGAATGACCCTATATTGAATTATATCCCCGATGCACTATTAGAGTGTCCATTTTATTAAAAGATAAATCTTTAAACATTGTTGGGACTGTTGAGGTGGTTTTCATTGTGTTGTACATTGACTTGTGGTTCATCTCGAGGCATGGTTAGTCTTGATATGTAATTTTGTTTCCCGTCTATGAATTCCTTAGATGAACTCTTGTATGTCAAGAGTTTACCTTTTCATGTGAACGCCATGCAGATTTCATTCTAGGATCAATCAAAGACCTGTTTTGTAAGTCTTGTCTTTACACCAACATCTAACTCATAAACATATATTATATACTACCTTTAATTAGTTGCATTCACTCCAATGGTTCCAACTCTAGTATACCCCGGACTTATTGTCTGGATTGGTGATTTTTAAATAAAATAATATCACAAGTGGTCAAATATGGGATTCAGTGGACATGTTCATGGTGAATGTGAGATACCTTTGAAGAAGATGTCTCAATTTTGTTTTTAATCTTATGGTCTTCTAAGCTGACTATATTCGTGAATAGTTGGCTGGAGTGGGTCAACTAGTTACTTTTCTTATTCAATGAAGTGATCAGAGAATGAACTTTTTAGGTACGTCATGAGGTGAGACATGTGTTTATTGTGTCGGTGTTGACACTCCATTCGGTCAAAGAGTCTAAAAATGACAAAGGGAAATACTTTAGAAAAAAGAAGAGAAAACGCACGAAGAAAAACACAATTTGAAAAGGTATGACCTTTGGATCACCCTAGTAAGGCCAATAGGTCGTCAGCATGTAGCCTACTTGTGCACCCATATATGTCATGAAAACTACTTATGCTCCACCATTTGTTGTGCAGCATACTTGCACGCCCAATTTTTATTTCCCCAAGGTCACTTATTTTCCTATAAATAGAACCTCGATGCCTTCATTTGTATGGACGAATTTCCCTAAATCCCTATTGCTACTCTGGTCACCCTAGTCCTTCATCCAAGTCCTCCAATACATTCAAGTTAGTTATTTAACACATAATGTGGAGGAATTGATAGACGATAATAGGACTTATGTCCTTTTAGTGTTTCAAATCCACAACACGTGTGTGCCTAAATCCCCCAACCTCCCCAAATCAAAAACACTTGTGCACCAACTATTCCTTTCATAGGAACATGAGAGCCCCACATATAGGATCACCTATGAATACTTCTAAAGGCTTGAGCCAGGTATCTCCTATATGTTCCCATACAGGTTGTTCATCTATTATGTTAATATCAGGTCACCCAAGCCTTCTTGCATGCTCATACATGTGCGTCCTTATCTACTTGGGATCCCCTCTTTGACTCACTTACTATCTTCAGTTTAAAATCCCTCAATACCTCTTCAAAGCCATTCGTGTCAAGGCTTCTTCTTCATTGTCTCCCTTTTTGAAAGGGGTTCTGTTGATACCTCCACCAAAACCTCCTAACTTTTCATACCTTTGGGAAAGGCACATCAATGTGTCTCCTATTGGGTTTGTATATCCACAGTCAGTGATTTCCCAAATTTGATTTACAATAGGGTTAGGATTCATAGAGTGTCTATGTGTTTTTATATCCATAGTCATGTGGACCATTCTCCCATGAATAGTGTTGGGAAGTTCCCAGTTCTGAGAATAAGGGTTTGGGTCCTGACCACTCCCTTATCAAAGAGCTGGAACCTCAAATTTTATGTTTGGAAGGTAAGGTTGACACTTTATTTTCCATTAAAGCGAATGAAAAGTCCCCCTACCCAACTTGGATTAATTTTAGGGTAGCCATCCTAGAATAAACCCCAAAATTTCATCCCTTATTCCTTTTTTTACCCTTGGACAATGTAAATTGAATAGAGGGAAGGCTCATCGTATCACCCTTGTCCACCCTCGTAGCCAAAGGTGATCCCTTTTCCACCTGTGGAAGAGGAAAACTGTATGTGTCATTGATGAATATTTCACATACCCTTGTTTCTCACACCAAACATGAATCACATGGGCTTCGAGATTTGTGATTATTACCACATGTACACAAACACTCACGGTGAATGAACTACAAGAACTCTGATTCCCACCATAATTGGGATATGTGGGAAGCCTTCTCAGGGCCCAAGCTCATTAGATATCGTCTTCATGTATTCATCCCTAATTCCCTTAATCTATGAATCCTCCTTAGGAATAAGCCCAAAATTAAACCCCCAAAATTAACAAGGCATCATTTTCAGGATGTAATCCCGAACTCATATCTCTCAATGGACTATACTCTCCGATGAGATTTATCGAACTATATGGGCTTTGATTCCCATACACATGGGATACAAATGAAGTGTCATTGAGGTTCAAACTCAACACTTCATATCAACCTTGTTCTCCTTGTTCCATATTCCCAACAGGGTCTAATCTTACTTGGAAACCCAAATTCATTCCATGTTCCCTGGGCTGCTTAGATATAAGTCCCACATTAAACATTGACTAAGAACCTTCTGCTTAGATGTCCTTACTACATGACATTAAACTGTATAGTCTGGTCCTTATCTCATGAGATTAAAAATGTATGATGTGTCCCAACAAGTGGAACCAAATTACGAGGGTTCTGATTCCTTTCACAAGGATACATAGGTAGCTGATTTTATGGGTACGATCCCAATATCAAAACAAACTTTTATCTACCTGGATGACAATAAATTCTAGAGTGCCCCATAGAGTGGCTTAAAAACCAGTATCATCATAATGATGATTAAAAGAATATTTAAATAGTATATGAGATGATTCCTTTGATGAAGAAGCTTGAATACATATCGATATCTCCATTAATGAAGAACCTTTAATACATACTGATGATTATAAATTTTAAACATGTAAATAATGGATTTAAAATTCAATGGGAAACACATTTTATACTTGGTGAATTATTAAGGATTCATTAATATATCATAAATTTATAAAGAGGGTCCTAGAGTTGACAATAATTACCACAAAAAAGGGCTTCATGAGTCTGACCACCCATCCTCTCGACCAATGCATGTTCCAAAGTATCGTAATGCTCAAACATAACGAAATCCTACCTTTATAATGCATGTCCTTTTTTAGATAAAGAACTATTGGAAGTTTCCAGTTCCATGAATAAATCAAATGGAAACAACCTTGAAGCAGTGATTCTTAAAACTAGAACACACATTTCAAAGAACTATGAAATTGTCGGTGGGGGAATTTCAGGAGAAGTTGGCTTGACATGGGCCTTGAGATCGATGGGAATCGAACATTTTATCTGTTTTATAAATTTTGTGAGCAGCATCTCTAGAAAACTTAAGGGCGTTTCTAGTGGGAAATTCCAACAGTGGGAGGTGTCATTGTGAGAAATATTTTCCCTTTCAAACATTAAATTCTATGTTGCGAAGTAACTTTGTTCATGTGTTTAATGAGAGGATGATGCGATCATGTCTCTAGATGAACAAGCTCAGGTATGTGTTATTTCAGTGTTTCAATTGAAAAATGACCATTAGCTACCAGCTTATTGTCCATTTTTTCTTTCCAAACCAATGCATTCTAGTGTGTTGGGTATTTGAAGACATAATGCAACTTTTAGTGTGAGACTTCATGACCCTAGTAGATCGTGTGACGTTTACATTGTTCTCAAAGGCTTCTTGAGGAAGATAATTTAAAAGGTGGGAAGGTTGTAATGTCTCGTGTTTTGAATCAATCAAAAAAGTTAAGGAATTTAAATTTTTCATTAGCTAGACATGCCCTTTATAAAACCATGCATTAGAACTCTTCTTTTTTTGATTGTTTATTATGTGAGGTTTTTTTCATTTAAAGAAATTAAATTAATTAAATTAATGTTTAAATAGAAAATAAGTTGAAATGGAAAATAATAATGATAGTTTTAATGATAATAATACTTTAATTATTATTATGATTTTGATTATTATTATGGTTTATTATTATTATTATTATTATCATTTCGATGATGATGTTTATTACTATTTTTAAAAGTATTAAATTAGGTTAATAAAAATTAAAGGGTATTTCCTCCCTTATCCCCCTTTAGGTCTTGTGACCTAATCCTCCCCTTCCACCTATGATATCATGACACACCACACCATCCCCTCTAACCCTAGGTGTGCATGCCTTCCTATGGGCTACCTCCTCCACATGAGAACCTCCCCATGTCTGGATCTTCTCTCGGTTACAACACCTTATGGTCGTGATTTACTAAAGGTGAAAGAGCCCCCTTGGGGAAATCCTTGGGCGTGCAACCCTCCTATCCAGGTGTTGTGGTGGGCCTCATATCACATTGAATGGGAAAAGGTGCTATTCCTGAAACCCAAGGTTGCTGGAATATCATCCACCCATGCCAGGTATGGCTTGACATCAGATGGGTTTTCCACCTATAGGGTCTCTAAGGCTTCAAGGTGGGAGATGAGTGCCGCTATTAGATCATCTTTGTGGGGATTCCTATCTTGACAGGGATCCTGGACCACTTGGGTGTTGGCAGTTTCTTCAACATGAAAAACATGCCCAATAGATCATGGAGCGGCTGGTGGTATGACCAGTGGAGCAGATAGGGGAATCTGGGATGGGTCTCAAGGATTGTCATGCCGTTCAAAAGTATTTGGCAACATATACTACACACTCTATCCATAAGTCCCAGCCTCAACCCTATCTGTGAGGTCAGGATGGCCAGGTTCACCTAGGGACCATTCGTCAAGGGGATGTTGTGCCTGTCCCTGCTACCCTACCCAAGGATCATCGTAGTTTGGTCATCGCTCCACAACACATTCAGCAAGGAGGTCATCGACCACCTTCTTTCTGTTCGGCAAGTTGCTGATGCAACAATGCTTTTTCAGGGTTGTCTTTGGCCTTCTGCACTAAGCCATACATTTCATAGTGTTTGACGGCTCCGAGGAGTTCCTTTCCCTTGTTAGGATTTCGGCTGAGGACTAGTGCCTCAGTGGGCATGGGAATACCAAGTAGATTTCTCTGCTGGAAATTAACCCTTCCCAACATATCCAATATTTGTGGAACTCCCTCAGAGTGTTTTTCCTTGTCATGGATCTCCAACTCATTCACTTCCCTTAATAGGTCATCCATGTAAACCATGACTATTCCTGGAAGCATATCATCTATGTAGCTTTGAAAATCGGGCTAGATCCGAATGGAACTAAAATGGAGGGCCACATACTTCCCCCAACCATGAATTTTAACATGGGGAGAAGACTCCGCGATTATCCTACAGAGAAAATTAAATCTCTAGATCCATCATTTTTTGGGGGTCTTATGGCTACCTAGTGACTCAGGATGCTGGGCCACAGGGAGTGTGGCTAAATCGACCAAATGACATTGTTGGCCGATATCTTTGAAGTGTGCATGACTCTTGGGGTTTGTCACCTGTTGATGACGAATGAAGAAATGATTCGCCCATAGGGTATGGTGAAAGAATACAACCTCCACCTAGGTTAGCGTTTCTGGTGGCCTAAAATTTGGCGTTCTAACTAGACAAAACATCTTAGGGAAATGGTATGCTGTGAGGATATACCACAAGCTACTTTGTCCAGATTTATGGTCTGGCCCTTCTTTTCCCCACTCATTTACTAGAGGTGGATGGGGAAATTATTGTGATACCGATGTAGAGCATGAAGATTTAATGCTTGATGGTGGAGAATTCGGCGAGCGAGCTAACAATCCACCACAACTTGGGATATCCTCCAATGAGTGTAGTGACTTGGCCACCACATCTCGATAAGACGGGATTACGACCACAGTTTCAAGCGTAGGGACTATGACTACTGGTGATGGGTTATGCTGCTACTAATCCACCATTGGTCCCCAAAATAGATCATTGTGATCTCTAATCAAGGTAGAGAGTGTTTCTGGTGATGATGGTGGTGATTGCATGGTTGTAACCTATGGGGTTTCCAAATTTTTGTCCTCCTGGATATACCTGCTTAGGGAGGTGGGAATCTGATGGACCTCACATTTAGGAAGTATGAGGCTGAAACGACATGTTCCTGCCCCGACCATTAACATGAAGGATCTAGGTGAGGGCTCCATCACTGAGTCATATTCCACCCCATAATACGAGAAACAAACCGGTTTGATCTCAGTCTGAAACTTTTCAGCATTCTTTTTGTGGAAGGGATGACCCGCCCTCATTCCCCAGGATGGATCTTCAGGATGGGGTAGATTTCTAGCATGAGGAGGTCCTTCAGCCGTAATAGTGCTAGGGTGGGGAGGATTCCACCTGAGTGAGTTGGGGTGCAAGGAGCACCCGGATAGTTATCGATGGGAACATAGGGTGGACCATCGTGCCCATCGGCTGACGTGCGGAGGGAATCTCAACAGGAAATGATGGATCAGGTAGGACCTCCATTAGAGATGATAGAAGCATGGGAAGGACCTCCATTCTTGCTGCCCCTGGGAGCGTCAGTGCGAGGAGGGTCCTCATACTGGTCTAGTCGAACACAGGTAGGACCTCCGTGCTGGGTGCTAGTGAAGCGAAGTTGACCATCACTAATCTATTTTTTATGCAAGGATGACCATCGCTAGCTATTTTTGGGGAGGAGAGTGATGGCAAGAGGGGAGGTGAATTGCCTTTTTAAAAAAGTTTAACAATTTAAAACAAAGTTAAAGGTGCAGCGGAAATATAAGAGGCAAGAAACAAAACTTGATAACGGAGTTCGGTTTAAACCAAAGCCTACGTCTCCACTCCCAACTCAACCGTTGAGAGATTTACTACCGCTTGCTTTTTAATGGTTTTAGCAAGAAACCCACTAGACTTTAAGGTAGTCTAGAACCTATTACAGCTTTCTTTTAATGGTTGAGCAAGAACCCACTAGCCTTCTTACAGGTGAAGGCTAGCTCACCTATGACTCAAGCCTTTTAAAGGGAAGGCTTGACTAACCTCTTTACACCTTGAAGGTGGTGTGAAAATCCAAACAAAAGGAAGATGAGAGAAAGAAAGGTTTATATGCACAAACTCAAAATGATGCTCAAAATTATAAAATAATAAAAACCGTAAAGAGGAGAAGTCTTGGGCGCCAATGGATTGATTGGTGATGATAAAGAGCGCTCCCAAGCTTCTATGGTGGTGCTCCTTGGTTGTGGAAGTGAGTTGGAGCAAATGGGGATCCTTGAAGGAATGCGTCGGAGGTTCTCCAAATGATCGAAAAATGTTCCCATGGGATTCTATATATTTCCGGGGATTCCTAGTCATTTATTTATAGGAGAGGAACTCCCAAATGGCTGTTGGGAGTCTTCGGAGCCGTTGGAGAGGCCTTCGGAGCCGTTGGGGGTCAAAAGTACAAGTCTGGTCAAAGCCCAACGGCTAGTTTGACTGGGCACACCGGCTGACCGGTGCTTGTCCACCGGTTGGCCGGTGCTTTGGAAAATGGAGAGGCCTTCTGCCCAGGCACCACCGGCTGGCCGGTGAGGAGGCCACCAGTTGGCCGGTGGTGAGACAGTAGGTTTCCCTTCTGTCTGGGTTCCACCGGCTGGCCGGTGATGGGACATCGGTTGGCCGGTGGTCTGGACAGAGGGGATGCCTTCTGTCAAGATTCCACCGGCTAGCCGGTGGTCATCCACCGGTTGGCCGGTGGACTGAAATCAGTCCACTTTTGCCTTCTGTCTTTCTTGGCCCAATTCCTTGGCAACCTGAAATCATGCCTATCATCCAAAAACACTTAAAACAATTTTAGATAAAAAAGAGAGTGATTGTGATCATGAAAATTAAACCACGAGGGGTACGAGAGGTACAACAATCTCCCCCTATTTTGATGATCATAATCACCAAAACAAGCAATGTAAAAGACTGAAATGAAAGGCATGCTTTAAAGGATAAATTGAAAAGTAAAGAAAAGCATGAGAGAAAGATTTGTCCCCCAATCAACCAAGAATTTCTCCCCCTTTGTGATTATCAAAATAGCACGGGGCATAAAACATGATTGAGGGAAAGGATTGAAAAACAAGATAGATATTTTAAACCAATTGAAATTTTTGAAATTTGAATTGAACGTTTTGAATTGAATGTTTTGAAAATAAAGCAAAAAGGCTTAAACAATCCTACCTCCCCCTAAATAAAAACAAAAAATCACCGGGGAGAGGATTTTAGAACCGAGACAAATTTTGGTCTGGAGAGACTCGCTAAAAGGGATTTTTCAATCCAAACTTGTCTTGTGGCGGGTCTTCTCCTATGAAATTCATCGTTAAAGGAAATGGTTTTGGGCATTCCATACCGGGCATTTTTGCAGTCGCACTCGTAAATTAAGTGTCCAGGTTTTTTACAATAGTTTCAAAATTTATATTGGGAGCTCCCCCTTACAAAAATAGTAGGAGCATGGGAAGAGGAAGCTTGCTTGGAATAGCCAAGCCCTTGGGTGGTTTTACATACGCATTGGGAACCAAGGAGCTTTGAAAGGTTATGTTCACCTTCGGTGAACTTAGCTAGGGATTTCCTTAAATCCTTGATTGTTGATTCCATAGAATCAACATCGGGAAGGTTTTGGACCTTGAGGGACAACTCCTCCTTTTCTTTGAGAAGTTGTTCCTTTTCAGAAGAAAGTTTTTTGAAATTATTTTTTAAAGCAATAAATTTGGAAGAATGTTCGTGAAAGCCTTCCTCCAATTGATCTCTAGCATGTTTGAGATCCTCATAAGATAAATGATTGAAATAATTTGAAGAACTAGAGGATGAGGAGTCGGAGGAGGATACCTCATGAAATTCCATTAGGCATTTTTACCGTTGTCACTTGAGGAGGAGGAGGAGGAGGATGTGGAGCTATCACTCCATGTGGCCTTGAATGCCTTATTCTTTTCCTTTTGCTTGGACTTTTTCTTGTTGAGTGGACAATCGGGCTTGTAATGGCCTTTCTTGCCACACCCGTAACATGTTACATCGGGCTCGGATTTTTCGTTGGGTTGAGCCTTGCGGGATTTCTTCTTCTTGTGCTTCTTCATGAATTTGTGCATTTTACGGTCAAGGTTCTCGTTTCTTGAATCGCCGCTTGAAGAGGAAGACGATGAGGAGGAGGAGCTTTCTTCTTTTTGAACTTTGAAGGCGGTGTTCTTTGGAGTTTTAATGAGATTTCCTTCCTTTTCAGCTTGCCTACTCATGGTGATCTCGTAGGTCATGAGGGATCCGATGAGTTCTTCGACCGGCATTTTCTTGACATCTTTTTCTTTTTGAATTGCCGTGACTTTCGGTGCCCATGAGCTTGGTAGGATCCAAAGGATCTTCTTGACCATCATCTCTGCAGAAACATCATCTCCACGAGATTTTCTTCCATTGCAAACATCAGTAAAACGAGTAAACATTTCAGTAATATTTTCATATGGATGCATGGTAAAACTTTCAAAATATTGGCGATACATATCCAATAGAGTATCCTTAACATTGTTGGTCCCCTCATGGGTAACCTCCAAATGTTTCCAGATTTCATGAGATGAAGTGCATGTGGAAACTCGATTGAATTCATTACGATCAAGGCCGCAATGAAGAGCGTTCATGGCTTTGCCATCAAGCTCAAAATTTTTAATATCGGCTTGGGTCCATTTGGATTCATCGGGAGAAGAAAGATAATAACCATGCATGACAATTTTATAAAAAGGATAACCTATAATTCTATGAAAAGTGGGCATGCGGGTTTTCCAATAAGTATAGTCGGTTCCATCAAAGAATGGAGAACGACCCAAAGAATATCCTTCGGGGGCGAAAGAAGTTGAAGCCATCACAAAGGATCTTGAATCTGAAACCGGTTAGGGTATTACTCAAATTTTCTCTCTGACACCAATTGTTGGGGAGGAGAGTGATGGCAAGAGGGGGGGTGAATTGCCTTTTTAAAAAAGTTTAACAATTTAAAACAAAGTTAAAGGTGCAGCGGAAATAAAAGAGGCAAGACACAAAACTTGATAACGAAGTTCGGCTTAAACCAAAGCCTACGTCTCTGCTCCCAACACAACCGTTGAGAGATTTACTACCGCTTGCTTTTTAATGGTTTTAGCAAGAAACCGACTAGACTTTTAGGTAGTCTAGAACCTATTACATCTTGCTTTTAATGGTTGAGCAAGAACCCACTAGCCTTCTTACAGGTGAAGGCTAGCTCACCTATGACTCAAGCCTTTTAAAGGGAAGGCTTGACTAACCACTTCACACCTTGAAGGTGGTGTGAAAACCTAAACAAAAGGAAGATGAGAGAAAGAAAGGTTTGCATGCACAAACTCAAAATGATGCTCAAAATGATAAAATAATAAAAACCGTAAAGAGGAGAAGTCTTGGGCGCCAATGGATTGATTGGTGATGATGAAGAGCGCTCCCAAGCTTCTATGGTGGTGCTCCTTGGTTGTGGAAGTGAGTTGGAGCAAATGGGGATCCTTGAAGGAATGCGTCGGAGGTTCGCCAAATGATCGAAAAATGTTCCTGTGGGCTTCTATATATTTTCGGGGCTTCCTAGTCCTTTATTTATAGGAGAGGAACTCCCAAATGGCTGTTGGGAGTCTTCTGAGCCGTTGGAGAGGCCTTCGGAGATGTTGGGGGTCAAAAGTACAAGTCTGGTCAAAGCCCAACGGCTAGTTTGACTGGGCACACCGGCTGACCGGTGCTTGTCCACCGGTTGGTCGGTGCTTTGGAAAATGGAGAGGCCTTCTGCCAAGGCACCACCGGCTGGCCGGTGAGGAGGCCACCGGTTGGCCGGTGGTGAGACAGTAGGTGTCCCTTCTGTCTGGGTTCCACCGGATGGCCGGTGATGGGACATCGGTTGGCCGGTGGTCTGGACAGAGGGGATGCCTTCTGTCAAGATTCCACCGGCTGGCCGGTGGTCATCCACCGGTTGGCCGGTGGACTGAAATCAGTCCACGTTTGCCTTCTGGCTTTCTTGGCCCAATTCCTTGGCAACCTGAAATCATGCCTATCATCCAAAAACACTTAAAACAAGATTAGATAAAAAAGTGAGTGATTGTGATCATGAAAATTAAACCAAGAGGGGTACGAGAGGTACAACATCTATTTCAAGGACATGGGGAATCTCCACATACTGGATATTGACTTGATGTGTAACATCTCCATATTAGTGGTCCATGGTAGGAGGAATGACCCAATACCCAATGTAATGAGCATGGGAGAGGCTTCCGTAATGAGTTTCACTACCGTAGGGAGGACCCTCATTCAAATAGAAGGTAGCATGGGGAAGACCTGCATCCCACGATTGGAAGCTGGGAGGACCTGCGTTCTCTATGGTGACTATATGAGGAGGACTTCCATACTGGGTGTTGCTATTGTGGGTTGGTCCACAGAGGGTTCCCCCTGCATCGACAACCGAGGGAGTCGACTCAGTTTGCCTGTGGGGTAGTTGGGGCCTCGATCCGAACCAGGTATATATGTTCCCCTTCACAATGTGCACATGAGCTCAATGATACATGCCAGTAGTGGCCTGGGAAACAGAAGTTGATGACGTCGATGTCCCTCGGGGAGCGTCCTCTTCAGCTTGCGCCCAACGCTAGTGTCGCGTCAGCCAGACTGAAGCCGGTGGTGTAGGTACATAGCTTACCTACTCTTCAGCCCATAGGACTGGGTGGTGGCACAGGCGCGCACTAGTGAGGCCCTCCATGGGGCCCCTAGAATGGGATCCCATCAGGGCTGGCCCATACATCCTCTACCTCATCGGCGTAGGGGAGGGAGTTATCGAGGATTTCCAGGGAGAGGCTCTCGAAACAATTGTACGTTGGGGTGGTGAAAAGTGGCTCCATGAACGGCCCTTGGGGGCAGTGGTGGCAATGAGGCGCAGACACCTCTTAATCCCGGTGGGCTATATCTCAAGTTAGTATAATCCCTTCCTCCTCATATCGGTGTATGAGCTTGCATATCACCCTTAGATGTAAGAACATATAAGGGGAGATGGTGTGTGGTCACCTAGTGGTTGTGGGTGAGTATGTAGTCATAGAAGTGGTTGAGTCATGCAAGATTTCTGTGTTGGCATTTTATTTTTACCTACATTTGTGGGAAGGTGGCGATAGGGCTCCTGGGGCAGCATCTTGGTTCCTCACAATTAGAGAAATTAAGCCATTAGTAATGAAACAATGAAATCGACATCTAGTTCCCCAGTGTCATTCCATCTCCCATTGATGATAAAAAGGATCCACACTAATAATGTTGCAGACTGGGATGTCTGACGTTTTGACTGCACCAACTTCTATTGAGTTTCACGCCAGGCCTGCTATTTGCTTATTGGGACCCGGCATCAGATAACTGGATCTGATGACACGCTAATCCACTAATGTCTTGAACGCTACCAATCTTCACATTGAGGAGATTAATTTCATATCGGGTTCACCTTTATATTTCTGAGGCTTTCATTAGGGCGCACACATCCGTCTGTGCAGAGCGTGCATCTTTTGCCCTGCATTCTCGCTTTCCATAGGTGTGCGGAATCTGCTCCTTTTTCTAGGACGTTTTCTCCTTGATCAAAACAGGATGATGGGATGTCCATTATTCCTTCCATGGATTCCTCCTTAGAACTCATCACCTAGTTCAGGTCTCCCTTATAGACTGAGACATTTTTTTGAAACTCTACCTAGTGCCATGTCTTCAGGGATGCTGGTTAATTACACTACTTCTGTCGGGACATTCCAAGGGGTCTAGTTAGGGCAGCAACCTTCAGTCGGGATAGTAGTCACATTGGACATCAATGTCATGTATTGATGCTGGAACGCTAGCATGTTTGGGTTTCTTCCCCTTATTATAGGGTTCTCAAGGGTGCGGAAGCCCGAGGCATCCCAAATAGAATGTAAAAAATTATATTCCATGGGCATGTATCTGAGGTTTTCTTCACCATCCTATGTTTAACACAGTTTATGTCATAGTTTTAACATCTAGAAGAGATGGATCATACTGATCTCACTAGAGACTATAGTGGATCATATGGGTGCAACCCTGGATGAAACACTGGTATTGGGGCTAATGCGTGGTTAGTTACCCGGTTACCGCTAGAAGCAGTGAAGAGGTGAATTAGCATGATTGCACCAAGATGTGCCGGCCGAGATAAGAATCAGTATGGTTGATGGAGGTTTTAGAGTTGATGTAGAATTAAATGGAACTAACATGAAGATGACAGTGAGGTCGGGCTTGAGTCTCGAAAAGACTTCCTACGTATCCATGTGGAAGGGAATCAATGTCCACATAGTTCTCAAAGTGATGGAACCCTAAGGAGGTGACCCTTATAAAGGGGACCCAGAGGAAGTGGAACCTCCTGGTTGGGGCATGAAATTGGGGTGTGAGTGAAGGAAAACTTCTAGATGACATGATGGGGATTAGGCGTGATTAGTGGCCCGAGATTTGGTCTGATGCTAGAGGGTAAAACCATAAATGTGGGTCCTAATGGAGGGGGCTATAATTGATTACCGCTAGATGGGGTCACAATGTCTTACAACTGGATGGGGATCACAATGTCATACCACTGTATGGGGATCACAACAGTTTACCGCTAGATGGGGATTGCAACGACATACCACTGGATTGGGACGCAATGGCTTTCCGCTGGATGGTGTTGCAACGACTTACTACTGGATGGGGTCATAATGGATTACCATGGGAACGGGTTACAACGGCTTACCGCTGGATGGTGTTGATCCTCATTGAGGCTTCTTACGTACCCTTCCTTGGAGACAAGGATCAAACACCACATAGTTCAGGATGGAGTGGGGACCGACGTGGAGGGGTCAGAACCAATGGATGGTGGGCTCAAACCTTCTTGAGGCTTCCTACATACCTTGACTTTGCAAGGATCAAAGACCATGTAGTTCAGGATGGTGTGTTTGGTGAGCCGACATGAAGATGGTTGGGACCAATGGTTCTCGGTCTTGAACCTCAGGGAGGCTTCCTATGTACCCATCCTTGGAAAGGATTAAAGTCCACATAGTTCAGGATGGAGTGTTTGTTGAACCAACGTGAAGATGGTCAGGACCAATGGTTATTGGGCTTGAACCTTAGGGAGGCATCCTAGGTACCATGCCTTGACAAGGATCAAAGTCCACATAGTTTGGGAGGGAGTTTTTGGTGAACCGATGTGAAGATGGTCAGGACCAATGGTTGTTGGGATTGATCCTTAGGGATGCTTCTTAAAAACACTGCCATGGCAAGGATCAATGTCCACATAGTTTGGTATGGAGTGTTTGGTGAACCGACGTGAATATGGTTGGGACCGGTGGTTGTGGGGATTGAACATCAGAGAGGCTTCCTAAGTACCCTGCCTTAGAAAGGATCAATGTCCATGTAGTTCAGGATGGAGTGTTTGGTGAACCTACGTGAAGATAGTTGGGACCAATGGTTTTTGGGATTGAACCTTAGAGAGGCTTCCTACGTACCATGCCTTGGCATGGATCAAAGTCCACATAGTTCGGGAGGGAGTGTTTGGTGAACCGATGTGAAGATGTTCGGGACCAATGGTTGTTGGGATTGAACCTCCAGGAGGCTTCCTACTTACCCTTCCTTGAAAAGGATCAAATTCCACATTACTCGGGAGGGAGTGTGGGGCTTACACTCTTGGTTGCCCAGGGAGGATGTCATGGTCGATGCTTTCCCTAAGCCCACATGAGTATTACTCAGTGTGACAAACAAGAGGCAGCGAATACTTTATGATCACGTCGCAAAAGGTGAGTCATGGGGAGTGGAGCGATGCTTACATGTGGTTAGTGGCCCAAAAATTAAACATGGGATTATGTGCGGTTAGAATCCCAAAGAGGAAACAAAGGCTTATGTTGGGTCTGCATCCCAGGGAGATGGATATTGGGACATACTCTAATGAAGATTCTCGTCGGTGACAAAGACCAGCAAGAGAGGTATTTGGAACATAAGAAAGAGAGGAGGACTTGGGATACTACCTCCTAGAAGAAATGCTAGGGGATTACACCAACGTGGTTGTTGTATCCCAACAAGAAAACATTGCTATGATAAAGTAGATCTCATTCCATGTGAGGAATTATTTCAATCCCGTGGAGACTAGTGGGCGTGTAAAATGTACAAGGTGGGGAGCCCTACATATGATGCATGGGGCGAGGTCACAGTTTAATGTCATGTGCTGAAGATGATGGAACATGGTATTTTAACGTCCTGCATCTCAGATGAGGTTGGTTCTCCCTGCACCCCTAGGACATACATAATCGATACCCACCCACCCTTGGGGAAGAGAAGGCATTGGGAACACCATGGTGAGGGGTTGTTATGCAGTGATCCATTAAGGGGTCTACGTTAGCATGACTATGAAAATAAGAAATAACTGTTAGCGTGCCTATGCGAAGAAGCATGAGGCAAAGCAACGCAACGGGAAGCACCACCTAAGGGGCTTTGAAATGTCTTTGTGCAAACCTAAAGGGACGCATGGTAAAAGGAGTTGCAGAGAAAAGGGTTTCTGTGGTAGGGGCATTGTGAAGCTCTAGTGCTCCACGAAGTGGAGGTTCTTCGCGTAGGGGTGTGCCATGTGATGTGAAGTGGCCTAGCATAGGCATTGGGAATAGGTTCATATGAAGGTTCTTCGCGAAGTAGAATGAAATTTGTGGAGCAATTTCTTTTGAAGAATGGGTGCCCCATTAAACATAATATTGAAAATAAATATTCCTCGTGAAGCACAGTGACCCTGACTTAGCATACAGATCACATGTGCATGAAGGGTACTTTGCAAAGAACAATTGCTCTATGAAGACTGGACTCACTTTGGGGATCTCCTTCCTTCACGGAGGCCCATGGGATCTGTGAAGGTCATCCCTCTTTGACGAGAGGAAGAATTCATGCAATGGGGAAGGCACTACGTGATGAAAAAGTACCTTCAAAATCTCATGGTTCGCAGAGAAACAATTTAATCGTGATGTGAGAGCTCAGAAGGTGAAGGTCAGAGGATCCACCCTTCGGGCTCATGGGGACCCAATATTTATAGGTAAGAGGTGTCATGAAGCAGTTCCTGCTATATGAAAAGGCATAGCTTGATCCGAAAAGGACTCTCGAATGTCAAAGGGGTTCATGAAACATCATTCCTCCTCACTCCGCGGTAGGTTTGCGAACGTCAAATGGGTTCGCGGAGCATCCCACCTCCTTGATCTGCGGCAGTTTCGTGAAAGTTAAGTGGGTTCGCAGAGCATCCCACCTCCTGGCTCCGTGGACCATCCCTCCTCCTCGATCTGTTGTAGGTTTTCAGAGGAAGAGATCTGTGTCGGCTGCAGGGCCCCGAGGGCTCCGCGAACAAGCTTCGTGCGACAGCTCCTAATGCTTTCAATTTTTTCTTGTTCATCCCAAAATTTGGTGCCAACCACTATAAAGATCACATAGTATTTAGTAGTTTATTTAAGCACATTGGTTTTCCTTTTAAAATTGAGGGATGTTACATTCCCCCCTAAATTAACTGAGCCCTCTCATTTCATTCATTCCACATATAAATGTGAATTTACACATCTATTGTTATGAGAAACTATTTTCTTATGTGTAATTAATTAACTTGAAGTTCAAAATTAAGTAATATCGAAAATATTATTCTAAAAAATGACAATGTCTAATATCTAAAGATGTCTAGACTGTTTCTTCGATACCAACTTTAAATCCTTGAACCCTCACATTCGAATTATGTACAAAAATATTTTGTTTTTTAAGAGATTACATAAAAATACAAAACACATTATACATATGAGGACCTTTTATAGTATAGGTTATAGAGAATTAGGCAATAACTTACATACATTGAATCAGAGTTTAATAAAATAATTGAAAAATTACTATTTAAATTCAACTCCACTAGTACCTTAAATGTCTTTTAAACATATAGGGGATCCTATGAAAAACATTTAGAAAGCATGGGATGAGTATAAAAGATATATACGATTAGATACAATATCATGAAATAATATCACATGGGTTTAACATAATCAATATCATCATAACAGAAGAATATGATCATAATCATAATAGGAATCATTAATAAGAGACTCTGGATGTGGAAATGAATAAAAAATGAATCATCATGCCTTAGTTTCCAACTACTGCACATTGTAGTGAAAAAATATATCATCATGTTAACACGTAATTCACATTACTAATTATGTTATTCACATTACCCATGTAATAGAGCACTATATAATTCTGTTCACAACTATCACATCATAACATTTACGTTGTGCTATATAATTCTGGCCGCACCTGTCACATCAAAACATTTACATTATCATGCATGCCACATAAAACATATATCAATCATGAAAATATAAAAAACAGGGAAAGGAATGGATTTAATTTAATAATCATACATTCATAAACATTGGTTTCCCAAATGAAAAAGTGAATAACATACTTGATATAAGAATACTCATCCTTGAGTGTGAAGTTAAAGATGTGTTTTTTGAAAGTATAGTTCTTTTGGGAAACATTTTGTTTATCATAAATTCAAGTAGATGACATGAATATCCTAGAATAGGGAAAATAATAATTAATTAATGAAATTTAGGGAATATTTGTACTGATAATGTTGTGAAATATGGAAATCCCAAAGGATGAGAGTTGGGTTTTAGAATCCCCCTTACCTTGTGTCTAAATGATTTCCTCACATTAATATCCTATATAATCCCATTTGATTAATTAATTAACATATAAAAAAACTTTTATAAATTAATCTAATTTTCTTTAGTCTTATTATGTTTTCTTATGGTCCTTTGGATGAGTTAGAATGTTTAGTTTCATCATTCTGGACTTTTTGTTTACATAGTTTTCATGATTTGTTCGTCTGAATACGTGAATAAAGATTTTTAAAAAAATGAGAATTAATATCTATAATTGATCTTATATGTTATTAATTATACTACAGAAGCTGAAATGATTATATAATTCATTTTGTTAATTTTTTTGAGGATGAATCATTAGGTATGATCTTAGTGATAAGTGTTTTGATTATTTTGGGAGATTTCACTACAATGAATTTGTTTTGTTTTATTATTTAAAATCATCTATGTATAAAGAATCCTGAAAATTAAATAATATATATTCAATTTATTATAATATGGATAAATCATAATAATGTTTTCATGACCATAATTTAAGAAGATAAAATAAATTGAAAACATGTTGTCCTTGAATGGGAATAATTATGACATCTCATAAAGTATTTTCATTTTTAGTATAAAAGGAGTGGAAAAGTGGTGTTGAGAAATATTCAATTATAAAACACATTCCTATATATTTAAGGTACTATAGTTGTGATACAATTTGGATTATATTACATGAGGAGATAAAAATAAATTAAAGGAACATTAAAGAAAATAAATGAACATGAAAGAGAAATTTACCTCTTGAATTTAACCTCCTTGAGAGCCTCGTTAGTGAAGAGGTTTTATAATTTTAATGAAACCAAGAGCTCATAGAAGATAGTAAGGGGGTAGGTATCATATTTTATTATAATTTATACTAGTCTCAAGGCATTATAGGTGTGATTCAATGAGTGTTTGAGAGGTGGTATTTATGGTGGAGTGGATGGGTGTTTACTAATTATTTGAATCATTAGTTTATTATTTTTGACAAGACAAGCAATTGTGAGGTTATTTATGGATAAAACATTAATTATATTATTTGGGTTTGAACAAATGGGGATTAAATTAGTAATGACTCAATGAATAGTGATTTTAGCTTATAATATATATATATAACCTAACTTACCATATTTTACTCTTCACCAAAAAATCATGTATTTCAAAAAAATCTCAAAAATTCACCCAACCCATATTTAAACACGTAGAATTAAAAAATGAAATAAATTTTATGAAAATAATTTTCTAAATATGAGTATTTTATTTTATAATTTAAATCATCATTTACTTATAAAAAATATAGGCTTTACAATTATAACTGATTTTAGAACATTTTGAAATATTACTTGTGGTCTCATAAAATTATAATAAAATAACAAGACATAAAAATGTTAATATATGAATATATTTTATCAAAATAAATTTTCTTTAAGTAATTATTTATAAAATTTTAATTAAATAATTATGATTTAAAAATACCAATCAAATAATAAATAATTTTAAAACATTTCTTCACATATTCTATTACACCAAAAATATATTTATTGGATGTGTAACATTTACTTATACTTTCATGGGTGAGGTTTCTATTCATTTGGTTATTTTTATATTCATAAGCGTCATTTTAATATTCTTAATGGAAATATTAATAATCATAAGGGTACACTATTATTCACCAAAAGTTAATTTTGTGCTATAAGAATAAGGACTCAACCTTATTACATTACATAATCAGGAATTTTAGTCTAGAACTCTCTTCCTTTCATATCTTGGATATTTTAAATATTATAGTTTTAGAGAATTGGGATATAATACATACATAACATTCCACATTCAGGTAGATAAGATACCACAAAACAGTATCCATTTCTTCCATAATATTAAACATTTCAAATAAAATGTTTTTTCCTTGAAAAACATCCAAACGTATAACTTGTCTTCCAAAATTACCTTAAAAATACTTATAAACTGTGAAGATTATTTCCAAACATGTGATGACCATAAAATTATCAGCATGGGTTAAAAAATGAAAACATTAGTCCATGAATACATGTAATGTATGAAATCATTTTTAAATAGATATACTTGTCACCCACATAAATTTACTTTTTGAAACATGAGATTTCCATGAGATTTACACAATCAAAATATAACATTAATAGAACCATAAAGATATATTTCGGAATTACTTATATTATATATTAACCCTCTTGGATACCTTATAATTTGTATCCCTCACAACTACCTTACAATGTAACCATCGCGATTTTTTTATTGTGAAACCAGCGCTGTTACACAGGGAGTAACCATACGGTCAACCACCAAAATACAAATAACAAATAAATAGGTGGGAAATATATGTCCCACCCATTATCATAAAAAATTCCCAAGAACCAAAACATAATCACACAAGATGAAAAATTTCATAAATCACTGCTTCTTAATTTTGTAAAACTGAATTTTAAAAGATCATTTGAAAAGTAAATTTCCATTACAGATATCATATAATTGAAGTGAGACACAATGGAGTGGATGGAATACATATATATATATATATACAATGTAAATACACAAAATTAAACATAATATAAAAAAAATTCATGACACAAAAAAATTTAATACTGCATAATTAATGAAGTATAATGTTAAGCCAAAGAATGGAAATTCGGTTTAGAATTCCCTTACCTCAAGTATTTATTACATAAAACATGTTTAAAAACCTTATAAAGTGGTTAAAAGACTGTTATTAATATCTTATAGAAACATATTCTTGTTTATAATACATTATATGATCATTTCATTACATCATTTCACCCATTAATTGTTATTATTTTGTTCCTTCCATTGTATTGGGTGCGTTCTTTATATGATTTCCATGGCCAGCTTATATTGGATTTTATTATCATATAGATATGATATTCCATAAGATGAAAGAAATGGTAATAGTAAACTTCTTTAATATAAAATGATACCTTAAATCATTTTTTATCATATATGATGAAGGATCATTAGATAAAATATTAATTATCTTTGGTTAGATCATTTTTGGCGGTTCCTAGAAAATAATGAAACTGTTCCATTATATAATTTAATATGAGGAATATAAGATAAATCCAAAACATAAAATATGTTACATCATACACATTTAATTATATTTTAACTATTAAAATATTTTTATGATTATCTTGGAAGAAATTAATTGAAATTTCAATCACACCATCCATGATTTAGGTAAATCGGCACATCGCGGATAATGTTTTAAATTTTTAGAATTAGAGGGAGAGAAGATGAAGAAAGATAATGAATTTTTTTACATAAACATGATAAAATATAGAGAATTTAATATTCTTGATATTTCAATACTCCAAGATAATGGGAGGGGAAGATAATTTATGAAAAGAATGGAATTGAAATGAAAACACAAGAAAAATGAAGAGGATTCTTACCTCTTGATCTCTTCCCCTGGAGATCCTCTTTGATGCCTTTGGTTTTGGCCTTATGGTGAGACCATAAGGTATTGTACATGATGAAGAGACTTGGGGATGGGATTTTATAGATTATAGACAATGCTCAAGGCTTCAGAGGTGTGAGATGAAGAGGATAATGAAGGTGGTATTTGTAGTGGAGGAGATGAGGGATTTTGTATTGTTTTAATCATTATTTAAATATTTTTGCTAAAGACTATATATAGGCTTGATTAATTTCACCCCAAAATGTAATAATTGCATGTGATTTCGAACCAAGTGATCTTATATCAGCCTTGCATCACCTAGGATGCATTAAAACAAGTACGAATCATTTCTTATAATTTATCATATTTTACTTTTCATAAAAAATTCTTGAAATTTAGAAAAATACCAAAAATTCACCGAAACCGTTTTCAACTGTATAATGCATAAAATTTACTCCATTTTTTTTAAATTAATTTTCAAAATATTATTAATGTAATTTTTAAATAAAATCATAATTTATTAAAAAGAAGAAATTTTAAATCTATAACTCATTTTTAACACCTTCTAAAATCAATAAACATATCATTATCTTATATCCTTATGAAAATAAAATAATAATATGATTTACTATCCATAAGGGGTCATATTACTAATCATGTTACTATTCATAAGGGTATGTTACTATTCACCAAAAAATGATGGTTCTATTAGACACCAAATAACTTATTGATCCAAACTGTATCTGACCGTTTTTTGAAATTTAAAACATAGAAGAAGAAAATTTATTTTTAAAGTATATTTATAGCTATCTACTTAAAAAATGTTTCATGCATTCTAATTTAGTTTTAAAACCATGTGGTCTTACATTTTCCCCACCTTGTAGAAGTTGTGAGCTCATAATTTTGTCTTTTTATTTATTTACGTATTAAACAATTGAGGGTACATTTCCCTCATAGCATTTTCAGAATCCCAGTTTTCTTCTTGGACCATGTGGTTTCTCCAAAAAACCATTACCTAGTAGATTACATTATTCTGTAATACTTGTTCCATTTCATCAAGAATATGAACTAGTTTCTATTCATAAGAATGGTTCTCCTCTAGGTTAACTACTTATGGAATCAATATATGTGATGAATCTCGCACAAACATTCTCAACATCAAAATAAGAAAAACATTATGTACCTGAGATAAACTTAGCGGAAAAGGCACACTGATGGAGACTAGTCCAACTTTCTCCATGCTTTCATATAGTCCTATAAACTGTGGGCTTGGATTTAATTTCTTACCAAATCACAAAACACTTTTACATGAGGAGTTTCTATGTAAAACATGATCACCTTCCTCAAAATAAAATACTTTCCTCTTGCTTTCTGAATAACTTTTTTGCCTACTCTGAGCTATCCTCATGCGTCATGGGATCATTTCACTTTATCATCCACTACCTAAACTAATTATGGTCTCATCAACTTCCTTTCCTCAAATTCATCCCCAAAATATGGAGTCTGAAACCCCTGATCAATATAAAGATGCTGATACCATATTTCCTGGTAGTCCATTGAACAAGATCGATGCATATCCTCCAAAGTTTGAATTGTTTTTTCTGAATTCCCATATGATTGTGGTTGAAAAGTTGTATGAAATTTAATTCTTTTCTCAATGACTTCTAAAGTCCCTTCCAAAAGATAGAATTGAACCTGAAATCTCGGTCAGATACAATGGAAAGAGGCACTCCATGTAACTTTAAAATCGCATTTTTCAGTACAATCGGGAAAGCTAATCCAAAACATTGTATCTCGAATAGGAATAAAATGTGTCGATTTTTTCAATTGGACAACAATATCCATATTTCATTATAACCAAGATAAGTCATTGGCAATCCCATAAATAATTCCATCAATATTTTCTCTCATTTCCTCTTTGTAACTGGAAAAGACTAAACCATCGCCTTCGGTAAATATCACTCTACTTTAACTTATTGTCATGTAAAACATTTCATAGTAAAATTAGTAATCTATCTTTTCATTTCATACAAATTGTAATCTTCCCAAAGTTCTATATACATCTTAGTACTTTAATGATGAAAATAAAATAGAGAACTATGAGTTTCACACCATAATTATTTCTTCAATTGGGAATCACAAGTCACGCACAAACTTTTACCCAATCTTAAATACACTACCTTTATCAAGGTAAAATTCTGGAAACTTACCCATTTTAATATATTCTACAAATTTCGGTAACTCGTGGTCTTACATCCACGCTTTCTTAATTCAGTATGATAATGATGAAAATATTGAAACCTGAACCAAAATAGAATCATTTCCTACACCAATAACTTATATGCCAACATTCATCAAATCATTAATCAAGGGAGCATGTTCAAAACGTGGCATGGATAATGATGCATGATATTTCTAACTCAACGCATCTGCCAGTTTGTTTGATTTTCCTAGATGGTAATTAATCCTTCAATAATAATACTTTATCAGTTCAAGCCATATTTTCTACCAAGTGTTAATTTCCTTCCGAGTGAATATATACATCAGACATTTAGGGTTAGTATATATTTTTCATTTAACTCCATATAAATGTTGCCTCCAAATTTTCAAATCCATAACAACAACTAAAAATTCCAAATCATGTGTGGGATAATTTAGCACATGAGGTTTTAGTTATCTTGATGTATAAGAAAATACATGATCATTATACATCAAAACACAACCATGTTCCTTCAAGTAATAATCACTATAGAAGAAAATTTCACCATTTCGGTAAGGCAAGAAGAAAATAGAAGGATTAAAAAATTTCTTCTCCTGTTCCTGAAAAAAAACATCACATTGTTATTTCCAAACAAATTTAACCCCTTTTCGCATTAAATTAATTACCAGGATAGATAACACTAAAATGTTTTGTAAAAAAACCCATTAATATAAACCTGTTAATCAAATAAAACTATAAATCATTGTTATATTTATAGGTCTTGGTCATTCATCAACCATTTTTTTGGTAGGATAAACATTTATTATATCCTTATCTACAATTTTCCCATGAAAACAAATCTATTTCAACCAAAAATACAACTTTCAGAATTTTCCATACAGTTTTGTTTCCTTTATGGTTTATAAAACAACTTATACATATTTTTCCTATACCACTTTACATTTAGAAAATATAATAATGTCATCAATAAAAACATCTAAAATCTTGTCCAAGAACTTGTGAAATATTCTATTAATAAGATCTATGAATACCATAGGATCATTAGTTAACCAAAATGGCATAACAACAAATTCATAATGCTCACATCTAGTAAGAAAAGCTATTTTGGGGTGTCATCCTCATTCCCCTTCTACTGATGGTATCTGGATCTCAAGTAAATCTTGGAAAAGTACCGAGCTCCTTGGAGCTGATCAAAAAAGTCATCGATATGAGGAAAAGGACATAGATTTTTTCCCAATGATGTTATTTATGGCTCCATAATAAATGAAATGTCTCATGGAACCATTTTTTAACGAAAAAAATAAGAGAACCCTGTGGTGAAGTGCTAGGAGGAATTAATCCTTTAACAACCAACTCTTGCAACATATTTTTTAATTCAATAAGTTTAATTTGATCCATTTGATATGGGGGTTATGAAATTATCATAGCACTAGAACTAAGTCAACTATGAATTTGACTTCCAGATTAGGTATTACACCGATTAACTAATAAAGAAACACATAAAGATATTCATTTACCACTGGCACTTAATGAATCTGAACAGTTCCCTTGATTTCAACAATATGAGTAAGATAACATTAATTTCCATCTAGCAATAGTTTCTCAACATACTGATATGTTATCAATTGTATTGGTTTATTCTTGTATTCAAACTAAAAATATTTCTAAAAAATAACTTCATTAGATCTATAGTGGATCTTTTCATGATAAACAAAATTCAAATCCATTCCTAGAATGACATCAAACTCTACTAGAGAAAAAGTACCATGTTTTGAATGTATATTCCTTCAAAAAACTACAATAAAAATATAAATATAATTCCTCTTTTCTATAATATTTCCCCTTATTGTTTTAACAATATGTTCTGGTCTCATTTTTTGATGTGATTTTTCTACTTTAGTAGAAAATTACTTAGAATTAATGGAATGTGTAGACCCCATATCAAACAAAACATTAGAAAAATATGAGTAAAAAAAGGTACATGATATAACAACAATGGATGGCCCATCGTCTCCTGATATAATCACAAAAGATCTTAATACACCCTTTTACTTATAGTCTGGCTTCTTTGCATCATCTAGATCTCTCTTTTGGAAGACATTGTCATAATGACCCATCTCACCACATTAATACTAAATTACATTTTTCATATCAAAATTAGTCTTAGGATCATTTTCATTATAATATTAGGCCATATTTCCAAACATCGCACATCGAAAACACTTCCCATTTTTTGTAAGGAATTCCCTAGGCTTCATTTTTACGCACTTTTCATAAACTGGAAACAATAATTTCTTGCCGTCAGATATCATTGATCGATTATATCACATCACATTCCATATATACCACTACTTATCCTTATTTTAAAAGTGCACAACATCATCAAAAAAACTCCATCTATATCATCTCATCACATCAGAAAAGTTTCTCATACATTTTTAATTCACGGGAGGCCGATTCCCTTCAATACCTTGGCTTTAATCTTCAGTAAAATAGGTTGATTTTTATGTCATGATCTAGAATAATATTTGGTGCATACCTCACTAGTAGGGTGAAGTTTTCTTCATACAAAGCCACTAATTCTTCCTCCTTTTTCTTCAATTCAATTAATTACTTCTCCATACTAGGTCACACCACCTTAGGAAAAAAAATCAAGGAAAATTCTTTTAAATTCATCCCACTCTAAGGTATCATTCTCCTCTCTATCCCTGATATTCAGGACCATTGACCACCACTAATCCGCTTAACATTCAAAATAATAAATGTAAATACTTAACATTTATTACATAAATATTCCATAACATCGAATATCTTTTCAAGATATTTAATAAATCCTCTAGCCATTATTTGGTTAGAAGATCCACTAAATGAAGATGGGTGTTGCCTCATAAAATTATCCACTATTGTCATGTTTCTTTGTGGTAGCTCTAGTTATTCTCTATCATGGATTATAATTCCTTTTATTATATGTGTTATCTGATCCATTACTATCATAAACCTCTTGGTTCCAATCCCTACCATTCCGGGATGCAGATTCGGAAGGGTATCATTCTATGAATGCCACCCCACTTCATCTTCCACATTTCTTCAGTGGGAACCACTATGAAAAAACATATCTGAGTCAAATAAACATGGTAATATTTAAATTCAATAACATTTTAATATAAAAATATAGTAAAAAACATTTATGGTATTCTTTTAACATTATCCTAACCCCTAATGTTATCTAAACCATCCTTTGATACCAACTATATGGATCTAACCTTATTACATTACATAGTTTTAATTTTTTTTCAAGAACCCAGTTCCATTTTTATAATGAATATTTTGTAGTTTATACTTTTAGATAATTGGAATATAATAAATACATAAAATTCAACATTCATATATAGTATATACCACCAATAACATTATCTATTTCTTCCAAAATAGAAAACTTTTCAAATTAAAAATGTTCTATATGAATAACATTCATAACATTTTACATGGAAATATTCTTTGTCCTAAACATCCTTAAAACCTATGAAAATAATTTGAAAACTTTAGATGATCCCAAAAATTTTATTAATTGATTTAAAAAAGTAATAAATCATTACTCCATGAATACTTGTAACATAAGAAATAATTTTTAGGAAGACATACATGTCACCCATATAAACTTACATTGTGAAACATGAGATTTCCATGAGATTTCCACAAAACATATAGAATATAAATAGAACCGTAGAGGTATATTGGGGAATTACTTATGTAATATTGTAACCCCCTTGTCTAGCTTGTAATTTGTAACCATCGCGGCTACCTTACACGGTAACCCTGGCGACTATCCTATTGTGTGGCCATCAAAGTTACACTTGGAGTAATGATATAGCTGAAATCCGAAATACACATAACTAACTAAGTGGAGGGAAATATATGTACCACCATTCATCATAAAAAATTTCTAATAACTAGAACATAATCACACAACATGAAAATTTTCACAAAAACGTTTCTTTTTAATTTTTTAAAATATTTTTTTAAAAGTGTATTTTAAAAGAAAATCCCCATTAAAAATATAATATAATTTAATTGAGACTTAATGGAGTGGATAGAATATTATATAAATTGAAAATAAAAATAATTCAATATAATAAAAAAAATTATCATAGAAATTTTTTTAATACCACATAATTATTGATGTAGATGTTTAACCCAAAGAATAGAAATTGGGTTATGAATTCCCTTGCCTCAGGGTTGTATTAATAAAAACAAGTTTAAACCCCATTTATAATGGTTAAAATAGTTTTTTTATAACTTAAATATACATATACAAGTTTATAATTCCACATATAATCATTACATTATATCATTTTCCACTTTAATTGTTAGTATGTTGTTCCTTCTATTGTTTTTAATACATTCTTTACATGATTTCCATGGCTTGTTTGTAATTGATTTTATTAGCGTATGGAAATGAAAATATAGAAGTGGAATGAAATGTTATTAATATGTTTCATAAATATATAATGATACCATAAATTTTTTTTACCATATAGGATGATGGATCATTAGACAAAACATTAATGATATTAATTTAGATCATTTTTGTAGTTCCTCAATAATAATGTACTTGTTTCATTATGTAATTTAATTTCATCAATATATGTTCATTACATAACATAATATAGGTTACATAATACAATATAAATTACATTTCAACCATTAAATGGGTTTCATCATTAGATTGTAAGGAGGTAATGGAAATTGAAAGCACATTGTCCATGATTTTGGTAAATCGGCACATCACAGATGGTGTTTTTATTTATTTTTTGAATAAGTGGGAGAGTGGAGGAAGAGAGATGATTATTTTTTTAAATGAACATTATTACATACAAAATATGTAATATTTTTTAGATTTCATACATTCTAAAAAATGGTAGGGTAAGAGATTATAAAAAATAGGGAAATTGAAAAGAAAACACATGACAAAGGAAGAGGACTCACACCTGTTGATCTCCTCTCATTGAGATCCTCCTTAAATCCTTTAGTTTTTGACTTTTGGTGATACCAGCATGTGTTGGACGTGGATTATAGCCTTATGAAGGGGATTTGGTATAACATATACAATTTTCAATGATTGAGAGGTGTGAGAGGAAGAGGGGAATGTGGGTGGTATTTATAGTAGAGGAGAGGCATGCTTTTACATTATTTTAATCATTATTTTAATATTTTTTCTCTAGAAAATGAATAGTCATGATACATGTGTCCAAAAATAGTAATAATTTTATTTTAGTTTGAACTATGTGGTCTTAAATCAGCCTTTCATCACCTATGATGCAGTAAAACAAGTATTTATCATTTATCGTAATTTATTGTATTTTACATTTCATAAAAAATTCAAGAATTTCAAGAAATCCCCAAAAATTCACGCTAACCTTTTTTCAATGTGTGGAATTCAAAATTAAACTCCATTTTTTAAAAATTATTTTTTAATTATTATTAATTTATTTTTAAATTAAATTAATATTTTTTTCAATAATAACAATTTTAAATCGATAACTCATTTTTTAGAACCTTGTAAAATTAATCAACATCTCATTATATTATAACCTTAAGAGAATAAAATAATAATATGATTTACTATTCATAAGGTTCATATTAAAATTCATATTACTATTCATAATGGTATATTACTATTCATAAAAAAACATGTTTGTTCTATGAAAATTCAAGAAACTTACTGATCAAACCCATAGATGACCGTTTCTTGAAATTCAAATCATAGAAGTGAAAAAATTATTTATAAAGGATAGTTATAACTATATATATATATAAAAAATTTCATGAATTTTAATTTATTTTTAAAACATTTGGTGTTACAACCAGACTCCAAATATCTTACTAATAGCAACCATGTGTGTCAGATTTTTGAAATTCAAAACAGTGAAGTGGAAAAAGTTTTATCTAGCTTATAAAAAATAAAGGTAACACAATGTTTATTAGTTCATTTAAACACATATTTACTCCTTTAAAAATATCATCATGTCACACTAATGGAAACTATAATAATATACGATTAATTTTAAAATGCATACCCAAATTAAAGACCATGTTTTATAAGTAATAGATATATCCCATTATTTTGAATGTGTGAACAGTAGTTATATTTCCTTCATCGAGTTTACAATGCTATAGTTCATTATCAATATTATTTATTTCAAGAATTTGTATAATATTCTCAATGTAATGATGATTTGATATTTTTTTATTCCTCCATATATATATGTTGAATCATCATGTCTCCAAAAAAAGTTGATAATATACTATAATGGACATAAGATTCATCCTCAACATATCATTGGTATGTATCCTTTTCATCTTCGCTCACCTATGGGGTTAGGAAAACATGGGTAGGGGATTCCAACACATAATACAATCATTTCAAAATAATAATTCACATAAATGATTATACTATATCCAGAAAAATAATTCAATGGTTATAACCTTATTTGAGTAAGGATCATACTTTTTGGTTTTTTATTCAATTTTATAAGTTATTTAAAAATTAGGATAAGTATCTTAGTTAATTTCAAATTACATCATAGATAATTATAATTATTTTATTAAGTCTCTAATTATTTTATCAAGTCCTAATATTCGTCACCATTGAACATGAAATGTACAGTTTTAAGGAAATTATATTGAAAAAGACATATGTTCCCTTTTGAATAACCCCAAAATAGGGTTGTTCAAAATATTTTATGGTATTTAGGTAGGAAGGTATTTTCCAAATACGGTCTTATAAATAATTGATATGTTGAGTGGACTACCCAATCCTAAAATCTAGACATGGATTTCCTATACCCTTACCTCAATGTTACATCATGTCTAGAGGGGGAACCTTTTCTTGATGTAATAAGTTTGTGTTAAGGCATAAACTTCATAAGAGATTCACGTTAATAATAATTATCCACATGATGGTTAGTCAAAAAATTTGTTCTAAAAACATTATTCCCAATCAAGTAATTAAAGGAAAATATAGAAAAAATATTTATTAAATGGATTTAAATATTTATGCATAGATTTTTTACTCTTTTATCCATTATAGTGGTTGTCAAAATGAAATGGATTTTACTTAATTAATTACCCATGTTGTATAAAACATTTATGGACATTCCATTTATATAAATTTCGCCTTTGTACACAAATTAATTTATTGATTAAATTATGGTCATCCATCAAAAATTAAATAATTCATACACATAAATAAATAAATAAATAAATGACATCGTCATGAGCTTATGTAATTGTTGATTTATTGAGTAGTTTCTAAATATACCTTGGAACTAATTGAATATCTCCTTGTGATGTTCTTGGAATGTGTTGTAACATTCTACTTGTCCACCCGTGTATCACTTAGGTTGAAATCATTATAGTTTTCTATTGAAACTCCTTTACATTCCATTAGGTACTCCATTGATTTCATTTATTAATAAATAACACATATGTGAATAAAACACAATTATTCTTTAATGATAATTATATAAATAACCTTGTATATACCGATCATACATAATCCTGGAGGGATTTATTGATTGAAATAAATCAAAATTAAATTAATATTAAATTACTTCAATACCATTCTATAAATTAAATTAAAAAAAAAGAAAAATCATAAACAAGTCCTGTTCAATCTCATGGATGATCATAAACATACAATAGTTACACAAAATTATATCGACTATCATTATTTTCTATTCATTCATTATTTATAAAGTTGAAATATCTTGTAGTAAATAATTTATTGATTAATGAATTATTTACATTTCATATTAATGACCATATGAATTATATTGGTGAAACACATCATTCTGAAATTCCTAACAAATAAACACATTGGCCAATGATTAAATCTAATTTCAATATAATAATTTCGAATTTTAAAAATATTTAAAATCATATTTAAATTTTCAAAACTAGTAGGTTGCAAATAAATATAATAAATTTTTAATAAATAAATTATAATTATAATGTAACATAATTATATTAATTATTGAGAGATAGCATAGTGTGTAATTGTGATATGTATGTCATGTATCTCACTTGTTGTTTACCCAGATTACATGCCTAGGGTCCTGGAACGTTCCTCAGTAGTAAAATGCATTGTGTATAATCTAGCAACATGTTGAGTATCACTCTCTTCGTGTGTTTGATTAACCTTACAAAAGACTTGGTGTGTTCTTTATATGTGAAACCACGTGAATTAGATTCATGATACCAATATTTATTCATCTTTCTATATTTCCACTTAAGTCATTAAATATCTTGGTGTGTATTTTAGATTCGTGAAATAATGAACCCCAATACATTTTCAATCTAGATATATTCCATGTATATCATTGTTAAATTTTGAATTCCATCACACATAGTTATTACCATGTTTATAACAATATGTGATTCATGATTTTCACCATTAAGTGATGTTTACTACATTACATGTACACTAGATACACAACATGTAATCAGAAAAGTTTTGGTCTATATTTTCCCGGTCTATAAATAATGATAGAATAATACACCACGTTTTGTTACAGTTTGGAATTCCATGTATCCCACAACACATCCCTATATAGTTAACTTGGTTACACTATGGGTACTTTAGCTACATGATTTGTAACCAAGCTTTACCATCCATAAATCATGGATCATCTTGATAGAATCCCTATTCATTCTTCATTTCTCATATATATTTATGAAAATTAAGTCTTCAATGATGAGAATTAAAATATTGATAACATATTACATAAAACTAAATTTATACAATAAATAATATAGAAAATACATATATATTCTCTAATGTATAAATAGATCCACAGTGAAATAAAAAATAATTATTCTGAAATGTTTCTTCTTTGATACAAAATGTAGGTTATAAGATTATGATAAGAACATTTCATGTGCGATATATTTATATTTTTATGAAATAGATTATCCTGAATCCTCAATAGAGGATCATTTTACATTAAATTTACAATTATTTTATTTATGATCGGAATAAAAAGGTTACCATATATTAGAAAATATCTATGATTTAGAAGTTCATCATCTAAAAAACATTTTCTGTATTATATTCATTGCGCTATAATAATCCCAGTTTCAAAGCCCTCTATGGGTGATCCAAAAGTGCTCTTATGATCTTGAGGTGATAATAATTGATTTACTGCTACTAGTATAGGGAATCAATCCTCTTCCAATGTTCTTATTGATAATTTAAAGATAAATTAACATTTAATTAGTTCATATTATCCTTGTGAATATGAGAGGAATAATTCCATAGAGATGTTTGATATGCACAATGAATCTCAATTCTCGATTCACCCTACATTATAGACAAAGCTATCTATTTATATAGCTAATTGTTTGTGTGAAAATATTATTTTATTACGTACCATTCCATAAATAATAAAGTAATCTTTAAAAAAATTCCATATAATAAAAATATTATTATTATTTGATGGTTCTCTCTAACTTGAAAAATGGTAAATTTTATTTCACAAATATGTAAATAAATATTCATCAGCATGAAGTATATTTTTTTTCATATTCATCTAAATTCATTGAATTCCAAATTAATTATTTATATTCAGACAAATAAAAATTTTATTCCAAAATTAGTAAATAAATATTAATTAATTATTCTATAAAATAAATATTTTATCCACTTTCCACTATGTATATATTTATTACATATTCATGGAACCAAATAAATAATTTACTAAAGTATAAATAATTATTTAGTACCTTGAAAATATTTTAGATAAAAATAACTAAATTAAACTATTCCCATATCATGAGATTAATATTTATTCCAATGTTTAAATTCAAATAATATTAAATAGAGATTAAGGAAACTCTTTTTGTGATACCCTCTAGGATTATTTCTCATTTAAATTAGGTAGGCTCACATAATGTTCAATATTATTGTATAAATATGGGCCAAGGAAAATAATAGAAATAATATTATGTTGCAATGTTGGAAACCACATATAAATGCTAATTGTGTAACATAATCCCTTTGTCTCTCTATATCAACAAACAGGTTTCACATATACATAATCAACCTATATTCTTGGTACTTTTATCTTTTACTATCTATAATAATTTTCATTACACAATGGAAATTAAATTTATGCAACAATTACTTTTCAATCAAATGACCAGAATTCCAACATGTATAAAGATTAAAGGGAAAAATACTCCACGTACTAATCCACTAATAATATGTCATTATTGATGCACACATCATTAATTACTCTAAAATACACATGGAGGGATTATTTTTATTAGTAAATCAATTAGCATGGGGCATGAAATGTATTAATGAAAATCATAAATTCAAAGAACTATTACACATGCTTTGTTATATGTATATTTTATGACACCAACATATATGAAATTACAACTTGAGGGTAAGTTCTCATAATATCCCATAATGGATTTTTCCATTTATGAAATAAATGGGAATAATATTCATCTAATTAAGAGTAATCGTACCGGGAGGTATATATACTATGTTTAATATCATAGAACATTATCCAACTATAGAACTATTTTTATGAATACCCACAAAACATTCAATGTTATCACTATAGTGGGTAACCTATATGACTTTATCAAAAGAAAAATACTCTATGACATTATCACATAAATTTTATGAAGAAAAAAATAATAATCTATTAGTTATATATAATAATATTCAATTAACTTAATATATATTTAATTTAATGTACATAATAGTTGGTTTTTGGGAACTAACTTCAACCGAGTCGCCTATATATAAAGTATGTATTATGAATAGATCATCAAAGATAATGGAATGCATTTTAATTAAAAATTCTATGAATATATCATCGTGTGTACATTTACATCAAATATATAAAAACAACTTAATCCATAATAACCCTTAAACATATCTTAAAAGGTTCTTTTCACAAGTTATTTTGTTTGATATATCATGTGTAATACATTTCATCAATAAATGGTCAAATAAATAAATAAGAATGGGTGTGCCAGAAATCTATGTACGGGTAAACAATAGAGTTAAAAAACAATGTTTATAAGTGAGTATAAGATAAGAATAAATTATTTTACATGAGTAAAAAAACAAAAAATCCCATAATGAAAATAATTTTTTATCAAAGAAACCATGATTGGTATCTCAATAAATAAACACATTGGTAAAAATAACCATTTCAATAGTGATGAAATGAATAAATATATATAACTAATTCTATTACCTATAACAAGATATTTGTTACTTATAAATATTTATCATACCATTAAGTCTATATTTCTGTGTAATATTTTTTTGGGTATGCATGCACCAAAATTTGTTAGCATGTTAATCTCACTAGACCTGTGGATACATCAAGGGGATATTTCCGGACCCTCCCATCAAAAATTATTTCCATTGACTTTATCATATAAATGAATGAATAAACTATACAATATTCAACATTTGTTCTTTAGTATCAATAAACATATATGTTTGAGTAACAATTTTTCTGATTTTTAATATGTCCATAGTCAATATGTTGAATATATTTCCATTAATGCATTCATAAAACTATATTATCATAGAGTAAATTGAATTAAATTATTTAAAAAATTATCCAATTCAATTTCTATATGGTATTTTGGTGAAAATCTTTCACTCAAAAGAAGAAAATATAGAGTGTTCATAAAGTAAAGGCAACAGAAGAAAAATTATGGTTGTAATACTAGATGATTTGGAGAGAAATAGGTATTGAAAATCTTCAACATGATAAATAAACTAAATAAATAAATCATTTAGTGTTTTTTAATTTAAATCATAAACAATATATACTTAAAAAAATGAAACAACTTATGAATACAAGTCACATATCAATGAAATAAATTGAAGATGAAATCTAACCTACTCGAGCAGAATATAAGAATAAAATGAACATGAGAGGGATACCATGGAATTTAAATATAATGAAATAAAATATATTTAGTATAAATTAATAAAATAGGGTAGTTAAAGCACTATATAAAACTAATTATATATATCAATATCAAATAGGTCTTATAGAAATGAAAATAGAGGCAAAGAAACAATAATAGATTAAGTATCACCTAAGTAAAAACCCAAGAAAATTAATGATTGTTAAAATAAACATCAAATAAAATGAAAGAAAATTAAATATTGAATATAAAATATAAGGCCCCGGCCTTAAACGTTACTTAATATTGAATTAAATGAATAATTCACATTGAGGATATTTTCAGGTTTAGAGTTTTAGAGAATTAGAACATAACTATTACATCTCAAAAGATTACAAAGTAGACACTTCTACTAAGTTTCCATAATAAAAAAAAATCTTAAAAAGAAACATGTCCAGTTCCATGTTTTATATAGCATGACATTCCCTTGATCCCATCCTTGACCTTATTCCACATTAAGTCCTGTGAAAAACATTTCAAAAAAACTTGGGGTGAGCATAAAAAGCTCAGTAAGGGATACACAAAGAATGAAAACTGTTAGTTTTTCAAACATCAAGTAAACCATGTATACTCTATCAAAGTAATACCTTCACCTTCATGAAGTAGTAAAAACTCTTCACTGAATAAAGTATCATTACTTACCTTTTTGTAACCAAAAGATTACCATAAAACCCATATAAATAACACATAACATATATAAAGGTAACATGGGACATAAACATACTTAAGTGGAATAACCATACGGTCGAATTCCACACATATCACTTAATGGAATAGCCATACAGCAAATTTCCATACATACTTAATGGAATAGCCATACGTTCGACTTCCATACCCAATGAATTGGAGGTTATAACGTAACCACCCATCCTGTTATTCACGGCACCACCCGTCATATGGTTCATCATGTAACCACCCATCAACTGTCCATGTACCATTATAAAATCATAAGACATAAAAAAAATATAATGGAAAGAAGACATTTCCACACTTTGATCACAATATATCACATAAATATATCGACATAAAAATTCCATTATAATAACCATTTTCAATACCAAAATACATAAAAGAGTATACGGTATTTATTTCATTTTAAATAAAACATTACGGCTTACTCAGGAAGCCAAAGGCCAAATAATACTTGCGGCGGTGGAAAAGGTCATTGTCACCGTGTACGTTAAAAGAAACATTCTTTTTTTGTCGTTTTGTAAAATGATTCGTTGAAAAAGATTCCTTTTTTATAAAAGTAAAAGTCAAAGGGGTTTATACACCGTATAAAAAAAGTTGTTTATAAAACGAAATATGCCTCAATGAAAGGATATTGAGACGAAGTCCCTTACCTCGGGTCCGACTTGACTCGATCGTTCTTTAACTTCCTGAATAATAAACTTGAGTTAATTTCTATTTTCTTAAGAACCTTTTTCGAGTTCATTATTACTTTTATATCAGTTATGTCCATGTTATAAACATTATGTAATCATTTAAGTTAATAATGTTTGTTTTGTCGATATTTGGTCCTTAAGTCGAAAGTGGACTTCTTACGATTACATGTTGTTCGTGTGGTCAGAGGTTCATTATATCTAGAATGACATTCCTGATTTTGATATCATATATATAATATATATCTAGCATATACATGTATTTATAATATCACATAATCATTTAGAGGTAAGAAATGAAATGCACCGTTCATGGAGACGGTAAGCCGTACGTATGCATGAACGCTACTTTCATTTCTTTGTCATATTAATTGAATTAAAACTAAATGAGAGGTATGTATATTTTAATTCCAGAATTATATTAATAATTTAGATGTATCATTCATCATATATATCCATTAGGGGGTTGGAGAAGCAAAATAAAAAGAGTTTAGGGGGTTGGAGAAGCAAAATAAAACAAAAGGACTCAAAAGAAGACATTACCTTAAAATCGGGTAACTCCCCTTGGTTTGAGCTAAAATGCTTCCTTGGGAAGACTTATGCCCAATGTGAGGCTTCATGGAGTAATATAGGGATGTGGAGAGCAAAAATGGGAAGGGGTGGCCGATGCAAAGGCTTTGGGAGTGTGGGTAAGGTGGTAGAGGTGGGGGCCTTTTATAAGAGGAGAGGATGGGCACTCTTGGAAAGTAAAGAAAATTCACTTTATTTTAAAATGGTATTCGAGTTTAAGAGGTCCCACATTGATGTATTTAGAGGATAAGTTGATAATGGTTCTAAATACACTCATACAATAGGTTTTGGACATGTTTAGGTCTTAGATATTACATTATCTTTCCATTTTATTTAAATCGTTAAATAATGAGGTCATCGCTGCATCATCATGATGTCATAAATAATTTAATTTATTTAATGTATAAAAATTATAAAAAACATACTATGATGTAGGAAATCTTTTTATATTTCCAATGACTATTTATATTCATAAATATGACTTGTATAACCCCATGTAAAATTTTTTTTAGTAAAACATCTCATGTGTCTGTCATTTTTACTTTAACATTAAATAAAAAGTTATTTATGTCATCTCCCAACCGAAGTGGCTCCATGGGGTCACAAAGAAGACCCATGGCTTGTCTTGGTCTTCCATGACACATCCAATAAGGGCAGGATATGTGTCAAGGTATTTTCATTTTATTATAATATCATTTTTCCCTTAAATTGCACTAATTACCTCTAATCGCGATTAAAAACTTAATAAGTTACTATTCACCAAAAAATTATTTTTATATCATTGAACCAAATTTTAATTCTTAATGACAACCATGTATGTCGGATTTTTGAAATTCAAAACACAGAAGTGGTAAAATTTCATTTAAACGAAAAATCAGTTTTTATAAGTACCACTTAGTGGTTTTACTATTCATCAAAAATTGAAGTTTTTCAGAAAAATACCAAAAATTCACCCTAAGCTATATTTGATAGTCCGAATTAAAAAATGAAGTCCATTTTAAAAAATTCACAACATATAAGTTGCATTAATTAATTTAATAATTAATTCCCGCTGTCAGAGCAAGTAGCGTGTTTTTATGAAACAATAAGTATCAAAAGATTGACACTAGTTTAAGTCCGATTTCAAAGTGAAATTAATTCCAACGACCAATATTGGATTTAATGGTAAAAATATTTTCTAATTTAACTTTAAAACCAATTCAAATGATATTCTAATCATACAAATAAATTAGATTAAAAAGAGGTTTTGAATTAAAATACAACATTTTACACTATTCATTAAAAAAGAAACATTATTGGAAAGATACCAAAAATTTACACGAAGTAAATTTTGATGTCCCGATTCTAAAGAAGAGTTATATTTGGTCCAATAGAATTTATAATATTGATCAAAACTATATTTAATGATGGTTCGCCGTCAAAAGGTGATAAGTGAACCCTTAGTGAAAATTATGGTATAAATGCCTAAATTTGAATTCTTTCCGTATTTTAAGCCTTTATTTTTTATTGGATAAATGTAAAAACATTTAACAAACATATATAATCATATTTTAGTTATTTCTATCCATTCTCTCCAGTACAACGGCTACGTGTTAACTAGCATTTAAAATAATATTATTTTATTACTAGTGTGCAACGTATGTTTTCAAAGGAACTCATCGTTGCGTATCAGGTACGCTATCGATCATAGAAACCCTTTTAAAGTAAAATTAATATTTAATTCGTAAATATTAATAAATATGAAAATGTATTATTCTTTATTTACCTAGGATGTTACATCCTTCCGCCCTTTTGGGAATTACGTCCTCACAATTTTATTCACTTATCAAAATAAGTGGGTGTATTTATCTCTCATAGCATTTTCAGATTCCCACATTGCCTCTTCAACCATATGGTTTTTCCACAAAACCTTTACCTAGTGAATTACCTTATTTTGCAATAGTTTCTCTCTTCGGTCAAGAATCTGGACTGGTTGTTCTTCATAAGATAGGTTCCCTTCCAGTTGAACTACCTCTGGACTCAAAACATGAGATGGATCTGGCATATACTTCCTCAACATCAAAACAAGAAAAACATTGTGTACCTGAGATAAACTCGGAGGTAAATCCACTCAGTAAGCAACTGATCCAAATCTCTCCAGACTTTCATATTGTCCAATGAACCTTGGACTCAGCTTTCCTTTCTTACCAAACCGCATCACCTTTTCCGTGGAGAGACTTTTAGAAAAACATGATCACCTACCTCGAAAGATAGAGTCTTCCTCCGGTTATCCGCATAACTCTTCTGCCTGCTCTGAGCTGTTCTCATGTGTTTCTGAATCAACTGAACTTTTTCTGCACCCACTTCATCCCAAAATGATGGAGTTCGACACCGCTTCCCATATAATGCCTCAAATGGTTCCATCTGTATACTGGAATGACAACTGTTATTATAAGAAAACTCAAACAAAGAACGATGTTGGTCCCAACTTCCCTGATAATCCACCGAACAAGCTCGTAGCATATCCTCCAAGGTATGAATTGTTCGTTCTGACTGCCCATCTGATTGAGGATGAAAAGTTGTACTAAAATTTAATTCAGTACCCAACGACTTCTGAAGGCCTTTCCAAAAGTTAGAAGTAAACATGGGATCACGGTCAGATACAATGGAGAGAGGAACTCCATGTAACCTGACTATCTCTTTAAGATACAAACGGTAAAGTTGATCTAGGGAAAAATAATCTCGTAGAGGAAGGAAATGAACAGATTTTGTCAAGCGATCAATAATAACCCAGATAGCATTATTACCTCGAGATGTCCTCGGTAATCCCACAATAATGTCCATGGATATGTTTTCTCATTTCCACTCTGGCACTGGTAAAGGCTGAAGCATCCCTTTAGGTAACTGTCGCTCTTCTTTAACCTACTAACAAGTCAAACACTTCACAGTAAAATCAGCAATATCTCTTTTCATTCCATCCGACCAGTAATACTCCCGCAGATCTTAGTACATCTTTGTCACGACCCGTCCTTGGGGCCCGTGCTGTGACTACCCCAAGCCCGCCTTCCATAGGCCAGGGGCTGGCGACTAGCACCAAGGCGTAAAATCCCAGTAAACAGGGAAGGCATTGCCTTTATAAGTAACAACCACACAGAGTCAGCAAGCGGAAAGTAAAGTGCAGAAAGTAAAGGGGGCCGGAAATACAAGCCCAACTGTAAAGTACAACTGAAAAGAAAAACAGCAACTGAAGAAAAGATGGCGGCCTCGTGTCGTCCACTGGCAACCCCACCTGAAGGGTGGGTACAGATAGCCTCCAGGCTCCTCGGGTCCCACGTCCGCTCCGAGTACGTTCCGTCCAGTGGTCCACCTCCAGGTACCGTCCTGCTCCACGCCCCAACCGTGATCAGCGCTGTCCGTCGTCTGCAACCAACACAACAAGGTGCGGGCATAGCCCGTGCAGGGGTGATTACAACTACTCAGTAAGGACCCCGAGACCCCCGAAGGTCTCCCGAAATCCACAAAGGATATAGCACAAAAGAAAGATGCAATCACGAAATAACATCCGACTCGACTTAGGTATATGCCCATACATATACCTAAGTCCCCAATTCTAGCTCTGCTCACGAGCTCAAGAACAACTCAATCCACAAAGGAAAGCAAGACCCAAATCCACAAAGGAGAGTAAACAGTAAATCCACAAAGGATGGTTCAACACAATCCACAAAGGAGAGTAACATAAGATTCAGCTCAACCAGGTATACTTTTTCAGATGACGTCAAAGATGATCACTGATCCATCTAAGTCGTCGGACCCACGAAGGATCGATAGGTACTAACCCCCGCAGTAGACCCACACAGGATCGGGCTCACACAGAACCTGTAGGCAGTGGCTCACACAGAACTGGTAGGCAGTGGCTCACACAGAACCGGTAGTAGGACCCACATAGGATCGGGCACTGATCCGCGTAGGATCGCTGAG
Organism: Viscum album; assembly: GCA_963277665.1. Taxonomy (NCBI): domain Eukaryota; kingdom Viridiplantae; phylum Streptophyta; class Magnoliopsida; order Santalales; family Viscaceae; genus Viscum; species Viscum album. Next base: position 876,280,074 of record OY728153.1, on the reverse strand, counting down.
TGCAGTAGTCGACGCAGTCCACTGAGGATCTCTGCACAGTCGTCGCCGCAGTCCACGAAGGATCTCTGCTCTGCCGTCGTCGCAGTCCACGGAGGATCTCTGCTCTGCCGTCGTCGCAGTCCACGGAGGATCTCTGCTCTGTCGTCGAGGTCACAGCCAGCGCTAGGGTTCCCGCACGTAGCGAGCTCGTTTAGGAGGGTCCGCTCCACGAGCCGAGGGGCTGATACATCAACTGACACGTAGTCCGAAGTTGATGTATCCAAAAGTTCCGTATCGACAACAGGATCTCAACGCGACAGACGGCGCGTCAATCGGACGCCCGGTCTGAGAGTTATTGGCATTTTCGTCCCAGGGGCCCGGTTGGTTTTTAGGGCAAAACCAACCCGACCGTACTCCGCCTGTATCCGATCCTCGGGCGGAGTATGCCAAAAGTTCCGTCTCACTTAGAGGAAACTACCACAGCTGACGGTACGTCGTTCGGACGTCCGTAGCTCAAGTTATGAGCGTTTCCGCTCCGAGGGCCCGGTTGGCTTCGTGTACGAACCAACCCGGCCGAACCCAAAGTCTTCCTAAACCTTGAGTATAATATACCGGAACGACCGTCTCGATCCAAGGATCGCGTAGCCGCTGACGGTTCGTCAATCGGAGGTCCCAGGCCCATGATATGGGCGAAAGACCGTAGAGGGCCCGAAACGGGGGTACTGGGCCCGGGGCGACCCGGCCCGAACCCCCCCCTGGGGTCGGCCGAACCGGGTCGGCCCGAACCGGGTCGGCCCGACCCGGCCCGAACCGGCTCGGCCGGGTCCGGTCCGGCCGGGGCGCGGCCCGGCCGACCGGACCGGCCGGCTCGGCCTCGGCCGGGCGGCCGAACTGCCGCCGCCGCGGGGTTGAACCCGCGGCTTGACAGAAACCGCGGCCCCGCGGGGGGCCGCCTGTCACGCGGACGCGGCCGGGCCGCCGCGTCCGTCCCGGTTCCGCGCGGCCGCGGAACCGGCTGCCGCCGCCGCCGCGGCTTCAGCCGCGGCGGAAGATTTCCACGGCGGCGCGCCTGGCGCCGCCGCCTCCTTCCGCGGGCCGCCGGAGATGCTCCGGTGGCCCGATTTCTTTCCCGTCTGCGCCGATGCTCCTCCCGGGGGACGATCTTCACTGCGGAGCCAACAAATTGCCCTTGCCGCACGGTTCGTCGTCGTCCGCCAAATCCGCGCAAAAAGAGGAGATCGGCGGAGGGTTGTCGGGTCTTGTTCGTTAGACCCGCACCCTCCGCGTTAGTCATAATCCACGGGAGGAACAATAAAACAATCAACAACAATTTTAAATGTTAAAATTGTTCGAAGATCATGCTTCTTTACTTTAAAAGAAATAAATCACGGGAAGGAAAATATTCCAATCAACCCTTACTTTATCGTCGTCGTCGGATGAGGGGTCGTCGCGGAATTGCTCGTCGCGGAAGATGGAGATCGCCGCGTCGTCGCGGAATCGCTCGTCGCGTCGCCAATCTCCGGATCAAGATCAACGGATTTAATTAGTTTAAATCCGTTGATATTGAAATTAAAAAGGGAGAAGAAAAGATCTGATTCTCACCTTTGTTGCCGAACGAGGGTCGGCCGCGGAAGAAGAGGCGTCGCCGAAGAACGTCGCGGGTAGATCTCGTCGACGTCGCAGATCTTGGTGTGCGTCGTCGAATTCCGGTCACCGGCGTTCTTCGCGTTCTTCGCGTTCTTCGCGTTCTTCGCGTTCTTCGCGTTCTTCGCGTTCTTCGCGGAGAGGGTGGAGGAACGAAGATTCTCTCAAATCCTTTCCAAGGATTTTTATGTTGGTCTTATTTTATAAACATGCCAACACGAAACCGGTTAAGAAACGATCCATCAATTCGTTGAATTAATTCAACGAAAGAAACGACCCATTTAATTCACGAAGAAACAGTCCATTTAATTCACGAAATAAACCGCCCAATTAAATGGTCTGTTAAGAATTAAAGAAAACGCGTCGGTTGACTTTTCAGTTACTTTGACGGGTTTTCGCGGGTGCGTTACTTAGCGAAAGAAACGGCGGGGCTCGTGCGGGTCCCACCGCACAAATATCCTACCAAGGGGTAGGATATTTCTGGATAGCATCCTATCCAGTTCAACTCAGTTCAAGCCGTCTTTAAGTGACTTCAAGTGGCTTCCAAGCAGCTTAAGTGAAATAAAATAAAGTTGTCGCACAAACTTTATTTTATTTCTGACTTAAAGCCGTAAAATTTAAAAACCACGTCTGAGCAAACGCAACTCCGGAAGAGGCGTTTCTAAGCAAATACCGGCGCTGCGATTTCATCGGTGCCCTCAGAATTCGATTCCGGGCACCGGTTCAAAAGATAGAAAAACCCGCTCGTCCGTTCACTGAACGTACCCGAGCCAAACTTCGGAAATTGATTCCGGGCACACCGGGCCTCGGAATCAGGTGCCGTCTGAAGCTGCGCTCTTGTAAAATTCCAAAGAAAATTAAGAAAAAAAATTCCTTGAAATTTGCGGGTCTTTACATTACTCCCACCTCAGGGCTTTACGTCCCCGTAAAGATACATCAAAACTAGGGGAACAAATGGGGGTACTGAGCACGCATCTGAGCCTCCCGCTCCCAAGTGCTCTCCTGGAGGTTCCCGTGCTGCCATCTGACGCGCACAAGAGGAATCGACCGCCCACGTAGGACCCGCTCCTGTCGATCCTCGATCTCCACTGGAACCTCCGCAAAAGTCGCCCCATCGTCCACGTCCAGCTCCCCAAAGTCGATGATGTGCGTCGGGTCGTGCACGTATCTCCTCAGCTGAGACACGTGGAAGACGTCGTGCACCCGGTGCAACTGAGGTGGTAGAGCCAGGCGATAAGCCACCTCTCCTATCCTGCTGAGGACCTGGAAGGGCCCGATGAAGCGTGGAGACAACTTGCCGCCTCGGCCAAATCTCCGTAAACCACGTCGAGGTGAGACACGCAAAAAGACGTGGTCGCCATCCTTGAACTCCAGTGGCCTCCGCCTCCTGTCAGCATATGACTTCTGCCGGCTCTGAGCTGTCCTCATCCTCTCCTGGATGATCTGGACCTTCTCTGTCGTGGCTCGGACCATCTCTGGTCCCACGAGTGCTGACTCCCCAGGGTCTGTCCAGCACAACGGTGATCTGCAGGGTCTGCCGTACAACGCCTCGTATGGTGCCATCCCGATGGTGGAGTGGTAGCTGTTGTTGTACGCGAACTCCACCAAGGGTAGGTGGTCCTCCCAGCTGCGACCAAAGTCGAGAACACATGCACGGAGCATGTCCTCGAGTGTCTGTATGGTCCTCTCCGTCTGACCATCCGTCTGAGGGTGGAAGGCTGTGCTCAGATGGAGCCGCGTCCCGAACGCCTCCTGCAACCCCTTCCAAAGCCTGGAAGTGAAACGAGCATCTCGATCGGAGACGATAGACGATGGCACACCGTGAAGCCGTACGATCTCCTGGACGTAAAGACGTCCCAAGCTCTCTACTGAGCCCTGCTCTCTGATGGGTAAGAAGTGTGCCGACTTGGTGAGTCGGTCGACAATCACCCAAATGGAGTCGTGACCTCTGGAAGTGCGTGGAAGTCCAGTCACGAAGTCCATAGATATGCCGTCCCACTTCCACTCCGGGACCTCCAAGGGCTGTACCAAACCTGCTGGTACCTGGTGCTCTGCCTTCACCTGCTGGCAGGTGAGGCATCGTGAAACGAACTCTGCCACAGCTTTCTTCATACCCGGCCACCAGTGCTGTCGCCTGAGATCCTGGTACATCTTTGCCACTCCGGGATGTACCGCCAAGGGAGAAGTGTGAAACTCTCTCAGCACCTCCTCTCGTAAAGCGACTGGTACGAAGGTACGTCCTCTGAAAAGGATGTCGTGCTCTGCTCCAAGGGAGAAACCATCAGGCGCCTGACCTGAGGATATCAGTGCACGCCGGGCCTCACAGTCAGCATCCCCACGCTGAGCCTCTCTGACCCGCTGTAGAAGTGGAGGAGAGACTGTGAGAGACTGAAGAAAGGCTGCTCCGTCTCTATCCACGAAGGATATCTGCAAGGAGGCTAGCTGCTCCGTCGCCTCCTCAAGCAGCTGAATGCCCGTCCTCCTGCTGAGGGCATCGGCTACCACGCTCCCCTTCCCAGGAGTATAGACTATCTCAAAGTCATAGTCCTGGAGGAACTCAAGCCATCTCCGCTGTCTCAGGTTCAGGTCCTTCTGAGAGAAGATATACCTGAGACTCTGGTGGTCAGAAAAGACTGTGAAGCGCTCGCCCATCAGATAGTGCCGCCAAGTCTTCAGAGCGAAGACCACTGCTGCTAACTCCAGGTCATGAGTGGCGTAGTTCTGCTCATGCGACCTCAACTGACGTGATCCGTAGGCGATCATGGCCCGCTCCTGCATCAGGACGCACCCGAGTCCAGTCCCTGATGCATCGCAGTAAACTACGTACCCAACTCCCTCCTCAGGCAACCTCAAGATAGGTGCGCTGGTCAATCTCTGTCTCAGCTCCTGGAAGCTCTGCTGACATCTGTCTGACCACATGAAGGGTTTCCCCTTCTTCGTCAAGGCTGAGAGTGGTGCCGCAACTCTGGAGAAGTTCGGCACAAATCTCCGATAGTATCCGGCTAGGCCCAAGAAGCTCCGCACCTCTGTCACGCTCCTGGGTGGCTCCCAAGCTAGCACTGCCTCGATCTTCGCGGGATCCACTGCAACTCCCGCCTCAGAAATGACGTGCCCCAAGAAATGGACCTCACGTAACCAGAACTGGCATTTTGAGAGCTTGCCATAAAGCTGGTGCTCTCGGAGTGTGTCTAGCACAACTCGCAGGTGGTAGGCATGCTCCTCCTCAGTCGTCGAGTATACCAAAATGTCGTCAATGAAGACAACGACAAATCGGTCGAGGTATGGCTGGAAGATCCTGTTCATGAGGCTCATGAACACCGCTGGAGCATTGGTTACGCCGAACGGCATAACCAAGAACTCATAATGGCCATACCGACACCTGAAGGCCGTCTTCTGCACGTCCTCGTCTCGAACTCTGAGCTGATGATAGCCTGACCGGAGGTCTATCTTCGAGAACCACCGCGCTCCCTTGAGCTGATCGAAGAGGTCATCAATCCGTGGCAGCGGATACTTGTTCCTCACTGTCACCTGGTTCAGGCGACGATAGTCGACACAAAGTCGCAAGCTCCCGTCCGCCTTCTTGGCGAACAAAATCGGGGAAGCCCAGGGTGAAACACTGGGTCGGATAAACCCCTTGCTCTGCAAGTCCTCCAACTGTACCCGCAGCTCTCGAAGCTCGGCGGGGGCCATCCGATATGCTGGAGTAGATATCGGGGCTGTCCCGGGGTACAAGTCGATGTAAAAGTCTACCTCTCTACGAGGAGGTAGCCCTGGAACGTCGTCGGGAAAGACGTCCACGTACTGGTCCACCACTGCAGGAAAAGCCGGACTCCGCACGTCCACTGCTCCTAGGATGAGGCTAGCCAACTGATGAGAGATGGGCTGCACTCTCCTCCGCGGAAGTCCATCCTGTGCTGCAAAGGTTCCCTTCTCGCCGGTGAAGGTAAACCTGCTCCCGTCGGTACGAACACATCGCACCTTGCGCCTAAAACAGTCGATCTGGGCATGAACCGTGGATAGCCAATCCATGCCCAAGATGACGTCGTAAGGCCTCGACGCCGCTACAAGGAGATCCCAGCCGAAGCTCTCGCCTCCTAGAGTAAGCTCACACTGCCGGCACCAGTGCGTAATCGTCGAGTCCGCTCCCGTAGGAGTCTCTAGCCGTAAGGATCGAGCCAACGGCTCAGTCGGAATCTCCGAGCTCCGAACAAGGGCAGAGGCTATGAAAGAGTGACTCGCTCCTGTGTCTATAAGTACTGCAGCAAGGGTGGAATAGACACAGATCGTACCTCGAATCATCTCTGGCATGTCGGGGTCGTAGGCCTCCACTGCCTGGAGCTGGGCCTGTCCCTGCCCGCCGGCTCCCTGTGGTCGAGGTGGCCCTCCTGGTGGTGGTGGGGGTAGAGCCTGGAAGCGTCGCCCACCACCCGCTGCTCGGCCAGCTCCTCTGCCTCGTCCGCCTCCTCCCTGCGGACCGCCACGGTCGACCCTCTGCCTCTGCCTGGGTGGCCCCTCCACCGTCTGCTGCTCCTCTGGTCGGCGAGTCGGGCAGTCACGAGCCATGTGACCCTGCCCGCCGCAAGAGTAGCACAGCCTGCCTCTCGAAAGGCTGGCACTCCGCTGTGTGCCCCGCACCGCTGAGCCGGTGTCCTGAGGCCGTCTGCGAGGGGGTCTGGTCTGCCTGGACCCGTGAGTCATCCGTCGGCTGCCTGCTGCCGATGACTCAGCTACCTGCCGCCCTGCGCTAGGTCTCGCCGCTGAAGAAGGCTCTGCCAGGAAGCTCTCGATCAGGAGGGCTCGCTCCAGCACTCCTGCCTGGGTCGGAATGCTGAGGGAGATCAGCGACGCACGAATCTCCTGTCGCAAGCCCTGCTCGAAGGTCCGGGCCCGGAAGAAGGGGTCCCGTACCATGTCGGTCGAGTAGCGAGATAGGTCTGTGAACCTCGCCGCATACTGAGCGACCGTCATGCTACCCTGGCACAGCTGGAGAAGCTCCTGGATGCGCACCGCTCGGAGGGTGGCCGGGACGAACTCAGAGCGGAAGAGGCTCTCGAAGTCCGTCCAGAGCAGGGATGCCTCATCGTGAACCTGGAGCATCAGGCTCCACCATCGTCCTGCCGCCGCCTGCAGGAGGCTCGCTGCGAGGATCACCATGAGATCCGCTGGTGTCCTCACTAGCCTGAAGATCCGTACCACCGCCTCTAGCCAGTCCTCGGCGGCATGGGGGTCCGCCTCACCGCGAAACCTGGGCGGTCGCTGGCTCTGAAACTCATGCAGTGCCCTGAGGCGACGTGCATCGTCAGCGTCTGGTACTGGTAGCATCGGTGGCTCGGCGGGTAAAGCTACCGCCGGTGCCACAGCTGGCAAAGGGCCCTGCACCGAGGCCTCGTCGCTCGGTGGGTTGCCGTCGCGCCCTACACTCGGAACCCTAGCTGGCAGTCGTCGCGGGGCCATCCTGAAAAGGAGAACAAGAGCACCACAGTCAGAACAGTATACCTGGTGAGCTGGCACAAGTAATCACAAGGAAAACTTGAGACTTTCATAAAGCAGATCAGTATACCCGGTGAGCTGACACAAGCAATCACAAAGAAAACTTGAAACGTACACGCAATCAATGTTTTCATGCATTAAGTCGGAAATCAGGAGTCAGGGTCCTGGTGTACGGATACGTCGGCCGCCGCACCAACACTGGGCTCCCTGAACTGATAACCACACTCAATACACTAAACACTATTGCTTCACATAGAAAGAAAGGACGATCAGAGTCTGCGGTAGAACCGACCGCCTCTGATACCAATTTGTCACGACCCGTCCTCGGGGCCCGTGCCGTGACTACCCCAAGCCCGCCTTCCATAGGCCAGGGGCTGGCGACTAGCACCAAGGCGTAAAATCCCAGTAAACAGGGAAGGCATTGCCTTTATAAGTAACAACCACACAGAGTCAGCAAGCGGAAAGTAAAGTGCAGAAAGTAAAGGGGGCCGGAAATACAAGCCCAACTGTAAAGTACAACTGAAAAGAAAAACAGCAACTGAAGAAAAGACGGCGGCCTCGTGTCGTCCACTGGCAACCCCACCTGAAGGGTGGGTACAGATAGCCTCCAGGCTCCTCGGGTCCCACGTCCGCTCCGAGTACGTTCCGTCCAGTGGTCCACCTCCAGGTACCGTCCTGCTCCACGCCCCAACCGTGATCAGCGCTGTCCGTCGTCTGCAACCAACACAACAAGGTGCGGGCATAGCCCGTGCAGGGGTGAGTACAACTACTCAGTAAGGACCCCGAGACCCCCGAAGGTCTCCCGAAATCCACAAAGGATATAGCACAAAAGAAAGATGCAATCACGAAATAACATCCGACTCGACTTAGGTATATGCCCATACATATACCTAAGTCCCCAATTCTAGCTCTGCTCACGAGCTCAAGAACAACTCAATCCACAAAGGAAAGCAAGACCCAAATCCACAAAGGAGAGTAAACAGTAAATCCACAAAGGATGGTTCAACACAATCCACAAAGGAGAGTAACATAAGATTCAGCTCAACCAGGTATACTTTTTCAGATGACGTCAAAGATGATCACTGATCCATCTAAGTCGTCGGACCCACGAAGGATCGATAGGTACTAACCCCCGCAGTAGACCCACACAGGATCGGGCTCACACAGAACCTGTAGGCAGTGGCTCACACAGAACCGGTAGGCAGTGGCTCACACAGAACCGGTAGTAGGACCCACATAGGATCGGGCACTGATCCGCGTAGGATCGCTGAGTGCAGTAGTCGACGCAGTCCACTGAGGATCTCTGCACAGTCGTCGCCGCAGTCCACGAAGGATCTCTGCTCTGCCGTCGTCGCAGTCCACGGAGGATCTCTGCTCTGCCGTCGTCGCAGTCCACGGAGGATCTCTGCTCTGCCGTCGTCGCAGTCCACGGAGGATCTCTGCTCTGTCGTCGAGGTCACAGCCAGCGCTAGGGTTCCCGCACGTAGCGAGCTCGTTTAGGAGGGTCCGCTCCACGAGCCGAGGGGCTGATACATCAACTGACACGTAGTCCGAAGTTGATGTATCCAAAAGTTCCGTATCGACAACAGGATCTCAACGCGACAGACGGCGCGTCAATCGGACGCCCGGTCTGAGAGTTATTGGCATTTTCGTCCCAGGGGCCCGGTTGGTTTTTAGGGCAAAACCAACCCGACCGTACTCCGCCTGTATCCGATCCTCGGGCGGAGTATGCCAAAAGTTCTGTCTCACTTAGAGGAAACTACCACAGCTGACGGTACGTCGTTCGGACGTCCGTAGCTCAAGTTATGAGCGTTTCCGCTCCGAGGGCCCGGTTGGCTTCGTGTACGAACCAACCCGGCCGAACCCAAAGTCTTCCGAAACCTTGAGTATAATATACCGAAACGACCGTCTCGATCCAAGGATCGCGTAGCCGCTGACGGTTCGTCAATCGGAGGTCCCAGACCCAAGATATGGGCGAAAGACCGTAGAGGGCCCGAAACGGGGGTACTGGGCCCGGGGCGACCCGGCCCGAACCCCCCCCTGGGGTCGGCCGAACCGGGTCGGCCCGAACCGGGTCGGCCCGAACCGGGTCGGCCCGACCCGGCCCGAACCGGCTCGGCCGGGTCCGGTCCGGCCTGGGTGCGGCCCGGCCGACCGGACCGGCCGGCTCGGCCTCGGCCGAGCGGCCGAACTGCCGCCGCCGCGGGGTTGAACCCGCGGCTTGAGAGAAACCGCGGCCCCGCGGGGGGCCGCCTGTCACGCGGACGCGGCCGGGCCGCCGCGGCTTCAGCCGCGGCGGGAGATTTCCACGGCGGCGCGCCTGGCGCCGCCGCCTCCGGTCGCCGGCGCCGCCGCGCCGGCGACCCGCGCCGCCGCCTCCTTCCGCGGGCCGCTGGAGATGCTCCGGTGGCCCGATTTCTTTCCCGTCTGCGCCGATGCTCCTCCCGGGGGACGATCTTCACTGCGGAGCCAACAAATTGCCCTTGCCGCACGGTTCGTCGTCGTCCGCCAAATCCGCGCAAAAAGAGGAGATCGGCGGAGGGTTGCCGGGTCTTGTTCGTTAGACCCGCACCCTCCGCGTTAGTCATAATCCACGGGAGGAACAATAAAACAATCAACAACAATTTTAAATGTTAAAATTGTTCGAAGATCATGCTTCTTTACTTTAAAAGAAATAAATCACGGGAAGGAAAATATTCCAATCAACCCTTACTTTATCGTCGTCGTCGGATGAGGGGTCGTCGCGGAATTGCTCGTCGCGGAAGATGGAGATCGCCGCGTCGTCGCGGAATCGCTCGTCGCGTCGCCAATCTCCGGATCAAGATCAACGGATTTAATTAGTTTAAATCCGTTGATATTGAAATTAAAAAGGGAGAAGAAAAGATCTGATTCTCACCTTTGTTGCCGAACGAGGGTCGGCCGCGGAAGAAGAGGCGTCGCCGAAGAACGTCGCGGGTAGATCTCGTCGACGTCGCAGATCTTGGTGTGCGTCGTCGAATTCCGGTCGCCGGCGTTCTTCGCGTTCTTCGCGTTCTTCGCGTTCTTCGCGTTCTTCGCGTTCTTCGCGTTCTTCGCGTTCTTCGCGGAGAGGGTGGAGGAACGAAGATTCTCTCAAATCCTTTCCAAGGATTTTTATGTTGGTCTTATTTTATAAACATGCCAACACGAAACCGGTTAAGAAACGATCCATCAATTCGTTGAATTAATTCAACGAAAGAAACGACCCATTTAATTCACGAAGAAACAGTCCATTTAATTCACGAAATAAACCGCCCAATTAAATGGTCTGTTAAGAATTAAAGAAAACGCGTCGGTTGACTTTTCAGTTACTTTGACGGGTTTTCGCGGGTGCGTTACTTAGCGAAAGAAACGGCGGGGCTCGTGCGGGTCCCACCGCACAAATATCCTACCAAGGGGTAGGATATTTCTGGATAGCATCCTATCCAGTTCAACTCAGTTCAAGCCGTCTTTAAGTGACTTCAAGTGGCTTCCAAGCAGCTTAAGTGAAATAAAATAAAGTTGTCGCACAAACTTTATTTTATTTCTGACTTAAAGCCGTAAAATTTAAAAACCACGTCTGAGCAAACGCAACTCCGGAAGAGGCGTTTCTAAGCAAATACCGGCGCTGTGATTTCATCGGTGCCCTCAGAATTCGATTCCGGGCACCGGTTCAAAAGATAGAAAAACCCGCTCGTCCGTTCACTGAACGTACCCGAGCCAAACTTCGGAAATTGATTCCGGGCACACCGGGCCTCGGAATCAGGTGCCGTCTGAAGCTGCGCTCTTGTAAAATTCCAAAGAAAATTAAGAAAAAAATTTCCTTGAAATTTGCGGGTCATTACAATCTTAGTACTGCCAGGATGAACTGAAAGTGGGGAACTATGAGCCTCACATAATAACTCATTCTTCAACTGTGAATCACAAGGCACACATAATCTCTTCCCAAACCTCAAAACACAATCATTATCAATGTTGAATTCAGGCAACATACCTTTCTGAACCAACTCTACCTTTTTCTGCAACTCGCTGTCTTGCTTCTGTGCTTGCTTAATTCTGTCTGAAAGAGAAGATTTCACTGATACCTGAAACAAAACAGAAGGACTTCCTGCACCAACAACCTCTATGCCAAAGTTCATCAAATCAAAAACCAAAGGATCTCGTTCCATACGTAGCATGGTTAATGAAGCATTACTTTTTCGACTCAAAACATCAGCCACATTATTTTCTTTTCCCGGATGGTAGTGAATTGTACAATCATAATCCTTGATTAATTCCATCCATCTCCTCTATCTCATGTTCAATTCTTTCTGAGTGAGTATATACTTTAAACTTTTGTGATTAGTATATATTTCACACTTTACTCCATACAAATGATGCCTCCAAATTTTTAAAGCAAAGACAACAACAGCTAATTCTAAATCATGTGTAGGGTAATTTACCTCATGAGTTTTCAACTGTCGTGAAGCATAAGCAATTACCTGATCATTCTGCATAAGGACACAGCCAAGTCCCTTCAATGAAGCATCACTGTATATAACAAACTCAACATTCCTGGAAGGAAGTGCCAAAACTGGAGCATTCACCAATCTTCTTTTCAACTCCTGAAAACAATCATCACATTCTTTTGTCCAGATGAACTTAACACCCTTACGAGTTAGCTTAGACATTGGACTAGACAACCGTGAAAAATTTTCAACAAACCTTCAGTAGTAACCTTCCAAACCAAGAAAACTATGGATCTCGGTTATATTTGTGGGTCTTGGACATTCTTCGACAACTTTTGTTTTAGCAGGATCAACAGTTATGCCATCTTTTGAAACAATGTGACCTAGGAAAGAAATTTGTTGTAACCAAAACTCACACTTACTGAATTTTCCATATAGTTTCTTTTCTTTTAAGGTTTTCAAGATAACCCTTAAATGACTTTCATGGTCCTCTTTAATTTTAGAAAATACCAAAATATCATCAATAACACAACCACCATTTATCACCTGATTCAACTGAGCCATCACTGCAGTAAATTGCTCAATTCTAATTCTGACCATCTCAGTATGCTGATTTGGAAGTTCATTTCCCTCAGTATGCCTTCCCAAAAAAAGATTATATGTTTCCTCTATGAAAAACCATTCTTAACACTTAAATATCTTAAGCGAAGCAACATGGTAATCTTTAAATTCTATATCATTTCAATCATACCCTAAATTAACATATAATTTTACACTTTTCTAACTCCTAAAGTTGTCTAAACCGACCTTTGATACCAACTATAAGGCCCCGGCCTTAAACCTTACTTAATATTGAATTAAATGAATAATTCACATTGAGGATATTTTCAGGTTTAGAGTTTTAGAGAATTAGAACATAACTATTACATCACAAAAGATTACAAAGTAGACACTTCTACTAAGTTTCTATAATAAAAAAAACTCTTAAAAAGAAACATGTCTAGTTCCATGTTTTATATAGCATGACATTCCCTTGATCCCATCCTTGACCTTATTCCACATTAAGTCCTTTGAAAAACATTTCAAAAAAACATGGGGTGAGCATAAAAAGCTCAGTAAGGGATACAAAAAGAATGAAAACTGTTAGTTTTTCAAACATCAAGTAAACCATGTATACTCTATCAAAGTAATACCTTCACCTTCATGAAGTAGTAAAAACTCTTCACTGAATAAAGTATCATTACTTACATTTTTGTAACTAAAGGATTACCATAAAACCCATATAAAGAACAAATAACATATATAAAGGTAACTTGGGACATAAACATACTTAAGTGGAATAACCATATGGTCGACTTCCACACATATCACTTAATGGAATAGCCATACGGCCAATTTCCATACATACTTAATGGAATATCCATACGACTGACTTCTATACCCAATGCATTGGAGGTCATAACGTAACCACCCGTCCTAGTATTCACGTCACCACCCGTCATATGGTTCATCACGTAAACACCCATCAAATGTCCAAGCACCATTATAAAATCATAAGACATAAAACAAATATAATGGAAAGAAAACATTTCCACACTTTGATCACAATATATCACATAAATATATTGACATAAAAATACCATTAGAAAATCCATTTTCAATACCAAAATATGTAAAAGAGTATATGGTATTTATTTCATTTAAAAAAAACATTACGGCTTGTTCAGAAAGCCAAAGACCAAATAATAGTTGCGGCGGCGGAAAAGTTCATTGTCACTGCGTACGTTAAAAGAAACATTCTTTTTTGTCGTTTTATAAAATGATTCGTAGAAAAAGATTCATTTTGTATAAAAGTAAAAGTCAAAGGGTTTTATACACCGTATAAAAAAATGTTGTGTATAAAACGAAATATGCCTCAATGAAAGGAGATTGAGACGAAGTCCCTTACCTCGGGTCCGACTTGACTGGATCGTTCTTTAACATCCTGAATAATAAACTTGAGTTAATTTATATCTGCATAAGAACCTTTTTCGAGTTCATTATTCATTTTATATCACTTATGGGGATGTTATAAACATTATGTAATCATTTTAAGTTAATAATGTTTGATTTGTTAAAATTTGGTCCTTAAGTCGAAAGTGGACTTCTTACGATTACATGTTGTTCGTGTGTTCAAAGGTTCATTATATCCAGAATGACATTCCTGATTTGGATATCATATATATAATATATATCTAGAATATACAAGTATTTATAATATCACATAATCATTTAAAGGTAATATATGAAATGCACCGTTCATGGAGACGGTAAGCCGTACGTACGCATGAACGATACTTTCATTTCGTTGTCATACTAATGGAATTAAAACTAAATGAGTGGTATGTATATTTTAATTCCAGAATTATATTAATCATTTAGATGTATCATTCATCATATATATCCATTATATACATGTACTTTTAATAGTACATTACATTTGGGGATAAGAAATGAAATGCACCGTTCATGGAGATGGTAAGCCATACGTACGCATGAATGCTACTTTCATTTCTATCTCATACTTTAATGGAATGAAAAATAATGATATAGAGTTATATTATAATTCCAGTATAACATCATATATAATAACTTTATATCCATCCTTTACATGTCCCACATATGGCATTAACGAATCACATCACTTTGAGGGGGCGGTAGTCCGCACTTCCTTAAATGACGATATCGCGTTTACCCATAATGGAAACCATAAAGGTATGCCGAAAATTTAAAATACAGAAGCTTAAAGAAAACATAATCATATTATATATCATATATAAATATAGTTTCATCTTAATGGCCACCTTTGAAGGTGTTAAAAGAATGTTGAACAATCATCGTTTCGGGAGGCAGAAATTCGCCATCCACGGAAACAATATGTTTTATAGCCATTAGATGTAGGTGTGTGTAAGTGTAGCTAGAATGGTTCTTATAACAACATTCTAGTATATTGAGGATACTGGAGTTGTTACAAAAGAAAAGAATAAAAAGAGTTTAGGGGGTTGGAGAAGCAAAATAAAACAAAAGGACTCAAAAGAAGACATTGCCTTAAAATCGGGTAACTCCCCTTGGTTTGAGCTCAAAGGATTCCTTGAGAAGACTTCTTCCCAAAGTGAGGATTAAAGGAGTAAGAGAGAGATGTGGAGAGCCAAAATGGGCAGGGGTTGGCCGAGACAAAGGCTTTGGGAGTGTGGGTAAGGAGGTAGAGGTGGGGGCCTTTTATAGGAGGAGAGGAGGGGCACTCATGGAAAGTTAAGAAAAGTCACTTTATTTTAAAATGGTATTCGGATTTAAGAGGTCCCACATTGAATTATATCGAGGATAAGGTGATAAGGGTTCTAAATACACTCATCCAATAGGTTTTGGACATGTGTAGGTCTTAGATATTACATTATCTTTCCATTTTATTTAAATCGTTAAATAATGAGGTCATCGCTGCATCATCATGATGTCATAAATAATTTAATTTATTTAATGTCTAAAAATTATAAAAAAATACTATGATGTAGGAAATCTTTTTATATTTCTAATGACTATTTATAGTCATAAATATGACTTTTATAACCCCATGTAAAAATTGTTTTAGTAAAACATCTCATGTGTGTGTAATTTTTACTTTAACATTAAATAAAAAGTTATTTATGTCATTACCAACCGAAGTGGCTCCATGGGGTCCCCAAGTTGACCCATGGCTTTTCTTGGTCGTCCATGACACATCCAATAAGGGTAGGACATGTGTCAAGGTATTTTCATTTTATTATAATATCATTTTTGCCTTAAATTGCACTAATTACCTCTAATCGCGATTAAAAACTTAATAAGTTACTATTCACCAAAAAATTATTTTTATCTCATTGAACCACATTTTACTTCTTAATGACAACCATGTATGTCGGACTTTTGAAATTAAAAACACGGAAGTGGTGAAATTTCATTTAAACGAAAAATCAGTTTTTATAAGTACCACTTAGTGGATTCACTATTCATCAAAAATTGAAGTTTTTCAGAAAAATACCAATAATTCACCCTAAGCTATATTTGATATTCTGAATTCAAATATGAAGTTCATTTTACAAAATTCACAACATATAAGTTGCATTAATTAATTTAATAATTAATTCCCGCTGTCAGAGCAAATAGCGTGTTTGTATGAAACAATAAGTATCAAAAGATTGACACTAGTTTAAGTCTGATTTCAAAGTGAAATTAATTCCAACGACCACTATTGGATTTAATGGTAAAAATATTTTATAATTTCAATTAAAAACCAGTTCAAATGATAATCTAATCATATAAATAAATTATATTAAAAAGTGGTTTTGAATTAAAATACAACATTTTACACTATTCATTAAAAAAATGGACTTTATCGGAAAGATACCAAAAATTTACACAATGTAAATTTTGATGTCCTGATTCTAAAGAAGAGTTATATTGTTTCCAACAGAATTTATAAGATTGATCAAAACTATATTTAATGACGGTTCGCTGTCAAAAGGTGATAAGTGAACCCTTAGTGAAAATTAGTGTATAAATGCCTAAAATCGAATTCGTTCCGTGTAACACCCCAAGATTTCATAGTGTGTTATTTCTTCAAAATAATTCAATAACTTGCACTACACGCAACACTTAGTTCAATTGCACCATGACTTACCAAAAAAAAAAGCCATTAAAAGGGTTCATGAATAATATTAACTAAATTTTAAACTTTATATTATCCTTATAATTTTAGAATCCATATTATGAGTTTCTTAGTCATAATGCAAGAACAGATTCATTTTCAGTATTGCACTTTTATCAACTTTTGATAGTGAAACCTTTTTAAATACAATATTTTAAACTTTTTGACTAAATGGAGACATCAAAAAATTTAAAATGAAACATCCCAAGCTTCCACGGTACGTTTCCCTTCGAATAATGCGATAGCGTGTGTTGTACGCAACCTCGAGTTCTAACACACGCCACAACTAATTAAACTAGCCGTTGTGAATAGTAATACCTAATTTTTGAAATCATATATATTTTATATTTTAAAATGGACTTCATTTTTGGATTCGGAATATCGAAATTAGCCTAGGGTGAAATTTTGGTACATTTCGGATAACTTTCATATTTTGATGAATAGTGAAAATTTCTAAATTTTAATTAAAAACAACTTTTTTAATCAAAATAATTAATAGTGGTAAATTATGAATTTGAGTGGTTTTAAAGTATATTTAGAATATATTTTTACCGTTTAATATAATGTTGGTCATTGGACATAATTTTACAATTAAACCGAACATAAACAAGTGTCAATCTTTTGATAGTTATTATCTCTTAAAAACACGCTTTTTGTTTTGACAGCGGGAATTAATTTTAAATTAATTTCTGCCACTTCTGTGTTTTGAATTTAGGAAAATGGATTCCATATTTGGAATCAGGATGTTCAAATTGTGTAAATAGGTAACTTTTATTTTTACACATTTTGAATAATTACTGCGGTAAATATTTTATTTACCATGGTTAAAGGGTAAATCCGGTAAATAAGGGTTAAAAAATAATATTATAATAATACTAAATTACCCTAAAACGTGTCTTAACCCTATTGGTTGATACATGGTCGACCATGGGCATCTTTGTGTCAATTTTGGGACCCCATGGATCCACTTGTAAGTGATAATGACACTTTATTTTAATTAAGTTAAAATGAATACAAAAATGACACAAGCATATATCTTTTAGAAGAACAATTTGTACATAGAGTTATACATGTTGGATTTTCGATTATAAATATTCATTAGAAAGCTAAAACGATTTCCTACATAATGATATTTTATTTATAATTTTTAGACATTAAATAATTTACTTTATTTATGACACAATGATGATGCAGTAATTACTATAATAGTGAAAAATTAAACTAATTGATATTATAAATACCCAAATAAATATAATATGAAACTTTTAATGAATTAAACTAATTTCTAGGATAATATGATATATTAGGATTTATTTAATTGACTTTGTTCGAAGTAATCAATCTGTTATGAGTTTCACAAAAATCAACTAATGAATAGTGTCAAAATTGACATAAAAGAGTTCTTAAAACAAATATTATATTATTAATTGATATTAAATTCCTAAAAATCTAAGGTTCGGCCAAGAGACTTATATTATGATAGGTTAATCATTAATGGACCACTTGGGGGTCGCTTGGATGTATATAGTAAGTTTATTAACCATATTATATAAAAATACAAAGAGACATTGTAAAAGTGAAACTAATTAACTTAGAGTTAATACTTAAAGATAAGGTTAATATAAGTACCCAAACCTGTCTAAATTCTATTGGTTGAGTGGTTTTCGACCTATCCCCAACTTAACCTTTGAATAGTCAACTTTGGAGCCATTAGAAACCGAATATGAATTTATTATAAATTAATATTTCTAGCTTTTCCAAAGGTGCCCCTCACCCCTCTTATAAAAGGGCACTCCTCCTTCTCATTTCTTCACATCTCTAAAGCCTTTTGGTTCGGCCAAACTCTGCCCAAATACTCTCCCAACATCCCTCACTACATCCTAGAGGCCTTAGTTTGATCAGAAAGCCAACCTAAGGATCCCTTTTGATCAAATCAAAAGGAAGAACCCGAAGAAGAGGTAATGATTTCACCACCCTTCTCCAAGTTCATTTCTTCTTCCACTTCTTCTTCCTTTGTTCTTACCATTCTAAAATAATAACTCCAGTATCTCACATATACTGTGATGTTATTATAAATATGGTACAATAATATTCAGTATTCTATCCACCCTTTTAATAACATGTCACCATACGTACGTACGTACGGCTTACCGTCTCTACGTCGTGGTGTAATTGTTATTCAATATAATATTATTTGGATGGGTATAATAATGATGTGTAACTCATGTAAATAATAAATATAACATGTTAATGATTCTGTATATATGATATACCATCCATTTATATATTATTTTAATATCAAAATAATGATATTGTCGCTCGTGCGTACGTACGGACTACCGTCTCCACGAACGCGATGAGATTCATTCTTCATCGTATCCATTCAAGTATAATTATCATTTGATGATTTAAAAATGATGTTTAAGGACTGGATATCATTCTGGATCTGAATAAGATACAACAACCATGGCTTATGTAACAAAACATATAAAAGAAAATGAGTAAGTTAACTCCCGAAACGACGATAATTCTAAGATATTATTAACAAATCAATGTTAAAAGATCATATATGATATCATATTAATATATATGATTCTTGTATAATTTAATAACAAATATTTCACCATTATACAGGAGGTTAACCTACCCCAACCAAGGAAAAGTACAAGGTAAGGGTTATTTCACAATCTCTTCTTTATCCGAGGTTGTTTATACGTAATAATCTACTGGGATCTCGTTATCATCCACATCCATGTTTCTTCGAAATGTATTTCAAAACATTTTTACTATTTACAAGAATATGGGTTAAAGTCATTTATACCGTTGTTTGACTTTTTATAAGAGGTTTATAAAGGAATCTTTCCGTCGTTTTCAAAACAATGTTCTTTTTAACCTTTTCGACAGAATTGAGGTAAGAATGTTTTTTTTAACTTATACGGCGGGTGCGGTTATTTTCCGCCGTTATAAAATCGTCGAAGCTTTACATACAAGCTTATAAGAATATTTTCAAAGAAAATGTTTTATTTTATATGGATCTTAAATGATTTCAAAATAAAAGGAGATACTTCTTTAAAAAGAATTTTGATTTCATCTATGTCAACATCCTTTGATGGATTTTAAGATTATTTGAAGTTGATTTATTATGATACAAAAATTCTATATTGAATTGAAGGTTTTGTGATATGTTTGTCTATGGATGTGCTATTTTTATACCATTCATAGTTTATGGTGAAATTATTGACATTTCGTATGCTAGTTTTAATCCGAATGTTTATGTTATATTTCAAACTTTTCTTCAGATGAATGTGCTAAACAAGTATGTTCCGGGTTGGGGACCGGTAAAAGTAAGCCCTCCAGGTTGGGGACTGGTAAAAGTAAGCCCTCCAGGTTGGGGACTGGTTAAAGTAAGCCCTCCAGGTTAGGGACTGGTAAAAGTATGCCCTCCGGGTTGGTGTCCGGTTATTAGAGGCACTCCGGGTTAGTGTCCGGTTATTAGAGGCACTCCGGGTTGGTGTCCGGTTATTAGAGGCACTCCGGGTTGGGTTCCGGTTAGAAGTAACCCCTAGGTCTTGGGATGAGGCCTAGACAAAGAAATTAACGTTTAGCATTATGCATTCCAACATTATGAAAGTGGTTATTGATTTTTTGCATGTGATTATTCGATTAGTAGAATATCCATGTGAATAAGTAAATGGCATTATTTCATTTTACTTTTGCCATACCATGTTGAAGTTAAAGTTTAAAAGGCTTTTGTTTTAGTAATGCATTGCCTTAAATGTTTATTCTTATTTATGAAAGTTTCCGCTATATTGTTATCCTTACTGGGCATTTGAGCTCACCCCTTTTCTATGTTTTATTTTTCCCAGGATGTGAAGAAGTAAGTTATGAATGACCTGCAAGGATTTTATGAGGGGTTAATAGTGTGGATTGTGGAAAAATTATGTTGTTGTATTAGTTTTTCACTTTGAAATGTAATGTAAAACTTTATGATTATATCTAGTGTTTCCAAGGCTACTAAACCAATCGGTCTTTCGAGATTTGATCTTTCTTGTGATCATGCCAATGTTACGAAGTAATGCACCGACTCTGGGTAGCTAGGGTCGGGGCGTTACAGTTGGTATCAGAGGAAGTTTAGTACAAACCTTGGAAGCTAGATTTAGATAAACTCTGATTAGAGCACGTAGACCTAAGATGAACTTTGAGGATTAGTATAGAAGAACTTCCTAGAATTTTGGTATTGTAGAGATTTTGTGAGTTTTCCGAGCAATACATCTCTGTCTGGATACGAGCAGGTAGAGGCGGCTCTGGCACAGATGTACCTAGGGGTAAAACCCGAAAACACCGCTTTCAGCTAGACTCGAACGGTAACTGGTGCACGACAACGGGCCTTGCTGCACTCTTGGTTACGACACTCCCGGGGGATATGCTTAGGATAACTCTCATTTTCTTTACAAATCATTATGAAGGGTTTATGAGTATATACTTCCTCAAAGAAAACATTTTTATGATTATGGATTATATCCATAAATAGTTCAATTTATGTTAAGTGTTTTATAAGTATGGGATTATGTATTTTTATTCATAAACTGATCTAGTTTATGCCATTGTTTAGAAATGGCGCCCAGTAGAAGGAATGAGAACTCCAGAAATACACATGATTCAAAGAGAAGGAAGGATCATATCTTTCATGGTATTAAGCTAGAATTTATAAGAGAAATAGTCTCCCATGTATTATCATCATATGAAGAAATAATATCATGTGTGGATAAGATAAGTAAAGAGTTTACTGAGTCCTATGGCTTTGAAGGGAATCAAGAGAAGAAAAGGATGGAAGAGAGAAAGATGGATAAAGGGAAAAGGGAAAATAAGAATTTTCCCATATGTGGTAAATGTGGAAAGAAACACCCTGGAACTTGCCTGAAAGGAATGGGAGTTTGTTATAAGTGTGGAGGAAAAGGGCACAAAGTACGTGACTGCAAGGATAAGAAAATGGTTTTAAATGTACAATGCTTCATTTGCAAGGAGTTTGGACACTACGCGAACCTATGTCCCAGTCATAAGACTATGCCGCAAATGATGTTATTGGATAATAACCAAGTTATGATACTACCACAGATGAAGAGGAATGATTAGAGTTCTTATGTTGATTATGTCAATTGAGTGTTGTATCAACAATGTACTTGTTATAATAATTATGGAGTATATAAGGATTGTACTGCAGTACTATTTCATTAAGGACTTGAGATTGTGTGGAACAAAGAAAAGTGACTCAATAGCAGGATAAATTTTTGGAAAATATATGGTTGAGAGAATGATAAATCATAATATAGTTCTGATACTGAGGTAGTGATTTTGGAATAATATGTGATTGTTTTGAATAAATTATAATGGATATTCTTGACTACCTTGGAACTAATTAATGATTTGTATATTCCATCATTGTTGGGGTTTAAAACATTTTTGGATTAATGACGTATATCCAGCTTTCTATATGGAATAAGGGAGCATGAATGTAATCAATAAGGAATATGGTAATTCAGCATGTTTCGGTGTATTAAAAGAATACATAATGAAGGTATTCATATGCTATTACGGGGTAAAAAGGTTCTACATTATGTTTACCTTACTTATAAATGTTGGACTGTGAGTTTGGATAGAAGTATTTTGGATAGTTCTAGTTTGGATTATTTTGGATTGCCATAAAAGGACAACCCGGAGGTCGGGCGGCAACCCGTCGCGTCCGGCAAGGCTGCGAGACTTGAACCCGCAACCGAAGGGAGACAAGGGTGTATCACCTACCACTGGCCCACGAGATGTCCTGGATTAAATAAAGTAGTTTTTTAAAAGATCTGGTAGATGAATTATAAATTCATTCATTTTGGAACCCTCTATGAATAGTATAAATAGAATTTTTTTTACGAGTGAATGATGAGTTTTTGGTAGAAATTTATTAAGGGATAAAACTCTAATTTTAAAGTAAGTATATCTCCTTATGATCTTAGCCAATCTCATAAATAAATTCCTCATCATTAATAAAAGCAACTTAGAACAAAAATGTTGTCCTAGATGGTACCTTAAATCATCACTAATTTATGGCTTTGGGATTGTTGGCCTTTTCATAGCCATGTTCTCTACCACTCTCCATCAGATAATTGATGGTTATATTTCTCTTCCATATCCATATTTTCCTACATGGAACCCTAGTATGTGTTATTTTCGGTAATCTTCATACTTTCCACTCTTTATTTTAAATAGAGGCCTCATTAATTCATCTTTCGATGTGGGATTTCAACTAAGATATTTTGAAACGTCAAAAATGTGTTATCCTAATACCCTATGTTTTGTTGAACCGATGGTATTTCAAATCATCATAGATTGATGAATTTAAGGACCTCAATTATACACTTGTTTGTGATTGATGACCTCAATCACTACCTATAAATATTTACGTTTTTCCTCCGATTATATGTCTCTAATTTCCACCAATGTTCTCCTAATCGAGATCATAATTTGGTGGTGACCCTTTGATTTCTCTTTTTCCTCATATTAAGACTAAATTTTAGTAACCCAATTTCCGATGTGGGTTTTCCCACAAATATATTTTCTACTTTCAACCTTTTATTTTTTAAGAACAATTTCAAATTGCGAGGACGCAATTTATTGAAGGAGGGGAGAATGTAACACCCCAAGATTTCATAGTGTGTTATTTCTTCAAAATAATTCAATAACTTGCACTACACGCAACACTTAGTTCAATTGCACCATGACTTACCAAAAAAAAAGCCATTAAAAGGGTTCATGAATAATATTAACTAAATTTTAAACTTTATATTATCCTTATAATTTTAGAATCCATATTATGAGTTTCTTAGTCATAATGCAAGAACAGATTCATTTTCAGTATTGCACTTTTATCAACTTTTGATAGTGAAACCTTTTTAAATACAATATTTTAAACTTTTTGACTAAATGGAGACATCAAAAAATTTAAAATGAAACATCCCAAGCTTCCACGGTACGTTTCCCTTCGAATAATGCGATAGCGTGTGTTGTACGCAACCTCGAGTTCTAACACACGCCACAACTAATTAAACTAGCCGTTGTGAATAGTAATACCTAATTTTTGAAATCATATATATTTTATATTTTAAAATGGACTTCATTTTTGGATTCGGAATATCGAAATTAGCCTAGGGTGAAATTTTGGTACATTTCGGATAACTTTCATATTTTGATGAATAGTGAAAATTTCTAAATTTTAATTAAAAACAACTTTTTTAATCAAAATAATTAATAGTGATAAATTATGAATTTGAGTGGTTTTAAAGTATATTTAGAATATATTTTTACCGTTTAATATAATGTTGGTCATTGGACATAATTTTACAATTAAACCGAACATAAACAAGTGTACATCTTTTGATAGTTATTATCTCTTAAAAACACGCCTTTTGTTTTGACAGCGGGAATTAATTTTAAATTAATTTCTGCCACTTCTGTGTTTTGAATTTAGGAAAATGGATTCCATATTTTGAATCAGGATGTTCAAATTGTGTAAATAGGTAACTTTTATTTTTACACATTTTGAATAATTACTGCGGTAAATATTTTATTTACCATGGTTAAAGGGTAAATCCGGTAAATAAGGGTTAAAAAATAATATTATAATAATACTAAATTACCCTAAAACGTGTCTTAACCCTATTGGTTGATACATGGTCGACCATGGGCATCTTTGTGTCAATTTTGGGACCCCATGGATCCACTTGTAAGTGATAATGACACTTTATTTTAATTAAGTTAAAATGAATACAAAAATGACACAAGCATATATCTTTTAGAAGAACAATTTTTACATAGAGTTATACATGTTGGATTTTCGATTATAAATATTCATTAGAAAGCTAAAAAGATTTCCTACATAATGATATTTTATTTATAATTTTTAGACATTAAATAATTTACTTTATGTATGACACAATGATGATGCAGTAATTACTATAATAGTGAAAAATTAAACTAATTGATATTATAAATACCCAAATAAATATAATATGAAACTTTTAATGAATTAAACTAATTTCTAGGATAATAAGATATATTAGGATTGATTTAATTGACTTTTTTCGAAGTAATCAATCTGTTATGAGTTTCACAAAAATCAACTAATGAATAGTGTCAAAATTGACATAAAAGAGTTCTTAAAACAAATATTATATTATTAATTGATATTAAATTCCTAAAAATCTAAGGTTCGGCCAAGAGACTTATATTATGATAGGTTAATCATTAATGGACCACTTGGGGGTCTCTTGGATGTATATAGTAAGTTTATTAACCATATTATATAAAAATACAAAGAGACATTGTAAAAGTGAAACTAATTAACTTAGAGTTAATACTAAAAGATAAGGTTAATATAAGTACCCAAACCTGTCTAAATTCAATTGGTTGAGTGGTTTTCGACCTATCCCCACCTTAACCTTTGAATAGTCAACTTTGGAGCCATTAGAAACCGAATATGAATTTATTATAAATTAATATTTCTAGCTTTTCCAAAGGTGCCCCTCACCCCTCTTATAAAAGGGCACTCCTCCTTCTCATTTCTTCACACCTCTAAAGCCTTTTGGTTCGGCCAAACTCTGCCCAAATACTCTCCCAACATCCCTCACTACATCCTAGAGGCCTTAGTTTGATCAAAAAGCCAACCTAAGGATCCCTTTTGATCAAATCAAAAGGAATAACCCGAAGAAGAGGTAATGATTTCACCACCCTTCTCCAAGTTCATTTCTTCTTCCACTTCTTCTTCCTTTGTTCTTACCATTCTAAAATAATAACTCCAGTATCTCACATATACTGTGATGTTATTATAAATATGGTACAATAATATTCAGTATTCTATCCACCCTTTTAATAACATGTCACCATACGTACGTACGTACGGCTTACCGTCTCCACGTCGTGGTGTAATTGTTATTCAATATAATATTATTTGGATGGGTATAATAATGATGTGTAACTCATGTAAATAATAAATATAACATGTTAATGATTCTGTATATATGATATACCATCCATTTATATATTATTTTAATATCAAAATAATGATATTGTCGCTCGTGCGTACGTACGGACTACCGTCTCCACGAACGCGATGAGATTCATTCTCCATCGTATCCATTCAAGTATAATTATCATTTGATGATTTAAAAATGATGTTTAAGGACTGGATATCATTCTGGATATGAATAAGATACAACAACCATGGCATATGTAACAAAACATATAAAAGAAAATGAGTAAGTTAACTCCCGAAACGACGATAATTCTAAGATATTATTAACAAATCAATGTTAAAAGATCATATATGATATCATATTAATATATATGATTCTTGTATAATTTAATAACAACTATTTCACCATTATACAGGAGGTTAACCTACCCCAACCAAGGAAAAGTACAAGGTAAGGGTTATTTCACAATCTCTTCTTTATCCGAGGTTGTTTATACGTAATAATCTACTGGGATCTCGTTATCATCCACATCCATGTTTCTTCGAAATGTATTTCAAAACATTTTTACTATTTACAAGAATATGGGTTAAAGTCATTTATACCCTTGTTTGACTTTTTATAAGAGGTTTATAAAGGAATCTTTCCGTCGTTTTCAAAACAATGTTCTTTTTAACCTTTTCGACAGAATTGAGGTAAGAATGTTTTTTTTAACTTATACGGCGGGTGCGGTTATTTTCCGCCGTTATAAAATCGTCGAAGCTTTACATACAAGCTTATAAGAATATTTTCAAAGAAAATGTTTTATTTTATATGGATCTTAAATGATTTCAAAATAAAAGGAGATACTTCTTTAAAAAGAATTTTGATTTCATCTATGTCAACATCCTTTGATGGATTTTAAGATTATTTGAAGTTGATTTATTATGATACAAAAATTCTATATTGAATTGAAGGTTTTGTGATATGTTTGACTGTGGATGTGCTATTTTTATACCATTCATAGTTTATGGTGAAATTATTGACATTTCATATGCTAGTTTTAATCTGAATGTTTATGTTATATTTCAAACTTTTCTTCAGATGAATGTGCTAAACAAGTATGTTCCGGGTTGGGGACCGGTAAAAGTAAGCCCTCCAGGTTGGGGACTGGTAAAAGTAAGCCCTCCAGGTTGGGGACTGGTTAAAGTAAGCCCTCCAGGTTAGGGACTGGTAAAAGTATGCCCTCCGGGTTGGTGTCCGGTTATTAGAGGCACTCCGGGTTGGTGTCCGGTTATTAGAGGCACTCCGGGTTGGTGTCCGGTTATTAGAGGCACTCCGGGTTGGGTTCCGGTTAGAAGTAACCCCTAGGTCTTGGGATGAGGCCTAGACAAAGAAATTAACGTTTAGCATTATGCATTCCAACATTTTGAAAGTGGTTATTGATTTTTTGCATGTGATTATTCGATTAGTAGAATATCCATGTGAATAAGTAAATGGCATTATTTCATTTTACTTTTGCCATACCATGTTGAAGTTAAAGTTTAAAAGGCTTTTGTTTTAGTAATGCATTGCCTTAAATGTTTATTCTTATTTATGAAAGTTTCCGCTATATTGTTATCCTTACTGGGCATTTGAGCTCACCCCTTTTCTATGTTTTATTTTTCCCAGGATGTGAAGAAGTAAGTTATGAATGACCTGCAAGGATTTTATGAGGGGTTAATAGTGTGGATTGTGGAAAAATTATGTTGTTGTATTAGTTTTTCACTTTGAAATGTAATGTAAAACTTTATGATTATATCTAGTGTTTCCAAGGCTACTAAACCAATCGGTCTTTCGAGATTTGATCTTTCTTGTGATCATGCCAATGTTACGAAGTAATGCACCGACTCTGGGTAGCTGGGGTCGGGGCGTTACATTCCGTATTTTAAGCCTTTATCTTTTATTAGATAAATGTAAAAACATTTAACAAATATATATAATCATATTTTAGTTATTTCTATCCATTCCCGCCAGTACAACGGCTACGTGTTAACTAACATTTAAAATAATGTTATTTTTTTACTAGTGTGCAACGTAATTTTTCAAAGGAACTCATCGTTGCGTATCGGGTACGCTATCGATCATAGCAACCCCTTTAAAGTAAAAATAATATTTATTTCGTAAATATTAATAAATATGAAAATGTATTATTCTTTATTTAACTGGGATGTTGCATAAAAAATATGAAATATATTAATCATATATATTAATATTGGTTCACGAAACTAACCAGAATCCTAAAATTAGAATTGAGGCCCAGAAACCCCCTTCATATAACATAATCATTGAGGTAAGATTATTTTTATTATGAGTTTATATGGAAAAATTTTAAAAAACCATAAAATAAGCATGAAATATAATACATATTATCCCTTAATTATTACAAATTTAACTTATACCAATGTATTTTAAAAGAATATCTATAAATTAGGTGAATAAAATTAGGTTTTCAAAAACCCATAAATCATTTGAAACATTTGAATCAAAATCCAATTGAGGATTTTTTTTTCAAATAACATTTTAGATATCATGAATATTTATATGGTCATGATATTAATTATCAATAGTGATTTAGAAACAACATTCTAAAGAAAACATGGTGAATAACAAGAAATATGTCTGAATAAATTAAATGTTGGATAAGAAATCCATACAATAATTCCTGACTTCCACTAAAGTTCATGAATCTCCTGGAGAAAAATATAAATATATTAATTAAATGATTATTAGCATTATTCATATCTATAAACATATTTTATAATTGTTCTATACTTTTATATTTGTTTTTATCCCTTTTCAATATCTGGTGTGAGTCATCATGATCTTTATGAATTTGTTTGATAAAAGTTGTGTTTTTATTTATTGTTTACCCAAATTTTGTAATTCATAGACAACATCAATTAATTTGTTAGATAAAATATATCATGTAATTTCATTAGTTATTTATTTATGTTTGGTTAAAATGTAATCATTGTTCACTTATTTCATTAATTTTTTCCTTCAATGACAATATTTTCATAATAAATTATATACATAAAATAACCTTTCAAGAACTATAAAATTTTATTTTTTTCTTATTAAAATAAATTAATTTTTTATTTATTTTACCAAAATCATTCATGATAGTTTTTATAAATTTTTTTATGTAGGTGGTTATATAGATCCAAATAAGAACATGCCATAATTTAATTTGTGATTATGGTTCAGAAATTATTTATTTTAAAAAAATATTAATATAAAATAATAATAAAAAAATAAAATATTTGTATTTATGGTTATAAATTACATTATTTGTCTTTTCTATAATGTTTGATGATCAGGATTAATAAAAAGTTTACATCATAATGGTGGTAGTGCACACAACACATTGTTAAAAAATTAATTTCTTGTCAAATCAGAGGTAATTATGGTAGAATATCAATTTTATAATATTAATAATAATTATAATATATTTATATATGTGTGTGTGTGTGTAATATTCTTTAATTAAATAGTTATTACTAGGAAAGGGTGGTTGTGCTGAATAACTGATAATATCGCTTCCTGAAGGAAGTAGTTCAACCAATGCATGATCGATGTTCTTTTGTTTTTTTAGGTCAGTGGAAAGGAATTGATAATAAATTTCACAATAATAAATTAAAAATTTAGTATTATAACGAAACTATAGTAATTAAATTTAAATTTATAGGGTAGGATAGAATGATAACGAATTAGAAGAATTGTTATGGGGATGTAATACAAACATCGAGACCTTCAACTTCCTCCTGATGACCTCCTATGAATTGAAAGACATTAGCTAACATGTATTGACTAGGGGAATTAAGAAATATAAGTTACATATAAGAGAGGAATATTGGGTAGGTTTTATAAGATATTTCAAATGTAAAGGGTATCATTGTATGGTTGCAACTGATCCCCTTTTATAAATAATAAAACTGGTACTTTATTTTATTACCCATTATATTTCAATAATGGAATGATACTATTCATGGGTAAAAGGTTTTGAAAGAACAAAATAATTCATTTTAGGATGATATTGGGTTGATAAATACTTATAATAATTTTCCACACATGTTTTAAACGCGATGAAAGCTATTTTCTCTTATATTTGTACTTCTCTATTTCGGAGTTTGTTTTTTCTCGTATAACTAGTTATTTACCATATATTGTATGTATTACTAAAAATATTAAAAAATTGATCATAATAAATTGGGTGTACTAAAAAAATTAATCTTCATTGATATATATTCAACATCTAATTAAGAGATAATTAAATGTTCAATCAGAAAATTATATATATAATCTTATCTGTAGGAAAATGATATTTTCACAAAAAAATGTTCATAATTTAATTTAGTATTTATTAAAAGTTTAATTAGAGACATTATATTTAAATATATATTTAATTATTATGTTAAATTTATGTTTTATAAGTTTTTAATTTATTTTTTTGGATAAATATATCAAAATATTAATAAAATAACTCTAAAAAAAATAATTTTTCTCAATATCATGTACTTTGATATTAATCAATGTAATATTAATTTTTCTATAAACATAAATTGAACTTATTAGATAATATTATCTTATTAATTGAAATTATTAATTTAAATTTTTTTATTCAATTTCTGTTAGATATTAAATTTTTTTATATATGAGAATAAATCATTTTTAGAGTAAAATATTACATACATCTCCAAAACGATAAACATGTGTTTTATAAAAATCACAATGAAATTTAAATTATTTATTTTTCTTATAAATATGTATATAATATGTAAAAATATTTTAAATTCATTTAATTCATTCTTATATTATGATAATTTCATAAAAGTGATAATTTTAGAAAAATTGGTATTTCTTATTATTCCTTGAAAACATTATTATTTTAGAGAAATATCAAAAAAATGTTATTCACCTAATATTTTTATTATAAATCATAAATTGAAATCAATTTGGTTAAAATGAATTTCTGAAATTTGAGACATTATCTTATAAATTAAAACATAAATATATAATGAAGCCAATTTTCATTTGAAAATTCCATTTTAAAATAGTAATTACCCTAATTATTATTTCAATTAAATTATTAATAAAATCATCTCCAAAACAATACTCATAAAAAATATTATTTTTTCAAAATATATTTACTCTATTAATAATATAAAAAAATATAGCATTTATGGAAAGGATTAATTTTAATAATTGTAACACCCCAAGCTTCCACGATACGCCTCTCTTTCAATAATTCAATATCTTGAATTGTACGCAAGTTTGAGATTCTAACACACCGCGACTAATCAAAGTTGCCGTTATGAATAGTAATAGCCACTTTTTAAAATTATAGAAATTTTCTATTTCAAAATGGACATCATTTTTGTATTCGTAATATCAAAATTATCCTAAGTTGAATTTTTTGTAATTTTCTGAGAACATTCAATTTTTTATGAATAGTGAAAAAAACTTAAAAGAAACTTTTTTAACCAAAATAATTTATTGTGATAAATTATACTATTTAGTGGTTTTAAAGTGTAATTATAATATATTTTTAACATTTTATCCAATGGTGTTCATTAGAATTAATTTCACTTTGAAATTGGACAAAAACAATTGTCAATCTTTTGATATATATTGTTTCTTAAAAACACGCTATTTGTTGTGACAACAGGAATTAATTATAAAATTAATTAATGAAACTTATATTTTTGGAATTTCATAAAATAGACAACATTTTTTAATTCAGAGTATCAATTATAGCTTAGGGTGAAATTTTGGCATTGTTCTGAAAAACTTCAATTTTTGACAAATAGTGAAACCACTAAGTGGTAGTTAAAGAACTGATTTTTCATTTAAATGAAATATTACCACGTCTGTGATTTGATATTAAAAAATCAGACATACATAGTTGTCATTAGAAAGTAAAATGTGGTTCAATGGGATTAAAATAATTTTTTGGTGAATAGTAACTTTTAAGTTTAATTAATCGCGATTAAAGGTAATTAGTGAAATTTAAGGTAAAAATGATATTATAAAAGTATGAAAATACCTTTACAATTTTACTACCCCTATTGGATGAGTAGATTTCAAACACTTATCACCTTATGCTTGATATATATCATTGTGGGACCTTTAGAATCTGAAAATCATTTCTTAATAAAGTAACATTTCATTACATTCCAAGAGTGCCCCTCCTCTCCACTTATAAAAGGCCCCCACCACTACCACATTAATCACGCTTTCAAAGCTTTTTGGCTCGGCCAAAATCTGCCCAAATACTCTCCCAACTTCCCTCCCTTACTCCTAGAAGCCTCACTTTGGGCAGGATTCTTCCGAAGGAAGCCTTTGGCTCAAATCAAAAGAGTTACCCGATTTTAAGGTAATGTCTTCTCTTATGTTTTTTTGTTTTATTTTTCTTATCCAACCCCCTAAACTCTTTTTATTCATTTATTTTGTAACAACACAAGTATCCGCAATATACTAGGATGTTTTTATAAGAAGTATTCGAGCTACATTTACACACACCTACATCTAATGGTTAAAGAACATACTGTTTCTGTGGATGGAGAATTTCTGCCTCACGAAACGATGATTGTTCAACACTCATATAATACCTTCAAAGGTGGCCATTAAGATGTCACTATATTTATATATGATATATAATATGTTTATGTTTTACTTAAAGTTCTGTATTTTTCATTTATGGCATACCTTTATTGTTTTCATTATGGGTAAACGCGATATTTTCATTTTAGGAAGTGCGGACTGTCGCCCCCTCAAAGTGATTTGAATCGTTAATGCCATATGTGGGATGTATAAAGGATGTAGTAAATGATATTATATATTATATTATACTAGAATTATAATATACTTTTATATCATTATGAATTAATTCCATTAAATATGAAATAGAAATGAAAGTAGCGTTCATGCGTACATACGGCTTACCGTCTCCATGAACGGTGCATTTCATTTCTTACCTCTAAATGTTATGTAATATTTTGAATGAATGTATATACTGGATATATATTAGATATATGATATCTATATCATGAATTTAATTCTGGATATAATGGATATTTCACCACATGAACAACTTGTAATTATAAGAAGTTTATTTTTGACTCAAGTACCAAAGATCGACAAAATGACCGTTATTAACTTAAATAATTACATAATGTTCATAACATGGTAATACGTGATATAAAAGGAATAAAAAACTTGAAAAAAGGTTCTTAAGCAATTATAAATTAACTATAGTTTATTATTCAGGAGGTTAAGGAATGGTCGAGTCAAGACAGGACGCAAGGTAAGGGAACTTCTTAACCCAATTTCCATTCTTTGGGTTAATATCCTACTTTCAAATTATGTCATGATATTATTATGTCCTATCTTATATTTGTACTTTATTTATGTGTAATTATAGTGAATACACATAATTGATCTATTTTATTTAAAAAAATGATCTTTGTATGGGACTTCGTCTCAATCTCCTTTCATTGAGCCATATTTTGTTTTATACACAACCTTCTTTTATATGGTGTATAAACCCCATTGAATTTTACGTTTATTCAAAAGGAATCTTTTTTATATGAAGCATTTAGAAAATGACAAAAGGGAATGTTTTTGTCGTACGTATGCGGCGACAACGACTTCTCCGCCGCCGTGACCATTACTTGAGTTTCGGCTTCCTCTACAAGCTATACCTTTTTTAAAATAAAAATAAATACCATGTTTTACTTTTTTTATTTTGGTATTTAAAATGGTTTTGAAAGTGTTTTTATTATATCAATGTGTTGTATTGATATCTTGTGATTGAAATGTGGAAATGTTATGTTTCATTTATGCATGTTTTATGTGATACGATTATGTTATGGTTTATGATATGTTTAAACCCATTCATATGAGGAATGGATTGGACTTAATAAGTGACGGGTAGAGCCCGCTATAGCTCCCTGATGCACCGACAGGTCTCATGAGACAAACTAGTGTCTTGGCACAAGGCCTTGAAAAAATCTTATTTGTGGTCTTGGCACGAGGCCTTGGCTACGTGGTTATGATAGTCTGGAATAATGCATTCCATCATTATGAAAGTGGTTTTTGATATTGCATGTGATTATTCGACCAGTCAAATATCAATGTGAATAAGTAAATGGAATTATCTCATTTTACTTTTTCCATATTATGTTGAAGTTTATGTTTAAAAGTCTTTTGGTTTAGTCGTACATTGCCTAAAATGTTTATGTTAATTTATGAAAGCTTCCGCTATATTGTTATCCTTACTGAGCATCTGAACTCACCCATTTAAATGTTTTAATTTTTCCAGGATGTGATGAAGTATTATTGGAATGACCTACAAGGATAGTCTGAAGGGGATATGAGTGTGGAAAATGGAGACTATGTTATTGTAGTTTTTCACTTTGTGATGTAATGTAACATTTATGAATGTATCTAGTGTTTCCAAGGCTACTAAACTAATCGTTATTTCGAGACATGATCTTTTGTGATCATGCCAATTTTACAAAGTAATGCACTGACTCTGGGAAGCTGGGGTCGGGGCGTTACAGTTGGTATCAGAGGCAGTTTAGTACTAACCTTAGAAGATAGATTTAGATAAACTCTGATTAGAGAACATAGCCCAAAGATAGACTTTGAGGATTAGTATAGAAGAACTTCCTAGAATTTTGGTATTATAAGGATTTTGTGAGTTTTCTGAGCAATACATCCCTGTCTGGATACAAGCAGGTAGAGGCGGCTCTGGCACAGATGTACCTAGGGGTAAAACCCGAAAACACCGCTTTGAGCAAGACTCGAATGGGAACTGGTGCATGAAAACGAGCCTTGCTGCACTCTTGGTTACGACACTCCCGGGGGATATGCATAGGATAATTATCATATTCTTTACAAACAACTATGAAGGGTTATGAGTATATATTTCCTCAATGAAAAATTATTTTATGATTATGGATTATATCCATAAATAGTTCAATTTATGTAAAGTGTTTTACAAGTATGGAATTATGTATTTTAATTCATAAACTAATGTAGTTTATGCCATTGTTTAGAAATGGCGCCTAGTGGGAGGAATGGAAACCGTATCAATCCACGCACTCCGTGTAGGGATTTCCCTCCTGCTTAAGATAATTATTATGGAGATGGAGATATAACTGGTGCTGATCAACTTATTACCATACTGGGACAACTCACTCAGGTTATGAATAATAAACTTACTTGTATGGAGCACCCTGATCCGCAATGTGGAGGATCAATGTTAGACCACTTCATGAGGCAATAACCACCAACATTTAATGGGGGTACAAATCCATTAGTAGCTGAGCAATGGATAAACTCCTTAGAAAAAATATTCCACGCCTTGGGGAATAGCGAAAGGGAGAAGGTTGTCCTGGCAGTCTACCGCCTCACTGGAGATGTCGATCAATGGTGGTCATTGATTCAAAATACAAAGGAAGATGAAGAAGTATCATGTATTTAATGGAGATAGTTCAAAGATCTTTTCTTAGAAAAACACTTTCCACATGACCATCGAGCAGATATGGAAAGGCAATTTCTGAGTCTGAGACAAAAGGAGGATGAGAATGTCGCAAAGTATGAGGCTAACTTTACAAGGGTAGCAAGACATGCTGCAGATTATATATGTAGCCCAAGAAGTAAGATTGATCTTTTCTTTGATGGTTAAAATCGTTTCTCCATCGAGCTTTAGTGTCACAATATTTCTCAATATACGAAGATATAGTCTCGTGTGCTATCAAGACAGAAAAATAATTCTCTAAGTCTTATGACAACAAAGTAAAGCAAGAGAAGAAGAGAACGGTGGAACAAGAGACAGATAAAGGGAAAAAGGGAAGGATGTATTTTCCATTATGTGATAATTGTGGGAAGAATCACCCCGATGCTTGCCTAAAAGAAATGGGAGTTTTTTATAAATGTGGAGAAAAAGGTCACCAGGCTCGTGATTACAAGTGAAAGAAAGAGGCTATCAATGTTGAATGCTACAATTGTAGGGAAATGGGGCACTATGCAAATGAATGTCCTAAGAATCAGGGAAACATACCTCAGAAAAGGCCAAGGGATCAAGGCCAATCATATGTTGTGACTACAGTTGAAGAGGAATAATTAATGTATTGGTGCTTTTGGACTCAAGGATTAAATTCTGGTTATAAGAATACTATGATATATATAAGGATTGTACTATAGTACTTGTTGTTTTCATTAAGGTTTTAATATGATGAAGGTAATCATATTTTTAGTATTTGACAATAACAGAAACGTTACTTTTTTTGGGTAATCTAATGTTACAATTGATTTTGGAATTTAGAGACCTTCTAAAGAAAGTCTGGACAAAAGTATTTTGGATAACTATATAGGTTGGAATGGATTAAGTTGAACCTTGGATAGTATTGTTTAAGGTTAAAACATTTCTGAAGTTTATTTTTGGAATATTATAATACTATAGTTTTAGGAAAAGGACAACCTGCAGGTCGGGGGATAACCCGTCACGTCGGACAAAGCTGCAGGAATCGAACCCACAACCATAGTGCGACAGACATTTATTACCTACCACTAGCCTACAGGAAGTCCCTAGTTATTACAAAATATTTATCCTAATCTAAATGGTATGTGTTAATATTTAGAACCTTATACAATTAGGATAAATATAATATTTTTGAGTTCTATTATCTTTTTGAGTGAAAGATGAGTTTGTGGTAAAAATTAGTTGAAGGTTGAAACTCTACTTGTCAAGCATAAATATATATATACCTATCTCTTATTCTATGAATAAATTAATTCTTAAACATTAGTAAAGGGATATTAAAAAAATGTGTTATCCAAATACCTTATGTATTGTTGAACTGATAATATTTTAAATCAACATAGATTGAAGGCTTTGAGGCCCTCAATTTTACACTTGATTGGGATTGATGAACTCAATCACTCCCTACAAATATTTACGTTTTCCCTCCAATTATATGTCTCTAATTTACACCAATGTTCTCCTAATCGATATCATAATTGGGTGGTGACTTTTTCATTTCCATTTCCCTCTTATTAAGGCTAAATTTTATTAACCTTATTTCCGATGTGGGTTTTCCACAAAGGTATTTTCAATTTTCAACATTTTATATTCAAAGAAAAATTTCAAATTGTCAGAACGCAATTTATTTATGGATGGGAGAATGTAACACCATGATCTTCCACGATACACTTCTCTTTCAATAATGCAATAGCTTGTATTGTACGCAAGATCGAGATTCTAACACACCGCGACTAATCAAAGTAGCCGTTATGAATAGTAATAACCACTTTTTAAAATTATAGAAATTTTATATTTCAAAATGGACTTCATTTTTGTATTCGTAATATCGAAATTATCCTAAGTTGAATTTTTTGTAATTTTCTGAGAACTTTCAATTTTTTATGAATAGTGAAAAATATTTTAAAACAACATTTTTAATCAAAATAATTTATAGTGATAAATTATACAATTAAGTGGTTTTAAAGTGTAATTGGAATATATTTTTATGATTTTATCCAATGGTGTTCATTAGAATTAATTTCACTTTGAAATTGGACATAAACAATTGTCAATCTTTTGAAATATATTGTTTCTTAAAAACACGTTATTTGTTGTGACAGTGGGAATTAATTATAAAATTAATTAATGAAACTTATATGTTTGGAATTTCATTAAATAGACATCATTTTTGAATTTGGAATATCAATTATAGCTTATGGTGAAATTTTGGCATTGATCTAAAAAACATCAATTTTTGATGAATAGTGAAACCACTAAGTGGTAGTTAAATAACTGATTTTTCGTTTAAATGAAATATTACCCCTTCTGTGATTTGATTTTCAAAAATACGACATAAAAGGTTTTCATTAGGAAGTAAAATTTGGTTTAATGGGATTAAAATAATTTTTTGGTGAATAGTAACTTTTAAGTTTAATTAATCGCGATTAAATGTAATTAGTGAAATTTACGGTAAAAATGATATTATAAAAATATGAAAATACCTTTACACTTTTCCTACCCATATTGGATGAGTATATTTCAAACCCTTATCACCTTATCCTCTAAATATATCATTGTGAGACCTTTAGAATCCGAAAAGCATTTCTTAATAAATTAACATTTCATTACTTTCCAAGAGTGCCTCTCCTGTCCACCTATAAAAGCCTCCCACCACTACCACCTTACTCACACTTTCAAAGACTTTTGGCTTGGCCAACCAATGCCAAAATACTCTCCCAACTTCCCTCCCTTAACCCTATAAGCATCACTTTGGGTTGAATTCTTCCCAAGGAATCCTTTGGCTCAAATCAAAAGAGTTACCCGATTTTAAGGTAATGTCTTCTCTTATGTTATTTTTTTTGATTTTGCTTATACAACCCCCCTAAACTCTTTTTAGACATTTATTTTGTAACAACAAAAGTATCCACAATATACTAGGATGTTGTTATAAGTATTATTCTAGCTACACTTACACACACCTACATCTAATGGTTAAAGAACATACTGTTTCTGTGGATGGGGAATTTCTGCCTCACGAAACGATGATTGTTCAACACTCATATAACACATTAAAAGGTGTCCATTAAGATGTCACTTTATTTTTATATGATATATAGTATTTTTATGTTTTACTTAAGGATCTGTATTTTTCATTTATGGCATTCCTTTATTGTTTACATTATGGGTAAACGCGATATTTTCATTTTAGGAAGTGCGGACTACCGCGCCCTCAAAGTGATTTGAATCGTTAATGCCATATGTGGGATGTAGAAAGGATGGAGTAAATGATATTATATATGATATTATACTGGAATTATAATATACCTTTATATCATTATGATTTCATTCCATTAAATATGAAATAGAAATGAAAGTAGAGTTCATGCGTACATACGGCTTACCGTCTCCATGAATGGTGCATTTCATTTATTACCTATAAATGTTATGTAATATTATTAATGAATGAATATACTGAATATATATGAGATATATGATATCTATATCATGAATATAATTATGGATATAATGGATATTTCACCACATGAACAACTTGTAATTATAAGAAGTTTATTTTTGACTCAAGTAACAAAGATCGACAAAACGCCCGTTATTAACTTAAATAATTACATAATGTTCATAACATGGAAATAAGTGATATAAAAGGAATAAAAAACTTGAAAAAAGTTTCTTAAGAAATTATAAATTAACTCTAGTTTAGTATTCAGGAGGTTATAGAATGGTCGAGTCAAGACAAGACGCAAGGTAAGAGAACTTCTTAACCCAATTTCCATTCTTTTGGTTAATCTCCTACTTTCAAATTACGTCATGATATTATTATGTACTATCTTGTATTTGTACTTTATTTATGTGTAATTATAGTGAATCCACATAATAGATCTATTTTATTTAAAAAATGATCTTTGTATGGGACTTCGTCTCAATCTCTTTTCATTGAGGCATATTTTTTTTTATACACAACCTTCTTTTATACGGTGTATAAACCCCTTTGACTTTTACATTTATTCAAAAGGAATATTTTTTATAAGAAGCGTTTACTAAATGACAAAAGGTAATGTTTTTGTCGTACGTATGTGGTGAAAACGACTTCTCCGCCACCGAGACCATTATTTGAGTTTCAGCTTACTCTACAAGCCATACCTTTTTTAAGAGAAAAATAAATACCATGTTTTACTTTTCTTTTATTTTGGTATTGAAAATGGTTTTGAAAGTGTTTTTATTATATCAATGTGTTGTATTGATATCTTGTGATTGAAATGTGGAAATGTTATGTTTCCTTTATGCATGTTTTATGTGATACGATTACGTTATGGTTTATGATATGTTTAAACCTATTCATATGAGGAATGCATTGGACTTAATAAGTGATGGGTGGAGCTCGCTATAGCTCCTCGATGCATCGGCAGGTCTCATGAGACAAACTAGTGTCTCGGCACGAGGCCTTGACAAAATCTTATTTGTGGTCTTGGCATGAGGCCTTGGCTACGTGGTTATGATAGTCTGACATAATGCATTCCATCATTATGAAAGTGGTTATTGATATTGCATGTGATTATTCAACCAGTAGAATATCCATGTGAATAAGTAAATGGCATTATCTCATTTTACTTTTTCCATATTATGTTGAAGTTCAAGTTTAAAAGGCTTTTGTTTTAGTCGTACATTGGCTTAAATGATTATGTTTATTTATGAAAGCTTCCGCTATATTGTTATCCTTAATGAGCATCGGATCTCACCCCTTTCAATGTTTTAATTTTTCCAGGATGTGATGAAGTATTATAGGAATGACCTGTAGGGATAGTCTAAAGGGGATATAAGTGTGGAAAATGAAGACTACGTTATTGTAGTTTTTCACTTTGTGATGTAATTTAACATTTATGAATGTATCTAGTGTTTCCAAGGCAACTAAACTAATCGGTCTTTCGAGACTTGATCTTTTGTGATCATGACAATGTTACGAAGTAATGCACCGACTCTGGGTAGCTGGGGTCGGGCCGTTACAAGAATAATTCGAACATATTAGTTACATAAAAACACTTATTGAAAAGTATAAATTTGTATGTATTAATTATGAATATTATTTTTATTTATTAAAATATTTCATTATTTTATTACATCAGTTTCTGAACACAAATTTTTGGCATAAAATTTAACTACCAAATATTATTCTACATTTTATTTTTTGGATCAATGTTTCATGTTCCAAAAGCTATCTAATAGTTTAGATTATAAGGAAAATAAAATATTTAATATTTAATATTGGGTGTTATGTTTCCCCATCCCATTAAATAAAGTGCATCATATAAATTATTAATTCCTTTCCACTGAGGAATAATTTTATAGTAACACCAGATATTCAAGACCCAAGGTTTACATTCTAATGTGATAATAATGTTACTATTATAGATAATTTGAAACAAATGATTCAATATCAAGAACTATTTTAAAAAGTAATTTCTATAGTATGATCATAGCCATCATCGATAAATATCCATGACATGATTTTGGTCATATAGTTATATTTAAAAAGAAGAAGAATTATATGCTTCCATTGAAAGGAGAGATATCTATTCCCAAAACCACATAAAATAAATTGAATATCTATATCCATAGGAAGTAACTTCCCAAAAACCATGCATAATATTTCACAATAATCACACTAATAATTCTTCATATTTATAACTCAAAATCCAATAGTTATTGAAAACATACAAGCATTAATATAATATAAAAACTAAAGTGAAGATCATTATCCCCATCAATAGTAGTTTTATAATTGGCTGTAACATTTTCGCATAGTCTAGGTGGTTCTGGGTGACTATATTTCCTATTGGCCATGAGATTAGTGCATTGGTTTTTAAGGATTCAGATTTCCTTATTGTTGGTGGAATTTTATTAACTTCACCCTTTACCTTTCACATGTGAGAGTGATGATCTCCACATAAACAATTATAATGAATTTTTATTCCATAAAAGAATGAACTGAGTTGTTCATTCCAACATTAATGACACATAATAAATTGAATCTTCTTTCATGTATCATCTTTTTCACCTAAAAATCCATAAGACTCTACCTTTCTCTTCTTCACTGTATTAGTGGATTCAACTACATTTATATTGATAATCATATTCCATGATACCTTATTTTCCATTATCACAATATTTATCCATACAACTATTATCCTATTTAGTTGATTAATGGGAAAATATCTCTATTCTCCAATACATTTATTTTTAACTAGATTCTATCCGGTTCCAACTAATAATAAAACCAAAGTATTTAGTCACGACTCATGAATAACATAAAATACATATGGTATGATAGTTACAAGAAAAATTCAACATTAAAATGATTAATATTAATAATTATTACATTAGAATTTGGTTCAACCTAAATCACTATAAGTTCAATTTTGGTTTCCTTAGGTTTGGTTCTCTCATATACTTTAAACTAAATCCCAAACAAAAAATTATATTTCTTGAATTGTAAAT
Organism: Viscum album; assembly: GCA_963277665.1. Classification (NCBI taxonomy): domain Eukaryota; kingdom Viridiplantae; phylum Streptophyta; class Magnoliopsida; order Santalales; family Viscaceae; genus Viscum; species Viscum album. Next base: position 876,238,719 of record OY728153.1, on the reverse strand, counting down.
ATAATTTGTTTAATAAAAAATTTCCCAAAAGAGTTCAAACCAAAGGGTTGGTTGTTCTTCTTCTTTATACACCTACTGATAATTTATTAAATACCCATTTAACTCTTTTCAATGTTATTACCCATAGATACATATTTACAGTATTATGGATCAACTTGTTGTATCCATACAAAGATATAATTTCTACAGGAACCACTCAAGGACTACTTTACAAAAATTATGGGATGTTATCCAAACTATATAATAATCACTTATACTTACCCTAATGAATTTCACTAACATTATCCTATCTTAATCCTACAAAATTCAATGTTTCCTAAAAAACACAACGTTTTACCTATACCAATATAATTGAGATCAACCATAACATATCAATCTTTAATGAAATTTATAACTATTAAATTATCCTCATATAATGGAATATGAATTTCTTACATTATATAAACACCCTTTTTACCAATTATAGAACTCTGAACCCACAATCCAATAATTTTGTGTGAATAAAAACCATATTTAATTACTGGGTTTGAAATGAACTGAATTGACCCAACATTAACAATACAAATTGACAATATTAACGACATATATTGATTCACATATAACTGAAAAAACTTTTATGTTATGAGTTATAGAGAGTTAAAAATAATGTAACTAAAAAGAACTAGTATATATCATCATATTGAAAATTTTACACTATATAATAAACTATTAAATCCATAATATGTCTTAAACAGATCACACAAAGTCTACCACCCAAGAAATTAAATTTAATATATCATGTGTAATATATTTTTTAATATCTTGGGGAAATGATAACCTAATAAAGAGTGTTCGCAAACACTTCATAAGGGTATAAATATGTTATAATAATAAAATATCAAAAATGTGAATAATGTGAGTATAAATAATATGGAATGTGTAAATATTAAGAATAATCCCATAATCAAGAGAAATTATAACAGTTCCATTTCAATTCTTGATATATCAATAAGATAATTAATTGAGAAAAATAATCGATTAAATAGAAATAAAATTCATGAGTCTAAATATCTAATATCTTTCCCTGCATGATTTATTATTGATCTTAGACATACCCATCTTACTATCAATTTCATATCTTTAGGAAATATTTTTTTTCTTGCAACTGTACCCCAAAATTTCCAATATAGTTTGTCTCAAAAAATATATTGATTCATCAATAAGATATCATGGTCCCCATACATTTCTGATTATGCTTAATTCATTCATCATATTATTTATATTATGACTAATAAATTATATAACCCACATTACATAGTAATCAAAACGCATCCATATTGGAATAAAAAGATCTTTTTAATATCTCCCCAGTCAACAAAAGTAAAACCTTATTAGGGAAGAATTTTTGAAACTATCAATTCATATATAAGGGTATATATTTTTGATTCAATGATTTATAAATAAATATATACATGGAATCTAGGTAAAAATTATACAATCCAGAGAATAAAATATACGGTGCTCCCAAAGGAATGATATTAGAATAACAATTATGCATGTAAAAATGTATGATTTGTCCAATAAAAGGATTTGATGGATCAGTTAAATATAAGTCCTATAATGGAAAAAAATTTCTAGATTATTTATAAATTAATCCATTATTAATATATTCACCAAAAAAGGAAAAAATGGGGAATAAAAATTATGCCAAAATGAAATAAAATTGAGGTGAAAAAAATGTTATTGTAATGGATATTTAAAAAACAAATAATATAGAATAGATACCCTAAAATTAAAACATAATTATTTTATTTATATTCATTTTACTTGAATCTAGAATGGTAGCGAATAAATTAAAAATATTATATTGTATAATATCAAATATATCCCATGTATTTGAAAATAAGGACAACAAAACCATTATGGCAAGAGTATAAGCTATAACAAAACCAATGAAGGTGAAAATGGTAGAAACTGTGTTTAATATTTTAAAATTTATTCCATGATAATATATAAAAGATAGACATTATATTATATATATATAATTAAATTGTTCCACAACAACAAGCATGTATCATGAAATAAAAATTTAGAAAAAGAAACCCCATTGAAGAAAAAATATCTTTAAGTTCTGATTCCTTTAATAATGAGGATGAATTCTATAAAATTTGGAGGAAATAAAATAAAAACTATTTATTAGGTTTAATAAATCAAACATGGGATAATAGATTTTAATAAGAATGTTAGTAACATATTAACAGAAAATTGAGTTATCACTAACCATTATTAATTTAGAAATTATTGAATCCAAACCCATATATGCATATTAAATAAAATGAAACATTAAATATAATTAACAATGGGAGGATAATGTTGAAAAATTTTAAATGGTAGGTTTATAAATCATTTAAAATAAAATGTTCTTTGTAATAAGAAATATGTCTTAATAAATTAAAAATTATAAAATAATCAATCACCATAATTACTTACTTCCACTAAAATGGTTGAATGTCCTACATAATATAAATAAAAAATATATTAACCAATTTAAGAACCCCATTAATTTAAATGAAATATTTTAATATTGTTTATAATTATTCCCTACATATAAATTACATAATTATTATTTATTTTCAATATTGATCATGAGTTATATTGATCATTTTGAAATAGTTTCTTAACAAAATTTATTCTTTATTCCTATAAAAATGTAATTTAGTTACACATAAATTAATGTATAAGTATACTTAAATTATATGTAATTGTAAATTCCTTATATTATTAAATTAGTTTGTGACATATTTTCCAATGAAATAGAGTTTATGTATGCTTAGTTTAGTAATTTTAGTGATGACAGATGATATTTTAATAAGTTCAATACAAAATATAAAAAATTTCATAACCATAAAAAACATGATTTTATTATAATATATAATATATTATGTATTTATGTTCCCATAATCATTCATGATATAGTTTTATAGTAATGTATAAGTAGGTTGTCAAATTGACCTAGACATGGTCATACCATATTTTAATGGGAGGTACAGTTAGAAAATTACCTATTTTTACCTAATAAAATTTTAAAAGTAGATTAATAATGTAATATAAATTTTTTAAGTAGTTAATGGTAACTTAATTTCTTTAATAAAAATTTATATATAGATCAAAGATGAAAAAATACTTTCTGGTGGTAGTATTCTACACAAGACATGATTAACGTTATCATTTCCCAACATTTGATAAGTAATGGTGTAAGATTATAATTTTTATCTAAATAATGTTAATTATAACATATATTTAAAAATTATTCTTTAATTCCATCCATGAAACCATTGAATCGATGTGGTGGTGAAAAACAGATGATATCGCATCATGAAGGTGGTGGTCCTTAGAATGCAGAATTAAAGTTTTTTATTTTTTATATTGATGGAATAGCTTAAATAATGACGGTTACATTAATATAATAACACTTAACTATAATATAATTAGATTAAAATATTACTATGTTTAGGGTAGGTGTGAAGATAAATAATAAGAAGAAATCCTAGGGACTGTGTAATATTAATGTCGATATCTTGAATATCCTCATGATGAACTACTTATAACTGAAGGAAATAGGATACATTCTATAGAATTAAGGATTAGGTCATCTAAGGTATATCTAGTAATTGAAAATTGGATAGGATTTCAAGGATATTTTTAATAGAAAGTTTTTTCATTCAATGGGTAGAATTGATCCCTTTTTATAAATTGAAGAAAATGCCCCTTTTGTTAATATAATTTATTTTTCAAAATAATAATGATACTATTCAAGGATAAATGTTTCCAAAAACAATAAATAGTGGGTTTGGGGTGATATTTGGTTGATAAATTCTCAACCATGTGTTTCTGTATATTTTTTTATCACATTGGAAGTAATGTTTTCAAATATTTATATTTTCAATTCTTTTACTTAGGTAACTAGTTTTTACACACGTAACATATGTTTTATTAAAAAGTAAAAATACCCAGTTATTCCAAATTTGGGTGTCATAAACATAATTTAAACTCACATTTAATCGAATTAATTTTATAATTAAGATAAATTTATCACATAAATTAAACTAATTTATAATTATGAAAACTTTTTAGTTCAAAAATGATGATTTCGCCATTAAGTGTTTATAATAATATTTAGTATTGAATGATAATTAAATAATGGTAATTTTATTTAAATATTTATTAAAGCATTATTTATAATTCACTTTTAATATGATATTAATTTACTTCATTAGATAAATGTTATACAATATTGAAAAAAAAAATTAAAATAATTTGGATTCAATTATTATTGTCATTAACATTAATCTATATAATGATATTCTTAATCCATAAAATGAAATTAAACTTATTATATAAAATTAAAATGTTTATAGAAATCATGAAATATCTTTTTTGTATTTATTTTTCATATATGATTGAAACTAATTTTTCAATACATGAAAACAAATCTATTTTTGGCATAAAATGTTACTTATGTGTCCAAAACAATACAGATGTGTTTTACAAATACAATATAGTAATTTAAGATGATATATTTAATTATAAATATATAAAATTTATATAAAATGTATTTAATAGAACATTGAGTTATTCATGTGCTTAATAGTGTAACAGATGTGACTACATTAGAAAAATCCATATAATTTTACTATTTAATAAATATAATTTTCTGTCAATTTTAAAAAAAATCATCTTAATATTTCACTATTCTTATACATATCAAAAAATGTAATCAATTCGGTCCAAATAATAATCCAAAATTTTAGAATTTATCTTCTAAATAAAACCATAAATCTATAATGAAAAGTATTTTCAATGGAAATTAAAATTTTAAAATTTTGACCATTATTATTCACATTGCCTATAAATTTCTAATCAATTTTAGTGTTAGCATAATATTCATGTAAAAAATGTCTCTTATCTTTATTATATTTAGATTCTAAAAAACACATCAAAGAAATTTTTTAGAAAGGATGAATATTATAGAACAAATTAGTCTTAATAGTTACTTAGCTACACTAATTTAATTTTATCAATACCATACTATATATAATAATATTTTTTCTATTTCATCATATATTTGACAATTCCCTTAAAAATATTTTCTCCCAACATTTCTATGACTATATTTTAATTGAAATATATTGTTACGTGGTTTTTATTTTATTCAAGGTTGCATATGTCACACACTATCGAAAAAATTATATTCTAAAAGAAATAAAATATATAATATTTAATCCTATGGTGATATATACTATATAGGTTTGATAAGTCTGATATTGAATAGCTTAATGAGGTGTGATTATAGAATTAGAAAAGATTAACAAAAGAGTGAGTGTCTTGGTATTATTATGAATGATGTCTACTGGGATAAATATATAATATTACTTAAGATGTTTATTAGAGACTAATATGTTTGGACACATAATTATTGTTTACTTATATCATGATAGAAATAGTCAAATTTGAGTCTTTTATAATATCAACTATTATTAGACAGCTTTTTTGAATAGTTCTGAATTTTTTATAAATTATTAAATTTAATTAATTTTTGTTGATATTAGCTTGAGTGGATATAGAATGTCCTAGATGATTTAAGGATGTTATGAGATATTATAAATATTCTTTAGAAATTTAGATTTTATGTTTATGGAAAACATTAACAAGTTACATTGAACATAATATTGTTTTTTATATTTTAATAAATATTTAGAAGTACCTCTAAGATTACTCATGATATTTAATGTTTTTTCAAAATCATGAACATTTTAAAATAAAAAACAAATAATTAATGGTTATATCAATGCAATATTCATGATTTAAATAGGTTATAAAAATTTTCCAAATGACATGTAAGGTCACTCAAAAGGATGTGATGTTTAAAATAATACCTTACCCATACTATGATATGTTAGGGTTACTATAAATTTACAATGTACCTAGAAGAGCTAAAATATTGATATATAATTTTTTCCTATAAATTTTGAAGGAAATATAATGGCCTTCATGTGGGTATGAAAGTTTAACCAAGTCATCTCTATAAAAATGTATGACTGCGGAGAATCTCATATAAATGTTACATTTAGTGTCCAATAGATTATTATGGGTAACCATTTACCCATAAAAGTTAATCTATTGATAATTATTAAAATATTTGCAATGATAAAATTAATAAGGTTGTTTAACATATATTATGTTGGATTTTTTTCTTATATTTAAAAATCATGGTTCTTATGATTTAGCTGTAGTTCAAGTTTAGTGGAAAGGAAATTAAAACAAAATAAATTTATTGGATATTAGAATTATAATTATGGGAATGAGTATATGAATATTTAGAATAATTTATAATGATTGAAGATGATTTAATTCATAGAAATATTTTCAACCATTTTAAATAAAAAGATGAGTATTAATCAAATGAAATTTTATGTAGAAAAATAATATTAAAATATTATTCAATTAATACCCATGTTAATATTATGAGAAATTGAATTAGAATACTGGGTAAATAAGAGTGATAAATATAATATAATGTATACATGGAAAATATGAAATTATATTAAATTTATATTATGAAAAAAATAATTGATAATATGTGGTTGGGAAAATTGGGAAAAAATTAAAAACAATATGTCAAATAATATTTAGGAAAATCCATTGTATTAAAAAATTATAATTATATTGTGGTAGACAATGTGTTATTATTTCATACCATATTATCATTGAAGATAATAAATAATTATTATTAAGGTGAAACATGAGTGAAGAAATATCCTATGATAGCACCATATCGTGGAATCTAGAGGAGAAGAATAAGAAATAAGGATTAGAGAGGGATATTTATAATCAAAATATAAAAAGTTTATCTACCAAGTTAAAAAACTTATTGAAAGAGGATGTATTTTTCTATAATATTATAGTGATAATGAGGGTCTAAGGCCAAATATTCTAATCCTTGATATGCTTTTAGTTTTTAGATACTTGGAAAACTATGACATGTATTTGTTTTGTTTGTTTAGTGAATTATGTTTTATAATTCGTATACTTGTCCCTAAATTTAAATATTTTCAATTATGTTATTGTGAAATCTAAATAAAGAAGAACCCGATTATTCTATAGGAATTTTTTGTTGAACTACTATAAAATTCTTCGAGATTTTTTAAATAACATATCATGAGACATTTAAAACATTCATGATAATTTTATAGATTTTCTAGGAAAGGACTATATGAATTCACATTATATAAATAATGAAGCACATGCATCCCATACTCAAAAAATAGTAAGTGTTAGATAACAACATTGGGAATTATACTTATAGTAAAATTTATGTGTTATTTTATTGGTTTATTGATGAAATTTTATTTTTTGTTGTGTGGTAGTAATTGATAAGTTGATCTACACATCATAACTAACACATTGATTTTAATATCATGAGATCAATTTTAAAAAGTAATGTGTATGAATTAAAATTTTCATAAAGTTATTGAGATTCCTAATATGGATACATCTATTTTTGTCAATGTCAATAAAATTAAGGAGGTTTTAGATATAACCATAATGAACAAACAACTAATGGGGGAAAGTAAGAGGTGGATAATTTTATATAGAAAATGAATATTCACCCTTAACAAATTCTAATCAATGTGGAAAATTTGGTAATAAATATATTGATAATAATCATATTATGGGACAAATATATGGATTTTATGAGTATATTTAGATTGAAACAATTATTACATTTTACACTAAATTGATATAATATATGACAAATATCACTTTTAATATTTTCATTAATATACCTAGAATTATAAGGAGGTTTTACGAAGATAATATATAGCTATAGTTGGGATTTCACATCATGGAAGAATCATTGGATGAAATGTTAATGATATTTAACTATATCATAAATGAAGTGAAATCCAAAGAATAACCCTTATAGATCAATAAATAACAATTATTCCGGAATATGGGATTATTTTAAAAGATCAATGATGATAAAGATGGGGTATTTAATTAATGTAGAAAATATACACAAACTAAAAGAAACAAAAAAATTCTCCATTAATGATAATGATTCTCTATTGGAAATCATGGAAAAAATGATTATGAAAATTTGTTATCATAAATGTGTAAATTTCTTAAAAATCAAGTTGAAAATACTTACAATGGAATAAAATGTCTTCAAAATATAGGGATCATTCAAAATATGACGCTTCTTGAATTGGATGTAATATTGAGAAATCATAAGGTGTAAAAATAAAAATATTCACATAAATTTAATTAGATATGTGATACAATAAAAGGTTATCACAAGATTTATTACTCTAAAAATACTTATATTATTAATAATAAGATATTAATATCATCTAATAATTTATCCATTATATTCTTATAAAAAAAATCCCATGTTTCTAAACAAATATGGTTTATATTGAGTTCATTCCATTCTACAATAAATGTTAATAATTAAATTCTTAACAAATATGAGTAGATGAGAATGTTTAGAAAACCACCACAACAACAAGTCTGTATTTTAAAAAGATAAGGTTTATTTACACCATAAATCATGATTGAGTGAATTTTGGTTTGGTACTAAAACAATAAGTGGAAAATTCTATCATGATTGGTGTAAAAATGAAATAAAAATAGTTTTTTAACAATTAGATCTATGGAAGAAATACAAATATGGATATTAAACGAGTTTATAAATTTTAAATTTCAAAATTATAATGAAGTCTTGTACCAAATGAATGAATATGTATAGTTTATAAAAATCTTGATGATGTATAAACCCAATATCAATTATTATATATTCTTTTGATATTAATAATATTTAAATTTCATACATTCCCAAATATCATTTAGGATAATATTTTTATAGTGTTAGGATTCAAATCCTAAAAAATTCATATTTTTCAATGTGGTTGAATTTATTTTGAACAAAATTTTACCATAAGAAAAAACATTTAACAATAAACATATTTTAATTTCATGAAACATCTTCAAAATTTCTATCATGACATCATCCTGGTCTTTACTTATCATATGAAAATAATATTAAAGTGTTTGATGAGCACACAAAAATGAGTAATGGACCTAAAAATAAAGAAATAAACTATTATTCCATGAATATATATATATAAAATTCTCTATAAAAATAAACATTATGATCAAATAAACATTTCTGTTACAGAATACATAGCATTCTCTTCAAAAAATTTCCATAAAACATATCATAATAAATATTAAAGGGTAAATTAAACTCATAAAGTTTCTTGATATCTTGAATCCCACTTAATAAATTTTTTTTTCAAAAATGTTGTATATTCCACCCTTAAAATGTGGGATATATTTTCCATTATCATAAAATCATTAACATACCAGGAGAAATCATATTATTCCCCTGAAAACACAAATAAATAATAGATAAAACAAATAGGTGACATGGTGAATCATTTTCATATCAATTTTACAAATGAAAAAACTGTTATTGTTACACCTAGAATAACAATTATGTTTAGTCATAAAATAACAATCATTGTTAATATTGGAATAAAAATCGAAATATATTCCCATAATATCTTAATAAAAAAATAATTCCTTAACACTTCCACATTAAACAATGAATTTGAGATCTATAATAGTATTTAATCTCCTAAATTTATAATGGAACCCAAAATCCTCATAAATAAATTCCCAGAACCATAACAAAATATATAAAATCATGAATCAGAAAAATCATATTTTGACCCATAAGAAATTTTTTTTATATTAATATATATATATATATATATTCCATTATAATGTTTTAAAAAATAACAAAAATATTAGGAAAGTGTTATTTTCTTTGAAAAAAAATAATGTTTATAATAGAATCTAAAAATAATGTAATAGTTAGGGCATTGTAAATAGATGGCTTCACTATATACATTAACATTGAACATTCATTTTTTCTTTTGTAATGAACGTCAAAACATTCTGAAAAATAATTATATTAATAAAAATTAAGAAAAATCTCAGAACGGTAATAAAATTTACATTAAAATTATTTTATGTCTATATAATAACATCCAAAAAATAATTTTTTAAAACTATATATATAAAATAAGAAGGAAATTTTAAGGGAAATATTAAAAGATTATTTTTAAAAGAAATTCTCATAAGTAAAATATTAATAATATTATTTCTTTTTAAAAATATAGTAAATAAGATAAATATATTCCAAAATAAAATTTAGAAATCCTTTATGCATGAATCATAATTTTTATTAAAACATTTCTAAGGATATTGAAGAGAACATTTTAGAAAATTACACATGAAACATTTAATATGATCTTTTTAAAGTAATGGGTCCCATACCTCGATTATAAAACAACAAAAACATTACTTATCATCATGAATAATATAATTATTTTACTCTTAATAACCATTTTACATTTTATTACATTTTATTTTACATATTACCATATTTTATTCAGTTTCTTCATCAATTAAGTTCATATCAGGGGATTTGGTGATATTCAAATCATATGTCCAACCTGGCTTTAGAAGGATGGATATGATCAAAGAGGTCCTTATATAGTCATATCTAGAATAATAATACTAAAATAATTATTATTATAATTTTCAGTTATAATTTTGAATCCAATTATGAAATATGGTTATGAAAAATGATCTATGATATAATTATAATGAATGTAGACCGTACATATGCATGAGTAACATTTTGATTTTTCAATTATCATTATAGAAAAAAGGTAAGTATGATTTTATATTTTAAAAATTTATATAATATAATGAATAAAATATTAATTATTTAAATATAATTATATAGTTATATATTCCATGTGATGTGGTGATTAAAAAACGAATCACATCGCTTGATAGAGGTAGTAGTCCACACTTACAAATGAACGACTTTATCATTTTTCAATGAATTGAAAGGATAAGAAATAGTTTTTTTATAAAATTTTCATAATGAAATTATTCCATTGATATCATATTTATAAATCATGTAGATAATTTAACCATATATGAGAGGTGATAGAAGAAAATGAACTACATCAGTCTGCAAGGTGGCACTCAACTGTATACATGAATGACACATTCCTTTCTCATTTGATAGAGGATAGAGATTGATATAGGTTGTTACTTTAACATAATCGCATATCAGTGAATTTAATATATTTGTCTTATTATTTAATCATATTTATGGATTATTTTAAGTATATTGATGAAAAAATAAAAAAGAAAATATCGGTTAAGAATGAAATATCTTTTCAGATAATCATCTTTGTTTAATAACTTAAGTCCCATCAGTGGGGTATAATACCAAAACTAAGGCCCCCATAATGTGTGAAGGTATTTTAGGAATTCATTTGGGTGGGGTATTCATCAAACTTAATTGTTTTTAGGTTTATGTAATGATTATAAAATATTCCTTTTTATAAGAGTGGAGGCAGTCATAGAATTTCTCAAAATATTAAATTAACATAAACTAATACCTAACTAAAATGCCTCTAAACTAATTTATAAAAAATAGAGGACTTGTATGGGTCAAAATATTATCATAACCTTAAAAGTAGAAAAAAGTTCACTTTTTTTTCTTACCCTTCATTTTTTTTGTTGCCTCGTTAACCCCTTCACACTTATCATATGAACAATGATTTTTTATTTGATGTTCATTATAGATTCAATAACTGGGATGAAATCCAATAAATTTCATGTGGTTGATATTATAAATCATATCCTAATCACTTAGTTGAGTAGGATATTTTTTAATAATTTTATATAATATAATAAAATATTATTTATTAAAAAATATCATTATTGTCATTTTTTTAATACTATTCCATACATTAACATTAGTAACATCCAGAAAAAAAAATTAGAAAAGATATTTTATTACCAAATTAACCTATTATATTCATCTAGTAATTTTATTTGTCAAATTACTTATCTAAAATTATTTTTATTTTTTTAATAGAATTTATTTATTATTCCATTAATTGAATATTTTTTGCATCAACATTGCGTAATTATTTCCTTAATAAAAATTAAGAAAATAAAGTATCACTATAGATATAGTAAAATTTTCATTAAAATGAATAATTATAATTGAACATATCTCATATTTATCTCTATATTAAAAATATGCAGTTATCATAAATAAGAGTGTGACATTTTTAACTTTTATTTATATAAAATAAACTAATGGTCATAATCACATTCAAATTGAAACAAGAGTCCATATAACCAAATCATCTATGTTAATGGATTATATTTACTCATACAATAAAATGATTTACTATTTTAGAGTTAATTTATAGTTCATATCAAATTATTTCTAACCCTAAATTTAATTATTAACCCTTTTTCATGGTAACAAAAATTATTATGGTTACTAGTCAAAATATTAAAAAAGGGATATTTTTATCATATTTTGACAAACTAAATAAAAATATGGAATAAAATTTTCAAAATAAAAAAATAGTAGTTTCCAAATTTTATTTAAAATTAAGCTTGAAAAGTATGTTAAAAATAGGTTTTCTGAAAAATTCTTATTTATTAATAATATATTTTTATTAAAAATTTAAATATATTGATCATTAAAAAATTATTGTATTACTTCAAAAAGAAATTATCTTATTTATTTAGAAAATAAATCAAAAATAATTTTTTTTATTTATAAATCATCAAAAAGATAATATTAGATCCCATAAAAGTATGTATTCTTCATTATTCATTCAAAAAAAGTCTTATCATTAAATCCAATAAATTTCACCATATGAATATTATTGATTTTTTGATATAAAAAATTAATTTAATATTATCAAATTCATTTTATATATTTTTAAAAATTAATTATAATATTTTATTATAAATAAAAGTCATTTCTTATGAAAACAAAATTTTTCAGAATAAGATGAGATTAAAATAAATTTTGAATGTACTTAATAATAATTTATCAGTAAATTTATATTATTTATTATCTAAATATATATTTAATGAATCATTTTATCTTACTCTTACCCACTGATTTATGGACTATGTTATAATGGGAACATTTAAATAATAGCATTTTTCAGTTCTATTACCCTTAGTGTTGTATATTTCTAAGGTTATCAAACATAGACTACTTTAAAAAAGAAGATATTATAGTATTCTATATCCTGAAATTTATTCCTTGAGATTTTCACTCAATCTCATTAATCAATGTTTGACATTTTTTAAAACAATTTTTTAATTCCCACATCATAAATATGTTTAATAAAACATCCTCTTTAAAAGAGTTAAATAGAAGTGTGATTCTAATCTAGGTTAAAACATACTAGGTTTCTAAATAAAAGATCATTAGGGGATGAGAAAAAATTTAATTGGAATAAAAAATTATTTTCTTAATGGAGATATCTAGTGATAGATAATATTGTTTACATGAAAGATCATATAATGTTTCAAAAATAATTGTGAGTGTATTCTAAAATATCATTAATCACATAATAATTAAATAAATTTACCATCTAATGCTTTTCAATATGATAAAATATATTTTCTAAAATGTTAATAACACATAATTACATTATGATTGGATATCATATGATCCCAAATGTCTACCAATTCCTCTAAATATATACCCCGAAAAATTAATTTAATTATTCCTCAAATAACATTTTCACATGATAAACTTAAATTTTTGATATTATTCAATGATTTATAAAAACACAATAGATGTGTCACAAATAAATTATCACATTTTCATTATTCCATCATTCAATGGAATCAATTTTATCTAACATTTGTATATAAATTTTGAAAAAAACCTACTGTTGAATAATCCTTTGTTGTTTCCTGTATATAATAATATTGATAAAACATCAATATGTCATAATTTAGAAAAATTTCCATATAAACACATTTTTAACCCAACAAGAATTCTTATTTTTCATAATCCTTAACAATTTATTCCAATAAAAAATCATATGAAATATTTCATTATTATTTTTTTAATATAAACTCCATTATATTTCATTCTTAGAACATAAGAAAATCATTAATTCCAAAAAATCATACATCGGGGGTATGATTTTATACAATTGATATCCCCTTTCACCTCCAACATTAAGTCCATATATCTATAAAGGAAATATTATAGTCCATTAGGGTATTTCCATTTCTGAATGATATGGATAAACAGTGATTTTGAAATCAGATAAAATAGGAACGATGATTCAAATAAATATTTGAGAATTTAAAAGGTATTGTATTGATACAACAATTTCTTGTAGGTGATTTAAATATATAAGAAGCTTTCAAAATCATAAGAATAATTTTTTGTAATAATGGTGAAAATCAAAGAATATTTAAGGGATAATAATATTTTGAATGATCTTTTTCCATAAATATTGATAAAAAATCTTTAACATGTACAAAGAAACAACATTAAGAAATAAAATTAATTATGGTATATTAAAATGTAAATAGTTTTTGTAAAGATAATACCCTTTGAAATTCCGTAATATATTAAACATCAAATAATTTATTCCTAATTTGATTACCCATCAAAATATAATATCCAAAAATATCATTAATCACCTCAAAATACTTCTTTTAAAACAATAAAAATTGTTTTATAATACATTTAACATATAGTTAACCGTAAACATGAAAAGTCATGATAGAATAAAACACCCTTAAGAAAACCTATCACAAAGACATCATAATCTGCAAATTTTACTATACCATGGTATTATATTAACTATAATAACCACTCTATAATCATTACATATTCTAGTGACATTAACTAGAAATAAATTTCTCACATTAAAAACGATCATTCAATTTTGGATTTTTGGAGTTGTATATCATACCACTTACATAAAAAACCATAGATTACAAATTTGATTCTTCTATTCATCATCCAAATTCTCCACACAAAAAACTTTTGAAAATGAACTTGTTTTATTATGACACTTCATTACAATTTTAATATTTACCTCATCATTATCTCTTACAATACGGTGAAATACATTTTAAAATGAAATATGAGCACTAGATAATAAATAATTAATATAAAAATAATATAAAAACAATTATTCCATGAATACATATATAAATTTTCCTTTCCTTAAATAAAATTATTCAAAAATATATATATATTACCCAAGAAATCACCTTCTCTTACAAAAAATATAAATTGAATATAATTAAAAATATTATGGTAAAGATAATGCTCATAGGGTATAATTAAATCATGAAAAATACATAAACTTTTTTAAAAAAGATATAAATTTCACCCACAAAAGTAGAATATTCTTTCTTATAAACATGATATCATTATCCTACCTTGAGAAATTATAACAGTCCCTTAAAAACTCATATAAATAATAGATATGTTATATAGTTTTATCGGAACATAATTTTCATATCACTCTTATAAATGAAATAACCTTCATGGATACCCATATAATAACCATCACAGTAACACATAAAATAATCATCATTGCTACAATTGGAATAACCATCTCACTATATTACGATAATATCTGGAGAGAAAACTAATCAGTGAACTCTATTCCATTACACAATGCATTGGACATCAAAAATAGGCTCACCCACATTCATTTTATAAAAGAACCACCCACCCTCATACAAAATTCTCTATATCTGTAACATAATACATATAACATTTCATCATTAAAATTCTATGTTCACTCAAAATAAAACATTTTCTGATATTTATATATCCATTTCATTTTTAAAACCCTTCTAAAAATAAAAATAATTTAAAAATGGATTGTTGTTCTATAAATAATACATAAAATTAGTAATATAATCCAAAAATAAATTAATGGTTATGGTAGTGAAAAAATTGATTTTTTCTATACATGTTAAAATAGAATATCACTTCTATATTTTTTAATTGGATTGAAAACATTAAAAAATGATTTATTTATAAAATATAGAAAAAATTCAAAGGAGTCATAAATTTTTCCATAAATTTATTTTAAATCTATATAATAATATCAAAAAAAATTCAAATAAGGACATGGATGAAAGAGATATTTTTAAGGGAAGCATTAAAAGTGGATTTTCAAAATAAAGTCCCTTATGTAAAATCTTAAAACATTTATTTATTTTTTAAAAAATATAAATAAGTATAATATTATAAAAAATTAACATTATAAACCCTTTAAATATGAATCGTAATTTCAAAAAAAAAATATTTTGAAGGATATGTAAGGGAAATATTTTAAAAAATAAAAATCATTTAATATAAGGGTTTTTAACAAGTGGCTCATTTACCTTGACTCCAACTCATTACTTATTTTATTTATACTCATAATTAATAATATATTTTATTTATTAACATGATTGAGAATATTTATAAGATTATGGATCCTTTTATTTTACTTATTACCATCTTATATAAAATTACATAATTAATTAACTTCATTTTGGGTGTTTTGGTAATATTTTGATCATATATCCAATATAAATTTGTTGACTATGGTTAAATATTTCATTATTAAAATTTTTTCAGAGAAATAATAATGAAATAATTATAATTTTTATACATCAACTGTATATTTAAAACAAATTATGAATGATATCTATTAAAAATGAACAATATTTACACCATGGAGACGACATGTCATATATATGCATGAGTTACATTTCAATTATTCAATGATCATTATGAGAAGAAGGAAAGTATAATTTTTCATTATATAATTTTCAAAATATAAAAATTTTTGTATTATATCATTATATATACATGTATATATATATAATCACTGTGATTTAGTGATGAAAAAAATCATATTGATTAATGGAGGTGGTAGTCCACACGAATGTATGAACAAAATTTTCTTTTTTCATTCAATGGAAATATTAAAAAATCATTGTTAAATTATATTTATATTCTTATAAATATTAAATAAATATCATATATTTATATATATATTATATCATCTAAAATTCAACTATATGTGATGGGTGATGATGGAAAATTAATTACATTGGATCACGAGGTCGTAGTTCTCTACACATAAAAAGGATTATTTAATTTCCCATTTACGGGATTTTGAGTTGGATATAAGTTATTAAATTTAAATAATAATAACATAATATTTGTATGATAATTATGCTATTATAAAATAATTGAAATAATATGAAAATGCTCAGTTAAAAAATATACCTCATATTTGGAAAACCTGAACTGCCCAATGCCATATGATGAATAAGATTGGTATTATGTCATAAATAAGGCCCATATAACGTATTTTTGGATGTCAGAGTGGTATTTCGGTAGATATTTTCTAATAATTTTTTTATTGTGTGATGTAATGAAATGAAGAGATTCCATTTTTAATGGAGGGTAGAGTACTCTTTGAATTTCTTAAAATAAAAAATTAATTTATGTTACTTTTTTAATTCAAAATGGATAAAAATTTATTTATTAATGACAGAGTTTAATTATGGGTAAAAATTAATATGTAGAATAATAGTTTTGCATGTTTACACTATATTTTTACCGTTTTGATTTGGTTTTAACTCCTTGTTAATCCCTTTCACATTTATCATGACAACATTGATTTTTACTCTTTAATGGACATGATAGTTAATATAAATGAAAAAAGGTACCATAAATGGATTGTATTTTATATTATAAACCATACCTTGATCACGTGGCCTAATATTAGACTATTATTAAATTTATATCATTTAATAAAATATTATTTATTATAAAATATCATTATTTTCACTTTTCAGATCTATTTGTTACGCTAACATTAATACCATTATGAAAACCAATGTATTTCTAAAAAAATATTATATTACATTCTTAACCTGTAATATCCATCTATAAAAATAAAATATTGAAATTATTATATCAAATCAGATTTATTTTAATATTTTAAATATCATTTATTTTATTTTTTAATTAATTGAATAATTCCTTGTCAGATTTCTGTAATAAGGTAAAGTAATTATCTATTAATTAAAAATAAAAAGTAAAAAACAATATAAAGATAGATTTTTTATATTAAAAAATAATACTTATAATTGAACATATCTATTTTTATCCACACGATGAAAATAAATTTTTTATTTAAAACATGAGTGTAACAATTTTGACATTTTATTACATAAAGTGTTGTCAAAGTCATAATCACACAAATAGAAAAGTTTATAAAACCAAATATTGGATGATTCTGGTTGATTTGGACACATATAATACAATTAATTTATTTTTTGTGTAATTTTATTGTATGTATCATATTATATTTGACCCTTAATTGCCAAATTTACCTTTTAATGTATTAACAAAAAAGTATATCATTACAATTCATATTGAATAAATATTAAATGGTCTTATGAACTAAATTGGGAACCACTAATTACAACTATTTAATAATTTTTTATAAATTCTTAACACAATTTTGGTATAATTTAATTCAACATTTAAAGGAAAAATTATGACCAAATATAGTTTCTCACAAAATTCATTTTTTTATTATAACATGTTTTTATACTATATTAATATATAAAGTTTCTCTTATTAACCATAATTTTTTTATTTTAAATACAACCAAACTATTTAATTTTTCAAAAAATAATAAATAGAACTTGACTTTGAAAATAATTGAAAAGGTATTAAATTTTTTAAATTAAATTGGTTTTTTCACTATCAACTGAAAATCAACCATTTCATAAAATTAAGAAAACATCACCTTATGATAATTATGATATAATGAATTAATGAATTAATTTAATTATATAAAATACATTTTATAAATGTTTCAAAACTTATGTATAATATTTTATCATAAAATGTAATTAACAACATTTTTTAAGAATACATATTTTTTGAAGAATAGAATGGCTCAACTAAAAATCGATCCCTAATTTACTAAGATTTAATAAATAAATTTGTATTTATTGGAAACATTAGATATAATTAAAAGAGTATTTAATTCTATGTATACATTACAATTTGATGGAAAGGTTATTGTAGTCACATTTAAATAATAATATATCACAGATAATTTACCTTCAATGTTCCATATTTTGTAGTATATTAAACATATTATTCGTTATATAAAAATAGATATTCTAGTTAAGATGAAGGAAAATGAACAGGAAATGGTAAGTATAATTTTTTAAGATTGATTTTGAACAAGGATAATTTATATGGTGTTTAAAAAATTATTGTCCATTATTTTGACGAGTTCTTATCTAAATCTTTATAGAATGAATAATATTGTGTATGAGTAATAAATACAAAAAATACCAGAAAAATACCAAGAAGTAATTGTGACTATACCTTAGGTTATAAATAAAATAAAATTATTAAGAAAACTCTAGGATATAATATTTCAAAAAAATTATTGAATGAAATGTAATATCTACTTATGGTGTGGGATATATGTCTACATTATGTAACATTATAGAAAAAACATGAGAATATAAGTTTGAAAAATCAATCTATAATAAAATTTCGATACAATCTATGAATGAAACCGAATAAATTTTTTAGATAAACAAAACTATGATGTAGAATCTAAATTTAATGAGTGGTTACCAAGAAGTATTATCCAAGGATTCTTGATAAGCCATGTTTATCATTCAAGAATGTTATTAATTATACTAAAATTTTAATTTAATTTTTTGCCTTCCAAGTAAATAATATTATAAAATTGGTTCAAAAATAAAGGAATTAAAATATTTTTCAATATTTTTTATAAATATAATTTTCCATGTGAAGAAGACTGAAAATTGAAAGAGGACCATGCTTCGCAGATATTTTTTAGTATGTGATATCAAATAAGGAGAAACAATTAAGTGTTATCATCAATAAAATGATAAAGATAATGGAATTTATAAATCAAGTAGAAAGTATCATCCTCATTTATATCATTAATATTAAAATGATAACCCACCTTATTCACATATATTATTATGTTTTATTCACTATGTGTATAGAATTTGAGATTATGGAATTGATTTAGAATATAATAATCCTAGTAATATTTTTTTATGATAAATATATCATTAAATTCTTTGATTGATATATTTTTATCTCATTGAAACATTAAATATTTACCAATGGATTCATCCATTTCATATCGATGAATATGAATCATGATAAAGATATATTTTATTTTATTCCTCAATGTATAGTTAATATGATAAGTGACATGAATTTAATAATTTCATATTAACCATGAATTTCATGTAAATGAATAGGTTAAGTAATGATTATTATTATTTAATGATGTATACCATGCACTTTTCAGAATATCCCATGATGTGATTCTCACTCAAAAAGTCCATTCATGATTGAATATAAATGTATTACCATATGAGAAGATTAATAAAATTGGATATACAAGTACTAAATTATTTCTTATCCACAAAAGTATGGATATCCTTAAAAAACATTTCCCATTCAAATGAAGTTGTGTTTAGAGACTCCCACAGGGAGTTGTCTATGAATTTAACATGCTACTAAAAATGGGTATTGAAGTCATGAAACCCATTCTTAATATCCCCTTATAAATTTTTGTTACGACAAAACACATCATAAAAGGACACCATATAGCTATGGGTATATTTTTTTTATATAATTCAATTTGAAATATCGGGGTTCCAAAATAGAAATTCAGAACAAATTATATGACTATTTTAATTTAGGAATCATTTATGAATGAAAGAAAATTGGAAATATAAATTTATTCCAAAATCCAATGAAGGTATATGTATGGATGGATAATTTATCCAATAATAATGTCTACTAATTCATGTAGATACCTTGCAAAAATGATATAATGTAATTTTTGGATGAATTCATCATTTTTTCACAACACATGATTCAAATTATTTTAATGTAAAAGGCATATTTTTTATCCTCCCTTAAATAAGAATCGCATTCCTAAAGCATCTAGTGGATAATGGGACAGTACCTCATTAATACAGAATTCAATAAAAACATTCATTGATGGAATAATTCCTTCATAATTCATATTTCACTTCTATGAACCGATATTAGTTATGGCTCTAGGATAGTAATTTTGGTCCCACCCTATAGTGGATTTGTGAAGCATTCATCCCTCGTGAATTCTTAATGAATGAATGTAATCTATATGTGTCCTCACATTTTATATTGAAATTACCCATGATCGAAGTATAAATACCCCATAAAAAATCAAAATATACACTATAATAGGGAGAGGGTATTTTATTAAATGTATTTTGAGACACCCAAAGGTAAATACCAAGATTGAACTATGTTGTGGGTGGTCCTCTATGAGGTAGTGTGGTCAAAACCCTCTAGGAATAAATCGCATGAAGACTCTTCAAAATAATGTCCCATGGAGGCCCTTCGTGAAATAATCACATGAATTTTACCTATAATGTTTTTCACAATATTGTTCCTTGATAACTTCTCAAGTAAAGTCCCTATATGAACTATGTTTATAGATACCCATTTACAAATCCCTGCATGATATTCCCTATGATGACAACCTTCACAATGTGTTATAATTCTAGACCTTTGTGTTGTCCCTTTTTGAAGTGATATGTACCCATCCCTATAGAGACTCATATTATAAATAACTATATATAAAGATCTTTACAGACTCCCTTATTGAATGTTAAAATTCACATCTCTATTGGGAATCCATTCATGATGTGAGATGTGGACATATCTATGTGGATACCCTATTTAAAGAAAATCTTTTTTAGCTAACTTTGGACTCCCTTCAGGTATCACTATAATAACATCCCAATGAGGACTCTCTTTGTGATGATTTATAAGACTCCACTATATGAACATCACAACCTTAGAATCCCCAGTGGTCAATACCATAGGTAATAAACCCCAACACCATCATTTCAGATCATATACATGATGCGCTAAAAACCATTTGGATCAATCCATTCACTTAAATTACCAACCACATGAAATATACAGTTTCAAACCATTAACATTATAGATAGATTCATGTATATTTCTGATTATAATAACTATTACTCTATCATCAATCCTACACAACTCCTTGACTCAAGATACTACTCATATCTTATAAAAAATAACTTATGTCAAAATACTTCTTTTTTCCACTGTGGACATCCTTCTATGTGTAATCCTAAAAAAACATTTACAAGGCTCATTTATTTTCTAATGTATATTTGGATAGTCCCAATGTGTAAGCCCCTTTTTGTCTTCTATTTTCAACCCCTTCACAGTACAATATTCTTATCTGGGAAGCATCATTGTGTAATCCCTTCTAAATCTCCTATTATAAAAAATCATGAAATATTATTTATTTATATTATCTATTGTTTTCAAAAACAATTAGGAATAATATGAAATCCAAAATTTTTAATACTTGAATTTTCATATAATTTCTTAACAAATGTTACATTGACAATCTTGAAGGATCTTTTTTAGTTCTTATGTCATGGAAAAAAAATACAAAATACATTAATTACATAAGAAAAACATAATCACAATAATTATAAAATTTTATTAAGTACTCTTCTATTCATTCATCAAAGGACACCTTGCTATAAATAAATTCCTAGGGATATAAATAAATATAAATGGGTGAGCATAAATCCCAATGAAGGATAAACAATTTAAATGGGACATGATAAATCATTATGGATAATACCTGAGGAATAACAAGATTGAATTATACTAATTTAATGATACAAAAAATTTAAAATTTCATACAATATAATAATGATCCATTCATAGAACAAAATTATTGTTTATGACCAAGGTTTCATAAAACACAATCACCAGGGTTATTTACCATGGTATTGAAAATAATGTAATATCTAGGTATTATTTCCTTACAAAATGCATTGGATTGATATTTGGGTGCGACATTTTATTTTAGTCATTATTATTAGCCACATTAATCACAATAAATTATTTTATCAATAACATGATGATAATAGAGATTCGGCTTTATATGAAATTATTTAATGCATAATTTCATAAGGACATAAAAATTACCTAATTTTTATCCCATGAAAATGAAATAAGATTTCTATAAATATAAATTGAAAAATGAAAAATTATAGTTACATATAGGTTAATTACCATGGATTAAGAAGAGTTTCCAATATTCAAAATAATATAAGATTTTATATAATATGGGTAAATTCTAGAAATTAAATTGTTAGCATGAAAACATAAAACATATATTAGGGAAAGGTTATAATGAGAGAGAATGGTGATTTCCCATATATAAAAAGTATTTTAGAAGTAATGGTATAATATAAAATAGTATAAATTTTTTTTATTTCTACACATAAAAAATATACCACATCAGAGGTACTTGAATGGAAAGAGGAATAAGAGAATTCCCTTACCATGAATAGTATCTCACCAGAACATATAGTTGAAAACATAAGACCTTTAATCCACAATTAATGGACACTATGTGATGAAAATTACCCAAAAAATCAGAATAGTAGATTTTAAGAGGAGAGGAATGGTTGTGCCAGTTTTTATTTATAGTAAAACGGGAATAATTGTTTAATAATATATAAATATAGGTATTTGGCTTCTTGATTTTGGAGAATTAAAAACTATTGGATTGAATATGGGTTTTTCTCATGGTTTTTGGAATATATGTTATATTTGGTATTTTTAAGCTATTATAACCAGAAATTTTTTTGATATTACATTGTGTGTCGAAATGTATATTTTCCTGATAATATTATTTTTAAAATTATAATTCTTATTTTAGACATCAGAATTCCATTTATAGGTTTGGAAATTAATTTAAATCATTTAAAATTTATAAAATATTTAAAATAACCTATTTTTTGGCCATGTATTATGTTCACATCACTTTTACATCAGTATTACATACATAAAAACGGCATAAAACATATCAAAGAAAGAAACCTATATTTTTACTATTTTTTTGAAAAGAAGATTTTTCCTGAAAATAATGAAAACTTTTTTTAATCTATTTCAAAATTATATATTTCAAGGATATTATTTATTTTATCAAAATAATTTCGTATGTTTTTTAATATTATTGTTTAAATAAAAAATAATTTTTTGTATAAAAATTTCAATTTTTATGATACAATAAATATTTTAATGCTTAAATAAATTACATAGAACATACTAAAATTAAAATTTCATTTAAATGAAAATAAATAGTTTTTCAATAAAAAATTTCAGGAATATTATATTTCATTAACAACAATTTTTGTTATAATAAAAGTATATATATTTTTAGAAAATACAATTCTATATTATTTTTATCCCAAACATATATATCAAGTTCATCATATATTATTGTGTATTTTGTTAAATAAAATTATACATAAAATGGGATTGAAGAAATAAATATTTCATTTAAAAAAATTAGCTAATAACTTTATGATAATATTTTCTAAATAAATAACCTGTTATTACACTAGCATATTCCCTAAGGGTATGGTTATTGATTACAGTAGTTTCGTGGGGTGGGTTAGCTATCATTGACCTAGTGGTGATCTCCTGTGACATAAAATTCACATGAAAATGAATTAATTTAATCCTCACTTGATGAATCCCTTTTTGGGTTTTGTTATGGGAAATCCCCAGTGACACTACCTGCCTCCCAAGTTATAATAAATGTTATTCAAAATGCATGAATCTATAGGGAGAGAAAATCATTTCTCCTAACTTCATCAGTTACCTTTTTTGATCACCCTTTGTAAACACTAATTCCACGAGTATCATTATTACTAGTGTTCATAATACCCAATGTTCATATTAACCAATGGAAATATTAACCAATGGTATGTTTTTTTAGGATCATATGAATCAACAATAATATAGGATAATGTTCATGTAATGATTAGATCCCAATGGTATCTTTTACCCTATAGTCTATATATACTCTATTATTCATCAACATCTACCACATGATTCCCAACATTTTATAAAATTTATTTTATAATTTAATTTATATTTATAATGATTATTTTTATTTAAAAATATTCATTGAATGTTTAATCATCTTGGAAGAGATCGATCATATGGATTACACCATTATGTGATTGCTACATTTTGGTTTTTATATCCTTAAACTAGTCTTAGATATTATAATTAGTATTACTAAATAACATTTCTAAATTATTTTTTAATATCAATTGCTTTTAAATAAAATGAAAAATATAATAATATAATCACTTGATACTGATGAATTGTTTTATTAATCATAAACCATGTTTTTAGACTCCTACCACAGAAGTGATCATAGAGGTTTAATTTATAATTTCATATATTAATTGAGATGTGTATTAGAAATCACCTAGATGAATTTTCCACATCACTTAAAATTTCATACCATGTGTCCTTATTGCATAACATTATTCACAATTCATCAGTCATAACATACTACCACACACTATGTAACTCAAACAATGGGATATTTATATCAGTTAATCAATATAAATATGATGCCTTTCTGAGGTTCAATCACAATATTATGTAAAATATCATTTTTCCTATGTGATGAGCATAAGATGACCAATTTTACACTGACATAAGATACTTTTCATATATCCCATATATTCACTATGAGTTGAGATTATCATACCTATTTCACAAATACACATAATTGGTATACTGCTTTGGGTTCCTCTATTTTTTTATTGTATCATGTGTAAGACTTAACATGAGTTAGTTGTTGCTTATATGGAGACCTTATCATACCCATTTGATTGGGTTGGGATTATTAAATATTTCAATATATGGTGATGCTCCACTGATCATGATTAATGTTCCCTTTATGATTATCGTAAGACCCCAATGTGAAAATAATTTTACTCCTTTTTGTTAAAAAGTTTAAGGTTACTCATCTTCCTCTAGTGATAATCCTTAGATGTCCCATTTTCTGTCATGTTATGATCTTGAAATTACATCATTGTCTAAAATGGGAAAATTAAATTAACCCCCCAAAAAGGTGTTACACACTATCATATATTACACTATTTGGTAAACCAAAAATTGAAAAAATAGGATATAATGGACTATAAATAATTCTGACACGATCAATTAATAGGAACCATTTACCTATTCATTTTTTCACGTGAAATTAAACTTCTTAGAAGTTTTCTTAATCCAATGACCGTAAATTCTAAGTTTTATCCAATTAAATTGAACCAAACTATGTTTTTTCATGTTCCCTTAATAATATTATATTAGAATACCTTCACAACATCATGATCTCATTATCAAAAACTTCAACTGCATCCCTATAAGATGATAAATCCTAGAGTGTATAGATGAGTCTATAAACCATGCCATCTCTAGTAAATAAGATAAAAATGATGTTTCTATGATATATAAAATTTATCACATCTAACCAAGGATTAAATCATATACATCACATTGGATTAACCATTATTGTTCATTTATTTGGGAATGATAACAAAAATATCATAATTCTACTCGGGAGTCTCATAGTATGCAATAACTACCCCCACCATATGGTGGATGTTCCTCACCTCGCATCATATTAACATATATGTTTTATAAATAGAAACTATTATAAAACCTTAAAAACTATATAACATTGAAAAGAAGTTATGTGAATATTTCTTTGTCAAATATTCATGGATGAGTGAGAGATTTTGGGAGTCTCTAAAAAATAAGGATAATCGCTTTATCCAATCATGTTTTAGATTAATAAAATATGTTTTAAAAGGGAGAGTTTATATTGAAGTTAAATACAATATGAAGGGGATGTAAACTTCTTGAAATTCCATGAATTTTATGTTTTTCTTATGTTTAGTACATGTTAAAAAGTAAATCTAAAATCAATTTGAATATCCCCTATAAAGAGAAATATGAGTTGATATCACATGTTGAATATTTTGATGGATATATTTGATGTATAATATTTTGAATCTCATTTTATAAAAAAATCCATATATAACTTATATTTTATTAATTTATTTCCAATTTATTTAAATATATGATACCCCTTTCCCTAAAGTGTATCTTGTTTGACTCCGAGGTTATGATTAAAATAATGGTAAATTCATGTAATTAGTAAAATTTTCCTTTACCCTTTCATCATTTAAATTTTTATTAATAGAGGGATGAATTATTTTTTTTAAAATGATGGTTTTAGAATTTTTATGTATAGATACCCATTTATTTTACACATTTCATTGCAACATTTTTAATATATACATCAAATAAACATACCCAATGATCAAGAGTCCTACTATATCATGATGACTATGTTTATAATACCTAAAAAAATAGAAACACAACATAAATATTTTATTCTTCATTATGACCTAATAAATTCCTTTTTATTCTAAAACAACTGTTGATAACATAAAGAATACATAAATTAAATGGTTGAGTAATAAATCCCAGTAAGAGAATAAACACGATAATGAATCCTAACATGTGAGTAAAACTAAATAAATTATATCATCATTGAGGAATATAATTATTAGTCACATATGAGAATAATATAAAAAACATGGTAGCATAATTTGATGGAAACATTGAGTCATGGAAACAATATAAAAAAACTAAAACCAATGTCACGGAAAACTTCTAAGATATTATTACATGGTGAATAAATTCCCATCGTGGTTTAGGTTTATGCCGTAATACAATATATACCATATCATGAGAATAAAAATTACCTAATTAATTGGAGTTCTATCATGGTGAACCAATCATAAGGTTCGATATTTTCTTATTCCATAAAATTAAATCAAGCATATGACATGAACCTGATATTTACCCATTAAAATAATTCATTAGAGTAATCATTACTGATATTAGAATCAAAGGATATATCATAAATATTCCAAATAGAGGAATAAATTTAATATTTTGTGCATTTATATCAGAGTACATAATCATATATCTTAGTATATGGTGTTTATTTGAAAAAAACATCTTAAGAAAGGGTAGAAAAATGGGTATAGAAATGAACTTTAATAATGGTGTTTTAAAGAATCAAGTAAATTATTTTAGATAAATAATAATTTTGGAACTTCTATTGAAACCCAATGGTAATCAAGAAAGATTATACATATAATATAAAATTATTTAATGATATAATTAATGGGCTTAAGTACTATAGATAAGTGATAAATAAATGTATTCAGGATTAGAAAAGATCTATTTAATCATTTTTTATTTTAAATAAGGTGTTTTAGAAATTAATATAGTGCATGTATCACCCTGTCGAAGGTAGATAGAATAATATAATAATAAATTTAAGAGAATTATTTATTGATTTTATAAAAATTCAATAACATCCAAGTGAGTTATAGGTTGAGTTAGAGAGAGATAGGTCACAACCCAAAGAAAATGGGTTGTTCAGATAGATCTGACACCATATATTAAAATTCATTTTGATCATGCACTTGGTTTATTAAATGATAAAATTAAATTAATTAATAAACTATTTCAAAAACTGGTACATATATATTTTATTTTTTATATTGATATTATATTCATTTGAAAAATTACATTCAGATATAAATATTACTTTTCTTATTCTATGAGTCTTCATTTCATAGTTCCATGGTTGAATCCCCGATGGATAATTATTGAAGTTCCTTTTAAAAGTGGAAAACAAATCCATAATTGAAATTAAATTTCATTAATGTTTATATAAAAAAGAAATTTTTATCAAATATCATTATTTTTTATGTAGATATGACACAGTTAATAAAAGAATTAATGTTATGTGGTTAGTTCATTTAGTCCATTTTACGAACCATCATGAACTAAAATTGTTTTATTTTACTAAATTATTATTATAAAATTAATGAAGATCTATTAATATGTATTATATTTACTATAATCAAATTAATCCACAATATTGTTTTTATAACTATCCTTAGAGGAAGTGCAGAAAAACAATGAATGATGTTTGTTGAGGCGGTGAACCAAAAATTTTGTAAAAAAATTAGTTTAAGAATATAAATAAGGGAATGTAGAAGATAAATATTCCAACAAAACAATAACATTCCATTATAATATCGATATTGATGTTATTATTTATTGGTTAATGGAAAATACATGTGGCATGTAAAAGAAGAATAAAATTTTAAGAGGTTAGAAGTGAATTTTACAACTTCATTTGGTTGTATATTCTTATACCCCTAATGGATCATTTAATTGGTATATTGTTGAGAAAAACAACACCAGGACTTTAGGGAGAGGATTGGGAATATATTTGGGTATGCACTTTTCGTGCTCCAAGTCTTAGATGTTCTGAGGAGAATGTTTAATAAGGAATAGAATTTATAAGGGGAGGAGAGGGGTTATTTTGAATATTATATTAATTAGTTAATTAATGTCCATACATCATAAATGACTCAAAAGATTCAGGTGTTTGGAGTATAATGTCAAATATTATATTCTATTTTTCACTATTCACCAAATATTCCACTATTTAAAAAATTATAAAAATTCACCATAACCATTATTTTATAAATATATTGAAAACTTATATCCATTTATCAAAATAATTTTCAAAATATGGAAAAATATAATTTTAAATTAAAATTACCATTTAATTGAAAAAACTAATTTTAATATTTTAATAAAAAATTTAACCCTTTTGAAAAATTAATTCTAATCTCATTAAATTATATTATCCTTCTAATAAAACATAATATTATTTTATAATACCATTTTGTGAAAATATTATTAATTTCAAATCTTTATAGTTGTTATAAATGTTCAAATAAAACCATTATCATTAAAAAAAATCTAAACATTTATTTTATCATTTAAAACCTTTATTTCATTGTCTCATTATATAAATATTCCATGTTCTTATTTTTATAAGACACATAAATATTAGTTAACACTTCAATCGGTAGGGATTCTATTATAATGGTATAGTTAGAATTCTTATTTGTAAGAGTATTATTCTAAAGGTTAGGATATTATTCCAATGGTTATATTACTTTTCCAATGACAATATTTTTAATGGTAATATGGGTTCCCCAAATTTTATAAATTATTAATATTTCATTAATTCTTTATTCATATCTATTTTATCACAATGTTATACATATATATTTATTTTAATTTTGAAAATGAATATTCCATTACAAATATTCTTCTTCATTTCGATAATATTTTTAGTTAGTGCAATTATTCTATGGGATCGAGTCGATCCAAATTTTCATATTATTGTGATATGCTTTTCTAATTTTTCTGTTCTAAAAAACTTACATTTTTATGGTAATATATATTCTATATATATAATATTTGGATTAATACAATATAGTTTACTTAATTTCATTCATGTGATTTGTTTTCATTATATAATATTATATTAATATATATGACACATTTATATATCATAAAGGTAAATAGCATTGATAAAATTATGTATCATTATATTCCTCCATCTATAACATATTTCTCCCTCAATATTTTTTTAAATACTGGGTCAAAAAAATGTGTGGGTACATTTTCTTCATGGCTTCGACCAGTTCCCCCCTCAATTAATTACAATTATAGATTCAACATAGGAAATATTATAATAGATTTTTCTTCTTGTGTAAAGTATTATCTTTATTATCTAATATCATTATCAAATTCTCCTAATAAGATAGATCATTTTCTAGTTTTTCTAACTTTTAATTTAGTAATTATGAGGAATATTGATTTTAATTCCTCAATGAGGATATGTGGAATGTATGATATTCCTAAGAACAGGTTTTGTGGGATTCTTAATTAATATATCATGCTTCCAATTCGATCTAAAATATCAAATCATTTGATGTACATGGTACTTAGCATTCCCTTATTACCAAATCTCAGGAATATATTCCATGTATATAAATGGAGAAACACATTAACATTTTCCTTGATATTCATGTATCTTCAATAATTTTCATCATATATCTTCTATTACTTTTGAGAAACCATGATGTGGTACTGAAACATATTGGCCTTTCTTCAATTTCCTCAAACATTTTTGTTCCAATCTACTTCTTTTTAGCCACATCATCCCAAAAAAAATTATTTCTACATGTAATTCCAAAAATTTCATCATATAAATAAATTTTGATTCTTGATTGTAGATATTATTATATAAGAACTAGAACATATGAATCTTATGATCTCAAACTCCTTTTATATCCATAGAGCATGTTATCAACATTTCTATATGTGTTTGTTTAGTCTTGTCGAATTGTATATTGGTTTTTGGGTGATAATCCATAGTAAATTTGAACTTAGTATTTAGGTAATTTTTTATAAATTTCTGAAACATGATGGTAAATCAGTTATCTCAATAACATACAATCGATAGTATTGTTCCATATAGTATCCCAGCTACTATGATGTATATATTTACATATTTATTGAGTGATATGTAATCTCTGTTTTTAACGAAATGACAAGATATTGTTAGATGATGTACCACAACATGTAGATAATTATTTCATCTTGATGTCTTTGATGGGTGAGTGCTAAAATCCATGGTGATGTTATCATTTCTAATTATGTATGTGAATGGGTTTCATCATCAAATTGTAATTTTTCCTTTCAGCCTTAACCAATTGACAGAAGTGGAACTTTTATTTTTATTAAGTGATATATTTTTTTTATATTCTCCCACTATTAGTACTCTTATAGATTCAAATAAGAGTGATGTCGATATAAGAAATGTTGATATTCATTAATCAAAAAAATATAATCATTCCATAAACATTAAATATATCATAATGGATAATAAGTAATTATTTATGAATTTCTAATTTCCTTGGATGATTTTTTCAATTCTTATCCTAGATGATGAAATAGATAGTAAATACACTTCACTATGTTTATGAATAGAAACTATTAATAAATTAATTTTCCTTCCTAGTTATCCTTCATTAGATGGTTATTATTAATAAAATTTCATACTGTTAATATCATTAATAAGTTATTAAATCTATATTTCTATAATTTTAATCATATAACAATTATTTTTATCCATTAATATAATTCATAGAACAATATATGAAATGTGGTAATGAAAATTGGAAACATTGATCCATAGATGTGGTAGTACGCACAAACACTTGGATTATGATTTAATTTTTCATGGAACACAAGAAAGGGAAAATATGTTTCTTTAATCCATAAACATAAACATTTCATATTTATCATACTTATTTATTAAATTTAAATTTTAAGCAAAATAAAATACTTTTATTCTAGTAGGTTGTAGACCACACATACACACAATTCATATGCATTTCAACTTAAAAACATGAACATAATGTTCAAACATCAAAACCTTGAGCAATGACATAAAACATGGCAGTACATAAGGCATATATCATAAATAAACGTAAATCATGATAAAATAGCATGGGAATAAAACATGTAATTGTGGAATCCGTTAAGCACATTATATGATTTCCATAGTAGCCAAGGCATTACTGCCAAGACCATCTTAGTGGACAAAGTCCCTTTCTAAATTGAGTTCACTCCTCATTCCAGTCATGTATTACTGAACCGGTTTAACTTTCCATTCCAGCCATGTCTATCTCATGAGATATAAATCTTTACCCAATGCATTAGAGGGAGATATAGGACCCACCCATCTCATAATGAAATCATTCTTACGTGTGCCACAACATAAACATAAAGCATTCATAATAACCCAAAGAATAAAATGGGTTTCATAAACATCATCCCATCATAACATAATCCACATAAAACAAATGGATATCATTTCCTCATAAGAGAAGTGAAACCATGTAAATCATAGATACATTATACTTGAAACATACAAATATGAAATAATGTCATCTTAGATGGAAAATGGTTTTGATAAAACACTTGAAATAAATTCTTGAGGAAAATATCCTTTATTATTCAAATTCAGTTTCTTTTCACAAAATTCCATGAAATTTTAAAAGAAAAGGATTTTGTTGAAAATAGTCATGAAATTTTGTAGAGGAAGCTTCATTGAAATAATTTGTTATGAAACCGTAAAAATCTGTTCATGCTGTATATGTTAAAAAAAACATTCTCATCGTACCTTTCCGAAAAAGTAAAAAAAGTTCCTCGTATGGTAAACAAAATAAAGATTCCTTCTATAACATGTGGTATGATTCGTATGTATCTGAATATGATTGGAATAGTTATCCCTTACCTTATGTCTGATATGCTTCGTATGTATCTGAACCTCCTCTTCTTCAACGCACCTCCTTTAAGCTTCCTCTTAAGGAATTACAGTTGGTCTTTTGAGAAGACCAGAACCTCCAGAATGTTTCTGTGAAAGTGGAGAAGAGAAATGGCCAGGGTTTGGCCGAGCTTCAAGGATCAAAAGGGTGTGAAGGAAAGAGGGAAGGGGTGCCCTTTTATAAGGGAGGAGAGGGGCACCTTTGGAAAAAATTAAAATATTATTTTATAATAAAGTGATATTCGGTTTATAATAGCTCCAAATTGATTTATTTATAAGCTAAAGTGGGTATGGGTCAAAATCCTCTCAACCAATAGGTATTAGACAAGTTTAGGTTACTATTGTAACTTTATCTTTTAGATTTAACTCTAAGTTAAATAATTTAACTTTTACTGTGTCTTCTTTTTTTCATACACTATATGGGTAATAAACATACTATAACCAGCCAAACCAACCCCAAGTAGTTCATTATTAATATATATAACCTTATCTATGTCATTTTTCATAACCTTATATTTTTAGGAATATAATAACAATTAATAATATAATATTTGTTTTAAAAACAATTTTATGTCAATTTTGCCACTATTTGGTAATTATTTTTCTTTCAAAATCATCACAGCATGATTAATTAGAAAAATGATAATTAAATCAATGATAACATGTAATAGTAACCAATAAAATTAGTTTAATTCATAAAACCTCTCAAATTACAGTTATTTGGGTATTTATAATATCAATTATTTTAATATTTCATTATTTAGGTAATTACTACATCATCATTGTGTCATAAATAACTTATATTATTTGATGTCTAAAAATTATAAATAAAATACCATTAGGTAGGAAGTTTTTTTATATTTCTAATGAACATTTATAATCGAATTTATATTATTTATAACTCTATATTAATTTTTTTTTTGATATTAAACTATGATTTTAACTATTTTAACTCTTTTTTAAATAAAATAATATTAAATGTCCTAATCTAATCTAAGTGGACCTAAATGGTCATATTTTATTCCTAAGTTTTTTTTCCGTCGAATTAGAATTATCCAATAGAATTGGGACATGTTTTATGGTAATAATAATATCATTTTTACCCTTATTTACCCTATTTACTTTTAACCGTGGTAAATACAAGAAAAAAGATACTATTCACCAAAAATTATTTTTATTTTATTGAACCACATTTTAATCCTTGATATTAATCGTGTCTCTTGTATTTTCTAAATTCTACTCACAGAAGCGGTAGAATTATGTTTTATGTAAAATTTCAAATTCTCCTAGGAGGTGTGTAAAATACGGTGAAAAGTTCAATAAAATTTTAATATATCTAAAATTATTATAAAAGGACTCAAATGAATTTCATTGAACATATATAGGTATTATGTATCAATTTTTACCTAAAATAAATTTAATTAAAATAAATAATTATTTAAATAAAAAAGTCAGTTTTTATATAGTAACCCAGTGTTTTCACTATTCATCAAAAATTGAAAGTTCTTAGAAAAATACCAAAAATTCACCCTAGGCTAATTTCGATATTCCGAATCCAAAAATGAAGACCATATTGAAAGATAAAATTTATAAAATTTCAAAAATTGGATATTACTATTTATAACAACTATTTAATAATAATATTATAATAATATCTCGTTTAGTGAAATTTGGTATTGCGTATAACACACGCTATTGTGGAAGGTCACGGTTGCATGTAATGAAAGCCAAGTTAGGGTTGCGTGTAGTGAAAGATTAATTTTTTGTTGCATATAATAGAATCCAACCATATTTAATTTATACATTGAATATATTTATATATATACACTCAATGTTGCGTAAAATAACTTCTATCAAACAAACTTGAAATTGTGTATAACATGATCCAAGATTGGTGTTGTGTATACTACAAGCTCATACGGTGTTGCATATAGAACAAGGTAATTTTGGTGTCATGTACAACACAAGACATCAATGAAATTAAAAATAATAATTCTCATAAAATCTCAGGTTGTTACAGGCAAGACACCCTAATTGTGACCAAAACCCTGAGCACTGATAATCCTAGCTCTTTTTTATCAAGACTCATCCTAAAATAGCAATATAACCTGAAAACATTAACCTCCCTCTGATACCATTTTGTCATGAACCGGATCTGGTCGTCACTATTAGCGGGACCATATCCCGCCCATTACAAGACCCAAAGGGCATTCCCTATCCCCATGTGCTAGCACAAGTTCTCGGGTATCAATAACTCTAGTTTGGGACTGATTTACCTAAGTGTGAAGCCTAAAACATTAAAACAAGAAATAATAAGAATTTGAAATTTCCATGCCAAACAAGACTTAATCAAAAACTAGAAGTGAATAACAAGTTTTAAAAAAAGTACAAGAGGTCTAAATAATAATATAAACATAGGAAAGTCAGCCACAATAACTCCACATGACAAGGGTACATCCCCCTCATGTCGTCTCCACAACACCACACCATAGGAGGGAACTAACAACCTGGACCACCTTCACTCGAGGCTTTTCCTTTACCTGAGTCAAACATATTGAAGTATACTTAAACACAAGGGGTTTAAGTAGGATGTGAGACCAATACCAATATGATACCACCCAAATATTTCAAAGGTTATTCATTACAAAGTGAAAATCATGTAGTTTTACTGTGTAAAGAAAAATAACGATAAATTACAAGTAGTGCAACATTCAATTGAAAAAAAAATTCAAACAAAAACATTCAAAATATTAACACAATTAAATAATAAATTTCAGATACTATAAATTACATCCAAACACTCCCTAATACTAGGGTAAATACCTCAAATTAAATGATCACCAAAATCATGAACACTACTAGGACACTAGATAGTCTCGGGCCCCATGCACCACATACCTCGGGGTAATGTATCCAAGTCGCAATCATTTCCGATGCACGAGTCACCAGTAGGGAACATAACCATAACCTAGTTGTGCACAAAAATTATCCACATAGTTTATTTAGTGTTTTCATCATCAATTTTCTCAGTAAAATAGGGGAAAACCCATCAAGTTCACTAGATGTACAAGTACAAATTTTCCCACCTAGGCACCCAGGCTTATCCCTTTGTGCTTAAACAATTTCAGCAGGAAAGACAAATTAAATTTCATATAAAAACACTACTACCCATCACACACACAAATAAGTGTATCTATACACACATATTCCACTTAAAACACACAAAAATGAATTTTTATTTTCTATAAAAGAAACTTCTCAAAATATTTCCTTGTTTTGCACCCAAAACACATTGAAATATCCACATTGCACAACATGCGCAGACATACATGTCACCAAAACAAAAATGGATGCCCAATACCATTCAATATAACATAAAAATCTATGTTTGGGAAGACCTATATGAATCATGAAGAGATAAATTTATAAAACCATCATTTGCACACAAACACGGCACTTATAAATATTCCTCACAATGATTTCATAAACATTGGAATCACCTACCAATATGGTTAAAACTATGAATCCTTTGTGCGAAAACTCAATCGCACCATTATCGCACCTTAAGGAGGGTAGATCAAGACAAAAAAAATGAAAATTGGACCAAGAAACCCCAAGGATAAACCCTAGGTACAAAACCCTACACTCTGGGCATTTGGGAATTCAAAGATAAGATAATAACCCCAAGGAAAATTTAATGAAACCATGTGATAATTCAAATAATAATGAAGGAGACCCACTTACTTGAGAGATCTTGAATAAATCGCCCCAAATACACTAGAAGATGAATTTTCAAACTGCCAAAAATGAAATTGAGGTTGTAATATGGAAGATAATGTTAATTTTTTATGGAAATGGGAGGAAAATAGTGAAAATTAAGGAATTATGAATGAATCAAATTACCTTTTTAAATCTGGAATTGGGCTCACGGTTGGGCCAGAATTTTGAAAACCCACCATTTCCACCAAAATGCAGGGGAAACACCAAAATAATGCAAGAATGGAAATTAAATGAAACATACCTTTAAAATTTTTCATTTATGTGACACCCATGTATCTCCAAAAGTAAATAAAATAACAAACATCCTAGAAGTCCATCCAAGGTGTTACATAAAAACGAGGATGGGTATCACTCAATGCAAAATTAAAATAAATTAATCATTTAATTATAAATAAGAATAGTGGACAAGTCCATAAGAATGCCTCATCATAACTCATGATTAATGAAATAATATAAACCATGAACTTAAGAATTACACGCCATAAGAAAATTATACTTATATAGGGTCGCACCTGTTTACATTTTTTATTAAAGAATAATAAATGCATGTACAAAGTCATGCCATACAAATATTAAACAATTTAATTTATTATCTTCACTAATATTATACAATTATATAAAGGTGAAATGACATTGTATACCAATAACTATACATCTAATTGAGATTTTACATTTTAAATATTACCCAAACCAAAACCCTTTAAGAGGTGGTTTGTCCATCAGTGAGTAATAAGGGAGGATTCAATCTATTCTGTATCTCAACCAAACCACTTAATTAAACCATATTAATTTTAGAAGACAATATGCCTCATCGTGTGATTTTTTTAGTAGAAAAAAAATTCCTTCTTCAATAATTCATTTAATTAACAGACACTAAGGGGGTGGTCCACAGTTGGGATATAAACCTCTAATAGTTCAATTTAATTGTAACATTTACTTAGTTCAAGGAATTTGTGTCTAAATCATGAATTTAAAATTTCTAGAGGTGTTTTATGGAAGTACTAGAACACAACCAAATGAAATAATTTATAAAATAAAGAAATTTTAAGGGAACAGATATAGACCACCCGCATTTTACATTTGATTGTCCAATTATCCAATAATGAGGTAAGAATCAATCCAATTCGATATAATTTGATGAAATGGAAGAGAACCCTATAAATAGAGTGAATTGTATCGCATGAATATAGTGACAAATATGGGAAAAGATACCAATAATGGAGGGAATCGGAGTCGTATACTCACTAAAACACATCTAATGTGATAAACATCACTTGAAACAGAGGTCGGATAATGAATATCACTCCACGAAAGTTAGAGTAGAGGAGGAGCGTAATAGAGGGGATATTTTGTGCCAATAGGGTAAATAATAAAGTGGGATAAAATTAAAATGAAATAGGGATAAAATTTTCAAAACACCGCCTTCAAAGATTTGTATTGTTTGGTTGTACAATTTGACTTATTGGAGACCAATTGTGTGGTCTTCACTACCCAAATCCATGACCCTATCAAAGGGTTTTGTGATTAGGCCAGATTGTTTGAAAATCTATGCACATATCCATGTGTATCTACTATTTATGTGGAAATAATGGTGTAGTCTAGGAACACAGTTTTGGAAAACTGTGCTCAGCCTCTGCGGGTCGCCCCTTCACACCTGCAGCATGTCACATGGTTACTCTATCAGGGTATTAATGTATAACCAAATCGAGACTCTTAAGAAAAGATTCCAGATGGTTGAAATTCATGGATAAACTAAGCATGCTCCAACTATGCGCCTCATTATTAATCTCAAAAAATTGGTCCAAATAGAGCCCAATGCTCCCGATACTCAACCAAACTCATATGAAATCTCCCATGGTGTAAAAAATAACTTAAAACTACACCTTTAAGTGTTCCAAAGCTCTAATTTATATTCTGAGGATCAATTTAGATAACACCCATCCAACAATAAAAAATTAAAATTACTTTGGAAATTTTCCACATTTTAAAATAATTAGATGCTACAATATCTACACATTAGAATTTCACATCCCTTAGAATCCTTGGGGATAAATAGAAAAAATAACTAACATACTCGAGTCATGATGTTTCATAAAAATGTCAATGTTGAATTTCCAAAATCCCAAAGTACCTCCATGAATCACTTAAGAATATGGTATATAATCTGTTTAATATCAATGCAATGCTGGTATTCTAAATTGAAACATCAATATGGAGACTACCTGAGCCCTTATTATTTGAGACACCATCACCTCATTGTCTATTTTACTATCCAGCCTGTAGATATCCCCACCATAAGTTCTACCACTTAACATAAAATTTCAATCCATGGTACCTCCATTATCATAACATTCTATTTAAGCATCTATGTATATACCTAACTTTTCCCTCATCATGATTCCCATTTTCATAGAAGGGTAACTTCCCTTATGAAATAATTTAGACTATTTAGTCTAGATTTTCATGATAATCGTCTGCCAAAATTTTAATCAAACCCATATTAGGAAATCATCATGTAGGAAACGGTTCCTCACTAACATTATTCATCAAAACAAAAACAAAAAAGATAACATGTTGATCCACTTCCATACGACTATTATGAAAAACACTTGGATAACATGGTCAACACAACTCAAAACTAGATCTCAGTGCCTTTAAATGAAGGTTGCTAAAAAAATGAATTAAGCACATTCATCAAGGGCCATAATAGGCATCTAGTGACGTCTCTAGATAGAACATTCATTAATGTTCTTGTTCCCCAACACGTAAATGGTTGTATACCCTATTTAGCGCACATGAATCATCACCCTTAAAACATACTATATGAGTCTGAATGAGGTATAAGGTAGCCTCAAAATCACCAACTAGTTCTCAAGAATCTCATCAAATTTATCCCATACTCTGGCATTTAGAATTGAGATATCGGTACATATCTTAGACATCGTCTCATCATAACACAGACTAAGCCCAATGGCAGTCAAGTCAAATAGTCGACTGGTGTCCATGAGTCCATCCCAGGTGTTCCTAAATGGGAACTATAGTATCTCTCAACACTAATCATTCCTCTATTAAAAACCTTGATCATGATAAGAACACCCATAGAGACAAATTTTCACAACAGAGAGTTCATTTTAATTTAGCTAAAGATATAATAGATGCTCTCTAAGTGTGTTATGGATGCTATAAAGATTGGGTACATGATCTTCACTAAGAAAAGTTTACACCATGAAGTTATAAAAAACTACCAAGAATACTCGATACCCTTCTATGAATGAAGTTATTGGTATGGTTACCCAACAACCATATCCAAATATAGGATGGAATTAGTTGAACAAACACTGGTTGATTTAAATTAGAAGTTCTTAGAAAATTATACTAATATGTCATCACAACCTGACCAATATGCCTTTACCACCCAAATAATTCCATGTTCACTCTAGAATAACCACTTAATTACATAAAAAAATTGAAATTTATTCATTTTTAACATAAATATACAACCATATTATTGTCATTCTTCCTCGCAAACATAGACATAGTTCAAAAATTTTGATCCCCATGGGAATTCAAAAGTGGATTTGACCATTATTTGTTAGTATTGAACCATTGTGTTCCATATATATGGAGGGATACATTAAAACATATTTAACTCAATTCACTCTATTTTTGGTGTTTCCTATTCATTTGTTAATGAATATGGAAATTCATTCCATGGAACACACTTCATTGACCATTGACCATGGGTCCTTGATATGGCCAAACACTTACTCCAAGTTCCATTAGAAAAATAAATATAACCCAGTTGATCACTAGCTCACTCAAATATATTACTTTAGGTGTATTTGTAACAGTATTACAGAGTTATGTTCACACACACCAAATCATTTGGTATAAAATCCAGATTAACCAGAACTGTGTTGTTACGACACTAGGTCTTTTTGAAACATCATCATGGGAATTGGGATGAGACATATTTATTTGAAATCTCTCTCAAAATAGCTTAGTGATGACATGATATCAAATCCAAACATCTCATGATTAGAATGATTACCAGAAAACTCGCACAATTCATTATACATTTTATCAAATCGATGTCTACCACATTTAACAAGGCATACTACCCCAAGATTTCACTCAAAAAATGAAACAAAATTGATACTATTAATAATACCATCATCCCTATGTATCTCGATATTCGATGGCCCATACAAAATATTTAATCTAGGTTCATGTTATCCTATAAAACTGTAAATCTTTTTGATGACCTCCTAATTTATCCTTTGTAGGAAAACAAGAAGTGTCACGTGACCTATTAAGCGGTCGTCCATTCTGAAGGAATGTATAACCCCCTCAAATTGAGTATTACTGGATCATCATTACTTTAATTGAGATTAAATTTGGTATGGCCACCTATACAACTAGTGTTTAATTTAAGAAACTTACAGTCTAACTTGGGAAAAATAATGCATGAATGGAACTACATGTCATAAATGGTTCACAGGAATTTAATAAGATTTTTAATTTATAAGGGTATTACCTACTATAAGATATCCCATTACCAAAACATAAATTATCAATCCTTAAAAGATTTCTGATGAATATTCAGTAGGCCCTACCACATATCTGTTATGTTCAATGAAACCTATGAAAAGTTATGCAATCTTATATGCATCATGCACATTCATTTTCTAAGGAATGATTAGGTAAACATTTAAAATACACTTACATGAGGGTTAAATATAAAGATCCATTTTAAGGTTTCATAAAAAAAATAATTACCCAAATTCACATTTAGATTCAAAAAAAAATCAAGGGCTCAGTTTCAAAACATCAATTACCGGTTGAGAAAAACATTTATATATGATACTTATTTATCTAAAGCCACAAGGCACACAAATATGTTATGTCAAAAAAATCCTCTACGCATTATTATTAAAATGAAATGTAGTCACGTTTTTGGAAATTTTCCTTTTATGATTCATCTCTAACATAATATAATTATCCATGAGATTTCATGAATGTTCTAGTTAAAAAATGTCAATTCCAATCTGTATTGGAAAATATCCTTTAGGTTGTAATTAGAATTACAATTAACTAAAGAATCATATAAAAACAGATCAAAATATATATACAAGACTTTTATTAATTAAATAGGGGACTAGTAAATTAATATTTAACCATTTTTTATATATAACACCATATATGTGGTGGCATACAATTTAAATAAGCATCCATATATATCATAAATATACCCTAATGGGGTTGAGTACTAAGGAATAACAAAAATAAAAGGAGACCTATGAGGGCCCCATTAATCAATTTTTAGTTCCTTTGAATACAAATTGAAACATTTTAAATCCTTTTAATTATGAAACACACATAGTGGGTTCATCCTATAATAATTTATCACTATCACTAAGCAACTTGGGTTGAGTAAATTCTATCTCATAACTGTAGTATGTTAAGACCGACCTAGTTTGGTCAAGTAATGTAATTGGTCAATAACAACCGGTTCATTTATGGTCAAAATTCATCAACTTTTTTATTTATACAATTTTCAAACCCATATATAATTGTTCAATTATATGGGTTACCATTTCCAAATTTTAAAATCTGCCATACAATTTATAAATTGAAAATTGTCTCCAATTTAATCGAAGCCAATTCGTTTAAAACCATGAATTCACTGGTCTATGGATAAAATATTTAATGATTTGTTAGTTATGGTTCCAACATATTTCTATATGGGAAAACAACATTTAGGTTTATGCTGTCACTTTAATAACCAATTATATAGTAAAAATATAATTGGACTTACTATCATTATAATTAAAGAATCAAAATATATACATACATGAAATCATGGAGAAATGTAACATAGAAAAGGAAAACAAAATAATCAATATTCATGGAATATATTAATTATATGGTACTATATAAGAAATAAAACACAAAATCATGGAAAACCACTCAATGAATGTATTATTTGTATCATGAATCCCACATGAAAGGGAATATACCTGGAATGCATATCTCTATGTGACAATAATGATTCATGTAATACTTTTAGTTACTATTTCATGAAAAAGGGTAAATCCTATAAATCTAAAAAATCAATGAACAGAAAAATATACACCAATCACTCAAGGTGAAATCATAGTCAACTTTAACAATGCATAGCACAAAAAAGTCCCAGACCCGGTCACATGGACTTTTCCCTCATGTGTGGGGTGATAAATCCCAAACAAAAATATTTTCCAAGTGTTGACACATTCATATTTTTCTAATTACCAAAAACAAACATTTAGATAAAGTCAATGAAAACACATCTGATACCATTTTGTATCACCCCTACCTAGGATCCACTAAAACTATGCACTGGGGCTATATGTTACATGGCCAAAAGGGAACCTCCCTATAAGCCAGAGGCTATTCACTAGAAGCAAGGAACTAATGGTGCTATGGTGTGGATAATATACCCTCATTATCAATGTATCACAATGGAATATTAATAAGTAATAAACATACGACAACAGAAGTATTAGAAATATGTAAAAAGTAGTGAAAGAATGTAATAGACAGAATAAACATGGCCAGTGAAAAATAAAACCATACATGCTTATATAAGTGATACTAAAAAATCCAAATAATTATATATAATGAACATAAATACGAAAAAATACATGAAAAAATAAATTATATAAATCCCCATGGGCGATCTCCATGATCATCTTGAGTAATGTCCCAATCTTGTGCTTCTAATTACACATGTACAATTCACAACACACGAAATAACTAAAGGACCAACAAACATGAGTTCTGCTCAGGTACCCCAAAACAATGGAGGCTTGAACAAGGTGTGATATATAATCAGTTGGCCACCACCAATGGTGTCAAAAGAATAATTCAGTCTGTGAATATAAAATACCTAAGTGTTCATGTATGATAGGTAAACAAATAAATAAATAAAATTAAACAAGTCAGATCAACAGTCTCTATACACCTGGTCATCTATACATACGTTGGGATAATCCAGAATACCCCAATCCATAGTAAAAATGTATAGATATAAGGTCAATATATATATATATATATATTTCTTTTGTATAAACATGGGGACATACTGGGATATCATAAGGACTGAATAAAAACATGAACTGAACCCAAGAATATTATAAGGATTAGAAGAATCATTCCTAATACATATATACTATAATTACATAGATCTACATCCAAGATGTATTAATGTTCTTAAAAAATGAATCCATGAATTTTCCAAGGTGATCCATAAATTTTA
The DNA here is from genome assembly GCA_963277665.1 of Viscum album. Lineage (NCBI taxonomy): Eukaryota > Viridiplantae > Streptophyta > Magnoliopsida > Santalales > Viscaceae > Viscum > Viscum album. The sequence goes on along the minus strand of OY728153.1, from coordinate 876,194,406 downwards.
ATCCCATGTATCTCTCCAGGAACACTAAAATTACCTGTCACCGTAAGAGTCTTTATGAGGCATTCCGTAAAAACGAATACCATGTATCTCTCTTAGAATGGTATAAATAAATAGCCCTCTAATCCCATAATAGGTATACCTCATATGTATAAAAATAACACCCACTTATCCCATCCAATGTCACTCCCTTAGGGAACCAGTATAACTCATGGGTATGTAAAACATCGGCTCGGTCAGATTGTACAAGGAATCCTATAAATAATCCAAGTATCACTCCCAGTTTAATATAAATCATGTAACCTGTGATATTGTCCTTGGAATTCTGTAAATAGGTAACCCATGTAATTCCCAAGGTACATACAATCAATAATAGTCTACAAGCCCATCCAATGAATTTTATAAAGATGAACCTAAGTATCACTCAATGCATAATACAATTCACATAATCATTTATCTTTAAATAAAATAACATCAATTTTTATAATAATTGCTTATTATAATTCAAGAATAATTAAATAAAGTGTTTTATGTACTTATGCATGCCTCACCACAACAAAAGTATACTTATAGAGGTCCACATCCATTAACCATTTCTATTTAAAGAATAATAAAGTCTATCCACTAATGTATTCCATATTTAATTTATCAATTTCATTTACTATCTTAAGGATTAGTTCACAATTAGATGAAGGTCAAGTGATAAGGTCTACCAATCACATTACGTCTAATTGAGATTATAAACTATAATCATTACACATACCACAACCCCTTGGGATGATGTTTGGTCAAAACGAAGTATGTGCGAAGAATTATATTTGTTTTATATCCTAACAGAACCATTTAATTAACCCATTATCATTTAAGATTATAATCCACATTAACAGGTAATGTTTTATTTGAAAATAGTTTATTTGTTAATAATGAAATTCAATAACACACCATAAGGGTTTGAACCATTTTAGGGTGAGAAACCTCCAACAATTCAGTTTAATTTCAACATTTACATAGTTCCAGGAATTTGCGTATAAATCATGAATTTTAAATTTTTAGAGGTGTCTCACGTAAATATTGGCACGCTACACAAACGTGAAAATTTTAAAATTATGAATCTTTGAGATATTATCAATATAAAATCTTCCATATACTTAGTATGGTCCACTCATCTAATATTGAGGCATGAATCGAGCCACATTGAGAGACATTGAATATATGGACAAACACCTTAGAAATTGGGTGAATTAGCTCACATGAAGATAAAATTGCACTAGGGAATAGAACCCAATAATGAAAAGAATAGGAGTCGTAGACTAACTGATACACTTCTAATGTGATGAACAAAACTCAAAATAGAGTCATTATAATGAAGATCGCATCGGGGAAGGAGGAGAGGGGATGATCCTCACAGAGGCACTTCTATAGGTGGATGGGAAAAAGAAAGGAGGGAGAAATTATAAAAATAAATGGGGTCAAATCGTAACCCCCCCCAAAGATCTTCATGGTTTGGACACATAGTTCAGATAAATTTGATTCAACCATCTGGGTTTCACTTACCTAATCCATACCACTTTTCAATAGGGCACACATCTGTTTCGAACTGTTTAAAAAACAATGCACCCAACCATGCAAATATACTAGTTCAGTATCACTATGGATAGTCTAGGCACATGGTTGTAGAAAACCATGTGTAGCCCATCTGGATCACCCCCGAACACCTACACCATGTGGAAAAAATTATACTAAAGGGTTTCATATTTAAAAATAGTTCTCCTTAAGAAATGGGACCACAAAGTTGACCCACACAGTTAAACTAACTATGTTCCAATCATGTGCCTCATTCTGATTCTCTAAAAATTAGTGCTTTCAGAGACCGACACATCCAAAACTAAACTAAAATTTCAAAACACATGCCAAGTTAAAAACCTCAACTAAAAAACACCTATATGTTTTCCAAAACATATATTTTCATTCCAAATATGAATTTAGGTAAAACCCATCCACCAACAAGATATTTCAAATTCATTCGAAAATATTCAACATTTCAAAAACATGTTATCTTACACGGCTGATGTATCCATTCATGAGGAATTTGATAAACTACTTCTTTACTAAGTACATGTAGAAACTATTTTCGATGAAAATATTCTAACATGCATCATTAAGAAATGGGTGATCCTTTCTTTAGGATCCTAGTATAGTGGAAGGGCCCTTTTCTAGTATGAATAAATTACCTTTTAGTAGTACATCAAGTGCAATTATTTCTTTACATGATCAAAATGTCATGTCCAATGAAACAATATATTACATGGATAGATAAAACACTAGAACAATGGTAAAACGGTCTTAACATATAATTTATAATTAATTTATGAGAATATAATGATTTATCTAAGCTTTTATTTCTGCATTTGTTGATGATCGAATAGAATAGGTCATGTATCACTATATTTATGCTACAAGATCTAAGTGAAAATGCCTCTTGCAGTGATCCAAACATGCACTACAATCCTGGTTTGACATTTTAGAAACACTTGTAGGTAGAAGAAAATATTTTAATTTCTTTCATTGTTCATGTATGATCGTAGTATTTCTTTTTGTGAAGCTGGTATAATCATTGGTTATCTCTCAAAATCATGTTGGAGGAGGATGATAGAACATACTCTAGGGATTGATCCAATATTCCCTTATTCTTTGTGAACATGAAAAGTGAAATAGAAAATTCATATAATTATATATTTAATATATCTAGTTCAGGGCTACCAAATTTCACATAATCCCTTAACTATTTATGATATTATTAATTGACCCAAAGTCCCTTAATATTTTTTATCATTAATGACATTACATGTGAAAAAAATTAATAATATAAATAAATATCAATTTGTTCTAATTTGAAAATTAAAACTGTTCTACATTCCCTCATCAACATTTATCAATCCTCAAATAATTAATTATTAATTAAAAATATCAACACATTTTCATTATAATAAATATCAAAAATATTTTATTCGAAAAACATGAAAACTAATTTTAATTATTTATTATATAACTCACATTATTTGTTCCTATAAATTGTTAATGCGTTGCTGGGATCAACCAAATATAAAAAAAAATATAAGTTATTCTTAGCTATTAATTTCCTTACTTGAATTTAACAGATATTATATTTACACATGGAATGTGGACCTACCATCCTATTTCTTAGTCTAATTAAACATAACCTCCTAAAGTTCAAGGTTAGTATCTTGAAACACTCCAAGGAATAAATAGATAATAAATCTATCATAACAATGATGTCTATCCTCCTACGAATTTTTACTATATAACATAATCATTTTCTCAAGATATATCTAATCAAGCTAGTTTTGTTCTGGTGCCATCAACCTATATATGTGATTTGTATTTCATTTACATTACTAAAATAATCTCACCAAAAAAACACCATGTACATGAATTTATGAGGGAATTTGTATTCCATAAAAGGCATAAGATATCAAATTCAACTATAGGATAGAAGGTATAAATCATCTGTTATATAATTCATTAATTTTTTTCACTCGTGATTCACCAAATATACCATACATCATAGGAAATTTATATCATCATAGTTTCCCTCAAAAAATCAATGTTTATGATTTTGGATATCAACTAATGATAATATTAAAATATAAGGATCAATACAAGCATCTACATATAAGAACATCCAATTAATAATTGAAATGTTGATTTCATATTGATAGGCCAGTTATTATAACCTCTTATATTGGGAATTACCAAGGGATAACACTAGTATAAAGTTTATAATTTTCTTATGATTATCCAACCATTTATAGACTATATTTTCTGTGTCCCATCAAAAAAATCATTCTGCCATAGATTAGGATTCGATAATAATTTCTTAGCACCCTTAGCTTCTCATCATAGTTGTGAACTACTATAACCTTTAATGTGATATATATTCTATGTAAATTAGCACATATAAATATCATTTAGAAAAATAATCAACAAGTGATAAGAAAATTTATTTAATTAAAAACATGTAATAAACTACTAAACAAGTGGGTTCTAAGGAACCGACTTGAACTAACTCACACTTAGACTAGAGCCAAATGATAATAACATCCATTCGACTAGCTATTATAGGATACTCATACTTCTTCTATGATAAAACCTTTATAAAGGGTATTCTTTATTTTTATCTGTGGATACTATTTGCACTAAAAATTCAACTAATTGAGAAAAATCTCTCAAGATATGAAATAGGATATATATTTTTATTTATCATCGGTGTTATGTTCGATCTCGTGAGAGAGACACTACAGTTGTGTTATAATTGAAAATTGTGATATGGTCTTTATGAATTGGCAGAACATCAATATCATGGAATATGATTTGAATCAATACTACTTCATTTGATGCATTATAATCCATAATATACTTGGAATCCAACATAGAGTTGGCAATAACTGGAAACTTTAACATATTCCATCACACATCTACTATATTAAGACAAAGGATATATCAAAACTATGAATTATTATCATTATGATCAGTTTAAGATCTAGCCTCTATATAACCCACAGATAGTATCTCTTTATCTCCTTCGTAGACAAGGATCATATGTTTAGTTTAAATTAGATACATAAGGATAGTCTTGAGAGTAGCATAATACTATTTACCTATATTTTCTTGATATTTACCAAAAATTCTAGAATAATAAGAAACATCAGGCTTCATACATTGTATGGAATACATGATAGATCCTATCATAGAATATTATGGGACCATACTCATTTTCTCTCACTTTCCTCTTGAATATAATAGATCATCTTCATGGAATGGTTTATACCATGTTACTATTGAAACAATCTTCTTGAAGATTATTCCATAGTAAACCTCTTTAGTATCTATTCAATGTATTTACCTCAACATATTTGGATTATCCTCTTCGATATAGCATGCATGATCTTGATCCCTGTAATGTAGGTTGTTTCACCTATGTCCTTCATGGAGATGAAATTTCATTGTAATTCCTTAACCTATTGTAAGTATGGTATATCATTTACAAATAGTAATATGCCATCAACATATACTACAATGAAAAAAACTATGCTACAACTAAATTTCTTGTAAACACATGTCACAGATTGATTCTTAAGGAAAAATAATTATTTATGGATTCCTCAAATTGAATTTTCCACAACCTAGATGATTTCATTATTACATAAATTTATCTTTATAACTTACATTACTTTTCGTAATTTTATAGAGTCGTAAAAACTTATGGTTATGTCATATACACATCCTTATGATGATTATCATGAAGGAAATTAGTTATGATAACCATTTCCGGAATCTCATATCATTGGTAATATAATATTGAGAACAAAATTCTGATGGATTTAAACATGGAAAATAAATAAAATGTGTCATCACTGTCAGTGCCTTGATGTTTTAAAACCCCCTTATCCACTAGTCATACTTTATAGTTATTCATTATACCTTCCATGTCCAACATTCGGTCAAATACCCATTTAAAATGAAAAGGTTTTACATCAGCCTGAGGTTCGACCAAAACCAAGATGTGGTTTTGATATTTGTATTCCATCTCAAAATTCATGGTTTCTTGAAATATAGAATCTCTATATATTTTTATAGCCTCGTTTTAGGTGAGAGTATCATTATAATTAACCAATATTGAGTCACCATAATTGGTGAGTAGATAAACACAACACTCCGCTTCCCTTAGATCCCTAGTTCTCTTATGAGGTACTTGTGTTTCAATAGAATATTATTACATGGGGACCTCGGGAATCTATTCCTATACGAACACTTTTATATCTGTAGCATCAATATCCTCAAATTAAACCTTTCTCCCACTATCCTTCTTGACGAATGTTCTCCTTATCAATAAATACACATTGTCTTGAAACAATCACTTTCATATCTAAAGGGTTGTATAGGTACCATATGTTAGTTTCCATAAGATACCCTTTAAAGATGAAATTCATTCCTTAGGGAACTATTTTGTTTCTTAATATTTTCTTTACAAATGCCTCACAACCCCATGCACAAACATGTGAAAAAAATAGATCCATTTCACTCTATACCTCAATGGTAATATTGTTTTATGTTTTTTATGGCACTCTATTTTTTTGGAATTTCGTTTTGTGTAATGTATATCCTTAAATGGATAATGGAAGTCTTGTAGGACTCATCAATGACCTTACCATTCCAGAAAAGGTTTGGTTCCTCCTTTTACTAATATTATTTTATTATACTGTACAAGGTAGAGAGTGTTGAGATAAAATCTCAAACTCTTATACAAAGTCGATAAATACTTGGTTTATATATTCCCTATAGAAACCTATGATTTTCACACATAGATATTAGGTATTTTTATATGAAGAGACACTACCTTACCCAAAAACACCCATATAGATTGTAAATGTATAGTGGCTTTTGAAACATTGAGACATAATATAAATTTTCTTAAGAGTAATTTATCATCAACCACATAGTTCCTCATAACCATAACCCTTCTAAGACATATTAAACATAATACCAATTGTCATAATCTGGTGGAAGAGAAATCGAAGAAATACTTTGCACAAATACTTAGTAAGGTTAAAAGAGAAATAAGTAAACCTTAAATGATAATAAGTGTATAATAAAATGATAATAACATTTCAAAATAATTCCAATCATATCAAATATTAAATATAATGATTCATGGAATAAATGTTGGCAGTTAATAAAAAATAAATCATTAGGAAATCAAACATGTTCCATGAGGGTATAATATGGACATATAACCTAGAGTTTTGGAATAATAATAAGTATTGAAAATCATTTCCATAGTAGTCAAGGTTCATTTACAAGGTTATAATAATTGAATGATTTCACTCCCCAAACCATCATACTTGTCAATTTTCACTCCCAATACTATCATAGTGGGTAATTAGCCTTACAAAAATCTCTCCCCGTTATAGTCTTTTTTTAACTGCTAAGTTTTCAATATTTAACTAATGAATTTAAGGGAGACATAGGTCCCACCCATCATATATTGAAAACCATATAATTGTGTGGCATGATATCATAAAAAACTATCATATTAGAACCCCTGAAAAAGAATGTAATTCATAAAAATTTCATTATAGAATAAGCTATAGAAAATAAATAGGTTTTATAATCATTTCAATAGTTCATCATAGCATAACCTAGGGTAAAATTAGTGGGTTTCATAATCATCATTCGTCAAAAATAATAAACTATTTTGAAAAGGAATAGGAATAATATCCTTGGAGAATACCCAAAGTAATGCATAATTAATATCGAAGGATGTAATGTTAGATGGAGAATGATTTTGAAAGTTCACATTGAAAATTTCGTGAAGAAATTTTACATTACACTTTCAAAAAACATTTTAAAACATAAAACCTTTTCAAAATCATTTTATTTGAAAATTACCTAGTACACATATAATGCAACCTTTAATGACCATCTAAAACATTTGTTGAGGAAAATAACCATTCTACATTGAAAATTTTTTTTTAAAAATAAAACATTTTAAAAATACATTTGAGTGATAATAACCTTTGAGAGATATAAAAGAAGCTTTAAAACATTGTATTTCCATAAAATTAGGAAATTTTGTTCATGATGTACATGTTAAAAATAGTATTACTTTCACATTTTCGATAAAATCCAAACTGGACTAGTTTGGAAAATGACATCAATATTAATTTTTATTTTTTAAAAAAAATATAGGTTAACAGTTTTTTACTTATTCCTATGCAATATTTTATAAAAAAATTTAAAACATTTTTAAAATAAATTTATAAGAAATAAAAAGGTCATCAATGGAAGAGAAAAAAAGATGATTTTTCATAAAAATATTTTTTTGAAATATATAGCATATAAAGAGATACAAATATATGGAAACATATATTTTCATGGAATAACCATTTTAAATGTATATTTATTTGTTTTATGAGAGATATATCATAATATTTCATTATCAAAATAATAAACATATATAATCATGATGAACAATGTGATTGGGTCATAAAACCATTACCACTTTGGGAACACTTAATCCAAATCCCCATGAATGACTAACACTAAATGGAAATTAAAATATCATAAAAATAAATAAACTAATGATATTAAATTTTAATCTTGTTGTATATAAATATCAAAAAAAAATTATTGATGCATAACATTACCTATTTCTCATAGAAATAAAATTGAGGCCAAAATCTCATACGACTTCAGTGATCTTTTTAATTTTAAACCCCAATTAATAATTACATAAAAGGAACATTAAATTTAATTTAAATAATTATATTAATTATATAACATTTCAAATGCTAATTATATACACCATCCCAAAATTAATGATGGGTAAATATAGTATTTGTCTCCTAGAAAAAAAGATAGATTAGAAATATCTTATCTTAAGTTTGAACTTCCTTCATACATGTTTAGTCATCCATTAAAATAAAAATATGTTAATTTTAAATATTTTAAATAACTATAATTATATTTATCATATGACATATAATTTACTTAATACCTTTTACTACCTCTTTATTAAAAATTTCTTCTTAAAATCTTGTTTTGGGAAATAAGGGATTTGTTTTTCATATATGTTTTTATTCTGTACATTCCAATAACTATTATCATGGTTACATCATATAAATAATGTGAAAAGTTATATAAATGTAATATATATTCATTAAAAATGTATTTATAGTAAACCAAAAAATTTATAGATAGAAAATGTATCACACGGTTCGTAGAGACGGTAGACCGTACGTACGCAGGAATTTTGTTTCCATTTTCTCTGCGAAAGAAATAAAATAAGTTTAAAAAATATATTAAAATTAGAAGAAATTTTTTATTAAATATATATAACGTGTATTTATTATCTTTATACTTATTACCTTCCATTCATAGTTTTAGTGAGAACTCAACCACATCACTTTACGAGGTGGTAGTCTCACATACACTGGAATGACGTTATTGTATCCCCCACATAATAGAAAGTAATAAGTTATATATGATAATTTAATTATATAGGTATAATTATTTTAATATTATTATATATATTCATTCAACCTATTCTTTTTAACATCCATGTAAAATGGGAATGAGAAAAACACATAACATTGGTTCATGAGCCAGTAGTTTGTCGTACATACGAGCAACATTATAGGTTTCCCAAGGGTTTTTGGTTAAGAAGTTTGGGGGTTATATTATATTAAATAAGGTTAAAAATGTAAAAAATATATTATATAAACATTAAATCACTCATTATATTCAGATATGAGAGGTTGTGATGGAAATTAATATCATTAGTTCGCGATACGGTAGTCTATCATACACATGATCGACACTTTTGTTTCTCATTTCATAGAAGAGGACATGGATATATATTATTTCATTAACATAATATACTTTCTGAATATGTTATTTATTTTTATTATTATATTATAATACATGAATAATATTTCATGAAGTTATAGAAATAAATAAAATGAACATGTATGTTTATGGATTATATCTCTTCCACAGAGAACCCATTTAGGTTTACACTTTAAGAATTATTAGGAGGGATTAATAATAAATATAATTAATCTAGGATGATGGTATTAAATTAAATAATTTATTAGGGTAGTTTTTTTCAAACTAAGTGTTTTTAAAGTGTTAAGAGGAGAGGAGTGGGGTGGCCTTTTAAAAGTGGGGGAGAAGACACACATTGAATTTTTTTTAATAAATAAATTTGACCCAGTAAGAGATATACATCTTAATATCCTTATACCAAGAGACTCTCAAAATATCTACATTAACATATAATATGGATCCTATAGAGCTTGTTGAACTTAATGTGTACTTAGAGGACTTGTATTGAATTTTTTTTTTTAAACAAGTGTTTCACCCCAAGAAACACAAGTTTTTTTCACTATGTATGTGGACGGATCTTGATTTTGTGTGTGGATTAATGGAACCTAAAAATAGTGAACGTGAATAATATGTGTCCACTAACAAGGATCAATGGACCCTTTGACTTGTTTACAGTATAAATATATTTCATAAATATTGACCATAGATCGTATTATCTCAAACACAATGTACCAGATGTTGATATACTATTGATTACATTATTATATCATTGTAGTCGTAATGACTACATGTTGTATCCATTAAAAATAAAATACATCGCATAAATGTTAATTGGACTCATAAACCAGATAATTAAGTCCTTCTTACACCAACCTAGGGGGGTCTTCGTCAATGACATTCTAGTGTACTGTGTTTCTAAGGATGATCACATGAGACACTTGAGAATAGTCCCGATAATTCTTTGAGAACACTAGTTTTATGGGAAACACTTTAAATATATGTTCTATATTTTATAGGTCCACTTTTTGGGACATGTCCTCTTAGCATAGGGTGTGCTAGTGGACCTGGTGAATGTTGAGGTAGTGTTATCTTGGGATCCACCAAAGATCCTAGGAGAGTCTATGGATATTCCTTAGGTTGGAAGGATATTATAGGAGATTATTTCATGATTTATCCTGTATATATAAACCCTTGACTTCATTAACCCATAATGGGTATCCTTTCATTTCTATGAAGAGGGTTCAGCAGTATTTTCTAGAGTTGCGGTAGATATTGAATAGCACACCCATTTTTTAGAATTTCAGTGGAGGGTGTCTAGTAAGTAGTGTAATGATATGCCTTAGGGGCCAATCATGGATGTTTTATAATTTATAGGTACATAGTTATATCTTATGGAAACCAACATCTAATATTTCATGATAAGAACTACAAGACCAAAGATCTGGTGCTGGTGGCAGTAATCATTTCTCAAAAGGTGTGTCAACACCACCATATGGGTGAGTATTTTATCATCTATTATAACCCAAATATTATAAACTATATCTTCTAACATAAGAATCATAACATTAAATAGAGGATATAAATATAATTACACCATTATTATGACTTCAATAAAGTCTATACTCTCAGGAAGGGGAACATAGTGGAAGATACTCTCTATATTGTTCCAATGTTATCGAATGTCTTTAAATAGAAAATTGTATTGGAGTAGTTAGAATCATTTGAGTTTTAATTAGTATAGGATGACATTTTATCTTACCTCCAATATATTATTTTCACCCCACCACATTTATAGTGTGTTGGTGAGGCTTAACATAGAGATACCAACTATGTGAACTTGAATATTCATATATCCACTACAGAGGCTCATGAAGAATTCTATAAAGGTGGGTAGAACATCATCCTTTTCATTAGACAAATGATGGTACCAATGACGTTTCATGAGGATGTTATGATGGAGTTTTATAAATCCCTCACAGTGGTGTATCCAATTGTGGAAAATGTGTTCTAGTACATTTGACATCAATTATTGTGGCTAGGGAGAAACAATCATATAGTTGAGTTTCTCTCTAAATTCTTCACTTTTAAGTATATCAAGGATGATCACTATGTGTCAATGGGTGTATCATAAAACCTTGAGGTTACAGAGTTGAAGTGGGATACTATATCTATAGACTTTATGATGGAGATCCCATGATTTTCTATTGGACATGATTCCATCTGGGTGATCATAGATTGGTTCACTATGTCCTCCCACTTCCTAGCTATCCAGGAGAAGAGTTTAGTAGATATTTTGGGATGGTTTTATATGTATTAGATGTTTGAAATTATTTATTTTCCACAGAGAGATTATTATACCATTATTCTCCCTTCATTTAATGTTTTTGAAGAGTATTATAGGATTAATATAGAACTCAGTTGCAGTTAAGAACAACATTCCACCCTAACATAGATGGTTGTACTAATTTAATAGTTCATGTTCATGTAGGCATTCGTTGGGCTTCTGTGTTGTATTTTGACCATTGGTGAGATGATCACCTATCAATGGTAGAGTTTTCATAAACTAACCATTCCACTATTAGTATGGAACCATTTGAGTCCTTATATGGGAGAACCTATAGGTCCCCAATGTGTTTTCCTGATCGAGGAGAGTAATCACTCACAGTTCGGTAGCTTTTTTATGCGATTATAGAGAATGTAAAGATCACATAATAGAAAATGAGGACTTCCTAGGGAAATCATATGTCTTATATGAACTGATGATGTAGGCTTTTGAAGTTTGAGTATAGAGATAATTAATTCATTAATGTCTCAACTTGATGTAAATATTATTGAATTTCAATGGGAAGAAAGTTTCCTCTATGGATCATTATAAAATTTCAGATACTATGTGGGGTTATCAAGGTGGTATATCGCATAGCCCGACCACTGTAGTTAGAAAGGGTACATGAATTATTCTATGTATCACATCTGAGAAGGTATGTTCATGACTCATAGCATGTTATCGATTGGGGTTAGATAGACACCGATGGTGGATCTATATTTTTAGATTTTTTTACTAGAGAATGATGATAGGTATTAGAAGATCTTTTATGAGAGGAATATTCCCATGGTTCATGTCATGTGGCATCATGAGAATCTTTGTGAGATTACTTGGGAGTTGGAGACCCATATGCATGACCAGTACCCTCATTTTTTGTATGGGATTTTTTATTTTGGATACAAAAATCATTGAGGTGGGGAGTATGTGATGAATGAATTTTTCCATGAATTATTTTGAAAGCATTAAAATAAAATTTCCATAGTTAGAGACTATGTTACAACATATTTCCTAATATCAGGTAGGTAAGTTATTGATATAAAAATGTATTAAATATGTTATATCATGTGAATGAAGTATTTTTAAAATAATTTAATACCTTCCAAAGGGAGTCTCATATGGGGAAACCGAGATCACATTGAATATGGAATGTGGTTTTTACCCTAGGAAAAACTTAATCTTATTAAGTGTTGTCTATTCATATTGAGCTTCATCATGGGAGAAATTATAATTAAATACACTAATTTTTTTAATTTATTTGTTATAATTAAAATCCTTAGCTAATCATACACTCTATAAAAATGGTTATTTATAATATCTAATATAAGGCACATAACCCAGTGGATTGAGAGAGGGACATAGAGGAGTATTCTAGGATGAGGAATGATGGATCATGGATTAGAAATTAGTGTGACAATCAGAGATTATAGAGATTTCCAGTGATAGTTACATGGATCCTTTCTTCACTTATGAGTGATCCAAAACTACGTTAAGGATTTTTTTCTTGGCTAATCCATCATTTTTGATTCCTTGAATAAAATTTATTTAATCCATTAACAAATTGATTCATTTTTTGATCTTTATTTAAGGTAAGTTTTTAATCTTTTGATTATTTGGGAATGGATATTATTGATTATTGTTCTTTATTGGTTCTTCTTTAATTATTTTAATATAAAAAAATAAATTCCAAACTGAAAAAAGTATAAGGTTTGTTCCTCTTTTTTGATTTTTACTTTTCTATAAGATTTAATTATATGATTGTCATTAACATTCCATTTTTCTATAAATTCAACAAATACCTTGAAATTGAGCATTTTTAATTCGATCTTTTTCACAACGGGTCGTTTCCATGGGTGTGAGATTGAGTATTGCATAAACATTATAGATCATTGATGAAAAAATTATCATTTTTGGATTAAAAATGGATTGATTGGCCCCATTTTTTGTTTGCAGGTTGCTTTTTTCATGGTGGGATGCTAAATATTTCCATAAAGATGGATGTGGTCAACATCCAGCCATGGGTGATGGAAAGACTCATCAAATCCATGATTTGTGTTTAAAAGTTTGTTAATTTGACACCATAGATGGTGGAAAAGTGTGGGAAATATATATATAATATGCTATAATTTTTTTAAAAAATTGAATACGAATTGTGTAGCCTATAAGAACACACATCATGTGATCCCCTGCTATGGGACTTGGGTTTACATGTAGAGAAAAGTACCACACACTGTGTGACATGTGTCATGTTTTGTGTGACCTATGGATATTGGCTCATCATATACCATGTAATTACATGGGCATTGACATGAACATGCACACTTGCATGGACAGAGTACATTGGAAAAACCTGGTACTTAGAAACGTCTAGGTACATAGTAATGGTTATAGTACACTAGGACAACCCCAAGTATACAGGTACAGGATAAGTACATAGACTCTAGAAATTGGTATATTTAGTTTCATAATGACATCTACATTTCATGTATCTAAAAGAATCTATCATTTAGTTTTAGAAATTCATGTCATTTGGGGAGGTGAGACATAAGAAGATTTGATATCTTGTGTACTCTTAGTATATGTCATGTACTTTTTCTAGGGAAATATTAGGCCCTCGATATCTTCAGTATAATCCAATTCAATATATGAGTGTTCCCTTGGTTCATCTTAATGATGGTATAGTGACAAATGTTATCCTAGTCATAATATTGTGATCCACTGAGGGAGATTAGTCATGTATATAGTTCAGTAATACCTCTGAGTGACCCGAGTTATGATTCTAACTCATTTTGTCATCTTCTCTTTTTGAGTATTTTGGAACAATCCCGACCAAATTAGATTGTGTATGATCCCCTAAATACTGATTTATTCAAGGTAGGGTCTGGTATACCCTATAGGCCATAGGTGAGATCCCCTCTCAATATATTGACATATTTAAAGTTCCACAAAAAAATTCTTTGGTGAGGCTTGATGAGAAAAGCCTCTTGGATGAGCTCCATATGTGATAGCAAGTCTCATGGAGTGAGCTCTACTGGATCAGTGTTCCCTTAAATCCTCAAGCAGAATTATCTGGATGGAAGTATGGTTTAGACCTCTTTGAGACTTGGTGTATTACTTTATTGTATCTATGTTATTAATCTTGTTGCTATGGATCATATCCTGAGTGAAATACCTTTGTTATTATAAGATTACTACTCTCTTCATTATTTATGCTTGGTTATTTTAGGGGGTTCTACTGGGTATTATTATACTCACACCTATAGGGATCTTCCACCACACATCTTGTATTATGAAAATGATAAACCATTCAATGGAGTCCTATGAGGACTTGGATCAATCGGAACATAGTGGTCTGGAAAGACTATAGTTGTAATAGGTGTTTCATTTGACATTGTTTCCCTCCTTCAAAGAAGGTTGGAATCTATTATCAGTTGGTGTGGAATTTTTTCCCCTTTATTCTTTCCATTAAATTTTTCATATGATGATAAGGGATATATTTTATTCATGCATTATGGTATTAGTTTTTTTACCATTCCGCATTGTATGCATATTTTGGATATATGTGCATGCATACAGGTACCTTAGACAATGTCCTACTTTATGTGTGATATAATAACTCACCATTAGTCACCATATGCTACCCTATTATTGGTGGGATTGGGGAGTCACAATATTTTTTTCTTCATCCTTGAGTTCCTTGGCGGATTGGGTCCTAACTAAATAACTTTAGATTCTAATATAAGATAAATGTGTTTGCATCAACTACTGACTTAATATCATACAATGATAATTCCTATAACATGTATCAATGTTCTACTCCATCAAGATCATTAAACACTAAGGATTTAATCCAATATACTATTACCTATATACTCTGATAAAATCCATTGATATCATATAAAAATACTCAATTATTATTATTTCACTAGCCATTAGACAAAAAAACTCAATAAATATCTCCCACCACATTAATTGATGTTCATAAGAAACCTTCACCTACTCATGTCTAATGAAATAAACCATAACTTATTTAATGGTTAATAATTTCATAATCACATGGAAAAATCCACCAAAAGGTAAATAGTTGTCACCCTTACCCATTTCTAAACATAAATGAAGAGCCTCACACCATTTCAAATATTCTCTTATAACTTGATCCCAACCAATGTGAGTACCGATAAATGTCTTAATGAAACCTCATGAATAGATCCATGTATTTATAAAAATATATAGTCTTAATGGATACTACAATCTCACTTACTTTGATACTATTTCCACACACACCAATCAGTGTGTTAAACATACTACTCAATGTTGGTCATGACTGAAGACTAGTCTCAAAGCTGATAATTGTTAGGTCAAGATTTTTTATGGTCAATTGTTTTATCAAAATATATATATATATTAATACTCTATATATAATGAATCTATAAAGGGTTTATTTATGAAATCAAACTTAAAAAATATATCTCTACCACTTATAGCTTTCAAATTTTATACAGAAGAAGGAATGAACTCTCATACTACCCTGATACACCACTCTACTCATGATAGCATGACTCTACCCCATTAGTACTTTTCTCACAAACCTATTTAATACAATAATCAATTTTCCATACATTCCCATAAATTCTTGATTCATTCAAAAACATAATCCATTAAAAATACCACACACCAGTCTAGTGTTGTTCTTTACATAAAAAACTATACATGCTTCTAATTACATATCATCTCAACACATTATTATGCTTGGGATATATCCTCCCTATGGCTATAATCACTCAAAAACGTCAAAAGAATATCAAAATAAAAGATATTATAATATATATAAAGTTTAATAGGAATATTTCTCCACTATTTTTATTAGAAATTTAAATTACACAATCATGAGATGTACCTCGGCATCAATATTATCTCATTACTTACCCATGGACCATATTTCACCTTTATTTCTTATCATAAAAAGAAAATACCATGCTTAAATTTTCATATAAATCAAGTAATATCAAGCCAACACACCTATAATAGGGGTTTCATCCACATCAAAGTATTTATATTCCCATACTACCCACACTAGGGTCATCATCACAAACATGTACATATCACAATAGCATTACAATAATGTGACTGGTAACATAGAAGTTATCAAAATCAATTTCATATAATTAATTATACACCATAATCTATATATGAAAACACCAAGTAATTTAAATTTTATTCTTGAATTATGAAAAACATGATTTCAAAATAAATTTTTTACAATGTAAAATTATTCACATGCCATGTGAACCTAAATATCAATTGTTATGAATATTGGAATTCCCTTTTCCACCACATGTTATGAGTAAAATTATAAACAATAAATATAAAATTATACTTATAAAAATAGATCAATTATAATTTTCCAAATAAATTACCACATTCCCAAATCCTTCATTACTTTTTTACCACTCTGGTGTTGTCTATATATAAATAAAGATTTTATAGCAAGTTATAAATAACATATCTCCGTATTCTTAGCTCAAATTCATAATATAAATAAAACAGAAGAGATATAATACCATTTTATAACATCTGATCTTAATATCCTAGCCACAAAACTGATATATAATTTTACATAACCTATGAAATTTCTCCCATTATTCCAATGGTTTTCAACTTCTGTTGAAGGTTAAATAACATACCATGGGGGGACTATAACCCAAATATCCTAGACATATAATGATAATAAATAAATAAAATATCAATACACAATAAAATAAAATCATTGTAATATTAAATATTATTGGATGGATACCCACTATAAATACATACAACACACTATAAAAATTAAACTAACTCCATATCATGAAGGTAATACCTAAGAATTACGTATCCCAATGGTCAGATTATATGAACACTATAAAAAAATTAATGTTTTTAATAAAACAAGGAGACAATTTTATAAGGTATTTTTATTTTCTTAGTTACTACTTAGTTATCCCCCTAAACCAACTAAACTCTATAATCATTACTAAGGTTCATTCCCTAACTAGTATATCAAAAATATGTTTGGAATTTCTATCAACTATCATAAGAACACTATGAGCTTGAAACTTAGTATGAAACCACCAATAGTTCCTTAATATGATCATGTTTATCTATTTATAATTTATATTTTTAAATGAAACAAATAATAATGAACATATTTCCTTAAGTAATGTTATTGAGTGTTAAACAATTTTAAATGATTACAAACCATACCAGCATCATTCTATACTAGTAGGTAGGATAATAATTCCTAATATCAAATTATATAGATCACTATGGTACTAAATTGTTGATATCCATCCCAAAATATCACAAATCCATAAATACATTTTTGATTTGATTGGAATAAACCATTATATAAAATAATAATGCATTGGTTCAAAATATGGTCAATATGTAATGAAATAAGGTAGATCATGTTTTCTGATAATGTATAGTTGGATTAAGACTTGAATAATTTAACCAATAATTAAATGAATTCTATTCAGATAAATATAGAAGTTTTAGGTTTATCCTTGTCCACATTGTGGTGTAGGGGTAAAATAAACCTTTAAAATATGGTTGGTAGGTGTTAATGAAACAAAATATTACAATTATCTATTGGGTTCTCTCCCCATAGGAATTATAGGGTTTGGGTTAGTTCATTCTCATTTATAGTCGTATTATGTGAGTGTAAAGTCTTGGATTATTCCCTTTGGGTGAATTAATTCTCTCTCTTTGTTTCTTCCTTCCACTCTCAGTTACCCTCATCTCTATTCTTTGTTTTTTGTTTTTGACTCATCTATGTCATAGATTAACTAGATGACTCTTTTAATATTTTTTTGAACTCTATATATTTTAGTTTTTTATTTAAATTATAGATGAAGGTTTTTAATCCCTTCCTTTTATTTTAATTTACTTATATACAAAATGTGCTTCCTCATATTTTTCTTTATGCTAATTTAGGGTCTTCCAGCTGATTGATTTCCCCTTTTGGTGAAATATTTTCTTGCCCAAAAATATTTATTACATTCTTCACTTTTATTATTTTATAGTATTGTTTTCTATATGTTAGTTGTATTTCCATTATATATAATTCTTCATGTCCTTATTTTATTCTTTTTCTTCATCACCAACCAAATATTGTGAGCTCTGTTTGAATCCTCCTCCCTTCACCCAGCTTTTTCTGAAAAAAAAATTAATTTCCTATTTCCATGTATCAAATTTATTTTTCAACTTCAAAACTATCCATAATTGCCTTTTAGTTTGTATTATTGATATATATGAAGAGATTACCCCTAGATATATTTTAGTCATTATGTCCCTTGGTGTCTTATGGTAGTGATTCTCTCAATAAATTAATGACAAGTAATAACCTACTTTGACTTGAAGGTAGGGAGTTAATAATTGGTTTCCTCAAACATCTTCAATATTAATTTTTTGGTTTTTATAGTTTCACATGTTTTTTTACTATAGGTATAATCAATATTGACTGTATACGTTATTAATTATTATTCATGGTGTTCCTTCCCATTCAGTTTAGTAGTGAGACCCTCGATGTTGGTAACTACTACATCATGTGGGAATGATTATTACATCTATAAAACCTTTGTTATGTTCATCTTACTTTTTCCCAACATCATTTTAGAAATTTCCTATCAACAATACTATACTGTGGTGTTTTACTATGGTGATTAAGTTTCCTTGTTTTATCATCAATGTTGGGATATCAACGGGTGATATTCTCTTATATGGTAATCAAGAGTAAGTCTAGTTGAAATATAGTGAATAAAATTAGTTTATTGTTGTCTTATAGCATGGAACCAAGATGTAACATGTGATTTATTGAGGCACAAAATATGATTTAATTACTACAATATCTATTATTGAGATACTTGTTAACCAATTCCCTTCAATGTTATTATTCCTCCATAAACTAATTTATTCGGAATACAGGTATCCTAACCCAACTATTTTATAGTTATTTACCTCTATTATTATTGTATGGTCTAACACCCTTCTGATATTGGCTTCATGTATGGTATTTTTATGTCTTTCTTACTTTTTTTTATTTTCCAACTTGTTTTTGTATATTTCCTATCACATTTACAAAAATGTGGTGTTTTCTTAGGTCGGTGGTGGGTCCTAGTTTTCTAATCAATTTTAGACAACAACAGGTGGAATTCGCCTATGTAAGAATCATGTTTCAGTAACGTTGGAAGATAGTGAATTTAAATTGTTGTTTGATGTCCCATATAATGGATCTATGAGGAATCGTGTGTGTTGTGAGGCACAATATGTGGCTTAATGACTAAAAAATATATTATTTTTTACTTATTAACTAATTCTTAACTCTTTTATTATTCCTCCATGTCCCAATTCATTATTTTTACTAGTATCCTTACCCATGTCCCGTGTGGATATTTCCCACTATTACTATTATATATTTTAACCCCTTATCATATTAAATTATGGTACGATTTATTTTTTGTGTCATATTGATTATAAAACCAAAAAAAATTATCAATTGTTATGTCAATATCTTTACCTAGTAATCATATGGTGTATGTAAAAAACTAATCAAAATTATATGTTAAGATGGTGATTATCATTGGCCAACCTTAAGTATACAGTGATACTAGTCAAACAAAATATGTAAGTTACAATTCTATCCTTGGTTAACCTACAATTTTGGGGCATACTAGTTTAATAAAATATTGTAAGATAAGGTCTATCCTCAGTAAACTATGGTGTAGGGATATACTATTATAAATAAATGGAAATATTCAGTCTTTTCTATGTAAATTTTATATTGATTATAAGGACATAGTGATCACATCAAACATAATATGCTCTAGTGTAGACCCATACCCTCAATTAATGTCCATATAATAATAGTTCTTATATATAAATATTAATCATCTAAGTAGGAAATTATATATCACATAAACATTATATAATTGGGATAATAATTATAACATATGTAATCTTGTATCTCAATAAACTAGCTCATATATATATAATGAAACTCAAAGTTGCTAAAACATCAATTATTTTGATGTACTAGTCTTCCAATACGTTTGTAAGGTAAACTATTTCAATAAAAAATAATTATTATCTGATATCCTTGATAATAATATATTATATATAAAAATATTATTCAAAACCATCATCATCCATATCTAATATGATACACCTTTTGGATATGAGATGTCAATACTATGAACTATGGTCAGAAGACATATGTATCTCCTTGAAGTTGGCTGAGAGATCTACACTCCATAGATAATTCCTCATATTCAGAGAAAGGCACTCGTGGTTTATGCTTGTAACCCATATTTATCATATATTTTGTCACTAAATGGTTAAATATGCTATATAGAGTATCTCTAACTCATTCTATACACAAACCCTTATGGAAAACCGATTTCTAAGTGGATACCCAACTATTATACCCCAATTAATATTTTCTTCATGATCAAACTAGAACATATAAATCCCATCATAATAATCCCAACCCATGCTCACAAGTCACCACTCTTGATAATACCAACTCTTATAGTGTTTGAAAAGTAACCCATCACTTAGACCGTGTTTATTTCACGGATCTCGGTTTTATATTGTGTTTCACTCATGGCGACTTCCTGAATTTCCCATAACATTACACAAAAATAGAAAACCATCATGTGTTACTTTGTCTCTTTTAGTAAGGTTATCTATATAACATAGTCACAGAGATACCCAATCTCATGGGTACATATATGGATTATTTATCACTATTATAATTAGTCAATCATATTTATAATACTCATAGAAGAATAAAAAATTCCCATTCATTCTAGTCAAACCTACTTAAAAACATTATTTACAAATAGAATATATAATTATATATAAAACATGTTAATAATATAACCACCTACCTAATATATATATATATATATATATATATATGTATGTATGTATTCTAGATCATTCCCACTATCCTAAATGTAAATGGGATATTATCTCATTTAATGTGAATTTAATTATCAATTAAAAATTCCAAATTAATATTCCTAACTAATACCAATATCATCATAATTGAGGTAAATCTCACCATGAAGTATAATGACTCAAATATAACTCAATATACCACCTATGGGAGAAATCCTTAATTTATCTTTCTATCCATCCATAAATTTTATCCAAAACTGATGAAATTATAATAATAATAATCTAATGAATGAAATATATTTTCATAAGTCATAAAAAATAACATGAATTCACCCTCCAGGGTCTTCCTATAACTACCATACATGAATTACCATATTATTAGATAGATTTCACCACACTCCAGTGAAATAAAATATTGAGTAGCTCTTTAGATCAAAAATAAATACACACGAGTAAAAGGTAAAATGATAGGTGGAGAATAGGGGATCATATACTTAAAATAGTTAATCAATATATCCCTATAAACCATTTATCATCAAAAAAAATGGGAAGAAATTTTGAATAAATAGGGGAGGCTTCCCATTTTACCAAGAGACAAGGTGAAGTAAACCCGTAGGGTGTATTTTTAAATTAAAATTCTAAATTTAAACTTTTTAAACCCTTTAAAAATATAATAAAGCACCATCAGTTACATAGTGTTACCCCACCAATGACCATCTCACACAGTAAGTAAACAATAATCTTCCACTCACCAATTAGTGGCCAAATGGAAGTGTAGTAGTAACCATCATTCCATCTTGTAAAAAATTGAAATATACTAAGTATTTTATATCTCATATATCCACCTTTCAGAGACTTTTTCATCTATTATTTTTTGTTAACTATTCCTTCAAAAATAGTTGAAAACCAAAATATCCAAATCCAATAAAATTAAACACTTTAGAGGAACTAGAAATATCATTATTGTGATAAGATTCTAAAATTTCAGTACCATCCAATATTCCACTCCACTAGAATCTAATTTCTCACCATTATATTAACACCCAATGGTGTGGGACACTATAAATTTATCACAATAGAATTTATCCACCTCATGAAGAATCATGTGCATATTTGATAAAAAAAACTATTTATTTTGTTCGGGTACTCACTTATACTCACTAGAGTCGTACTTGTAATAACCATACCACTACCACTCTTGAACCGCATGAACTATCATGCTTCTATAGACCTCTCACTCAAATCCATTATACAAAATGATTCCATTTCATCTTAACTAATCACTGGTAAAAAATATCCATCAACACCCCATCATATTGAATTACTTTAAAACTCTATATCCCACACACTATAGTAACAACTAACTGATACACAATAATGAAAACATATTTATATAATTGAAATTTATAAAAATAATAAACCATTGATATTAAACTAAAATGGTTGAACTTTATAGTCCACAATACACTACCTTGTTATCAAATTTATACCCAATAATCACTTAATTGTACACATAATTATTTCAAATCCCAAGTGATTAAAAATAACCTCCAATATTGAGAATTGATCTTATCTAATCAGAAAACCTAACTTATTATCACCTACAAAATGTATTAACAAAATTTGATTCAACTTGTTATATGTATGTGTTAACATTAAACTGTAACTTCCTCTAGTATGGATTTTCAATGCATGTCACTCTCGATGTTTAAAAAGTTTTCAAAAAAAGTGTTTCATCATTAAAAATCAATGGTATACTGCATAATATTGTGTTTAATTAATCATCATTCAATTAGAGCTAAACTTACCAAATCTATCATAACCAAAGTATCATTATTCATGATTCATGCCTCTTATAACCCAATTATCCTAATTATATAATTCTGACACAAGGTTCATAAGACATCATGGTTCATTTCACTATTACAATTTCATATAACAAATATTCCATCATGAAAGTATTTTATAGTTTAGGACATACCAAAGGATGGAGACTTACAGTCCATACACACAAAACTAAAAATCAGAATAGCAATCATTCTATGAAATATCCTATATAACTTTCACTAGTCTTCCACTCCATCAGGGTCACTCATCACTAAGGATGAAATTCACTACACTCCTGACTTAAGCCTCGTATGGGATATATCAATCCTAATATCATGAAAACTAACTTTTCACTAAAAAGTTATAAGTTAGATGATATAAATATAGGACAATATTCCACCTCAGTCAGTAATATTTTTTAGAAATAATCGCTTGTTTAAGGCTATTTAAATGAACAGTGGATCATTTATTGGTCAGTATTTTAAAAATCACATGAAAATTTCACTATTAAATAATTTTAACCTCCCATACTAATAAAGATGTCGACCATAACACATTTTAATAGAAAATTATTATACCTAATTACAACCCATTAGATTACCTATATAAGTCTCATTGAAACCACATAATAATCTCTATGTAGTCAGGAAACTATAGATCCCTAGACTCTACCACAATATCACTTCGCAAGAGATTGTTTCATTATCCACTAATTGTAATGTCTTACATAATATTCAAATTTAATAGTACCTAAAAATTTAACACTAATATAATTATTTTAAGGTAAATATTTGGTCCATGTATTTTATATATCCTGAACAACTCATGAAAAAACAATCTATTATATCTTTTGAAAGAGAGAATCCAAGAAATCACTCTCAAATATATACTTAAGCATTATTGGTATCTCTCCAATATTATCCATGGGTTAGAACCCACTCTCATACAACCATGTCACACCACTCACCGCAAATTTTCATGAGTCATATCATATTTGTATTAAACATTTATTCATAAAAAATACATTCACTATTTACACTTTCATCCCCATGAATACCTATGAAACCCATATTACTAATGCATTCACTCAGCCAAACTTCAACCCTATATCATTATCATCATAAAATTTACCTACCTACACTTATAATCCTATATCATCTCAATGAATCCAAGTACATTGATTAAACCCTATATATGGAATTTTTTACACAAAAACATCATCATATTTTCAAAAAATTACATATTACATAATATCTCATGTATAATTGGCCAAGTATCACATTGATCATCATTCACACATGAATCAAACCATTGTGAGTCTTAAAACAAATTTACTAAGATTTATTACCTAAAAATGGACTGTAAATATTTTCTAGGTATTACCTAATAAGGAAATTTATATTCATATATTAATATATTTCCCAATAAATCTCATTCTAATCCATATATCTTTGGACTTAAACCATATCGTAGTATCCATATACCCCTACTAGACAATATAACTCTTTTTGCCCACCCATTTTTATAACAAGGATTCTATTAGGTTATATTATTATATATATACTCATAATTAATTTATTTATTTAATGTGACACTAATAAATTATTCAATAAAACTCTAAAAAGTAATTTTTAATGCATTAACTCACACAATTATATTTTCCAAATCATTTTCCAAATATAAACAATAATGAAAAAGTCATGTTAACCTATGTTCTAAGTATAATTTTTGTATGCATGTCCTCTTACCACCCTAGGGTAAGAGTAAGACAACATACTATAAATTAACATCCCTAATAAAAAAATCTTCCCAAATGTAAAAATGAAAAATAAGAACCAAATCCCAAAGCCCTATTAACATGGTTTTCTATCTATACTATTGTTGGAAAGGGACAATCATGACATTGGTCCAATGATCATAGAAACCTAACTTATCTATCATGACCAAAACCACAATTTTAATAAAATAAAGGGACATTGATTCTATTTTTGAACATCACATCATTGTTACCCATATACTTCCCTAGGGATGACTCCCTTTAACCTTAAGAGAACCCCCCCATATTTCCACCCATGTTTACTAGTGGTGTGGGTTGGATAAAAAATCATAGTTAGACAATACCCTTGATATCATAACCCTAATGAATCTGTACATTGATAATAAATATTAGAAACAAATATAATATGGAATCATATTATATGTATAACAATAATAAATAATATACACCATATTATATCAAAATAAACCCATATATTATCAAAAACTTTAGACATCAGACAATGATATCGAAATTGGAAATCATATATCCATCATAATAAAG
Organism: Viscum album; assembly: GCA_963277665.1. Classification (NCBI taxonomy): domain Eukaryota; kingdom Viridiplantae; phylum Streptophyta; class Magnoliopsida; order Santalales; family Viscaceae; genus Viscum; species Viscum album. Next base: position 876,168,592 of record OY728153.1, on the reverse strand, counting down.
GATATAAGTGAGAAAAAATGTGGACTCTACTATAAGAATCTAAACCATTCCTCAATATTATCCTTCTTTCCAAACCAAGACAATTAACCTTAATTACCTATAGTGTTGTTTTCCCCTTAACATAGATATAAAACATATTTTTTTATGTCAATTGTTGTATATGGGAAGGTTATAAGTATAAAACATCGAATTTTACTGTTAAGAATCCCAATATATGATCTATTATATACGATAATGTTTTTATAGTGTAAAATAAAAGTAGTAACAAAGAACAACCAACACCTTGTCGAGTCATTGATTTCTAAGAAACCCGCCCAAATTATTCAACATAGTTACTTTAGCTCAAACTGATTGATGAGACAGACACTCCCATGACCACATCATTAAGTTCATTATAGTTCAACCTTAGTAATAGAAATTCAATAGTGTCTGAAATTGTTTAACCTATTGAAAATATAGAAGATCAATATTATCAAATGAAATATTATAGGCTTCATTATTGCCACAGATAACATATAAATGAATTATAAGGGACATGTTTTCTAAAAATTTATGGTAGGCTTATTTCTATACTTGATCAAACTACGGTGTAGGGACATAGTGATCAAGTAGATATGGAAGAATTATGTTTACCCCAGATTAAATTATTATTCATGGATATAATGGTCTCATGAAATATGTCTATGAATATATCCATATTCAAACTATAGTTGAAGGATAATATTGATAAAAATTATATGATAGGCTCATGTTTAGCCTCATTCAACCTATGGTGGATGAATATACCCATATGTGAACATATAGTGGGAATTGATCAATATTTACTCAAATTAATATAAAATGATATACTAGTCTACAAAAATATTGAATGATCAAGTTTATCCATATTTGACTTGTGGTATAGTTACTTACTGATCCTGAAAAAATAGTAGGCTCACATATAGATACATAACATAAAAGAAATTCCCTCAAATGATAGGTGTAATATATAAATATCAATCTTCCATGTGGTAAATTATATATTAAATCAATAAAAAAATGAAAATTTATTAAATAATATGGAATCATGCTACCAAATATCATTTATCGTGTCTAATATCCCTTAAAGCATTTCTTTCAGCACGTATTATGATGCATGAATCTCTTAGAACTCAACTAATATTTATTATCATATAAAAAACACTAGATACCTGATATAATTGGTTTTTATCTCAATTATCCTATGTTTAGATCACAACTCTTAGTGATCATTTATTATATTATGCTCCCATAATCCATGACTAGTCAATTTTAAACTATAGTGTCAGGGGTTCACCAATCACTTCATGGGAAACTGAATGTTCTACCCTCTGTATATCATGTCCTATATGATACCATTTTATTCATGAAAATTCATAATTGAATGGTTATATATCCTATATTTATCATCTATAAGTCATCCTAAACACTAACCCTCAAGGTGACTCTATTATTTGGTAGCTAACCAAAAAATATACCCCTTATAAAATTATTCATACAACATAATAGGACTTATAAATCCACTTCTAATAATACTTTCCCAAGTTTATGGATATCCACTTTTGGTGAATAAAAATTCTCCAATGATAGAAAATTAACTCCATCACATATCTCACATGAAGTTGACCTTTTTTTAATAGAACATGAAATGCCTCTACAATGGGCCTTCCTAGATAACTTGATTCATGACTTGAAATGGATTATCCTCTATAGATTATTTTGAATTTTTTATGAAATGATTATTATATAATAGGGTCTTGAGGTAACCCTAACTTGAGTGAACAAATTTATGATATCTGTTATGGGGCTAAAATGTCACACATATTTATCATATCCATATAAGTCCATTAGTTCTCATTTTGAATGATCCCACCAACTTATCCCCAATACAAGAAAATAAATTACATATAAAACATGGTAAAGATTAGGTACCACTAACCTCAAATGAACTTCAATATTTATCCAATCATTTTCCATTTATCCTATATATCCTAAAGACCTGATATCATATAAAGGTATCTTAATCAATTTTTTTATATTACCCCCATTAAAATAAATTGTTTACATCCAAATGAATTTAATTGATAAAAATATCATTGAGTATAGTGGACTAATACAATTCTCATATAATAAAGTTTTAATGTCTCATAGACAACTCTCATCACCCCTATGAGGGAAATCGAAAATATAACCTTTTATAATATCAATGTATTTCACCCTAAAATGATGAAATAAAAACAATTGTTTAAAAAAGGACTTAACATCCGTATAAATCTAGATAAAAATATATAATCACCTATTATAATCCTAATATAACTATTATTCATGAAATATCCAACATATTCGTTGCATTTCATCATGAAATGGTGAAATCCTATATAGGATCCCTAGTTATATAATCTCAAACTCAGTGGATATTGAGAAGAAGAAAAATTGAGGAAGGGGAGAAGAACCCACGCCTTTATTAGTGAACATGTATATAATAATATTTCATTAATCAATAAATATAATGGGTGGAGAAGAAGAGAGAAATGGTTCCATGTCCCTTAGTCAAAAAAACTATGTAATCAAACCATAAGGAGGTGTTTTCAATTTATATAAATAAATTTTGAGTATTTTTCCATTAAAATAATGAAACTAGAACCCTTAAATAATATGGTGGAGGTCCACCTAATACATGTGGGCATACTTGGTAACCACGGTTCAACAACATGCCACCTGGTGGAATGTTAGTGATATAATAGTTCAAGACACATCATTGAGTACCAAGTTACAGTATATCATGTACCTTTTGTTTTTTATAGCTACTTATAAAAAACATGTTCTCCTATAATTTATTGAAAAACATCCTATATGATTTTCTCCAACCTATTCATATAAAATATCTTTGTTTTAACTCTTTTGATAAAAAAAATATATCTTATTCTCAATTTTATTCTAAAAATCAAATTCATCCTTAATTTCACTTCATTGGAATCTATCATATCTCAATTTTATTATCACCTGATGGATAGTTTACATAATTAACCCCCCCCCCCCCCAATATAGTCTTTCTCATCCCCAAGAAGTATCATCATGAATATCCAGTGAACTACACATGCCATTAGGATCTGGTTCCTTCTTATCATCTTCATACTCCCTCTAGATATAATTATAGAACTACTGAATTTGAACATGAGGAACACTATTTTCTCTATATCCCTATTCATAAAGTACATTATACACATTTATTGATCATTCAAAAATATAATAGAATCAAATTAAATTTTAGTTTCCTTGATTTCATGTCAAATGAACCAACCTATACCCCACTATATCAAATTCCATTGAAAACTCTATGGACTATTCTCTATGGTTCCCCATAACTCTTACTTCTCAATATAGACATTCCCCTCTGCAAAAATTTGATAAAAAAATTGAATAAAATTTCTAAACCCCAATGATCACCCATGTAAATCCACATTATACTACGATCCACTAAATCTTTCAACCAGACATCTTTATGTTACACACACCTATAATTCTTACTATCCCATATGATACTAAATGCATAATAAAAAAACATAAAGTCATTATACTTGTCTTCTAACTCCCCTATAACTGATAATATTATCCAACATCAAGCATTAAATTTATCTAATATAAACCTTACCTTTACTCAGTCACTAAATATATTAACTAAACATTATTCACCCACTAGTATCCAAGTACGGACATGAAACCTCAACAGGAACTACAATGGGTTATTCATAAATATCACTCCCCAAGGCCACCACAATTCACCCAAAACATGGTTCATACATGATAAAAATTTACGATGTGATTCACACCATAGGATTTCCCTTACATTTATTAAATGAGCCAAAAATTACGTAAAAACATTATCTATTGAATATAATAACTCACGAATACCACTTATTATAATGTGTATATCCCAATTCCATGACACTATCTTAATGCTGTAAAGTAATTATGGTTCTCTACACCATCATTCCCTGATATGAAAGGTTATCCATAATCACAAAACTGTTACATTATAAATACACACCAAGTCAGTGAACTCTAGTAATGGACATTTGATACTCAATATCCCTCCAAATATAAACTGTATACCTACCTTTGAGCAGTCATGTAACATATGTTGATGTTCCAAAACACCATGGTAAGTAATCATTGAAGTAATCCAATATGTTTTGTAGTTGAACCGCTAATAAAATTCATGAATACTCATTCATTGATAATAAATTCCAATAAGAAAACATATAATTAATAAAAACAACCCAAGGAAGATCTTTAACCTCACTCAATGAGGTATTTATGAAAGGTACTCCTACTCTAGCACATGTAAGGGTCACATTTTCATAAGAACATGGAAAAATCTAAAAATAATATTTTTGAAATAAAATTTCCATTTATTAGTCAATAAAATATATCTCAGGCCATTCTATTGGTTATCACATACATTATTCACAACCTTTATGATTTCCCCCCGATAGATCATTTGAACCCCATAACTACCTCTAATTAATCAGGAAGATGGGTAGTCCTAGAGTCTATCATGATCTCACTTTACCAGGGGATAATTTATATAGTGATACAATACTTTTACACATATTATTTCATTATTTTTAACATAAATATTCATTAAAAAACAAAGTATTTATAAGTCTACTTTTTTTGGAGGACAAGCTTATTAATTCAGAAATATGGAAAAAAAATTATAATCCCTTAAATTTGATCCTAAATCAATTTTATCTCTCAAAAATTCATAGGGAATACTGTGGAATACATAAACAAAGATAGGTGAGATAAAAAATCCTAGTAGGGGAATAAACATTAAAATGAATAATAACATGTGACTCCAATGCAAATAACAAGATATTGTAAAAGTGAATCCTTTGGAATAATCACATTGGAGAATAAAATAAAGAACATTGTATCATAAGATCATGACCACATAATAAAGTGGGAATAACATATAATATTACATAAACATAAATCATGGATTACTGGTAAGGCAACTTCACATGGTGGATAGAGTCTCATCATGGATTACGTTTAGTCTTTATTCCCATACATAATATATCATGAGACAAAAACATTACCCAATGAATTGGAATGCTATCTGGGCACACCCACCATAACATGAACATTATTATGTGTGACACAAAAGGATATAAATCATAAGGAATAAGCTGAATAATTCCAATGGGAAGAAATTGGTTGTATAATCTTGCCTCATGTCATAATCACAAGAGATTTATTAAAGAAGGAATTTGAGAAATGAACCTAAGGAATGGGTTTCTTATTAAAATGAAGGGAAAATAAGATAGTTATATAGGTGGTTAACATTTATATAGAATTTAGAATCATTATATAACATTAAAAAGGGAGATAAAGATAAAAAGTGAGTTAGATGGGGAAATTCCATAACTCAAAGAAAAAGGGTTCTCTAGAGAGATCCCATGCCTTCTGTTTGGATATGTTCTCCAAATTGATTTAATGACCAAGATAATAAAATTAAATTCAATAATAAATTAATTAAAAACTTTTTTAAACTATATGTAATTTATTATAATTTTAATACATTTATTTTCATAATTTCATAGAGATATAATGTTTTATTTTGTTGTTCATAGTGTGTTTGTTTCATGGTTCCAAGGTTGGACCAGTTGGGTATAATTATTGATATTGACATAAAGTGGGACTAAAACAAAATAAATTTAATGAAATGGTTTTTATTTAATTTCACAAATTTAAACAGTCTCACGTACCATATGGGTTAAAAAATATGGATGATTATTTTAGTGAAAATGTCACTATTAAATGGCAATTCATTTTGGCGGTTTTACTGACCTCTAGAATAAGTTATATTTTATTTAATATTATAAATATGTATTAATTTTATAATTTTATATAAGTTATAATATACGTATTATAATATAAATTAAGAATAATAATATATTTAATAGTAAACTATATTTTTTTGGAGAAGAATGAAGTATGTTGTTCATAGCGGTGCTGAACACACCATATTGTAAAACTGTTTTAATTTCAAAATCAAAAGAAGGAGGGTACAAAATGAATATTACACCATATTAATAACATATAATTAAATTTCATATATTAATGTTAATATGTTTATGTGTATGGGGAGCATATGGGAGTTGTAAAAGTGGGATGAAATTGAATGTTATTAGTCGAGAATCTTTCGTCTTCATTTACTCTCCTCCTATTAAGATACCTCTTAAGGCTCCATAAAATGGAATTTGAATGATCCAAATAACACTATGACGTGGTTGAAAGGTTTGGGGAAGAGGTTTCATCAAAAGTTTTTCAATATTCAGGTATTAAAAGTGTGAGGATAAGGGGTTTTGATGGGTGGTATTTATAAGGGGGAGAGGTGTGTTTCTTAATATTATATTCATTTGTTTGTTATTTTTTCTCATGAAAACAAATTCTATTGATTATTATGACTATACACATTAAATACATAATGTGAGTTTAATTTAATGACATATTATATCATCCATGACTCCAAAATACATGTATATTGTTTATAATGTTAAATACTATATTTTACTGTATTTCACTATTCACAAAAAAATCAACTCCTTCAAGAAATTACCAAAAATTGATCCTAATAATTTTTTGACATATTAAATCCATAAATTATATTAATTATATTAATTTTTTTTAAATATTATAAATTTAATTATTTTTAAAAATTCCACATTTATTCACAAAATTCATATTTTTATATTATGGTCATTTTGGACTCTTTGAAAAATTACTTATGGTCGCATAAAATTATAATATCATTATAGAAAACATATTAATAATTCATAAATAAATTTTTTGAAAATAATATTTCTTTTAAATCATTATATTTGTCATAAAAATTTCATTAAAATATTAAAGTTTTCCAAAAAAACTACAAACACGTAATTTATCCTTTTTAAAACATTAATTTACTTATTCCATGGTTTGAATTTGTCAAATTTTTAATTTATATGATACATAAATTCTATATTACATTTAAATATGTAATTATACTATTCTAATAGTTGTGTTACTTTTCTTAATGTTCAGATAAGTATTCAAACGGTCATGTTACTATTCTCACAATCATATTACCATTCCAAGAGTCATGTTGGTAATGGTAATAAGGGTTCCCTAATTTCTGAAAATACCTCAGATGTCTTTCATTTTTCAATAACTTCTAATTTTCAAATGGTTATATGAATATTTAATTTCATAACACATGTTTAATTACTAATGTTCTACTTCATTTCTACGATGTTTCTTCTGTGTTTGATTATTTTGACTGATTTAGAAGATAAAAATTTTACTCTTATTATTTACTTATTTTCTATATTTTTTCATTGTAATAATTTTTGTTCTTATGGCCATTGTTATTCTCTTAATATACGTTTTAATTTAATATAACAACAAAGTTAAGTTTCATCATAAGGAACATGTGTATTATATAATATTATAAATCTAAAAAAGTCGTAATCATATATTCAGAAGGGAAAATCCATTGTTAAAATTCCATATAGTCACACTATCATAATCCTCTAATAAATATGTCATATATGTTACTTGAGGTCAATCAAACCCTAAAACTAATCACTAATATTACTATTTCAAGGTCATGTTTTCATCTTTTTACTCAACATAATATGTACACCGCATGAAAACTCATTCACTTTTCCCTTTCGAATGATATAATTTGATAAATAACTCTCAAAAAAAATTATCTATCATTGATATCTCTCAAAATTTATTTTCAGGAAATAATATAGTTTCATATGATGATACTACACCACTCAACACATAGTGTTAAGATTTGTATCCCCTCATTCCTAGTCTCACAAGGATAACTAATTCCTGAACTATTTTTTATCATGTTCCCTTGCATATGTGAGGCATAAAAACACCAAAAATATTTTTTTCAACTACACATCACCCCATTTTGATTCATATAACATCAATTATATACACATACTTATATTTATATATCATCTCAATGAATCCACATGCCTAGAATAACCCCCTATATTGGGATATTATCTCTCAAACACATCATAGTATTATAGAAATATTGGATATTATAATTAATCATAATAAGAATATGAAAAGTACCTTGGTTCCCTACTAACAAATTTGGCTCACACCATCCCGAGTCATACATTGTCATCATTAGGAACCCTTTCCTAACCTGTGGTCCATATATATTTTGATGATCTGAACTCGTTAAGTGACATATATTGTTCTATTCTTATATAACTCAATTAATCTCATGAAATGCACCCATATTAAGGCTACCATATATATCAGGGTATCCATATACCCATACAACTAACTCATAGGTCATTGCATCAATGTGAATGTCAAAAAGATAATGTAATCTAATGATAAATATAACAAATATAATAAAAATATGATTTTTTATTAATTTAATTCAATAAAATTATTTAGTCAAACATTAATTAATTTATTTCTAAGGATTTAATTAACAAAACACAGTTTTAAACCCATTTTTACAACATATACATTCATGAACATGCCGTAGGAACCTATTTGTTTAGCATATAGTGAGAATGCATTCTTTATTTATGACATGTGGAAAAATTAAAATATTAAAACAGAACTAAAACTCCATAATTCTTAAGAATATCATAGAAATAATAATGGAAATAAATAATCTAAATCCCTATACAATAGTAACACAGTTTTTTTCCCTTACTAGTATTGGCTAGGATGAGGTATAGTTTCTCTATAATGTTCAAAACAACCTATCTCTTTCTACCATGACACATACCATAATATATATATATAATAATAATAATAATAATAATAAATGGGATCTAATTCAATTTTCTAATGTACTAAATTGGTAACCCATCCACCAACATGAGTCAGAATTCCATGTAGCCTCAATCAAGCCTCATCTTGTTATAGAGGCTGATAAATAATGTTGAGGATGAAATTAAATATTATTGGGAGTTTATATCCTCAATATAATAACATTAAATTCATAGTAAATAATAAAAAATCATAAAATAGACAATGAAATAAATATTCTATGGAATCAAACTGTATAGAATACCATAATAATGAACATGAAATATTATAAACCAAAATAAACCCCAATTATATTATTAAATTCACACATCATTAAGAGGTATTATAATTGGTTGATCATACAATTAGAACAAATAAAATTATATAAATAAAAAAATTTAAGACTCTAATATAAGGACCTCAACATATCCTCAATAATATCTATGTGTCCTCATCCAGCTACTCTTTCTCCATCTTTTATTCAATAGATCTTTCCTTATCGTTCATTTTAAACATAAGGTCTATACATACATCATGGTACATATATAGGGTGTATGTATACAACTCAATAATAAATCTCTAATAATCCCATAATATGATCCTATATATATTCATATATAAAATGAAATTAATGAAGTAACAGTAAACATATAATGCCATGTCTTGTCATAGAGTGTTAAATGATACATAATGATTATGAGATTGGATACTTTATCTAAAGCATGTGGATGATATAGTCATTTTAATTCCCTATTGATGTTGATCATTATGGTAACACCTTGGTGATAACTATCCCACATTTCATAATTTGGTCAATTTATCACCAAGTCAGTAGTGACATACTATTAGATAAAATAAGATAGTATAGATATTATCCTTGATCAACCAGCATCCATATCATTATGGATATTATATCTGATAAGGTATATTGGTCACATGTATAACATTGATCAATATAAAATATTTTTATATATTTATCAAATTAATATATATTTATTGGGTTTAACCCCAATTAATCTATTGTTTTATGACTCTCTAAATTGATAAAATAAAGTATGCATATGTCTATCCTCAATTAAGATGCGTTGTGTAGACATAATAATAAAATATATATGGATGGATTGATTTTATCCTCAATAAACCTATGAGGAAGTTACGTGCTAGTATATGAAAATATAGTAGACATTATTCTACCCATAATTAACTTATAATAAAAGGATATAGTATTTAGATAAAATATGGAAAAAATTGGACTAGCCTTGGCTAATATTTTGTGCATGAGAAAAATCATAAAAAAATTTAGGTTAAGGACCAGGCACTATCTACATTCTAATGAATATGTGGAGATATTGGCCTCTTTAAAAATAACAAGATTGTTTCTAGACACATGTCCAATAAAAAAATATATTGGATACACAAATCTATCATCTAGGTAGTGAATCGTATATCACATAAGTAAAAAAATGGTTGGATAATAATAACAATATATGGAATATCCCATACCAATATCTAATAACTGGACTTATGACCCCTATAACATCATGTATAACACTTATTCTAGTATACCAACCCATAATCGTTCCGTAATATCAACGATCTTAATAAAAAATAAATGAATTCCATAAATATTTATTCCAAATCTTGAACACGTATAGAATAAATCACAATTATTACTAGCCATATCTCATAACAATGAACCTTGGTTTATGATTCATCAATATTGTACTTTATTATCTTGTGACAAACCATTCCCCCAAACCCATACTCAAATATCAATCCTTCTTTGGTCATATTTCAAATACATATAAAAATACTATTTTTCCACGCCCTTAAGCCATGTTTAACTCACAATTCATCATTAAAATGGTGACGTAGCCCATATGGAACGTCTTTAACTCCTATCATAAAAAACCCCCTAAGGTTAACTAATCACCAAGTAGCTAACAAATATGTTTGCACCCACTAAACCTCTTATAAACAAAAAAATATCATAAAAATACTCTCACAATAATCCCAAATCAAACTCATATTTTATCACCCATGATAAATCTAACTCATATATGGTTATACAAGTAACCACTCATGTTGAGCACATGTATCTCAAAACTCTAAGTTAGGTGTTATATGTCACAACATGTGACCTTCTATGTCACTCTAATAATTACCTAAATATAAACACCCTTTGTTGGTTTCTTTTACACTTGTATCCAATTTTTATAACCTAAAATATTCAAGAAGAAACTATAACATGGGAAAAATGAGGGATATCATCGATAGACTTAAAAGTTCACAAGAATTTATTATATTCATGTAATACAAATTTGACCACATTTATTTGGTCACACAAACTTACCCACACTTTTATATCACGTGGAAAACAAAATTGTTTATAAAATATATGGAAAATTAGAGACAAGATAACATAAATGGGTTCCCATATTTATCCTGGCCCATCACTCACATCCTCAATACTGACATTCCATAATCTTATATAATGTAAAATTAATCACATAATAAATAATCTATAGTTAAAATCAATAATTAATTCGATAATTATGATATTTGAGATAAAGATAATATACCTACATAAAAAACCAAATTATTATCTAATTAAGCATCAATGAAACATAAATTAATCATAGTCCAAACTTACTCTATTAACTTGTTAATTAATTTTTTATAAATTTGATGATCCTTGAATAATATTTTATGAAATGAATTACCTTCAACAAAATGGGGAAAAACGAAATGGATTCACCCTTCTTAATCACCATATAACCATCACACTTGAAATCCCCATCATGTTGAATAGATTTCACCACGATCTAATGAAATAAGATATATATTCTCTAGCTAGATCATCCAAAAATTAGGGATAAATATAAAAAAAAGGAAGGGGTGAGAATATTGGTACATATTTTTTTTAATTGATGAGAAAATATATCTAGGTTCACCATTGTACATATGAGAAAATGGGATAAAAATAAAGGCATAAGTGTTTGTCTCCCCTCTGTTAAGCAGTTATGTAAATTGAACTGATATCGTGTGTTTTTAATTTAAATAATCAAATTTATAATTTTACCCTTGTAAAAATGAAATGAGGAACCATAGGGTTCTTTGTGGTCCAATAAAAGATATATTATGACTACAAAAATATTATAGAACCTCTGGTCACTTCACTACCTTCTTAGTGGAACCATATTGAGTTCTTAGTGGTTTCTACATCAAAAAAAATATTTCTCCAAAATTTACCAAAAAACATCATTTTTATTTTTCGTAAACATATCCATATCCAAAAACGTTTTTTAAACTACTGAGATGAAGCCAAATGTCTCCCTATTGATTTAATTTTAAAAACTCAAGTTTCTCACAAATTGTACTCCCCTAGAATCTAGTATATTCTAATTCCACAAACACATTATGGTCTGAGTCAAAACAAAATTAAGTAACTATTACCCATAATTGAATTACCCTTTTAAAACCTTATCAACTCTCATATACTAATACCAGTAGAACTAATTTAAATCCCAAATATTATATTGATTAACTTACCAAGAAAACAAAAATTTTGTATACCTCACTAATCCAATTTCATTACTACAATGAATTATATATCACTCACTAAAAATGCTATTAAAAATTTATCAAAAATATTTTAGTGGGATAACACAAATCCTACCAACATCACTGACATATCCACATTAAAAAAACCAACCTTCAATACTATTATCTGAAAAAATTACATTGCAATGCCTAACTATTCCTTCAATTCACTAAACTCATTCATCATGATAAGTTATAAAATATTATTTCGATAAATTGAGAATCCAATAATATTTTCAATAAATATTTATTGTATATAATCTTATTAGTGGAGACATTAATGTAGGAATGCAGAATCCTTTTATATATAACCTTATATAAGATATCAAGAATTTATTTCAAGTGGTTTTTTTATTACATATGGATTTTGAGTATGAACAAAAAATCCTTTTATTTAGATTAAGATTTATAAAATGGTAGATAGCACTTCTAGACATTTATTAATGTATATTCAAATAAATTTTTTAACATTTCCACTCACAAGATATATTTATAGATAACAAAAATAATACATTATATAAAAAATATACAACTATATACAAGGGTCTTGTGGATAATAATGATCATGGCCTTCAAAAAATTAAAAAACATAAGGATACTATCTTCCAAATTACATAGTAATTCATAACTACTTATGATTTTTCTAAAGATGAATGTTTGGAGGTCATCAATAAATTAGATATTGAAATACTCCATTACATCCTTAAAGGGTTTTAATAAAAAAGTATATGTGTTCATTACTAAATTTTGTATGATAATTTATTAGAATAAAGGTTCCATAATTGGAATGTTTTTCTAGGAAATAATAATAAAATTTTGGTAAAAATAATTTTTCATATACTTTATTGGGAAGGATTGACACCATTGATTTTAAAACAATTTAAAAAATGGGTAGATTCTGTAAAAAGAGGATTTTTTTGTAAATATCAAGAAGATCAACATGATGATGATGATGATGATTTTATATTTCATTGAAGAATGTTCCCTCTCAAACACATGGAACTCAGGTTTCCACCTCAGCCACTTTCAAAACTCCATCGGTATCATCAAAGATCATATAGGAAAATTATTATTATATGATGTAACCATTGGAATATATAATGAGTTATTTTAAGGAAATATATACGTATGTGTGGAATCCACTGTGAATTTTAATAGCTTCTCAATAAATAACTTTTACATTAATAATTTGGACCCCAAAAAATGAGCCAAATTTTATAGAATCATACGAGTATGTTTCTATCCATCATCCTGCTACAATACCCATGAATTTTTTAGATTTGTATTATATATATCATTTATATTTATATTTTAATTTCATTATACTTAAGCCATTAATTATTTAAAGTTATGAAAAGTAATTATATTCAACCAAATTTGTTTTCTTAAATATTAAAAGAATTGAAAAAAGGCTACATAAACTAGAAACTATATTTTCGTTAAGTTATTTTATATTTTTTAATTTTATTATATTCGATGAAAATCATTATTATACAACCTTCACCATTACTAAAAAAATTTATAAAATTTTTGGATAGGGATTTAAGGATTTTTACTTCAATTTTTCTACAAATCATTAGTGTGTGAGACATAATCACATAATAATTAAACCTTCATATTTTTGTTGTCGTAAAAATAAGATAAAAAAATTTTAATAACTTTTATGAAATATTATTTTATAAGTCATTATATATTTTTTTAATGAACTATAAATTATGTAAATTATTGTGGTTTTGTGATGAAAATGTTAGATGTTTAATTTTAATCATCATTTTTTATAATCAGAATAACATTGAGGTATTTTTATTTCGATAAAATATGTTAAGATTCTAGTTCATTTAAATCATATATATATATATATGAAAAAACATTTTTTAAAATAAAGATAAATATATTTTAAAAGTAAATAGTAAACCTTATATTGACCAATAATTTGAAATATTCTCCCATCATGTATAATTTTAAACAAATAGTTCTAGGATTTGATTGATGTCGGAGTTGGAGGTGCTGGTTTGTTTTAGTTTTATAGGTCATTAAAAAAAATTCTATAAAAATAATTCAATGATAAAATGTAAAAATATTTTCTGTCTTATAAATAAGTATGCATTAAAATAAAAATCAATAAAATTATATGTTTAAATAAAAAATTATAATCCATTTTATAAATAAGTATTATTAAAAATGAAATTAAAATTGAGTTCATTATGAAATTTCATTGATTGATTATGAATTTAAAATTTGAAAAAAATTGTATGTTATTTTGAAAAATGAATTCTTATAATTCATTGATTATTTTCATTATTGGGGTTTTTTTCTCTATATATATTTTTCTATTATAGTAATTTTTGTATACTTATCTTAAGGGAAAGAAAATGTTCAAATGTGAGGGGGGTTTATTCTGATATTTTCTATAAGATTTTCAAGATAAATTAGTTTAAAAAATAATATTTTCACTTATTATTTATATGAGTTTTAAATATTTTTAACTATATTTAATTAATACATAAGGATTAAATAAATATATATATAACTAAATATAAAATAAATAAAATGATGTGCTTCATTTTTATTTAACTAAATTAAATAGTTTTACATGATGTAACAAATTATAATCTTTCTAATAAAAATTAAACTAAATAAAAAACAAATAATGATATATCCCATTTATAAACAGTTTGTGATGAAGAAAACCATGTAATGATGAAGGTCATTAGGTTAAGGTTTAGTGAATCATTGTGATTTTTTTATGAGAGAAGTTATGAATAAATCTTTATTTATATTTATGTTATAATATACTATTTATTGAATAATTTATAATGTTTAAATTGTCTTTAAAAATTAAGATAAATAATTTAAAAATTAAAAAAAATTAGGATGTTCCAATTGCTTCAAAGAGTTCCAGTGTTATGAAATGTTTGTGTTTTGTCAAAAAATGTATAAAATTCATGGAGGCCAATGTAGTTTCCTTGGAATACTATATGATGTGGTAAAATCCTTATGAAATTTGATTTATTAATGTAATTGTGAAATTTTAGTTCTGAAAATCCAATCATATCTTTAATTCTAACATTTATGTTGACAAAATGTATTAAAAATGTCAATGATAAAGTGATAATAATTCCTAAGAATTAGGTTATTTTTAAAATATTTGAAAAATACTAAGAGGATTTATTTTTTAAATTTATTCTAATCTATCACTATGAAGATAGTGTAAAAGATTTTTGCATAAGCATATTCAAATAATAAGGTATTTTATTCTTCATTTTATATTTTTTAATTCAAATGAGTGGTTATATATATTTTTAGTAGTTGTTAGTGGTTAATTTAAACTAAATTTAGATTAGTTTTTTCCAACTAAAACCTATCCATTTATGAATTAAAAGGATAATGTATTACAGGTACAGTATAAATCACATGAATTAACATTTGATAGATTTTCCATCTCTAGAGAGGAGCTCTATTGTTTGCACACTAATTCATATCACCAATGTAATTTTAGAAATGAGGTTCTCCAATAGGTTTATACATATGACACATTAAACAAGTCCATATTATGGATATGATCTCACCACTCTAATTTTAGTATTAGGGATTCTTTCATTTCATCTAGATTAAGAATAACAGATATAGATTCTAGAAAAATGAGTTTTTCTAAAACCATAAAGAATTGATTAAAACATATTTGGGTTTTATGGTGATATTAAAAACCTTGAAATTTAAAAAAAAAGTATTAGGCATGGTTTATTAATAAGATATAATAAAATAATAGTTTATGAAAAAATATCATGAAAATTGTTTCTAAAAAATATAGTGTTGTTAATACAATATTGGTCAGAGTGGAAAGAACAATAGGGGCTTAACTGAGTTCTTCAGTAAATTTTATATTTAAAAATATCTAAAACTAAATGCCTAAATTTATATAAATATCTCAATTATCTAGTAGTGTAGGTATATCTAATTTATTGCATTTAAGTAATCCCTTATAAGTATAATCAATACTTAGCTTGAGTATTATTTTCATTATTCCAATATCTAAAATTAATCAACATGCACTGAAAAATGGAAATATCAATAGTGATATCTTACTATAAAAGTAATGGTTTGTTAAATTGATCTCAAAAGTAGTTCAAAATAGAGTATGAAAAACATGAAACATAGTAGAGTATAAAAATACAAGAGGTTCAGTCTAAATATAAGAATTAATCCTCTAAAAATAGTAGTCACCCATTATTAATCATGTTTATTAAGAAATAAGTAGATCAACAACTTAGACTAGGTTTTACAAAAATTGTCCACAGATATTTTAGGTTACACACACTCTATTCCATAGTTATTCCTGGGATATGACATATGAATAAAATGTTATCAATAGTATTAGAGTTTTCTCAAATATGGTTCATGGGATTATCCTCAAAAAAATATTTAATGTATAAATAACTTTTATGTATTAAATATAGAGATAGAAAAGAAAAAAAATAGTGTAGTGAAGAATGGATTTTTTTAGTTTAATAGATTATTATTCTCCCCTTGATGTATTATTTTAGTTCTATGATGAATCATGAAGATTGGTTGAGGATCTTAGAAGTTTTGATGAATTTTTTTATCCAATAGAGTAGCATAAATATTTAAACTAATCAGTAGTTCATTTTTTCAATATTTTGAATCTTTTTTTTGATATATGTATATTAAGAATCATAGTCCTATTAAACGTCTTAACCATTATTTTATTATCTAACTTAATTCTCCTATAAAAGGAAAACGCTCACCAAAAATACCTATTGAAAACACATCATTATAAATATTCATACTCAGTGTAAAATTTGGTGTCATTAAATTATTTTTATTGGTAGTTAATTATTCATTGAAAATGATTGGTATATTATATTTAAAAAATATAATACCAATATTAGATTCAATCTCTTTAAAGTGTCCCATGTTATCATCAACTATAGATTTGACACATTACAAGAATTCTTCTTGGGTCCCTTTAAAATACATGAAATCGATCACCTTCAACTTAAGGTCGATATAGTACTTTTTAAAATTATTATTACTTTCAATGGTCACAAAAAACCCGTGCAATTGCTTTATCACTATACCAAAAAAAATTGGTTTCGAACACAGTCACTTAATTTCATTAAGAGTTTGACTACAAACATAAAAAATCTCATCAATTTATTGGAATATACATTAGAATATTACCCATTTTATTTTATCATGTGGTTGATTATAAATAAACATGTGGTTGATTCAATGCATTGAAATATTTATTCCTGACATGTGGTCACCTCAGATTTAGTGTTGTGGTCACAAGGTTTCTGATTCAGTCAATCCAACAATGTTCATGAAAATAGTAAGAGATGACCAGGTAGGAATATTTTCAATCCATACATAATTTTATCAATACATTCGTTTTTAAAAATAATGATAGTTTTAGTCACTTGATTTGGCTTATAGTTTCTTGATTCTGTAGTGAATTTTTTCATTATAGTAATTGCACTTGTCATGTCTTCCATATGATACATTGTGAAATTTACACTTTGGGATCATATTCGATGGACTATTATGTTTTCGATAGTCCATATTACCATGATTTATATTCTATTCAAGACATAGATAAATATATATCATGTTATTGAATAATTATAATCATCCATAACACATAAAATTGATTAGAACCAATATAAACATGAATTTTTATTTTTAAAATGAAGGACTATTGGAAGAATAAAAAATTCTCTCCAATTTTGATGATCAAAAATCATGGTATAAATATCATTACCTAATTTACTAAGAAAACATACTAATTACAATTTTATGAGACATTTAATTTTACATGTACTGTAACATTCCATACTTTGATAACTTGAAAAGAAGAATTGATAAGAAAAATTACATACATTCTCTGCAGTTTGAGATTATCAAAAAAATATATAATAATATAAGAGAGACTAAAAATTATATTAACAATGAAAATAAAAAAGTTGAAATATTAAGATATTTAATTAATAAAAAAGGAAATTTCATTAATGATAAAAAATCCAGTGGTTATATCAGAATCCCCATTTTGAATAAAAATCACTATGGGATGAATGATAAGGATCAATGGGTTATTTTCCTTCTCCAAAAATAGTATCTAGAGGAAGTTCTTGCCTTAGTGTTGCAGTAGCTGCAGGAATAGTGAGGGACTCTGAAAAAAATCAGATTTGGTGCAAGGCTTGGGAAAGATTAACATAAGAATATTCATAAAGGAGGTATAGAAACTGAATGAGTTATTCAAGTAGACACAACTATAGAAATTGAAGATGATCTCGATTTCATAATTATAGTAGAATAAGGGTTATTCTAGGAACTGTTTGAGCTGTAGGATATGAAATTGTTTTATTGGAAATGTGCATATAAGGCTCCAACAATTGGGTAAGTTCCACTATATCCATGGACCCATTATCTATAATCTGACAAAATATGTATTTTGATGACACAAAATTTTCCAAAAAGGTGCTATAATTATTAATATTTCTACAATATATTTACATTTTATAGTCAGATGAGGTATCTTAAAGTCTCAGGACAAAGATACAAACCGGGTCTTCAGGTTATTCTTAGTGTAAATATATTTGAGATAGTACACGATAGCTCTATTCATTAGACCCTTGTCCTTATAATATTTGACTAATTTAGCTTTAACTGTATCATATAACTTCTATCCATGTGTAATAATACCAATTATCACTTTATTGAAAACATACTTAATGAATTAATTCATACTTTTTTACTTCTTCATGTATGAGTCTTCGAATAATATTCTCATCAATGGAAACAGAGGTAGGAAGAAATGAAGTAGAGGTATAATGAATGAAATGACTGATAATTACTAACATCTACATTCTATATCAATGTTCTATGTCTCATAATATCATGTGATAGATTATCTACCTTCAAAAATATATCTGGTTACATATATAAAAATATGATATCAATAGTTTAGGAATAATAGTCTTTCATATCATACGCATTATCCAAACTAATACTAAGAAATAAATCATTTAATGATTTTGGGAGATCATTATTAAAATATATTAAATCGGGAAAATTATTATAGATGTTATAGCAGAAGGTATATAATTACTAGGTTGAAGATATTGAGCTTATGTAAGAGAAACTCAAGGAATGGATACATCACTTGGATCAAGAGTCGATTCATTGGACTCATACTCTTAGTGTTTATTCTAATATCCATAATTGATTGAAAATATACTCGAGGGGTCTGTCAAATTCTTTTATTGAGGTATTTGATTCATCCTATAATTATCCCATAATCACCACCATAGTTCTAGGTTCCGAATTCTAAAATTTTTATCCCTCAAAAGGAATTTTATGATACAATTTCAATAGAGGAATGTGTGGCCAATTGTTTCAAATTATAATCAGAGGGATCAAGCCTGATGTGTTCCTTTATAACTAATAAATAAGAACATGGTACAATCGAATCTATAATTTTAGAAGAAATATGAATGTAACATCCATCTATCCTAGGTGGAATGAAATCATGGTCATCATCCTTTCCATTTGTATCACCATAATTAGTAGTAACATCATGTTCCTTGTCAAAGAATTGATTATCTAGAGTATATCCATCTATGGGAGGTGTGGAATCAAATATTGGAACTCCTAAAATCAGAAAAATTGGCGGAATCTATATTGTAGGATCATCTCCCATGTCTATTTTAGAATATTCTAGTCTAAATAAACAAGTCTTATGATTTCTCACCCCCCGCATAATATACTCCTTGTACAGGTATGGTATCAATTGTAACCATAGAATACTTTTGAACATCATGAATAGATCATTCACCCAAGATCACATTATATGCTTCTCTAGATTCATCAGTTACATCAACTGAAGTGTCAGATCCATCTTCATCAGAAGAGTAATTTGAATCAATAATCCAATAAGGGTCTAATCCTAGACCAAAGGTATCCTTTATTCTGGTAGGATTATTCTTTGGATTGAACCGCTCATTCACTTTGACTTCATTATCTACACACATCATCTTCTAGGGATTTTAATTAATAATCATTATTTTAAATGTGGATTGGATTAAAAATATACCACCAAAATATAATAATATCTCAACTCCCTTTGGAATTGTACTTTTTTATTCAATCATAATATAAATTAACATGGAATATGAAAAAGTATTGAATCTGTAAAAAGATTTACTTAGCATCTCCATATCACTCATCAAAAATAAAGAACAAATTATATACATCTTTTGATCCATTAAAAAAAGTAATAAAATATCTTGGTTCATGATTATGCTAAAAAATATATTCCTAGAAAAGATAGTGTGTTGAATAAAATTCAATAGTATCCTATATTCTACAAATAACTTTTTAGCACAAGGCGTCAAATGGGTTCTACCATTACTTAAATCTTCTAGGGAATTCCCAATCTCAATGTATGGATGGTTCAAAGGATCTGAAATTTGATAATCTGCATATTCACCTAAATGTGTAACTCATAAATTGAAAACCAAAAAAAATAAGAGAACTTGCACACACGATCATCAACAACAGTATTAATCTGACCTTCTTGTTATCCATCATCAAAAACCATTTTAGGTGAAACTATTTTACCAAACATGAATAAAAAGGATGACTTTCATCCCAAAACAAAACATTCCAACCACGAATAAGGAAACTCTCCATACTAATAATCTCTTTTCCTGAACAACGTGACTTCAATATCCATTTCAATGATTACATTTCATGATAGACGATGCAGCTTCATAAGTTTTCTAGGTCCACCCATACCTTTATTTTCTCTCTTTGGAGCAGATAATGATTCCTAAATATCATCCCCAAACAATTTTTTCATCTCGGCATCTCATAACTAAAAATTGATGATAGAAAGGATAGTTTTCTGTGAATAGTGGAATAAAGGAGGGTTCTATTCATGTTATAAGTAAATATTATTATTTCGATTCTAATTGGGAATATTAAAATCATATAGCAATTTAATATATAGTAACATGTAGGGAATATATAAAATAAAATAAATCATAAGTTAAAAACTAATAGAATAACTTTAATAGAAATAATAAATAAATAAATATCCAAAATAAACTGATTATACATTTTGAAATACATTAAAAATAATATTAAATTTATAGAATATTTTAATAGTTATTGATTATTCATAACTCATTTTTGGTATAATTTAATACCTCAGTATTCATAGGTTTTTTAAGAATTTCATAAATATGATGGTGTGTTCTAATGAATTTAATAGTGGTATCCCCCTTTTGAAAATGATCTTTCAAAAATAGATTTCTAATATCAATATGTTTTGACCAAAAATTAGATAAAATATTTTTAGAAAAAATAATAGCACTTTTTTTATCATAATTTATAGGGGCGTGTCTAAAATGATATCTATAATCCATTGATGTGTGTTTCATCCCCATGATTTTTGCCCGACTAAAACCAACATCTAGGTACGTATCTTTATAAGTGGATTATACAATAGTTTTTTCTTCATATTACAACATAAAACTAGATACTTTCCTAAAAATTAGCATGCTCTAGTGGTACTTTTTTATATCTAACATATAGCCACAACAATATACATCTAAATTACTAAATTATTCTATGTTTTTAAATTTATAGTAAATCATATCAATGTTAGTTGAACTCTTAAGGGTTTTTAAAAAAATTGACATCATTTAAATGAGATACTTTTGGGTTTTCTTGAAAACAGGAACACATGTAGACACTAAACATAGTATCTCACCTCTTAACTATTTAGTAAATTAAACACCCAATCCTACATTTTCTAAATGGTTTTATCAACTAGTAAACTATTTTTATCAATGTCAATTTTATAGGCTGTAGTCATTGGAGTATTAGTTTATTTAGAGTTATTCGTGCCATAACATTTCAAATGATCCTTTTTGTATTTTTTTGATTTAAAATAATTCCATCGTTATTTTTGAAAAATATATAAACCAAGAAAAAAATTTAACTCATCCATTAAACAAATATCAAGTTCATTTTACATTGGTTTTAAAAATTCAATGCACAAGTAATTTTTTGGAGATCCAAAAAAATATCATCAATATAAATTTATTCAACTAGAAAATATTTTGATGTTATTTTAATAAAACATTTAGGTTCAAAAATACCATTTGTAAAACCATTTGAAAAAAAATATGTTAATCCTCTCATACCAAGATCATGGATCATGATTTAAAATGTAATGATATTTTGTTAATTTGAATGCGTGATTTGGAAAATTAGGGTTCTGAAATTCCTGGGTAGTTTTATAGAAACATCCTTAATAATATAACCATTAAAAAAGGAACACTTGACTCTATTTGATATAATTATGAATTAAAATTTTCTTCATAAGAAACCAGTAATCAATTATCATAATGTATTTCAAATAGAGAAATGGATTCTTCATATTCAATGCCTTCTTATTGACTAAATTTTTGTCCGAAAAGTCAGTATTTATATCGTATTATTATCCCAAACACATAAAATTTATTCCTAAACACCCATTTCCAATGGGTAGTAAGTCTTTATGTTTTTACACCAGTCTGTATAAATTTATTCTTTCTAACTGATTCAACTATTATTACATCACCATTACAAAAAATTTATCATCTAAAGCTATAGTGATTATTTTAGGTTCAAGTTGTGACATGAAGTATTTATGTTTAACCCGGTTTCTAAGAAAGGATCTAGTCTAAATACCTCTATCTAGATCCCCAACTATTATATTTAAATGATAGTCTATGTGGGTTCTAATGGTACTAGTGATAAAATTACTTAGTATATCATTTTCTTCTTTATGGTATGATTCCGACAAATCTTCAACATCTGATGATTTTCATATAATAGGTTTTGCAGAACAATCACTAGGCATGGTTGAGGTATTTATATTCAAGATAAAAATATCATTTATTTGGATTTTGTAGATATGTTTTAGAATAATATTGATCTATTTCAGAATATTTTACCTGCACATATTATTCCAAAACATTGGTTATTTTATTCGTCACCCTATATGATTCACTGGTTGTTGATTACCAATAAATATTCTTTCATCACCTTTGGATGAAATTTTATCTAAACCTTCATTATTGTTGAAAGTAAAGATCTTAATTTTGAAAACTCTAAAATAATTTCCCTTTGGTTTTTTTAAACACAAAAATCATATAGAGTCTTATTTAAATGTTTTCGGATAAGAACCCTATTGATAATATAGCATGTTGTATTCATAGATTCTGCACCAAAATTAACTTGTTTGTCTTAATCATTTTAAAAAACTAGGAAATCATCTAAAGTGTCTTATTAATTAATTTTATAACGTCATTATATTGAGGATTCGTAATAGATTAATTTTTTTTGATTGTATACATTTTGTGAGTATAAAGTTTCAAAAAATTTATTTCCAATAACATGGATATGATCACACATTAAGGAAATGAAATTTATTCCCCTAAGTCTTTCTTTTGATTTTTAATATTTAAAAAATACAAACATACTTCTATTTGTTGAGAAAAAAATAATACCAATGTGTTCCTTGATTATTTATCTATAAGAAAATATTAATAATTCTTCCCATTTATGTTAGAAACTCTAGAATTTGAAGAAACGTATATGGTGTCCAACTGTAGCAGTTGAGAATCTGAATTTTCTTTCTTTTTTCTGAATTAAATATTAGGTTGTTTCCATTTTATATAGGGGTTATTGACTTTACCATTTGGGAATTATATTTTAGGAATATACTTAACTAATACTTATCTAGTTATCTTTTATATATAATGAAGGTTGTAGTGGCCTATTCTGTTATTCTATATCCAAGATTATTTATGAAATCACTTAATTAATAAATTTTTTAAGAAATTATAGAATTTAAATCTTCTTCATAAGCATTACCATTATATAAATTAGTAGACTAAATCATTCATATAATAATAATTTTTTCAAGAATTATTTTCAAAGATGACATGAAATCCATCATCGCAAAATTGTGATATAATGAGATGGTTTTACATTAATTTCTAAAAGAAATAAAACATTAGAAATTAATCATGTTTGGGAGTTATCGACTTGAATGAGGATGATAATTTTTCTTTTTCAAATGTCACCAAAAGTGACATGACCACTACATACATTGGGAAGACTTTGGAAGATAGATAAGTCTTATATCATGTGTTAGAAAAAACAATATCTAGATACCATAGCTTTGTACATGATCTTTTCAAAAATGTTTCCTATAATTAAGTAAATGCACACCAACATTGGTATACGTATCTTCTAAGGTCTAGATAGTTTAGAAATTAATGCTTTTGGAATACATATATATCTAACATATTTATTCTTATATCTATTAATAAAAATAAATGAATTATAAAATTAATATATCTTAGATCCAAGTTGGATTGATACGGATCTTGAATTTCTAGTTGGGTGATTTTCTATTGGATTGCTTATAGTATTTGATCATGGACTAAAATGATAATTGTAAAGTTTATTTTTATATCTTGGTTGATAAAAAAATATATCTACAGGTTTAGGTACATCATGACCACCTATAATTTTTTCAAAGGATTTGGTTATTATAGTAAAACATTAAAAATCCTTTTTTAATTATGCATTTCTAAATATTAAATCCTTATTATATTTATGAAGTAGTTTATTATTGTCATTTTATATTGTAAGATCATATTTAATATAAAGTGATAAAGAATTTTTTTCTTTAACCTTTAATAATTATCATTACATTCATTAAATGTTTCTTCGAATATATTTTAATATTAAAATAAATCATTACTTTTCATATTTTCATCTTTATTTCATGCAACCATCAAACGGCCTGAAGGCCTTTAAATATTTTTAAACAAATACCTCATTTAAGGGAGGGGTAACTATAACAAACATCATCAACATAATACATTTCACATCTCGAAGGTTAGGAGTGGTAAACTAACACCATGGTGCTACCCCTCCCCAACTAATGATCATGAAAATATCTCGACTATGCAAGGCTTACCGAAAAGCAAGTTTCATGTGTCAGAGAATAAGCCCAATCTTATGGCTTACACCATACCCTATAAAACATAAAAAATACATAAACCACAACACCAATGAATAATCTCTAGAACCTCCTATGTGGCCTTCTCCACGTGGTCAAGTCCGGGTGTAACCCTATACCAAAAGGTCTCACAAACCCTTCCACCATTCTGATAATACAAAACCATTAAACCTCAAACATCAACCAACCATTACCAACCCCACCATTATACTTAGGACACTCCCACCACCATAGCCACAAAAGTGTGGAATACAATTAAAAAACATGATATCAATCCATAGTCACCTAGGACCGTCACCTAGGACTGGATGACCCAACCCTGAACTAAGGGAATGCCACTGATAAGAGAGTATTGATCTTCCTAGAATTGAAATGTCACTCTGGGCATGGATCTACTATGATCAGAACCATGATGCACCCTTACCAGGTTTTGGAACAAGCCTCACTGTGATAAGGAGTTCAACGAAGAGCCATAGATGTTGAACTAGGATAGCTACATACTAAATCCAGCTAGAGAACAAAACCAAAATATCACAAAAATAAAAACCTGTCCAAAATCACAGGATCTGAGACCAAAAAATCTTCCCCCTTCATTGCACTGCAGATAAGGCACCAATCCGCATGCCTGGTAGACCATCCACGCACCTCCAAGAAACGATGACGCCGAACACTGAAATGGGGACATTCCAGCCTGACCACTGAAGCACTGCTGAGAAGAATAGTCATAAAACACCAAATCCATATCAAGAAGCGGAGACACCGACCATGGAACGTCATCAGTCCCACGCTATCCCGCCGAAGCTCTACTGGGATCCGATGCTGCCGCACAGGCAATGAAGCCCCACTCAGAAGCGGTGACGCTAACCATGGAACATCGTCGATCCCATGCTTATCCATCCATCAAAGATCCACCAAGAGATGACGCTTCCACACAAGAAACTATTCTCATGCTGAGTCGAACCACAGCCGCCATAAGAAAATCCCAGCTCGAAGGGGGAAGGAAAGTGCAGGGAGAAACCCTAGATCTCTAGGAGAAGGCAAAGAGGACAATATAAGGCTATCCCTTTACGGGTCCTCGTAATTATTCACATTTTCAAATATATTTGAATAGAATGAGAATAATGTGTAGAGACAGTATTTATTAACATGGATGTTCTTTCTATAAAATAATTATTTTTACATTTCATTTTGATATTCTTTTCTTAAATCAGATTCATTTGATCTATCCTCAGAACGTCTCCATGATTCTTTCATTTAATCATAATTATTCCCTTCTTCCTCACACGTGTCCATAAATTTCATCTTTGTAAAATCATCATTAAAATGTTCTTTTCTCTTACACACATATCATCTTACCTCAAAGTTCCCATCTTACTTCCAATAAATTTTGTTATAGAACATTCCTTAGATGTAAGAATTACAGAATAAATTTTTCTTCCAATAAAATTTCTTAAATATTCAAGAGAGATGACCTAAATCCTCATCATAATAAGAGTATCTATCACTACCATTGGTTATTTCTTCCTTAAAAATTTCTTTAGACTTTGGATGGTATGTCTTTAATGCAATTGACCATTTATGTTCAACATATTCATAATTTACCATGATATATTATTCATATAACATGGGTTTTCCTACTAACTCATTTATAATTATCTTGGATATATCACAATTTTATTATATGGTTATAGCAGTGCCCCTCCTTCTGACAGAAAAGCATCTTAAAATTATTAGTAGTTGAGATTTATCATCAACGGTATTTCCTAGTGAATTCATTGTGTTGGTAATGTCATTAAAATGGGAGACATTTAAGAATATATAATCATTAGGTTTCATCTTAAATGTATCTTATTTAATAGTATTAGTATTTAATATCATTTCTTTGACATTTTATATCCCTTCGTGAGACCTAGAAAAGGTATACATGATTTCAAAAGTTGTATCAATTGAAAATATTCTATTCAATTCATCTTCAAATAATGAAAAATATAAATAACTCATAGATTTCTAATTACAATCATAATAATCCCTAGTGTCATCACTCCATTAGGATCTATCAGCCTTTTTCATATTAAACATCTATGATTTTCCATATATCAAAACCCATACACTCCATATTTATTTTCATTTGTATATTTCAAAGAGCATAATTTCTATCATTAAAGAAAGGTTATCAATTAGTAGTAGTCTTTCCAATCATATTATAATACATAAATATATAAATTTACCGAAGACATAAATTTAAATATTTTGTTAAAAAAAATTAATTAAAATAATATATATTCCTTTAGTACCAATGGTTTTTTATATTGGAAAACTTGAGAGGGTGTTAATTGAGTTTCCAATTGAAATTTATGTTTAAATATATTTTAAAATGATACACCCAATTTATAAAAATATCCAAGATCACTAGTACTATAGGTACATCTAACATAATTCTTTTAATTAATACCTAAATTTTTTTATCAAGTTTCATCTAGTGTATTCTTATGATTATTCCTTCCTTTTAAAAGTACACTACTTTCACAAAAGAGAAATATCATAAGTAAGCACAAACTATCAAAGTATAGTTTCACTGACCATATTTCAAAAAAAAAATTGAAACAAAATAAAAAACATTGAACCACAGAAGAGTATAAATATATTTGAGGTTCATTCCCAAGATGAGAGACAATCCTCTACAATTATCATTCACCCAATAATATGTATGTTTATTATTAAATAAAAATATGCACAACCTAGAACCGGTTTTACACATAACTATAAAAAAACATTCTAGGCTACATAAATCCTCATGCAATGTTATTCATGGGACATGACTTAGGAAGAAAAATGTAGAGATATTATCAGAGTACTCTCCAATATAGTAAACGATATTATTCTCAACAAATAAGATACTTATATCAAGAAAACCTTCTAGTTATGTAAAACATTGATCGTGAAAATAATAATAATTTTGCTGTAGTAAATAATTGATTGCAACTGTTCTGTAGATGATACTTCTCCTCTAGAAAAATTCTTTCAGTTTAAATATTGCACCTGAATAAAGGTGGATGCACTCTTATTTCTTGATGTTTTCTTAATAACAAAAGATCAGAGTAAATTTTAAAACTGATTTCTGGTTCATGTTTTTACTATTGTTAAACATTCAAGATGTGTGTGTCTTAAGCATATTAATCGTTTAATGTATCCAAACCATCATCTTCTTCATTGACTTCAACCGCCTATAAATGGAACACTTTCTCCAGAAAGTGAAATTGAAAAACCAGAATCATAAATCCTCAATCTTGGCATGAAATTTGGGGTCATTAAATTAATCAAAATAGTTTTTAATTATGAAAAAAATTATATTATTATGTTATAAAAATATAATACCAACTTTAGATACAATGGATTTAAAGTGTTCTATATTGGCTTTCCTGATATCTTTAACACCTTGAAATAATTCTAATTGGGTCTATTTACAATACTTATGGTCAATCACCTTGAAATTATAGTGGATCGGGTCTTTCATAAAATTTAGACTACTTTCTATGATCATTTGATCTTGCATTGTTCTTGCTTCCTCACATTACCAAAAAAAATATTTTTATCATAAATTCCCATCACCTCACTATGTAGTCAATTAAAAACTTCCAAAATATCATTCACTATTTTAAAATCCACATTGTCATATAGTCTCTTTGATTAAATAATTTCATCAATTGGAAATCAATGTTATGTTAATTCAATTATTATTTTTATTTATGAATGATGCATATTCAATTTAAATTTTCCTTACAGTTTCAATGATTATTGAGTGGTTGATCCAAAAGTTTGAAAGAGAATATCCCTGGTCAATCAAATATTCATGTTTTCGATCAACTTTTCATGTGGTCGATCCATTCCATTTTGAAAATATAAATAGTTGTGGTCACATGATTTTTCTTGTGGTCACGTGATTCCTTTATCAAATATTTTGTTATAGTTGATGCACCAACCACATCGTCGATATGATAGTTTAAATATTTTCAAATTTGGGATCTTGTTCAATGTACTCTTTATGTGGTTGATAAAAGGAATTATTAAGATTTATTGTTGAATTAATACCTATAAAGAATTTTAGTATGTTCTAGAAATGTATTGATCTTTCATAAAACAAAAAAAATGATTAGAATCAACAAAAAAGGATTTCTGATTATTAAAATGAGTAAATGATAGAATAAGACCGAATCTTCATTTAATATTTTATTATTTTATTTAATATTTTCATATATTTTGTGGGACAAATATTTTCTATAATGTTAAACCATGGACATATTATACAAAACTTCATAATGGTTTTAAAATTTTACATTTAAAGTCTCTTTTTGAAATGGTTTCTTCAGAGAAAAACATCATGGTTTATTTATAAATTGTTCTAAAATTTTAAGAACCCTTCAATGGTGAATAAGGAAACAAATTTTTCTTTTATTATTTATTATGAAAAAATTTATATTCTAAAAATCCTTTATTATTAAGGGCTCTATGAACCCCCACTAAATCTAAAAGGGGATTTCAATCATACCGAAATTTTTTAGGTGGATGTGATATATGTTTAAAGTGAATTTATGTGTTTTACTAAGTTATAATAATTAAAAATTATAAAATAAAGATATATATAATAAATTTTTATTGTTTTATGAATTATTCATAAATATTAATATGAATGTTTCTTATTAAATATCATATTTTTTAAAATAATTTAAATTAATCAAAAATGATTGGGAGGTTTTTTCAAAGGATTGAATAAATTTGAAACATATGACATTAAAATAATAATATTTATTTAAATTATTAATATTAATTGTTGATAGATTATTGAATATAAAGGGTATATATTCTTAATGAAATACATATATTTTAATGTGGAGTCTATATGTTTATTTTTTAAATATTAGATATGAAGTTTTCATATTTAGGATATAAATATAAAATGATTTTTTTTATATATTATAAATTATCTATAAAATAATTATTAATTTATTAGTTTTGTAAAAAAACTAATGAAGTACTCATCAATATGAGTCTTCTTTTGATGCTTTTTTCGGGACCACAAAATCATATTATGTCTGGATGCTCGTGATATGGGTATTATATTCTATCAATCTAAATGAGTGCAACCTGTTATCACCAAGGTGGGAATTATGGAACATTTAATTTAAATGGGAGGATTAGAGGTCATAACATCTCACAATAGAGTTTGTTACATAGAATAGGACTCCCATATCGATTTAAGATAAGCTCGTGAATCACATTCTTGACACCCTTATTATGTAAAATGGTTTATTATTTCACTTTCTACATAATATGGTATACAATATTTTAGTCATAGATGAAGAGTGTGTTCTGAATTTTATTACTAAGATGCTAATTTATCTATCTTCCACTTATCATATCATGATGTAATATTATTCTTATCATATAGTATTTAAGAGTGTTTTCTAGTTTTAGATCTATGAAGGAAGGTTGTTCTATCATCCTCATGTTTGGTCATGAGGGCATCTTACACTCATCAAAAAATGGGGGGTTGGGTATCTTCCACATGTCATACCATGAGGGAATCATATGTTCATCAAATAAGAAATCCTATTCTCTTAACATAAAGCATCATATTCTCACCACATTAAGAAATCTTAAACTCATCGCATATGGAATCTTATTCTAGTCACATAAAGCTTAATTTGATCATTATATAAGGAATCCCACAGTTGATACAAAATTAATAAAGGATTATCCTTATCTATTAATAGAGTAATTCCTTGTGTAAATTCATAAAGGAATATTATGATCATCAGATAAATAAGGATCATTATATACTCCTCACAATTTGAGTCTTATGCTCATCAACTAAGGAATATTAGGTCACCCTATGCTTTCACGATAAAAAATATTATGACCATATCATATGGAATTATTGTCCTTATATGCTCAATATATAATTTATTTTTATCCCTTATACAAATCATATAATTTATCCATGGTTTATAGTCCAAAATTAGAT
The DNA here is from genome assembly GCA_963277665.1 of Viscum album. Taxonomy (NCBI): domain Eukaryota; kingdom Viridiplantae; phylum Streptophyta; class Magnoliopsida; order Santalales; family Viscaceae; genus Viscum; species Viscum album. The sequence goes on along the minus strand of OY728153.1, from coordinate 876,136,991 downwards.
GTTCATAGTTTAGAGTCTAGTAGGGAATCTCATGATTTAAAGTCCAATGGGTAAATTTTTTAGAGGTTTTTTATTCTCTATGTAGATGAATAATATTTAGTAAAATTTCCTCTCATGGAAGAAATTGGATATTTATGGAATTTATATATTGGGATTGATACTTCTAGTGTTCATCTTCATATAGGGTTCAAATGGGAATTAAAACACATATTGATTGAGTTGAATAGTTTTTGTGTGTGTGACAAGACCGGTCCATGAGTTTAATATCATGTGTTTAAGGATTCTTATGTAATGAAAGTGGAAATAAAAAATGATTGATTGAGGAATATTCGTTGGGAATATAATTCATTTTTGGATGTATCACAGATATTTTTGGTGAAGAGACAAGTGTTTCTTGACGTTTTATTATATGAAACAAGGATATGTGTACGAATTACAAAAAATATTCACTATTCTTTTTTGATTCAATGGTCTCATTGGTTAATATCCATAAGCCTAGTTCTACATATGGAGTATGCATGAATGAGTCCAAATAAAATGGATGTGATACCCTTGATCCATTCACACTCATTGAATTTTACGTCATATAGGAGGCATCAAATGGTTTGTGTTGGTAAGGATTTCTCAAAAGATAGGTGATATGTGAAACCTTTTCAGGTATGAGGATGTGAACTCTTTTGTTAAGAGTATGTTTCATGATAGTTAGTTGTGAAAAATGGTCTTAATGATTTCAAATATATTTAATTGATTACTTGATGTAATCTATGTAAATTTTCTAACCCATGGGAGTCTATCTAAGATTCTTATATCCATAGTGCATGAATGGAGAAATATTGGGGTTGTGTGAGATAATACAATTTAACATCCTCTAAAATATATAGTATTAAATTAATAGATATAAAATATCAATGAATAGTGAATTTATGCCTATTTATACCCCACAAACACAAATAATTCGGAATATCATTGAAAAAAATTACATAGAAAACTCTTCCTCTGAGTAGAACATCATTCTAGGGAAATGGAAAACTAGTTTAGCATGAGGATCTGGTATCTTTCTTTGTTTTAACATTTTTTTCCTTCCTCCTTGACCATTCTTGAATGTGTTATTCGGGGATATTATATACCCCATCATAATTGGGTTTAATGAGGGTGAAGATGATCAAATTCTGGAAAACAATCTAATATATAGAAATTCTTTCATCCTCTCTTATGCTACTCAGAGACCCCTTTGAATTTAAAGAGTGGTGGGAGCCCCAAAAGGGGACCCCCTATGTTTTTAGAAAAAATGATTACATTTTATATTTCCACATAAATCAACACTTATGTGAGAGTCGTATGACAATATCTTTTCTTTCATTCATCATGACATACACAAACAAGACTTATGGGAACATTTCACTGGCAGCTTCTCTAAACCAATATTTATGAAATATCAAAGGAAGTCATTTCTAAAAAGTAAGCATGTGACCTCCAAATCATTTCTACAAACAATAATTTATATAAAAAGAATTATCCGAACTTTGTCTACTAAATATATGGATGAAATGATTCATAGACTGGTAAGGACATTAGAGGTCGGAGGGAAGCAATGGTAGACAACCTCATGATTAAATCAACTTAATGGGATCGACCACTGCATGCGATGTTAGTCAACATACATAGTCATGGTCAGAGATAGTAACTACTGTTGCATATGCCTTCATGGTATACATTTTTTCTACAAAATTATGTCACCATATTGGTTCCCAACAGCCAATCCCTATACCATTAGTTTATAATCTTGACCAAACTCTTCTAGATGAACATCCCCACCACTAGACATTCTATGAAAGATAATAAACTAACAGTAGACCATATCATGTGGAACATGATGTAGATACGCAATAAATAATTGTATATTATTGATATTTATGCTCTTTATTATTCCATCATGTACAATTCTAGTATCATAGATAGCTGGAAGTTCTTGACCAATGACTCGGTCATCCATTCATGTGATGTGTTTAAAGATATCTTACACAAGATAGGGATATATAATGTTATGTGTCCATAACAATTAGATGGATACCACCACCCATACCTTATTTATGATATAATAATAAGGTGGTATCCAAACATAAATATTTTTCACCTTTTGGTGGCTAACACTTGGGAGGATATAGAGAATACCCCAATGCTAGTGAATGTGATACTATAGTAACTGATGGTTATCTATGAAAGTTTTTCCAGCTTATATTGAGACAACCCCATTGAGACATGGTTTATGATATTAATATACATGACTAAGGGGTAGATGGTGGGATGTAAAAAGTATTTATCATGAGTTTAGGAATGATGTATTCTTGGGTTGTACTAGTTCCACATAGAAATGGGCCAATACCTGGTGTATTTATTCTGCATGGACTTATAGGAAACTCCAGAGATGAGGCTCATAGAATTAAAAATATTCTTCCTAAGGTGATGTATACATAAAATTAGGATGAATCAAATGGGGGTGAGGCCAGTCACAATATTCATTGTGATAGAGATGGAATACATCTATCAAATTACCCTTTTCATCCCAGTCCGGGTGAATTTATATGATATACAAGCACAAATCAACTAGAGGGACATGACATTGTGAATCACTCACTAAAAATTTGTTTCTTATTATTTTCCAGGTTCCTACAATAATCCTTGAGTCAAGGAGGGTGGAAATGAAGAATTCCAAGGGAATAACCCCTTATAAAATGACCATATTCAATTGGTAAAGAACCATTATAATGATACACAATGATTTAATCACTTGAAACCGTTTTAATTTCCAAGTCATCCAGAGAAGAATTAATTTTACTCCATGTTTGGTTGACATTGATAGCTATAAATAATAGTGATATGCATCATTTAACATGATAACTCAAGGAATAAGTATGGATAACCTTACCTTGAATAATCCGAACTAGAATACTGGAATTAGATTCCACTTCATCCAGCAAAATGTTGTAAAGTTTCCAAGCGAGAGGCATGTGTTCATGGACCTCACCACTTCTTCAAAGGCATTTCTATGACCGAAATAAGCACTGAAAGCTATAATTATAGAACCATGATCATCCTATGAAATGCGTACACCACTCATGATCCTAGATAATAAGGATCAATCAACATTAAACTTTAACCCTTTTCAAGGTGGAATCCATATTACCCATCTTATTTTATTTCCCCTGTCTCTAATCCCCATTACATAAAGAACTCTTGGAATAAGTCATATGAGCAGTGTTGAGGATTCCCCACACTTGATGAGGTACCCTAGTTATTCCAGATAAGACATTACATGAACCTTGATAAAGAGATCTGAGAACATTTTACCTTCAGAAACCATGTTCCCTACCTCCCATAAGAACCAGCATACTCCAACAAAAATAATCACCCATGCTTTGTTGTCGACACCCTGGCTCGATTCCCCTTGAAACCAATTGGCCATAAATTTTGGAATTGAGTCACCAGATCCTTTGAGGCCCAGTTTCTATCTCAATGAGTTCTAGATCCAAAAATTCCTTTCACATTGGAAGAAAATGTGCCAAAATTTTCTTCGTTCATGGAGGAGCATCACCAGCAGCGAGTGGCCAGAGAGACCCCTTTTCTTTGACCATTTTATTCAATAAATTTCACCTGGTTCATCATCATCCACACTAAGAAAATCATATTTCATTTTATATCCTTATACCATGCTCTATCCTCCCATTCATGATATACATGATTTCAACAAAAGAATTCCTAAAAATCCTGGTTGTGGAGTCTTCCATCCATAAATTATGAAAAAACACACACCACGGGTTTGTTGTTCAGTAGAATATTATCATGTAGGAACATATATTGACTATCTAGAGTGGCATTGATGAAATTTAGGAACTGGATCACCTCCTGAAACAATATACTCATAATTGGACTACCTATAAGGGAAGAGATTTCCCAACCCAGTTTTCCTCCTAGTATTTGATATCTCCTTGGCCCACAACCCATCTGACCTCATCATTTAGAACTTATAGATGATGTTTCATGCATTTAGTTGGACTAGAGAGTATCTTGTTACATCCCCCCCTTGGTTCTAGAAATATCCATACCATCCCCTCATAAACATATCCCATAAAGTCTTCCCTTCAACAATTTCCCATGTCAGCCTTTCCTACATAGTTCTCATTGAGTTCGAGACGCTACAAAGATTAGCTCCTCCTTTCAAAATTGGTTTGTACAACCTCTTCCAGGATAACCAATGGAGTCTTCCAAATTTTTTTGGGTCCCATATAAAATATGTTAAGGATTTTTCAATCCTATCAACAGTTTCCTATGAGAATTGTATAATAGATAGTATGTACATTGGGATATAAGTTATAACAGTGTCTTCCAGCGTGATTCTGACACCAAAGGATATAAAAAAATTCATCTAGTTACATATTATCCCTATAATACAATCTATAGTGTCTTTAAAAAAACATTTTTAATACATCCATTTGGTGGGTATGAATTCCCAAACCTTATGAGCCCTTCAGCGACAGAATTTTGGCTAACACTTTTCAATAATTTTGGGGTACGAACTCAAATGATCAATGAGATTAGTTTGGAAACCATTATTAGATATCATTAGTGGCTCAACATCAATCCCTTAAATACCATGATTAGGGTGATTGTGGAAAATGTCCAAGGAAGTGTTGAGAGTACATCATATCTAACAACCATCAAATCATGGGTGTTGGTTACATGTATTGATAGAGATATAATATATGACCCATAAAGCATTTTAGGGTTCATGTAATAATTCCACTATCTATTATGGTTCACACCATGTTTGTATACTTGGGTGCACCTTGAGAAACATCCTATGCTCATCCTATATCTCTAGTTATTGATGGTCTGTGAGTCCACCAGTGAAATGGCGATATTTCTTACAGCTGCAACCAAAACCAACTAGCATTAGGAATATAGTTGTATTTGGATTTTAATTTATATTTGGGTGATGTTGAAAGAGTCAGTGCACTAGAAAAATAAACCAATACAATCTCATTGGTTGTATGGTGAATTTTAATATACTATCAACGAAGTATTCTAGTGGATGTAGTGGGATTCTACTATAGCGGTGGCTGCTATTGAAAGACATATAGTTGAGGACTCAAGTGTCGTAATAAATAATTTTAAATAGAGAAAAAGTAAGGGACTTTGGGAGTATGTTGAATATTATAAGACCTCAAAATTAATTTCCATAATAGATTAGTGGAATTTCACACATGTAATTAGTTAAATACTTGAAGGCACATCCTTCCCTTAAGCTTGAGATACTTGGGACCTGGTACATACTTATTTTACTCAATGATATATTAAGTAGAACCTCTAGATGAAATAATTGTCCCTTCCTTGTTTTCATCACTCCAACCCTATGTTCATAGTGCCTTGGTTATAAATTATAACATGAATCAATTACATTGAGGAGTCGGTCTACTTATGTGGATACGATAATGTATTCACTGATCGAGTGATCGTGTTATTGGAGGGGAATCCTAAAGAAGGGCTGAGATGTCTTGGGATACACAAAGAAGTAGGGAATATGGATTCTATTGATAAATAATATTGTAATATCATTAGACTGGGATGAATCATTAGAGGATGGTTAGGAGGTTTCATCCACGTAGGAGTTAGGAAAAATCTCCATGTACCCAGTAACTCCAAAATCATTTCACTGCGATGGAATCTTTAACAAATGTCAAGTGGTGCATTATATATTTTCTAAATATTATAGGGGTTATTGGATTAAGATCATTCATATCATATTATAGATAATTCCTGGAGAAGTGGGGGTGAGTAGCTTTTAGGGGGGGTTTGTAGTGAGATAGGTATCGAATATTTCTTCAGTATTTTGTGTTGTTATGGGTGTGTTTCATTTCACCTTTTTAGGGTACCGATGAACTCAAAGTGTTTTAGTTATTTGGGGATATATTGATACACCTACTAATTGGATAAAAAGGTAAACTCAAAACCTCTCCCCTTTGTACTTTCACGAACCTTGTATAAGGATTCATAATTTCTTATTATAGAATTGACATGCTAGGTCAAGGAGCATCCTCGCATAGATACTGAGTTGCTTGTAAATGCTTAGGGGTCCCTTGTAATAGTTTTTAAATCCAATGTTTTGGGCCTCAATATAATGGAAGGTGTATTGAATGATTTAACCCCAGTTATTAGGGCAGCTAACATTACATTAGAAGGGGATGATTAACTCGTAACATTTTTTATATAATGTAAATCATGATCACACCACTCTACTTTTATTTTTATTACTCCATATCCTAAACTAATGTATACATATTTATGGTACTATTTTGTGTAAAGCATATTTTATAGTTTTCAAATTATAAATTGCTTATTTAGCTTATCAATTAGTACCTATACGTGGGGAAAAGGTTTTCAAGATTCTATAACTAGGCTATGGCTTTGCCAGTGGATGTGCTATAATTTTTCAGAATTTTAGCAGTCCCACTGGGCATCAAGAAGAGCTCTTGAGTAGAAATAATTCTACCCAATATCTATTAGGTATCCACTAGATGTATTTGGTGGAACCGTACCTTCCCCAAATCTATCATGTAATTTTTGGAGGCCACCAGCTAGTTAGTGGCATCACATGGATCCTAGTGGGGACACTCGTTTTTTAGTAGATTTTTCAAAAATATAATTTTCTGTATCCTTTTTTAAAACCCTCCATCTTAACATGACCTCAATACCCTTGTATCTCCTGTATATGAATTTCATCCACTTCTCCCGTTCTAAATCCTCTCTTTGATTTAGAAACACTCATTCAATCATGAACATAAAATCTAGTAAGATATATGTTTATAGTGATCAATTATATCCCCTAATACATGATCAAAATCAATTAGATATTAAAAATCATGGAAATATATAATGGATTTTCCATTATCTAATGAGTTTTTTTATGATCATTCATGTAAATGGAATCCATATTCAGGGAATTATAATTTGTACAATTTTTGGACCAAGACCAATGTTTGTAGAAGATATTATTTGGCTTGTTGACTGGGTCCTAATATTTTTGGGGTATTGTTCCTCTTCTACCACAGTCTTATATTTATAAATATGTGAACATGGTATTCGTTATAGGATCCATAGTTTGTATGTTGACCCTTTCCATGATTATAATTATTTCACCTAAGGTAGGAATCTATTAAATTTAGCTCAAATTTTATATGGTTTCTTGGTATATTTGTTGGCATGATTGTATACCCCCTAGAGACATATGTTTTTTGCTTTATGGCATATGTTTTTTATGCATATCCTTTTGAAACTTATTCTTGTGGATTTTTTTAGTTTTGATACCTATTTATTTTATGTGATGTTTGATCTATTATTTGGATCTTGTATCATATTGGGACGTTCTATTGTATTTCAGTTGAGCATGCTGGTTGAGACTCGTTGACTATTCCTTTTGTGGGGATGTGTCAGAGGCATGGTCAACATTATTTTTGATATCCCTTAAAGTGAAATATGTAACTCATTTAATATACTATACCCTCAAGGTTGTGGTGTCTGGTGGATGATCATTATTCCTTTAGTCATGGTTCTAAAGTAGGTGGGGCTTCTCTTTGAGGTCCCAACATTTATGTTATTCTTGCTTGATGTATTTTTGTATACCTATACCATGTTTACTATCATGTAATGCATTAGTATTTCTTATGACCTTATGTTAAGGGACATTTTTTTGGTTTCCTACTTAGACTTTTACTCACACCATAATGAGGAATTTTAGTGCACTTATAGATTTAATTCTTAGTGATCCTCTAAAGGGAAATGACTCGGTGATGGAGAGTTGTGCAGGTTCGAAGGAGGATGAAGATGTTTCATGATTTTCATGGATAAAAGTTTTTTATGTTTTGATCAGTGTATTACCTTGTACTGCAATTATTTTTTTGTTTATTTTTTATATAATTATATAAAATTCCATACTGCTACCTCATGGATTATATCTATAGTCTTTTTTACTATGATGATTATTACTTATTAATTATTTGTTGCTCTCTTATTATCACATACATTATTATTATTATGGTGTATTCCTAGTACTAAGGGTGTATTATACCCATGAAATTCCTTGGTCCCTCACCTCTAGTCACCAATATCTTTTATATAGGAAAGAACATATGAGGTCATGTGGCATCCCAAATCTAACTCTATGGTTCAAGTTTGGGCTTAAAAAATGGTATCAGATCACTAGGTTTAGTAACATATTTCTTATATTCTCCTTTATATGGGATAGGGTATAAAAAATATATGCTAGTCATGAATTATGTTTGAGTACTTTGTTAGTGTATGGATGACACTCTATAGTGGACCTCGAGGTTACCATGAAATGGATAATTATGTTAAGGTTTTCTGATGTTGCAATGATTTTTTAATCCAACTATGGTGATTCAACTGACATTGGTATACTTATTTATGGGATTTTATGGGTTTTCATCCATTATTTTTAAGAAATTTGGTTCATATTCCATATTTATCTTTTTTATTTTAGATAGAGAAAAATAATTAAATTCATGTTGAAATTTTGATATGTACATTGGGTGCATTATTTAATATATATTTAATTTGATATTTTTTGTATTATATTATTGATTTTTATATGTATTTGTGACTAACATTCGTATAATGGAGGTTTTGTAAGGGTATTAGGTAATTTTTATGTGGTTATTCCATGTTCTTATTGGTAGCCTCTTAGGTTGAGCCTTATTGTGAAACCTTGTGCATGCTTGCGGTTATTATCAACATTCTTGATTAAGCTATTTGCTTTCCCTTTGGATGGTATTTCATTTTTGGATATTATAATCTATAGAAATACTTATCAACAAATTACACTACATATTGTACAAGAGGATTCAACTAAGTATGCTCCATTGATTTCTCTTATGGGTCAAGAAATTGAACTATTCCAACAAGGACTCATTCGAATCGTACCTATTTGGGGTGGAGGATCACATATTGGTGGTCCAATGATTGTAAAACTAATGTTTGAATTATAGATTCATCACCTCCATTTATTCAGGGCACCAATGGTGTCAAAACCCGTCCCATTGGGGCCCGTATCGTGACTCCCCAATCCCACATCCATTAGGAAAGGGGCTGGTCACTAGCACCGAGTAGGCATGTCACTAACATGGGAGGCATATCCAATTATATTTTTATTCACATACACATCTCCAAGCCCAAAAATTCTAAAATTTAAAAACCACTAAGAAACAAATGCATGTGTACCACTATCCCAATCAATAGAGTACGATAGGAAGTAATGTGTAGAAAAGTAAACAGGGCTTGTCTACAAGACCACCAAAAGAAAGATTATGTAAATTACAAATTACATATTGTAAAAAGATAGGTACTGAGATTGATGCTCGATGGCATTGGAACACCACAGCCTTACTAAACTCATAAATCTCTATTTGGTCCTATTTTTTCCCGGGACACCATCAAAAGGTCACTCGTCTACCCAAGATACAACGCGTATGGGAAAACTCCGTGAAGGGGTGTGTATGAACAATAATTAGCAGGACACCCCAAAACCACAAAGAAATGCACAAAAAAAGATACAGCCATCTCTACCCAATATATTTCTACAACAATTATAACATGAATATCCAGATACACTCATACCAAGACACACATTCTAGAGGTAAGTCACAACTACTTCATACGAACACTACATATTCAGTTCGTAGATTCCATGAAAAGTCATCTGGGAGAACACACTCCTAAGACTGATATAACTAATGATGTTCATATGAACAATATTTTTCATTGTAATGCATCATGATAGAGATAAACTAATAGATCTAATGATAGATATAATACCATAGATGAGGGTCACAACCACAGACATGGGGTGATACCAATAATTTGATATAGATTAACCTGCTATGTGGAGGATCAACGCTTAGTGAATTTTTTCACTTCAATACAAATGAATATACCTAGGGTATGAATAATTAATAGAGGATCCTACTCTGTTCCTCTCAGAGGAGATTACAACAACTCTATCATGAGTCTCCTTTTAAAGGGATCATACTCCTATGAATAGGAAATGATACGCATCAACATTTGGGGAAAGGATAAAGGGAATGAACTCTACAAAATCGTGTCTAAGATTTGATGGATAAGAGATTCAATCCATGTAGAAAGGGGTACAAGACAAGTAGTTGGGTCACACACCATGTCCATTGACCCTAGGTATTTCCCATGTATAATGCCCATGTCGTTTAGCACATGTTATGTAGAGGATGTTTATATGCCATTTACAAGGGACACACATTGTTTCCTTCCATATGGGGTCCACCCATGTACTATGGTCATGTTCCAGTACATGGTTTCTACACGTGTCTACCTACCCATGTTCTATTATAGGGGATAACATGTATAACCGTTCTAGGCCAAGCCATGTGGTGGGATACAAGCCATTGAGGAAACCATTGTACTCTACCCTATGATTTTGTATCTCTTGAAAAACTCACTGAGTCTCCAGGAAGGACCCACATGCCATGTGATGGGGTCACATGTAGTGTGGAATTTAACTAACTCCCAAATCCTGATATGCCACTATTTGGGGGGGCACATTCCATGTAAAACCAGGTTACATGACATGTTGATTGAAATTTTCTAGAACCATCGTTTTCCCTCTACACGCCCCGTCCAATCCTCCAGTATTCAATCCAATGATCTGTTCACCATGAAACAATATATATAAGGTCAAATCATCATCAAAATAACAAATCAGTGAGTTTTAGGCCTCCAATCAGATCTAATATCCGATTATGAACATCCACTCACAAATCTTCCGATGAACAAGTATTCCTGAATCGCTTAAATTCATCTATTTCCATTGATGGCATACCTCCTCTAGGTCACAATGTGGTCGGATCTTCAATTTTGGATCATTGATCCAAGAAACGAAGGATAAACGATCAATCATTCATATTCTACAATGAAAAAAGAACGCGTAAAACATATAGGGGAGAAGAAATATGCAGAATGAAACAAACTTGAGGAATGTACCTTGACCATTGTTCATTTTGGTCTCGATATATTCCCATAAGAATGATCGACAAATCAAACAAAAAAATCAACCCCATGAATCCTGTAGTTATAGTGCATCCCGCAAGAATGATCAATCTGTGGTTCAACATCTCTGTTGGTTGATTCGTGTACATCATTGATTATAAAAATGGGGAAGGACTTCCAAACAACATTCCCTACCTCAAGGTTGGAACATTCTCTGAATAAAATCAGTGTTTGTGACATCGCGGTTGGTGAGATCATTTAAGAGCAGCATCTGTTGATCTATGATCCATGTTTCGTCATCATTCCTCGCCGAGATTATTCTTCAGGTTCATCTCTAGAGCTTCCAGGGAATTCTAGTGTTATGTTATTAACTCTTGATTAGTGCCTCTAAGATTATTTAAAAATAAAACAATGTTACCATGATGAAACATAACTAAATAAAATAAATATTTAATTTATTATATTCATTGAAATGTCCAAAAACTACTTTTTAAGGCTGACTCATGCCGAACAATGTTATGCCTCACCTTGGGTAAAGATGCTACTTTGAACGCAACGTTTCCCTCAAATTTCCAATATTCCCACCCATTAAGATTTTTTTTTCACATTTCCAGGAAAAATTGGCAAGTGTGCTATTTAATATTTTAATAATATTCAAACATTTATTTCAGGAACATCTGGCCTCTAAATCGCACTTTGTCTTGACAACTGGTCTCGAATTAATTCCATATAATGTTTAAAAATAATACAGGGAAAACATTGGGACATTACATTCTCCCCACCGTAGGGATTTACATCCCCAAAAAGCCAAAAACAAGACTACTCATAAAGATGTGGGTACTATGGATAAATCTAAGCCTCTTTATCCCATGTGATCTCTTTATTATTCCCATGCTTCCACCATACATGCACCAAGATAATCACTCACCCATATATGATCCGCTCCTATCGATCCTCAATATCCACTGGGTACTCAGCAAAAGTCTCTCCATCATCGATTTCCAACTCACCCCAGTCGATGGCATGTGATGGATCATTCATATACCTCCTCAGCTGAGTTATATTAAAGCCATTGTGAACATGATCCAACTACTGGGGTTGAGCCAAGTGATATTCCATGTCACCAACTCAACGTAGTATCTAAAAAGGGCTACTAAACCTCGATGATAACTTACCACCCTGGCCAAATCTCCAAATTCCCAGTTGAGGTGTAACTCAAAAGAATAAATGGCCTCCTTCCTTAAATTCCAAAGGAATCTGCCTCTAATCAGCATAAGATTTCTGATATCTCTGTGCGGTCTTCATCTGCTCCTAGATGATCTGCACCTTCTCAGTAGTAGCTCTCACAAACTCTATGCCCATCAGTCTTGACTCTCCTAAGTCATACTAGCAAAGGGGTGACCTAAAGGGTCACCCATAAAAATCCATGAACGGATCCACACCAATGGTGGAATGGTAGTTTTTTCTATGAAAAATAAACCAGTGGTAGGTGATCCTCAAAACTATGGCAAAATTCAAATGTGTTGGCTTACAGTATATCCCCTATAACACGAATGGTTTTCCTTGTCTGGTCATTAGTCTGGGGTTGAAACATTGTGATCAAGATTAAATGAGTCCCAAAATCCTCCTAAAATACCTTCTATATCCAGGATGTATTGCAATCATCACAATCAGAAACTATCATCGATAATACTTCATGGAGTCGAATGCTCTTCTACATCTAGAGGCGTCACAAACTCTCTACTAAACTCTATTCTAGGAAAGCTAGAAAGTGGGTCGACTTGGTGAGATGGTCAATGATCTCCCAGATAGAATTGTGTCCCTTGAACATACGTGGTAAACCAGTCATGAAGTCCATTTATATCCCATACCACTTCTATTAAGCAACCTATAGGTTGAGCTAAACCCGGTGGAACCCGATGCCCATCATTTACCTGCTGGCACATAAGGCATTGAGAAATGAACTCTTTCACTTTCTTCTTAATCCCTTCCCACCAAAACTAACATTGTTGGTTCTGGTATATCTTCACCACTCCAGGATATACCTCCAATGGGGATGTATGAAATTCCCATAGAACCTAATCCCGCAACTCCACTAGTACAATTGAGAATCCTTTAAAAAGGATTATGTTCTCCCTACCCTGTGAATATCCATCTTGTGCATGTCCTATGAACATCTAAGCATGTAGGGTCTCATATTCATTATCCCTAATATATGCCTATATGACTCATAATAAGAGTAGAGGGGTGAGATCCATCAACTGGAGGTAAGCTACTCCATCTCTATCTACAAAAGATTAATGTAACGAGACTAACTAATCTGATGCCTCATTCAGCAACTGTGAACTCAAACTCTTTATGAGAGAACATGAAACCACATTCTCCTTACTAGTATTATAGATAATCTCAAAGTCATAGTACTATAGGAAATATAGCCATCACCTCTATCTCATGTTTATATCCTTCTAAGAGAAGATACACATCAGACTTTTATGAACAAAGTAGATGATAAAGTACTCTGCCATCAGGTACTATCACCACATCTTCAATATGAATACTATAGATATCTAGTCATGATTCTAGGTTACATAGGGTTTTCCATGTGTTCTCAACTGGAATGAACCATATGAAATCACTACTTTCCACTGCATCAAGACACAATAAATCCCAGTTCTTAATGCATCATAGAACACTATGAACTGAACACCCTCCTCTAGAAGTCTCAAGATCATGGCACTCATTAAACTTACCTCGACTAGTAAAATGACTACTGGAACTTCTCTATACACTTGAAAGGATACCCATTCTGAGTAAAAGTTGTCACAGGTGCTGATGTCTTGATGAAAATAGATATGAATCTCCAGTAACACTACTGGAATTCCTGTTGCAGAAAACAGCGTCGCAATAGATATTTTTTTCGACGGGCCCGTCGCAAAATATATCTGTTGCGATGGGAATTTCTCCCATCACAAAAAATTCCCGATTATATATATTATATACCCAAAAAAATTTGATGGGCCCATCGCAATTAGTTTTTTTGATGGGAAACATACTCATCGAAAATAGCATTCCGATTATATACATTATATACCCATAAACCTTTTGCGACAGGCCCATCACAAATACTAATTGCGATTGGTCGATTGTCCCATTGCAAATACTAATCTTAAAAAAAATATTTCACTTTTGCGGCGCGGTCCCATCGTGAAAGACCCCGTCGCAAAAAACTAAAATGAATTAAAAAATAATAACAAAATAATGATTAATGAAAAAAATATATTATTATTATAAAAATAATAAAATAATAAAAAATATTATTATTATTATTAAAATAAACAAAAAATAAAAAATATTATACTAAAAATATATATTTAATAAAATTATGATTAACAAAAAAAATTAATGTTAATATTATTAAAATAATAAAATAATAAAAAATTATCAAAAGTTTCAATATTTTCAGAAAAATATTAAAAAATCACAAAATATTATAATTATTATTGTTAGTAAAATAAACAAATATTAAAAAATATAATACTAATAATAAAAAATTTAATATTACAAAAAATTAATTTATGCAATATTTCCACCAATATTAAAGACAGGAACTGTAAATATTTCATATTATTACAAAACATGAATTCATATGTTTTTAACATAAAAAAAATCACTAGGGGGTCGTGTGGAGGAGGTGGAGGAAACTCCATTCCTAAACTACGAGTCAGACGGCGCATGAACTCCGTCTGCTCGTGATACTTCTGATATTGACGCTACTTCAATATACACATCTCTTCCTCGTGATGCTTCTCATAATGTTGTTGTCGCCAACACATCTCTTCATCCTGCTTCTACAAAGTCTATATATGCTCAGCCTGAGTTTGCAACTGCTCCTGATACTGTGAGCCAGAAGATGATACCTCTCAATGAGATCTTCTCGAGTTGGACGCCAACATCGCAACAATACCATAATAAGTACCAGGAGTCAAATGAAAGCTGATACCAACTACTCGGCCCTTCTCAAAACCATACTGAGTCACCTACATCCATGCCGTCTCATCGAAATGGTGTGCACCGGTCTGCTCAGTTGTCTCGTCCTGACCCTCAACTTGTGTCTAAGAGGTCTCAGCCTCATATGACTCCTTCAATTCCAATTTAAAAATAAAATTGTGAAAATATTATATGTAGTAAATTTTCAAACAGAAAGAATAATAATAACCAAAATCTAGCAATGGTGATCACCTCTAATCTCTCTAGTGGCTGGAACACTATATATCCCCCGATAAATGTCGAACTTCGTAATATCGGGATGCTCGACTGCCTAAAGAAATATAAAATAAACTGTTTATTTTTAAAGTTATATAAAATATTTAAAAAATATTCTTAAAAGATGCTCTCTATGTGAACTGAATGTACGACTACCAGCTCGATGTATCCGCTCCTATCTCCTCAGGTTCTGCCATCCCACTGAAGTTCTCCTCTAAAATCCACCACCCAACCAGTGTAAACATAATCCATCACAATCGTGAGATGAAATGTACTCTGGTCAGTGATATCTACAAGACTCATCAAATTCTGTCACTCCTACTTTCTTAATGGTTGTCCTTCTCAAAATGTGAAAAAACTAACGGAAATGATCGTGCATAGAAATGTGCTATGCTGCGTGGATAGCGTCACACATGCTTTCAACAATAGGATACCATAAAACCTACAAATAATTTATAATATCATGTTATTGATAAAATATATTTCAAAATAAATATTATATATTTACGTACCAGCCAATGATGGAACATTTGGCGTCTCATATCAATAGGTTTCTATTCTCATGTGATCCATGGCTGAGAAAAATAATTACACAAGATAGCGTTCCCCTATCCTATAGCTACATGCGCAAAACTATGAAAAATGAATAAATAATCAGACAATTATTATATATATAAATAAATTAATGAATTATAACTAAAATATACAGGTTACCATACCTCCGTGTGTGTGGATCGAAACCAATATGTGGACGCACTTGGGGATAGAGTCAGGAATCATCAGTCGTGCAAGACCACGCCCCCTCTGTGTACCCCCTGAACTGCCAGTATACTGATGGTTAGTTGATCCAAAATATCCCTCATCTAATAGTAGGTCAGCCTCCTACAACTCGCGAAATATATCAGAGTCCATCTGAAACACATAATGGTTGTTGTTATCAGATATTTGAAAATAACTATATAATATAGATATATATTAGTTATGATTATAACCAGCATTTAACTATGTCAATGTTCATCTTCATACTCTTCTCCATAGCTATCAATGTCAATGTCTTCATCTTCCTCTTTAGCATCATCAATATCTATATGAGTTTCAATTTCAATATCTCTTGTCATTTCAAATTCATTTTTAACATCATTAATATCTTCATCATCATAGATCCTTAATTGTAAGGTGTCATCATCGATATTCACGTCCCTTTGTGAATCAGATGGATTTTGAGCAGTCTCTTGAAAAATTTAAATTCCTTCCACTTCAGCAGAACCACATTCAGTTTGAGTAAACTGATTTTCCCGAGATTTCATTTTTATTATGCTCCACCAATTGCTCGAGTATCATAAAGTAGCATAGTAATTTTCATAATAACTTTTATGTGCCTGTTGAGCCAGTAAAAATTGTTCATTTAATGCAAGAATACTTTTATATTTAATATCGATGATTCCATGTGTTGGATGAACACGCAAGCGTCTCTTAGTATCCAACCACCTTCATTTAAAAATTCTTATGTAATTTTGTCCTTGATAACACAGCTCAATAATTTCATCCAAAATTCCATAAAAGTCAACTTTAGTTTCTCTCTGATGTGGTCCTCTTAAGCAAAATCCATTGTTCATTGTTTTTTTATTCCCCTTATGCATGTGTATGAAATCAAAAACCATTCACCATATATGCATTATAATATTTAACTATTTATAATGGTGGGTTACTCAATATACACAGCCACTTATCAATTTTATCAGCATATTGAGACACCTGAAAATTTGTAAAACAATTATCAATATAATAAATACTAAATGGAATTGGTATTCTTTTATTCATGAGAATGAATACATGTAACTTCTACCAGATTCTTCATTGTGATTTCAGTGTGAGAAAGATTCATGTAAATGAGTCATCGGACAAAAGAGCCCCCTTTTCATCGATAAATCATCTTCTTCCAATTTTCGCCGCCTGAAAACATTATAAAAAATATGATCCTATGAATGCATATCCAATCTTGTGTATATAAGATTGAATATGTCTATGTAGTAGCACATTTTTCATAATGTTTTGAGTCGGTGAGAGTTGAAAGGTGAAAAGTCACCGAGAAAAAGGAGTGTCTTCAATCCACTAGAAATTGTGCCAAGTTCTTAAAATTTATTAAAATTTATTAAAATTTCTTCCTAATCGTTCCTAACCATTTCTAAATTTTCCTAACGAATTAAAACTAATTATTTCTAATTATTGAAAAAAAATTATATTTTTTGCTAATATTTACTAATTTTTACTAATTTTTACTAATTATTACTAATTATTACTAATTATTACAATTTATTACTAATAATTACAATTTATTACTAATTATAACTAATTATTACAATTTATTACTATTTTAGCAATACTTAACAATACATAGCAAAATGAAAACTTCATGAATAATGAAAGGAAATTTGGTAATCATCATTGTGGAGATGATTACAAATTTTCCCTTCATTATCCAAGCAGTTTTCGTTTACTAATTATGACTAATAAAAATATATATTATCAATATTTATGAAAAAATGATATTAATATTATTAAAATAATAAAATATTTATAAAATATTAAAATTATCAATATTTGCAACAAGCGTTGCTCTATTCTTAACATGTTTAAATCTCAAAGGGTCACCAATTGTCAGCTCGTGTGTAATAAAAAGTTTATGTCCCCCATGTCCAATGTAAAATCTATATTTGTCCTTACATGGTTGATCACCTCACAAGAAGTGTTGATATAGGATGACCAAATTAATTTTGTTCTCGTCTTTCAGAATCACCTCTCTCCCTTTACATAGATCATTCTTCCATAAAAATTTGATGGGACATCAGTATCTTTCCCTTAAGTTTTCAAGGAAGAATTGTCTATGTAAAGGGTCATGTGAGATAATTCTTATAGATGAGAAAGGCATGAATTGGGTCGTCCTATTGCAACGCTACTTGGAAGGTGATCAACCAAGTAAGGACAAATATAGAGTTTACATTGGACATGGCTGACACAAACTTTTTATTGCGCATGACCTGATAATGGGTGACCCTTCGATATTTGAACGTGTTAAGAATAGAACAAAGCCTGTTGCGAATATTGATAATTTTAATATTTTATAAATTTTTTAATATTTTAATAATATTAATATTGTTTTTTCATAAATATTGATAATATAATTTTTTTATTAGTAATAATTAGATATAATTATATTTACTATTTATTACTAATTATCACTAATTATTACTAATTATTCCAATTTATTACTAATTATTACTAATTATTACAATTTATTACACATTATTGATAATTATTACAATTTATTACTAATTATTCCAATTTATTATTAATTATTACAATTTATTACTAATTATTACAATTTATTACTAATTATTAAAATTTATTCCTAATTATTCCTAATTATTTTTAATTATTACTATTTATTACTATTTATTTCTAATTATTGATAATTATTAATATTTATTACTCATTATTAACAATTATTACAATTTAATACTAATTATTCCAATTTATTTCTAATAATTACAATTTATTACTAATTATTACAATTTATTACCAATTATTACAATTTATTCCTATTTAATCCTAATTATTCATAATTATTGCTAATTATTACAATTTATTCCTATTTATTACTAATTGTTGATAATTATTCCTAATTATTGCAAATTATTGCTAATTATTGATAATTATTCTTAATTATTGCTACTTATTTCTAATTATTCCTAATTATTCCTAATTATTTGTATTTATTAATAATTATTACTAATTATTGGGAATTATTACTAATTATTCGTAATTA
Source organism: Viscum album (assembly GCA_963277665.1). Classification (NCBI taxonomy): domain Eukaryota; kingdom Viridiplantae; phylum Streptophyta; class Magnoliopsida; order Santalales; family Viscaceae; genus Viscum; species Viscum album. The sequence continues at coordinate 876,117,814 of OY728153.1, read as the reverse complement.
TTAGTAATTATTAGTAATTATTAGTATTTATTAGTAATTATTACTAATTATTGGTAATTATTCGTATTTATTATTATTTATTAGTAATTATTCCTAATTATTCGTATTTATTATTATTTATTAGTGATTATTCCTAATTATTCGTATTTATTAGTATTTATTAGTAATTGTTCTTAATTATTCGTATTTATTGGTAATTATTGGTAATTATTACTAATTATTCCTAATTATTAGTATTTATTTGTAATTATTTCTGATTATTGCTAATTATTCCTAATTATTGGTAATTATTCCTAATTATTGATAATTTTTCCTAATTTATTGGTAATTATTAGTAATTATTACTAATTATTGGTAATTATAAGTAATTATTACTAATTATTACTAAGTATTCTTAATTATTACTAATTATTTCTAATTATTCATAATTATTGCTAATTATTCTTAATTATTGCTAATTATTGCTCATTATTACTAATTGTTCCTAATTATTGCTAATTATTCCTAATTATTTCTATTTATTCCTAATTATTCCTAATTATTCGTAATTATTGCTAATTATTCGTAATTATTTCTAATTATTAGTAATTATTGCTAATTATTCCTAATTATTCCTAATTATTTGTATTTATTCGTAATTGTGGCTAATTATTGCTAATTATTGCTAATTATTGCTAATTATTCTTAATTATTTCTAATTATTCTTAATTATTGCTAATTATTGCCTATTATTGCTAAGTATTCCTAATTATTGCTAATTATTTCTTATTATTGATAATTATTGCTAATTATTGCTAATTATTACTAATTATTGCTAATTATTGCTAATTATTCCAAATTATTTGTAATTATTCCTAATTATTTCTAATTATATCTAATTATTGCTAATTATATCTAATTATTTCTAATTATATCAAATTATTTCTAATTATATCTATTTATTCTTAATTATATCTTATTATTACTAATTATATCTAATTATTACTAATTATTCCTAATTAGGACTAAATTCCGCTAATTATCTATAATAAAATCAAATTATTGCAAATTAACACTAATTATTTAGAATTATAACTAAAAATAGCAATTTCTTACTAAAAATAAATATAAATAAAATCAATTTAAATCTAATTCAATTACAACTAATAAAAAACAGTTTAAATTAATAAAAAATATAAATAAAAAAAAATACCTTGAACTTTGATATTCTGAAGCTGTTAGCGCCTTCCAATTGCTCTCGTATAAAAAAAATTTACTAACAAAAAATTTTTACTTAAAACTAGAGAATCAAGAGAAAGGGAGATGAAGATCTGAGTGATTTGAAAAAAAACGGATGGGGGTATATATAGGTTAGATTTGGTGCAACGGGGTTAGTTGCGACGGGGCCCGTCGCAAATACCCTCGCCCGCATTAATTACAGTCGGCAGTTAAAAGGGAATTTGTGACGGGTCCCGTCACAAATAGCACCTGCCGACATACTATTTTCGACGTGCGACTTATCCGTCGCAAATAATATTTACCGCCGCCAGGATTTTGCGATGAGGCATGTCGCAAATACCCTCACCACATTAATTATAGTGGGTGGTTAAAAGGGTATTTGCGACGGGACACGTCGCAAAAGCCCGGTGGTGCTAAATACTATTTGCGACGGGTGGATTTTCCGGTCGCAAATAGTATTTACCGCCCCCGAGCTTTTACGACAGAGATGCATCCCCGTCGCAAATACGCTTCCCGCGTTTTTGTGCGCAAACCACACCATACCCTTTTGCAACGGGTAGCCTATTCCCGTCGCAATTAACCTACTATTTGTGACGAGAGTCTTTTCCCGTCACAAATACGTAGTTCGTCGGACCTTTTGCGACGGTATATATTCTCGTCGTAATTTCCCCGTCGCAAAAAAACAAATTTTCCCGTAGTGTAAGAGCCCACTTGCCCCAGGAAGCTCCACACTACCCTCACGCTCCTAGGTGGATCTCGTGCTAACACTACCTCCACCTTGTCCTAGTCCACTTTTACTCTATCCACTGAGATAACATGTCCGAGAAAGTTGAAATCCTGAATCCAGAATAGGGACTTCATGAGTTTTCCATAATGTTTGTTCTCTCATTGTACATCCAAAAACATCATTTGGCGTCTCGCATGCTCTTCCTCATATGCCGAGTACACAAGGATATCATCAATGAAGACTACCATAATCTGGTCTAATTAAGGCTGGAAGATCTAGTTCATGAGTCCCATTAATACTATAAGGGTGTTCTTGACACCAAAGGGCATCACCAAGTACTCATAGTGACCGTAGGGGCATCTGAAATCCATCTTCGGTATATCATTGTCCCGTACTCACAAAAGGTGATAGTTTGATCGAAGGTCAACCTTTGAGAACCATCATGCATCTATCAACTAATCTACGAGTTCATCAATCCTTGGTAGTGGATAATTGTTCTTCATTTTCAACTAGTTCAAGCACTGGTAGTCCACACACAATCTCAAGCTCTTGCCTACCTTTTTTGCAAACAAAACTGACATCACCTAGAGTGAAACACTAAGTCTCATGATTCCCTTCCTCTACAAATCCTCAAAATTCACCCTCATCTCATGAAGCTCTACAGGAGCCATCCAATATGTTAGTGTTGATATTGGTGTCGTCCCAGGTTGTATGTCGATGTAGAAGTCTATCTTCTAATGGGTAGGTAATCCTAGAACATATTCAGGGAAGACATCCATGTACTCCACCACAACTATAGGTAATTAGAAGTTCATAACATCTAATTCACTGAGGTTTAGGCTAGGAAACTCATGAGTAATCGGGTGCACCTTCAAATGAATGAGTTGATTGAGTACTTCATGGGTTTCCATTTTTCCAACAAAGGAAAACCTTGTTCCATCACTATGAAAACACCTTACCATTTTCCTAAATCAATGAATCTAGGATTGGAATGTGGATAACTATTCCTGTAACAGCCCGAGATTTTATGAAAAATATTCTTTTTATTTCACTAATGTCTTGTGTTGTACGCTACACCAAAAGGAGCTTGCACAACACGCATCCTTGACTTGCCTTGCATTACACGCAATCGCAACCTTCCTCGATAGCGTGTGTAGTACGTAATACTGAGTTTCAAGAAACAACGATATGCTATTAAAATATTATTAAAACTAGTCGTTATGAATAGTAATAACCACTTTTTAAATTTTAGAAATTTTAGCTCTCAAAATGGACTTCATTTTTGGATTTGGAGTATCGAATTTAGCCTAAGGTGAAATTTTCGTACTTTTCGGATAACTTTCATATTCTGATGAATAGTGAAAATTACTAAATTATAATTAAAAACAACTTTTTTAATCGAAATAATTAATAGTGATAAATCATTAATTTGAGTGGTTTTAAAGTATATTTAGAATATATTTTTACAATTTAATACAATGTTGGTCATTGGATGTAATTTCACATTTAAACCAGACATAATCAAGTGTCAATCTTTTGATAGATATTGTTTCTTAAAAACACGCTATTTGTTTTAACAGCGGGATTTAATTATAAAATTAATTAATGCAACTTTTATGTTATGAATTTGGTAAAATAGACTTCATTTTTGAATTCGGAATATGAAATATAGCTTAGGATTAAATTTTGGCATTGTTCTGAAAAACATCAATTTTTGATGAATAGTGAAACTACTAAGTGGTAGTTAAAAAACTGAATTTTTCATAAAACGTAATTTTACCGCTTCTGTGAATGGAATTTCAAAAATCCGAGAGACACGGTTGATGTCAGTAAGTAAAATGTGGTTCAAAGAGATGAAAATAAATTTTGGTGAATAGTAACTTTTTACTTTTATTTACCACGGTTAAAAGTAAATAGGGTAATTAAGGGTAAGAATGAAATTAATATTACCCGAACACATGTCCTAATTCTATTGGACAAGTGTATCTCGACCCAAAACAACCTTAAGTGTAAAATATTATCATTTAGGCCCACTTGGATTAGATTAGGACATTTATTATTATTTAATTCAAAGAAGAGTTAAAAGAGTTAAAATCAAAGTTTATTAACTAAAACATTTTTAATATAGGGTTATACATAAGATAAATTCAATTGTAAATATTCATTAGAAATATAAAAAGATATCCCACATAATGGTATTTTATTTGTAATTTTTAGACATCAAATAATTTAATTTATTAATGACACAAAGATGATGCAGTAATTATCTTATTAATGAAATATTGACATAATTGACGTTATAAACACCAAACTAAATATAATTTGAGACTTTTTATGAATTACACTAATTTTATAGATTACTATGATATATTATAGTTGATTTAAGCAACTTGGTTCGAACATATAATTCTGTTATGACTTTCAAAAAAATCATATATCAAATAGTGTCAAAATTGACACAAAATAGTTTTTAAATAAAATATTATATTATTAATTGTTATTGTATTCCTAAAAATCTAAGGTTCGGCCAAATGACTAAGATAAGGATATATATATTAATAATAAACAATTTGGGGTTCTTTTGGCATGTTATAGTAAGTGTATTAACCATATAGTGAAAGAAAACAAAAAGACATGGTAAAAGTTAAATTATTTAACTTAGAGTTAAATCTAATTGATAAGGTTAAAATAATACCCTAAACTTGTCTAAATCCTATTGGTTGATAGGTTTTCGACCCTTCCCCACTTTAGATTCGAAATAAGACCCTTTGGAACCATTATAAACCGATTTTGACTTTAATATAAAATAATATTTTGAGATATTCCTAAGGTGCCCCTCTCCTCCCTTATAAAAGGGCACCTCCTCCCCCCTCCTCCTCACACCAATTTGAGCACTCAATCTCGGCCAAACCCTTCCATTTTCTCCTCTCCACTTCCCTAGAATAATCCTAGAGGTCCTGGTCTTTTTCAAAGACCAATATTAGTTCCCTAAGTGGAGGATTCAAAGAAGCGTCCCAAAGAAGAGGTAATATACATTACCGATCTTTTCAATTTCTTTCTTCTTCAACTTCTTCGTCATTAGTTGTTTCATGATAAAGTAATAACATCAGTATTACTTAAATACTGATATGTTATTATAAATATGAAACAAACCTAATTCATCTTCTATCCATCCTACGGAAAAATGAAATCACCGCGCGTGCGTACGTACGGAATACCGTCTCCACGCCGTGGTGTAATCTATTTTCCACCATCACTTTACAAGGATGGGTATAATGGTGTAATGAGTAACTATTTATGATTATTATAAAGTAATATTGATACTGAAATAATATATATATATACTCCAATACAATTCCACGATCATAGGAAAGATATCATCACTCGTGCGTACGTACGGAATATCGTCTCCACGATGTGAAGCGACTCGTTCTACATGATCATCATTACATAATAATTATATAAATTAATTGAATGAATAAATATGATATATGTTACACTAATACCATTCTGGATATAAGGTATCTATAACCTTAAAAGAAGAAGAAGAATTTATTCGGCAAAACACGCATAAGAACAAAAGGCAATAAAGACCCGAGTAACAAGTAACAATGAAATATTACTAACAAGAAGCTAAGAATATGACCATATATGATATCATATCAATATGTATGATTCTGGAATAAGTCAATAACATTATTTAAACCATTATACAGGAGCTTCAGACACGTACAAATCAAATCGGACCTAAGGTAAGGGAAATATCACAATCTCATTTTTATCCAAGATTGTTTATTCGTAAGTATTTACTGGGGTGTATTTTATCATCCGCATCCATGTTTCATCAATATGTAATATTATTTCCATCCACCTACAATTGTTTAAATCCATTTTTACCCTTCGGTGAGTTTTTAGTAATATCTATGAAAGGAATCTTTTGTCATACGAGGTACTTTTTGACTTTTCTGACAAAAGTACGAAGAATGTTTTTTTAACTTATACGGCATGAATGGATTTTTAAAACATTATTTCCATGAAGCTTCCTTTACAAGTTTTCAAGTTTATTTTTAATCAACTTCTTTTATTTTAAAGTTGTATGACATGTTATGAAAGGAGAAATGTTTTTGACGAAGAAAGGATATTTTCCTCAAGAATGGAGTTCAAGTGTTTTATCAAATATATTTTCCATCTAAGATAATAAAGGGTTCTGTTTTTATCCCTATTATTACATTGATTTGATCATGTTGTGATGGAATTATTTTTATGAATTCCTTTATCTTATATTAATTGATTTATGATGTTTCAAGAATCCCATTTTTGTTACATGTGTTATGCAATGATGTATGATTATGTGGCACACATAAGAAAGGATTCATTATAAGATGGGTGGGACCTATATCTCCCTCCAATGCATTGGGTAAAGATTTTATATCTCATGAGATTGACATGGCTGGAACGGTAGGTTATACCGGTTCAGTGAAACAGGACTGGAACGAGGGTGACTCGGTTCAAAAAGGGACTTTGTCCACTAAGATAGTCTTGGCAATGAGTCTTGACTAATAAGAAATGATTCTCTATGATTATATGTGAATGCCACAAAGTTTCATGTTTTAAGTTATGATTATTGTGATTACATTTCACTGCCATGATTTACCCCATGTTATGAAATTATGATCTCTTTTGCAGGTTAAGATTTCCAAAAGTTATGTGCTTATGTATATGATGTGATTGATATTTCTTTTGTTTACCCTTACTGAGAATTTGAGGTCACCCTTTTATGTTTTCTTTTCCCTAGGATATAAAGAAAAGTTTTAGGTAAAAAAAAAGGAAGATCTTTATGGGAGATTTTGAAGATCTTTCACCACGATTAGAAGATTATATTCCGATTTTCCAAAGACACTAAACTATTACGATCCTTGTGTGTGTGTGTTTTTGTTATGTACTATGTATTCCGCAAATGTAATGTAATGTCCATGTACGTTAAGCTTCGGTTCTCTACAGTTGGTATCAGAGGAAAGGTTTAGTCAACCTTTGGAAACTAGGATGCGAAAATGTTAGTGAGATCCCTAGAGATATTTCTACGGTATGTCTAGGGATGTCCCTAAGGTTATGTATACGTATAGGTTATAGTACTTGAACTACACTAACGATCATAGAATTAAACCTAAGATGTTCGATATTGAAGGTACTTCCCCTTTATTATGTTGTTTTTCCTAGAATGATTTTTTCCTCTCACACTATTCTTTTTGGGTTTTAGACGATGGCCGGAACCCGGAGGAACCGTGTTGATCAATGCAATGGACAATGCAATGATTGTCCTCCTGAACAAACAAATGTTATGGGAGATGGAGTGAAAAATATTATTGCTATACTTACACAAGCTATGCATCATTCTGGACTTCCAAATGAGCAGAGAAGGGAACAATATTCTATTGAGTCCTTCATGAGGCAACGTCCACCTTATTTCAGTGGGTCTTCTGATCCACTTGTTGCTGAACAATGGATCAGTACCACTGAAAAGATATTTTCAGTTCTTCAATGTTCTGAACATGATAAAGTCATCTTAGTAGTATATCGTTTGGAAGGTGAAGCTGATCAACGGTGGAATCTTATCAAGAATACAAGGCAAAGAGATGAAATTGAGTCCATGGAATGGGACGAGTTCAAGAACTTATTTTTCATTAAGTACATCCCTCGTATTCTTCGAACAAAGATGGAGAAAGAGTTTCTTGAACTAATGAAAAAGGATGATGAATCTGTTGGTATATACGAAGCGAATTTTACAAGACTTGCAAGGTATGCATCTGGCATTATCATCCAACCTAAAAGTAAAGTTGATCGATTTTTCAGTGGCTTAAAACCAAGTCTTCGAAGGGAATTAGCTATAAGAGACTTCAGTAGCTATGAAGAAATTGTGCGTTGTGCTATGAAGGTAGAAATGGAAGTTGGTGTTACATATCCATCTCATGGTTTTGAAAAGAAACGAAAGATGGAGTTCAAGGAGAAATCTCATAATAATGGTGAAAAGAAGATGAATGTTTCCTTATGCTCAAAGTGTGGAAAGAAGCATGGTGGAGATTGTCTTAAAGGGACTAGAAAATGTTTTAAATGTGGAAAAGAAGGTCATCGAGCAGCTGAGTGTCGAAGTAATGGAAAAAGGGTTTCTAATGATGTGAATAAAGAAAACACTGCAGAGAACGCACCACCAATACTTCAATGCTTCAAGTGCAAGGAAATGGGGCATTATGCTAATAAATGCCCTAATCCAAGGGTTATTGATGATCAACATGAGAAACCACTTAAGGCAAAGGACAAAGGGAAGTCACATGCGATCACTATTAGCGATGTTGAATATGAAAACGATGTGGTGGAATGATTAAGTGTTTATGTAATGGGAATCAAAAATAATGTTGTATCAAAAAGTATTGGAATATTTATGTGTTGGTCTAATGTGGTATTCAAAGTGATTGAGATATTTAACAGTATTCATGAGCTCATGATTGATATAAGGACTAAGTGATATCATGGTTTGAGTATATAGAATTTTGAGGATTTTGGTATGTGGAAAGTGTTAACTTTAAACTGCATTCATGTTTTTACTAAGGTATTCAAGAGAATACATGATTAAGGACTTTGAATGTTTGGAATGTGACCAACAAAACATATCTTATGATATATGGGGATCAACGATGGTATTAAATCTCTGAGAGTGGACAACAGTATTATGGATAAGCCTAATGATTGGAATGGATTATGTTGGACATAAGTTAGTATTATTGATGGGATGTTATAGTAATATAGCTTTAGAAAAAAGGACAACCTGCAGGACGGGCGACAGCCCATCGCGTCGGACAAGGCTGTGGGAATCGAACCCACAACCGAAGTGTGATTAGCCTTTATCGCCTACCACTGGCCTACAGGAAGTCCCTGTCTAGTAGAAACTAGTTTTATTATATTATGCAGTATGATATATGAAGTATAAGTCCATTTTAGGAACCATATATGATTAATCTCACTATAGATCGACTTATGTATATAATTTTTGCTAACCTTTTGTTTGAGACAGATGGAATGACCCGTCATTCTATCACATGATCTGCTAACACTTCACGGATAACAAATTCAACTTCATTTATTTAAGAGATGAAGTGGAAATCGTTCAAGGAACGAACAATAGTGCGATTGTACCAAAATAAAGTAAGTATTTATTCTAATTCAAATTCTTCAACTTTAGGGAAATGATCTTGAAAACCAAAAATGTTGTCCTAGTGATCTTATATCTGATTAATCAGATGGTACCTTAGATCGTCACAAATTTATGGATTTGTGATTACTGGCATTTCCATAGCCATGTTCTCTACCACTCTCCATCAGAACATGATGGTTAGATTTCTCTTCCATATCCATATTTTCACCTATGTGGAAACCCAGTGATTAGTTTATTTGGGTAATCGTTACATTTCATACGTTAGTTTTTAAAGCCAAGTTTTGGTATTTCTTTTTACGATGTGGGTTTCTATTAAAGAAACTTTCGAATAGTAAACCATTTATAACCCCGAAGAATTTCGAGGGCGAAATTCATTTTAAGGGGGGTAGAATGTAACAGCCCGAGATTTTATGAAAAATATTATTTTTATTTCACTAATGTCTTGTGTTGTACGCTACACCAAAAGGAGCTTGCACAACACGCATCCTTTACTTGCCTTTCATTACACGCAATCGCAACCTTCCTCGATAGCGTGTGTAGTGCGTAATACTGAGTTTCAAGAAACAACGATATGCTGTTAAAATATTACTAAAACTAGCCGTTATGAATAGTAATAACCACTTTTTAAATTTTAGAAATTTTAGCTCTCAAAATGGACTTCATTTTTGGATTTGGAGTATCGAATTTAGCCTAAGGTGAAATTTTGGTACTTTTCGGATAACTTTCATATTCTGATGAATAGTGAAAATTACTAAATTATAATTAAAAACAACTTTTTTAATCGAAATAATTAATAGTGATAAATCATTAATTTGAGTGGTTTTAAAGTATATTTAGAATATATTTTTACAATTTAATACAATGTTGGTCATTGGATGTAATTTCACATTTAAACCAGACATAATCAAGTGTCAATCTTTTGATAGATATTGTTTCTTAAAAACACGCTATTTGTTTTAACAGCGGGATTTAATTATAAAATTAATTAATGCAACTTTTATGTTATGAATTTGGTAAAATAGACTTCATTTTTGAATTCGGAATATGAAATATAGCTTAGGATGAAATTTTGGCATTGTTCTGAAAAACATCAATTTTTGATGAATAGTGAAACTACTAAGTGGTAGTTAAAAAACTGAATTTTTCATAAAACTTAATTTTACCGCTTCTGTGAATGGAATTTCAAAAATCCGAGAGACACGGTTGATGTCAGTAAGTAAAATGTGGTTCAAAGAGATGAAAATAATTTTTGGTGAATAGTAACTTTTTACTTTTATTTACCACGGTTAAAAGTAAATAGGGTAATTAAGGGTAAGAATGATATTAATATTACCCTAACACATGTCCTAATTCTATTGGACAAGTGTATCTAGACCAAAAACAACCTTAAGTGTTAAATATTATCATTTAGGCCCACTTGGATTAGATTAGGACATTTATTATTATTTAATTCAAAGAAGAGTTAAAAGAGTTAAAATCAAAGTTTATTAACTAAAACATTTTTAATATAGGGTTATACATAAGATAAATTCAATTGTAAATATTCATTAGAAATATAAGAAGATATCCCACATAATGGTATTTTATTTGTAATTTTTAGACATCAAATAATTTAATTTACTAATGACACAAAGATGATGCAGTAATTATCTTATTAATGAAATATTGACATAATTGACGTTATAAACACCAAACTAAATATAATTTGAGACTTTTTATGAATTACAATAATTTTATAGGTTACTATGATATATTATAGTTGATTTAAGAAACTTGGTTCGAACATATAATTCTGTTATGACTTTCAAAAAAATCATATATCAAATAGTGTCAAAATTGACACAAAATAGTTTTTAAATAAAATATTATATTATTAATTGTTATTTTATTCCTAAAAATCTATGGTTCGGCCACATGACTAAGATAAGGATATATATATTAATAATAAACAATTTGGGGTTCTTTTGGAATGTTATAGTAAGTGTATTAACCATATAGTGAAAGAAAACAAAAAAGACATGGTAAAAGTTAAATTATTTAACTTAGAGTTAAATCTAATTGATAAGGTTAAAATAATACCCTAAACTTGTCTAAATCCTATTGGTTGATAGGATTTCGACCCTTCCCCACTTTAGCGTCGAAATAAGACCCTTTGGAACCATTATAAACCGATTTTGACTTTAATATAAAATAATATTTTGAGATATTCCTAAGGTGCCCCTCTCCTCCCTTATAAAAGGGCACCTCCTCCCCCCTCCTCCTCACACCAATTTGAGCACTCAATCTCGGCCAAACCCTGCCATTTTCTCCTCTCCACTTCCCTAGAATAATCCTAGAGGTCATGGTCTTCTTCAAAGACCAATATTAGTTCCCTAAGTGGAGGATTCAAAGAAGTGTTCCGAAGAAGAGGTAATATCCATTACCGATCTTTTCAATTTCTTTCTTCTTCAACTTCTTCGTCATTAGTTGTTTCATGATAAAGTAATAACATCAGTATTAATTACATACTGATATGTTATTATAAATATAAAACAACCCTAATTCACCTTCTATCCATCCTACGGAAAAATGAAATCACCGCGCGTGCGTACGTACGGAATACCGTCTCCACGTCGTGGTGTAATCTATTTTCCACCATCACTTTACAAGGATGGGTATAATGGTGTAATGAGTAACTATTTATGATTATTATAAAGTAATATTGATACTGAAATAATATATATATATACTCCAATACAATTCCATGATCATAGGAACGATATCATCACTCGTGCGTACGTACGGAATACCGTCTCTACGATGTGAAGCGACTCGTTCTACATGATCATCATTACATAATAATTATATAAATGAATTGAATGAATAAATATTATATATGTTACACTAATACCATTCTGGATATAAGGTATCTATAACCTTAAAAGAAGAATAAGAATTTATTCGGCAAAACACGCATAAGAACAAAAGGCAATAAAGACCCGAGTAACAAGTAACAATGAAATATTACTAACAAGAAGCTAAGAATATGACCATATATGATATCATATCAATATGTATGATTCTGGAATAAGTCAATAACATTATTGAAACCATTATACAGGAGCTTCAGACACGTACAAATCAAATCGGACCTAAGGTAAGGGAAATATCACAATCTCATTTTTATCCGAGATTGTTTATTCGTAAGTATTTACTGGGGTGTATTTTATCATCCGCATCCATGTTTCATCAATATGTAATTTTATTTCCATCCACCTACAATTGTTTAAATCCATTTTTACCCTTTGGTGAGTTTTTAGTAATATCTATGAAAGGAATCTTTTTTCATACGAGGTACTTTTTGACTTTTCTGAAAAAAGTACGAAGAATGTTTTTTTTAACTTATACGACATGAATGGATTTTTAAAACATTATTTCCAAGAAGCTTACTTTACAAGTTTTCAAGTTTATTTTTAATCAACTTATTTTATTTTAAAGTTGTATGACATGTTATGAAAGGAAAAATGTTTTTGAAGAAGAAAGGATATTTTCCTCAAGAATGGAGTTCAAGTGTTTTATCAAAATTATTTTCCATCTAAGATAATAAAGGGTTCTGTTTTTATCCCTATTATTACATTGATTTGATCATGTTGTGATGGAATTATTTTTATGAATTCCTTTATCTTATATGAATTGATTTATGATGTTTCAAGAATCCCATTTTTGTTACATGTGTTATGCGATGATGTATGATTATGTGGAACACATAAGAAAGGATTCATTATAAGATGGGTGGGACCTATATCTCCCTCCAATGCATTGGGTAAAGATTTTATATCTCATGAGATAGACATGGCTGGAACGGTAGGTTATACCGGTTCAGTGAAACAGGACTGGAACGAGGGTGACTCGGTTCAGAAAGGGACGTTGTCCACTAAGATAGTATTGGCAATGAGTCTTGACTAATAAAAAATGATTCTCTATGATTATGTGTGAATGCCAAAAAGATTCATGTTTTATGTTACGATTATTGTGATTACATTTCACTGCCATGATTTACCCCATGTTATGAAATTATGATCTCTTTTGCAGGTTAAGATTTCCAAAAGTTATGTGCTTATGTATATGATGTGATTGATATTTCTTTTGTTTACCCTTACTGAGCATTTGAGCTCACCCTTTTATGTTTTCTTTTCCCCAGGATATAAAGAAAGGTTTTAGGTAAAAAAAGGAAGATCTTTATGGGAGATTTTGAAGATCTCTCACCACGATTAGAAGATTATATTCCGAGTTTCCAAAGACACTAAACTATTACAATCCTTGTGTGTGTGTTTTTTTGTTATGTACTAAGTATTCTGCAAATGTAATGTAATGTCCATGTACGTTAAGCTTCGGGTCTCTACAATTCCATACCAAGAATGACATCATAATGTCTCTTCACTAAGATCAAGAGGTTCCCACCGAAACACTCACCTCTAAGGGTTAGGTCACGCTGTCGGCATATGTGTGTGACCACCGAGTCTTTTCCAGTGAGTATATCCAAGTGTAAGGGTTGAATCAATGGATCAGCTGAAATATCTGGGTCTCGAACAAGATATGTGGAAACAATGGCATGATTGGAAAATTTTTCTATCAGTAATAAATGTAAATTAGAAAAGACAAAAATCATACCTCGAATCATTCCCAGAGTCCCTAGGTCACATTCCACGACCGCATGCAGTTGTCCCCACCCCTATTGTCCATCTCCATGAGCCTATCATGGACCTCCTGGGGTGGGGTTGGTAATAATCTAAAACATCTACCACCTCTTACATCGCTCATAGCTCCTCTTCTACATCCACTTACCTGCGTATCATCCTTCCCTTGTTGTTGTCTCTTCCTTTGGTGTCCATCCACTGTCTCCATGTCAGCAGCATGGAGGGTTGTATAATCTCGAGTGAGATGTCCCCTTCCATCACATGAATAGAACTGCCTCTCCGTAGGTAGATTGTACACACCTTGTGAGCCCTAAAATATATATTCAATATCCTAGGATCTCCTCCTGAAACATCTCCTAGTCTGGATCCCGGATACTGACATCGTATCCCTACTGTCAAGGTCTCTTCTCCTGCTCATCCACTGCTGACTACCACTGGTTGTACCTTCTCATCAAATAATCTTTAGACCACCAATCCTCTCTCATGAACCCTATCATACATTAGAATTCAAAGAGGGATAATGTGGGCTTGGATGAATCTACTTAGACTTCACTCAAATGTATGATCCCTGATGTACCAATCTCTAACCATATCCATCAAGTACCTGGAAAGTTTTGTGATCCTTAATGAATAATCATCGACCATAGAGATACCATACTAGAGATGAATAAGATCCAGTATACACACATATCTTAGCATAACTGCTATGAACTCCTCTCTGACGAGGCTCTCAAACTCTGTCCCTAAAAGAGTAACCTCTTCATGAGTCTTGATAGCCTAACTCCACCATCTCCCTACTGAGACATGTAGAAGGCTCTCCTCTAGGACTACCATCTGATATACTGGTGTCCTGACTAGATAGAATACTCTGTTCACTAATTCAATCCAATCGTTAGCCACTTGAGGTTCAGTCTTGCATGAAATCCAGAGGGGTCTCTATTTCTAAAACTCATAAAACATTCTTATCCTGCTCTCTTGTCTATTTGTGTTGTGGGTTCCACGTGCTACTCCACAGTTATTGGTTTAGCTAGTGCACTACCTGGAGGAAACACTTGGGGAACTAGTCCCTATATCGAAGCCTCGTTACTGAGGGGATCATCCTCGAGATCAAGCTGTTGAATCCTAGCAGATATTCATCTTGGGGAAATACTTTAATAAAACTAGACGTACTATGGTCAATGTGTATATATGGAGAGGTGAGTTAATAAATACATGGAAATAAAACCCAATCCTATATGAGTTATGTGCCATTATTTTCCATGAAACCAGGGTTCTCATGTACCGAATTTTAAAGTAGGTTATTAGAGTCTTGTTGTATGGATACATCGTCTTCCTCCACTAACACTAGATACCTTGGCCTAAAAGCTGAACTCGAAACAATTAACACTGTTTCACTAAACCAACATCACAATCTCATGGTCCTAAGGTAGAACCAACCACATCTAATACCACTCTGTCACGACCGTCTAAGTGGGGCCCATCCTGTAACTCCCCAATCCAACCTCCAATAGGCCAGGGGCTAGTGACTAGCAGTGAGTAGGCATGTCACTAACATGGGAGGCATTGCCTATTGTACATGTACACACATTCACACAAATCTCTAGGCCCATAAATAATGAAATGTAAAAACCACAAAGATAAAATTGCATGAATACCTCTAGCCAAACCAACAGAGTAGGACAAGAAGTAAATTGAAGTAAAGTAAATTAGACCATAATACAAGCCGAACAGCAGAAAGAGTCTGTAAACTACATAGTATTACTAATAAACAAGATGGGTATTAGGACTCCTTCTTAATTCCATAGGAACACCACACCCTATTTTAACTCAAAAAACTCCATCCATTCTTAGTCTACCCTAATGTCCATCAAAATGTCACCCATATGCCCAAGACATGACACATGTGGGAAAAGACTATGCAGGGGTGAGTATAAACAATACTCAGTAGGACACCCCAAAACCAAAAAGGAATAAAGAATGAAATATACATTAATCTCTACACAATATATTTCTACGAGACATATAAAATGAATATCCAAATGTGATAAAAATAGGACACGTAGTCTAGAGGTAAGTAAAAAATATAGCATAACAACATTAGGTATTTAGTTCGAAGATTCCACGAAGCACTCATCTGGAAGAACACACTCTTGAGTCTGATAGCACTGATGACGTCCATCCAAGATGTATTGTTCGTCCGAAACCTTCATGAGATAGATATGCTAATAGATCTCAATAGATATATGATACCACAAATGTGGATCATAGAAAGGGTTGTGGGCTGATACCAACAACTATGTCTGGATTAACCTGCTAAGTAGATGATTGAATCCCGATGAAGTTAGTCACATCAATACCAAGGAATCTACCTTGAGCATGAATAATAGATAAAGGATCCTAGTCTGGGACTCTAGGAGGGGATTCCAACAACTCTATCTAGAAAGTCCAGCTGATGGGATCATGCACTTTTGAGTAGGAAATGACACGCATCAACATTTAGTGACCAGATCAAGGGAATGAACCATAACAATGATTGTCCAACATATGGTCGACAAGAGATTCAATCTATGTAGAATAGGGAACACGACGTGTAGTAGAGTCATGCGTCGTGTCCCTTGACCTCGAGTACTACCTGTGTACAATGGACCATTCCATTTAAAACATGTCATGTAAAAGATGTGTACACACTGTGTAGAAGGGTCACACTCAATGTCCTTCTTTTTAGGTCCCACCATGTACTATGGACATGTCCCAATGCACGATGTCAACCCGTGTCCGCCTACCCATGTACCAGTACATGGGATAACTCTTGTAACCGGTCTAGGTCATTCCAGGTGTTGCGATAAACGTTGTGTAGGAAATCACTGTGATCCAACCTATGTCCGTGTGTCACCTGAGATACACGATTTGTCTCCGGGAAGGGCCTATACATAGTGTGATATGGTCACATGTCATGTGGAGTTTAACATAATCTTGAAACCATAGTCTCAATTGAGTGGGGGCCACATATTTTGTAACCCTAGGTTACATGCTGTGTTGATCTTGATTTTCTATAACCATCATTCTTCCTCTGAACACCTTATATGATCCCCCGGTGTTCGATCAATTGATCTTTTTTCCTCAAAACTAGAGATCAAAGGTCAATTCATCTTCACAAGAATGAATTGGTGAGTTTCGGGCCTCCAATTGGCAATAAAATCTGATTCTGATCTTCTTCTTGTAAATCATTAAAATAATGGATATTCCCAAATCACTTCGATTCGTCCATCTCCATCACGATTGCACATATACTATATCACCATGAGGTCAGATATTTATGTTTGAATCATTTTACTGAGAAATAAAGGTCCAACAATTATTTATTTATAATCCATGATGAACAAAGAATGCATATAAAATATAAGGGAGAAGAAATACACACAATGAAATAATCCTGAGGAACATACCTCGACCATTTTTCATTTCAGTCTTGATCAGTTATCATAATAATGATTAACAAATTTAATAATAAATCAATCGCCTAAATCATGCAGTTACGGCCCATACCACCAGAACGATCAATCTACATGTCAACCTATTAATTTGTTAATTTTCATTCATCATTGATTCTAAAAATGGGGAAATACATAAAAACAACATTCCCTACCTAGGGGTTGGGTTTTTCTTTGCAGAAGATCAGTTGTTGTTGTATTATCATTGGTGAGATCTATCAAGAGCATAATCTATCGATCTATGATCCATGTTCGGCTGTTATTCTCCACAGAGAAAATTCTCTAGGTTCCTCTCTAGAGCCTCCATGGAATAATTGTTTTATGAGATTAACCATGTATTCCTACCTCTATGTTTATTTAAAAATTAATCATCAATGTGTCAACGAAATAGAATTAAATAAAATAAACACTCAATATAATTTTTTCATCGAAGTGTCCAGAAACTACTTTTAATAGCCAACCCATGCCGACTGATGTTAGGCCACACTATGGGTAAAGTCACTCCAATGAACGAAACAGTGCCCTCATATTTTTGATCTGGGATCCCATTTAGATGTTATTCAACCTTTTCAATAAACTGTGCATGTGTGCTGTTTAATATTTTAATATTATTCAAACATTTATTCTGGGAACACCAGACCTAATAATTACATGTTATCTCATCTACCTATATCAAATTAATTCCATATACTATTTAAAAATAATACATGGAACAATATGAGACATTACAAAAGGTTTCTAGTATTTGGAGGATTTGATACAAGTCATATATAGGATTTTCAACTTCGTAAAGACCTATGATTATTGTAGGGTTATGATTTCAACCATTATTCTTTATGGAATAGCTATATCATGGTGATATATCATGTTTTATATTGTTATATAAGAATGAATGACATTGTAGACCCTCATGGACATCTTCTTTTGGGGATATTTTCCCTAATTCACAGATTTTTTATCATCCCGGGGGATTTCAGGAGCTTTGTAAGTGTAACACCCCGAGATTTTATGAAAAATATTCTTTTAATTTCATTAATGTCTTGCGTTGTATGCTACACCAATATAAACTTGCACTGTACACAACACCGTATTAGCTTGCAGTATACGCAACACTATTCTTGGATCGTGTTACACATAATTTTGATAATAGTTATTCTACGAAACATTGATTATATATATATATATATTCAATGTATAAATGTAATATGGTTGGATTATGTTATACGAAACAACGAAGGATTCTTTCACAACACGCAACCCTGACTTGGCTTGCATTACATGCAATCGCGACCTTCCTCGATAGCGTGTGTTGTACGCAATACTGGGTTTTACTAAACAGCGATATATTAATATAATATTATTATGAAATAGCCGTTATGAATATTATTAACTAAATTTTGAATTTTATAACATTATTATTCATCTTACACATTTTCTAGAACATGGTATAAGAACAAAATAATTTTTTTGGGTAAAATAATTATTTTTCAAAAAATGCAGTTTTGCCGCCTTTTGATGGCGCACCCACTTTAAATCTAGTTTTTGACATTTTTATAAGTTCAATTTGGCAAAATAAAATTATTCTTTGGAATCAAGAAATAAAAATATACTTTGGATAAAATTTTCATATTATTCTGGTATCTTTCATAATTTGATGAATAGTAAAAACACGTTATATTTTAATTAAAAACAACTTTTTTCATCGCAATAATTTATATGGTTAAATTATAATATTGAATGGTTTTAAAGTATAAATAGAATATATTTTTAACATTTAATATAATGTATGTCATTATCATTGATTTTACATTAAATTCGTAGGTTAAATCAATTCAATCTTTTGCAACATTTTAAAGAAAATCCTATTTTCTTTCGACAACGGGATTATTTTTAATTTAATTTATGCAACTTTTGTGTATTGAATTTGGAAAAATGGATTACATATTTCGAATCAGTGGGTCCAAATTATGTTAATAAGTGACTTTTTATTTTTGGGAATTATGAATAGTAACTACGGTAAATTTTATTCACCATAGTTAAAGGTAAATCGGGTAATTAAGGGTAAATATAATATTATAAAATTACCTTAACACATGCCAAAATTCTATTGGATGGATAAATATAGACCCATATAACCTAAGGGTCGGATTATATTCATTTTATAGACTTTTGACCATGAATATAATTTAATTATTATTAAAACCAAAGAAAGTGACCACATGTCACTCTCTTAAATCTTATAAGTATAATAATTTTAATTTAGTGATAAACATCATAAATAATCGAACATGAATAGTCTCCAGAAATATAATAAAAGTATCTACATCATGATACATTATTTAGAATTTTTTGGGATTAAATAATTATCATTAATAGTGATACATTAATGATGTAGAATTTATTTATTTAGTGAAAAATCAATAATATAGTTTTTATTGAAATAGTAATACATATCGAAAGGCCCAAAAATCTGCACAAAACTAATTATTAGTGTATATATAAGCCCTAATCATCCACTGGCCGAATTTTTGACCATTTTGATCCTTATTAAGGAAATTATGACCCTTATATTATTTTAGTTTAAATGATGCCAAAGTTGTCACCTTCATAATTTAATAAATATAACAATTTAAATATTGTGATTTTAAGATGATAAATTATAGTAAAAGTATTATTGTGAAAGGTAATAGATTTATCTTCATCATAGGATTGTAGTTTTAATTTTTATGCAATAAATAAGTATATTAAATAATTATTCAAAAATGTTGTAGTAATTATTTTATTAAGAGATAAACCAAATAAATGGTTTTTAAAAATAATAAAATAACTATTATATGAACTATTTAATGTGCTCCACTAATTTTCTAGATACATATGACCTTTTATAAATCTATTAATGATTTTATTTCTAACATATCTTCTGTATATAGTTTATTTAAATTCAAATAAATGAATAGTGTCAAAAGTGACACTATTGTTATTTTATAAAAATAACATATTATAAAATTGTTTAAAAATCACAAAAATATTTAAAAATTATAAATTTAAATTTATATGGTATTGAATTTGGTAAGGCATCCAATTATGGACAATTCACAACAAATAAGTAATTTTTTTTATAATTTAAAATTTAGAATGTTATTTCCATTAATAAAATTAAATTGATTAAATAAGGATAAATCAAGTTGATAATGTTTAAAATAAATTCCTAACATATCTAAATTTGATTGGTTGATGATATTACAACCATATCCCATCTAATCTTCGGATATGAGTCATTTTTGGAGTTTTTTAAGTGGGGCTAGATTTATTATAAATTAATATTTTTATGAATTCCAAAGGTGCCCCTCTCCTCGCTTATAAAAGGGCACCTCCCCCCTCTCTTACACACACCACTTTGAGCCTTAAAACTCGGCCAAACCCTGCCCAATTATCTTATCCACTTCCCTAGAAACATCCTAGTGGTTCTTGTCTTCTTCAAAGACCAATTTTATTCTTCTAAGAGGAGGTCTCAAAGTGGTGCTTCAAAGAAGAGGTAATTTCCGTTACCGATTCTTTCAACATTATTTCTTCTTCCACTTCTTCTTATTAGGTTGTTTCATTATGAAGTAATAAAATCAGTATCACTAATATACTGATATGTTATTATATGTATGTAACAACCCTATTTCACCATCTATCCATCCTACGGAAAAAGAAATCACCGCGCGTGCGTGCCTACGGAATACAGTCTCCACGCCATGGTGTAATCTATTTTCCACCACCACCTTACTTGGATGGTTATAATGGTGTAAATAATAACTATATATGATTATTACAAAGAGATATTGATTCTTTAATAGTATACATACACACCAATAAAATTCCACGATCATGGGAACGATATCATCGCTCGTGCGTACGTACGGAATACCGTCTCCACGACGCGATGAGATTCATTCTAAATGATTAACCATTCATAAATGATTATAAAGTATATATAATATGTAATCATGAAATATATGAAATAATAATGATATTGGATTTTTGTATATATATTTATATGTATGTCATCCAATTAATTCCATTCAATTCAATGAGGAAACGAAAACAACGTTCATGCATACATACGGCCTACCATCTCCATGAACGGTGTATTTATTTCCATTTATCGATCTATTATATATATGTATATTCTGAATATATATTATATATAAATTATGTTTTACATTCTGGATGTAAATAATCATGATCTAAGTAATCATATGAATAATTACAAGTCAAAACACAGATGACAAATGAAACGATTTTACCCAAAACACTCTTTAACATGGAATTTACAAAAGAACGGGTAATATAAAGTCATAAGTGAACCATATATGATATAATAACAATTAATATGATTTTTTAATAAGTCAATGACATTATTTAAATCATTATAAAGGAGGTTCGGACACTTACGAATCAATTTGGACTTAAGGTAAGGGATAATTTTGCAAATCTCATTTTTATCCGAGATTGCTTATTCGTAAGTATTACTAGGGTTATATATATCATCCATGTCCATGTTTTATAAAAGTGTTTTCAAGTATGTTTAAAGTCCTTTTTTCCCATTTTTGACTTTTACTACATGGTATGTAAAGAATATTTTTTTATGTTATGAGGTACTTTTTTGACTTTTCCGGCAAAAATACGAGAAGAATGTTTTTTTAACTTATACGACACGAAAGAACTTTTACGGTTTTATAAAGCCTTATTTTCATGAAGCTTCCTCAAAAAGATTTCATGAATATTTTAAACAAAATACTTTTCTTTTAAAATTTCATGACATTTTGTGAAAAGAAAATGTTTTTTAAGAAAAAGGGATATTTTCCTCAAGAATTCATTTCAAGGGTTTTATCAAAATCATTTTTCATATAAGATGACATTATTTCATATGTGTATATTTCAAGTATAATGTCTCTATGATTTACATGGTTTCACTTCTCTTATTATGAAATGATATCCATTTATTTTATATGGATTATGTGATGATGGGATGATGTTTATGAAACCCATTTTATTTATTGGGTTTTTATGAATGATGTATGTTTATTTTGTGGCACAGGTAAGAATGATTTCATTATGAGATGGGTGGGACATACATCTCCCTCCAATGTATTAGGAAAAGATTTATATCTCATGAGATTTAAATGGCTAGAATGGTAAGTTAATCTGGTTCAGTATTACAGGACTGGAACGAGGAGTGAACTCGATTCAGAAAGGGACTTTGTCCACTAAGATGGTCTTGGCAGCAATGCCTTGGCTACTATGGAAATCATTACATGTGCTTAATGGATTCCAAAATTAAATGTTTTATTCCCATGCTATTTTATCATGATTTATGTTCCATTATGATCTATTCCTTATATACATCCATATTTTATGTCGTTCCTCAAGATTTTTAATGCTCATGTTTTTTTAAGTTCAAATGTATATGGTATGTTTTATTTTATCCATGCTTACCCTTACTGAGAATTTGAGCTCACCCTTTTTATGTTTTCTTTTCCCCCAGGATTAAAAGAAAGATTTTAGGTAGGGAAACAAAAATGGGAAGATCTTTTTGGGAGATGTTGAAGATCTTTCACCACGATTAGAAGATTACGTTCCAAGTTTCCAAAGACATTAAACTATTACAGTCCTTGTGTGTATGTTTCATTATGTACTAAGTATTCTGCAAAAGTAATGTAATGTCTATGTACCTCAAGCATCGGGTCTCTACAGTTGGTATCAGAAGAAAGGTTTAGTCAACCTTTGGAAACTATGATGCGAAAATGTTAGTGAGATCCCTAGAGATATTTCTAAGGCATGTCTAGGGATATCCCTAAGGATAAGTATATGTATAGGATATAGTCCTAGAACTACAGTAACGATCTTAGAATTTAACCTAAGATGTTAGATATTCAGGGTGACTCCCCTTTACTATGTTATTTTCCCTAGCATGATTTTTGCCTCTCATAATATTCTTTTTGGGTTTTAGAAAATGGCTGGAAATAGGAAGATTCATGATAATGGAAGATATGACGGACAATGGAATGATATTCTTCATGAGAAACCAAATGAAATGGGATTTGGAAGTCCAAACATCGTTATTATGCCTAATCAGAAATCTCATGATATGATCAATAATCTCAACTTTGGTATATTTCCCGACTCAGCTAATAAGATAAAGATGGAGTTTCATGATGATCATAGAAGAAAGAAAGTTCAATTTCCCCTATGTAAATCATGTGGGAAGAGGCATCAAGGAGAATGTTTCAAGGGAACTAGAAGATGCTTTGGGTGTGTAAAAGAAGGACACAAAGCCAGTAAGTGCAAAGGAAAAGGTTTATTTAACACCATGGATGAGGATAATGGTATTTCTACGACATAAATAATGGTTAAATGTTTTAAATGTGGAATGTATGGGCATTATGAAAACCAATGCCCTAAGGGAAAGTCTCATGAATAGAATCAGTATGGTCATATGGGTATTATTTATGTTGATGATGATGAAGAGACTACAAATGATATGTAAGATGAAAGAATTGTTGAAGTTTAGTCAATGGTTTTACAAGGTAGTGGAATGATTACATTTTTATCAAGTGTAATGTTGTATAAGTAATCTCATGGTACTATGGAATAAAGAGACATCTAAGGATTGTTACACTGTTGTATTTCCTTAAATTTTGAAAGTGTATGATTAATGGTACTAGTAACCATTATAGGTTATTCAAATATTTTTGGAAAGTATATGATATGCGCATAATGAAGGGATAAGGAGAAAATTAAATGTTTTATAGTATTCATGAGCTCATGACTGATATAATGAGACGGTTATATCATGGTTTGAGTATATAGAATTTTTGGATTTTGGTATGTGGAAAGAGTTAACTTTTGACAGCATTTATGTTTTCACTAAGGATTAATGGGTATTCATTTTTCAAGAGAATACATGATTAAGGTATTCTCATGATTGGAATGTGACAAACAAGATATATGGGGGATAAATGATGGTATTCACATGATTGGTTGATGCTATTTTAAGTAATTGTTCTCTTTATACTATGAGATTGGACCGAAATATTGTAGATAATCCTAAAGATTGGAATGGATTATGTTGGAAATAAGTTAGTATTGTTTAAGGGTAGAAATTTTTCGATATTATGGATCGGATGTTATAGTAATGTAGTTTTAGAAAAAGGACAACCTGTAGGTCAACCGACAGCCCATTGCGTCGGACAAGGCTGTGGGAATCGAACCCACAACCGAAGTGCGACTGGCCTTTATCGCCTACCACTGGCCTACAGGAAGTCCCTGTTTAGTAGAAACTAGTTTTATTATATTAAGCAGTATGATATATGAAGTATAAGTCCATTTTCTGAACAATATATGATTAATCTCGCTATAGATAGACTTATGTATTTTTGATAACTTTTATAAACTTTTTTTTGAGACAGATGGAATGACCCATCATTCTATCACATGATCTGCTAACACTTCACGAATGACAAATTCTACTTCATTTCATTAAAAGATGAAGCGTAAATTGTCCAAATAACGACCAACGGTGAGACTGTACCAAAATCACGAAAGTATTTCTTCTAATTCTAATTTCATCAACTTTAGGGAACTGATCTTGAAAACCAAAAATGTTGTCCTAGTGCCCTTATATCTTATAAATCATATGGTACCATAGATCATCACAAATCTATGGCTTTGTGATCGATGGATTTTTCATAGCCATGTTCTCTACCACTCTCCATCGGAACTTGATGGTAAGAATTTTCTTCCATATCCATATTTTCACCTATGTTCTCCTACGTGGAAACCCAATGATGAGTTAATTTGTGTAACCATTACATTTCATACTTTAGTTTTTAAATCCATGTTTTGGTATTCCTTTTTACGATGTGGGTTTCTATTAAACAAACTTTTGAGTAGTAAACCATTTATAACCCCGGCGAATTTCGAGGGCGAAATTCATTTTAAGGGGGGTAGAATGTAACACCCCGAGATTTTATGAAAAATATTAGTTTAATTTCATTAATGTCTTGTGTTGTATGCTACACCAAGATTACCTTGCTCTATACGCAACACCGCATTAGCTTGCAGTATACGCAACACTATTCTTGGATCGTGTTACACCCGATTTTGATAATAGTTATTCTACGCAAAATTGAATATATATATATATATATATTCAATATATAAATGAAATATGGTTGGATTTCGTTATACTAAACAACGAATGATTCTTGCACAACACGCAACCCTGACTTGGCTTGCATTACACACAATCGCGACCTTCCTCGATAGCGTGTGTTGTACGCGATACCGGGTTTTACTAAACAATGATATATTAATATAATATTATTATGAACTAGCCGTTATGAATAGTATTATCTAAATTTTTAATATTATAACATTATTATTCATCTTACACATTTTCTAGAACATGGTATAAGAACAAAATAATTTTTTTGGGTAAAATAAGTATTTTTCAAAAAATGTTGTTTTGCCGCCTTTTGATGACGCACCCACTTTTAATCTAGATTGAGACATGTTTATAAGTTCAATTTGACAAAATAAAATTCCTCTTTGGAATCAAGAAATAAAAATTTACTTTGGATAAAATTTTCATATTATTCTGGTAACTTTCATAATTTTATGAATAGTAAAAACACATTATATTTTAATTAAAAACAACATTTTTCATCACAATAATTTATATGGTTAAATTATAATATTGAATGGTTTTAAAG
Source organism: Viscum album (assembly GCA_963277665.1). Lineage (NCBI taxonomy): Eukaryota > Viridiplantae > Streptophyta > Magnoliopsida > Santalales > Viscaceae > Viscum > Viscum album. Next base: position 876,091,733 of record OY728153.1, on the reverse strand, counting down.
TATAAATAGAATATATTTTTACCATTTAATATAATGTATTTAATTATCATTTATTTTACATTAAATTCGTAGGTTAAATCAATTCAATCTTTTGTAATGTTTTAAAGAAAAACCTGTTTTCTTTCGACAACAGGATTAATTTTAATTTAATTTCTGCAACTTTTGTGTATTTAATTTGGAAAAATGGATTCCATATTTGGAATATGTGGGTCCAAATTATGTTGATAAGCTACTTTTTATTTTTGGGAATTATGAATAGTAACTACGGTAAATTTTATTTACCATAGTTAAAGGTAAATCGGGTAATTAAGGGTAAATATATTATTATAAAATTACCCTAACACATGACAAAATTCTATTGGATGGCTAAAAGTAGACCCATATAACCTAAGGGTCAGATTAGATTCATTTTATAAACTTTTGACAAATGAAAATAATTTAATTATTATTAAAACCAAAGAAAGTGACAACACGTCACTCTCTTAAATCTTATAAGTATAATAATTTTAATTTAGTGATAAACATCATAAAACATCGAACGTTAATAGTATCCAGAAAGATAATAAAATTATCTACATTATGATAATTTATTTAGATTTTTTTGGGATTAAATAATTGTCATTAATAGTAATACATTAATGATGTAGAAATTATTTATTTAGTGAAAAATCAATAATATAGTTTTTATTGAAATAGTAATACATATCAAAAGGCCCAAAAATCTGCACAAAACTTATTATTAGTGTATATATAAACCCTAATCATCCATTGGCCGAATTGTTGACCATTTTGATCCTTATTAAGTCAATTATGACACTTATATTATTTTAATTTAAATGATGCCAAAGTTGTCACCTTCATAATTTAATAAATATAACAAATTAAATATTGTGATTTTTAGAGGATAAATTAGAGTAAAAGTATTATTGTGAAATTTAATAGAATTATATTCATCATAGGATTTTATTTTTAATTTTTATGCAAAAAATAAGTATATTAAATAATTATACAAAAATGTTGTAGTAATTATTTTATTAAGAGATAAACCAAATAAATGGTTTTTAAAAATAATAAAATAACTATTATATGAAGTATTTAATGTGCTCCACTAATTTTCTACAAACATATGACCTTTTATGAATCTATTAACGATTTTAGTTCGAACATATCTTCTGTATATATTTTATTTAAATTCAAATAAATGAATAGTGTCAAAAGTGACAATATTGTTATTTTATAAAAATAACATATTATAAAATTGTTTAAAAATCACAAAAATATTTAAAAATTATAAATTTAAATTTATATGGTAGAAAATGTTGTAAAGCATTCAATTATGGACAATTCACAACAAATAAGAAATTTTTTTTTATAATTTAAAATTTAGAATGTTATTTCCATAAATAAAATTATATTGATTAAATTAGGATAAATCAAGTTGATAATATTTAAAATAAATTCCTAACATGTCTAAATTTGATTGGTTGATGAGATTACAACCCTATCCCGTCTAATCTTCGGATATGAGTCATTTTTGGAGGTTTTTAAGTGGTTTTAGATTTATTATAAATTAATATTTTTAAGAATTCCAAAGGTGCCCCGCTCCTCTCTTATAAAAGGGAACCTCCTCCCTCTCTTCCACACACCACTTTGAGCCTTAAAGCTGGGCCAAACCCTGCCCAATTCTCTTCTCCACTTCCCTAGAAACATACTAGAGGTTTGGGTATTCCTCAAAGACCAATTTTAGTTCCCTAAGAGGAGGTCTCAAAAAGGCGCTTCAAAGAAGAGGTAATTTCCGCTACCGATTCTTTCAACTTTATTTCTTCTTCCACTTATTCTTATTAGGTTGTTTCATTATGAGGTAATAACATCAGTATCACTCATATACTGATATGTTATTATATGTATGAAACAACCCTATTTCACCATCTATCCATCCTATAGAAAAAGAAATCACCGTGTGTGCGTACGTACAGAATACCGTCTCCACGCCATGGTGTATTCTATTTTCCACCACCACCTTACTTGGATGGGTATAATGGTGTAAATAATAACTATATATGATTATTATAAAGTTATATTGATTCTGTAATAGTATACATACACTCCAATAAAATTCCACGATCGTGGGAATGATATCATCGCTCGTGCGTACGTAAAGAATACCATCTCCACGACGCGATGAGATTCATTCTCAATGATTAATCATTAATAAATGATTATAAAGTATATATAATAATTAATCATGAAATATATGACATAATAATGATATTTTATTTATATATATATATATATATATGTATTTCATCCAATTAATTCCCTTCAATTCAATGAGGAAATTAAAACAATATTCATGCGTATGTACGGCCTACCGACTCCATGAACGGTGTATTTATTTCCATTTATCAATCTATTATATATATGTATATTATGAATATATATTATATATAAATCATTTTTTACATTCTGGATGTAAATAATCCGGATCTAAGTAATCATATGAATAATTACAAGTCAAAACACGGACGACAAATGAAACGATTTTACCCAAAACGCTCTTTAACATGGAATTTACAAAAGAACGGGTAATATAAAGTCATAAGTGAACCATATATGATATCATAACAATTAATATGATTCCTTAATAAGTCAATGACATTATTTAAATCATTATACAGGAGGTTCTGACACTTCCGAATCAAATCGGACCTAAGTTAAGGGATAATTTTGCAAATCTCATTTTTATCTGAGATTATTTATTCGTAAGTATTTACTAGGGTTATTTCTATCATCCATGTCCATGTTTTATAAAAGTGTTTTCATGTATGTTTAAAGTCCCTTTTACCCATTTTGGAATTTTACTACATGGTATGTAAGGATTCTTTCTTTTTTTTACGTTACGATGTACTTTTTTGACTTTTCTGGAAAAAGTACGAGAAGAATGTTTTTTTAACTTATACGGCACGAAAGGATTTTTACAGTTTTATAAAGACTTATTTTCATGATTATTCCTCCAAAAGATTTCAGGACTATTTTCAACAAAATACTTTTCTTTTAAAATTTCATGACATTTTGTGAAAAGAAATTGTTTTTGATGAAAACGGGATATTTTCCTCAAGAATTCATTTCACATGTTTTATCAAAACCATTTTTCATATAAGATGACATTATTTTGTATGTGTATGTTTCAAGTATAGTATCTCTATTATTTACATGGTTTCACTTCTCTTATTATTAAATGATATCCATTTGTTTTATATGGATTATGTGATGATGGGATGATGTTTATGAAACCCATTTTATTTATTGGGTTTTTATGAATGATGTCTGTTTATTTTGTGGAACAAGTAAGAATGATTTCATTATGAGATGGGTGGGACCTATATCTCCATCCAATGCATTGGGTAAAGATTTATATCTCATGATATAGACATGGATGGAACGGTAAGTTAATCCGGTTCAGTATTACAGGACTTGAACGAGGAGTGAACTCGATTCAGAAAGGGACTTTGTCCACTAAGATGGTCTTGGTAGCAATGTCTTGGCTACTATGGAAATCATTACATATGCTTAATGGACGCCACAATTACATGTTTTATTCACATGCTATTTTATCATGATTTATGTTCCATTATGATCTATTCCTTATGTACTTCCATGTTTTATGTCGTTGGTCAAGATTTTTAATGTTCATGTTTTTTTAAGTTCAAATGTATATGGTATGTTTTATTTTATCCATGCTTACCCTTACTGAGCATTTGAGCTCACCCTTTTTAGGTTTTATTTTCCCCCAAGATTAAAAGAAAGATTTTAGGTAAGGAAACAAAAATGGGAAGATCTTTATGGGAGATGTTGAAGATCTTTCACCACGATTAGAAGATTACGTTCCAGGTTTCCAAAGACACTAAACTATTACGGTCCTTCTGTGTCTGTTTTGTTATGTACTAAGTATTCCGAAAAAGTAATGTAATGTCTATGTATGTCAGGCATCGGGTCTCTACAGTCAGGGGTTGATGATAGAGTCTTCTTATTCAGTATCTTCACATACATTGTCTAATTTCCTCCACTTCTTGTAAGAAATAAGGAATTGGAAGAAATAATGTTTAATGTTGGCCTTACCCTATATGTAAGATGGCAGGTCAACAAAATCAATTTAACAACAGCTAAAATATTCCTTCATAATGAACTGCTACTAAATAATGGAGTTGAGGGAAAAAATCCCTTGGTATTATTCCTAGTATTAGTAGACCCAAAGTGCCTTCCCTAGTGTAATCCCATTTTATCATTATATTAGAAAAAATAGGATGTTAGGGGATTGATTATAATATAATAGTCTCAATTTAGAGTAGACCTGAGCATCTTCAACTCATTTTATAGGGATTAAATCTACTAGGTTTTGTAAATATAGGAGGAAAAGATACTTTCTCAGGGATTGTACTATTTTTCTCAATAATTAACACTTATGTTGAAATGCATGTCATCTAAAGTTAATCTTTTATAATGTTTTTTAGTTTAACAAAGCTAAATCATATTATGGTTTTGGAAAATGACCATAGTTGTTGGTGTAGACCCCACAATGGTCTGGAAACCAATTGAATTATATGCTTATTGAACCCATGGATTGATCCCTATATGGGAATATATTTTTTGAGGATTTATGTGATGGTGGAGATGGACCTTCCAAATTTTTAGGTATATTCCTAATCTATTATACACTATCTTTTTTTAAATACTCATCCCATTCATTCATAACTACTCAAGTTGTTTTTGGGTTAAACTTATCAGTAAAATAATCATTTGAGTTAGTATATATCCATACACCCCATTGGAAAAACTAAATACTCTTCATATATATCAATAAATTTAAATTTTTGTTTTTGTCTTTGACCATGATTGGATTATTATAATTATGGTGATGATAGTTTTTCATGTGATCCTGGGCATAGACTGGTTTACTAGCTATGGTGAAAAAATTGGTTATTATAAGAGATTAGTAACAATTTCCTCAACTAATAGGGATAAGTTTATATTGACATGTAAATAGGAAGTTGATTCAAGAACATTGTGATGAAATACTCATCAAATAGTAACATTTTCAATGTCGGTGGTAGGCTTCATCCTAGAAATGGAACAGATAGAATCTTCCTCTACTTTTCCTCATGTGGTAGACTGGCACCAACATCTCTTTATAAATGATTTATCATGGTTTTCGGCACACATAAGAGTTGAATTTTTTATCAAGACTATTCCCAAAGAACACTTGATATTGATTCTATCTTATTTTCTAGAATTTACGGAGTTGAAAGTGATTAAGGTATTGCTTAATGATCTTGAAACTAAAGGCTTTATTAGAAAAATCACTTTCCCTATTGGTTCTCTGATTTTATTTTCCAGATGTTAGATGGAATAATTATACTTTGTATATACTACCAAAAGTTGAATCAGTTCATGGTGAATAATAAATACATTTTTCTAAGAATTGATGAAAATTTTATCAATTTAGGGTATCCTACTGGTTTTCAATCATATATCCACACTCTGGCTTCCATCAGATTCAGGTCAGATGGTTAATCATCATAAAGAAAACATTTTGTAGTAGTTATGGGTTGTATGAGTATATTATTATCCAATTTGGACTAAATACTGATCCTATAATTTTTATGGATCTCATGACCAAGATATTTCTCCCATACATAGATTCTATCATTTTTGTGTTCATTAATGAAATACCTAAATATTCTAAAATTTCATAATCACATTAAAAATATCTGGTAATCATATTGAGTATGCTTCAATCGCCTCAACTATCATATAAGTCCGAAAAGTGGCACTTTTGGATATAAGATGTATGTACTCTTAGGGACATGGTTAATTAAATGGGATATTTTTTTATTCATAGAAGGTTTATGTGGTAATCTCTTTGGTATGGATGATGAACATTCTTTAGATTCATAGCTTTCATTTGATGGTTGTTTATGACATGAGGCTTTTTTAAAACATTTATGGTCTTGAAGAACCCACGAATGCACTAACCATGAAGGGTTCATTTTTTACTTGATAGAAAAATGTGAAGAAATATTATTGGAGCTAGAGAGGAAGTTAATGTCAGCTCAGATCCTAATTTTTCCTAAGCTTGGAGTTGGGTATCTATTATATTTCAACACATCTTATAATGGATTGGGAGTTTTTTTATGTAGGTTGGTAAGTTAATCACTTATGGTCCTTGTTAGTTTCACCCACATGAGAATAATGTAACTTCCCGACCTGGGTGCCACATAATGGTGCCCTGATCATGTCATTTACATGCCCTTACATGCTCCTCCCCATACACCAGAGGCTACAGACTAGCAGTGAGGGTATAATATAAAACATGGGTAAAATATACACTCTTTATCATAGTAATACAATTGAAAAAAATATAACAAAAATAACCAATTAAAAAAACCAATTACCAAAATAATACAATAATCAATAGTATTCCATTATCACATGACGTACAAAAATGATAAAAAAAATATCGAAACTAAAGCAGTAAATATGCCATTCTCTAATACGTGTCAAGTGTTGAATTCAAAACCAAGAAATAGAGACACTAAAAACTCAAATAGGTTCTTAAAACCATGTTTGGTTCCATAATCCATGATTCATCTAAAATTAGTTATCTATCATAGGTCTCTTTCACTTATCCTATCATGCAATCATGATGTCTATACTGTTACCGATCCGGAAGCCTGGGTAGGGTGTGAGTAAAACATAGTAGGACACCACCAATGGTGTCTAAAATAATATACAGTATATAATAGTGTATGAAGTTCTATAATAAATAAAGTAAAATAATTTAAATAGTTATCACATCTCATTATTCATTAATTAACCACATAATTACCTGGGTTTATAATGACACATGATCAATCAATACCTTATTCAGCCCATGCCGGAGTTCGAACCATATCACATAGAGAAAATCATAGTTCATTATAATCATGGTATTTTATTTATAATTTAATTTCAATTTCATAATTATATACAATTAGAACCAATGTCCAATGCCAACATTTGGGGCCTAGAATTCCATGGATAGGACCACGTGGGTATTTTTAGCATCAGTATGTGTCCTAAACCCTATATATCAATCAATCACAAGTGAGATTTTGAAGCATTATTCTATTTCCCATAATCATTTAACACATTCATTAGGCATGGTATTTTTATTCATTATTCAGTGTCCCACACTCATTTATCATGTGCATGCATTTATATTAAGAATGCCATTTCTAGCACCTCATTAGTATGTAAAGCATCTGTCTATGTCCCACACCGTATTTATAAAACAATATTATATTTCACATATATCAAATTCAACAAGGTTAATCATAATTAACCCTCTCATATACATTTCACATCATGGAATACCATTTTAATTAACAATATTATCAAGATTAAAAACTTTAATTCATAGGGAATATTATGAAAAAATCATTATTTAAGCATTTATCAGCCTTTAATCATATAATTCATTAACCCTTAAAGGTTAATCCAAACATCCATTAACTACCATTATTCAATAAATTCATCATTCAATTAATCAATCAATTCGATAATCATATCAATTTACCAATTGGAAAATTATATTTATTGAACAATTACCCAATTATGTTAATTGACCAATTTCATAACCCCATTAAACAATCAATTCCATGATCCATTAATTAATAAATTAATTCAATTCATGGTAATGTTTCTAAACATACAATATAAATTTCACAATTTTATACACGTAATTATAATCAAGACATTGGGAATTGAAAAATATACCATCTAACTAAAAATCATTGATAGAAACTTTCCAATGAAAATTCCAAAATTATAGCAGAATATGCAATTACATAATGATGAACGAGATCATGATCCAAAACATAGATCCAAATTTTAACATATTAAGATATATGAAAACCTAGATCTAGATTCATCACCAACGGATGAAAACATACCTTTAAAAGATGAAAGAAATATTAGAGAGTGGGATGGAAAAAATTGTTATGAGTTATCATATTAGAAGGGGTGAAGAACAGTAAAAGGATGTTAAATTATCCATGAATGGAATTTAAAAGACCTTGGAATACATTCGGGGTCCTACAAAAATAATGGGAAAATGTTAGGGTCGATGAAGGTTATTTTGGGATATCACAAGCGAGTTCAAGAATTTTTTAATGAATATTTGGGTTCTTATTTTTCCACATGCATGGTTTTCTTTATAGGGTTCATCGTTTTTCTAACTAGTGCTCCAAACTATACACCTCTTCTTAGGGGTTGCACGGTTACTAATAAAATGCTGCATGATTTTCCAAAATGTGTTCCATATGTGAAATCTGCCTCTGCTTGGGGTTGCATGGGTTTTAGGTGTAGGGCGCAGAGTTTGGAAAAACAATACACCAAACATACACTTCCGGAAACGACTTCAAAAATATATAGTTTCACCTAAAACCTCCCAAAAGTGAAACCCAAACAATATATACTCAAAATAAGGAATAATAGTACCTAAAAATATCATTATTCATATATAGAAAATGATGGAATCTTGTAATCTTCCATCCTTATAACATCTCATCATCATGTTGTACTCCCATGCATCTCTATGATTCTAAGCTAAAAGGATTTGGCCAGTGAGGCGCAATATCTTCTTCTCTCTCCCATATTTCTTCCAAATCACACCAATATTTCTACAATATATGAACTATGAGAACAATATTTCTCTACAATACATTCTCACTATGATTTAAGACACGTATCATATTTTACTTAAAGGATGCATTAGCTTCAATATCAATATCATCCACATCAATCACATCAGAAGGTTATGGGTGATACCACCGAATTTCTAACACATGAAAAACATCTATGATATAACTGTACCTCTTTGGAATAGACAATCAATATTCCACTATCCCAATTCCCTCCACATCCTCTAATGGTCCAACAAACATGGGTGCCAACATGACCTACCTCTTGATCCTATGGTTACCCAATCTAGGTGAAACCTGGAGGAACACACAATTACCCTCTATAAACTCTTGCTTTCATAAATATCTAATAGAATACTAATTCACCTTAGTATGAGTTGTATACAATTATTTATGAATCCACTTGACCTGCTATGATGTCTCTTACATGAGACTCAGTCCCAACAAGTCTAACTTTACTTCCTCCATCCATTATAGAGGTGATCTTCATGGCCTATCATAACATTCCTCACATGGTTTCAACTATAGATTTTATTGATGACTATATTTATTGGTGAAATAAATGAGCACCAAGATCTTCTCCTAATAACCTCAAAAACCAAGAACACACAGTCATAGAATATATTCGAATATATATATATTACCTTTCGATTTTCCATCTGACTATCGATGGAATTCCATACTCAAAAATACCTATGTACCAAGTACCTTCTTCAAACCTTTCCAAAAGCATTATGTGAAATGTGAGTCATGGTCCGCTACTATACTTCTGGAACCCCGTACCGACAAGATATCTACTGAATGTAAATTTCTCCTAACTAATCCATTGATAAAGTCTCCCTTGTTAGAAATAAATGTGCTAACTTCATCAATATGTCCACAATCACCAATTTTTTTTCATTTTTCTAAGACTTCCTTAGATGACCTACCCCAAAATACCTACTAACATCACCCCAATTCCATTCCAAAATGATAAACCATTGTAGTAAACTAGTAGGTCATTGATGGTTGGACTTAACCTATTGAAAGGCATTGTATTCTGTAACAAAAACTATGATCTCCTATTTAATTACTAACCAAAAATAATTTCGACGTAGGTCATGGTACATTTTGGAAAAACCAAGACTTACAATGCACTTCAAGCCATGAAATTAATCTATAAGCTCTGACTGCATACTCATAGGAACAACACTTGAATCTTGAAATAGATGACCTCACCCTCATTTATGGTCCAATCTAAAGGTGACTCCCTACATTCAATGATTTTTCTCTAGTAAAAATATTTTAGATCGTCATACTGCCTCTCCCTAATCGAACTCAAAAGCGGGGACTCCAATGAAACTAATATAGGTGTCATTTTCTCCTGACCCTCCTGAACAAAAACATGCATCTCAGCCAACAAATCCATCATCTTCCACTCATAGCTAGACTCATGAACATCCTAAGTTAGTGTTTTCCTCCTTAAGTCATCTGAAATAATTTTTCCTTTCCAGGGAATGTGTGCAAGATCAAAATCAAATGAATTCTTATGCTCATTCTATATCCATTTTTGGAGATTCAAATACCTTTTTTAAAAGATATACATTAATTTATTATAATCATTATACACAATAAACTTTTAACTTAGAATATAATGTCTCAAACACATCAAGGGATAAAAACTATTGGTAATTTGTGGTCATGCATAGGGTAATTCCATTCATGTGGCCTCAACAACCATGACCCATATATAGAAAATCGATCACCCTACATCAACACTGCTCCATTACCGACTCCTAAAGCATTTAAAAGCATCGTATAATCTTCCCATGGATCATATAGGATCATGATTGGTGTCATATTCAATCACTAATTCAACAATTTGAATGAATTACAACATGATCTCAACCATTAAAACATTGGAACATTCATTATCAAGCCTGAAAAGGTACTGAAGGGGGTGGATATTCTATAAATATCCAATAATATATTGTTAGTCATAGAAGTATATGAATATCGCAATAATTATTGGGATGCTCCTAAGAGACATCAACCTGCATGTTCTCTGGAACAACTAACACACCTTCCTTCGAGTTTATGTGACCCACGAAGTGTACCAGAGCAACCCAAATATGAATATTAAATAGCTTATTGTATAGTTGATGATCTCTTAATGTACACATGAAAATTTCTATATGATGGGAATGATCTTCATAAGTCTTCAAGTACCCCATGATTTCATCCACAAACACTACAACAAACTAATCTAGGTGTTGGTGGAATATTATTTTCATGAAGGCCATAAACTCAACCAGCGCATTTTATATCTCAGAAAAAATTAAAATGAACTCATAAAGTCCATAACCACTTCTAAAAGTAGTCTGCGGTATATCATAGGGTCTAAATCTCAGCTAGTGATACCCCAATCTCAATTAAATATTATAGAAAATGAAATATCCTCCCAACTAGTCAAATAAATCATCAACACATGCAAGAGCATATAAGATCTTTATAGTCATCTGGATCAATATCCAGTAATAATCCAACAAGAACATAGACCCATCATCATTCCTTGTAGATAAGATTGTAGGGCCTTAAAGAGACATACTCGAATTGAGAAACCCCTTAACCATAAAAAATTTAAGTGGATTCTTGAGATATTAAATCTCTATTGGTTCCATTCTTTATGGTGGAATAAAAACTGAAGCAACCCCCATCGTAAGATCAATCATAAATTCCACATATCTATCAAGTGGAAATTCTTCAAGAAACACATCCAAGAATTGGTCTACTATGAGTGGAAAGACTTATTTTTTCAAACCCCCATCATTTAGAAAAATACTTGTATCATGGGTGGTGTGATTGCCTAGTTTCAGATAAATTAGCCCTGCATGGCCTACCTTGATATTCCACTCTCCATGGTGTACATAATTGTTAACCATAGGATACATAAAGGTAACTCTCTTATGGTAACAATAAATGTGTTGTCGGTATGCTACTAACTAGTACATACCCAAAATCATGTCAAATCATGATATATATAGTATATAGAGAACCCAAATTAAATGATTCACCCAAATATCTGGAGAATATCCCTTGAAAAATAGATATCTCTGGATTGCAATCCCAATGGCGTATCAATTTTCATAAATTTGATCACAAACTCCACTCTATGTATCAAACCATTCACAATTCATTTAAATATAAAATAATGAGAGGCACTAGTATCAAATAAGGAACTTGAAATAACATAAGATAATAGAATATTACCTCTAACAGTCGATGGATTAACCTCTCTATCCATATGTGTTGGTTGAACTACATGTAACTATCCCACCCCTCTTCCATGTCCTACAGTCTGAGTCCCCTATGATGCACCACTCTTCTATTGCAGTTTATCTTTCCTAAAAGAATTGTATCCTCCATGTCTAGTAGAACTCCAACTCTCAAACTGATATATTATAGATGATCCCCTTCCCACACATTGGTTTTTTATAGTTGTCCCATTACTTCCCATATATCATGGGAAACTACAAAACAATTGTAGATTTTCCATACTGTTGTAATATATGCACAGTACTAGTGGTCAGGGACATTGTCTATGAAAGTGCCATTGCATACCACACTGGTGACATATCACTCGGGTAACGTCCTATGAAATGACCCTTCCCCCTGGACACTCTTCTTATTGCCACCCTAACTGGAATTCTCTTAGTGATGCATCAGACTCTTGGAAGACATACCTTCTAGTTATCCCTCATAAAGCACCTTTCCTCTACTAGACTCCCCTTTAGGTTCCCCTCTGATATGAGGACCTAATTTAGTATCTCATAAATCTTTTTCAGTTAAAATATATTAAACTTGGATTTAATCTCACATTTAAGACCATCATACATTTTTTCCACTATAGACCAATCTCTCACCAATGCCGAAGCAAGGCACTTTGGATCTATAAAATAACCATCATAGTTCAAAATAGACATACTTCCCTCATTCAACCCCATAAACTAAATTTATCTCTCTTACATAAGAATATCATGGTAAAAGTGTTCTATGAAAGTCTCCTAAAATTCCATCCACTCCATATTCTCCAACTGCCTATCTCAATTATAGATGTCCCGCCAATGCTTCAATTGACCACATAATATCTATGTAGCTAGTTTGAATCCCTTCTCTATAGAATTCTCTAAGTGGTTAGGAATTTTCTAGATAGACTCAATCCCAAACTCTTCTGGCTTATGGTCACCTTCTTTGCTAAATTTAGCGGTGTACGACAACTAAAACTCCTATGTTAGGTCCGAAATACTCTTCACAACCCTCCATGGGTCTCTTTTCATAAACTTTATGAAGTGATAAAAGTTATCGTGAATCATTTCTCCCTCTCCCTTACTCATCATTATTGGTTTCTAAAGTTCCACTATTGGAGGATCATTTCAAACCTTTTCATCATTATATCTTATCACAAGTTCCATCATGAAGGAATATCTCTAAAATACGAACATAAATGTTAGGTTTTATTAAAAAATATTAACACATTATCAAAAGATCTATTCACATCAAGTCATAAAAAATTATCCCTCGTATTCACCTCCATACTGTCAAAACTGAGGCGTTATCACTACCCTGAACCATCCTACATCTAGATCATTGTTCACAATGGGTAAACATAGTCTCATTTAAAGTTTATCATTAGAAACAAATTTATCACATTCAAAATACTACAGTTTGCATCATTTAAAAATTTTCAATTTCATATTAGGAATTTTTTTAGTTAAATAACACAAGAAAGGAAAAACATTTCAATTTCAACAACTGGCCCAGAACATAGTTTTTCGTGCAGGCCTAAAATGATGTATGCCAAACAAAATTAAATTCCTAAAATGAAGAATTTATGTTTAACTCTCATGTGATGCTAGTCCATGAGTCCAAGATCATAAAATTTCATAACAATAACAACATCACACAACAATTACATCAGTGAAGGTAAAATAACATCAAACTATAATAACCAAAATTAGTAATAGAAATCCCACCCTGGGTACTGGGGTCTTCCCATGTACATGGGTCAGATTGTCCCATTAATGAGCTCATGACCGAGGACCGACTATTAATATTCTTCTTTCTACCTTTACCAAATAGTAAGAAAAAAATAAAATAAAAATGTGGCTCTAATACCACTTTATAACATCTTGACCTGGGTTCCACATACCAGTACCCTTAGCCAATTAGTTACATGACCTCAATAATGTGTTCCTGTATGCTAGAGGATACCGACTAGAAATGGGGACATGATATAAAACATAGGGAGTATATAATCTCTTTATCAGAAAAAATATAATAGTTGAAATAGAATAGTAATATAAAGATGACAATAAATAATATCCAGAATCAGATGATAATCAATAACAGACCAATATCATATGATGATCCAAAATAGGAAACAATATCCAAAATAAAGTATAAAATATTGAATTCCATAATATATGTCATGTTTCAAATGAAAAACCCAAAAATAAAGACACGCACAACTCCAAGAGGTTCTAGATACCATGTCGGGTTCCCTCATCCATTCTCCATCCCAAATCATCATTCAAACATATGGCTCTTTCCATTATCATGTATTGTATACATGAAGTCTATTTTGCTACTAATAAGGAATCCCAAGTAGTTTGTGAGTACAAATCAGTAGGCCACAACTAATGAAATATAAAATAATAAATACTCTAACATTTTATTCAGTTGTATATAGAAACAATTATAATAAATTAAATATTTATAACATTTCACTTTTCTTTAATTTACCATATAATTACATGGATTCAGGATGATAATCACTCCACCAATACCTTCTTCAACATGTGTTAGAGTCTGAACCATATCACATAGGTAAAATCACAATTCATTATAATCAGGCACTTTAATTTATCATTCAATTTTAATTTCATAATTACATCCACTTGGAACCAAATTCCAATGCCAACATTTTGGGACAAGAATTCCATTGTTGGGACCCCATGGGTATTTTAATCATTAGTCTGTGTCCCAAAACCCATATATCAATCTATCAAAAGTGGTATTTTAAATCATTAGTCTATGTCCCAAACTCATTTATCACAAGATTCATACATGGTTTTTTGAAGCATCAGTATATTTCAAAAGAAATTTATCACAAGCATGCATTTTGATCTAGAATACCATGACTAACATCACGTGGGTAGTTAAAGAATAAATATGTGTCCCACAATAGATTAATCACACAATCACTCATTTCACATATATTAAATATGATAATGTTAATCAACATAATCCCTCTCATAAAAATTTCACATCATGGAATACCATTTCAATTAACAAAACAATCAAGATTCACCACTTTAATTCTCATTTAATTATATTAAAAAATAAAAATTAAACCATTCATCATATATTAATATTATAATTCATTAACCATCCATGGTTAATCAAAACATCCATTTATTACATTTAATTAATGAATTTTCATTCAATTAAACAATCAATTCATCAATCCCATCAATTGAATGATTACACAATTCCATAAATTAACTATTTTTATAACCAGTTTAATCAATAAATTACGCAATCCATTAATTAATTAATTAATAAAATTAATTAATTCAATTCATGATGATATTTATTAACATGTAATATAAATTTCACAATTTCATGAACGTAATTGAAATCAAGACTTTGGGAATTGAATAATATAGCACCTACATCCAGATCATTGACATATGATCACCAGTAGAAGTCCCAAAATTAAATAATAACATTCAATTTCATAATGAAGAATGATATATAGATCCAAAACCTAGATCCAAAATTGAGAAGATTAATATCTATTATAACCTATACCTAGATCCACCACCAATGGAGGAATATATACCTTCAAAAGATGATAAAAATATGTAAGAGAGAGGGAAAACTTATCATGATGAGATCTCTAGATGGGAGAGGTTCATATATGTAAAATAAATATTTGATTCTCCTATAAAAGAGTTTGGATTCCCTTGGAATCCATCTAGGAGACTCCAAATATCTATTGAAATGAGTTAGGGTTAATCCAAGTTGTTTCGAGATATAAGGAAGAGGTTTTGGATTTTTTAATGATTTTTTAAGTTTTATTTTTCCACATGCATGGTTTCCTATACCAGACACAAAATTATCCTTAACCATTCCCCTTACCATGATCATCCTCTTAGGGGTCTCATGGTTACTAATAATTGGAAACACTATTTGAAAAACCAAACACCAACTGTGAAATCCCCCCCCCCTTCCTGGGATTGCGTGGTTTACTTGGTTAGGGTGCACTGTTTGGGAAAACCATTCACCAACCGTACACTACCAAAAAAATTCTACAAAACTCTTCAATTTCACCCAAAACTCCCTAAAGTAATACCTCAAAAAGATATAATGAAAACAAGGAAAATTGTTCCTAAAAAATATAGCTTGATCCATCTTTATAAAATTTTAGGATCTTACATAGAACTACCCTACCGGTGACATGGAGTTATCTATTGTGGTTAATTCATTGAAATGTTGTCAAAATGACCTCTTCAAAATGAAAATTTTCATATATATTAACCATAGGAGTCTATATAATATTTTATCCTAGTAGGAACATAATATTTGATAGAGTATATTGTTTCAGTACCTGTATATGTTCGACATCAAGATATAGTATGATCCCAGGAAGATAAATGCAGTTACAATGCACTATGTATGAAAATATAGTTAGTTAGAGAGTTATAATTATAGGTATGGTGGAATCTCATGGCCTTATTGAATGACTGGAATGTCTACATAGTGTACTTTCAAGGTGAAGTGGAATGTAAAACCTTAGTTATCACATACTCATTTTTGGAATGAGTAAATTATAGTTAGGATATTGATAAAGAGTGTTTCAGGATGTTTTAGATGTTGGACAAAAAGTTTTTAGTTTTAGGGTTTTATTTAGATAGATGAGGTGTAGTTACGGTTCATGTAAGGTTTATATATACTTCTTCTTTGAGAGAGGAATTGATGAGAGACTCACATTCTTCATAGTGGGAACTATACCCTTTTTCAACCAAGATGTATTTTAATGATTAATGGAATTTTTTGTGGTCCTTCATGAAAATAGACATCATAGGTTTGGTCTCTCATTATCTATATTTTCATAGTATTAAAATTTTTTTTGAAGATCTAAATGGTTATTACAGCCAATTCCAACGTAATGTGGAAGTGGAGTGAGGTAATTATGGACTTAATGTTAGGGTTTCCCAAGACCTCAAGAGGTCGAGACAACATTTGGGTGGTATTGTGTCGATTGACAAGGTGTATCACTTCATACCAATATTAGAGATGAAATATAAATATTATCTAAGGAATATCTATGTTTGGTAGAATATATATATTCATGGAGTTCTATCATGTGGATTATATTATAGAGAAGCCTAGTTTTTATTGGGTTTTTGAAAAGTCTTACCAAAGGTTATGGGAAATTAGTTAAAGTTGATCACATCCTTTAATCCTCACAAAAATCAAAAATTTTATTAGATGATCCATAATTTTGAGGTTATTGTTCAATCATGTATTTTGGATTTCAATGGAACCTGTATTGATCACACAACTATAGTGGAGTTAGCTTACAATAACAACTTTTAGTCATAGATTCATATTGAACCATTTTAGGCACTATGTGGGTGTACATGTCATTTACCTCTCTATTATATTAATGCAAGTGAGTCCTTGTATTTTTGGCTCATTATAGTATATGATAACTCAGAGTAGGTGTAGTTGATTCAGAAATGGTTGGTTAAGGATCAAAATAGGCAGTTGTCTTTTGTTTACTAATGTATATAACCCATAGAGTTCATAGTATGAAACATAGTTTTCTTATTGGTTTCCCTTCAAATAATTCATAGATGACTCAAGAGGCAATGGAAATTGGCATCGTGGTATTTCAAGTCATTCGAAAGTTTCAAGCATATTGGGATGATGGAATCATGGTTGGACCTTACTCAATGTTACCAAGGTATGCACAATGTATTCCCTATGTCATGGATTTGGAAGAATGGACTTGATCCTACTATGGTTCTAAAATTTGAAGATGTTTAGCTAGAACTAGATGTCTATTTTTGGGAGTGACCTGGTCGGATAGTGTATTGAAGGGAGATAGTACTGCATGGAAATACCATTATTGTGGTTTGCGTTAAATAGAAGAATGATTATTTTTTGGAAGAAACATGGGGGTAAGAGATGAAAATTTTGGTGACATGGAAAGAATTATTCTAGAAAACCTCTAGCTACACTTCTCCATGATTAGAGTCCTTAATTTTTCGATAATTAGAACATCTCTTTTCAGGTACTCCACTCTGCAACTTGTATGTAGCTTTTTTAGCTTACATTTATGTTTTTAGAGGATGGATAGTAATGTTTGGGAGGATGGAACTAAGTTGAGGCCAGGACGGTGGGTGTGTCATAACATTATAAGGTATCTAAAATCCAACGTGACAGTTTTTGGGGAGCCACTGGATAGTTGGTGACTCTCTTAGGTACAAGTAATTATTTCTAAAAGTCATCGGTTAGTCATTGGATCACCTAGTAGAACAAGATCTTCCCAATAATTTCCAAGTAACCATTATCATTGGGCATATCACAATGGGGATGCCAATTTTAGAGTATGTTTCTAAAAATTATACATTTGATCCCTTTTTTACATACCTTATGCCTAATTATACCCCCAATACACTAGGATCTCCTCAATGGTAATTTTAGGCTCAACTCTCACCTTCTAACTCCTTTATTTGATGCCTAAATTCCTATTTGATCTGGAATATCCAAATAAATTAAGTTTTTCCATTTTCTTAATCAATTATATCATCTTATACATGATAAAAATTAAATAGATATTTGATTCATTGGTTGGATATAGGTTTTTTGGAATGATCTAATAATGGTTCTGGTGATTGTGATAGAATATGTATTCAAATCAAATTATTTGTCTTCTTCTCAATTCATGGATCTTGAATGTTTCCAGAAGTGGATACTATTGGGTCATTTTATTTGGTCTTACCCTTTTTGGTTATGGTTCTTATTCTTCCTCAATCCAAAAGTCCTATACATGTCAAATCGTGAATGGTTCTAGAATTTGAAAATTCTAATGGATTTGGACAATGACACTTATCTGGATCATCATTTTTTCACCTAAGAGAGGAATATCTTGACTTTAGAAAATATTTTATACCTGTTGTTGGAATTTTTTTTGGCATGTTTTTATATCCCCCAGAGACCAAATTTTGATTCTTGATCACTTCTGGAGTGGATGTGTAGCCATGTGAGACATATGCTTGAGTTTCATGCAAGTGAATTGTGCTGGTTGTGATAATTTTTATTTGAAGGGATGTTTGATCTATCATTTATGTCTTATATAACATTTTGTAGTTCATATATATTTCATTTGAGCATACTAGTTGACCCATGTAGACTATTATCCTAAGGGGGATATGTGATAATCCTGATCAGAAAGCATTGGAATATCCATTCAAGGGTGACATATCTATTATATTTTGGACTATACCGTTTAGGGGGGATATCAGGTGACTAATTATTATTACTTATGACATAGAATCGTAAATAATATATTGTGTCTCTAAGGACATCATATTTTTACGGTTCTTGTGGAATATATTTTTTCATACATATACCCTATTTAATTTTATGGAATGAACCATTATATTTTATGAACTTATGTTAATGGTTGTTTTCCATTTCTTATGGAGTATTTTACTCACACCCTAGAGGGGAATTTAATTTTTCTTGTTTATTTCTCATTCAGGAATCTGGTGAATGGAATGGGATTAATGATTTAAGTTTTAACAAGATATCAGGAGGATACTGATGTTGCAGGATGTGCATGGTTGGATGTAAGTAGTAATCTGGTTACTGGCTTACCTTGTACATAGATTTTTTTAATTTTTTTCTATGTGTTTAATATCCCATAATGAAAGTAAATGGGTTATATTTTTAGTTATTAATACTCTAATGATTATTATTTATTCTATATTTTTTAGTTTCTTGTTATCACTACCATTATTATTACGTTTATGTTTAACTAGTATAGGGAAATACTTTCCCCACATCATTCCTTGGTCCCTCACCACTAGTAAAAAACCTATTGAATATGGGGAGGCATACATGAGATCATATTCCACCACTACCTGAACTCATTGGTTTAGTTCAACGCATCACATTCATCCCCATAAAGGACAAGGATCGTAGAGAATTGTTAGATTTGGAGAAATCTATCATGGTTCTAATGAATGTTGTGGTTTGTAAAGAACCTAATGAATCCATGAAACATGATAGTGAGTCTACCAGCATGTTAGTAGAGAAGAAAGACCTACAGGAACATATCATATTGGAGGGGCCTTCCATGATCTTGTAGGTGGATCCATCACTTTGGAAGATTCACCCAATAACCTAATACCCACTTTCACACTAGAACCCATACTAATAGATACTGAATTTTAACATCCATTTCTATTGCTCAAGAATTTACCATAGTATGATTCTATGATGAAATATGAATATGAATTTGGGTAAACCACTTCTGGATCGAAATTGGAGATCTGATAAAGGGTATTAAAAAACATATAGGGCCTCATCACCTGGTTAACACTGGGTCAAATGGATAGAGAGATGAGAAACCTCCATTATTTTTTGAATAACATGAGAGTAACTGGGTTCAGTTATCATGTCCTCTATTCAATATCACATTAATTGCTATAAAAGTGGGAGAAACTGAAGCTATGAAGTTTTAATCATACAAGTCTATGTTAATGGATCAAATTATAGTGTATCATTGAGCTTCAAAATAAGAGATATCAATGTTTGAGGAGGATATCCATCTATAGAACCTATGTCCGGTGATGGATAGTTATTCACCTACCTAAGGACTCATCTATTAGTGTATGGATTTGATCTATCACTTGTGATGTATTGATTATCATAATTCGATTCCCATTAAGTCATACACTAAATACAGGTGATTCAGTTTCACCCTAAAGTAGAGTCCAATACATAGGAACTAACTATCCAATATCAAGATGTCAAATGATCCTATAATAGGTTGGTTTATATCAATAAATAAATGAATTTAGAATATCCATATGCATTTTATGTGCTAAAAGAGGGAATATTTTCTATTTATGATCCTTCTTTACATTTTGAATGTAATAAAATTACTACTCATTTGTACTTATTATGTTGAAATCATTATATCACAATCATGTTAACTCAAAAACCAACAGAAATTTTTAATACCACATTATTCGTTCCCAATTTGAGAACCAATATATAAATAAAGGATTTTTTTATAATATATGAGAGTGAATAATCAGGGAAGATGGGTCTAGGATGTAATTTTATGTCAACCGCTTTTATGGAACTCATATAGATAAGGTAACTAAATTGGGGGATGTTCAAAAAGATTTATTTTTCCTAAAAATGTGTAGAAATTCATGGGAGAATAACACTTGGGATGTTGAAGTTACACTTAAGCATGGTGGAGTTAGAGAATGATATGTTGTGGATTTGAGAGCTTGAATCAATGTACGAGGATAGGTTGGATGAGTGTGGCCACTGGATGAATTTTTAAAGGTGGTATCCACTACTAAAATACCAAAAATGATGGAACATGAGTTAAGGAAAACTTTGTGAAATTTATTTAAAGATTATGTTTTATCTTGTTATTTTCAAGGATGTATCCTCTTGATATATTCCCTTTACGAGTTTCAAGTTGATACTATGGCACCAAAATATTCACTATAGACCAAGGGTAGTGAGTATGAAAATTAATGGAATATTTAGATTCAAAAGATAAAAAGTTTGTTTTTGGTGAAAGGTATACTTAAGAAAATTATAAAGACTCTAGTATTATTCCATGGTGCATTGACCATATCAGTGGGGAATAATAAATATATAGAGGACATATAATCTACTATGACTTTGCAAAAAGAATCAAATACAGCACATTAAGATACATGATAATAGAGTTTTATTGTGCCCTATGGAGGAGATTGTGGTGATCCAATAGGTTATACATTTTATGGTGATATATATTAGACCATAGAAATGTAATTTAACATCATACAACTAGGACTATGGAGGATATGGAGTTTATGGATGTATATCTTGGACCATGGGGATTCTATAATTTAGGTTCACACTGCATAGACCATGGGGGTGTTACTGTTCAAAGTCATGTAGATTGGATTGGGTGTGTTGTTTCTAGATTAAGTTCATAGAACATTGATAGTGGGTGGCAACTAGTATAAGGTCTCATAGCTCATAACAATGATGAACCATTTATGTTTGTGCAACCAAGACAATTATAGTGTCTTTTAAGATTATGAATCTATTAAAAATAATGCACCATTTATGGTTGTGAAACATGGAAAAAATTTATTCTTAATATCATTATTCTATAACCAATGAGGCATCATTTAAGTTTACAGAAGAAGGATAATGGTGTCATATTGTTGAATATATTATGATATGAAAAAATGAGTACTAAAATTTATGTTCATGTAGAATAGAACATAGGGTTTAATACTATTATATTTTCATAGAAAACAAACCATAAAATGGATTGAGACAATCATTATAGTAATCAAGGTTGTTAATTTGATACTATCATATAAAGTCTCAAGAATATGTGTACGTAGTTTAAGGTAAATATGGTGGGACCAATGGGGATAAAGAATGAGGTTTTATAGCTTTGAATAAATAGTGGCTAATAGTTTAGTATCATATTTCATATAATTTCTTAGTAGTGGTAAATGATATCTTAGTGTCATGGGTGAAATGATAAATTGATGAAGGGGGCACTTTTCATAAATATGATATGGGTACATTTGGAGATTTATTGTATGGTCGAGTATTGGAGATTTGGACATCACTATGTATCTCATGGAATAAGAATTAGGGAACTCATTTTTCTTAAATAGTCTATCCCAATCAAGATTATATGAAATATGAGGGGAAAATGTATATGGGTTCCTTAAATAGAAAGGGAATACTTGAACTGGATGTTAATGTGTATAGTCTTATCACTATTGGTATAATGGGGAAGGGGGATGATTTCCATGGATGGAGCTAGGATATGGCATTTGGTAGTCACTACATATCCCCTGGAATGGGAATCAACCCACATGTAGTTATTGGGAATAATCCTCGACACTTATTTTGATCATAAGGAAGAAAATGTTACTCATAAATCATCCAAATCTTTTAAGTAGAAAGGGGTTTGAAGTAATCCAAATAATCATATGAAACCACTAAATACAATGGATTTTTAACTTTTATCAAGGATGGGTATATGGAATATAGAAACCACTACATATCCAATAAAATGGTAGTAAACGCACAAGTAGTTATAAGGGGTGTCCTATTGGGTGAGGATAAAATCATCACAAAGTTAAAAGTCATGTGATTTGGATGATATCATATGGTTTAAATTCATGTAGCGGGGATGTTGAACATGTAGTTTAATGTTGTATAGTGAGGAACGAAACCATGCATTTTAACCACCTATATAAAATTTGATCAATGGTAAGTTCGACATCACAGGATAAGAATGATATGCAATTATGTTTAATTTTATATTGCTGGGGTTAATGAGGTTTATGTATTTTATCATCATGTTGCTAATATGATGTGTTATGTTGTTTAATTTTATAATGTTAGGAATAATGTGGATCCCTACATTAGACCATGATACGTCTCAATTGTGATAAAAAACAATCAATAAAAAACACAAAACCCATGTGATCCACACATAATATGAGAAATTATATGTAATATAATATCAATTATAATGCATAAGAGAACATAATAAGGTTGGATTGGTATGGATCAGAATTTCTACAACACCTTGGGATTTTGTGAAATATGTTTTTTGAATTAATTTATATTTTTGATTTTTTTTACTTCATGGGAAACTAAAAATAGTTCATATATATATATATATATATATTAAAAAAAACTAAGTCAAACATTCCTTTCACATGCAATAACGACTTGGCTTGCGCTACATGCAATACCGACTTGTATTGCGCTACCCGCAATACTGAATTAGCCTGCACTATAGGCCATACTATCCTAGATTATGCTACATGAAGTAATTAATTATATTATACACAATACATACGTGTCTTTCACTACCCACAACACCGACTTGGCGTACTTTACACGCAACACTGATGTTTTCTATGAAACAAAATCTTATTGTTAAAATTATTTAATCAAGATAATTATAACCTAGACATTATTCATAGTAATAAGAATAGTGATAAAAACTTTTAAAAATATTTTTTATAATTTTTTTATATAAATAAAACATATTGATAAGGAGAGATATAATTTGTAGTAAATTCCTGATATGCTTAAAATACTATTTTCTTAAATGAACTACATATCATATCCTTCAATGAAAACCCATAAAATTACATTCATACAAATTTAGAAATTTAATATGATAAAATAAACTTCATTTTGTAATTTAGAAACCCAAATTTATCTAAGGGTAAATTTTTAGGATTTTTCTGAAGAACTTCATTTTTATGAATAGTGGAAATACTATTTTTTGGTTAAAAACGATCTTTTCCTTTAAATAATTATTAATGTTAAATTATATTTTAAAAATATTAAATGTAAAATTAGATCGATTATACATGTATTATTACAATTTATTTTATTAGAATTAGTTTTAATTTGAAATTTAATATAAAAATAATAATAAAATATTGAACATTTTGCTTTAAAACCTGACTCTCTTGCCACATCTCCAAGATTAGAATTAATATTAATTTTGTTTCTTATGTAAATTAAATTATAGAAATAAAATATACATCATTTTAATAAGTATAATATTTATATTATTACAATATCAACTTATTTTTTAAACAAAAATATTAGTAAAAGTGATTAAAACTAATCACATCAATTAAGGTCAAATTAAGCATAATTCAGGATTAAACTTTAATATTAGGGGCCAAAATGACCTATAAACTTGTATAAATACCATTTTATGCACATATTATAGACATAAACCTTCAATTATTTATTTTGGTGAGTTTTTTATGATTTGTTTAGGTAATAACATGTGTACACCTAACTTGTTTTAAAACATTCTAAGTGAGTCCCTTTCCTTCCCTATAAAAGGTCGCCACCTCTCCCCATTCCTAAAACCTATCAAGCCCCATCTCTCCCAAAAAATATGTTCCAATAAGTTCCCAACTTCTGCCCCTTACTTCTTTAATCCTCACTTTTGTAATAATTTCATTCAAGGAAGCCTTTTGGCATAAACCAAAAAGAGTTACCTGATTAAGAGGTAATGTATTCTATTGACATCTCAAGTTTCATTTCCATTATAAACCCCAAAAAATAAATTCTTTATATACTTATAAAAAAATGATTTATCTTTAATATACTCATCTTTTTTATTCATATATTTCTACCTACACTTACACACACCACCATCTATTGGGTAACAAACATACTATCTTGGTGTGTGACAAACTAATGCCTCACAAAATGATGATTGTTCATTTCACATATACCACCTATAGTGGTGGCCATTATGATGGAAAATATGTCTATATATTTCATATATTATATGTAATATGACATTATTCATCTTTATTACTTTTAAAACACATTTACTTTTACTCTTCATTTGGTGTAAATGTGATAATTTCATTTGAGGATGTGTGGACTACCGCCCCCTCAATGCGACACGATTCATTCACACACTACATAGAATGTATTAAGGATGTGTTTAGTGAAATTATATGATATATATACCATTATAATTCTACTCTAATTATATTATATATATATAAACTAATATTTCATTTTCTTTCTTTTTCAAACATGATAATTGAAACGAAAACAATGTCCATGCAGACATATGGATTACTACTTCCATTAACCATGTATTCAATTAAAAATTTATTTATGATATTGATTATTATAATATTAATTTAATAAATATAAATAATATTTATATCATGATTTATGTTTTCTTAATCATGACAGAAATATAAAGACTAAAGATATTAAAAAATTTGACGCATGCGAAGAATAAAGATAATCTTACCTGAAGTGAACCCTTAACATAGGATCTTTAACATGAGGGTAATATAAGGTCATTATCAACAAAAATATGGTATTATATATAAAAATAATATTCATTAAAATATTTATAATAATATTATATTTATTATACAGGAATCTTGTATGAGTACGACAAGAGACAAAACATAAGGTAAGGAGATTTCATCACACATTATTCTTGTGAGGTACATGTTATGTTCGCCAATCTTTCATTTTGTTTGGTGTATGTAATTAAAATTATTTTATTCTATTTATCCTATACTTCAATTTATGGGTATTAAAATATCTATATTATGATCATCATTTCATAGGGTTAAATTTTCAAAAGGTACCAAATCGTTAAAAATAATTTTCTATTAATTTTCTTCATTTGTGACTCATGTTATGTTATGAAAATAATTTCTATATGAGGTGTATGAACATAAATTTTTAATTTAATATCATGAATTTACATAATTTAATCATATTTTAAGAACCATGTAATTTCATTTTCTTACATGGAGTGTATGATCCCAAATACAAAGTTATAAGAGTTTATTGAGACAATCGCATCACTTTTTGAGATTGTTTATATTTATTCTTATATTGATGAAATATTTTCATCCATATCTAAATAACATTCATTATTCTCTGGTTAATAATTATTTATGAATTTATTGGTACAAATTTTATACTCTTATTCATAGACGAATTTTAATAAAGTGTTTTTAAGAAATCATGACTTTAACCACTCTTCGGTCGAAAATCTGTGTTCCTTTAAAACCATGTTTTTAAAAAAGGGATTCCAAGAATATTCTAATAATAACCTATGATAATTGAAAGAAATTTTTACCCTTTTTTGTATTTTATCATTTTTTTAATGTAATGTTCTTGTCTCTTATTGAACGAGGAATTTTTCTATCCATTTTACGATAAAAAAGAGTCTTCTTTTTAACTTATACAACATGTACAGATTTATCCGCCATAAATCCTTTTTATTTTTCAATTTTGATGTTTAAAGGTTAAATTTTAAGACAATATTTTTAAAATATATTTTCAAATAAATGGTTTTAAAAACATTTTCAATCTCCTTTTATAAGTTTCAAGGAAAATAGTTTGTAGAAATTTTTTCAATATTAATTTATATGTTTTCTATGGAAATAGTTTTCAAAAATATTTTCAATATTATCTTTTAGGTATTTAAGGAAAGTGGCTTTCAAATTGTTTTCAGGGTTATTATATATGTTTTCAAGAAAATGTTTTGCAAATTATATTAAATCCTTATTTCTATGTTTTCAATGTATTTTCACAGGAAAAGGTTTTCAAAAGGTTTTATGTTTTAAAGAGTGTTTTTCAAAGCAGAAATGATACTTTACTCAAGAAATGATTTCAAAATATCTTTCTATGTTATTTTCCTTCTAATATGACATTCATTGATATTACTCATGCCCATATAGGAACTGATCCAAAGGTTCCACTCATATTCTTTCTTCAATAATTATGTTTGGATGGAATGATTCATATGACACCAATTTCTATTCCATGAGTTATATCCTTTTGAAACATGATTATATTCATGGGTTATGATTTGATGAAATGAAACCTATCTATTTTCCATAATTTATGATGTTAGGGGATGTAAATTATTGCCATTTAATTTCATGTGTTATGATTTGATGTTAATTAAACCCATCTATTTTTATGTGCCATGATATGATGAATTTTTATTACCTTATGAAACATGTGTGAATGATTTTATTTTGAGATGGGTGGGAACTATATCTCCTTCCAATGAATTGGATAATTATTGATGAATCATGATTATAAATGTAGTGTGTGATACTTATTACATGATCAAAATGTTATTCATGGACCCAGTTGCATGTCCAAAAGTTTTTGTGTGAATCTGATTACATGTTCATAATGTTATGCATGAACCTGATTACATGGTTGAAATGTTATGAATGCTTCTAGTTTAATTAACATAAGGTTATGAATGATCCAAAATACTCATTCACATTATTATGAATGAACCTAGTTGTATGTTCATAATTTTATGCATTAACTTGTTTACATGTTCATAATGTTATGCGTGAACCAGATTACATGTTCACAATGTTATGCACGGACTTGGTTTCATGTCCATAAGATTATTTATGAACCAGATGACATGTTCAAAATGTTATATGTCAACCTGATTACATGTTCACAATGTAATTCATATACCTAGTTTCAAGTCCATGATTTTATTCATGAACCTGATTACACATTCACATTTTTATTCATGGACCTATTTTCGTGTCTATAAGTTGATGCGGGGACCTGATTTCATGCCCTTAACATAAGAAGTGAACATGTTTCTACCTATACATGGTCACAACATTATAAACCAATGTGAATGACACACATTAAATTCCTTATTAATATGTTATTATTTCATTACTTATTCTCATAATCCTCTTGTGATCTATTTGTTATGAACTACAAATATTTATTTTGATCTCTAATATGTAGGGTATGATCTTCAAAAGTTATGCACAAGTTCCATGCCCATTTATTTCACATAATTCTTACACATTTCCTTTATTAACCCTTACTGAGTATCTGATATCAGTCCTTTATTATGTTTCCTTTCCCCATGTAATGAAGAAAGGTATTAGGTAGAGTTCTAAAGGTGGTGATATTTATGGGATTTGTTGAAGATCATTCACCGGGATAGAATATTTTGTTTCCAAGTTTCTGAAGACAATAAACAATGATGGTCCTCGAGAATGTATTTTTTTGTAATGTACTGAGTATTCATATAAAATGATGTAATATTCATGCATGTTAATCCTAGGTCACTATATTTGTTACCAAAGGAAATGTTTAGTCAAGCCTTAGAAACTAGAATGAAAAAAATATAGTGATGTCCCATGTTGTTTTTCTAAGGATATTTTTAGGGATATATTTAATGATAAGTATTAATATGAGTTATCATTTATGAAAATGTCTTGGAATTTTGATAAAGGATATAGTTAGTGGTTTACTAGCAACATATCCATGTATATATGCTACAAGTGAATGTGGCTCTGGCAGAGATGTGTCGATTGGTAACTACTCTGACAAGATTTTTTGGGCCTGACTCAGGGTAATATTGTACCCAAAAATAGGCCTTGATACACACCTAGTTTGACACTCTTGGGGGATAAGATTCGTGAATTCACGAACACTGCATAAACCATCATAAAGGATTTAAATATAATTTTTCTATTAATAACTTATGATAAACCTAGTTTTTCATCTATTAATTGTAGGTGTAATGATTTAGACATCATATAAGAACATTTTCCAGATTATGTGGTTTTATTCTATGATATATGTTTCTCACCATGTTCTTAATGGTTATAGTCAATAGAGAAAGAAATAAGAAGCATGGTTAAAATTGAATGTTTTAGATGTTGAAAGTATAAGAATTATGGAAATTGATTTACCAAGTGTAAATATCATAAATAGAATCATGAAGGTAGATTGAGTATTGGTTATACTTTTGAAGATAAAGAGACTGAAAATGAAATGTGAAATGTATGTGATGTTCTTACAAGTATTGGTTACATTAATCATAAAGACAATGAATATATTGAGGTTGAGGAACATTAAGAAATGATTAATATCTCATATTCTAGGAAATAATTATTAAAAAATAAGTTGATGAAGAATAACTAATGGTTTAAGAATAAAAGTTGGATGAATGAAGTACTTATGTTTCAAAATTCAAAGATTATATTATATGAATAATGAAATATATAACCATTTTCTATATAATTTTACATTAAATATTGAAAATGATATTTTTAATTGTGATGAATACTCAGAAAACTAATATTTTGATTAAGGGGAGGTTACCCTTAATGTGGTCTGTATGTTTAGAAAATTTTGTTTCATTTGGATAAATAGATTGATTGTTTGGATAAAGTAAATTGGATAGCATTGATTACCCTAGATCTAATTATTTATTGGATGAAAATATGGTATATGTCATCATGGATGAAGTTTACAACTTATTGGATTTATGGAATATATCCAGTAATCTTTGGAGTAAAAAAGAATGAATATTTTTCAAAATGATTTATGGAAATTAAGGTTGTTACCATGTTTTAAGGGAATATACGATGAGGGTATTCACATGTATTGAATGTGATGACCAATAGGTACTTTGTGACATATGGTGGATAAATATTAAGCTGATTTCATAACAAAATTTCAAAATCTATAAATTTTATTTTTTCCGAAGGATTATATGGTTAACCATTGATGGAATGCTTATATTAAGCATCAGATGAAGTCAATACGATTAAAGTGTTATCTCTCCATTGAGGATCTATATATATTGGATATTTTATTGAAGATGAATTTTTTTATGGTAACTAAAGATAGATGGGTAGACTAATCCTGGATATCATGATCTATTAATACTTTAGAAATAAAAAAAATATGTATTTCTTAGGGTAAGAGATGAAGTGAAAATTAATCAAGGAATAACCAAAGGTTTAGATTAGGTATAAGAAAGGAAATAACACCATGTATGTTTATTTCCTTTTATTATTGGTAAATAAAAATAATTAATAAATTCTAGGATAATGATGAAAAATTGTGTTTCCTTAATACCTTAATTTATATTTAACCACTGGAATTTTAAATCATCGTATCATTATGACATTGATTCAATTAACTTTTGTTTTACCATTCACCTTTTTGTGATTAAAGACCTCAATAAATATCTATAAATATTTATTTTTTTCCTCTATGTCCAATCATCACTCCCAATAAATGTTATCTAATGAGGAAACAACATTATATGTCACTTTGGGTTACCATTATGTTTCCAAAATTCCCCATTCAAGGGATGATTTAGTATTCATTTTTAGGATATGGGTTTTTATGAATGAAACATTCAAGTATTAAACCTTTGATAACCTAGACGAATTTCGAGGGAGAAATTAATTTTAAGGGGGTAGAATATAACACCATAAGATTTTGGGAAATATATATTTTTGAATTAATTTATATTTTGGATATTTTTCATTTCACATGACATTATAAATAATTCTTATATATATGTATTAAGAACACTAAGTCAAATAGTCCTTTCACACGCAATACTAACGTGTCTTATGCTCCACGTAATACCCACTTGGCTTGTGCTACATGCAATATCGTCTTAGATTGTGCTACATGAAATACCGACGTGGATTGTGCTACATGTAATACTTAATTATATTAGACACAAAACCTACATGTTGATTTCTACCCACAACAATTACTTGGTGTATGTTACGCGAAACACCGATGTTTTTAATGAAACATCATCATATTTTAAAATTATTTAATCAATATAATTTAAACATAGCCTTTAAACATAGTAATATTAATATTAATAACAAATTTTAAATATTTTTTATATGTTTATATATAAATATTTAATATTTATAATGAAAGGTAAATTTTTTTAGTAAAGTTTTTATATGTTTACAAATATTATTTTCTCAAATGAACTATACTACATTTCCCTCCATGAAAAACAATAAAATTACTTTTAGAAAAATATATAAATTGAATTTGATAAAATAAAATTCATTTTTTATTTTATAATGATGAAATTATCTTATCATTAATTTTTTGTATTTTTCTGAGGAACAAATGTTTTTGATGAATAGTGAAAATACTGCTTTTTAGTTAAAACCTACCTTTTAGATTAAATAAGTATTCATGATAAATTATATTTTAAATTTGTTTTATGGTCACATTATATCAATTTTACATATATTAATAAAATTTAGTTCATTATAATAAATTTCAAATTGAAATTGAATATAAAAACTTACTAAACGTTTGAACGTTTTAATTTAAAACCCCGCTCTCTCGCCACAACTATGGGATTAGAATTAATCTTAATTTTTCCTATTATATAATTTGAATTTATAAAAACTAACATAAACCATTGTAATAAGTATAATATTTTGATTCTAATTATTTAAACTTAATTTTTTATAATGAAATATTAGTAAAAGTGATTTAAATTAATCAGAGCAATTAAGGTCAAAATAAGCTTAATTGGGGACTAAACATTAATATTATGGGCCCAGATGACCTATAAACATGTAAAACCCTATTTTATAAACTTATTTCATCCATAAATGTCCCATTAATTATATTTTGGGGTTTTTTACGACTTTTTTATGTAATAACATGTGTACACCTAACTTGTTTTCACAAATTCCAAGTGAGCCATTTTCCTTCCATATAAAAGGAAAACACCTCTCACCCTTCCTCACACTTCTCTATACCCTTATATAAAAAAATAAATGCTCAAATAATCTCCAAAAATACCTACCTTACCCATTAAATACTCCTTTTTTATAATGTCTTCCAAATATGCCTTTTGGCACAAACCAAAGGAGTTACTCGATTAAGAGGTAACGTCTTCTATTGAGATATCTAGTTTAATTTCCCTTATCCACCCTATAAAATATTTTTTCATATGATTATATAAAGAAATTATTATCCTAAATATACTATTATATTTTTATTTAATGATTTATAACTACACTTACACACACCTCCATCTAATCGGTAATGAACATACAGTTTCTCGGTACGGTAAACTACTCTCTCACGAAATGATGATTGTTAATTTTTCCTTTACCTCCTATCATGGTGTCCATTATGCTGGAAACTATTTATATATATGTAATATATTATATTTATTGTCTCTTTAAAAAAATTTATTTCTTTTAAAAAACCTTTATTTTTACTCTCCAATTGGTGTAAATGTGATAATTTCATTTGAGGAAGTGTGGACTGCCACCCCCTCAATGTGATGTGATTCATTACCACACTACATGGAATATATTAAGGATGGTTTATTGAAATTATAATATATATATTAAATTATGATGATACTTTAATGGTATAATTTACATATACACTTATATTTCATTTTATTTTTTTAATACGATAATTGAAACGGAAACAACATTCATACGTACATATGGCTTATCATCTCCATGAACGGTATATTCCATTTTATACATATTTATGATATAATTTATTATAATATTAATATAATGTATATATATTATATTTATATCATTATTTAAATTCTTTAAATCATGTTATAAATATATAGACCAAATACATAACAAATTTAGACACATATGAAGAACAAACCGAATATTACCTGACGATAAACCTTAACATAGGATTATTAACAAGAAGGTGATATAAGTTCATAATAAAATCATATACAGTATTATATATAATAAAATTATTCCTTAAAATATGTATAATAAACTCATATTTATTATATAGGAATCTTATATGAGTACGATGAGAGTAATGACATAAAGTATATGGATTTCATCTCACTTTTTTTTCTTTTAGATACATGCTATGTTCGACACTGTTTAATTTTTTTCTATTGTATTTAATTCCCATTACTTTATTCTATATTTATTATAATTAAATATATGGGTATTAAAATATCCATTTTATGATCATTCTTTCACAGGGTTAAATTTTGAAAAGTTACCAAATAGGTAAAAATGGTTCTGTCTCATTTGTCCTTATTTGAGACTCATGTTTTGTTATGAACCTACATTGTATTTGAGGTGTATATAATTCCAATTTACATTTCATATCATGAATTCAATTCCTTTAGTTATATTTTAAGCTCCATTTAATTAACTTTTCTAAAATGGAGGGTATGATCCCAAGTAACCAAGTAATAAGAGTTTGTTGAGAAAATTTGATCACTTTTTGAGATTGTTTATGTTTATGCTTTCTTTGATGAAATATTATGATCCATATCTGAAGAAAATTAATTATCCTTTGGTAATTAATAATTTATTATTGTATTATTACCATTTTTATAAACTTTGGTACATAATATAATTAAGAAACTATTTTTAAGAAAGACCGAATTTACCCTCTCTTCGGTCAGAAATCTATGTTCCTTTAAAACAGTGTTTCCAAAAATGGCTTTCCAAGAATATTGTATTAATCACTTTTGATCATTAAAATAAATTTTCACCCTTTTTCCTTTTACCAATGTTTTAAAATTAATATTATTGTCTATTTTTTAATTAATCCTTTTTCTAACCATTTTATCATGCAAGAATAATGTTCTTTTTACCTAATACAACCCGTACAAATTTATCTGCCTTAATGCCTTTAAATCAATTTTCATGTATAATGTTTAATTTTTATGAATTTTTTTTTTAAAAAATAAAATTAATGGTTTTCAAAACGTTTTCATTCTCCTTTTTTAAATTTCAAGGAAAATAGTTTTCAAATTCATTTTCAATATTATCTTTTAAGATTTCATGGAAATGGGTTTTCAAAATGTTTTCAATAATATTTTATAATTTTTTAAGGAAATAGATATTCAAAATTTCTTCAATCCTTATATCTATATTTTCAATTTATTTTGCAAGGAAATGGTTTTCAAAAGGATTTATGTTTTAATGAGATTATTTTAAAGGAAAAAGAATATTTTCCTCAAGAAATGATTTTAATTTATCCTTCTAAGTTATTTTCTTTATATAATGACATCCGTTGATGTTACTAATTCACTTATAGAAATTTATCCAACAATTCCATTAAAACCCATTATTTAATGGTTATTTTTATGGAATTATGCTTATGACAATGATTTTTATTCCACGGTTTATATTATTTAGAAAAACACTTCTTTTAGTGGGTTATGCATTAATGAAATGAAACCTATCTATTTTTTGTTGTTATAATGTGTGGAAATGTTAATGATTTCCAATTAATTTCATGTGTTATGATTTGATGCTTATAGAACTTATCTATTTTTATGAGTCATTATAATTTGATGTTTTATTACCTTATGGTTCCTGTATGAGTGATCTTATTAAAATATTAATAGGACATATATCTCCATACAATGAATTGGGTAATTATGGATGGCTAAAGAGTATATATGTTATGTGTGATCCTGATTACATGTTCACGATGTTATGCATGGTCATAGTTGTATGTCCATAAGTTTATTTGCGATCATGATTACGTGTTCAGAATGTTATTCATGGACCTGATTACTTGTTCACAATGTTATGCATGGACTTGATTTCTTGTTCAAAAGGTTATTCATGAACCAAATTACGCATTAACATTTTTATGAATGGACCTGGTTTCTTGTTCATAATTTTATGTGTGAACCTGATTACATGTTCACAATGTTATTTGTGAACCTCATTACATGATCACAATGTTATTCATAGACCTGTTTTCATGTCCATAAGTTTATGTGTGAACCTTATTACATGTTCACAATGTTATGTGTGAACCTTATTACATGTTCAAAATATTATGCATGAACCTAGTTTTGTGTCAATAAGGTTATGTGTGTACCTAATTACATGATCACATTATTATGCATAGACTAGGTTTCATTTCCATTATTTTATGTGGGGGCCTACTTTTATGTCCTTAACTTAATGAGTGAACCTATTTCTACTTATACATGTTTACAACATTATAAATCAATGTGAATTCCATAAATTCTATGTCTTATTAATATGTTATTATTTCATGACTTAGGATTTTAATCCTCTTATGATATATGTCTTATAAATTTCCAATATTTATTAAGATCTCTAATATGTTGGGTATGATCTTCAAATGTAATGCTCAAGTTCTATACCCTTTTGTTTCACATTATGATTGCATATTTCCTTTTTTTCCCATTACTGAGAATCTGAGCTCACCCCTTTATAATGATTTCTTTCCCTAGGTTATGAATAAATGTTTTAGGAAGACTTTCTAAAGTTTCATTTCTTTATGGGAGATGTTGAAGATCTTTCACCAAGATATAATATTTCGTTTCCATGTTTTCAAAGTCACTAAAACATTATGGTCCATTGGTAAGTATTTCTGTAATGTACTATGTATTCATATAAAATGATGTAATATCCATTTATGTTAAGACAAGGTCGCTATAATTTCTTATTGTCCATCACAATTGATTATGTGATAATGAGTGGAATATTTCGGGTGTGATTCCACAAGAAATATTCACCTGACCAATGTACAAAGATTCATGATGGTAACAACAAGTGTGTAAAAACATCACTAGAACTCCAAGGAGATATAGGGAACAAAAATTGATACTTGTTGATTTTAAATTAAGAAGAAAAATAAAATAATATCAGTGTGATTATTGAGAAAATTTATAAAGGTTGGTTTACATAATCATGTTACTAAAATATTGGGCATATGCGTTGAAGATAACCACTAGGAATTTATTCAAACATAGGGTTCCATCACCTTGTTATTGAATATATGTCCATCGAGATGTGTTACATCTATGGGAGGTGTTATGGGACTATTGAACCCAAGTCATCTTCATAGACCGAGGAGATTATGTTAAAAAATTAATAGTTGATAGTGATTCAAACTGTGAATGAATAAATTGTGAAGGAAAAGATATGGAAATAATTCTTTGGTATAGTTTGAGAACTCAGGGTATATACCACCATGAAATTGTGAAACTAATGTGTGTACTAAACTATTAGGGGAAAGACAAATAAGACACATAAGACACATAGGACACATAATATTTCAATTCAATCATATCTTGGGGGACTAGTGTGATCACTAATGTTTCATTATTTAAGGTCATATATCTAAAACTGGATGATGTTCCTTTTATGTATATATGTCTAAGTTCAATGATTTACCTTTTAAATGCATGTAACCATGAAAATGGAATTTTAAAATTGGATGTATTTTGGAAAGCTATTGTTTTGAGAAATTTAAAATCCTAAATAATAGAATGTTGATATAGTTTAACATGGTGGTCCATGTATAATATATTGTACAGTTTAAATTCATGCATCTAGGATTAATTATGTCGTATAATTTCACTTCAAGTTACTGGGATGGTTTATTTTATAGTTTATATTCATTCATAAAGTACCCACATTGTGTGTTTTCATATCGTGAAACAATTACTCAACATCTAGGGTATCCAGTTTACTTTATTTCTTGCTAAAAAAATCATTGGTGGTAGGTGTGTTGTACTCAACATCCAAGGTTATCAATGATTATGCATCATTAGTGTAAACATTTTAAATTATTAAGGGGACCTCCATTAGGATTCTAAATTTGGATATTTTCTTCTAGGTATCATTAGTATCCTTAGTTCTAGGACAAATTTATACTAGATGAAAGATTGAAGGTGAATATTATTATTGTGTGCTTGAACTACTCAATTATGATAGACCATGTGACCCCCTATGCACTTGTAATTTATGTTTATATTCTAGATCTTTCCATATAATAAAAAAAATTTAATTATCATTCATGGAACATGGATAGCCAAAACTATCACAATCTCTGGATATTTTGAGGGAGGTTCAATCTCCTCTGATGAGCTCCACATGTACCAATAAGAACCACCTGCAATAATTGGGGATATTAATTTCCCTAAAATCATATAAGAAGGAATTTATAAAAAAATTATCTACAGGGGAGTTTATTTGAATTAGGGTTGTCATAGAGGATTAATTTTTATACCCATCTATGGATGTTTTCTTTCATATCTTATCTTGAAGATAATATCCTATATTTGAGGTTCTCAACAATTTGTTTCCTTCAAATTAGGTTCTTATTCCATCATAGGAGCATTTGAGGTTTCCACATCGGAGGAACTAGTGATATTATGATTCACCTATCATCATTCCAAATAAAAATTAGGGGAATTTACTCTCTTATATTCAATACATATGATCATTTCATCCTAATAAAGATTTAAAGTTTATACTGTCATG
This sequence comes from Viscum album, assembly GCA_963277665.1. Classification (NCBI taxonomy): domain Eukaryota; kingdom Viridiplantae; phylum Streptophyta; class Magnoliopsida; order Santalales; family Viscaceae; genus Viscum; species Viscum album. The sequence goes on along the minus strand of OY728153.1, from coordinate 876,054,019 downwards.
TTTTCCAAGCCATCTATCAATCCTTTTTGAAACCATCAAATATGATACATCATTGGTTCAAAATAAATATATAACCATACAATAGAGGTAATACTCGAGAATGGGTATGATATCATGATTCTTGACAGCATAGTCACCATTGATTTTTTTCATGTCCATTACAAAGTCACCCTTCACATGAAACTATTGATCTTAAATCTTAATAAACAATTTTAGGCTAGTAATGAGGAATTATTAAGAAAATGTGATGCCTTGGTAAAAAATACAAAGTCACGTTAATTGAAATAAATATCAAAAAATTCAAAATGTTGGAATTTTTTTGTAGTATTTTTCCAAAAAAAATCAATTATGTAGGAAGGTCATCTTAACAAGTAATGTAGGCGATGAATCCATTGTTGTAAAGCTCATCCACCACCGAGTTCACCTCCTTAAAAACATGGGTGATAATATTATTCAACCCTCAATGTGAGAGAAATAATTCCATCCATTTATTTTTGAGTGGCTATGAAAATGAATCACACCATTCTGGAATTCATTCACAATGCTGGTTGAATCACTTTCAATTCATAAGTTGGTCAAAAAAATTCCATGAAAAAATAACCATAATGAAAATACCAATTAATTGGGTAAAATAATCCAATAATCTTCCCACTATGGTCTCTATAGACATCTCCATAACTTGATGGACCCGGGTTTCCTTTTGATCCACCATCTACATTGACTTTGATTCATCCTGAAAGTGAGTATTTCCAAAATACATCAAGGGTACCCCTTGTATAGTTGTAATTTCCAGCAATTCCTAGGAGATTCATGAAAATTAAGTCTATAATGATGTTTTGGAAAAACCCCTACTATAGAAAACCACCTTATTTAATAGAAACATGTCTCTTCACATGCGCTACAATGAGGTTGAAAATATTAATTTGAGGGATAAAAAATTCTTATCATACCAGATAGTGTGAACCAGTTCAACCACTACAGTAATGAAGAGGTTCTTAAGCTATGGAGTGATGTCTAAAGTAGAAAATTACTATAGATGATGATATATGAAGTCCATTTCTAACCACCTAAAATCAAATAGATCATATATATATTTTGATAAATCAGAAGAAGTAGCACATGACAAGAAATGGTGGTTAGCATTTTCTATGTTCTAGTCACAAAAACAACATTTGGAACATAATTTATCACCAAATCATTGTATACATGTATGAATAAGAATTAAATTATGAGAAATCATCCAAACTAAAGTGAATATTGAAGGCAAAATCTGATCCTTATCAAAGACTTTCATCTAATAAAAATCATGATTTGTGCTTATAAATTTTGAATGTAAAAAAACATGGAATATATAATGAAATTTTTAATAAGTTCACAGATTAGAAAGTAATCGGTATTAGAAAAAATGATGAAAATAATATTAAAAACATCAGGTAATTCTGATCCCAATGACTTTAAAGAATCATTTATAGAATTATAAGAATAAAAAGATAAATGAAGGGTATCCACCATAGAAATAAAGGGAGATATAGTCTAGTTATCCAACAAAAAATTGATAGAATACTCTCTATTAACAATCCATTTGGAGTGACACATAATGTTGGAGAAATTATATATGATTGATGGACAAATTGAGAAGTCCATATAATGGAAGCTTCTACTTTTAAATTTATAGATAAACCCACCATTATAAAAATTAATAGCCATATAATTATTATTCCGAAGATTCCAATTGGATCGATCATGTAAATTAGTATTAAATAACAATAGATTCTTCATTATAAGTACACCATTAGCAAGAGGCATCCAAAAATTAATCTAATGGATAGTAATGAACTTCTTTTCAAGAGTTTCCCCACTCCAAACGAAATTTTTAATTGATCCTTTAACATTGTTTGAATTTAAATATAAAATTTGTAAAACATAAAATAATAAACCATTTTAGAAAAATTGGTGAATTTATCCTCATTATTAATGCATCCATTTGCAAGGAGAAACGAGTAAGGATTTAGTTCCTTAAAGAGATTGGTAATTAAAACTCAAAGGATAACCCTTTTAATATTAGGGTGATTTATCCTCTATCAGGTTAGGATTCGGGAGACATCATCAAATTAAATTTTCCAATACAGAACCAATTTATCGATGGAGAGGATAGCCCCATAAAAAATGGAATCTAGTAATAATTCTTCGTGGGTTGATTCCATAGTGCAAAAAATCCAACAATATTGTCACCTTGATTTCCTTCTATGGGATGAACCTGATTTACAATTTCCAAAGGATCACCTCCTCAAGGGTCAATTTTAGGACATATGCAAAGCTTGAACTGATGCCCTTTGATACTGTCTATCAACCCTGTGTAGATCCACCATAAAGTCACTATAAAACTGTGGTTGGACAACCAAAACCATGGCCACCATCTTGTCCTGATCATCCTAATTTATTCTATATCCCTGCCTAATGAGAATCTTCTAACCCTAATCATGAACATAGGTCGGTGTGTATCCTCTCTCACTAACTTCCGGAGAAAATGTTCTATATAAGAAATATATATGACCAATATTGCCAGAGGATCAGCATTTGAACGAGTCCCTAGTACATGATGAAATCATATATCTTATCCTATTTCATGGGTTTCACCTCACCTTGCTACCTGAATATGTGCTCTGACTACTTATATCACCGCATGGAATCTCCAGACAATTCTTCCTACTACCTGTTATTTTATCCCCAGATCGAGATGTTGAACTACCCAGTGTCACACCTCTAGCCTATCACATGTTACGCTCTATGATAAGAGCCTCAATCTCTATTCTAGAAATTGTAGTCATCTAAAATACATTCACCTATGGTCAGATGTCGTACCAAACACCATCCTCAAATCACATGGCTTTAGATATCTTGTTACCCATGAGAATAGGCTTCAAACACTAAATCTCAACAAAATAGGCTGAATATTCCATAACTAATAATGTGCCCCACTCTATATGCATAAAATCTTGGGATCTATCATCCATCAATGCCTTGGGGTAGATTTGGTCATATAAGGCCATATGAAAATCCCTCCAGTCCTCACCTGATGAAGATCTGTATGAGTAATAACAACCCACCATCTCTTTGTGTAATCACTCAACATATACATTGAGATCATTACCATCCTCTCAAGAGTAATATCAAAATGTTCAATGATAGATATCATGTCTACTATCCATGAATCTTCATCCTGTGGTCTACTATCCCTTGAAAACATCGACATATGCTATTGTCCGAACTCACGCGTCAACACAGACATGGTCTAAGTAGGTTACGGATCTCTCTGAATAGTCTGGGTGGATTAAAATAACCCATAATTTAATTATAACTCAGCACCTATGTTTGATATTACTACTGGTTTCCTAGCTAAAATGGCTAGAGGATCCACTAGTGTCTCATGGACTACCACCTCTAGAGTATGATCATCACTAACCTCCTAGCGTATGAATGGAGGTCATCATAGTGGAATGAATCTAAAATTCCAAACACATGCCTCCACTCAGTATCATTATCAATGTTGATAGCTCAAAATTTCATATATTATAGAAGGATAAGTATAATCCTTCCTCTATAACAACACGCCCCTCTTCATGCTCCATGATTTAGGTCTGGACATCAATCAAATTGTATATAAGTAATAGATACCACCTAATTCCCAGTACTAAGGTCGGGTATGGTTCAAGTTATATTTTATCCACAACATCATATTCCATCCCATTTTACTTGAATTTATATTTTCATTTTCATTTTCCATTTGAATTCATTCAAATTTCACATATATATCATACTTTAATTTGAAAAGTTGAACCTATGGTTTCCCAAATTCTGATCCTTCAGGGCCTGTACTCCCCTGCGACCAAATATTGGAATCCATATAATCAATACCATAATACATATTAGTATAAATTATTACATTAATTATTATATCTATCACAAAATCAATCATATAAGCACGAAATAAGTAAGTCATCCAAAATGGAATGGAATAATGCAAGGCATGCGATTTCTAACATGTTCCTATATGATGGATGAGATGGAACACTCTCATCACATCGGGTTTAAACACAATATAACCCAAACCGATATCAATAGTAACATCAAAAATCAATTTCATCACCCAATGGTGGAATAAAAACAATTAAAAAGTCAAAATCTACAAAAAAATAATTGTATTCTAGGAAATTTGGCTTTTCTCTATATGCGGGTTAGCTATGTCCGAGAACATTTCATTACTAAATTTCTTTTCATTCATATCCCTTTATATTATTTCCCAATATTAAAAAAATATAGAAAATAATTCTATGTTACGACTTTGTTACATCCCATTCCAAGATGCCACTCAATAGTGCCCCAAGCCTAGTTTTCCACATGCCCTTAAGCACATCTCCGCAAAGGCCATAGGATTCCAACTAGAAGTGAGGTCCTTAGTGTGTCTATGTGGAGACTATTCCCTAGTCACAAGAATGTATCATGTTATAATAACAATAACATACAAGTGGCGAAAGAAGTATGATAACCAAACAAGAAATGAACATTGGAAGACTGATAATATAAACAAATATATATGTCATCACATATCCAAAATGATGATACATTTAATATCTATCTAATAAATTAATCAAAAAATGTATACAATTCATATATATAATACCTGTAACAAAACTAAAAATGGAAAAAAAGTATCTTTCTAGCATCGCAAGCATTATCTTAGTACCATGTTCCCCTCCTACAAAGAAACAATCAAGACACTCTATAAGGGAGCTTAAACTTATCAACACCTATAATTATATAATATGTTTGGGTAACCAAAGCTTTCCCAAACAGGGTGAGAGACATAATTCCAATTGTAAACCACGCAAAGGAAGGTTTCAATCAATAATTAGGTATATATAATAATAGTGTACATGCATAAGTATATAATGTAAATGGAAGTACTCAAAAGTAAACATCTTATAAGTCTATGTTTTCATTTTATAACCAATACATTTAATCGATTTAATTTAAATTATATGTCTATAAATTATAAATTAATTTTTTTTTTCAATTAATAAAATTCATTTAACAATTCAATATCATTTTATTTATAATTATTGATCCCTAGTTCAACCCTATCACCCCTCTTATAATCATATGCTTAGTAGAAGCTTAAAACTTCCATCTAAAAGCTAAAATTCAAAGATCATATCCAAGATTGTGATTTGGATTGGCATACATTTCATATGAGTCACTTCATTTTATATTAATCATGGAACCTACCCCAGTAAATAGAATTCCTAAGTTGTATTATAGGTATTGCTCTAGGTATAATATCATCCAACACCTTACAAGCCCATTCATGGGGAAACTCTCAAGAACCAAGGTATCTATCAAGGGAATGAATAGCATCTCTTCCTATCGAGTCCATCCTTGTAGGTCCACTATGGGATCCCAAGTATCACCCCTGGAATAATGATAAAATTCCTCTATATTTATTCCTTTGAATCCCCTATGTAATTCATGTATCACACAGAATCTAATAGTCAAGCCCCTGCAATTTCATCCTTGGTGGTCAAATTATTACTCAAGCATAAAATGATAATAGCTAAATGATTTTGTCCTCGGAATTCTCTTATGAATCCATGTGTTAGCCATGGATAATAATAATTTAACCAATTCAAACCAATAGATCAAATTCATCTAACAAAACCATTTAACATGTCAAGGTCAATACCAAGAAAATCTCATTTTCAACTCACCTCAAAAGGTGGATCAAGGCATTGGTTAACTCAAAAGGAATGACCTAAATCTATCTAACATGGGAAATTCATTAATCAAGTGTCAAAATAATTAACATTCCATTTCAAGGAAAGGGTCAAGGTTCATGTTCTTTTCATCCCTTAACATTAATCAATTCAATTACCACTGATATTATAATTCAATTTACAATTCAAATTACCATTTTACAACCCAAGGAAAAGTGGACAAATGAATCACATCAAGATTTCCATGTAAATACTCCATTAAATAGACCATGTAAATATAAAACACATCCAAATGGGTGGTTTCATTCTAGGTCACAAGCCTATAACATTCAGGATGGTACCCTTTAATTATATAGGCCTTGATTCCAAAACCAATTTAAGGCAGTGCCCAAGAATTGGGCATGCTGCACAATGAAATATAATTAAATAACTCAACATTAAATGAAAATCACGAGACTGCCTACCAGAGCTCCATATTTTATAGCTCATCCAGTATCAGCTCTTGATTCGACTCAGGACAAGTGAATTTTTAAGAACATATGAAGAACCAAATAATAGGGAAAATTATAGTGCATATAAATAAAACATCTAATATCTATAAGATTGAATAATGACTAAAAATTAATTCAGAACTCACTGATTTTGATCCAATTAGATGAGTGGTGCTCAAATTAAGGATCGAACAAAGGAGATCCTTCAATTCCATCTTTACTCACCAAGGAGAGCTTCAAAATGGTGTTATTTCTATATGGGTAAAAAAATTTATTTTAGGCTAAAATAGATTTTTAATTAGGGTAAAAAATTGTAATTTTACGAATCATTATAGGGATGTAGAGTTTAGGCACACTGTTTGAGTAACTGTGTGAAAAACGTGCATGGTCTCATGTTAGGAAAGGGTACCTGCACTGTTTGTCCACGCGATTTGACTAACTGTGTGAAACCCCTTCCAATAACCATTTTCAAAATTTCATAGCCAACCACTTGTATATGAGGCCCAAATCACATGGTTTAGCCTAACTCTGATGCCTCCTCTTGATCTCTTCCCATGCCTTGCATAGTTTTTTAGACAGTCTGTCTTTCCCTGCATGTTTTAAACTAACCATGCACCGAAGATATTTCAACCCAAAAGTTGTGCTATGAGTTTCGAACTATTATAGGAAACCCCTGATACCTCCATCTCCTCAAATAGAATTCACATTATTCTATATTTAAAAATATAAACTGATAATTGTTGTAAACTAATGAATTTTTACCTTCAGGAAGATTCGGGTCCTTACATGTTTCAATATCCAATGTTATATTGGTTATGTTGAAGAATAATTGTAAAGGAAATAAAAAAATAGATAAGTTAAATATAAAAATATTGAGGCTTATGTATGAAGATCTTAACATGGGTGAAAAGAATTTTTTGGTGACTTCTTTATAAGGGTGAATGATACTGTTAGTACAATTATATGTCTTGGTGAGATGTTGGACGACTCAACTCTTGTTGAAAATATATTGATAATTATTCCTAATAATTTTGATTCCAATGTTTCATATTTAGAAGATAGAGATTCTGAAAATCTATATTAGGATGACCTTTACATTACTCTCAATACTTATGAAATGAGAAGGGACAATGTTATGAACGGAAAAAAAGTTGATCGATAAATATCCATTAATGTTTCTATGAAAGGAAAGTCTAAGAAGAATCATGAAGATAAATATATTGATGATTTTCATTCTAAAGATGTTGTATGTAATGATCTGGATGAATTTCTATCCCTATTTTCTAAAAATATGAAAAGAGTTATAAAATAGATTAAAGGGAAACATACATTAAATTTCTTTTCATGTGGCGCCATTGGGAAATTTTTTGTCAATTTTCATCAAAGAGGGAATAAGGAAGAATGTGATGAAGTAAAAAAGTGATGAGGTAAATAGAGGTTCAAGAATATATTTTAAGAAACATATTGACAAATCATTCTCCAAAGTAAATGATTAGAAGTTCTCCAAATCCAAAAGAATAATTTTTTTTCTAAAGATGATGAAGGTAAACTAGTAACTAAACATTTCACTAAATTTTCCTAAAAATTGCACATTTATTACAGTAGTTAATGATGCAGTACTTTCTAGTGATGAAAGAAGTAGTTTTAAAGTAGAATAAATTGTTTCATAATTCCATCTAAATAATGGATTTTTTTTTGAGAAAGATAACAATACACTAAAGAGATATCAAGAATTTGAATAAGAAATGTCCTATATCAAATGATCAATAATGTTTTCTAGAATATAATTTCAAATTGATGGAACAAATTAATTTTCTGATGAAGTGTATTTATAAGGAAAAGAATATGAATAAGAATATTGAAGTAAAGTTGACCTCAAAGGAAGAAGAGTAAGAAATTTATAAAAAAATCTAAATCTTAGCAATGAATTATAATTTTCAATAAATCTATCAATGGAGTTTGTGAAAGTTTTGAAAATGGTGAATCTTTGAAGAATACATGGAATTTACCTCTAATTTTTGAAAAGAAATGGTGGGTCTAAGTAAGGTATTCATTATAGGGGTATTGATGGTATTTTTTTAGATTTGGTTACATGGAAAATATTTTTTGTTCAATCAACAACATTAAAACAACTCCACGAGTTATAAAAGGAAAAACCCAAGGGGGTTCAATCCTCTCAATGGAAGAAATCTGAGAATAATTTTTTGAATAAATTTTATAATGATTTTCTGAACGATTAAAATAGGTTCCCATCATTGGATTTTTTTATAAAGAGGTGAATAATCTAGACATCTTGAAAAGGGTGTCTTTTTCTGTTACCAGCAAAACTATATGTTAATAAAAACTCTTAGAATCATTGTGTGAAGAATGGTAAAGGGGGAAAAAGACCTTTTTTTAGAAATATCTCTCAAAGCTACAAAAGTAGAATGACCATGTATTTTAGATATTGGTTGTTCTTCTCATATGAAGGATGATTGAAATTTTTTGGATAATTTAAAAAATTTCAAATAATGAATAGTGACATTTGGAAATGTTGAATCTCTTATAATCAACGAATATGGATATAACATTATTAGAGAAAACATGTTAAAATACATGAATTTTTTTGATGGATTACAACACAACTTGGGGAGTTTTTCACAACATTTTGATGAATATAATAGATTAGTGTTTAAAAAATATTGTTCTTTAAAAAATTGAAAGGTAGAAAAGTAATTAAAAGGGGCCAACATACAAAGGGAAACTTTTTTCAAGTTGGTGATATACAACAACCATGTTATCTAAACATGATCAGAGAAAAATTGTTTTTTCATGAAAGGATGAGAAATATGTACTAGTGAAACATGATAAAGTTATCATAGAGAGAATCAAACTCAACTATATCTAGTGATACAGAATGAGTTTGTAAATATCATCTAAGTCTGAAGAAATGGGTGGAAGTTATAAATATTATTTTTGATCCACATAAAAAGGTTAAAACAAGGAGAACATCAAATGATGTGGAACATAATTTTTTTTATTTAAAATTGGAACAAAAATAATTTAATTATTATTTTAAGCATTGGGATTGGGGTCACACTATCAATGTTGAATTGGAATAGATAGAGAATAATGAACTCAATATGAAGTATGTTCCTACAATATAACAACTTGATAAAATTTTCACAAAACCATTACAAAAGGAATAATTTTTTTAACATAGGTTGACCATGGGTGTCCGTACTCTTTCCATCCTAGGTTGTGGTATAATTTTTTTCCAATCTCATATAGTCTTTGGGTAGTATTTTCAATGGGGGATAATAATTCATTACTATATCCATTGATATGTGTAAAAACACTTAAGGATGAATGTATGTAAGAGGAGTTGTGGGTAAGCTATGAACTCATCATGTAAGTGTGCAGACTATTGTAAAAAATGGAGTGATTTTAAAAACCATGGGTTTATAGGTATGTTAAATATGTAAAGAATGATGTGAAGGAAGATGTAAAGTATAGTTAGAATACTTAATAAGTTTCATGAGTTGTTAATTTTGGACTACATGGTTTGTTTCTCAATGATTCTTGTTTACTAAAATACATTAGATCACATGGTCGTATAATTATTGATTTTTGATACATAGATTTAGGTTATAAAGTTCAGTGATTTACTAACCTTGGTTGAAAAATATATACAAAGTGGGATTATTAGGGCCATGTTGGTTGGATGTTTTTCCAGATATTGGAAGATGTTTGTGATGATTGTTTTGTGTTTTATTTTCAGAGAAAAGGAAACTGCACTACTTTTTATATTTTGGTGATCATATGAAAGGAATGAATAGAATAATATTAATAAGAAAATAATGTTGGTTGTTTATTTAAAAGTTCAAACATTTTTTTTGTTTATAAGATGTTTCGTAAAATAAGTTTTCTTTCAGACTCACATTGTGTCCGAATAGAATGTTTCAATTAGATTGAGAAATTATATCAAAGTATAAATGTATCTTTAATAAATATGATGATTCATTTATGATTTTTAGTTCTCAAATATCATACGTTGTCTTAGAATCATGTGATGCAATCCTTATGAAAGTAAGGGGAGAAGATGTGTTTGGTACCTTAAGTCAGATGATGTTATACCAATCCTAATGTTATCCAAGTCAGGTTGAATTCTTGATATTATAAAATTCTTGTTGATTAAGAAAGTATGGAAGAAAATAATTTGATACTAACACTAATTTTCAGGATATTTCATGTTATATACTAATCAGAGGAATATCTGTTAATAAATTTTGTTGATTATGAGCAGTAAGATAGATTTTTTGGAACTGATGAATGGGGATATTCACAGACCGATCAAATTGATACGGAAAAAAAATTTCATCAACCATTTTCATAAAAAATGATTTGTTCTAAATTAATTGGGTCAATAGAAAAAGAATTGTCTGTTTTTTTTCAATTGGATTAAGAGTCATCAGACAATGCTTGAAACAGATTCATCTTAAGGAGATAGAGACAGAGAAATTTCCATCAAATGCTTTCTAACATCAATACTTTGTTTGATATAGGATAATTGGTCTAAGGATTTTTCTTAACATTTGAATAAAATGTGAAATGTTGGAATGATAAGGTTGAAGTGTTTTTCAAAGATTTTTTTGAAGTTTCTGCTGAATTTTTTCTAAAGGGTGATGATATCTTTAGAAGTGTAAGTAATGTGTATGGAAAAAATAATGTGATAAAAGTCTAATGAATTTGAAAAACATTTTATGGAAGATTGTTTTAAATGTTTTTAACAAGGGTTATTTAGTGGTTTTGGAGCATCAGAATGATGGTGAATTATTTTCATTTGTGTTCATCATAATGACATATCGTATCAGAATAAAATTTGGAATCTAACAGAAGAATAGTTAGAATATTCAAAGATGGATGATTTTTTGAGAAGATTCAAGATGGTTTGAGAAGAGTTGAGAATAATTGAAAGCTTCAAAGATCATGTCAAAATTAATGTAGATTTTATTTTTTCCAATTTTGGTTGAGTAGGAAAAAAAATTCATATTCCCACCCACCCATTATTGGCTCTCCTATAAATAATAGTAAGTACATTATACTTTATAACAATAAATATTATTCATGTGATAAGAAATTGAGATATTTAATGAATAGAGAAGAAGGTTTTTGGATAATGTTATCTCAATAAATACCTCTAGTGAAAGAAATATATGGATAGTAATTAGAGGCTACTGGATCAACCCGCGAATTTATCTCCATACTAGACACACTTTTAAGGTTTTATAGAAAGATCTTCCTCCTAAATAGATTAAAGTTAATGTTGATGGGGATTCTAAAGGCATCCCAAGACACTGGGGATGTGGTTTTATCTACAGAAACCTCTATGGGAATACTCTAGTATGCTTCTATGGTAGCTATTGTGTCACCTCATCCTTGGAAGCTAAAATGATGAGTGTGATTCACGACATCTGTTTTTCAAAGCATCTTGGATGGAGAAATATCTTGATTGAAAGAGATTTGATAACCATTGTGAAAACAATTTGGAATAGAGTGGTTCACCTTACATGTCCACTTACTTCACATTTGATGGACTGTCTACCTTTTCTCATGGATACCGGCTATATTTTCACTCATACCTATCGTGAAGCGAATAAGGTAGAATATGGCATAGCTAATATAGAAGTCAACCATGATATTATCTGGATGAATGAACTACCTTCTAATTTACTTTCTCTTTTGGATAGGTATTGTAAAAGAAGCTTATCTTTTGGACATATGTAATTCTCTTCTTTAATATAATTTGTGTTTTGGTCTTTGACCAAAACACCACCTTTTAAAAAAAGTGTAAGGATATATCCTAATTCTTATATCCACTCAAAATTATTGTTCTAGTGGATTTTATAGTATTGTATTATTTACAATACATTCCATAGATGTTAATACATTGTTTGAGTAGTGACCCTTTTAAATTCTTGTGTTATTATGGGTGTGTGAATTTTTTATTTTCATGAAATTGATGAAAATTTAACATGAGTCGAAGTTTGTTTCAAAGTAAAGAAAACATAAAATAAAATATATCATTGATTCACCCCACCCACTATCAATGATAAATTTATCCTGTCTATTTATTAATAATGTCCTATATAATTTAGTTCATGATTTAGTTGTACTCTAATGTGTTTTTTTAGGTTCTTATTAAAATTTATATCGAATGTGATTTGAAAAATTGTTCTGAAGTAAAAAAATACATACTTGTCTCATGAATAGATTTTGGTAAATGTTTTTAAATATGAAATAGAAAATAAATTAAATTATTTTTGGGTGAATGGTTTTGAAATGAACTCATGAAATGAGGAAAAAGGTTTCATTTGAATATTATTAAAATTTGAGGTCCCCCATTTGAGTTTTGAAATAATTTCATTTAAACGATATTTGGTCTACCATAATTTATATGAGATGATTGGATGTTTTTTATTAAATATACATGAATTATTATTTGAATTTTAAATGTATTCACATGTGAAAATAGTCAATACACTATGTTCAAACTATCATTAGTGAATAGTAATTTCAAATAACTTACACAAACTCCTTGGTAAAATACTATTGGGATAAATTTTTCTTAGGCCTTGTTTAAAATAATGGGTGCATGAAGTTCTCATGTTTCATCTAGGATCACATGCCCTTTCTTCTTGTTTGAAACTATTTTGTGAGAGTTGGCATCCATCTGGGATATGGTGAGTGATTGTGGGCCACATGGGTGTAATATGGTGGTTGGTCAGTTTTGTTAATATTATTTTAGAATTAATACATACTGGACTTTTCAACTTTTATTATAGATTATTTTATTTCATATGGGATTTTACCCTTTAATTTTTGTTTATATGTTTTTTATGAGGTGTTTGGGTTTGTCATCTTTTTTGTACTCTATTGGTGTAGTTAATTACTCTATTTATATTTTTAATTAATATATAGATTTATATATGATACTTTCAATATTCACTTTGAGTATCCACTGTGTGTTTCTATTTTTTATGGCCGAAATATTTCCTAATTATTTATGGTTTGATACCTAGACACTTTTCTTTATCCCGCGGAAATTTTGAATTCTCTTTCATCCTTACGGTGAGTCAACTTAGGATCCTGGTTTTGGGGTGACCCCAGGTTAGTTCATTACAAAGTTGTATTAGAGAAACCTCTTCTTATTTATTTTTTGTGTTGTGATAGATTAGACACAAGTATTGTTGTTCGGGCTCATGAGGTGGGCGAGGGGAAGTTCTTATCCATCTATTATTTACACAAGACATCATATTTCCTTGGGTAGTTAGGACATGAGTCTTGGTTTGGAGTTTATTTTTAGTATCCTTGATGGAATTTGATGAGAATTAATAGTATTTTATTGTCATTGGAATTGTATGATTTTCTATTATGGTTAAATTGTTATTATGGAGAATGTGTAAGATGAAACTGTGCCACTCAGTTAGCTCACATGGTATATAAAACCATGTGGAACCTCTTAGGGTGGTCCTAAAACAACAATAGATACTTTTCCATGGCTTTCAAATGGATTTCCCACCTATGTGGCTCAACCAATCACATATTAGCATCCATATAAAAATTCGCTATCTCCTTTTACCTTCAAATTGATTTTGATGATGGTTATTATTGGCTTGTGGTGAAATTTAGAGATTTTTTGATGGTGTTTAATGATGTTTAGTAGAATTTTGATGGATTTTTATGTTTTATCGTTGTTTATATGAATTTAGTAAAGGTGTATTTCATTATTTAAAATAAATATCAAGGGATTCATTGTTTTAAAATGAGACCTTAAATAATATTCCAAGAAAATGTAGTCTTCTTGAATATCTTTTCAGATGAAATGAATATCATGATTTATTATTTAAAGGTTTTAGTTTTTTGAAAATATTTCATGGATGATAAATTTTTATGGAGGATTAAATTTTTATGATTTAAATAAAAAATCATTTAAAAATTTTGGAAAATAAAGGATGGTATTCTGAACATTTAAAGAATATTCTTTTTTTCAAAAGGGGTTATTTTTATTTTTAAATAAGTTAGAATTTTTTTAATGTTTTGGTAGTTCTGGTGGATTTTTTAGTAATTATTTTTAAATAATTGGATATTTTATAATATTTTAGGATGTTTATTGATATTAAAATTAGTTTAGTGTCCTCAAATACATGATATGTATTGATATCTCATGGGAAAGTGGGATCTCAATTTTAAATGGGTTTGTATAGTGGATTTCCTTTGGTTTTCAAAATGATCGTAGAATTATTTTCAAATGGTATTTTTATTTAAGAGTATGTCTTTTTATATAAATAGAATTTAATAGAGTGTATGATTTGATTTGTTATTTTGGTTTTATCCCTCAGTTTTCATTAGGAACGTTTGGTTTAGGTTACAAAACATGAATGTAATAGGTTCCTGTAACAATGTTTCCACAATAATCCTATTAGAAAGGTCTCAATGAAGGTTATGATTTTATTTTTCCCATATGAATATTTTACAGGGTGGTTAATCTATTAATAGGAGAGAAAAACTTTTCATTACTGAAAATACCTAGACTCTGAGTGGAGTGGTGAAGTCTAGATCCATCTTAATCTAATATTTTTAGAATCATCATCATCCTTCCCATATTAATTAATGTTTTATTGAGGTTATGAAGTGGATAATTAGTATTATGTTAAACCTAAAAATATCTAGGAACTTCTTAAATTCAATGAGGAAGTTTGATTCTTTAGATGGATTTCTAGTTTGACTCTAGAGTAGTTGTATTTGAACCGAACCTTTATCCCCGTTGAAGTCCTTGATGTGATATGGATTTTGAAGGTTGTTCTATAATTTTTATTGATAAGATTATAGTATATTAATATTATGAGGTGATTTGTTTATTGATTCCACTTTATAGTGTTTTTAAGGATTCTCATTTTTTGGATGTTGTTTAGGGGTAATCATGCATTCCCCACCAATTATGGTTCTCTTTTAATTTGTTTAATGATACAGCCTTATGATGGGGTTATATTGGGATTATATATGAGAATAACATAGGGAAATACATGGGTAATTTATTAGATAATTGGGATTGGTATGACATAAGTAGATATTATGCATTGGTTGGTGATCAGAATGGTTTTATTGAGGTCATTTGGAGTGTTGTTTTAAGGATGACGTCTTGAGTTACCCATCAATTAAGTCCCCTGTCTTAATATTAAGTCTCATGTCATTATCTATTGTTTTATATTATAATTATGAGGTCCAATTTTACCCATATTCTTCCTTACATCTATTATTTTGTATGGGATTTTACAGAGGAATTATCCTCTCTTGATGGTATCTTGGGATTTTTTATAGTCATGATTCTCATGAATTTTTTTTTCAGTTTTTCTTCATTTGGGGTTTTGAATCTAGTCGAGGTAAGATAGTATGTTTAATAGAGAATTGACATTTTTATGAATAATATTATTGAGATATGATTAATGGTATATTTTTTCCAGTTTTTAAGAGTTTCAGTCCCTTTAGTTCACCATTTAATATGAACTCTAAATTGGGGGAGACCAATAATAGGTCTTTGTATTTCTATTAAATATTGTATACTATGGTATAGGGTTCATTATTTTGGGAGATATTTTCTTATGTTGTGGATTTATTATTTGTTAATATTTTCCTTACTTATGACATTTCAAGTTGCATCCCCACCCACTAACATCTTTCCAAGGGGTTTCTTCAGTATTATTATATTGGTTCTACTTGTACTATGGACTTTGTTGGGAAAAAAACATGTCACAGTGGACAGAATCATTACACATTCATACCATTATTGGTTTATATTTAATGTTTTCTGGGTTATTGAAAATTTTCATTATTTTAGAGATTGATATTTTAAATTAAAAAGGTTTTCTATAACCACACGGTCAGAGAATAGTCAAAGGAAATCTTTCAGTTAAATGTATTATGTACTATATAAAATTGAGTTCCCTATACCCAACTTCAAAAGTATATTTAAATTAACATGTCATGTATATAATGTGATATAAATGTTTTTTACTTACAATAAAAATATTGTTATTTCTGCATCTATTATTTATCAAGTAATTTCAATAGTTTATTTTTTGTATCAAAATGTTATAGTAGTTCCCAGGTTTTAATGAGAACCTCAAGATACTTGGTAATTAATCATAAATAAATTTCATATTGCCTAGATACATCATACTAGTTAGACAAAATTTATTTCTTACTATCAGGTGTTCGGGGCTCATTGGTATTGAGGCGTATTCTCATGCAGTTTTCACATGGTGATTTAAGTAGATGATATCATGAGTAATAACCATCTAAGAATAAAACCACATGTTTTAGGTGTTATTGAATGTTCTTATATAGAAATATAGTTATTGGTATCCTGAAAAGATAATATTACCAATGTCCACCATTTTATAGAGTACTATAATGCAAAGAAAAACCAGGATATAGATTTCATTGTGAGGTAGCTTGTGTTGAATGTGTCATTAGTGGTATGGAATTGGATGAATTATCAAGATAGAATTTGTTGCTTCCTAGTTGAGGAATTGATATCTCAAACCCAGTTGATCTGGATGGTAGTACCTTCACTAAATCCTTGTCCATGGTAGAAAATGTTAATACCATTAATTAAATAGAATGACTAACAAATCAATGTAAGTATGATGAAACAAGTGGGCATCCATCTTTAGGATATATCATGATATAAATAGATTATATTACATAGTGTGTGTTTGTAGGAGGGTTGTCATTTCTATGAATATTCCATATCTCGTTAGGGGCCTTAACAGTTTGTTAGACTACATTCTTAGTTTGTGAATAGTATTCACTACTACATATATAAGGGACTAGAGTGTCACAAACAATAGTTTATTCAAGAGTCTTCCATATTCTAATGAATAAGTGTATATGACATGGTGGGCCTCACCATGGGGCCCGAGAGTTTTCATAGTATTATCCATCAATGAAAAATTAATAAATTCTTTATTATTTGAGTATAAAATAATTGGGTTCAATTTATTTATTCTAATTATTGATAATTTATTAAGTGAATACATATAAAATATTATGCAAATGAATATTATTTTAATATTC
The DNA here is from genome assembly GCA_963277665.1 of Viscum album. Lineage (NCBI taxonomy): Eukaryota > Viridiplantae > Streptophyta > Magnoliopsida > Santalales > Viscaceae > Viscum > Viscum album. The sequence goes on along the minus strand of OY728153.1, from coordinate 876,036,639 downwards.
TTGGTTTTTTTATGTTGTGGGATTATGATTCGAGTTAATGAATTGGGTTTATAATGTAATATATTTATTATATATTACAAGTATGTGATAAAAATATGTATGAAATTAAGTCACAGTGAGTCCATCATAAAAATTTATTTATTGATTGTTTATTGGGCATTGGATATATGGGGTCATGAATCCTTTTTGGGTATTTGGACATCCACATATAAACATACAAGAGCTCACATTCTAATGATCATTAATTCATTTGGAATTGAGTGGTTCTCTATCCTCCTGCATCCAAGATATAGGAAGTACCCTTTTGAGAAATCCATCCCTAAACATCCTCATCGATAAAATGAAGGGATAGAGGTGATCATCATGGCATAAAAGAAATCATCAGAGCTCCGAGCTAGCTCTCATAATTTGATGATCGATGTCTGTAGGATTCTTAAATCATGTTTGGATTATCTAGAGGGGTTCAAGATCATATTGTTCAAAAAAGGATTTCTTTTGTGGCATGATGCAGTCGAAGTCACCACTGATTTGAATGAGGTAAATAATTGGTTTAATTTTTATGGTTTATTAAATCAAACAAGTACCTTGACCCTCTATTGGGGAACATATCATTGGCGAAAACGATGTTTCGTCGCTCCGATAATGAAAAATATTACATCACCATGTAAGGACCCAAGAATTTCCTTTATTTAATTTTAGAATAAATTTATTTATTTATGATATATTTCTTTATATGTAACACCATTTTAGGCTTTATCTTCACAGAACACTCAGTTATCTTGTGTTACTTGTGAAACCGGTTTTACCTCCTTTTAATTGAACACTTATTTTAAAACTAAATTTTGAACATTTTATAAATTTTATTTGTAAAAATAAACTTACTTTTTATATGAGGAATTTCAAAATTATCATAGTTTTATTTTTTATTATTTTTCTGAGAAATTTTATTTTTTGATGAATAGTGAAAATACTACATTTTTGTGAAAACTCTTGTTTTAATTTAAATAATTATTAATGATAAATTACATTTTAAATTGTTTTCACAGTAATAGTAGATAAATTATACCTTTATTAATAAAATTTAGGTAATTTTAATCATTTTGATATTGAATTTAAATATAAAATCTTAATGAATTTTGACCATTTTTACTTTAAAACCAAATTTATCACCACGTTTGTGGGATTAGATTTAAATTTAATTTTTCCATATCTGTCAAATGAATTAAGAATATTGTTTAAAAATAGTTGAAATTAGCATAAAAATTGTGGAAAATTAAGATCATCTGAATTTTAGATAAAAAAATATTTGTAAAGGTAATTAAGATTAATTAAAACGATTAAGGTAGAAATTAGTATACTTAGTTGTTAAACTATAATCTTAAGGGGAAAAGGACATAAACACTTTTACAATGGCCATTTGATACCAATATTTATACTTTATCCTCTATTTTTTAGATTTTTATGAGTTAGCGGGATACTATTCTATGAATGTGACCTATATAATAATTTATGTATGGAAAAAGATAAAAAATGGAACTTTCCTAACCATTAACATTTATTAAGCCAAGAGATATGAAAAATACATCATATTTTTAGTTATACATATAATTTGAAAATATAAATGAGTTATTTATATCCTAATAATTTATAATTAATTTTTATAGATGAACTAGTTATTTAAATTCTTAAGAAATATTAACATGGTGATTATTTAAGTAATAATTAAATAAAATAAATGTCACTAAAAATATTAAAAGTGATGAAAATTGATGGAATAATTTTTTCCCTTTATTTTTTGTGGAATATTTAATTCCACATTTATTTGAACATAATAAATTTTAATTATATCATTAGTTTGATATTTTAAAATTTAAATAAATTAAATAATGCAAAAATTGATATTAATGTTATTTTATAATAAATAGTGTTTAATTAAAATAATTAAAATTAATAAAAAAAATAACTTCTTCCAAATTATTTAAAAATACTAAAAATAATCTAATAGTTTATATTTATTGACCAATTAATATTTTTTAATGAATATATTTACCCCTAAATAGTGAATACATTGTTTTCACTGTTCAGGTTGAAGTAGTGTCTTTTCATGTTACACGTTCTTATCTTTAAATTAATTTCCAACACACGTAGGACTTTTTTTGTAGATTAGATATAAAATTTATAAATTAATGGGTTCTATACTGTATAATAAATGTCACTCTAATTTATTATTGATGTTCAAATTACATAGGTTAGAAAACTAGTTTCTTTAATAAAAACAAAAATGGTAAAAGTAAGGAAACCTAGAAGTTATGGAAAACAATTATAAAAATGCACTTATTTTTCTAAGGTGGAGATTTATATCGATCATAATTCCCATTTAATAGTTTTTTTCTATTTTAGAATCAAATTCTTTAAGGGAGACATCCCAACAGGGTTTAACATTTGGTATTTTCAAGAACGCCATTCCTCCTCCACTATAAAATGGAATACACTCTTCCCCCCTCCTCACACATCACAAGAATTTTGGGTCATACAAAATCTACCAAAATAATCTCTGAAAATTAATACCATCCTCCTAGAAGCCTCAAATTTTGTAAAAATCTAACCAATTATGTGTTTTTGTATAAACCAAAAGGAGTTACCCGAATAAGAGGTAATGTTATTAAATGATCACTTTTGTTTCATTTACATAAGAATCCATTAAATAATTTTTATATAATTATTATATAATAGAAAATATATATTAAGTATAAATATATTTTTTATGATAATATTTTTACATATACTTTAACACACATCCATCAAGTAGGATATACAATCATTGTTCATGTGTGTGGTGGACTACAGCCTCACGAACTGATGTTGTTCCTTCTTCCATTACCACATTTCAATGTAGGAAAATGATATATTTATAGGTCATATACAATATATATGATATATATATAATATATATTATGTCTTCATTTTTTATATAACAAATAAATATATGCTTTCCTTTTGTGGGAATATGATAACATCTTGTGTCGATGTGTGGACTAACGACTCCTCAAAGCGATGTGATTCATTCACGCTATACATGGAATTTATTAAAGATAATTTCAATAAAAATATTTTAAATTTATGAAATAAATATGATAATATAATTATAATATACATTTATATAAATTAATATTAGTTATTTTAATATAAAAAAGAAATATATGCAGTGTTCATGTGTACATATGGCATGTTGTCTCCCTGAACGATGCATTTCATTTCCTAATCTCCAAATTTTATGGATTATTATAAATACATAAATAATAAATATATACGATATTTAAATTATGTTTTAAATTATTTATATGGTGAAATAAGGATATAATTAATAGGAACAAAAAGTAACAAGTCAAAACGTACTCAAAACACTAGGAAACTAGAACTCGAAATAGTGAAAATAATGAATGATTGCTAAAAAATGGGTAATAAAATATTATAAGAAGATAATATATGATATTATAAATCTTATTATGGATTTTTTATAATTCATTAAAATTATTAAAACTATTATAGAGGAGGATAAAGGATGTTTACCCAAAAGTAAACACATGGTATGAGAGTTTTTCTCAATTTACATTCCATTGAGACTTATTTGTTGAACAACACAAATTATTATTAATGTAGTGTATATACATCCCCTTTGTCATTTAATATCATTATTTAATCATTATTCATGTTATTTTAAGTTTCAATTCAAATTATCTCACCCAAGGGTTTTAATAGGAAAATTACCAAGTGGTAAAGGTTATCTTTGTAATCTCACATTATTTTGTGATTGTTAAAATTATCTTGAAAAACAATTTTCATTGAAATCATTATTCATATAAAATATCGTTAAATATCCACATTCTTGGTTTATTAATATTATTATTCCCTAAATTTAATACCATTTTTAAAAATAGTTTTTACTTTGATAGTTATTTTATTATTTTTTGGAAATATTGATAAAATTTCATTATTTATTCAATAAGAGTATTTGATAAGAAATTTTTACTATTAATTGATTACTCAATAGGAAGAATTATTTGGAATGGAAGTGATGGGTGGGGCCCAAACATTATATATCCCCCTGATGCATCTATGGGATCCCATGAAGAAAATTAGTTGGACAAATTAAATGGGATTCTACAAGTAGTTTTAAACTATCTGGTGAAAGGTATTGACAGTATAGTTTTTCATTTTCCTCACACATTAGGTCCATTAATTAATAATTTACTTCATAGTTATTTCAGTTTTAAATTTGATTATCCATTATATTTTCATATGAAAAAATATATATTGATGCATTTTATTCTCATTTATTTAAATGGCATATGTTCTCAGTTATTTACCTTTCCATATTGATTTATTATCATTACCTCAATATTACATCGGATGTATGGTTACCCTTACTGATCATCTAAGCTCGTCCTTATTTTTGTTCATTTCCCCTTGATATGAAAAAGTAATCATGGAATGATATTTTTATTATTTTTTTCACTTAATTCTATTATGTATAATGTTGTATTTTCTACATCCTAATGTAATACGGGCATGAAATATGTAATATGGTTTTCAAAAAACAGCTAAAATATTCGGCGATTTGGGGTTTTATTCCTTGTAATTGTGACAATTTAATAATGTAATTTACCATATTTGGTCTTCTGGGTTGGGGAGATAAATTTTATATTAAAGGAAATTTTTTAGAAACCATGTCAACTAGATATTAGAAAACATATATTAGAGAAAAAGAATTCAATTATAGACATTGAGGATAAGTATTGAAGGACATCGCAAATAACCCATTTATTTGATTATGATGTTAGATACACATAAATGTTTCAATTTATTCCATGTACTTCACTAGTTTTGATATTATATGATATGTAACATAATAACATGACCTAATTTTGTATATGTAGAAATTTTGGAATGATTCCTAGTAATGAGAATGTGAACCTCAACAATAGACATGATCGAATGAGTAAGAATAATAATTTTTGTATGGTCTTAAGACAATATTTTTAAGGGAACTATTTTCCCAAGAATTGTCATCATATAAGGACATAATATCATATTCTAATGAGGCAGACAAAGAATAGACAAAGTATTATGGATTTGAAAGGAAGCATGAGAATAAGTGGACAACATAGAAAAGATGGATAAATGGAATAATGGAATGAAGTATTTTTTTCACATGTAATAATTGTGTAAATAATAACCCTAGTACTTGATTAAAAGGAATGGGGGTTTTATACATGTTTAAAGATAATGTACACCATGCTTGTGATTTCAAGGACAAGAAAAAGGTTTCCAATGTATAATGATTCAACTGCAAGGAGATGAAAAACTATACAGATCATTGTCTCAAGTTTCAGAGTAATATATACCAAAATAGGCTAATGTATCACTGTCAAGAATTTTCTATTACCATAGACAAATAGGAAATATGCCGATATTTGGATTCATGAATTATGTCATTTGAATAAAGTACGGGTAAAGATAATAATAAAATACATATGGATTGTACTGTAGCACTTTTAATTAAGTATTTGAAAGTATATGTTGAATGGTACCAAAAAAAGGATTTAGTATAAAATTAAACTTTTTGGGAACAAATTTTTTAGGGAAAGATAACCCATAACATGTTCGAGATGTTGAGGTAATGATGTTTGAATAATAAAACAATTGATTTGGATAAAGTATATTAGATATTAAATTTTACCTTCGAACTGATTAATGGTTTGTTATCAATGTTGTTTATTCGGTAATTAATGGAGTTTACAACACTATTGGATTTAAGGAATATATCCAATAACATGTGTTTTACATAATGAATAATAAATAATGCGTGCTTCCAATAAATTATTATGGTAATTATATTTATTACCATGTCTCATGAGAATAAATGATAAAGGTATTCCCATATTTGGAATGTGGTAAGTAAGAGACTCTTCATGTTGATTGAAGGCTAATTATAATTTCATTTTTGGAAAATTAGTGACCTTATATCTTTATAATTGAATCATAATATTTAATAGAATTTAACCATTTTTTAAATGTTTTTATTTTATATTTCAATGAGGTTTAGAGGTTAATGTATTACTTCACCATTTGATGCAAATTATAATTAGAAATTTAGTAGTTCAAGTCCCAACCAAATGTTTAAATTTTGTTTATGAAATAGAAACTTATATCTATTTATATACATATAGAGTAAAAAAAATCCTTATCTCAAGAAAATTGGTCTTGAAACAAAAATGGTTTTTTATTATCATCATTTTTTATGATATCAATTACATTTTTCATAACAGTGGACTAAGGCATTGTGGTCATCAACTTTTAGTTGAATATGTTCACTATCACTATCTATAATAACTTTATAGTTATATATTACTTCTATGACCAATTTTTCCCTAATGTTCTGATATTTGAAATCCACATTTTTTGTGACCTTCACATTTTCATTCTCTATTAATAATAGATATTTTATAAACAATATTTTGTATGTCATTTTTTCAGCAATTGAATTTTCAAATATCAAGCCCTCGATTACTGAGATCAAGTTTACATTTAAACAATAAAATTTAATTAATTTGGGGATATTTTAATATCCCAATACTTGAAAAAAAATATTTTATAATAAATTTAATTTTTTTTCTAGATTTCATTATACGCAACACCATGTTAAGATTCTACTACGCAAAACATTAACTTATCTTGTGTTACACACGAAACCGAGTTTTATCTCCTTTTAATGGACCCCCCGTATTAAAACTAAAATTTTACCCTTATATATATATATATTAAAAATTAAATTTATTCCTTAATGTCGAATGTCAATATTATATTATGGTGATTTTTTTTTTCTAAGAATTTTCATTGTATTACCCCCAATTTCTAGTATGTCACCCTTCCTTGATACTTTTCATATGTTTAAAAGGTATGTAAAATGTTAGGAGAGACTTTCTAATAATTTTTCAGGGTTTTGGGTAATAAAAATGGGTGTGCGGTCGGCACACGGTTTGGGCAAACCATGTGGCTAAACCGTGCTAGGACAAAACTAATTCCCAATCATTGGGAATCTAATTTAATTGGGCCATCTATTTGATCTATTTCGAGAAAAATCGACCCTAAAACGAATTTTTTCTCCCCCAATGTGAAAAGGTGGGTATCCCATCAGTTTGGAAGCTATCCGAACACATATTATGGAGAATTGAAGCCATATTCTTGGGGTGAGTGTCTGTTCTTTATTGTTTTCTTCACATATTCTTAGATATACTCCTCATTTCATCTTGTTTTCTTACATATATTCTCATTTTGGGTATATATATGACTTTTTAGGATAAATAATGATATATATAGTGTTTTTCATGATAGGGGAGGAGATATTAGCTGGTTTATTTGAATCTTGTCCCATATTCTTGAGCGTTCTTTGTTTGTTGTCGGTTTTCATCGAAATAAGCGAGGTAGGTGGATTCACACTAATCTCCACATACTGTAATTTATTGGAATGAATTAAAATTTAGTTCTTGAATCAAATCAAATTTTCTTTTTCAATTGTGTAATTTTTAAACCCTCTTAAGTTACAGGTGGTGGAAATTGTGGAAAATGGGGGGTTTTGTGAAAAACCCTAGTTTTGATTTTAAATGGGGATTTTTTATTATGGATTTTTTATTATTTTGTAAAATTTATTTATTTATAATTATTATAGAATATATATGGGTCTTTAAAATCCATTAATATTTTGAAATTGTATGGTTTGAATGTTTTAAATAAATGAGAATTTTTATTGAAATACGTGAAATTGTTTGAAATTGGTTTTGGTTTTTGGAAAACATTTTATCTGTATCATATTTCATTAGTAGGCATGGTTAAAATATGACCATTTTCCTAGAGGAAAATTTTAAATGGATCCTGGGGAATAATTTCCATGTGAATACTTGGTAGATCGATGGGAAACTGCTCATGGGTGTGGAACTGTCATAACGATGCATGCATTTTTGGTAGTTGTTGTTGTGTGGAGTTTATTGGTTTTACAAAGTATTTTTTCAGAATTTTTTTAAAGATTTATTTTAATGTTTACCTGGAGTATAGATATCAATAAAATTGGTTCACATGGTATTAGTTTATGTTTAGTTATAAAAAGTTTTGAGATGTGTTTATATTTAGTTATAAACTATTTTTCAGAAATTGTTTTATATAAACTATTTTATATAATTGTCGATAACTATTATATCTTAGTAGAGTAAGTTGGAAATTTATTGGATAAATCCTACTAAGTTTTATAATCACCCTTGCTTTGTAACTTTGGTGTTATTGCTGAGTTCAACTTCCAGTATGTGCGAAAAGGTAGGGTGCAGCAGGTTTTTAACACTACTTCATGAGTTGTTCATCTGTCTGGTGGTGGTGGAGCATAGAGCTGGTGGGGACTAGATTATTTTGGTTCTATTGGCGTCTTATTGAGTTATGTTCTAGTTTTATGTTTATTTCTAGTTGTCTTCTTCTGTATCACTTTTTTTTGTCTCATTTTGGTATAATATATTTTCCAAACTGTCATTATTTTGTTCTTGCATCATATAACTGCTTGGGATTATGGTGGGTTGGTTTGTAGTTTATCATTAAAATGGTTAATACTACCACACATCTCTTTTAAACGCTTTTAAATTTATTTATATCCTTTGGCATCTTGGGGATGTGGCCTAAGGCCCAGTAATGACTTATTGTTTTCCAAGATAATAAGAATGAGTGGGTCATTACAAATGGTATCATCTTGGTCCCTTCTCTGTTGAACAAGTAGTCTGGATATGTCATGGTCTTGGAGTTGAAATACTTATTTTCTATTCCTTGGGTGGTGTTATTAGAAAATATTAATACTTTTGAGACTTGAAATGTAGAGAGTAAAAATACATAGAAAAACTTTCTATGTTGAACTTCATGTTACCATGGAGTCGGGTACATAAGTGTTTTTGATACACTAGTAGGATAGTAGAGTCTCATTATCATGTGTTTAGACAATGAGATCAACATCACATTCATTTTATATGAATTACTTCCCACTAGTATTTCATATCTCATTTTGAGTAATGAAATATGATTCGGAGCATGGTTTTAGTTTTAGAAAAAAATTCAAATGGACGGCATTGAAAAGGAAATAGATGATGTATTTTGAAAATATTTTGATATTCAAAAGAAAGAGTGTCTTGATTTAAAATTTTTTTATATTTTGAAAGTAATGTTGTGATGTTGATGTTATAGAATTTTACATGCCAAGAAAATAAATTTCTAGAATATTGAGACTTATAGAATGTGTTGTTTGTTTAGAAAATTTTCCCAGTATGCAGTGTAGAAACCAACTAAAGGAAGCTGCTGAAAATATGAAATCACCTAAGACACAGATGAACCAAGAGTAGGTGTAAAGCATTGATAAATAATTCTAATCTATGGACCTGGGGAATCAAATGGAGGAGAAATTTCTGGTGGACCACTCCATCCAGTTTCAAAAGAAAAATCCACCCATCTTTTAGGGTGATTTAGAACTAAAGAGGGTAGATGGTTGGATGAATGGGATGAATCTACCCTTTAAGTTCCTTGGCACACCAATAGGCATAAATCTCAAAATGGAATCATATATTCTAGAGTATATTTCATGCTAGTGGTGGGATTTTAATGTTTAACCTAGATTGGTCCAGGGCGTGAGTTGGGAGGATTTTGAAGAATTGTTTGGAAACAATTCAATCCTGACACTTTCAGAATCTAGTAAACAATATACTTTTTCATCCTGAAGTAGGAGAGAATATATGTTACTAAGTATTCAGCTAAATTCATGAATTTAGTTTCATTTTCTCCATGAGTTGTAGAACGATTCATCTTTAAGGAGTGCATCTTCGAGTCGGTACTCAGGTAGGAGATTCGATTGAAGATTGCAGTGCATTGTATCATAGATTATACCGAGATAATAAATAGGGAGTCAATGGCTGAGTGATATATATCTATACCTATGTGAGGGGTAATCATGATGATACTGATAAGTAATGGTGGGAACTCATCTAAAGGGATAAAAAGGAAGAGGGACACCTATTTTTCAGGCTGACAATGTGAATCAGAGTCAAATAGTCAGATCAATAAATCTTCCTCCTAATCCAAAGGGCCAACTGAGATGTTATCAATGTGGTCCATTAGACCACATCAAGTGAGAGTGTAAAGAACATACTATAAAATTCAATAAATACAAAAAAAAATTGTACACCTTCAGTGATATTTTCTGCACTGATCCATGTTCGGGTGCTTGGGACACTCCTCAGGTGTCGCAGGAATCATATGCTTCGACAGGGCGGGGCCCACAAAATCAGAGCCTCCAGTAGAAAAGATCTAGCCATGGGGATTCTAGGAATAATAGGACTCCTCAAAATGGGAAATATTAGTAGGTAAAAAAATAGAAGAGTTCCAAGAAGAATCATTTATATGTCACAGAGATGAGGAATCTGGATGATTAGGCCGGACTGACTATGGTGCGAGGTACGATTATACTGAATTCTACCCTTATGTTTTATTTAGTTGATATGGGTGCATCAAATTATTTTATTTATTCTCATAATTCTGATTTTATGAGTATTAAACTAGAAATGATTCCATCTGTGATAAAACTAAAAACCCCTCTCGGTGTAAGAGAATGTAGAACCTTCATGTATTGAACATGTTCTATAACAATTGATGTACTGATCAGAAATGGAATTTATCAATGCTAGAGATGGATGTATTTGATGTAATATTGGGAATGGATTGTTTGACAGCCTACAAGGCTCACATCGATTGTTATAGTAGGATAGTTAGTTTCACATCTAAGGACGGTGTCGAGAATCTCTTCAGTTGTCAAAGGGTTGAAAAAATAGGTGCAACAGGATTGTTGGCACAAACGGTTGGAATGATATCTTATGAGTCGGTGGCATTGAATTTTTCATATATGGGAGAGATCATGGATTGAATTTTTTCAACAATATTAGATCAATTTCCATATTTATTTCCTAAAAATGTTTCTGGGTTACCACCTATAAGGGAAGTTGATTTTATGATTAATCTCCTTCAAGAGACTAGTCATATCTCCCTTCCATCTTATTGGATGGAACCGATAGAATTAAGGGAGCTAAAATTATAGTTGTAAAATCTAGAAATAAATGGTTTCATTCATCCAAGTACATCTACGTGGGAAGCACTAGTCTTGTTTGTAAATAAAGTAGATGTAACTATTTTTTGTGCATTGATTATCGTAAGATTAAAGAAGTTACAATAATGATTCAATATCCAATTCCTTTTATTGATGATCTATTCGATCAATTGAGGGGAGATAAATGTTTCTTATAGACTGACTTGCGATCAGGATATCACCAATTGCAATTTTGGAAGGAATATATTCTGAAGACAGCTTTCCGAAGCAGTTATGGGCACTATGAATATGTAGTCATGCCTTTGGGACTAATGAATTCACATGAGGTCTTCATGGATTTGATTAATTGTATATTTTAGTGATATTGAATTCTTTTTTTAGTTTTTGTGGATGATATATTGGTGTATTCAATGATAATGTCTGAGTATGAGGAACACCTGGCGATGGGGTTACAAATATTAAGAGGTTACTTTTTGTATTCCAAACTATCTAAGTTTGTTTTTTGGACACAAGAGGTATAATTTATGAGCCATGTGATTTCTGAATAAGTTGTTTTAGTGGATCCTAAAAATATTTAAGTTGTTATCTCTTAGAAACCACTGAAGAATGTTTTCGAGATAAAAATATTTCTTGGTCTCACTGGGTATTATCATTGTTTTTTCTTGACTTCTCAGGACAAGCATCACCAATGAAAATTTTGAAAAAGAATAATGTACCTTTATAGTGGACTGAAGAATACCAGAAGTATTTCCAAGAGATGAAAGTGCATCTGACATCAGAACCTATATTGGTTATTCTAGAACCTAGATAGGGATATGTTGTCTATATTGATGCTTTAGGATTTGGGATGGGATGCGTTCTCATACAGGGATACCATGTTGTTTTCTATGGTTCAAGATAGTTGATATTTCATGAGAATAATTACCCAACACATGATTTAGAGTTATATGTGCTTGTTCATGCATTAAATACTTGGAATCTCTATCTCTTTGGTGTTAAATTCATTGTGTTCACCGATCATAAGATCTTAAAATACATTTTCATGCAATGTGATGTAAATATAAGGACAATGAGATGGATGGAGTATCTCTAGATGTCTAACTTTGACTTTATGTATACATCAGGAAAATGCATTTCGGTGGCTGATGCATTATGAAGGAATTAATATATCTTGTTGGTAAAGGAAGCTTCAGAGGAGTGATAGTTGATGTTTGTCTTATCCGATATTCTTGTGGAATGTGAAACTAAGGTGATGTTGTGGTTTTTTTAGTTTCACTAGTTCCTTATTTTTATAAAAAGGATAAAGATGAATAGATATTTGTTGCAGAAATTTTGGTTATGAGTTCCAAACTCAATGGTGGGGAGACCATTGATGGCTGGAATCTTGATGGGACATCAGTTTTGTGGTCCATAGATCAGATGGTTGTACTAATATATTTTCAGGAATAACTTCTTCATACCTACCACCATTCGAGATTGGATTTACAAACGGAGATACATAAGATGTATAAGGCGTTGAATTCATAGTTTTGGTGGAATGGTATGAAGTAAAAAGTGGCTGATTTTGTTCCAAAGTGCTTAACTTGTTAGTAATTTAAGGTATAACATTAGAAACTTGTGGGTATGGTGCAATATTTACCTAGTCCAGTATAGAAATGGGAGGAGGTATATATGGATTTATTTATAGGTCTCCCAATAATGGCCTAGATACACAATTACATGTAGGTGATAGAGGATCAATCACTTAGTCAGCCCATCTCATTCCAATTTGTGAAACTCATATAGTAGAGGATTTATCCAAAATCTATATACAAGAAGTTGTAAAGAGACATGGAATACCAGTTTCGATAGTCCCTAACATAGATATGAGGTTCACATATTGTTTCTGAAATGCTTGCATAAATCCCTTGGAACTTAGTTGACTATGAGTATGGCATATCATACTCAGGTAGGTTAGAAATCTGAACGGATGATACAAACATTGGAAGACATATTATGGGATTATATATTGGATTCTTTTAGCACATGGAAATATCACTTTCCATTGGTGGAGTTCTCAAATAATAACAGTTATTGGGATTTGATTCATATGGACCCCTTTGAAGTGTTGTATGGGAGTCCTTGTCGTTATCCACTGTGTTGGGTGGAAACAGGTGAGTCCTTATTAGTTTGGTCGAGCATTGTCCAAAAACAATGGAGAATATCAAATTGATTAGAAATAGAATGGAGAATTATTGGAGTTGTTATAAATCATAATAAGATCATCTCCAGAGACCATTTTCATTTTCCGTGAGTGATCTTATGTTTTGAGGACCTCTCTAGGCTTCAACATCACTGTTTTGGGAAGAAAGGAAAATTTTCTACTTGATACATTTTCCCTTTTTAGATATTGGAATGGTTTGGAGAGGTGGAATATCGTTTGGAATTACCAAAAATGATCAATTTAGTTCCCCATGTGTTCCACGTTTCTTAGTGAAAAAATTATCAGGTTGATCCTGATCATGTGATCAGATTGGATCACATGGACCTAGAGCTGGATGCATCATTGGTACATATCCAAGTGTGGATTATGGATAGGAAAGAGATATTATTGAATGGAAAAATAATCGGTCTAGTGCGGGTTTTATAGAAACATGGCCATATTATGGAAGAGATTTGGGAATGTGAGGTGGAAAATAAAGGGCATTGGTTATAACTCTTTCAGTGTAGTGATCACTTTCAACTTTCTAAGGAAGGAAAGACCAATGGTGGGGAGAATGTGGCACCATCAGTTTCTATTATGTAAGCCTTACCCGATACTTTTAATATTTTAAAAGGTTATATAGGATTTTGTGGGAGAATTTGGAGTACATTAGGAGGTTTTTGGGTAAAAAAATTGGGTGCACGATCTGCACACAATTTGGCCAAACCATGTAAGGCCAAAACTGATTCTCTATCCACGTGGATCTAATTAGGTTTTCCCATGTATTTGAACTATTTCTACCCAAACCAACCCTAAAATTATTTTTTTCACCAATGGCCAAATGAGGTTCTCCCATTGATCTAGAAGTGATCTGAACATGTTCCTAGGCAAATCGAAGGTAGATTCTTGCAGTAAGTGCACATTCTTCACCGTTCTCTCCAAAGTTTCTTAGATCTACTCATCCTTTCATCCCTTTTTCATAGATATACAACCCATGTGGGTAGATATATTTATTTTGGTCCAAATAAGGTTATATTTGGTGTTTTCCATGATAGGGGAGGAGATCTTGGGTGACTTCTTATAATCTACACCCAGATTATTGGGTTTTCTTCGTCCATTGTCGGTTTTCATGGAAACGAGAAAACCAGGTGGCTTCACTATCGTATCTCCTTGATGTAATTTATTGGAATATATTAAATTTTAGTTTTTCTTGAAAATTAAATTGTGTTTTCTCTTTTGTAAAATTTATAAACTCTCTTTACTGGCGGGTGGTGGAAAACTTGGAAAATTGGTGGTTTTGTAAAAACCCCTACTTTTGATATTAAATGAGGATTTTTAAATTATGGATATTCTGTAATTTTATAAAATTGATTTATTTATAATGTTTTTAGTATATATATGGGTTTTTTAAATGCATTAATGTTTTGAAATTGGATGTTTGTAAGGTTTTCAACAAACGAGTGTTTTTATTAAAACAGGTGAAATTGTTTGAAATTGGTTTTGGTTTCAGGAAAACATGGTGTGTGTATCATATTTCCTTACTATAAATGGTTGAAATATGATCATGTAATTGGTGAAAATGGTCAAATGACACATGGATAATAATTACCTTGTGATTAATTGGTAGATCGAAGAGAAACCGCTCAAGAGTATGGAACTGTCATAGTGATGCATGCATTTTTTGTAGTTGTTGTGTGGAGTTTATTGGTTTCCAAAATTAGTTTTCAAAAAATGTTTTAAAGATATACTTAAAGCTTTACTTGGAGTTTATATTTATGTAAAATCGGTTCATATGGTTTTATTTTATATTTAGTTGTGAACTATTTTGATAAGTGTTTATATTTAGTTATAAATTGTTTTCATAAATTGTTTTATACAAATTATTTTATATAAATGCGGATAACTCTTATATCCTTGTGGAATAAGTAGGGAAGTAATTGGGGAAATCCTGATGATTTTTATTCTCACTTATTCTTTCCCACTTTGGTGATTTTTTATAAGTCAAATTTTGGGATGCCGGAAAAGGTAGGGTGCATCGTGTTTTTAACACTACTTCTTGAGTTATTGAGTTATTTAGTGATGGTGTAGCACAGAGCTAGTGGAGCCTGGAGTCTTTTTCTTATTTTGGTGTCTTGTTGAGCTATATTCCACTGTTAGGTTGATGCTTATATTTACTCCACTATACAACTTTTTTTTGGTATGCTTCAGGTATAAAATATTTTTTGAATTGTCATTATTTTGTTCATGTATCATATAACTGTAATGGATTGTGGTTGTTTGGTTTATAGTTTATATTTAAAAGGGAAAAGCGTCCCCCACTAGTCCTTTAAACCCTTCAGCATTTATTTTCAGACTATTAAATCTTGGGTATGTCACCTAAGGCCCATTAACGACTAATTTTTTCACAATATAATGATAATAAGTGGTTCATTAAAATCATTTTCTGATAAATAGTGAAAAATACTTCATTCAAGTTGAAAACTACCTTTTTGATTAAATAATTATTAATGATAAATTATATTTTAAATTGTTTTTTAAGTATAAATAGATCAATTATATAGATATTAATCCAATTTTTGTTATTGGAACCATACTTTATTTTGAATTTAGATATCAAAGAATATTGATCGTTTGAATAATTTCACATTAAAAACTTTTTTTTACTCTATGTCTGTAGAATTTGCATTAAATTTAATTTTTCAACTTTTTTAAAAGAATATGGAAAATGAAGATAAATATATTGAATCAGTATAATATTTACAGTATAATAGGTTCAACTTAATTTTTGATAAAAAGTATTAGTGAAAGTAATTAAAATTAATTTCACCGATAAAGCTAAAAATTAGTTTACTTAGTAGTTAAACATTATAATTAAGATGGAAAATAACCTAAACACATATCTGAAATCCATTTTCTACCCATATTTCTGCCATATCCTCTATTGGTAATAATTTTATCACTTAATGGGATATTATTCCAGGAATATGACCTATATAATAAGTTATATGAGGTAATTGATAAAAATAAACCTTCATTACCTTTACCATTTATAAATCCAGGAGATATGGAAAAATACCATATTGTCATATATACATAACATATTTAAAGATAAATGAGTTATTATTATAACAATAATTAATAATTAATTTTTAGAGACCAATTAGTTACAGAAAATTCATAAGAAATGTGAACGCATTAATTATTTAGTTAATAATTAAATAAAATAAATGATACCAAATATATTAAAAGTGAATAAAATGTAATGAATTATTGTGTTTTCTTATTTTTTTAGATTAATACTTCATGTAAAATATAATTTGACATGATATATTTTAATTTCATCATTTTCATGGTATTTTAATATTAAATTAAGTAAATGATGTCAAAATTGACATTAATGTTAATTTTTAATAAATAATATTTTATTAAAATAATTAAAATTAATAAAAAATTATTTATTTTACAAATTGTTTTGTAAATGTTAAAAAATATAAAACATGGTCTGTTTATGGAGGAATTTAAATTTTATAATTAATATATTGACCCTGAAATAGTGAAAACATTACTAGCATGGTTAGGGTTAAATGAGTGTTTTTCACGTTATGTGTGGTTCTCTAAAATATAATTTCTAGCGAACTTTTATTTTTATTTTTTACATTATATATAATATTTATAATTCATTGGGTATATATTTTATAATAAATAACCCTTTAATTTATTCTTTATGACTAAATTACTTAGGTTTGAAAATAGGTTACCTTAATAAAAACCCAAATGGTAATAGTGGGGAAACATAGAAGTTATGGAACAAAATTATAAAAATTCACTAATTTTTGTGTGTTTTAGGTTTTTCCTGATCACAAATCCCATTTAATCCATTATTTTTCCATTTTAGAGGAACATTAGGTAAAGAAAACCTCCCAATAGTGATTACCTTTTCGTATTTATAAAAATTCCACTCCACCTCCACTATAAAAAGGCATTCACTATTCAACTTCCGCACACCTATAAATCACTTTTTCATTTTAAAAATCCACCCAAATAATCTCCCAACATCACTACCATACATATTGAAGACTCAAAATGTATTTAAATCCAACCGAGTAAGTATTTTGGTATAAATCAAAAGGAGTTACCTGAATGAGAGTTAATGTTCTTCAACACCCACTTTTGTTTCATTTACATATCCACAACTTAAATTATTTTTATATCCTTCTAATATAATAAATTTATTATCTTAAATATATTGAGTTGTTTTTGTGCTAATATTTCTACCTAAACTTTCAAACAAATTTTTCAAATGGGATATACAAGCATTGTTCGTGTGTACGACGAACTACTGCCTCGCGAACTGATGTTGTTCATTCTTCCATTACCACCTTTAAATGTTGGAATAACGATGTGTTTATATTTCATATATGATATTTAAGAAATTTATTATTTCAGTATGCTTTTATAATTTCTATATAACTCATAGCTTTATCCTTTCCATTTTTTTTGGAATACGATAACAATATTTGTGGACTTGTGGACTATTTCCTCCTAAAAGTGATGTGATTACTTGACACTATAAATGGAATATATTAGGGGTGATTTTAATAAAAAGATGTAAAATATATGGAATAAATATGATACTAGAATTATAATATATATATATATATATATAATTTAAATTACATTCTTTTAATATGACAAAGGAATAGAAGTATCGTTCTTGAGTATGTGTGGCCTACCATCTCCATGAACATTGAATTTCATTTTCTAATCTCCAAATTTTATAGATTATTATAAAACCATTTCTATTGAATTTTTATTATATTTAAATAATGGTTTAAATTATTTATATGATGAAATCATGATCTAATAATAGGAATCATAGGTAACCAGTCAAAGTATACTTGAAAAAATAATAAATTAACACCCAGAATTGTGAATATAATTAATGTTTGTTATCTAACGGGTAATAAGATATTATATTAAGTTAATATATGATATTTTAAATATTATTATGGTTCTTTTATAAGTTAATAACATTCCTATAAAATTATAATTGATGTTAAATGATGTTCACCCAAAAGAAAAGCAAGGTAAGTGATATCATCTCAATTTACATTCTATTGAGACTTATTTATTTTATTTCACCGATTCAATTTAACGTGTTGCATATAATGAAACTTTTTCATTTAATGTCATTAAATACTCATAATCCATGGTATTTTATGCTTCAATTCAAATTGTCTCACCCAAGGAGTTTATCAATAAAATTTCCATGTGGTAAAGGTTATCTTTGCAATCTTTCATTATTTTCTGATTGTTAAATTTATCTTGAAGAAATTACTTTAGTATAATAATGTTTCATTATAAATTTCCTTAAATATTAACATTCTTGGTTGATGCATATTTTTATTTCCAAAACCATCTACAATTTTTTATATGGTGTTTACTTTGATAGTTATTTGATTATCTTGGTAAATATTGATAATTATATGGTCTTTAATCAATACGGATATTTGATCAGGAATGTGGTTTATTAATCTATTAATTTATATAAGGGATGATTCTGAATGGAAATAATGGTTGAACATCATATTTTATATATCCCTTTTATTCATTGACAGGTTCTCATGACACAAATCGGTTGGCCTAATGAAACGAGATTTTACCTTTAGTTTTAAATTGTCCTGTAAAAGGTATTGACAGTACAGGTCTTTATGAGACAACTACATGAATCCCAATAATTAATAATTTCCTATATAAATATTTCAGTTATTATTATTATTATCTAGGATATTATCATATGATAAAATCTATCGATTCATTCCATTCGATGTTATATAAATGGAACATGTTCCAAGTATTTTACCTTCCCATATTGATATATTCTCATTCATTAAATATTACTTCTATTGTACGCTTACCCTTAATAAGAAATTGATATCACCTTTATTTGTTTTCCTAGGATATGAATTTGAAATCATGGAATGAGCTTTGTAGGATTTTTTCAATTTCACTTTATCATGTATACTGTTTTATTTTCTAATTCCCAATGTAATATTTGTATCATGTTTGTAATATGGTTTTCCAAAACTATTTAACTATTTGTTCATTTGGGATTTGATTCATTTTAATCATGCCTCTATAATAAAGTAATGCATCAACTCTGGTATTCCGGTGTTGGGAAATTACAGCCAACCCATCACCATTTTCTATGTACTGCGGTACCATCAATTGGTATCAGATCCATCATGTGAATTTTTAGAGCCAAGAAAAAATAATTTTCCTAAATTTATAATGTTTATTTTAGTTTCATCACTGTGGATCTGATAGTGTGTTGATCTAATTTCATATTTAATGGTTATATCAATCGAAAGATCTTAGTACGAATGGAAAATGTGGCAGTTTTTGGTTAAAATTTCATAACAATTAATATTTATATGTTATTGTATATGTATTTGGGGGTTTTCTAGATACCCAGTTTTTTTTCGATAAATGTTTTATCTAGAATATTATTTTCAATCGGTGGCCAATTTTTCACACAATAAGGGTGGAACTAAAAAAATATTATTTCTTATTTCTTATGATTTAAAAAAAAAACAAAATCAACAATGAGGGTAGGGGAAGACAAGTATAGGAATTAAATAAAAACTAAAAAACCTTATTTAGTGTTATAGTGGGGTGTCATTGCTTAGTGGAAAGAAAAATTAGTAGGTTTTTTTAAAACAATAATAACGGGAATCTTTTAGGTGGGTTTCTGGCCTAGGATCTAAAAAAAATAAAAAGAAAAAAAGCTTCCAGATGAATCCATACCATTTCTCCACTTACCTACGCAATCTCATACTCTTCTTGGAAACTCACTCTACTAAGTCACACATTCACCACTCATCCCCTATGAGGCCACACCATCTAGTACCCTGGTAGACATCGTGCAATTCCATTGAAAGGTCACATGGCCACCGCCTGTACTGCCTCTCCCTTTTGGTCTCCTGCCCAGTCTATCACTCCAACAAGCCCACATCTATATGGGATCCCACTGGTCTCTATCATTGCTTGTGAAGTAGATCCAACCCAACCACTCCTGGAACCATACTATCCAGTTCCATCCCCACCAATCGCTCTACTCTTTCTTCACCAGACACCAAGCACTATTTTCCACTCCAGATCTGGTTGAAAAATCTCTTATCAGGTCCACACAAAATTATTCACCCATATCATCATTAGGGTTCTGTTGGCCAAGACCACATGGTCATTTCTCACTGAATCCAACTTCCACATTCATGATCCACCGATCTACCAGAAAACCATACCATGTTGATGGAAGAACTACTTACCAGGGTTTTCCCTTCCTAGATTAGGTGATCCTGAACTAAACTAGTTCAAATCAACATAGAATAGGAGGTCAGTGTGGGCTTGCCCAACCTGAAATGGGACTGCATGGGTTCATCCAGACCCACAACGGGCCTAGGTAGGCTTCGAGACTGGGTGAAATTTTCTAATATCCAAAAATATTAATTTATTTATTTTCATAAATTTAAAATATTATGTTTTTAATATTCATAAATTTATTTTATTTTTTAAGAAATTTTAATTAAATAATTAATTTATTTTTGGATTTAAAAATAAATTAGTTATTGGACCAATATAAAAAAAATATTTCAATTTAGAAAAACATTTATTAAATTCCCTCTTATATAAATTTATTTAATTTTAATTTTTTATGACATTTTTAATTTACTAATATATTGGTCTTAATGAGAGACTAATCAAGAAATAGTTGTTTTACTTGATTTAATTGTTTATTATAACTGACTGTGATGTTAGTAATTTTTAATTAAGTTTTTCTATATCATGTGCATCATAATTATTTAATAAATATGTATAAGGGACTAGGCATCCTGTATTATCTGTATGTATTGTGTTCATCTTGAGACCCCCTCTCCTATGCATAAATTCTTTTGTATGATGACACTGTAAGACATAAACCATACCAAGACAAGGAATTATCATAAATGAGAAGTGAAAACATTTTACTGAGGGTGAGTAGTGATATGTGTTAGGAATCAGCTAAGGTATGATACCCCTAGGTTGTGGTTAATCAATTATGTTAAAATGGATCAACCGATATTAAATTCTCAAGAACAGTTGGGTAATTTTTTATTTTATTAAATTTTTATTATTTTATGTATATTCATGTTTACTATGGGAACACATAATGTAAAAAAACAAACAATTACAAAAATATGTGATGAATTTATTCTATTAATTCATGTTAAGTTGTGAGTGTTACAACATATTATGAACATAATTAATAGAAAAGTATTGCATTGGAAACGAATTATTAAAAAAACTAACAGAAATATTCAGTCACAAACACCTTAAGTCCTTTGAATTTGAAAACAACTGGGGTATATGGTTCTCATCATCCATAGTTGATGGTGCCTCCTACTATAAAGGAGTTCTTATGAGAGTGATGGGTTGAGTTAAATACTTATTGAATCAAAAATTCAATCACAGATAGCTTGTTTCATCTTTAGAGGAAGTCATTGAGTAAATCAAGTTTATGATTATACAAGATTGTACTTCAATCAACAGATCAAGGAACATATAGATAATTTTATTCACTACTGAAATTTGATGTATTTGAGACGTGTTATTTCTGACAGGATCCCATCACAAATGATCTTTTACAATGGGGTCTCATCGCAGATAAACTTTTGTGATGGGTCCCGTCGCAAATAGCCCATTGCAGAAAATGATGTCGCAAATAGATTTTTTTGTGACGGGCCCATTTTCCCATCGCAAATTTGTATTTGAAATATATATAAAATATTTGCAACGGGAACCCATCACAAATACTTAATAAAAAAATATATTGAATAAGATTATGATAAATTAATATTAGAAAATAATATTATTAATACTATTAATGTAAATAATATAATATTATATAATAATAATACTACTAATATTAATAAAATGAGAAATTATATTATTATAATATTAAAAATAAAATAATACTAATAATATATTAATTTTATTATTATTATTAGTATTTATGAAAAATAATATTAATATTATTAAAATAATAAAAATATTAAAATTCTCAATATTTTAAAAAAATATAAAAATATATTTTTATTATTTTTATTATTTTTATTATTATTATTAGTAAAATAAAAAACATTAAAAAATACTAATAATAAATAATAAATTATTAAAATATGAAAAAAATATGCAATAATTACACCAATATAAAAGACATAATCTTTAAATAGTTAATATTACAACAAACATTGAATACAAATATTTTTAACATGCTAAAAAATCACTTGGGTTGATGGTCTTCTAGAAGAGCTGGATGAGCTAGAAGAGAATATGGAGGAAACTCCATCCATAAACTACGAGTCCAATGGCACATATACTCCATCTTCTTGTATTATTGCATCTACCATCAACGCATCTTCTCCGCATACTGTTGTTGTTGTTTTCATTTCTCCTCCTCTTGTGGTTGATGTTGCTAACGCATCTCCTATGACTCCTTTTGCGGGCTCTCTAAAAGCTCACTCTGAGCTCGTAGTTGCTCTATATTTCATGAGGCAGAAGATGATTCCTCTCCCTGAGCTCATCTCGAGTTGGACGCCGACATCGCAGTTGTACCAAAATAAGTATCATGAGTCATTCGAGAGATGATACCAACTACTCAGCCCTTATCAAAGCCATACTAGGCCACCTGCATCGATGTCACCTCATCGAAATGGTGGGAACTTGTATAATCACCCATCTCAGCCTGACTCTCAGCCTGTGTTTGAGAGGTCGCAGACTCATATGACTGATTCAATTCAAATTTGAAATTAAAATAGTGAAAATATTATATGAAGTTAATTTTCCAACTGAAAAATAAATAATACTGACCAAAATTCAAAACTGTAAATCACCTCTAATCTCTTTAGTGGTTGGATCATTGTACATCCACAAATAAACTTTGTACTTCGTAATATCAGGCTTCACTATTACCTATATAAATATAAAATAAAATGTTAATATTTAAAGTTATATAATATTTTTTTAAGTACTTACCAAATGTTCTCTATGCATACTGAATGTATGGCTACCAGCTTGCTGCGTCACCTCATTTCTCCCCCGGCTCTATTGGACAAATTAATATCTCCTCGGAAATACACCACCCAACTAGTGTGAATATAATCCATCCGAAAAATGAGATAAAATTTACTCTGGTCGGTGGGTTCTACATGACTCATAAAAAACTACCACTCCTACTTTCTTCATGGTCATCCTTCTCAAATTGTGCAAAAACTGACCAAAACCAGTCACACATAGACACCGCCCATACTGTGTGGATATCTTCACACGTGGTATCATCAATGGGATACCATAAACCCTAAAAATAATTTATAATATCTTGTTATTAATGAAATAAATTTCAAAATAAATATTATTTATTTACATATCATCCAATGATAAAACATTCCTAACTTCACCTCAATGGAACTTTATTCCCATGTAATTCATGGATGAGAAAAATAATTTTTCAAGATAGTGTTCCTCTGTCTAATAGCTATATATGAAAAACTGTAAAAAATAATAAATAATGAAATAATTAGTATATAAATAAATTAATGAAAGCTAACTAAAATACACAGGTTACCATACCTCTGTGTGCGTGTATCGAATCCAAGACGTGGATGTCGCTTAAGGATAGGGTCAAGAATCATTAGTCGCATAAGACCACACCCCCTCCGCATACCCCCTGAACTGCCAGTATACTGAGGGTCAGATGATCTCAAATTCTCCTCATCCAAAGGTATCCCAACCTCTCACAACTAACAAAACAGGTGATTTTCCATACGGAACACAAAATGAGAGGAATGTTGATGATGAAATGTACAATAAATTAAAATTTTTTAGTAAGCCAGATCTTGGGTTTGGTGGAGTTTATGAATGATGTATTTAAATTGATGAACATCACAGAGCTCATACATATGTTCTACTCAACTGTGATGAAATTATATCTTTTGTATTGCGAGTTCTTATATCACTTATTATATAATTTTTGTTAGAGTAAGTAAAATTATTTTATTTTTAGATTATATGATAATCATATCAAGAAAAATCTTCCAAAAATTACAACAGCTGCACTGGAAGAATGCTGATAATTTTTTTATTAATGGTTTCAAAAACTGGTAACATAAATTATTGATGTTTAAACATCTCAATTCTGTTTATTATTTATTATATTGATAATTTTTTTACAAATTTTCAGGTGTCACAACATGCTGATAAAATTGATAAGAGGTTTTGTATATTGAATAACTCCACTAAATGGTTACATCCTTCGAAACTAAACTAGACCTCCATATTTTTCTTCATATGGAAAATGTAATATGAAATGTTCCATTGAGTCAAATAAAGTCCGCAGAAATATTTTTTATATTTTACATATAATTACAATAACATCTTTTTCTAGTTTTCTTAGTGCATCATAATCTATTGTCTCCTCACAAATGTCTCATAAAAAATATGATATGTCTGTTATCAAATCCCAAATCAGATAATTCAACAACCCTCTTAATCTAATCAGCATAATTCTATCCATTATAACATGAATATCATGACTTTTTAATATGGTAATATGACCATACTTCCCACATCTTCCCAAATTGGAAGCATAATAATCTAGAAGTCTGAAATTAGCAATCCACTAACAAAATAATAAGAAACTCTATTTGTACAATATATAAGCTACTTTTGGCTTCGTTAACCTCTACGATCTGGCATTTTCAAACAGTTTATGTTCTGATCGCCTTTAAATTTGGGCATGATCTAATCATGCCTTTACATTATCATTGGAATTAACTTGTGTATCCAAAACTGTATGAAATAAATTATCAAAAACTATTCTTTTCAAAATGCATGACATCCAACATGTGGCGGACCAACAAATCAGACAAATATGGAAGATCCCAAAAGATGCTCGAGTTTATCCAATTGTATGTTATTTCCTAAAGCCATGAATTTTAATTTGGATTATTTTTTGTCCAAATGTGATGGGAGTTAATGAAAATTCAACTGATTTTAACTCTGTACCTGAGATCATTTTTTGAGGTTCATCCCTTTCAATTCTTCCTTTTCTGAAATGAAATTTTTTCCTTCGAAAAGGATGATCGGTTGAAAGAAATCCGCAATGATAGTCAAAATTACAAGGTTTTTTTCCATTGAAGAGAATAAATGATTTGTTTTCACTCATATAGTAAGGTCATGATTTTGGACCATGTGTACTCTAGCCAGATAACATACCATATGCTGGGAAGTAACTAATTGTCCCCATCAATGCATCTTTTAGTAGGAAATTTTGTTTCACAGAAACATCATATGTACTAACACCATTACTCCAAAATAAGTTTAACTCATCAATAAATGGTTTCAAATAAAAGAAACATTCTTTTCCAGGTGTCCTAGGATTAATATGGTCAAAAATATATAAGGATTCTTCATTAACATCCATAGAGGAAAATTTTACGGTGTTATAAATACAGACCAACATGAATACTGACTTCCATAATAACAAAATGGACAGAAACCATCAGTAAAAAGACCCAATCAAACATTTTGGGATTATAAAGAAAAAAACAGATGCACTCGATAAAAATATTTCCATGAATCCCCATCATATAGATGATTCAAGTTTTTACTGGTTGAAATCTCAATTTTATGCCTTGAAATCATTGTCGTTGTGTTCTGAGACATAAATAACTGCTACAACCTAGGTGTAAGTGGGAAATATCTCAACTGATTTACAAGAATCAACCCAGAAATCCCCCTATTGATCATCTTTATACCTCGATTTTCTACAAGTGGGATAACTATCTAAAAACTCATTTTCACCAGAATATAAGATGCAATAATTTGAACATTCATGAAGCTTCTAATAACTAAGACCCAGATCACTAAATATCGTCTTTCTCTCATAGTAGTTTGTAGAAAACACATTTCCTTAAAGTAACACTATTTTATCTAAAGAAAATATCTGATCAAAAATGTTTTTTGACATTCCATTATCTGATTTAAAAGTAATAAATTTCGCAACCGCATTTTCTAATCTTGCAACCAGGATATAATCCATCTTCAACAGACCTATACAAATAATAAAATTCTAATGGTGCCAACTCTTGAGTTAAATCATTATCATCATGAGTTTCAATTTGTTGAACAGATGGACCTGCAACATCATGTACTAAATTTTGAAACCATTAGGGATTCAGAATCAAATTATTAGTATCTTATCAAGAACTGCATTCACCGTGTTGATACCAAAAAACATAATCTAGTTGAAATCCAAAACACAAGATATATCTCCCAATGTTGTCAAATGTTTCAAGCATTCTCAAATCACATTTTTTACAAGGAAACTTAATTACGCTTTTTAAAAAAAAACTAGTTTTGTTGATGCAAATGATAACAAAGATTCAACCCCTTCAATATATACAGGATTTAAACTAAAACCGTTTGGATTTCTGCAATGATTTATCCCAGCGCAGTCATCTAATAATGACTGTTGTTGACTTCCTTGTTCCATATTATTATAGAAAATATAAAATCATAAATATTTTTGAATAAATAAGAAAAACACTATCCAAAAAATAGAAGATAAATAATTACATCTACTTCTTACTAATTACCACTATTTATGGGAGACACAATTTCCTTTGGATTGGCGACTTCTCTTTTCTCTAAAGGCTCGTTTACTTGCAACATTCTCACACTGAAATCACAATGAAGAATCTACTCGGAGGCACGCATATCCATTCCCCCGCATTCGAGAATTCATAAGCATACCTCTGACCAGACTCTTCATTATTATTTTAGTGTGATAAAGATTCAAGTAAATGATTCATCAAACAACAGTTCCCCCTTTTCATCGACAAATCATCTTCTTCCAACTATCACCGCCTAAAAACATTATGAAA
Source organism: Viscum album (assembly GCA_963277665.1). Classification (NCBI taxonomy): domain Eukaryota; kingdom Viridiplantae; phylum Streptophyta; class Magnoliopsida; order Santalales; family Viscaceae; genus Viscum; species Viscum album. Next base: position 876,009,296 of record OY728153.1, on the reverse strand, counting down.
AATGCGGTCCTATGAATGCATATCCAATCTCATGCATATGAGATTGAATATGCATACGTAAGAGTGAATTTATCATAATGTTTTTTCAGTCGGTGAGAGTTGAAAGGAGAAGAGTCATGGAGCAAAATGATTGCCTCTAATTGACTGGAAATTCTGACAAGTTCTTATAATTTATTATAATTATCCCAATTTATTACTAATTCTTTCAATTTATTACAAATTCATTCAATTTATTACTAATTGTTACTAATTATTACTAATTATTACAAGTTATTTCTAAATATTCATACTTATTACTAATTATTACTATTTATTACTATTTATTACTATTTATTACTAATTATTACTAATTATTATTAGTTATTACTAATTATTACTAATTATTAAAATTTATTTCAATTTATTGCTAATTATTACTAATTATTACTAATTATTTCAAATTATTACTAATTATTAATAATAAATACTAATTATTTGTAGTTATTGCTAATTATTGTTTACTATTGGTAATAATTGCCATTTATTTCTATTTATTACTATATAATGCTAATTATTACTATTTATTTCTATTTATTCCTAATTATCCCAAATTATTTATAATTATTGCTAATCATTACTAATTATTACTAATTATTACTAATTATTACCAATTATTTCTAATTATTACTAATTGTTGCTTATTATTACTAATTATTACTAATTATAGGTAATTATTGTTAATTATTACTAATTATTACTAATTATTATTAATTAATACTAATTATTACTAATTAATAATAATTATTGCTAATTTTTAGTATTTTTTAAAATTATTAGTATTTTTACTAATTATTTGTATTTATTACAAATTATTACTAATTATTATTATTTATTACTAATTATTAATATATATTACTAATTATTAGTATTAATTGCTATTTATTAGTATTTGTTACTAATTATTAGTATTTATTACCAATTATTAGTATTTATTACTAATTATTAGTATTTATTACTATTTCTTACAAATTATTACTATTTATAACTAATTAATCATAATTATTACTTTTTATTGCTATTTATTACTATTTATTGATAATTATTACTATTTATTTCTAATTATTACTATTTATTACTAATTATTACTAATTATTGCTAATTATTACTATTTATTGCTAATTATTACTATTTATTTCTAATTATTACTATTTATTCCTAATTATTAGTAATTATTGCTAATTGTTACTATTTATTAATATTTCTTACTAATTATTACTATTTAGTACTAATTATTACTAATTATTACTAATTATTACTAATTATTAGTATTTACTATTAATTAGTAATAAATGCAAATAAGTAGAAATAAATACTAATAAATACTAATAACTGGTAATAAATAGTAGTAATTACTAATAATTAGTAATAAATAGTAATAATTACTAATAATTACTATATATTTCTAATTACTAGTATTTATTATTAATTATTAGTAATTATTAATATTTATTACTAAATATTAGTATTTATTACTAATTATGAGTATTTATTACTAATTAATACTAAATATTCCTATTTATTACTATCCATTACTATTTATTAATAATTATTACTATTTAATACTATTTATTACTTAAGAATTATTACTAATTATTACCATTTATTGCAAATTATTAGTAATTATTACTAATTCTTAGTAATTATTACTAATTATTACTAATTATTAGTATTTATTACGAATTATTACTAATTATTACTAATTATTAAAATTTAATACATATTATTAGTATTTATTACTAATTATTAGTTTTATTACTAATTATTACTATTTATTACTAATTATTAGTATTTATTAAGAATTATTAGTAATTATTACTATTTATTTCTAATTATTAGTATTTGCCACTATTTATTACTAATTATTATTATTTATTACAAATGAATACTAAATATTACTATTTGTTACTATTTATTATTATTTATTACTATTTATTACTAATTAATAATATTTTTTTTCTTATAATTATTACTAATTATTAATATTTATTACTAATTATTACTGATTATTACTATTTATTACTGATTATTAGTATTTATTACTAATTATTTGTCACGACCCGTCCTCCGGGGCCCATACCATGACTACCCCCAAGTCCACCTTCCATAAGCTAGGGGTTGGCGACTAGCACCAGAAAGGTATTTTCTCGAAAATGGGAAGGCATTGCCTCAAAACCTATACACACAGAAGCATGGTACACAATGCAAAGTAAAACACAACAGAATAGTAAGGTACCACCACAACTATGTTTAATTGTAAGTACTAAAAGTAAAGAGACCGGAATACAAGCTCAACTAAAAAGATACAACTACAACTGAAACACGAGAAAAACTCCTGAGATCGTCCACTGGGAATCCTACCTGAAGGGTAGGTACTGCTCGTCTCATCTGCTCTCCGCGTCACCTGTCACCATCACCTCCGTGTACCACATCATCCTGGCTCCAACAGTCTCAGCCGAGCCGCTCGTCATCTGCATAAGATCCAACAAGGTATGGGCGAAGCCCGCGCAGGGGTGAGTATAACAATACTTAGTAGGGACCCTGGGACCCCAAAAGTTCTCTCAGAATTCCACAGAGGAAAATAGCACAAAACATGATCTCAATCACAAATCACAAAGCAATAAACATATCTCAAACCATATATAAGTAAACCACATAAGTATATATGATTAGTCGTGGAGCTAGATCATCTTATTCTGTCGAGAGGCACTATTGCTGACCATATGGAGTCTGACCCACAAATGATCGATTATTACTAACCCCCGCTGACCCACACAGGATCTGACCCACCTAGGATCGATAGGTAATAACCCCCACTAACCCACACAGGATCTGACCCACACAAGATCTGTAACGCCCCGACCCCAGTTACCCAGTGTCGGTGCATTACAGTTGGTATCAGAGAATGTTTAGTACAAATCTTGGGAGATAGATTTTTGATAAACTCTTATTAGAGCACATAGCCCTAAGATAGACTTTGAGGATTAGTATAGAAGAATGTTCTAGAATTTTGGTATTGTAGAGATTTTGTGAGTTTTCCGAGCAATACATCCCTGTCTAGATACGAGCAGGTAGAGGCGGCTCTGGCACAGACATACCTAGGGGTAAAACGCGAAAACACCGCTTTGAGCTAGACTCGAACGGGAACTGGTGCACAACAACGGGCCTTGCTTCACTCTATGTTAGGACTCTCCCGGGGGATATGCTTAGGATAATTCTCATTTTCTTTACAAACAATTATGATGGGTTTATGAGTAAATACTTCCTGAAAGAAATCATTTATATGATTATGAATTACATCCATAAACGGTTCAATTTATGTAAAGTGTTTTACAAGTATGGAATTATGTATTTCAATTCATAAAATGATCTAGTCTATGCCATTGTTTAGAAATGGTGCCTAGTTTAAGGAATGGAAATCGTAACAATGTACACACTCCATGTAGGGATTTCCCTCCTTCTCAAAATAATTATAGTGGAGCCGGTGATACAAATGGTGTTGATCAGCTTATCACCATACTGGGAAAACTCACTCAGGTTATGAATAATAACCTTACCTGTATGGAGCACTCTGATCCGCAGCGTAGACGATAAATGTTAGATCTCTTCATGAAAAAACAACCACCAACATTCAATGGGAGTACAAATCCATTAGTAGCTGAGCAATGGATAAATTCCTTATAAAAAATATTCCATGCCTTGGGGAGTAGAGAAAGGGAAAAAGTTATCATGGCAGTTTACCGCCTCACTGGAGATGTTGATCAATGGTGGTCATTGACTCAAAACACAAAGTAGGATGATGAAGTATCAAATATGGAATGGAGGGAGTTCAAAGATCTTTTCTTAGAAAAATACTTTCCTCGTGACCATCGAGCAGATATGGAAAGACAATTTCTGAGTCTGAGACAAAAGGAGGATGAGAATGTCAGAAAGTATGAGGCTAACTTTACAAGGTTAGTGAGGCATGCAACAGATTATTTACGTAACCCAAGGAGTAATATTGATCATTTATTTGATGGGATAAAACCATTTCTCCGTCGAGGATTAGTCTCAGAATCCTTCTCGTCGTACGAAGATATTGCCACATGTGCTATTAAGACAGAAAAGGAATTCTATAAGTCTTATGAATTTAATGCAAACCAAGAGAAGAAGAGATATGTTGATCACTCTGGGAATGGAAATAAGGGGAAGAAGTGAAAAGATGAATATCCATCCTGTAGTAAATGTGGGAAGAAACACCCTTGTACTTTCTTGAAGGGAATGGGAGTCTCTTACAAGTGTGGTTAAAAAGGCCACCAAACTCGTGATTGCAAGGGGAAGAAAAAAGCTACCGATGTTCAATGCTACAATTGTTGGGAGATGGGACATTATGCAAATTAATTTCATATGTGTCAGGGAAATTTACCTTAGAAAAGGCCAAGGGAGCAAGGCCAAACTTATGTTATCACTACTGCTGAGGTTGAAGCTTCGAAAGACGTGGTGGCAGGCAATTTAATGGTTTCCTCAAGTTTAGAAAATGATTTATTTGATTCTAAATCATCGCATTGTTTCATATATTCCCATTTTTCTATAAAAATTATATATTTCCAATTTTATTTAACAAGGGATTTTTCAGTCAAAACTCCTAAGGGAAGTATCATTGCAACAAAGTTTTGTGAATCAGTCCCCATTAGAGCACATAAATGCTCTTTATCTGCTGATCTCATCCTCATACCCATGATTGAATTTGATACAATCCTTAGTATGGATTGGTTTTCATACCATGATGCAAAGATTTATTATAAGAAGAATGAGGTTATGATTTTTGATGATGATGATAAGGAACACCATATCTTTAGATCAGAATTTTCACCACCCAATTCTTATCTAGATCCACCCACAACAGCTTAACTAAATTCAATTATCGTGGAGGAAGAGAATGAAATAACTGTGGGTGAGGAAAGAAATGTTCAAATAGAGGATGTACCTATTGTGAAAGAATATGTTGCTCTGTTTCTGGAAGATTTACTTGGACATCCTATAGAACAAGAAATTGAGTTTTCGATTGATTTAATTCCTCATTCAAGGCCTATATCGAAGACCCCTTATATAATGGCCACAATGGAATTAGTTGACCTAAAGAAAAAACTAGTGGAATTGAGTAATAAGGGATTTATTCACCCTAGTGTATCTCCAAGGGGATCCCTTGTCCTTTTTGTTAATAATAAAGATGAATCTATGAGATTATGTATCGACTACAGGGAAATCAATGCTATAACAATAAACAACAAGTATTCCCTACCTCGTATGGATGATTTATTTGACCAACTCCATGGAGCTCAAAACTTTTTAAAGACTGACCTTCGATCGGGATACCATCAGTTGTGTGTGAAGAAGGAAGACATTCCGAAGACAGCATTTCGAACCAGGTACGAGCATTACGAGTTTACAACAATGCCATTTGGGGTGACTAATGCACCCTATGTTTTCATGGATCTAATGAACAGAGTTTTCAAGGAATATCTTGATGACTTTGTAGTGGTATTTTTTGATGATATCTTGGTATACTCCAAAAGCTACGAAGATCATGAAAATCACTTGTGCATTATCCTGAAGACTCTTATAAGACATGAATTATATGGGAAGTTTAAAAGTGTGAATTCTGGATTCAGGAGATCACTTTTCTTGGCCATATTATCTATAAGGATGGAATCTCTGTTGATCCTTATAAGACCAAGGCAATCCAATAATTTCCATAACCGATGAGTATAACAGAGGTACAAATTTTTATTGGTTTAGCAGGTTATTATCGGTGTTTCATCTAGAATTTTTCCCAATTGGCTAACCCATTAACGAAGCTCACACATAAAGGGGTTAAATTTATTTGGACAAAAGAGTGTGAAGAATTTTTTGAATAACTGAAGAGAAGATTAGTCAATGCTCCTATATTGACTTTACCATTGGGGAATTATGGGTTTATTATTTATAGTGATGCTTCAATGAAAGGACTTGGTTGTGTCCTTATGCATAATGATAGAGTTATTGCCTATGCATCACGAAAACAAAAAAATCATGAGCAAAACTATCCTACTCATGATCTTGAGTTAGCAGCTGTAATCTTTGCTTTGAATATTTGGAGACACTATCTCTATAGTGAAAAATGTGAGATTTATACTGATCACAAGAGTTTGAAGTATATTTTCTCACAGAAAGAACTCAACATTAGGCAAAGAAGATGGCTATAACTACTCAAGGATTATTATTGCATGATACACTACCACCCGGGGAAGGAAAATAAGTTGGCAGATGCTTTGAGCAAAAAGGATCATGGAGTTTTGAACAAGATGAGAGTTGAAAATGATCCTATATACATAGATCTAGTAAATATGGATATGGTAATCACCATGGAAGGTGAAACCTCAATACTTTTTCAAATGGTTGCCAAGCCATCTTTACTAGAAAGGATAAAGAGTTTTTAGAACTGGTGAAGAATTTAAAAAGAAGATTAAAGCTGTGAATGATGGGAGATTGAGTGACTTTGTGTATGAAGATGGAATTTTGAAATTTGGGAAGAGACTTTGTGTTCATGATATACCTGATTTAAAAAGGGAATTGTTATATGATGCTCATTGTTCCAATTTCTCTATACACCCTGGGAGCACCAAAATTTATATAGATTTGAAGGAACATTTTTTGGTGGGACAACATGAAGAGGGAGATTTCTGATTTTGTGCCAAGATGTACAGTTTTTCAGTAAGTGAAATCCGGAAGGAAACAGCCTGGAGGAGTCGTGCAACCTCTTCCCATAACAGAGTGGAAATGGGATAATATTACAATGGACTTTGTCATGGGACTACCAAAGACTCCAAGAAGGAACTATGCAATATGGGTCATTATTGATCGTCTTACCAAGTCAGCACATTTTCTAGATATTAGAGAAGATCTACCACTTGAATGTCTAGTAAGTCTATATATTAATGAAGTTTTGAGACTTCATGGAGTATCCCTATCAATTTTTTCTGATCGTGATCCACGTTTTACATCATGATTCTGGAAAAGTATTCAGAAGGCCTTGGATACTGAACTTCGTTTGAGCACTGACTACCACCCTCAAACATATGGACAATCATAATTGACTATTCAAACCTTAGAAGACATGTTGAGATCCTGGTCACATGACATTCAGGGTATGTGGGATCAATATTTACCATTGGTAGAATTTTTCTATAACAATAGCTTCCATTCCAGTATTCAGATGGCACCATATGTAGCGTTATATGGAATGAGATGTCGCACACCAACCTGTTGTGATGATGTTTGGGAGAGAAAACTCGTGGGCCTAGAACTGGTGGAGGAAACGATGGAAAAGTTGAAGGTAATCCAAATCCACATCAAAGAAGCTCAATATAGGCAGAAGAGCTATGCCGATAACTGAAGGAAGAATTTGGAATTTCATGTAGGAGATCATGTTTTCATGAAGGTATCTCCATGGAAGGGAGTTATACATTTCGGTAGGAAAGGTAAATTTAGTCCCAGCTACATAAGACCTTGCGAAATTCTGGAATGAATTGGGGCTGTAGCTTATCGTTTGTCAATGTCGCCAAATCTCTTCAAAGTTCATGATGTGTTCCATGTATCACTGTTGAGAAAATACATGCCGGACCCAATGCATGGACTCACTAATGAGGAAGTAGAACTGGAACCCAATCTGTCTTATTGCGATGATTCCGTCAGGATTCTTGATACCAGAGAACAAGTGTTGAGAAACCGAACGACTCATCTGGTAAAAGTATATGGAGAAACCATAAGATGGAAGAGACAACGTGGGAACCCGAGGAACCTATGATGATGAACCACCCGAGTCTTTTTATGCAGTAATATTCTAGAAATTTCAAGGAATAAATTATTTGAAGGAGGGGAGAATGTAACACCCCAAGCTTCCACGGTACGCTTCCTTTTGAATAATGCAATAGCATGCATTGTACGCAACTTCGAGTTCTAACACACACCACAACCAATCAAACTAGAAGTTATGAATAGTAATACCCACTTTTTTAAATTTCATATATTTTATCTTTCAAAATGGACTTCATTTTTAGATTCATAATATCGAAATTATCCTAGGGGGAATTTTTGGTAATTTTCAAAAAACGTTCAATTTTTTATGAATAGTGAAAAAACACTGAGTTATAGTTTAAAACCAAATTTTTTATTTAAATAATTTTTTATTTTATTTATTTTAGATCAAAATAGATACATAATACCTATATAAGTTCAATGTAATCCATTGGAGTCAGTTTATAATAATTTTAGAAATATAAAAATTTTATTGAACTTTTCACCATCTTTTACCCATCTCCAAGAAGAATTTGCAAATTCACATAAAACATAATTTTACTGCTTCTGTGAGTAGAATTTCGAAAATCCAAGAGACTCGGTTAATATCAAGGATTAAAATGTGGTCTAATAAGATAAAAATAAGTTTTGGCGAATAGTAACTTTTTACTTTTATTTACCACGGTTAAAAGTAAATAGGGTAATTAAGGGTAAAAATGATATTATTATTACTCTAACACATGTATTAATTCTATTGAATAAGTATAATTCGACCCCAAAAAACCTTAGGAATTAAATATGAACCTTTTTGGTCAACATGGATTAGACTAGGACATTTATTATTATTTAATTCAAAGAAGAGTTAAAAGTGATAAAATCAAAGATAAATAACTAAAACATTTTTAATATAGGGATATACAAAAGATATATTCGATTATAAATATTCCTTAGAAAGATAAAAATATTTTCTACATAATGGTATTTTATTTGTAATTTTTAGACTTTAAATAAATTAATTTATTTATGACACAATGGTGATGCAGTAATTACCTAATTAATGAAATATTAAAATAATTGATATTATAAATATCAAAATAAATGTAATTTGAGACATTTTATGAATCCAAATAATTTTTTAGGATAATATAACATATTAGGGTTGGTTATATGAATTTGGTTCTAATTAATAATGATGTTATGAATTTAGAAAAAACAAAATACCAAATAGTTTCAAAATTGACATAAAAGAGTTTTTAAAACAAATATTATATTATTAATTTATATTCTATTCCTAAAAATATAAGGTTCTTCCAAAGGACTTATATAATGATAGGTGTATCATTAATGAACCATGTGGGTTTCACTTGGAAGTATATAGTAAGTTTATTAACCCTATAATATAAAAATACAAAGAGACATGGTAAATGTCAAACTATTTAACAAAGAGTTAAATATAAATGATTAGGTTAGTGACCCGAACTTGTCTAAATTCAATTGGTTGAAAGGATTTTGACCCATCCCCACCTTAGCCTCAAAATAAGTCACATTGGATCCACTATAAATAGAATATGAATTTATTATAAAATAATATTTTAAATTTTTCCTAAGGTGCCCCTCACCCCTCTTATAAAAGGGCTCTCCCCCTTCTCTCTAATTCACACCTTCAAAGCCTTTGGTATCAGAAAAAATCTGCCCAAATATCATCCCAAATTCCCACAATTCATCCTAGAGGCCTTCCTTTAATGATAAAGCCAACATAAGGAGATCTTTTGATCAAATCAAAAGGAAGAACCCACAGAAGATGTAATGTTTTCACCACCCTCTTTCAAGGTCCTTTCATCATCAACTTCTTCTTTCATTGTTATTTCCATTATAAAATAATTAATCCAGTATCTTCTATATACTATGATGTTATTATAAATATCATACAACTATATTCAGTATTCTATACATCCTTTGAATGACATGTCACCATACGTGTGTACGTACGGCTTACCGTCTCCACGTTGTGGTGTAAGTATTATTCAAAACATTATTATTTGGAGGGGTATGATAATGATGTGTAATTGAATTAAATAATAAATATAACATTATAATAATTCTTTATATACGATATACCATCCAATTATATATTATTTTAATATCAAAAAAATGATATTGTTGCTTGTGCGTACGTACGGACTACCGTCTCCACGAACACGATGAGATTCATTCCCCATCGTATTCATTCAAGTATAATTCTCATTTGATGATTAAAAATAATTTTTAAGGACTTGATATCATTTTTGATATGAATACGATACAACTTATCCATAACAAACATGGCTTATGTAACAAAACATATAAAAGAAAACGAGTAAGTGAACACCCAAAATGACGATAATACTAAAATATTATTATCAAATACATATTAAAAGATCATAAATGATATCATATTTATGTATATGGTTCTTGTATAATTTAATAAAAAAATTTACCATTATAAAGGAGGTTAACCTACCCTCGAACAAAGAAAATTACAAGGTAAGGGTTAATTCTACAATCTCTTCATTATCCGAGATTGTTTATACGTAATTATCTATTGGGACCTCTTTATCATCCACATCCATGTTTCTTAAAAATATATTTCAAGTCATTATTACTATTTTATAGACAATGGGTTAACGTAATTTAAACCCTTTTTGAATTTTTATAATATTTTTATAAAGGAATATTTTCATTGTTTTCTAAACAAGGTCCTTTTTAACCTTTTTGACAAAATTAAGGTAAGAATGTCTTTTTTAACTTATACGGCGGGTGCGGCAATTTTCGGCCATTATAAAATCTTTAATGCTTCCCATACATGATTATAAGAATATTTTCAAAGTAAATATTTTATTTTATAATTATGTAACTTTTAAATGATTTCATAAAAAGATATATTTCTCTCAAATAGTTTTGATTTCAGCTATGTCAACATCCTTTGATGGATTTTATGCTTATTTGAAGATGGTTTATTATGATACAAAACTTCCGTTTAGTATTGATCGTTTTGTGATATTTTTGAATATGGATGTGTTATTTTTATACCATTCATGGTTTATGGATAATTTATTGACATTTTGTATGATAGTTTTAATACGAATGTTTATGCTATGTTCAAACATGTTCATATGAGGAATGCATTGGACTTAATAAGTGACGGGTGAAGCCCGATATAGCTCCTCAATGCATCGTTAGGTCTCATGAGACAAACTACTGTCTTGGCACAAGTACTTGACCAAATCATATTTGTAGTCTTTGAAAAATACCTTAACTATGTGGTTATTATAGTCTGGAATTATGCATTCCATCATTATGAAAGTGGTTATTGATATTTCATATGATTATTCGACTAGTAGAATATCCATGTGAATAATTAAATGGAATTATTTTATTTTATTTTTTCCATGTTATGCTGAAGTTCAAGTTTAAAAGGATTTTGTTTTATTTATACATTGCCTTAAATTTTAATGCTTATTTATGAAATTTTCCGCTATATTGTTATCCTTACTGGGAATCTGAGCTCACCCCTTTATATGTATTATTTTTCACAGGATGTGAAGAAGTATTTTATGAATGACCTGCAGGGATAGTATGAGGGGGTATGAGTGTAGTCTATGGAGCCTACATGTTGTTGTAATTTTTCACTTTATGATGTAATGTAAACTTTATGAATGTATCTAGTGATTCCAAGGCTACTAAACTAATCGGTCTTTCGAGACATGATATTTTGTGATCATGCCAATGTTATGTAATAATGCACTGACTTTGGGTAACTGGGGTCAGGGCGTTACAAGATCGGTAAATGCTGACCCACACAGGATCGCTGAGCACTGACCCACACAGGATCTAAACCACACATGATCAGTATGCACTAACCCACACAGGATCTGACCCACACATTATCGATGGGTGTTGACCCACACAGAATCCCTCGGTACTAACTTCCATCTGATCTGTCTCCAACCTCCACCTCACTACCAGCCACTGGATTCCCGCTCATAGTACATCTCATTCTTGAGAAACCACTCATGAAGCCATCATTTTTATTTCAAACAGCACGAATTCCCATGAAGAAGTTACCCGATGATCCATCACGTCATAAGGGTTCCAACACAAAAGACGACGCCTCAACTGGGAACTCGGTCTGTAAGTTATTGGAATTTTAGTACTGAGGGCCTGATTGGATTCAGAGTCAGTCCAACCCAGTTGTACTCCAACATTCTCCAAAACTCTTGTGGAGTATCTCAAAGGAGCCTTCTCGCTCCAATGATCCCAGCACCATAGACGCTCCGTCAAACGGACGTCCGATTCGCAAGATACGGACACTTAAGCATTTTTGGTCCTGAGAGGGGTTCATGTCTGGTCCGACCTGGTCAGACCACCCCAGCCCAACCCGGTCTGGTTGGGTTGGGCCATGGGGGGCTCGGCCTACTGGGCCGCAGACCGGCACAACCCGTTAGCCGGGTGTGACACACTACCCCATGAACGAATCAAATTACCTGTTCGTCTCTATTAAGGGCAGCGCCAGGTGGCGCCCCCTTGTCTCTCGTGGGACTCGTAGGGATAGAGTCCTAACCTTTGGAACTTCCACAACTTCAAAGACGCGACCCTTTAAAGAGGTGTGCCACATCCGCCTCTGTGGCCGGTCGACTGTCATCCATCTTCTGCAGCCACTGCGACATGATGTCGTTGCTCCCCTCCGCGGTGCGCGACGGTGTGCTGCCTGCTGCCATTATGGATGGCTGATGACGGCCGCTGCCGTCGCTTGCTACCACCGGTCACCGGTGTCAGCGGATCTTGTGCGGGGCTTCGACGATGCTATGGAGCTCTGTTTCCACTCATGTATGCACCTACGTGCATCTCAGACAGCCGCCTTCATAGCATGACCCTCTCTCTCGCGTTGCTATCAAATTGGGAAAACCACCCCCGAAAAACACAATGAAAAAACAAGAAGAGGAGGGTCCGAGGCTTTTTCATTAGGCCCGCACCCTCTGCGTTAGCATGATTACAGGCAGGAGAATAATTCATCAAAGATAAGCTTTATTAAAATAATCCCCCTACCTCGAGATCTGTTGGAGTTGTCACGGTTGTGGTGGAATGAACCACCACGTTGGATGAAGTTGTCGGCGTTCATCAATCCCGGATTTTTTCCTCATAATATTCCATCCTCTATTAGTTTATGTTTCCAGAAAACATTGCTAGAGTTTCCTCGCTTGAACAATTCATTCCCAAACCCCACCTCGAGCTCAATTTAAATAGGTTGGGGAAAGTTGAGTAACACGTTGAGGAATTAAGGATATTCATTAAATGAATTAACGAGTCTCTTTTAATTCACAATGGTGGAGTTATGCAGTTGATGATTTAAGCCATTAATTTTCTTGACAAGTCACTTAATGCCACTGCCGCTCATCCATTGGAGAAAAAGAAAATAAAATAACAATTACTTGTTTTCTTATTTTTTTTAAATTCCAAAAACTAACTTTTTCTCCCGACCTACTACGGTCAAAGTAAAGCTTCCCCAAAGTGAATCCTGGTATTTCAGATTCAATGGTGCCATCATATTTTTTATCCAGGAACAGGTTCAAAAGATAAAAAATGTTACCCAAGCGTTTACTGAACGTACCTTGAAAAAATTCAAAAATTCAAGCCAGGCACAACGGTCCTCGGAATCGCGTGCCATAAATTTTCAAAGACACATAATAATCCCAAATAAATTTAAATAAATCATGGAATTTCCTGGGTTATTACATTCTCCCCACCATATGGATTTTCATCCTTTAAAGAATGAACAAAACTAGGGGAACAAATGTGGGTACTGAGCATTCATCTGAGCCTCCCTCACCCGTGTGCTCTCCTGGAAGATCCCATGCTTCTCACTAACTAACACTAGAGGAATCAACCTCCCACAAAGGTCTCTCTCTTTTTGATCCTCTATCTCCACCAGGAACTCCTCAAATGTTGCCCCATCATCGATGTATAGCTTCCCCAGTCGATAACGTGCGATGTATCATGAACATATCTCTTTATCTACGACACAAGGAAAAAATTATGCACCCAGTGCATCTGTGAGGGATGAGCTATATGGTACACCACCTCTCCTACTCTACTGAGGATCTGGAAAGGTCTGAAAAATCTCAGAGATAGCTTGTCTCCCTGACCAAACCTCTGTAATCCTTGTCAGCGTGAGACTTATAGAAAAACATGGTCTCCCTCTTCAAACTCCAAGGGTCTCCATCTATTATTAGCCTAAGAATTTTGTCAGCATTGTGTAGTTTCCATCTTCTTCTAGATGATCTGCACCTTCTTCGTGGAAGCATGCACCATTATAGACCCGTGAGTGCTAACTCCCCTAGGTATGTTTAGCAAAGATATGATCTGTATGGTCACCCGTAAAAATCCTCAAACGGTTCCATGCCGTTGGTGGAGTGATAAATATAGTTGTATAAAAAATCCACTAGTGGAAGGTGGTCCTCCCAACTGCGGCCAAAGTCGAGGACACAAGCACAAAGCATGTCCTCGAGTGTTTGTATGGTTCCTCCCATCCAACCATCTGTCTGAGGATGAAAGGTCGTGCTCAAGCGTAGCTGAGTCCCGAATGCCTCCTGGAATCCCTTCCACAATCAGGACGTAAAACGTGTGTCACGGTCTAAGATGATCGACGATTCCACCCCGTGAAGACACAGAATCTCTTGTAGGTAGAGGCATACCAATCCTTCTCATGATCTTTGCTCTCGGATGGGTAGAAAGTGGGATGACATTGTGAGTCGATTAATGATCACCCAGAAGGAATCATGGCCCCTGTACGTATGTGGTATCCCTGTCACAATGTCCATGGAGATATCATCCCACTTCTACACGGGTACCTCAAGTTGTTGTGCTAAACCATCGGGTACCTGATTCTCAACCTTCACGTGCTGAAAAGTGAGGCATCATGATGCAAACTCTCCCATTTTTTTCTTTATCCCTATACAATAGTACTGATATCGGAGTTCCTATTACATATTTTCCACTCCAAGATGTACCGCTATAGGGTATGTGTGGAACTCCCTCAACACCTCCTCTCGTAGATTCACTGGTACAGTGGTGTGCCCTCTGAAAAGGATGATGTGATCTCCACCTTTAGAAATACATTAGGAGACTGTCCTGAGGATATCTGAGCACGTCGGGCCTCATTTTTAATATACCCAAGTTGTACCTCCCCAACTAATTAAAGAAGTGGGGGAGTTACTGTCATAGACTGGAGGTATGCTGGTCCATCAATATCCATGAAAGATATCTGCAACACGGATAACTTCTCTGTTGCCTCACTTAGTTACTATAGACTAGACCTCCTGCTGATTGTGTCTACTACTAAGTTCCCCTTCCCATGAGTGTAGAATATCTCAAAGTCATATCCTGGAGGAACTCTATCCATCTTCATTGTCTAAGGTTTAAGTCCTTTTGTTACTAGATATACCTAAAACTCTTGTGATCCGAGTAAATAATAAATTGTTCACCCATCAAGTAGTGTCTCCACATATTTAGTACAAAGAACACTACTGCTAACTCCGAGTCATGGGTTGCGTAGTTTTGGACATGATTTCTCAACTGCTATGATTTGTAGGTGATCACTACTCGCACCTACATCAGAACACAACCTAGACCGGTCCCTAATGCATCGTAGTAGACTACATACCCAACACCCTCTTATGGTAGGCTCAAGATGGGGTCACTCATCAATATCTTCCTTAGATCCAGAAAGCTATGATGACACTTCTCCATTTACAAGAAAGGTTTCCCTTTCTTCATCAAATATGACAAGGGTTCTTCTACTCTAGAGAAGCCAGGTAGAAATCTCTGGTAGTACCCAACCAATCCCAGGAATCTCTGCGCCTCGGTCAAACTCATGGGTGGATCACAAGAAATCAATGAATCTATATTCACTGGATCTATTATGACACAAGCCTCCATGATAACGTTCCCTATGAAGTGGAATTTCCGTATCCAAAACTGGTACTTTGAGAGCTTGACATAAATTTGGTGCTCTCGGAGTGTATCCAGAACTGTCAGTAGGTGCGTGGCGTGCTCCTCCTCCGACACCGAGTATATCAAGATTTCATCAATGAATACCACAAAAAAGCGATCAAGGTATGGCTGAAAGATATTGTTCATGAGCCCCAAAAACACTCCCAAAGAATTGTTCATGCCGAAAGGCATTACCAAGAACTCGTAATGGTCATACCGACATATGAAGGCTTTCCTAGGTACGTCCTCATGCCATACTCTGAGATGATGATAGCTTGATCTGAGTTCTATCTTCGAAAACAAATGAGCTCCCTTTAGCTAGTCGAAGAGATCATTGATCCTCGGGATTGGATACTTATTCTTCATGGTTACCTGGTTCAGGAATTGATAGTATAAATAAATCCTCAAGCTCCCATTCACCTTCTTACTGAACATGATCAGGGATGACCATGGAGAAACACTGGGCCATATGAACCCCTTTCCCTACAGGTCCTCCAGATGTACCCTCAGCTCACGAATCTCCACAGGAGCCATCTAATATGCTGGTGTAAACATCGTTGTCATCCCAGAGTATAGGTCTATGTGAAATTATTCCTCTCTGCATAGATATACTTCTAGATTATCATCAAGGAAGACATCACCATACTGTTCCACCACTATAGGATAACTCAGACTCCTCACAAAAACTGCTCCGAGGGTGAGGCTATCCATTTGGTGAGTGATCGGGTGCACCCTCCTCTGATAATGTCCATCCTATGCTGCTAAGGTTTCCTTCTCACCGGTGAAGGAAAACCTGATCCCATCCTCACGAACACACAACACTTTGAGCATAAAATAGTCGATATGAGCATGGATTTTGGATAGCCAGTCCATACTCAGGATGACGGTGTAAGGCCTCAACACTTCTACTAGAAGATCCCATCCAAAGCTCTCTCCTCCTAGAGTAAGCTCACACTATCGGCATCAGTGTGTAATCATAAAATCTTCTCCAGTATGAGTCTCTAATCTCATGTATCGATCCAACCAATCCATTAGAATCTTCGAGCTTCGAATGAGGGTCATGGAAATGAAAGAGTAACTAGAACCTGTGTCTATAAGTACTACATCTAGGGTGGAATAGACATAGATCGTACATCTAATAATCTCCAGGGTGTCGTGGTCGTAGCCCTATACTGGTTGTAGTTGTGCTCAACCTTTTCCACCTACTCCCTATGGTCGGGGTGGACCTCCCAGTGGTGGTGGTGGTAGAACCTCAAATCGCCACCCACCACCAGCTGCATTTTCTGCTCCTTTGTGTCGTCTTCCACCCTGTGGATCTCCTCATTCGAATATCTACCTCTTCCTTGGAAGTCCCTAGACAGTTTGATGATAGTCAGTATGGAGGGTCGGGAAGTCGCCATCCATGTGGCCCTAACCTCCGCACGTGTAGCATAGTTTTCCTCCTAACTGACCTTCTCTGCCTCGCGAGATCTAAACATCTGAACCTATGTCCTGGGGTCGTCCACTAGTGGGTCTGTCCTGCTTGGACCTCTGTGTCATCTGTCTACTACCTTCTACAGATGACTTGACTACCTATCATCCGGTGGTGGCTCTCACCGTCGGTTCCTACCCAGCTATGAAGTTCCCCACCAACAATGCTCGCTCGAGCACTCCATCCTACATCAAGATATTCATCTATTTCATCGACACTCTGATATCCCACTTGAGACCCTGATCAAAGGTAATTTACTTAAAGAATGGGTCTCGTACCATGTCGGTGGAGTAGCATAAGAGGTCAGTGAATATCTCCGAGTACTAGGCTACTATCAGTCTACCCTATTGTAAGTGCACTAGCTCCAAGATATCCACAAATCATAGAGTAGCTGAAACAAAATCCTCCCTGAAGAGGCCCTCAATGTCTCTCCATGTGAGGGTCACCTCACCATGTGTCTAGAGTGTCAGGATCTCCCATCTCCTTGTTGTGCCCTGGAAAAGGCTATCATCTAGGATAACCATCTGCTCTATTGCTGTCTCAACCAAGCGAAAAACTCTAGCCACACCCTCTAGCTATTCCTTGGATGCCTGGTGATATGTCTCACTTAGAAACCTCAGAGGCCTCTATCTCTAGAACTCTTGCAATGTGCTCATTCAGTATGCACGGTCTACTGGAAGGGTTGGTGGCATCTGATGCCCAACGAGTGGTGGTGCTGGTGGTGCACCACCAGAAAGTGCTACCACAGTAAGAGGGCCCAACACTGAAGCCTCGTTGATCGGTGGGATGTCATCATGTACTCTCTTGGGAATCCTGGATAGCTGTCTACACAGCAGCATCCTAAAAAGAAACAGGTGTTCCATGATCCAGAAATTATACCTGGTGAGCTGACTCAAAAGAGATCCAAGTAAAAAACAATTCCAAAACTCAGGCAATCAGTATTTTCATGCATAGAGTCGGAAATCAGAATTTAGCATCCTTGTGTATGGATACATCGGTTTTCACACCAACACTAGACTCCCCAAACTAAAGACCACACTCAAAACACTTAACACTATTTCTCATTTAAAAAGACCAGATTCTTAATAATTTGGTAGAACCGACTCCTCTAATACCACTTTTTCACTACCCATCCCTCGGGGCCTATACCGTCACTACCCCAAACCCACCTTTCATTGGCCAGGGCATACCGACTTCAACTGGAATGGAAATTCATGAAAATGGGAAGGCATTACCTCAAAACCTGTACACACAAAAGCAGGGTACACTATGCAAAGTAAAATATAATAGAAGAGTAATGTGCAACCACAACTAGCAACCACAACTAAGTGTAATAGTATGTACTGAAAGTAAAGGGGTCAAAATACAAGCCCAACTGAAAAGATATAACTACAACTGAAATAGGAGAAAATATCCTGAGAAAATCCACTAGGAATCATACCTAAAGTGTAGGTACAACTCTTCTTCTCGTCTCTCCATGTCACCTATCACCGCCACCTCCATGTACCACCTGGTCCTGGCTCCTACAGTCTCAGCCAAGTCGCTCATTATTTGCACAAGACACAACAAGGTGTGGGGGAAGCCTGTGTAGGGGTAAGTATAACAATACTCAGTAGGGATCATGATACCCCTGAAGGTCTCTCATAATTCCATAGAGTAAAATAACAAAAATCATGATCTTAATCACAATGCACAAAGAAATAGACATAGCTCAAACCAAGTAGAAGTAAAGCACATATATTTAGATGATTAGTTGAGGATCTAGATCATATTATTATATAGAGATGCATTGATGATGACCATACATAGTCTATACCACACAGGATCAACAGGTACTAACCCCCACTGACCCAAAAAAGATCCAACCTTCCCATGATATATAGGTAATAAACCCTGCTGGCCCACACAAGATTGGTAAGTGTTGACACTCAGAGGATTGCTGAGCACTGACCCACACAGGATCTGACCCACATAGGATCTGTATGTACTAACCCACACAGGATCGCTAAGCACAGACCCACACTGGATCTGACCCACATAGGAATGATAGGTGCTGACCTACATAAGATTGCTCAGTATTAACCTCTGTATGATCTGTCTCCAACCTCCGCCTCACTACGAGCAACTGAATTCCCGCCCATAGTACACTTGATTCTGGGAGAACTCCTCCTCAAGCCATATATACTATTTCAACTGGAAAAAAGTATCATGAAGAAGTTACCTAATGATCTGTCACGTCATAAGGGTTCCAACGCAACAGACGAGGCATCAACCGGACGCCCGATCTGTATGTTATTAGCATTTTTGTGACAATGGTCTGGTTGGATTCAGAGTCGATCCAACCCGGACATACACTAAACTTCTCCAAAACTCTTGTGGAGTATCTCAAAAGGACTGTCTCACACCAATGATCCCAGAGCTATATACAATTCGCCAAATGGATGTCTAATTTGCAAGATACGGTCACTTAAGCGTTTCAGGGCCAGAGAGGGTTCTGGTTCCGGTCTGACCCAGTCGAATAGACCCAGCCAGACCCAACCCGGGCCGACCCAAACTGGTCCATGTTGAACTTGGTCCAGCTCGGTTGGGCTAGGTCACAGCTGGCTCGCACCGCTACGCTACAGACCGGCCCGACCCACCGTCTGGGTACGGCCCGCGGGGGTCGTGCAATCCGCTGCTCCCGAAGGGATCAAATGAGCTCTTCACCTCCTTTAAGGGAAGAATTATGTGGTGCTGCATTGTCACCCATGTGACCCCCAGGGAGCGGGTCCCAGCCATCGTCACCTCTATGACCCTCCTACACGGTGCGCGATGGCATACTGCATCCGCATCCACGGTCGACCGAGAGTCGTTCGCCTTCTGCAACTACCGCAGCAAGATGCAACAACTCCCCTCCACGGGCATGCGAAGGCGTGCTATCTACTGCCACTGCGGCTACCCGATGCAGTTCGCCGCTGTTGCTCGCTGACACCCATCGTTGGCACTGGAGGATCTTCTGCGGGGCTCCAACAATGCTCTGGATCTTCCTTTCCACTCCCATCTACACCTACGAGCCTCCCAAACATCTTTTGTCACAACATGACCCTTTGTCTCACATTTCCCTCAAATTGGGAATACCATCCCCAAAGAATACAATGAAAATACAAGTGGTGGAGGGCCTGAGAGTTGTTTGTTTGGTCTTCACCCTATGCGTTATTAAGATAACAAGTAGGAGATGAATTCATCAAAGTTAAGATTTATTAAAATAATCCCCTACCTCCATATCCATTGCAGGTGTCACGGTTGAGGCGTAAAGAGTGTCCACGTTGGATGGAGTCGTCGGTGTTCATCGATCCGAGATCGTTGCCGCCCGAGTGACCTTCTTCCATCAGTGGATGTATAACAACCCATACTATACATACATTGTTATTACTTAAAAATTTAATCATACTTATTACAACATATAACAAAACCATGAAAGGACCATATAGGTGTAGTGTCTTTAGAAACTGGGAAACAAAAACAACTGGTTCATAAAGCATCTACACTGTCTCCCATTTATTTCATCATATATATAGTCCCTTTTGGCATATCTTACTTAATAAGCTTCTTCCTGACCTGGGGAAAGAAATCATACAAAATGGTGAGCTCAAATTATCAGTAAGGGTAAACAAAAGAAATATCAATCACATCATATTCATAAGAACATAACATTTTGGAAATCTTAACCTGCAAAAGAGAGCATAATTTCATAACATGGGATAAATTATAGTAGTGAAATGAAATCCCAATAATCATAACATAAAACATGAAACTTTGTGGCATACACACATAATCATAAAGAATCATTTCTTATTATTCAAGACTCATCACCAAGACTATCTTAGTAGACAAAGTCCATTTCTGAACCGAGTTCACTCGTCATTTCAGTCATGTTTCACTGAACCGGTATAACCTACCATTCCAGCCATGTCTATCTCAGGAGATATAAAATATTTACCCAATGAATTGGAGGGAGATATACGTCCCACCCATCTCATAATGATACAATTCTTATGTGTGCCACAAAATCATAAATCATACATCATTGCATAACCCATGTAATAAAAATGGGAATCATAAACATCGTGACATTATAAAACAATTCATATATGATAAAAGAATATATAAAAATATTTCCATCACAACATAATCAAATAAATGTAATAATAGGGATAAAGACAAAACCCTTTATTATCTTAGATGGAAAATAATTTTGATAAAACTCTTGAACCCCATTCTTGAGGAAAATATCCTTTTTACTTCAAAAACATTTTCCTTTCTTAACATGTCATACAATTTGAAACTAAAAGAAGTTGATTAAAATTAATATTTATAACTTGTAAAGTAAGCTTCTTGGAAATAATGTTTTAAAAATCCATTCATGCTGTATAAGTTAAAAAAACATTATTCTCGTACTTTTGTCAGAAAAGTCAAAAAGTACCTCGTACGGAAAACGACAAAAGATTCCTTTCATATCTTTTACTAAAAACTCACCAAAGGGTAAAATTAGATTTAAAAAATTTTAGGTGTATAGAAAAAATATTACATATTGAGGAAACATGGATGTGGATGATAAAATACACCCTAGTAAATACCAGAGTATAAAGAATCTCAGATAAAAATGAGATTGTGATAATTCCCTTACCTTAGGTCCAATTTGCTTCGTAAGTGTACGAACCTCCTCTATAATGATTTAAATAATGTTATTGACTTATTCAATAATAATACTTATTTTTATGATATCATATATGGTCATATTCATATATTCTTATTAGTAATATTTCATTACTACTTGTTATTCGGGTGTTTATTAGTTTTTGTTCTTATGCGTGTTTTGTCGAATAAATTATTATTTTTCTATTTAGGTTATAGATAACTCATTTCCAGAATGGTATTATTGTAATATATATATCATATTCATTCATTCAATTCATTTATATAATCATTATGTAATGAAGATCTTGTAGAACGAGTCGCATTACATCGTGGAGATGGTATTCCGTACGTACGCACGCGCGGTGATTTCATTTTCCGTAAGATGGATAGAGAGTGAAATAGGGTTGTTTAATATTTATAATAACATATAAGTATATAAGTGATACTGATGTTATTACTTCATAATTAATCAACTAAAGAATAGGTAGTATAAGAAGAATGGAACTTGAAGAAAACGGTAGAAGGTATTACCTCTTTCTCGAAGTGCCTCCTTTAAACTTTCTCTTAAGGAACTAGAGTTGGTCTTTTGATAAGACCAGTACCTCTAGTAGGTTTATAAGAAAGTGGGGAAGTGAAATTGGCAGGGGTTGGTTGAGCTTGAAGGCTCCAATTGGTGTGAGGAAGAGTGGGAGGAGGTTCCCTTTTATAAGGGAGGAGAGGGGCACCTTTGGAAATATAAGAAATATTAGTTTATATTAAATCCCAACCCCACTTAACAACATCCAAAATGACTCATATCCAAAGCTTAGATGATATAGGGTTGTAATCTCATCAACCAATAAAATTTATACATGTTAGGAATTTATTTTAAACATTATCAACTTGATTTATCCTTATTTATCAATGTAATTTTATTTGTGGTAATAATATTCTAAATTTTAAATTATTATAAATAATTACATATGTGTTGTGAATTTTCCATAATTTGACACTTTATGACATATTAGACCATATAAATTTTAATTTATAATTTTTACATATTTTTGTGATTTTTAAACAATTTTATAATATGTTATTTTTATAAAATAACAATAGTGTCAATTTTGACACTATTCATTTATTTGAATTTAAATAAAATATATACAGAAGATATGTTTGAACTAAAAGCTTTAATAGATTCATAAAATTTCATATGTATCTAGAAAATTAGTGTATAACATTAAATAGTTCATATAATATTTATTTTAATATTTTTAAAATAGTTTATTTGATATTTTAATTAATAAAATAATTTCAACATCAGTATTGTGTCATAATTAATGATAATTATTTAATCCCTAAAAATTATAAATAAATTCCTATGATGTATATAATTGTATTAGATTTCTGGAGACTATTAATTTTCGAAGTTTCATTAAGGTTATCACCAAATTAAAATTAATATACTTATAAGATTTAAGAAAGTGACATGTTGTCACATTCTTTGGTTTTAATAATCATTAAATTATTTTCATGGAAAAAAGTCCATTAAATTAATCTAATCCGACCCTTAGGTGGTCTGGGTCGACTTTTAGTCATCCAATAGGATTTTGGGAGGTGTTAGAGTAATTTTATAATCTTATATTTACCTTTAATTACCTGATTTACCATTAACTATGGTAAATAAAATTTATCGTAGTTACTATTCATAATGCCCAAAAATAAAAAGTAGTCTATTAACCTAATTTGGACCCACTGATTCTGAATATGGAATCCATTTTTCAAAATTCAAAACATATAAGTTGCAGTAATTAATTTAAAATAAATCTCATTTTTAAGAAAACGGGTTTTAGAAATTAAAACATTGCCAAAGATTGAAATGTTTTTACCTATGAATTCAATGTGAAATTAATGCTAATGACATTCATTATATTAAATGGTAAAAATATATTCTATTTATACTTTAAAACCATTCAATATTATAATTTATCCATAGAAATTATCTCAAAGAAAAATGTTGTTTTTAATTAAAAATTAGCGTATTTTTACTATTCATCAAAATATGAAAGTTATCAGAAAAATATCAATAAATTATCCAAAGTAAATTTTTATACACTGATTCAAAAGAAGAATTTTATTTTGTCCAATTGAACTTATAAACATGTCAAAAACTAGATTTAATGTGGGTGCGCCATCAAAAGGCGGAAAAACTGTATTTTTTGAAAAATATTTCTTTTATCCAAAAAAAGCTGCTTTTGCTTTTATACCTCATTCTAAAAAATGTATAAGTTGAATTAAAATGTTATAAAATTCAAAATTCATTTAGTACTATTCATAACGGCTAGTTTTAATGATATTTTAATAGCATATCATTGTTTAGTTAAACTCAGTATTGAGTACAACACAAGTTATCGAGAAAGGTCGTGGTTGCGTGTAAAGCAAGCCAAGCTAGTGTTGTGTGTAGTGGATGATTCCTTTAATGATTTGTATAACATAAAAACAAAATATTTCTCATAAAAATCTTGGGTGTTACATTCTACCCCCCTTAAAATGAATTTCGCCCTCGAAATTCGTTATATTGTAACAAACAGATGAGGATACCTCTCCCTCATCATATCCTCAAGCTCCCATGTAGCTTCTTCTAATTGGTGGTTCCTCCATAAAACATTCACCAAGCGAGTGGTCTTGTTTTGTAGGACTTTTTCGCTATGATCTGGAATCTCTATCGGATGTTCTTCATAAGAAAGATCTTGCTCCAGTGGTACAACTTCTGAGTTGAGTACATGTGAAGGATCAGGTATGTACTTTCTCAGGAGAGATACATGGACCACATCGTGTACTTGAGAGAAATTCGGTGGAAGCGCCAATCGGTAAGCTACCTTCCCGAAACGATCCAGTATTCCTAAAGGACCAATATATCTAGGGCACAACTTCCCCTTCTTTCCAAATCTCATGACCCTCTTCCAGGGAGATATTCGTAAGAACACTTTATCACCCACTTCAAACTCTAGGTCTTTTCTTCGGTTGTCGGCATAACTTTTCTGTCGACTCTGAGCTGCTCTTATGTGTTGTTGAATAGATCGTACCTTTTCCGCCATCTCATCAACAAGATCAGGTCCTAATAGCTTTCTTTCCCCAACTTCATCCCAGCAAGTTGGAGTCCTGCATTTCTTTCATAGAGAGCTTCATAAGGAGCCATCTGAATACTAGAGTGAAAGCTATTATTATAAGAAAATTCCACCAAAGGTATGTGTTGATCCCAACCACCTTTGCAATCCATAGAGCAAGCTCTCAACATATATTATAGATTTTGAATTGTTCTCTAAGACTGACCATCTGTCTGAGGATGATAAGAAGTGCGGAAACTCAACTCTGTATCCAGAGTATGCTGAAGACTTTGCCAGAACATCGAGGTAAATCTCGGATCCCGATCAGATATAATAGAAAGTGGTACTCCATGCAATCTTACCACTTCCTTTACATATATCCTGGAAAGCTAATCCAGAGAGAAATCCTCTCTAATAGCAATGAAGTGTGCAGACTTTGTAAGACTATCAACTGTGACCCAAATAGCATTATTTCCTTTGGATGTTTTAGGAAGTCCTGTAACAAAGCCCATAGTGATGTTTTCCCATTTCCATTCGGGTATGGGTAATGGTTGTAACATCCCCTTAGACTTCTGTCTCTCAGCTTTAACTTTCTGACAATCCAATCATCAAGAGACATATTCAACAACATATCTTTTCATGCCATCCCACCAGAAGTACTCTTTCAGGTACCTATACATCTTCTTGCTTCCAGGATGAATAGAGAATGAAGAACTACGAGCCTCATCCCTCAGCTCCTTCTTTAATTCGGGGATGGGAGGAACACAAACCCGATTCTGGAACTTTATTATCCCATCACAATCATGGTTGAATTCAGGAACATTTCTCACCTTCTTTTGTAACTCTACATCTTCTTTCTGTGCCTCTTTAATCATCAGATGTATAGATGGTTGAACATTCATTTGATAATGATATGATTTCCCCCCTTCCATTATAATTCCAAGATCCATCATTTGTAAATCCATAAATATTGGATCTTCTGTGATCCTCATCATGGATAAACCGGCATGGTCTTGTCGACTTAATGCATATGCCACCTTGTTTGCTTTCCCAGGGTGGTAATGAATTGACCAGTCGTAATCCTTAATCAGCTCCAACCATCTTATTTGACGCATATTCAGCTCCTTTTGTGTGAAAATATACTTTAAACTTTTATGATCAGTATAAATATCACACCTTTCACCATAAAGGTAATGCCTCCAAATCTTTAATGAAAATATTACCGCAGCTAACTCCAAATCATGAGTTGGGTAATTTTTCTCTTAGATTTTCATCTGTCGTGAGGCATAAGCTATCACCATATCATTTTTCATGAGAACACATCCCAGTCCCTTCTTTGATGCATCACTGTAGATCACAAACCTTTCTCCACTACAAGGAAGTGTGAGTACAGGTGCACTGCATAACCTTCTTTTCAACTCCTTGAAATTCTCTTCACATTCGACCGTCCTCATGAACTTAACTCTTTTTCGAGTCAACCTGGTGAGTGGATTAGATAATCATGAAAAACATTTCACAAAACGTCGATAATATCCAGCCAAACCAAGAAAAATTTGGATCCCAGTTACTATTTTTGGTCTTGACTATCTTTCGATAACCTCTGTTTTTGCTGGATCCACAGATATCCCCTCTTTTGAGATTATGTGACAAAAAAATTCAACTTTTTGAATCCAAAATACACACTTGGTAGATTTGGCATAAAGCTTCACCTTTCTCAGGGTCTTCAATATAATTCTCAAGTGATATTCATGTTCTTCCTTTCTCTTTGAATAGACAATAATATCGTCTATAAAGACTACCAAAAATTGATCATGGTAGTCTCTAAAGACTCTATTCATCAGATCCATGAAGATAGCAGGGGAATTAGTAAGACCAAATGGCATCACTATAAATTCATAGTGTCCATACCTTGTACGGAAAGACGTCTTTGGTATATCCTCCCTTTTGACCCTTAATTTGATGATACCCTGAATGAAGATCAATCTTGTAAAAGTATTGAGCTCCGCGTAGTTGGTCAAATAAGTCATCAATGGGTGGGATAATATATTTGTTCTTGATAGTGATCTTGTTAAGTTCTCGATAATCAATGCAGAGTCTCATTGATCCATCTTTCTTCTTAACAAATAGAACAGGTGCTCCCCAAGGTGATGCACTAGGGCGTATGAATCCCTTATCAATATTCTCTTGGAGTTGCTTCTTCAATTCCTGCAACTCAATTGGGGCCATTTTATAAGGTGTCTTTGAAATAGGCAAAGCACCCGGTACGAGTTCTATTGAAAACTCAACTTCACGATTTGGTGGAAGACAGAGAAATTCCTCCGGAAAGACATCATCAAACTTCTGTACAATGGGCATATTCTTAATTGTGAGTCTCTCACCAACCATTTGAGATAAATAACCTTAATTAAGTGGAGTCAAGACCCATAAGATGGATGAAATTTCCACTGGAAGGTTATGTTCATCCTTGCATCGATAGACGATCATAGATTGATCTGGAATATGAAATGTGACTTCCCTTATTTGGAAATTGATATAAGATCCATATAAAGAAAGCCAATACATGCCAAGAATCACATCAAATTCTACTATAGGAAGGATCACAAGATTTGCAGGAAGCACTTTCCCACAAACTTCAATCGGGGAAGAATTATAAACTTTTGATGTGATTGTTGTGCCATTAGGTGTTGTCACAACTAACTCAACATCTAATTGTCGAGGTAATATGGTGATACCTTTAGAAAAATCTTTAGAAATAAAAGAGTGGGTGGATCCAGAATCAAATAAAACATTTTCTACTTTAGAGTGGATGGTAAGTGTACCTTTCACCACATCGTTATCGTACTCCACATCGCTGATAGAAATTGCATGTGACTTTCCTTTGTATTTAGCCTTAAGATTTTGTTGATGTCGATCATCATCAACAACCCTTGGATTAGGGCATTTAGTGGCATAATTCCCCATATCCTTGCACTTGAAACATTGAAGTGTAGTAGGTTCATTCTGTGTGTCCCTTCCTTTATTTGCATCATTAGGCTTCTTCTTCCCATCATTGCGGCATTCAAATGCCCTATGACCTTACTTTCCACATTTGAAACATTTACTTGTCCCTTTAAGACAAATCCCTCCATGTTTCCTTCCACACATTGAGCATAAGGGAACGCTCATCTTCTTTTCAGTGTGCTCTTTAGATTTTCCTTTGAATTCTATTTTCCTCTTCTTATCAAACCCATATGACTTATGGGTTACTCCAATCTCCATCTCGAATTTGAGAGCACATCGAACGATTTCCTCATATCTATTGAAGTCCCTTATGGATAAAGCCCTTTGAAGACTTGGTTTTAAGCCACTAAAGAATCGATCGATCTTACTCTCAGGTTGGATAATAAAACCAGAAGCGTACCTTGCAAGTCTTGTAAAATATTCTTCATAGGTACCACCAAATTCATCATCCTTTTGATTTAGTTCAAGAAACTCTTTATCCATCTTTGTTCGGAGAATACCAGGGAATTACTTATTGGAAAATAAGTTCTTGAACTCGTCCCATTCGATGGACTCAATTTCATGCCTTTTCCTCATATTCTTAATAAGATTCCACCATTGATCAGCATCTCCTTCCGAGTGATACACTGCTAGGATGACTTTATCTTGTTCAGAACATTTAAGAACTGAAAATATCTTTTCAGTAGTACTAATCCATTGTTCAGCAACTAATGGATCAGTAGACCCACTGAAAGAAGGTGGATGCTGCCTCATGAAGGATTCAACAGAATGTTTCTCCTTCCATTGCTCGTTTGGAATTCCTGCATGATTCATAGCTTGAGAAAGTTGTGTGAGCATGGATACAAGATTTTTCATTCCATCTCCCATAACATTTGGTTGCTCAGGGGGACAATCATTGTATTGCCCGTCGCATTCCGCATTAACACAGTTTCTTCGGGTTCCATCCATTGACAAAAACCAAGATGAATAGTGTGAGAAACACTAATTATAATAGGAAAACCACACAATCAAGAATAAAATTTCACACATAAGTTCTTATCCTAGGTTATTCATGGTCATTTCTAAAACACTAAGATTGTTTTCTATGCTTAGACTTTTCCTCGGGGTTCTTACTAAGGATTTCACATCCTAGTTTCCAAAGTTTGACTATACCTTTTCTCTAATACCAACTATAACGACCCATACTTTACATACATTGTTATTACATCAAAATTTAAACATACTTATGACAACATATAACAAAACAATGAAAGGAACATATAGGTATAGTGTCTTTAGAAACTGGGAAACATAAACAACTGGTTCATAAAGCGACTACACTATCTCCCATTTATTTCATCATATCTATAGTCCCTTTTGGAATATCTTACTTAATAAGCTTCTTCCAAACCTGGGGAAAGAAAACATACAAAAGGGTGAGCTCAAATGCTCAGTAAGGGTAAAAAATAGAAATATAAATCACATCATATTCATAAGAACATAACATTTTGGAAATCATAACCTGCAAAAGAGAGAATAATTTCATAACATGGGATAAATCATAGTAGTGAAATGAAATCCCATTAATCATAACTTAAAACATGAAACTTTGTGTAATACACACACAATCATAGAGAATCATTTCTTATTAGTCAATACTCATTGCAAAGACTATCTTAGTGGACAAAGTCCATTTCTGAACCGAGTTCACTCCTCGTTTCAGTCTTGTTTCACTGAACCGGTATAACCTACCGTTCTATCCATTTCTATCTCATGAGATATAAAATATTTACCCAATGCATTGGAGGGAGATATAGGTCCCACCCATCTCATAATGATACCATTCTTATATGTGCCCCAAAATCATAAATCATACATCATTCCATAACCCATGTAATAAAAATGGGAATCTTAAACATCATGACATCATAAAACAATTCATATAAGATAAAGGAATTCATAAAAATATTTCCATCACAACATAATCAAATCAATGTAATAATAGGGATAGAGACAGAACCCTTTATTATATTAGATGGAAAACAATTTTGATAAAACTCTTGAACCCCATTCTTGAGGAAAATATCCTTTTTACTTCAAAAACATTTTCTTTTCTTAACATGTCATACAATTTTAAACTTAAAGAAGTTGATTAAAAATAAACTTTAAAACTTGTAAAGGAAGCTTCTTGGAAATAATGTTTAAAAAATCCATTCATGCCGTATAAGTTAAAAAAACATTCTTCTCGTACTGTTGTCCGAAAAGTCAAAAAGTACCTCATACGGAGAACGACAAAAGATTCCTTTCATATCTTTTACTAAAAACTAACTGAAGGGTGAAATTGGATTTAAAAAATTGTAGGTGTATGGAAACAATATTACATATTTAGGAAACATGTATGTGGATGATTAAATACACCCCAGTAAATACCAAAGTATAAACACTCTCGGATAAAAATGAGATTGTTATATTTCCCTTACCTTAGGTCCAATTTGCTTCGTAAGTGTCTGAACCTCCTGTATAATGATTTAAATAATGTTATTGACTTATTCCAGAATCATAATTATTTTTATGATATCATATATGGTCATATTATTAGCTTCTTATTAGTAATATTTCATTACTACTTGTTATTCGGGTGTTTATTACTTTTTGTTCTTATGCGTGTTTTGTCGAATAAATTCTTATTTTTCTTTTTAGGTTATAGATACCTCATTTCCAGAATGTTATTAGTGTAGCATATATCATATTCATTCATTAAATTAATTTATATAATCATTATGCAATGAAGATCATGTATAATGAGTCGCATCACATCGTAGAGATGGTATTCCGTACGTACGCACGCGCGGTGATTTCGTTTTCCGTAAGATTGATATATGGTGAAATAGGGTTGTTTCATATTTATAATAACATATCAGTATATAAGTGATACTGATGTTATTACCTCATAATTCAACAACTAAAGAGGAGGTGGTAGAAGAAGAATGGAACTTGAAGAAAATGGTAGAAGGTATTACCTCTTTCTCGAAGTGCCTCCTTTAAAATTTCTCTTAAGGAACTAGAGTTGGTCTTTTGTTAAGACCAGTACCTCTAGTAGGTTTTTAAGGAAGTGGTGAAGTGAAATGGGCAGGGTTTTTCCGAGCATGAAGGATCAAATTGGTGTGAGGAAGAGAGGGAGGAGGTCCCCTTTTATAAGGGAGGAGAGGGGCACCTTTGGAAATATAAGAAATATTAGTTTATATTAAATCCCAACCCAACTTAAAAACTTCCAAAATGACTCATATCCGAAGATTAGATTAGGAAGGGTTGTAATACCATCAACCAAGAAAATTTAGACATGTTAGGAATTTATTTTAAACATTATCAACTTGATTTATCCTTATTTATCAATTTAATTTTATTTGTGGTAATAATATTCCAAATTTTAAATTATTATAAATAATTACATATGTGTTGTGAATTTTCCATAATTTGACACTTTATGACATTTTAGACCAAATAAATTTTAATTTATATTTTTTAAATATTTTTTTGATTTTTAAACAATTTTATAATATGTTATTTTTATAAAATAACAATAGTGTCAAATTTGACACTATTCATTTATTTGAATTTAAATAAAATATATACAGAAGATATGTTCGAACTAAAAGCTTAAATAGATTCATAAAATTTCATATGATTCTATAAAATTAGTTTAGCACATTAAATAGTTCATATAATATTTATTTTAATATTTTTAAAACAATTTATTTGATATTTTAATTAATAAAATAATTTCAACATCACTATTGTGTCATACTTAATGATAATTATTTTATCCCTAAAAATTATAAATAAATTCCTATGATGTAGATAATTGTATTAGATTTCTGGAGACTATTCATGTTCGAAGTTTCATTAAGTTTATCACCAAATTAAAATTATTATACTTATAATATTTAAGAAAGTGACATGTTGTCACATTCTTTGGTTTTAATAATAATTAAATTATATTCATGGAAAAAAGTTCATTAAATTAATCTAATCCTACCCTTAGGTGATGCGGGTCGACTTGTAGTCATCCAATAGGATTTTGGCAGGTGTTAGGGTAATTTTATAATCTTATATTTACCCTTAATTACCCGATTTACCTTTAACTATGTTAAATAAAATTTACCGTAGTTACTATTCATAGTGTTCAAAAATAAAAAGTAGTCTATTAACATAATTTGGACCCACTGATTCTGAATATATAATCCATTTTTCAAAATTCCAAACATATAAGTTGCAGTAATTAATTTACAATAAATCCCGTTGTTAAGAAAACGGGTTTTAGAAGTTAAAACATTGCCAAAGATTGAAATGTTTTTACCTATGAATTCAATGTGAAATTAATTCTAATGACATACATTATATTAAATGTAAAAAATATATTCTATTTATACTTTAAAACCATTCAATATTATAATTTATCCATATAAATTATCTCAATGAAAAAAGTTGTTTTTAATTAAAAATTAGCGTATTTTTACTATTCATCAAAATATGAAAGTTATCAGAAAAATATCAAAAAAAAATTCGAAAGTAAATTTTTATACATTGATTCAAAAGAAGAATTTTATTTTGTCAAATTGAACATATAAACATATCAAAAACTATATTTAATGTGGGTGCGCCATCAAAAGGCGGAAAAACTGTTTTTTTTTTGAAAAATATTTCTTTTATCCAAAAAAATGATTTTGCTTTTATACCTCATTCTAGAAAATGTATATGTTGAATTAAAATGTTATAAAATTCAAAATTCAGTTCTTACTATTCATAATATCTAGTTTTAATAATATTTTAAAAGCATATCATTGTTTAGTGAAACTCGGTATTGCTTACGACGCAAGCTATCGAGGAAGGCCACGGTTGCATGTAAAGCAAGCCAAGCTAGTGTTGTGTGTAGTGAAAGATTCCTTTGATGATTTATATAACATAAAAACAAAATATTTCTCATAAAAGTCTCAGGTGTTACAGGATGTTCCCGCAGAACTCTGTTAGAGTTTCCTCACATGAAGAAGTCATGCCAAAACCCCACCTCGAGCTCCATTTAAATAGGAGAGGGAAAGGTGAGTTACACGTTGAAGAATTAATGAGGTTCATTAAAAGAATTAATGAACCAATTTTTATTCACAACAGTAGAGTTACACAGTTGATGAGTCAAGCCATTAATTGGATTAAAAAGTCACCTGTCCCACCACCACCACTCATCCGTTAGAGAAAAAGAAAATAAAATAACAATTACATGTTATTCTACTTTTCTATAAAAAAGTCCAAAAACTAAATTTTTCTCCTGACCTACTATGATCGAAGTGAATCTTACCCTAAGTGAATCCCAACATTGCGGATTCAACATTGCCCTCATATTTTTAATCCAAACTCCGGTTCAAAAGATAGAAAATGGTGCCTGCATGATTGCTGAACATACCTTAAAAAATGTTTAAAAATTCATTCCGGGCACACTGGGCCTCAGAATCATGCACCATAAATTTTTTCAGACTTTTAATAATCCCAAATAAATTAAAAAAAAGTTCATGGAATTTATTGGGTCTTTACATTATAAGTGTTTATTAATAATTATTAGTATTTTTTCTAATTATTAGTATTTATTAATAATTATTAGTATTTATTATAAATTATTAGTATTTATTATTAATTATTAGTATTTATTAATAATTATTAGTATTTATTACTAATTATTAGTATTTTTAACTATTTATAACTAATTATTAATATTTATTCCTAATTATTAGTATTTATTCCTAATTAATTCTATATATTTCTAATTATTACTAATTATTGCTAATTATTTCTAATTATTTCTAATTATTAGTAATTATTGCAAATTATTATTAATTAATGATAATTAATTCTAATTAATTCTATTTATTACAAATTATTACTAATTATGATTAATAATTACTAATTATTGCTATTTGTTATTAGTTATTACTAATTATTTCTATTTATCAGTAATTATTACTATTTATTAGTAATTATTACTAATTATTTCTATTTATTACTAATTATCAGTATTTGTTACTAATTATTAGTATTTGTTATTAATTATTAGTACTTGTTACTAATTATTAGTATTGGTTACTATTTTTTAAACAAATTTACTTTTTTTTACAATTTATTATTAATTATTACAATTTATTAGTAATTATTACTATTTATTAGTAATTATTTCTAATATTTAGTAATTATTAGTAATTATAGCTAAGTATTAGTATTTATTACTAATTACTACTATTTTTTACTATTTTTTACTAATTATTACTATTTATTCCTAATTATTTTTAATTACCTCTAATTATTACAAGTTAGCATTAATTAATATTAATTACTACTAATTACCGCTACTAATTACAAATTACTTCTAATTATTTATATTCATTAATAATCTTCGTTAATAATTCATAGTTACCACTAATTATTAAATATTAGAACTAATAATTTCAATTTATTACTACAAATAAATGCTGATAGCAAAACCATCTAAATCTAATTTAATTACAACTATTTAAAAATAATTAAAATTAATATAAAAATTTGAAATAAATATTAAATTAAATAAAACATAAATACCTTTAAACTTGATCTCTTATAGGTGTAGACGAATTCAAAATATGTTCATAAAAAAATTAACTCAGAGAAATTTTTACTCTAAAAATAGACTTTAGAAAGAGAGAGAAAGTAGGAATATATATAAAGAAGGAAAAAAACAGATGAGGGATATATAGGTTACATTATTTGTGACAAGACTATTTGTGACGGGACTCCCGTCGCAAATACCATCAGCCACATTAATTATTGTCTACGGTTAAAAACGAATTTGTGACAAGACTCGTTGTAAATAGTGACCTATTGACACACTATTTACGATTAGGGAATATCCCATCACAAATAGTATTTACCACCATCAGGTATTTGTGATGGGGGGAACCCCTCATTGAAAATACTATTCCCACAGTTTGGCACACAAACCATGCCAAACCTTTTGCGATGGGACCCCTTTTCCAGTTGAAAATAACTAATTATTTGCGACGGGTTTATGTCCCCATCGCAAATAATCTTTTCGACAGACTATTTGTGACGGGATCTATTCCCATTGCAAATAACTTGTTGCAAAAGGCCATTTTTTCCTTAGTGATTGGCATGCCTAGTTCTAACCTTGTAACTCTTTGAGTTGTGTCCTAGCCATTGGTTGTAGACTACGGGGAGAGGTTTCATGGATACATGAAATAATTATACCCAATTGATATATTATTCTTGTTCTGGTAATGATGGCTAGTACAGCTCAATCAAATTATGGGAGACATTTAATGATTTAATAAATTTATCAATAATGTTTAGAAAGTAATCATAATGAAAGTAATAATCTAAAAAATTTATCTTGTAGTATAAATGGTAAGTAATAAGAAAAACACGCTATGAATAGTATTGGTAAAATAAAATGTCTAAACTATCATTAATTTCCTAGATTATTATAGGTGCAAGCGCAAAGTACTATGATATTAGAAATTCAAGGTGATGGTATCCCCCATTCATGTTAAACCACCTCAGGAAGTGAGGATAAGAAAAAATATTATAGGAGGCTCATGTACGATTCTAATATTACATATTAATTCTTGATATTACATTTCTCTCAACAAATAATTTTTAGTTAAAAATGATTAATTTCCGATCAATGTTTATGTTTTGATCATAAACAAATAAGAAGAGCATTGTTTGTGCTTGTTTAATTAAATTATTGTTTAATTTTGTGATCATATATTTCAATATATTAATTCAAATTATGTTATTCTTATTTTATAGAGTTCCTTATAACAATTTAATCATATCCTTAGAAGTTATCTTGGGCCAATTCATCCAATTGATGGGTTATATGATCCACAGAAGAAGGCCCAACAAATATGATGAGAAAATTGGACCAGCTATAATGATAAAATTTATGCAATCAATCCAGAAGCCCAAATTTTATTAAACTCCATAATATTTTATTTATTATCCAAATTAATCATATATAAAAAATTCAATGTCCAAATAAACCAATAAAAGGGCCAATTTATCCATGAAATTATAGACCACCATTCTAGATGAGATTTAAAATGATCACACAGTCCATTCCTTTTCTTCTGATATAGAAAACAAATAGATCTGATCTTTTTTAGTGTGAAATCCAACATAGGATTCCAAATTTTTATAAAAAATGGTTTATATTGGAGGGAATATTCTTATTCAAAAATCCATTCACATTTCCACCTTCAAAAACATGTTGATAAAAATGTACCGTTGCACGTTTTTTAGTACAACAACCATAACGTTTTCTACCAGAGTCCATTGGATGCAAAATTTAGAGGCTATACTATAAACACACACACACACACAAACACACACACATATATATATTAATAATAATATATCTCCATTTTCTGCTGTATGATTTATCAAATATTCGATCCAACTTGATGGGACGATTTGGAATGCAAACAGCCCACCGCCACAGACTATAAATACATATCCTATTCTCCTTGAAAGGTGTAGGTATTTTAAAGAAAATAGGATAGTTTTCAAGGAAAATGGTTCTTCCAAACTATTGTGATGATCTTCCATGATCATATTTCTACTTGATATACCATTCCCCCATGCTTCTTTTGATTTACATTTTCATGCTTCTTCATTTGTAATCTTGAATGTATTTGTGTTGTAACTATGTTTTAATGAATGGTTTATTCTAATTATCAATTATTATCATCCACCCTCTGTTTTTTAATATTAATTTTTTTAAAATTGTAAAAATCATGTTTAAAATCACTCCATTTTTTTCTTTCTCATTTAATAGAAATACTTTATTGAATTCTCTTTATTGTTCGTGTGTGTGTTCAGCACACTACTCTTTTCTTTCCTTTTCTCTTCATTTTTTCTTAACTCATCATCATAAAAATCATAAAGTAGATTACTAAAAAAATCAATGGATGATTAAATCTGTCATTTTTGTGATTCCTAATTTGGGTTTGTTAAACGATTGACATATTTTTCTCGATTAATATTCTTTAAATTAATATTGTGTTTATTGAATATAAAATGTTATGGATTAATGAAATTTTTTGGTTGACATGTGTATTACATGTATTACCAGACCACAAATTAAACATGTGTTCCTGAAATATCGAACCTTCCAAAAAAAATAATTCATTGAGATCAATACCCTAGTTGAGAATGGGATTAACGACAAAAAAATTTGGAATTCCGTTCAAAAATAATATTTGAAGTAATTTTTATTTAATGAAATATATAGAAAAACTCAAGGATATGAAAAGAATAAATCCCTAATTATGAACTAAAAAAAATCATTATTATATTGTTAAATCAATCTTCGTTAATCAATTATTTCATCAAAGATCTACAAACAACCCCCCTCCCCCAATCATAAGACAATCAAAACAAAACTATTCGACTATTAAATAATTACCATCGCTAAGGATCTGAACCAAAGTTCAACTATACATATTAGCATAGCATTGGAACATTGAACAAGGTATATGTGACAATTTTACATGCTTTAAATGGCACATTTTTTAGGTATGGTGCAACTAGTAGTTGATAGTTTCTACTTTCATTAATAAAAAAACTCAAAGAAAACCTTTCCTTCATCATCCTTTCCAAACTTCTCTGAATATCCCATAACTTCCTAAACAATGCATCAATTTTGTTTTACGATAAAATTGACCGAACTCTTCCCCAAATTAGAAATACAATTAGAGATAATCAAATCACTCCAAATGATGTGAGACGCTCAGGGTGGCATGATCGTCCTCGTATAGGGTGGCAGATGAAGGATGTGGTTCACGAAAAAGGGGAAGATGATGGGTATGGATAGCGTATGCAAGTAGTTTATCAACTCTTTAATGAGAATGACCTACTACTTAGACAACACACTCAAGGGTGGGATGTGAACGCTAATCCACACAAAAACACACTTTGATTAAGGCGCGGAATTGGGGTATTTGTGATCTTGGATCACCAATCAAACTTGTATATTGACAATTCAAGAATACACAAGAGCAATGGGATAAACTGTGACAATTCTCACACAATGAAGAGAAACAATGAATAATCTCTTAATTAAATCTTGAATGACATACATGTTCCTTGGGGTGTCTATTTATAGCCAAGGGGTGGTACAATAGTCAAGGGTCTAATACCCTAAAGTCATAAAATCTAAACTAATTTGTTCCCTTAAATTAAAAAAGATAATGTTTACCAAACACTTTTAGAAAATTGGTACACAACATTCCAACTATTTCCAACAGGATTTGACTTTCAGTGCACAACACACTAGATTTTACTTTGCTGTCCAAAGATGCCATTTCTAGAATACTCCATGGGTGAAAGGCTTCCAAATTTGTGCAACCTTGTGGTATAATATTTAAGAATCATTTTTGGGCTTGAATAATTGAGATAATATGCCCATTTTATCTATCCATACAAGGAAAGATCCATTGGGCCTTTAATGAATCAAGATGGCAACCCATTGTAGCATTGAGCCTCTTTAATATCTCTCACGTCATTAAGCTTTGAAAATCCAACTCCTCCTCCCATGAAATAGACTTGGTTCCATTAACATGGTTCTCATCATCCTCCCCCTATTGAAAAGAAGTCCTCCTAAACTCTTCATCCTCTGCACCCAAAAAAGGAGAAAGATCATAAACATTGAAATTGGAACTTACACTATACTCACCTAGAAAATCTGTCTTGTAAGAATTGTTGTTAAGCTTATCGAGCATTTGAAAAGGCCCGTATCATCATGACATGAGTTTTTATTTCCACTTGTTGGGAAATCTCTCTTTTTTCATATGAATCTAGAACAATTCTCAAGGCTCAAACAACACTTGTTTATGACCCTTGTTTTCATAATCAACATATATCTGGGTCATCCGCTCGATATTTCTCCATGCCTTTTCATGGAGTTGTTTAATAAATTCATCACATGCTTTATCATCCATATTAGTTGCTTCCTATAAAGGAAAATGAACTAGATCAATATGGTCAAGAGGGTTACAACTGTAAACAATTTAAAAGGGAGAATATTGAGTGGTGGAGTACTTGGCCCTATTATATGTGAATTCCACATATGGTAGACACTCCCCCAAATTCATGAGATTCTTCCTGACAATTTTTCATAGAAGGTATGATAGTGTTTTATTCAACACCTCCATTTTCCCATCATTTTTTGGATGAAAAGTAGAAGAAAATAGTAACTTTGTACCCAGTTTAATCCACAAGGTCTTCCAAAAGTAACTAAGGAATTTTGTGTCGCGATTTGACACAATTGTCCTTGGAATTCCATGGAGTTTGACTATATCCTGAAAGAAGATTGTTGCAATTTTAGTGGCATCATCTATTCTGTGACAAGGAATAAAATATACCATTTTGGGAAACTGATCCACCACAACAAAAATGGAATTTGTCCCCCTCTTGGTCCTTGGTAACCCCATAATAAAGTCCATCGATATGTTCTCCCATGGTTTTTTAGGGATTGGTAAAGGAAGATATAATCCACGTGGGTTCAATTTGGATTTGTCTTTATGGAAAACAATAAACTTTCCAACAAAATTTTCAACATCTTTAGATATCCTAGGCCAATTTATATGCACAAAAAGAACACTTAAAGGTTTGGAAACACTAAAATGGCACATTAACCCACCAGAATGTGACTCCTTTAGTAAAAGTAAATGTATAGAGCAATTGGGAATACAAAGCTTATCAATCTGTAATAATAATTCATCATGTAAATACATCTTTTCCCAACTAACTCTAGGTTTTCAATATCCATATGGTTCACTAAAATCACTATTTGTAGCATATAATTCCAGAATTCATTCAAAACCAAGGAGTTTTGAATCCAACAAGGATAAAAGAGAATGTCTCCGTGAATGTGAATCTGCCATAGTATTTTCATTACCCTTTTTATGCTTGATAACATAAGGAAATGACTCAATGAATTCCATCCATCAAACATGTCTCTTATTTAGTTTATTTTGGCTCCAATGGTACTTAAGAGCCTCATGATCATAATGGATCACAAATTGTTTAGGCCAAAGATAATGTTTCCATATTTATAGAAATCTAAAAAATGCATAAAACTCTTTATAATATGTATCATAGTTTAGGGTGGGGAAATTTAACTTCTCACTAATGAAAACAATACGATTACCCTCTTGCATTAGTACTCCTCCTATTCCAATTCTGCTTGCATCACATTCAATTTCAAAGGTCTTATCAAAGTCTGGAAGTGCAAGTTGGGGGGGCATGAGTGAGTCTCTCCTTAAGTATATAAAAGGATTTCTCTTAATTTTTACCCCATTTAAAAGGAACATTATTCGTTGTAAATTCATTCAACGGTGCTTTTATTATGCTAATGTCCTTCAAAAATCCCTTGCAAAAACTAGCAATTCCATGAATACTTATTACCTTCCCAACAGAGGACGAAGTTGGAGATTCTTGTATTTCTTTTATCTTCTTAGAGTCAAATTCATCTCCATTCCCAATCACCAAAAATCCAAGGAAAAAAATATTATAGAGTAAAAAATCACACTTATTAATGATTCCAAACAAGTTTTCATTCCTTAACACCTCTAGGACTATTCTAAGGTGATATACATGTTCTTGAAAAGTCCTACTATACAATAGAATATCATCAAAGTAAAATACCACAAATTTTCCAATATATGAATATAAGAGATGACTCATTAACCTCATAAATGTTCTAGGTTCATTGGTGAGACCAAAGGGAATGACTAACCATTCATAAAGTCCATGGTTTGTCTTAATTGTAGTTTTCCACTCATCTTCGTCTTTCATCATAATTTGATGGTCGCCACTTATTAAATCAATTTTTGAGAAAATAGTTGAACCATTTAATTCATCTAGTGTATCATTGAACCTAGGGATAAGATGACGATGCTTGACTGTGACTGTAACGCCCCGACCCCATTTACCTAGAGTCGGTGCATTATTACATAACATTGGCATGATCACAAGAAAGATCAAATCTCGAAAGGCTGATTGGTTTAGTAGCCTTGGAAACACTAGATATATTCATAAAGTTTTACATTACATCATATAGTGAAAAACTACTACAACAACATATTGTCTCCATATTCCACCTTCATATCCCCACATAATATCCCTGCAGGTCATTCATAATTTACTTCTTCACTTCCTGGGAAAAATAAAACATAGAAAAGGGGTGACCTCAAATGCCCAGTAAGGATAACAATATAGAAGAAACATTCATAAATAAGAATAAATATTTAAGGCAATGTATAACTAAAACAAAAGCCTTTTAAACTTGAACTTCAACATAGTATGGAAAAAGTGAAATGAACTAATTCCATTTACTTATTCAAATGGATATTCTACTAATCTTATAATCACATGCAATATCAATAACCATTTTCATAATGATTGAATGCATAATGCCAGACTAGTATAACCACAAAGCCAAGGCCTCGTGCCAAGACTACAAATAAGATTTTTTCAAGGCCTTGTGCCAAGACACTTGTTTGTCTCATGAGACCTACTGATGCATCGAGGAGCAATAGCGGGCTCCACCCATCACATATTATGTCCAATGCATTCCCATATGAAAAGTTTTAAACATAACATAAACATTCGTATTAAAACTAGCATACAAAATGTCAATACTTTCACCATAAACTATGAATGGTATAAAAATAGCACATCCAAAGTCAAAAATATCACAAAACCTTTAATACAATATAGAAGGTTTGTATCATAATAAATCAACTTCAAATAAGCGTAAAATCCATCAAAGGATGTTGACATAGATGAAATCAATACTCTTTTTAGAGAAATATCTCTTTGTATTTTTGAAATCATTTAAGAGTCATATATTTATAAAATAAAACATTTTCTTTGAAAATATTCTTATAAGATTGTAAGGGAAGCTTCGACGATTTTATAACGGCGAAAAATAACCGCACCCGCCGTATAAGTTAAAAAAAATTCTTACCTTAATTCTGTCGAAAAGGTTAAATGCACCTTGTTTGGAAAACGACAGAATGATTCCTTTATAAAACTCTTATAAAAAGCAAAACAAGAGTATAAATGACTTTAACCCATATTCTTTTAAATATTAAAAATGTTTTCAAATACATTTTTAAGAAACATGGATGTGGATGATAAAGAGATCCCAGTAGATTATTACGTATAAACAACCTCAGATAATGACGAGATTGTGAAATAAACCTTACCTTGTACTTTTCCTTGGTTGGGGTAGGTTAACCTCTTGTATAATGATGAAGTAATTGTTATTAAATTATACAATAATCATATACATTCATATGATATCATATATGATCTTTTAAAATTGCTTTGTTAATAATATCTTAGTATTATCGTCGTTTCGGGTGTTAACTTACTTGTTTTCTTTTATATGTTTTGTTACATAAGCCATGTTTGTCATGTATATGTTGTATATTATTAATATACATAATTATATAAATTCCTTAAACATCATTTTTAAATCATCAAATGATAATTATACTTGAATGGATACGATGGAGAATGAATCTTATCGCGTTCGTGGAGACGGTAGTCCGTACGTACGCACGAGCGACAATATCATTCTTTTGATATTAAAATAATATATAAATGGATGGTATATCATATATACAGAATAATTAACATGTTATATTTATTATTTACATGAGTTACACATCATTATTATACCCATCCAAATAATAATATATTGAATAACAATTACACCACGACGTGGAGACGGTAAGCCGTACGTACGCACGTATGGTGACATGTTATTCAAAGGGTGGATAGAATACTGAATATGGTTGTACCATATTTATAATAACATCACAGTATATATATGATACTGGAGTTATTATTTTAGAATGGTAACAACAAAGGAAGAAGAAGTGGAAGAAGAAAGGAACTTGGAAAAGGGTGGTGAAATCATTACCTCTTCTTCGGGTTCTTCCTTTTGATTTGATCTAAAGGGCTCCTTAAGTTGTCTTTCTGATCAAACTAAGGCCTCTAGGTTGTATTGAGGGATGTTGGGAGAGTATTTGTGAAGAGTTTGGCCGAACCAAAAGGCTTTTAAGGTGTTAAGAAATGAGAAGGAGGAGTTCCCTTTTATAAGAGGGGTGAGGGGTACCTATGGAAAAGCTAGAAATATTAATTTATAATAAATTAATATTCGGTTTCTAATGAATCCAAAGTTGATTATTCAAAGGATAAGGTGGGGATAGGTCGAAAACCACTCAACCAATAGAATTTAGACAGGTTTGGGTACTTATATTAACCTTATCTTTAAGTATTAACTCTCAGTTAATTAGTTTCACTTTTACAATGTCTTTTTGTATTTTTATATTATATGGTTAATAAACTTACTATATAAATCCAAGAGACCCCAAGTGGTCCATTAATGATACACCTATCATGATATAAGTCTCTTGGCCGATCCTTAGATTTTTAGGAATTTAATATCAATTAATAATATAATATTTGTTTTAAAACTTCTTTTATGTCAATTTTGACACTATTCAATAGTTGATTTTTGTGAAACTCATAAAAGAATGAACTTAGAAAAAATTTAATTAAATCAATAATAATATGTCATATTATCCTAGAAAATTATTTTAATTCATTAAAAGTCTCAAATTATATTTATTTGGGTATTTATAATATCAATTATTTTAATTTTTCACTATTATGGTAATTACTGCATCATCATTGTGTCATAAATAAATTAACATCTGTAATCTCTAAAAATTATAAATAAAATATAATTAGGTATAAAATCTTTTTATCTTTATAATGTATATTTATAGTCAGAAATCAAACATATATAACCCTATGTAAAAAATATTTTTCTAAAAGATATATGCTTGTGTCATTTTTGTATTCATTTTAACTTAATTAAAATTAAGTGTCCCTATCAACTACAAGTGGCTCCATGGGGTCCCAAAATCGACCCAAATATGAATATGGTCGAAAATGTATGAACAAATGAGTCTAGGACACGTTTTATGGTAATTTAGTATTATTATAATATTATTTTTAACCCTTATTTACCGGATTTACCCTTTAACCATGGTAAATAAAATATTTACCGATGTAATTATTCAAAATGTCTAAAAATAAAAGTTACCTATTTAAACAATTTGAACATCCTGATTCCAAATATGGAATCCATTTTTCCAAATTCATCACACAGAAGTGGCAGAAATTAATTTAAAATTAATTCCCGTTGTTAAAACAAAAAGCGTGTTTTTAAGAGATAATAACTATCAAAAGATTGACACTTGTTTATGTCCGGTTTAATTGTAAAATTATGTCCAATGACCAAAATTATATTAAATGGTAAAATATATTCTAAATATACTTTAAAACCACTCAAATTCATAATTTATCACTATTAATTATTTTGATTAAAAAAGTTGTTTTTAATTAAAATTTAGTAATTTTCACTATTCTTCAAAATATTAAAGTTATCCGAAAAGTACCAAAATTTCACCTTAGGCTAAATTCGATATTCCGAATCCAAAAATGAAGGCCATTTTGAAATATAAAATATATATAATTTCAAAAAGTAGGCATTACTATTCATAACGGCTAGTTTGATTGGTTATGGTGTGTTAGAACTCAGTGTTGCGTACAACACATGCTATCACATTATTCAAAGAGAAGCGTACC
Source organism: Viscum album (assembly GCA_963277665.1). Lineage (NCBI taxonomy): Eukaryota > Viridiplantae > Streptophyta > Magnoliopsida > Santalales > Viscaceae > Viscum > Viscum album. The sequence continues at coordinate 875,964,434 of OY728153.1, read as the reverse complement.
GTAGAAGCTTGGGGTGTTACATTCTCCCCTCCTTCAAATAATTTTGTCCTTGAAATTTCTAGAATACATATCACATGAAAAGACTCGGGTGGTTCTTCATCATAAGTTCCTCGGGTTCCCACGTTGCCTCCTCCATCTTATGGTTTCTCCACAAAACTTTTACCAGATGCGTCATCCAGTTTCTCAGTACTTGTTCTCTCATATCAAGAATCCTGACGGGCTCTTCGCAATAAGACAGATCGGGTTCCAGTTCTAACTCCTCATAGGTGAGTACATGCGTTGGGTCAGGCATGTATTTCCTCAATAGAGATATGTGGAACACATCGTGAACTTTGAAGAGACTTGGCGGCATTGCCAATCGGTAAGCTACAACCCAAATTCGTTCTAGAATTTCGAAAGGTCCGATGTACCTGGGACTCAATTTACCTTTCTTACCAAAACGTATGACTCACTTCCATGGAGATACCTTCAGGAAAACATGATCACCGACTTGAAATTCCAAATCCTTCCTTCGATTATCGGCATAGCTCTTCTGCCTACTTTGAGCTGCATTGATGTGATTTTGGATTACCTTCACCTTTTCCATCGTTTACTCCACCAGTTCTAGACCTACAAGTTTCCTTTCACCAACGTCATCCCAATAGGTTGGTGTGCGACATCTCTTTCAATATAACGCTTCATATGGTTCCATCTGAATACTCAAATGGAATCTATTGTTATAGGAAAATTCTACCAGAGGTAAGTACTGATCCCATGTACCTTGAAAGTCAAGTGAGCAGGATCTCAACATTTCTTCTAAGGTTTGAATAGTCTGTTCTAATTGTCCGTCTGTCTGATGGTGGTAGGCAGTGCTCAAATGAAGTTCAGTATCCAGGGATTTCTGAAGACTATTCCAGAATATTGAAGTAAAACGGGGATCACGATCAGAAACAATCGATAGGGGTACTCCATGAAGTCTCACAACTTCATTAATATATAGTCTTCCTAGATGTTCTAGTGGTAGATCTTCTCTTATAGCAAGAAAATGTACTGACTTGGTAAGACGATCAACAATAACTCATATTGCATCATTCTTTCTAGGAGTCTTTGGTAGCCCCATGACAAATTCCATCGTAATATTGTCCCATTTCCACTCCGGTATGGGAAGAGGTTGCATGACTCTTCTAGGGTGTTTCCTTCCATCTTTCACTTGTTGACAAACCATACATCTTCATACAAAATCAGCAATCTCCCTCTTCATATTGTCCCACCAAAAATGTTCCTTCAAATCTCTATACATTTTGGTGCTCCCAGGGTGTATAGAGAAATTGGAACTATGAGCATTGTACAACAATTCCCTTTTAAGATCAGGTATATCGGGAACACAAAGTCTCTTCTCGAATTTCAAAATTCCATCTTCATACACAAAGTCTCTCAGTCTCCCATCATTCACAGCTTTAATCTTCTTTTGAAATTCTTCATCATCGGTCTGAGAACTCTTAATCCTTTCTAGTAAAGATGGTTTGGAAACCATTTGAAAAAGCATTGATGTTTCTCCTTCCCTGGTTATTCACATGTCCATCTTCACTAGATCCATGAAAATTGGATCCCTTTCAATTCTCATTTTGTTCAAAACTCCATGATCATTTCGGCTCAAAGCATCTGCCACCTTGTTTGCCTTCCCCGGGTGGTATTGTATCGTATAATCATAATCCTTGAGCAATTCAAGCCATCTCCTTTGCGTCATGTTGAGTTTTTTTTGTGAGAAAATATACTTCAAACACTCGTGATCAGTATAAATCTCACATTTTTCACCATAGAGGTAGTGCCTCTATATCTTCAAAGAAAAGATCACAGCTACTAACTCGAGATCATGAGTAGGATAGTTTTGTTCATTAATTTTCAAATGTCGTGATGCATAGGCAATAACCTTATCATTCTGCATAAGGCCAAAACCAAGTCCTTTCTTCGATGCATCACTATAAATAACGAACCCATCATTCCCCGATGGTAGAGTCAATATAGGAGCATTGACTAATATTCTCTTCATTTCTTCGAAACATTCTTCACACTCTTTTGTCCAAACAAATTTAACCCCTTTATGTGTGAGCTTCATTAATGGGTTAGCCAATCGGGAAAAATTCTGGAAGAAATGTCGATAATAACCTGAGAAGCCAATAAAACTACGTACCTCAGTTATACTCGTAGGTGCTGGCCATTCTTGGATTGCCTTGGTCTTAGAAGGATCGATAGAGATTCCATCTTTAGAGACAATATGGCCAAGAAAAGAAATCTCATGAAGCCAGAATTCACACATGATAAACTTTCCATATAATTCATGTCTTCTCAGAGTCTTCAGGATAATGCGCAAGTGGTTTTCATGATCTTCGTAGCATTTGGAGTATACTAAGATATCATCAATAAATACCACCACAAATTTATCGAGATAATCCTTGAAAACTATATTCATCAGATCCATGAATACAGAGGGTGCATTAGTCAATCCAAAAGGCATTACAGTAAACTCGTAATTCCTGTACCTGGTTCAAAATGATGTCTTCGGAATGTCTTCCTTTTTCACACACAACTGATGGTATCCAGATCGAAGGTCAATCTTTGGAATGTATTGAGCTCCATGCAGTTGGTCAAATAAATCATCAATGCATGGTAGGGGATACTTGTTCTTTATTGTTATAGCATTGATATCCCTGTAGTCGATACATAACCTCATAGATCTGTCTTTCTTTTTAACAAAAAGAACAGGGGCTCCCCATGGAGAAACACTAGGGCGAATAAATCCCTTATTACTCAATTCCTCTAGTTGTTTCTTTAGTTCAAATAAGTCTACAGTGGACATTCTATAAGGGGTCTTTGATATAGGCCTTGATCCAGGAATAAAATCAATGGAAAACTCAACTTCTCGTTCTGGAGGATGTCCAAGTAAATCTTCCGGAAATACATCTACAAATTCTTTCACAACAGGTACATCCTCTATTTGAACATTCCATTACTCACCCATAGTTATTTCATTCTCTTCCTCCCCAATAATTTAATTTAGTTGAGCTACTGGGGGTGGATCTAAATAAGAATTAGGTGGTGACAATTCTGCTCTAAAGATAAGGTGTTCCTTATCATCATAATCAAGAATCATAACCTCTTTCTTCTTACAATAAATCTTCACATCATAGTCCAAAAGCCAATCCATACCGAGGATTATATCAAACTCAATCATAGGTATGACGACGAGATCAGCAGATAAAGAACATTTATGTGCTCTAATGGGGACTGATTCACAAAACATTGTTGCAATTATACTTCCCTTAGGAGTTTTAACTGACAAATCCCTTGTTAAATCAAATTGGAAATATCTAATTTTCTTAGCAAACGGGGATGATATGAAACAATGCGATGATCCAGAATCAAATAATGCATTTGCTAAACTTGAGGAAACCATTAAATTACCTGCCACCACGTCTTTCGGAGCTTCTACCTCAGCAGTAGTGATAGCATAAACTTGTACTTGATCCCTTGGCCTTTTCTGAGGTAAGTTCTCCTAATTCTTAGGACATTCATTTGCATAATGCCCCATCTCCCTACTATTGTAGCACTGGACATTGGTAGATTCCTTCTTCCCCTTCCAATCACGAGCTTGGTGGCCTTTTTCACCACACTTGTAACAGACTCTCATTCCCTTCAAGCAAGTACTGGTGTGTTTCTTCCCACATTTACCACAGGATGGATATTCAACCTTTCCCTTCTTCCCCTTATTTCTATTCACAGATTGATCAGCAGGTCTCTTCTTCTCTTGCTTTGTTTTAAAGTCATAAGACTTAGAGAATTCCTTTTCGGTCTTGATAGCACATGAGACAATGTCTTTGTACGATGAAAAGGATTATGAGACTAATTCTCGTTGGAGAAATGGTTTCAACCCATAAAAGAAACGATCAATCTTACTTCTTGGGTTACGTATATAATCTTCAGCATACCTTGCTAACCTTTTAAAGTTAGCCTCATACTTTGTGACATTCTCATCCTCCTTTTCTCTCAGACTCAGAAAATGCCTTTCCATATCTGCTCGATGGTCGCAAGGAAAGTATTTTTCTAAAAACAGATCTTTGAACTCCCTCCATTCCATATTTGATACTTCATCATCTTCCTTCCTATTTTGAATCAATGACCACCATTGATCAGCAACTCCAATGAGGCGGTAAACTGCCATGATAACTTTTTCCTTTTCACTACTCCCCAAAGCCTGAAATATTTTCTCTAGGGAAAATATCCATTGCTCAGCTACTAATGGATTTGTACTCCCATTGAACGTTGTTGGTTGTTGCCTCATGAATCGATCTAACATTAATCCTCCACGCTGCGGATCAGGGTTCTCCATACGGGTAAGGCTATTATTCATAACCTGAGTGAGTTGTCCTAGTATGGTGATTAGCTGATCGGCACCAGTTGCATCACCAGCTCCACTATAATTATCTTGAGCCGGGGGGAAATCCCTACATGTAGTGCGTGCATTGATACGGTTTCCATTTCTTCCACTAGGCACCATTTCTAAACAATGGCATAAACTAGATCAGTTTGTGAATCCAAATACATAATCCCGTACTTATAAAACACTTAACATAAATTCAACTATTTATGGATATAATCCATAATCATAAGAATGTTTTCTTTGAGGAAGTGTATACTCATAAACCATTCATAATGATTTGTAAAGAGAATGAGAGTTATCCTAATCATATCCCCCAGGAGTGTCGTAACCAAGAGTGCAGCAAGGCCCGTTGTCGTGCCCCAGTTCCCGTTCGAGTCTATCTCAAAGCGGTGTTTTCGGGTTGTACCCCTAGGTACATCTGTGCCAGAGCCGCCTCTACCTGCTCGTATCCAGACAGGGTTGTATTGCTCAGAAAACTCACAAAATCTCTACAATACCAAAATTATAGGAAGTTCTTCTATTCTAATCCTCAAAGTTCATCTTAGGTCTACGTTCTCTAATCAGAGTTTATCTAAATCTAGCTTCCAATGTTTGTACTAAACTTCCTCTGATACCAACCGTAACACCCCGACCCCAGTTAACTAGAGTCAGTGCATTATTAAATAACATTGGCATGATCACAAGAAAGATCAAATCTCGAAAGACCGATTAGTTTAGTAGCCTTGGAAACACTAGATATATTCATACAGTTTTACATTACATCATAAAGTGAAAAAATACTACAACAACATATTGTATCCATATTCCACATTCATATCCCCACATAATATCCCTGCAGGTCATTCATAATTTACTTCTTCACTTCCTGGGAAAAATAAAACATAGAAAAGGGGTGAGCTCAAATGCCCAGTAAGGATAACAATATAGCAGAAACTTTCATAAATAAGAATAAATATTTAAGGAAATGTATAACTAAAACAAAAGCCTTTTAAACTTGAACTTCAACATAGTATGGAAAAAGTGAAATGAAATAATTCCATTTACTTATTCACATGGATATTCTACTAATCTAATAATCACATGCAATATCAATAACCACTTTCATAATGATGGAATGCATAATGCCAGACTATCATAACAGCATGGCCAAGACCTCGTGCCAAGACTACAAATAAGATTTTGTCAAGGCCTTGTTCCAAGACACTAGTTTGTCTCATGAGACCTACCGATGCATCGAGGAGCTATAGCGGGCTCCACCCATCACATATTAAGTCCAATGCATTCCCATATGAAAAGGTTTAAACATAACATAAACATTCGTATTAAAACTAGCATATGAAATGTCAATAATTTCACCATCAACTATTAATGGTATAAAAATACCACATCCACAGTCAAAAATATCACAAAACCTTCAATACAATATAGAAGTTTTGTATCATAATAAATAAACTTCAAATAAGCGTAAAATCCATCAAAGGATGTTGATATAGATGAAATCAAAACTCTTTTTAGAGAAATATCTCTTTCTATTTTTGAAATAATTTAAGAGTCATATATTTATAAAATAAAACATTTTCAATGAAAATATTCTTATAAGATTGTAAGGTAAGCTTCGATGATTTTATAACGGTGGAAAATAATCGCACCCTCCGTATAAGTTAAAAAAAACATTCTTACCTTAATTTTGTCGAAAAGGTTAAAAGCACCTTGTTTGGAAAATGATTGAAAGATTCCTTTATATAACTCTTATAAAAAGTCAAACAAGGGTATAAATGACTTTAACCGATATTATTTTAAATAGTAAATTTTTTTTGAAATACATTTTTAAGAAACATGGATGTGGATGATAAAGAGATCCCAGTAGATTATTACGTATAAACAACCGCGGATAATGAAGAGATTGTGAAATAACCCTTACCTTGTACTTTTCCTTGGTTGGGGTAGGTTAACCTCCTGTATAATGGTGAAATAATTGTTATTAAATTATACAAGAATCATATACATTCATATGATATCATATATGATCTTTTAACATTGCTTTGTTAATAATATCTTAGTATTATCGTCGTTTTGGGTGTTAACTTACTTGTTTTCTTTTATATGTTTTGTTACATAAGCCATGTTTTTCATTTATAGGTTGTATATTATTCATATACAGAATGATATCAAGTCCTTAAACATCATTTTTAAATCATCAAATGATAATTATACTTGAATGGATACGATGGAGAATGAATCTCATCGCGTTCGTGGAGACGGTAGTCCGTACGTACGCACGAGTGAAAATATCATTATTTTGATATTAAAATAATATATAAATGGATGGTATATCATATATACAGAATAATTAACATGTTATATTTATTATTTACATGAGTTACACATCATTATTATACCCATCCAAATAATAATATATTGAATATCAATTACACCACAACGTGGAGACGGTAAGCCGTACGTACGCATGTATGGTGACATGTTATTCAAAGGGTGGATATAATACTGAATATGGTTGTACCATATTTATAATAACATCACAGTATATATATGATACTGGAGTTATTATTTTAGAATGGTAACAACAAAGGAAGAAGAAGTGGAAGAAGAAAGGAAGTTGGAAAAGGGTGGTGAAATCATTGCCTCTTCTTCGGGTTCTTCCTTTTGATTTGATCTAAAGAGCTCCATAGATTGGATTTTGGATCAAACTAAGGCCTCTATGTTGTATTTAGGGTTGTTGATAGAGTATTTGGCAGAGTTTGGCTGAACCAAAAGGCATTTAAGGTGTGAATAAATGAGAAGGAGGATTGCCCTTTTATAAGAGGGGTGAGGGGTACCTTTGGAAAAGCTAGAAATATTAATTTATAATAAATTCATATTCGGTTTCTAATGGCTCCAAAGTTGATTCTTCAAAGGTTAAGGTGGGGATAGGTCTAAAACCACTCAAATAATAGAATTTAGACAGGTTTGGGTACTTATATTAACTTTATCTTTAAGTATTAACTCTAAGTTAATTAGTTTCACTTTTACAATCTCTCTTTGTATTTTTATATTATATGGTTAATAAAATTACTATATACATACAAGAGACCCCCAAGTGGTCCATTAATGATACACCTATCATGATATAAGTCTTTTGGCCGAACCTTAGATTTTTATGAATTTAATATCAATTAATAATATAATATTTGGTTTAAAAATTCTTTTATGTCAATTTTCACACTATTCAATAGTTGATTTTTGTGAAACTCATAACAGAATGATTACTTAGAAAAAATTTAATTAAATCAATCCTAATATGTCATATTATCCTATAAAACTATTTTAATTCATTAAAAGTCTAAAATTAAATTAATTTGGGTATTTATAATATCAATTATTTAAATTTGTCACTATTATGGTAATTACTGCATCATCATTGTATCATAAATAAATTAACATCTGTAATCTCTAAAAATTATAAATAAAATATAATTATTTAGTAAATCTGTTTATCTTTCTAATTAATATTTATAGTCAAAAATCCAACATATATAACCCTATGTAAAAATTGTTTTTCTAAAAGATATATGCTTGTGTCATTTTTGTATTCATTTTAACTTAATTAAAATTAAGTGTCCCTATCAACTACAAGTTGCTCCATGGGGTCCCAAAATCGACCCAAAGATGACTATGGTCGAACATGTATCAACCAATGAGGCTAGGATACGTTTTAGGGTAATTTAGTATTATTATAATATTATTTTTGAACCCTTATTTACCGGATTTACCCATTAACCATGGTAAATAAAATATTTACCGAAGTAATTATTCAAAATGTCGAAAAATAAAAGTTACCTATTTACACAATTTGAACATCCTGATTCCAAATATGGAATCCATTTTTTCAAATTCAACACAAAGAAGTGGCAGAAATTAATTTAAAATTAATTCCCGTTGTTAAAACAAAAAACGTGTTTTTAAGAGATAATAACTATCAAAAGATTGACACTTGTTTATGTCCGGTTTAATTGTAAAATTATGTCCAATTACCAAAATTATATTAAATGGCAAAAATATATTCTAAATATACTTTAAAACCACTCAAATTAATAATTTATCACTATTAATTATTTTGATTAAAAAAGTTGTTTTTAATTAAAATTTAGTAATTTTCACTATTCATCAAAATATTAATGTTATCCGAAATGTACAAAAATTTCACCTTAGGCTAAATTTGATATTCCGAATCGAAAAATGAAGTCCATTTTGAAATATAAAATATATATAATTTCAAAATGTAGGTATTACTATTCATAACGGCTAGTTTGATTGGTTATGGTGTGTTAGAACTCGGTGTTTCGTACAACACACGCTATCACATTATTCAAAGAGAAGCATACCGTAGAAGCTTGGGGTGTTACAGTGATATTATTGATTTCTCTATATTCAATACACATTCTCCAGGTTCCATCCATCTTTGGTACTAGAATCACTCATACCACACAAGGACTAAGGCTCTCTCTAACATATCCCACATCCAAAAACTGTTGAATTAGCCATTGAATCTCATTTTTCTCTTATGGGTTTGTGTGATATGCAGGGAGGTTTGGTAGTGATGCTCCAGGTATGAGGAAAATTTGATGCTCAATACCTCTAATGGGTGGAAGACCAGGTGGCACCTCTTCAGGAAACACATCATCAAATTCCTGCTACAATGACTCAAAAACATGTGGCAAAAGAGATGTTAAGTAAATAGTGTTCAACATCACCTTTTTGTACATAAGTACTAAGATATTTTGTTGAGAAATAAAAGCTTCCTTAACCTCACTCTTTTATTCCAACATCACAATTTTCACTCCTCTAAAATATTTTTTCCACTATATTTTTTTGCTCTCCATTTCCTTTCTTCTCTCATCATATATTTTCTCTCATTCTCTCATTTTTAATTTTCTCTCTTTTTTTTCCTCATTATTCATTTTTTTCTTTTCTCTAAAAATGTGATCTTCTGGAATTTGTTTTTGGGTCATGGGTTTGAGGGTTATAGGTTCCCCTCACAGTACAAAAGTGTGATGGTTCAATAAATTATCATGAGTAACACACCGATCATACTTCCACGGTGGACCCAACAGCAAGTGGAACGCCCTCATAGGAACAATGTCTCACAATACCTCATCCTTTTATTTACCAATGGAGAACAATACCTTCACCTATTTGGTAACCTTCAGCTCTCCACAATCAATCAAACACTGCATTCAATATGGATGTTGATTCTTCAAAGTATGAAGTCCCAATTTCTCTACTAACATTGTGCGCACTACATTACTACAGCTTACTCCATCAATAATAACACAACATACCTTCCCATTGATCTTACACCATTTATGGAAAAGGCTCTACTGCTTCTCTTTCTCACCCATGGTCATTTGTGCACTTAGAACTCCCCTAGTGACAAGAATCTCACCATATTCTGCAAACTCTCCACTATCAATTTCAGGATATTCTTCCTCCTCCTATTTTGACCTCTCTCAATTGGTCTCCGATTATTCATACTTGTTGATGGTCATGGTGCACTGGTTTGGAAACTCACAAGCAATGTGACCCCTTCCTTGACATTTGAAACACCTAATATCCTGATTCCTGGTTTGGTTAGCCTAAAATGTTGGTTTCTTAGGAGGAAGAATTTCCTTGTCACTTTTGCAATCAACCACCTCTTTGGCTTTTGATGGTTCTCCAACCTCCTTACTCATATTTCTCCATGGCGTGAAAGAGGTAGCGGGTTTCCTGATGTTGCTCTTCCTTTTAATTTGTTTCTCAATCTTGGTGGATTTATGGATCATATCTTTTATTTCCACATGGTGATACATCTCCACTTGATCGATAATCTCCCAATTGAGCCCATGTAAAAACCATGCCATGGTTTCCTCTAGATCATCCTCAAAATTTGATCAAATCATGGAAATTTTCATATCATTGTAGTATTCTTCTACAATCTTACTCCATTGGGTGAGGCATTGAAGTTTGTTGTGGAGATCTCTATGGTAATGTGTGGGAATAAACCGCTTCTGCATGACGAACTTCATGTCTTCCCAAATGTTTATGGGACTTCCACCATATCTAGTCCTCTCCTTTTGAACATGATACCACCATATTAATTCATAATCAATGAATTCAAGGGCTTAATGTTTTACCTTTTTCTCCTCAGACTTGATATGACATGAAAATACCTGCTCGATCTACATCTCCCACTCCATGTATTCTTCCGGATCGCATTTCCCTTGAAAAGAAGGGACCTTCACCTTGATCCCGCCAAGTAGGTCATCATCATGTTGTCTCCTTTTTCCTACTCTAGGTTGTTGGTACAACCTCCTACTTTGTGGGCCATCCTAAAAATCACCATCAAGGTTTTCCATCTCCTTCTACGTGATGTGGGGGTGACGGGGTGCTAGAGCTCACCGCTGGTTATCGTGGATCATCCAAGGGTTTGGTTGATTCTCCAGGTTATCAATCCTCTCATGTAGCACCTCCAACTTTTGATCAAGAAGTTTCTTGAAATGGCTCCCCAAATCTTGTAGTTGGAGTGGTGAAGCTTCTAGTGTGGGAGATCTACTTCGGCTTCTTTCATCACTAGTTTGAACAATTTTTTTCCACGATCTTTGGCCATAATATATTAAAAAACACAAACACACACCGGGGGGAACACAGAAAGTGATACACACTCACTCACACATGCGAGAGACACACACACACACACAAGATGTATACACTCACACACCCAAGGATACACACTCACACATGCAAGATATACACACTCTCACACAAAATATGTACACACGCACACACACAAAACAAGATGCACACACTCACACACACAAGATATTTTTTTCTTATTTCTCTACACTCTCAACACTCAATTCAAATTCCATGATCTTATGAAATATAATACCTTGTTTTGTGTTATCACTTGTCACAAATCCCTCCCAGATCAAGATTATGTTGAGGGCTAGTTTAACACAACCCGCTTGAGGGGGAAATGATAAAGGGTGAAAAGAGGGTAGCAAATGGATAAAGGTTGATTGGAAAAGGGGGTAGAAAGGTGGTATTTGGGTTTTTCCAAATTGTTAAAGATAAGAAATATTAATAACACTATATTCCAAATATAATATGGGGATGAAGAAAAATGATGGAGAAAGTGATGTATGGAAATGGAAAGTGCTAATAATGTAAAGCACGATGGTGAAGTAATTGTAACCTCTTTTTTTCTTTTTTTGTCAAATATCCCCAAAAAGTGTTTTGATTGGAGTTTTAAAGCACAATATGATGAACAAGGAGTAAGAAATTTTTTTTTAAATCTCTCAAAGGAAATGATGTGCTTAATTTTGAGAAGCTCAAAATGATGAGTTGAGAGAATATTTTCTTTTTATTTTTTTCAGATACCAATAACATATACCGAATTAAATGTGAAAAGAAGATGGATGAACAATCGACTCAATGTAAAAATATTTCAATCTTTCACAACAATGTCCAATTCTAGAGGTTTTCAAAGAAAATGTTTTTTTTGAATGGGTAGATAATAAGGAAATATGAGAAGGGCAATAGATATGTGGTATAAAAGAGGGTGATAGAATCCTATTGTGTCAATCGGCGCTCTAATACCAACTGATGTGAGACGCTCGGGGTGGCCCGATCATCATGGCATAGGGAGGCAGATGAAGGATGTGGTTTGGGAAAAACTGGAAGATGATGGGAATGGATAGAAGATTCAAATAGTCAATCAACACTATAAGGAGTACGACCTACTACTTAGACAACACACACAAGGGTGGGATGTGATATCCAATCCACACAACAACACACTTAGGTTGAGGCACAGAATTGGGGGATTTGTGATCTTGGATCACCAATATTACTTGTAGATTGACAAGGTAGGAATACACAAGAGAAAGGGGATAAACTGAGACAATCCTCACACAATAGAGAGAACCAATGTATAAGCTCTCAATTAAATCGTGAATTCCATACAAATGCCACGATGGAATCTATTTATAGGAAAGGGGGTGGTACAATACTCAAGGGTATACTACCATAAAGTAATAAAGGCTAAACTACTTTGTTACCTTAAATTCCAAAAGATAAATTATACCAATTACTTTTGGAAAAGTGGTACACAACTTTCCAACCATAGCCCACTGGATTTTACTTTGAGTGCATAGCCCACCAGATTTGACTTTGGTGTCCAAAGATTCCATTTCTAGAATACTCCAAGGGGAAAGCTTCCAAATTATTATGACCATGTGGTCTAAGCATTAACCATCATGTTTGGTCTTGAATAAGTGACATAATAGTCCTATTTTCTCCATCCATGCAAGGAAAGATCCATTGGGCCATTAATGAAGCAAGATGGGCACCCATTGTAGCATTGCGCCCCTTATATCTCTCTCACATAATTGGTCCTTGCAAATCCAACTCCTCCTCCCACACAATCGACTTGGTGCCTTTAGCATGGTTCTCATCACCAGACCCATTCATTGTCCATCCGGTTGATATAGATATGGATAATCCAAGGTAAAAAATCTTAAAAGAACTCACTCCACCTGATATGAATTACCAACCTTTTGGTATTAAATATCCAAATATTGAGGATGATTTTGAACTCATATTAGGTTTGATTAATCTTCTAACTCATTTCCATGGGCTATCCAGTGATGATCCACATATTCATCACAATGAGTTCCAAGTTGTGTGCTCTACCATGTATCCTCAAGGGGTTTCTGAAGAACAAAACAAGATTTTAGCATTCCCTTTCTCCCTACATGACTCGTCTATGTCATGGATCTACTACCTCCCTCCTGGTTCCATAACCACATGTAATGAAATGGAGTGACACTTCTTAGAAAAATTCTTTCATACTCTACATATAGTGTCTATATGAAAGGAAATAAGTGGTATCACTCAATTCCCTAATGAATCTCTCCATGAGTACTGGGAGAAGTTCAAATAGATTTTAAAAAACATCCCACATAAAAAAATACTTGAAAAACCCTTACATAAATACTTCTAGGATGGGTTATTGGATATAGAGATAACACTCATTAATGCCACAAGTGGTGGTTATCTTGTTGAAAAAATTCCTGTAGATGCAAGATATTTTATAAGAAGAATGGCTGCAAACTTGAAGAAATTCTATACTCGAGCATATACTCATGTCAAACAAGTCCATGAGAATATATCCAAAGACCCTAAAAATATGACTAAGTGGATGAATGAACTTATAAGTCTTGTGAGACATCTAACGATGGATAAAAAATCTCGAACCTCATCTTCTCTACAACCTCATTTTCCTATACCTAATAAGAATTGTTGAATCTACAACTCACCAACACATCCAATTGAAACTTCTCTAGAACTTCAAGATGAACCATCTGATTCATATATTTCAATGTAGATCAATACAAAATCTTCTAAAAGGAACACTAACCTTCAATAATTAGGTTAGTTCAATATAAACTTCAACTAACCCACTCTGATCCCTTCTCTTCAACTTATAACACAGACTAGAGGTATGATAATCCAGTTTCTCATCCCCCTCAGTCCCCCCCGAAAATCCAAACAAATTATAATATATTTAAGGTGGTATTAAATTCAAAAAACCTAATCCTTTTTTTCCTCAACCTCAATGGATAAATCCTTCTCTTTCTTCACCTCGATTCCACTATCCTAATGAGCTTTCCCAATTCCCAATCCAATACAAGAACTTTACCAAGAACCAAAATCAAGGTAATCACAATACTATACATTTCTCTTCTTCCAAGAAACCCTGGAAAATCATTTTGGAAGATATTACCTTGTTCAATCATTATATCCTTAAAACATTAAAACCCTAATTGGAAAAATTACATTCCCCCTTATCCAGCAGCAACAATCTTCTTCTTCTCAACTCCCAACTCAACTATTGCCTAACCCCAAGGGTAATGTAAGTGAAATTTCACATTGATCATAAAAAAAATTTCTATACCTCATGATGGATCCTAAAATTAACCATTTAATTTTGTTCTTGAAAATGAAAAGTATGAAATATAGAAAAAGAACATGAAGCCAATCCCTCGCCTACTTCCATTCCCATAGGAAAATCAATTCTCTTTTCTCAAGATTTATCTAAGAAAGGGATTCATTTGAACCCAATCCTAAAATACTAGACAGGTTTAGATATGTTTATATAAACAATACCATCCTAGATGTCATCAAACAAATACTTAATTATGAAATGTTTCTTAAGTAATTTTGCACCCATAAGAGGCAACTTCAGACCATTGAGACTATTTCAACCTAGTAGTCTATACCCATGAAGTTAAAAGATCCAGGGACCATTACGATTTCATGTCAAATAGGGAGTTCCGACATTGATGATGCACTCATAGACTTAGGACACTCGATAAATTTCATGCCCAAATATATATTCTCCAAACTTATTCTTGGTCCCTTGAACCAAACAGGTGTTATTATCTAGTTATCCATTTGAAGAACAACTAGCCTTGAGGGAAACAATAAGGATCTCTTTGTCTGAGTAAATGATGTTATCTTCCCAGCTGATATCTTTGTCCTTGACATGGAAGGTGAGATGAACTCTTTTCAATCTCCCCTAATTCTAAGAAGAACATTCCTCCTGAATAATAGAACTAAGATTGCTATCCATGAGAGATTTTTATCCATGTAATTTAGTGAACAACTATTCAAGTTTAAAAAAAAATAATACATGAGATACCCATCCAAGGATCACTCTATCTTCTCAGTCCATGCTTCTGAGGACACTTATGAGAGTGGATTCACCCCCATTTAATCATGTTCATCATTATGTAATGATAAATTATCTTGTGATATTTTCACCACGATAAACCAAGTCATAAATGGAAAAGTGGATGTTGGAATATCATTGATAGACCCCATCAATATAAAGGATATTGAAAACTCTCTTGAATCCCATATAAAATCTGATGTCAACTATTCAACCTTAAATAGTATTGAGGAATGTGAATCCAAACCAAATGAAGTTCGTTATTCCATCCCTGAGTTGTCTAGGCCACTATTGAAATATGATAATTATTTTAAACCTCTTCCTTAACACCTGAAATATGAATTCATTTTCCATGATAATTGTCATCATGCCATTGTATTTTCCACACTTATATAAACCGAGGAGTCCAAACTTTTTCGAGAGTTAGAGGAATATAAAAATCCCTTTTTTGGAACATAGAGGACATATCGATAATCAAACATACCCTTTTCATGCATCACCTGCATCTTTATGACTCATGCAAACAAGTTAGATAACCATAAAGAAGACTCAATCTAGTCATACATTAGGTAGTTCTAGAATATATCATCAAAACTCTTCAAGATGGTATACCTGCACAATTTCTGATAGTGAATGGGTTAGTAGATTCAAGTTGTTCTTAAGAAGGGTTGGATAACTATTTTCACATATGAACATAGATAGGTGGTCAAAATTCATGTGAAAAAATGGAGCGTGTGAATAAATTATCAGAAATTGAATGTTGAAACAAGAAAAGTTCACTGCACTCCTTTATTCCTTGATCAAATGATAAAATGATTAGATAGAAATTCACATTATTGATTTATTGATGGATACATTGGCTACTTCCACATAAAAATAGCACCTCATAACCAAGAAAATAATAAATTCACATTCCCCTTTAGAACATATGCATATTGGATAATTCCTTTTGGCCTTTGAAGTTATCCTATAACATTCCAGAGTTGTATGATGAGTATCTTTTCTAAATTCATTGGGAATTTCATAGAGAACTTCATGGATTAATCACCATTTATGGTGAGTCATTTTAATTCTTCTCTCATTCAATCCCTCTAGTCCATAAAAAATGTGTCAAATATAACATTGTGATGAATTTTGAAAAATGTCACTTCATGGTTGTAACACCCAAAGATTTCAAAGTATGTTATCTCTTTAATGTAATTCAATAGCTTGCGCTACATGCAACACTGAGTTCAAGCGCATCACGACATATCAAACTAGCAATTTTAAAAGTCGGTATGAATAGTATAACCAAATTTTGAATTTTATATATACCATATATAATTTTAACTTTAATATTTTTTTATTATTAGACATAATATAAGGAGAAATTCAATTTTTTAGAGAGAAGAAGTATTTTTTTTAAAATGCAGATTTCCGCCTTTTAATGGAAAACCCTTTTTAAATCCAACATTTGACACCATTATATATTCAATTTAATGAAATAAAATTAATATTTAGAAGAATGAAGTAAATATTTATTTTGGATAAATCTTTGGTACTTTTTTGATAACTTTCATATTATGATGAATAATGAAAAATGCTAAATTTTAATTGAAAACAACTTTTTTGATCAAAATAATTTATAGTGATAAATTATTAATTTGAGTGGATTTAAAGTATAATAAGATTATATTTTTATGATTTAATATAATTTAGGTCATTTTTAGTAATTTTACATTTAAATTTGACATAAAAACATGTCAATCATTTCATAGTTTTTACTTCTTAAAAACCCTCTTTCTAGTTTTGACAACGACAATTAATTTTAAATTAATTAATGAAACTCCTATGTTTTTAATTTGGTAAAATAGAAATCATATTTGAATTTTTAATGTCAAAATTAGAATGGGGTGAATTTTAGGTATTTTTCAGAAAACTTTGAATTTTTGATGAATAATGGAAAATAACGCGTTATTGTTTAAAACCGAATTTCATTTAAATAGTAATTATTTTTTATTTAAATTTATTTTAAAGTAAAAATAGATACATAATACCTATAGTAGTATAATTAAATTTGTTGGAGTCATTTTATAATAATATTAGATATATAATATTTTATTGAACTTTTTAACGTCTTTTACCCACCTTCTAGGCACATTTGCAAATTTGCACAAAATGTAATTGTACTACTTCAATGAATTTAATTTCAAAAATCCAAGAAACATGGTTGATATCATTAAGTAAAATGTGGTTAAATAGGGTGAAAATAATTTTTGGTGAATATGTTTATTTAGACAAAAATCAACCTTATGAATAAAATATGATCCCTTTGATGCACTTGTATTAGATTAGGACATTTATTAATATTTAATTTAAAGAAGAGTTAAAAGTTTTAAATTCGGAGTTTAATAACTAAAACATTTTTAATATAAATGTATACATAAGATAAATTCAACTATAAATATTCATTAGAAAGATAAAGAAATTTCCTACATCATGGTATTTTATTTATAATTTTTAGACATTAAATAATTAAATTTATTTAAGACACAATGATGATGCAGTAATTACCTTATTAATTAAAGATTAAAATAACTAATATTATAAATATCAAAATAATTGTAAATTGAGTATTTTGAGGAATTACAATAATATTATTGGTAAATATGTCATTTTAGGGTTAAGTTAATGTAATTTTTTGAAGTAATAATGTCTTTTTGACTATCACAAGAACCAAATACTAAATAGTGTCAAAATTGACATAAATGAGTATTGAAAACAAATACTATCATATTAAATGATATAATATTTATAAAAATATAAGATTCAGCTAAAGGACTTATATAATTATATATATGTCATCAATTTACCACTTTATGTTCTATTGGCATTTTATATTATGTTTATTAACCATGTAATATAAAAATACAAGAAGACATGTTAAATGTTAAACTTTTTAACTACGGGTTAAATCTAAAATATAATATTAATATAGTGACCTAAACTTGTCTAAAACCTATTGGTTGTGAGTATTTAGACCCATACCCACCTTATCCTAGAAATAAGTCCATTTGGATCTATTAGAAACTGAAAATGAGTTTATAATATAAAAATATTTCAAACTTTTCCTAAAGTGACCCTCACCTCTCTTATAAAAAGGTACTTCCCCTTCTCTTAATTTCACACCACAAAAGCCATTTTTCTCGGCCAACACATGCTTAAATATCCTCCCAACTACCCTCAATGCATCCTAGAGGACTTAATTTGATCATAAATCCGGCCTAAGGATCCACTTTGTTAAAATAAAAAGGAAGAACTCGAAGAAGAGGTAGTTATTTCATCACCTCTTTCAAAGTTCTATTCTTATTCCACTTCCTCTTTCTTTGTTTTATCCAAAAAAAAATAATAAATACAGTACCTTATACATAATATGATGTTATTATAAATATGGTACAACCCTATTTATTATTCTTTCCATCCTATGAATTACAAAGTCTCCATCCGTGGGTACGTACGGCTTACCGTCTCCACGTCATGGTGTAGTTTTTTATTCAATACTTCATTATTTGGATGACTATAATAACGAGTATAATTAATGTCAATAATAAATATAACATGTTAATAATTATTTATATACAATATACCATCAAATTACATATTATTTCACCATCAATAGAATGATATCATCACTTGTGCGTATGTACGGCTTACCGTCTCCACGGCGCGATGCGATTTATTTCCACGTTCACTAGTCAACGATGATTATAAATATATATATTATTAACAAGTATGAAATATATGAAATAATAATTATATTGTGTATATATATGTATATTTACATATATCTCATTCACTTAATTCTGTTCAATACCATATGAAAACAGAAACGGCGTTTATGAGTACGTACGGCCTACCGTCTCCATAAACGGTGTTTTCCATTTCAAATATCAATCTATTATGCATGATTATATTCTGAATATATATGATACATAAATAATTTTTTATATTCTGGAATCAATTAATTCATTATATAAGTTATACGATCAAGAATAACAATTTAAAACATGTATGATATAGAATGTGATTATTACCCGAAATGTAATTTTAATATAGAAATTATTATTAAATTGGTAGTATAAATCCATAAATGAATAATCTATGATGTAATAAATATAAATATGGTTCTTTTATAACTGAATAACATACTATGGTCATTCTATATGAGGTTAAACATACCCCCGACCAAAAGAATGTACAAGTTAAGGGTTATTTCCTCAATCTCATTATTTTATGAGATGGTTTATCTATAATTATCTACTGGGACATATTTAACATCTATGTCAATGTTTCATTAAAATGTTTTAAAATTTAATCTTTTAAGGATTAATGGAAGTTACTCTTTAAATATATCATCATTTTAAATTTTTTAACGATTTATTCTTTTAAACCTTTCTCATTAATGTCCGTGTTTTAAAAATAGTTTTATAAATTTATTTATATGAACATAAAGGTTTTAAAATTAAAATTCCTTTCACAAGTTTCAAATTAGTATGTGACGCTTTGATTCAAAATTCTATTCAAATTAACATCTTTGATACATAGTGTGACTTTTAAATGTTTTCAAGAAAAGGGGATATTTCTCTCAAATAGTTTTTCTGATTTTTTTCATCTATGTCAATATCCTTCATTGTATTTTATTCATGATTGATGTTGATTTACTATAATAAAAATTTTTATATTGTATTGAATGAGTTATTATATGTTTGACTGTGTATGTTCTATTTTTATACCATTCATGGTTTATAGTTAAAGTATTGTCATTTCGTAAGCTCGTTTTAGTATGAATATTTATGTTATGTTACAATATTTTATTATAAGGAATGAATTGGACTTAGTAAGTGAACGGTGGGGACCCATATATCCCCTCCATGCATCGGTAGGTATCATGAGACAAATTAGTGTCTTGGCACAAGGCCTTGATAAAAATTCTTACTTTTGGTCTTGGCACAGGGACTTGACTATATGGTTATGATGTCTGGCATTATGCATTCCCTCATTATGAAATTGGTTATTACATGGGATTATTTGACAAGTATAATATCCATGTGCATATTTATATGGTAATGTTTGATTTATTTCTTCCATATTATGTTCAATTTTATGTTTAAAAGGATTTTTTTATTACATATCTTCCCTTAAATGATTATAGCTTCCCCTAAATTATTTACCCTTACTGGAATCTAAGCTCACCCTTTTCTTATGTTTTATTTTCCCAGGATTCCAAGAATGTTATTAGGATTTATATATAGGTTTATGCTAGGGGAATAATGTCATTTTCAAAAGATTATTTGTACAATGTTTTATGTTATAAATTGTAATGTGAAGTTTATGTATGTAATCTATTTTGCAAGACAGCTAAACTAAACAGTCCTTCGGGACGTGATTCCTTGTAATAATGCTAATGTATTAATATAATGTAGTTGCTCTGGGATTCTAGGGTCAGGGCATTATAGTTGGTATTAGAGGAAGTTCAGAAATAACCTTGGAAATTAGATTTAGATAAACTATGTTTAGAAATAATTACCCTAAGATAGAAATTGAGGATTAGTATTGAATAATATCCAAACAAATTTGTAATGTAGCTATTATGTGGGTTTTACAAGAAATAAATCTCTTCCTAGGTACTAAAAGTGGATGTGGTTCTGGAAAAGATGTACCTAGGAGTGAAAACTTTGACAAGGAGTTTTAGGCATGAGTCGGGGTATCCTGGTACACAAAAATGAGCCTTACTATGTACCTGATTTGACACTCCAAGGTGATATGGTTAGGATAATTCACATTTTCTTTACAAACCATTATAAAGGTTTTGTGAGTAAATTTGTTAGTAAAGAAACCTTTTTCATGATTATGATACTAGATGTGTGAAACTATTCAATCAATTTTGAGATTTTTTTAGTTTTTGGATTATAAATTATGATATAACATAACCTAGTGTATGTTTTCATTTAGAAATGGCGTCTAGTAGAAGGAATGAGAACTCCAGTAATACACATGTCCCAAATAGTAAGAAGGATATTATATTTCATGGTCTTAAGCCAAAATTTCGAAGGGAAATATCCTCCCATGTATTCTCATCATATGAATAAATAGTATGATGTGTTAATAAGATAAGTAAAGAATTATCTAAGTCCTATAGATTTGGAGGTAAGTAAGAAAAGAGGATGGAAGAGAGAAATATAGATAAAGGTAATAAGGGAAATAAGGATTTTCCCATATGTGATAACTGTGGAAAGAATCACCATGGTAAATTCTTGAAGGGAATGGGAGTATGTTATAAGTGTGGGGGAAAAAGGACACCACATTTTGGATTGTGAGGGTAAGAAAAAGTTTCAAATATAAAATGCTTCATCTACAAGGAGTTGGGACACTACATGAATCAATTTCCAAATCATCAGAGTATACCCCAAATGATGCTATTGGATAATAATCAAGTTATGATACTACCGCAGACGAATATAATGATTACTATTCTTAATTTGTTATTAAATATTTGTGTAATTTGAGTATTGTATTAATTATATACAATTTATAAGAATTCTAGAGTATATAAGGGTTGTACTGCAGTATTATTTCATTAAGGATTTGAGATTGTTTGGTACCAAAAAAAGTGACTTAATAGCTGGTTAATCTTTTTAAAAAATGTATGGTTGAGAGTATGATAAACCTTAATACGGTCCTGATACTGAGGTAGTGACTTTGTAATAAGAGATAATTGAGTTCGATAATGTATATTAGATATTATTGAGTACCTTGTAATTAATTAATGTTTTTTTTATTCCATCATTATTAGAGATTACTACATTTTTGGATTTAAGGAGTATATTCAGTATTCTATGTTTTACAAAAGGAATAAGGAATACTTATTCAAATATGGTGTTATGCTAATTTAGGTTGTTACCATATTTTAATAGAATACTTGATGAAGGTATTCACATGTTATTATGTGATAAAATAGATCTTAATTATGTTTTGTGGACCTTCCTTATAAATTTCTGGACTATGATTTTTGACACAAGTATTTTGTATAACTCTACAGGTTGGAATTGAGTAAGTTGAACACTAGATATTTTGTTTGAGGTTAAAGTATTATTTATTGAATAATTTGACCAAAATTTTTGGTTTTTAGTAAATATTTATAAAATTAAGGGAATACTTCTGGACCTTATTATTTATCAAATGTGCTTCAGGCATAAAAAATCAATTTTGAGCATTCATTTCCTAGTGAAATGGATGAAGTGAAAAAAGATCAAAGCACAACCAAATGATGAGAATATGATTATGATAGGTAATTAAATCAATTATGTTTTCTTGAGTTCTTATCTTGATAGTAAATTAATCCCTCCTCTTCAAGAAAAAAAGTATCTAAAAAAATGTGTTATCCCAATACCTTATGTTTTGTTGAACCGATGATGCATTAAATCATCATAGATTGATGGCTTTGAGGCCCTGAATTTTACATCTATTGTTCACTTGTTTTTGATTGATGAAATCAAAAACTACCTATAAATATTTACATTTTTCCTCTAATAATGGGTCTATAATTTCCATCAATGTTATCCTATTCTAAACCCTAATTTTGTGGTGACTTTTTTATTTCCTTTTCCCGCTTATTATGACTAAATTTTATTAACCATATTTCTGATGTGGGTTTTCCACAAAGTTATTTTCTATATTCATCAATTTTTTTCGAAAAACTATTTCAAATTGAGAGGAATAAATTTATTTAATTAGGTTAGATTGTAACACCCCAATATTTCATAGTATGTTATCTCTATAAATTAATTCAATAGCTTCCGCTACACGCAACACCGAGTTCAAACACATCATTACCAATCAAAATAGCCATTTAAAAAGTGGGTATGAGTAGTATTAACCACAATTTGAAGTATATATATATCCTATATAATTTAAACATTCATATTTTGTGTTTATTAGACATAATATAATAGAAAATTCAATTTTTTAGATAAAAGAAGTATTTTTCAAAAAATGTAGTTTTCCACTTTTTTAATTGAAAACACTTTTTAAATCCAATATTTGAGACTTTTATATATTAAATTTAATGAAATAGAATTCTTATTTATAATAAGGAAATAAAAATTTAGTTTGGATAAATTTTTGGTACTTTTCTGATAACTTTCATATTTTAATGAATAATGAAAAATAAGAACTTTTAATTGAAAACAACTTTTTTAATCAAAATAATTTATAGTGTTAAATTATTCATTTGACTGTTTTTAAAAGGTAATGAGATTATAATTTTATCATTTAATATAATTTTGTTCATTTTGAGTAATTTCACATTTAAATTATATATAAACACATGTCAATCTTTTGATAGTTTCTACTTCTTAAAACCACGCTTCCTAGTTTTGACAATGGGAATTAATTTCAAATTAATAAATAAAACTCCTATGTTTATAATTTTAAAAAATATAAATAATTTTTGAATTTTGAATATAAAAATTAGATTTGAGTGGATTTTATGTATTTTTTGGAAAACTTTTAATATTTGATGAATAAGGAGAAATGCGTTATTGTTTAAAACTGACTTTTATTTAAATAATTATTATTTTTTATTTAAATAAATTTTAAAGTCCAAATAGATACATAATACCTATATTAGTCTTATTTAATTCAATGGATTCATTTTATAATAATATTAGATATATAAATTTTTATTGAACTTTTTAACGTCTTTTACCCACCTTCTAGGCACATTTTCCAATTTGCATAAAACGTAATTTTACCACTTCTGTGAATTGAATTTAAAAAATCCAAGAAACACAATTTATATCAGTAAGTAAATTTTGGTTCAATAAGATGAAAATTATTTTTGGTGTATAGTATCTTTTGAATTTTATTTACCAGAGTTCAAATTAAATAGGGTAATTAAAGGTAAAAATGATATTATAATTACCCTAACACATGTCCTAATTCCATTGGATACGTTTATTTAGAAAAAAATAAACCATAGGAATAAAATATGATCCCTTTTATCCACATGGATTATATTAGGACATTTATTATTATTTTATTTAAAGAAGTGCTCAAAGTGTTAAATTCAATGTTTAATAACTAAACCATTTTTAATATAGGGTAATACATAAGATAAATTAAACTAAAAATATTCATTATAAATATAAAAATATTTCCTAAATCATGGTATTTTATTGATAATTTATATAAATTAAATAATTATATTTATTTATGACACAATAATGATGTAGTAATTACCTTATTAATGAAAGATTAAAATAACTGATATTATAAATATACAAATAAATTTAAATTAAGTCTTTAGTTGAATTAAAATAATTTCATAGGTTAATATGCCATATTAGGGTTAATTTAATGTATTTTTTTTGATGTAATAATGTTTTGTTGACCTTCACAAAAACTAGATACTAAATAGTGTCAAAATTGACTTAAATGAGTATTTAAAACAAACACTATATTATTAAATGATTTAATATTTCTAAAAATATAAGGTTTAACCAAATGAATTATATAATTATATATATTTCATTAATTAACCACTTTATGTGGTATTGGAATTTTATAGTATGTTTATTAACCATGTAATATAAAAATACAAGAAGACATGTTAAATGTTAAACTATTTAACTAAGGGTTAAATCTAAAAGATAAGATAAATATGGTGACCTAAGCTTGTCTAAAACCAATTGGTTGAGATTACATAGGCCCATACCCTCTTTATCCTCAAAATAAATCCATTTTTAGATATTAGAAACTAAAAATGAGTTTATAATAAAAATAATATTTCATACTTTTCCTAAAGTGACCCTCACTTCTCTTATAAAAAGGTACTTCCCCTTCTCTTAATTTCACACCACCAAAGCCATTTGTCTTGAACAACCCCTACTCAAATATCCTTCCAATTACCCAAAATTCATCCTAGAAACCTTAATTTTATCTAAAATCTTGTCTAAGGATCCCTTTCATTCAAATAAATAAGAAGAAGTTGATGAAGATGTAATTATTTCATCACCTCTTTCAAAGTTCTTTTCTTCTTCCACTTCCTCTTTCTTTGTTGTTTCCATAAAAAAAATATAACTCCCATAACTTATACATAATGTGAGGTTATTTTAAATATGGTAAATCTATATTCATTATTCTATCTATCCTATGAATGACAAAGTCACTATACGTGCTTGCGTACGGCTTGCCATCTCCATGTCGTGGTGTAGTTTATTATTCAACACTTCATTATTTGGATGGGTATAATAATAAGTATAATTGATTTAAATAATATATATAACATGTTAATGATTATTTATATACAATATTCCATCCAATTACATACTATTTCACTATCAATATAATGATATCATTGCTCGTGCGTACGTACGACTTACCATCTCCCCGACGCGATGAGATTCATCTCCACGTTCACCATTCAACGATGATTATAAATATATATATTATTAATAAGTATGAAATATATGAAATAAAAATTCTATTAGAAATATATATATATATATATTTGTGTATGTATTTACATATATCTTATTCACTTACTTCAATTCAATACGATAGGAAAACGGAAACGACGTTTATGCATACATACAACCTACCGTATCCATAAACGGTGTTTTCCATTTCATATATCAATCTATTATGCATGATTATATTCTGAATATATATAATACATAAATAATTTTCTATATTCTGGGATCAATTAAATCATGACATAAGTTGTAAGATCAATAATAACAAGTTAAAACACATATGATAAAGAAAGCGATTATTACCCGAAATGTTATTTTAACTTAGAAATTACTATTAAATGGGTAGTATAAAACTATAAATGAATCAAGTATGATATCATAAATATGTATATGTTTATTTTATAATTTAATAACATACTATGGTCATTATAAAGGAGGGTTAACGTACCATCAACCAAAAGAAAGTACAAGGTAATTGTTAATTCCTCAATCTCATTATTATTTGAGATTATTTATCTGTAAGTATCTACTATGACATATTTATCATCTCTGTCTATGTTTCAATAAAATATTTTAAAAACTAATCTGTTAAGGTTTAATGGAAGATAATCTTTAAATATATCACCATTTTAAATGTTTTTAAAGATTTATTCTTCTCAATCTTTCTCATTAATGTCAATGTTTTTGTAACGACCCAAAAATTCATTAATGAAAATTCCTCTTGGTCTATTTAAATGTATTATTATGGTTATGTAAAACATATTCACTTATTTTTTTCTATGATTTGGATTTTAAAATACCTTTAATAATTATGACCATTGCAAATATACCCATTGAACAATGATCACATGACTAATATAAATATAAGACTTTAACAAATCCAATTTACTCAGACAAAGGAAGTGATGGCCTCATCCCGTAGACTTTCCCCATAAGAAGCCCATATGTCAGATCTCGGAAAGGGGGTGGCATCATTGGGATTAACTCTAGAGCAATACCATGCCGAGCTTGAATATGTTAATCTTGAGTGGAACCACTTATAGGAGAAGTGCATGTTGATAGATATTACCACTCTAGTGATGTTATCTGTTCCACCCCAAGAGTTTATCACCTTTGTGCACCTTACCCTAAGGTCTTATATGGGTGTTTAAGGGGGTTATGTAACAATACCCTAGTAATACGATTATGTACATTATTCTTGTATAGATAATATACATTCTTGTTATTATTGTTACTTTGTAAATAGTTTTTAAAGCACAAATAGTATTTTAAGTTAATATTCAACTAAGAAATATAATTTGATGAATTATTGTATTTTTTAATTAAATAATTTTTTAATAAAATATTATTATTATTATTATAAAATTAATTTTTATTAAATATAAATGAGAATATAATTTTATAAAGGAAATTGTAATTTTTATTAAGGTTTGAAAGCTGTTTTTGTCAAAACCCATGAATTTTTTATAAATGTCTTTTTTTATTGTAAAAATAAAAATTCACATATTTAGAAAATTATTTAGATAAAATTAATATTATTTTTGGAATCAGGATTGTTAAATTATCCAATGGTGAATTTTTCATAATTTTAGGAGATAGTCGAATTTTTAGGTAAAAATTAAATACAGTTTAAATATATAATATATTTTATGACATAATAATGAACCAATAGGGATGTAATAAAATACTATAAACATTATTTTAGGCCAATATATGTTTTAACATTAAAATAATGTGATTTTGGGTTTGTTTGATTTATTTTACAAAGCTTTAGTGGACCCTTCAAGACTTATAAAACATTTTGTCTTTTCACATTGTTTTCCTTGA
This sequence comes from Viscum album, assembly GCA_963277665.1. Classification (NCBI taxonomy): domain Eukaryota; kingdom Viridiplantae; phylum Streptophyta; class Magnoliopsida; order Santalales; family Viscaceae; genus Viscum; species Viscum album. The sequence continues at coordinate 875,936,905 of OY728153.1, read as the reverse complement.
GAGTGTGACTCAACTCCACATATGAAACCCTATTATTTTAAGAATTTAGGCCATTGGAATTATAAAATAGTTTTTACACTACCATTTATCAAAATCCATGGGCAAAAACCATGGGTTGGTTTGTGGTTTTGATTAGTTTAATGTGTGGTGTCCCAAACCTAAATAATAAAAAATTCCTTATCCTTTCCTATATAAACCCACCCAAGATCCAACTTAATCTTCACTAAAAGACTTTGTAGTTCGACCAACCAATGTCCTCCTCTCTCTTGAATCTTCCCAAGGTTCCCCAACCTCCCAATAAGCCTCTCTCAAGCCTCTCCGAAGCTTTTGGGATCACACTTCCAAGTAAGGGATTCCTACCATTCTCTTTTTATCCAAGTTTGTTAATATTGTTATGTGATTTTATTTTCAATTATAAATGTTGGTGTATGATTTATAACCTCCCCCATACTTCCATATTTATGTTTTAATGATTATAGACCCCTTTATCTCTCATTTATTCCTACCTTGTACACCCGTTACCATGCCGAAATTCTATAAGGAATTTCTCTCTCATCATTTACATTCAAGCAATTATTTTATATTATGAATCTAGATTACATTCAATATGTTGTTATATTGTGTCCCATGATACCCTAACTGTTCATTTAATGTATAAAATATGATATACCACTTTCACTCTCTTCAACCCATTTTAAGAATTTCTATTTGACGTCTTTATGTTGCCCAAATTACTCCAAATTTCTATGCCAAAATCATTGTGTAGTGAATACCATATCCAATCTTCTATCAAGGGTATTAAACAATATGAACATTTACATGTTGATTTATGACTTAATTTAATTTATTCCACATCTCTTATTTTAGTAATGAATTATGATGTTAATAAATCCATGTTGTATGATCTATGTGGAACGCTTATGCATGTAATGAAATGATTACGAAGGGTGCACCCTAAAAGTGCTCTAATGAATTGGGTAAAGTATAGTATCATGATACGTCATGTGAAATGATTGTTGAATCATGCTAATTAATGTTCAATGAGGTATTACTCGTGATTCATGTGCAAGGGGGTTTACACATGCTCCATGTGCAATGAGCCTTGCCTCATGCTAATTCCATGTTAAGTGTTGTTTCCACATTTAAATGTTATGATTATCATGCTTTATCATGACTTTATGTTAATGGTTCACTTGTGCTCCATTGATATGACTAATGTCTATAATATACTATATTCCTCATGTTATTCCATGTTTATTCCCTTACTGGGCTTTATAGCTCACCCTTTTCTTGTGCATTTCCTAAGGTCATCCTATGCAATGCTAAGTATGAGGGAATGTAGTGGTCATTTAAAGGATGTTTTCAATAAGATATTTCCTTATATTATTCAAGTTATTATGTAATGTACCTTATCCCGAAAGACACTAGACCTTTCAATCTTCTATGTGGTATCAAGTGAAGGTTTTATGTTATAAACCATGTTTATGTATGAAATAAAGAGCAGGGTTGTTATAGTTTTAAAAATAGTTTTAAGAATTTATTTATATGGACATGAATGTTTTTAAATTAAAATTCCTTTAAAATGTTTCAATGTGTTATGGGACACTTTGATTCAAAAGTATATTCTAAACAAATTCTTTGATACATTGTGTTACTTTTAAATGTTTAAAAAGGGGGATAGTTCTCTCAAATTGTTTTTCTGATTATTTTCAACTTTGTAAATATCCTTTATTGTATTTTATTCATGATTTAAGTTGATTTACTATAATACAATCTTCCATATTGTATTGAATGAGTTATTCTATGTTTTGCTGTGGATGTGCTATTTTAATATCATTCATGGTTTATGGTTAATGTGTTGACATTTCGTAAGCTAGTTTTAGTATGAATGTTTATGTTATGTCTCAACATTTTTATATGAGGAATGCATTGAACTTAGTAAGTGATGGGTGGGGCCCGCTATAGCCACTTGATGCATTGTAGGTCTCATGAGACAAATTAGTGTCTTGGAACAACACCATGAGAAAATTCTTATTTGTATTCTTTGTACGAGGCCTTGACAACGTGGCTATGATGTATAGCATTATGCATTCCCTCATTATGAAATTAGTTATTAAATGTTATTATTCAACAATTATAATATCCATGTGCATGTTTAGATGGTAATTTTTTATTTATTTTTTTTATATTATGTTCAGTTTTTTGTTTAAAAGGTTGTTCTATTTGTTACACATATTACATTACAATTTTGTAGCTTCCGCTAAATTATTTACCCTTACTGAGAATCTGAGATCACCCCTTTTTTTGTTTTTATCCTAGGATTCCAAGAAGGTTATTATGATTTATATGCACGTTTAATCTAGGGGAATAATGGCGTTCTCATAGGATTATTTATGTTATGTATTATGTAAGAAATTGTAATGTAAAGTTCATGTATTTAATCTATTTTCCAAGAATACTAAATGGATCATTCCATCAAGAATTGATTCCTTATAATCATGACAATGTATTAAAATATTGAACTAGCTCCGGGATTCTAGGGTTGGGGAGTTACAAAGGTTACTAATGGTATTGTTCTAGGGAGTAATATTTAACTAGATCATATTCACGTTGATCTAGTGAAAATTTATGTGATCATGTCACTTCCTGGACCCACTATAGTTTGAAACATCTTTTTATTCCTTGTTCATAACCGTTTCTAATGGATATTAATCAATAACATCAGTAGGATGTTCATACCACTCACTCTACCACTCCAAAATTATGTTACATTCCATTTCAAGGAGGCTTTCAAGAGTGCCTTCATTGAACTCAATGTTGTTCTTACATATTCCCCTACAATTCGACCCCCCAGATTGTTCCATACCATTTGACTTGATTTTTTTGTTCTTATAATAGGGACATTGGGGCCATTCATTTTTTTAGAGAGAAAAAATTCACCATGTCATTTATTATGACTCAAAAACATTGGATGAAAATCAATCTCACTACACTTTTACTAAAAAATAATTCTTAGCACTATTGTTTCCCTTAGATAAAATTTGGACTCACTATTAGGTTCTAAAATCATTATCTTCCTAAAAAATTCTACTATAAATTTCTTAATGAGGAAAAGTGATTCCATACTGAGGCTAATAAGATGGATCCTAATGCTCCAAGAGTTTGATATTGTGATTAAATATATACCTGGAATAGAAAACCATGTGGATGATCCCCTAAGTAGAGTTTATAATTCTTGAAATTCTAAAATAATTGATCCTAAATTTCCAACCGAAATCCTCTCATATATCACTCCAATGTTACCATGGTATTCCCCAATTATAAACTGCTTGGTATTTGGAGTTTTTCCTGAAATGTTTTCAGAAGAACAATAAGTAAAGATGAAATGTAATTCAAAATTATTATTTTGGGAACATAATAAACTTCGGAATACTGGGGATGACATGGCAATTTTTAGAAGTTTTTATGAAGAATAACATTCCTCTATCTTATAATTTTATCACTCAATGCCTGGTCATGGCCACTTTGGACAATAATGGATCTCGAGAAAGGTCCTTAACTCAGGATTCTATTTCTCTTCACACTTCAAGGACTCATATGAGTTCTGTGAATCATATTCTACTTTCAAAAAGTTCAACATAATTTCTAAAAGAAATTAAATTCCCCAACAACCATTAATATTTTTTGAAATCTTCAATGTTTGGGGAATTTATTTTATGGGACCATTTTCCACATCCAATGAATTATCATTAATTCATATTGTACCTAATTATGTTTCTAGGTGTGTCATGGAAAAATACACTAGAAAGGATGATTCATATACTGTTATTGAGTTCCAGGAAACCCATATCTTCCATCTATTTGGAACACCCTATGAATTGATTAGTGACTTAGGAACTCGTTTTGCAATCGGACCATGGAATCTCTATTGAAAAAGAATGTGGTTGTAAATAAAACTTCAATTTCATATCACCCCTAATAAAATTTCATGGATAAAATTTCTAATAGATATGTGAAAAGACTGCTTGATATAATTGTAAATCCCACTAGAAAATATTTTCTTCAGAAATTGGTGAAGTTCTTTAAAATTATAAAACATCCTATAAAACACCCATTTGGATGTCTCCATTTCATCTAGTTTTTGTTAAAGGGTATCTTTTACCAATTGAAATCCAACATAAGTCATTTTGGGATATGAAACCCTTTAATTATTATTTTGAAAAATCACTCAAAGAGAGAATATTAAAATTGATGGAATTGGAGGATCTTCGACTAGATTCTTATAAAAAAATTCAATATATACATGGAAAAGGAGAATTCACTCCATGAAAAACACATCTTACAAAATATATTACAGGAAGGTGAAAAGGTAATGATCTTCAAATATAGATTTCGGCATCACCAAGGTAAACTTAATTCTCATTGGGAGGCCCTTTTATTATTACTAATGTTTACCCATTTTTAATAGTAAAAGTTAGAGAAGCCACATATGAAAGGAAATTCATGTTAATGGACATTAGTTAAAGAATCACCATGAGAGGACACACATCTTGGGAGCCACTTTGACTTTCATCAAATACCCAACCACTACGGTAGACCCACCACTGGATGGAGATAGTGACCCACCAAATCTAAACTAAGGGTAACCTATTAGAGTTTAATTTCACTCTATATCTCTCCCTCTCTCTCTCTCTATCTTCTTCCTTACTCATTCTTATAATTATTTTACCACATTACTCATAAAACGTTTTATTTACACTTTATCATTCATTTAGGTGTGTCTTTAAAATAAACTAATTTTTTTTTGAAAAAAGACATAATTACTCACCATCAACTTTTGAAATATTTTCTAAACCATTTTGGGGAGTTAGAAGAAATGTTTTCATCTATTTTTTCATCATACATTTTATATAATTAATTTTGTGTCAATAACAATAAATTTTGAATTCTCGTTTTTTTATCTACAAACTTATTCTTTCATAACCGTGAGGAATAACATTAAATTTCATGCTATGGTCACCTATAGTCATATTTTCATTTTTATTATTTTTTCACCTCTGATTATGAGCCTTTAGTTTTTGGACCATCAATCTAAATTTCTTATATTAGGGTACAATAATATGATAGAGGCATTTTTTTTACCACATGAAAATCATAGTATCCAGATAGCCTCCCATTACCCTTATATTAATCATTCATTTCAAATCCCCTTCAGCATGTGAATAATTTTTTAGATAGCCACATTAAAATCCCTATACCTTATCCCACCCAGGATCTATATGTATTTTCATTGCAAATTTTTTTAAAATTTAATTTTTGGGGGATTGAAATTCATTTTGGGTACCTTTTCCATGATTTTCAATTTCTCACCATATACTTGAGGGAAATCATCCATTTAAATGTGGGGTAGAGGTTGTCATTTAGTGAGTTTTTGGAACACGTTAACATTTTTGTAATTTTTTTCATGTTATTGAAGTTTCCAAAAAATGGAAAAAAGTTTAAAAAATAAATAAAACTCAAATGAAAAATGAAAACAAAATAATGGGTTCTATTACTGGAAGGTGAAAAATAACTCTTCATAAATATTTTAGCTTATTATAAATATTAAAATTAGTATCATGAGGTGATCATAAATGGGTTGAGAGATGAATTTAAGAACTATTTCATGTTTAACTTTCATGAAAATTCAAAAAGAAAAAAGAAACAAGGATCGCATATTTCATTGGGAGAAGATTTCTGTTTAGTGAATATTTCATCTTCTCACCCCCTTTAAATTTTCTTCTACTTTTGTATCTTGCTTCAAAAAAAATTCCCCTTGTAAATGTGGGTTTCCATTTCCATCTATGTTTTATTTCAAAACAATGTGTCTATTGTTTTACCAATATTGGTGTTTACCAATCTTTTCAACTCTTTTGGACACTATATTACTATTTTCCAATACCCACTAAAAAAACCTAAAAATAAATCTTGATTATTATGAAAATTGGTATAGATAATATAAGCTAAGGGATATTTCAGAATCTACAATTTTCAATTTTGGTCAGTTAATGAGTGTACCTCATGAAATAAATATTAATCAAATTGAAAAGAGTAAGTTTTGAGGGCATACATTTTTCATTTCCAATTTTCAGCATGAAAATTTAATTGTTTTTGAAAAATTATTTTTGTAACAATTTTTGTTTGAATTCATTAGGGATGATTGAACTATTATATACCCCCGGATTATGGAATTTTTTTTAATATTTTTCAGTGACTAAAAAATATTTAATTATGTTTTTATTTTATTTATATAAGGCCATGCAGAATCTTGATTTTGGGGGAGTTGATATTACATATTTATTCATGATTTTACATTTATAAAATTATATAATTGTCACTTAAAAATTATTAATTTCCAATCAATGTTCATGTTTTGATCATAAACACATAATAATAGCATTGTTCGTGTTCATTTTACTAAACTATATTATAATATTTTGATCATATCATTCAACATATCAATAAAAATTATGTTATTATTATTTTTTATTGTTCCTGATTACAATTCCAATGTATCATTTGAAGTGCTCTATGGCTATTTCATAAATTTTAATAGTAATAAGATCCACACAAGACAGACCAAAAAAATCAATTGATAAAACTAGACTAGACATTACGATACAATTTTGGGGCTCAATATTGAATAAAAAATATTATGAAAATCCATAATATTTTCTTGATTATACAAAGGAATCATGGATAAAAATTTCGTGTCTCAAATAAACTAATAATGGGCCCAAGTTATCCATGAAATTCCAACCCACCATTATGTCTGATATTTAAAATCATTACAAAATCCTTGTATTTTCTCCTAATATAGACATAAAATGGAACATATATTTTTTAATCAGAAAGACAAGATATATCCAGCATACATTTTATAATAAATGGTTTATATTTGAGAGAATATAACTATTCAAAAACCTATTCACTTTTCAGACTTTCAAAAGGTTTTGATAAAAATGGACAGCTATACATTATTTAGTAAAACAACCATAACATTGGATAAAAAAGTCCAATGAAAACCATATTTGCAAGGTATACTTTCGATATATATATATAATTTTTAAATAGAGTATTTCTCCATATTAAAATGTCTGAATTATAAAATTGTTTGAGACAACATAAGGTAAATATTTTGATTACAAACATCCCACCACCTTGGGCTATAAATATGTCCCCCTATTCTTTTTGTAAGGGGTTTGTAATTAATGGAAATGAAGGATAAGTTAGCATGAACAAGTCTCTTTAAAAATATTGGTAAGATCTAATCTACTCAATTCATTACTTGATATACCATTCCCCCATGATTCTTTTGATTTACTTTTTTATTCTTCTTAATTTTTTATCTCATAAGTGGTTGTGTTGTAATTCTATTTTAATGCCTTTTTATCTATTATTATCTCTTACTATCATACACCCACTATTTTTTTAATATTAATTTTGTTAAAAAAAATTAAATAAATTTGAAAATCACTCCCTTATTTTTAATTTTCATTCAATTGAAATCCCATGCTTAATTATCTTCAATATTAATGTTTATGTTTGTCGCACTACTGTTTTCTTATCCTATAGTTTTCACTTTCTTTTAGAGAATCATCATAAAAATCATAAAACAGATTACTAACCATTTCAATGGATGAGTAAATCCACAAATGGGGGGAGTCATAATTTGGGGATGTTAAGATATTGAAATATTTTTCTCGATTAATATTCTACAATTTAATGTGGTGTATGTTGATCTTAAAATGCTATGGATTAATGACATGTTTTGTTTGAAATATGGATTCCATGGATTATTGGAAAAAAAAGTAGGCATGATTTCCGGAAATATTTAACCTTCCATCAATAATAACTAATTGAGATTAATACCCTAGTTGAGGCTGGGATTAAATCCAAAAACATTTTGGAATTCTGATAAAAAATCATCTTCTGTAGTGGATAGTAATTTAATGAAATATATTACAGATCTCAAGGATATCACAAGCCTAACTCCATAATGAATAAATAACCCCAATCCTTAAAAAAAATTATAAATCAATCTTTATTATTCAATCATTTCATCTATGTTCTACAAACAATCAACCCCAGTCAAAAGACATGAAAAACAAAAATAATCAACTATTTAAAAAAGTATCATCATCAAGGATTCGACCCGAGTGCCTCTATACAAATTAGTGGAGGACCAAATCCTTGAATGACTGATAGGAGAAAATTATACATTCTTTATATGTATATTATGGTCACGTCATAATGTTATAATCAATTTCTTAAGTGTGTTGTGGACACAACATTAAGAAATAGATGACTTTATATGTTATTTTATCTCTAAGAAGTTTGCGAGGAGAAAGTGAAGTGAGATATAAATTGTAGATTATTACACTAAATACATGAAAATATGAAAGATAGGTCATGGTATTTCAATTCATATCATCATTATATATTTATCACCCATTTAGTCTAGTTTTTTGAAGATAAAAAATGGGAATTATAGACCAAATGATCTATTACCTTTTGAATAATGTTCTCTAAGAGAATAATAACTTAAAGAAGGTTTAATATATAGTTCATAGAGTTAACAAGTTTAAGGAAAAAGGAATAATACCATTATAAAGAATGATGTAAAAGGCCCGTTTTCAATTCCGCTCAAAAATATATATTAAACAAGAGCTTATTTTCTCCCCATTTCAATAAATAAGTCATAAAATGTTTAAATGTATTGAACTGACCTGTTCAATAGGAATAAGGTTACATTTTTTTAGTTCTGTAATGAAGGTTTTTCTTGTTTTTTAATACTCATCCAATAGTTTTTAATTCATGAATCTTTTTAAATACATGATTAATATAAAAACTTATGACATATATACACAATTTTTTAAAGGTAATATGTTTTCAATAAAAAATAATTTGTTTTCAAGGATATACCAAGTGTGGTTTTAGAATATTTCGAATTCAAAACCTAGGTATTATTAACAGACTTATATACATTATTTTGGACAAATAAACCATTAGAAATTAAGGTAAGTCACAAAACATTCCTAATTAGTTCATCTAAAGAACATGAACTATTACATGGTTAAGCTAGTGGAAAAAATTCTTCATAATATTCCTTTAATAATATTTTAATAATTTGAAAATTATGTATGGTATATTCAAGGTCATAAGATATGAATTGCTTCCCAATGGGGTGTTAAAGAATATCTTAACCCAGAATTCATCAATAATTATAATTTCATGAGGAGTAATTCCGAAATACACATTAACATTTCCACATCAATGATTTTACATTGATTAATAGAATCTATGATGAGTCTTACCTGGATAAAAGGATCAAGAAAATGAATCATGGATTATTTCCTAAATGAAAACTTCCTTGTACACATCATATTAATTATGTTTTTAAAAGATAATTAATGTTGAGACATATGTGCATTGATAAAAATTCTATTATATTTATAGACATGATTATTAAATAATGGTTTTATACAATAACCACATGCCTACTATCATGAAAATTAGATATCATATGAGTAACAGTATGATATAAATCCATTATATCACAAGGACATGTTTTTAGATGAAAATAGTTTGTTAGGATATAATCAAACATGAACCAAGAGAAACATAGTGTGAATATAACATTTTTATCCTAAATTGTTTTAATTATATTAAATAAATCCCTATAATAGGGAAATATTGTCAATTAATACACTACATGTTTATAGAAAGGTCCATATCTCTTAATGTGGTAGTGGGAGAAAAATTTAATTATATTTAATCAACAGTGATGCTGCACAAATAGTTGACATATGAACAACTTCCATAAGAGACTATGGAAAAAAATGCCCCAAAGAAACATACTTTGTATGAAGGATAAAACCATAGTGGTGGATATACATTCACCTAGACCAATGATACATTATTCACTGGGAATAATGATTCTTAGAATAAATCAGTATATCAAAATTAGTAAAAAATAGGTAACATCAATTAAAATTCAATAATGGATTCCTTGTATCCAAGTACATGGGACATATTATTTATAATATTTTGGGGGGTATTCAAGTGAGACTATATGTGGGTGGTTCAATACAGGTTCCCCTAATGACTAATTTGTTATACGAAGTCATAATTCTTAAATTCATAAGAATTTTACATGCATAGAAACTTTCTATTATCATTTTATTGAGCATTGGATGTCAAGACCAGAAATATTTAATGCATCTATAGGATGAAACTAAAAAATTTTGGGGACACCATAGAAATATAATAAGGCATGGAAGTTACTAAAAACTAGTTTTGGAGAGAATTAAGTAACAATATCATATAATATTCATTTGGAATCAATCATTTCCACTTGAATACAATAGTGTAGTGGAATCACCATAGTATTACAAGAGAAATATGTTTGGTAACAGAATAGAACTAATTAATAGTATTTTAGATGGTTAAGACTATAATGAAAGTAAATCTCTTGATATTGACATAAAGTAACAACCTATGTTCTAGGTAACAAGATCAACTTATGTAGATCTAACAATTTCATAGACCAATTCAATAGTATAATTAATTAAAACATATTGAAAAATAAAAGTTGTAACCATTTGATAAAGAATTGTTTCTAATTTTATGTGGCATAAATCTCTCAAAGAAGACATGTGTGTGACATAGGATAAGATTAATGTCGCTAGTTAAATTTCATATACTTCTGGTATAGATCAAATATATATTTTGTGCTATATAATAGATGTGGTATTTCTAACATATATTTTATGGTCGTAAAATATCAGTTACATCTAGAAGAAGTACACAACAATTATTCAAAACTATCCAATTTTATAAGGGGAAGTATAAAGGATATATTCTTAGTATGGGGTGACTAAAGGATACTAGTTATAAGGGGACTCATACTAGTGTTCCTTTAGATCTATTTTATCCTATATCACAGTTAGGATATGGTGATGAGAAATAAAGTCTCATTCAATAAAATGATATCCATATCAAAAAATACTAGCTATGTTGCTGCTTATAATTAATATAAGAATCAGTGTAAACCTACACAATGATTTGTTCCATTTCATGGAATCACACCTAGTAAGTAATGTTTTATAATAATATTTGTTATGATAATTCTACTACAGTAACAAAGAAAATATTTTTTGTTTATAAATCTAAAAAATGGATATATACTCAGGGTTGACATCTCTGGAAGAGTTTTACTCATGGAGGTGTGGTTACTGATAGTAGAATATCCACACAATAGATACATGGTCGGCCCATGACTAAAGTGATAACTCAGTAGAAACATGATCTTATCAAGTGATAGCTAACAAGGATAGTTATTAATTCATCTATACTGAGTGTGGGAGGGTTTTAATATTGAGTCCTCTAGACCTAACTTGAATGGTACTTTTAGATTTCCATGTAATGTATATAGTGAAATATACAAGATGGTTACTTACCATAATAATGTTGATATTTATGCATCAACGTTTTTTATGGTAATTTCCATAGATTATTTATTATATCAAATGTTTATAGTAGTTCCCATGAATTACTAATAACCTCAAGATATTATAACATTATCCTAAAATATATATATTATAGTCTAGATAAATCTTAAATACTGGGTACATTTGATGTATGCCTATCTGTAGTTGGGATATCATAAGCATCGAGACTTATTCTCATGAAGTTAAAACTTTGTGATCTAGAGTATATGAGATCATGAGGATAGACTTATCAATATGAAAACCACATGTTTTAGGTTTCATTGGCTGTTCATATCTACAACCATGTGTATTGGTCTTTGGAATTTATATCATTATCAATTTGTAACATTTGATCGCCTAATTTGATGCAATTAAAGATCGTGACATTGAAGTTATGGTGACCCAATTTATGTTTGGTGCATCATTGGTGGTATATCATTGGTTGAATGATCAATATAGATTTGTTTTTCTTTTGAGTTAAGGAAATTATATATCATGCCTAGTTGATTAGGATGGTAGTACCTTCACTAAATATATTTCCATGTTTGAAGAAGGTAATTCCATCCAATAATGTCAACAAGTAATAAATAAAGTAGAGTACAATGACACAAGTGTTCATCCTGCTTCTACAGATATTATGAGAGAAACTGATTATATTACATAAAGTGTGTTTATAGGATGGTTGTTGTTCTTGATACTATTTCTTAATACTTTAGGGGACTTATTGGGTTACTAGACTCTACTCATGGTATTTGAATGGTATTCACTACTCTTGAGATATGAGCCTAGAGGGTAAAAACAATAGTGTATTCAATAGTCAACCATATTCTGATAAATTGGTGTATAAGACATGGTGGGCCCCACCATGTGGGCACAGAGTATTCTATGTATTATTGACGATGAATAAATACATAAATTCATTTTTATTTAAGAGTATAATAGTTTTGTTGAATTAATTTATTCAATGTATTCACAATGTATTAAGTAAATGCATAAAAAATATTGTACTGATGAATATTATTTTAATATTCATGGTTAGTTTAATATTATGGGAATTAAAAGAATAGTTAATGACCCCAATTTATATTGTCATATATTTATTATATATTACACATATGTGATAAAAATATAAAAGAATTTATAAATCAGTATGTTCATCCAAACATTTAATTTATTACTTATTTACATTGGATATATGGGGATTTGGGTACCCTTTAAAGATATTTTGGCACCCACTATATAAGAAGAGAAGAGATACCATCTCATAAACTATTCATTCATTAATAATTGAGTGCTTATCCATCCTCAAAAATCCTAGTGATAGATAGATTGGTTATGAGATCTCGATCAAATTACACCATCACAGATTTAAAGAAGGGATCAAGGTGACTATCGTGACATTGAAGAAATCTTCAAAGATTCTTGATGACACATAAATCTCAACTGTCAGCATCCATGTGGATTCTTGAAGTGCTTTTAGATGATTTAGAGGGATTTGACCTTGGAAAATTTGGGAAATAATCACTTAAAAAAATATACAGTCAAACACACTTTAGATTCGAATGAGGTAAACATTCGGTTTAATTTTTGTGATATATTAATTCACACGAGATCCTAGGTCTATTATTGAAGAATGTATTGCTGGAGAAGATGATGTTTCAGTTCTTTGGTGATAACTTTTTTTAAATCCCTACCTCACAAACTTCTTCTATGCTCACTGGTAGCATCACATACTATAATTTTTAGCATTAGTGTTTTACATGGTTAGTGAATGGTGTACCAAAATGTTTGTAAAAATCATGATGGTGAAATTTTCTTGTCCAATTCTAGTCATGCGATCATTGAAAGGCTAAAAAAACCAATTTTCCTAATCATGCATCCTTCGGGAATTTACATAAAATTGAGTTTCCCCATTACCCTATATTAATACCATCGTACTAGGTTGAACCTAGGTCATATGAAGGGATATCCTACAATCCCTTTATATTGATTTTCATGGTCTTCTACCATGGTTACTAGTGGTTCTATCTAAGATAAATCCATTTTATCCTATTTTTTCCCCTTCCTTAGACGACCCTACCCCATTTATTCTTGGTGTGGACCTCTCCCAATAACCCTAGGGGATGTTATAACTGAGATTTATGTTTTCATTTGTAATAAAATAGGGTTATAGTTGTTTATATCTTATCGATCACTTATTCATGATTGTTTGGGAACTCCCCTTCTAATCATATGTGTTGTATTTGACTATGAGGGATTTATTCTAAGCTGTAAGTATGTGTTATTGTGAAATTCATGTAATGGATTACTTGGTTCTTTCTAACGTTTTTATTGATCAATTTATATTTATATGTGGTAAAAAAATTTGATTTATAAATATGTTTCACATTTTTTCTATTCTTATCATTAATCAAATGTTATATTTTTATAAAGATTTAAATAATTTTAGGGAATACCCATCATTTTGATAATTCATAATTGTTTTGGATTAAATTAAATTATGGATAAATGGAATTGTACTCTGTTTAGGTCAATAATAAAGAAGATTATGTTTTTCAAAATGTTGCTTTAAATTTAAGGGATTTTTTAGTGAATCGTAAACAGTTTAGAAGGAGATAGATTCTTAGTTTTAATGATCTGTTGTTTTAATGGATCTATTTCTAATGATATTTTTAATGGGATTTCAATGAATAAAAAATGACTTTTCATTCTTGATATAATTTTGATGAAGGCGTGTCTGATACCATCAATGTGTTTTTTAACAAAAGTGATACTCTTAGTGTTTGATCCGCTAATATATTATTTATTTGATCATATAAGTGGATATTTTACTTATCATATTATTACTAACTAAAAATTACATTTTTATTATCAAAAACACTTTTAAGGATAAGTGAGAAACCATGGGATCCAACACCAACAACAAAGCAACCAAAATATAAAATTAAAAATGCAGGACCAGCTCCTCCCAAACAGTTTCACCATATCGAAGCTGTCATTAGAGAATGACCCTTCAGTGGGTAGTCCCAAGCATAATTGAATGGGAACAGAACCGATGGATAAGCCATACCCTCTCAATGACCAAATCGGAAAGGCAAGCTCCAGGGAAGACTCTGTGCTCTAATCCCCATCTGAATCAAATCCACGTGGAGTGATGATTGCAAACACAAGACTTTCAATATAAAAAACTAGAGAACTGAACCTAACTCAGGTAAAGTATACACAACATTCCACAAAACCAACCAAGATCAGCAAACCTGTAAGAACCTGGACCTTCGTTTCAGGTATGTTTTTCTTTTTTCTGGATTTTTTGAGAAAAGAGGAGTTTCTAGAAATTTTTGAAGTACATGATGTGTAATTTCTAAGTACAAGCTGTGTACTTTGATGCCGCTCGAGTCCATGTGCTGGCCGTGTCATGGCCACACACACGGCCATGTAGGGGTGATGTGGAGGCCGCTTAATGCGGAGTGCGGAAAATCCTAGTACATGTCGTCTACTCCAAAAGTACATGCCATGTACTTTTTTCATTAAACGGATTGGGGTCACGTATTAACCCCAAAAACGTCTTCTTCTCTAGATTCTTCGATTGAGAGTGAGGGTACGGCTACAAATCTTCATTGAGCCACTGATCCATCACCAGTCATCCAAACAGAACTCAATCAGTTGCAATAGAATTGCAGTAGTGAGTGCTTGGTTCTTCTTTGGCAACGTTTCCAGATTCTTTCTCTTATGATAGTTATCATAGGTTTAACGTTTAATATTTTTTTGCAGATCTACTTCGTTATAGGCCGATTCACGGGCTATGGTTCAAGTATATCAATCTCCTAGGATTGAGGTAGGTGGTTTGTTTCCTTACGTTTAATGTTTTTGAGTTTTTATGAAAAAGTGACGGATTCCCATGTTTTGGGTATCCTGGGTTAGGTATTTTGGTCGTGTTATTTAATTTCCTTAAATTTCATTTTATCTTAATGTTAATTATTAATAATATATGCGTGTTTTCACGTTTTAGGATCACCCCATGGGTATTTCCCTTGTTTTGGCTGTTTATCGCCGTTTGGCTTAGGTTTCCTGTGAGGCAGACCTTGTTGCATTGATTGCCTGCCTTGATATAGTTGATTTCATGTATTTCCTACTGTTAATATACTTTTGATGCATTTTAGATATTATCCAAGTAGTTCGTTGAACTTACTTAAGGCTACTAAAAGTCAATTACACACAACTGGACTGCTCAGGGCTGTGTGAACCTGGTGTGGTAGACTATTGAGGGAATTGACGATTAAGGGCTTCCCTAGAGAGTCTGTTATAAATTAGTATCATTCAAAGGACCTATGAGAATTGGAATTTTTGCTTCCTTGGAATTTTATTTAGTTACGTATCTAGACTACATTGGGAATTAGACGTAAGTGATTCCTCAGAGAGTCTATAGCTATCATTGCAAGATCACAGCGGAATCGACAGTGAGAGCTTCCCAGAGTGTCTGTTCCTTTATATGATTACTTGACTAGAGGGTTTTGCCAGTATGAGCCACCCAGAGATTCAGTGTGAATATTGTTTGGTTGGTTGTGACGAGTCCACCAAGCAAACGAAAAATCTTGGATTTTGTGTTGCTTGTTGTTTAGGTAGTCTGCTGAGATACCTGTTGTGTTACATGCTATGCCTTGGGAATATAAAGTTATTTGCTAGATTCCATGGTCGATAATTAAATGATTGAATTAAATTAATAAATAAATCTAAATGGAGATTTTTAATATTGTTTACTTTAGTGTACTCCTGTTTCTCTACTGCATTTATTTTCTTTAATTTTTCTATATTGCTCCCTGACAGTAGGGCACAGATCTTGTGGTGGTTTCCTTCTGGGAATAGTCTCAAACCATGTTTGGGTCCTGATTTTCGTCCCAAATAGGTTATATGGTTGCAGGTGTGGATAGAGATTGTGTCCCTTCTACTTCAGGTACATGATTTCTGGTTGGAGCTGGAGAGCATAGGACCGAGCATAGGCTTGCGATGCTGCTGGAGTTACTGTTTACTTTTCGTAATTTGTTTCTCAGTTTTATTTCAGCATGATGTTGTGTTTGATACTTTTCGTAGATACTTGTACCTACTACATCATTATCATCATTACTATATATTCATTTCTTCCGCTGTTTAGTTTCAGTTATTGTATGTTGTTTACTACTTCTGCAGTTGACTGTTATTTTCTCTCCCTTGTATACTTTACCAAATGAGGGCATAGTTTCCCCAATGACTCACCAAGGCCCTCGCTGCTAGTCGGAAGCCTCTGGAATTTGGGGAATTTTACTTGAGGTCATGTGGCGAACCATGTATGTGGCACCAGTTGAGTGACTTCAGATTCGGGTCGTTACAAAGTTGTATCAAAGGAGATTCTTTTCTTTTCTATTGAGTTACTATTTAGCCTCATTAGACATGGATATGAAGGAATAGGTACGTGGTAAAAAGTTGTGCCCGGGAGTTCAAGAACCCGTGTATATGGAAAAATCCAGGATACATCGAATATTTCAATTTTCAAGTTTTGCAAATGTTACAGTTTAATTGAATTCATCATTGGGTGGTGCACTTGTGTTGTGCTGATACTGTTTATATGATTGTGGTTCTATTTTGTTGCAACCCAATGAGATGAGGGTATGCCATCTCATGCATCATATAGTAACTTGTTATAAAATCACATTCCAAGCATATTTCCATGCCATCTAAATTGCATTAGAAATTGCATACTGTTGTGATAGAAATTGGGATAGGCAATGCATGTTGTTCTGACAGCTGTACTGATAGAATACCTACTATGCTGATAGGGTATCGTTTGTTTAGAGCTTCATTATCATAGACGCCAAACTTTGGTATTAGAGGTGTTATGTGATCTTGAGGATCAGAATTTGGTGGATCGTGAGTTTGTTATACTGTTTACTTGTTATATGCATTGTAAAATATTACAAGCTTTGATTCGTGGGGAGTATGGGCCCTCATGGATCGGAATTTGGAACCTTAATTCTTGTTTTCTGTGTTTTCTGGGCTTCAGAGTAGTTTTTGAGCTACTACCCGAAAAAACCCAGAATACATGGCATGTATTTTAGTAATACACGTCATGTAGTTTTGAAAACGTGTCACTGATTGTGTGAGAAGAAACACGAGGTTCTGAAAAAATCTGGTAGGAACACGTCGTGTACTAGTTTAGCATGCCGTGTAGTATGAAATAGGTACCCCGACCGTGTCACAAACAACACGAGTCATGTTATCTTTTTACATACACACCGTGTCTGAATCTTACACACCGTGTAATTTGATCTAGGTACCTAGCCATGTCACGGACAACACGGGTCAGTGTTACCCTTCCTCATACACGCCATGTCCATTTCGAACATGCTGTGTAGTGTTTGTGTAACACCTGAGAATTTTATGAGAAATATTTTTTTTATGTTATATAAATTATCAAAGGAATCTTTCACTACACACAACACTATCTTGGATTGCTTTACACACAATTGCGACCTTCCTCGATAGCTTGCGTCGTACACAATACTGAGTTTCACTAAACAACGATATGCTATTAAAATATTATTAAAACTATCCATTATAAATAGTAATAACCACTTTATGAAATTTTTTAAATGTAATCTTTCAAAATGGAAATCATTTTTTGATTCGGAATATCGAAATTATCCTAGGGTGAAATTTTGGTATTTTTCTGAAAACTTTCAATTTTTTATGAATAGTGAAAACACTAGGTTACTATTTAAAAACAGACTTTTTATTTAAATAATTATTTATTTTATTTAAATTTATTTTAGGTAAAAATTGATACTTAATACCTATATAAGTTCAATGCAATTCATTGAAGTTTTTTATAATAATTTATATATATGAAAATTTTATCAAACTTTTCACCGTCTTTTACCCACCTCCTAGGAGAATTTGCAAATTTACATAAAACATAATTTTACCGCTTCTGTGAGTGGAATTTCAAAAATCCGAGAGACATGATTGATGTCAATAAGTAAAATGTGATTCAATGAGATGAAAATAATTTTTGATGAATAGTAACTTTTTACTTTTTTTACCACGGTTAAAAGTAAATATTGTAATTAAGGGTTAAAATGATATTATTATTACCCTAACACATGTCCTAATTCTATTGGATAAGTGTAATTCGACCAATAACAACCTTAGTAATAACATATGACCATTTAGGCCCACTTGGATTAGATTAGGACATTTATTATTAATTTATTTAAAGAAGGGTTAAAATAGTTAAAATCAATGTTTAAAAACTAAATAATTTTTAATATAGGGTTATACATAAGATAAATTCGACTATAAATATTAATTAGAAAGATAAAAAGATTTCCTACAAAATTTTATTTTATTTGTAATTTATAGACTACAAATAATTTAATTTATTTATGACACAATGATGATGCATTAATTATCTTATTAATGAAATATTGACATAATTCATATTATAAATACCCAAATACATGTAATTTGAGACTTTTTATGAATTAAAATAATCTTATAGGTTAATATGACATGTGAGTATTGATTTAATTAACTTTTTTCGAACTAATAATTCTTTTTTGATTTCCACAAAAATCAATTACCAAATAGTGTCAAAATTGACATAAAATAGTTTTTAAAACAAATATTATATTATTAATTGTTATTTTACTCCTAAAAATATATGGTTCGGCCAAATGACTTAGATAAGGTTATTTATATTAATAATAAACAACTTGGGGTTCTTTTGGCTTATTATAGTAAGTTTATTAACCTTATAGTGTAAGAAAACAAAAAGACACGGTAAAAGTAAAATTATTTAACTTAAAGTTAAATCTAAATGATAAGGTTAAAATAGAACCCTAAACATTTCTAAATTCTATTTTATGAGAGGATTTCGACCCATCCCCACCTTATCCTAAAAAGAAATCAATTTGGAGCTATTAAAAACCGAATATGACTTTATAATAAAATAATATTTTTAGTTTTTCCAAAGGTGCCCCTCTCCTCCCTTATAAAAGGGCACCTCCTCCCTCTCTTCCTCAAAACACTTTGAGCCTTCAGGCTCGGCCAACGCCTACCAAATTCTCTTATCAACTTCCCTAGAAACATCCTCGTGGTCCTGGTCTTCTTCAAAGACCAATTTTAGTGCCCTAAGAGGAGGTCTCAAAGAGGCGCTTCAAAGAAGAGGTAATGTCCGTTACTGATTCTTTCAACATTATTTCTTCTTCCACTTCTTCTTCTTTAGTTGTTTCATTATGAAGTAATAACATCAGTATCACTCATATAGTGGTATGTTATTATAGGTATTAAACAACCCTATTTCACCATCTATCCATCCTATGGAAAACGAAATCACCGCGCGTGCGTACGTACGGAATACCGTCTCCACGCCGTGGTGTAAACTATTTTCCACCACCACCTTACTTGGAGGGGTATAATGGTGTAAATAGTAACTATATATGATTATTGTAAAGTGATATTGATTATTAAATAGTATACATACACTCCAATAAAATTCCACGATCATGGGAACGATATCATCGCTCGTGCGTACGTACGGAATACTGTCTCCACGATGTGATTGACTCTTCTACATGATCTTCATTGCATAATTAGTATATAAATGAATTGAATGAACGAATATGATATATATTACACTAATACCAATCTTTAAATGAGGTGTCAATAACCTAAAAATAGGAATAAAAATTTATTCAACAAAACACACATTCGAACATAAAGCAATAAACACTCGAATAACAAGTAGCAATGAAATATTACTAATAAGAAGGTAAGAATATGACCATATATGATATCATAAAAATAAGTATGATTCTGGAATAAGTCAATTACATTATTTAAATCATTATACAAGAGTTTCGGACACTTACGAAGCAAATCAGACCTAAGGTAAGGGAAAATATCACAGTCTCATTTTTATCCGAGATTGTTTATACATTGGTATTTACTGGGGTGTATTTTATCATCCAAATCCATGTTTCCTCGATATGTAATATTATTTCTGTCCACCTACAATTTTTTAAATCCAATTTTACCCTTCGGTGAGTTTTTAGTAAAATATATGAAAGGAATGTTTTGTCGTTTTTCGTACGAGGTACGTTTTGACATTTCCGACAAAAGTACGAGAAGAATGTTTTTTTAACTTATATGGCATGAATGGATTTTTAAAAAATTATTTCCAAGAAGCTTCCTTTAAAAGTTTTCAAGTTTATTTTTAATAAACTTATTTTAGTTTAAAGTTGTATGACATGTTAAGAATGGAAAATGGTTTTGAAGTAGAAAGGATATTTTCCTCAAGATTGGAGTTCAAGTGTTTTATCAGCATTATTTTCCATCTATGATAATATAGGGTTCTATTTCTATCCCTATTATTACATTAATTTTATTATGTTATGATGGAATTATTTTTATGAATTCCTTTATCTTATATGAATTGTTTTATGATGTCATGATGTTTAAGAATCCCATTTTTATTACATGGGTTATGCAATGATGTGTGATTTATGATTTCGTGGAACACATAAGAATGGTATCATTATGAGATGGGTGGGACCTATATCTCCCTCCAATGCATTGGGTAAAGATTTATATCTCATGAGATAGACATGGCTGGAACTGCAGGTTAAACCGGTTCAGTGAAACAGGACTGAAACGAGGAGTGAACTCGGTTCAGAAATGGACTTTGTCCGCTAAGATAGTCTTGGCTATGAGTCTTGACTACTAAGAAATGATTCTCTATGATTTTGTGTGTATGCCACAATGTTTCATGTTTTATGTTATGATTATTGGGATTACATTTCATTACTATGATTTATCCCATGTTATGAAATTATGATCTCTTTTGCAGGTTAAGATTTCCAAAATGTTATGTTCTTATGAATATGATGTGATTGATATTTCTTTTTTTACCCTTACTGAGCATTTGAGGTCACCCTTTTGTGTTTTTTCTTTCCCCAGGTAAGGGAGAAGGTTATTAAGTAGGATTTGTAAAAAGGGACTCTAGATATGATGAAATAAATGGGAGACAATGTAGATGTTTTATGAACAAGTTGTTTATGTTTCCCAGTTTCTAAAGACACTATACCTATAAGGTCCTTTCCTAGTTTTGTTATATGTTGTAATAAGTGTTCTTCAATTTTGAAGTATTAACAATGTATGTAAAGTATGGGTTGTTATAGTTAGTATCATAGGAAAGGTATAGTCAACCTTTGGAAACTAGGATGTGAAAGCCTTAGTAAGAACCCTAAGGATAAGTCTAAGCATAGAAAAAAATCTTAGTGTTTTAGAAATGGGCATGAACAACCTATGATAAGACCTTAGGTGTAAAATTTTATTCTTGATTATGTGTTTTTTCTATTATAATTAGTGTTTCTCACAATATTCTTCTTGGTTTTAGTCAATGGCTGGAACCCGAAGGAACTGTGTTAATGCGGAATACGATAGGCAATGCAATGATTGTCTCCCTGAGCAACCAAATGTTATGGGAGCTGGAATGAAAAATATTGTATCCATGCTCACAGAACCTTCTCAAGCTATGAATCATGAAGGACTTCCAAACGAGCAAAGGAAGGAGAAACATTCTGTTGAATCCTTCATGAGGCAGTGTCCACCTTCATTCAGCGGGTCTTCTGGTCCATTAGTGGCTGAACAATGGATCCGAACCACTGAAAATATATTTTCAGTTCTTCAATGTTCTGAACATGATAAAGTTATCTTAGCAGTTTATCATTTGGAAGGTGATACTGATCAATGGTGGAATCTTATTAAGAATATGAGGCAAAGGGATAAAATTGAGTCCATGGAATGGGACGAGTTCAATAACTTATTTTTAAATAAGTACTTCCCTAATATTCTCCGAAAAAATATGGAGAAGGAGTTTCTTGAACTAAAGCAAAAGGATGTTGAATCTGTTGGTGCCTACGAAGAAAATTTTACAAGACTTGAAAGCTACGCTTCTTGTATTATTATCCAACCTGAGAGTAAGATAGATCAATTCTTTAGTGTCTTAAAACCAAGTCTTTGAAGGGCGTTAGCCATAATGGACTTCAATAGCTATGAGGAAATTATTCGATGTGCTCTCAAGGTTGAGATGGAGATTGGTGTAACCCATCAGTCATATGGGTTTGATAAGAAGAGGAAAATGGAATTCAAAGGAAAATCTAAAGAGAACACTGAAAAGAAGATAAGTTTTCCCTTATGCTCAAAGTGTGGAATGAAACATGGAGGAAATTGTCTTAAAGGGACAAGGAAATGTTATAAGTGTGGAAAAGAAGTTCATAGAGAAATTGAATGTCGAAATAATGGGATGAAAATGTCTAATGATGTAAACAAAGGAAGGGATATGCAGAATGAACCTACTACCCTTCAATGTTTCAAGTGCAAGGAGAGGGAGAATTATTCCAATCAATGCCCAAATCCAAGGGTTTATGCTGATGATCGACGTCAAAAAACTCTTAAGTCCAAAGAAAAAGGAAAGGCACATGCAATTTCTATCAGCGATGTGGAGTACGGTAACGAAGTATTGAAAGGTACACTTACTATCCACTCTAAAGTAGCAAATGTTTTATTTGATTCTAGATCCACCCACTCTTTTATTTCTGAAGAATTTTCTAAGGGTATCACTGTATTACCTCAACAATTAGATGTTGAGTTAGCTGTGACAACCCCTAATGGCACAACAGTCGCATCAAAAGTTTATAATTCTTCTTCGATTGAAGTTTGTGGGAAAGGGATTCCTGGAAATATTGCGATCCTTCCTATAGTGGAATTTGATGTGATTCTTGTCATGGATTGGCTTTCTTTATATGGAGCTCATATCAATTGCCAAAGAAGGGAAGTCACATTTCATATTCTAGATAAATCTTTGATCGTCTATCGATGCAAGGATGAACATAAACTTCCGGTGGAAATTTCTTCCATATTATAGGTTTTGATTCCACTAAATGAAGGTTATTTATCTCAAATGGTTGGTGAGAAACTCACGATTAAGAATATGCCCATCGTACGGGAGTTTGATTATGTCTTTTTGGAGGAATTGTCGGGTCTTCCACCTAATCGTGAATTTGAGTTTTCAATAGAACTCGTACTGGGTGCTTTGCCTATTTCCAAGACACCTTATAGAATGGCCCCAATTGAGTTGCAGGAATTGAAGAAGCAACTCCAAGAGAATCTTGATAAGGGATTCATACGCCCTAGTGTGTCACCTTGGGGAGCACCTGTTCTATTTGTTAATAAGAAATATGGATCAATGAGACTCTGTATTGATTATCAAGAACTTAACAAGATCACTATCAAGAACAAATATCCTCTCCCACGCATTGATGACTTATTTGACCAACTACGCGGAGCTCAATACTTTTCCAAGATTGATCTTCATTCAGGGTATCATCAATTAAGGGCCAAAAGGGAGGATATACCAAAGACGACTTTCCGATAAGTTATGGACACTATGAATTTATAGTGATGCCATTTGGTCTTACTAATGCCCTTCTTTCTTCATGGATCTGATGAATAGAGTCTTTAGAGACTATCTTGATCAGTTTGTGGTAGTTTGTATAGACGATATTCTTGTCTATTCAAAGAGCAAGGAAGAACATGAAGATCATTTGATAACTATATTGAAGACCCTGAGAAAGGAGAAGATTTATGCCAAATTTACCAAGTGTGAATTTTGGCTTAATGTTGCATTTTTGAGTCACATAATCTCAAAAGAGTGGATATCTATGGATCCAGAAAAACCAGAGGTTATCAAAAGATGGTCGAGACCAACAACAGTAACTGAGATCTGAAGTTTTCTTGGTTTGGATGGATATTACTGACATTTTGTGAAAGATGTTTCGAGATTATCTAATCCACTCGCCAGGTTGACTCGAAAAGGAGTTAAGTTCGTGTGGATGGAGGAATGTGAAGAGAATTTCAAGGAGTTGAAAAGAAGGTTATCCAGTTCACCTGTACTCACACTTCCTTGTAGTGGAGAATGGTTTGTGATCTACAGTGATGCATCCAAGAAGGGGTTGGGGTGTTTTCTTATGAAAAATGATAAGGTGATAGCTTATGCCTCACGATAGTTGAAAATCCATGAGCAAAATTACCCAACTCATGATTTGGAGTTAGCTGTGGTAATCTTTGCATTAAATATTTGGAGGAATTATCTTTATGGAGAAAGGTGTGATATTTATACTGATCATAAATGTTTAAAGTATATTTTCACAGAAAAGCAGCTGAATACACACCAAGGAAGATGGTTGGAGCTGATTAAGGATTGCGACTCCACAATTCATTACCGCCCTGGGAATGCAAACAAGGTGGCCGATGCATTAAGTCGACAAGACCATGCCAGTTTATCCATCATGAGGATCACAGAAGATCCAATATTTATGGATTTACAAAGGATGGATCATGGAATTATAATGGAAGGGGGAAAATCGTATCTTTCTCAAATGAATGTTCAACCATCTATACATGTGAAGATTAAAGAGGCACAGAAAGAATATGTAGAGTCACAAAAGAAGGTGAGAAATATTCCTGAATGCAACCTTGATTGTGATGGGATAAAAAAGTTCAGGAATCAGGTTTGTGTTCCTCCCATCCCCGAATTAAAGAAGGAGCTACTGGATGAGGCTCATAGTTCTTCATTATCTATTCATCCTGGAATCACGAAGATGTATAGGGACATGAAAGAGTACTTCTGGTGGGATGGAATGAAAAGAGATGTTGCTGAATACGTCTCTCGATGCTTGGTTTGTCGGCAAGATAAAGCTGAGAGACAAAAATCTAAGGGGATGTTACAACCATTACCCATACCAGAATGGAAATGGGAAAACATCACTGTGGACTTTGTCACCGGACTTCCTAAAACATCTAAAGACAATAATGCTATCTGGTCCATAGTTGGTCGTCCTACAAAGTCTGCACACTTCATTGCTATTAGAGAGGACTTCTCTCTGGATCAGCTTGCCAGGATATAAGTAGAGGATGTGGTAAGATTGCATGGAGTACCACTTTCTATTTTATCTGATTGGGATCTGAGGTTTACCTCGAAGTTCTGGCGAAGTATTCAGCATACTCTAGATACAGAGTTGAGTTTCAGCACTTCTTATCATCCTCAGACTGATGGTCAGTCTGAGAGGACAATTCAAACTCTAGAAGATATGTTGAGAGCTTGCTCTATGGATTTCAAAGGTGGTTGGGATCAACACCTACCTTTGGTAGAATTTTCAAATAATAATAGCTTTCACTCTAGTATTAAGATGGCTCCTTATGAAGATCTCTATGGAAAGAAATGCAGGACTCCAACTTGCTGGGATGGAGTTGGAGAAAGAAAGCTATTAGGACCTGATCTTGTTCATGAGATGGCAGAAAATGTCAGATCTATTCAACAACACATAAGAGTAGCTTAGAGTCGACAAAATATTTATACCTACAACCGAAGAAAATACCTAGAGGTTGAAGTGGGTGATAAAGTGTTCTTACGAATATCTCATTGGAAGAGATTAATGAGATTTGGAAAGAAGGGAAAGTTGAGCCCTAGATATATCGGTCCTTTTGAAATTCCGGATCATGTTGGGAAGGTAGCTTATCGATTAGTGCTTCCACTGAATCTCTCCCATGTTCCTGATGTGTTCCATGAATCTCTCCCGAGAATGTACAAACCTGATCCTTCACATGTACTCAGCTCAGAAGTTGTACCGCTGGAGAATGATCTTTCTTATGATGAACAACCAATAGAGATTCTGGATCGTAGCGAAAAAGTCCTACAGAACAAGACAACTCGCTTGGTGAAAGTTTTATGGAGGAACCACCAATTAGAAGAAGCTACATGTGAGCTTGAGGATATGATGGGGGAGAGGTATCCTCATCTATTTGTTACAAAGTGACGAATTTCAAGGGAGAAATTCATTTTAAGGGGGGAAGAATGTAACACCCGAGACTTTTATGAGAAATATTTTGTTTTTATGTCATATAAATCATCAAAGGAATCTTTCACTACACACAACACTAGCTTGGATTTCTTTACATGCAATCACGACCTTCCTCGATAGCTTGTGTCATAAACAATTCCGAGTTTCACTAAACAACGATATGCTATTAAAATATTATTAAAACTAGCCGTTATGAATAGTAATAACCACTTTTTGAAATTTTTTAAATTTCATCTTTCAAAATGGACTTCATTTTTGGATTCGGAATATCGAAATTATCCTAGGGTAAAAGTTTGGTATTTTTCTGAAAACATTCAATTTTTGATGAAGAGTGAAAACACTAGGTTACTATTTAAAACCAACTTTTTATTTAAATAATTATTTATTTTCTTTAAATTTATTTTAGGTCAAAATTGATACATAATACCTATATATGTTCAATTCAATTAATTGATGTCATTTTATAATAATTTGAGATATATAAAATTTTATCGAACTTTTCACCATCTTTTACCCACCTCCTAGGAGAATTAGAAAATTTACATAAAACATAATTTTACCGCTTTTGTGAGTGGAATTCAAAAAATACAAAAGAAACGGTTGATGTTAGTAAGTAAAATGTGGTTCAATGAGATGAAAACAATTTTTGGTGAATAGTAACTTTTTACTTTTTTTGCCACGGTTAAAAGTAAATAGGGTAATTAAGGGTAAAAATGATATTATTATTACCCTAAAACATGTCCTAATTCTATTGGATAAGTGTAATTCGACCATAAACAACCTTAGGAATAAAATATGACCATTTTGGCCCACTTGGATTAGACTAGGACATTTATTATTAATTTATTTAATGAAGGGTTAAAATAGTTAAAATCAATGTTTAATAACTAAATAATTTTTAATATAGGGTTATACATAAGATAAATTCAACTATAAATATTCATTATAAAGATAAAACAATTTCCTACATAATATTATTTTATTTGTAATTTTTATACAATAAATATTTTAATTTATTTATGACACAATGATGATGTAGTAATTATCTTATTAATGAAATATTGACATAATTTATGTTATAAATACCCCAATAAATGTAATTTGTGACTTTTTATAAATTAAAATAATTTTATAGGTTAATATGACATGTTAGTATTGATTTAATTAACTTTTTTTGAACTAATTATTCTGTTTTGATTTGCACAAAAATCAATTAAGAAATAGTGTCAAAATTGACATAAAATATGTTTTAAAACAAATATTATATTATTAATTGTTATTTTATTTTAAAAGATCTAAGGTTCGGCCAAATGACTTAGATAAGGTTATATATATTAATAATAAACAACTTGGGGTTCGTTTGTCTTGTTATAGTAAGTTTATTTACCATATAGTGTAAGAAAACAAAAAGACACGGTAAAAGTAAAATTATTTAACTTAATGTTAAATCTAAATGATAAGGTTAAAATAGAACCCTAAACTTGTATAAATTCTATTGGATGAGATTATTTCGACCCATCCCCACCTTATCTTCAAAATAAATCAATTTGGAGCTATTAAAAACCGAATATGACTTTATAATAAAATAATATTTTTTGTTTTTCCAAAGGTGCCCCTCTCCTCCCTTATAAAAGGGCACCTCCTCCCTCTCTTCCTCACACCACATTGAGACTTCATTCTTGGAAAACACCTGAAAAATTCTCTTCTCCACTTCCCTAGAAACATCCTAGAGGTCCGGGTCTTCTTTCAAAGACCAATTTTAGTTCCCTAAGAGAAGGTCTCAAAGAGGCGCTTCAATGAAGAGGTAATGTCCGTTACCGATTCTTTCAACTTTATTTCTTCTTTAACTTCTTCTTCTTTAGTTGTTTCAATATGAAGTAATAACATAAGTATCACTCATATACGGGTATGTTATTATAAGTATGAAACAACCCTATTTCACCATCTATACATCCTACGAAAAATGAAATCACCGCACGTGCGTACGTACGGAATACCGTCTCCACGCCGTGGTGTAATCTATTTTCCACCACCACCTTACTTGGATGGGTATAATGGTGTAAATAATAACTATATATGGTTATTTTAAAGTGATATTGATTCTGAAATAGTATACATACACTCCAATACAATTCCACGATCATGGGAATGATATCATAAGTCGTGCGTACGTACGGAATACCGTCTCAATGATGTGATGCGACTCGTTCTACATGATATTCATTTCATAATGATTATATAAATTAATTGAATGAAGTAATATGATATATATTACACTAATACAATTCTGGAAATGAGGTGTCTATAAACTAAAAAGAAGAATAAGAATTTATTCAATAAAACACACATACGAACATAAAGTAATAAACACCCAAATAACAAGTAGCAATGAAATATTACTAATAAGAAGCTAAGAATATGACCATATAAGATATCATAAAACAAGTATGATTCTGGAATAAATCAATGACATTATTTAAATCATTATACAGGAGGTTCAGACACTTACGAAGAAAATCAGACATAAGATAAGGGAAAATATCACAATCTCATTTTTATCCTAGATTGTTCATACTTTGGTATTTACTGGGTTGTATTTTATCATCAACATCCATGTTTCCTCAATATGTAATATTATTTTCATCCACCTACAATTTTTTAAATCCAATTTTACCCTTCAGTGAGTTTTTAGTAAAAGATATGAAAGGAATCTTTTGTCGATTTTCGTACGAGGTACTTTTTGACTTTTCCGACAAAAGTACGAGAAGAATGTTTTTTTAACTTATACGGCATGAATGGATTTTTAAAAATTTATTTCCAAGAATCTTCCTTTACAAGTTTTCAAGTTTATTTTTAATCAAATTCTTTTAGTTTAAAATTGTATGACATGTTAGGAAAGGAAAATGTTTTTTAATTATAAAGGATATTTTCCTCAAGATTGGAGTTCAAGTGTTTTATCAAAATTATTTTCCATCTAAGATAATATAGGGTTCTGTTTCTATCCCTATTATTACATTGATTTGATTATGTTGTGATGGAATTATTTTTATGAATTCCTTTATCTTATATGAATTGTTTTATGATGTCATGATGTTTAAGAATCCCATTTTTATTATATGGGTTATGAAATGATGTGTGATTTATGATTTTGTGGCACACATAAGAATGGTATCATTATGAGATGGGTGGGACCTATATCTCCCTCCAATTCATTGGCTATAGATTTATATCTCATGAGATAGACATGGCTGGAATGGCAGGTTACGCCGGTTCAGTGAAACAGGACTAAAACGAGGAGTGAACTTGGTTCAGAAATGGAATTTTTCCACTAAGATAGTCTTGGATATGAGTCTTGACTACTAAGAAATGATTCTCTATGATTATGTGTGTATGCCAAAAAGTTTCATGTTTTAAGTTATTATAATTGGGATTAAATTTCACTACTATGATTTATCCCATGTTATGAAATTATGATCTCTGTTGCAGGTTAAGATTTCCAAAATGTTTCTGTTCTTATTAATATGATGTGATTGATATTTCTTTTGTTTACCCTTACTGAGCATTTGAGCTCACCCTTTTGTATGTTTTCTTTCCCCAGTTCAGGAAGAAGGTTATTAAGTAGAATTTGTCAAAAGGGACTCTAGATATGATGAAATAAATGGGAGACAATGTAGATGCTTTATGAACCAGTTGTTTATGTTTCCTAGTTTCTAAAGACACTATACCTATACAGTCCTTTCCTGGTTTTGTTGTATGTTGTAATAGGTGTGCTTCAATTTTGATGTTTTAACAATGTATGTAAAGTATGGGTCATTATAGTTTGTCGTCTGTCAAGCAGTTTATCTAACAAAACGGGCCAGGTAAGGCATGTTTAGTACATGCCGTGTCTTCTTTGAACATATTGTGTAGTTTTGTCTTAGAGGAGTCGTGTGGCTTAACAATGTGAAAGGACTCGGGCAGGGAAGAGGATTCAAGTACACGTCGTGTGTTAGGATAACACGCTGTGTATTTGGGGTGTTACACAACCAGTTTAGGTGGAAGTACATGCCCTTGTGAATGACCTAAGGGAACATGCCGTGTAGGGAAATAACACCTCATGTAGTCATGTTTTTCACAACTTGAATGATTTCATTTCCCTGTTCCTTCTCGTGCCTTTAGTTTTTTGTCTTTGTTAATCCTAAATTTGAGGTGTGCTTTTGACCTTTCAGAGCTATAGCACCAAGACATCCTCTGGTTGACCGTCAGTTGAAAGGGAGTGACCGTACGCCTGATACGGTAGATCAGGGACTACCAGTAGTTCCACCTATCATTCTGGATATAGAACCTACAATGATTCTAGAAACTGCTGTCGACTCTTAGTTTAGAGAGGGTTTCATGAGATTCATGTAGACCTTCCAAGGATCTTAGCATCCTTCCCGATCTATGGCAGAGCTGACGCAGGTTTTTTAGTAGTAGCATCCCCCCACGTTCATAGGGTATGGACGACCACGAGCTGCGGAATCATCCCTAGAGGCCATGCTATCCATCTTCGAGAACCTAGAGACACTTCCGGAGAGGAGAGTGAAGCTTGTGACTTATATGCTGCGAGATTTCTCCAAGATATGGTGAGATGTGGTTTCATAGGTAGGGTGCCAATAGGCTATTGCTTGGGATGAATTTCAGTGTATGTTCTATGGCTACTTCTACCCGGTGACGTTGAGGGATGACAGAGCGAGAGAGTTCATGAACCTGTAGTAGGGTAATCTCAAAGTTATGGAGTATTCCACTCACTTCATAGATTTACGGAGTTTCAATCCTGTTCTGGGGAATGACGAGCTGTTTTTAGCGAGGAAGTTTGAAGTAGGCCTCATACCGGACAGCAGATCACAGGTGAATGTCTTTTAGTTGACATCTGTTACTCTGATAGTCAACCAGGCTCTTATCACAGAGAGAAATCTAAGGAATACTGGAGCTGTGGACTAGGGCGGTTCAGTATCCAGGGATGATTCATTTTAGATAGATAGCATGAAGCACCACCGAGAGTCTACACGAGGTGACTCGAAGAAGCAAGGTATTCCTTCTAGTAAACATGATCTTCCTTCTGGAAACCAAGTGGTGTGGTATCAGTGTGGAAAAAGTGGGAATAAGAAGCCTCATTGCCCGAGAGACCTAGTGGAGTGCTGATCTTGCGGCAATATGGGTCATCTGCAACATTTCTACAAGGTTTTCCTTTCATTTCCTAGTGAAAGGAGGACCAGTTTCGACTCCACGTACAGGAGCAGGATTACCAGTTCCGTAGAAGACTGGGTGATGGATTTCTTCATGTCATTCAGGCTAGGGTAGAGTCTATGGACATAGTGTTTAGGCTTATGGAGGGTCATCTCAGAGATCTCAAGATGCTACACAGGGCCACGGTGCAGGCCAAACTTTTGTGGTAGAGCAGATTCATCAGGAGCAAGATCGTAGACCTTCTATAGTTTGAGGTGAAATTTTGGTATCCTTAGTTTTATCCTCCGCACTTTTCGATACAGGAGCTTCTCATAGATTTATTTTTGTGCAGACTATGGAAAGCCTTAGACTTACTGTTTATACTTCTGAGAACATGTTGACACTAGACACACCGTTGGGGACTAGAACGGCTACTGTACGTCAGTGCATGGAGTGACCCTAGAGGTGGCTGGGTGTCACTTTCTATGGGACCTCTATGTCTTAGGGATGACAGGCTATGATTTAATTCTCAGAATGGACTAGCTCATTCCCTTCTAGGCAGTCGTCGACTATTATCACCGTAGGGTGAGTTTCATATCACCGGAGGTTGAATCTTTTATTCATAAGGGCGAGTGGGATGTCTATGTGATCAAAGCAGGACTAGAGCATCATGGACTAGGTGGAGTTACAAATCAAATTTCCAGTCTGTATCTGGATGACTAGGGGACTTCACAGTTAGACTATCCCCCAGTGGTGGATCGTTTCAGGGATGTCTGTCCAAAGGACTTTTTAAGTTTTCCTTTGGAGCGAGAGGTTGACTTTTATTTTGATCTTGTTACAGGAGCGAAACCGGTTTCCATTCCTCCTTATAGGATGGCTACACTAGAGTTGCAGGAGCTCAAGATGTAGTTGGAGGAGTTGCAGTAATAGGGTTTCATCTAACCCAATACTTCTCTTTGGGGGTTTTTTATCCTATTTACGAAGAAGGAAGATGACACCCTTAGGCTTTGTGTGGATTATCATAAGCTTCTCCAGTTGACGGTCAAAAACCAATATCCATTGCTGTAGATAGATGATCTCTTTGATCAGATTCAAAGAGCCAGAGTGTTCTTGAAGATGAAATTGTGATCCGGCTACCATAAATTGTTTGTTAGACCATCTGATATACCTATTACAGCCTTCCGGAGCAGGTATGGTCTATATGACTATTTGGTTATGTCGTTCGGTCTCACGAATACGCCAACAGTTTTCATGGCGCTGATGAACAGAGTTTTCCATCCTTAATTGGATTCTTTCGTGGTGATTTTCATGGTCGATATCTTGGTGTACTCTCACACTCGACATGACCATGCTACCCATCTTGAGATCATTTTGAGTACACTGAGGGAGTATCAGTTATATGATAAGCTCTCAAAGTGCCAATTTTGGATGGATGAGATTCACTTCCTGGGTCATGTCATCTCAGAGACAGGAGTATTACTAGACCCAGAGAAGGTGAGAGTAGTAGTTACCTGGGAGCATCTGAAAAATGTCTTCAAGGTAAGAAGTTTCATAGGGTTGTCTGGTTACTACAGGCAGTTTATACGGGACTTCTCACGCTTAGTGACATCATTGACCGGCTTGACTAAGAAGGGGGTGAAATATTTTTGGTCAGAAGCCTGCAATTCATCCTTTCAGGTGCTGAAGGGGAGATTGACTTCAGCACCGATTCTAGTTTTTCCAGAACCAGGAAAGAGTTATACAGTTTTCTGTGATGCATATGGCATCGGTCTTGGAGTAGTGCTTATGAAAGAGGATCATGTTGTTGCATATGGATCTCGGCAGTTAAGGTCATATGAGAGGAACTATCCTATGCATTACCTGGAGTTGGCTGCAGTTGTTCATGCTTTGCATTGTTGGAGACATTATCTTCTAGGAGAGCATTTTGTAGTATATAATGACCAGAAGATCCTCGAGTATATCTTCACGCAGCGTGACTTGAATTTGAGATAGAGGAGGTGGGTTGAGTACCTACAATCTTTTTATTTCGAGCGTGCTTATACGCATGGGAAAGGAAACGATGTGACAGACACACTAAGCACGATGACACAGATATAGGCAGTTCAGGAGGCCAGCAGCAAGTGGAAGCTTATGGATCTGTTCTCTGAAATGCATTTGGTGGTGTACGATAGACAGGGTCAAACTTTTCTTTCTTCTGTAGTTGTTACCTCTACCCTTCTTGACTGAGTTGGAACGAGGCAACTATCATATTCTGAAGGACTAGTCCTACGGGAAAGAGTGTTAGGAGAGGACCCTCTTCCCGAATGGACCATAGGCGAGGGTGAGATGTTTCGTTTCCAGGGACACATATGGGTGCCGATAGATATACTTGAGGAGCTGATGTGAGACTTTCATTCCTCAGTTTGGGTAGTTCATCCTGGCATCACCATGATGTATCGTGATCTACACCACCGATATTGGTGGCCAGGTATGAGGAGAGATGTTGCCGGTTTTGTCATGCAGTGTTCCACCTGTCAGTAGGTGAAGGCAGAGCACCAGTGACTAGCAAGGCTTTTACAACAACTACCCATTCCTGAGTTGAAGTGGAATGATGTAGCGATGGACTTCATGATAGGGTTACCAAGATCATCTCGAGGTAATGACGCGGTATGGGTTATCATTGACCGGCTCATGAAGATTGCTCACCTCTTTTTGATTAAGGAGACCTTCGATGTTGATGATCTTAGATGGTTGTACATCCATGAGATTGTACGTTTTCATGGGATTCTGAGTACTATCATTTCAGATAGGGACACCTGCTTCATTTCGCATTTCTGGCGAGGTCTATAGTAGGATTTGGGCATAAAGGTACTTATAAGTATAGCTTACCATCCCCAAATAGATGTCCAGTCATAGTGCATGATTCAGGTGCTTGAGGACATGCTAAGAGCTTGTGTCCATTATTTTGGAGGTTCTTGGGAGATACATATACCTCTAGTGGAGTTTTACTACAATATTAGTTTTCAAGAAACTATTCAGATGGAACCTTACGAGGCTTTGTACGGTAGGCCATGCTGATCACCCTTGTGTTGGCTGGAGGCAGGAGAGCAGCTGTGCTAGGACCTCATCTTGTTCAGGAGACCACATAACATGTGGAGTTGATTTGGAAAATGATGGCTACTACACAGTCTCAACAAAAAAATTATCCTGATCAGCGGAGATGACCTTTGGAGTTCAAGGTCAGAGATTAGGTTTTCTTATGTGTTACCCCGAGGTTGGGACACAAGAGGATCAGGAGACAGGGAAAGATTTCACCGAGATACATCGGGTCGTTTGAGATTATGGAGAGAGGTGGGCTGGTTGCTTATAGGTTGCAGTTACCTCAGAGGTACCAGGCTATGCATGACGTCTTCCATGTTTCTCAGATTCGACACTATTTATCAGACTTGTCTCATGTTTTTCAACCCGAGGAGGTTGAGATGGAGGAGGATGCATCATTCGAGGAGCATCCTATTAGTATTTTTGATCGTAGTGCAAAGGTAATCTGTGGCCGGTCTATTCCTCTTATACGGGTGCTATGGTCGAACGACCATGTACAGGATGATACTTGGGAGAGGGAGGCGGATGTATGATCGCAGTGGCCGGTGCTGTTCAAGGTTTCTTCTTCCATGCCTCTCTAGGAAATTTGGGGATGAATTTATTTATGTGGGGAAGTTTGTAATAACCCAGACCTTCGTTTCAGGTATGTTTTTCCTTTTTCTAGAATTTTTGAGAAAAGAGGAGTTTCTGGAAATTTTTGAAGTACACGCCGTGTACTTTATAGGTACACACCGTGTACCGAGAAGCTGCTCGAGGTCGTGTGCTAGCCGTGTCAGGGCCACACACACGGCCATGTAGGGGTGATGTGAATGATACTTAATGCGAAGTGCGGAAAATCCTAGTACACGCCATGTACTCCAAAAGTACACACTGTGTACATTTTTTTCATTAAACAGACCAAGGTCGCGTCTTAACCCCAGAAACGTCTTCTTCTCCAGATTCTTCAACTGAGAGTGAGGGTACAACCACAGATTATCTCCAAGCCATTGATCTGTCACTAGTTATCCAAATTGAACACCGTTAGTTGCAATAGAATCACAGTAGTGAGTTCTTGGTTCTTCTTTCCCCACGTTTCCTGATTCTTTCTATTATGAGAGTTATTGTAGGTTGAAAGTTTAAGAAGTTTTTTAAGATATAAACAGTTGTAGGATGATTCATGGGCCTATGTTCAGGTATATTGATCTACTAGGATCGAGTTAGGTGGTTTGTTGCCTTACGTTGAATGTCGTTGAGTTTTTGTGCAAAAGTTTTGGATTCCCATGTTTCGGGTATCCCGGGTTGGGGATTTTGTTCCTATTGTTTAATTGCCTTAAAATACTTCTTAGCTTCTATTAATTAATAATAATATATTCTTGTTTTCACATTTTAGGATCACCCCATGGGTGTTTCCCTTGTTTTGACTATTTATCATCGTTTGGCTTAGGTTGCCTGTGAGGCAGACCTTGTTGCATTAATTGCCTGCCTTGATATAATTGATTGCATGTATTGCCTATTGTTTCTATGTTTTGATGCATTATAGCTATTATCCAAATAGTTTTATGAACTTACATAGGGCTGCTGATAGTCTATTACACACGACTGGACTACTCAGGGCTGTGTGAACCTGGTGCGGTAGACTAAAGAGGGAATTGACGATTAAGGGCTTCCCTAGAAAGTCTCTTATAAATTACTATCATTCGAGGGACCTAAGGTAATTGGAATTTTTACTTCCTCAGAGTTTCATAAGTTAAGTATCGAGACTATAGGGGTAATTATACGTAAGTGATTCCTCAGAGAGTGTATAACTATCGTTGCAAGACCGCATGGGAATCGACAGTGAGAGCTTCCTAGAGTGTCTGCTTTTTTGTATGATTACTTGACTAGAGTGGTATGCCAGTATGAGCCACCCAGAGAGTCATTGTGAATATTATTTGGTTGGTTGTGACGAGTCCACCAAGACAACGAACAATCTTGGATTTGGTGCTGCTTGTTGTTTAGGTAGTCTGCTGATATACCTGTTGTGTTACTTGCTATGCCTTGGGAATATAAAGTTGTTTGCTATATTCCTTGGTTGATAATTAAATTATTGAATTAAATTAATAAAAAAATGTAAATAGAGATTTGTATGATTCTTTACTATAGTGTAATCCTATTTCTCTACTGCATTTATTTCCTTTACTTTTGCTATATTGCTCACTGACAGTAGGGCACATATCTTGTGGTGGTTGCCTACTTGGACTAGTCTCACACCCTGTTTGGGTCTTGATTTTTGGCCCAAACATGTTATATGGTTGCAGGTGTGGATAGGGATTGTGGCCCTTCTACTTCAGGTACATGATTTCTAGTTGGAGCTGGAGAGAATAGGACCGATCTTAGGCTTGCGATGCTGCTGGAGTTACTGTTTAATTTTCGTAATTTGTTTCTCAGTTGTATTTCTGTAAGTTTTTGTGTTTTCTGCTTTCCTTAGATACTTGTACCTGTTGCATCATAATCATTATTAATATATATTAATTTCATCTGCTATTTAGTTTCAGTTATCGTATACTATTTACTGCTTCCGCTATTAACTGTTATTTCCTCTCCCTTATATACTTTACCAAATGAGGGCATAGTTTCCCTAATGACTCACCAAGGCCCTCACTGCTAGTCATCAGCCTCTGGCATTTGGGGAAATGCGCTTGAGGTCATGTGGTGAACCGAGTACGGGGCACCAGTTGAGTGGCTCCGGATTCAGTTCATTAAAAACCCAACTTATGTAGAATCATAAAAGAGTAACTTAAGATCACCAGAGCCCGCTTCCCTGAACAATTTCGATGATAAATATGAGGCCTGAGTGTCTGGTACCTTGGTCATCATCTTTTTAAACTCAGAAGCTAGCTAGTCCCAAGACTGGATGTGCTCCTCCATACTGATCAGACCTTTATTGAATCCCTCTACCAATATGAGATCTTTTTTGTCAATCCAAGAGTGTTGCTCCTCATTGAAAGACAATCTTAGGGACCTCCCCATCATCTTTGTTTCCCCCTCTTCATTTGAATTCAAAACCAATACATGCTCAGTCACTTCATCATTAGAACATAAAATCAAATCCAAGGACTAGTCATCCTGGCCCCCTATTCTCTTACTACTTGGATTTTCATTGGAAAATTTATTTCTATTTAACTTTTTGGTTGAGAGAGTCTCCAAAGGAGGAGGTAGCGTGGTGTAGTCCTTCCTCCCCTTCCTTATCCTGACACTCCTGCAACTCCTTGGGGAATAATGTTTCATCTTCGGAGAGTCCAGGTTCATTCCCATTAAGTTCCATCCCACAACACTCACCTCTCGTCTCAAGGATATCTGAATCTGATTGGACATCCGCCTCTGGGAGGCCTTCGAACTTGTTGCTCAAGTGGACCAGAGTCCATTTAAGAAAAACCAAACCCCCTTCATCTTCTCCTATGTTTAAAATAGTCGTTTCCATAGTTGGTCTCTGCTTACCCTTACTCCTAGCCCCACTTCCCGACCATAAATTCTCTACATAAGAAGCAATCGATTCCACCTTTGCACCACCCATCGTCTATTACAGGACCACATCCCCCTCATTCCTCTGAATTTCCACTTGGACATCTTCATGCCGAGACCTTCCCTCACCTCTCTACACACTATGGTTGGAAGGACCCCTGAGATCTTCCCTAAGTCTGCTAAAAACATCAGACACCCACAGGTTCATCTGATGGTCCATGGACTTCTTCCCCACCCCAGAACCCGAAACAATCTCAACACTTGCATTCCAGTAGGCTGAAGCGTTTCCGCATCATTCCTTCTCCATCGGCCACAAAAACTGAGGTTCCCCTCTACTATTCTCTCTACAAGCTTTCAATTGTTCGTCGCTACCCACCATCATAGTTTCCATTTGAACACCCCGGTGACCCATACCCTTGTCCACTATCTTTGTAGACCCACATCGGCATACATGAGAGTTATGTCTCAACTGCCTACAAGCCGATAAAAAATCGGGCCAGATCTCCTAAACCAGATGATGTTTACACCTATACTCCTCACCGATTGTTATCCGTACATAATAAAAGGGAATTCTAGACACGTCCATCTCAACACACACCCACAGATTCACCAGGTGAAAAATAGCTTTTGTGCACCAACAAGATAGTTTCTAAGAAGAGTATCACCCTCCTAGAATTTTATATTATACATGGTGACTATAAGGGTGTTGAATGAGATGTTATAGTTTTACTAGGGTATTCTATATATTTTACTGATGAGACCTGATATAGTATTATTTATATTAGATTTTAGTGTTTTTATCAATATTCTTTTGTTCTGATAAGAATTTATTTCGTGGATCTTGTTCATTTCATATTTTCATCACATAGAAATTGATTAGTATGAGAACCATTATTTTGGTTGGGATAATTTTTCATTATATTTTTTCCTAAATATTTTTGTGCCTCATTGATTTTTACTCTTATGGGTTCTTTTGGGATATTTTTAAAAGGTTTTTAGACTGTGGGTTGAGAAATGGTTTTTAATGAAAATTTGAGTGGTAGTATAATGAATAAACATTGAGAATGGTTTTTAAATAAGAAATTAAAAATGGTTTAAATTATTTGTGGGTGTATGGAATTTGAAAAAAAAAAGTTAAAGAGGATTAATGTTTGATTTTTCATTAAAAAAAATTAATTTCCCCCTTTCATGTTTTTAAATTCAATGTCTTTAATAATATTAGTTCTACCTCAGTTTGAATGAAAAGTGGGGATGCTTTTTTTAATTGTGCATGACTTGTTATTTAAATTTTCCAAATACGTACATATAAAAATATATTCTATAAAAAATGATAAAAATATAATTAGTGCATTATCATTTGAAATTACTTTCACAAAACATTTGGTGAAATTATATTAGGATCAGTTTTTCTCACACCCTACATACACTAATGAGTGTTTACAGTTCACTTATCTATACTAGGAACTCATGTTCTTTATTCCTGGTAGATGATTAATGTGGATTTTAGCAGTCGTTTGGGATATTGTGAGTGAATTTGGATTACATGGATGTAGTGAGTGATTTCACAATTTTGTTTCTTTTATTTTTGGGATGATTATGTTCTGTTAATGTCAGCTCATATTATTCTTTGGTTTACTATATATGTGATTTTTTCCATTTATTTTAGTTTATATGGTTTTTTATGAGGTGTTAGGTTTTATATGTTGTATTTTACTTTATTTGGGTAGTTTGTTATTTGGTGCGTAATTATAGTTGGTACATAAATTTCGAACAAATGGACAGACCATGCTAGATTCATAGTTAGTTTACACGACATTTTTATTTGTTATTTGTGGGTAAAATCATTTTTAATTTGGTCATGTTTTCATTCCCATGTTCTTATTTTTGGCCTATGGTGATCAGTAATGCACATCAGAGATTTTCGTGCATCATATTGTGTCCTCGGTTTAGGGGTGACCCATGTTTCATTCATTGAAGATAAGGTTTTATGATTTTTGAGGTTTTAAATTCTTAATTAAAGCAATTTATTTCATTTTGTGATTTACATTGGGGACTAAATTTAGCTTAAGTAACTTATTTTTATCCATAAAATAAAATTTTACTTATTACCAAATTTTAACAAGATGATTACAAATATGAAAAACATTATACATGATTCAATTTAAAAATGTGATAAAAATTATTTTAATATTACACATAACACATAAAAATAATTTTTAGAAAAATGTATTTACAAGAAAAAATATTGGTTTATACGTATTCCATAACAAATATGAACTACTAAATGGTAGTAAATTTATGTGAATATATATATAAATATATATATAAACAATTCATTTACAAAAAAACATTCTTTAATAGTGATTAATCAAATTATTTAAAATGAAAAGGAAATAATATAGGTAAAAAACTTCCTTGAAGTATGGGTCATTTAACATGAAATTAATTTTTTTTATTAATAATTCATTAATAATAAATTCATGAATGTTTATTTTTTTAAATATATAAATAATACATTTCAATAAATTGAAAACCTTATATATGAGAAATTTAACTTTTTAATATATAATATATATAATAAAACATTGTTTTCTTAACAAAAATATTTATTCTCTTAGTAGGCTTTCATTACTGTGCGAGTTCTTTTTGGAAAAAAATTCTTTAAAATATGGGTCATTTTACATGAAATAACTTTTTTCAATTATGTTTTTTTAAATAACATATAATATATTCAATTTTATATTTTTAATATTCTACAATAATAAATAATTAATCAATTTAGTTCATTTTCCCATGTAACACAATCTATAAAGAACATAAGATTTATTTAAAGGGAAACAAACTAAAATAACAGGTTGTTATATTCTACCTTATTAAATAAATTTTTTCCTATCAATTATAATTTCTCTCACTATTTCAATTTGATGAAAATATTCTTAAAACAATCATGACATAAAATATAAATTTTAATGATTTATCTACAATAATATTTTGTGTAAGACTAAGAAACGTTTTCTTTCTCTCATAAGGGACATATTTCAAGATTTTCATTTATTACATCCATTTATACCAAATATGCCTATTTAGTTGGTCATAGTTTTTTTAGAGACTAGTATTTAACTAATTGATTTACAATATCCTATACTCAACCAAATATATAAATCAAGATGTTTATGATAAATTAAAAAGTAAACATGTTAATA
Source organism: Viscum album (assembly GCA_963277665.1). Taxonomy (NCBI): domain Eukaryota; kingdom Viridiplantae; phylum Streptophyta; class Magnoliopsida; order Santalales; family Viscaceae; genus Viscum; species Viscum album. The sequence goes on along the minus strand of OY728153.1, from coordinate 875,895,472 downwards.
TGAAATATCAACCATATGCACCTTACCCTATGAAACCTTCATTTCAAAGAAATATACATTTTGTTATACTAGATAAAACTCTAACTCTCTCTATTATGTATATATTTATTTATGTTTAATCAACAACCTAATCCTAAAAAATAACTAAACAAAAATTATTAAGAACATTATTAATATATTCTAACCCTAAAAATCATGGAACAAATTTTCTAAGAATTTTACATAACATGAATCCCTTAAAAAAATTTATTTTCAAAAAAATTACTATATATATCTTAATAATTTATAATCCCAAAAATATATTAATATTTTCAAAAAAATAATGTTATTAAACTTAATATAAAATTATATATTAACCCTAAAGTTCATGTTTACCGAAGTCATGAGTTTTTTTAACCCAAAAAACAAATTGTGAAATCCCACAACTTGAACTCCCGGATCTGGGGATAAAATAAATTATTTTTTATTTTTAATCACTAATTACTAAATAATAATATCCTTTACATGACTATAGAAACTTTCTTTTATAGGTTTGGGATGATTATGAAAATTCCTTACAATCTTTTATAGTTTGTATACTTTTTAAAATAAAATGGATATTTGGATTTACTCTATCGATCTCATTATAAATAAACCAAAAACCATAGAACATATAATTATATTGTGAAAATAATTTTAAAACATGGGTTGGAAATTAAATGTCTTAATAAGGGGTTTCAGAACATGGGTTTAAATATTTTAACAAAGAATATTTAAAACTCCATGAAAATCATTTTAGTTTTTATCAATTATAAATCATTTGATATAATAATTGTTTTCCCCAAATAATATTCTAGAGTTTTCAAAAAAAATCATCAGAAAATACTTTATAAAAAGATTTATAGGACATAACATTATAAACCACTTTTAATTTAAAAGCAACAAACCATTGAAAAAATAAGGATTTTTTTAAAAATTATTTTGAAAAATAATAAAATTTAGGGATTATAATTACACATAAAAATATCTAATAAATACATGAGTCAAATAGTACTATCACCTAGAATAAAATTTCCTCTTAGAGCTATGGGTTCACTCCCCATTCCTCATAATCTCATTTAATACCCAAGGGCGATGTTTTTTTAATAAAACATTTTGGTTAGGTATACCATTCTCACTTATAATCACTTAAAAAGCATTCAAGAACCTATATAAATTATTTTCCAATAATGAAATAATATTACAAATTATAAACATTAGAAAAATATAACTTTTAAAAACATTGTATTGGTTAATATAAATCTACAATTTTAGAAGAAATTCATTAATTAAAATTCAAAATTCATAAACACTTTTGAAATTAAACATAAATTAAATAATTTTGTTAATATGCATGGAATTTTAATGATAATTATATTATATGTAAATAATTTTTATCATGAATGAAAAACATAATCATAAAAAAATATTCCATACTTAAAATTATGGCTATAAAACCCCACTTGAAACTTGTAAATAAAATTCATTAAATTTATTCTTCTTATAAGAAGGATTTGTTCATGAAATAAAACATTTTACCTTAATTGGAGTATAATAAAATATGAAAGAGGGGATTTCATTAAGATAATGTAGATTTTAAAATATTTTCCATTTTCAAAAGGGATTCCAAAAAAATAAACATGGTATTTCAAAATATATTTCCCATTTTCAAAAGAGTTTTTAATAGAATGAAATATTTATAAAAAGGTTAATATCCTTATATAATTAAATATAATTTTGAAAAAAATACAATAAAGTTTAAAAATAAAATATTTCCATTACCTTAAATTTGTTTACATGATAATATTACTACTTCTGGGTTGGGGAGTTGAGTACATTGTTAGAAAAATAGAATAAATGAGAAAATGAATAATCATTTTGGGGTTTTATGAGTGTCTATAACTGTGTGATTAAATAGGTTTGTTGATTCATCAAGATATTATCTTAAATATGAATATAGGATTGGAAATTATGTTGTTTCTTATAATGTCAAAAAGTGAAGCTCTTATAAATATGAATGGTATTTTGAGTTTAAGTACATATTTTTGTTTGATATGGACTAGTTATAAAAATACTAGATCTTACTCTCTTTGGAATCATGGGCGATATAAATTATATATATATATCTATATATATAATAATTAATACAAAAAATCTATAGTTATCCCTAAGCAATATGGTTTTTTAAATTTTATTGTGAATATATATATATTCTTTATTCAATCCCTGGGGTACCTCAAGTGAAAGAAAAGCAACAAACATGGGAAAATATAAAGCTGGTGAAAGAAATATTCTTAAGGGTTATTTTTATTCCATGTTTTAATCTCGATAGATAATATATATATATATATATATGTATATATCATCACAAAAAATGATAAAATCGAGAACCTAACCAATTTAAAACTGGTCATCATAAATGGTTTATTTATCCTAATATTTTTTTAAATATATTTTATAGTGGCCCTATAATTCAATTCTAATGATGGAAGGCAGTTGATTTCAGATTTCTATCTATGTAGAATTTAAATTTGATAGTTACATATTATATATTTTTTAATTCATTTGAAATAGTTTCAACGAGCATTTCAGGAACACAATATTGAATTTAATTTATTTTGATTTTGAAAAATTCCATCTCCTATTATATAGGTTGATGAATTTTTTTGTTAGAATAATGTGAAAATGGTGAGGATTAAGTTTTCATGAGGTTGAATATGGAGTGATTTGACAAATCATATTCATCTAATCAGATGATGGTAATACAAATATTGGTTTTTAATGTAGGAGAACAGTAATGAAGAATGCACATTCGACATTGGAATTTCAGTTGTTTGACCACTTATATATATTTTATGTTCTTCCACTGACTTGGAAGATGTGGGTAATATGGTTCGCTCATGATCCTCTGTCGGCACAAACCAATGTCGGCTCCTCCACTGCCATGCCACCCCACACAGTGTCGCCACTGATCTAACCCTTGTGCTCTCAATCATGTCATACAATCCCACTCCCATGCCACTATACAGGATGGACTAGGATAGCTCCCCTCATGGTTTATCCTATATCCCACATGGTTATATTTATTTGGACCTAGATCACTTTCAATGATGGACCATTCCATGTATATGTATATATACTAATTAAATGCTAATTATCTGAAAGAATATTGACCATATATGTACTTATTTAAAAAATTGTATACTTATTTCTTTCAATTTATGTTTATATATATTACTATTATCATGAATATTTTAGTATTTAAACTTTTATATTATTAATAATTATCTATATTTTAAAACAATTTTTTTACAAAAATAATGTTAATTTTTTTACAAGAATATTTAAAAATGTTTTTCTTCTAAAATATATTAGTATATTATAAAATGTTTATATTTATTCTAAGAATATATTATTTATTTCATCCTTACCATAATTATACCCCTTATATTTTACTAATTAAAATTATTATTAAATGCATTCATATTAAATATTATCACTTAATGAGTAATAGTATTATATTTTTATTGGTAAGATAAAATTTACAATTTCAACTACGGATTATAAATTTTGAAATTTATTTAATATTTCACTTCATAGAAAGTATTTAATTACTATTTTCTTATTAAAAGTCAAAATATCAGTTTATAATAGAATTTAAAGGATCCAAATTTAATGCATTCATTCTTTTTTCTTCCACTATGATGGTTATCATTTTTCCAATACTCTACATCCTTACTCTAATTTTTTGGTGTGTTTATTCTTTTGTATCATCCCAGATATTTTGATTTTGATCATGATGTTATTATTTTTAACGGATCATGTCCCATTATGTTAATAATGACCTTTTCAATTTTAGTCTCACCATAGTAAGTTGTAGGCTCCTATATTGAACTAAAGTGTTCTTGTATCAAACTATTAATTTAGTGTATAAAATATATTCTATCTTTCTATGTTTTTTCAAGACTCATATTTATTTAAAATTAATTTAAAAAAATAATGGGTTGTTACATTACCCCCTTGAAGTAATTATACCCTCTCAATTACCTTTTACATAACTAAAATCTAAATCTCAATTTTAAGATTTGATCATGCAATTTTTCACTCCTAAAAAATTCATTGTTATCACTATCCACTAAATTTTTATTTTAATTTTTTTTGAAATAATTCATACCTTTACCAAAGTCTCTAATTTTGAAATCTCTCATGAATATACCAGTGAGGAATATAGTGCCTTAGGGTATTTCCAAAATCTATTATTCATGTTATCAAAATGAAACTCGTGCAGTTTTGGATCAAAAGGATGGAAGTATCGGTAAATACTATAAATATTATAGCTATTAATATATTATTTCAAGTCATATTCTTTATTATTATTTATAAAAATTAATTTTACAAATTCATCGTCAATTTTTCAAAAATCATCATTGATACCTAAAAAATAGTATAATTAACTATTTAAGTCATATAAGATATAAAGTGGTCACCCTCTTCTACTAATTCTTCAAGATCAATAAGTACTTATTATATGTTAGACAAGGTAAAAAGTTTAAAAATACCCTCATGGTACATTAAATGACTATCATGTTTTCAAATTATAGAATGTAAGATTTATTTATAGACAAATAATGGTCCTAAAAAAACAAGGAATGGTAGAGGTATTGGATATCTCATAGAGGTGATTTCAAGTAATTTTAATGTTTGAAAAGGATCCAATTAATATGAGAATAATTTCAGAATAATATCTACAAGTAGCTCATCATGAGGGGATAAAAGTGTTGTTGGTGTTATTCCTACTTCCATTTTGAGACGGATCCATAACTGAAAAGTTATAGAAAAAGTGCTTTACTGAAATGAAATGTACTTAAAAATTGAACCAGTTTTAACAAAACATCAGAATCTACATTGTTTTCTAAAACATTCCTACATTACCAAAGGTGACACCCTAAGACTAATCTTCTGGATTCAATGTTAAAACATTTATTTTTTTTATCAAAGGTGATAAAAAATATATAGGCCTTTATATACCTGAGGATCTATTCTAGTCTAGGTTTGGGAGGATTATGAAAATTCCGTAAAATATATTAGAGTTTTATACAATTTAGACATAAAATAGATATTTGGTTTCACATTATCTATATCCTTAAAACAAACCCACAATCCTTGTATCATCTAAATATCCTATGAAAACAATTAAACCATTGGGTAATTAAAAAAAGTTCATAGTAATGGGATTTAAAAATTGGGATAAAATATTTTTATAAATACTATTTAAAACTCTTTTGAAATAATATTATTTTACATAAAATGTAAATCATTTGATATTATAAATATTTTCCCAAATATAAATATTTTATTTTTATGAAAAATACATAGTAATGTACTTATTAAAAACCATTAAAACATATAATATTTGAAAACCCATTTAATTTCAAACTAAGTACCCTTTGAAATAGGCCTGGATTTATCCTTTAAAATATTTTGAAAATAATAAATTCTTATAGACTAAAGTGAATCTTTTAAATCCATAAGAAATATATTAGGCCATTAGTAGTATCCTCTTTTGGAAAATTTTCTACTTATTATATGGTTTTACGCCCCATTACTCATTATATAATTTTATACCTAAGTGAAAAGTGTTAGTTTATAAATACATTTTGTTCAGACCTACCTTTATCATTTTCAATCCGTTAAAACCCTTCTAAAAAATACATAAATTATTTTTCAAGAAGATAGTAACATTATATCATTAAAAGTTTACTAGAATATACCTTTTATGAATATTATAAGGGTTAAAACAAATCCAAAATTGTAAAATAAATTCATAAATTTTGAGGAAGCATTCATAATTTTTTTTGGAAATGAACATAAATGAAATTATTTCAATAATACACATGGAATTTAATTGATATGTACATATTTATTTTCAGGATTCGCAACCATAAATTTAAAATAATATTTCATACATAAAATTATAGCTTAAAAACCACCACATGAAACTTCTAAATTAAATTATATAAATAGATTCTTTTTAAGGAAAGGATTTTAAAAATAAATAAAATATTTTCCAACAATATAATTTTTACAGAACTTGGAATATGAATTTCCATAAATATAATGGGAATTTTATAATTTTTTCTTTTTTAGAAGGGTTTCCAAAAAAATAAACTTGGAATGGGAAAATTGAATTTCCCTTATCATAAGGGTTTTTAATAGATTGAATGATTTATTAAAAAATTAATTTCATTACATAATTAGATATAATTTTGAAAATATATAAATATGATTTTGAAATTAATATATTTCCCTTACCTTATAATTCTATATTAAGTACTATTACTACTTCCTTAGTTGGGGAGTTTTGGACCATCATAGAGAGAGGTAATAAATGTGATAATGAATAAATAGTTTGGGGTTTTACGAGTTTCTAGGATTTATCATTAAATAGGTGTGTTAAATATTATAAGGAATACCTTATATAAGAAGATAATATTGGGAAGTATTTTATTTCTTCTGAAGGAAAAAGTGTGGCTATTAAAATCTGAATGGGATTTGGATGTCATGCACTTATTTTCATCTGATATGGACTATTTATAAATATTCCAGGTTTGATTATATTCTTAATAATTGGTTATATTTTTTTAATATATATTTGAATATATAAAAGGGAAAATGGAAAATCTTAAGCAACCCACATGTAACTTGTTTGTTTAAATTTGATGGTGAATACATATAAATATGTAATTATCTTCTTTTCATTTATTGGGTACCTCAGGAGAATGAAAAATGGAAAACCTTTTCAAATTTAAACCAGGTACAAGAGATATTCCTAAAGTTACATGTTATGTCATGTTTTAATTCTGATGTAGAATATATATATATATATATATATATATCATCACACAAAATAATGAACTTGAGAATCTAAACCAATTTAATGTCTGTCATCCGAAATTTTTTAGTTATCCCAATATCATTTTAAATCCCTTTCATGGTGACCCAACAACTCATAGGGTAATATGAAATATGATTAGTTTTTTTCATATTCAGAGGCTTTAAATCTAACAGTTACCAATTATATATTTTATAATTCATTTGAAATGGTTTCAATAAATGTTTCATGAACATGGTCATGCCTTCAATTTATTTTTACATTAGAAAAGTCCATATTCAGTTATGTATGAGGAATAAATGTTACATCATAAGAATTTTAAGATGGAGTGGATTGTGTTTTTTCAAGGCCAAAGTTGGAGTGATCTGATAGTTCAAGTTCACTTAATCATACGATGGTAATATAACTAGAGGTTTTTAATGTGGGTGAACAATAATGGAGAACATGAATCATAAATCAAGCATCTAATCATTTGACCATGACTATATATGTTAACCTATTCCATTATATTTTTGGATGTTAGTAGTGGTGTCCGCTCCTAATCCCCTAATGGCACATACTCGTGGCAGCTTCTATGCCTCCATGTTGTCATACACAGTTGTACCACTTCTCCAACCCATGCACTCCTTACACCTTTATAAAGGCCCTATATCATGCTTCTATGTCATATGGTCATTGCTATCTCTCCCCATGGTTGAGCCTAGTTCCGAAATAGTTCGATTGAGTTGGAAATAACTATCTTTATTGGCTTTACAATTATATATATATATATACACTTTGTAAATTATAATTATCTAAAATCATATTAACCATATATGGACTATTTAAAATTATTTTTAGTATAATTATTTATTTATATTTTTGTTTAAGTAGATTACGATTAGCGTTAATATTTTATTATTCCAAACATTTATATTATTATAACTTATCATTATTTTAAATGATTTTTTTTCAAAAGTAATATTAAATATTTTTACAAGAATCTTTAAAATTATTTCTCTTCTCAAATATATTGGTATATTATATCATTTATATATATATATATATTCTTATAATATTTATTTCATTCTTACCATAATTTAGTCACATATATTTACATATAAAAATCCATATTAAGTTAGTTAATATTAAATATTATCCCTTAAAAGATAATGATATTATATTTTTTTTGGTAGCGTATAATTTAAAATTGAAACTAAGGATTTTAAATATTAAAATTGACTTAATATTTTACTTATTAGAAAACTATTATGATCTTTTTTCTTATTAGTATTCACATTATTAACCTATAATTACCCCTTTATAAACTTTTAATGGATTCAAAAGCAACGCATTGATGATTTTTTCTCAACATGATAGTTCTCATTTTTATGATACTCCACATCCTTACTCTAATATTTATTAGTGTTTTTCTAATTATGGTTTATCTTAGGGATGAAAGCTATGATATTTTTGTTATTATGTTAATTGGACCTTGTCCTCTTGTATTAATAATGATATTTTTGCATGTTTAATTTTACTGTAGTTAGATGTAGGTTCTTGTAGTGAAATGAAGTGTTCATGTATCAAAGTATGAAGCAGTGTATAAATTATAATATATCCTTATTTGAGTTTCGAAGACTCATATTTGTTTATGTATCCTTTATATAAAAAAATATGGAGATGTTACACAAATCTCAAAATAACATTAATCACCATAAAATCCAAACATAGAAGAACTCAAAAGGGTAAATATTCCTCACAAGATATGATCACTCTTAAACTAATTAATCTATAGTTGTATATATAACTCATTAATTATTATAATCTGATAATATCCTAAACTATTAAAATATCTAATCACGTATCTAATACTAATCAAATAACTCAATATTATAACTCCTAGATTCGGTGTTAAAATTATATTATTTGCACACTAGATATAATACCAAATAATATAGTTGAAACATGACCATCTATTATTAAAATATCTATAGAAAATTTTTTATCACTTAAATACTCAATTCCATTAAATTATATAGTTCTATAAAATTATAAAAATAGTTACATAACAAAACTCATACCAAAATGGATATTTATTCTACTAAACCAAACACATTAAGTGATACACTTGTTTCATAAAAGGATAAAACCTCATTAATGAAACTTTAACTTAGTTTTCAATATATCTAAAAAACATATATATGCATGATACCCTTCAAGACATATAACTCATAATACTCACCCTCACTACCTTGGGAATGGAAAAATAATAAACAGTTATCTCACATTATCATTACGGTTAAATATGAGCGGTAATAATCAAAGATCATAAGTGATAATAAGATGAACATGAGAGTTTAATAAAATAATCAAGGTAAACGAACATGACATTAGGAAGTTATAACCAATAAAATATAGATCATAAAACCTAAATCCAAAAAAAAATTGAAATATCATATGATATGAGAAATGGGATTCTAGAAAAATGATTGAATAATCTTAAGCCTTAAAAAAGAACATGGATACATTGCATAAAAATGGGTTTCATATTCATAATTGTAACGCCCTGACCGCAGTTACCCAGATTCGGTGCATTATTACATAACATTGGCATGATCACAAGAAAGATCAAATCCTGAAAGATCGATTAGTTTATTAGCCTTGGAAACACTAGATATATTCATAAAGTTTTACATTACATCAAAAAAATGAAAACTACAACAACATAGTCTCCATAGTCCACACTCATGTCCCCACATACTATCCCTACAGGTCATTCATAAATTACTTCTTTACATCCTAGAAAAAATAAAACATTGAAAGGGGTGAGCTCAGATGCTCAGTAAGGATAACAATATAGCGAAAACATTCATAAATAAACATAAAAATTTAAGGTAATGTATAAGTAAAAGAAAAGACCTTTAAACTTTAACTTCAGAATAATATGGAAAAGATAAAATAAAATAATTTCATTTACTTATTCACATGGATATTATACTAGTCGAATAATAACATGCAATATCAACAACCACTTTCATAATGACGGAATGCATAATGCCATACTATCATAACCACATAGCCAAGGCCTCGTGCCAAGACTACAAATACGATTTTGTCAAGGCCTTGTGCCAAGACACTAGTTTGTCTCATGAGACCTACCGATGCATCGATGAGCTATAGCGGGCTCCACCCGTAACTTATTAAGTCCAATGCATTCCTCATATGAACAGGTTTAAACCTAACATAAACATTCGTATTAAAAATAGCATACGAAATGTCAATACTTTCACCATAAACCATGAATGGTATAAATATAACACATCCATAGTAAAACATATCACAAAACCTTCAATATTATATGGATGTTTTTTATCATAATAAATAAACATCAAATAAGCTTAAAATCCATCAAAGGATGTTGACATAGATGAAATCAAAACTATTTGAGAGAAATATCTCTTTTTTGAAATCATTTAAAAGTCAAATAATTATAAAATAAACTGTTTACTTTGAAAATATTCTTATAATATTTTAAGGGAAGCTTCGACTATTTTATAACGGTGGGAAATAGCCGCACTCACCGTATAAGTTAAAAAAGACATTCTTACCTTAATTCTCTCAAAAAGGTTAAAAAGGACCTTGTTTGGAAAACAACAGAGAGATTCCTTTATAAACATCTTATAAAAAGTCAACAAGGGTATAAATGAATTTATACCATTTTATATAAAATAGTAATAATGATTTGAAATACATTTTTAAGAAACATGTATGTGGATGATAAAGAGGTCCCAGTATATAATCACGTATAAACAACCTCGGATAATGAAGAGATTGTGAAACAAACCCTTACCTTATACTTTTCATTGGTTGGGGTAGGTTATCCTCTTGTATAATGGTGAAATAATTTTTATTAAATTATACAAGAATCATATACATTAATATGATATCATATATGATCTTTTAACATTGCTTTGTTGAAAATATCATAGTATTATCATCGTTTCGGATGTTAACTTACTCGTTTTATTTTATATGTTTTGTGACATATGTAATTTTTATTATGGTTAGGTTGTATCTTATTCATATACAGAATGATATCAAGTCCTTAAACATTATTTGTAATCATCAAACGAGAATTATAATTGCATGGATATGATGGGGAATGAATCTCATCACGTTCATGGAGACAATAGTCCGTACGTACGCACGAGCGACAATATCATTCTTTTGATATTAAAATAATATATAATTGGATGGTATATAATATATACAGAATCATTATCATGTTATATTTATTATTCACATGAATTAAACATCATTATTATACCCATCCAAATAATAATATATTGAATAACAATTACACCACGAGGTGGAGACGGTAAGCCGTACGTATGCACGTATGGTGACGTGTCATTTAAAGGATGGATAGAATACTGAATATGGTTGTACCATATTTATAATAATATCACAGTACATAGGATATACTGGATTTATTATTTTATAATGGGAATAACAAATAAAGAAGAAGTTGAAGAAGAAATGTATTTGAAAAAGGGTGGTGAAAACATTACCTCTTCTTCGGGTTCTTCCTTTTGATTTGATCAAAAGGGCTCCTTAGGTTAGATTTCTGATCGAACTAAGGCCTCTAGGTTTTATTGATGGATGTTGAGAGAGTATGTGGGTAGGGTCTAGCTGAGCCAATAAGCTTTGAATGTGTGAATTAGTGAGAAGGGGGAGTTCCCTTTTATAAGAGGGGTGAGGGGCACCTTTGGAAAAGCTAGAAATATTATTTTATAATAAATTCATATTCGGTTTATAATGGCTCCAAAGTGTATTATTTAAATTTTAAGGTGGCTATGGGTTAAAAACCACTCAACCAATAGAATTTAGATAGGTTTGGGTCATTATATTAACCTTATATGTTAGATTTAACTCTTAGTTAATTAGTTTGACACTTACCATGTCACTTTTTATTTTTATATTATAAAGTTAATAAACTTACTATATACCTCCAAGATACCCCCAAGTGGTACATTAATGATAAACCTATCATGATATAAGTCTCTTGATGAACCTTAGATTTTTAGGAATTTAATATCAATTAATAATATAATATTTGTTCTAAATACTCTTTTATGTCAATTTTGACACTATTGGGTATTTTGTTTTTCATAATTTCATAACAACATTATTAATTCGAAAACAATTTATATAACCAATAATAATATGTCATATTAACCTATAAAATTACTTTAATTCATAAATAGTCTAAATATCATTTACTTTGATATTTATAATATCAATTATTTTAATATTTCATTAATTAGATAATTACTGCATCACCATTGTGTCATAAATAAATTAAATTTTTTAATGTATAAAATTATAGATAAAATACCATTAGGTAGGAAATATTTTTATCTTTCTAATGAATATTTAAAATTGAATTTATCGTATGTATAACTGTATATTAAAAATGATTTAATAAATAAACATTGATTTTAACTCTTTTAACTCTTCTTTGAATTAAATAATAATAAATGTCCTAATCTAATCCAAGAGGACCTAAATGATAATATTTTATTCCTAAGGTTGTTTTTAGTCTAGATACACTTGTCTAATAGAATTAGGACATGTGATAGGGTAATATTAATATCATTTTTACCCTTAATTACCCTATTTACTTTTAACCGTTGTAAATAAAAGTAAAAAGTTACTATTCACCAAAAATTATTTTCATCTCATTGAACCACATTTTACTACATGTTATTAACTGTGTCTCTCGTATTTTTGAAATTCCACTCACAGAAGCGGTGAAATTATGTTTTATGTGAATTTCCAAATTCTCCTAGGAGGTGGGTAAAAGACGGTGAAAAGTTCAAGAAAATTTTTATATATCTAAAATTATTCTAAAATAACTCCAATGAACTACATTGAAATTATATAGGTATTATGTATCTATTTTGACCTTAATTAAATTTAAATAAAATAAATAATTATTTAAATAAAAATTCAGTATTAAACTATAACTCAGTGTTTTTTTCACTATTCATCAAAAATTGAATGTTTTCATAAAAATACCAAAATTTAACCCTAGGCTAATTTCGATATTCCGAATCCAAAAATGAAGTCCATTTTGAAAGACAAAATTAATAAAATTTCAAAAAGTAGGTATTACTATTCATAACTGCTAGTTTGATTGGTTGTGGTGTGTCTTAGAACTCGAAGTTGCGTACAACACATGCTACTATACTATTCAAAGAGAAGCGTACCGTGGAAGCATGGGGTGTTACATTCTCCCCTCCTTAAAATCATTTTGTCCTAGAAATTTCTTATAATATTACTACATAAAAAGACTCGGGTGATTTTTCATCATAAGTTCATCGGGTTCCCATGTTTCCACTTCCATCTGATGGTTTCTCCATAGAACTTTTACCAGACGAGTCGTCCAATTTCTCAACACTAGTTCTCTTGTATCAAGAATCCTGACGGGATCTCCGCAATAAGACAGATCAGGTTCCAGTTCTTATTCCTCATAGGTGAGTACTTGCATTGGGTCAGACATGTATTTTCTCAACAGTGATACATGGAACACATCGTGAACTTTGGAGAGATTTGGTGGCATTGCCAAACGGTAACCTATAACCCCAATTCGTTCTAGAATTTCAAATGGTCCAATATACCTGGGAATCAATTTACCTTCCTTTCCAAAAATGTATAACTCCATTCTATGGAGATACCTTCAAGAAAACATGATCTCCCACCTGAAATTCCAAATCATTTCTTCGGTTGTCAGCATAGCTCTTTTTCCCACTTTGAGCTGCTTTGATGTGGTTCTGGATTACCTTCACCTTTTCATCGTTTCCTCCACTAGTTCTGGGCCTACAAGTTTTCTTTCTCCAACTTCATACCAACAGGTTGGAGTGCGACATCTCTTTCTATATAATGCTTCATATGGAGCCATCTGAATACTTGAATGGAAGCTATTGTTATAGGAAAATTCTACCAGAGGTAAATATTGATCCCACAAACCCATAAAGTCAAGTGAGAACGATCTCAAAATGTCTTCTAAGGTTTGAATAGTTCTTTCTGATTGTCCATATGTTTGAGGGTGGTAAGCAGTGCTCAAAAGAAGTTCAGTATCCAAGGCCTTATGAAGACACTTCCAGAATCTTGAAGTAAAATGGGGATCAAGATCAGAAACAATCGAAAGGGGTACTCCATGAAGTCTCACAACTTCATTAATATATTGTCTTGCTAGACGTTCAAGTGGTAAATCCTCCCATATAGCAAGAAAATTTGCTGACTTGGTAAGACAATCAACAATGACCCATATTGCATCATTCCTTCTAGGAGTATTTGGTAGTCCCATGACAAAGTCTATCATGATATTATCCCATTTCCACTCAGGTATGGGAAGATGTTGCATGACTCCTCCAGAGTGTTACCTTCCTGCTTTCACTTGTTGACAAACCATACCTCTTGAAACAAAATCAGCAATCTCCCTCTTCATGTTGTCCCACCAAAAATGTTCCTTCAAATCTCTATAAATTTTGGCGCTCCCAGGGTGTATAGAGAAATTGGAACTATGACCACCATCCAACAATTCTCTTTTTAGATCAGGTTTATTGGGAACACAAAGTCTCTTCCCAAACATCAAAATCTCATCTTCATACACAAAGTCACTCAATTTCCCATCATTCACATCTTTAATCTTCTTTTGAAATTCTTCATCATCAGTATGAGAACTCTTAATCCTTTCTAGTAAAGATGGTTTGGAAACCATTTGAAAAAGCATTGATGTTTCACCTTCCCTAGTTATTCCCATGTCCATCTTCACTAGATCCATGAAAATTGGATCCCTTTCAATTCTCATATTGTTCAACACTCCATGATCATTTCTTCTCAAGCAGCTGCCACCTTGTCTGCCTTCTCTGGGTGGTAGTGTATCGTTCAATCATAATCCTTGAGAAATTCAATCCATCTCCTTTGCCTCATGTTGAGTTCTTTTTTTGAAAAAATATACTTCAAACTCTTGTGATCGGTATAAATCTCACATTTTTTACCATAGAGGTAGTGCCTCCATATCTTCAAAGCAAAGATCATAGCTGCTAACTAGAGATCATGAGTAGGATAGTTTTTCTCATGAATTTTCAACTGTTGTGATGCATAGGAAATAACCCTATCATTCTGCATAAAGACACAACCAAGTCCTTTCATTGATGCATCACTATAAATAATGAACCCATCATTCCCTGATGGTAGAGTAAATATAGGAGAATTGACTAATCTTCTCTACAGTTCTTCAAAACGTTCTTCACACTCTTTTGTCCAAACAAATTTAACCCCTTTACATGTGAGCTTCGTTAATGGGTTAGCCAATCGGGCAAAAATCTGGACGAAACGTCGATAATAACCTACCAACCCAATAAAACTATGTACCTCAGTTATACTTGTCGGTGCTGGCCATTCTTGGATTTCAGTGGTCTTAGAAGGATCAACAAAGATTCCATCTTTGGAGACAATATGGGAAAGATAAGAAATCTCCTGAAGCCAGAATTCACACTTGCTAAACTTCCCATATAATTCATGTCTTCTTAGAGTCTTCAGGATAATGCACAAGTGATTTTTATGATCTTCGTAGCTTTTGGAGTATACCAAGATATCATCAATAAATACCACCAAAAATTCATCTATATATTCCTTGAAAACTCTATTCATTAGATCCATGAATACAGAGGGCACATTAGTCAGCCAAAAAGGCATTACTGTAAACATGTAATGGCCGTACTTGGTTCGAAATTCTGTCTTTGGAATGTATTCCTTCTTCACACACAACTGATAGTATCCAGACGGAAGGTCAATCTTTTAAAATTATTGAGCTCCATGCAATTGGTCAAATAAATCATCAATGCGAGGTAGGGGATACTAGTTCTTTATTGTTATAGCATTTATTTCCCTGTAGTCGATACATAACCTCATAGATCCAACTTTATTCTTAAAAAAATGACAGTGGCTCCCCATGGATAAATTGTAGGTCGAATAAATCCCTTATTACTCAATTCATCTTTTTGTTTCTTTAGTTTGACTAATTCTATAGTGGCCATTCTATAAGGGGTCTTTGATATAGGCCTTGATCCAGAAATTAAATCAATGGAAAACTCAACTTCTCATTCTGTAGGACGTACAGGTAAATCATCCAGAAACACATCTACATATTCTTTCACAATAGGTACATCCTCTATTTGAACATTACTTTCCTCACCCATAGTCATTTCATTCTCTTCCTCCCCAATAATTTAATTTAGTTGAGCTACTGGGGGTGGATCTAGATAAAAATTAGGTGGTGATGATTTCACCCTAAAGATAATGTGTTACTTATCATCATCATCAAAAATAGTAACCTCCTATTTCTTACATAAAATGTTTTCATCGTGGTCTGAAAGCCAATCCATACCAAGGATTATATCAAACTCAACCATAGGTATGATGATGAGATCAGCGGATAAATAACATTTATGTACTCTAATGGGGACTGATTCACAAAAATATGTTGCAATGATACTTCCCTTTGGTGTTTTAACAGAAAACTCCATTGTTAAATCAAATTTCAAATATCTAATTTTCTTAGAAAACATGGATGATATGAAACAATGCGATGATCCAGAATCAAATAATTAATTTTCTAAACTTGAGGAAACCGTTAAATTACCTTCCACCAAGTCTTTAGGAGATTCTACCTCAGAAGTAGTGATAGCATAAGCTTGGCCTTGATCCCTTGTATTTTTCTGAGGTAAGTTCCTCTGATTCTTTGTAAATTCATTTGCATAATGTCCCATCTCCCTGCAATTTTAGCATTGGACATCGGTAGCTTCCTTCGTCCCATTACAATCATAATCTTAGTGTCCTTTTCCACCACACTTGTAACAGACTCCCATTTCTTTTAAGCATGTACAAGGGTGTTTCTTCCCACATTTACCACAGGATGGATATTCAACATTTCCCTTCTTCCCATTATTTCCATTCCTAGATTGATCAGAATATCTCTTCTTCTCTTTCTTTGGTTTAAAGTCATAAGACTTACAGAATTTATTTTCCGTCTTGATAGCACATGAGACAATGTCTTCTTACGATGAGAAGGATTGTGAGACTAATGCTCGACAGAGAAATGGTTTTAACCCATAAAAGAAATGATCAATATTACTTCTTGGGTTACGTATATAATATCTAGCATACCTTTCTAACCTTGTAATGTTATCCTCATACTTTATGACATTCTCATCCTCCTTTCGTATCAGACTCAGAAATTTCCTTTCCATATCTTTTCAATGGTCGTGAGGAAAGTATTTTTCTAAAAATAGATCTTTGAACTCCCTCCATTCCATATTTGATACTTCATCATCTGCTTTCGTGTTTTGAATCAATGACCGCCATTTATCACCATCTCTAGTGAGGCGGTAAACTGCCATGATAACTTTATCCCTTTCACTACTCCACAAACCTGAAATATTATCTCTAGGGAATTTATCCATTCCTCAGCTACTAATGGATTTGTAACCCCATTTAACGTTGGTGGTTGTTGCCTCATGAAGCGATCTAACATTTATCCTACATGCTGCATATCAGGGTGCTCTATATGGGTAAGGTTATTATTCATAACCTGAGTGATTGTCCCAGTATGGTGATTAGCTGATCAACACCAGTTGCATCCCAGCTCCACTTTAATTTTCTTGAGTATGAGGGAAATCCCTACATGGAGTGTGTGCAATGATACAGTTTCCATTTCTTCCACTAGGCTCCATTTCTAAACAATGGCATAAACTGGATCAGTTTTTGAATCGAAATACATAATTCCATACTTATAAAACACTTAACATAAATTGAAATATTTATGGATATAATCCATAATCATAAAAATGTTTTCTTTGAGTAAGTATATACTCATAAACCCTTCATAATTATTTGTAAAGAAAATGAGATTTATCCTAAGCATATCCCCTGGGAGTGTCGTAACCAAGATTACAGCAAGGCCCGTTATCGTGAACCAGTTCCTGTTCGATTCTAGCTCAAAGCGGTGTTTTCGGGTTTTACCCCTAGGTACATCTGTGCCAGAGCTGCCTCTACCTGTTCATATCCAAACATGGATATATTTCTAGGAACACTCACAAAATATCTATAATACCAAAAGTTTAGGAAGTTCTTCTATACTAATCCTCAAAGTCCATCATAGTTCTATGTGCTCTAATCAGAGTTTATATAAATCTATCTTCTAAGGTTTGTACTAAACATCCTCTAATACCAACTGTAACTCCCCGACCCTATTTACCCAGAGTCGTTGCATTATTACATAACATTGGCATGATCACAAGAAAGATCAAATCTCAAGAGATCGATTAGTTTAGTAACCTTGGAAACACTAGATATATTCATAAAGTTTTACATTACATCATAAAAATGAAAACTACAACAACATAGTCTCCATTGTCCACACTCATGTCCCCACATACTATCCCTGTAGGTCATTCATAAATTACTTCTTCACATCCTGGGAAAAATAAAACATTGAAAGGGGTGAGCTCAGATGCTCAGTAAGGATAACAATATAGTAGAAACATTCATAAATAAACATAAACATTTAAGGAAATGTATAACTAAAACGAAAGACTTTTAAAATTTAACTTCAGCATAATGTAACATTGATAAAATGAAATAATTCTATTTAATTATTCACATCAATATTCTACTAGTCTAATAATCACATGCAATATCAATAACAACTTTCATAATTATGGAATTCATAATGCCAGACTATCAAAACCACATAGCCAAGGCCTCGTGCCAAGACTACGAATAAGATTTTTTCAAGGCCTTGTGCCAAGACACTAGTTTTTCTCATGAGACCTACCGATGCATCGAGGAGCTATAGCGGGATCCACCCACCACTTATTAAGTCCAATGCATTCCTCATATGAACAGGTTTAAACCTAACATAAACATTCGTATTAAAACTAGCATACGAAATGTCAATAATTTTACCATAAACCATGAATGGTATAAAAATAACACATCCACAGTCAAACATATCACAAAACCTTCAATAATATATGGAATTTTTGTATCATAATAAATAAACTTCAAATAAGCTTAAAATCCATCAAAGGATGTTGACATAGATGAAATCAAAACTATTTGAGAGAAATATCTCTTTTTTGAAATCATTTAAAAGTAACATAACTATAAAATAAAACATTTAATTTTAAAATATTCTTATAAGTTTGTAAGGGAAGATTCGACGATTTTATAACGGCAGAAAATAGCTGCACCTGCCGTATAAGTTAAAAAAGACATTCTTACCTTAATTTTGTCGAAAAGGTTAAAAAGGACCTTGTTTGGAAAACATCAAAAAGATTCCTTTATAAACATCTTATAAAAAGTCAACAAGGGTATAAATGACTTTATACCATAGTCTTTAAAATATTAAGAATGATTTTAAATACATTTTTAGGAAACATGGATGTGGATGATAAAGAGGTCCCAGTAGATAATCACGTATAAACAACCTCGGATAATGAAGAGATTGTGAAATAAACCCTTACCTTGTAATTTTACTTGGTTGAGGGTAGGTTAACCTCCTGTATAATGGTGAAATAATTTTTATTAAATTATAAAATAATAAAATACATTAATATGATATCATATATGATCTTTTAATATTTCTTTTTTGATAATATCTTAGTATTATCGTCGTTTCGGGTGTTAACTTACTCGTTTTATTTTATATGTTTTGTGACATATGTCGTTTTTATTATGGATAGGTTGTATCTTATTCATATAAAGAATGATATAAAGTCCTTAAACATTATTTTTAATCATAAAATGAGAATTATAATTGCATGGATACGATGGGGAATGAATCTCATCGCATTCGTGGAGACGGTAGTCCGTACGTACGCACGAGCGACAATATCATTCTTTTGATATTAAAATAAGCTATAATTGGATGGTATATCATATATAAAGAATCATTATCATGTTTTATTTATTATTTACATTAATTACACATCATTATTATACCCATCCAAATAATAATATATTGAATAACAATTACACCACAAGGTGGAGATGGTAAGCCATACGTACGCACAAACGGTGACATGTCATTCAAAGGATGGATAGAATACTAAATATGGTTGTACCATATTTATAATAATATCACAGTGTATAGTAGATACTGTATTTATTATTTTAGAATGGGAATAACAAAGAAAGAATAAGTTGAAGAAGAAATGAATTTGAAAACGGGTGGTGAAAACATTACGTCTTATTCGGGTTCTTCCTTTTGATTTGATCAAAGGGGCTCATTAGGATGGCTTTCTGATCAATATAAGGCCTCTAGGTTGTAGTGAGGGAAGTTTAAAGAGTATTTGGGTAGGGTTTGGCCGATCCAAGAGGCATTGAATGTGTGAATTAGTGATAAGGGGGAGTTCCATTTTATAAGAGGGGTGAGGGGCACCTTTGGAAAATCTAGAAATATTATTTTATAATAAATTCATATTCAGTTTCTAATGGCTCAAAAGTGGATTATTTAAAGTTTAAGGTGGTTATGGGTCTAAAACCACTCAACCAATATAATGTAGACTAGTTTGGTTCATTATATTAACCTTATATTTTATATTTAACTCTTAGTTAGTTTGTTTGACACTTACCATGTCACTTTGTATTTTTATATTCTATAGTTAATAAACTTACTATATACCTCTAATAAACCCCCAAGTGGTCCATTAATGACAAAACTATCATGATATAAGTCTCTTGGACAATCCTTATATTTTTATGAATTTAATATCAATTAATAATATAATATTTGTTTTAAAAACACTTTTATGTCAATTTTGACACTATTGGGTATTTTGTTTTTGATAATTTCATAACAGCATTATTACTTCGAAAACAATTTATATAACCAATCCTCATATGTAATATTAACCTATAAAATTAGTGGAATTCATAAAAATTCTCAAATTACATTTATTTATATATTTATAATATAAATTATTTTAATATTTTACTAATTTGGTAATTACTGAATAACCATTGTGTCATAAATAAATTAAATTATTTAATTTATAAAATTATAAATAAAATACTGTTATGTAAGAAATATTTTTATCTTTATAATGAATATTTAAAATTTAATTTATCTTATGTATAACCCTATATTAAAAATATTTTAGTAAATAAACATTGATTTTAACTCTTTTAACTCTTCTTTGAATTAAATAATAATAAATGTCCTAATCTAATCCATGTGGACCTAAATGATAATATTTTATTCCTAAGGTTGTTTTTGGTCGAGATACACTTGTCCAATAGAATTAGGACATGTGTTAGGATAATATTAATATCATTTTTACCATTAATTACCCATTTTACTTTTAACCGTGGTAAATAAAAGTTAAAAAGGTACTATTCACCAAAAATTATTTTCATCTCATTGAACCACATTTTACTACTTTATATTAACCGTGTTTCTCGGATTTTCGAAATTCCACTCCCAGATGCGGTAAAATTATGTTTAATGTGAATTTCCAAATTCTCCTAGGAGATGGGTAAAAGACGGTGAAAAGTTCAATAAAATTTCTATATATCTAAAATTATTCTAAACTAACTCCAATGAATTACATTGAACTTGTATAGGTATTATGTATCTATTTTGACCTTAATAAAATTTAAATAAAATAAATAATTATTTAAATAAAAATTCGGTTTTAAAATATAACTCAGTGTTTTTTTCACTATTCATCAAAAATTGAATGTTTTTGGAAAAATACTAAAATTTCACCCCAGGCTAATTTCAATATTCCAAATCCAAAAATTAAGTCCATTTTGAAAGATAAAATTTATAAAATTTCAAAAAGTAGGTATTACTATTCATAACGGATAGTTTGATTGGTTGTGGTTTTTGTCAGAACTCTAACTTGCGTACAACACACACTACTATACTATTCAAAGAGAAGCGTACCGTAGAAGCTTGAGGTGTTACAATAATAATTTAAAATCATTTCATTTTTCAAGACTCTACACTAAGACCAACATCACATTTTGGATATATTTCTTGGGTGGGTTGGGTTCACAACCCATTCCCATTAAAATATAATGGACTCAGTTCACTCCCTAGTCTCTTTTAGGTCATCTCATGAGATATTAAAATTTACACAATGGATTAGATGGAAATATAATTCTAGAACCCACCCTAAAATAATTAAAACCATACATATATGTGTCACATTAATATAAAAACATTCATAATTTAATCATAGCTTAATTAACACCTATAAAGAATTAGGTTTCATAAAACTTCTAAAAAAACATTATCAGAGGCCGTCTAGAGAAGAAGTTGAAATGTATCATTGAATAATATCACCACTAAATAAAAATAAACAGAAAAATATGTTGACATATATGAAAAAAACTATATAAGAGAACTAATAAATTACTTTCAAAAATAATAATAAATATTGTTTTATGTTTTTAATAACATATATTTAAAATGGAGAAATTTACAAAACAATGATAATAGAAATTACATTGGAAAAATATGAAAACATGGAGAGTAATATTCAGAAATAAATATAAATAAGATAGTGGAAACATATTTTATTGTTGAAAGTGTTATTAAATAATAGTTTCTTTACAGTTTTATAAAGAGAGTCAAAACCAGTAGAAAATAACTCATGTATAAAACTATAGGAATTTTTTAAATATAATTTTTTTTGTAAATAAATTAAATTAAATTAGTAAATGAACTTGATAAATATCAGTATTTTAAATAAGAAAATTTATAGAAAAAAATAAATAATATGAACATAGAAGATAAATATTACTGACTAAAAAGAAGAGATAAGGCCAGCTCCAATTACAAGAAACCTTTCAGTTGAATTGTTATCCAAATGGATTTAAAATTTTATGAATCCATGTAAAACATATAAATAACTAAAAGAAAATAAAATAATTTGGGTTTTATAGATATATGACAAACAAATAACCTTAATGAAAAATTAACATAAACAACCTCAATTATACAATGAGATTGGAATATAAACTCATAAAGTTTTAGTAACCTTTAAATAAATTATCCTTTAAGGATTAAACATTATGCAGAAATATAAAAAGATAACCACAATAAATAGTAGAAATTTTATGCACCATATAACTAAAAATAAGCTCATAATATGAAATATGTCTCAAAGAAGGGACTTTGAGATGAAAATCCTTTATAAAAAAGTAATTTATAAAATATGTATCCCTAAAGAAGGAAATGTACCAAAAATTAATCATAAATGAAATTAAAATTTTATTTTAAAAAACCATGAACATTAATTTAATTATTATAAGAGAAAATACGAAGTATATGAATGATACATGAACATAATAGAGACTTGGAATGAAGACCATTACCTCAGACTTTCACTTGGTCTAACTCATTCTAACTCTCTATACAATATATTCAGATTTATTATCTCTCTATATCAAGACCTTATTTGTATTTATTTTAATTTAAAACATTTATTTATAATTTTTAATTACCCATTCCTTAATAAATCTTTGTTAAAATTAGTATTTTGTTTCTGAATGTTTTGTTTTATATGTATGCTTTAGTTTATCATTTTCAGTCTTTACTCCTTAGTGAGGGGTTCAAAATATCCATAATTTTAAATCTTGTTTAATATATTTCTATAATCCCATGGGTAATTAATTATTATTTTGGTAATAATTCACGTGGAATGCTTAAAAATATATTTTTTTATGCTTATTGAATTAATTAAATAATTATATTAATTAGTGGATATACATTGGAATATTATCATTACATAATTATGAAAAAAAATTATATTTATAATTTTAACATGATATTAAAATTATATAATTTTCATTCGTTATTCTTGAATTTAGTGTTATAAAATTTTTCATGTAGGTTGTAAAACCAACCCAAACAAGATAAAGACACAAAAAATTAGTGGGTAAAAATAAGTTAATTCATATTAATAATATATATTTTTCATAAGATTTATGAATGAATATTTATATTATTATTTTGACAATTTTATTTAATAATTTATGTTGGATGATTGTCTATGAAAAATATGGATAAAAAATCATTTTGTACAAAATATAAATTATATCCCTCCTTGGTAGCCTACTTAGTTTTATATGATTTTAGAATTTATGTTGAGATTAGGGGATAAAAAAGTGTGAGTGGGTTATTAGGTAATAAAATATGTTAAATTATATGTTGAAATTTTAAATTTAGGTGTCTATTAGAATTTTTGGTAGAGGGGTACATTTATAAGGGAGAAAGGGGTTCTTTTTTTGTAAATACTAATTTCTTAATATCAGAGGAATGCCATATTTAATAAAATTGAATCCAAAAATGAAAATTAGTGAATAAAATATGAGGTAAGGTCAATAATTTACTTATATACACATTTATAGATAATATTTTATGATATTTTATTCATTTATCTCATAATTAAACACTTTATCTTATTCAAACATTTACCATGCTAACTAACATTAAACTTAACTAATTTATTATTATGATTAAAAAATTACCTTATTATAAAATTTCAACCTGATAACTACAAATATGAAAAATATTCTCTTAGATTTAATTTTTAGATTTGATAAAAACATATTTTAATATAAGTAATCATAATTCAAAAAATAATTATTAGAAAAATTTATTTTAAAACTTAAAATAATTCAATTTATTCCATTCCAAATAAAAATCATTAAATTATTTATAATTTTTTTGAATATATGAAAGAAAAATTAATTTCATTAAAATAATTTTTAATATATATTAATATATTTTATTAAAATGAATATACAAAATATATTTAACAAAAAAATCTTCCAGTTATAACTATGTTAACACTAAATAATTTTATCTTCATTTAAAATTGATTAATAATAAATTCATGAATGTTTTTATATTTATAATTAATCAATTTCATTAAATTTCAAGATTCAAATAAGAGATATTTAAATTATAAAAAAATAACAAATAATAAAACACTATTTTAAACAAAAACAAAATTAGTCAACAATAAATTCATCACTAATATTAATAGAGACTTGATTATTACTTTTACATTATTAAATTATGTTACTAATAATACCTTGAATTTTGTTAATGAAAAAATATATGTTTCACAAAAATAGATTTTTAGAATTAATGGAATTTTCTTATGAGAATAAGAATGTTTTAATTATATTACAAAAACATTTATTTTATCAACAATGTTGTATTTATGTATTATATCATCCTAAGATAAAAATACATGGATATTACAACATTTTAGATTAATATTCTAAACATCACAAAATTACATGTCTTATTACCATAATAGTTCTGTGTCTTTGAAAACATGGAAACATAATCTTTTAACTTGGTGAAAGATAATCAAAATATCCCTTAAGTATCTTCACCTTTAGTACTCCTACTTAAAACCTTTAATTCTAACATAGGGATAGAAAACATAATAAAGTAACTCATATGTTCAGTAAGGGTAAACAAGGGATATATATAAGCATAACATGAGCATAAGGGTATGAGAACATGATCTTAATATTTGAATATCATACCCTGCATATCAATGATCATAATCAAGACCAATTTCATAATGATTGGAATCTAACAAGACATAAATCATAAGGGTGATAAATCATAATAAATAAATTGTGAACCATGTGATCATGTTGTATAAGTATGGAATCATAATATCTATATAAACACATTTCACGTGTCAAGGTTTACAACCAAGACCATCAAACATAGTTGACGAGGACAGACCTATTTCCACTTTTTGGATCTATCATGCATGTTTCCCAAAATGGATCTAGATACACTTGTTTCCCATATTGGATTAAGATGAACATATTTCCCATTTCGGATCAGAGAACAGCTATTTCCAATTTTGGATCAGGATACACTCATTTCCCATTTTGAATGAGGACACACCTGTTTCCCATTTGGGATCAAGTCTATCCACTGGATTCCTTTAATTATCTCTTTATATAGAAATATATACCCAATTCATTAGAGGGAGATATATGTCCCAACCATAAAAAAATATATTCATACATACATGTAACTCAAGATAACCAAACATGGATCATGTCATGACGAATAAATATATATGAGTTTCAAAAACTTCATATAAAAACGAATTAAATGAAATTACTATCATAAAAATATCATCATATCATTACCGATGTAAAATAGATTGGTTTTATAATCATTTTATCAAAACATGACCCGTGAAAAGAAGCATCTTTGCAAATCATATAAACCATGGAATAAAAACATGTGTCATAAACATTATTCCATCAAAACAAAAACCATTATTTAAAAATTATGATAGGTATTCTTGGATAAAGTCCCCAATAAATCCTAAACTATATCAAATGATTTTTTTTAGTTGGAGAAGGATTTTGAAATATTTCATTTAACATTTCTAAAGGAAAATAAACTTTCTTTAAAATTTGCTTTTTTTTAAAATATAGAACATATTCAAAATATTTTTCTTTTAAAAAATCACATTGAAAACCAAAAAAGTAATATTTAAAATCATTTAATATATTTATTGAGTAAAATATAATTTCTTCTCCGAAAAAATTATTTTTGAAACATTAAACCATTTCAAAACAATTTTCCTTAAAAATAAACATGAAGACATTTTAAAAACCATTTTCATTGGAAAATTATAAAGGAATATTGAAATTTTTTTGAAACAAAATTCACTTGGAAACCTAAAAAATAATCATGAAAACATTTTTCAAAAAAAAAAACATTGAAAACATATAAATTAATCTTGAAAACATTCTGAAAACGTTTTCTTTGAAATTAACATTGAAAACAGATAATAGAATCATAAAAATTTTTTGCAAATGATTTTATTGGAAATAACATTAAAAATATAAAAAATAATCTTTGAAAATATTTTTTTAAAACATGGTTTTCGAAGAAGACATATTTTTAATTGAAAAGATAAATAAAGTTGTATTTTTCTAAAAACATTTTCTTAATTATCTTAATTAACAAAAAATGGGAAAATGGTACCATTACCTGAATATTCTATGAATAACCAAAGTATAATAAAATTCATGAGGTTTCATAAGATATGGATCATAATATTTCATAAATGGAAGCATAATCATAAACAATCCCAATAAACGATGAGATTGTAACAATGCACTATTAACACATTAGTAACATTGAATCATAATACCCAAGAAACAAAACCATTACATGAATCTCAAAATATCATTAAAATAATAATATTCATGATATAACTTGTCAAAGTAAAATATATATACCTCATATAATAATATAGGTTTATAACATGATATGTATCTCAAATTAGGAATATTGAGACAAAATTATTGTACCGATTTGGTAACTTTTGAAACATAAAAACCATGAAATTAAGATCCTTAAATGGATATGTAAATACCCATATATTAAATAATAATAATAATAAATTGCATTCATTAGTATTATAGACACCACACCAAATAAATGAGTGGTGAATAAGGCATAAGTCTCACAGAAATAAATGTGAGACAAGAAAACCTTTATTACTTGAGTATCTTTAGAAACATGATCCCCATGAAAGAAGAAAATAAATTAATCTATTCATATAATTGTATAAATTAAATTAATTATAGAACATTAAATAGTGTATTATATACACCACACAATAGAATTGAGTGGTGAATATGGAATGCATCTCATGGAAATAAAAAGTTATATGAAAATTCATTACCTTAGGTCTCAAATTTCTTTGTATGTTCAAACCTCATGCATAATAAATATAATTTTATTATAAATATAGAAAATAAATATTTTATTATATATAATGCCATATTTTTGTTATGAATTTATATCAACCATTTATTAACAACTCCATGTTAATGTAACATTTCTAGTAATATGTGATTTGTTTCTCCTATTTGTTTTGTCTTGTTATTATTGATCCTCTTACATGGATCACGATTTACTTATTTAAATAATGTAAAACATTGTATAAATATCAAATTTATTCATTATATATTTATTTATAGTAATATATAAAATATATAAATATGAAATTGAATACACCATTCCTGGAAAATGTATGTCATATGTACACATGAATGTTGTTTCCGTTTTATTATCTTATGGAATAAAGAGAGTAAATGACATATATGTACATATATATATATATATATATATCATATCATTATAGTATAATTATTATGTCATATATTTCATATAAGTTCACTAGACCCATCCTTAATGCATTCCATGTAAAGTGTGAACGAATCACATCTATTTGAGGAGGTAGTAGTCCACATGTCCCCAAACAAAGTTATAATTTCTACACAAAAAGGAAGGAATGAAGGTATGTTTTATATAATAATTATATAATCATAATGAAATAATAAATTTCATATATATATATATAATATAAAAATATAGTTTTCATCATTATTCCAAACCTAATTGGTGGTAAATTAAAAAAACGAACTATATCATTTCACGAGGCGGTAGTTTGTCGTACCCATGAATGATAAGTGCATTAACCTTTAGCTGGAAGTGTTTTATTGTAGATTGAAGCATTAAAATAAAAAATATAAATACATTTAGGATAATTATTTTTTTTATAATAATGGAATGATACTAATGGAGGTGGTGGAAAATGGAAATAAAACAAAATAGATTATTGAAGGATGTTACCACTTATTGGGTAACTCCTCATAACACACTCCAAAAGTCTTATTTGGATGAATTTATGCCCATAGTGAAGATTATTGGTTGAGAGGAGGAAAATTTGGAGCTTATTCTAGCATGTTCTGGTTTATTAAAAGTGTAAGGAGTTGTGTGAGTAAGTAAGGGGGTGTGAGTTCCCTTTTGTAGTAGAGGAGGATAGGTATTCTTGTAAATATAAAAAGGTAAACAGTCTTGAGAGGTCCCACTTACATAATGGGACCCTAATAATTGTCCATTATTGATAAAAGAGAGTAGTTGGTCGAATTATTTCTATCCAATAGCTTTTTTACATGTTTCTAGGTCATTTATCCTCTTAATATTAATTAAACTAATTTTTACCACCAGTGTAGTAATTAATTTTGTAAAAAAAAATAAGTTGAAAATATTATAAATTAGAAATTATTATTATTCCAAATTTGTTATCCACTTTTCCAAATTATAATCACATAATTTTCTGAATATTTTTTAAAATTAATCTTTTATATGGAATTAGAAGACATGTTTTTAAGTGAAAAAGACTAGAAAATTGAAATATTTGTATATCCTATTTCATTGTAAAATTTGTTAAAATTAACTAAATTGGATTAAATATTGTATAATTGATCTAAATTCAATTTAAAACCAAAATAAAATATTATTTATCTATGTTAAAAAATTAGATGAAAATCAGTTTTGAATTAAAATTCCTTATTTTTCACTATTAATCCAAAAATGTAGTATTTCAAAAAAAAACCTTAAAATATCAGAAGGTAAATTTTGATATCATGATTTTAAAAATTAATTTTATTTTTTCAATTTAATTTTATAAATGTTCCGAAAATTATATTTAAAAATTGTTCTCTATTAAAAGGTGGTAAAATACCTTTTTGAAAAATACATCTTTTATACATAAAATAATATTTTTTTCATATATTATAACTATAAAATATATTGTATGAGTATCAAAATATTGATTGAATATATAATATATAGTTTTTAAAAAAAATTAAAAAAAAGTTTTTTATTCAATTAATTCAGTTAAAATGGCTCTTGTAAATAAAAAAATATTTTTCCTAGAAAAGTAATTTATTTATTTTCAAATAGTATTTAAATTGATTTATAACTAATTGATAACCAAAAGATTCATTTTATATTCATGTTTAAATAATATTATCACAATTTTATTAATCTTATTCATAACATCCATTCTAATGACTAGGTGGTAACTATACTGATATTTTAATTATAATATTAATAGCATATTGTAGATCCGTAAAACTCATCCTTGAGTTTAATGCAAGATATCGATGGGACTCAATATTGTGTGTAACATAAGACAAACATGGTGTTTCATGTACTAAATTCTAATATAACCATTGAGTATTGTGCAAGATTAACTTGTTGTGTATAAAGCAATCAAAACATAGTTCTTTCATATAACAAAATCAATATTCATTGTTTTGTAAAATAAAAAATATTGAAAAGATTAAATTAATTTTAAAAAAAATCCCAAAATTTCATGGTGGTTCATTCTACCCCCATTAAAATTAATTTCACACTCAAAATTCTCCAAGCTTATCAAAGGTTTAATAATTCAAAGTTCATTTCATCAAAACCCCTATCGTAAAAATTAATAGTAAAAAACCCTTAAAAGGGAAAGTTAGAAACACAACGGTAACCCAATATAACACATAACTAAGATTCCATATAATAGAACATAAGAGGACAGTGAAAACATGGACATTGAAGTGAAATCTATCTATCAAATCCTGATGGAGAGTGATAGAAAACATGTTTTGGGAAAATTTAACAGTCATAAAGACATAACCCAAAGAGGCTTGAAAATGATCATTGATATTAAAAAAATGATGATAACTTGAAAATATTTATTTCAATACCCTTTTCCGTATAGTTTAATAATTTTTATGAAAATATATGCTCACATGATTTGAAGAAAACCTTACCCTTTGTTGTGCCTTGATCAACTTCCACTTCATCTCGTATTCTAATAAATGAATTTGAATTTTTCATTCCTAAATCATTAACATGTCATGGGAACCATAAATAGAATTATAGGTCATTCGATATATGTTTATCACAAAATGTTGCTTATCGCAATTTATCAAATATGAATAAATCATCATATAGAAAGATAATACTTTAATTAATAAAACTTCATCTAATATTTAACAAAAAAAATTCCAAAAATATTTAACCTTATAACCCTTCAAAAATATAATTCACCCTTTATTCCTTTAATAATCTCTTTTCTTATGCCAAAAACATTTTGATTGAAAATATGGGTTCACAATTGCACCAATAATATATTAATTATGATATTATTATTCCAAAATTCATGAAGAGGTATATAATCACATGAAACTTCACTAAATGATGAAGAATAATATTTTATTAGGGCATATTCATAAAAAATAAAGCATGGACTTACCAACCAAGGGGGTGATAAGGGTTATCTAATTATTATGATTCACTTTATCTTTTGTGATTATATAATATTTCCCTTTTTAAAATTTCAATTGAGGTTGTTGTGTCTTATCATCAACATTAGCCCTTGGATAAAAGGAATTGATTCGTATAACTCCTAAACTCCATAGAGTTGAAACACTATATTGTGTGTGGTTCATTAGTCAGTATTCTATTATCTTCCATTACATTACCATAACATTAATTATATTTCTATATTTATGTATTTTATTACCTTAATTTCCATATTTTTAGAAACTGATAGTTACAATTAATAAATTCTATTCATTCATATTCTCAAATTCTTGGAACAAAGATGTCTAGAATTTCATTCCTCCATTTGAGTTTTCATGAGACTTGGCCTTCCATTTCTTATCAAAATCTTAAGAATGGTGGAAAAATAACAGTTATATTTCTACCTTCAGTCACATCAAATTACTTATTCATAACCACTTAATTATTATATATCCAAGGCCTTTTGATGACTTTGTTTTAGGAAACCAAAGAATCAATCGATTTTTATTTCAGAGCTAATGATCAATCCAGAAGTGTACCTTTTAAGTCTTGTAAAATTAGCTTCATAGGTACCAATAAATTCATCATATTTTGTCTTTAACTTAAGGAATTCTTTATCCATCATTTTTCTAATAATATGAGGGAATTATTTACCAGAGAATATCCCTTTAAACGATTACTATTCCATAGATTCTATTTATTATTGTTCCCTTATTCTATTAATAATAGTGAATCATTAATATTCTTCAACATCCAAATGATAAGCATCCAAAATGAATTTTTCATGGTTTGACCACCAAATAATGGAAAATATATTTTTTGTGGTACTAATCCATTGCTAAGCTACTATTGTATTAGTGGAACCACTAAAATATTATGGATTTTACCTCGTGAATGACTCAACAAAATGTTGTTGCCTCCTTTGTTCGTTTAGAATTTCATCATGATCAATAGCTTTGAAAAGTTTTTTGAGCATTTTAACGAGAATTTTCATTACCAATACCACATAATTTGGTTTCTAAAGAGGAAAATGAACACATTTTTCATTTCATTCATCATTTACATTGTTGATTTGGGTTCAATACATTAACTTGAACCAAAAATCATACCGTGAGCATAACATATCATAGATAAAAACCACATAATCATGAAAAATTAGATATATTATGTCAAAATCATAACACATAATTCTTTAATATATAACACCTTAGGATTATATTTATTAAAATCCCTAAGAATGTCATTATAAATATCCCTAGGGATCTCATTAAATTTTTCTCTTCCTAATTTCCAATGGTTGACTAAACCATTCATTTGATAAAAAATATAGTGACCTAGGATTAACAAACATTAATATTACATCATTTTAGATGAATATTCATTGTATTAAAAAAAATATTCATGATGAACATAATATTTACTGAGTTTAAAAACATGGAGAAATAATCTTCTAACATGATGAAAGATCTTCAATTTAACCCTTAATGATCTTCCCCTTTAGTAATCTTAATTAAAACCATTATTTATAATTTGGTGAAAGGAAACATAAGAAAGGGGTGAGATTAGATGCTCAGTAAGGGAGAAAAAGGGATATGTGTAAGAATAACATGAGAATAAGTTTATTAGAACATGATCTTAACATTATAATATCATAACCTATATATCAAATATATTAATCAAAAGTCATCACATAATGATTGAAAGTTCATAATACATGAATCATAAGTGTGATAAATAATCATAAATAAATCATAAACCATGATCTCGTGTAATATACTTGTGGCATCATTATTAACATTGCAATCTACTTCACATTTCAAGGTTAACTACCAAGACCATCAACATAGTGGATCAGGATAGACCTGTTTCCCCATTTTAGATCAAGAGACACATGTTTACATAAATATATCTAGACACATCTATTTTCCATTTTTGTTTTAGGATAAACCTATTTTAAATTTTATATTAGGACACACCTATTTCCCATTTTGGATTAGGACACACCTACTTACCATTATAAATCATGACACACATGTTTCCATTTTTTTTGAGTTCATTGACATGTTTCCCAATGTTATATCATGAGTTATAAATCATTTCCCAATTAATTAGAGGGATATATAGGTACCACCCATAACATAATAAAATCATACATACATGTTCCGCTAGATAATAAAACATCCATCATATCATGACCTATAAAAATAGATGGGGTTTATAAAAATAATATCATAACCCACGACATAAAATGGGTGTCAGAAAAATTTAATCATATCAATAGTTGTTGAAAAGAGATAAGTTTTATAATTTTATCGTCAAATCATAACCCATGAAAAGAATAAGGTCTCAAAAACATACAACCCAAGGATGAAAAAAAAGGTTTCATAGACATCATTTTATCAAACAAAACCATTAAAGAGAGATTATGAAATGTATTATCATATAATTTTCCGAATAAAGCTTAAACAATATAAAATTACTCCATCTTACATGGAGAATGATTTTGAAAGATCTCATGGATCATTTATTTTCGAAAGAGACCATTTTTTTAAATTCATTTTTT
This sequence comes from Viscum album, assembly GCA_963277665.1. Classification (NCBI taxonomy): domain Eukaryota; kingdom Viridiplantae; phylum Streptophyta; class Magnoliopsida; order Santalales; family Viscaceae; genus Viscum; species Viscum album. The sequence goes on along the minus strand of OY728153.1, from coordinate 875,861,722 downwards.
TTATAACATAGAATATATTCAAACTCCTTTTATTTTGAAAAACACTTTAAAACTAGATAAATTCATCTATGAAAGCGTTTAAAACATTTCTTGAGAAAAATATTATTTCTTATTTGAAAAAATTATTTTTGAAACATAAAAAAATTTCAGAACCATTTTCTTTGAAAATAACCTTGATTAAATTTTGAAAATATTTTTCATTGATAAATTTTAATGGAAAATTGAAAAAAAAATTGAAAACATTTTCCCTTTAAGACATATAAATAAATTTGGGAAACATTTTGAAAACATTTTTACTTGAAAACTTATAAAGGAAGCATGAAAACATTTTGAAACCATTTTATTTGAAAATAAAATTGAAAAATAAAAAAGAATATTGATTTTTTTTTGAAAACCATTTTTTTTAAAATAACATTTAAAACATATAAAATAATTTTTTAAAACGTTTTTAAAAAATGATGGTTTTGGAAAACATAGATTTCCGACCACAAAAGAAATTAAGTAAGATTTTATTTATTATCATATGTACAAAAGATAGTAAAATAGTAAAATTACATGAATATATAATTAATACCCATATGAGAATAAAATTAATGATTGATCCTGAGATATGGATTATAATATTATATCAATGGAAGTATAATCATTAAAAATCCCGATAAACGATTAGATTGTAACAATAAACTTTTACCACATTGGTAACTTGAAAGAACAATCCCCATGAATGAAAAATATAAAAATGAAGCTTAAAATATCCAGAAAATAATTAAATTAATTATATAACATGTCAATGGGATCTATATAAAACACATATAAAAATTTTGGTCTATAGCATGGTATGTATCTCAATGAAAGAAAATTGAGACAGAATTACCTTAACGATTTGGTGGAAATTGAATCATAAACCCCATTAAAAAAAGATCATAAAATTAATATTTAAATACCATGAAGTTAAATTATAAGAACCATTTAACACGTTCATGGGAAGTGTATACATCACACCAAATAAATGAGAGGTGAATGATGCATAAGTCACATATAAATAAAAGTGAGATGAGAAAACCCTACTTACTTGAATAACATTAGAATTGTGATTAAGATGAAATTATAAAATAATATAGGATTTTAATATCAATAAATAAATATAATTTATTATTTAAAATTTCATAGGGATGTATATACACTACAAAAGTGAATTGAGTAGTGAATATGATATGTATCTCACACAAATAAAAACTGAGATGAAATTACCTTACCTTAACTATTGAAATTATTTGTACATATTAAAAAATCATGTATAATAAATATAAGTTTATTATTAATCTACCAAATAACCATATTTTAATATCTAATACCATATATGATTTTGTTATTACTTTATATTACCAGTTTATTAACAACTCCTTGATAATGTTACGTTTCGGGTAATATGTGCTTTGTCTTTTGTTTAGGTTTTGGCTTGTTATTCATGACTCTATTACTTAGATAATGATTTAATTATTTTAATTACGTAAAAAATTATATAAATACCATATATATTTAGTATATATAAATCTTTCATAATATATAAAATATAGAAATATGAATTGAAATACATTGTTAATAGAGACGGTAGGTCGTAAAAACATATGAACGATGTTTTGGTTTCATTATAATATTAAAATAAATAAAATAAATGAAATATATATATATATAATTACATTATTATTATTATGTCATATATATCATATAATTTCACTAGAGGCATCATTATTAATTTCCATGTAAAGTGTGAACAAATCACGTCACTTTGAGGAGGCAGTAGCCCACATGCCCAGAGATGAAGTTAAGGTTTTTATATAACCTTTAAAACATGAAGGTATGTTTTATAAAATAATTAAATAATAAAAAATTCATCAAAAATTAAAATATATCACATAAAAATATAGTTTCAATCGTAATTCCCTACCGAGATAGGTGGTAAAGGAGAAAACGAATGACATCATTTCACAAGGTTGTAGTCCGCCATACTCACGAATGGTAAGTTTATACTCATTATATGGAAGTTTGTGTATTTTTAGGTTGAAAAATTATAATAGAAACATATATGTATATTATGGATTATTAGGTTATTATATAGTCAGATAATGAGAATAATTAATGTGGTGGATATTGAAAATAAAACAAAAGAGCTTATGGAAGGATGTTACCTCCTCTTTGTGTAACTTATCTTGAATTGCACCTAAGGGGTTCCTTCGTTGAATTAATTACCAAATTTTGGATTATAGGTTTATATGAGGTATTTTGGGAGCTTATTTGGTATGTAGTTTTATGATATAATGTTTCTAGAGAGGTGTGTGGAACTGGGGGGTGAGATCCCCATTATAGTGCAGAAGGAGTGGCATTCCTATAAATATAAAATGGTAAATGCTAGCGACAGATATACCTTACATAATGTGCCTCAAATAATCTTAAATGTTATAGAAAATATGGTACATGGTCTAAATACTTCTATCCCATGACTTTTGGGATTGTTTCTAGGTTATTTAGCCTGTTAAGATTAAGGAAACAAATTTTTACCTTCAACGTTGTAATTAATTTTAATTCCTTCCACTAATATTTTTTTTTCAGAAACTATGTTAAAGTTATTAGACATTATAAATTATGTTTAATAAAACTATTGAATTAATGTTTCAAAAATTTAATCATATAATCGGTAAAAATTAATTTAAAATTCATCTCACGGATGGGATGAGATGACTTGTTTTTAAATTGAAAAGTCCAAATGTTTGAAATGTTTTTATATCCAATTTTAATGTGAAATTGGTTCTAATTCACAAAATAGGATTATTTTTTTAGTTGGTATAATTAAAATTGAAAACCAAATTAAAATATAATTTTACTATATAGAGAAATTAGATGAAAACGTATTTTTGAAATAAAATTCACGGTTTTTTACTATTCATCCAAAAAATAAAATATTTTAGAAAAATACTAAAAAATAAACCCAAAGTAAATTTTGATGTCTTAAATTATAAAATGAATATTTTTTCCAATTAAAAATTATAAAATTATCAAAATTTGATTTAAAATGGGATAACCATTAAAAGGCGGTAAAATCAGCTATTTAAAAAATACAACTTTTTATTCATAAAATTGTATTTATTCTTATATTATACCTATAAAATATATTGTGTGAGCATTAAAATACTGATTGAATATATAATATATTTATTTTATTGAAAACATTCATTGAAACTAGTTTTTTTTAATTTTTTTTATAAAATGGGGGATTGTACATATAAAAATAGTTTTTTTAGAAAATGAATTTCTTTATTTTCAAAAAGTTATAATATTCATTTATAACTAATTGGTAACCAAAGGATTAATTAAATATTAATGTGTAAATAATATTTTCACAATCTATTTAATATTATTCATAACATACATTCCAATGGCTATGTGGTAACTATAATAATATTTTTATAACAATATTAATACAATATTGTTGTTTTGTAAAACCTGAACTATCATATTATGAAAGATATCAATGAGACTTGTTATTGTGTGTATAATAAGAAAATCATAGTTTTCAATACACAAAAGTATAATCTATGTGTTTTTTAGTGAAATATTAACTTGTTATTGTGTATAACGCAATCCAAACAATGTGTTTTCGTATAACAAAATCTATATGTAGTGTTGGGTGAAATAAAAAATATTGAAAAGTTTGAATTATTTTGAAAAAAATTACAAAATATACGGGTGTTATAAGTTTCAAGTAAATTATTTCATTTTTTTAGTATAATATTATACCAAGATTATTATTTTATCAGTTCGTTTTTTTGTTTCTTGTATTATAAGTTATCGAGAACACAAATTTATTTACAGAGGAATACATACTAAAATCATGTGGTGATACACTCAACTGATGAGTGCCTAACCCCAAGGGTTTTCATAGTGGAAGCATTAAAAGTTCCTAATAAGGAATTATGTTCTATGATTTTAAAATATTAGGGGTGATGTACCATTGATTACATGGGTTATGCCTCTAATACTAGTGTGAAGGTTCCCTGATTGTAAGCTTCAATAATTCATGGGTAGCCTTTTTATGGGTGTTGTTGTTGGGGTCAGGGGGAGGACCTCCATGATATATTCTATCCACTTAACCATTGGGTTTACCTTAAATTTATCACACTTATTTTTAATGGGTAGGACCCCATAATTTTTTATGGTGTTGTTAGTGACTTGGAGATTCCACATTTATTTCTTAGTTGCAAGCTAGGGTCGTCATCCCCATCAGATGAGAAATTTTCTCATGTGGTAGTCAGTACAACAATGAGTTTTTTAGTGGTTGTGGAATTAGTGTAATATATAAAAAATGATTTATGGGTGGGATGTCACAAATAAAAATAGTGTCATACCCCCATCATGGGTATCTTATAGCTCGAGCAGTTTCAGACCGAATGAGAGTAGCCTTAACCTATTTTCCTGATAGTCGAGTGCCCATGCACTAACTATGGTGTCAACTTGTGGGATACCTTATTTGATAATCCTATATTGAATTTGATAATTACAAACCATAAATTTCTCATATTTCCTCAGCATACGGAAAGGCTGTGTCAGCATGATTTGGGGTTAGACTACTGAAGTGACTGGAAATGGTGATTGGATATTATTTACCCTATGGAATCCCTGCTATTGTAGGTACCAACATGGTTTCATAGGTTCATGATCATCCTGATCCATTTTTCAATTAAAGATGATTCCTTCCATATTATAGTAGTAGATTATGGAAATGATGACCTTGACTGCACAATCCTTGTTAGAAAAAGTGGATGAGTAAGCCCAAGAATTACGTGAGACACCTTGTTTTCTACCTGGGGGAGAGGGTACCTATAATTCATGGGATATATAGAAGTATTTTTCAAGGAATAAGTTTATTAAATCATTTCATGCAGGAATCCCTAGGTTTTAGTGGTATCATGGGAAATACTCCTTCCCCATGTATGATAGTCACGGAAGGTGCACCTCACCTTGCACATCCTATAGTTCCATTATATAGGAGTTGAATCCATCTTTGAATAAATTATCTATGATCATGACGATACCAAATGATATAAGTTACTCAAAATATAACAACTGTAGAATAATTGATTCATTAAAAGTTCTATAATCCTTATTTTCAGTGATTTCTTCTAGGACTACTACATTGGATGGAGTTGATATGATCATGGTCCAGGTCTTACATTATAGATTTCTGAAGGTAAAAAGAATTTCACCACCATGGTGATAATGATTATGCCTTTGATTGAAATAGATGGATGGGAGGTGAGAACATCTCATATATAAAGTTTTCCCTATTTCGGGACACCCTCTTAGATTTAATGAATGCTTGGGAATTATATTCCCATCACTATCATTATAGACATTGGTTAATTGTACCACTTGATTCCTTAGTTGGGAAATAATTTTTTGGTTAGAGAGGTTGATCATATTGGGCCTACGGGTATTGAAATAGTAACTAATATATCTTCCTCATGTTATTCCATTAAGTAATATTATTCTCATAATATAATGAATATTGTAGTTTTATAAGTTTATATCATGGAAGGAAGGCTATTCAATAATCCTCATGTCAGGCCATGAGGGTATATTATGCTCATTACAAAAGTGGGAAGATGGGAATAATCCTCCTTTCAAACTATTTTTGAATTTTATGTTTATTACATAAGGAATAATATTATCATCACATAAGTAATCTTATGCTCATTACATAAGGAATCATATTCTTGTTACAAAAGTAATATTATGATTGTTACAAAGGCAATCATATGTTCATTACATAACACACCATTTTCTCATCCCATCAGGCATATTATTCTTATACCATAAAGAAGAATTAATTATCCTATGCATGTCACCTAGTCATTCTTTATATCATGTAATGAGGGTAAATTATAATTGTCACATAAGTAAGGATCGTTTTACAATCATCACATATTACATATTATGCTTATCACATAAGGGGGAATGAGTTATCCAGATGGGTCAACCTATTCTCATTACATAGATAATCTTATGTTTATTTTATAAAGAGGGATAATCCAATTATTTTTATCACATAAAGGAAGTTGATCCACTTCTTCTTTTGAAATTTTTTCAGCAAAAGTTTAGAGTAACATGGTGATGCTTATGGTTTAGAGTCTAGTGGGAATACTAATGATTAAAAGTTTAGTGGGGAAATTTTGGAAGGATTGGTGTTATCTAGGAAATAAATAAATATTTATTTATACTATATCATAAAGGTTAAATGGTATAGTTATGGTTTTAGGATATTTTTATATTATGATGGAACTATACAGAGGCTTCCTATATATCCTATTGGAATAGGAATCAAAACACATGTAGTTTGAGTTGCATAGTTTATGGTCATGTAATAATAATGGTCTATGTAGTTTAAAATCATGTGGTAAGGATTATTTTTTCATAAAATAATATATCATAATGGATTGAGTGTGGATTAAACAATTGACTTCCCCAGTTATATTTGATTCAACAAGGATATATTTGGGAATTATGAAAGTGTTTCTTAGAACTTAATTTGATGAGACATCGATATGTGTAGGGATTATGAAAATTATTCTCAACCCTTTTATGATGAAAAGGGACAAGAGGTGAAACGACATAAGTCTCTTTTTTATATTTAGTTTTCTTGAATGAATATATATTGTAAAGTAGTGGGGTCCATGATCCATCATGGATTTGAGCTCCTATGAAATGTTTGTTCTTCATATAAGAGTGTTTTGTGGAATAGTCTCATGAATTTTATAATTAATTAAATGTATTATGTGAGGTAATTCAAAAAAAATTTATCATGTATTGAATTACATGAAATATTCTTGAATTAATTTTTCATAAATCCCAAAACATGGGGTTGCATATTCTAAGAGACTTCATCTTATTCCAAAATATTAATTCCTAAAATAAAATATCCCAAAACCCAATTAATGTAGATCATATTGATATATATATATATCACTATGCCTCACAAAATTCGGTTTCGGATGCAAGACTTGTGTACTTTCTCAACTCTGGATTTGTGCAGCTCCTCAAGTTACAAATTCTTATAACTAGGTTAGAATTAGTAACACATTCCTTCCTCTAAATTATATTATTTTATCATTTATCCTCATTGATCCTTCTTGGATTCATTTTATTATGTTAACATTATCTCATGTTAAAATATTTGAAATGTTCATATATTTATTTATTCCTTAAAATATATATTTTCATGAATATAATTTTTTTATATTATAAGTGGATATATGATTTTTTTAATTTTTTATGTTTATTTTTTAAAATATCATATCAGGTATAAATCATTATATATAAGGTATGATATTGTATTTAGTTTCATTCAACAAAGACTATGATTTTTTTGGTTATGAACATAATAGTGATCATCGATTATTATTTTTTCATATTTGGTAGTAGATTGAAACTAAGGTCTGTCTTGAGTATTAATCTATGTATAGTAAGGCTTTTGAATAGACATATCAATGTCCAAGGTTCCCCTACTCTATTAAAAAAATTGGGGTCTTTTATCTATACTTATAAATATTTTGGTTTCATACGATTATAAACATTTTATAATAATAGTTTTCATTTACTTTACCCATGAGATGCATTTCAATTTTTAGGAATATAATTGGATTTTACTTTTTGGTGGGTAACCCAACTCATTTGTTATATTAATTGTTATAAATTATTTTATTTTAATTATATTACTTTTGCATTAGGTATAGGATATAAAACAAAATCAATAAAATCATGAAGTAATGAATAGAATAAATGAAATAATAAAGTGAGAATTAAAATAAACAATTAAAACATGAAGTTTTACATTCCTTCCAAAGTGAACATCTTTCAATAGATCGATCACTTAAATTGGTAGTTCATTCCAAATTTATGTACCGATGGATTAACTTTTCTATGGAAATAATAATATGGGTGACCCTAAAATGATTATGATCTTGTATTTGACATAATCTTGGGGTTACACTAAGATGAGTGGCATAAATAGAATTAGGTTCCCATGGGTATATAATTGAGGGAGAACTATTGATTTTATAAAATAATTTTCCAATAAACTTTCCGATAGTAATATTTTATATGATTGACATGATGATATACCTAGATAAGTAAGTGATAACAGAAACTAAAAAATGATATAAATTTTAAAAAAACATGAATCTGGACCAACTGATAGATATGATGACAATTATAAAAGGGAGTATCATTTTAGCAGGGGTATATGTGAATAAATACTTATTAAATGATTTTAGAACATGATACTAATTAATTTTTATATTTCATGCATATATTTTTAGTATCTAAATTTATTTATTATATATTTAATTATGTTTTTTCTCTAATTATTAATTTGTTTTTATTCATTTGGTATAGAAATATATAAAATATAATTTGGAAAAATAAATAAATATATTTATTTTTGAGTAGATATTGAAAATAAACGGTTGTTTTGAAGGTGAAATAAGGGATTTATCAATTTTATGAGAAATAGTGGATACATGGTTAGGTAGTAAAAAAGAATAGTGGATATGAAGCTTAGAAAGACTTAGCTCCAATGAGAGATTAGAAGGACAATCACTAGATCTGGGATGTGCATAATGGACTTTTTTGAACCAAGTACCTCATGTCATGATATATATAGAAAGCTAAATAATTGAATAAATTTTGGTGTATGACACCAGATTTGAGGTAATATAATTTTTAAAAAATAAAACTTTATTTCAAACATGTGTATAAATATACTTCTTGGGATAAAATCTATCAATTGTTTTGTATCGTGTATCACCATCCATGTTGCGACTATCCATATGAACCCTTCATGAACACCAAATAAGAATCTATGTTTCACCATTTTATGAAACTAAAAATCCTAATGATCAGCATGGAATCCACCAAATATCTTTGAGATTCCATTTATGTTGGAAGAAAACTCCGGAGAAGCCGCTATGAATTTTGAGATATTATAATAATTATGAGGATGATGAATTATTCATATAAATGATGTGTGTATTTTGAGGTTAACTTTGTTCCATTAGTGACACTTTTTAAAGTTGGTGTAGAAGATTTTATATGTTTATATGAGTTTTATAAGGTTCATTTTTTCCTACGATAAACATTTTGTGGCATAAACATGCATAAAGAGGAATAATTAGAGGAAGACAATGTTTATGGATCATGTTATCATGAAGTACCTCCACTCCATGTATGAATAAAAAAATACATGGTAGTTGACACCAGGAAGATACAATAGGATTTAATTTATGATAGTACTCGTTCAATCCATTAGGATGAAGGGGTTACATAGATTGTGCTTCTAGAAGATATAATATAAGAGTTTCATGTCGTCGGAGATGACTTCACACCATGAGACTAGAGATGTAAAATTTCAATAAAAATATGTGTAGGAGGTTAAAGTTGTGATATTCTATTCATGTCACATGTAGTAAATTCCTAACAAAATAGTTGATAATGACATTGGTTTCATGGGATATTTGGATAACTATAATTCATGAGCTATAGGTTTGTCCAATGAATTTTTGTATTATATAGAATTTCAAAAATATCAGTCTCATGATATTTAAGGAGGAGTTTGAGGATATTTTACTATAGGTGTTAAGGAATGGCATAGCTGATTTAGAAAAGATATTTATTGAGATATAGTTCAATCCTTATAGAGTTATATTCCTTGGAATAACTGGGTTTATACACATTGTGGATCTAGAATATAGAAACTAGAGGCATGCACTTAGAGTTGTTTGCACTCAACTTGGTACATGTGTCCATTTATTGATTCTTCATTATTAATTATTCCACATGAATATAATAATGGGGTATTTATTTTATTCTTGTGTTAAGAAATTTAATGAAGGGGAAGCATCTTAGTAATGTTTATTTATAATTATTTTCAACTCTTGGGTTATTGCATGGGTAATTATCCCACAATATCTTTCAATATATTGTTGCATAACTATTGTTAACTTGAATAAGTAAGTAAATTATAAAGAAAAAAAAATAAGTATTTAATTATGAATGATCATTTAATTATATAGGATGATAATATTTAAATATTATATGTATCCAAATGTCCCATTAATGAACTAAATTAATTGATTATACAAAAAGTTAAATTATTGAGTTATAGAGAGGGTACCAAGAACAAAGACTTTCATGTTAATTTTTAAAAACAAATTTCAATAATAAATCCATTTATTCAATTAAATTCACATAATATTAGAATTTATAAACAAAAAAATATCTCTCAACTTTTGATTTCCATTTACATTTCACTATTCTCATTTATCACATAAATTTTTCGTATACTTTCTAAAAAATTCCTAATCGGTTTTACCTTGAACATTACAAATGAAATAATTTTTAGTTAGTAGGTAATTTTAGTTTTTATTAATTTATAAATTTATTTAAAATCGAGGGTTTAATGATTCTCTTTAGGTGACCATGTTTTTGGCATCACTACCAAGGGTAGCTAACTAGAATCTTAGAATAATTAAGTGATTTTCATCTATGTTTTTACTTTTAAATTTATCTATTAACTAGGGTATTTTATTTTGACTTTTTCTGTACATATTAATAATGAAAAATATTACACTTAGGGAATGGGAAAACAAATAATTAACTATGATAAAATTTGAAACAAATCCATTGAAAGAATAAGAGGGAATGAACTGTGCTTGGAATTGAGAAATGATAACCAAGAGAATATAGAGGTGTGAAATAATGATATCGGAGGATGAGTATATTAATGGACTATAAAAGACCACCATATATGGGGTGAAACCAAGAATATTGGTACAACCCTTGGTAGGAAACCATTTAGAGATAAATTCATTAATAATCCATATTATCTCAAATGCAATATAGTTTTTTACAAAGAGAAAAGAAGGTCTAAACTCAGTACAACATATCATATTTTAATACTCTTTAGTTCACAATTTATTTCATATAGTTACACATAAATAAACACAATTAGATCATATATTCTAGTTTATTTGGGAAATTAGGTACATATACTATCAACTTGAAACATGGATATAATAATATTATTGAAAAAATCATTAACAAGCTCTAAAATTCCATTGTTCTTCTAAATCAGAAAAAGATAACCTAGGGATGTACATAAGAAAGGGGTGAGATATAAAGATCAGTAAGGGAATAAAAAATGTATAGAACGAGGTGAAGTATTATATGTGATCCAAAAGGAATATAGAGGTAACATAAGAGGGGTGATAAATTAATCAATGAAGCATGGTATAAGAAGACAACATAAAAGCGATATGGGAATGTGGAAACAACATAAATCATGTCATAAATATAAGTTAAGGATAATTTCCAAGAAAAAATTACATGGTTGATATAGTCCCATAATGGATTAGTTTTTTCCCTAATAACATACATCATATCTCATGATACTGAAACATTATCCAATTTATTGGATTGTCATCTAGGTGCACCTATAATAATATGTAAATTCCCATTTGTGACACAAAGATTATTCAACATAAAGGCATATTTAATCACATTTATTCCCATGATTAAAAATTTTAAGTGAAATATATAGAATTCACTAATAAATGATGTGAATATAATTTTCTTTGATAACCCTTTAGTGGGAATGAGTATAGGTATTCACTGAACAAATATTTGGAATGGAAAATCATAGGATAATTTTGGCAGCCTAATGGGGGTATATAAAGTTTCAGGGGAGAGATTAATTGGGGTATATAAAGGTTCAGGAGAGGGATTAATGGGAGAGAAAGAGGTATACAATAACATTAATATACTAAAGTAATTAATAGGTTTTTGTTAAACATACCCTAACATGAAAAAATGGAAAACAAAAGGCATAGCATAAAGGGGGTTCTTGAATAAAGAGGATAAGGATATGATCCCTTTCCTTGAGAGGGTTCTTATAAATGATTGGAAGAGATTTGTAAGAGCATAGGGGAATAATGGTAGGTCTCTACCAATATATTTTAAGAGTAATTTCGTGATCCAAGAGTTTTTAGTCAAGCTAAATGGGTTGATATTAGGGTTTATGTATAAAAATAGAGGAGAGTTATTTGTTAATTTCCAAACAAAGGGTTTAGAATCTATATGATTAAGTAATCAAAATATGAAACAATACCATGGTTTTACCAATGGTTTCTACTAATCTGAAGTAGTTTTAATTATTTTACATGTTTAATAACCTATGTCATTAAAATAATAAACCTATGGATTTGAAATTGACACATACTTATTATTAATTTATTTTAAAACCATAAAATATAATATAGATTTGGGTGGATTAATCAAGGATTTATAAAATTTATCAAATAACCTAAACAATGAATATTTTAATGCTGAAATACATATTTGCTCATGTATAAATTTTATAGAATCTATTATATCACTTTTATATCATTATTATGTCATAATATGAACCATATATTTATACCATATTTAATTTGACATAAAAAATTGATTGTTTCCAAATATATGAAAAACATGACTATTAGATAATTTTAATGACATATGTTTTAAAATAATCATAATTTTATAGACTGATTATATAAGTGTGGTAATTTATACTTTAAAAAATCCTTATTTATAAAAAATACTGTTTTTTATTATTACATTTTTCTAATCCTTATAAAAATTTTAAATTCATTAAACTAAATTATAATTTGTGTTTACTATATATTATTTGATAATAGTATTTTATTAAAATATATTTTATCTAAAAATTTATTTATTTCATTAAAAAAATTTCTTGATCGAAACTATATATGTATCCTAAATATAGTTTGTTTTTAATCACATTCAAACCAAATGTTGTCAAATATATTATTTAATCATCATAAATTAACCAAAAATGATAAATGTCGTCATTATTTTTTGGGAAAAAATAAACATATAAAAATTCATACTATTAGGGTTTGGATTAAAAACCCTTTTTTCAATAACAAACACACAAAGAGTATGGTGCACTATAGAATGATTTTCTTGGGGGGTTTGGAATACATGGTTTGTGTCGTGATATTGAAGAGTTTGAGATTCTGCTAGAAATAGTTTCATTTTTGCTTCAGTTGTTGAGTCTCATCTTGGTATGGGTCAAGTTAAATTCCTAGAGATGTTATCGCCGTCAGAAGCTTCGATACGTATGATTCATTTAGTATAATCACATTGGTTGACATACTTGGGTCAAGTCTAGTTTATATCATTAGAAAAAAATACAATGACCAACTTACTCAGTTCAAGTAAAGTATGAGATTCCTAAGAAAACAAATCGTTTAATGATTCAAATTTAAATATATTTGATATTTATATAATAGTATAGTTAGATGAGCCACCATTACCAAATTATAAATATATGGTCCCATGTATGCTATAACTATGATTCATGTAACTGCAGCCACAACTTACATCTGGTAATGAATTATTCTAGTTTACCTATAACGAGTCAATTAAATGGTTCATCATTACCAATTTATTTAAGTACAAGTTTCATAAATTATTATTTAAATCCATGTAATCAAAATAAACTGACATTTCATCCCAGGTAACAATAGTACCATGGCTTCAACATACGATAATTGGTAAGTTAATGTTCCACCATCAAGCTATATAGAAACATGACATTTAAGATGATTTCAAAATATTAATTGACATTTATTTTTTTATCAATTTCCCTAAAATAAATGTTAAAGTATTTTATGTATATCATTCTTGGAACATTTCATAAGCAACATGAAATGTAGGAAATGAAATATACATGGAATGAAAAATACATGACATAAATCCTTATATGTCTATAATGACTCATGGAAAATACACCCCTTCCATATCGACCAATGGTAAAATATTCTAAATCCCATAAATCAGTTATAAGTAGAAAAGTACATCAATCACTCAAGGTGAAATAGTATGACACTATAATAACAATCGCATGAATAATTCCAACCCTATAAAATTGATCTTTCCTCTGTGTGTTGGTTGGTTGGACCAATAAATGAGCTATTTACCAAGTTATGGCACTTTCCAAGTGAACTTTACACTATCCCAAATAATAAGGCAAAGAAAAATGTTATTTGAATCTAATTTTTAACATCCTGGCCCAAGATCCACTAATATAGTTCCCCAAACCCTTATCCACATGGCCTCAAGTACACCTCCCTATATGCCAAAGTTGACCAACTAGAAGTGAGGGTCTAAATGTGGTACAGTTTGGTGTATATACCCTCAAGATTAGTAATAAATATAGATAAATAAATAATACATATTGGGAATTATAATATAATAATAAAACAATAGAAGAAATGCATCTCAATAGTGATAAATGGACAAAATCCATAACTAGTATCATGTAAAATTATTATCAAAATATTTTGTACAAATAAAATAGTCATAAATAAAACATATTATATAAAAAAGTAAAAAAAATACAACATCTAAACTCAACTATCATTATGATTACTATATTGGTGCTTCTCTCTCAAAATCCATCCTAGTATATAAGATCAATCATCCATTCATGGGCATATTCCATGATCTGTACATGCATGTATGAGATGTTTCAGGTACCCAACAGTGGCCCAAATTGGATTTCAGTAAAAATAATTAGGCAGCCAACGGAATATACTTTATATCAATTTAGTTAGTATAAAATGAAGTAGTTTATGAGTATATTTATTTTATGTGTAATAAACATAAATATAACACATGTCTACATAGGTCCCTCATGGTTCACCCGATAGACTGTACCCTCTTTATCCTAAGTTAGAAAATTTCTGTACATGCCATTAGATATACATATATATATATATATATATACATATACATATACATGTATATACAAATATATATGCACTGTCTTGGAAACAATTCCTAATAACCAATCGTTTCCATAAGGATATTATGAAAGTCTCTTTCTTTAAATGAGGGATGTCACTTACAACGATCACAATGAATGTTAGGGGACATCATGCCCATAATTACCTCTAATAAATGGAAACACCATGTCTAAAATTTATATTAAAGGTTTGTAAATCCCATATACCATAATTAAAATTCAATGGTATGGGACATCATTCCCATGAATTCAATAAGTAACGATACGGGGCACTATGCCCAACAATTCAATTAACAATGATAAGGAATATTCTTTCTAACAAGTTCTAATAAATAATAGAATTATCATTTCCATAAATTTTAGTAATAAAGCTGATAATGTTTCCTATCAATTACAAATAAATAGTAAGGAGTTCCATATCTAACTATATTTAACGAAATATAATTCATTCAAATTAATGTGTCTTATGGGTCTATCCCTGGAATGTTGTCAAACAGTTAGCACTATCTATAAGGATTAACCATGCCACTTCATTATCTATAATGATATATTACTTTTCTAATTAACTTAAATATAGTAAATAGTCCATGATAATAGACATTCCATAAATCATGTCATCATATACACTTATTTAGTAAAATTACACACATGTGATAATAAGGTCCTTATTACACGACCGCCCTTTAATTTGAACGAGAATGAGGGAAATTTGAAGATTAAAAAATTTCATGAAAATAGGGAATATAATATAACATATAAATAAAATCATATAAAACAAGTTAAATTAATAAAATATAGAATTGGAATCATAGAATAATAGTCGGTTGTCCAATGTGATGAACAATGATTCCACCAGACACCGTATGAGAGAGATCCATCCAATCCTTGAAGAGGAACCAAATGTGAGATCAAAATGGGTTGTTGTGTGAGGAAATATAGAGGATAAATTTATCTTATTTTTTAAATTAGGTATGGTAAAAATCGTAATATCACCTCTTTTTAATAGTGCACATGGTTTGGACACACGATTTGACAAATAATGCTCCAAACTTGCACTAGAATTGACTATATTGAACACATCCACATATGGATGTCAGTATGGTTTGAAATTTCATATATAGACCATGAATATCTACTTTATAAGTGCCCAACCCCCTTACATTGTTAGGTTCAAGGCTAGAAGAAATCATGCACCAAATGTGTGATATACCTGCAATTTCTTTTATAGGTTTGTACAGTTATCTAGCATGCCTCACTTTGTTAACAAAAACATGATCCTTACCAATATATTCTACATAATTGAGCCAAAAAATTATCACTAATCATGAAAATTTCTTTATATTTATAAAAATTTGTCTTCAAAATCCCAACCCTCCAAAAATTCATCTGAACACCTAAGACAACTCTCTGACCTTAAAACCCATCTAAAAAAATTTATATTATTACAAACTCGGAAAATTCCATTCTAAAGAAACTTTTAATATTTTATCTATCCACCCAATAGAAAATTCAAACTCCCTTGAAAATTTTAAGTAACCCAAAAAATGAGGTATTACACCTACAATTTCTAAAAATGCTAAATAAATGGAAATTGGAAGCTCAATGTAGTAAGATCATTAATAATTTTTAAATAACAACTCAAAAAAATTAGTGTTATAGAGGAACAAAAAAATATGATTACTTATGAAAAAATCATGAATGATCAAGTATCAAACAAGAAAAGGCTAGAACAAATTTGATCCATTCCTCTTGCAATGTAATGCTCAGGTGTGGTCTCAAGTGATCTACCAATGTATCTTTAAGCCCAAGGTAGTTTTTTATTTTCTATTAATATTTGGACCATTGAGTTTTTAAAAAATTTGTGTGATTTAGGTGAAAATGTAAATACTATTTCATACAATTATATCCAAAATTTGAGACAATTGGAGATAAAGTTCACAAGTATTTATCTTTATTTCGAAAATTCAATGGTGAAGTATCCCTGAGGAATGATTAAAGAAATATTAGTGAACTTAGAAAAATTCATTTTCTTATTTGATTTCTTAATTCTAGTCATGGATAATGAAAGTAAACCACTCATATTAGAAATACCATTATCAGAAACATGGAGATCTCTGATTTATGGAAAAAATGTGGAGATGTCCTCCCGAGTTGGTAGTGAACATGTGTAGTTTAATATTTATCGGGCAATGAAGAATACAATAAAATAATATGAAGAACTAGATGAATTATTCTATATGGAAGATGAATATATTTCTTCCATTGAATAAAAAGAAGAAAAAATATTGTCTAAAATCAATAAAAAGGTAAAAAATAAGAAAATAATGGAAAATTTTTATGGGATAAGATAAAAAATTATTTAGGAACTACTGCAATATATATGTTTGATGGGGGATAATTGGTTTGGTTGGTTCATGATATAATTTTTTCATAACTAATAAATAATTGGCAGATTTTATTGATGTTAGTGAGGAATTCATCACCATAAAGAAGACTACAACTATTTTCAAAGAAGGAATGATTCCCCTCTACATGGATGAGACTCAACTACAACCATTTTTTATTTTGATAGGGTAACCTCCTTCCAATCCTTCATCACTTGATGAAAAAAGGAAAGGAAAAACTTAAAAAACTTAAAAAAAAGATCATATAGTAGGAAACCCATGTTATTTATTTAATTATATGATTCTTAGGAATTCTTTTTAGGATTTAGTTTAGGAATCTATTTTAGGAAAGGATTTAATAACATTATATTTTGAACTTCAAAGTGCATATACCTTATAATTTTTCTTGTTTAATTTTTTAGGTTCTTGGGAAAAACATAATAAAACATATATAAAAATATTTGAAAATAAATTAACTTCTTGTGGAAGTGTGATTTTTACTTTTACTTCATTATCTTTTACCTACACATATTTTTCCATGTTTATAGTTTTAACTGAAAATTACATGTCAAGCATAGATTATTATTTAATATTCGATCTTGGAGAAAACAATTATTAATATTCCCACCATGATATGTTTTATACATGATTATTTATAATATTATATAATAAAATTTTTGGATGAATAAGTAAAGATAAACATGAAGGAATATAATTTTTAAATCATGATTTAGGGTAATTGGTTGATTTTTGAAAATGAAATTTAACTAAGATTTTAAATACACCGATTTTATAAAATTTTAATGGATTAATTTTATTTTATTATGTATTTCACAGGGGATTGTATTCAAGATCATACTTTATCATTCTTTAGAGGGTATTCAACCAAATTTCATCCATTCATTCTTATATATTTATTGAGAGCAACTCAGTCATGTCTACCTTCTAAAACATTCATTAAATATTTTCAATGTAATGAATATAAAATGTCACATTTAATATATTTGAGGAATTTATAACTAATTCAATATCCGAAATACCAATATTGACATTTTTATGTTTCTTTGGAGCCTATAGAATCCATTCATGATCTTGTTAGGGAAAATCCACATTAAAATCCAAGTATTTCCATCATACAATTACACTTAGTATTTTTGTATCTTATCAAATGATTAGGGTATGGAAGAGGAGTTTTATTTCATGAAAGGGTTTGTGTCACATTAATGATTATATTTTAGGTTATTTTATTGGTTTTTAGGGGCTATTTAATGAGTTAAATTTCACTGTGATTCATTTTTTTCCTCATGTAATAAAAACGTCATTGACAAAAAAATCAGAACAAATGTAGATAAAATGGGTTGTGTCATGGGATGGAAAAAATAACCAATAATCACCATAATATCCTATTATAATTATTAAAATTAATTTCATAATGAGATTAAATATGGATAGGGTGATGGATGCGAAATTTTTCCCAAATAAAAAAACTGAAAATAATAATAAATGAATCAAAAATAAAAAATAGAGTGAACCATTCATTTTATTCATCGATTTGTCAACCTTGAATTAATATTTTTAATGGGGTGATGTCATTCTTGAATAAGGGGGTATTATTGAGCTTTACATTTGATTATCATGAATTTTAATTTATATTTTATCCACCTTTTTGAGATTTAACTATTTTTAACATAATAACCTATCTACCCAAACCCTCAAATTCATATCATATTTATTTTGATGTCCTCATGATTAATTGTGATCTTTCTCTATACGATGTGTATTCTTGAGATTAATTAAAATAATATGGTTATGAGAAAGGACTCGAGGTATCATCATAAATTAGTTAACATTTTACCTTGATTTATGAAATAATATAATTCAAAGTGTGGTAGATCATAATTTCCTTTCACATTTATGATAATATTAAAAATATTAATAGTGATTAGGATAAGTGATTTCACGTTAAAGGGGTGAAATAAAAATAAAAAAACTGAATTTTTTCCTGTAAATGTTATATGTTGAAGAAAATATCATTATGTGGGGATTGAAAATTTAATTTTATACTAAACATTGTTTGACATTGTTGACTATTATGTTTGAATATTTATAGGAGTATTGTTCATTTTTTATTTTATTTAGGTCACATACTTAAGGAAAATAAATATTCTAGGTGTGGGGGTATTTGATGTGTAAATTTTAAGAATATATTTTTATTATTATTTTTTGATTTATTTATTTAATTGTGTTTTTTATCTAATTATTCAATTTATTTCTTTATTGTTGAAAGGGAATGTGTAAAATGTAATTTATAAAAATAATTATAAAATTTTCAGTGAATATTTTTTCAATTAACGGTTATTTTAGATGTGAAAAAAATTATTTAACACCCAACCATGAAAAAGTGGTTACATGATTAGAGAGTACATAGGCATAGAGGAAGAAGTGGCTGGAAAGGGCCAACACTAGCAAGAAGTCATAAGGATGCTGACCAGCATGGTAAGGTTCCAAAGGGACTTGTTCGATCCAAGTACCCCACATCATGATATATAAAAAATCTTCTTCCTATAATAACATTTTATTTGGGACACTAAATGTAAGGTAATGTACATTTTATCAAAAATGAAACTATTTTAAATCCATGCCCAAAACTTCCTCTTCAAACAAAGTCTTGCCACTGCTTATGTCATGTACCACAGACCATGTCGTTTATATCCATTAGAATCTATTATAACCTCTACTTTAAAATTTTGGTCTCAATCCAATAATATATTACAAATCCTAATTTTTTTGGGGGACATTATAAATCTTGTGTAATTCGTGCCAGAAAAGATAAATCATTGTTGAATCCACTGAGAAGTTTGAGATGTTATACAGTTAATAGGGATGATGATGTATCAATAAAAATAAAGTTATCACCATGTGATAAGAATCATTCCTTGAGTGACTCTTTTAAAGATTGACTTTTAATTTTTTATGATTTGATTGTATTTTCATAAGGTTCCTTTTTTTCATGAAAAATATTGCATGCCCCAAACATGCAAGAAGAGGAATAACTGGAGGAAGATAAGGGTTTGTGATCATGTCATGATAAATTTTCATCTTTTTATTTATAAATGATATAGAGATAAGGTAGAGGATACATAGAATATATAGTAATATTCACATCATGAGGGAACCTACTCACATCATAAGGACTAAGTGGTGAAAGATACAATATTGTTGTATGATGGAAGAGTGAAGGTTCACATCATGGGATATGACTTTTCTCCATGAGACTAGAGATACAAAATTTTGAGAAACATATATGGGAGTGATTTTTACTGCATGATTTTATTCACATTACAGATAAGACCTGTATACATAACCAGTGGTTAATATAATTGGGTTCTTTACAATTTAGATAACTAAACATCATTATCTATAATTTCACTCTGTGAGTTGTGTGGTTTATAGATTCTCCAAAAAAGTATCTCTTAATATTTATGGAGAGATTTAAGGATACTTGATTTCAGGACTTTATGTGTGACTTGGAAAATTTTTAAGAGATATGTTTTTATATATAGGTCAACATTTTATAGTTTTATGCCTATTAATAGATGAGTATGGCTACTGCATGGATCCATAATATAGAAACTGAAAGTCTTATGTAGTAGTTTCTGTTGGGACTCACCTTGGGACCTACATTTGTTTTAAGATCTTTTTATTTTTAATTATCCCTCATAAATATTATTATTGGGTAGGTTTATTCTTATACAAAATAATTTAAATAATGGTGAGTGTTTTAGTTAATCTTATTTATATTTCATGTCCTTGATTATGTCTTTAATATGTAATTATCTTCAAATATCTTTTTATTTATCATTTTATATACATTGTTAACCTGAATATGTAAATTCTGATAGAGTAACTAAAAATATAGAATTATTCATGAACATTTCATGATTTAGTATAGTTATATTTATATATATAGTATTTATCCACCACACTCATTAATGAAGTAAAGTAACTGATCATACAAAATGGGGAATTATTGATTTTGAGAGATGGTATCATGACTAAGTACTTGCTTATGCTCAACCTGACAGAAAACATGTATAATAAATTTAGTACTTCACTTCACCAAAACATAAACTATGAATTAAAAACTTGTAATAATTTCTTAACATTCTATTTCTAATTCTATTTATTTCTTCTCATCCATTCACAAAATTTTCCCTTGGATTTCTAAAGCCATACTTATGGGTTTGACCTCAAAATTTCCATATGTTAATATTGTTAGTTAGTAAATTGTTTTTGTTTTAATAAATATCAATTTAGGTTTGACCCAGACAACTTTATGACACCCGTATGAAGACCAATTATTTCATTAAATATGAAATTTTATATAATAATTAATCATAACTAAACTTTAATATGAGATTAATTTTATTTTTGGATAATATTAATGAAATAAATTCCTTAAACTATTATAATAACTTAATATTTTTAATTGTTAAAGAATAAAATTTTTATTTGTTAGTAAAACCCCTTCTTGGAAAGCTAGTTGGGGGAAGTTATTCATTAAATGGACCTTGATTATTATCGAAATCATAAGTATGATTTCTTAGGTGTATCCACTATTATGTTTATCCTATGTTTCAAAAGCAATATAAGATCATAGATATGATCCTGATTATTGATAAACTAAATATGATATATAAAGAAGAATAAAACCATGGGAGATATGAGGATTCTATAGAATTATTTACACTCAAAAATATCAAAGGATCTTTATTCTCTAATAATTTTTTCAATAAAATTGAGTTTGTTAATTACTTAAATATGTGTTGGTCTCCATTATGGGTAGATCATGCTATAGAATTTATTCTGTGATTATTTTTTAAAAGGATTAGAAAATTTATTGTGACCTGTACTATGAATGTGCTGAAAAAAGGATTACTTGTGCTCATAAATATATTAATGATACCTATGTAGGGTATTGGAGGCCAAAGAACTGAGTCTTAGGGGATAGTATAGATGGGTAAAATTTTAATCTATAAAAAGGAAGTCATTGGATGATTAATTTAAGACAAGACATAAAATTTTAATCTATAAAATTATATGTCTTGTCTTAAATTTATAAAAAAATAAGATATTCTATTCTAAAGGGTTTATAATAACAACTATACAATAAAATATTATTGATGGTATATATAGTAGTTTATAACTAATAAATAATTGATGAAAAATTTGAATCTTTCATAAATATAGTGGAATTTGCATTCTATATAGGTAAAATATGAAAATAAATACATTATGTTAAAAGAATTTTAAAATTATAAATATTTAATTTCATTTTTTTAAAATTTTATCTAATATGATAAAATAAATATATATTCAAATAATGATTATTATTCACAAATGATAATATAGTTTTGTTTACACATTGTTTTAAATTTTGTATCTTTTATATCCTTATTTAAAAATAAAGTATAGAATTATTTTTATCTAAGATAAATGATTTGTATATATTTTTTTGATCAAATATGAGATAATGTGTTCCTTCCACCATTAATGGTATTTTTCAATAAATAAATATTTTATTTGTAAGAAAATTACTCTATGAAATTCTATATAACATATTTCTATTAATAATTGATTTGTTAAATATATTCACTAAAGAAAATAATAATTCTTATTTGAAATGTTTTTATATGACTTTGAATGATATTTTTTAAGAATATAATTTTTAAGAGCCTAGTAAGAGTATGTTTAAACATGGTGATATTCAAAATGTAAAAAATAAATAATTATACTAATCTAATTCAGGGTGAAATTAACTTTAAAATTTATAATATGTCGGAAGAGTAATATTTTAATGTAATGATTTACATTTAAATGTTATTTCAAAATGATATGAAATTAAATATTGAATGGGAAGGTTTTGGTATGATGATTATAAATGTTCTAAGTCTTTGAAACAATTGAAGTCATTTACATCGTAATATAAGATGATGTGAAGATAATAAGCTTGAATATAATGTTCAAATATTGAACACAAGGATTCCAAATCCTAATTTCACCATTATTAAAAAAAATATTCTTCATAAATTTTATCTCAATAAAATAGTTTAGTGGGAGGATTTTATAAGATGTTTTCATGAGGATGGAGTATTTGTTATATACTTATCTAACAAATGTTATATAGAGATCTAAAATGTCTAAAAAGGATAAAAAATATTGAAAAATGAGGTATTTAGAATTTTTTCATATTTTATATAGTAAATATTGATTCTTATGTATTTTTTTCTATTCTTAAATGATATTAATAATACACATAATTTATCATGTAATATAGTGGGAATATATGTTTTATCATTCATTTAGGTTTGAAGTATATTTCTTATAGTGAAATGATAATTAACCACTCGATGTATGGATTGGAGTTGTCATTAATTAATGGTTGTCAGGGATATTTATGGGTTATGATAATATGTGATATTTCTAGATCTATGATCCAATAGAATTTAGTTTGGATAAGTACAAAATCATTTATATTTCCATTAATTTTATTTCATTTCAATTTTTTTACATTAATACGTTGAATCTATAATTAATTCCATACTTAATATATTATTCATTATTTTATAAAAAAAATTGATACCAATGTTTCCAAAATGGTTATTTACTTGGTTTTTAACCAGATATGGATTCAACATTGATTTCACTATTATTTGGATACTTTATTTTATTTATTTCATACTTTTCCTTTTCTTTTTGTGTTATTTATGTTTCTTACTTATATACCAAGAAATATCAGCCAGAGACAAAGTCTCTGACCATTTATTAAAATAAAGGAAAAGTGCAAAGAACAAGCATTACAAACCAACACAATCAACTACATGTCATGAAATCCATACCTGTCACCACAGTCATCGCCATATCCAAGATCAATTGCTTCATCTGCAGTAACTAATTCACATTCCGAGCTATCATACTACTTCAAGACCTTCGCATACGTACGTCTGAGATTCATCTTCTCCAAGTACAAAAACTCTTCAGAAGAGTTCATCCCATTTCCTTTGCCGATAGAAGATCTTGTAGGATTCGGCTTCAGTAGGGAGGAATAATCTTTCCGCTGCCTTCTTCTCGGTGGTGTTGTCATATCTTCCTCTTTCCCTACCACCTCCTTCCTTCCACGCTGAACAACATCACTATAGGAGATTCGAGCTCGACCACCAGCATTCTCTTCATCACTATCAGTTATATCCCCCCATTTCTGAGGGATATTCATCACCTAATAGCAGTCATTCACACCAGGCCCCTACTCAACAAGATTGTTTGGATCAACCAGCGCGAGACAGTAAGGTTGTGCCCCAAGATCAGGGCCTACAAATGCCTCCTTCTGAACATGACCTCCACCTGATACAGTATCCTACACACACAAACCAGCCTGCATGTTTCCACCTACACTCCTAGGGAGTTCCTGCTCATCAATCAAGATTCCCCCATGATTCAAGTCTTTTTCGTGATGGCAGGAGCCCTGCCCTTGTACCTTCTCAGAAAGGCTTCCACTATTCACACAAATTATTGTCGGACCTTTACCCCCACTAACATTCAGTGCAGCAGCTTCAGCAGACCCCCATCCATGAGACAAATCAGGGTCAACTTGATCCAGCCCCACTTCTAGTTCCTCATTTACCAGACCATCAAAACAATTTCTAACCTCAATGATCCCCCCATGCTGTGAAGGAAGTACCTTCATCCCAGATGAGGCCCTCACCCAGCAATACATTTCAGCTAAGGCTCCTCCTGCCTACAAAAGTCCATCCAAATCCTCCTTCCCCCCCAGAAGAGCCACATCGTGATTCCCACTAGCCACCCCATCGAGATGAGATTTCTGCTGCTCCAGACATCCTAAAAGAGGCACCCCAATATCCCTCTGCAGCCTTCCAAACACCGCATCCACACCTGGATTCATGGACTCCTTTACTGCCCCCAAACATGAGCCATTCACTGAACTGTTATTTGCTGGATGGGGCCTCCTCTGCACTCCAGTGCCCATATTCTGCTCCATATGCTGAGGGATAAAATCTTCCATAGGAATAGCTTGAGGATCCAAAACCGTCTGCAGAATCACCCGTCTACCACTGCATTCATCCATCTGATGCCCAACTTTGAAGCACCGAGAGCAGTAGTCAAACCAAGACTCAAAAATAGCCGACTGTTTATATCTAAACTCCTCACTCACAGCAATGAAAAACGACTTGATTGGCGGTTTGGATAAATCAACTTCAACATAGATTCTAGGAG
Organism: Viscum album; assembly: GCA_963277665.1. Classification (NCBI taxonomy): domain Eukaryota; kingdom Viridiplantae; phylum Streptophyta; class Magnoliopsida; order Santalales; family Viscaceae; genus Viscum; species Viscum album. The sequence goes on along the minus strand of OY728153.1, from coordinate 875,836,123 downwards.
AAACCGGGAGGCATACAACCCTAGTTCTACTATCCGAACACAAATAGCGACCAACTAAATTCCCTATCATGCGAATGATAGAAGGATTATGAAATGGAAGTGGCAGTTCCGGAAGTCTTACCCAAATTGCCATGGTCGATGAATCACGCTTCATATGATAGTCATAGGACCATCGGAAGAGAGAAAAACGAGAGCTATCACAGGTACGCGGGGCAGAGGACCGTGCCAAAATCAGATCTTCTTCTGACTCAAAATGTATCATTATGTGCTTCACATCCAGGAGACCTACAGTGGCACATTCTTGCAGATTCCATGATCCAAAGATGATGTGGTCAAAATGATCCACTTGAGGGCGTCATTTCTTGAAGCGGGCTATCAAAGTTAGATTCAATAGGGAAGATGCATTAGTGAACTCTCGGGCCGAGACCGAGAGCTGCGGAATCCCATCATGCAACTCAAGAACTTTGGGGGAATGTGAGATTTTCGGGAAAGAGGGAAAAAATCAGGGTTTGAGAAAGGGAGAAAACATTGATCAACATAGGACTGCAGAAATCCCTCCTCCGCCAGGGGAGGAGGGATCAGCTCGGCGGCCATCACCGCCTACGGCAGCGGCCATCTCCGATCATTAATTATTTTTTGTGTTTTTAAGAAAGGATGGTTATTAGAAACCTTAAAAGGTTCCGAATAATCATTATTTGAAGGAGAAGATAATAAATCACGCAAAATCATAGATAAAACACTTCATTGTACTAGGTAATAAATTGGACGAGTGTTGTTACAATACTTGATTCATTAATTTATTTTTATTTTCTTATGTTTCATCTAGGAAGGTTGTAAGATCTCAGACTTCTTGGAGGTATGTCCCTATTAATATTTTGGTTTTAATCACTTGTTTTTTGTTAATGAAATGGTTATGGGGAGTTTTTTGTGTTTTGGGGTGTTCCAAATGATCAAGACACAAGAAAGGAGAGAAACTGGCCAATCTGTGCAAGGCACATAGTTTAGAAAATTGTGTGGAATCCCTAGGTAACCGTGCAGCCTTGGATAGAGGCTTAACGCATGGTCATCGCATAGCATATCAAACCATGTGGCCTACCTAGGTAATTTTTGGACCTATCTTCCTTGGATATTTGATTATTTATGTTTTCTGTATGGTTTTTCAAACCATGTGGTTAATCCATGAGGCCTAGAAAAATTTGGAAAAAATTACAAAATTGATACTTTGATATTTTATTCCTATCTTCCTCCAACAACCCTAGAAGAGAGTTTGGATGACCCAACCATCCCAATGGTGAATCAATTTCAATCCTACATCGTTTGAAGTGTCGTTGGTTTTAGATAGAATATCTGGGTAAGTCTAATCCCTCTCTTGCTTCTCTTTTTGGTTTAGGGTTTGCATCTTTCTCTTATCTTCATCAAAAGCTCTAAACCCTTTCTTTTCTAGTGGGGTCTAGGTTTATGTATTAAAGGGTGGTTGAATTGGGATATTAGGATTCTATTTGGATTGTATTCATTAAGGGATTTGAGTTAGTTGGTCTAGATGTTATATCCCTTGGTTTTTATATAGATTTTCACATGTGGGGTTATGTTATTTGTTCCTTATTTGATGTGTTCTTGGTTTCATTTGTAATATTTGAACTAACGAATATCTAAATAAAAAATTTAACACCCTCATTATCTCTATGGTATGCATGAAGGATGAATTGACTGACTTAGGGCCACCCATTAGGTGTGCCGACCCTCCCAAACATGGTTTACGGAATTGTAAAGTGTGAAATTGACTTGTGATTAAGTGAATACCTTAGTGAATGTGTAAATTGGTTAATGTAATGATTAATAAATCATTAATGTTAGATGTTCCTAGTTGGGGTTAATGGATAAGGATTTGTTTATATTGGCATATAAATGGGTTAAACGGTATTAATGGGAATGTGTCAATGAATCATATTTGTACTTGAATATTCTTAGTGAGTTAAGCTTGGGTAATGGGAATTGGGATAAATGATTATTAGATATGAATGATAAATGTATTAATGGATTGTGGCATACTATATTTTCCCATTTTAGTTGTTATTTTTATGATATTACTATGATATTATCTATACATGGTTGTAATGTTTTTATTTTTGGTGAACGAATAAATAAGCATGTGAACATGGCTTGGTAGAGTGGGGTATAGACATGAGGTTCTCTGCACATGGGTTGAGTTATAATGAGGCCCTAAAATCCACCCCTTAATGTATAGGTTAGGGAATGGTTTATAAATCGATTACCCTAACAGTTTCATTCCACCTGGATTGATGCTTCGAGGTGAGGATAATGTGGTTGTTGTGATATCTTTTCCTAGTGAGATAGGTCTTGATTTATTCTCAAATGTTCTATGATTTATGAACAAGAATAATCCATTAGACATGAGAAAAAAGGTGAATTAATCACTTATATGTTATAAGTATCGAATCTGGATTTGATGATGCAATAACTTATGGGATAACTTTATTACTAAGGGTTACTTATGTTAAATTTTATTTACTTGTCATTATTTAGAAATTTCATTCACTGTCTATTTAAATGGGATATTTTGTATACACTATTGGTGGTGGCCTACAAAGTTTTACTCACACCATGCTCAGAATGTTTTTGGGTACCTGAGTAGATTTCATTGTTGTAGGTTAGGTAAAGGGGAAGGGTCTGGTGCTAAGGAGAGGAGTCAGATTTCAGATTTGAATGGAGGAGGTTCCGTATATAGATTTAGGAAAAAAATTTCAATTCTAATTTTTATCTTAATTTTGGGTTGTGTCCACATGGTATTATTTAATGACATTACATATTTATTATTGGTTGTGGTTTGTACCCAGTTTGGGGTGAAGATTATTTATGCGTATTCACTATGTTATTTATGTTGTTTCTACTATTATACATGTTTTATGCTTTGTTTTACTCTGATAAAGAGGGTATAGTTTCGCCACATGACTCTTAATCCCTCACTACTAGTCGGCAATGTCATGTGTATGGGGAGGCTCTCTTGAGGTCATGTAACGACCCGTCTCGGGGCACTAGTACAGTGGAACCTGGGTTGGGGATGTTAAACAATGGTATTAGAGGAGTAATTTTCAGTTACATACAATTTGGGATGGTATACAGGAGGTTAGAAAAGTGATAGGCCTTGGGAATGAGCTCGTTCTTGGGAGTAACTAACCCATGTATGAGGGAAAAACAAGGTCACATAGGGTGGGAATTGTTATTCTTGTTATGCCTTGTTATAGTTGATGATATTTTACCATTGGGTGTGTATCTGTGGTGTGATGTGACTATTTTATAATCTTATACTTATAGACACAACGATATGGGATTGTGCATTCCTGCCAAAATATAGTCATCGAGGTATATATAATACACTCATCATGGTAGGAAAACATGGGATGGTTGTGAAGAGTATAAATGGCAGGGTGAATTCAGTTTTCATGAATGTAATGAAAATGGTGTCTAATGAGAAAATGAAAAGGGGTAAAAAGGTGGATTTAGTGAATCAAACTGTCATCAGGGTTGGTTTTTAAATAGATTTTTTTGGTATGAGTAGATGGTAAGGCTTGTAGCAATGTTTTTGGTTATCTTATGTTATCCATGACCTTGGTGGGGATGGTTGAGGGTAGTGTTTCAGATATGTTCATGATTGTTCAATTAGTGTATGTGAAATGGTTTTTTATGGATAGTGACAAACCATTGCTTATATATTTTGAAATCTTTATGGTATGTGTTCTAAATATCACGTTTGTCATTGTAGTGAAATGACACCATAATGGTGTGTGTCGGTCGAGAGACATGATGATGTTGTCGAGAAAAATCCTCCCATAGTGGAGTAGGAGAACATTGTGATCTATAAAAACATATAAGAGTGGTTCCCTGAGTTATTTTCTAATTTCATATAGATTATGGAATGGGATTCAGGGTAGGTTGAACTGAGTATGATCGAGTTTACTAGGGAGTTTCAGCTATAGTAACCTCCGACCATTACTAGAGAGGGTGGGCCAGAAGAAGTAGAGTTCTAGGTAGAATCTATCTAGACTACTCATGATCATACTGAGACTCTACTTGAGATAAAAGTCAAGGTAGTGGCCTATATATTGTGGGGATATGAAAAGAATTATAGGGACATCATAGTTTAAACATAGCTGGCCAAAGGGATGATGTGGAAATATTTCTATGATAATTTTCTCAAACACTTCTATCAGGAAACCTTGAGGTTGGAGAAGGCTGTTTATTTTATGAGCTTAACCCAATAGGAAATTTTAGTGATGGATTATTCGAGTCATTTCAATAATCTGTGCCACTTATATCTAACCCTTAAATCAAACAAGGAGCTATGGTAAAACATTTTCGGGATAGGATGAGACATGAGATCAGGTTCTAGATTAACATCTTTCATCGAAAAAGTTTTTTTTGAGGTAGTGTATCAGGCCATTATCTTAGAAGGGAACCTGAAAGGATATTTATGTGATGGGATTGTGGTGCTAGTCAGGTAGGAAAGTGGTTCAGTTTTTGAGTGTAGGAAGTGTCATTTTGGGAATCTTTATCAAGGTAGCAGTGCACAGAGCATTCAAAAGAGTGGACCAGCCTCTCAGGGTGGTGACCTGGTGTTTGGTTATCAATGTGGTTGGTTGGGGAATATGTGTGACCAATATCTCAAACCACTAATCGAGTACCAATTGGGTGGAAGGTCAGGCCATATGCAGAGGTTTTTTAGGAACCTACATCAGTCGGGAAATAGTGGAGGTCAGAGGTAGATTCTAAGTGTAGGTAGAGGGTTAGTGAATCTATATCAAGAAGGAAGTTGCAGCTCCATAGGTCGTACCAATTGGTGTGGTGGACTTGGAACTTGGAGGTGTGATCATCCATACCATCAAGGGAGTGCAATGTAGTGTTCTCAAGTTGGAGCCTAGGGTAGAGGGGCAATTCATCATCATGTAGTTCAAACTACACCTGAAGTTGGTGAATCAGGGCCATCTTCCCTTTGAGGTACAATTCGTATAGCTACCATGATCTCTAGTTCTTTATTTGATATAGGTTCTATGAATTATTTTATTTTTGATCAATTTTTAGTTATGTTGGTATTAATCATGGAAATTTCCTGTGGATTTATGTCACTTGATACTCCAATAGGGGTATGGGTTGAAGATATTAGATAGTGTAAGGGTTGTGGCTTGGAGGTTGGGGTATATTGTTTTCTGTAGAAAACGTTTTTCCTAAAGATGTCAGATATTGACTTGATTTTAGGTATGGATTGGTTGGTGTTGTATCAATCCAATATCAACTATTATCAACACCGGGTGACATTAAAATATCTTAGTAGATACACTTATGTCCTTAATGGTGAGTGAGATGTTCGAGTAGGCCGTGTAGGGCCAATTTTCCAGTCATTTGGTGAACTCAAAACTCAAGTATCTTGACTTGTATTATATTAAAGAGAACGGGAACAACTAGTAATTCCTCCCGTTGTGGATGTATTTCATGATGCGTTTTATGAATACTTATTGGGAATACCACCTGATCAATATGTTGAGTTCGTGATTGAATTGATGTCAAGGGTGGATCTAGTTTCCATTCCACAATATCAAATGGAACTAAAAAACCATTATTATTTTAAATTTAAGCTTGAGGAGTTAGAGAATAAATGGATCATATGTCCTAGTACATCACCTTGGGGATCTTCTATGTTATTTTCTTATAAGTCTGATGGATCGTTGATGCTATGTGTTGATTATAGAATGTTAGATCAGATGACACATTAGAACTGATACATTCTCTTGATAATCAATGAAATTTTTTGATCAATTGAGGGGTTTCTAGGTGATATAAAAGATTTATTTAAGGTCAAGATACCATAATTTCAGTGTGATACCTTATAACGTATCATGTATTAATTTTCGAAGAAGGTATGGGTTGTATGAGTTTTTAGTGATGTCGTTCGGGTTGACCAATGCATTGGGTTTGTTCTTAGGCTTGATGAACCAGATAATTCACCCATATCGGGATTAGTTTGTAGTAATATTTTTTGATGACATCTTGTTGTACTCAAGAAATCTTGAATATCATGTCAAACACCTTGACATCATCCTAAGTATATTAAGAGAGAATATGATTTACTCTAAGCTATCAAAATTTCTGTTATGGAGTGATAAAGTTCATCTATTGGGCACATAATTTGTGAGTTAGGGGTGTCAGGGATCCATAGAAAGTACGGGATATGGTGTCTCGGGAGAAACCCACGAATTTTTCTCATATTTAGAGTTTTCTAGGTTTGATCGGTTATTATTGAATGTTCATTAATGATTTATCCCATTTGGAATCACCACTCTTAGGCTTAACCAAGAAGGGAGTAAAGTTTGAGTGGGCAAATGCAATTGATAATTATTTCCAAGAGTTAAATAATAGTTTGACTACCACACCAATTCTTATCTTACCTGAACTAGGTAATATGTACACCTTGTTTTGTAATTCTTCTACTATTCAAAACAGAAGAGTGTTGATGTAGAATAATCAGGTTGAAGCATATGGGTTGTGACAGTTGATATCACATGAAATAAATTATCCTACTCTTGGTCTTGATATAGATTATGTGGTTTATTACTTAATGTGATGGAGGCATTTCATGTTGGGAGAGTGGTTTAAGGTGTTTTCCTTCCATAAATATCTTAAGTACATTTTCTCTCAGTGTGATTTAAATCTTCAGCAACAAATATGGGTTGAGTACTTATAATCCTTCGACTTTGAGTTGGTTTACACACTAGGAAAAGGGAATAATGTTTCAAATTCCATAAGATAAAAGACTCAGAATCATGTGGTTTAGGAATCAAACTCTGAGTGGAAAATGATGGCCTTATTTTCTGAGATTATACTCGAAGTTCCGGATGGGCTTGGGAAAATGACCCTTGCATCTATATAAATTGAGTATACGCTTATGATCTAGGTCACATAAATCCATTTGGTAGGTCCAATGTGTCTGTAGATGTAGTGAAGTCTTAAAGGTGGGGAGTCACCTTTTAGTAGGGATGATTTTGATGATGGGATTGTTAAAAATCATGGTCGTGTGGTTCTACCAGTGTGTATGTGGGAAGAGTTGAAGCGCGATTTCATGATTCAAAGTAGGAAGTGAATCCTGTTCTGACTAAGATTTATTGTGATCTTTATGGGTAGTATTGGTGTCTAGGAATGGAGAAGGTGTTTGTATATTTTTTGGCATGATGCCTTACCTTTCAATAGGTAAAGGTTGAGCATCAGTGCCCATGTAGTTTGTTACAGTAATTTCTCATAATTTAGTGGAAGTATAATGACGTAACGATGGACTTTGTAGTATGTATTATGAGGAAACCATGAAAGAATGATGTAGTATATGTAGTCGGGGACTGATTGAATAAGTTGGACAATTTTTAACTGATCCAAGAGACCTACACAGATGATTAGTTGGTTGATTTATATGTTTAAGAGATAGTGCGGTTTCATGGGGTGCCTAGAACCATAGTTTCATATCATGATCTGAGTTTTACATCACACTACTTTTAGGGATTGCAGACATTTCATGGTACCCAAGTGTTTTTGTCTATGGATTATCACACATAGAAGAATGGGTAATCTGAGTGTACGATTTCATTATTTGAATACATGTTGAGTGCTTAAGTTCTAGATTTTAATGTCTCATGGGTAAAACAATTTCCACTCATTGAGTTTTACTATAACAATAGTTTGCATGTTATGATTCATAAGGATCCTTTTGAGTCACTCTATGGAAGACCGTGTAGATATACATTGTATTGGTTGGAAGTTGGGGAATATGAGTTGTTTGGACCAAGTCTCATCTAAGAAAATTTTGATAAGGTTTGAATAATTCATAAGTGTATGAAAATGACTCATAGTAGGAAGAATTCATCCACAGATCAACATCGTAGATTGCTTTAGTTTATGGTGGGTTTCCATGTGTTTCTTTGAGCATCGCTAAGGTTGGGTCACTGTCAAATTTAGAAATAGGTAAAGTTATCACCTAAGTATGTGAGACCATTTGAGATCATGGATAGGATCAGACTAGTGGCTTACTGATTTACTCTTCTAAAGTAGTATGGTGGAATTCACAATGTTTTTTATGTATCACAACTCCAAAAGTATCACCTTAACCCATCTCACATTTTAAATGTTTAGGATGTAGATATAGAGGCTGATGCACCCTTTTAGGTGCATCTGAATAGTATTGTGGACCATATTGAGAAATTCTTATAGGGAAATAATGTGCCCTTAGTTGGAGTTTTATGGAAAGATGAAAATGTTTAGAAAGAAACTTGGGAGTGAGATTCAGATATAAGGGCCCAGTATCCCAATATCGTTTCATTTAAGACTAGATAGTAATTGAAAAGATATGCTCGAGGAAGATCCATTATAATGTGGGCAGGTTGTATGATCCCAAACTTCATGGAGGTATTTACCTGTTTAAATTTTGGTTTCAATCACTCGTTTTTCATTAATGAAATGGTTAAGGGGAGTATGTCAGATCTTGGGGGTGTTCCAAAGGTTAGGGAAGAATGAATTGGGAGAACCAATCCAATCCGTGAAAGGCACACTACTGGTGCACGATTAAGAAAACCATGTTGAATCCCAAAGTAATTGTGTAGCCTTAGATAGAGGCTTAACGCATAGCTGCCACACGGTCTATCAAGCTGTGTAGCCTAAACAGGTAACCGTGTGACCCAGCATCCTTAGTCTTGAGCACGATTTTTACATTGTTTTCTAAACCGAATGACCCAATAAAGAATAGATGAATTACCAAATTTCCACCTTGTGATTTTAAATTCTAAATCGGGATTTTACTCCTCTCCTCCTGTAGTCCTAGATGCGAGATTAAATGATTGAATCTTTATAAGGGTTTTTTCCTACAATCCATTTCATTTGAAGTGTCTTTAATGTCAGATTGAGGATCCGAGTAATTCTGATCCCTCTATTTCTTCTCTTTTTTTATGGTTTTCATATTCCTCTTATCTCCATATGAAGCTCCAAACCCCTTCTTTTTTCGGTGAGTTCATGTTTGAGGCTATAAAGGGTGGTTTAATCAGTATTTAAGGCTTCAATTAGGATTATGTTTGTCAAAAGTTTTAGGTATGTGGCCTATAAGATACATCCCTTAGTTTTTACATAGATATGTGCATATGGGGTTATGTTCTTATTTCTTTTTTGATGTGTTCTTAGTGTCATTTATAAGATTTGATATAGTGATTGTCTAATTAATGAACCCCCTCATGATCCCCATGGGATACGTGGAAGATGACATGAACAACTTAGGGCCACCCATGGGTTGTGCCAACCCTTCTAAATGTGGCTAACGGTCTGAAATTGACTTGTGATTAAGTAGAACCCTTAAGGAATGTGTAAATTGGTTAATGTAATGATTATGAATGGATTATGAGTAGATATTTCTAGTTGTGGATAATGGATAAGGGGTTTTTTGGTTTGGATTTTAAATAGGTTAAATGGGAATAATAGGAATGTGTCAATGAATCATGTTTATACTGGAATGTGCATAGTGACTTAGGCATGTGGAATGTGAATTGGGATAAATTGTTATATGATATAAAAGATAAATTTATTAATGGATTGTGTCATACTATAGATTACCATTTTAGTTTTTATTATTATGATATTATAATGATATTGGATATGCTTTTTTGAAATGTGGTTATGTGTGGTGAACGAATAAATAAGCATGTGTACGTGGCTTGGAAGAGTGGTATATAGACATGAGATTCTACACCCAGGAGTCAAGTTAGATTGAGGCTCTAAACTCCACATATAAATAATAGGTTTGGGAAGGGGACAATGTTCTATTCCCTTAATAGTTCCATTATAACCACAATGAGTCTTCAATGTGAGGATAATGTGGTCGTTCTGATGTAATGCCTAAGTGAGATAAGAATTGATTTATTCCCATATGTATTTAGAATGTTGGACATGAGTAATCCATTATACACATTCAAAAGGTGAATTAATCACTTAAATGTATTAATTATCGAGTCAATATTTGATAATGGAATAACATAGTGGAAAACATTATTACTAATTTTATTTTTATTTTATTTTATTTACTTGTAATTATTTAGAACTTGGATGCACTATTTGTTTAAACAATATATTTTTTGGACACCATTAGTGGTGGCCTACTGAGTTGTACTCACACCCAACTCGGTTCGTCATCATGTACCCGAGCATATTTCAGGGTTACAGTTCAGGTAAAGGGATAATGTCTGGTGCTTAAGAGTTGAGTCAGATTTAGGATTTTCATATATGATGTTTCTAAATTGGAGTCAGGACCATTTTTTTTAATTCTGTTGTTTATCTTTATTTTGGGGTATTTCCACTTGGTGTTGTAGCATGACATGCCATTTTTTCCATTGGTTGTGGTTTGTACCTAATTCAGTTGATATTAATTTATGCATTTTCACTGGGTTATTTATGTTGTTATGACTATTCAACATGGTTTATTCCATGGTTTTATTTGATAAATAGGATAGAGTCTCCCCTTGTGACTCTTAGACCCTCGATGCTAGTCAGCATCCTCTAGCATATGGGGAGGCATGCTTGACGTCATGTGATGACCTGGCTTGGGGCACCAGTTTTATGGCACCCTGGTTAGGGATGTTACAATGGTGATGCTAAGATAAAGTATAGATGGTATTGGAAATTAATAGTGAACATAATAATGTTATATTAAAAATTAAATGTAGATATAGAATGTGTGTCATTGTTGTATTGATTATATGAACACAAATGGTTTCAGAGTGTTATTTTTTATGTAACTAGTTTTTTAAGTTATAAAGGGATTTTATTTTGTGTTTTGTTCAATCCAGAGAGGTTTTATGAATCATTTTTCAACCCATGTGATCATATGGTGAGGGTGGATGCAATGTGGAAGATGGCATTGTTTTCTAGTGTTTTCCATGTTTTTTGGCGTCTAAAATTTTCAGGAAGGTATTTTTAAAAAAAATATAGATCTTCAAGACTACCTCATAAAATATAGAAAATTTATATAATTTGGGAAATTTTGGTTTCATTATGTTATAATTTTAATGATGTATGGAGTTATAGTATAGAATCATAAAAATATGAAAAATTCATGGATTTTGTGAAGGTTTTGAGTTTCATGAAGGTTATATGTTTTGTAAAATTATATATTATTGTGAAGTTTTAGAGTGTCATGAAATAACATTTCATGAAATATGGATGATGTTTTAAAGAAGTATGGTAAGTTAGGTGATTATAAAACGGTTTTCAAATAGAAAATTTCACTGAAGGTTTCCCAAAGAATGGGAGTTTTTCAAAAATGGATGAAGAGTTACCCAAAATGGCCATGGAAGGATTTAAAGTTTTTTAAAATAAGTCAATGTCTATAAATATATGGAAACTAATCATATTACTATCAAACGATTTTTGAAAAATTACTAATCACTGTGATTTCATAAAGGAGTTATGTGAAAGTATTTCTTACCTAAATCTGAAACATTACATGAAAAAAGTTTCTTGAAAATATTTGTTAATAATAATTGATACTAAGGTATTTAAGTAATTGGGGTTTTGAAAAAATTTGAGAGTTACATTATTTTTTAGAGTTTCATGAAGGCTATGATTTTTGTGAAAGTGTGTAGTTTTTTGAAAGCTGAGTGTTCATTGAATGGGGTGTTGTGAAAGAGGGTGTTTCACAATTGGTTCTTATGTATGAATATATGAATTTGGGAAAAGTAAATTAAATGTGTTGTAGAATCATAATTGGAATTACATGATAAAACAAATAATCTTAATGAGATCTAATATGAAGGTGACCTTCATGTTGATAAACTAAGAAAGTATTCACCCATGGTATTGAGAAAGAGGGAGTCAATAAAACTGATATGTGGGAGGGAATTTGTTATACCAAAAATAATTGTAAAGTAGTTGTTCCTAGAATGGAGTGATCATTTTTTGACAATTTGAAATCCAAAATATCTACAGAATCTTAGTGGACATTGGTACGACTAACATGTTGTCAGTGTATTCTACTTGGGTTATCCCTTAGTTGTGAACTAAGGTAAAATTTTGTGTTGTGTTTCAATTTCTGTATATTTTTATTTGATAATTTCATGATTCCATTATATATGTTCAACTATTACCTACTAAAATGGGGAAAATATCCATCTTAGTCAAGGAAAATTTTTACACCCTGATTCACCCCACCTCTCTTAGGGTGTTCTGTGGTCCTTCAAACTGTATCATAGGTAAGTTGTAGGTGTTAAAGTTTTTTCTCTTGTTTGTTTCTATGGAGAATAAATTTAATCTTAGGAGAGTACCCATTTTTAAGGAAGAAAAATCATGATTTATAAGAATATAATGTTATTTTATCTTATATATATTGGTATGGATGTTCTCTAGGCCACAGTTTAAGGGATACATGTCAATGATTCGTTAGGTCATTCTTTGATTGAAACTGAAATAAAATTTATTGATGTAGATGCCAATTCTCAAAATTCTCTGAATAAAGTAATATATTATCAAATATATTTAATGTTTATGAGGTTCACTACATCTAGGTTCATGTTGAAAAAATAGAAAATATATAAGAATATGATAACAAGGTGTAGGTGGTCAAACTTAATGAATTTTACAATCACTTCGATGCCCTTAAAATTCATCCAGATGAAAATATAGATTGATTCATTAATCAAATTACCAAATATATTAGATAAATTAAAGGAATCGAGGAATAAATTAAGGATATTTACATTTTAAATGAAATACTTTGAATTCTCGCTCCTTTTTAAAATCCTAAAGTGCAAAACCTAGAGGAAATGGATTTTTTCAAGTTTCTCTTGATGAATTTATAATCAGTTTGGTGGCTTATGAAATTAAAGTTAAACATAAAGATACCTAAATTCAAATAATAAAGGAAATGGGATTCAAATATATCGAAGAACCTTACATTTCAAAATTTATTTTGATAGGGATGATGTGGATGATTAACTTTTTTCTCTATTTCATGTCAAATCAAGAGTTTAAAGGGGTGTTTTGATTTTAATATTCCATTGCCTTGTTTTCAATATGGTAAAGTATGGCACATTGGTACTCGATGAACAATTAAATTTTATGATATACAAACTAAATAATAAATCATGTAGAGGCTTCATATGAGGTCCCTAAAAATGTAGTATTTAAATCCTAAAAGGAATTATAGTGGAGTCATTGAATTTTCAAAGAGTAACAATATTTTAAATACATTTTGGAGGATGTAAATCCATAGCTTAAATATGATTTTGAAGATTGCATGATAGATATGTTTTAAAAGGTATAACCTATGAAGGACGAAGATAATATTCCATATGGTGTTGTCATTGTCAGGGTGGAATTTTAGGGTCCTCTTTAGGAGTTTGACATTAAAATAACAAAAAAATAAAAATATCGGAATATTTTTGAAAGATTTAGCTGAGTATGTTCATCATCTTGAAGTAGATATTGATCGACTACTGGGAGTGGCCAAATAAAAATTTAAAAATATTGAAATTTTTCAAGAGGATGTGTATTTTAAACTATGTATTAAAGAGTTTGAAAAATTTATCAATGATCTTACATTAAGATTGGAGGAAAATGATATGTTAGTTGAGGTCCTTGAAGAAGAAGTCCTTTCTTTAAGGAGTAAACTAGAAACTGAATAAAAATAAATGGAAATGGAGAAGAAATTATAGTTTTTATGGTTTTTAGAAATAAATATTTTTCATAGAGTTAAACATGGTTTTGAAGGAGTAAATAAAGCCTTGAATGATAAAATATAAAAATTTATGGGTAGAAGTGGAATTTGTTGTGATATAGAAACCTAAATTCTAAGAAACAAGATCATCCAAAACAAAATGAAGAAGAAAGTTAAACATATCACAAATGAAAATGGTGTCCTTATAGATACATATTTAAACCAACCAAATAAGAGAGATGAAAAAAATTCTCAATTATCCAATAATGATTTTTGATCAAATACCCAACCAAAATAAGGGTACATGTGTAGGAATGGAAGTGAGGATATTTCTTCTTAGGAAATGTCAATTCTATCTCTTTCTACGACATTACATGTCTTACTATGAATATGAAAGGAGTTATCTAAATGGGGAAACACCTAGAAGTCAAAAGGGGTGAGTGAGACCGTATCCATCATCATATAGAAGAAATAATTTCTATGGATATTGTTTTCATTATTCTAACTTTGGCCATATCGCTATTTATTATAAGTAGAGGAAAGGTGGAAAAAATAACTACAGAACTCCGAAATTAGTCAACACTGGTTAACTTATCATTATTACCCTTAAAAATAATTATTTTTCCTATATAATAAGAATATGAGTATCATTCAACCATTCTTCTTGAAAATATATTAGAGAGTCCATCTTTTACCACCACTTAATTAGTTTCTCATTAAAGGAAAAGAAGATGATTGAGAAATCCAACCATGTAGAGATCACTCATAAGGATAAAAAGAACTGTAGCATCTAGATTCTTGAGAATGTATGCTCATGCCACATTATTTGAAATTAAAAGGATTGAAAATTTTTATGGAAAGGGTTGATTGAATAACAATATTCGACAATGATGGTTCCCTAAATATCAAAGACAGTGGAAATAAAGAATCAGAAATTTATGAGCAAATAAAAATAGAAGTGATCTATGTGGATGGGGATGTGTCATAATCTCTTTATTTTGAGTCAACTCTATGACTCAATACTATTAGTGACATTTAATCATAAGGTTTTCACTATCAAATGATGGATAGGTAATTCAATCGAGAAAGTATGGAGGAAAATGGTAATTTATACAAGGTAGATAGTAAAAAACACTTGTTTCTTAATAATTGAATTGGAAAACAACTTATGGAACTAGAGGTTGGGACACATTAAACAATAGATAATGGAATGTTTATCCAAGCTAGTTTCTATTGAATACTTTTCCAATATGAATCATGATTAAAAAAAGACAGGTGATGCTTGAATAAAATGAAAAATAGTCCTAAATTATTATCAATCAAGGAACTAAAGGGCATCAAAACTACTTGATCTATTCCAAAAAAAATGTTTTTGGTACAATGAAGGTGTATTTCTTAAGTAGAGAGAGTTTATTAATTATTTTTATTGATAATTATTGTATAATGTAATGTGTGATCTTTATATGATGTAAATGAGAATTTATTTATTGTATGAAGAGATATCTCTTTGGAATTTAGAATGAAATTGGCCGCACAATCAAGATATTACAATCTAACAATGGAGTGGAATACCCATTAATTGAATTTCAAAATTACCTAAAAAAATATGGGATCAAGCAAGAGGTTTCATTGGTGAGAATACATCAACAAAACTAGGTTTTTGAATATATAAATCTAAAGGTGAATAATATGATAAAAAACTATGTTGATTAATTGTCTTGTTTCTCATCATTACTATAAAAAGGCTTTTCATGTTATGGTGAACACTCAAGATCGAACAAGACTAAGTATATTATAGGACATGACACCATACTAGATATAGTCCGGAAAGAATCCCTAATTAAATTATTTTTAGGTTTTTGGAAGAAAATGTTATATCTGATTGAAAGAAGGAAATCATGGAAAATATGTTGAGGTTGTAGATGATTAAATATTCCTTGGATAATCAATAAATAGTAAAGCCTAAAAATTATAAAATAATTGAAATAAAAATATTTTGAATTATCATTGAGCATAAAACATTGAATAACTCAATCATTTCATATTTTTATATGATTGAAGATGAAAAATAAAGAGAAAAAGAGAGATATTCAAATATAGAAATTTTGGAAGTATTTCCTAAATTTTTGGGCTCTCCAAATGATGGTGATTAATAAGTTGAATCAGAATGGGATAACATTGATGGAGAAACTCTTGTAGAACCTCTAAATAGAAATAGAAGATCATAATTTTATCAATCCAACATCATTTGTGATTGGAGAACACATACACATACAAGGAGAATGAGGAATGAGGAATATTCTGGTCTTTTATAAATAGTAGAACCAACCTCAATTGAATAAGAAAAAAAGTCTGAAACATAGGTTAAGTCCATAAATAAATGACTAGATCATATTGAAAAAAATTTACATGGGATCTTTTTTAGAGGATGGAAAATCATAATTTTTTGGAACAATGTAGATCTTTAAAAAAAGCTTATAAGCTTGTAAATTTTATCAGAAACAATACACTCTTGGTGTGTAAAATATATTCACAGATTGAAGGCATTTCTGTTCTATAAATATTTTCTCTGGTGGCTCAAATAGATTCAATTAGGCTCTTCTTATCCTTGGATATTCGAATAAGGTACAAATTTTATCAAATGGATTTTAAAATATAATTATTAAATTTTGTTCTTAAAGATGAATTCATCATTGAATAAACAATGGTATTACTGATTATAAATGATGAATCAATGGTTTTTAGATTAAGTAAGGATATTTATTATTTAAATTATGCATCAAAATCATGGTATTCTCAACTGGAAGCTTATTTGAAGAAGATATACTTTAAAAATTATGGGTTGACCATAATCACTATGTGATGAATTCACAGAGAGATCAATTTATTGTTCCTGTGTATGTGGATTCTATTGTATTTGGTAGAAGCAGGCATGGATCAGTGGAAGAATTTTTTAATACCATGAAATAAGAATTTTAAATATCCATGATTGGTGAAATCACGTACATTTTGGTGTTACATGTGTTTCAAAAGAAAGAATACATCTTCATTTCTATGGAAAATTATGTAAGATATCTTCTATGGAAATCAAACATGCATGACTCCAAACTAATGTTGACTCTTATTTTATTTGGGAAAAAATTGGAAAGTATGAGGATGTTAAATCTATATATTCCACCTTGTATAGGTGGGACATTGGAATCTTATTGTATTTAACTGTACCATGGATATATATCATATTTGTGATCTGTTTAGTAGCTCACTTCCAAAGAAATCCGATGGAAGTGCGTTTAGCAGCAATAAAAAATCCTGAGGTATATTCAAGGTATGAAAAATTGTGGATTTTACTTTGTAGTGGGAAGGGATAATGAATTATCATCATTTTATGATGCTGAATAGAATGGATCTGTGGTGGATTAAAATTCCATAAGTGGGGATCTATTCATTGTTAGAAAAACATGTGTGGTATGGTTGAGTAATAATTAAGAAATCACTTCTATTAGTATGGATTTAGCAAAGTATAACTTTGTAATAAAGTAATTAAATTGGCTATTGTGGATAAAGCATAAACTTAATGATATTGGCGATGAGGTAAAATAGTTTATGGTGACTAATTCTGATAAAAATATAATGTTTGATCATATAAATATTACAGTTTAACACTCTCATACCAAATATATTGAGATCATATTTTATTCCATCAAAGAAAAAGTTTAACAATGAATAATTAAAATAGAGCATGTGGTAACTAATGATTAAGTTTCTAACATCCTTACTAGGCCTTTGGTATCATCCATGTTTGAAAAACATTAGATGAAATCCATGTTTATCCAGCTCCCAATGCACGAGGAGGTTATGGTTTATCCCCTATTCCCATTATTGTTATTTTTTTTGATCTATTTTTTGTTGTGATTTAGGTCTTAGGGGGGTATATGATCCATGGGTGTTTTTTTATAACTATGTAAAAATACAGTTTCATTGGATTTAATTCCAAATGGAGAGAATGGTGAAAATCATTGAAATATGGATGTGAAATTCAGTAAAAAAAAATTATTATAGAGGCTTTCATGATTTGAGAGTTATATATTTTCGTATTTGATTTTCTCTTGAAACTCTTATTTTCTACACCACACATTTCTCATATAGACTTTGAGTAATGTATGAGTTTTTTAACACATATTAGTTTTTTTTAAGTCTAGTGATTTATAGATTTTCTCTAATGATTTCCAGCAAACCAAAAGGGGATATTTTTGAAACCTAGGGTTTTTAGTTAGAAAAAGATTGTATTTTCTGTTCTATATAAATTTATATGGGGTTGATTGATTAGTTTTTATACCAAGGGACCTTACAGTGTATGTGGATTCATTATTCAATATGACATTGTTTCCCCATTTTTTAAAACTCTTTGGGGTCCAAAATTTTGAGGAAGGGACAAGTTTCATTAAAAATGGATCTCCATGACTTCCTCCTAAAAATATCGAAGAGGTATGAAATTCATGAAATCATGGTGTTGAAAATGTACAAGTTTTGAGAAATATATATTTTCATTATATCCCCATAAAAATATATAATATTCATTAATTTGATGAAGTCTTTGAGTTTCATGAGTTTTGAAGTTTAATAAAATAAATTGGTGTCTAGTTCGTTTGGAGTGTTTTGAAATAAGGTTTCATGAATGATAGATGAGACATAAAAGAAATATAGTATGTTAGACGATTATGAGAAGTTTCTTGAATGAAATATTTCACTAAAAGTTTTGAGAATAAAGTTAGTTTATTAAACCCGGATAAAGTGTTTTGTGAAAAGGGCATGGTGGGCTTGAAAATTTAGCAAAGGATGAAATGTGTATAAATAAGTGGGTGCTTATCATATAAATATAAATATATTTTGGAAAAGGGGATAATCGCTATGATTTAATGAATTTATTATATATAAGTTATTCTTAGATGAATAAGGAACTTTATGTGACCAAAATACTTTCAAAACCAATAGTTAAGAACTAATTGATGGTAAGGCATTTCAAAAAATTAGTTTTAGGAAATATGATAATTTTATGATAGTTTATAGATTCAAGAAAGATAAGAGTTTCTCAAAGGTGTATAGTTTTGTGAATGTTGAAATTTATTTGAAGAAAATAATGGGTTTTTGTAAGAGATAAATTTATTAAAGGAACTTAGGCGAGTATACTTGAACTTGGGAAAAGTCATCGAAATGTATTGACACATCATATGTGTACCTACATGATGTAAAACATCACCTTCACGTGTTATGATATAGAAGTGACCTTAAAATCAATATACTAAGAAAGAATTCAAAAAAGTGAGAATGGGGGAATTTATGAAATTGATCCATGGGAATGTGTAATCCCTAAAATTCATATAAATGAAGTGTTTCTGGAATAGAGTGACCATGTCTAAACAATTATAATCAACAATATCTAGTGAAACTTAGTAGACTATGGTATAAATGAAACATTGTCAATGTATAATCCATTGACTAACCCTTAATGGTGAAATAAGTAAAACCATGGTGTTGTGTTTAAATTAATACATATGGTTGTTTGATAATCACACAATTCCATAATACAATATTAACAATTTCTAAACAATTTGGGGACAAGATTTTCCTTTTTAAAAGAAAAGGTGGACACCATGATTCACCCCTTCCCTCTAAGGGTGTTCCTGGTTCCATCAATTTTTAACCATAAGTCATGGTATAATGGTGTTTTATTCTATTTTTTATTTAAATTATCATCCTATAATGAACTATACTTAATGATTCACCTTCAAATATTACAGAATAGTGTAGAGTTCTTAACACTTAGATAAGGACAAAATCAGGAAGATATCTTATTCCAACATTTTTGTGGGTGCTTGATGAAAAGGGATCTATTATAAATTTATCATTATTTTAATAAGGTAGCACTATATTTCGGAAACCTAATGGAAAAAACCATTGTAATGATTTTTTTTGTATAAAAGATTAATAAGTAAGATAAGGGTATTTTAATTGATGAACTAAATCTTAAATTTTGTTCTATTTATAATGACTAAGATCCTATGAATATTTGAACAATATACTGAAGTTATAATTCAATAAATTCATTAAAATAATTTTTTCCTTATTATGTTTATATTTTTTATCTTTATTTATAAAATTTTTTGACTTATGAACTTGGTTTATATATTTCTCATACAAAATCAGTGATTTAATTTGGTTATACCTTCATAAAATGTATGGTTATAATTTTTTATTTATGTTAAAAATGATATAAATCCCTCATTTATATCCCTATTATAAAGTAAATTATATAACATTCTATAACACCACATAAAAATTTGAAACATATAAAAGTGTTTCTTACCACTAAAGTAGTTAAATAGGTTTTGAAGAGTGCATTTGGAGTCAGTATATGAACTTCCCTAAAAAAATCTTTGAATTACTAGAATATTTAATTTAATTTTTTAATTAATAATTTACCCCACAACACACACACATAGCCTCTTAACTAATTTTTTAAATATCTTGGAAAATAATTGGTATCGAATAATTTAGATCAATTAGATATGTTTTATACAACCCCTATCCAATAAACTATCCAATCAAAGGAAAATACATTTCGTTCATCACTATTCAAGGAACAAATAATATATATATATATATATATATCAAATAGGCCACCTCATTTTTCTGAACATTATTATGGATATTTGAAAACCGTAATAAAATTTCATTTGAATAACTTATGCATTGATAAGTGACCGCATCATTAAATATGTCCAAATTAAATTTATGATTTACTAGGTTTTGTATTATAGTGTAATTAGGGTCATTTTCCAAGGAATTAAGATATCAATTAATTAGGGTTGAGTTTTATTTGTTAAATTTAAAAAAAAAGATGCATATTTTTGGGGTTTATGATTTTTAAATTGAAATTGAAACTATAAAAATAATCAAAAGAAACATAGTGGATAAATCAAGATCAATGAATGTTAAATGTCACTGGATACTCAACCATCGTCACCTTTAAATGATGTGGAGATATCATTTATTCTTTTATTTTTATCTACTAAAATAAATATTATATTTGATTTCATGGTTAGTTAACACCTTGTATTTTATCGATGAGGATATAGATTATTATCGGATACTCCAATTGATAAATTAATGTTGATATTAGATATGAACTCAATCAACGAATCACATCAATTAAGTGATGTGACGACCAGATTATGTTCTATTTCACAATTATTCTAAAGACTAAATCATGAATGTTATTGTGTTCCATATTCAACATTTCATCAATCAACACACTCCATAATCACCCTCAAGAAAGTGAGAATGGTTGAGAGAAGAGTTAACCATGTTCGAATCATCACATGAACTGATCTATGCATGAAATAATAAGGAATATTTTTTTACTTTGTCTTGTGTTTGATAATACCATAATAAACACAAAATTAGAAGGTATAAATGAGTAAAAATTGAAAAACAAAATGGAAATTAATTTACCATCTGATAATCTGTGATATAGAGCTCAAATTAATATTAAAGGACACATCCTGGATTGATTACTAAGTGGTTTTGAAGTAAATTAAGTAAAATAATATGAAATTCAATTATTAAAGCTCTCAAATTTGAGTCGACCTTTACTATAGATTTTAAACCCTTTTTAATGAGGCATTGAGTAGTTTTTTATGCAATTTTATGCATGTTATTCTCATAGTAAGTTAATGGTAAATGTAAGGCCATTGAGATGTATTCTATAATTTGTTCCCTCGTGATTTTATGAGAGAAATACAGACTTCCCAAGAAAATATTGACATGAATTTATTTTGGATTAATAGGATTTGGGTTATCATTAAATATACTTTTAAAACATCCCAATTAGACTTTCTTATCTCTTATTATGTTATTAACACTGTATATGGGTCCAATATTTATTTCTTATATTTTCTTCAGTTTTTTGGAATCATTAAGCCTTTTATGCTTATATTCAACCTTATGTCTAGTTGAATCAATTAAACCCCCATGATCATAGTATCCTAAAATATGATTTTTTTTAATTTGTATTATTGTGGTGAATATTATGGTAGAAATACCAAATTTGTGTCAAATTGGGCCTTTATTTGAAAATATCAAATGCTATGATTTTGGTTGAAACCCTCTTTATAATATATATTTAGTTATTAAATAACTAGAATTTTTAAGAGATATAAGATAAAATTTAATAATAAATGGCACTCTTCTATTCCCCTACACTTTATTTTTACACTTATATAAATATTAATATACCTAAATCCAAAATATAATTAAAAGTTGGAAAATTTATATGATTATTTTCAAAGTTAAATTGATTATTTATCCCATAGGAAATAAATTTTCCTTTAATTTTCCATTTGTCACATTCAAATGAATTCACATCATTCATTTACACATGCAACAAGTTTCAACCTACCTTGAAAAATATTTATTTCACTCATCTCTCAAGTGAGAAACATATTTAAAGTTATACACATCTCATAATCACGAAATTCACACCATATTCATGGTAAAATATTAAATCTCTACAAAAGATAAGAACTGTATTTTATCGGGGACGGGGGGTCAAGGGTGTGCATTGTGTCTTTTGGTAAGTGTATTTGAATTAAAAAATTATGGCTATAAAGAGAAGGTTATATTTTATAATAAAATACATGATCAATCATTCAAAACAACCTTAATGAACTTGAACATCAATCACACGAATTGATTCCTTTTTTTATAAAATCCCATAGTTTATAATGAGATGTGTCCAAAGAAAGATAATGTTTCACTTTATTTTTTATTTTTTATATATTCTTTTTTTTTTCAATAATTATATGTAAAATGAATTAATTTAATAAATATTAACTTATTCCATTTTCATTTTATAAGGGTAAAAATTCACACAAGTAAATGTGATAAAAAATTGAATTTCCATTCTCTTTATATTTTATATATATTTATATTATTTTTTTCATTAGTAATGAAATAAATTATGAGGCATACATAACATACATAAATTTCGTAAAATGACTTGTTCACCCGAAAATTATATGAAATTAAACTCCTCCTCATTATGTCATATAATGTTTCCCAATTTATCCACATTTATTTTACACTATTACCCTATAATAAATTCAAGAGTGTGGGAAGGTAGAGGAATAAGATTGTATGGTGTATAACATGTATGGAATTCCATGGGTACTTGGGTCCTCTAAGAGAAAATTTAATGGTAGGTCTTAAAAGTGTTAAAACTAAGGGTATTTATGAATAAGTAACTCAATCACACTAGAACATCTATTGTTTCCTGAAATCTTTGATAGAGGTTAAAATAAATATCTAAATGATAGAACATAATGTGAGTTCACTCTATAATTTAGGGTACTGGGAAGATTATAATAAAAAAATGAGCTCCTCTTGGGATTGTAAAAATAACATTGGTTGGTGGTGGGGAGGAATGAGTTACCAAAATCCATCAAAAACCTTAAAATATTTTGAAAATTAGAATTCTAGATGAATAAAAACTCATGTCAACACTCATTTTAATTTTATTTATGGAAAACATGGAATTTAATCACTGGTGACTTCATAATTTAAAATTATTATTGATATTAAGTTTCATATAAAAGTTTTTTTATGAAAAAAACACAAAAAACAATGAAAGTGAATGAATAATAAAAAAACACTAAAATTATAACCTACAACCATGGGAATCCCTCTAAGCCTATTTATTTATTCAATTTTCCTCATTAAAATTAAATTTATTTTTATAAAAAAAATTAGATGATAGATAAAATAGTAATGTTTTATATAAATTTATAACCTAGTAATCTCATTAATAGGTATCATTTTAGAGATAAACTTCTTCGACTACATTATCAGTGAAGTCCTCATGAAATGGTTTTTCATTTTACCATTTATCATGTAGCATAATTATTCTATTATTTTATTATATACTCTAGAAAATATGGAAAAAGGATAAAAATATATGGTCCTAAAAATGGGAACAAATATTATTAGGTATTATCTTCAACATTGAGATTTATATGAGTACTTTGTCTCCTACCTGGAACTCCTTTTCATAATCAACCTATAATGAGAAACCTTGGTCTTCCATTTTTATATTCATTAATTCATAGAGTCATTCTTAATGATCTCTTAAGGATCCTAAATTTATTTTTTATGAGTACCAACATCTGAAACATTCATGATTCATTGTTTTGCAGACCAATATGCACATTTCTCAGCCTAAATAAAAGGTGATAAAATTTCCCAAATACCAATCAAAACGGATACATGCCAATGTTTTTAAAATAAAATATGGTATTCCAAGAAAGCATCATCTAATAGAGTAATCCAATATTTCATATTTTTTTGAACCATTTTTTCTAATATTTGTTTAACCGGCCTGTTAAACACTTAAACATGGCCACTAATTTTTAGATGATACAGTGTAAATACATGGATTAAATCCCCATGATATCATAAGAGTGATTCTATTTTCTAGTTTCAAAAATTGAGACCATTGTTCATTAAATATACATCGTGGAAAACCAAATATAAAGAATATTTGGAATATCAAATACTCAATAATGAATGAGTAGTCATTAGTCATTGTTTTCTTTTCCTTTACCCATTTCGAGACATAAACAACTACTGAGAGAATATACACAATGTGAAAAGAATTCGAAAAATTTATCATGAATTCAACACCACAAACATCAAATATTTCACAAAATTGAATGGTTTTTAGGGATTTAATTCTTCCTAAAAAAATTTATATTAAATTAACACAATGTGTAAGACTTAAAAAATTTATGATCATCTAAAAATAATATGGGCCAATAAAGAAAAGAATCTAGGAATTTTTGGGATGTTATTTGGGGACTAATGAGTCCAATACATTCAAGAGTACAGTAGAATGTGAGGAAAATTGTGAACTCGTGGTTGGGTAAACATTGTCGCATGACATAGTTATTATAGATTTTCCATGAATAGGGGTCATCCAAAATATAACACCTAAGAGAAATATTAATTATATTTGGTTGGTATTTAATAAATCTTGAAGGTTCATGTGAGGAAATCAAAAATTGAACTATGTTGGAAATCCATGGGATGGTATTATGAAAAATATAAAAGTGGTCATTTGGAAACATTTATAAACATGGTGATTTATAAGATTATTAAAGGTAAAGCTAATTTGGGAGTTGAATAACATGGTCACCAATTAAATTCCATGATCCTCATTTTTTTAAAAGAAATTATCAATATTTTTAAGTAGGATTTTTAATTTAATAAGGCATGTTTTATCATTTGGATTCCATCAAAATATTTTAAAGTAACATGGTTAGAAAATTTCACTAATTGAAACCCAATGATATATGAATAGGAATTTTATAAATTTAACCCTATGGAAAACAATTTAGTTTCAGATGTGGTGTATTTATATTTTTCTATTCATATATTATATAGTACACATACAATTACATGAGAGGTATAATCTTCCAATTATGAAAATATTATGCTAACGAGATAGTTGGAAGCATCACACATTATTTTAAATGGTATATACAACCTTGGTAGGTAGATTATTAGTGGTGAAGTGAGAATCTTTTCCAATCCATAAAATTCCATTTTAAAATTTTATTTAAGAATAAACATTATATATTTTTAAAAACATTGGGACAATGAGAGTCTAATTTTACTAATATATTCAATAAAATAACAATTGAAAAACAAAATTCCTAATAAATGAATCGACATATTCAATACAATTTAGGTAGGTTAAGGAATAAGTAGCATCAATTTTTGGACTTATAAATCTAGTTATCCTATCTAGAAACAACATGACCCAAAACAATGCCTCATTCCACCATAAAATGATTTTTTTTATAATTTATAACAAGATTATTTTAAATTTATAAATATGTAATAGATTAGATATTAGATAAAATTTTATCCAAATATGGACCATAAATAATTAAATTGTCTATAAAGACAACCATGCAATGATATAAGTAATTTGATAAAATATTAACCATGCAATGCTAAAATGAACCTGAGCATTACATGGGTAAAATAGAATACTCTTATATGTAAATATACTAAATGGGAATAGAAGCATAAATTTTTACTATTTCTCAGGGGATAAATATATCTATAGGTTTCTATATAATTTGTCAAGGAAACAATAATGATACTTACCCACCATCATTTACACCATTTGGTCAATAGAAACCAATAAAAAATATTATTTTCTAGAGAAATAGATAATATTAATGTATATTATTCTTTATTAATAGATATTTTACACTCTGGTTAGAAATAATTCATTATTCTCATTATAAAAAACCATGAGACCAGTATTTTTTGGAATAAGTTGTGTTTCACTAATCAATTAACTATTATAGATTGTATATATGATCATATATGGTAATAGTTCACTTATATATTTTTAAAAAATTCCAAGGAGGGTGGGGTTTAGTCAATGTTGTGGTTTCCTTACAATTTTATCCTCCTCATCATGGATAATTATATGCACAAATATATATGGGTTAATACCAAGTATATCAGAAAATTTATATATGATTACCTTTTTTCACTCTCAGAAAAGGTCATGAATTTCATTTCATTCTCTAGAGAGAGGTTATTTAAATAAAGTATAATAATTAGTTCAAAATTTTAAATAATGAATATTTAAAATTACTTAGAATTAATTTTAATTCAAGAGAAGTTGGGTAGAGAATGAAACAAAATGATTTTGTGGGAATAGTCTTATTTATATCATCGATTTTATCACTGATTCTATTCTCTTTGGAAAAGCATATATCAATGGTCATTATAGAATCACTTATGCTCTCAAAACAACCAAGACATAAGAAATAATCAACATAACTACAATAATGTAATATTTCAATACCAATGAAATAATCAATTGTTGACACCTGCCCAAAAAATCAAAAAGATATTAAAATGAGGTGAGGGGATCAAAAGTTGAATTTTTAATACTACAATCCATGCAGATAACATAAATATTATTAACTAATAAAATGGAGTTCTCTTTTATATTGTGTTTCATTAAATCTATAATACCCAAATTCACAACACACAACTAAATTTTATGTGTATGATTCCATTATTTACATTGGTTTTTTTATAGTTTTTAGAAATATCCAACCGTGAATCAGTAGTGAAAGTCCATGAATTTTATCATCCTCTATTTGAAGTGAATAGAAGATTTCATAGAACGCCAAATTATTCATTTTAACTAACACATCCTCAAATAAATTATTTAGGTCTTCCATAACCTAATTAACCAATGGAAATATTATTATTGAGGGATTCAATTCTGAAACCTATAATGTATTTAATATTTAGTGATTCATCACAATAATTGAAGCAACAATATCAAGAATAAAATTAATGAAATATCACTAACTTATGGTGTAGATAATTAAAATGGTTCTTAGATCCTTTAACTTTATTGGTAATGTCTGTAGAATCAAAGATAAAACATTTCTCCCAAATGTTTCTCTCTCATCCCTTCAAACATATCGATAGTGGATATAAATTTCGTTAAGGTTCCTCGTATATCAATGAATTTTCTTCATTGTTTCCAGAAGATTGATGTTAACTTGAACCATATTAAATGTATCAAAAATTTATTTATCAAGTTAATTTACAGCTGAGTTCTTCGATGGTTGGATTCTTTATTGAAATAGAATGGCTGAATTTGAATTCATGAGTGGATTTTTGACTATTTTTTTAACCTTTAAATTTTGTTTATTTTTATTTTCATTTGTTTTTATTATTGAAAATGGGATATTTCAATAATGGTTCTTACCTCAGGTATAGATTTATCATCACCAGAAAATTATGGTGGGGATATATATTTATAGATTTGAATTGTAATAGAATAGACATTACCACTATCTTTTGGATTGAAATGATTTTGGAAAGTAATTTGTCTAGAAACTTTCATATTTATCTAACATAAAGTGTTATCCAATTACCCCATTTGAGTCCCTAATTATTTAATTATTTATAGAGTGTTTTGTTGGAATTTATGGTTTTGGGATTTCATTTGCTTCATCATATCCTCAATACTTGATTCAGACTTCGGAGTTGGTAAAGGTATTTTCTAGTAAGTGGAGTTTGATGGTTATTACCCTCACTATAGTGATAAAAAGTCTGATTAGTGTTACTTGAGTTACCCCAATGTTGGTATTGTTATCTTCCCTTCCACCCTAGATTAGATTTATTCCTTTAATAGTCTTCCTAGAATGGGATAGATTCTAAAATTGATTCCTTATAAACACTATTTCATAAGACATAGATGAATCCTCAAGTTAGAAGAATTAATTATAGAAATATATATTATAACCAGTAATTCCACAATTTAAAGGAATATATGAATATTTAGAATTATGAAGATAAAGGTACATTTCTTTTAAGATATTATTCATTTCATCAATTTTAGCGTCCAATTTTTTTAGGTGTTGAAATCTTTAACTATGGAACACCTTTAGTTGTTATGTTTCTCATGTACCAAATTTATATGCATTTTAATCCATTTTAACTACCAATTCCCAAGAGGTAGAAATGTTTTTTCACTACAGAACCCCTGGGATATAGAATCTATCATTCCATAATCTATGATGACAATTAACTAATAGAATTATTGAAATAGTGGTTTATCACTAATCTATTGTTGGGGGAAAATAGTGCATAGTCACTTAAATCATTTATACCATTAATATAGTGTCTCAATTTATGATTACCTATTCCCATAAATCTCTTTGGAATTGATGAGGAATAGGATTCTGATAAAATATTCTCTATAAATATTCATTTAAGGTTTGTTTAACATCCTATAGTTATAGGTGGATAGTATAAACAATCTATGAATACATAATCAACAGAGGAGGGGAAGGGTTAAATTTTAATGAGGTCATTGGTGAAACTAAAGGGTATTATAGTAGAGAAAACATTTAGAACAAAATTTGGTATTTTTTTGTGTCCTCGCCATGAATAAGAAGAAATTTAGATAGGATATGGACAATATTATACCTATGTTCAAATTCCAATGCACCTTATGAATATGTTATATATACAGGTCGGTACTCCACATCTGGGGTATTAAATTATTTTAAAGACCTATTATTTCCCACTGATAACTCAATTTATTTATTGGTTTCACTCTGGGTTTTATTTTGAGCCACATGAGGTTATTTTTCAATGGATTCATTATATGGATTTGATTATTATACACTATATGTTTGATTTTTTGCGCAAAGTGTTATTTTATAGTTTTTGGGTCTATCTCAAGTAACTCACCTTTCGGATACCACTTTAATAAAGTAATGATAGAAACCAAAAATTTCAGTTATTATTATAATATATAATTATTATAATGTAAAAAAATAAATCAATGAATATAAAAAATTAAATTAAAAAAAAACAAAAGATGTAATGAGATAGAAGGGGACATTTTGAAAATTGTATATAATTTCAACACACTCATTTTACATTAGTTCACTAATTTATTATGTATTCTTAACTATTGATATGGTTTGTTTTGGTTACATAACTTTTTGAATCTTCTTAGTTGAATAATAGATTTTTGGTCTCTCTGGTCTCTACCATGCCTATGGTAGAAATCGTGGTGAAGACCATTGTCTTATCTTTTTTGGGGATAATCAGAGATAAATTTAAAGAGATAGAGAAATAAATGTTGAAATGATCCTATTTGGTTGAGTTGTATTATAATGTTTGAAATATATTCCATTTATATCGGTGTTTTATAGTGTCTAATGTCTTATAGGGGTCTATATCTACAATTCCAACGGAGAGGAAGTCTCCACAACATGGGGATTATTTTTTTGTGGTGATAGTACATCAACGGTTTCCCTATGGGAAATGGGAACGAAAGCATTCCTATGTCATTGGATGTGGTGGTTGTGTAAATTTTTGTTTTTTCTTTTGTTTTTTATTTGAAAATGGGTTGGGAAGCTCCTCCTTTCACTGGGTCTCGGTTTTAAGATAATAAAAATAACAATCATATTCTAGGGTAAGTTTTGTTCCATGAATGGGAAACCAAGTGT
Organism: Viscum album; assembly: GCA_963277665.1. Classification (NCBI taxonomy): domain Eukaryota; kingdom Viridiplantae; phylum Streptophyta; class Magnoliopsida; order Santalales; family Viscaceae; genus Viscum; species Viscum album. The sequence goes on along the minus strand of OY728153.1, from coordinate 875,806,252 downwards.
AATATTTTAGGGGTTCATTTTGACCTAGTAAATCCTTCAAAAAAATTATTATTTTCTATCCTCACTAGTTCTCTCTAACAAAATGATGATGTTGGTGAATTTTTTTCTTTTCTCAATATGAATCTCTTCCATTTAGAGTTTATAGGTCAAGAAATTAGTTGTAGGTGGATTCTACCCAAATTTACATTCATTAGAACTTTAAGGATTCAAGTTTAAAAATTTTAAGACATTTTTTACTGAAATAATTATCATGAAAACACGTTTTTCAATTAATAATAAAATTCTCCTTAGTTTTGAACATAGTGGTTGTGGATATAGACCACAACATGTTTTGTAAAATTTCATAAGAGTTATTTTGATTTCAAAAAGGAATTGTTTTTCTATGTGTTTATAATTAATTTGGATGGGTCCTTATTGGTCCATATTTATCTACCAATTCTATATATGTGGATTCACTTGATTACATAAGTTGTGTGATGGTTTCAAAAGAAATAATTTTGAATGTAAGGAATTTGAATTACCATGGGTTTGTGTGTGTTCATGACATACATGTGTGGGACAGTTTTTTGGATTTAACTTAGTTCTTGGTGTTGAATTCATAGGGAACATAGGATATATACTAAAAATTGATGAATTTTGTTTGTGTGAATTAGTTTCTTCTTCTTAATTAGTATTTTTTAGAGGGATTACTTTGACAGAATGTTCATTGGTTGGATGCATTGCATAGGTGTGTGCATTGTGTATATTTCCGGGTGGGTAAGTTTTGGTGTTGATTTCAAAACAATTTATGGGTTAAAATAAATATATATTTTTACTTATTTTCATGTTTTTGTGTCCATATTTTTTATTTCATTCTTTTCTCTTATTTAATATAAAATATTTGTGCTAGATTAATCTAGTTTATGTTACGTGTGTGGGAAGTATTTTGCGGATTTATTATTGGGTTTCTATACTCACCCCATGAATATGAATATCAATTAATATATAGATTTTTTAAGATATTATGATGGTACGGAATACATGTTTATATTAAAATAAATAAAACTTATGTGATTTTCATTGATTACAGACCCATGAGCTTGGATGTAGCGGTTTTATGGAGCATAAGAGTGTGTCATTTTGGTACATTGTCCTTCCTTTTGAGTCTTTGGTCTTATAGTATTATTTGGATATATTTTTGTTTATAATGACTATAATTTTAGTTTATTGGTATTATATATAGGATGTTGATCTTGTTTTATAAAAACATTATATTTATATATTTTCTTACAATTAAATATTTTAGTTTGTGTTGTATAAAAATGAAAATCATCCCAAAACAATACTAAACACCCAAGGCATTTATTTCTATAATTTTGTGTGAAGGGGATGTACCTAAGGTTAGTGGAATTCAAGTCATTCATAAGATAATGGATTAGGGTCAGGTTGTTTTAAATGGTATTATTTTGGTATGCACCATTGGTTGGGATGGTATTAAAAGAGATAGGAACTATCGATACTTGAAATTTGAAGTACAAAAATTCATAGGTGACATGTTTATAAAATAAGTTACATGGGTGGTCAGGATATGAAATATATTATTAAACACTTATATTCTTTTATCACCCCATCTTCATGGGGTTCACTGATTAAGTTTGTGTATCATACATTAGTAAAGATACTTCCCCCTAGGATTCCATTAATCATTTGTTATTTGATCAATAATGATTTAGTACATTTTTACATGAATTTTTTTTATTGTAATTAATATTTTTTCATTTGAATTATATTGGGAGATTCTAAGAAGTGGTTTTCATAACATGGTAAAATATTTCATTTGATCTATGTTATGTACTAATTTTTCTAGTATTGACTTGTGTTTTAGTGTTCCATGTGATTTTATTACATAAAACCCCTAAAACTATCACTTATATATGATTATTTATTAATGAATATACTTGAAATAGATTGATTATATAATATGTGAAATCCTTAATATAAATGATAATAATAACAAAATTATTAATTAAATTTGTGGGTACATGTTTATTTTTTTTATTTCTTAATAATGTGTATCATTTGTATATTTAAGAGGACTCTTTAATATGATACAACAAATTATTTCATCATCTCATTGAAATACTTCATGATATTCTATTCCATGAATTAAATATCATTATTTGAATATATAGTGTGTATTGAATATGATTAGACAAATATCATGCTAGAACATTGAGTTATTATTGTCTTGGTTAATTTGAAAATATATTAAAAATAAAAAAATGTTGTTATTACATCATGATATTTGAATAATTATCTAATAATAATTAACATAATGATTAGTAAGAATATAAAATTTTTATATATTAAATGAGATTGATTGTAATGTTTATTGTGTTTTTTTGAATCTTGAAATTATTAGGTTATTAGATATGAGAGTACTTTAAAAGGTATGAATTTTTTATTATAGTTGTCTAATTTTTTTATTTATTTATCATGATTAATTATTAATAAAAAATGTAAAATATTTAATATTATAAAATAATTAAATAAAAACTGGTATCACAGTATGGGTCATAAAGACTAGTTTTATTTTTTGGTTGAAAATAATTTACTGTGCATCATATTTTTAGAACATGATGTAACTAGTCTTGGTTTTATACTAGTTTATCAATAATGAGTTGATAATAAAATTGGAATCTCTTTCACTAGTATAAAATCAGGTATACATAGGGTTGATGTGTTTATTATTGGTGGGTACATGATTTATTTGACAAGACCACGCTTCTATTGATAAAGATGTTTTATAATTAAAAAAATTTCAATAATTTATTAAAAATTTTTTTTTCTAATTATAAATAATTTTTACAAAAAGTATTTTTTTGGGGAGGTTTTGGGAAGTTTTAATAATATTTTTGATTAATAAAATATTTAGGGAATTATTTTTAAATTGTATATAGAGGATCAAATGTGTAAAAAATAATATTTTATTTTTTTCACCTTTGGAGGTTGAAAGGTTATCTAAAACTGGTGTGATGTTATGAATTTATGGACAGAAACCTTAGAATGGTATGTTTGTTTTTTTATGTAATTTATTTTTTATTTGAATATTTTTATTGAAGTATTTTATTCTTGAACAGCATTTATTTTTTGTTCTTCTTGTTATTGTTCTACTTCATGTACTTGTTATGTTTCTTGAACATATATATTGTAAACATTACATGACAAAAAAAATTCGGTTTTATGTGAAAATATTTCCCCAGGGGATGAGAAACCAGACACTTCATGGTTATTGGGATGTCTAGGGATTTAAATTGGTCAGCATGATTAATTTCCATTGACATGGTGTAGTTTTAGTGGGAATTAACTGTCTTAAAAATGGATATCTATTATATAACTATGGGAATGAATTGTTTTCTATAATTCAATGTCATATTGATTTCTACACCTGGTGAGTCACTCTCACATTTTCTCATGTAATGATTTTTCTTTTCAAGGGAAATGGTACATTAATCAAGAAGTAGATCAGTCTTCACTAAAAGTTATTGGAACCATCCATATTTAGTCACCGACTAAAATATGAAAATTGAAAGTTTAATTAGAATAATTCAGAAACTATGTTTACCTATCTTTCTAGAAACTACTTTTGTTTAACATCATAGTTATGTGAGGGTTGTCTATAGTAGTTTTGGGATGGGTGGCCTCTTTGATCGTTTCCCATTACTTGGATGAGTACATGGTCATGTCCCAAGATTTAACAATGTGTCAGACATTTTCATATAATATATGAATTGTATCATTTTAGATACCATAACGACTCTTTCCATTGGTGATTACTGGGTTATTCTAGCCCAATATTCATGTTTTTTAGTGCCGATTCTCACTGATGAATTCTCTCTCTATGTATTTCACTTCATGGTTAATTGGGTAGGGGATACGTTAGTTCATAAGTATAAGGATGACCGGTTAATGTAGTATAGGATCAATGATGTTTCATGGGTTAATTAAATAAAATGAACATTATACGTTCATACCAAGATGGTAAAATGGTTTTTAGGTAACTATCATTCCGGATTTGGATGTAAAATTCCAAATATTTTTATTAATAAATCTCTTATATCATTATTGTTAAGTTAAAATCTAATGGCGGGGATCCATTTGTGGATGGATATAGGTTAAATTTCTTCTCAATTGTTATCAATAATAAATAATGGTTACTCATTTATTCTAAACCCATTTATATAAACCCATCATCAACCATGTGGGTTTTCCATACAGTTAAATACAAGTTAATGTGTGTTCAAAAACAATGAAAAATTTTCATGTTACGGATTTTTACATATACCTAAAATTCACTTAGAGATTATTTTTATAAACCTTCTGACTTTCATATATTATATGATTTAGAATAATGATGAAATTTGGGATTATTATTGACCGACTCACCAAGTTAGTGCATTTCATTCCAATTTAGGAGATGAATTCTATAAATTATTTTCCAAGATTGTATTTCCATGAAGTCTTATAGTTTCATAGTGTACGAATTTCTACTATCTCTCATAGAGACCCTAATATTCCATAATGTGTTTAAATGATTATAGACCCCTTTAACTCTCATTAATCTATCTCATGTACATCTGTTATCATGCTGAAATTTCATAATGTATTTCTCTCTCCTCATTTTCATTCAAGCATTTCTCTTATATAATGAATCTCAAATTTAATTTAATATTTTGGGATTTTATGATCCATGATCCCCTTACTTACCATTTAATTTCTATATTATGAGATACCCCTTTCTCTCTCATTATCCCATTTAATGAATCCCCATGTGATGTCGTTATGCTGCTGAAATTGCGCCGCAATTTTCCATGCCCAAATCATCATATAGTAAATACCATTCCCATTTCACTATCAAGGGTATCTGCATTTATGTAGATATACTTATTGATTATAGACTTTAATATTTTTATTTCACATTCCTTTAGCATGGAATGAACTATAATGTTGAATGAATCTCTGTTATGTGATTTTTGTGGCACACATAATCATGAGATTGAAATGATCAAGAAGGGTGCACCCTAATAGAGATCTAATGTGTTTAGTAATGTTTAGTTTCATGGGAGGTCATATCGGGATAGGGTTTTACATAATTCTTTTTAGGAAATTTTTTCACCATGTTGGGACATGGGTTTACCTGATTCTTTTATGATTGGGATGTAGTATTTTAAGTTGTTTCCTCATTTCCATGTTATGATAATCATGCTATACCATTACTTTATGTTGATGTTTCTCTTATGCTCCATTAATGTTACTATTGTCAAACATGTATTTTATTCTATATGTTATTCCTTTTTTACTCCCATGCTGGTCCTTATATCTCACCATTTTCTTATATATGTCCACAGGTTATCACATACAATGCTAAGTACAAAGTAATGTTTTGGTCATGTAAAAGAAGTTTATAATAAAGATGATGTAATTTATATCTTATCTTTCCATGTAATGTTCATTGTCCACAAAACACTAGACCTTTTGATCTTTTGGGTTGAATTATGTGAAATTTTATGTAATAAATCCTTTTTAAATATGTAATAAAGACTAGGGTTTTTATAGTTGGTATCATAGGATATGTTTAGTTTTTTTAGGATTGGTGTTAAAAAAACCCATGTGAAAGGATTAGGGATAAGACTAAGTGTAAGAAAAGAATACTTAAATTTTGGTGAGTATATAGTATGTTTCTTATCATGAAAATAAATCACTTTCTAGATATAAACAAGTAGAGGTGGCTTTGGCACATATGTATCTAGGGGTAAATCCTGAAAACACCACTTTGAGCTAGACTCAAATGGGAACTGGTGCACGACAACAGGCCTTGCTGCACTCTTGGATTGAAACTCTTGGGGGTTATGATTTCGTAAATTCATTATCATATTAAGAACCATAATTAAGAGAACAAAAAATACCATAAGAATATATGTTAGGTACAAGATCATAGATATCTTAGATTAAATCCTATAAATTGATAAGTTAAGGATATAAATATAATTTATATGTTATCCCTTTTTACATAGGAATCCCATTTATGTGTCTAATAGTTCAAAATATGTACCCTTAATTTTCCTTATATTCTATACAATGGCTGGTAATAAGAGGAATTAGGCTAATATCCGATGCGAATATCAAAGTGATGATTGTTCTAATGAGATTACTAATCTGATGGGAGAAAGAATCACAGACATTGTCCTTATAATATCCCAGTTAACTCAAGTTTTGAATAGAAACATGGGCTATTAGGAACACCCCCCATAAGAAATAATAAGTCACAATCGAGAGATTCATGATACAAAGGCCTCCTAATTTCAACGGATCATCTGATTTCTCAATTTCTGAACAATGGATCAACTCCATTGAGAAGATATTCTCCATCCTTTAATATTCTGAATAAGATAAGGTTCTTATGCATTCTTATCAAATATAGTGTGATTTTGATAAATTATAGAGATTGATAAAAATACGAAGCCTAAAAAATAGATTGAGGTGATGGGATAGAAGGATTTACAAAAAATGTTTTTCAGGAAATATTTTCTTTGCACCCTCCATCTTATGATTGAAAGATATTACCTTGCACTCATTCATAATGATGATGAATTTTTTGGGGAGTACGAGAAAAACTTTACCAGATGTGCATGATATTCCTCTAGTTTTGTCATTACACATAAATTCAAGGGTGACTGCTTCTTTGGTGGCATAAAAACTAACCTATAGAAATCCCTAGCGATCCATTACTTTGACAACTATGAGGAGATTGTTATATGTGCCCTCAAAGTTGAGATAGAGATCGATAGATCTCTGTGGTATCATGGGGATAAGAAGAAGAAAGTCAACTTAAATTATGGTGATCTGATGGATAAATCTAATTTTTCTAAGAAATTATAGCTTCCCTCTTTCCAAAGGTATGGAAATAAGAACCCTAGAAATTTCCTAGAGGGGACAAGGAAATGCTCTAGGTGCAGGGAGGAAGGGAACCAAGCTAGCGATTACCGAAAAGAAAAACCTGCTAGTGCGACAGAGCAAAGGAACACAACATTATATCATCAATGAAGTATTAATTGCACCAACTACAAAGAACCAGAAAACTTTATGAACAATTTCTCTAATTCAAGGGTTTTTGGAGGTAATCAAAAACTTCCAATGCATCAAAGGTGAGATATATCTATCACTACCACTGAAGCGAATCCCAACAATGAATTGGTGAAAGTTATTCTAGTTATTCATTCAAAAATTAGTTAATGTGAATTTTAGTTCTATTTTTACACATTATTTTATATTTTAAATGTTTAGTAGAACAATCTAAACATCACCACAAATAATATAAGTAGATATATCAGTGAAAATAGAAAATGGAAAAATTATTACATCCCATGAATATAACTCCTCACCTATCACAATTTGTGGATTGAACTTTCTATTGAACCTCATCATACTTCCCTTGGTGTAATTTGATTCAATTATTATCATGTAATGGATTTCCCTATATAGAGACAACATAAATTATCTTGAGAGGGAAATAAATCTCTATTTAGTGAATCGACCCTCAATTCTATACAAGTGTAGGGAGAAGGATGAATCTTCTTTAGAATCATTATCTCAAGAATGGATATTACTTCCCTATGAGAACATATATATTTCTCAGATGATTGAGTCCAAGGAAGGAACCATCCTCGAAGACATGCCTATTGTGAGGGAATTAAATAATGTGTTTCCCAAGGAATTTTCTGGTAATCCTCTTAAAAGATATGTCTAATTCTCAATTGATCTTATACTTGAGGAATTTATAATACACAATACTCTATATAGGATGACTACGGTGGAGCTTGAGGAGCTAAAGAAACAACTATAGGAGAATCTGGATAAAGAGATTATACACCAAAGTGCTTCACCATGTGGTGCACCAGTCCTCTTTGTCAATAATAAGGATAGGTCAATGCACCTTTCCATTGATTATAGTGAGCTCAAAAAACCATGATAAAGAAAAAGTATCATTTCCCACAAATTGATGACTTGTTCGATCATCTAAGTGGAGCACAATACTTCTCCAAGGTGGAATTGTGGTCAGAATATTACCAGGTACAGTTGAAGAAGGAGGATATTCCCATGAAAGTTTTTCACACAAGGTAGGGGCACTATGAATTCATAGTAATTCTTTTTAGACTCAATAATGATATAGCAATCTTCATGGAATTGATTAATTGAGTCATTAGAGATTACATCAACAAATTTTTGGTAGTCATTATAGATGATATTCAAATATAATCAAAACCCAAGGAGGAGCATGAAGAGTATCTAAGCATTGTACTCGAGACCTTGAAAAAGGAGAAGCACTATGAAAAGTACAACAAGTGTGAGTTCTGGTTGAATTAAGTCTCATTATTGGGGAATTTCGTCAAAATCAAAGGTATATCTATATATTCTTCAAAAAAAAATCAATTGATGGATGGATGAGGCGGACATCTATGATAGATATCTCTAGCTTCCTATGGTTAGCTAGATATTATTGCCAATTTGTGAATCATTTCTCAGCATTGTCAAACCCTCTTACCAAGCTAACTCGGAAAGGGGTCAAGTTTTCTTGAAATAAAGAATGTGAAGAAATATTCATGGTGGTGAAGAAGAGGCATATAATTTCCCCAATGCTCACACTAGTGATAAGTGTGGAGTTTTTTGTAATCTTCAGTGATGCTTTAAAGAAGGGAATGGGATGTGTGTTGATGCAGAATGACAAAGTCATCACCTATTTCTTAAGGCTATTGATAATTATTGAGAAAAACTATCCCACATATGATCTAGATTTGGAAGGTGTGATATTTTGGTTGAAAATATGAAGGCATTATCTTTTGGGGGTAAATTTTGAAATATATACGGATCACAAAAGTCCCAAATATATATTTATTCATATAGAAAGAGATGTATATGTGCCAATAAAGATGGTTATAGATCACCATGGATTATGATTTCTCATTCCATTACCACCTGGGGAAAGAAAAAAAGGTGGAATATGATCAAAAAATAAAGGACCTAGCTATTATACCATTAATGAGAATTGAGAATGATCCAATCCTCTTATATTTGATGATAATGGACATGGTAATCCAAAATAAGGGAACATAATAAATACTTCCACAAATGATTTCTCGACCGTATCTTTTGAAAATGATAAATGAGGCTCAAAAAGATGAAGTGGAAATTAATAAGAAAGTAGAAACTATCAGAAAAGGTAAATCCTCAGAGTTCATTGTTAATGAAGAAGGGATTGTGATATTCAGGTCAATACTATGCGTTCCATCAAATTCATATTTAAAGAAAGAACTTTTGGATGATGCACATAGTTCAAATTTCTCCATTCACCCAGGAAACAAAAAGATATATTGGGATCTCTGAGAGAAATATTGGAGGGATAACATAAAGAAAGAGATTACCAAATATACATCAAATTTCCTTGTATGTAAGTAAGTGAAGGTTGAGAGAATGAAGTTTAAGGGGATGATGAAATGATTACCTATACCAACATGGAAATAAGAAAACATCACCATGGACTTTTTCATTGGAATTTTAATGAAATACAAAGGAAAACATTTTATCTAGGTCGGTGTGGATCATCTTACAAATACTTTTCACATCATTGTAATTGAAGAGGATTTCTCGCTGGATCGACTAGAACAGATATACATTAGAGAAGTGGTAAGGCTACATGGTGTACCACTATCGATTGAATCTGATTGAGAACCAAGATTCACCTTTAATTTATGGAAGAGTCTCCAATACACTCTGAATAATGAGCTGTTATTTTTTACATCTTATCATCCTCAAACTGATGGCCAATTTGAGAGGACTATGAAAACATTGTAGTACACGTTTAGATCATTCTCAATGCACTTCAAAGGAGGATGAGATCAACATATTACTCTATTTCAGTTCTCTTACAATAATATTTTCCACACAATAATCCAAATGGATCCTCATGAATCCATTTATGGGAAGTGGTGTAGAATATTGGCATGTTGGGATGAATTTTGGGTGCAAAAAAATCTAGGTCAGAAAATGGTTGAAGAAATGTTATTGAAGGTTATGACCATCCATCAGCACATCAATGCACTTGATAGTCAAAAAAAGCACTATGCTGACAACCATCGATGAAACCTAGAGTTTGATGTTAGAGATACAGTTTTCCTATATATATATCTCTATAGAATATAGTGATGAGATTTGGGATGAAGGGAATGATTAGACCAACTCACATCAACCCTTTTGACATCCTTGATCGCATCAGAATAGTATCATATTGACTACAAATCCCATCAAACATGTCTGAAGTACATGATATATTCCATGTATCACCCTTGACGAATTACATACTTTTCCCATCACATGTAATCAATCCAACGGTTCTACCATTAGTGTATGACCTCTCCTATGAAGAGAATCCAGTGAGGATATCATATCATAGGGAGTCATTTATATGAAATAAAACAATTCCACCTATCAAAATGTTGTTGAGAAACAACATGTTTAAAGAAAAAATAAGGTAACTAGAGGAAGTGATGAGGGAGAGTTACCCTCACCTGTTTTAGTGTGGGACAAGGAAATTTTGAGGGTGAAATATTTTAAGTGGGAAATGTTGTAATGACCCAATCATTTATGAATAAAATTCACTTTCTTTTAATGTCTAATGGATATAGTGAGAACATGCACTCTTTTTTTATTATTGGGTTTAAATGATTGTTAAGTATCATTACCACTGATAATATAGTCCTAAATAGTGATCACACAACTGATATAAATATACAGTTTTAACCAATCCTTTCGACAGATACACAAGATAGGATGGCCTCACCCAGTAGACTCAAGTCATATGAAACTCATTTTTGGGAGGTCAGAAAGGAGTTAGCATCAATAGGATTTGCTCTTGACTAGGCCCAATCTGAGCTTCAACACGTTAATCTTGAATAAAATCTCTTACTGGAAAAGTTCAAGTTAATAAAGATTACCACCCGGGCGATTTTATCCGAGTTGATCTAAGAGTCTGTCACTATCATACACCTTACCATTAGGTATTATATGGGTGTTATAAGGGGTTATGTAATAAGGTATTAGTTACTTATTGTGTAATCCTTTTTATATATAAAAGTCTTATTCCACCATTTCCATACAGTAATAGTCATTCTTAAAAAAATGATGAATTTGATCAATTGATTTTTTTGGGTATAAATGTTATTTTTGAGAAATATATATATATATATATATTATATTAAACTATGGTTTTTTATGAATAATATAATTAAAAATATCTTATAAGTTATGATTATATCAATTTTTTTCTGTAAATGATTAGGTAATCATTTTGATAAGATTTATATTTTTATACGATAGAATAGAAAGTGTATTTTTTAACGAATTTATTTTAAGGGATTAATGAATTTTTGAAATAATTAATCTTTTAATAAAACATTATAATCAAATTACTTTTATTAATAATAAATGTGTATATAATTTTTAAGAATTCAAATGTTTTTGTTATTAGTGTTTAAAAACTATTTTGGTCAAAACCCATCAATTTTTGATAAATGTCTATTCTCAATTAAAAGGTTAAAATGAATTTATTTAGAAAATTATTTAGATAAAATTAATATATTTTATTGGAATTAGGATATCAAAATTATTCAATGGTGAATCATTCATAATTTTCTGAGACAATCGAATTTTTGGGTAAATATTAAAAAATATATAAATATATAGTGTGTTTATGAAATCATAATGACCCAATATTAGTGCCATAAATTACATAAAAGGGATATTAGACCATATATAAGTTTTAACTTTAAAATAGTGTGATTGTATATTGATTTTACTTGTTTTATAATTAATTATTGAATCCTAAAAATGTATATTATATTTTATGATTTTAAATTCTTTTCCTTGAGGGTGTGACTCGCCTCGATATAAGAAACTCTAATATTTTAATGTTTCATACGTTGGACTTATAAAATAATGTTTTCCACTCCCCTTGTCTAGAAACCATGGGTGGGTTTCTTTTATTGAATATTTTAGTGTATAATGTCCAAAACATAAATAATAAAGCATTCCCCCTCCTTCCCTATATAAACCCACATGGGAACTCATTCCTCTTCACTCAAAATCCTTTAAACTCATAATCAATATGTTCTAAATTCCTTCCAAGGCACCCCCAATCTCCCAAGAAGCGCCTCCCAAGCCTTTGGGATCACACATCCTTGTAAGGGATCATCACATTCCTTCCTTTCTCATTTTTTCCCAAGTTTCCTTATATTGTTATACACATTTATTTGTAAATTAAAAATGACGGGGTATATTTTTTCACCTCCCCCATACTTCCCTTATTATGTTTGAATGATGAGAGACCCCTTTCATTATCATTAATCCATCCCATGTAATCGTTTTTCCATGCCAATATTCTGTAAGTGATTTCTCTCTCCCCATTTCCATTCAATCATTTCTCTTATATTATGAACCTCAAATTCCATTTAATATATTCGGATATTATGCTCCATGATCCCCTTTTAGACCATTTCATGTCTAAATTATGAGATACCTATTTCTCTCTCATCAACCCATTTTATGAATCTGCATGTGATGTCATTATGCTGCCGAAATTGCACAGCGGTTTTCTAGGCCAAAATCAACATGTAGTGAATACCCAACCCATTTCTTTATCAAGGGTATTCACCTTTATTAACATATTCATATTAATTATATACTTTCATATATGTATTCCACAATATTTTACCATGGAATAAATGATGATGTTGAATGAATCCTTGTAATATAATCTATGTGGCACACTTAAGCATGAGATTGAAATGTTCATGAAGTGTGTGCCCTGATTGTAATCCAATGAATTTGGTAATGTTCAGTATCATGATATTTCATGTTTGGATAGGGGATTACCTTATTACTTTATGTTTATGATGCAGTGTTTTATGTTTTTTCTACATTTCCATGTTATGATAATCATTTTATATCATGCCTTTATGTTTATGTTCCTTTTGTGCTCCATTGATATGCCTACTTCCAAACATGTATTGCATTATTCATGTTATTTCTAGTTTACTCCCTTACTTGGATTTATAGCACAACCTTTTCTTATGTATATCCTTTGGTTATCCCATACAATGATAAGTGACGTGCCTAGATCAGTGTGAATCACTGAGAGGGGGAGGGGGTGAATCAGTGATCCTTTAAAACATTTTACTAATTGATTCTTAATCAATTAAACCTCTATGGCTTGTTAAGGCCTCGATCCACTCTTCTTGTATCTCTCAGCCTTTCCTCGAATGATGCAGTAAATTTAAAGGCACAGGACACAAGGATTTACAAGGTTTTGCACCAAAGGCCTACGTCCATGCCATGTTGGTTATACACCCCAACATGGTTTCTCCATTTTAATCGGTTAGTATTACAATGGTCGATACAGCATCCCATTGTATCTCTCCTGAGTCCCACAGGAGGGTCTTTATACTGCATCCCACAGTGTTACCAGAGTCCCACTGGCCTGCTCCAGAATCCCACTGAAGACTTCTTCCACCCTGAGTCTCACAGGGGGCTTCTCCTGGCTCCTCGAGTCACACGAGTAGCTCTTTTCCTTGTTCAGATCTTCAAGTATCTTCAGCAGCCTGGGATAAAGACTGCTGGCCTTGCTCTGTACCTATGATCACTTGAGTTGATCAGGTCTTCTCGTCTTGCTCAGGATTTATCTCCTTCTTCTCAGGATGACCTAGATTCTCTCCAACTACTGAATACTCAGACAACTGATGTCTTTAACTTCAGTCTGGTCCAGTCTCACTTCACATCAACTTCATGCACTGAGTACATGGCATCTCTGCATCCTCATGCACTGATTGCATGGCGTCTCAAAACCCTTCAAGAACTCTTGGTCTTGGACTCCTCAAATACACACAACTAGATTTGGCTTTGTTCACGTGTGAATGTGCATGCATGCATGCATTCACTCCCCTTCTTCTTTCTCTTGGTGCAATAAACCCACAAAGGGTGTAATCACTTCAAGCACACACCTTCCTTGAACTTCACACACTTTGTTCAATTTGTTCACACACTTAAAAGTGTGTTATACTTTAGTGTGGAAGTCTTCCACTTCTTCTAAGTGTGTACACTTCACTTAGTGCACCCACTAGGTTCGGCCAACACTTGTTTAGCACACACAACTTGTTCTTCGTTTTGCACACACTTAAGCTTGGCCTCTTTCCTCTTCTTGCACACAATTGGCTATGGCCTCTTTGGTCCTTTGTTTGCACACACACTTCCTTTGTTCAATTAGCAAACACAAGGCTTGGCCTTCCTCTTCCTCTTGCACACACAACTTGGGTTTAGTTGTGGTCTTTATATCCCCCTTGCACACACACGGATAGGGTGTAGTCTCTATTAGGAACACACACACGAGGTGTGTAATTCATACTACCCAAACCTCCTACCAATGTGAAGGGCGCGCAAGGGGTGCGGCCACTTCCACTTCTTCTTCAGAGAGCACAAGGTATGAGCCACGAAAGGGTGCAGAAACTTCTGTCGTGCAAGCTCCAAGGGTGCAAGGAGTCTTCTTCCGTGAAAGCCTCAAAGAACACAAGGTGATGCAATGGGTAGCCGCGGGTGCGCATGGTATAACACCGCAGGTGCAAGCGGCCACGGGTCTTCCTGTCGCACAAGTGAGGCGCGCAGGGTCTTCTCCTCTTCTCTTCTTTCGCGCAAGGAGTGCGCAAAAGGAACCTTACGGAGCTAGGGGAGCTCCGGGCTTCTGCCGCGCAAGTGGTGTGCGCAGGTTTGGCTTCGTGAGGCTTGGAGCTCTCACGGGACTTCTCATATTATCAGCAAGCTTTTTGAGAGCCTCGGGTGCTCCTTTTATAGGCAAGGAATTCTCAAAACATCCGCGGGATATAAATCTTGATCCACCGAGATTTTCGGTTCTTTGAAAATATTTAAACGTGGGCCGAGAATCTCGTTTCTTTCTCTCTGTTCACACGCGAGTTCCTTCTTCTTTATTTTTCTCCTCTACGTGCATGCGACTTAGAACGCATGCACGACATTCTTCTAAGGGCGATCCATGAAAAATATTAACCACTTGGCCTCGGCACTTCGTTTGCCTTCGTTCGAACTCGAAATGCTCCCCTCGTTGCATGCATGCATATTTTTATGCATGTATGTGTTTAGTGTGGCCAGAAGAACCCAATGGTGTCTTCATCTTCGTCGGAGGTGGCCAGAATCTCGAAATCATCCCTCGGATGGCGCCTAGTTCATCGGAGGCTCGCGGGTGGCTTCGAGCGAGATCAAGGTTGAAGATGGATGGGGAGCCGTCGGATCTGGCGATCAAATAACCTCAGACGGCCAGGATCAGATCGTGAATGGCGCGATTAGATGAGCGTCTCGGATCACACACGCGATCAATAATGCGGCTGGGATTCGCTCCGCGGAAAAATTCCGCATCCCACATCGAAGCCGCGGTCGGTTTTTCCGCGGTTTATCAAAGATCGGCTGCCGGGATACGCTCAGTTGATCTTCTCCCCTCTCGGTGCCGCCCTGCGCCGAGTTCTCCCTGCGGGCGCGCTTTGCGCCCACCTCTGCTCCCTGCGGGCGCGCTCCTAGCGCCCATCATGCACTCCGAGCGTGCTCCTGCGCCCCTGCCGCGCGGGCGTGACACCCCTGCGTGGCCCTGCCGCCCTGGGCTTGCCCCACGGGTTCCCCCTTGGGTGTGGCGCCTTATGGACCACATGCCTTGGGGTTGAACCCTCAAGGTGTCCACGACTGGCCAATTTTTTGGCAAATTAAGTGTTAAACACTTTGTTAAAAAACAAAGTATCCTATTTATATAAAATGTCAAATGCCATTCATCATCCAAGCCATTCTCCCTTCTTCCTTTCTTCTCATCTCTTCTTCTTAGGAATTCCTCAATCCTCCTCACATATACTCAATACATAGAATGTGGAATTCCTGAAGGGTCTTCTTCATCAACCGAGCTCCTTAATCAAATAGATTCTTCAATGTTCTTCATTGATCTAATCAGAGATCAAATTGGATCTTCTTCAAATTCACATGCACTAAGTGATAGTGCATGGACTTCTTTAGCTCACTTCATCCACTTAGAAGTAGTGGATGGATCATCTTCATCTCCTCATGCATTGTCTTAACAATGCATGGTCTTATAACATTGTTGTTACATTGTATCCACTTGATACAAGTTCTTTGAACTTAAAGACCAGTTCAACAATCGTCAGATATCCATAGAGAATGTTTCAACCACAACATCCTATGTAACTTAGTGAATCTCCTAAGTGACATGCATCTTAGTACCATGGCCATTCTCCATTCATCACCAACACCATCATAGCCTTTGTCATTCACATATTGACTCTCCTTGACATCCATTCATTCTTATGACAACATCATGCCTTATTGACAACAAATGCAACACATTGCACTTCAATCTCCCCCTTTGTATTTGTTGTCAATACACTTCTTCAGCACATATGAATGGGTCAATATGTGTGCAAATATTTTCTCCCCCTTATTGGAAATCAAATTCAAAGGTGTGGTGTGGTTCTCTTCAAAAATATCTCTTCCTCCCTTTGAATAGCATCTTCTTGAAAAGCACTAAGAGAGGGATGATGTCACATGTTCTCTTTAGCAAAGAACCTTTAGTAAATCATCTCTAAGTCTACTTGGGCTAACCCGGTGTAGAAAACAAGAGTGATGTAACCAAGGAACTCAATGCTATCCATCATTCACTGTACATGTGAGATCATGCTTCAGGGGTTTGAAATTTTTCAGATATAATAATGAATTTGTTAAATCCTGCACAACTTCACAAAACTCATTAGAATGTTCAGGTGCAAAGATAATGCTTCCCCTTTCAACCATTTCTCTTCAATCAATACTCCCCCTTAATTGACATGATGAATACAATTAAGAAACAAGGGATGAAAGTATGATTGGAATACCTTCACTTTTCTCAAGATGACATTAAATTCCAAAATATCATCTTCTCCAGATTGGCTTCCCCTCAAGGGGTGCACTCCATTCTTTCCAAACCATCCTCTAGTTGAGAATGATCATCATCTTCAATTCCCTGTAATGTTAGCACATGTAAATACAAGTGATTAGGGAATAAGATGGAACCTCCTTGGTTCATCAATGTGAACAACAAGGTTGAGAAGATTCTCTCAACCGAGTGGTCCCATTTTCACCATTCTTCACACTTGCACATTTGATCTTCAATGATGTTTGTGCTGGTGTGGATCTCAATACATCTTCATGTGAAATCTTCTTCTTCCCTTTTGCCTTAGCAATTGCCAGAACTTCATCTTCAGCTCTTTGTAGATCTTTGGCAAGTTGCAACTGATTAGGCCATATGACTAACAAGTCATTTGGAAGTGAGGCCTCAGTTTTGGAAATTCCACATGGTTCTTTTGATGCTGTTAAGATACATTTCTTTGGCAACTTATTTTCAATCAATCCCTTCTGCTTCTTCTGGATTGATTGTCTTTTTGAGTCCAGTCTGCTTCTATTTAATTCCATGGCTTGTTCACAAAGATCCATGGTGTGTCCTTTCTTTCCACAGTAGAAGCATGTTTTCTTGGTGGTCCTTCTGGATGCATCACCCTTCTTGGATTTAGACTCCAAGGACTTCTCTTCCTTTTTCATAATCTTCTTGGGAGCATCTTAAGCTTTCTTCTTGCTTCCCAAGGATTCTTTCTGACCCAGGTTTTGTGATCTTTTCTTCTTTTGAGATCTGGATACAGTTGGAGATTGACATGTATCTATTTGACCACTTTTTCACACATCCCAGATGTTATCAAGCAATCCAAATCTGTTAGCAGTAAATAGATGTCTCTGGACCTGTGGATGCTGCTTCTTTTCCTCTGGCTTGCTCCCCCTTGGCATGGGCTTCCTTTGTTCTTTGACATTCAGTGGACTGTTCCAACAATCCTTTGCACAATGCCCATACTTATTACAACACCAACACTGACCCACAAATCTTGACCTCTTTAGTCCTTCTGATTGTTGGGTACTTTTCTTGACTTGCTGTGTTGTTTCAGGAGAGCTTTCTTTCTTCATTGTCTTCATCCATACTTGTTTGGAATTATTCTTCCATCCTGCACTTTTTGTGGAAACACAATTAGAATCATTAGTACAAGATGGGATGGATGGTACCTTCCTTTTAGAAGATGTTTCCCTTTTATTAGAGGATGTCCTTCTTTTGGAATCATCCTTCTCAATGCACACTTGTGTAGCAACATTTCTACTTTCAGCTGACTGGGAGGATTCAGCTTTGGGTGATTGCATATTTTTCAATATCACCTCTAGTTCTAAGCATTTCATGTTAAGGGAGTTCTTCTCATCCTCAACAGTTCTTAGTCTTCCTTCCCAATTTTCTTTCAGCTGTTCTAACTGGTCTTCATGCACCTTCTTCATTTCTTGTAATGAATTTTCTAGCTCCTTCACCCTTTTTTACTTTGTCTTCAAGTTGAGCATCTTTAACAACCATTGATACTCTATGCCTCTTCTCTGGTGCATGGTAAACATCTTTGATTATTACTTTAAAGAATTCTTTCTCAGAAAGTCTTCTTTCCAATTCTTCAGTAGTGTCTTTATATTTTTCATTGCAAAGAGAAACGGTTTCATCTTAAGCCTTCACCAGCTTTCTGAGAGTGCTGGTTATGCCAACCCTTTTAGCCAACTGATCTTCCATTGTATTGGCTTCTTCTTCTAGCTGTAATTTTTCTTCTTGAAGATCAAGGATGCCTGTAGCTATACACATTGCCACTTCCTTGGGGACTGTCTTCTGAAGATATTCGATTGCACTTTGAAGATCTTTCATTGTTCTAACTTCATCACAGCTAGGACAGGCTTTCTTCATCTTCTTGGCCTGTTTCTTCTTTCTATTTTTCTGAGTCTTGGAAGATATCTCCATTTGAGGCTGGTCGCTCATTTCCTCAAATCTGCACTTCATAAAGACTCCCTTGGATATTTTAGAGGTAACCTTCCCTTTGATACCAATTGAAGTGCCCAGATCAGTGTGAATCACTAAGAGGGGGAGGGGTGAATCAGTGATCCTTTAAAACATTTTACTAATTGATTCTTAATCAATTAAACCTCTATGGATTGTTAAGGCCTCGATCCACTCTTCTTGTATCTCTCAGCCTTTCCTCGAATGATGCAGTAAATGTAAAGGCACAAGACACAAGGATTTACACGGATCGGCACCAAAGGCCTACGTCCTTGCCATGTTGGTTATACACCCCAACATGGTTTCTCCATTATAATCGGTTAGTATTACAATGGTCGATACAGCATCCCACTATATCTCTCCTGAGTCCCACAGGAGGGTCTTTATACTGCGTCCCACAGTGTTACCAGAGTCCCACTGGCCTGCTCCAGAATCCCACTGAAGACTTCTTCCACCCTGAGTATCACAGGGGGTTTCTCCTGGCTCCTCGAGTCACACGAGTAGCTCTTTTTCTTGTTCAGCTCTTCAAGTATCTTCAGCAGCCTGGTATAAAGACTGCTGGCCTTGCTCTGTACCTCTGATCACTTGAGTTGATCAGGTCTTCTCGTCTTGCTCAGGATTTATCTCCTTCTTCTCAGGATGACCTAGCTTCTCTCCAACTACTGAATACTCAGACAACTGATGTCTTTAACTTCAGTCTGGTCCAGTCTCACTTCACATCATCTTCATTCACTGAGTGCATGGAATCTCTGCATCCTCATGCACTAATTGCATGGCTTCTCAAAACTCTTCAAGAACTCCTGGTCTTGGACTCCTCAAATGCACACAACAATATTTGGCTTTGTTCACGTGTGCATGTGCATGCATTCATGCATGCACTCCCCTTCTTCTTTCTCTTGGTGCAATAAACCCACAAAGGGTGTAATCACTTCAAGCACACACCTTCCTTGAACTTCACACACTTTGTTCAATTTTTTCACACACTTAAAAGTGTGTTATACTTTAGTGTGTAAGTCTTCCACTTCTTCTAAGTGTATACACTTCACTTAGTGCACCCACTAGGTTCGGCCAACACTTGTTTAGTACACAAAATTTGTTCTTCGTTTTGCACACACTTAAGCTTGGCCTCTTTCCTCTTCTTGCACACAATTGGCTACGGCCTCTTTGGTCCTTTGTTTGCACACACACTTCCTTTGTTCAATTAGAAAACACAAGGCTTGGCCTTCCTCTTCCTCTTGCACACACAACTTGGGTTTAGTTGTGGTCTTTCTCTCCCCCTTGCACACACACGGATAGGGTGTAGTCTCTATTAGGCACACACACACAAGGTGTGTAATTCATACTACCCAAACCTCCTACCAATGTGAAGGGCGTGCAAGGGGTGTGTCCACTTCCACTTCTTCTTCAAAGAGCGCAAGGTATGAGCCACGAAAGGGTGCAGACACTTCTGTCGCGCAAGCTCCAAGGGTGCAAGGAGTCTTCTTCCGCGCAAGCCTCAAAGAACACAAGGTGATGCAATGGGTAGCCGCGGGCGTTCAGGGTATAACACCGCGGGTGCAAGCGGCCACGGGTCTTCCTGTCGCACAAGTGTGGCGCGCATGGTCTTCTCCTCTTCTCTTCTTTCACGCAAGGAGTGCGCAAAAGGAACCTTACGGAGCTAGGGGAGCTCCGGGCTTCTGCCGTGCAAGTGGTGCGTGCAGGTTTGGCTTCGTGAGGCTTGGAGCTCTCACGGGACTTCTCAGATTATTAGAAAGCTTTTTGAGATCCTCGGGTGCTCCTTTTATAGGCAAGGAATTCTCAAAACATCCGCGGGATATAAATCTTGATCCACCGAGATTTTCGGTTCTTTGAAAATCTTTAAACGTGGGCTGAGAATCTCGTTTCTTTCTCTCTGTTCACACGCGAGTTCCTTCTTATTTATTTTTCTCCTCCACGTGCATGCGACATAGAACGCATGCACGGCCTTCTTCTAAGGGCCATCCATGCAAAATATTAACCACTTGGCCTTGGCACTTCGTTTGCCTTCGGCCAAACTCGAAATGCTCCCCTCGTTGCATGCATGCATATTTTTATGCATGTATGTGTTCAGTGTGGCCAGACGAACCCAATGGTGTCTTCATCTTCGTCGGAGGTGGCCGGAATCTCGAAATCATCCCTCAGATGGTGCCTGGTTCGTCGAAGGCTCGCGGGTGGCTTCGAGTGAGCTCAAGGTTGAAGATGGACGGGGAGACGTCGGATCAGGCGATTAAATAACCTCGGACGGCCTGGATCAGATTGCGAATGGCGTGATTAGATGAGCGGCTCGGATCGCACGCGCGATCAATCATGCGGCTGGGATTCGCTCCGCGGAAAAATTCTGCATCCCACATCGAAGCCGCGACCGGTTTTTCTGCAGTTTATCAAAGATCGGCTGCCGGGATACGCTCAGTTTAACTTCTCCCCTCTCAGTGCCGCCCTGCGCCGAGTTCTCCCTGCGGGCGCGCTTTGCGCCCACCTCTGCTCCCTGCGGGCGCGCTTCTAGCGCCCACCATGCACTTCGGGCACGCTCCTGCGCCCATGTCGCGCGGGCGTGACACCCCTGCGTGGCCCTGCCGCCCTGGGCTTGCCCCACGGGTTCCCCCTTGGGCGTGGTGCCTTAGGGCCCACATGCCTTGGGGTTGAACCCTCAAGGTGTCCACGGCTGGCCAATTTTTTGGCAAATGAAGTGTTAAACACTTTGTTAAAAAACAAAGTATCCTATTTATATAAAATGTCAAATGCCATTCATCATCCAAGCCATTCTCCCTTCTTCCTTTCTTCTCATCTCTTCTTCTTAGGAATTCCTCAATCCTCCTCACATATACTCAATACATAGAATGTGGAATTCCCGAAGGGTCTTCTTCATCAACCGAGCTCCTTAATAAAATAGATTCTTCAATGTTCTTCATTGATCTAATCAGAGATCAAATTGGATCTTCTTCAAATTCACATGCACTAAGTGATAGTGCATGGACTTCTTTAGCTCCCTTCATCCACTTAGAAGTAGTGGATGGATCATCTTCATCTCCTCATGCATTGTCTTAACAATGCATGGTCTTCTAACATTGTTGTGACATTGTATCTACTTGATAAAAGTTCTTTGAACTTAAAGACCAGTTCAACAATCGTCAGATATCCATAGAGAATGTTTCAACCACAACATCCTATGTCACTTAGTGAATCTCCTAAGTGACATGCATCTTAGTACCATGGCCATTCTCCATTCATCACCAACACCATCATAGCCTTTGTCATTCACATATTGACTCTCCTTGACATCCATTCATTCTTATGACAACATCATGCCTTATTGACAACAAATGAAACACATTGCACTTCAATAAGTATGAAGGAATTTTTTGGTCATGTAAAATATGTTTTCAATAAAGATGTTGTACTTTATGTCTAAAGTTTTCATGTAATGTTCCTAAGCCCCGAAGACACTAGAACTCTCGATATTCTGGGGTTATTAAGTAAACTTTTATGTAATAAAGCATGTTTAATTGTGTAATAAAGACCAGAGTTGTTATATGGTTTTTATTAAGAGGGTTGTGACTTGACCAGGACATATGTGCTCCATTTTAGTGCTATATACATTAAATTCATAACTAGTTACTTCCTAGAAAAACTTCATCTCTCTTATCCCAACTATTTCACTCAATCTAGAGGTTATGTGGGTGATTTTGAGTGTATCACTTCATTATGATGATCTTCCTTATGGAAACTATGATACAAGTGTGTGTAGGTAAGTGTTTTCTCTACCACTTCACGTTCCATGTAACTTAAGGGATTATAGTATTAAAATTTTAATTCTTGGGTTTATTTTTGGAATGAACCTTGTAACTCCTTTTAGAATTACTTACTAGAAACTCTTTGGTTTTAAAAATAATATTTTATGTTTTCTCCCACAACAGGATTATTGAAAATCATACAAGATATATTTTGGTTTCAAAAAATAGGTTTTTGTGTGTGCAGGGTTCCTTTGGATGATTCCTTTTTAGTATAGACAAGGTTGTATATATTGTTTAGGTGGGAAAATCATATTTCATAAGTGGTATTCGGGTTTCAAAACAAAGTTTGTTGGGATCTATAGATTTTTAATTAGCATGT
This sequence comes from Viscum album, assembly GCA_963277665.1. Classification (NCBI taxonomy): domain Eukaryota; kingdom Viridiplantae; phylum Streptophyta; class Magnoliopsida; order Santalales; family Viscaceae; genus Viscum; species Viscum album. Next base: position 875,783,097 of record OY728153.1, on the reverse strand, counting down.
GTCAGTATTTTTTAATGACATAAATATGAAGGGACTTGTTGATTTGGACTTGGATTCCAGTGCCAAATTTTGGGGCATGTGATATATGTACCGCTAGGTAATGAATTGGGTTAGGGGTGATTTTCCACTAATGATTTGGTTTATTCAGGAGGACTCTATATGAGGAGAATCACAATGGTTGGATTCATTGCATGGGTGTGTGTGTGTGTGTGTGCATGCACCAAGCATGGTTGGCGAGTTGTGGTGTGGGTTGATTTTGGAAATTATAATTTAAAGGTGGATTATTTTAATTTAGTTATTTTTATGGTTTACTTTGGACTTTTTATTTATATCAATATTCTCTCCTATTTTATATTAAAATGTGTGCTAACTTATTCAGGTTTAATTGGTGTGTGTGGGAATCCTATTGGTGACTACCAATTGGGTTTGTATACTCACCACTACATATTCATCTTGATGTATGTATAGATGTTGTTTGACATGATATATATAAGTAGAGACCTATTACCATTATATAAGAGTATATTGATGTGGTGGTCTAGGATGATGATTTTGGGAGCTTGGAGTTAGTAGTCTTGTGTAGTATGGGAGTGTTCCACATTGTTATATTATCCTTACATTTTACATATTGGTCTTGTAGTATTATTTGGATGTATTTTTCTGTATTGTGAATCTGGTTGTTCTTTATTGATGTTATATTTAATATTTTTCTCTTATTTAATTCATGAATCATATTCATATAGTGTTATAGTTTATTATTGCAAGGTGTGGTGTATATAAAGTTACATCATCCCCTAAATTTTTTCCATTTGCATTTTTTACTAGTTATTAGTGTCTAGGGGATTCACCCAAGGTAATGGCATTCCAATCCTTTTGAATGCAATCTATTGAGGTTGATATGTTACAAAATGTTCTAAAAAGGTGACCAAAACAATATAATTTGAAATAAATTGGTCAATGATCTCTTTGTGAGTGTAATTTAGAACGCCTATTAAACCATTTATACCATGTTCTAGATTATTCCTTACAAATTTGATCAAGTTGGTGTACTTGACCAAAGTAAAGTACTTATTTTTTTACAAATAGAGGAGTAAAGATTGAAATAAAAAAATAAGTAGGATAAATTTAGAAATTATTAACACAAAAACAAATAGACTATTTCTACCTGGAAACAGTGATAAAATTCTTGTCATGTCATCAAACATGTCAAAATTAAAATTATTTTTTTCTAGGTTTTTCAATATAGCATAATATATGACGTTTCAATAGAATAAATAGATTAATTAGTTTTGGTGGATTTTAATTTGTGAAATTTATAAAATGATGAATAATTTAGGGGTTTTATGTTTTTTAATCCAAAATTGAAACTATGTTAACAAAATAATTAGTAGAGAAATCATGATCAACCCAGAGTAATTATTCCTTGATGCTCAAGTGTCACCAGTCTCAAGGGATGTATGATAAATCATTTATTCCCTTATTTATACCAATGGAACTCAATAAGTTATATGAGTTTATACTAGGTTAATAAATATTATTTGATCAATCAAGAATATTGATTACTGGAGATTGCTAAAAATCAATAAAATCATATCGATATAAGATCCAAACTCAATCAAGGAATTGAATCAATATGGTGATTTGAAAACTAGATTTAGTTCAATGTTAAAAATTTTCTCAATACTAAAATATAAAAATTAATGGTTTCTAGATTCTAGACGTTCATCACTAAACTCAGTACATAATAAAACTCATGAAAGATGGAAAGGTTAAGAGAAGATGAAAATACAATTAAATAATAACATGATATAACATATTCATAAAATAATGAGTATTAGTATTATATTGATTTGTATGTAAGAATAAAAGAATAAATATAAAATTATAGATCTAAATGAATAAAAATAGATAAACTTTTAAATTTAATTACCATCTATGGATTAAAAATGTATATTTTGGGATTACATCAAAGATCACACCCTATATTAAAGACTAAGGGGATTAAAAGTACATGAATGAGGAGAATATGAAAATGAATTATGGAAGATCTCATATTTTATTCAATATTATTCCTGAAAATTGAACCACTCTCAAAGAGGTTGGGTTTGGTTTTTAATGTCATTTTATATAATTTGGCTTATTAAGAATTCCATGGTCTATGTGAGGTAGGAGGATTGTATTATAAAATCTATCCCATATTTATCCTCTACATAAAATACTACCATTATGAGATTTTTTATTAGACTATCAACTCCATATTTTAATAATCCCGAAAAATATTTATGTTTTTATTATTGATTTTAATGTTTTTTTTAGAAAGTGTTTTACTGGAAAATTTTAAAAAAATGGATAGGTCTAGACTTTACCAGGAAACCTTACCATTTTAATGTCAATGGACCATATCACCTTACCACAATTTATAATTTACCTCGCAACATAAAAAATATTCTTACCATGATTTAGATGAACAAAAATTGTCGAATTCTTGAATTAACCACACATTGCAGACTTGTCTTAACATATGTAGAGAATCACCTTACCACATGAATATTAAACCTATCATTAGTTATATACGTATATCCCACATACCTGACCATGTGAAGGAAACAAACCATTATATGAATAAATTAGTTTACCGTGCCAAGGAATATATGATTTATCATAAATTAATACACTGATTGTGTCTATTAATATAGTGACAGCAGGAAGAAAAATATTACTTTATGAATTTATGAACTTACCACATGTGAAAATGAGTTGATCGCATAAAGAGCGGAATTGACAATGTCACCTTGTTGCATCATCTGACAGTGTCAAGCTATCATGATATCAAAAAACTGTACTTTATGTAAAGAATATTTTCCTTGTCTAACATAGAATTGGAGCATTTCAATTCTATAATGTCTAGTTTTGAATCATTAAATGGAGTGTCAATGTATTTAATGAAGAATGATTATTCTCTATTATCTACTTCTAATGAATATCTATTTAGGAAAATTATTCAATCTTGTGGAGAGATGATAGAATATTGAAAAAAATTTCTCACATATAGAGAATAACAGTGGATATTTACCTGACCACATGTGCTATATAGAAGGATTTTCAATTTGCTATTTTACATAATTATCTGAGAAAATCATCTAATATTATTTTAAACAAAAATACAAGGACTCCGGACAACCTAAGATACTCAGATTGAGCTACATTAAATTTGAGATCGTTTTGTCACTCTCTTTCAATATTAGATATTCTTGAATGTTTAATTTTATATTACTCTTTTTATATATAAAAATAGAGGATATTATTATAAACTAGAGATTACATGATATTCTGTCAAAAAAAATTTATTCCCATAGATAACTATAGAAGAGGTCAAGTGTGGTATGATTTCTTTTTCATCCCACATAAAATTGTGGAAGAAGCTCTAGGCCAAGATAATCATTTGTACTATTGTCTGTAAAACATGATACAAGTTATGGATTAGTTTGTTCATTAATGAACTTCATGGTTTCAAGTGATTTCTATATGCTGGGGATTAACTATATTCTTGAGAACTAACCCATTGTTTAATTTATTCTATGTTTTTTTGAAAGTTTTGTTATTTCAGATTGAATATCTATTTCTATTTTCTATACAATTACAAAAAATTACTTTGATAGTATTTATTAATTTTGGTTTATATAAATTTTTATACTATGTAAAATAATTTCAAAAGTTAGTGTATTTAAAATTGTTTTTAATATGCCTTAGTCCTAATTCTAAGAAGTTATTTCAATGATAATATTTATATATTTATACTATTTTTATTAACTTCCCATTTTTATTAAATTGTGGATTTATTTTATAAATTATTTTTAAACAATAATTTTATTGGGAACCCAATTCACACCCCCATCTCGTGTTACTCAAATTAACAAATATTTTGTATCATAGGTACATTAAAACATATTTTTAAATGTTATTTAGTTGTATTTAGATATCTTAAATTCCTATCACTTATAAATTTATTTCTTTATGGATAATAATAGTAAATAAGAACTTTTAACTTATCTATCTCCTTGTTTTAATTGATATATTTATTCTCAATGCAATATTAAGATGAAAATGTACATAGAGAGTATGGGTTTTGATATTTGTACTATACTAGAAACTAAATAGGAAAAACCTCGTCCTGCTAGAGCTACTTGCAGTGATTCTACTAAAGATATACATTATTATAATTTTAAATCTATTAATTTTTAGTATTTTTATTTTGCTGAAGGTACGTTTAACTAAATATATATTTTTGATACTTCCTTTGGGATTTGGGACACCCTAGACATTTCTCATGAAGAAACATCCAATTTTAAAGCAATATATTTAAAAAATTACACTATTAAATATGATAATTTTAATATAAATCCTGATGAATATATATTTGTCATGTATCTCAGGTTCAACGATATATTCAACACTATAGAGACACTAGGAATGAAAATTACTAACAAGGATCAAGTCATGTGACTTCTCAGTTGATTACTAGAATAATAGAGTGAAACATTTGTATCCATAAGAGAATCAGGTTATATTATTAAACTTATAGTAATGGAACATATTGGAATGATAATGACTCGTGAAGAAGAACATCAAGTAAACAAATAGGAAGTGGATGAACTGAAAATAAATTTTGTACCTTATAAAACTGCAGACACAAAACAAAAAAAATATCAAAGAATAAATCTTAAGTGATAAAGAATCACCTTCAAATAGTGATAAGGAAATGGAAAATTTAGATAGGCCTTTTAAAAAATTATGAAAAAAGAATAATTTATTCAAGAAACCCAATTATGAAGGTACGTATGAAAGAGGAAGTTATAGAAATGATTTTGAGAAGGATTATTCATTCAATGAAATAATATTCTCTGAATGAAAAATAAAAAAGACACTTAAAAAAGATCTTCCAAATATAAAATATAGGAAAAAGTATGAGGATAAGGATAAAATATATAAAACGAAAATGAAAGTCACTTGAAGTTCCTCAGAGGATAGTTTGAGTGGACTAGAATCAAGCAGAGAAGAATGAATTGAAAAAGATAATATGTGTTTTATAATAAACACATCATATGAATTAAAAGTTTTTCATGAATCTTATTCTCACATTTAAGATTGTTATGATGCAGACTATGTTTAAAAAAATATTTCTATTGATGATTTATTTGAATATTGTAACATGATGGGAGACACATTTAATGAATTAAAAGACAAATACAAAATTTTAAATAAATATAATTCTCTTTCAGATCAATTTAAAACTGATCTTATCATATATAGGGATAAAAATACTCTATTGCTTAAGGAAAATAATGAGATGAAATTATTTAATGAAAAAATAATGAAATATCTATAGATATTTACAAATAAAAGAAAAAACATAATTATATTTTTTATAAATAGAAATCCTCAAAATATACCACTATAATAGGATGTTAGCCTGGATATAGAAAATTTATTAAAAATAAATTTATTCTTAGATCCAGTTATACTAATTCTGATAATATTTTTTATTCTCTTGGACAAAATAAGGTATCTATTTCTAAAATTTTAAGATATTATTATAGTAAACCAATAAAACAATAATTAATTCTAAAAGTATATAAAACTAATATATGTGAACTAAAAAAAATTGTGGGTACCAAAGTCATTGTTGGATTAAATATATTTTTTAAGAAACCAATTAAAATTGATACAATAAAAATGGTGGTGTCTAGAGAGTGGATTATCTATACACGTGACTTAGACTACTCAGTCTTCAAAAACATGTTTAAGGTGGATGGTGGACATGTCACATTCTGGGATAATTCTAATGATAAAATAATTTTTTAACCAAATTGGTATTTCTAGTGCAGTTTTATTTTCTAAATTAATATTTGATGATGGATTAAAATATAATTCTCCTATAATTTCACAATTATGTGATTATGGTTTTCATGTTAAATTTTAAAACAATGCTTTTAAAGTTTCTGACTCAAAACATTATTTAGTTTTTACTAATTTTTGAAATGATATTTTTTCTACCATAAATTTAAATTCTTTATTTTCTTAGAAAAATTCTTATTTATGTGTCCTTCACAAATAATCTTGGATTTTACCTAGAAGACTAGGACACTGAAATATTCACTCTCTTAGAATGATAACAAGGAAAGGTTTAGTGAAGGACATTTCAAATCTAGAATTCATAATAGACAATGTTTTTAATCCCTATCAAAAGGGAATGTAGCATAAAATATTTTTCAAATAAAATAAATAAGTGTCAACTTATTCACCTTTAGAGTTAGTTGAGATGGAATTTTTTAGACCCTCTAGAGTTTCAATTTTATCAAGAAAAAAATATTCTTATGTTATTGTGGATGATTATTCGATATATACATGGATTTTTTTCCTTTATTATAATAATGAATCTCTTTCGTTTTTTCCAAATATAGTAGATTTTTAGAGAATCTTAGAGAAAGTAGAATTAAAACCTTAAGAATTGATCATGTTCGAGAGTTTGGATTCCAAGAATTTGTGTGATTATTCTCACAATATGGTTATAATCATAATTGTTATGCTCCTAGGACCCCACAGTATAACACTGTAGTATAGATAAGAAATAAAATCCTTTAAGAAATTTCTCTAACCGTGCTCAATGTGTATGATTTACTAGTTTATTTTTCAAAGAAGATATAAATATAAATTTTTAAATAATTAATGGCATTTTTATAAGACATCTATCAAAAAGGAACCATTATGAATTATGGAATGACATAAAAACAAAGGCTAATTGATTTATTATTTTTGGTTATGAAGTCTTTATACTCATAAAAAAGATCATATAGAAAAATTTTCTTCCAAAAGTGGTGAATGAATTTTCCTTGGATATTATACATCAAGTAAATCATATAGGATATTTAACAAAATGACTAAGACTATGGAAGAATTTTTACTTTAGAAGTTTTATGTGACTGATACATGTGAACCTAAGGCCTCTTTAGAAAATCTTAATGATGCCCTTTCTATTTGATACATAAATACTAAACCAAGTGATAATTCTTCCAAACCTCTTGTAAAAAACTCATATAGTTCTGATGAACATCCTGAACTTGATACTATATAGGATAATGAATTTTCAAATACTTCTAATAGTAGAGCTGTTATGAATCATTGATAAAATCCCTTACAGGTTATAGTATATGACCTAGACAAAGGAACTCATACTAGATCTTCTCTGAGAAATTAGTTTGAAAGTCAATCTTTCATATCACAACATGAACATAATAACATCAATTATGTAATTAATTATTAATTCTAGGTAATGGATATGAAAGAATCAATTAATAATTTTTGAAAGAAATAGAGGTTTTAAAGTAGTTAAAAGACCTAAATACTTCCAAACGATTAGAACTAAATGGAATTTTAGAAACAAGGTTGATTATTTATTTTTAATAATTAGAAATTTAGCTTGATTGGTTTCACAAGTATATATTCAAGAAGATGGTATTGATGTTCAGGAAACCTATTCTCTATTAGCTAGACTAGAACTCATTAGTAGTTTTATTTCCTATGCAGTATAATTAGATTACAAATTGTTTCAATTGGATTTCAAGAGTGAGTACCTAAATTTTAATATTGTTGAGGATATTTTCTGGAATGACCCTTGAGATTTCAAAACCATCACATTGAAAATCATGTTTTTAAATTAACAGAAGTTTTATATGGTTTACAAAAAACTCCTAGAGTTCTATATGACGAGATCATCTCTTTCACAATTTCCAATGGTATTACTAAATTTATATATGACCATTGTTTATTTATTAAAATAATTTAAAAATATGTTTTAGTAGTACAAATTTATGTTAATTTTATTATTTTTGTATCTTTAATAATTTATTTGGGTACTAAATTTTCATAAAATATGAAAAGTGAATTTGAAATGAGGTGAAGGGGTGATCTTAAATTCTTTCTTTGATTTTATTTCTTTATATAAATAAGTAATTATTTAAAATCAAATTGACTACACTAAATATCTAATAAAATATTTTGGCATGGATAGTACTAAAGGTAATGATACTCCCATAAGTACTAGCTGTATATAAAATCTTGATAAAACATGGAAATAAATTGATAAACCCATTTATTAAAGTGTGATTGGAATATTATTATACATAACTATTAGCTGACATGATATAATGTTCAGTGTTTGTATGTGTTCTGATTTTCAATAAAACCCAAAATAATCACAACTACTAACTATGAAAAGAATTTTGAAAAACTTCAAAAACACAACCACCATAGGATATTATTACTTCAAAGGAAAAGAATTATATTTAGTTATTAATTCATATATAGATTTTTTAATTTTTAGTTCTATAGAAAAATAACTTTTAGAACATGTCACTTTTTGGGAATGTCTCTAGTTTTATGTTTTAGTAAGAAACAGAACGGTGTGGTATTGTCTACTACTGAAGTTGAGTACATAGCTATTGGAAGTTGTTTTGTATAGATTATGTGGATGAAATGTAAATTACAATACTATGGATATAAATTCCAACATGTCCCCATAATTTGTGATAATAAATGTGTGATAAATATTTCTAATAATTCTATATCACAATATAGAACAAATCATATTAATGAAATACATCACTTTTTGAAAATCATTCCCATAAAGGTGATATAACTCTAAAATTCATCGGTACTAAACTTCGACCTACAGATATATTTAAAAATCCTTTGAATATTGAGAGAATAAACGACATCATACATTAATTGGGCATGATAAATTGTTTTTATTTGTCTTTAATAAGTATTAGTTACAAATTATTATGTTAAAATGATTTAAACTTTTGTTCTCTAACCTTTTCTAGAAGTAACTGTGAAGTATGATTCACATGGTCACTAGGCTGACCTTGAGTTCTTTTTCTCATGTTCTTATCATGAAAAATTAAACACTTAATCTTGTGGTCACCATACTCACCGTGATTATATTCCCCCACAGTCACTATACATTCCATGAAAACTGGTTCATATAGTCAATATGTACGTATTGTGAACATCTCAAAAGTTTGGTTATAAAACATACCATAAGTGTATTGATAGCATGAATATCACTCATACGTTATTAATAAGTCCACGGTCAACAGACATACCATGTCTATTTACTTTTAAACTTTTTCCATGAAAATATTTTGGTGGGATTGGTTTTATGTTTACTATTATTTTAATCCAAAAATTATTTAAATTAAATATAGTATTAAAATAAAAAATGTTACATGGAATTTAATTTAGATATCCTATATCTTTTTAAAATATTTTGAGTGGATCCTTTGAAATCATCTTTAACCTCCCACTCTTTCTATCTAAAACCTCTTTGTTTTTCCTTCCATTTCTAAACCGTAAGAGAATAAGAATCTAATATAAATGTTAATGACAAAGAAAATATTTGAAACTATTTTTCACAATAAGTAACCTCCTTTTAAGAAGGTGATGAAGTCAAAATCAATCTCAAGTGAATCAATAAAATAAAATAATATTCATCTTGATGATCGTCCAGTTTTAGTGAAAAATTAAGTCATTTCTTAATAGTTGAAGTCGATCCATTTTCTAGTTTGGAAAGAGATTCTAGAAAAAGGATGTTTCGATAAGTTTAAATAAAATGTTATACTTTTTATTTTAATATAATCATTATTTTTTTGTGAACATTGAGTTCTTCCCTATAAAAAGAGGGATACAATAAAATAATGTATAAATGGAGAAGCTTTCAAGTTATCTTCAAAGAACTGCGAAAGGTTTTTGAGTGTGTCCTATATTATAATTTATGAATATTATTAAAGTTCATATAATGTAAATCATTCTCACATTGAATTTTATAATTCATTGGATGAACAATATGGGAATGGGTTTCCTAGAAGACCCACTATTTTTGAGTTTACTTGTGAATGTAGAATCAAAATTTATTTTTTTAAGGGTGTAATATTCCCAAGAAAAATAGGATTTTTTATCTTGAGGAATCATGAACTATTTTCATGTTTTTTATTAATATTAGTCTTCAAATAAATATTTTTAGACATGTTATTATTCACATGTTTGATCTATGCAATCCAGCCTCAAGGTACAATTCTTTACTATATCTTAAGAAAATATTTTAATTTCTAGAATACAATGAATTTGTTCATGTATGGGAACATAAGATAACTAATTCAGATATATATTTTTTACTTAGAATAATTGTTATAAAATAAAGTCAACTGGAATCCGTCAAAATTGTAATGGGAGGCTAACTCAAAGAAACTGTATAAATAGATTAACGATGTAAATTATTTTTTTAGGCCAAGGGTTTTGGTAGATATTTGTCTTGAAACTGAGGAGGCTGTGAAATATTCAAATGATAATGTTTCTCTTTATAAAGATAAAAAATAAGAAGTTATTGTTGAATAAGAAGAAGAATAATAAATAGAAACATATGTTATATACCATAATAGAAAATCCAGGTTATATTATGAGGATGGGCTAGAATATGACCAATAAATTGGATCTAATGAAGATAAGAATATATCAAAATGATCTCATGTTATTGGGAGTACCCCTAGATAGTCTACAGAAGGTGCACCTTATAAGGGGGTAAAATCACCAAGATCTCTTGGAATGGTCTTAGAATATAATAATTTGGATGATGAAGATCTTTGAGGAAGTATAACTAGACACAGTGTACCTATCATTATCTCTGTTCAAAGAACATTGGAAGGATATTTTATTTTTGGTTTAAAATTTAAGTGAGAATTTATGATTCCCATTATTTTTTTTAATTTTGAAATTTTTTAAGATTATGACAATGATGAAGTTGATGTTTTTTCTAGGTTTGATTATCAGATTGTAAGAGATATATGAAAAAAGTATTTATGTGAGGTAGATGGTAGGCATCTAGATAGTGATCCATCTCCCTCTACTTCTTCACTTCTCCCCCTTTTCTATCAATTTTTTATGAAGATAAGATAAAGTAGTTCATTCGGTATGGGTTAAAAAAAATTAAGAGTTTAACAGTACTCAGGAATATTTGTATTATTGGTTTCAAAAGCATGCTAATACGACCCTATATTTAGTTTTTGAGGATGTCAAACAATCTTTTTAAGACTAAGGAATATCAATGAGGGAAATTTATTATTATTTAAGTAGGATATTCACATTTTTTATATTAAAGTGATGTTTAGATATCTTTATTTGGATTTTTTGAATCCCCCACAGACTCAAAAATTTATGTCTCAATTTGATAATCTAAGAGGTATAAATCCTATTTTGGAATATTTAATGAAGAATCGAAAGATTTCCTTCAATATTTAGCGCACGGTTCATGTTATGTTAGTGAATTTTCCTAGTTGATGGAACACTACCTCTATACCTCATAGATAGTGTGATAGACCCTTTAAACATTCCTTTATCTCATCTTTTTACCTCATCTAACATTATTAATTTTGGATTTAACTCCTTCTTTTGACTTTTTAGAAAATTAGATCATTTTCCAGCTGTGTAGTTATGGGAGGCCATGCCTCATAATTTCCTCCTTATAATATCACTTTTCATGCCTCTACACCCAAAGTAAATAAACCAATCCTTCCAATAGAAATTATATATGGCCCTAATTTGGATTCAGATTATGATTTTGTAGGATTTAATTGTAATCTATTTCTACCATTTTTTCACTATATTTGGATGTATTAATGTCATATACACTTTTTTTATTCATTATTTTTTCTCTTTTTTATAATCTCAAAATGGAAAGTAATGCGATAAATTAACATAATTTAATTTTGTGGAAAATATTTTGTGGTTTTAAGAAATATTTCATGATTTCAAGAACTTATTACATAGTCATTCAATCCTTTGAAAAAAATAATTTTGACATATAAAAATCCTTTCAATTTAAATGTCATGATTTTTGATAATTATAAATGGGGATATTGTTGGATTAGAACATCACATACTTATTTTAAGGATCTAAAAATATTTTTTATCCATTTATTAATGATTTTCACGATTTTGGATAGAGGGCGGTTTACCAAAAAAAAATTAAAAAATGGATAAGTCCTGATCTTACTGTTCCACCCTACCATGTGGATTTCAAGTGATCGTATAAACTTGTCGCACATTTTACATAACCTTATCGAATGAAAAAATTCTTAATATGAGTCATAAAATAAAAAATTTCTAAATCATAATCTAACAACACTATAAACACTCAGCTATCTATATATAGGGAATAAAATTTCCACATGTATATTCATCATATTGAAATATGTAGATGTACATACCATGTAAATGAACACATAAAGGAAACTACCTACCACATGAAAAAATTGAGTTACCATACCATAGTATGTATAATTTATCACAAATTGATACAGTAACTATTCCTTTTAATATACTAACATCATGATGAAAAATATTTCCTCGTGAATTCGTGAACATTCCAAATGTGAAAATGAGCATACCACGTGAATAGAAGAACCAAACTTATTACATTTCCATATCAGTTGACCAAGTTAATTATCTATGATATCAAAAATCATCAATTATGTTACGACATTTTATCACGTATAACTTAGTAGTGAAGGGTTTCAGATGTCCAACTACTATTTTTGAAGCATTAAATAGATCATCAGTACATTAAATGAAGAATAATTTTTCAGCAAAAACTACATTTAATGAATATATATTTAATAGAATTATTCAATTATTTGGTCAAATGATGTAATTTTGAAAACATTTTACCACACACATAGAATAATAGTGGATCTTTATGGGAGTCCCTATGCTACAAATAATGCATTATGATACTCTTTTTAAAGTAATTTTATGAGAAACATTTCCTATTTTTTCATGTTCATATATGTATATTTTATTTTTTTACAACTCTCATGTTTTCATAATATTATCATATTTTAAAATGTTTAATTATTTTCAATTACATGTTTTATTATTGTTATATATCTTATATTTTTTAATTGTTTTTTATTTTATGTATACTTGATGATGTTATATCAAAACATTTAATTTCTTTAATGTTATTTATATTTCATTATTTTATTTAACATAACATTTTATACAAGTCTTTTTATTTTCTTAGGCTAAATATTTCATTTTTTAATTCAAAATAAAATTTATATTTGTTTTATAATTTTTTAAAAAAACAAAATTCTATATACACCATGTAGCCCTTTTATTAACCACATACCAATTCATTATTTACATTGCTAATTCGGAAATACACATAGTTGAATTTCTAGTTTTAGTTTCTTCTTTATTTTGGAAGTATATTTATATAAAGATCTCAAAATTAAGTGATTAATTTTTTTTGGAAATATAAGATGATTTCCTACATATAATTTTAATACATAAACCTCTCAATCGATCTCCTTCATGTCATAAATTATGTCTAAAGTCACTCTATGTTTTCTATCTGGTCTTTTAGGTTTTCTAGAAATTTTTAGATTCTTTTTTTGATGGTAATTTAAATTTCAAAAATCCAATGAAGGTTATTACTAATTATATAGAAACCTGATGATATTTTCTAAATATAATTAAAAATTACCCAAATCCAATTCCTCCTTTTCCAAGGTCATTTTTAGAACATAGATTTAGAAAGGAAGTCTATTTTATGTTTTTTGGAATTCACATACTTTGTGTTATTGCCTATGTGTGAAATCCCCATATGTGAGAAAATAAATTATGTAATTATTATGTTATGTGATTCATCTACATGGACAATTTTCTTATGTTTAATTCCATTATGTGGCTAATTATCCTATTTAAATAAAGGCTCATACGTGAGAACTTTGGATACATGAAATACCCTTATATGATGAATCACCTATGTCAATTTCCCTTTTGGGAAAATATTTTTCAGTGAATCAATTTTTTTTGATTCACCTATGTTGTAAATATTCTTATTTAGAGAAAAAAAGATAATTTCAAAACTCATACATGATTTTTTTCATATGTAATTTAAAAAAAATTAATTTCTGGAAACTTTCCCTATTTTTTATTTTTTTTTCAATATAAATTTATTGAATGTATATTTATTATGGTTAAATTGTTCTAATGAATTGGTAAATTCATATTAATTATTTAGAACATATGAAAATTGATTTTAATTGTTTTAAACATGTTTTTGTGAAGATCACAGGTTGTTCTATATTCACTCATGAAACATATATCTCGAATACTAAAAAATATTTTTTGTTATTTTAAATTTTTTCCATCGATTTTATTTTTTCTAAATTAATATTAGATGAAATTAATTTCATTAAAAAACTTTTAAATATTTTTAATGTGTTTTTTTTTAATTTTTTATTTTCTATGCATATTTACTTCTCATTTCAAACCGTACATTTTGGAATTCATTTTTTAAAATTCAAACTTTCGATTTTCATGAGATATTGTAATGACCTATTATAATAGAATTATTTTACCCTAATTGATCTGATTATTTCAAATTAGTTTGAATTATTCATTATTATTTTAATAATTTATCATTATTTGAGTGATATTCATGAAATGATAATATTTTTGTCTCTCTCCCTCTTCGATATTTCTATATTACTACTTTTGTAACGCCCCGACCCCAGCTACCTAGAGTCGGTGCATTACTTCGTAACATTGGCATGATCACAAAAGATCAAGTCTCGAAAGACCGATTAGTTTAGTAGCCTTGGAAACACTAGATACATTTGTAAATGTTACATTACATCATAAAGTGAAAAACAACAATAACAAAGTCTCCATAGTCCACACTCATATCCTCTTCTTACAATCCCTGCAGGTCATTCATAAAATACATCTTCACATCCTGGAAAATATTAAAACATTGAAAGGGGTGAGCTCAGATGCCCAGTAAGGATAACAATATTGCGGAAGCTTTCATAAATAAACATAAAAATTTAAGGCAATGTATAACTAAAACAAAAGCCTTATTGAACTTGAACATCAACATAATATGGAAAAAGTAAAATGAGATAATTCCATTCACTTCTTCACATGGATATTCTACTGGTTGAATAATCACATGAAATATCAATAACCACTTTCATAATGAGGGAATGTATAATGCCGGACATTCTGAAACATTTTGTCAAGGCCTCGGCCAAGGCGTCTAAAATGATTAAGGCCTCAGCCAAAACCATAAATCAAATTGGGAAAGGGCCTCGGCCAATTCCATGTCAAGTTGTCTCATGAGACCTACCGATGCATCGAGGAGCTATAGCGGGCTCCACCCATCACTTATTAAGTCCAATACATTCCTCATATGAATAGGTTTAAACATATCATAAACCATAACATAATCGTATCACATAAAACATGCATAAAGGAAAAATAACATTTCCACATTTCAATCACAAGATATCAATACAACACATTGATATAATAAAAATTCTTTCAAATCCATTTTCAATACCAAAATAAAAGAAAATTATAAGATGGTATTTATTTTTTCATTAAAAAAAAGGTATGGCTTGAAGAGGAAGCCGAAACTCAAATAGTGGTCACGGCGGCGGATTAGTCGTTGTCGCCGCATACGTACGACAAAAACATTCCCTTTCGTCGTTTAGTAAATTCTTCGTATAAAAAAAGATTCCTTTGGAATATACATAAAAGTCAAAGGGGTTTATACACTGTACAAAAGAAATTTGTGTATAAAACAAAATATGCCTCAACGAATGGAGATTGAGACGAAGTCCCTTAAAAAGATTATTTTTAAATAAAATATATCTATTATGTGTATTCACTATATGTACACATAAATAAAGTATAAATACAATATACTACATAATAATATCATGACATAATTTTAAAGTAGGAGATTAACCCAGAGATGGGAAATTGGGTTAAGAAATTCCCTTACCTTGCGTCTTGTCCTGACTCGACCGTTCTTTAAACTCCTGAATAATAAACTAGAGTTAATTTATATTTACTTAAGAACCTTTTTCATGTTCATTAATCCATTTATATCACTTATTACCATGTTATGAACATTATTTAATTATTTAAGTTAATAACGGTCGTTTTTCGATCTTTGGTACTTGAGTCAAAAATGAACTTCTTATAATTACAAGTTGTTCATGTGGTGAAATATCCATTATATCCAGAATTATATTCATGATTTATATATCATATATATCGTATATATACAGTATATACATTCATTCATAATGTCACGTAACATTTAGAGGTAAGAAATGAAATGCACCGTTCATGGAGACGGTAAGCCGTACGTACGCATGAACGCTACTTTCATTTCTATTTCGTATTTAATGGAATGAAATAATAATGATATAAATTTATAATATAATTACAGTATAATATAGTGTATAATACCATTTAATCCATCCTTTATACATCCCACATATGGCATTAACGATTCAAATCAATTAGAGGGGGCAGTAGTCCGCACTTCCTAAAATGAAATTATCGTGTTTTACCCATAATGGAAATCATAAAGTATGCCATAAATGAGAAATACAGAAGCATAAGTAAAACATAAACATATTTTATATCATATATAAATATAGTGACATCCTAATGGCCACCTTTGAAGGTGTTATATGAGTGTTGAATAATCATCGTTTCGTGAGGCAGAAATTCACCATCCACAGAAACCGTATGTTCTTTAACCGTTAGATGTAGGTGTGTGTAAGTGTAGTTCGAATCCTTCTTATAACAACATCCTAGTATATTGAGGATACTGGTGTTGTTACAAAAGAAATGAATAAAAAGAGTTTAGGGGGTTGGAGAAGAAAAATAAAACAAAACAACATTAGAGAAGACATTACCTCAAAATCGGGTAACTCTTTTTGATTTGAGACAAAGGCTTCCTTGAGAAGAGTTCTGCCCAAAGTGAGGCTTCTAGGAGTAATAGGGGGAAGTTTTGAGAGTATTTGGGCAGATTTTTTCCAAGCCAAATGGCTTGAAGGTGTGAATAAGGTGGGAGAGGTGGGGGCCTTTTATAAGTGGAGAGGAGGGGCACTTTTGGAAAGATTGAAATGTTACATTATTTCACAATGATTTTCGGATTATAAAGGTCCCACACTTATATAATTCGAGCCTAAGGTGATAAGGTTTCGAAATATCCTCATCCAATAGGATTTGTACAAGTGTAAGCCTTGGATTTTGCATTATCTTCTCATTTTATTTAAATCGTTAAATAATGAGGTCATCGCTGCATCATAATGATGTCATAAATAATTTACTTTATTTAATGTATAAAAATTATAAAAAAAATACTATGATGTAGGAAATCTTTTTAGATTTCTAATGAATATTTATAGTCAAAATTTGGACTTGTGTAACCCCACTTAAAAACTGTTTTAGTAAAACAACTCATGTTTGTGTCAATTTAATTTTAACATTAAATAAATATATATTAATGTCATTTTCCAACTAAAGTGGCTCCATGGGGTCCCCAAGTTGACCCATGGGTTGTCTTGGTCGGCCATGACTCATCCAATAGGAGTAGGACATGTGTCAATCTCATCCCATTTTATTAAAACATTATTTTTACCTTAAACTACACTAATTACCTCTAATCGCGATTAAGAACTTAAAAGTTACTATTCACCAAAAAATTATTTTAATCTCATTGAACCACATTTTACTTCTTAATGACAACCATGTATGTTGGATTTTCGAAAATAAAATCACAGAATTGGTAATATTTCATTTAAACGAAAAATCAGTTATTTAACTACCACTTAGTGGTTTCACTATTCATCAAAAATTGATGTTTTTCAGAACAAGGCCAAAATTTCACCCTAAGCTATAATTGATATTCCGAATTAAAAAATGATATCTATTTTACAAAATTCCAAACATATAAGTTGCATTAATTAATTTTATAATTAATTCCCGTTGTCACAACAAATAGCGTGTTTTTAAGAAACAATTTATATCAAAAGATTGGCAATTGTTTATGTCCAATTTCAATGTTAAATTAATTCTAATGACCACCATTGGATAAAATGGTAAAAATATATTCTAATTATACTTTAAGGCCACTAAATAGTATAATTTATCACAATAAATTATTTTGATTAAAAAAGTTGTTTTAAGTATTTTTCACTATTCATAAAAATTTTGAAGTTCTCCGAAAATTACAAAAAATTCAACATAGGCTAATTTCAATATTAGGAATACAAAAATGAATTCCATTTTGAAATATAAATTTTCTATAATTTCAAAAAGTGGTTACTACTATTCATAACGGCTACATTGATTAGTCGCGGTGTTTTAGAACTCGAACTTGCGTACAATGCAAGATATTGCATTATTGAAAGAGAGGTGTATCGTGGAAGCTCGGGGTGTTACATTCTCCCCTCCTTCAATAAATTGCGTCCTTGCAATTTGAAATTTTTCTTGGAAAATAAAAGGTTGAAAATAGAAAATACCTTTGAGGAAAACCCACATCAAAAATAAGATTAATAAAATTTAGCCTTAATAAGAGGGAAAGGGAAATGAAAAAGTCACCACCCAATTATGATCTCGATTAGGAGAACATGGGTGGAAATTAGAGACATATAATTGGAGGAACAATGTAAATATTTGTAGGGAGCGATTGAGGTCATCAATCACAATCAACTGTCAAATTGAGGGCCTCAAAGCCTTCAATCTATGTTGATTTAAAATATCATCAGTTCAACAAGACATAAGGTATTAGGATAACACATTTTTTTTGTTTTAATATCCCTTTACTAAAGTTTAAGAATTAATTTATTCATTGAATAACAGATAGGTATATATATATTTATGCTTGACAATTATAGTTTCAACCTTCAACTGACCTTTCACTCAAAAAGATAATAGAACCCAAAAATATTATACTTATCCTAATTGTATAAGGTTCCAAATGATAACTCATACCATTTAGATTAGTAAAATTATTTTGTAATAACCAGGGACTTCCTGTAGGCTAGTGGTAGGAAATAAAGGCCTGTCACACTATGATTGTGGGTTCGATTCCTGCAGCTTTGTTCGACGCGATGGGTTATGCCCCACCCTGCAGGTTGTCCTTTTTCCTAAAACTATAGTATTATAATATTCCAAAAATAATCTTCAGAAATGCTTTAACCTTAAACAATACTATCCATGGTTCAACTTAATCCATTCCAACCTTAATAGTTATCCAAAATACCTCCGTCCAGACTTTCTCTAAAAGGTCTCTAAATTCCAAAATCAATTGTAACATCAGATTCCCCAAACAAGAAAAGTTTCTCTTATTGTCACATACTAAAAATATGATTACCTTAATCATATTAAAACCTTAATGAAATCAACAAGTACTGAAGTATAATCCATATATATATATATATCACAATATTCTTATAACCAGAATATAATCCTTGAGTCCAAAAGCACCAATACATTAATTATTCCGCTTCAACTGTAGTCACAGCATAAGATTGGCCTTGATCCCTTGGCCTTTTCTGAGGTAAGTTTCCTTGACGCTTAGGACATTCATTTGCATAATGCCCTGTTTCCCTACAATTGTAGCATTCAACATTGGCAGCCTCTTTCTTTCCCTTACAATCACGAGCCTGGTGACCCTTTTCTCCACATTTATAACAAACTCCCATTCCTTTTAGGCAAGTACCAGGGTGATTCTTCCCACAATTATCACATAATGGAAAATCCTTCTTTCCCTTTTTCCCTTTATCTTTCTCTTGTTCCACCGTTCTCTTCTTCTCTTGCTTTACTTTGTTGTCATAAGACTTAGAGAATTCCTTTTCTGTCTTGATAGCACACGAGACAATATCTTCGTATGATGAGAAGGATTGTGATACTAAAGCTCGACGGAGAAATGGTTTTAACCCATCAAAGAAACGATCAATCTTACTCCTTGGGTTATGTATATAATCGGCAGCATGCCTCACTAACCTTGTAAAGTTAGCCTCATACTTTGTGACATTCTCATCCTCCTTCTGCCTTAGACTCAGAAATTGCCTTTCCATATCTGCTTGATGGTCACGAGGAAAGTATTTTTCTAAGAAAAGCTCTTTGAACTCCCTCCATTCCATATTCGATACATCATCATCTTCCTTTGTGTTTTGAATCAGCGACCACCACTGATCGGCATCTCCAGTGAGGCGGTAAACTGCCATGACAACCTTCTCCCTTTCACTACTCCCCAAGGCATGGAATATTTTCTCTAAGGAATTTATCCATTGCTCAGCTACTATAGGATTTGTACTCCCATTGAAGGTTGGTTGTTGTTGCCTCATGAAGCGGTCTAACATTGATCCTCCACGTTGCGGATCAGGGTCCTCCATACGAGTAAGGTTATTATTCATAACCTGAGTGAGTTGTCCCAGTATGGTAATAAGTTGATCAGCACCAGTTGTATCTCCAGATCCACAATAATTATCTTGAGTAGGAGGGCAATCCCTACATGGAGTGCGCGCATTGATGCGGTTTCCATTTCTTCCACTAGGCGCCATTTCTAAACAATGGCATAAACTAGATTAGTTTATGAATTAAAATACATAATCCCATACTTATAAAACACTTAACATAAATTGAACTATTTATGGATATAATCCATAATCATAAAAATAAATGTTTCCTTTGAGAAAGTATATACTCATAACCCTTCATAGTTGTTTGTAAAGAAAATTAGAATTATCCTAAGCATATACCCCGGGAGTGTCGTAACCAAGAGTGCATCAAGGCCCATTGTCGTGCACCAGTTCCCGTTCGAGTCTAGCTCAAAGCGGTGTTTTCGGGTTTTACCCCTAGGTACATCTGTTCCAGAGCAGCCTCTACTTGCTCGTATCCAGACAGGGATGTATTGCTCAGAAAACTCACAAAATCTCTACAATAACAAAATTCTAGGAAGTTCTTCTATACTAATCCTTAAAGCCTATCTTTGGGATATGTGCTCTAATCAGAGTTTATCTAAATCTAGCTTCCAAGGTTAGTACTAAACTGCCTCTGATACCAACTGTAACGCCCCGACCCCAGCTACCCAGAGTCGGTGCATTACTTCTTAACATTGGCATGATCACAAAAGATCAAGTCTCGAAAGACCAATTATTTTAGTAGCCTTGGAAACACTAGATACATTTGTAAACGTTACATTACATCATAAAGTGAAAAACAACAATAACAAAGTCTCCATAGTCCACACTCATATCCTCTTCTCACAATCCCTGCAGGTCATTCATAAAATACTTCTTCACATCCTGGAAAATATTAAAATATTGAAAGGGGTGAGCTCAGATGCCCAGTAAGGATAACAATATTGCGGAAGCTTTCATAAATAAACATAAAAATTTAAGGCAATGTATAACTAAAACAAAAGCCTTATTGAACTTGAACATCAACATAATATGGAAAAAGTAAAATGAGATAATGCCATTCACTTCTTCACATGGATATTCTTCTGGTCGAATAATCACATGAAATATCAATAACCACTTTCATAATGAGGGAATGTATAATGCCGGACATTCTGAAACATTTTGTCAAGGCCTCGGCCAAGACGTCTAAAATGATTAAGGCCTCGGCCAAAACCATAAATCAAATTGGGAAAGGGCCTAGGCCAATTCCATGTCTAGTTGTCTCATGAGACCTACCGATGCATCGAGGAGCTATAGCAGGCTCCACCCATCACTTATTAAGTCCAATACATTCCTCATATGAATAGGTTTAAACATATCATAAACCATAACATAATCGTATCACATAAAACATGCATAAAGGAAACATAACATTTCCACATTTCAATCACAAGATATCAATACAACACATTGATATAATAAAAATTCTTTCAAATCCATTTTCAATACCAAAATAAAAGAAAATTATAAGATGGTATTTATTTTTTCATTAAAAAAAAGGTATGGCTTGAAGAGGAAGCCGAAACTCAAATAGTGGTCACGGCGGCGGATAAGTCGTTGTCGCCGCATACATACGACAAAAACATTCCCTTTCATCGTTTAGTAAATGCTTCATATAAAAAAAGATTCCTTTGGAATATACGTAAAAGTCAAAGGGGTTTATACACTGTACAAAAGAAATTTGTGTATAAAACAAAATATGCCTCAACGAATGGAGATTGAGACGAAGTCCCTTAAAAAGATTATTTTTAAATAAAATATATCTATTATGTGTATTCACTATATGTACACATAAATAAAGTATAAATACAATATACGACATAATAATATCATGACATAATTTTAAAGTAGGAGATTAACCCATAGATTGGAAATTGGGTTAAGAAATTCCCTTACCTTGCGTCTTGTCCTGACTTGACCGTTCTTTAAACTCATGAATAATAAACTAGAGTTAATTTATATTTACATAAGAACCTTTTTCATGTTCATTATTCCATTTATATCACTTATTACCATGTTATGAACATTATTTAATTATTTAAGTTAATAACGGTCGTTTTTTCGATCTTTGGTACTTGAGTCAAAAATAAACTTCTTATAATTACAAGTTGTTCATGTGGTGAAATATCCATTATATCCAGAATTATATTCATGATGTATATATCATATATATCATATATATACAGTATATACATTCATTCATAATGTCACGTAACATTTAGAGGTAAGAAATAAAATGCACCGTTCATGGAGACGGTAAGCCGTACGTACGCATGAACGCTACTTTCATTTCTATTTCATATTTAATGGAATGAAATCATAATGATATAAATTTATAATATAATTACAGTATAATATAGTGTATAATACCATTTAATCCACCCTTTATACATCCCACATATTTCATTAACGATTCAAATCACTTAGAGGGGGCAGTAGTCCACACTTCCTAAAATCAAATTATCGTGTTTTACCCATAATGGAAATCATAAAGTATTCCATAAATGAGAAATACAGAAGCATAAGTAAAACATAAACATATTTTATATCATATATAAATATAGTGACATCTTAATGGCCACCTTTGAAGGTGTTATATGACTGTTGAACAATCATCGTTTCGTGAGTCAGAAATTCGCCATCCACAGAAACCGTATGTTCTTTAACCATTAGATGTAGGTGTGTGTAAGTGTAGTTAGAATCCTTCTTATAACAACATCCTAGTATATTGAGGATACTGTTGTTGTTACAAAATAAATTAATAAAAAGATTTTAGGGGGTTGGAGAAGAAAAATAAAACAAAACAACATTAGAGAAGACATTACCTCAAAATCGGGTAACTCTTTTTGATTTGAGCCAAAGGATTCCTTGAGAAGAGTTCTGCCCAAATTGAGGCTTCTAGGAGTAAGAGGGGGACGTTGGGAGAGTATTTGGGCAGCCTTTGGCCGAGCAAAATGGCTTGAAGGTGTGAATAAGGTGGGAGAGGTGGGGGCCTTTTAT
The DNA here is from genome assembly GCA_963277665.1 of Viscum album. Taxonomy (NCBI): domain Eukaryota; kingdom Viridiplantae; phylum Streptophyta; class Magnoliopsida; order Santalales; family Viscaceae; genus Viscum; species Viscum album. The sequence continues at coordinate 875,759,701 of OY728153.1, read as the reverse complement.
AAGTGGAGAGGAGGGGCACTTTTGGAAAGACTGAAATGTTACATTATTTCACAATGATTTTCGGATTCTAAAGGTCCCACACTTATATAATTAGAGGCTAAGGTGATAAGGTTTCGAAATATCCTCATCCAATAGTCTTTGGACAAGTTTAAGCCTTGGATTTTGCATTATCTTCTCATTTTATTTAAATCGTTAAATAATGAGCTCATTGCTGCATCCTAATGATGTCATAAATAATTTAATTTATTTAATGTCTAAAAATTATAAAAAAAATAATATGATGTAGGAAATATTATTATCTTTATAATTAATATTTATAGTCAAAATCTGGACTTGTGTAACCCCACTTAAAAACTGTTTTAGTAAAACAACTCATGTTTGTGTCAATTTAATTTTAACATTAAATAAATATATATTAATGTCATTTTCCAACTAAAGTGGCTCCATGGGGTCCCCAAGTTGACCCATGGGTTGTCTTGGTCGGACATGACTCATACAATATAAGTATGACATGTGTCAAGCTCATCCCATATTATTAAAACATTATTTTTACCTTAAACTACACTAATTACCTCTAATCGCGATTAAGAACTTAAAAGTTACTATTCACCAAAAAATTATTTTAATCTCATTGAACCACATTTTACTTCTTAATGAAAACCATGTATGTTGGATTTTTGAAAATCAAATCACAGAAGTGGTAATATTTCATTTAAACGAAAAATCAGTTATTTAACTACCACTTAGTGGTTTCACTATTCATCAAAAATTAAAGTTTTTCAGAACAAGGGCAAAATTTCACCCTAAGCTATAATTGATATTCCGAATTCAAAAATGATATCTATTTTACAAAATTCCAAACATATAAGTTGCATTAATTAATTTTATAATTAATTCCCGTTGTCACAAGAAATAACGTGTTTTTAAGAAACAATTTATATCAAAAGATTGGCAATTGTTTATGTCCAATTTCAATGTTAAATTAATTCTAATGACCACCATTGGATAAAATGGTAAAAATATATTCTAATTATACTTTAAGGCCACTAAATAGTATAATTTATCACAATAAATTATTTTGATTAAAAAATTTGTTTTAAGTATTTTTCACTATTCATAAAAATTTTGAAGTTCTCCGAAAATTACAAAAAATTCAACATAGGCTAATTTCAATATTAGGAATACAAAAATGAATTCCATTTTGAAATATAAATTTTCTATAATTTCAAAAAGTGGTTACTACTATTCATAACGGCTATTTGATTAGTCGCGGTGTTTTAGAACTCGAACTTGCGTACAATGCAAAATATTGCATTATTGAAAGAGAGGCGTATCGTGGAAGCTCGGGGTGTTACATTCTTCCCTCCTTCAATAAATTGCGTCCTCGCAATTTGAAATTTTTCTTGGAAAATAAAAGGTTGAAAATAGAAAATACCTTTGAGGAAAACCCACATCGGAAATAAGATTAATAAAATTTAGCCTTAATAAGAGGGAAAGGGAAATGAAAAAGTCACCACCCAATTATGATCTCGATTAGGAGAACATTGATGGAAATTAGAGACATATAATTGGAGGAAAAAAGTAAATATTTGTAGGGAGCGATTGAGGTCATCAATCACAATCAACTGTCAAATTGAGGGCCTCAAAGCCTTCAATATATGTTTATTTAAAATAGCATCACTTCAACAAGACATAAGGTATTAGGATAACACATTTTTTTTGTTTTAATATCCCTTTACTAAAGTTTAAGAATTAATTTATTCATTGAATAACAGATAGGTATATATATATTTATGCTTGACAATTAGAGTTTCAACCTTCAACTGACCTTTCACTCAAAAAGATAATAGAACCCAAAAATATTATACTTATCCTAATTTTATAAGGTTCCAAATGATAACTCATACCATTTAGATTAGTAAAATTATTTTGTAATAACCAGGGACTTCCTGTAGGCTAGTGGTAGGAAATAAAGGCATGTCGCACTATGATTGTGGGTTCGATTCCTCCAGCTTTGTCCGACGTGACGGGTTATGCCCCGCCCTGCAGGTTGTCCTTTTTCCTAAAACTATAGTATTATAATATTCCAAAAATAATCTTCAGAAATGCTTTAACCTTAAACAATACTATCCATGGTTCAACTTAATCCATTCCAACCTTAATAGTTATCCAAAATACCTCCGTCCAGACTTTCTCTAAAAGGTCTCTAAATTCCAAAATTAATTGTAACATCAGATTCCCCAAACAAGAAAAGTTTCTCTTATTGTCACATACTAAAAATATGATTACCTTAATCATATTAAAACCTTACTGAAATCAACAAGTACTGCAGTATAATCTATATATATATATCACATTATTCCTATAACCAGAATATAATCCTTGAGTCCAAAAGCACCAATACATTAATTATTCTGCTTCAACTGTAGTCACAGCATAAGATTGGCCTTGATCCCTTGGCCTTTTCTGAGGTAAGTTTCCTTGACACTTAGGACATTCATTTGCATAATGCCCTGTTTCCCTACAATTGTAGCATTCAACTTTGACAGCCTCTTTCTTTCCCTTGCAATCACGAGCCTGGTGACCCTTTTCTCCACATTTATAACAAACTCCCATTCCTTTTAGGCAAGTACCAGGGTGATTCTTCCCACAATTATCACATAATGGAAAATCCTTATTTCCCTTTTTCCCTTTATCTGTCTCTTGTTCCACCGTTCTCTTCTTCTCTTGCTTTACTTTGTTGTCATAAGACTTAGAGAATTCCTTTTCTGTCTTGATAGCACACGAGACAATATCTTCGTATGATGAGAAGGATTGTGATACTAAAGCTCGACGGAGAAATGGTTTTAACCCATCAAAGAAACGATCAATCTTACTCCTTGGGTTATGTATATAATCGGCAGCATGCCTCGCTAACCTTGTAAAGTTATCCTCACACTTTGTGACATTCTCATCCTCCTTCTGCCTCAGACTCAGAAATTGCCTTTCCATATCTGCTCGATGGTCACGAGGAAAGTATTTTTCTAAGAAAAGCTCATTGAACTCCCTCCATTCCATATTCGATACATCATCATCTTCCTTTGTGTTTTGAATCAGCGACCACCACTGATCGGCATCTCCAGTGAGGCGGTAAACTGCCATGACAACCTTCTCCCTTTCACTACTCCCCAAGGCATGGAATATTTTCTCTAAGGAATTTATCCATTGTTCAGCTACTATAGGATTTGTACTCCCATTGAAGTTTGGTGGTTGTTGCCTCATGAAGCGGTCTAACATTGATCCTCCACGTTGTGGATCAGGGTGCTCCATACGAGTAAGGTTATTATTCATAACCTGAGTGAGTTGTCCCAGTATGGTAATAAGTTGATCAGCACCAATTGTATCTCCAGATCCACAATAATTATCTTGAGTAGGAGGGCAATCCCTACATGGAGTGCGCGTATTGATGCGGTTTCCATTTCTTCCACTAGGCGCCATTTCTAAACAATGGCATAAACTAGATTAGTTTATGAATTAAAATACATAATCCCATACTTATAAAACACTTAACATAAATTGAACTATTTATGGATATAATCCATAATCATAAAAAGAAATGTTTCCTTTGAGAAAGTATATACTCATAACCCTTCATAGTGGTTTGTAAAGAAAATGAGAATTATCCTAAGCATATCCCCCAGGAGTGTCGTAACCAAGAGTGCATCAAGGCCCATTGTCGTGCACCAGTTCCCGTTCGAGTCTAGCTCAAAGCGGTGTTTTCGGGTTTTACCCTTAGGTACATCTGTTCCAGAGCCGCCTCTACTTGATCGTATCCAGACAGGGATGTATTGCTCGGAAAACTCACAAAATCTCTACAATAACAAAATTCTAGGAAGTTCTTCTATACTAATCCTCAAAGTCTATCTTTGGGCTATGTGCTCTAATCAGAGTTTATCTAAATCTAGCTTCCAAGGTTAGTACTAAACTGCCTCTGATACCAACTGTAACGCCCCGACCCCAGCTACCCAGAGTCGGTGCATTACTTCGTAACATTGGCATGATCACAAAAGATCAAGTCTCGAAAGACCGATTAGTTTAGTAGCCTTGGAAACACTAGATACATTTGTAAACGTTACATTACATCATAAAGTGAAAAACAACAATAACAAAGTCTCCATAGTCCACACTCATATCCTCTTCTAACAATCCCTGCAGGTCATTCATAAAATACTTCTTCACATCCTGGAAAATATTAAAACATTGAAAGGGGTGAGCTTAGATGCCCAGTAAGGATAACAATATTGCGGAAGCTTTCATAAATAAACATAAAAATTTAAGGCAATGTATAACTAAAACAAAAGCCTTATTGAACTTGAACATCAACATAATATGGCAAAAGTAAAATGAGATAATGCCATTCACTTCTTCACATGGATATTCTACTGGTCGAATAATCACATGAAATATCAATAACCACTTTCATAATGAGGGAATGTATAATGCCGGACATTCTGAAACATTTTGTCAAGGCCTCGGCCAAGACGTCTAAAATGATTAAGGCCTCGGCCAAAACCATAAATCAAATTGGGAAAGGGCCTCGGCAAATTCCATGTCTAGTTGTCTCATGAGACCTACCGATGCATCGAGGAGCTATAGCGGGCTCCACCCATCACTTATTAAGTCCAATACATTCCTCATATGAATAGGTTTAAACATATCATAAACCATAACATAATCGTATCACATAAAACATGCATAAAGGAAACATAACATTTCCACATTTCAATCACAAGATATCAATACAACACATTGATATAATAAAAATGCTTTCAAATCCATTTTCAATACCAAAATAAAATAAAATTATAAGATGGTATTTATTTTTTCATTAAAAAAAGGTATGGCTTGAAGAGGAAGCCGAAACTCAAATAGTGGTCACGGCGGCGGATAAGTCATTGTCGCCGCATACGTACGACAAAAACATTCCCTTTCGTCGTTTAGTAAATGCTTCGTATAAAAAAATATTCCTTTGGAATATACGTAAAAGTCAAAGGGGTTTATACACTGTACAAAAGAAATTTGTGTATAAAACAAAATATGCCTCAACGAATGGAGATTGAGACGAAGTCCCTTAAAAAGATTATTTTTAAAAAAAAATATATCTATTATGTGTATTCACTATATGTACACATAAATAAAGTATAAATACAATATACGACATAATAATATCATGACATAATTTTAAAGTAGGAGATTAACCCAGAGATTGGAAATTGGGTTAAGAAATTCCCTTACCTTGCGTCTTGTCCTGACTCGACCGTTCTTTAAACTCCTGAATAATAAACTAGAGTTAATTTATATTTACTTAAGAAACTTTTTCATGTTCATTATTCCATTTATATCACTTATTACCATGTTGTGAACATTATTTAATTATTTAAGTTAATAACGGTCGTTTTTTCGATCTTTGGTACTTGAGTCAAAAATAAACTTCTTATAATTACAAGTTGTTCATGTGGTGAAATATCCATTATATCCAGAATTATATTCATGATTTATATATCATATATATCGTATATATACAGTATATACATTCATTCATAATGTCACGTAACATTTAGAGGTAAGAAATGAAATGCACCGTTCATGGAGACGGTAAGCTGTACGTACGCATGAACGCTACTTTCATTTCTATTTCGTATTTAATGGAATGAAATCATAATGATATAAATTTATAATATAATTAAAGTATAATATAGTGTATAATACCATTTAATCCATCTTTTATACATCCCACATATGGCATTAACGATTCAAATCACTTAGAGGGGGCAGTAGTCCGCACATCCTAAAATGAAATTATCGTGTTTTACCCATAATGGAAATCATAAAGTATTCCATAAATGAGAAATACAGAAGCATAAGTAAAACATAAACATATTTTATATCATATATAAATATAGTGACATCTTAATGGCCACCTTTGAAGGTGTTATATGAGTGTTGAACAATCATCGTTTCGTGAGGCAGAAATTCGCCATCCACAGAAACCGTATGTTCTTTAACCATTAGATGTAGGTGTGTGAAAGTGTAGTTCGAATCCTTCTTATAACAACATCCTAGTATATTTAGGATACTGGTTTTGTTAAAAAAGAAATGAATAAAAAGAGTTTAGGGGGTTGGAGAAGAAAAATAAAACAAAACAACATTAGAGAAGACATTACCTCAAAATCGGGTAACTCTTTTTGATTTGAGCCAAAGGCTTACTTGAGAAGAGTTCTGCCCAAAGTGAGGCTTCTAGGAGTAAGAGGGTGAAGTTGGGAGAGTATTTGGGCAGAGGTTGGCCGAGCCAAATTGCTTGAAGGTGTGAATAAGGTGGGAGACGTGGGGGCCTTTTATAAGTGGAGAGGAGGGGCACTTTTAGAATGATTGAAATGTTACATTATTTCACAATGCTTTTCGGATTCTAAAGGTCCCACACTTATATAATTCGAGGCTAAGGTGATAAGGTTTCGAAATATCCTCATCCAATAGGCTTTGGACAAGTTTAAGCCTTGGATTTTGCATTATCTTCTCATTTTATTTAAATCGTTAAATAATGAGGTCATCGCTGCATCATAATGATGTCATAAATCATTTAATTTATTTAATGTCTAAAAATTATAAAAAAAATACTATGATGTAGGAAATCTTTTTAGTTTTCTAATTAATATTTATAGTCAAAATTTGGACTTGTGTAACCCCACTTAAAAACAGTTTTAGTAAAACAACTCATGTTTGTGTCAATTTAATTTTAACATTAAATAAATATATATTAATGTCATTTTCCAACTAAAGTGGCTCCATGGGGTCCCCAAGTTGACCCATGGGTTTTCTTGGTCGGTCATGACTCATCCAATAGGAGTAGGACATGTTTCAAGCTCATCCCATATTATTAAAACATTATTTTTACCTTAAACTACACTAATTACCTCTAATCGCGATTAAGAACTTAAAAGTTACTATTCACCAAAAAATTATTTTAATCTCATTGAATCACATTTTACTTCTTAATGACAACCATGTATGTTGGATTTTTGAAAATCCAATCACAGAAGTGGTAATATTTCATTTAAACGAAAAATTAGTTATTTAACTACCACTTAGTGGTTTCACTATTCATCAAAAATTGAAGTTTTTCAGAACAAGGCCAAAATTTCACCCTAAGCTATGATTGATATTCCGAATTCAAAAATGATATCTATTTTACAAAATTCCAAACATATATGTTGCATTAATTAATTTTATAATTAATTCCCGTTGTCACAACAAATAGCGTGTTTTTAAGAAACAATTTATATCAAAAGATTGGCAATTGTTTATGTCCAATTTCAATGTTAAATTAATTCTAATGACCACCATTGGATAAAATGGTAAAAATATATTCTAATTATACTTTAAGGCAACTAAATAGTATAATTTATCACAATAAATTATTTTGATTAAAAAAGTTGTTTTAAGTATTTTTCACTATTCATAAAAATTTTGAAGTTCTCCGAAAATTACAAAAAATTCAATATAGGATAATTTCAATATTAGGAATACAAAAATGAATTCCATTTTGAAATATAAATTTTCTATAATTTCAAAAAGTGGTTACTACTATTCATAACGTCTACTTTGATTAGTCGCGGTGTTTTAGAACTCGAACTTGCGTACAATGAAAGATATTGCATTATTGAAAGAGAGGCGTATCGTGGAAGCTCGGGGTGTTACAACTTTGGATTGTTATAATGGTTTTATCAAGTGTGCAGTCCATATAACTTGGTATTCAAAGGAATCATGGATTCATAGAACCCATAAAATGGAATATTCAATTATGAAAAGATGAGTTAATATGAATTAAATAGATAAAAAATTCATACTCTATGAACCTTCAACTGATCTTGTTTTTTTACTAATATCGGATGATATCTCGGTGTCTAAAAAATTCTTTGACTTCTACTACCTTAACGATATGATCAAGTTGATCAAACACTCCAGAAACAATACCTATGTATTCTTCTTCTTCCATATATTTAATATTTTATTCTTTAGTCTTTAACACTTCTTCCTATCTTTCACATGCACTCTTATTTTCCATTTATGATTTTACATACCAAATAATTTTATATCTTCAGGTTGTGAATCACAGATTCTAAAGTACAGACCATTCATATTGTGACTCCTGTAGTCTAATGTCGGGATTTTCAATGGGTTTTTTGTACCCATAAATAATTCATTGCAACATGGTTATCCCTCCATTTCAAAAATATTTTGTATTTAGGTTATGATTCCCTTTCAAAAATCAGGTAGTGCAACACATATCTTTATTTGAGTAGAGAGGTATAAGACTAGACTAGGTCCACTTTTGACTAAACCAATATAAAAATCCCCATTTCCATTATTTTATTTTTGATAATAACTAACTATTATAATTAACAATTCTAATAAACATAGATATTTAATCCATCTGACTAAAATTTTGAAATGGCCTATTCACCCCATGGAACTTATATCATCATTATTTATAACCTAATAATTGATATCAAAGGTTATTCCCCATTGAATTTTTCTATAATTATAGAGAGTATGATTATATTTTATTATGATAACCTATTTTTATTCCTCATAGTATATGGAAAGGATATTACAGATGGTAGGAGTGAATATAAATGATGCTTGTGTTGAGTCAATAAGGTTTTCCTTATGAATTTTCCATTCCTTCTTGTTTTGAAAATCACAAACACCTTATCTTAAAGAAAAATTGCTTTTATAAGGAAAATGGATTTTATAAGGAAAATCACTTTTGTAAGAAAAAATACCCTTATCATATTTTCATCCATATCTTTCTTAAGTATAAGATTCGGATTAATTTCTATATTCTCGAAATTGATTGAAACTTTGATATGAGGTATTCTATTTTTAGGATCCTAATTCTGGACAAGAACTGTAATAAAGTTTCACTCCGAAATCCAGATGAGAACTGTAATAAAAGTTCATTCCGAACTCCGGATACGAACTCTAATAAAGTTCTACATCAAGTTCAGGATGCGAATCATTATGAAGTTCGACAATTAATTCTCATTACGAATTCTGATGATGAATTCTCATTACAAATTCTGATGGAGAATTTTCATTATGAATTCTGATAAAGAATTCTCATTACGAATTCTGATGATGAATTCTCATTACGAGTTCTGATGAAGAATTCTCATTACGAATTCTGATGACGAACTCTCATGAAGAATTCTCATTCCGAATTCTCATTCTGAATTCATCTATTAAACATAATCTGATCATTCTTGTTTTATACACTCTATATTTATTTTCACTCCGAATTTTCACTCCGAACTTTTGAGTTAGATCTTAAACGATGTCGTACATTCTGTTACACTTGTTTTGTTATAAAACGATGTCATCTATTCTGTTATAAACTAACAGTTGGCTAAGTTACATGTGTACAGGTCCCTCCGAATTTCATGGAAAATATGACCGTTGGAAGAGGGAGTTGACCGTTGGAAGTTTGCCTATAAATAGAAGCTCATTTGAAAGAGATCAAAGCTGCTGAAAGGCTGACTGATATTCGACTCATGTGATTACATGCTTGAAGTGATTTCTAGAGAGAGTGGCTCTTATTAACTCTCAATGCTTCATGTGACTCCGAATGGTGGTGATTACATTCGAGGACTTCTGGGGATAGGAAGACAGAGGTTCCGACTACCTTGAAGTTGAGGGATTCCTTGCAGAGGAAGACAGAGGTTGCCAACTACCTTGAAGTTGAGGGCTTGCGGGGATAGCAAGACAGAGACACTCCGATCTTCGTATCGAGGGCTTACCCTGGTGTGGGTAAGACAGACTTGCATGAAAGTATAAATTAAGGGACCTTTATCCAATGTTGTTGGATACCCTTCTCTTTGGGTTAAAAGACTTAAATCTTGTTACATGTAGTTTTAATACTTGTTTATTTCCGCTGCATTTTGTATTATTAGGAAAGTATAACTTTCTTATACTCCCTTACTTGTACTCTGTTTCATTTAGATTCTATATGCTTTAAGGTAGAATCTCATATTGTAATCTTTTGTTAAGTTTCAATTTCCGGAACCATATTTCTGGAACCTACTTTTGGAATCTCTATACAAGTTTTCATTTGATGTTAGAGGTGTTGTGAATTTGATTAAGTTTAAATTTGTTAAACTTATCCCTTTCCTTTACTTAACGAAAACATAGTTATTCATAACTAACTTTAAAGGTTCCAAAGGAATGTTTAAAGTATACAATTCACCCCCCCCCCCTCTTGTAAATTGAGCATCACCATCATTATTTCGATCCTACAATTGGTATTAGGGAAGGTCTCTGAAATACTTATATTCACGAATAAGTTTTTCTTGCTCACTTTTCCATTCCTAACTTTCCCATTCCGAACTTTCTCATTCCGAACTTTGTGATTCCAAACTTTTGCTACTAACAAGTTTGTGTGCGAAGGTTATTTTTGGAATGGCGGGAATTAATGTTGGTTCAATTGTTAATCTAAATCCTACAAGACCACCAATATTTTATGGTAATGATTATGAGTACTGGAGAGATCGAATGAAGACTTTTGTTATCAATACTGGAGTAGACAATTTTGTTATGCTTACTTGTGATTATAAAATTCCCGATAAGGAAGTTAGAACTTTCACTAACCAGGAAAAGAAAGAATATCAACTCAACTATAAGGTACGCAATAATTTACTATGTTCAATGACTAAAAATATATATAGCCAAATTTCTTCTTGTGAAGCAGCTAATTGTATCTGGAAGAAGTTAGAGGTTACACACTTTGGAACTTATAAGGTGATTGAGACTAGGAGAGCTATGCTTAGAACTGAATATCATGGCTTCAACTTTCCTTATGGTGAACCAATATGAAAAGTTCAACAGAGATTTATGACAATCATCAACAGCTTATAGTCTATGGGAGAGAAAGGTTTAGATGATGAAGCTCTTGTGGATAAGATAATTGATATCATGCCCAATGAGTGGGAATCCAAAAGAATAGCTGTAGATGAGAACAGGAAAGTGACTCAAATTTCTCTTGATGAGTTATTTGGAACTCTTCTCCAACATGAAACCAGAATGAAGAGAGATGTTGACAACATCAAAAAGAAAAATGGAAATGGTACTGTTTCTTTTACAACAACATCAAATCATATGAAAGCTAAGACTCATGAGAGAGTAACCAAATCCATGTCTAAGAAGATGATAGTTCAATCAGATTCTAGTGAGAGTGAAATATCAGAAAATGAATTAGAAAATCTTGCTCGTAGGATGAAAAAGATTGCTAGCCAGAGAAATATCCAATCCAAGTATAAGAAAAAAGGAAAGGAAAGATAAGAAAGATGGAGAAGTTACTTGTTATGAATTCTAGAGAGTTGGACATATTAGAACAGATTTCCCTATGCCCAAAAAGAAAGAAAGGAAAGAAAGACATTCAGACAGGAATAGAAAGAAGTATTATAAAGCAAAAGCTAAGAAAGTTCTGAAAGCTAATGACACATGGAGTGCCAGTGGTGGTGACTCTTCAGATGAATCTTCTGATTATGAATCTTCAGGATAGAAGAATCTTGTTCCTATAGCCAGATTACCTATTGATAATCATTTTTTTATGGATAAGGTACGAAATGATGAATCACTAACCAATGATTCTTTAAATTCTAATGATAGTAAGTATTATAACTCTTCTGATGAAGAATCTTCTTCTGATGAAGAAAATACTTTACCTACTTATGAAGAAGTCTCTAGGTTTGCTGAACTTCATGAGATTGAGAATTCCAAACTCAATAAAAAACTTGATAAGGTAAACTCTAAGAATTCTATTCTTACAAAAGAGATATCAGATCTTTCTAAAGATCTTGATAAGAAAAATTCTGATTTTGAAAATACTTCAAAAAATCTTGATGAAGCAAGTTCTAAGAAGAACAAACTTTCTAAAGAATTAGAAAAAGTAACTTCTAAGAAAAATGTTTTCGAGCCTAACTCTAGTTCTAAAACTAGTGATTTTGAGGATAAAAAATTGGTTGTAAAACTCAAGTTCGAAATTTTTTCCTTAAAGAAGTGTTTATCATACTTTACCCATGGTAAGGAAAATTTTGATAAAATGTATTCCCAAATACGACCTTTAAGAAATAAATCTGGATTTGGTTATACCCATGCAAAACCAGTTTTTAGTAACAATTATTTTGTTCCTCAAAGTGCCCCATTTTGTACCAAGTGTCAATTTGGTGGTCACTGGGCAAAGAGTTGTTCCTTAAACAAAACCCAATCCTTAGGATTTCACAAAGCTTACTTCTCTAAGAAAATGTGGGTTCCTAAAATTTTATTATCTGGAAATCTCGGATCCAAACAAGTTTGGATACCGAAAGTCTAATTTTCTTCTTGATTTCAGGAAAATAAAGAGAGTACCAGCAACAATACATGGTACATGGGTAGTGGATATTCCCAGCACATGACTGGTAAAAAAAGCTATTTTGAAAAGATTATCAAAACGAAAGGAGGAAAGGTAAATTTTGGAGATAATGCTAAGGGTGAGATTGTTGGTATTGGTAATATTTTTTTTCTTGGTAAAACTTTAATTTCAAATGTTCTTTTTGTTAAGGGTCTTAAGCACAACCTCATTAGCATAAGTCAGTTATGTGATGAAGGTTACCATGTAAATTTTAGGAATGATAAGTGCTTAGTTCACAATTCCAAGGAAGAATTTATTCTCTCAGCCAATAGGCAAGAGAATGTGTACACCTTAAACTTAGAAGATCTTAGAAGCCAATATTTACCTTTCCTTAGTGCAATGGAAGATCATTCCTAGTTATGGCATAGAAGACTAGGTCACTGTAATCTTAGGAATCTATGTAAACTCTCTAAGAAAAACTAGTTAAGGATCTACCGGAGCTTATATTTGATTCTTCTAAAGTTTGTGATACTTGTCAATATGGAAAGCAACATAAATCTAGTTTTAAATCAATTTGTGAAGTCTCAACAATTGATGCATTACAGTTAGTGCACATGGATCTTTTTGGTCCAACACAAACTGGAAGTATTGGAGGCAAATACTATGTGTTTTTTCTAGTTGATAATTACACTATATTTACTTGGGTTTATTTTCTAGCAAAAAATCTGAAGATTTTTCTTATTTCAAAAGTTTTAGAGCTCAGGTTACAAATGAGAAAAACCTTCCATTGAAAACTATTCATAGTGATCATGGAGGAGAATTTTAAAATTCTGATTTTGAAACTTTTTGTAGTAAAAAAGGCATTACTCTCAATTTTTCAGCACCTATAACTCCTAAACAAAATGGTGTAGTTGAAAGAAGAAATAGAATTCTTAAAGAAATAACTAGAAACATGTTGAGTGAATATTCTATAGCTAGAAATTTCTGGGCTGAAGTTGTAAGTACTGCTTGCTATACTATAAATCAAGTTTTGATTAGACCTTTTCTTAATAAAACTGATTATGAGTTATGGAATGGTAGAAAACCAAGACTATCCTAATTCAAGGTTTTTGGTTGAAATTTATTCATTTTGAATACTAAAGATAACTTACATAAATTCACACATAAATCTGATGAAGGGATTTTCTTAGGTTATTCCACAACTTTTAAGGCTTATAGAGTTTTCGATAAAAACACTTGTACTGTTGAAGAAACAGTACATGTAAAATTTGATGAGTCTGATCCTTTTGTTTTTAAACCATCCCAACCTACATCCTCGTATGTGTTTTCAAAAACTGATTATCAACCTTTGATAGAAGAACCTTCTGATAAGGATAATGTTCAAGAAGATATTACTGAAACATTTACCCCAGAAGACTTTCTACCCTATGTTGATGAACATGCTTTTCAAAACCCAAATCAGGCGTTTCTTAAGAATCATCCCAGTGATAGTATCATTGGCGATGTAAATCAATCTGTAAGGACTATAAGTTCCTTAAGAAATGAAGTATAACATCTAGCATTTCTTTCCCAATTAGAACCTAAAAGCACTGATGTAGCTTTAGGTGATGATGATTGGATCAAAGCCATGCAAGATGAACTAAATGAATTCGAAAGGAATAAAGTCTGGACTTTGGTTGAAAGAACTAAGGAAACTTCTTTAATTGGAGTCAAATGGGTTTTCAGAAATAAATGTGATGAAAATGGTGTCATAGTAAGAAATAAAGCTAGACTTGTTGCTAAAGGCTATAATCAGCAAGAGGGAATAGACTATGAAGAAACCTATGATCCAATATCTAGACTTGAATCTATCCGTATTCTACTTGCCGTTGCAGCTCTCTTTAATTTCAAACATTTCCAAATGGATGTGAAATGTGCTTTTCCTAACGGTTATGTTCAAGAGAAAGTTTTTGTTGAACAACCTCCTGGCTTTGAAGATACAAAACATCCTGATTATTTTTTTTGACTTACCAAAGCTTTATATGGCCTTAAACAAGCCCCACGAGCATGGTATAATAGACTTACTGAATTTTTGCTTCAAAATAACTATGTTAAGGGAAATGCAGATCCAACCCTTTTTAAAAAGAAAGATAAGAAAAATGTTTTGATTGTTCAAATTTATGTTGATGACATCATATTTGGTTCAACTCAGCAATCTTTGACCGACACGTTTGCAAGTCTAATGAAATCTGAGTTTGAAATGAGTATGATGGGTGAGTTAACATTTTTCCTTGGTTTTCAAATTTCTCAAAAACCAGAAGGAATCTACATATCTCAACATAAGTATATTAAAGATCCTCTTAAAAAGTATGGTTATGACAACACTAAGAGTATAAGTACACCCATTGGTACCTCAAACTCTTTAGATCATGATGAAGCTAGGAAACCAGTAGATCAAACATCTTTTAGAGGTATGATAGGAAGTTTACTTTACTTAATATCTAGTCGACCAAACTTAATGTTTTCAGTATGCTTAGGTGCAAGATATCAATCAAATCCTAAGGAATCTCACTTAAAGGCAGTAAAAAGATTTTTTCACTACCTTAAGGGAACCATAGATCTAGGATTATTTTATACATCTAGAAATGATTTTATCCTAAAAATCTTTTCTGATGCTGAATTTGGTGGATGTAGGATGGATAGAAAAAGTACATCCGGAACTTTTCATTTCTTAGGAGATTCATTAGTTTCTTGGTCTTGCAAGAAGCAACATTCTGTAGCACTCTCCACTGCTGAAGCTGAATATGTAGCAGCTGGAAGTTGTTGTGCTCAAGTGTTGTGGATGCAACACACACTCACAGACTATGGCTTGAGTTTTACTAAAACTCAAATTTTGTGTGATAACACAAGTTCCATTTCCCTCAGTAATAACCCTGCACATCACTCCCGTGCAAAACACATAGATATTAGGCATCACTTTCTTAGGGATCACACACTTAAAGGAGATATTATTCTTCAATTTATTGGAACACAAGATCAAATTACTGATATTTTCACAAAATCTTTGCCTTCTGATAGATTTGAATACATTAAACAGAAGTTAGGAATGATAACAGTAAGGTAATATTTCCTAATTAAATTTCTGTTGGAAGAATCTCCTTACAGCAATAAACTCCTTTTCATAGCGGGAGTACATTTGATTTTTTACATTTACAAAGTTTTTCAAAATTTGTTTTCAAACTTTTCGGAATAACAATTCCGGAATAGAATATCCAGAACTAAAATTTTCCAGAATGGATATTTTCATATAGAAAACTTCTGGAATGGAAATGTTCGTATTGAAAACAGCTGAAATGGAAACTTTCGTACTAGTATTTTCATAACGGTATTTTCATACCGAATCTTTCATAATGAGTTTTTTTTAATTCTGGAATGAAATTTTCGTACTAAGTTTTTCCTTACTAAGTTTGTTTTTCGTACTGAGTTTTCCGTACTGAGTTTATTTTTCGTAATGAGTTTTGCGAACTATTTCATAGTAAAGAATTTTTTTCGTTGTTTTCGTAAAAATGTTACCAATTACAAATAATCCTCCTAAGCCAATCCGAAAGGTATGATTTCCTTACTCAAGTTTTCGTAGTCATACTTTACTTGCTGGAATTTACTTATATTTTGTTTTCGGTTTTCTTAATTATTTGTTTTAATAAAAAACCTCAAAATATAGGATTCAGGAGAGTTGGTTTTTAACCATCAGATCTGATCTCAGCTTATCACAACCGTTCGATCAACCGTGGAAGTTGAACCGTTTTTTCGTTGCCTATATAAAGGGGACCCCAAACGTTGTCCCACATCGGTTTTCAAGCTCCAGCATCTCGAAGCTTTGCCTCTCTGTTTTAAGACCATTCCGAACCTCGGCTTTTTCTGTTCCGAACTTCTCATAGGTCTTCAAATCTGAATGTCTGTGGAAGCATCTTCTCAAGACATGTCTTCTTCTAAGCCGATTTCAAAGTGGTTAGTATATAGAGAGAGGTTGGATCAACCAGATTTCTTCAACAAGTACGACTCTCTTATTTCCAAATATATCAAGCTTAATGGTTGGGAAGATGTTGCGGTGTCAAAACCCGAGAACCAAGATGAAGTGTTTTCAAACTTACTTGTTGAATTCTATGAAACAGTTTATTTTCTTAATGAAGATGGAAAGGAGAAATTGTCTTTTAAGCCTTATGGTAAGACTTATAAGCTTTCATATGCCAAGGCAGCTAGCTTGGTAGTGCTAAATAATGAAGGTGAAACTGAGTTTATTTCTCATGTGTTGCCGGATTCTAAGGGTAGCTTCGACAAGGAAAAAGCCTTTTAAACTCTCGGACTAGCTGATGACAAGGCTCCAAAGATTGCAAGTTTATCTACAAATTTTGGATTCTAGAGTTATGGGTACATGGTCTTATCGTACCGAGGAAGGGTGACAAAGATAGTCTGAAGAAGAGTGAGATCTACATCCTATATTTTCTGATAAATCTAAGGAAGTTTAATTTGATGAAGCACATTCTTATCACTCTTGAGAATTTGAAGAAAGGGAATCTGAGAGCTCAGATTATAATGTATCTAGCAATCCTCTCGAAGTTGATAGTTCGGTTCCTTGAGTCTTTCAAGGAGTCTTGCAAATCTAAGCCAAGAGTTTGCAAGATTATCCTGGTGAGTGATGGTACACTCAAAAGGATGGATGTAGCTTTTGACAAGGAGTCTGGACAGTTTATTGATCTACCTACTCAAGAATAAACCATTCCGAAATTTGCTGAACCGAAATCCTCTAAGCCAGTAAGGAAGAGAAAACTGAAAGAAGTGGAAGTAGAATCCGAGGATCCCATGTCTAAGGAACTTCATTCCGCACCTCCAAAACCAAAGAAGAAGAAATCTTACCCAGATGAGGTTGTTTCTAAATGGAGGGAGATGAAAGAGAAGAGAGTGCAAGGAGAGCCTCAGTTTGGCTTGGACCCTACGGAGGCTAAGGCCTTGAAGGAAAGAACTGCTGATGAGTTAGAAAAACTAGCAAAAGAAAAGAAACTCAATAAGAAGATGTATGAGGCTGAGGTAGCTCAGGCTTTGTTAAAATTCAATGAGATGGTTTCTGCGAACATTCCTATTCCGAGATCTTTTTCATTGGAATATATACCTGAGACTCCAGGAAGAGTGTTTATTGCTCCGGAAGAGGCAGTAGCTAAGCCTATTGAGCAAGGTGAGAAAGTTGAGCAAATGGAAGAAGAAGAAGATGTTGCTGAAGGAAGTGGTGAAACCGGAGATGTGTTAAAACAAGTAGATGATTATAAGGGGACACCATCAGAACACTTATCGCTCCGAACTTTAGAAGCTGAATCTTTGAAGCTAGTTACTCCAGCAATGGAAGAAGAGAAAAGAGAAGAAGAAGTAGCTTATCATGGAGAAGAAGAACAACTTTTACATGATATTACTCAGATGTAAAATGTAGAGTTTGGTGTTCAGGAAGTTGCTGATGAGGAAGATAATGTTGTCCAAGTCTCTGATAGTGAAAAGAAAACTCCAGAACAAGATTCTATTCCGAAAAAAGTCAAGGGAAAGCAAATTCTTGATGATACTCCCAGTTCAGTAGTGGTGAAGAGAAAAGAAGTTGGTAGTTCTTCAAAGAGAAAGCTTGACCTTGTTGAAGAAGAAAATTCTCTAAGCAAAGTTTCGGATTTGGAGTCATCTTCGTTGGGGCATGACTTTGTTGTTCATTCTTTAAAAAAGTTGGTGGGAACTATTCCACCTTTCTCAAGTATTGACTGAAGATTCCAGATGCTCCAACATGCTTTGAATCAGAAAATAGACTCTATGTCTATGGTTATGGACAAGTGCGTTGAGATTTATGCTCAGTTCAAAACCTTTTTTGTTGGCTACGAAGCTCATATAAAATATTGCAAGAGGATGAAAAATTGGTTTAAGAAGACTGTATAAGAGATGAGGCTATTCGACAAATTTCAAGACAATGTTAAAGATGCTTTTGAGACTGAGGACAGGAAGATAAATGAGCTGACTTTTCCCTTTGAAGAGAAGCTGACAGATGAAAAGAACTTCCGGATTCAAGATGTCAGAGATCTGAATGGGAAGCTAAATTCTGTCTCTCAAAACTAGAATTTTGAAAGAGATCATCGGATTGAGTTTCAAGAGAAATTGAAGGCTCAGGAAGAAAAGATCAAAGCTCAGGAAGAAAAGCTTCAAGCCCAGGGTGAAAATATTTAAGCTCAATCTGCAAGAATAGTGGTCTTAGAGAAGCAAGCTGAAGAAGATCATAAAGACTTAAATAAGATAAAGACTATTCTAAAGGGTCTCATGGAAAAGGAAAAAGATCCCAAATAGATAGATCTGATATTTTGTTGTAATTTAACTCTTTTGTTGTTGAAATTTTCAATCTTAATAATGTTTTTGTGCTTGCTCGTTTCTTTTTGTTGTTATTACTAATCTTTCAGGTACTTTGTTATTTTTTCCATTCCCTTGAATTCTTTTTGAAAATCACAAAGGGGGAGAAGGAAAAGAACTCTAATGAAAGGGAAAAAGAATCCTAACAAAGGGTGAGAAAGAAAACAAACTCTTATAAGAGTTTATCTAAGGGGGAGTTTTTTATTAAATAAGTCTTTCTTATTCGTAATGAAGTGTCACTCCGGAAATCTAGAATACGATCCTTAGAGTTTCAAAACCTAAGGGGGAGTTAGTCGTATTCATCAATATCCTTAAAGCAAAGGGAGATAAGCCTTAATGTTTTTCTTTCTTCTTAAAATTTCTTTTTCAAGGATTTTTGTGCTTTCCAAAAAGGGGGAGATTGTTGATTCAATAAGGTTTTCCTTAAGACTTTTCCATTCTTTATTTTTTTGAAAATCACAAACACCTTATCTTTAAGAAAAATTGCTTTTATAAGAAAAATCGCTTTTATAAGGAAAATCGCTTTTGTAAGAAAAAATACCCTTATCATATTTTCATATATATCTTTCTTAAGTATAAGATTAGGATTCATTTCTATATTCTCTGAATTGTTTGAAACTTTGATATGAGGTATTCTGTTTTTAGAATCCGAATTCTAGACAAGAACTGTAATAAAGTTTCACTCCGAAATCTAGATGAGAACTGTAATAAAGATTCATTCCGAACTCCGGATACGAACTCTAATTAAGTTCTACATCAAATTCAGGATGTGAATCCTTATGAAGTTCGACAACTAATTCTCATTACGAATTCTGATGATGAATTCTCATTACGAATTCTGATGAAGAATTCTCATTACGAATTCTGATAAAGAATTCTCATTATGAATTCTGATGATGAATTCTCATTACGAGTTCTGATGATGAATTCTCATTACGAATTCTGATGACGAACTCTCATGATGAATTCTCATTCCGAATTCTCATTCTGAATTCATTTATTAAACAGAATCTGATCATCTTTAATTTATACACTCTAAATTTATTTTCACTCCGAATTTTCCCTCCGAACTTTTGAGTTAGATCGTAAACGATGTCGTCCATTCTGTTACACATGTTTTGTTATAAAACGATGACGCCTATTCTGTTATAGACTAACCGTTGGCTAAGTTACATGTGTATAGGCCCCTCTTAATTTCATGGAAAACATGACCGTTGGAAGTTTGCCTATAAATAGGAGCTCATTTGAAAGAGATCGAATCTGCTGAAAGGCTGACTGATCTTTGACTCATGTGATTACATGCTTGAAGTGATTTGTAAAGAGAGAGGCTCTTATTAACTCTCAAAGCTTCGTGCGACTCCGAATGTTGGTGATTACATTCGAGGACTTCCAGGGATAGGAAGACAGAGGTGCCGACTACCTTGAAGTTGAGGGCTTCCTTGCTGAGGAAGACAGAGGTTCCCAACTACATTGAAGTTGAGGGCTTGCGGGGATAGCAAGACAGAGACACTCCGATCTTCGTATCGAGGGCTTACCATAGTGTGGGTAAGATAGACTTTCTTGAAAGTATAAATCAAGGGATCTTTATCCAGGGTTGTTGGATACCCTTCTCTTTGGGTTAAAAGAATTATATCTTGTTACTTGTAGTTTTACTACTTGTTTATTTCCACTGCATTTTGTATTATACGGAAAGTATAACTTTCTTATACTCCCTTACTTGTACTCTGTTTCATTTAGATTCTATACGCTTTAAGGTAGAATCTCATATTGTAATCTTTTGTTAAGTTTCAATTTCCAGAACCTACTTTCGGAATCTCTTTCCAATTTTTCATTTGATATTAGAGGTGTTGTGAATTTTTTTAAGTTTAACTTTGTTAAACTTAGCCGTTTCCATTACTTAAGGGAAACATAGTTATTCACAACTAACTTTAAAGGTTCCAAAGGAATTTTTATAGTATACAATTCACCCCCCCCCCCCCCCCCCCCCCCACCCCTCTTGTAAATTGAGCATCTACATCATTATTTTGATCCTACAGCTTGGATTCACCAGAAGACACCATAAATTCATGGAGATGATTATAGAATCAGAATATCCCAGATGGAGGAAAAACTCAAAAAATTACATATAGAAAAATAGTCTATCATTGACAAACATACATACTACCAAAATATGACCTAAATACACTATATAAAAACAATGATACTAATATGTTTTAAATTACAATGTTTTTAATATTTTTTATTGTGATATTAACAGAATTGTTTTTAGTCATGTGTCTTCTTGTATAACAACACATGATATTTGAAATATTATACAAGTCACTCACCATGGACAAGAAAAATTGATATGAACTAAGCTTGGAATGCTTTGAGATGAGTACCGATACTTTAATATGGGAGAAGATGAAATAATAAATCAAATGTTAAACCAATTCGCACACATTGTGATTGGAATGAATTCACATGGAGATGATTTGGAAAACCATGTTATTATTGAAAAAACCCAATTAGAACTACCTATGAAATTTAATACAAAGAAGGTTTTTATTCATCTAATCAATAACATTAGAGAGTACACTCTGTATGAATTAATTAAATCACTACTAAAATATACATTAGAATTAAAGAACATATCCATATAGGAGACAAAAATTAAAAGGTTTAACATTTAAATCTGTAAATGTTATTTCTAATGAATCGTATGATTCTAAACACCAGGATAGTAAAAAATAATATATAGATCATATTTTAACAGGAGTTTACAAATGAATTAAAAAGAAAAGATTCAATAACCAATTTAAAAGAAACCCCCTAATGTTAAAAAATATATGTATGATGATAAATGTAATATTAATTATAATACATTAGATGTGAGATTTTTCAAGTGTTTGAGGAAAGGGTATATCAAGCCTAATATTTCAAAATTAAAAAATAATGAGAAATAAAAAAATAAAGTAATTGACATATAATTAGAGTCATACTGGAAAATCTGATTTTAGTGAAGAATTTGAAAAAGAATCAGAAACTTATGCTTCATGGATTCACTGGATATGGTTACTGATGATGGATTTTTTTTAGAATGTTCTAATTCTGATAATTTGAATGTTCCAAAATTAAATTGAGAATCTGAAATATTAATAAAATATATTTTCAAAGAAACTAATTTATTTAATAAGATTAAATAACATAATGAAAAAGTTATTTTTAAAAATAATGTTCTAATATAGGATAATGAAAAATTAATAAATAATACTTCTGATTCACATTCTATAGTTTATAATAATTCAAAACATAGTCTATATTTGATTAAAATTTTTAAAATGAACCTGATAGTCTTAAAAAAAATTCCTTATTTTATTCATGCTTGTGCACAATATCATATGAGGATTTCTCGAAATAAAATGAATAAAAATAATGATGGTATTGGATATGGTAGGGGGAAACCTCAAATGTATAGAAATAATTTCTTTTAATGTAAAAAATGGATTTACTTCCACTATTACATGTTTTAAATGTGGAATGAATGTATAATATGAAAATGATTGTTATCTTAGATTCAAAAAATCATTTGGATGTAAGAAAACTCATATTTTTTAATCTTTATTATCTAAATTACCTTTAAATTCTTATTTAAAACCTATATGTATACCTAAAATTTTTATTTCTAATATGATTGGACCCAAATTATTTTGGTACTAAAATATTAAAGTAATTTTTTTAAAATATGCTTTGGATCTCTCGAGAATGACATTTGGTACATCAAAAGTGGATTCTTTCAGAATATGGCCAGATACCCATTAATGTTAACCACTTAAAACAAATGTGATGGAGGTAATTTTTCATAGGGAGACAATTCCAAATACAAGGTAGATGATTTTGGTAATGTTGGTTTTCTAATTCTACTTTAATTTCTAATGTTTTTTTATATTGATGTTTCAAACATAATTTAATTAGTATATATCAATTATTTGATGATGGGATGGATGTTAAATTTTAAAATGATAGGTGTTTAGTTTTTAAGGCTGATTATTTATTATCTTTTTCTAATTGAAATAAATGTTTTGTATTATTTATTTTTCTAAAATTACTATTCACCATGTTTAGTGTTTGGATGGTTTGAAGAATGATATAATTCTTTAGAATCAATGGTTAGGTCATGTTAATTGCATAATTTTACATAAAAATTCTAAACAAGATATTGTGATATAATTACCAACCATAAATAAAGAACAAACTCATGTTTTTTATGCTTGTATGAAATGAGAACAACGTAAAGTTTCTTTGTGACCTATCAATAAGATAAGTACTAATAAACTTTTATAGTTAGAACATATTTTTCTATTTGTTCCTACTTAAATCTCTAGTCTTTGAGAATATAAATATACAGTAATTATGTTTAACGATTATAGTATATTTACATGGGTTTAGTTTCTTACTCATAAAAATGAAATTTTATCTAGATTTTTTCTTTTTGTAACCTAGATCAAAATGAAAATGGTTCTATGATTATTTATATTCTTAGTTATAAAAAATATTAATTTCATTATTTATTTTAAAAAACTATTAAAATAGTGGTAATTTTCATAATTTTTGTTCTCTTGGAAAATCACAACAAAATTGTGTTGTAGAACTGAAAAATATAAATATTATTTAAATGGAATAAACTATATTTATTGAATATAATTTTCTTATATATTATTAGATTTAATTTATTTTTTCTAATTATTAAACTTAAATGGGAATTATTTTTAGACCAATATTAAATAAATTTTTCATATAAATTTTTTAAAAATAAAACTCCAAAATTTTGTTATTTTATAATTTTTGGTTATAAAATTTTTATTTTAAATTTGAAGGATAATTTAGATATATTTAATATGAAATTTTATTAAGGTATTTTTATGTTTATTAAAATCAGATTAATTATTATAGAAATTATAAAAAAATAACTATGGTTAATAAAGAATCTTTACATGTCTTGTTTCATGAAAATACTGTAAAATCAATTCCTGATTCTTATGATTTTGTTGATGAGTTTACATATTTTAATTTTTTTAAAGAAAAACCTAAAGAAAATGATGAATCAATTGAGGGGAGAATAACCCTTCTCGAGATAATCTTAAATCATGGAAGAATAATAGAGATCATCTTGTTTTAAATATTATTGGTAATATTGATTCTGGTATTACAACTACAAATTTTGATTTAAATTTTTTTACCAATTCAATATTGACTTTGGATTTTTCATATAATAATGTTAATGATGCTTTAAAATATAGTAACTAGATTTTTTCAATGGAAAATGATCTTAATAAATTTTTTATAAATAATTTATAGTCTTTATTAGAATTTCTTAAGGATAATCAGGTAATCTGAACTAAATGGATCTTTATAAACAAGATGGATGGATCTAGAGATATTGTCAGAAACAAAACCATACTTTTTTCCCATATTTACTCTCAATAAGGTATTATAGACTATGAAGATTCATTTGTTATTGTTTCCAGGATAGAGTTAATTAGAATATTGTTATATATTTATTATTTGATGGCATTAAATTATATAAAATAGATGTTAGATGTTCTTTATTAAATAAATTTATAATTGAAAATGTTTATGTGTCTCAACACCATATTTTTTGGTTCTTCTTATCAAATGCTTTGAAATTATTTTTATACTTTGACATCATCTGCTTTTGACATGAGTTTAATGGGAGAATTAAATTTCTTTCATGGAATACAAATTTCTCAAAGAAAAGTTGGATTTTTTCAAAATACATTTATGTATTATAAAGATTTTGTTAAAAGGATTAGTCTTGATTATTATAAATATATGGGAACATTTATGAGTACTAGTTCTAAATTGTATGTTGATGCATCTAGATAATATGTTTGATATTATATTTTATAGAGGAATGATAAGTAGCTTATATTATTTAAATGAATCTAAACCCAATATCATGTTTAGTTTTTTTAAGTTCTATATTTCAATTTGGTTTTAAAGTGACAAATTTTAATGTTGTGAAAATAATAATTAGATATGTTAAAGGAACAGTTAATTCTAGTATGTTTTATTCAACGTATAATTATTTTTCATTAATATCGTATTCTGATTATGAATTTGGAGGTTATAAAATTGACAGAGAATAACATTATTTATGTTTCATTTTCATGGATAATGTTTTATTTCTTAGTCGTCAAAGAAGAAATTATCTATTATTTTGTTTACTTCAGAAGTTGAGTATATTTTTGCTGGTAGTTTTTGTGCCCAATGTTTATGTACTAAGAAAAAATTATGTTATTTTGGTATATATTTTGATAAATTTCCTATTTATTGTTATAATAAATCTGCAATATATATTTATAATAATCCATTACAGCATTATATAACAAAGAGTATCGGTGTTAGATTTCATTTTATTAGAGATCGTGTCAATAATGGTGACATTTTTATAGATTTTATCCCTACTCAAAATCAATATGAAGATATTTCACTACCCCTTAATAATTTTCTCAATTTTAAAAACATAAATTTAACATTCACATGTTCTAATATTAATAAGTTTTTTATATTAATGTGTTTTGGGGGACTTTTAGAATGATTATATACCTAACTTTTCATATTTTATTTCAATATGTAATATATATTATCCATTTATCATATTATTATCATTATTTTTAGTTAATATTTTCTCATTATATGAATATTTTAAAACTTATCATGCATCTTATATGACGTTAACTTACTGCTTGACTCTTTATTTTTTATAAAATATTATTTCTTAGAGAATTTCCCATTATTTTTTTGAAACATTATCTTAAAAATTATTCTCAAGGAATTTTTTTCTATGTTTTAAAAGTGTATAACATTATCATGGATTTTTGTTAAATGTTTAGTTTTTAAAAAATTCTATCATTTTTTTTACTTACAAAAAAGGTAGAATTGTTTTGGTTCTTGATTTTAAGTTTTGTAATCAAACAAAAAATGAGATATTTTTTTTGCATATGCCTATATGTATTTTTTTAATACAACTCCTCTAATATTTTCTTAATATTATAATATCTTTTAATGTTTATTTGTGTTCAATTAAATGTTTTAATATTTTTATATATTGTATATTTTTTAGTTATTTATTTAAACTATACTTAATCATTATTATATCATAATATTTTGTTACTTATAAGTAATTTAGATTTCGCGTTTTTATTCTTCATAACATGTTATAAAAGTTATATTTCATGTTCCTAGGATAAATATGTCATTTGGTACTTTAAAATATCAATTATATATGTTTCATACAATTCCATACATAAAAAATTCATTATAAACCATGTATCCCCTTTGTTAGCCTCTTAGCCAGTTAATTATTCATGTAACCAATTATGAAATCCACATAGCCGATTTTCGAGTTAAAGTTTCCAATATATTTTGAAATTACATAGAGCTAAATAAAATGAAATTGAGTTATTATTATTTTTAAATATAATAAGGTTTATTACATTTTACTAGATTAAATCAACTTCTGAATCGATATCTTTCAAGTTTTAAATTAGATCAAAATCCACTTCATGTTTTCTTTCTGATTTATTCTATTTTACCAAAATCTTTTGCGTATGTATTTTTATAACAACTTGATTTTTATAAATATATATAAGGTTATTCTTATTTATCAATAAATTTAATGAATTTTTATAAATACAAGTCAAAATATCCAAAATATAATTTTTTTATCAAGGTTCTTCTTAGCAATAAAATTATGAAATGCAATCTATTTTCAAATTTCTGAAATTCACTTATGTCTTATAATTTCCTACATGAGAAATTATCACACATAATAAAAAAATTTCCCTGATTAATCTATTATTTGATTCACAAATGTGATCATTTTTCCTATGTTGAAATCCATTATGTGTCTAATTCACATACACAAAGAAAAACTCCTATGTGAGGAATTCAGATTTGTAAAATTTCATTATGTGATGAATTGCCTATGTAGACTTCCATTTTGTAAGATTCTAACTTACTAAATATCTTTCGATATTTTCCTATGTTGTAAATAATATTACATGGAAAAAAATCCTACATGGAAAACAAATATGTGTTTTTTTCATAAGTAGTTTGATGAAATTTCAAATTTCTGGAAAGTTGCAATATTTTTTTGTTTCCTTTTAAATATCAATTTACTGCATGTTTATTTATTTTGTTTAAATTATTTTAAGGAATTCATTATTAATATTAATTATTTAAAACCTATTATAATTTATTTTAATTATATTAATAATCTTTTGTGATGATCATAGGTTATTATATATTCATGCATGAAAAATACAGCTTGAATACTCAAAAATCATTTAATAATTTAAAGTTGTTCTCATAAAATTTATTTTTTATAAAATAATTTTTGATTATATTAATTTCATTAAAACATATTTTAATATTTTTGATGTGTTGTTATTAATATTTTATTTCTCCACATATTTATTACTCGTTTTAAACATAAATTTTCTGAATTTCGTATTTCAAATTAAAATATGTTATTTTAATGGGGACATTAATTAATATATTATTATGGATGTATTTTGAAATAATTGATAGGATGATTTTGAATTGGTTTGAATTTCTATTTAATTTTTTAATTATTTTTTGTGAGTTGATCAATATTCATTCAATGATAATCTTTATCCCTCTCACTCTCCAATATTTATTTATTATTATTTGGATTTTTTCTAATGGTCTTCTCTAGTGTATAGTCCATATAGATTTATATTAAAATGACTATAAGATTACTATAACCAATACATATTCATATAAAATTATTACATGATAGGTGTATATGACTAAATGAGATAAAAAGAGTTCATACTCTGCAAACGTTCAAGTGATCTTGTTTATCTTTTTTACTACTGTTGGATGATCTCTCATAGTTTGAACAAAAAATTATTTAACTTATACTATATTTATGAGATGATCAAGATGATAAAATACTCAATAACTAGTGAATTTGATTAATTCTTCTTCTATCTATTTTTATGGTTTTCTTGATTCTATAACAACTCATCCCATCTTTCATGTGAAATATTTTTTTATATTTATTATTTTACATTAAAATTCATTTTCTATATTCAGGTTGTGAATCATATATTATAAAGTCATGATCATTATGGTTATGACACTTTTCTTCTATATTTGGGTCTATAATGGGTTTGTGACTCCTCATAAAAAATATATTTCATTCTTTTTTTCCCTCCACAATAAAAGGATTTTGTAATAATATAATGATTCCCCTATAAAAATAAGGTAGTGCAGAAAGTAGAGAGATATAGGACATGACTTGTTTCACTTTGGACTAAACTAGTATAGACACCCTTATGTTCATTATTTTATATATCCCACTAAGTAACTCGTAAATTTAACTATGCTAATTAACTTTTAATATTAATCCACCTTGCTAAAATTTTAATTTGGCCTATTCACCCCCCCCCCCATAGACTTTATGTCATAATTCTTTCAGACCTAAAATTTTCATTCTCTTCTCAATGAAAATTCCAAGGACTCTGGACAACCTAAGCTACTCAGATTGAGCTGTATTACATTTCCTATATTTTTATCTCTTTCCCCTTCTATGTTAGCTATTATTTTTAGTTTTGTTTTATATTTATTTATTTATCTATTAAAAATAGTGTCATATTCTAAACTTAATAATACTCTATATTCTATCAAGTACTTTTAATTATATTTCCATGAATAATTGTGGAATAGGTTCTTCATGTCCTGGTATCTTTTTCAAATCACATAAACCTGTGTAATAGGCTATGTTAATGGGAAATACTCTGTACTGTTGTCCATAAAACTGATCTAGGTTTTGGATCATTTTATTCATTAATAAACCAGTTGGTAACATGTGATTTTAAGGTGTAAGGGACTATGTCTCAACTTGATACTAAACCCCCTTTATAATTTCCAAAAAACACTATTTTTTTATTTTAAATATAAAATTTACTTTCATTTTATAAACTATAAAAAAACTTTTCTTTGATAGTTATTCTTAGTCATTTTTTATATAGAGTGTTTCATTATGTAACGTAATTTAAAAAGATAAAGTATTTAGAATATATTTTATCTAATCCTTATTCACACTTATGATAAATTATTTAAAAGGATAAATGTTTTTATTTCTATTATTTTTTTATCTCGATGTTTCAATTAAAATGAGGATATATTTTTTAAATTATTTTTAAGCAATAAATTTTATTGGGAACTCAACTCACCCCCTCCATATATTGAGTTGCTAACTCCGAAAGACATGTGAGAATCATGATCTAATATTTTGGGGTATTATTAGGTTTTGATATATCTTTCTATAACATATAGAATAATACCAATTAGATAGTCTTATCTTGAGTTATATCCCAAACACTGTAGATGGATTCAATCTTCCACACCCAAATTTTCTTCACTTTGTGGGGCCCCATTAATACCTTTCTGATTAGATCTAACATTTTGTTTAGTTATATTAATTGAACCCCAATGAAGATAAAAGCCTAGAAAAAAATAATTTTATATTTTATATTATTTTAGTGATTGTTATGATAGAAATACTTATGTCCTATGAAATTAGTTCATTATATGAAAATAAATTTATGATTTTCTTAGAATATCTTAATCATTTTAATTTAATTATTAAATTACTAAATATGTGTATTTATATGTGATAAAATTTATGAACAAACATCACTCACAAATCATTGGAAAAGTATATAAAAATATCGTAAACATCTGAAAGATTATTTAGATATACTCACTAGAAATTTTTCAAAAAAGTAAATTTTGAATAACAACTTCATGAATATATTATAATTTTTTATCAGTATAAATATTTTGTTTCATGTTTCATCATTTAATATAGATTATAACATTTTAATGATACTTAACCATAGATATTAACATACCCTAAACATTATAGAACGATACTTTTAATGCTAAAAGGAGAATATAAATATTTCAAGATTCTATATAATTAGATAGTGGATCAGATGTTTCATAGGTTCCCTAAAATAGTGAATGAATATAATGGTTTATAAGAAAAATATGATAAATTATAATTAAATGAAATATTATTTTGATACTAAGTTAATAAGTTTCATGAAAAGAAGATAATGATTGATAAAAAATAATTTGATTGAATAAACAATAGAAAAAATCATTGGTTCAATGATATAATAGGAACATGAGATAAATAACATAAAATAAAAATAAAATGTTAAGAAAATTAGTGTATCTTGAAAACATAATAATTTTTTATCTATGGATTCAAATAATTTTGGTAATGTATAGATGAGTGGTGATAAGTTGTAATAGTTTTCATAATGAATTATTTGATCATTCTAGAAAAGGAAAAAGTTTCCAAAAATGACTAAGGAAAGATAGAAAATTATATTATAGAAGAATGTTGCGAAAAGGTAACTCATATAATCAAAATTTCATTTCCTAAAATGTTACAATATATGATTTCACAAATAAATAACATCTATATTAGGACTTCCCAACACTCAATAATTCGAGGAAAGATAAAAGCTATAAATTAAATATAAAGACAAATAAAAAAATATTATTATTACATTAAATATTGATCCTCTAGTGAATAATATAAAAAATAAATGGAATTATAAAACCATCATTTGTTAGTTATTTTTTATTAATTTAGTTGTTATAAATTTGATTATGAATCATAAAAATATCCACCTAAAGAATTAGAGATTTTTGTTATAAACTCAAATAATAATTTTCGAATTTTACATTTTTATACAAATTATAATCATGAAACAAAATAAAGTGGTTTATAAGAATAATTATTTGATTAAAAATTAGGAAAATATAAATAAGACATATTTGGTATGTAATTATTCGAAATATTGTGTGATTTAAAAAAATAAAACTAAATTTGGAAGGATAAATGAATTCTTAAAACAGTTTACCAGTGGAATATATAATCGATATAATATGAATATTTTGAATAAAACAACTAATAAATGTAATTTCATTGGTTATAATGGATAATATTATATGATTTATCAAATTTTATTTATAAAAAACATTGCTGGAAGTGTTTCTTATGACACATGTTTTAATTATGGCATGAAAGTAAATTATTCTATTGAATTCCCACTAAAGATTCCTTAGTATTTATTTCATAAAAATTAATTTATTTCAAAGTATTTATCATGTAATAAAAATTATTATAATATTTTTAATTCAATTTTTATATAAACTTTAAATTTATAATCCTATAGGACCCAATGTTTCATGGGTACCAACATTCTATTGTTCGATTATTTTGGGATAAATTAAATAGATGCATCAAGAATAAAGTTTTTTATATGGATAATGGTTGTTCAAGATGTATAAAAAATCATCAATCATTAAAACATTTAACAAATGAGGTAGAATCCAAGTTACCTTTAGAGACTGTTCCAAAGTAAAATTGATAAGGTTTTTTGAATTTGGTTTCACTGAATATAGTATTATATTTGAGGTGTTATATATTATTGGTTTATAGCATAATTGAAAATTATATCTTAATTATGTTCTTATTTTTTATCAATTAAATTCAATAATGATAATTAGATTATATTTAATGATGGTTCACCTTTTCATATTTCTCATAGAAAGTATAATTTTTTAATATTAATATTAATATACATTCCATGAATAATTTTAAGTGTATAAATGATTTAAAATTTTATTATCCTTTATTTAATATAATATTATGTCATTGTAATTTCATATTTTGGTATAAACATGTAAAATAGAATAATTTGTTATAATTTTTATATTTTAAAGTGAATAGATACCTTTTTAGGATATATGAAAGAAAAAAAGAAACAATATAATGAATCATTAAATTTGGTTAACGAAATTAGTACTAGTAATCATTTATATCTTTTATATTTGGACATGTTTGGACCCAAAAAAATTACCAATTTTTGAGGTAAAAGTTCTAATTTTTTAATTATGTATTATTTCACCTTATTCGCATGGGTTTACTTTATTTCATCTAAGAATGAAAATTTCTCATTATTTTAATCTTACTATAAATTTTTGAAGAATGAGAAAGGATTTATGATACTCCCTACAAAGAATGATCATGGTAAAGAGTCTGAATTAATGATTTCATGAAGGTTTTAAATGTTAATATATATGCTCACAAATTTTATACTATAATAACACCATAACAAAATAGAGTGATAAAAAAATTAAATTGATATAATAATGATAAATGTGTATAATAAAAAATACTTTTGGATTAATGAAATCAACACTTCTTTTTATGTACTGAATAGAATATTACCTAGTCATATTCTTAACAAATATCATCATGATCTATAGAAAATTATAAATCATGAGGATGGTTATTTTAAGTATTTAGATGAAAAGTGAGTATAATTAACAATAATTATAGTCTTAGTGTTGTTGATTCTATGTCAGACAAATAATTTTTCTTAGAATATTCTACTAATGGAAATGATTAAATAGTTTGAAACAGAATAACTTTAGTTATTTTGAAATATATATATACCAATTTTTATGAGATGAATCCTTTTATAAAACCAATATATTTGAATAGATTTATGTTGACTTTGGGGAACTGAGTTTTTATTATTCAAAACATGTTAGAATAGTAATTTAAATAGATAATGATTTAATTTAGGAGTACTGTATGTTTTATCAACCTCAAGTATAGAAGTGTCTTAAATATCTCCCGATTGAAAAAGTTTCTCAAGATTAAAATTCTCATATTTAGTCCAAAAGTACAATAATGATATTGTGTTAGATTATAATTTCCATATCTAGTAAAATACATAAATATATTTCAAAATCACAAGAAGATCATATTTAGGTATTATAAATGAAATAAGAGTTAAAATAGATCACATGGTTCAAATTATAATAATTATTGAGCTCTCTTAGTGATTAGAAATTATTGGAACTAAATGAATATTGGAGAATAAATTTGATTTATCTAACCAGATTATCAAAAATAATGCTATGTTTGTATCTCATGGATAAAAATAAGAAAACAATAAATGATTATGATGAGAGTTTTTCACTTCTTTCTATATTTGAATTTATTCAAGTTCTATTAGATTATGCAGTTCACAAGTGATTTATCATGTATTATATGGATGTAAGTAGTTCATTCATGAATGGATTAATTTTTAGAATGTATTTATTCAATAATCACAAGTATTTAGGCATGAAAATAAGCCTCTTTGTGTATTTAATTTTATAAAAACCATTTATAGAAAAAACCAATCCCATTTTCCTTGGAATGATATATTTTAATTATTTTTGTTAATTAATTTAAGAAAAATTAGATCCTTCTTAAATCCATGTGGTTGTTAGATTTATCATGGATGATTATGAGAATATAATTTTTATTTTTTGGGAATAATTTTTTGTAATAATACTTTTTAAAATAAATTAGTACAATTTTTAAAAAAATTAAAAAATATATGGAACAGTTTATACAGTATCCTAGATATCAGTTAAACTAAGATTTCCTTTATTAATGTTCACATGAAAACATTGAATTTCATGACTAAAAATTCCCATATGGGTGTGTGATATTAATTAATACAAACTCAAATAACCTAACCAAACCTCTTTATACTGGTAGAATTCAATTCAAATTAGCTAATTAGATTATGTTAGATGATAAATATTGTATATTTTTATTTTTTTTAGTTCATTTTAGTTTTGTTAACCTTAAACATTCTTAACCAAAACTGACTTGTTAAATAATTGACTATTGTAAATGTAAAATGTGATTATATATCTGTGATTAAATTTGAATATAATATAAATAATTATTAATTTTTCATTCTAATGAAATTAAATGAACATATGTTATATTAAAGTAAAAATAAGTAATTAAATAACCCTGAAAGTCACCCCCTCCTAAAGTATAAAATCAGTTTCAAATATTTACCATGTTATTAGATTAGTGGGTTATACATCATTTTCATTCATTTTAATATTTAATTGATATTTTTTGTGATATTTTTTATCTGTTATTTATTTTACAACTTCGTATTATCTTAAAAACCATGGTTATGAATGATTACGGTTTTATCCTTTTTTTAAGAATCAATTTTGTATCATGTTACTTTTTATGCCTAATTAAACTATTTAAACTGGTTTGAACAAATATAAACTAACTGATTTGAATTATATTTGTAATTTAATAATTAATTTTTTATTTTGGTTACCACTTAAAGTAATTGTTTTGAATTGGTCGGTTAAAAAATAAGTTCTTAACCAATTTTAACTGACCTCTCAAACACCTACTTCTTAGGATTTGTTATAATTCACAATTTGATTATAATTATTATATTATTACTTTATGCATTTGATATGATTGAATAATTTATAAATGTGTTTTAAGATATTTTAGTCTTGTTTTTATAAAATATATATGTATTTTGTGTGAAGTATATTTTAGTTTACTAACAATTTTACTTATATAATCATGTATATTGGTAATTAGATGTTTTGGTGGGGATATTATAGTTATTAATTTTTAGTTTCTATAAAATATTACTTTAATTATCATTTTTAACTTCTAATAATTTTTTTATCATAAATATATTCCTTGTCAAAGAGGGGATATCTCCCTTATTCCATTCATTTCATTCATAGCATATAGGTGTTATTAAAATATGAGGAGTACCAATGAAAAAATATTACATAATAAAGGTGAAAGGAAGAAAATAAAATATAGAGAATAAGAAAAAAATATGATTTATGTGGTTTTAGAATAATCCCTACATATACTAAGAGGTGAAGCATAATTCACAATATCGAGAAGAAAATTACAAGGAACACACACTGCATTTGAAACTCTGTCTCTAAATGAGATCATATAGAAACATGTTAATATAGTAATCTATATTACTGTAGTACCAAATCCACAATGTTTTCCCACTACATTAAAGTAACAGTGGCAGGAATGTTCATGGAGCTATATTACAGTGTTCTATAAATTCCATGCTACTATAGTACCCTTTAAAAGTCTAAAATAATACAACACCCACTCTTGGTGTCACCAATAATCTCTAATATAGTTTTCCAACTTATTTTCAATGCCTCCAAATTTTTGGTAGTATTAATTCATCCCCTAGACCCCAAAATGGTGGGTAATTATCCCTTACAACACCTAGATACCTCACAATGGAATTCAAATAATGAGATTTATAGACTGGTGTATTGTATGAGACACTAACATTGGGACCAAATTAAAAATATAGACTAGGATCCACCATTCCAATAGTAGGAATGGGGGAGAGAGAGTTCCTCCTATAATATTTCCCTCTTCAAGCCTCATGGGAGATCCGTCAACAGAAGAGGGATGTCTCATTTACTTTTCTTCTTATATTTATCCTTATCTATTTTGTTTCTTGATCTTATCTTTCTGTTCTCCCTCTCATGATTCATATAACCTAGGTTTTATGGGTGATGATTTTTCTTATTTCTTTTATAAACACCGAACAACTATAGGTATTTTCATTCTAAAGGTTATATCATCCCATTACATGTCACTCAAACCTGGTTGGAGGTTCATCATTAGACCTATGGTGCCTTGATGTGTTTTTAAATTATCAAGGCATGTAAAATTATAACAATTCTTTATTTTTGTGGTTATAATATATTATGGATAATTCCATAGGTTGATTTGATATGTATTACAAATATAATACTGACTTAAATTATAAAATAGACCTAAAGATTATTAGATTTATACATCTTCCTTTATTTATGGTACTAATTGATTGATTGTTTTAAATAATTATTTCATTTAAATCTAGGTTATACTCTATATCTTTAATTACTTTAATTGAATATATTTTGGTCTATCCGTGATTTCAAAATGAAATGATAATGGGTTTGTTTATACGGTATACATTTGTTTTTGAATTAAAAGATCCAAAAAGGATGTGTCATCGGCCCTTTATTTTTCTATTGACAACCCCCCCTCCCACCACCACTTTTTCCATGAATAGAATATGGTGGTTGGTTTGGTGGGTGGCCAAACCCCCAACCCTTGAGATTAGTGAAAGAGGGAATGGAATGTTCTATAAATAGCCTATAAATATTTATCTTCCCTACTGGATTCATCATAAATTTGTTGGACATCTTCTCTCATCATTTTTGAGTGTGTGTTATTTTGTTAAGTTTTCTCCCCAAATATTCAAGAAAGATAATTATGAGGGATATTCTTTTTTTTAATTTTGATTTATTTTTACCCACTTTTACTAATTGTGATGCTTTTATCTGCTCTTTGTTTTTTACCCCTTTCATTTTGTGGGTTTATCATGTTACATATGGTGTCATTTATGTATTCGTATTATTTTTTTCTGGTAATTATTTCCACACTAGTGGTTGGATTTTTTTCATTCCCAATAAATGTTATCAGAGAAGTTTATGGTCCAATGTTGTTCACTTTTTTGGTATTAATAATTCTCATTAATTTAAGTATGATATGTGACTACTATTTTAGTTGATCCTTCACATTAAAAAAAATTATTTTGATTATTAAATACACTATTGAGAATCATTGATAGTATTCGACTAACCATGTGTCTACATAGAGGTGAAATTCAAAATTGTGAGATTCAACAGGAATAATTTTCTTTTGTAGAAATTAAATATGTAGTAATTTTTTCTAAAGTATAATTTCCTACTAGATATTGAATAAATATCATAGGATGTGATGGTTGAGAAATGAAATGGCATTGAGATGAATTTCATCACCAACAAAAATTCATCTTTGAAATACAAGGTCCTATCAAGAATTATGGAGAAAAATATGGTGAATAAAATATGTGATACTCAGACGAAGTTATATAAGGGAAAGTTACCGCCTAAAAAATTCCTAAAGAGAAGATTGAACACTCTTAAAATAGGGAATTTATAATTGTTATCCAATCAAATCAATACCCTCAATGCCATATTCACTCAGTTCATGAAATTTGGATATAAAATTGTGGATACTGAATGTGTAGACATTCTACTCCAGTCCTCTCCAGAAGTGTATAATCATCTCATCATCAAACTCACCAACAATATAACTATATATATATATATGTTTATATTAAATTATGTTTCATCCATGGTTCTTATAGAATAATTTTCATGCAATAAAAAAGAGTATATAAATGAAAATTCGCACCAAGAAGATTCCCAATCAATGGAGAGAGGAAGGATGCTAGAGTGTGGTTCTAATGGTATCAAAAATCACGGCATGTCCAAATCAAGTAGTAAGAAGAAGAATATCAGATGTTACAATTAGGGATCGAAGGGGAATTTTAAGAAGATTTTTTTGAATAAGAAGATTAGTGAAAATAGAACTTAAGGAAATGTGGTTAGTGATTATATGAATATACATATACTAGTATGTGAGGTGGTGGAAACTACTGGAAGCATGCAACATCTCAACGATGCATACATAACTAACTCGGGGGAAACATCGAATATGTAATCTTGATGGGAATGGTTTTACTGGTATGAAAATTTCCTACAAGGTATCTTATTCATGGTGAATGATTAATCCTTTAATATCATTGTATTTGGTACCATTGAACTAAACATGCATGATGGTATTGTTTTAACCATCCAAGGAGTATTCCATTTCAAGGGTATGAAGAAGAACATATTTTAATTAGAAAAATTTGATGAAATTAGATACATGACTAGAACCAAAAATGGAGTGATTATAATATTGAAGGGAACAATTATGGTGGTGAAGGAATATAAGATCTCAAAGAACTTGTATATGCTTATGGGTGAAATATAAAATGAGGTACTAGTAGTTGTCACATCAACATCGTCAATGAAAGCACTAATGATGTTATTGAATTGGAATCTTAGAAAATTTTATAAAAGAGGCCCAAATATTCTTGTTTATTAGAAGTTTCTCCCTAGTATTTCAATGGTATATTTACCATTTTATGATAATTTTGTTCTGAGTAACCAAAATAGGTTAAATTTTGGGATATCAATAGCAATAAGAAAATATATCTTAGAGTTGATCTAGTCTAATATTTTGCAGAACAGGTCAAATCCCATAGAGGAACATAGTAATTTCAATCATTCATTCATTATTATTTAGTATATATTAGATATACCCAATAAAGAGGAAGGAGGTTGTCTTTAAAGTCTTCAAAAAATTCAAATCACAGATAGAGCCTGAATCTGGAAAGAAGATCGAGGGTTTGAAGACTGAAAATAGTGGGGAATATACAATAAATGAGTTTGAAAATATTTTTTGAATGGAAAAAATAAAGAGTTGATTCACTAGGTGTACAATCCTCAACAGAATTGAGTTCCATATTAGATGAATAAAACCTTTTTGTAATAACAAGGGTGATGTTGAAGACTGTAGGAATTGCTAAAAGATTTTGGGTAGAAGAATAGAATACCTCATGTTATTTGATCAACCTATATTCTTCAACGATGATAGATCTAGAGACAATAATAAAGTGGTGTATTGGTAAACCCACTAACTATTATTGGATTCATACTTTTGGAAGTCCTTTATATTCATTTTTTAATGACTAGGAAAGATCAAAGATGGATTTGTGATCTAGGAAATGTATCTATTTGGAATATATTGATGGCGTGAAGGGGTATAATTTTTAGAAAAAAACTTCCCACAAAATTATCATCATAAGAGATGTCATTTTTTATAATAAAAGGAAAAAATGATAATTTATGGATATATTGAGAATAAAAATATATAAAATTCAACAGTTGATGTGGCAGAAAAATCAAAGGAAGAACCAACTTCCTCACAAGTATTACCCAGGCATGACAATAGAGTATTGATTGAGTCTATTCAAAGACATTAACTCTGGATAAAAAATCACCATTATGATGCTCAAATTTTCACTGAGAGAAATATTTCATACTTCTTATTTAGAGGGTATTGAGAGACATATTCTTTAATATATGTGACCTTGATTTTAGATGTATCGTCATGG
Organism: Viscum album; assembly: GCA_963277665.1. NCBI lineage: Eukaryota > Viridiplantae > Streptophyta > Magnoliopsida > Santalales > Viscaceae > Viscum > Viscum album. The sequence continues at coordinate 875,720,833 of OY728153.1, read as the reverse complement.
ATGGTGGTGATGTAGAAGGAACATGAATATGTTCACAGGAACAAGACTTGGGATATTTATCAATTACCTCATGGAAGTAAGGATATAATCAACAAATTGGTCTTTAAGAATTAGTTAGATAGAAAATAATAGTTGGAAAGATATCATGAAATATTGGTGTTCAAAGGATATTCTCAGAAGGAATCAATTGATTTAAATGAAATATTCTCTCCTATTAATAAACTTATGACTATTCATGTATTTATGGTGATGTGTGATTTATATAGTTTACATCTAGTGTAGATGGATCTAAAGAAATTTTTTCTCCATGGTGATCATTAAAACTGAATCAATATAATCTAACTAGAAGGTTTTTCAAAATAAGGCTAAGAGAACATGGGTTTCATGTGAAAGAAATCTATATATGGTCCCAAGATGGAATCAAGGTATAAGTGTAATATATTTGAATCATATATAATGATCCTTATATGAAATATAATTTATGTATATCCTTGTTCATATTTAATGTTTTGGGATAGTAATTATTTCATTATTCTTTTGTTTTACATGGATGTCATGTTAGTTACACGCCCAAAAAATGAAAAGATCCAAGATATGGTATAATTGGATATGGAGTTTGGTATGAAGGACATGAGACCATAAAATAGGATTCTTTGGATGAAGATTTATTAATAATTAAATAATAGTTATATTTGGATATCATATAATATTTTAATATTGAATGTCTTGAAACACATCAGCATGTTAGACTATAAGTCAATTTCTACCCATCTACCTATTAATTTCAAGTTATCCTCTATGATGATTCCTAGTAGTGAAGCATAGTGGATGGAGATGCCTCGAGTATCATATTCATCAGTAGTGGGTTATCTTGTGTTTATTATAGTTTGTACTAGACCAAATATTCCACATGTTGTGGGAGAAGTTAGTTGGTAGATGAAGAATCTAGGATGGGAGCAATGGAACATAGTGAAGATGATCTGGAGATACATCAAGGGGAACTCAAATGTTTCATTATTTTATGGATGATCATATTTTATAATAAAGACTATTGATTATGATTTTTTAGGTGATTCTAACTAGAGTAAATCCAATACTGGTTACATGTTCACTCTTGTAGGATGATTTATGAGCTAAATTTCAAATTTATAGTTAGTTGTGTCTTTATCGATGACCAATGAGTACATGGTATATAAATAAGCCTGCAAAGAGGTAATTTGGATGACAAGGTTTTTTGTAGGAGCTTAGGTAAATATAATAAAAGATTTCATTGTTTGTAACAGTTAAAGTTCATTGCATATTAAAAAGAATCTAGTATGTTTTATTCAATGTATAATTATTTTTCATTAATATCGTATTCTGATTATGAATTTGGAGGTTATAAAATTGACAGAGAATAACATTATTTATGTTTCATTTTCATGGATAATGTTTTATTTCTTAGTCGTCAAAGAAGAAATTATCTATTATTTTGTTTACTTCAGAAGTTGAGTATATTTTTGCTGGTAGTTTTTGTGCCCAATGTTTATGTACTAAGAAAAAATTATGTTATTTTGGTATATATTTTGATAAATTTCCTATTTATTGTTATAATAAATCTGCAATATATATTTATAATAATCCATTACAGCATTATATAACAAAGAGTATCGGTGTTAGATTTCATTTTATTAGAGATCGTGTCAATAATGGTGACATTTTTATAGATTTTATCCCTACTCAAAATCAATATGAAGATACTTCACTACCCCTTAATAATTTTATCAATTTTAAAAACATAAATTTAACATTCACATGTTCTAATATTAATAAGTTTTTTATATTAATGTTTTTTGGGGGACTTTTAGAATGATTATATACCTAACTTTTCATATTTTATTTCAATATGTAATATATATTATCCATTTATCATATTATTATCATTATTTTTAGTTAATATTTTCTCATTATATGAATATTTTAAAACTTATCATGCATCTTATATGACGTTAACTTACTTCTTGACTCTTTATTTTTTATAAAATATTATTTCTTAGAGAATTTCCCATTATTTTTTTGAAACATTATCTTAAAAATTATTCTCAAGGAATTTTTTTCTATGTTTTAAAAGTGTATAACATTATCATGGATTTTTGTTAATGTTTAGTTTTTAAAAAATTCTATCATTTTTTTTACTTACAAAAAAGGTAGAATTGTTTTGGTTCTTGATTTTAAGTTTTGTAATCAAACAAAAAATGAGATATTTTTTTTGCATATGCCTATATGTATTTTTTTAATACAACTCCTCTAATATTTTCTTAATATTATAATATCTTTTAATGTTTATTTGTGTTCAATTAAATGTTTTAATCTTTTTATATATTGTATATTTTTTAGTTATTTATTTAAACTATACTTAATCATTATTATATCATAATATTTTGTTACTTATAAGTAATTTAGATTTCGCGTTTTTATTCTTCATAACATGTTATAAAAGTTATATTTCATGTTCCTAGGATAAATATGTCATTTGGTACTTTAAAATATCAATTATATATGTTTCATACAATTCCATACATAAAAAATTCATTATAAACCATGTATCCCCTTTGTTAGCCTCTTAGCCAGTTAATTATTCATGTAACCAATTATGAAATCAACATAGCCGATTTTCGAGTTAAAGTTTCCAATATATTTTGAAATTACATAGAGATAAATAAAATGAAATTGAGTTATTATTATTTTTAAATATAATAAGGTTTATTACATTTTACTAGATTAAATCAACTTCTGAATCGATATCTTTCAAGTTTTAAATTAGATCAAAATCCACTTCATGTTTTCTTTCTGATTTATTCTATTTTACCAAAATCTTTTGCGTATGTATTTTTATAACAACTTGATTTTTATAAATATATATAAGTTTATTCTTCTTTATCAATAAATTTAATGAATTTTTATAAATACAAGTCAAAATATCCAAAATATAATTTTTTTATCAAGGTTCTTCTTAGAAATAAAATTATGAAATGCAATCTATTTTCAAATTTCTGAAATTCACTTATATCTTATAATTGCCTACATGAGAAATTCTCACACATAATAAAAAAATTTCCCTAATTAATCTATTATTTGATTCACAAATGTGATCATTTTTCCTATGTTGAAATACATTATGTGGCTAATTCACATACACAAAGAAAAAATCCTATGTGAGGAATTCAGATTTGTAAAATTTCATTATGTGATGAATTGCCTATGTAGACTTCCATTTTGTAAGATTCCAACTTACTAAATATCTTTCTATATTTTCCTATGTTGTAAATAATATTACATGGAAAAAAATCCTATATGGAAAACAAATATGTGTTTTTTTCATAAGTAGTTTGAAGAAATTTCAAATTTCTGGAAAGTTGCAATATTTTTTTGTTTCCTTTTAAATATAAATTTACGGCATGTTTATTTATTTTGTTTAAATTATTTTAAGGATTCATTATTAATATTAATTATTTAAAACCTATTATAATTTATTTTAATTATATTAATAATCTTTTGTGATGATCATAGGTTATTATATATTCATGCATGAAAAATACAGCTTGAATACTCAAAAATCATTTAATAATTTAAAGTTGTTCTCATAAAATTTATTTTTTATAAAATAATTTTTGATTATATTAATTTCATTAAAACATATTTTAATATTTTTGATGTGTTGTTATTAATATTTTATTTCTCCACATATTTATTACTCGTTTTAAACATAAATTTTCTGAATTTCGTATTTCAAATTAAAATATGTTATTTTAATGGGGACATTAATTAATATATTATTATGGAAGTATTTTGAAATAATTGATAGGATGATTTTGAATTGGTTTGAATTTCTATTTAATTTTTTAATTATTTTTTGTGAGTTGATAAATATTCATTCAATGATAATCTTTATCCCTCTCACTCTCCAATATTTATTTATTATTATTTGGATTTTTTCTAATTGTCTTCTCTAGTGTATAGTCCATATAGATTTATATTAAAAGGACTATAAGATTACTATAACCAATACATATTCATATTAAATTATTACATGATAGGTGTATATGACTAAATGAGATAAAAAGTGTTCATACTCTGCAAACGTTCAAGTGATCTTGTTTATCTTTTTTACTACTGTTGGATGATCTCTCATAGTTTGAACAAAAAATTATTTAACTTATACTATATTTATGAGATGATCAAGATGATAAAATACTCAAGAACTAGTGAATTTGATTAATTCTTCTTCTATCTATTTTTATGGTTTTCTTGATTCTATAACAACTCATCCCATCTTTTAAGTGAAATATTTTTTTATATTTATTATTATATATTAAAATTCATTTTCTATATTCAGGTTGTGAATCATATATTATAAAGTCATGATCATTATGGTTATGAAACTTGTCATCTATATTTGGGTCTATAATGGGTTTGTGACTCCTCATAAAAAATATATTTCATTCTTTTTTTCCCTCCACAATAAAAGGATTTTGTAATAATATAATGATTCCCCTATAAAAATAAGGTAGTGCAAAAAGTAGAGAGATATAGGACATGACTTGTTTCACTTTGGACTAAACTAGTATAGACACCCTTATGTTCATTATTTTATATATCCCACTAAGTAACTCGTAAATTTAACTATGCTAATTAACTTTTAATATTAATCCACCTTACTAAAATTTTAATTTGGCCTATTCACCCCCCCCCCATAGACCTTATGTCATAATTCTTTCAGACCTGAAATTTTCATTCTCTTCTTAATGAAAATTCCAAGGACTCTGGACAACCTAAGCTACTCAGATTGAGCTGCATTACATTTCCTATATTTTTATCTCTTTCCCCTTCTATGTTAGCTATTATTTTTAGTTTTGTTTTATATTTATTTATTTATCTATTAAAAATAGTGTCATATTCTAAACTTAATAATACTCTATATTCTATCAAGTACTTTTAATTATATTTCCATGAATAATTGTGGAATAGGTTCTTCATGTCCTGGTATCTTTTTCAAATCACATAAACCTGTGTAATAGGCTATGTTAATGGGAAATAATCTGTACTGTTGTCCATAAAACTGATCTAGGTTTTGGATCATTTTATTCATTAATAAACCAGTTGGTAACATGTGATTTTAAGGTGTAAGGGACTATGTCTCAACTTGATACTAAACCCCCTTTATAATTTCCAAAAAACACTATTTTTTTATTTTAAATATAAAATTTACTTTCATTTTATAAACTATAAAAAAACTTTTCTTTGATAGTTATTCTTAGTCATTTTTTATATAGAGTGTTTCATTATGTAACGTAATTTAAAAAGATAAAGTATTTAAAAGATATTTTATCTAATCCTTAATCACACTTATGATAAATTATTTAAAAGGATAAATTTTTTTATTTCTATTATTTTTTTATCTCGATGTTTCAATTAAAATGAGGATATATTTTTTAAATTATTTTTAAGAAATAAATTTTATTGGGAACTCAACTCACCCCCTCCATATATTGAGTTGCTAACTCCGAAAGACATGTGAGAATCATGATCTAATATTTTGGGGTATTATTAGGTTTTTATATATCTTTCTATAACATATAGAATAATACCAATTAGATAGTCTTATCTTGAGTTATATCCCAAACACTGTAGATGGATTCAATCTTCCACACCCAAATTTTATTCACTTTGTGGGGCCCCATTAATACCTTTCTGATTAGATCTAACATTTTGTTTAGTTATATTAATTGAACCCCAATGAAGATAAAATCCTAGAAAAAAATAATTTTAAATTTTATATTATTTTAGTGATTGTTATGATAGAAATACTTATGTCCTATGAAATTAGTTCATTATATGAAAATAAATTTATGATTTTCTTAGAATATCTTAATCATTGTAATTTAATTATTAAATTACTAAATATGTGTATTTATATGTGATAAAATTTATGAACAAACATCACTCACAAATCATTGGACAAGTATATAAAAATATTGTAAACATCTGAAAGTTTATTTAGATATACTCACTAGAAATTTTTCAAAAAAGTAAATTTTGAATAACAACTTCATGAATATATTATAATTTTTTATCAGTATAAATATTTTGTTTCATGTTTCATCATTTAATATAGATTATAACATTTTAATGATACTGAAGCATAGATATTAACATACCGTAAACATTATAGAATGATACTTTTAATGCTAAAAAGAGAATATAAATATTTCAAGATTCTATATAATTAGATAGTGGATCAGATGTTTCATAGGTTCCCTAAAATAGTGAATGAATATAATGGTTTATAAGAAAAATACGATAACTTATAATTAAATGAAATATTATTTTGATACTAAGTTAATAAGTTTCATGAAAAGAAGATAATGATTGATAAAAAAATAATTTCATTGAATAAACAATAGAAAAAATCATTGGTTCAATGATATAATAGGAACATGAGATAAATAACATAAAATAAAAATAAAATGTTAAGAAAATTAGTGTATCTTGAAAACATAATAATTTTTTATCTATGGATTCAAATAATTTTGGTAATGTATAGATGAGTGGTGATAAGTTGTAATAGTTTTCATAATGAATTATTTGATCATTCTAGAAAAGGAAAAAGTTTCAAAAAATGACTAAGGAAAGATAGAAAATTATATTATAGAAGTATGTTGCGAAAAGGGAACTCATATAATCAAAATTTCATTTCCTAAAATGTTACAATATATGATTTCACAAATAAAGAACATCTATATTAGGACTTCCCAACACTCAATAATTCGAGGAAAGATAAAAGCTATAAATTAAATATAAAGACAAATAAAAAAATATTATTATTAGATTAAATATTGATCCTCTAGTGAATAATATAAAAAATAAATGGAATTATAAAACCATCATTTGTTAGTTATTTTTTATTAATTTAGTTGTTATAAATTTGATTATGAATCATAAAAATATCCACCTAAAGAATTAGAGATTTTTGTTATAAACTCAAATAAGAATTTTTGAATTTTACATTTTTATACAAATTATAATCATGAAACAAAATAAAGTGGTTTATAAGAATAATTATATGATTAAAAATTAGGAAAATATAAATAAGACATATTTGGTATGTAATTATTCGAAATATTGTGTGATTTAAAAAAATAAAACTAAATTTGGAAGGATAAATGAATTCTTAAAACAGTTTACCAGTGGAATATATAATCGATATAATATGAATATGTTGAATAAAACAACTAATAAATGTAATTTCATTGGTTATAATGGATAATATTATATGATTTATCAAATTTTATTTATAAAAAACATTGCTGGAAGTGTTTCTTATGACACATGTTTTAATTATGGCATGAAAGGAAATTATTCTATTGAATTCCCACTAAAGATTCCTTAGTATTTATTTCATAAAAATTAATTTATTTCAAAGTATTTATCATGTAATAAAAATTATTATAATATTTTTAAGTCAATTTTTATATAAACGTTAAATTTATAATCCTATAGGACCCAATGTTTCATGGGTACCAACATTCTATTGTTCGATTATTTTGGGATAAATTAAATAGATGCATCAAGAATAAAGTTTTTTATATGGATAATGGTTGTTCAAGATGTATAAAAAATCATCAATCATTAAAACATTTAACAAATGAGGTAGAATCCAAGTTACCTTTAGAGACTGTTCCAAAGTAAAATTGATAAGGTTTTTTGAATTTGGTTTCACTGAATATAGTATTATATTTGAGGTGTTATATATTAATGGTTTATAGCATAATTGAAAATTATATCTTAATTATGTTCTTATTTTTTATCAATTAAATTAAATAATGATAATTAGATTATATTTAATGATGGTTCACCTTTTCATATTTCTCATAGAAAGTATAATTTTTTAATATTAATATTAATATACATTCCATGAATAATTTTAAGTGTATAAATGATTTAAAATTTTATTATCCTTTATTTAATATAATATTATGTCATTGTAATTTCATATTTTGGTATAAACATGTAAAATAGAATAATTTGTTATAATTTTTATATTTTAAAGTGAATAGATACCTTTTTAGGATATATGAAAGAAAAAAAGAAACAATATAATGAATCATTAAATTTGGTTAACGAAATTAGTACTAGTAATCATTTATATCTTTTATATTTGGACATGTTTGGACCCAAAAAAATTACCAATTTTTGAGTTAAAAGTTCTAATTTTTTAATTATGTATTATTTCACCTTATTCGCATGGGTTTACTTTATTTCATCTAAGAATGAAAATTTCTCATTATTTTAATCTTACTATAAATTTTTGAAGAATGAGAAAGGATTTATGATACTCCCTACAAAGAATGATCATGGTAAAGAGTCTGAATTAATGATTTCATGAAGGTTTTAAATGTTAATATATATGCTCACAAATTTTATACTATAATAACACCATAACAAAATAGAGTGATAAAAAAATTAAATTGATATAATAATGATAAATGTGTATAATAAAAAATACTTTTGGATTAATGAAATCAACACTTCTTTTTATGTACTGAATAGAATATTACCTAGTCATATTCTTAACAAATATCATCATGATCTATAGAAAATTATAAATCATGAGGATGGTTATTTTATAGTATTTAGATGAAAAGTGAGTATAATTAACACTAATTATAGTCTTAGTGTTGTTGATTCTATGTCAGATAAATAATTTTTCTTAGAATATTCTACTAATGGAAATGATTATATAGATTGAAACAGAATAACTTTAGTTATTTTGAAATATATATATACCAATTTTTATGAGATGAATCCTTTTATAAAACCAATATATTTGAATAGATTTATGTTGACTTTGGGGAACTGAGTTTTTATTATTCAAAACATGTTAGAATAGTAATTTAAATAGATAATGATTTAATTTAGGAGTACAGTATGTTTTATCAACCTCATGTATAGAAGTGTCTTAAATATCTCCCGACTGAAAAAGTTTCTCAAGATTAAAATTCTCATATTTAGTCCAAAAGTACAATAAGGATATTGTGTTAGATTATAATTTCCATATCTAGTAAAATACATAAATATATTTCAAAATCACAAGAAGATCCTATTTAGGTATTATAAATGAAATAAGAGTTAAAATAGATCACATGGTTCAAATTATAATAATTATTGAGCTCTCTTAGTGATTAGAAATTATTGGAACTAAATGAATATTTGAGAATAAATTTGATTTATCTAACCAGATTATCAAAAATAATGCTATGTTTGTATCTCATGGATAAAAATAAGAAAACAATAATTGATTATGATGAGAGTTTTTTACTTCTTTCTATATTTGAATTTATTCAAGTTCTATTAGATTATGCAGTTCACAAGTGATTTATCATGTATTATATGGATGTAAGTAGTTCATTCATGAATGGATTAATTTTTAGAATGTATTTATTCAATAATCACAAGTATTTAGGCATGAAAATAAGCCTCTTTGTGTATTTAATTTTATAAAAACCATTTATAGAAAAAACCAATCCCATTTTCCTTGGAATGATATATTTTAATTATTTTTGTTAATTAATTTAAGAAAAATTAGATCCTTCTTAAATCCATGTGGTTGTTAGATTTATCATGGATTATTATGAGAATATAATTTTTATTTTGTGGGAATATTTTTTTGTAATAATACTTTTTAAAATAAATTAGTACAATTTTAAAAAAAATTAAAAAATATATGGAACAGTTTATATAGTATCCTAGATATCAGTTAAACTAAGATTTCCTTTATTAATGTTCACATGAAAACATTGAATTTAATGACTAAAAATTCCCATATGGTTGTGTGATATTAATTAATACAAACTCAAATAACCTAACTAAACCTCTTTATACTGGTAGAATTCAATTCAAATTAGCTAATTAGATTATGTTAGATGATAAATATTGTATATTTTTATTTTTTTTAGTTCATTTTAGTTTTGTTAACCTTAAACATTCTTAACCAAAACTGACTTGTTAAATAATTGACTATTGTAAATGTAAAATGTGATTATATATCTGTGATTAAATTTGAATATAATATAAATAATTATTAATTTTTCATTCTAATGAAATTAAATGAACATATGTTATATTAAAGTAAAAATAAGTAATTAAATAACCCTGAAAGTCACCCCCTCCTAAAGTATAAAATCAGTTTCAAATATTTACCATGTTATTAGATTAGTGGGTTATACATCATTTTCATTCATTTTAATATTTAATTGATATTTTTTGTGATATTTTCTATCTGTTATTTATTTTACAACTTCGTATTATCTTAAAAACCATGGTTATGAATGATTAGGGTTTTATCCTTTTTTTAAGAATCAATTTTGTATCATGTTAATTTTTATGCCTAATTAAACTATTTAAACTGGTTTGAACAAATATAAACTAACTGATTTGAATTATATTTGTAATTTAATAATTAATTTTTTATTTTGGTTACCACTTAAAGTAATTGTTTTGAATTGGTCGGTTAAAAAATAAGTTCTTAACCAATTTTAACTGACCTCTCAAACACCTACTTCTTAGGATTTGTTATAATTCACAATTTGATTATAATTATTATATTATTACTTTATGCATTTGATATGATTGAATAATTTATAAATGTGTTTTAAGATATTTTAGTCTTGTTTTTAAAAAATATATATGTATTTTGTGTGAAGTATATTTTAGTTTATTAACAATTTTACTTATATAATCGTGTATATTGGTAATTAGATGTTTTGGTGGGGATATTATAGTTATTAATTTTTAGTTTCTATAAAATATTACTTTAATTATCATTTTTAACTTCTAATAATTTTTTTATCATAAATATATTCCTTGTCAAAGAGGGGATCTCCCCCTTATTCCATTCATTTCATTCATAGCATATAGGTGTTATTAAAATATGAGGAGTACCAATGAAAAAATATTACATAAGAAAGGTGAAAGGAAGAAAATAAAATATAGAGAATAAGAAAAAAATATGATTTATGTGGTTTTAGAATAATCTCTACATATACTAAGAGGTGAAGCATAATTCACAATATCGAGAAGAAAATTACAAGGAACACACACTGCATTTGAAACTCTGTCTCTAAATGAGATCATATAGAAACATGTTAATATAGTAATCTATATTACTGTAGTACCAAATCCACAATGTTTTCCCACTACATTAAAGTAACAGTGGAAGGAATGTTCATGGAGCTATATTACAGTGTTCTATAAATTCCATGCTACTATAGTACCCTTTAAAAGTATAAAATAATACAACACCCACTCTTGGTGTCACCAATAATCTCTAATATAGTTTTCCAACTTATTTTCAATGCCTCCAAATTTTTGGTAGTATTAATTCATCCCCTAGACCCCAAAATGGTGGGTAATTATCCCTTACAACACCTAGATACCTCACAATGGAATTCAAATAATGAGATTTATAGACTGGTGTATTGTATGAGACACTAACATTGGGACCAAATTAAAAATATAGACTAGGATCCACCATTCCAATAGTAGGAATGGGGGAGAGAGAGTTCCTCCTCTAATATTTCCCTCTTCAAGCCTCATGGGAGATCCGTCAACAGAAGAGGGATGTCTCATTTACTTGTCTTCTTATCTTTATCCTTATCTATTTTGTTTCTTGATCTTATCTTTCTGTTCTCCCTCTCATGATTCATATAACCTAGGTTTTAGGGGTGATGATTTTTCTTATTTCTTTTATAAACACCGAACAACTATAGGTATTTTCATTCTAAAGGTTATATCATCCCATTACATGTCACTCAAACCTGGTTGGAGGTTCATCATTAGACCTATGGTGCCTTGATGTGTTTTTAAATTATCAAGGCATGTAAAATTATAACAATTCTTTATTTTTGTGGTTATAATATATTATGGATAATTCCATAGGTTGATTTGATATGTATTACAAATATAATACTGACTTAAATTATAAAATAGACCTAAAGATTATTAGATTTATACATGTTCCTTTATTTATGGTACTAATTGATTGATTGTTTTAAATAATTATTTCATTTAAATCTAGGTTATACTCTATATCTTTAATTACTTTAATTGAATATATTTTGGTCTATCCGTGATTTCAAAATGAAATGATAATGGGTTTGTTTATACGGTATACATTTGTTTTTGAATTAAAAGATCCAAAAAGGATGTGTCATCGGCCCTTTATTTTTCTATTGACAACCCCCCCCCTCCCACCACCACTTTTTCCATGAAGAGAATATGGTGGTTGGTTTGGTGGGTGGCCAAACCCCCAACCCTTGAGATTAGTGAAAGAGGAAATGGAATGTTCTATAAATAGCCTATAAATATTTATCTTCCCTACTGGATTCATCATAAATTTGTTGGACATCTTCTCTCATCATTTTTGAGTGTGTGTTATTTTGTTAAGTTTTCTCCCCAAACATTCAAGAAAGATAATTATGAGGGATATTCTTTTTTTTTTAATTTTGATTTATTTTTACCCACTTTTACTAATTGTGATGCTTTTATCTTCTCTTTGTTTTTTACCCCTTTCATTTTGTGGGTTTATCATGTTACATATGGTGTCATTTATGTATTCGTATTATTTTTTTCTGGTAATTATTTCCACACTAGTGGTTGGATTTTTTTCATTCCCAATAAATGTTATCAGAGAAGTTTATGGTCCAATGTTGTTCACTTTTTTGGTATTAATAATTCTCATTAATTTAAGTATGCTATGTGACTGCTATTTTAGTTGATCCTTCACATTAAAAAAATTATTTTGATTATTAAATACACTATTGAGAATCATTGATAGTATTCGACTAACCATGTGTCTACATAGAGGTGAAATTCAAAATTGTGAGATTCAACAGGAATAATTTTCTTTTGTAGAAATTAAATATGTAGGAATTTTTTCTAAAGTATAATTTCCTACTAGATATTGAATAAATATCATAGGATGTGATGGTTGAGAAATGAAATGGCATTGAGATGAATTTCATCACCAACAAAAATTCAACGTTGAAATACAAGGTCCTATCAAGAATTATGGAGAAAAATATGGTGAATAAAATATGTGATACTCAGACGAAGTTATATAAGGGAAAGTTACCACCTAAAAAATTCCTAAAGAGAAGATTGAACACTCTTAAAATAGGGGATTTATAATTGTTATCCAATCAAATCAATACCCTCAATGCCATATTCACTCAGTTCATGAAATTTGGATATAAAATTGTGGATACTGAATGTGTAGACATTCTACTCCAGTCCTCTCCAGAAGTGTATAATCATCTCATCATCAAACTCACCAACAATATAACTATATATATATATATGTTTATATTAAATTATGTTTCATCCATGGTTCTTATAGAATAATTTTCATGCAATAAAAAAGAGTATATAAATGAAAATTCGCACCAAGAAGATTCCCAATCAATGGATAGAGGAAGGATGACAGAGTGTGGTTCTAATGGTATCAAAAATCACGGCATGTCCAAATCAAGTAGTAAGAAGAAGAATATGAGATGTTACAATTAGGGATCGAAGGGGAATTTTAAGAAGAGTTTTTTGAATTAGAAGATTAGTGAAAATAGAACTTAAGGAAATGTGGTTAGTGATTATATGAATATACATATACTAGTATGTGAGGTGGTGGAAACTACTGGAAGCATGCAACATCTCAACGATGCATACATAACTAACTCGGGGGAAACATCGAATATGTAATCTTTATGGGAATGGTTTTACTGGTATGAAAATTTCCTACAAGGTATCTTATTCATGGTGAATGATTAATCCTTTAATATCATTGTATTTGGTACCATTGAACTAAACATGCATGATGGTATTGTTTTAACCATCCAAGGAGTATTCCATTTCAAGGGTATGAAGAAGAACATATTTTAATTAGAAAAATTTGATGAAATTAGATACATGACTAGAACCAAAAATGGAGTGATTATAATATTGAAGGGAACAATTATGGTGGTGAAGGAATATAAGATCTCAAAGAACTTGTATATGCTTATGGGTGAAATATAAAATGAGGTAGTAGTTGTTGTCACATCAACATCGTCAATGAAAGCACTAATGATGTTATTGAATTGGAATCTTAGAAAATTTTCTAAAAGAGGCCCAAATATTCTTGTTTATTAGAAGTTTCTCCCTAGTATTTCAATGGTATATTTACCATTTTATGATAATTTTGTTCTGAGTAACCAAAATAGGTTAAATTTTGGGATATCAATAGCAATAAGAAAATATATCTTAGAGTTGATCTAGTCTAACATTTTGCAGAATAGGTCAAATCCCATAGAGGAACATAGTAATTTCAATCATTCATTCATTATTATTTAGTATATATTAGATATACCCAATAAATAGGAAGGAGGTTGTCTTTAAAGTCTTCAAAAAATTCAAATCACAGATAGAGCCTGAATCTGGAAAGAAGATCGAGGGTTTGAAGACTGAAAATGGTGGGGAATATACAATAAATGAGTTTGAAAATATTTTTTGAATGGAAAAAATAAAGAGTTGATTCACTAGGTGTACAATCCTCAACAGAATTGAGTTCCATATTAGATGAATAAAACCTTTTTGTAATAACAAGGGTGATGTTGAAGACTGTAGGAATTGCTAAAAGATTTTGGGTAGAAGAATAGAATACCTCAAGTTATTTGATCAACCTATATTCTTCAACGATGATAGATCTAGAGACAATAATAGTGTGGTGTATTGGTAAACCCACTAACTATTATTGGATTCATACTTTTGGAAGTCCTTTATATTCATTTTTTAATGACTAGGAAAGATCAAAGATGGATTTGTGATCTAGGAAATGTATCTATTTGGAATATATTGATGGCGTGAAGGGGTATAATTTTTAGAAAAAAACTTCCCACAAAATTATCATCATAAGAGATGTCATTTTTTATAATAAAAGGAAAAAATGACAATTTATGGATATATTGAGAATAAAAATATATAAAATTCATCAGTTGATGTGGCAGAAAAATCAAAGGAAGAACCAACTTCCTCACAAGTATTACCCAGTCATGACAATAGAGTATTGATTGAGTCTATTCAAAGACATTAACTCTGGATAAAAAATCACCATTATGATGCTCAAATTTTCACTGAGAGAAATATTTCATACTTCTTATTTAGAGGGTATTGAGAGACATATTCTTTAATATATGTGACCTTGATTTTAGATGTGTCATCATGGATGGTGGTGATGTAGAAGGAACATTAATATGTTCACAGGAACAAGACTTGGGATATTTATCAATTACCTCATGGAAGTAAGGATATCATCAACAAATTGGTCTTTAAGAATTAGTTAGATAGAAAATAATAGTTGGAAAGATATCGTGAAATATTGGTGTTCAAAGGATATTCTCAGAAGGAATCAATTGATTTAAATGAAATATTCTCTCCTATTAATAAACTTATGACTATTCATGTATTTATGGTGATGTGTGATTTATATAGTATACATCTAGTGTAGATGGATCTAAAGAAATTTTTTCTCCATGGTGATCATTAAAACTGAATCAATATAATCTAACTAGAAGGTTTTTCAAAATAAGGCTAAGAGAACATGGGTTTCATGTGAAAGAAATCTATATATGGTACCAAGATGGAATCAAGGTATAAGTGTAATATATTTGAATCATATATAATTATCCTTATATGAAATATAATTTATGTATATCCTTGTTCATATTTAATGTTTTGGGATAGTAATTATTTCATTATTCTTTTGTTTTACATGGATGTCATGTTAGTTACATGCCCAAAAAATGAAAAGATCCAAGATATGGTATAATTGGATATGGAGTTTGGTATGAAGGACATGAGACCATAAAATAGGATTCTTTGGATGAATATTTATTAATAATTAAATAATAGTTATATTTGGATATCATATAATATTTTAATATTGAATGTCTTGAAACACATCAGCATGTTAGACTATAAGTCAATTTCTACCCATCTACCTATTAATTTCAAGTTATCCTCTATGATGATTCCTAGTAGTGAAGCATAGTGGATGGAGATGCCTCGAGTATCATATTCATCAGTAGTGGGTTATCTTGTGTTTATTATAGTTTGTACTAGACCAAATATTCCACATGTTGTGGGATAAGTTAGTTGGTAGATGAAGAATCTAGGATGGGAGCAATGGAACATAGTGAAGATGATCTGGAGATACATCAAGGGGAACTCAAAAGTTTCATTATTTTATGGATGATCATATTTTATAATAAATACTATTGATTATGATTTTTTAGTTGATTCTAACTAGAGTAAATCCAATACTGGTTACATGTTCACTCTTGTAGGATGATTTATGAGCTAAATTTCAAATTTATAGTTAGTTGTGTCTTTATCGATGAACAATGAGTACATGGTATATAAATAAGCCTGCAAAGAGGTAATTTGGATGAGAAGGTTTTTTGTAGGAGCTTAGGTAAATATAATAAAAGATTTCATTGTTTGTAACAGTTAAAGTTCCTTGCATATTAAAAAGAATCTATGTTTTCATTATAGGATAAAGCACATTGGGTTATAGTATCACTTCTTCTGAGATGTAGTGTGTGAATGAGGTGTAGATAAAAAATAATAATACTAATGAAAATTTATAAAATTTATTGACTAAGGTTATTGAATATGATAAGTTCAAATGTTTTAGATTCTTGAGTGGACATGTAGACACATGTACACTGTGGTTTGGTAGATAAAAGGGGATTGTGGAGATGTGATTAGTTCTCAATAAATATCCAAGTGTTAGATATGTTGGAAACCCATTATTTCTATATTGATGTTCCAACCCCCCCCCCCAAATTTTCAATGATGGGAAGGAAATGGTATGTTTTTTGGTTGGAAAACCCCACCAACTATTAAGAACAGTGTGATAGGGAAATGGAAGTAATGGGAGTACCTAATAAAGGGGGAACATACCTAATGGTTTTATCCTCAATTTATAAGACATTATATCCAAACATATTTTAGTTTGGTATTTTGGGAGGTTTTTTCCCTATATATTAAATAAGTATAATTACATAGGATATTATCTTTGTAATTGTGAGGGAGTGCGTTCCAACTTTTACCCATAGTAATTATTCTATTTTCTATAGTATTTTACCCATTCTATTTTGGTGTTTTTTCAAAATTGCATTTAGTGTTATTTATTTCCACATTTTTTTATTTTTTTTCTCATAATTATCACCGAACTAGTGGTCCAATCATTTTTAGTCTCAAAAATATGTTTACTTAAAAGAAAATAATGATTTATAAATGTTTTATTAGAAAATATTATCATTAATTATAATGGATTGTAAAAAGGGTTTTATGAAGTAATTGATTGTATAATCTGGATTTTGGCCAAAATAAATTATTTTTATCAAGTATTACATTTTTAAGAAAATATTTCCATGTTATTCTAAAATAAATACATTTTATATTTTCTTCATGAAACAAGATTGGGTATTTTGAAAGATATGTTTTACGTTATAGGTTTTGAATTATTAAATTCCCTTGATTTTGGTAATTATTCATGGTAAATCATTGGAACATAGTTGGGAAATTCGTACAAGTACTCAACTAGGGCATGATGTAGCACTTCCTAGCCAATGCCACCCCAGTCATGATTAAACTCTGACTAGGTTTGACTACTCATGATATAAATCTAAGTAGTTAAATTAAGATTTTCCCTCAATTATAGTATAGAACTATAAATATCATCATGTGTGTATTTGGATATAGATATGGATATTGACATGGATTGTTATTAATACTAGGATCCTAATATTCTTAAGATTTTTACACTAGGTTCTCTCCTTCTTTCCTGGAATATAAAATCTAAACTAAAATACTATTTTTAATTAATAAAAACACTAATATACTTGTATAGTTTTTATTATAGATATATGAATTTATATTTTCTAAAAAATATTTAAAATTTTGATCATATTATAACATTATTTTATTAAAAATTAGAATTTGTGTTATAAACTTATAGTTAAAAATAAAATTTTGTTGTTTATTTTATAAATTTCACACATTGATAATGTGGTGAAATCCTACAAGGAATGTTCCCTCGCGCCATATATAAAAACTTTGTGTGTATATAAGTTTACTATCTTTTTATATAGATAAAATAAAGTCACAAATTTGACATAGAAAATATTCATCAGTCATGGTTCAGGTATAAAAGATTTTATAAGATACGGGAGATATATTTTCACCTAGAGATGGGTATTATTAGTAGTATTCCTTGGTTATTATTTTTGGTTAATCTTTTTATCAAAATCCATAGTTTTTTTTATTATCTCCACATTTTTTTTCTAATAATTGTATATGATGAGTGGTGTTAGTGCTTAAAATAATATTTTTATTAATAATTTAACATTTTTGTTTTGATAAAATAAAATTTTCTCACATTTAATTAAATACAAATTTTCAAGATAGTAATTGTTTCATGTATTATTTTTTGAAATGATTTATAATACTAGATTAAAATTTTAATCATACATTTTCATTCTTAATAAAATATTCCAAAAATATTGTACATATATAATATTTTCATTTTGTTTTGAAATTAAAATAATTTTCTTGGTTCCCTTTATTAAAAAATTGGTCAAACCTTGACAATCCACAATTATCAACCCTTCAACAAACATGATTGACCCAAGGGTCAACCTCATGGGTGAGTCAGACCATACATCCTAAAAAGTGGATAGGAAGAGTAGGTTATGCATGGGCCTATAGGATAATGTGCTTGAGTGCACATGTGTGTGGGGAAAAGAGGTTGGATGGTTCATGGCCCATTTGTGAAGATGTGTGTGAATGTGTTGATCCTTTGTTGTCATAGAATGTTGTTGTAGTGTCCTGAGTTGTAATAAGAATGATGTGGAAACCAAACTGTGGGTTTTATGTGGTATTGTAGCATAGTGGGATATTGTTCCTCTACCGTTAAATATGCGTACATTCTATCTACCACTTGATTGAAGTGATATGAGCCATCTGATCACCACCTTCCTTCATCTTTTTCCTCCAGCGACACTCAAGCTTCATCCATGGGTTTTATTATATTAGAGTTGATTGAAAACTGTAATGGATAAAATTAAGATAATGAGAAAATTACAATCTCATGGGTTTTTTTCATAATTCTCTTGACAACACGCATGAAACTATATTGTACTACATTAAAAAATCCAAAGACAGTATTAGGCTCAATGATAACCAAGTTTCACAAGAGTTCATCACCCGTATCTTTCCAAAATAATAGTAGAAGTAGCATCTACCATCAGTGATGGTACTTCCACAATGGTATACTAATCTACCACTTGATGGTATCTCTATTTCTATTCCTTCATCTAATATACAATAGCACCATCACATCTACCACTCTTCTTCAACAAAGGTAGCACGTCCTTGAATTGTGGATTCATTGATCACCTTCATCATAGTAGTACCACTATGACTATATATCACCTATTTATGGTAGAACCAAGATACACCAGTGGTAGATCTGATCCGATGGTAGATCATAGTTCAATAGTAGATCATATCCAATAGTATATATTCAATAATGGTAGATCATCATCAACAATAGGTCATGTTTGGAGGTAGATCAACATGATGGTAGATCAACACGATGATAGATCATATATGATTGTATCATTTCTGTATTCTATAATGGTGTCATATCAGTGGTTGAAACATATTTCTACCACCAGGTATTTTTTTTATGCTACCACCAAATCATATTTTTTATCAAATTATAGTTAAAAAATTAAAAATATATATATATTTTTCATTTTACTTACTATATGTAAAATAATATATTTTAATTTCTATTTTAGTGTCTATATTTTCATATAATATAATTACATGTCTGTTTAAAATATTTTGAGCATATATCGGGTATACACACACATGTAGTACACTCTTTACAATACTATGTTTAGTGGAATTATAATATTATAATAAACTAAAAGTTAATTCATAATATTTTACCTATTTTATTTATTTGGAAAATAATAAATATAGTGATATATTTTCCATAAATTGTAGAATTAAAAAAAATTATAGTAATTCCTATGAAAATAATAATTTTTATTTTATTACATTAACACATTTTTTTTTATAATTATTATAATTTTGAATTTATGTAAGTTCATGCAAGTAATTTTTATCATTATAATTATCTAAATAATATTTTACTCTAATGAATATGTTAGAAATGGTTTTAATAAGTTTACTATAGAAATGGAAGAGTGAATGAACTCTATGATAATGAGAGAGACATTTCAAAATATAGTTAATGGTAATATTATGTTTTCTTATTCACTAACTCATGGTATGTAGTGATTCGATTACTAGGCATGCCTAGAAGATCTTGGATTTAATGATGATGTAAGATTAGTATATTTTCATGTGATCAAGGGGTAAAAAATCTTCATATAGTGTGTTCTACACCACATGTAATTTAAATTCGAACTTCTCATATTATCAAGAACCACTTTGACTTATATTCCATTATTGTGATCATGAAGCTACATCATTTGTTCCATCCTCTACTACTAAAGTAATAAATGATCATCAAGGGACTTCTTATTCATCTTCTGATCATTTACTAGTTTTAATTATTTCTAGTTTTCATCATTTTATTTTTATTTCTTATTTTTTTCTTTTTATGTGTCACTTAATGCTTTTCCAAAATAAAAGAACGACTTTTATTAGTTATTATATCACCCAAAATGATGTTTATGGGTTGTGAATCCTGAATAAAATTCAATTCTAGACAAGGTAGAGACTCCTTTAAAATGTCTAGGATATGTCTCTATGAAATTTAAAAGACAAAGTCTATAAATGATATCACTATAAGGACATGACTGTAAAACAATACATAATCTTGAATTAAATGAATAATTCACATTAAAGATCTTTTTAGGTTTAGAGTTTTAGAGAATTAGGCCATAAATATTACATTGCTTCTCAAAAATTACAAATACAAAATTCTACCCAGTTTCCATTTTTTTATAAAATAACAACTCTTGAAAAAAAGTGTCTTGTCAAGTTCCATGTTTTAGAAAGCATGACTTTTCCTTGATCCCATCCTTGACGCTATTCATCTTTAAGTCCTGTAAAAACATTTCAAAACTTGGTATGAGCATAAAAATATCTGTAAGGGTTATAAGATAAAGAAATATAACATTAGTCCATAAATTCATATCAAGAATAAGCTCATAACTCATGAAATCGTAATATTTGTGAATAACACATAGAAATCATAAATCATAAAGGTGACTTGTGACATCTATAAGATACATACGTTGTAGATTTCACAGCTACATAGGGAGTTACATTTGGAATACCCATAACTGTATATTACCTAAATCTCTTAGGAGAAACATTCACGTTTACCTCCGTCACGTTACCCAGTGCATTGGAGAGCTATCTTGGGCTCACCCGCCCTAGGTTTATCACAGAACCACCCATATATGTAACATTTCCCAAGAACCTTAACATATTAATAACACATAAAACAAACATAAATGAAAGATAAAATTTCCACATTTTAATAACAATATATCATTTAAATATATTGACACAACAAATCCATTATCAAAACCATTTTCAATACCAAAATACATAAAAGAGTATATGGTATTTATTTTTTACTTTTAAAAATATTTCAGCTTATTAAGGAAGCAAAAGATCTGATAATACTCGCAGCTGAAGAAAAGGTCGTTGTCACGACTTGCATTAAAAAGAAACATTACTTTTTGTTGTTTAGTAAAATTCCTCATAGAAAAATATTAATTTTTAATGAAATTATAATTAAATTTTTTTTATACATCATATAAAAGAAAGTCATGTATAAAACAAAATATGCCTCAATGAAAGGAGGTTGGGACGAAGTCCCTTACCTCATGTCTGACATGGATCGATCATTCTGTAATCTCCTCAATAATAAACTAAAGTTATTTTCTAATTTATAAAGAACATTTTTCAATTTTATTATTCCTTTTATATCAATTATTACCTTGCTATAACAATTCGTTAATTATTTGAGTTCATAACGGACATTTTGTCGATGTTCTGAACTTGAGTTAAAAATGAACTTGTTATAATTATAAATTGTCCATGTGGTCGAGATTCCATTATTTCCAGAGGGATATTCATGATTTAGATATCATATATATCATATATATCCATTATATATATATATATATATATTTATTTATAATAGTACATAACATTTGTTGGTAAGAAATGAAATGCATCGTTCCTGGAGACGGTAAGCCGTACGTATGCATGAACGCTACTTTCATTTCTATTTAATATTTCATGGAATTAAAACAAAATGATACATAGTTATATTATAATTAAAGTATAATATAAAATATAATTTCATTAACTCCGTCATTTATATATTCCAAGTATGTCATGAACGAGTTATATCACTTTGAGGGGGTGGTAGTCCGCACTTCCTCAAATGAAATTATCATATTTACCCACTATGGACACCATAA
Source organism: Viscum album (assembly GCA_963277665.1). NCBI lineage: Eukaryota > Viridiplantae > Streptophyta > Magnoliopsida > Santalales > Viscaceae > Viscum > Viscum album. The sequence goes on along the minus strand of OY728153.1, from coordinate 875,698,220 downwards.
AGGTATTCTATAAATGAAAAATATAGAAGCTTAGAAACAATATAAATATAATATATATCACATATAAATATATTTCCATATTAATGGCCTCCATAATAGGATCTAGGAGAATATTGAACAATCCTTATTTCGTTAGGCGTTAGTCTGTCATCCACAGAAACAGTATGTTCTTTACCCATTAGATGGAGGTGTCTGCAAGTGTTGCTAGAATACTTTCATAACAACAACATAGTATATTTAATATTATGTTGTTGTTATAAAAGAAAATAATGAAAATAGTTTAGGGGTTTGGAGAACTAAAATAAAACAAAATAACTTAAGAGAAGACGTTACCTTTATATCATGTATCTCCCTTTGGTTTGAACCAAAAGGTTTACATAAATTTCCTTCTTCCTAGGGGAAGGATTCTAAGAGGAGGAGAGATATGTAGGTAGCTTAATTGGATAGAGTTTTAACGATCCAAGGGGCATGAGAAGTGTGGGAATTGGGTTAAAAGTGAGGGATTTTTATAAGGGGGGAGGGGCTCTTTAAGAAATTTTGAAAATATTATTTTATTATATAATTATTTTCAGTTTCTAAAGGTCAAAAACTCATTAAAGTAGAAGATAAGATGATTCATGTTCTAAATAAAATTATCCAATAATAATTGGACTGGTTTGGGATATTTTTTTAATCTTTATAATGTTATTTATTTAATTCATTCATTAATGAGGTAAACACTACATCATTATTGTGTCATAAATATTTTTTTTATGTGATGTCTAAAAATTATAACAAAATTATCATTATGTAGGAAATATTTTTATATTTTTAATTAATTTTTATACTCAAATAGATAACTTATATAACCCCATTTAAGAATTTATTTACTCAAAGATATATGTTTATGTCATTTTTGTCGTTACTTTAAAGTAATTAATATAAAGTGTCATTATCACTTCCAAGTGGCTTCATGGGGTCCCAAAATAGACCCAAGGATTCCCATGATCATAAATTTATCCAAAAATAGGATTAGGACACATGTTAGGTTAATGAAATCTTATTATGATATTATTGTTTACCCTTGTTTACTAGATTTACCCTTTAACCATGGTAAATAAAATATTTACTGATGTAAATATTCATAATGTCTAAAAATAAAAGTTACCTATTTACAAAATTGGGACCTCCGGATTCCAAATATAGAATCCATTTTTCCAAATTCAAAACACATAAATGGCATAAATTAATTTAAAATTTATTCACGTTGTCAAAACAAAAAAGAGTGTTTTGAAGAAATAATAACTATCAAAAGATTGACAATTTTTTATGTCCAATTTCAAAGTGAAATTACTTCCAATGACCAACATTTCTTTAAATGGTAAAACATATTATAATTACACTTTAAAATAAAATAAAAATATAATCTAAACTTATAAAAAAATTAGATGGAAAGGTAGTTTTGAATTTAAGTACAGTATTTTCACTATTCATTAAAATGAATTTTATAAGAAAAATACCAAAAATTTACCCAAAGAATATTTTGATGTCCCGATTCTAGAGAAGAATTTTATTTTGTCAAATCGGAAATATAAAAGTGACCAAAACTAGATTTAAAGAGGGTTCTCCATCAAATGGTGGTAAATTGACCTTTTAATGAATATTAGAGTATTTATGCTAAAAATCGGATTCTTTCTTATTTTAAGACTCTAAATTTTATTTGATAAATTTAAAAACATTTAAAAAAATGTATATTCATATTTTATTGAGTGTTGTCCATTATCACCAATACAACGGATAGACGTTAACTACCATTTAAAATAATAATATTATTTTTCAGTATGCATGACCCAACATTGTGTGCAATGTAAGATTTGAAAGAAACTTGTTGTTGTGTATGGGGTATGCCATCGAACATAAAATCCCCTTTAAAGTAAAGTTAATATTTAATTCAAAACTATTAAAAAATATGAAAATGTTATATTCTTTATTTACCTAGGATATTACATCCTCCCCCCCTTTTGGGAATTGCACCCCCACCATTCTATTCACTTATCAAATAAATGGAGGTATTTATCCCTCATAGAATTTTTAGATTCCCGCATTTCCTATTCAAATGTATGGTTTTTTCGCAAAATATATACCTGATGAATTACCTTATTCTTCAACACTTTATCTCTTCAGTCAAGAATCTGGACTGGTTGTTCCTCATAAGAGAGATTCTCTTCCAACTGAACTATCTCTGGGCTCAAAACATTAGATGGATCTGGCATATACATTCTCAATATTGAAACATGAAAAACATTATGTACCTGGGATAAAAATTGAGGTAAATAAACTCTGTACGCAACTGATCCAACATTCTCTAGGATTTCATAAGGTCCAATGAACCTTGGACTCAACTTTCCCTTTTTACCAAAATGAATCACACTTTTCCATAGAGAAATTTGAGAAAAATATGATCACCTACCTCAAAATAATGGTCCTTCCTCCAGTTATCCACATAACTTTTTTATCTACTCTGAGCTATTCTCATGTGCTTCTGAATCAAGATAACTTTTTATGACATATTTTCTACCAATTATGGTACCATAAACTTCCTTTCACCTACATCATCCCAAAAAGCTGGAGTTCGACAGTGATTTCGATATAATGCCTCAAATGGAGCCATCTGTATACTGGAATGAAAACTGTTATTATAAGAAAATTCAACCTAAGAAAGATGTTGGTCCCAACTTCTCTGGTATTCCATCAAGGAAGTACGTAATATATCCTCCAAGATCTGAATTTTTCATTCTGAATGCCCATCTGATTGTGGATGAAAAGTTGTACTAAAATTTAATTTAGTACCCAACAATTTCTGAAGGCCTTTTTAAAAGTTATAAGTAAACCTGGGGTCATGATCTGATACAATAGAGAGAGTAACACCATACAACCTGACTATGTCTTTAACATACATCTGAGAAAGTTGATCAAGATAAAAAGTATCTTGAACCGGAAGAAAATGAGCGTATTTAGTCAATCAATCAACAATAACATAGATTTCATTATTACATTGAGATGTCTTTGGTAATCTCACAACGAAGTCCATGGATATATTTTTTCATTTCCACTCTAGCACTGGTAAAGACTGAAGCATCCCTTTTGGTAACTAACACTCTTCTATAACTTGTTGACAAGTAAAACACTTCATAGTAAAATCAGCAATATCTTTTTTCATTCCATCCCACGAGTCATACTCCCAAAGATCTATGTACATCTTAGTACTGCCCGGATGAACTGAAAATCGAGAACTATGAGATTCACATAATTACTCATTCTTTAACTATGAATCACAAGGCACACATAATCTCTTCTAAAACCTCAACACACAATCATTATCAATGTTAAAATCAGGAAACTTACCCTTCAGAAACAACTCTACTTTTTTCTGCAACTCACTGTCTTCCTTCTACGCTTTCTAAATTATATCTGATAGAGATGATTTCACCAACACCTAAAACAAAATAGAAGAATTTCCTACACCAACAACTTCTATGACAAATTTCATCAAATCAAAAACCAAAGGATATTGCTCCAAACATAGCATGGCTAATGAAACATTACTTTTTCGACTCAAAGAATCATCCACTTTATTTGACATTCCTGGATGGTAATGAATTGTGAAATCATAATACTTGATAAATTCCAGCCATCTACTCTATCTCATGTTCAATTCTTTCAGTGTGAATATATACTTCAATATTTTGTGGTCAGTTTATATTTCACATTTTACCCCATACAGATGATGCCTCTAAATATTTAAAGCAAAAAAAAACTGTAGCTAATTCCCTATCATGTGTAGAGTAATTTAACTCATGAGGTTTAAACTGACGTAAAGCATAAGTAATAACCTAATCATTATACATTAAGTCGTAACCAAGTCCATTCAATTAAGAATTTCTGTATATAACAAACTCACCATTTCTGGAATGTAATACCAAAACTGGATCATTCACCAATCTTCTTTCAAATTCTGAAAAACATTCATCAAATTCTTTAGTATAAATGAACTTGAGACCTTTTCGAGTTAACTTAGTAATTGGGATAGATTACCAGGAAAACTTTTCAACAAACCTCTGGTAATAACCCGCTAATCCAAGAAAATTATGAATCTCGGTAATATTTGTGAGTCGTGTCCATTCTTCAACAAATTTCGTTTTAGAAGGATCAACAGTTATGTAATTTTTTGAAATAATGTGACCAAGTAATTAAATTTGTTTTAACCAAAACTCACACTTCCTGAATTTTTCAAATAGTTTCGTTTCTTTAAAGGTTTTAAAGACAACCCTTAAATGAATTTCATGCATCTCTTTACTTTTAGAATGAACCAAAATATCATCAATAAACACAACCACCATTTATCAATTGAGTATAATAAGTCATCTCTACAAAAATTTATTCAATCCTGATTCTGAACATCTAAAGATGTTGATTTGGAAGGTCATTTCCCTCAGTATTCCTTCTCAACACAGCTAATTGTTTCCTCTATGAAAAACCATTCTGAACACAGAAATATCTTAGGAGAAGCAACATAGTAATCTGTTAATGGTATATGATTTCAATCTTATCATAAATAAATTTATATACATTAATTTAACAATATTCTAACTCTTAAAGATTTTTAAACTGACCTTTGTTACCAACTATAAGGACCCGGCCATAAAACATTACAAAATCATGAATTAAATGAATAATTCACATTAAGGATCTTTTTAGGTTTAGATTTTTAAATAATTAGCTCATAACTATTACATTACATCTCAAAAACTACAAAGAAGACAATTATGCTCAGTTTCCATATTTTCATAAAATAAAAACTCTTGAAAAAATGTGTCATGTCTAGTTCAATGTTTTTTATAGAATGACTTTTCCTTGATCCCATCCTTGACCCTATTCATCTTTAAGTCCTGTGAAAAATATTTCAAAACATATGAGAAGCATAAAAATCTCAATCAGGTTTATAAGATGAAGAAAGATAACATTATTCTAGAAATACATACTAGGCATAAGATCATACCTCATGGAATCATAAGATTTTTGAATAACACATAGAAATCATAAATCATAAAGGTAACTTGTGGCATCCATAACATACTTACGTTGTAGCTTTCACAGCTACATAGGGAGTTATATTTGGAATACCCATCACAGTATATTCCATAAATCTCTTAGGAGAAACATTCATGTTTACCTCTGTCATGTTACCCAATGCATAAGAGAGCTATCTTGGACTCACCTACCCTAGGTTTATCATGGAACCACCCATATATGTAACAATTCCCAAGAACCATAACATATTCATAACACATAGAACAAACATAAAGGAAAGATAACATTTCCACATTTCAATCACAACATATAATTTAAATATATTGACATAAAAAATCCATTTTCAATACCAAAATAAATAAAAGAGTGTATGGTATTTATTTTTCCTTTTAAAAACATTTTGGCTTTTCAAGGAAGCTAAAGATCAAATAATACTCGCAGCGGGGGAAAAGGTCATTATCACCGCTTACGTTAAAAAGATACATTCCTTTTGGTAATTTAGTAAAATGCCTCATAGAAAAATATTCCTCTTGAATGAAATGAGAAGTCAAATGTTTTTATACACCGTATAATAGAAAGTCATTTATAAAACAAAATATGCCTCAATGAAAGGAGATTGAGGCGACGCCCCATACCTTGTGTCCAACTTGACTCAATCATTATTTAATCATTTGAATAATAAACTAAATTTTATTTCTAATTTCTTCAGAACATTTTTAACCTTTTTTATTCCTTTTATATCAATTATTACCTTTCTATAACAATTGGTTAATTATTTGAGTTCATATCAGACATTATGTCGATGTTCGGAACATGAGTTAAAAATGAACTTGTTATAATTATAAATTGTCCATGTGGTCAAATTCCATTATCTCCATAATGGTATTCATGATTTAGATATCATATATATCATATATATTTAGTATATATATGTATTTATGATATTACATAACATTTGAAGGTAAGAAATGAAATGCGTCGTTCATGGAGACGGTAAGTCGTACGTACGCATGAACGTTAATTTCATTTCTATTTTGTATTTAATGGAATGAAAACATAATGATAAATATGTATATTATAATTCTAGTATAAAATAATATATAATTCCATTAAATCTATCCTTTATACATTCAACGTATGGAATGAATGAGTCATATCACTTTAAGGGGGTGGTAGTCTGCACTTTCTCAGATGAAATTATTGTATTTACCCACTATGGAAACCATAAAGGTATTCTATAAATGAAAAATACAGAAGCATAGAAAAAATATAAATATAATATATATCACATAAAAATATAGATCCATCTTAATGGCCACCATAATAGGTGGTAAAAGAATATAGAATAATCGTCGCTTCGTAAGGCTTTAGTTTTTCGTCCACAGAAACAGTAGGTTCATTACCCATTAGATGGAGGTGTGTGTAAGTTTAGTTCTAATTATTATCATAAAAAAAATTGTATATTTATGATACTTGTGTTTTTATAAAATAAAGGAATAAAAAGAGTTTAGGGGTTGGAGAAGTAAAATAAAACAAAAGAACGTAAGAGAAGACGTTACCTTTAAATCGGCTATCTCTCTTTGGTTTGAACCAAATCGATCCAAGGATTCCCATGGTCAGAAATATATCAACCAATAAGATTAGGACACATGTTAATGTAATTAAATATTTTTATACTATAATTTTTTACCCTTATATACCAAATTTACCCTTTAACCACGGTAAATAAAATATTTACAGAAGTAAATATTCATAATGGCTAAAAATAAATTGTTACCTATTTACACAATTTTGACCTCCTGATTATAAATATGGAATCCATTTTTATAAATTCAAGATAAATAAAGTATCAGAAATTAATTTACAACTAATTCCCGCTGTCAAAACAAAAAGCGTGTTTTCAAGAAATAATATCTATCAAAAGATTGACACTTATTTAAGTACAATTTCAAAGTGAAATTACTTCCAATGACCAAAATTGGAATAAAAGGTAAAAAAATATTCTAATTAAACTTTAAATATAATTAAAAATATAATCTAACCTTATAAATAAATTAGATTAAAAGTCATTTCTGAATTAAAATATAGTATTATTCACTATTCATAAAAAATGGATTTTATCAAAAAAATACCAAAAATTTACCCAAAGTAAATATTGATATCCTGATTCTATAGAAGAATTCTATTTCTAAAAATAGAACATTAAAAAGTGACCAAAATAATATTTAAAGAGGGTTTGCCATCAAAAGGTGGTAAATCAACCTTTTAATGAATATTAGAGTATTTATGCTTAAAATCAGATTCCTTCTTATTTTAAGCCTCTAAAATTTATTGGATAAGTGTAAAAACATTTAACCAACTTGTATATTCATATTTTAGTTAGTTCTATTCATTCCCACCAATATAATGGCTTGGTATTAACTACCATTTAAAATAATATTATTATTTTCAAGTACGACCCAACGTTGTGTGCAACGTAAGATTTCAAGGAAACTCGTTGTTGTGTATCAGGTACGCCATCGAACATAGAATCCACTTTAAAGTAAAATTAATATTTAATTCAAAAATATTAATAAATATGAAAATGTTATATTCTTTATTTACTAGGGATGTTACATCCTTCCCCCTTTTGGGAATTGTGTCCCTGCAATTCCATTCACTTATCAAATAAGTGGGGGTATTTATCCCTCATAGCATTTTTAGATTCCCACGTTGCCACTTCAACCAAATGGTTTTTTCCACAAAAACTTTACCTAATGAATTAGCTTATTCTGCAACACTTTCTCTCATCGGTCAAGAATCTAGACTGGTTGTTCCTCATAAGAGAGATTCTCTTCCAATTGAACTACCTCTGGGGTCAAAACATGATATGGATCCAGCATATACTTTCTCAATAATGAAACACGAATAACATTGTGTACATGTGATAAACTTAGAGGTTAAGCCACTATGTATGCAACAAATCCAACTTTATCTGGGATTTCATAAGGTCTAGTGAACCTCAGACTCAACTTTCCCTTCATACCAAAATGCATCACAATTTTCCATGGATAAACTTTGAGAAATACATGACCACCTACCTCGATAAAAAGATCATTCCTTCGATTATCTGCATATTATTTCTGCCTACTTTGAGCTATTCTCATGTGCTTCTGAATCAACCGAACTTTTTTTGTCATATCTTCTACCAATTATGGTCCCATCAACATCCTTTCACCTATATTATCCCAAAAAGCTGTAGTTCGACACTGCTCCCCATATAATGCCTCAAATGGAGCCATCTGTATACTGGAATGAAAACTGTTTTTATAAGAAAATTCAACGTAAGAAGGATGTTGGTCCCAACCTCCATAATAATCCATTGAGAAAGCACGTAACATATCCTCCGAGGTCTGAATTGTTAGTTCTAACTTCCCATCTATCTATGAATGAAAAAGTGTACTAAAATTTAATTCATTACCCAACGACTTCTGAAGGCCTTTCTAAAAGTTATAAGTAAATTTGGGATCATGATCAGATACATTGGAGAAGGGAAATCCATGAAACCTAACTATCACTTTATCATACAACCTAGAAAGTTGATCTAGAGATAAAGTATCTTGAATAGGAAGGAAATGATTAGATTTAGTCAATTGATCAAAAATAACCCAGATTGCATTATTACCTCGAGATGTCTTTGGTAATCCCACAAATAAGTCCATAGATATATTTTACTATATCCACTCTAGAACCAGTAAAGACTTAAGCATGCCTTTAGGCAACTACCACTCTTCTTTAACCTATTTACAAGTCAAACACTTCATAATAAAATCAACAATATCCCTTTTCATTCCATCCCACTGGTAATACTCCTAAAGATCTCTGTACATCTTAGTTCTTCTAGGATTAACTGAAAAAGGAGAACTATGAGCTTCACATAACAACTCATTATTAAATTTTTAATCACAAGGTGCACATAATCTCTTCCCAAACCACAAAACATAATCATTATAAATGTTAAAATCAGGAAACTTACCCTTCTGAACCAGCCCTACCTTTTTCTGCAACTCAGTATCTTCCTTCTGCGCTTTCTTAATTATGTTTGATAGAGATAATTCCACAAACACCTGAAACAAAACTGAGGAATTTCCTGCACTAACAACTTCTATTCTAAAGTTCATCAAATCAAAAAACCAAAGGATCTTGTTCCAAACATAGGATGGTTAATGAATCATTACTTTTTCGACTCAAAGCATCATCTACTTTTTTTGTCTTTCCTGGATGGTAATGAATTGTGCTATCATAATCCATGATTAATTCAAGACATCTCCTTTTTATCATGTTTAATTATTTATAAGTGAATATATACTTCAAACTTTTGTGGTCAGTATATATTTCACATTTTACTCCATACAGAATTTGCCTCCAAATTTTTAAATCAAAAACAACAGCCGCTAATTACAAATCATGTGTAGGGTAATTTAACTCATGAGGTTTCAACTGATGTGAAGCATAAGAAATTATAAAGATAATCTAACCTTATAAATAAATTAGAATAAAAGGTACTTTTTAATTAAAAATACATTATTTTTCACTATTCATTAAAAATGATTTTTTTAGAAAAATACCAAATATTTAACCAAATAAAATTTGATGTCCTGATTATAAAGATTAATTTTATTTTGTCAAATAGAAAATTTAAAAGTTACCAAAACTATATTTAAAGAGGTTTCTCCATCAAAAGGCTATAAATCATCCCTTTAGTGAATATTAGAGTATTTAGGCTTAATATCATATTCTTTATTATTTTAATCCTCTAAAATTTATTGGATAAATGTAAAAACATTTAAAAAAAATGTATATTCATATATTAGTTAGTTCTATCCATTCCCACTAATACAAAATCTAGGCGTTAACTACCATTTAAAATAATATTACTATTTTTCAGTATGAACCAACATTGGGTGAAACCTAATATTTCAATGAAACCTGTTGTTGAATATCAGGTACACCATTGAACGTAGAATCCCCTTTAAAAAAATTAATATTTAATTAACTAATATTAATAAATATGAAAATTTTATATTCTTTATTTAACTGGGATGTAATAATCACACCTCTAAAAGTGAGTTCGTATCAGTGGGTAACAATCTTCTGATGGAGAATAGAAGGTTAATGAGTGAACTAGGATAATGGTTATCCAAACTACAGTAAAAACATTGTGTTCATTATTTTATTTTCACTGCACTATATATCATGAACACTATACTCACTGAATAGTATTTAGATAGTAAACTCTGATTAATTATTTACTCTATAATTTTTAAATGACTATTCAGCCCCTTCTTGTTTATTTTTTCATTAATTTGGATCCAAAAAATTGGTATCAGAGGCTATTATATGAATAGTTTGTGCATATTTTATTTTAACCCATATGGATATTTCTTTATTGTTAATTATTAACTTCTTTGATATCCTGATTATCCTAGACTATAAAATCTGAGGAAATAAAGTATATTTATGTATGATGGCATGTTAAAATGCTAAATATTAACGGGTTCCTCAAAGTCCCCATTTGTTTTATGGAAGATATTGTGGCTAATAGAAAGACCCAATATGATATTACCTAAAATAGTTATGTTTGGATCAATATACTATCTGAGAGAAGCCATATGAGCTTCCCAAATCTTATCTAGAGACTCTTATAGGTAACAACATTATAAAATATGTCATAAATTATAAAGTTAAGAATAATTTGTATTCTCTTATAAGTAGGAGTTCCTATATCCATTTTTTACCATGTAAGGAAACCCATGACATATGGAGAATACATCAAGTCACTCACAATAAGATTGAAAACATCAAAAGAATCAAACTAGGAATACCCTGAGTAGAATACCAAGATTTCATGATGGGTGAATCAGATTCATTGAACTATATATTCCTTAGTTTTACAAGTATTAAAAATGGGGTTTGTGTTCTTGGTGAAGTACTAGATAATATGACTCAATCTGAAAGATTAATAAGATACCTACCAAAAGGATGGCTTGTAAAGAATGTAGACATCAATGAGAGTAATAATTTTATGGAGTTTAAATTAGATGAACTAATATGATCGATGTTGAAGTGTGAGTTAGTGTTTAAAAACATTTATGATGATGAGTCTACATATAGAAAAGTTATAGATTTTAATTATAATGTTAGTGAATTATCTAATTATTCATATTCTATGTTTTATGAAAGTGGCAAAGATATGGAACACTTTAGAAAAAAAAATTTCAAGTTCTTGAAAAAATAAAAGTGGAGGAAGGAAATTTAAATGGATGTTCAAGAAGGATTATAAAGAAGGTGATAATAGAAATAATAATGATGTTATAGAATAAAACTATTATGAGTGTAGGGAGTAATGTCACATTAGGATATAATTCACCAAACTCAAACATCTAAATAAAGACAAAGAAAAAGACAAAGGATAAAATAAAATCATGATTTTTTAGAGGATAGGACAAATCAACCAATTATAAATCATTTAAGGATTTTATTGGTGAACCAGAGATAGGAAACCTTGCTCTAATTTGTGCACAATGTGAGGTATCTAATTCACTTTTCACTCAATTAATTGATCCTTCTAATGTTGGTCATAATTCTATATCTGATGATGAAATTGAAAGTGATTCTAATTCATGTATTGATTCTTATTTTTGGACACATTTTGATTCTATTAATTATAATGTAAAACAACTACTTATGTAAAATTAAGAATTAAGGGATGATGATGTCAGGATAATTAAAAAATACACTAAATTAAAACTAAAATTAATAATTTGGTTAAATAAAATGAGAAACATTAAATGGAATTTGATAATTTGAAAATATTTATTTCCAGTAATGATAAATATAAAGATAATTATGATGCTAACATGCTGAAACTAAAAGATGAAAATGACAGACTTAAATAATTTCTGGAAGTGAATAATAATGATCAAGACATAAGATTTAATTCTATTATATAATATTTAAGTAATGTTTAGAATATGAAATGAACCAACCCATATACCCTGGTACTCTGATACCAAAGCCAGCACCAACCTGGCCTGAAGGTCATTCCAAATCCACATGGGTTGGTTACTAGCACTTGGTATCATGCATTTTTAATGTGGGAATTAAATTTAGAAAAGAATAGTGGAAGATAATATATACATATCAGTATGCTCAAACAATCCCAAAGGTGATAGTACCAGAAACCAACCATGAAAAATCAAAATCCAAAATAGTACATCATCATGGTAATAAAAAGTAGAAAAGGTAAAATCAATGTCACAATGAACATGTCTCTCCAAGACCGAAAGGTTCAAGAACATCACCCACCTCCAGGTGGGAATTTTACTTTACTCAAACATGGATGAAGAAAATCTAAAAATTCTAGAAGGAAAAGGTATGGTGTGACAAAAATAATAGTATGGAATCACCATGTATACCATAATATGATTTCATAATAATAAACCAAGTAATTGTTTCAATTTTAATAAAATGGGGCATGGAGATATATTACTATATTTAAAGGAAACATTATTTTCATTTAAAATGATGGAAAAATTTAAAACAATGTCTTGAGTAAACACTTTATAAAAAATAGTATATATAAGTCACTAGGCATGGGTAAATCGTCTTTAAAATCATGTTTATTTATTGTTAAAATAGTAACAGTAACCACTATGGTCATATTTCATGTGGTATGATAGTTTCTATTTATAGTATCTACACACACTTATATCAGTTATCATGACATATGTGTACACACATCCCTCTAGTTTAGGTTGAATATGACTCATCAACATTCCATCTAAAATATAATTTTCCTAACTAGATTTTTATTAGAGTTATCATCATATATCTTTTGATAGGGAATGATCATCAAAGTGATCTTTTCCCGAATAACCCACTAACTACCCAAGTTTTCATGTGATCAATCAATCAATCAATTAAAAAATATAAAATCATTTCATTTCAAATCAAACACCTTTCCAAGTTCTATTTCCCAATTTTCATTTTCAAAATAAAAATTCAATTCCAAAACCAAAACATAGGTTTTTTCATAAATTCATTCATTTACCAATAAATCCAGTCATAGATTTTTATTAGTTAAAATTAATACATTTTTCTAAAAATCAATTCAAAAATCAATTCACATATTCTGTCACTTTTAAATTTCACCCAAAATTCATTTTCCACTATAATTGGTGTTTTTACACAAAATTCCATACCAAATCAATTTCTAATTCCAATTTTTGTCAAATTATGTTTTCACAATTTAATTGAAATAAATTTCCACTATCCATAAATTCATGGTTTAATCAATTGGCCAATCATGAAATAAATCATACACCCTTTTAACATAGATCATGTAACACAACACCTACAACATGATCTTCCGAAGATGAAAGAAAACTATGATTATCTATAAATAAAACCACGATTTATTGACTAAATAAATATATTTTATATCCATCAAACATAAGATGATAAAACTAACCATATAGAGGAAGGAAAAAAGAATGGGGAGAAGGAACATGAGAAGAATTACTTACCCGAGAGGGATCGAACAAGATATTCCACACTTTGATCTCCCTAGTAAGGTGTTTAGATAATTAAAAAGTGGGTATTGAGATCCTCTAAGACCTTGTAAATCAACATATATGTATTTTGTGTTGAATGGGAGGTTATACTGGGGTTTGGGTATTTTTAAAATATTTTTCAGAATTAAAAATTATTGTTACGCATGGTTAGCTTGGTAGGGCCACACAGTTAGAAAAATTGTCTTCCCTAATCATGTTCCTCTTTACTGGGGTGCACATTTTCATTTAGGTAGGCACACAATTTCTCAAGTTGTGGAGTATCCTCTAGTGGAAAAGATGGATTTAATATTGGTTATTAACTGACATTTATAAAGGAATAGTAAAATATAATCTTTTAAACATCGGTTTTCAAAAACCAATGCAGAAAATAATGCCATGATTATTTTTCAGTGTCGGTTTTGAAAATTAAATTATTCTGAAAATCAAGTGAATCTATGTTTTCTGTGTTCATTTCTTATAAACCAAAACTGAAAACCATTTATTTTTCTACAGAAAATCGGAATTTTTTTAGAAAAATGACAGCAAAAGTAATTTTTTTAAAAAAATACTAAATATTAAACTACCAAAATAATCAAAGACCCTATAATAAAAAATAGTATACAATAATAAAATAGTATTTAACATTGACTAAAATATATAAAAACTTCCATGTTTTTATCTATTTAATCAAAAATATAACTTTTTATTTGTATTATAAAGTACAATTAAAATGCACATACCTAAAATTGAAAACATGATCATTGTTGGTTATTATTGAATCATTAATTTGATATCATTCAGTTAAAACACCTATTATAAAAGGAGAATTAGTTTTTTGAACACATGTTATTAAGAAAATGTAATATTATTCAAAAAAATAGAATATACATACCTCAAATCGTAATCAGACTTAACAAATAGATTGCAAACAAATATTAAAGATGGGTAAGTTAAGTTTGTGTATAAGACTCATTATCATTAAAGTCTTACCATAACATTGAATGATATGAGATTAAAAAATATAATACTATCACAAAAAATATAAAAATAATAATATAACTAACCTTATCAAATTTAGTAGTTAACCCAGTAGTGATTATCTCGTACCGAAATCGTAAAACAGAATAACCATATTCAATATGTCCTTGTTGATTATTAGACTTCAATTATAAAACATTAACTTGATAACAAATATATATATATATATATATATCAAAAAATCATAATAATATCTATTATAAAAAATAAATACCTTTAGTTTCACATAATTTATGGCATGTGGTTTCTTTATCAACATATGTTCATTGTTCAATTTTTTCCTTGAACTACATTTTAATATATATGAACTAAAAATACATGTATAAATAATTATAATTAACCATAATGATCTTATGAAAAATATCTTACTTATCTAATTTGGTGGAAATACTTTTACGAACACTCCCTGATAATGAGAAAACCCAATATAAGGTGCATTTACATAGGAAAAATACATCGAACATCCAATGCCCCCTACAATTACAAAATTTCACAATTAATGACATTATAATGGTCATTAGTTCATAATTGTTTTTCAATTATAACATATCAATAAATGTAAAAAACCAACATCCTATCTCTTTATGTGATAATCTCTTACAAATATGTGCCACTCTACTAGCATTCATCACATGTTTCACTTCCATGGAAATATATTCCGGATCTATAAAACCCTAAATGGTTGTGCTGTCATTTTGTACAAGAAGAATGTATAGATCCCTAAATTAAGAAACAAAATATAGTTATTCAATTTGACCCATCTTTTTATTAAAAAAAATAAAAAATCAAACATAAATTTACTTACATGGAAAACAAATCCAACACCTTCAGGATGAGCTCTTCAAAATCAACCAGAGGCATGATATCTTCTTTGAGTTATCTCAATGGACAATTTGTTCCATATATATCAGAAATCATCTAAAACTCATATAAAATATTCAATTAATAAGAATCCTGAGATAATATTCATATCATATAATAAATATCAAAAGTATCGACAGTCAATTGTTCTGGAACATGTTGTTTCAATTACGGGATTTATTTTTCGTTCAGATAATCCTACATAAGTTAAATGTTATAAATCATTATATGTAATTTTAAATCATATGTAATTAATATTTAAAGAAAGGCATACCTCATATGAAATATAATGAAGACGACCAATTGGCCAAACTAAAAAATGACCCAGACAATCCCCAACTCTGGTAATATCCTCAGTATGAAATGGCAGTAGAGCATTAGGATCCATAATATCAAGTACTGATACTCTTACCCGACCCATCTACATAGACTAGGGATTTAAATAGTCCCCCAAAAAATATAAGTCATAATTCAACAATACATATATGAGGATCTCCCACAAATAACTCATAGTATATGTTTTGGTCCGAGTGAGGAGGTGGAGGATCAAAGTAGGTAGGTTTGGCAGTGTATTCCTACTGGGATAGAGGTGGAGGATCAAAGTAAGTAGGCTAGGTAGGTTGGGAAAGCTAGGAAGTCTAGGAAGATAGTGCAAATTTTGACTTTCTTGTCAAGTGTTCTAACAAATCTTGTTTCATGGATGCTTGAATTTGATCACCCATAGACTGTTTCATCTCTTTTAGCTCTACTTTTAAGGAATATATTTATGGGTATTTTGATTTATTACTCTGACCAAATATTTTCTGAATACTAACACCCACCTGATGTCCTATAACACGGTTAGGGTGTTTTTCTTTTCCTAAAGTAGTGGCTAGAATTTCCATCATACCCTCAATGATAAAAGAGTCATGTATCTCTTACTCTTGAAGTTCATCCTGAAATGAAAAATAAAAAAGTTTTATTAGTTTTTATAAATTATAAAATAGAAAAATTCATGAAAAATAAAAAATATTTAACTAAAATTTTATCAAATACTTTTTCATCTTCCTCTGTAAGATATTCTTCATTTTTTATTCTTCTCGCTCATTTCTATTTTCATGGCGAGTGGGGGAGATGGAGGACCAAACTAGACCTCTTCGGAACCACTAATAGATCAAGATCTTAATGTTTAAAATATTTCTTCAATCATTTTCTGCTCCAATAACTGATACCCTTTATATGATAATTTATGATGGCATACATTTTTCAAATGTATCTATTTATGAGATCTTCTAGACTTCTGTTACATAAAAATAAACTAATAAGTAATTAGATAAATATATAAAAAAATTACAATATAAAATAATTATCATACCTGAAATTTTTCATCATGAAGGCTGTCAACAAATTGTTTACATGTGTCTTCATTTATATACAGATACTTAATGAATGGTTTTTCAAACTTTTTCTTTCCTAAAACATAATTTTTTGTTAGTTTTATTTTAAAATCTTTCCATCGAACCGCTACTAAAGAGAGATGTATTTTATTAATTTATTTTGCTTCCTAAAAATTTAATGTCATCTAAAATTGAATAAATGGAATATGTCATTTAAATTATTTATTATTCAAAAATAAGATAAAATATATCAATTGACATATTTTACCATCACAACCTCCCAAATTTGTTGTTTCACCATTTTTTCAACAGACTTCCAATCAGGGTATATAATACTAATCCTACAATGTCTCTACATTGATATGTAACTGATAAACTGAAATTTATTTGGTCCATTTGCATTATTATTATCCTCAAAACGAATATGTAATTTATCATCTCCACGATCAAGTAGCAGTTTTGGTAAACGTGCAATACCATGATTACCAACATGAGAAGTTGATTTCTCTATATTAAAAATAGAAGTCTCTTCCACTAATGATACATCAACAGTCCTATAAAAAATTATAAATTAAAAGTTTTATTTCATTAAATAAGTATATTATTGAATAATTAACATTAATAAAAAATAGATATGCATCAGTTACTACTTCTCTCTCCCTGTATCTGACATGGACACAAGAAAGTATAGTGAAATTTTGTGTTCCTACATATCATTAGAAAACTATATATTTAGAAACTAGGATGAAAAAAATAAGTAAAAAAAGATGCACTCATTTGTATCTTCCAAAACAAGAAAAAAAATATAAATAATTACCATAACAATTAAGAGAATAATTTAGTGTTTTCACATATACCTTCATCATGATCATTACGTACAGCATGAACTATGTCTGCCTTGTAGTCATTGTAATTATCTAGAAATTTCATAATAGATGAATAAGACTCATATAAATCAATAACATCATCAACATCATTCTCATCTCCAATATGGTATATTTTTCCTCAAAAAAGGATCTTCCAATGATCATTTGATGGATTAATGACATAAAATATCTTCTCTGTGTGTATCTCCATGATAAATGGTTCCCCATTTTAATTAAATCTTTTCAAATCAACCAGTGTAAATCCACAATAATCATGTTTCACACCACTATTTTTATCAACCCAATTACACTTAATTATAATGGCTCCATATTTTTTATAATCAATTTCCCATATATCCTATAGAACTTCAAAATATGCTGATGATGAAAAAATTGGATTTTTATCTTTTTCACTTGAAAAATACAATGCTTCAGTGATAACCATCACCCAACTATTTTTGAACAGTACTATTTTCATCTAGCTTTTTTTGTGTGAAATGTGTACCCATTAATATCAAAACCAGTCAATATTATCAAATTAGTGGATATTCATCCTGCCAACCATTTCAACATTTCTGATGAGGATATATCTATTCACACTTTCTCTTTGAAACATGAATCAAATGTCTTTTTAGGCTCAATCCTCAATCACATTTCATTTTTTTCAGATATCGTCTCTTTAATTTAGAAATATGTGATGAGATATATGATTGAACATCATTTGGGTTGTTAAAAATATATAAATGAGTTTACATCACTTCATCATGTGGAATGGACATTACCTTTAAGCCTTGAATCACTCTACCATCATTATCAACTGTCAAATTTTGATATATAGGGCGACCAATATGCTCCGCATCATATAAATAATCAGTACATAACTCAATCAATTCTTCTGATACATATTTTTGAACAATAGAGACCTTTGGTCGATAAGGATTTTTAACATTTCCCTTAAAAAATGTCATACACATTTCAAAAGGATACATCCAATGTAAATAAACAGGCTTGCATATTCTTATCTCACACACCAGATGAATCACTAGATGAACCATTGTATTAAAAAATGTAGGTGGAAAATACATTTCTAGTTGAAAAACAATAATTGTAGCTTCATTCTCCAACTCATATAACAAAATTGGATCAATAACTTTGATACAAATGGATTTTAAAAAATTACATAACCTGATAATAGTCTTTCAAACAGCTCACAGAAATATACCAAACTGTGCGACTAGTATCAGTGGTTGCTCAATACATAAGAGTCGTGAGATTTCATAGTTATTAATTTTCAATCATTCAATAAAAATAAAATTCTTCACATTTGATGAATATCCACTTGGTACTTTTATACCATACAAACACTAGAAAAAATCAACTTCTCACTCTTACTTAATGTGTTAAAATTTTTAGGTAAATATGTTATATTTTCTTTTCATAGTGGATGCTAACTCGAAACGTATTCCCATTGATATCAAGTCCAATATAGAATTCAATCCATATTTTTCTTTCCTTTTATGTCTAATAAAGTTCTAATAAAACCGTCCCATATATTTTTCTCAACATTCATACCATCAATGTTATGTTTTATCTCTAAAAATCTACAATAAGGTAGTTCAAATAAATAGAATTTTTCTTCAAGATATTAACCCGAACTACTTTTATTTTCAAAGGTGGAATCAATATTTTTCACCTTTTTGTCATATTTCTTTACTTAAAATGGTTGTGGGGGAATATTTTATTCATTTAAACCATTAAATTCCTTTTTCAATCTACGATAAGGATGATAAATTCACTAAAAAACATCGATGTCCCATGTACACTATTTTCTTCCATTTTTAAATTGATAATATGAAGTCTCTTAATCAAAAATTGGACATGCTTTATGTACCTTAACACTATATCCAGATAAGTTTCAATATACAAGAAATTAATTTATACTAAACATTATCATAGCATGTAAACGAAAATAATCTTTATCGTATGCATCAAAAAAATTAACATCTAACTCCCGTAGAAGATTCAAATCATCAATTAATGGTGAAAGATACTCATCAATATCGTTTCAAGACTATTTTGGTCCATAAATCACAATTCTCATCATAAAATATTTTTTCCTCATCCATATTTGTAGGGATAAGTTTTAAACTACCAAAAAATAGTACCTAAACTGTGTTGGTTTCTTAGGCTCTGATATGGATTCATTCCATCTATACACACACACATTCTCATATTTCAATCTTCACTTACAAAATTAGGAAATATTTTATCAAATATCTTCCATTATAATGATTCAATAGGGTAATGTAATTTACCCTCAGAGATGCATTAATCTGAATTCCATCTTAACCATTTTATATCAATTAAATTTGAGAATATATGTTTTAAATGAGGAATTATTGGATGATACCAAATTTATTTAGAAGGATATTTGATTTTGGTACCTGAGAATGAATCAATGTTAATTTATTGAAATTATATGCAGGGATTATTATAAAAATTATTTGATTTAGCAAGAGGTTACGTGTCAGTAACTAAGAATGAATCTTGATTGACTTTTTTATTCATCTTATAGCGTGAGGTTTCACATGTAGGATAGTTTGATAAAAATTATATTCTTTCCTATACAACACACAATCATTGGGATAAGAATGTATCTTTTTATACCCTAATACCATTGGCCATAATATTTTCTTCACCTCATAATTAGAATCTAGAAGCTCGTTGCCTTCTGGAAATATCTCTTTTAAAAGTGCAAGTAAGTTAGAGAAACTTTTATCACTCCAACCATTAATCACTTTCCAGTTAACTAATCTCAACATGGATGTTAAAAATATATATTTACTACCACTTGGGAATAATTTTTTTAGAATCTCCATACAATTGTTCAACACTTTCTTTTTTTTCAACGATTTCAACACCTAAATTGGGAATTAAATCTTTAATATGATCCTCTGTCACATTATGAATATTATCATCGACATTATCTGTTGAATTTATAGTTCTTTCACTATGTCGGATCCAACTTGTATAATTAAGGCTAAAACCATAACAAATGAGATGATCATTGATTTCTATAGAGTTTAAGATTATTATATTCAAAAACATCACACATGGATAGAAAATAAACTCAATGTTTTGAATATTTTGTTTTGAAATTTCCAAGAATTCATCAACCCTTTTTTCATATTCAATAGTGGTTCTTCTTAAATTTATCCAATTAAAATCCATTAAATACCTGATACCAAAATATAAAATGGTGAATATATTAAAACATATATACATTTATATATATCTATATATATAAACTAATAAAATGTAAACAGAAAAACATTGAATAAAGACTATTGATAATCAGATAGAAAACATCATATATAAAACAAAATTACAAATAGTAATCTTTTTTATTTTCATATTATATAAATTTGTTTTATAGATATCATAATTTAATTATTTTTATTCATCTAACATTTATTAGATCATTTTAAATAGTTTTTACATTTGTTCGGTGTAGCGTGAGTAAAAATTATTGAATATTGAATTAATTTATTAGTTCATTTTACATAGTTGTTACTAAACTGTGGGGGTGTTAAAAGTGAAACTCACTATTCATGATATATATGGAATTCTCACATCTCAGCACTACACCTCCAATACATTGAAAAATATCATTAATACTCACACATAGTTGCTGATCAAAAATATGTAACACTATAACATTAAGATCTATCTTAAAATATGATGTTACACACTCATTCATAATATTTGGGTGTTCAACTAGCGATCATTAGAGTATATTTCTGTAAATATAAAAATGTAGATATATAAATGACACATACATCCAATCTGAATATAGAACATAGTATATTTTAAAAAATGTAGATCATTTCACTATTATAAACAAACACCCTATCATACATGTTTTCTCACATAATCTTGGATTGTCTCTCTCTACCATGATACCCACTCCCTCTCAAATATATAATCAAATATATAATGGATTTCCAATATGAATTTTTTATTATATAAATATAAAAATTCAATGGTTATATAGAATTACACCACCATGTCATTTAGGGAATCTTGATACAAACTAATAATTGAAAAAACTCATAAATATAATTAAATGATAAATAATTTATCTTCCAAATTAAAAAAACAACTTACAAAATTCAGATTTCATATTTTCATTGATCCTTAATCCAAAATTAATCGCTTGAATGAATTGAAAGTATAAAAATTTCCAACAAGATATCTATGAAATTAATTATAAAATAATAACATTAAATACGAACAAAAAACTAAAATGAAAACACAGTTTGGACCAGAAATAGGTTTTTGAGGATAAAATAATTTGGAGATGATGAATTAATTGAGTATGATGTAGAAAGGAGACCGTAGATCATGAAAATCAAAGAAAATCAACAACAATGGTGTTGGAGATCACAAGGTCACCTTGGATGTTGTTGTGATTCAGGAAGGATTCATCATGATTAGGAGGGTTTCATATATCCAAAAAATGAGGGTGTCTCTTTCCTGAAACGTTTTTAATAGTTTTTGGTGTCAGTTATTACAAAAAAATGACTTCGAAGAGTCAAAGAAAAAACAATTCATGTCGATTTTTATAAAAACTGACACGAAATATATATATATTTTATTTTTAGCATCGGGTTTCTTACAAAAATGATGCCAAAAATACAGTATTCAATGGTTTTTGGCATAGGTTTTACTAAAAATAGACACAAAAAACCTTGTATAAAAATATTTCCACATCGGTATTTAGTAAAATGGATGCAAGAAATCTCTTGCACATACTTTTTTTATTGTTATAAAAAATGACGTCATTTTTCCGACATTAAAAACACTAATTCTACTAGTGGACCTTAGAAACTCCCACTACTAATGTCTCATGGGTTGTATTGGGTGGGAATATATTTTGGTAAAACCATGTGCCTACTATTCACAGCCCATAAATTTCTAGGAATTTACACTTTACACCCGAAACAACCTAAGAAAACCCCAAACAAAGCATGATAAAAAATAAGGGTTGGGGAGTACCATAAAATTAGTAATACGATGTTAAAAACTCTCCACCATATAAAGTTTCTATCCCTATAAATCTTACCAAGAAGTTTACATATCAAAAATATGAGGTCCCTTTTCTTTCATCAATTCCACCCTCTCTAATGTATCATGTGTATCAGAACCGTGATTCTATTTCAATCAAAAATAAGCTATCATCCTCACATGATGTAATTTTTTAATAGAATCAACTATCCTAACTAGATGCTCAGTCACAAATAAATCAGGCTCAACATCAACATCATCCTAGCTCAAAACATGAGATGGATCGGGAAGATATTTCTTTAGCTATGATACAAGGAACATGTTATGTATTGACGTCAACTATGGAAAAAGTGATAAATGGTGACACACATTCCCCATATTCTCAACAACCTCAAAAGGTCCCACAAAATGGGAAGAAATATTTATTTTCCTCCCAAACCATCGATGAACTAAACTATGTGAAATTTCAAGAACACATGGTCCCCAAATAAAAAATACAATGATTTTTAATGACAATAAAAATAAAATTTATTCCAGATCTATGTCATCAACATTCTCTCAAAAATAAACTGAATCATTGCTATCATGTCTTGAACCAAATTGGTCCAACCAAGGAACTTTCACTGATATCCAACCAACACCATGAATATTTACAAATCTAGACATACAAATCCTAAAAAGGATTCATTCTGATCATGGAAAGGTAACTATAGTTATAAATGAATTCAACTAGTTCCAAATGGTCATCCCAAGCTCCACCAAAATCACATATGTGTGTTTGAAATTATCCTCAAGAATCTATACATCCCACTTTTTCAAGCCATTCATCTGTGGTTGATATGTCATACTCAAATGAACCTAAGATCACAGTACCTCCTAATGGACTCTCTAAAATCGTAAAGTAAAACAAGGATCTCTATCAGATACTATAGCAGATAAAACTCCCTAAAAATAAAAAAAAATCTCTCACATAGAGATTTAATAGCTCTGCAAAATTGGTTATATCTCTAATGGGTATAAATTGAACCTATTTAGTCAGCCTATCAATCACAAACCATATCACATTATTCTTTACCTAGGTACATAAAAACCAACCCATAAAGCCCATAGAGAGCTCATCGAACTTCTATGTTGACACTGGAAGTGGCTAAATAAAACCTAAAAGTATTTGGTTCTCATCCTGGACCTGTTGGAAGGTATTTAAGTGTGAAACAAAGTCATTGATGTCTTATCTCATAATTGGCCACCAAAATCAATATTACATATCGTAAAATATTTCTTTGTTCCTAGGTGAATTTCCTAAAGATAATTATGGAAATCCCTCATCCCATCTTTCCTCATGGGTAATAGTAGAACAGACGGATTCGGAAAGCATAAAACACCCTCTATAGAGAAAGACAAATATAACATTTTCTCCCTGTCATAAAGAGAGTCTCCAATTTTTTAAAGCACATCATCAATATATTTCTTTTGAATAATCATCTTAAGAAGAGTAGAGGTTAACTGGACACTATCCAAGACAACCTCGACCCCTATTTCTATAACTCTTATATGAAACTATGCAAAAAAGATCCATCACGTTCAATTATTCCAATGATTTTTTCAATTCCTAGTTCGTAGGTTTCCTACTCAATGAAACTATGAAGACATTACCTTTCCTCGGGATATACAAAATTTCCAAATAAAAATATTATAGGTACTCTACCCAATACCTATAGTGGAGATTAAAATTACTTTGAGAGAAGATTTAACTCAAGCTCTTGTGCTTGGAATACACATAAATCCTTTCTCTATAAAGGTAATGTCGTAAACTCTTAAGTTAATCTATCATGTCTCTAATATCAAGGTCATGAGTAATATTATTCTTGTCATGTATTCTAAGATACCGAGAGACATAGGAAGTGATGTGATCATCATACATAAGAACACAGCTCAATCCTATACCTGATGTATCACAGAATTACACATAGCCATTATCCACATTTATAAGAGTCAACACTAGCACAAAATTCAAAAATATATCTATCTTAGAAAACTAACTCTGAAATATTTTATCCTAAGAAAATTTCACTTCCATCTGAGTGGAGCAGTCATCGGGAAAGCCAACTTCAAGAAATACTTCACAAACAAACAATAATACCCTGATAAACCCAAAAAAATCTGAATATCGAAAAAAGAATGTAGATTTTCCAATGCCATAATATATTTAACCTTATTTAGATCAACTGAAATATTATATTCTAATACCATGTTTCTCATGAACATCACTTCCCAAATCTAGAAATTATATTTTTATTTCTGGGCATAAAGTCAATGATTTCCAAAAAATCATAGAATTTATATCAGATGGCACACATGAACCTCCTCATATATAGAGTAAACTAGGATGTCATCCAAAAAGGCCACCATGAATGTATCAAGGTATTCATGTAAGATCATGTTAATCAAATTCATAAATACTGAAAGATAATTGGTTAGACTAAATGGAATGAGAAGGTACTCATAATATCCATACCTTCTCTGAAATAAAGTTTTCTAAATTTCAAATTCTTTTAATCTCATATGGTGATAATTGGATCGAATATAAATAATTTAGAACCTCTTCATCCCTTTAAAATTTTCAAATAGATCATCAATCTATGTAAAAAGATACTTTTTTTTACTATGACTCGATTGAGGTTCCTCTGATAAATACATTGTTGATGTGTTCTACCAGATTTCTTAGGGAAGTGAATAGGCACTGCCTAATGTAAAACACTTGGGAGTGTAAATACTTTCTTGAAAATATCATCCCTTTGAGTCTTTAATTTTTCATTTTAGCTGGTTCCATACATTAATAAATAATAGACACCAGTTTAGTACCAGACACTAAATCAACAGAAAACTCTTCCTCCATTACCGGTGGAAATCCATATATATTAGAAGGAAAATAATCATGAAACTCAATAAAAACTAGAGGGAGATCATCACTCATAGATTTCCTCACTAGATCAAAATAAAACACTAATATTATTTTGTTGAACTCTGTAAAATATGGTTTGGCTATAATTGACCTTAGGTCCCACTCTCCCTAAAAAATATGACACACTCGATTGGGGGAAGTAAAGCAGACCCATTGAAGATAACAATAACTTCAGGATTTATTATATATTATCCAAACCATTCCAAAAATTACATTAATAGATTTTATGTCAAGAACCAGAAAATCCTCAGTAAGATAAATATATAATAAATAGAATAGATAATTAGGACAATGGAGACCCTGCTCTCTCTTTGTTGTGATGGGTGTAGTAATATTCATTACATAAGATAAAAGTTTCATAGAAAGATTTAGTAGATGCACAGTATGAGTCAAAATGAATTAATGATGTTCACTAATATCAAATAAGGTAGTCACTAAAGATGAAGAAATAGTGATGGAAACTCTCACAGGCGCTAGACTTGTATCGGCTTCCTCTGGAGACTCTTCCACTGTGTGAATAAGCTTCATTATAGATTTCTGTGGTTGGAACCCCTTATATCTTGAAACATCTGATTATTACACAATAATTTTTATTTTGGATGATCCCATGAAACTACATGGGGTAGAAAAGATATAGAAAAACTTCTACAAGTGTCCTGATCATCCATTAGAACTACAAATATTAGGTGCCTCAGTGCAAAACCATTTTGAATGTATTGGATTTTCCAATTGAAAGGAAGTCAAAGGGCCTCATTCATGAACTATAGGAGGCCTAGAAGAATCCTATTATTGAGATCCACCATGAGTCTCATCCCAATTTCAATTCCCTTTATTGGAACTCACAAAACTGCCACTATGAGAAATTCTAACTCCCATCAACCCTAACTTACCAGCAAGATAGAGATCTACCATAAACACCCTATTCAGCATGTCATCATAAAAAGAGAAATTCAGTAAGAGAAACTAATAATTAATATCATTATTAAGTAAAATCTAAAACCATTGAGCCTTCATCTTCTTGTTTGATATAATCTCATATGAAAACTACATAATCTTGGTAAATCAATTTGCATATTATGTTAGGTTCCTATCATTCTGATCATGTTTGAAAAAATCCATAGCCTTATCCAGCACCATAGACTCCGAATGTAACTTATCAACGAAAATAATCATGAATTACATCCACTTTAACCATTTTTATACTTCTTTATCACTTAACAGTATCGAAACCTCCTCCTAGGACCCTCTAGTTTAAAGGTAGTATACATTTGCCTAATAACATCAATATTTTCCATGAAATCAAACAGAATGTATGTATTTCTCAACTATGCCTCAACCATTTAAGGATCATTAGAGCCTTATAAATTAGGTGGTTTATCATGAAGGATCTATTCGGCATGATTCTGAAAAACGTCCATCTCAAGTTCCACAACTGGAGCCTAGTAGGGAATAAGTGTATGTGCATGTCCCAAATCTTGGATGACATGTGTGATAATATCAATCAGATTATAGTCCATGGGATTATTTTATCATTGTGGTTCATCATATTTCTTCTGGATTATATTCACTCATTTTCTTAGAGTCATGATTCCACAAAAAATCCATAATCAACATAGAAAACATCAGAAGGTTACTCAGATCAACACTCAAAAAAGGAAAATAAGGAAATAAATCCCATTAGATAAGAAAACATGGTTTTGATTGATATTTATCCAAATATATAGCAAGTAAAAGACAATAATTATTCCTCAAAACACCATTCCCCAACAACCCATGGTGAATTAAGGCTCATTATGTGGAGATCTAGTCTGAAACTCACTTGTAACTACATCATAAGTCTTGAAAAGATCTCAAACTATATACTGACATCAATAGAAGATGCACAACTTTCACCTTTAATACCACTTTTCCAAAAACTACACCATACAACCTAGTAATATGATACCCAATCCACCATTAAAATGTCCTGAAGTTCATTACCAAACCCACGGTTTGGTGAATAAAACATAGCATATTTTAACACGAAAGAGGGAACAAATGTTTCACAACAATTGTGGAAGAAAATATATACAATTCAATATGCTCAAAAACTGTAAATGGAGACAACAACATAAATAAGATAGGTGAAATCAAAACCTAAAAATGTACATCATCGAATTACTCATAATCAAACAAGGTAAACACAAAATCCCAAAGGACACATTACTCCACGCCCCAAAGGATCAAGAATATACACTTCCTCTAAGAGGTGATTTCTATATACTATCACCTAGAAGAATAAAATATACAAACTCCCAATGTAACAATTAGGTTGTGAGATAAAAATCCTAGTAGGATATCACCAATTGTTCCATAATATTATTCCACAAATATAAAAAAAATAATTATTTCAATTTTAATAAACTAGGTCATGGTGATAAATTTTAAT
Organism: Viscum album; assembly: GCA_963277665.1. NCBI lineage: Eukaryota > Viridiplantae > Streptophyta > Magnoliopsida > Santalales > Viscaceae > Viscum > Viscum album. The sequence goes on along the minus strand of OY728153.1, from coordinate 875,669,958 downwards.
ATTTAAAAAGAGTATTATCATTTCAAATGAATGAAAAAATTTCAAACATTATATTAAGTAAACACATTATGTAAAATAGTTAAGAAAAATCATAAGGAATTAGTAAATCAGTTTCACAATCAATGGAATTTTTAACCAAAAGTGTCACAGTAATCACCACGTTCATCTTTCCTATGATATGATAGTTTATAGTTTTATCCTCATTCTATCATATCAGTGATCATGGAATATGTTTACACACATCCCTCAGGATTAGGCTAAGTAGGACTCGTCAAAATTCCATAATGAATATAATATTCCTAACTAAATTTTTGATAGAGTTTTCACCATTGATACATTCCTAGAGAATTACCATCCTAGAATTCTTGTCACAAATTAACCACTAACTACTCAAGCTCGTATATTCTCCATCAATCAATTGATTGAAAATGTGAAAATAATTATATTTCAAATCAAACATCATTCACAGTTTAATTTCCCGCTTTTCATTTTCAAAATTACAATTCACTTTCAAAACCAAAACATGTTTTTTTCATCTATTAATTAATTTCCGAAATTAAATAATTAATAGGTTTTTATAAAATCAATTTAATTTATTTTGTAACAAATTGTTCACAAATCAGTTCATAGATTCTATCACATTCAAATTTCACACCAAATTCCAATTCCATTTTAATTGGGGGTTTCTCTTAAAAATACCATACCAAATCAATTTTAATCAAATTTTGTTTTCATAATTTAATATAATGAAATTTCAAAAAATAAATAAATTTAATTTTTTATCAATATGCCAATATTAAAATTAACCTCCAACCTTTTTCATAGAGATCACGTGACACAACACCCACTATAGGATTTTCCCACAATTAATGACAATAATGGAGATCTAGAAATAAAACTTATATTAAATATCCAAATTAATGGATTTAAGATACATCAAACATAATATGATCTATAAACCTATGGAGGAAAAAAATAGAGAGCGGGATAGAAGGAAGATGAGGAGAATTACTTATCAGAGAGGGATCAAATGAGATCATCCATGCTTAGATCTTCCTAGGAAGGTTTTTAAAGGATCCAAAAAGGGTTCTTAATATCCTAAAAGATCTAGGAATTGGAGATATGAGGATTTGGGGTTTAGCGGGAGGGTAAATAAGGGTTCTAGTATTATAAAAATATTTTTATAAATTAAAATGTATTGTTGGCATGGTTGGCTGGGCAAGGCCACATGGTGAGGAAAACTGTGTGACCTAACCATGTCACCCTCTACTGTGGTGCACAGTATATACTTTTTTGGAACATCTTATATCAAACCTTGTTCCAACCATACAAACCCCTAATTCCCAAGTTTTCACAGATTTCACTAGGTGGTTGCATGGTTTGAGAATATTTTGTGCCAACCGTGCACAACCCATAAATTTTACAAAAAATCCACTTTCCATCCAAAATAACTATAAAGAAACATAACTAAAGAATGAAAAAATGAGGGTCTAGGAGTAGTTTAAAATCAGTATAAAGATGAAATATAATGTTTGTAATAAACATAAGAAAGAAAATAAGAAACTTAGGAATATAACTTATGGATCTAATGTGAATGTTTACACTGATTTGGACACTATTCAAAAAGAGAATCTGAATTTAGACATGAAAGTTGCCAATCTTAAAGAAATCTTATATACATTTTTTCAAGGTAAATAACAATATGATAAAATAATGTGTATGATGAAACCAAACTATAACAAAAATGATTTTGGTTACAACAATTTATCACCAATGATAAATAATACCACCATTGTTAAAATTTCAAATGGAATTATTTCTAGTGCATCCTATTTTAAATGTAGAATGAAATATTATTATTCCAAGGAATATTTATTAAAATTTACACAATAATTTGGGAATACTATGAAATTTATTTCTAAATATATTATTTCAAAACATCCAAAAAATAAATGTTTTAAATCTATATCTGTTCCAAAATCTTCTACTGTTAGAATAGGTACCAAAACATTATTCTTGATTGTTTTATTTAAACAAATCTACCTTAGATGTCTTAAAGATTCATGGTATTTATATATTATCTATTCCAGGCACAAAAAAGATTATATTTAAAATTTTCTATCTTATAATTCATGTGATGGTGGCCTAGTCACATTTGGATACAACTCTAAAGGTTATCTTAAAGGTTTGGTGAAGTATGTTTTTATAAAATAAATATTATATTAAAGTTATTATTTATATATGTTTAAAAAATAATAGGTATACCATATATTTGTGATGATGTATTAAATATAATTTTTGAAATTATTAAATTCACAATTTTGAAAAATAAATCTATCTTGTTTTATGTGAATACAAAAGATAATTTTTATACTATTGATTTTTTTGTCTAACCAAAACAAAAGGTTAAGTGCTAAACTATTGTAAAATAAGAAGTAAGTCTATAGAATAGGAGAATGTTTCATGTAATATTCATACTACTGTACAAAATATCAAATCATGAAGAGTTTCTATAATTTATAGGGTTACAAACAAGTAATTACTTTATGTGTGATTCTTATTTGAATGGTAAGAAACATAAAGAAAGATTTCAATCTATGATTGATGTTTGTACTAGTAAATGTATGAAACTATTACATCTTGAGTTCTTTGGTCTTATAAGTTGTATTACTTTTTGTGGTAAGAAGTATGTATTTTTAATATTATATTATCACTCTAAATTCATCTGGATTTAATTCTTCCACATAAAAATGAAACGTTAACCAGATTATATATATTCTGAAAACATATTCAAAACATTAAAAAAAATCATTAATCTCTATCATAAAGGATATAGGTACTGAATTTTTTAATTCATATTTTGTTAAATATTGTGAAGACAACTGTTATAAGAATTATTTTTCGTCCCCCAGGACACCACAAAAAATGGTATGGTTTGATGAAAAAATAGAACAATTTAAGAAATAGAAAGATCAATTCTTATGGAATTTTATGGGCCCAAATATTTTTATTTGAATCTATAAATACAACTTCTCATGATTTAAATGGATTATCTATTAGACCATTTTTAAGTAAGTCCCCTTATGTACAAAATAAAAGTATTAAACCTAAATTGGGATATTTTAGGGTGTTTGGTTGCAAAAACTTTATATTGAGTACAAAAATATAATTTAGACAAATCTGATTGTAAAAGTGATGAAGGAATATATATAATATATTCTAATTGTAGAAGTAAATATTGAGTTTTCAATAAGATAACTTATTTTTTTGAATAGTATGTGCATGTTAAGTTTAATTAAACATTTAATAGAAAAAAATTGTTTTAAATAATATTGGTTATTAATTAAGAGAATTTAATTTTTCTGAAGATAATGACCAAGAAAATGATAATGAATCAATTGAGGGGGAGCATATATCCTATCAAACTAATCCTAAAGGGTGGAAAATACTTAAATATCATATATTGAAAATATAAATGGAATTGTAGAATCTTGAATAAAATCTATAAAATCTATTTTATATTAATATTTTGATTATGATTTTGTTGATGATTTTTTACATATTGAAATTTATAATACTTTAATTGATTCAAACTGGATTAATGTTATTCATGAAAAAATTTATCAATTTAAAAACAAATAATGTGTGGAATTTAGTTGAATTACCAAAAGATAAACAAGTTATAGAAAAAAATGGATTTATTTTAATATATTAGATGAAGTTGGAAACATAGTTGAAAAGAAAGTAAGATTATCTTCTCAATGTTTTTTGCATGATTAGGGAAAAGATATTGAATATTATTTACTCATGTTTTTATTATGGAATAATTATAATTTTATTATCTTTTATTTGTTTTCAAAATATAATTTTTTTTAAGATGGATGTAAAAAAATAATTTTTAAATAGAATAAATTCTAAGGAAGTTAATGCTAAAAACCCCAAGTATTTGAAAATTAAAAACTCCCAATTCATGTTTTTTAACTTGATAAATTATTATATGTTCTTTATGAAATCTCCCTAATCATCATATGAAAGACTAACTCAATTTATGCTAATTTTTTTTTAAATAGTAATATTGATCCTACCTTATTTATAAAGAGGGATTCAAATAAAATTTTGATTATACATATTTATATTGGTGATATATTATTTGGTTAAACAAATTATTTTTCCTGAAATTATTTTTCTAAACTAATGACATGTGAATTTGATATGAGCTTAATGGGAGAATTAAATTTTTTTGGTTTAAAAATTAATCAAAGAAAAGATGGTATTTTATTAGACTAGTATAAGTCTTATAAATAAATTGTTAAAATGGTTTCCATTTAATCTTTCAAGACTATGAAAACACCAATTAGTACTAATAATAAATTGTATTTGGGTGAATATTGTTGTAATTTTAACATTAAATTATATAGAGGCATGATAGGTATCTTACTGTATCTCATTACAATGAGACTAGATCTAATTTTTTCTATCTATTTTATGTGTTAGATTTTAATAAAACCCTAATAAAACTCATATTAAAGGAGTTAATAGAATAATTAGATATATTAATGGTATTGTTGGAAGTAGTTAATTTTATTCGATTCAGATTATTATTTTTATTTATTATCTTACTCCAAATATGACTTTGGAGGTTGTAGGCTTAACTAGAAAAGCACGATAGGTATGTTCTATTTTTTGGGTAAAAGTTTAATTTTTTGGGGTTATATGAAACAAATATCAGTTGTAATTTCTATTGATAAGGGTGAAAATTATGTTACTATTAGTTTTTTAATCAAATTATTTAGAAAAAACAAATATTATGTGTTTTAAAAATTAGTTTTGCTAAAATTTCAATCTTATATGATAATTCAAGTGAATATTCAATTTCTAAAAACCCTCTATAACACACTGAAACAAAATATATAGATTTTATATTTCATTTTAGAAGATATCATGTTAATAAAGGTGATATTTATTATAATGTTTTCCAATTAAGAAACAACTCGTTGACATATTCACTATACTGTTAGATTATTTCAACTTTGAGAAAATGAAGTTTGAACTAGGTCTGTTAAAAGATTTAAATATTTCTTATTATAATTATTTATTATTGTAAAAAAAGGATAATATTTAAAATATATGTTTACATGTATATTGATTTTAAATGTTAGGAATGGGTGGGGATACTATTACTATTTAAGAGGAGAAATATTAATATTTTTCCCCTTTTGAAAAAATTTAAAAACAGGGATAATATTTTTTGATTTTTTTTAAAAAAAAATTGGTTTTTTAATTTAAAAAAGGTGGATATTGTAAGTGTTTGAACTGAACTTATATATTAATAGATTAAGAGTTCTGTTTTGATAAATTTCAATTTTCTCACATTTAATCTAATTCCAAATTTTAATATTATCATGTTTTGATGTATTAATTTCTTAAATGAATAATGATACTGAATGAAATTTATAATATTAAATTTTATTTATTAAATATATCTCTTAAATATTTAGTACATATCAAATATTTTTTATTATTTTGAATTTCTTAGAATTTTCTCAATGGTATTTTAAAAAAAATCAGGCCAACCATGACAATACACAAAGGTCAACACATCAACACACATGAGGGACTTGTGGGTCAACCTCATGGGAGAGCCATCATTATAATCCAACATGGATGTATGGAATGTTAGGCCATGTATATGCCAGAAGGTGGGCATCCGAAATCATAAATGTGGATGGGCCAATGAGGATGGTTGGGTTGTGGTCCCTGTTTTAAGAGGTGTGTGTCAGTATCAATCCTCTGTTTCCATAGCAATTTGTGGTAATACCTGACATGTAACAAAAATGAGTGAGAACTATCCATGAGTTTTATGTGGATGTTTAGCGAAGTCTCATGTTATTCCAACACATTTAAATATTTATAAATCCCACATACAGTGTGATCTAATCCATCATATCACCACTACTCGTTTTTTTCTTCCTCTAGTGACACTCATGATTTTTAAAAGTGTTCTAGTACTCCAAATTTGATTCCAAAACTCTGATGGATAAAAACAATCTGTCCATAAAATGCCAAGATTGCAGGGTTGTTTCATAATGGTCTCAACATCATGCATGAAACTATTTATTTCCTGCTTCTTAAAATCTAAGGATAGTATTACAAATAGGAATAATTTTGTTTTGAAAGTGTTCATCACCTGTAACATAACAATTTAATGGTATCAGTATCATCTAATATCATTTATAATAGTATAATAATAGTATAATAATTTACCACATCATTGAAGCTCATGTTTCTATTCCATGAGTGAATACATGGTAGCACCATTACATCAACCACCCATCTTTAGAGATAGTATCACACCCATATGAGATGGTATCACAGCTCACCTTCTTCATAATAGTATTGTGCAACACCGATGGGAGGTCACCACTTCCCTGTAGTACCATGTTAGACTATTGGTACATCGTATCTGATCATACTTCAATGGTAGATCATATCTAACAGTGTATCTTATACAATGGTAGATCATCATCGATGTTATATCACTAATGATGGTAGATCAAGGTGATGGTAAATCAATATTATGGTAGATCATCTAATATAATAGCATGCCTTCATCCACTGACTATGGCATATCAATAATATAAATATCTAACTACTTCCATGTATTTTTTTATTACTCTTCCAAATAATATTTTTTATCTACCAACAATTAACAATATTTTAAATATATATATATATATATATATTTTATTTCAGTTACTTAATTTTAAATAATATATCATATTTATTAACTAAATGTTTATATTTTCATAAAATTTAATTACAATTCTGTTTAAACTATTTTGATCATATATCATATATATATTCTTTATGATACGTTATTTCATTGGTATTTTAATATTTCAATAAACTTCAAATTTATTCATATTATTTTAAATATTTTCTTGATTTAAAATATAATTTAATATTGTAACGAATTCCCCACAAATTTTTGAACTAATTAATATCTTATAAATTCCTATGAAAATAATAATTTTCATTTTATTTCTTTTACAGTCTACTTTTTTTTATAATTTTTGAGATATTGAATATCATAAATTTTACAAAATTAATTTTTTCATTATAATTATTTGAATAATTCAATTAAATTCTAATGAATATATTAGAAATGTTTTTAATATGTTTCATTCAGAAAATGGAAGAGCATGAGAACTATATGATAATGAGTGCATCATTTCAAAATATAGGTAAAATTAATATTATGTTTTTTTATTCACATAAATGTGGAATACGACGATTTGATAACTATGAACTCCGAAAAGATAATGGATTTTATTATGATGCGGGACTAGTCTATTGGAATGTTATCAAGGGATAAAACAATCTTCATACAGTCTATTTGACACAAATTTCTATTTACATTCTTACTGTACATATAATCAAGAACCTCCATGACTTTTATAAAAGTGTGGTGATCACGAAGCTACATCATCTATTCCATCCTTATATAGTTAAGTGATCAAAGATAATTGAGTGACATCACCTTTATCTTCTGATCATTTACTGGTTTACATTATTTATTGGTTTCATCATTTTATTTTTCATTCTTCCATTTGTGATTGTATGAGTCTATTTATTCTTTTCCCAATAAAAATTAATTATTACCTAGGTTATTCTAACACTCCAATGGAACTTCTAAGCTTGTGACTCCTGAAGAAAATTTTGTTCAAACTAGGTTGAGACACCTATAAAATGTTTGGGTTTTGCCTTTGGGTAATGTAAATGGAAAAGTCTATAAGACGTTATCACGCCTCTAAAAGTGAGTTCTTCTTAGTTGGTACTAATATTCTCACAGGGTATAAAGGTAGATGAGTGGAATTGGTTCTTGGGGATTATAACCATTATAAAAACATTGTCTTTATTCATTTATTTATAATGTACTACATATCTTGAGCACTTCACTCACTAAATATTCATCAAATAATAAAATATTATTGATTATTTACTCTAAAATGATTAAATGAATTTTCACCCTTAGTGTATTTTTCTATTAATTTCGATTTAACAAGTGTTTTTTTATAAAATAGTATCTTTATATTCTTATTTTGATTTGATTATCCCTTTTTTGGTTTCTCTTTTTTTTCTATCTATTTATTTCATATTCATGGAATCTCCCTTTTACGGAATAATAAAATTTGGTTCAAAGTTGGAATACTTTATTTTTTTATGGATATGATGGGATAAATCATTATAAATGATTAAAAGTATTACCTTGTAACATATTTCCATCCCACATTGGTCAATAGAAACCTTAAAAACATTAAATTGACCTTCTTGAGTGTCATGATATGGTAGGTCATATATTTTTATTAAAAAATGGTATTAGAGAATGATTAAATAATTAATTGAGTGGTAGGAGGAGTTATGATCATTAGAACATGATAAGTGCCTCATAAAAAGGACTGATCAACCACTTTGTTATGGAATCTCAAGTTACCATGGGATTTTAGGATTAAGCGGTGTATGTAAAAACATTATCTGGTTATAGTTTTTTCCTAATATAATATATTTAACATTTATGTTCATGGTAGATGAGGTAGTTTCTCATTCCATTTCATATATCAAAAAATTATTTTAATTAATCTAATGTACCCATTATATATTTTTTGTTTCCTGAATGGTTAGTCGGTGTGAAATGATTTATTATAAATTTATTAATTTTCCTTGATATGATGTTATTAAATGTTCCATGATATATGTATGAATATTTCTTTTTTATTTAGTAAAAAATAATTATTTATTTTGATGTTTGTTTTTAATGAATTTTTTTCTAAGGAGTGTTTCAATAATTTATAAAGTTTTAAATTCAATTATTTATAAGCAAGTTATTTATTAACAATTTAAATAGTAGGGGATTTATTAATAATGTTCCTTCTATTTTTAGTTAAAAGGGATTTTATTTTCCCTAGTAAGAAATATTCAATTATAATATTAGAGTTTTGGAGATTAATTTTATAATGGAAATATTATATTATTATAATTTCAAGTAGTATTCTTTGGATCTTAATTTGCAGGTTGGTTTTCATGGCCCATGTGAATTTCTCATGTACATGTATCTATACTCAAATTACAATGACTAGTAGTTTTTCTTGGAATCCCACAAATGGGGGTGTTGTGAGACATATGGTGATGACACAGGCTCATGAAATGGTTAGATGGCGGATAATGGTGACTGATGTTGATAGATAAAGGGTGAATGGGTGAAGATATGCATAGGGACCGATGTATAATATATTGAAGGAGTTTTCCGATTGATATAATGGAGTGGTTATTTCTCATATAATTGGTGGATTATGTATGAAGACGACCAATGCTTACTATGATAGGGTGAAATGGTGATGACATATATGTGGACTGATGTCTGATCTAGTACAGGAATACATTAATCAACGTTAGGAACATAGGAGGTCCCGGATAAGTGGTCCAAGATACGTAGGTCATATTTTCCAGTTCATAGTAGGCCTACAGGCTTGTTACTTCCTAGGCCTATGGTCCACTTTCATGAGATCCTTTAGGGCCACTTAAATATATAGGGTCTACTAGCCTATAAAATATATAAATAATTTAACTATGCTTTTTTCTTGTCCCTTGGGGGGGTAATGAGACACCTAGTATAATTTAGGGTGGGTTGTGTGAGTTTTGTTTCTATTTTAGCCATAATAAGTAATATTAATATAGAAATCTGGTTTTTTTTCTTTGATCAGATTTAATCGCTTTTGTTTATGACTTCTAACCCATTAAAGGTATCTTATTATGTGTATTTTGTTTGTATTTTTGTTACATTTAAAGTGTATATAATTTATTAAGTTTATCAATTAATGTTAAGACTTCATCAAATGGAATGGAACCTAATTCAATTTTAAGGTCATGGGTTAATCACATTACTTTGGTTAAATAATTATTTCTATGAGGATCAAATTGGTGAGAGGTTTTAATTTAATTTTATAGATTAGTTTGTTAAATTTATAATTATGTTATATTTAATAATTTATAATGATCATGTCCTTGATATTTTTTATTATAATTTTCATTGACATATCTTTCAATTTATTGGTTTTAGAGTAATTATATATTTTTTTTAAAGTGACGTATAATAATTCGAAGTGGGTTTGATTATATATTTAAACTAGGACAATTAAAAATGTTATTTTCTAGAAAATTTTGATACATTGGGAAGATTATTATGTTTTAAACAATGTTGAGTTGGATTTAATAATAAATAGTCTAATTTATTGATATTTTTTAATTAGTCTAATGTTTTAAATTTAAAATATTTTATTAAATTACTTTCAAAAGCGGTGTTGTTATTTACTCTTCTATATTAAAATTTACAATCTACCGTTAATATTAACTACCTAAATATTATGAATTTGTCACATTATATTTATTTTTGAATATATTTTTGTTAGAACTATACAATAATCATTTTGAAATTTATATTCCTTGAAAATATAAATTGTTTTATAGTTTTTTACTAATTTAATGCTTGATTATATAATTGAAGTATTATAAATAATAATCATATGTTTAATTTCCAAAATTTATGTATTTTTAAAAGAAAAAATCTAAATTATGAGTTCTTTTTTAAGAGGTGGATATTTGATTATTTTTTGAGCAAGAGTGTTATTTTTAATGATTCATAATATAGTTATAAAAGAGCTTTAAATAATATATATCATATATTTAATTATTTTCATAATATAAAGTCAATTATTATGATAAACAGAATTTATAAATTTTTTTTTATTGAATATATTTTTTGTTTATTTGTTTCAAAAAATATTACAATGGTAGTTTGTCTGAATATTCTTGATGTATATTGCTATTTGTGGAGGCTTAAGGGTTTTTTAGCAAGTGATTTAATTTGGGTTTGATGTTAGTTTTTAAAAAATAATTTATTTTCAAAACAATTTTTGATTTCTTTTAAATTGTTATGGTTAATTATAATAAAGATAAGTTGTATAAATTGTTTCAAACATTTAATAATTTATTCTAATTTATTTTAATAGAAACATTCAATACCTCTAAAATTGAATCAAATTGTATTTATAATATAAAACCTTTTTGATGGAATTAAATTAATTTTTTATTTATTTAAGAAGATTTTGATCTAATGAAATACGAGAGTAAGATAAAAATTACTTTCAAATTGAAAATGTTTTGATCAATTTATTATCCAGTAAATATATAGTATTTTATTAAAACATAATTTTTTTTAAATGAAAAAAATAAATTTTTAAATTCTGAAGATCTATTTATCTTCATTTTAATTTTAAAGTCGGTTTCTTCCTTAAAACTCTACTTGGGTAATTTGATAATGGGTTAAAATAAATTGTAATTTTAATTGAAGGGTTTTTATTTAAAATTTGGTTAATTATGAGTTAATATGATACATTGTTTTTTAATGCATTTAAAAATGAGTGAATCATTTATTGTCTTAAAGTATGGTCGAATTTTGAACACCTGTGATTAAAATTATTTAATGAGTACTACAATTCTAGGTGAAGGTAAGTTTTTATTGTGAATATATTGTGAAATTAGTTAATCTTAACTAGTTTCATTATATTTATATTTATATGATTTTTTGGGTTTTAATAGGATATAAAACATTTAATTCAACCTTAACCCATGATATTATATGTTTTTTGTTGTGATGTATTATTTTTACTTATTTTTTTTTGTTGAATAACCTTTGAATTGTTGGAATTTGGGATATTTTCTATGTAAATGAGTGATGGAATAAAGATAAATCATTTAAAAAGTTTCTAAAAGCTAAAATATGTCCATAAAAGATTTATTTTTGTATCTATAATGTATCAGGAAGGTTTAGGGTTGAAATTACTAAATGAATTCACAAAATAGTGATTTTTAGCACTAACACAGCATCCTAAAAAAATTCACAGTTTGGATACCAAACCTCAAGAAAATTCATGTTTTACTAGGAAAAACACATGTTAAAGGGAGTGAGTTTAATGGATTCATGAAATATAATTTATTAAATAATTCATGTTTAAGAAAGGGCCTGAGTGATTGGAAATGAGTTTCACACTCTCATACATTTTCTAGGAATAATTCATGGTGACTGTGTAATGTGAAAAATGCCTAAAAATCATGTTTCTAGAATTTATTTGGCCTCAAGTGGAACAACTATAGATTATTTATAATCCTTATACAGAAAACTTATGTTACCTTTTATAGTAATTTTATATATTTTTAGGTTATATTAGTTTATATTGAGTATAGAAATGTTTTTGGTACATTATTTTTAATTTTTATAAGTTTCTAGGTGTTGCACGCCTTTAACATGGTCAGGGGAAACCATTTGATAACCATGTAATTTGTATTTCAATTTTTACAGTGTGAATTTTCACAGTTGGTTTATGGTTTGGTAAACTATGATTTTAAACCATGAAAGTTCTCAATGGAATCCACTAAGTTTTTCCAAAATGTACAGTCAAATCATATGAGTTATTCAGTTTTCATTTAAAGGAAAAATTACCAAAGTGACCCTCTATATTTTTAATTTTTACCTCCTCATTTCCACTCTCCCGTATTCATAAAACCTTATTTTTGTGAAGGGATATTTATCCCTCTCTTATCCTATCATCTTTGGATCCACCTCTATGTTTTTTAATTTATTTCTCAATGTAATCTTCCATTTTCTTCTCATATTCAACTCTCCTCTCTTATTTCTCTAATTTCTTCTATGTTATTCTTTATCCGAGCACCCAAAATCATTTTTCAAGAACTTTTTTTGGTTCTATATGGCTCTAACCAATGGTTATGAATTAATGAGACTCATAGAGGGCGTTTTTGTGCTCTATTATGTGTTCTCCATGGAATGTTGTGCATTGCGACTTGATTTTTTCCACTTTGAGGTAGGTGATTCTTTAAAATCAGTTTATTTACAATACATGAAGTTATTAATTTTTATAAATTCCTTTTTATTAAATTATATACATGTATTCTATTTATGATTAATGTATAAACTATTGTATTGGTTTTTAATCTTATATAAAAGGATTTTCAACCAGATATTCATGTATTGCCTTGAAATTAAATGGTTTTTCATTCCAAGTGTTTATAGAAATTCCTAAGAGGATATTGGAAATAGTATGATTTTAAATTGTATGCCTTATGCATTATTTTTTATATTCTAGAAAATGAATGTTATTTTAATGATTTCATTTAAAAAGGGCGTGTGTTTCTTAATGGTTTTGAAAAGGTTGTTAAAAGTGTAATTTATAAGAAATAAAGAAATAATTATAATCTGAAGTCTATTTTCATTTTAAGTCCCTTTTTTAACTTTTCAAAACAAATTGCTTAATTATTAAAATCCTCATTGGTTAATGTTACATTATATATTCCATAGGATCTTTCAATTAAAAGATGTTAATTATTATGTGACAGTTGTGTGGATTAAAAATGGAGATTATGGATTCTATCTAGAAGTGATTTATGAGAATATCCATGAATATAGATGTTTTCTCTTCAAAAAAGGAAATTATGTGAAGGATTGTGGCAACAATGAAGGTTGACTACCAATTTTTAAAGTGAGATGGTCCAAAAAGGTAAACAAATCTAGGTTTATAATAGTGAAATGATATTCATACAGTGATTTCTATCCCTTATGGGGTTCAGCATCCTCTTAGAGGGTAGAATAAAGATGATGAGAATGTTGATGAGGTTAAGACTCAAGTTACAAACATTGACCAAACTAATCTATCTGCGAAACACTCACTTGCGGCTAATAACCTTTCACGATTTTTTAATTCTAATGACATTTCCCTAGGTTTCGATACAAATTCCCCTACTTGGGTGAGGGATCCATAAGAACCTACTATGTCTCATGAATTCTATCAAGAGGTGGAAGAAGGTATTCACTCTATCTTTAGTGAATCATTACATGATGTCGGTGATCAATCCTGTCAGATTGATGGGGCATATTTAAATTATAACTCTAGAAAAGGTAAAAAATAGTGATTGACTCAGATGGTTACATCACACTAAATCCAAGGAAGACTAGGAAGATTATATACTACTCAATCATAGAAAGAAAAATTTTCACTAGATCTTTTGATGCCACTAGGACACAAAAATACCCCCCCCCCCCCCCAATAGCCTAGTTATGTTGAACATTCATTCACCCCTTTTAAAGAGGATTCTTCGAATAACTTCCTCTTTTATTAAGATATTGATCCATTTTTGATATATTTAAATAGTATTTAAGAGGATTTGGGGGAGGAAATTTTTATTAGGTGGAGGATCAATATGTAGTTTTTTATAAAAATACAAAGATGGGAAAATCATTAGGATACATATATTCAAATTAGATTTTTCATTCTTTCTAAAATTGTGGATAAATTTAAAATAAATTTCGACCATAAGTACTCGTACATTCCATGGAAACGAATCTTCTTTTTGTTTCTATTTTACTAGTTAATATGGATGATTCTATATATTATAATTATATATATGGACCCTCTTGGATTTTTCTACTATAAAAAATCTGGAAATTTTGTTTCACTTATTGTTGTGGTCCTGAAGTCAATATGAATCTATAGTTGATTGTGACTTTTTACAATTTTTCATTATGAATGTTTCTTTTATCCAGGTGTTTCTTGTTCTCATGATTCTCAATTTAACATATTTTTATGTTAAACTTTTATCCACTAGAGATCATTTTATGATGTTTTTTGATTAGGAAACCCATTATTTTTTTGTTTTCTAGTGTTTTTTCCTTTTTGTCTGCTAATATACACGGGTCTTTTTACCTGATTTTGTGTTCCTTGTGATTCATTGTTGATTCTTCCATTGTTACTTGAGTGAACCCCATTATGAAATATATTTAATATGGGACTTTCACATCAACCTCTTGATCTTGGGTAAAGTCTATACATTTTTTTCATGGCTATTTCATTCATAATGATTGATGCATCTCATCATTCAAGTAAATCCATCTTCTAGGGCTATAGATTCATTATTTGAGGTGTTTTTGATCTGATGGAGTCACTTTCATTTTTTAAAGGAGGATCCCTATTAAATAATGGATTACTTTTTAGATATTTTTATTTTTCATAGGATCTCATTGTCCTAGTATTTTCAGCATACATTTTTAATAAACCTTTGATTGGATTCTTGAAGGAACCTCCTTTGGTTCCCCTATATTGCATTCTGATAGGTGATATTTCTTGGAGATCCTCTTCATTAACTTTGTTGAACTAAATTTTTTTAATGACTACTTTTTCTTATACTAATTCCAATTATGGAGTTATGTTCAGTTGTTTTTTAAGATAGTAGTGATCTACTGATAATTCATTATTGGTTTCTTTTTCCTATTATCATGATGTTCTTTTTATAGTAAGCTCTATCACTTGTTCTTCTTTCTCTTCATAATGAATAAGATGGAAAATTATATCTCATCACACCAATATTTTGAGCTTGATTTTTTTTTCTTTTGAGATGGTGTTCTCATCTTGGAGCTTCTACCTTTATTAGATGAGGTGATTTCTTGGTAGAAGGTAGGATGTTTCAGGAAGGTATGATGCAGCAAGATCTTTAGTTTGTGTTTTTTTACCTCAACATGTATCTACCAAAATTTCTTGATTTTGTTAGCTTATTAAACCTCATGCATATATTTTAATATTCTTTTATTTAATAAATATAATTGGGGCTTTAATTGGGTGACCAATTCATGTATCATGTTTTTGTAAAACAATTGTTGGATGTGAATGGGGTTGTTTCAATTTAGGGTGTTGGGGGTAAGGTGAGATTTATTTTTTGTGTTTATGGTGCATTTGTTGGTCATTAAATTGGGTTTTTACTCAAAACATATTATTAAAGTCATGGTAACTTAGGTATCTTAATGTTAGGTCTTGATTTAAGCTTTTTAAGATGGTACACATGATACTAGGTTCCCCCTAATTGTGTTATAATCCAAGTATTTAGGGGAGGTTTCATTCCAATTAGTTAAATTTTAGCTAATTGGATGGATTATGTGATGTTTGGACCCAAAATAAGCTGGAAGTTGGTCATGTTTATGAAATCGCCATTAGTATAATCTCGTATTAGTACATAGGGAGTTTCTTATGAAACTTTATCCATGATTTGTAGTATGTATGGGATTTCCCTCTTTGTATGTATCCCATTGAAATTGTTTGTTTGTGGAAATATTTAATTTTTTTACATTAGTTGTATTATTTTTTTTATAATGGTACCTACTCCTCTTGTGCTCTTGATCAGTTAGATGGGTTCGGTTAATAAAATAGTTTGGAAAATTTATTCTTAGAAGGTATTTTTAAATTAAAGGTAAGTGTTTCCTTTTATGAATGGGGTACCCTGAAAGGGTTTTAAAATGAGGGAAAAGAGGTTTTATTTTTTCAACCTTTTAATGGTCCTCATTTTTGAAATTTAAAAAAGTATCATCTAGTTCTAAAGAAAATATTTCACATGGTTTTTAAAAGTGGAATGTTTTTAATTTAGTCAGATTAAAGTCTTGGTTTTTGATTTTCTTAAATCCTTATGAAATTTAAAACCTTATTTTTATATTTTATTTCATAGTAGAATTCATAGAATATTTATTTAAATGAATTGAATATAATATATGGCGAGAACCAACTGAACCCGTTTTCTTACTCCCTACATACACACAATCATGTGAATGTATAAAATTACTATATTTTATATAGTTTACAAGTTGTATTTTTGTTTTTCGATAATTATTTTAGACTATCGCCGATGACTTGGGAAGTGGTGAGTGGTTATGGGTCACCTGGAGGTGATATTGTTGTATGGTTTTAGTTTTTTTTTATTTTGGTATGTTATTGCATCATTCAACTCATCTAGTATTTTTAATAGTTTGAGAAGGATTTTTTATTTTAATATGAATGTTATTTTAAATAATAAGATTTAATTTTATTTGTTATGACTCATTTTTTTATTTTATTTAGTTCTACTTATTTAATAGGTATCGATGTCCAATGTTTGGATGGTTCAAGAAATAATTTTAGTAAAACATATATTATATTTTTCTACCTGATTGAAGGTTAAAATCATTTTGAATAGTTATTACATGATTCCCAGGCACTAGTTTCCATCCTTTGGGGATCGAGAATGCCAGTTGGTCCTAATGATGATCCAAGTCAGGTGACGTGCCATGTCATCTTGAGCTAATTCTTATGAAAATGTATCAGATAATAGGTTCATATTAATGGATTTGGTTCTTTTGAATTTCCTTGAATTATTTGGGGTGTGTCGTGGTAGTATGGTGATAAGGATTTTAAATATTTATTGGAGTGTTCAATGATGTTTTTATCCATCTCTTCTATATGATAAAACTTGGGTTACCATGGGTAGTGGGATTGAGTCTTTAATTTTCATATTATTCTTAATTAGATGATATATTTTGAAGCGGTCAATGATGTTTAGATCTATTTTGACATAGGTAGGTAATTTTATGGGAACTTTGGAATTTTGGGGTGAAAATGGAAGTATAATTATGGCTAAAAGGTAATCCTATATGGTTTTTCTAACCATAGGGATCCCATTATGATGGTTATATGAGTATTCTAGAGAATTCAAAATGACAGGCGTATGACCTAAAAACCCATGCATCCAAAGCATGTAAAAGTCCTCATCCCTCCTTATTTTTTCTATTAGACCACTTTCAATTCTTAATTACTCCAACGATGGTTCCAGCTTTTTTGGAGATGTATTAAAAAAGGGTTTAAAGGTATTTTTATGTTGTTGAAGTGAAATTTATTTGATTTAGGATTCCATGTTTTACTTATGATGTATATTTTAAAGATTTTTAATGATACTTTTATAAATTGTTTTGTTTTAAAACTATTTTTATTGGAACAACTTAAAAATAATTTCATTATGTCTCATGTGGTATCCTATAAAGTGGTTTATTTCAAATAAGTTTTTGAAAAAATGTCTTAAAATCAGGTTTACTTTTAGCTTATTTCATTAAAAATGGATACCATTAATTGTGGGGAATAATTTTAAATGGTAATAATATTGGGAAAGGATGTCTTATTATTTTTATGTAGTGAATAATTTTATCACATTTTTTTTGTTTTAATGTAAACGGAATTTTTTTCAATTGTAAAACTTGATAAAACTTAGTTTTAACATCTATAAAATAAATTCATGATTTTATGGGAATGATGTTTTATGATGTGTATAATTTATATTGATTCATGTTTTCATATTTATACATAGTTTATAATAGGACTATTTAAATATGGATTTCATTAAATGTGTTGATTTTAAAACTAGTTAAGTAGTTTATTTGATTTTTTTTACACTCTTAGAGTTCATAAAAATTGGATTATTTTAAAATGAAAATAAAGGAGTTATTTTTTTAAATGTGTTAAAGCATGAAGGGTTTTAAAATAAATTTTTTTTCTTATCTTGAAAGGAAATTAATGGTTTTCTATTTTATGTTTTGTGTATTGAAAACACTCTAATAGGGATTAGAATATAAATTTTTTAGAAAAAGTTAAATGAATTTTATTAGGTTTTTCTAAGATTTATAAATGAAAATTTATGCCTAAAAAGTTTCAATATTTTTTATAAGTGTTTATTTATTTAGTGAATTTTGTTTTCAAACTTATCCTTTAGTGTATTCTAAGACCATTTTATTTTATTTTTGATTTATGCATGGTTTGAACTCATGATTTATATTATTTACTATGTTCCTCCCATAAGGGTATTTATAGAAGTAAATATCTAGTTCTTAGGAGTTTTTCTTCTTATTGTTTACTTTATCCTTTCTAGTAGATAAATATACCTAGACCCTGGGTGGGGTGATGGATCTAGAAATATTATCCACCTCTAGAATCAATTCTTGGTAAAGTTATCCTCTAATTTTATCCAAAGGTTTTTCCTTCATTATAGATGTTTGGGTAATATTATGTAGTCCTAAAAAACTATTTTATTAGAAAAACTCCATGGTGTATCCTTTTTCTGGATTTTGTTGTTTATGGATTTCCTATTTTTGGATTTGAATTTTATTAAAGATTTTAGGTTATCCTGGAATGTTCTTTGGGGTGTCCCATTGATCATTCCTCCAGGGTATTAGTTGTTTGGTGTTTATGTTCTTGTCTATTTAGTTAAATCCTTCTTCCTAAGGATTTTTTGTGTGGTGTAAGATATGTTGTGGTTGATCATAGAATGATTAGAGATGGGAGACCTTTTGGTCCATGCTCAAGTAATTAGGACCATTATTATTCTCATGGTTTGGAACATTTAGTATGTGGATTTGTATTTTGATATCACCCTGAGAAAGTGTCCCATGATGGGATCCAAGATCACCCATGAGTAGTGCATTAACCCAGGTATAGAGCCCCTGTTGGTTTTGATAAGTCTTATTGTGGTTGTTTCCTATTTTATTTTTTTATTCTATGTTTTTTGTGGTTTAGTTTCATTTTTGAGTTAAAGTTTTTTGGTTTGGGATGTGCCTTTCTTAGAGACCATTGATTCATTCTTCAAGATTGGTTTTTTTATTGGTATATATTTCATTTTCATGGATTTTTTATTAAGGGTGAGGTTTACATTTTTTGTTAGAATACTTTTTAAATTACTTTTCCTTTATTTATTCTATTTTATAAAAATATTAAATCGTGGGGAAAACTATAATGGATCTTTGTTCCATTCAATATTCAAGAAAGATAGTTTTGGTTGAGTTATGCTAGGAGTTGTTAGTGTTATTTAAGTATTTAGGTCTCATTTGTTTAGGAATTTGGATGGATGGTTTGAAAATGTATTGTGTTTAGTGGTTTCCACATCAAGAGAATCTCTTAAATGTTTCCCCATATCATCCACCACTTGAACTGAGGTTTTGATTTTTGGTCATTTTATCAGCTTCTACATTGGACCGATGACATTATAGGGGTGGAAAGTGGCATGTTATGGTGAATTATAACACCCCCATGTAACTGTAAATGGTAATGTTATATTATTTTAAGTTATATGAGGTTATAATTAGTTTTTATGAGTTTTGGGTCATTATTTAGGAATTTTAGAAGTTTCGAGGTGTCCCATAACTTGCACATAGTTAAGAGAAACTATGTAATAACCATGTGAGAGGTGATTATTTTTATAGTATGGTTTTTCATGGTCATAACCCTATTTGGTAAAACATGATTCTAAACCATGTAGTTTCCTAATTATTTTATAGTTTAAGAATCATGGTGGGGTTATAATTTACTGAACCATACATACAAACATTGTGAGCTACTCTGATTTAATTTAAAGCTAAAATTATTGAATTCCGATATAAATATATATGGTTTCTTTCCTATAATACCCTCCACCTAATTCTACCATCATTTTTTATTAAGGTAGTTATATAAAACCATTATATGTTGATCTTTTTCTTATCCTCTATAACATTCAAGTGATTTCACAAGGTAATATTACCTTTTATTCAATTGTTTTCCTCTCCACTCTTATTTTTCTTATTTCTCATAGGTTCTCTTTTATCTTGAAATCCAAAATATCTATATAATCTAGGGTTTTAGTTTAATATGTTTATAATGTAAATTTTTTATTGTCTAAGACTTATAGAGTTTGTTTCCTTTTTAGATCATGTGTTCTCCATGGAAGGAAGCACATTTTAAATTGATTCTTTCCACATTGATGTAGGAGTTTCTATGAAATCTGTTTATTTTTCAATTCATAAAGCCTTTTATTTTTATAAAATACTCTTATATTAAAGTATATTTCTGTATAGAAACTATTTGGAATTTTTTAAAAAATTCAATGGTTTTAAATCTTGGAAAAATATTTTCCTCATAAAACATATGGATTTCCTTGAAATTAAATGATTTTTAATGCCACGTGTTTATAGACACACCTAAGAAGCTCTTCAAATTTTGTTTCTTGAAAATTTTTGGGTTTCATCATCATTTTGTATTTTAGGGAAAAGAAACCTTGTTTTAATGAATTTTTTAAAAGGGGGATCTGTTTCTAAATTGTTCCAAAAGGATATTAAAAGTTGGATTTATAGTAATTGAAAAAATTATTGGAATTTTTGGTTAATTTTCATATTAAAGACCATTTTATAATTTTAAAAAAATGTATTGAATCTGAAATTCCACATGGGTTCCCCTAGTGTTATTACTTGCATAGGATCTTGCCCTAATATGATGTTGATTATTATTTAATGATTTTATGATAATAAAAGGGTTGTTTCATGAGAGGATTTTTTGGGTGAGGTGAGATTTATTGTGTTTGTTTATAATGAATGTGGTGATAATTATCTTTATTTTTTCTCACCACCATATTAGTTTAGACATGGAAAACCAGTTATCTTGGTGGGAGGTCTTTATTATTGATGCCCTAGTTTATTTATACACTATTACGGTCCTCTTAGTTGCGGTATAGGCCACAGATAAATATGAGGATTCGTTCCAATGAGGTCCTTGTGGGAAAATTGGATGACTCTTGTTACGGTTAGACCAAAAATTATTTCACTATTAGTCTATAATGTTAATGTGTCATTGGGATCATCTCACTTTATGAAATAGGGTATTTCCCATTACACGTGATCCTATAATAGTGGTACGTGTGGTATTTCACACTATATTTATTCCCTTGAGACTATTTATTTGTGGAACCATTTACTTTGTTTACTTTGGTTGAATTCTCTTTATATAATCTTTCATGCACCTCATGTTATCTTATTATTTATGATGGGTTGGTTTCTTAAATGGTTTTGAAATGTTATTTTTGAAATACATTTTCAAATAAAATATAATTTTATTCCTTTTATTAGTGGGGTATCTAGAGTGGGTTATAGAATGTGGACAAAGTGGTTTTATTTGATTTCCATCCTTTCAAATATGCTATTTTTTTAGAAGTTTTAAAAAATTAGTTTTAAATCATAGATTTCACATGGTTTTATAAAAGAGGAAAATTTTCCCTATTATTTTGATTAAATCCTTTGGTTTTGGTTTTCTTAAAGCCTTATGAAATTTAAACCATTATTTTTATAATATATTTCAAACTATAATTCATAAACTATTTTTTAAAGGAATTTCATAGAATCAATAGTGATATCTTAATAGGAACTTTTTCTCACACCCGACATACACACTCATGTGTGTGTGAATATCCGATGTTTTATAAAGGTTCTAAAATCAATTTCAGCTCGATAATCATTATATTGGGACATATATGGTGATTTAGGAGGAGGTAAGTGACTACAAGTCACATAAATGTGATCTTATGGTGGTTTATTTTTTTTCTTTTAATTCTGTATGATGTTTTATCCTACAACTCAACCAGTGCTTTAAAAATTTTAAGACAAATTAAAAATTTTGATATGCATGTTATTAAAAATTATATGTTTCCATTTTATTGGTTATGAATCATTGGTTTTTGTTTATTTAGTTCTAATTATTTGTTATGAATTTGTATCCAATGTATATATGGTTCATTTTGTATTTTAGTAAATAATATTTTGTGTTGTTAACTCTGATTTGAGGGTGAAATCATTCTCAAGAGTGCTTCCCCAATTCCCCAGAATAAATTTTCAACCCAAGGGGATTAGAAACTATCTTTGGTAATAGTGGAAAACCAGGTCAGGTGACATTTTAGGTTATCCAGTCCTGACTCGCTACACCTTTTACATCTAAAATTTCTTAATTAATGTCTAAAATAGTATTTCAACTTCCAATAGCCATAACTTTTTATCTAGGTTTCTTTTTGGGATCTTTAAATTGTTAGAAGAAATTTTATGAATATATCCACAATATTTTCTATAGGTATACCCTACATCTCGTATTTTCTTAGTCAAATAGGTCTGTAAGAGATCAAAAACTGAAATTATTGTCTGGTTACCCAATTTTTTATGTTTGATATAAATCATAGAGGGATGGAATGGGTCTTATGGTTTTTTATTTTTTTAGATGGTTTTATTTCAAAAATATTTTTTGATATTATAATTGTCTTTTATAAATGAAATAAATTTTTTCAATGAGTTTGGTTTAATATACAATTGTGTTTTTATTAAAGTATATATACACTTTTGAGTAAGTGAAATTTTAATTTTTTCAATTTGTGGTGTTTAAAATGAATTTGTACTTGGATAGTGCATTTTTGTAAAATGATGTATATTAATTACTTATAGTATGGAGTACCCCGATATAGATGAGAATTTAAGGGTGGTATTTTTTATAATTCATTTGGTTGTCATAAATGAAATTAAATTTATTTGTATAGAAAATTTTCTCAAAATGATAAACCAATATTTCTCTAGTGAAATTTCTATTTCATGCAATAGAACCTAATGGGGACATTTTGTGGATATATAGTGTTATAGTGGGGAGAATTATAATACCCTACTTTTATTTTTTAAAATATGATTTATTATAATAATACTTTCAAAACTAAGATAGTGTAAATTATAATAATGTTTATAAATCTAGGGTATTTAATGATCTGTGCATGTTCATGCTGACCATAAAAAGTGATCATTCATTTCTTCAAATTGACTGGAATCTCGAATTTCATGTTTGTAATTTCGGAGGCATACTATAATTAATTATTATTTTATTATTATATTGGTTTTAAGTGTTATATATAAACATGTAATTTATAAATGTGATTTGAGATATTTTAGTTCTTATATTTACAAAATATACATATATTTTTTGTCATGTATATTTTAGTTTGTTAACAATTTTATGTATATAATTATGATTATTTCTAATTTACATGTACATGTGGGGATATTGTGGTAATTAATTTCTAATTTGATTCAAATATTATATCATTATCATTTTTAAATTATTATTATTATTATCATAAATATTATAAATCCATAGATTATAAAATATTGGATTTATTCCTATTTACCTTTATTTTCAATAACATCACATGGGAAAGAGGAATAAGGGGCTCCTCCACTCATCTTTCCCTCTCTATGCATTATGGGATATCTCTTAAAGGGAGAGGTGAATCTACTTTCCCTTATTTTTTCCATCCCCCTCTCCAATTTTCTTTTTCCCGCTTCTCTTTCTCGTCTCCCTCTTATTATTTCTCTAAGATAACGTTTAGGAGTGATGGTGATTCTCATTGTCAATTAAACATACCATAAAACTAAAGGGAATTTCATTTTGAAGGTCAGATCATCCCTCTATATTTATTTTTCACATGTTTGGAGGTTCCGCGCACAATTTATGGTTTACCAACAAGTGTTTACACTTCCAAGGCTTATGTACATTATCTAAATATTTTTTTTTGTTTTTAATTTATTCTAAATGATTCCATAGGTGGGTTATTATATAGATAATACCCAAATAATTATAAAACGACCAAAATGGTATGAGGTTCTATGTGTCTTCATTTATTTATAGAAGTATAAATTCTTGATTGTTTTAAATAATATTTCTTTTAAATTAATGTTAGACTCCATATCTATAATGATTTTTATTGATTATATTTTGTTCTATACTTGATTTTCAAATTATTTGGGAAATAACTTGTTTTAAAAATAAAAAAAAAATCTATTAAATTTTATGTTTCACACATGGTTTTTGTTAAATATACAATAATTAGTTATGATGAAATATGTGGAAAGGTTTTATTACAACCTTTTATTATGAATTACAATTAATTATAAAAATGATTTTATGAATGAATCCTTGGGAGAAAGTGATGATTGTATTAAATATTTTTTTTATAAAATGTGTCATGTTTATGTAAATATGGTCATTTGATTAAAAAATACATATTTAAAACATTTTTTATGGAATTCGGTTGACAATTATGAATGATTGGTTTTAAGTGACTAGTTTTGAACTATTAAAATCCTTTGATTTTTTTTAATGCTCATATAAAACCTTGGATACTTATTTGGGAACCTAGTAAATGTACTCATGTTAGGGAATTAGGCAAATCATTTTAGGCTATTTGATCCTAGTAGTAATGCAACTCTAGCCAGCTTGGATTATTCATGATTAAACTCTAAATAGTCTTATTATGGGATTCCTATTAGTGTAGAATAGAACTATGGTCAGTGAACTCACACAGTTGGATATGGATATGAATAGTGACAAGTATATTTCTAAGATTGAGGATATGAATGTTCTTAAAATTGGATCTGTATGTTCTACCACATTATACATAGAAATGAACTCTAACATCAATAACTATTTTTTAGTTATAAAAACATATATATTCATGTGTAATATTTATTAGAATTGTTTGAATTTATATTTTATGGAGAAATATTTTAATTGTTATCAAATTATTAATTTTTTATTAAAAATGAAATTGTTAACATTTATATTTTTAGTAAAAAATAGCATGATATACTTTATTTTATATAGGTTATTCAAAGATCATACACTGGAATCCTACCAGGCATGTTCCCTCACACCCAATATTCACACATAGACACTTGACATGTATGTTGGTTCAGTCTCCATTTATGTAAATAAAATTAAAATCAACTTTGATAAAATGGATGTTTATTAGTCATGGTTCATTTATAGATGAGGAGACAAGATGGAAGATCTCTACATCCACATGTAGATTGGTAGATTTAACAGGTTTCTTTATTTATGTATTTTTATTTACATTTTTATTAGCCTCATAAGATTTCCAATTTACCTATTCAATATTTTTTTATTTTTTTATAATTTAATATGATTAATGATTAGCTAGAAAATATGATTTTCTTTACTCTTTTAATGTTAATATATATTTTTTAGTTTATCATCATTTTCAAATATTTTTATTTCATATACATTACAAATCCCATATATGGAATTATCATGTTGGGTTCTTAGTTAAAATGAATTCATTTTTCTTATATATACTATGGGATAAATCCTTCCCAATGCTTAAAATTTATTCCCCTGGCACTTTCTTCAAACCTAGAATGATCTGGAACACACCTCGGGAAATGTGGAAGACTGAATAGAGTATTATGATAGTGAATATTGGGATGGATTGTTATAAATATAGTCTCTTAGAAAACCTATCAATGTATGATTATAAGCCTTGTATAATTGATATCTAGTAAACTAGATTTTATGTTCAGTGTTTTTATGTGGAAAATATTTCAATCATGTTGGAACCATGGTCTTCTATGCATGATTTGGAGTATGGTTTGTGTTTGTTTTCAATCCTCAGTGGAAGCTCAGAATGTGTACTATTAAAGAGATCATACAGTTCAAGTAGACAACAGTATTGAAGGTGGCATCGTTTCCCAGTGTTTGTCAAATTTTTGGGCCTGAAAATCAACAAATGGAGAAAAGTGTTTGTGGCAAAGAGACTTGCGCGCCATGTACTTTACGGAGAAGAAACTTGTGCGCCATATGTTTTTCAAGATCAAAACATGAGAAAATGGAAAAGGGATAAGGGCCACGCATGTTTTGGGCTGGTTGCGCAAGTGACATGCGCGCCGTGAAGAGACTTGCGCACCGATTCCTAGGAGGATTGGAAACTTGCGCGTCTATTGTTTTTCAAGATTATTACTTCAAAAAATGGCAAAGGAAAGAAAGTCGCGTAAGTATTTGTGTGGTCAGGAAAGGGAGTAGCGTGATAGAGGCTGGGGAGGATGAGCTGCGCGTCGGAACCTGCGCGTCGAGGGAAGACTTGCGCGCCACCGCGCAGGGGGTCCAGTTTGCCTATAAATAGAGGACCACCCCTCCTCATTTGTAACGAAGTTCGAGACTTAGAGTTTTTTCGAGCTCTCGTCGTGCAAGTGGTTGAGTCATGCAAGTGGTTGTGGGGTCTCACAAGTAGAGGTTGCGCTCCGGCTGTTGGTTGCGCGCCCAAGGTGATTTGGGAGAGAAAGGAAGTGAGTCGCACAGGGTTGAAGTTCAAGATGGCAGTGTTGCGCAGATCATTTGGTGACACTTGCATGCCGGTTTGGACTTTCACGCCGAGGACTTGCGCGCCGTATTGGGACTTGAGCACCGGGCTTTGAGGAGACTGCCAAATATTGTTGAAGCACATCTGTCCCTTTTGGAAGCTACACGAAAGCTGGAGGATCACCTGGTACCCTCAGCACAAAGTGAGATTCGTCTTATGGTAAGATTTGGACTTCAACAGAGCATCTACATACAACATAGGATTCATTCTTATGCAATTATGAAGATATCTTCACGTCTATAAACTGAGTGGGACTTCACCAACAGTAGTGAGCCAGGGGGAGTCAACGGGAGTGACCTGAGGGAGGCAGTGAGCTATCCCTGAACTTTTGTAAAGGCAGTGATCCCGGGATAGAGTGACTGTTTTCGAACCATTGTAATCCACAACTAGTGAAGTTTAGTGGAATTTGGTACGACCGGAAACTTGTGGGTGTATGCTCCTTGGACGTAGCCCTTAGTGGCGAACAAAGTAAAAAGGGTTGTGTCTTATCTGTGCATGTGAATGTTTTCTTTCTGATCATATTCATCATACAGGTTTAACAAGTTCCTACCAACATGGGAGCAAGATCCATCACATTAAAAGAAAAAGTTGTCACCCTGATTCACCCCTCCCCTCTCTGGGTGTCCCGGGGTCCTTCAAGTGGTATCAGAGGGAGGTTGCTGGTGTTGAATCTGTCCATTATCGTCATGGAGAATGCAGTCAATGTCAAGGAATTCCCTCACTTCGATGGAAGTAATATCCAGATCTGTAAGAATATAATGAGATCTCATCTAATATCTCTTGGAATGGAAGTTCTCTTTTCTACTGTGCAAGGAATACAAGTCACTGACCCAATAGGCCTAGCTATGACTGAAACAGACAGGAAAATTCTTGATGCAAATGCTAAAGCCCAAAATACACTTACTGTAGTCCTTTCTGATTAGATCTACCTAAAGGTGATGAATTTCATCTCAGCAAAATCCATGTGGGCTAAACTCGAGAATATTTTTGAAGGAGATAGAAAAGTGAAGGAGGCGAAACTACAAGTGCTTCACAATCAGTTTGATGATATGAAGATGCATCCAGATGAGAATGCAGACTCTTTCTTCATTCGAATTACTGAAGTGGATGGAGCATTTCGGTGTCTAGGTGAAGAAATCAAAGACATTGATATTGTAAAGAAAATATTAAGATGACTTACACCTCTATACAATGCAAAGGTGTCAGCCCTTGAAGAAAGAGATCTTTCAAAACTTTCTCTAGATGATCTACTTAGCAACTTGGTAGCATATGAAATGAGAGTTAAACCATAAGATGCTACGACTCGTGTGAGTATGGAAATGGCATTCAAGGCCATGTATAAACTGAAAATATCAAAAGATAGTAGTGGTGAAGATAAAGAGGAAAAAGAAATTCTTTCTCTCATTGCAAAGAAGTTCCATAAGGGTAAAGGGGAATTGAAAGGGAAGTTACCTCTCACATGTTTTCGTTGTGGAAAATTTGGGCACATTGTCTCTCAGTGCTTAAGAAAGATCAATGATGAAGATAGTGAAGATGAAAGCTTCGAGAAGCCTCGGAGAAGGTTCTTCAAAAAGGGAGACTTCAAATCTGGAAAGAAAATGAAAAGGAAGACTTTTTTATGTGAAGAGGAAGAAGATGATAATGAATTCTATGATGAAGAAGAACCGGAATTCAAAACTGGGAACCATGCTTCCATGATGGCCACTATTGAAATGTCAGAAGATACTGGTGGAGAAAAACAACTGAGAACCTGTGTAGATCCCGAGATGCAACTTAAGGATGCGGTTACTAAACTTATGATTAAATGTAAGAGTTACAATAAGTGGAAAACTATTATAGAAGAATCAACTGAATACGTTGATCAACATGAAGCTGAAATTTAATGACTGGAAGAATTTGTGGAGTTACAATCTAAAATAATTGAAAGCAATGATGATGTAGTGGATCTGAAGCTGAGAATTGAAGAGAAGGGAAAGGTCATCAATGACCTCACCTCAAGACTAAATGAAAAATCCAAGTCTGCTGAGGGTCTTGAAGAGGAAGTTGTTACTCTAAAGAGTAAACTTGAGACTGAATAAATTCCAAAAGAATCTAGGAACAAAATACAGTGTGGAAGATTCTCAGATGAATAATTACTAGAAAGAGCCAAGTGTTGTTCAGATGGGGTTGGAAAAATCTTGAGTAATCAAAGACCCGCTTGCATGGGAAATTGTGGAATTGGTTGTGAGGCTAAGACATAAACTCTTGGAAGTGAAAAGATCCAAAAGAAAGATAAGATGAAATTTGAACATGTTGAAATGTTGCCTAATGTGCTAAAAAACGAACCCTCAGTCCAAACTAAATGTAGAACTTAAAATTATCCTCAAACATTCAGAAATCATAGACAGTCTAACTTTTCTCCCAAGGAAGAAGGTATGAGGAGAAATTCAAGTGAGAAGACATTTCCTCTCATGAAGTGTCAGTTCGGTGGCTATCTGGGCCATACCATGTCTTATTGCGAAGAGGCAAGAAGCTATCTGAATGGATAAGATATAGAAGTTCAACAAAGGAGAACAAATTCATATCCTAATTATTATAGAAGAAATAATTTCTATGGATATTGTTATTGTTGTTCTAACTTTGGTCATAAGGATGCTAATTGAAGGTAGAGAAAGGACATGGACATCTCATACCGAATTTCAAGACAAGTCAAGTCTCGTCAGCAAGACAGTGATTCTATTTCAAACATGTTTTCTCCACTCAAATAAGATTTTGACTATGAAGAACCTGGGTATGCGGAAGAGATAATTGAAAGTCCATCAGTAATATATACTCAATCTAATGTCTCATGGAAGGAAAGTAAGAAGATTAAGAAATCCAACCTTGCATAGGTGGCCCTCAATGCTACAAAGAACAACAGTACATGGATTCTGGATAGCGGTTGTTCATCTCATATGATAGGTAATGCGGGCCTACTAACAGATATCAAAAGGATGGTTGATGGTACAGTACGATTTGGTAATGATGGGGCTCTGAAAATAAAAGGGAGTGGAAGTACCGAATTATCTAATGGATAACTAAAGAAGACTGAATTCATTTACATAGATGGCCTATGTCATAATCTCCTCAGCGTGAGTCAACTCTGTGACTCATGACTTATAGTTACTTTTAATCAGAAAGGTTGCACGATCAAGGGAAAGACAGGAAATTCACTTATGAAGGGATGCAGAATAGGAGGAAACTTGTATCAGGTTGATAGTGAAGAAAATGTATGTTACATGACTGTTGAAGAAGAAAACAATTTGTGGCATCAGAGACTAGGACACGTCAATCAACAAGACATGGAGAAAATATTAAAATTGAGAATTGTCCTGGACATTCCCAACCTGAATCGTGAGCGTGAAAAATCTTGTGATGCTTGCATTCGTGGGAAGCTGGTCTGCAGTTCATATCGGCCAAAGAAGAAAAGGGCATCTCACCTTCTTGATCTGATTCATACAAATGTATGTGTGCCAATAAATATTTCCGGAACTCATGGAGAAAGGTACTTTGTCCTTTTTATAGAAGATTCCAGTAGAATGGCATGTGTGATGGTCATTCATAGGAAACGACAAGTCCTTGACTGCATGAAAACTTATCGGTGAATCGTCGAGAATGATACTGGACGAACAATCAAAGTGTTGTGATCTGAAAATGGAGGAGAATACACGTCCATTGAATTTTAAAATTATCTGGAGAAGCATGGGATACAGCATGAGGTATCTGATGTGAGAACTCCACAACAAAATAGAGTTGTTGAACGTAGGAATCGACAGGTGAACAACATGGCATAAACTATGCTGATTGAGAGTCGTATTCTACGACATTACTGGAAAGAGGCTGTTCAAGATGCAGTGTACATTCAGAATCAAACAGGACTTTATATAGGTGAGACGAAGACACCATATGAATTGTGGCATGGACGGAAGCCTTCTTTAAAATACTTTCGTGTCTTTGGAAGTAAATGCTTCATCAGGAACAAAGAATGAAATAAAGGGAAATATGGTGACAATGTAGATGAAGGAATTTTCCTCAGTTACTCAATAAACAGCAAAGCCTACAAATGTTTCAACAAGAGTTTAGGAAGGATTGTGGAAAGCTGTGATGTTAAGATAATTGAAGAGAAAAGCACAAATTCTTCAAGGATGTCATATGCTGATGTGATAGAAAGTCAAGAAGAAAGTGAACGTGAAGAAAATACAAATACAGAAATAGAGGAAGTTGTTCAAAACACTCAGCAGTCACATCATGATGTTGACTCAGAAGAAGAATCTGAAGAAGAAACTGTGGCTGAAGAGAATGCTACTGAACCTCGCAGAAGAAATCGAAGAGCTGAGATTGATCCATCCAACATAATTGGGGACAGGAGTGCACCCACTCAAATAAGAAGGATGAGGAATAACATGCAATATGTATTTCTATCAATTGTAGAGCCATCCTCATTCAAAGAATCTACAAATGATGAATCTTGGGTGAAATCCATGAATGATGAATTAGATCAGATTGACAAGAATCAGATATGGGATCTTGTCCAGAGACCTGAAGGTCACAATGGGATTAGTACCAAATGGATCTTCAAAAAATAAGTTTGATGAGAATTGAAGTGTCATCAGAAACATGGCACGACTGGTATTTAAAGGATACTCCCAAATTGAAGGCAATGATGTTGAAGAAACCTTTGCTCCAGCGGCTGGACTGGAGTCAATCAAGAATTTCCTTGCCATGGCACTCCAAAGTGGATATAAAGTATATCAAATGGATGTCAAGACAACATTCTTGAATGGTGTACTCGAAAGAGAAGTCTACATTGAACAACCAGTGGGATTTATTTTGGGTGCTGATGAAACGAAGGACTGCAAACTGAAGAAAGCTCTATACGGTTTGAAGCAGGCACCATGGGCGTAGTACTCACGGCTGGATTCATATCTCAAGAAGATGGAATTCAAAAGAGGAGGAGTTGATCACAATCTCTATGTCAATAATTCTCCAAAAGATCAATTCATGGTTCTAGTCTACGTTGATGATATCATATTTGGTGGCAGCAGGCAGAAATCAGTGGACGAATTTTCCAACCACATTAAATCAAAATTTGAAATGTCGATGATTGGGGAGCTCACATATTTCTTGGGGATGCAGGTGATTCAAATGAAGGAATACACTTTCATTTCTTAGGAAAAGTATGTAAGAGAGCTACTGAAGAAGTTTAATATGCAAGACTCCAAACCAATGTCAACTCCGATTGCAGTTGTAACTAAACTTGGAAAGCATGAGATGGGGCCTCTGTTGATCCCACCTTGTATAGGAGGATCATTGGGAGCCTATTGTACTTGACAGCGACACGACTTGATATTGTCTTTGCCACATGCCTTGCGGCCCGCTTTTATAGTAATCCAAAGGAGGAACATATGGCGGCAGTAAAAAGAATCATGAGGTACATTCAAGGTACACATAAATTTGGGTTATTTTTTGCTGCAGGCAGGGACAGTGAATTATTAGTATTTTCTGATGCTGACTGGGCTGGTGATGTAGTAGACAGAAAGTCCACTAGTTTTGGAGCCTTCTATATTGGGCAGAAATGTGTTGGCTGGTTGAGAAAGAAACAAGAAAGTACTTCTCTTAGTACTGCCGAAGCTGAGTATATCACTGCCACAAAGTCATTCACTCAACTACTATGTATGAAGCAACAATTAACAGATATTGGTGATGAGGTAAAGTAACCAATGGTTATTTACTGTGATAACAAGAGTGCAATTGATCTTATGAATAATCCTATTCAGAATTCCCGTACGATACATATTGAAATCAGGTATCACTTTATCGAAGACAAATTTGAACAAGGGGTGATTAGAATGGATCATGTGGGAACTGATGAGCAAGTGGCTGATATCCTGACAAAGCCACTATCAGCAGCTGTGTTTGAGAAGCATCGGTTGAACCTCGGTGTTCAACCACCTCTCAGGGTATAAGGAGGTTATGCAATTCCCCTCTCCCCAATTATGATAATTGTTTTTATCTATTTATGAATGTGATGCAGGTTTATGGGGGAGATATTATCCAGGGGGCGTATGGTTTGAGGTGAACGTTGAACAAATTACCAGTCTTTGGGTTTATTGACAATGGGGGAGAAAGGAATAAATTCAATCATGTTCGGACTTGTAATACTCCTATGACACAATGAAAATTCAGTGTCAGTGATAGGATGAGAAAGATAAGAAGGAATTCATCATTCATGTAATGATTCTTGGGAATCATTGAGAATTCCAAAACACTGGAACCCAATTCAAGCATTCTCTCTTGTTTTCTACACCGAGCATTGCTCACGTAGACTTAGAGTCTTGGCTGAGTTGATTTTTGCGTTTTTGGTTTGCACATGGATGAAGATCTATTGAATTTATTTTCTGATTCCCAACAAACCCAAAGGGGGAGATTGATGGAACCATGGTCTTCTATGCATGATTTGGAGTATGGTTTGTATTTGTTGTCAATCCTCAGTGGAAGTTCAGAATGTGTACCAGTAAAGAGATCATACAGTTCAAGTAGACAACAGTATTTAAGGTGGCGCCGTTTCCCAGTGTTTGTCAAATTTTTGGGCCTGAAAATCGACAAATGGGGAAAAGTTTTTGTGGCAAAGAGACTTGCGCGCCGTGTACTTGAAGGAGAAGAAACTTGCGCACATATGTTTTTCAAGATCATAACATGGGAAAATGGAAAAGGGATAAGGGTCGCGCATGTTTTGGGCTGGTCGCGCAAGTGACCTGCGCGCCATGAAGAGACTTGCGCGCTGATGCCTTGGAGAATTGTAAACTTGCGCGTCTATTGATTTTCAAGAGTATTACTTCAAAATATTGAAAAGAAAGAAGGTCGTGCACGTATTTGTGTGGTCACACAAGTGAGTAGAGCGACAGAGGATGGGGAGGATGAGCTGTGCACCGGAACCTGCGCGTCGAGGGAAGACTTGCACGCCACCGCGCAAGGGGTCCAGTTTGCCTATAAATAGTGGACCACCCCTCCTCATTTGCAATGAAGTTAGAGACTTAGAGTTTTTTAGAGCTCTCATCGCGCAAGTGGTTCAGTCACGCAAGTGGTTGTTGGGTCACGCAAGTAGAGGTTGTGTGCCGGCTGTTGGCTGCGCGCCTAAGGTGATTTGGGTGAGAAATGTAGTGAGTTGTGCAGGGTTGATGTTCAAGACGGCAGTGTGGCGCAGATCCTTTGGTGACACTTGCATGCCGGTTTGGACTTGTGTGCTGTATTGGGACATGCGCGCTGATATTTGAGGAGACTTCCAGATATTGTTGAAGCACATCTATCCCTTTTTGAAGCTACACGAAAGCTGGAGGATCACCTGGTACCCTCAGCGCAAAGTGAGATTCATCTTCTGGTAAGAGTGGGACTTCAACAGAGCATCTACATACAACAGAGGATGCATTCTTATGCAATGATGAAGAGACCTTTACGTCTATTAACAGAGTGGGACTTCACTAACGGCAGTGAGCTAGGGGGAGTCAATAGGAGTGACCTGAGGGACGCAGTGAGCTATCCCTGAACTTTTGTAAAGGCAGTTATCCCATGACAGAGTGACTATTCCCGAACCATTGTAATCCACAACAAGTGAAGTTTAGTGGAATTTGGTACGACCGACAACTTGTCGGCGTATGCTCCTTGGATATAGCCCTTAGTGGTGAACCAAGTAAAAAGGGTTTTGTCTTCTCTGTGCATGTGAATGTTTTCTTTCTGATCATATTCATCATACAGGTTCAACAAGTTCCTACCTGCATGGGAACAAGATCCATCACATTAAAAGAAAAAGTTGTCACCCTGATTCACCCCTCCCCTCTCAGGGTGTCCCGAGGTCCTTCAAATCCAACCTAAATGAGTCACACATGATTGAAGTAAAGTGGATTATTAAGTTTTTTAAAACTATGATGAACCTTATTTTTTATCCTTGAAAATATTAATTTCAATTATTTAATTGGTCATATTTTTATTTAATGGGATATATCACTGATAAAAATATTAATAGTGGAATTTCACACATTTTATGAAAGAACCTAGTTTATTGTAGTTATAATAATCAATAGTAATTTTATTTATCTATAGTTCATGTTTAGTGTATTGTTTTTAAAATATTTTATGCTAAAAATTTATAGATTAGATACACACATTGATTTTGGAATCTTCTTTGATAATATTATGATAAAGTATGATAACTCACTTAATATTTCTATTTTAAATATACACTTACAATATTCAAGGAAGAAACATATAGAAGTGAGGCATCATTTCATTGGATATTATGTACTAAAAAGTGATATTTTATTGGAATTCATTATAATTGGTAATCAATTGGAACATTTACATATTTATGAAAATTTTATATTAAAATAATTTAGAGAGTACCAAAGTGAATCTTTAAATAATAGAAACCTGAGCAAAATATTAATATTTTCTTTTTAGGACTAAAAAAAGTTCAAGATTTAAAATTTTATTGGAAATGAATTTTTTCTAATATATTAAAGTATCAAAATATTTCAATATGTTTAACATAATAGAAAAAAAGTATTGTGTACAATAATTGATGTTCCTCTACACATAAAAATGATAGTTTAAGGATTCTGTATGAAGAATCACTTAGTATAATAAAAATTTTCAAATTTATATATAAAAGATCAAAATAGTGAATCAAATAATTTTCATTGTACGCATAAACTATGTAGAACACATTATATTCATAACATTGTTAAATAATTTATTTCATGTCTATTTATGGATGTCAACAATTCACCAATACTAACTAATGAGTTCAAAGTTTCTCATATTGTTATGGGATGCTACATGAAATACATAACCTTTTTACAGTAAACTATATTCTACTGTTTGATAAATTATTGTTATTACACTATTTTATAGTCATTTATTTTATAGGTTGCAAGGATATTCGTATCAAGGGAAAGAATCACAATGTATTTTCAAATATATATTATTGGAGTTATCTTAATTATTTATCTAAACCATTATAATGGTTCACCTTATAGATTTTTCTTTAGATAATTATTTATTATTCCCAAAAAAAAATTTAACATTGTTGTTTTTAGTATGGTTTGTAAAAAAAATTAGTGTTTCATCAGTTAAATATGTTATAGTGATTATTTAATTTTAATATCTTTGTTATATTTTTTACCTCATCAAGAAAGTATAAGGGAGTAGATATTCATGACCCTATAGAATCACCTAAAAAGGATTCTCAATCTTCTCTCCAGGGGAAATAAAAAATGAAAATTTTGGGGCCAATTCCTTTAAAGAAACAATAAATTTTTCATCTCGATCTTATATCTATTTTAAATCCATTGTACTATCTTTAGTGAGAGATTATTATGATGAAAAATGGGATAAAATGAATATGATTTTTGGAAGAATGATAGACCT
Source organism: Viscum album (assembly GCA_963277665.1). Taxonomy (NCBI): domain Eukaryota; kingdom Viridiplantae; phylum Streptophyta; class Magnoliopsida; order Santalales; family Viscaceae; genus Viscum; species Viscum album. Next base: position 875,633,565 of record OY728153.1, on the reverse strand, counting down.
ATAATGGATAACTAGATAGAGAATCATTTTTATAGATGTCATATGGCTTCACAAATAGATATAGATATTTTATTTCATAGATAATTTTTTTTGAAAGTGCGATCATATAATATTATGCTGATTTCAAGACAAAGAGTAAGACGGATCATGATGTTATAAATTTTATATTTAATGGGGTTGATAATAAGTGACATTTATTGAAATTTTAGATATTCTTAGAATGGATTATATTTGAAACTAAAATACATATACTAATATTTACAATTATGAGAAATATTTTTTCATAAAGGTATTATAGAATTTCTTATTGGTTAAATTGGGTTTGGGAGAGTTAAAATGTACAAAATTAATACTCAACACATATTTACTAAAATATTTATATTGTTAATAGTTTTCCAACTTTGGGAGATTATGGAAATGTGAAAATTTTATATACTTATGTTTAAAACATTATACCACTAAGGAAACCATTAAATCTATTTAGGTTGATGTTAACGATTATTTTTCGTATTTTATCTAAAAAGTGAGGATCTAATCAAACTCTTTACTATGAGTTATTTATTTCCTAAATAATTACGATACATGGTTTTTATATTGATAAAATTAAATCAAGATTTATAAATTGGATCAATGCATTGGTGAATGATAACATATATTGATACAAATGTGAAGGGGTTAATATATTAAATAATGAATTGATAACTTATTTTAGTCATGGATTAAAATCTCATAGATCACATAACACCACCATAGGCAGTGGAAAGAAAAAAATTTACACCATGCTAGGAATTGAGAGAATTGATCATTTCATCCCCTATATATAAAGATGAAGAATTGAGTGGGAATAAAATAATAATTCTAATATCTATAAAGTATTAATATTCATGTAATTCTTTTTTAATAATACTGAATATGTCAAAGTCACTCATAAGGTGGAATCAAATAAATTTAGTGATAGATTATATTTATCTCTTGGATGAATTCAAATGTTTTTGGTTCGAAAAATAATACTATTTAAAACACATTGATTTTCATTGGGTTCAATATGGAATCCAAATTTAAATAGTATCATATATTACTTGGTTGTTATTATGATATAATATTTCATTAATTCATCATATCAAGTTGGATTGTCAAAAATTATATTCACACAATTCAACTAATATAATTATAGTACATTATCATTTATACTTGTTAGATCATTTGAATAATATTATAAAACCAAGTATGGTTCTTCATAGAAATAGTGAGGTGCACATCATAAATAATATAGTGAAACTCAACAAAAGGAGACTACATCACAGAAATCAATAGATACGTCTTAAAATGACATTGATACTACACAACATAAATCATCCAAATATATTTATATAATAAATTTATTTCAAAGATATGATATATATTTGAAGGATATAATAGATAAATAAAATTTAAAAATAACAAAATAAACATATTGAAATATCTAGAAAGGATTGCATATTTTATAAATAGATAAAGAGAGAAAAGGACTAGACACCATATAAATATGTCTACAAGAAAAAAAGTAGAGGTCAGTTTCATTAACGCTAGTAAGGATAATTATATTAATATAAAAAATTTACTAGTTTCATATTTTCATTTAAATAATTTTATTTTCAAAATTATATACTAGTTTTAAAGACTATTGTGAGTACTTTTCCACTATCCACTAAAACCATAACTTTAGAAATTAAAATTTTGGGGGTGGAACCATTAGTTATAGATACTATAGAAAATATATTATAGTATGTTCATGAAAATACAGTTGATGAGGATGTAAGTAAATTTAATGAGAAAGAAAATGAAACAAAAAAATATTGATAAAAAATATACTATAAATGATAAGGTGGCTGATAAAAATTGGTTGTTCGTTTTTTATTTTATTTTATAATAAACTACTTTTTTTTAATTAATCTTCACTTATCATCTGAATTATATTCTTTTTCATAAATAAATAGCTTAATCCTATATACTTAAATATATTTATCATTTTTTATATATATTTTGATAAGTAAAAAGGGGTATAAGAATCATAATTATTTTAGAATAAGAAAATATAAGGGGGGTTTGTTGGAGTACTTTGGTTTCCCAACATGTTTTGGTGGTTTTAAAACTAATCTGGTATGTATTTTTTATTTAATCATAATATTATAATTGATTTATAGTTTCATTAAATTTTTGTATGATTCATTTGGGGTTTACTTATCAATTAGGGGATAATATTTGACCCATGATCCAATAAATCGTGGTTTTTATAAATACAAAATATTTTATATTTAAGTTTACTTTATTTTTAATAAATCTTATATATTTTTTGTTTTGTATTTTAAAACATTGTATTTAAAATTCCCAAGTTCATCACTACCTAGTATGACATTAATAAAAAATGATAGTTTTATGGTTTTAAAATTAGTTCGTAACATAAGACATCATCAATAGTGATCACATTATCCATTATGGTACACTATTTCAGAGTTGTGATATATAATTTTTTATTTTTTCTCTTCTTATTGTTACCAATATCAAATGATTATATCCATGATAATTAATTATATATATTGTTTTTAATAAAGGATGGTTTTTTGAAACCCAAAAGTTTTCAAAATAATCATTATTTAAAAGATAAGATGAGCAGCCATGAAAAAATTCATCATTAGGATTTTATTTTACTGATTAATAATAGTGAAAAAAATTATTATAATGACTTAAGTGTTTAATATTTTAATTTTTTATGTTTTGGATTGGGATTATTTGAGGAGAAAACATAGAACTATTATACAACCTAAAAAATTAATGTGAAAATATTATATTAACAAGCCAACATAGACAATGAAAATGTGTCATCATAGTATTAATTATGTGAATTTATAAAGAATAAGTGTGTTAACATATTAACATGAAAAAATGTAGAGTGAGTTTGTGATTCTAACCAAACACTTTAAATTATAACAGGATATTGAACTAAATTTTACTCATAACATTGAAATATTATATAACAATATAGAGTGAATAAAACTTTTCTATGAAATGACATGGGAAAGGATCATACACCAGCTCTGAAATAGGAACATCAGAAAAAAGTCGTAATTTTGGTACCATTCTGTTCATAAAGAATCTATATATTTTGGAAACTATATGGGAGATATAATTTCATTGGTTTTTTTATTATAAAGGAGGAAAAGGAAAGAAATTTGAATTATAATTGATGAACAAAACCTTAAATTTCAGTTTGATTTTATTAATGTTTAATATTTAATCCTTTGAAGGACATATTGATGTGCTAAGATAAAAACTTTATCAAAAAATCATTTACACTCTTTTTATCAATTTTTTTATGATTATTTCATTCTATTTAATTTTTATGTTAAACTATCAACATTGTTTGTTATTATACCTTACAAAATAAGTGTTTTTAATTTTGTTATACCTCTATAAAATGAATGGTTTTAACTGATTCAATTAATTTGATAAAATGTAGGTAAACCTTGGGTAAAAAACCTTAGATTACGAAGTCATTTTATCCAATTATTTTTTTCTTGAAGTCTCTTTAATGGTATAATTATAATTTATAGAGGGATTAAAATCATCTAGGAGATAAGGCAAGTAAAGAAAAACACAAGGTACTACAGAAGCACGAGGTACCCAATGGTCGGTTACCATTTTTTCAATGGACTCAGGTTGGATGCATGACCATTGTTAACCCCACTAGGTACCTAGTGGCTTTTATCTATTAATGATTACCTTTCATCTTTTTTTACTTGTAATTTAGGTGGGGAATAGTATTTAAACTACTAAATTTTACCCCCTTCATACATAAATTGTGATTTAACCATTAATTTCTATATTTTTATCCCCTTAAGGGTTCTTTCATGGGTTCATTTCTAACTCATTCAACCTATGACCAAGTATTCACCTGGATTCATCACCAAGTGTTCATGGAATCCCTCTTTCATTGAATAGAAGTTATTATGGTTTTTCTTTCATGTTTTATACTATATTTATAGTAGTTAAAAATTTATCTCAACCTCAAATATCTTTTATAAATCATATTAGAGTTTTCTCTTTGTTTATTATTCCTTCAAGTAGTATCTGGAGGCTCAGGTTAATGTTTTCCTATTCGGGTAGTGACCTAATTTTCTCTTGGACTAAACAAGGTTTCATAATTTGGTTAGTAGTGGAATATCTATTTGTTTCATGTACTGAGATTCACACTTGGATGGGTTAATGAGGGTGATCTCTTTTCATTCTCTTATATTGTTATAGTGTTTCTATTATAGGGGAATGGGGTAGAGTTAGGGATACCTGGATAATAGTATTCATTAAAAAACTAAATAAAAATGTATTCATGATAAAATAATATTGGAATATTTGTCCCATAGTGGTTGTTTCAATTTTATTCCTTGGATATACCTATAATGTTGTTAGGTTTTTCCTTGACCTGATCACACCTTATCATGACCTATTGGTTCTTGGTATGCCTTGTTTTTCTTTAGGAACATTTTTTTGATTGATGTACATAATGAGAAAAATTATGCATTGATTGTGGTATACCTTATAGGTTTTTGGGTTATATATTTTTCACATGAACCATTAGATGGATTCCATGATTAATGTACATATTTGGGATTTCCCTATGGGGGTATTGATGTTATACCACATAAAATTTTTGAATATATACTTGTGATTTGTTTGAAATGTATTATGATTGATTTTTATTCTTTAATCGATGTAGGCTTGGATTTTGACATGGAATCAATACGATCATGATTTAAAATATTTATACTCATCAGGTCAGGAATTTTAGGGTCTTCTTGTTGATATTTCAAATCTATAGATATGTTTTTCTATGTGTTTCTTATGCAGGTGATAAGCCATATCTTTTATGTCATGCATGAGACATGTATTCTAATAACACATAAGGATTTGTGTGTATATCTATATTATATGTTCCTCCATTTTATGAGAGATAGACCTAATATAAATGAGGGATATGTGTGTGTATGAGAGATATTATGGATAGACATGCACACACTCACACACGCACACATGTTCATTCATATGAAAAAGTTAAATGTCCTATTTTGAGAGGTTAATTTTGGATATTCATATTAGTTCCACATTAAGGGGTGTAGTTTTCCACCTAGGTAGGATGATTCAAATGATACATGTACATGTGTAAATTCATATACATGTGTATGTGTGATACCTCCAATTGAGGATGGAATTAGAAAATCATCTTTAATGAACATGTCCTTTACGATTGATAGGTACATTATTTGGATTATGATCATGGATTTATGTTTTTTTGGCTAATGCCACTGAAATTTATTCAGTATTGATGAATCGTTTTATCAAATTACTTATTAAACTATTGAGTTTTCTTAATTTTTTTAGTTTGCATGATATTTTTTACAATGTATATGTTTTATATCTATATTTCTACTTTGTATTCATGATTTATTTATAGGGATATATGATAGACTAGATGAGTTTGGGTGGTGACCTCTATAGGGTAAAATTAACTCATAGCCTACATGTGTTCCTATGGAATACATATAATCCTTTTTTATGTGATCTATATAAAGGAAAAGTTATCACACATGAGGTATGATGGTACAGGAGCATGGGTGGATCCGATACATGGAGTATAGATTCATGATACAAATTTTTTGAGTTTTTTATTGATATATTAAGAAAGGATGAAAGATCTGTCTAAGGACATATACTTATAGGGTTTCATAAGAATGGATTACTTCTTTAATTTCGTTTTGTATGTTTGGTTTAAACACTTTATGTATATCTACATATTTTATATTTACATTAGTATCGTGTCATGTATAGATGTTTTTGGACTATTTATATAGGGGTTTTCATTTCATATAGATTTTATGATATGTATTTTCTAAGTATCCCATATACAAATGTGTTATAATGGTGCTCTAGGTTAGGTGTTCAATTTCCCCACCCACCCAAAGGTCATACAAACTTTTCAGTGTGTTTGTTTGGGTATTTCTACATGACTATGGTTAGGGTAAACTTGATCCCACTTTAATGATAGTTATCCATTGATGTTTACATTAGCCTTTTGAAATCAAATAGTTCACATAATAACTTATAGCAATTTGGATATTGACTATTTGAGCATCCAGGATTTGTTGATACAAAATTACCTCAGATTAACTTAAGGACTCTATGGTATAGAATTGTGAGTAGTTTGGAGAGAGGAATATTGGGGCTTAGGAAATAACCAATGAATATGTTTCATAAAAAAATTATAGTGTAATATTGAGTTACTAGGGTAATTTTGGGTTTTATTTTGAATTTATTCTTGAGTTGATCTCACACCATGAGTCTCAGCCATCAACATAGATGTGTCTTGGTATGCATATGTTGGATCATATAGAATATTGTATTATTTATTGTGTTTATTTTCTTTATTGTAAGATTCATTAAAATGTTTATATTAATTTATGATTTACTAATAAATAAATGGATTTTTCCTATTTATTTATTAATGAGGAGTAGGTTGATATAACTCATTTAGTTGATTTAAATTTTTTTCAAAACATATTTATTAGACATCGCATGATTATTTTTTAATATTTTTCATTTAAATTTTCATTTAAAAGTTTTTTTGAAAATATTTTATTAAATAATATATGGATATGTTTGCGATAAGTGGAAGGTTTATGATGAGATAAGTACTATATGGAAAAAATGATAAAGTGTTCAGTGAGATGTGTAGTCACACTAAGAGGGGCTGTATTAGTGTGAATTGATTTTATAGAGTTATTTTATCTTCTAAATACCCCTATTAATATTCAAAACTCTTTAATTATTAGAGGGAATTGATTTTTTTATGATTCTCCAACAAAAAAATTCATATTCAAGGGATTAAATAAAAAAATAGTAGCATATAGTATTTTTAGAATGTTTTCCTCTATTGTGGGTGACTATTGTTATGTTATTATTGAGTCTAAGAGACAAGTGTTATACTAATATAATAAAGTGAATATTCATAGTGAAGGTATCATCATTTACCCCTAAGATTATATCCTAAAAATCATATATTATGAATTTATGGGTTATTTATGATAGGTCTTGTAAGATCATCATATAATCAATGTATTGAAAGAATCCTATATATGTATCATCAATATATCACCAATGAAACAACATTTAATCAAGAACACATAATGACCAACATATCAAAAATGAATCAATTTCCATAAATTACATACTCATAGTGGTATTCTTGATCAAACTCACCTAGTGATAGCCAATTGACTCTTACCTCCGTAGTTATGACACTTGTTACTATGATCATCATTCATAACAAGTGGACCCTATGATCACATAAGGTGTTTTGGCGCTATCTCCCTGAAGATAAAAGTAGAAATGGGATGAAGATAGTATCAAATATGGAATATTAATATCATATACCTATAACATGGGAATAAAATCCCTTATATGGTCTCTCTTCATACAATGAAGGGATTTAAACATCAACTAACAACACTTAATGGTCGATATATGTTATCATAATATATACCTATTGTGATATGATAGTTTTAACATTTCAAGTGATTATGTGTATTAATAAATGAATTAACCCATTAATTCATAACTAAACAAAACCATGTGAGATACCTGGAATAATCCATACACTCAATGATCATACCAAAATCCCATTTTAAGCTAAAATAGAGGCATATTGTCCCTCATAATTTATAATGATATCATGATTCATGATATAAATCACATGCATATCATAGGTAATCACTTAGGTGAATCATCCAATATGATATCCCTTTTTTAATAAATTTACAACAATATCTGACTTGTTCTAAATTATCATATAGAATTAATGAAAACAAATCACAACATTTTTCGAATCCATCCAAACTAATTTGGATTATTTTATAACCAGGTTTTTTAAAACTAGAAATTTTTGTAATATTGTGTTTGTTTTCAATCCAAACTACAGTTCAAGGTTGTGTGATTCTCAGGTGTTTTCCAAATTTCATTCTAATTTAAAGTTGAAATGATTTGATGGAAATTTAAGGTTGAAAAAATTTTCTAGAGTAGTGTAAGAGTTTTAAGAATGTTTGGGAAAGAGGATGTCAACATTGGTTATTATTAATGGAAATAATTTCATTAAATTGAAAAATATTAATAAAATATAGCATCGGTTTCAATAAGTTTCATTAAACTAATGATTCAAGGTTTCCTCATCAAAATATGAAAAATGAGAGTTTTTTTTTGAAATTTATAAAGTTTCATAAAAGATAGAGTTGTGAGAACCAGCAAAATATAGATGTTATTTTCATGACGGTATGGAGATGTGTTCTAAAGGTGTCATAAAAGCATCATATTTATGTGAACCTAGAATTTTTTTCACAAGTTTTGTGTTTTGTAAGTCAGTTTTGTGAAGTGACATAAACATCTCTAACCCCCCCCCCCCCTCGTAATGAGACTCTCAACAAAGATCCATAGTCTCTGCTTAATTAAATAGATACATGATGTATAGCTATGCATAGTTTAGTTTCTTATAGTTATTTCTTACATGAATCAGTATTTCTTTCATTATTTGAGTGAAGAAAGTAACTTGAGTCTATTTTGACCAGATGGGATTCATAAAACATTCAAGTTGTTTGAAATTCATAGTTTCCAGAAAAATAAAAAGTTTCATGTAACAACAAGGAAACCATTATGTTGATACAAGTTTCACAATGTTATAGTTATATGAGATATTGAGGTTTTGTAAAAGTAAGTCATTATGTGAAATATGATGTTTTGGGAAAAATACTTAGTTAAAGGTTAGTGGAATGAATTGAAATATAATATCCAATCAAAAGTGATTTAAAACATGATCAACATCAACTCAGATGTAGAAGTGAACTAAAAGTTAATAAACTGAGAAATACTTCACCCAAATCAGTGAGAAATGGGGATTTGATAGAAGTGATATGAGAGTAGCAGTGTGTTTTCCTTAAATTATGTTAAAGTCAGTGAGCCTAAAAATGATTGACCATGACTAAAAAATTGTATTCCAAAAAATCTAGTGAATCTAAATGGGTTATAGTATGGATAACAAACATTTTTCCTATGATCCTTTTAATATCCATTAGTGGTAAACAAAGTAAATTTTTTTTTTGTGTTTCTATTTCAATATACACATGTTTTGTGATTTCATAATTAAATTATATAGCTTTCACAAGTTTCTAATAACATGGGGTAAGATCCACTTAATTAAAAGAAAACATTGAAACCCTTATTCACCCATCCCCTCTCAGGGTATTACATCGTTTAACAAGAGGTATTAATGCATATCTTATAATATGTAAATTTATTTTAGGGATTGTTTATAATGGAGAATTAAATGAACATCAGGTTAGTTACCCGATTTTATTATAGAAACATCCATATTTGGAAGGAACTAAATAATATATTATCTTTTGACACTTGGGATAGAAGTCCTCTTTTCTAAAGTTGAATGGCTTAATGTCATTGATGCTAAAAGATATTCTAGGTTTGAATTGGATAAAGGAATGCTTTATAAAGATACCAAAGATAAAATTATCATAATGTAGATATATTAGATAAAATCGATTTGAAGTTGATGAGTTTAACTTTATTAAATCCTCTATGGGAGAAACTATAAAATATATATGAAGGAGATAACAAAGTGAAGGTGTAAAAAATATATGTTCTAAATAATAAGTTTCATGATCTGAAATTGCATCCAGATGAAATTGAAAATAGCTTATTTAACTGAATTAATTAATTTTTTGGAGATATTATAGGTGTGGGATAAGAAATCAAGGACAATGATATTTTAAATAAAATCGTGATAATGTTTCCTCTATGAAATCCAAAAAAATTATCTCTCTATGAAATTTATTTATTTATGTTATCTATTGATGATCTTCAAATTATTCTGGTGTCTTATGAAATGATAGTTAAACAATAAGAGACATCAACTCAAGCAAGTAAGGAGATAACATTAAAATCCATGGAAAAAATTTGCATTGATAGAGTTAGTGATAATGTAAAAAATGTGGATATAATTATTACTTTGGCTTGTTTTTTGATGTGAAAAAGTAGGGAACATTTCTGCAAGGCGATCAAGAAAATTTAAAGATGACGAAAGTGAAGCAGAAATCATAAAGACTCCTCAAATGAGGTTATCTCAAAAGGGATACTTCAAATCAAGATATAAATTATATAAGAGTAGACTTATTATAAAATAAGAACAATATGAGAGATAATTTTTAGAGTAAGTAGAAATAGAGTTCATGTCATATGTTAAAGATGGCATAATGGATATAATTGAAAAGGAAGAACCTTTTAAAGAGTAAGAAAATTATCCAAATGGGTTTATGTAAAACATTAGGATGTTCTTACCAAGAATTGAATTCAAATAAATGAAAATAGAAATATTAGAGATTCTTTAATGGAATCATATGTTTATGTGGATCATTTTAAACCAAAAATTTATTTACTTCCATGAGAGGCATCAGAACATTTGATAACTCATGAAATCTTAAAAAAAAAATTGTGGAGGTTAAACTAAGGAATTAAGATAAGTAAAACTATTATCAATGATCATACATTGAGGTTAGAGTATAATTGTGAGATATTTTAGGCCCTTAAATAATAAGTAGTTACCTTAATGAGAAAGCTAAAAACTGGAACCAAATTAAGGGAAATAAAGAATAAACTGAAATTTTTAAGGTTTGTATATATATAATTTTTAGAAAGAGTCAAATGTGGCAGCAAAGGAGTAGAGGAATATTTGAATAATAAACAACCCAAATTTATGGATAAAAGTGCAATTAGTTTCAAAATTAAAATATCAAAGGTAAAAAATATGATGGGTTTAAAATAGAACTGTAAATTTGGTCATATATTTTTCAATATAAAGGAACCTATATTTTTGAAAAAGATAACTTCAAAATAAATGAAACATTGATCTGAAAATAATATTCAATCATCAAGAGATCATCAACAACTGAAAATATATGAAAAAGCTGAGTATGTGTGTAAGAATTAAAGTTAGTAGATATTTCCTATTATTGAATTTCAATTTGGTGGATTTCTAAGCCATATCATGTCTTCCTATGAAGAAAAAATGAGTTGTCTAAATAGAGAAGCACCAAGTAGCCAAAAAGGAAAATGAGTCTATATCCTTCATCATATATAAATAATAATTTCAATAGATATTATTTCTATTATAATAATTATGGGTATAAATTAGTTCATTGTAGAAAAAGAGGAATTGGAAACAACAACTACATAACTCATAGAAAATTGGACATGGTTCAACCAGGAAAAATAACTATAAAATAGGTACTCTACTTTGGAAGAAGAATATGATTATGATTTAACCACAAATTTTGAGAAGAAACTGGAAAGGAAACATTATGCCTCTACTCAAAAAGATATCTCGTGGAAGGAATAGAATGTATTAAAAAATATAACCTGGAAGAGATCGCAATAAAATCTATAAAGAATAGAAATGAAGGGATTCTTAATAGTGTATTCTCATCCCATGTGATTGGAAATGGGAATTTAATAAAAAATGGAAATATTTAATAGAACAGTGTGATTCAGTATTGATAGTGCCTTAAAGATCAAAGTAATTGGAAATACTCAATTGGTAGGTGATGGGATGAAGAAAACAAAAGTGCTCCATATAGATAGTCTATGTCATAATATCATGAGTTTGATTCAACTCTGTGACTCATGATTGGTCGTGATATTTAATAAGAAAGGATTCACTATCAAAGGCAAGGTAGAAACTTCTATTATGAAATATTTGAGGGTGAATGGTAATATATATGAGGTATATAGTAAATAAAGAATAATCTTTTTAAAAATTAAAGCGAAATCAAATTTTGGCATCAGAGGTCTAGTCACATTAATAAATAGACCATGGAAAATCTATGCATGTTAAATTTTTTAGTGTACATTTCTGATATGAAGCGTGATTGAGAAAAAACATGTGATTTTTACAAGTGAGTAAAAATGGCTTGAAATACGAATTAATCAAGGAATACAAGGGCATAAAATATTCTCGATTTGGACCACAATGATGTCTGAGTTCCGATGAATGTGTTTAGATTACATGGATAGATGTAATTCATTATCTTTATTTATGATTATAGAATAATGGAATGTGTTATTTTTATATAGAGTAAATGAAATGTGGTTGACTACATAAAAATATTCCTCAAAATAGTTGAGAATGAAACTTCTTAGAGAATAAAAATATTATATTCTATAGTGGAATAGAATACATGTCCCTCAAATTTTAAAATTTCATTAAAAACATAAACTAATCATGAGTTGACATTAGTGAGAACACCTCAAAAAAATGGGAAATTCTAATGAAGAAATTTATAGGTGAAAAATATATCCAAAACTATGTCTATTGAGTGTTTTTTTCTCATCACTACTACAAATTGGTTATTCATGTTATGGTGTACACTAAAAAATAGATTGGGATGATCCTAGGAGAAGAAAGGACACCCTAAAAAATATGGTATTGAAGGAATATATCACTAAATTGTTTCCATGTTTTTAATGTAAATTCCCCATACTAAGTAAATATGGAAATAATGAAATGTATGGGGATATTGTAGATAAAGGAATACTCCTTGGATACTCAATGAATGGTATATCCCATAAATGATGCAATAATAGGGTTATAAATATTTTGTAGAGTAATTATTCTAAGAACATTGAGGATAAAATTATAAATAATTGAAGGAGCTAATATGTTGATGTGATTAAACATAAAAAAGACAGGGAAGAATAAATAGGTTCAAATATAAAAATTGAGTAAGATTTGACTAATATTCAAGTCACTTTAAATTATGATGATCCAGAAGTGAAATCAAAATAGAAAACCATTTCTAAAGAAACTCATCATAAACATCATATAAGAAGAGGAAGATTATAATTCTATCGATACAATATTATTTAGGATTTGTGAGAACCTACTAAGATAAAAATAATGATAAATGTAGAATTTTTTAACCCCATGTTAATGATGTAACCAACCTCACTTGAAGAAGAGGCAAAGTATGAATCATGGGTTAAGGCCATGCATGAGAAAATATATCATATTTATAAAACAAAAATTTTTATCTTGTTTAAAGGAAAAAAATAAAATTGTGATTGGAAAAAAGTGTATCTTCAAGAAAAAATTAGACTAATATATAAATGTGATAAAAATTAAATTATTGGTTTGTAAAGGCTATGTATATATTGGGGTCATTGAAATTGATGAAATTTTTTCTCAAGTTTCTCATCTCGAGTTAACCAGGATATATTTTTCCATGTAAATTAAAATAGGATACACATTATATCATATGAATGTTAAAGAGGCATTCCTAAATGAAATTCTTATATAATAATTCTACATTGAACAACCAATGGGATTTGTGAGTAATAATTATGAAACAATGTTCTATGGACTGAAGAAGGATCTCTATGTTCTAAATCATGAACCACAAATATGGTATTCTCAACTATATTCTTATATAAAAAGGATTAAATTTAAAAGGGAGGGTGAAAAACATAATTCTATGTGAATACATCCAAGTAAGAATGATTTATTGTGCCTTCGTACATTGATGATATCATATTTGGTAGATGCAAGGATAGATTAGTGGATGACTTTTCTAATCATAATAAATCCGAATTTTAAATGTCCATGATTGGTGAAATAACATAATTTTAAGGTTTTTGGGGGATTCAAAATAGTAACAAACATTAATTTATCAGAAAATGTATAAAAGATAGTTTCTGAATAAGTTCAATATGCACGATTCCAACCCAATTTCAACTCTAATTATGGTTTAGAAAAAAAAACTTTGGAAGCATGAGGTTGGGAAATCTATCTATCTCACCTTATATTGAATGATAATTTGAATTGTGTTGTATTTGAGTGCAACATGACCAGATTTTGTCTTTGAAACATGTTAAGTGGATTGATTCTAAAGTAATGAGAAGGAAGAGTAGTTCACAATGGTTGAATGAATCATTAGGTACGTTCATCGTACTCTCATTTTTGGATTACGATTTAATTCAATAAACTATGAAAACTTATCAAAAAAATTTAATGAATACTAGGCAGGTGATGTGTTTGAACTAGATTCCCCAAGTGGTGTTTCCTTCTTCATTGGTAATAAATGTGTTGGATGACTAAGAAAAAATCAACAAATCAATTCTCTTAAAATAGATAAATTATAGTATATCCCTTTGAAAAAAGCATGAAATCAGATGTTATAGATGATGAACCATCTTGTAGATGTTGGTGATGTGGTAAAATAGCCAATAATGATATTTTATGACAACAAGGGTGTGATCAGCCTCAAGAAACGTCTAGTACAACACTATCATAATGAACATGATGAGATCATATATTACTTCATCAAGGAAACAATAAAAGAAGGCATGATTAAAATGGAGCATGTTGGAACTAATGATCAAGTGGTGGACATTATAACTAATACATTGGTTGCACTAACATTTCAGAAATGTCTGTTAAACTTTAGTATTCATCCAACTCCCCTCACTTGAAGAGGTTTGGGTTTCACCCCCATCATTTGGTTTTTAACAATTTCTATTTGTCTATTAATGTGTGGTAGGATTTAGGGGGATATATAATCTATGAGGTTTTTTTAGAACTAAGTGGGAAAATTCTATTTATTTGGGTTTTTTCTAAAGGGGTAGAATTTTTTGTGAAATGCAATGGTAATTTAGGCTTGTATGTAGTTCATGAGGGGAGTTTAAAGGATGAGAACTATCTCAGACTATGAAATTTTTTCTTGAACTCTTGTTTTCTACACCAACCTTTACATACATAAACTTATAGTGATGGATGAGTTATTTCACTAATTTCAGGTTTATTTCAAGGTTTTTTATTCATTGAATTTTTTTTAGATATTAAAAACCCCAAAGGGGGAGATTTTTGGTACTGATGTTATTTAAAGATGAAAATATTTGGTATATTGTGTTTTTTATCAATCTATACTGATGTTGAATCTGGAATAGTTCGGCAGTTCTTTCCAAGTTTTTGGTACTGAAAAGTTTAGAAGAGTTGATTTTATGGATCAAGATGGTTTTTTAATGTTTCTAAAACAATTTAATAGTTTTTTAAAGTGCGGTTGAGTGGCTGTTAGAATTTTTTTAAGTAAATATTTTCATGCCAGTGAAAAAGTTTCTTGAAAGATGTTATTCTTTTAGAAAAGGTTCGTACATGCTATCATTCGAGATTTCCTCATCAAAATATTATAAATGTATTTGATTAATGAAATCTCTCACATTTTTATAAAATATGTAGTGAGAAAACTAAAAAAATACATATGAGATATGTGTGATGAAAGGGAGTTGTGCACTAAAGGTGATGTCAAATAATTGAATGTCTAAAAACTAAGAAAGTTATATTAAAGGATAGTGATATGAAAATTAGTTTCTTGAAGGTCCCGAAACATCAATAAATATCCACCTCCCCTACCACCTTTTTTATACTCTCAACAAATATCTGGAGTCTCTACTTCATGAAATAATTTTCTGAAGTAGAGTTGTGTGGAGTTATTTCTTATATGAATCAATAATTCATGAATTAGTTGTGTATAGAATGTAACTTGTGTACATTCAAACCAAGTGATATTTTTGAATATTTCAATTTATGAAAAGGTAAAACATTAATGACAGATAGAATGTTTCATTAAACTACAAGGACATATGTAACGTCCCCTGCTTGGTTCTCCCTCACAAGAAAAATTTGGGTTGACTGCATGACGTGAACCGCACCTCCTTGTATTCTAGAGGATATCAACTAGAAGTGATGTTGTAAGGAATATAGTGGGGGAGACTCTACCCTCTCAAAAAAGTTTAAATAACAATTTAAATAATATATAAATACTCAATGATTGAACCAAGAAGATAACAGACAAAATTGAATAATTTAATAATAATAGTAATAATTTAATGAATACTTGAATGTAACTAAATTACATGTTGCAATCCATACAAATAAAAGAGTAAGAAAAAAGATAAAGAATTAAAAATACTTAGTATCAAAATTCATGTTGGACCTTTCTCCAAACTCTAAACAATCTAGTTTACAATCAACAAATTCATGGACCCTTACCTCGTTCCATACCTACATCCATGAAATCTACACAAGTACCAAATGGAATCCCAAAAAGGGTGTGAGTTCAACATAATTGGTCAACACCACCATGTCCAAAAAAATATATCCTGAGTATATAATGCCTCAAATAAAGAAAAAATAGGTTTATTAATTTAATAAATTATTAATGATCATAAAATAAACACATTGACTATCGAGTTCCAGGATGACACTCAGGGACATCCAAACATTCTTCAACACAATTATAGACATCTCAATCTCAGGGTGGATCCTCTAGTATCATGATGGTTCACCCGTGTTGGTGGAATATTCTTCTACAACGGATGAATCGCACATGACATCTCATAAACACATGATCTCCTCCCTCAATCAATCAATCATCTCACCCTAAGGCATCCAGTGACTATGCATCGCATCCTTATTTAATCAATACCCCATGTGTATTACCCTCATATAATATTGAAAACCATGCATCACGCCCTTAGGTGAAGGTCATAAATAAGAACCATACCCTTAGGTTCCACATATGGTTCCTTCAAACACAAATAATTATCATAATTCATAAAAAGAAAAAAATCAACATTTCATGTAATATACCTCACACAGGAATCAATCCCAATAGTTTAATATTAGGAAAAAATATAAGTAAGAAATTAAAATTGTAAAGTATCAAGAATAAAAAAATATTTCATATTAATCCCCAATGATGAATTCATCATGTTACCATTTATCTATCCATTTACATTCTATAAATCTATGTATCTAATTACTCTAATAATTTCCATAATTTTTTTCAATTTTCAATATATCCTAAAATCTGTAAACATTCTAATATAACCACAACTCATCATGTTAAATTTCCAAGCCACATACACTTAAATTATCCAACATTTAGTTTAATTGGTTTAATCTCATGAAATCACTACAATTCATATGTTATTCAAAAATTCACTTTACTAAGTCTTCCACATCACTATAAATCCAAGGTTAGGCTCACTCCTCCGGTGGCCACAATTTTAGTCTCAATGAAAATGGACCCACAAGATCCATGGGAGGTCTAAGAATAGTGATTATCATCAACCGTGATTTATTAAATTATAAAAACATGTGTGCAAGGAATTTTAGTGTGGTTGTAATTATTTCATATAGTATAAGGATAGAAAATAGAATAAAAGGGTTTTTATAGATCAACCACCTCCAAAGTATAGTATACATAAGAAATCCTCAATGTCTAGGGTATTGATCTAATTCAACTTCATTCCATTTAACCGATTCAAAAAAAACTCTGCTAACAAACCAAAAACATATATCCAAGTTAGGCATTCCGAACTATGTTTCATCGTAAGAGAACCCCAAAGTGATATGAAGGAGAATAAGAAATGGAAACCTTACTTTTTTATCTTCAGGTCCAAAACACCAATACCTGATGGAGGCTTTCTGTTAGTTCAAGGAGGATTCTCAGATATCATCGCTAGAAGGGAATCAGTCGAGAGAGGGATGCACGATGACATAATCTCAGCTTCGTTAGAGGTTTAAAAGGAGAATGGCATAGAATATTCCTCACATAAACAAGGCATTCACATTATAAATTCCATGATTTGAAAATATGACAAAAAATTTCATTGTGGCTTAAAAACCCCATAATAATCCATTTCATTTTGGGTAATTATTTCACGTTATGATTTTATCGATTCATGGGTTCTATTAAGGGGTTTATTAAATTAATGGGGTCCATTCATGGGATGAATTAAATTCATTGGGTACATTCATGATGTTAATTAAATTCATGGTGTCTATTAAGGGGTTGAACTAAATTCATGGGCCTTGTTCATGATGTGAATTAAATTCATTGGGAATGTTTTGGCGATGAATTAAATTTATGGGGTCTTCCCAAAACCATTCAACCAACATAATGTCATAATAACAAACGCTTAAATAAAAACAATTGAACTCAAAGAGATATTACCAAAATCATAAAGAGGTTCATACCAATAAAATATGGGATCTTACAACACATATATATTGATACAAGTTTCATGTAGTGATAGTTTAATAAAATATTGAGGATTCATGGAAGTCAATAGTTTCATTGAAAATAGAGTTTCAAGAAAAATACTTAGGAAAAGGTTAGTGGAATTCATTAAAGAATTATATTCAGTCTGTAATGATTAAAACCTTCATAAACATCTTCTCATATATAAAACCAACCTTCAAGTAAATAAAATGATAATGAATTCAATAAAAGTAGTGAGTGAGGGGGAGTTTATGAAATTTAATATAAGCGAGGTAGTGGGATATTCATACATTCATTCAAATGTAGTGATCCTGGAATAGAGTAACCATGACTGAAAAATTTTAATCCACAAAATATATTTAGTATTATTGGGTTTTAGTATGACCAACACACTCTCAGTGTATACTCCTTGGACTAGACCTTAGCAATGAAATAAGAAAAATTGAGGTGTCATGATTTTATTTTAGAATTTGTATGTTGTGTGATTTCTCAATTACATCACATTTGTTTAAAGGTTTCTAACTAGCTATGGAAAATATCCCCATAATTCAAAGAAATCTTTGACACACTGATTCAATATTCCCTTCATAGGGTGTTCCAAATCTGATGATTCTTTTTACACCAATCTTCAAAGAATTATACATCACAGTACTAGTATTCATAATCCTTGATAAATGAGATTTAGAATAAGTTTAAATGCAGGTGGAAGGAAGTAAAGATAAGAATAAAATGTTCATAATGGTATTTGAAGAAATTAATAACAATATATGTAAATCTTTACATGTGCTCCATGTAAGTAAATATATGTGTATGGTATTTCTTATATATTTGAATTTCTGTACCTGCATAATCTGTTACATATGTCAATATCCATGCATTTTTTTATTCCTACATAGGTGAATATATATATAGAAAAAATTATAATTGTGTATCTAAATACTTGATAAAAATATCTCAATGTATGAATAATTTGGATACATGACTGGTCGCATAGTTTAAATATTCATGTAGGTGGACTAGTCCCATAGTTGAATATTCACATAGGTGAAATTATTTGTGTATTATAATTTTTATATGTGATAGGTCACATAGGAAAATCTAGGTAACATTATATTCTATTACAAATAAAAATAGCCACATATGAGAATCGGCCATGTCTAGGAATGTGTAGGTCAATAATGGTATACATGAATTTGTTACATATAATAATAACATCATATATATGAATGTTTCATGGAAGGGATTTGGGTACATCAAAGAGAAAATATTAACATAATCAATTATATATTTGTGTATGTAATTAAAATATGATTTTTTTCCATGAAGAATGGGAGATGTGATTGTAACCCTTACTTATTAAACATACATACATGGATACAAAGATAGTTTCAAGTTGCATGTTTTGTGGAGCTATTTATGATGTGGTTTTTTTGGAATGATCTAAATAGAAGGGTTCATGATTTTTTTCAAATATCATAAAAAATAAAGGAAAATTTCTATGTATTTATGGGGTGTTTTAAATAAATACATATTATAATCCAAAAAATATGGAATTTGTTAATAAATAAAAGTCTATATTTTTAAAATGGTGGTTCAATAGGTGAATTTTTCAGTTTCTTTGAATTTCCAAAAATCTTGTTAATTAAAATTGATTGATTCACATTCTATTGTGAATATTTAAGGTACATAATGAGAGGAAGGTAATTTTTTACACATGATATATATATTTTATGGTATTTATAGATTCTTTTTGGCATAAAATTTGAAAAGGATAGAGTTTTCAAAGGAATAAATAAAAAGAGATAGAAAAAGAATAAGAGAAGAGGTTCTCTCTCACTATTGTGCTACAAATAAAAGAAAAATAATAAGAACTAACTTACATAAGTTCATGTGTGAAGAATCAACGAATTATAGTGATGATGTGTTGAATCCTTTTGTTGAAGTTATAATTCATTGTTTCAAAAAAAATATCATATCAATGATATTAGGAGCACATCCACCATTAAATGACTATAGTGAAATAAAAGTTATGGGTATACCCTACTTATTGTGAAACAAAATTATTATTTCCTTATGGAATATGTGATATTATATTATTTCAATATCATTCTAAATCATAGATACTCATATTGAGTAGTTAACAATATAAATTATTATGTTCATGTGGCTGATATTGTATTTCAAGTTCATTAGTGTCCTTTCTCTCAAACCATAGGAGAAGGTTGTTTTAAAATAATAAAACATAAAAAACACCAACAACTTATTCACCCCCCCCCCACCCCCACCCCTCTTAGTAGTAACATAGATCCCAACTATTCATTAAAATGTCAATCATAGGAACAGTCCCTTTATTGACTCTTCGATGTTTAATTTTTGAAGAAGAATATGGTTATGAATGTTTGTAACTTGGATAAGAGTACAAGTTTTCTTGTCTTAAATTGGAATAACTACCGTATCATAAATAATATAATGTTACCCTGTATTTTATTTATTGGCTATAAGGTTCTGGAATTAGGTAATAATGGCTTCTCTCATCCTGCTGAGGGTTCTCCCTTAACTTCTAGAGACAAGAGGAATCCTTAGAATGATGGATGAGCCAAAAAATATATTATTTCCCCTCTAGCAAAAATTGAATTAATTATGATTAAATTAATTGGAATTGATAAATTCATCTATGATAAGTTGAATAATATTTATTATTGGAGAAAAAAATTAAAAAATATAAGTAATAAATATGGATATTTAAATACATAGATATAAAAAAGAGGGATGATTAATTTTTTAGTGAGTTAGTCACAATGGTTGATGGTACTGTAAGAACCATAATAATTATTGGGGAAAATTGGAAGACTCAACATTTTTTAAATATATCTTTAGAATTATTCCTGATATATTTGGTACCAAATTTTCATCAATTGAATATATATAGGATTAAATAATATCTCTGGATGATTTTGATAATATTAATCATATATATTAGTTGAGAAAAGATAATTCTATCAGAAGGAAGTGAATGGATGATCATGAAATCTCCTTAAAATCTAGTAATCATGAAAATTATAATAATTATATTATTGAGAAATAAGTCAGCGATTCTACTTTATAATATGAATTGAGAAAAAATTTCAATTAATTCATGTATTTATTTTATAGAAATCATAAAAGGGGAAAAATGAATTATAAATTAAAGTTACCATTGAATTTCTTTAACTATGAAGCTATTAGAAATTTTATAGAAAACCTTCCAAGGATAAAGAATGATAAAGACAGTGATAAATTAGATAAAATTTTGAGAATAACACTTAAAAATAAGGCTTAAAAATAAAAGTATATTCAAAAGAAATTACTAAGAAGTTATCTAAATATAAAAAGTGAAAATTTTTAACCAAATGTGGGGAATATAATGATAGTGAATAAGTAGTGGAATGTAAAAATTCCATTGTCAAATTTGTTGCAATTTTTTTTATTGAAATGCGTAATTATTATAGCTTTATTAATGATGAGAGTAGAAACATGATAAAAAAAATAAGAGGAATCTAAAATGGAATTCATACAAAAATTTGAATTTATATAATTTCTATCCAAAATTGAAAATTTAGAGAAAGAGAATGATAAGTTAAAGAAATATGGTCAATCTATTAACAAAAAATAAAAAATGAATGAAGAATAAAAATTATTACTGGTAAAATTGATTGAAAACAAGAATAATTTACTTGATGAAGAGAAATAACTCAACATCAATCTTAAAAATGATTAGTGTGAAGGAGAAATAATTTAACCTTGCATGACAGAAACTGCTTTATACTAAATAAGGAAGATCTAACTTACATAATTCAATTTCATAAATTGATGAAAACTATATGAATTTTGAATATAACAAATATTATATTATTTAATAATAAAATATTTATTACAAAGTTGATGATATTGGGAAATTGTCTTAGGATGAGAATAAAGTCAAAAGGATAATGTATGTATCTGAAACAAGTGAATTCAAAAATTATATAATTTTTGAGAAATAAAATTTTTAAATAAAAACTGTATAAATATTAAACTATAATAAGGATGAAAATAATTATAATATGAAGAATAAGTTGTTAGGATTCTACAAAAAATCACTAAAATAATAAAATATTAATAATCTGAAATATGTTGTAGAAAATATACATAGTTTTATACAACATGAATGTTTAAAAGGAAAATGTGAATATTATATATACTTGTGCTATTGTAGAGTCTTTGGGTATTCAGAAAATATGCTCTTGTTTAATAATTAATACAAAAAAGTACCTAAATGAATTAGATATAGAGTATGATGGGGGGTCATCCCACTCTAACAAGACATACTCAAAACTAATCTAAAAAACATAATTTTATTATTTATAATAGATTACAACATCTTCAAATATTATGTGAGAGGTGAGGTAATCTTGGAGACCTTGATAAAGGAAATATTTTGATATTTCCAACGGAATAAGGTTTTAATGACAAGACTCAGAGGCATTATGTGAAAGAAGATAATAGAAAATAGAAGGCTTTTATGGTTGAAACTACTCTCAATATGATACAAAAGGATAACAACATTGGATTTTGGATAATGGGTGTTCTTCACATGTTATAAAAAAATTAGTATTTGAATAATGTGAAAGATTATAAATAAGGAACAATACTTTTGGAAATGATGGTTCTCTCTAAATAAAAGTCATTGAAACTAGTATCATTAGAAAAGAAAAAATAAAATTCATAAATGTATTATTTTTTCAATGGAATAAAACACAATTTTTTTATTGTTTCGTAGATTTTTGATCATGTAAATAAATTTAACCTCATAAGATATGGTTTTATAGTTAAAAGTATTAAAGATATAGAAGTTAATATAATAGGAAAGTGGATTAAGTGAAACCTTTTATAGGTTTGTGATGCACAAAATTCATGTTATCTGTGTCTGAAGGAAGAAAAAAAATTATGGAATATAAGGCTTGGATATATGTGTTGGTGTAATATAACCAAGTAAACACATATTTAGATTTTTTTATTTCACAGATATAATAATAATTAGATATTGGTGTCTTTATATAATCTATAAAGATAAATTTTCAAATTATTTTCATAAGAAGGTTATGCTATATACATATTATTCATGGGAAGCTATTCATTTTGATACATGTGGACCTATGAGGAAGAAATTAGATAATTCATATAAGTATTTTATTTTGTTTGTTGATTATTCCACTCATATTACATGTACTATGTTTTTATAACATAAATCATAGGCTCTCAAGATGTTTAAAATTTTTATGATAAGTGTTGAAAAGGAATGTGGCTACTCTATAATGAATATCAATAATAGATAAAGGTTCCAAATACATAATTGGAAATTTTGAATGTTATCTTGTGAATCATTGTGTTTTTCATGAGATTAATTCACTATATACACCACAAAAAATTGGTTTTGTTGAAATAAATAATAGAATATTGGTTGATATGGCTCAAACCATGTTGATTGAACATGATACATCTTAGTTATTTTGGAGACCATTTATTAGTGAAGCAGTCCACATATAAAATTTCTAATTTTTATAGACCAAATTAAGACATGTCCCCATATGAGATGTATTGTAAGAATGCCCCACATTTCAGGTACTAAAGTTTGTTTGGTAGCCTCAGTATTATCAATGATAATGGTCTGAATATTTGAAAGTTTGATAAAAGAGGTATTGAGTGAATATTACTATACTAACCTCTAAATATTATAGATTAAAAATTATATAAAAAGTAAACTAGAATATTATTGATTCAGATGATGTGAATGTACTGGAATATTCAAAAGGAAAATTTTCACATTCAGTTTCAGATATAAAAAGAAAGTAAACATGAAGTTTTTTCTACTAAAAAAATGTTAAAATCTATGATAAAAGAGATGATGTTGAATCTATACAGTATTAATATGATTATTCAACTATTTCAAGAGATGAGGTAAAATCATATTTGTCTCATCCAATGATGAAAAAACAAGTGGAGGTTTAAAATATCATTAGGGATGAATGATAATAAGATCATACTAAGAAAACCTGGAGGAAAATTTTGAGAACCTATTATTTTTTATAGATTGGGAAAAAATATCTGGATGAATCATTGGATCCTAAATATTGGATTTATTCCATGACTAAATAATTAGATCATATTGAGAAAAATTAGACATAAGAGTTGATACCCAATTGTAAATATAAAAACATGATTGGAATAAAGTGGTTTTTATTGAAAAATTTATATGAAATGTTTTGAAGTGATAAGAAACCAGGAAATACATATTTTTAAGGGCTATTCACAGGTAGAATTTATTAACATTTATGAGTCCTTAACATCAATTTCAAAGGTTTAAACTATTAAAACCTTTCTGGTTGTTATTGTAAAAATGAAATATAATATTTCCCAAATGTATGTCAAGTTATCCTTTCTTTATTTAGTGTAGTAAGAAGAAGTATATATTGAGAATCCAAGTGGTTTCATTTTAGGAAATGAAAAGAATTATGTGTTTAATCTGGAGAAGGATTTTTATGGGTTAAATAAATACACATGATATTTTATTTACAAGATAGATCCCTATTTAAATAATGTTAACTTCAATTTTGTAATATCCATCAAACACTTTTATATAAAAAAAATAATGAGTTTTTACTCACTATGATTTTTTATGATGATGATATCATATTATATGGGAATAATAAGGTATAATATGAATATTTTTACAAAGAGATGAAGATATTGTTTTAAATTTCTATGTTTATATAAATGAGTCACTTTCTTGTATTTGAAATCTCTCAAGAGAAGGATTTTATTTTCTTATCATATGAAATGTTTTCCAAGGATATTCATAAAATATTTGCCATGGAAGATTCAAAACCTATTTATACACCTATATTTGTGGGAATTTTTTTAAGGATGAATTTTGAATGGATTTTGATCCTAAATAATTTAGTAAATTTACTAAAATCCTTTTATATTTAACAACCTCTAGAATAGATGTGGTTTATGCTATTAGCCTTTGTGTCAAATTTCAAAGTGAACCAAAAATATCACAATTTTTTGTTGGAAAAAAGTATTCTAATATATATTAAGGACTGTAAAGATTATTGGATAAATAAATACAATAATAGGAAGTTAAATATTTTTTTATATACATATACAGACTGGGCAAGATACATCAATGATATAAGATCCAAAAATTTTGGAGTCTTCTTTTTGGGAGAAATATATTTGAGTTGGAATAAAAATAAAAAATGGTTAGTTGCTCTTATAACTGTATATGCTATGACTGCAACTTTCACTCAAGAAAAAAATAACTAATGTGTATGAATACATCATTGCAAGACTTGTTGGTTAATGTGAAGTTACCACTTTACTTGGACTGTGATAATCAAAGTGTTATAAATCTCAAAAATAATTTGGTATAACATTCAAGATATGTGAGATTTGATATTAAATATCACTTCATCAAGTATATTGTTGAAATAAATTAACTAAAGCAAGAATTTTTTTAGTATGCAGGATTCGGTGCAAGATATTTTCACTAAACAATTTCCAAATGATACTTTTCAAAATTAGAGATTGATCTTAGGAATTTATCCTTTACCTCTTAAAGGAAAAGGTATTTTATTTCATCCCCTCTCTTATATTGTCTTTAGAAATTTTTGTAAAAGGGATATAAATATGAAAACATAAATTTATCCATTGATATGTGATTTACCTATTTATGGAGATGATAAATTTTGGGGGAGATTTAAAAATGTGAAAGTTATGATTTTAGTGTGTGTGATATGTGTGAACTATTTTATTTGTTTACTGAATTTTTTGTAGGAAATATTTATAATATGGTGTAGTTTTTTTCGGTTGTGAAAATATGATGTTTTTGTATTAAGGAAATAAATAATTTTGGTATATTTGTCTTTGATCATTACTTTATAGACAATGTGTTATTATTGATCAATGATTTTTGTTTCCTACACCAAGCTAGCTCGCATAGGCTTAGAATTGTTGGATATTAATCTATACCTATGGTTTCAATGATTCAGTTATTTATATTCTTTATTTGAAATCATAGTTCAAAGGGGTGTAATTTTTAGTCTAAGATATTTTGAGTTATTATTTTCAGATTGATGATAAAGATGATGAACAAGAAGTGGGAATGCTCATGGTGTTGTCTTTTGTTCTCAACACATAAATTGGTTTATCTTAAAGGAAATTTTTTTTAACCTAATAATTCATTATACATCGATCTCCAATGAGTTATAAATAATTATATTACTCATTATAATCCTAGATAAATGATATTTTGATGAAGTTTTAATGTAGGTGAATGTAAATATAAGAATATGAGGTTTTGGATATTGTTTGAAGAAGTGAAAAACAACATATGTGAATTTTCATATATTCTCCACACAATAAATATCTACATATAGGATATTAAATGCAGGGGAATTGATGTACCTTAATAGGATTTTATGAATGTCAATACTTACATACAGGTTTTCCTTGAATAGGAAAAACTATATAGTCGAATGCAATATGGTATTTCCAAATTCTCATATAATAATATCTATATATATAATTAATTTGGATATGTGAATGATCACATCGTTGAAGGGTCACATAGATGAATGTTCACATAGGTAAATTTGAATATGTGACTTCACCTACATGAAATTTTTCATGAATGAGAATTTGAATACATGATGGGTCACATAGGAAACTTTACATACCAAAATGTTCTACGAAATATGAAAATATCCACAGATGATAATGGTTTATTTATAGGAATTTTAATTTTTTAGGCATGATTTAGGAAAATTGTCCACATATAATAATTTCATCACATATGAGAATGTTTCATGGAATGGATTTGGTTATGTCGGAGATAAAAGATAGGTTTAATTAATAAGATCTCGATGTATGCAATTGAACTTCTTTTTGTGCATTGTGAAGCATGGGAACCATAACTGTAACCCCTTTATATTAAACATACAAACATGGTTGTGTAAATAGTTTTAATATGTATGTTTTCTAGAACTTTTTAGGTTGATAATTTAATGGAGTGATCTAAATATAAGGGTTCATGATTTTATCATACATCATAAATGAAATGAAAAGAAATTTTTTAGTTCTTTAGGGGGTATACTAAAATATTATATACTATAGATTGATGATAATGTATGTTTTTAATAAATAATTATCTATAGTTTTAAAATGGTGATTCAATAGGATAAATTTATGAGTTCTTAAAATGATTTAAAATCATAATAATTCAAATTCATTTATTCATACAATATTTTGAATATAAAATATATATAAAAAGATAAAGGAAACTAATTCGACATGATATATATTTTATAGTTGTTAAAAATCATGTGTTGCATAAAATGGGAAAAATAGAGATTTATCAATGGAAGAAAAAAATAATATATAGAGAGAATAAGAGGATAGATTCTTACTCACTTATATGTAAAAATGTAGAATAAAACTGGCTTCCAAAAGCGCAAGTGTGAGGAATCCAAACTGTACGGTTGTAATGCCTCAACCCAAACAATCAAGTCTAAATCGTAGTGTCACATGAACTCATGGGAACCTCCCTATATGTAATAGGTTTATGACTAGAATACTAGGTCTAATAACATCAGTGGAGAGACTATACCTTCAGTATCATGTAATATCACAAATAATAAAAAAAATAAATGACTTAATAAATAAGCAGAGTAACATGTGGAAACTATAAGATGACATGCATGACATAGAATAAATAAGAAATTCACACCAAAGTGGTAAGAAAAATAAATAAATAGAACATTGGTAATCCGCTGGAGTATATATAAATAAATTAAATAAATAAATAAAATGATTTTGATTTATTAGATTCTATTCTAGTACCACTTCCATCTCCACACTCATCGAGTCAACCATCTTCCATGGGCCCTTTCCCTTGCTCATATCCCTATACATGATTTTTTCACACACATCTAGATATATTTTCATGGTGTTTATAACAAACCTAGTAGGACAAAAAAATGCATCATAAACTAATATTCTAAAGTAAATAAGTGTATTACATAAACAAACAATAAATGTAGAATCAACTCAACAATCCTTAACCGAGAACCCGTATGCTAACCAATACACCATGATCTCTAGTCGTACTTTCTTTGGATCCATGTCCAAATGAATGTTAGAAAGTCATGAGTAATCAAGAACTAGTAAATAGGATATTAATAATGTTTCTTAGTATCATGTGTACATACTAAGAGGAATCCACTAGGAACCAATTAGTTCAAGTTCTCGACATCTACTTGGCATCGAGTAATCGTGCCACATGACATCCACTAGGAACCAAGTAAAATTATCCTTGGAATCCACTAGGAATCAAGTGTATTACGTGGAATATATAAGTAATTTTTATACCACTGCCCTATACTTAAGTCCATTCTCACCATTATTTCAAATTTTGTTCACTCACCATCTAAGGGATAAACATGTCACGATGGTCCACCTGCTTTGGGAACAAAGAAAAATACCTCCAAAGAAAATCATAATATTGTATAATACAAAATAAAGTATATAATATCATCATGATTAAAAGAAGAACAATTGAATACATGTCATCAACATCAACATGAACAAAAAATATATGAATTTACTCCTGGAAACGAGTATTGTATAAGGTTTTCATGGGCTACGCACATGCCCATGGGTGATAATTGTAACACCCCGATATTTTATGAAAAATATTCTTTTTAATTTCATTAATGTCTTCTGTTGTACGCTACACCAAAAGGAGATTGCACAACACGCATCCTTGACTTGCCTTTCATTACACGTAATCACAACCTTCCTCGATAGCGTGTGTGGTACGCAATAACGAGTTTCACTAAACAACGATATGCTATTGAAATATTATTAAAACTAGCCGTTATGAATAGTAATAACCACCTTTTAAAATTTTAGAAATTTTATCTCTCAAAATGGACTTCATTTTTGGATTTGGAGTATCGAATTTAGCCTAAGGTGAAATTCTGGTACTTTTCGGATAACTTTCATATTCTGATGAATAGTGAAAATTACTAAATTTTAATTAAAAAACACTTTTTTAATCGAAATAATTAATAGTGATAAATTATTAATTTCAGTGGTTTTAAAGTATATTTAGAATATATTTTTACAATTTAATACAATTTTGTTCATTGGATGTAATTTCACATTTAAACCAGACATAAACAAGTGTCAATCTCTTGATAGTTATTATCTCTTAAGAACACGCTATTTGTTTTGACGATGAGAATTATTTTTTATAAATTAATTAATGTAACTGATAAGTTTAGAATTTGGAAAAATAGTCATCATTTTTGAGTTCATAATATCAAATATAGCTTAGGCCTAATTTTTTGTATTTTTCTAGAAACTTTCATTTTTTGATGAATAGTGAAACCACTAAGTGGTAGTTAAAAAAATGAATTTTTCATAAAAATTAATTTTACCGCTTCTGTGAGTGTAAATTCAAAAATTAGAGAGTCACGGTTGATGTCAGTAAGTAAAATGTGGTTCAATGAGATGAAAATAATTTTTGGTGAATAGTAACTTTTTACTTTTTTTACCACGGTTAAAAGTAAATAGGGTAATTAAGGGTAAAAATGATATTATTATTACCCTAACACATGTCCTAATTATATTGGATAAGTGTAATTCGACCAAAAACAAACTTAGAAATAAAATATGACCATTTAGGCCCACTTGGATTAGATTAGGATATTTATTATTAATTTATTTAAAGAAGGGTTAAAATAGTTATAATCAAAGTTTAATAAGTATATCATTTTTAATATAGGGTTATACATAAGATAAATTAGACTATAAATATTCATTAGAAAGATAAAAAGATTTCCTACATAATGATATTTTATTTGTAATTTTTAGACTTTAAATAATTTAATTTATTTATGACACAAAGATGATGCAGTAATTATCTTATTAATGAAATATTGACATAATGGATGTTATAAATAACCAAATAAATATAATTTGAGACTTTTTATGAATTAAACTAATTTCATAGGTCAATATGACATGTTAGTATTGATTTAATTAACTTTTTAGAACTAATCATTCTGTTATGATTTTCAGAAAAATCAATCACTAAATAGTGTCAAAATTGACATAAAATAGTTTTTAAAACAAATATTATATTAGTAATTGTTATTTTATTCCTAAAAATCTAAGGTTTGGCCAAATGACTTAGATAAGGTTATATATATTAATAATAAACAACTTGGGGTTCTTTTGGCTACTTATAGTAAGTTTATTAACCTTATAGTATAAGAACACAAGAAGACACGGTAAAAGTAAAATTATTTTACTTAATGTTAAATATAAATGATAAGGTTAAAATAGGAACCTAAACTTGTCTAAATTCTATTTGATGAGAGTCTTTTGACCCAGCCCCACCTTATCTTCAAAATAAATCAATTTGGAGCTATTTAAAACCGAATTTGTCTTTATAATAAAATAATATTTTTAGTTATTCCAAAGGTGCCCCTCTCCTCCCTTATAAAAGAGAACCTCCTCCCTCTCTTCCTCACACCACTTTGAGCCTTCAAGCTCGGCCAAGCCCAGCCAAATTATCTTCTACACTTCCCTAAAAACATACTAGAGGTTATTGTCTTCCTCAAAGACCAATTTTAGTGCCCTAAGAGGAGGACTCAAAAAGGCGCTTCAAAGAAGAGGAAATGTCTGTTACCGATTCTCTCAACTTTATTTCTTCTTCCACTTCTTCTTATTAGATTGTTTCATTATGAAGTAATAAAATCAGTATCACTCATATACTGATATGTTATTATAATTATGAAACAACCCTATTTCACCATCTATCCATCCTACGGAAAATAAAATCACCGCGCGTGCGTATGTACGGAATAACGTCTTCACGCTATGGTGTAATCTATTTTCCACCACCACCTTACTTGCATGGGTATAATGGTGTAAATAATAACTATATATGATTATTGTAAATTTATATTGATTCTTAAATAGTATACATACACTCCAATACAATCCCACGATCATGAGAACGATATCATCGCTCGTGCGTACGTACGGACTACCGTCTCCACGACGCGATGAGATTCATTCTCCACATTAACCATTCATGAATGATTATAAAGTATATATAATAAGTAATCATATGAAATAATAATGATACTGGATTTATGTGTGTATATATTTATGTCGTCTACTTAATTCCATTCAATAAGGAAACGAAAACAGCGTTCATGCGTACGTACGGCCTACCGTCTCCATGAACGGTGTATTTCTTTCCATTTACTGATCTATTATATATATGTATATTCTAAATATATATTATATATAAATCATGTTTTATATTCTGTAATTATGTAATCATGATCTAAGTAATCATATGAATAATTAAAAGTCAAAACACGGACGAAAAATGAAACGATTTTACCCAAAACGCTCTTTAACATGAAATTTACAAAAGAACGGGTAAAATAAAGTCATAAGTGAACCATATATGATATCATATCAATGAGTATGATTACGGAATAATTCAATGACATTATTTAAATCATTATACAGGAGGTTCAGATATGTATGAAGCATATCGGACCTAAGGTAAGGGAAATATCACAATCTCATTTTTTATCCGAGATTGTTTATACTTTAGTATTTATTGGGGTGTATTTTATCATCCACATCCATGTTTCCTCAATATGTAATATTATTTCCATCCACCTACAATTTTTTAAATCCAATTTTACCCTTCGGTGAGTTTTTAGTAAAAGATATGAAATGAATCTTTTGTCGTTTTTCGAACGAGGTACTTTTTTACTTTTCCGAAAAAAGTACGAGAAGAATGTTTTTTTAACTTATATGGCATGAACAGATTTTTACAGTTTTATAAAGACTTATTTTCATTATGCTTCCTAAAAAGATTTCATGACTATTTTCAACAAAATCTCTTTCTTTTAAAATATCATGACGTTTTGTGAAAAGAAATTGATTTTGAAGAAGAAAGGATATTTTCCTCAAGAATTCATTTCAAGTGTTTTATCAAAACCTTTTTCCATCTAAGATGTCAATATTTCATATGTGTATATTTCAAGTATAAAGTCTCTATGATTTACGTGGTTTCACTTTTCTTATTATGAAATGATATCCATTTATTTTATATAGATTATGTGATTATGGGATGATGTTTATGAAACCCGTTTTATTTATTGGGTTACTATGAATGATGTATGTTTATTTTTTGGCACAAGTCAGAATGATTTCATTATGAGATGGTTGGGACCTATATCTCCCTCCAATGCATTGGGTAAAGATTTATATCTCATGATATAGACATGGCTGGAATGACAAGTTAAACTAGTTCAGTAATACAGGACTGGAACGAGGAGTGAACTCGATTCAGAAAGGGACTTTGTCCACTAAGATTGTCTTGGCAGCAATGCCTTGGCTACTATGGAAATCGTATCATGTGCTTAATAGTTTCCACAATTAAATGTTTTATTCCCATGCTATTTTATCATTATTAATGTTTCTTTATGATCTATGCCTTATGTACTTCCATGTTTTGTGTCATTTCTCAAGCTTTTGATGTTTAAACATTATGTTCATGTTTTTAAGTTCAAATGTATATGGTATGTTTTATTTTATCCATGATTACCCTTACTAAGCATTTTAGCTCACCCTTTTTATGTTTTATTTTCCCCAGGATATAAAGAAAGGTTTTAGGTAAGAAAAAAAAAAGAAGATCTTTATGGGAGATGTTGAATATCTTTCACCACGATTAGAAGATTACGTTCCATGTTTCCAAAGACACTAAACTATTATGATCCTTGTGAGCCTGTTATTGTTATGTATTAAGTATTCCGCTAAAGTAATGTAATATCCATGTACGTCAAGCATAGGGTCTCTACAGTTGGTATCAGAGGAAAGGTTTCGTCAACCTTTGGAAACTAGGATTCGAGAACGTTAGTGAAATCCTTAGAGATATTTTTAAGGTGTGTCTAGGGATGTCCCAAAGGATAAGTATATGTATAGGATATAGTCCTAGAACTATGGTAACGATATTATATTAAACCAAAGATGTTAGATATTGAAGTTACTCCCCCTTTATGTATTAAGTATTCCGCTAAAGTAATGTAATATCCATGTACGTCAAGCATAGGGTCTCTACAATAATAATAAAGAATAGCTATCGTGTATGCCAACACAACAATTGTATCATGGAAATAAGTGAAAATAATATCTATAAAATGGTCATGGACTTCCTACCTCAACATTATCAATTTTAACAACAAGGTATGTTAAGGAATTGTCACACGAACCATGTCCATATGTTCATTCCACGGATTCTTATAATGAAATCTAATATTTTACTTCCAAAAAAACTAAAACACAAACTCTAATAATTGATTCTATCTTCTGGAAAATTTATAAATTATTTAATTAATCAAATGAATTAGTTAACCATTTCTTCCATTGAGAAGATTATAGTTCCACATAAAATAATAATTTATTCTCTCTATAATAATCTAAGATTGATAGGTTTAATTATTGTTATTCTTTTTCACAATTATTTGTTATTATAATTTTATGAAATATTTATCATTTTTTTAAGTCTTTGGAAAACTTATTTTACAAACTTACTATGGAATAATTTTATGGATATCATACCTAGGTTTTATCTTTTGAAAATGTAGTACCCATGAATAGAAGAGAGAGGGTGTGTTTCTTCCATGCCAAGATAGTAGATGATGAAAATGTATTTTTCATAGAATGTTTGACCAAAATTAAACAAGAGAATTTTTATGATTCTTAGACATAAAATAATCACTAAAAAATAAAGGGCATAAAAGTTTAGATATTTTTAATGAAGTAATCCATTTACAGATTCACAACATTAAAACCCAAAAATCAAACTCATCATTTAGTTTTAATTTTAAGTGATTATTAATTATGATGTGTTTAAATTCTTCTATAATATGATTCTTGAAATTTAAATGAGTCAAATAATTAAACTCCATGAATTTAAACTTTTTAAATAATCTAAACCATGTTATAGGATCACACTAGGGGAGAAGAAGTTAAAACATGGTTTAAAAATATATTTTTTCAGGAAAGTGTTTTATATAAGGGTAACATGGTTTTACCCATACAAAAAACCAAGATTTCACATAAGGGTAAAGTGTTTTACCCTTACACAGGTTATAAACAAATACTTACCATTACATGACTCTAGATTACCCTTATGTATCATTTGAAATTAAGTAGCTACCCTTACACAATGAGGGAACTAACTTTACGTAGAATTTAGAATTCAGGAGTTTCCATTATAAAAATTGGCATTACATTTACACAGTGCCTTTGTAACACCCCAATCTTCCACGGTATGCTTCTCTTTGAATAATATAGTTGCGTGTGTTGTACGCAACTTCGAGTTCTAACACACCACAACCAATCAAACTAGCCGCTATGAATAATAATACCCACTTTTTAAAATTTTATATTTTTTATCTTTCAAAATGGACTTCATTTTTATATTCAGAATATCAAAATTAGCTTCGGGTGAATTTTTGGTACTTTTTGGATAAATTTCATATTTTGATTAATAGTGAAAATTACTAAATTTTAATTAATAACAACTTTTTTAATAGAAATTATTAATAGTGATAAATTATAAATTTGAGCGGTTTTAAAGTATATTTAGAATTTATTTTTACCATTTAATACAATATTGTTCATTGGATGTAATTTCACATTTAAACCGGACACAAGCAAGGGTCAATCTTTTGATAGTTATTATTTCTTAAAAACACGCTTTTTTGCTTTGATAGCGGGAATTAATTTTAAATAAATTTTTGCCACTTCTGTGTTTTGAATTTAGAAAACTGGAATCAATATTTAAAATCAGATTGTCCAAATTGTGTAAATAGGTAACTTTTATTTTTAGACCTTTTGAATAATTACTTCGGTAAATATTTTATTTACCAAGGTTGAAGGGTAAATCCGGTAAATAAGGGTAAAAAATAATATTATAATAATAATAAATTACCCTAAAACGTGTTCTAACCCTATTTTTTGATACATTTCCGACCATGGGAATATTTGGGTCGATTTTGGGACTCCATGGATCGACTTGTAAGTGATAATGACACTTTATATTAATTAAATTAAAGTAAATACAAAAATGATAGAAGCATATATCTTTTAGAAAAACAATTTTTACATAGGGTTATATATGTTATATTTTCGACTATAAATATTCATTATAAATCTAAAACTATTTCCTACATAATGACATTTTTTTTATAATTTTTAGACATTAAATAATTTAATTTATTTATCACACAATGGTGATGCAGTAATTACCTAATTAATGAAATATTAAAATAATTGATATTATAAATATCAAAATAAATATAAATTTAGTCTTTTTATGAATTACACTAATTGTATAGGTTAATATGACATATTATTATTGGTTATATAAATTTTTTTTGAAGTAATAATGCTGTAATAAAATTATCAAAAACAAAATACCCAATATTGTCAAAATTGACATAAAATAGTTTTTAAAACAAATATTATATTATTAATTGATATTATATTCCTAAAAATCTAAGGTTCAGCCAAAGGACTTATATCATGATATTTGTATCATTAATGGACCACTTGGGGGTCTCTTGGATGTATATAATTAGTTTATTAAACATATAATATAAAAATACAAAGAGACATGGTAAATGTCAAACTATTTAACTAAGAGTTAAATATAAATGATAAGGTTAATATAGTGACCCAAACCTGTCTAAAAAATATTGGTTGAAAGTATTTCAACCCATCCCTAACTTAACCTTTAAATAATCCAATTTGGATCCATTATAAACCGAATATGAATTTATTATAAAATAATATTTCTAGCTTTTCAAAAGGTTCCCCTCACCCCTCTTATAAAAGGGCACTCCCCCTTCTCTCACATTCACACCATCAAAACCTTCTGGATCGGCCAACCTCTACCCAAATATCCTTCCAATTTCCCTCACTCTAACCTAGAGGGATTAGTTTGATCAGAAATCCAACCTATGGAGCACTTTTGATCAAATCAAAATGAAGAACCCGAAGAAGAGGTAATGATTTCACCACCCGCTTTCAAGTTCCTTTCTTCTTCAACTTCTTCTTTCCTTGTTATTTACATTCTTAAATCATAACTCTAGTATCTTCTATATAATTTGATGTTATTATAAATATGTAACAACCAAATTCATTATTCTATCCATCCCTTGAATGACATGTCACCATACATGCATATGTACGGCCTACCGTCTCCACGTCGTGGTGTAATTGTTATTCAATATATTATTATTTAGATGGGTATAATAATGATGTATAATTCATATAAATTATAAATATAACATGATAATGATTATTTATATGTGATATACCATCCAATTATATATTTTTTTCATATCAAAAGAATGATATTGTCGCTTGTGTGTACGTGCGGACTATCGTCTCCACGAACGCGATGAGATTCATTCCCCATCGTATCCATTCAAGTATAATTGTCATTTTATGATTGAAAATAATGTTTTAAGGACTTGATATCATTCTGGATATGAATAATATACAACCTATCCATAACAAACACAGCTTATGTAACAAAACATATAAAAGAAAATGAGTAAGTTAACACCCAAAACGACGATAATACTAAGATATTATTAAAAAGCAATGTTAAAAACATCATATATGATATTATATTAATGTATATGATTCTTGTATAATTTAATAACAACTATTTCCCCATTATACATGATATTAAACTACCCTCAACAAAGTAAAAGTACAAGGTAAGGGTTTATTTCACAATCTCTTCATTATCTGAGGTTGTTTATACGTAATTATCTACTGGGACCTTATTATCATCCACATCAATGATTCTTAAAAATGTATTTCAAATCCTTCTTAATACTTTGCAGACTATGGGTTAAATTCATTTATACCCTTGTTTACTTTTTATAAGAAGTTTATAAAGGAATCTTTCTGTCATTTTCCAAATAAGGTTCTTTTTAACATTTTCGACAGAATTAAGGTAAGAATGTCTTTTTTAACTTATACAGCAGGTGCATCTATTTTACTCCGTTATAAAATATTAGAAGCTTCACTTACAAGATTATAAGAATATTTTCAAAGTAAATGTTTTATTTTATAATTATGTGACTTTTAAATGATTTCAAAAAATGAGATATTTCTCTCAAATAGTTTTTATTTCATCTATGTCAACATCCTTTGATTGATTTTAAGCTTATTTGAATGTGATTTATTATGATACAAAACTTCCATATTTTATTGAAGGTTTTGTGATATGTTTGACTGTGGATGTTATATTTTTATACCATTAATGGTTTATAGATAAATTATTGACATTTTGTATGCTAGTTTTAATATGAAGGTTTAGGTTATGTTTAAACCTGTTCATATAAGGAATGCATTGGACTTAATAAGTGACAGGTGGAGCCTGCTATAGCTCCTCAATGCATCGGTAGGTCTCATGAGACAAACGAGAGTCTTGGCACAAGGTCTTGAAAAAATCTTATT
This sequence comes from Viscum album, assembly GCA_963277665.1. NCBI lineage: Eukaryota > Viridiplantae > Streptophyta > Magnoliopsida > Santalales > Viscaceae > Viscum > Viscum album. The sequence continues at coordinate 875,595,700 of OY728153.1, read as the reverse complement.
TTAATTCTTGGCACGAGGCCTTGACTATGTGGTTATGATAGTCTGGTATTACGCATTCGATAATTATGAAAGTGGTTATTGATATTGCATGTGATTATTCGGCTAGTATAATATCCATGTGAATACGTAAATGGCATTATTTTATTTTATCTTTTGCATGTTATGTTGAAGTTCAATTTTAAAAGGCTTTTGTTTAGTTATTCATTGCCTTTAATGATTATGTTTATTTATGATAGTTTCTGCTATATTGTTATCCTTAATGTGCATCTGATCTCACCCCTTTCAATGTTTTATTTATTCCCAGGATGTGAAGAAGTATTTTATGAATGACCTACAGGGATACTATAAGGGGATATGACTGTGGAGACAAGATGTTGTTGTAGTTTTCACTTTATGATGTAATGTAACCTTTATGAATGTATCTAATGATTCCAAGGCTACTAAACTAATCGGTCTTTCGAGACTTGATCTTTTGTGATCATTACAATGTTATGTAATAATACACCGACTCTGGGTAACTGGGGTCGGGGCAATACAGTTTGTATCAGAGGAAGTTTAGTACAAACCTTGGAAGCTAGATTTAGATAAACTATGATTAGAGCACATAGATCTAAGATGGACATCAAGTATTAGTATACAATAACTTCTTATAATTTTGGTATTGTAGATATTTAGTGAGTTTTACGAGAAATACATCCCTGTCTGGATATGAGCAGGTAGAGGCAGCTCTAGCACAGATGTACCTAGGGTTAAAACCGGAAAACAACGCTTTGACCTAGACTCGAACGGGAACTGGTGCATGACAACGGGTCTTGCTGCACTCTTGGTTACGACACTCTCGGGGGATATGCTTAGGATAATTTTCATTTTCTTTACAAATCATTATGAATGGTTTATGAGTATATACATTATCAAAGAAAACATTTTTTTATGATTATGTATTATATCCATAAACTATTAAATTTATGTTAAGGGTTTTAGAAGTTTGGAATTATATATTTTGATTCATAAACTAATCTAGTTTATGCCATTATTTAGAAATGGAGCCTAGTGGAAGAAATGGAAACTGTATCAATGCACAAACTCCATGTAAGGATTTCCCTCCTGCTCAAGATAATTATAGTGGAGCTGGTGATACAACTGGTGATGATCAGCTAATCACCGTACTAGGAAATCTCACTCAGGTTATGAATAATAACCTTACCTGTATGGAGCACACTGATCCACATCGTGGAGGATCAATGTAAGATCGCTTCATGAGGCAACAACCACCAACATTCAATGGGAGTACAAATCTCTTAGTAGGTGATCAATGGATAAATTCCTTAGAGAAAATATTCCATGCCTTGGAGAGTAGTGAAAGGGAAAAAGTTATCATGGCAGTTTACAGCCTCACTGGAGATGCTGATCAATGGTGGTCATTGATACAAAACACAAAGGAAGAGGATTAAGTATCAAATATGGAATGGAGGGAGTTAGAAGAGATTTTCTTAGAAAAATACTTTCCTCATGACCATCGAGTATATATAGAATGTCAATTTCTAATTCTGAGACAAAAGGAGGAAGATAATGTCGCAAAGTATGTGGATAACTTTACAAGGTTAGAAAGGTATGCTGGAGATTATATATATAACCTAAGAAGTAAGATTGATCATTTATTTTATGGGTTAAAACCATTTCTTCATCGAGCATTAGTCTCAAAATCCTTCTCGTCGTACGAAGATATTGTCTCATGTGCTATCAAGACTGAAAAGGAATTCTCTAAGTCTTACGACTTTAAAGCAAAGCAAGAGAATAAGAGATCTGCTGAACACTCTGGAAATAGAAATAAATAGAAGAAGGTAAAAGTTGATTATCCTTCCTATAGTAAATGTGGGAAGAAACACCCCTATACTTTTTTGAAATGAATGAGAGTCTATTACAAGTGTGGGGAAAAAGGCCACCAATATCGTGATTAGAAGGGGAAGAAAGAAGCTACTGATGATCAATGCGACAACTGTAGAGAGATGGGACATTATGAAAATGAATGTCCTAAGCTTCATGGGAACTTACCTTATAAAAGGACAGGGATCAAGGCCAAGCTTATGCTATCACAACTGCTGAGGTAGAAGCTCCGAAAGACGTGGTGGCAGGTAATTTAATGGTTTACTCAAGTTTAGAAAATGCCTTATTTGATTCTGGATCATCGCATTGTTTCATATCTTCCCAGTTTTCTAAGAAAATTAGATATTTCCAATTTGATTTAATAAGAGAGTTGTCAGTAAAAACTCCTAAGGTAAGTATCGTTGCTACAAAGTTATGTGGATTTGTTCCCATTAGGGCATATAAATGTTCTTTATCTTCTGATCTCATCGTCATACCCATGATTGAATTTGATATAATACTTAGTATGGATTGGATTTTGGACCATGATGTGAAGATTTATTGTAAGAAGAATGAGGTTACGATTTTTGATGATGATGATAAAGAACACCTTATCTTTATAGCAAAATCATCACCACCTGATTCTTATCTAGATCCACCCCTAGTGGATCAACTAAATTCAATTATTGGGGAGAAATAGAATGAAATAACTGTGGGTAAGGAAAGGGATGTTCAAATAGAGGATGTGCCTATTTTGAAAGAATATTACGATGTGTTTCTGGATGATTTACCTGGAAATCCTCCAAAACGAGAAATTGAGTTTTCCATTGATTTAATTCCTGGTTCAAGGCCCATATAGAAGACCCCTTATAGATTGGCCACTGTGGAATTAGTTGAACTACAGAAACAACTAGAGGAATTGAGTAATGAGGGATTTATTCACCCTAGTGTTTCTCCATGTGGAGCCCCTGTACTTTTTGTTAATAAGAAATATGGATCCATGAGGTTACGTATTGACTATAGGGAAATCAATGATATAACAATAAAGAACAAGTATCCCCTACCTCGCATTGATGATTTATTTGACCAACTGCTTGGAGCTCAATACTTTTAAAAGATTGACCTTCGATCTGGATACCATCAGTTGTGTGTGAAGAAGGAAGACATTCTGAAGACAGCATTTCGAACCAGGTACGGGCATGACAAGTTTACAGTAATGCTTTTTTGGCTGACTAATGCCCCCTCAGTTTTCATGGATCTAATGAATAGAATTTTCAAGGAATATATTGATGATTTTGTAGTGTTATTTATTTATGATATCTTGGTATATTCCAAAAGATATGAAGATCGTGAAAATCACTTGCTCATTATCTTGAAGACTCTTAAAAGACCTGAATTATATGGGAAGTTAAACAAGTGTGAATTCTGGATTTAGTCTCTAAGGATGGAATCTCTGTTGATCCTTCTAAGACAAGAGTAATCCAAGAATGGCCAACACCAATGAGTATAAATGAGGTACGCAGTTTTATTGGTTTAGCATGTTATTATCAGCGTTTCGTCAAGAATTTTGCCCGATTGGATAACCCATTAACGATGCTCACACATAAAGGGGTCAAATTTGTTTGGAAAAAAGACTGTGAAGAATTTTTTGAAGAACTGAAGGGAATGTTATTCAATGATCCTATATTTACTCTACCATTGGGGAATGATGGGTTTGTTATTTATAGTCATGCATCGAAGAAAGGACATAGTTGTGTCCTTATGCAAAATGATAGGGTTATTGCCTATGCATCATGACAGATGAAAATTTATGAGCAGAACTATCCTACTCATGGTCTTGAGTTAGAAACTGTAATATTTTCTTTTAATATTTGGATACACTATCTCTATGTTGAGAAATTTGATATTTATACTGATCATAAGAGTTTGAAGTACATTTTCTCATAGAAAGAACTCAACATGAGGCAAAGGAGATGGATTGAATTACTCAAGGATTATGATTTCACGATACACTACCACCCGGGGAAGGAAAATAAGGTGGAAGATGCTTTGAGAAGAAAGGATCATGGAGTTTTGAACAAGATGATGATTGAAAAGGATCCTATATATATGGATCTAGTAAATATGGATATGGGAATCACCATGGAAGGTGAAACCTCTATACATTTTCAAATGGCTGCCAAACCATATTTACTAGAAAGGATAAAGAGTTCTCAGACCAATGATGAGGAGTTTAAAAAGAATATTAAAGCTGTGAATGCTGGGAGATTGAGTGACATTGTTTATGAAGATAGAATTTTGAAATTTGGGAAGAGACTTTGTGTTCCTGATATACCTAATTTAAAAATGGAATTTTTAGATAATGCTCATAGTTCCAATTTCTCTGTACACCCTAGGAGTACCAAAATGTACAGAGATTTTAAGGAACATTTTTGGTGGGAAAACATGTAGATGGAGATTTCTGATTTTGTGTTAAGATGTATGGTTTGTCAACAATTTAAAGCTGGAAGGCAACAGCCTTGAGGAGTCATGCAACCTCTTCCCATACATGAGTGGAAATGGGATAATATCATGATAGACTTTGTCATGGTACTACCAAAGACTCCTAGAAGGAATGATGTAATACCGGTCATTGTTGATCGTCTTACCAATTCAGAACATTTTTTTACTATAAGAGAATATCTACCACTTGAACGTCTAGAAAGAATATATATTAATGAAGTTGTGAGACTTCATGGATTACCCCTATCGATTGTTTCTGTTCGTGATCCCTGTTTTACTTCAAGATTCTGGAAGAGTCTTCAGAAGGCCTTGGATACTGAACTTCATTTGAGCACTGCCTACCACCCTCAAACAGATGGACAATCATAATGGACTATTCAAACATTAGAAGACATGTTGAGATCTTTCTCACTTGACTTTCAGGGTATGTGGCATCAATATTTACCCCTGGTAGAATTTTCCTATAACAATAGCTTCCATTCAAGTATTCGGATGGCACCATATGAAGCGTTATAAGGAAAGAGATTCTGCACACCAACCTGTTGGGATGATGTTGGTGAAAGAAACATTGTAGGCCTAGAACTGGTGGAGGAAATGATGGAAAAGGTAAAGGTAATCCAAAACTAGATCAAAGCAGCACAATGTAGGCAGAAGAGCTATGCTGATAACCGAGGGAAGGATTTGTAATTTCAGGTAGGAGATCATGTTTTCATGAAGGTATCTCCATGGAAGGGAGTTATATGTTTTGGTAAGAAGGGTAAATTGAGTCCCAGTTACATCAGACCTTTTGAAATTCTAGAAAAAATTGGGGTTGTAGCTTACTTTTTGGTAATGCCACAAGTCTCTCCAATGTTCACGATGTGTTCCACGTATCACTGTTGAGAAAATGCATGCCAGACCCAATGCATGTACTCACTTATGAAGAATTAGAACTGGAACCCGATCTGTCTTATTGCGAAGATCCCATCAGGATTCTTGATACAAGAGAACAAGTGCTGAGAAACCGGATGACTCATCTGGTAAACGTTCTATGGAAAAACCATAAAATGGGAGAGGCAACGTGGGAACTTGAAGAACTTATAATGAAGAATCACCCAAGTCTTTTCATGCGGTAGTATTCTAGAAATTTAGAGGAAGAAATTATTTGAATTAGGGGAGAATGTAACACCCCAAGCTTCCACAGTATGCTTCTCTTTGAATAATATAGTAGTGTGTGTTGTACGCAACTTCGAGTTCTAACACACCACAGCCAATCAAACTAACCATTATGAATAGTAATACCCACTTTTTGAAATTTTATAAATTCTATCTTTCAAAATGGACTTCATTTTTGGATTCAGAATATTGAAATTAGCTTAGGGTGAATTTTTGGTACTTTTCGGATAACTTTCATATTTTGATGAATAGTGAAAATTACTAAATTTTAATTATAAACAACTTTTTTGAAATAATTAATAGTGATAAATTATGAATTTGAGTGGTTTTAAAGTATATTTAGAATATATTTTTACCATTTAATACAATGTTGGTCATTGGATGTAATTTCACTTTTAAACCAGAAATAAACAAGTGCCAATCTTTTGATATTTATTATTTCTTAAAAACACGCTTTTTTGTTTTGACAGCGGGAATTAATTTTAAATTAATTTCTTCCACTTCTGTGTTTTAAATTTAGAAAAATATAATCCATATTTAGAATCATGGGGTCCAAATTCTATAAATAGGTAGCTTTTATTTTTAGTCATTTTGAATAATTACTTCGGTAAATATTTTATTTACCATGGTTAAAGGGTAAATCCGGTAAATAAGGGTAAAAAATAATATTATAATAATAATAAATTACCCTAAAACGTGTCCTAACCCTATTTTTTGATACATGTCTGACCATGGGCATCTTTGGATCGATTTTGGGACTCCATGGATCCACTTGTACATGATAATGACACTTTATATTAATAAAGTTAGTAAATACAAAAATGACAGAAGCATATATCTTTTAGAAAAACATTTTTTACATAGGGTTATATATGTTATATTTTAGACTATAAATTTTCATTATAAATCTAAAAATATTTCGTACATAATGGTATTTTATTTAAAATATTTAGACATTAAATAATTTAATTTAGTTATGACACAATGGTGATGCAGTAATTACCTAATGAATGAAATATTAAAATAATTGATATTATAAATATCAAAATAAATGTAATTTGAGACATTTTATGAATTAAAATAATTTTATAGGTTAATATGATATATTAGGATTGGTTATATAAATGTTTTTCAAAGTAATAAAGCTGTAATAAAATTATTAAAAACAAAATACCCAATAGTTTCAAAATTGACATAAAAGAGTTTTTAAAACAAATAATATATTACTAATTGATATTATATTCCTAAAAATCTAAGGTTAGGACAAAGGACTTATATCATGATAGGTTTATCATTAATGGACCACTTTGGGGGTCTCTTGGATGTATATGGTTAGTTTATGAACCATATAATATAAAAAAAGACATTGTAAATGTCAAACAATTTAACTAAGAGTTAAATATAAATGATAAGGTTAATTTAGTGACCCAAACCTCTCTAAAATCTATTGGTTGAAATGATTTCGAACCATCCTCACATTATACTTTAAATAATCCACTTTCTATCCATTAAAAACAGAATATGAATTTATTATAAAATAATATTTCTAGCTTTTCCAAAGGTGCCCCTCACCCCTCTAATAAAAGGGCACTCAACCTTCTCTCAAATTCACACCTTAAAAGCCTTTTGGCTCTACCATCCGCTGCCCAAATATCCTCCATACTTTTCTCACTTCAACCTAGAGGCCGTATTTTCATCATAAGGCCAACCAAAGGAGCCCTTTTGATCAAATCAAAATGAAGAACCCGAAGAAGAGGTAATGATTTCACCACCATCTTTCAAGTTCCTTTCTTCTTCAACTTCTTATTTCCTTTTTATTTCCATTCTAAAATAATAACTCCAGTATCTTATATATACTGTGATTTCATTATAAATATGTAACAACCAAATTCATTATTATATCCATCCCTTGAATGACATGTCACCATGCGTGCGTACGTACGGCCTACCATCTCCACGTCGTGTTGTAATTGTTATTAAATATATTATTATTTAGATGGGTATAATAATAATGTATAATTCTTGTAAATAATAAATATAACATGATAATGATCTTTTATATATGATATAACATCCAATTATATATTATTTTAATATTAAAAGAATGATATTGTCGCTCGTGCGTACGTACGGACTACCGTCTCAACGAACGCGGTGAGATTCATTCCCCATCGTATCCATTCAAGTATAATTCTCATTTGATGATTAAAAATAATGTTTCAGGACTTGATATCATTCTGGATATGAATAAGATACAACCAATCCATAACAAACACGACTTATGTAACAAAACATATAAAAGAAAATGAGTAAGTTAACACCCAAAACGACGATAATACTAACATATTATTAACAAAACAATATTAAAAATATCATATATGATATCATATTAATGTATATGATTCATGTATAATTTAATAAAAACTATTTCACCATTATACAGGAGGTTGAACTACCCTCAACCAAGGAAAAGTACATGGTAAGGGTTTATTTCACAATCTCTTCATTATCTGATGTTGTTTATACGTAATTATCTACTGGGAACTTTTTATCATCCACATCCATGTTTCTTAAAAATGTAATTCAAATCATTCTTACTATTTTACAGACTATGGGTTAAAGTCATGTGTACCCTTATTGACCTTTTATAATAAGTTTATAAAGGAATCTTTTTGTCGTTTTCCAAACAAGGTCTTTTTTAACCTTTTCGACAGAATTAAGGTAAGAATGAATTTTTTAACTTATACGGCAGGTGCGGCTATTTTCCGCCATTATAAAATCTTCTAATCTTCCATTACAAGCTTATGATAATATTTTCAAAGTAAATTTTTTATTTTATAATTATGTGACTTTTAAATGATTTTAAAAAAGAGGTATTTCTCTCAAACAGTTTTGATTTCATCTATGTCAATATCCTTTGATGGATTTTAAGCTTATTTGAATGTGATTTATTATGATACAAAACTTCCATATTGTATTTAAGTATTTGTGATATTTTTGAATGTGGATGTGTTATTTTTATACCATTCATGGTTTATGGATAAAGTATTGACATTTCAAATGCTATTTTTAATTCGAATGTTTATGTTATGTTTAAACCTGTTCATATGAGGAATGAATTGGACTTAATAAGTGATGGGTGGAGCCAGCTATAGCTCCTCGATGCATCGGCAGGTCTCATGATAAAAACTAGTGACTTGGCACAAGGCCTTGAAAAAATATTATTTGTAGTCATGGCACAAGGCCTTGACTATGTGGTTATGATAGTCTAGGATTATGCATTCCATCATTATGAAAGTGGTTATTGATATTGCATGTGATTATTCGACTAGTAGAATATCGATGTGAATAAGTAAATGGAATTATTTAATTTTATATTTTCCATATTATGATGAAGTTCAAGTTTACAAGGATTTTTTTATAGTTATACATTGCCTTAAATGTTTATGTTTATTTATGAAAGTTTCTGCTATATTTTTATCCTTACTGTGCATCTGAGATCACCCCTTTCAATGTTTTATTTTTTTCCAGGATGTAAAGAATTATTTTATGAATGACTTGGAGGGATAGTATAAGGGTATATGATTGTGGAGACAATATTTTATTGTAGTTTTCACTTTATGATGTAATGTAACCTTTATGAATGTATCTAGTGATTCCAAGGCTACTAAATTAATCGGTTTTTCGAGACTTGATCTTTTGCGATCATGCCAATGTTATGTAATAATGAATAGACTCTGGGTAACTTGGGTTGGGGCATTACAGCCTTGATGTCCTTACACATCCTTTTTAATTAAAGGGTTACCTTTACACTGGTCAATATTACCCTTATGCAGCATATTAAAAAGTGAATTACCCTTACACATGTCAAACTTACCCTTAACACAGCATATATAAAAACCATACTACCCTTACATAACATTAATAAATATATGGTTACCTTTACAAAAACTTATAAAATTAAGATTTAACCTTATGAAAAACAAATTTCTTGCATAAGTGTACAAATTAAATTGAAAGAAATATTTAGTTTCCCATAAAATAGGATTATTAAGTATAAAAATAGTAATTTAATAACATTCCAGGATTTATAATGTCGTAATTAATCCTGTATAATGAATACCCATCCTAAAGAAGTGTCTCTAGTGGTCTCAATCAAACAAATTACACTATTTATATCAAAAATTAGACTCCCACTCCCCAATCTTCTTCAATATATGTCCATGTTGACATAAAATCCTAAAAAGTGGTGTCACCTTTACATAAAGTAATTTCTCACTTCAGTCAATGATATTCACTAGTCACTCCTCATAAGATCCTTCTAACTTAGACTCATTATAAATTCAATTTATAACATGCGCAGGATCGAGAGAATAACTTCAAAGGTGAAAAACATGGAACAAATCATGCATGAATCAATAACATGGAGGAAGTCCTATTGGTTTTCAACTATCCCCCCCCCCCATTCAGTAATCTTACAGGGTCCAAAATAACACAGTTATAGCTTACCTTTATTCTTTAGGTGTTGGTGGACTAACCGAGGATTCACTCCCAAGAAAACCTAATTTCCCATAATTAATACCAAAGGTATCCTCTTATGATCAGTATATGACATTTTACTGTTTTTAGCGGTGATCAGCCTCTTCTGAATCAGTTCCACTCTCTCATAGTTTTCCTAAATCCAATTTGGCCCCATAACCGTTTTCCCATTAGCCTCATGGAATTAGAGTTGTGAATGACCTGGCCTCCTGTAAAGGGCCTTCTAAGTTGTCATCTAAATCAAATCCTCGTAAATATTGTTGTATGAAAAATCAACCATGGAAATTTGATCATCCCAATCTACAACAAATCCTAGAATATATTCTTAGATAATATCCTCTTGTATTTGAATAATTCTCTCTTAATATTGGGTATGTTTGAGAGTGGTACACTATAATCAATCCCAGTTTAGTCCCTAAGGAATTTTGAGAGACCTACCAAAACCATGACAAAAAACATGAATCATTGTCAAATAAAATTCTCAAGGGAACTCCATGTTATCGTATGATCTCACAAACATACAAATTTCCCAGATCATCCACTAAGTGAATCTCTAGGATTATTAAAAAGTGATAAACCTTCACCAGATGATCAAAAATCACCCAGGTAGTGTCATGACTCCCCGAGGTCTTGGTTAACCCCATAACAATGTCTATTTTGAAATCCTCCCACTTCTACATGGGTAATGAAAGTGTCTAGAGTCTCCCAATAATATTTCGGTGCTTGGAATTTACCTTATGGAAGGTAAGGCATCATGAAATATACCTAATGATGTTTCCCTTCATCCCCAGCCACCAGAAATGTCATATAAATGAATTTTACATATTTTTTATATCATGACATAAAACCCATATAAAGGTATGTAAGTACCCCCATCAACTTCTCTCTAATGTAACAAGGGACTAATACAATCCCATGAAAAAGTATTACATTATCTCCATACAATGACCATATAGTGATCCTAACCTTTTTCACATATCATTACATGATTTTAGGCATAATTAACCATCAATTTACAAGTTAAGTATCATAAAGTCTACTGTATTTGGAAGATTAGGTACATAATTAAACATCATCAAATAAAAATAAAAAATATTTTATTTAATATTCATAAATATATCCTAACTTTCATTGGGTTGTTACGTCTTCATAGGATATCCTGGGTAATACATGAACAAAAGGGATGAGCTAAAAATCCTGGTAAGGGAATAAGCATTGGAATAAACATTACATATGGGTAAGAAGGAATAACATGATTACATAAAATCCATGTAACATGAATAAACATAAAGAATAATAACAGTTAAAACATGGGAAGATATAATCATGGAATCATAGAAATGTGGAAACAATATTTAACAGCAAATAAACATTAGTCAAGGCTAACTAATAATACTGTATCACATGGTAGAAAAATTCCCATAAAGGAATCTGGTTCACTCCTTGTCCCAATATGAAGTCTCATAAGACTAAAAATTAACTAATGAATTGAATTTCTATCTGGTTTCATCCATCATAAAATTTTCATGAATATTTGTTTGACATGAATAATCATACATAATTAAGCAAACATAACATAAGGGTTATCCATGGAAAGAAATGGGTTCCATAATCATGTCACAAGGAATAAAAATGAGCGTATCATAAATGTGTTCATGAAAGAATACATTAAAAAAATAAATGGAAATTAATAAGGTAAAATAGGCTTGTAACATGATAATTTATTTATAATTAATGTGGAAACATGTAAAAGGGGTGTTTAAGAAACTTTTGAAATTAAACATTTTTTGTCCGGTTTAAGGAAAATATTAAAGATTCTTTTAAATAGAGGAGGAATAATTGTTTTTATGAAACCAGAAATGAACCATGAAATTTTTTCATGATTAAATGATTCATTTTATAAAAATAATTGTGGCTTAATAGTATTATGGAGAGCACTTGAAAATGTATAATAACTCGACAATTTCCTTTGAATCGAGTCTGCTTATCTTGAAGAATTGAGAAGAAGACCTTTTTAAATATATATTTCCCCATCAAATAAAGAAGATATGATATATATATATATATATATATTTGAATGTATACACAAAAGATATAATAAATAAAAAAAATAAAGAATCATTACTTGGATTAAAGAGAGAGAAATTGTAACCTCAATGAAAAATGGGGGTTCGGGTAGAATCCCTTACCATATGTCTAAAACGGTGAAGAACTTGATGTTAATATCCGGGATAATCAATTTAAATCCATTAATTAATTAATTAAAAACCTTTTATACATTTATTGGATTTATTCTAACTATATTAATTTCATTTATGACTATTTTTATGGGTTATGAGATTCAATTTCATCATTTGGGAGTGTTGGTTTCCTTGGTTTTCAAGATCGGTTTACTTGTATACTTGTATAAAAGATCATGTAAAGTGAGGGGTAATTATCCATAATTGAACTTATATATTATTAATTATGTTAAATAGTTTTAAATTATTTTATAAATCATTTGGTTATATGGTATGAGGATGAATCATTAGATAAAAATTTAAGGATAATCGTTTAGGTTAATTTTGGTGGTTTTCGATTACAACAGAATCATTTTTTATATAATTTAATATTATGTATATATATTAGTTAAAGAACATAAAAAATTTTATAAAATAAATTTTACAATATTTTTCAAACATTAAAACTTTTTTAAGACTAACCTTGAAGGTGGCAAGGGAAAATAAAAACATTATGTCCTTCCAGGTGATAAAACAACACCTCACGAACGATGTTTCCATTTTTAGAATGAAAATATAGATGATAAAAGTTTTGATTGTTGATTTTACCATTATAATAATAACATTATATTATATTTAAGTTACTGTATTTATAAGAATATTTGGATGAGTGGAGGGGATTAGGAAGATATTTGGATAAAATAATAAATTTAAATAACTTGAAAGGAAATCAAAATAAATGAAAGAGGATTTTACCTCTTGAATCCTTCTTCTTGAGAAAATACTTAGGGAAAATATTTTGGTATTTTTATGAGACCAAGGGCTCATGGACATGAGGTAGGGGATTAGGAAGATATTTTAGAAGAATTTGGACAAGGCTCAAATCTTGAGAGGTGTGAGGAGAATAGGTGGTGAGGGGTGGTATTTTTAGTGGAGGAGATGAGTGTTTTTTGATTATTTTAACCATTAGTATTATTTTTATCTAAGGAAAATAAATAGTGTTGATTATTGTAACTAAATACAATATCTAGTTCAAATTAGTTCTAACTAAAGGTTCTTACCTCATAATTTCATCAACAATAACTCAAAAATTCATGTATTTAGCATTTATCATAAATTATCATATTTTACAATTCATCAAAAATTAAAGTATTTTAGAAAAATACCATAACATCGCCCTTACCATTTCCTGAAAATTTGAATTTAAAAATAAAATAAATTTTATGAAAATAATTTTATAAATATGATAAATTTAATTTTTAAGTAAAATCATCATTTACCTGGAAAATATTTGTTTTAAATTTATAACTGATTTTGTAAAGCTTTGAAAAATTCATTATGATCGCATAAAATTATCTTATAATCATAATATAACAAAATATTAATTTATGAATACATTTTATGGAAATAAATTTTATTTTAAAACATTATATTAATTATAAAAGTTAAAATAGACCCTTATTTTTTATAAAAAAATCAATACTAAATTAATAATTTCTAAAACATTTATTTACTTATACTATAATATAATTACATCATATTTTAATCAGTAAGAGGGATAATTTTTTTTATACTTCCCTAGGTGATGTTACTATTATATTATTGATTTACTATTCATAAGGGTCACATTACTGTTCCAAAGGTCAAGTAACTATTTCATCAGTATAGGTTCTTTAACTTCTATAAATACCTCTTATTTCATTCATTATTTATTTATAAAGTTTTTTTTTGTGTTCATTATGTGATTTTATGTGGTTTACACTATATGAAATAAATTATAAGAAGGTAATTTCATTGTTATAAGTTTTGTGTCAATACATTCTTCACCCTTTATGAAATTTCACCCTCAAAATTTCATTTTACATTCTAAGATGAAAATATGAGTGGGTACTTCTCCTCAATTTCTTTCTTAGGTTCCCATGTTGTTGGTTCATACTTATGGTTTTTCCATAGTACTTTGACCAAGTGAGTAGCCTTATTGTGTAGAACATTATCTCTATAATCCAAGATCTTCACTAGATTATCCTCATATCAGAGATCATTATCCAACTATACCACCTATTAATTTAGTGCATGTGAAGGATCTGATATGTACTACCTCAAGATAGATATATGGAATACATCGTGTACTAGAGACAAGGTTGGTGGAAGTATTAGTCGATAGGCCACAAATCTTACTCAATCAAGAATATTGAAGAGGACAATTTAACTATGACTTATCTTTTTTTTATTCCCAAATCTAATGATCCTATTTCATAGAGATATGAGGAAGAATACAATGTCTCCATACTTAAACTTAAAGTTTTTTTTATTGTTTATATAGATATTTTGTTAACATTGGATGCCTTGATGTGTTGCTGAATTTTTTTCACCTTCTACACCATTTCATCGACCATTTCATGTCCTTGAATATTACATTCATCGAGTTTATCCCAGAACACTAGGTTTTTTAAAATATTTTACCATAATCTGATTCATATGGATCAATTAGTATGATCGAGTGGAAAATGTTCTTGTAGGAATATTCTACAAGTTGAAGATGTTAGTCACATCCTCCTTTGAAATCTATAGAATATGTTGTCAACATTTCCTTAAATGTCTAAATAGTCTTCTCTAATTTCCCTTTAGTTTGAGGATGATAGGTCATACTGAAGTTCAGCTCAATGTTTAGAGCATATTGAATACTTTTCCAAAACATGGATGTTAATCTTGGATCTTAATCAGATACAATCGATAGTGTTACTATATTAAGTCTTATCACTTATTTGATGTATATCTCTGAAAGTTAATCTAGTTAGAATTCCTCTCAAATTACAATAATGTTATCTATCTTTATGAGAAGATCCACAAAAGCCCATATAGTGTTGTTTACTCTATATATGTTTGGATGTCCGGTGAAAAAGTCCATTGTGATTTTTTCCCATTTCCATGTTGGTATGGGTAGTTGTTTCATCAATCCCTTAAAAATTTTCCTTTCGTACTTCACGTTTTGATACACCAGTAACATTGATGTATATTCAGTGATCTCCTTCTTCATATTGTCCTACCAATAACTCTTAAATATCATAATACATCTTTGTTATCTCTAGGTGAATAGAGATGGTTGATCTATATGATTCATTCAGATTAACTTTATTTATCTCCAGATTTCATGGTACGCATAGTCATTACCCACATCTCATGACTCCTTCCTCATTCATTTTGAACTCTAAGGATTTCCCCTTTCTCATGTCTTCCCTTCTTCTATATTTCCACATCAATTATTTAAGTATCTTTTATTTTCTCCATTGGGGATTATTGAGAAATATTTTTAGAGAGTATTGATGATGTTCTTTAATTATTCCCACATATATACTTTAAAAATATAATAAGATTGTATCCTTCTCAATTCACATCATTGATAATTTTTCAGGATCCTTTCTGCTCAGATCATCTGCCACCTTATTTTCCTTACTATGATGGTGATGGATTGAGTAGTCATAAAAATTGATTACCTCTAACCATCTTTGTTGGTTCATATTAAGATCCTTCTGTGTCAATATATATTTTAGACTCCTAGGGTTATTATATATTTTATACTTCTCCCCATATAGATAATGCCTCTAAATTTTAAATGCAAAGATCACAACTGCTAACTCCAGATCATGTGTGGGATATTTTTTATCATGAATTTTCAACTTCCTTGAAGTGTAGGATATCACCTTATCATTTTTCATCAGTATTCATCCTAATACATTATTTTAATCATAATTGTACACAACAAATATTTCCCCAATTATTGGTAGTGTAAGCACTAGTGCAGTGAAATCCTCTTTTTCATCTATTTAAAGTAGTATCCACATTCATTGGTCCAAAAAAACTATTCTACCTTCAGATTCATATTGGTTAGTGGGTTTGAAAATCATGAGAAGTTCTTCACAAATCACTGGTAATACCTAGCTAGACCACAAAAACTATAGATCTCTGTTATAGATGTTGGATTGGACCACTATTCGATTACCTTTGTCTTGGAAGGGTCCACATATAACTATTTTCTGGTCATTACATTCCCCACGAATTATACTTCATCCATCCAGAACCCACATTTGATGTAATTTTCATATAGTTTCTTCCTTCACAAATTTTAAGCCACAAAAATTTTTAAATTTTCATAAATAACTTTTTGGTTGAGTGAGAACCTCGAAAGGCCACACAAAAATTGAAGTTACACCCAAAAAAAATCCTCATAAATACCTTTGAAAGCATCCTTCTCCCTCTCAAATTCAAGATCTTAACCCTCAGGCATGAGACCAGAATGGATATATTGGCGGATGAAGGAGTGAGTGTGCATCCTACCCAACCAGCTTTCCACCTCCTGCCTCCCAAAGACCATTGAGTAAACACAATGTTTGGACAAATATCTTTCTTTCCGTCAAATTTTTGGATTTCATTTTTCCGGATTATATCCCCGAAGGATATCAAGATGATTATGGGTAACCACATGTGCATCTAGTTTAGCCTAAGCCCTTATGCAACCAATCAGTACCTCAAACGTGGAGAAGGAAAATTTGCCTACATATGTTGTAGTTTCCTTAGGCATTCATATTGTTTTTAGAATAGTATTCAAATACTCCTCATATTCCTCCTCTCTCTTGGATTATATCATAATATCATCAATAAAGATTGTCAAAAGAAATTCATGGTAATTTTTAAATACTATTCATTAATTTCATGAAAATATTTAAGGCATTGGTGAGTTTTAAGGGTATCACTATGAACTCATAGTGTCCATACCTTGTTCAAAATTATTTCTAGGGAATATGTTCATTCCTCTCATTTAATTCATAATTTCCAAACCAAAGATCCACCTTATCGAAAATAATTTTCCCTGCGTAGTTGATTGAACAATTCATCTATCAGTGTAATAGGATTCTTATTCTTTTTCTTTATTTTTTTGATCTCATAATAATCAATACAGAGGTGTATTGATACATCCTTATTCTTGAAAAATAAGACCATAGAACCCCATAGAGAATCACTCTGGTGTATAAAACCATTGTCCATATTCTCTTGTAACTGCTTATTTAGTTCTTTCATCTCAATGATGTACATTCTATAAGGAGTAGTCTATAGAGGAAAAGGTCCAAGAAAAAGTTAAATTGAGAAATCAACCTCTTGATGAGGAGTAAGACCATGGAATTATTTAGGTAATACATCAATGTAATCCCTTATGATGGGAATGTCATTGAGCATGATTTTCTACTTTGTCTCAATCATTTGAGTTGGATATGCTTTCCCATAAAGAAAAAATATCCAAAATTAAGATGATGATTCTGAAATAGATTTATCTTCTTCCTTACACTTGTATAGAATTGGAGGATACTTTTGGATGTGAAGAGTGATCTCCCTTTACCTATAGTTGATGTTGTATTTATATAAATATAGTTAATATATTCTCAATATAACTTCAAACTCTACTAAAGGCAGTATGAAAATATTTTATGGGAGGTTTTTTCCACAAACATTAATCTGGGAGGAGTTATAAACTTTATATTTAATAATTTCAAAAAAAAATTACACACAGATAACTCAACCTCCATATTTTGGGGTGGTGATTAAATAGTTCTACTAAACATGAATGATATGAAATAATGCATAGAAACAAAATCAAATAGTATGTTATCTTCTTGAATTAATAACCAAGGTATCTATCATCACATCATTATTGTGCTCCATTATAGTACTAGTAATTAAATATTCCGTTTCTTTCTACCATAGAGGTTGTTGTAGTTGATTCCCTCCAATAACCCTTGGATTAGGGAAATGGTTATCATAATTCCCATGTTCCTTGTAGTTGAAACACTACACTATAGTCTAAGTGTTTATATAAACCTTCCTTTCTTTATCCTCATTAGTGTGATTATTTATATCCCTTTGGCAGTTATTAGCCATATTCCCTTCTATTCCACTTTTTAAGCATCTCTTGGATCCCATTAAGCAGTTTCCAGGATGTTTCTTCCAATACTTTTGACATGTGGGATGTTGGGTCTTTATTCCATCATTGAATTTATCTATCAATACACCCATATTAAACTCCATCTTCCTCTTTTTTCACTAATACCACAATACCACTAAGAGTATCAAATATCTATTTCAACCTTAAGGGAACAATAGACAATCTCATCATAACTGTTGATGTCTCAAATTACCAACGCCTTTCATGGACTCGTCTTTAGTCTGGTGAAGAATAAATCCACCTTAATTATGGCATTCCACACAAATCCAAAGCCATATCATGAAATCCTTGTGATGTTTTCCTCATATTCGTCAAAAGACTCATCTCCCTTCTACTTTAGCCCAAGGTCTTCCTTTTCTATTTTGAGATGAAGGGTTTAGGGAAAATATTTATTGAAAAATATTTTCTTTAATTACTCTCAATCCGTAGAATCAATTTCCTATTTGTAATTTTCATTCTTGATTAGTGTTTTCAACTAATCATCTTCCCCATAAAAATGATAGACCATCAGTACAACTTTATCCTCTTCTGAGAACTAGAGGAAAAAGAATCTCTTCTCAATGGATTCAATCCATTGTTTTGTGAGGAGGGTATCAAAATATCCCCTAAACATGGTAGGCATTTACCACATGAAGGATTTTATGAAACTTTCAATTTTTTATGAGAAATACGATGTTCTACAAGATTCAAGTTATTATTTATAACAATATCTATATGAGAAGGTACTATCATAATGTTTTGATTACCCATTCCCATAATCTTTAGAATATAATTACAAAAATCATCACATTGCCTATCACATTGATTTTTGCTACAAGTATTTATATTCCCATCCATTAACTAAGAAAAAGAAAGTACATTTGGGGGGGTTGAATACTTAGCTAATAAGAATAATAAAAAATAACTTTAAACATAAAAGGACAAACTTGTAGAGGAAAATTATATCCTAACATATAATTTCCTAGGATTCAATATAGGTTATCCATGATCTATTTCCTAATATATATTCTTATGGTATTTTTTTCCTTAATAATGGTTCATAATTTGATTATGAATTAAAAAAGCATATCCCCCAGGTGTTTCAAACTGGGTGTGTAGTAAGGAATGTTGTCGTCTACCAGGTTACACTAATTCTGGACCAAAACACCTTTTTGGAGTTGTTACTCCTAGGTACATCTATTCCAAAACCATGTCCACTTATAGTATCCAAACATGAATGTATTTTCATGATAAACCACTTACTCTATACTAACCAAAATTTAGGGATATTTTCTTATACTTAGTCTTATCCATAAGGATTTTTCTAGAGTTTTCTAATCTTAATCCCAAAAATAACTAAAAATTTTCTCTAATAACAACTATATCAATCCTAACCTTTTACACATATCATTACATGATTTTAATCATAATTAATCCTCATATTACAAGCCAAGAATCATAAATTCTAGTGTATTGGAAGATTTTGTACATAATTAAACATTATGAAAACAAAATGAAACATCTTTTACTTAATCGTAACAAAGTGATACTAACCTTGTTTGAGCCCCTACATAATCATAGGATATCTTGGGGAATACAGGAACAAAAGGGATGATCTAAAAATCCCATTAACAGAATAAACATAGTAATAAACATAGCACATTGGTTAGAAGGCATAACATTATGACATAAAAGGCATGAAACATGAAAAAATATAATGAATAATAACACGTATAACATGGGGACATATAATCAATGAATCGTAGGAATGTTTAAATAACATATAACATGACATAAACATGATTCAAGGATAACTTTCAATACTATACCACAAGGTGGACAAAGTCCTATAGAGGAATCAGGTTCACTCTCTGTCCCAACATGAAATCTCATGAGACTAAACATCAACCAATGAATTAGAGCATTATATGGGTCACCAATCATAACATGTTCATTAATATGTGTGACACATAAAGCATCATACATAAGTAATCAAACAAAATATAAGGGTTGCCTATGGAAAGAAATGTTATCATAATCATGTCATAGGGAATAAACAATGAGCATAACATAAATGTGTCCATGAAATAAAGGATTCAAAAAATACATGGACATTCATAAAAAATAGGCATTTACCATAATAATTTATGTCCAATTGAAGTGGAAACATGCAAAATCAGTGTTTAGGAATCTTTTGAAATGAAACATTTTAGTGTGGTTTAAGGAAAATATTAAAGATTATTTAAAAAAAGGCCTAATTTTTTGTATAAAACTAGAACTGAACCATGATAGTTTTTCATGATTAAATTAGTGATTTTATAAAAATTGTGTTTGATTAAAAAATATTATGGAGAAAAATTGAAAAATTCATAAGAAATCAGGGAGTTCCCTTGAATCGGGTTTTCTTATCAGGAAGAGTTATGAAGGGAACCTTTTTTAAAATTGTATTTCCCCATCAATAATGGATGAGTTGATTTGGATATATGATTTTGGAAATTATACATATAAAAATTAATAAATAAATAAAAAAATAATCATTTCATTGGAGTAATGGGAGATAAAGAGTAACCCGGAGGAAAAATGGGGGTTCGGGGAGAATCTATTACCTTATGTCCAAAACAGTTTTGTACTTAATCATAATGTCCTGGAAAATAAAATTAAATAGATTAATTAATTAATTCATAACCTTTTCTACTTTTATTTTATTTATTATAACTTTATTAAGTTTATTTATGGCCTTTTTTATTTCTTATGATATTCAATTTAATCGTTTGGGAGCATTGGCTTTCTTGGTTTTCATGATCCGTTAACTTGTATACATGTATGGAAGATCGTGTAAAGTGGGGGGTAATTATCCAGAATATAATGACCCATAATATACATAAATGGTTATTAATTCAGAATTGAAGCATACTTATTACAACATATTACAAAATCATGATAGGACCGTATAGGTATAGTGTCTTTAGAAATTGGGAAACATAAAAAACTGGTTCATAAATCATCTACAGTGTCTCCCATTTATTTCATCATATCTAGAGTTCCTTTTGGCATATCCAATTTAATACCCTTCTTCCTAAACTAGGGAAAATAATACATACAAAAGGGTAAGCTCAAATTCTCAGTAAGGGTAAACAAAAGAAATATCATTCATATCATATTCAAAAGAACATAACATTTTGAAAATCTTAACCTGCAAAAGAGATCATAAAATCATAACATGGGATAAATCATAGTAGTCAGATGTAATCCCAATAATAATAACATAAAACATGAAACTTTGTGTCATACACACATAATCATGTAAAATCATTTCATATTAGTCAAGGCTCTTTTCCAAGACCACCATAGCGGACAAAGTCCATTACTGAACCGAGTTCTCTCCTCATTCCAGTCCTGTATCACTGAACTGGTTTAACTTTTCTTTCCAGCCATGTCTATCTCATGAGATATAAATCTTTACCCAATTCATTAGAGGGAGATATAGGTCCCACACATCTCATAATGAAACAATTCTTATGTGTGCCACAAAATCATAAATCATAGCATAACCCATGTAATAAAAGTGGGATTCTTAAACATCATGCCATCATAACATAATATATATATTATAAAATGACGTTATAAAATTAATTCCATCATAACATAATAAATCAATTTATAAATAGGGATATAACCCTATATTATCTTGGATGGAAAATAATTTTGATAAAACACTTGAACTCCATTCTGGAGGAAAATATCCTTTCTACTACAATAACAATTTTTCCTTTCTTAACATGTCATAAAATTTTAAAATAAAATAAGTTGATTAAAAATAAACTTGAAAACTTGTAAAGGAAGTTTCATGGAAATAATGTTCTATGAAATCATAAAAATACATTCATACCGTATAAGTTAAAAAACATTCTTCTCATACTTTGGCCGGAAAAGTGAAAAAGTACCTCGAATTAAAAATGACAAAAGATTATTTTCATATCTTTTAATAAAAACTCCCCAATAGGTAAAATTATATTTAAAAAATTTTAGGAGGATATATTTAGGAAACATGGATGTTGATGATAAATATTCTCCAGTAAATTCTGAAGTATAAACAATCTCGGATAAAAATGAGATTGTGAGATTTTCCCTTACCTTAGGTCTTATATTCTTTGTACATGTCTGAACCTCCTGTATAATGATTTAAATGATGTCATTTACTTATTATAGAATCATACTCATTGTTATGATATCATATATGGTCATATTCTTAACTTCTTATTAGTAATATTTCATTGTAACTTGTTATTCGGGTGTTTATTGCTTTATGTTCTTATGTGTGTTTTGTCGAATAAATTCTTATTATTCTTTTTAGGTTATATATAACTCATTTAAATAATGTTATTAGGGTAATATATATCATATTTACTCATTCAATTCAATTATATAATCATTATTCAATGAAGATCTTATAGAACGAGTCGCATCACATCGTGGAGACGGTAGGTCGTACGTACGCACGAGCAATGATATTGTTCCCATGATCGTGGAATTGTATTGAAGTGTATGTATATTATTTAAGAATCAATATCACCTTAAAATAATTATATATATTTATTCTTTACACCATTATATCCATCCATGTAAGTTTGAGGTGGAAAACAGATTACACCACGGCGTGGAGACGGTATTCCGTACGTACGCACGCGCGGTGATTTCATTTTCAGTAGGATGGATAAGAGGTGAAATAGGTTTGTTTAATATTTATAATAACACATAATTATATGAGTTATAACTATTTTATTACATCATAATGAAGAAAATAATGAAGAATAAGTAGAAGAAGAAATAAATTTGAAAGAATCGGTAACGGATATTACCTCTTCTTTGACATGCCTCTTTGAAACATCCTCTTAGGGCACTAAGATTGGTATCTGAAGAAGACCAGTACATCTAGTACGTTTATAGAGAAGTTGAGAAGGGAAATGGGCATGGTTTGGCCGAGAATTAAGGCTCAAAATTGTGTGAGGAGGAGAGGGGGGAGGTGCCCTTTTATAAGGGAGGAGAGGGGCACCTTTGGAATTATAAGAAATATTAATTTATAATAAATTCCATCCCCACCTGAAAACCTCCAAAAATGACTCAAATATTAACATTGGATGATATAGTGTTTTAATATCATCAATCAATAAAATTTATACATTTTGGGAATTTATTTTAAACATTATCAACTTGATTTATCCTTATTTAATCTATTTAATTTTATTTGTGGTAATAAGATTATAAATTTTAAATTGATATAAATAATAACCTATATGCTGTAAATTATCCATAATTAGATAATTTATGATATTTTAGACCATATAAATTTAAATTTATAATTTATAAATATTTTTGTGATTTTTAATCAATTTTATAATATTTTATTTTTATAAAATAACTATAGTGTCAATTTTGACACTATTCATTTATTTGAATTTAAATAAAATCTAAATAGAGGATATATTAGAAATAAAAGATTTATTAGATTCATAACAAGTCATATTGATCTAGAAAAGTAGTGTATCTCATTAAATAGTTCATATAGTATTTATTTTAATATTTTTAAACCATTTATTTGATATTTCAATCAATAAAATAATTTCAACATCACTATTGTGTCACCTTTAATGATAATTATTTAATCCCTAAAAATTCTAAATAAATTCAAATTATGTAGATACTGTTATTATAGTTCTGGAGAATATTCTTGTTTTATGTTTCAAGAATTTTATCACTAAATTAAAATTAGTATACTTATAAGATTTAAGATAGTGACATGTTGTCACTTTCTTTGGTTTTAATGGCAATTAAATTATTTTAATGGTCAAAAGTACATAAAATAAATTTATTCCAACCCTTAGGTGATAAGGGTCTACTTTTAGTCATCCAATATAATTTTTGTAGGTTTTAGGGTAATTTTACAAACTTATTTTTACCCTTAATTACCTGATTTACCTTTAACTATAGTAAATAAAAATTACCGTAGTTACTATTCATAATATCAAAAAAAAGTAACCTATTAACATAATTTGGACCCACTGAATTCAAATATGGAATCTATTTTTCAAAATTCAAAACACATAAGTTGTAGTAATTAATTTAAAATTTGTCCTGTTGTTAAGAAAATGGGTTTTAAAAGTTAAAACATTGACAAAGATAGAAAATTGTTTTCCTATGAATTCAATGTAAAATTAATGGTAATGACATAAATTATATTAAATGGTAAAAATATATTCTATTTATACTTTAAAATAATTAAATATTATAATTTAACCATATATATTATTGCGATGAAAAAAATTTGTTTTTAATTAAAATATAGCGTGTTTTTACTATTCATTAAAATATGAAAGTTATCAGACTAATATGAAAATTTTATTCAAAGTTAATTTTTATATCTTTATTCCAAATAAGAATTATATTTTGTCAAATTGAACTTATAATCTTTTCAAAAACTTGATTTAAGGTGGGTGCGCCATCAAAAGGCAGCAAAACTACATTTTTTGAAAAATACTTATTTTACCTGAAATATTTATTTTGTTCCCATACCATATTCTAGAAAATATGTAAGATGAATAATAATGTTATAAAATTCAAAATTCAGTTAATAATATTCTTAACGGATAGTTTATAATATTATAATAATATATCATTGTTTAGTGAAGCTCAGTTTTGCGTACAACGCAAGCTATCGAAGAAGGTTTCCCTTGCGTGTAACGCAAGCCAAGATAGTGTTGTGTGCAGTGAAAGATTCCTTTGTGTATAACATAATAAATTCAAAATAATAATAATAAAATTATTATTTCTCATAAAATCTCAGGGTGTTACATTCTACCCCCCTTAAAATGAATTTCGCCCTCGAAATTCGTCATTCGTAACAAACAGATGAGGATACCTATCCGTTATCATATCCCCAAGTTCCCATGTAGCTTCTTCTAATTGGTGGTTCCTCCATAAAACATTAACCAAGAGAGTGGTCTTGTTTTGTAGAAATTTTTCACTACGATCCAGAATCTCTATTGGCTATTCTTCATAAGAAAGGTCTTGCTCCAACGGTACAACTTCTTAGCTTAGTACATGTGAAAAATCGGATATGTACTTTCTCAGGAGAGATATATGGAACACATCATGAACTTGAGAGAGATTTGGTGGAAGCTCCCATCAGTAAGATACCTTCCCAACATGGTCCAGTATTTTAAAAGGACCAATATACCTAGGGCTTAGCTTTCCCTTCTTTCCAAATCTCATTACTCTCTTCCAAAGAGATATTCGTAAGAACACTTTATCACCCACTTCAAACTCTAGGTCTTTTATTCGGTTGTCGGCATAACTTTTTTTTTTTTTACTTTGAGCTGCTCTTATGTGTTGTTGAATAGATATAACCTTTTCTTCCATCTCCTCAACAAGATTAGGTCCTAATAGATTGCTTTCCCCAACTTCATCCCAACAATTTGGAGTCTTGCATTTCTTTCTATAGAGAGATTCATAAGGAACCATCTGAATACTTGAGTGAAAGCTATTATTATAAGAAAATTCCACCAAAGGTAGGTGTTTATCCCAACCAGCATTGAAATCCATAAAAAAGCTCTTAATATATCTTCTAGAGTTTGAATTGTTCTCTCGGACTGACCATCTGTCTGAGGATGATAAGTAGTGCTGAAACTCAACTCTGTATCTAAAGTATGCTGAAGACTTTCCCAGAACGTTCAGGTAAACCTCATATCCTGATCAGATATAATGTAAAGTGGTACTCCATGAAATCTTACCACTTCCTTCACATATATCATGGAAAGATGATCCAGAGAGAAATCTTCTCTAATAGTAATAAAGTGTGCCGACTTCGTAAGACGATCAATTATAACTCAGATATCATTATTTCCTTTGGATGTTTTATGAAGTCCAGTGACAAAGTACATAGTGATGTTTTCCCATTTCCATTCTATTATGGGTAATTGTTGTAACATCCCTTTAGACTTCTGTCTCTCAGCTTTAACTTGCTGATAAACCAAGCATCGAGAGACATATTCAGCAACATCTCTTTTCATGCCATCCCACCTGAAGTACTATTTCAGGTCCCTATACATCTTTGTGCTTCCAGGATGAATAGATAATTAAGAACTATGAGCCTTATCCAGTAGCTCCTTCTTCAATTCTGGGATGGGAGGAACACAACCCTAATTCCTGAACCTTATTATCCCGTCACAATCATGGTTGAATTCAGGAACATTTCTCACCTTCTTTTGTAACTACACATCTTCTTTTTGTGCCTCTTTAATCTTCACATGTATAGATGGTTGAACATTCATTTGAGAAAGATAATATTTTTCCCCTTCCATTATACTTCCAAGATCCATCCTTTTTAAATCCATAAAGATTGGATCTTTTCTGATCCTCATCATGGATAAGCTAGAATGGTCTTGTCGACTTAATGTGTCTGCCACCTTGTTTTCTTTCCCAGGGTGGTAATGAATTGAGCTGTCATAATCCTTAATCAGCTCCAACCATCTTCTTTGGCGCATATTCAACTCCTTTTGTGTGAAAACATACTTTAAACTTTCATGATCAGTAAAAATATCACACCTTTCACCATAAAGATAATGCCTCCAAATATTTAATGCAAAGATTACTACAGTTAACTCCAAATCATGAGTTGGGTAATTTGGCTCATGGATTTTCAACTATCGTGAGGCATAAGCTATCACCATATCATTTTTCATGAGAACACACCCCAATCCCTTCTTGGATGCATCACTATAGATCACAAACCATTCTCCACTACAAGGCAGTGTGAGCACCGGTGCACTGGATAACCTTCTTTTCAACTCCTTGAAATTCACTTCACACTCCTCCATCCAGATGAACTTAACTCATTTTCAAGTCAACCTGGTGATTGGATTAGATAATCATGAAAAATATTTCACAAAACGTCGATAATATCCATCCAATCCAAGAAAACTTTGGATATCAGTTACTGTTGTTGGTCTCGACCATATTTCGATAACCTCTATCTTTTCTAGATCCACAGATATCCCCTCTTCTGAGATTATGTGACCCAAAAATGAAAATTTTTGAAGCCAAAATTCACACTTGGTAAATTTGTCATAAAGTTTCTCCTTTATTAGGGTCTTTAATACAATTCTCAAGTGATCAACAGGTCCTTCCTTCTCTTTGAGTAGACAAGAATATCGTCTATAAAGACTACCACAAACTGATCAAGATAGTCTCTAAAGACTCTATCATTAGATCCATGAAGATAGCAGGGGCATTAGTAAGACCAAATGGCATCACTATAAATTCATAGTGTCCATACCTTGTACAGAAATCCATCTTTGGTACCTCTTTTTTTACCATTAATTAATGATACCCTGAACGAAGATCAATCTTGGAAAAGTATTGAGCTCTGTATAGTTGGTCAAATAAGTCATCAATGCATAGGAGAGGATATTTGTTCTTGATAGTGATCTTGTTAAGTTCTCGATAATCAATGTAGAGTCTCATTGATTCATATTTCTTCTTAACAAATAGAATATTTGCTCCCTAAGGTGATGCACTAGGGCTTATGAATCCCTTTTCAATATTATCTTGGAGTTGCTTCTTCAATTACTGCAACTCAATTGGGGCCATTCTATAAGGTGTCTTTGAAATGGGCATAGCACCTGGTATGGGGTCTATTGAAAACTCAACTTCATGATTTGGTGGAAGACCTAGAAATTCCTCTGGAAAGACATCATAAAACTCTCGTACAATGGGCATATTCTTAATCATGAGTGTCTCTCCAACCATTTGAGATAAATAACCTTCATTTATTGGAATCAAGACTTATAAGATGGAGGAAATTTCCACTGGAAGGTTATATTCATCCTTGCATCGATAGATGATAGTAGATTGATCGGGAATTTTAAATGTGATTTCACTTCTTTGGAAATTGATATAAGCTTCATATAAAGAAACCCAATCCATGACAAGAATCGCATCAAATTCAACTATAGGAAGGATCACAAGATTTGCAGGAATCACTTTCCCACAATCTTTAATTGGAGAAGAATTATAAACTTTTGATGCAACTGTTGTGCCATTAGGAGTTGTCACAGCTTACTCAACATATAATTGTTGAGGTAGTATGCTGATACCCTTAGAAAATTCTTCAGAAATAAAAGAGTGGGTGGATCCATAATCAAATAAAACATTTTCTACTTTAGAGTGGATGGTAAGTGTAAGTTTCACCACTTTGTTATCGTACTCCTCATTGCCAATAGAAATTGCATGCGACTTTCTTTTGTCTTTGGCCTTAATAGTTTGTTGACGTCAATCATCATCAACAACCCTTGGATTAGGGCATTGATTGGCATAATGCCCCATTTCCTTACACTTGAAACATTGAAGTGTAGGAGTTTCATTCGGTGTATCCCTTTATTTGTTCGCATCATTAGACATCTTCTTCCCATTATTTCGACATTCAACTACCCGATGACCTTCTTTTCCATACTTAAAATATTTACTTGTCCCTTTAAGACAATTCCCTCCATGTTTCTTTCCACACATTGAGCATAAGGGAAAACTCATCTTCTTTTCAGTGTGGTCTTTAGATTTCCCTTTGAATTCCATTTTCCTCTTCTTATCAAACCCATATGACTAATGGCTGACTCCAATCTCCATCTCAACCTTGAGAGAAAATTGAAAAATTTTCTCATAGCTATTGAAGTCCTTTATGGATAACGCCCTTCGATGGCTTGGTTTTAAGCCACTAAATAATCGATCGATCTTACTCTTAGGTTGGATAATAATTCTGGAAGCGTACCTTGAAAGTATTGTAAAAGTTTCTTCGTAGGTACCAACCGATTCATCATCATTTTGATTCAGTTCAAGACACTCCTTCTTCATCTTTGTTTGAAGAATACGAGGGAATTAATTATTGAAAAATAAGTTCTTGAACTTGTCCCATTCCATGGATTCAATTTCATTCCTTTTCCTCGTATTATTAATAAGATTCCACCATTTATCAGCTTCACCTTCCAAACGATATACTGCTAAGATGACATTATCATGTTCAGAACATTACAGGACTGAAAATGTCTTTTTAGTGGTACTAATCCATTGTTCAGACACTAATGGATCGGAAGACCCGCTGAATGAAGGTGGACGCTGCCTCGTGAAGGATTCAACAGAATGATGCTCCTTCCTTTGCTCGTTTGGAAGTCATGCATGATTTATAGCTTGAGAAAGTTGTGTGAGCATGGCTACAAGATTTTTCATTCCAGTTCCCATAAAGTTTTGTTTCTCAGGGGGACAATCATTTCATTACCCATCGCATTCATCATTAACATGGTTCCTTCAGGTTCCATCCATTGACTAAAACCAATAAGCATAGTGTGAGAAACACTAGACATAATTAGAAAACCACATAATCAAGAATAAAATTTCACACTTTAGGTCTTATCATAGGTTGTTCATGGACATTTCTAAAGCACTAATATTGTGTTCTATGTTTATATATATCCTTATAGTTCTTACTAAGGCTTTCACATCCTAGTTTCCAAAGTCTGACTATACCTTTCCTCTGATACCAACTTTAGCGGTCTGGAATTACTTCTAGTGGACTATAATTGACACCTATCAAGGCACTCCATGGGTGGCTACACCCCCTGGGCAGGACACACCACCATCCCTAGTGGTAGCCATTTCCTCATTAATCCCTTGGGTGGATATACATGCTTCGTCCAACACTCACATGTGAGAGTTTCCAAGGATCAGATTCATTCCCACCTCCATTGCCTCTGATACCAACTATAATGACCCATACTTTACATACATGGTTATTACATCAGAATTGAAGCGTACTTATTTCAACATATTACAAAACCAAGATAGGAACATATAGGTATATTGTCTTTAGAAACTGGGAAACATAAACAACTGGTTCATAAATCATCTATATTGTCTCCAATTTATTTCATCATATCTAGAGTCCCTTTTGGAATATCCTTCTTAATACCCTTCTTCCTCACCTGGGGAAAAGAAAACATACTAAAGGGTGAGCTCAACTGCTCAATAAGGGTAAACAAAAGAAATATCATTCATATCATATTCATAAGAACATAACATTTTGAAAATCTTAACCTGCAAAAGAGATCATAAAATCATAACATGGGATAAATCATAGTAGTGAGATGTCATCCCAATAATCATAACTTAAAACATGAAACTTTGTGGCATACACACATAATCATAGAAATTCATTTCATATTAGTCAGGGCTCTTTTCCAATACCATCATAGCGGACAAAGTCCATTACTGAACTGAGTTCTCTCCTCTTTCCAGTCCTGTATCACTGAACCAGTTTAATTTTTCATTCTATCCATGTCTATCCCATGAGATATAAATCTTTACCCAATTCATTGGAGGGATATATAGGTCCCACACATCTCATAATGAAACCATTCTTATGTGTGCCCCAAAATCATAAATCATAGCATAACCCATGTAATAAAAGTGGGATTCTTAAACATCATGCCATCATAACATAATCCATAAAATATAAAAGGACATCATAAAAATAATTCCATCATAACATAATCAAATAAATGTAAAAATAGGGACAAAACCCTATATTATCTTTTACGGAAAATAATTTTGGTAAAACACTTGAACTCCATTCTTGAGTAAAATATCCTTTCTACTTAAAAAACATTTTTTCCTTTCTTAACATGTCATACAATTTCAAACTAAAAGAAGTTTATAAAAAATAAACTTGAAAAATTGTAAAGGAATCTTCATGGAAATAATTTTCTATGAAATCCTAAAAATCCATTCATGCCATATAAGTTGAAAAAAACATTCTTCTCATACTTTGGCCGGAAAAGTCAAAAATTACCTCGTACTAAAAACGACAAAATATTCCTTTCATATATTTAACTAAAAACTCAACAAAGGGTAAAATTGGATTTAAACAATTGTAGGAGGATATATTGATGAAACATGGATGTGGATGAAAAATATTCCCCAGTAAATTCTTAAGTATAAATAATCTCGGATAAAAATGAGATTGCAAGATTTTCCCTTACCTTAGGTATGATATGCTTTGTACGTGTCCAAACCTCCTATATAATGATTTAAATAATGTCATTGACTTATTCCAGAATCATACTCATTGTTATGATATCATATATGGTCATATTCTTAGCTCTTTATTAGTAATATTTCATTGCTACTTGTTATTTGGGTGTTTATTGCTTTGTGTTCTTATGTGTGTTTTGTCGAATAAATTCTTATTCATATTTTTAGGTTATAGATACCTCATTTACATAATTTTATTAGTGTAATATATATCATATTTACACATTCAATTCATTTATATAATCATTATTCAATGAAGATCATGTAGAATGAGTCGCATCACATCGTGGAGACGGTAGGCCATACGTACGGACGAGCGATGATATCATTCCCATGATCGTGGAATTGTATTAAAGTGTATGTATACTATTTCAGAATCAATATAAATTTACAATAATCGTATATATTTATTATTTACACCATTATACCCATCCAAGTATGGTTGTGGTGGAAAACAGATTACACCATAGTGTGGAGACGATATTCCATATGTACGCACGCGCGGTGATTTCATTTTCCGTAGGATGGATAGAAGGTGAAATAGGGTTGTTTCAAATTTATAATAACATATCAGTATATGAGTGATACTGATTTTATTACTTCATAATGAAACAACTAAATAAGAATAATTATAAGAATAAATAAATTTGAAATAATCTGTAACAGATATTACCTCTTCTTCGACACGCCTCTTTGAAACCTCCTCTTAGAGCACTAAGATTGGTCTTTGAAGAAGACCAGGACATCTATTATGTTTCTGGGGAAGTTGATAAGGGAAATTTTTAGGGTTTGGCCGAGATTTAAGGCTCAAAATTGTGTGAGGAGGAGAGGCAGGAGGTGCCCTTTTATAAGGGAGGTGAGGGGCACCTTTGGAATTATAAGAAATATTAATTTATAATAAATTCAAACCCCACATAAAAACCTCAAACAATTACTCAAATCCGAAGCTTAGATGAGATAGGGTTGTAATCACATCAACCAATAAAATTTATACATGTTGGGAATTTATTTTAAACATTATCAAATTGATTTATCCTTATTTAATCTATTTAATTTTATTTGTGGTAATAAGATTCTAAATTTTAAATTGATATAAATAATTACTTATGTGTTGTTAATTATCCATAATTAGATACTTTATGACATTTTATACCATATAAATTTAAATTTATAATTTATAAATATTTTTTTGATTTTTAAACAATTTTATAATTTGTTATTTTTATAAAATAACAATAGTGTAAATTTTGACACTATTCATTTATTTGAATTTAAATAAAATCTACATAGAGGATATATTAAAAATAAAATATTTAATAGATCCATAACAAGTCATATGTATCTAGAAAATTATTGTATCACATTAAATAGTTCATATAATATTTATTTTAATATTTTTAAAACCATTTATTTCATATTTCAATCAATAAAATAATTTCAACATCACTATTGTGTCACCTTTAATGATAATTATTTAATCCCTAAAAATTATAAATAAATTCACATGATGTAGAAAAGTTTATTAGATCTCTGTAGACTATTCATGTTTGAAGTTTTAATAAATTTATCACTAAATTAAAATTATTATACTTATAAGATTTAAGAGAGTGACATGTTGTCACTTTCTTTGGTTTTAATAAAAATTAAATTATTTTAATGGTCAAAAGTCCATAAAATGAATTTATTATGACCCTTAGGTGATAAGGGTCTACTTTTAGTCATCCAATAGAATTTTGTCAGGTGTTAGGGAAATTTTATATTCTTATTTTTACCCTTAATTACTCGATTTACCTTTAACTGTAGTAAATAAAAATTACCGTAGTTACTATTCATAATATCAAAAAAAATAAAAGTAACCTATTAAAATAATTTTTACCCACTTAATTAAAATATGGGATCCATTTTTCAAAATTAAAAGCATAGAAGTTGCTGTAATTAATTTAAAATTAATCCTGTTGTTAATGAAATAGGTTTTAAAAGATAAAACATTGCCAAAGATTGAAATCTTTTTACCTATGAATTCAATGTAAAATTAATGGTAATGAAATACATTATATTAAATGGTAAAAATATATTCTATTTATACTTTAAAACCATTCAATATTATAATTTAACCATATAAATTATTGCGATGAAGAAAGTTGTTTTTAATTAAAATATAGCGTGTTTTTACTATTCATTAAAATATGAAAGTTATCAGAATAATATGAAAAATTTATCCAAAGTTAATTTTTATATCCTGATTCCAAAGAAGAATATTATTTTGTCAAATTTAACTTATAATCTTGTCAAATACTAGATTTAAAGTGGGTGTGGCATCAAAAGGCGGAAAAACTGCATTTTTTTTAAATACTTATTTTACCCGAAAAATTTATTTTGTTCTCATAACGTGTTATAGAAAATGTGTAAGATGAATAATAATGTTATAAAATTAAAAATTCAGTTAATACTATTCATAGAGGCTAGTTTATAATATTATAATAATATATCATTATTTAATGAAGCTTTGTATTGCGTACAACGCAAGCTATCGAAGAAGGTTTCCTTTGCATGTAATGCAAGCCAAGCTAGTGTTGTGTGAAGTGAAAGATTACTTTGCATATAACATAAGAAATTAAAAAATAATAATAATAATATTTCTCATAAAATATCAGGGTGTTACATAGAATTTCACTTATATGCTATTAATGATATTCAATAGTATTAAATTATTTTATAAATGATTTTATTTTATCGTATGAGGATGAATCATTAGATAAAAACTTAATGATAATTTTTTGGGTTGATTTTGGCTATTCTTTTACAGCAGACTCATTTTGTTATATTATTTATTATTATGTATATATATTAGTTATAGAAAATTAAAATGGTTAAAAAATTAATTTTATAAAAAAAAATTCCATTAATTTTTTTTAAGTCAATTCATGAAGGTGATAAAGGAAAATGAAAATTTTACATCCCTGAAGGTGATAAAACAACAACTCATGAACGACGTTTCGATTTTTATAATAAGAAGGGAGACTAGAAGAGGTTTTATTATGGATGGTTCGATTAGAATATTAAAATTCCAGTACATGTAAGTTAATAGATTTATAAAACTATTAGGATGAGGGTAAGTGATTAGGAAATAAGAAAATAAAATAAATTGAAAATAAATTAAAAGAAAATAAAGAAGATTTTACCAATTGAATCCTTCTTCTTGAGAACCTCCTTAAGGAAACATTTTTTATATTTTGATTACACAAAGGTATCTTTTACATGGGGGAGAGACTTGGTAATATAATTTAGAAGAATTTGGACTAGGCTCAAAGCTTGATAAGTGTGAGGAGAAGAGGTGGTGGGTGGTATTTATAGTAGAGGAGAGAAGTGTTTTTTGATTATTTTAATCATTAGTTTATTATTTTAGAACAAGACAAGAAATAGTGTTAATTATTGTGACTAAATAGAGTAACTAGTGCATGTGAGTTTGAAGTAATTGTCCTTGCCTCATCCTTACAAGAATAATGAATAAAAAATTCATGTATTTGGCATTTATCGTAAATTATCGTATTTTACTATTCACCAAAAATTCAAGTATTTTAGAAAAATACAAAAACATCAACCTAACAAATTTTAGATGCATAGAATTAAAAAAATACATCCATTTTAGGAAAATAATTTTAAAAATATGATAAATTTAATTTTAAATTAGAATCATCATTTACATGGAAAATAACAATTTTCAAATTATAACTGCCTTTATAACACTTTGAAACATTAATTATGGTCTCCTTAAATTATCTTATAATCATAAGATAAAAAAATACTGATTTATGAATACATTTTATGGAAATAAATTTTCTTTTAAAACATTATATTAATTATAAAATTGAAAATAAACACTTATGTTTTATAAAAATATCAACATTGAATTAATAGTTTCCAAGACATGTATTTACTTATATTATTATATAATTACATGATATTATCATTTATAAGATGGATAAATTTTATTTATAATTTCATAGGTGAGGTTACCATTGTATTATACGGTTTACTATTCATAAAGGTCACATAACTATTATAAAGGTCAAGTTACTATTTCATCTGTATAGGTTCCTTAACAAATACAAATACCTCTTATTTAATTAATTATTCATTTATAAAGTTTGTTTTCTGTTATTTATGTAATTTTATGTAATTTAAACTATATGAACAAATTATAAGAAGTTAATTTCATTGATAAAGTTTTTGGGTTGTTATTGACCACCCAGGTATCAGGTCATCTCCAGCTAGTTGTTCCAGGATCACAAAACACTATGGGTTAGTGTCCTATCGATCCTTCTACCTAGTATACTATAGAATAGGTGACTGTAAATGGAGCACATGTTATTGATCCCCTGTCCTCAGAAGAATCCATCCTTTGACTAGCTGACAAGCTCATCAATCACCATTTCTCCTAAGAAGGCCTCTCACCAAGATCCTACTCAACCTGCATCATATGGTAATAAAATGTTCAATAACATTGCCTTTCCCAAGTGAATAATCCATATCCCAATCAAATGTATGAAGAAGGTATAACTATTGAAACTACCTCCAGTTCTGGTCCTGTTGTGTGAATATATAATAGAGGCTCTTCTAGTTAGTGTAGACAACAAAAATTTCATCGAAGAGATATTATCTCCAAAATTTTAGAGCATGGACCATGGATGCTAGCTCCAATTCATGAGTATAGTAGTTATATTAATGGGGTCATAATTGATGTGACCCATAATTTACTACTTACTCCCTCTACATCAGTACTACACCCAAACCAATGCTTGATGCATTATAGTACATGGCATATATCATCACTAGCTCAGGTAGTATCAGCTCTAGAGTTATAGTAAACCTCCTCCTCTATTAAAGAAACACATCTTCACAATTGTCTAAAAACTGGAACATTACTCCCTTATACATCAGCATAGTCATAGGAATTTATAGATATAAAAAATCATAGACTTAACAATGGTAGTATCCTTCTAATCTCAGAAATATCCTCATATTGAACACTTTCCATAAACATTTCAAAGAAATCACAAAATCCCCTTTTTATGGATATATGGATATACCTACATTAATCGCCACATGCCCTAATAAATTTAACTCCTAAATAAAGTTTTTTCACTTCAATAGATTATCATAAATCCATTGTACTTGAATTGTACTTGGGATTATCTCAAGAAAACAAACATGTTGCTCCAGTATGGGTGAGTATATGAGGATTTCATTATCAAATTCCATGATGAGTGAATCTATATATTGGTGGAAGATCTTTCTCATGAGATCCATGAACAAATCTAGTGTATTTTTTAGACCAAATGTTATTATCAAATAAATTTTCATCACATGCCTTCTTCAAAACACTAGCTTTGGGATATCCACTTATCTAACCCGTAGCTGGTAGTAGCCCAAACAAAGATCAATCTTGGAGAACCACCAAGCTCATTATAACAAATACAAAAGATTATTTATCCTAGGTAAAGTATATATGTTCTTTAATATCATATGGTTTAGCCTCCAATAATCAATATGGAGCTGAAGACTACCATCCACCTTCTTGGAGAATAGGATAGGTGTATCCCACAGTGAATTACTCGGCCTAATAATCTCTTCTCCTCTAAGTCCTCGAGACACACCTTGAGTTCCTTCAACATAGAAGGCACCTTATTATATGGGGTTATCAAAATGTTTTTTCCATACGGAATGTACTCTATATTATATGAACTTGATTATCCTTCAGAGTTTTTACTAGTTCAAAGATTCCCAAAATGATTTAAACATATTCCTTAGTATCTTGGGGGACTTTGATGCCCTGCAAGGATGAATAAAGATAGTGGTGAAGGTCATGGAATATTTGACCATAGTTCTAAACTTATACTCCTGTGTTAGGTGCTAAGATAAATATTCTTTGAAGAACCATCCCTTCTACCTAAACCACAAAGTAGGTTAAAGATCATTCTCAGCTTTATACTCCTACAAACCAAGTGGTAGAGATTTTCATCCTCCCTTATGGGAGAATTACATCCCTACTTCACAAGTAGCCCCATTAGAATACATCAAGGATACATATTCTATAATTAAAAGAAAGCACAAAAAAATGAATCCATTAAGATAGATCCTAATCATTTTATGTGATCACACAATGTTTCTCCTATGATTCTACCCACAATAAAAGTTTTATCCCTCTTAGAATTAACCAATATCTTGATCCCTACATGTAAGTAATAGTCATATATATAATAACACAAAAACATGGTCAAGTTATAATTATTAATTACAATGAATATATATCATAATAGTTTGGAAAACAGATATATCACACTATATAGAAACTATCCTAAATAGATAGGACACATAAAGGCACTAAATTTAATAAGTAATTTGCAGCAAAACGAAAGGTATATATATGGCATGAAAACCTACATTCCTAATAATGATACACGAACTCACCTAAAATATAATAAAAATAGTAACAATAGTAGAATATATAGTAACACAGAGGTCCATTTCGTATGAGATAGTTAGGCACAGGGAAACACTCTACCCAAGTACCGTAAAACAATCTTATTTCTACTATTTCTGAGGATAGTAAAAAATTAATGTAAAAAACTATTCGGTAATACCATTTTTAACACACTGTTCTAAACTACTGAGTCTAAATTGGAGTTCCATATAACCTCATGCATGCATCCCCATGTGCAAAAGGATACTAACTATCAGTGAGGGTATAACTACATCAGGGGGGAGACTATACTCTCATTATCATGTCATAGAAATAATAATAAACAATCAAACAATATAATTAATAATTTTAGTAACATGTGAAAATAAATATATAGAATACATGTTGTAAAATATATAAATAAATAGTCTTCTAAGGTGGTATGTCAAACCAGAGTATATGTGTTATAGATAAATAAACTAATAAAATAGTGGAAATCCTATATAGTTCATCCCAATACTTCTTCAAACTCAATACTACCCAACTCAACTATCTATTAAGGGCCCCATTCCCTCGCTCGAATCCCTATCCATGAAGTATGAATTTGCATCAGAATACCCATTTAGGCAATAGATAATGAAACCTAGTAGGACACCACTAATGTATCCTTAACTGATGCGATCATTTAAAAAAATACAATCCATAAAAAATAATAAATGCACAAAAAAACACAAAATCCAAAATTGAAAACATGAATCCACCACAAGCCCCATATTTACCTTCTTGAGATCCATGTTAGAAAGAATTATAATATATTAGTAGTAATCAAGAACTTTCCACATGGCTAGTAATCAGGCTACCTAGAATCATGTGTACAAACTACTTAGAATCCACTAGGAATCAAGTGAGTCATGATCTCGATGTCCACTAGGAATTTAATAATCATGCTACTCATGATCCACTAAGCATAGAGTAACATGCTACTTGGAATATTATTAGAATCGATTGTATCACATGGAATCTATGAGGTGTTTTTGTATCCTACCCAATTAATAGGTCCATAATCACATGTCATGTGCACTCTCCCTCTAAGGGATAAAAATTTCACAATGGTCCACCTGGTTTGGGCACTAAGAAAAAACCTCCAAGGGTACAGATAATAGGGTAGAACACATAATAAATCATAACATATCAACCTATTTAAAAGTAGAAACATAAAATACATGTGATCAATATCAACACGAAAAAACAAGCTACGAACATACTCATGGAAACATATATAATATAAGGTTCTAATGGGATACACACACCCAAATTCAATCATAATGAATAATGGTTATCAAGTATTCCAAAACGAGAATTGTATCATGGAAACAAGTATAAACAAGATCCCTAAAAAGGTAAGAAACTTCCTCACTAATGTTAGCTTATGAAAACATCAAATTTACCCAATGAATCATCAATCAAACCACATCCAAAAGTTTTTCAGCTCAAACCACTCTCCAAGTATTCCTTGAACTGATTCAATTATTTTTTGTACAAAATAAATAAAATTCCAAAAATGATAATATATTCTATCTCCAAGAAAATTTAAAAATTATCAATTTTATAAAAAACATGTGTTAACTATTTCTTCCTTAGAGAAATTTATAATTCCACATAAAATAAAAAATTTCACTCCTTAGAATAATCCAAGATAGGTAAAAAAAATTATTATTATTATTATCTATAATTCTTGGTTATTATCATGTTAATAAATATATATTATTTTTTCAGAAGGCCTTATAAAGTTAATTTTATAAATAGAATATAAAATTATTTTATAGAAATATTACCTAGGTTTTATCTTTAAAAAACAAGACACCCAATAATAGAGGAGAGAGGGTAAGGTTTTACCATACTTGGAAATTAGTTGAACGGCTTATATTATTTGTAGAAGGTTTCACCAATCTTGAATATGGGAATTTTTAGGTTGGTAAATCTCAAAAGTATTACCCAAAAATAAAGGTCAGTAAAATTTAGATATTTTTTTGAAATCAATCCACATACAGATTCACATCATTAAAAACCATAAATTAAATTCATTATTTAATTTATCTTTTAAGTAACTCTTCATTTTCTAGTGTTTAGATTATTCCATAATATAATTTATTAAATTTAAACAAGTCAAAGAATTGATATACATGATTTAAATCTTTTAAAATCATCAAAAACATGATACATGATCTTATTGGGGTAGAACAATTATAAATATGGTTTTAAAATGTATATTTCACAAAAAAAGAGCACTATATAAGGGTAACATGGTTTTACCCTTACACAAATCGTAGCCATCATGTAAGGGTAATATGTTTTCCCCTTACATTGGTCATAAACCCAGGCTTACCATCACATTGTTTTATATTAACTTTATAAAGACTATGAAAATAAGGACCTAACCATACACATTGAGGGAACTACCCTTATACTGCCTTTAGAATTCAAGAGTTTCCTATACATAACTCATCCTTACCTTAACAAAAAACCTTTATGCGGGTCAGTCTTACCATTATGAAGTTTATAAAAAGAGACTCACCCTTACACAATTCAATCTTACCCTTAAAAATTGTATAGAAAATCCATATTTCCATTACACAACCTTAATAAATCTAAGGACAACCTTATAAAAATTCATGGAAACAAGTTTTACCCTATCATAAAGCATAAGCCTTGTATAAGGTTAAGAATTCAATGGAAAAAATAGTAATTTATCACAAAATAATCTTATAAAAAATAAACAAAAGATGGTTTTAAGAACATTTAAAGATTAAGAATGCTTGAAATGGTGATAATGCATTGAATATTATTGAATATGTTTTATTCCATTGCTGAAAATATATATTATTATATTAACTATGTGAAAAGAATATTCTTTTTCAAATGATTACAGTTCAAATACAAGTGATGGATGTATCCTACTTGTTGTAAACCACAAATATTGTGTTCTAGATAACTATGTGGTATCATATTGTTTCAATATAATGTTAAACACTGTATACACTTATTGAATATTGAAACATGTAAATTATAGTTTTGATATAGTTGTTCTTGTATGACATGTTCAGTAGAGTCATTTCTCTATAACAGGAGGTAAAGTTTGTTTTAAAATATTAAAACATAAGAAGCGTTTAACAATAACACATTTCCCCCAGTGTCAACACATATCATGAATGGTACTTAAATACTATCAATCCAATCTATTTTTTTATAAATATATTGAATCTTCCTTATATTTGTGCCATGAAATATTGGTAAATACCCCTTTTTGGAGTTCTCTATACTAAACTACTCTGTTAATTTACTAATATATGTGTTCTTCCTCATTCAATGTTACCTCCTATATCTATCTCTATAGATCTTCATACATAATGCATATATTTATCTACCAATATCATTCATAGAGAAACATTTTCTAAATCATATATTTAAAGATTTTAAAGTCACGATAACATTTCAAAAAAGTATTATTCAATCCACATAAAATATCAAAAGTACCACCACACTCCCACATATCTGTCTATATACATAAGAATAATTCATTTTCTTGATGAATTTATTCTCTTTGATCACATAATCAATGTAAAATTTCCCAATCATATAGGATTTCTTCAATCCAAAAATTGACCATTAAAACTAATAAACCTTAGTAGACACATTTGGTACTTAAAACCCATTATATTTCATCATATACATGTCCTCAGCTAAATTACTTCAGGGGAAAGTGGTTGATAAATATTATAATCATAATAATCTATTATGGGAAGAAATATCTGAATGGAATTTATCATCACAACTGGTCCAAAGGTTAATTCATATTCAATCTAATGAATTTTTTGCCTCCATTTTCCACTATTCATTCTTTATTGGTATAAAATCTACCATCCATGGAAGTATTATTGTAGTAAATCTAATTATAATCGATGGTACTCACTCTTCTAGGTACATCCACTATGTTCAGAATGTGGTCAGTGTACATGGAGTCCATTTCAAATTCTAGGAATTTTAGATATCACACAAAATTTGAACTCTCAATGGAAACTTAGTAGCTTGTAGGTTAATCACCTATGAACATCAATACATCATAATTTTCTATAAGAAATCTATCTCTCTCAAGAACCTAATGAATCCTATCATACCAACAAGTTTCATGTGTGACAGGAGTTGGTTATTCTTCTAATCTTTTTATATGACCATATCAACATCAATATTTGGAACACTTGATGTTTTTTGGCCTTGAAATTCTCCATGTTAACATTTCCTCCCAGTAACTACTTGAATAATATATTCCTTCTCAATGAATATACTAAATTAGGCCAAAAACACTTTCTATTCAGTGGGGTTAGAGAAATGGTATCCCATAGTTTCCTTGAGATAAAAAATAACAATAATTTATCCAATATAGGGTTAAGGTTATAAAAATCTAAATTTTATATAAGTGCTTCACAACCCCAGATCATTGTAGAATACATTTTATGATTTTATTCAATCCATATCAGATATAGTGCCTTTATGACTACTTTATATAGAATATAGTTCTGTAAGAATGTGTTAGACTCAAAAACATATCCATATAATTAAATAATAAGGTTACACTAACTCATAATCGAATTAGTCATGTCTAATCATGTAAGATTCCTCCTCTTAGAAACACTATTCCATTATGGAGTTCTATAAGGAGTGAGTTTTTATAAAATGTCATGATATCTCAGAAAATTAATAAATTTATAGATTAAGTATTCATCACCATAATACAATAAAATAATGTGAATTCTTTTATTCATTTTATGTTGTACATATTTTTTAAACATTTTGAATGTTTCAAAAGTTTTATACTTGTGCTACATAAGAAACACATAACCACGCCAAATAAAGCCATTAGTAAAGGTTATAAGGTATCCAAACTGACCAATTTCTTATGTTTTCATTCGTTCACATACATCACAATATATAATATCTAATATTCTACTATCTATAGTTGGGTACAAATTGGGTTGGTTCGATTTTAACTAAAAATGAATCTATAACTTATGGTTTGTTTTAGATTAAAAAAATTCTAAACCAATTATTTTTTGTTTCATTTGATTTTTATTATAAGATAACATATATTTTGATGATAATATATCAATGATATTTTATAATGGTTGGATAGTTATTTAAATGAAATGTATCCAAAATCACTGAAAATTAATTTAAAAATAGTCACAAACCCAGAAAATTATTCATAAAATACAAAACAAAATCCAAAATATTGACATAAAATCAAAATACAAAAAAAATAAAAATATTGAATTAATTTAGGCATTAAGGTAATAAAATTAAACTTTACTTCAACTGAATTTGAGAAATAAGCAGTAAGTAGTTCCTAGATGAGGTTCAAACAAAATGCTAAACCTTTTATGCAATACAAGTTGTTCAAAATAAAATAATCCAAATCATCACCTCAAAAAAATAGAATGACCTACCACAACAAATCTATTCTATAAATGAAAAAAAAATATAATATAACTTCACCCAAAAAACCATAAATTAAAATTATATTATAAAAATAACAAGAATATAAATCATATAAAAAAATTAAAAAAAATCAACACTTAGACTCAATTTAAAAACACTTCATACAAAAACTATTTAAAGAACTTATCATTTACAATGAGTGATTATTTATGATTTTTTTCGAGATTATTTACAACTTATCATGAAATTTGTTTTTCAAATGTTGTCTAAAATGATTCAAAATGAAAATATTCCCTTTTATTTTGAATTACTATTAAGAAAAGCAACATCTCCAATAACTCTATCATCATGAGGCTTAGACCAAATGCACTGACCAAATGAACCAGCAAAGGATCTAGCAAAATATCCCTTACAAATAATTATACATGAAATGTATTCCTAAAAATTAAATAAAAACTATATAAATATCCTTCCAAAAAAAAATCAAAGAAAAAATAATTTCATAGTGATCAGAAGATCATCATACTAATGTGCTAAGAAAATTACACCACCGCCTTAAATGGATATCTTGATTATTTTATAAAATTCCAATATGTGATAAATTAAAATTCAATTTCCATATATATATATATTTATATATATTCAAACTAAAAATGGATCTAATGGTGTGTAACAAATCCAGTATTAAGAATCGATAGTAAAAGGTTCATGTTAAAAGTTAACCTAAATTTTGTTCAGATTCAATAATCCTTATATTAGTG
Source organism: Viscum album (assembly GCA_963277665.1). Taxonomy (NCBI): domain Eukaryota; kingdom Viridiplantae; phylum Streptophyta; class Magnoliopsida; order Santalales; family Viscaceae; genus Viscum; species Viscum album. The sequence continues at coordinate 875,551,597 of OY728153.1, read as the reverse complement.
TTTTTGGTAGATATTTTTTCTTCAGAACAGCAAAAATTGGTGTTTCAATATGAAAAAAATAGAAAGAAATAAAATTTACTTCTTAAATTCATTGAGACGTTTTTATAGTTAAAATTAAATGAAAATCATTTAAAACATTTTTTAGTGTGGCACTCTAGTATAGAGAAGGGAATTTGGATTTAGAGGGTACTAGAATAAACCAATATTTTCATAAATATAAATTGATTAGATAAAGAAGAACCCATTTCCAAATGATATTAAAACTACCCGATTTTTCAAGGTTGTATAAACAATGCCTTCAAAGCATAGTCTATAAGTAGCTTTAACAAACCAATAATGTTCATTTAGACTAATCTCTTTGTATCTTCGTAAATTTTTAAAATATGAATCAAATTTATAAACATCACTCTTATTGAAGTCAAAAATTATTTAAACCTCATCACCAGTGATATTTGAGATTCATGTCATAAAAAATATGAAAAAAAACCACAAAAAAACATTAAAATATAAAAAATATTAATTAAAAACATAAAATAGAAAACGAAATGAAAATATATTTAAAATATATTTATTTAAATATAACAAATAAATTATAATATTTTACATTTTATATATTATTTTCTTTAAAAATATAATTAATAACAATTGTTAAGCATACATATCATGTTGAACAGAACATTAAATAAAAATATTAATTTATTTAAGAAACCCATGGGAGAAATTCAAAAACAAATGCATATAATTACCAATAACAAAAGAAATGATATTTAATAACTATTTTGTTTCAATTAACTGGTATATTAGACTTGGATAAAAGTCTATAACAAAAGGTTTACTTATTCATTACATTACAAAATTAAAAAACCTGAAATGTAAATCAATTAAGCTAACTTGGTACTAACTGGATAAAAATGATTGGATACTTCACAATAATGTTAAACCACACTCCCATCCCCTAAAACGTAATCTATAATTAAAAAAATATCCTAGATTTAGTCTCTAATTATAGATATTAAAAATATAAAAAATATAATAAATTATAATGCATTAATATCAAGTAATATTAATAAAATGATAAATCATATTAAAATTGAAACAAACACCCAAAAAAATTTATTTCCTCAATCATCAATACTTAGTGAATAAATTGATGGATCCATTAAAGTAGTTTAAGTTATATTAGAAAAATTTTCTTCTAAAAAGAGTCAAGAATAAAACTATTAATGTTCATTATAAAATAATAGTTATGAAATGTAATTTACCATATAGGAGACACATGAAAATTCATGAAATACATTGTTTTAATAAGCATAAATTAAATAAAAATAATGTACCGCTCACTATCTCTTCATGTTATTCAAAACATATATATAATTTCCCCATATAGTACTTTCTTTTAGTCTATATTTCCCATAAATAAGATAGTTCACCATGGTTAGAGTCATATAACATCTAACCAACTTATAAAGAGTAAAAAAACAAAAACTTATTATCAAATTTTCCTTTTCAATTGGTTTCCAATCTCATCATCATAAATATTATCAATCATCCATTCAAAAATAATAATTTTTTTGATTAATTATTTTATTACAACTAAAATTTTTACATTTTCGATATATTTAGTGTAGCTTAATAAAAATAACTCCAAAATGGGAAAAATGTTTTGTTTGTACTCCCATTTGTCTTCAGTAGGCACTCCTTCATTTTATTTTTCCTAAAATCCGAGATAAATTTTTCTTCTTGAATATCTAACAAATAAATAATATTTTTGAAATTTAATTTCATTATAACATCAAAAATGTATAGTTTCATCTCGTCTCAGCATATACATAAACAATAGTTTTTTTTTCAATTCCACTTCCCTCAACATAACCCTTAAACCATTCCATTATTTTTAGGGGACATACTCATATATCTGACTACATATCGAATTATAAATATAGAATCATTTTTTTCTTTTAAGCCCCATTTTAAAATTAGGGTTAATAAGGGAGTAAAAAATCCCATATAAAGATATTCCCCTTGTTGGTCGGATTAGATGACTCAAGAGGGGGGTGAATTGAGTATTTATAAAAATTTCTGTTAAAAAATGGATCTTTAAAATAGCATCCCCCTATAAAAATAATAACCAAAGTCAGTTTGTAGTGAATTTATAAAAGTCTTGAAAGTTAAATTGGTTTCTCAAAAGACTGATTAGTTCTTAGTTTTACCAATCTAAGATTATGAAAACTTTTGAAGCTAATATACTGACTCAAAATAGATATAAATTCTTTCTAAACTAACTATCAAAGTTCAATTTATATTAATTTGGGAAAATACAAAACAGATAAAAATATAAGTCAAACAACACATCGGTTAAAACAAGAGGTTCATTCTCAAGATGAGACTTAGTCCTCTTCACTTGCTCATCACCTACCACCAAGCAGTTTATATTAATAAACTTTTGATCCACACCCTAGATCGGGGTTCAAAATAGCTCACAGGGATATCAAGGTCACACTTGACCTCTACCATAGTTATTCATGGTAAAAACTATAAAACATATCACACATGATCTCTTCCACAATTCTACGTGGGATACAAGAGTAGAAAGGTATTGAGAGTGAGGATATTTTGGTGTCCTCTGGTTATGATCAGTAGACAGTGTGTGTGAGATAAACAGATTTACACACTGCTCAAATAGTAACCATAAGATCACAATAGTGTTATAAAATAAGAACAGGTTTAATAAATCTCTGTGTGTTGTGCAGTAAAGCTCTGGACTTAATGGATGTAGAAAAAATGATATTCGAGTCCTCTTCTAGAAGTTGGCTCCAAGACAGAGTATCGTAGTCTCTGTAATCTAGCTTCCAAGTGTGAAAATGTTTAGTTCTTTGATGTCAGGATGTTCAGCGAGATTTAGCAGGATGCAGCTTGTAATATTAATGTTCTTTTATACTCATGCTTTGAGTTATTCTATTTTCAATATCTTTCATATTCACACAGCCAACCTTTTTGTTTTTCTAGCGAGTTTAGAGTCTCTCTTTTTAGGTTGAGCTTGTAATACTTTTATACTTCAACGTCCAGTAGGCATGAAGATCTCCCCACATGCATGTAACTCGTACTGTCTACAAATATTCCTACAGACAACATTAAGTAATATCAGAAACATTAATTTGTCTAAATATAACTATTAAAAATAAATTCAAAACATTTATTTATGAATATCGATGATTCATTTGCATCGGTCTGTCATCTTCGGTCTATCATCTTTGGTTTGTCAATATCGGTATTTCATCTTCGATCTATCATCATTGGTTTGTCAATATCGGTTTTTCATCTTTGGTCTATCGAACATCAGTGTGTCGAACATCATTGTGTCGAACATTGGTCTGCCAAACATCGGTGTGTCGAACATCGAGGTGTCAAACATCCGGTGTTCAAACATCGGTGTGTCGAACATCGGTGTGTCGAACATCGGGGTGTCAAACATCTGGTGTTAAAACATCGGTGTGTCGAACATTGGTGTGTTAAACATTGGTGTGACAAACATCGGTGTGTCTAACATCGGTGTGTCTAACATCGGTGTGTCTAATATCAGTGTGTTGAACATCGATCTGTTGCCTGGAAATCTAGAAATCCTATGAAGAGTATGTCTTATACATGACTAAGTGACATCCAAAAATGCATGTAAAAATACACTTGTAAACATATTGATTTATAAATATAAGTCGTTGCCTTATTAAAGTATATTGTTATGTATGAAATAATTGATTTACGTAGAGATGTTAAATGGCATGAAAGAGTAGAATCTGTAGACTTACATTATTTGTGATTATGAAAACAACTACAACATAGAGGTTCCAACAATCTCCCCATTTTTGATAATCACAAATTATGGCATACATTAAAATATAAGAAATCAAAAATAAGTGGGAATAACATACATCACTGAAGGAGATTATGAAATATAACTAAATACTTACCTTATTTGAGGTTTTAAAAAAGCTCACACTCAATAAAATGATTATGATGAGTATATTCCATGTTTCATATACCGCAAATTCTCCCCCTTAGATTAATAATGTATACCTGTTCTTTTCTCCCCCTTTTGAGATTAGCAAAAAAAGAGAATCATAAAATAAGAGGAGAAATATCATAAAATAAAGATACCATAAATATTTCCATTACGATACAGAAAGGTACAAGCCAAACAAAAAGATGAAATTAAAATAAAGAATTAAATCCATCACTAAGGGTTGGGCTTCTGAGGGGCTTTTCCTTTATCTGAAGGATCCAATAGAGTAGGATAAGGTTTGGGAGTGGCAAAGGATAGAGGTGGTCTGAAGATAACACCAGGTAGGAAAATACCTGTATGTACATTTTCTAAAAGGCTATGCCTTCTTTCTGAAAACACACAACTGGGAGTTTGCTCTATAATGACCAGTCGAATCTGGGAAAGAGCCTGAGAGACAGTCATTAGAGCAAGTGGCCAAGAGGTAGTACCATATTGCGTAGCTTTCTCGAAGTCATCCTTATTCTCCATGAATGTATTCAGTAAAGTGGTAAAATCCTTCAATTGAGTAACTTTATTCTTGAAGGCTTCAGTAACAGGAGGTATTCTGAGATTCTCTTCTAGAAACTTGAAGCTATTTATGAGTTCATGCTTGGTAAAAATCATAGTAAAGTACTAATCCACCTTTTCTCTAATCGCTTTCTTGGAAGAAGAGGCTTTATTAGTGCACTGCTTAACCATATTGTACATGATGTCTGTATTTTGATGCACCTTTTCAATAGTTTCTTTGTTTGAAAAACTCTGAAGTTGTTGGAGCTCCTCTCCCATCACATCCTTGAGAGACTCCAAATCAGCCACAACACCTTTCCCACTTCTAGTACTGGATAGACCAGTTAACATTTTTCCAAGCATCTATTTCAACTTCTTTAGATCCACACTGAGTAGATGAGTCACCATGTTTCTAAGAACTTATAGAACACCACTGAAGGAGGTCTTGAAATTAGAGGTTAAATAATTAAACTCATTTCTCATCTTTCTTATTTCCTCTCTCAGAAAAGTATTGTGCCTAATAATGGTTTCTATTGTGGTAATGAGATTTGGTTGAATCTCTTGGATCACTATTCTTTCAATCTCCACTGTATCAGAATATGAAATACATATTGAAGTGGAGGCTTCACTTTTGGATCCAACTAAGGCTATCACTAACTCACATATATCATTTTTGAATTGTTCCAATTCTTCCTTAGTGGCATAGTCATTGGGCACGGTCTGTGCTACTGTCTCTACTACTGTAGGTGAAACTGGTGGAACTGGTGCAACAGGTTCTGGTTCTGCTTGGACTTCTGGATCAGGAGGAGGAGGCACCCTCTCCCCATCTGAGTCATACTCCAAACCAAAAATAATATATCCTAGATCATTATTCCACTATCTACTATAGGTCAAATCTCTTGGCTCAATAGTATCAATCCTAATCCTTCTTCACTGAGGCTCAGGAACGACATCATCTTCATCAACTTCTTCATCCAGTCCTCTAGCCATAACAACATTTCTGGGTACATGAACCAACTGAACATCGGGTTATTCATGATCCCCAGCCACTCCAACTTCTCCAGGAACTTCCTCAAATTGAGGCACTTGATCCTCAGCTTCTTCCTCAGGGCCACTATCCATAAGTTCATTCAATTCCTGAATGATTTCTTGATTTTAATCATTATGATGGGGTGATATGTCTTCATTTTTAGCATATCTATGATCAAAATCCTCTTGTTCAACATGCTCAACACCATCACCAGCTCCATGTACAGATCCCCCACTGGATCTATCCACCACTTGTTGTCCCACTTTTAAAGAATCACTTACATACTCATCATTTCCTCCTTCATCATCACCATCATCATCAGACTCCTCGTCTGATTTACTTACATATCCTTCAACCCTAGTAACCTCGGTCTCTTCCTCATCCTCATCTTCTAATAAAGGTTATCTTGAAGGTAAGTCTAAAGGTGGACTGGTAGGTCCATAAGACATATCTTTTGGACTTTCAGCAATATCAGGATCACTCCTATCATCAAAAGGAGATCCTTCTTCCCTTGGCACTTGAGGCTCAGCTTCCTCATCAAAATAAACAGGTTATTCTCCAGTTTTGAGACCTTTATCAACTTGATCCTTTTGTCAGGTAGGATGGTCAATAGTATTGAAATCCTCATATAGATTTTCCTCATCACCTACCCAACATTTCTTCCATGGGTTCCAGAAGATCTTCATCCTTTTACAAATATCTTTTTGAAGACAGGAACCACTACATGTATTTATCACTTAATCTCCATATTCCACAAAACCTAACCTTTTTAACATACCAGAGATCATCCTCAGATATTATAAACATGTTTTCTTCTTGGATGGATTTATCAAATCAGAGACATTAACCATTAGATACCTACAAAGGCTCACTTTTATCTCATGTTTCAATAGATAGATCAGGAATACATCCTGATACTTCACAGTAGAGAAATATCCCTTTCTTGGGCAGATTTGATATTGAATAAACTTAAACAATAATCTTAAATCTCCTTCGAACTCACTTGAAATAGTCCCCCTAGATTCTCCATTTCTAGTCAGCTCCTTCATATAATCTTAATCAGATAATAAATCAGAGGAAGGTGCAATATTACCTAGATAATCAGCATAAACACCTTCATGAGGCATCCCCAAGCACTCAACCCATTCCATAGATGAAAAATATACTTCATTTCCCTTTACTACTGAATTCATTCTTACTGCCTCAGATTCATCCAGATATATCTTCTAATGTTGATATAATTCATGCAATAGTTGGGGATAATAAGTCCTTTCATTGTTAGAAAACTAGCTCAGCCACCCTTGAGATTCTAATACTTTTAATAAAAATGACTTACATTAAAAAATCCACTCAGCAGTTTCAGCCAAAAACCAATCAGCTTTCTAATAATGGTTTTGTAGTCCCGCTGGACTCACCTTTCAGATGGTTAGTAGAAGGTGATTTGCTTGGCTCTTCCATAGCGCGCTTAGTCCTTGCCCTGTTGAGGCTTCAGATCCAAAAGTGTTGAGGAAAAGGGTCGAAAGGTAGAGTGAGAAAGGGTAGAAGGATTTATGATAGTGGTAAGGTGAAAGGTAGGGATGGATTGAACTAAATATATCATTTAGGGATTGTAAATCATAAAACAAAAAATTTAAACATGGAAAAAAAAATACAAAACAACGTCATTTTATTTAAAACAGACAGAATTACAAAAGAGTCCTAAAAACATTGGTGTTATTGAATATGTTTTACATGATCGGTTTTAGGGATTAGTTTCACAAGTTAGGTTTTAGGATATCAGTTTCAAGAGATCGGTTTTAGGAGATCAGTTTCAGGAGATCGGTATGAGGAGATTGGATTCAGTAGATCAATTTCATGAGATCAGTTTCAAGAGATCGGTTTTAGGAGATCGGTTTAAGGAGATCGGTTTCAAGAGATCGGTTTCAAGAGATCGGTTTCAGGAGATCGGTTTCAGGAGATCAGTTTCAGGAGATCGGTTTCAGGAGATCGGTTTCAGGAGATCGGTTTTAGGAGATCGGTTTTAGGAGATCAGTTTTGAGGATATCCTTTTGATTTTTCATTCCTAGTTCATGTCTGATGTAATTCATTCTCTTATAATTTAAGGGTTTAGTGAATATATCTATAATATAATGTCAGTCTCAATAAATTCAAGAGTTATATAACCGTCTTGATAATGATCTTTCAAAAAGTGATGTCTTACATCAATATGCTTTATTCTAGAATGAGAAATTTGATTCTTAGAAATGTTAATAGCACTTTTGTTGTCATAGTTTATGGGTATATGTCTGAAATGAAATCCATAGGCTAATAACGTGTGTTTCATCTACAAAATTTGTGCACAAAAACTACCAGTAGCAACGTATTCTGCTTCAGCACTTGATAATGCAACTGGATTTTTCTTTTTAGTACACCATGATATTAGTAACTTTCCCAAAAAGTGACATGTTCTAGAGGTGCTCTTTCTATATAACTTACATCCACCAAAATCATCATCTAAATTTCGAACTAAATCCAAAGGTTGTCCTTTATGATAGAACAGTCCTAATTTAGTAGTATATTTGGGGTATTTGAAAATTCTTTTAACAAAATTTAAATGTGACTCTTTTGGATTTACTTGAAATCTCACACACATACTCACACTAAACATTATATCCGGCCCACTAGTAGTTAAGTACAAAAAACTCCTAATCATTCCTCAATAAGCAATCTTATAAACTTATTTTACATATTCATCAAGATCTAACTTACATATAGAATTCATAGGGGTTTCGCTGATTAATTCTATCAAATCCATATATTTTCAAAATATCTTTAGTGTACTTACTTTGATTTAAAATAATAACTTTTTTATTTTAAAATATTTAAAATCCAAGAAAATATTTAAGTTCACCCATTAAAATCATTTCAAACTAACTTTTCATTATGTTTGAAAAATCATTACCTAAAGGGTTTTTAAAAGATCCAAAGATAATTTCATCTACATATATTTGGGCTATTAAAACTTCTTTTGAAATTGTTTTTATAAATAAAGTATGATATACGAGTCCTTTTATAAAGCCTTTAGAAATAATAAAGTTACTCAACCATTCATACCAAGATCTTGGAGCTTGTTTCAAACCATATAAAGCTTTCTATAATTTGAACACATGATTTGGAAAAAGTGGATTTGTAAAACCAAGGGGTTTTTCGACAAAAAAAATCCTTAATTATATAACCATTTAAGAATGCACTTTTGACATCCATTTGATGATGTTTAAAATCCAAGTGTGTTGTATAGGCAAGTAAGATCCTAACTGCCTCAAGTCTAGAAACTGTGGCAAAGGTCTCTTCATAATCAATTCCCTCTTCTTGCTTATATCCCTGTGAAACTAGTATAGATTTATTTCTAATTATATTTCCATCATCATCTACTTTATTTATAAACACCCATTTGGTTCCTATGGTCAAAGTATCCTTCAGTCTATTTACTAGTTTCCAAACTTTATTTCTTTCAAAATGAGAATCATTAGTATTTTTAGGTTCAAGTAGTGACACGAAAGCTTGATGTTCAACATGGTTTCTCAAGGAAGCTCTCATTTGTGTTCCTCTATCTAAATCTCCAACAACAGCATCTAAGGTATGATTCCTAAGGGTCCTGGTTGGTATAGAGAAGGTAGGAATTGATATTTTATATTGGCCAGGTTGATCTGGTTCACTATGGTTAGGATCTGAATAATTCCCAGAACTGGATGTTTTCACAGATTCCTTCACATGATGGTTTTAGGTTTTATCATTATTGTACAGATTGGAAATATCCTCTTCAATATTTTCTAGTGAGGTCTTGGGCTCATATGGATCTGATTCATCAAACTTGATGTGTACAGATTTCTCCACACATTTGGTTTTCTTATTAATGACTCTATAGGCTTTTCTTGATGTAGAATATCCAAGAAATATTCCTTCATCACTTTTAGAGGCAAATTTATCTAAATTATCTTTCGTGTTAAGAATATAAACTTTACATCCCAACACTTTAAAATAACCTAATTTGTGTTTCCTATTATTCCACAACTCGTAAAGAGTTTTCTTAAGGATGGGTCTGATTAAGACTCTATTTATTATGTAACAAGATGTATTAACATCTTCATCCCAGAAATAAATGATTAGATCATATTCATTAAGAATAGTCCAAGCGATTTCCTGTAAGGTTATATATATTCTTTCTACCACACCATTCTTTTGAGGTGTCCTAGAAGTAGAGAAGTTATTATTATATCCATTTGGTGAGAAAAAAGCTTCAAAATATTGATTTTGAAACTCATGTCTATGATCACTTCTTAAGGATTTAATCTTAAAACCATTGATATTTTCTACAGACCTAGCATACTTGGTAAAATGTGAACACGATTCACTTTTATGAGCTAGGAAAATGGTCTAGGTGTTCCTAGAGAAATCATCTACAAGAACATAAACATAGTGATTCCCATTGAGACTTGAAACTATAGATGTTCCAAACAAGTCCATGTGAACCAACTCGAGAGGTTGAGAAGTAGTTACTTCTTTTTTTGGATTGAAATATATTTTATGTTGCTTTCTTTTTAACAAGGATTACAGACCTTATTGTCCGGAAACTCTAATTTGGGTAAGCCTATAAATAATCCTTTTCTAGTTAAATTTCTAAGAGAGAGTGTGTTGCAATGTCCTACTCTTTTATGACATATCCAATATTCTTTTTGAAAGGCATTTAGACAAGAGACATTATGTGAGGCTAGTGTGTCTAGATTTATAGCATATACATTATCATTTCTAAAAGCAGTAAATACTAAATTATTCTTCGCATCAATAACATGGCATGAATAATTTTTAAATTTAACATTAAATCCATCATCACATAATTGAGATATGTTGAGAAGGTTATAATTTAATCCATCAACATACAGTACTTTAGAAATTGAAATAGAGTTATGGTTACCAATATGGCCTAGGCCGATGATTTTTACTTTACCATTGTCACCAAATGTTACATGTCCTCCATCAATCTTGATAAGACTTTTAAATCTTGAAAATCCCCCTTTCACATGTCTTAAACAACCATTTTCCAAGTACCATATCTTTTTATAGGAGCTATTTAGGCAGTTTACCTAGAAAATAGTTTATCCAAGAAACGACTTTGGTACCCATATTTTTCTGGGTCCACATACATTAGTAATATAAGCTTTAGGTACCCACAACTGTCTTATGGGTTTCCAATATTCATAATATAGAGTGTCTAAAAAATAAACTCTATTTGGTCCTGAAGAATTGGATACAATGAATGAATTTGTGGAACTGGATCTTGCATTACAATTCAGGTTTTTGAAAAAGGTAGTCGATTTTCTAGATTTGGTTGCAAAACGTGATTTAGATAAATTCCTTTTTCCGGGTTGATATCATATCCCAGAAGTACACTTAGGAGCAATTTTTTACCAAGAATTTGAGTAAGATTATTTTTTCCATTATTAAACTTTTCTTAGTCTTTCTTTAATTTCTCATTAGACATTTTTTACTCATTATATTCCTTGAGCAGTTGAGCATTTTTTTCTTTTTCAGTTATAAGTTTGGAATTTGCAGTCACACTAAAAGCATATTGTTTCTTCAACAATTTATATTTATCTTTCAAATCATTACATGTTTCTTCTAACATATTTCAATATTCTAATAATTCATCTTTTTTCATATTCTTAGAATCACTTTCAGAATAATAAGAATTATGTAAAGGAGAGTCTAAGGTTACCTCAGTTGTGTTTTTCCTAAAACACATATTAGCCATATCATCATTCTCATTCTGAGAAGATCCAGATTCACTTGAGCTATCCTCGGAGGCACTCCATGTGGACTTCATTAGTTTATTATACCTTCTATCCTTATTTTAATACTTTTTCTTGTATTTCATCTTTGGACAGTCAGTATTGACATGTCCTTTCCTTTTATATTCATTGAAAATGATCTCTTATGATTTCTCATTTTTCTTCCAATCCTTTTTCCAATTTCCCTTATTATCATACTTGCCTTTATAATTGGTCATTTTTAATAACTTTTTTTCCTATATAATTTCATGAATCGCCTAGCCAACTAGGATATTTATTCATCATTATCTAAAGATACTTAATCACTACTTGTGCTTTCAATAGCAACTTGAACTTTCTTTTTTTCTTTAATTTTAGAAGCAGTTGTCTTGAAGGCTACAGAATTTCATTTTGGTTCATCCTCTTCTTGATTTACCATTAATTACTCTTCATACATCATTAATTTTCCAATCAATTTGTTTACTGGCATCTTATCAATATCAGACGATTCTCTAATGGACACTTACATTCCACATCATTGTTCTGGTAAGAATCATAGAATCAGCATGATATGATCTTTGTCTATTACTTATCTTCCTAAAGAAATCATGGTATTCACAATTTTATTGAACCTAAGATACATATCAGAAATTAACTCATCAGGATTCATTCCGAGGTTGTCATATTTAATAGTATAAATATTTAACCGCATTTCTTTAACATTAGATGTTCCTTCATGAGAAATAGATAGAGTGATCCAAATTTCATGTGTAGTTTTACAAGCAGAGATACGGTTAAACTCTTAATCTCCTAGTGAACAATATAGAGCATTAATTTCTTTACAATTATTTTTATAGGTAGTCTTGGTAGATTCATTCCAAGTGTTTCTAGCAGTTTCAGGAATTTCATATTTATTTTCAATAGCAGTCCATATTTCCAATCCCATGCTTTCCAGATGTGTTTTCATTTTAAGCTACCACTGAGTATAATTAGTTCTATTGAAGAAAGGTGGTATATTGGTTGCAGCCCTTCTAATCTATTTTCCATGATAATGATTTTAGTAGAATTTCAAAGAGATGAAATTTTAAAAATAAATGAAATTTTGAGATCTTTTAAATACAACTATAATCATAGTTGACAAGAATTAGAAACTGACAATAACTTTTAATTCCTCTAATACCAAATTTTGGTCGAAGTAGATGACTCAAGAGGGGGTGAATTGAGTGTCTATAAAAAATTATGTTAAAAACTATTTCTTTAAAATAGAATTCCCCTATTAAAATAATAATCAAATTTAGTTTGTAGTGAATTTATAAAATTTCTAAAAGTTTAGTTAGTTTCTCAGAAGATTGATTAGTTTTCAGTTTTAACAATCGAAGAATAACAAAACTATTGAAGCTAATATACTGATTCAAAAAAATATAAACACTTTCTAAACTAACTATCAAAGTTCAGTTTATCTTAATGTGAGAAAATACAAAACAGATAAAAAAATATAAGACAAACAGCAGAACGGTTAAAATAAGAGGTTCAGTCTCAAGCTGAGACTTAGTCCTCTTCACTTTGTGATCACCTACCACCAAGAAGTTTATATTAATAAACATTTTTTCCACACCCTAGATCAGGGTTTACAATAGCTCACAGGGTTTTCCAGGTCACACTTGACCTCTACCACTGTTATTCGTGGGAAAAACTATCAAACAGATCACACATGATCTCTTCCACAATTCTGCGTGGGATACAAGAGTAGAAAGGGATCGAGAGTGAGGATATTTTGATATCCTCCAGTTATGCTCAGGATACAGTGTGTGTGATACAAACAGATATACACACTCCTCAAATATTAACCACAAGATTACAATAGAGTTATGAAAGAATAATAGGGTTTAGAAATTGTTGTGTGTTGTGCAGTAAAGCTCTGGACTCAATAGATGTGGAGAAAATTGTATTCGAGCCCTCTTCTGAAAGTTGGCTCTAAAACAGAGTATCATAGTCTCCGTAATATAGCTTCTAGGTGTGAAATGTTTCAGCTATGTTATTTCAGGATGTTCATCGAGCTTCAGCAGGATGTAGCTTGTAATATTAAACTTCTTGAATACTCAAACTTTGAGTTCATCTATTTTCAATATCTTGCATATTCTCATAGCCATCCTTTTTGTTTTTTCTAGCATGTTTAGAGTCTCTCTTTTTAGGTTGAGCTTATAATCCTTTTATACTTCAAGGTCCAGTAGGCATGAAGATCACCCCACATGCATGTACCTCATAATGTCTATGGATAGTCCTAAAAACAACATTAAATAATGTCAGAAACATTAATTTGTCAAAATATGACTGTTAGAAATAAATTCAAATTAATAAATTTGAAACAGTTATTTATAATTATCGGTGATTCATTTGCATCAGTTTTTCATCTTTGATTTTTTAATATCATCTTGTCATATTTGGTATGTCATCTTTAGTTTATCAATATTGGTATGTCGTCTTTGATCTATCATCTTTGGTTTTTCAATATCAGTGTGTCATCTTCGGTTTGTCGAACATCGGTTTGTCGAATATCAGTGTGTAGAACATCATTGTGTCAAACATCGGTGTTTCAAACATCGGTGTGTCGAACATCGTCATGTCAAACATCGGTGTGTTGAACATAGGTGTATCGAACATCGTCGTATCAAACATCGGTGTGTCGAACATCGGTGTGTCGAACATCAGTGTGTCGAACATCATTTCTTTTCCATGAAATCTAAAAAACCTATGAAGAGTCTTTCTTACACATGACTAAGTGACATCCAAAAATGCATGTAAAAATACCCTTTTAAACACATGGATTTATAAATATAAGTTATTTCCTTATTAAAGTATATTGTTTTGTATAAAATAATTGATTTACTTAGAGATATTAAATGGCATGAAATAGTAGAATCTGTAGATTGACATTATTTGTGATTATGAAAACTACAATAACGTAGAGGGTCCAACACCCCCTACATTACAAGTGTATTACATGAAGGGAATATTTTCTAAAATATTAAATTCATAAATCATTTTAAGACACATTATATAATGATATGGTGAGAATCTTAGTGATCTCCTAAATAACAAGAAACTTATCTACAATTTTACCGATAATATCACTTATATAGAATGTAAATTGATAGAAATTAATAATAATTTAATAAAAATTGCACTCCCCATCCAAAAAATGATATTTTAGATGGATATAATTTATATTGTCATTTTATTTTAATATTTATATAGTTAGAAAAACCTTCGTAGAATGAGTTGAATTATATCATTTCAATTCACCCATATCCTCCTGAAAATATTACAAAAAAACATGGTTCAATATTCTATGGGAAGGAAGACTAAATGTTGGTTAAACTACTTCTAAAAGGTATTAAACTCATAATTTTCAACAAACATAAATGGAATTTCACCCTCAATAAATATCCTACAAAGCCTCCCTATATATATCTTGATAAAAACAAGATATTGAACCTCCACTAGACTATTTATTTTCAATAATTCAAGAAAGATTATTTTGTTTCAAGCCACCTCCATATTTAAAATTACATTGGTAACACCAACAGAAATGAGTATTCTATTTTTTGGTTCCTTTTAAAAAATTTAATTGAAAATTATTTGAATAATAATTGAAAAATACTCTCAATTTACCTTATACATCTCTATGATTGTAAATTGATCCAAAACATCAAATATCATTCTCTTAGAAGTAAATGCAGAAATAGGGGTTATAGATGATTTACCATAAGAGATAATATTTTCATCATTAAACTCTTTAGGGTTATAATGGTTGTGTGCATGAACCCAAAAAACTATCATATATTCTCCAACTCACATTATTTGTTTCATACATATACACTAAAAAATTATTCAATTATATTATATAAAAAAGTTATAATTTCATGTCATTAAACATCCATGATACTTTCTATATCATGAAAAAAACTCATGTAAATAATAATGCATTATCACCATTAAAATTGCTTAAATGAATTAGATATCATACCCAAATCATATTTCTTGATACTAGATACATTATCAATAAGATAGTGAGATAAAAAATAGGATAAACACTAACATAAAGGGATGGAATAAAGATCCTAGAAAATAGTAATTGATCGATATAAAAATAATAAATCTTGAGTCTAATTACCTAAAGATATTGTGTTCCCAATGAAATAAATTTATTGGAGTTTTCAGTGTTAGAGATTGTGATTTTTAGATAGGTTGGATTAGAGAGGTTACTAGACAAATGAAATAATGCCCCTACTTATAGCTGGATCTGGTATTTTTAATTCAAAGATTAGGTGTGAGGTAGGGATGATTTTATAATTGGTCAGAACTAGTTAGGAGTAGATATTTAGAATGATAGAGGGATCATGAACTGATCTTAAAAATAATATGGGTATTGGAATGGTTTTTGGGGTTGGAATGAGGGTGTTAATGGGGTATCATATAAAAAGGGAATAGATAGGATGGAATGTATAAGGGATATGGTAGTGGAATGGGGATTAGAGAATCAGGATAGGGGATGGAGGGTATGGAACATATGATCTAGGGGGGTTAAGGAATCATGAGTATTTTTTTTGAGTTAGAGTGGGGCATGGGGATGGGATGGGTAGATTATAATTAATAAAATTATTTCTTTAGTGTAAAATTTTTTAAATACAAGAAATTATATTAAAATATATGTTTTTAAAGTAAAAAAATATAGTTTTTTAAATTAAAATATTTTTATTTTTAAATTGGTATAGTTTATTTTAACATGTGTGGCCTCTTTTGGATCCTAAAAAAACTAGAAACCATGAGGTTTTGTTAATCCACACAATAAACCGAACCATAATAAAAACACTATTTTAGTTAGATTTGGTCTGGTGTGTGGTTTGGTCTGGTTTGGGTGTTTTTTTTCCCAAACCTACCTCTATTTCACTCACCTTTTCCACTAAAAGGTTATTTAGTTATTTTTTCAAAACAAAAACATTCACAATTTTAAAATTATTCATAGTCAAATGATTCCAAAAATAAATACTTATAGATTCTTTAAATGTGTTTCTCAATTATATGTCTATGTTGACAATGCCAAAGGTAGGTGGGATTATAATCAACAATGAACTTATTATTCTAAATTTTATAGATAGAATTTTCAATATCCAAAATGTATAAAACATTTACCAAATTATTTCTACCATAAAACTTTTCATTCATATATATATAACAAATCACATTCTTTATAATGAATGAAATTCTCTTATTATCTAAAAAAGATAATGAAATCAATTTTTTATTGTGGAAACATAATGATAGTTTTCTAATTCTAGAAATAATACACTAAGTATACTTAGATTATAATTTTTAACCTTCAATGTAGTAAATCTTTCCCCATTATAAACATATATATTTAATTCACCCTATTCTGATTCTATTTTTTCTCTGAGTCTATTTTTATTGACACAAATTTATAAATCTCACCCAGTGTTTAATACCATTGAGTTAGAGTTTGAGAAATTGTTCTCAATAACATTTACATTTGTATGATCAAAATGATTTTGTTTGATAACACTTATCAATATTATATATAATTATAGAATATATTTATAGATATTACCTATAATAAATCTCAAATTATTATATATTATACATTCCATAATCTATTAAAAATATATTTTTATGAACAAGTATCTTGTTTTATATCTTTTCATCAAGTACTTTAATGAAAGTAATCCTATAAAAATTGGTGACCCCAAACATCATATTAATTTTTTGATCCAAGACCCTTATTTGAATAATTTTGTTTTTTCTTTAGAATTTATCCCATCACATAGCTATTCAGGTAGGAAATAAAGTCAGTAATATAACATATATTCTTGGATAAATAAGGGGAAATCCCTTTTCCCAATCTATCATTTGGAAAAATTCGACTTTATTTCTTCGGCAACCTAATCTAATTAGGGTATACTGAGTAATTGTAACCCAAATAAATCTCTAATAATGGACACATAATCCTTTTAGGGTTACTATTCACTTACTTTCCTTATAAAATATAATCCAAATGCACCTAACTTTAGTGTGGATTTCATGGTCAGATGATCAAGGTCTTGACAACTTCATTTTTTGATGGAATCTCACACTTAGTATTTGATAGTTTTTCTCTTAAATTATTTCAAATTTAATATACATCATATGCATATTAAAGTTTAAAACTATTTAATCACATAAAATATTTATTATCTATTTTTTAATTTCTTTATATATGAAGGATTCAGATGATTTAGTTGTAGAATTCATATTCCATCCACCAATTTGGTCAAACCATATTAATTTTTTACTCATTACAAAATCCATATTTTGTGTTACACACACAAAAATAGAAGTTAAATGTGTTTTCACATATCAAAATTAATCTTACATATAAGGTACGTGAATGTTTTATGTAATGAATTATAATTATAATAAATTGATAATCCAAACATGAGTGAGATTAGAGCCATTGATAGCCAACCCCTTCATTTCTTTAAAAAGTCATAAGCCTCTAGAATAATAGGAAATATGATCGAAATCCCTACTATCATGAGGTATTTTACTCAAAATAGATTCAAATTCAATATAACTCTAATACTTAGTATATATATACTATACCCAATAACTAAATTAAATCAAATAACTTTAATTACAAACCAAGGTCAAGGTTGATGAAAACTAAATCTTATGTTATCATGGCTAGAATATAATTAATGGCTTAAATAAATTTTAATAATAAATTTATCACATAAATTAAAGCATAGATAATATCCACAATTTATAACTATCTTAGAAGCATGAATATTCATAAGTATTAAATAAATAAATAAAATATTTATTTTTCGAAAATGAGATATTGATATGAAAATTTTATATTAAATTTTGGAAAAAATATCCTATTTATAATGACTAACACTTATCATTTATAATAAATTTATAAATTATTAAAAAATAATAAAAAATATATTAAATTTAATCAATTTTTGGATTATATCATATATTATAACTCAAAATCCCATTTTTATTTGATTTTTGAAATATAATCCACTTTAAGGGATGAGTTGGAACCCATAGTTGCAAACCTATAACAGTATATAAACCAAAAAAAAGCCTCATAGAAGAAAAAAAACCAAGACTAACTAGATAAATAGACCCCCAAATAGTCACACTATACATTTAATTTAGATGAAATGTATTTGTACTTCCAATAAAGGTTGTTGATGTTAATATCAGGAAGATATCACAAGTTTTCATTTTATATATCTACTATGAAGTTACATACTGCCACAAAATCATCCACAGATAGTGGTTAAGAGATAAAATACAAAAAATAGAATATCATTTTGTTTGAGATACCATTATAAAATTTTTACACTCTGTCCCTATGGATATCTCGCATTATTAATTTTATCAAGGTCCTCTGATGACACATTAGAATCAATATACTATAACTCATTTAATTCTTTCACAATTTCCTTTTTAAATTTATCATGTGTTAATATCATCCTTTCATTGAATATTAAAGGAAATGATAATTCCCAAATCACATTACCTTATAAGTTAGGAATTTGGGCATTGATTCCATTTTTATATAGAAGTAGTTCTTAGTTAACCACCAAATTTATCTCCCTAGATACACCAATTTTACCAGGTTCATAAATTTATGTCTCTTTCATCCCCATCACTATTACTACCTCAGGTTTCATCAGCCCAGGAATCTTACCTATCAATCAATCCATTATAGTTATAGGTAGATTTTAATATTACGTGTCCCTGTTAGTTTTCAAAAATATGTAAACTAGTTAATTTCCAAAATCAAATTCACCCTTATTCCCATTTTTACTCCTATTTCTAAATGAAAATATTATTCCACCTAAACCACTTCTTCATAATTTGATATAGCCTGAGATAATTCCTTATAGATGTTGTCAAAATTATTGAAACCTAAATTTCCTTTACTTTTTAAGCTTATACCTCTTGCACCTATTCTATTTCTTTTCCATGCATGACTTCTTTAACTCCTTATATAATGTTTTGGTCTCAAGTACAAAGTGCATAACCTATTCAAAAAAATTTGGGTCGACCTGACCTTCAAGAACATTCAAGAGATGTTTTCTTGTAGCTTAAACACTCATATTATAGATAAATCTATGCCTTAGATTCAAGAATAGGGACATCAAGATCAGATCGCATCATAGAAAAAAATAGAAACAAGAGGCTCGCAATTTTTTTAAGATATTTTCACTAATCTCCATGATCGCATCCTTTGAATCATTACTAGAACCATAGACTGGAAAACACTTAGATATATTCCATTCAATAGCTAAAATATCCATTATAGTAGTGTTTGAGTTTTTCTTGATCATCAAGGGGATTTTCAAAGTATATGATTCGTGTTGGATCTTGTTCATTGAATCCACCATTTACCATGTCACAATTAATCTATCTTTGACATAATTGATAGGGGAATTATTAGTCATATGTATTTATTGAAACAAAAAAAGTATCCTTAAATTTAATTTATAAGGTAATTTAATGTTTCACACATATTGGGCAACACTTACATATTATATAACCCTTATGTTTTATTTCTATAGAAAAGGAAATAAACTTATATATAGAGTAACACATATATAAAAAAATTTATACCACAATGGAAAAAACTTTACATATGTGCTATTTCTTTTTTATATATATAGTATCCCATACATAATATTATCTATCAAGAAATTGAAAATTTTTATTTATGGGTTAACCCATATATAAGATTTTTTACAATGCAATGTGGAAAAAAATTATATGTGGTACATTTATTATGTATAGTTCGGTCATAATTAATGATATGCCTTATATCATAACTATGACTCAATACACTGATTTCAAGAAAAAATAGTATTAGTCATAGCCTATGATATCACATATCATATCTTATTACATAGAATAAAACTAAGGTTTTTTAGGGTATTTTACCTTGTGATACACACCAGTTGTATTCTATGACTAGGAAAAATTGAATTATGCTACATTATATCACAAATCCATGAGATCTAGCATCTTACATTTAGCCACATTTCCAACACTATAATATGGCCTAATGAATATTATAATCTGGATGTTAATTATAAAAATATTAAAGAATATGTTCATTCAATAATCAATTTATATCTAATACCACTTATGGTTTTTATAAGATTGTCATATCCTTGATATATCATCAATGAAATAATATATAGTAAATAACACGGAACATCATGCATACCTGAAATGCACCAAGATCCATTCCTAATGAAATAAAAAAGGAGTTTGGTTGACAGTAATCACCTAGAGAAAACCAATGGATTCTATCCTCTAAGGGGATATCATTAGCCACTAGAACCCTCATTCATAATATGTGGACCTAATGATCTCTTATAGTATGCTACCACCTTATCCATGAAGACAAAACAAGAACTAGTATGATAATACTATCAGATATGGTTTATCAGTATCATGTACCTCTAATAGGGGAATCATATCCCTTTATAGAGGCTCCCTTAATTCAATGAAGGTGTATGATTGTTGGATACTAACACTTAACAGTTGACATATATTACCGTAATATAAAACTATTCATATACAATCGTTTGAGTATTTCAATGATTTTGTGTAGACTTAAATAAATTAACACATTAATTCATAAACGAAGGAAACTATACTAGAGATGAGGAAGAATTTATTCACTCATTACCCATATCATAATCCTATCATAATCTATAATAAATGCATCTAATTCATTATATGAAATAAGTATATTGTAAGTTGTGGTATACAGCACATGCATATCATGGGTTATAACTTCGGTGATATCGTACAATATAATAACCTTATGTAAATTCATTTCCAACACATTATACTAGCTTCCCCTGGATTTATATGAAAATATCAATCAAACTATTAAACAAGATCTTATTCTATACTCCTGGATGCCATTGCATCAACTAATAAGATACTCTTTCTCAAAAACGATCTTCAACTACCTAAATATCGTATACAACAATAGCATGGAAGTCTACCTTATTCTCTTGACTCAATCTTTAGAATGATCAAAACATATAAGTAACCAATTCCTTAAATTTTTCTTCATCACATTTTATATAAGATCTTCAATTGAAAAATAAAATTAATATAATAACACCACATTGGTTTAACCTTCTTCTTCTACTTCAAGATCCTAAACACATATAATCTTTATATGTAGTATAAGTGTTTAACTTATTCCACCCTCTTCATTTATTCTTCCTAAAACATTATAAAATATGTGAATTTTTTGTTGATAATTTTAGTATTCCTTCTAATTCTACCTATATTCTTAGGATGAACTTCTATAGCACCTCATCGATTTCTCTCTGATACACACGATCTTTAAAAAATAATAGATTAGTATCTTCTCACACTTATCACACGCACCCTATTTCTCTTCTTATTCTATATTATATTCTCAATATAGGTTTCATTAATTTAATTCCTATAAAAAAATTATCTAAATCCAAATTAAAGAATAAAAATAATTATTTTAGAATTTTATATTTCATTATATATTCACATGGGTTTGTTCCTCGTGATCCTTAATCTATAGAAAATTCCCAACCAATCTCATGGGTCTATTTCCAATGATCCTAGAATAATTTTCTATAATTACCCACTATCATATCACTAATAATGTCAACAATATATTCTAGTAATTAATCCATATTTGATCTCAATTTGTGATTTTTAAATATTTATATTTTAAAATACATAATAATCGGACATAGATACTCTTAAATAATTATGATATAATTCTCTATGAGAATTGGCCAAATCTATTTTTAATAAAATCTAAACAAATTAACCACATCTTCATGTTTACATGAAATAAACCCTTGTTGTATGAACTTATTCTCCATGGTTCACAACTCTTCATCTCAAAATTCCTCTTGAATCATGATTTAATCTTCATGTCATCACAATATTTAAATCATTGATGATCAATATAAGAATATTTTGATTTATTTCTCCAAAAAACTAACATTTCTCAAAAAAATATTCTATAATAAGAAATATGAAATCTTACATATCAAAACAGTGATCTTAAAAACATTATGTATCCTCAGTAATATATTTTATATAGTCATAATAATCTTACGTAATCTATGTATAGTATTATATACTATCTATAATATGGTAAATATCAACTTAAAAATAATTTTTATAATCAGATTTACCACATGTATATCTAGTAAATTATTACATAACATTAAATAGATATTATGTATCATAGTTAAAGATTTTATTTTTTGAATCTCATTATGAACATCAAAATATACCATTCATATGAATAGGGATATGTTATGTATCAATAATAAATCCTTACATACCATCTAAAAGATGTTACATATCATAGTGAAACTCCCTATATTTATTACATATCATCTAGAGAATGATATGTATTAATAAAGCGTCACTTCCTCATCATTTATTCAACTCTTCTTCCTCAAATACTCTCAATTAAAGTGAAAAATTAATTATTAAATAAATTCATCAGCACTATTAACCATGTACTCAGTATCAGCTTCTTTAATCTTCACCATCATCTAACTAGGTCTTTCACTTCAAGAATAATTATTCATTCCTAAAACACTAGGATGAATCCTCAATATTATAATTCATATTAAGTCTTATTCAATCACATCCATATTCTCAAACTTATAAAGATTATGTAGTTAATAGTGATTGCATCAACCATCACAACATTTCATTTATTCCATATAATTCAAGAAAAAAGATCATCATATATAAATTCTACTTCTTTTGGTATGAATTTCCAATAAATTCAAGCAACAGTAACTTCATCTTTATTTCTCACGTCTACAAGATGGCCTCTGATTTTCCTTTTCCAACCAATGATTGGATATCTAGTTGTATATATACTTTTTTCTGTGTGTTTGTTTGTATGTATGTGTGTGTGTGTGTATTTGATCTTATTTTTTTAGTCCCCCACATGTTAGGTTATTTATTCTTACCCATACTATATTTTCTTTACCAGCTTCTTAATATCATCATCTCTTATTGAAAATATATGTAACACTCATAATCCATTGGAAACTTCAATAAAACCCTTTTTATTTGTTTTCAATGGTCATTTCAATTACCAATTAAGCTAAAGTATATATAATAAAATTTTAATTTCTCATTCATTTTGATAATAAATACAAAGGATTGATAGTAATAGAAATTTATACTCATGTCATGCTCCAAACATGACATAGACTTCATTTTGTCCCCATATTGAATGTAATACCTTATTCATTATGGTGACCCTACTTTTCTAACATTACTATTACATAATTTTAATGTTAAAAACATAAAAACATTAAAAAATGAGGATCTAAAGGTTTAGTGTCTTGGGAAAGCTAGAACCATACATAACTTTTTTGATATAAAACATAAGCATTATTTTAATTCCTTCTTCTCTATAGTTTTATTGGCCCTTGTATTCTCCTTGTACATGTAGTCGCCAGAGGATATACATAAAATTGGGTGATCTAAAATTCCAGTAATAGGATAGATATGAACCTGAAAAAAAATAACATGGGGTGAGTTTAATAATTATCATCATAACATAGTCCAGGGAACATAATCATGAGAGGAATCATTGATAAAATACTTGGAATGTGGCAATGCATAAAAAAGAATCATCATGTATTAGTGGTAAACTACCACCCATAGTTGTAAACAAATATAGCATCATGTTCATGTATATTTCACATTAACTTATGATATTCATTATGTTACCTAATTCGTCAGAGTGATATATAATTCCAAGTGCACCCATCAAATCATAACATTTTCATTACACTATAAAATTCTGGGTGCACCCGTGAAATCATAACATTTACATTACCATGCGTGACACATAGCACATATATAAATCATTGAAATTAAATAACCCATTTAAAGTAATGAGTTTAATTTCATAAATCATACATTCATAAACTTTGGTTTTCTAAATGAAATTGGGAATAACATACTTTATATAAGAATCATAAGCCTTGAGTTAGAAGTAAAAGGTGTGTTTTAAAAGGATAGTTCTGTTAGAAAACATTGTGTTTTTCATAAAATCTAGTATAAAACATTTATATCCTAGAAAAGATAATATAATGATGAATAAATTATTTTTATGGAATAATCATACTGAAACTGGGGTGAAAGAGGGAAAATCCAAAGAAAGGGAGTTGGGTTCAAGGATTCCCCTTACATTTTCTCGGAAAGCTTCCTTCGTGCTAATATCTTATATATTAACATTAGATTAATTAATTATAAATTAAAGAACCATTTAAACATGAATAGTATTCATTATGGTTTTATTGTGTTATTTTATAGTCCTTCTTATGAGTTATATAGTTTAACTTTATTGTTCGGTAGCATTCATTTTCATGGTTTTCATGATCGGTTTGTTTGTATACATGAATGGATGTTTTTTTAAAATGAGGAAGAATATACAGAATTGTTATTATATGTTATTAATGATCCTATAAAAACTTAAATGATCTTAAAAATATTTTCTTATTGACCATGGTGTTGATTCATTAGATAAAAGTTAATGATGGTCATTTTAGGTTAATTTTAGCGGTTTATCGATCACAATGAACTCATTTTGTTTTATCATTTAGTATTATGAGTATAAGTTATTTCCAGAACATAAAATGGTTTATAAAATAAAATTTAAATTCTGTTTTAAACCATTCAATGATCTTATTAATAGTATTGAATATGTTTAAGGAAAATGAATTTCTATCGCCCATGATGTCGGTAAATTGACACATCACAGGCGATGATTTCATTTTTAAGATAAAAGAGAGGGAGATGAGTTTAATGATGAATATTCCATTAACATGATATAATTAAAGTATATGTAAGGTAATGGATTTATCATTCCATTTTGATGAAGGGAGGAGAGGATAGTTTAATAAAAGAAATTGAAATTGAAAGGAAATTAAAAGAAAATGAGAGAGGATTTACCACTTGAATTCAACTTTAAGATCCTCTTCATGGCACCTAGGCTTTGTATTTTGATGATACCAAGAGATCCTAGACTTGGTTAAGGGTTAGGGAAGAGTATTGGGTAGAATGTAGCAATGTATCAAAGATTGAGAGGGATGAGGAGAAGAGGGTGTGAGGGGTGGTATTAATAGTGGATGAGAGGGGTGTGTTCTTATTATTTTAATCATTGGTTTTTTATTTTTCTCAAGACAAGAAATAGTGAGGATTATTGTCACTAAATACAGTAATTGGTGAAAGTTAGTTTTAAAAAGAGGTTACTTACATCATCCATGACTGAATCAAGACTCAAAAATTTAGGTTTTTAACATATATCCTAAATTATCATATTTTACTATTTACCAAAAATCAAGTAATTCAAAAAAATAAAAAAAAATTCACTCTAACCATTTTTTGACATGTAGATTTCAAAAACGAACATGATTTTATGAAAATAATTTTCTAAATATTATTTATTTAATTCTTAATTAAAATCATCATTTACTTTGAAAATATATATTTTAAAATAATAATTGATTTTATAACACTTTTAAAAATTACATAAGGTCTCTTAAATTTATCTTAAAATCATAAGACACCAAAATATTAATTTATGAATAAATTTTATGAAAATTAATTTTCTTTAAAAATATTTAATTAATCGTAAAATTGTAATTAAATATTTATGATGTATAAAAATACCATCACTTAATTAATAATTTTTAAAATATTTATTTACCTATACTATGATATAATTATATCATATTGTCTCTTATAAGATGGTTAAATTTTATTTATACTATCATTTGTATGATTACTATTCACATAGCTGATTTACTATTCATAAGGGTCGTGTTAATATTCATAATTGTAACATTACTATTCATAAGGGTAAGTTACTATTCACCATAAATTAAGTTTTTCCTATCAACATCCAAATGTCATACTGATCACAATTGTGTATGTCATATTTTTGAAATTCAAATCATAGAAGTGGAAAAATTATGTTTAATGACTATTCTATAAAGGTCACATCGTATTTAATAGTTCATTTAAGAATGATGTGGCATTGTGTTTCCAAATGTGATTTTATGTGACATAATTATAAGAAGGTAATTCCTATTGATAAAATTTGGGTCATTTCATTCTTCCCCCCTTTTGAAATTTCTCCCTCAAAATTTCTTTTTACATTAACTGGTGAGGGTACTTCTCCTTCATCACCTCCTCCAGTCCCCAAGTTGCATCTTCATACATATGGTTAATCCAAAACACTTTGATAAGGTGGGTTTTCTTATTGCATAGAACCTTATCTATTTATTCTATTTGATTTACTAGCTTCTTCTCATAAGAGAGATCATCTTCCAGTTGTACCCCCTTTGAGTTTAGTACATGTCTGGGATCTGGTATGTACGTACTCAAGAGTGATATGTGGAGGACATCATGAACTTGATCCATATTAGTTGGAAGTTCAAGTTTATAGGCCACAGATCCTATGCGATCAAGGATCTCAAAGGGGCCAATGTTCCTTGGGATTAGCTTCTTTTTCTTTCCAAACCTCATAACACTCTTCCATGGTGATATTTGTAGGAAGACTTTATCTCCAACGTCGAACTCCAAGTCTCTTTGATGGTTCTCAACATCGAAATTTTACTGACTCTGAGAAATTTTGATATGATTCTGGATGGATTGAACCTTCTCTTTCATCTTATGATCAGGTATAAGTAGTTTTCTTTCGCCAGCTTTATCCTAATAGGTTGGATTTCTACATTGCTTTCCATATAGAACCTCATACGGAGCCATCTCAATACTCAAGTGGAATCTATTGTTGTATGGGAACTCAACCAATGGGAAATTCTGATCCCATATTCCTTTTAATTCTACAGAGTATTATCTTATAATATCTTCGAGCATTTGAATAGTCCTTTCAGATTGGTCATCGGTGTGGGGTAGATAGGTCATGCTGAAATTCAATTCAGTACTCAAGGAATATGGAAGACTCCTCCAGAATTTAGATATGAACCTTGGATCACAATCAGAGATAATCTGGAGTGTAACTCTATGTAGTCTCACCACTTCCTTCATATATATCATTGCAAGTTGTTTAAGTGAGAGATCTTCCAGAATAGTGATAAAGTGGGTAGTTTTGGTGAGTCGATCCACCACAACCCATATTTCATTATTTTATTTGGATGTATTTGGGAGACCAGTGACAAATGGTGAAATTATCCCATTTATATATGGTTATAGGTAATGGTTGCATCATCCCTTTATACTTATGTTTCTCTTCTTTAACTTGATGACATATCAAACACCTTGAGATATATTCTTTAATCTTTTTCTTCATGTTATCCCACCCGAAGTGTTCTCAGAGATCACAGTACATCTTGATACTCCCAGGATGTATAGAGAAAGTTTATCTATGTGCATTTTTGAATAGCTCCTTCTTTATCTAATATTATGAAGGCACACAGAGCCTCATTCCAAACCAATTTACACCATTATCATAGATCTGAAACTCTTTTAGCTTCCCTTCCTTTACTACATTCACTTACTTTTGAAAATCTAGATCATCCCTTTGGGCCTCCTTAATCTTATCATATATGTATGGTTGGTAAATCATTTGGTAAATGTATAATTTATTCCCTACCATCATGATTTCCAAATCAATCATTTGCAAGTCCATGAAGATATGGTCTTTTTCAATCCATAACATGGATAGAGTAACATGTTCTTTTCTTCTTAGAGTGTTTACTACCTTGTTTTCCTTTATATGATGATAGTGAATGGAGAAATTGTTGTCTATAATTTTCTATAACCATCTCCTTTGATGTATGTTGATCTCATTTTGTGTGATTATATACTTTAGGCTCTTTTCATTAGTATATATGTCACACTTCTCAGAATAAATGTAGTGCTGCCAGATTTTCAATGCAAAAATCACAATTGTTATCTCTATATCATGTATGGGGTAGTTTTTCTCAAGGATATTCAACTGTCATTAGGTTTAGGATATCAAATTTTCATTTTTCATGAGTACAAAACCCACTCCTTTCTTCTAATCGTAACTGTATATCACAAAACTTTCTCCACATTTCGTTAATGTGAGTATTACTGAAGTGATAAGACTTTTCTTTAGCTCTTTTAATTTTTCCTCACACTCTTTTATCCATACATAATGTACCCCTTTCCTTGTTAACTTAGTCAGTGGGTTTGAAAATTTTGAGAAATTTCTCACAAAACATCGATAATACCCTGCTATGCCAAGAAAACTATGGATTTCTGTGACACTAGACGGTTAGGGCCATTCCTCAATTGCCTTTATTTTTGAAGGGTCCATATAAATTCCCTCACAAGTGATCACATGTCCCAATAATGTGACTTTTTTCATCCAAAAGTCACAATTTATTAACATGGTGTTCAACTTATCCTTCATCAATTTCACCAACACAAGTCTTAGATGTTATTAAAGATCTTACTTTCTCTTAGAGTAGATGATAATATCATCGATAACCATTACTACATTTTTTTTGAGATAATTTCTAAAGACTCTATTCATCAAATCCATGAATATTACAGGGTAATTAGTAATTTTTTAAGGGAATCACCAAAAACTCATAGTGCCCATACCTTGTATGGAAGGAATTATTTTGAACATCTCATTTCTTCAACTTTAGCTGATGATATCTAGAATGGAGATCCACTATTTAAAATTACTAAGACCCTCTTAGAAGATCAAACAAGCCTATAATCCTTGGAATATGATACTTTTTATTTTTGGTGATCTTGTTGAGTTCCCAAAAATAGATACATATCCACATTGATCAATCCTTCTTCTTTACAAAGAGTACTGGCACACCCTATGGTGATGCACTAGGGCATATGAACCATTTTTTCAAATGCTCTTGTATATTCTTCTTTAACTCCTCCAGTTTTATAGGAACTATCCTATATGGACACTTGGGATACGAGTAGCTTATGGTATGAGTTATATTGATAAGTCTACCTCATGATCCGAGCATAGTCTATTTAACTCTTCAAGAAATAGATCATTTTATTCCCTCGTAATGGGTGCTTCCCATAGGTTGATATCTTCCTTTGACTCAACCATTTGAGTGAGGTGTTCTTCTTCACATGGAATTAACAACCACACCATTGAATTATTTTTCAGAGGAGATTCATGATCTTACGTGTATTTAAATAGGATCATGGGATGGTTTAGAATATGAAAAGATATTTCCTTTTCCTAATAGTCTATATTTACTCTATATAACAAGATCCAATCCATTCTGAGTATAGCATCAAATTACACCAAGGGAAGTATCATGATATTTGCTGGAAGAATCTTCCCACATACACCAATAGGGGAGAGTCCAACACTTTGGTTGCAATGATTTCACCCCTAGGTTTTTTTATATATATCTCTACTTTCAGGTTCTAGCTATTCGATTTAATAGTTTTGAAAATCTTGCAAGATATAAAGGAATGCATAGGACTAGAATCAAATAATACTTTTTCCATTTTTGAATGAATAGTAAGTGTACCTTGTATGACTTGGTTTTCTTGATCTACTTCCACAGTTGCAATGGAATAATCCTTCCTTTGAACCATTGGTTTCAGTGGCTAATGATGTTGATTACCCTCAAGAACATCAGGTTCAGTGCACTGGATTTCATAGTGCCCTTGATCCCTAAAGTTTTAGAATTGGACCATGGGTGGTGATCTTCTTTCCTCTACCATATTGTCCTACTTTCTCAGGTATTTTTAGAATTCATGACCTTGGTGGTCTTATCTCGCACACTTGAAGAATTTTCTTGTCCCTTTGAGGTAGTTCCCATGATGCTTCTTCCCATAATTTTGACACATGGTTGGTTGAGTTTTCTTTCCACCTTTTTCATTAGATACACCAACTTGAAACTCAATATTTAATTTCTTATCACCATATCCATGAGAACATTATCCAATCTCCATATCCACTTTGAGAGCGCATTGAATAACTTCTTTATAACTCCCAAATTCTCAAATTTCAAGATCCTTGTAAAGGCATGGTTTTAAACCACTAAATTATCTATCAATTTTTCTATCATTGTTGATAAAAAACCTGAACTGTACTCTGTACGCCTTGTGAAATTTACTTTTTAGGCCTTGAAAAATTATTCTTCCTTTTTCATCAACTCTATGAATTATCTCTCCATATTAGTTTTATGATTCTGAGGGAAATACTTGTTAGGAAAAAATATCTTAAAGTATTCCCACTCCAACTATTCTATTTGGTCCCTTAGCTTTGTGTTCTTAATCAAAGCACGCTATTGATCAGCCTCTTCATCTAGATGATAAAAAACCAGATTCACCTTATCCATCTTAGAATAGTGAAGAGCATAAAATATCTTCTCCATCGAGTTGACCCACAATTCTATGACTAGTGGATCAGAAGATCGACTAAAAGTTGGTGCTCATTGTCACATAAAACACTCGATAGATAGTTATTCCATTTTAGTGAAGGAGGTCATTCCAAATTATTCCAGTTATTGTTTATAACCTGATATGGGTAGGCATCACCATGAAATTTTGAACTCCACATCCCAAATCATTAGGGATGTCATTTAGGCAATAACTGCATTGTCCCCCACATGTGTTGTTGTCCTAGTTTCTCCCAGTTTCCACCATTTTCTAAAATAGAAAAGGTTAGAAAAAAACATAAGTCAACAACTCATCAATAATGTATCCTTTTTTTAAAATTAACTCTAAAGGCATATGTTATGGTATCCCTAGAAAATATTCTTTTATTCTTAAATATACATTGTCTCTTATTATATGTTTTACTAAGGTTCTCAAGTCGTAATTCCCAAATTAGCAAAATTGACCACTGATACCAACTATAGCGACCATGTTTTCATACATTACTATTGCATCATTTTAATGGTAAATAACATAAAAACATTACACAATTAGGATCCAAATGTTTAGTGTCTTGGGAAAACCAAGACTATAATTAACTTTTACGACATAAAACATAAACATTTTTTTAATTCCTTCTTCTCCAGATTATTATTGGCCCTTGGATTCTCCTTATTATAAGTAGTCACCTAAGGATATACATAAAAAAGGAGTAAGAAAAAATCCTAATAAGATGATAGATAATAAAATGAAACAAAATAACATGGGGTGAGAATAATAATTATCATCATAACATAGGCATAGGATAATAATCATGAGAGGAAGAATTAATAAAAGATTTGGAATGCTGATATTGAAAAAAAAAATGAAACATCATGTCTTAGTGGTCAACGACCACACATATTTGTGAAAAAATCTAGCATCATGTTCATGCATATTTCACTTTAACTCATGAGATTCATCACATTACCCAATTAATTAGAACTCTATATAATTCTGGGTGCACCCATCACATCATAACATTTACATTATCATACATTACACATAGAACATATATCAATATTAAAAAAATCCATTGAAATAAATGGGTTTCATTTAATAAATCATACAATCATAAACTTTGGTTTCCAAAATTATATAGGGAACAACATACTTCATATAAGAATCATCAACCTTGACTTAGAAGTAAAAGTCGTGTTTTGAAAGAAGAGTTCTTTTCGAAAACATTGTGTTTATCATAAACTCATGTAGAAAAAATTTATATCCCTGACTAGATAAGATAATGATTAAGAAATTATTTTTAAGTAATAACTATTCTGAAAATGTTTAAAAGAGGGAAACCCCAAAGAAAGAGATTTGGGGTCAAGAATTCCTCTTACATTTTGTCTGAATGCTTCCATCATGTTAATATCCTATATAATCACACTAGATTAATTAATTAGAAATTATAGAACCCTTTATACATGAATATGATTCATTACAGTTTTATTATTTTATTTTATAGTTCTTTAGATGAGTTATAGAGTTTAATGTCATCTTTTAGTAGAATTCATTTTTATGGGTTTCATGGTCGGTTCATTTGTATACATGAAGGGAAGTTTGTTTAAAATGAGGATGAATAAAAAGAATTGTTATTATATTTTATTAATATTCCTCTATAAGATTAAATTATCTTAAAAGGATTTGGTTATATACCACAAGGATGATTTGTTAGATAAATTTTAATGATGATCATTTTAGGTTAATTTTGGGGTTTTTTTATCACAACCAACTCATTTTGTTTTATCATTTAGTATTATGAGTATAAGTTATTTACAGAACATTAAAGGGTTATAATATACAATTTAAATTCTATTTTAAACTATTTAATGGTCTTATTAACATCCTTGAATATGTTTAAAGAATATGAAATTGTATCACCCATGATGTCGGGAAATTGACACATCATCGACAATGATTTTATTTTTATGATAAAAGAAAGGGAGGGATGAGTTTAATGTTGGATATTCAATTAACATGATATAATTCCATTATATATAAGGTAATGGAGTTATCATTTAATTTGGATGAAGGGGGTGAGGATATAATAAGAAAAACAAATTTAAATTAAAAGGAAATTAAAAGAAAAAGAGTGAGGATTTACCTCTTGATTCTCCTTTTGAGATCCTCCTCAAAGAACCTAGTCATTTTATTTTGATGAGACCAATATCAACTAGGATTGGGTAAGGGACTAGGAAATTTTATTGGGAATAATATAGTAAAGTCTCAAAGATTGAGAGGTGTGAGGAGAAGAGGGTGTGAGGGGTGGTATTTATAGTGGAGGAGAATGGTGTTTTCTTATTATTTCAATCATTAGTTTGTTATTTTTCTCAAGATAGAAATAGTGAGGATTTTAGTGATCAAATATATTAACTAGTGCATGTGAGTTTGAAACAAAGTTCACTTACATCATCCATGACTCAATAATGAATCAAAAATTCCAGTCTTTAGCATTTATCATAAATTATCATATTTTACTATTCACTAAAAATTCAAGTAATTCTGCAAAAAAAACCAAAAAATTACTCAAACAATTTTTCGATGTTTAGAATTCCAAAATTAACTACATTTGAAGAAAATAATTTTATAAATATGATTAATTTAATTTTTAATTAAAATTATCATTAACTTGGAAAATACAGATTTTAAAATTATAACTAATTTTATAACACCTTGAAATATTACTTAAGGTCTCATAAAATTATCTTAAAATTATAAGACACCAAAATATTAATTTATGATTAAATTTTATGAAAATAAATTTTATATAAAATTACTAAATTGATCATAAAATTCTAATTAAATATTTATGATTTATAAAAAATTTGACAATTAATTAATAATTTTAAAATATTTATTTACATATAATATGATATTATTTTATAATATTTTCTCTTATAATATACATAAGATTTATTTATACAATCATTGGTATGATTATTATTCACTTAAAAGATATAATATTTATAAGGATTATATTACTATTCATAAGGGTAATATTACAATTCATAATGGTAAGTTACTATTTACCAAAAATTAAGATTGTCCTATAAAACTCAAAATATATTACTGGTCGCAACTGTGTATGTTAGATATTTGAAATTCAAATCCCAGAAGTGGAAAAAAAAATTTTAACAGCTAGTATATAAAGGTAACATAGTATTTAGTAGTTCATTTAAGAATGATGTGGCATTTTGTTTTCTAATGTGATTTTATATGACATAATTATAAGAAGGGAATTTCAATTAATAAAAAATCGGGTTGTTACATTCACTTAAGATAAGGATGGAATCACATTTCTCAAATAAATTATCCATGAATTAATTAACCCTTACTTTTTCTAATATAGATCACTGTAGAAAAAAAGAGAGAGATACTAGTCGATGCCTCAAATTTTCCATGTCCTTCCCACTAGGAACCCCCCTTAGGCTTGTGGTAAAGACGAGGGTGGCCCCTAAATCCTAGCTCCAATAGGCCATGGGTTTGCGACTAGAACCGAGTATATAAATAAATAGAAGTAATTTCCCACATAAATCCTAGGGTCACATAAAGAGAAAAAATTTCAACACTATAACATAAATGAAAATTGATTCCCTATAGTGCATGTAATTCTATACAAGATAAAACTCCACAATAGAGTTCCAAAAATAGACTCTTATGGCAGTGACTCCAACCACATCTCCATGGCATGGGCTAAAAATATCCAACTCAATCTCCAAATACCTCCTAAAAACCTAGAAAAAAAGGATTTATATATATATTGGTGGAATACATGTATACTCAGTAGGATCCTTCTCAGGAAATATCATGAAAATGTAAAAGAAGTATACTAATGAATTATAGAAAAGATAGTAGAAAAAACTCACACTTATATCAGGTAAACTACCACCCATCCTCACCAATACACAATCACCCAATATCACATCTATGTACAATATAATAATAATTAAAGAATACAGAAATAATTTACCTCACAACCACTTCCCCACTGATTTATCACTCTATATTCCCAATAGAAAATATCATAGTTCTTGCATTCATTCCATATCCACATATACTCATAACTACATACCATACCATGAATGTAATAGAATCTACATTTAAACTACATATGAAATCATCCCACACACCATGACTACATATCACAGAATCAAAATTTCACCTCATATCCCCATCACGGTAGGGTTACATGAAAATAAAGGACATCAACCTTACTCCCTCCTCCTACCATGCATATCCCCTAACATGTATCTCATCCTATATTATATCATCATCACATCATCATCAATCTCAATCTAAATTTTGACCATCAAAACTCATGTATCATAAATTTAGGCCATGAAAATTGATACTATATTGAGAAGGGATAGTATGGAAAATAGAGTATTCGATCATATATTCCCTCACAAAGATTTATGTTTGGGTAAAACACCCAAAACCCAAAACATTTGGGTGTTAAAGTTTTTTGTGAATAAAATCACAAGAATTAAATAATAAATTACAGTCACACACAAATCCAACCAAAATATTCCCCACTATAGGATCATTACTATATCCCATAAACATCACCACATCAGGAATACTATTTACCAACAATCATTTCCACCACTACAACTCAACCAGAGCCAACCTTCCATAAAAAATAATCACCCAATCATTTAAAATTTTCCATTAATCATTCCATTACCCATTTCTAAGATTACTATTTTCTAGACACATTAAATCCATTATTCCATTCATTAACTATATTTAATGAAAATCCATTAAATAGTTATCACCCACATTTATCATATCTTCTAACCAATTATCTCAACTAGTATTTTTCTATTACAAACCACCTTTTCAAAATTCAATCCAATTTATTATTAAATTTTATTTTATTTATCATACCATATTAATTATTTTCAACCAGGTTTGATACCATTGGGTGAATATAACACATCATAAACCATCCTCCACTCAGAGTCATACCAATTGCCACAAATCCACACACTAAACATAACAAAATAGGCATAAAACCTACTAAAAATCCCATTCCAACAACCCCATTACTTCCATAAGAACACAACACCAAGTCCAGTCTAATCAAAACATCATAAAAAATATATTGGTAGAAAATACTAATTGTTTAATAAATAGAACACGTCTATAATTCTTTTTTTAAAACATGTATCTTATTAATTCAATTACTCATTTACGGGAAACATTTTCTAAATTCCATATCTAACACGCAAAAAATATTACCATATTTGGACATTTATCTTTTTATAAAATGTGTTGTTAATAGTTAATCATAACAAGAAATACATATTTCATTGAATAAATTAATAAGAAAAACATCAAATAAAATTCTCATCAGAAACATCAATCAAGGGTTATCAAAATATATAAATAACATGAATTTAAAAAAATCCCATGTGTTTCATGCTTTTCACTTTAGATTAAATAATATGGTTGTTATACTTAATAGTTTGATTCAAACCATACACCCATTTTAATGTAGTATCATTATAATTCAACAATTTACACAAAATAGTGAAGAGAAATCATGAATCCCCTACCTTGATTTGAATGTCACCAACTCACTATGAAAGAATAAAGAGAGGAG
The DNA here is from genome assembly GCA_963277665.1 of Viscum album. Lineage (NCBI taxonomy): Eukaryota > Viridiplantae > Streptophyta > Magnoliopsida > Santalales > Viscaceae > Viscum > Viscum album. The sequence continues at coordinate 875,515,082 of OY728153.1, read as the reverse complement.
GAAAGGTGATCTCAAATATGATATCTTATTGAGAAAACTTCAAGAAACTATGAAATATAAAACCCCATAAAACCATAACACCAAACCATAATTAGCTATATTTTTATCATTCCTAAGAGGAATCAGGAAAGAACCTATATGAAGATAAGGAAACTAACCTTAAATATAAAAAATAACAATCTCTCGAAATTAAGTTCCAAAACCAATTAAGGGGAATTAATGGGTCTCCGATAATATATCTCTAGTCATTTTAGGTTTAAAATAAATACAATTGTATTGAAATAGTGGTTAGAAACCTTATATTTACAAAAAAAATAAGACACAAAAATTGTGTATCAATTCTCCAAGTTGTTTCTTATTTTTAAATCCATGTCAACCCTCTTAATTAAATATTTGAATCAAGCGTGATAATTAACCTCACATGACAACATTTTACTTCAATAAAATATTGGATTGAATCTTCCGAGGTGAAGGAATTTATTTATGTTTCAATTTTATCAATTTTTATAGTTTTATGATCGATAATGGAATTATCCATCATAAAATATGACTTATGAAAATTTTGGAAAATGAGTAATTTCACTAAGGGGAAGAATCATACATAAGGGAAGAATTTACTTTTACATATCAAAATTCCAAAACTATGTATTATAGAGTGATTCTAAACTACTCTAATTCTATGAAAATTATCTTTAAAATTACTTTTATGTATGAATTATTGACTATTATATAGAAAAATATTACATTTATATATTAAAAAATTTCTCTTACATTTGAAAATTTGACAAATTTCTCAATGTGTATGGGTTATTTACAAGAGGGTAGGTCAATATAAAGTGGTAATTTTGTTTAAAAGGAAATAGGTAAAGGTGTTTTTCCTGACTGAGGAAATATGTATGTGTCATCTTAGACATGGAAAAAATCATTTAATACATAAGAATGTAAAATTACATTAAAACTCGATTTAGAAATACATAAACCTTCACCAACCAATGAAACTACTAGAAACCATATTTGGACACCTTCAACTACCAGGAAAAGACAAAGTAATGGTTTGGTAAAATAAAGACCCTTGCATCAGATACTTATCAAATGATTCTCATCCTCCAGAATAAAACCAACATGAAAATCAATAGTTACTAACAACCGAAGAACTCTGTGGGAGATACCTCTTGAATGAAAACAACACAGTTTCTAAATCATAATGTATCACCATAAAAAATAATCCCTAAAAAATCATTACAAATCAAACACATCATCATAAAACAGAACATGGTTAAAAATTGCTCATGATACTAAGTGTGTGTTGGTGACTCTGGTTCTCCTATTAATTAATCTAACCCAAAAGCCTCTATAAAACTAAAAGTGAGGGAATAAATTGTCCATAAATCACCTTCTCCCAATGATCATGAATCTTAATTGATAAGTTTACTAACTTTTCAGCATCCACTATATTCAACACACCCTAATCGATAACATGATAGTGATGAGGAATTTATCATAAAATCTCCCACACATGGAAAATTTCGTGGATCCAGCCCAACTACAGGGGAAGTTTTAACCGATATGAAACCTCATTTATATGCCCTAATACCTCAAAAATGCCAATAAAGTAATTATAATTCATACTTCCCTATCCAATCATTTTTTACATGATGAGTGGTTCCTATATGAATTCATGATATACATCCTTGAATTCTAGAGTTCTCATCCTTTGATTAGTATAAAACTTATAACAATACTAAACCATTTTAATCCATTCTCAAATAATTTAAACATTATTAGTCATTATCTTCTCTATATTTGGTCTAAGGAACACTGACTCCCCAACCTCAGTATAGAAAAATATATATTTATAAGTCTACCCATAAAATGACTCCAAAATTTTATTCTACTCTAGGATTGATTATTATTGTTATAAAAAATACTCAATCAAGGGTAGGTTCTTCACTCATGATCCACAAAAACATAATACATGTGCATAAAATACTTCTTCTATTTTCTCAATGATATACTCCATCAAATTATTTTTATAAGGATGGAAGGAAATTTTGAAGCATATTTGAGATCGAAGAGAATTTTAAAGACCTCCACAAACTCATGAGTAGAAAAAGGGTCATAACCATAGATAAAGTTCCATAGTACCCTATTAATCCTCTCCACCTCATTGACATATTCCAATCCTAGGGCATAGAAAAACAATTTTTCTATATTCCCTAAGTGTATCCTAGTGATTAACTCTATGAAGTCTCCCGAAGAGGTGTTCACACAAAACAGTTTTTCACCTTTAATTAGAGGGAAATGTGTAGGTTTTTGAATTAATTTGATTTTGGAATGGGATAAAAAATTTAATTAAGAATATGATTGAAAAAAATTGAAAAAAATAGATTGAAAACTATGATATGACAAGGTGGATTAGGTTTAGATCATTTTTATAATTGAAATTCTATCCTTGAGCTATTTTATTCAAAACTACTCTACTAAGTTTTTTAAAGTTAGATTTCACAATAATTTATTAACACTCATTTGGTAAAAAGGTGATAGTGAGTGAATAACTTACCAAGATCTCAGTTTTATATACCCTCCATCCATGTTCAAGATATTTGTATTAAATATCCTTAATTCACATGGGAAATACCCGACTAGGTCTTTTTTATCCCAAAAAATCAAAAACATTCACTACCCCTTTTACACATACTGACAATCGTCAATTACTTCAGCACAAAGCGTTGGTTTTTTTCATAGTGTATAATCAAAAACCTAGTAGAGGGAGATAATGATCACTGGCCAAAAAAAATCAATAATGGAATCAAAAATCAAATATGATCGCACTTGACCATAAAAACCGCTATAAGAATTTCAAAACAACATTACAGAAGAGAAATAGAATTTTTATTCAATAAAGTGAATGAACTCAAGCATTACAAAATAGAAAAAAAACAGTATCCAATAAATAAAATTTTTACCCGACTATGGAAATGTAATCGAGATGAATGAGGGAGAATAATACATTTCAAAACTATGAATGAGAAGAGAGAGAAAGGAAAAGAAGAAAATATCTTTAGGAGAATCGGTTCCCTGAATGTATGCTCTTATTTGGAATAATATATTTTCAAATTATCATATGGAACCTTTTATATGATTTTGGAAATTAAATTTCATATGTGCCCTCCATATTTCACATTAATTGGACTCACCTAGAAGAAGTTATGGAATTATTATTTACCATGTCTTTTTCTCGATGAAGGTTCCAAGAATCTTCCTTCAACGTATTTCATCCAAAGTCCACATTTATGATCTCATTACTCCATGAAATTTATTGGAATAAAATATATATGAGTCCAAGTTACATTCCATGTTTAATAACCTCAATTAGAGTTGTGTAGAATGATCTTTTCTTCTATTAAAGATGTAGGGTCCATAGTGTCTGCCCGAAAAACTTTTTAACTTTACTAATTTATTTAGCCCTCAAGATGGTTGAGTAACCTCTTGGTCTTGTAGAAAAAAATTCAAAAAAATTAAAAAAAAAATCATACAGAAAAATATTCACTCAAAGTTCATTACTTTCTTAAACATTATCCCCAAAGTACACCTGTGATAAAATTATGTCAAAATTACACATTTAACCAATTTTTACATTTTTTCTCAAAACACACCACAAATCAAAAATAGTCTATATAAGATCAAATTGATAGATTGGGAGGGTTTAAATATTTTAAATTAATATATAAAAGGATGAAAATATTAGCTCTATCACTCATTCATATACTACCTCACTAAATCATCTATAACAATTGACTTCTTGATTTCCAAGAAATTATCCAATTTCATTAATTGATCAAAAATCACTGGAATGTAATCACATACTCTTTGATATCAAGGGAAAATAATGATTAAATACATCATAAATTCCTCCCATATTCACTCAGGTAAATCTAATGGATATAATATATGACTAGGGACATGATAATCTACCTTCACTTACTAGAAGATCAAACATCCCTACAAAAACTCTTCCATTGACCACTTTAATTGTGGCCACAAAAACTAAACTCTTAGAGAAAGATAAATCTTATATATAGTATGATACAATTCTAAAGGTGAGATATGGTTCTCATGGAGAACCAAATCATACATTACTAATGAAAAAAACAATTTCAACCGAAAAAAAATCCAACATTGATCATCCCCCAACCATCCCTCAAGAGAATCACCATTGAAGATGTGATCTAGAATCACCTCCACCATTAAATCTCTCTACTTTAACTTCTATATTTACCGCATCAATGATGGTTTCACCATAATCTATTATAGTAAATCTCTACCATCATCCTTTTCTATATCGATATGTGTCACTCTAATATTCTTCATCACACTACAAGAATCCCCAAGTACCTTAACAACATCTCCCTATAAATTTATACATAGCTCATTAGAAACTATATCCCCTTTACCTAAGATATTGAAAATATCAATGGAATAATATTGTAGAAACCCCATACAACTTCAGTATCATATATTAAAATCCTACAGAATGAACATATACCTTAATATTTTGATATTTTTTAGGACCATAAATCATTCTCCAATATGTTAACACCTCCATAACTTCATAGAAAACACCACTAACTCCAAATCAAGATCATAGATAGAATAGTTATTCTCTTTAGGATGAAACTCCCTAGTCTCATATGAGATCACCACATTCTACTACATCAAGACTCAACCCAAAACAAGGTAATAAGATTTATAGAAAACATAAAATATAAATCTCTCCTTTAGAATATGAAGAATGGGATTAATGATCATCTTATCCCTCTAGTTGTTGAAAGTCATCTGATAGAGATTAGTGCATAAAAATTCATGCTCCTTCCTATTATAGGTTGTTATAGGGGCTACAACCCAAGATAAACTATCCAAGAACAATATATAATATACCAAATTACTACAACTAATAAATTCCTCTACAACATTCTCTGGTGTTTACTAAGAAATAAGAACCTCGGTCTTTGAAGGATCTATTTCCACTCCCTAAAAAGACATTGGATGACCAATAAAATACTACTCATGCATCCAAAAACTATATATGAAAAACATCCTTTGGAGTTGATATTAATAAAGGTCTGGTAAAAATATCCCTAAGATACTCAACACAGTCCTTGTATGACTTTGACTATATGAGTATTTCCTCAATGAACACTACCACAAAGTGATCTAAGAACACATAGAATCCAAATTTTATGAGTCCTAGGAAAATATATATGGTCTTTATCACGCCAGATGACATAACTATTAACATGAAGTTCCCATAGGAGCATATAAAATAAATATTTGGGTTATTTTCCTCCTTCACCCTCATTTATTGATATCCAAAACATATATCAATCATTGAGAACTAGTTATCTCCCTTCAAATGGTTGAAAAAATAATTTATCCATAGAAGGGGATAAATGTTCATAATTTTTACATGATTCATCCCACAATTGTGTATTCACAACCTCATACCACCATTTTTCTATTTGTAAATAAATACTAGATCACCCCATGATGACACATTGGAATTGATAAAACCCTTTTAAAGAATTTATCAATATTTATCTAAAACACTTGCATTTTCGAAGGTTTTATTTGATAAGGATACATTGAGATTAGAGAAGAAGAAAGTTGTAACTCTATCTTAGAATTGATATCCCCTTGAGGGGTAACATCAAACCCACTTCTAGAAAAACATCTATAAATCCTCAAAAACACTAGGAAACATCATCACTTATTCTTCTATAGAACCCATCAACCATAACTAGATTGTAATGGTTTTACAATGGGATTTTTGAGATAGAGTCCCATCAAAAAAATACCCTAATAAAAATCTTTGTTGGAAATTTTATCATTTGAAATGGGTCGTCATAAATATTTTTTTATCATGATGGACCATCATTCCTTTCATAAATATGTTCAAAACAAATTAGGAAACTATTTCTTATAGGTAGTCGCAATTACAAATTATTTTGTATGGGAATACCACTACACTGAAAATATTTTGAATTTTTTTAAAAAAATAATTTTGATATATTTTGTGATCCATCTCAATTATTTATATATTTTAAAAAAATGAAAAACAAAATTAATAAAAAAATAAAAAAATCCATATAATAAAAACACGCAAAACATTATTACACCATTTCAAACATAATATGTTTACAAATCCAAAATACATAACATTCATAATAACAATCAACTATAATTGGGGGAGGAAGGTCACCCAAAGGGTTATTGGGGGAGAACTCCATACTAATACCATGTACAATCTGTCACAATATACTCCAACATCTTCTCATCTCTCTGTCACTACTACTTATACTCCTCCTCCTACTCTCTTTGTATCCAATATATCATATCATCCTGAGTTTTCAACCTCTCTTTATATTGTGAAATGGATGATGATGATGTCTCTGCATAAGATCCCTTTTACCAAACTGATGACATTGCAGAAGTTCCATAATAACTAGTATGTGTCAATCATGAACCAATACCAACCAGTATTACTCAACACCATTCAAAGTATCTTGCATCTAACTGCCCTCATAAAATCCTAACTCAAATGGTCATATTATTCACTCTCAACTTCACTCTTTCATGAATGTGAATTTTTATCCTCAGAAGTTTCCATAAAATATAACTATAAATTAAAATAAAAATAAAATTAACATTAGTAAAATTTTAAAAAAAAATATTAACCATAATATGGTGTTTTATTTCACTGACTAGTGGTCATGTACAGAGATCAATGTACATATTCTTGTAAATTAATGACTCTATAATATATGGGTATGTAGATACCTATGTAATTTAAAAAATTACATTTAAAGTATATATATATTATAAAATGATATTACTTAACATAATTCATTGATGTATACAAAATGTATAACCCCCAACGTAATACGTGACCTCCTACCTCCCCAAGTTCAAAATCCCATAGGATTACATCCTCCAAAAATTCTCTCTTAACCATTAAGAGCATGATTTATTCTATACCAGAGTTAAGATATAGTTAGGTGGATGAGAGAATAAAGGAAGGTTCAAAATAGTAAAAAAATATCTATCCATGGATCTCTTTCTTAGGTCATGTAAAAACTGATGAAAATGATCACATATACAAATATCACATGCCTCCCAGATATGATCTCTCATGCTATTGTTGATTAAATACCATAAATTCAGAAAAAAAAATAAAAAACAAAATGTTACTAATTAAATAAATTTAAAATAAAATATATTATTTATTGACATATAATCTAGTGGTCAAACATCTGATGTTGAACACTAATGGGGTCCTAATACAACAACACCCATGGCATATAAAAATAATTTCTTAGATTAACACCATCTTTCTCAATAAATAAATGAAAAAAAAATGAAAATCAAAAAATCAAAATATTATTACAAAAATTAATAGAAGAAACATATAGTAAAATAAAAACCATAAATAATTGTACATAGCTTTGTAAATGAGGATCAAAATTAAGAGATTCGTGTATTTTTGGAAGAGTATCTAAAATCATAAATTTATCAAGGTTTCACACCCTCATAATAAGTAGGGAAATAGAAGCATCATATGGGTTAGATGAATCGGTCTCATAATCGGAAAATCTAACATTATTGAGAGAACAAAGTAGATAGTCTGTAGGATCTCCGATCATCTAAAACAAATAATTTTACCTATAATTTTTTTTTAATTCAGATATAAAATATAAAAAAATAATAAATTCCATAATATAATAATATTACCAATAAATAATTGTTAATATAGAAATCAAAAATAAAAATAATAATGAATACCCGAATATAATAATTAACTATAAATAAATACCAATATATCATAATATATCTTATAAATAATTGTAAATATACATATCAAATATAAAAAACTAATAAATATCATTTAGAATTTAATATTATTACATATTAATAATTGTTCATACATATATCAAATATAAAAAACAAATAAATACTAGAATATATAATAATGAGTGGATAGTTCATTCGATATCTAGGGGATACCTGTCGACTTCACTTCACTAAGAAGACCTCACAAACATTTCTTGCATGTTTGTTACTAACCCCTCTCATCATGAATATCTCCATCCATCTAAAACAATATTACCTGTAAATAATTGTTAATATAGATATCAAATATAAAAAACTAATAAATACCGAAATATAATACATCATTCATCATCATCATCATCATAATCATCGATGAAAATGTATTCATCTTCATCTTCAGCATCGTCAACTTCCATATGATTTTCAGTTTTATCATCCCTTATTACTTCATCAATATTATCAATAGATTTTTCCCTTAACTGGGGGGTTTCACTGTTAATATTTATATCTCTTTGGGTAAGATATATATTTTTGGAATTTTTCTTGAAATTTTTAAATATATTTTACTTTGAAACAAAAAATTATTATTTTCAAGAAAATTATTGTCATTAGATTTTATATTAATTACACTCCACTATTCATTTAAATCTCTTCAAATATAATAGTAATTTTCATAGTAAACGTGATGTGTTTGATTTTCCAACATAAACGGTTCATTTTAGAAAATAAGACTTTTATATTTAGTTTTAATGACTTCATGTCATGGATGAACTCATAATCCTCAACCAATATCAAACTAATAGAATTTAAACATGGTTACATAATTTTCTCTCAGATAACATAATTCAATTATTTCATCCATTATACCATAAAATTCAACATTTATTTATTTTTTATGTGATCCTTTCAAAAACACACCATTATTCACTGATTTCTTTGTTTCACCATAAAAGCATGTATGAAATTGAAATCCATTAACCACATACTCATTATAATATTTTACAAATTTTGATGGAGATTAATTTGGGAACACATAATCAATAATCAATTTTAATGTGATGTTGTGTTTCCTGTAAATAATAAAATTTCTTAATAATAGATATCATTAAAAATTAATTTAATGTTTAATTTTAAATTACATTTCTTACCATTATTTTAAACCAATATGAAAAATTTTATTGGAGGAATACTTCAAGAGAAGCATAGGTAATTTTTATAATATGTTTTTTGATATGGTTATAATATTGTTTAAAAAGTAATGAAAATAAATTTATCGACTATAATTTTTTTTAAAAATAAGTTGTTCTTACTACAAAATTTGTGTCATTTATTTATAATTGAGTTGAAGATATGTACGAGCTTTGTGAATTTATTCAGCTCAAAGAGATTGTTCATGATAGCCACCAAATTCAAGCTCATGATGATTAAAAACTAACAGTTTATGGTTTGTGATATTTTTAGGTCCACAAGGCTGAATACCCTGAGAGGGGGGGTGAATCAGGGTATGACTAATTTAAAATTTATGCTCGTTCTGATCTTGTTTCGCTGTTGAGAAAAACTCGCTTCTCTCTTTTTCCTGTTGCACAAAGTAAATAGAAAGTGAAGTATGCATAGGACACAGCAATTTTACTTGGTTCACCGCAAAGGGATACGTCCAAGGAGCATACGCCGACAAGTTTCTGGTCGTATCAAATTCCACTAATCTTCACTAGCTATGGATTACAAGGTTCGAGCTATATCACTTCTAAGCCCAGGCTCACTGCCTTTACAAGTTTAGGGTCAGCTCACTGCTTTCCCAAGGGTCACTCCCTGTTTCTCTCTCTCTCTGGCTCACTGCCGGTGGAGAGGATCACCTACTTCCTCTTCCTATGCTCACTGCTCCAGAAGGGAATCCACTCACAGTTTATAGACCTGTAGGTCTCTTCATTTGCATGAATGAATTCATCTTTCTCTATGTGTAGATGCTCTGTTGAAGTCCAACTTTCACCCATAGATGAATATCTCTTTGTACCGAAGGTATCGGGCAACGTACCAGCTTCCACGCAGTCCGAGAAGCACCGCTGGAACAAAACCTTACTTGGCGCGCAAGTCAATCTCGGCGTGCAAGTATCGGTGCGCAAGTCACAATGGGCGCGCAAGTCCTCCTCAGACACTTGCGCGACTCAAGATTCCTCAAATCCAAACTTGCGCGACTCTCTTCTTTTTACGGCCAAGCCAATATTGGCGCGCAACTACCAACCGGCGTGCAACTTCTAACACCGGCGCACAACTTCAACTACTGGCGCGCAAATTCACCTGCGCGACCCACACTCACCACTTGCGCGACCACCACACCTGCGCGACGGGAGCTCTGATTTATCAAAGTGTTGAACTCCGTCCAAAATGAGGAGGGGTGGTCCAGTATTTATAGGCAATCTGACCACCCTTCACGACGGCGCGCAAGTCACCTGGGTGACCCAGTTTCAGCGCGCAAGTCCCCTTTCATTTTAGACACTTGCGCGACCAACTCCCAAACTTGCGCGAACCTCTTTACTTTGCCATATTTTGATCTTCTGATCTTCAAAAACATATGGCGTGCAAGTTTCCTATAATCCAAGTCCTCGGCGCGCAAGTCCTTTTGCCAAAAACACTTTTCTTCATTTGCCGATTTTTAGGCCCTAAAATTTGGCAAACACTGGAAAACGGTGCCACCTTGTATCTGTTCTTTTGTACCGCCTCCAGATCATCCATTCCTTTTATCGACGTTCTTGAATCAAACATGGATCGTTGACCTCAGCTCTTGAACTCGACATTCCACCATGAAATCCTATTTTTCAACAATTTTGCATGTCATTGTTTTGCTTTGTCAACAATCACTACTCAGATGTCCACTTTGTCAACAAACACAATCACCTCAAAAATACTTCAATGATACCTTGATGGATTTTTTCCCAACAATCTCCCCCTTTGGGTTTGTTGACAACTCTTCTAAAACAAAGATACTCCGTTGATTCTTCAGCCTCCATTCGCCTCATTGCGATTCTGATAGCGATCAAGGATTAACTCAACACATACTCTAAGCCCACATGAGAAATGCTCGGCGTGAGAAACAAGAGTAAATGAAAAGTTCATCAATGAATCACTTTATCTCTGACATCCACTGTTGACACCAAACTGATACCAATTTGTACTAAACTGATACCAATTGTTGATGGATTTGTTGGAAGACCAATGTTTGGTTTGGAAATAGTCTTACCACTTTCCAACACCACTCTTCTGCTTTTATCACAAACCTCAGCTGTCGTGATATCTATTCTTTGATCGATCACTTCTAGCATCGTCAGATTTAATACACTCCCCCTTTCTCATTGCTCCCCCATTCTGGCTTCTCCACCTGTCAGTTTCTCCCCGTATCTGTCATGATTTCTCAAATAGCCACACTGTCTCCCAATCACTATTTTCTCCCCCTTTAACAAACACTATTTTCTCCCCCTTTTTCAACGAACCCAAAGGTTACTCCTTTGTAGTCTGTAACAGAGTAGAGAACACAAATCAGCACATTAGGGAAAAAGACATCATACCTCGGGGAGAGGGGGGGTCCCACATCCACACTATTTCAAGTGCGGTGAATCGACTGAACTCCTAGAGCCAGTCGATGCCTCTCAAAAGCTTCCTTGGGTAAGGCCATTGTCAGAATGTCTACAACCTGTAGCTCTGTAGGCACATACTCCAACTTCACGATGCCCTGCTCAACCTTCTCCTTGATGAAATGATACTTGATCTCAATGTGCTTTGTCCTGGAATGATGGACAGGATTTTTTCTATGATTTATAGCACTTGAGTTGTCACACTGGATTCTGATCGGAGACTTCACTTCAACTCCCATATCTTCAAGCTTCTGCTTCATCCACAATAATTGTGTGCATTCTTGAGTGGCTGGAATATACTCAGCTTCTGCGGTGCTTAATGAAATGCAATCCTGCTTCTTGCTCAACCAAGCAATACATAGTCCGCCAAGATAAAATGCACCTCCAGATGTTGATTTCCTGTCATCTGCTGAACCAGCCCAGTCTGCATCAGTATATCCCAATAATTATGTCTGAGACTTGTCGTTATATGTCAGCCTGAAGTCCACTGTGCCCTTGATATACCGAAGTATTCTTTTCACTGCAAGCATGTGACTTTCCTTGGGATTACTTTGATATCTCGCTGCTTAGCATGTGGCGAAAACAATATCAGGCCTTGTCGCGGTCAAGTACAATAGACTTCCCATAATTTTCCTATATTCTCTGATATTAACTACCTTTCCATCCTCATCTTTTGATAATCTCATCCGGGTAGCAACCGGAGTCTTCATCTCCTTGGAATTATCCATTCCAAACCTTCTTAGAACCTCCTTGGCATATTTGGATTGATAAATTAAAGTGCCATTACTTCCTTGTGTCACATGTAAACCAAGGAAAAATGTTAGCTCTCCAATCATTGACATTTCAAACTCATTTTTCATGAATTCGGAGAACTGTCTGCATTGAGCTTTATCTGATCCGCCGAATATTATGTCATCAACATAAACCAGCACCATCATCCATTGATTACTTTCATTACTAAAATAGAGATTGCAATCAACTCCTCCACGCTGAAAACCAAGCTTCTTCAAATACTGATCAAGCCTTGAGTACCATGCGCGTGGTGCTTGTTTCAGCCCATACAATGCCTTCTTCAGCCTGCAAACTTTGTTCTCATCCTCATGAATAAGAAAACCATCTAGCTGCTCAATGTACACCTCTTCTTCCAGAACCCCATTCAAGAACGCGGATTTTACATCCATATGGAACACTTTAAACTTTCTTTGCACTGCTATGGACAAGAATAATCTGATTGTCTCCAGCCTTGCAACTGGTGCAAATGTCTCATCAACATCTATTCCTTCGATCTGGGAGAACCCCTTGCACACTAGTCAGGCTTTGTTTCGAATCACAGTTCCATATTCATTCATCTTGTTGCGATAGAACCATTTAGTCCCAATGACATTCTTGTCTGCTGGTCTCGAAACAATCTCCCATGTCTGGTTCTTCTCAATCTGATCAAGCTCTTAATTCATAGCTTGAACCAAGCTTTCATCTTCAGCTACATCGGAAAAACATTTCGGCTCCACCTGAGATAAAAACGATGTCTGCTGTAATGACTTCATTCTTCGAGTCTGAACTGGTGTTGTCTGGTCAACAATGATATTTTTCCTATCAATTTCAGCTTAACTCTTTAGCTTCCTTGCAGATATAAACTTGACACTTTCTTGTTCATCATCAGTATCTTCTTCTGAGTCAGCCTCTGCAACTTCTGCTCCCCCTGTGTTGCTTACCTCATCATCACTTTCATCCAGAAACTGTTCACTGGGTCATTGAGAAGTCTGTTCATTTTCGACTATAGTGACATCATTGCTCTCAACAATTTTTCCCAGCCTCTTGTTGAAGCATTTATATGCTTTGCTTTTCCCTGAATAGCCAAGGAATATCCCTTCATATCCTCGTGCCTCAAACTTCCTATGATGTTCTTTGTTGAGAATGGAACACTTGCTTCCAAAGATTATAAAGTATTTCAACGTTGGATTCTTTCCGTACCACAGTTCATATGAAGTCTTCCCTTGCTTCGGACATAACAGAGACCTGTTTGAAACATAGACTGATGTCAAAACTACTTCCTTCCAATATTTCTCTGGTAGGTCCTTATCGATAAGCATTGTTCTGGCCATGTTGTTGATGATCCGATTTCTCCTTTCAACCACTCCATTCTGTTGGGGAGTTCTTACTGATGAAACTTGATGCCTTATCCCATGTTTCTCGAGATAGTTTTCAACCTGACTGTTTGTAAATTTTGTACCGTTATCAGAACGGAACTTCAAAATTTTCTGCCCAAGAATCTTTTCTGATTCCCTCCTGTACTGCTTTATGCAACTGAATACCTCTGTCTTATGGGTAATGATGAATACCCAGGCTATTCTGCTATAGTCATCAATGAAAAGAACATATTACCTTTTCCCATCTATAGCTCGAGGTGAGATAGGTCCACATACATCAGCATGCACCAATTCGAGCACTCGAGTTGCTTTTTGTTCCTTTGGCATGTATGTCTTCCTGATGATCTTCCCTTGTTGACAAGCATCACACGTATGAGTGTGATCACATGATAGTTTGGGAAGGTCTCTAGCAGCATCGCACTTTACCAGATCTTCCATAGATGGTTGACATAGATGACCAAGTCGCTTATGCCATAGCTGATTTTCTTCTTCTCTGGATAAAAGGCATGAATCTTCTTCCCCACCTACAAGGTAAAGATTCCCCTTTGTTCATTTTCCCTAAAGAATGACTATTCCATCTTTTCCTTTAACAAAACCCATCTTCTTGGTAAATAGGATAGAGTGCCCAGAGTCGCATAGTTGACTGACGCTAAGCAAATTATGACTGAGACCCTCTACCACCAAGACATCAGCATGTCTCCTTTCTTTTCCCCCAAACTTGGCTTTTCCTGATCCAACAATCTTCAGGCCTTCATCATTTCCAAATTTGAAAACTCCTTCTTTGTCATATTTTATGCCTATAACCAGATCCTTATTACCCATCATGTGGGATGTGCAACCACTGTCAAGGATCCAAACACCAGAACAATCTGATGCTTTAAGCGCAATTTCATCAACTACGGCCTTCTCAATTTTCTTCTTCTTGGTCCATACCTTTTCTTTCATACTCGGCATGGATTGAGGCTTCTGTTCTTTCTAAGAGTATGATAGACCAGCTTCATCTTTCAAAACATAAAATCTGTTCTGAACTTTTAACTCACTTGTCGGTTTACTGATCTGCTGCTTGTGAACATTTTGATTCTGCATTGGCACATTTTTCTGAATTGTTGGAGTGCAGTACCTAGCCATGTGTCCAAATCCTACGCAATAAAAACAGTGTCCTTCAAAATATGTTTTGGAAAACCGTTCTCTATTTGGCTGTCATCTCTGTTCTTGTTCCCTTCGATATCTTTTGGCTATGGAACACACATACTGTGAATGTCCCATCTTTCCACAACAATAACACCTAATATAAGGTGCATTCCTTCGTGTTACTTCAGCACTACAAGTTTCCCCTTTGGATCTCTGAGTATTCTGATTATGCTTTGTGCTCAAATCCACTTTCAATCTCGGGACAGGTGCTTGCGGTCTGACTTCAACTGCCACAGATTTTTGTTTCTGATTAATCCATGAATCAGCCTTAACTTCTGAGTTCAATTGCTGCTTCTTTCCTGCTGAACTACTAGGATCTTCTTTCTTCTGTTCAGTCTTCGTAACGACCTGATTTCCCAAGAATGTGTTGGGATTCAAATTTTTTTCCTGGTCTTTAACTTTTCTCCGCAGACCGACAACTTCCTCTTCAAGCTATTCAATACGCTTGACGTGATCTTTCACTTTTCGACTCAAGCAATCGATCTCCCATTTCTGCTCTTCAAGCTTGATCTTATGCTCATCAACCTTTTCTGTGCGCTCTGGCCTGGAAGACTTAAGATTTTCAATTTCTCTCTCAAGCTCAGACTTCTCTTCTTCTTGTTGTTGCATGCAGAGTTTGGCATCACGTACTATCTTGTGGGATTTCTTTGTTTTTGCTCGCCAAACATCTATCTCTTCAAGAGCTGCTTCTAATTCATCTTCCATGTCCACTCTCCCTTCAATTTCTTCTTCTTCTTCATTAGTTTCAGTTTCTTTCTTTTTTAGAGCACTACTGGAAACAGCCACCATCGCATTTTGTCCACGGTCTTTGCAGTTTTCTATCTCTTCAACTTCTTCACCCTCAGACTCAGCTGAACTGTCTATTTCTTGGGAAAAAAGATTCTTCTTCTTAAAGAAATTTCTCTTGAACTGTTTCTTCCCTTTCACATAGGCTGATGATTTTTTCATGGGAATCTCAACTTCATCTTCATCTCTTTCTTGTTGAAACTTTTTGGGGCATCTTGCAGCAATATGACCAACCTTTCCGCATCGGAAGCATGCTAGTGGAAGTTTCCCTTTAAACTTTCCTTTTCCTCTTTGCAGATTTGAAGAAAGGAACGACATCACCTCATCTGACTCTTCTTCTTCCTGATAATCTTCAATAGTGAGCCTCTTCATGGCCTTAAATGCCACCTCTTTGGATTTCCCCTTTTCCACAGCATCGTTGTCATCATTTCTCATTTCATATGCAATAAGAGTGTTGTGTTGGTTATCCAATGTCAGCTCTTTCGGATCTTTATCTTCCAAGACAGAAACTTTCGGATTGAACCGAGGTGGAATCTTTCTCAAGATGCGCTTTACGATTTTAACGACTTCGAAAATTTCTCCAAGACCCCACATGTCTTCTACTACAGCATTTACCCTGTCAAAGAATTCATCAACAGACTCATTCGGGTTCATTCTGAGATCTTCATACTTGTTCTACAACAACTTACAGCTTTGCCTCTCTGACTTTTGTATCCCCTTCATAAATATTCAAAAGCTTTTCCCACATGGCATGTGACGTTTTGCATGACATCACCTTTGTATATATGGGATTAGAGAGGGCTCCCCCTAAGGCATTGATTGCTTTGGAATCAGCATCCAACTCTTTGTGCTCAACTTCTGATAAAGCACCACTAGTAATATCAGTTGTGATACCATGCATAGCTGCTGAAAACACATCCATTCCCAAAGATTGGAAATAGTGTTGCATTCTATTCTTCCATATCTGAAAATTACATCCGTCGAAGATCGGAATCCCTCTATGATTAGTGACCTCCATTTGAGAGAAGAACAACTGTCAAACTTTCCCTTTGATACCAATTGTTAGGTCCACAAGGCTGAATACCCTGAGAGGGGGGTGAATCAGGGTATGACCAATTTAAAATTAATGCCCGTTCTGATCTTGTTTCACTGTTGAGTAAAACTCTCTTCTCTCTTTTTCCTGTTGCACAAAGTAAATAGAAAGCGAAGTATGCACAGGACACAGCAATTTTACTTGGTTCACCGCAAAGGGCTACGTCCTAGGAACATACGCCGACAAGTTGTCGGTCGTATCAAATTCCACTAATCTTCACTAGCTGTGGATTACAAGGTTCGGGCTAGATCACTTCTAAGCCCAGGCTCACTGCCTTTACATGTTTAGGGTCAGCTCACTGCTTTCCCAAGGCTCACTCCTTGTTTCTCTCTCTCTGGCTCACTGTCGGTGGAGAGGATCACCTACTTCCTCTTCCTAGGCTCACTACTCCAGAAGGGAATCCACTCACAGTTTATAGACCAGTAGGTCTCTTCATTTGAATGAATGAATGCATCTTCCTCTATGTGTAGATGCTCTTTTGAAGTACAACATTCACCCGTAGATGAATATCTCTTTGCACCGAAGGTATCGGGCAACGTACCAGCTTCCACACAGTCCGAGAAGAACCGCTGGAACAAAACCTTACTTGGTGCGCAAGTCAATCTCGGCGCGCAAGTATCGGCGCGCAAGTCACAACGGGCGCGCAAGTCCTCCTCAGACACTTGCACGACTCAAGCTTCCTCAACTCCAAACTTGCGCAACTCTCTTCTTTTTACGCCCAAACCAATATTGGCACACAACTGTCAACCGGCGCGCAACTTCTAACACCGGCGCATAACTTCAACTACTGGCGCGCAAATTCACCTGCGCGACCCACACTCACCACTTGCGCGACCACCACACCTGCACGACGGGAGATATGATTTCTCAAAGTGTTGAAATCCGTCCAAAATGAGGAGGGGTGGTCCAGTATTTATAGGCAATCTGACCACCCTTCGCGATGGCGCGCAAGTCACCTGCGCGACCCAGTTTCAGCGCGCAAGTCCCCTGTCATTTTAGACACTTGCGCGACCAACTTCCAAACTTGCGCGAACCTCTTTACTTTGCCATATTTTGATCTTCGGATCTTCAAAAACATATGGCACGCAAGTTTTCTATACTCCAAGTCCTTGGCGCACAAGTCCTTTTTCCAAAAACACTTTTCTTCATTTGCCGATTTCAGGCCCTAAAATTTTGCAAACACTGGAAAACGGCGCCACCTTGTATCTATTCTTTTGTACCGCCTCCAAATAATCCATTACTTTTATCGACGTTCTTGAATCAAACACGGATCGTTGACCTCAGCTCTTGAACTCGACATTCCACCATGAAATCCTCTTTGTCAACAAGTTTGTATGTCATTGTTTTTCTTTGTCAACAATCACTACTCAGATGTCCACTTTGTCAACAAACACAATCACCTCAAAAATACTTCAATGATACCTTGAGGGATTTTTTCCCAACAGATATCATCGAAAGTCACCTCGATGTAACCCATACATTTATTATTTTAAGGATATTCATATTGAAAATAATAAGAGTATAAATTTGAAATTTTCTACTATTATTAAGCTTCTAAAATTCACCCTTCAACCGATTCTTTATACGTACATTATTCATTAATTTTTTCATAGATCTCTTAAATTTATATATCCATATGAAATGTACTAGCCCTCCGCAATTAGCTTCACATGGAAAATGAAATATTAAATGTTCCATTATGTCAAAAATTCATGTGGGAATATATTTTCTAATTTAAATAAGATTAAAACATCATATTTTTACATCATAATAAATGTATCATAATTTGATGTTTTGACCCAAATATATTGGTATAAATATGATATTTTAGTCAACATGTCTCGTATTAATGAATTCAATATCCCTCTAAGACCAATAGGAAATAGTCTTTCCAATTATAACATGGAACTCTTGAATTTTTAACACAATAATATGTCCATTTCTAAAGAAATGAGACAAATTATGAGTATAAAAATCTAGTAACCCCAAATATCTCATCAAGTGATAGTATAATAAATGAATTTCTTTGAAATGTTTGTAATATGATTTTAGATTCAATAAATTATGTAATCATTCATCGTAAAATAATTTATGTTTAGGACACCTGTATGTTTTAGAAATATCTAACCATGCCTTCGCATTATCCAGGGTCTTATTGGGTGTGTCCAACATGGTATTAAATATGTTAAAAAATTATTTTGAATATGCATTACAACTAACATTCTACTAACTAACAAATCAAGACAATATGGTAGGTCCTAAAAAATACTCATATTTATCAAATTATTATCTTTCCCAACACCATATATTTTTTATTCATTTATAGTTAGTCTAAAAGTAAAAAAATTAAGAGGAGATATATTTTACCAAAATACCTAATATAATTTTTGGAGGTTTTCCTTTTTCAATTATACTTTTTTTAAAATTATTTCCAATCCATTGAAAAGGGTGATCTATAGGAAGAAATATCTAATGAAATTCAAAATAACTAGTCTTTATTCCATTGAAAATAAAAAATTATGTTTTCTCAGCCATGCAGTATGGAAATTGATTTAGACCATGTGTACTCTATCCAGATAACATACCATATGCTAAAAATTCACTGATTTTTCCACATTAAGGAAACCTTCAGTGTAAAATTATGATCTGAAACTATGTAATATGTAGTTACATAATCATTCCATAATGAAATTAACTCATCAATTAGTGGTTTTAAATAAATATAGATATTATTATTCAGATTTATTGGAGTCAATAATGCTATATATATATATATATATATATCTGTGTGTATGTGTGTGCGTGTGTGATTCCTTCATCAGCATCTAAGGAGTTAAGTTGTGAGGAGTAATCAAAACAGGCCAACAAGAATATTGAATCTTGTAAGCACCAACTGGACAAAACCCATCAGTAAAAGACTCAACCATATGTTAAGAGGTTCTTAATAAAAAAAGAAGGATTCATCTAATCGTATTATTTCCATGAATCACCATCACATGGATGATTTAAACTTTCACTGATTGAAATATTTTATTTATTCCATGTCATCAATGTAGTTTTTTTTCAAGGAAAAAATTAACATTTTAAATGGGGTGTAATTGGAAAATACCCCAACTATTTCATAAGAAATATAAGATTTCCTTGGCTTCCCCCTTTATAAATCAATTCTCTACATATTTTACAATTAACAAATGATTCATAATCTCGATAATATAAGATGCAATCATTTGAACATGCATGTATCTTATGATAACTAAGACCCAAATTATGGACCAACCTCTTTATTTTATAGAAACTTATATGTAATGTATTTATATCTAGAAACAATGATTTAATGAAAGAAAATATTTGATCAAAAAAACTATATGACATTCTAAAATCAGATTTAACATCCATAAATTTTGTAACAGCTTCATGTTTGCTGGTTTGGCATCCCAGATATAAGGCATCCTCATCTGATTTCAATAAATTGTAAAATTGAGAAGGTTCGAACTTGTGATTTGGAATATCATTCTAATTTATTTTTTCTTGAAAAGACAGGCCAACATACACATATACTGAATTCTAAAATGATTGATCTGAATCTAAAAACATGTATTTTTCACTGAATTATGTTCACTATATTGATACCGAAAAATATAATCTTTCACAAAACAAAAATGTAGAAGATGAAGTCAAACATTTTAAAACTTTTAGAATCTTCTGAGATAACATTTCTTACAAGGACAATTAATTTTTTCATCAGAAGAAAAAAATCTGAATTAGACGTTGCAAATTAAATAAATATTTCAACACCCTCAATATAGACAAGATTTATACTAGATCCTTTGGTATTTTTCCGATGATATATCCAATCACGATTATGTAATAGAAACTAGTGACTACTTCTTAAGTCCATAGTTATCTGAAAAAAAACATAAATATGAATAATTATTTATCATTTTGACTAATTATATTATTATTATTATTATTTTAATTATGGATAATTATGGCAACATATCATGAATTATTACTAATTTTTTCTAATTATTAAAAATATATTTTCAGTTTTACTAATTGAGGAAATTTTTTATTAAGTAATACTCTTTATTTATTAATTATAACTGAATTTATCATAAATATTACAAATTTTCAATAATTATTATTATTTCATATTTGTTTTATACAATTTATTACAAATTGTTATAATTTACTAATATTTAAAAATTACTAATAATATTTACTAATTATTAATAATATTGACTAATTATTTAATAATCACTACAAATTACCTAATTATTATTACTGATTATTTTAATTAATACTGTATTTTTAAAAATTATTGTTAATTTCTAATAGTTTCTAGTAATTTTTATAATTTTTTACAAGGTAATACTACATTGTTACTAATTATTTCAAAAAAAATTAATTTTTTACTAATTGATTCAACTATTTATGAATTAATACTAATTTTTTATTAATTATAACTGAATTTTTAATAATTATTACTAATTTTGAATGATAATTAGTATTTATTTTATTATATTTTATAATTTATTATAAATTATCATAATTTTCTCATTTTTAAAAATTATTAGTAATATTTTGTAATTAACACTAACATTTTCTAATTATAACTAATTTTGACTAATTATATATTAATTATTACAAATAATTAATAATTATTACTAATTATTTAAATTATTTCTATATTTTAACTAATTATTGTGGATTTTTAACAATTGTTAGTATTATTTATATTTTTTACGTGGTATTACAAAATTTTTACTAATTATTTGTTACTAATTTTTTAATACATTTTAATTTTTTTTAATAGTTATTTGTCTCATTAAATTAATTTTTATTATGTTTTTTTATAAAAACTATTTTTCTTATAAAAATATTTTGTTCAAACATTTTATTTAAATTGATTTTCTCGTTATTTTTATAAAAAAAATCATTTCCAATTTTTCCATATGATATATATGTGTGTGTGTGTGTGTTACACAATTTATTGACCAAATATATATACATAAAATATATTTTTACCTGTTTTTTTAAACAAATATACATTTCAAACCTATATATGCATACATAAATACATACATATATATATATATATGTCAAAAATTCATTCCCCCTGGATTATTGTGGGTGATTTTAATACTATTCCATCTACTAGTGAAAAAGTTGTCCCTCTTCACTAAATTCTATCTATGAGGGATTTTAAGTCTTTTATTGAAACCTCCAATCTTACTGAAATTTCTCTTCGAGGTTCCAAATAAACCTGGTACATGAATCATTATAATAGAGTGGTTGTGAGAAAACTGGATCGAGCCTTTACAAAGGACCATTCTTTAGATATTTGGGATACCATTTCCAACACCACCCTACCAAAAATTAATTCTGGTCATCATCCTATCTTGGTCACCATTTCTTACAATTCTTGAAAACCCTCTCTCCCCTTTAGATTCAACAATTCTTGGTTCTCAGATCTTGAATGTTGTAATCTCATCAATCATTTTTGGACCTCTACGACTCAATCCGATGATGAATTCTCATGTCCTCTTAAATTAAAATATATCAAACACAAGCTCAAAAGTTAGTGAAGCATTAAAGAAAAAAATTGATAATGACATCCTTTCTCTTGAGAATGAGCTTCATCAAATTCAAAATAATAACACCCACTCAGACTTTGCTTCTGATCACAATCAAGAAACTAACATTACTGTGAACCTTAATTCGCTTCTCACCTTCAAAGACAACATTCATAAACAAACTTTTAAAATCAAATGGGTAACTGATTGTGATCGTAATACCAAGTTCTATAACTCTTTAAAAAGAGTTCATAATGCTAGTAGACCCCTTGCTTTCCTCAAAGATAGAGATAACCTTTTCGATAAAGAAGAATATATTGTTAACCATGTTGTCTCCTACTTTGAATCTTTATTCAATAGTCCTATTACAAATAAGGACCTAATTAATGACATCATATCGACAATTTTAACTGATGTTGATAATAGTTTTCTCCTTGGTGTTCCCCTTGATCATTAAATTAGAGACACTGCCATTGGTTTGAATCCTGACAATGCCTCAGGTCCTGATGGTTTCAATAATGGATTCTATCAAAAATATTGGGATATCATCCAAATCGATGACTGTAGGCTTGTTAAATATTTCTTCACAAACAGCTTTTTACCTTATAGTTTAAATGCCCAATTCCTTGCATTGATTTCCAAAGTTGATAATGCTTATAAAATTCATCTCTTTCGTCCTATAGCTCTTCTCAACACCCTCTATAAAATTATCACCAAGCTGATTGCTAATAGACTCAACACTATTACTGATAAAATTATCTCATGTAACCAATTTGGCTTTATCAAGGGGTGATCCATCTAAGACTATATTTTTCTTGCCTCTGAATGCACTAATATGTTAAATAATAAAAATAGAGGCAGAAACATTTCCATTCAACTGGACATTAGAAACGATTTTGACATAATGGACTAGGATTTCATCTTCAAAGTTTTTCATGGTTTTGGTTTCAATGACGTCTTCATCTGTAGAATTAAAACCCTCTTCCATTCTTCTCATGTTTCCATCTTGATCAATGGATCTCCTAGAGGATACTTCAATTGATCTAAAGGATTCAGACAAGGAGATCCCCTATCTGCAATTCTTTTTTCCATTGTAGAAGAATATTTAAGTCGTATGCTCACTCGCCTGGTTGACCAAAACAAGCTCAAACTGGTTAATGCTAACAGAAATTTGAATGCCCCCACTCACCTCTTTTATGCAGATGACATCATTCTGTTTTTAAAGGGTGATGTCAGAAACATCATAACTCTTTAAACTACTCTCACTCACTATGAGGAGGTCTTAGGTGAAGTCATTGGATGGCATAAATCCTTCATCTACTTTGGGAAAAACTTTCCAAATAGTAGGAAAAATTGTATTATCAGTGATCTTAACATCAAAGAAGGTATTGTTCCATTAAAATACCTTGGGGTTTCCATTTTCTACAGGTAGACCCAAATCTTTCTACTTATCAAACATTGTTTTCCAAATTCTTAATCATCTTTCCTCTTGGAAAGGAAAATCTCTCTCTATTGTGGGGAGATTCTGCCTTGTCAAGTCTGTTATTGTCTCCAAATTGGTCTACTTGGTGATGGTCTATAACTGGCCAGTTAGTCTTATAAAAAATAAATTTTCACATTAAAATTTTTGTCTAGATAGGAATCACCTTAGACAGGAAACTTGTGACTATTCCTTGGGCTAAATGTTGTAAACCTTTAGACATGGTTGGACTTGGCATTAAAAACATTAAACTCTTTAATGAGGCTCATCAAGCCAGATTAACTTGGAACCTAATTCCCAATGACTCCCCCTCGATTGCTTTCATAAAAAATAGGTTCATTGAAATATTGAAAAGAGGTAACAAGAATTTTATAACTTCTTCTATTTGGCCCTATGTTAGAAACATGTATGATAATATTATGCACAATGCTAGATGGGTGGTCTCTAGAAACTCTTCCATGAGATTCTAGTTGGACAACTGGACTGGCGCTCCTCTTATCTCTTTGACTCCTTCTGATCATATCCCTGATAACATCAACTCTACTATTAGCAATGTGCTTAATTCTCACTTTGATACCCTTCCTGACAATATTATTAAAATTATTGATTCTTACCACTTTTCTACCTCATGTGATCTCTTGATTTGGGAACCTCCTTATAATGGGATTCTAAATTCCAAAAAGTTCTATAATAACTCTTTACATAACCCCGAAAATGACCAGAAATGGATTAAATATTTTAAAAAACCCTGGATTAAACCATCAAAACTCACTCTTATTTGGCATCTCGCCTACAATAGGGTTCCCGTTGACTCTTGTCTTCAAATTTTTTGAATTTTGATTTGTTCAAAATGTCATTTTTGTAATCAACATAGATAAGATACTAATCGCTTATTTCTATTTTGTGCTACTGTCACTGCTCTTTGTAACTATATTTTTTACACTTTTGATTGCATATATATGACTTATAACTCTATCGATGAGAAGCTTAATCGTTGTGTTGCTATGAATAACTCACAAAAAATCAGAAACTTGTTCCTTATTGGGGTTGCAGAGCTGATTTTTGTGATTTGGTATGATAGAAATATATTTCTTCACAATAATTTCTCACACAACATTAATGCAGGTAAAATGATAATTCTCTTCGCTATTCGGGAAGTTGCGTTGATTCAGAAAGGAAATTGCAACAACTCTGTGGTAGAATTTATGATCCTCAGACGTCTTTTGGATGTTGCCATTTTCATACAACTGAAACACACTTCTGATGTTTTCTGGAGACCTCCACTTCTATGTTGGACTAAAATTAACATGTATAGATCCTTTAAAAGAAATCAAGGACCCACTGGATGTGGAGCCCTCTTCAAAAATCATCTTGGTCACATCGTTGGGTGCTTTTTTGGAGGTTGTGGTACTGCAATCTCTGTGGAAGCTGAGATGTTGAGTGTAACTCATGCCATATCTTTCTCATTACGCCAAGGCTGGAACAACATGTGGATTGAAAGTGATTCTACTACTGTAGTGCAGGCCATTTGGAAGGGGGGTTTCATCTAGCTTGGCTGCTTACTACGCGCTGTATGAATTTTCTTCAATCTCTCCATGATTTCAATTACATTGTAACTCATAATTATTGAGAAGCCAATATAGTTTCGGATGCTCTCGCCAATAAAGGAGTTTCTCAGGACATAACCTGGATGGAGGAGCTCCCAGAAAACCTAATTCCTTTTCATGTTAAAGATTGTATTTTGATTCCGTCTTTTCGACTCATGTAACCATTCTTTTTTAAAATAAAATTGCTTTGGTCTTTTGACCAAGGCTCCACCTTTCTAAAAAACAATATCCAAACATTTAGAAAAACATATTCATATGTTATAAATAAATGAAAACCAATCATAATATAAAAATCAAACATAGTCTATCATCGCGACTATAGTCCAATAATTATCATAGTTCATGAAAAATCATATCACCATAATAATTCTTTTAAAATAACCACAATAAGGCACAACATTAAACAATCTCTTTAAAAAAAATTCTGTAAAATTCACTATTTTTGACTTAAATAGTTCATTTTAACATGATTTTTACTACAATTATGATTTCTTTTAATTTATTTTTATAAGTCTATAATCTTCATTGTTTCTTACATGAATTCTTATATTAAATTATTTTTACCATTATTTCGAATTTATTAAATTATAAACTATTATTACTCATACTTTAAATTGTTTGGCATCATCATTCCATAAATTAAATGCCATAATTTTTATTTCATGTAATACCAATAATTGGACAATTAAATATATTTATAAAAACATTTTCAACATTTATATAAATACCAGACACCCCTGTAAATAATTTCTATTATAATCATATTTCCAACAATAACATGAAATAATAAATTCAAAATTATTTTTATTTTACTAAAAAAACTTCAACCATATGGTAACGCCATAAATATCTCCCACATATATAATATTAATTCTATAATTAATTTTTTAAGCACCAAACTCCAACCTACTTTAATCAGTCAAAAATAAAATTCATCTTGATTCCATTTAAAATTCTTTCCACATTTGGCATGATTATATATATACACACACACTCATGTTACAAAAAAAATTATATATATCAATGTATTGGTCTAAAAATCATTCAATGTTTATATATATATATGTGTGTGTTTGTGTATTTAAAAGGTTTCATTATTTATATATATATATATATAACTTGAAGTATTTTTAAAATCATATATATATAGAGTGTGTGAGATGTTAGTAGGTGAATGTGCATTGAGAGTCAATAGGGTGGCCAAATACCTAAAAATAAACAAAGTCAAACACCCAAATAGGAAAATATCTTAAATATATAGGTTAAGAATTGGGAAAGACACCTCAAATAAATTGAAATCAACCCATTTAGAGTCAAAACATGTTAAATTCAATGGTTTAAGCTCATATAGATAAGAATAAAATTATAGAAACCCTAAATACAAAATAAACCGTAAAAATTGGGTAATGTTTTTGACCTTGGGTTTGAAAAATCCAATTTCTACAAGATTTAATGGGAAACAAAAAAAACGATGAAGGAGCAGATTAGAGGAGTATGTACCTAGGGTATTGGAACCTAAATCTGTAATAAATCTACTGTGATGGATGATTTTGTGGGTGGTCCATTCAAGGGTTATGTGATGGGAACCAGTTGGGTAAAGGAGAATGAAATCAAGGGAGGAGGGTATGAGAAAGAGTTCATGTGATTTTAATTAAATTTGATCATGATGGGTTAATTATGATGTATAATCCAATACTAATAAATTTTTGAAAAATATTTTTCAACAGGTAATGATATTTGTTTCTATTAATCTTACTATAACGACTAATATAAATAATAATATTATATTTCACTATTAGTCGTCATAAATAAATATTTTTGCACTAGATAATAATATCAATAACAAAAAAAATAACATATGTTCAACTATTTATGATGGATTTATATCCCTTGAAAATAAACCATCATAAATATACACTTTTCTAGTAGTGGAAACATACACTAGCTAAATGAAAATAGGATCTCCACCAATAACCCATATGATGATCCTTCCTTCTGATGAACACTGCACACTATCCTATAAAAGCATTAAATAAATCCCTAATTTGAATATAATTTATGATTACGTGTAAAAAATACAACCAATCCATACCAAGGATGATATCATATGGTCATATCTAAATAATGGGAAATCCCCCAATGACTGATATCACTTTATAATTAGCTGAAAATACTATTACATATTAAGAATACTTGACTAACCAACCACAGGCATAGTCAACACAAGAGGCACTAGAGGACTCTCCATTTTGAGTCCCAAGGCATAGAAAAAGGCATGTTCAATGAAGGAATTTTATTCTATAGAATCAAATAATGAAAAAACTAATGTATATGATTATTAGATGGTACCGCAGATAATTTTTGGCCCATCGGATGATGGTATATCAGTAGTTTAAAATTAATTTTCCCATTTACTCAACTTCACTTAACCTACTGACGACCACCTCCATGTACTCACTCAACCCGATGTCCCTAAAAATGGTGGATAACATGGGGCTTCCCTCTGCTTGATCCATCTCCCCTTGGAGGAAAATTCTATAATCCTCACTTTTAATATTCTCTATGAGAAAGCTTCTAATGAGGATAAAATAAAAACTAACCTCCCATATAATTTTTACCCCTATGAGTGGTCAGTCATTGGAACTGAAGTTGACAACAACCAAAAAAAATTAAGCATGAGGGCATTGATCTCTTAGTGAATTCAGAAGAACTACCAGATCTATAAAATATTAAGGAGTATTGTTTATGGTAATTCCACACCATTCAGATCCTTAACTTCCTCGTAATCTAATTTCCTCGATTAATATATTTACTTCTAATTATGTTCTGATTACTTTCCTTTTAGGATGATCCTGACTATCCATGCATCCTTTCAATCACCTATACCTTATTGTTCTCATCAAGATACATAGGAAATATAATTGGGGTAAATATATACTAAGTATATTGTTGTATCACCACCTATAAACATCATTATTCATAATCCTCATCAATAAAAATATCTGTTTAAAAGAAAATGTTATCCTTGAATCCGGACTTAAGCTCTCACACGGTCAAGCTTCCCGGATGGAGGGAGAAAATCACCTACCGCTTTACTTACCTCATTGTTGATTAAAGGGATTATACATGAAAATATCTATATAAATCATCCTATGAAAACTTTTCCACTTTCCTAACCTTGAGAAATAGAATCCACCATTTTCACATTGTTCCTCTCATCTAACTAATAGCCAATGAAACCCAACAATTTTCAAGCATGGATCAAGGTAAATGAAATATCTAACTCCTTTATACATCACTTTATTTACAAATCAGAGATTCTCCCCTCATACTTTACTAATCCATGGTTCTGGAAATCACACGGTGTAATTCTCAATGACTGATCCTACTTAAAAGCTTCACCCTTTCTATGGTTAATCAAAACATCCTACCACACCTCACCAACCTGAGCCACACATGGAAGATGACCATTTGTCCTATTTTCAAGAAATAAATTAAATTCATAAGCCTTGAGGCATGTAAATTATTAATATTTATTTAATTATATTCATTTTTAATTTTCCATAATCATCCCAATTCAAATACAAGAACAATAAACATTGTGAATATACCTCTCTTAGGTCTCTACCCCAAAATATGTATTATCTTTCCTAGGTTATTATCTATTATTAACATCTTTATATCCAATCATGGGGGGTGATCACCTATTTCCTAGCTGATATACCATGATAAATCACACAATTGGTTCAACTAACACTATCTCCCTACCAAATCCATGTACTCCTCACTAATACCAAACTTCAATCTCCATCCTAACTCTCATACATAGCTATTATTACACTTTTTCATGAACCACCCAACTAATAACCCCTCCTAAGATTATATTGAAGATTAGGGTGAACCCTAAAGTACACATTCAATAGGTCACAGGTTGGATACTAGCATCGAGAGTATAAAAATTATAAATGGGAGTCATTACCCTCATAAATCCTAGGATCACATAGAGAAAAACCTAGATAAATACCATAATATAAACGAAAACTAATATCTCATAATATAATAAATGTAAAAAAAATATAAAGTATCAAGAAGGGATTACAAAGTTAGTGACTTTAACCATAACACTAAGAAATGAGAAAGTAATGTTAAAATCAATATCTGAATCCCTCCTTTAAATATGAAAAATAGATTTTTATATATAGGGTTGAGTATACAAGTATACTTGGTTGGATCCTTCTCAACACCTCTCATAAAAATGTGGATAAAACATATTAATGCTTTAGTAAATAGATACCAGAACCAACTTTCACCTACATCAGGTCAAATACCACAAAACCTAACTAAGGATCTCTTGCCCAATATAACATCCATGTACAATGAAATAATAACTAAATAATATATCAAGAAGTTACCCTACAAACAATTCCCCATCGATTTTTTCTCTTACTCCCCAACACCAATTGTCATGGTGCTCTCATCCCTTACAAATCTATATATATGCATAACCATATAGAATACCAAAACAATAACCACATCTATATTCCAACTCACATCATACACCTACAACGTAACCACATATCACCATATCATAAACATACCTCTAACCCTATAAAAGTACCGTATCGTGGGCATTAATAAAAGCAACCTCATCTGTCCTCCTACAATGCATGACCCCCACCATGTATCCCATCAATAATTATGTTATCATCACATAAAATAACCATCAATCACACTATAACTTCTCAAAATTATATCCAATTCATCATAACTTCATACCATCATAGTTGATATTATGGTGAAAATAGAGGGGAAGTGGGATTAGTCTCCCATTTCTTCAATTGTTAACCTGTATATTTAGGGAAAATACATAAAATACAAAATATGTGTGTTTTAGTAAGGTTATCTAACTTAGGTGGGGTGAAAAAAAATCACAACAAGTATATCATTTAATTTAATGAAACACAAACTCAACCCAAAGGATTTCCAGTAATTTAGTATTACTACAACCCATAAACATCACCACATCATGGCCATAACTCACCAACAACGGTTTCTACCCCAACAACTCAACCTGTCCCAACTTTCAACACAAATAAATCACCCAATAATTTAAAATTTACCATTAATCATATAGTTACCCATTTCCATGCCTACGTTTTTACCAACCACATTTCATTCATTACATCATTCATTAACTGTATTTAATGAAAACCCATTAATTAGTTATCATGAAAATTTATATCAGCTTATAACCAAGTATCTCAACAAGTATTATCCCATTATAGACCAAAATTTCAAAATTCCATCACATTTATTAATAAATTCAATGTCATTACTCTAACATTGTTGATTATTTACAACCTAATTCCATACTAATGAGTGTCTATAATATATAACACACCATATTCCACTCATATCCACACCAATATCCATGTTTTTCTAAACCAAGCATAATAAAATAATTTTAAAACTTACTATAAATTCATATCAGGGCCTTAAAACCAAACACAAAAACACAACACTATGGCCACTCTAATCATATCATCATAAACTCACCAGTAAAAAACATGGAAATTTTTTGTTAAAACATACCTCCATTATTCCCTGTTTAAAATACGACTATTATAAATTTAACTACTCTTACATTTTAAACATTTTGTAAATTCCATATTCAATAAAAATTAATTATTACCATATTAAAATATTTTCACTTTTATGATAGGTGGTTCCAATAATTAATCAACCAACGCATATTTCACAATAGTAATTAAAATTCATTGTGGAAAATATAATTCATAATAGAAACGTTAGTCAAGGATTATCATAGTATATAAAAAATGAATTTATTGAAATAACATGTACTTCATCCCTTTCCATTGAAATTTAATAACTTGGTTATTATCTTTCTTAGGTTGATTCAACCCATCTACCTAGTTTAAAGTGGTATCATGATAATTATACAATTAACACAAAATGAAGAAGGTAAATCTTCAATCCCCCACTTCTACTGGAATATTAATAACTCATTGTGCAAGAATAAATAGAGAAGGAGAGGTGATCCAATGGAAGATATTTTTTAGGTAAAAATTCAATAACTTGTTATATAAAAACCCATATTAAACCGAAACCTACTAAAAATATCTACTATTATAACCTTCCATGTAGGAATAAGGAAAAAACTTGGAATAATATAAGGAAAGTCGCCTTAAATCACCATATGGTTAATTTATCATAAATAAGGGATATAAATAATTGAAAGGAACTCAAAAGTCTCCTAGAATGTATCTATATTTTTCTAAGGTTTGAAATAAATAAAATAGACTTAAAATAGTAGATGGGAACCGTGGATTTAAAAAACATTTGAATGAATTGTGTGGTGCTTCTCTTGGGTGTTTCTTCTTTTTAAATTCTAGCCAACCCTATTAATTTAATATCTAAATCAAGGTTGATAATTATCCTCACATCCCAAAATTTAATTTCCCTAAAATAATAGATTTAATCTTACATGGTGAATAAATTTATTTATTTTTCAATTTAGCAGATTTTTAAGGTTTTATGATTGATAATGGAATTATCAATTGTAAATTAGGATTTAAAATTTTCCAATAAAATTAGAAAGTTTACTAAGGGAGAGACAATTTGTATTAAAAAAATTAAATTTTATATATCCAAATATTACTCTTATATATTAAAAAGAAATTATTTACTTTTTCAATTACTACAAAGTTTCCTTTAAATTTACTTTTAGGCATGAAGGAATGACTCTTATGTAGAATCTTATTCATTTTATGAATTAATACTTTACACTTGTGTTTAAAATTTTTAAAAAAAATCAATTCATAATAATAATATAAAAAAGGTGGGGTTATTATATAGCGACCATTTATTATAAAAGGTAATGTGTGGGATTTGTTTTCATGACCAAGTAAATACATAAGTTTCATCTTATACTTAGATAAAAAATAGTGAAAAATGAAAAAATTAAAACTCAATTTAAAATGATATAAAACTTACCTAACCTATGAAACTTCTAGAAAAAATTACTTAGACACACTCAAAACCCAATGAAAGTAAAATAAAATAATTTAGAAAAACATTTCCCTTAAAAAAGTTTTTTATAAATATCTCAAAATGTGATACGAACTTAGAAACTCTCTTACAAGGGCTATTCAAATAGATTTTTCAAGTAATCACTTGCACACAACACAACAAACACATCTAAAGCACTCAAGAACTAGCACTTTTCCCCAATTTCAAGTCACATGTCATCCTTAATTATTTAAACACATTATTCCAATTAAAATTAATATTATTTAAGTCTAAACTTAGGGATACAAAAGTATAAAATGTATTTTTCAATTTTAACATTGTAAAAAATTTAATATTCTTATAAGAAATATTTATATTTTAGAAGATTTTTCATATTCTAAACTCAACCTTAAGAGTTTAACTCCATTAATAATCATCTAGGCCAATATTATTTTAAAATAAGATCTAATCATGTATTTTTTATACAAGTTGAAGTGTTAAAAGAAAGCAATAATCAAATAACTCTATCATTAATTTCTTGAAATTTTTTATAGTCATTACAGTATTCATAAAATTATTCATCAATATGTATCACCATAAATTACATAGATAGGATAAAATGAACACAAATATTTGGGAATAAAGTAGATCCACCAAGTATTCTTAATGATATATATAGTTATGATATTCCCTTCAAGATTCAATAACAAATTTTTAATAACTCTTCATGCTTTCTTATAGAGACCCTGTTTTTTTACATGACTATTACATCATTTTAAAGATAAAAAACATAATAGTGATACGAATAAAAGATCCAAAGGTTTAGTTTATTTGAAAAATTAAGACCATATATAAATTTTAAATAATAAAACATAAACATTTATTTAATTTCTTTTTCTCTAGCTGGTTATTGGACCTCGTGTTCTCCTTAGTACAAGTATTCACCAGAGGATATACTTCAAAAGAAGGGGTGATATAAAAGCACGATGATAAGTTTAAAAGATACATGAAACATGGGTGAGAATAATCATCATCATTATAATAATGATTGTAATAATTAGATAAATTTATGCAATGTGGAAATACATAAAAATGAAACATCATGTATTCGTGGTCAACTACCACACATAATTGTGAAAGAGGCTAGCATCATGTTCAAAAATATTTCACTTTTGATCATGAGATACATCACATTAAAAAATAAATTATAGAGATATATAATTCTGGGTACACCCATCACATCATAGGATTTACATGCTTTATATAATTTCAGGTGCACCTATAACATCATAACATTTACATTATCATGCATGCCACATAGAACATATATCAATATTGTATATAAAATAACCCATGGAAAGGAATGGGTTTCATTTCACAATGAATATATTGATGAATAAACTTTTGTGTTCCCAAATTAAATAAGAAATAAAATACTTGGTATAAGAATCATCAATATTTATTGAATAAGAAACAATATCAAGGGAAGTAAAACATGTGTTTTTTTATAAAAATAATTCTTTTGGGAAAATTTTAACATTTATAATAAAATAATATTTGAATCATGCATATCCTAGAATAAAAAATTTAAGAATAAATAAATTATATTTAAGGAACATTAATGGAGCATCCATACTGAAAATGGAGTGAATGAGGGAAAACCCAAAGGAGGAGGGTTGGGTTAGAGATTTCCCCTTACCTTTTGTCTAAATTCTTCTTCACTTTAATATCCTGGATAGTCAAATTAAATTAATTAATTATCAATAACCTTTTATACATTCATTTTATTCATTATATTTTTATTAATTTCATTTATGGGATTTTTTATGAGCTATAGATTTTAATTTCATCATTTGGGAGTGTCTGTTTTACTGGTTTTCATGATCGGTTCTCTTTTATATGAGTATGGAAGTTCATGTAAAATTAGAATAGTTATCTATAATTAAAATTATATGTTATTAATGAAAATAAAGAAGTTTATTTCGTATTATATTAAATTTTTTACATGGTATGATGATGAATCATTAGATAAAAATTTAATGAAAATGATTTATTTTTTTGGCTGATTTTAGGACCATTATGAGCTTTGTCATTTTATTTGACAAAAAGATTATATATGGGTTCAAGAAAACAATATAACTTATAATATGTAATATAAATTCTTATTTATAAATAATTATGGTTTTATAACTAGAATTTAAGTTGGTAGTGAAAAATTAAAACACATCGTCCACAGTGGCGGTAAATCGACACACCACAAAAGATATCTTCATTTTTTTTAATAAAATGAAAAGGGAAGAGATTTGAAGATAAATTATTCCATTAACATAATAAAATTAAAAAATATAAAAGATATTTGAGTAATAATGACTCTTGGGTAGGTGGAGGTGATGAGAGGATAATAAAAGAAATGAAATTAAAAATAAATTAAAAGGGAAAGAAAGAGGGTTTTTCCTCTTGAATTTATCATCCTTGAGAACCTCATTAGTGAAAATGGTTTTGTCTTTTGATGAGACCAAGAGCTCCTGGACATTTGGGGACATGATAATAGAATTTAAAAGAACTTGGAAAATCCTAACAACTTGGAATTTTTTAGGATAATAGGTGTTTATGGGTGGTTTATATAGGGGAGGAGAGGGGCGTTTTCTCATTATTTTATTCATTGGTTTATTATTTTTCCTCAATACTGTGAATAGTTGGAGAATTATCAATAAATGTATTAAAATAATTAATTTTAGTTTGATATCCTGTTTTTTACATCCATAATGAATCAAGGAATAGTTTATTTAACTTATAATATATATATCGTAAATTACCATATTTTCCTATTCACCAAAAATTCAAGTATTTTAGATAAATCCCAAAAAATCACCATAATAATTTTTTAACATTTAGAATTAAAAAATTAAATAAATATTATGAAAATAATTTTCTAAATATAAAAAATTTAATTTCTAATTAAAATAATCTTTTACTAGGAAAATACCAATTTTAAAATTATAACTAATTTTATAACACATTGAAAAATTATGTAATGTCTCATAAAATAATTATATAATCATAGGAAAACAAAAGTTTAATTTATGAATATATTTTATGAAGATAAATTTTGATTTATATAATTATATTAATTATAATATTGTAATTAAATATTTGGGACTTACAAACATACCAGCACTTAATTAATAATTTTTAAAATATTTATTTACTTATACAATGATATAATTATACCATATTATCATTTATAATGCCCTAAATTTTATTTATACTTTCATATATGAGGTTAATATTCTATTGGTCTATTTCTTATTCCTAATTTTCAAAATATTATTCCAATGGTCATTTTACTATTTCATTGGTAAAGGTTCTTTAGCTTCTATAAATACCTCTTATTTCATTAATTATCCATTTATAAAGTTTCTATTGTATTCTCTAAGTGATTTTATTTGATTTATACTATATGAAAAATTTATAAGAAGAAATTTCCATTGATAAAATTTTGGGTCGTTGCATTATTCCCCTCTTATGAAATTTCTCCCTCAAAATTTCATTTTGAATGCTATGGTGAAAACAAGTGAGGGTACTTCCCCTACACCACTTCCTCTGGTTCCAATGTTTCATCTCCGTACATGTGGTTCCTCCATAATACTTTTACCAGGTGATTAGTCTTGTTGTGTGGGAATTTATCTCTATGGTCCAAGTTCTTCCCCAGTTGGTCCTCGTAAGAGATATCATTTTCCAAGTATACCACCTCTTGATTCAGTACATGTGAGGGATCTGGTATGTACTTCCTCAAGAGGAATACATGTAATACATTGTGTGCTTAAGACATGGTAGGTGGAAGTGTCAGTCGATATTCCACAGCTCTGACACAATCATGGCTCTCTAAGGGTCCAATGTACCTAGGACTTTGCTTCCCTTTCTTCCCAAATCTCATGATCCTCTTTCAGGTAGATAGGTATAGGAATACCAAGTCTATGTCCTTGAACTCCAGGTCCCATTGGTGGTTGTTAGCATAGCTCTTCTGTCGAATTTGGGTTGCCTTGATGTACTACTAAATGGTTTTCACCTTTTCCACCATTTATTCTACCATTTCTAGTCCTAGTAGCTTATGTTCACTGACTTCATCCTAGCACGACAGTGTTATGCATCCTTTCCCATATAGGTATTCATATATATCAATTTTTATGCTCGAGTGGAAACTATTCCTATAAGAGAACTCAACCAGAGGTAAGTGTTGGTCCCATACTCCCTTGAATTCCATAGAACATGATCTCATACTGTCTTCTAGTTTCGGAATAGTTTGTTTAGATTTTCCATCAGTTTGAGAAGGATAAGTCATAATGATGTTCACCTCAGTGTTTAGAAAATATTTGAGACTTTTCTAGAACTTGGAGGTGAATCTTGGATCTCAATCATATATAATTGATAGTGGTATTTCATGTAGCCTTACTAATTCTATAATACATATCTGTTCAATTTTATCCAATGATAACTCCTCTCAAATTGTGATAAATTGATTTGTCTTTATAATATGATCCAAAACAACCTATATAGCATTGTTTCCTCTAGATGTCTTTGGAAGTCAGATGAAAAACTCTATAGTAATGTTTTCTCATTTCAATGTTGGTATGGGTAATGGTTGAATCATCCCCTTATACTTTTTTCTTTCAGTATTCACATACTAAAATACTAGGCACTTTTATGTATATTCAGTGATCTTCTTCTTCATATTGTCCCACCAATAGTTCTCTTAGATATCTCAATACATCATTGTAATCCCTATGTGAATTGAGAAGTTAGAGATATGTGCATCATTCAAAATCTCCTTCTTTAACTCTAGATCATATGTTACACATAGCCTTGACCCATATATTACAATTCATTATTCTTCAATTTTAAACTCTGAGCATTTCCCCTTTCTCATAGCTTCCACCTTCTTTTGAATATTTTCATATTTTCATTGGGAATCCTCTATTTTATTCATGAGGGATGGTTGACCAATAATTTGAGAAATTTTTGATTATGTTCCTTCATTAATGGTCCAAATTTCCATCCTTTTCAAATCTAAGAAAATTAGATCCTTCTCAATTCTCTTCATCGATAGTATTGTAAGATCCTTTCTAATTAGAGTATCTAGAACTTTATTTTCCTTATGGGGATGGTAGTGGATTGAGTAGTCAAAATCCTTGATGATATGTAACCATATTTATTATAACATATTAAGATCGTTCTGTATGAATATATATTTGAGGCTCTTATGATCTGGTTATATTTCACACTTCTCCCCATAGAGATAATACTTCCATATTTTCACCAAAAAGATCATAACTACAAACTCCAAATCATGTGTATGATAGTTTTTCTCATTAAGTTTCAACTTCCATGAGTTTTATGCTATCAATTTATCATTTTTCATCATTAAACTACCAGAGACCTAATTTTATGCATCTTTGTATACCAAAAAGATTTCCCCACTTATCGGTAGTGTGAGTACTGATGCAGTGATAAGCCTCTTTTTCAGTACTTTGAAGCAGTATTCAAATTTACTGGTCCAGAAAAACTTTTATCCCTTACAATTTATCTTTGTTAGTGGGAATAAAAAACATGATAATTTCTTCAAAAATAACTAGTAATACCTAGTTATACCAAGGAAACTATGGATCTCTATTATAGATGTTGGCATAGTCCACTCTTTGATTTCCTTTATCTTAGAAGGGTCTGAATATATTCTTTAGCTGTGACTACATGCCCTAAGAATGATACTACATCCATCCATAACTTTCATTTACTATAATTTTCATAAATTTTCTCCCTATGTAAGGTTTTGAGCATAGTATTCAAATGATAATCGCGTTCCTCATTTCTCATAGAGTATATCAGAATATCATTAATAAATAATACCAAATTTTTTTGTGGTAATCCATAGATACTATATTCATTGAGTCCATGAGTATTTCTAGAGAATTAGTTAGCCTAAAATTCATCACTATGAACTCATAGTGTATATACCTCATTTAAAAGTCAGTGTAGGTAATATCTTCCTTCCTTGCCTTTAATTGGTGATATCCCGACCAAAGTTACACCTTAGAGATATACTTGACCCCATACAGTTGATAAAATAATTCATCTATCCATGTAATGGGATACTTTTTCTTTATCGTGATTTTTTTGATCTCATGATAATAAATACAAAGGTACATTGATCCATCCTTATTCTTAACAAAGAGTATTGGTTCACCCCATGGTGAAGAACTCGAGCATATAAAACCCTTGTCCATATTATCTTGTAACTTCTTCTTCATATCCTAAACCCCAATGGCTTCAATTATATAAGGCGTCTTTCATATAGATAGAGATCTAATGATAAGTTCAATTGATAACCCAAACTCTTGGTCTAGAGGAAGACAATGAAATTATTCATGGAATACATCAGTGTAGTCCCTCATAATGCGAATGTCTTCAATCGTGATTCTCTCCTTTGTCTCAATCATTTGAGCTAGACATACTTACTTGTAAGGAAATAATATCCACACTAAATATGATGGATCTGAAGAATATTTATCCATCTACTTACACTTATACATAATTGGAGGATACTTCAGAATGTGAATAGTGATCTCCCTTTCATGACAATTGATGTTGGATTTGTACAAAGATATAAAATCTATGCCCAAAATAGAATCAAACTCTACCAAATAAAGTAAGACAATATTTTCTGGTAGATTCATCCCACAAAAAATAATTGGGGAGGAGTTATATTCTTTGTAAGTAATAATTTCCCCATTTTTTCTCATAGATTACTCAACATCCATATTTTCATGTGGTGTTTGAATAATTATACTAAACTTTCAAAATATGAAATAATGTGTAGAACCTAAATCAAATAGTAATTTCTCTATTCTTGAATGATTAACCAGCGTACATGTCACCACATCATTGTTGGGATCCACCTCAGTAGTAGTTATGGAATAAGCCTTCCCTTTATCCTTTGGATTTTGTGGATGATGACATAGTTTACCCTTGAGGACTCGGGGATTAGTTCACTAGATTGTATAGTGCCATTTCTCTCTACAATTGAAGCATTGAACCATGGATGGTTCTCTCCTTTCTTCAACCACATTTTCCAACTTCCTTATGTCTCTTAGATATTCATGATCTTGGTGGCCTTATCTCCTATACTTATATAATTTCCCCATAACTTTTATTCAATTTCCATGATGCTTCTTACCACATTTTTGACATGTGGGTGGTTGATATTTTTTTCCACATTTCTCATTAGATCCACCACATGAAACTCCATATTTTATTTCATATCACTATAGCCATGGGACCATTTACCAAAATCCATCTCCATATTGATATAAAATCAAACAAATTCTTCAGAACTCCCAAATTCATTAATTTATAGGGCCTTTTGATGGTGTGGTTTTAAACCACTAAATAATCTATCAATTTTTCTATTATTGTTGATAACAACACTCAAACCATACCTTCCAAGACTTGTGAAATTTTCTTCATTGTTCATGACAGATTCACCTTCATTTTTCTTCAGCTCTATGAAGTTTCTATACATATTTTTATGAAGTGTTAAAGTAAAATACTTGTTAAGAAACATTATCTTAAATTCTTACCACTCTATCTCTTCAATTTCATCCTTTGGTTTTGTGTTTTTAATCAATGACCACCATTGATCAACCTATCCATCTAAACGGTAAATGGTCAGAGGCTCCTTCTTCATCTCAGAATAGTAAGGTACAAAAAAGATCTTATCTATTGAGTTGATTCACTATTCAACAATATGTGGATCGGAAGATCAAATAAATGTCGGTGTTCGTTGATATATATAAGACTTGATAGCCAGTTTCTACCTCTTAGGTGAAGGAGGACGTTCCATATTATTTAGGTTATTATTCATAGCCTAAGACAGCTGGGTAATCATCACCATGAAATTTTGAACCCCTCCTCCCAAGGAATTGGGGATGTCATTTGGGAAATCATTGCATTGTCCATCGCGTGGGTTTTTAGCCTTATTTCTCTTAGTTCCCACCATTTTATAAAATAGAAAAGGTTTGAAAAAACATAAGTCAACATGTCATAAATAGATAATTTATTCCTTTGTAAAATTAACTATAAATACATATCTTATGGGATCCCATTGTTTATCAATTTTTTAAAACAAATCTTCTTGGGT
This sequence comes from Viscum album, assembly GCA_963277665.1. Classification (NCBI taxonomy): domain Eukaryota; kingdom Viridiplantae; phylum Streptophyta; class Magnoliopsida; order Santalales; family Viscaceae; genus Viscum; species Viscum album. The sequence continues at coordinate 875,474,466 of OY728153.1, read as the reverse complement.
GATTATATATACATACATTCATACTAAGGGTTTTAACTAATGTCTAATCCTAATTCCTAAATTAACTAAAATGTGCTATCATACCAACTATAGTGATCCAGATTTTTCTTACATGACTATTACATTATTTTAATTATAAACAAAAAAAATATTGATACAAATCCAGGATCTTCTCATAAGTACAAGTATTCACCTGAGGATATACATCAAAATAAGGGATGAACTAAAATAATGGTAATAGGATGAATAAGAGACATGAAACATGGGTGAGCATAATCATCATCGTCATCATAATCATTAGTGGAAGCATTAGATAAAGGAATCAAATGTTAAAATAGATAAAAATTAAACATAATTTATTATTGGTCAACCACCACACATAGTTATAAACAGAGATAGTATCATGTTCATGAAGATTGGTCTTTTTATCATGAGATACATCACATTAACCAATTCATTAGAGAACTACATAATTATAAGTACACCCATCACATCATAACATTTGCATGCCCTGTATATTTTAGGTGCACCTGTCACATCATAATATTTACATTATCATACATGCCATACAGAATGTATATCAATCATGGACATATAATAACCCATGGAAAGGAATGGGTCTCATTCTAAAAAGAATACATTAATTAAGAAACATTGGGGTTCCCAAATGAATAAGGGAATAAAATATGTGGTATAAGAATCAATAATATTGAGTGAAGAAGAAATAATCTCAAGGAAAGTAAAACATGTGTTTTTTTAAGAGTTATTTTGGAAAAATATTTGTATTTTTCATAAAATAATATTTGAAGAAGTTATATCCTAAAATAGAAAATGAATGGATAAATAAATTATATTTAAGGAACATTAATGTAGCATCCATATTGAAAATTGAGTGAAAGGGGGAAAACCCGAAGGAAGAGGGTTGGGTTAGCGAATTCCCCTTACCTTATGTCTGAATGCTTTCTTCACTTCAATATCATGGATAATAAAAATAAATTCTTTAATTAAAAAATAAAAAAACTTTTATACATTAATTGGATACATTATAGTTTTATTATGTTCATTTACAGTCTTTTTAAGGAGTTATAGAGTCAAATTTCATTATTCGAGAGTGTTTGTTTTCTTAGTTTTCATGATCGATTCATTTGTATATGAGTATGGAAGTTCGTGTAAAATTGTAATAGTTATCCAAAATTGAACTTATATGTTATTAATTGACATACATAAGTGTATTTGGTATTATATGTCATTTTTTATATGGTATGAGGAAGAATCATTAGATAAATAGTTAGTGAAAATGACTTAATTTATTTGGTGTATTTTATGACCATTATGATCTTGTATCATTTTATATAACAAAAATATTATATATTGGTTATATAAAATTATATAACATATAATATGTATAATAAAAAAAATTATGATAATTAAGGTTTTATAACCATCCTTGAAGGCGTTAGAGATAAATGAAAATGCATTGCCCATGGTGGCGATAAATCGACACATCAAAGACAATATGTTCATTTTTAGAATAAAAGTAAAAGGGGAGAGATTTGAAGATAAATAATTCCATTAAAAAATAATATTATATTATATAAAATAAAATAGAGTTATCATTACTATAATATAGGTGGAGGTTAGGAGAGGATACGAAAAAAATGAAAATGAAAATAAATTAAAAGGAAAAGAAAGATGGTTTTGCCTCTTGAAATTATCCTCCTTGAGAACCTCCTTAGGGAAAAGGGATTGGTCTTTTGATGAGAAAAAGAGATCTTGGATGTGGGAGGAGGGGTTTGGTAAGAGTATTTGGTAGAACTTGGACATGGCTCAAATCTTGGAAGGTGTGAGGAGAAGAGGTGGTGAGGTGGTTTTTACAAGGGATGAGATGGGTTCTTTCTTATTATTTTATTCGTTAGTTTATTATTTTTCCTCAAGAATATGAATAGTTTGATCATTATCCTTAAATATATTAAAATAATTAAGGGTACTTCAATATTACAGTTCTCTCATCAGTAATGACTCAATTAATAGTGTATTTAACTTATAACTAAAATATTAGGATTCAATTGAACCTAGTCCTAAAAAATTATATTAAAAATTTATAAATAAAAGACAAGTGTTACAAGGGATTGTTACAAAGATGGGTGTGTTTTATGAAATACATATCTGTATTTACTATTAGAACACAATAATTAGGATTCCTGAAGGACCATATCATGTCCATCTCCATAATTTCCTTCTTAGATAGGGAATCTACCACTTTATTTTCCTCCCTATATGTATGTGATATAATCAAGTTGAGTTGAGTAATATTCCTAAGGAATTCAACTCAATGAAGAAGTATTTTACATGGAACATTTTTTATTCTTTTTTAAATATTCTTGAAAGTAACTTTCGAGTTATTCTAAATCCATAAACATCTCCATTTATATTGAATATCATACTATATTTAATATACAATATCTCATCACTCTACTTCATATGCTACTCTAATTCCAGTATAATTGTAGAAATAACCCTTGACAAAACCATGATGTGTTCAGAACACACCTCCACATCTTGGGGGTCCTGGAATACCAGAAGTTGTGCCATTAACATTACCCATGTTCCATGAATTGATAGGTGGGGTTCATTTTATATATTTAATAAATCTAGGGTTCCTCATCCTGCATGACACACCCAAGAGCTGAAGAGTTTTATGATCATCATAACAATTTAAAATACCTCATGTCTGCACCATCGAGGAAGTATATACCTCCTTTTGTGGCGCCATCATGACACGATGAGTGGATGGCTCCTAATTATTGAACGGTTTGGCATTAATTATGTTGCATGAAACATATAAGATTGATGCCACCACTACTCGTAGGATGTTCCACACCTATTCACGGTGTCCAGCAGTGGTGATCCTCTTCAAGAGTTCAGGTACCTACATGTGAACATCAAGATTCATCCCAAACAAGTATCCATCATAATCCCATAATTTATAGGCAAAATACAAAGTAAAAAAAGGTTTTGGGATTCCTCTTCAACGTTCAAACAAATATTCCATGCTGACACAATGTGTTGACCTGTTTTTTAAATTTGATCATGTGTGGGAAGCATATTTTTCCATATCCTCCATAGCAGCATAAATCTAGATAGTTGGATGAAAATTGATCTAAAATTCATAATCCATGATGGTATTATATTGAAGCCCCTACATTAAATCCTATAGTATTCCTTGGTATTGAATTTTTCATTCTAGTTGTGTTTTTATATGAGAGTATCAAAGTCCATAAATGCATGGTTTTGAATGTCCAGACTAGTCTGTATAGGAACTAAATTCCCATTAATTTTATTTTTTGCAGTTAGATCAACAATATTCATATGTAATAAGTCCAAAGGTATGTTAACTATGCTCTGTAGTTGGAACCCAACCAATCATTAGTCCAGAAATTTAGATTGGTGTCTCTCTAGCCACTGTGTATCATGCATGATGCTATGAAATTATTTTTTAAGAGATGACCAAACATATAAATCTCGATAAAATTTATATCTGTATAGAAGTATCACTTTGAATCTACATGATAGAAAATCATTTGGGAAATCATTATAGATCAGGTTACATGTAAATTTCTCAATGAGACCATCTTTAAAAATCATGATATTTTTAATCTTGAGACCTCCCATATTAGTAGGTTTTATACACTAATTCCATGAAATAGAGATTAATCTATTTTCATAGGTTTTCCCAATCCATGAAAAGTTTCTGATCATTCGCTTAAGTTCCATGATAAGACCTCGAGGCCATTTATAAATAGAGAATAAGTAAAAAAAATTCTATGTGATTATAGAGTTGACATGACAAACCCTTCCATCAATAGGCATGGATTTACCTTTCCATCGAGGCATATGATTCACAATTCTAGAGCATATTCCCTCTAGATATTGTCTCTTGATCTTGAAACAAAATTGGGTAACCCCAAGGTAATTAAAAAGAAGGGATCCCCTCTTGACTCAAAGTATGGCCAAAATTTGGTTTTTCTTACCAACCAGAATTCCATCACCAAATACGATAAATGACTTGTACCAAATTATTGATTCTCCATCCACCTCTTCATAATGATTGAAAATATATTTAATAAAGGTTATGTTTTTCCTTTAATATTTCCCAAATAGGAGGATTTCATTAGCGTATAGAAGATTTGAGGGATCTTATTCATCCCTGACATCCTTGATTGGTCTATAAAGGCGAATTTGAGTGAGATCGTTGATAAATCTACTCAAATAGTCTTCAGTGATGGTAAAACGTATCCTTGAAATTTTATCACCTTACCTCACACTTCTTGTGAATTGAAAAAATCCTTTAGTGTTTCATTAATGAGGATGGAAAGCTTCATCGAACTAAGGATGGAATTAATAGGTTTAATGAATTCATTTGAGAATCCATATCTTCTTAGGACATCATTTAGGAAGCTCTATTTTAATGTGTCTAAGGCCTTGTAGATATCAATTTTAAGATAAAATTTTCCTTCTTTCATTATCCTATTCATAAGATTCACAATTTATGAGGTTGTAAAAAAAATTAAAATGTTTCACATCAGAACAATCCCAAACTAATTTGGAGTAATAGAGTACTTAACAATTTCACCCATTCTATTCATAATAATTTTGCTGATGAGCCTAGTAATAGTGTTTTCAAGGAAAACTATCCTGAAGTCTTTTATATCAAGATCATTTTCCTTCTTGGGAATTAAGGTAATGAAACTTGAGTTAACTCCATGCGACATTGAAGAGTGGGTGAGAAATTCATTTATTTCATGAGTAATATCATCCTGAAAAATATCCCCATAATACATAAAGAATTTTTTATTAAATCCATCAGGTCTAGGGGAACTCTCCTTGTTAAGGGAGAAGATATTTTCTTTAATTTCCTCTTTTTATGGAATCATTGTAAGAATTCGGTTTTGGTGCACCTCAATAAAGGAATCATTGTTCTCATCCTTCTTTTGTGTGTTGATCTGCCCATTATCATAGTAAGGACCCCTAAAATAATCCACCACTGCCTAAGAAATATCATTTTTAGTAGTGTAAAGAAAACCATTAATTATAATAACCTAGATTCTAATTTTTTATATCCTTTATTTGTGTATTTTGTTAAATAACATTGACTTCCTATCACCATCCTTTATCCATTTAATATTCAATTTTTTTTATCAAGCCATTCCTTTAGCATGAGGTGGTCATCAAGCCTATGGTGAGACTATATTTCTTCTCTAGAAGGAATGCCTTGGTGTTGATTCCTAGTTTCACAGCAAGCCAGATGATCCTCAGGAGACTTAATTTCTAAATAAATATTGGAGAAATATATTTTTCTCCAAACTCGAAGTAAATCCTTTGTGTACTTTAATTTCGAATCCATGTTATAAAAATACTACCTATGGGATAGATTTTACATGCCTCTAACAAAGTTTCAATACACCCTAGAGTCAGAATCCATCCTTTATTTAATATGAATGGAATTGGATTTGACTTTATCGGATGATTAAAGACTTCTAAAAGAAATGAATTATGATCTGAGTGGTACTTCGATAGATTAAAGCATGAGACCCCAATTTCAAAACTTCTATCATCCATTTGAACAAATAATCTATTAAGTTCACTTTCTTGCCTTCCATTCAATGTGTACCTACTCTATGGAAAATCATCTACTACAATTGGGACCTAAAAAGGTTTCATTGGTCAATGAAACAAGAGAATTACATGGAGGCAATCCGATTAAATTTATTCCTAGTTTTCTCCTCATGCTTCAGGACAACATTGAAGTCTCCAAGAATGACCCATTTGTGATCAATGACTTCCGAGAATGTATCAAGTTATTTACATATCTCTCTCATTCTGATATAGGATTTAGAGTCACAAACAAACAAAATTGAATGATCACAACCTAATATATTATATAAGACTATGATACTTTGATATTTATTTCAACATGTAGTGAAATTTATTCTTTCATGGTTGAGAAACCATAGGTGATCCATGTTGTAATTGAGTAAATTCTGTTTAATGAATTTATAGACAATAGATTCCCATTTGAAATATTTCTAGTTTTCAAATAAAATATTTGGTTCAGCAATACCAAAAATCATGGGTTTTTGGTCCATGATGAAGTGCCTAAGGGCTTTGGTCATTAGGTAATTCCATATCCCTTGGAAATCACAATAAAATATCTTCATTGTTTGGGGGTATTACCCCTTGTATGAGTCCCTCCTTGTTGTTCCATTTTTATCTATCCTTTCTATTTCCTCCATTTTTCTTCTGCTTTCCTAATTTTTTGTTTCTATTTAAATATGTGCCCCGTATAACATCCTTTGAGATACATTTATCATATTTTTCCTCAATTCGAGTTGTCCTAGTCTGCTCAAGGAGGAATGTATCATCATCTTAATTAGACCAAAATACCCCCATTAAATGGGGTGAATCTATTAACAAGCTATCCAGATTCATCAGATTTCTCAATGGAGGTTTTCCTCCTATCATACCTGAAGTTAGGGACCTATGAATGACTGAATATTAATTTTTTATTAAGATAAGACCCCTTTTAATGGGTAAGGGGGAAACCAAAAGACTTCAAGAACATAAAACAACAAGCAAGCCCCATAATCTAGAATCTCCTAATGACTGCAAACTGTAGCGCCACAAATAAAACAGACACAAAAACCATTCAACCAATTCAGACATTCAACTGATTCACATATTCAACCCATGGGATCACAAATCACCACAAAAAAACATAACAGCAAACAACATTATCATCCACCTTGAATCCCACAGGAAATTAACCCAACGGTTCGCCGGAAGACCCCAATGACGTCGTCGCCACGCGCCTCAAATGACACCGCACATAACCACTTCACCAAAAAAGAACGAACCCAAAAGTCCATGCCGCCACTACAACAACACCGGAGCAGATCGAACCACAAATCAGGACCAAAATCACCATGCGCCAAATAAGGATTGAACCATAACCTAGACAAATCAAAAGGGGAGAGAAAACGAAGAGAAAACAAATCCATGATGACAGTCACGATGCCTCACCGCAAATCTGAACCAGATCCCATCGCCACCTTCACAATCTCACTCATAGACCGTGTCAAACTGCCGTGCGCATCCCCATATGACACAGAAGAAGTGTCGGCCCTTAGCCAGGAGGACCAAGAAAAAGGCCAGAAAATGGTGGGGAAGGTCCAGACGGTCGTGCTAACACAGATTCCTCAACGCTGCCCCTGTGAGAGGAACCACCACAACGAAAATGCCGAGAATGAGTGCCGAAGGAAGCTCAGATGACGATCCGAGGCGAGGAGGAGAGTCGGGGACAGAGGAAAACCCTAAGGAGGTGGCTCCCCTTACAGGCTCATCATCCCAGGCATTTTACTAAAGATAATGAATCTTGGTAGGTACCTATGATAATTTCCCCTCTAAGTCATTAATTCCATCATTCTATTGGTCTCCTTAAAATATATATTGACTAATATTTCTAGTCTATAGTGGAGTCATGATCACCTTTGATGTCATATTATCCTATCGGGTAGATGTGCATCAACAGGAGACCTCGGTCGATATCCGGAGGGAATTAGTGGTTTCCCCTACTCCTTACTTGTCCTCATATTATCTGCTAATGAGTTGTGTTTGGTAGTATACATTGAACCTTATTGTTTCTAGGTTAGTGAATCAACTACAACTATCTCTATATAAGTCATAGGGAAGGCTTTTATCGTGGACCTATCTAAGTGACTACCAATGTGAGTAGTCATTTGATCATGAGAGGACACTTGTGTATAGGTAGCCCTTGTCAATGGATTTTGAGATCCTCCCTTATGAAGGGTACCCATATATCCATCAATATTAATTACTACAAGAGAATGTTCATCACTATGAGAAATACCCTATAATTTAACTACATTATTTCCATCCACAATTTTATCAAAATGTTGGTTGCATGTATCCATATTTATAGATGGATATCCAATTTTTATGTTGTGTAAATTTTCATCATACTGATTCACTAGTGGGTTCATAATAATCTTTGTTATAGCACGAGAGTGGTCATGATACATAAGGGCAGTCTCTATATTATCCATAAATTGGATGGAAAAATATATTTCCCCTTCTTATTGATCTCAACATGAGTACTATCAGAGGGTGTATGAGACCTACCAAACTTTTCAACATTTTCTTCCACATAGTCAACTTTCATTGTTCCATTTCTAGTCAATTTCACTTTGGAGGGGCCTAGAGGTAATAGACACATTGATTTCAATAGGTAGTATCATTTCCTTACCCTTTTTTCTTTATACAATTAGATATGTCATTCCATTTCACATTGAACAATTTTCACTCCTAATATCTGTTACATTCAGATATTAGGTGTCCAAAAAATAGGAATCTCGGAAAAAACATTGTTTTCCTTTCATACTGAATCTTTAAATTGATCTTATCATCCCTTATGGTTTGAAAAAATTCCTCCACAGGTGTGTTTGACATATCAAACTCCGCCAGAATTCATTTGAAATTTCCATATCTTATCAGTTTTCTTGTCTATCCTAATTGGGTTCCTCGATATAGTGGAAATGTCCCAAATAATATGTTGATTCCAATATAGCTTATTTAACATGAAAATGGGAATCCAGACATGAGTATGATTATTTATTTCTGAGTCTAGCTCAAAATTCATATCCTAATCATGAATTCATAGAAAACCATAACTTAAGGATATCAATAAAAATATCCAAGACCTTTTTTAGTCGTCATCTGAGGGAAGAACCACATGGTAGTGTCCTCTTCCCATGGTTTCCATCTTCTAGTCAGCAAAGCCCCAGGTCTCGGCAATTCATCTCATGAGTTCTTCAAATTTCCATAATTTCTCACCCTAATGAACAAGAAATATCATGATGATGGAATACCTATAGATATTAACCCTATCCTCTACTACTTCTTGATTCTATGAATCAATATCTATCCTTAAATTTTTAAGGATTCATCCAGGAGGAGGTAAATCAAAATCTGAAAACGATGGTTTGGATGCTGATTTTACAACATCTGAAAATTTATTTTTGATACCAGTGATAGAATAGGGGGCCACATTAAAACTTTCTAATGTAAAATGAAACAATTCATTATGCACATCACGATCCCCAATGAATTATACTTTGAATTTCCAAAAGGGTTTGAATTCTCACAGGCATTGAGATCAATAGATTGAGGGTTTTATCCTTTCTCCCCTTGCTCTTCTGTATGAAAAAAGAGTATTTCTATTTAACTTATACAAAAATGATTCAAGAAAAAGTTTGTTAACCAACTCATACCCTAAAAATTTATTAAAATAAATTTTGGAAACAAATTGATTACACGAGGTGCAATGTATTTCCACCTGCTAGAAATATAGAGATTGCAGAAATGGAGGAAGAAAATGAAAATCAATCAGCTCAATATCAAGGGTAGTAAAAGAGAAAATCTTCCATGTTGTTGTGAATTCTTAGACTGACTCATCAGATGATATATTTCTATGAAATAAAACTCAAGATGTCTATTTTATGTCAAAGCACTTGGCTAGAAAAGAAACCCACTACTAAAAATGAAAACACCCATCAAATCCCATCCAAAAAATATGCACTTAAACCATTTATTCCTAATAAATGAAGAAAATTTATTTCCTGAATAATGATATGACTGCAAGAATATTCTCACAAATTAAAAACCATGATACCTATATACATTGGTGCTTTAATATACTATAAATTATTGTATTTCACTATTCACCAAAATTCAAGTATTTTATAAAAATCCAAAAAATTCACTGTAACCATTTTTTAAAGTGTATAATTAAAAAATGAACTCCATTTTATGAAAATAATTTTGTAAATTTGTAAAATTTAATTTTTAATTCAAATCATCATTTACATGGAAAATAAATGTTCTAATATTAGGACTTATTTTATAATATTTTGAAAAATTATGTAAGGCATTATAAAATTATATTATATTCATAGGAAAAAAATGATAATTTAAGAATCTATTTTATTAAAGTAAATTTTCCTTTAAATCGTTATACTAATTACAAAATTTTAACTCAATATTTATGACTTAAAAAAATTCCAACAATTAATTAGTAATTTTTAAAACATTTATTTACTTATACTATGATAAAATTATACCATATTATCATTTATAATATGGATAAATTATATCCATACATTTATATATGAGGTTACTATTCAATTGACTAATTTAATATTACTAATGGTCATAATACTATTCCAAAGTTCATGTTACTATTTCATTGTTAATGGTTCCTGAACTTCTATAAATATATCTTATTTCATGTATTCTCTATTTATAAAGTTGGTATAGTGTTATCTAGGTGATTTTAGGTGATTTATACTATAAGACATAATTATAAGAAGGTAATTTCCATTGATAAAATTTTGGCTCATTGCATTTATCTTTTTATTTTAAAAAATTGAACCTCATTAGGTAGTATGGTCTTAATCTTGATTCCAGATTTATCCTTGCATATAATTATCATTTTCATAAGGTAAAGAAAATAACACTCATTATCTTTTAATTTTCTTATATTTATTGAAATTTATAATTGGGTTGTCAAAATAATCATGCATTCATTAGGCACTTGTTCATCATTCTTATATATTCAACATGACTTCTCAAAAATATTTTACTTACCCTCTTTTGGTAACCTCTCATCTTCTTTTGGATGTCTTTCACTAAACCAAACAATTTTTTCTTTCTTTTATTGATTCTATTATTTCTTTATGATTACATCCCATAAATTTTAATTTCATGGCCTCTTTATAATGATCAATGATGTGACCTTTTATTCCACAATAAAATAATCTTGTTCTTGGTGTATAATCTTTCTTATAATTCTTATTATGTGTTATTATTCAACACTCTTCTTTTACATACACACCAAGTATATATTATCTTATTTTATCTTATTATTTTTCACATTATATAGTATTATTACTTAAAAATAATTTTATTCATGCTAGGTACATCTAAAAAAGAATTTATTATCACCATAAAACTTTTATTTCAATTTCCACAAAGATTATCCAAGCTTCAAAAAACAATTAATGGACATATTTACTCCCATCATCTTTTGTAAATTTTTATTCATCGAAGTAGGATTCCTCTTCACTTCAGGTTTATCCTATTAAATATATTCCTTATTTATCTTTAAATAATTGACATGTTATTCTAAAAATCAATAGGCTTATGACTAAACCTTCTATAGAATCAATAATAACCAATAATCTTTGCTCATTTTCCTTTAGTTGAAATATTTCCAAATTTGACATGTTTTTATTTTTGATCTAAACATTGCTTCTTTTTTGTAAACTTTGGGGAGAAACTTTTTCTAATCTTTAACACATCCACATTTGATAATGTGGTGAGTTTATCATAATTATTTTTCATCAATATTTTTCCCAAAAATAAATTATAACCTGAAATTTTCAATAAAACAAAGTTATTAAAAACATAATCTTATAGATAAAGGGTTACTTTTTAATGTTACATTAAATATATATACAAATGATTTCAATCCCTTCATTCCACTAGAGTGAGTATTTTTAAAGATAAGAATATTATCAAAAACTTGTATAGAAGTGCATCTTTTGTCAGCTTCATGGGTAGAGTTATCTTGGTGATTTCTAAATTCTTAAATTGGCATCTAGATTAAGGAATTTCATATTTAGATTGTTCTTATAATATTCAAGAAAACTCACCCTATATTCATATTTATTTTTTATTATATTTATTTTATTTTCACGCATCTTAATTTCTACTTTCAAATAATTTCCAAGATCCACAATTCTTTAATATTTAAATGTTTTTTTATTTGTATTTTTTGGTCTGAGGGTTGATTTCATGGAGCTTGGTATAGTTTCAGAATCAATAATTATGGTAGGGTTTATCCATAGAAACACCATATGGTTCCCACATCTGTAACAAAGCATAGAAATACATTCCAATAGTAGGTGCCTATTTTGGGTTTCAAACCCAACAACATATGGGAACTGACATTGGTCGAGAGGATGGGAGGTTGGGCTCATCACACACTTTTGGGCATAATTTTTGCCTATTTTGGAACTATCTTATATATTAATGATATGTTCACTAATCGTTCCTAAATCTATACCAGGGACTAGTTACCCTAATAAAAACAATTGTGTGTTGAACCTCTATTTATGCCAAAGGGTGTTCCATTTGTGAAACCATTTATATATATTGGTGGTTCTCCATATGCTTCCCATTATTTCTTAGTAATGGGTGGATTATTATGTTTTGAATCCATATGAATAGGAACTCTAGAATTCAATGCCATCAAATAAGGTGGTTGGTAGTTCAATAATGGGATTGAACCTTCAAGAGGCGTCCTATGTATTCTGTGAGAATAGGAATCAAATACCACATAGTTTTCTTAGTTCCAAGACATGCAGTTCAACATTATGAGAAATGGATGTATATGAGGGAAACCTAGGTATTGGTATGGATATAAATCCTTAGGAATATATCATATGTATTTTTCTTATAACATGAATCGGAGTCTTTGTAGTTCAGTTTTCCCTCAACCAATTGATGGGTGGGGATAGATAACTGATAATCATGTGGGTTATTTCCCCATATTTGTATCAACATGAGAATTTCCTAGGGACCTAATATAGGGAGGATGTCCATTTAAGGAGTAATTTTTACCATATTATTGAACCTGGCATACACATTAAGGTTTCATAAATTGGGGGAATTTGATGATGGTATTTATATGATTATTGAACATACCTAATATCACATGAGTCATGCTCAATGTGAGAAAAAATGGATTTCAAGTGATAAGGAACACTGCATATAGAATCAATACTTACACATTGAATCAACCTTGATATAATGTTGGATATAGAGCTCAATCCTTAAGAATCCATCCTACACATCCTACTTATCAAAATAATTAGTGTCCTAATTCTTTGGTTAATATTTCCAATCAACTAATTTGTAAGAAAAGGTAGACCCAAAAGGGGTGGGTTTTATGATGTTGAGTAAATGGAATATTTAGGGAATTACACTGAGTTGGATACCCATTGAATATCAGGCCTTAGGAATGAGTCTACATATCCTATTTGGATAGGAATCAGAGTCTCCATAGTTTAGTGAACTCCCAACCCACATATGGGTTGGGATAGGTGATTTCTCTCAAATGGATTTTTATTATCCTTGTTGTTTAGGAAATTTAGGTACTTATACTAGGATGAATTCCTATGAGATATTTACAGCCCTTATCCTCTAATGGAAAGATAGTGGAGACCATGAGTGGTCGAGTGAGCATGATTTTATAGAATGAGCATTCTATAACACCAATGATGTTTCATGAGTTCTTAACCCTAATGCATTATAAAAACATCTCATATGAAGGGTGAATTCTTGATTAAAGACTCATGGTTGGTGGTTTACACAGTTCAAGGGTAGATGTTAGACTATTATTGATAGACAAAGCTAACATGTATATGAGTGTCTTCCGGACAAGTCTGGGGTGTCTACCTGACATATCTAGACTGTCTTCCTAACATGTATTGTGGTCTTCACATATTTGAAGATGAAATATAATAGGTACTTCTCATGATCCAAGATAGTAAGCCTAAGGTACTTTGCATGATCGAACCTAACATGCCCAATACCTTTCTCATGATCAAGTTGACATGATTGAGGGTTGTCACATGATCCATTTTCCATTTCTGAAGTTCTCTACTTGATCGAAGATGTAAAATATAGGTAATTTCACATGATTGAGGTAGAAATTTCCAAGGTGTCTTCCTAGAATGTTTAGCATATCAGAGGTTTGTCACATGACAAGTCTAACATGTGAAGTACTTTGCTTGATTGAATCTTGTGTGGTTGTTGGTTATAGTGTGATCCGCTAACAAGTTCAGAGACTTATTTTGAACCCATCTTGGGCTCTTCATGATCAAAGATGACATTAATAAGGGTTGTTTGGTGATCAATATTACATGTATGAGGGCTCCATATGATTAAATCTAACATGACATGGGGTTTTTTCATGATCTTGATGATATATTCAGGGTTCATTTATATGATCAAGGAACTGATTATGAAAAGTGCATAAGTCATTTTCATGAAAAATATTGTAAATTAAATCACATAAAGATCCCATCATTTTCATTATTATTCATGTAAACTCCCAAATATTTGTCATAAATTTTCCTACTGAGTCATTTCATAAGAAATATGATGTGTCGAAGGCCCTATGTGTGATGAAGATGACATGTTGTAGATCATTCACGTGATTAATTCCATGATCATGTGAATCACATAAACATATCCTATAATCCCTTAAGTTAATCATTGGTATTTTATTTAGGATTAAAACACTTGAGATCGCATGACTTGTTTCTCAAGAAATTTATCTCTCACATGTGTCTGTGATTATTCTATTTGTTGAGGGGTGATTTTATAAGAATCACCATCCCAAATATATGTCTCTTTTCATGGAACATAATTCAAATTTATTAGCTCCGGTCAGTGGAGGAATGAATTTTTATTAATATATCATATGTGTTGTGTGATCCAGGTATGTTTTTTAAATTAAATCATCTTTGCGTCTCGTGTTAAATAGTGATCATACGACCACACTATCATTACCATCTTTCTTGAGCCCGTGGTTTTCTAAAGGGTTTTTTCATGGTCAATCTTGGATTCCAAAATGGTTTTCAAATAATAAAATCTATATTTTTGATATCTTTTTCATGATTTAGGTTACATGTCAAAAGGCCTTCACAAGATCAATCCAATGTGCCTAGGGGCCTTCACGAAATAAACTTTGTGTGTTAGAGGGACTTCATGTGACTAATAAAATGATCACAAAAAATTCATAACCACATCTCTGGAAAAATAGAATAACTCTTCTTCTCATATGGGTACCATACTTTTTAGTATATATTTTATAAATTCTATGGTGTACACCAATAAATTTTTTATGAGGGCATCACATAATCAAACATATATGTCTGAAGTCCTCCACTTGAAGAAGGTGACATGTATAGTGGCCTTTACATGATGAGGCTGACATTTCTCCTGGGATTTCATGTGATCCTTATTTGACCATAAGAATCGTGTAAGGAATTCACATGAAAAAAATATAACACCTTTCATATGATGATTCCTTCTTTTTTAGATTTTATTCAAAAATTCCTTTGACAATTTTCAAGAATTTTTTAGATGTCATGTCGCATGATCAAAAATACTCATCTAAGAGCCTTCTCATGATCAAATTAAATGTATGATGGATCCTCAAGTGATCAAAACGACTCATTATAGAAGATTAATGTGATTTTCCAAAGTTCATGTGATCACGATTCTTATTATCGAACAAGTGATTCTCATGATCCAACCTCTTAACCACCGTGTAGCCACATTTCTTCCTTCTTCCCATTTAAAGAAAATAATACATGTACATTGGGTGTTTCTTCAACCCTAAATTTTTGGATTCTAATTTGGAGGGTTGCCAAAAAAATCCCCCTCTCCATTAGAAGTGGTGTTCTAAAGAACAAAGACTCAGTTATGAGGGAGTAAATTCATGCCTACATCCTTTGGATTTCACTCTATTAGTATTATGGTAATCATTTGGTATTCTAGGTGACCTTTCATATTCTATGAGGTTCCCTATATTTAGGGGATATAAAGGCCGATCATTTCTGTAAAGACCTGGAAATTTCAAGGAAATTTTTTTTTCTTAATTTATTTGGAATTTTACAAGTTTGTGGCTTCTGATGGAACCTGATTCCGAGGCACAGTGTGCCCGAAATCAATTTCCGAAGTTTAGCTCGGGTATGTTTAGTGAACGAATGAGCGGGTTCTTCTATCTTTTGAAACGGTGCTCAGAATTGAAATCTGAGGGCACCGATTAACTCACAGCGCCAGTATTTTCTTGAGTGGACTTTTACCGTAGGTGTGTTTGTTCGGGGAAAGAAGTTAAATTTTGGTGTTTAATAAAGAAATAAATAAAATTGTGTACAATTTTATTTTTGTTATTCAAGGAAGTTAAAATCTACCATGGGAGGTTGTTGGTGGGGTCCACAACCACCCAACTTCCCATGTGTGAATATGTGGTAGGTGGGGCTCACACCCACCTAACCTCCCATGGGATATTTTAGTGTGGTGGGGCCCACACGAGACCATAACCCCTTGAACTAATTATAACCCCCCCCCCTTAAACTCCCTTGTAGTTAATGTGCCAACTTCCCTTAATTCTCATTAACACCCCTTGTGTTTAATTGTATAACTTCTCACCTTCCTAACTCCCTCTTAATTTTTGGGCAACTCCTTATCTCCCTCTCTCTCTCTTTATTACATGCCAAATCACGTTAAATTAATTGACTAAACCTATTCAATTAATTTAACACAAGAGTTTGAATTTTAAGTTTGAAATGCATGGCATGTTGTAATAAAATAATGGTAAGTATTATTTTATTTGGGGTTGGGATTGTTGGGTGGGAGAGACTTTGTGAGAAGAAGGAAGATAAGATAATTCCTCATCGTCGAAGAATGACGCTTCCTTATCAAATAACGACACCCTTCCTCGACGAAGAATGAGACGCAGACCGCGGAGACTGACGCCAACAACAACATTCTTCTTCTTCTTCCGACGTCAACGGAATCAATACCGTTCTACCGCGACGTTCGACTTCCGCGACTCGACGATGTGCGACATCAATTTCTATTTAGGGGTTTGGATTTGTGTTCGTGATTATTCTTTGTCGTCCAACATCAATTCCTTTAGCCGCTTGGTATCGGATTAACAGGAGGAGGTCGGACCGCACGAACATGGCCGAATCTCCTCCCCCTTCGATGTTGTGTTTGTTGCGGCATGAACAAAGGCGTGCGGTGCAACGGCACCACGCAGAAACAAGAATAATGCGGTGAAGAAGCTTTGCGCCATCGCATAACGTTGTTGAGGCCGAACGAAACCGTGGCCGGAGTCGGGGCCGCAGAGGCGACTCGAAGACTCTGCAAATTGTGTTTATTGACGTGCGGATGGACGGGCGATGACAGAACGGGCCGCAGAGGCGATTTGAAGCCATCGCAGTGAAGATCGAGTCCCAGGAGGACTGCTGGAAAAGACGGCAGGCTAAACAGACCATCGGAGCGCGTCCGGTGGTCCGCGGAAGGCGGCGGAGGTGGGCCACACCGGCGTCGGTGGCGCCGGTGATTGGCGGCGGCGCACCGCTGGAACAGAACCACTGCAGCTGAGCCACGGCGGTGGACCGAACCGGAACGGCTTAACCATTCCAGAGGCAGGGTGGTGCGGCATAATGTCGCACCGGTTTTCTTTCAACCGGGGGGTTGTAACCACCCCCCCCCCCCCCCGTACCCCGCTGGCCACGCGGGTGCCGCGCCACAGCCAGGCCAACCGGCCACCCAGTCCGGGCTGGGCCGCGCCAGCCGGGCCGGGCCGTGCTGGTCGGGGCACGCCCTAATGGGCCGGACCCTGACCCGGGTCGGGTCGACCCGGTTCGGGCTGACCCGGGGGGGTTTCAGGCCGGGTCGGACCGGACCCGAACCCCCTATTTTCGGACAGATCTATTCAAATGCCCATAACTTGGGCTACAGACCTTCGATCGATTCACCGTAAATTGCGATGAGATCCTCGGATCAAAATGATCGTTTCAGTATATTAAACTCAAGGTTTAGGAGAACTTGGGGTATGGCCATGTTGGTTCGAACCCGAAACCAACTGGGCCCTCGGAGCGGAAACGCTTATAACTTGAGCTTCGGACGTCCAATTGATGTTTCATCGACTTTGTTGGATTCCTCTTGATGAGACAGAACCTTTAGCATACTTCGCTTGAGGTTTGGACACAGTTGGTTTATAGCCGGGTTGGATTGTACCTGAAATCCAACCTGGCCCCTAGAATGGAAAAGCTGATAAATTTCAGACCGGACATCCGTTTTACGAACCGTCAGCGGCGTTGGTGATCACGTTGAGAAACGGACCTTATGAGTATACCTTATGAGAGTTTGGGGTACATTTGAGATACGGCCGGGTTGGTTCACACATGAAACCAACCAGGCCCCTGAGACGAAAAGGCTAATAACTCACAGACTGGGCACCCGATTGACGCGCCATCTGTTGCATTGAGAACTCTATGACGAGGCAGTCCTTTGAGATACTTCTGCGTGGGAATTTGTGATAATTGATGTATCAACCTGTAGCTCGTGGAGCGGACCCTCCCGGAGACGAGCATACAGAGTTCCGAGACCGTGTAGCTGGATGAGACCTGACGACTTCTTGACCGACTCGACTTGGAGTGAGTTGACTAGCCCAGTGGACGGAGAACTACTATGTTTGGGTGCAATCCCACGATGGACGGAGCGCCTGGTAGCAGGCAGCAGACCCGTGGTACTCAACAGAAGAAGTACCTCTACAAGCTATAGGGGGTGCACTACTGTGTGTGGGTGGCAGACCCCGGCGGGAAGCACTACTGTGTTTGGGTGGCTGACCCACGGTACTCGACAGGAGGAGTACCTCAGAAGTCTTAGGTTAGTGAGAAGTACCTCGAAGTCGTGACTAGATCACTGTACTCGACAGAGACGGAGCTCTTCAGCTGTTACGGTTTCGATAATGGAAATCCTGGTTTGAGCTGAGTCTATGACCTTTGTGTTTACCTCATGATTGAGATGGGTCACTTGATAACTTAGGTATATGTGTGGGCATATACCTAGGTAGTGGTTATCCGTTGATTTCATAACCTTTTTGTTTCCTCATGATTGAGATGGGTTACTTGATAACTTAGGTATAAGTATGGGCTTATACCTAAGTAAGGGTTATCTGTTGAGATCTTTCTTTGTGGTTGTCCTTGTTGGATTTAGTGAGACCTTGAGGGTCTCGGGGTCCCTACTGAGTATCATATGTTCACCCCTGCACGGGCTATGCCCGCACCTCATTGTGTTGGTTGCAGACGACGGGCAGCGCTGACAGAGGCCGAGTGTTATAGGACTAGACGGTACCCGGAGGTGGACCTCACGAAGAGTCAGTATCCGTAGGTGGACTTCACGATGAGACGATACTCGGAGGATGTTGACAGGCGAGAGCGTTTTGGAGGATATTTGTACCTACCCTTCAGGTAGGATCCGTGGTGGACGATTTAAGAGTTGCGCTATCTGTACCTACCCTTCAGGTAAGATCCGAGGTGGACGACCTAGGAGCTGCTTCTTTTCTTTCATATATTTGTCTTTTATGTTGTAATTTCGTTCAGTTGTAGTTGTACCTTCAGTTGGGTTTGTATTCTGGCCCACTTAATTTTCAACACTTTCTTTTGTACTTAATGTATTACTTCCGCTTGTACTCTGTGGTTTTTTGTTTACTTTTAGAAAGGCAATACCTTCCCAGTTATCGAGATTTACGCCATTGGTGCTAGTCACCAGCCTCTGGCCTATGGAAGGCGGGCTTGGGGTAGTCACGGCACGAACCCTGAGGACGGATCATGACAATTTCACTTATGGCTCCATCTCCCATAGATCTTGTGATCTCCTCTCTAACATGACCACTTCAGAAGACCGTTTCATGTAATCCCTTACTGAGAACCATTCTCTTGACCTAATCATGTGATCCATTCACATGAACCCTTCACATGATAACCATGATTTTATATCTTTCTTAACCAAACCATGAACCAATCAATGGTAACTTATTTGAATCATGATGCCCACTATTAGAAATGGGTTTATCTTGCGTGTTTCTCTTCTCACTTGGGGTTGTCATGTGATCACTTAAACATTAATAAATTAACATTACTTTCTCATGGTCATGTTATCACATGAATTAAAATGGGTCACTCACTTTTCATTCATAGCTGTGGGTCATGTGATGTGCACGGGTATTATGTGAGTCACGTGACCTTATAATGGTCATGTGATTCATGTGATATCTCCCAAGTCATGTAACCCACTTTTATGTGATTAACCCCATTGATTCCTTCTTCATTTTTACAAATATTCTCATGTATTCTTCATACTCTATGAATATGGATTCCATTTCACAAATGTCCCATGATGCAATTGACTGGAGTGATGTGATTACCAGTAACTTTAGTGTTGATCCCCAATATCACGTCATTTATGACAATAAAGCTTTAAAGGGGATTATTTCAACAAAAATTCCAAACTATACCCTGAAATATATACTAATTAAATCCAAATTAGGTCTTATGGGTGGCATTTTTATCCCTTTTCCTAGCTACAATCTTCCATATTGTTGGTTATTACCCTCTCTTGACTATATTCAAGTGATCATTTTTAGGATAGTTATATGATCGTGGAACCTTTATAATGAATATCCTATACCTTGGGAAACTCCACATATGGAACATATGGTCATGATCTCATTCATCAACTAGTTTCTAAAATATTCTCAAATATACTCATCTCCTCTCTAGACAAACCAATGGGTGGATAGAGTTCAAAGTGTAAATTGCACCTTGGTTGTAACTTCTCTGATGAATGGGCATGGTTATACTGGGATAGACAGAGATGCATAGAATTTTCCAATCAATCGCATGCTATCCATTTTTATCATTCAACGTGGATCTATTAGTTGTCCGTGTACTGTAAACTGGAAATCCCTAGATATGATATTATTCATTGATGTCCTATAACCAACTCTTTCCATTTAACCCATATAGAAGTTGGAATCAGACAATGGTATATCTATTAACTCATATGAATAATTCCACTTGGGGAAATTTATGATTAATTATTTCCTTTCATGGATGTATGTGATAAATATAAATAGAATCTAACCATGGTAAGAGACATGATAGTGATTGTGAAGGACATGCTTAAGAAAGAGTTGTACTTATGCTCAATTATTTCATTCAATGATTGGATCAACCTATTTCTTTATCAAAGTGAGGCTTTTTAAAATGCCATAAATCATCATTTATGTCCTTCCTAGAACTTTTTGGATGGTGTGGGATCTTATTGGACACTTAGGTAATCTTGAGTGTATGCATCATATCATTATAATGTGAAATTGGAGATATATTCAAGTCTTGTGTTTTTAGGAATTTTCCCTATGTTTTTTAACAAATGGATTTTACCTGATGGGTCTGAACATCTAGGCATCCAATATAGTACATTGGTGATGGAAACACTACTAGAAGAAGGTTGACCCCTCGATCTACTTTTTTCGACCCTCGTTCACCTTTATCATATTCTTAGCTATGTTCGAGGGTATTATTCCTTAACAGATCAGTGAACCTTTTCAATTTTTATTTGGTTTGATAGAAGATAAATTTTTATGTTAAAAGTTTAATAACACTACCTAAATTTCTCATGAAATGTTCCATCCAAGGTTACTAAATGTCTCCGTATTTAAGTTAATGTCATTGGGTCCCAGTGAGGTCATTGATATATCGAGCCAGCATAAATATTTCAATTTCATACCTTACCCTGTACCCACTGTTTTGATTAACAGTAATGGTAATGGTTCCCCCAATAAGATATTGTATAATATATCACTTAGATATGGGGTTCTTGTAGCTCGTTTTGATAACCTAATCACTTGTAATCCATACACCCCATATTGATTTTTACCTCAGTTTTGATTTACCCAAGAGTTTGTCATCTTCCTTTGGATGTAATATGGGTAGAATGGAATCTTAGGCTCATTATCTAGTTTTTTATTATAATAGTGTATGAATATATAAATTTTGATATCATTATTCTTCCTTCAAAATTCCTATATCTTTCTATCTCAGGACTATGCCCAATCTTTGGTGGAAGATTACCCAGTTGGTATACTGAATCTATTAGTTCATCAAGAGGAAAAATCTTATGCTTTCATGAGCCCCATGATTAGGAATTTATGGAGATGATTCGGGACTAGGGAGAGTCCTTAAAGAATATCTCTCACCATGGGGAAAATTATCCCATTAACAGGACATGGTTTTTTGAGGAAGTCATCCCCTCAGTACAAGTGGAAGATGATGCACTGATTGGAGGGAGTATACATGAGGATTCTTCTTTCACTTAGTCATCAACTCTGTCATACTTCATACCTAGGTATATCTCATCAACCATTTTGGTCTCTAGAACACTCCCTTCGATGTTTATCAAGACTCATGTATCACGAAGTCTATTTTGGAAGAAAATCCATGCCCTAATTATTGAGACTCCCTTAAAGGAGATCCATGGCCAATACGAATGCCTTCACCTTCCCTTTCATGATTTGGGAGTAAGTGGCTTTGACAATCAACTACTATAAGACATCATGCTACATATTGTCCTATATCAGTAGAAAAAATCCAATAATGAGAGAGACTTTCACATATTTTATGAGAGAATTTATTTTTTCTAACTAATGAGAGAAGTTTTGGAGGTGCTAGAACAGATACATCATAAATTCTCTTATTTGTGTGCTCAAATGGGTGATTTTACCACACAAAAATAGAAGAATAGGAATCCATCATAACTCGATCATGGTCCAATCTTTCAGAATCATTTTCTATATTGGTGAACAATCAGAAATAGGGTGAAGAGTTATTCTCTTTAATTGAAAGTCTTCTTCCTTTGGCGATGAAAGAGGAAATAGTGTAGATGGCACTTTAGCATTCTGTTGACACATCCTTCCAGACGCTGGATGATTTAGAAGAATCATCTATCCAAATTTTATTGTGATCCCACTATATACCTATACATACATTTATTTATATATAGGAAAGAATCCCAAATGTGTAGATTCCTTCTATTAGTTATATAAATGAAAAAATTTGTAAAACAATACATTTTTCTATCATGAATTCTTTCATTCATCGAGATATTTCATTTCATCAACTTGATATCATGTAGAATTTTGAAGACTCCCAAATGTGTAGATTCCAAAATGTGTATATTCCTTCTATTATTTATATCAATGAACAAATCTTTAAAAAATTACATAGATGAGGTTAATATCCAATGAACATAGCTTTAAAACATTACATTTTTCTATCATTAATTATTTCATTCATCAAGAGAATTTCATTTCATCGACTTGATATCATGTAGAATTTTAAAGACTCACAAATTTTTATATTCTCAAATGCATAGATTCCATCTATTAGTTATATCAAATAACAAATCTTTAAAACATTACATAGATGAGGTTACTGTCCAATGAACATATCTTTAAAACATTATATTTTTCTATCATGAATTCTTTCATTCATCAAGATAATGTCATTTCATTTTATAAGATACCTAAATTTTATCCATACTTTCATATATGATGTCACTATTACATTAACCAATTTAATATTACTCGTGTTTATAATAATATTCAGAAATTCATGTTACTATTTCATTGGTAATGGTTCCTTAACTTGTATAAATACATCTTATTTCATTCATTCTCTATTTATAAAGTTATTATTGTGTTCTCTAAGTGATTTTATGTTATTTATACTATAAAACATAATTATAATAAGGGAATTTACATTGATAAAATTTTTGGTCATTACATTTCTCTTTTGATTTTATAAAATTGAACCTCATTAGGTATCATGGTCTTAATCTTATTTCTAAATTTATTCTTATATATAATTATCATTTTCATAGAGGTAAGAAAAGAACACTCATTATCTTTTTATTTTCTAATAATTCTTGAAATTTCTAATTCAGTTGTCCAAATAATCATGCATTATTTAGGAACTTTTTCATCATTCTTATATATTCAACATGAATTCTCAACCATATTTGACTTACCCTCTGTTGGGAACCTCTCAACTTCTTCTTGGATGTCTTACACTAAACAAAACATTTTTTCCTTATTTTATTGATTATATTATTTCTTCATGATTACATCCAATAAATTTTATGTTCATGGACTCTTTATAGTGATCTATTATGTGACATTTTCTTCCATAATAAAATAATCTTGTTCTTGGTGTAGAATCTTTTTTATAATTCTTTGTATGTGTTCTTTATTCAACACTCTCATTTTCACAAACCCACCAAGTGTAGATTATCTTATTTTCTCTTATTATTTTTCAGATTATATAGTATTATTACTTAAAAATAATGTGAATCATGTTTGGTACATCTAAACAAGAATTGGTCATTACTATAAATACATTTATTTCAATTTACACAAATATTATCAAATCTTCTGAAAACAATTGATGAACATATTTACTCCCATCGTCTTTTGTAAAATTTTATTCATCCATGTAGGATTCTTATTCACTTAAGGTATTATCCTATTAAATATATACCTTATTTATCTTAAAATAATTGAAATATTATTCTAAAAATCAATAGACTAATGACTGAACCTATAGAACCAATAATGACAAATAATACTTTCTCATTATACTTTAGTTACAATGTATCTAATGTTGACACATTTTTATTTTTGATCTAAACATTTCTTATTTTTAGTAAACTTTGGGGATAAACTTTTTACACTCTTTAACACATCCAAATTTGATGTTGGGGTGAGTTTATCATAATTATTTTTCATCTATATTTTTCCAAAATTTAAATTATAAACAGAAATTTTCAATAAAACAACATTAGTGAAAACATAATATTATAGAGAAAGGGTTACTTTAAATATTACATTAAATATATATCCAAATGATTTCAATCCCTTGATTCCACTAGATTTAGTATTTTTAAAGATAATAATCTTATAAAAAACTTTTATGGAAGTGCATATTTTGTTAGCTTCATGTGAAGAGTTATCTTGGTGATTTCTAAATTTCTAAAATTAACCTCCAGATTAAGGCATTTCAGATTTATATTTTTCTTATAATATTCAAGAACTATCACCCTATATTCAAATTTATTTATTATAATATTTATTTTATCTTCACGCATCTCATTTTCTACTTTCAAATAATTTTCAAGATCCACAATTCATTTGGTTTTAATATATTTTTTTATTTTCATCTACTGTTTTGATGGTTGATTGCATGGAGCTCGATATAGTTTCACAATAAATAATGTTGGTAGGGTTTATCCATGAAAAACCCAATGGTTCCCACATCCGTAACAATGCATTGAACTGCTTTCCAATGGTAGGTGCCTATTTGGGGTTTCAAACCCAACAACATATAGG
Organism: Viscum album; assembly: GCA_963277665.1. Lineage (NCBI taxonomy): Eukaryota > Viridiplantae > Streptophyta > Magnoliopsida > Santalales > Viscaceae > Viscum > Viscum album. Next base: position 875,449,295 of record OY728153.1, on the reverse strand, counting down.
AACTCACATTTGTCCAGAGGATTGGAGGTTGGGTTTATCACACCCTTTCGGGGAGAATTGTTGCCAATTTTGGGACTCTATTATATATTAAAGATATGTTCATTAATTTATCCTAAATCTAGATTTTGTACTAGTTACCATAATAAAAAAAATCGAGTGTTGAAGATCTATTTATGCCAAAGGGTGTTCCATTAGTGAAACCATTTATATATATCGGTGGTTCTCCATATGCTTCCCATTATTTCTTAGTAATGGTTGGTTGATTTTGTTTTGAAGCTATATGACCAGGAACTCAAGAATTCAATACCATCTAAGAAAGCGGCTGGTAGTTCAAGAATGGGATTGAACCTTCAAGAGGTGTCCTATGTATTCTGTGAGAACAGGAATAAAATACCACATAGTTTGTTTACTTTCAAGACATGCATTTTAACATTATGATAAATGGATGTATATGAGGGAACTTGGGTAATTTTTTGGATATAAATCCTTAGGAAGAAATCATATGTATCTTGTGTACAACGCGAATTAGAGTCTTTGTAGTTCGGTTTTCCCTCAACCCATTGATGGGTGCGGACAGATAACTGATACTCATGTGGGTTATTTTTCCATAGTTTTATCAACATGAGAATTCCCTAGGGACCTAAACTGGGGAGTATGTCCATGTAAGCAGTAATTTTTACAATATTATTGAACCAAGATTATGCATTAATGTTTCCCAAATTGGGGGAATTTGATGATGCTATTTATATGATCATGGAACATACCCAAGCTCACATGAGTCATACTTAATCTGAGAAACAATAGATTTCAAGTGATAAAAACACTGCATATAGAATCAAGATATACACATTGAATAAACCTTGATATAATGTTCGATATAGAGCACAATCCTTAAGAAGAAATCCTACAGGTCCTGCTTATAAAAATAATTAGAGTCCTCATACTTTGGTTAAGCTTTCCAATACACTAATTGATAAGAAAAGGTAGACCCACAAGGGGTGGGTTTTTTGAACATGAGTAAATAGAATATCAATGGACATACACCGACGTGGATACTAATTGAATATCGAGCCTTAGAAATGAGTCTACATATCCTATTTTGATAGGAATAAGAGTCCCTATAGTTTAGTGAAATCCCACCCCAAAGATGGGTTGGGATAGGTGATTTCTCTCTAATGGATTTTTATTATCCGTATAGTTTTGTAAAGTTAGGTGCTTACACTAGGATGGATTCCTGTAATATATTTCCATCCCATATCCTGTAATGGAAAGAGAGTGGAGACCATGAGTGATCGATTGAGCATGAATTCATAGAATGATAATTCTATAATTCCCATGATGTTTCATGAGTTCTTAAGCCTAATATATTATAGAAAAATCTCATATTAAGGGTGAATTATCAATTAAAGACTCATGGTTAGTGGTTTACACGGTTCAAGGGTACATGTTAGAGTATTATTTATAGACAAGGCTAACATTTATGGGGGTGTATTCTTGAAAAGTCTAGGGTGTCTACCTGACATATCCAGACTATCTTCATTACATGTATTGTGGTCTTAACATGATTGAAGATGAAATACATTAGTTACTTCTCATGATACAAGATAACATGCCTCAGGTACTTTTGATTATCGAACCTAACATGCCAAATGCCTTTCTCATGATCATGATGACATGATTGAGAGATGTCACATGATCCAGTTTCCATTTATAAAGCTCTTTACTTGATCAAAGATGGAACATTCAGGTCCTTTCGTGTGATTGAGGTATAAATTTCCAAGGTGTATTCCTTGAATTGTTGGCATATTGGAGGTTTGTCAAATGACAATTCAAACATGTGTGAAGTACTTCTCATGATAAAAGCTTCTGTTGTTTATGGTTATAGTGTTATCAGCTAACAAGTTAAGAGACTTCTTTTGAACCCAACATACATTTATATAGTCTCTTTATGATCAAATCTGACATGAATAAGGGTTTTTTGTGATAAATATTAGATGTATGAGGGCTTCATATGATTAAATCTAACATTACATAGTATCTTCTCAAGATCAAGATGATATATTCAGGGTGTATTTATATGAGCAAGGAACAAATTACGCAAAGTGTATAAGTCATTTTCATGAAAAATAATGTAAATTACTTCACATAAAGATCCCATCATATTCATTATTCTTTATGTAAACACCCTAATATATGTCATGCATTTTCCTAATCAGTCATTTCATAACCAAGATTATGTTTCTAAGGCCATATACATGATCAAGATGACATTTTTTTATGATTCATGTGATTAATGACATGATCATGTGAATCACATACACATATCTTGTAATCCCTTAGGTTAATCACTAGTATTTTTAGGAGGAAAACACTTGAGATCGCATGATTTTTTGCTCTATAAATTTATCTCTCACCTCTACCTGTGTTTATTCTATTTTTCAAGGGGTGATTTTATAGGAATCAGCATCCTAAAGATATTTCACCTTTTATGGAACTTAATTCTCATTTCTTAGCTTTATTCAGTGGAGGAATTAATTTTTATTAGTATATCATATGTGTCGTGTGATTAAGCTATGTTTCATAAACGAAATCATCTTTGCGTCTCATGATAAATAGTGGTCGTACGACCACATTGTCATTACCGTCTTTCTTGAGCCCATGGTTTGATGATGGGTTTTATCTTGATCAATTTGGGTTTCAAAAATTGTTTTCACATAATAAAATATATATTTTTGATATCCTTTTCATGATTTAGTTTACATGTCAAGGGGCCTTCACAAGAACAACCCAACGTGCCTAGGGGCCATCACGAGATCAACTTGGTGTGATAGAGGGACTTCATGTGACTAATAAACTGATCACACAAAATTCATAACCTCTTCACTTGAAAAATAGCATAACTCTTCTTCTCATAAGGGTACCATACTTTTTAACTTATATTTTATAAATTCTATGGTGTTCACCCATCATTTTTTTATCATGGAATCACATAATCAAACAGATATGTCTCAATTCCTCTACCTGAAGAAGGTGACATGTTTAGTGGCCTTCACATGATGAGGCTGACACTTCTCTAGGGATTTAATGTGATCCTTAACTAACTACAATAATCATGTAAGGAATTCGCATGAAAAAAATGTAACAACTTTCATATGATGATTCCTTATTTTTTAGATTTTATTCATAAATTCCTTTGAAAAATTTCAAGCATTTTTTAGATGTCACATCAGATGATAAAAAATACTCATCTAAGGGACTTCTTATTATCAAATGGGATGTATGATGGATCTTCAAGTCATCAAAAGGACTCATTATTTAAGATTCATGTGATTTTCCTAAGGTTATGTCATCATGATTCTTATTATGGGACAAGTGATTCTCATGATCCATCCTCTTAACCACCTTGTAGCAACATTTCTTCCTTATTTCCATTTATAGAAAATAATACATGTACTTTGGATGTTTCTTCAACCCTAAATTTTTGTATTCTAATTTGGAAGGTGTCAAACAAATCCCACACCACCTTAGAAGTGATATTTGAAGGAACAAAGACTCAAATCTGTGGGAGTAGATTCCTACCTACATCCTTTGTATTTCACCCTATTGGTATTATGGGAATCATTTGGTATTCTAGGTGACCTTTCATATTCAATAAGGTTCCCTGTAATTAATGGATATAAAGGCCAATCATTTCACTTATTGCCCAATCCCTAATAGATCTTGTGATCACCTCTCTTACATGACCACTTCAGAATACCGTTTCATGTAATCCCTTCCTGAGAACCATTATTGAGACCCAATCATGTGATATATTCGCATTAGCCCTTCACGTGATTACATTGATTTGATATCTTTCTTAGCCAATCCATGAACCAATCAAGGGTAACTTATTTGAATGGTGCTTCATACTATTGGCAATGGGTCTGTCTTGCATGTTTCTCTTGTCACTTGGGGGTTGTCATGTGATCACTTAAACATTAATAAATTATCATGACTTCCAAATTGTCATGTTATCGCATGAATTAAATTTGGTCACTCACTCTGCATTCCAAGTAGTGGGTCATGCGATGTGCATGAGTATTATGTGAGTCACGTGACCTTACAATGGTTATGTGATTCATGTGATATCTCCCAAGTCATGTAACCCACCTTTATTTGATTAACCCCATTGAATCCTTCTTAATGTTTACAAATATTCTCATGTATGATTCATACTCTGTGAATATGGATTCCATTTCACAAATTTCCCATGATGCAATTGACTAGAGGGATTTGATTACCAGTAACTTCAGTGTTGGTCCCCAGTATCATGTCCATTATGAAAATTATGTTTTAAAGGGGATTATTTCAACCAAAATTAAAAACTATACCTAGAAATATATACTATTTAAATCCAAATTAGGTCTTCTGGGTGACATTTTCATCCCTTTTCCTAGCTACAATCTTCCATCTTGTTGGTTATTACCCTCTCTTGACTGTATTCAAATTACCATTTTTAAGATAATTATTTGATCATGGATCCATTATAGGGGATATTCTATACCTTGGATAACTCCACATTTGGACTATATGTTCATGATATCATTCATTAACTAGTTTCTAAAAGATGATCAAGTATATTCATCTCCTCTCTAGACAACCCAATGGGTGGATAGAGTTCAAAGTGAAATTTGAGCCTTGGTTGTAACTTCTCTGATGAATGGGAATGGTTATTCTGGGATAGACAGAGATGCATAGAATTTTCTAATAAACCACATTATTTCCATTTTATGATTCAGCATAGATCTATCTGTTCATCATGTGTTTTAAACTGGAAATATATAGAGACAATATTAGTCATTGATGTCCTAGAACCAACTCTTTCTATTTAACCCATGCAGAAGTAGGAATCAGACAATGGTATATCTATTACCACAGATTAATAATTCCACTAGGGGAAATTTACGATTAATTCATCCCTTAAATGAATGCATGTGATAAATATAAATAAAATACAACCTTAGTATGAGACATGATCATGATTGTGAAAGAAATTCTTAAGAAGGAGTTGAACTTATTCTAGATAATTTCATTCAATGATTAAATCAACCACTTTCTTTATCAATGTGGGGATTTTCCAAATGTCATACATCATCATTGATGTCCTTCCTAGAATGTCTGGGATGGTGTGGGATCTTATTGGACCATTAACAAATCTTGAGTGTATGAATCATAGAATTATAATGTGAAACTAGAGATATATTAAAGTCTTATTTTTATAGAATTTTTTACTATATTTTTTTACCAATGGATTTTACCTGCTAGGGATGCATGTCTAGGAATCCAAGTCAGCACATTGGTTGTGAAAACACTACTAGAAGAAGGGTAACCCCTCTAACTAGTTTTTCCAACCCTTGTTCACCTTTATTAGATTCTTATCTACGTTCAAGGGTATTATCCCTTACCAGATTGTTAAACCTTTTCAATTTTTATTTGGTTGGATAGAAGAGAAATTTTTGTGTTAAAAGTTTAAAAACACTACCAAAATTTTTCATGAAATGTTCTATCCAAGGTTACTAAATGTATCCGGATTTATGTTAATGTCATTGGGACCCAGTGAGGCCTTTGATATATTGGGCTAGCATAATTATTTCAATGTAATACCTTACCACGTGCCCACTAGTTTGATTAATATCAATGGTAATGGTTCCCCCAATGAGAGATTGTATAAAATATCACTTAGATAAGGGGTTCTTATAGCTCATGTTAATGACCAAATCATCTGTGATCCATACACCCCTTATTGATTTTTTACTTCAGTTGTTATTCACCCCAAGAGTTTCTCCTCTTCCATTGGCCATCATATGGGTAAAATGGAATCTCAGGCTCATTCTATAGTTCTGGATTATACTAGTGTGTGAAGATATAAATTTTCATATCATTCTTGAACCTTCTAATTACTATATCTTCCTATCTCATGACTATTACCAATCTTAGGTAAAATATTACCCAGTTGGTATACTGAATCGATTAGTTCATAAGGTGGAAAAATCCTATGTTTTCATGAGCCCCTTGATCAGTAAGTGATGGAGATGATTCTAGAATCGGTAGAGCCCTTAAGGAAGATCTCTCACAATGGTGAAAATTATACAATCAGCGGGATAGGGTTTTTTGAGGAAGTAATCCCCTCAGTACTAGTGGAAGATGATGCATCGGTTGGAGGGAGGATACAGGTGTATTCTTCATTCACTTCCTCATTGACTCTGTCTGACTTCATACCTAGGTATATATCATCAACGATTCTATTCTCTTTAACACTCCCTTCTATTTTTATCAAGATTCATGTATCACGAAGTATATTTTGGAATAAAATCCATGCCCTAATTATTTAAACTCCCTTAAATTAGATCCATGACCCATAAAAATGCCTTCAACTACCCTTTCATGATTTGGGAGCAGGTGGCTTTGACAATTGACAACTATATGACATCATGATACATATTGTCCTAGCTCAGTAGAAAAAATACAATAATGAGAGCTACTTTCACATATTTTGTCATAGAAGTTATTTTTTCTAACTAATGAGTGAAGTTTTGGAGGTTTAAGAATAGATACATCATAAATTCTTTTAGTTGTGTTCTCAAATTGGTGATTTGACTAGAAAAAAAATAGTATAATATGAAGCCATCATAACTCGATCATGGTCCAATATTTTAGGATCATTTTCTCTATTGGTTACCACTCAGAAACAAGGTGTAGAGTTGTCCTCTTTAATTTAAAGTCTTCTTCCATTAGAAATGATAGAGGAAATAGAGTAGATAACACTTTAGTATTCTGTTGACACATCCTTCCAGACACTAGATGATTTAGAGGACTCATCTATCCAAATTTTATTTTGATCCCACTATATACCTATACATCTTTTTTTTTAAATATAGTAAATAATCCCAAATGTGTAGATTCCTTATGTTATTTATATCAATGAAGAAATCTTTAAAACATTACATTTTTCTATCATGAATTCTTTCATTCATCAAGCTAATGTCATTTCATCAACTTGATATCATGTAGAATTTCACAGACATAAATTATTTTTATAACACCAAGATAAAAAAAATTAAATTCTAATTATCAAATATTAATATAACTTTCTATGAGTACCACCCATAAAGGATTAATGAATTTGTATCCTCATTGATGTATCTATTCTAGTTATTCTATGATCACCTAATTCAAAAGAATAATTTTGGAAAATATTTCCCAAAGGTAAGGTTCTATAAATTATTTTAAGTTAATACAATCAACAAAAATAACATGATTTTCTTATAGGTACAGATAAAAGTCTCTATAATATTTGTGTTTGTTTTTATATCATCCAAAATTTTTCCTAAGATTCACATAAGGAAATCATAGCAGGTGTGGAATTAGGTTTTTCTCAGGTAGCCCTTTATGGGTTTTCACCCCATCAAATTTTATGCCTTTTCCATTTCATAAATTCTCAATTATTCCTAGATCACATAGGGTGTGTGTTCAGAAAGATGAGAGTAAAAATTTTCCAAGGGTTCCCATTTTGGGATTTCAACCTGGCGAGCATTGTATCTCTTTAAATTGGTTATTTAATGTATTTCAATAAAGACCATTATGTTTTTATAGTTTACAGTCTTCTAAATCGGATCTCTTACTATTGTAGTTTAGGTTCTTCAATCTCGGAACTATTTTTATTTTAGTTTAGGGTCTTCTAGCTCAGACCTTCAATAGTTTAGTTTTAGGTTTTTCTATCTTGGACCATTTGTTTATATAGTTTAGGGTCTTATATCTTGGACTATTTTTCGCTATAGTGTAGGGTATTCTATTATGAACCTATTTTTTGCTGTATTTAGGGTTTTTATCTTATTACTACTTTTTATTTATATTACATGTACATAGAATGGGTGAAGGATGGATATTCATGAATGTTTCCAGTACCCTACATCCTTACTGAGGTAATGAATTATGAGTATTCATGATGGTTTTTAAAACCCCACATTCCAGCTGTGATGATGAAGGATTGGTATTATTGAAGTATTTTGATACCCATACATCCTTGATGGGACGATGAAGGATGGGAATTACTAAATGGTTCAAACGCCCCAAATACTTATTAATGTATAGTTTGGTTTATGGTGGCATAATTTTAGGGATCCTAAGTCCACTTTGATAGTTTGAATATGGGTTCTATAAATCACGTCTCTAGGAGTTTGAAATGAGGGTGATGGAATGTGGATTATGTGTTAAGGTTGATCGCAAAACACTTTAAGATTTCAAGTTCCAATATAATGTTTATTGGGCTCATACATATTGGAGTTCCTTTCCTATAAAGAGATTATGCCTCCAGTTGATGATTCTAAGACCCTTATTCATATTAAACTCAGAAATGGTCAAACAGAGGGGTCCCAACTTCTTTCCAAGGGTCATGGAAGTTTTATGAAGATTAAAACATCTGAATAGTGAAGTAGAGTATTGAAGAAACATTATCCAATGACGGTTATAGAACCCTGGGGTAGTTATTCTTATGGTTTTGAAAATTGTTCCTTGTATCACATGGCTTCATCTCACACAGTGCAGGCCATCAAAAGGATTGAGAATGGAATACTGCAATCCTAATTTGAAAATGGGTATAACATATGGTGATGTAACATTTAGTATGACAAATCCCATTGAATAGTCATGTTTTGGGGATTTTAATTCATAGTCAAGGAATATATGAGTCAACTGAAAATAGGGGCTAGTGGGTATGGGTTGACCATTAGAATGGTGTAAGAATTTAAGGTAATTTTCCCATCACTAAAAAATTAAAATAAATTACCATTATAAAAATAAATTAATTAAATTAAAAATAAATTTGTATAATCTTTCAATATTTATAATTACTCACATATATACCATGACAAATTATTTAATATGTTATTTTCTACGCAAGCACTACACAAGCATTTGGAAAAGTTTCTTGACTTATAGCTCAAAAAATCATAAATATTGGCCCATATCAATAATTAAAAATAATATTAACTTTAAAATTTTTAAAATACTTCTTCCTTATAAAATTTTATCTTTAGGAAACCAAATTTGACTTTTCCTATGTTACGTAAGAGTTGCATCATCATTGAAAAAGATTTTTATATTTATCATGTAATAAATTATAATTTATATGTTTTGAATTAACTGTATATTATATTATTAGAAAATAATAATAAATGATTCTTTACATAAATTCAATAAATATTTATATCATAATTATATCTTAGCAATATCATAAAAGATACCATATTTCATAAAAAGCTATATTTTTACTATTCACTAATAATGTAACTTATTCAAAAATATATAAAAAATTAATCAAAGGATAAATTTTAATTTATGAATCAAAATATTAATTCCATTTCATCAATTTCAATTATTATAAGTGATAGAAATAATATTTCAAAATGTTATGAAAAATGGTTTTCCAGAAAAATGTTTTTTAAATATAATAATATTTTTATACCAAAAAAAGAATAATATAAATTACAATGAAATTAATTTGATTTTTTCATAAAAAAATAGTAATTAAATTTTAAAATAAATTGAAAACAAAATGGTAATTTTTAAAAACTTGGATGGAAGAGATAGTTTTCTATAAAATCAATATTTTTTACTATTCACTGAAAAATTAATCAATTCATCAAAAACCCAAAATTTCACCTTCATATAATTTTGATGTGATTATTTTAAAAGTTATATAATTTTTATAAAATACAATTTATATCAGTGTTTTAAATTAATTATAATATTCTCTAAAAAAATCAAGAAAATCATTTTTTGAAGAAAACTTATTTTTAAAGCATAGAATGATATTACTAAAAAATGATTGTTTATTTAATAAGAATTAAAAAATAAATTTTTATTGACTAGAACCATTAAATATATATTTCATAATTACGTTATTCTTATTAAAACCCATCACTTTAATAACTATGTAATATTAGAAACCCGTAAAGAATAATATTACTATTATATATCACAGTTCACAAAAACCTCATTATTATGTGTTAAGGAGGATACTAATAATAGTATTCATTTAAACAAAACTTTCTAGGTGTTACATTATAACCCATTAAATAAATTTCTTTATCACAATTTTATCTTATTCCCGATACAAGGGTTTAAAAAATTAAATCACTTCTAGGGAGTGGAATATAAAACATATGATCATGAAAGGAAAAAACTTTTTAATATTTAAAAATAACTTTGTTTGAAAATCCACATCATAAAAAGGAATAATGAAACGATATTGTAAAATAAAAAGTGAAAATAATAAGGTCACCTGGAATAACACATAATCAAGTTTCCAAAGAAAGAGACAAATGGTGGGAATTGAAAACATGGACTTGGAAATATAATCTATTTAAGTGATAAAGGTATACATTTTGATATGATAAGAGACCATTAATTGATCAGAAATGATCATAAAAGGATAAAGTTTTATTTCAATATCATTTTCCTATAATTTATGGATTATTTTACCCTCATGATAGTGAACATGATAAAATATACTTTCTTGATTTATTTCCATTTCATAAGCATGATTTCATTCTTTGGTTATGATGAAATCAATTTCCACATCAATATAATTTCATATTCCAAGAAATTAATATTCAAGAATAATTTTTAATACTTGAATCACTAAAATAAACTTCTAATGGATCACATGATACACAAAAGGATAACAGTTTATTCCCTATATCTTTATACATTAACCAATACCAAAATGGTTATCATATAGTAATATAATACCCAATATGAATAATTTATACATTAATATTATAATCCTCAAAAATAACACCAAATGATAAACCTAAAACTATATATAAATAAATATCCTTAAAACTCATCAAACTATTCATCACTAAGATCAAAACCAAAAAATCAGAAGGACTTTATAACATGTTCTTCCATGATCAATTTAATATTTATCTCAAAACAAAATTAATCACTCCAAAAATTATATACCCAAAACTATATTTTTTATAATCATATAATCTCTAAAATATGATATTATTTTTTAAAAATAACCTGAATCACCATAAATCCAAAATAAAGTCATATATACTTCCAAAATATAATTCGAAATTTATCCCTCAAATAAAATACTATCTTATCCAAAAGTATTTTCATTTACCTAAATAATATAATTTTACTAATATAGTGAAACTCTTTAAAAATAAACATTAATCACATATTCACCAATTCACTTTTAAATCTCATGGTCTTCTATATGATAAATCATATATTCCCAACATGTAATAACCCTTTTATACCAATTATCCATTATTGCGTCAACATCAAAGATCATCTTAACACTAATGGTTATCATACCTTTAAAACTTATGTTCATAAAATATAAAATACTCATTACTCAAATAACCTTTTAAATAAAACATATTTCAAAGCCTGAAGTTGTATTACCATAAACATCTCCCAAAATACTCTTAATCATTTGAAAATCCCATCCTTTAAAACCTCAAAAAGGGATGTTTATTTCATTAAAATTTCAATAAAACTTAAACTTTTAAACCCATGAAATTATCCATAATTATAAATTTAACCTCACATAAAAACATTATAATCTATAAATATATTTATACCCTACACTAATACCAACTATAAAAACCCTCAACCCGCACTCTCAGTTCCAGTGCTAAAAACATAACCTTTTAATTTCTGGTTTGATACCATAAAATATAGTCCAATTTTATCCATAAAAAGATAAAATAGAATTTTTATATCACTTATATACCTAAATATATTTTAGGTTTATAGTTTTAGATAATTAGGATAGACTCTTACATAAAAATAACCATGACTATAAGTGATCATTTTTCACTAAATAAGTTCTTTATAAAGACACACTTTCTTTATTCAAGCTAACTCCCATATATGGAAATCTAACTTTTTAACATTTATAATCAGCCTTAATCCCTATGAAGAATATTTAAAAAAATTATATGATAATAGAAATCTTAGAAAATGAAATATAAAAAAGAAAAGAAACTTGTTAGTCCCTTTCAAAACCATGAGATCATATAAGATACTTTTTTGAAACACAATCAACATTGAGCTCACTTAATAATTTTCTTACACGTGAAATATGATTTAATTCCTAAATATCTTCATAAAACACTTTATCAAAAGTATAAAGTAAAAATCATAATCATTATTGGTTCATATAATAATTGATAATCCATGAAAAACAATTTCATAAAAATATTCCTTTTACACTTGAAAGGAAGAATAATTAACTTAAAAAAATTTCATTATCTTACCTTATAAATTAAAAATATTTATATGATAAGTAATTATTAATAAGGGAAAAATAATTTATGTGCCTTTGGAAATCATATTCATAGAACCCATACAAGAACCCTAGGAAATAGAATACTTACTCGATAAATTCCAAGATAATTATCTAGAGAATATAATCATTACCCAATGAATTAGAGAGTTATATCATGCTCACACATCATAAAAAAATTATAAGGATTATAACATATATTAAACACATAAAATCTTTCATTTTTTTCATCAAACTCAAAAAAAAATATACTTTTGAACCCATGAGAAAATCATTTTGGGATATTGATATATCCCTTTCCTTTAAAGACCAATTTTTAAAACTAAAATACTTAGAAAAAATGGAATTAGGGACTTTATTAAAAGAAAAAATGGAAGTTTATAATATAAATAAAATCATTAAAATAATATTTTTTGTGGAGGAAAAAGTCTTTGATGTCCTGTATGTTAAAATAGAACATTCCTTTTTTCCTTTTGTAAATAAATTCAAAAAATATCATATAAAATATGTACAAATATTCATTTTGAAAAAAATTTAAAATAAAGTAAACATAGATATAAAATTCCTTCAAAAATTTATTTATGTCAATATAATTACACCCATAAAAGGATTTTAAGAATATGTATGTGGAAGAAAAAATTAAAAATTAAATTTTTTAAAATTTTAAAACAACCTTTTAAGGTAAAGTGTACCTCACGATGTGATAAATTTTGAACCAATTAAAAATTAATGGAAATAACTTGGAATCCATTTTTAAACATATTAATTTCATAAATTAATGATAAAATACATCCATAAAGTATTTTATGCACCAGAAAAGTAAAACATGTGGTGAAAATAGCTTAAGCATCATAGAATGTGAATTGAGACTCAAAATCCATTACTACGTATCCCAAAATACCACGTATGTTATTTAACTCCTATATAATGAAATTATATAAATTATTTAATTTATAAAGAACCTTTTATATGTTTAATACCTTATCCTTAAATTAATAATTTCATTAATTTCAAATACATATTTAATTACTTAATCGGTTAAGTCCATGTTGTGTGTTTTGTGGATGTTCAGTTCATAATTTCAAAAAAAAACTTCAGTGTGTTGACTATGGTCAAATATTACATTATTACATCATATATAAAATTATAATAATGATATAGTTATAATTTTTATACATCAAATAAAATTCTATAGTCACCCATGAATGGTGTATTTGAAAAATTATTCACATCACTTTATAAATGTGGTATTCCACACATATGTGTGAGCCACGTTATCATTTTTTAACAAGTGGAAGTGTAAGAAGGTTATGAAAATATTTTCTTTCCAAAATAATAATTATTTAATGAATATAATATATATTTTTTAAGTCCATAATAATAAGTATCGTTGTGATGAGGTGAATAAAAATTAAACACATCACTTCATGGTGGTTGCAGTCCACGCGTATGCATAAATGATGTTATCGTTCCTATAGGATAGAAAAGGAGATTAATAGGGTTATTAAATTAACATAATAATATATAAATAAATCAGAAATATTTATGTTTTTAAATTGTAATTTTTGAGATAGAATTTAAGGAGGTAAAAGAATATGTAAAATGAAAATGGTTGGTTATGATGATTACCCCCTCTTTGAAGAAACTCCATTAGATCTCTCCATAAGGACCCAAAGGACAGTGTTTTGAAAATAAAAAACCTATAAAACTTGTATGAGTGTGTTTAGATGATTTTTTTCATGTTTTGGTTGAGGAAAGTTTCTCAAGGTTTTTTTAATAATAAAATAGATATAGTGTCCTTTAAAATGATGATAAGGACACACTTTTAATTACTCAAAATATTTAAATATAATAAATTAATTTTTATTTTATGTGGTAAAATATTGTAAATAATTAAAATATAAGATATTTCATGTTTTAATAATTTCATGAAATAAAATTTTGATAGTTTTATGTGGAATTGTAATCTTTATCATTGGATTTAACCCCTTGGTTAACAAATTTTAACCTCAACTATGGTAACAACTTTTTCAATACTAAAGGTTAATAAATTTACAGGGAAGGTAAAAAATTTATAATAATGGTAAAATTATTAAATCATAGGCCACACCCCTTTTCCCTTTTCCTATTTCAATATTTTGATGATTTTTAAGTCATTTAATAATATATTTTTTAACATAAAATACCATTAAAGTCATTTTAAGAAATATTCAGATATATTGAAAACAAATACATAATTATGGGTATGTAATTCAAATATAAATTATTTAAACTTAAATTATATATTATTAATAACAAAAAAATTATATATATACAATAATTAGTCCAAAAAATATTATTTTTTATTTTTTTAAGTTAGTTACATTGATTTTTCTACTACTTGCATAAGTATTGTGTCAACATTGTGTAAGAATATAAGGTAATTATACCATCTCTAAAAATTAAAAATAAATTAAATTAAAAAAATTAATTAAATTAAAAATAAACTTTTAAATTATTCCAATATGTATATTTACTTATATCTATGTCATGAAAAGCTATCTAATATGTTATTTTGATGTCTCTCACCTTGCGTAAGAACTGCACAAGAATTTGGATACCTTTCTTATCATATAACTCCAAAATTCATAAATATTGGTTAATATAATTAATTACACATAATATTAATTTATTAATTATATAAAATACATATTCCTGGTCAAATATTATCTTTTGGACACCAAATTTTACTTTTCTAGTGTTATGCAAGCATTATGTTGGTATTGAAAATGATTTTCATATTTATCATGAAATAAATTATAATTTATAATTTTTTAATTATATTTTTATTATATTTTTATTATATTTTTATTATATTTTCATAAATTAATCATTCAATAATTTTCATAAATTTTTATTTCATATTTATTTCTTAGAGATATCATAAAAGATATATTATTTTATAAAAATAGTATTATTTTCTATTTCATAAAAAGTTAAATTATTAAATAATAATAATAATAGGATAAATATGAATTTATAAATCAAAAAATTATATCCATATCATCAAATTCAATTCCTATAAGTGGTGGAAATATACCCAAAAAACACGATGAAAACCGGTTTTCTGAAAAATATAAATTTTTAAGTATAAAATTGTGTGTATAAAAAATTTTCATAATATTGATTCCAATAAAATTAATTCGATTTTTCTAACAAAAATTTACTAATTAAATTTTAAAATTGATTACATAAAAATTAAATTTTTTGAATACTTAAATGGAAGAGAAAATTTTCTATAAAATAAAAAAAATCAATATTCACTATAAATTTAATCTTCTCAAAAAAATCCCAAATTTTAAACTTAAGATATTTTTAATATGATGATTTAAAAAATTATATCCTTTTTATAAAGTAAAATTTCTAAAATTGGAAGAAATTAATTATAACATTCACTCAAAAAAGAAATAAAGCCTATTTTTGAAGAAAACATATTTTTGAAGAGAAACTTACATTACTAAAAAAATGAGTGCTTATTTCATAAGAATTGATAAATAAATTTGTATTAATTGGGATCATTATAGATATATTTCATAATTTAGTCACTCATATTAATACCCTCCAAATTAACATCTTGTATATAATGGTTATATTTAAATAATAGTATTTTTATAGCTTATCTCATATCACTTAAATCTCAGTGTTGAGTGTGTTAAGAAAGCTATCGAGAATATTATTATTTTAAACTAAATCTTTAGTGTGTTATAATGATGGAAGATCCAAAAATTATATATTTATCTCCCTATATAAAAGTGAATTTATAAGGGTTAAAGGAATTGGAAAAACTAAAAGCATCTGGGGAAAGTTGAAAAATATTTATGAAGTTAATACGAAAGTGAATAAAGCCAAGTTATAGATATAAATATTGAATAATGAAGATATAAAAATGAGAGATGTTGAATCTTCTAGTGAGTTCTTTACAAGTTTCAATTACATTTTAACCACCATAAAATGCTTTTCTGAGAAATTGGAACATTAAACTATCATTAAAAGGATTATAAGAATTATTCCTGATAAATTTGACTCTAAGGTTTCATACTTAGAAGATATAGATCCTAAAATTTTCTCTCTTAATGATCTGTATAGTATTCTCATCACATATGATATTATTAGATAAAGTTATGTGAATAAAAAGTAAAAGGTTGATCCATAAATCACTTTCAAAGATACTAAGAAAGAAAATTCTAAGAATGTTCTATAGGAAGAAGACAGAGACTCTAACATTAAAGATAAAGTAACTAAAAAATTTGATGAATTTATTTCATTGTTTTCTATAAAGGTAAAATGTGGCATAGGTAAGTATACTGAAAATATATCATTGAAGATATTTAACTAGAGAGCCATTGTAAATTCCATAGAAAATTGTCCAAGGATAAAAGAATATGAATATAGTGATGAAGAAGATGTAATGTCAAGAATACCATCAAAAAATATGGTGGAAAAATAAAAAACCTATTCCAAAGGAAAGGATGAGAAGATTTAGAAATATATATATAAATAAACCTTTTACTAGTGTGAGAAATATGATTATAGTAAAGTGGAAACTGAAACTTCCACTGATAATGGTGTTGATAATTTTCTTATTGAAAAATTAAGTGATAATAATTTTACCAGTAATGAAATAATAAACTCTAAAGAATATATATAGGAAACTCATATAGAGGTCATTCTTAAAATATAATTGAAATAATATCTTTCAAAGATTGTTAAACATGTGAAAGAGAACAAGAATTGAAGAAAGAATATTTATCTGCAAAAAATTAGGAATCATATTTTAAAGAAAAATATGGGTTGTTAAAATAGATTTATTATCTGAATAAGTTATTTTATGAATATAAAAATCTCAATATCAATATTGAATAAAATATAAAGATGAAGTAAAAATAATTTTATCTTTTTCAACATAAACTAGTTAAATATTAACAAGGAATATCAAACATCCAAAGAATTATTTAAAAATTGGATGAAAGTTATAATAAGTTTAGACCTTATAAGTATCAATAAATATCATCATAAAAGGTTATAAATAATGTTGAAAATGTTCATATGAAGTATCGAGTCAATAAGACCATGTGTGTAGCTAAAATAGGTGAATTTAAAAATTCAAAATTTTATGAGGAATCAAATTTTGAATCAAAAACTAATAAAAATAGATACTATATTAATACTAATATGAAATATAAGATAAATAATATTATTTCAGTACTCTACCAAAAAAATTTCTCACAAAAAGGATACAAGGTTGGTGTTTAAAATAATGATGGAAAACAGATACATTGTTCAGATCAACATGTAGGTTATAGAAGAACATATGCTTTCTATAGATTTTAATAGAATGGTGGAGACTTTATGAATATAGAAAAAAAACTGTTTCAATCATAAAAACAATAATGGATCTAGGATGTATTGGAGGATAATTTTGAGGAGGATTCAATCTACTCAAAGAAGATAACCTGAAAAATTCAGTTTTAAAACTGAAAATATATTTCAACCACTAAAAACTATTATTGAAAGATATGATCATCCAATAAATCTTTCTAAAATATGTCTTATAATGCTACCATATCAACAAGTTAATATAAAAAATCTCATAAGCCTCATATGAATAAGAAATATGGAAAATAAAATGCCTTAGTTGTTGAAAATACTCTCAAATCTACAAAAGGAGAAAAACTTTGGATATTAGATAGTAGGTTTTATTCACATATGACTGGATATTTGAAATTTTGAGAAAATTTAAAAGACTAAAAGGGATGGATAGTGAAATTTTGGAATGATTAATCACTTATAATCAAAGCAATTTGATCTTCTATAATTGGTAAATTAAAATTAAAATCTAGAAGTTCTGTATTTGTTAATGGACTGAAACAGGATTTTTGGAGTGTTTCGTAGATTTTTGATAAAGTAAATAAAGTAGTTTTTTAGAACATATGAATTGGTTGTTAAAAGTATTGAATATGAAAAATTTGTGATACGATTAAAATGATCTATTGGAAAACTATTCCAAGTTAAATATTAAAAAAAATCATGTTATCTAAGCATGATAGAAGAAAATCAATTATCGAATAAAAATCTTAGACATATGTTCTATAGGAATATGAACAAGATTAAAAAGATAGGAAGTATTGATGATGTTATAGATATTACAAGATGAATTTATTTGTGTTTTTTGATATTATCTAAAGTAAATATTCAAAAATCAGTACATAAGTAGGTTCATATACATTAAAATCATCCCTTGTAGATTATAAATTCTGACATATGTGGGAATGTGAGAAATCAATAAAAAAATTGAGATAAGTATTTAGTTTCCTTTACTAATTATTGCAGTCATATTAAATTTATTGTGTTTTTTAAACACAAATATTTTGATTTTAGAATATTTAATAAGTTCAAGTGAAGTGATGAAAAGGATATAGGATATTCCATAAAGAGGATTCAAACTGATGATGGTTATCAATACACTAATGGGAAATTTAGATATTTTCTTGAAAAACATTGAATTATATTTGAATTTGGTGTTATATACACACCAAAATAGAATGTTGTTTCTAAAATAAAGTATATTAGTTTGGTTGAGATAGCTCGAATCATACTGATTGAACATGATACTTCTTAGTTTTTTAGTGATAGGATATTGGAGCATTAGTTTAAATTCAAAATAATTGTTTCTATAGTTCAAACTCTGATATAAAATCATATGATATGTATTATAAGGAAACTCTAAGTTTGAATTACTTAAGGGTATTTGAAATTCCTTTAATTATTAGGGTTAAGGGTGATAATGTTAGGAAGTTTAATCAAATAGGTTTTGATGGTATCCATCTTGGATACCCTCATAATGGTAGAGGATATAAGTGTTATGACAAGGAAACTATAAGTATTATTGATTCATTATATGTGAAAGTACTTGAAAATTATAACAAAGATATTTCACAGATAATTACAAAATTAATAGGAAGTTAAGATGAAGTTATTTCAGTTAAAAACTATGATTATGTTTATGAAATAGGTGATGATATAAAAACTATAGAGGATAATGACACTGATTCATCCATTTCACTAGATTAGGGACAAGTGTTTTAATCTCATCCAAGGATGAGGAAGCAAGTGGAGGTCCAAATATCATTACAGTTCAAGTCATATAGGTTCAAACCATAATACCTTGGGGATCGTGGAGCATTCAATGTCATTAATATGGTTCAAAATCTATCCCAGGTGATCAATGGTCGTTTCTAGTCAAATAATGGTTCTTTGTCAAGTTAAATATTATCAAAGGTTCATTTTTGGGTCTGCCCGACACATTCACATCATGTAAATATTTAAAATATGTGTAAATTACAAGCCTTTAAATATTCATGAAATTATTTGTGACTTTTTATCCACTTCATGACTTATATTAGTTAATGATCCATAATTTTTACATGACATGTATCTACTAATAATGGAGGCTTCTCTAAATATTCTATCTCATAAATCTCATTATTTTAATGAATCTCACCTCATTTATTTCATTCATGATGTGAAAAATTATTCTTCTATACTCTTTTGTCTCCTTCCACTCCATATGATGTTGTCTTCCGGCTTCATTTTCTTATTAATTCATTATTTTTTCTCCCTTTTTCTCATTTACCATAAAATATTTCATTCTACAAAATATGAAGAAAGCATCAGGTGTAGAAACAAGAATTATCAATTAAATCATAAAAATAAATGAATTTTAATATCAGAATGGTATAAAATAAATTTACTTATCATATATACACCATTGAAAAGAAATTAGGTTCATAAAATAACATGTTTCTTAAAGAAGAAAGTTTTGAGATGAAACACTTATCATGAGTCCATACATTGACATGTGTGTATTTTATCTTATGTTTAATAAAAATATATAAATATTTTTATTAAAAAACTTTTTCATATTTAATCCCTTATAATTAAATAATTTAATTCATTTATTTTAATAACAAATTTAATTACTTGTTCATTTATGTCTATGTAGGGTGTTTTGAAGACACTCAATTCATAATTTCAAAATGGAATCGATGTGTTGAATGTAGTCAAAAGGTACATTATTTATTCATATCCTAAATAATAATCATGAAATAGTCAAAAAAAAATTATACTTAAATTATACTTTTAAAACCAACCATAAAATATGGTTATGAAAAATGAACTAGGTTACAATCATGGAGATGGTAGGTTGTACGTACACATGTGTAACATTTCAATTTTTCAATGATCGTGATGGAAAGAAGTTATTTTTGATTTTATATTTACATAATAATAATTATATCATAAATATAATATAATTTCATTCAATACACTTTTATATACTATTCATTTGATGAGGTAATAAAAATAGATCACATCGCTTCGTGAGGCGGTGGTCATTTGTATACACGAATGACATTATAATTTTTACATGCCTGGTAAGGTAATAAATTATATGATATATAAATTTTCAATAATGATTGATATTTCAAGAATATCATATAAAAACATTAAATCCATCATTAAAAAACCATGAGAGGTGATGATGGAAAATGAATTACATCAGTTCGCGATGAAGAAGTTCGTTATAGACACAAACAATGGTTTTTATCCTATTTGATGGAAGAGTGGATGGATAAATATTTTTACATAAACATAATAACATATATATATATAGGGGATAATTTTTTTATTATATTTTAATTTTTAATAAATAATTGGATGTGGAAAATAAGAAGTAAAAAATAAGGCGCTCAATGAAGACGATTACCTTTTCTTAGAAGAACCTTCAATGGATCAATTATTAAGGACTATAAGGTTGGAATTTTTGGAATACCAAAAGATATAAAAGGTATATAATGATTTTTGGGAGATATTATTTTAGTTTTTGGTTTAGAAAAATGGGTTTATAAGTGTGAATAAGTGATTGGAGGGGGTTCCCTTTTATAATTGAAGAGGAGTTGTATTTTTGTAAATATCCAAAACTATTCAATAATGGGTTGTCACTCTCAAGCCAAGTGCCTCAAAAATTAAAAAATAAAGGTTTGGGCTAGTTATAATGATGATGAAAACCTGAAAAACTACAAATAATAACTTTTTAAACATTTTATCCCT
This sequence comes from Viscum album, assembly GCA_963277665.1. Classification (NCBI taxonomy): domain Eukaryota; kingdom Viridiplantae; phylum Streptophyta; class Magnoliopsida; order Santalales; family Viscaceae; genus Viscum; species Viscum album. The sequence goes on along the minus strand of OY728153.1, from coordinate 875,427,799 downwards.
TTTATGTCTAAGGTTACTCACTTTTACCATTTTAATTTTTATACAATGGAACGAGTTTCTTTACTATTTTTACTATTCATTATGAAAAAAATTAAATTGATCTTAATATATAATTTAAATTATTTTGAATGAAAATATGAAATCACTTTTATCATATTAAATTATCATAAGTGGTGGAGTTTAATTTAAAATAAAACTTATAAGCCCGACAAAAAAGTTATTTTCTGAAAAAATGCATTTTTCAAGAAAATGACGATTTTAAGTTAACTATATGAATAGTAATATTCATTATTTGAATTTAAATTAATAAATTTATATTTATAATCTATAAATTTCATTTAAATAATTCCTCCTTATTTTTTATTTCACTTAATTAAAATGGATAAATATTATGCACTTTAAAACAGTTTTCAGAAAAATTTGTTTTTAAGCCTAAGAATAATATTATAGTAAAATCCAGTATATAGATTATTAAAATTTAATTTTTATAATTAAATATAACTAAATAATACATATGTTACATTGAAATAAAATAAAAATAAAACCTTTACTTTTAAATCACTTAATTTATTAAAATGAAATGACAGTTTTACAAAATGGATATTTTTCACTTTTCAATGAAAACACAATATTTTTTGAAAAATAAAAAAAATAAACCTAAATAATTTTTTACGATGAATTTAAAAATTATTTTAATTTTATAAAATAAGTTTCTAAAAGTTTCATGAATTAATTATAATATTTTCTCTAAAAATAAATAAAAAACATTTTTGAAGGAAACATATTTTTGGTTGAATAAAATATATTTATTAAAAGTAGATTTATTATTAAGAATTTATTAATAAATTTATATAGGACTTATAAGTGTATTAAATAAATTAGTAAATAATATTCATATCTTCCAATTTTAATGGATAGGTTAAATCGATCACATTTATATAATAATATTTTAATATTATATAATGGTTCATTTAAACCTAGTGTTGCATGTTCGATATTTTATTGAACATAGTGTTCTATTAAAATATAGGGGTGTTACATTATACCCCCTTTAAATAAATTTTTTTCATACAATTTGAACTTGTTCTCATCAATTAAAGGGTTTGACATTTGATAATTTCTTTATAGAAAACTTGCATTGTAAAATGGGTTAATAAATATTTCTATTAAAAATATGGGAAGGTAAATATGAAGGTCATCTCATAACTAGGTTTCCACATTAGGGAACATTGGTGGGAAATTAAAACGTGGATTTTTAAATAAGATCTATTAAAAAGATAATGTTATGCTTTTTTTAGAGATAGGTGACCATTGATTTATTGAGAATGAATAACTTTTTTATTTCAAGACCCTTCTCCTAATGTTGAGGTATCCTTTTACCATCTATATTATGAACATAAGGAAATATAATTACTTTAAAAGTATAATTTCACCCTTAAGTAATTTTTTACTACAATCTCATCTATTTCTACAAATGATGAGTATTCAAGATTAATTTTTTATGTCTAGATCACTAAAATTAAATTCTATTGGATTACATGACTCCACAAAAAGAAATCAAGATACTCACATTGTATTTATACATAATCCAAAACCATAAATGGCTTCCAAAAGGTAATATAATTCCCAAAATGAATACACCTTCATATGAATCTCCAAATCCAAATTTTAACTTAAATCATTCCATAAATAAATAATCGTACATCCCAAATAACCTCAACATTCAAGGATTTAATTGCGTTCTTTGTAAATAATTTTTCACGATAAATTACATGTTTGACCAAAGTGTTACATATACCTCAACCTAATGAAACATTTCCCAAAATATCATTAATCACCTCAAAATACAAAAAACAAATTGATCCTAAAATGTGTTTCCTAAAATCAAATTTATATTTATTTATAAAATTGTTTAATTAAAAACAATTTCATACTAACCAGTACATCACGTAGTCTAGTAGTAGGGTTTTTACCCTTATCTCCCTTCAGTTGTGGGTTCAATACCCACAACCTTACCAGATACAATGATTTTTCACTCGACACGCAGGTTGTCCTTTTTCTAAAACCATATTTATAGAATTCTTATAACATAACCAAAAACCTGATGAACATCCTCAAAATAAAATTAATTTTCAACTATGTTTTAAACCACTAAATTCTTCTATATATCTTATTTTTTCCCGAAAAATAAAATGATCTTAATTGACTATAATTACCTAAACATCAAGTACATATAAAATATTTTTTTCCTTCAATCATTTGTTTTTACATAAAATATAACCTTGTTATTAAATAACCTTTCTAGTTCATCAGTACCATTCAACATATTCTTGAAATCCTTAAAGAAAACATATTGTATAAAAATCCTTAGAAGTTTTGTGATTCTTATAACCATCATACCATTGATAAAAATACATCAACAACATGATTCTCAAGTTTCAACACCTAAAAACTTAAATCATTCCACTTCAATGATATTTATAAATATGCCCTTAATAATTAATCCTTGGATTTTGTAATTGAATATGACAATTACATTTTCCCCACAGCTACAATATTAAATTGTTAATGGTGCCTTAGGTTGAAAATTATTTTCTTATGCGTTTTTTACTAGGCTCCTCATTTTTCTTTGTAAATTAGATGCTTTGTGGTCTCCTTTCCCACACATAAATCATCTTCCATATTATTTAATTCATTTTCAATAGTGCCTCTTCCGACATTTTTTACATGTAAGAAATTGAATCTTATTTTCATTATCATATTTAACACTTGAACTTACATGAGATGGTATCCTTCTCTTATTTTATATATTTGGAAATTCAACTTTGTTCTAGTTGTTAATAATAATTTGATATAGGTCATTAAGCATGGTCATAATATTTCTAACTAATGTTTTCATTAAGTTAGGCAACTTTTTATGGAAATAATTACATTTCCCATCACATTGGTTGTTGGAATTCTTTATCCTATTTCCCATAATTTTTCATGACCCATCCCTCAAGACTCGTGTCGTGACTAAACCAAGCCCACCAACCATAGGCTAGGGGTTAGAGACTAGCACCGGAAAGGAATATCCCTAAAATAGGAAGGGATTTCCTCAAAAACCTATACACACACAGACAGGGCACACTATGAACAAGTAAACATAATAGAAAATAAAAGTACAACCACAACTAAAAACCACTTTTAAGTGTAAAAGTGATTACTGAAAGTAGATGGTCCAAAATACATGCCCAACTGAAATGGAAGTATAGTAAAAATGGAAAACAAATCTTGAGTTTGTCCTATAAGGTTCCTACCTAAAGGGTAGGTACAACGTTTCACAGCAGCTCTCTGTGTCTATCAGTCACCTCCGGACACCGTATATCAATCACCTCTGGGCATCGTCAATCCCTAAATCCTCAAGACTCAGTCTAGTTGTTCGTCATCTTCACAAGTCAAAACAAGGTGCGGGAAAATCCCATGCAGGGGTGAGTATAAAAATACCCAGTAGGGAACCCAAGACATCTGATGGTATCCCAGAATTCTATAAAGAAAAATCTAGAAATCATGATCTCAATCACAAAGCTCAAATTAAAAGACATCTCACACCTGGAATAACTTAAGTAAAAAATTACAGATGATTAGTCATAAAGATATATCATCTTATTCTTTAAATAGGCTCTGCTACTGATCCACACAGGACCGCTCGGTGCTGACCCAAATAGGATAGCTCAGTGCTGACCCACATAAGATCGCTAGGTGATAACCCACACTAGATAGCTCGGTGCTGACCCACACAGGATCGCTCGGTGCTGACCCACGCAGTATCGCTTCGTGCTGACCCACATAGGATCGCTCTATGCTGACCCACATAGGATCGATTGGTGTGGACCAACACAGGATTATTTGATGCTGACCTACATAGTATCTCTATTCATTCATCATGTCACAACCAGCCACTGGATTCCTTCATAAAGGACAATTTATTCAGGAATAATACGCTCCTCAATCCACCAGTTGTATTGCAACAGGAACTAAGTCTCACGAAGAATTAACCCTATGAATCTACATGTCATAAGGGTTACAACACAATAGATGGTGTGTTAACTAGACGCCCAGTCTGTAAGTTATAGGCATTTATTGTCAAGAGTTTGGTTGGATTCGGGTTCGATCCAACCTGGACATACACCAAATTTTTTCCAAAACTCAATTAATTTATTTAAAAAGGATCGTCTCATCCTAATGGTTCTAGACCTATATACGGTTCGTCAAATGGATGTCTGGTTTAGAAGATATGCTTATTTAAGCGTAACTGGGACAAAAGGGGTCTGAGTTCGGTCCGACCCGGTCGGACCGACCCGACTCGGCCCACTGAGCCTGGCCCAAAAGGGATGGGCTCGGCCAAGTTCATCTACGCCTAGTCCAGCCTGCTGGGCGATGGGCTCAGCCCATTGGGTCCTGGGCGCAGCCCACTGGCCACGGGCTGGGCCCACTCGATCGTGGGTTCGGCCCGGCCCACCGGGCTGCTGAACCGCCCATCCAATTGGCCGGGTGTGGGGGTCCACTCCCCTCTTGAATGGTCGAGTCGTTCAACTCTTCAATGAAGCGGCATCGGATGGCACTGTACTACCTGGTCGGTCCGCATCGACCGAGCAACTTCAGATTATGTGGGTCGTGGGTCTGTCTCCGCTGTGGCTCGAAGTCATGGCCCTCCTCTGCGGCACGCCGCTACAGTGCGCCACCTAACTCCAACATGGCCAGAAAATGTCAGTTGCCTCCTTCTCTACTACAACGCCTTCAAGCGTCGTCGTCCCTTAGCAGTCGGCGGGTGTCGGCCTCCGCCTCCCTCGGTCGCCGGTGCTGTCGTGCCGGCGGAGTTTACGCGGGCTACCAGTGAAGCTCTGGTGGTCTGATTTTAGTTTTTGTTCACCTATGGGATTCACGGGATGTTTCCTACACAACACAGCCCTTAGATACACCTTGTCACCATATCTTTCGGTTTCCCATGAAAAACGCAATCAATATTGAGATCGGCGGAGGGTTCGGGCCTTGTTCGTTAGGCTTGCGCCCTTCACATTCGCATAATAACAAGGGAATCATTTCAAGAATGAACAAATCTTAGTTAAACAAATAACCCCCCCCCCCCCTCCCACCTTGAGTTCGCTGGAGGTCACCACGGATGAGGAAGGAGTGTCCACGTTGGAGGGTGTTGCGGATGAAGGAGAAGGTTCTCGTCCTTTGGCACTGGTCGTCGAATCCTCCAAAGGTTGTCAAAGCTCTATTCTACTTTAGTGGAATACATCACCAGAACTTCATCATAGGTTCCTCTATTCAGTCCAAAAACTCATGCCCAATCTTTTTTTAAATAGAAGAAAAGATGAGATCAACCCAGCACACAATTAATGATATTCGTTAATAAATTTAATTAATGAACCTATCAATTCTCCCAATGGTACAGTACCAAAACCAAGTGTAACCATCCATTAAATGGTCTGACAACCAAGTGGTCCCGCCATCGCCACTCATTGGTTACAAAGAAATAAATAAAATAACTCATTTAGTTATTTTATTATTTTTTTGTAAAGTCTAAAAACTAACTTTTTCATCCGACCCTTATCGGTCGAAGTTAATCTTTTCCTAAACAAATCTTGGCATTGTAAATTCAATGGTTTCCTCATATTTTTAATCTGAACACCGATTCAAAATATATAAATCACCACTCGTACGTTTATTGAACGAAACTTAAAAAAAGTTCAAAAATTATTAACAGTCACCCACGACCGACACCGGTCGTGTTTAGGCACTTCTTAAGGGTAAAACACCCTCATGAGATCAATGGTATTCTCAAATTTTTAATCCGAGTTACCATTTAGGATTTCAAAAATTAACAATAAAATAATTGTTACTTAATTATTTTATTTACGGCCCAAAACTAACTTTTATTGTTAGCCCGTTCCGGTGAATGTTATGATTTTCCTAATGAAAGAATACCCTCACGAGCTCAGAAGTGGTCTCAGATTTTTAATCTAAGTCAACGTTCATGAGTTATAAGCATTTGAAAAATAAAATAATTTTATTTAATTATTTTATTTACAGTTATTCAATTTTCTCTCATTGGAGTCTTGTGCCAACTAAACTTAAGTCGCTCCTAGGGTAAACCTTCCATCTTGAACGCAACGGTTCCATCGAATTTCTGATATGGGCACCCATTTAAGGGTTATTCTACTTCTTCAGTAAAACTACTCATGCTCACTATTTAAAACTTAACTTTTTTCCGACGGATCATTCTGGGCACTCCAAACCTCGAAATCATGTGCCGTCAATTTTCGTAGTCTCATAATAATCCCTTATAATTAAAAAAATATATGGAAATTTCAGGTCTATACATCATTAACTAAAAATATTAAAAGGAACAATATGATAATTAATTATCATAAAAATGTAATCTTATAAACCTAAAAGGACTAACTTATAAATGATAAGTATATCCTAACTTATGAGCCTTTAGATTTCAATCTAGGTTATCCATGGTAATGTTTCCTATTAGGTTTTTTAACCTTAAAATTTGTTCAATTCCTTCATAAAATTTCATAAACAATCTATGAATTACTAAATCATATCCCCCAGGAGTGTGAAACTAAGTGTACAGCAAGGCCCATTGTTATGCAAAAAGTATTGATCGAGTCCATCTCAATGTTAATTTTTATATTTATTACCCCTAGTTAAAACTATTCAAAAGTCACATCCACTTGTAGTATCCATACAAGGATGTAATTTCTCATATTCCACTCACTCTTTCCTTTACCAATATTCCAAGATATTTTCCTATACTTATAATTATCCTTACACTTATCCCTAGGGTTCTCACAAAATTTTTATATTCCTAGTTTCCAGTAGTTAGGTAAACCTTTTCTCTAATACCAACTATAGTGACCAAATCCTTCTAAAAATATTATTAAATTTATTTTAACATAAAAATCTATTAATTACAACAAAAATATCATATAGCCTAGTGAATTTAGTAGATTAGGTTAATAAAAAATAGTGAGACTAAAAATAAAACTTATTTGTTTTATTATCCATAATGAGATCCTAAATCCTTTCGAGATTTTAAAAATACATGGGATAACCAGTGTAATACATAGACAAAAGGGGTGAGATAAAAATACTAGTAAGGGAATAAACATGGTAAGAAAGAATAACTTTTGAGTAAAAGGTATAACATGATATCAGGAAAAATAAGGCTCAAGAGTAATCACATGGGAGAATAATATAATTAACTTGGTATCATAAGATCATGGAATAAAAGGAGATGTGGAAGAACATATAAAATTACATAAATTTAACTTCTTAGGCAATATCACCTGGTTGAAAAATTCCCATAATGGATTAGGTTTACTCACTAATCTCGTACATAACACCTCATGAGACTAAAACTTTTCCCAATGAATGGAAGTGATGTATGGGTGCACCCATCATAACATGTTCATGATTATGTGTTCCCCATAAATTAAATAAATCATAATCCATAACATGATAATTACCCAATTAAATAAAATGGGTTGCATAGTATTGTCTCATATTATAATCAAATGAAATTTCATAATGAAGGCATTTGAGAAATGAACATAAGGCATGTATTGCCCTGTAAAAGTAAGTAAGAATAAGATAGGTAAATATACGAGATACATTTATACATAACTTATAATCAATATATAACATAAAAGTTTATCATAATTGATGAAGACTTCTTCAAAAGATATCATGAAATTTTTCTTGAGGAAACTACCCTTTCAATTTGAAATCACTTCTTCGAATACTAAAAATTTACAAAATATTATATAAAACATTTTATTTAAAAAGAACTTCGTAAACATATAAATTATTCTTCAAACAATTTAGTGTTCATTACATTCAATAATTTCATACATTCTGTACAAATTATAAAAACATTTATTTTACATTATTGTAAAAATGTTTAAAAGTGCCCCATTGGGAAAACTATAAGAATATTATTTTAAAAAAATCTAAAAATTAAAAAATGGGTAATAATATCTGTAATAAATAATTTGGATTATGTTAAATTTATTTCATAAAATATTTTTAGAAAACATGGATATAGAAGGAAAATATCATTTTCAACTAAAAAGAGAAATAAAATCTTCATTTATTTAAAAAATATAAATAATTTTAAGTATGAAAGAGAGAAAAATTGAACTATTACTTAAAAATTTCATGAATAAACAGAGGTTAAAAAGATTAAATTGTTTTATTATACAATTATTAAATAATTTCCTATAATTTAAATTCAATAAAAAACAATCTCAATTTAAATGCGATTGAAACATAAACCCTTACTATTTTGGTAAATTTTGAATCATAACTCACATGAATGAAGTAAATTAATTTTAAATTAAACTATAATTAATTATGAATTATTCATGATATAATATTTAAAATGTAATTATATACACCTTTTAAAATAATTTGGTGGATAAAATAACATGTGTATCAAAGAAGTTTTGAGACGAAACCCTTACCTCGAGTCTAGACATTATCATGTATGTATGTTATCTATTTATAATAAATTTATATAAATTATTTGTTTTCATAAGAACATTTTTCATGTTTAATACCTTATACATAAACAATTTACTTCATTTATTCTAATTAAATATTTAATTACTTATTCATTTATGTCTACTTCAGTTGTTTTGGGGGCACTCAATTCATAATTTCATTATAGAATCGGTGTGTTGAATATGGTCAAAGGTGTCATTTTTTATCATATTTTGTATAATAATTATGAAATAATAAATAAAAATTATACAAAAATTATACTTTTAATACGAATCATGAAATATGGTTATGAAAAATTAACTATGTTACAATCATGGAGACGGTAGGTCATACGTACGTGTCTTTAACCTTACCATCTTTTAATTAGCATGATAGAAAGAAGGTATGTGTCATTTTATCTTTTAAGAAATATAATTATATAATAAATATAATATTATTTATTAAAATACACTTACATATACCATCCATGTGATGCGGTAATAAAAACGGATCACACCGCTTCGTAAGGAGATAGTACGTCGTACACACAAACAACGTAATAATTTTTCTATGGATGGTAAGGTAAGAAATTATATGATATATTAATTTTAAAAAATTATTAATAAGTCATTAATATCATATAAATAAATTAAATCCATCATCACATATATCCTTGAGAGACCATAGAGGAAAACAAATTACATCGGTTCACGAGGCGGTAGTCTACCGTAAACATGAACGATAGTTTTGTTTTTCCTTTGATGTAATATGAGATAAATAAATATTATTCCATAAAAATAATAACATATAAATATATAGGATATAATTTTGTAAATATATTTTTATTTTTAAGTCATAATTTATGTTTTAAAAACAATAAGTAAAAATAAGAAGCTCAGTGAAAGCGATTAACTTCGCTTAGTAGAACCTCCTTTGGATCTCTTATTATGGACCCTAAGATTGGTCTTTTTAGAAGACCAATAGCTCTAGATTGTGTATAAAGATGTGGGGGAGGTACTTTAGTATGATTTTTTCAATAAAAATGTATTTTTAAGTGTGATTAGTTGAAGTTATTGTTCCCTTTTATAATTTAGGTGGATTGATATTTCTATAAATACCAAAAACTATTCAATGATGGGAAGTCCCTCTCCATTCAAGTACATAAAAATTGAAAAATGAATTACTAGAGAAGTGATAAGTCCTATAAGTACCTATATCACTAAAAATATTTAAACATATTATCCCCTTTACCTCTAAGGTTACTCACTTTTACCATTTTAATTTATTTAGCATGATAACTAGTTTTTTTACTGTTTTTATTATTCATTAAGAGAAAAAATTAAGATAAACTTATTATATAATTTAAATTAATATGATTAAAAATATGGAATAAATACAATAAAATTCAATTCAATAAATTGGTTTAATTTAATTTTAAATAAAACTTACTGGCCTAATGAAAAGGTGATTTTCCAAAAAATAACTTTTTCTAGGAAAAGATAATTTTACATTAACTCTCTGACTAGTAATATTAATTATATGAATTTAAATTCATAATTTTATATAAATTAAATATAAATTTCATTTAAATAATTTCTAATTATTTTTTTAAATTAATTGAAATGGATAAACATTATACACTTTAAAATATTTTTCAAAAATATGAATTTTTATGCATAAGAATAATGTTTTTTTAAAATCCTATATAAATATTATTTAAATGTAATTAATTGGATTAAATAAAAGTAAATAATACTTATTTTACTTTCAAATCAAATTAAAATAATAATGCTACTTTTAAATTTCTTAATTTATTAAAAATAAATGACAGTTTTACAAAAAATTGGTGTTTTCACTATTCACTATAAAATAAATATTTTCCAAAAAATACCTAAATTTCTCCCTAAGTAAATTTTGATATGATAATTTAAAAAATTATTTAAATTTTATAAAATAAAACTTATAAAAGATCCATAATTTCATTATAATATTTTCTCATAAAAAATAAATTAAAATCATTTTTGATGGAAATGTATTATTTATAGAATAAATTATCTTTATTAAAAGATGAGTGGGTATTAAGAATTTATCAATAAATTTATATAAAAATTTTATATATATTTCATAAGATAGTTAATTCTATTCATACCTGCTTATTTTAACAGTTCGTTTAAATCGATCAAATTGATATAATAATATTTTAATATTATATCGTGGTTCATTTAAACTCAGTGTTTCATGTTGAATACAATATCAAACATAGATTTTTTCTAAAATATCAGGGTGTTACACATCCCATTACATGGATTCAATTTCTTCTTGTTTATTTATATTCTTAATAATATTCCACTATTTATATTCTTCTCCTTCTAAATGATAAATGGATAAGACAACTTCTTCATGTTTCGAGCACAAGAGAATAAAAAATATTTTCCCAATAGTGTAGATCCATCACTCAGACACTAGTGGATCAGAAGACCCACTAAAAGAAGTTAGATATTTCCTCATGAAAGACTCATTAGTACGTTTTTCCCTCCTTTTATCATTTGGAACCTCATTATTATTCATGGTCAAAGAAAGTTTTGTGAGAATTGCAATAAGATTCTATATTCTATCTCTCATAGCATTTGGGTTCTCTAGTGGAAAATCATTACATTATATATCACATTCTTTTTTAAAATGAGGTCCTATAATTCCATCCATTAACTAAAATCAAAAATAAAATTGTAAACATCAAGTTATAATAATCCTAGTAATCTATCATATAATCATGAAAAATCATTCATAGGATGTATAAATCATAACACCTCATTCTCAATATGTGGAACCTTATATTTAACCTAGGTTATCCATAGTCATTATTAAAACATTAGGTTGTTATCCTATACTTAAACTTATCCCCAAGGTTATCACCATAGTTTTCTGACCCTAATCTACAAATATTAACTAAACCCCAGTCTGATACCAATTATAGTGACCTATATTTTCATACATAAATATTACATATTTTGAATGAATATTCAATACATAACATTAATATCCATGCCATATATGAAAAACCATATCTTTATTACATAATTATCGATGATTTATTACATTAAATTACACATAATAAAACCCAAAAGATTGATAAGTCTAGTTTCTTTAGTAATTAGGTACGTAGAATAACATCATGAACATGGGATACAAATATATTATTGAAAAATTCCATAACATTCTTCTAAAATTACAGGGCTTTTAAAACTAGATGGGATAACCTGGGGTCATACATAAGAAAGAGATTATCTATAAATACTAGTAAGAGAATAAACATGGAACAAGTTAATACATGTTAGACCATAGGAATATCAATAGGGAATAAAAATAGTGAGAATCATAAACATGAATAATAAGACATGATATAGAATGATAATATATTGGAAACATGGTAAATGCGACAACAAATTAAATCACTCCATCATAAACATAGGTCAAGGCTAACTAAAAATAAATCATGATGGAAAAAGTCCCATAATGGAATCTAATTCACTTATTGTCCCAACATGAAATCTCATAAGACTAAACATTACCCAATTCATTGGATCACTATATAATTCAAGGTGTGCCCATCACTTTCATTCCATTCACATGCTTAAGTGTTCCATATATATCATACAATATAAATTCATTCATCATAATATTTTATTCCATGATCAAGGAGTATAGAATACATACGTTTAAGTCCCATTTAAAAGAAGTAAAAGTGTATAAAGGTGAATACCCTTTATATTAAATGGGTATGGTATTCACTACATAGTAGTTTTGGCATGGAAATCATGATGAAATTTCGACAACATAACGACGTCGATTAATAATTCATAAAATGGGTTGATGAGAGATAAAGGTGTATCACATCTTTTAAAATAAATTTTATGGAAAGTGGGATATGTAATAATATATGCCATCATATGGAAATGAAGACAAAAGATATAAGGTAAAGAAGATACTTTAATAAAGAGGAGAAAGGAAAAGATCCCTTACTTGATTGTGTGAATCTAAATGCATGGTTGGATCTTCTTGAGAGATTGGGGCACATTGGGTGGACTCAATAGAGGTTAGGGAAGAGTAATTATGTGATACAACAATTTTTAGTGAATATAAGTGAGATATTGGGTGGTTTTATATAAGAAATGAGTGTGGATTTCTTTATTGTTTCTCAAACTTCGGTTTTAGACTCTATATAATAAAATAATCCAAACAACAAACCTTACCATGGTTTTTCCCATTGTTTCTGAAAAATGGGAGTGGTTTTAATTATTTTATAATCCCAAGGGTAGAACTTAATAAAATAATACCCTTTCTGATGTGGAAGTGAGTCATATGCTTAAATAAATGATTTTAAATCCTTAAAATATATTAATTGTTTTGGAGGATTCAAAAAGTCTTAATAATATTAATAAAATAAAGATAAAATAAAATTATTTTAAATTTGAAACATATATTTTGGTCTTGGATACCCTTTAAAGTATTTATTATATCACCTTTGGGTCATTATGATGTCATAATTCACACTGTATATTTATATCGTATTAATTATTTACCCGAAAATTCAACTATCTTAGAAAATTATGAAAAAATTACTATTAGATAATTTAGTGGTTATTATTCCAAAAATAATATTCATTTTATCAAAATATTTTTGTAAATATGTGAATTTTAACTTTTAAAATAATAATCGATATTTACTGGGAAATGTTAGGTTTTTTTTTATAATAGCAGTTTTTGAACCCTTCTAAAAATTACATTTGAATTTGAAGTGCCCAGATCAGTGTGAATCACTGAGAGGGGGAGGGGTGAATCAGTGATCCCTTAAAACTTTTTACTAATTGATTCTTTATCAATTAAACCTCTATGGCTGGTTAAAGCCTCGATCCATTCTTCTTGTATCTCTCACATTTCCTCGAATGATGAAATGTAAAGGCATTGGACACAAGGATTTACAAGGTTCGGCACCAAAGGCCTACATCCTTGCCATGTTGGTTATACGCCCCAACATGGTTTCTTCCATTATAACCTTTTAGTATTACAATGGTCGATACAGAGTCCCACTGTATCTCTCCTGAGTCCCACAGGAGGGTCTTTATACTGCATCCCACAGTGTTACCAGAGTCCCACTGGCCTGCTCCAGAATCCCACTGAAGACTTCTTCCGCCCTGAGTCTCACAGGGGGCTTCTCCTGGTTTCTCAAGTCACACGAGCAGCACTTCTTCACTTAAAGTTCTTCAAGTATCTTTAGCAGCCTGGGATAAAGGCTGTTGGCCTTGCTCTGTACCTCTTCTCACTTGTGATGAACAGGTCTTCTCGTCTTGCTCAGGATTTATCTCCTTTCTCTTAGGATGACTTGGCCTCTCTCTTCAAGAATCTTCAACAGCCTCTGAAAAGGTCTGTTGGTCTTGCTTAGCACTTCTGATCACTTCTATTGATCAGGCTCTTCTCAATTACTGAAAACTCATACAATTGATATCTCTAACTTCAGTCTGGCTTCAGTCTGACTTCACATCAACTTCATACACTGAGTGCATGGCATCTCTGCATCCTCATGCACTGATTGCATGTCTTCTCAAAACTCTTCAATAACTCCTGGTCTTGGACAACTCAAATTGCACACAAGCAGATTCAACTTGTTCACGTGTGCACGTGCATTCATGCATGCATGCACTCCTCTTCTTTCTTCTCTTGGTGCAATAAACCCTCAAAGGGTGTAAACACTTTCAGCACACACCTTCTTGCTTCCTTCACACACTTTGTTCTTTTTGTTCACACACTTAAAAGTGTGTTATACTTTAGTGTGGGGGTCTCCTCTTCTTCTATGTGTATACACTTCACTTAGTACACACACTAAGGTTAGGCCTTCACTTGTTTAGCACACACAACTTGTTCTTCGTTTTGCACACACTTGGGCTTGGCCTACTTCACTTACTAAGCACACACACTTCCTTGTTATTTTAATCTTCTTCAAAGTGTGCACTTCACTTATGCACACACTTGGTTCTCCATTTTGCACACAAAAGGGCTACGACCTCCTCTTTAATTTTCACACAAAAGTTGTGGTGGCCTTCTTGTTTTGCACACACCCAAGGCTACGGCCTTCACTTATTTTCACTTAGTACACACACAGCCAAGTGTGTTCTTCCATTTGCATGCACACCAAAACTAAGGTCTCGGCCTTCTCTTGCTCACACCCGAACACCAACCCAAAGAGGCGCGCAAGTGGTGCATCCTTCTCCTCACTTTAAACACCATGTTGGGTGTGGGTGTCACTGGCCGCACAAGTGCACAAGGCCACAAGGACGCGCAAGTGTGCACTGGCCGCGGGGCACGCAAGTGAAACACCCGCATGCACTTCCTCCTGCCACGCAGTTACATGAGCAGTGAGGGTGTCAACCTCGAGCGCGCAAGGAGATGCGGCTGGGGTTCTTCGTGTCGCGCAAGGGAGGCGCGCAGGGGACTCCTTCCTTCTTTCGCGCAAGTGTGCGCGAAAGGAACCAAACGGAGCTAGGAAAGCTCCGGGCTGCTGCCGCGCAAGTGATGTGCGCAGGCTGTTCTTCGTGAGACTTTGAGAGCTCTCATGGGACTTCGAAGTTTCAGCAACCAAAACCATCACCTCGGGATCTCCTTTTATAGGCAGAGGCGGTGCAAAATCTTCCGCGGGATATAAATTCATACTCCCGAAATTTTCGGGTTTTCAAGATTCTTCAAATCTTGATTTGCTCCTCTGTTTCACGCGGGTTCTTTATTTTTCATCCTTCTCCACGTGCATGCATTTTAGAACGTGTGCATGGCCTATTCTCTTACAATCCATGCAAAGCATAAATACACCGAAGCCTTGGCAACTTCGTTTTGCCTCGGCCTTGTTCTAAATCTCATCACGTTGCATGAGTGCATTTTTTTTTTCTTGCATGAATGTGTTCGTTACATCCAGACGAACCCAATGAATGCTTCAGCTTGAACAACGGTGGTCGGATGCTCAAAAACCATCCTTGGAAGGCGCCTGGTTCGAAGGAGGAGTCATGGGTGCCCTCGGGCGAGCTCAAGGTAGAGGACGACTCCTCAACCGTCGGATCCGGAGTTGAGAAGACATCGGATGGCCGCAATCAGAAGATCTTGTGCGGGATCAATCGGGCGGTCGAGATCTGGCGCGCGATCGATCGAGCGGCCAGGATTCGCTCCGCGGAAAAATCCCGCGTCCCACATCGAAACGAGCCTCGGATTTTTCGTGGTTTATCAACCAGCCGCTCCCAGAGACGGCCAGTTGAACTTCTCCCTCCACGGTGCCGCCCCGCACCGTGTTCTCTCTGTGGGCGCGCTCTTGCGCCCACCCCTGACACTCGGGCGCGCCACTGGTTTTACCATGCACACACGGGCGCGCTATGCGTTCCTCCGGGTGTGCCCCTGGCGCCCACGCTGCGTCCTGTGGGTGTGCGTCCTACGGTTGCACCGCTGCCTCAGGGCTGCTGCCTTGGCCTTGAGGGTTCCCCATGGGCGTGGTGACCGTGAGTCCCATAAGAGCCTTGGGTGATGACCCTCAGCTGGCCTCCTTGGTGGCCCATCTTTTTGCTAAGGTGAAATCTTAGGACTTTGTATAAAAACAGAGTAACAAGCTCAACATGCCAAATGCCACGCCACTTCTTCCAAGCCATTCTTCCTCTTCTCCATTCTTCTTCTTCTTCAAAATAATTCCTTTCTTCTTCATTAGAATTCCTTAATTCCTTTCTTATTCATTATAATTCCTCCATTCTTCTTCAACATATAATCAACATTTAAGAATGGAATTCCCGAAGGGTCTTCCTTCAACCGATGCTCCTGAATCAAATAATTCATCAAAATTCTTCAATGATCCAATCAGAGATCAAATTGGAACATCTTCAAATTCACATGCACTAAGTGATAGTGCATGGACTTCATTAGCACCACTTCATCCACTTAGGAGTTGTGGATGGATCATCTTCATCTCCTCATGCATTGTTAAGACAATGCATGGTCTTTAGACATTGTGGTGACATTTATCCAGTTGATACAAGTTCTTTGAACTTAATGATCAGCTCAACAATCGTCAGATGTTCATGGAGAATGTTTCAACCATAATATCCTATGCCACTTAGTGAATCTCCTAAGTGACATGCCTCTAAGTAAAATGGCCATTCTCCTTCATCACCATCACCATCACATCCTTTGTCATTCACATATTGAAACTCCTTGACATCCATCCATTCCTTGACAACAACATACCTCATTGACAAAAAATGCAACACAGTGCACTTCAATCTCCCCCTTTGTATTTGTTGTCAATACACTTCTTCAGCACATATGAATGGGTCAATATGTGTTCCAATTTTTTCTCCCCCTTATTGGCAATCAAATGCAAAGATGTGGTGTGGTTCACTTTCAAAAATCTCTTCCTACCTTCGAATAGAATCTTCTTGAAAAGAACTAAGAGAGGGATGATGTCACATGTTCTCTTTAGCAAAGAACCTTTAGTAGATCATCTCTATGTCTACTTGGGATAACCCGGTGTAGAAAACAAGAGTGATGTAACCAAGATTATCAATGTTGTCCAACATTCACTATACATGTGAGATCATGCTTCAAGGGGTTTGAAAATTTTCAGATATAACAATGAATTGCTAAATCCTGCACATACTTCACAAAACTCATTAGAAAGTTCAGTGCAAAGATAAAGCTCCCCCTTTCAACCATTTGTCTTCAATCAATACTCCCACTCAATTGTCATGATGAATACAATGAAGAAACAAGGGATGAAAGTATGATTGGAATACCTTCACTTTTCTCAAGATGATATTAATCTCAGAATTCCATCTTCTTCAGATTGGTTCCCCCTCAAGGGGTGCACTCCATTCTGTCCAAACCATCCTCCAGTTGAGAATGATCATCATCTTCAATTCCCTGTAATGTTAGCACATGTAAATACAAGTGATTAGGGAATAAGATGGAACCTCCTTGGTTCATCAATGTGAACAACAAGGTTGAGAAGATTCTCTCAACCGAGATGTCCCATTTTCACCATTCTTCACACTTGCACATTTGATCTTCAATGATGTTTGTGCTTGTGTGGATCTCAATACATCTTCATGTGAAATCTTCTTCTTCCCTTTTGCCTTAGCAATTCCCAGAACATCATCTTCAGCTCTTTGCAGATCTTTGGCAATTTGCAACTGATTTGGTCATATGACTAACAAGTCATTTGGAAGTGAGGCCATAGTTTTGGAAATTCCACATGGTTCTTTTGATGTTGTTAAGATACCTTTATTAGGAAACTTATTTTCAATCAATCCCTTATGCTTCTTCTGGATTGATTTTCTTTTTGAGTCCAGTCTGCTTCTATTCAGTTCCATGGCTTGTTCACAAATATCCATGGTGTGTCCTTTCTTTCCATAGTAGAAGCATGTTTTCTTGGTGGTCCTTCTAGATGCATCACCCTTCTTGGATTTAGACTCCAAGGACTTATTTTCCTTTTTCAAAACCTTCTTGGGAGCATCTTCAACTTTCTTCTTGCTTCCCAAGGATTCCATTTTAGCCAGGTTCAGTGATCTTCTCTTCTTTTTAGCTCTGGATACAGTTGGAGATTGACATGTATCTTTTTTACCACTTTTGCAATCATCCCAGATGTTGTCAAGTAATCCAAATATATTTGCAGTAAACAGATGTCTCTGGACCTGTGGATGTTTCTTCTTTCCTTCTGGCTTTCTCCCCCTTGGCATGGGATTCCTTTGTGCTTTGACATTCAGTGGATTGTACCAACAATCCTTTGCACAGTGCCCATACTTATTACAACACCAACACCGACCCACAATTCTTGACCTCTTCAGTCCTTCTGATTGCTGGGCAGTTTTCTTGACTTGCTATGTTGTTTCAGGAGAGCTCTCTTTCTTCATCTTCTTCATCCATACTTGTTTAGAGTTATTCTTCCATCCTGCACTTTTTGTGGAAACACATTTAGAATCATTAGTACAAGATGGTATGGACGGTACCTTCTTTTTAGAAGTTGTTTCCCTTTTATTAGAGGATGTCTTTCTTTTAGAATCATCCTGATCAATGGATACTTGAGTATCAACATTTCTCCTTTCAGCTGACTGGGAGGCTTTGGCTTTGGGTGATTGCTGATTTTTCAATATCACCTCCAGTTCTAATCATTTCATATTGAGGGAGTTCTTCTCATCCTCAATAGTTCTTAGTATTCCTTCCCATTTCTCTTCCAGCTGCTTTATCTGGTCTTCATGCATCTTTTTTATTTCTAGCAATGAATTGTCCATCTCCTTCACCCTTTTGACTTTGTCTTCTAGTTGAGAATCTTTGATAACCATTGAAACTCTGTGCAATTTTTCCAGTGCATGGAAAACTTTTTTGACCATTGTCTTAAAGAATTATTTCTCAGAAAGGATTCTTTACAATTCTTCACAAGTATCTTCATATCTTTCATTTCAAAGAGAAACTGTTTCATCCTTATCCTTCACCATCTTTCTGAGAGTGTTGGTTATGCCAACCCTTTTTGCCAATTGATCTTCCATAGAATTGGCTTCTTCTTCTAGCTGTAATTTTTCTTCTTGAAGATCATGGATTCCTGTAGCTATACACTTTTCCACTTCCATGGGGACTGTCTTCTAAAGATATTTGAGTGAATTTTGAAGATCATTCATTGTTCCAACTTCATCACAGCTAGGATAGGCTTTCTTCATCTTCTTGGCCTGTTTCTTCTTTCTATTTTTCTGAGTCTGGGCAGGTATCTCCATTTGAGGATGGTCGCTCATTTCCTCAAATCTGCACTTCATAAAGACTCCCTTGGATCTTTTAGAGGAAACCTCCCCCTGATACCAATTGAAGTGCCCAGATCAGTGTGAATCACTGAGAGGGGGAGGGGTGAATCAGTGATCCGTTAAAACTTTTTACTAATTGATTCTTTATCAATTAAACCTCTATGGCTGGTTAAAGCCTCGATCCACTCTTCTTGTATCTCTCACCGTTCCTCGAATGATGCAGTAAATGTAAAGGCACTGGACAGAAGGATTTACAAGGTTTGGCACCAAAGGCCTACGTCCTTGCCATGTTGGTTATACGCCCCAACATGGTTTCTTCTATTATAATCTGTTAGTATTACAATGGTCGATACAGAGTCCCATTATATCTCTCCTGAGTCCCACAGGAGGGTCTTTATACTGCGTCCCACAGTGTTACCAGAGTCCCACTGGCCTGCTCCAGAATCCCACTGAAGACTTCTTCTGCCCTGAGTCTCACAGGGGGCTTCTCCTGGCTTCTCGAGTCACACGAGCAGCACTTCTTCACTTCATGTTCTTCAAGTATCTTCAGCAGCCTGGGTTAAAGGCTGTTGGCCTTGCTCTGTACCTCTTCTCACTTGTGATGAACAGGTCTTCTCGTCTTGCTCAGGATTTATCTCCTTTCTCTTAGGATGACCTGGCCTCTCTCTTCAAGAATCTTCAACAGCCTCTAAAAAGGTTTGTTGGTCTTGCTCATCACTTCTGATCACTTCTATTGATCAGGCTCTTCTCAATTACTGAAAACTCAGACAATTGATATCTCCAACTTCAGTCTGGCTTCAGTCTGACTTCACATCAACTTCATGCACTGAGTACATGGCATCTCTGCATCCTCATGCACTGATTTCATGGCTTCTCAAAACTCTTCAAGAACTCCTGGTCTTGGACAACTCAAATTGCACACAAGCATATTCAACTTGTTCATGTGTGCACGTGCATGCATGCATGCATGCACTCCTCCTCTTTCTTCTCTTAGTGCAATAAACCCTCAAAGGGTGTAAACACTTTCAGCACACACCTTCTTACTTCCTTCACACACTTTGTTCTTTTTGTTCACACACTTAAAAGTGTGTTGTACTTTAGTGTGGGGGTCTCCTCTTCTTCTATGTGTATACACTTCACTTAGTACACACACTAAGGTTCGGCATTCACTTGTTTAGCACACACAACTTGTTCTTCGTTTTGCACACACTTGGGCTTGGCCTACTTCACTTACTAAGCACACACACTTCCTTGTTCTTTTAATCTTCTTCAAAGTGTGCACTTCACTTATGCACACACTTGGTTCTCCATTTTGCACACACAAGGGCTACGGCCTCCTCTTTAATTTGCACACAAAATTTGTGGTGGCATTCTTGTTTTGCACACACCCAAGGCTACGGCCTTCACTTGTTTTCACTTAGTACACACACTGCCAAGTGTGTTCTTCCATTTGCATGCACACCAAAACTAAGGTCTCGCCCTTCTCTTGCTCACACCCGAACACCAACCCAAAGAGGCGTGCAAGTGGTGCGGCCTTCTCCTCACTTTAAACACCACGTTGGGTGTGGGTGTCACTGGTCGTGCAAGTGCAAAAGGCCACAATGACGCACAAGTGTGCACTGGCCGCGGGGCACGCAAGTGCAACACCCGCATGCACTTCCTCCTTCCACACAGGTACATGGGCAGTGAGGGTGCCAACCTCGAGCGCGCAAGGAGATGCAGCTGGGGTTCTTCCTGTCGCACAAGGGAGGCGCGTAGGGGACTCCTTCCTTCTTTCGCGCAAGTGTGCGCGAAAGGAACCAAACGAAGCTAGGAAAGCTCCGGGCTGCTACCGCGCAAGTGATGCGCGCAGGCTGTTCTTTGCGAGACTTTGAGAGCTCTCACGGGACTTCTAAGTTTCAGAAACCAAAACTATCGCCTCAGGCTCTCCTTTTATAGGCAGAGGCGGTGCAAAATCTTCTGCGGGATATAAATTCATACTCCCGAAATTTTCGGGTATTCAAGATTCTTCAAATCTTGATTTTCTCCTCTGTTTCACTCGGGTTCTTTATTTTTCATCCTTCTCCACGTGCATGTGTTTTAGAACGTGTGCATGGCCTATTCTCTTCTAATCCATGCAAAGCATGAATACACCGAAGCCTCGGCAACTTCGTTTTGCCTCGGCCTTGTTCGAAATCTCATCATGTTGCATGAGTGCATTTTTTTTTCTTACATGAATGTGTTCGTTACATCCAGACGAACCCAATGAATGCTTCAGCTTGAACAACGGTGGTCGGATGCTCAAAAACCATCCTTGGAAGGTGCCTGGTTCGAAGGAGGATCCGCGGGTGGCCTCAGGTGAGCTCAAGGTAGAGGACGACTCCTCAACCATCGGATCTAGAGTTGAGAATACATCAGACGACCGCGATCAGAAGATCTCGCGTGGGATCAATCGGGCGGTCGAGATCTGGCACGCGATCGATCGAGCGGCCAGGATTCGCTCCGCGGAAAAATCCCGCGTCCCACATCGAAACGAACCGCGGATTTTCCATGGTTTATCAACCAGCCGCTCCCAGAGACGGCCAGTTGAACTTCTCCCTCCACTGTGCCTCCCTGCACCGTGTTCTCTCTGCGGGCGTGATCTTGCGCCCACCCCTGACACTCAGGCGCGCCACTGGTTTTACCATGCACACATGGGCATGCTATGCGCTCTTCCGGGCGTGCCCCTGGCGCCCACGCTGCATCCTGCGGGTGTGCGTCCTGCGGTTGCGCCCCTGCCTCAGGGCTGCTGCCTTGGCCTTGAGGGTTCCCCATGGGCGTGGTGACCGTGAATCCCACAAGAGCCTTGGGTGATGACCCTCGGCTGGCCTCCTTGGTGGCCCATCTTTTTTCTAAGGGGAAATCATAGGACTTTGTATAAAAACAAAGTAACAAGCTCAACATGCCAAATGCCACGCCACTTCTTCCAAGCCATTCTTCCTCTTCTCCATTATTCTTCTTCTTCAAAATAATTACTTTCTTCTTCATTAGAATTCCTTAATTCCTTTCTTCTTCATTATAATTCCTCCATTCTTCTTCAACATATAATCAACATTTAAGAATGGAATTCCCGAAGGGTCTTCCTTCAACCGATGCTCCTAAATCAAATAATTCATCAAAATTCTTCAATGATCCGATCAGAGATCAAATTGGAACATCTTCAAATTCACATGCACTAAGTGATAGTGCATGGACTTCATTTGCAACACTTCATCCACTTAGGAGTTGTGGATGGATCATCTTCATCTCCTCATGCATTGTTAAGACAATGCATGGTCTTTAGACATTGTGGTGACATGTATCCAGTTGATACAAGTTCTTTGAACTTAATGATCAGCTCAACAATCGTCAGATGTTCATGGAGAATGTTTCAACCATAATCTCTTATGCCACTTAGTGAATCTCCTAAGTGACATGCCTCTATGTACAATGGCCATTCTCCTTCATCACCATCACCATCACATCCTTTGTCATTCACATAATGAAACTCCTTGACATCCATCCATTCCTTGACAACAACATACCTCATTGACAACAAATGCAACACAGTTCACTTCAGAATTCATAAAAAATATATGGTCATTTATATTTTATAAAAAATATTTAATAATAATAGTTCATTAAAATGTTATTTATTACAAAAATATATTAATTCATCAAAATAAATTCCTTGATTGAATTTGAATATTAGCTAAATATGATTTTTGTTTTATTGTATAAAAATAAAAATCATTTATAAGGTAACAATAGTAGGATGAAAATATATTTATTATTATATAAAAAATAATGTACATACTCATATTTCTATGATCTTAATACATACCCCTTTAATACATTGGAAAACTCCCTAATGGTATGGTGCACAAAGTTAAGGATTTCAAGGGGTGGTTTAGCATACATGGTTTGGGTCGTGATATCTATGAGCTTGTAATTATATCATAAGTGGTTTCACTCAAGCTTAATAAGTTGGATTTTATATTGGTCTTGGTAAAGTTAAAATCCCTATGATTCTATATCCCCCCAAAAGTTCTGATAAATGGGCCTCATAGGGTATAATCCTACTAGTCGAGACCATCACTTCCTTTATCTGTGTTAATTGAATTTGTTAAAACCCTATATTTATATTAATCATATGATCATTGTTCAACTTCTATATTATCAATGATAATAATGCTTAATGGTCTTTTAAATTGGATATGATATATTAAAAACAATGAATTTATGTGTTTTCTGTAACTATATTACATTATAGTATATTTAATTAAAACATGAGGTGAAATTTTATTTATAACACTTTGGGTCGTTACAATATTCCCCCTTAAGAAATTTTTCCATCAAAACTTTCATTTCCAACACGAAAATAGATTAGGTTAATTATGTTTCATCACTTCATTCGGTTCCTACGTCACTTCTTCAAACTTCTGGTTTCTCCACAGCACTTTGACCTGGTATATTGTCTTATTTATTAGAACATTGTCTCTATGGTCAATGATCTTCACCAATTTCTCCTCATATAAGAGATCGTTAAATAATGGTAGAACCACTAGATTGAGTACATGTGGGGGTCTGGTACGTACTTCTTCAAGAGGGATACATGGAATACATCATGTACTTGAGATATTCTAGGTGGTAGTTAGTTAATAGACCACCACTCTGATTAGATCAAGGATATGAAAGGGACTGATTTATCATTGACTAAGCTTCCCTTTATTTCCAAATCTCATAAATTTCTTCCATTGAGATATGCAGAGGAATACCATGTATCCAACATCAAACTCTAGGTATCGCTGATGATTTTTAGTATAGCTATTTTGTCGACTCTTACTAGCCTTGATGTGTTTCTGAATAGTTTTAACCTTTTCCACCATTTCCTCGACCATTTCAGGACCTAGCCGTTTTTGTTCCCCAACTATTTCCCAGTATATGGGTGTTTTTTACTTTTTCCCATAAAGGGATTCATAGGGAGCCATTTGGATGCTTGAGTGAAAATTGGTATTGTATAAGAACTCGACCAAAGTAATATGTTGGTATCGTCCTCCTTTGATGTCAATTGAGCATTCTCTCAACATTTTCCTGAGTGTTTAGATATTCTACTCAAATTGGCCATCAGTTTGAGGGTGATAATACATTTTTAAGTTAAAATCAATTCTTAGATCATGTTGAAGACTTTTCTAGAACTTGGATTTGAATCTCTAATCTCGATCGGATACAATCGATATTGGTGCCCCATGGAACCTCACCACTTTTATGATTTGTATTCGTGCAAGTTGATCTAGTGAGAACTTTTATCAAATTGTAATAAAGTGTGTAGTCTTTATAAAATGATCCACCATAACCCAGATAGAATTGTTTCCTCTGAATTTATTCAAAATTCTAGAGGAAAATTATATGTTGATGTTTTCCCATTTCCATGTGGGTATGGGTAATGGTTTCATTATACCTTGGGTTTTTTCCTTTATGCTTTCACTTGATGACATACAAGACATATTTATTTATATTACACGATCTCCTTATTCATATTTCCCCACCAATAGTTCTCTCAGAAATATTGATATATCATTTTGCTTCCTATATGTATGTATAAGGTTGATCTATGTGCATCATCCAACAGCTCTACCTTTAACTCAATATTTGATGGTACACATAATCTTGACCCAAATCTAGAAACTCATTTTTTATTAACATTAAACTCTAAGGATTTCTATTTTGTTATAGTTTCCAATTTATTTTGAATTCCCACATCATCTCTATGATCATCCTTTAACCTATTTAGAAGGGATAATTGAGTAATCATTTATGAAAGGAATGATTATGTTCCTTCCTTTATGATTCCCATGTCCATCCTTTTCAAATATAAGAAGATTATATCCTTATCAATTCTCATTAAAGATATAATTTATGCATACTTTATACTTATAGAATCTTTCAATTTTTTTATTTCTCAGGATGGTAGTCAATTGAGCATTTATATTCCTTGATCTTCTCTAACCATATTCATTGGCACATATTCATCTCTTTCTGTGTGAATATATACTTGAGGACTTTTTTATCCAAATATAGTTCACACTTCTCCCCAAATATATAATGTAACCATATTTTCAAAGTGAAGATCAATGTAGCTAACTCTAGATCGTGCATTGGGTAGTTCTATTTGGAAATTTCAAATATCTTGAAGCATAGGTTATGAATTTTTCATTTTGTATTAACACGCAGCCTAATCCCTTCTTTGAATTATTGCTGAATACTATAAAAAGTTATCCACTTTTGGGTAGTGTGAACATAGGGGCAGTGATAAGCCTCCTTTTCAACTCCATGAATCTTTCTTCACATTCCTAATTCCAATAAAACTTTAATCCATTCCAAGTTATCATTGTTATAGTTTTTTACAATTGTGATAAATTTCTCATAAATCAATTATGATACCCATGTAATCCAAGGAAACATTGGATATCTATCATATATATTGGCATCATCCATCCTTCAATTGCTTCTATCTTTTAAGGGTCCATATATATCCCATTACTTGTGATTATATACCCCAATAAAGATACATACTTCAACCAGAACTCACATTTTTTGTATTTGGTATAAATATTCTCCTTTCATAAGGTCTTTAGCATAATTCTCATATGCTCCTCATCCTCCTCCTTGATTTTAGAGTTTATTAGAATATAAAATATAAAGACTACCAATAATTTTTTGATGTAATATCTAAAAACTCTAGTCATCAATTCCATGAAGATATTTAGAGAATTAGTGATTTTGAATGGAATTAATATAAACTCATAGTGTCTATATCTTTTATGAAAATAGATCATGGGGATATCTTCCTTATTCACACATACTTGATCATATACGGACTAAAAATCCACCTTTGAGAAGCATTTTTTTCCTCATAGCTGATCAAACAAGTCATCAATCTATGGAAGAGGATAATTGTTCTTTATAGTGATATTGTTGAGCTCATGATAATTGATGAAAAGGCTCATTGACCCATACTTCTTCTAGATAAATATGACTGGTGCACCCCATGGTGAAGCACTTGGGTGTACGAACCCATTATATATGTTATACTCTAGTTTTTTATTAAGATCCTCAAGTTCCACAACATTCATTCTATAAAAAGTCTTGGATAATGGTATTACCCTAGGTATAAGATCGATTGAATATTAAACCTCTCGGCTAGGAGGAATACTAGGAAATTACTTGGGAAACACATCAGTGTATTCCCTCACAATGGTCATGTCTTCCCGAATGATCTGTATCTTATACTCAATCATTTAAGCAAGATACTCTTTCTTATAGGGAAATAATATCCATTCTTGAGATTTTTGTGCTCAATAAGATCCATCCACCTCCTTCCACTTGAATAGAATCAGTGGATGATTCGCATATAGAGAGTGATTTAATTTTCAAAAAAAATATTGGCTCTATATAGGGAAAGCTAATTCATTCCTATAATTGCATAAAATTACACTGAAGGGAGAATGATAAGTTTCTCTATGAAATTCATCTACAAAATTGTGATAGGGGGAGTTATATGCTTGGGATGCAATAATTTCCCCATTTTCCATTTTCATTGAAATATCTACTTCCATGCTTTGTGGTGATATTTGAATAGTTCTACTAAACTTTTTTTATATGAAGGAATTTATAGAACTTGAATCAAAAGTTAGATTCTCTATTCTTGACTGAATAAATAGTGTACCTATCACCACTTCATTATCGAGATCCAACTTAATGGTTGTGATAGAGAAATCTATCCCTTGCTGCCTTAGAGGTTGGCAGTGGTCTCCTAAAACCCTTGGCCTAGTGCATTGGTTTTCAAATTTATGGGGTTATTTATAGTTGAAGAAGTTAACAATGCACTGAGGGTTGACTGGAGCATTCATCTCCTCCAATGTATTAGTGGGCTTCTCTTGTTAGAAATAATTAGTTATGTGCCCTTCTGTCCAACACCTAAATCATTTCCCCATCCCTCTTAGGAAATTTTTGGGATGCTTCTTTCCACACATTTTACAAGTGGGATGTTAAATTTTTTTGGCACCATTAGATTTCTCCATTGGACCTCTAGAATTAAACTCCACTTTCAACTTCTTATCCCCATAATACCCTTGAGATTCGTTGATCTCCATTTTGAGTTGGAGGGAACATCGGGAAATTTCCTCATAGATATAAAAGTCACGGATCTCCCGGACTTGTTATAGACTAGGTTTTTTTCCCACAATAGAAGCAGATAACCTTGAATTCGGGGGTAACGATAAAGATGGAGTTATATCATGCAAGTTTTTTGAAGTTTTTCTCATACTACCTGGTAGATTCATAATTTTTTTCTTGAGGGAAAGGAAATAACTTTCCATTTTATATTGGAGAGTGCGAGGAAAATATTTATCGAAAAAAATATGAAATTCCATATATCCCATCATTTTAATCTCTTCATTGGGATTCGAAATCTAGATCAATTTCCACCACTGATTAGCTTCTCCATCTATATAATAAATATCCAATTGAACCATATCTTACTCAAAACATTGAAGGATGGAAAATATCTTCTCAATGGATTTTATCCATTGTTTTGTGATTAGGGGATAAGATGATCCATTGAAATTCAAAGGCCTTTATCACGTAAAGGTCTCAATTACATCTTTTTCTTTCTAAGGGAGATTTGGGAACTCCTCATGACCTAGGTTTGTATTCAAAACCTAAGTTAATTGAGAGAGTATAATTACAAATTTTTTTATTCCCAATCCTATTGGGTTGGGTTTCTCATTGGGGCAGTCATCACATTGCTCGTCACATTTATTTTTACCTGATTACTCTTATTTACAGCCATTGGCTTGAATAAAGGTAAAATTATGGATTGGTATTGGTAAACTATTAAACATATAAATGTTATTTCAATGGAATTAAAGGTATTACTTATAAATTACATGTATTTCATTAACTTATGAATTTCTATGCTTCAATCTATGTTATCAATGATCTATTTCCTAACAAAATACTCTTATAGGAATTTTTTTCCCATAATAATGGTTCGTAATGAGATTATGAATTTACCTAATCATATCGTCCAATAGTTTTAGACCATGTGTGAAGCATGTCATATTTTCATGCTTCATTTCTCGGTCGAGTCTATCTCAATGGGGTGTTTTTAGGTTTTACCCCTATGTACCATTATTCCAGATCCACATCCACTTATAGAATCAAGACATGGATGTGTTTGATTGATAAACCAATTACTCTAAACTTACCAAAATTTAGGGATTTTTTATTATACTTAGTCTTATCCCTATGTCTTTTGATATATTTTTCTAATCATAATCCCAAAAATAAAAAACATTTTCCTTTGATACCAACTACGACAACCCATATCTTTATTACATATTAATACATGATTTATTACATTATAGTACTCATAATAAAACCATAAAGATCATGAATTCTAGTTCCTTTATGAATTACTTATATATAATAACATCTTGAACATGGGATACAGCAACATTATTCAAAAATTCCTTAACATTCTTCTATAATTCCATGAATTTTAAAATTATACAGGATAACCTGGGGTCATACATAAGAAAGGGGCGATCTATAAAGCCCATTAAGGGAATAAACATATAATAAGGTAATAAATGTTATAAAATAGGAATATAAATAGGTAATAAGAGTAGTGAGAATCCTAAACCTGAACAATAATAAATGAAATAGCATGATAACATAAATGCAACATAGGAAATATTGTAGCAATATAAAACATTGTATCATAAACATATGTTAAGGATATCTGCAAAGAAATCATAATGTACAAAGTAACATGAAGTAATAAGATTCAATTTCTTTCCCAAAATGACATCTCATGAGAATAAACATTACCCAATTCATTGTAGCACTATATAACGATGGGCGCACTCATCGCATTCATTTCATTCTCATGCTTAAGTGTGCCACATAGATCGTACAACATGGATTCATTCATCATAATATTTTATTCCACTATAGAGGAGTGTTAAATAAATATATTTATGTCCCAATTAAAATTATTATAATTATATAAAGTTGAATACCATTGATAGTAAATGGGTACAGTATTTACTACTCAATTTTGTTTGGCATGGAAAATCACAGTGAAATTTTGGAAGCATAACGGCGTCGCTTAATAGTTCATAAAATGGGTTGATGGAAATGAAATAGGTCTCTAATAATTTTTAAATAAATTATAAATTAATTGGGATATGTAATAACATATCCCATAATAAGTAAATGATGATAAAAGACATAAGGTAAAGAAGATACTCAAATAAATAGGAGAAAGGAAAAGATCCCTTACTTGAATGTGTGACTCCAAATGATTGGGAGGATCTTATAGAGATCATGGTGAACCTTGTGAGAACTCTAGAGATGGGATGGAATATTAAGTACATGATCCAGAAAATTTTATTGGAGGGAATTGGTAGATTTTTTGGTTTTATACAAGAAATGAGTGGCGATTTCTTTATTACTTCTCAAACTTAGTTTTGGACTCTATATAATAAAATAACCAAACCCACAAACCATACCATGGTTTTTTCCAATGGTTTCTTCCAAATGCGGGTGTTTTCAAATATTTTATAAGTAATAGGTCCAAAAATAATAAAATATTTCTCTTTGATATGTGGAAGTAATTCATACTCTAAAAGAAATGATTTTAAAACCTTAAACTATATTAATTGTTTTGGAGGATTTACAAAGGCTTTATAAAATTAATCAAATAAACATAAAATCGTATTATTTTAAATTGAAAACATATATTTTATCTTGAATAAAATTTATATTATTTATTAAATTACTTTTGGTTCATTATGATGTCATAATAAAGACCATATATTTATACCGTAGTTATTTTTTACCCAAAAAATCGACTGTCCTGGAAAATTTTGAAAAATTCACCATTGGATAATTTTGAAATTATGATTAAAAAAATAATATTCATTTTATCAAAGTAATTTTTTAAATATGTGAATTTTCACTTTTAAAATAAGAATCGACATTTATTGATAAATTTTAGGTTTTTTGACAATAATAGTTTTTAAACCCTTATAAAAATTACATTTGACTTCATAAAAATTATATGGTAATTTATATTTAATAAAAATTATTTCATAATAATATTTTATTAAAATTCTATTTATTTGAAAAATAAATTAATTCATCAAAATAATTTCTGAATTTAATTTTAATATTACCCAAAAATATTATTTGTATTTTATTATATCAAAATAAGAATCATTTATAAGGTAACAATAATAGGATGAAAATATATTCATTATTCTATAAAAAATATTTTACATACTAATATTTATAGGAACTTGATACATATCCATTTAATACACTAGAAGACTTTCTAAGGGTAAGGTACACAATGGTGAGGATTTATTGGGGTTGTTCGACTTACATGGTTTGTGTCGTGATCTTGATGAGCTTGAACTTCTCACATAAATGGTTTCACTCATGCTTAAGTTGTTGGATCTCATCTTGGGATTGGTCAAGTAAAAAATCTCATTGATGTTACCACCCTATAAATCTCTGATAAATGGGCTTCATAGGGTATGAACTTGCTGCTTGAGGCCATCACTTCCTTTGTTTGTGTCAATTATATTTGTTAAAACTCTATATTTATACTAATCAAATTATCATTGTTCAATGGATATACTATCAATAATAATGATACCTAATGGTCTTTTAAATTTGATAAGATATAATAAAATCCAATTAATTTCATGTGTATTCTATAACTATGTTACATTATAGTAAATTTAATTAAAACACAAGTGGAAATTTTATTTATAATAGTTCAGGTCGTTACACCATAACCATAGATTTTTAGTGTATTTGGATAATAGATACATAAACATCTTATTTGTGTATATTCTTTATAATCTCTAATAAAATTATTCTCACTTTTTACCTTTCTTTACAAACCCTACTTAAAACCTATATTGATAACCTGGGGTGATTAAATATAATAAAGGTATAGCTTAGATGCTCAGTAAGGGTAAGCATAGGATATATCAATCACTGATCATGTCAAAGCATGAGATAAGCATACAGGTCTAAGATCATCAACATGGATAAAAAAGTTCATACCCAAAATTTCATGGATCATAAACATGATTCATGGAATAAAAATTTATCATTTTAAAATACATTAATCATAAGAGTGAGGAATAAGCATAAATTATCCTTGAACCATAAGTTCAAATCATATGAATAAAAACATTTTATATGAGTTTGGCACCATCATAGGTATAGAAACTGATTCATATGTCAATTTTAATTACTAAGACAATCAAATCATATTGTATTAGGAATAGACACATGTTTCCCAAATCATAATGTATCAGAAATCATCACATATTTATCATAGTGTATTAAAAATTGCTACATGTTTCCCATAGTTTATAAATCACATCTAACTATTTTACATAATTATATCTTGTGATATAAAGTTTTAAAAAATGTGTTAGAGAAACATATAAATCCAATCCCACCCATTATATAATAAAACCCATATATATGTGTTCTATTAGATCCTAAAACATTTATCATATCATCATAACTTAACTCATGTGAAGGAAATGGGTTTCATAAACATTTCATCTTTTCCTCATATCATAACCCAAAGAAAATAAATGGGTTTCATATAAATATTATCATAAAAATAATAAATAATATAAGGAACTAATAATGACGGTATCATTGTGTCATATCCCTAGTAAATAAAAATTAACTTTAATGGATATTATCTTAAATGAAAATTATTTTAAAATATCACAGGAATATTTTTTGTGGAAAATACCCTTTTCATTTTGAAATAAATTTATTAGAATCTATAAATTTATAAAATATTAAAGAAAACATTTTATTTGAAAAGAAACTTTGATACATGTAAATTAATATTGAAATAATTTAGTGGTTAAGATGGTAGGAGATTCATTCTTGATGTGTATGTTAAAATAATGATTCCTTTAACATTTTTGGTAAAAAGTCAAAAAGTGAATCATTCAAAAAATGGAAAGAATATTAATTTTAAAATATTTTAAAAAAAATTGGTGAAAATTAATTGTAAAAATAATTTTATAATAATAAAAATCATTCTTTAAAACATTTTAAAGAAAACATGGACATGGAAGAAACATATTCTCAACTGAATAGTAAAACATAGTCTATTTCCCTTTAAAATATAATTTTATTCTATTAAGTACTTAAAGTGAGTAAAATGAGAATAAAACATGTATCCACAGAAATAATAATTGGATAAGAAAAAATTAATTTAATTTATTATATAAGTATCATATAATTTCCTTAATTGAAATTCAAGCTTAAGAAATCCCAAATAAATTGGTATTGAGATGTAAACCCCTTACCTCAAGTCTCATCTTTATTTATACACATTAAAAACCCATGTATAATAAATATGTATTTATTATAAATTTATTAAAGAACCATAATCATACATATATTACCATATATGATTTACTTATAACATCTTATCACCCATTTATTAACAATTGTTTTATAAAATCATTGTTCGGAATTATAAATCCTTTTCTTTTCATGCAAGTTTTGGATCAGAAGTCTCGGTCCATATTATTTGATCATGGTTCCATAATATACATATTGTTAATAATCATATAAATATAATATATCTTCATTATATATAGATATATTAAAGTATAAAATTTAGAGATAGAAAAATGAATTACACCATTCATGGAGACAGTAGGTCGTATGTACGCATGAATGTTGTTTTCAGTTATTGGTGGATGAAACGAAGTATAGGTAAATAATAATTAACCTTTATAGAATTATTATTATATCATATATATCATATATATTCATTAAATATTTCTTAATTACCATTAATGTAAAATGGAAGTGAAAAATGTATCACATTACTTTGTAGAGGTAGTAGTCCACACGTACGCACGAGCGACGTTATCATTTTAAAATGGATAGGAAGAAGGTGGATAATGGTTTTTACATCATCATAATAACAATTATATATTTAATATAATAAATTTATTATTTTAGAATAGATAAAATAGATTTATAGGAGGTAAAATAATAAATAAAATTGTAAATTCTCGGTTAAGAGTTATACCTCTTCCTTGTGAAACATAATTTTCCTTAAACCTTATTCCTTGGAAGGATAGAATTTTAGAAAGACCCAGAGATCTAGGATATATTTAAGGATTAATGTATCATATTATGTTATTTATTAGATGATATATAATTCTCAAACATTGTGAATAATGAAGGAGAATATGTTCCCCTTTATAAGTGAGGGGAAGGGCACTCATAGAATTATAGAAAGTATTAAATATAAATTAATTTTCATAGAAAAATGAATCCAAATTTATATAATTTGAAGATAATATTATAATGAGTCAAAAACATATCATAAAATAAAATTTTAATAATATTTTTTATGTTTTTATTCTTATCTCTTAATTTTAATCTCCCATTAAACCTTTGCACAATTAGTGAAATATAATTGTTTTCTACTCTTTAAGGGTTAATAATGTTACTATAAAAGGTAAATTGAATCATAAATATATTTTGTTTTATTTTTTAAACAATATCCTATTAAAATGGAGATTTTTTTTAATTTTATAAATTTTAAATCATTTATTAAAATATTATTTTTTATAAAATTACAATAATTTCATTTTTGGAACTATTAATTCAATTTGACTTTGAAAACAACATGAAAAAAAAGGAATTATAATATAAAACTTTTAAACATCCCTAATATATTATATTTATCTAAAAAAATTACCACAATAAGTCATCAAAATTACATTTCTTTTAATATTTTTAAAATCATTTATTCTATTTTTCTATTAATTGAATCAATATTGTGTCAGTAATGCGTAAGTATTTAAAATAATTATTCCGTCACTAAAAATTACAAATAAATTACCATGATAAAAAAATAAATTTATCTTTTAATTAAATATTTAGAACCATACTTATCCTCTTTTTATCCTTATGAAAACAAATTGAGATATTTAAGTCAAGAGAGTGACATTTTGTATTTATTGTTGTCTTAAATTAATATAATGGTCGTAATCAAAGAAAAAAACTAATGAGGCCATATATTAGTACTTGGATGTACACCTTTGAACCCCAATCATACAATAGTATAAAGGCAAGTGTTTTAATGAATTTGAATCCTTATCACATTAGTTTTAACCCTAATTAACTCATTTTACCTTTATTGTGGTAACAAAATTTTACTATGGTTACTATTCATATTGACAAAAAAATAAAAGGGTAAATTTATCAAATTTGGACTTCCTGATTCCAAGTATAGAATCCATTTTTCAAGATTAAATTTATATAATTTCCAAAAATTAATTTAATATAAATACCCAATGAAAAATTTATTTTCAAAAAATTGATTGTTTAAGTAAAAAAATGATTTGATAAAAACAATCAAACAAAAAATTGATTTTAATAAACCTAATTGTATTATAAATCATATAAGATAAATAATTCTACTTTGAAACCATTTTAAAATAAAATGAAACTTTGTAAATACTCGAAACAAAAATATATTTTCCAATAAAAAGTAGTATTTTTCACTATTCACTAGAAAGTTAACATTTTCATAAAGATCCCAAAAATTCACCACAATATAATTCAGATATTTTGATTTCAAAAATGATATCTTTTTTATAAAATAAAATTTATTAAAGTTTAAAAACTAAATTGTAATATTCACTTGAAAAAAATCAATAAAAACCATTTTTGTAGAAAAAAAGTATTTTTTAAGAGTAAAATGACTTTACTAAAAAATGAGTTATTATTAATTAATAAATTTTTATTAATTATGATATTTATATATTTTATAATAAATTTTTTAATACTATTTGTAACTTTTAATTCAATATCAAGGCGATAATTGTTACATTAAATAATAATATTTCAATAGTATGACATGGTTTGTTTAAACATAGTTTTGTGTGTAAAGAAATCTATCAAATAAAAAAAATATTTATAGAGAACAATATCATAAAATATTGTGGTGTTACACATTACATGTGAAGTAAGTAGAAATAATTAAGTAGATATAGAATAAAAATAAAATCCAATAAAAACTCATCCTCGCCTCCAACTCCCTTACAAGAAATTACTTCTATTATTCAATATTCGTTAATCCATGTGAATAAAAACATCAATAAAAGAAATAAATAATAATAGGGGTGGTCAATTTGGTTGATATAGTTAGGGAGAAATTTTAAAAATAAAAATAATAATATATGCCTCCATGTGACTTTATAAGTCACCATTCAACTTCAATACATAATTGATCCCTAAGAAATAGGAAGCAAATACAAAAACATAACATTATAATGATGTGTATATATATGTGATCTCAAGAGCCTTATATTAATACCAATTAAAACCACACCACGTGCATATTTTTTAAGTAAAATATCCATTTCCAGCACTCTTGAAATTTCATTTACAAATTAAGTTTTCTATTTTTATTTAAGATATAATAATTGATTACTATCATTTTCAAAAAAAACAAATTGAAATTTACCAGGTCATTAATTTAAATTAAAATAATCATTTTAAAACTTTAAATAGTAAGAATCATTTTTTTCAAAGAAATATTTCTCTTTATAATAACTAAACAACTTATTTACTGTGAAAATAAAAGTAAGAATAATGGATAAAAAGATCAAGTACCATGGGAATCCCTGTGATAAAAAATTTAGGCATCCTTATATAATCCTTATACACTTAATGATTGAGCCATTCAAAACATATCCCATGCATGATCCATAAGGTAGGACCTCATCCAAAGTCTTAGTGGTAACCACATCAATAATATAATTAATTTAGTTAGTGTTGTATTATAATCTACAGGTTGGGGAGGATGTACCTTATCCTAGAATACTTTTCCTAGTCATCCCACCAATTTACTTGGGTTACCCATTTGCTAAAATCTTTTCAATAAATTTCAACTTCCACTAGTAAACAATTGAAAATATTTTTCAATAACCTAAACACATGAGAACACCTCGAACTACCATTCCATAAATTAATAAAATGATAGGAAACCTTTATAAATTATAGAAAATATATTTAATTTATCAATAAATGGTAGATTATGAAACCACCTAATTTGAAGGTATCATCTAGGGCTCATAGTCATCCTTTAAAAAAAGGTAATAATCTAACATAAATTACCATTAAAAAGATTTATAAAATATTTACTACATATATAATGTTTAAATTCCTATTTTTTGAACCAAAAAAACCCTTAAATTACTAGTAACCCTTTGTAAATCAATTTAAAAACAAAAATACTCTTAAAAACATAGATTCCTTTTATAAAAAACATTCATGTAATTTACCAAACACCTGGTGTGAAAGGTAGTTGAAAAAAAAAATTAAAATTAAATGTTTTAATGATGCAAACCATGGGAAACCTTGTTTTCTTCTTGGTCACACCATAAAATTATTTAATACTAACATTATAAAACAAAACTGTGGATTTAAAACACATCCAAAAAATGGTTCCAACAGTTCATGACTAATTCAAGGGGAACCTGCCTTAAAATCGAATAAACTCATCAACATTTATGAACACTACTTGAGAAGGATTCAAATCAAGCTTCTCTGCCCCTAGGTAATATAACTCATGATTTATAGGCACTACCTTTATTAGGGTTTAGAATAAGGTGAAAACAGTAAGGTAATAATATAAAACAAGAAAATAATGAAGAGAATGAGGTGAGTAAGAGGCTCATAGGGATCACCTTAGAGATATGGTAAAATTCCAAAGGAAACCCCTTATAATATTCAAAGTAGGATGAGAGATGAATGGGGAAAGTCATGAATAGATCTCCCCTCGGATTTGTGTGGTGAATGAGGGAGGATGGGTGAGATAAGAGATTGAAAATAAAGAGGGTAAATATGGGAATCACATTTTAAAATGAATCAGTATGGACATCACCATTGTTTGGTTTTCATGGACCATGATGTGGATCCATTCTATTTAGACTGACCAAAATGGACATAAGGAGATCACCATGGAGGGGTTCCCACCTCACCATTTTTTACAAGGGCCAACTCCATCATTCTATGGGGAGATCCAAGGTATGGGGCTCCCCATGTTCTGACTAAAGTAGCCATAATTAGGACACCATAATATATGAGAGGTCATGGTGATCCTGCAGGATCTCTAGGATCCTCCCATGCTACTCAAACATACTCTTTGTCCCCAAAAAACTACTAAAAACCAAGAAATAAACAAAATGACAATATTAAATTATGACAAAATAAAATTACCTGTAAAGTATGTTTGAGGTGATACATGACATAATCCAAGTTTCTATGAGTCAAAAAAAGCTAAGAGTGTTAGACAGTGACCCCTATTGAAGAAGACATCGCAATTTCAGTCCATTGGATAGGAGTATATGGGTAAATAACCACCTTATATAAAATATAGTCAAGTTAAAATGTAAGAAGGTAAAATATAGTAGTTAATACCACTTTATTTTAGGAAGTTATTATAGACACAACGTCACCATAATGGCTTTGGTAGATTTTTTATGGTTGAGTAATCAATGGTAGATATTGAGGTAGGCCCTTTGATAGTGAAAGGTGATATCCCATAATATTATACACTTGTCAATGCTCTATTTGATATGGGAGATTCAAATTCTTTTATTTTTAATCATTTGAGGCCTTGTTTGGGATTAAAATTTGAATCACCATAGATTATAATGAATATAGGTGCCATATTAATAAATAGTTATAAAATATAATGGTATGCCTCTCTTTCCCTCGATGGTAGGATGATTCCAACATCGGTAGGAATTTCTACTCTTGATATGAGTATATTTAACCTTATATTGGCTATAGATTGGTTAACTTGGTTAAAATTCATCATTGATTATTATAATAGGTGATTGAATTTCTCATCCCTTGATAGAACCCAGCACTTTCTTTGTGGAGAATGGGATTACCAAGTAAGTCAAGTTTGGTTAGAACTATATCATATTAAGAAGATTATCTATCAAATAGAATTTCTAGTTCACAATTTAGTTGAAACAAAATGATTTAAAGTGTTGCCTATTATGGTAGGCTTCTTTACCAAAGTCTTTCTTTATGAATTTTCTAGATTACCTCACAAGCAAGAGGTGGATTTCTTGATCGATTTAGTGCCTAAGACTGTGATTATTTCTATTCATACATGCCAAATGGTACTAAAAATGAAATAATTGAAAACTTAGGTTGAGGAACTAGAGTACAAGGGTTTTATTTGAACCTATATTTCTTCTTGGGGTGTTATAGTTCTATTTCTAAGAAGTTCAATGCAAGCCTCACTCTTTATGTGGATTTTTCGAAACTAAATTAGTTAACTATCAAGAATCAATACCTATTACCTCAAATTGATTCATTTTTAAACAAATTTAAATGGGATAAATGGTTTTCAAATATGTATTTGAGATCATTATATCACCAACTTCATGTGAGACCAAAATATATTCTCAAAATATCTTTCTAAAGTTGTTATGGGAACTTTTAATATCTGTTTATGCCTTTGTGATTGATGAATTTTCCAATAATTTTCATGTATCTAATGAAAATTATATTTCATCCATTATTATAATCTTTTATGGTAGTCTTCATTGATGAAATTATTATGTATTAAAAAACTCTAGAAGATCATGGTAGGAATATTCATGTGGTTCTTAGAATATTTAGGGAACAAAATATATATAAGAAATTGTATAAATTTTATTTTTATATTCTTGAAGTTAAATATTTAGGTCATGTTGTCCCATAGTCTATAATTTATTTTGATTATAATAAGGTAGAAAAAGTTATGTGTTAGGAATTACCGATGAATGTCTTTGAGGATTAGAGTTTCTTAGGTCATAATAGGTATTACTGTGGTATCATTCAAGACTTATCTCAGATAGATGCTACTATGAATACTTTTAAAAGTAAGGGAGTGAAGTTACCTTGTTCTTATAAATGTTAAATCTATTTCCATGATTTAAAGAAAATGCTTATAACTATTCTAATCTAGATTTTTCTATATTCATGTAAGTGATCGAGGTGTATTGTGATTATTATTCTATGAGTATTGGTTGTGTGTTGATGCAAGACCACAATTTAGTAACCTATGGATCTAGGTAGATATGACCACATGAGTGGAATTATATGGCCCAAAATCTGGATCTATCCATGGTAGTTCTTACCCTAAACTTCTAGAGGCACTACTTGTTTTGAGAACAAATAATTCTATATTGAAACCATAAATCCTAAAGTATATTTTTTATCAGATAAATATTAATTTAGGGTAGATTCAATGGGTTGAGTATTTGAAATATTTTTATTTTTATATTATCTATTCTTCAAGTTAGGTAAATGTTGTCCTTGATTCACTCAACAAGAATGATCAACATAAAAAAGTGAAAGAAGGTAAGTATAATTATACGATTATGTCTATGCTAGTTCATCTCCATTTGGATAACACCACAGATCGAGATAGTTTGTATTTATAACCCATTTATCTCGAATCATTAGTGGTGTATAGTGTGAAATATTATCAAATTTCAAATAAATATTGTATCATCATTTGAGAGTGACTCGATGGGGGAAGTGGAAGGGTGTTTTTGAGAACCCGATTCATTTATGTATATCCATGGAAGAACAGTGGTTCCCACCAATATTCAAGAAGAGGTTATAATGGATTATCACTCCTATAATTATGTTTATCACCCATTAATATCCAATATATATTGATATATTCATATGAAATTATGGTGTTCTAGCAGGAAGAAAGAAATTATAGGGTTCTTGTCTTGATGTCTTGTCAATCATGGGACAAGACAGAATATCAGAGACTAGTGGGTGAGTTAAAACCACTGCCTATACTGATATGGAAATGGGATAAATTCATAATATATTTCATGATAATATTACCTCACTCCGCAAAATTCAAATATCTTGTATGGGTAATTATGGATCCCATGACTAAAGATTCCCATTTTCTTCTATTCGGGAGGTATACCCTATGGAAGACTTGAGGAAACTCTATGTTACATAGATTGTGAATATTTATGGAGTTCCTTCTAGTATTGTCTCTAATAAAGATCTAAGATTTAGGTATCATTTGTTAAGGATTATAGAAGTCTATTTTGACTCAGGTAAAACTAATTATAGCTTAACACCCCCATATGAATGGTTGGTTTAAGAGGACCATTTACATTCGGGGAGGTATGTTGTGATCTTTCATCATTGACTTTAGTGGAACTTGGGAGGATCACTTACTATTTGTGTATTTAACCTATAATAACATATATTAATCTTCCATCCATGTGGATACTTTAATTTACTCTAGGTTAGACCATTTTATTCTCCATTATGGTGGATAAAGATTAGGTAATCTTCATTAATTGGTCCTAGAATAGTTTAAGAGGCTATAGAATGGGCGAAAATTGATCCAAAGTTGGCTACCAATCATGGTAAGTAACAAAAAATATTATTTTTTCCATAGAAGACAACCCTTGCAATTTTGGTTTGGTGACCATGTATTCCTACAAGTCTCCATTCAATTGTTTCATCAGTATATGGGGAATGATATAAATATATCTCCTCAATTCGATAAACCCTTCAATATTTTAGACTATATCAGAGAGGTGGAATATTAGTTAACCATGTCACATTGGTTCATTTAAATGAATGATATTTTCTATGTATCACATCTATGGAGGTATATTTTTAATACTGCTCATGTTGTTTTTCATGATGATATAGATTTGGAAATGGATAGTTATTTTATGAAAAAACTTGTTTTTATCCTCAACCAAAGAACAAAATATTTGAAATAACAGGTCATTCCCTTGGAAAAATTCACTTTAATCATGGTTATCATTCAAATAAGACAATAGAACATGAATATAAAATGAGAATCGAATGGCTAATCGTGTTCCCTTTGAGATCTATTTGATTTTTTTGTGTGGATGATAAGTCGAGGGTGGGGAGGTTCTAAATACTCATACCATCATAGGTTGTTATATCCCTTTATTTTTTCCTTAAATCCTATTTTTTAATATAATTCTATGTTATGGATGGATTTTATTAATTTGAGATAGAATATGAGGAGGAAAGAAGCACCCAATGTGTTTTAGAAGAACTAGAAAACTGGTGATCTAGTACCAGATACGGGATAGACCTGTATAGGGAATAGAGCCACTATCAACCCCTTCAAGTACCTAGTGGATTGTATTTGACACCTGGTAGGATATCAGCATTTTTTTAAAAAATAGGACTAAGATGGTATTTTTACTTATAAATTATACCCCCTTTATCCCTAACTCATGATTCAATCTTTCATTTCAATATTTTTCTCCCCTTGAGATATCTTACATGGGTTCCCTTCTATCTCATTCACCTAGGTTCAAGCCTTCATTCAGATTCATCACTAAGTAGTTGTGAAATTCCTCTTTTATTGAATTTAAGGTGGTGTGGCTCTTATTTTATGATTTTCTACTAAAGATATTATAGTTAAAATTATATCTCAACCTCACCCCTCTTCTAAGGTGTCACGACCCGCCCTCGGGGCCCGTGCCGTGACTACCCCAAGCCCGCCTTCCATAGGCCAGGGGCTGGCGACTAGCACCAAGGCGTAAATCCCAGTAAAAAGGGAAGGCATTGCCTTTGAAAAGTAAAAAAACACCACAGAGTAAGAAAGCGGAAAAGTAAACACTAATTAAAAACCGAGTACAACTGAAAGTGCGGAAAAGTAAATGGGCCAGTATACAAACCCAAACTGAAAGTAAAGTACAACTCGAAAGGGAAAACAGCAACTGAAAAGTAAAAGCCGCTACTCCAAGCTGTCCACTGGAAATCCCACCTGAAGGGTGGTTACAGATAGCTCCACTTCTCCTCGGGTCCCGCCGTCTGCTCCGAACACGTCCCGCCTAGTGGTCCACATCCAGGTACCGTCCTGCTCTGCAAGCCTCAGCCAAGATCAATGTTGTCTGTCGTCTGCAACCAACACAACATAGTGCGGGCATAGCCCGTGCAGGGGTGAGTATAAACTACTCAGCAGGGACCCCGAGACCCCCGAAGGTCTCCCAAAATCCACAAAGGATAAACCACAAAGGATAGATACAAACACGAAGTAACAAACGACACTGCTTAGGTATATGCCCATATATATACCTAAGTCATCAATCCCAATACGCTCTAACCTCCGAGTCCAAGTACAACTCAGTCCACACAGGAAATTAAACGTATTCCACATAGGAAAACAAAACGAAATCCACACAGGATAGCACAACACAATCCACACAGGAAAACAACAGGATTCAGCTCACACAGGTATACTTCTTCGAAAGACGATAAAGATGATCTCTGATCCATCTAAGTCGTCGGACCCACGAAGGATCGATAGGTAACTAACCCCCGCAAAAGACCCACACAGGATCGGGCCCACACAGGACTTGTAGGCGCTGGTTCACACAGGACCGCTGAGCGCAAGGACCCACACAGGATCGGGCCCACACAGGACCTGTAGCACTGATCCACGTAGGATCGATGAGTGTTTTAGTCGTCGTCGAATACACACAGGATCTCTGTACTGTCGTCGTCGCAGTCACAGTAGCAGTAGCAGTAGCAGTAGCAGTCACAGTCACAGCCAGCACTAGGGTTCCCGCACACAGCAAGCTCGTTCGGGAGGGTCCGCTCCACGAGCCGAGAAGCTGATACATCAACTGTCACAAAGTCCATAGTTGATGTATTCAAAAGTTCCGTATCGCCAACAGGAACTCAACGCAACAGACGGCGCGTCGTTCGGACGCCCGGTCTGAGAGTTATTGGCTTTTTCGTCCCAGGGGCCTGGTTGGTTTTTAAGGAAAAACCAACCCAACCATACTCCATCTGTGTCCAAACCTCGGGCGGAGTATGCCAAAAGATCCGTCTCACTAAGAGGAACACAACAAAGCTGACGGCACGTCAATCGGACGTCCGTAGCTCAAGATATGAGCGTTTCCGCTCCAAGGGCCCGGTTGGTTTCGTGCACGAACCAACCTGGCCGAACTCAAAGTATTTTGAAACATTGAGTACGATATACCGAATCGACTGTCTCGATCCAAGGATCGCATATCCGCTGAGGGTTCATCGATCGGAGGTCCGTAGCTCAAGTTATGGCCAAAAGACCGAAATCGATTCGAAAACGGGGGGTCCGGGTCCGGGGCGACCCGGTCCGACCCGGCCTGGCCGGCGGCGCGGTCCGGCACGGCGGCATGGCCTGGTGCCGCTCGAGTGCCACGCGCAAGGGGCAGAGCCCCCGCCTC
This sequence comes from Viscum album, assembly GCA_963277665.1. Taxonomy (NCBI): domain Eukaryota; kingdom Viridiplantae; phylum Streptophyta; class Magnoliopsida; order Santalales; family Viscaceae; genus Viscum; species Viscum album. The sequence continues at coordinate 875,384,052 of OY728153.1, read as the reverse complement.
TTCCCTTGCTGGCGGCGCGGCTGAAGCCGCGCCTTTGGAGGAAACCGACCCCCCTCGGGGGGGCCTGCCTTGAGGAAAACAGGGGGCCGCCTGCCCCCCTTTATGAAACCCCCCCCCCCCCCCGCTTAATGGGGGGGCATTCAAGCTGACCGGGGGAATTAAATTCCCCCGATTTTTCCCCTTCCGGCCGGCCCACCTGGCCGGCCGGTTCTTCTTCAACGGGACCGGCAAAGCTGGTCTCCTTCCGGCTTCCGACACCGGCGGCCCGGCTAGCCGCCGGTCCTCTCATCCCGCCGCGGCCCGGAACCGGCCGCGGCCTTCATCGTTCGGCACGGTGCGACGGCACCGCTCCCCTCCACCGCGGCCCCGCTCCAGCCGCGACGCCTTCGGTTTTCTTCGACGCGGCGTGACGGCGTCGCGTTCTTGATAAACTTTCCGCGGCGCGGCGTGACGGCGCCGTGCAACCATAGTCGTGCGATTCCTGCGTGGTGCGACGGCACCACGCCATCACGTTCATCCACAAGAAAAATAATAAAATTCAAGAACAAAGGAGGGGGGATTCGGCCGTGTTTGTGCGGTCCGACCTCCCTCTCGTTAGACGATAACACATAAATATTTATCCTCACGTTTGTCATGCTAGAACCAAGAACGAGAATAAATAAATATTCAACAACAAACCCCTACCTCAGTTTCAAGATCGATGATCGTCAACGACCCGCGGAAGACAAACGTCGCGGAGGTCGGGTGTCGCGGTAAACGTTCGTCAATTCCGTTGACGAAGAGGTACGTCCGAAGAGGTACGTCATTGGTGAATCTTCGTAAGCCGACGAAGGAAGTCCGAGGATGAAGCGGCGTTCCCTTTCGTTGATACGGAAGGCGTCGTCGATCTTCGGAAACAACCGGCTACGAAGAAGAGAGGAGCGGCGTTCTTCGTCGGAGCTTGAAGGTTCTTCGCGTTCTTCGTCAAAGTTTGGAGAAGAAGAAGGAGCTCCAAAATCCTCTCAAGATGGCTAAACAAAATAAAATAATCTAAGGCTTATTTTATTTACACAAACATCCACTTGAATTTCAAAGGTTTGAAATTCAAATCAACCCACCTTAATTAATTTTACCAAGTTGTCAAACATTAATTTAAGGGGGTTATAGGGGAGTTTTGAGAGAAGATGAGGAGTTGGGGTTCGTGTGGGCCCCACCACACTTAATCCTCCCAAGGGAGGTTAAGTGGATGTGGGTCCCACCTTTAACTCCCTTTGGGAGAAGTTAACCAACAAAATAAAGTGTTTCCACATTTTTATTTAACTTCTTAAAATTTCTCCCAAAACTAACATTCAACCCGCAATAAACGCAACCTCGGAAAAGGTCCCCTTAAGCGAAAATCGGCGATGCGAGTTCATCTGTGTCCTCGGTTTTCAATTCCAAGCACTGGATCAAAAGTTAGAAATTCTCGCTCGTTCGTTCACTGAACGTACCCGAGCCAAACTTCGGAAATTGATTCCAGGCACTCCGGGCCTCGGAATCAGGTGCTTTCAGAAACTGCGCTCTTGTAAAATTCCAAAGAAAATTAACAAAAAATTTCCCTTGAATTTTACGGGTCTTTACATTACTCCCACCTCAGGGATTTACGTCCCCGTAAAGATACATCAAAAACTAGGGAAACAAAAGAGGGTACTGAGCACGCATCTGAGCCTCCCGCTCCCAAGTGCTCTCCTGGAGGTTCCTATGCTACCATCTGATGCGCACAAGAGGAATCGATCACCCACGCAGGACCCGCTCATGTCGATCCTCTATCTCCACCGGGACCTCCGTAAAAGTCTCCCCATCGTCAATGTCAAGCTCCCCATGGTCAATGATGTGCGTTGGGTCATGCACGTATCTCCTCAGCTGAGATACGTGGAAGACGTCGTGCACCCGGTGCAACTGAGGTGGTAGAGCCAGGCGATAGGCCACCTCGCCAAACCTGCTGAGGACCTGGAAGGGTCCGATGAAGCGCGGAGATAACTTGTTGCCTCGGCCAAATCTTCGTATACCACGTCGAGGTGAGACCCGCAAGAAGACGTGGTCGCCATCCTCGAACTCTAGTGGCCTCCGCCTCCTGTCAGCGTATGACTTCTACCGGCTCTGAGCTGTCCTCATCCGCTCATGGATGACCTGGACCTTCTCTGTTGTGGCCTGGACCATCTCCGGTCCCACAAGTGCTGACTCCCCAGGGTCTGTCCAGCATAAAGGAGATCTACAAGGTCGGTCGTACAACGCCTCGTACGATTACATCCCGATGGTGGAGTGGTAGCTGTTGTTGTACGCAAACTCCACCAAGGGTAGGTGGTCCTCCCAGCTATGACCAAAGTCGAGGACACATGCGCGGAGAATATCCTCGAGAGTCTGAATGGTCCTCTCCGTCTGACCATCCTTCTGAGGGTGAAAAGTTGTGCTCAGACGTAGCTGTGTCCCGAACGCCTCCTGTAACCCCTTCCAAAGCCGGGAAGTAAAGCGAGCATCTCGATCGGAGACGATAGATGATGGAACACCGTGCAGCCGCACAATCTCCTGAACGTAGAGACGTCCCAAGCTCTCCACTAAGCCCTGCTCTCTGATGGGTAAGAAGTGTGCCGACTTGGTGAGTCGGTCAACAATCACCCAAATGGAGTCGTGACCTCTGGAAGTGCGTGGAAGTCCAGTCACGAAGTCCATAAATATCCCATCCCACTTCCACTCCGGGACCTCCAAGGGTTGTACCAAGCCTGCTAGTACCTGATGCTCTTCCTTCACCTGCTGGCAGGTAAGGCATCGAGAAACGAACTCTACTACAGCCTTCTTCATGCCCGGCCACCAGTGCTGTCGTCTGAGGTCCTGGTACATCGTCGCCACTCCAGGATGTACCGCCAAAGGAGAAGTGTGAAACTCTCTCAGCACCTCCTCTCGCAAAGCGACTGGTACCATGGTACGTCCTCTGAAAAGGATGTCGTGCTCTGATCCAAGGGAGAAACCATCAGGTGTCTGTCCCGAGGATATCTGTGCACGCCGTGTCTCACAGTCAGCGTCCTCACGCTGTGCCTCTCTGACCCACTGCAATAGTGGAGGGGTGACTGTGAGAGACTGGAGGAAGGCTTCTCCATCTCTATCCACGATGGATATCTGCAAAGAGGCTAGCTGCTATGTCGCCTCCTCAAGTAGCTGAATGCCCGTCCTCCTGCTGAGGGCATCGGCTACTACGTTCTCCTTCCCAGGAGTATAGACTATCTCAAAGTCATAGTCCTGGAGGAACTCGAGCCATCGCCACTGTCTCAGGTTCAGGTCCTTCTGCGAGAAGATATACCTGAGACTCTGATGATCAGAAAAAACTGTAAAGCGCTCGCCCATAAAATAGTGCCGCCATGTCTTCAGAGCGAAGACCACCGCTGCCAACTCCAGGTCATGGGTAGCGTAGTTCTGCTCATGTGGCCTCAACTGTCGTGATACATAGGCGATCACTACCCGCTCCTGCATCAGGATGCATCCGAGTCCGGTCCCTGATGCATCGCAGTAAACTACGTACCCTACTCCCTCCTCAGGAAACCTCAAGATAGGTGCGCTGGTCAATCTCTGTCTCAGCTCCTGGAAGCTCTACTGACATCTGTCTGACCACACGAAGGGTTTCCCCTTCTTCGTCAAAGATGTGAGTGGTTCCACAACTCTAGAGAAGTCTGGCACGAATCTCCGATAGTATCCAGCAAGTCCTAAGAAACTCCGAACCTTAGTCATGCTCCTGGGTGGCTCCCATGCTAACACAGCCTCGATCTTCGCAGGATCCACTACAACTCCCGCCTCAGAGATAACGTGTCCCAAGAAGTGGACCTCACGTATCCAGAACTGGCACTTCAAGAGCTTACCATAAAGCTGGTGCTCTCAGAGTGTGTCTAGTACAACTCGCAAGTGATAGGCGTGCTCCTCCTCAGTCGTAGAGTAAATCATAATGTCGTCGATGAAGACCACGACAAACCGATCAAGGTATGGCTGAAATATCTTGTTCATGAGATCCATGAACACTGCTTGAGCATTGGTTATGCCGAAAGTCATAACCAATAACTCATAGTGGCCATACCGACATCTGAAGGTTGTCTTCTGCACATCCTCGTCTCTGACTCTGAGCTGATGATAGCCTGACCTGAGGTCTATCTTCGAGAACCACCGTGCTCCCTTGAGCTGATCAAAGAGGGCATCAATTCTCGGTATCGGATACTTGTTCCTCACCGTCACCTGTTTCAGGCAATGATAGTCAACACAAAGTCTCAAGCTCCCGTCCGCCTTCTTGGCGAACAAAATCGGGGAAGCCCAGGGTGAAACACTGGGTCGGATGAACCCCTTGCCCTGCAAGTATTCCAACTGTACCCGTAGCTCTCGAAGCTCGGCGGGGGCCATCCGATATGCTAGAGTGGATATCGGGGCTATCCCAGGGTACAAGTCAATATAAAAGTCTACCTCTCTGCAAGGAGGTAGCCCTGGAATGTCGTCGGGAAAAACGTCTTCAAACTGATCCACCACTGCAGGAAAACCAGGACTCCGCACATCAACTAATCCAAGGATGAGGCTAGCCAACTGATGAGTGATGGGCTGTCCTCTCCTCCGCGGAAGTCCATCATATGCTTCAAAGGCTCCCTTATCGCCGGTGAAGGTGAACCTGCTCCCGTCGGTGCGTACACATCGCACCTTGCGCCTAAAACAGTCAATCTGCGCATGGACCGTAGATAGCCAATCCATGCCCAAGATGACATCGTAAGGCCTCGATGCTGCTACAAGAAGATCCCAGCTGAAGCTCTCTCCTCCTAGAGTAATCTCACACTGCCGGAATGAGTTTGTAATCGTTGAGTCTGCTCCCGTAGGAGTCTCTAGCCGTAAGGATCAAGCCAACGGCTCTGTCGGAATCTCCAAGCTCCAAACAAGGGCAGCAGCTATGAAAGAGTGACTCGCTCCTGTGTCTATAAGTACTGCAGCAAGGGTGTAATAGACACAGATAGTACCTCGAATCATCTCGGGTGCGCCGTGGTCGTAGGCCTCTACTGCCTGGAGCTGTGCCTGTCTTTGCCCGCCTGCTCCCTGTGGTTGGGGTGGACCTCCTGGTGGTGGTGGTGGCAGAGCCTCAAAGCGTCGCCCACCACCTGCTGCTCGGCCAGCTCCTCTGCATCGTCCGCCTCCTCCCTGCGGACCGCCACGGTCGACCCTCTGCCTCTGCCTCGGTGGTCCCTCAACCGTCTTCTGCTCCTCGGCACGGCGGTTCGGGCAGTCACGAGCCATGTGGCCCTGCCCGCCGCACAAGTAGCACTGCCTACCTCTCGAAAGACTGGCTCCTCGATGTGTTCCCCGCACTACTGAGCCAGTGTCCTGAGGTCGTCTGCCTGAAGGTCTGGTCTGGCTGAACCCCTGAGTCATCCGTCGACTGCCTGCTGCAGATGACTCTGCCACGTGCCGCCCTGCGGTGGGTCTTGGCGCTGGTGTAGACTCAGCAAGGAAGCTCTCGATCAAAACGGCCCGCTCTAGTACTCCTGTCTGAGTCGGTATGCTGAGGGAGATCAGCAATGCCCTGATCTCGGTCTCAATCCCTGCTCGAAGGTCCGGGCCTGGAAGAATGGGTCACGTACCATGTCGGTCGAGTAGCGCGAGAGATCAGTAAATCTCGCCGAGTACTGACCGACCGTCATGCTGCCCTGCCGCAGCTGAAGAAGCTCATGGATACGCACCGCACGAAGGGTGGCTGGGATGAACTCCGAGTGGAAGAGGCTCTCAAAGTCCTTCCAAAGTAGAGATGCCTCATCGTGCACCTGGAGCATCAAGCTCCACCATCGTCCTGCTCCTGCGTGTAGTAGGCTCGCAACGAGGATCGCCATGAGGTCTGCTGGTGTCCTCACTAGCCTAAACACACGTACCACTGCCTCCAGCCAGTCCTCGGCTGCCTGGGGATCCGTCTCCCCGCGAAACCTGGGTGGTCGCTGGCGCTGAAACTCATGCAGTGCGCTGAGGCGACATGCATCGTCAGTGGCTGGTACTGGAAGCATCGGTGGCTCGGTGGGTAGAGCTACCGCCGGTGCCACTGCTGACAGAGGGCCCTGCACCGAGGCCTCGTCGCTCGGTGGGCTGTCGTCACACTCGACTCTCGGAACCCTAGCTGGCTGTCGTCGTGGGGCCATCCTGAAAAGGAAACAGGTGCGCCACGGTCAGAACAGTATACCTGGTGAGCTGATATAAAGTAATCACAAAGAAAACTTTGAAACACACACGCAATCAATGTTTTCGTGCATTAAGTCGGAAATCAGTATTCAGGGTTCTGGTGTACGGATAGGTCGGCCGCCGCACCAACACTGGACTCCCTGGACTGATAACCACACTCAATACTCTAAACATTATTGCTTCACATAGAAAAGATCAGAGTTCGTGGTAGAACTGAACTCCTCTGATACCAATTTATCACGACCCGCCCTCGGGGCCCGTGTCGTGACTACCCCAAGCCCGCCTTCCATAGGCCAGGGGCTGGCGACTAGCACCAAGGCTTAAATCCCAGTAAAAAGGGAAGGCATTGCCTTTGAAAAGTAAACAAACACCACAGAGTAAGCAAGCGGAAAAGTAAACACTAAGTAAAAACAGAGTACAACTGAAAGTGCGGAAAAGTAAATGGGCCAGTATACAAACCCAAACTGAAAGTAAAGTACAACTCGAAAGGGAAAACAGCAACTGAAAAGTAAAAGTCGCCACTCCAAGCTGTCCACTGGAAATCCCACCTGAAGGGTGGTTACAGATAGCTCCACTGCTCCTCGGGTCCCGCCGTCCGCTCCGAACACGTCTCGCCCAGTGGTCCACCTCCAGGTACCGTCCTGCTCTGCAAGCCTCAGCCAAGATCAACGTTTTCCGTCGTCTGCAACCAACACAACGTAGTGCGGGCATAGCCCGTGCAGGGGTGAGTATAAGCTACTCAGTAGGGACCCCGAGAACCCGAAGGTCTCCCAAAATCCACAAAGGATAAACCACAATGGATAGATACAAACACAAAGTAACAACCGACACTTCTTAGGTATATTCCCATACATATACCTAAGTCATCAATCCCAATACGCTCTAACCTCCGAGTCCAAGTACAACTCAGTCCACACAGGAAAGTAAACGTATTCCACACAGGAAAACAAAACGAAATCCACACAGGATAGCACAACACAATCCACACAGGAAAACAACAGGATTTAGCTCACACAGGTATACTTCTTTGAAAGACGATAAAGATGATCTATGATCCATCTAAGTCGTCGGACCCACGAAAGATCGATAGGTAACTAACCCCTGCAAAAGACCCACACAGGACCTGTAGGCGCTGGTTCACATAGGACCACTGAGCGCAAGGACCCACACAGGATCGGACCCACACAGGATCGGGCCCACACAGGACCTGTAGCACTGATCCACGTAGGATCGCTGAGTGTTGTAGTCGTCGTCGAATCCACACAGGATCTCTGTACTGTCGTCGTCGCAGTCACAGTAGCAGTAGCAGTAGCAGTAGCAGTCACAGTGGCAGCCAGCACTAGGGTTCCCGCACACAGCAAGCTCGTTCGGGAGGGTCCGCTCCACGAGCCGAGAGGCTGATACATCAACTGTCACAAAGACCAGAGTTGATGTATCCAAAAGTTCCGTATCGCCAACAGGAACTCAACGCAACAGACGGCACGTCGTTCGGACGCCCGGTCTGAGAGTTATTGGCTTTTTCGTCCCAGGGGGCCGGTTGGTTTTTAAGGCAAAACCAACTCAACCGTACTCCACCTGCGTCCAAACCTCAGGAAGAGTATGCCAAAAGATCTGTCTCACTAAGAGGAACAGAAAAAAGCTGACGGCACGTCAATCGGACGTCCGTAGCTCAAGATATGAGTGTTTCCGCTCCGAGGGCCCGGTTGGTTTCGTGCACGAACCAACCCGGCCGAACTCAAAGTATTCCGAAACTTTGAGTGCGATATACCGAATCGACCGTCTTGATCCAAGGATCGCATCGCCGCTGACGGTTCATCGATCGGAGGTCCGTAGCTCAAGTTATGGACAAAATACCGAAATCGATTCGAAAACGAGGGGTCCGGGTCTGGGGCGACCCGGCCCGACCCCCGACCCCCCCCCCCCCCCCGGTCGGCCCGAACCGGGTCGACCCGACCCGGGTCCGACCCGGCCCTGCCGGCGGCGCGGTCCGGCACGGCGGCGCAGCCTGGCGCCGCTCGGGTGCCACGCACGGGGGGCAGAGCCCCCGCCTCTTCCCTTGCTGGCGGCGCGGCTGAAGCCGCGCCTTTGGAGGAAACTGGCCCCCCTCGTGGGGTCTGCCGTGAGGAAAATGGGGGGTCGCCTGCCCCCCTTTATGAAACCCCCCCCCCCCTCTTAATGGGGGGGGGGCATTCATGCTGGCCAGGGGAATTAAATTCCCCCGGTTTTTCCCCTTCCGGTCGGCCCACCTGGCCGGCCGGTTCTTCTTCAACGGGACCGGCAAAGCGGGTCCCCTTCCGGCTTCCGACACCGGCGGCCCGGCTAGCCGCCGGTCCTCTCGTCCCGCCGCGGCCCTGAACCGGCCGCGGCCTTCGTCGTTCAGCGCGGTGCGACGGCACCGCGCCCCTCCGCCGCGGCCCCGCTTCGGCTGCGGCGCCTTCGGTTTTCTTCGACGCGGCGCGACGGCGTCGCGTTCTTGATAAACTTTCCGTGGCGCGGCGCGACGGCGCCGCGCAACCATAGCCGTGCGATTCCCGCGTGGTGCGACGGCACCACGCCATCACGTTCATCCAAAAGAAAAATAATAAAATTATAGAACAAAGGAGGGGGGATTCGGTCGTGTTTGTGCGGTCCGGCCTCCCTCTCGTTAGACGATAACACATAAATATTTATCCTCACGTTTGTCATGCTAGAACCAAGAACGAGAATAAATAAATATTCAACAACAAACCCCTACCTCAGTTTCAAGATCGATGATCGTCAACAACCTGCGGAAGACAAACGTCGCGGAGGTCGGGTGTCGCGGTAAATGTCCGTCAATTCCGTTGACGAAGAGGTATGTCCGAAGAGGTACGTCGTTGGTGAATCTTCGTAAGCCGACGAAGGAAGTCCGAGGATGAAGCGGTGTTCCCTTTCGTTGATACGGAAGGTGTCGTCGATCTTCGGAAACAACCGGCTATGAAGAAGAGAGGAGCGGCGTTCTTCGTCGGATCTTGAAGGTTCTTCGCATTCTTCGTCAAAGTTTGGAGAAGAAGAAGGAGCTCCAAAATCCTCTCAAGATGGCTAAACAAAATAAAATAAGCTAAGGCTTATTTTATTTACACAAACATCCACTTGAATTTCAAAGGTTTGAAATTCAAATCAACCCACCTTAATTAATTTTACCAAGTTGTCAAACATTAATTTAAGGGGGTTATAGGGGAGTTTTGAGAGAAGATGAGGAGTTGGGGTTCGTGTGGGCCCCACCACACTTAATCCTCCCAAGGGAGGTTAAGTGGATGTGGGTCCCACCTTTAACTCCCTTTGGGAGAAGTTAACCAACAAAATAAAGTGTTTCCACATTTTTATTTAACTTCTTAAAATTTCTCCCAAAACTAACTTTCAACCCGCAATAAACGCAGCCTCGTAAAAGGTCCCCTTAAGCGAAAATCAGCGCTGCGAGTTCATCGGTGTCCTCGGTTTTCAATTCCGAGCACTGGATCAAAAGTTAGAAATTCCCGCTCGTTCGTTCACTGAATGTACCCGAGCCAAACTTCAGAAATTGATTCCGGGCACTCCGGGCCTCGGAATCAGGTGCCGTTAGAAACGGCGCTCTTGTAAAATTCCAAAGAAAATTAAGAAAAAATTTCCCTTGAATTTTAAAGGTATTTACATAAGGTATATATTTGAGTTTTACCTTTGGTCAGTCTTCCTTTGGGCTATAATAAGAAGTCATTGAAATATTTCTCAGGGTAAGGATAATCCTTTCAATGTTAGATTATTATTTTAGAGTTATGAAAGTGACATAATTTACTATTATTTTAACCTAGGGTTCATAAGTTGGTCAATGGTGGTATATGTAATTCTTTCAAGCATAAGGATTTTCATATGCATAGGTTAAGGTGGGTAACCTCTTTTATTTATCATATATTTTCACGGTGTTACTATTATAGTGGTATGGGGTAGATCTAGTGATAACCATGTAATGGTTTCATAAAATATAATTTTAACAAAAAATTCCAGGATATAATAATTCTGAAATGTTTATCCCTTATTAGTTATTATTATTTTATGCATTACATATGCCAATTTGATTATTATCATGATTGAAAGTGATAGACAATTCATGTTATGAGATCCCAAATAGGTTTCATGTTAGTTAATTATTTTTTTATGGAATGTTTCACTGAAACCTCATGTCTATAGTATTTTTAGGTTTTTCCCTGGTTAAGTGACACCCAAATATGTCCTCTTTGTTCCTTAGCATGACTTTTTTTACTTTAATATCATGTTTTGGATTGATTTACATGATTAGAATGATTAAGAAATTATTAAAATATTCCCCCTAGGTTTTTCATACTATATATTTTTTTCATGGCCCTTAAAGTTGATTCCATGCTTAATGGACCATATTTGGGGATTATCTTTGTACATGTTGATGTAATACCATGTAAAATTGTTAAACTTTAACTAGTCGTTTATTTGATGTGCATCATGCTTGATTTTTATTCCTTAATCATTGTTGTCTGATATTTTGACATGATAACTATATGCTCATACCTTAATGTTCTAATTATAACCTTATTAAGATATCTATTGACTTTTTGTTGATATTTCATATTTATATCATTGTTTTCTTATGTATTTCATATATAGGCGTTGATCCTTTTTTTGCAGGTCAGCCTTAAGAAATGTGTTTTAACAACACATGAGGATATATATATATATATATATGATAAATTACTTTACAATAGTATAGAAGAACAACTTATAGGGGATGTTTTTGAGTGTGTGTGTAATTTTAGTTAGATGTATGTGTGTGTGTTCTTTATTATAAGAAGATGAATGTCCTCTTTTGAGAGAAAGATTTTGTATACTCATATTGGTTCCTATCTAAAAAAATTAGGTTCCCTTCAAAATAGGATGATACTAATGATACATGTATATATATATATATATTGATATAAACACCCACACACTACCTTATATAGAGGATAAATTTGAACATACATACTTGAAAGAAATATCCCTTAAAATAAACAAGTACATTACTTGGATTCTAAGCATCGATCAGAGAAAGTTTGGATGATTCAACTAAAAATTATTTATGTATTGATGAATCTTATTGTTTTATTACTTATTTAACTATTTATCATACCTAATTTGTTTATCTTGCATCATATTTGTTAAACTACCTATGTTTTCTTATCTCCTTCTTATTTTGTAATATTGATTTATGCACATGGATCTATGATAGACTAGCTGAGGTTAGTTGGTAACTTCCACAAGGTCCAATGTTCCCACATCCTACATGTGTTCTTATTGAATGTGTGTATACCTTTTCTATGTGATATAGGAGAAGTAAATGTGCCTACACATGAGGGTTTAGGGCACTATCGTATGGGTGGATCATGTATGTGGAGTCTAGAGTCATGATGGAAAATTTTAGAGTTTTTGGTAGATGTATAGGGTGAGGATGCAATGGTTTTCCATTGATGTTCACTTGGAGGGTTCCATATATAGTACTAATATATTTGGATCCTTATATCCTATTATGTATATCTTCATTTTGTCTAGTTACACTAGTACAGTGCCTTATAGATATGTTTTTGTATTTTTTATACATGGATTTGTGTTTCGTATAGATTATGTTATATTGATTATATAGGTTCCCTTAGCATATAGTTATTCCAATGGTGGTCTATATTTGGTGTTCAGTTTTTCCATTCACCCAAAGGTCATGAATTTGTTTTATCATGATTTATTTGGTGGTTCTGTGTGACTTTAACGAGGGTAAACCATCTCCCAATAGTATGATAGTTATCCATTAGTGTTTACACCAACCTCTAGGCATTGGTAGGCACACCATTGGTCTTGTAGAAATACATATTGGGTTTTTTCGAGCATCCAGTTTGAGTATTTACACCTTGATATTACCTTTATTATAAAATTCATTTTGTAAAGGGTTGTGACTCCCTTTTAAAACTCAAGAAACTCTTAGTGTGATTCATACCTATCAAGGAGCTATAGAGTTTGTGAACAGTGGAGTGGGACTTGGTGTTCGATCCACTATAAAATTCTATGTTATTTACTTTACTATAATAATTGTTTGAATTTTCATAATTTTTAATTCAATCCCCCCTCTTGAATAATACATGATTATATCTAGGGAAATAAATATTATCATGAGTTGGGGATTGTATAAAGATATTGAGATTTTCTTATAAGGCATAGAAAGAGTTATATGTATTGAATAATTGATAAACTATATTGTATGAAATTTTATACATTATTTCATTATTATACTAGGATTTCATGTTTTAAATTAATCCTCATTTCATAAGGTTCATAAGTACTCTTGTATTTGAACCTTCATACTTTGATAACTTGCATATGTTGGCCTTAAGGTTTAGCTAATTAGGGGGTGCTTAGGTATGTTCTTGATCATATTGTATGATTTCATTGATCAAGATATAATTTATCCTCATGTATGATAGATACTAAATTTGGTCCCTCGATTGATAAAGATTGAATAAGTTTATGATCATACCTAGATAAGTGGCATGTGGTGTTCTTATCTATTTTTGTGGGTGAAATATGATAAACTCATTTATATATATAAATTAAATGAAATGTGTTCATTCATTTTATTAATTATTTACTCAAATAATGAAGAATATATTATAGATTTTACGACATTGAAATATTTCAGGTTTCAAGGTCACTTAATGTCACTTAATATCTTGGACAAAGGTATTATCTAATTATATGTGAAGTATGCGATACATTTTTTAGACACATGTATAGAGATACATGTGTTTGATGAATATCAGGATAGTCCCAATTTAGTTTGAGTAGAATTAACACTTTTATAGAGGCCACTCCTTTATTATAATTATATGATAGAGAATCCATATTTTTTTGGAACACTATAAAGGAATGTGAGATTGCACATAGTGGTTATCAGAATGAGGATAATTTTTATTATGATGTTTTACATTAAAATATAAGAGTATAAATATAGATTATGTAAAAAATAATTTTGGAGTATATCCAAGAGGAATTTGGTATATGATTTAACACGTTATTACATATTATGTAACACGAGGTGAAAGTTAAGGAAACCTATAAGGATTTATTGAAATTGTGGGATTGATAGAAATATAAACTAAAGTAAAACCATGATGTAATAATTGTCACCATGAAAATGTTATTCTAAAAGATTCCACTAAATTATTCACAATAATTATAGAAACCACCTTGAAGTGATTCTCAAAACAAGTAAATGAAATGGTTTTAGAAAACCACCATAAATCAATTATAAATGGTTTAAACCACTTTAAACTGTATTTTTTGTATAGTTCTTGAGGTATATGATTTTATTGGTTAATTTATAAAATGTCTAAAAAAATTTCCCCACTATAACCCAACACTTTAAATATAAATTCATAAAATAAATGACCAAGGATTAACCATGATTATACTAAAACATTAAAAGATAATAATTTCCACTTCTTTCATAAACCATGGATGAGGTTATTTTAAACTAAAGTAATTTGGTATGATATAGAAGTTATGGATATTAAGATGATTTGGATATGATAATATAGTCATTTTTTAATTACAAGGACTAGGTAAATCTTATTTTGGATATGTATAAGAAACATCCAAATATAATTAATCACTTGGTGGTGTATATCCTTTTGGAAGGTATAATTTTTAAGATCTTTGATCACAAAATTTTATCAGATGGTGATATCTATTTCTGTATTTTTAAAGAAAGATAAAACTATGTTACATATTGGTAACAACATGGTTTAATGACTTCATCATGGTTTCCTAAAAAATATATGTTTATATAATTTTTAGTTTATAAAAAATGATGGATTTTTAAGGAATTTTTGAGAGATCTATAGAGTTTTCATATTAATATAGTATTTTGGAATTTGAATTTCTCAATATTGAATTGAATTGAATATTTGTTTCTAGTATTATAGTTTTCATTAGATTCATTGTTCAAGTAAATGGTGTTCTTTTTTTGTTTTCTATTCAAATGCATTCTTCAGTATTTTTTATTGATTATAAGTGATTCATGCATGGATAATTATTTAAATGGGGAGAAGAAGAGTAAAATAATGGGTACATAAAATTTTAATTAAAATTTGTTTTTAAATAAAATCATTTTTAATGGTATCATATTGAGAATAAGTGTTATATTTCATTCCATATTATATTTTCGTTCAAAAATATTTAATAAGGGTGGAAACTCAATATGTTTCAGTGGATTGGATCATAAATATTATTTTGATTCATATTTTATATATAATATTTAAACTTAATTTACTTTAACTTATTTAATTTTAATATCGTTATTGGAATAATTGAAGTAATTCTATAAAAAAGGCCATACGTATGTGATCAATAACAAGAGAAAATAAAGTACAAATACATAAGGATTTTACTTGTTTCACCCTCCAATGTGGATGTGATCATATAGTTAGTGATGTATTAGATTGTTTTTTTAATAATCTTATGATTATGGGAAGTAGAAAACAACCCAATCACAAAATGATCTATTTTTAATAAGTCAGATGTGTCAATAATTTGAAAACAAGAGCACTGTAAATGCCTAATATTTAACCATTTAGTGGTTTATTTATTCCTTGATCTTGATGGAGTGTTTTTAAGGAAGATCATTATAGCTGTAAATATATACTTCTTCCCTTTGAGGTTATACATTGATCAATGGAACCTCAATCATATTAATTGGATACCTAAATGATAAAGGGGTGTTAGAACCTTCATTGTGAATGGTGAACAACACTTTGTGAAAAAGAGAGCTTCAGTAACTTTGCACGAAACTAATGATCATAAATTCATTGAATAAACATGGCCAGCACACCCCAAACCCAAATAAAAAAGAACTCATGTCATTATATATAGGTGATGTCAGATACTTATATTCATAACACATCTCATGTGTTACTTTATATTTGGTAGATTATTTGTAACGAACCATATTTTCAATAAGGGTAAGGATCATTAGCTTTTCAATTTTAATACCTTAAACATCCCTAATATTGATGTATAATCAAGTCACATTGGTACAAGAAGCATCCAAGTCTTGTTTGGAGCCTGGAGTTTCAAAATAGGGAAAATATATTAGGTCGCAGGGTTTGATTAAAACCGTGTGACCCCGGATGCACGGTCATGTGTCTAGTTGTAGATATGGGATAGATCTATTCTTCACAGTTTTTGCATGGTTAGTAAAACTATGCACCTAACCATGCAGGGTTATCATATATATATATATATATATATATATATATATAACCACACATGGTTTTCGTATGATTTGAATAGTCGTGCACCTAAACCACATGCTTTGATATTTTTGGGTGAAAAGTCCACCCCCCCCCCCACTTAACCTATTAATCCTTTTCCCTTTTTCCTTCCTACAGTGTCCAAAAAAGGTTCTTCTCCTCCTTTGAGCTCCAAAACACCCTAATCTAGGTGTTGATCTAGATTACTCATCCAATTTTCGTTCCTCAATCTTTCAAAATCTATGAATTTATCTCGGTAATATCCCTTAGTCTCTCAAATCCTATCAAAGTTTATATTTCCATCCATCACACTGTTTAGGTGCAGGGTTGTTTTCCCCATTTTTAGGGAATTTAACTATTTATCATATCTATTCCAACCTACTTCAAATTTAATGTTGATATTGAGTGAGGCGTCATCTATGGACTTTAGGTAGGTGGTTACATTGTTTTCCCTTTGAGTTTCTTCATTTCGTAACTATTTCCACTATGTCGTATGCTGACTTTTGTTGAGAATCCCATTTATGTTACATTATTTATGTTTAATTGAACCTTGAAACTAGATACAAGTTTATTGAATCTTTTTTATTTATTTATATTTTTCTCGTACCATATACGGTCACCCCATTGGAGTAACACATATAATTGGATATTACGGCCAATTGGTTCAAAATTCCCATAACTCCTAATGAGCTAACGACTTGGATTTTTAAATGAATATTCTATTGATACATGTGTATTATATGGAACCCAAATAACCTATTAGGTGTTTGGTCCTTTTTTAGTTTTAAATTCTTAATTAGAATTTTTACTTGTTGCTCGTGTCACTTCTTAATTTGACCCCTTGAGGCTTATAAGTGAATTTTCCATGTTATGGTAAATTGAATGTGTTGTTTTAGATGAAATGGATAATGCATGATGGGTTTCCTTTATTAAAAATAATCAACTGTTTTTAAATGGAATGACCCCAAGGGATGGTAAGGACATGCCAGTTTTTATGCTTAATAAAATGCATCCTATGAATTGTAATGACTTAAATGGATTTGAACTTGAATAATAACATGCTTAAGAGGTTATAACTTATGTATTATACTATGAATGATTATTCTGATTATATATATAAGGTATTGATAAATAAGTTATATGATAGGTCATGCCTTATTCCATTTGCTATAAATTAATACGCCTATATAGAGGCAACGTATGATGGTAATGGTGTTGAACATGGAGGATAATCACACTCCTTACATAAGGTGTGAAGTATGGAATCTTGCACCAGTGATACTATATGGGAATTGAGATGTATGTTCCATATTCCATTATTTGAGTAATGAAATATTGGCTCACTTTCCATCCAAATCATTGTTTGGCTTGAGCTTATAGGCTCGTTAGATTGGTCATGGATATATGAGTTACGCCTCGGTCCATCCAACACTAGTATTCTAGATATATAGCAATTAGTAATCCACACAAACTTGGTTCATTTAAGTGGTTTCAATATAGAACTAAAATATATATATTATTACTAATTATATATATAGTAAATCTATTCATAAACTTCTCCTGGACATGTGTCGAAATAGGCAGACTCCCCATGTCACGAACCAAATCAGGTTGACCCTGGACCGGTCGCCTGAGCTGATCAGTGACAAGGCCCGAGAGGAATTCTCGATCCTCCCAGGCTGGCGACAAGTGTCAGGGCATCAACATAAAGAAAGTGGGAATGATTTTTCCTAATAAAAATTAATAAAGCAGTAAAAAAGGTAGAACAACGCACGAAAAATAATCAACATGAAAAATGAATGAACGATCAACAAAAATGCACTAACCCGACCACGAACAAAACTCCTCGCGACCCTGAGAGTCACTCACCAAACCACAACTAACTCTCTCCCACGGTGAACCAGTTCGAGTCAAACCTGCGACAGAAACTAAAAACAAAAAAAACATTATAGGCATGAGTATTAAAACTCAGTAGGTATGCCTGACTAATTATATTCCCAATGCACCTACCATTAAATAAATAATTCACTAATTTCAAGTTTGATCTACAATTTATAGAAATAGTTTTTCATAAATATTTTACTTGAAAACAAACCATGAACCATTTCCCTTATTTATTTTCAAAAATAATTTCTTTTTATTAGTGATAATAGAATTTTAAAAGGGAAAGTGATTTTTTTTACATTTTTAGATTTGTATAAAGAGAACAAAACACTTTCATTTGAGAACCATTTTCAGAAAACTACCCAAAACCAACTCACTGTTTTCCAACAAAACGTCACACAAAAATGAAAAATGGTAAGTACACAACAAGGGCAATGTAGATACACATACAAGTAAAACATTCATCACTACTAGAAACAGAGATCAAAAAACATGGGTTGAACCTAGGAGCTTGTGAGAAATCCATAAAGTACTATACGTGTGACTCATCATGAAGGCATGCCTACTCTCGATGATGTCATAATGCCCAAACACTCAGTTTTTCCCTACCTGGCCTAACTGAGGGGCTCAATCCCCTATCTGAGAAAAGACCATACTAAGGGCCACTAGCCACTGTATAATTTAAACTAGTGCAGCAATCATTCTTAGAATATTTTCTTACTATGCCAATTTTCCATGTCAACACATGTAATAAAAAAAGGGAATGAGTCAACAATGTCAAACAAACAACAACTCAACATGCACGAACATAACGTGCAACAACTCACACAAACAACGTACATAGAAAAGTCACCCCAAGTCACTCCAAAGAGGGTTTTCAAAACAATTTATTTTTATTAAAGTGACAAACGGGCCTTAAACAAATTTAACAAAAAAACATCATTTCATAAGAGAACCACAACACTTGCTCACACGTCAGAAGAAATCATTTATCATCAAACAAAAACTACACATGAAAATACATGAATTAAGTTCAAATGCCAAATGGGAATTCTTTCACTATTGTTCATCAATTCACCAAGAAAGTATTTCAAGTGTCGTGTATAAAATAAACATCTTCATTTACATCAAGTAATTATTCCAAAAAATAATTATCTGGTTCTATTTCTCATTTATTGAAAATTAATGAAATATAAATCAATTAATAAACTCTAAATTTAAAGGCGAATGTACTGGGGGACCTGCCTCGACTCGCAGACCATTCACGACGACGCGACATGCCTCACATAGGAGCCAAATCACATGCAAGATGATGATTTCAGGACTGTGGACAAATATTTCCAACATGCTGTAACCGTAAAGATAACTAAAATACATAAACATGGACTTAAAACAATCCAAATGAACAAACAACGCAAAAGAACCACCTCGACATGCTTTCAAAACACAACATGCACCATCTACATTATTTTTTACACCACTTTAAACTTTGCATTATGTTTACAAAATCCATTCCAAGTCATAAAAACTCACTAATCATTTTAAAGAGCCACTGGTCCATTTCAAGAAAACACTTAGAGTGTGAAAACTGAAACAAAATGCACGATAAATTGAAATCTACATTTAAAATCTTGTGTGACTCAACACATTTTCAAAACCAGACTCACAGCATCCATATTATTTAATAAATAATTCAAAAGTTTTTAAATATGCTTTGATAAGTATACCACAGCTTTACACACATGAAACCAACTCATAACCCCTTAAAACCTATTTTATAAACAAATGCACACCAAAAAAATTCTAAAACACAATTCTCAACCCTTGTACATTTTAATAAACCAACTACGTGATTTAATAAAACACTATTTAATGTCACAATGTGGACTCCATAACATATAAACATGCCATAAAATAAAATAACTGAAGCAATTCATCAGTTGCTAAAATCAAACATTTCACCAAACAAATAATTTGAATAATATTCTAATTTAATTAAACGTGTAAATTAATTCATCAATTAATAATAAAACATGGAACCACCTACCTTAAATGTTGAGAGATCTTCCAAAAATGGTGTGAAACCCCATTCACACTACAACTACACCTGCTGGAAGCCAAATCAAACGTACACAACAAGATTGGACACATAAAAAAATTATAATTAAACCCCAAACAATAAACCCTAAAATTGGAGAACACCAAAACAACAAAAACATACCACAAAGTGGGAGAACTGTCACAAAAATGGGAGTGAACTGGAAAAACGAGGGAAAGGGTTGTGGTCGGCTCTCCAAAAGAAATGAAGGCCACCGCAGCGAGATGAGGCCGGCTGGATGGGGGAACGACCAGTGGGGGCTCGTCACGGCCTACTCGAAGGGAAAGGGGGCATCTGAACATGAGGAGGTCGTGATTTCAGGGTAGTGCGCACTGAACAGGGGCGTCGGGGGGTTGTAGGTCGGTCGGACAGGAGGAGAGGTCAGCCGGTGGGCTGCTACGTGGTGGGGGCACATCGGAGAGTTCGGGTAGGAGGGGGAGCGGCCTGAGGGAGGGCGTCGGTCGGATAGTGAGGTGAGGATAGTGCTCGGTCGGCCAAAGGGTTCTGGTACAGGGAAGAGGTGTCGGGTGGTGTAGGGTGGGTGGACGGCATGGATGCAAGGCGGTGGTACGGTGTGGCATCAGAGGGCGCGCGGACAAGGAGGCGCCCGGGAAGCTGGTTGCAGGTGCAGGGCGGACTCAGGTGGACAGCGTGCGGGGAGTATGAGGTGTGCGGCGTCTAGGAATTAGGGTGGTTAATTTTTTTATTTGGGTTTTTAAAAAATTAAAATTTGATAAAAGGGTATAGGGTTCGAAAATTTTTAAAAATAGGTCCGGGATGCGTGAACGCCGTTCACGCATCTTCCCGAGAGAAGGGATGCGTGAACGGCGTTCACGCATCTCACAGAATACCTAGTGAACATTTTTGAAAACTCCTTTGCACATTTTTTTCTATTTAAGATAATCTTAAATAATTCTCACTTTTAAAACATGGATAATTATCCAAATATGAAATTAAATTACATAAATGAAGAGATATTTGAAAAAAGTATAAATATATTATTTATATTTTTCATGAAGAATAAGGATTGGTATTTGGAGTGAATATGGAATTTGGTGGAATATTTTATCTAACACATATTTTTAACTTTATTTAAAAAGGAATCCATCCAACTAGCTAAAATGGTGACACAATCATTGTCTCTCCACTAAAAACATGCAGACATTTACACAACAGTTTGATCTAACTTTTTCAAGTTGTCTAATTAGTGAGAACCTTCTTCCCTTTCTCAAGGGTTTTATAGAGCATTGGTTATCTACCATTGATGAGTCACAAAGATCATGGTTGGGAATCCTTGGATAAAACCAAGGACCCTTCCATATTAAGAAGTCCATGATGAACTTATAATATCCAAGCATGATCCAAGAACAAGTCATGTTCAATATTCATGCATTGTCGTGCATGAACTGAAGGATCCCAAGACTTTTGATGAAATAGAGTCTTCAAATGAAGTAAGATGTAGATTTAATGCCAAGGTACAATCATGATAATATATTCATGAAGTTACAATTTCATTAATATAATTTAAATAATAAAATGAATAGTTCATGTGATGAGAGTAAAAATTTATTCTAAAATGAATATCCTATGTGATGAAATGTGAAACATAAGTATTCGGGTGATTAGAAGATTATATTTTGATGAATCCACGTGAATCAGATTCTTACATGAGTTGTAACATTTATGTGAAGAATGGAGAAGACCCGAGCATTGGGTATTTTTGATGAGTTTTTGTATTTTATTATGTAATTAAATATGAGTTACATGTATGAATATAGATAATGATTCATAGAGATAGACACCACATTAAGAAGAAAGAGGGGAACCTTAATCCTTCTAGTATTCTTTATGAGTTGCATGAAACAAAATACCCACAGAAACTAATGGGGCATTCAATATGAGGAAAATATGATACCACTACTGATGAGTATTCATATATAAATGTGTAATTAAATGTGTTATTACGAAACAAATTTAAATAAGGATTTAAATGATTGATTTTAAATCATGTAATAATGATATATTACCCATGAACAATTATTGTTTGTTTTGTGAATAAAGTGTGTATGAAGGTGATGAAGACTCTGTGTTGAATTGAAATATTATTTCTGATAACTCGATACAATAATGTATCAGGTAAATACAGAAAGATGAATTGATGAGTTCTTGATTATTTGAATATTGAGGAGAATCTAGATTGCACAAAATCTGAAAAGAGTCTTAATATAATAATTTCTAAAATTATTGATAAAGTACACAAGGTAGGAGTGACTAGATTTCTTATAGAGTAAGTCTATTTGAAGAAGAACTTCTTCCTAAATTTGGAAGTAGATGTATCTTTTGGATTATAGAGTAGAATGAATCTCCAATGTATTATGGAGAAAGAGAGTGTATAGTGGATTATTTTTTGTTATAGAGAGGAAAAATGGATTATATGTCATTGTATTAACTTGTGGAGATAGTGAATAATACATGTTGGGGGGTATAACCAATATAGAAATGAGTAGTATTTTCAAAATAACCCTGTAAATAACATGTGATTCTCCCTATTTCATTACAACTACACTTGAGGAATGATTGAGAGTTTATATTGAGTGGATCAAAAACCTAAACAAATTTCAATAGGTTGAATTTAAAAAAAAGAATTAGTAAAATAAGGCTACCACTGATTCACCTCCCTCTCATTACCACCTAATTGATCCTTGGCCACTAAAAATATCTCTTCGTATCAATAGATCTTGGTGAAATAGGTTTACACACATCAATTTGCATTAGTTAAATCACTCTTATTGACCATTGATCTTTAACCTTTTATATATTTCAAATAATCTTCCCTTGTTAGAAAGAATCGCATGTATGAGTATGATCACATGATAAATTAGAGAGATCTTGAGCAGTGTCACATTTCAACAAATCTTCCATGTATGATTGGCTCATATAAACAATAAATTTATACCACAACCTATTTTCTTCTTCCTTGGATATAAAATACATATCTTCTTGTCCACTCAGAAGATATAGATTCCCCTTTGTGTGTTTTCCTTACAAAACAACTCCACTATATTTTCCCTTGATAATACACACCTTATTTGTAAATATTATAGTGTGTCCCAAGTCACATAGTGACCCTCAAGGCTATGGAATGAGCATTCTAAGAATTCCCCATATTTCCACAAAAATAATATTTGATAAATGGTTTATTCATGTGCATCACTAATACACCACTCATTATTCCTTAAGATCAGTAAATATTCTGATTCTAATTCATACCAAAATAAATCTTTATCCACATAACAGACTCTTGTGTTCTGACACCAATCATTACTGCTTTCTGTTTATGAACAATAACCATACCATTTGTGGCATTACGATGTATCATTTTCTTCCCTAAACATTTTTTAACTATTTTTTGGACCTATGAACCATAATTTCCCTTTTTTCCATCACTTGTGTGACCTAATTTCCTAATATCATATTAGGAGTCAAGAGTTTCTCTTGATCCTATATTTAATTGTAGGCCAACAAAATCCTCCTAAAGTTCTTCAAAACATTTTACTTGGTCTTTTAATATGTTATTCATAAAATAAATAGCCTTGGATTATTATTTAACCTTTATGTTGAACTTATTGAATTTATATGAGTATTATGGAATTTCTAATCATATTATTTATTATACATATATATATATATATATATATACATCGGTAGATAATTTGATAACAGTAAGACACTTATTAAAGGTATAATAGAAGTCTAGATAACAGTAATACACATACAAAACGTATCATAAATCAAATGTCAACCTAATCTACGCCTCCGGTGTGGATGCTCCTCTGTCCCACAGTCAGGCGTGTACTGGATGCGTCCACGCCGTGTCTGTCTACGTCTGTGCTCTGGCGTACGCTGCGCATCCTCATCGACAGCCACCTCCACATCCTCCTGTGTGACAGACGGTGGATGTACAGTCTCACCGCCTGTACCCTGGCCTGCATCTAAGGATAGTGGAAGCTGGCTGGAACTCTCACCAATATAGGAAGTAGATGGCTGCTCTGCTGTGGATGACTGCAATAAAACATCGAACTCAATCCAGTCAGCGTCTGTAAGTACCTGTGGCTGTGCCTGAGAAGCTGGAGGAGCATATGACTGGTCATGCTGAACACCCTCCTCCAGTGGAATAATATCATGTGGCTGAGCAAGCTGAGCAGCCTCATCCTGTGGAACAACAGCAGGCTCCGCGGCCTCCGCAGCAGGCTCCGCGGCCTCCGCAGCAGGCTCCGCGGCCTCCGCAGCAGGTGGTGGATCAAAGAAAATGCCATGATAAATCTCGTCCATCGACGGTAGCATCTGTCGTACAAGGCTGTGAAAATATGCTGGGTCAAAGGCAGCTCTCTCCACTGGATCAGACATATGCAGTAGATGACAAATACGAGCATCCTGCGAAAACAAATTCTGTTATTAACTAATTTGAATAAAAAATATGTTGAACTGTGAAAGAAAGAATGCATACCAAGTCATGGAAGCCCCGTCCGTGCCGTGTCAGAAATATGACGGGAGACCTGATGTACCAGCCTGCATAATCCATCTGATCCATCAAATGAAAGCGTACTGTCCCTGCCCCTCGCAACTGGGACTCTCGTCGCCTGTCCCATAACGCTACATATCTCGCATGGTAGCTCCTCCAATCAAAATCTCTCTTCCCTGACATCTTCAGGGAATGCAATGAATCCAACTGACTGGGCGGGTCAGGAACTGGCTGAAGGAATCCAAACTGTCTCATAACCCTATCTGTCTGATGCCACTCGACTATATGAAAATGAATCAGTGGAACCATGCAAGAGCCGATATCAAGCATCACTGTACAGTATGGGGGCAGACTCTGAAGGATAGCATCTGTATATGGCATCCATGTAATCTGAAAGAAAAAATGAATAATCAATTAATAAATGAATAGATTTACAGTAAAGAGTAAAGATTTAACAATATAAATAATAATCACTTACATCGTCTGGTCGAATGCTGTCTAGCATAAGTCTGTAGGCGTGAACATCATGTCTGGGAGAATCTGAATGTCGATGCGCCTGACTCCACCTGTAGATAACATTTTTTTTACATTTCATAAAAGAATTTTATACAAGTAAGTTAGATATTAGAAAGAAATAATAACATACCAACGTCCACGTGGAGCCTCTGCTACAATATCTACGGGTAATGGCGCACGAGCATGTGGAGCTAAACGAGGTATGTGCTCCCATACCCACATCTGTAGAAGAACCATGCATCCTGTGATCTGCATCTTCTCGATGCGACATGCGCTGCATAGGGCTCTGTATGTATATGCTAGGCAGGCAGACCCCCAACTATATCGACCTGCCTGGTCCAAATCCTCTAAAAAAGATAGATACATCAGGTGCACAAAAGTAGTAGAGTGGTCAACAAAAAGCGTGCCACCGATCAGCCTCAAAATATATGCCCGTGCAAAGCGCAGCACGGTGACGTCATCAGCATCATCTGGTAAATGTGTGAAGTGCTGGTCTAACCAAGGCATCCGCAATCTACCTCCGACGATGGTCCTGCCATCATCCTGGACCTCTATGCCCAGAAGTCTATGAACAAGCTCAGGCAAATCTGATGGAACTCGGCCTGTCAAAGCATGTCCGTCGATAGGGAGGCCCAACATAATAGCCACATCCTGCAATGTAATAGTCATCTCTCCCTCACTGAAATGGAAAGTATGCGACTCTGGTCTCCATCTCTCGACAAGTGCGGCAATGAGCTGATGATCAAGAAACGTGAAGTCGCACATCGCTACGCCATAAAATCCAGCTCGACGAAGATGTGGGACGATAGCGGGAGGTGGTGCAGTATGATGGAAATGGTGAGATCTACGTACACTCAAGGGAGCCACAGGACGTCCCTCTAAAAGCAGTCGTGATACATGAGTAGCCTGAGATGTAAGCAATGGAAAACCTGCCATCTGCACACATGATATCATCGTTACTTATTAATAGTGGAATCATGATATATTCATTTTTATTTGGTGTCACAATCAATATTAGCCTAGTCACACAATCAACATTAGTTAAGGATGCTCAGACACTCAGATGCCATTACTAAAACTAGACATCTTATAAGAAAACCATAATTTAAAAGTGAAAAATTAATTATTTCTTCTTATTTGTGAAATTACGTTTGTTAATTTATCAATTATCCATTAAATAACCATCAACATTATTCCACATTAAAAATTAACAGGAAAAAGTGAAAAATTAATAATTTCTTTTTATATGTGAAATTAGGTTTGTTAATTCATCCATTATCCATTAAATAACCATCAACATTATTCCACATTAAAAATTAACAGGAAAAACTGAAAAATTAATTATTTATTCTTATTTGTGAAACTTCCACAATAGGTTATTCAACCACAACCTCTTCCTCTTAGTCTTCTACTTCTTCTCATCCTCATCCTCTATTTTTTATTCTTCTTCTTCATCATCGACACCAACCACAACCTCTTCCTCTTAGAGCAGGTACACAGACTCGATCATGGATGATGAGATTTGGAACTCTGTCCTGCCACTTGGGGACATCTCTTACGAGTATGTCCTTCTGCGTGGCAGATACTGCATCGTATTCTCCCTCCTCGTTGCCGAGGCCAATCCATCTCATTTCTGATGCGAGTTGACTTCGGTCTTCCTCGAGGCCGCAACCTAGTAGCATGAAGCCAATAATTTTAAAAATGACACACATTGAAAAAATTATAAATGATACCAAAACCGACTTATGAAAACCTGGAAATATCAGGGACAATGGTCGGTTGATCAGCAGGCAATGTGATAGAATGGAAGTCACCAACAGGCATCCAAGCAGCACTATAACAGTTAACCAAAGTGCTCATGTGATACACCGGGTCAACATATGGCTCCCACGATATATTTACCGAAGCACAAGCTGTAATAACATGTACACATGGATATCTCAATGCCTGAAAGCTGCCACAATCACAGTACCTGTTATCCAACATCACGACAAACACTCCACCATTAGTGCATGCACCCTGGTCGTAGCACTTTCTTACCCGAAAACTCCTCTTTTCCCTGTCAAAGGCTATAACATTCCATCGTGAAGCCTCATTCCGTATCCGATCAATATCAGTTTGAAAATGCTGAGTAAAAAGCATTCCATTTTCCATCCTCTGGTAGGCCTTTTGGGACCGGTCAACAAAGTAGTGAACACATCTAAAAAATGTCTCTTGCACTAACCCTGTGATTGGGAGTTTACGCACACCCTTGAGGACCCCATTTACGCACTCCACTATATTAGTGGTCATATGCCCATATCTCATGCCACCATCGTATGCTAATGACCATTTTTCCTTTGAAATTTGTACCATATATTCATATACCTCCTCATTAACTGTTCGGATCTCTTCAAGACGCCGATCAAACCTTTCTTGTTGGGGTTCATATGCTGAAATCATAACATAATAATGTATTAAAATGGATAGTAAATTTTGTTAAAAAAAGAAAGTTTAGAAAACCATACCCAATTTGAGGATCGCCTTCTTTATGGCCTCATCTCTAAACTGCTTATGCACATTACTTGCAATATGTCTAATGCAATAACGGTGATAAGCATTCGGCTCAATCCAAGAAAACCCATCACTACTCACGGCCTCTATAATCGCTCGATGACGATCAGATATCAGACACACGCCCTGTTTCTGCGTGACATGAACACGTACACATGCCAAGAACCAGCTACAACATTCAAAATTTTCTTTTTCAACAACAGCAAAAGCAAGTGGCAGAGGAGCGCGATTACCATCCTGTGTGGCAGCAATGAGTAGAACACCTGTATACTTTCCATAAAGGAATGTGCCATCTACCTGAATAAATTGTTTACAAAAGGGAAATGCAGCAATGCACGGTCTGAATGCCCAAAAAATCCTCTTGAACTTCACCTTTGACCGATCAACTAGATGATTTTGGGATACATACTCAACAGTGTACAACTGATAAACAATCTGATTATTGAGAGACAACAATTCCATAAGCTGTGGCAACAACGCATAAGACTCATCCCAATCACCATACACTTTTACAATGGCTTTCTGTTTTGCATTCCAAGCTTTGTTGTATGATACCTTATAGTTATACAACTGTTGAATTCTTTCCTGAATAAGGGCAACAGGAACATCCTGACTTGTTCGTATCATCTCACAAATAACAGTAGATATAAACTCTGCATCAAGAGAAGAGTGATCTTGTGCCAAGCTTGGATGCAGACAAGTGTGTGGGCCTTCTAATTTGGTTATCTTCCAACATCCATAACATTTATCAAATACTGCTCTTAATCGAAATTTACATTCTGACCCATATTTTTCACAACGAATGAGATATTTGGTCTTCTTTGACTCATAAACCACAAATGTGAAATGTCGCTCAATGTGGTATTGCTTTATCACATTTTTCATGACCTGTTTAGTTTCGAACTCCTGCCCAACATATATGGCATTATCATTTGATGCAGGCATATTCCCTATAATGCCAGGGAATTCAGAAGCTGGTGTAATGACATCCCAATCAAAAAGTTGTTCACGAGACATTCCTCCAACTAAGGAACTCAAAACTGAAGGCTGATTACCACTAACTGGTGGATGTAGTGGATGTCTGTCTCTCAAAGGAACCTCAGAAGGTTCATTTCCAACCACATCATCTCCTGCTGACTCCCCAGATTCTTCTTCCTCAGATAAACTTTCTTGCACTATATCAGCACAGAAAGGGATGTCATCTACATTTCCTTCCAAATTTTGATGATATTCCTCATTACATTCTTCCACAGGAGTCGAATGAGAAGGAGGCAATAAAGAAGACTGTTGTGAAGGACCAACTTCTATAGCGGTCACAAAGCATGGTTCTGTAGTAATCGATTGCACCACATCAATATCAGAAATGACAATAAATAATTCCATCAAACCATTAATACACTGTTGCCTGAATAACTGAGAAGCCTCCATCCAATCCTCATCATCGACTATAGGGTAGTCGCTGTGCCACATACGCTCAGGATATTGAAGATGTCGGTATCTAATTGAAGTGATTGCTTGTCCTCCACTCAATTTTAACCGACTATGAATCTTATTACGAACTGCATCCAATGTCATACAACCATGGAGATTTACCACTTTGACAGGTGGCACACTGTAGCTAAAACCCTGCTCGGTACAAATTACCTCACCGTTGCAATATATTTGAGCAGACATAATTACCTATTAAAAAAAATTTAAAAATATTATACACTACATTAAAATTTTAAATTATTTAATTTGGTTTTCAATAATTGATTATCTTGAGACTTTTTTATGTATTGATTTATCACTGTTAAGGTATAGAGATTGTGATTTTAGCACAAAAGCAAATTTAATATAATGTTTCATAAAGTTTGATTACTTATGAATATATAATCATGACTTGATCTTGAGACTTGCGATTAGTTTATCATTATCTGATAAACTAACCACAATTTATACGAGTAAACTCCTATCTCTATTATCAAATATTGCAGCGACCGCCAATCTCCTGTCAAATAGCAACGCCACCTCTCGAACAAGTTCTCAAATGCCTCTTCGTCGACACCTCTTCGGGGATGCCTCTTCGTCGACACCTCTTTGGGGCGTCAGTATTTTATTTACAAATTTACTCACATGCATGTGAGAGGGTCTAGGGGTATGAAATACATAAATTAATTTAAACGGACACGCAGGTCCTTACACTTACTGAGAGATGACTCGCAGGTCATCAATACCGAAAAAATGCAATTATTACAAATTGAATAACAACATACACAAAATAAAACATGCAATTTCAATTATGCATGGTCGGTCGTCTCAAGATCAGTCATCACTCATACCGTGTTTTTTGGTATATTTATTATATTATCCGTATTATATAAAATCTATATTAAATACTACTCCTCTTT
Organism: Viscum album; assembly: GCA_963277665.1. Classification (NCBI taxonomy): domain Eukaryota; kingdom Viridiplantae; phylum Streptophyta; class Magnoliopsida; order Santalales; family Viscaceae; genus Viscum; species Viscum album. The sequence continues at coordinate 875,354,592 of OY728153.1, read as the reverse complement.
TACAAAAATTTAACTTCATGTGTATATATATATATATATATTTATTAAAAACATTAAATAAATTTTATTATAACTGATCTAATTGAGATTTACATAATAAACACTTTTGTTATTTTAAATTTTATGAAATTGTAATGTTTTTTGGCCATTCTTCTACTTTTCAAAATATAAGTAAATATATTTTATACTTTATTGATTAAAAATATTATTACTAGTAAATAAAAGTAATTTAATTTACACTTACATCAAAACCATCCATTAAAATAAATTTCTCCAACATAAATTACTTTTTCTAAACATTAAAAAGTTTAGACATAACATAAAACATTCAATATTTATACAACAGACATTCAAAAAATTAAATCATACGAACATTCAACATCAAGAAAATTAAATCATACAAAACATTTCATGCATAACATATGAAATAAATAAATCATACACACAATTAAACATACAAATGAAATAAATAAATACAATTAAACATACAAATGAAATAAATAAACACAAATAAACAATTAAATTATTAAATAGAAATTTTACCTCAATAAAAGCAGCAAATATTTGTTGAGAAAGAATTTCTGCAGAGCTTCGCAACGAAAATCAGAGGAGAACAATGGGTATTGGGGGGGGGGACCCCTCCTTTTATAACTTTTCTCGGCCGGATGCGTGAACGCCGTTCACGCATCCTTCAGCTCGTCCGCGAAGGATGCGTGAACGGCGTTCACGCATCCTTCGCCGCGGAGAGAAGCGTGAACGCCGTTCACGCATCTTTTCCCGCGCATGGATGCGTGAACGGCGTTCACGCTTCCTTCAGCTGGTCAGCAAAGGACGCGTGAACGCCGTTCACGCATTACCGTCGGGGTCCGGGATGCGTGAACGCCGTTCACGCATCCTTCGCCGCGGAAGGATGCGTGAACGGCGTTCACGCATCCGGGACCCAATTTTAAAATTATCCGAACCCTAGCCCCTTTTAGCATATTTTAAATTTTTTAAAACCCAGAAAAAAAAATTACTCAATTAGGGTAATGGGGGCGATCAGGTCGTGACAGGGAGAGAGAAGTGATATGGAGAGTGGGAAAAAGAAAAAAATGAATAAATAAAAGAAAGGAATGGAAAGAATAAAAATAAAATGAAATGAAAGGAAACTAAAAATAACTTAACTCACTAATGAATAAAGATGGTAAAAATAATAATAATAATAATAATAAAGATCTATTAATAATAACTTTAATAAAAATAAAATTATGATGAAAATAATTCTTTTAATAATAGAAATTTCTTTAATAATAATAATAATATTTTTTTGGATCATTACTATAAAATATTTTTAACCACCATTTTCCTTACTCATAAAAATTTTAGTTTGCCTTACATGTCGGGCAGGTTGCGCGGTGACCCGGGTGTCGCAGCACTGTCCATCAACCGAGTTATACTTGAGCACAGATGCTTCCAAACACATATACACTCTTTTCTCAAAAAAAAACTCAATATTTTAAACAAGGCTCACCCAAAACCCAACCCGAGTCATGACCAAAGAGAAATTTAAAACTGGTCATAACAATTCTCCCCACCATAATGCTTTCTACCCCTAGAAAGCCATAACAAGGCCAAATCCCAAATAGGAACCGGTATTTATTTACAATTCAAAGATATTTCCAAAGAGAAACAATGAAGAGATCCCGTAACACTACCAAAAAGAGAGAGATTAATGAGAAGAACTCTAGCAACAGAAACAAACTCCCCTCTAAGTGTCACCCACCCCCAAAAGCGTGACCACCTCCAGTCGATCGGTTCAAAGGACACAAATCATTCACAACAGTAAATCCAGGCTCAACATAAACGCACCTTAAACATCATCAAATGGAACTCATCCATTTTACCCATCCTCAATTTATCCTTAACATACAACATTTAGAAAAACACCAAGAGAAACACAACGACCCTCACGAGACCAACAAAGGATTTTGAACCACATCCAACAAGGACCTCTTAAAACCTTACTCCAATCTGACACTGGAACTCTCACCCCCCCCCACCAACTCCTTACAAAAAGGGAAAATATAGAATCTGGTGGTTCTTCATGAGACCACCCACCATCAAACCAATACCATGAACGAAACTAAGACATTGACACGGGAGGTCCGAATGGACTCCCCAAAATAGGAAATAAGTCAAACTGAATTCAATGAGACCTATGATGGGTCTCCCCACCATAAGGACTGATGAAATTAATCGAATTCGGAGACTTCCCGCACGGACCAAAAACCCCACCACAATGGGGAGGGGAGGGAAGGGTGGGGCCCAACAGATAGAGCATCAAAACCACCGTTACCACTACACTAACAAATTTACACCCTAGGAAGAACACAAACCATGCCACATTAAAGATAGATATTAAACTAAGATATTTTTACATCATCAGGGTCCTTCTAACTACGCGCCAGCTTTACTTAGAGACCTAAGGCTGGAGCAATGATGATTGAAGCATCACCTAACTCACAGTTAGGCTTTAAAAACCCTCTTACAAAAAATACATATCAAAACTCCACAAAACATACTTTCATTAAAATAAAGGTTCAAATGGATTTACATCAACCATCCTTACAACTGAAGGAAAAGAAACACCAAAAAGTCACCACACATGGCTATTACATCCAAAGAACATTGCAAAAAGGAAACCCCAAAAAGATCCCAAATGTCGCCCTACTCCTGCTGACGGGCTGAGGTGACCTTCAATGAGCCGGGTCCAGCTTCATGATGCTTCATGGAAAAACCCCGACATAACCGTTGTAGATGACCCCAAGCATCCGCAGCTGTGGAAGGTTCTAGGATTACTCGGGCATGTCATCCTCTTGTGGCCATGCTTCCCACACTGGTCACAGATCACGACATTTCACTATGAAGAAGGTGACAAAAGGTCTGAAGGCCTCTTGATTCCTCAATTAGAGCCACCAGCATCAGGTCGCTTACCATTCTTCATATTGCCATCCTATTCACTACTTCCCAAGGTCAGGAGAGGATTTTCCACCTCATTTCCTCCTACTAACTTAGCATTAGCAAGAAAGGCTTTCCCCACAACATCTAAGAAGGTGGTTAGGTTGAGCTCTACCACTTTTGACTGCAGTTCAAGTCAGATTCCAGACTAAAATTGTCAAGCCTTCTTGGGATCATTTGCAATAAACCATTGGTCATATGGAACTAGGTCCAAGAAACATCAATAAAATTCTAGTACTGATTCAACTCCCTGCTGAACACAACACAACTCTATCGTCTTCCTTAGCTTCATCAACTCAAAGAAATATTGTTGGATAAACTAAGAATTGAAGAACTCCTATGTTATATCTTTACGAGGCTTTCATTGAGACACGGTCTTCCACCAATTCCAGGTTAGACCTTCAAGCATAAAGGTATCCAAATTCACTTTTAATGACTCTAGAAACCCAATGAAACTGAAGTTCCTCTCAATATTCCATAACCACTCCTCTACCTCAAGGGGATCTACTTTCCCATAAAAGAGAAGAGGGTTCAATTTTTGAAACTAGAGGACATAGCCTATGGGCTGATCAACTGGAAGATTATCTAAGGGTGCACCACCCGAAGCTTCAGCCCAGGCATTCATCAAACCATCGTGGTGGAGAACACTAAGGAGCAGGGAAACAAAAATCTTAATCAAAACATGGTCATCACCATTTTAGATTCAACTTTTCAAAAATTCCAAAATAAAACTCTATAAACCAGTTTTTTTTTAATTAAAGAAGACCCAAACAATTCACTAGGGGAAACTAGTGTCGATGGGTGACTCGGACATATGGTTGGAGACCATATTTCAGTCACTCCACCATCACAAGGAGTACTCTAGGGTAATGTCCCTGGCTCCACATGTCTTACAAAACCATAAAATCTCATAGAGGTCACTTTCCCAATTCCCATATCATTTCCCAATACCAAACAAACCATACGAATCAAAGGACATCGACAAACTCGAACATCCCATGCTAACCTGAGGTTCGAGATGAGTAGGGGTTCATGACGTCCTTCTCATCTGTACGCCTTGAGTCCCAACAATTCTACTTCTTCTACCATGACAAACCAAAATAATGATGGGTGTTCTTAAAAACAAGGTCTGCTCAAGAGCCAACCCCCTCTGATACCATTTTTTAATGAACCAACCCGGGTCAACCCTGAACCAGTTGCCTGATCCTATACGCGATAAGGCCCGAGAGGCGTTCCCGATCCTCCTAGGCTAGCGACAAGCACCAGGGCATAAATAGAAATAAATTGGGAACGATTTTTCCCAATGAAAATAAATAAAGTAGTGAAAAAAAGATAGAACAATTCATGAAAAATAAACAACACAAAAAAATGAATGAATGATCAAAAACAAAACACTAACCCGACCATGACCAAAACTCCTCGCAACCCCGAGAGTCACTCACAAAACTACAACCAACTCTAACCCACGACGAACTAGCTTGAATCATACTTGTGATAAAAAATAAAAACAAGAAAACACTATAGGCATGAGTATTAAAACATAGTAGGTATGCTTGACTAATTCTATTCCCAATGCACCTTTCATTAAATAAATAATTCACTAATTTCAAGTTTGAGCTATAATTTATAGAAATAGGTTTCCATAAATATTTTACTTGAAAACAAACCATGATCCATTTCCCTTATTTATTTTCAAAAATAAGTTTTTTTAATTAGTTCTAATAGAATTTTAAAATGGAAGGCGATTTTTTTTACATTTTCAAATTTTTACAAAGAGAAAAAATACTTTCATTTGAGAACTATTTTCAGAAAAATACTCAAAACCAGATCACCATTTTCCAAGAAAACATCACACAAAAATTAAAAATGGTAAGTAAAAAACAAGGGAAGTTTAGATACACATGCAAGTACAACATTCATCACTGCTAGAAACAGAGATCCAAAAATACATGGGTCGAACCTAAGAGCTCGTGAACAATCCATAACGTACTATACGTGTGACTCATCCTGAAGGTGTGCCTACCCTCAATGACGTTATAATTCCCAAATGCTCGGTGTTTCCCTTCCTGGCCTAACTAAGGGGCCTAATCCCATAGTAGAGAAAATTTTGTACTAAGGGCCACTAGCCAGTGTGTAATCTAAACTCTGGAATTAATCGTTCTCAGAAGATTCACTAACTATTCCAAGTTCTCATGTCAACACGTGTAGTAAAAAAGGGAATGAGTCAAAATTGTCAAACAAGCAACCACTCGCCATGCACGAACATAACATGCAACAACTCGCACAAACAATTTACATAGCAAGGTCACCCTTGAGTCACTCTAAATAGGGTTTTCAAAATAATTTATTTTTATTAAAGTGAAAAACGGGCCATAACCAACTTTAAATAAAAACATCATTTATCAAGAGAACCACAACACTTTCTCACACGTCAGAAGAAATCATTTATCATCAAACCATAACTACACTTGAAAATATGTGAATTATGTTCAAAGGAAAAACAGGCATTCATTCACAATTGTGCGTCAATTCACCAAGAAAATAATTCAAGTGTCATGTATAAAATAAATAGCTTCGTTTACGTAATGTATTTTTTTCAAAAATAATTATCAAATATTTTTTCTCATTTTTTGAAAATTAATGAAATATAAAGTAATTAATAAATTCTAGATTTAAAGGCGAGTGTAGTGGGAGACCTACATCAACTCGCAAACCAATCATGATGACGTGACATGCCTCGCACAGGCATGCAAGCATGTGAAAGCTGACGATCGTAGGATTGTGGAAAAATCTTGCTAACGCGCTGCAACCGCAAAGATAACTAAAATACATAAACATAGACTTAAAACAATCCAAACAAACAAACAATGCAAAAGAACCACCTAGACATGTTTTCAACAAACATCATGCACCATCTACATCATTTACTAAACCACTTTAAACTTCACAATGTGCTTAAAAAAACCACACCATGTCATAAAAAATCACTAATCATTTTAAAGATCCATCAGGCAATTTCAAGAAAACACTTAGAGTGCGCAACCTGAAAAATAATTCATGATACATTGAAATATACATTTGAAATCATGTGTGCCTCAACACATTTTGAAAACAAGACTCACATCATCCATATTATTTAATAAATAATTCAAAAGTTTATAAATATTCTTTGAGAAGTATACCACAACTTTACACACATGAAACTAACTCAAAACCCCTTAAAACCCCTCTTTTATAAAAAAATGCACACCAACACATTTCTAAAACGCAATTCTCAACCCTTTTAAAATTTAATAAACCAACTATGGGATTTAATAAAACACTATTTTATGACACAATGTGGACTCCATAACATATAAACATGCCATAAAATCAAATAAGTGAAGCAATTAATCAATTGATAAAAACAATATTTCACCAAACAAATAATTTAAATAATATTCTAATTTAATTAAATGTGAAAAGTAATTCATCAATTAATAATCAAACATGGAACCACCTACCTCAAACATTGACAGATCTTCTGAAAATGGTGTGAAACCTTATTCGCACCACAACCACACTTGCTGAAATCCAAAACCAACATACACAACAAGATCGAACACAAAAACAAATTATGATTTAACCCCAAACAATAAACCCTAAGATTAGAGAACACCAAAACAACAAAAACTTACCAAAAAGGGGGAGAATCGTCACCAAAATGGGAGTGCGCCGTCAAAACAACAAAAAAAGAAGGGTTGTGGTCAGTTGTCCGAAGGAAATGAAGGCCACCGCAGTGAGACGAGGCCGGATGGATGGGGAAATGGCTGGTGGAGACTCATCGCGGCTTGCTCAAAGGGAAAGGGGGTGGCTGGACATGAGGATATCGTGACTCTGGGGCAGTGTGCATAGAACAGGGGTGGCTGGGGGTTGCAGGTCGGCCGAATAGGAGAAGAGGTCGTCCAGTGGGCTTTTTGCGAGGTGGGGGCGCACCGGAGAGTGCGGGTAGGAGGTGGAGTAGCCAGAGGGAGGGCGTTGGTCAAACAGTAAGGGGAGGAGGGTACTCGGCCAGCTGGAGGGTGCTGGTGTGGGGAAGAGGTGTCGATGGTGCAGGCTGGGTGGATAGCACGACTGCAAGGTGAGGGTGCGGAGCGACATCATAGGGCACGTGGTCAAGGAAGCAGTCAGGAAGCTGGTCGTGGGTGCTGGGCGGACCGAGGGGGATGGCGTGTGGGGATGATGAGGGGTGAAGCAGCTTGGAATTAGGGTAATGGGGGGCAAGAAGGTCACGACGAGGAGAGAGAAGGGAGATGGATAGTGGAAAAAAGAAAAAAAAGAATAAATAAAGTAATGTAATGGAAGAAGAAAAATAAAATAAAAGCAAAGGAAAATAAAAAAATTAACTCACTAATGAATAAATATGATAAAAATAATAATAATAATAGTAAATCTCTGTTAATAATAACTTTAATAAAAATAAAATAATGATAAAAATAATTATTTTAATAATAGAAATTTCTTTAATAATAATAATAATTTTTTTTGGATCATTTTTTAACCACCATTTTCATTACTCATAAAACTTTAAGTTTTCCCCGCATGACAGGAAGATCGCACGGTGACCCGGGTGTCGCGGCATTATCCCTCAACCGAGTTCTACTCGAGCGCAGACGCTGCCAAACACATATGCATGCTTTTCTCAACGAAAATTCAAAGTTTTAAACATAGCTCACCCAAAACCCGACCCGAGTCATGACCAAAGAGAAATTTAAACTCGGGAGTGACACACCAGGTGTCCTATAGAAACCTAAGTGATCTAGTTATTTATTTTATAATTTTTTTAATATTCTTATTAAACCATTACAATGTTTAGTTATGAGCACTACTCGGATTACATGTAGACAGCGTTGGTGGTGGCCTACTGATATTTTTATCTCACACCATACTCAAGATGCCTTTGGTACCTAAGAATATTTTTTTTATAATGGTATTGATGAGGTCAAAGGCCCTGATATAGGTTGTTTACATGTTTACATAGTTGGAGCTTAGGATCAGAGGACCGACCATGCACTCAAGATGCTGGTGGAGTAGATTTGTGTTTTTTTGTACTTTTTTTATAACATGTTGGTATGAATGTTCCCCTATTCCTATTTTATTATCATAATTCCATGAATTATGTATTGACACTACCTTTGAGGATTTTTTTTAATATTTTTTCAGTTGTTCAGTTCTATTTACGCTTCCGCACTAGCTTACTTATTCTGTCTCTTTTTATATTCTGCTGCTACTGTGTATGTTTATTTTTGTTTCTTTTATACTAGTTTAACATGAGAGTATAGTCTCCACACTATACCACCTTTACACCCTCACTTCTTGTAACACCCCAAGCTTCCACGGTATGCTTCTCTTTGAATAATACAGTAGCATGTGTTGTACGCAACTTCGAGTTCTAACACACACCACAACCAATCAAACTAGCCGTTATGAATAGTAATACCCACTTTTTGAAATTTTATAAATTTTATATTTTAAAATGGACTTCAGTTTTTGATTCGGAATATCGAAATTAGCTTAGGATGAATTTTTGGTACTTTTCGGATAACTTTCATTTTTTGATGAATACTGAAAATTACTAAATTTTAATTAAAAACAACTTTTTTAATAGAAATAATTAATAGTAATAAATTATGAATTTGAGTGGTTTTAAAGTATATTTAGAATATATTTTTACCATTTAATACAGTTTTGGTCATTGGATGTAATTTCACATTTAAACCGGACATAAACAAGTGTCAATGTTTTGATAGTTATTATTTCTTAAAAACACGTTATTTTGTTTTGACATCAGGAATTAATTTTAAATTAATTTCTGCCACTTCTGTGTTTTGAATTTAGAAAAATGAAATCCATATTTAGAATCAGGAGGTCCAAATTGTGTAAATATTTAACTTTTATTTTTAGACATTTTGAATAATTACTTCGGTAAATATTTTATTTACCATGGTTAAAAGGTAAATCCAGTAAATAAGGGTAAAAAATAATATTATAATAACAATAAATTACCCTAAAATGTGTCCTAACCCTATTGGTTGATACATGTCCGACCATGGGCATCTTTGGGTCTATTTTGGGACCCCATGGATCCAATTGTAAGTGATAATGACACTTTATATTAATTAAGTTAAAGTAAATACAAAAATGACAAAAGCATATATCTTTTAAAAAAACAATTTTTACATAGAGTTATAAATGTTATATTTTCAATTATAAATATTCATTAGAAAGATAAAACGATTTCCTACATAATTTTATTTTATTTATAATTTTATACATTGAATAATTAAATTTATTTATGACACAATAATGATGTAGTATGTTCCTTATTAATGAAAGAATCAAATAATTAGTATTATAAATGTTAAAATAAATATAATTTGAATGTTTTGATGAAATACATGAATTTTATTGGTTAATATTAAATATTATTATTTATTAAATTAGTTTTATTCTAATTAAAAATGTTTTTATGACTTTTACAAAAATAAATTATTAAATAGTGTCAAAATTGACATAAATGATTTTTAAAACAAATATTATATTATTATTTGATATTCTATTTCTAAAAATATAAGGTTCAACCAAAGGTCTTATATAATTATAGGTTTATTATTAATGGACCACTTGGGGGTATCTTGGAATTTTATTGTAAGTTTATTAACTATATAATATAAAAATACAAAGTGACATGGTAAGTGTCAAACTACTTAACTAAAAGTTAAAACTAAAAGATAAGGTTAATAAAGTGACCCAAACCTATCTAAAACCTATTGGTTGAGTTTTTTTCGACCAATACCCACCTTATACTTTGAATTATCCACTTTGGAGCAATTATAAACTGAATATGAATTTATTATAAATTAATTTTTTAAGTTTTTCCTAAAGAGCCCCTCCTCCCCCTTATAAAAGGACACCACTTCTAACCAATTATTCACACCTTCAAAGCCTTTTGGCTCGGCCAAAATCTACCCAAATACCCTCTAAACTATCCTCCATTAATCATATAGGCCTTCCTTTTGTCATAAATCCAACCTAAGGATCCCTTTTTATCAAATCAAAAGGAAGAACCCGAAGAAGAGGTAATGTTTTCACCACCCTTTCTCAAGTTCCTTTCTTCTTCAACTTCTTCTTTCTTTGTTGTTTCTATTATAAAATAATAACTCAAGTATCTTCTATATACTATTATCTTATTATAAATATGGTACAACCATATTCAGTATTCTATCCATCCTTTGAATGACATGTCACCATACGTGCGTACGTATGACCTACTGTCTCCACGTCATGGTGTAATTGTTATTCAATACATTATTATTTGGATGGGTATAATACTGATGTGTAATTCATGTAAATAATAAATATAACAAGATAATGATTCTGTATATATTATATAACATCCAATTATATATTATTTTAATATCAAAATAATGATATTTTCGCCCATGCGTACGTACGGACTACCGTCTCCACGAACGCGATGAGATTCATTCCCCATCGTATCTATTAAAGACTAATTTTAATTTGATGATTAAAAATAATGTTTAAGGACTTGATATAATTCTGTATATGAATAAGATACAACCTATCCATAACAAACATGGCTTATGTAACAACACATATAAAAGAAAACAAGTAAGTTAACACCCGGAACGACGATAATACTAAGATATTATTAACAAAGCAATGTTAAAAGATCATATATGATATCATATTAATGTATATGATTCTTGTATAATTTAATAACCATTATTTCACCATTATACAATAGGTTAACCTACCATCAACCAATTAAAAGTACAAGGTAAGGGTTTATTTCACAATCTCTTCATTATCCGAGTTTGATTATACGTAATTATCTAATCGGACCTCTTTATCATCCACATCCATGTTTCTTAAAAATGTATTTCAAATCATTCTTACTATTTTACAGACTATGGGTTAAAGTCATTTATACCCCTTTTGACTTTTTATAATAATTTTATAAATGAATCTTTATGTTGTTTTCCAAACATGTTCATTTTTAATCTTTTCGACAGAATTAAGGTAAGAATGTCTTTTTTTAACATATACGGCGGGTGCAGCTATTTTCCGCCATTATAAAATCGTCGAAGCTTACCATACAAGCTTATAAGAATATTTTAAAATTAAATGTTTTCTTTTATAATTATGTGACTTTTAAATGATTTCAAAAAAATAGATATTTCTCTCAAATAGATTTGATTTCATCTCTGTCAACATCCTTAGATGGATTTTAAGTTTATTTGAAGTTGATTTATTATGATACAAAACTTCCATATTGTATTGAAGGTTTTGTGATATGTTTTAATGTGGATGTGTTATTTTTATACCATTCATGGTTTATGGAGAAATTATTGACATTTCGTATGCTAGTTTTAATACGAATGTTTATGTTATGTTTAAACCTATTCATATGACAAATGAATTAGACTTAATAACTGATGGGTGGAGCCCGCTATAGCTCTTCGATGCATCGGTAGGTCTCATGAGACAAAATAGTGTCTTGGAACAAGGCCTTGACAAAATCTTATTTGTAGTCTTGGCATGAGGCCTTGACTATGTGGTTATGATAGTCTCTCATTATGTATTACATCATTATGAAAGTGGTTATTGATATTTCATGTGGTTATTTTACGAGTAGAATATCCATGTGAATAATTAAATGTCATTATTTCATTTTATATTTGCCATATTATGCTGAAGTTCAAGTTTAAAAGGCTTTTTTTTAGTTATACATTGCCTTAAATGTTTATGCTTATTTATGAAAGTTTCTTCTATATTGTTATCCTTACTGAGCATCTGAGCTCACCCCTTTCAATGTTTTATTTTTTCCAGGATGTGATGAAGTAATTTATAAATGACTTGTAGGGATAGTATGAGGGGATATGAAGACAAGATGTTGTTGTAGTTTTCTTTTACTTTAATATGTAATGTAAGACTTATGAATATATCTAGTGTTTCCAATACTACTAAACTAATCGGCATTTCAAGACTTGATTTTTTGCGATCATGAAAATGTTATTTAATAATGAACTGACTCTAGGTGACTAGGGTCGGGGTGTTACACTGCTATTCAGCAGCCTCTGGTGTATGGGGAGGCATGCTTGAGGCCATGTGACCCATCAGTTCAGGGCACAGGTTAAGTGGACCCCAGGTTGGGATGTTACAAAGTGGTATAAGAGTGGTTCCTTTATTAATTTACTATTTTAAGACAATCTATTATAGATTTGGAAATTCATGTAACTTGGTCCCAATCCATGCTTGGCCGTCGCAAACCCATGTTCTAGGTAAATGCCATGTTTCCTAAATTATAATTTTTATTACTTTTTTCATATTATAATTGGTATCATTTCAAAATTGGGTGACACTCTTGATTTATGATGTTATCAATTTTGATATGTTTAAAATTATGACTTCTTCATTAAGGTTGATGAAATGAGGGATTTTCATTAGATCACGCATCATCCTAGGCACATTATGATTACTAGGCCATGCATTTTTCTATTCCTTGTTTATTTTCAGCATGCATTTTCTTATTTCATATTTATTATGACTTGATATGTATTTAATTGTGATGACACATCTTGTAGGGATTGGAAAACATAATTGATACTTAAAGTGCCTACCTTAACCTAACAGTTTTTTCCTGGATAGGTTAAATAAGACACATTAAGCATTCAATTATGGCATATTGATCTATAGATAACTGGTTGCATGAGATGAAATGTGTTATGGTGTGGGTTAAGTGGATTCCATATTTGGTTTATAAGGAGTATGGACCCTTATTGATTGGAAATGGAAATACATTTAATTCAACCATTTAAAGTGATTGAATATTTAAATAATCATATTTTTACAATGATAATGACCCTTAAATTCGAATGGAAATATCATATATATATATATATATCGGTGTGTGTGTGTGTAACATAGAGACTTAGAATTGAACTCGGCCTTAGTAGTGGGTAGTGGGTATCTCTTACGTTCTTATGACCTCTTTTTTTTTTTTTGTTCTACCATCTAGGCCTAGATTTTGAAGAAAACAAAGAGAAATGGTTGTTTCTATATGAAGGCTTTACTCTTATCGTAGTTTCTTAAATAAAATATTCTCAGTTTCTTAAATCTTTTCGGTGGAATTCATTTGGCATTGTAGTATTATGCCGCCAGGAAGTCCTCTGGTCGCACGCCCTGAAGGTGGTGATGACCATGTACCTGAGGTGGTGGGTCGTGAGCTGCTAGTGATTCCTCTTATAGAGACACATTTAGATACTCTTCTTGTTCCAAATATAAGCACTGAATCACAATTTTGAGATGGTTTTATTTGTATGTTGCAGTATATGCAAGGTGTAATTCAACCTGTACTGAGAATGGAAAAGTTGACTTACGAGTTTCAAAAGCAGCATCCTCCCACATTTTCAAGGGATAGAGAACCACATGATACATAGTTTTGGCTCAATTATATCTTGTATATATTTTATCATATGAAGAAACCTCTAGAGAAGAGGGTCAAGAAATAAGATTGTAATCTATGTGATTCATCCAAATGGTGGTGGGACATAATCACCTAGGTATATCAACATCATGACATGGTTTGGGAATATTTTCAGACCATTATCTATGACTACTTATTTACCCATACTCTGAGGGCTAATAGAGATAGATAATTCCGGAACCTATAGGAGGGGAGTATGTAGGTTATGGAATACTCTACCCATTTTACAGAACTGCAGTGATTCTCTCCTACTCTAGTTGCTGATGATCTGATGACTACCAAGCAATTCGAGGATGGGCTGGTATACGCCATTTTATTATAGGTCAACATGTTTAGGTTGACTATCATTTACGAAGTCATCAACCATTCCAAAATCACATATCAGAATTTGAGGGATATTAAAGGTGCGAGTTAGGGTGGTTTGACACCTAAAGCTTCTAGTAGTTCTTTTTCTAGGCGAAGGATATGTTTCAAGGATAATTGTTGGGTAGCAGCAGTCAGGCTCCTCACACAAATATTTTTCTTTTCTATCACCAGTGTGGGAAGCCTATACACATAGAGTCATAATGCTTAAACGATCTAGTAAAGTATAGAACTTGTAGCAGGATCGGCTGTCTCTATCATTTTTACAGGACTTTTTTTATAGTGCCTAGCGAGTGGGGGTCTCCACCTACTCCTTAGTCTGGTGTGGTCTAGTAGGATCATCTTAGGAAGGTATCTGGAATACCACCAACTGATCAGGATGAGGTGGCGGTCAAGGTAGAGGTATTCAGACCTATGATTCTCAGTGCCAGTAGAGCGGGCTTGCTCGAGGAAGTCAAACGGTGACTCAGGGTTGTGGTACAGGATAGTTTCATGCATCCCATCCTACACTGTAGGATCAGAATGGAAAACCTTCTACATTTCAAGGTATTATTCTAGTTACCTCCAATATAGTTTCTTCTTTGTTTGATATAGGTGTGTCTAACTCTGTTATATCTTATACTATCATGGGAAGTCTGGGGATTGATATTGGGAACTTTCATGGTGTTATGATGCTATACACACTATTAGGTATCTGATCAGAGGGTTTACGTCATTGTAAGTACTTACCCCTTGAGATAGGTGGTTACCTTTTTATATGAAATATCTATGTCCTATACATGAATGGTTTTTATGTAATCATCGGGATGGTCTGGTTAGTTCTCTATCGATACCAAATTTACTGTTATCGTTAAAGGGTGATTCTTACATCACTAGAGGGTATTGGACATGTTCATAACAGAGAATGGGATTTCAGTGATACATTAGTTGTAAATGATTAGAGGAGTTTGGTTAATGTGATAGTGTAGGTTTCCTATCTTTTCTTATATGACTAGGGGTAATAACCCATTTTTTTCTCCAGTAGTGGAGTGTTTCAAAGACCACTTTCCCGATGAATTAACTAGTCTACCTCTAGTGTGGTAGGTAGAGTTTACTATTGAGCTTGTTCCAGGAGCAGCACTAATGACCATTCCTCTTTATAGTATGGCACTTAAGGATCTTATTAAGACCAAGAAGTAGTTGGAGAATCTGGAGGCTAAAGATTTCATAAACCCAAGAACTTCTCCTTGGGGTTCACTAGTTATTTTTTCAAGATGGTGTATAATACCCTCATGTTCTATATGGATTACCAATGCTTGAATCAGCTCATTATAAAGAATCAGTATCCGCTACCTATAATATATGACCTCTTTGACTATATATAAGGAGAGAAAGTGTTTTAAAATATATATTTGAGGTTGGTCTATCATCAGGTGTGTTTCAGTAATTCAAACAAAACTCGCAATACTTCTAGAAGTAGATATGTTCTTTACTAGTACATGATTATTCTGTTTGGACACACGAATGCACATAGACTTTAAGGGTCTTATGAATCGGGTTTTCCACCCGTATCTAGTTTCATTTGTGGTTGTCTTTATTGATGATAACTTTTGGTATTCAAGTTCCATACATGACCATACAGTCCATCTAGTGATCATGATGAATATAATAAGATATAATTTTCTCTATGATGAGATCAATAAATGCCACTTATGGATCGACCAAGTCCGCTTTATAGTTTATATCATCTTAGAGTTATTTTTTTTAATAGAACAAAAGAAAGTGAGAGCTATAGTTTCTTGGGAGCATCCTAAGAAATTATTTTCCATCAAGATTTTCTTGGGTCTTTCCGAATATTACAGATGCTTCATCTAGGATTTATCACGCTTTGTAGCGCCAATTACATGATTGAAAAAGAATGGTGTGGAATTATTATTGTCAGAAGCTTATGAATAATCCTTTCAAGAGTTGAAGGGAAGATTAACTTTATCACCAATACTGATTCTTCTAAATCTATTTAGGTCATATATAGTCTACTATGATGTATTGGGTATTGGTCTTGGAGATGCTATAATGTAGGATGAGCGGTTCGTTGTGTACGGTTCTCTTAAGTTGAGGCCTCACGAGCAGAATTACCCAATTCATGATCTCGATCTCACTGCTATTGTACATTCCTTACACTATTAGAGAAACTTTCTACTTGGATAAAGTTTTTTGGTATTCACGTATCAAAAAATCCTTAAGTACATATTTACACAGAGGGATATAAATATTAGTTTGTGCAGTTGGTTTGAGTACCTACAGTGATTTGATTTTGAGCTTACCTATATGCCTGGTAAAGGGAATTTAGTGGCTGATTCTCTGATCTCGATGACTTAGACATAGGTGGTTCTAGAATCTAGTGGTTAATGGAAACTTTTGGCCTTATTATCATATATTTACATTGAGGTTTAGGAGGACCATGGTCATACTATCCTCTCATCCTTAGTAGTGATTTCTACTTTTTTGAATAGGTAAGAATAAGGAAGTTATTTGAATCAAAAGGCCTTTTCCTAAGGGAAATCATTTCAGATGATGATACATCTTCAGGTTGGACCATGGATGGTGATGATACTTTACTATTCCATGGGAATGTATGGGTCCCAAAAGAAATCAAGGAGTAGATGATGTAGGAATTACATTCCTCATCATGGGCAGCTCACCCCAGTGACACCAAAATGTATTGATATCTATGATGCCAATACTGTTGTCTTGGAAGGAAACGTGATATTTTCAGTTTCATCACTTTATGTTCCACTTATCACCAGGTGAAGGTGGAACATCAATGATTGATAGTGATTGTACAATCATTGTCCATTCTTGAGTGTAAATTGGATGATTTTTCAATAGACTTCGTGACTAGTCTACCCAGATCTCCTCATTTCAATTATACGATATGTGTTGTCATTGATCGCTTGATGAAGGTTTCACACTTTATACCCATGATAGAGACCTTCTCAGAATATGAGATAAAAAATTTGTACATCAAAGAGGTTGTATTTTATCATGGGGTTCATCATTCTATCATTTCAGATAGAGATTATTGTTTTATGTCCTGGTTCTGGTAGAGGTTTTAGAGGGCCTTAGGTGTGTATGTACTTTTAAGCACAACCTATCACACACAGACCCATGGAAAGATGGAGCATATTATTCAAGTGCTGTAAAACTTGCTTTGTGCATGTGTCCTTGACTTGGGGGGTTCTTGGGAGAACCTTATTCCTCTTGTAGAGCTTTCTTATAATAATAGATTTTAGTATACCATCGAGATGGCTCCATGTGAAGCGTTATATGGTAGGACGTTCTACTCACCTATGTTCTAGTTAGAGGTAGGGGAGGTAGTTGTGTTTATACCACCTCTCATCTAGAAGACTACAGAACAGGTCCAACTGATCAAAAAAGTGCATGTTGATAGCTCATTCCAAACAGTAGTCATATGCCAAAAGATGTCAGAGACCTCTCGAGTTTGAGGTTGGAGATTGGGTTTTCTTGCGAGTATCATCCAGGTTAGGGAATAGATGTATTCAGAATTAGGGTAAGCTCTCCCTAAGGTTTTTTGGACCCTTTGAGGTTTTGAAATAGATCCGAACAATAGCTTACCAATCTTTACTTCCTCAGAGATATCAGTAAATGCATGATGTCTTTCATATATCTTAGCTATATTTATGCTATCTAGACCCAAAAAATGTCTTCCATCCTGATAAATTTTAATTGGATATGGATGCTTCCTTTAAAGAGTATCTCATTTGAATTGTGGATCGCAGCATTAAGACAACTGAGGCAGGTTGGTTCCTCTATTACGAGTGTTATGGAATCACAGCTGAGTATAGGATGATACCAAGGTTTGGGAAGCTCGTATACAATCTCATTGGTAGGATTTATTCTCTGATGACACCTCTTTACCCTTAGAAGTTCAACTCGGGGACAAGTTACTTTAAGGAGGGGAGGTTATAACAACCCATATTTTCAACGAAGGTATGGATTTTTGGTTTATCAATTTAAATACCTTAAATGTACATAATATTTATTTCTAATCAAGTCACAGATTTTCCAGGATCATCTAGAGCTTGTTCTGAGCCCGAATTTCCAAAATGGGGAAAACATACTCAGCCGCAGGGTTTGTATAAAACTGTGGAACCTAGGGTGCATGACTATGCAGCTGATTGCAGATATGGGACAGATCCATACTACACAGTTTTCACATGGTTAGTCAAATTGTGTGCCTAACCATGTGGGGTTCCCTTCTCTATAGACAATCATGCATTGTTTTCACACATCTTGACTAACTGTGTGCATAACCACATGCTTTGATATTTTTGGTGAAAATCCATTTTCCCCCACTTAACTTATTAATCCTTTTCTGTTTTTCCTTTATCCCTCCAGCATCCATACAAGGTTCCTCTCCTCCTTTGAGCTCCAAAACACCCCAATATAGGTATTCATCTAGATTCATCGCACAATGTCTGTTTTTAGATCTGTCGAAAACTACAAATTTGTCTTGTTAAGATCCCTTAGTCTCTTAACACTAATCAAATTTTATCCTTCCATCCATCGTGCTATTTAGGTGTAGGGTCATTTTCCCTATTTTTAGGGAATTGGATTATTTATCATATCTCTTCCAACTTACTTCAAATTTGAGGCCGATATCGAGTGAGGTGTCATCTACAACCATCAGTTAGATGGTCACATTGTATTCCCTTTTAGTTTCATCCTTTCATAAATATTTTTGTTGTGTCATATGCCGGATTTTGTCAAGCATCCCATTTATGTTAATTTCTTTTTTTCTAATTGACCCTTTCACCAAGATACATGTTTATTGAATCTTTTTTAATGGTTTATAGGTCTATCATACCATATATGGTCACCCCATGGGTGTGCCAAGTAGAATTGGAAATTATGGACAATTGGTTCAAAATGCCCAGAACCCATAATGAGCTAATGAATTGGCTTTTTAAATGAATTTTTCCTTAAGACATGTGTATTATATGGAACCCAAAGGAACTCTTAGGTGTTTTCCCTCTTATATTGGAATTTCCTAAGTAGTATTTTGAGTTGTTTTCCATGTCGCACCAAATCCTTTTTTTGATATTTTCTAAAATCCACTTTAAGGGTAAGTGGTAACCATACATCATAAAATTCAAAAACTGCCCCACAATTACACAAAAACTCCAAATTCCAGAGACCCCACTTCTTCAAAACTGTGCCACCAACAGGGATATCAAATTCAAATTTCAAAAAAAAATAAACCAGTTATCATACCACGTACCACCAGCATGTGATATGAGATGGTCTGAAATCTATATCGAGAGGCATAAATGTTGATTTGGTCAACTACCATGATTCGAGGTGACGACATATCCCATCTCTGACATCATCGCTTCTCAGAACCACCACCTTCATCATCACAACTGTCATCGCCGAAACTTCCATCCCCAGCATCGCCAGCATCATCGCTTGACACCATCATCAAAGAAACATCACCATTGTCAACATCTTCCAAACATTATTTTGAGGTTTCAAAGGAAAAAAACCAGCAAACTATCAACATGGCTTGAGGAAGAAATCTCAAGAAAACCATCCAACACGCCTCGAGCCATGAACCACCATAACACCTGATCTGCGACGTCTTGAACCACAGCCTACCGTAAAGCGAACGACCTTATCCGTATCAACTAGAATGCCAATGAGCTTCATCGTCGTCCGTCGTCACCTTCACCATCGATGGTCCAGATCCAAAGCCATAGTCGGCAAACAAACAAAACAAACCCAAAAACCAAAACGAAGAAAGAAACTTCCCCAAATCAAGAAACAAACACTACAACTAAACCCCAGCACAAAAAAACATCAAGAAACAGTAGACAGGGGACTCGACCTAAAAAACCAAAGAAGAACCCAGCTCAAAGCCAGATCCAGATCCCCTCGCCACCATCCCAAATTCCCGTAGAGGCCATGCCCAACCATCCATTACACGCATTCAAGGATGGAGTAGCTCCCTCAACCTACAGAATCTGGGATTCGATCTCTGGACAACTGCGCCGCCGTGGAACCCTATCCATATAGTGTAATCGAGCAAGGAGGACGGAAAATCAAGAACATTGCCGAAGCGACCGAACCAAGGAAGATGCCATCGCGAACGGCGGACAAAGAGATGAATAACGGGGTCTGACCGGGATGAGAGAGGGAGGCAGCGACGGGAGAGAAACCCTAGCACTGTGATTCCCCTTACAGGCTCATCCCTATTTCCCATGTCACTTCCCAATTTGACCCCTTGATCATTATAAGTGAATTTTCCATATTTTGGTAAATTGAATGGGTTGTTTTAGATGAAATGGATAATGCATGATGGGTTTCCTTTCTTAAAATGAATCAGATAGTTTTAAATGGAATGAACCTAATGGATGGTTAGTCCATGCCCATTTTTATGATTAATAAAATGCTTCCTATAAATTTTAATGACTTAAATGGACTTGAACTTAGATAATGACATGCATAAGAGGCTATACCTTATGTATTATATTATGACTAATTATGAATCTTATGTATATAACGGATTTATATATAAGTTTTGTGATAGGTTGTGCCTTATTCCATATTATACAAATTAATATGCCTTTATAGAGGTTGTGTGTGATGGTAAGGGGTGTTGGGCATGGTGGATAATCACACTCCTTACATCGGGTGTGAAGTATGGTATCTCACACCAATGATATTATATGGGAATTGGGTTTTATTTTCCACATTCAATGATTTGAGTGATGATATGATGGATCACTCAACATCCAGAGCATTATTGCATGACATATCATTATTTTCTTAGGATGTAGGGAATGTACCCTTTGGCTTGAGCTTGTAGGATCATTAGACTGGTCATGCATATGTGAGTTATGCTCTGGTCTATCCAGCACTAGTATTCTAGATATATATCCATTAGGAGTATGCATACACTTAATTCATATAAGTGGATGAAATATAGAACTAAACTATATGCATTATTAATAATTATATATATATAGTGACATAATTAGAAACTTCTCCATATCATGGGCTAAAGAAGGTGTTGGATCGAAATGGATATGAGATGGAACAAATACAAGAGGGGTGAATTGTATATTAAAAAATCTATTAAAACCTTTAAGGAATAGTCTTATTTTAATACAACATAAACAAAAACAATTCACAAAGCCTCTTATAAAAGAAAACAAATTATTAGACTGACTCTTGATTTGATGATATTGTTATGATACCACAAGTTATGAAACAATTATATTCGAATTGGATACAAATATCAGAGTAATACAAAGTGTAAATGATTCTACCATATAGTGTATAGAACCAATACTAAAAAGTAAAATCTCCAATTAAAACAATTACAAAATAATAAAAATAGAAAGAAGAAATAAAAGGATTCTCTTTCTATTACAATAAGTAACGATAAAGTAAAAGGTATTACAATTATTTTATTCCAAAGAGTAGGGTATCATTTCACCTAGGATAATAGGTCTATCTTACCAACACCATTAAGTTCTCAATACAATGATTGGAACGTCTGTCTTTATATCCCTGCAAGCCCTCAATTTTACATGTAATCGGCACCTCAGTCTTTCAAACACTTGAAATCCCTCGATACAAAGATTGGTCGCACCGTCTACCTATCCCCGGTAGCCCTCGATCGTTATCACCTGATCGAATGCACAAAGAAAAACAAAGCACTTATTGAAATACAAAAACTAAGAATGATTCGTTCACATTTTGTAATTTCAATGATTTCATTCAAAGAATAGAGAAGGCACATAGTATCTCTCTAGAACTTGGAAGTAGCTAAATTTTTTGTCTCTGCTTCAAATGACCTCCTATTTATAGGCCTTAGGTTCTAACGGTCACATTTTCTCCAACGGTCATATTTATCTGGAAAACTCAGAGGGACTTGGAAATTTGGCATTGTAGTGTTCATATTGAAACAGAAAACACAACATCATTTTTATTAGTTTATAACAAACTCCACGACATCATTTTGGTTAAAACAATAGGTATTTGAAAATGATAACATGATTACGATTGATTTAAAACATGTGTTTTGAAAAATTAATAATACAATTCATGTGATAAAAGTAAAACATGAGTATGATTAATATTACTTAGTGAAAAATACTGATATGATGAAAACTGGGTATGATGTACAAAGTGCGTAAGATGAACATAGTTAGTACGATAAACAAATTAAGTATGA
Organism: Viscum album; assembly: GCA_963277665.1. NCBI lineage: Eukaryota > Viridiplantae > Streptophyta > Magnoliopsida > Santalales > Viscaceae > Viscum > Viscum album. The sequence continues at coordinate 875,332,441 of OY728153.1, read as the reverse complement.
TGGCCAGAGTCATTATGATAAATAGAGTGGGTATGATGGTCAGAGTGAGTATGATAACTAGAGAACTGCATTCAATGTAAACATTTTATTTTAGAATTGAGTATAAAGAGATTTGTGATTTCCAAAACAAAAGGCATAAAATTCAAAAAAGACTTTTGACTTAATAGCAGGTAGACTCACTAGGTGTACTATAGGAACTTGAGTGAGATGGTTATTTATTTTAATATTGTTTTGCAATTATTCTTATACCTGAACACTATTTAGTTATGAGCACTGGTCGGATTACTAGTAAACACTGTTGGTGGTGGCTTTCTGAGATTTTTATCTCAAACCCTACTCAGGATACCTTTGGTACCTGAGTAGATTATCTTTCCACACATATTGATAAGGGAAAAGGCCCTATTATATATTGTTGATATGTTTACATAGTTAGACCTTAGGAGCAGAGGACTGAGCATGCGCTCGAGAATCTAGCGGAGAAGCTTTTTGTTCTTTTTGTATTTTTTTTAGCATGTTCGTATTCATATTCCCTTATTCCCCTTTTATTATCTTCATTACATGCATTATGCATTGACACTAACTTTGAGAATTTTGTTATATGTGTTCAGTTGTTCAGTTTTATATATGCACCCACAATTTCTTACTTATTCTGTCTATTTTGATATCCTTATGCAACTGTGTATGTTTACTATTGTATCTGTCATGCTACTCTAACATGAGTGTATAGTCTCTCCATTGTTACAAATTTACACCCTCACTGCTAATCGATAACATATAGAATACGGGAAGGCGTGGTTGAGGCCATGGGACCCATTGGCTTGGGGCATGGCTTATGTGGACCCCAGGTCAAGACATTACATTATTCATTGAACATGTTTCAATTAATAAATGAAAAGCCTTTAATGAACTAACCTTTGGTTCAATATTGATTAAAACAATTTGGGAGAGAAGTTATAGTGGTTTGTTGCATCGCATGTAATAATCCTATTATATATGCATCTCATGCATATTTAAATATAATATATATATCCTATGTATATATATATTATTCATGCATCAAAAATATAATATCATATTATATATATATATATATATCATATGTACATGTATATCATGCATGTTCATTTTAGTTAACATCTAACAATATTTTATTTTCACTAAAATCATATAAGGCCATTATGTAAAACTTCAAAATTCTTTATGAATCCATCCAAACTCTTTTGGATATGGTTTCTTCAAATTCTCTTTATTTTGAATAAACATTTTGTCAAAAAAAATTATCTTTATACAGTGGCCAAACTATATGACCCTATGGGCCTTAGTTGAATTGAAAACAACTATGAAATCCATAATTCATAGATGTAAGAAAATAAAGGTATCTAATAAAGTATCATTACTACTCAACCTTATAAGGGGTCTGGTTTGATCTCCATAAAAAATACACATATCTTTATATGAACATGTACACCACAATATGTATCATATACATTGTATGTATAAATATGTAATCCATGTTTACATGACATTGAGTGACCACTATACATTAAAAATGTCAATATAGTATATCCAACTCATCTTTTATTTATTCTTTAAAGGATACTTCTAAGTCAAAGAATAAATCTCATGTCATTCATCTATCTAATAAGTACTTCATATGTCACTCATATAAGTAGTTGATCATATCAAATGTAACACTAATAAGCATGGCCAAGCATTTTCTTAGTCTAACTAAATCAAGGTCCTAATATTTATACTTGTCATATAAGTGGATAGATCGATCTTAGTTGTGCTCCAACCGATAATGTGATTAGCAACAAACCCAAAAACCTCTGTATTATCTAATTTATTTTAAAACTTGTGTAATTAGGGTATCAAAGTATGAAGGTTTTCATGTTAAGTATCTCACCAACATTAGGTAAGAAGGGTTTATAATAAGCATACTCCCATAAGTATACTGATAGATGTGTCACATTCTATGGGATATACTTTATATGATCAATCCAAGTAATAATTCTATACGTATTACCTCATGAGTCAATTATGTATATCTCATATAGAAATAATTATTAAAAATACAAAATTCCATTCATGTTAACCATATCATATCATTATAACCAATAAAACTCTATAAGTATAATTGGTAAGGGATTACTCATAGTCATACACTTAGGGGATATTATCATTCAACCATTCATGTAAAATAATTTTCAACACACATGAATGAATGAAAAATAAATATTTCTTTATTAATGTCATGAACCGTCCCCTGGGGCCCATGCTGTGACTACCCCAAACCCGCCTTCCATAGGATAGGGGCTAGCGACTAGAAACGAAAGGTGTGTTCCCTAAAACTGGGAAGGCATTACCTTTATAACCTGAAAACACACACAACCAAGAACACAAAAAGATACGAACACAAGTAAAATGTATAGCAAACAGGGTTTGTATAGAAAGAAAAAGGGGCTGGAATACAATCCCAACTATAAGGTACATGTAAACTGAAAGTACAAGTAAATATGTAAACAGCTCCAGTGAACACCCGCCAAGGATCCTACCTGAAGGGTAGGTATAGCTCTAGAATAGTCATCCCAGCGGTATGCCTCGTCTATTGTCCAGCTCCGAACTACCTCCAGTCCAGGTACCCTCGTCTTCCATCAACGATGTCAATCATCTTCACCAAACAAAACAAGGTGCGGGCGTAGCCTGTGCAGGGGTGAGTATAATGATACTCAGTAGGGACCCCGAGACCCTTGAAGGTCTCACAAAATCCACAAATGTTAAACCAAAAAGCAGGAAAACAATTGAAAACCCTACTTAGGTATATTCCTATACATATACCTAAGTTGTCGAGTAAAACCATCTCAATCATGAGGAAACACAAGGCCCAACTCAAAATCCCAAAGCTCAGCCGTCCCATGAAGGAAAGAATACCACGAAGGAAACACCAAAGGGGTAAGTACCACAAAGGTAACTCCACACATAAGAATACCACAAAGGTATCGCCACTAAGGTATGCACCACTAAGATACGCCACACAGAAGATTACCACAAAGGTATCACCACAAAGGTATGCACCACTATGGTACGCCACATAGAATATTACCACAAAGGTATCACAACGAAGGTATGCACCACTAAGGTACTCCACACAGAATATTACCACAAAGGTAAAGACTCAGCTCACACTGGGTATAACCTAGTTATAGTAACAAATATGATTAGATGTAACTACTGAATCATCTTACACTGTTGAGATGTAGACCCATGTAGGATCCTAAATCATCATACCCACGTAGGATCCTAGATCATCAGACCCACATAGGATCCTAGTATAGAAAACCCACATAGGATCCTAGAGTAGTCCCACGTAGATTCCTAGAGTGGATCCAAGAGGGATACTAGAACACATACCCAAGTAGGATCTAAAAACACAGACCCATATAGGATCTCTTTTTCGTGATACAACTAGTTACAGGGTTCCCGCACTAAGCTCACTTGATTCCGGGAGATTTTTCTACTCAATCCATAGGTTGATACTCCAACTAGAACTAAATACCATGAATATGTATTCCAAAGGACCGCAACATAAAAGGGTTCTCAACATAACAGACGGTGTGTCAATCGGACTCCCGGTCTGTAAGTTATTGGCCTTTTAGTCCCGAGGGCCCGGTTAGATTCTTGTTCGATCCAACCTGGTTGTACCCCAAATTTATCCAAAACTCATGTGGGGTATACCAAATGGATTGTCTCGATCCAAGGTTTTTGGTGCCGTAGACAGTTTTTCAAATGGATGCTCATAACTCAAGTTATAAACGAAAGAGTGAAAAGTGGTCGAACCTGGTCCGGGTCCGATCTGACCCGACCCCACCCGGCCTGGGCTGACCCGACCCAGTTTGGGTTGACCCGGCCCAACCCAGGCCATGCCTAGCCCACCGGCGCAACCCGCGGTGGATGGCCAGCCCTCCTCCATGGCACGGTCGCGCACCGTGCCACCACTGGTGGCTGGATACTATTCGGCCGACCTCCTTCACTGTTGCGGCCTTGTGCCGCATCTCCTGCACACCAGCGGCACGGACATGTGTCGCCACCTCCCCTTCACTCGGTCGGCCATGCGTTGGCCTCCACCTCTGCTCTGCCACAGTTGATGGGCCACGGCTCTCCTCTGGCAGATCAGTTATGCCGCCGCCGTCTTCGCTGCTGGCTGGTGTGCTGACTAGTGTGTCAGCTGCCGCTCTCGCGAAGAACGCATCAAAAACTAGAAAGGTTCTAGAGTGGTCTTGATATGTTAGTTTGGCCTGCACCCACCATGTTAGAGTGGTAGTAGACGGCTCATGGGGATAGATTCAACGTAAAAGAAAATTAACAAAGATTAATCAAATCACACCCCTACATTGTCGTTCATCGGAGGAGTTGAGAGGTAGAAGATGAAGTTGTTGAAGAACGTCGGTGTTTTTTTCTTTCTCAAAGCGCTTGCAATCCGGGCTCGGGTTTGGTTCCTCATTCTTCGTTGGAGAGTGCTTTCTTTATTGGAGGAAGAGTTTCTCCAAAGTTCTCCCCCTTGCCAACAATTTCCTCCAGGAAATGAGGATCCAACAAATTAAAATAGGTATCTCAAATTAATTTACATTGTCACAATTAAAGTTGGAACAATTAAATGGAACAATTAATTAATTAGAGATTTGAGAGGTTTTCCCCCATTAAGAGGGGTTCGGGTGGTCCCCACCACCATGAATTTAAATTGGGAGGTTTTTCTAGCTCGGGTGGTCCCCACCTCCATAATTTCGAAAGAGAGGTTTCAAAGAAAACTAAAATGTTAATTACTTTATTTTTCTTCATCCACAAACAAGTGAAAAACTATCTTCCACCCTCGACCTACTACGGTCGAGGTGAAGGTCTCTTTAAGCGAATATCGGCACTGCGAGTTCAACGGTGTCCTCAGATTTCAATTCCGAGCATCGGTTCAAAAGTTACAAAATGACACTATTGAGTTTACGGAACATACCTGAAAATAAAGATTAGAAATTATTTTTGGGCATACCTGGCCTCGTAACCACACGCCATCAATTTTCTCAGACTCATAATATTCCCATATAATTAAAATAAATAAATGGAAAAATATGGGTCTTTACATTCTCCCCACCTCAGGGCTTTGCATCCCCGAAAGCCACATCACAGAAACTAGGAAAACAAGTGGGGGTACTAAGCACAAATATGAGCCTCCCTCTCCCACGTGATCTCCCGGAGGTTCATGTGCTGCCAATGCACGCATACCAAAGGTAACGACCACCCACGAAGGACACACTCCTGTCGATCCTCAATCTCCACTATAACCTTCGTAAATGTATCTCCATCGTCGATGTCCATCTCACCCCAGTCAATGATGTGTGAAGGGTCGTGCACATATCTCCTCAGCTGGGATATGTGGAAGATGTCGTGCACCCAATGAAACTGAGGTGGAATTGATAAGTGATAAGCCACCTCGCCATCTCGGCTGAGGACCTGAACGGGTCCGATGAACCTCGGAGTTAATTTGTCGCCCTGACCAAATCTATGCAAACCTCGTCGAGGTGAGACCCGTAGGAAGACATGGTCTCCATACACAAACTCTATAAGTCTCCTTATTCTATTGGCATAAGACTTCTACCTACTCTGTGTAGTCTTCATCTGCTCCTGGATGATCTTCACCTTCTTCGTGGTAGCACATACCATATCTGGTCTCATGAGTGTTGACTCCCCTGGGTCAGTCTAGCACAAAGGCGATCTGCAAGGTCGGCCGTAAAATGCCTCGAAAGGTGTCATCCCAATGGTATAGTGATAGTTGTTGTTGTATAAAAACTCCAAAAAGGGAAATTGATCCTTCTAGTTGCGACTGAAGTCGAGGACGCAAGCACGCAACATGTCCTCAAGGGTCGGAATGGTCCACTCAGTCTGGCCATCTGTCTGAGGATGGAAGGTGGTGCTCAAACAAAGATACATCCTGAAAGCCTCCCGCAACACCTTCCATAGCCAGGAAGTGAAATCTGCATCATGATCGGAGACAATCGTCAAGGTTAATCCATGTAGCCTCAAAATCTCCTGCACATAGAGGCATCCCAAGCTCTCTACTAAACCCTGCTCTCTGATCGGTAGGAAGTGGGCCGACTTGGTGAGTCGGTCGTTGATCACCCAGATGGAATCATGGCCCCTGTATGTACATGGAAGTCCTGTCATGAAGTCCATGGATATCCCATACTACTTCCACTCTGGGATCTCTAAAGGCTGAGCTAAGCCTAATGGTACCTGATTCTCTGCCTTCACTTTCTATCAAGTGAGGCACTGAGAGACAAACTCTACTACTGCTTTATTTATTCCCATCCACCAGTGCTATTATTGGAGGTCTTGGTACATCTTCACCACTCCTATATGTACCACTAGAGGGGATGTGTGGAACTCCCTCAGTACTTCCCCCCGAAGCGACACTGGTACCATAGTACATCCTTTGAAGAGGATGATGTGCTCCCTACCTTCAGAAAATCCATTGGGTGCATGTCCTATGGATATTTGATCTCATCGAGTCTCACTATCAGTGTCCCCACGTTTCTCCTCCCTAAATCACTGAAGAAGTGGGGGAGTGACTGTAAGAGAATAATGAAAATATGCCCCATATCGATCCACAAAGGATATCTGCAAAGTGGCCAGTTTCCCCGTCACCTCACCTAGAAACTGTATACCATATCTCCTACTGAGAGAATCTGCTACAATGTTCCCCTTCCAAGGAGTATATACTATCTTGAACTCATAGTCCTGGAGGAACTCAATCCAACGATGTTGTCTTAGGTTTAGGTCCTTCTAAGAGAAGATATAACTGAGACTCTTGTGATCAGAGTAGACTTCAAAATGTTTGCCCATCAAGTATTGTTGCCATGTCTTCAAGGCGAAGACCACTGCTATTAACTCCAAGTCATGGGTAGCATAGTTCTGCTTGTGTTGTCTCAATTATTGAGAACCATATGCGATAACTGCTTGCTCCTTCATCAAGACACATCCGAGCCTGGTCCCTGATGCATCACAATAGACTACATACCCAACACCCTCCTCTAGAATCCTCAAGATGGGGGCACTAGTCGGCCTCTGCCTCAGCTCCTGAAAACTCCACTGGAATTTCTCTGACCACACGAAGGGTTACCCATTCTTAGTCAACACAGATAAAGGTAGTAAAACTCTAGAGAAAACTATCACAAATCTCTTGTAGTATCCGGCCAAACCCAGGAATCTTCATACCTCCGTCACACTCCTGGGTGGCTCCCAAGTAAGTAATGCCTCAATTTTCACTGGATCCACCGCAACTCCAGCCTCCGAGATGAAATGTCCCAGAAATTGAACCTCTCGAATCTAGAACCGGCACTTCAAGAGCTTACCATAAATCTGGTGCTCTCAGAGTGTGTCTAGAACTATCTGCAAATGATAGGCGTTCTCCTCCTCAGTAGCCAAGTAGATCAGAATATCGTCGATGATGACTACTACAAAGAGATCAAGGTATGGATAAAAGATCATGTTCATGAGTCCCATGAACACTTCTAGAGTATTTATTACTCCAAATATCATGACCAGAAACTCAAAATGGCCGTACCGACATCTGAAAGTCGTCTTCTACACATCTGCATCTCGTACACTGAGCTGGTGATAGCCTGATATGAGGTCTATCTTCGAGAACCACTGTGCTCCCTTCAGATGATCAAATACATCTTCAATCCTTGGGAGTGGGTACTTATTCTTCACGATCACCTAATTTAGGATTCTATAGTCAACACAAAGTCTCAAGCTCCCATCCGCATTTTTGGCAAACAAAATCGGGGTTGCCTAAGGAGAAACATGGGGCCAGATGAGCCTCTTCCCCTATAAGTCCTCTAGTTGTACCCGTAGCTCATGAAGCTCCCCGGGAGCCACCCAATACGCTGGTGTAGATATCGGTGTCGTCCTAGGGTACAAGTCATTGTAAAAGTCTACCTCTTTGCGAGGAGGTAGACCCGGAACATCATCAAGAAAGAAATCTGTGTACTATTCCACCACTACAGGATAGCTCATACTCTCCACATCAACCAATCCAAGGGTAAAGCTAGACAACTGATGAGTGATTGGATGCACCCTCCTCTGGTTAATTTCATCATGTGCTGTGAAGGCTCTCTTCTCTCTGGTGAAGGTAAACATAGTCCCATCCGTGCGGACACACCGCACTTTGCGCCTAATATAGTCAATTTGAGCATGGAATGTAGATAACCATTCCATACCCAAGATGATGTCGTAAGGCCTCGACTACACTACTAGGAGATCCCAGCTAAAGCTCTCACCTCCTAGAGTAACCTCACATTGCCAGAACTATTGTGTAATCGTTGAATCCACTCCTATAGGAGTCTCTAACCATAATTATCGAGCCAAAAACTCCACCAGAATCTCAGAGATCCGAACGAGGGCAGTGGAAATAAAATAATTACTGGCATATATGTCTATAAGTACTAAATATAAGGTAGAGTAGACACAGATCGTACCTCATATCATCTCCGGAGCACCGTGGTCGTAGGTCTCAGCTTCCTGGAGCTGAGATCGTCCCTATCCACCTACTCCCTCTGGTCGGGGTGGACCACCTGGTGGTGGTGGCGATAACACCTCGAATCGTCACCCACCGCTAGCAGCACAACCATCTCCTCTGCCACATCTGCCTCCTTGTTCGAACCTATGTCTCTGCCTAGGCGGTCCTTCAACCGTCTTCTGATCATCCATATGGCAGGTCGAGAAATCACGAGCCATGTGACCCTACCCGGCGCATGCGTAACACTGCCTGATCCTCGCATAATTGGATCTGTCTCCAGTTCCCCTCACAACCGACCCTGAATCCTGCGATCGTTCACCTGTGGGTCTATTCCTCTTGGACCTTTGTGACATCTGTCTGCTGCCAGCTGTAGAAGACTCCACTACGTGACGCCTGATGGTAGGTCTCGCTTCTGGTGACTACTCAGCAAGAAAACTCTCCACTAAGAGGGCTCACTCTAACACCCCCACATGCATCGGGATGTTGAGAGAAATCATCAAAGCCCTGATCTCCTGCCTGTGTCCATGGTCGAAGGTCTGGGCCCTGAATAATGGGTCCCGCACCATATTAGTGGAGTAGCATGAGAGGTTAGTGAACCTCACTGAGTACTGATCCACAGTCATGTTTCCCTGCTACAGATGAAGAAGCTCCTATATGCGCACTGTGTGAAGGGTTGTTGGGAAAAACTCTGCCTGAAATAGGCTCTCAAAGTCTACACAGAAAAGTGTCACCTCGTCATGAACCTGGAGCATCAAGTTCCACCATCTTCCTGTTGCTGCCTGTATAAGACTGGTGGAAAGTGTCACAATGTGATCAGCTGGTGTCCCTACCAGTCAGAAGACTCTCAACACGACCTCCAACCAATCCTTAGCCACCTGTGGGTCCATCTCACCCCTGAACCTGGGTGTCCTATGGTGCTGAAACTCGTGCAATGCACTCAAGTGGTGTTCACCCTCTCCTATTGGGGTTGGTGACATCGGTGGCCCAATGGGTAATGGTACTGGTGGTGCCTCCATTGGTGCCTCTACTGATAAAGGGACCTACACCGAGGCCTCGTCGCTCAGTGGGCTATCATCACATACTATACCCGAAACCCTGGATAACTGTCTACGTGGAGGAATCCTAAAAAGAAACAGGTTTGCCACGATCAATAAGTTATACCTGGTGAGCTGACTCAAAGAGATCACAATGAAAACTTTTCAAAACACACACGCAATCAGTTTTTTTGTGCACTGAGTCAGAAATCAGAAGTCAAGGTCCTAGTGTATGGATACATTGGCCGCCACACCAACACTGGATTCCCTAAATTGATAACCATACTCATAACACTTAACACTATTTTCATTGAAAGATCAGAGTCCAATTTTCTACGGTAGAACCAACTCCTCTTATACCAATTTGTCATGACCCATCCCCTAGGGCCCATGTCATGACTACCCCTAGCCCGCCTTCCATAGGCCAGGGGCTGGAGACTAGCATCGAAAGCCGTATTACCTAAAAATGGTAAGGCATTGCCTTTATAACTTGTAAACATACACAACCAAGCACACAGTAAGAAACGAACACAAGTAAAATGTATAGTAAATAGGGTGTGTATAGAAAGAAAACGGGGATGGAATACAAGCCCAACTGTAAGGTACATGTAAACTGAAAGTACAAGTAAATATGTAAATATCTCTAGTGAGCACCCACCAAGGATCCTACCTGAAGGGTTGGTACAACTCTCAAAAGGTCATCCCAGCGGTACACCTCATCTAATGTCCACCTCTGAACTACCTCCAGTCCTGGTTCCCTCTTCCTCTATCAGCGTTGTTCGTCGTCTACACCAAACACAACAAGGTGCGGGTGTAGCCCATGTAGGGGTGAGTATAACGATACTCAGTATGGATCCTGAGACCCTCAAAGGTCTCACAAAATCCACAAAGGCTAAACCACAAATCATGAAAACAACTGAAAACCCTACTTAGCTATATGCCCATACATATACCTAAGTTGTTAAGTAAACCCATCTCAATCATGAGGAAACACAAGGCCCAACTCAAAAGCCCAAAGCTCAGTTGTCCCACGAAGGAAAGAATGCCATGAAGGAAACACCACAAGGGTAAGTACCACAAAGGTAACTCCACACAGAAGAATACCACAAAGGCATCTACATGAAGGTATGCACCACTAAGGCACGCCACACATAATATTACCACAAAGGTATCACCACGAAGGTATGCACCACTAAGGTACGCCACACAGAAGATTACCACAAAGTTATAACCACAAAGGTATGAACCACTAAGGTATGCCACACAGAATATTACCACAAAGGTAAAGACTCAATTCACACCAGGTATAACTTAGGTATGGTAGAAAAGATGATTAGATGTAACTACTGAATCATCTTAAACTATTGAGAGGCAGACCCACGTAGGATCCTAAATCATCAGACCCACGTAGCATCCTAGATCATCTGACCCACATAAGATCCTAGTATAGCAGACCCACATAGGATCCTAGAGTAGTCCCATCTAGATTCCTAGAGAGGATCCAAGAGGGATACTGGAACACAGACCCATTTAGGATCCCAAAACATAGACCCAAATAGGATTCCTTTCTCATGATACAGCCAGCTACAGGGTTTCTGCATTAAGCTCGCTTGATTCCGGGAGGGTATGCTCCTCAAGCCACAGGTTGATAATCCAACTACCATGAATCCCATAAAGAAGTATCTTAAAGGACATCTATGTAAAAGGGGTCTCAACGCAATAGAGGGTGCATCAATCAGACGCTTGGTCTGTAAGTTATTGGCCTTTCTGTCCCGAGGGCCCGGTTGGATTCATGTTCAATAAAACCCAGTCGTACCCTAACTTTATCCAAAACACAAGTGTGGTATACCAAAATGACTGTCTCGATCCAAGGTTTCTGGCACCACAGATGATTCATCAAACGCACGCCCGTAGATCAAGTTATAACCGAAAGAGTGAAAAGGTGTTGAACCTGGTCCAGGTCCGATCTGACCCGGTCGGACCGACCCAACTCGACCCAAGTCCGAACATGGGTCCAACCCAACCCACTGGGTTACATGAAGCCTGAGATGGGCGGCCCATGGATGGTCGGACGACCAGTCCTCCTCTGCGGCGCGGTCGCGCGTCACACCACCACCGGTGGCCGGCGGCGAGTCGGCCGCCCTCCTTCATCACAGTGGCCTTGTGTCGTGACTCCTGCATGCCGGTAGCACAAACTCACACTGTCGCCTCCCCTTTGCGTGTCCAGCCGTGCATTGGTTGTTGCCTCTGCTTCATTGTGTCTAACGGGCCGCGACCCTCCTCTGGTGGCGCGGTTGTGCCGCCACCATCTTCGCGGTCGGCCGGTGTGCCGGCCGTCGATCCCTAGCCCTACTGGCACCAGTCACCGGCACCAGTCTCCGTCCTCCTCCATCACGAAAACTCAACAAAAACCACAATGGTTGCGGAGTGGTCGGGACATGTTCGTTTGGCCTACACCCTCCACATTAGAGCGGTAGCAGGTGGCTCATGGGGAGAGATTTAATGTAAAATAAAATAAATGAATATTAATCAAATCACACCCCTACCTTGTCATTTTTTTGAGGAGTCGAGAGGTAGAAGATAAATTCGTTGATGAACTTCGTCATTTGTTTCTTCTGCAAAGCACTTTTGATCTGGGCTGAGGGTCGATTACTCATTCTTCGTTGGAGAGGGAATTCTTCGTTGGAGGAAGAGTTTATCCAAAGTTCAATCATTTTCTAATGATTTCCTCTTGGAAATGAGGACCCAAAAAATTAAAATAGGATTATCAAATTAATTTATGTTGGCACAATTAAAGTTGGCACAATTAAATGGAACAATTAATTAATTGGAGTTTTTAGAGGTTTTCCCACATTAAGAGGAGTTTGGGTGGTCCCCACCCCCATGAATTTAAACTGGGAGGTTTTTCTAGCTCGGGTGGTCCCCACCTCCATAATTTCAAAAGAGAGGTTTAAAAGAAAAATAAAATATTAATTATTTTATTTTCCTTCTTCCATGAAAAAGTGAAAAACTATATTCCACCCTCAACCTATTGTGGTCAAGGTGAAGGCCTCTTTAAGCGAATATTGGCGCTGCGAGTTCAACAGTGTCCTGGGATTTCAATTTCGAGCATTGGTTCAAAAGTTACAAAATGCCACTATTTCATTTACTAAATGTACCCGAAAATAAAGTTTATAAATTCATTCCAGGAACACCGGGACTCAAAATCATGCACCGTCAATTTTTGCGGACTCATAATATTCCCATATAATTAAAAAAATTACATTGAAAAATCCAGGTCTTTACAATTATACAAACTGGTTACATTTTACAACCATTAAAACAAATTTCTCATGTGTATTACACCTAGATATTATACCTGAGCCTCATTTGGTTGTTGTGGTAATGGGTTTTTCAATAAATTTACTACATTATCTTCTATAACCACCAAACTGAGCTTTTCCCATCTACACCTTCACAAAATTAAGTGTCAGGATTTCATTTTTGATAACTAGTATTTCATCTACAGACAATATCTAAGATACTACTACACTTCCACTAACCTAATTATATATATAAGAACCATTCTTGATCTTTATGTAACAAAACTATTTGATTTCATCATCAAACCAGATATTCCAACTCTAATAACCTTGGCTCAGTATATCAATGGACCTTCGCAACTTGCAAACCTTAAGAGACTCATTTATAACTTCAAAACCCTTAGGTCATATCATATACACATCCTGAGATAAATTTCCATTAATTAAATAGGTTTTGACATCTATTTGATATATCTCATAATCAAAATGACCTGTTATGGATAAAAAAAATATAAATGGACATTATCATTGAAATATGTGAAAAGGTCTCCACATAGTCAATATCATGCACATTTGTTAACCCTTTTCTATCAAGAATGATTTAAAGGTATAAAATATATCATCTATATGAGTTTTCTTATGGAAAAATCTCTTTCACCATATGGTTATGACCCCTTTAGATGTATCCAAAAATATTTCAAATTGGTTTGTGTACAAGGAGTCTATCTCAGATTCCATAACTTTTAACCATCTATCGGAATCAAAACTCTTAATGGACTCATGGTGGGAAGTAAGTGAATCTTTTATGAATATTAATTAATCATCATTGCCCATGAGAAATCCAAATCTGTCAAGTTCCTAATGAATCCTACCAGACCTTTGAGGTTCTTTTGTAACTTGAGTCATCTCTTTTCTATAAATCTTTATAGAACCGAATCAACTTCCATATCAAGTACATTTCCTATTTTTTGGTCTTGAATATATCTAATTTCAACTTTCCTCCCACTGACAACTCAACTCATGTGTTAATTTATAAGTAAAACACCATGTCAGACCCCAAACACTTTGTTTTCAGTTAGGTTATAGAAATAATACCTTATAGTTTCTTTGGGATACTTTAAAAATAAGAACATATCATATTTAGAGTCAATATTATCAGAATACAAATATTTTATATATGATTCAAAACACCAAATATTCATAAAATATATATTGATACATTTACAAGTCTATATATCATATATTGTATTTATCACTACTTTATACAAAACATATTTTATTAAGAATACAATAGCTTCTAGAACTTAACCACATATTGAAATACAAAGGTCACATAAACTCATCATTTATAAAACCATATATAACAAGGTATGATTCCTCCTTTAAAACAAACCATTCTAATATGTTTTTCCAGGATGAGTTCATTGTGAAATAATTCCACAATATTTTAGAGGAGTTATGAATTTATAGATTAAGTATTCACCACCTCAATCTGATTGGAGAGTCTTAATACCCTATCCTAGTTGACCCGTTACTTTATTTTAAAACTATTAGAACTTTTCAAAAGTTTCGCACTTGTGTTTCATCAGAAAAACATAACCATACCAACTAAATTCATCATTAAAAGTAACAATGTACCTATAAAACCACCTTATTAGTACTCATTAGTTCATATACATCACTATATATGAGATCCAATAGTCCATTAGCACTATCACCTTGTATCCTAAAATTTTACTTTGTCATTTTTCCTTGTAAAAAATATTTTCATGGGTTAAAAAATTCATAATCGAATGATTCCAACAATCCATCTCTATGGATTCTTGGAATGTATTGCTCGTTTATATTTATGAGTCAAAAATTCTCAAGGTAAGTAGGATTATAATTAACATTGATCTTATTATCTTAAATTTTATAAATATAAATACCCATATTTAGAATATGAAAACCATTAATTATATTCTCAACATCATAAAATATTTCATTCTTATATATATTATAACTCTTGTTCTTAATAATGAATGAAAATACCATATTTTAAAAATAAGATATAGAAATCAAATTAATTTTTTATGGTGAAAACATAATAATATTTTTTTCAATTCTATGAATAATACCCTAGATTGAATTAGATCATAAGTATTGAATTATAAGGCATAAAATTGTGATCCATTACAAAAACAAATATCTATTTCACCCTTTATCAATTCCATACTATCTCTAATTCTGGTGTTTAATAGCACAAATGTATGACACACACTCGGTATCTAATACCCATGAGTCATAGATGGTGGAATTGATCTCTATAACATTCACATTTGATTACTATGGATGTTTCTCCTTGATAATGCTTCTCAATCCAAGATAACAATATTTAACTATTTTATAGGCCATGCAAATTAGTGATCTCAATATGATTGTTCATAAAAAATTATAATTTTTATTCATAAAAGGGGTCCCCAAAAGGACCAAACAGGGAGAAGGCAACCCGTATTATGGGGGCCGGAAGTAATGGAGGCCAAGGGAATCACCCTGAATAAGATTCACCCCCTCCATTTTAAGTTGGGACAAATTAGAAATACATGACACCCGAGTGCCAAGAATGCAAGGGAGGCCATGTAATCTTCCACTTTGTTCCCCTTGCGCCACGTATGAAAAATTCTAACGTTGTTGTTGAGGAGTTTCTTTCACTATCTAATTGAATAAGTGATTGACCAGGGAGTGTTTCCTTTCCCATGAAGAGTGTCATGAATAATAATAGAATCTGTTTCTAGGTGGTCGATGGAAATTCCCTTTTGGATGCATAAGGATTGGCCTGTAAGCACCGCCAATGCTTCCTCCTAGATAGAGGATCCACTGCCATAATGAACTATGAAGGCCAACACAAGACTCCCTTTGAAGTCCCGGATAACGGCTCCTCCTCGCATGTTACCCAATACAAAGAAGCCATTGGTATTGAGCTTGAGACTGTCACTAGGAGGAATCCAATGAATCCACCTCCCCTGCTCCTCCTCACCATTCTTGGTGACCCTCCTTAGGGAACCATGCAGCGCACGAAGAGATGGTGTCTCCCTCCCGATGCCCGCATTTTCAATCAAGTCCATCAGGATACATCGGGTAATTTCCACCACAGATCTACCTATGGGGATGTTCCCCTCATATCTGGACTGGTTCCTGGAATTCCATAAGCACCAACAGTCCGCATTAAAGATGATGTCTCACACCTCTCATGCCTCCACTAACCCGCTGGCCTCCTGGAACCAATTCTCCATAAACATATCAAAGTTAATCCATTAGGAAAGGAATATTTTGGTTACTTCAAAGAAACTCCAGACATGTCGAGCCCATTCTCCCTTAAAGAAGATGTGATTCATGCTCTCTTCACTTTTATTATCACAGCATTGGAAACAAGATGCTAGACTGATTCCAAACCATTTAATGTGATCGTCAGAAGGGATAGCCTTATTACGAATCCTCCATGTGAAAAAATTGAGTTTAGCCAAAATCGTTTTAAACCAGGCCATACTATTCCACCTATCATGTTGCCCTTGTAAAATGTTCCTCCTACGGAAATATTTTGAGTTGAACCTACCTGAGGTGGAAGGTGTATAGACGCAACTGTCATGCTCATAGTTAATAACCATAGATTCAAAAACATCTTAATGGGGATCATCCAGGACCATCTTGAAAAATAGGAGATACGAGCTAGCCTCCCTAAATGAGATAGTGGGGGCCGGACATCCCAGATAGCCTAGCACCCTACCCGCCCAATTGTGATTCCAATAAAGGATTCTTCCTTCCCCGATAATCCATTGAGAGAACGGTAGAAGAGTCATGATAATGTTAAACACTGAGGACCATAATGTCGACCCCCTGGCCGAACCAGAAGCCGCATCATTCCTATATCTTTGAGACATCTACTTCCCCCACAAGGATCATTCCTCTATGGTCTCCCATGAAAGATTCACATGCATGAAATGGATCGTGTCCGCTAGACTCCTGAAATTAATTCCCCCGTCATAGATGGGTCGAGCCATCTTTCCCTACGACACCCACTATCTCTTCCCCTCGCTTGATGTATCCCAAATGAAGCACGCAAGAATCCTATTGATGAACCTTATAAACCCCTTTGGAACACAGGTAGAGGCCAAAGCATGCACCAGGATTACTAAGAACACACTATTCACCAGGGTGATCCATCCTCTGAAGGAAAGAAAGTGATTTTTCCAATTCAAAATAAAATCTGAAATCCTATTCACCACCTTGTCGAAGTCCCTGTTCCGCAGCCTTCATGGAGAAACAAGGGTGCTGAGGTACTCCATGGGAAAGTAGCCTCTCCCAATTCCTATCATGTTTCCCATCCTGGACCCCCTGCTCAGGTTTCATGAGATAGGAACAAAGAAACTACTCTTCTCCCTATTAATTATTTGTCCACTCTATAAGCAGTAATCCACAAGGATCCTATTCAGAACCAATAGGGACCTCTAACCAGCATTCATGGAAACTATCGAGTCATCAGCAAACATCAAATGTGACTCTGGGGGGAGATTGTACTTTCTTTGGTATGGTATAATGGCCCCTTCACAAACTCCTTTATTGATCAATATACTCAGAGTGTATTGCATGATGATAAATAAACTCGGGGATAGAAGATCACCTTGCTGAAGTCCATGAATAGCTTTGAAGAAGCCATGAGTTCTCCCCACAAATTACACAACCATCCACAGTGAACATACACACCTGAAAATAATATCACAGGCCTAATTAGATACTCCAAACATCACGAGGACTCTGTTAATGAATCCTCATTCCATTCTGTCATATTCCTTATTCATTTCCAGCTTAATAGCCACATTGAAGCCACGAGATGGGGTATTAAGATCTCTCAACATCTCATGTGTCATCACCACGGCTCCCTGAATCGATCGATCTTTGACGAAGCCATGCCGCTCCATGGCTATCCACCGAGGAATGAAGCTCGACAACCTCCTATTGATGATACTCGATATGACCTTATAGGGTAAGTTACACATTCTCATGGGCCGGTAGTGGGTGAGGGAGGATGTATCTTTGGTCTCTGTTAGGAGAACCAGAGTGGTCGTAGACACTATTTATGGGAGGTCGCCCCCTCGGAAGAAATCCCGTATGGAACAAATAAGGTCGCATTTAACCTCCTCCCATGATCCTCTATAAAAAGAGCATGGGGAACTATCAGGACCTGCCACACTATCAAGATTCAGGTTCCACATGGCCATATGCACCTCCCCTTCATCTGGAATGTCTTCTAGCGCAATATTCTCCTTCGCAGAGATAGTATTCAAGATCCCCTCCCAAAGAACAACCTCCCCAAAAGGGTACCCTTGAGGCATGTTCGCATTTTTTCACCGCAAGGAGATATTTAATGAAAGAGCATGCCAAGCCCCCAACCACCTCTGTATCATCAGAAAACGATCCATCCTCCAATGCAAGGTTTGATTTCAAAACAACCCTCCTCTCCCTTATAGATGCATGAAAGTATGCAGTTTTCTTATCTCCTTCCTTCAACCATTTGACCCTAGAATGTTCCCTCGACTGTTGCTCCTGAGATAGAACCATATCTGATATAAAACTCTTCAACTCTACAAGTTCTGAAAAAATTCCCATCGTCTCATCTCTCCATTAAACTGGCCTCCAGGCTCTAGATGTCATGTTTGATAACCACCAGCTCTTGATCTAGTGGGGAAGAGACCTAGCCCAAACCAATAGTTCATGCTTTAAATGCCTCAACTTAGAGTAGATATACACCCATGAGTGGCCCCAAGGGGGCTCGTTCTATATCCTCTTCACCATGTGGTGATATTCTGGGTTTCTCTCCCACTGGCTAGAGAACATTAAATTCTCTTGCGAGACTTCTGCCCTGCATAGTGATAATAGGAGTGGCGAATGGTCATAAATACTTCATGTCAGGTGGTTAACCTTAGAGTTTGGATAACTGGAGATGGCATGGACATTGGAAATTCACCGATCAAGTCTACTCCAACATTGACTCTTGCCCCTTCTATTGTTGCACCAGGTAAAAGGATCACCAGATTAGCTCAGGTCTATTAACCCCTTCCCTGCCATGAACTGAAAAAAGGACGTACTTTCCCACCTCGAGAAGTCACCCCTCCCCTTCCACTCGTCTGGTTGTTTTATGATGTTGAAATCCCCTTCCACCACCGAAGGATGAACCCTTGGGTCGAACCTGTTAAGCTCCAACCACAGAACCACCCTCCTTTGGGCGTCACAGCTTCCATAAATAAAGTATATATACAGATCTTCTCTGCCGCTCAACACCTTCATCATGATATGTTCTTCCCTAGCCTGAATCAGATCCACTGAAACTTCCCTCTTCTATAATAACCATATGTGGTTGTTAGTCGGGTCTGCATGCATGGATTCATGCATTTCGAGCTTACGAGTGAACTCTTGGATCTTGGAAATGTTCTGCTTGTGCTTGATAATCGCCACCATATTTACTTTGTGGTTCCTAGATTCCGAGGATTTAAAATTTGTTTTCACCCCTACCAAGATTCCTCGGGAATTCCAGATCATGATAGGAAACATTAAAACAACATTTTCCTGGCTTTGTCCCAAGGCACTATGGTCGATTCAGTTGGAAAATAATGGATCTCCCTTCCCTATAGTTTCTTTTTCATCTGTCAGGTGCACACTCCGATACTTGAGCTTGACAAGACTGAGGATGGAATTTGTGGACATAGTGGATCCTTTTTGGAGATCCCACTCACCGCCTTATGATCCAACTGGTTCGGATACACATCCCCCACATAGCCCCAGTCCTCAGGGAGATCTGTTGCATCATATCCTCCTCTTCTAGCTGAAGAACAAGCCTTCGTCAGATGATCTCTGGGGGAGTTATCTCGATCACTTGGAGCACTATAGGCCAGCAGCCTAGGACCTACCTGGAACTCCACCAGTATAGGGAATTACCCTTAGACTCATTCCTCCTTGAGGAGAGGATCATCACATGTACTGGAAGCCTTGATTGCACCCGGAAACCGCAAGATAGGGGTATCCAAAATGGCCTTGGGAACCCTCAGCTGGAAATCCAACACCCCACCTTTCAAATTCAACTACCAAGGATATATCTGCTAATCTAGACCAGACATGGGATCATGTGGGATGCTTTGAGGAGAAAACAGAGCCAAATCCCATCTTGAAGAGCCTACCGAGCACTCGGAAGACGATCCTAGCGCCATGCATGTAGAGAAGGCTGGGGGCAGCCAGCGGGTCCAGAGATCATATGAGAACCTGAGGATGAGGACAAACCTTGGAGAGATAGATAGGGAGAGATGAGAGACTTAGGGCCAATGGAAGCTCGATGATACCCTCCAGGGTGTCGTTTCTGGAAATTCTGAAGTGAGTGACCCTACAATAGGCAGGACAGACAGCACCTGGGGAACACTGGGTACACTAAATCCTGGTCATAGACCACGGAATCCGGCACTTGTAGGTTGATCTTCTCCGAAACTGGTAGGGAGAGGTCCAGGTCCACACAGATCCATGCCACCAAGGTCTCCTCGCCGCAGCAAGTGCACTCATCAGAGAAAAGAAATCCCCCAAAATCATCCTCGATGGACTTCAAAAAAGCACCACTACTACAACTTGGCCTTTTATCAGAACTAAAAACTGGCATTAACAGCACTTTTTAGCACTGATAAAGGGGTGCCTTTATCAGTGCTACCTTGAGCGCTGATAATAGGGACCTTTATTAGTTCTCTTTTGGCGTTGTTAAATTTATCCTTTATCAGCACTCAAAAAAGCGCTAATAAAGGAACCTTCCCTTGCACCTGCACATCCAGCACCTGTACAAACCAGCATACCTACACAAACCAGTATACTTGCACAAAAAAGCACCCGCACACAATATTTTTACAAACAATGCTATATAGATTTACTTAACATCATGAATACAAAAAAACACACTACTATATACGTCTCAAACAATGTTTAAATGGTTACAATTACAATTATCCAACAATAATTATAAACATTAATGTTTCATCCTTTGATATCTATGATCCTCTCTCAAAAATTGTCGTCCACGGTATTTGTTACCGAACAAAGCATCTGAACTCAAGGAAAAAAAATCACCTATATAAGAAAACAAATATTATGTTAGTAATACAATAATGAAATAAATTAAAACATTAATATGAAAGAATACATTAATATGGAAATTTGAAACTAAAATATGAAAATGATAAACTCAAATGTTTTCATTCTGATAACAATAAAAGGGAATAATGTAAAATCAATATGTTTTTGGATGATTTATCACATTTAATAAATATTGATTCTTTATCTAATGAAAAGATTTATCGGTCACACCGTGCATCATATTGAGGTGCGATCGATTCTTACACATCAAAAATGACTCATGGATCGTTTTCCTAAAGTATCAAAACAATCGGAACACATTTGATCAGTTTTCCGTATGTTACTTCTGTTGTTTTCTAAAGTTTATGTCAATTTGAAACTGATATCAGACGCTTTTAGAAATACCAGTCACACCGTGCATCGGATTGATGTGGGGTAGATTATTACACATCAAAAATGACTCATGGATCGTTGTCCTAAAATATCAAAACAATATGAACACGTTTTCTTGGTATTCCGTATGTTAGTAGTGTTGTTTTCTAAAGTTAATGTCAATTTAAAACTGATATCAGACACTTTTAGCCATACCGGTCACATCGTGTGTCACATTGAGGTGCGGTAGATTTGTACACATTAAAAATTACTCATGGATTGTTTTCCTAAAATATCAAAACAATCTGAACGTGTTTTATTGGTATTCCATATGTCAGTAGTGTTGTTTTCTAAAGTTAATGTCAATTTGAAACTGATATCAAACACTTTTATCCATAACGGTCACACTGTGCATCATATTGAGGTACGGTCGATTCATACACATCATAAATGACTCATGGATCGTTTTACTAAAGTATCAAAACAATCTGAATGTGTTTGATCATTTTTCCATATGTCAGTAGTGTTGTTTTCTAAAGTTTATGTTAATTTGAAACTGATACCAGACACTTTTATCCATATCAGTCACACTGTGTGTCGTATTGAGGTTCAGTCGATTCTTACACATCACAAATGACTAATGGATCATTTTCCTAAAATATCAAAACAATATGAATGCATTTTCTCCTTTTTCCGTATGTCAGTAGTGTTGTTTTCTAAAGTTTATGTCAATTTCAAACTGATATCAGACACTTTTAGCCATACCAGTCACACTGTGAATCGGATTGAGTTTCGGTAGATTATTACACGTCAAAAATGACTCATGGATCGTATTCCTAAAGTATCAAAGCAATATGAATGTGTTTTCTTGGTTTTCTATATGTTACTTGTGTTGTTTTCTAAAGTTAATGTCAATTTGAAACTGATATCAGACACTTTTAGCCATACCGGTCACACCGTGTGTTGAATTGAGGTGCGGTCAATTCATACACATCACAAATGACTCATGGATATTTTTCCTAAAATATCAAAACAATCTGAATGCATTTTCTCAGTTTGTCGTATGTTAGTAGTGTTGTTTTCTAAAGTTTATGTCAATTTCAAACTGATATCAGACACTTTTAGCTATATCGGTCACACCGTGCATTGGATTGAGTTGCGGTCAATTCATACACATCAAAAATGACTCATGGATAGTTTTCCTAAAGTATCAAAACAATCAGAATGCGTTTTCTTGGTTTTCAATATGTTACTTGTGTTGTTTTCTAAAGTTAATGTCAATTTGAAATTGGTATCAGACACTTTTAGCCATACCGGTCACACCGTGCATCAGATTGAGGTGCAGTTGATTCTTACACATCACAAATGACTCATGGATTGTTGTCTTAAAATATCAAAACAATAAAAACGTGTTTGCTCTGTTTTCTATATGTCAGTAGTGTTGTTTTCTAAAGTTTATGTCAATTTCAAACTGATATCAGACACTTTTAGCCATACCAGTCACACCGTGCATCGGATGGAATTTACGTCGATTCATAAACATCAAAAATGTCTCATGGATCGATTTCCTAAAGTATCAAAACAATCCGAACATGTTTTCTCGGTTTTCGGTATGTTACTTGTGTTGTTTTCTAAAGTTTATGTCAAATTGAAACTGATATCAGACACTTTTAGCCATACCGGTCACACCGTGCATTGGATTGAAGTGAAGTCAATTCATACACGTCACTAATGACTCATGGATCATTTTCCTAAAATATCAAAATAATCTGAACACATATTCTTGGTATTATGTATGTCAGTAGTGTTGTTTTCTAAAGTTAATATCAATTTAAAACTGATATCAGACACTTTTAGCCATACCGGTCACACCGTGCATCAGATTGAGGTGCGGTCGATTTTTACACGTCAAAAGGACTCATGGATCATTGTCTTAATGTTTCAAAACAATCCGAATGTGTTTTCTTGGTTTTCCATATGTCAGTAGTGTTGTTTTCTAAATTTTATGTCAATTTCAAACTGATATCAGACACTTTTATCCATATCGGTCACACCGTGCGTCGGATTGACTTGCGGTTAATTCTTACACTTCCAAAATGACTCATGGATCATTTTACTAACGTATCAAAACAATCGGAATGCATTTGATCAGTTTTCCGTTTGTTACTTATTTTGTTTTCTAAAGTTTATGTCAATTTAAAACTCATATCAGACTATTTTAGCCATACCAGTCACACCGTGCGTCGGATTGAGGTGAGGTCGATTCGTACACATGAAAAATTACTCATGGATCATTTTCCTAAAATATAAAAACAATCCGAACACGTTTTCTCAGTATTCCGTATGTCAGTAGTGTTGTTTTCTAAAGTTAATGTCAATTTAAAACTGATATCAGACACTTTTAGCCGTACCGGTCACATCGTGAGTCGGATTGAGGTGAGGTCGATTCTTACACGTAAAAAATGACTCATGTATCGTTTTCATAAAATATATAAACAATCCAAATGCATTTTCTTGGTATTATGTATGTCAATATTGTTGTTTTATAAAGTTAATGTAAATTTGAAACTGATATCAGACACTTTTTGCCATACTGGTCACACCGTGCGTTGGATTGAGGTGCGGTCAATTCGTACATGTCAAAAATGAAGCATGGATCATTTTCCTAAAGTATCAAAACATTCCTAATGCGTTTTCTTGGTTTTTCATATGTCAGTAGTTCATAAGAGTCTATCATTAAGTTATTCTTTACTAGAAACTCAAATCATTTCTAAAACCATTCTTCATAATCTAAGGATATGAAACATAATAAAGGGTGATCATAGATACTCAATAAGTGTAAACAAGGGAGATATCAATGATAATATAAAGATAACATAAGTAGTAGGAATTCACCTTCATTTTCCTATTTGTTTACATTCTTCCATTAGGTACGTTGCCCATTCGTTTCTAAACACATCTATATCATCTTCTGAATAGGAGTTTTTGCGACAGTCATATTAGTACTGAAAAAATATAAATACATAAAGGATTAATAATTATTTTAAATTAAGTAGTAATTATTTTAAAAAATACCTCTTCAAGGATGCTATTTTGTTCATGAAATATGATCTCTTTCATAAATTTACAAACATAATAACTGCAGTCCTTGTTGTTTGTTTGTTTCGAACACTACAGAAACATCAAGAAAAATAATTAATCTGTTTTGATATGTATTTGTACAGTGAAGTATAATTATATATACCCTGATACTTCTCCATTTTTAGATCTTGTACGCTTTGTCGTCCTTAGGCCCTGGATTCATTCCATCCTTTAGATGATATTCATACACCATCCTATCATAAAAGAATCCTTATTAAATAATAATATAAATTATATAACTAGATATTTAGTTCTATAATGTTAGATATAGTGTATTACGAATTGAAAATCGCCATCATGTGTGGTTGGTTTGTTGGATTTCCAGGTAGTGAATCTAGAAAATAAATATTTGGAGTATCCAAATTGACTGCAATGAGCATCCAATATTGCTTAAAAACACAAAAAAGAATAATTACTGATAAAAATGAAAATATAATTGATATGATTAAAATGTAGAGTTTTACCCCTGCAACGTTGTTATTAAAAAGAGTATGTTAGTCGTAATTTTGTATTGAAACGTTCTGAGAAGGCTTGACATTAATTCATCCTGAAAATTGTTTTTCATATATACGCCTGTGAAAAATATGAAATATATTTAGCCATAATTATCATAGTATATCAACTTCTATAAAATAAAATCATGAAAACATACCTCATGTATACATTTATAACTGAGGCGCCTAGCCAGTCGTATGTGATTATTTCAGCTACAACGTCATCACTAACGAAATCTAATGTTTCCTCTCCATACATATCTTTTTCACAAACAATTGTGTGACTCCTTCCGCCTTTCATTTTCATATCCACATGAGTTTGAAAAGATATTAAATGTGGATATAGAATGGGCGGGGTGAAGGTGCTCTCATTAGATCGTTTTGATTAGTTGGTTGAACCTTTTGAGCTGCTCTTTCGTTTTAGCTCCTCCATTTTGTCCTTCTGTAATAACATTCATCAGTTCACCACTTTTCTAAATTAATGTTAAAGGTTCTGCTTGAAAATGAATTGGAAATGAATTCCTCCTAGTCGACATGTTTTTTTACAAGATTCAATGGCCATGCAACGAATGTTCCAACAAATTTTTCCACCATATGAATGTCGTCATTGTCATTTGGCACGGGTATCTCAGCACTCGAATCATGAGATACATTAATCAACACTTTGACATGACCAGTTGAAAGTGGTCTGGAGTGTAGCATGTCATTCTTCATATTGAACACCTTATCCCTCGCTACAAGGCGATGGGTGGGAGTTGAAAAATATAAATCACAGTCATTTTCACCCTGTAGAATATCATTACAAGAAAGGTATCAGTGTCTATGTGATTCACCTTTAACAGAAACAAATATTAGAACATTTATTCGGTTAAATAAAGTCTTTGAGGGGAATGGCTCACCTCAAGGCTGGTGGGGGTGGGGGGGATCTTCTCACGTAGGTTGTTCTTGAGTTTTTTGTTCTCTTCACCTCTCCACCATCAAAGTTGCTATCAACTCTCCCTGAATTTTGATTCTTTCTTCAAGGTTAGTTACTCTATCTCTCATCATTTTCATTTCTTTAGTTTGTTCATCATCTTGTTTTTTTTCTGAAAATACTTCAGGGGTGTCACCCCAAAACCCATACCTCTGATGCGGCCATATTGTTCTGGCTATTTCAAGGTCGTTGAAAGTATGTCCACATCCGGTGCGGGTGTTGTTGATTCCTGTGACTATGACAAATAGAAAATATAGGAAAATAAGTAATCATTGTTATATAATAGGGATTTAAATCAAAACAAATTTATATTATGTCATACTTACACATGTTTCCCACACTTTTTGTGTGTTTTTATCTACCAGTTTCCCCTCTTTATTAACATGAGGCTCCTTCCAAAGCACATGGCGTGGGATGGAAGTGGCTTGGGATTTTGATTCATCAATCTGTATATAAACATAGAAACATGGTTACAGTGTTGTTTTATGTCACATAAAAGTATTACAGTACTTTTAAAATACGTACCAATTGTTTTTCAATTGAAGCGTACCCCAGCCTTGCTTTACGGTAGGGGTATGCTGGTTTTGCTACCCGTTCTTTATTTTCAGCACTTAGTTGTTGTTTCATAAATAAAAAACTGTCAATCAAAGGGATGAATACAAGAAACGTTAAATAATGTGAAACCAAACACAATGTACTTGAAAATTCTGATCCACATGACGGTTGAAAAATGCATCCCACGCTCCTTGTGATATCAAGTGTGCATAAAGATGAGGTGGGTGCGGCTTGATTTTCCCTTCAGCATCTTTCAAGTGATGTTTCGTTAAAATGGTGTGAAACCCTCTATAAACCCTTCCTTCCAATCTTAATACATATTCTTTGTGCGAGACATCTACTATAAATGCACTCTACAAGATATGATGAAGAATTAGTCAATATTTCAGTATTTTATTTTATTTTATTTTAATAAATTAAATAAACTATGTCGTAATGTTACTATAATATCTTCCCACATTAATGTTTTCAACCCACTGACAACTTGGTGCGATGAATCTCCATCAATCGGCACGCGTTGCCGAGTGACGATTCCAATGTAGCTACTAAACATGGATTTGTTGGGGTTTACATGCTGGCCTCACTTATTCCATCCCACCTCATATTTGATGCCTTTTTCTTTTTCCATAAGGATTTTGGATAAAACTGTCAAACTATGGTGCACCTGTTTTTTTGTGCCATCGGGGTTTCATTGCGTACCATTTCCTTAGTTTCTATATCATCATTATGTTCCTCTGAAGCACTAGCATCGACACTGGGACCAGTAGCAATAGGTTGAGAAACCTATTGTACCTCAGCAGTGGGAATAGCTGCAATAGGTAGAGAGACCTGTTGTACCTCAGCAGTGGGACCAACTACAACAAGTTGAGAGACTTGTTGTGTCTCGGGATTGGGTGTATCAGTAGGTGCAGAAGTCATTATCTGCAGAAGTGGTTTAACATTTAATTTAGATCACATAAAAGCAGCAGCGAAAAGATAATAACATAATTTAACACAATCTATATTACAATAAAAAAAATAACATGATTATTGAACTCTCTTTTTTTAAGGATGAAGGGATTTGACCCCTCTATTGACTATCCATATACCTTCATTGTGGTCTCCTCTGACATAAAAAACGTCATCTACATTGGGACCACTGCAAAATGATTGCGAAGTCCCAAAGAAAGGGGCATCCTTCGTTGAATTTTCATCTGAAACTTCAGCTGTCTTGGTCGATAACAGAACAATTGACCAGTTTCGGTTTTCAGGATCTAGAACATAAAATACTTGCACTGCCTGTGATGCCATTATAAATGGATCGTCTTTCTCTCCTTCCTTACTGAAATCAACTTTCACGAATCCCAATTTATCTATTTTAACAGCACTCCTATTATCTACCCACTTGCATTGAAAAATCGGAACTTGGAATTCTGTATAATCCAACTCCCATATTTGTTTGATGATGCCAAAGTATGATATATTTTCATAAATTGGATTTCAGTCCTTAGCATCGGAAACATGCATTACTTCAGCCAAAAGTGTAACCCTGCTATTCTGCATGGTACAATCTACATCATGTTCATTAGTATAAAATGTATAACCATTAATTACATAATCATTGTAAGATAATACATACACAATTGGTCCTCCGGCTAGCCATTGAAGTCATTCTAAAATGGACTCTGGATTTTATTCTGACTTCTTAAAAATATGGTCCTGAAACCATCCTATAAATTGTCAATTATGTGTATCTGATATCCATTTTCCATCCCTGGATGGATTCGAATGCCTAAGAATTTCTTTTTGGATTTCAACATATGGGTCAACATTGAAACTGTTATGAAAAACATAAAGGTGGGCCTGCTCCTGATCTGTAATATTGATTGTGACAACCTGTCTTCCAGAAATTCCTTCACCCTCAAGCCGCCCAGTGTGAAAAGATTTCAGTAGGCCAATGATTTCCACACCAGATAGGTATTCGGTACAGAATTCAATGGCTTCCTCAACAATATATCGCTCTACAATAAAACCCTCTGGTCGACTTCGATTTTTGACATACCCTTTCAAAATCTTCATATATCGTTCAATGGGGTACATCCATCTGTAATGTACAGGACCACATATTTGAATCTATCTCACCAAGTGGACTATCAAATGAACCATCATATCAAAAAATGAAGGCGGGAAGAACATTTCTAATTCACATAATATGACGACAATTTCTCTTTCCATAGTTGGCAATTTCGCCGGGTCTATAACTTTGATACATATTGCTTTGAAGAAGAAACACATTTTCATTAATGTATGGAGGACATTCTTGGGAAAAATACAATGTAAAGAAATAGGAATGAGATCTTGCATCAAAACATGGCAGTCATGTGATTTCAGACCTTTTAACTTCAAGTTGCTCATTGACAGGAGGTTCCTGATATTTAATGAATACCCCTCTAGAACCTTTACACCATTCAAGAAGTTGCAAAACTGATATCTCTCCTATCTGGAATGAGTGTAAGCAGTAGGAGGAATAAATGTTCATTTTTCACCCTTCATTGGTGCCAACTCTTCTCATATTCCCATATCAACCATGTCCAACCTAGCCTTAATTCCATCTTTTGTTTTTCTAGATTTATTTAGCAACATACCGATAAAACTATCAAATACATTTTTTTCTACATGCATAACATCAAGAAAATGTCTGACATACAGACAATTCCAGTATTGTAATTCAAAAAAAACTGATCTCTTTTTCCAACCGATTTTCATACGGTTTTTTGAAGTCGGTTTACCAAAAGTGGTGTCCACATTTTTAACTTTCTCAAAAAATTGATCACCTGTTAGTGGAGACGGTGTTGTACATTCTTCTGAACTTCCATCGAATGATGTTGTCCAAGAATAGTACTTTTCTCGTCGGGGTAGAAATCTGTGATGTCCTTGAAACACGGTTTTCGATGAATGTTTCAACCTAATTGATTGTGTACCTTGTTCGCAAACAGGACACCCTTGAGTTCCTTTAATGCTATATCCTGACAAATTTCCATAAGCAAGGAGGTCATTTATCGTCCCATACAACATGGCTCTCAAAGTGAAATCTTCCTTTCTATAAGCATCATACAATGTAACACCTGAATCCCACAATAATTTCAAATCTTTGATCAATGGAGCTAAATAAACATCAATATCATTACCCAGTTGTTTTGGTCCTGATATAAGCATAGATAACATGATGTATTTTCATTTCATGCATAACCACGGTGGTAAGTTATAATTTATCAACATAATCGGCCATGTACTGTGATTGTTGCTTTGAAAACCAAAAGGATTCACTCCATCTATAGATAACGCAAGACGAAGGTTTCTCGACTCGTTCCCAAATTCAGGATACTCATGATCAATTCTCTTCCACTGAGGAGAGTCTTCTAGGTGACGTAGTATCCCATCTTTAATTCTTGTATCTGCATGCCATGTCAATTGTCCTGCAGTCTCCTCACTTCCATATAGGCGCCTAAACCTTGGAATGATTGGAAAATACCATAAAACTTTAGTAGGACTGGATTCATCTTTATTGTATCGAGAAGCACCACACTTTGGGCATTCTTTAAGTGATTTTTGGTCCTTGAGAAATAGTATACAGTCATTCAAGAAGTCATGTATTCTTCCATAGATCATACCCATCGAGCATAGCATTCATTTGGCGTCGTATGTTTGGATCGAGAACTCATTATCTTCTGGGAACATGTCATTCAGGAGAGAAAGTAGTTTCATAAAACTGGTTTCACTCCACCCATTGTATGCTTTCTAATTATACAGCTTCAGTATGGCTGACAATGCTGTATATTTAGTGAAACTAGCATACAATGGCATCTTTGCACAACTTTTTAACTTCTCAAACAATTTTGGGAAATCATGAAGTTTATCTTAGATGGTCCTTGTAATTTCCTCAATACGATATTCATCATCATTCACATCTGTAATCACATCCTCCATGCGGTCATCTTCATTGTTCATGTTTGTAATCATATCAGATGATCCATAAAACGCAGTGTTATCCCAGCCACTACCTACATTCGTTGTTTCCCCGTGTTTATTCCAACATGTATAACTCTGATCTATTCCATGACAGATCAAGTGTTCTTCCAACTCCTCTGGACTAATTTGTTTTGAATAACAACAACATAAACACGAAAAAAGGATTTGAGAAGGGTCACATGCATGATCTTTTGCAAACTTGATAAACTCTTTCACGCATTCTTCATACTCTTTTGTCAACTGATTGGCATTCATCAATTCTTTATTTATATTCATCTTATTTGAAATCCATAGGATGGGTATATAGGTTAGGGGAGAAGTAATATGAGTATAATTTAGATAGAAAACTAGATACTCCAAAAATGGTGGGGGCATGCTCATTAATAGCAAATCTTGGATGGTTCTTGGGATTCATCCATTATCTTCCTCTCTTCGATCCCCCTGATGAGGGGTGGTTCTTGGGAGTTTTTTACAGTGATTTAGTGAGTTATTCCATTATACTTCCTCCATTACTATTATCCTATATTTCCCTTTGATTTGGGATGATTTTAACTAGTATTTGTGGGATTCTTTCACTATATCATCTTCAAATCAATTCAAATGATGTAGATTTTGTTTGTATTGGATAGAGGTTATCCTTGTATGATGAACGCACCATGTTTTGTGTGGTTTAGGTGGTGTTGGGTTTCCCAGTGAGTTTTTGAAAGATTATTCATAATTATATTAAGGTGAATAATTAATTATAAGTTTCTATAATTGATTATTTGGGAATTGTGCCTTGAGATTGGGTCTTAATCATTGGTACACGATGAGATAAGGCACGTATAGTCTTGGTTGAGGATGAGTTGATCTTGGTGAGGGGGTTACTCCATTTTTTGAGGTAGGTGGACCCTATAATACAAAACCATGTTCCAATTTATGCATGATTGTGCACTCATGCATGATTATATGTGTTCCAGTGAAAGGGATAGAAATTAAGAGCAACCAAGGTAAATAAATAGGGTGTTTTTGATCCACCAAGAGATAGAGTGAGGGTTCTATTGAATGTTTCTGATTTTGTGATCATCCAAAGATTATGTCTCCATGGAGTAGTTGTGTTTATGAGAGGATTGGGTTTGGTATGAGATTTGTATAACCTAGTTAGGTTTTCTAAGGCTATTTGAGTAGGTATTAGAGTCTTAGGCCTAAAGAAGATAGATCATATAGTTTTATATCTCATGTATGATGAGGAACACCCTCTTAAGGATATATAAGAGTCATGGTGTGTGTGATGAGTAGGATATTCCATATAGGGATTGGTGAAGTGTGACATAGATGATTTCATCCTTATAATTGGATTAAGAGATCTCCAAGGGGAGATATGATATAGTACCTAAGTGAGGGTCATGATAATAGTCTGGATGACTTAGCATAAGGTATCCAAGGCGCTTAGTGTGAGTTTCTTATGATGGTCATTATTTAGATTTAATGAGTTTTAATGTGGGAATTAGAAGATTATATAGACAAGACTATCGAGGCATATATCAAGTATAGCATGTGGGTTGTGACATTACCATGTAGAGATGAGTGTGTGTTGGTATCAATGTGTAGAGATGTGTTAGGTTTGTAGAACCCAACAGATTCCCTTATAGACAGAATTAGAATGTTGATAGTTTGGGAATAATTTTCATGTATAACCAAGATGGTTTTAAGGAGATTATTATGCAAGGCTAAATGGATGGTGACTTTTATCATTTATGGTCAGACCGACTAAGAGATTGGGACTTCATGTGACTTTCACCTAGTTGAAGTATGATCATCCATGGGTCCCACCTATTGATTATGTGGTTTAGCTAGTACGAGATGTTGGCTATCTAGATACCCTCCTTAGATTACTATTTATATGTTTTGTGGCATGAGACAACATGGATGGCCTTTATTTAAGTGATAAGGTGTTTTTAGGACCCTACTTTGAGTGAGAAGGCATTGGTCAAAGGGGATTGGTGTGTGACTTCCATGGGATCCACCTATTTATGGTGCATTTTGACTTGTGATAGAGGTTGGATATTGTGATTCCCTCCTTAGATAATTTTTTGTATGATAATATGATGTGAGATATAGAAATGGGGATCACTTAGTATTGGTTTGGAGTAGTTTTGTGAGAGGTTGTCTATAGAGATTCCCTCCTCAAATTGTTTTTTTATGTGATGTGATGGTGAGACCCACCATAAGTGGGGAGAGCTAATCCAGATATAACAAGTAACCAACCACATATACATGTGTCACACACACAAGCATCACACACAAGAATCACTCCAAATCATAATTAAACTCAATATTGACAATAAATGCAAACATAATTAATTCATGAAAATTCAACTTTACTCACCTTAAGGAGGAGAACCCAATGGCGGAGGAGGAGGAGGCATTGACAGTGGAGGCAACGGAGGCAGCACTGAGGCAGCAGAGGCAACTCGGAGGCAGGTCGGAGGCAGCAGGAGGAAGCGGAGGCAACGAAGTAGGCGGAGGAGGGGGAGGAAGAGGAGGTGTCAGTGGAGGAGGAGGAGGAAACCACGGTGGAGAGGAGCAGGGGGAGACGCGGTGGAGCGGAGGCAGTGGAGTAGGCGAAGGAGGAGGAGGAGGAGGAGGAGCAGCGACGGAGAGGAGGCTGCGATGTAGGAGGAGGAGGAGTATGATCCGTGGTGGAGGATGAGGAGGAGAAGTAGGCGCCGGAGGAGGAGGAGGAGGATGCAGTCGCAGCGGAGGAGGAGGAGAAGGAGGCGGCGGCCACGGCGGAGAGAAGGTAGCAGCAGAGAGGAGGCAGCGATGCAGGGTAGGGCTTTCGCAAAAGCTTGACAGGGTGCGGGGAGGAGGAGGAGGACCTAGTGGATTTTGTAAATCATGTGTGGACCTTTATCAGCGCTAGAAAAAGTGATGATAAAGGAGGTATTTATCAGCACTAAAATGAAAAGTGCTAATAAATACCCCCTTTATCATCACTTTTTTAGCGCTGATAAAAGTTGGACTTTATCAGTGCTTTTGTAGCACTGATAAAGGGTGACTTTATCTGTGCTTTTCATTTTAGCGCTGATTAAGACACGCTTTATTAGTGATTTTGTAGCACTGATAAAGACATATTTTATCAGTGCTAATAAAAGCGCTGATAAATGTATAAATTTAATAATTTCTTTATATTATTATATATTTATTTAAAATGATATTTATGATATATATATATATATATTAATAATTATAACTCTAACTAAATATATCTCTATTTATACTTATAAAATTATTTGAAAGGTATATTTATATATATATCATTGAAAATAAAATAAAATATTTATTTATTTTTTAAATATAATTTAATTTTAATTATAAGTGTACATTTTTTATAACATATATATTGTATGGGTAACATAATTAATTATAAATCAATAACACATCAACATGATATGTAATTATAATCTATAAATGAACATTATTCATGTATATATATATATGTATGTATATATTCACCCAATTCATTGGAAAACACATATATATTCAATAATTTTAATTATAAATATATATTAAAACATATTATATAATTATAAATAAAACAAATACATTAAACATAAACAAATATAATAAATATATATATTAAATATAATTAATTAATAAATCTAATAAATATAATTAATTAATATATCTAATAAATATAATGAATTAATAAATCTAATAAATCTTATAAATCTAATAAATATATTTATTATTAATATGATAATTATTTAATTATATATATATATATATATATATTTAGTTATAACATGGGTTTTTTATTTAATATATACAATAAATATTATCAGTGCCAAGATAAGCGCTGATAAAAGTAACCTTTATCAGCGCTCAGAATAGCGTTGATAAATGCACCCTTTATCAGCGCTTGTTTTAGCACTGATAAAGGGTTCATTTATCAGTGCTTTTTTTAGTGCTGATAAAGGCCAACCCCTTTATCAGCACTTTTTTGTTAGCACTGATAAAGGCAGGCGCCTACCTTGCCCAATTTTGTGGTAGTGCACCATTCTGGAAAGGAAGAGGGAGACTAGGAAGGCTTACCCAAACTGCCGCTTAAGGAATTTACTTCCCCTTGTGAGCCTTCATAGACCAACGAGATAGACTGAAGCTCCAATGACCCACAGACCTAGGAGCATGGCACCAAGCGTAGATTAAATTTGCCTCCAAATCTAGCATCAAGCAGAGCAAGCCTCCCCATGCAACCTCCAGGAATCCACAAAGTGTTTAAAAACAAGGAGAGAGGGTTTCTCAGTGCCAAAATAATCCACAAGAGTCCATTTCAAGCCAGAATATACTTCGATGAAAGTCGTCGTAGGCACCACCAGTGATACCCACAAGCCTTCACTTGCCACCAAGTGCGAGAAATCTCCAATCTCCGGTATCCAAGGATGTGAAGCACCCAGATCCTGACCGCAAAGGACATACCTGAAGAATCACTCCGAATTACCCACCCTGGGAGGCACATCCGGATACCCCCAGGAAGGAGGGGGACTAGCCTCCGGGGGATCAGCACCTGGAACGAACACCGTTGGGACTGAAGCCACCACAAGAGGATGGAGCAGTGAGGAATTAATAGTCGTAATAGTTTGAAAACCATCAGGCGCGTGAAGCGCATTCTCCTTTTCACCCATGATAAAGAATTACATAATATATGATTGTGATTAAGTATTATATAATCTATAATAAAGAAATAAAAGTGGGTCACTAACATCTAATATATATTTTAATTAATTAATTTAAATGAAATTTTTCCTACTTAAAATGATGACCCTGAAAATAAAATCCATTTAGTGAGAAATGATCCATATTTCATCATGACTTACACTAATTTTTCATGTAAATAAGTCACTATTATTTAGGTAAGGAATCATCCCAATCATAATAGTCATGATTCTCAGATAGCTAAGCATATAACTCTTTATTCAATTCTATCATATGGATTCACACAACTCTATTCCTCCAGTATCCTAACCAATAGGATTTCTCAGTTAGTATAACCCAAATCAATCCCCAAGAATAATCTATCATAGGAAAATCAAGGGATGCCTCTAATGATCTTGACCTACCTGATCTAAATTTACTTATATCTTTCTTTCCTTATATAAGATAATCCCTGGATAATCATGTTAATCTTGAAAATACCTAGTTTAATGATCAAGGTCTTGATCATTGTCTCTTTAGAATGAATCCCACACTTTGTATTTAGGGGTTTTTATAGTCTCACCAATTTAATATACATCATATGAATATGAAATTCATAATTATTGAATCTTATAAAATCATTATCATCTCATATTTTATTCATTTTTTGTATGTGTAATTCTAAAAATTTAGTTTTTTAATCAATATTCCAACCCCAAAATAAATGTAGTAAGACAACATTAATGTGTAACACTTTAAAAAACTCACAGTTTTGTGTTACTCATCCAAAAATTGAATCTAAACATATTCATATATATCCAATTGCATCATATGAAAAAGGTATAAGAAATTTTCTGGAAAAAACATAGAATTATATGAGATTAGAAAACACCACATGAGTAAACTCAAAGCAACAAATAACCAACCCTATTCACTTTTCGAGCAAGTCATAAGCCTCCAGGCCTGTAGGTGGTTTGACCCCAAGTCCCTGTATTCAGAGAGAATCCATTTCATGATATCTTTATCACCTAATAATAAACTATAATCAAAAAATATTTTCAAGCTAATAAATCCAAATAACACAAAGAGGTCAAATAAGATGAAAACTAAATTTTATAGAATCATACCTAACATGAAATGCAAGGCTCTAACTCCTAGAAGTTTTCTAATAGTTAAACATAAATCATACACAATATTTTCATTTCTAAAAAAACTAATAAACATGAATATCAAAGTAATTTAAAAAAATAAATAAATATTTTATTTATTTTACAAAACATGAGATAACTATTCAAGAACATTTCATAAATAAATTCTAATTATAAACATTTTATAAATTATAAAGAATATAAACATTATTTAAAATTAATATCAACATGAACTCTTTAATATTTTATATTATATAGAATTTATATGAAATTTTATATATTATAAACATTTTACAATTCAATTTCTATTATAGAAATAGTTTATATAATCTAAATATCATATATTTTGAAATTTATAAACACTTCATAAATTAACCTTTAAGATTTATAAATAAGCCCTTTTACTTATAGATCACATGGAATTCAATATAATTTTCATAAAATTTATATTAATATTAATGTTTAATATTTGGGAAAAATGTTTCATAAACATTTATTTATTTAATTGTAAAAAATTATAATTTTTTTTATTTATAAATTAAATTTCCCCAAAATACCTTTTATTATGATTTATATAAAATTTATAAATCATTAAAACCATTTAAATTTTTAAAAATAATTTTTTTAAGATGTTTACCCTTATGTAGAATCTCCATTATTTGTAAGGGTATCCTCCCATTACCCTTATGGAGAGACTCTATGTAAGTGTAAACTTCTTTTACCTTTACAGAGACACTCTATAGTAGGTTTAAAAGCAAAGAACCTTATGCAACACAAATACACATAAGGGTAATAGGAAAAAACCTATAAAAAATTCATTCTGTGTAAAGGAATTCAATATATACTTTTACACAAACACCCCCCCCCCCCACACACACATGTAGGTAATACCTTTATTTAAACCACTCGTGTATAGGTAACCTTTAGATTACCTTTATGCGAGCTGAGAAAGAAATGTACTACCTTTACACAAACACTTAATGTAAAAGTAATTCTTTACGATTTATTTACATGACAATTTGTGTGAAGTTAGATCACATATTACCTTTATATAGCTCACATAATGGTCTAAAACACTACTTCACATTTTTACTATTCATTGTTCTTCAAAATCTAGTAAATAAAACATGTTTTATTCGTGAAGAAACTCACTTTGATAACACTTATGGGTTTTGATTAATTATATTATGATTATTTTTAGTGGAAATTTTCTCAAACATAGGTCAATATATTTTCAAGAAATCAAACATATTAATAATCAAAAAAAATAGATCATCACAAATACCTGGTATTCGATCATTACAGTGGCTTCTTTCTTCCTTGATCTCGATGGAGTGTCTTTGAAAAGGATCACTAGAGAATAAAACATATGGTTCTTACCTCTGAGGTGATATACCAGTTGATGGATCCTTGATCATATTAAGAGGATACCTGAATGTCAAAGGGGTACTAACACCTTCATCAAGAATGATGAGCAACACTTGAGGAATAAGAGAGCTTTAGGAAGTTTTAATGAAACTGGTTATCATAAATCCATTAAACAAACCTGATTATTACACCCTATACCCAAATAAAGATAACTCACTTCTATATATATATGTGTGTGTGAATCTAGATGCCTTTATTTATAACATATATCATTATTTGTTGTCTATTGGGTAGATTATTTATTGAACTTGTTTCATTGAATAAATGTAAATCCTTTAATGAACCAACCTTTGGTTCAATGTTGATGAAAACCATTTGGGAGAGAAATTATTGTAGGTCATGGAATCACATTCAATAAGCCTAATATATATACTTATCATGAATATTTAAATATAATATATATATATTATATTCATGCATCATATATATGATAATATACATACATCATATGTCTGAACTAAAAGTAAACTATATATATAATATCATATTATATATATATATATAAATCATGTATCAAATACATGTTTACATGCATCTCATGCATGTTCATTTTAGTGTGCATCCAATAGTATTGGTGTACCTAAATCACTATCATTGGTCATAATAGTATATATTTTACCAACAGTTTCCAAAACTGTTGGCACTTACTCTGTAGGGATGGGGCTATACCGATAGTTCTTAGGTACCTTTTTTATAAATATGTTAGGATATTTTTATACCATAAGTTCCTTATACCCATTGGTATAAGCCTATACCAACATTTCAAAGAATTGTTGGTATGAGCTTTATCTACCAAGTAGCACCTTCCACCGCACCCCCTACCTCGAAAAACAACTTACAAAAAAATATAACAACCTATAAAAAAACATATATATAACCAATCACAGTGCACATTCAAAATAGATAATATTATATATTTTTCATTAAACCAATTAATAACTTAAAATCAAATGCAAAAACCTATATACAATCAGTTTCTATCAAAATACATCATCCACGTGGGTGGAAGTGTTTTAAATATGAATTCTTAAATAGAGTGGATCACAATATTGATCCAAAAAAACTCACCATTATCATCTCTATCATTATGTATATCACTACCATCATGTTAATCCATAAGCTCACTAGAAGAATCATTATATTAAACAACTTCATTATCATCGGCACCTAAAAGTTCATTACTATGATCAATAATAGAATCATCAACATTATATTCTAAAGTATTATAAAATGATTTCATCATCAACATACATGTATCAAAAACCATATAAAAAATATAAAAATGAAAAACATGTATCCTTTATTGCATTCATAAACTGCTCAGTGATTGTTTTTCTCTCTTTCGTGCTCCATGAATGCCAATTTTTTCCCTCTATTACTTTTTCATAGGCCTATAGAAACTTATGCTCAGTATAAGAAGTGGTATTTTCATTAATTGAAGTGTTCCAATACCTAGTGGGCATGATAGGCTTCTCGAGTTGATAGTAGACCCTCCTATAATGATCCTCACCTAATACATATCCCAAATTATCATTAGGGTCTATGTTGTCACCTTATTTCACTTCAAGATCTACTAGTCTATATTATTAACATTATAAAATAGATAAATATATAGGAAATAAATTTATAAATTTAATGTATATAATAAATCTCAGAATCTTTTCTTTTATCCCAAAATTAACAGAACTCTCATATTTTTTCTTTCTACTCAAGAAAAAAAAACCCGAGGTACAAAACAATCAATGTTCAATACTGATCACTGAAAACATCGATGCATATAACAAAATAATATTCAATAATTCTATTAATGATCAAAACCTAAAGAAAAAAAACTTTAACTATAACATTATTTTTCTTATTCTCTAAATCCTAATCTATTTAATCATTCTCGATTGTACTCAATAAATCCACAGTTTCACTCATGTTTTGTCTTGGTTATTCATCCCAAAGTGTGCACATACTTCATAGAACACTTATTTTTATTTATAATGAATCTTGTAAAAGAAAATTATTAGTTTAAGAATAAAATTATTAGTATAAGTCATAATCATTTTCAATCAAAATAATCAAATTTCTATAATAGCCTAAATCGGTCACTCTTTTAATAGGAAATCATCTCATGATATTGTGTGACTAGACCATCATTGTGGGCCAGTATACCCTTTAAATCTGTACTAACTCTACTCACTCAACCATTATATAACTCATTCTTATATTCTCTTCATATCTTACCAAATTCCATCAATTATGAAACCCTTATATTTTGACCATCAGTAAAATTATAGTGAAGTTGGTGCCAAAATATTAATTCGTATAATGAAACAATAATATAAAATTTAATCTAATAAAATCTCTTACCCATTTTTGAGCCCATGCATTATCCTTAATTTTATCTCCAATGTACCTCCAAGATAATGGTTGCATAAGAATGATATCACTATATTTGGAACGCATTTACATAGATCTCGTACATTCTCACATTGGTTTACCAATCATTTTATTATATTCATTATATTAAATCATTACCAATGTATGGAGGTACCATACTTCACCCATGTGAGTATATTCATGCTTCTTAATAGTAATAGACCTAGATATAAAAGAATATAAGAAAAGTAATAAATTAAGTGTGTGCATATAGATCCCTAGGTTGTGAAAGATTGATAACCTATGTAGTGCTAGTGGATGTGAATGTATGCTTTTGTTGATCATTAAATTACGGATGATCAGGTTGCACTGGTACAAAAGTTGAAAGATAATTAAAATAAAATCCTAGAGTATTTAGAGAAGTAATAAATAAAGGGTTCATATAAGTTTGTGGAAAAGAATAATATGTATAAGGATTGGGATCCATCATTGAATAAGGAAATGGTATATGTGCAGCATGTGTAACATCCCGACCTGGACCACGGAGTCCTAGTCAGATGCTACATGACCTCATCCACGCCTCTCCATATGAAAGAGGATTCTGACTATGAGAAAGGGTCTAAATTCATCAATGGGGATATTATACCCTCTGTATCATGTCATAGGACCGATAAATAATAACATCAACATATAAATAATATAAATAAAAAATATAATAAATAACATAAAATAATCAGAGTAATACGTGTGAAAATTGAAAGATATAATACATGATATAATAATCAAAATAAACATGGATCCATGGTACGAGGTAATCTAGTGAAATCAAAACAGCATATGAATTCCCACTAGAACTCTATCCAATTTCGTCAGTATCCTGATGTTCTACCTGTTAAACCATACACCACAGGTCCCTTTCCCTTCACCAGATCCCTAAGTATGAAATATAAAATCACATTGAAATGCATAAGTATGGTGTGAGTACAAGAATCAGTAGTACACCACCAACATCTGATAACATTAGTGCATAAAATATACAAGTGAATTCCATGGAAATAAATAGGGTATATATATAAAAATAATATATCACACAAGTACCAAACACATGCCGGGTCCTCAGGGACCAGCTCTACCTCCTTTGGCACCATGCAGGATAAACATATCTACATCAGCATAATGCTATATGGAATCATTGATAACCAGGCTGACATATCCTCCTTTATTGGATAGCCCCAAGCATTTGACACATCCCTCCAATAGGGATAATCCAAGAATAAGCTAACCCAGGTGTGGTACATCTGTCTCGAGTTGATATCCCAAACATGTGCCAAATCTCTCATGTGGACCCATGCCTAGAACATCCATCCTGTATGGATATCCCCAATAATTTGAAACAACCCACCAAGTAGAATAGTCCAAGTACATGATGACTCAAGTTTGGCACATCCCTCTCAGAGGATAGTCTTGAGTATGCATCAAATCTCGCATTTCATCAATCATGTTTCATATCTCACAGGTCATCCAATTTAGACCAATACACACATTACGTCTCATATGATGAACAAATGGGGAAAACCTACATTCTCAAATACATATATAGAAATACAATATATAAAATACATAATGAAAATAACATATCAATATCATATCAAGTCAAGTAGTGAACAGAATCATCACAATCCATATGCAAGCAACACAAGAACTGGTCAAGGTCTACACACACACCTCATATGGTCAAGCATAAAACATAGGTCTCATGGGATATACATGCTCAATAATAATCATGCAAATATATTGTAATAAATTATGCACTAACGTTGAAGATTTCTTACGGCTACACATGCACACCAACAATCATGCCAATAACCCATATAAAACACATGCTAATGTCAAGAGATTCCTACGACTACGCACTCACACAAACAATCATGTCAATAACCCATATAAGACATGTGAAAATGCTAATTACTTCCTACCTTATGTGCAATGATGAATTTTGATGAGGGTTGATGTCCGAGTTTAACTGCACCACTAAAACCTCATTGCCTTCAGAAATAAAATTAGGTTTAAAATTATTCTCATTGAGATAACCTCATTGGTACTGAAGGAGTGTCAATATGATCAATATCAGAGAAGATATCTAGGACTGAAGTTTGAATAAATGATTAAAAAAATGAGAAAAGGTGAGAGAGGTATAGAGGAGAGAGGGATATATGTCTGAAATAGAAAAAACATGCAGGATGTAGGAAACCCCCATTCCTCTCCCTTTTATTTTTTTTAATTTTATTCATTAATTCTTATTTTTATTCATTATTTTGTGAATATTTATTCCTTTACGTTCATTACAAAGGGACAAAATAATGAATAAAACCCATACTTTCATTATGTAACACCCCATGGCATTTTATTACTTCAAATATTAATTTAATTATTTGTTCCTATTAAATTAAAGCATTGTGCATTAAAAATATATAATGAATAATTTATATATATTTTTATATGAAAATTATATATATATATATAAGTATGTATATATATATAGCCCATATATATATGCACATTATATATATACACTGACGTATATACATATATACACTAACACATATATACTTATATATATGTGTGTATGTGTGTGTATTCACCCACACACACATATATATACACACACACATATATATATTCTCACACACACACACATATATATATATATAACTCACACAAATATATATGTGTGTGTGTGTTATCACACACACACACACACACACACATATAAATAAACTATACCTATATATACATATATATAATTATCATACATATATTATTTTCTCAATTTAATAATAATAATAGTAATAACAATATTTTATTATCATTATTAAATCTTCATCGTCGTTACCACCATAACGTTTCAACAATAAATTCCATTAAAATCCGATAACGACAAATAAATTTTATTAACCACACTCAATTTTATTTATTTATCACAATTAATAATGTCATCATTATTACATTATTCACTTATTATTTCCAACGTAACACCATTATTAATCACGGAAGCGTATTTTCATTTTTTTCCTTGACACAAATAATAATAATTAAATTATTATTATTATTATTATTATTATTATTATTTCTAGCTTCTAAATAAAATATTTATATACCAATTATTTTTATTCTTATGTGCGATGTTAACAGACACTCAACACATAAAAAACATATATTGTTCCTAGGGTAAAAACCGTATTCTGGACCTAATGGTGGTCTCACATTTTTCATCAGAAACATCATTTGGGAGATATTCCACTATTTTCATAAAAATATATAATAAAATATTAAATAACTTATCCTCACTTGTGATTTTGTCAAAATCCCGACGTACACAAATCTTATATTGTGCCTAGGGTAAACCTCTCATCTTGGACCTAACTATGGTCTCATATTTCTCATGCAACACACTGTTTGGGAGATATTCAATTTTCTTGTAAAAACAAATATGTGTGAATAAAATATATTTAATATTTTTATTCTATCAACGTTGATTCTCTACGAGACTCAAAATCCTATGCTAAATCAGCGAATAACTCTGAAAATATTCCATGGAGTATTCCAAAGTGTTAAAAATGGATTTTACCCTTTTGTAAATCCATAATAAACACAAGTAGTGAAAAATTAAATTTTCACACAAAAATTCCTGTAATTTATTAACAAAAGTGGTTTCTTATTATCATCTAAAATTTGGGGATGTTACAATTTTCCTCTCTAAAATAATTCTCATCCTCAAGAAGGGCTTCAAATCATGGAACCATTACCCCCCACCATATGAGTTTCCATATTAAAAAAATTAATTAAAACATTTTTAATTTTACCATAGGTGTTTACAATCAGTCTAATCTAATTTCATACGTGTTTATCAAAAGAAACACACAAAACACTTTCTACATATTCAAGGCTTAAGTCCATATTAACAACATTTCCATGTCTATTACTGTCACATATATACACTCAAGCATAGAATACAACATGCTAAAATAAATTAATGCTAGAAATAATGAACCAATATAATATCATAATTTCAACAAGCATATTTTTATTTGTTCTCCATCTAATGCAGGAAACATGTATATATGGAATTTAAATCTAAGTTCCTAACATGATGCATGAAATCAAATAAAATCTC
This sequence comes from Viscum album, assembly GCA_963277665.1. Lineage (NCBI taxonomy): Eukaryota > Viridiplantae > Streptophyta > Magnoliopsida > Santalales > Viscaceae > Viscum > Viscum album. The sequence goes on along the minus strand of OY728153.1, from coordinate 875,288,063 downwards.
ATAAATCATCATATCAATATCAAGTGCTTCACCCAAGGTGGATTTAATCAACTGTAACATCAAACAATAAAAATATAAATTCCTACTTAATGGAAACTAAGAGGTCCACTATGCAGTACTGATCAGACACTACTATAGTTCCCCTACCCTATTAACAATCATCATATCTCCTATATAACATGTCTGAACCAAAGGAAAGGATAAAAACAATTCAGTTAATCTTGATTCTTTGATACCATTTTATAACATCCCAAATCGGACCTCCGGGTCCGAGCCAGATGCCACATGACCCCATGCACACCTCCCCATATGCAAGAGGATTCCGACTATTAGTTAGGGTCTAAATCCATCATTGGGGATACCATACTCTATATATCATTTCATGGTACTGATAAATAATAACATAAATATATAATAATATAAATTACCAATATAAAAAATAACATAAAATAATCAGAGTAATACATGCGGAAACTGAAAGATGGAATACGTGATTTAATAACTATACTAAACATGGATCCAGGGTATGGTGTAATCCAGTAAGATAAAAATATCAGCTAGAATCCTATTCAAACATCTTAAAACATCTTCAACATCCTCATGTTATACCTTTTCAACCATCCCCCATAGGGACCTTTCCCTTCATTGGATCCCTGAGTATGTAATCTAAAAGTGCACCAAAATTGTAGAGCAGTGTGTGAGTACAAGACTCAGTAGTACACCACAAATGGCCCATAACATTAGTGTATAAAATACACAAGTTCATTTTATGGACATTAATAGGGTACATATATAAAAAATATATCACATAAGTACCAAACACATTTCAGATCCTTGGGGACCGGCTCTACCAACTTCTGCACCATGATGGGAGAAACATGTCTTCTTCAGCACAATGCCCAATAGAATCATCGGTAACCAGCCTGAAATATCCTCATAAAGTGTATATTCCCAATAATGTGACATATTCCATTATCAGGGATAGTCCAAGTACATGTTGAACCAATTCTAGCACATATGTCTCGAGTGGATATCTCAAACATGCATCAAATTGCACATGTAAACCCAAGTCTAACAGATCCCTCCTATATGGATATCCCCGAGCATGTGACACATACTATTGACTAGAATAGTCGAAGTATATTTCAATGAAAGTTTGTCACATTCCTCTCATAGGATAGTCTCAAACATATGTCAAATCTCTCATGTCACCAATCACGTGTCATATCTCACATTTCATCCAATGTTAACCAATACATGTGCCACATATCACATGACGACCAAATATTCCAAGCCTACATTATCAAATGAAGTATATATAAATACAAAATATATGATATATAATAAAAATGATGAATCATTATCATGTTAATTCAAGCATTGAACATAATCATCATAATCCATATGCATTCAACACAAACATAGGTCAAGGGTTTCACACACACCTCATGTGGTTAAGAAAAAAAAATAGGTCTCATGATCTATACACGTACACCAATAATCATGACAATAGCCGATAAAAAATTATGAACTAGGTCAAGGAATTCTTACACATACACACACATTCCAACAATCATGTCAATAACCTATATAAAACATGTTCTAATGTCAAGAACCTAGAGCAGGTACACATGCACACCCACAATCATGTCAATAACTCATTTAATACATGCATAAATGTTAAAGACATCCTACCTTATGTGCAATGACGATTGTCGATGAGGTTTTCTATCTAAGTTTAAATGCACTTTCGAAACCTTGTTGCCTTAAGAAAAAAATAGGTTTAAAATTATTCTCATTGAGACGAACCCAATAGCATTGACGGTGTGATATCTGATCAATAGAGAATAATATATCAAGGATTTAAATTTGAATAAATAATTAAAAATAATAACAGGTGAGAGAGGGATGGAGGAGAGAGGGATGAAGGTGTGAAATGGGAAAAATAATGTTGGAGGTAGACGAACCCCATTCCTCCCCCATTTAAAGTTTTTTTTAAATTCATTCATTAGTTATTATTTTATTCATTATTGTTTCAATCTTTATTCTTTTTCATGCATTACAAAGGGGTCAATAATGAATAAATCCCCTCCATGCATTATGTAATTCCTAGTGGCATTCTATTAATTCAAACATTCATTTAATTATTTATTCCTCTTTAATCCAAATATCATTCATTAAAAATATATAAATATTCATTCATATATATTTATATTTATACATAATATATATTTATTTATTTATTTATTTAACCCGTATAGATATGCACATATATAAATATATAGACATATATACATATATACACTAACACATATATACTTGTGTGTGTGTGTGTATTCACCCACACACACATATATATACTTATATATATTTAACTCACACAAATATATATATATATAAAAGTATTCAGATGCATGTGTGCGCATACACACACACACAAACACACACACACACACATATATATATAACCCATACATATATATATACATACATATATCAGACTATCATACACAAATTATTTTCTCAATTTAATAATAATAATAATAACAAAAATATTTTATTACAATTATTAAATCTTCATTTTAATTATCACCATAATGTTTCAACAACAACTTCCATTAAAAACATATAATGGTAAATAAATTTTATTAACCACACTAAATTTTATTTATTTATAACAATTGATAAATCCACTATTATTATATTTCCCACTTATTATTTCCACCATAACACCATTATTAATCAAAGAATTATATTTTCATTTTTTTCCATTGATGCAAATAATAATAATAATAATTAAATTATTATTATTATTTCTAGTCGTCAAATAAAATATTTATATACCAATTATTATTACCCTTACGTGCGATGTTACCAAACTTTCAACACGCACAAAACTTATTCCACGAATAGGGTAAAACTTGTATTCTAGAAATAATTTTGGTCTTATATTTTCTATCAAAAATATCGTTTGGGAGATATTGCATTATTTTCAGAAAAAAAAAAATATATAATAAAATATTAAATAAGTTATCCTCATGTGTGATGTTGTCAAATGCCCGATGCACACAAATCTTATGTTGTACCTAGGGTAAACCCCAAATCATGGAAATAATGGTGGTATCAAATATCTCATATGATGACCATTTGGGAGATATTCATTTTTTTATGGAAAAAACACACATGTGTGAATAATATGTATTTACTATTTTAATTCTATCAATGTCAAGGCTCTGCGGGACTCAGAATTCTGGATTGACTTAGTTCCTAACTTTGAAAATATTTCATGGAATATTCAATAGTGTTAAACTAGGATTTTACCCTTTTTTAAAGGAATAATAAATACAAGTGTTGAAAAATTAAATTTTCACACTAAAATACTTGTAATTTATTAACAAAGGTGATTTTTTATTATCATTAAAAAATTGAGGATGTTATAGCATGACCCGAAAAAATGGTTTCAACAACATAGGCGGTCTAGATATACATGATACCTTTAAGGGGGTAATGGGAATAGAAACTGTGCTAGTTGTTATATCCATTTAAGGTTTTGGGTGTCACTGGGTACGAAGAGTGCTCTAAGTATCTCTAGTACAATCTCTCTCAAACCATCGATATGGTTTCCATAGTTACTAGTCTGTCTTGAGAACAGTTGTCCCATTGATGGTGTTTCCTAATTAAAATTTCAAAAATATTAATTGAATTAAATTATACATTATGTAAATGATATATATATATATATATATATATATATATATTTCAAATATTATACTCAAAGCGTGTAGAACCCTGATTTCAGTAACCTAGAGTAGGTGGTTACTCTATTAAATTGGTACAAGATATAAGCGATCATGCCACGCCAGTTCAATTACTTAATAGTTTTGGATATGTAGATACTTACATGATCCCCATATTACATTGGAATTTAAAAACATATCATTAGAAACATTATTTCAATCTTTTAATCAAACAAAATATCCTTCTTCAAATCGTGGGGAAAGGAAAAAAATAAAGGTAGATCTTAGATTCTCATTAAGAGTTATATACAACAGAAGCTTTCCTGAGTAAATAAGGAATAATCAATATGGTAGAGTGGATAATCAAAACAAGTTCCATTTTAATCAATAACTTGAGATTAAAGTGCTTCCATGGATAATATTGACATTGTAATAACTTAGATAAGGAAAAATGAATTCTCAATAAAGGAAATTCCTAAATCCAAACATTCACAAGCTTTTTATCAAGAACTCTCCCAAGTTATCATGAATCCTTCCATCAAGTAATCTCAAAAAATACATTATTCTTAATAAATGGGTTGATATAAACCAAATAATCATCTAATATGGACACCTATTTTGTCTAATGAGACATATCTATGCATCGAGGGTATATTCTATAACTAGACCCCACTTATCACTTGTGTGTCCTATAAATTCATCATATATTGAATCATAAATACAATTAATTCTAAATATTCCTTATAAATCAACATTTATCAATATTGAGTCCATAATATATAATATGTAACATCCCCCAATATGGCACTCTCTCACGTGGCCAAATCAGGTTAGTTACTGGGCCTCAAGTGTGCCTCCTCATACGTCAGAGGCTACTGACTAGCAATGGGGTGGGAAGAATATAGTGGGGAGACTATACCTCCTAATATAGATTTATAACATTGCATAAATGAACAATAACAATAAATATTAGAGTAATGTAAATAGTGGAAATAGTATAACATAAATCTGGGAAGAAAAAGGAGGAACCACTAAAACAATAATAATTAATCATGTAATGACAAGATGAAATGTATCTAAATTTCAAAGTAAAAATAATACAATAAAAGAATCATATATCATAAATAATCTCAAAAGACCCCAGTCTTGAACCCCATGTCAATCACATCTCCAAACTATATCCCATATAGTAAGAAACAGTCAACAACAAGGTATCATTCCCTTATCTAAAACTATATCCATGTAATCATATCAGGTACCAAATGATGGCCCAAATAGGGTGTGAGTAAAACTCAGTAGGTCGACACCACTATGTTTAAACAAAACCAGTCGGATAATAAGTATATTTAATAAACTATAATAGGTTTATTAATTAATCAACTTGATATAATACATTAATCAAACTTCTTTGGCACCATGATGGAATATATTTGAGCTTGTAGAACAACCATGCTAATCATAACCACATACACATGGAATAATCAAATAATCAAGAAAATCCCTATGTATAAGCATTTCATCATTTAGGCATATCCCCCTATATAATAATTACAACATTAAATTGGGCCAATATTTCTATATAAGCATTTCAAAATCCAGGAAAATCCCTCTATATAAGCATTTTAGCATCCAATAATAGCCCTCTATATAAGCATTATAACATAAAAATAGGTCAATAACACTATATAATCATTTCAGTATAAAACTAAACCAAGATTTCAATATAATAATTTTTTTTGTGTATCATAACAAAAGTCATAATAGTAAGGATATCACAATATCTTTTCATAATCCTCACTGGTTAATTATGAAGATTACCATTTGTCTTTCTATTACACATTCATTTTTATCAAGTTATCACAATCCATTTTAATAAATAAAATAGACCATTAACAAAGTGATTTTATGCCAAGAAATAACTTGGAGTATCATGTCATAATAAACATACATTAAACCATTAGACAAAACATTATTAATCAATGGTTCTCTCACCCAACTAGTCACTACAAGATAAGTCGAAAAACTATTTAATACAAAGGGATCCAAGGAATAATCAAATCCATACTTTATTATCATTCATTATTCAGTTAATTGAGGCATGCATTGTGTTGTCTCAATTTCAATATTTCACATACTTAGAAATTAAATAGATCATAGGGTTGGGTTTTAGACCACCTACCTTTAACCAGTGATTAATGAAGTGCTTCCAATGGGTAACTCCAACAAGAAAGAAGTTGTAGAAGATCATAAGAAAGAATCTAGATCATATCGGATCAAGATTAACATCTGAAACAACCACATTCAAAATATTACACCACCACAACTAGAGAACAATAGAAGAGAAGGGAAAACCTAAGAAAAACAACTCATTAGGAATCGATCACTTGAAAAGGATGTCCATAATAGAGTAAGGTGCTCCAAAATCGCTTGGAAATTTCCTAAGACATGAGAGAGGTGGTTAGCATGTAGAAATAGTGAAAAAATAAGCATACAACACAACTTATAATCACTAAGTCAGAGAAATAAATGTCATATTAATGTATTACATCTAATATAATTCTTGATTTAAGAAAATGATGAAATTCACATCACCTCAGGTAAATTTAACCCTATATGAACACTACACATCATGTAATGTAGATTCATAGAGTGTAACCAATTTACAACATTTATTCCTTTCATAGAAACTTTCTAAAGACAATTACACATTTTTTTAACTCATTTACATGATGTGTAAATTCCTTACATAAATATTTAAGACCAAATTCTATAAAAACACCCAAACCACCTCTAAAGCCTTCCAATCTCACAAAAAATCCTTATAATCCCATTTAAAAATTTTATACATGGACTCCATTAATTCAAACAAACATACGTCCCTAAACTTTAGGTCATTTTCTCTAATAAAGGCTCTATGTATCTGAACGAGACTCAGGCACTAGGGTTCAAAGATGAAGGAAAACCAAATGAAGGATGCTTAACACAAAACTCAAAGAGGGACATACCTAGAAAAATATGGTTTCTTACAGCCTCCCCACCAAATGACATCTCATCGTCGAGCTTCTCTAAGCATTACTACAGGGTATCAATGAACAATTCTATCCACTGAGATCGCATATAAAACTCCCTCCCCAATGTATCTTCTTGAACATTTCCATGTTTTTATTGCACTCAAACTATATATATAATCCTCCCTTAGATATATTTTTCACTATTTTATGAAATCTATATCAAATTATCCTCAAAGGATGCATATATACAAAAATATTGATGTACTCAACATCCACCACATGAAAAGTATCAGGATAATATATCTAAAGTTGTGACACATGAGACATGGAAAGCATATAATTGTAGCATTGTGGAAGGTCTAATCGGTACACCACTGTACTGACCCTTTCCACTATCTCAAATGGCCTAAAAAACCTAGGCGTTAGCATTCCCTATTTTCTGATACATAGTTTCCCAAACCTAACTGAACCCCAAAGGAAAAAATAATGACTAACCTCAAACTCCAGAGGTCATCTCTGATGATTAATATAATATTTCTACCTACTCAAAATGGTCACAAACCACCTCCTAGTCAACTAAACCTACTCAGATGTCTCATACATGAGACTAGGTCTAATAAGCACTTACTCGCCTACCTTAAACCAACAAAGAGTCGAACATAACGGCATGTCATACAAAGCCTAGAAATTTTCCATATGTATTGATGCCTAAAAGTTTTTATTATATAAAAACTCCACGATTTTTAAATGATGCTTCCATGAACCACCAAAATTCAAAACACAGGCTTGTAACATATCCTCTAAAGCCTAAATAGCCCACTCATATTTTCCATCAGTATGAGGGTGATAGTTCATTCATTTAAGAACCAATGATCAAAAATCCTTATGAAGACCCTTCCAAGACTGATATGTGAAATAAGGATCCCTATCAGAAATGATACTCCTCAAAAAGTCATGTAGTCGAACTATCTCTCTCATGTAGAGACTACACAGATCATCAGAAATGAAGGTATCCTCAGTATAAAGATGTGTGCTACCTTTGTTACACAATATAAGATCACCCATGCCTCATAATTCTTGCAATGTTTCTTGGGTAATCTAGTAAAAAATATATAGTTAAAATATCCAATCTCTACTCTAGAATGGGTAGAGACTATAATAACCTGGATGGCCTCTAATTTTCATCTTTCATCTGCTGATATGTGAAACATTTCAATACAAATCTCACTTTCACATTCTTCATTCTAGACCAATAGTATTTTATATAGATATCATGATACATATTTTTTAAACCATGATGTACCAACCATTTAGAAGCATGAAACTATATCATCAACTACTCATAGAAGCATGTATGAACCCATACTAACCCATGGAAAAGAAGATAGTTTTCACTACCAAGAGAAAATTTTGTTGGTGGATCCCCACCATATAAGATGTCTCTTAGAACTAATCCCTACAAATCAGATAATTTCTCTATCTTTATCTGATCAAGAATCATGGGTATGATAAATTTCAAAGTCATATTTATTCTTCCTTGGGACTCCTGAACACCTAGATTCATGTCTAAAAAGAGATTCATAATCCCCCACTCATTGAAAAACTCCTACACTATATCTGTCTGCATATTCTAGATCAAGGTATCGATAAAAACATTTTCCTTGGTTTTTGTATAAGCCAAATCAAATTTGAAATACTACAGATACTTGACCCACATCCATTTCTGAATTTTTAGGTCCCTAAAATAAAATATATACTTGAGGATCTTGTACTCCATGTACACCACAAAACTCTCACCCAAAAGATAGAATCTTTATAATCTCAAGTCATGTAATGTTGTAGTTAATTCTAGATCATGAGTATGATAATTTCCCTCATTTAGTCTTAGCTTTATGGATCCATAAGAAACTAATCAATCATCCTACATTAAAACTGATCTGAGTCCAACTTCAAATGCATCATAGTACACAGTGTATGCCTTACCCATCACAAGTAAAGTGAGGATAGGTTATGAGGTCAACCTTTTATTTAGTTCCTTAAAATATATCTCATATGAATCTAACCAAACAAACTTCACCCCCTTCTTGGTCAACCTAGACATCGGTGCTTCTGGATGGGAAAATTCCTCAATAAAATGCTGGTAATAACCTGATAAACATAGAAATATTCGAATCTCAAATACATTCTTGGGATTCTCCAAAAATAATATAGATGAAACCTTCTATGGTTCCACTGAAACTCTTACCTCTGATATGAAATTCCCTAAGAATTTCACTTTGACAATTCAGAAACTATATTTGGTTAGTTTGGTGTGAATTTGATTCTATCTTGATGTACTCAAGTTGTTGTAAATATATTGGGAATCATTTTCTAATGATTGGGAATAAAATAATATATCTTTAACAAAAAGTACCAAAAAATTATCCATAAAAGAATGAAATATTTGATTCACCAAGGCTATGAATATCTTTGATGCGTTCATCAAGACAAATGGAATCACTATGAACTCATAAAAGACATACCTACTCTTAAAATCAGTTTGAGGTATATCTGATGGTATCAACCTCAACTAGTGATATCTTGATCTCAAATCAATCTTAGATAATATCTTGGAACTTCTCAACTAGTTGAAGATATCATCGATATGTAAAATGAGTTACCAGTTCTTGACTGTCATCTGGTTCAATATTTGATAATCAATACATAAGCGCAAATTCCCATCATATTTCGGGGTGAAAAGAACTCAAGAACCCCATGGATTCATACTAGACTATATGAAACCCTTGTCTTCTAGATCTTACAACAAAACTTTCAAATCCTGAATCTCTTCCAGTTTCATCCTGTAAGGCGGGGTAGAAATTATCTCTGCTCCTTGTACCAACTCGATCGTGAACTCGATCTCCCGCTCGGGTGGTAAATCATAAAACTCATCAAGATAAACATCCATTAAATAGTCTACCACTAGAGGAAAATTCTTATATTTTATTAAAACATAATCTAGAATTATAATTTCTATATGAGTTGTGAGAAAATCCAATCTTCACTGAATTAGTACTGCATGACCAGCCTGAAGATCCCACTCACCCTAGTTAGAATAACTGGCTCCTTTTAGAGATAAAAAGGTAAATCTCTTTTTGTAATAGTCGATATGATACTAGTAAAGAATTAACTAATACATAATAATAATCAATTCAAAACCATTCATTTCCATCATGAATAGTTACCAAGGAAAACTATAACCACCAACCTATAGAGAACATACCTTGCAATGTTATCACTCACCACAATCCCAATGGTGTATTGATAGTCAAAAAATCATCCAAGATTTCCACAACCAAGCCCAAACCATTTGTAAAACGAGTAGATAAAAAGAAATGTGATTATCCTGTATAAAAAAATGTAAATAAGGGTAAATGATATAATAATTGTACCTCTAACAGTATACAGTCCTACATCCACGCTAGTTAGTATAGACCAAATATTGTGTAGGTGACTTGACACTCTCCCCTGAGCTCTAGTATGAATCCCTTTCATTATTCCCTATACTCACTATTTCTGCTCCTATATTGGGATACCATATTGATTCCTTGACTTGAACATCCTATAGAACTTCAACTACCTCTCTACTGAGGATTATTTAAGTCCTTACCAAACTCCAGTACTTTTCCTGATCTACTTCTACTGCTCTACTATGATAATTTCCTGTGAAACTTATAAATATGACCTAGTCGACATCAATTATGACACTCCAACACATGGTATATACACTGAGGTTTCTTTTGGTCTAACTTTACACACTAATAGCACTGCAACAGAATATGATCCTAATATGGCTACTATAACATCTTTTTACCTTGATCGGGTATGTTTTCCCCTTTTCTAAGTTTCCTTCCGGTTTTTAAAATCCTTACATGTGTTTTTCTGGGTTTACTGTAGTTTGAAAAATAGGTGCATGTCATGTACTTGAGGTACACATTGTGTATTGGTTTCTAGTTCAAGTCGAGAATGGGGAATTATGGTGTGAGTAGGTGTTGAGTAGGTACACATCATGTACCTAATCTACACGTCATGTAGGGGTAAAATAGAGTATTTTTAACTCAAGGTGATAGGTTTTACATGTAACTTATCTAGCATGGACTACACGTCATGAACAAGGTTTATACGTTGTGACCCGACCCCTTCCTAGGTTTATGTCATGAATTTTTATATTTCTATCAGCTTTTTCCTCCAAAACATCTTGGATCTCATCCCTAAAGCGATCCTAGAAATTCTTCTGAGGCATCTCACCTTCGGGATTGATATGATCGGCTCTGGTTCATCATTGCTTCTATAATGCATCACTCTGGGTAAGTGTTCTCTATGATTCTTCCTTGATATTAATCGTGATTTCACCCTAGTCGTGTGTTATTGGATCCTCTAATCCAAGTTGGATGTTTCTTTTTGTACTCATCTAGATTCATTATGAGATCTTGTCTCAAAGGTCATTCCTTAGCTAGATGTGGTGCAACGGACACTCTTTCTTGAGGTATGTGGGTTTTGTTATATCCTCCAATCCCTTGTATTCAATTTTGAATCAATATTTTGAGGTTTGGGTTGGATTCTAGAGAATTCGTTGATGAAATTTTTGGGTTTCGTTGCTTTTGGTTTTCATTTTGGGTGTGTGTGACTCAAAATTTGAGGTAGGTGGTTCCATATCTAGCCTATGATAATGAGCCTCATTTCTATTAATTTATAAATTGATTTATGAAATTGACCTGATTCTTTGTGTGTGTTGGAAAATTTTTTTGAAAGAAAAATGGGTTTTCACTGGCTTTTAATAAATTGATTTGTGAAATGGTTTTGAATGTTTTTTCAAGGCATTGAAATGGGGTTGTGAAAAATAGCACATGGGTTACCTTGGGTACATAGGTGGAAGGTTTATCTTGAGGCCATCATCCATTGTTTTTTTTATCAAGGAGTTTTGTCTTGGGGATTTCCTATGTTCCCTAGGCACGTTGTTTTAAGAGACCGATATTGACATTTTTGGGGGATTGCTCTTGGGGTTTTCTTCTTCTTCTTATGCCTATTGTTATAGGATCAATTTTGTGCACTTGATTATTTTAGTACGAGTAGTCTTCTACCTAGACCTTTATTATTCCTTGGTGATGTGATACCTATGCTTCTATTTTATATTGCTTGGCTTTCTGAGTTATCCTTGATATGCATGTTTATGATTGTGGAAAATGATATGGAAAATGTTATTTGAAACTGATATACCTAATTTTGTTTAGAACAGTGGAAAAGGGAATGTTTATCGTGTTTTCTATAAAACTACTTTACTACTTATCATTCCATTTTTTAAATTTTAAATAAGCATATAGGAATTTTTATACAGAGACTTGTTATGGAACACCTAGGTGGGATCCTACTGAGCATGTAAGCTCACACCCTGCACACTGCTTCGGTGGTGCATAGACCTTTGTTGGTCTTCTAGTGTAGGGAAAGGAAAGGCGCCATAGTGAGGTGGTAATGTTTATGTCATCTGGGATGGGTAGTTGGTGGAGAGATGGTTGGGGTTCGTCCATGTCATCATTGGAGTAGTTGTTTGGTTTCAATTCCCTTGTAGTCGGACTTTTCATTTAAAGTTTTTATCTACTTTTTCAATTGTTCTGTTTCCACTATTTTCATTACAGTTATGGCATATATATTTGTTAGTCTTCTGTTATTTATTCTTCACTCTATATATATGTTCTGTGTTCATTCAGGTTGGGTGAAATCATTCCGTCAGTATTGTTGTTCGATGCCCGGGTGCTTGTCGCTAGCCCGTGGGGATCGAGAACTCCCTCAAGTATGTGACAGATTAGGTTGGGTGTTGCATTTCAAGGCAACTAGGGTTGGTTTATTATTGTTTGGTATCTAATGAGGTTTTTACTCAAGATTGTTTTTATTGGGACTTCTGTTATATTGTAGATAGGACGGTCTGGACTTGGGAGGTATGTTGTGATAAGTGTATGGTTATCTCTTGTCGTAACGAGACTTAAGTAACCATGGGATGTCAACATATGTGTCTTTACTATTGGTTTTTTATTTTAAAAATCTCAGTTTATTCTTATGAGTTTTTTAGTTTTAACTGAGATTTGTTCAGTGTCTAATTATTATTATAGTTCGGTGTGCATTAGTATGCCTCCGAGACATCTTCCACAGGTTCCTCAGGAAGCTGTAGTTGATACTCCTCAAGGGAATACACTAATGTATCAGAATCCCATCGATATGATCGTATGAGCATTCCATGTTGTTGATCAAGATGTACCATGTGTTTAGAACGTAGTGGCTGAGGTAAAGACAGGGGATGGAGGGGAAAGAGATCGATCGCGGGAGTTCTTGAGTTAGAATCCACCATCCTTTAAAGGGACAACTTAACCTCAAGACGCGGAGGATTTGCTGGATAAGATTGATCAAATCTTCTAATTCTTGGAGACACCTAAGAATATTAGGGTGAATTTCATGGCGTTCAGACATGAGGGTTCCAGTAAGCGTTGGTGGGACTCTATGGTCCAATAAGATAGACATGTGGACTTGGATTGAAAGGGTTTCAAAAACATGTTCTTTCAGTAGTTTTTTCCAGAGACTCTGATGTTGTAAAAATATCTGGAGTTCCTATCATTGTAGTTAGAAGAGCATTTTGTGTTAGCCTATAGAAACTCGTTTGTTGAGCTTGTCCTTTTTTTTCAAACGTATAAAGTAATGACTAACTGAAGGCGCATAAGTACTTGCAGGGTTTGCAAATGTACATTAAATCATAGGTTTTCATGTTGAATCTTTCTACCTATGAGGAGACAGTGGACAAAGAAATGATGTCCGAGATGAACATGGAAGGTAAGGTCAGATTTATCACCTCTTCTCTTCCAACTAGTGATAGCTTCAGTGGAGTACATGGGAAGAAGAGGAAGTTCCAGGACCATCGTAGGAGTGTTGTAGGTGTGTCTCAGTAGTGAGGCTCCTCCGCACCATCCGCTGATGCTGGCTATGTGCCTATGACTTGATAACAATGCGGCAAGGGGGTTCACACTAGGCATTCTTTTCCTATGCCCGTGAAGACATGAAATAGCTATGAATGTTTTGGCCATCTATAGCGTTTCTGTCAGGATATGAATACACCTAATTATGGTCAGGGTTCGTCGGCTCTAAAGGCTACTTCAGTTCAATCAGAAGCTTAAAATATTATAGGGATCCAACCATAGGCCTCATTAGTGAAGTATTTACATGTAGTATATGAGTGTCCAATGGAATTTGATGTAGTTTTGGCAATAGTAAGAGGTACGCTCCTTATTGCATCTTCAGTGGCTACTACTTTATTTGATACAGGTGACTCCCACTTATTTATATCTTCATGTTTTTTTATATGATTAAACTTACAATGGAACATATTCCCTTTACAATAGAGTTGGTGACACCTCTTAGAAAGGGTAAAGAGCATGGGTTCTGGTGTCCTTCTAGTCCATTCATGATAGACAAGACGGAGTTGGTATAGTATTTTCTCATTCTTGATCTAGATCTATTTGATGTCATCATCGGTATGGATGGGCTTGTCGCTCATCAATCTGAGGTTGATTTTCATAATTGGAGTGTTTTGTTTCTTGGTTCCGATGGGAGCTCTCATGTGTTTCAGGGAGAGCGGGACCTGAGGTCCGTCCGTACAGGACTATCCCACCTAGAGCTTTGGAGTTTGTTGGTTACTATTGTATTTGAGCCTGATGACATTTCTTATGTTGGGGATCTTCTTGTTGTGGTCTGAGACTTTCTTGAAGTTTTCCCAGATGACTTATTTGGTCTTCCTATCGAGAGAGAGATAGAGTTTAAATTTGACCTAGTTTTGGGAACACAACCAATATTGATACCTTATTACCGTATGGAACTAGTGGAGTTGAAAGAACTCAAGATTTAGTTAGAAGACCAATTATAGAAGGTTTTTTTTCTACGGTTTCACCTTGGTCATCCCTTGTGCTCTTTTCCAATAAAGTGGATGGTTCACTTTAGTTAAGTGTGGACTATAGAAAGTTAAACTAGATAACATTTAAAAATAAATATCATTTGCCTCATGTGGATGATTTGTTTGATCAGTTGATGGGAGTAAAGTGGTTTTAAAAGATCTATCTTTGGTCAAGTTATCATCAGCTCATAGTCTGAGAGTTTGATATAACAAAGATGGCCTTCAAGAGTAGGTATAACCATTATGAATATCTTGTGATTCCTTTCAGTTTGACTAACACTCCTATAGTTTTTATGAACTTGATGAATAAGATGTTCCACCAATATCTTGACACTTTTTCAGTAGTTTTCATGGATGATATTTTTCTTTATTCAAAATTCGGGCATGAGCATGAGAACTATCTAATTTTGGTTCTAGAGATTCTGAGAAATCACTTTCTCTATGGAAATCTTTCAAAATTCAGTTTATGGATTCTAGAAGCGAAGTTCTTGGGGCACATAATTTCTGAGAATGAATTATCAGTTGATCCAAAGACGGTAAAAGACATTTTATCATGGAAGGAACCACAAAATGTATTTGAAATTCGAATCTTCCTTGATCTTGTTAGATACTAATGATGGTTCATTAAAGATTTTCTAAAATAGAATCACATTTGATTGATCTTACCAATAATATAGTGAAATTATCAAGGGATGTGAAGTGTTGGTGTTATTTAGATGAACTGAAACAACTTCTGACATCAGCACCTATTCTGATCTTACCTGAGCCCGGTAAGGGGTACGTGGTGTTCTGTGATGCATCTGGTGTTGTTTTCGGATGTGTGCTTATGAAGGATGATCATGTGTTAGATTACAGATCTATTCAACTCTAAAAACATGAGAATAATTTCCCCACTCATGATTTAGAGCTTGTTATGGTGATGCATGCGCTTAAGTGTTGGTGGCGCTGTCTCTTTGGGGAGAAGTTCACAGTATTCTCTGATCATAAGAGTTTGAGCAATATCTTTTCCCAGAAGGACTTGAATCTCAAACAGAGTTATGGATAGAATACCTTCAGACATTTTCCTTCAACATCACTTACACCCCAGGTAAAGGGAATGTTTTTGTAGATGCTCTAAAAAGGAAAATATCACCACAGGATGTTTGGGAATCAAAGGAAGAGTGGAATCTTATGGGGATTTTCATTCAGTTGCACTTGGATGCTCAGGAGGATGTTTTAGGGATGGTTTTGACTAGTGTTCAGTTATCATAATATCTCCTAGAGTCTATCTTGAAAATTCAACAACAATATGATGAGTTTCATAAGATTAATAAAAACCTTTATAGTTGGGAGACATTTTTTGGTTGGTCTCTTTCTTCAGATGGCATACTTTACTTCGGGAAGAAAGTTTTATACGAACACATTTAAGAAGTTCAGTCTTGTTTGATTATTATAGCTCTTTTTATCAAGGATATACAAATATGTATTATGAAATAAGAAGATGGTTCTTGTGGTGGGGTATGAAGCATGACATTGCAGATTATGTGTCCCACCGTTACACCAGTCAATGGATAATGAAAGAGCACTTGACGCCCTATAGTTTTCTTCAGCCTCTCCCAATGCTTGTTTGGAAGTGGGATGAGGTTTCCATGGAGTTTATTGTTGGGTTTCCATAGAATCCCCAAGGGAAAAATTCTATATGGGTGGTTTTTGATTGATTTATGAAGTATGGTCATTTCATTCCGATCAAATACACCACTAAAGTTGAATATATGGGTAAGATCTATATGCATGAGATCATGAGGTTACATGAAAGTCCTTTTGATGTTGTTTCAGATAGGGATGCTGGGTTTACCTCAAGGTTTTGGAGTAGTCTTTAAGAGGCAATGGGGACTCAGGTCAACTTGAGCACATCTTACCATCCACGGAAAGATGGACAGACAGAGCATGTAATTCAGATCCTAGAGGATATGCTTCATTCCTACATCTTGTTTTTTGATGGATCGTGGGATAGACATCTAGTACTGGTTAAGTTTTTTTTTAAAACAGTTATCAGTCGTCGATCAAAATAGTTCCTTTTAAAGCATTGTATGGTCACCCATGCGGATCAACTCTTTGTTGGGAAAGGGTGTGTGAAGTATCTTTGGTTGTACCAAGTCTGGTTTAGGAGATATTGAAAAATATTCAAGAGGTGAAATGATGTCTAGTTACAGCATAGAGTCGATAGAAATCTTATAAAGATCGATGGAAGCATCCTTTGGATTTTTCTGTTGGTGACTGTGTTTTGTTGAAAGTTTCTCCTCGGCTGGCTCACCATCGACTTGGTAAACAAGGAAAGTTATCTGAGATATTTTGGACCATTTGGGATCACTGAATGGATTGGGAAGGTCTCTTATTGGTTAGTATTGTCGGCTCATTTGACAAGAATTCATGATGTTTTCCACATATCTCAGCTCAGGAAGTATCACCCTGATCTCTCTAACATTCTGATTTGGGAAGAAATTGAGTTAGAACCAGATGATTTTATTTTGGAGAAACCAATGGAGATCGTTGAATCTCAAGAGAAAGTATTTCACAGGAAGTCAATTACATTGGTCAAATTTCTATGGAAACAAGGATCAAATTCTCATGAGACTTGGGAACATGAGTCATTGATGAGGGAGCATTGTCCTCATCTTTTTTCAGGGATTATATCTTCCACATGACTTCCTAGGGATGGAAATTCCTTATGGTGGGGAGTTTGTAACATCTTTTTACCCTTGTCGGGTATGTTTTCCCTTTTTTCTAAGCTTCCTTATGGTTTTTAAAATCCTTAAATGTGCTTTTTGGGGTTTACTATGGGTTTCAGAATAGGAATACATCATGTACCTAAGGTATACTTCATGTACTGGTTGGTGGTTCAAGTCATGAATGGTGGATCACGGTCTGATTAGGAACTGAGTAGGTACAAGTCGTGTACCTGAGATACATGTCGTGTAGGGGTTAAATAGAGTATTTTTAACTTGAGCTAATGGTATTTTTGGCACAACTTATCTAGCGTGGACTACACGTCATGACCAAGGGGTACATGTCGTGACCCAGCCCACACCCAGGTTTAAGTCATGGGTTTTTCTATTTCACTCATCTTTTTTCTACCAAACCTCTTGGATATCATCCCTAAATTACTCCTAGGCATTCTTCATAGGCGTGTTTCCTTCCGGATCAATCTGATTGGCTCTGGTTCATCATTTCTTCTATGTTGTATCTCTTCACATAAGTTTTCTCTCTAATTATTCTTTTAGATTGATCGTGGTAGCTCCCTAGCCTTGCATTATCAGATTCACTAATCTAAGTTGGATATTTATTTTTGTTCTCATCTAGATCTGTTGTGATATATTGTCTAGAATGTCATTACTTAGATATATGTGGTGTAGAAGATGTTCATTCTTGATTTATGTGGGTTTTATTCTATCCACCGATCCCTTTTATTTAATTTTTAATCAATCATTTGAGGTGTGGGTTTGATTCTAGGGCCTTCGTTGATAGAGTTGTTGGTTTCATTTCATTTGGTTTCTGTTGTGATCATGTGTGACCCAAACTTTGAGGTAGGTGGATCTGTCTCTAGCCTATGATAATGAGCCTAATTTATATTTCTTTATAAATTGATTTATGAAATTGGCATGATTTTTTGTGTGTGCTGGAAAAGGGTTTTGAAAGAAAAATGGTTTTTCCTTGTCTCTTGATAAATTGATTTGTGAAATGTTTTTGAATGGGTTTTCAAGGAATTCAAATGGGATTGTGAAAAAGAGAACATTGGTTACCTTGGGTACATAGGTGGAAGGTTTAGTTTGAGGCCATCTTCCATTGTTATTATTATCAAGGATGTTTTTCTTGGGGATTTCCTCTGTTCCCTAGGCCTATTGTTCTAGGAGAATGATATTGAAATTTTGGGGGGATTAATCTTGGGGTTTCCTCTACTTTCTAGGCTCATTGTTCTAGGATCATTTTTGTTCACTTTATTATTTTGGTATGAGTAGTCTGCTGCCTATACCTATAGTTTTCCTTGGTGATTTGATACTTATGATTTTGTATCATATTGATTAGCTTTCTAAATTAGCCTTGATATTCATGTTTATGCTTGTGAATAATGATATTAAAAATGTGATTTGAAACTGATATACCTACTTTTGTTTAGAAGTGTGGAAAAGGGAATGTTTACCATGTTTTCTATAAAAACCACTTTACTACTTATCACGATGTGTTTTAAATTTTAAATAATCATACATAAATTGTTATACAGAGACTTTCTATGGAAAACTTGGGTGGGATCCTATTGATCTTCTTAGCTCACACCCTACGCACTGCTTCGATGGTGCGTCTTTGTTTTTCTTATAGTGTTGGGAAAGTCAAGGTGTTGTAGTGAGGCAGTGAGGTTCATGTCCGTTGGGATGGGTAGCTGGTGGTGAGATGGTTGGATTTTTTCCATTCCATTGTTGGAGTAGCTATTTGGTTTCGAGTCCCTTGTAGTCAGACTTGTCATTTGGAGTTTTTAGATATTATTTAAATTGTTTTGTTTATGCTATTTTCCTTATAGTTATGGAATATATATTTTTTAGTCTTATTCTATATCTTATTATCTCTATATATATGATGTATGGTCATTCAGGTTGGGTGAAATCATTCCATCAGTTTTATCATTTGATGCCCAGGTGCTTGTTTCCAACCCATGGGGATTGGGAATTCCCTTCAAGTATGTGATGGATCAGGTCAGGTTTCATGTTTCAGGGAAACCCTGGTCGATCTGTTATAGCTACCAACTACCCCAACTGCTCTTTAGGTTGTTTCCCTGGTGGAAACTATCACAGTGTCACTTTTCCCACTAGAAGAAGAGCTCCTAGTTCACCCTGCTGAAACAACCTAGCTGTTTCTCAGGGACTCTTTCAAATTACATTCCATGATGATTACTTGATTCATCACATATAAAAAACTACTCAATAAAAAGACATTCAGATGTGACCTAATCTCATAGAGAATCTCATCCTAAAAACATCTCACCCTGAAGATCATATCAACTTCCAATGATGTAGCAAAGTGTTGTAAGTTAGTGAAACATCCAATGTAGTCCATCACTAACATGACCTCCCATGTTAGATGCATAAACTCTCAAAACTTCTAATCCCTTAACATCTTTGGATATAATTGGATCAATAAATTCATCTTTAAGTACTTACAAGATAACTCCTCTTATTTTCCAACTTTCTCTATAATATCCCACTAATTCTTGGTTGGTCCCTAAAGAATATATTCAGAAAGATTCACCCTCCTATCTGTGGGTGTCTCAAGGTTCTTCTAGATCATCTAGACTAACTCAATCTAGAACTCTACTTCCAGGGGGCCTCCATCCCCAATGAACTCGGGCAGATGCTACAGCTGAAGCTCTCTCATCATCTCATAAATCAAATCCAAAGTGTGAAAAGTCTCCCTTTCCATAGATTGCATGACCATCAAAAAGATTTCATGAAGTTGAACATCCATTTGATCCTTAGGAGCCACAGGAAGCTATGGTCTAGCTAAGTTTGGAGTGTGCTAATTTCCACTCTCCTGGTTCTCATCTCAAAGGTGACTATAAGACATTTTCTCTATAAGTCAAACACATTCCTTAGAACACCGGTGAAAAACAATTTCATCCCCAATAAGTTCTAAGAAAAATTGAATCAATAGATCATGGTCTCTTTAAACATGTATTAAAAGTTTTTTAGAATGACATAACATTTCTTTCATTTCATTTATCAGGTATAATAGGCATTTCACTTCACAATTCATACAGGAAAATATATTGCATGCAATAAAAATGTCCCTATCATGAATAATACATTTCAAGATATATCCCTAGGTGTCTATCATTATGCATGCATACTCATCTCATTCCATACTAGGACACAAGTATAAATCTCATGAAATAATAATATCACACAACATTTGAATCACCCTCGGTGAAATAACATCAACCATAACAAGTGAACATCATGAATAGCAATCCCATTCCTGGGTACTTAGATTTTTCCCCATACATGGGTTAGCTACTCCCATTCATAAGAATGTTAACAATTCCAAACACATCCTAGCCTCCTTTATACCTTTTCTAAATAGTAAAGCAATGAAAAATAAAAAAAACATGATCCTATGATGCCACTTTATAACTTCCCCCAATCAGGAACTCTCTCACATGGCCAAATCAGGTTGGTTATGGGACCTCAAGCATTCCTCCATATATGCCAGAGGCTTTTGACTAGTAGTGGGGGTTGGAAGAATATAGTTGAGATACTATACACCCAATTACAGAGTTACAACACTATGGAAATTAATAATAAAAATATATATCATGGTAATGTAAAATAGTGGAAATAGTATAACATACAATTGAGAAGAAAAAGGATTAACCAATAAACCAATAATAATGAATCATGTAATAAAAGGTTGAAATGTATCTAAATTTCTAACTGAAAAAAATTTAATAAAACAATTAGATCACAAAAATAATCTCAAAATACACCACCCCAAACCCCATGTCAATCTCATCTCCAAACTCTAGCCTATCCAGTAAGTTAAAATTAGTAACAAGGTCCTTTTACCTAGTCCAAACCTATATCCATGTAATCTTCTTGGGTACCAAATGGCGGCCTGAATTGGCTGTGAGTAAAAATCAGTAGTTCAACACCAACATTTCTTAACAAAACCAGTCTGATAATAAGTGAATACAATAAAGTTATAGAATGTGTATTAATTAATAAACTTAATATAATACAATAATCAACCTACTTCAGTACTATGCTGGAATTTCTCTGAGCATATAGCACAACCATTCCAACTATAACCACATACCCATGGAATAATCAAATATCCAAAAAAAATCCTTCTATATAAGCATTTCAAAATCTAGGAATAACCCTCAATAAAATCACTACAACATTAAACTAGGCCAATCCCACTATATAAGCATTTTAGAATATGTTCATAGCTCTATTTATAATCATTTCCACATTTGAGCATAGCCCTCTATATAATAATTATTGTATAAAACTAGGAAAAGCCTCATATATAAACATTTTAGTATAAAACTAGGATAATCCTACCATATTTGAATTTTATAATCTAGGCATATCCCTCTGTATAAGATTTATAACATAAAACTATTCCAAGCCCTATATATAATCATTTTAGCATGTATCATAACATAATTCATAGCAAAAAGGATATCATAATATCATTTCATAAGCCTCAATGGTTAATTATGCAAATTACCATTTATATTTCAATTATACATTCATTTTTATCAATTTATCACCATCTATTTCAATAAACAAATATTCCCTTACCAAATTGATTTTATACCAAGTAGTCACGTGGAGTATTATATTATGCTAAACATAATTTAAACCATTATCCAAAACATTATTAATTAGGGGTTCACTCACCCAATGGGTAAAAAAAATCCAAGTAATGATGCTATTGAATCCAATGGGATCCCAGGATAATAAAATCCATGCTTAACCATCATGTATCATTAAATTAATTAAGGTGCATGTTGTGTTGGTGAAAATGAAATATTCCACATACTTAACAATTAAACTAATCATAGGGCTTGTTTTTAGATCACCTACCTTTAATAGGTTGTTAACATAGTGCTTATAATGGGTAATTACAACAAGAATGAAGATGAAAAGGATTGCAAGAAGGAACCTAGATTATACTGGAATAAGATCAAAACATGAAACAATTGTGATCACAATATTCCACCAACACAACTGAATTACAGCGAAAAAGAAGGGAAAACCTAAGAAAAACAACTCATTGGGAATCGATCATTTGAATGGGATGTCCAAAATAGAGTAAGTAATTCCAAAATCACATTTAAATCACCCAGTGCTTGATAGAGGAGGTATGTACATGGAAAGAGTGAACACATAAGTGTATGGTGCATCTTATAATTGTTGAGTCCAAGAAATAAAATGTGTATAAATGTATTACATGGAATGTAATAATAATTTTAATAATATGATGAAATTAATGTCACCTTGGTTAATTTAACCATTCTCAAACATTACACATCTTATAATGTAGATTCACAGTGTGTAACTAGTTCATAACCTGATCCAGTTTCTGGCCTATATTCATTTCATGGAATATTCTTAGAGATAGTTACAAATCATGTAACTCATTTACATGGTGTGTAAATTCCTCGTAGAAATATTTAATCCTATATTCTATAAAAGATCTTTAACCACCTATGATTCCTTCTAATCTCATTTAAAACCCTTATAAACTCATTTATCATGTTTATGCCTAAACTCTAGTAATTCTAGAAAAACACACATCTTAGAACTTTAGGTAATTTTCCACTAAAAATTCTATTTGTATCTGAATGAGACTCATCCACCAAGGTTTAAATATGAAAGAAACCCAAATAAAGGATGCTTAACACAAAAATCAAATAGGGGCTATTCCTGAAAAAAGACAGGATCTTATATAATATTTTCCCAGATAATGAAATAAATTTCCTAATAAACGTATTTCAATTGAACCTATATATATATATAGTACATGGTTGAAACATCATAAAATTAATTTGAATGATACTAAATTAATCTAGGATATTAAAAATATTGACATGAAAGAGAAAAATAATCTCCAATGAATAATATAGAGTCATAGAGAATATGATCACATGAAATTAAATGATCACAAAATAAGGTTTAATATATAACTTAATAAAGGTTAAAATAAGACCGTCAATTCTTAAAAAATAAATTTTTTATAGTAAAATAAATCTTTTGGAAAATAATATATACGTAATAAATTAAAAATAAATTACTTATAACTTCATGTATGAATGAATTTATAAATCAATTTTCAAAATTCTTTTCATTTCGTTAAAATAAATAGCCTTTTATTTTGATATTATTTTAAATAATAATTCCCATAATATTTATAAAAATATTTCATTTGAAAATAACCATGTAAAATTATAAAATAATCTTGATAAATCATTATTTTTATGGCAGAGGGAAATGGAAGTTAATCTGAATATGTTAAAAAGATTCTTTTTAAACTTTTATATAAATTAAAAAATATACCATATAGAAAAATTTAAAAATATTTCCTTTTAATTGTAAATAATATAAGAAATTGTTGAAAATTAACTTTATCAACCTTTTAATCATAAATAATATCATTCTTGAAACATTTAAAAGATCCTTAACATTGAAGTAAAATTATTGTGAGGAAAAATTAAAATCATCTTTTTAAAAGAAAGGCCCTTACATGTAACTTACTTGACGATTCTTGATCCAAAAATAGAAGAAATTGAATATAAATATACAAATACCAAATAGAACCATAATATAATAAAATAAAAGGGTTTTAAGATATTAGGATCATATAATTTACCCAAATAAAATATAAACGTAAACAATCATGAAATAAAATGAGATTGTAAAAGAAATTTATTACACCTTTGATAACTTTTGAATAAAAAGTCCTTAAAGATAAAAAATGAATTAAAACATAAATTACCATGAATATAGATTAATTTATGAAATAATATGTCAAATTTTCCTTATATACACCCCATAAAATAAAATAGGTGCATAATATAACATAATTCTCAACGAAGTGAAATTGAGATGAAAAACCCTTACTATAGGTCTCCACTTAATCATATGTATTTTATCCTTCTATATAATGAATTTAAATTTATTAAATACTTTATTAATAATATTTCTCAAATATATTTTATTTTTAAGTCCTTTTTATAATAATTTTAAATCCATTCAATGAATAGTTATTTCTCGCATCGACCACTTAAGGTTTTTTGGTTAATTTATCAAAAATTACTTTGGTATATTGTTTATAGATAAATGATTAATGAAATGGTTTCATCATGTAAAAAATTTAGTAATGTCATGAATATAATTTTTATTTATTATAAAAAAATTATAATCATCCATTCATGGTGGTAATATAAAATCTAATCACGTCACTTTGTGGAGGAGGTAGTCCACACATATACACGTGTGACATTATCATTTTACAAATAATTGAAGGGTAATAAGGTATACAATATATTGTAATTTTAGAATAATAATTATGTCATAAATATAATATAAATTCATTAATTTCTCCTTTATATCCATCTAGAGAAATAGGTAATGAAAATTAATTACATTGTTACGTGGAGATGGTAGGTCGTATATATGTACGAGTAATGTTTTCATTTTCTATAGGATGGAAAGGATGTGGAAAATGGTTATAACATAATCATAATAACATATCATCATATTTATAATACTATATTAATAATTTTATGGTGGATATAATAAATTTATAGGAAGTATAAGAATAAATAAACTTTGAAAGAGTCGGGTAAGACGATTACCACTTCTTTGAGTGGTGACCTCTGTCTTACACCATAAGACTTCTTAGGGTGGTCTTAGGGTAGTAGTACAAGATAAATAATCAAGGTAAGAAATATAGAAAGGTTTTTGGGTATGTATTGGCCAAAATAAATTTCTTAAACTTGTTCAATAAGGGAGGATAGGAGGTGTCCTTTTATAAGTGAGAGAAATGACACACTTTGAATTGCTTATAAGAATTAAATATAATATATATCATAATCATTTAAAGTGGAAAAAACTACCCAAAATCCATATATAATATGTGATAGGTTCAAAAAAAACTCAACCAATCACATTTAGAAAAGTTTTAGAGTCATTTTAAGCCTTACCTCTTAGTTAAACCCCCTTTAACCCCAATTTACCTTAACCGCGATAACTTAACTTTTTACCAAGAGAAATTAATTATATGATCCAAAAAAGGGTCCTAAAAATTAAATGATAATTCTAAATTTGGAATCCTTTTTCTCAGATTCAAAATCTATAGGTGGTAGAAATTATTTTAATATAAGTATGAAAAAATCATGAAAACAGTTTTTAGGAAAATAAGTGATTTAAGCGTTAAAAAAATCACCTTGAAATAAATTAAAAATATAATTTACATGAATTTTTTTAGTTAAATAAAAAATTTTATTTTTTTATACTTTTAGATCAACATAAATTTGAATGGAACCTTCCAACCATACCATTAAATTAAAATATCCAAAAATAGTTTTTAATTTGGATAAAATATAATTTATGTTCATAAAAGTCAAACAAGGGTTTCAAATTAAAAAAAAAAGTGTTTTAAATACATTATTTAACTTTTTAAACATATATTTGGTTTAAAAAACTCATAAAATAGGATAAAAGAAACTGTTATAGGGATTTTAAAGCCTTACCCCATAGTTTCATCACAGTTTTACCAATTTTACCCATATCGAGGTAACAAATATTTACTATGGTTACTATTTATAATGATCAAAAATAAAAGGGTCCTTTTTACCAAATTTTAAACTCCTAGTTACAAATATGGATACAATTTTTAAGATAAAAATTATATAATTATAATAAATCCGTTTTAATATAAATGAGTAAAATACAATGAAAATGGTGTTTTAGATAAATATGTTTTTAAGCCCAAAAATGAACTTATACAAAAATAAAGTATAATGTTGATTCCTATGTAATTAATTAGATTATTAAAATTTAAATTATACTTATGTTACTTTAAGATCAAATTAAAAACATAATGGTACTTTAAAATTACTTTAGTTAATGAAAATAAATGGTAGTTTTATAAAAATCGGTTATTTTTCACTATTCACTTAAAAATCAATGTTTTCAGAAAAATCCCAAAAAATATCATAACGCTGTTATGTAATATTAATTTAAAAATGATATAAATTTTATCAAATAAACTTTCTATAAAATGGATGAAATTAATTATAATTTACTCTAATGAAAATCATTTTTGAAGAAAATATATTTTTGAAGCATAAAATGACTTAACTAAAAATTGAATACTTTTTTATTTTGAATTAATAAATACATTTTAATTATATAATCCTTTGTATATATTTTTTAATAATTTGGTTATTTCTATACATCCTTTTCAACCCAATTACTAGGTTATAATAGTCACATTTGTATAATAATATTTTAATAAATACTTCATGGTTCATGTAAGATCGGTGTTGTATGGGAGACACAATATTGAATGTAGTGAAATTTTTAAAAGAAATTATAAATTAAAATAATGAATTATTACATATCTATAACAAGAGGATTATTTACCATATCTCTCATGTTTCAATCATTTTTATATGATCTCTTCTTGCATATATCTTAAAAGTATTTAATTTCCTCTATTGGAAAATAAATTTGCATTTAATTATAAATCCATTACTAATGGGTAATCAAAAAAATACGCAAGAGGTGACATCACATAATTAAGGCATATAAATTTCAAATATAAATAAAGTATAGGTGTTGACATAACATAATCATATCATATTTAATGTAAATAAAAATAAACCCTAAAATATGGAATAGTATAACCTTCACATAATAATTAAAATGCTAAGTATGGGTAAGATATTGTTTTTTTCTTATAGGGTACATTCAGTCCAATTCGGTTTGGGTTATGTTGATTAAATTAGGATTATTTTAGGTTGGTTAATTTCTATTTGATTAACTATTGAGTTTTTTTTGTTATATCTTGGTTATTTTTATAATAGTTAGGTTATGTTTATTTCATTTTTGGTCAATTTCATTCTCATTTATTTGACTCAAGTTTATTTGGGTAATATTTGGTTGGTTCGAGTAGTTTCAGTTCAAGGAGAATTATGTAATTTCACATTTCATTTCATATTTCATGAATTATGTTGATTGATCATATCTATTTAGTAAAATTTCTGTTTTTTCTAAATGATTATTAGTGGTAATCTAGTATATTTTTTATTTATTCTCACTTGATATGAACAATGTTTGATAGGATTGTGGTTTTAAAGGTATATTTTTGAAAATAGAAACATTTATTTTGTTTAACTTTAAGATATTATAAATATAAATGGTTTTGGTTTGTATTTATCACATATTTTATTCATGATTTTTATTCTTTAAAAAACAATGCATTTTTGTATTTTTATTTTTAAATGTGTTTTTTGTGATGTGAATTTAATTAAGATTGTTCTCAAGGGATAAGTGGTTTAAAATAAAATGGAATCATATTAAATACTTAAGACCATTTTGAATTAAATTTTAATTTAAAATTTATCTTTTACATTAAAAATATGATTTATTTGATTTAATTCTATTTGGGTGATATTTTATTCAAATTGAGTCTAGTTAGTTCTGGAAGATTTAGTTCCATTATTTTTTTGTTCCATTTAATTATATTTGTATCAATTTTTTTAGTTCATGGTGGTTTGATTTAGTTTCATATGATTTATTTTTTCTGTTTATTTTGGTGTTTTTTATTTTAGTTTTATTGTAGTTAGATTAGGTGGAATCAAATCAGTTATGTTTTGGTTAGTTCTAGTTCATCTAGTATAATTTAGTTCAGTTTAATGTGGTTTTTACCTATGAAAAAAACTAAAAGAATATAAATAGAACTGAATATATGTGAACCAAAATGAAATTAAATTAAATAAATTTAATTTCAATGATACAACTAAAACCAAATTTAATAGACTATATTAAAATCTAATTAAATTTGAAATTATAATTTTCTAGATTTGTGTACTAATGGTTTTTGATGAAATTTATAGTTTAATTTTTATAATTGAGTGATTCTTATTGATTTGGAGATATGAAAATATCATAAGATAATTTAATTACACCCAAAATTGATTTCACTATTTTGATATTAAAAGACTAACCTGAACCCACTACAAATGATTGGTAAAAGCTACAGTTTTTCATTTTGATCCACTTCATGTTTTTAATGATATATGTAGTTATTGATTCCATAATTTAGTGATTATTTTAATTTTTTAAAGCTAATGATAATATCTATAAATAATTCAACTACACTAAAAAAATGGTTTTATCATTTAGATATTTAAATTTGGATTTAAAATTATTGAAACTATTGTTTTAGAATTACATTTTTCAAAATTGGTTTACTTTAGGATATTGATGAAACATATATTTAAAAAATTCAAAATTGAGTAAATATTATTGTATAGGAAATATAACTAAAATATATAAAAATAATTCAAATACACATTTTTTTTGTAGTTTATATATAAATATATTTACCAAAAATTCACTAAAGAGAAATATTTGGAAGAAATTAGAGGTTTAAGGCCACATACTGTTGCTTTTATATATTACCCACCACTACTTCTGGTTCACAGTAAAATATTAAAATTAAAGTATTTGATTCGTTATCAAAAAAATATTGGTTAAGACCAGTGGGGGCATTGGTGATGTCATTTCACCCCTACAATCATTGAAAATATGTCTTGGGATCACTTTAATAATGAAATTGAATATTTGTTTTAGAGTATCTTTCAAATAAATAAATAATATTACAATTAATGCTAAAATATATGGCTTTCCAATATCTAGGAAGTGACTCATTTAAATAAATCTACATCTAAATTCATTGATAAATATTCCATTTCGCGCCATTGAATCAAACCACTTTCATTTCATCATAGCAACTCGACCATGGGAGTAATAATCCAGTATTAGTATTTTATCAACTCCATAATAAGAAAAACTTTCCTATTAAGGTTAGTTATCTTATAAACTAACATAACAATTTGTTATTATAGTTAACATAACACCCTCATGTTATGTTCTCATGTTCATTATTCAACTATTTATAACAAATTTGTAGTCACTGATTTCCAACGATTTGCATTCATGAACTAAATTATTGGGACCAAAATCCGAAACTATTATTTATTAAGAGAAAAAATCAATCGGTAAACTCAATACCAAAAATATATATGAATATTAAAATTAAATGGATATTTAATATTTATTTTATAAAAGTAATATTTGTACCTTAGATTTCAACCAAGAAAAAAAACTTTTTTGTTCTGTTAAGTCTCTCTTCTTCTTAGTGATGACAAATGGTCAATTCTATTTATAATTTTTTTATGTTCCCTACATGAATATATATTAAAATATTGAGATATATGTATAATTATATAGCATGGTATAATATATATGTGTTCAAATTAATTACTTTATCAAGTCATTGAAAAAATCACAGTTAAACAAGACCATTAAATGTATCATCTCCCACCCTTCAATGATCAATATATCCAACCAATAATTCTAACTATTTAGGGAAATGATGGAAAATTAGGAACAATTTTATCATACTTCTCACCTTTATTTATCATTTTTTGATTCTATATTGTGCACACATCATCCAAATACGTTGAACAAAAATCTATATTTTCTTGAGATAAATAACCTTTCATAATGGAACCTCCAAGATGATTCTTATTATTAACATAAAACTTCATTGTGTATATATTTATTTTGGTTAGAGATATATAATGAAAATAAATGGATACTTAAATAAGTATTTCAATTGAGAGATAGATATTTAGATTCAGTATGCAAGTGAAACAAATGGATGGAACATTTTATCTGACTCACGCAATGTTAATGGTGCCTCTTCTTATATTTTTTTTAAGAAACACTTGAAAACCTTTTATAAAAAAGATCTATATAAAAATAGAAAAATAAAATGATCATATCCCTTATATTATGGTAAAATAAATTATGGATTGTGATTGGAATAAATTCATGAATAAGGATGTAATGGTCATGATTTTTCAAATATTTCAGTTTCGCCTATCTTATATGGACCCATTTAGATATACTGATTGAATAATCATTAGTGACCTTGAATATGTATAGTGTTTTCAATAAAAAAAATATCTTAATTTTCTATCACATAAGAATAAAAAGGAACTTTCAAATTATTTTCACTTATATACTCAGGATGTAGTTCCGGTCCGATACCCTCGTCTACCAAGTCATTCAAGATCATAAATCATCTTTTATCTTCCCTTGACATTTATAAGGATTTAATGAAATATTTCACACATATTTTTTCAATTTTAATCACATCTAAATAATGATTTAACAAATTAGTTTACTAATAATGAAAATAAATGGAGATACTTTTCTTCCTCTGGTTGTAATAAGATTCAATAGAAAAAGTATTCCTCTTTAAATATTTCACATAAAGTTTACTAAATAAAAATTTGGCATATTTAAATTCATTAAGAACATCAGTTCCAAACATATATTGAGATGGTTTATCTATCTAAATGATATTTTAAAACCATTTAATATTTTTCCTATATAGATGATTTATTGGAAAGAATCTTTAATTTCCCATGAAATTGAAATTAAAATTATTTTTAAGACTTATATATCATGTATTATTCATAAAAAAATGTACATAATAATTTTCCCTTTATGATACATAAAAAAAATCATTTCATAGGTAGGAAAATAATTTATCATCCCAAAAATCACAACAAAAATTTAAAACATGTCTTTAAAATAATCATCGTATATTCACACACCCATACTCCAAATCTACTTCAACTATTTTATTAAAGGTTTTATGTTCACATCTATATCATTTTTGAGATTAGAAGGTAAATATATGAGTATACTCAATAATTTAAATGGTTTTTTCATACACATCCATGAAGAAAGGTTAAAAATGTGCATGAAAACTAGTCATGTGCTATGTGAAGTAATAATGTGACCAAATGGATTAAAAATATAACATGATAAACCCAACCTAGAATTACATACCATAGATACAAAATTAGGATATAATGTTTCAAATGTATGTCATTCTAATCCATCAATAAGATGAACCAACTCATCATTATCCTCAATTCTCTTAGCATTTTGTCATTTCATATTTGTTGATATTTCATCAAACATGAAAAGATTTTGGATCCTAAAAATCAATGTAAAGTTCCACATTTATTTTTTTGTCACATAATATGGTGTTTCATTTTTTTTGAGATTTTATGAATATTTACTAAATTATTTAAATCATTTAGGATTGTGCTTTCTTCCCAAAATAACTATAATATTTTAGGAAATAATGAATTTTATTTTCTTAAAATCAAAGTGGTTAGATTCCATTACATATAGTGATTTTAGGGAATATTTACATCATCAAAAAGTAATTCCTTCAAAAAGATAATAAGATAATTGATTTAAGTATTGGAAATTCCATACATGGTTTTCCTATGATGCATTGTTATTAAAAATTTAAAATTTTAATTTTACCACAAGACCAATATACAAGATCCCTCACCTCATCCATAAATGTTTTCACTCTCTCAACATTATCATTTTCATTGGTTAAATCATGTGTTCTCATACCATTTTCTTAACACATTGGTACACTTTATTTCTTATGATGATAAATAAACAAAAATCAATCAAATATAAAATTCTCCATTCCACTCCTTTCATTTTGATCATGAACATTCTGAGATTTCTTTTTCTCTCCATTCTGATATTAAACATAATAGGTTGTTTGAAAACCAACTTTTAATATATGGTACCTAAATTACTTTCAACATAACCAAGGTATTTCAAAACCATTATAACAATATGTTTCATCCATATAAATAATTATTAAATATAAAATATAAAAAAAATTAAAACTCTATTGAGATTTAATCAGTATGATACATCCAACTTGTATCAATTTTGTTGCAAAAAATAATTTTTTACTAAAATAAACATAGAATACTATTATTGGAAAATTCATGACATACATGAAACACTTGAATACATATTAAGACAAAAAAATAATTCCATAACTAAATACATATCAATATTTCCAACCTCATACCATTACAATATAGTCAATTTAAAAAATATATGTCATTTAATTTTTTTTCATTTCACAATTCCTATTAACATAGATCATACTTCAAGTAAAATAATATCATAACATCATAGAATCATTTTTAATAAATAAACATTTTATCAATTATATTCCATGAATTTTAGTTTTACTCATTCAAAACAATTCAATTCATAACATTTCTTACATTCAATTTTAGAATAAAATAATGATCAACTAAATCACCATTTATAATAAAATTATAAATTACAACATTGGTCACCCAATCCCTTAAAAATTGAATGGATTCATCACCCATACCCATATACTAATCCACATGATCACCAAAGTTTTAATTTATTCAAAACAACACACACTTGATCCAACCAACTTAATAGGATAATCTTACCTCTATCCAAGGAACATGGTGAGTTTTTTCCACAACCAAGGCATTTTACCCATATTCACCCTATAGGGGGTCAATTTTAGAAATTTAGACTCATTTGGACATTTTGATACAAAAATAAGAACATCATCAAGAAAATCAACACACTAGAAAGAATGCATGACATTTCATGAATACAATTTTATAATAAAAATGATACTCAATTAA
Source organism: Viscum album (assembly GCA_963277665.1). Taxonomy (NCBI): domain Eukaryota; kingdom Viridiplantae; phylum Streptophyta; class Magnoliopsida; order Santalales; family Viscaceae; genus Viscum; species Viscum album. The sequence continues at coordinate 875,254,982 of OY728153.1, read as the reverse complement.
ATCAAAATTCATAAAAATTTATAAATTACACCATTGATAAACAAATAATATTTATTATACACATTTTATAATATAATTCTATAACATCATGAATTTTTTAAATTCTATAAATTCACTTCATATTTCCCAAAACACTAATATAACATTATAATTCATAAATAATCACAAAATTTACATGAGAAATTAATCTCCAAGAATAATATAAATAAATTAATTTAAGAATTCGTCATTATAGAAACGAAATGGTATAAAATGAATCCTAATATTATTCACTAATAAAAACAATTAAAGGTCTTTAGTTTTATGTTTATAAACTCTAAAAATAAAAAATAATGAAATGTGTAAAACATGAAACCATAGGAAACCATTGTAATTAGGGGCATGAAAATATAAAAGAAGAGAATAAAATAAGAGAGAATGTGAAGGGAAATAAAATAAATTGATTATTCCACCTCAAAATCATTGAAAAAAATGATAAATAATAGAGGAATACTGATGGGAGTCAACGGGGAGGGAAAACCCTACTACAGGGGAATCCAAAATCAAAATGGGAAAGGGGGACAGGGATGGTATAGGGTGAAAACCTATACCAATGGTTTTAAAAAAACTATTGGTATAGTTCTTACTATACCATCCCTATACCAAAAGTTTCTTAAAAATGTTGTAATAGGTCCATTGGAATATTATAGTTTTCTAGTATTGATTGCATAGAAGGTTGTTTCATTCTCTTTTATGATAAAAACGATCAGGGAATCTTCATTGGTTGGTCCTAACATAGTGTAGGAGACTACATAATCAGTGAAATTGAACCAAAAGTAGATAATAGCCATGAAAATTTACTAAAATTCTTATGATAACTATGAGAAATGACCTAGGTAATTTTAGGTTATTGTCCATGTATTCCTTCAAGTATCTCTTCAATTGGGTCGGTGATGTATAGGCAAGTAGGGAAATATAACTCCTCAATTTGTTGGAAAATTTAGGGTCTAGATCATATCAAAGAGGTAGTATATCGGTTAATTTCATGGCCTCAATTCAATAAATTACATGATGTTTTCCATGTCTCATAGATATGAATTTTTTTTCTAACCTTATTCATGTTGTTCTTCATGATGATATGGAATTGGAAATAAATGGTTTCTTAATGGAATAATATTTTTCTATCATCGAATGAATCGTGAAAACTTTATATGGTAGGTTTATCCTCATTTAATAAGTGTGATGGAAGCATGATTAGTATTTAGATGAGTCTTGTGAGTGTAAATTTTCTATGAGAATTCATTGGACAAGCTTGTTACCTTTGGGAGATAGTTGAATATTAACAATTATGGGAAAAATATAGTGAAAAGGTTGTAATGAAACATATCTTCCCAGGTCATTCTATCCATTTATTTTATACACTAAGTCACTTTCTTAGTATAATTATAATTTATGGGGGTATTTGAGGAATTAAAAAAAAGAATTGTGGGTGGAAAAACACCCAAGGTGTTGTAGAATCACTAGGTACCTGGTGGTATAGTACTAGATACGCAATAGACCCAGGTAAGGTGCAGATCCATTGTCAGTACCACAGAGTGCCCTATGGATTTTACCAAGTAGGCTACAAAACTATTTGTTAAGAATTTAGGGGAAATATATTATTTCCACCCCTAAACTATACCCCCTTTATCCCTATATCAAGATTCAACCTTTCATTTTAGTAATTTTCACCCCTTGAGAGATCTTTCATGGGTTCCATTATATCTTATTCAACCTTGGTCTAAGTATTCACACAAAGTAATAACTAAGTACCCATAAAATTCCTCCATAATTGAAGTTAAGTTGATGTGTCTCTTCTTCCCTGATTTTATGCAGTATTTATAACAGTTAAAAAACTCTGCAATTGTCACCTCTCTTTTAGGGTTTGGATTTTATTTTTTTTTTTCCATTTAATTAGTCTTTTTATGGATCATGCAGGTCATTATTAAGGTAATTCCACTCATTTACATCTAGGATCTGTGTTTTCTAGTTAGGGAAGTGAGATAATTTCTTCTTGGTCTAACCTATGGTTCGTAAGTTGGTTGGCGGCAACATATAAAATTATTTTAGGATTAGGGATTTTAATCTGTTCAGGTTAAGGTGGGTGATCTCATTTAATTCCCACATATTGTCACAGTGTTGTAATTTCAGGAACATGGGGTAGATTTAGGGATACTCATATAATGGTTTTCATAAAAAAATTAATTAAATTTTTTTATTAATATACTAATTTTTAAATGGTTATCTCTTATTGGTTATTTTAATGTTATTCCTTGATAAACCTATTTGATTATGCCCATGATTATTAGTGATTTATAATTCATTTTATGAGATACTTAACATGTTTCATGTTGGTGAATTATATTTTTAAGTATATATACAATGAAACCTCGTGTCTGTAATACTTTTAGGTTTTTACTTGGTATTATTGTACCCTAACATGCCCTCTTGGACCTTCCCATGCCTTGTTTTGGATTTGGTATCATGTTTGTGATTGATGTAAATGATTAGAATTATTAATCTATAATTAGGGGTTTTCTTATAGGTTTTATATACTATATAGTTTTCCAATGGCCCATAAAGTAGATTCCATAAATAATGTGCCTTGTTTTTAGGATTTCCAATGTACGTGTTGATGTTATACCATGTAGAATTGTTAAACTGGAACTAGTGATTTATTTGACATGTCTTATTCTTGGGTTTGATTTCTTGATCCCTTTTGGATAGAATTTTGACATGGTAGTTATATGATCATGCCTTTATGTTTGGATTATAACTTGATCATGATATTTAGTGGCTTCTTATTGATATTTCATATGTATAGCCATGTTTTTATATGTATTATATATGTAGGTGTTAAGACTGGTTTTTTAGGTCAGGAACAAGACAAGTGTGTTGATAATACATTAGAATATATATATATATAAATATATATATATATATATATATAATAGGTTCCTCCCTATGTGTAGAGAGATCCCTAATATAGAGGATTGATAAATATGTGTGTGTTTGTGTGTGTGTTTATGATCCTTCCTATGAGAAGATGGATTTCCTCTATGGAGTGGAAGATTTTGGGTATGCTTATTGATTCACCCTAAAGGGGATTAAATTGCCTCTTGGGGAGGATGATAATAATTATACATGTACATATATATATATATATATTTATATGCATATATATATATATACATATATGTGTGTGCTACCTTCTATAGAGGATGGACTTGGAAAAACATACATGATGGATTGGTCCCTTATGATAGATAGGTGCATTACATGATTCCAATCATAGATTGAATTATATTTAGCTGATGATACTAAAAATTATTAATGTACCGATACATCGTTTTTCATTAATACTTGTTAAACTATTTAGCATGCCTAATTTGTTTCACTTGAATCATATTTTTAATATTGTTTATGTTTTCTTGTTACCTACCTAATTTTAAATCTTTCTTTGTACACTTGGGTTTATAACAAACTAGATGGGGTCGGGTAGTAACTTCAACAAGGTATAATGTACTCACACCCTAAATGTGTTCTTATAAAATGTGTTTAAACCTTGTTTTACATGATCCAAGTAAAAGAAATTTAATTGTACATGGGGACTATTAGTATTGGAGCATGGGTGGATCATGTACATAGAGTCTAGATTTGGGATGGAAACTTTTGAAGTTTTTTGTAGACTTCTAAGGTGAGGAATCTGGGGTTGTCCATAAACATTCACTTATAGGGTTCCACATGTGAGAATTACCTCTTTGGCTCTTTATGGCCTGTTTGGTTTACATGCTTTATATATATCTTAATTTTTTATAATTACATTATTATAGTGTCTTATATGGTTTTTTTAGATTGTTTATGAATGTAGTTTCATTTCATTTATATTATGTGATATGGGTAGTACAGGTACCCCCAGTGTATAGGTATTTTAATAGTGATATGGTTAGGTGTTCAGTTTCTCCTTTCACTTAAAGGTCATGCTAATTTTTTTATGTGATTGTTTAGGTGGTTTTGTGTGACTATAATAAGGATAAAATTTATCCCATATATATTAAATTTATCCCTCAGTTTTTACACTATACTCTAGAAATTAAGAGGTGTGTTAGAGGATATGTGAGAATCCATCTCAATTTTTTTTGGCATCTGGGTTAGGTCATTGCACCTTGGTTGTGCCTCCAATAGAAAAAAGACTCTATAAAGGGTTGTCACTCCCCTTTAAAATTCAAAAAACTCTTAGTGTGATATATACCTCTCAAAGAGTTATAGAGTTTGTGAAGAGTTGAGTGATATTTTTTGTTCAAACCACTATAAAATTATATGTTCTTTACTTTATTACAATATTTATTTTAATTTTAATAATTAATGATTCACCCCCTATTAACCAATCCATGATTATATCTATTGAAACAAAGATTATTTTAAGTTGAGTCTTGTATAGAGATACCAAGTTTCACTTATAAGTCACAAAATTATTTTTTTCATTGGATGACCCTCTATGTATACTACATGAAATTTCATACATTAATTCATTAGTATAATATGATTTCATTTTTTAAATTAATCCACATTTCTTATGGTTAATAAGTAATCTTGCATATGAAACTTCATACTCTGATACCTTAAATGTGTAAGCCTTAAGTCTAAGCTAATAATAGGGTGCTTGGGTATGTTATTGATAATGTTGTAAGACTTTATTGATCAAGATGGGATGTGTTATCATGTATTATAGATTTGAAATTTAGGTCCTCAATTGAGAAAGATTGTTGAAGTGATTAATCATACCTAGATAAGTAGCATATAATGTAATTATCTATTTATGTGGGTTATATATCATATAATGTTATACTGGGATAAATAACATGGTATTTTTTTTCATTTATCCTATTTATTATTTACTCATAGAATTCAGAATATATGAGAGGTTGTATGGGGTTAAAATATTCCATGTATCAAGGTCACTCAATGTATCAGACATGGGGAATATATGTATATACATGATGTATGTTATACATTTGTTAGAAACATGTATATATATACATGGGTTTAATAGATATCAGGCCAGATCACATTATAGTTTGAGTAGAATTGATTCTTGTTATGAAGGTTCTAAGCATTGCAGAAGCATCGGTCAGTCACATTTCCACTGTGGATTTTATCATATTCAATGAATAATCCACATGAACCTGATGAAAAATCATCCTAAAAATGAATATACTCAAGGAAATAAGAAATATAATCCTAGAACCAAGATCAGGGGATATTTCTTTTTGAATTTAGAATTAATTTAATGATAAGAAATACCTCAGTCTTGAGATTTTTTATTCTATTAATATGTTGATCATTCTAAATCTTGTTTGATTTATACCATTGTTATGGTAACAGATTCCAAAATAGAATCCTTATATAGTTGATCTATATGTGCTCCTAAATATTTGAATGGTGCTGATGTAACTATATGTGCTATCATAGATGATTCAAATGTATTTCATTATTCATCTTGATCACAACACAAACCTTCAGGCTTGAGGATTGTCTCTATTATTCTCTCAATATTGAGAGGGAGTAATTAGGTGAAAGAAATCTATTGGTATTGAGAGAAACCATAGATATTTTCTTCATAGAGAGATATTTCTCGGGAGGATAATTCTTATGCATAATCATATTCACTAAAATGATATAATATGGGAATATAAAGAGCTCGGGTTTTAATGTTGATATTTTCACAAAGGACCTTAATCAAATATTAAATCTAATATATTCCCCATGCTAATAATGTTATTATTACTATTATATAATGGTTTGCACCGTAATGGGAAAATAAATATCATTTTATAAAATAATTAATTTCTTATTTATTTAAATGATATTTATAATTTTAATCATTTCCATTATCAGGAACTTAACATGGCCTATCCACCTTTCTTTTTATTTACTAAACCTTGAATAATAAATATTATTCAATTGATAAATAAAAAAATTATATTCATGGCCTTGGGAATAAATATTTATTTTAATGTTCAAATAAATAAAATATATATATATTTAATAATAAATAATGTTTATTACTTTATAAATAAAATAAGATATAAATAAATATTCTATTCTTCGATCTTATGAATAAATATTTATTTAATATTCAACTCACATATAAATATAGTGACTAAATATTTTTTATTGTTAAATCCTAAATAAATATTATTCCTTAGTATTTAGAATATCTTTTATTCATATTTTTAAACTCTAATAGAATTAAAAATATATCGATGGATACACTAAGTGTGTGTGTCTAAATTATCATCTCCAGTACCTATACTATCTAATCCAGTTTTTTAGGCCAGGTTCCAGAAAAACTTTGGCTCTAGTGTAATGTGTAAGCCAAGTTCCATTAGAATAGTTAAAGTTCCAATGGAACTTGGTCTAAAAACTAGACAATATTTTAGTTAATGGATAGGATTTCAGTCCAAGTGTATGACCCTCTTGGCCTCTTTCTTAGTGTCATTGGGAAATCCTGCCTAAATTTTAAGATCTATGTTTGGAAATACATCAAGGAACCCATGGAGAAATAAGTAAATATCACAAAAATAATAACCACATATGAACTCTCCCTATGTAATATAATCCCTTTGTCATGATATGTCTTAATAAAGTAGGATGTATACTCATGTCATCAACCTATGTTCTCAACATTTTTTTACATCCTTAAATAAACCCATCAATCTCTATAGATATGGTATTTAGTTTTAAAGTTCTATTCCAATAAAATGGATCAAGATATCATTTTCCTTAAATGGAAGGGAAAAATCTAACATTAACATATTCATTAATAAAATATCACCTATGAAACACCCGACATATCTTACCTCACCATAATAATATGTCCTCATGATTTTAGTCAATATATTGAAGTACATGAATCATGATGTTCATTAATAATAATCGCAATTTTGAGGATCATTACACATGTTTTCAGATATGAATATCCAATGAAACATAAACATGTGGAATTTATATAGGAAATTTTGTTATCATAACCACCTCTGTTTAAGGTTATCAAGCATGATCTTCATGAGATAGTCTTGTACTCTTACAATCATTAAGTACCTGATATTTATATATAATTTTCACCCCATCATAAAATGTTATCTAACTATATGTTTGGAAAAAATACCTCAAGGTGTCCTATCATGGTTTTTTGGGTGCGATTGTGTTTGTTAACAAATCCTGATGACTACTAATGAGCATGGTTGGTGTTTTTTATGCAGGTTTTTAAGGTGGCATAGTTTCCTAATATTTTCCAAATTTTGGGGCCTTAAAATCGGGAGTTTTTTTCTGAAAAAGGAAGGTTTTATGAAAAGGGTTCATGGTTTATATATAGTTAAGAATAGTTAATGGACGAAAAAATGATTTTCATGGAATAAAGAAGGAAATTCGGCAAAGAAAAATTCTATATAATAGCGATATGCATACCACAAAGGATGCTACACAGACTGTGTACAAGAAATAGTTCATGGGAGGATTGTAGTACACAAAAGGATTTTAGTTCATAGAATGGGTCATCATTATTGGAAAGGAGGTGAAATTTTAGGGGCTACAAAGGTTTCTCATTCACATAAGAGTTTGGTTTTCATGAGGAAAGAAAGGTGCTACACAGAATATGGAATGGAAAACTGTTCAAAATATAATCATAGTCTACACTGAAGGATTTTCCACATCGAAGATTTGATATAAACGAACTAGTATATTTTATGGAATTATTTTCCTATATAAGGACCACTAATCCCATTATTAAAAGAGATATTTTCATAAGAAAACAACTTTGATCCACAAATAATTTGGTGAAGTCTGAAAGTGTTCACGAGGAAGAATTCTATAAAGGAGAAGAGATTCATCAGGGGGATTTTGCGAAAGGAGAAGTGGTCCGTGAAGATAGTTCATTGAAGGGATTTTTTGGGGCACTACAACCTGAAAAAGAAGAATAATCCATAGAGGAAAGGTGGTTTTTGGGACATTAAGCTTCCATGGAGGATAAGTTGTCCATGGAAGAAGAATTCATCTTTGAAGTAGGGATAGTCTGTGGAAGACAAAGGTGGTCCATGAAGCAATCAAACTAAATGGTGAAATAAAGTTCAAAGAAGACTTGAGTAAGTTCATAAAGGGACTAAAATAGTTCTCAAAAGTAATTTCCATAAACTAATAGTGTGCAGAAAAGGTGGATTTCATCTATGGGTAAAATACGAACTTCAACAGAGCATCCATCTACAATTGAGGATACATTCATTCATGAAAATTAAGGGACATACAAGTCCATATACTATGAATGGATCCCTTACAAGAGAATTGAGAAAAGTAAGAGGAGGACAGTGATCCTTTCCACTGGTGGTGATCCAATAAAATAGACATAGGGAGTGACCCTTAGGAATATAGTGAGCAGACCTTAAACCTTTCAAAGGCAGTGATCCTTGGAATAGAAGTGATCTTGCTCGAACCTTATAATTTGGAAGTGATAGTGAATTTGGTACATCAGAACACTGTCATTGTATACTCTTTGAACGTAGCCCAATGAGGGTGAACCAAGTAAAATAATTGTGCTCATGTATCACTTCATTTCTATTCATACATTGTTATGGGAGAAGAATAGAAGAGTGTTTTGTTTAATGATGGAAAAATATCCTAAGGGTTAGTAGTTTTAATTTTTCATACCCTAATTCACCCCCTAGGGTATTTAAACTAATTGGGATAATAATTGGTATCAGGGGGAGGTTGAAAGTTAGTGTTTTTCTCTCAGTTTAGGAAATAGAGGTTTTTAATCACAAAGGGATTCTGATCTTCTAAGGGGACAATTTTAAATTATGGAAGAATCGAATGCAACACTACTTTCAATCATTCAAAATAGATGTCTTTATGGAAAAAAATGCATGGAATTTCAGCCAATATCAATATTTTTGCTTTATCATTAGTTGAACGAAGGGAATTTGATATAGATTCAAAAGGAATAAATGATTTAGGGGGATCCCTATCCAATGCAATCTATAAAAAGTTGATGTCATGTAAAATATCACATGTTATGTGGGAAAAGATATTGAACATTTATGAGGGTGACTCAAAAGTCACATAAAAAATTTTTTAGGTTCTATGGAAAAAATATTAGGATCTTATAATGCACCCTAATGAGTCTATTAATACATTATTTGAATAGGTAATTGTTGGTGTGGAACATATGCGTGGTCTTAGAGAAGTTATTGAAGATATGAAGATTGTCAAGCGCATCTTGAGAAAACTTCCACCTCGGTTTAATATGAAGGTTTTTGTATTGAAAGATAAAGATATAAAGGAGCTAACATTGGATAACATGCATAGTACTCTTTTTGCATATGAAATGAGAAATTATGATAACTATGTTGTGGAAATTGGAAATCCAAAGAAGTGACATTCAAGTTCATGAAAAATATTTTTGTTGAAGATAGTTAGGAGGAAGACAATTTGTATTATGTCATTCCATTTATCTCCTCAAATATTAAAATAGGAAATGGAATGTTCAAAGGTAAACTTCCAATTTCATGATTTTGATGTGTAAATATTGGAAATATTTTAACAAAGTGTCCTAATAAGTTTGAAGATGATGATGAAGACAATGATGAAATTCCCCAGAAAAAATCATATGCCTATAGGAAAGGCAATAAAATGTTTCAAAGAAACTTATTAAAAAATAAGAATATACTTTCAAAAGAAGATAAAAGTTCATAAGAATCTAAGGTAGAATATTTGGAGGGATGCAAGGATAATGAAACAAAATCTATGGTGGAAATTGCAGGAAATTCACAAATAAATTATGAAAGTGACAGTGATGAGGGAGAAGTAGAAGGAAGAGTTGAACATCATGTTGAATTATAAGCTTCTCTTGAAGAGATAGGTGTTTGGATATCCAAAATGAAGAAATAAAAAATGGTTCAGGATACCAAATGTTATATGTATTAGCAGGAAGAAGAGAATTCTAAGTTGAATGAAGAAATTGAAAAACTGAAGTCTTCAACACAAAAAAATATGATAAAAGGTGATTGAGTATAAAATCAATATTGGAGAATAGAAAATATTGATTGATATCTTGACTAAAACTGGAAAAGATCAAGTCAAACATATCGAATATTAGGAAGAGTAAGTTTTTAATATGAGATGAAAAGTCAAAGATCAAGAGAAACTCTTGATTATAGAAAAGTATGACACATGGGAAATAGAAAAATGAAAAGTAGAATTCAAATTTATAATAAAACAGAAAAAGGAGTGTCAGGAAATGAAACTGATTGATTAGAATGACATAGTTGCTATGGGGATTGATCAAAAAAAGAAATCAATAATGGTTGAAGTTATACCACAAGATCCCACTCTGAGGATGAAGATTGATTTGGGTTCGAATAAAAAACATAAGACTCAGAGAACCTGAGAGAGAACCGATAGTGAAATATTTCCACACAAGAATGCACTCCACATTAGATGATATTGTTGTGGAAATATATGAAACTCATGAAATGTTTGTTCCATATAAAATAGGTATCAAAGGGAAAATACCAACAATGGCATAATTACGTGATTCAATATTTCAAGACATCATTTGATGGTCACTATTTTAGGTGTAGAGGATTCCGGTACATGGAGAGATACTCCTCATCAACAATGCAAAGAAATGTGATGAAATAGAATAAATATAATCATGAGTAGAAGTTAAAGGTATCATCAAATTATATTAAAATAAAAAATAAATTTACAGCTATATAGGATGAAGTTGGTCCATCGTACTTCGAGGGAGATAAATATTATCAATCTATATCAAGTATGAAGTCAAAATCATGGATCATAAAGAAAAGAGATGAATAGAAATTGGTTGTAGATATTGCGTTTAAATAATCAGATCACACTTGAATATGGATCACTGATAGTGGATGCACCTCGCATATGACAAGAAATAAATATCTAGTGATAAGAATCAGGTATGTTAAGGAAGGTATCATAATATTTGGTAATGATGAAGACATGAATATTATTTGCTCGGTAAAATCCGTGTTTGGGGGAAAAGACATGAGACGTACTGATGTCTTAGTTTTTGAAGGTCTTAGTCACAAATATCTTAGTGTTAGTCAAATGTGTGACTCTGGACATTCCATAAGATTTTCAAATAAATTATGTGTCATCTAGAAAAAATATTTTGTGGTTGTTTTTTAGATAAAGTGTATGAAAGAAAATCTATATACTGTGAGTGGAGAAGAAGATATGTGATTTTTGTCCAAGGAAGAGGAAAAAAAGTTTTGGCATAAGCATCTTGTTCACTTGATCCAAATGTCCTTGGAAGATCTAGTGAAATATGATGTTGCTCATGACCTCCCAAGGTTATCACCTGATCATACTCATACATGTGATGCTTGTCAATAAGAGAATATCATTCGAAATGCATACAAGGAAAAAGATAAAAGGTCAACAAGAGTGCTTGAGCTATTGCATATTGATGTTTGTAGACCTATTTCACAAATATTTATTGATGGAAGGAGATAATATGTTATATTTATTAATGATTTTAGAATAATGGAGTGGGTATCAATCATCACCCACAAGTTTGAGGTGTTAAATTGCATTAAAATATATCTACATGAAGCTAAAAAGATGATAGGTCATAAAATCCAGAATATCAGGATAGATAATGGAATTGAGTTCATGAAAAACCAAGTGGATGATTATCTCAAGAAACCTAGGATAAGGTACCAAGTTTCAACAGTGAGAAGTCCACAGTAGAATAGAGTAGTTGAGAGAAGAAATAGAATTATCAACGACATGGCTAAAACAATGCTCATTGAGTAAGACCTACCAGAGAAGTTTTGGAAAGAAGCAGTGATGAAATCAGTCTACACATCAAATAGAACTTTATTGTGTTCAAAATAAGAGAGGACTCCATATGATCTATGGTAGGTAAAGAAGCCAATGCTCAATTACTTTTGAGTCTTCAGAAGTAAATGTTTCATTCTCAATAAGGAGAAACATAGGAAGTTTGAATCTTGTGGGGATGAAGGGATAATTCTTGGATACTCAAAGAAATCAATTGCATATAAATTCTTTAATAAGTGGATGGGATTTTTTTTAAAATTCTATGATATAACTATAATTGAGAATGATAAAAATATTCAGTAAATAAATGATCAGTCTTGGGAGGATGGTGATGAAGAGATAAGAAGATAAGTGGATGTTCCAATTCTAGAGGATAATTTAGAATAACATTTAGATAATGAAAAGGATTAACAGAATTTAGTATCTTCACTAAGATAGAAAAGAAGAGCCAAAATTGATAGACAGAACAAAATTGGTGATCAGATAGCTCCATTGTAGACTAGAAGGATGAATAACCTATAGAAAAAATCTTACTTATAATAGGTAGATACAAAATGTTTTGATGAAGAAGATGGAGATGAGAATTGGTTTCATTCTATAAATGAAGATATTAACCAATTTGAGAATAATCAGACATGGTAAATTGTTTTTGAGTCAAATAGATAAGAATTTTATTGGGACTAAATAGGTCTTCCACAACAAAATGAATAAAGACGGTGCGGTAATTCGAAACAAAGCATGACTAGTGTGCAAAGGGTAATCCCAAATATAGGGTATCTATGTTAATGAAACATTTTCACCTATTGAAAGACTAGAGAAAATCCGATTATTCTTGTATATAATAGTGAAAATAAAGTTCAAGGTTTTCTAGATTGATTTCGAGTCAGCATTTATGAATGGGGTTCTAGAAGAAGAATTTAATATTGAGTAACCGGATGGTTTTATCATTCATGGATATGAGAACATATTATGTCGGGTGAAAAAGGATTTATATGGTTTTAAGAAAGCACTAAGATCATGGTATTCAAGGATAGATTAGTTTCTAAAAAGGCTCGATTTTCAGCGTGGTGGAGTTAATTATAATCTATATGTCAATCATGATAGTAATCAACGGATTTTGGTACTAGTATATGTCGATGACATATTCTTTGGTTGATTAGATGAAGATCAATTCAATAAATTCATAGATTTCATGAAAATTGAATTTGAAATGTTGATGATCTGTGAATTTATGTTTTTATTGGTTTATAGGTGACATAAGGAAAGAATGGAACATTTATTTTTCAATCCAAATATTCCATTGAGGTTATGAGAAGATTTTTAATGGATAATTCCAAGGATATGAAAACTTGGGTGGCTACCCAGATGAAACTAACATGGGATAATTAAGGCAATGATTTTAATATCATAGAATATAGGTCAATCAATGGCAGTCTATTATACTTGACAATGAAAAGACCTGATATTGTCTTTTCTACATGCCAAGAAGAAAGATATCAAAGAAATCCCAAGAAAACCTGATTTATTTTAGTGAAAAGGATACTTTGGTTTATTAAGGGCATGGTGGATTTCAGTTTGATATATATTGAAAAATATCAACAAGATTTATTGGGTATACAGATGTAGATTAGGTTGGTTCAATAGAAGATAAAAAATTGACACCAGGTGGTGCATTTTATCTTGGAAGATTGTATATTTCTTGGATAATTAAGAAACAAGATATCATTTCATTAAGTATTTCATAATATGAATATATTGTGGCTACTCAAGCATGTACATAGTTATTGTGGATAAAATGACATCTTTATGATATGGGAATTGAAGTGAAGCCTTCGATTGGAATCTATTCTAATAATTCAAGTGCTATAAATGTTATAAAAAATACAGTCCATCACTCAAGGACAAAGAACATTGAAATAGAGTATCACTTCATCAAGGAGAAGGTGGATCAATTGCTTGTGAAGTTGGAGTATGTTCCTACATAACTATAGTTTGTAGACATTCTGAAAAAGTCTTTACCCAAATAAGTATTTGAAAGGCATCGACTGGCTCTTGGAGTTCATTCGACTCCCTATACTTGAAAAAGTGTGGATGTGGGACCCCCTCTCCTGGATGTATGGTGTGTTTTTACCTAATTCACTCATATGTTTTCTTTACCCTATTTCAGACCTAAAAGGAATGGACTTATGGTTCATTGAAAAAGGGGGAGAAATTGTGGCTATAAAATGGTATATAATTTCTTAATCAAGATAGGCGTATAAGCTAAAAGTGGGAGTAGCGGGAGCTGAAAGGGGGAGCAATGAGATAGGGGGATTATTAAATATGATGATGTTAAAGGTTATTGATTAAATATTATATATCATGATAGCTGAGGTTTGTGATGAAATCACAAGAGTGGTTTTGGAATGTAAATAAGTGATTCATTGATAAACTTTTCATTATACTCTTATTTCTCAGATCGATCATGGATTATGTGGGATTATAGTGTGCATGGATTTAATCCTTGATCACTATCTTAATCAGAAGAAGTGAATGTTGGTATAATATGGAAGAATATTTTATGATGTATCAAAACAAGAAGAGTTATCAACAAACCTAAAGGGTGAGATTATTGGGAAAAAATCCCTCAAGGCATCCACTTGGTTTTTTTGGGTATTATTTTGTTTGTTGAAAAATCTAGATGACTTTAAATGAGTTGGGTTGTTGTTTCCAAATCAAGTTTTTAAGAAGGTGCAGTTTCCCATTTTTTCTAATTTTTTGTGCCTCAAAATCAGAAGTTTGTTTTTGGTAAGGTAAGGATTTTCCAAAAAAGGGTTCATGGTTTTGGGATCATGAATAACAGTTCATGGACCACAAAATTATTTTTGTGTAATGATGAAGGAAATTCAGAAAAGTTGAATTTTCGTATAGAAGCACTATGTGGACCGCGAATGATGCTATGCAGACCGCATATGAGAAACAGTTTGTGGGAGGCTTGGAGTAGGTGGAAGGCTTGCAGTTAGCGGGATGGGTCAAAATTTTTGGAAAGGAGGTCGTGATTTGGGGGGACTAAAATGGTTGTCATTTTCATAATATGTCATCTTCTAAAAGGAATGAAAGTTTCTACAGAGGCTATAGAATGAAAAATGGTTTGTTGGAGAAGCATAGTCTACAGTGAAGGTTGTACCACATCAAATATTTGAGTAAAATGGACTAGATGATTTTTTAGATCTATTTTCCTATATAAGGTTTTTTAATCCCATCATTATGAAGAGTGATTTTCATAAGAAAACATCTTTTCTCTAGAAATAATTCAATGAATTCCGAAATTGTTCACAAGGAAGAATTATGTGAAGGAGAAGAGATTAGTGAGTGGGATTCCACGAAAGGAGAAGTGGTCTATGAGGAAAATTCATGGAAAGGGTTTTATAGGGCACTAAATCCCATAAAGGAAGAAGAATCCATGGAGGAGAGGAAGTATACGGGACATCATTCATCCATGGAAAATAAGTGGTCAATGGAAGAAGAATCTATCTGCGAAGCATGACTGGTCCACTGAATACAAAGGTGGTTCGCAAATCACTTGCACCACGCGGTGCAAGGAAATTTGGAAAAGACTTGTGGAAGTTCATGAAGGGACTAAAATAGTTCACGAAATTAATTTTCTCAAAATAACAGTATGTGGAAAAGTGGATTTCATCTATAGGTGAAAGTGTGACTTCAAAAAATCATCTATCTACAATTGAGGATGCATGCATTCATGAAAATTAAGGGACCTATAATTCCATAAATTGTGAGTGGATCCCTTCCAAGAGTAGCGAGAAAAGAAAGATGAAGACGGTGATTCTTTCCACCAAAAGTGATCCAAAGAAAGAGATATAGGGAGTGACCCTTGGGAATGTAGTGAGCATACCCTAAACCTTGTTGAGGTGGTAATCCTGTGTATATAAGTGATCTAGCCCAAAACTTGTAATTTGGCAGTGAGCCATAGTGAATTTGCTACATCAGCACACTACCATTGTATGCTCCTTAGACATAACCTAGTAAGGGTGAACCAAGTTAATTTTTTATGACTCGTCTGTGATTTCATTTTTGTTCAAACATTGTTATAGGATAAAGAGAGATGAGGGTTTTGTTTAATGACAGAAAAAGATCTTAAGGGGTAGTAGTTTTAATCTAGCACACCCTGATTCACCCCCCCCCCCTCAGGGTATTTAACCTAATTGGGATAACACTATAGAACATGTATTTTATAATATCATCATATTAATTCAATTTTATCATCATATTAGGGAATTATTATAACCTTTCAATGTGATATATACTCTAATAAAAAATCACATTAAAGTTATATTTAAAAAAATTAATATGTGATAAGATATTTTATTAATATTCAAGACATTGAATATACTACTAATATAAAGTATGAATTAATTGGTTCTAGGAACCAAATCTAATATTATCCCACTTGAACTATAGATAAATAATAATTAATTTAAGTTGGATATATCTCACATTATGGATAAGGATTTAGTCAATGGTTTTATTATGTTCTCTTTTATAGAAATTTTGTTCCCTACAACCTCAACTATTTGAGAAAGATAACTCAAGAGATTATTGTTTTGAAGTATGTACTTATTCCATTGATTTGAACTTATATCATTGGAAATAGAAACCATTTCAGTATTATCATAGTATCTTTACTGGTAGTAACCACATCAAGCTCTTAGATGAAGTTATATATCCACACTACTTTGGAAACAACATAAGCTATAATATTCTTAGAAACTTCTGTAGAATTGATTACCACTAATTGATTTGTGTTATCCCATATCATTTCTCCTTTGTTGAGGGTAAAGAAAAATATTGGTTATGATTTAATATCATCTTCATCTATTTAGAAACTAGATTCAGTATATCCCCTAATGACTAGATTTTCATCTCTCCATAAAACAGAAAGATATCCTTAGTACACCTTAGATACTTTAAGATAGACTTGACTTCCATACAATGGAGATCACTTGAGTCTAGTTGATATTTTCCAACAATTCTCAAGATGTACTCAACTTCAATCTTGGTATATATCATCACATACATAACTAAACCTATCGTTGATGATTTTTGTCCTTATCATCCTCAGTATCTCCTCTTGTGTGTAAGGAAACATTTTCTTAGAGAGATTTATACCATGTGACATTATAATAAATCCACTCTTGTATTTTTTTCACACTAAATCACTTCAATATATTTTATTATTATACCTTGACTTATTCCAATAAACCTATTAGATCTATCATGATCGATCTTGATCCCAATAATGTTTTTTTCTTCACCAAAGTTGTTCATGGAGACTCATGTGTTCAACCAAATATTAACAGACCACAAGACTAGTATTTCATTTCCAATTAATGTTATGTTACTAATATCTACTATTAAGAAAATGATATCTCACCTAATAAAAAAAATTGGCATAAGGTTCACATTCATTATTTATGAAACTAAATTTCTTTATAGATTCATCAAAGGGAATGTTTCATGATCAAGATGGTTTCTTCAACCCATAATTAGATCTCTATAATTTTTATACTATATTTGAATCCTTTAGAGTCACAAACCCTTCTAATTATTCCATATAAACATATTCTATACGGTTCCCATTAAAAAGGTTGTTTTGAAATCCATTTTCCAAATATCATAATCATGGTAAGCTATTATGGAAAGTATAATTCTAATATATTTTAGTATATAAATTGGTGAAAATGTTTTATCATAGTCAATACCTTGAAACTATTTAAACCCTTTTTCTACCAGTCTAGACGTATAAGTACTGACTCTACCTTCTACATCTAGTTTCTTCTTAAATACTCATTTTTAACCGATAGGTTTTACATCTACTAGAGAATCCACCAAATTCCAAACTTGATTTTGGAACATGGAATACATTTCTTAATTCATGGCATTTTTCTATCTAGTAGCTTATATACCACTTTCTGTTTTCTTATAGGATAAAAGATCATTATTATCAACTAATAATGATTCCCCATCCTTGGAAACTATAAAAATATATCTCTCTAGTTCTATAACCTCTCTCTTGATCCTACACAATACTTGTGTCTCATAATTTCCTCTTCCCTAAGTCTATGAAATTTTTTCCTATGAAAACCCTAATATGTCTTGTGCATCAACTTCATAAAATTCAACCTTGCTGCCACTATCTATTTTAGAGATGTTCTCCCTCTCAAGTAATATGAAATTTCTTTCCACTATTACCTTTTTATAAAATTTTTGTATAGGTAATATCCCCTTGTTTCCTAGGGATATTATATAAATTTAAACTTTTTACCTTAAGGTGTAAGTTTATTACTTGAAGAGGACTTAACAAATGATTCACATCCTTAAACATATAAATTTGACAACATGGAATTACTTTTATGCCAAAGTTCATATAGAATTTAATTTTTTGATTTAGTTGGAACTTGTTTTAGTATGTGAAACATTTTCTGTAATGTGTATCCCTAAAAGGATAAAATAATACTTTCATGACTAATCATTGATCTCATCATGTAAAATAATGTGAAATTATTCGTTTCACTTACATCATTCTATTATGATGTATAAGGATGAGTGAGTTAAAATATAATCTCAAACTCCTATAGATAATCAATGAGCTCTTGGTTTATATATTCTCCACAAATCTCTAAGAAATGTTTCTTTATCTTCTTACTAAACTAGTTCTCAACTTTATTCTTACATTCCTTAAATTTCTCAAATGAATCTAGCTTATACCTCATTAAGTAAAAATACCCATATCTACTAAAGCTATCAGTAAAATTTATGAATTATAAGTATTCAACCCTTTATTTAACAATAAATGGTATTCACACATCTATATTAACCACTTTAAGAAGCTTCATGGGCCTTTCACCCTTTCTATTAAATGGATATTTGGTTATTTTTCCTTGAAAAAAAACGTGAAACATAAAAAGTGGTTTTAGTTCAAAATAATATAAATATCTATCATAATATTTTTTTCCATGTTATTTTCATTTACATGACCTAAACAGAGATTCCACATTTGGGTATGATGTTTTATAGGTAAACTAGATAAATTATCAATTTTCATTAATTAGTTTTCATACTCCAACACATAATGACCATTATTTATGCATGACCTTGAAACACCCTGAGAGAGGAGAGGTGAATCAGGGTGTCAACATTTTATTTTAATGTGAAATATCTTTTTTCCATGTTGGTAGGAACATTTTAAATCTGTTAATTGGTAATATACAGTAATTTAAACATTCACACGCAGAAGGACCACACATCAATTTTACTTTGTTTTCCACTAAGGTCTAGTCTAAGGAGAATATACTGACAGGTTTTTCATCATACCAAAGTCCACTAATCTTCACAAGTTATGTATTAAAAAAATTTATCACAGCCACTTTGTGTTAGGAATACTACCTTCACAGGGTTTTAGGGATAACACATTGTGTCCCTTGGATCACTTCCATTCACTCCCCCTTGCTAACTGCGTTCAGAAGAATCTAAACTTAGTTTATCAACTTGAAGGTTGCTTCACTGGGTTGGCATTAAATCTTGCATCCTCAGCTATATATAGATGCTCTGTTGAAGTATCATTTTCTCCTATAGATGAAATCTAATTTTCTGTGCACTATTCATTTGAAAACTATTCCTTCATGTACTAGCATTCTTCCCCCACATACCATACTAAATTGCGTACAACAAGTTATTTGTGAACCACCTTTATGTACTACCTCTACAAACCATGTCCTCTTTCCACCTCCATGTACTATCTTTCGCAAACCATATTTCTTGAACCGTCCCTACTTTTTGAACCATTTTCCTTTGTGGGCTATAATTCCCCCACAAAATCCCTTCTGCATACTATCTTTGTGGACCACTTATCCATTCAAAAAATCCTCCTCATGAACCTCTTCTCATTAATGGTTTTGCCTTCCCACGAACCACTCTGTACTTCAACAAAATTTTCTCAGATTTGTAATCGAAGAGTGTTACCTTAATGAAGGGATTAGTTATCCTTATATATAAAAATATATCCACATAATATGCTAAACCAATATTTTCCAAATCTTCACCATGTATTATGCTCCCACAAACTGTTCTTCCCTACGTGGTCCGCCTACCTCCAATCTTCCTTCGCAATGGCTAAAAACACTTTGTCATTTTCGCCAATGACACCCTTCATGGATTCTCAAAACAACACCTCATTTTCGAAAATTATAAGCTCTACCAAGAACTATTTTCCTTCCGTAAACTATGAGCGTCTCGCGAACCATTTCCTCTATGTTTTTTATGTAGCATGCTTTGTGGTCCACATAGCACTACTATACAGAACTCCTTCCATTCATTTTTTCCTTGCTGATACACGTACTACCCTTTGTGGTCTATGTATTTTGTTACGCGTTCTACGAACTATTCACTCCTATGTAGAAAAACATCCCTTTTCCAAAAACAAACTTCTGATTTTGAGGCCCAGAAATTTGGAAAACATTGGGAAATTGCGCCACCTTAAAAACTTGCTTCATCATGTACTATAAGAGTCCTTGTCTTGGGAAACCCTTGATCAACCCAACATGGATTTATGAAAAACACAAAGCATACTCTAGTTCTTTAAAATAAAAAACTTGGTTCCAACAATCCCCCCCCCCATTGGGTTTGTTAGAAATATGTAGATAGATTCAATGAACCACCTCTAACAATCAAAACCCGATGCACAAGAAAAAACTCACCCAAAAACACTCTAAGTCTACGTGATCAGTTCTCATTGTAAAAAACAAGAGGGTAAGAATCAATTGGATTATCATGCCTTGGAATGCTTTAAATATGTCCAAGTAAGCTCCAACGGTTTTTTCATAACACCAAATTGTTTTTTTATTCATTCTCATTCTCCCCCATTGTAACTCATTAAAAAAATTCACTCTCTTTATCCTCCTTTCTCTATTATCCATTCTCTGTACTATTGAATTTATCCATTCTCCCCCATTGAAAATAAACATAAAGAATATTATTTGAACATGGTAGAGCTCAAAACACACTCCCCCTAGATCTTATCTCCCCCATAAACCTATATCACATTCAAAAACAGATTAAAATAGTTAATAAAACTGGGGAGAGGGGACCAACTGGAACCTCCTCATGCACTGGGAGGTTTTTGAACATTGAGGTTCAACCTATGTTTCTCAAACACATTTTCTAACAATGGATTGGTTAGTATGTAAGTAACTTGATCATTAGTTCCAACATGATCCATTTTAATCATGCCTTGTTCCAATTTTTACATGATGAAGTTATATCTGATTTCAATGTGTTTCATATTAGAATTATGAATAGGATTCTTTGTAAGATCAATTTCACTCTTGCTATCATAGTGAATCACCATTTTTTATTTCACCTCACCACTAATATCAGTAATTTTTTCTTCATACAAAGTAGTTGAGTGAAAGCATTTGTAGTGGAGATATACTCAACTTCAGTAGTACTGAGAGAAGTGATTTACTATTTCTTACTCAACTATCCCACACATTTCTTTCCAATGAATAATGCTACACCACTTATGTATTTTCTATCCACCGCATCTCTATCCCAGTATGCATCATAAAATGATGATATTTCATTACCTTTTCCTACAATAAATTATAATCCATAATTGTGATTACCTTGAATGTACCACATGATTCGTTTGACTGGTTCCATATTTTCTTCATTAAGATTGGTTTGAAAGCGGGCCACTAAACATGTTGTAAAGACAATACATGTTTGTGTTGCAGTTAAGTATAGTAGGCTTTCGATTATTCTCTTGTACAAGGTG
The DNA here is from genome assembly GCA_963277665.1 of Viscum album. Lineage (NCBI taxonomy): Eukaryota > Viridiplantae > Streptophyta > Magnoliopsida > Santalales > Viscaceae > Viscum > Viscum album. The sequence goes on along the minus strand of OY728153.1, from coordinate 875,233,261 downwards.
GGACCTACAAAAGTCTCATAATCATGCTTTCATAGTTTAGTTCAAACCTCAATCACATTCAAAATTGGTTTGTATTCATTCATATTTAATTTCTTTAGCAACTCTATTGCATAATTTTCTTAAGAAATGAAATTGTAGTGTCTTCTATGAATAACTTATATCCCTAAGAAATATTTGAGTTCACTAATCATATGATGGAGTTGGTGTCCTAGAACTAATTTTTTGTACTTTGATTACATGAATATTTAATTTATTTAAATATTAAAAATCTTATTATATATTTTTCATTATTCTGCATGACTATAATATAATAATGTCCTAGAGTATTTTTCACACTAATAAGTTCATAGAAGTTCCCCTCTATGATGAGAATCTTGAAGGGATATGTCAATATTATTAAATATAGTTGTGTGGTTGTATGACATACTATGATGGGACACATAGTATATAGACTGTCAGGTGAGAGTACTCGTAAGAAAATGATACTTCTTCTCATGAAGTTCTCACTTGGTGATCTCCAAGATGGAAGATTATGAGAACAAACCCACCAGTAGAAATTATGCATGTTTTGGTGTCATCAGATATTTCTATATGAAATCATGTGTAATGGTTATTAGACTTTAATATTATCATTAATACATGTCACAACTCATTAACTTTGATTTACTGACAAAAACCATCACACCATATATTGATAGAAAGTAGGGTGTGTTGGGTGGATCATAAATGACATGTTATTAATGGATAATTTGAGGAAGGATTTGTCCCTTCTATTTATGGAAGTTGATATCTTGACCCTTTGATTGAAATAGAATCATCACCCTAAATTCCATGGCCTTGGTGTAATGATGAGTTTATTTCAGGTAGTTAATGAATGATGTATCAATCATATAGGTTGATGGCGCTATCATGAAACCTTCATGATGAGATATTGTGACAAAGAGATTATATTACACAGAGTGCATCCATATGTGGATGTCGTAATTGTGACTTTAAGTTATTTCTCTTGGGTTCCCTAGCCCATTTCTAGATAGTAATCTTAGACTTTAGTCAACCCAGTATAATTCTAATGAGAAAGAATCCTAGAGGGTCGCACACTAAGTGTTTTTAGTGATCTCGATTAAATTATATTTGAATTTAATTAATGGAATAAATATTATTCTCAATATCAAGGAATAATTTTATTCAAGTAAAAATGATCACACAAATTAAAAAAAATATTTATTCATCAGATTGTGAATAATATATATATATATATATATATTTATTTAAAATTTAATAAATATTTATTTACTAGTTTGTAAGTAAAAAAATATTTTCTTAAGAGAATAAAATATATTATTCAGGTGTTCAATAAATTAAAGAGGAGTTTGAACTAGCCAAAACCATGTCTGTTGATAAATTAATTATTTAAAATTCAACAAATAATGTTTATCCAGTTGGAGTAAGAAATAATAATAACACTATTATCATTATGTGGTATGGGATTTCATTTATGGTTCTATTTTACGCAAGTTAACGCACCACAAATAATGGTGTTGTTATTATTATTATGTGTCATGGGATTTCTCTAATAGTTATAATCGAATTTAATTATTACTTCACAATTAAATATTGTAACTAAAACCCCATGCCAATTAATAGGTAGGTACGTCTGTTTTTCCAAACTCGGGTGAATTCAGAATTGTTGAGCCAAACATTTTCTCTCGACTCCTCTCATCTATCCCTCTCAAGAACGAGAGAAGTTATTCAAGAATGAAGAATGATTGATCAATAATGGTCGATATATGACATTATCATTACCACGCTAGCACTCGGATAATGAGTGGTGTTGTTTGGAGACCATTGGACACCTATGGATCACCGCTAGAGGGATTCTATTTTGGATCCTCATGAGCGCAACAAAGGAAATCTTGAAGGGTCATTCTGGATGATCAACGATCATCAATGAAGAAAGTACAGAAGACCTAGGTTTTTAATTTCTTCAAAAATTAATAAATTAATTATAAACATGATGTGTAAGATCCTCTTTCCCAGATCTGACGCATTTCTTCTCTTAGTCTAAATCTTTGATTTTAATCCGTGGATACTAGAATTCATCGTCGTATTGATCCAAAATTGGTCATCGATTATGGAAAAATAAAATTTGGTCCCTCCCAACCACCAAACATCCATTGCGTTCGGATCCTCAAAGTGGTATCAAAGGGGGATTATTATCATTTATAATTATGTAAATATTTCATTGATGATTTATGCTTTAATAATATAGTTTTTCAATTCATGTTTAATCATTATTGTAATCTTAATTTCGATATTTATTCTTCCTTTTTTCATTTCTCATAGATCTAATATAAATGAATAATTTTTTGATTAAAATTATATTGAGGATCTCATTAGGAGTTTCCAACAATTCTGTCTGGGTAACACGATAGTACACGTCATGTATTCGGATTTATATGTTGTGTAATATTCAATACACACTGTGTAATCCATATTACACACTGTCTAGTTGTGTTCAATGCATCGGGATTAATTTGTAAATTACTCAATCCATGTTCAGTAATGACACGCGGTGTAGTTAATTCTTACACCATGTGTTAACCAGGAAAGAATGGTGCACAGTCAGCTGGATTACACGTCGTGTGGCCCACTGGATATGGCATGTAGTCCCTTCGGGTCAAGGGCCAAACTGTGTATCCCATACAAAGCTAAGCTGACCAATAACCATGTATCCTAGTGACAACACAGCATGTGTCCCACTTTACATGTCGTGTACTCTAAGATTTCTGAAGTATGCCTCACATGTTGAGTCCCTAGGCGTGTAGTTCGGATAAGATGGTGAAGGTAGTATACATTGTGTAGTCGGAACTATACACCATGTACTTTACCAAATTACACAAAATTAAAACTTTAATGTTTGTGTAATGTTCAGAATTACATATCATGTAGATTCGAACGGTTGTTCATCGTGTTACCTCCAAGGTTATGGATGAGAATATCAGGGAAATTTAGATTAAGATTAATATAAAATGATTGATTAATTAAAGATAATAATTAATTTATTCGAGCATAATTTATCTTAATAAGAAGGATTAAAGAATTGAATTCTATTTTTATTAAATGTGTAATTCATTGTATGTATTTGGATGATCATGAACTAGACCAGACCTTTGTATGTGATTGGTTTCCTTTTATTTTATTTTAAATTAATTTATTGGCATGAGTTCGATCTCTCCTCATTAATATGTAGAGTTTGTGTTCCCATGGTTTCTTTTATGTAAACACCCTTTTTACCCCTCACCTACATTTGAGTTAAAAATCATATGTAATAGATAGATCTCCCAAGCTTGTGGAGGTAGTTCAAGTAAGGAGATGAGGCGAAATCAATCCAAGGAGATACAGAGGTGGACAGGTGGAAAGATGTAGACACAAACCATAAATGGTTCAAGGTATTTCTCCCCTAGGTCATCAGTTAGTTTATCATCCTCTAGACAAACTAACCATTAGAAGAGCTCATGATCATGAACTTTATTTTATTTTTGTCAGTTTCATGGTTTTTCATTATGGATGTATTTTTGCGACTACATAATTAATTAATTAATAAGCATACAAGACGGAACTAAAATAAATCAGGCTTATGTGTTAATATTATCAAGACATTTTTAATTTCTTAAGTTAGTTCTACTTAATATTAACAAACATGTGATAAAGATAATAAGGAAATTTACGCATAAGAGATAAAAATACCCCATTAAAATATTAAGTCAGACTAAGCCTTCTGTTACCTGATTAAGGGAAAGACTCAATAAAACCCTGTGTTTTACCAACCCTTGTTGGGAAAATTACTTTTATATAGGAATATCTTATGAAAGTTTCAGGTTTACTTAACCATTTTACATCAAGAGGAGTATCACTTTCTATAATTGGTGTAAATTTAGAGGAAAGTGTTGAGGAAATCTAAGTCAGGATTTCAAGATTGGGAATTCCACTCAATGGATCAAGGAGCTGCAAGCCCAAAGTTGAAAAAAACCTTCCTACCTAAATACCATCAAATAGCTTGAACAACCCTTTTTTGTGTTATGTGAAGGGGAAAATGGATCCTTACCACTAGAAAGTCCTAGAAACTATACATTCTAATTTCAATAGTGAGGGATATTGGGACTTGATAAAATAGTGGGAGAATTAATAAAATTAATTTATTATTTCTCATAAAATGAAATCAAGAAAGTACTAATTATCTGCTCTTTTAATTGTAGAATAAAAATGACAAGCTCATCAACCATACTATCTCTATGATCAATACTAGATAAAGACAACATCCTCACTATAAGTAACTTCCAGGAATGGTTTAGATGTCTTTAGGTCATTCTACACCGTAAATGGAAATATTATGTGCTGGAGTCCTCATTACCAGATCTTCCTTCCCAAGAGGCAAGTGATGAAGAGTTCATAGTCTATGAGAAACATATAAATGATGTGGTCAACATTCAATGTTTGATGTTATCATCAATTTCTAGTGAACTCGTGGAGTATCATGAAAACATTGATGTTTATAGTATGCTTGAGAACCTTTGTGGTATTTACTAGGAGAGAGCAAGATAAGAATGGTTTGTGATCTCTAAGGAACTATTTTAGAGTAATCTTGGAGAGGGTTCTCCATATGGGCCTCAGGTAGTCAAGATCATTAGATACATTGAGCGTCTAGAGGTACTAGGGTTTTAACTCCCCAAAGAACTGGGTATCGATCTCATTATTGCATAACTCCCTTAGAGCTTCTCCAGTTTTGTTGTGAATTTCAATATGAACAACATTGAGAAGTCTCTGTCGGATCCTTTTATCCTCATTTTCCAAGTGGAAAAAGACAAGAAGTGTGAAAAGCCTTTTATCCTTATGGTGAATAAGAGGAAAGATAATAAGAAGATATTTAATCCCAAATCTTCTTCACACCCTTCCCAGATAAATAAGATCAAAGGGGAGGGAAGGGAACATGAGGCCGTTTGTTTCGCATGTGGAAAAAAGGGCCACTGGAAGAAAAACTACACCCATCTAAAGAAGCAAGGGGAATCTTTAGGTGCATTTGTTATCAAGTGAAATTTATCTACTTCTATAAATTGTGTATTAGATATATCTTGTGGTGCTCAAATATGTATCCAAATACAGTAAACAAGTAGATTTAAGAAAATTTATTGCGGGGAGGTACATCTACAAGCATCCAACGGAGCTAGGATTGATATTGTAGTTGTTGGGTACTACCACCTCATGTTGTCGGTTGGGATGATTTGGTATTAAAAGGTTGTTATTATGTGTCTTCTATAACCAAAAACAATATTTCTATATCTAGACTAGAAACAGATAAATTTATTTCGAAGTTCAATAATGAATGTTACTTATTTTATAAAGATAGAATTTGTTTTTCTAAAGAATATTTATATAACAGTCTTTACATGTTGGATTACACAAATCAAGTAATGTAAATCGATAATGAAGCTACTTCATAGGACTCATACCACACTCAACTTTTGCATCACCAGCTAGGTCATGTAAATGAGAAACTCTTGAAAAAGTTACATCCAGATGGATATTTAGATTATTTCGAACTAAAACCACCTGGTATATGTCACACATGTTTACAAGGAAAAATGAACAAAGACCTATTTAGGGGGAAAGGTGAAAGGTCCAAAGAGATTCTTGAATTGGTTCATACCAATGTGTGTGGATCATTTCCAGTTGAAGCAAGGGGTGGGTACTCAAACTTCATAACTTTTACTGATGATTTTAGTAGATATGGATATATCTACTTAATGAGATATAAGTCGTATTCTTTTGATAAGTTCAAGTAATAAAAGAATAAAGTTGAGAACCAGCTTACCAAGAAGATTAAAAAACTACGCTTAGACTGAGGTGAATAATATCTTAATCAAGACTTCACTGATTACTTACAGGATTTTGGGATCCTATCCCAACTCACTCCTCCTTACATGCCCCAGTGGAATGGTGTAAGAAAAAAGAGGAACCACACATTATTGTCCATGGTGAGATCAATAATGAGTCATGCAAGTATTCCATTATCATTTTGGGGATATGTGTTACAAAAAACGGCACACATAATAAAACAAGTACCAACTAAATCAATAAATGGTATTCCATGCGAGCTTTGGAGTGGAAGAAGATATATGTTATCGAATTTACATGTGTGGGTAAGCGAAGCGTTTGTTAAGAACTCTTCAGGTAAAAAACTCGCACCCCGAGGCACAAAGTGTACCTTTATAGAATACCTTAAGGAAATAAGGGGATATTACCTATACAACCCCTCAAAAAAAGGTTATAGTGTAAAGAAACATCATATTCCTTGATATGGAGAATAACTCCAAAAGAGATAGTGGGAGCGAGATAGACTTCGATGAATTTGAGGATCAAGGTACACAAGAGTTGGTATAGGAGTAAATTCCACAAATCCCCATGGAAAAAAGATCTGTTCCAAGGACACAAGTACTGTGTAGGATTAAAATAAATGTTAGATAACTATAAAGTTATGGTTTTCTGGTAACCAAGGATAGTGACTCATTATTAGTTGATAATAATGATCCTCTAACCTACAATGAAGTAGTAGGGGTCACATACATTGCCAAGTGGAAAGAAGCCATGAATTCTGAAATGGATTCCATGTAACAAAACCAAGTCTCTATTTTGGAAGATCCTTCAGTATATGTAAAGCATGTTGGTTGCAAATGTGTATTCAAGAAGAAACTAGAAATGGAAGGACAATTCAGTACCTATAAGGCATAACAGGTTGTAAAAGGGTTTAAACAGCATCAAGGCATTGACTATGATGAAACCTTTTAACCAGTTTCAATGATAAAATCCATCAGAATTCTACTAGCCATTGATGCTTACGATGACTAAGAGATTTGGAAGATGGATGTAAAAACATACTTCCTTAATGGGAACCTTCAAGAAGATGTTTGTATGACACAACATGACGGGTTTGTGACTCCAAAGGATGCTAATAAGATATTCAAGTTGCAAAAATATATTTATGGATTAAAGTAATCATCCAAGTCATGGAACATTCATTTTGATGAATCTATAACAAAATTTGGTTTTATGAATAATAAATGTGAGACTTATGTCTAAAAAAGGTTTATTGGAAGTGCATTCATTTTCCTAATAGTATATGTTGATGACATATTACTTATTGGAAATGAGATACCAGTCTTACAGTCTATTAAGGCATGGTTGAATCAATTCTTCTCCATAAAGTACTTGGGATAGGTAGCATATATTCTTGGGATAAAGATACATTGTGATAGATCCAAGAGATTGATGGGCCTAATTCAAAGTACATACATTGACAAGATACTAAATAGATTCAGTATGGAACAATCCAAGAGGGGATTGTTTCCAGTGTCACATGGAATTCATCTTTCCAAGAAAATATTTCCTCAGATGCATGAGGAAATAAAGAAAATGTTAATGAATCTATACGCACCGCTGATTGGGTCAGTCATGTATTTCATTCTATTTATTGGGATAGATGTCTCCTAAACATTAAGTGAGGTAGGTATATATCAAGTTGACCTAGGTGACCTCCATTGGATGGCAGTCAAGACTATCTTTAAGTATCTAAGGTGTACTAAGGATATGTTCATGGTTTATTTAGGATATGAAGGACTAGGCAGAAGAGGATATGCATATTCTAGTTTCTAGACTGATCAAGATGACATGAAGTCTCAAATGGGATACATCTTCACTTTGAATGGAGGTACTACAAGCTAGAAGAACACAGATAAAGGTGTGGTTGTAGATTCTATAGTAGAGTCTGAGTATATCACAGCTACTGAGATAGCTAAAGAAGAAGTTTGGGTGTGGAGATTCATCCAAGATCTGGATGTGGTTCTTAGTAGTGAATATCCCATCACACTCTATTGTGATAATACTACAGTGGTGGCTCTCTCAAAAGAGACAAGGTCACAATAGCAGAAAAAGCACACACTTTAGAAGTATAATCTCTTGAGGGATTTTTCTCAGATAGGTGAAGTTTTAGTGAGCAGTATTTCCACAAAATACAACATGGAGTACCCATTCACTAAATCCTTGACTCAGTAGAAACATGATTATCATGTGATGTCTAGTGGATTGAAAGTAATAGGTAGTTGGATCTAGTCTAAGTGGGAGTTTGTTGGAGTTGGTATCCTAGAACCAATTGTTTGTACTTTTATTACATGAATATTTAATATATTTAAATATTAAAAATCTTATTACATATTGTTCATTTTTCTTCATGACTATAATGTAATAATGTCCTAAAGAATTTGTCTCATTAATAATGTCATAGCAGTTCCCCGCTATGATGAAATCCTTGAAGTGCTATGATAATATTCTTAAATATAGTTCTATGGTTGGATGACATACTATGATGGTACACATAGTATACATACTGTTAGGTATGATTACTCATAAGAGGATGAGACTTCTTCTCATGAAGTTCGCACTTGGAAATCATTAATATGGGAGATTATGAGAACATACCTACTAGTATGAGTTCCTTATGTTTTGGTTTCATCAGATATTACTATATGCGAGCATGTGTAATGGTCCCTAGACTTTAATATTATCATTAATACCTATCACGACTCACGTACTTTGATTTATTGACAAAAACTATCATGTCATGTGTTGAAGGGAAGTAGGATACATTGGGTGCATCACAAATGACATGTTATTAATGGATAATTCAAGGAAGGATTTGTCCCTTTCATTTATGGAAGTTGATATCTTATCCCTTTGATTGAAATAGAATTGTTGCCCTAAATTCCATGGTCATGGTGTAACAACGAGTTTATTTCTTGTAGTCAAATAATGACGTATCAAACATATAGGTAGATTACACTATCATGAAACTTTATTGATGATATATTGTGATAAAGGGATTATATTACACATTAAGCATTTGTATATGGATGTTATTTTTGTGAATTTAAGTTCTTTCTCTTGGGTGTCTTGACCCATTGTTAGACAGTAATCTTAGACTTTAGTCAAGCCCTCCTAATTCCAACGAGAAATAATCCTAGAGGGTCACACACTAAGTGTTTCTAGTTGTCTCGGTTAAATTCTATTTGAATATAATTAATGGAATAAATATTGTTCTAAATATTGAGGAATAATTTTATTCAAGTTAAAATAATCTCATAAATTAAATAAATATTTATTCACTGGATTGTGAATAAAATATATTTGTTTATTTTATTAAACATTTACTAAATATTTATTTACTAGTTTATAAATAAAAAATATTTATTTAAGAGAATAAAATATTTTATTCGAGTGTTTAATAAATGGAAGAAGAGTTCGAATGGACCAAGACGATTTCCATTGATAAATTAATTATTTACAAGTCAGTAAATGATGTTTATCTAGTTGCCATAAGAAATAATAATAATACTATTATCATTATGTGGCACAAGATTTCATTTATGGTTCTGTTTTGTAAAGTTAGCACACCAAAAATAATGGTGTTGTTATTATTATTATGTTTCGTGGGTTTTCTCTAATAGTTATAATTACATTTAATTTCTATTTCTCTATAAAATATTGTAACTGAAATCCTATGTTGATTAATATGTAGGTACGTCTATTGTGCTAAACCTAGGTGAATTGATAATTGTTGAGCCTAATATTTTCTCTCTTGACTCCTCTCATATATCCCTCTAAAGAATGAGAGAAGTTATTCAATACCAAAGAATGAACGATAAAAAATGATCAATGCAAGACATTCATCTTGCCCTTCTAGCACCTAGAGAATGTGTGGTGTTGTTCAAAGACCATTGGAGAATGTGTGGATCACCGCTAGAGGGAACCTACTTTGGATCCTCATGAGCACAATGAAGGCAATCCATAAGGGTCATTTTTTATGATCAATGATCATAAATTAAGAAAGTTCTAAAGACCCTAGTATTTAATTTCTTTAGAAATTAATAAATTAATTATAAACATGATGTGCAAGATCCTCTTTCTCAGATCTAGTGAGTTTCTTCTCTTTATCTAAATCTTTGATTTTAATCCATGGATACTAGAATTCATCATCATGTTGATCCTAGATTGGTCATCGATTATAAAAAAAAAAAAGTTGGACCTTCCCAACTTCCATGCTTCTTTTGCATCCAGATCCTTCATTATAGACATTTGAAATTCTGATTTCATGTGATTGGAAAATTCATCCACTGATCCTTTCCTACTTCCACCAAATATAATATCATCTATGTACACTAGAACCATGAACTGATCTTTCTGAGAATTAGTCACATAGTTATTATGATCCAATCCTTTTCTTTTAAATTCAAGTATCTTTAGATAAGATTAAATCTAATAGTACCATGCTCATTGTTATGCAAATAATATTACTTCATAATTGTTCTTTGCTAAAATAGTTCAATGGGAGCCTTTATCTGATGGTCACATAGAGATTTGTCAGAAATATATGGAGACGTAATGAGTTTTAAGAAAACCTAAAACTCACATCAAACAAAAGGCCTCTCTAGTGGTATCTGATATGTGATATGAATAGATGAGTTATTAGTTATGATTTTGTTATTATTATTAAAAGTATATAATAATGTTAAATATATCATGTTATACAAAAGGTGGTCTCCACTTTATCATTCTTTTGTGTTGGATTTATAAATCACATAAAGTGAAATGATAATTAAAATATAAAATTATCACTTTGAGTTATACCTAAACGATGTTTCTCATGGAATATTATAAGTTGTGATGAAATATTAATGTTTGAATGTGTAATATTTCATATAAATATATGAGATATGTTTATATTTCACAAAAAGAGTTTTGTGTGTTGAATGATCCACCATGTATACCACATAGAGTGTCTTATACTATGTATTTGGTATATTATGGGTGTATGTTTCATATTTAATCCCCATACCTGATGTTGGAAATATACCTAGCATAAAAACCTTCATACTATGATACATTTGTTGTGAAATAATTAAGGCTTAGCTAATCAGGACTTATTGGGAACGTTGTTGATCATGTCCTTAGTTAAGGATTAACAAAGATGGTATTGTCCTTTTATATGAAGAGTATGACATATGGGTACTTGATTGAGATAGATTGAAGAAGTTTATAGTCGTACATAGATACAATAAATGCAATGTGATTATTTATTTTGGGAGATGTGCGTGTGATATGATTATATACATAGATTAATAACATGTGATGTATTCATCAACCTCATCAATCTATACTTAGAGAATCAAGAATTTATGAGTAGTTATATGGGATTGAATATTTCATGACCTATGGTTACTCAATGTCTTGGAAAAAGGGATTATATGATTATTCATAATTATATATGATATATCCAAAATGGACACAAGTATATAGATACTTATTTTTTATGAGGATTAAGCCATATCCATTTGTAGCTTGAGTAACACTGATTATTTTATCAAGGGATCTCTTTTCTTAAATTTATGGATTTGGGAATTGACATTTGTTTTTAACAATGTGAAGGTATATGGTATCACATATTGTGGTTGACTGAATGGGGATTGAGTTTTATAAAACTGAGAGAGTTGATTTAAAAATGTTTTAGAGTTTATCTTAAAGGATTTTTGGATAAATATTCACAAGGTAATTCATATGATGTGATACATGGTTATTTTAGTGATAGATTTTAAAAAGTGTTTTAGAATATATCTATATAGAGTTTTTTATATAATTTCACATGATATTGAATATGATACAATATTATGTGAAATGACACAAATCCTATAAGGTTTTAGTGAAAGTGAGATATTGATGGAAGTACTCCCTAATTCCATGAATGCATATGATGTATAAATGGTTAGTATCATATTATATTATATAGATGTGTTACAAGGTATGAAATATATAAACCAAAGTCATGTCATATGATTTTGTTTAGGTATACCATAAGGGGAGATATATGATATCTCTCCACTGTTGTTGAAATACAAAGAAGAGATTTCACATACAAATAAGGTTTGAAGAAAATTCATAAAAGTTAATATTTTAGTGAATAAACCCATCCATTATCGAATAAAAACATATATTCATAAAGGAATCCTTCATAGATGTGTAACTTAGTTCATGGATAACCATCAATTTTAGGATGTGAAACTGTGATTCTCCATGTTACCTTAAGAATATTTGTGGTATAACATTGTTTATGTTGCATTGATGAGATTTTTTTATGGTCACATAACTTTTAGTGACCATGAAAACTTGGTGTGACTATGTGGAAGTTAAATAGAATATAGTTCATTTATAAAGCCTTGATGATGATCTCTTATGACTATATAACCCAGTCACAGCCCAAAAATTGTTCATTGAGTTAAGGTATAAATACCTCATAAACACAAAACAATTTTTTGGGTTTTAAAATATTAGAAAAAATAGTAAAAATAACTACCTATAAATACATAGCATTCAATTCAAGAAAGGGTAATTCAATATACACTTTTTGGATGAATTGTTTTTAGGGAATATTTTTTTGTACAAGGTTTTAAAAAAACATAGGTATCTTTGAAATCTAAGTCATAGATGGTTAAAAAGGAGAATTGTGAAGGAATTTTATGATGATTCCCCAACCATATAAAAAATTCATTGAGAATCCATTATAAAACCCTTCATGATGTAATCCTATGATGATTCTTCACAAAGGGTTGCTCATGATACTCCCTCATGAATTACGGCCTTAAATTCCATGATTTTATTAAACCAACTGAAATTGCATTAATCCTTGATTTTTTGTGAGGAAATGGATTCCAAAAGTATATATAAGCCTCTTCTAGATAGTCCATGACCCTGAAATATTTTCCATATAGTGGGTAATTTTATGAAGGAATCCATCTATTGGTAACATCACACATTTCATATCACTTTTCCCCAGGTCATCTAGTTGGGTTTCATATACCCAAATGACCTTATTATCCACCTTTCACTAAGGTAAAATCCCTAAAAATTACATTCCATTAAGTACTTCTAAAAATCCATTAGACTAATATTCTCAGGTTACCACATATTCCTGTGTACTCCCCTTTGATCATGTATTCCTTTGAGAACCAAAATTAGATAGTATGTGAGGGATTTCCACATGTTTTTCTCCCTATATAGTAGGATCCTCAAGGACATAAAGATCATACATTCCATTTATAACAAGGGTACCTATCATTTTTTAATTTATATTATCTCTATTGGATCATGATTCTTATCCTGGATACCCATAAACTGGTTCCCATGACCTGTATGAAATTAGTTAGACTTATTTGGTCCACTCAATGAGCTAGGGATATGAAATGCCTCCAACTATATCTAATACCCAATAATATCCTCATTTATTACCCAATTACTTATCCAATTAATGAGCCAAGTACTTATATATGGGCCTATGATTTAGTTTAATCCCCAACCCATCCTCAATGGTTCATATTCCCAATGTTTCCAATTTTCCTTCTTTACTTAGTTACTAACAGAAAAGAATAAAGAAACCATATATAAGATTTCTAATAGATTTAATCCACATACATACCCTATCCTATATAGTTACCAATATATAAGAAGAACCAAAAATGGGTTTCTCATGTGTAATACCAACACCTACCATTTCTAGGAACCTTTTACCAAGTATTCCTAGTTGTATGAATTTAAAATGCATTACATAAAGTCCTTATTAAATGACATTAAACTGTATAGACCTGTCCTATCATATGACCTTAAAATATGAAACTAAAATTACATGGGTTTTTATTCTTATTAACCAGGATACATAGGACACCTCTTTGAGGTTTAATCATGATTCCCTTGAATATATACCTTACCGAATGACATTAAACTTCATGGATTAGTCCTGTCACATGACCTTAAAATTTAAAACTCAAATAATGTGGGTTTTGATTCATGTTAATCATGATATATAGGATTACTCATTGAGGTTCAATCCCGATTCCCTTTAATATATTCCATTCTACATGACATTAAACTTATTGTAATAGTTCTTGGATGTACATCTATAGAAGTAATTTCACTTTATCATAGAATAATGTCCTTATATAAGAAACTATAATTGTCCTTGTCACATGATATTAAAAGGTACAAGATGATATTTTAATAGGAACTAGAATACACATGTTATATTTCCCTTCACATGGTTACAAAGGAAGCCCTTATCATGGGCTTAACTCAACTCCACAACACTTACCAACTCCTTGTATGGAATTAAATTCCATTAAACTCAACTATGTGGCTTTAAACCATAGTAGAAAAAAAATAATGTAAAGTAAATTTGATCCATATAGATGTTCATATCAATACATGTCGATGATCGATCGCTTTCCAGGAGGTAAGTATTCCCACACCGGGATTTGGGAAGGATTCATGAATGTATTAAATCTTTAAGATGGTACCATAGTAAGAAATAATTACCCCTAAAGGGGTGAGGTGATCCTGACCTCCCATCCTCTCAACCAATGAACAAATCAAAGTGAAGATGGTAAAGTACCAATGAACACTTGTCCCTATAAATTAATTCCCCACTGAATCAAAATTCATGGGCATTGTAGTGCCTTAGAAACAGAATGATAAACCTAATGTGAATTCTTTACCAATGAAAGTGATCATTCAACCATACAATATTATTTATGATTCCATATCAATGGGTTTATTGCTTATGTTTTTATACTTTAAGAAACCTCTTAGGAACAAGCTCATGGGATAGAATAGCCACTAGTGTAAGAAACCTTAAGCTATCTACTATCACTAAAAAATTCCTCAAACATATTACTCGACTGTAGGGAAGGCTATGTCTCTACATCACAAAAGTATTTTGTTACCAACCCAATGAATCCAATGTTTGCTGGTGAATGCTTTGGTCTGAGAGTACTAACTCAATGGATTCATCCTAAAAACAGAGGTTTACCATGAAATTCTTGAAGATCTAAAGTCCTAGTTATCTTATCAATAGTAGGTTGTGGATAAGCACATGAACCATAATTCCAAATTAAAACACTTCGAGAGTTTATCTACAGAGTGTGACAATACTTACCTATATTATCTTAGGGAGGTTAAGGATGATGTCAATAGTATCTTCACAATTACTCAAGAGATACCCAAGATGGATCTTACTAGACACTATTTTTACTAGGACCACGTGACCCCAACTATTTAGTAATGTACTAAGGAGGCCACCTAGGAGATCCCAACACTGATGGTATAGACTAGAGAACCTAAGAGGAGATTTTATTGGGAGAGATTGAAAAGTAAATCTCAGAAGAAGGATTATATTCATATTACCACTCATGAATACCATTATCATATCTTGGTCTTAACTAAAGAGAAAACTCATATTTTTTTCTCACACCCACTAATCCTATTGACATATCCCAAAAATCAACTACATATCTTGAAGAAAAATATAGGGTAGACTCATATACCCATCTACACCAACAAATATTGCCATGATATCTTGGAAATGAAATTATAGAAGGACTATATTCATGGTAATATTTAAAAATCACACTAACATTTATTATGGTGACTGAGGAGTAGAAAAATATCCATACACCCTTGCAAGAAGTTATTGGAATATTCCAATGATAGTTCAATAACATTTTATTTCCCTATTATTGTCAACAATTAGATAGTTCATTGAAATAGTATAGAATTATCTTGGGATTAAGATCATATCCATTTTATCACCTAGAAATTTCATCATTATATTCATTTGATAACATAGGATTTATCAAGGTGAGATCCTATTCATGAAGGTTACTTCCCATACCACATGACACTACTTATGATTAAGGCTCTTACCCCGGTCACTTGGTCGAGAACCTATAGAATGAGGATCACTAAGGGTAAGTATTAATCCCAGAGCATGTTCATATCATTTTTACTATTGATATTCTTAAGGATCCTCAATATATTTAGATATAATACTAGAAATATTCTATATCTTAATTAGTAATATATGGAATCCATGACCATGGAGGTACTCCCCATGGTACCGTATTTAGTAAATTTGAAGGTTATACCTCAAGTAACCACCATGAAGTTCCTCCTCATGGTGATCTAAATATTAGTCATGAAGGTTCTACTCATGAAACCTATTATGGAGGTCCTCCTCATAGTATGGAGATAAACTGGAAAGGATGTCCCCCTTGGAAACTTATCAATAATTAGAATCCATAGAATCCCTCCCTATGAGTACCAAGATAAGAACTCTAAATGTCCTTACTAGGGTATAGATTGAAAAGGTCCTCCTCATGATGAAGAAAATAGTAGAGAAAAAGGTCCTTCCCATAAAAACCAATTAAAAATCAACTATGATGGTTTACCCCATTATATAGATTATTATGGACCTCCTCAATTTGAAATATCTTCTCAGTATGAAGGTCATCACCAAACTGAAGCTACTTAGATATTTCCCTTATACCAATAGGTACTTGAGAAATTAAATCCATCTACATCACCCACCATATCACCAGTTGATGATATATCATCCAAATTAAAAGAAAGTACGAGGATATGGTCATTATCCATGACCTCCCTTGACCATGTATCCTTTGATGAAACTAAGGAAGTTCCAAGTAACCCTACCTTTATTGATATGTTAGTAGATAAATGTCTGTTATGGTCAGATTAGGTCATATAATGCCTCACCAAAGAAGAGGGTAACTCTATGGTCATGTGGGGATAATTATCTGAATAAAAAATATCAATCATATACTAGACTATGGTCAACCTATAATATAACATTATCTATGAACTGAAATAGAAAGTCATACCCTATTTTCTTCATAACTTGTGACTAACTGTCCACCATCTCAGGGGTAAATACCCAAATTATAGGGAGTACATGTAACACCCTGACCCCAGTTACCCAGAGTCAGTGCATTATTACATAACATTGGCATGATCACAAGAAAGATCAAATCTCGAAAGACCGATTGGTTTAGTATCCTTGGAAACACTAGATATATTCATAAAGTTTTACATTACATCATGAAGTGAAAAACTACTACAACAACATATTGTCTCCAAATCAACACTATTATCCCCTCATAATATCCCTGCAGGTCATTCATAGTTTACTTCTTCACTTCCTGGGAAAAATAAAACATAGAAAAGGGGTGATCTCAAATGCCCAGTAAGGATAACAATATAGAGGAAACTTTCATAAATAAGAATAAACATTTAAGGCAATGTATAACTAAAACAATAGCCTTTTAAACGTGAACTTCAACATAGTATGGCAAAAATAAAATTAAATAATTCCATTTACTTATTCACATAGATATTCTACTAATCAAATAATCACATGCAATATCAATAACCACTTTCATAATGATGGAATGCATAATACCAGACTATCATAACCACATAGCCAAGGCCTCATGCCAAGACTACAAATAAGATTTTTTCAAGGCCTTGTGACAAGACACTAGTTTGTCTCATGAGACCTACCGATGCATCGAGGAGATATGGCAGGCTCCACCCGTCACATATTAAGTCCAATGCTTTCCCATATGAAAAGGTTTAAACATAACATAAACATTCGTATTAAAACTAGCATACAAAATGTCAATACTTTCACCATAAACTATGAATGGTATACAAATAGAAAATCCACAGTCAAACATATCATAAAACCTTCAATACAATATAGAAGTTTTGTATCATAATAAATCAACTTCAAATAAGCGTAAAATCCATCAAAGGATGTTGACATAGATGAAATCAAAACTATTTTAAGAGAAATATCTATTTCTATTTTGAAATCATTTAAGAGTCATATATTTATGAAATAAAACATTTTCTTTTAAAATATTCTTATAAGACTGTAAGGGAAGCTTAGACGATTTTATAACGGCGGAAAATAATCACACCTGCCGTATAAGTTAAAAAAACATTCTTACCTAAATTTTGTCGAAAAGGTTTAAAAGCACCTTGTTTGAAAAACGATGGAAAGATTCCTTTATAAACCACTTATAAAAAGTCAAACGAGGGTATAAATGACTTTAACCCATATTCTTGTAAATAGTAAAAATGTTTTGAAATACATTTTGAAGAAACATGGATGTGGATGATAAAGAGATCCCAGCAGATTATTACGTAGAAACAACCTCGGACAATGAAGAGATTGTGAAATAACCCTTACCTTGTACTTTTCCTTGGTTAGGGTAGGTTAACCTCCTGTATAATGGTGAAATAATTGTTATTAAATTATACAAGAATCATATATATTAATATGATATCATATATGATCTGTTAATATTGATTTGTTAATAATATCTTAGAATTATCATCGTTTCGGGTGTTAACTTACTCGTTTTCTTTTATATGTTTTGTTACATAAGCCGTGTTTGTTATGGATAGGTTGTATCTTATTAATATCCATAATGATATCAAGTCCTTAAACATCATTTTTAAATCATCAAATGATAATTATACTTGAATGGATACGATGGAGAATGAATCACATCGCGTTCGTGGAGACGGTAGTCCGTACGTACGCACGAGCGACAATATCATTCTTTTGATATTAAAATAATATATAAATGGATGGTATATAATATATACAAAATAATTAACATTTTATATTTATTATTTACATGAGTTACACATCATTATTATACCAATCCAAATAATAATATATTTAATAACAATTACACCACGACGTGGAGACGGTAAGCCGTACGTACGCACGTATGGTGACATGTTATTAAAAGGGTGGATAGAATACTGAATATGGTTGTACCATATTTATAATAACATCACAGTATATATAAGATACTGGAGTTATTATTTTAGAATGGTAATAACAAAGAAAGAAGAAGTGGAAGAAGAAAGGAACTTGAAAAGGGGTGGTGAAAACATTACCTCTTCTTCGAGTTCTTCCTTTTGATTTGATCAAAAGGGATCTTTAGGTTGGATTTATGATCAAACTAAAGCCTCTAGTTTGTAGTGAGGGAAGTTTTGAGAGTATTTGGGTAGATTTTGGCCGAACCAAAAGGCTTTGAAGGTGTGAAGAAATGAGAAGGAGGAGTGCCCTTTTATAAGAGGGGTGAGGGGCACCTTTGGAAAAGCTAGAAATATTAATTTATAATAAATTCATATTCGGTTTCTAATGGCTCCAAAGTTGATTATTTAAATGTTAAGGTGTGGATAGGTCTAAAACCACTAAACCAATAGAAATTAGACAGGTTTGGGTCATTATATTAACCTTATCATTAAGTATTAACTCTAAGTTAATTAGTTTCACTTTTACAATGTCTCTTTGTATTTTTATATTATATGGTTAATAAAATTACCATATACATCCAAAAGACCCCCAAGTGGTCCATTAATGATGAAACTATCATGATATAAGTCTCTTGGCCGAACCTTAGATTTTTAGGAATTTAATATCAATTAATAATATAATATTTGTTTTAAAAACTCTTTTATGTCAATTTTGACACTATTCAATAATTGATTTTTTTAAAAATCATAACAGAATGATTACTTAGAACAAAGTTAATTGAATCAATCCTAACATGTCATATTAACCTAGAAAATTAGTTTAATTCCTAAAAAGTCTCAAATTTTATTTATTTGGGAATTTATAATATCAATTAATTTAATTTTTCACAATTATGGAAATTACTGCATCATCATTTTGTCATAAATAAATTAAATTATTTAAAGTCTAAAAATTATAAATAAAATATAATTATGTATGAAATCTTGTTATATTTTTAATGAATATTTACAATAGAATTTATCTTATGTATAACCCTATATTAAAAATGCTTTAGTAAATAAACTTTGATTTTAACTCTTTTAACTCTTCTTTGAATTAAATAATAATAAATGTCCTAATCTAATCCAAGTGGACCTAAATGATAATATTTTATTCCTAAGGATGTTTTGGTCGAGATAAACTTGTCCAATATAATTAGGACATGTGTTAGGGTAATATTAATATCATTTTTACCCTTAATTACCCTATTTACTTTTAACCGTGGTAAATAAAAGTAAAAAGTTACTATTCACCAACAATTATTTTCATCTCATTGAACCACATTTTACTTCTTGATATTAACCGTGTGTCTCGGATTTTTGAAATTCCATTCACAGAAGCGGTAAAATTAAGTTTTATGAAAAATTCAGTTTTTTAACTACCACTTAGTAGTTTCACTATTCATCAAAAATTGAAGTTTTTCAGAACAATGCCAAAATTTCACCTTAAGCTATAATTGATATTATGAATTCAAAAATGATGTCTATTTTACAAAATTACAAACATATAAGTTTCATTAATTAATTTTATAATTAATTCCCAATGTCACAACAAATAGCGTGTTCATAAGAAACAATATATATCAAAAGATTGATAATTGTTTATGTCCAATTTCAAAGTGAAATTAATTCTAATGAACACCATTGGATAAAATGGTAAAAATATATTCTAATTATACTTTAAAACCACTCAATAATATAATTTATCACTATAAATTATTTTGATTAAAAAAGTTGTTTTTAAGTATTTTTCACTATTCATAAAAATTGGAAGTTCTCAGAAAAATACCAAAAATTCAACTTAGGATAATTTCGGTATTCCGAATCCAAAAATGAAGTCCATTTTGAAATATAAAATATATATAATTTCAAAAAGTAGGTATTACTATTCATAACGGCTAGTTTGATTGGTTGTGGTGTGTTAGAACTCGATGTTGCGTACAACACACGCTATCGCATTATTCAAAGAGAAGCGTACCGTAGAAGCTTGGGGTGTTACATTCTCCCCTCCTTCAAATAATTTCATCCTAGAAATTTCTAGAATACTACCGTATGAAAAGACTCGGGTGGTTCTTCATCATAAGTTCTTCGGGTTCCCACGTTGCCTCTTCCATCTTATGGTTTCTCCACAAAACTTTTACCAGACGCGTCGTCCGGTTTCTCAGTACTTGTTCTCTCATATCAAGAATCCTAACGGGCTCTTCACAATAGGACAGATCGGGTTCCAGTTCTAATTCTTCATAGGTGAGTACATGCATTGGGTCAGGCATGTATTTCCTCAACAGAGATACTTGGAACACATCGTGAACTTTGGAGAGACTTGGCGGCATTGCCAATCGGTAAGATACAGCCCCAATTCGTTCTAGAATTTCGAAAGGTCCGATGTACCTGGGACTCAATTTACCTTTCTTACCAAAACGTATGACTCCCTTCCATGGAGATACCTTCAGGAAAACATGATCACCGACTTGAAATTCCAAATCCTTCCTTCGATTATCGGCATATCTCTTCTGCCTACTTTGAGCTGCTTTGATGTGATTTTGGATTACCTTCACCTTTTCCATCGTTTCCTCCACCAGTTCTAGACTTACAAGTTTTCTTTCACCAACGTCATCCCAACAGGTTGGTGTGCGTCATCTCTTTCCGTATAACGCTTTATATGGTGCCATCTGAATACTCGAATGAAAGCTATTCTTATAGTAAAATTCTAACAGAGGTAAATACTAATCCCACATACCCTGAAAGTCAAGTGAGCAGGATCTCAACATGTCTTCTAAGGTTTGAATAGTCCGTTCTGATTGTCCATCTGTCTGAGGGTGGTAGGCAGTTCTCAAATGAAGTTCAGTATCCAGGGATTTCTGAAGACTCTTCCAGAATCATGAAGTAAAATGGGGATCACGATCAGAAACAATCGATAGGGGTACTCCATGAAGTCTCACAACTTCATTAATATATAGTCTTGCTAGACGTTCCAGTGGTAGATCTTCTCTTATAGCAAGAAAATGTGCTGACTTGGTAAGACGATCAACAATAACCCATATTGCATCATTCCTTCTAGGAGTCTTTGGTAGCCCCATGACAAAGTCCACCGTAATATTGTCCCATTTCCACTCTGGTATGGGAAGAGGTTGCATGACTCCTCCAGACTATTGCCTCCCAGCTTTCACTTGTTGACAAACCATACATCTTGACACAAAATCAGCAATCTCCCTCTTCATATTGTCCCACCAAAAATGTTCCTTCAAATCTCTATACATTTTGGTGCTCCCAGGGTGTATAGAGAAATTGGAACTATGAGAATCATCCAGCAATTCCCTTTTTAGATCAGGTATATCGGGAACACAAAGTCTCTTCCCGAATTTCAAAATTACATCTTCATACACAAAGTCTATCAGTCTCCCATCATTCACAGCTTTAATCTTCTTTTGAAATTCTTCATGATCGGTCTGAGAACTCTTAATCCTTTCTGATAAATATGGTTTGGCAACCATTTGAAAAGCATTGATGTTTCTTCTTCCCTGGTTATTCCCATATCCATCTTCACTAGATCCATGAAAATTGGATCCCTTTCAATTCTCATATTGTTCAAAACTCCATGGTCTTTTCTGGTCAAAGCATCTGCCACCCTGTTTGCCTTCCCCGAGTGGTAGTGTATCGTGCAATCATAATCCTTAAGTAATTCAAGTCATCTCCTTTGCCTCATGTTGAGTTCTTTTTGTGAGAAAATATACTTCAAACTCTTATGATCAGTATAAATCTCACATTTTTCACCATAGAGGTAGTGCCTCCATATCTTCAAAGCAAATATCACAGCTGCTAACTCGAGATCATGAGTAGGATAGTTTTGTTCATGATTTTTCAACTGTCGTGATGCATAGGCAATAACCCTATCATTCTTCATAAGGACACAACCAAGTCCTTTCTTCGATGCATCACTATAAATAACGAACCCATCATTCCCCGATGGTAGAGTCAATATAGGAGCATTGACTAATCTTCTCTTTAGTTCTTCGAAACATTCTTCACACTCTTTTGTCCAAACAAATTTAACCCCTTTACGTGTGAGCTTCGTTAATGGGTTAGCCAATCGGGCAAAATTCTGGACGAATCGTCGATAATAACCTGCTAAACCAATAAAACTACGTACCTCAGTTATACTCATAGGTGCTGGCCATTCTTGGATTGCCTTGGTCTTAGAAGGATCAACAGAGATTCCATCTTTAGAGACAATATGGCCAAGAAAAGAAATCTCCTGAATCCAGAATTCACACTTGCTAAACTTCCCATATAATTCATGTCTTCTCAGAGTCTTCAAGATAATGCGCAAGTGATTTTCATGATCTCCGTAACTTTTGGAGTATACTAAGATATCATCAATAAATACCCCCGCAAATTCATCGAGATACTCCTTGAAAACTCTATTCATCAGATCCATGAATACAAAGGGTGCATTAGTCAATCCAAAAGGCATTACAGTAAACTCGTAATGCCCATACCTGGTTCGAAATGCTATCTTCGGAATGTCTTCCTTCTTCACACACAACTGATGGTATCCAGATCGAAGGTCAATCTTTGAAAAGTATTGATCTCCATGCAGTTGGTCAAATAAATCATCAATGCGTGGTAGGGGATACTTGTTCTTTATTTTTATAGCATTGATCTCCCTGTAGTCGATACATAACCTCATAGATCCATCTTTCTTTTTAACAAAAATAACAGGGGCTCCCCATGGAGAAACACTAGGGAGAATAAATCCCTTATTACTCAATTCCTCTAGTTTATTCTTTAGTTCGACTAATTCTACAGTGGCCATTCTATAAGGGGTCTTTGATATAGGCCTTGATCCAGGAATTAAATCAATGGAAAACTCAACTTCTCGTTCTGGAGGATGTCCAGGTAAATCTTCTGTAAATACATCTACAAATTCTTTCACAACAGGTACATCCTCTATTTGAACATTACTTTCCTCACCCACAGTTATTTCATTCTCTTCCTCCCCAATAATTGAATTTAGTTGAGCTACTGGGGGTGGATCTAAATAAGAATTAGGTGGTGACGATTCTTCTCTAAAGATAAGGTGTTCCTTATCATTATCATCAAGAATCGTAACCTATTTCTTCTTATAATAAATCTCCGCATCATAGTCCGAAAGCTAGTCCATACCGAGGATTATATCAAACTCAATCATAGGAATGACGATGAGATCAGCAGATAAAGAACATTTATGTGCTCTAATGGGGACTGATTCACAAAACTTTGTTGCAATGATACTTCCGTTAGGAGTTTTAACTGACAACTCCCTTGTTAAATCAAATTGGAAATATCTAATTTTCTTAGCAAACTGAGAAGATATGAAACAATGCGATGATCCAGAATCAAATAATGCATTTTCTAAACTTGAGGAAACCATTAAATTACCTGCCACCACATCTTTCGGAGCTTCTACCTCAGCAGTAGTGATAGCATAAGCCTGGCCTTGATCCCTTGGCCTTTTCTGAGGTAAGTTCTCCTGACGCTTAGGACATTCATTTGCATAATGCCCCATCTCCCTGCAATTGTAGCACTGAACATTGGTATCTTCCTTCTTCCCTTTGCAATCACGATCTTGGTGGCCTTTTTCACCACATTTGTAACAGACGTCCATTCCCTTCAAGCAAGTACTGGGGTGTTTCTTCCCACATTTACCATAGGATGGATATTCAACCTTTCCTTTCTTCCATTTATTTACATTCCCAAATTGATCAGCAAGCCTCTTCTTCTCTTGCTTTGCTTTAAAGTCATAAGACTTAGAGAATTCCTTTTCGGTCTTGATAGAACATGAGACAATGTCTTCGTATGATGAAAAGGATTGTGTGACTAATTCTCGACGGAGAAATGGTTTTAACCCATCAAAGAAACGATCAATATTACTTCTTGGGTTACATATATAATCTCCAGCATACCTTTCTAACCTTGTAAAGTTAGCCTCATACTTTGCGACATTCTCATCCTCCTTTTGTCTCAGACTCAGAAATTGCCTTTCCATATCTGCTCGATGGTCGCGAGGAAAGTATTTTTCTAAAAACAGATCTTTGAACTCCCTCCATTACATATTTGATACTTCATCATCTTCCTTCGTATTTTGAATCAATGACCACCATTGATCAGCATCTCCAGTGAGTCGGTAAACTGCCATGATAACTTTTTCCCTTTCAGTACTCCCCAAAGCCTGAAATATTTTCTCTAGGTAATTTATCCATTGCTCAGCTACTAAGGGATTTGTACTCCCATTAAACGTTGGTGGTTGTTTCCTCGTGAATCGATCTAACATTGATCCTCCACGCTGCAGATCAGGGTGATCCATACGGGTAAGGTTATTATTCATAACCTGAGTGAGTTGTCCCAGTATGGTGATTAGCTTATCGGCACCAGTTGCATCACCAGCTCCACTATAATTATCTTGAGCAGGAGGGAAATCCCTACATGGAGTGTGTGCATTGATACGGTTTCCATTTCTTCCACTAGGCGCCATTTCTAAGCAATGGCATAAACTAGATCAGTTTATGAATCAAAATACATAATCCCATACTTATAAAACACTTAACATAAATTGAACTATTTATGGATATAATCCATAATCATAAAAATGTTTTCTTTGAGGAAGTATATAATCATAAACCCTTCATAATGATTTGTAAATAAAATGAGAGTTATCCTAAGTATATCCCCCGGGAGTGTCGTAACCAAGAGTGCAGCAAGGCCCGTTGTCGTGCACTAGTTCCCGTTCGAGTCTAGCTCAAAGCGGTGTTTTCGGGTTTTACCCCTAGGTACATCTGTGCCAGAGCCGCCTCTACCTGCTCGTATCCAGACAGGGATGTATTTCTCAGAAAACTCACAAAATCCTTACAATACCAAAATTCTAGAAAGTTCTTCTATACTAATCCTCAAAGTTCATCTTAGGTCTACGTGCTCTAATCAGAGTTTATCTAAATCTAGCTTCCAAGGTTTGTACTAAACTTCCTCTGATACCAACTGTAACACCCCGACCCCAGTTACCCAGAGTCGGTGCATTATTACATAACATTGTAATGATCACAATAAAGATCAAATCTCGAAAGACTGATTGGTTTAGTAGCCTTGGAAACACTAGATATATACATAAAGTTTTACATTACATCATGAAGTGAAAAACTACTACAACAACATATTGTCTCCATAATCCACACTATTATCCCCTCATAATATCCCTGCAGGTCATTCATAATTTACTTCTTCACTTCCTGGGAAAAATAAAACATAGAAAAGGGGTGAGCTCAAATGCCCAGTAAGGATAACAATATAGCGGAAACTTTCATAAATAAGAATAAACATTTAAGGCAATGTATAACTAAAACAATAGCCTTTTAAACTTGAACTTTAACATTGTATGGAAAAAATAAAATGAAATAATGCCATTTACTTATTCACATGGATATTCTACTAATCGAATAATCACATGCAATATCAATAACCACTTTCATAATGATGGAATGCATAATGCCAGACTATCATAACCACATAGCCAAGGCCTCGTGCCAAGACTACAAATAAGATTTTGTCAAGGCCTTGTGCCAAGACACTAGTTTGTCTCATGAGACCTACCGATGCATCGAGGAGCTATAGCGGGCTCCACCCATCACATATTAAGTCCAATGCATTCCCATATGAAAAGGTTTAAACATAACATAAACTTTCGTATTAAAACTAGCATACGAAATGTCAATACTTTCACCATAAACTATGAATGGTATAAAAATAGCACATCCACAGTCAAACATATCACAAAACCTTCAATACAATATAGAATTTTTATATCATAATAAATCAATTTCAAATAAGCGTAAAATCCATCAAAGGATGTTGATATAGATGAAATAAAAACTCTTTATAGAGACATATCTATTTCTATTTTGAATTCATTTAAGAGTCATATATTTATGAAATAAAAAATTTTCTTTGAAAATATTCTTATAATCTTGTAAGGGAAGCTTCGACGATTTTATAACGGTGGAAAATAACCGCACCCGCCGTATAAGTTAAAAAAACATTCTTACCTTAATTCTGTCGAAAAGGTTAAAAAGCACCTTGTTTGGAAAAAGACGGAAATATTCCTTTATAAACCACTTATAAAAAGTCAAACGAGGGTATAAATGACTTTAACCCATATTCTTGTAAATAGTAAAAATGTTTTGAAATACATTTTGAAGAAACATGGATGTGGATGATAAAGAGATCCCAGTAGATTATTATGTAGAAACAACCTCGGACAATGAAGAGATTGTGAAATAACCCTTACCTTGTACTTTTCCTTGGTTGGGGTAGGTTAACCTCCTGTATAATGGTGAAATAATTGTTATTAAATTATACAAGTATCATATATATTAATATGATATCATATATGATCTTTTAACATTGATTTGTTAATAATATCTTAGAATTATCATCGTTTCGGGTGTTAACTTACTCGTTTTCTTTTATATGTTTTGTTACATAAGTAGTGTTTGTTATGGATAGGTTTTATCTTATTCATATCCAAAATGATATAAAGTCCTTAAATATCATTTTTAAATCATCAAATGATAATTATACTTGAATGGATACGATGGAGAATGAATCTCATCGCGTTCGTGGAGACGGTAGTCCGTACGTACGCACGAGCGACAATATCATTCTTTTGATTTTAAAATAATATATAAATGTATGGTATATCATATATAAAGAATCATTAACATTTTATATTTATTATTTACATGAGTTACACATCATTATTATACTCATCCAAATAATAATATATTGAATAACAATTACACCACGACGTGGAGACGGTAAGTCGTACATACGCACGTATGGTGACATGTTATTAAAAGGGTGGATAGAATACTGAATATGGTTGTACCATATTTATAATAACATCAAAGTATATATAAGATACTGGATTTATTATTTTATAATGGTAATAACAAAGAAAGAAGAAGTGGAAGAAGAAAGGAACTTGAAAAGGGGTGGTGAAAACATTACCTCTTCTTCGGATTCTTCCTTTTGATTTGATCAAAAGGGCTCCTTAGGTTGGCTTTCTGATCAAACTAACGCCTCTAGGTTGTAGTGATGGAAGTTGGGAGAGTATTTGGGAAGATTTTGGCTGGACCAAAAGGCTTTGAAGGTGTGAATAAATGAGAAGGAGGAGTGCCCTTTTATAAGAGGGGTGAGGGGCACCTTTGGAAAAGCTAGAAATATTAATTTATAATAAATTAATATTGGGTTTCTAATGGCTCCAAAGTTGATTATTTAAATTTTAAGGTGTGTATAGGTCTAAAACCACTAAACCAATAGAAATTAGACAGGTTTGGGTCATTATATTAACCTTATAATTAAGTATTAACTCTAAGTTAATTAGTTTCACTTTTACAATGTCTCTTTGTATTTTTATATTATATGGTTAATAAAATTACCATATACATCCAAGAGACCCCCAAGTGGTCCATTAATGATGAAACTATAATTATATAAGTCTCTTGGACGAACCTTATATTTTTAGGAATTTAATATCAATTAATAATATAATATTTGTTTTAAAAACTCTTTTATGTCAATTTTGACACTATTCAATAATTGATTTTTGTAAAAATCATAACAGAATGATTACTTCGAACAAAGTTAATTTAATCAATCCTCACATGTCATATTAACCTATAAAATTAGTTTAATTCCTAAAAAGTCTCAAATTATATTTATTTGGGTATTTATAATATCAATTATTTTAATTTTTCACAATTATGGTAATTACTGCATCATCATTGTGTCATAAATAAATTAAATTATTTAAAGTCTAAAAATTATAAATAAAATATAATTATGTATGAAATCTATTTAGCTTTATAATTAATATTTACAATCTAATTTATCTTATGTATAACCCTATATTAAAAATGTTTTAGTAAATAAACTTTGATTTTAACTCTTTTAACACTTCTTTGAATTAAATAATAATAAATTTCCTAATCTAATCCAAGTGGCCTTAAATGATAATATTTTATTTCTAAGGCTGTTTTGGTCGAGATAAACTTGTCTAATAGAATTAGGACATGTGTTAGGGTAATATTAATATCATTTTTACCCTTAATTACCCTATTTACTTTTAACCGTGGTAAATAAAAGTAAAAAGTTACTATTCACCAAAAAATATTTTCAACTCATTGAACCACATTTTACTTCTTGATATTAACCGTGTGTCTTGGATTTTTGAAATTCCATTCACATAAGTGGTAAAATTATGTTTTATGAAAAATTCAGTTTTTTTAACTACCACTTAGTAGTTTCACTATTCATCAAAAATTGAAGTTTTTCAAAACAATGCCAAAATTTCACCCTAAGCTATAATTCGTATTCTGAATTCAAAAATTATGTCTATTTTACAAAATTCCAAACATATAAGTTGCATTAATTAATTTTATAATTAATTCCCGATGTCACAATAAATAGCGTGTTTTTAAGAAACAATATATATCAAAAGATTGATAATTGTTTATGTCCAATTTCAAAGTGAAATTAATTCTAATGAACACCATTGGATAAAATGGTAAAAATATATTCTAATTATACTTTAAAACCACTCAATAATATAATTTATCACTATAAATTATTTTTATTTAAAAAGTTGTTTTTAAGTATTTTTCACTATTCATAAAAATTGGAAGTTCTCAGAAAAATACCAAAAATTCAACTTAGGATAATTTCGATATTCCGAATCCAAAAATGAAGTCCATTTTGAAATATAAAATATATATAATTTCAAAAATTAGGTATTACTATTCATAACGGCTAGTTTGATTGGTTGTGGTGTGTTAGAACTCGATGTTGCGTACAACACACGCTATCGCATTATTCAAAGAGAAGCGTACCGTAGAAGCTTGGGGTGTTAAATTTGGTGCTCTCTTCTTCTTTGGATGATATGAACTACACACAAACTTTCCTCACATGTAAGAATTACAAGTTTTCTCTCATTCACACTTCAGATTTAGGATATCCATGAAAATATTCAGTTTATATATCTTTTAAATATCTTTTTCATTTATGTGACCCAACCTCTGGTGCCACAAGTTGTTCTCTTCTTCAACTTCCATGTAACAAATTTTTTATTTACTATCAACCTAATATAAGTTTCCATTTGTTTTTCATCCCTTCATGAGATAATTCCTTATGATTCCTTTTATAGTGCACCCCTTTTGAATAAATGTCACTATAAGTATTGAGTCATAGATTTGAATCACACTCATGATATTGTGATGAAACCTGTCCACAAAAAGAACTTTGGTCTTCTGTAGCTCACTATTGGATAGTTCATTACTTCCACTACCTTTGATATTCAAAGCACCATCATTGCCGAATCTCAGAATTCCTTCTACCTTTTTCTTGAAATTCATTAATAGATCTACATTTTCTGTCATATGGGATGATCATCCACTATCAAGAAGTCAATTTCTTCTATTCTTGGTAGATTTGAGAGATACTTCTGCAAGTTGGATTTTTCAATTTTCATTTTTTCCTTCCATGAAATATTAGTTTGAGTGAAGTATAAAGATGGATTTTAAAATCTCTTTTTCATGTGCATAGATTCATCATACTGACACTCTTCTTATAGAGGAGATAACTTTTTTGTAAGTACAACACTGTCTAGTTGGAGAGTATTGACTTTCCTCTTATTTCTATATGAATTATCCCAACAATTACTCTTCCTACAATCAATAGATTTATGGTCAATGTTAGAATAATTAAAAAAATATCCATAGAAACTATTTCTTTTATAAGAATAATAATATGAATTTGTTATCCTTTGTTAAATTTCTAGATATTCCCCATTCAAATAGATCATTTCCTCTTCATAGTATGACATGGTATGGCCCAGATAGCCACATAATTGACATTTCATAAGTGGAAATGTCTTTTCACTTCTATTCCACCTCATGTCAACTTATTTAGGAAGATATTTTGACTTTATATCATCTTGGGAAACATGAGAATAGTTTTCAGTCCTCCTTTAAGCCAGATTTGATACATTATTTGTTTGGACTTCAGGAGTCTTTATAATATTTTTGACTTTCATCTTGCCTTTATTTTGGCCCTTTTTACTTCCATCGTTAGATTTTTCATCATCACAACTAATTCCTATGTTTTCCATTCATGAGGGTCTTTGTTTATTCAGAGCCTTTTCAACTCCATCAGAACTATTCTTAGCTCTCTCTAGTAGATCAAAATCTAAAAATTTACCAAACATAATTTTCTTCTTTGTTTCTTTTGGAATTGATTCACTTTCAAGTTTACTCCTAAGAGTAACAACTTATTCAATTCCCTTAATATTTTTTGACTTCTACCCTAGTCTCAATGTAAGCTAGTTAATGACCTCTGTTTTTTCTTCAATTCTGATATTTAGTTCAAATATATATTTTGATATTTCAAAATTTTTTGAATGTTCATTTACTACTTCCTCAAGTTGATCAATTTCAGCTTCCAGTATATAAACATATTCTAATGAATCTTCCACAATTTATTTTCACTTTTTCCATCTCTTTCATTTATTCTCAAGCTTACCAAAAGCATCCTTAAGTTTCAACTTGAGATAATCATTAGTGGTAAACTGATTATCTCTGACTTCATCTTCTGATGGTTCTGGTTTTTCAATATTAGTCATTATTGACTCATGGGTTCCAGATTTAAATTTTGGTTCTTCTTTCTCAAATAATTCACTATCACCATATTCTTCTTCACATAAAAAACCTTTCTCTATAGTTTCTTACCATACTTGAAGTCTCCCTTTTTGAAAAACCTTTTTCAAGGCTTCTACATGTCTCCAACTTCACTTTCTTTATCATTGAACTTTCCTGTACATCGAGAGGCATTGTGCCCAATTTTGCCATAATGAAAACAAGCCAGAGGTAACTTGTGTTCAAATTTTACCTTTACCTTCTTCAATTTCTTGGCAATGAGAGAAATAATTTATTTTTAATCATTATATTTATCAATACTATCTTTTAAATTTTCAAGTTTTTTCATGTCTTTAAATGTCATTTCCTTTCTTACTTGAGTTGTTGTATCTTCCGGTTTGACTATTATCTCATATGCCACCTAGGTGCTCAATATATCATCCAAGGAAAGTTTAGAAAGATATCTTTCCTCAAGGTCTGACACCTTTTCATTTAAAGAGGTGGATGTACTATCAAGATTTTTTTCATAATATCAATATGTTTTATTTCTTCACCAAGTCCTTGTATTTCCCCTACAACTTTAGTAATTCGATTGAAAATGTATATATGTTTTCATCAGGATGCATCTTCATATCATCAAACCTATTGTGAAAAACTTGTAGTTTCACCTCTTTCACTTTGTTGTCACCTTCATAAATATTCTCCAGTTTTCCCACATAAACTTTGCCGATGTATAGTTCATCACCTTTAGATAATTTTATTAGAAAGAGATGCAGTGAAATAATTTTGTGCTTTGGTATATATATCAAGAATTTTTTCATCTACATCAGTCATAGATATCCCTATTGTATGAGTGACATGCATTCCTTGATCATCCCTAAAACAGAATTACATTCCGAGAGATATAAGATAAGATCTCTTTTTTTTCAAAATCTGTATGTTTCTTCCATCAAATAGGGGGACACCCCTGACATTTTCTGAGTTCTCCATGGAAGAAAAGATAAAAATATATAGCACAAGAAATATTTACCCTCTAATACCACTTGAAGGACCCTAAAACACCCTGAGAGGGGAGGGGTTAATCAGGGTGTCAACTTTTTATTTTAAAGTGATAGATATTGTTCCCATATTGGTAGGAACTTTTTAAATCTGACTTTTGATAATGTGAAGTAATTTAAACATTCACATGAAGAAGGAACACACATAAATTTTACTTAGTTTTCCACTAAGGGATAGTCCAAGGAGCATACATCAATAGGTTTTTGGTCATACCAAAGTCCACTAATATTCACTACTTGTGGATTAAAAAAATTTAGCACAATCACTCTATACCAGGTTCACTTTCTTTATAGGGTTTTAGGGATATCATATTTCATCACTCAGATCACTTCCATTGAATCCCCCTAGATCACTACGTTCAGAAGAATCTGAACACAGTTTATCGACTTGAAGTTTTATTCACTGGGTTGGTATTAAATCATACATCCTCAAATATAGATAGATAATCTGTTGAAGTCTCATTTTACCCTATAGATGTAATCTACTTTTCTATGTACTATTCATTCACCAACTTTTCCATCGTGTACTAGCCTTATTCCTCTGCGTATGACACTACACCATATACTATGAATGCTTTGTGAACCTCCTTCACATACTGCCTCTGCAAACCGCATCTGATTACCGGCTCCACATACCATCTTCCGCAAACCATCTTCCACCAACCATCTTCCACGAACCATCTTCCATGAACCATCCCTACTTCGTGAACTATTTTTATTTGTGGGTTAAAATTCCGCACAAAACCCCTTCCACATACTATCTTTGTGGACCACTTATCATTTCGCGGAATCCTCATCATGAACCTCTTCTCCTATGTGGTGTTTCCTTCTCATGAACCACTCTGGACTTCAACAAAATTTTCCCAGATTTCTAATCAAAGAGTTTTGCCTTAATGAAGGGATTGGTTCACTTTATATAGAAAAATTGATCTGTATAATCTGTTAAATCGAGATTTCCAAGATCTTCACTGCATACTGTGATCCCACAAACTATTCTTCCCTATGTGGTCTGCGTACCACCAATCTTCATTCTCTATTGCTAAAAACACTATCTCATTTTCTACAATGATTCCCTTTATGGCTTCTCAAAACTACACCTCGTTTCCAAAAACAATGAGCTCTCCTGAGAACTATTTTCCTTCTATGAACTGTGAGTGTCCCACAGACCGTTTCCTTTATGTGGCATGCATACCGTCCTTTCCAAACTGCATAGCACTACTATACAGAACTCCTACTATTCCATTTTTCTTAATGCTCCACATAA
This sequence comes from Viscum album, assembly GCA_963277665.1. Lineage (NCBI taxonomy): Eukaryota > Viridiplantae > Streptophyta > Magnoliopsida > Santalales > Viscaceae > Viscum > Viscum album. The sequence goes on along the minus strand of OY728153.1, from coordinate 875,199,401 downwards.
TACCCTTTTCAATATGTGTATTATGCTATGTGGTCCGTTTACTATGCACTCATACTCAGAAAAATATACCTTTTCCGAAAACAAAGTCTTTATTTTGAGGCCCAAAAATTTGGAAAACCCTAAGAAACTACGCCACCTTAAACACTTACTTCATCATGTTCTGTAAGAGTCCTTGTCTTGGAAACCCCTTGATCAAACCAACATGGATTGAAAAGAATACTCCAATTCCATCAAATAATATACTTGGTTCCGAGAATTTAGATGTTTCATACCATAACATATGTAATATTTTTTAAAATAACAAATTTTATTCCTAGATTTCAAAATAAAACCATCTATATCAAGGTTAGATATAGAAATCATGTTTTTGGTAATTCTTGTAATATAATAAAAGTTCATTTAAACCAAGATCAATTATGTTGGAAATGTGATATGGTAGTCTATGATAGATACTACTAAAATTCTAGATCTTTTAATAGCTCATAGATCCACCACACCTCTAAAAACTCTTATGAATCTTCATGATTCCTATAATTATATACAAATTTGATCACCATAACTTGTATATAATAACCAATTTATAGAAATATAAATATTTCACTCAATAATTAATACACTTGAAGCTTTCTTTTATTCTTTTTCATGGTTTGGTTCTTTTTCTTATGGCACTTCTTACCAAATAAAAAATAGACAGAATCATAATCCCTTACCTGACCCTAAATCTTCCTCTTCTTTAGAGAAAGGCCAAAAGAATCATTTGATTTAGAGTTAGTATTGGAGATATTTACTTTGTATTTCCTATAATTGACCAAAAATTCATAAGGCTCTTCATGCTCTATTTTATTATCTACCTAGAAAAGAAGAGTATGGACATTTGGGAGAGACTTCTCAATGTTGTTCATATTAAAAATCTGAACAAAACTTAATAATATCTGTGGGAGTGAAGAAATTATGATATTTTTTTGTATTTTATTGGGCAGTTTAAACCCTAGAATGTTTATCCACTACATGTATCCAGTCATCTTGACTGCATGAGGCCAAGCTGGAACACCTTCTCCTAGTTTTCATGTAAATAGTGCATTGGAAATATCATATTGCTCCTATATTTCTCTCTCCTAATATAGATCATGGAGAAGACTGAACATAGTATATGAATCTATTTCTTTATGTGACTTATGGATATCATCATCCATGGATGATAACATCAAAAACTGGAAATCTAGTATATTATCTAAGTGTTTTAAGTAGATAGAAAGTGAAACCCTACCCGACTCCTTACTAGGTGGATCAAAAATTGATGACTATAGAATGTAAATTTTCTGCTCATGGAATAATATAATAGGAAAACATTTTCACCACTCTTGGAAGTTACATCCATTTATAATATTGTCTTTATTCGATACAGATCACAGGGATATCATGGTCGATGAAATTTCCATTTTTCTATAACAAAATTAAAGTATAATTAAGTAATTTATGTTGGCTACCAAAATATGTGAGGTGAAAAAAATTTAATTATCTTAATAGTATCCAATTATTTTATGAAGTCTCAATAACCCTCACCATTAGACTTGAAATGTCCTTTTTTGAGGATATTCTAGTGTAAAGTATCCATATTTTCCTTCTAATAACCCAAACAAGGGTCTGGTCAATTACTCAAAAGTATTTTTTTATGAATTCTTTCCAATTTCTAGATTTCAACTCCTTTATTCATTGAGTGTACTCCCCAATATTTAAATCCATATTTTTATTTCCTCAAAACTTTCCTCCAAATTACACCAAGTCTAGAAATAGATACTCTTATTGATTTCAAATTTTTTATGTCAACCCAAAACCATCATTAGAACTTCTAAATAAAAGTAAGTATCATGAAAATGATCGGACCAACAATTATGTAAGTCTTAGTGGATCAAATGGCTATAATTATAAGGGGTGAATTAGTGCAGTCAATCTTTTAGAGTTTATTTTTTTCCCTTGAAACTAACCCCTATGATTGGTTAGGATCGAATTCTCTCACTTAAATGATTATACCCAGCCTTGAATTCAAATTCATAAAATAGAGTAAGGTGCACACACAAATTTTTACAATATTTAGACTCAATGTGAGATCTTACTCCTTACTTTATCTTGTTGTTATCCCAATCCATGAATTTTATACTAGAATATTGTTATCAATTATAATTGGTTGGGTCAAGTATCATTTTGTAACTCATGCCTCCCAAAATATACACTGACTCTCACAAGATTAATTGTATCCAACCACTTATAATGAAAATAAACACTTCCACCTAAGAAAGATCTCCAACTAGTTGAGGTTTATTTGGAAATTGATAGTTGATCTTCCTATTTGAGCTAGTAAATATTCTGATAGGATACTTCTCAATTTTTCAAGAACTGTGACTCTATATTAAAACCAATTGAAGATGAATGATGAGTTGATTACTACTCATAACATAAATAACATTTAATATATTCTTCTTCTCAATCACTAAATGCTCGGGCTCACATATTTTCAAAACTCTCTATCCATATCACTTTAGTATCATCTTCTTCTATTCTCTCTTATGCTCACTCATAGAACTTTTCTCAACATTCTCTTTTATATATTTCTCAGTAACAATATTCTCTATCTTTTAAAAGAACTTTTCCTATATAAGAGGCCAGATTTATTTTTCATTCCATTTTCAATATACCTGAATTAGTATTTTACAATATGTCTTGAGCCTTACAAATGAAATAAATATCATAAATAATATTTTTTTTATGATGAACTATCTTCCATGAATCTCTCACTAAACATCTCCACATGGGAAATAATCCCACATAATTTTCATATTACTTTCCAATACTTTTTTATTTGGTAGCTAATATCCTTTATGAAATCAATATATTGATATCCCATTTGAAAATAATCAAAAAAAATGTATGTGTGAATTCCAAAAAATACCAAAAAGTAGTTTTCTTTTTATGGTTTTAGTTGGATTGACTTCATCTTATATTTTCCATACCTACTTGCGACTCAATAAAATTTTTTCATTGTGTGGAATTAGTAGATATCGTATCCTATTAAGAAACTCATACTTCAAAAAGATTAAATTTTATCACCGTAATGTATGTTATTTTGATTTATTACTTTATAATATTTTAAAAAATATTTTCAAAATTAGTTGATGAGTCGGTGTGGGGTTCTGGGGCTTGGGGAGGCCAGGTATTGATATAATAAAAATATTAAATATATTTTATCATACACACATTGTTTTTTTGAAATAATATAATAACTCCCAAATTTAATCTTGGATGGGAAACATGAGACTTCCATTAAATCCCAAATATGGGTTTTACCCTAAGTGTGACATAACCTCTGTACATGTCGGGTGATTGGTTTAAGAATGGTCATGGGTGGGTTAGTAAATTAATAAATTAATAAATTAATTTATTATTTATTATATTACCAGGACTAATCCTCCTATATATAATATTTTGTATGTAAAATACCTAGGTTTAGCTACATAACCCTAGGTATTAGAGATTATCCATGGAGGATAACCCTTGACAAATGACAATGGATTGTGGCTTGAGGTTCGGTGGGCAAAAAAGTTCATGTATCTCACCAGTGATAGGGGAATTGAACTATTATTCATCAGTAATCAATTAAAACTTGAGTAAGGTATTTTTTATGTTGTATTAATCCTCATTTGATTATCCCATGTTGAATGTGAATCAATATTTCTAACAAATTTATTTTTGGGTTGATCGAAGATTTATGGATATTGTTTAATCTTCCTAGAATTAGGAATAGATATTATTGTTCATCCTTTTTTATACCTTATGATCACCAATTTCTTCATCAATGAATGGAATCCAACCTAAATAATGGAAAAAATTTATTCCTCGCCTTGTTGTTTCATGTTATTCTCCATGCATTCTTCATGCATTCATCGTTGTTATTTCATTTGACTGGCGGTTCGATAGATACCCAAAAACTGATCATTATGAAATTGATCTTTAGAACAACTTGTAAATTTCATAGGTTTATATTTAGGAATGAAATAATTATTGAGGAATGATATGGTGTGATGGAAGAACATATGTGTATCAGAGACTAGATTGATAGGTTTCACCTACACTTTTGCATTGCGGTGGTGTTGTGTGGTGGGAGATGGTTTCAGAGTGGAAGGGTGATCAGAATCCATCCACTAGTGGTGATTCAGAAACTATCCACAATATATCCAAGTTTTTCAAGAGATATTGGTATTGGATCCATATGTAGTGGATGCATAGGCAAGATGTGTGGAAATTCAGAAAAATCTAGAAAATCTCAACATACATGACATGTACTTTAGAGAACACGCATAGTGTATTCCCCTACTATGGTGGCTAGGGTTTCTATGTGGAGATGCATATCACATGATGTGTGGGCCACCCACACACCATGTGACCTAATGATAGCTTCTTAGTGTTTACCCAGTGTTACATGGTCACAAACATGTCCAGAGTACAAGGGCATGGGCCAGAGTACACGGGTAGGGTTGGAGGACATGAGCATATCTGGGCTAGCCAAGATATGCTATGCACTCCCTTTACACACCATGTAGATCCATGTGGTTTTCCAATCCATTTCTATTCAAGAAAATTCCTAGTTTTATGGGTAAGGTCACATGCCATGTGCCCTATGTACATGTTGTGTATTTCTCTAAGAACGCCTACCTTGCGTATCTCTTTCTTCAAGACTTAGATTTGGGACCACGAGTAATTTATCTTAAGTATTAATTCATATAAAACACAATGGTGGCATTTATTATTACATTAGAGTTATGACATGAGGTGTTAAGAGTGGGATGCTTCTTTAAGTGATGATTTCCCAATGGTAGTGATTTGGTTTGATCATGATAGAGATGTTGGGGTTAGTACTCCCCTGTCTCACCAAGGCATGGGTCCCCCTGTACTATTTATAAAGATAAATTCAGTACTCCCCCACACTAAAAAGTGCACAAGTCCTCTATATATGGAGCGACACTCCCCCATATTTGAGATATAGTGGATAATGGGTCCTATATTGGAGATAGTTTCTCCCTTGATTGAGGAGTATGATGGTGAGGTGTGGGCCCTCCACTTAGACTCTTATGAGATTGTTCATGGTGCTTGGAATCAGAGATATGGAATTTTGGGAGATGTAGGGTGATTTATTATTATTAAATGGTTTTGGAGATGTATATCCCCTTTCTCTCTTCTCTTGGATTTATTTTGATCATATTTGATGTTGGGTTTCTTTACCCTCTTACTTTAAGGGTTGAGATAACAGTTTCTAATTCAATTTCTCCCTTAAATTTTTAGGGTATCCCACTAGGTATGTATATAATGAACCCTACATGTGATTTTTCCTAATGTGTTGTGTTTTATGAAGATGATAGACAGATCGACGGTGATATTTGTGGACATGGTTTCATTGGAGCATAGCGGTTCTTGGTTCTCACTATGTTCAGTAGTCGGCCTTGGAGATTATGAGTCGGGCTCTCTTATTTATTTCCCTTTTATAGTTGTTGTTAGGTTAGGACCTCATTTCTTGTTCGGCATGTATTTTCCCCTTTATATCTATTATATTAACTTGGTTTCACTTTGATGTATTTCCTAGAGGTTGTTGCATGGATGGTTTATGCTCTAGATGTTACATTATTTTATTATATCTCTACACTATTTCATGGATTTGGTTGTGTGTGTAGGTAATTTTAGATAAGGTCTCCCATTTCAATGTTATTCCTACTCAGTGCCTATTATTATCACCTGGCCTATTGGAGATAGGATTAGGGTGTCACACTCGACTTACTATTGATCAAGTGGGCCCTACTAGTTCGGGTTGTGAAAGTGTGGTATCGAAGTTCTTTTTTCCTTAGGTTGGTATTTCAAGTTATACTTGTCATGAGGATTGGTTTGGGAACATAGGGAAATAGTTTTGGAGTTTCTTAAGTTTCGATCTCGGGTTAGGAAACCTAGTGTTGGTACAGAGGTTGATGTATCCATTCACAAGGACTCTGACTACCTACTTTTTAATTCAGAATTCCAATAAATCAATTACAGAGAAACCAGTGGTACATAGATCATATTAAATTGGTTCTTTTTTAATTTCATGATCTTTTTGAGTCAGATCCCCATATATTCTTATCTAGATGTGATACGTCTTGTTAACTTTCAAGATGCCTCTACGATGAAATCTTTCTAGGATATCTATACAGAATTGTAAAAATGATAAGTTGAGTGATGATGCCTCGGTTCCAGGACCCACTCCTGAGGTGTTTCCTTCGGGAGATCATAGAGCAGTGATATCACCTATTGAGAATCACGTGAATCCACCAATAGTGGTCCAAGTGAATGATTGGATACACGTGGGATAGTTGATTACTTTGTCTAGTTTAGATGATAATTCTCACAAACTTAACATATTACACAAGTTCTGATGATAGTGATTGCTTAGTTTTCATGGAGAACTAGACCCTTAGGAAGTATAGGATTAACTCAAAGTATTAGTCTGATTTTATAGGATTATTAAAACCCAAAACAATCATATGCTTGTTCTTATGATAATTTTTTTCATAGAGAAGTAGGGAGCTGGTGGATTCTGATAACTCAGACACATGATGAGGTGATTCTATCATCATTATACTTTTAGTAGTTATTCCATGATGAATATTACCCTTCATGTTTGAACTCTTTATAGATTTTGGATCTTCTAACGATATAGTAGGGTGATATTCTAGTTTTTGATTATTCCATGAGGTTTACTGACCCCACACATTACTCTCTCAAAAAGGTGTGAGATAGATAATTCCACACATGTAAGTTTGATTAAAGTATTCATAGATAAATCCATGCTAGCATAGTATTTTTGTGTATTCCCACTTATGTTGGAGTACTAGATTGGGCATTGATTATAGAGAATTTATTATCATAGGGACTTCGGTCGATTGGAGCTAGTAATGGACATCTTGGGGATAATTCACCTATAGTATCTCTAAATCATTAGTCATTAGGGTCTTAGAACAAGAGGCATACTCTTTCCGAAACTTAGGCATGTGGATCTATGGCACAAGGTTCATGTAGAGGATCTAGTCATTCCCAAGAGGAGTGATGTTATGCTTGTGATGTGTGAGGTAACATAGTTCAAGATTGTGAGACCTGACATACTAATGAAGGTATAAAGGTAGTGTATGGACCTCTATAATAGAGGTATCATTATAATCAAGGATCTCTTGGGATGATCATGGAAGCCTTCAAGGAGGAGATGTTAATAGAGGCATAGGTGGAGCTCTAGAAGGAGGAGATGTTAGTAAATAAAGACACTAAAACCTACTCCCACCACCACCACCAGGTGGCCCACACTAGGCCTAGAGGAATAGATGTTGAGGTTGATAGAAGGTATAGGCTATGGAGGGATATGATCATGTTTCTCATAATATGATTCTAGGTACGATCTATGTCTTCTTTAATTTATCTCCAGTATTTTTAGAAATAGGTGTGAGTCGTTACTTTACCTCCATATACCTTGTGAAAGAGAAAAAGCATCCAGTAGAGTCTTTATCCCATTTGGTATAGCTATAGGTTCCTATAGGTAGTGATTCTTCTATATCATGCATTTTATGGCAGTGTGAGTTAGCGCTCACTGGAGAAAGATTCTCGAGGGACCTCTTGGTCATTGTGATGAAACCTTATGACATAATATTGGGCATGGAATGGTTTTCTATGCTGTGTTCCAAGATTTACTATCATATTTGGATAATTAAATGCCTTCTTACATAAAGAACGATATTCTCTTTCATGGGTGATAGAGAACTTATGGCTCAGTATTTGGGGCTCATAGGTAGGACACTATAACATATCACCCATTAGTTGGTGATTTTGGACCTTGGTATAGAAGGATATTTAGGTATCTAGCCTCTAAAAATAGTGGGTGATTTTATGGACATCTTTCCAAAAGATGTTATGGGACTACCACTAAGGCAGGTGATTGACTTCTGTATCGACTTTCACACTAGGACCTCATTCATATATACTATGATTAATATATTGAATTCTATATTTACTTGCAAACTATGACTATATTTATATCTTACGTGATATATAATATGTCCCCCCACTGAGTTCAGGAAGCTGAGGGTGTAGTTGGAATACCTTTAAGTGAAAGGTTTTATCAAGTCCAGTGGGTCCCCCTGGGAGGCTCCAGTGTTGTTTGTGAAAAAGGAGGTGGGAGTTTGAGGATTTTTATTAACTATAATTGATTGAATCAGGTAACAATTAATAAAAAGTACCATTTTCCAAGGATTAATGATCTCTTTAACTAGTTAAAAGGTGATTTTTTTTCAAAGATCTATCTTAGGTCCGGTTATCATCAGTTGAGGGTTTGTGAGGATGACATTTAGAAGATGAAATTTTGATGACACTATGGATACTATGAGTTCCTGGTGATTCCTTTTGGTGTGACTAATGCCCTATTATGTTCATGTATCTTATGAACCAGAACTTTTAGCCATACTTGGTCTAATTCATAGTTATCTTCATTGATGACATTCTCATATACTCTGTGTGGAGGAGAATCATGCAGTGCATTTGAGGATGATACTAGACTTACTCTAGGAGCACTAGATTTATTTTCAGCTATCGAAGTTTCATTTTTGATTATGAGGTTCAATTTTGGGCATGTCATCTCTAAGAATAGTTCAGTTTTTTACCCAATAAATATTAATGTATTGCTATATTGGGAACCACCCAAGATAATGTTGTAGGTGTAGAGTTTTCTCAGTTTCATAGGGTAATGTCGAAGTTTTATGGAATACTTTACAGAATATAGGTCCATTTGAATATATTGAAATGTAAAGGGAATATTTTTTCTTAGACTAAGAAGTGTCAGATAACCTTTGAGGAGTAGAGGCATAGATTGACCAGTTATCCTGTGTTGATGCTACCAGAGGAGGTCATTGAGTATGTGGTGTTTAACGATGCCTATGGAGCTGGGATAAATTTTGTATTGTTTTAAAGGAAATTAGTGATACCTTATAGGTTAAGGTAGTTGAGAACCCATGAGAATAATTATGTAACCCATTTCATAGAATTGGTAGTGGTAGTATTCACCCTAAAGATGTGGAGGAATTATCTTCTAGGTGAGTGTTTCTTTGTTTGCTCAGACCACAAGAGTCTCTAATATATATTCACTTAGAGAGATCTCTGCCTAAGATAGATGAATTAGTTTTAGTTATTATAGAACTATGACTTCAAGATAGTCTATACTCTAGGGAATAGAAACGTTATGGTATATTACCTTAGAATAAAATTTCATTCTTTCTTAGTAGAAGAGGTTTCAGAGAAGTTGGTCTCATTATAGCTAAACCTAGTAGAGGATAGTAGTGCATCTTATCTTCAGTTGATGGTGGTGATTCTAACACTTCTTCGGTATTTGAGAGAGGCCCAGTTGGGAGACATAGACTGTGAGTTTTTTCATGAATTGATATCCTTAGGATATGTGCCATATGGATTTTCTGAAGGAGGGGAGCACGTCATCCTTTTGCAAGTATGGATGGTGGCTTTGGTCATGTTTCATGAGGAAAAGTAGATAGAGTTTTATAATTTCCCCTTTTCAATACATATGAGTGTTTTAAAAATGTACAAGGACCTTGAAAGGCAGTTTTGGTGGGATGGCATGAGTTGAAGTGTTGCCGAGGTTTTTTCTCAGTGTCTCACATGTCAGCAGGTAAAGGCTGAACATTAGGTTCCTTTAGGTTTGACCTATCCTCTTGATATCCTAGAATGGAAGTGGTATGGAATATCAAAGTATTTCTTGATAGTGCTTCCATGAATAGTAATATGACATAATTCTCTCTAGGTGATTTTTGACCAACTTACCAAGTCATCACACTTTATTTCTATCTATGAGAAGAGTTCTATAGATATTTTGGGGTAGTTATATGTGTGTGAGATTTTCAAGCTTTATGGTGTACCCACAAAAATCATTTATGACCATTATGTTCAATTCACATCTAGATTTTGGGGAGTCATTCAAGAGGTATTCAGGACCTAGTTATGTATGAGTACAACATTTCAAATTCTGACAGATGGATAGACTGAGTGGACTATCCAAGTGTTGGAGAATATGTTGAGATCCTATGTGTTAGACTTCTATCTGATCTTGTAGGATCACTTTACATTGGTAAATTTTTCTTATAATAATAGTTATCACTCTATAATTAGAATGGAACCTTTTGAGTCCCTATACGAGAGACCATGCAAGTCTCCCTTATGCTGAATTAGATTGGTGGGGAATATCTTGTTGGAAAAAGTAGTACAAGAAATAATAGAGATGGTTCAGTTGATCCATGATTGTATAAGAATAGCCCAATACTGATATAAATATTACATATATTGACATCATAAGACTTTTGAGTTTGATCAGGGAGACCACATTTTCTTGATAGTCTCCCTAAAACTAGGATTTAGAATATTTGGCTAGGGAAGAAAGATATCCCTAAGTTTCATCAATCCATTTTAGATTTTGTAAAGGGTTGGTGAGGTTTCTTACCACCTAATCTTACCCCTACAATTTGATCAAGTGCGTGATATCTTCTATGTGCACTTTTTAGGAGATACATGTATAACCCAACATGTGTTATCGACTGGGTAGAGATGAACATCGAGGATGGATCCACCTTCAAAAAGTGCCTGATGGAGATTGAGGATTGGTAGGAGAATATCCATCCTAGGAGATTAATTCCCTTAGTTTGTGTTTGATGAAAAAGGGGGATCTTTAAGAGGGTGCCTAAGAGTAGGATAACCATATGCGAGCCTAGTACCCTAATATTTTATAGTATTTTTTTCTTTTTAGAACAAAAATACCTTAGGTGGGTAGAATGTAACAACTTTGTTTTTACCTTGTATGATTTTAGAATATTTTGAAGAATATTTTTGAAGTTGGGAACTGATTTATCAAAAGATTTTGGGGCCTTGGGAGGCCTGGTATTAATATAATAAAAATAATATATTATATCATATGTGCATAGTTTTTCTAAAATAATGGAATAAATTCCAAAAAGAGTCTCATATGGGAAATCTGAGCCCGCCATTAAATCTGGAATGTGGGTTTTTCCTTAGTCATAACATAAACATTGTTTTTTTTGGTGTTTAGTTTAAGAATGGTCATGGGATGATTAGTAAATTAATAAATTTATTTGTTATTTATTATATCACCAAACCTAATACTCCTATATATAATTTCATTAATGTAAAATATCTTGGTATAGATGCATAAACCTATGGATTAGAGAGTAACCATGGAGAAGAACCCCTGATTAAGGACAATAGATTGTGGGTTGATGATCGGTGTGCAAAATAGTTCATGGATCTCTCCAGTGACAGCAATGCTAAACCATTCTTCTTTAATGATCAATCCAAACTCATGTTAGGGATTTTTTATGTGATTTTAATACCCATTTTATTATCCCATTTCAAACATGAATCAATATTTCTAAAAAAATATTCACAATTTGATCATTGATTTACGGTTATTGTTTTATATTCCAAGAATTGGGAATTAATATAATTGATCATCCTTATTTATCACTTGATATCATTGATTTATTCATCAATGGACATAATCCAACCTAAAAATGGACAATTTTCATTTCACACCTTGACCTTTCATTCTTTTCTCCCCACTTTCTTCATTTGATCATCTTCTGTATTTCAGTTGACTGATGGTTCGACATATACATAGAAACTGATCATTGTAAAATCAATCTTTAGAACAACAGATCATTTCTAGGTGTTTAGATTCAATAACGAAAGCATGTTTGAGTTGTGATATGGTGTGATGGAATAAAAAATATGTATCAGACACTAGATAGAGAGGTTTCACCCATAGTTTAGTGTTACAGTGGTGTGGTTTTATGGGAGGTGGTTTCTGAGGGGAAGGGTGGCTAGAATCCAACCAGTAGTGGTAATTCAAGTATAGTACATCATAGATCTGATTTCTATGGGTGATATTGGAGTTGGATCCAAATATAGTATAAATTCATGAAATATATGTAAAATAACCTGGAAATCCAAGAAATTCTTGAGATACAAGGTGTGTACTTTGTAGAACACATGAAATATAGTCCCCTCCTATGGAAGATACTATTGGAAATACCTCTTTATAGGCCCTATATAGGAGACCCTTTAGGCCACCGTTATGATAGAATAATATTAGGAAGGAAGATATTGTTTGGAAATAAATTATGCAGGCAATGACAAATAAGGTTCAGGTGATCCATGAGTGTATAAGGATAGCCCATAAATGATAGAAATATTATATAGACTGATGTAGTAGGCCTTTGGAGTTTGAGCAGGGAAACCACATTTTCCTAAGAGTCTCACCATGATGAGGATTGTGTATATTTGGATGGTTAATCAAGATATCCCTAATGTTCATCAGGCCATTCTAGAATTTACGGAGGTTTGGAAAGGTTTATTACCTCCTGGCCTTACCTCCGTAGTTGGAGAAAGTGAATGATATCTTCCATGTGTTGTGGATAAGGACATAAATGCATGACCTAATGAATTTTATCGAATGTGGTATGTTATAAATTGAGTATGGGGATACCTTTATAGAGTACCTGGTGGAGATTGAGGATTTTCATGAAAATATCCCTTGTGTGTGAGCAATTTCCTCGGTGAGTGTCTATTGGCGGCATGTTAATATTCAGGGGAGAACCTGGGAGCAGGGTAACCATATAAGAGATTAGTAACCTAAACTTTTTTAGTATGATTATTTTGGGATGAAAATCCCTGAGGTATGGAGAATGTAATGACTCTTTTTTATTTCTTGTATGACTCTAAAATATTTTAAAGAATAATTTGAAGCTAGGTACTGAGTTATCATGGGATATTGAGGCCTGTGGAGGCCTGGTATAGATAGAAAAAAATATTAAATATTTTATATCATGCACATAGAGTTTTTATAAAATAATGGAATAACTCTTAAATGGATTATTGGATGGGAAATCAAAGACCACAATTAAATCCTAAATGTGGGTCTTACCCTAGGCATGACATAACCCTTTTGTGCATCGAGTGTTTGGTTTAATAATTGTCATTGGTGGATTAGTAAATTAATAAATAAATAAAATTATTTATTATTTATTATATCACCAAAAATAATTGTCCTATATATAATCCCATTTATGGTAAATCCCTATGGTTAGTCGCATAACCTCGGGGATTAGAGAGGATCCATGGAGGAGAACCCTTGATGAATGACAATAGATTATGGGTTGACAAACGGTGTGAAAAGGAGTTCATGGATCTCACCAACGATAGTGATGTTGAATTATTCTTTATCAATGATCAATCCAAACTTGAGATAAGGTTTTTTATGTTATTATAATTCATGTTTGATTCTCACATGTCAAACACAAATCAATATTTCTAAAAAATTGATTCTATGGTCGATCATTGATTTATGAGCATTTTTTATCTTCTTAGAAATAGGAATTTATATTATTTTCAATCCTTGTTTATGCCTTATGATAGTTTATTTATTCATCAATAAATGGAATCCACCCCAAAAAATGGCCAAGATTTTTTCATCACTTTGATGTTTCATGATTTTTACTCCATGTTCTTTGTATAATCATCATTGATATTTCATTTGATCGGTAGTCCAATATATACCTAGGAACCAGTCATTAAAAATAAATATTTGGAACAACATATCATTTATATAGGTTTATATTCATTAACAGAAGGAAAATTGATGTTTGATTTGGTGTGATGGAAGAACGGACAAGGATCAGAGACTAGATCAGGAGTTTTCACCTACGGTTTGGAGTTGTGGTGGCATGGCGCAATGATAGGTTGTTTCCAAGTGGAAGGGTGGTTGGAATCTATCTACCAGTGTTGATTAAAGAATGGTATACTATATTTATGAGTTCTATATATGAGATTGGAATTAGATTCATAGGTGGTGGAAGTGTAGGTAATACACCTAAAACAACCTAGAAATTATAGAAAACCATAACATGCTTGATGTGTACTTTGGAGAACACACTTTGTGTGGTCCCATACTACAGTGGTCAATGTTTCTACATAGAGTTAAATATCACATGTTTTGTGGGCCTCCCACATTCCATGTGATCTGATGTTGGTGGCTCAGAGTGTACCCCAAGGGTACACGGTCACAAAAACAACCAGAGTAGACAGGCATAGGCCAAAGTACATGAGCACTGTCTAGAGGACATGGAAATACCTGATTTATCCAAGACACACCATTTACTCCCTACACATGACTTATATATCTACATGGTTTATAATTTCATGTCTAAAAAAGGACACACCTAGGTTTCCAAGTGACGCCACACACCATGTGACCCTATGTACACATTGTTATTCTCCAAGAACTTACACCTCATGTATCTCCTTCTTCGGGACTCAGATTTGGGACCATGAGTATCCTATCCTAATTAGTTTTATACTTATAATGTGATGGTGACCTTTGTTATGGAATCATATATATGACATGATGTGTTATGAGTGGGACACTTCTTTCATTAATTCATTCTTGATGGAAGTGATTGGGTTTGATCATCAGAGAGATTTCGGGGTTAGTAATCTCCTATCACACAAGGTTATGCGTCCCCCATACTCTTTACATAGGTAGATTCAGTACTCCCCTACACTATAGAGGACACAGGTCCTCTATCTATAGAGTGTTACTCCCCTATATTCTAGATCTATTAGAGAGTGGGTCCTCTATTGGAGATAGTTTCTCCCTCAGCTGTGGATAGTAGGGGCAAGGTGTGGTCCCTCCACTCATATTTTTGTGAAATTAGGAATGGTTATGGGCATTGGAGATGGGCCTTTGGAAGTCGTGGGGTGACTCGTCATTCTTAGATGGCCATATATATAGTGATCTCTTTTCTCCCTTCACTTTTATTTCTTTTTAGTATATTTAATGTCGGGTTTATTTACCCTATTGATTTATGTGTGGAGCTAACTATTGCTATTTATATTACTCCCCTCTCGATTTTCCAAATTTCCTACAAGAAATGTATATACTCCCCCCAATGTGGACTTCACCTGCACATGTTGTGTCTTATGTAGATGATAAATAGATTAGTAGTGTTTTTGGTGGACCTTCTTTCGATGGAGCATAGTGGTTCTTGGCGCTAACTGTGTTTGGTGTTCATCCTTTGATATGTGAGTCGAACTCTCTTCATTCTTTCCCTTTTTCCAATTATTGTTAGGCTGGGACCTCATTTCTAGTTATTAATGTATTTTCCCATTTATATATTTTATATTACCTTGGATTCACTTTGATATATTTCCTAGAGGATTTTTCATGCATGTTTTACACTCTATATGTTACAGTGTTTTATTATATCTCTACACTATTTCATGTAGCTAGTTGTATGCATGAATATAGGTACTTTAGGAAAAGGCCTCCCATTTCAGTGTTATGCCTACTCGGTGCTTGTCACCAACCCCTAACCTATTAGAGGTAATATTGGGGTGTCATAATTGAATTATTTCAAGCTAGGAGAGCCCCAGTGGGTCGAGTTGTGACAATCACAACTATATTAGTATGTGGTTTGTTAACTAAAGATCACCAAATCTCCATCCAATTTATATTTGCATTATTCTTGAAAACATATCAAAATCATTTAAGTTCTCACTCATTAATTTATTCTCATGTTTGATCATGTTCTTCATGATAAATGAATCATAGATTATTCCTTTTGATTGATTCACAATTTAATTATAATGTTTTAAATACTAAATTTTGGATTTAGCATCATCAATTCTTAATTCCCTCAAAAACATTCTTCCTGGAAATTTTAAAATTTTCAAAAAGTGTTGTATCTTATGGAAATAAGATATATTAAAAAGATATCATATGAAAATGGTTCATGCATATTGACTTGGTATCATACATGTTTTATCTTTTTACACAGTTTATATCTTATAAACTTGGAATCTTACATGGACCTACTCTCTTATACGGTCTTTATACTTTATGTTTTTTATATCATGTGTTTTGGTTGGGTGTATTATGTGATTTATTTTATACACACTAGAAGAGTATTGCATGGTACCTTCTTGCTTACGTGAAACTCATCTCTTATACACTATTGTCTATCTTAAGAAATTGATTATGTCTTATAGAAAATAGCATATGATATGAAACAAAACTATGTTATTATAATCTCATAATATATGAAACTTATCCATTTTTCTATAATTTAAAAATATTTATAAATAAATTCAAACTTAACTTATCCCTTATCAGTTCACCATAAACCTTCTAAAAAACATTCCAACTAGTCTTACCAATATCTTAGTAGATTGTAATGATTCTCAAACATTGCTGACACCAAATACAACCCTCTTCAACAAGACCAAATGGAACTTTAATCTCCCTATTTGGATTTATTATAAACACTATCAAATCTTATCAACCCTTTCAACTTAATTCCACAATTCATTTCATAATATTTAATGCTCATGAAAATCATCAAATAGTAGCCTTTCTCAAAATGATATGTATCTTGAACCACACTACCAAGTAAGGTAATTTTTATGAGATAATTTTATATCTCGGTGTCAATAAATTGTATCCAAGTGGAATTGATGAACTCCCCCCTCAATTAACACTTCCATTTCTAAAATTATTCTCTCCCATTCATTAATATCCACAACTCCATGATAAAATAGTAATTGAAACTCCCCTTTTGAAAAATAAACCTATCACAATTTTTCCCCATTGATAATATAATATAAATCCATATGGGGGTATATTATAACCATTTTTAAGTGATAGGGTAAGGTTTAACATAAATTTTCAACATTAATTTAGAGAACCTATACTTTTGAAACTCATTCCTGGTTCCACTAAACTCAAGCATTACAACATCTTTTCCACTTTCACTTTGATAAAGTGATATCTAGGATAAATAATCATTGATCTAGAGTGTTGAACCATATTATTGGGAAGATATAAAGAACTTTGATTATAAAAAGCAATTCATAGTGGCTTCTCAACTTCAACTCTCAAGTCAACTAGTTATACTTGTATCAATATCATCTGAGTACAATAATGTGTGGTTGTTATGTATTTGGCTTCAATTGTGCAAAATTCTACTAAATTTTGATTTTTATTATTCCATACCACACAACTTTCACCAAGAAATAATTTTCCAATTGATGCAGACCTTCTATAAATATAATCCTCAACCAGGTAATCATTTTTAAATCCCTATAGAGTCAAATATAAACTATTTTTGTACATAAATATTAATTTCAATATATTCATGATGTCTCTTAGTATTATTTTGGATACTAACATGTGAGACACATTGGAGTCACTTTAAAATTAATCACATAGTGTCACAAAAAAATACTATATTAGGTCTGGAAGCTATCAAGTTGAGAAGGATTACAATGAATTTTCTATATTATTTTTGATTCACATAATTTCCAGCCTCATATTTGGTTACCTTAGACATAATAGATATAGGGTTGGAAATACCTTTTCATTACACCATTCCAAAACTCTTCAAAAATTCCCTGCGGTATTTTTCATGGGATTGAAAAATATGATCATATCCTTGTATGAATTGTAACCCCTAAAATATGAAATGTTTTCCAACATAGGCATCTCAAAATGCCTCTTCATTTTCTCAGCAAATTATTTTTTTATATTCTTGTTGTAACTTGAAAATTTAATTTCATCCCCATATAATGTAACAATAAGAATTCATGTGGATAGATATTCATATATATATTACTAACTTTTTATTTAGAAAAAAATCATACTTCTTAATTATCCATCCATCTTGGCATACCAAGATCTGGGGCCTATTTAAATCCATGTAATTATTTCTTAATCCTACACACCATGATTACATTTTTATCAAGAATAAAACCTTAAATTTGGTCAATGAAATCATCTTTTTCAATGTAGATACCATGTTTTTACCTTTTAAGAATTTTAAATGAATAAAGGAATATTTTCTGATCTAGGTTTAAGACGGTGTACAATTCCGAGGCTCGATGATCCTAGAATTAATTTCATAAAAATATTAAATATAGGTTATATCATGTGCACATAGTTTTTCATAAATAATGGAATATATATTGAATAGAGTCTAAAAATTGAAATCTAATACCACTATTGGATTTTAATCATGGGATTTAACCTAGGTGTGACTTAAAATTGGTCGGCTCAGGACATCCGGTAGAGACAGCCATTGGCGGGTGCATTTAATCAAAACAAATAAATAAATTGTTTATTTAAAAATAAATTACCTAAATTGTTTTCCATATATAAATAGGTCATTATGTTGAATCTCCAAGGTTAGCCTCATAACCCGGGGATTTTTGAGAAGAGGATTCTATCATTCCTCATTGGCGGATTGAGATCAGACAACGACTGATGACCGAATCAAGGTGAATCGAGGTGCAACGAATGCAACAGGTATTATCCATTATTAGAAACTCCATTATTCACTAATTAACAATACAATATAAAGTTAGGGAATGTAGTTTTTGGATTTACAACCTTTTGAATTAATCAATCATGGTTTAATTAACTATATATATTTTTATCATTTTCTAATCTTTTAATGAGATCATGTACGAAAATAAGTTATTCTTACAATTTATTTCTTAATTATGACATGAAATGAACACTGAAAATCCATAGTTATGCGATAATTTGATAATAATACTTGGTCAATGATGTTATAAACTTTTTTCTTATTCCTTTCCCCTACCCGTTCTTCATGTTCTTCATCATTGGACCACAGGGCCGCGATTCAACTATTATCAGGAGGGTTTGAGTGTGATCGGACCCCCAGATTCATGGTGGATATGCCCACAATGACCATATCAGTGATTTATGGATAGATAGGGATGGAATATGGTTGATAATACATGGATTTGGGATCCATAGTGGTAATGATGATGGGCGGCATGCAGGAAATGATACGGCCTAATATTGGCATTTTGGATTCCTGGTTTTCAGCTATCGGAGCTCAAAAATTGATGGTTGGTAATGGAATGGGCATGGAAGGATCTAGATCCAAGACTTCTAGTGTGATTAATGTTGTGAATAGTAGTGATAGATATTTTATGATGATGGGTAAATGAAACTTGACATTATGTGAACATCCCAACTAAACGGCGTGTACTGCGATGAACACATGATGTGTAGTCCTTGTTCCATGGTGGATAGAATTTCTGGGTTAGTTAAATATCAAATTCCATGTGGGAACCCTACACACCATATGACTTGGTGTTGGTAGCCCGTTGTGTACTTTGATAGTACATATACATGGACATGTCCAAGCACACTCCATGTATAGGCACATGGACAATGTACATGGGCACGGACATATTCACATAGAAAGGCCCCAAGTGGTTAAGGAACATCATATAGTACCCTTACACACTGTTTAGTAATACATGGATAGATATCCTTGTGTTGGAGAGGACATGGATTGGAATAAGAGTGGGTCCACATGCTATGTGGACACCTTACATTTCGTGTACTTCCCTCTACAACTTATACCTCTTGTATCTCCTTCATTTGGTCTTAGATTTTGGCCTGTGAGTAGCCTATCCTGAGTGTTTTTTCATATATAAAATTATGGTTTAATTAATAGTGAATTTTTAGATACGATGCAATTTTTTTAAGTGTGATGATTCTCTAGGTGGTACTCGACAATAGCAGTGGTCAGGAAGGATCGTCAGTGAGTGGAACCCTCCTATTGTGTCAATACCCCCTGATAGACTAGGGTGTGATTCCTCTAACTACCTAAATAGTGTAACCCTCATGTTGTATCAGGGCATTGGTCCTCTATCCATAGAGTGGAACCCTCTAGTTGTATCAAGGCATGAGTCCTTTATCCGAAAAGTGGAACCCTCCTATTATATTAGTGAATGGATCCACTATCCATGGAGTATAACCCTCTTATTTTATCAAGGAATGTGTCCTCTATTCATAGAGTTAAAACCTTTAATTGTATTAGGTCGTGGATCTTATATCCACATAGTGGAACCCGCCTATTGTATTGGGGAATGGGTCCTCCATCCGCTAAGTGGAACCCTCCTTTCGTATTAGGGCATGGTTCCTCTGTCAACTAAGTGGAAACCTTCTATCATACTAGGGTATGGGACCTTTATCCATATATTGTCCTGCCTCAAATTTGAGGAATATTGGAGACGTGTGGCTCAATAGAGCTACTCTTTAGATAGTTATATGAAATGTTGGGCATCATTGATGGACCTTTAAAACTTTTGGTAGACTATTTTAGAAGTATGGGATGTGAAATAGAAATCCCCTTTCTCTATCACCTTGGTTTATTTTATGAGAACATATATTTTTTGTTGGGTTTTTTTCTCTCTTTCTATGGATTTAGTTTTTTACTTTTATCATGTCTCCTATTTCTCCCCCTTCAGATTTAGGGGAATCCAACTGGGTATGTATATACTCACCCCTGCATGGTATTTTCCCACTCATGTCATGTCTTATATATATTATGGAAAAGTATTCAGAGATTATAGAGGATCATAGGTGATAGTCGGGTGCATTTGACTGTGTACGATGGTTAAGGCTTGTAGATCTAGAGTCAGGATCTCTCAGCACTTACTTTTCTAGTTATTTTCATGTCACAAATCAACCAAGATTATCCCTAAACTAGTCACCTTAGATGGCCTATGACATCATTGAGGAATGTCCCCGTTCCCTCTAGGGTGGAGACAAGCACCAAGGGAATCGATGAGATTCAATGATAATGGTTTCTCCTAATATAAAATAAAAAAAATCATAAAAATTACAAATAATCATCAAAATATAAAATAAAATAAATAGTAAGAATGAAAAAACATAAACTAAAAATAAAACGAAACCAACCTGATGATCAAGTTGGTCTCTATGTGAAACCACAGGCCACTAACTGAACCTAAAACCCAACATCACTCCATGGTGATCCAAACCAAGATGAAACTCACACCTGAGACTAAAAACAAGAATAGAAGTATAGGTGTGAGTATTAAAACTCAGTAGGAATTCCCAAGTAAACTATTACCTATGAATTTCCTTTAAATAAAAGATTCATTTACTATAGGTTTTAAATATAATATATAAACATAGTTTTTTCATTCATTCAATTTCAAAAAAAAACATTCCATTTCCCTCTTTATTTAAAATAGGTTTTTCTTAAAAAGGGAGGCTTTAGAATTTTACAGAGAGAGAGAATGAAAATGGTGTTTGTACAAATGGGTGGAAGAGTATGAATTTTTTTTTAAAATATTCTTCAAGAAAAAATTAAAAAAACAAACATTCACTTTTAACAAATAGATGCACCATAGATATGGAGAAAAATAAATTACAACATAATGAGAGAAATGGGAAAGCAGTACTCAAGTAACCATAGCAAAAAAAAGACACTTAGATTATCCACCAAATATAAAAAAGTTTTTGAGAACATGAGAATAACTAGAAGATTAGGAATAAATCTATAACATACTATAACATGATCCATCCCATTGGTGTGCCTTCTGCAATCAAACCGACCTAATGCTTGGTCATACCCTACTTCACTAACTGAGGAACATAATCCCAAAGAAGATAAAAGTCCATACTAAGGGCCACTAGCCAAAGAGTAATCCTAAACTGGTGTATAAAACATTCTCAGATAATTATATATCAATGCTAGGTTCTCATGTCAGGTCTAAGTTGGGGGTGATCCAAAGAGCAACAATCAATCAACATATATACCCAGATAATACACACAAGCTTCCACATGATCATACATCCAAGCATCGCCCTCGAATCACCCTAAGGAATAATCCCCCTTACCTACCAATAATCAATTCACCAGGTAAGTCCCATAAAAAAGAATTCTCATTTTCTTTAACAATGAATAAGGAAAGGGAGAGATATCTCAAGGATATTTTTCCAAATAAAACCATTTTCAATGGTTTCAATCGGGCATCACATATTCTTTGGGTGACAACCATTTATAAAAGAACCAAACTTGCCACTTATAAAACCAAAAAACCATTTATAAACCCATTTGAGACACCTAAATCTCCATTTATAAATCAAAACACATTTATAAAGGCCAACCAAGAATTTTTACAAACACTTGGTGTGTGAAGCTCAATAAAATAATTTATTACAATTAAATTCAAGAGAAATTCACTTTATTTAATTCCAATAATTTTTAAAATATTATATATTACTAACTAGAATTAAAACAAGGTTTGAACATCAATAAATCAAAGATTCTTAAATTTAATTTCTAATTCATAGGAAAACCTACCTCAAAAGGGATATAACCAAGACAAAACACCTCAGCACTCAATGCCTTCATTAGAGACCACTTAAATCTTCTATTTCCCACATCTATGTATATACACTTTCATACAGGTATAAGGACACTTATCCCCAATATACACATTTGGATTACCATAAATGAATATGTATAAGGGTATCCTTACACATATTCCTATACTTTCATATATTGTAGGCCACTCGAATCCACCACTACAATTACATGCATATGGCCATATATATACACATATATATAAGCACGCCTAGCCCCAAATATATATATGTACACCTATATGAGATAATATAAAAAAAATTGGAACTTATACACACACACACACACACACACACACACACACACACACACACACACACACACACACACACACACACACACATTCATATATGCATACGCGTAGGTCACCTCCAAAGAACTACAAAGTATCCTAGACAAACCAAAGGAAGATAAAAATTTACCAAAATCCCAAAACATAATTGGGACAAACAAAGAGGGAATAATAAAATTACTTCAAATGGAAAAAAAGGATAATTGAATCAGACCTAGGTGCTTCTCCTTCAGTGGCATATGCCAAAACACACATGAGGTCTCTCCAAGAGACCCATCGCAATCCCTAAAAATGGAATAGAGAACCAAAAATCAGATCAACACTCACCTTAGGGTTTATCCGAACAAAGATGGGCAGTGAGAGTAATGAAAAGTGCCAAAAAATGGGAAGATAATGGAGGAATAGACCTTTCCTCAAGATTTCAACCAATAAACTCGAATAAATCCAGGTGTAATTGCTTGAATATGGGAGTTTACTAGAGATGGAGAGGCATTTTTGGATAGAGAAGAGGGTGTGATGGTCAATTGAGGTAGGGGGATGTTTATTAGATTAGGTTTTTTTTTTTTAAATTTAAATTTTATTTAATTTAAATTTTTTGAAATAAATACATGGTTTAGGGTTTGGTTCGCACAGTTTGGAAAATCATGCACCAACCATGCACCCTCTACTAAGCTCATAGAGCACTCCGTATGGGCTGGCCACACTATTTGGAAAACCATGTGCCAACTGTGTATTTGGATCTATCAAAAATTCTAGAATATTTCACAAGGGTACCGCACGGTTAGGAAAATTTTTCACCTTAACCGTGTGACATGTGATGCTTGCCCAAAAACTCTCAATTTCAAGGTACACCTAAAAGAAAAAAAGAAATAAATAAGAACTCAAAAATAATTAAAATAATATAATAGTTTTAGTTCGGGGTGTGAAAATTCTCTCCACCATGACACTTTCTTCCCCCAAAAATTCCCAATAAATTTGGTTGATAAATACCAACATAAGGATAAACTACAACTCATGGCAAGGTCTAAAGACTTGAAGACTGGAGAATTAAAAAAAACAATGAATGGATTACAAAGAGGATACCCGCTATTTTCCAAACATAACCCAATAAATAATACCCTGGTCCTTAACATATAAATCATCAAAGAAAATCTCCTTGTTTTGTTCGGGGTCTCCATGATCATCTATCACATGACCCACTATCCAAGACAATTGACTACTATGATCAGGGTTAGGTGGGGAAGAAACAAGAAAGTGCCTTATCAAGAACACCTAGAAGTTGGGTTCATTACAATATAATCCTATATTGGCCTCCCCATCATATTAAGACACCATGAAACACTGATTTTCCAAGTCATAATAACTCTTTAATCCTAATCAAAACAAAAACCAATGGATACAATGCACAAAAAAATGACGTTCATAATCCCACAATAATAAGATTCATAATTTTCCTAAAAGGTCACTTGAATTAAGAACATAATTACTAAAAAAGGTACACAAACTCATTATCCACCCCCAAACAAAATAATACATCACTAAAAACCACACCTAAAATAGAAAACATTTACAAAAAAACTTTAAACTTAACCCAGATTAACACCCTACTCATGTAAATGGGAAGGGAAGTCTTTTGAATGGGTGGAATTTGATCCAAATTGCTTCCAAGAATCACCTTAAAAAAACCATTGTAAGAGATCCATGAATACATAGGTATGGAAGGTCTTTGGTGTTTCTGGAAAAATGGATTCTTGTGACCATGATTACCAAATTGATGACACCCTAGGGTCATGTACCTAGAAGAAGCTATAGAAATATCATACGGACTATTAATTTATCCATCATTATAATCAACATTAGGCCACTTTAACATCCCTTTACTTAGTTTCCCTTCACTAATTCTAGGGAATGAATGAGGATTGGCTACCTCAAGAACCCCCACTAACACAGCCTCAACCCAAACATCTTGCCTCACCACATTGGCAATGGAGTTTAAACCAAATTCTGACACCCTTGACTGAATATCCAGAAGAATACCATTTTAAAAATGTCATACTTTCAGAGAATCATCCTAAAACACTCAAGGATATAAGGGACTATATCCATAAAATGAAGAATAAAATCCAACACTAATTCATCACCATGCTGAAAGCATCACATATTCATCTCCCTTGCCACATTCACAACCTCAGAGAAGTACTATCGAATGAATGATGCCTTGAAGGATTCCCATGAGATATATTCTCAAAACATGGTAATAAGGACCAAATTCCACCACTTTCAACTCGGACCTTGGAGAATAAAGGTAGAGATTCAAACCTTTAGACACTCAAGACAACTAAGTAAACTAAAGATCCTTTCAATTTTTCACATATATTCTTCTACTTCAAAAGGTTTTGTTTGAACATAAAAGAGGGGATGTTTTAACTTCTAAAATTCAAGGAGGAAGTATTTAGTTTGGTCAATAAGAGGATATTCTAATGGGTAACCACTAATAAATACACCTCGAATATTCATTGAGTCTTTGGTGCAGGTTTAATCTAAATAAAAAAGGAAACCAAAACTAAATTGAAACCAACTCATCATCAAGAACCCATCACAATTAAACACCAAACACAAAAAGAAACTAACCCACAAATTTCATAAGACTTTTTAAAAATGCTAAATAACCATCATTTTAAAAAACATTTTAAAACTCTACACTCTAAGGAATCTCCTTATACTAAAAATCCCTTGAATTCCCTCAAGATATTCAACCCTTTTTTCATTAAATATCCTTCTCATATTTAAAAAAGTCCCAAATACCCCTTTGAAATATCTCACACTAGATTTTAAAATTTAAAACAAGGAGTGAAACCATTTTTCAAAACCCTTTATATCAGAATTCCTTTAAATTATGAATTCATTTTCCAAGACTTTTCTTAAATAGGTTTGAAAAACTTATTTATATTTTTTGAAAACCAACACGCCGCTATTTGAAATCCTAGTTCTATAATCCAAATGAGGTTTTAAAAACAATTTTAAAATTTGGAAGACTGAAAATGAATTTCCTGAGGGGGGGAATTGTGTCAATGGGTCATTGGTTATATGGTTGGTGTTCATATTCCAATCAAACCACTATTATAGAGATTCTTTTCAAAACAAATTCCTAGGATCCACATGGATTTCTTGGCCTTGTGATCTCAACATAAACCATTGGTCCAACTTCTATTTCATTTCCCTAAGTACAAAACAAATCATAAACAATTCAAAAAAACTAATTAAACCAAATAGAATTAACCAATACTAAGTAAAATACCAAGAAAAATAATGATAACTAAAATAAAAATAAAATACTCAAAACCCAACTACCCATGGTAACCCAAGGTTCGGCATTGGAAGTGTTGGCCAGACACCTCCTCATACCTACTACCCAAGTTCTGACAGTTCTACTCCTTCTACATTGAGATACCAAATAAAAAAGGGTGATCTGAAGGCTAGTTCCTATAAATAATCTATGATTTGATACCATTTTTTTCACAAACAAACCTAAGTTAACCCTAAACTGGTCACCCAAACTAGCCCATGAAATCATCAAGGTGCGTTTCTGGTCACCCCATGGTAGAAAAAATCACCAAGAGCATCAACGAGAGATAGTGGGAATGATTTCTCCCAATATAAAATAAAAAAATAGTGGAAATAAAAATAATAATCCTAATAAAAAATAAAATAAATTAAAATAACAACAAAACATAAACTAAAATTAAAAGAAAACAAAACCTAATAATCAAATAGATCTCCATGTGGCCCTACGGGTTACTCACTGAACCAAAAACACAACATCCTTCCCTGGAGATCAATACCAAGATAGAACCTACACCTAAGACAAAAAACAAGAATAGAATAATAGGTTTGAGTATTAAAACTTGGTAGGTATACCCAAGTAACTGTTCCCTGTGCATTTCCTTAAAATAAAAGATTCATTTACTGTAGGTTTGAAATACAATACATGAACATAGGTTTTTCATTCAATCAATTTAAAAACAAAACACACTTCATTTCCCTCTTTATTTAAATTTTTTTTAAAGGGTAGTCTTGGTCATTTTAGAGAGAAACAAAGAGAGAGAGAGATAGAGAGAGAATAAAAAAAGTGTTGGTGAAAAGGGGTGAAATATTATGAAAAAAATTCAAAATATTCTTCATGAAATCTTTTAAAACCCAAACATTCACTTTTTCTAAAGAGACACACCAAAGATAGGGAGAAAAATAAATGACACCATAATAAGGGAAATAGAAAAATAGTACTCAAGTATCCATACCAAAAAAGGAACATATATTATCCTCCATTGATAAACAAGTGTTGAAAAATATAGGAATACCTAGGAGCTCAGGGGAAAATATAGAACATACTGTAACTTGAGAAAACCTATTGGTGTACCTGATGTAATCAAAGAACCCTAATGCTCGATTGTAGCATAACTGGCCTAACCAGGGGGCATAATCCCAAACTAGAGAAAAATCCATACTAAAGTCCATTATCCAGAGTTTAATCCTAAACTAGTGTAGTAAATGTTCTCGAATAATCTTCTAGATATTCTAGGTTACCATGTCATTTCTAAGTTGGGGGGTGAGACAAATAGAAACAATCAATGAACACATATATAGAGAGAATAGACACAAGTTGCCACATAAAGCACACATCCAAGAATCACCCCCCCGAATCAACCCAAGGAATCATCCCCCTTACCACCCAACCATTAATTCACAAGGTAAGTCCAATGATAAGTACTTATCATTTCCTTTAATGATGAATAAGGTAAGATAGATATATCCCAAGGAGATTTTTCCAAAGAAAAACATTTTCAAGGTTCCAACTAGGCCTTACATATTATTTGGGTGACAACCATTTCTAAAATAACCAAATGCACCACTTATAAAAACAAAAATCCATTTAGAAACCCATTTGAGGAAATCAAATCACCATTTAGAAATAAATATGTTTACAAAGGCCAACCAGACATTTTGAAAAACACTTGGTGTGCGAATCTCAATAAAACAATATCATATAATTAAATTCAAGATAAATTTACTTGAATTAATTCAAATAATTCTTTAAAATATTATATATTACTAAATATAATTAAAACACAGTATAAACATCAAGAAATTAATGATTCCTAAATTCAAAGACCAATCCATAGGGAAACCTACCTCAAAGGGAGAGAACCAAGCTGAAACCCCTCAAAACTCGATGCCCTCATCGGTGACCACTCAAATCTTCCCTTTCCCACTTCTTCTCATATACACCTTCCCATATGTATAAGGACACCTATCCCCATTATACATATTCAGATTACCATAATTGAATATGTATAAGGGGATCCTTATACATATGCCTATACTTGTATATATGGTAAGACACTGGAATCCACCTCTATAGTTACACGCATATGCCCATATATGTGTACACACACACACCATATATATATATATATAAGCAAACCTAGCCCCAAATATATATATTCACACTTCCATGAGCGAATACATACAAAGGGAAAACTCTTATATATATATATATGTACCTATATATGTGCATATGCTTAGGTCACCCCCAAAGATCTAAAATGAATCCTAGACTAACTGAAGGAAGATAAAAAATCACCAAAATCCACAAATATAATTGGTACAAAAAAATAAGGTCAGAAGAAACATACTTCAAATGGTGGTAAGATAATTGAATTGGACTAAGGAACTTCGCCTTCGATGGCGTGTGCTGAAACATGCATGTAGTCACCTCAAGAGGCTCATTTCAATACCTAACAATAGAATGGAGAGCCAAAAATTAAATTAACCCTCACCCTAGGGTTTGGCTAAATGAAAAGGGGTTATGGGAGTGAAGAAAATCACAAATTAATGTGAAGAGGAGGGAGGAAAAGTTATTATCTCAAGGTGTAGACCAAGAAAATTGAATAAATATGGGTGAAATCATCTTAATAAAGGATCTTATTGGATAGGGGGTACACTCGGTTGGAGGGGGGTTATGTGGGGTAGGGTATAAGTTATTAGATTAGGTTATTTTAATTTTAATTTTAATTAATTTAATTTTTTTTGAAAAAAGACATGGTGCACGATTTGGGTCACATGGTTTGGAAAATTGTGAACCAATCATGTGCCCTCTACTAGGCTTCTAGAGTACTCCACATGGGCTGGCCACATAGTTTGGAAAAACATGCATCAACTATATGTTTGGATCTAACAAAAATTAGATAACTTTTTTCATAGTTACCATATGATTTAGAAAATTGTGTGCATTAACCGTGCGAAATGCTCTGTATACCAAACAAATCCCAATTTCAAGGGACAATGGAAAGAAAAAAATAAATAAATAGGAAATCAAAAATAATTTAAATGATATAATAGTGTTGGTTCGGGGTGTGGCATGTCAGGTTTATATTTTTTGGTTGGGAATTTATTTTTCCATTTAATTTTGGTTTACTCAATCACACTCTTTTGTATTCTCTAGAGATTGTCACATGCATGGTTTTTACTCTAATTGTTACTGTATTTTCTTTTTTTCATTCCTTTACACATCTGCATGGATATTTTTGGGTTTGTGTATATAGTTACATTTGAAAATGTATCCCAAATTAGTTATGCCTTTATGTTCTTGTCACCAGCCCCTGGCCTATGGAGGCATTCTTCGGGTAGTTGTGGCTCGACCTTCCACCATCCAAGAGGTCCTTAGTGGTTTGAGTCATGAAAAATTGGCATCAGAGGTCGTTTGACCTTAGGATGATGTTTGTAGTTATGTACCATTATGAGGTTGGGTTGGGAACTTAGGGAAATAGTGTCAAAGTGTCTCAAGTGTGGATTTCAGTCTAGGGAATCCAGTGTTTATGTGGCCTCTAACATATCCATTCACTAGGAATTTGAATACCTACTTTTTGACTCAGCATACCAAGACATTCATTGTAGGGAACTTTACTACATGAATCATATAGGATTGGGTCTTTGAAATTTATTTATTGATTCATCTCCCCATATATATATGCTCATCTAACCATGGTACATCTTAATTAAATTTTTAGGATTCCTCTATGAAGAAATCCATCCATGTTACCAATTTTGGATCATGATGATGATCCAATGAGTGATGAGGCCTTAGTTAAGGGGACATCACATGATATCTACCCTCCATGCTGGTAGGTCGCAACACCCCTTCCTATAGAGTAGTATATTATACCAAAAGAGAAGAATAAGGATGAACATAGTATCAATACACTCCATGAGTTCTAGTGGAAGTGGCTACTGAGGTTCCGTGGTGAGCCAGATCCCTGGGAATTAAAGGATTGGATTGATTCAGTGATATGATTTTTCAGAATTGTGTATAAATTAACTGATCGGATGGTTGTACAAGCATCCATCCTTTTCTGTGAATTCACTGGATTCTAGTGGATTTTATTCATGCAGAAACATGATGATTCATCATTCTCATGCTCTAAATTATGGTAGCATTTTCAAGAGTATTATTACCCATCATGCTTACACTCAGCCTAGATTCAGGAGCATCTAGAGCTATAGTAGGGAGGGATGATAGTTTCTAAGTATGTTTCAAGGTTCACTAACCTTGTGTGGCACTCCTTCAACATGATTTGGGATGGATACTTATGGTCACAGAAGTTTTATAAGGGTCTTTGTAGAGAAATTTGTGCTAGTGTGGTACCCCTATGTATTCCCATGTATGATGGAGTATTAGAGAATCCACAATTGATGGAGATATTCCTATCCAAGGGACTCTATGCAGCTGGAGCTAGCAGTGGTCACCATAGGATGTGTTGTCTACAGTAGCTAAAAGGCACCATTTGGAAGGATCTTGACATAGAAGATCATATCATGAATAGACTCAGGCATGTGGTCATGTGGCATAGGGAATTCTTAGAGTACTAGCGTATCCCAAAGATCAAATATGTTATGCATATGATAGTTGAGGTCACATGGAAAGTGATTTCCTGACCCAGTGTGCTGAGGAGGGGAGGAAGATAGTTGATGGACCTCTATGGAAGAGGTAGCATTGTGATCATGGTTTCCTAGGCATGGCTAGGGTGGCCCCAGGGAGGTGGAGCTGAAAGAGGAGTATTTTGGTCTCCCATATGAGGATATTATGGTGTTGTATGATGTTATGAGATCCTTCCACCACCACCACCATACATCCCATGCAGGCTCAAGGAGCTAGTGGTCAGGGATGTGGGTAGCTATAGGCTATGGAGGATTATAAACCAGCATCTCATAAGATTATTAGTGGTGTGATCTATGTTTATTCTACTATTTATTCAATAATATTAGACACAAGTGTGAGTCATTCCTTTATCAATTTACTCTTAGTGTGAGAGTTGGATCTCCCAGTTGAGACCTTATCCCAGAAGCTTTGGCTTAAAGTTCATATGGGGAATGATTCTTCATTATCTTTTATCTACTAGCAGTTCAAGTTATCGGTTGGTGGAGAGAGTTTCTCCTAAGACCTATTTTTCATCATTATGAGACCTTATAACATTATCTTGTGTATGGAATAGTTTTACACAGTCAGATCCTAGATTTACTATCACCATAGATGAGTCATATTCCTCTGGACAGATGGGATAATATTCTACTTTGTGGGTGAGAGAGATATCATGGAAAAGTGATTGGGTTTTGTGAGAAAGAATTTTCAACCCATCACCCATCAATTGTTGAGTTTATCCCTTAGCATATCTGTCTATTCAGGCATATAGATTCCTTTAGTTTTAGAGTATTATATGGATTTCTTCTCCGATGATGTTATGGGACTAACTATGAGGTGAGATATTGATTTTTTCCATTGACTTTTACCTTGGGATCACTTTGATATCTTCTAAAATATATTGGATAGCCCATAATGAGATCTGGTAGATAAGGGTACAGTTAGATATCCTTTGAGATAGGGGTTTTATCATATCCAATGTTTCCCCCAAGGTAGTTTCAATATTTTTTGTGAAAAAGGTGGACAGGTGCTTATGACTTTGTGTTGATTATCATCTCTAGAACCAGGCCATGATAAAGGACAAGTACCTATTACTAAGGATTGAAGACCACTTTGATCAATTGTAAAGCATGAGATAGATCTCAAAGATCGATCTCAGGTCCATCCACCACCACTTTAGATTTTTCGATGCTCATATTCTGAAGATGGCATTCCAATGTAACTACAAACACTTTGAATTCTTGGTGATTCATTTCGGTGTGATGAATTACCCCAATATGTTTATGGATTTGATAAACCAGATATTCTAGCCATTATTGGACCAATTTTTAGTTTTCTTCATTGATGATATACTCATCTACTCAGTGTTAAAGGATGAGCTTGCAAAGCACTTGAGGATGGACCTAAACTTGCTTTAGGAGCACCATATTTATGGTAAGCTCTCAAAGTGATATTTCTAGATCCATGAGGTTCACTTTATAGGGAATTTCATTTCAAAAAATGTGTTATCTATGGACCCAGTGAAGATTGATGCAGTGCTATCATGGGATCAACCTAAGAGCATGTTAGTGTTGTGGAGTTTTCTTATCTTGGAAGGTTATTATAGGAGGTTTGTGGTGGAATTATTCAGGATAACTCCCCCTTTGACCACCCTAGAATATAAAGGAAAGTCCTTTACCTAGATTGGGTATTTCTATAGGTCCTTTGAGGAGTTGTGGCTGATACTAATGAGTGATCTTATTTTGAGGCTACTAAAGGAGGGCATGGATTACGAAGTGTATTAAGATGCCTCAGGAGATGGGGCCAGCTATGTGTTAATGAAAAGGAAAGAAATGATTATATATGGATCAAGGTAATTGATACCCCATGAGAAAAACTATTCAAATCATGACCTCTAGTTGGTAGTGGTAGTCTTTGCTCTGAATATGTGGAGGCACTATCTTCTAGGATAGTGTTTTGTTGTTTACTCAGACCATTAGAGTCTTAGGTATGTATTCACATAATGATGCCTAAAACTAAGAAATAGGATTTGTTTTGAGTTCCTATGGGACTATGAATTTTAGATAGTCTATACTCCTAGGAAGGTAAATGTAGTGGTATATTCCCTTAGCAATAATTCCCTTTCTTGGCTGGTGTAGGAGGTATCTGAGCAGTTGTCTTCCTTTCAGATGACCCTAGTAGAGGAGGAAGGCACATATTTTATTCAATTGATGGTTTTGACTCCTCCTATTTTCTAGTGTGTGTTGGAGAGTCAGTTGGGAGACATCGACTGTGAATTCCTACATGACCATATATCCTTATATGATTCACCATATGGATTCTTTAAAGGAGGGAATCATTTCATCCTTTTCAAGGGACATATGGTGGTCCTGGTCATAATGTGATAGGAGATGATGAGGGAGTTTCAAACCTCTCCCTTGGATGTATATCATGGTGTAGGTAAGATGTAAGGGGACCTTAAATGGTATTTTTGTTGGATTCAATAAGGTAGATTGTTTTCAAGTTTGTCTCACAGTGTCTCACATGGCACCAAGTGAAGGCTGAGTACCAGGTTCCAATAGGTTCTTTGCAGCCTCTTGTGATCCTAGATTGGAAATGGGTTAGCGTATGCATGGAATTTTTTAAAGGGATTTCATTAATAGTGAGAGTCCATGACTCCATCTGGGTGATAATTGACCGACTTAAAAATTTGGTGCACTTCCTACCTATTGGGGAGTATAGTTAGGTGGATATTTTGGGGTAGTTGTATATATGGGAGATTGTATGCCTTAATTGGTTTCCCATGACCATTGTCTCTAACCATGATGTTCGATTCATGTCACAGTTGTGGAGATTATTGTATGAGTCATTCAAGACCTAGATGAGGATGAGTACAACCTTTCACCTAGAAAAGGATGGTTAGACTTACCACATTATCTAGGTGTTAGAGGATATGTTGAGGGATTTGATGTTAGACTTCAGCCAAATTTGGGAGGATCACTTACCCTTGGTGAACTTTGATTATAATAATATTTATCATTATACTATCAGTTTGGAACTTTTTGATGACCTATGTGATAAACCCTATGAGTCACCCTTAAGCTGGATTGATATTGGTGAGGCATCTCTTATTGGTTCAGAGATGGTACAGGTGATGATAGAGAAGGTTCAGGTGATCCAAGAGTGGATAAGTAGAGCTATGAGTTGACAAAAAACTTTTGTTGATTGACATCATAGGACCTTGGAGTTAGAGTTGGGAGACCACATTTTCCTTAGAGTCTCCCCATGATGAGGATTATGGATATTTATCTAGGGAGGAAAGTTATCCTTAAGTTTCATCAGTTCATTCGAGTTCTTGTAGAGTGTTAGAGAGGTTTCTTACCACCTCACCCTACCACCATTGTTGGATTGGGTGCATGGAATTTTCCATGTATCACAAATGAGAAGATACATGCACGATCCTATTAAAATCATTGACTGAGGTGAGATGGAAATCGTGGATGAGTCCACCTTCACAAAGTACCCAATGGTTATCAAGGATTGGTAGTAGAGGATCTACATGGATGGACCATCCCCTTATTTCATGTGCTAATGAAACATGGGTGCATGTAGAAGAACCCCTGTGAATGGGAGAGTCGTATTAAGGTTGAGTATCCCCAACTCATCCCTTGGTTTTTACTTTTTAGGATGAAAAACTTAAAGGAGGGAATAATATAGAGACCCTATTTTTGTATTGTTAGACATTGAAATATATCAAGGAATATTTTCAGATCCATACTCTTAGATAATATTCAATTTTGAGGCCTGGTGATCCTAGAATTCATTTTATAAAAATATTTTATATATTTTATATCATACATGAACAATTTATCATAAATAATGTAATATATCCATGATATGGTCTTAAAACGGAAATCTAAAACCATGGTTGATTCCAGAATTTTGGATTTACCCTAGATGCGATCTAAAATTGGTCAACACGGGGCGTCTGATAGAGTCGGTCGTTAGCAAGTGCATATAATTAAAATAAATAATTTATTTTTTATTTAAAATTAAATGACCTAAATTATTTTACCTATATAAATAATATTTTATCATGAATCACCAGGGTTAGCTATATAACCCTGATCTTGTTGAGAGGAGTATTCCATTGTTCCTCATTGTCAGAATGATATTGGACAACGACCGGTAATAGGATTAAGGTGAATCAAGGTGCAGTGAATGCAATGGGTCTTATCCATTATTGAAAACTGTGTTCTTCAATAATTAATGATATAATATTATGGTAGGTCATGTCTTTTGTTGGATTTCTTTCCTTTTTTAATTAATCAATAATGCTTTAATTAGGTTCTTATATTTATGGTGTTTACCAACCTTCGCATGAGCCTTTATATCGAAATAAGTTATTCTTTCAATTTATTTCTTGATTATTCAATGAAATCACCCCTAAAAATATCTAGTTCTATTATCGTTGGAAAATAAATCTTATCCAATGATGTTATCACCTTTTTTCTTATTCCTTTCCCCCACCTATTCTTCGCGTTCTTCATCATCGGACCACAGGGTCCCAATTCGACTATTGTCGGGTGGGTCTGAGCATGATCGGACCCCTGGATTCATGGTGGATGTGTGAAAAATGACTAAATCATTTATTTTTTGATATATTGGGATGTAACATGAGTGATAATCCATGGATCTGGGATCCAGAGGGGCAACAACAATGGGTGGTGTGCGGGAGACTCTACGGCCTCATACAGGTGTTTTTGATTCCCAATTTCTAGCTAAAATACCCAAAAAATCAATGGATGGTGATGGAATGGGAATGTATGGATCTATACACTAGTGAAAAAAATGTTTTTTTATGGCGGTTATTTTTTATTTTTTACGTTGGATTTTGGTCAATGTTATTACAGGAGACGTTATAAACATTGTTTATTACGTTGGTTATTTTACAACTGACGTAAAAACCACAAATTCGAAGCGTTTTTCACGTCGGTTGATAAAAACACAACATGGAAAATGCTTCGGAGTCGTGGTTTATTACGTCAGTTATTTAATAACCAACGTGATATAAACCCTTTCACGTCAGTTATTGTACAACTGATTTCATAAATCACTCCTCCAAATCATTTATCATGTCGGTTATTTTTATAACCGTCGTGATAAACCCATCTGCCAAGCGGTTTCCAACGTCGGTTATATAATAACCGACGTGAAAACATATCTACGACGTCAGTTATTTTATAACTGACGTAAAAAATTATCCATGTCCATTTATTATGACGGTTATGAAATAAGCGACGTAAAAACCATTTCCCATGAATTTATTACATCGGTTTCCAAATAACCGACATTAAAACTAATCCCAATGCATTTTTTACGTCGGTTAAATAAAACTGATCAAACACTGCTATGACCATCCAAAATACCTAAAACATACCAAAAAGTTACCAAAAATAGACCAAAACAGACAAGAACCCCCCCCCCCCACCCCACTGGAAATCCCCCACCACACCCCTGGACCCCCCCCCACCCTCCTAGACACCCCCCCCCCATTAGAAAACACTCCCACACCCCTAGACAACCCTCCCACACCCCTAGAACCCCCCCCCCCCTCCTAGACTCCCCCCACCCCACTAGACAGCCCCCCACAACCCTAGAACCCCCCCCCCCCACCCTCCTGGACACCCTCCCACACCCCTAGACTGCCCCCACCCCTTGGAAATCCCCCCACACCCCTGGAACCCCCCCCCCCTCCTGGACACCCCCACCCCCTATACATCACTCCCACACCCCTGGACACCCACCCCACTGGACACTCCCATACCAAAAATAGACCATAACCCAACCAGAACCCTCCCACCCCACTGGATAGCCCCCACCATACCCCTGGACACCCCCGCACACCCCTGGACTTCCCCCCACCTCACTTGAAACCCCAGATCAAAAATAGACCAAAACCAGACCAGAACCCCCACCCACCCCCACCCCACTGGACAGCCCCCACCACACCCTTGGACACCCCCCCCCACATCCCTGGACTAACCCCCCCCCCCAACCCTTGTACAACCCCTCCCCCCACCCTTCTGGATAGCCCCCACCCCCTACAGCACTCCCACACCCCTGGACAGCCCTCCCACACCCCTAGAACCCCCCCCCCCACCCTCTTGGACCCCCCCCCCCCACTGGACAACACTCCCCTGGACAACCCTCCCCCCCCCCCACCCCACTAGACTCCCCCCCCCCAAACCCCTAGACACCCCCTGGACATCCCCCCACTCACCTAGACACCCCTCCCAACCTCTTGGACACCCTCCCACCCCCACTAGCCAGCCCCCACCACACCCCTGGACACCCCCCCACCTCACTGGACACCCCCCCCCACCTCACTGGACACCCTCAGACTAAAAACAAACCAAAACTCGACCTAAACCAAACCAGAACCCCCCCCCCCCCCACACACACACTGGACAGCCCCCACCACACCCCCCACACCCCTGGACTACCCCCTCCCACCCCTAGGACAGCCCCCCCCCCCCACCCCTGGACAACCCCACACCCTCCTGGATACCCCCCACCCCCTGGACAGCACTCCCACACCCCTGGACAGCCCTCCCACACCCTTAGAAACCCCACCCTCCTAGACACCCCCACCCCACTGGATAACACTCCCCTGGACAGCCCTCCCACACCCCTAGAACCCCCCTCCCCCCACCCCACTGGACTTCCCCCTACACCCATGGACACCCCTTGGACATACCCCCACTCACCTAGACACCCTCCCACCCCACTGGACATCCCCCACCACACCCCTGGACACCCCCCCACCTCACTGGACACCCCCAGACCAAAAATAGACCAAAACCCGACCAAAACCAGACCAGAACCCCCCCCCCCCCCCCCCACCCCACTGGACAGCCCCCACCACACCCCTGGACCCCCCCCCCCCCCACACCCCTATACTTCCCCCACCCCCTGGATATCCCCTGGATAGCTGGTGTTAGGAGAGGAGGTGCCACAATTCCTCGGGGGGTTGAACGCCACTGGAAGGTACTCATCACTCTCACATGTGAAGCTTGAGCTCTCAAAATGTTTCACCAATGCTTTTTCCCCTGTAAACTTCATTCATTCTATCACTTTGATGCTTGTATAATGAGGGGGAAACACCATAATGTGTGACTAAAATACTCGTATCTTGCGGGACTGGAAATTATTCTCCCAAGGCTTCCCATGAGACACCTGAAATGACTTTAACAAAAAAAACCTGATGGTGGGAAGAGGGCGCCGGTTCAGTTGGTGGAGAGGTACGTGGAGAAGACCACTGCGATGATCCGAAATATACCCAACAATTACACGTAAGTGACTATTTAGTTTCCCAAATTAGATGATTGAACAAATATAGGGTTGTTTGTGTGTTTTTTAGTGACAGATGAGATATTATGGTAATGTTCATGGACCAACATTGCATGGAAGATACCAAAAAAACACACAAAAAACCCAAAATTTGTTCAAGAATCTAATTTGGGAAACTAAACAATCACTTACGTGTACTTTTTGGGTATATTTTGGATCATCGCAGTCATCTTCTTCATGTCCCTCTCCACCAACTGAACCATCTCCCTCTTCCCACCATCGGGCTTTTTGTTAACGTCATTCCAGGCATCTCATGGGAAGCCTTGGGAGCATCATTTCTAGTCTTAGAAGATCCATAATATTTCCACTTCCAAGATCCAGGTATTTTAGTCACACATGATGGTGTTTCCCCTGGTTATAATGGCATCAAAGTGATAGAATGAATGATGTTTACAGGGGAAGAAAGCATTGGTGAAATATTTTGAGAGCTCAAGCTTCGCATGTGAGAGTGATGAGTACCTCCCAGTGGCGTTCATCCCCCCAAGGGATGGCAGCGCCTCCTCTCCCACCCCCCTGGACTGCCCCCCATCCCCATGGACACCCTAGACACCCCCCCACCCACCCACCCCACTGGACAGTTCTCCCACACCCTTAGAAACCTCCCTCACCCCATAGGACACCCCCACACCCCTGGACACCCCCTAGACAGCCCCCCACTCCCCTGAACAGCCCTCCCACCATTCTGGAAACTCTCCCACCCCACTGGACCCCCCCCCCCACTCTCATGGGTACCCAAGACACCCCCCCCCCCCCCACCCCAACAGACAGCCCTCCCACGCCCCTGGATACCCCTACCCCACTAGACACCCCCCCCCACACACACACCCTTGGAACCCCACCCCCCTAGACTAGAATCTATACTAGAAAAGCCATCATAAGTAGACCAAAACTATAAGTAGAGAAAAATTAAACATTCACATATATAACATTTAAAACTTACAATGTCAACTTAAAAAAACTAAATCCAACCTAAACGACTACCAAATACACAATTACAATGACAATATTCAAAATTACATTTTACACTATAAACAACTAAAAATCAATCAAACCTATAAAATAATTTGACCATTCCACTTGTAAGTGTTTGACATCTTGAGAAATATAGGGTTGAGGGTCATCAAATAGCTACAAATTAAAAGGATAGTAGTTAACGTGTATAATGAATAAATCAAATGAAATGTTATGGAAAAGTTTAAAAGGAAATCTTACCAGGTCAAAGTTTACAACTGTTCTAATTGTTATTATTTCTTACATAAATCTTAACATATGATATCCGCATTCGATGAAATCTTGTTGTTCATGACAATTCTGTTTCAATGAGTGTAAATTCAATATATTATTTTTATGTAATAAATCAAAAAGTACAAATTATAAATGAATATTTACCTTTACATTTACATATTTGATCTTCGCACTCATTTTCTTTGTATTTTTTTGAAAGTAGACCCATGCCCTGTTAGAAAATAATATTAAAGGTATAAATTTAAAATTCATTATAATATATAAAACTATTGAGAAATTCAAACTTACTTTTCCAAAATTTTCTCATAACTTTCCCACACATCTCCATGGACAGAGCATATCCAATAAAGTTTTTTCTCCCTTGGGAAAAAAACCCCTAACATACAATGATCACTGATAAAAGAAAATTTAAGTTTAGTGGTTTTTTATGTTAAAAGATAATGAACTCTTTGAGAGATATGTGTTTCATACCTCTCACAAAAAGGTTCCATCCAACATTGTGTGATTATATTTTTTTTTCAAGTATTTTAGAAATATAAAGCATTCTTTGTTCTTCATCCAATGCACATGCTTCAGGGGAAATCAAATGCGGGTCCATGAATCCATCTACATCTGTCCGCTCATTCTTCTCACAAATGTTATAAAGATACCTAATACAAAATAGACATAAGTATACATTTTTAATAAATATAATGTAGGGAAAATGTGTTATGACTTACATGGAAAAAAAATTCACCACATTGATGCCCAAATTATCTCTAGTAACAAGCTCCATGATATCAGTTTTCACAATCCCCATAGTTATTGCATGTCCAAAAACATGAGCTTCCATTGGAAACTCATAATGATCCGCCAACAAATTTGAATATCTTGACAATCTGTCAAGACTACTAGAATCTGTATCTGATGTCATATCCATTTGTCTTTGTTGTTGTCTATACATTATTTATTTACCTTTGAAGTATTCCTATAAAAATATATTAGTTTTCAAATGATAAAACAACTTTAAAAAAAATAAAATAGAAGATATAAAATACATACCTCTATCATAATGAGCCGCAGAAGTCTGGATGGAAAAATTAAAAAATGGCTGATACTATGTCCAACTATTATCACCACATCTGTATGTAATGGTACTCGAGCTGATATATCTATAATATCATGTACAGTGACCCTATGATTCTCTACCTCTAATTGTTGATGATGAATTGTATCTCTTATACAATATACCAACCCATATGCAACTATATGATGTTGAGTATCATCAACATACAACTTACAATAAGTAAGAAGTAGCGGTGGAGGAGTAGGATAAAAAATGGGGTCCACAGGCTGAGGTGGGGGAGTGGGAGCTACTGGAGGAGGTGGAGGATAAATAATGGGATCTGCAGGAGGAGGTGGATATGACAACCCTGCTTTTTATTACAACTTAAACATGCTTTATTACATAAAACTTCACTTGATACAACAAAGAAGATCGAGAGGTTTAGTGTCTTTTGGGCTTAGGATCATTACATAAAAACTTTAAACATGAAATACAACATCCTTATTGAAAACTTCCTTTACATGACCACTACATTCCTTCGTACTTAGCATTGCATGGGATAACCTGAGGACATGCATAAGAAAAGGGTGAGCTATAAAGCCCAGTAAGGGAGTACATAATGAATAACATGAGGAGTACAATACATGTTAGGAAATAGGCATATCAATAGA
This sequence comes from Viscum album, assembly GCA_963277665.1. NCBI lineage: Eukaryota > Viridiplantae > Streptophyta > Magnoliopsida > Santalales > Viscaceae > Viscum > Viscum album. The sequence goes on along the minus strand of OY728153.1, from coordinate 875,158,375 downwards.
GCATAAGAGAGACATGAACATAAAGGCATGATAAAGCATGATAATCATAACATGGAAATGTGGCAACAACACTTAACATTGAATTAGCATGAGCCAAGGCTCATTGCACATGGAGCATGAGTAAACCCTCATTGCACTTGAAGCACGAGTAAACTCTCATTGCACTTGAATTAGCATGAGTCAACACTCATTGCACATGACGTATCATGATACTATACTTTACCCAATGCATTGGAGCGCTATAAAGGGCGCACCCTTCTTAAACATTTAATTTCATGCATAAGTGTGCCACATGGATCATAAAACATGGATTCATAAAACATAATCATTTCTTCCACGATAAAGGAAAGTGGAATTTATACATGAAACTTTATAATCAATATGTAAATGTGCATAAAGGTGAATACCCTTGATGGAGAAATGGGCATGGTATTCACTACACAAGGACATTGGCTTAGAAAATCGGTGCGATTTCGGCAGCGTAACGGCGTGACATAAGAATTCATAAAAAGGGTTGATGAGAGAGAAAGGGGTTCCTCATCATATTTACATGTAATGGACAGTAAGTAGATCATATATATACATGTCCCAACAATAGAAATGGAATTTAGATTCATGATACAAAAGTATTGCTTGAATGTAAAAGAAGAGAGAGAAGTTCCTTTCGGAATTTCGGCATAGTAACAGGTGTACATGGGAGGCATTTAATGAGAGAGAAAGGGTTCTACCATAATTAAAACAATAAGAGGGCAGTATGGGAGAGGTGCGAAACCATACCCCAACATTCATAAATTAAATTAAAAGGGAAATACAACTTAAAGAAAATTGACAAAAAAAGAGAAAGGAAGAAAACCCTTACTTGGAAGTGTGCTTCCAAAGCCTAGAGAGAGGCTTGTGAGAGGCTTCTTGGGAGCTTGGGGCACCTTGGGAGGATTCTAGAGAGAGTAGGGCAGAGGTTGGACGAACTTCAAGGGATTTGAGTGAGGAGGAAGTGGGAGCTTGGGTGGGTTTATATAGGAAAGGTGAGAGAATTCTTTATTATTTAGGTTTGGGACCACTTATATTAAAATAATCCAAACCACAAACCATCCCATGGTATTTGACCATGGTTTCTGGAAAAGGAAAGAGGAAAACAATATTTTACAAGGCCAAGGTCCGAACTTATTAAAAAATTAGGGTTGCTTATGTGGAGGTGAGTCACACTCCCATGGAAATTAATTTAAAAAGGCAAAGTGTTGAATAAGTCTTGAGGGCTCCATTAATGCTTTGAAAAGTGAGTCAAACAAACCCAAAACCTCATTATTTTAATGATAAAACACATATTGGCCGAACATAAGGATTATGGTATTTTATTACATCACCATTGGGTCATTATGATGTCATAAAACACATTATATATTTAAATGGTATTTAATTTTTACCCAAAAATTTGACTGTCTCAGAAAATTATGAAAAATTCACCGTTGGATAATTTCGACGTCCTGATTCCAAAAATAATATTTATTTTATCTAAATAATTTTCTAAATATGTGAATTTTCACTTTTAAAATAAAAACCGACATTTATAAAAAATTCACGGGTTTTGACAGAAATGGATTTCAAACCTTAATAAAAATTTTAATTGCATTCATAAAATTATAAGATCATTTATATTTAATAAAAAATTAATTTAATATTAATAATAATATTTTATTAAAATATTATTTAATTCAAAAATCCTTTAATTTAATAAAATATAATTCTTAATTAAATAATAACTAAAAACATCATTTGTACTTTAAAAACTAATTACAATGCATCAAAAATGACTAGAAATTATATTCATTATTATATACAAAAATAATGTACATGAACATGGTGCTACTTATTTGTTACATAACCCCTTAAAATAGCCGCATAATACCTAAGGGTAAGGTGTGCGATGGTGACAGACTCTTGGGGTTGCTCGGATAACATTGCTCGAGTGGTAATCTCTATCAACTTCCATTTTTCCCATAGACGATCACGTTCGAGCTTGACTTGATGAAGTTCAGCTTGGGCTTGGTCAAGGGCAAATCCCAAAGACGCCACCTCCTTTCCGAGCTCCGACAAATGGGCTTCGTAAGGGGCAATTATACTGGATGAGGCCATCGCTTCCTTTGTCTGAGTAAAAATGGTTTCGTTAAAGCCTTATATTTAAACTACCCAGATGATCACTGTTCAACGGCTATAAAAGTAACGGTCACAAATCTTAACGTTAAACTAAAGAAGTTGACATCATATAAAAACATAAAGAAACATTTAACTGGATCAAGAGGGATTTTCCATTAATGAAATTTTGGGTCGTTACAACATTCCCCCCTTAAGAAATTTCGCCCTCGAAATTTTCCTTTTCCCACACTAAAACAAATGTGGGTAACTTAGCTTCATCATATCCTCCGACTCCCAAGTTGCTTCTTCAAACTTGTGGTTTCTCCACAACACCTTGACGAGGGGCATTGTCTTATTTCGTAGAACTTTTTCTCTACGATCTAAGATCTTCACTGGTTGCTCCTCATAAGAAAGATCGTCTTCTAATTGTACCACCTCAGAAGAGAGTACATGTGAAGGGTCTGGTATGTACTTCCTTAAGAGGGATACATGGAAGACATCATGCACCTTGGCCATAGTAGGTGGAAGTGCTAGTCGATAGGCCACAGCCCCAACACGATCAAGAATCTCGAATGGGCCGATGTACCTTGGACTTAACTTCCCTTTCTTTCCAAACCTCATGACCTTCTTCCACGGAGATATGCGTAAAAACACCATGTCTCCGACTTTAAACTCAAGGTCTCGTCGACGATTATCTGCATAACTCTTCTGTCGAATTTGGGCTGCCTTGATATGCTGCTGAATGGTTTTCACCTTCTCTACCATTTCTTCGACCATTTCTGGTCCAAGCAGCTTACGTTCACCGACCTCATCCCAACATGCCGGTGTTCTGCACCTTTTCCCATATAGGGCTTCATATGGTGCCATTTGGATGCTTGAGTGGAAACTATTATTATAAGAGAACTCAACTAGAGGAAGATGTTGATCCCATCCTCCTTTAAAGTCCATTGAGCACGCTCTCAACATATCCTCAAGTGTTTGGATAGTCCGCTCGGATTGGCCATCAGTTTGAGGATGATAGGCCGTACTGAAGTTCAGTTCAGTATTCAGAGCATGTTGAAGACTCTTCCAAAACTTAGAGGTAAATCTTGGATCTCGGTCCGACACAATAGATAGTGGTACTCCATGAAACCGTACCACTTCCCTGATATATATCCGTGCCAGTTGATCCAAAGAGAAATCCTCTCGAATAGCAATGAAGTGTGCAGTCTTTGTAAGACGATCCACAATAACCCAGATTGCATTATTGCTTTTGGATGTCCTTGGAAGTCCAGTGACGAAGTCCATGGTGATGTTCTCCCATTTCCATTCTGGTATGGGCAATGGTTGCATCATCCCCTTAGACTTCTGCCTCTCTGCCTTCACTTGCTGACACACCAGGCACTTTGATGTATATTCGGCGATCTCCTTCTTCATATTATCCCACCAAAAGTTTTCTCGGAGATCTCGATACATCTTTGTGCTCCCTGGGTGAATAGAGAAATTTGAACTATGTGCATCATCCAAAAGTTCCTTCTTCAGCTCCGAACTTGATGGGACACATAGTCTTTTCCCAAACCGCACAATTCCTTCTTCATTAACATTAAACTCTGAGGATTTTCCCTTTTTGATAGCTTCCACTTTTTCTTGGATTCTCGCATCATCCTTTTGAGAATCCTTTAACCTTTCCAAAAGAGATGGTTGAGCAATCATTTGTGAAAGGATTGATGATGTTCCCTTCTTTATGATTCCCACGTCCATCTTCATCAAGTCTAAGAAGATTGGATCCTTCTCAATTCTCATCATTGATAGAATTGCTGGATCCTTTCTACTTAGGGCATCCGCTACCTTGTTCGCCTTCCCAGGGTGGTAATGTATTGAACAGTCATAATCCTTTATGAGCTCTATCCATCTTCTCTGGCGCATATTAAGCTCTTTCTGTGTGAATATATATTTAAGACTCTTGTGGTCAGTATATATCTCATATTTCTCTCCATAGAGATAATGCCGCCAGATTTTCAAGGCAAAGATCACCGCCGTCAACTCCAGATCATGCGTTGGATAGTTTCGCTCATGGATTTTCAACTGTCTTGAGGCATAGGATATCACTTTATCATTCTGCATCAGCACACATCCTAATCCCTTCTTCGAAGCATCACTGAATACCACAAAAAGCTCCCCACTTGTGGGTAAAGTGAGCACAGGTGCAGTGATAAGCCTCCTTTTCAACTCCGTGAAGCTTTCTTCGCATTCATCACTCCAAGAAAACTTTACTCCCTTTCGAGTTAGCTTGGTAAGAGGGTTGGACAATCGTGAGAAGTTTCTCACAAATCGTCGATAATATCCAGCTAACCCCAAGAAGCTACGGATATCAGTTACCGATGTTGGCCTCGGCCATCCCTCAATTGCATCTGTTTTGGAGGGGTCCACAGATATCCCATTGCTTGTGATGATATGGCCCAAGAATGAGACCTCCTTCAACCAGAACTCACACTTGCTGTACTTGGCATAGAGCTTCTCCTTGCGCAAAGTCTCCAGTACAGTTCTTAAATGCTCCTCATGGTCCTCCTTGGTTTTGGAGTATATTAGAATATCATCTATAAAGACTACCACAAATTTATCTAGGTAATCTCTAAAGACTCTATTCATCAAGTCCATGAATATTGCTGGAGCATTGGTGAGTCCAAAAGGCATTACTATGAATTCATAGTGCTCGTACCTTGTACGAAAAGCAGTCTTGGGGATATCTTCCTTCTTCACCCTTACTTGATAATATCCCGACCGCAAGTCGACCTTGGAGAAGTATTGTGCTCCACGCAGCTGATCAAACAAGTCATCGATTCTTGGGAGAGGATACTTGTTCTTTATCGTGATTTTGTTAAGTTCACGATAATCGATGCAAAGCCGCATTGACCCATCCTTCTTCTTGACGAAGAGGACTGGTGCACCCCATGGTGATGCACTTGGGCGTATAAACCCTTTATCCAGATTCTCCTGTAGTTGTTTCTTCAGTTCTTCAAGCTCAACCACAGCCATTCTATATGGAGTCTTGGATATTGGTAGCGCCCCAGGTATAAGTTCAATTGAGAACTCAACATCTCTTCTTGGAGGAAGACCAGGAAGTTCCTCGGAAAATACTTCAGCGAATTCCCTCACAATAGGCATTTCTTCAAGGGTGGTTTCTTCCTTGGACTCAATCATCTGAGCCAGATATGCGTGCTCATAAGGCAGTAATATCCATGCTTGAGATGATGGAGCTAAAGGAGATTCATCTTCCTCCTGACACTTGTAAAGAATCGGGGGTCGATTCTCCATATGGAGTGTGATTTCCCTCTCCCGACAATTTATGTTGGCTCTATATAAGGAAAGACAATCCATGCCAAGAATTGCATCAAATTCCACCAAAGGGAGTATGACGAGGTTCGCTGGGAAATTCAATCCACAGATTATAACAGGGGAGGACTTATACTCATGGGATGCAATGATTGCCCCATTTTCCGTACTCACCGACATCTTTACTTCCATGATTTGTGGTGGTGCATGGATTATTCTACTAAACTTTTGAGATATAAAAGAATGCGTAGAACCTGAATAAAAAAGTACGTTCGCTATTCTTGAATGAATAACTAGCATACCTGTCACCACTTCGTTGTCGGGGTTCACTTCGGCAGAAGTGATGGCAAAAGCTCTTCCTTGCTGTCTTGGAGGTTGTTGATTGCCTCCGATAACCCTTGGATTAGGGCACTGATTCGCAAAATGACCCGGTTCTTTGCATTTGAAGCATTGAACAACGCGTTGAGGTTCGAACGGAGCGTTCCTCCCCTCCGTCGCAGCCGCGGGTCCTTCTTGCTGACAGTTAACAGCTAGGTTCCCTTCTCTTCCACACTTGAAGCATTTTCTTGTCCCCCTAAGGCAACTTCCAGGGTGCTTCTTTCCACACTTTTGGCAAGTGGGGTGCTGGAATTTCTTAGCGCCGTTGGATTTATCCATCGGACCACCAGCCTTGAAGTCCACCTTCCGCTTCTTGTCCCCATGATACCCCTGTGATTCTACGATCTCCATTTCAACCTTGAGGGCACATCGGACAATTTCCTCACAGCTGTCGAAGTCACGGATCGCTAATGCTTTCCGCAAGCTAGGCTTCAGCCCACCAAAGAAGCGGTCAACCTTGCATTCAGGGGTAACGACAAAGCCGGAAGCGTATCGTGCAAGCCTTGTGAAGTTTGCCTCGTACGCTCCCACAGATTCCTCATCTTTCTGCTTGAGGGAAAGGAAGTCCCTTTCCATCTTAAGACGGAGGGTGCGTGGAAAATATTTATCGAAAAACATCTTCCGGAATACCTTCCATTCCAAAGCCTCGATCTCCTCCTCAGGCTTCGTATTTTTGATCAACGTCCACCATTGATCAGCTTCACCCTCCATACGATAAGCCGCCAGGAGAACCTTCTCTTTTTCAGAGCATTGGAGGATGGAGAATATCTTTTCAATGGAGTTGATCCATTGTTCAGCAATCGTGGGATCAGATGATCCACTAAAAGTAGGAGGCCTTTGTCTCATGAAGCTTTCAATAGCGACTTGTTCTTTCTTAGGGGGGGTTGAACGTTCCTCTTGACCAGTGTTTCTATTCAAAACTTGAGTTAGCTGAGAGAGAAGCGTGACAAAGTTCGCGATTCCCGCTCCCATTGGATTGGGCATCTCATAAGTACAATCATCACACTGATCTTCACAACGGTTGTTATCCCGAGTTCTCCTATTACCGGCCATTGGCTGGAATAAAAGGAAAGTTAGGGGTAACACATAAAGGGTAATCCAAAGACAAAAGTTGATGACTTATAAATAAACTTTAATCTCTTCAACTCATGAGTCTATAGGATTCAATCCAGGCTTTTCATGATCTTCCTTCTAACATATATTCTTAGGGGCATTTTTCCCTTAATAAGGGTTCATACTAAGATTGTGAATTTATCAAAACATATCCCCCGGGAGTTTCGTAACCAAGAGTGCAGCAAGGCCCGTTGTCGTTCACCAGTTCTCGTTCGAGTCTAGCTCAAAGCGGTGTTTTCGGGTTTTACCCCTAGGATACATCTGTGCCAGAGCCGCCTCTACCTGCTCGTATCCAGACAGGGATGTATTTGTTTGATAAAACACTTACTTAGTATTTACCAAAACTTAGGGATGTTTTTATTATGCTTAGTCTTGTATCTAAGGCTTTACTAGGGTTTCCTAATCCCAAAAATAACTAAACCTATCCTCTGATACCAACTATGACAACCCTGCTTTTTATTACAACTTAAACATGCTTTATTACATAAAACTTCACTTGATACAACAAAGAAGATCGAGAGGTTTAGTGTCTTTGGGGCTTAGGATCATTACATAAAAACTTTAAACATGAAATACAACATCCTTATTGAAAACTTCCTTTACATGACCACTACATTCCTTCGTACTTAGCATTGCATGGGATAACCTGAGGACATGCATAAGAAAAGGGTGAGCTATAAAGCCCAGTAAGGGAGTACATAATGAATAACATGAGGAGTACAATACATGTTAGGCAATAGGCATATCAATAGAGCATAAGAGAGACATGAACATAAAGGCATGATAAAGCATGATAATCATAACATGGAAATGTGGCAACAACACTTAACATTGAATTAGCATGAGCCAAGGCTCATTGCACATGGAGCATGAGTAAACCCTCATTGCACTTGAAGCACGAGTAAACCCTCGTTGCACTTGAATTAGAATGAGTCAACACTCATTGCACATGACGTATCATGATACTATACTTTACCCAATGCATTGGAGCGCTATAAAGGGCGCACCCTTCTTAAACATTTAATTTCATGCATAAGTGTGCCACATGGATCATAAAACATGGATTCATAAAACATAATAATTTCTTCCACGATAAAGGAAAGTGGAATTTATACATGAAACTTTATAATCAATATGTAAATGTGCATAAAGGTGAATACCCTTGATGGAGAAATGGGCATGGTATTCACTACACAAGGACATTGGCTTAGAAAATCGGTGCGATTTCGGCAGCATAACGGCGTGACATAAGAATTCATAAAAAGGGTTGATGAGAGAGAAAGGGGTTCCTCATAATATTTACATGTAATGGACAGTAATTAGATCATATATATACATGTACCAACAATAGAAATGGAATTTAGATTCATGATACAAAAGTATTGCTTGAATGTAAAAGAAGAGAGAGAAGTTCCTTTCGGAATTTCGGCATAGTAACGGGTGTACATGGGAGGCATTTAATGAGAGAGAAAGGGTTCTCCCATCATTAAAACAATAAGAGGGCAGTATGGGAGAGGTGTGAAACCATACCCCAACATTCATAAATTAAATTAAAAGGGCAATACAACTTAAAGAAAATTGACAAAAAAAAGAGAAAGGAAGAAAACCCTTACTTGGAAGTGTGCTTCCAAAGCCTAGAGAGAGGCTTGTGAGAGGCTTCTTGGGAGCTTGGGGAACCTTGGGAGGATTCTATAGAGAGTAGGGCAGAGGTTGGACGAACTTCAAGGGCTTTTAGTGAGGAGGAAGTGGGAGCTTGGGTGGGTTTATATAGGAAAGGTGAGAGAATTCTTTATTATTTAGGTTTGGGACCACTTATATTAAAATAATCCAAACCACAAACCATCCCATGGTATTTGCCCATGGTTTCTGGAAAAGGAAAGAGGAAAACAATATTTTACAAGGCCAAGGTCCGAACTTATTAAAAAATTAGGGTTGCTTATGTGGAGGTGAGTCACACTCCCATGGAAATTAATTTAAAAAGGCAAAGTGTTGAATAAGTCTTGAGGGCTCCATTAATGCTTTGAAAAGTGAGTCAAACAAACCCAAAACCTCATTATTTTAATGATAAAACACATATTGGCCGAACATAAGGATTATGGTATTTTATTACATCACCATTGGGTCATTATGATGTCATAAAACACATTATATATTTAAATGGTATTTAATTTTTACCCAAAAATTTGACTGTCTCAGAAAATTATGAAAAATTCACCGTTGGATAATTTCGACGTCCTGATTCCAAAAATAATATTTATTTTATCTAAATAATTTTCTAAATATGTGAATTTTCACTTTTAAAATAAAAACCGACATTTATAAAAAATTCACGGGTTTTGACAGAAATGGCTTTCAAACCTTAATAAAAATTTTAATTTCATTCATAAAATTATAAGATCATTTATATTTAATAAAAAATTAATTTAATATTAATAATAATATTTTATTAAAATATTATTTAATTCAAAAATCCTTTAATTTAATAAAATATAATTATTAATTAAATAATAACTAAAAACATCATTTGTACTTTAAAAACTAATCACAATGCATCAAAAATGACTAGAAATTATATTCATTATTATATACAAAAATAATGTACATGAACATGGTGCTACTTATTTGTTACATAACCCCTTAAAATAGCCGCATAAGACCTAAGGGTAAGGTGTGCGATGGTGACAGACTCTTGGGGTTGCTCGGATAACATTGCTCGAGTGGTAATCTCTATCAACTTCCATTTTTCCCGTAGACGATCACATTCGAGATTGACTTGATGAAGCTCAGCTTGGGCTTGGTCAAGGCCAAATCCCAAAGACGCCACCTCCTTTCCGAGCTCCGACAAATGGGCTTCGTAAGGGGCAATTCTACTGGATGAGGCCATCGCTTCCTTTGTCTGAGTAAAAATGGTTTCGTTAAAGCCTTATATTTAAACTACCCAGATGATCACTGTTCAACGGCTATAAAAGTAACGGTCACAAATCTTAACGTTAAACTAAAGAAGTTGACATCATATAAAAACATAAAGAAACATTTAACTGGATCAAGAGGGATTTTCCATTAATGAAATTTTGGGTCGTTATAGTGGAGGAGTGGGAGTTGCAGTATGAAATTGTCTTTGCATGTCTGCAAACATAGACTGTACTGATTCTCTAATCTTTTCCTCCATCATTGCATTAATATTATGAACTTAATCCTCCAAGGATTCTATTTTTTTATAAACACCCTCAATGTAAGAATTTGAAGAACGTGGAAACACTTTTCTTACCGATACACCTGCCGGATATCCTTGTACACGACCAGGATGTTCGGGCTTTCCCAATGCTTTAGATAAAATATCTTGCCTCCCAGTAGTTGTAAATACCCCTTGTGAGATCTTCTCCTCAAGAGAATCATGTATTAATTAATTGAACATTTATGTAATGATTGAAATTGTGCGAAGAAAATTGTTAACTTAAATAAATAAAATATATATCTTACAATCCTCTCAGCTACGATTCTCAAATCTTCCGAAAGATATTTCCATTTTTTGTCCAACTGAGATCTCTTCCATTTTTCAGGTCTATATGGAGGGGATGAAGGGGCCACCTCTCTAGAGCTTCAATACTCAGCTCTTAGTTTTTGTAATTTTTCCGCCATCATTTGGTCTTCCAATAATGTATACCCTCCCCAAGATAAACTATGAGGGTATACATTTTTAGATTGGATCTCCTGATGATATTTCCTTGTTTACTATAAATTAAGAATAATATATCATTAAAAAAACATTAATAAGATCATTTATATAAGAAATCTTATAAAAGTTTACATTGCCCTTACCAAAAATGAATCTTTTCTTCTACTTTCAACAAACTGTCTTCATGTGTCTTCATCTATGAAAGGATATATACTACATGGATTATCATGACTTCTATGACCAAAAATGAAGTTAGATGAGAGGGTTGATTTGAAATCCCTCCATCTCCTAGCATATATTGATAATAATTTCTTCATGACTCCTCCGGTGTCAGGAATATCAAATGTCATCTGATAAAGAAGTGGTTAAACATATTATATATACTAGAAACATTTAATGAATAGGAAAATAATAGAAAAAGATCATACCAAAATCATCTCCCATAACTATGAGATTATCGCTTTGTCCACACTTCTCCAGTCATCATACAAAATGCTTACTTTACTTTTACCCTGAGTTTATACAAAACTCTTAAAATATTTTGCATTTGGACCTCTAGGAATATCATTCTCATCAAACTCAATGAGTATCATCTGATCCTACGCACAGGCAAGTGATAATTTTGGTAAACGTTTATACCCATGTTTACCAACTCTTGAACTCTTTGTCATAATGGGAGCACATGAGAAAGATTGGGGAACATCAAGAAGAGCATGTGAATGTTCCTCCCCAGAGGTATGACCAATATGATCATCTCTAGAATCATGTGGTTGATCAACTAATTGATCTGTCATTATCTTTCAAATCAAAAAAATAGACATTAGCTCACAAATATACAAATTAAAATATTACAATACTAATGTAAACAGAAAATAGAAAATTCTACTAAGTTACATAATAGTAAACATGGTTAATATTGTAAGCATGTTAAACAATGGTAAAGATGGTAAAGATGGTAAAGATGGTAAAGATGGTAAAGAAGGTAAACATGGTAAACATGTTAAACCTTGTAAACATGGTAAACATGGTAAAGTAATTTTCATTGAAAAAAAATAATAGATATATAATTTATGTAATGGTAAACATGATAAAGTAAACTAAATAAAATTAAAACAAACAAAAATGTATAATTATTTGTTTTAATACATGTTTTAATAAAGAAAAAACTTACAATATCTAACATTTTATGAAAATAATAAATGTAAAAAATAAATAAACAAATTTTACCTGTAATTTTAGGAATGTACAAATGGATTGTTTTCCCAAATTCCTTCATTGTGATCGTTCCTTATGGAACAAACCATGTCTTCAACATGCTCATCATTATGTTCTGTTAATCTTTCCATGGAAGTAGGGATCTCACATAAATCAGCATCTTCATCAAGTTCATCCTCACCAACATATTGTTTTTTTCCTTGTAAAACAACATCCCACTGCATATCTGATTGATCAACTATATAGAAAATTTGTTTTTCATGTGTTTCCATTATAAAAGAATTAGTTGTGTCTTCCAATCTATTCAGATTAACAACTATCATTCCAAATTCATCATGTCTGACACTGTTGTTACTGATAAACCATTTACAGTTAAAAACATGAACTTTAATTTTAAATTAATCAACCTCCCATATTTCTTCAATCACTCCATAATATTCACTTGATGCAGAAATTGGGTTTTTGTATTTAGCACTCGAAAAATGCATTGCTTCTACAAACACCAATACACCACTATTCTAAACTACACTTTTGTTGTGCTGAGCTTTCATATGAAATTTATAGCCATTAATGTCATAATCGGACCATGTTATCACATTTAAATATAGACCACCCACTACCCATTTTAATGTCTCTGATACATCTAATCTACCAAACAAGGTATTTTTAAACGATGACAAAAAAAAATTTGTTGTGCTCATTCAAAATCCACATTTCTTTCTTCTTTGGATGACATTGTTTCAACTAATTAATATGCAATGTGAGATACGGTTGAGAATCAGCTATGTTATTCAAGATGTATAATTATAACTTCTTCATCTGTTCAGCTTACAACGATTTGACTTTCAAGCCACGAATCCCCTATCCCTCATTATTAACTCATTCATGGCGAGATGAAGGCAAACCTATGTGTTGCACCACAGCCAAGTAGCTCGTACAAAACTTTGCAACCTCCTCATAAATATAATTTTCAATAATGGAGGGTTCAGGTCGATATGGATTCTTAACATACCCCTTCAATTATTCATATACCTTTCAAAAGGATACATCCAATGAAGATATACAGGTCCACAAATCTTTATTTCTCGAACCAGATGAATCATTAAATGCACCATTATATCAAAAAAAGTTGGAAGAAAATACATTTCCAATTGACAAAGTATACAAATTGTATCCTTTTCCAAAATGTTCAAAGCATTCACATCAATCACCTTATTAAAAATTGAATTGAAAAAATAACACAACTTCATTATAGTCTTTATGACACAGATGGTCAATATTCCACGCAATGAAACTGGTAGAAGTTGTTGCATCATGACGTGACAATCATGAGATTTCATACCTATCAACTTCAAGTCCTTCAATGTGACAAAAAAATTTACATTTTAAGAATAAACTTGAGGCCCTTTGATATCATGAAGGCACTAACAAAATCTAATTTTCTACCTCTTGGTTAATGTATGACAAGCCAGGGGAAGAAATGTTCATCTTCCATTAGGAGTGGGAGCTAACTCCAAATGTATTCCCATTGATAGTAAGTCAAATCTTGCATTCAAACCATATTTTTCCTTTCCTTTAATATCTAACAATGTTCTAATCAAACTATCACAAATATTCTTCTCCACATGCATGACATCAATATTATGTTTAACTTCATGATATCTCCAATATGGTAGCTCAAAAAATATTGACCTTTTATTCCAAATATATCTATCATTACCAGATTTATGTGTCTTTCCCAACATCACATCAAGGTTTTCCACCCTCTCAAAATACAGATCAAGGGATAATGGTTTTTGAGTAATATAAAATTCTTGTGATCCATTGAATGCCTTTTTTAGTCTTCTATATGAGTTATCCATAGGCAAAAACTTTTGATGACCCATGTACACTGTTTTCCTTCCATGATGAAATTGACAATATGAAGTCTGTTGTTTGCCAATTGAACATGCTTTATGCCCTTTAACACTAAATCCAAACAAATTTCCATATGATGGGAAGTCATTTATAGTGAACATAAGCATTACATGAAGTTGAAAATATTCCATTTTTTAAGAATCATACACCCTAATACCATCCTCCCATAAAATTTTCAAATCATCAATCAACGGTGATAAGAAAACATCAATATCATTGTCGGGTTGCTTCAGACCAGAGATCATTATACTCAACATGACATATTTACACTTCATACAAACTTTAGGAGAGAGGTTGTAAATTACCAATAAAACAGGCCATGAACTATGTGTGCTACTGAGGGTTCGGTATGGATTCATTCCATCTGTGCACAATCCTAGTCTGAGATTTCTAATTTCATTTCCAAATGTAGGATACTGCTCATCAATTTTCTTCCATTGTGGACAATCAGATGGATGATGTATTTTTTCATCACATATCCCTCATCAGCATGCTATATTAACCTTTTTGCATCATGTGAATTAGCAAATAAACGTTTGAAACGATGAATTATAGGAAGATACCAAAATACCTTTTAAGGGATCTTTGTAATCTCTACATCAGTCTGTGATTTTTCTTTCACCTTATACCGTGATGTCCCACATTTAGGACACTCTAAAAGAAATTCATATTCCTTCCTATATATCATACAGTCATTCAGTCAGGTATGTATTTTCTTGTATCCCAATCCCATTGGGTATAATATTTTCTTGTCATTATAATGCGAATCTGGAAGATTGTTATCTTTTAGAAGAATGTATTTCATCAATTGTAGAAACTATGTAAAACTTCTGTCACTCCATCCATGTTTCACCTTTAGGTTAATAAACTTTAACACCGCTAACAAAACCATAAAATCTATACAACCAGGATACAATGGTTTTTCAGCATCACCATATAGACGTGCAACTGTCAGTTCTATCTCAATATTTTATGTTGCAATATTGTGAATCATTTCTTCAATTCAATTGGAGTTACCATCTTACAAATCATCATCATCAGTAGATCTGAAATTCTATCCAGTTTCACCATGCCAAATCCAAGGGTTGTAACTCAGATTAAAACCATGACAAATCATATGATCTTTTATCTCTCTACTTTTCAACTTCTTCATATTCAAACATTTCAGGCATGGACATAAAAAATGTCGCTACTTGGAACATTTCGTTTAGAAAATTCCAAAAAGGCATCAACACCTTCCTCATATTCATTGCTCATTCGATGTTCCATAATCCAACTTTGACTCATTATTACCTATAAAAAACATAAAAATTATACATCTTTTTAAGATAAGACAAATATATGTTTATATGAAAAATATCATAATTTGAATGTAAAACAATTTTGAAATATAAAACAAATCTATGCGTATTTAAAAAAATATGCTTGAAAATGATTTTAAAAAGAAAATATAGTTAGATATTACAGTTTTAAATTCATCTTGGATCCTTTCTTCTTAAGGTTCACAAAGAATACATCCTGGTGAAACTGATACCAAATTCACCCTTCTGTAAAAAAGAAATATGAAGTATAAATATTAAAATATGTATACATTCACTACTGAAAATTACATAGATCATAATGATTTGAAACATCTGGACATCCCCCCACCCCTCTGGATAGCCCCCCACCCCCTGGACACCACCCCCACCACCTTGGACACCACCCCCACCCCCTGGACACCCCTACCCCCTTGGACAACACCGCCACCCCTTGGACACCACCCCCACCCCCTTGGACACCACCCCCACCCCCTTGGACACTCCATAGACACCACCACCTCCTTGGACAACCCCCCACCCCCTTGGACACCCCATGGACACCACCACCACCTTGGACAGCCCCCTCCCCCTCTAGAAAGCCCCCCCACCCCCTGGACATCCCCCCACCCCTCTAGACACCCCCACCCCCTTGGACACCCCCACCCCTCCTGGACACCACCCCCCACCTCCTACCCCCTTGGACACCCCCCTGGACACACCCCAACCACCTGAATACCCCCACCCCCTTGGACACCACCCCCCATCCCCTTGTACACCCCCTGGACACCACCACCCCCTTGGACAGCCCCCCCCCCACCCCTCTGGACAGCCCCCACCCCCTGGACAGCCCCCCACCCCTCTAGACACCCCCACCCCCTTGGACACCCCCACCCCTCCTAATAACCCTAGAACACATCGATTACTATAAAACCATAAATTTAAAAATGACCAAACATCCCTAATAATAGAAGGAATGAAGGATAAGAAGAAGTGGACGAAGAAGAAAAAAAGAAACAAAGAAGAAAAAAAGGAACAAGGAATAAGTAAATTATTTAAGGAAATTCCATGGAATCTAAAAAAACCATGGGGCCTCCAATGGTTGATAAAAAATTGGATAAATGGAGTAAACCTGAGAATCAAATCAAATTTAAAATAAAAAATCGAATGAAGAAAATCACAATGTAAATCCTATCATCATGGCACAATGGGGTTAGGATAACTGTGCATATTTGAAAACCATGACATGGTCTCCCCCATAACCCATAATTTTCTCATAGTCAATGACTGGTCAAAATATATATAACCAAATAGAATCATATTGCAACACCCATCATCTTTTCATAATTCTTGAATCCCTAAAAATCATAGTGCAAACCTCAAACATAGACTGTACTGACCCCATTGGACACCACCCCCACCCCCTTAAACAAAACTAATAAATTATAGCCTAATATGCATGAAAAAATACAATCATCATGTCATAATCTCACAACCCATGATGAAATAGTCAATCCCAACTGACTCGTATCCCCCACCTCCTTGGACACCACCCCCACCCCCTTGGACACCCCCTGGACACTAAAACCCCCTTCACCCCCCCCCCCACCCCATCCCCTGGACACCACCCCCCACCCCCTTGGACACCCCCTGAACACCACCACCCCCTTAGACAGCCCCCCAACCCCTCCGGACAGCCCCCCCTGGAAACCACCCCCACCCCCTTGGACACCCCCTGAACACCACCACCCCCTTAGACAGCCCCCCAACCCCTCTGGACATCCCCTCCACCCCCTGGATAGCCCCCACCCTTCTAGACACCCCCCCCCCACCCCCTTGGACACCCCCACCCCTCCTGGACACCACCCACACCCCCTACCCCCTTGGACACCCCCAACCCTCTGGACACCCCCTGGACAACCCCCCAAACCCTCTGGATAGTCCCCCACCCCCTTGAATAGCCCCCCCCCCCCCCCACCCACCCACTCCCCCCCCCTTGGACATCCCCCCCCCCCCCACCCCCTTCGACACCCCTACCCCCTTGGACCCCCCCCCCCACACACACACCCCTAGACTGCCCCCCCTCCATGGACACCCTGGACACCCCCAACCCTCTCGAAAGCCCCCTAAACCCTCTGGATAGCCCCCCACCCCCCTTGGACAACCCCTGCACCCCCCTGGACACCACCCCCACCCCCTTTGACATCCCCCGCACCCCCTTGGACACCCACAACCCCCTTGGACAGCCCCCACACCCCCTGGACACTACCCCCCCACCCCCTTTGACACCCCCTGGACACCCCCACCCCACTGGACAGCCCACCCAACTCCCTGGACACCCCCACCAACTTGCACACCCCCCTGGAAACCCCCTGTACGCGCACACACACACGATAGAACGCAAAAAAGTCAAAAACTTGCATGATATCACTTCCATAGGTTTATTTTACCAGAAAATAATTTAGCATGGTATAGATGAACGCTATGAAAATTACCATGATAGCAAGAACAAAGAAAAATAACATCTCAAAAAATTAGTTTAGGGCATCGTGGAAAATAAAAACTGAAAAGGAGTCATGTGAGGCTTACTTGAGTGTTGTGAGTTGACCTGATAGATCTGAGGATAATAAATATGAAGAATGATGTTGGTAAAATGAGGCTGGAGGGCATGACTTCGACGAATCATTTCTAGGTTTTCCACGCGAGAGAGAGGAGTCGTTGGTCGCCCGATCAAAGAAAACGGAATGACTGGATACGAGGTGCGATAAATCATTTAAAAGATTTAGCACATCAGTTATTTAATAACCGACGTGGTAAACTATTTTTTTAATGTTTATAATTTTATTTATTTAATAAATGACATAGAAAACAATTTATCACGTCGTTTATAAAATAACCGACATGATTTATGTCTCTTTATACCGACATGATAAATTTCTGTGATTAGATTTATCATGTCGGCTTTTTTATAAACGACATGGTAAAGTGCCTAGCTTTCCTTTATCACATCGGTTATTTTATAACCGACGTGATAAAGCACACCAAATTCTATTTTTACATCGGTTATACAATAACCGACGTAAAAAATCTAATCTCTGTATATTTTATGTTGGTTATAAAATAACTGATGTGAAAAATTCCGACGTGTTAAATGTTTTTTCCACTAGTGATATTTTTTACTTATAGCATGATTCATGGTGGAAAAGGTAGAAATAGTGATGAGATTATGATACATGAAGGAAACTATACATTCTGTGAAAATCCTAACTACACAGTATATGCTGGGATGAACAAACACCATGTATTTCATTGGCCATAGTGGCTAGGGTTTTTTGGTGATTTAAATATCAAACACTATGTGGGATCCCCACATTCCATATGACTTGGTGTTGGAAGCCCAGAGTGTACTCTAGTAGTACACAGACATGGACATGGATAGGAAAACTTTGTGTATTGGAACATGGCCGATGCACATGGGCACGACCAAATTCACATGGACAAGCCCCAGGTGATCAAGACACATTGTGTAGTACCCTTACATGTTTTTTAGTACCCTTACATGTTGTGTATTACAACGTGGTTAGTGATCCATATGATAGAGAGGACATGGCCAGTGAGAAGATCGGGGTTACACTTCATGTGTACCCCTTACACATTGTGTACTTCCCTCTAAAACTTATACCTCTCGTATCTCCTTCGTTTGGACTCATATTTTGTCCTATGAGTAGCCTATCCTGAGTATTTTTTTCATGTAGAACATGATGGTGGACTTATTAGTGTATTTTTATGTACTATGTTAGATTTTCCAAGCATGATGCTTCATTATGCGGTGCTCAATGATAGTAGTGATCGGGCATGATCATCAGTGAGTGTAACCCTCCTATTACATCAGGGTATGAGTCCTCTATCCACAAATTGTAACCCTCTTTATGTATCAATTCATGGGTCCTCTACCTACAAAGTGTTACTACACTAATGGAATATGGTGTGGTTCCTCTATCTATTACCAGAGTGGAACCCTCCTGTTGTGTCAAGGCATGGATCCTCTATCCACGTAGTGGAACCCTTCTATTATATCAGGGAATGGGTCCTCTATCCATATCATGAAACCCACCTATTGTATCAGGTTATGGGTCCTCTATCCATATAGTTTAACCCTATTTTTGTATCATGGCATGGGTCCTCTATCCATAGAGTGGAACCCTCATGTTATAGCAGGGCATGGATCCTTTATCCATATAGTGGAACCCTCTAATTTTATCAGGGAATGGGTCCTCCTTATATTGAGTTGATCCCTCCTATTGTACTAGGGTATGGGTCCTCTGTCTAGAGATTGTAACACCTCAATTGTGCGGCATAGTGGTGAGGTGTGGCTCCACAAGGTTACTCTTCAGATAGATATGTGAGATGTTGGGAATTGTTGATGGACCATTGGAACTATTGTCAAAGTCTTTTAATGGGTTCTTCTATGAGATAGAGATACCCTTTCTCTCTCACCTGTGTTTATTTTATGTGAAAATATCTTTTTTTTTGTTCTATTTCTCTCTTGTTATGGGTTGAGCTGTCTACTTTTATCATGTCTCCTATTGTTCCCCCTTCAGATTTCAGGTAATTCTACTCAGTATGTATATACTCACCCTTTCATGATATTTTACCGTATGTTTCATGTCTTATGAAGATGAAGGATTGGTCAGCGGTGATTACATGGGATCATAGGGGATACTCGGGTGCATTTAACTACATATGATGGTCGGGGCTTGGATATCTAGAGATGATCTCTCTCAGCATTTACTTTTATAGTTATTTTTAGGCTGGTACATATTTTATGGTTGGTAATTTATTTTTTCATTTTGGTTTACACATTCATACTCTTTTGTATTACCTGGATATTATCACATGCATGGTTTTAACTCTAGATGTTATTGTATTTTCTTTTTTTATTCCTCTACGCTTCTATATATAGATGGTTGGGTGCGTGCATAAAGTTACATTAGAAAAATTAATCCCATGTTATTTATGACTTTTGGAACTTTTCAATAGCCCCAAGCCTATATAGGCAGGCTTGGGGTAGTTGCGGCTCGGCCTTTCACCGACTAGGCAGGCCCCAGTGCATCGAGTCCAAGATCACTATTTAGGAAGGTAGATTTTATATTCATTCGGTATATTTTGTAATTATTTTAGCTTCCACTACAAATAAAATCTAAATGGTCTCAATAATTTCTATTACTTCAAAGGTTTATTCAAATTAAAATCCTTCCATCTAATAATTTCCTTTGTAAATGAGACTTTCCATATTCCTTGTGAAATCACCTTTCTTATTCAGTTTATTTATGAAAACTCACTTGGTACCAAATATGTTCTTATCTTTTAGTCTTAGAACCAGCTCCAAAGTGGATTTATTCTCAATATGATCAAGTTCCTCATTCATTTCATCAATAAATTATTCATGATCAGATACCTTAGAAATAGTTTGAGTTTCAACTTGAGAGAGAATAGCATTTTAGTAATCAATTCCTAACCTTATTCTAGTTTGGATATGTGCATCTTGTCAGATAATAATATTGTCTAAGTAAATATGATTATTTAATTTTGGGTGCCTCTATCTATGATTTTTAGTAACTTCTTCATCAAAGGTCTCATTTGAATCAATATAAACCACAACCAGCTCATTTTCATCTTGCTCAATAATTTATTTTTCATAACTCTTCATATTTCCAACTCCAACAGTTTCATCTTTAGGCTTTATAAACACATATTTTTTATTCCAATTGTTAATAATTTTTACATATAAACATTATACCAGTTTTTTTATTTTTAATCCAATATTTTCAACCACTACCATTAGAAAGATATCCCATCAATATCCCTTTTTCACCTTTTTCTTCAAACTTACCTATATTTCTATTCTTTATCTTCATGTAACAAGGTCTTATATATACTTTTAAGTATTTGATAGTTATTTTTTAATTATACCACATATTATACGGTTTATTCTGAGTTTTAAGTCTCAACAAGAACCTATTATGAATGTTCATATCTATTTAAATAACTTATCTTCAATAAAACATTGATAATTTGTTTTCAACAATTATAGTTCTATCCATCTCTATAATGATTCTATTTTTTCTCTCAACCACACAATTTTTTAGGGGTATGGTGTGATATATTGATATTGTATCCCATGATTTTCTAGATACATCTCAAAAGAATTTTATTTTCATTCCTTTTCATTATCAGACCTCACCTTATTTATATACATATCAAACTCCTTTTCAATTTTTCTTCTAAAGATTTTAAACATTTGAAAATACTTTGATTTATTCTTCATAAATATACATTGGTCATTTGGTTGTTTTTATCAATGAATGTAATAAAATAAAGATCACCCTTGGGTTGGATTGTTTCTCATAGGACAACATATTTTTGAAAATATGAGTTTTAATGGTCTGGTGGACTTAATTTCAACTTTTTTGTGTGTCCCTTGCATCATATTCTCCTTTTGGAATTTTTCAAAAACAAATTATTTTTCCCTTTTTATTTTGGGAATTTCTCTCACTACTTCATGATTATAAATATTACTCATGCTCTTTTTAACTAGATAGTTAAGTATTTTATATAATATGTTGTTTTTATCCTTGGTACTCAAGTAACATGAGTTGGATGGACCACCAATTTGAAAAAAGTTTCCAATTATTATTTCACCTCATGTAGTAACTCTTAAATCCTTGTAACTTTTTATGATGCATGATTTCTTTTGAAAAACAACTTCATTTACTTCATCACACAATTGCATAACACTAAGTTTATTGTGTTTTATCCCTCACACAAATAACACATTTTTTATTTGAGTCATTTTAACTAAACCTCCACAGTTCTAACACCTTTAATTATCAAGTAACTATCATTGTCAAATTTCACTTCTCCACCTTCATGATCTTATATATTTTTTAAGATTTTGGTGTCTTTTGTCATGTGTGGAAAACACTCACAATCAAGGATCCATGGTCTTCCTCTATTTTTTTCCTTCAATGCCACTCCACTTTGAATGAATTATATTTATAATTATTATTTTGTACTTATTTCCCCCTTTATCTATATAATAAGTGTATAAGGATATTTTTCATACACTCATCACAATAAATTGGTTTCTCACATATTCTACAAACTTCTTTAAAACATTCAAACATGTTTTGGGTAGTCAAACTTGAGATACTTTTATTCACAACATTCTTCTTCTTTAAAGATTAATCCATTTTAATTTCATATTTTATCCCCTTGGTTCATGTATTCTTCTATGTAGGAAAATGTTTTACCAAAAATTGTAGGCTTTATGGATAAAAATTCAATATAATCAACTATATACACCGAATATGAATCTTCAGTTATAGTTTTTGTTCTATCTAGAAAATTGTATCCATGTTCTTTCCTTTTCTATCTAGATATACCCCGATCTAGATTATTTTTCATGAAGGTTGATTTTTATTACATTCTTCTCAATTCCTTATATGTAGAATAGTGTATATAATAATCTTTTCTACCCTAAACTTGTGCAGATTTTGAGTTATGACCAACATTGTTAGTCAAAATAGATTTAATTTTTAATGAAAATTTAGGTATAGTTTTAACCTGATTTGATATGATAGAAATATCAACTATTATAGATGATATTCCTTGAATTAAATGGATTTTTTTATTTCCTATTTCACCCTTTTTAACTCATGTTCATATGTAATAAGTTTTGATTCTATCTTTCTTATTTTTTCTTCTTTAAACATAATATTTTCTTCAAGTTCATTTTGATATTATCTTGCTCATAATCCTTAAACTTTAATTTTTTGAGTTCTTAAATGTTTTTAGCCTCTATTTTAAGTGATTAATAATTTATTTCAATTTTATTCCCATTAACCTTTTTTAGAACTTTAATATCCTTATTGAGATTTATGTTTTTCTCAAGACATTACTCTAATTATGATCTAAGCATATTATACATGTATTTTTCTTCATCACCTTCATCATAAATATTTGAGGAACTTCCAGACTTCTCCACATTTTTTATAAATTTAGGGATTTTATCAAGTGCTTTATCCTCTTTTTTTCTACTAGAGTAGGTATACTATTTTTCCAATTTTCTCATCAAATTTGTTCTTTTACTTCTTTGGAATATTTTCTTACTATCACAAGAATTATTCACTATTTTTTAGTTATTTTACGATTTTTTATTATGATATTTTTCATATTTATCATTCACTTCAAATTCATAATTCTTAGTCTTTAGATAGTTGACACCAAAGTGTCCAATGCCTCTACATTTTGAGTAGTTCAAGTCCAGTTTCCCCTTATATTTATCCTTTCCTTTCCTAAAATTTCTAAAGATAAGAGACATGATTCTCCTGATATCATTATCAATATCATTATTATCAAACTCACTAGATTCTTAGGATTTTTTTTATTTCAACTTGATCTTTATCTTGACTTCAAAATCCATCTATTCTTTCAACTTCTTTTTAAATACTAGTGTTTTTTATCATTTTATAAGAAATTGAGATATTGTGTAGCGTGTAAAGTGAAATATCCACCCTATTTTCTAGAGTATAAATTTTTGGATCAAATCAGTCATAGACATTCTCCATATATTTCTTCATAATAACAAAATCATCCAATTTTTCACCAAAGCCTCTTATTTTTTTCATAGTCTCATTAACTCTAGTGAAGCAGTCATCAATGGTTTCTTCCTCAATCATCATTATATCTTAAAATTTTATTCTCAAAATATATATCTTCTTATATTTTACTTTAACATTTCCTTAATAACAACTTTCAAGTTCATCACATACTTCTTTAGTGGTTTGTAGTCACATACCTTTTTTAAACACTTTTTCATAAAGAGGCATAATAATGGAATTACTAGACTTACCATAAACTTAAATATTTCTTTTATCAAAAAAATATGGTCACCACTTCGAATAGGTGTAAATACCACTATATCTACATCAAAATTTTCAAAAATAATAGATAGTAAATATGATAGCATTCAATTTTTACAACCATGGAAATTATTTCCATAAAATGTGGGCACTCCGTTATTCACAGAGTTGATATAATTCATCTTTCTACACATATAAAGAATATAAAAAAGGGAAACTTAGTATTTGATACAAATTGTAAGTCTTAGTGGATTGAATGGATATACTAAGAGGGGTTGAATCAGTATATCCTACCTTTTAGGATTTCATTTTTTTCCTTAAAAACTAACCCCAATTACCGATTAGAATTTGATTATCTAACTTAAATAATTTTACTCAAACATGAATGAAAATTCATAAAATAAATAGAACATGAAACATAATGATTTTAATAAGGTTATACCTTAATGTGAGATCCTACTCCTTATTGCAGCCAGTTTTTATCCCATCCTATATATTTTTCACTAAAATCTTGTTATCAATTAAAATTTATTGAGTCAAGTATCATTATGTAAACCATGATTCCCAAAACATTAAATCCCTCTTGAATATTTCACTATCTCTCAATAGTTATAATAAAAAACCACCACTTGATAATGATCTCTAATAAGTTCAGGTTTCTTCAGAAACTAATATCTGATATTCTTCTTTAAGACGATAAATATTCTGAAAGTCTACTTCTCAATTTTTCAAGAACTATGACTCTATAAGAAAAGCAATTAAATATGAATGGTGATTAATTTCCTACTCATGTAATACAGGTCCTTTAAGATCTTATTCTTCTCAATCACTGAATTCTTGGGCTCACATATTTTCAAAAATCTATAGCCTTCTCAATTTAGTTTCAACTCCTTCTTGGCTCCTTTTATTCTTTATTTTACTCAATCACCATACTTTTCTTGATGTACTAATAATAATATCTCTTTGAAAAATAAATTTTCTTATTTAGGAAGCTATATTTATTTTTAATTTCATCTCATATATACCTGAATTGGTAAGTTATTATATGTCTCAATCCTTTTAAAAATAAATCATCAACATGAATAACCCATTTTTATCATGAATGATTTTTCATGCATATCTCACCAAGTATCTCCATGTATTATAGATTCTTATGTCATTTTAATGTTACTTTCAAAAATAAACCTTTTATAAGATATATAATATCCTTTAAGAACTTATAAAATTGATATCTTATTTGAAAATACATAATAAATGTATTTTTGAATCCCACAAATTCCCAGTAGTGGTTTTCTTTTTATGGTTTTAATTAGATCATATTCATCTTATATTTTCCAAACATACTCACAACTTAATAGAAGTTATTAATTATATAGAAACAAAATATATCTCATCCTATTGAGAAAATTGGACTTCCAAAAAAATCATTTTGTATCACAACTAGATAATCATGTGATTTAGGAGTTGAATAACAACAAAGAATCATCCCATTGATATCTATATTATTCTTGAAAACATATCAGAATCATTTAAGTTCTTTATCATAAATTTTTTTTCATGGTTGACCCTATTATTTATGATAAATGAATCATGGATTATTTCTTTTACTTGAATAAAAATTTAATTATGATGTTTTAAACACTTAATTTTGTCTTTGGCATCATCTGGTTTTAATTCCCTAAAAAACTTCATCTTGGACATTTCTAGAATTTCATAAAGTGTTGTATCTTATAGAAAAATGATACCTTATGAAAATATATCTTATAAAAATGTCTCATGCATGATTAATAGGTATTATATGCATTCTAGTTTCTTAATCATTCCTTATCTTATGAACTTTTTATCTTATGTAGGCCATATCTCTTCTGTGGCCTTCAAATCTTACACACTTTCTATCATAAGTGCTAGCTAGGTATCTTATGAGAGTTCTTTCATACGTACTGGAAGAGTATTATGTAAATAATTCTTTATTATGTAAAAATAATATATTATGCAATTATGGATATCTTATGAAATGGATTCTAACTTATGAAAAACAACATATGATACAAAACACACATGTCTTACAAATATTAGATTTATCAACTCAAACTCATTTCATCCATTATAGGTTCACCTAAGACCTTCTAAAAAACATTCTAACTTGGTCTAGAAACATATTAGTATCCATTAATGGTTTTTAGATATGGTTGAGAACAAATAAAACCCCCTTCAATAAGCCTATAAATAACTTTAACTTAGTTATATGGTTCCATTATAAATAAATTAATGGAAGTTTTTTTACTTAATATTTACTTAATTGATTGTTTTTATTATGTGTAAATTTCATTATTTTATCCTTCAAGTGACTTTTTAATATTATGTGGATTTGACATAACTAATTAATCATGTATTTGATAAAATGATTTATGTTAAATCAATTTATTTTACTTTATCTTGCATATCTTGTTATATTATTTTATGTGATCATGTTTAACATCATATAAACATGTATCCACATAAATTAATAACCACTCACTTGAAAAAATAAAATAAAAAAATTAACTTGATCATGATCTTTATAATGGTTTATTTATCGAGTGGATGATAAATCAACCTATAAACCTATGGGGACTTCATGATCCATTCTTTGCTTGAGTTACAACATTACACCATTAACCATTATATCTTATTTATTGGTTTTATATTGTATTAGGTTTTGAACAACCTACTCCCATTAGAACTCTATCCTTTACCAATTTTACCCACAAGAAGGTGAGGGGAACCATGTGTATAGTATATATAAAATAAATCATGGGCATGTAAGTCCTATATAATAAATATAAGAGATATAGAACACAGGACATCATATTAAATTTAATAAAACTTTATCACATATAAAAAACCATGCAATAATATTAAATTAAAAATAAATCCAATACATACATTGGTAGGTTAAACTCATGATCAGTCACATACATGAAATGACATTTCATTCACACATGCTAGCATACATTCGAAATCACCCTTTTAATTAAGATAAATTTATATTAAATTAATTAGTAATAGTCTTATTATTTAATTAATTCATTATCTTAATTATTAATTCAAGGATTTATAGAGATACATAATATTCTCATCCACTATAATTTTTAAATAAATTAAATTAATTAATTTTATTTAAAATTACTTAAGTACACAGATTTACTTTGAGGAAACATGGCATGTATGTATCCAAACTACTTGTCATCTAGAATGAATATTGTCATAAACTATAAACTCACATAGAATTTAGAATACACGTAATGAAATGTAATTACATTAAGTGTACTTTTAATTTATGACTCGTATACATAGGCTAATTTGTGTGGCGTGTACCGATTTTAATGCATGTAGAGTACACAATGTGTAATGACCATACTCGGTGTGTAGTTTTGAATTAAACATAAAAATTAATTAAGAAATTAATATTCTTTAAACCATATCACAAATCATTTACTATCAATTTATGACACATAGTCCTGTGTTAATTTGGTTTAATGGTGCAATTCATTTTATTTATGGCATAAATTAATTATGATATGTTCTATTTGGAATGAAATATACTCCACATAAATAAGAACGTATTACACGATGTGTATATCCTATTACATTTCATGTCTCTCTTTCTATAGTTTTCTAGAATACACACATAGGGACTTGAGGTGTAAGTATACATTTATGGGTTACACGGAATGTACGCCAAATATATTCCATGTAATTCCATCTAATTTGTGTTTCTCAACTTTATGCCCTTATAAGGAATGTAATAAATGATCAACATGTATTTTACCACATGATTTTCTAACTATCTGGGATTATACAGTGTGTACACTAGATACAAAGCATGTAGTCCCTAAAAATATGCATCAGCTGGTCTGGTCAACATGCATCATATAAACACACTACGTGATCCTCCATATGACCAGTCATGTTTTCCAATGTTGTGTCCTGGTGTGGTGAATATGGGTACATGGCATGTAGTTTGGTTACATGTTATGTAGTCCCATGTTATTTATCCAGAGTCCCTAGAACCTCTGGATGGGTTTTTTGGATGGGATTCATGTGTTATTTATCTATTCTTCATTATATAAAGGTGAATGAAGAAGATATCTTGACTTTCAGATTAAAAAATGAATAAAATGGAAATGAAAAAATACCAAAAAAATGTATAAATTGATCAATAGTTGATAAATAATTATAAATATGAATGTGATCTCTCATATTCCACTTGAGAATTTTGAGCATAGAAGAGGCATCGTTCAGGCACATTCCCAACTTGTATTTTGTCGAATTCAATGAATAATCCACAAGAAAATGATTAAAAATCATCATGAAAAATGAATATTCTCAAAGAAAAAATACAAAGAATCCTGGAACCAAGAAAAGGGGATATTTCATGTTAAATTTATAATAAATTTAATACCATGAATTAACTCATTCTTAGTATTATTTCTTCAATGAAGATATTGATCATTTGAACCCTTATTTGAGTTTCACCATTTTTTACTAAGAGGATCTAAAATAGAATCCCTCTAGCCATGATCTAAACACAATCCTCAATCTTTGAATGATGTCAATGGAACTTCATGTGATTGCATGGATAATCTGAAAGTCTTACATCATTCATATGGATCGCAATATAATCCTTTGGTTTTGAGGATTGTCTCTCTTGTTCTCCTAGACTTCAGAGGGAGGGAAGGATGTGGAATAAATCTTTCAGTCGTGAGAGAAATCCTAGAGGTGTTATTTATAAAGATAATTCTCTAGGAAGGAGAATTATTATACATAAATTTTTTCTCTAAAATTATATAATATGGGAATATATAAGCTAGGTTTTTAATATTAATAATTTCATAAAGTCCCTTAATCAAAAATTAAACCTAATTTATTCCTCATGCTGATAATAATAATATTATTATTATATAATGGTGTGTGTCATCTTGCACAAATAAATATCATTTTATAAAATAAATAATTTCATTTTTATTTAAATGATATTTATCGTTACATCATTTATATTACTGGACACTTAACTCAGCTTATCCACCTTCCTCGGCATTTAACAAACCTCAAATAATAAATGTTATTCTTTCAATAAAAAAAATAAATATTATATTCAAGGTCTTTTGAATGAATATTTATTTTTATATTCACATAACTAAATAAATATTTATTTAATAATAAATATTATTTATTAATTTATGAATAAAACAAGAGATAAATAAATATTATATTCATCATTCTTGCAAATAAATATTTATTTAATATTAAAATCACATATAAATATAGTGACTAAATATGTTGGATCAGTAAATCATAAATAAATTTCATTCCTCAATATGGAGAATAACATTTCTAGAGATTATAAAATTTATAAAACAATTAATTCTTGACCTATTTATGGGTTTTTTGGTGAACTAAGATTTGGATTAAAATTCTAAGAGTTATAGAATATTTTTTGAAGTGTTTTGGGTGTGGTTCGAGGCCCTCGAGGTGGATTGGGTGCTCGGGTGAAGCTCGAGAGCTTCATATGCAAGTTAGACTTTTAAATATATTTTTGGACTGGTGCATAGTTTAGTGTTCATGGATTAATGAAAACCATTCATCCCATTGAGGATCAGGTCATTTTCAATTCACTTTTGTTCTTACATAGTTTGGTTATCATAGATTTCACATGATTAAGGTTGAATTGTGTGAATTCTAGAGAAAACTATGTGAGGTAAGTGGCTCTCAGGTCCAACGCACATGGATTACACATGGTTGTATAAAAACATTATGAGGAGTTTTAGAGGGTTTTCAGTTTTGTTTTTCATGGTTGTTGGGTGGTTAGTAAACTGTACAACCAAACAGTATGAGGGGTGTTGTCTTAGGAAGTTCCTGGAACATGATTGAAACATGGTTTGGAAAAATTTGTAGCTAAACTATACAGTGTACCTTATTTTTGTTAAAAATTGTGTATTTACCATTCCCCCCCATAGGATTTTAATTCCAAACCTTTGTTCTTCCTTCCTTGGGCATGTACAAACCAGGGGATCTCCCTCCCCCATTCTTCCTTTAACTCCCTTTGATCTTGGGATGTTCTTGGGTGCATTATTTTTATTTTCAAGGTTATATTCTTCCTCTCCTCTCCCCCTTATTCTTATCCCTTCCTTGAGGTTGATTTTGATGTCACCCACTTAGGGTTTCAGTTATGTTTCCATTGAATCATGGTGTAATCAGCCAATAATTAAGGGTCATTGATGGGTCTTGGTGAGAGGGTGTCCCGAGGTGGTGTCTACACATCTTCTCTTGTCATTTTGGTGTAGGTATGATGCATAGTATATTTTTATTAAATTTTCAATAAAATTGAAATGAATTTATGTGTAATTGAGCATCTCATGTTAGGTATTTTTCTATGCTTAGTGTTTGAGGTGCGTCGTGAGCTTTTTACAGCTAGTTAGTCATAGTTTTAGAGATTGAATGATCCATGGTTAGATTTCAAGATTTATAAATATTTTAATTTAATTAATTCATTCGTTATTGATTTTTTTAATTAATTTCATTTCATTTTATAGTGTGAGTTAGGTGTTTTGGTTAAGCTTTGGTGGTTACAACTAAACATAGGTTAGTGGGTTTTTTATTTCCCTTCCCTATAATTGCTGAATTGTTTTTAAATAGTTTTTGTCATGTTGATAGTTTCTTGAGGGTTTGGTGTCTAGTTTTCGAAAAAAAGGATTGGGTTCTGATGCTTTAAAGAGGATTTTTGTTTGGAAGCCCCCTTGTTCTTGGTTTTTATTTCAAAAACACACCTAGTTTGTGTGGAGGAGATGTATATAAGTGGTTAAGGGTAGGTTATTGGATTCAATCCTCATATTTGAACCATTATAGGGCTTGGTTATAGTCCCTTTTGAGTGTTTCTTCTCAAGTGGGACACAACGGTGAGGCTTGCGGGCTCTTAGGGTTCTCCTAGTTTTTATTTGGGTTAATCAATGATGGACAGGAGTTTCCCCTAAATGTTTTGGATTTATAATCCTCTAAGTGAGTTTTGTGAGTTTAATAGTTGATTTGATTTGCGATTCCATGATATTTACCTTGAGAAATCTCTTTAGGGGGATGTAGTTACGACCCATGTGAGGTTCATGGGTATTTTGGATGACTTGGAACAAGAGGTGACAAGCGGGTTTTTTAAGGATAATTAGATGATTCCTAGAAGGTGGTATTGACTAGTATCTTAGATGATATCAAAGTATAGTCTCTAGATGTTAGGAACAATTGCTCATGGTTTGAGTGGTTGAGGTTTTAGAATGCTCGATTGAGGTTTGGATTTTTTGTATCCTTCTGGATGGTTGACATCATGGGATAGAGAGTATATCCAAGTGCTGGTGATATGAGGTTGATAATGGTTTGAGGGACCCTTGAGGTTTACCTTATGAGTGAAGTGATTATCAGTGTTGGTTTTAGTACCAGAGAGTTTGGATGAGGTTTCTTATGAAAATCTTGGTCATAGGTTTACTTGTGTTAGAGTATCCCCTAGTAGGTTGTCCTATTCTCATTGAGGTTCAGATTACCACAGAGGGTGTCTCTTGAACTATTGACCTTGAGAGGGTTGTTGTTGGTTTTAGTGGTTTTGGATCTTGTGTTCGGGTGTTGGAAAACCCAGTTCTTGATGGTCTAGGCCAAGAATGTTGAGGTGTATCTTACTTAAGTTTTAGATGTAGGATACCTTTGGGATGTCACTGTACCAGTAATTATCCCTGAGATTTATTGGATACACTCCTTTATTGGTTGGATGGTGTAAGATTAGTATAGAGAGATAATGAAAAATCTAGATGCGTGAAACCCCCTTGAGTTTAGTATTAGTTATGTCTTGGGGATTAGGTATCATAAGGTGATAAGGTACTCACATAGTGGGTTATATTGGACTAGGTTAGTAATTAGTCTTGGATGGTCTCCATAGAAGCTTTGTATTTCTAGGTTGATATTATCCTAGTGAGTAATATAGAACTACTGATACAGAGATAGGTTCCTTGGTTGTGTCGACCTAGAGTTTCGTATCAATAGTTCAAGTCATGTTATTAGATTCCTAGAGCCCGGTATATGTAAATTTTTTCCTTGTATAGGGTTTGGAATATGTTCCTATTGATGTTCTAGAGGTATGGGGCTCCTCTTTGATCTAGCAATTGTGCGAGGAGACATGTGTTGTGGTGATCCACATTCTATAATTCATCTAATGTGAACTAGAGTGGGAGTATATTTACCTCAAGTGTTAAGATATATCCTCTAGTTAGTTGTTTTCGTTTTTGTTTGTACATTTTTTGTGTATGCCTGTTATTATTCATCTAGCCTATAAATATCACATGTTGCATACACTTGTTTTGATATCATATTATAGGTTCACCATTAGGGGGGTCCTATTGAGTTTTATTTCTCACCCTCTAGATGTGCATCTATGTGTATGTTCAAACCCATATATCTAATTTTAGGTGGAGTATAGGTTGTGATGTGTTTGGTATTGAGTCCTAGTGTTTCCTGGTCAATCAAAACTTCTCATGTAGAGTTTGATGATCGGGCTGGAGTATCTTGATAGTTAGAGACTAGGTATGAGGTCTAGCTTGAATTTAAAAGTTGATACTTTTGATTATTTTCTTTTCTTTTTTATTATTCTTGTATATGTGATTGGATTGATGGGTGACTGGTTGTATGTTCTAGCATGATTATGAGTCTGTATGATTTTATGTCATATCAAATTTTATTATAGAATACTTTTGTTTGATTTATTTATATATGCATACTAAGATGTTTATATTGTGGAAGTTTTTGTTAATTTCCACTTTTATGGCACTTTGTATGAGTTTATAGTCTCCCAATTGTATATTTTAAACCCCCTTCATTAGTTATCTACCTATTTATATGGGGATGTGTGCTTAAGGACTTATGGTGAGCTATGTTAGGTGACGTATCAGGTTTACCTTAGCTATTTCATTAAAAAAATAATATTAGAGCTATCCTATTTTCCTAATTTAGGGAGTTGGTATATAGGTGGATTAAGGGTGGGTTGAAGCCTGTGATGGACCTAAAATAGTGTATCTTGAAAACCTCTTCCAATTTAAATTCTAGGTTACTAGAGAGATGGGTCTTTGTTCTTGCTTTCTATTTTTATGGTTGTATAATTTCACTTAGTGTGATGCACTTGTATTTTTGGATTTATGATTTATGATTTTTTAGATCTTGGCCTGATGGAAAGAGGATTGTATTCATACATCATGGTAGGAATGTAATATTATCATGAAATTTTTCTATCAATATGTTATTTCACTAACAATATAGGTTTGGTTGTTTAAAGTTTCAGTAATGATCTATATGTTGTTGTTCCTTATAGCTCCTTGGTTTAATTCCACTCAATTGAACTGCATGTATTTTTTTATAATTATGGGTCATGTGTATATTTTGGTGAGGTTTTTTCAAGTGATGAATATATATTACCTTCATCTAGGGATGTCTGGAGACCCAAGTAGGTCATTATGGGCTATGGAGGCCCTGGTTATAACTCAATGAGGCCAAGGATTCTTGAGAGGATTTTGGATTGAGCTCAAGTTGTCTTGGTTTCAAGGTTGATGTTGAGAAAAAATCCCTCATGGTGGTGTTTTTGGGTTGATTGTTTTTATTTACAAGGTTTGAGGTTGTTGACAAAGGCTTTTTTTCAAAGAATTCATGGAGAGTTAGCATGAATGACTAAACTTGCAGAGTGCGAATGTTGAACTGAACTCACACAAGTGTGGATGTATAAACTGATCTCGCAATGTGATCATGTGTGGCACTCATAATTTCCTTTGTAACTCATGATGGATCACGCAAATCATTTGAAGAAAATAACACTAACAATCACAATATTAACTTGTGATCTCATGACGGGAATGTTTGAAAGCATGATTGTCTTTAAGTCTCATGATGGAATCTCACACAACACTCATGATTGCCTTTGGTTCATGTGATGGGATCTCACGTAGCACTCATTATTGTATTTGGATCTTGTGAAGGGATCTCACGCAGTTATCATGATTGTCTTTGGATCTCAAAAAGGGATATCACACAGTGCTCCTGATTGTTTTTATAGCTCGTACTATAATCTTATGCAAAGGGAGAACGGGACTCGCACAAAGTGTGAATGTGGACTAGAGACTTTCACAAAGCGTGAAAGTGAATGTAGACCAGGGACTCGTACAAAGAAAAAATATGCACTAGGGACTTGTGAAAAGCATGAATGCGGGCTTTCACCATGGTATAGTGCATTGATCGAATGTGAACTTGCACCTGGATCTCACAGATCACGTGATTCCCATGAGGTGGATGGTTTTCCATGATTTATAGAGTTAAGGAGGTAGATTTATGCCTATAAATACCCCCAAACCCGTCCTTAAACATTGAAGAAGTTATGATTAAATGATTGATCTGAAGCATTGTCTGGTAAGAAATATCATGGAGAGATCTCATAAAAGAGACTTTTGGAGAGATATTGAAAAGGATTATATTAGATTGACGTCGCATAAGTGTTTCACATGATATGAACAAGGTCTTACACAAAGCATGAAAGAGGTCTCGCACCAGGAACTTGTGCTCAGCATGAAATAGCACTCATGCAAGGGACTCACACTAGGATCTTGTGTCAGGGTCTCACGCTAAGGTCTCACACTGGGGTCTCATGCTAGGGTCTTGTGTTAGGATCTCACACAAGGAGTTACGCACCAGGCTCTCATGCAAGGGTATATTCTAGGATATCATGCAAGGGGTTACATAACAAGGCCTCACACATGGGTATCACATCAGAATCTTGCGCATGGATATGCACACCTATATTTCCATGTGAATAGTATCATTTTCATATATAAATTCTAAAGGATAAAAGGAAGATATAGGTTCTTCACCATTCAACAATACTTGCAGAAGGATTTTATTCATTGCTACATTCAAAGAAGTGAAAGGAAGACTTGTAATCTCTTAAAGATCTTTCCAAAGTGAAGGTGATTATTGTGTCTGCAGTAAAGAGTAGTCTATTCCAGTTGTATGGAAAGTGGAAGTATTTAATCCAAGTGTTTTCACATAATTAAAGGAGAAACCTAGAAATATATTCAACAGAGCATCTACCTAAAATTGAGGATGCATTCATTAGTGATAATAAAGGTACCTACATGTCCATAAACTGTATGTGGATCCTTTCTAGAGTAGTGAGCAAAGAAAGAAAAATAAGGTGATCATTTCCACCAGTAGTGAGCTAGAGAAAGAGTGAAAGGGAGTGACCCTTGGTAAAGAAGTGATATGACCCTCAACATTGTAAAGGTAGTGAGCCTAGGTATAGAAGTGGTCTATCCTTAACCTTTTAATTTGGAAGTGATCCTTATTGGATTTGGTATATCAACACATCATTGTTGTATGCTCCTTGGACATAGCCCAGTGAGGGTGAACCAAGTGAAATTATTTTGTCTTGTGCATGATTTCAATTACGTTCATATATTTCTATGGGAAAGGGAGAGAAGAATGTTTTGTTTAATGATGAAACAAGATATTAAGAGGAAGTTGTTTTAATATTTCATGCCCTAATTCACCCCCCCCCCCTCTCAAGGTATTTGACCTAGTTGGGATAAAAATTGGTATCAGAGATAAAGGTTGAAAGTTAGTGGTTCTCTCTCAGTAGAAGAGATGTAGGTTTTTAAACATAAAGGGATTCTAATCTTCGATAGAAAAATTTTTAATTATGGAAGAATCAGATGTATAACCACTTACAATCTTAAGGAATGGGTGTCTTTACGGTAGATATTCATGGAATTTTTTCCAGTATCGATAGTGGTTCTCTATCATAAGTAGTCCTAAGGGAGCTAAAAGCTGATTCCAAAGCAATAAATTCTTTTTGGGGTCTATCTAATTATATCTATACAAAGGTTATGTCATTTAATTTGTCACATTCTATATGGGTAAAATAACAAAATATTTATGAGGGGGACTCAAAAGTTAGAGAAGTAAAGCTACAGGTTCTATGGAACAACTATGAGGATCTCAAAATTCACCCCAATTACTCTGTTGAGGCATTATTTTACCAGGTGAATGATATTATGGAATACATGCATGTTCTTGGAGAAATTATTGAATATGTATAGATTGTCAAGTGCATCTTGGTAATACTTCCACTGGGGTTCAATTTGAAAGTTTTGTATTTGAAGATAAAGATCCAAATGAGATGATATTGGATATCTTGCATAGTATTCTTGTTTCATATGAGATGAGAAATTATGATAATGAGTCTTTGGAAAAGGTTACATCTAAAGAAGTGGCATTCAAGTGCATGAAGAAGATCATTATTGAAGATGGGTAGGAAGAAGAAGATACATATGAAGTCATGTCATTCCTTTCATAAAATTTACAAATAGGAAAAGAAAATTCCAAAGGGAAACTTCCACTTTCATGCTTTTTATGTGGAAATGTTGGACATATTACAGTGAGGTTCTCTAAGAAATTTCAAGATGATGATGATGATGAAGTCAAAATTACTAGGAATAATTCTTCGGCCTATGTGAAAGGTAAGAAAAAAATTAAGAAAAAAATTCTTCAAAAGAAGAATATTCATTAAAAAGAAGATAATAGTTTAGAAGAATCTAAGGTTGAAGTGTTGGATGACTACAAGGATCATTAAGTAGATGATATAGTGGTAGTTGTTGATAGCTCCCATAAAATGGAATAAATAAATAGTGATGAAGAAGAAGTCGAGGGAATATTTGATATTCAGGATGAATTAGAATCCAAACTTGAGGAAATAGATGTTTGGAGAGAGAAAATAAAGAAATAAAAAAAAAGTGGTTCGTGATGAAAATATATATATATAGCAGTAGGAAGAAGAGAAGTCTGAACTAAATGAAAAAATTGAAAAATTAAAGTATTAAATGTTATAGAGATCAGAAAATATTGGTGAGTACAAGCTCAAAATCGAAGAATAGAGAATAGAAATCAGTATTTTAACTAACACTAGAAAATATAAAATCAAACATATCAAAGAACTTGAAGAGGAATTCATCATCTTGTGACGAAGTGTTAAGGGTCAGAAAAAACTCTTGACTCTTGGTATGACATTAGGAAATAAAATCATTCAAATAGTATAAAATATGAAATTGGATCTTAGAGGTCAATAAGAATAGAAGAAATAGTCAAATCCAAATGACAAGGCTAGTATGTGGGTTGATCAAAAATAGAAATAAGTAATGGTTGAAGTCAGACCATAGGCACCCACTCTGATATTGAAGATTGATTTTGGTATGAATTAGAACCATAATATTCAGATAACCCAAGGGAAAATAGTAGTTCGATTATGACACACATGAATTCACCCCACATTATATGTTATTGTTGAGGAAAAATGGGACACTCACAAAATGTCCATTCTATATCCAAGAGGTACCAAAGGGAACAAGACCAACAGAGGTTTCCATATAGAGATCAATATTTCAGGTCATCATTTAATGGTCATTGTTTTAGGTGTAGAGGATTAGAACACATGGAAAGATATTCACATCAACAATGCAGAGGAATGTTCTGAAGTATATTGAATGTGGTCATCAGCAGCAGCCAAATGTATCATAAAATGAGATAAAAATAAAAAATCTATTTTCATCTTTTCAAGATGAAGATAGTCGATCATACTTCGAGTAATATCAATATTATCAATCTATACTGAGTATCAAGTCAAATTATGGATCAAAAATAAGAGAGATGAATAAGAAATGGTCGCATAAATTGATTTTAAGGCATCAGATCGCACTGGAATATGGATCATTGACAATGGATGCACCTCTTATATTATAGGAAATAAGAAAATGGGGATAGGAATTAGATATGACTAGGAAGTTATTATAAGATTTGGTAATGATGAAGGCCTGAGAATTATTGGCTTAGAAAAATCCCAGTCTGGGAGAAAAGACATGATACATGCAAAAGTCTTGGTTTTTGAAGGTCTCAGTCACAACCTGTTATATTTAATTCAAATGTGTGACTCATGACATGTCATAATATTTTCAAATAAATTATTTGTCATCAAGGAAAAATATGGTGTTTTTGTTTTGTAGGTAATGCATGCAAAAGGGAATCTCTACCTTGGGAATGGAGAAGAAGATATGTGTTTTATTTACAAGGAAGAAGAAAATAAATTATGGAATAAACATCTTGGCCACTTGATCCAAACATCCTTGGAAGATCTAGTGAAATATTATGCTTTTCAAGACCTCCCTAGATTATCACGTGATCATACCCATATGTGGGATGTTTTTCAATAAGGGGAGATCATTCAAAAGACATATAAGGAAAAAGAGAAAAGGTCAAAAAAAGTGATTGATTTGGTGCATATTGATGTGTTCAGACCTATTTCACCAAGATATGATAATGTAAAGAGATATTATGATCTATTAATTGATGATTTTAGCATGATGGAATGGGTTTTATTCATCACTCACAAATATGAGGTGTTCAATTTCATAACAACTTATCAAAGGGAATTTGAAAATATATTGGTTGAAATAATCCATATGATCCAAATAGATAATGGAATAGATTTCACAAATATTCAAGTGTAGGATTATCTTAAGAAACATGGGACACGGAACCAAGTTTCATCAGTAAGAACTCTATATAAAAATTTATTAATTGAGAGAAGAAATTGAATTATCAAAAATATGGCCAGAACAATTCTCATTTAGAAAGATCTTCCAGAGAATTTTTGGAAATAAGCAGTGATGACATCAGTCTACACATCAAATAGAGAATTATTATGTCCAAAAGAATATAATACTCTATATGAGCTATGGTATGGAAATAATCCAACATTGAAGTACTTTTTAGTCTTAGGAAGTAATTGTTTCATTCTCAATAAGGATAAACACATGAAGTTTGAATCCTGTAGAGATTAAGGGATATTTCTTGGATACTTAAAGAAAATAAAAGAATATAAATGATTCAATAAGTGGTAGGGAAAGGTATTTGAAATCCATGATGTTACTATAATATAGAATGAGAATAATATTTAGCAAATACATAATCAGCCTCACGAGGAAAGTCATGAAGAGATAAGAAAATCAGGGGATGTTTTAGTTCAAGAGGTTGATTCAGAAGAAGATTTAGATATTGATAAGGATGAGCACAAACTAGTTTCTACACAAATAATTAAGAGAAGAGATGAAATTTATAGAAAAAATATAATCGGTGATCAGACAACACTAATGTAGACAAGAAGGATGAAGACTATACAAAAAGCATAATTCTTATCATAGGTAGAGCCTAAATGTTTTGAGAAAGAAGCTGGAGATGAAAATTGGGTTCAGGCTATGAATGAATAGCTTGACCAAATTGAGAAGAATAATACATGGTAGATTGTTTAGAGGCCAAAAGATAAGAATTTCATCAGGACTAAATGGGTCTTTCACAACAAGATGAATTAAGATGGTGTAGTGATTTGAAACAAAGCACAACTAGTGTGCAAAGGGTACTTCTAGATATAGTGTGTCAATGTAGATGAAACATTTTCACCTAATGCAATACTAGATACAATTAGATTATTCTTGGCCATATCAATGAAAATAAAGTTCAAAGTTTTCCATATGGACATCAAGGTAACATTTCTGAATTGGGGTTCTAGAAGAATAATTTTATATTGAACATCCAGATGGTTTTCTCATTCATGAAGATGAGAATGGATATTTTCAGCTAAATAAGGCACTATATTGGTTTAAGCAAGCACCAAGATCATGATATTCAAGGTTTGATCAGTTTTTTAAGAAGCTCAGTTTTCAATTTGGTGGATTTTATTACAATATATATTTCATAAATAACAGTAATCAAAGGATGATAGTGATGGTATATGTTGAGGAAATAATATTTGGTGGATCAGATGAAGTGTAGTGAAATTAGTTTATGGAATTCATGAAAATTAAGTTTGAAATGTCAATGATTGGTGAACTAACATTTTTCCTTAGTTTATAGGTGACACAAGGAAATAATGGCACATTAATTTCTCAATATAAATATGCCAAGGAGGTTTTGAGAGTATTTGGAAGGGAAAATTATAAGGAGATGATGATTCCTATAGATACTCAGATGAAACTATCATGTTATGATGAAGATAATGTTGTTAATGTCATAGAATATAGGCAAATCATTTGTAGAATATTTTAATAGATAGCAAAAAAGACCTGATATTGTATTTTCCACATGCCAAGTAGCACAGTATCAAAGAAATCTTAAGGAAATACACATGCTTTTAGTGAAAATAATACTTCAGTATATCAAAGGCATGGTGGGTTTTGGTTTGATGTACAATGACAAATATTATCAAGAGTTATTAGGATATAAAAATGCTGATTTAGACAGATCAAAAGATTATAGAAAATAAATGTTAGGTGGTGAATTCTCTCTTGGAGGATTGTATATTTCTTGGATAAGAAATAAAAAAGATTTAATTTCTATATGCACCATAGAATATGGGTATATTGCGGATACTCAAGCATATATTTGGGTATTATGGATAAAGCGGTATCTTGATGATATGGGAGTTTAAGTGAGGTCTCTGATTGGAATCCATTTCAATAATTCGAGTGCTATAAATCTGAGAAAAAATCCAGGCCATCACTCAAGGACAAAGCACATTGAAATAAAGTATAATTTTATTAATGAGAAGGTTGATAAAGGGATTTTGAAGTTGTAGTATGTGCCTACAAAACTATAGGTTGAGGACATTCTGAAAAAGGCCTTACCCAAAGAAGCATTTGAAAAAAATCAAATGTCTCTTAAAGCTCAGTTAACTCCTCGCACTTGAAAAACTGTGGATGTGGGACCCCCTCTCCTTGAGTTATGTGTCTTTTCCCCAATATGATGATTTTTTCTTTAACCTATTACAGACCACAATGATGTAACCTTTGGGTTTGTTGAAAAAGGGAGAAAAATTATGGATATCAAAGGGATAATTTTTCTTAATCAAGATTGGGGGATAATATGATAGGGGGATCAGTGAAGTAGGGGGCTTTAAATCTGACGATGCTAAAGGTGATCGATCAATGGTTACATATCACGATAGATGAGGTTCGTGATGAAAGCAGTTGGGTAGTTTTTTAATGAAGTGTTTCATTGATGAACTTTTCATGATGCTCTTGTTTCTCACACTAATCATGGATCATGTGGGCATATAGTGTGTGTTGATTAAATCATTGATCACTATCAAAATCTCAAGAAGTTAATTTTTGGTAGAAGATGGAAGAATCTTTAATATGGTATCAAACTATGATGAGTTTTTAACAAACCCAAAGGAGGAGATTTTTAAGAAAAAATCCCTCATGGTTTTGTCGACAAATTTTTTTTGTCAAAGAAGGCATGAAGAGTTAGCATGAATGACTAAACTCGCGGAGCACGAATGATGAACTAGACTCACACAAGCATGAATGTCTAAACTAATCTTGTGATGTGATCACATGTGACACTCATAATTTTCTTTGTAACTCATGATGGATCACGTGAATAATTAGAAGACAAGAATACTAACAATCTAAAGATTGACTTTGGATCTCGTGATGGGAATGTGAAAAATTTATGATTTTCTTTATTTATCACAATGGGATCTTGCATAGTGTTCATGATTGTATTTGGTTCTCACAATGGGATCACGCATAGCACTCATGATTGTATTTGGATCTTGCAAAGGGATATCATATAGCACTCATGATTTTATTTGGATCTTATAAAGGGATCTCACACAGTGCTCATGATTATCTTTAGACCTAGCACTCAGATCTTGCGTAAAGGGGGAACGAGACTCGTGAAAAGCAAAAATGTAGACCAGAGGCTCACGTAAAGAGCAAAAGTGAATGATGGCCAAGGACTCGTTCAAAGCACGAATACGCTTTAGGGCCTCATGAGAAGAGTGAATGCAGACTTTCACCATGGACTCGTGAAAAATTTGAATGTGAACTCACACCCAGATCTCACGGATCATGTAATTTGCATGATGTGGATAGTTGTCTGTGATTTGTGGAGTTAAGGCAGTGTATTTATGCCTATAAATACCCCCTAACCCATCCTTAAACGTTGATGAATTTATTCTTAAGGGATTAATCTGGATCATTGTCCATGAAGAAGTCTCATGGATAGATCTCATGAAAGATACTCATATAGAGATCTCATGAAGGAGTATATGTGATTGACATCGCATAAGTGTTTCACATGATATGAATAAGGTCTTTCATAAAGCGTGAAAAAGGTCTCGCACCAAGAAATCGCACTCAATGTGAAAGTGTACTTATAGAATGGACTCGTTCCAGGGTCTCGCACCAAGATCTCATGCAAGGAGTTACCCTCCAGGATCTCACACAAGGGTATGTTCCAGGATCTCAAGTGAGGGGTTATGTGCCAAGGTCTGGCATAGGGGTATCACACTAGAGGCTTGTGCATGAAGATACACACCTACACTGCCCTATGAATAGTAGTATTTTTCATATCTAAATTCTAAAGGAGAAAACAAATACATAGGTTCTATACCATTCAAAAATACTTTTAGGAAGATTGTATTCACTTCTACATTCAAATATGTGAATGGAAAACATGTAATCACTTGAATGTCTTTCTAAAGCAGAGGTGATTATTATGTCTACAGTAAAGAGAAATCTATTCTAGTTGTCTAGAAAGTGGAAGTGTTGCATCTAGGTGTTTTCATAAAAGTTAAAGAGAAATCCATAAATAGATTCAATAGAACATCTACCTATAACTGAGGTTGCATTCATTAGTGATAATGAAGGGACCTACATGTCCATAAACTGTGTTTGGATCCTTTCTGGAGTAGTGAGAAAAGTAATAGGAATAAGGTGATCCTTTTTACTAGTAGTGATCCAAAGAAAGAGACAAAGGGGGTGAACCTTGTGAAAGTAGTGAGATGAACCTAAACATTGTAAAGGCAGTGAGCTTGGGTATAGAAGTGATCTATCCTGAACCTTGTAATTTGGAAGTGATCCTTAGTTGATTTGTTACATCGGAACATCATTATTGTATGCTCTTTAGATGTATCCCAGTGAGGGTGAACCAAGTAAAATTGATGTGTCTCATGCATGATTTCAATTCTATTCACACATTGTTATGGGAAAAAGAGAGAAGAGTGTTTTTTTAATGATAAAACAAAATCTAAAGGTTGTGGTTTGAATGATTCTTGGGTGGAAAGTAGTTGAGTTGTTAGCCTTGGATAGAGTGTGAAGTGACTTGTTTTGGATAAGGAGAATCAAGGGTCTGATGGTTTGTTTTAGATGACCTACATGAGTAGTTTGGTCAGTTTTTAGGCACATTAGCCTAGGTTTGGTAGGATGTGTCCCAGGTGATCATGATTTTCTTTTTTCAGTCAGTTTTTGTGGAAACATGAAACCATTGTGTTTGGGT
The DNA here is from genome assembly GCA_963277665.1 of Viscum album. Classification (NCBI taxonomy): domain Eukaryota; kingdom Viridiplantae; phylum Streptophyta; class Magnoliopsida; order Santalales; family Viscaceae; genus Viscum; species Viscum album. The sequence goes on along the minus strand of OY728153.1, from coordinate 875,114,972 downwards.
GACCCTGAGATGTTTATCATGCGCACGCTGTTTTTTACAATGTTATTTGGTTTGTGGACCATGTGTGGGTCTATTGGGTTTGTTCATGATTCAAGAAATATGGAAACACATATCATTAATACACTTTTATTCATTATTTATTACATAAAGATACACTTAATACAATCCCAAAAGATCGAGTGGACTAGTGGATTTAGAAAATTAGGTACATAGCATATTAACTTGAGATAGGGATACAAATACATTATTTAAAACTCTATAACATGACTTTAAAATCCATTGATCTTCTAATACTACATGGGAGAACCTGAGGACGTATATAAGAAAAGGGTGATCTATAAAGTCCAGTAAGGGAATAATCAAAGTATAATAAGATGAAAGTAAAAAATGTGAGTCAAGAGTCATATCAAGGTGATATAAAAGGGTTGATATTCATAAACCTGAACATCAAAGCATGATATATGATGATAACATCAAGGAAACATAGGAATATGGAAACAACAAAAAATGGGGCATCATGAGAATAATTCAAGGATAACCAATAAGAAATAATAATATAGTGTTCTTAAGATGACATATCATGCACCATACATGGTATCTTATAAGATAAAAATGTTACCCAATTCATTGGAGGGATATATAATTCTATTCACGCTTTTCACATTCATATCATGTACATTCATTTGTGTTCCACATATATTGTACAACATATGGTTGTCTTTCATCACTTTTAATCGCATGATTAAGGAGTTTGGGTTACATACATGGAAGTCCCCAATAAATTAAGGATATTTATATCTAGTTGAATACCCTTGAGTAGAAATGGGAATGATCATTCACTAAACAAATTTTTGGTAGGGAAAATCCAGGATAATTTTGATTGCATAATGGGTGTACATAAATATTCATGGAAGGGTTTAATGAGAGTGAAATGTGATCACTAATTACATGAAAATAATAATTATAGTAAAAGGGATATGTAAAAACATATTCCCAACATGAAAAATTAGAAATCAAATGGCATAATACAAAGAAAGTTCTTAAATAAAGAGGAGAAGATAACCCCTTACCTCAAGTGGGTATATCTATAAGCTTGTGAGGATCTTCTTAAGATCTTGAGAAAACCTTGAAAGGGATTTAAAGAGGTAGAGGAGGATAAAATTAATTATCAATTAGTTTTTAGTGAATAATATTGGTAGGTTGGGTGGGTATTTAAGGGATAGGAATTCTTTATTAATTTCTAAACTTAGGTTTTGGGCTCTATATTATAAAATAATCCAAACCACAATCCTTATCATGGTTTTTTCCTAAAATTTCTACCAAAGAGGAGTATTTTTAAATATTTTATAAGGATAACAACTAAAAATATTAATATAATACCATTGGTGATGTATAATTGAGTCATGTTCGTAAATAATTGGTTTTAAAACCCTAAAATATAATATAGGTTTTGGAGGATTCATTACAGGTTCATAAAATTTATCAAATAACTTAATAAACACATTATTTTAAAGGAGAAATCAATATTTTATCATGTATTCCTTTTATATTATTTATTACATCACTTTTTTGATTTTATGATGTCATAATATATACTGTATATTTATACTATATTTACTTTTTACCAAAAAAATTGATTGTCTCGGAAAATTATGAAAAAATTCAACATTAGATAATTTCTACATGATATTTTGAAAAAATTATTAATTTGACAAAAAAAATTCTAAATATTAGAATATTTATTTTTAAATAATAATCCTTATTTACTAGAAAATACTGGTTTTTATAACACTAAAAACTTTCTGACCCTTATAAAAATTACATTAGACTTAATTAAATTAATATATCATTTATATTAAAATAAATATTATTTAAATATGAAAATTTTATTAAAATAAAATTTCTTTAAAATTTCTTTCTTTTATCAAAATAATGTCTTGATTGAAACTATAAATTTCCCAAAAATACAATTTTGATTTCTTCGTATCAGAATCTAATTTTTTTCAAACTCATTATATAATCATTTATAAAGTAATATTAAAAAGAGATAAATGTATTAATTATTTTATTTAAAAGAAATATACAAATTCATACTTCTGATTTATAGATACATAACTCCTTATTACACTAGTATACACCCTAAGGGTAAGGTGTACGATAGTAGTGCTTTCTTGGGGTGATTCGGAAAAAATGGTTTGGGTTGTGATCTCGATAAGATTTAACTTCTCCCATAAATGGTTTCCTTAATGTTTTAGTTATTAAATTTCATATTGGGATTAGTCAAGGTAAAATCCTAGTGATGTTATCTCCCTCGTAATCTATGATAATTGGGCTTTATAGGGTATGATTCTATTGGTCGAGGCCATTGCTTCTTAAATATGTGTCAATTAGAATTTATCATAACCCTTAATATGTAATAATATTAATGATCATTATAAAGTGGTTAAACTATCAAAGGTTAAGATGTTTAACATCCTTTCAAATCTGACCATCTATATTTTTTAATGGTCTAAAATAATGAAAGCAATCTGTGTGTTTTCTATAACTACATTACTTAATAAGACATTTATTAATTCAAAAAGGGAATTTCATTTATAAAATTTTGGGTCACTACATTCATACCCCCTTTTTAAATTTCTCCCTCGAAATTTCATTTCATACACTAAAACAAATGAGGGTACTTATGTTTCATCACCTCTTCTGTTTCCCATGTTTCTTTATCAAGCTTGTGGTTCTGTCACAACACTTTGACCGGGTGAGTTGTCTTGTTTATTATAACTTTGTCTCTATAATCTAATATATTTACCAATTTCTCCTAATATGAGAGATTGTTCTCAAAGGTTATCACCTCTATATTTAGTAAATGTTAAGGTTACAGTATGTACTTCCTCACGGGGGATGCATGGAACACATCATTTACTTGGGATAGGTTATGTGGGAGTGTTATTCGATAGTCTACAACTCTGATGTGATCAAGTATCTAAAAGGGACCTATGTATCTTGTATTAAACTTTACCTTCTTCCCAAACCTCATGAATTTCTTCTACGGTGATATATAAAGGAACACCTTATCTCAAACCTCAAACTCTAGGTCTAATCAACATTTGTCTGCATATAATTTTTTTCTAATTTTTGTGGATTTCACATGACATTGAATGGTTGGAAACTTCTCTATTATCTCTTGAATAAGATCAGGTCACATAATTTTCTTCTCTCCAACTTCATCCTAGTATGTTGGAATCTGATTCCCCTTCCCATACAGAGCCTCATAAGGTGTCATTCGAATACTAGAATAAAAATTGTTATTATATGAGAACTCTATTATGGGAAGGTGTTAATTACAACATCCTTTTAAATCCATTAAATATGATCTCATCATGTCATATAGAATTTTAATGATTCTCTCAGACTGGTCATCTTTTTTAGGGTGATAAACAGTTCTAAAACTCATCTCTGTATCCAATGCTTGCGGAATGATTCTCTAGAACCTCAAGGTAAATCTCATATCTCAATAATATGGAATGGATATTAGAACTCCATGAAGTATTACCACTTCCCTTATGTATATATTGGAAAATTATTAAAGAGATAAATCTTCTTTGATATTAATGAAATGCACTGACTTTTTAAGGTGATCAACTACCACACAGATGACATAATTTCCTTTAGATGTCCTAGGTAGTCCTATGATGAAATATATGGTTATGTATTCCCATTTCCATTCTTTTATGGTAGTAGTTCCACCATACGCTTAGAATTATTTCATTAATCCTTGACTTATTGGCATGCCAAGCATCAAGATACAAATTATTCAATCTCTATATTCATGTTATCCCACCAAAAAATTATCTTCAGATATTTATACATCTTAGTGCTTCCTTGATGAATAGATAAGGATGATCTATGCACATCATCCAAAAGTTATCTATTTAGTTATGGTTTTGATGGGACACATATTTGAGTTCAAAACCTTATAACTTCATCTTTACCAAAGATAAACTCCTAAATATTCACTACCTTTTGTTATAGATACTTATCATCTTTTTGTGCCTCTTTGATCCTATCAATAATGGATGTTTAAGAATTTATTTTGGATAAAGTCCCTTTTATTATTACCATTTAAATCATTTTCATTTTTAAGAATATTTTATCCCTTTCAATCCTTATCATGGATATGATTGTGGGATCCTTTTTACTTAGATCATATTCCACTTTGTTCGCCTTCCTAGTATGGTAATAGATTGAACAATCATAATCCTTGATCATCTATAAACAACTTCATTGGTGCATATTGATATTTTTTTTAGTATATATACTTGAAGATTTATGATCTAAATATATGTCACACTTCTCCCATTGAGATAATTTTTCCAAACCTTCAATGTGAATATCAATATATCCAATTCTAGATTGTGTGTTGGGTAGTTTTACTCATAGATCTTAGATTGGAAGGAAGAATATATTATCACTTTATAATATTGAAAGAGAAAACAACCTAATCCATTTTTGGATGTATCAATATAGATCACAAATACTTTACCTTTGGTGGGTAATGTGAGAACAGGTGTAGTGATTAGACTATTCTTTAAATCTTTAATGATCTCCTCGCATTCATCAGTCCATAAAAACTTCACTCCTTATTTATCTTAGTTAGTGGGATTTAAAATCATGAAAATTTTCTCATAGATCAACGATAGTATCCATATGATCCAAGGAAACTATGGATCTCTATCACAAATGTTGTTCTGAGCCATCCTTTAATTGCCTCTATTTTCAAAGGATCTTCAAATATCCATTTTTGGGTGATAACATGTCCCAAGAATGTTAATTTATCTAGGTATAAGTTTGATTGATAACTCAACCTCTTAGTTATGAGGAAGACTAGGTAATTATTAGAGAAAAGAATCAGTATATTCTCCTACAATGGGCATGTCATCATGGATTATATTTTCCTTAATCTTAATCATTAGAGATAGATATGATTGATCATAAAGTAATAATATCCATGCCTAAGATAATGATTCCAAAGGATATATATCCTCCTCCTTACACTTGTATAGAATCAGAGGATGATTCTTGATACAAAGGGTAATTTCCTTCCCCAGTAATTTATGTTGGATCTATACAAGGAAAATCAATCCATTCCTGGGATAACATTGAATTTCATGAAAGGAAGAATGATAATATTTTTAAGAATCACATTTACATAAAATTAAACTTGTGATACAATAATCATAATAATGATATTAAATCATTTGGGCTAGTGACTCAATGACCTTAGAAAACTTACTATATTTTATAATGTAGCATGAATTGAGATATAACATGACATTCATAACTTTGAAGTAGAAGTTAAGTGTACTCCAACAATCATGATTCATCTTGGTGATTGTCATTTCATAGGACCTTACTTGTTACCTTGGCCTTAGATATTATTGGTTCTCATCATCCTTGTTATCCCTTGGAATGGATCATTGCCTTAGATAATGCCCAATTTCCCCACATTTACGACATAGAATTGTTAATGGTGCCTTATATTGAACTTTATTTCTCTCCATCATGTTAACTAAACTCTTCATCTTTTACAACAATTATCTACTTTATTCCCTATTTTCCCACACATAAAACATCTTCCAGTTCTTTTATAAAATTTACCTTGGTTCTTATTTTTTCATTTTTGAAATGTAAGAAATTGAATCTTATTTCCTTTATAACCTTTACCATCTGAAATTCCATGAGATTTCATGCTCATATTATTTTATGTGTTTATATAATTAACTTTGTGTTAGTTATTAATCGTAATTTGTGATAGCTAGTTTGGTATAATCACAAGAAATATTACTTTATCTCCCATAATGTAAGGTATATCATTGGGAAATAATCACATTACCCATCACATTGGTTTTTGACTTGGTTCTCCTATTTAAAACAATTTAAAAAAATAAAGGAAAAATTAGGGATGATAATTTTTAAACTATTAAACACATAAAATAGAAACTATGAATGTTCAAAGGATAACTCATAAATGACATGAATTTATTAACCTATTAATTTATTGGTTTCAATATAATTTATTCATAGTCTATTTCCTAACATAAAATTTCAGGGTAATTTTTTGTTCCCTTCATAATGGTTTGTAAGGAGATTGTGAATTTACCAAATAATATCTCCTAATAATATCAAACTAGGTGTGTAGAAAATCCTCTTTTTTATGTACCAAGTGATGATCAAGTTAATTCCCAATGCACCCTTTCCAAAATTATTACCCCTAAGTACAACTGTGTAAGATCCACATCCACTTATAGTATCTATATAATTAATTTTTCACTTGGAAACCATCTATAATTTACCATAATTTAGGGATATTTTCCTATGTTTAGTGTTATCAATAAGCATTTCAATAAAGTTTTATAATACTAACCCTAAAAAATAACTAAACCTTACTCTGATAACAACTATGACAACTCATATCTTTTATATACCTTAATTCATGATTTATTACATAAAGATGATGAAAATAAAATACCAAAAGATTGAGAGGCCTAGTGTCTTTGGTAAATTAGATATATATCACAATAACTTGAAATAGGGATACAATGAAATTATTTAAAACTCCATAACATTCCCTTAAAATCCATTGATCTTATAATATTGCACAAGATAACCTGGGGACATACATAAGAAATGGGTGAATTATAAATCCTCGTAAGGGAATAATCAAATCATAACATGATGAAATTAATACATGTGATTCAAGAGGAATATAAATTTGACATAAAAATGGGTGATAATTATAAACTTGAACATCAAATCATGACATAATATGATAACATCAAGGAAACATAAGAATGTGGAAACAACATAAACATGACAACACAATCATAAGTCTAGGATAAATATTGAGACATAAAAACATATTGTACTTAGGATAACCTTCTATGTATCAAACATAGTATCTAATTGGATAAAAAACTTTAACCAGATCGTTATAATTATATATAATTCCAATCTCATCCATCACATTCATATCATGTACATGCATTTGTGTGCCATGTAGATCATACAACATATGGATGAATTTCATCACTTTTAATCCCATGATTAAGGAGTGTTGGTTATATAAATAGAAGTAAAAAAATAAATTAAGGATATATATATATGTGTGTGTGTGAATAACCTTGAGTTGAAATGGGTATGGGTATTCTCTATACAAATGTTTGGTAGGGAAAATCGTAGGATAATTTTAGTAGCATAACAGGTGTACATAAAGATTCAAGGAAGGGTTTAATGAGAGTGAAAGGTGGTATATAATTACTTGGAAATAATAAGGAAGGTAAAATAGATGTGTAAAAACATATTCCTAACCTGAAAAATTGTAAATAAAATGGTATAATACAAATAAAGTGCTTGAATAAAGAGGATAGAATCCCTTACCTTGAGAGAGTGCTTCTATAATCTTAAGAGGAGCTTCTTAAGAGCTTGAGAACACCTTGGAAGGGATTTAGAGAGGGATGGATAGAGGAAATTTGTGATTAATGGGATTAGATTGAAAATTAGTGGTAGTTTGGGTGGTTATTTATAGAAAAAAAGAGAGGGGAATTCTTTATTAATTTCCAAACTTAGGTTTTGGACTCTACAAAATTAAATAATACAAACCAAAAACATTCCCACAATTTTTTCCAATGGTTTCTACCAAAGAGGAGTAGTTTAAAATATTTTATAAGGCTAAAAACTGAAATTATTAATATAATATCATTTTTCATGTGGAAGTGATTTATTTTCATAAATAATTGATTATAAAACCATAAAATATAATATAGGTTTTGGAAGATTCATTAAAGGTCTATAAAATTGATCAAATGACTTAAAAGATAAATTATTTTAAATAGAAAATAAATATTTGGTCATGGATGAATTTTATAGTATTTATTACATAACTTTTTGGATTTTTTTAATGTTGTAATACATACCTTATATTTATACCGTATTTAATGTTCTCCCAAAAATTCCATTGTCTTGAAAAATTATGAAAAAATCACCATGGGATAATTTTTATGTGCTGAGTTCAAAAATAATTTTTATTTTACCAAAATAATTTTCTAATTATTATTATTTGTAATTTTAAATAAAGAATCCTTATTTACTATAAAATACTAGTTTTTACAACACAAACAACTTTATAGCCCTTATAAAAATTAAATTGGAATTCATTAAATTATATTATCATTTGTATTTAAATAAATATTATTTAAAAAGAAAATTTTATTAAAATAACATTTATTTCAAATGATTTTAAATTTATCAAAAGAATCTTAATTGAAAATATATATTTCTTGGAAATACAGTTTTTATTTCTTTGTATCAAAATCGAATTTTTATCTAAATCATTATATAATAATTTATAAAGTAATAATAAAAAAAGGATAAATGTAATGATTATTTTATTTAAAATAAAATATAAAAAATCATACTTCTAGGCTCTAGATACATAACCTCTTATTACACCAATATATTCTCTAAGGGTAAAGTGTGTCATGGTGGTTCTTTCTTGGGGTGATTCAGTGAACATGGTTTGGGTTGTGATCTTTACAAGCATTAACTTCTCCTATAAAAAGTTCCATTCATGTTTTGGTTATTGAATCTCATTTTGAGATTGGTCATGGGAAAATCCTAGTGATGTCATCTCCCTCTAAATCTATAATAATTAGGGTTCATGGTGTGTGATCCTACTGGTTGAGGCCATCGCTTCTTCCATCTATGAAAATTATACTTTATCATTACACTTAATATATACTAATATTAATTGTCATTGTACAATGTATATATTATCAATAGTTAATATTCTTAATGGTATTTTAAATCTAACTAACTTTAGTTTATAATGGCCCAAAATAACCAAAGTAGGCATGTTTTTTATATAACTACATTACTTAATAAGGAATTTATTCATTCAAAAATGGAATTCCATTTATAAAAGTTAGGTTTGTTATAGGAAACCTAACTGGCATTGTCATAGTGGGCCTATTGAGGTTGGTGCTTGAGGATTGGAGTAGGGTAAAATTTATAGTGGGGATCCCACTATAAGTTGTGGGAGGACGTCATTCTTGGTGAGATATGAATGGGTGGTGGTTTCTATTTTTGTTTTGGTGCTCAATTGAAAGTGGGTTGGTCACATCCAATCATTATGTTCGATGGTGGATGGGGCATGGGTTGTCACCTTTGGTGTTCTTTTGTGATGTTATGATGAGGGTACTCCTAAGGTGGAGAGCATCCCATCAGTCACAGGTTTTCCATTGTGACATCAGAGTGATAGTTTCATATTGGATCTAGATGGATTTGGTTCCATGGAAAATAAAAAATTTGAATTCAAATATATATTTATGTAGAGTTCGGATGTTTCATAGGGCTTGGGGTGGTGTTGGAGTGACCCTCATATTGAAAAGGGTGAATGGTGTCATGGAAACTAAAGTTGAGAATTTTGGAATGAGTCAGCTTGAAGGGTTATTGATGAAGATTTTTCATCACTTTTGTTGACGCTCCTTTCGTCACAGAATCTAAAAATCGGAAAAGGGGAATATCTGAGTCCAATGTGATTCATCCTTTGAAGAAACATCAAAAATCGACAAAGGGATGAACAAGGATAACATTGCCCATAGGTCGCGCAAGTTCCCTCATGGTTGCGCAAGTACACTTGCGCGCCGCCTAGTGGTCGTGCAAGTCTACTTGCGCGACGCCTTATGGTCGTGCAAGTGACTTGCGCGACCTAAAGTGGTAACTGCCCGGTAACCGCCCGGGGTCTTCTCCTGCCTATAAATAGACCCTGTGGGCCCCCCATTCGGGAGGATCTTTTTCTAGAAACTCGGATTGAAGCTCCCGACGCCCAAGTCTCTTCTCAAAGCTTCCGGAACACTTCTAAAGGTAATTTCTTACCTAGAACGGAAGATTTAAAGAGAAGAAGGAAGGCCTAAGTGTTGAAACTCATCAACACTTGCGCGCCATCTTATTCCTTCAATAGAACTTGCGCGTCCCTTTTCTGGAAGAACCTCAAGAGGATTCTAAAGAGATTTATAAAGAGTCGCTCAAATATTCTAATGATGTTTGAGAATCGCGCAAGTACCCCTCATGTCGCGCAAGTATACTTGCGCGACCAATACTTGCGCGCCGCCGGAAGACTTGCGCGCCTTTCAAGACTTGCGCGCCCCTACCTTTTTGGGTGCCCATCTTGCCCATTTTACCCCTCTTAAGCCATTACACCTTTCCTTTTCAAGATTCAGTCTTCAAGACACTCTTCAAAGCCATTTATGGCATGATTTCTTGATTTGACTTCCTTATCTGAAAGGAATTCTGTGGAATATCTCCCAAAACCTAGTGATTTAAATATCTTTATGTCACTAAATATGGAGAGTTCATTCATTCAACCTCATTCTTTAAGATGAAATAATCCTTAACATGGGTCTCCTTTTCAGGAATAATCCCCAGTTATAAATCCTTTAATCTGGGCATCATTCTTTAGGAGTAAGCCCCAAATTCTTAAAGTTCCCAAACTTTGGGCATCCTCCTTAGAAGTAAGCCCCAATCACAATCCCCCCAACCTCAAATATGGGCATCCTTCTCAGGAGTAAGCCCCAAACCTTAATCCCTAACCTAGGTCTCCTTTTCAGGAATAAGACTCAGTCATAATCTTGGGCTTCCTTTTCAGGAGTAAGCCCCAAGTCCCCTAACCTGGGCCTCCTTTTTAGGAGTAAGTCCTAGTCATAATCTTGGGTTTCCTTTTCAGGAGTAAACCCCAAGCCCCCTTAAATTTCTCTTAACTAGTCATAATTTACCCTTGATTTGGGTTTCCTTTTCAGGAGTAAAACCCAATCATAAGTCCCCTCCTAACTTGGGCATCCTCCTTAGGAGTAAGCCCCATGATTAGAGTATTCAAATCTCCATAAAGAACATATACCTTTATGGACCATGTTCCTGGATTTTCTCCCTAAAAGTAAATCCTAAACCTTCATCTATCTGGGCAGTCATACATACATAAGCCCCAAACAAATTCTTATGATTTCATCTTTCATGGCACATTTGTCTAATTTTTACCAATACCTCTTGTTTCTCACACCGAGCATGACTCACGTGAGCTTAGAGTGTAAAAGTAATTATGACATTCTTCTTTGAGCCATCAATCATAAACATCATACTCCATTACTCGAACTACGTGGGTTCTGATTCCTTTTCCAAAACAAAGGATACGTAGGTAGCCCATTTTTGGGTTCGATCCCAACTTTGAAATAATCCATGTCCTTCTGAATGACGATAAACTTCAAGTGCCCCACTGAGTGGCTTTAAAACCAGCCTGGTCATCATAATGACCAAGAGACTTTTATATAAATGTTTTGAAGGATACCATTGACCAAGAATCTCTAAACAGATATAGATGATTCTCTATTGATGAAGAACCTCGAATACATATAAAAGATTCTCTAAATTTCTTGCATATTTAATCATTGATTGTTAAAACTAAAGGAAAGCACATTTTATACTTGGTAATGTAATAAGGATTCACGAACATAACTTAAATCTATAAAGAGAGTCCCAGAGTAGACAATAATTCCCCTCAAAAATGTGTGATGAGTCCGACCTCCCATCCTCTCGACCAATGCAAATTCCTAAGCCTCATCAGTCCACAAGCTAATGAGCGCCTACCTTTGGAAAGTAGGTCCAAACGGATGTGGAATCATTGGATGTTTTCGGTTCTACGAACAAACCCGCTAGAAACCGATCGGAACGTTTGAATCTCAAATCAACGAGGTCATCCCCGAAATCCGTGAGGAAAAAAAATGGTGAACCCGACGTGAATCCTTAACCAAGTTAAAGTGATGTTCTTCTTATTTGTTAGGCCCCTTGGGCCAACAAAGCAATCATTGACATGTGCTCATCCAAAAGATGCAGTGGCCGGATTCATCTTGATTATGTCTGTTATATGGAACAGGCACTCTTTTCTCAAGATCTTCTGCAAAATGGATTTCCTTAAATTCACCCCTATGAATACTGCTGCTGTGAACACCTCTACTGTGAGGTCTGCTGCTGTGAAAACCAATGCTGCTACTCCTGCTGGAACGTCGTCCGCTCTGAGGATGACATCACCAACTCAGCGTCTTCAACGCTGGGTTTCTAATGCACTGGTTAAGGAGTATCGTCACAACGGTACTATCCCAACTATGGAGGCCGCTCGTCAAGCCCTCCAAGTTAACAACTCTACCTGGTCGTCCGGACAACGGCGGCCAGCGATCAAGAAGCATGCGGTGCTGACTACCGTCTCCAACCGTTTCGGGTCGTTATCCCCAGAACGCAATTTCCATTCACTCCCTTACTCTGAGGAAGTGAATGAGCAGGTCCCACAGGACCTTAATTCAAAAAGACAGGAGTCCTTCTCAAGGGATCCCATCAACAATCGCCGCCAGACTCGTGCGGTAGTGCGCCCTCAACATGATGAGGGTACCGACTCCAGGCATTCAGCTCAGGTTCCTCGAACCCGAGCAGGCAAGATGAACCGCCAGAGACGGAATCCGGTTAACAATGGGCAGGTTGTCATCCCTGCCATCTCCAGAGAAGTCCACCAACCTAACTTGGTGGAAAATAATGAACAGGCACACACACCTGTCCGTTTTAATTCCGCTGTCCAGCAGACTCGTCTGGCAGCATCAAGCCAATCCCGCCAGGCAATTCCGACGGAGTACCATAGGCAGGAACATGCACCTGCTTATACATCACCAGTTAGTCAGCAGGCTCGTCTGACTACATATGATGGATCTCGTCAACCGCGTTTGGAGAAGTGTAATCAGCAGGCACATACACCTGCTAATACTAATCAAGCCTACCAACAGTCTCGCTTGGTAGCACACGGAGAAGTCAGTCGGAAAGCCCCGACGACAAACAGGTAGCAGACTCAACTCTCTGCCTCCACACTTGAGTACTATCAGGATTCACTGACAGGAAAAGGAGGACAGGAGCAGGCACATACACCTACTCCAAGCCCGGAATGGACGTATATCCCCGTTCCGGCGGCTGAAGTCACCAAACATATTTTGTCAATGGTGAAAGAGAAGAAGAAAATTCCTGCTCATATTCTGGATGCTTGACAGGATATCATAACAACTTCAGCATCATCTCAGGGACAGACACATAAATCTATCCCTAGCAGTGGAGTGACACATCAACGATTCACTCCGGAACAGACACACACATCTGTTCTAGTCCAAGAGGGTTATGGGGCATACTCCCCCATATCAAACGGACAATCAAGTCAGGCACATACACCTGATTTGAGTGGAGATCGTCAGCCTAACCTGACCATATTTCCTGATCAGGCACATACACCTGCTCAGAGTAACCACTTTCGTCAACAAGTGGTTTCTAAAGTGAGTAAGAATGCATCTAAGAAAAAGATCCGCCCAGCACAGTCAGGAGATCAAAGGCCAATCTGCAACAAGGCCTTGCTCGATGCTGGAGTTCTTGAAGCCCTCAGACATTTATCTGTCGGAATTCAAGATTCTACTCCCTCAGTTCTCAATAACGGGGACATTAATTTTGAAGTTCTTCAACAGACACTTCCTCATGAAGGCTTGCTTCATGAAATTTCGGTCAATCTTGAAGTTTCTTCTTCAGATGAGAGCCACAGGAACCCTCTGTGTGGTCAGAAGACCAAGGAGCAAGAGATTTCATCTTTTGTTGTAACCCATCATGACGGTCCTCCTCATGGTGATGAACTTCGCTGCGAAATTCTTCTCCGCAGTAGTGATTCACGTTGTCTCGAAAACTCTTCAGAAGGCAATGTAGTGACGAGAAATCCCTCCTATCTCGAGGCACTTGCAAACGTAAAACCAGTCATGTTTGATGCTTTACTATCGGTAGGTGAAACTCTTTCTCCATCAGAAGATAGCCTGGGGTTCAGGTTATTCTCCGAACCATCCCTGGGTCATTCATCTTCTAGCATGAATAGTGATATCTCTACCAATCTTGTTGAATCTGATGAAGCAATAAGGAAACACCAACTCTGGTCCAAACAGGTAGAAGAATCTTTATTTAATGATAAAGAGGAAATGCTGAACATGAGGAAAAAACTGGAAAAAGGTGAAGTACCAGTCATGTTTTGGACTTTGGCTGAATCCCAGTACGACATTCCAAAGATGTTGACGGATGATGGAATCCATGATATTCGTCTCAACATATGGAAGACTCTTTGTCAATTGAAGAAGAAAGTATTATCTTATGATGATTATGAAAATCATATTAAGATAATAGAAGGGTTACAACTCCAGATTGATTTGGCATCTCTATCAGTCTCTCGGTATCTGAAGGCTGAAAAGCAACAAAGAACCCTTCAACATTCATGCCTTGGCGCACTAAGAAAAGTGCGTCAGTTAATTTCCAATGCCCCATCTGATGTTCATATCAGAGGATGGGGTGTTCACGGAGCACTACATTTCATAGTGCTTTCCAATCAGCAAAGCCTGCCGAAAATGGTCTCATGCAATGTTATTGCCCATGGCCGGCCACAGTCAATGGCCTTTGTTCATAATCAAAAGCTTGCTCAAGAAAAGGCTTCAACTAGTTCCTCTCAAAATCAAGTATATAGAGAACAAGTTGTTGAATTGCTCCTACATCAAGCAGGCGAGAATATTGCACAAGCCTCTCGTCTAGAGCAAACACGTCATCAAATGACAGAAGTTTCAGAAATCATCCAACGGTCTGTTGAACCCGGTGATAAAAGTGGATACAGGTTAATGAATCCAGCTAATTTCCGAACTAAGATTCGCAAGATCAAGAGAGATTTTAAGAAGATCTCAGACATAGCATGTCAAGAGACACCCCAGCTTGTCAGACTGGGGACTTCTCTAACCCAACCCTCAGAGTCAACAAATGGGATTCGAGGAGTTGAGCGGAAGCAGCAGGAACATCCCCAGTCCACCGGACTGGGGACTTTTTCAAATCCTCAATCCCTCCCTCAGAGAAAGTCAGTATTCTCTCGATTAGGGAATAAGCCTCAAGAGGAATGAAGAGCCAAGATATCAGGAGATTCTCTCCAAGTGACGGTTCTCCAAGAAGTTCCTGAGGGATCAAGTCAATGGAATGCCATGTATCATCATGGACATAGAAGAAGACAATATCATAGAAATGCTGATAGAAAGGATTCCATGAAATATGCATCCATTAATGTCATCAATGTCGTTGCTACTGATTCACCAGATGAGGCTCAATCAGAGGGATCAGACGAAGAGGTTCCTGCTCAAGAAGTTGCACACACAGACCTAAATGAAGAAGGTGTGCGCACACATAATCAAAGGCTTACCCAAAATCTGGGTATTCCTTCAAGTAACCCACTTCCCCCTCTCCGAAAAGGATCCAATAAGGGGAAAGGAAAGAATTAGGTTACTTCTCACCCTTCCTCTGAAGGAGGTCAATCGCTCTCATTAGAGAAAAGGTTTGCACAACAGGAAGAAGAAATGAAAGAATTAAGAAGGTTGAATGCAGAACTACTTCAGAGTAGTCTCCTTCTTAAGAATGCTGAAGTCCGACAGCCGAAAGAATTTTTTGTAACTACTGAGATGGATCAGGAATATCCTCCTTTATCAGTACACCCTCAGAGGTCTAATCCTACGAGTCAAACGCAACAACGGTTGGTAGCACTACCATCAGTTGCAGCACCAACCACCACGTCTGTCCAAGCTCCATTCATTGAACCTACCCAAAACCAAGTTCAACCTGATGTTTCTCAAAAGTTAATAACTACTATTGAGTCATTAACAGCTCGGTTAGAAACTATGGAAGGGAAGCGAGCACAAGTTCAACCTGAAAAGAAATTTTACCCTGAATGGGTAGATTCAATTTCTCCACCATCCAGTTTTGGAAACCCTGTTTTCCCTACTTTCAATGGATCAGGCGACCCCGAACAACATTTGACGCATTACGTGTCTTGTTGTGATCCTATGATGGGAACTCCAGAGCAGCAAGAAGCAGTGAAACTCAGATGCTTCATGCGAACCTTGCAAGGACCAGCTTTTGTCTGGTATACAAGCTTGCAATCCCGGTCAGTCATCGGATGGGAGGATCTTCGTCAAAAATTCCTTCTTCAGCTTAGCTCAACTTTTCCATAAACGACAGTTTTCAATCTTACAAACTGCAATCAAAGGGAGAATGAAAGATTATTTGATTTCATTGCTCGTTGGAAGGGATTAACATATTCCCTGAGTTTAGCACACCCTCAGGAAGAACTGTTGCCAATCTGTGTGGCAAATTTGCGTGACGAATTACGCACGCCATTGATCCCTGTGAAATACACAGGAGGGTTTCGAGACCTTACTTCAATCGCTCAACAGATTGAAGATTCCCTTATACAGACTAAGGTTAAATCTTGTATAATTCCATCAGCTCCAGGAAGGAGAATGGGTAAAGCGGAAACTACTACAGTTATGCTTAAACAAGAACCTGTACCTATTTCTACTTCAAAACCTTCATCTTCTTGAAGGGATCCACCTCCTGAATGCCAACAACAAATGTTGTTTCGTCCAAATGATCAAAAAGATCAACGACGAAAACAATTTGAGGATATGAACATACTCTTTCCGAAGTGAGCAAGTTCCTGGTTACATCATTTCAGCTCTGGAAAATAATTTGGTTCAATTACCAGTGCCCAAGAGGCCAAACAAGGAAGGAGATGAAGACCGTCCCAATTATTGTCCCTTTCATCAAATGTTGTGGCATCCCATCCAGGAGTGTTTTGTCTTTAAAGACCTCCTGCAAAAGATGGTCAACTTGGGACAAGTCAAATTGAAGGGTTCTTCAGCTCATGTAGCGTGTATTACTGCTATAGATCCAGAGGAAGGAGGCGAGTGGCAGGAAGTCAAAAGCAAAACTGCGAAAAAATATGATGATTGGATGGTCAGAAAGACAATCAATCGGACCCATTCCATTTTCCAAACACAATTGAAGAAGCCAATTGTGTCTCCTACAAAAGCTGCAGTAAAGCCTCCATCAAAAGATAAATCCTCAAAAGGGCAGCGCAATTCAAAGAAGAAAGAGGAATCAGGAGAAGATGAGTATGTATCAAAGCCTAAATTGTCTTTGACTCTGGCAGATTTCATGCCATCTACTTCAAAGCCACGGGCACTATCCCACCAAACGGAACAGCCTAAACAGGCTAACCAGGCAGATTCTTTATCAGACGAAGAGTTAATCTTTGGTTCTGTTAATATGATTCAATTAACAGATCCATATTCCAGTCTTGATGAGCCTGAATTCCTTGTATCAAATAAGTGAATCCGAGGAAGTTCTAGAGGTTCAGGATACAGGGGAAGATGTGGATCTTTCCGAAGCTACTACTCTAATTTTACCCCTGCTAGCACTGTATATGCAGCAGAAACTCGTGGTAGAGCCCTTCAGCGATCTCAAAAAGAACAAGCAAGTTCTTCTGCCAATAGTCAACTCAGTCTTGGCACAATTATTTTGGAAGACCGATTAAAGGTTCCATCTTCTTTATCTCAGCAGGTAAATGTATTTAATCATTCTAATCTTCCAAAACCAAGGATGTTTCCAACTTCAATACAAGATGCATCAGCTTCCAAAGCATCTGCTTCCAAGGTACCTGCTAAACCGCATATTCCTATTGGGAAACACAGACCTCTAGATCAAAAGTATGATATATTGAAACACTTGGCCCATGTACCAGCCAAGTTATCAATTTTGGATGCTTTGAATCTGTCAAAAGATCTTCGGGAAGCACTCATCGAAGCTTTGTCAAGTCCTCAGGAGTTTGAAGCTGAAATTGCTCCAGCTGAAATCTATCACATAGAGAATAATCCTGCAGAATTCCATACAGTGATATCTTTTACTGATAAAGATGAAGATAATTTTGTGCATGGGCACATAAAACCTTTGTACTTATCTGGAAAAGTCAATGGTGTAGATGTTCGAAGAGCTTTCATTGACAATGGTTCAGGAGTCAACCTCATGCCCATTCGTACACTTCGTCGATTGGGCCTCACGGAATCTGATTTATCTCCTTCTACCATGATGTTACAAGGATATGATAAAAATGAACAAGAACCACTGGGAGAAGTTACACTCAGAACTCAGTTTGGAGATCTTGTGTCCAATTCGGATTTCATGATTGTTGATCAAGACTCAGCTTTCAATATCTTGCTTAGAAGACCCTGGCTACATCAGCATGCAGCTATTCCTTCATCATACCATCAATGTCTCAAATACTGTTTCGATGGTCAAGTTGGAACATTGTATGGTGATAAGTCCCCGTTCAAGACATGTGAGTCTCAATACATTGAGGCGGAATTTTATCACATGAAGGGAAGAGAAAAATCTACAATGAAGGAAATTACCAAAGTTAATGCTCCATATGGTTTGGAGAAAATTCCAATAAATCCATTTTCACATGTGAGTATAGATTATGTGTTACCTATCAGTCAAATTGAAAAAATAGGACCAAATAAAAATACTCTTATGGAAAGATCCATAATGTCAATTACGGCGATCGAGCCAGACAACATGGGTGAAATTGGTAACCTACCAAGCAGTGATGAAAGCATAAGTGGTGTCGTTTTCATTTCATCTGCTGAATTCCAACAAGTCTATACTTCGCTAATCAGGCCAGAAGAAGTTATAGCAACACCTGAGGTGAATAATGATGTCAATTCTCAATCTATCATCTCCTCTTTATTTCCCAAAGAAGACCCTTTATCATCAATAGGGTCGGAAATGGAAGCTTCTTCTTCAAAATGTGAAAATTTTGACATCTCTTATGATCATGAGAATTTCGTTTTTTCATCTACTTTGCAAGTAGAAACGGAAGAAATAACACATGATGAAGAGGAAGAGGAAGATCTTAGAGATGCTCCTCCAGCATTTGAAGAGGGTATCTCTACCACTGTGGATGAACTCAGAGAAGTAAATCTGGGTACAGAGAAAGATCCACGCCCCACTTTAATTAGTGCGGCCATGACCCTTGAAGAGCAAGAGATGTATATTTCTTTTCTAAAGAAAAATAAAGATATTTTTGCTTGGAATTATACAGAAATGTCTGGGCTTGATCCTGATGTTGCTACTCATCATTTGGGTTTACCAAAAGAACATCGAGGTTTTAAACAAGCCGCGAGAAGAACACATCCAACCTATGCTTCCAAAATTGAAGCTGAAGTGGATAAGATGATCAAATCCAACTTCGTCAGAGAAGTTCAATATCCCAAGTGGTTGGCTAATATTGTCCCTGTAAAGAATAAGAACGGACAAATTAGGGTTTGCATCGATTTCAGAGATCTTAATCGGTATTTTCCTAAAGATGATTTCCCAGTTCCGATTACAGAACTCTTAATTGATGCGACGGCTGGCTATGAAGTACTTTCTTTCATGGATGGATATTCTGGATATAATCAGATCCGAATGGCCCCAGAAGATGAGGAATATACAGCCTTCAGAGCTCCTCAAGGTGTGTTTTGTTACCGGGTGATGCCCTTTGGTTTGAAGAATGCAGGTACAACATATCAACGCGCCATGCATCGTATCTTCAAACCTCTTTTAGGGAAGTTTGTTGAATGCTATGTAGATGATTTGGTGGTTAAATCCAAACAACGTTCTAATCACTTGGCTGATTTGGAATTCATATTCCACAAGCTGCGACAACATAATTTAAAGATGAACCCCTTAAAATGTGCTTTTGGGGTTACCTCAGGAAAATTCCTTGGCTTTGTTGTATGCCATCGTGGTATTGAAGTCGATCCTGAGAAGACCAAATCAATCCTTAGTATGTCAGCTCCTCAGAATTTGAAAGAATTAAGAGGACTTCAAGGACACTTAGCCTATATTCGGCGTTTCATCGCTAATTTGGCAGGCAAAAGTTTACCCTTTACCAAATTATTTAAGAAAGGAGTCACTTACCAGTGGACTGAAGAATGTCAAGAATCATTTGATGTTCTCAAGAAATACCTCTTGAGTCCACCAGTACTCATGCCGCCTGTTGAGGGTAGACCTCTTATCCTCTATGTGACAGCTTTAGAGCGATCATTGGGTGCCTTTCTCGCTCAAAAGAATGATGCTGGGAATGAAAATAGTCTCTACTATCTCAGTAGAACTATGCTTGAAGCAGAAACCCGGTATTCAAGTATTGAAAAGTGCTACCTAGAATTAATCTTTGCAGTTCAGAAACTGAGACACTACCTACAACATCATGAGGTCCAATTGGTATCTCGTAATAATCCGCTCAAATTCATCCTTAGTCGTCCAATGCTTACAGGACGTCTGGCAAGGTGGGCGGTTATTCTACAGCAGTTCGACATTTAGTATGTGTCTCAAAAGGCAATTAAGGGCCAAGCTCTGGATGATTTCTTGGCTGAACATCCTTCAGTGGAAGACACGTATTTAGATATCGAACTCCCTGATGAGGAAGTTTTCTCTATTCAAGAGAGTCCTCAAACATGGGAAATGTATTTTGATGGTGCTTCTAGAAGTCCAACAGGGAAGAAAATGGAAAATCCTAAATTCAACAAAGTTGGTTTAGGAATTGTGCTCATTTCTCCAGATAAGGCAGTGTTACCTTATTCCTTTTTGTTGTGGGAAGGTGGTACCAATAATGAAGCTGAATACCAAGCTCTCATTATAGGCTTGGAATTAGCGCTTCAAGCACAAGTGAATCACTTAAAGGTGAAAGGTGATTCAGACCTGGTAATCAAACAAGTCAATGGGGATTATTCCATCAGAAAAGAAGAATTAATCCCTTTGTATGATTACGTCAGAGAGTTAATGTCGGAATTCCCTTCAGAACCGACATTTTCTTATGTCCCAAGATCACAAAATGCTCAAGCTGATGCACTGGCTAATATAGCCACAGCTTTAGCAGATCCAAATCAGGACGAGACAACAATCTGTATTGCCCACCATCGTGCAATTTCACCTTATGTTCAAGTCAGAATAGAGGAAATTAATGAAATTAGTCCCATTCCTGAACCGTATGGTCATACTACAGGATGGATGTCACCTATCAGGGAATACCTTCAAAATGGAACACTTCCACCTGATAGAGCCGAGAAAGAACAAATTTGACGACGTGTGGTCAATTTTACTCTTTATGATAGCCCAAACCACCTCGAGAAAATTCTCTACAAACGTGGTTTTTATGGAGTTCTCTTCAGATGTATTGATGGTGAAGAGACAATGGCTGTCATAAAAGAAGTGCATGCAGGAGTCTGTGGTGCCCACCAGTCTGGACATAGACTGTCTGATCAAATTTGAAGGCTTGGATACTTTTGGCCTTCAATGATACAAGATTGTGTTAATTTTACAAAGAAGTGTCATTCATGCCAAGTATATGCCAACTTCATTCATAAACCTCCAGAGTTGCTTCATACAGCTAAATACTCATGGCCATTTTCCACATGGGGAATGGATGTGGTGGGACCTTACCCTTCAGCTACGGCCAAGCAGTTTAAGTACATTATTACTGCTACTGATTTCTTTTCCAAATGGGCAGAGGCAGTACCTCTCAAAGAAGTTAGTTCTAAATGCATTGTTAGCTTCATCAAGTCTAACATCATTACTAGATTTGGTGTCCCTCATACCATATTGACGGACAACGACACCAACTTCTGTTCTTCTGAGGTAAAGAAATTGTATCAAGAATACAACATTAAGTCCAACCATTCATCTCGATATCATGCAGCGGCTAATGGCCAGATAGAAGCCTTCAACAAGACTCTTTCAAATATACTGCAAAAGATGGTGGATAAAGATAAGAGGTCATGGCCTGATAAACTCTTTCATGCTTTATGGGATTATCGGACTACCACTCGCAATGCAACGCGGTCAACTCCATATTCATTGGTATATGGAACAGAAGCAGTCTTGCCAATTGAGTTTCAATTTCCCTCACTCAGAATAGCCATTTGTGATCAGTTATCTACAGATGAGCAATCCCAAAAGCGGTTGAATGAATTGGAACAGTTAGATGAGAAAAGATTGTGCACTTTGCACCACTTGGAAATCTATCAGAATCGAATAGCAGGAGCTTTTAACAAAAAATTTCGTCTTCATTCATTCATTCAGGGAGAATTGGTATTGGTTCTCAGAACACCAATGATACCAGGAAAGAAGCCTCCCAAGCTTGAACCAAAATGGGAAGGACCTTATTCAATACATAAGGTCTACTCCAATGGAGCGTATTCTCTAATCTCAGTGGATGGAGAACACATCACGACTCCAACTAATGCCAGATTTATGAAGAAGTATTTTGTATAAACACAAAATATTATTCCCAGATCCAAAACAATCACATTGGTTCATGATATTGTCCTACATGACACTAAACTGTATTATTTCCTATCTACATGACATTAAACTTTACAGAAGTTCCTTATTTGTCCAAGATGACATTAAACTATATTGTGTCCTAGCAACATGACATTAAACTGTGTGGCACTTCCAACGTCCAGCATGACGATAAACTGTAAAAAGTCCCCAGAACTGATATCCTCGTATTGGTTCACCTTAGTCCTAGCTACATGACTTTAAACTGTACAGCACCAGTTCGTCCTTGCTATATGACGTTAAACTATACAGAAATGGTCCAGTATGACTTTAAACTACAACTTCGTCCCACACGACATTAAACTGTGAAAAAGTTCCCTAAACCGTCCAGCATGACCTTAAACTGCATCATCCCTGGTCCATGTATATGACCATAAACTATTTTCAAATCCCTTATGTCCAGCAAGACGTTAAACTGTGACGTCCTAACTACATGACGCTAAACTGTATAAAAGTCCCTCATGTCTGGAAAGACGTTAAACTATATAATCATCAAAGTTCCAGCATGACATTAAACTACACCATCCACGGTCCATGAATATGACCTTAAACTATTCACACTTTCGTCCAACATGACATAAATGGTGTGTTATTTTGTCCTTACTTCATGACATTAAACTGCACAATCCCCCTTTTTTCCAATATGACGTTAAACTATATTGTCCCCATCGTCCTAACTACATGACGCTAAACTGTACAAAAAATCCTTGATATGTCCTACATGACATTAAACTGTATTTTGTCCCTGCTACATGACACTAAACTGTGCAGCACCAATAGTCCTAACTGCAAGACTTTAAACTACATAGTCCCTGAATATGTCCTACATGACATTAAACTGTGCATCGTTAAGGTTGTTATTACCTCTTGTTTCTCACACCGAGTATGACTCACGTGATCTTAGAGTGAACATCAACCATAACACTCTCTTTGGGCCACTAACCATGTGTAAGTACCAACAACATTTTAGTTAGATCGTTGTCCCCAAGAACAACTTGATCATTAATTCATTCTTTAATTGAACTACACGGACTTTGATCCTTGCCCTCCAGGCTGGGTATGTAGGCAACCTCCTAGGGTTCAAGCCCAAAAACAATCTCTTCACATCGGTTCACCACCATCTCATATGATGTTGATTCGTGAAACCGCCCCTGGAATCAATATCTTTACATTTGATTCACTTTCGTCCTTGTTATATGATGTTAAACTATACAACACTTTTGTCCGGTACGACAATAAACTACAACATTCTTTGATTTCCTCATTTGAGAAGGAACCATTATTGACATTGATTTTTTCAGTCATGTTTCATTTCAAAAGACTACGTGCATACATGGTAATGCCTAAACTTTTTATCTCAGGTTAAACCATCATTGCACTAAAGTCCCCTTTCACCCTTCACATGTACGAACCAAATTTGTATAAAGGGTAGTTCTAGAACTATGTGGACTTGATTCCCATCCCTATGGGATACGTATGAACATTCGAGTATCCCTCGAATCCAGTCCCAAGTATTTTGGGCCTAATCTCAAATTTCACTTTCAGTCCCTTGGCTGAAAAGTCCTCATGAAAACACACACTGTGTATTCATTATTATGGTCCGAATTCTATGACCCTAAACTAAGATCACTCATACTTTCGTCCTGCACGACGTTAAACTGCATTTCAAGAACTACGTATGGCTTGATTCTCATTCTTATGAGATACGTAGTGAAGTCCAAAATTTCAATTCAGGACCCAGCCACAACATGATTATGGTTATCATTGAACTATGTATCCCTATATACATTGGACAATACCCATCTTTATGTGTTATAATCCTAACCTTAAATATTTTCAGATCTTCATAACCCTTTTCATGACTTCTAGTCACAAAAATGTCAAACTTCTGAGAATTCTTTTTGCCTGACTATGCAACACATGCCCATAGGTGGCCTTGCATAAACAGTCCACATAACAGACTTGTCAGCCGAAAGATGCTATTTATTTGACCATGCAGCCAATGCCCATAGGTGGCCCTGCATATTTTAACCCCCTAACGGGTTTGTTAAATAATGGTAACTTCATTCTTGGGAAGAATGACTCTTTTTTCCTTATTTTTCTTAAATGACAGTATGTAGGGATCTGCAAAAAAATATCCATCCTTAACATATTTGTCCCATATCCTTTTTCATGATCTGAAAATATTCAAGTCTATGGTTTATTCTTCTTCCCTACGTTTGGGTCAGACCTTCGTAGGAGTGATATTCATCCAGTTCTTCGATATTCTTGTTCAGAAATATCTTCTCCATATTCAAGTACCTCTTTCCATACAACAAACTCTATACTTTAGAAAAATTTAATCTCCATAAACTTTCATTGGCTTTTAGCACTAGGAAAGTAAATTTCTGGGAGTTCTTTTCGCCTGACTATGCAGCACGTGCCCATAGGTGGCCTTGCATAAACAGTCCACATAACAGACTTGTCAGCCGAAAGATACTATTTATTTGACCATACAGCCAATTCCCATAGGTGGCCCTGTATATTTCAACCCCCTAACGGGTTTTGTTAAATAATAGTAACTTCATTCATGGAAACTACTTCTTCTAATGCCTTTTTAGCTCTTTTTTCATATCATTCCTCAGATTCAAATATTCTTAAGACATAGTTTACATATTTTCTCTCATACTTGAGTATGGTAATATGTTTTCAGATAAATTGTCAAGGAATTAAATCAATTTTAATCCATTTCGGTCAAAGCTATTTCGACCTTAAACATTAGCCCCTTTATGTCCAGAATGCATGACTTTAAACTGCCCACAAAAGACAAAGTAACTCTGAATAAAAGTCAAGTTCCAGCACACTTGCGCACTGCCCTCTGTTCCCTAAAGTCTTGCGCACCCCCTTTTCCTTTGGATGGATTCAATTTCCTCAGAGTCAAATCCTCATTTCTCTCCGGATCCAACTCTGAGGGGGGACTTTTGTTGACGCTCCTTTCATCACAGAATCTAAAAATCGGAAAAGGGGAATATCTGAGTCCAATGTGATTCATCCTTTGAAGAAACATCAAAAATAGACAAAGGGATGAACAAGGAGAACATTGCCCATAGGTCGCGCAAGTTCCCTCATGGTCTCGCAAGTACACTTGCGCGCCGCCTAGTGGTCGTGCAAGTCTACTTGCGCGACGCCTTATGGTCGTGCAAGTGACTTGTGCGACCTAAAGTGGTAACCGCCCGGTAACCGCCCGGGGTCTTCTCCTGCCTATAAATAGACCCTGTGGGCCCCCCATTCGAGAGGATCTTTTTCCAGAAACTCGGATTGAAGCTCCTGACGCCCAAGTCTCTTCTCAAATCTTCCGGAACACTTCTAAAGGTAATTTCTTACCTAGAACAGAAGATTTAAAGAGAAGAAGGAAGGCCTAAGTGTTGAAACTCATCAACACTTGCGCGCCATCTTATTCCTTCAATAGAACTTGCGCGTCCCTTTTCTGGAAGAACCTCAAGAGGATTCTAAAGGGATTTATAAAGAGTCGCTCAAATATTCTAATGATGTTTCAGAATCGCGCAAGTACCCCTCATGTCGCGCAAGTATACTTGCGCGACCAATACTTGCGCGCCGCCGGAAGACTTGTGCGCCTTTCAAGACTTGCGCGCCCCTACATTTTTGGGTGCCCATCTTGCCCATTTTACCCCTCTTAAGCCATTACACCTTTCCTTTTCAAGATTCAGTCTTCAAGACACTCTTCAAAGCCATTTATGGCATGATTTCTTGATTTGACTTCCTTGTCTGAAAGGAATTTTGTGGAATATCACTCAAAACCTAGTGATTTAAATATCCTTATGTCACTAAATATGGAGAGTTCATTCATTCAACCTCATTCTTTAAGATGAAAGAATCCTTAACCTGGGTCTCCTTTTCAGGAATAATCCCCAGTTATAAATTCTTTAATTTGGGCATCATTCTTTAGGAGTAAGCCCCAAATTCTTAAAGTTCCCAAACTTTGGGCATACTCCTTAGAAGTAAGCCCCAATCACAATCCCCCCAACCTCAAATATGGGCATCCTTCTCAGGAGTAAGCCCCAAACCTTAATCCCTAACCTGGGTCTCCTTTTCAGGAATAAGACTCAGTCATAATCTTGGGCTTCCTTTTCAGGAGTAAGCCCCAAGTCCCCTAACCTGGGCCTCCTTTTTAGGAGTAAGTCCTAGTCATAATCTTGGGTTTCCTTTTCAGGAGTAAACCCCAAGCCCCCTTAAATTTCTCTTAACCAGTCATAATTTACCCTTGATTTGGGTTTCCTTTTCAGGAGTAAAACCCAATCATAAGTCCCCTCCTAACTTGGGCATCCTCCTTAGGAGTAAGCCCCAAGATTAGAGTATTCAAATCTCCATAAAGAACATATACCTTTATGGACCCTGTTCCTGGATTTTCTCCCTAAAAGTAAATCCTAAACCTTCATCTATCTGGGCAGTCATACATACATAAGCCCCAAACAAATTCTTATGATTGCATCTTTCATGGAACATTTGTATAATTTTTACCAATACCTCTTTTTTCTCACACCGAGCATGACTCACGTGAGCTTAGAGTGTAAAAGTAATTATGACATTCTTCTTTGAGCCATCAATCATAAACATCATACTCCATTACTCGAACTACGTGGGTTCTGATTCCTTTTCCAAAACAAAGGATACATAGGTAGCCCATTTTTGGGTTCGATCCCAACTTTGAAATAATCCATGTCCTTCTGAATGACGATAAACTTCAAGTGCCCCACTGAGTGGCTTTAAAACCAGCCTGGTCATCATAATGACCAAGAGACTTTTATATAAATGTTTTGAAGGATACCATTGACCAAGAATCTCTAAACAGATATAGATGATTCTCTATTGATGAAGAACCTCGAATACATATAAAAGATTCTCTAAATTTCTTGCATATTTAATCATTGATTGTTAAAACTAAAGGAAAGCACATTTTATACTTGGTAATGTAATAAGGATTCACGAACATAACTTAAATCTATAAAGAGAGTCTCGGAGTAGACAATAATTCCTCTCAAAAAGGTGTGATGAGTCCGACCTCCCATCCTCTCGACCAATGAAAATTCCTAAGCCTCATCAATCCACAAGCTAATGAGCACCTACCTTTGGAAAGTAGGTCCAAACGGATGTGGAATCATTGGATGTTTCCGGTTCTACGAACAAACCCGCTAGAAACCGATCGGAACGTTTGAATCTCAAATCAACGAGGTCATCCCCGAAATCCGTGAGGAAACAACTTTAGATGCATCGGGTTGGAAAACTCATCAGGAATCTCATTTTAGAAGTGGTTTATGTGGTTCAAAGATTGAACCAATGATTTTTTAAGAAGTTCTATTGTGTCTAGTCTTGGTAGTCAAACATTTTTAGTGAAAGTGTGTTTGGAATTTGAAGGTAGAATATAGCTAGTTTTCAATGAGATGATGACCAAGGTAGGTCAAGATTATTAGTTTTATAACCAATAAGGCTTCTTGAGGTTGATAATTGTTTATATTGGGGAGTTTGTAATGATCCACGTAGTTAGAGGTTATAAAATTCAGATGAAATTTTAATTTTTGACCTGTTGAGGGGAAATTCTATAAATTTGGATTTTTATTAAAATTTCAAGAGTTGGAGCCTCTTTTTGGAAGTGTTTTGGGTGTGGTTTGAGTCCTGGGAGGTGTCTTGGGTGCTCGGGTGAAGCTCAGTATCTTTAGGTGGAAGTTAGAGTTTTTGGGATATTTTTGGCCTAGCGCATGGTTTGTTCTGCACAACTTAGTGAAAACCATATGGCCCTTTGAGGATCTAGGAGTTTTAAATAAATTTTATTCTTACATAGTTTTGTTAGCATAAATTTTTCATGGTTAAGTTCAAAATGTGCAGATTCTAGAGAAAATCATGTGGGGTGAGTGACTCTTGGGTACAAGGCACACAACTTTCACGTAGTTGTAGAAAAACCATGTGCGGTGTTAGAAATGGGTTCTAATGATTTTTTGCATAGTTATCATATGGATTAGAAAATAATTCATCCAAAATATGAAACCCATGATGTTTTGTTAAAAATGGTGTTTTACCATTTTACATCCATGGGATTTTAATCCCAAACCTCCCATTTTCCTACTTTAGGTGTGAACAGGCCATGGGGTCTCTCTCCCCCTTTCTCCCTCTAAGACCCCCCGATCATGGGGTTTAATTGGGTGTGTTATTCACTATTTTGAGGTTATATTATTTTTATTCTCTCCCCTTTTTTCATATCCCTTCCTTTCAGTTGGTTTTGGTGTCTATTTCTTAGGGTTTTGATTCCAATTTTACTAGAGCATGGTGGAATCATCCAAGGATGATGGGGATTTGTTGTGGGTTGGTGAGAGGGTGTCCTGAGATGTTATCTTCATTCCATCACTTGTTCTTCCAATGGAGAAGTAATTACTAATGTATTTTTCTTAAATTTTCAATTAAATTGAAAGGAATTTCCTTGTAATTTGGCATCGTATGTTTGGGATTTTTCTCTACTTGGTGTCAAAGGTGCATCATGGGATTTTTGAAGATGTTTATTCATGGTTCTAGATATAGGATGCACCTAAATTATTATTCAAGTTCTATTAATCTTTAAATTTAATTAATTATTTTATTGTTTATTTTTTTAATTAATTTAATTACATTTTATGGTGTATTTAGGTTCTTCGGTAGTTGGTGGAGAATGAGTTTGGGTCGAAATGTTCAGAGATTACACATTAAGGTAGTACGAGGGGTTTTTTTGTGTTGTTTACCTACCTTATAATCATTTAATTTTTTTAAATGGTTGTTTCTGGTTGAGATTCCCTTGAGGATTTTTGTATCTGATTTTTAGAAAAGGTATGGGTTTTGGGTGCCTCGTAGAGGGGTTTTATTCAAAAAAAAACCCTTTTTCTTGGATTTTATTTTGATATCATGCCTAATGTGTATGGTGGAGATTCATAGAGGTAGTGAAGGGGAGGATATTGGATTCTCTCCTCATATTTGAACCATGATCGGGATTTATTATAGTCCCTTTTTAGTGTCACCTACTAAGTGGGATGTAGTCGGGAGGCTTGTGGGTTATTAAGGGTCACAAAGTGATTATTTTGGTTGATCGAGGTCAGACAGAATATTCCCCATAAGGTTTTGGATTTATAATCTTCTAATTTAGGGTTATGAGTTTTATGGTTGAATCATATCAGGATTCTAAGGGATTTTCCTTGAGAACTCTTTTCAAGGAGATGTAGTTATGACCTAGGTGAGGGTCATGGGTATTTTGGATAACTTTGAATAGGAGGTTCCAAGGGGATTCATTGAGGTTCATTAGATGATTCTTTGAAGGTGGAATCGATTAATATCTTATATGGGATTTTAGGATAGTCCCTAGATGTCGAGACCAACTGCTATTAGTTTGAATGGTTTAGGTTTTAGACCAGTCACTTGAGGTTTGTATTGGTTGGATCTTTTAGGTTTTTTGACATTTTGGGATGAAAATATGATTGGGTATTGATTATATGAGGTTGAGAAAGTAGTGAGGGGCCATTGAGGTTTCCCTTTTGGCAAAGGTGATGCTTGATGTGGGATCGTGTGTTAGAGTGATCAGCTCATGTTTCTTGTAATGGAATTTTTCCAAGGTTTTCTTGCGCTAGATTATCCCCTAGTAGAGTGTCATGTTATCATTAAGGTTCAAAGGAACACTAAGGGTGCCTCGTGAACTATTGACCCTGAGAGGGTTGGTGTTGGTTTCAGTGGTTTTAGATGTTGGGTTTGAGTGTTGGTCAACCTATTTATTGATGTATTAGGATAGCAATGTTAAGGTAGTTCTTGCTTAGGTTTTGTATGTGGGAGTAGACCTTTGGGATATCTGAAGTTCCAAAGTATCATTAGAACCACTATGTAGGGGGTTGAATAATTTGTTTCTTTATAAAATTTCCAGTTCTTTGAAATTAACCCCCTTTAACTTATTAGATTTTTATCCTTATCGTATTTTATAACAAATTCTCATACAAGAAATAAAAAGAAAGTAATACAAGGCATACAAGATTTATAAGGTTCGGCCTCAGTGTGATAACCTACATCATTTCCATGGTGACTCTCATCGGTCCATTGAAATTTATTATTATTTAAAGTGAATACTATTGAAATTGGGTGCCCTGGACACAACTTATGTATGTACTTTTATTACCATTACATGTATACAGTTTGATATATATACATGTGTTTATCTTACCATAATAATTTCGATGCTTATGCATCCACTTTACTTATGGTAATTTACATAGATTAAATTTCATATTATAGGATTATAGCAGTTTCCAATCTATAATGATAACCTAGAGATACAATGAAAGTAATATTAAAGTTATGTCCTATGATCCAGATACATCATACTAACAAGACATAGATGATGTGTGACCATCATGTGTTGTGGGATCATAAGCATTAAGACTTATTCTCATAAATTTCACACTTTGTGATCTCTAGTAGGTTAGATCATAAGGATAGACATTCCAATAGAAACATCATAAGTTTCAGGTGGTATGGGTTATTCCTATCTACGAACATGGGTATTGGTCTCTTGAATTGAGATCATTATCAATTTGTACCATTTTCTCTTGCACTTTTATGCAAGGCCAAAAACATGGAATTGAAGTCATGGTGAGTTAGTTTGTGTTGACTTCATCCTTGGTGGTATGGAATTGGTTGAATAGTCAAGATCAAGTTTATCACTTCTAAGTTGAGGATGTGATATCTCAGGACTACTGATTAGGATAGTAGTAACTTCACTAAATCCATGGAAATATTAGAAAAAGGAAAGTCTTTACAGTAAGGTCAATAAATAATAAATCAAGGAAAGTACCATGACACAAGTGTGCATCCTTCTTTATGAGATATTATGAGACAAAGAGAGTATATTACACAGTGAGTGCTCATAGGATGGTTGTCATTGATATGACTATTCCTTGTCTCTTTAGGGGCTTTGATGGGTTTCTAGACTCTACTATTAGTCTATGAATAGTATTCACTACTATTGAGATAAGGTCCTAGAGGGTCACACACAATAGATTATTCAAGATTCTGTCCTATTCTTGTGAATAAGTATACCAGACATGGTGGTCCCCACCATGGGTCTAAGAGTTTTTAAAGTTTTATCAATCCCAAAAGAATAAATAAATTCATTATTATTAGTGTATAGAATAATTGAGTTGAATTTATTTATTAAATTTATTAATAAGGTATTAAGTGAAAATGTGGAAAAATATTATACAAACAAATATTATTTTAATATTCAAGGTTCGTTTAATATTACTGAGAAGTATGAGTCAAGTTAATGACTAGGGTTTATCATGTAATAAATTTATTATATATTAAAAATTGGTAATAAAATATAAATAATATTTATGATGCATTTAGTTTGTCATAACTATTTTTTTATTTCTTATTTAGTGGATGTTAAATATATAGGGGTTGGGGAACCCTATCTAGGTATTTTGGACATTCACTATATAAGTCAGAATGAGATTATTTTTTCTAGAATATTCATTCCAATGAATTGAGATATCATATCTCCTACCATATCATATAGAGAGAAAGGCTAAATCGGAGCGAGTGACCCAAGAACGCCTTCATGGATTGAAGGTGTGAGATCAAGGTGATCAGTGTGATGTCAAAGAAATCATAGAAGCTCTGCATTAGCACCCATATTTCAAAAAAATGGTATATGTGTAGATTCTTGAAGCGTGTGTGAAAAATATAGAGGGTTTTGAGCTTAGATCCTTTGATAAATGGTCACTAGTTATAATCTATATTCAAATGTGCATCAAATCAAATGAGGTAAATATTCTTATTTAATTTTTGTTCTTTGATAATTCACATGAGATTCTTGGACCATATCGGGGCTCAGATCGCCAGAGGTGAAAAATTTTCATCACTCCAGTGATGAAAAATTTTAAATCATTAGCCTCCAGGCTTCTACGGTGTATCCCAGTACCATCAATTGGTATTAGTGCGGGCATGTGAATTTTATAATCTAAGAAAAAATTAATTTTCCTTAAATCTAAATAGAGGTATTTAATTTGGTGCCAAAAAAAACTTGCACATCAATCTGATATCAGATGGATAATTTATGGCCATCCAAAAAAATTAATGTGGATTGAAAATCAGTTTTTTAGGGTATTAAAATTAAAGAATTTATATTTAATATATATGATTTTTTACAAAGAGTACATTTTCAAATCATTAGAAAAATTATTTCAAGCGACCTAGATAATTATGGCCAAGAACAGGTCAGAATACCTCTGGTCAGTTGTGAATTAATATGAGGAATCAAATTATTTTTAAATAATAATAATAATATAGTGTTTTATCAATAGTATATTAGTAGCCCTTGATTAAAAAAGGAAGAAAGACTTTAGGGGAGATGACCCAGTGAAACATAAAAAATAAAAAAAAGGTGGGGATCTCATGTTGGTATCCCAATTTTCTAAAACATAAAGAAAATTTATTTAAAAAAGGCAATGGTTTCCAAAGGAAGCTTCCACCTCTCTGTCACCAATTGACAGAGCATTGCATGTTTCCTTTTCCTAGTCAGACGTGCCACCACTATCCCTCGTCCAGCTGACCTCTCCTTAGACATTGTTAGCCCGGTCGTGCACCAGGATCCCACCACCACCAATTACCTGCACCCTGGTTAGCACATCCACTGCCCAGTCTCATGGTTCCCTCCTGAAATATTTTCATGGCTGAGACCACCACCGTCGTCGTGCCTACATCCATTTTCATCATCGCCCCCATGGACATTATCGTCATCTCTCCCATGAACTCCAATGCCATCATCTTCAGTAGCTGCAACCCCCCCCCCCTCCAACTGGACCTCACTACATACAGCCTCCCTAAGTTGTTTCCATAGATCGTTGACACCATGAACCCCCTAACTATCGCCCCTTCTGCATGGTGCATCCCCCTTCCCTATTCATGTTCCTTTTGTGAGTCATGTTAGACCTAACCCGCCCCACAACGGGCTTTGGTAGGTCTTCCCAACCTGATACGGGTCAGTATGGGTCTACCTAGACCATAACAACCCTTCATGGGGCCTGTCTATCCCGAAATGGGGTTGCAGAGTTTTTGGGCATCGAAAAAAATTTAATACCACCAAAAATTAAGTTATTAATTTTTAGATTGAAAAAATGATAATGATTTATTATTTTAAAAAAATTATTTAATTTTAGTATAAAATTAAAATAATTAATTAGTTTAATTTTCAAAGAAAAAAATAAATAATTTAATTAATTTAATTTTCAAAGAAAAATTAAATTAAAATTAAGATTAAATGAGAGTAAATTATTTTAATTTAAATGATTCATTTAATTTATATAAATTTTCTCATACTTTAAATTTATTGTAGTTTAATTTTATCATGCTTTTAATTTTACTCATTGACAAGTCTTGAGTAGTGACTGACTCATTACCTATCTGGGTTATTACATACATGTGATTTTTTTAATAATTAGTTGATTTTATGATGGTCTGCACATCGTCCTATTTTATTCAATATGTATAAGGGTATGTGCATCCATCAACCTTTATTTTGTATGTACATTGCACTTCTCAATACCTCCTCACTTTCATGTGAGTATTGTTGTAATATTGACGATGATGATGTAAGTCATCGACCACAATAAGACAAGGTGGGATTATAGAAGAAAAGTGACAACACTCGGATGGGGGATAATTATACTATGAGTTAATATTCAACTCAGATATGATACCCCTAGATCATGGTTGATCCATTAAGTTTAAATAGATCAACCAATATTAAATGCTCATGACTATTTGGGTAATTCATTTCCTTTATGCATTATTTATTTTTTTATATATGTGCATATTTACTATGGGAAACACCTAAAATAATAAACATAAAAATGCATAAAGAATCGATGAATGTATTTTATTAATGTATGTTCATTTGTGAGTATAGAGACATATTAAGAACATAATTAATAGATAAGGATTACATTCTTTGGATGATAAAAACCCATCAAAGTAATATTATGTTTCACTACCTTTTGTTGCTCAAATTTGAACAAAATCGGGTGTATGGGGTGTTCGTCAGCCAAAGTTGAGAGTGCCTCCTACTACCAAGGAGTTCTTATAAGAGTAATGGGTTGACTTAACTAAATATGGTATTAAAGAAGTATCCAAAGCTATCTTTCTACAAATTTAGAGGAAAATCATTGAGGGAGTCTAAGTTGCAATTCTGAAAAGCTGGGAATTTACTCAATAGTTCAAGGAACTGTGAGTTAATGTGGTTAGATAGTCTATAACCAACCTTGAAACTTTCCAAGTAGTGGAATAGAAAAATATTATAGACTGTGAAGAGAGGTTTCAAGGGTCCTTTCCACTAGAATACTTAAGAGACAGAGTATTCTGAATCTAGTAGTGAGGGATACTGAGGTTCGTTAAAATAGTGGATGACATTTAATGATTTAATTAATTAACTAATAATTTTTAAATCAATAATCAATATAATGTACTAACTGCTAAAGTTTATTTATTTTAGATAAAAAAAGACAATCACCAACACCATCAGATCATTGTCACTATGATCAATACTAGATAAATAAAAATATCATGAATGGTTATAACATCCAAGAGTAGTACAG
The DNA here is from genome assembly GCA_963277665.1 of Viscum album. Taxonomy (NCBI): domain Eukaryota; kingdom Viridiplantae; phylum Streptophyta; class Magnoliopsida; order Santalales; family Viscaceae; genus Viscum; species Viscum album. Next base: position 875,079,966 of record OY728153.1, on the reverse strand, counting down.
ATGCTTGTGCATAGTACTACACCAATATAGGAAGCTTTATGTGTTGGATTCCTTACTTCCTACTAATCCTACTCAGAAGGAAAGAAAGGTGAATAAATAAAAATGGAAAAATCATGTAAATGATGCACTATATGTTTAGTGTATCTTGTTTTCATCTATTTCCAATCAACTGTAGAAAATCTATAAGGATGAAGATTCCTACAAGATGTTAACTCATATCTAACAGTTATATTAGGAGATAGCTTCGAAAGAATGGTATGAGATATCGAGTGCATTGTATAGGTTTAGGAAAGAATAAGGGAATCAAGTGGTGCATTTTTTCTCAAGATGATTGGGTACATTGAGATACTTAAATCCCTTAGGTTCAATATGAACAAGGAACTAGCAAAAGATCTCATACTTTCCTCTTAACCTTCAAGCTTCTCGGCCTTCATTGTTAACTATAATATGAATAACATGAAAAATTCTCCCCCAGATCTTTTTTCTTTAGTTCACCAAGAATATAAGGATATGAAGAATACCAATTATTTAATCCTTATGGTAAACAACAGAATTAAGGGAAAGACTAAGCATTCTAAATCTAAGCCCAATCCAAAAACACCAATACACCATCCTTCCAAAAAGCCAAAGATACAAAGGGAGGGAAATGAGATGGAGGCTATCTACTTTCTATGCGGAAAGAAATTACACTAGAATAAGAATTGGAGAGTTGGAAAAAATAAACAGGGATACACTTATACTTTAGGGTTTTTTTCTTTGAATGTGATATGTCATTATTTACAAGTTGGATATTGGATACATCATGTGTCTTAAACATTTTTATTCATGTACAAGAACCAAGTTGATTCAATAATATTTCAAATGGTGAGGTGGATCTCTAATCCATGAATGGTGTGATTCTATCAACCTTGTTAGTGGGAGATTATCATATGTCTTTGCCTAGTGTTTTGGTTCTTGTATTGAATAATTGTTATTATATTGCTTTAATTCCCAGAAGCATTATCTCAGTTTCAAGTTTGGACACCATGGGATTTTATTTCAAGTTTGGAAATAAATGTTATCTATTTTATAAGGATAACATGTATTATGGTATGGAACATCTTAGTAAGGGATTTTATATACTTGAACTCGAAAAACCTATCATGGAAATCAATGAAAAAACTAGAAAACATGACTCATATAACACCCACTTATGGAACTTCAAGCTTAGTCATGTAAAAGATAAGTATTTGCAGAAATTACATTAAGTAGGGTATTTAGACTCAACTGAGTAAAAACCCCTGGATGTTTATCATGCCTTTTTACAAGGGAAAATAACCAAATCACCCTTTTCAGGGAAAGAATTAAGAGCCAATGAATTACTGGGATAGATTCATATTGATGTATGTGGTTTATTTCTAGTAGAGGAAAGGGGTGGGTTTTCATACTTCATTACTTTTAACGACAACTATAGTGGGTATGGTTATATATCCTTGATGTGGTATAATTAAAATTCCTTTCATATGTTTAGGAATACCAACATGAAGTAGAAAACTAGCTTGGTAATAGGATTAAGGAAATTTTCTCAAACTGGGGTAGAGAGTATCTTAATAAAGATTTAATTGATCACTTAAAGGAGTGTGGAATAGTATTCCAAATCACTCCTCATTATACACCATAGTAGAATGGTGTTAGTGAAAGGATAATAGGACCTTTCTTGACATGGTCAGATCAATGATGATTTAGGAAAATCTTCCATTATCTTTTTGGGGATATGCATTGCAGACAGTGGAATATAATCTTAACTAAGTACCAACTAAAGTGACATATGGGGTTACATATGATTTGTGATGTGTAAAGAAACCCAATTTGTCACACATAAATGTATGGGGGTGTGACTCTTTCATCAAGACTATACCTAGTGAAAAATTAGAATCTAGAAGCATGAAGTGAATCTTTATAGTTTATCCTAAAGAAACTAAATGATATTACCTATATAACCCTTAATATAAGAAAGTTATTATGGATAAAAATTCCATATTTGTATAAAGGAAACACATTTCTAATGGAAATAGTGGGAGAAAGATTGACTTAGATGAAGTTAATGCTCCAAAAGTACAAAAGTTGGTACGATAACAATCTCCAAAAGAGACATTGGGATATGAAGATGTTCCTGAGACACAAGTATTTCATTTTCCAACTCAAGAGGTTAGAGAACCATATAATTATGGATTTCTTGATACCATGTCAGGTAACGCGTTACTCCTAGAGAATGATTAACCTTTGACCTATAAGTAAGCAGTAAAAGTCAAGGATACTACTAAATGGAAAGAGGACATGAATTTTGATATGGATTCCATGCACCAAAATCAAGTTTGAATTTTGGTAGAACCTCCATCTAATGTAAAACCCATTGGGTGAAAATGGGTATTCAAGAAAAAACTGGACATTGATGGTAAGGTGAATACATATAAGGTGAAAATGGTAGTAAAGGGTTTCAGGCATCATCATGGCATAGACTATGAAGAAACCTTATCAGAAGTAGCAATGCTAAAATACATCTGAATATTACTTGAAATAATATCCTTCCATGATTATGAAATTTAGAAAATGGATGTCAAACCTGATTTTATAAATGGGAATTTGGTTGAAGATGTCTATATGACTAAACCTAAAGTGGTTATAAAGTAAAAGAATGCCAAAAAAGTGTGCAAGATGCATAGATCCATTTATGGGTTGACCAGGCATCATGATCATGGAATGTTCATTTTGATGAGGCCAAAAGAGAATTTTTTTTCAAGTTCATGGGAATTTCTTTGTTTTCTTAGTATTATATGTTGATGAAATATTAATTATGGTAAACAAAGTGCAAGTCTTATTGTTAGTTAAGAATTAGTTAAATGATTGTTTCTCCATGAAAGACTTAGGTGAGGTAGCCTACATTCTAGGGATCAAGATATATCAAGATATAACTCAGAGGCTACTTTGGATAAGTCAAAGTACATATATTGATAAGGTAATTAAAAGTTATAGTATGGAACAAAACAAGAGAGGAATACCTTCAATGTCACACGGTATCAATATCTCTAACAAAATGTGTCCACAAAGAAAGGAGGAGATTGAAAGAATTAGTAGAATACCTTATTCATTGGTAGTGAGATATATCATATATGTCATTATATGTACTAAGTTTGATGTTGCATTTTCTTTAAGCATGTTGGGAAGATATCAAGATAATCTAGGAGAACTATATTTGGAGGATATGAAAACTATCCTAAAGAACTTAAGATGTACAAAGGATATATTCCTGGTATATGGAGGAGATGAGGAACTAGTAGTGAAAGGATAAATAGAATCTAGTTTCTAGATAGATCATGATGATCTGAAATCACAGTCAAGCTATATCTTTTTTATGAATAGTGGTGAAGTGATATAGAGAATCTCAAAGCAACCAATGTTCATTGAATCTATAATAGAATATTAGTATATAGAAACTTATGATGCAACTAAGGAGATAGTTTGGATACACAGATTTTTCTTAGACATTGGTTTTATTCCTAACAGTGTATACCTTTTTCTATTTTATTATGATAATACTGTAATAGTTTTGTTTTCCAAGGAACCCAAGTCACACTACAGGACAAATCATATACTTTATAAATTTCCTCTCTTGTGTGATTTTATGAATTTAGTAGAGTAGACATAGAGGATAATGTGGTAGAACCCCTAAATAAATCCATATATTAGTAGAATCATGATTCTCATGTGATAGATATCGATATGAGACTTTTTAGTAGTCGGATATAGTACAAGTGGGAGTGTTGAAAGTGGGTGACCTAGACACAACTTATATATTTACTATGATTACCATTACATGTATACATCTTTATATATATGTCATGAAACGTCCCCCGGGGCCTGTTCCATGACTACCCCATGCCTGCCTCCAATAGGCCAGGGACTAGTAACTAGCACTGAGTAGGCATATCACACAAATGGGAGGCATTTGCCTAAGTACCTGTACATACGCACCCATCTCCAAGCCCAAAATGATGAAACTAAAAACACTAAGCAAACAAGTATGTGTACCACTAAGATACCAATAATATAGTATAACAGTACAAAACATAAAAGTAAATGGGGATAGAATACAAGAAAAACCAAAAGGAAAAGTACAAGCTCATGAAACTCATCTACATAAAAGCCTACTTGAAGGGTAGGTATAGAAACATCTGTCTAAAGTCGCTGAAGAACACCTTGTCTATCGAGCCTCTTTCTAAGAACCACCTAGCCCAGGTCCACCAAAGACTTATTCAAAGTGTTAATCATCATCATAAGACATGACACGTGTGGGAATAGCCCATATGGGGGTGAGTAAAACAATACTAAATAGATTCCCTGAAGCCACAAAGTAAAATACCACTAAGAAGTATACAAAGTATAACACAAAGGAAAAACACAAAGTATGCCACAAAGGAAAAAACACAAAGTACATCATGAAGGAAACACATGGAGTACAACACAAAGGAAACACACAAAGTACAGTCAATATGGTCAACTCACATAGATACAAGTCTAAAGTATAAAGAGAATGATTTCTAGTTGTAGTCCATATATCCCTCAGTATCTATAACACTATAAGTTTTGTCATCACATAGAGCATCAATGGAATATAGAGCATCGATGGTGCACAAAGCGTCGATGTCACACAGAGCATCAGTAGCGCACAAAGCGTCGGTGGTGCCCGGGGTGGTGATGGTGACTGGGACATCGATGGCGCATGGAGAATATATAGAACATAGATCATTGATGGTTCATGGAGAATTGATGGTACATGAAGCATCGATGGTTCAAACAATCCCTCAGGTCACATAGTCATAGCTAGCTGCAGGATTCCACTTCTAACGCACTTGTTCTAGAAGAACCTACTCCTCAAGCTATTAGCTCATAAACCAAATTCCAAAAAAAAACTCACTTAGAGTATTTCAAAAGGGATTCGTCATCACAATGGTCCCAATACCATAAATGTCTTGTCAAATGGACACACGATTTAAAATATACGACCAATTTCATAAAAAGGGGATGGTCTAGTCCAGCCGACCCGACCCAGCCCAGTTCGCCCAACCCGGTCAGTATGGTCCATCCCGAACCATCCAATCCTGATGAGCTGTTGGAGCAGCCCAATTCGCCCAGCCTATCCCACCATATGTGGGTCGTCTCCTTAAGAGCACGACTTGATTATGCACTACCGATCAATGTGGTCACCGCTTTCAACACCGAAAACACCGCATCTTGGCCCCTGGTCCTATGGCCCTACTTCTATGGGTTCCTCCTCTAATGTGGCCTCTGAGTTACATCTCGATGCAGCCACTGCCAAGGGATCCTCCTCTAGTGTGGTCCCGCTGGACTGCGGTTGTGCGCCCCACTGGAACCCGGCCTCCCACCAGGATACGCGATTCCCTCACTATCGGCCACCCTACCGGCGACCCACTATTTATTGTGCCCTCCTCCATGAGTTGCTGCCTACCTACAGATCTCCCATTACACCTCCATAATGCCTTCATGGATCATAACCTTCAGTCTCGGATTTTTGAGCCATGGATCATGGGTGCAACGATTGATCATTCTCATAGAGTTTCAATAGGCGATGAACGCACAAAGAACTAGATAGATTTAGGGGGAAGGGATTAATAAAATGAACACCCAAAGAATAGATTTGGACTTGTTGGTTTGGCCTTGATCCATTCATGTTAGTGGGATCATGAAGAAACCAACAACAGAATAATCGCCCAGATCTATTCTCTTTAATCCCGCAATAATTATCCATCTCGCAAGAATGACCGAACCATGGATCAACCTATTCATGGGTTGGTCCACTTTCACCATTTGATTCTAAGAAGGGGAAAATAAATCACAAATATATCAACACCCTACCTCGATTATTGAATTGGTCATTGATGAAGAATAGAGGTATGTCTTGTGATCGATCCACGATCTACTAGAGTTCGTCGTCGGGAGATAGCTTCACTCTCCGTACCTCAGGGAAATTCCAGGGATATGGTGATAACCCTAGATTCCTATGACATGGATTATTAAAAAAGGAAACCAACTTTGTTTCAACGTGTAACGTTCAATAAAATATTTTTATTATATATTTTAATGACGTTTACATCCATAATCTAACTTTCACCCTCAACCCACGTCGGTCGATGTTAGGTCCCACCTAAGGAAAACAACCCCTTACGAACTCAATTATGGTCTCAGATTTCCAATCTGAGTTACTATTTATGAGTTATAAGGATTTCAAAATAAAATAATTTTTATTTAATTATTTTATTAATGGTTATGCCCCTGGTGACTTTTTCTATAGATGACCCACATTGACCAATGTTAGGTCGTGCCTAGTGTAAAACCACTACTATGACCTCAATGGTGACCTCTGATTTATGATCTAGGAACTTTTTAAGAGCTATTTCAATTTTTCATAAAAGTCATGTGCACATGCTATTAAAAACTTAATATTTTTCAAACAATCATTTTGGGAACCTCGGGACTCAGAATCACACGTTGTGTCAGTGCCTGGTCTCATAATTTTTCCAAATAATTTTTAAAAATAAAATTGAGAAAATATGATTCATTACATTCTCCCCACCTTAGGGATTTACATCCCTAAAAGCCAAAACAAGGGATACTCAACAAAATGGTGATGGGTACTAAGCATGAATTTGAGCCTCCCACTCCCAAGTGATCTCCTAGAGTTTACCATGCTGCCACTAAACGCACACCAGAGGAATCAACCACCCACGAAGGATCTTCTCCTGTCAATCCTCTATCTCCACCGGGTATCCTACAAAAGTCACCCCACCATCAATGTCCAACTCACCCCACTCAATAGTGTGTGATGGGCCATGCATGTACCTCTTCGTCTGTGACACATGGAAGACATCATGAACCTGGTGCAACTGTGAGGTTAGATCTAGGTGGTATACCACTTCAACAACACTACTTAGAATCTGAAAAGGGTCGATGTATCTTGGAGATAACTTGCCACCCCATCAAATCTCTGCAATCCTGATTGAGGTGAGACCTAAAGGAACACATGTTATACATTCTAAAACTCTAAAGGACTTTTCTACATGTCATCATATGGCTTCTATCAGCTCTGTAAAGTCCTCATCCACTCCTAGATGATTTTCACCTTCTCAGTGGTATCCCATACCAACTATGGACCCATGAGTGCTGACACTCCTAGGTCTGTCTAACATAGTGGTGACCTGCATGGTCGCCTGCACAATTACTCGAATAGTTCCATACCAATGGTGAAGTGTTAGTTTTTGTTATACATAAACTCTGCCAGAGGAAGGTGTTCCTCCCAACTAAGACCAAAGTCTAGGATTCAATCACGTAGAATGTCCACTATAACTTGGATGGTCCTCTCCATCTAGACATCCCTCTGGGGGTGAAACATCGAGCTCAAGTGCAAATAAGTCCCAAATGCCTCCTACAATACCTTCCACAACTGGGATGTGAAACAAGAATCATGATATGAGACTATCATCGATGGGACTCCATGGAGTCGAACTATCTCCTGCACATAGAGGCGTCACAAGCACTCTATTGAGATCTACTCACAGATCGGTAAGAAGTGGGCCGACTTGGTGAGTCAGTCAATGACCACCCATATAGTATTGTTTCCCCTACATGTGCATGGTAAACCCAACATGAAGTCCATTGATATCTCATACCGCTTCCACTTTTGAACCTATAGGGGTTGAGTCAAACCCATAGGAACCCGGTGCTCATCCTTCACTTGCTAGGAAGTGAGGCATCTAGAAATGAAACCTGCCACTGTCTTATTTATCCTGGGCCACCAGAACTAATGTCAGAGGTCCTGATACATATTTTCCACTCCTAGATGTACCTCCAAAGGTGAAGTATGGAGCTCCCTCAAGACCTTATCTCGCAATGTCACTGGTACTATTGTGCGTCCTCTAAATAGAACGATGTGCTCCCCACCTTTCGAATATCTATCAGGGGCATTCCATGTAGAAATATAAGCTTATAAAGTCTTGTAGTTAGTATCTCTGAGTTTTTCCTCCTTGACTCATTGTAAAAGTGGGGGGTAACTATCATCAACTGGAGATAAGACGCTTAATATTCATCCACAAAGGATATCTGCAACGTGGCCAAATACTCTAATTCCTCACTTAGCAACTGAAAGTTGGATCTCTTGTTGAGAGTATCTGCCACTATGTTCCCCTTCCTAGGAGTATAGATAATCTCAAATTCATGGTCATGTAGGAACTCTAGCTATAATCTCTGTCTCAAGTTCAGATCCTTCTTAGAGAAGATATACTTGAGAATATTGTGGTCAGAGTAGATGGTAAACCGCTTGCCTATCAGGTAGTGTCGCCACATCTTCAATGTGAAGACTACCACTACTAGCTCAAGATCATGGGTCAAGTATTCATGCTCATGTTTCCTCAACTAGCGTGAACTATAGACAATCACTACTTGCCCCTACATCAGAACACAACCAAGCCCGGTCCCTGATGCATCACAGAACACCATGTACTCAACACCCTCATCTGGTAATCTCAAGATGGGAGAGCTATTCAATCTATACCTCAGCTCCTAAAACCACAAATGTAACTTCTCTATCCACACGAAAGGTTTCCCTTTCCATGTCAAGGTCGTAAAGGGTGATGATATCCTATAAAAATTAGGTAAAAACCTCTGATAGTACCCATCCAAACCCAGGAAACTCTGAACCTCTAATACCATTCTATCATGACCCATCCCCTAGGGCCCTTTCCATGACTACCCCAAGTTTTCCTTCAATAGACCAGGGGATGGTGACTAGCACTGAGTAGGAATATCACACAAATGGGAGGCATTTTCCTAAGTACCTGTACATACACACCCATCTCCAAGCCCAAAATGATGAAACTAAAAACACTAAGTAAACAAGAATGCGTACCACTAAGATACCAACAACAGAGTATGAAAATACAAAACTTAAAAGTAAATGGGACCAGAATACAAGCCCAACCAAAAAGAAAATTACAATCTCATGAAACTCATCCACAAAAAAACCCTACTTGAAGGGTAGGTACAGAAATAGTTGTCTGAAGTCTCTGAAGCACACCTCATCTATCGGGACTCTTTCTAAGAACAACCTGGCCCCATTCCACCAAGGACTCTATTAAAGTGTCGATCTTATGCAAAAGAAAAAACACATGCAGGCATAGCCCGTGTAGGGGTGAGTAAAACAATACTCAGTAGGAACCCAAAAACTATGAAGGAAAATACCACTAAGAAGTATACAAAGTATACCAAAAAGGAAACACATGAATTATGCTACAAAGGAAACACACTAAGTACACCATGAAAGAAACAAATGAATTACACCATAAAGAAAACACACAAAGTACAGTCAACATGGTTAGCTCACACAGGTACAAGTCTGAAGCATGAAGAGAAGGATTTCAAATTGTAGTCCATAGATCCCTTAGTCTCTGTGACACTAGAAGTTTCTATGGAACATGGAGCGTTGATGGTGCACGAAGCGTCGATAGCACATGGAGTGTCGATGGCGTACGGAGCGTCAGTGGAGCACAGAGCGTCAGTGGTGCTCAGAGTGGTGATGGAATCTGGGACGTCGATAGTGCACGGAGTGTCGATGGCACATAGAGCATTTATGGAACATGATGCATCGATGGTGCATAGAGCATCGATGGGTCAAGAAGTACCCTAAGTCACAAAGTCACATACCCGTAGTCAGTCATAGGATTCCGCTTATAGCGCGCTTGTTCCAGGAGAACCTACTCCTCAATCTATTAGGTTGTAAACCAAATTCCAAAAAAACTCAATTATATTATCTCAAAATGATAGCCTCATCACAATGGTCCCAATTCTGCAAGTAGCTCATTAAACAGACACACGGTTTGAAATATACAACCAATTTAGGGTCCGACCTGACCCGACCCGGTCGATATGGGTCGGACCGAACTAGCACAGCCCGATGGGCCGTTGGGCTATTGGAGCGGCCCAATTCGCCCAGCCTGGACTGCCACATATGGTTCATATCCTTTAGCGCACATCTCATTCATGTTCTCCCAGTCAATGTGGTCTCCACGTTCAATAAGGACAGCACTGCATCTCGGCCCCCTGGTCCCGCGGCCCTACTATTGCAGGGCCCTCCTCTGACGTGACCTCTGAGTTGCATCCTGCCGCAGGCATCGCTGCAGCCACTTACCATAGCACATGTTCGCTGCCCATAGCATGCGCCACCGTGGGCTCCTCCTCTGGAGCGGTCCCGCTGGACCACGACTGTGCACCCCATCGGAACCCAGCCTCTCGTCGGGCCACGCGTTGTCCTTGCTGTCGGCCACCCTACCAATGACACATCGTTCTTCACGCCCTTCATTGTGAGTCGCCTCCTACCTGTTGTTCTCTCGTCGCACCTCCACAATGTCATCATGGATCACAACCTTCATTCTGGGATCATTAAGCCATGGATCATGGGCACAATGATCGATCATTCTCAAAGGGTTTCAAAGGGTGAAGAACGCACGAAGAACAAGATAGATTTCAGGGGGAGGGATTAAGAAAATGAACACCCAAAGAACGGATTTTGGCCTTGTTCATTTACACTTGATCTGTTCCTGTTAACGGGATCATAAATAAACCAATAGCATAATAATCACCAAGATATATTCCCTTTAATCCCGCAATAATTATCCACCCCGCAAGAATGACCGAACTACGGATCAACCTGTTCGTGGGTTGGTCTACTTTCACTGTTTGATTTTAAGAAGTGGAAAATAAATCAAAAATATATCAACAACCTACCTCGATTATTGGATCGGTCGTTGAAAAATAATGGATGTTTGTGTTGTGATCGATCCTTGATTCGCTAGCGTTCGTCGTCAGGAGATAGCTTCCTTCTCCTTACTTAAGGGGAATTCTAGGGTTATGGAGTTAACCATGAATTCCTATGACATGGCTTATTAAAAAGGGAAAATTCCACTACATCAACACATAATGTTCAGTAAAATATTTTTATTAGATATTTTAATGAAGTCTATGTCCAAAATCTAACTTTCACCCTCGACCTGCGCTAGTCGAGGATAGGCCTTGCCAAAGGAAAACACACCCTTAAGAACTCAATGGTGGTCTTAGATTTCTAATCTGGGTTACCGTTTATGATTTTTTAGGATATCAAAATTAAATAATTTTTATTTAATTATTTTATTTATGGTTACACCCCCGGAGACTTTCTACAGATGACCCACACCGACCAATGTTAGGTCGCGCCTAGGGTAAATCCACTTCTCTAAGCTCAAAGGTGCCCTCCGATTTATGATTTGGGAAATTTTTTAAGAGTTATTTCAATTTTATAGAAAATTCATGTGTGTGTGCTATTAAAAACTTAACATTTTTCAAAAAATCGTTCTGGGCACCTCGGGTCTCGGAATCCTACGTCGTCTCAGCGCCTGGTCTTGGAATTTTCCCAAATAATTTCTAAAAATAAAATTAGGAAAATACGATTCATTTAAATACATACGTGTGTTTATATTACCATAATAGTGTTGATACTTCTGTGTCAACTATATTTATGGTAATGTACTTAGATTGTATGTTGTATCAAAGGGTTATAGTAGTTCCTAGAATATAATGTGAACCTAAAGATACTATGATAGTGATCTTAAATTTATTTCCTATGGTCTAAATACATCATACTAATAAGACATATATGATGTGTGACCATCATGTGTTGGGGGCTCATGAGAATTTAGACTTCTTATCATGAATTGTGCACTTGGTGATCTCTAGTAGGTGAGATAATGAGGATAGACCCACCAATAAGAACATCACATGTTTTAGGTATCATTGGTTGTTCCTATCTATTAATATGTGTATTGGTATTTTAACTTGAGATAATTATCAATGTGGGTCATTTGATTGTGTAATTTGATGTAATAAAAAAAATACATTGATATCGTGGAGAGATAGCTTGTGTTGGATATGTCATTGGTGGTACTGCATTGGTTGAATGGTCAAGATAGAATTTGACGCTTCTAAATTGAGGGAGTGATAACTCAGGACTAGTTGAATAGGATGGTTGTACCTTCACTAAATCCATGTTCATGGTAGAAGAAGTTAATTCCATCCACTAAGGTCAGTTAATAATAAAAAAAGGACTATGACACAAGTGCGCGTCATTCTTTATGAGATATTGCGACACAAAGAGATTATATTACACCGTGTGTGTTTGTATGATGGTTGTCGTTGCTATGACTATTCCTTATATCTTTAGGGGCCTTTATGGGTTTCTAGACTCCACTCTTAGTCTGTGAGTAGTGTTTACTACTATCAAGATAAGGGCCTAAAGGGTCACACACAATAGCTTACTCAAGAGTCTGCCCTATTCTGGTGACTGAAAATTAAATTTTTTTTATTATGCAAACACTTTTGAGGAAAAAGTGAGAAACCAAGCATGAATTCATTGCCACACCACACCATCAGACCACCACTTCACCATTTCATCACTTAACCACTTACAAACAACAAAACCAAGGCCAAGAAACCATGAAACAAGGAACAAACATCAAACAAGCAGACCAATCCTCAGAGCCAGCCTCCTCAAACGTCCACCGGTGCGACCATCGACACCAGCCCAAATCCTCCCATCAGAAAACTCCAGACGGAGTTCGCCCAACCTACCAGTGACGTGAGATGAACCTCCAGGAAGAATCAATCCACAAAACGAGGATTTTTGGTTAAGGGTGAAGGAGGAATGACCGTGGTGTATGCGGAGCAGGGTGCGGCATCAGAGAGGCATGATCTTCGTTATGGTTTCTTGGTCTAAAAGTTTTCCAAGTTTTATCGATAATCAATGAATAAATAAATTCATTATTATTTGAGTATAGAATAGTTGGGTTGATTTTGTTTAATTAATGTATTCACAAGGTGTAAAGTGAATACATGGGAAAATATTATATGAATGAATATTAAAATAATATTCAAGGTTCATTTAATATTAATAGGAAGTAATATTCGATTTAATGAATCAGGTTTATCATGTAATATATTTATTATATATTAAAAGTAGGTGATAAAATATAAATAATATTTATAATGTAGTTAGTTCACCATAACTATTTATTTATTGCTTATTTAGTATATGTTAAATATACAGAGGTTGGGGAACCCAATCTGGGTATTTTGGACATCCACTATGTAAGTCGTAAGGATCTCATTTCTGATATAATATTCATTCCAATAGATTGAGAGCTCCTATCTCTTCCCACATCCTAGAGATAGGGATAGGGTCTATCCAAATGAGTGATCTAAGAATGCCTTCATGGATCGAAAGAATGGGATCAAGGTGATTGTTGCGATATCAAAGGAATCATCGGAGCTTCGTGTTAGCACCCAGATTTTGACAAATTACATATGTATATATTCTTGAATCATGTGTGAATGATATATAGGGTTTAAAGCTTGTATCCTTCAAGAAAATTTTGTTAGAAAAAAGCTTCCACTACTACAAAAAGGCCTTTAACAACACTAGAAAAGGTCTTTATCAGTGCTAAAAAATCACTGATAATCGGTGCACGATTAAAAGGCCATAACTTATATCAGTACTAAAAAAGAACTATTAAAGGAACCCTTTAATGGCGCTAAAAAAAGTGTTGTTAAATGGGTCCTTTAACAGCACTTTTTTCAGCGCTGATAAAGGAAGCATTGTTAAAGGGGGTAAAAAAAATTGGACACCTATGCACTTGACCCCTTTATCAGCACTTCCATGACCCCTTTATCAACACTCTACACCCCCTTTATCAGTGTTTTTTACCCCACAACCCCTTTTATAAACGCTTTGTGAATTTCCAACCTCATGCGCACCTTCTTGGATTCAAACCCTACACCTCTCCTTCAATGATGGAATGCTTTTACCATTACACCATGTTTTTTTTCTATCTTTTTAATGATATTTCTATTTATATATATATATATATATATATATATATATATATATATATATATTTACATATATTTATATAATTATTTTTAAATAAATTTATATAATATGTGTGTGTGATATATATATAAATATATATACTTATATTTATTTAAATATATTATATATTATATTCATTGACATATATTAGATTATAATATATATTTTTTATTAATACACAAACATGTGTATATATAAACATTATAAATATATTTGTATAATGTAAAAAATTGTTAGATATTGTTTTGAATACATTTTTAGAATATATATTTATTTAGATATATTATTATATACATTTTTACATAAATATGTTGATATATGAATTTATATGAAGGATTTATTATAACTAAATTTAAGAAAACATGCATATATTTAATTATAAATAAAATTACATTGTAAAAAATGATAAAATTTAAAAACCATAATATCAATATGAATGTAATACCAGGGAATAAATTCAGTCCCCACTAAAAAAAGGCAAAAATAGCTCTTTAAAAGAGCTTGAAAATCCATCAAATGTTAAAAAAAATCAGGGTACCCCGACTAAAAACTTAGTTTTGGAGGCCTTCTAGGCCTTTTTTGGCCTTGAAAAATGTGACAAAGGTTTACCTATATTATTAAGGGTATAGATATCAACGCAAGATTCAATTTGAAATGTGGTAAATCCCAAAAAAACACCCGGATCAAAAGTTATGTCCGTTTGAAGTTTCAGTTCTATTTTCAACATATTTTAGATCTTTTATTAATTTTTTAAATTTTTTATCTTTCAATTAATATTAAATGAATATTACTCAGTAATAATAAGAAAATTATTAATTAAAAATATTTTTTATTTATTTTATATGCTATTTTTACTAAATATCTTATATATTAAGTGTAAATATCTATTGACCTTATCTAAAACATATTTCCAAAAATATATATTATATTTATATCAATATAAATATATTTGTATATTAATATATTATTTTTAATGAAATATAATTTTCTTTGAAGTATACTCTTATCAGTGCTTGTAAAAAAACACTGATAAAGGTCCTCCTTTAATAACGCTTTTTTAGCAATGTTAAAGACCACTTTTAAGAGTGCTTTTTTTAGCATTGACAAAGGGGCTCCTTAACAGCATTTTTAGCTAGCGTTGTTAAAACCCTAGCACTGGATAAACCCATTTTTGTAGTAGTTTTTATTCAAATGCATGTCGAATCAAATGTGGTAACCATTCATATTTAATTTTTGTGATATCATAATTCATGCAAGATCCTTGAACTGTATCAGGGCTTGGATCGCCAGAGGCGATAATGTTTCATCACTCCGGTGATGAACATTTTTAAATCCTTAGCCCATCATCTTCCACTGAGCACCCTAGTACCATTAAATATAACTCTGATCCAACTCCCTTTGGACTCATTATATCTCCTAATATGAATGGTTGTAATGAGTCCCATAAGTTTACAAAGTTTTTCTTACAAAACTAAGCCAACACAAAAGATATTAAACTTTATAAATTCTTCTCCTAAAAGTTTATTCGAAAAAATCTCTTTCTGTTTTCTCCATATAATAAATTTATATCTGGTGTGCCTTCCTTATTCCAAAATTATCCACCCGTTTCACCTCACTGAATCCATGAAAACTTTCTAAACTGATTTTTATCCACGAAACAAAAACCTTTCACCTTATAAACTTTGTTCATCATCTCTATTTGATTCTCTCTCTCTCTCTCTATTATTATGAACTAGAAACTATGTCTAATGCTTTGATTGAAACTTTGGTCTAGAAATTATTCTTCAACTAAATCGACTAGAAACTTATTTTTTTCAAAAGGTTTCAAATTTTTATATGCAAGAATAGTTTTAATTATGATTTTTTTTTACATCCCTTTATATAGGTTCTCCCAAAAAGGAAAATTTGGGAAACTAATTTTGATTTCCTACTCAAATGAAATTCATTGAACTCTTCTCAAGTATTCCAAATTCTTCAGAAATATTTTTGAAACTTCAAGAGAACTCAGTGCCTCTTTCCTTTCCTGAAATTTATTAAACTTATATGTTAAGGACATCATTCAAACTTCCATAAGCTTGGATAGATAAAAAAAGTTTGAAAAACACAGTACATCATTTTCATATTGAGAGGCATTTATAAAAGTTTTATATAAATATCTTGAATTTCCATCTGGTGGAATCTTTTTCAAGTAACAACTTTAGAAACTCCTATATCCATTTCTCTTTGTATGATCTTATTCACCTAACTGACTATGTATGAAGACTTAATTTGGTCATTCTGCCTTAGTAAAATCTACACTCAAAACAAACTTCTCAAAAACATCATCTGGTGACATCGAATTGTTTTTTTTTATATTAATATATCCATTGGATCTTTGTCTAATAGATCTTCATTTGATGGACTCAATCTATTAGCCTTCCTTGAATTGCACACTTCATAAATTTGAACTTCATAATAGTATGTAACATTAAAAAAAATTAGAGAACATTATACAAACTATCTATTCAGTAACTACATCTTCCTTTGTCTATTTATTTTAACCCACTAATGATGGTTAACTACATTGCTGCAAATTCTATAGACTTTAGTCACATACAACTTATTTTTCTAGTACCCTTATTTGATTTCTCCCCCTTTTTACTTCATTGAAATTTTTTTCCTTTTGTGTATTCTCATACAAAACTCATCATTTGGATTTATGGGAACATTTTTCCAGTCATCTATGTCTGTTTGATTGAAATGTGCTTTATTATAAAACATTTTTCTCCTCTTTAACTCCACACATTTTTTAAAACTTCAAAAATGATAATTTTAAGAAAATATCTATCTAGAAACTTCAACCCTTTTCTTTCTAGAAATATGTGTCTAAATATTTTCATTTGGTTATCTTCATTTGGTGATGTGTGTCTAATAGAAAATTCTCCCCTTATCAAATTCTCCTTTTGAATCCCTACTGAAACTATGTCCACTTTCTTCGTTCTGGTAAACTACATCCAGTGGTATATTTATGGTAACAAAGTTGTACCTATCTCCCTTTTTAAAACTCCATTATCTAATCACCTTCCATTTGGAGAATTGTATCCAGAACTGTGTGTCCAGAAGACTCTATCTGTTGAGGTCCATCTAGAGAACTGCATCTGAAAATGTTGTTCTAGACCTTGATCTCACCCTTTGAACAAAATATTATATCATGAAGTTTCATGATTTTAGAAACTTTTTGAGTACATATTATCATTCTCTGATTTTGTAAGAAATCTACTTAACAAAGTTAAAGAAAACTTCCTAACTTCCTCCAGTAACTTCATAAAAAAATCTTAACAAGTTTCCCGCACTTCTTTCTCACCTATTTTATGAAAACATTATTAACAAAAGAATTTTTTAAAAAAATACAAAACTTTTTTAGGAAAACAACACAAAGGATATTCAATATCCCCGTTTGGATTTGTTGGAAACATTCACAACTTTGAACACATAACTTTTGGAGCCACTTAAATTTTTCACATCTCAAATTTTTGAAATTTTTCATCAAATTGCAACCTTTATCATAGAGAATGTACAGACAATACACTACTGCATAAAGTAATTTTTTTGAAGGAATTACATCCCTTAATTACAAGAAATTTTTTGGTTGTGATAATATAACTCTCCTTTATGTTTTTCTCTCAAATTTTGTTTCCCTATTTTTTTATATTCCCTATTTTACAATAACCACAGTTTCATATTCATTTTTGAATGAATTTTAATTCTTATTAACCTTTTAGGTAAAAGTTTTATATTATCTCCCCTTTTTTCAATATAATCCAAAGCACATTGGGGGTAACTTCCTTACGAATTTTAGGAAGTTTTGGGTGGATTATGAACATGAAGTCGTGACCTAAATTCCTAAATATTTATTTTGGAGTAGCTTTGGTGAAAACATCAGTAATTTGATATTTTATAGAAATGTATTCAAGAATAAAATATCCATCAAAAATTGTTTCCAAAATGAAATGATACTTAATATCAATGTGATTTGATCTCAAAATTTTGTATAGTATTTTTGGAAAGATCAATGGTGCTCTTGTTATCACAAAGTATCTTCAATGGTTTACAAACATTCACTATCAAATATTCTAGATGAACTTTTATAAAAATCATTTATATACAATCATGGGTGGCGAGAACATATTATGATTCTACTATAATAAAATTTACTAAACTCTATTTATTACTCTACCAACTTAAACAATAATCTCCTAAGAAAAAATTTCATATTCATGTTGATTTTATATCATTACAATCTCTATCCAAATCAGTATTAGTGTATCCAAGAAAGTTCATGTCACAAAATATTTTATAAAAAAATCCATGAGAAGATATTCCTTTTATGTACCTAAGTATTCTCTTTTCTACCAGTATATGTGATTATTTAGGCTCACTCTAATATCTTTTACATAAATTCATAGCTTAAACAATGTATGATCTTCAAGTGGTAAAATATAGAAAACTTCTTATAAACTTTTGGATGTATTTCTAACTCACACTTTTCCCAGCTTCATCTTTACTAATTTTCATGCCAATAGAAATGGGAGTAGAAACTTCTTTATAATATTTCATCCCAAATTTTGTAACAACTCCCTAGCATAATTTTCTTGTGACATAAAAATATATATTTCATTATGTTGAACTTGTAATCCCACAAATAAATTTAATTCTCTCATCATTGAAATTTCAAATTTTTCCTTCATTTATTCATCAAACTATTTACAAAAAAATTTCTCAATCCCCTGAAAAATTATTCCATCAACATAAAACAATCAGGGTACATGTGCTCAATTACTTAACATATAGTTTACTATCAACTTTTCCTTTAGAAAATATTAACTTTTTTAGAAAACTATCAAGTTTTTAGTACCAGGATCGTGGAGCTTGTTTCAACATATAAAAGGAATAATTCCACTTAAAAACCTTGGTTTTATTTTCATCAAGTAAGAATTCATATGATTTATTAATGGAAATTTCTTTTTCTATTTCTCCATTTAAGAAATTTGGTTTTATATCCATCTCATAAACTTTTTAATATCGATGTTCAGAAAATTCCAAAAACATTCTTATAGATTTCAATCTTGCAAATATGGGAAACATTTATTCAAAATCTAATCCTTACACTTATGAGTAAACTTTAAAAACAAGTTTATTTTATTTCCTAAAATGTATTCATATTAATTTAGCTTGTTTTTATACACTAACTTTGTCCCTATAACATTATTTCCTACTTATCGTAGAATAGGTTCCCAAGTTTCATTCTTCTCAATATGATCAAGTTATTAATTCATAGGATGTGCCCATTCTTTATTCCATACTACCTTTAAAACTAATTCTGTTTCAACCTATGAGATAAGTGATTTCTAAGTTTCTATTCTCAACTTCCTTCTAGTTTAAACTAGAGCTTTCAATTTTCCAATGATGTTTTCATAATCTTCATGTTTCTTTAGGGTATGAAATTTCAGAGATTTTATTAATGTTTCACTTTCCTAACCACAAAATTCTTATAAACCTTTATGTACCTATTTTGGATTGCATTCATCTTCACTTTTTTTATTCTCATTGGAAGTCGTTAATTTTTCTTCCATAGCATTTTCAGAAAATTTTTCTAAGGACGTTGGATTTTCAATAATTTTCACATCATAGGAATCCACCAAGTTTTATAAATGTTTCTTCCAACATTTATAACTCTTTACATTAGATGAAAACCCCCTGAAGATTCCTTCCTCATCATTTTCATCAAATTTTATAAGATCTAGATTTTTTATTTTTAGTAATCACAGACTCCCAAAAACCTTGAAATATTTCACTAAAGTTTTCTTTTATACCGCATATCATATAAATTATTTTTTGATTACATCCATAATAAACATATATTTTGTACATGTATAAAATTAATAATATATTTTCACTAGAAAAACTTAGAAATTTTGTACTCATCCAGCATACTTCTTCTCATTTCTACTAAAATTTTGTTTTTCCTTTCTACCACTCCACTTGTTTCAGGGGTGTATAGAGAACTGTATTGATGATTAATTATATGTTTCTTTAAATACTATTTGAATTCATTTCATATGTACTCCTTCACATTGTAGGTTCTGAGCTTCAATGTATAAACACCCATATCTCTTTCAAATTCCCTTCTTAAAAATATGAACATTTCTATAACATCTGATTTATGATTCATAAACATGATATTGGTCATCTGTGTGAAATCATTAGTAAAAGTGATAAAATAAAAATCCCATTTTTTTTATTGATGTATCATAGGTCCACAAATATTAGAGTAAATAATCTCAATTAGTTTGGAGGATTGGATTTCAACTTTCTTATGTTTTCCACTAATCATTTTCCCTTTATATCATGTTGTACAAATATCATCTTCTTTTCTTTTCATTGGTGGAAAGTTTTTTATATTGAATAATTTAGAAAGTGTGTTCAAGATTTTCTATCCAAGGATACAAAGTCTTTTATGCCATAACTTATTTTCATCCTCAACACTCAAGTAACATGATTTACATAGTTATCCAATCAGAAATAGATTTGTGTTGGTTCATTCTCCCTTTGTTTAAACTTTTCCATCTTCCACACTTCTAATTATACAAGAATTTTTCCTGAATACATCTTCCTTACCATCATCACAAATTTTTTTGATGCTCAATAAGTTATGTTTGAGCCCATCAACATATAAAACTACCTTATATTTCAGTTTCTATGCTTCAATGTCATATTTTCTTATTCCTCTAATTTTTAAGGAACTATCATTTCCAAAATTAACAACTCCCCTTCATTTTTTTCAACATTTTCCAAGATTTTCATATCACCTATAATGTGTGAGGAATAACCACTATCAATAATCCAAGGTTTTTTCCTTTTTCTTTCTTTCAAAACTATCTCAATAACCAACACTCTTTCCTCGACTTTCCTCTTTCCGAAATTTTTTCTTTTCTAGTACAACAACTTTGTCCTAGAAAAGTATTCATGGATTCATCAACAAAGTGGAATTGTTAGTCAAATATTCCAAAAAATTGATCTAGGAAATCAAAATTATTTTTTATTGGAAACATTCTAATATCTTGTAATTTTCCTTTCTTACTTCATGCATCTTAGGAAAGTTGTTAGATTTTCTGACATTGTTTCTCCCCCTTTGTTCATACTTATTTCTAGGGAGAGAAATGTTGTTCCAATAATTGTAAGATTTATGCCCATAAATTTCACTTTACCAACAAAAACCATCAAATCTCAGTCTTCTATAGATGTAAGATCTTTTCCTATAGAAATTTTTACAATGTTTATAACATTTTTATGTTCTTGTTACCTCCTAGCATGGGAAAACTTTCTTAAAGAGGTTGTCTTAAAATTTTGTTGATGTGATGTATTTTTCACATCCTTTATCAACCTAATATTTCCCAACATTTTTTTCAACACCTTTATGGTTAGTAAAATAAGATTAACATTTACACTTAGTCGGTGAATATTTCACCCGATTCTTAGAATAAGCTTTCTCAAAAGCTTTAGATGATTCAGCCTTTTTCTATGAATCCTTGTTGAAATTTCCATTTATATTTTTTAAGTTACTTTCAACCTAAAGAAGTTTTTATTGATTTTTATTTGCCTCATATTACCTAGTATCAAGTTTCTGACTAAGATCTTCCACCATATTTCCATATTCAGTAATTTTCAGTTTGAGTTTTATGATATCTTGAATACACTCATTTTCATTCTTAAGGAAATATTTCATTCATTCATTTTATTTCACACCCACTTTATTCATAATTTTTATTTCTTTCTTGAGTTTTGTGTTTTTTTGAAGACATTGCACATGTTCTAATCTCATATGATATTCTTTGAATGTTTCTTCACCTTTTTCTTCTTTATTGTTTAAGGAATTGTTCTTCCTCTCAACATTTGAAAAGAATATTTTAAACATCTATGGATTTTCATCTTCTGAAGAATTATTTTTAGTAGAGTCATATAAAACTTTCTTACTCAATACACTTCTTATGTTTCTAGTGAAATTTTTCTTACCACTAGTGGGGATATAATATTCCTTAGAAGTTTTCCCCCTTATTCCATTGAGGTTTTTCTTCAGTTTCATTTTCATATACACCAACATTCTTCTTATGATAATTCATAGAAAAGTTTCCAATTCCTCCACACTTAAAAAATTTTATTAGAATTTTTCCTCCATACTTTACTCAACCTCTTCAGTAATTTTTGGAGATCAGAGACATGATTTTTTCATTCATTTTATCAACATACTTATCTTTCGAATCAATAGGATCAGTAATCTCAGCATCTTGAATTTTTAACATTCTCATAGATTCAAAACCCATTTCATCCTTAGTCTTATTTTTAAATGTTGGAGTTTTCCACATATCATGAGTAATAATAAAGTTGTGCAATTCATCAAGAGATAAATCATCTTTATCTTCTAAAGAATACATTTTAGAATTAGACCTGTTAGGAAAGTTTCTCATGAGTTTCTTAACAATGGTGGAATCTTACATGACATATCTGAATCCTCTAATGTTACAAACAACTTCATTAACTCTTTTGAATTATTCATCAATAGTTTCTTCATATTCTATTATAATATCTTTGAACTAGCATTTTCAGATTTGTAACATTGCTTCCTTCACTTTAGTGTTTATCTTAAAGATACTTTAGAGTTTGTCCAAAGTTTATTTGGATGTTTTGAGACCTATCACCTTCATAAACATGTTTAAAAAAATACATAATAATAAAATTTCTAGCTTTCCCATAAACTTCAATGTTTCTTTTTTCAACAAAAATCATGGGATAATTTTTCTCAATGGTTGTAAACCCAATTGTTGTTTCATCAATAACCTCTAGAAGAAGAGATAGAAGATAGGGTATCATTATATTTTTCCAACAATGATAATTTTTTCCATCGAAGGTAGGATTATCTCTTCTATTTACTAAATTTATATTTTCCATAATAAGGATATAATAGGGGAACCTTACCTCTGGTACTAATTGAAGTTACTAAAGATCATTGGAACCACTGAGAGAGGGGATTTGATTAATAGTGACTTTTTACAATTTCCAATTCTCTGAAATTAACCCCTACAACTTGTTAGAGATTTATCCTTATAAAATTTTATAAAAAACTCACATACATGAAATAGAAAGAAAGTAATTCAAATAATGTGAGATTTATAAGATTTGGCCTCAATGTGTGAACCTAAAACCATGTCATGGTGACTCCAATCAGTCTATGGAAATTCAATATTAGAAATAATTGAATAAAACTTTGAGCCAACTCCCATTATAATCCTTATATCTCCTGATAGGGATGATTATACTATGTCCCATCATTTTAAAAAGTTTTTCTTCTAAAAACGAGACTATAAAAAATATATGAAACTTTTTAAATTCTTCTCCCAAAAGTCCATCTGAAAAAAACTTTTTATATTTTCTCTATCCAATAAATGTCCATCAGGTGTGTCTTCCTTCAACCAGAATTCTCCATTCATTTCACCACACTGAAACTATGACAACTTTATAAACTAAGTTTTTTACACTAAATAAAAACTATACACCTTACAAAGTGTGTTCAGAAACTCTGTCTGATTCTCTCTATCTAGGGCTATGAATTGAAAACTCTATCTCATGCTTTGATTGAATCCTCTATCCAAAAATTATTATTCATCCAAATCAGCTGGAAACTCATTCTACTCAAAAGGTGTTAGCTTTTTAGATGTGTCAACAGTGATAAGTATGATTTCACTTTTCATACCTTTATATAGGTGCTCCCAAAAAGAAAAAGGTGGGAAACCAATTTTTTTTCCCACTCAATTTAAATTCACTAAACTCTTCTCAAGCATTACAAAGTCTTCTCGAATCTTCTTGAAACTTCAATAAAACTCAGCATCTCCAACCTTCCTTTAGATTTCTTAACATCATATGTTAAGGAAATCATTCAAACTTCCTTAAACTTGGATAGATAAAAAAAACATTGAAAAACATAGAACAACATTGTTTCATCTATCCATTAGATCTTTGTTTGATGGATCTTCATTTGATGGACTTGATCTATTGGTCTTCCATTAGCAGTGCACTTCATAACATCAAACTTTATAATAGTATGTAATATAAAACTTTATTGAGAGAACATTTTATAACCTGTATGTCTAGTAATTGCATCTTACTCTACCCACTTCTTTTGAACCATTAAATATAGTTGACTCTATTGTTGAAAAATCTATAGAATTCAGTCACATCAAACTTCCCTATCTAGTGCCCTTCTCGGGTCTCTCACCCATTTGTACTTCACTAATAATTTTCTACTTTTGTGTATTACCATATAAAAATTATTATTTTGATTTATTGGAATATATGTTCGGTCATTAGTGTCTACTAGCTCAAACTCTGCTTTCTTAGAAAACATTGTTCTCCTATTTAACTCTGCAAATTTTTTAAAAACTTTAGCAGTGATAATTTCAATCAAATATATATATGGAAACACCAACCCTTGTCTTTCTAGAAATTTGTGTCTAAAAGTTTGTGTTTGGTTATATTTTTGGGTAATGTGTGTCTGGTAGCAAAGTCTCCCATTTAGCAACTTCCACTTTGTAATCCCTCTAGAAACTATGTCTACTTGCATCCATCCGTAAATGGTTTTTATGGGATCTTAATGAATTATAGTTTATCACATTAAAAGACTCTTCCCCCACACTGAAAACCCAAAAATGTACCCATTGTTTAATTCATCATGAAAAAGAACTAAAATATAAACTATTTATTCAATTAAAATACTCTATGCAGTAAGCAGTAGAATGTAGAATTAAAAGTAGCAGATTTCACACTTTTACTCCCCTGGAATATAGATTTAACAATTAAATTTCATCATTTAACACTTTATCTTTTTTCACTTTGAGTATGTCCTCTGGTAACCCAAATTTAGTTCCTCTGAAATGAAGAAGATAAACATAACATTCTAGAATTTTAATTTCAAAATAAAATATAACTAGAGATAATAGTTAGGGAAGTGTTGTCCAATTTTTCTTCCAAAAAGTATATCTTTCATCATTGATTCACACTCATACTCTTCCATGGAATTAGTAAAAGAAGAGAAATAAATATTATTAATTCCATTATTTAAAATTTATCAAAATGAGGCCAAGTAAAAATGGAATTTTGGTGAAAATATGGAGAGTGTAAAATAATTGAGTCAGAGAAATTTATTCAAAAACAACAGAGAAAGATAGAGCTAAGAAAATCATGAGTTGCCTCTCATGCAGTGCTAAATTTTTAAGTCTTCAGCCAAACATTATCCCCTTAATGTGTTCTTACCATGATCATTAAATGGGTATGATTTAATATTAATTAAATCCTTATAATTTTTTTTTAAATTTTATCAAGTTTTCTTCTAGACTTCATGTAATTCAGCATCCTGAAAAACTCTCTACAAAAACTCCATAATTCTTGGACTAATCCTATTTCCACTAGCAACTTAAAGAACCAAATTTTCTTTTAAAAATATATGAGAGGAATAAAATAGATCATATGTATGTCCAGAATGACCAACCTCACTACTAACTTGCACACCCACACTCTCCCCAACACTTGAATCATTTAACAATTCATAATTAGATGCAGTAGTTGCTATAACCTGATCAATATGAATCTCATGTTGACTCACAGAACAAATTTCCATGGGTTTCATTGGGGAAGAGTCCTCAAACTCATATAATAATTTCTTAAAGTCATTGAAAAAAAATCATCATTAAGATAATGAAAAGAAACAAGGATAGGCTTGATGTCTACATCTTGTAATACTTCTAGAAACTCCTCTAACTCACTCTCAACAGTTTGAGAAACCTCATCTTCAACCCCAAGATGAAAATAATTGATTACAGACTCAAACTCATCTTTAGAAATATTTTTTCAGTAGAAGAAAAAACATTAATAGACTCACACTTCTCAGGTACCAAAGGACAAGAAGTAGAAACAGGTTTGGGAACAAAGGAGGGTTGTGAACTTTGAAAATCATCTTGAGAAACACTTTAAACTTGAAAGTTTGGGTGTGGATAGACCACTTCATGTTCCTAAGAAATATATTTCCTTATTTGGTCCTCAAGTTTCCCTATCCTTTCTAGATCAATTGTGGACTTAGATTCGACAAAATTTTCTTGAAAATAATCATTAATAGATCTTTAAATTATATCTTCAAAAGGACAACAAGTATCCTTCCTAATATCTTATCTAAACACTTCCTCAACCACATCAATAAATTTACAACTAACCATAAGAGGTAACTCTTCAAAAACATAGAACTCCTCCTAATCTTCATCAGCATAAAGGGTAACTTTACCCTTTGAAACATCAATCACAACTCTAGCTATGGATAGAAATGGTCTACCTAAAATGATTAGAACATTTCTATCACATTCCATTTCAATTATGAGGAAGTTAGTTGGAAATGAAATTTTTCCTACATAAACTAACAAGTCATCTACCCTCCCATAAGGGTAATCAAGAGACTAATCAGCTCATTGAAGTGACACAGATGTCAGTGTAAGAACCAGGTTCTTCCTTTGAGGTACGAGTCTTTTTTTGGGTTGTTTTTTAGAAAATGGGGGGAAACATGCCAAGTACTAGATAAAACCCATCACAAGACATGTCTTAGGGTTACACATCATGTAATCCTAAGTACACACTATGTAATGTGTGTCCGTGTAATGGAAATACATGGTGTTTAGGGATGTCAGCAAGGATGATAGGATCAACTAAGTACACATCGTGTATTTATCAATACACACCATGTACTGATGTCGACATGACATTTTAATGGAGTGGAAATAAATTCAGAGAATATGGGAAAACCAACTATATATACAGTTTGTATCCTCAAGTACACACCATGTACTTTTTTTTGTAAAAAAAGGCAGTAACCTCGTCTTCTCAAACCAGATAGAGGTATCACCTGGGTATTGCGAACCAGCAGTGCTGAGGATAGTTTTTTCTCCTGATTCATAGTATGAATGCTGATTCGAACACTGTCAGATCTGTTGGAACGCCATCGATAATCTCTTGATTCCTATTGAGTCATTTTTCATGATTTATTCTCTAGACAAACTTATAGAGCCTTGATCATTTATGCTTTTTGTGTAGATCCAATTTGTTCTAGGCCGAATTAGTGGCCAATGCTGTACGAGGAGAGTCGTACGAGTATGAGGTAGATGGTGCATACCTTGTTTTGTTTTGTTTTGTGGAATTTTGGGTGGCGCGGCCTTTGGCGCATCTTCAAGTATTTTGAGTGAGACCCTGTTATAAATGCTATTGTATATTTAATTGATTGTTAGACCTGAGGGATGCCGTTGGCCATGCCCTATACCTGAATTTCTTGAGTGAGGCTAAGATAGAGGTCGTTGCTCATTGGGATATTTTGTTTGGGGTGAAAAAATGGTTATAATTGTTTTTTTAAACTAGTATGTTTAACCTATTTAAGCTTGATTAGACTTTTTAGAGGCATTCCAGACCTCTATGTTGATGTACCATAGTCGGTAGTTGTTGTAATTCAATTTGTTTAAATTAAATTACCTGTTTAAAGTGATTTAATGTGATTTATATTTATTTAATTCTTGAGATTACATGTGATTTATATTCAGTGATGTTGATCACTGGTTGGGTGTGGCCCGTATTTTCTTGGGTGGTTTTGACCACATGATTGGGTGTCGTGGAAGTCAGTTTGAGGCAGTGTGACTGTTAGGTTGGGAAAGGCCCAGAATGCTTGGATGGCATAGACATTAGATTTTAGTGAAATGGTTTTAAGGGCATGGGGTGCCAGAGATAGTGTGTCTTGGGTTCTTATTTTTGTGATTTTTACTCACCAGTGATGGACAAAGTGCCGATTTGAGTTGTGTGCACACAGGTAGACTCCATGATGAGGTGGTTTTGACCGCTCATGTGTGTTGGAGTTGGTGGCCTAGAACCAACTACTTTGTACTTTATTTATTAATAAATACTTTATCACATCTTGATTGTTATTCTACGTGACAATGCATGTGATAATGTCCTAAGGATAGTTGTTGCATTAAAGGGTCATAGTGGATCCCTGATATGATAAAAACCTAGAAGTTCCATAACACTATTCTTGAATATAATTTCTATGGCTAGATGATGTTATTTGAGGGACACAAATAATACAGGACATTAGGGGTGAGGACTCATAAAACTTTGAGGCACCTTCTCATGGTGTGCACCCTTGGTATTATTCCGAAATATATTATGAGAACGAGATCCGCCAGTAGGAAATAAACATTTCATAGTGTCATTGGATGTTCCTATCTGCAGACATGTGTATTAGTACTTAGACTTTAAGATTATTATTAATGGGTATTACAACTCATGCACTTAGATGTATTGATGAAAACTGTGACGACACGTTGTTCGCAACGAGGTAGGATATGTTGGGTGCATCACAAGTAATACTACATTAATAGATAATGCGAGAAAGGATTTTTCCCTTCTGGTCCATAACAGAAGTAGATATATCATGCCCTTTTATAGAATTGATATATCCTAAATAAATCCATGGACATTGTAAGTAATGAGCAAGTTCAATTTTGGGAAGTCAAAAAAATAATAATCAAGCACTTGGGTTGATGGTACCAGCATGCAACTTACTTGATTCGAGATATCGAGACAAATGGATTACATTACACGATAAGCATTTATATGAGGTTTCACGTCATTGTAGTGTTAACTTCTTTCTCTATGGGTGCCTTGGCATGTTTCTAGACACTAACTTTGGACTTTAGGTAGGCTCCGCCTAATGCCACTAAGAAAGAGGCCTAGAGGGTCACACACTAAGTGTGTCCAAGTATCTTAGTTAAATATTAATTTAACAAGTTGAATAAATATTATTCCTGATTGTGGTTTAATAATTATTCAAGGATGCTTGGTCACATTTATTTTGACACTAGTTATTCGATAGAATATATTTTGGGTGAAATAATATATTTATTAGAGAGTAATGCAGTGATATTTATTTGAGAAATAAATATCCATTATTCAAGGTCTAATAAATATGGTAGAGGAAATAAATAGAATGGAAAAACAAAAGTACACACCGTGTATATTAATATACACACCGTGTATTTAGGGGGGAATTTATGAGAAATAATAATATTTATTTAATTAAATAATATTAGGTGTAATTCGCTGGGTGCATGTCAGGTAATAATAATAGTCAACTGTTATTATTAGACATGGGGTATTACTAAGAAATAAATGAAACAAATAAATGCTTTTGGGTAATTAACTCATTTTATTATTCTAGGTAATTAAAATACCAATTATATAATTCTCATTATCCTATCCATTTTGAGGGGTTGTACACAACAGATCTAGAAAAATCTCTCAAGCCAAGAGATAATTCTTTTCTTCCAAGAACTCTCTCAAGCTACGAGAGAGATCCTCCTCCATCGGATCAAGGAGAGTGCTTTGCAAGTGGCTCTCAAGGAGATCGAAGGCAGACATTGCAAGTGAAGTCTCTTCCGTGATAGCACCTAGAGATCCCTTCAGTGATGTCTAGAGATTCATGGAGCATGTGTGGATCACCGCTAGAGAAATCCTACATTTGGATTCTACGATGCAATGAAATATCACATCAGATCGTGACCAGAAACATCAATGGATAGAGAATTTCATCATGGTAATTCCTATCTTTTAATTAAATTAATTTTAACCAACATATGATGATCCTGTCTATGGTTCTAGGACTCCCTTCCTTTCTTCTGTTCTTCATTCTATTCCAAAGATCTGACATTTTATTATCGTGATAGATCTCAGATTGATCATTGTTAATGGAAAATTTAACATTGGGTACACCCACCAACTCGCTTCTGCTACGCCCAGAACCTACAAGTGGTATTAGAGCGATTATATCATTTCTTATAATTATTTAGTTTTTCATTGGTAATTTATGCATT
This sequence comes from Viscum album, assembly GCA_963277665.1. Classification (NCBI taxonomy): domain Eukaryota; kingdom Viridiplantae; phylum Streptophyta; class Magnoliopsida; order Santalales; family Viscaceae; genus Viscum; species Viscum album. The sequence continues at coordinate 875,049,975 of OY728153.1, read as the reverse complement.
TAATAATTTAGTTGTTTCAATTAAAGTTAATTATTCTTTAAATCTGAATCTTGATATCTATTCCTCCTATTTTGTTTCTCGTTCACCTTACAAAAATAATTTTTTATTTTAATTTTGATTAAAATAAAACAGAGGATCTCATCCAGAGGTGCCAATGCTTCCTGGCTATACAACAACAGAATACACGGCTTGTATTCAGCAGTACACACCATGTAGTATAGGTTCCATGTACTGGGAAGGTCCGCCAAACTAGTCTGTGTCATTGGATCCTATCTAAGTCTTTAAGAATATATGTGTTGATCAAGAAAAGGTGGTACACAGTTTCTAGATTACATGCTGGGTGGCCCACTAAACACGGTGTGTAGTATCTTTAGGTTAAAGTTTGACCATGTAACCCATACATAGCTTTCCCGATTGGAAACCGTGTAACGTAGATACTACACGGCATGTGTCCCACTGAACACACCGTTTACTCCGAATATTTCCAAAGTACATCTACACGCCATGTCCCCGAGAATGTACTTAGGATGGACGGTGAACAAAATTACATGTCGTGTAGTCAGAACTACATGTCGTGTACTCATCCAAATTATATAGATTTATTAAAATTTATTATTATATTATAAAAACCCTTGAGATGTGTACCATAGTGTAGGCATAAATATGAGGAACAACACGTGATAGATGTTTTATATATGTGTGTTTAATTTAACATATGTGTAATGTTCATTTCTACTCATAGGGTAGTTATGAATTGGAATTCATCAGGTTACCTCCAAGGTACAAGTTACGTACCAAGATAATTTTAAATGAATTTATTTGTTTAAAATTATGATGGATGAGAATCTCAAGGAAATTCATAAAAGGGTTTAAGAAAAAAGTATTGATTAATTAAAGATAATTAATTGATTTGAGTTTGACTTATCTTAAACAAGAATGATTAAAGAATTTAAAGCTAGTTTTATTTATGTGTAAATATTATTGCATGTATGGATGATCATGAGATAGACCAAGACCTTTGTATGTGAATGGTTTCTTTTAATTTATTTATTTAAATTAAATTTTTTGGCTTGAGAGCCTTCTCCTCATTAATATGTAGGGCCTACATGCCCAAGGTTTCTTTTATGTAAAACCCCATTTTACCCCTCACATGCATGTGATATAAAAGCATATGTAATGGATGGAACTCCCAAACTGGTGGAGGTGGCTCAAGTTAGGATCCAAGGTGAAACCAATCCAAGGAGATACAAAGGTGGACAGATGGAAAGCTGTAAACACAAACCCAAACGGTTCAAGGTGTTTCTCCCCTGGGTCTTGGGTTAGTTTATCAACCACTAGATAAACTAACCAATAGAACAATCTCATGATCATACCATTTATTTTATTTCTATTAGTTTCATGGTTTATTTATTATGGTTGTGTTGTCACGATCACACAATTAATGAATTAAACAAGTATGCAAGATGGAACTAAAATAAGAATGGATTATCTGTAAATATTATATTAGAAATTGTTAATCACTTAATTATATCCTACTTAATATTAACAAGCATGTAATCAAAGATTATAAAATGTAAATTTACGTATAAGGATAAAATACCTCAAAGAAATATTAAGTCGGTATAACCTTCCATAATCTTGGTTAGAATCGAACCATAGTTCAAAGTGCTTGACCAACCCTAGTTGGGGTGATTTCAATTATCAAGGAATTATAATTAAAGTTTTTGGGTTGACTTAACTTGGTTCACATCAAGGGTTGACTACTATAGCATTACTTGGTGTGACCAAGAGGCAAAGGTTGAGGAAATCCAAAATAAAAGGGTTTCAGGATTGGGGAGTTCACTCAGCGGATCAAGGAGCTGCGAGTTAATGCAGTTGGCATTTGGAATGCCTACCTAAAACCCTTCAAGTTGCTTGACCAACCCTAGTTGGGGTAATTCAAAGGGAAATATGGATCATTTCCACTAGAATATTCAGGCAACAAAATATTCTAAAGTCAATGGTGAGGGCTATTAGATTTCGATAAAATAGTGGGAGACTAATAAATATTAATTTATTTATTTGTCTTAGTTTTATCATGATAAAGTACTAAACATTTTCTCATATTAATTTTTAGAAATGTAAAGTAAAAATTACTTCAAACATATCATTATTAACCATAATCGAGAAGGAAAACCTTCTCATCGGCACCAATTTCTAGGAATGGCAGAGGCGTTTACGCGTCATCTTTCACCACGAGAGAAAATTGTATGTTCTGGAAGATCTTGTTCTAGTTGCACCTGGAAAAGAGTCCAATTATGAGGAACTATCTCTCTATATGAAACATATGGATGATGCCACATATATCCAATGTTTCATTCTATCGGCCATGTCTAATGAGCTCTTGAAGCAACATGAAAATATGGATGCATATAAAATGATGTCTCACCTTAAGGATCTCTACCAAGAGAAGGCGAGACAAGAGAGATATGAGATCTCCAATGCTTTGTTCACAACTAATCTTGGAGAGTCTATGCCAATTGGGCCTCATGTAGTCAAGCTTATTGGCTACATTGAACACTTGAACATCTTAGGGATTAAGTTCCCAGATGAGTTGTATATAGATATCATCCTATCATCACTGCCCAAGACCTTCTCTATCTTTATTGTCAACTACAACATGAGAAACAATGAGAAGATTATATCAGAACTTTTGACCTTAATTTGCTAGGTAGATAAGGACATGGGGCATGACAAACCCACAGTCCTTATGGTGAATAAGAAAAGGAAGGACAAGGCAAAGGGGCCAAGGACTTATAAACGGTCTGAAGCCCCTGAGCATCGTCCCTCCAAGAAGGGGAAGATCCATATGTAGGGTAAGGAATGGGAGGCGGTATGTTTTTCATGTGGTGAGTAAGACCACTGTAAGAGGAACTGCACCCATATGTGTGGGGACACTAAAGTTGGGTTCATTATCGAGTGTAATATTTCCATTTCTACACATTGGGTATTAGATACATCTTGTGGGGCTCACATCTGTATTCAAATGAAGGAACCAAGTAGATTTAGAAATATTTCTAGAGGATAGGTGGATCTTCGAGCTGCCAATGGTGCGAGGATGGATGCATTAACCATTGGTGATTACCATATATTATTTCCAACTGGGATGCTTTTGGTTTTACATAACTGTTATTATGTTCCTAGTGTTACCAAGAACATAATTTCTATATCATGTTTGAATATAGATGGATTTATTTTCAAGTTTTGAAAGAAGGGTTATTTCTTTTATTAGAACAATGTATGTTAGGGTATGTTTCATTTAAATAACAGCATGTTTGTATTAAATTATGAAAACCAAGTGTTGGTAATCGATAACGAAACAAACTCACATGACTCATACATCACCTAGTTATGGAATCACTGTCTCGATCATGTAAACAATAAGCACTTGACAAAGCCCTGTCAAGATGGTTATTTAGACTCTACTGAGCTAAAACCACTTGATAGATGTCACGCTTGTTTACAAGGTAAAATTACCAAGACACCTTTTGGTGGACAGGGTGAAAGGGCTATAGAGATTCTAGGATTGGTGCACATGGATGTGTGCGGACCATTTCCAGGAGAATCTAGAGGTTTATATTCAAACTTCATTACTTTTATTGATGACTTAAGTAGATATAAATATGTCTAATTAATGAGGTATAAGTCAAAAGCCTTATAGAATTTTAAGGAATTCAAGAATGAAGTATAGAATCATCTTGGTAAGAAGATAAAGAAACATTGATCAGATCGAGGTGGAGAATATTTGAACCAAGAGTTCATCGATCTTCTAAGGGGGTCTGGGATTCTATCTCATCTCACTCCTCCTTATACACCATAGTAGAATGGTGTTAGTGAAAGGAGGAACCACACCTTATTGGACATGGTGAAATCAATGATGAGTCATACAGATCTTCCATTATCCTTTTGGGGATATTCATTACAAACTGCAGCATACACATTAAACCAAGTACCAACTAAGGAGTAAAATGGAATTCCCTCCGAGATATGGAATGGAAAGAAACCCATTTTTTTGCACACCCATGTATGGGGATACACAGCATTTGTTAAGGCCTTCTTGGGCAACAAACTAGCACCCTGGGGCATGATGTGTATCTTTATAGGATATCCCAAGGAAACAAAAGGATATTACCTATATAACCTTTTAGACAAGAAATTCAATGTTTCCAGACAAGCTGTCTTTCTTGAGAGGGAGAACATCCTCAAAAAGGATAGTGGGAGCAAGATTGACTTCAATGAAGTTGATGCTCAAGATACATAGGAGTTGATATAGGAACAAGTTTCACAGGTCCCCATAGAAGAGGTTCTAGAAACACAAGTACTGTATAGGAGATCAAGAGAGGTAAGAAAACCAGAGAGATTTGGTTTCCTAGTCACCGAGAATGGTGAATCATTATTGTTGGAAAATGATGACTCTCTATCCTACAATAAAGAAGTAAAAAGCTCAAAAGCTACATGATGGCTAGAAGATATGAATTCTGAGATGGATTCCATGTATCATAACCAAGTCTGGGTTCTGGTCAATGAACCAGTTGATGTAAATACTATTTGATACAAATGGGTATTCAAGAGAAAAATGGACATGGAAGGTCAAGTTAGCACCTATAAAGCAAGGATAGTGGCTAAATGATTCAGATAGTGTCAAGGAATTGACTTTGATGAAACCTTCTCATCAGTTTCCATGTTTAAATCCATAAGAATCATACTTTCCATAGCAGCTTACCATGACTATGAGATTTGGCAGATGGATATCAAAATAGTATTACTTAATGGGAACCTTTAGGAAGATGTCTATATGACACAACCAGAAGGGTTTGTGACACCAAGTGAAGCCAAATAGGTTTTCAAGTTGCAGAAATCCATTTATGGATTAAAGAAAGCATCCAAGTCATGGAACATTTGATTTAATGAAGCCATAAAGAAATTTGGTTTCATTAAGAACAAATGTGAGCCCTGTGTTTATAAGTGGTTTAATGGGAATGCATTCGTTATCCTAGTAGTATATGTTGACAACATATTGCTTATTGGAAACGATGTACCAATCTTACAGTCAGTTAAAGATTGGTTGAAAAAAGTGTTTCTCCATGAAGGACTTGGGTGAAGCAGCCTACATTCTAGGGATTAAGATCATTCGTGATATATCCAAGAGGCTTCTAAGACTAAGTCAGGGTATATACATTGACCATATACTAAAGTTATTTAGTATGGAACAATCCAAGAGGGGATTGGTTCTAGTGTCACATGGCCTACATCTTTCTAAGAAAATGTGCCCTCAAACACCACAAGAGAAAGATAGAATGAGTAAGATCTCATACGCTTCGGCTATAGGATCCATCATGTATGCCATGTTATATACCAGGATTGATGTTTCCTATGCACTAAGTATGGTAGGTAGATATCAAGAAGATACAGGAGAACAACATTGTAATGATGTTAAGACTATCCTTATGTATCTGAAAAGAACTAAGGATATGTTCCTGGTGTATGGAGAAGATGAGGAGCTTATCATCAGAGGGTATCCTGATGCTGATTTTTAGACAGATCAGAACGATCTGAAGTCGCAATCTGGATATGTTTTTTGTCTCAATGGAGGATTTGTGAGCTACAAGAGTTCAAAGAAACCATTTTCTGCTGATTATATAGTGGAGTCTGAATATATAGCAGCTTTTGATGCAGCCAAGGAAGCCGTATGGATTCGGAACATTGTCCAAGATCTTAATGTGGTGCCTACCAGTAAAGATCCTATCACATTATATTGTGATAATACTATAGCAGTGGATCCTTCAAAAGAACCATGGTCATATCAAAGTACAAAGCACATACTCTGGCATTATCACCTCTTGAGGGATTTCTATCAAAGGGGTGAAGTTGCAGTGAGTAGAGTGTTCACGGAAGAGAACGTGGAATACCCCATGACTAAAGGCATATCACATAAAAAGCATGAATATCATGTGAGAGCTAGCGGGTTAAAGGTTGTTAGCAGTTGTCTCTAGTCTAAGTGGGATTCTGTTGGAGTTGGTGGCCTAGAACCAGCTACTTTGTACTTTATTCATTAATAAATACTTTATCACATCTTGATTGTTCTTTTGCATGACAATGCATGTGATAATGTCCTAAGGATAGATGTTGCATTAAATGGTCATAGCAGTTCCCTACTATGATGAGAACCTATAAGTGACATAACATTGTTCTTGAATATATGTTTTATAGCCAAGTGATGTTATTTGAGGGACACAAATAATACAGGCTGTTATGGGTTATGACTCATAAAACTTTGAGGCACCTTCTCATGGTGTGCGCCCTTGGTAATATCCAAGAGGATATTATGAGAATTAGATCTTCCATTAGGAAATCCACATTTCATAGTGTCATTGGATGTTCCTATCTACGGATGTGTGTGATGGTCCTTAGACTTTAAGATTATTATTAATGGGTATTACAACTCGCGTACTTAGATGTATTTATGAAAACTATAATGACACACTGTTCATAGTGAGGTAGGATATGTTGGGTGCTTCACAAGTAATACTACATTAATAGATAATGCAAGAAAGGATTTGTCCCTTCTGCTCCATAATAGAAGTAGATATCTCAGGCCCTTTGATGGAATTGATATAGCCTAAATAAATCCATGACCATGGTAAGGAATGGGAAATTTCAATTCTGGGAAGTCAAAGAAAGAATAATCGAGCACATGGGTTGATGGCACTGGCATGCAACCTGCTTGATTCGAGATATCGAGACAAATGGATTACATTACACCGTAAGCAATCATAGGAGGTGACACGTCATTGTGGTGCTAACTTCATTCTCTATTGGTTCCTTGGCATGTTGCTAGATGCTAACCTTGTACTTTAGGTAGGCTCCACCTAATTCCACTGAGAAAGAGGCCTAGAGGGTCACACACTAAGTGTGTCCAAGTATTCTAGTTAAATATTAATTTAACAAGTTGAATAAATATTATTCCCGGTTGTGGTTTAATAATTATTCAATGATGCTTGGTCACATTTATTTCGACACTAGTTATTCAAGAGAATATATTGTGGGTGAAATAATATATTTATTAGCAAGTATTGCAGTGATATTTATTTGATAAACAAATATCCATTATTCAAGGTCTATTAAATGTGGTGGAGGAAATAAAGAGAATGGAAAAACAAAAGTACATGTCGTGTATTTTTTTGAGAATTTATGAGAAATAATATTATTTATTTAATTAAATAATATTATGTGTAATTCGCTGGGTGCATGTCAAGTAATAATAATATTCAACTGTTATTATTAGACATGCTTATTACTAAGAATTAAATGAAACGAATACATGCTTTCGAGTAATTGACGCATTTTATTATTCTAAGTAATTAAATCCCAATTATATAATTCTCATTAGCCTAGTAATTTTGATGGGTTGTGCATAACGGATCTAGAAAAATCTCTCAATCCAAGAGATAATTATTTTCTTCCAATAACTCTCTCAAGCTACGAGAGAGATCCTCCTCCACTGGATCAAGGAGAGTGCTTTTCAAGCGGCTCTCAAGGCGATCGAAGGTGGACATCGCAAGTGAAGGCTCTTCTGTGCTAGCACCCGGATATCCCTTCATCAATATCTAGAGATACGTGGAGCATTTGTGGATCACTGTTAGATGAATCCTATAATTGGATTCTATGACGCAATGATTGATCATATTGGATTGTGACTGGAAACATAAACGGAGAGATAATTCCATCAAGGTAATTCTTGTATTTTAATTAAATTAATTATAACCAACATATGATGATCCTCTCTTTGGTTTCGGGACTCCCTTCCTTTCTTCTGTTCATCGTTCTATTCTGAAGATCTGAAGTTTTATTATTATGATGGATCTCATATTGATCATTGTTAATAGAAAAATTAATGTTGGGTACACCCTCCAACATGCTTCCGTTGCGCCTGGAACCTACAATGTGGGTAGAGTCCCTCGATATTTTTGGTTTAGGTATTTGTGGTTTGGGGGTGCTTGTTTCAAAAATCCACATGGAAGGTGAGGAGGCTTCAGTTGATAGTGATGATGTTATCGGGTTAGGGGATGAGGCTCGTTGTGATTGAGGCTGTGGGCTTGGATATTTATTTGAGGACAAAAATTAATGTTCCTCTGGTGGTCATGCCATGGGATGATGTGATCTTATGACCATGGGTCCTTGGGACTGGGATACTATTATTTGGGCATGCCTTCGAGAAGTCGGTACTTTGAGACACGGGGTTTTAGGAGGCTTTTGGTGTCGGGATATGTGATTGGGGTGGAACCTGAGGGTTTACTGGGAATTTGTGACTATAGGAGTACCTTGGGTCGTGGTCCAAGGACTCTCTTTACTTCTGATATTCCAGTTATGGACAAAGCAAGTGATACTCTATAGTGGCTACTGAGCACCAGTGGAGGTTGTGTTTATTTACTGCATAATACTATTTACCTTAGTTAGAGATGCATGTCTGTTTAAACACTTAAACTAGGTACACACCAATGTGTGGTATCCTAATGAGATTCATCTCACGCCTTGCATAGGCCCTTCAGGATGTGTGTAGACTTTATGGATTTACATACAAGTAAAGGATCAGCCACAGTAGTTGGATCATAGTATTGTTTGGCATGGAGATTTTCAAGGACTTTGAGGTTATATCTGGATAGAGTTTTAATTTTGTTTAGATTTCATTCTTGTATCAGTATTCTTATTTATATGTAGCTACATTGGTTAGTCATGGGATCCCTTTGTTATATTGACATGTATGACCTATTATTCATGCATGCCTTTTTGTTTTAGTAGTGGTTACAAGTGTTGTTTAGCATGTTGTTATATTTACTTTCTGTTGTAGTTATTTCTATATTGCTTTCGCTATTTATCTGCTATTGGATATGCTTCTGCTCTGCGGGTCTGGTTCGAGTCTGCCGAGTCATTTGATTATCTTTCATGGGTCATGATTATTCTCAAACCAGTGCCTTATCTTTTCCCCATAGGTTATATCCTCCTCACTATATATGTTTACACCCTCTCTATTAGTCGTAAGCCTTTGGAATTCAGGGAGGTGCACCTAAGGTTGGTGACACCTAGCCCGGTAGCATTGTTCAGGTGGTTTTTCAAGTCTGGGACATTACAAAGTGGTATCAGAGTGAGTTTTTTACTCTTTTCTTGGTATTACTATTTGAGATTATGGTAGACTGGAGATAGGTTGTTGTCAGAATTTGATTTTGAACTCATGCTTGGGTACCTGCATCCCCATGTATGAGGGATGGATTGAGTTACCTTAGGTGAGAATTGTTGGTTTTCTTTTACTCGAATTATATTTTTTATGATTTCCACCATAGTGGCTCACTTGGTTTGTGATGATTATTGGTTGTGATATGTGACCCTTGACCCAGTGCGATAAGGGAGAATTAGACCTTGGCCCGGTGAGGCAAGACATGGTTGCTTGGATTTTAATATATACATTTTTAGGGTATTTCAATTTCATATATGAATTTATGATTTTTGAAGTGATAATACCATGTGATATATGTCAATTTCCATGTGAAAAAGGGGAAATTCCTGATAAAATTGCTTGTTTTATGAAATGTGATGTGCCATGCTTTGAATTTATGTAAAATTTCATGTGGTTTGGGATTTGTGCCTGGTTCCTAAGGGAGAAGGAAGGTACTATGTCTAAGGTGATTTTTATTACTAGGATTGGGTGACTTAGTCATAGGATTGAGGCAATGATGGTTTTCAGGACGGGCGTGACCCGAGGATATTGTGATACTTGGCTCTGTTAAGGGTGGGTAAGGAGGATGGGAGGTTGGGATGTCATGGGGCATGGCTGTAGTGAGGAATAGTGAGGTTATTGAGGATTCACTTCCTTTTAATGCTTTTCCTATCTATGTTATGTATATTGATATATATATATATGGTTCGTCTGACCATTTATGGTATTCAGTGGGTTCCTCCTAGATGACTCGATGGAGCATTAGGTGGGTGATGGTATAGTGCCACAAGAGCAAGATCAGGTTCATACCCCTGAGGTTCAGGAAAATCACGAGCCGCAGGTACAGACTCAGGGATAGGATCAAGTTTAGGATCTAGGTTAGGTAGAGAAACTACTGGGTTTGAAAGAATTTGGGTTGTGGCTCGATAAGTAGCTCTAAACTAGTTTGGTATGTGTTTTGTAGGGGATCAAAATAGGTGCTTAGGGAACATATCCCTCTACGGATTACCTTACTTGAGAGTTCCGGTCGCAGCACCCACCACTTTTTCAGGGTGAGGGTGGTCCAAAAACACCTGAGAACAGGATAGAAAGCATACAGATGATCTTCAATTAGTTCGAGATGCCTCCAAGGCAGAGGTTCAAGCTGGAGACGTACATGCTAATAGGACTGATGAAGCACTGGTGGTATGTTCAGGTGTAGGTTCACAGACACAAGGGACTTGTCTGTAAGGAATTTGAGGATAGATTCTTCAAGAACTTGTTTCCAAAGACACTGAGGGAAGAGAGAGATCGGGAGTTCTTGAGCCTTCATCAAGGTGACATGTTTGTCAGGGACTATGAATCTACTTTCACTGAGTTATCTCACTTTTATCCAGGTATGGTAAGAGATGACACCTCAAGGGTGAGGCGCTTTGAAGATGGATTACGACACACCATCTGGGTGTAGGTAAACATCTATAGGATGACATCATTCTTAGAAGTGGTGAATCAGGCACTCATATCCGAGGGAAATCTGACAGACAGGTTTCACTTAGGTCGAGTAGCAACTTCAGGTGATAGTTCAGATGGTAGGAAATGAGGTCGGGATGAGTTCCAGTAGGGAATTTAGCACTACCACAAAACTGGGCAAGGCATGCACCTGCCTTTATCAGTGCTAACAGTAAAGCGCTGATAAAGGGCTTATTTACCAACGCTAAAAAATCGCTAATAAAGGTTGTATTTATCAGCGCTTTTCATTTTAGCACTAATAAATACACCCTTTATTAGCGCTTTTTACTAGAACTGATAAAGGCTCACGCGGATTTGTTAAAAACCCGCGGGTCCTCTTCCTCCTCCCTACACCCGGTCAAGCCCTCGCAGAAGCCCTCCTCTGCGCAGCTGCCGCTGCCTCCTCCTCCTCCACTGCAGACACTGCCTCCTCCTTCTCCTCCTCCTTCTCCTCCTCCACTACAGCCTCGTCCTCCTCCTCCTCCTCCGGTGGTTCCTCCTCCCCCTCCTAGTCCGCAGCCTCATCCTCCTCCTCCTCCACCGGCGCCTCCTCCTCCTCTTCCTACTCCGCTGCCTCCTCCTCCATTGCGGCCTCCTCCTCCTCCTCCTCCTCCTCCGCTGCCTCCGCTGCCTCCGCCCTACCTTCGCCCTGCCTCTGTGCTGCCTTCGCGCTGCCTCTGGTGCCTCCGCTGTCGACACATCCTTCTCCTCCACCACCAGGTCCTCCACCTTAAGGAGATTCAAATTGAATTTTCATGAATTAATTATGTTTGGAATGGGTAAGTGTTTGGCCAACTATTCTTCATGTTGAATCTTCAGTTTCCATGGGTGGTTTGGGATTGTGGTTATGTTTTGATCCTGACTATGGGTTGTTTTTATGATTTCCCACTACTTCATTAGATTTATTTAGTTATTATTATGTTTTGGTGTTTTCATTTGGTTCATGTATCTCTTTATCTCCCCAAGAACGATTATCTTATGGCTATTAATTTTGAGATGGGTTTGAGGAAATATATCAGATTTATTCTTATTGTTCTAAGTCTACCAACCTATTTTTAGGTGTTTCCCAAGGTATTGATGTGAGAGGCATATTTTAATTGAAATATTGGTCTCAATGGTGTTCCATTAATGGGTGGTGTAGGCTCCACTTTTTTAAGGGCTCTTAGTTAAAATAAGAGGCTTCAAATGGTGGAGGATCACATCCTAAAAGAAAGGGGGATTCTTAATAGGGAAATAATACATAGATGAGTCTAATCCAAAAAAAAATCAATGTAGTAGAGGTCATTCATGAGAACTCATAATCTTGGCCAACCACAATTCGAGGTGAATTTTTTTTAATTCTTCTATAGTATTGGTTTCATTTCAAAATGGTGAATCCTAGTCATTAATTTCACATATTTTTTTATTACTTGGTTATGACGCCAGAGTTTATGAATTATTTCATGTATTGCCTAGCCCTTTTGGGTAGTAAAATGGTCATGGTTTCATGTTATTTGAGAGTTGTGTTGTAGTACTTGGCATGGAGGACATTTCGGAATTCCATGTTTTGGACCTGGTCTTTTCCGACCTCATTATCATCTTGGATTTTTTTATTGGATTTAGTGCACTAGATGACTATTATCACCATTTGGTTCAGTTACTTACTCTTAACAGGAGATTCCATGTCTTTTATGGAGATTGTGATCTATAACCATGGAGGGTATGACAAGTTGCTTCTATGTTATGGTTCATATCATGTCATTTTTCCAAGGTTTTCCTTGGGGTTGTTGAGAAGTGTTCTTCATGTGAAATTCCAGTGGTCATGGAAAAGTACACAAAATCATTTCTAGACACCTCCATTTTTGTTTTTTTAGAATACTTCTTGGTGTATTACAATATATAGGAGGAGTACTCCGATAATCTGGAGGTTATTTTGGGTGTTTTTAGAGAGCTTTTTCTTTATTACAATATTATAAATTCCCCATATTTTGTTTAAGAAGTATTGTTTCATGGTCACATTATTTCCTTGGAAGGAGTTCTAGGTTATCCAGAAAAGGTTCGAGAAGTCATTTCTCCTCTAACCTATATACTCATCCTATGGATTTCAAATAGGATGAATATAAATAAAGAATGGATAAATGCCAATCGGTTGACAAAAGAGTATGAAGAAGGCGTGAAAGAATTTATCAATTTTGCAAAAGATCATGCATGTGACTCTTCTCAAATCCTTTGTTTATGTTTACGCTGTTGTTATTCAAAACAAATTAGTCCAGATGAGTTGGAAGTACACTTGATCTATCACGGAATAGATCAAAGTTATACATGTTGGAATAAACATGGGGAAACAATGAATGTAAGTAGTGATTGGGGTGACACTGCGTTTTATGGATCATCTGATATGATTACAAACATGAACAATGAAGATGACCATATGGAAGATGTGATTACAGATTTGAATGATGATGAAGATCGTATTGATAAAATGACAAGGACCTTTGAAGATGAACTTCGTGATTTCCCAAAATTGTTTGAGAAGTTAAAAAGTTGTGCAAAGACGCCACTGCATGCTGGTTGCACTAAATATACAGCATTGTCAGCCGTACTGAAGCTGTATAATTTGAAAGCAGATAACGGGTGGAGTGACGACAGTTTTACGAAACTACTTTCCCTCTTGAATGACATGCTCCCAGAAGACAATGAGCTCCCGAGCAGAACATACGATGCCAAACGAATGCTACGCTCTATGGGTATGATCTCTGAAAGAATACACGCCTGCCCAAATGACTGTATACTATTTCTCAAGGACCACAAATCACTTAAAGAATGCCCAAAGTGTGGTGATTCTTGATACAAGAAAGATGAATCTAGTCCTACTAAAGTTGTATGGTACTTTCCAATCATTCCAAGGTTTAGACGCCTATATGGAAGTGAGGAGACTGCAGAACAATTAACATGGAATGCAGATACAAGAATTAAAGATGGGATACTACGTCACCCAGCAGACTCTCCTCAGTGGAAGAGAATCGATCATGAGTATCCTGAATTTGGAAACGAGTCGAGAAACCTTCGTCTTGCGTTATCTACAGATGGAGTGAATCCTTTTGGTTTTCAAAGAAACAGTCACAGTACATGGCCGGTTATGTTGATAAATTATAACTTATCACCGTGGTTATGCATGAAACGAAAATACATCATATTATCTATGCTTATATCAGGACCAAAACAATCGGGTAATGATATTGATGTTTATTTAGCTCCATTGATCGAATATTTGAAATTATTGTGGGATTCAGGTGTTACATTGTATGATGCTTACAGAAAGGAAGATTTCAATTTGAGAGTCATGTTTTATGGGACAATAAATTACTTCCTTGCTTATGGAAATTTGTCAGGATATAGCATTAAAGGAACTCAAGGTTGTCCCGTTTGTGAAGAAGGTACACAATCAATTAGGTTGAAACATTCATTGAAAATCGTGTTTCTAGGACATTGCAGATTTCTACCGCAACGACATAAGTACCGTTCTTGGAAGACATCATTCGATGGAAGTTCAGAAGAACGTACAGCACCGTCTCTACTAACAGGTGATCAATTGTTTGCGAAAGTTAAAAATGTGGACACTACTTTTGGTAAACCGGCTTCGAAAAACCTTACGAAAATCGGTTGGAAAAAGAGATCAATTTTTTTTGAATTACAATACTGGAATTGTCTGTATGTAAGACATTTTATTGATGTTATGCATGTAGAAAAAAATGTATTTGACAGTGTTATCAGCACATTGCTAAATACATCTGGAAAAACAAAAGATGGAATTAAGGCTAGGTTGGACATGGTTGAGATGGGAATATGAGAAGAGTTGGCACCAGTGAAGGGTGAAAAACGAACATTTCTTCCTCCTGCTGCTTACACTCTTTCCAGGCAGGAGAGATATCAGTTTTGTAACTTCTTGAATGACGTAAAGGTTCCATAGGGGTATTCATCAAATATCAGTAACCTTGTTTCAATGAGCGACTTGAAGTTAAAAGGTCTGAAATCACATGACTGTCATGTTTTGATGCAAAATCTCATTCCAATTGATTTACGTTTCATTTTTCCAAGAATGTCCGCCATACATTAATGAAACTGTGTTTCTTATTCAAAGCTATATGCAGCAAAGTTATAGACCCGGTGAAATTACCAGCTATGGAAAAAGAAATTGCCGTCATATTATGTGAATTAGAAATGTTCTTCCCGCCTTCATTTTTTGATATGATGGTTCATTTGATGGTCCACTTAGTGAGAGAGATTCGACTATGTGGTCCTGTACATTACAGATGGATGTACCCCATTGAATGGTATATGAATATTTTGAAAGGGTATGTCAAAAATCAAAGTCGGCCAGAGGGTTGTATTGCAGAGTGATATATTGTTGAGGAAGTCGTTGAATTCTGTACCGAATACTTTTCTGGTGTGGAAAGCATTGGATTAACGAAATCTCGTCACACTGGGCGGCTTAAGGGTGAAGGAATTTCTGGAATAAAGGTTGTCACAATCAATATTATAGATCGGGAGCAGGCCCACCTTTATGTTTTTCATAACAGTTTCGATGTTGACCCATATGTTAAAATCCACAAATAAATTCTTAGGCATTTGAATCCATCAAGGGATGAAAAATGGATATCAGATACACATAATCAATAGTTTATAGGATGGTTTCGAGATCATATTTTTAAGAAGTCAGATGAAAATCCAAAGTCAATTTCGGAACGACTTCGATGGCTAGCCGGAGGACCAAGTGTGTATGCATTATCTTACAATGCTTATGTAGTTAATGGTTATAAATTTTATACTAATGAACATGAAGAAGATAGTACCATGCAGAATAGTGGGGTTACACTTGTGGCTGAAGCGATGCATGTTTCTGATGCTAAGGAAAGAAATCCAATTTATGCGAATATGTCATACTTTGCCATCATCAAACAAATATGGGAGTTGGATTATACGGAATTTCAAGTTCCAATATTTCAATGCAAGTGGGTTGATAACAGGAGTGCTGTTAAAATAGATGATTTGGGATTTGTGAAAGTTGATTTCAGTAAGGAAGGGGAGAAAGACGAACCATTTATAATGGCATCACAGGCAGTGCAAGTATTTTATGTTCCAGATCCCGCAAACCGAAACTGGTCAATTATTCTGTTATCGACCAAAACAGCTGAAGGGTCAGATGAAAATTCAATGGAAGATGACCCTTTCATTGGGACTTCGCAATCATTTCGCAGTGGTCCCAATGTAGACAACGTTTTGTATGTCAGAGGAGACCACAATGAAGGGATATGGATAGTTGATAGAGGGGTCAAATCCCTTCATCCTTTAAAAAAAAGAGAGTTCAATAATCAGGTTATTGATTTTTATTGTAATATAGATTGTGTTACATTATGTTATTATCTATTCGATGCTGCTTTTATGTGATCTAAATTAAATTTTAAACCAGTTCTGCAGATAATGACTTCTTCACCTGTTGATGCACCCAATCCTGAGACACAACACGTCTCTCAACCTGTTGCAACTTGTCCCACTGCTGAGAGACAACAGGTCTCTCAACCTATTGCAGCTGGTCCCACTGCTGACGTACAACAGGTCTATCAACCTGTTGCAGCTGGTGTCAGTGCCGATGCTAGCACTTCGGAGAAACATAATGATGATGCAGAAACTAAGGAAATGGTAGGCGATGAAACCCTAGCGAAACAAAAAAAACAGGTGCGTCGTAGTTTGACAGTTTTAGCAAAAATCCTTAAGGCAAAAGAAAAAGGCAACAAATATGAGGTGGGATGGAATAAGCTAGGCCAAGATGTAAACCCCAACAAAGCCATGTTTAGTAAATACATTGGAATCGTCACTCGACAACGCGTGCCGATTGATGTAGAGTCGTGGCACCATGTTGTCAGCGGGTTGAAAACATTAATGTGGGAAGAGATTACGGTAACATTACGATATCATATATTTAATTTATTAAAATAAAATAAAATATTGAAATATTGACTAACCCATCATCATATCTTGTAGAGTTCATTTATAGTAGATGTTTCGCACAAAGAATATGTTTTCAGACTGGCAGGAAGGATTCATAGAGGCTTTCGCATCATTTTAATGAAACATCATATGAAAGATGCCGAAGGGAAAATCAAGCCACACCTGCCTCCCCTTTATGCACACTTGATATCCCAAGGAATGTGGGATGCATTTTGCAACCGTCGTGCGGAACAGAATTTTCAGGTACATTGTGTTTGGTTACACGTTGTGTAACGTTGCTTGTATTCATCACGTTGATTGATAGGTTTTTATTTATGAAACAGCAACTGAGTGCTGAAAATAAAGAACAGGCAGAAAAACCAGCGTAACCCTACCGTAAAGAAAGGTTGGGGTACACTTCAATTGAAAAACAATTGGTATGTATTTTAAAAGTACTGTAATAATTTTATGTGACATAAAACAACACTGTAACCATGTTTCTCTATTTATATGCAAATTGATGAAGAAAAATCTCAAGTCACTTCCATTCCACGCCATGTGCTATGGAAGGAGGCTCTTGTTAATAAAGAGGGGAAACTGATAGATGAAAACACACAAAAAAGTGTGGGAAACATGTGTAAGTATGACATAATATAAACTTGTTTAGCTTTAAATCACTATTACATAATGATTCTTACTTATTTTTTCATATTTTCTATTTTACATAGTCACAGGAATCAACAACACCCGCACCGGATGCAGACATACTTTCAACGGCCTTGAAACAGCCAGAACAGTATGGCCGCGTCAGAGGTGTGGGTTTTGGGGTGTCACCCCGGACATATTTTCAGAAAAAAAAAACAAGAGGATGAACAAACTAAAGAATTGCATGTAATGAGAGATAAAGTATCTACCCTTGAATAACTAATCCAAACTCAGGGAAAGATGCTAACGAGTTTGATGGAGGAGAGGCGAAGAGAACAAACAACTCAAGAACAACCCCCGCGAGAAGATCCACCCCTCACCAGCTTTGAGGCGAGCCATTCCCCTCAAAGACCTGACTTAACCGAGGTAATCAATGTTATAATATTCGTTTTTGTGAGATGTGAATCACATAGACACTGATACCTTTCATGTAATGATATTCTGCAGGGTGAAAATGACTGTGATTTATATCTGTAAACTCCCACCCATCGCCTTGTAGCGAGGGCTACAGTGTTCAATATGCAGAATGACACACTACACTCCCGACCACTTCCAACCGGTCATGTAAAAGTGTCGATTAACGTATCTCATGAGCCGAGCGCTGAGCTACCCGTTCCAAATGACGATGATGACATTCATATGGTGGAAAAAGCTGTTGGAACATTCGTTGCATGGCCGTCGAATCTTGTAAAAAAACATGTCGAGCAGGAGGTATTCATTTCCAGTTTATTTTTCAAGAAGAACCTTTAACGTTAAATTATAAAATGGATGAACTGATGAATGTTATTATAGAAGGATAAAATGGAGAAGCTAAAACAAAAGAGCGGCTCCAACATTGGATCAACCAACCGATCAAAACGATCTACTGAGAGCGCGTTCACCCCGCCCGTTCTATATCCACATTTAATATCATTGCAAGCTCATGTGGATACGAAAATGAAAGATGGCAAGAGTCATACAATTGTTTGTGAAAAAGATATGTATGGAGAGGAAACAATAGATTTCGTTAGTGCAGACGCTATTTCTGAGATCATCACATAAGACTGCCTAGGCGCCTCAGTTATAAATGTATACATGAGGTATATTTTCATGATTTTATTTTACAGAAGCCGATATACTTTGATAATTATGGATAAATACATCTCATTTTTTTCACAAGAATATATCTGAAAAACAATTGAAGGGATTTTCCCATGAATACAAATTTGGACTCGTTAGTCCTCACACCATTTCTACACAACGAACAGAAATAGATTCTAATTTTCAGGCTGAATTGATGTCAAATCTGCTCAGAACGTTTCAAAGAAGAATTATGAATGACAGACTCTTTTTAATACCAAAGATGCAAGGTTAAAACTCTACATTTTAATAATATCAATTATATTTTCATTTCTATCAGTACGTATTTCTTTTTGTGTTTTTAGGGAACATTGGATGCTCATTGCAGTCAATTTGTATACTCCAAAGATTTATTTTCTGGATTCACTGCATGGATATCCAACTAACCGACCACAGATGATGGCGACTGTCAATTTGTAATACACTAGATCCAACATTTTAGAACTAAATATCTAGTTATATAATTTATATTATCTTTTAATGAGGATTTTGTTATGATAGGGCGGTGTATGAATATCGTCTAAAGGCTGGAATGAATCCAGGGTGTAAGGACGACAATGCCCACAAGATCTACAAATGGAGAAGTATCTGGGTATATATAATTATATTTCACTATCCAAATACATATCAAAACAAATTACTTATTTTTCTCGATGTTTCTACAGTGTCTGAAACAAACAAATGACAAGGACTGCGGTTATTATGTTTGTAAATTTATGAAAGAGATCGTATTTCATGAACAAACTAGCATCCCTGAAGAGGTATTTTTGAAAATAATTACTAATTTATTTAAAATAATTATTAATCCTTTATGTATTTATATTTTTTCATCACTACTATGACTGTCGCAAAAACTCCTATTCAGAAGACGATATAAATGTCTTTAGAAACGAATGGGCATCGTACCTGATGGAAGAATGTAAACAAATAGGACAATGAAGGTGAATTCCTAATACTTATGTTATCTTTATATGGTCATTTATATCTCCCTTTACACTTATTGAGAATCTATGATCTCCATTTCTTATGTTTCATATCCTTAGATTAGTGAATTCCTACTACTTAGTTTGAAAATGACATAAACTTTGGAAAACAACACCAATGACATACGCCAAACTGAGCAAACGCGTTCGGATTGTTTTGATACTTTAGGACAACGATCCACGAGTCATTTTTGACATGTACGAATCGACCACACCTCAATCCGACACACGACGTGACCGGTATGGCTAAAAGTGTCTGATATCAGTTTCAAATTGAGACAAACTTTGGAAAACAACACCAATGACATACGCCAAACCGAGCAAATGTGTTCGGATTGTTTTGATACTTTAGGAAAATGATCCATGAGTCATTTGTGACGTGTACGAATTGACCGCACCTCAATCCGACGCACGGCGTGACCGGTATGGCTAAAAGTGTCTGATATCAGTTTCAAATTGAGATAAACTTTGGAAAACAACACCAATGACATACGCCAAACCGAGAAAACGCATTCAGATTGTTTTGATACTTTAGGACAACTAT
The DNA here is from genome assembly GCA_963277665.1 of Viscum album. Taxonomy (NCBI): domain Eukaryota; kingdom Viridiplantae; phylum Streptophyta; class Magnoliopsida; order Santalales; family Viscaceae; genus Viscum; species Viscum album. The sequence goes on along the minus strand of OY728153.1, from coordinate 875,029,919 downwards.
CCACGTGTCATTTTTGACGTGTACGAATCGACCGCACCTCAATATGACACATGTTGTGACCGGTATGGATAAAAGTGTCTGATATCAGTTTCAAATTGAGATAAACTTTGTAAAACAACACCAATGACATATGCCAAACTGAGCAAATGTGTTCGGATTGTTTTGATGCTTTAGTACAATGATCCACGTGTCATTTTTGACGTGTAAGAATCGACCGCACCTCAATCCGACGCACGACGTGACCGGTATGGCTAAAAGTGTCTGATATCAGTTTCAAATTGAGATAAACTTTGGAAAACAACACCAATGACATATGCCAAACTGAGCAAACGCATTCGGATTGTTTTGATACTTTATTAAAACGATCCACGAGTCAATTGTGACATGTACGAATTGACCTCACCTCAATCCGATGCACGGTGTGACCGGTATGGCTAAAAGGGTCTGATATCAGTTTCAAATTGAGATAAACTTTGGAAAACAACACCAATGACATACGCCAAAACGAGCAAACACGTTCGGATTGTTTTGATACTTTAGGACAACAATCCGCGAGTCATTTGTGACGTGTACGAATCGACCACACCTCAATCCGACACATAGTGTGACCGGTATGGCTAAAAGTGTTTGATATCAGTTTCAAATTGAGATAAACTTTGGAAAACAACACCAATGACATACTCCAAACCGAGAAAATGCATTCGGATTGTTTTGATACTTTATGACAACGATCCACGTGTCATTTTTGACGTGTACTAATTGACCGCACCTCAATCCGACGCACGACGTGACCGGTATGGCTAAAAGTGTCGGATATCAGTTTCAAATTGAGATAAACTTTGGAAAACAACACCAATGACATACGCCAAACTGAGAAAACGCGTTCGGATTGTTTTGATACTTTAGGAAAACGATCCATGAGTCATTTTTGACGTGTAAGAATCGACCGCACCTCAATCCTATGCACGGTGTGACCGGTATGGCTAAAAGTCTATGATATCAGTTTGAAATTGAGATAAACTTTGGAAAACAACACCAATGACATACGCCAAACCAAGAAAACGCGTTCAGATTGTTTTGATACTTTATTATAATGATCTGCGAGTCATTTTTGACGTGTATGAATCGACTTCACCTCAATCCGATGCACGGTGTGACCGGTATGGCTAAAAGTGTCTGATATCAGTTTCAATTTGAGATAAACTTTGGAAAACAACACCAATGACATACGTCAAACTGAGAAAACGCATACGTATTGTTTTGATACTTTAGGACAATGACCCACGAGTCATTTTTGACTTGTACTAATCGACCGCACCTCAATCTTATGCACGGTGTGACCGGTATGGCTAAAAGTGTCTAATATCAGTTTCAAATTGAGATAAACTTTGGAAAACAACACCAATGAAATACTCCAAACCAAGAAAATGCATTCGGATTGTTTTGATACTTTAGGACAACAATCCAAGAGTCATTTTTGACGTGTAAGAATCGACCTCACCTCAATCTGACGCACGGCGTGACCGGTGTGGCTAAAAGTGTCTGATATCAGTTTCAAATTGAGATAAACTTTAGAAAACAACACCAATGACATACGCCAAACCGAGCAAACGCATTCGGATTGTTTTGATACTTTAGGAAAACGATCCACGAGTCATTTGTAATGTGTACGAATCGACTGAACCTCAATCCGACGCACGGCGTGACCGGTATGGCTAAAAGTGTCTGATATCAGTTTCAAATTGAGATAAACTTTGGAAAACAACACCAATGACATACGCCAAACCGAGCAAACGCGTTCGGATTGTTTTGATACTTTAGGACAACGATACACGAGTCATTTTTGACGTGTAAAAATTGATCGCACCTAAATCCGATGCACGGCGTGACCGGTATGGCTAAAAGTGTCTGATATCAGTTTCAAATTGAGATAAACTTTGGAAAACAACACCAATGACATACGCCAAACTGAGCAAATGCATACGGATTGTTTTGATACTTTAGGACAATGATCCACGTGTCATTTGTGACGTGAACAAATTGATCGCACCTCAATCCGACGCACGGCATGACCAGTATGGCTAAAAGTGTCTGATATCAGTTTCAAATTAAGATAAACTTTGGAAAACAACACCAACGACATACGCCAAACCAAGAAAATGCGTTCGGATTATTTTGATACTTTAGGACAACAATCCATGCGTCATTTTTGACGTGTACAAATCGACCGCACCTCAATCCGACGCACGGTGTGACCGGTATGGATAAAAGTGTCTGATATCAGTTTCAAATTGAGATAAACTTTGGAAAACAACACCAATGACATACGCCAAACCGATCAAACCCATTCAGATTGTTTTGATAGTTTAGGAAAACGATCTGCGAGCCATTTTTGAAGTGTACTAATTGACCGCACCTCAATCCGACGCACGGTGTGACCGGTATGGCTAAAAGTGTCTGATATCAGTTTCAATTTGAGATAAACTTTGGAAAACAACACCAATGACATACATAAAACTGAGAAAATGTGTTCGGATTGTTTTGATACTTTAGTAAAATGATCCACGAGTCATTTTTGATGTGTACGAATTGACCTCACCTCAATCTGACGCACGGTGTGACCGTTATGGCTAAAAGTGTCTGATATCAGTTTCAAATTGAGATAAACTTTGGAAAACAACACCAATGACATACTCCAAACCGAGAAAATGCATTAGGATTGTTTTGATACTTTAGGACAACGATCCAAGAGTCATTTTTGACGTGTAAGAATCGACCTCACCTCAATCTGACACACGGCGTGACCGATATGTCTAAAAGTGTCTGATATCAGTTTCAAATTGAGATAAACTTTGGAAAACAACACCAATGACATACGTCAAACCGAGAAAATGCGTTCGGATTGTTTTGATACTTTAGGAAAACGATCCACGAGTCATTTCTAACATGTAAGAATCGACCGCACCTCAATCCGACGCACGGCGTGACCAGTATGGCTAAAAGTGTCTGGTATCAGTTTCAAATTGAGATAAACTTTGGAAAACAACACCAATGACATACGCCAAACTGATCAAATGCGTTCGGAGTGTTTTTATACTTTAGTACAACGATCCAAGAGTCATTTTTGATGTGTACAAATCGACCGCACCTCAATCCGACGCACGACGTGACCGGTATGACTAAAAGGGTCTGATATCAGTTTCAAATTGAGATAGACTTTGGAAAACAACACCAATGACATACACCAAACTGAGAAAACGCGTTCGGATTGTTTTGATACTTTAGGAAAACGATCCACGAGTCATTTGTGACATGTATTAATTGACCTCACCTCAATCCGACCGACGCACGGTGTGACTGGTAAAGCTTTTCATTATATAAAGAATCAGTATTTATTAAATGAGATAAATCAATCAAAAACATATTGATTTTACATTATTCCATTTCATTGTTATGAAAATGAAAACTTTTGAGTTTAAAATTTCATATTTTAGTTTCACATTTCCATATTAATGTATTCTTTCATATTTCTGTTTTAATTTATTTCATTATTGCATTACTAACATAATATTTGTTTTCTTATATAGGTGAATTTTTTTCCTTGAGTTTGGATGCTTTGTTCGGCAACAAATACCGTCGAGAGCGGATCACGGATATCAAAGGATGAAACATGAATCATTATAATTGTTGTTGAATAATTGTAAATGTAACCATGTAAAACAATGTTTGAAATGTATATAGCAATGCGTTTTTTGTATTCATTATGTTAAGTAAATGTATATACCGTTGTCGGTCAAAATATTGGGTGCGGGTTCTATGGTGTGTAGGTGTGCATGTGCTACTTTGTGCAGGTATTCTGGTGTGCAGGTGTGCAGGTACTGTTTTTTTGGTGCAGGTGATGGGGCCTTTATCAGCGCTTTTTTAGCACTGATAAAGGACACCTTTAACAGCGCTAGAGGAGCACTGATAAAGGAACCCTTTATCAGCGCTCCGTTAAGCGCCGATATAGGAGACCTTTATCAGTGCTTAAAGAAGCGCTGATAAAGGGGTCCTTTATCAGCGCTCCGAGAAGTGCTGATATAGGGGACCTTTATCAGCACTAAGAGAAGTGCTGATAAAGGTGGTCCTTTATCAGCGCTTTTGTTAGCACTGATAAAGGTCCCCTATATCAGCGCTTCTCGGAGCGCTGATAAAGGGGACACCCCTTTATCTACGCCGGCATTAACAGCGCTTTTCTAGCGCTGTTAATGCCAGTTTTTAGCGCTGATAAAGTCCCAGGTTGTAGTAGTGTAGGTTAAGTAATCAGCTAGACCACCTCATGGAAGTTCAGTAGTGGTTTTCTTTCAGTGTGGGCATCCAGTTCATGTCTGAACTCAGAGTGATAGGCCTCTAAAAGAGTGTTGGGCATGTGGACATGTTGAGAATCTTGAGAGGTTCTACATGAAACCTTCTTAGATAGCTGATAGGTAGGGATTAAGACAGATTGTGGCATCTGGTGTTGGATCAGGATCGGTACCAGGTGAGGGTAGGTGAGGTTCATCTGCACGCAGGGGACGTGATAGAGATAGTGGGACCCAGCCATGAGGTCAGTGTCCAATGGATAGTGTAGCACTACAAGGAGGACAGGCTTCAGAAATCCATGTGGCAGGCCAAGTGCACACCATGGAACTGCTGGGGGCTGAGCAGGCTGGTGAGCTGACAGCGGTTAGAGGTACGCAGCGGGTGTGGTTGTGATTTTCCTTTTTCTTTTGTTTGGCATGGCCTATTGAGGCATGTCCATTTTGAGTGCACAAGGTGAAAATGATGTATATGGACTAACCAGACATTGATCAATAGGTTGGTACCATCTTGGGTGTGTGATTATATATATATAAGGTTCTTAACATCAGGAGAATCATTAGATGCATGTTTTGAGGTGCCGTGGGCATTGGGGAATCCATGGGATGTAGGTTACTTGAGGTGTTGAGGCATCAGGACATCGAGGATGTGGTTATGATTGAGGTGTAAGGAACTATATTGTTTTGAGCATCCATGGTAAGGAGTACCTCGTTGTGCCATGGGTTCCATAAGCTCGAGGTAGGAACTGATATTTTGTGGGGATATGATTGGGTGTCAGAAGCGACACGGAAGCACCTGTTGAGGTGCATGGGTGACGATGCATCACAGGAGGACCATGGGTCTAGAAACATATCGTTGGACCTTAATTGATTTGATCTTTGTGCCAAAGTTATTCTGGAGTACATCTTCACTACCCTTGGAAGAGAGATTCAGGGAAAAATTTCTTTAAGGGGTAATTTTGTAAGAACTTGGTTCTTCCTTTGAGGTACAGGTCTTTTTTGAGAAAAAGGGGAAAACATGCCAAGTATCGGCTAAAACCTGTCACACAACATGGATTAGGGTTACATGCTGTGTAATCCTAATTACATGTCATGTAATGTGTGGCTATGTAATGGAAATACATGGCATGTAGGGATGTCGGTAAGGAATAGAGGATCATCCAAGTACACACCATTTATTTATCAATACACACCATGTACTGATGTTGGTAGGACATTTTAATGACGTGGAAAGGAAGACAGTGAATATGGGAAAACCAACTATATACACAGTGTGTATCCTCAAGTACATGCCATGTAATTTTCTTTTTTTGTTAAAATGGGTAGTAGCCCCGTATTCACAAACCGGACAGAGGGCTCAATCGGGTATCGTGAACCAACAGCATTGAGAAAAGTTTTTTCTCCCGATTCATCATTTGAACTCCGATTCAAACACCATCAGATCCATTGGAACTCCATCGGTAATATCTTGATTCATCTTGAGCCATTATCCGTGATTTATTTTCTAGACCAAGTTATCAAGAATTGAGTGTTTATTCTCTTTGTGTAAATCTACTTTGTTCTATATTGAATTAGAGGCTAACACTGGACGAGGAGAGTCATACGAGTACGAGGTAGGTGGTGCATACCATGTTTTGTGTTTTTTCAGACTTTTGTGTGGCGTGGCCTTTGGCGCATCTTCGGGTATTTTGAGTAAGACCCCGTTATAAATGTTATTGCATATTGTATTGATTGTTAGACCTGTGGGATGTCGTTGGGAATTCCCTATACCTAAATTGCTTGAGCGAGGTCAGGAGAGAGGTCGTTGTTCATTGGGATATTTTGGTTGGGGTACCAAGATGGTTATAATTGTTTTGTTTTGTTTTAAATTGGTGTGTTTAAACTATTTAATCTTGATTAGACTTGTTAGAGGCATTCAAGACCTTCATGCCGATGTGTTATAGCTGGAAGTTGTTGTAATTCAATCTGTTTAAATTGAATTACATGTTTAAAGTGATTTAATGTGATTTATATTTATTTATTTATTGATATTACATGTTCTAAGACCCTTAGGGTTGTGATAGTATTGACCTAAGGTTGGGATGGAATGGCCATCAGGATTGAGTGATGTTGATAACTGGTTGGGTGTGTCCCGGGTTTTCTTGGGTGGTTTTGACCACAGGATTGGGAATCATGGACATCGGTTTGAGGCATTATGACTCTCAGGTTGGGCAAGGTTCGGGATACTTAGATGGAATGTTCATCAGATCTGAGTGACATGGTCACAGGGTCACAAGGTGCCAGAGATAGTGTGGCTTGGGTTCTTATTTTGGTGATTTTTGCTCACCTTTGATGGCCAAAGTGCTGATTTGAGTCATGTGCACACAGGTAGAATCCATAATGAGTTGGTTTTGACCACTCATGTGGGTAGAGGCCCCTAATAGTTTCAGTTTAGGTATTTTTTATTTGGGGGTGCTTTCCATAGAAAGCCACGTGGAAGGTGAGGAGACTTTAGTTGATAATGATGATGTTATCGAATTGGGGGCAGATGATCGCTTTGATTGAGGTTGGGGTCATGGATATTTATTTAAGGACAGACATCATTGTTCCTCTGGTGGTCATGCCATGGGCCGATGTGATCTTATGAGTAGGTTTCCTTAGGACCAGGATACTATTGTTTGGGCGTGCCTTTAGGACGTTGGTACTTTGAGACATGAGGTGTCAGGAGGCATGTGGTTCCAGAATATGTGATTGGGGTGAAACCTAAGGGTTCACCAAGACTTTTTGACTATAGGAGTACCTTGATCCATGGTCTAAGGACTCTCTTTTCTTCTGAGATTCCGGTGATGGTCGGAGCAGGTGATACTCCCTAGTGGATGATGATCACCAGTGGAAGTTGTGTTTATTTATTGCATCATACTATTTACCTTATTTATAGATGAATTTATACTTAAATAATTATACTAGGTACACACCATTGTGTGGTATCCTACTAAGATTCGTCTCACACCCTACATGGGCCCTTCGAGATTCGTGTAGACTTTATGGATTTATGTATAGGTAAAGGATCAGCCTCAGGAGATGGATTATAGTACTGTTTGGCATGGATATTGGTATGGAACTTGAGGTTATGCCTGGTTGGAGTTTTACATTTTTTTAGCTTTCATTCCTGTATCAGCATTCTTATTTATATTTAGCTACATTGGTTATTCATGGGTGCCCTTTTGTATATTGACATGTATGACCTGCTATAGATGCATTAATTTTTGTTTTAGTAGTATTTACAAGTGGTGTTTAGCATGTTGTTATATTTATTTTCCATTGCAGTTGTTTCAATATTTCTTCTATTGTTTATCTACTATTGGATATGCTTCCGCTCTGCAGGTCTGGTTCAATTCTGTTGAGTCATTTATTTCTACTTCATTTGTCATGATTATACTTGAACCATTGCCTTATATTTTTCTCAGAGGGTATAGCCTACCCACTATACCTTTTAACACCCTCGCTATTAGTCAGTAGCTTTTGGCTTTTGGGGAGGTGCACCTAAGGTCAGTGACACCTGGCTCGGTAGCACTGTTTGGGTGACTATTCAGGTTTGGGATGTTATAGTCAGTTTGATATCTTTAAGACCTAAATTTTAAAGAAAATAGTAGGTCATGAGGTTAAGGCTTGCACCTACGTCACAAAGTCACCTAATCTTCCCATTTCCACCAACTCTAAAAGATATTACAAAGGATCTAGGGTCATTCAGTTCGGAGGAATTTTTTTTTAGACTATGGCACTACACTTCTCATTAATATTAATAGTTGAAATTTCACCCCAATCCCTCTTATTGGCCTAAAATATTTTAATAAATTTCAAACACGATGGAATTTTTTTAAGGATTCCACAAAAGGAAAGTTAAAATTTAATCTTCTAAACAACTAAAGAAACTTCAGGTAGTCAATTTCATTTTTGCTTTTAAGATTTTATGAAAAAAGGATGGGAGGAGAATGATTTTTCAAGAAAGGTTGTGCATTATATTAATCCTCAAACCTCACTTTATTTTTACATTATTTAATAAGTTCCTACTCCATTTTCTTTTGTTCATTGGATTTTCCAGTTGAAGGTTTATCATTTTTTTGTTTCTGAACACTGCTGTCCAGAATTCTAGATTGGGTGTTTTTTGGATTTTCATTTATAGAATCAGCTTGAACTTCATATTCATCTTGCCTTGACTATTTACTAATTTATTTTTGGTTTTTCAGACCGGATCTTATAGTTACATACTTCACATTCTCTCTAGGATTTTTCTATATTGTGTAAGTTAAATTCCCTTTATCACTTCCTATCTAATTCCTAGAAAGTTGGTCTGATTGCAGCTCAAGATTATGGATTTTTTAATCCATATCTTTTTTAAGGGAACTAATTTCACCTAAAACTTGTTGTATTAAAACTTTTAACTCACCTTGAGAATTTAAAGACTCAGCCTCATTATAATTTTGGAACTGAGGTTAAGATTTTGGCTGGAAACCAGTAGAAGTAGTGGGTCTCAACACTCCTTGATCTTTCTAGGATAGGTTTGGGTGATTACTATAACCTTGATTAAAATAATTGAAAAATATATCATTATTTCCCTGATTTTTAGCCCTGTATTTCACAAACTAATCACTCTCATCCTACTAAATGGGTAAATCAGATTTTGGAAAACAGATCCTAGTATGCCCAAACATGTCGCAGTATAGGCATTTATCTCTAAGCATGTTATCATTAATAATAGTTTTAATGACCCACTTATTCTCATTGGCTTGATAATACAATGAATCATTACTCGGCCTTAAGTGACATCCCCAAGATGCCAAAGGCTGACAATAAATGTTAAAGGGTTTTAAATGCAAGTGGGAGACGATTTACCCTTTAAGAACTAAAACTATTAACCCAAAAACCATAACCAAACAACTCACTATATGATGCATGAATAAATGAAAGACGACGCAACCACTTAATTTATATCAAAACCACACCAAAGTGTACTATAAAGGAAGACAAAACAACTATCAAAGTAAACAGTGGAATATAACCACAAGAAACTCCAAGACAACCACAATACTCCAAGCTCCACAAGATTCATGCTCCAACATCACCATCATGAGGTGGTGATAAAAATGTGTAATACATTACCTTTACCCATGTCCCAGAAGATAGCATATGTAAAAGCACCAAAGTGCCAAAATAGGGGTGAGTATAAAACTCAGTAGGCTTTCCCTAATGACTTCCCTACTCACTCCACTAGGATAGAAAATTTAGCAACATTTATTAAAACCATTTATATAAAACAATTCTGCAAAATAGTTTATTACTAAATATAAACAAGTTCCAAAAACCATTTATAACAAATAGTAAACAAGTGCCATTTCAACCAATTTTCCAGCAAGTCACGTTTCCAGAAAAACAACCAAACAAGGCTTTAAAACCATTTCTCAATATCATTTTTTCATACCCATTCCATTCCACAAATCCACACTACCAACCATGCATGATTTGTTATGACAGTTCCATACTCATGAGCGGTTTCTCATAGATCTATCATATCATCATAAGGTAATTAAATATCATGTGACATTACACCTTTGGCACTGAGCACAAGGTCATATTTCAACCAAGCCTTGTAAATACAATATGAACACACACACCATATATGTCTAAAAACCATGCCAAAACCATTTCAATAAAATCACCCTTTAATTGAAAACCCATTTTCCATCAATCCATTCTAATAAAACAACATTTTTATTGAAATTTTTTTTCCAAAAAACCATTTCAATATTTCCAAAAAAATTATATTTTAAAATAACCATTTTAAAATCAATAAGATAAACCACTTTTCACCACAATTCACCAAAAGTACATAATTCCATCAAAACCATGAATCACCACTAAAGAAGATTAATTCCATGATTTTCACACAAATTCATAAACAAATTCATGTAGTTAAATCAATTTAAAACTAATCCAATCAATTCTAGTAAGAGGAGTCGAGAGTGAAGCCACCTACCTTGACGGTTTTGGCGGAAAAAGAAAACTGACAAATAACACTCACAAAACTAGGTATGAATTCCATGAAATCGCCTTAGATATCTTCTCATATTATGATCAAGACCAAATATCATCATCTTTCACATCCAAAATCTTAGATTTACCCATAACAGGCATATATCTGAGAAACTAAGAGGATATGATAAGTAGATCTAAGTAGATCTAAGAATACATGACAAGAACAAAGAAGAATAGTGACATACCTCAAGAATCGGGCTTCTAAACACAAAGGAAAGATTCTGGATCGATTCCAAATCCCTTGGGAGAGGTTCTTAAACCTTTAATGGAGAATAATACCGAGTTAGGTCTATAAAGAATAAAAAATGAGGAAGTTAGAGTCAAAAACTTGTGAGATTCGCTTTTTTAGGATTTTAGTTTAACCCTGCACGTAGTTTAGTCACATGGTTAGACAAACCATGCACTAATCATGTGTTAACTAATGCTTGGGTGGACCCTCGCACGACCTCCTTAACCGTGAAACCACTTTGATAAATCTACTATCCAAAATCTATAACTATGAATAGTTTCTCCTAGTATTCCACGCGGTTTAGAAAAATTGTACGCATCCCACACGCCTTCCCTTTAGCCCCAAAATTCTCCAAACGTTCTCTAAACTCTCCCAACCTTCACCCTTAAACTTTATATTCATAAAAATCATAAAGAAAGGGTTTCATACCAGAAACTGAGGGGTAATACATTGTCCACATCATTGGTATTTCTGTATCTGGAAAGTAAAAAACCATCCTTGTCCTGAAAGAGTTCCAGCCACTACTTATTCATTTCTTTATCATGTTCCCAAGTCTCTTCCTAAATCTGACCATGTTTCCATAAAACTCATACTCGACCAATGATTTTTCCATGTAATACTTTATCCTACCTATCCACAATCCGTACTAGTATATGTACCAATGAAGCATCCAGCTCAAGGTCAATGTGATCCCATCTGATCACATGGTCAGGATCAGGTTGATACTTTTTCAACCGAGATACGTGGAAAACATTATGCACCGAACTGAACCATGGTGTTAATTCCAAATCTCCACCTCATTATAGTATCTCCAAAGGGACAATGTATCGAGGAAATAACTTTCCCTACTTTCTAAAACGATGATGTCCAATCCTTGGAGAAATTCTCAAGAACACATGATCACTCATTTTGAACGACAATGGTCTTCGGCGATGATCCACATACGATTTATGATGACTCTGAGACATCTCCATATGTTTCCTAATCAACGAAATCTTCTCTATTGTTTCTTAGAAAATGCTTAGCCCAACTAGTGAAGTTTCACATGTTTCTACCCAAAAAAGTGGAGAATAATAAGGATGCTCATACAATGCTTCAAAATGATCCATATGTATCAAGGCCCAATAGCTGTTATTATATGAGAACTCGACTAAGGGTATATGCTCTTCCCATGAGCCACAAAAATCCATTACGCAAGCTCACAACAGGTCTTCCAATTTCTGTATTGTCCTTTTGGATTTCATATCCATCTGATGATGATACACTGTACTCATAGTCAACTGAGTTCTAAGGGATTTCTGTAAGGATTTCCAAAAACGAGAGGTGAACCTCAGATCTCTGTCTGAGACTATTGAAACTAGTATGCCATGTCTCTTTAACACTTCTTGAATATAGATTTTGGATAGATCATCCATCGTATGAGTTTCACGAATAGGGTTGAAATGGGCTAACTTTGTGAGTCGATCCACTATATCCCATATGGCATTGTGTTTTTGAACCTGTCACGAACCAACCCGGGTCTCCCCTGAACCGGTCACCTGAGTCGGTCCACAACATGGCCCGAAGGGCGTTTCCGATCCCCACGGGCTGGAAACCAATGTTGGGCATAAAAATTTAACCATTGGGAATGATTTGGACCATGAAAAAAAGATAAATAGACAAACAAAACTTACAATATAAATAAAAACTAGCAGCGGAAAGAAAATAAAACGGAACATACCTCCTTGTGACCTTCTAGGTCACCACCTAACTCAGACTCAAACCTACTCCAACACTGAGTAACTGAACCAGGAACATGAATAAGAACTTCACCTTCAACTGAAAGAATATGATAGGCATGAGCACCGAGATGCTCAGTAGGGATTCCAAATATAACCACGAAATCTAAGTATTCCCTTTCCCAAAGTATACCAATAACACAAGTTTGAAACAAAAATATAAAACTAGGGTTTTTAAATTTTAAAATAAGAAACATACTTTTTTCAATTGAAAATTCAACACACTCTATATACCATTTTTCAAAACCATTTGTCATTTCATAAACAAAACCAAGGAAGACAGATCAAGAATGTGTTACAAGGGAAGCAGGTGAAACAAAACAAGTTGGAAAAAACTAGTACTACATAAATTAAAAAAACAATGAAATTAATTAAGTATCCATGGGTGATCCTAAACATCCTTAGAAGACCCCTGGACATACTTGGTTCGGAACCACCTGTCGGCGTATGGTGAAACTCCTAAGTCTATAACTAACTGGCCACCCTCACAGCAATAGAAACCAGCAGCACTCCCCATCTAGTCTATACACCTACCAGTGGGTACCAACCCATCTAATCGGGGCTGATAAGAAACCATCACTAGATCAACTATAAGACACCCATGAACCCATGTTGGTTATAATAATACTATGTAGGTAAGAAGACCCTCGCACGCGTGACTCATCTCACCGCACTTGCCTTCCCCAAACATAGACACTTCCTATACGTTCACCCATAAAGGGTTACACTATAAATGAGCACCTCAAATACACATCCAATCATCTCACATTAACAAAGTGCCAACCGGGCCATCATGCCATGCAAATCATTATAACCATTTGAAAACTTTTTCAAAATACAAAAGTTGTTAAATGGGCATACAGTAATCAAAACGTCGTCATTTCAAAGAATCAACAGAAACGTTACACTAAAGCTGAAAGTTACAAATAGGTTGTCATGTCACATCCATGTCAAAATAATTTTTCTAAAAACATTTAAAATTCCAACCAGGAAGACACAATTTCCAAACACAAACCATTATAACAATTAACACCACTTCACCCATAAATTGGAAGAGCCAAATAGGCCTTTAAGTCCAAAATATCCAACACATTTTTAGTAAAACATTTCAAACTCTAAATGAAAAACACATAATTTTGGGAAATGTAAAAATAACCCCTTGAGCATAACATTCATTGAAACACACACTAAAGGCCGAATGGGAACACCCTTTGAGACTACATTTTGAACCTTTCATAAAACCCACATAAAAAACCAAACCTTATTTAGGAAACAAAATCTATTTGGAAAAATCATAGTTTTAAGAAAACATTATTTTGAAGGTTCCATCTTTATTTGAGGGCACATCCATGTGTGCACCTAGTGAACCCATGGATGTGCCAACATCTAATGGCTCAACAACAACCAAAGTGACATTTCTAAACTATTGGACTCGCCTGTTTTGATAATCCCAAATCATGTTTTATTTATGTGATAATCATGTTTCTACTATAGAATAATCATGTTTCATTAATATTTATAGTCTCTATCCAGTGATACCTATGTATCTTTAATCTCATTATTCTATTGTTTAATCTTACAGTGCAAAATTTGTCTAAGTAAAGGTCACTGATAGAAAGGTCATCGATAGAAAGGTCACCGATAGAAAGGTCACCGATAGAAAGGTAACCAATAGAAAGGTTATTGATAGAAAGGTCACTGATAGAAAGGTCACCGATGAAAGGTCACTGATGAAAGGTCACCGATGAAAGGTCATCGATGAAGGTCACTTATTAAGGTCATCAATAAAGGTTACCACTGAAGGCTACCGCTGAAGGCTACCGATGAAGGCTATCGTTGAAGGATACTGATAAAGGATACCGATGCACACCTACTATTTAAGCCTATCATTGTGAAGGCTACCATTACCAGTCTACCAATTTTTACCCTTCCATACTTTGTCAAATTCTTAATATTATTATAACGGTCATATTTGGTAAATTTAATGCTTCTGACATTAATTAATGTTGATTGTAGACATATCAAGAGACCGTATCTGGGGACAGTATGAGGTATGAGGAGGACCGCACATGGTTTACTTATTCTTATTGTCAAATCTCAAATATAAAATAGAAGACTGAGGAAAAAACAATATACACAAAGAAGAATTAGGAAATAACAGAGGAATGCATGATAAATAACTTACTCACTAGATCAAAGAGAACAAGGAAGAATCATTTGCGCACTTACACTGTAAACCCAAGAGTCTCAAGAAGATCATTTCAGGAGAACAAATTCAAGTCTTCCTTCTGTGCTTCATCAACTCTTGATCAACACAAGAATAAAAACACTCAGTTCCTGTAAGCTAGAACCAGGAGTTGTGACACTCTGTTTTGAGGACAACTTCCAGAGAAAGACTCTAACCACAAATTCTTCACACCAAGGAGTCAAAAGCTGAACTGAAAAAATGTAGAGCTTTCTAAGATCAATATTATAATCTTAGCTCTACTGTGTTATTTTATTTTACATTTATGAGAAGTGTGTGGGTAGGTCTGTTACACACACTGTCTTCTATGCTTGAACTAGAGGATACTGAAAATCCTCACATCAAACTTCACTTACACTTTGTTTCCCACGTACAACTATGGAAGTGATCGTGTATGGTCTATATTGTTTGTTTTTTTGATGAAGAACTGTGGTAGAGGATGTGAACCCTAAACAGTTTTTGAAAAATTTTTGTAAAGCCTGATACAGGTTGTGTATCAATTTTATCATTTATATAAACTGCTTGGTGGTAGGTGATCACCAAGTAGAGAGGATTAAGTCTCAGCTTGAGGATGAACCTGTTTTCTAACTCCATTGTGTACTATATTTTGTAATACTCTATTTTGTCTATTTTTCGCTTCTTATAATTTCAAAAATAGAAAACTGTTTAACATTGACTTTGATAGTTAGTTCTGGTTAGTGTGTGTATATGTTTAATTCAGTAAACTTGTTTCAAAAGTTGAAGAAGTGTTTTACACTGATTCAACTGAGTTCTAATCACCCTCTGAGAAACCTGTTGACCAACTAAACATTTATATCTCTACTTCCTTAATTAATTGGGCCGTTTCAAAATTGGGGGTTCTTAAGCATAAAGTTTTTAATATAAATTTTAAGTAGGAACTCAATTAACCCCCCTCTTGAGATTCCACTCTGACTAACATTTGGTATCATAGGATATTTTTATTTCTACGATATAAACTGTTGTGCAAGTTGTCAAATTATTTTCCACTGTGATTTTAGTTGTATCTTAAAGATCTTAAAATTTATGTCATATCTAAATTTGCAGTTCTTTAAAATTCTAATTAACAATGGATAACAGAGTTGAAGGTATTGATACTAACAAGCCACCTTTCTTTAATAGTAATAACTATGATCAGTGGAAATTAAAAATGAAAATGTATCTAGAAATCATGGGTCCTGAAATTTGGGACACAATTGAAGAACAACATTCTTTTTCTCTTACTGCTAGGGACACATGGTCTCATTTGACTAAAGCTACATATAACAATAACTGTTAAGTAATGAATGAATTGTACTATTCTCTAGGTGATGAATAATTCAATAGAATATCTTCTTGTAAAACTACATATAAAATTTGGGATACTTTGGTTGTTTCTCATGAGGGAACAACCAATGTTAAAGAAATGAGATTAAATACTTATACTACTAAATATGATAATTTTAAAATGAAGCCTGATGAACTTATATCTAAAATATATCTCAGGTTTAATGAAATAGTAAACACCATGAGTCTGGTTGGGGAACCAGTAGATAGCAAGGATCAGATTATGAGGTTGCTTCGATGCCTACCTGACAGATGAAGAGGAACTTCTGTTTCTATCTGAGAATCATGTGACATAGGCAAGCTACCAGTGAAGGAACTAATTAGAAAATTTATGATGGACGAAGAAGATCTTAAGGTAAATCAATAATCATATGAAAAACCAAGAAAGAAATCTATAGCATTCAAGACTGTTACCTCAAAGAGAAAAGATAAAGAAAATGTTCAAGATTCTATAGACACTTCCACCAATAAAGACTCGGACTCTGACAGTGAAGATGAGATGGCTCGTCTTTCTAAGATATTCAAGAAGTTATACCGTAAGAAGTAGTTTTTTAGAAAATAAAACTATAAAGGAAGGTATGATAGTAAATGACAGTGTAAAAAGGATAGAAAATGGAATGAAAACACAAATGAAATAGTCTTCTATGAGTGTAAACGAAAAGGCCATGTAAAGGATTATTTCCCCAACTAAAGTTTAAAAATAAATATGAAGACAAGGTAAAGGGATATAAAAAGGATATGAAAGAAACTTGGAGTGCTTCAGAAGATAGCTCTAGTGGATCTGACTCTTCTAATATTGAGAAGAAAAAACATGCAAACTTATTTTTCATAACAGAAACGTCGGAGGTAACACCCAATTATCCTATACATAATGCTTATTATTCTGGGAATGAAAGTGAATCAAATAATGATGAGAATATGAATAAGGATGAACTATTTGAATATTTTTGAGTGTTGAATACACCTTTAATGAACTCAAGGATAAATATAAATTATTAAAATGAAAACATGCTTTAAATGATAATTATAAGTATGATCTGGATATTGAGAAAGAAAAATGTGCTCAGCTATTAAAATAAAATATTGAACTTAAATTATCAAATGAGCAATTAAAAAGGGATCTTGAGAATTTTACTACAGTTAGAGATACCTTGACTCAATTTCTAGGGAAACTAATTTCTAAAAAATATACAACTGGTCTAGGATATCAACCAGGACAGAGAAGGATTATTAAAAATAAATTTGTTCCAAGATCTAGACAGTTCATTGCTAGTTCAAGTTCTAGACCATATTTTGAAAAACAATTTTCTAAATGACCTAACAAAGTGTTTAGGTCTCAAAACATATCTATTTATTGTAGGAAACATATGAAACAATTATGGGTTCCCAAAGTGTTACATGCTAACCTCTCTGGACCCAAGAAAATCTGGGTACCAAAGTTACCCTACACTTAATCTGTTTTGCAGGAAAATTGTCTGAAGAGCTCTTGTAAAACTCTATGGTACTTGGATATTAGATGTTCAAGACATATAACAGGAGACTATTCATGCATCAAGAGCCTAATTAAAGTGTATGGTGGACATGTCACATTCAGTGATAATGCTAAAGGGAAGATCGTCGGCTTAGGCCAGATTGGTAACCCTAATGCTATATTAATTTCAAAAGTACTTTTTGTTGATGGGTTAAAATACAATCTACTTAGTATATCTCAGTTTTGTGATGATGGTTTCAATGTTAAGTTTGAAAATGATGCACGCAATTTTTTTAATTCTAAAAATTATTTAATATTCACTGCTCTTAGAAATGAAAATGTATATGTTGTTGATTTAAATTCTTTATCTAAGAAAAATGTTTCTTGTTTAAATTATTTTTATAAGGAATCCTGGTTATGGCACAGAATATTAAGACATTGTAATGTGCACTCACTTAGTAAAATAACTATTAAAGGTTTAGTTAGAGACATACCTAAATTATAATTCCCACATAACAAAGTTTGTAGTCCTTGTCAAAAAGGAAAACAACATAGAGTTTCTTTCAAAACAAAGAAAGAAGTTTCTACTTCTCAACCACTTGAGTTGGTTCACATGGATTTGTTTAGACCATCTAGAGTTTCAAGTTTAAATGGGAAGAACTATGTTTATGTTCTTATAGATGATTTTTCTAGATATACTTGGGTATAATTTCTAGCTCACAAAAGTGAATCATGCCCTTACTTCATTAAATACTCCAAGTCTGTAGAAAATCTTAGTGGACTTAGAATTAAGACCTTGAGAAGTGATCATGGCCATGAGTTTGAAAATCAGGAATTTGAATCTTTTTTCTCACAAAATGGCTATAATCAGAATTTTTATGCTCCTATAACACCTCAACAAAATGAAGTTGTAGAAAGAAGAAATAGTAAACTTCAAGAGATTTCCCAAACTATACTAAATGATTATAATCTACCTATCTATTTTTGGGTTGAAGCTGTTAATATATCTTATTACATTATTAGTAGAGTCTTAATTAGACATGTTCTTAAGAAAACCCCTTATGAGATCTAGAATAATAGGAATCCTAAGGTTAATTACTTTATATTTTTTGGTTGCAAAGTCTTTATCCTTAACACTAAGGATAATCTTGACAAATTTTATTCTAAGTGTGATGAATGAATTTTCCTAGGTTGCTCAATCTCTAGTAAAGCTTATAGAGTATTCAATAAGAAAACCAAATGTGTGGAAGAATCAGTTCATGTTAAATTTCATGAGACTGGTCTATATAAACCCAAAACCTCCATTGAACATCTTGATGAAGATATGTCAATTCTGGACCATAATGATAAAGATATTGAACCCTTAGTAAAAATAACCAGTTCTGGAAATTTTACAGAATTTGAGCTTGGTGAATCTGAACCTATAGAAAACCATGAGGAGTTTAGTTCAACTCTTCTTGGAGGTATTAGAACTCTCAAGAATCATACTTTAGATGTTGTAGTAGGTGATTTAAATAAAGGAACACAAACTAGAGCTTCTCTGAGAACCAGGTTGAACATCAAGCCTTTCTTTCACAACTTCAACCTAAAAATATCAATGATCCAATCAATGATGAATTTTGGGTGACAGCTATGCAATAAGAATTAAATCAGTTTGAAAGAAATGAGGTATAGTAATTAGTAGAAATACCTAAAGACACTTTGATCATAGTCACTAAATGGGTGTTTAGAAATAAGTTTGATGAATCTAGAAAAATAGTTAGAAATAAGGATAGACTAGTTTCACAAGGATATAGTCAATAAGGAATAGACTATGAGGAAACCTTCGTACCTGTAGCTAGACTAGAAGCCATTAGAATACTAATTGCTTATACAGCTCATCTGAATTTCAAACTTTATCAAATGGATGTCAAAAGTGAATTTCTAAATGGTTACATAGTTGAGGGTGTATTTGTTGAACAACCCCCTGGTTTTACAAATACCCATTTTTTAAATCATGTATTTAAACTTTCTAAAGCCTTGTATGGTCTAAAACAAGTTCCAAGAGTTTGGTATGATAGACTTAGTTATTTTCTTATTTCAGAAAGTTTTACTAAAGGAATAGTGGAACCTACTCTTTTTATTAAAAGGATTTCCAAAGATGTTTTAATAGTACAGATTTATGTAGATGACATTATTTTTGGATCTTCTAAAAATTCTTTATGTACTGATTTATCAAAAATGATTCAAGATGAATTTGAAATGAGTTTAATGTGGGAACTTAAATTTTTTCTTGGATTTCAGATTTTTCAAAATAAAAATGATATTATTTTAAATCAGAGTAAATATACTAAGAATATTTTGAAACTTTTTTTCTTGTATGGAAATAAAGGTAGTGATACACCTATGAGTACCACCTGTAATTTGGATGCTGATAAAACTAGTAAACCAGTGGATATAACCAATTACAGAGGTATGATTTGGAGTCTACTCTATCTTACTACTAGAAGACCTGATATTATGTTTAGTGTATGCATGTGTGCCCGCTTTCAAGCCAATCCCAAAGAGTCTCATTTAACTGTTGTTAAAAGGATTTTTAAATATCTCAAGTATACTACAAACTTAAGACTATTTTATCCAAGAGGAAAATCATTTGATTTAACAAGTTATTCAGATGTTGACTTTTTTGGTTGCAAGTTAGATAAAAATAGCACCTCTAGAACATGTCACATTTTGGGAAAGTCACTAGTATCATGGTGTAGTAAGAAACATAATTCTGTTACATTGTCTACTGCCGAAGCTGAATATATAGATTCTGGTAGTTGTTGTGCTCAAATTCTATGGATGAAACACACTTTACTAGACTATGGATATAAATTCAAACATGTCTCTATAAAATGTGATAACACAAGTGCTATTAACATCTCTAAAAATCCAGTATCTCATGCTAGGAAAAAGCACATTGATGTGAGACATCACTTCTTGAGAGACCAT
This sequence comes from Viscum album, assembly GCA_963277665.1. Taxonomy (NCBI): domain Eukaryota; kingdom Viridiplantae; phylum Streptophyta; class Magnoliopsida; order Santalales; family Viscaceae; genus Viscum; species Viscum album. Next base: position 875,009,470 of record OY728153.1, on the reverse strand, counting down.
TATCAAAGAGGTGATATCACTCTTGAATTCATTGGCACTGAACATCAATTGGTTGATATATTCACAAAGCCTTTGAATTCTGAGAGGTTAAATTACATCAAACATGAGTTAGGTATGATAAACTATTAGGTTAGGAACCTCACTATTGGACCTCACTATTAGGAACCTCACCATTGGACCTCTCTATTAGGAACTTCGTCGTTGGACCTCACTGTTAGGAACCTCACCATTGGACCTCACTATTAGGAACATCACTATTGGACCTCACTGTTAGAAACCTCACCGTTGGACCTCACCATTAGGAACCTCACTGTTGGACCTCAACATTAGGAACCTCACCATTGTCACCTTACAAATAGTCGACTTTTCCAAGACTTTGTGTTTTTTTCCAGATTCTGAAATGTTTTTAGTATTACTTATTTCTTTTACTTTATTTTTTTTCAATCCCTAAATGATAAAATTAAAGTACAAACCACATTTCAATCCACTTATACTCTCTCCCAAACCTATTTCTCCCTAATCTTAGAACCTCACCTTCTGCTGAAACCCTCGAACCGCTCCAGATTGAAATGGAAAGACTGAAGAGACCATTGGTCATTGATGAGGGAGATGCACCCAATCTTAAGAGACCTCGATCTGGGTCAATTAGTCGAATCCAAGTAGTGGAAAAGCTAATCAACCCACATTTGTCAAATAGGTAAATCGTGGTTGAGAAGGAACTAAGCTCGGAATGGCTGATGTTGTGTAGGTCTCTAGTGCTGAAGGCACTTAAAGCTTGGGACTGGGTCGAATGCTTTTCTAATAACAATGGACCCTATTACCCAAATCTAGTGAAGGAGTTCTATGAGTCTCTAAAGTTTGAGCAGTCTGAGGATGAGAATAGAATGTCTTCAAAGGTAAATGGGGTAAGTGTAAACTTTTCCTCTATTGAATGAGCTGACTATTTAAGAGTGACACATGAAGGGATTTTTTATTACTACTCAGGAGTGGTACCTCCCACTAGTGAGTTCTTCTGTTATGAAGAAGCTTTGGATGAACTGACAGGGAATGGGATCCCTAGGAAAGTGATTGCTGCTAAAATGGAAGGAGAAAATAGGTTGTTGTTTAAGTTTGTTTAGCATGTTTTGAGTCCTAGGAGAGGGGACTTTTCTACCTTGAAATATCAAGATGTGTTTCTTTTGTATCTATTGAATCATGGACAGAAGATAAATTTGTGTAGATTACTGATGATTCAATTAGAGGATATGAAAAGGCCTAGTTCCAAGTCCAATGCTTTGTTTCATGCCAGATTGATATCCTTAATGTTGAAAGTGAAAGGATTTGCTGGAAATAAGGAGTAAACGGTTGTTGTAAGGGACAATTTCTACATCACCAAGATGATTTTCAAGTTTATGAAGATCAGTTGGAACCCTTGGCAAAGAATATGGGTAAATTATGAGGCTAAGCTATATGAAGAATTCAACCCAGTTACTCATCTTACTAGGCCTAAGGATAAGAGATACCCTGGTCTGAATCCTAATGAAGTGGATCATGCATACTCAGATGAATAAGAAGAGGCTTCTATTATATAAGTCAGAGAGGATTCTCTAATAGATGACAGGAGTGATCCTGACCTTCCTCATACCAATATTATATTTTTTGGTGAGCCTAGCCCACCAAAAAGACCACCTAGAAGAGAGATTATCCTAAGGGATAGTGATGATGAAGAAACCAATGAGGAAGAAGGAGATAAAAATGTCTTAAGAGACATTAGATAGACCTCAGAGGAGGAATATGACACTGAATCTAGTCATGATGACTTTAAGACAGCTACTGGTGAAAGTGAAGAAGAATGTCTAAGTATCAATCCTCTGATAGGACATACAGAAATGGCATAAATTGTAGATGAAGAGGTTTTTGATTCAGTTGAAGCTGGAATTACATTGGTAGTAGCTGAAGATTCTGTATAGGAAGTGGCATTGGACCCTCCTTTTGATACAGTTGATCAAGGAGGTATGGCAGAGATGAATGTGGTTGATTAGGAGAATGCTTAAAGTTAGGGGAAGGAACTTGTTGCTACAGGTTTAGGTGTTGTTGATCATGGGATAGAAGATTGGTCAGAAGACCCTGGATTTGTGGTATTGGGCTTAGATTATGGAGACTCTGATGATAACCATCCTATCAGAAGTCCTCCAATTCCTTCTGTTACAAATACTACTATTGTACAGCCAGTAGTTCTTTTTCCACGAGACTATGTGAAGAAGGATGACTTAAAATCTTTGAAGTCTGACTTGATGAGACTTTTTTATGAGAAATCTACTAAGATAGAGAGAACAGTGGCCCTAAATCAAGAATTTGTAGCATCTGCCTTAGAGAGAATTATTTCCACCTCTTACTAAAATCTGCTACATAAAGTTAAGGATTGTCAGAATTAAATCAGAACCTTAGAAGAATCTATGGAATCTGTGAAACAATAAATTTCCATATTAGATACCTATATGGATTCAATTGTGAAAGTGAAAAAAGATCTTAGATATGTTAAAAGCGTGGTTCAGTAGATGGTAACTATGTTTGAAGACTTTAAGAAGTCTATGGATACACATGTGGGTGGTCGGGATGATGATGTGAAGAGGCTAATCAATGGGCTGACCAAATATTTTAAGGAGACAGTGGCTTTTACTATGGCACCGATGTGTGCATCTGCTTCCTCTTCAGCTTCTCCTCCTGTTGATCTAGAAGCTTTCAGATCAGTTGTTAGAGAAGAAGTGGAGAAATTATCTGGTGCTAGTACCTCAGACCCTCAGTCTATGACTTAGGTCATTTCCACTACCAGGGAAATTCATAAACTTGTGGGAGATTAACTAAGGGAATCTGCTCAAGATCAGAAGGCCATCAAAGATCAAGTTGATTTCTACTACAAAAGGGTTCACACTAATCCTCAGACGGATGGTCACTTTAAGCTATTGTTGGAGAACTTGAGGATCCTACCTGTCACTCAGGCGTTTAAGTATTAAGTTAGCAGACTCATAGATTTGACTTCTGCCTTAGAGAAATTTATGGAGAATAAGGATGATTTTATATTAGATATAGAAAGAGGAGGAAGAATTATTATGGATTTTAGAAATCTTCTTTTACCCTTCCTTCATGTGGACTGCACTCCCATCACTGTTCCTCCAGCCTTTCCTTCTTCCTCAGCTACTTCAGGATCTACCAGTAATGCACCAATGATGACTCCTACACAGGCCATCAAAAGCTTTAACCCTATGATTCCTTATAGATCTACTCACTATAGGTCTACTAATGCCTCTGTAGTAGCTCCTCCTACACTACTCACTGCCATCCCTAGGCCTATTCCTCTATATTCTGGACATGACTCCTCAACTTCCAAAGAAAAATCTCCCTTTGACATATCTGATGTGGATTGAATGTGGGATGTCTTAGTTGATAGGGATCTTTTTACACTTTTTTTATCTTGTATTCTTGCTTCATTAATAATAAAATCCTTTTTTGTCACTTTTTTTCTTCCTGTCTTTTTGTTAATCACAAAGGGGGAGAAGTTTTAAGTTTTAATTTTAGTTTCCTAAAGGGGGGAGAAGTTTATAAGTTAACTAGAATCTTTTCATATATATACTATCTACAATTTTAATTTTAAGTTGCCTAAAGGGGGGAGAAGATTTTAAGTAAACTAGAATCTTTGAATATATATACTATCTACAATAAACATGGTTCGATTTTACTTATACACACCTCTAAAGATATTAGCAAATGTTCTTAACCCTAATTCACAAAATACTGACATAATTTGTGATTATCAAAAACGGGGGTATTGTTGGAGTCATCTATTTTGATAATCTCAAATTATGTTTCATTTATGTGATAATCATGTTTTTACTATAGAATAATCATGTTTCATTAATATTTATAGTCTCTATCCAATGATACCTATGTGTCTTTAATCTCACTGTTCTACTATTTAATATTACAGTGAAAAATTTATCTAAGTAAAGGTCACCGATAGAAAGGTCACTGATAGAAAGTTCACCGATAGAAAGGTCACCGATAGAAAGGTCACTGATAGAAAGGTCACCGATAGAAAGGTCACCGATAGAAAGGTCACCCATAGAAAGGTCACCGATAGAAAGTTCACCGATGAAAGGTCACCGATGTAAGGTCACCGCTGAAGGCTACCACTAAAGGCTACTGCTGAAGGCTACCAATAAAGGCTACCGATGAAGGCTACCGTTGAAGGCTACCGATGAAGGATACCAATGCACACTTACTGTTGAAGCCTACCATTGTGAAGGCTATCGTTACCAGTCTATTGATTCTTACCCTTCCATACTTTTTCAAATTCTTAAGATTATTCTAATGGTCATATTTGGTAAATTTAATGCTTCTGACATTAATTAATGTTGATTGTAGACATATCAAGATACCATATATGGGGACAGTACAAGGTACGAGGAGGAACACACATGGTTTACTTATTCCTATTGTAGAATCTCAAATATAAAAGAGAAGACCGAGGAAGAAACCATATACATAAAGAAAAAGTGTGAAACAATTGAGGAATGCATGAGAAAGAACTTACTCGCTAGATCAAAGAGAAAAAGGAAGATTCATTCGCGCACTTACACTATGAACCCAAGAGTCTCAAGAAGATAATTTTAGGAGAACAAATTCAAGGCTTCCTTCTGTGCTTCATCAACTCTCGATCAACATAAGAATCATAACAATCAGTTCCTAAAAGCTAGAACCTGGAGTTGTGACACTCTGTTTTGAGGACAACTTCTATAGAAAGACTCTAACCTTAAATTCTTCACACCAAGGATTCAAGAGTTGAACTTCAAATATATAGATCTTTCTAAACTCAATCTTATAATCTTAGCTCTACTGTGTTCTTTTATTTTACATTTCTGAGAAGTGTGTAGGTTGGTCTGTTACACACACTGTCTTCTGTGCTTGAACTATAGGATATTAAAAATCCTCATATCAAACTTCACTTACACTTTTTTTCCCACATACAATTGTGGAAGAGACTGTGTTTGGTCGGTATTGTTTGTTTTTTTTCACGAAGAACTATGGTAGAGGGTGTGAACCCTAGACAGTTTGTGAAAAATTGTTGTAAAGCCCAATACAGGCTGTGTATCAAGTTTATCATTTGTATAAACTGCTTGGTGGCAGGTGATCATCAAGTGGAGAGGATTAAGACTCGACTTGAGACTGAACCTCTTGTTTAACTCCAATGTGTACTGTATTTTGTAATACTCTGTTTTGTCTAGTTTCCAATGATTATAATTTCAAAAATAGAAAACTGTTTAGCATTGACTTTGATAGTTAGTTCTGGTTAGTGTGTGTATATGTTTAATTCAGTAAACTTGTTTCAAAATATGAAGAAGTGTTTTACACTGATTCAATTGAGGTATAATCACCCTTTGAGAAACCTGTTGACCAACTAAACATTTATATCTCTACTACCTTAATTAACTGGGCTGTTTCAAAATTGGGGGTTCTTAAGCATAAAGTTTTTAACAGAAATTTTATGTAGGAACTCAATTCACCCCCCTCTTGAGATTCCAATCCGACCAACATAAACCATTTCCACAAGGACTCAATTTACCTTGAAATCAAAACCAACAATTTCCAACATTAAGAGAACACAAAAAAATCCCCCTTAAATCCATAAACCCCTTTTCAAAACATTTTTAACACAATTTCCAAGATACAACGTTGTCAAACCAAACACACCAAGCCAAAAGTACATTTGACCTGAATATCTCTAAATTCCACTATTTTTGGAAAACAAGAAACTTGTGAAACATACCAAACAATTCATCAACAATTATGTAAACAGAAAAAACAACTTATAAACAATTATAAAATCAACCCAACCAATTTATTATCAATTTTATAAGTCAATCAAATAGTTTATAAGAAATTCCATAAATAGCTCAAACAAATTTCACAAACCAAAAATAAAACACCATGACAGACTATTGAAGAGTATCAAGAAGGTGTGTGTCATGTTTGATACACTATTGTAACGACCCAAAATTTTGAATAAATATTGTTTCCTAATTTTATGTGTTATTTTATTTTGTTTTTTATACTCAACAAAAAATGTTTCATTTGATAACATGAGTATAATTAAAATGAGACCATTGGGTTTTGACTGTTATATGACCATTGGTCAATATGACCCCTGGAAACTAAAACGTTTTGATTTTTGTCTCTAAATACAAGTAATCTTGGTTAATTATTATAGAAAGAAGATTTGATGGCCTCACCCAGTAGTCTTGGACCGATCAAAGCCCGTCTAACAGAACTTGGGAAAGAAGTAGCACCACTGGGCTTTGCTCTAGACCAAACCCAAGACGAACTTCATCGTGTGAAACTAGAATGGAATCGCCTTTGAAAGAAGTTCAAACCGATAGAAATTCCTACTCGTGCGATGTTAGCCGAGCCTCCCTCAAATTCTCTCACCTTAGCACACCTTACACTTAGGTCCTATGCTGGTGTGATAAGGGGCTATGTAAGGAGACCGTAACTGCCTTGTGTAATCCTTTGTTTTAAATAAAAATTGGGATTTCTTCTTATGATGAAGTTTATGAATTTTTAAATGACCAGATAAATATAGTATGCTTATTTTTTATGAATTTTAGAAAAAGGATATTTTAAAAATGTTTATGTAAACCTTAAATAATTAAAAATGTGTAATGATTTTCAAAAAATGGTCTTCTACAATTATGTTCAGTACGAAATTTAGAGTCTAATAAGATCAACTTGATTTTTTATGAATAGTAAATTATGAATAGTGATTTTATGATTAGGATTAGTAATTTGTCCAAATAGATTAGTAATCTCACTTAAAGAAAGTATTAATATAATCTAGGCACCTTGATTAAGTATGTGATTCAATAAAATGGTTAAATAACGGTTTCATAAATTATTATTCAAGTATTAGTTTTTTCGAGTGAATAGTGTTTTTTAATTAAAAATTAAATTAAAAATATTTAAAAAAATTATTTTTATAAAATGGGTTTCATTTTTGAACTCAGAGCATCGATATTATGTTATGGTAATTTTGGGGGATTTTTCTGAAAAAAATGAATTCTCGATGAATAGTGTTTTTATTTAAAAATTAAATTAAAAATATTTAGAAAATTAATTTTATAAAATGGATTTCATAAATGTAATTAGAGAATCGATATTTGGTTAAGGTGAAATTTTGGGATTTTTCTGAGAAAGATGAATTTTTCAGTGAATAGTAAAAATGCAGTTTTAGGGTTTCGGTATGTTTAACGACATCATAACTGTGTCATGATGATGTCATGAGATATTTTAAGGGTTTTCCGGCCAAGGGTGATGAATTATTGTTTTGGGGGGCCCATGAGGCCTAACTCCATGGTAAATGCCAAAGGAGAGCACATGGTTTTGAGAAAAGCACTTGTGAGGTGTCCCTTGGCCATTAATGCCTTGTCCCCCCACTTTCCCTATAAATACCCACCCTTTCTTCCTTTAGTTTTCACTCGCAACTCTCCCCCAACAAATTTCTGGTCTCCTTACCTCCCAAGGAGTCATCCCAAGGTTCCCCAAAGCCCTCAAGGTCCCAACCTTTGAGTTTTAAGAGTTACGTTTTAAGGTAAGGGATCTGACCTCTCTCTTTCATTTCAAGTAATCTCTTTTATGTCATTCCTTTTATGCTCCATGTTCTTATGTTAGAGGATGTTCTTTTATACTCCTATTAATTCCCTTTTCATGTTCATATAATGAGAGATCCCCTCTTACTCTCATTATTTCGTTTTATGAAGTTTTAAGTTGCGCCGTTAGGCTGCCGAAATTTTTGTAACGGATTCTTTCTCCCTTCTCATTTTTCAAGATCTATTTTCATGTAAAGTATTTCAAGTTCCTTTTTATTATTTTGGGGTATGATATCTAAATTTATCATACTGATATTAATTATCATATGATGAGAGACCCCATTTGATCTCTTCAATTCAGTATTTTGAAGTTTTAAGTGGCGTCGTTAGGCTGCCGAATTTTTAAGTGGTTCTTCACCCTTCTCATTTTGAAGTTCTACTTTCATGTCAATTCATTCAAGTTACTTTTTGTTATGTTTGGGTATGATCTATATATATATCATACTGGACTCTTATGTTCATATGATGAGAGACCCCATTTGATCTCTTCAATTCAGTATTTTGAAGTTTTAAGTGGCGCCGTTTGGCTGCCGAATTTTTTAGGGGATTCTTTCACCCTTCTCATTCTTTTCAAAGTTTTACTTTCATGTCAAGTCTTTCAAGTTCCTTTTTAATTATTTTGGGGAATTATCTATATATCTATCATACTTAACTCTTATTTTCACATGATTAGAGACCCTATTTGATCTTTTCAAATCATTTTTGTTGATGTTTAAGTAACGCCGTTAGGCTGCCGAACTTTCATAAGAGAAATCTAATTTTTGTCTTCCTTCCATGTTTTTCATTTCAAATGGTATGTCCTTGAAATTTCATTACCATGATCATGTATCCTTCTTATTCTGTCCATATACTGTTTTATGGGTCATTTATGAATGTTTGACCCATTTTCCCTCTCTTTTTAATGTCTTCTAAAACCTCGTAACATAGCTGTTATGCTGCAGAATTTCCGTCTCAAAATGTCTCTCTCTTTTTCTAAAGTTCTTTTATATTATTAAGTGAATACTCAAATCTATTTCTTCTAAAGGGGTATTCACATATATACCAAAATATTCTATTTTAAATTCTGGGATTTACATACATGAGACCCACCTTCCTTTTCTATGGGTTTTAAACTGACGTAAAGATCATGTCTTTAAAGCAGTTTTTAAAACGTTGTGATTATGAAATGAAACCCATTTATTTTATGCTATATGGGTTATTTATGAAATTTTTGATGATGATATAAGTGGCTCACATGATAATAAAGTAAAATTTAAGGGTGCGCCCTGATAGCGCTCCAATGCATTGGGTAATGATGTAACCACTAGAGATTACAATTTTCACGATACCTTGGTGAATAACCTTGGTAATTTTCAAATGACGCCTTGGGGATGGACCTTGGTGATATGTTCATGATTGTCTATGTTAAATGTTTTATCCACATCTTCAAGTTATGAAAATGTTATTTTTATTATGATATGCCTCAGGATTTCATTCTCATGCCTTAAAGTTCTTTTCAAGACCTTATTGAAGTATCTCAAGTTCACATGTAAAATGTTTCTCTTGTTTCCCTTACTGGGATTTTTGCTCACCCTTTATTTTGATGTATGTCCCCAGGTTATGTGATGTAGTAATGAACCTAGGATGAACATGAGGATAAGATTTTCAATTGTTTTAGAAGAATGTTTTATGTTTTCATGTTTAGAGTTCCTGGTTTCCAAGACACTAAACCTTAAAGATCCTCGGTTTTGTAAAATGTAATGAAAGTTTATGTGATAAAAAGGCGGGATGCTATAGTTGGTATCAGAGGATGGTTTAGTTATTTGTGGAAATTAGGATATGAAAACTTTAGGAAGAATCCTATAGAAAAGTTAAAATATAGGAAATCTTCCTGGTATTGTGGTGAGTATTGAGTAAGGGGTTGCCAAGCAAATACATCCCTGTCTGGATACGAGCAGGTAGAGGTGGCTCTGGAACAGATGTACATAGGGGTAAAACCCAAAAACACCGCTTTGAGATAGACTCAAACGGGAATTGGTACACGACAACGGGACTTGCTGCACTCTTGGTTACGACACTCCCAGGGGATATGCTTTGGTAAATTCACAAGCTTAGTATGAACCATTGTTAAAGGAACAAAGATAAAATAAAATAAAGATTCACATAAGAATATATGATCATGGATAACCTAGATGGGAACCTAGGGGATCAAAAGTTAGGGTATACTTTTCTTCTACAAGTTATCCTTATATGCTTTCGGTTCCTTTTCATGATTATTGGCTAAGTATTTAAGCCCCTAATTATAGTTTCTTTTCTTAGTTAATGGCGGGAAATGGAAGAAAATGTCTCAATAACCAATGTGATATGAAATGCAACGATTGTCGTATTAATATGACAGGGATGATTAGGGGATTAAAATATGATTATTATTTTGGAAGACGTTCACTATTTTGGGGACCCTATATGATCGAGGTAAATAGATTACTATGATATTTTCATTGAGGAGTAAGGTTGACTTATATTTTGAAAAAACGATGAATTTAATGTGGACTTATAGTAATTTAGGTTACTTATGGAAATGATTAACCTATCTTGGGTAAAATATGTTTAGGTTAGCTACTTTTGTTATAAGATGTTAGGAGTGGTTGATGTTGTTTGGAGATAAACAATGAAGTTTATTTTGGAAGACTATATTATCAAATCCTTCTTGTATTTGGGTTTCAATATTAGTTTGGTTTATTTTGAGGAATCTTAATGACTGTTATTTATGGAATGGTCAATGATGAACTATGGGTAGTACCATGGAACTTTGAAGATTTAAAATTAGTTTCCATTCCTATGGGATTATTTCTTTTTGAAGAGTTGTTTTACCTTACCCTTTCTATTTTTGGGATAATGTTTAAAGATAGAAGAAATAGATAGTTAATCTTTTGTGGATTATGTGATTCTCTAGAAGATGATTCTTGTGTTTTGATGAGACCAAGTAGTTTTGAATGCTCATAGTTTGGAGAAAAGATTACTTTTGTGTAGAAACTTATTAAAGGATGAAACTCTACATGAAGATAGGTATATTTTCTTATGTTTTTGTTTTATATGAATTCCTCAAAATTATGAAAAGGAACGTAAAACAAAAATGTTGTTGGTTTACGTTTCCTACTGGGTAATCAAAGACCGTTTACACACATCATAAGTTTGGGATTTTCTTATGGTTAACTTTCTCCTAATCATGTTTTCTATCACTCTCCCTTAGAACTTGACCCTTTGTTTTCTCCTCCATGTCCATGTTTTCGTACATGGAATCCTAGTGTGGGCTAACTTGGGTGACCTTTGTACTTACCTTTTTTTCTTTTAAAGTAATAGTTTTACTGACTCCTTTTCCGATGTGGGACTTTCAATGAAATTTCAAAACCCAATTTTAAAAATTGCGAGGACGCAATTTCTTAAGGGGGGAAGATTGTAACAACCCGAAATTTTGAATAAATATTGTTTCCTAATTTTATGTGTTATTTTATTTTGTTTTTTATACTCAACAAAAAATGTTTCATTTGATAACATGAGTATAATTAAAATGAGACCATTGGGTTTTGACTGTTATATGACCATTGGTCAATATGACCCCTGGAAACTAAAACGTTTTGATTTTTGTCTCTAAATACAAGTAATCTTGGTTAATTATTATAGAAATAAGATTCCATGGCCTCACCGAGTAGTCTTGGACCGATCGAAGCCCATATAACAGAACTTGGGAAAGAAGTAGCACCACTGGGCTTTGCTCTGGACCAAACCCAAGCCTAACTTCATCGTGTGAAGCTAGAACGGAATGTCCTTTGCAAGAAGTTCAAACTGATAGAAATTACTACTCGTGCGATGTTAGCCGAGCCTCCCTCAGATTCTCTCACCTTAGCACACCTTACACTTAGGTCCTATGCTGGTGTGATAAGGGGCTATGTAAGGAGACCGTAACTCCCTTGTGTAATCCTTTGTTTTAAATAAAAATTGGGATTTCTTCTTATGATGAAGTTTATGAATTTTTAAATGACCGGATAAATATAGTATGCTTATTTTTGATGAATTTTAGAAAAAGGATATTTTAAAAATGTTTATGTAAACCTTAAATAATTAAAAATGTGTAATGATTTTCAAAAAATGGTCTTTTACAATTATGTTCAGTACGAAATTTAGAGTCTAATAAGATCAACTTGATTTTTGATGAATAGTAAATTATGAATAGTGATTTTATGATTAGGATTAGTAATTTTTCCAAATGTATTAGTAATCTCACTTAAAGAAAGTATTAATATAATCTAGGCACCTTGATTAAGTAATGTAATTCAATAAAATGGTTAAATAACGGTTTCATAAATTATTATTCAAGTATTAGTTTTTTCGATTGAATAGTGTTTTTTAATTAAAAATTAAATTTAAAAAATTTAAAAAAATTATTTTTATAAAATGGGTTTCATTTTTGAACACAGAGCATCGATATTATGTTATGGTAATTTTTGGGGATTTTTCTGAAAAAAATGAATTCTCGATGAATAGTGTTTTTATTTAAAAATTAAATTAAAATTATTTAGAAAATTATTTTTATAAAATGGAGTTCATAAATTTAATTAGAGCATCGATATTTGGTTAAGTTGAAATTTTGGGATTTTTCTGAGAAAGATGAATTTTTCAGTGAATAGTAAAAATGCAGTTTTAGGGTTTCGGTATGTTTAACGACATCATAACTATGTCATGATGATGTCATGAGATATTTTAAGGGTTTTCCGGCCAAGGGTGGTGAATTATTGTTTTGGGGGCTCCATGAGGCCTAACTCCATGGTAAATGCCAAAGGAGAGCACATGGTTTTGAGAAAAGCACTTGTGAGGTGTCCCTTGGCCATTAATGCCTTGTCCCCTCACTTTCCCTATAAATACCCACCCTTTCCTCCTTTAGTTTTCACTCCCAACTCTCCCCCAACGAAGTTCTGGTCTCCTTACCTCCCAAGGAGTCCTCCCAAGGTGCCCCCAAGCCCTCAAGGTCCCAACCTTTGAGTTTTAAGAGTTATGTTTTAAGGTAAGGGATCTGACCTCTCTCTTTCATTTCAAGTAATCTCTTTTATGTCATTCCTTTTATGATCCATGTTCTTATGTTGGAGGATGTTCTTTTATACTCATATTACTGCCCTTTTCATGTTCATATAATGAGAGATCCCCTCTTACTCTCATTATTTCGTTTTATGAAGTTTTAAGTGGCGTCGTTAGGCTGCCGAAATTTTTGTAACAGATTCTTTCTCCCTTCTCATTTTTCAAGATCTATTTTCATGTAAAGTATTTCAAGTTCCTTTTTATTATGTTGGGGTATGATCTCTAAATTTATCATACTGATCTTTTATGATCATATGATGAGAGACCCCATTTGATCTCTTCAATTCAGTATTTTGAAGTTTTAAGTGGCGTCGTTAGGCTGCCGAATTTTTAAGTGGTTCTTCACCCTTCTCGTTTTGAAGTTCTACTTTCATGTCAATTAGTTCAAGTTTCTTTTTGTTATGTTGGGGTATGATCTATATATCTATCATACTGGACTCTTATGTTCATATGATGAGAGGCCCCATTTGATCTCTTCAATTCAGTATTTTGAAGTTTTAAGTGGCGCCGTTAGGCTACCGAATTTTTTAGGGGATTCTTTCACCCTTCTCATTCTTTTCAAAGTTTTACTTTCATGTCAAGTCTTTCAAGTTCCTTTTTAATTATGTTGGGGAATTATCTCTATATCTATCATACTGAACTATTATTTTCACATGATTAGAGACCCTATTTTATCTTTTCAAATCTTTTTTTTTTTGAAGTTTAAGTAACGCCGTTAGGCTGCCGAACTTTCATAAGAGAAATCTAATTTTTGTCTTCCTTCCATGTTTTTCATTTCAAATGGTATGTCCTTGAAATTTCATTAACATGATCATGTATCCTTCTCATTCTGTCCATCTAATGTTTTATGGGTCATTTATGAATGTTTGACCCATTTTCCCTTTCTTTTTAATGTCTTCTAAATCCTCGTAACATAGTCGTTATGCTGCAGAATTTCCGTCTCAAAATGTCTCTCTCTTTTTCTAAAGTTCTTTTATATTATTAAGTGAATACTCAAAGCTCTTTCTTCTAAAGGGGTATTCACATATATACCAAAATTTTCTATTTTAAATTCTGGGATTTACATACATGAGACCCACCTTCCTTTTCTGTGGGTTTTAAAGTGACGTAAAGATCATGTCTTTAAAGCAGTTTTTAAAACGTTGTGATTATGAAATGAAACCCATTTATTTTATTCTATATGGGTTATTTATGAAATTTTTGATGATGATATAAGTGTATCACATGATAATAAAGTCAAATTTAAGGGTGCGCCCTGATAGCGCTCCAATGCATTGGGTAATGATGTAACCACTGGAGATTACAATTTCACGATACCTTGGTGAATAACCTTGGTAATTTTCAAATGACACCTTGGGGATGTACCTTGGTGATATGTTCATGATTGTCTATGTTAAATGTTGTAGCCACATCTTCAAGTTATGAAAATGTTATTTTTATTATGATATGCCTCATGATTTCATTCTCATGCCTTAAAGTTCTTTTCATGACCTTATTGAAGTATCTCAAGTTCACATGTAAAATGTTTCTCTTGTTTCCCTTACTGGGCTTTTTGCTCACCCTTTCTTTTGATGTATGTTCCCAGGTTATGTGATGCAGTAATGAACCTAGGATGATCATGAGGAGAATCCTTTCAAGTGTTTTAGAAGAATGTTTTATGTTTTCATGTTTAAAGTTCCTGGTTTCCAAGACACTAAACCTTAAAGATCCTCGGTTTTGTAAAATGTAATGAAAGTTTATGTGATAAAAAGGCGGGATGCTATAACTACTAATACAACTTTTGACAAAAAAAGAAAACAATGTCCACAAACACATAAAAATATCATCAGGGTAAATACTTCAAAATGTTTTTTTATAAAAGTAATTAGCTTGGAAATATTATAGCAGAATAACTAAATATACTGCGAAAGTGAAAATCACATTAAAGATTAAATTAAAACACTCAAGCATTAAATGGGATTAATCAGAAGGAAAAAGTGGATTCGAATACCTCAAGGTTGAGAGCGGATGCGACTGAACTTCAACGGAAGCTAAAACAATCCCCCGCAAACCAATTTGCATACCCAAAACAACTAGAAAAACACACTAGTTACTAACCGAGGTAACAAGGTTTTGATAAATTAATGAAAACCCTCAAAACTAAGGAATTTGATGAAGGAAAGGTTGTTGGACGGGGCAAAGAGGTGGGTCGTTGGAAAACAACACGTGTAGGGGTTCGAGTTTACCGCTGCTGGCCAGAAAAGGAGTTAGTGGCCGAAGCGCAGGCGCGACAAGGTGCGGGCACGGTAGGGTGCAGGTGTAGAGAGGACAGAGCTCTAGAAAGGAGGTGGCTGGCCGGAGCGGTGTTTGGCTAGAGTCGAAGCAACAGGCCACGGGTGGCCAAAGGTTGAAGCGGCGGTTTGCAGGTGTTCAGAGGCCAGAGCGACGGTCCGCTGGTGGCCAGAGGCTGGAGCGGCGGTCCACGGGTGGCCGGAGGCTAGAGCAGTGGTCCGCGGGTGGCTGGTGGCTAGAGCAGTAATCCGCGGGTGGCAGGAGGACGGATCGGCGGTCCACGGGTGGTCGTAGAGGCCAGAGCGGTGGTCCGCAGGTGGCCAAAGGTCGGAGCGGTAGTGCAGAGGCCGGGGTGAGAGCGGGAGGCCAGCCAGGGGGCGCTGAGGGGCGCCAATGATGGGCGGTGCAGAGGCCAGGGCGACGGAGCCAGGGCATGAGCAGGAGGTCGGGATGGCCGGTGGGAGAGAGACCAACGACGGAGCTGGTGTGCCCGCGTGAGGGGAAAAGGCAGGGGGCTCGCGCAGCGCGATCGGGGAAGGGGGGGTGCGACCGAGTATATTAGGTTTTGATTGTTTTTTTTATTTTTATTTAATAATAATAATAATAATAAAAGAATATCAATAATGACAATAAAAATTAAAGTTAATCAAAATTATAATTTTACTCGTTTCTTTTTAAATCTTGAGATTAATTTAAATGCTTCACTTACTTTAAAAGAAACTTTATTTATTTTAATTGTTAGGCATTTGCATGGGCACCTGGGCTGACCATGCGGCTACCGCGCACTGTAAGGTGACTGTGAAAGAGTCTAAAACCCTAAAAAAATATTAATCCTCAAAAAATTTAGACTTTCCCCTTGACACAGTTGATCGAAGCCATAAAATAATAAAATTAAAATAAATTAAAAGTCTGGGTGAGACAA
Source organism: Viscum album (assembly GCA_963277665.1). Taxonomy (NCBI): domain Eukaryota; kingdom Viridiplantae; phylum Streptophyta; class Magnoliopsida; order Santalales; family Viscaceae; genus Viscum; species Viscum album. Next base: position 874,993,489 of record OY728153.1, on the reverse strand, counting down.
TTCTCCCCACCACAGACACTTTCTGCCCCCATAAAGTCACCAAACCAAAGTTTAATCGAAACTCGAGTTCATGCCTGATTGAAACCATAAGAAACCACAACACAAGAGAAAGAGAGAACACAAGGGGGTTCTCCCCACAACAATAACTCAACTAGCGTAGAAGTTTAACTCTCAAACATACTTCCCCAAAAATGGGAGACCAAGGCAGAAACTCCTAACCGATCTAAACTAACTTCTATAGCACGAGTGGAAAAACACCCCTGCTGAAACTTGGAACTCTCGAACCATACCAAAACCCCAAACACTAGAGAAAAACCTCTGAGCAAAACTTAACCCAAACAGTGAATCTGAGCATAACCAGAAACATTGATTCCTCCACAGACACTTACACCTTCAAATAAACACAGCCAAACCGAGATTAACCCACAGAAGGTCCAAACCCACTTTTAAGAAAAACGCACGATCCAGAAAACCATAATCAAACAAACAAAACTGTTTGGATTACAATAGAACATGTCTATCATAACTCCACAACAAAACAATAAACTTACAACAACATCAAAATTTTAATAGCATAAAAAAAAGAACTAAACAACTTTTAATGTTCCACTGCCAACATGGAACACAAAACCCGAACTGAGGCTTCACACCCTTGACAACTCCTGAATGTGCGCGAGCTTCACCCCAAGACCTATGGCTGGGGCTCTGATTACTGAAGAATCTCCTACCTCATAGTATGGCACTTGAATTCCTCCGGTCATAGTTTCTTCTTCAGGAAACGCTTCCTACAAAACTTCTCAAAGTGACCCAGATAGCCGCAATGATGACACGTCTTTGAAGGGATGCGACATAACGACTTCACATGCCTGAACAGGCCACACTGGTGGCACACCACTAAATGATCTGACGAACTAGAATCCAGAACCATTATATAGGACTCTTTAGGAACAGGTCCCTTTGGCACACCCTGCTCGCCAGATGGGGAACCTTGATGAGCAACTGGATACGTTGGATTGCCAACCATCTCCACTCCGAAGACCAATTCAGCTAAGAACGCCTCATCCACCAGCTTCTCAAAACGATGGTCCTTAGAAAGGAGGACTCGCTCCTTGATCTATGGACGAATACCCTCGATGAATAGAGAATTCTTCATCAAATCCTATGACACTAACTCTGGAGAAAAGGACACAAGTTCCTTCAAATGGTCAACATATGATTTCACTGTCTGTTGGCCTTATTGAATACGCATTAGCTCTTCTTTTCTCTTCATCTTTACCTATTCAGGTATAAACCATCGGAAGAAGATGGATTTGAAGAGATCCCACGTCACCCCAACTTGCATTGACGATGGGGAAACCAACTCCCATTCGTCCAGAGCTAGACCTTCAAACAAATCCAAAATAGCACGCACTCTAACGACTTTGGGAGTTCCCAATACCCTAAAGGTGCATTCAACCTCTTCAAGACACTCTGTTGATTATAACGGACCTTGTTCACCGTGAAGGATAGGCAATGTTTGAGAAGAACCAAAAACTGGGAAATAATTATCAGAAACCTTGGCAACCTTTCTGGGTGTCATTTTTTGAAAAGCATATAAAACACAAATCCAAAACCAACATCAAACCAAAGCAACATCAACGAAAGTGATTTCATCCAAAAATAGTCAGTTCAAAAACCAAAAAAATACAAACACAACACAAAATTCCTCCTTTTCATTTTATATTTCAAAACCGCCTTCTTTCAAGGCTACTTACCAAATACCAAACCCACTTTTAAAACCAAATTCAATTTTCCAAAAATCATTTCCTTTTTTTCATTTTCAAAAACACACTTACATCAATAAAAACAAAAACAAAACCCAATTTACAACAAACCATCAGATGAGGAACTAGCAGTTATGCTTAACTTGGAAACATGGTAGTGAGCCACACCCCAAGCCAGTGTAAACGACTAAAAGAAGCTCAACCATGCAATCGGACTCCATGTGAGTCACTACTCCATGTGAGGTCACGACATGACACTATTCCACCTCCATTGTCATTCCTCAATCCCAAAACAAAAGTAGAAGACTAAAAATCCAGACTACCCCTGGAAACTCAAGGTTCGGAATGAGAAAGGGTTCATGACGCCCTTCCCGTACTTATTTACCTCCTGAGTCCCGAAAGTCCTAATCTCCATTTACTGAACAGCCCAAATAACAAGGGCCTCCATTGATACCATTTTTTCACGAACCAACCCGGGTCGACCCTGAACCGGTCACCCAATCCGGTCTGTGGCTTGGCCTGAAGGGCATTCCTAATCCCCACAGGCTAAAAACCAGTGTTGGGTGTCAAAATTTAACCGTTGGGAACAATTTGGCCCATGAAAAAAAAGATAAATAGACAAAAAAATGACAATAGAAATAAAAACTAGCAGTGGAAAGAAAATAAAACCAAACATACCTCCTTGTGACCTTCTAGGTCACCACCCAACTCAGAATCAAACCTGCTTCAACACTGAGCAACTGAACCAGGAACCTAAACAAGAACTTCACCTGCAACTGAAATAATATGATAGGCATGAGAATCGAGATGCTCAGTAGGTATGCCAAATATAACCACAGAATCCAAGTATTTCCTTTCCCAAAATAGTCCAATAACACAAGTTTGAAATACAAATATAAAAGTATGGTTTTTACATTTTAAAATAAGCAACATACTTTTTCCAATTGAAAATCCAACACATGCTATATACCATTTTTCAAAACCATTTTTCATTTCATAAACAAAACCAAGGAAGACAAATCAACAATGTGCTACAAGGGAAGCGGGTGAAACAAAACAAGCTAGAACAAACTAGTACAACATAAAGTAAACAAACAATGAAACTAATTAAGTAACTATAGGTGATCCTAAACATCCCTAGAAGACCCTTGGATGTACTCAGTTCAGAACCACTTACCGGCGTATGATGAAACTCCTATTTCTATAACCAACTAGCCACCCTCACAGCAATAGAAACCAGTGTCACTCCCCATCTGGCCTATACACCTACTAGTGGGTACCAACCCATCTAATCGGGGCTCATAAGAAACCATCACTCAATCAACTATAAGAGGCCCAGGAACCCATGGTGGTTACAATAATACTATGTAGGTAAGAAGGCCCTCTCACGCGTGACTCATCTCACCGCACTTGCCTTCCCCAAACACGGACGCTTCCTATACGTTCACCCACAAAGGGTTACACTAGACAGGAGCGCCTCATATACACATCCAATCATCTCACATTAACAAAGTTCCAACTGGGTTGTCATGCAATGCAAATCATTAGAACCATTTGAAACCTTTTTCAAAATACTAAAGTTGTTAAATGGGCATATAGTAATCAAAACGTAGTCATTTCAAAGAATCAACACAAACATTACACTAAAGATGAAAGTGCCAAATGGGTCGTCACGTCATATCCATGTCGAAATTATTTTTCTAAAATAATTTACAATTCCAACCATGTGCACATAATTTCCAAACACAAACCATTCTATCAGTTAACACAACTTCGCCCATAAATTGGAAGAGCCAAATGGGACTTTAAGTCCAAAATCTCCAATGAATTTTTAGTAAAACATTTCAAACTCTAAATGAAAAATGCACAATTTTGTGAAACGGCCAAACGGACCCTTGAGCATAACATTCATCGAAACACACACTAAAGTCCGAACAGGCACACCCTTTGAGACTACATTTCAAACCTTTCATAAAATCCACATAAAGAAAAAAACCTTATTTAGGAAAAAAATCAATTTAAAAAAATAAAAGTTTTAAGAAAACATTATTTTGAAGGTTCCATCTTCATTTGAGGTCACATCCATGTGTGCACCTAGTGTGCCCATGGATGTGCTAGCTCAACAATAACCAAAGTGACATTTCTAAACCATTTCCACAAGGACTCAATTTGCCTTGAAATCAAAACCAACAATTTCCAATATTAAGAGAACACAAAACAATCCCCCTTAAATCCATAAACCCCTTTTCAAAACATTTTTAACACAATTTCCAAGATACAACGTTGTCAAACCAAACACACCAAGCCAGAAGTACATTTGACCAGAATATCTCCAAATTCCCCTATTTCTGGAAAACAAGCAACTAGTGAAACATACCAAAAAATTCATCAAAAATTATGTAAACAGACAAAAAAATTATAAACAATTATAAAATAAAACCAACCAATTTATTAGAAATTTTATAAGCTATTCAAATAGTTTATAAGCAATTCCATAAACAACTCAAACAAATTGCACAAACCAAAAAGAAAACACCATGATGGACTATTGAAGAGTGTCACAAAGGTGTGTGTCATGTTTGATACACTACTAATACAAATTTTGACATCAAAAGAACACAATGTCCACAAACACATAAAAATATCATCAGGGGACATACTTCAAAACTTTTTTTTAACAAAACCAATTAGCTTAGAAATACTATAGCAGAATAACTAGATATATTAAAAAAGTAAAAATCACATTAAATATTTAATTAAAACACTCAAGCATTAAATAGGCTTAATCAGAAAGGAAAAAGTAGATTTTCCTACCTCAAGGTTGAGCACGGACGCGACAGAACTTCGACAGAGGGTAAAAAAATCCCCCGCGAACCAATCTGCACACCCAAAACAACTAGAAAAACACACCAGTCACAAACTGAGGTAATAAGGTTTCGATAAATCAATGAAAATCCTCAAAAATAAGGAATTTACTGAAGTCAAGGTTGTTGGATGGGTCGGAGCGGTGGGTCGCCGGAAAATAGCACATGCAGGGGTTCGGGTTTGCCGTTATTGGCCGGAAAAGGAGTCAGTGGCCAGAACGTGGGTGTGGCAGGGTGCAAGGACAATAGGGTGCAGGCGCAGAGAGGACAGAGCTCCGGCAAGGAGGCGGCTGGCCGGATCAATGTCTGGTCGAAGCCGGATCGGCGGTCCTCGGTTGGCCGGAGGTCGGAGCGGTGGTCCGCAGGTGGTCGTAGCACGAGTAGGAGGTCGGGGCAGCAGTTCGCGGGTAGTCGGGGCGGCCGGAGCGGTGGTCCACGGGTGGCTGGAGGTCGGAACAGCGGTGCGGAGGCCGAGGCATGAGCGAGAGGTCGACCGGGGTGCACTGAGGGGGCGCCGACGAAGGGTGGTGTAGAGGTCGGGGCAGCGGAGTCAGGGCGCAAGCAGGAGGTTGGGACGGCCAGCAGCGGAGATGGTGCGACTGTGTTAGGGAGAAGGTAGGAGGGGGGGCTTGCACAGCGCGATCGGGGAAGGGGGTGCGGCTGGGTAGATTAGGGTTTGATTGTTTTTTTTCGTGTTTTTATTTAATTATAATCATAATAATCATAATAATAACAATAATAAAAGAATGTAAATAATGAAAATAAAAATTAAAATTAATCAAAATTATAATTTTACTCATTTCTTTTTAAATCGTGAGATTAATTTAAACGCTTTACTCACTTTAAAAGAAACTTTATTTATTTTAATTGTTAAGAATTTGCACGAGAACCCAAGCTAACCATGTGGCTACCACGCACTGTACGGTGACCGTGTAAGAGTCTAAAACCCACTAAAAATATTAATCCTCAAAACAATTAGACCTGCGCCCCGACAAGGTTGACCGAAGCCATGAAATAATAAAATAAAAATAAATTAAAAGTCGGGGTGTGACAGAACCATTCTTGGGAGACCTATAACAAAATCCATATCTATCTACTCTCACTTCCACATAGGGATAGGTATAGACTGCAACACACCTGTTTGTCATTGATGTTCTGGTTTAACTTGCTGACAAGATAAGCACCTTGAAACAAACTCAGCCACTTTCCGTTTCATACCAACCCACCAAAAATCCACCTTCAATGCCTTATACATCTTTTGTATTCTCGGATGTACAACCCAACTCCAGTGGTGGTAAGCATAAAGTTGTTCCTAACAAGACATAGGTACAACCATCTGATCTTTGAACCAAAAAACTGAATTCTCATCATGTTTCCAGCCCTCAATGGTCTCCACACCACTGAGTTTTGAACTCATAACCAGGCATTATGCATTATATGTTTGAACCTATTTAACCATATTTACGAAATCAGGAACTATATAAACTGAAAAGGAAACTACAACATCACCTAGGTCTTCACATTCCACATGCATGTCAACTTGGACTGACATTAACTACCATTCTTTTGAGGCTCCTTTCACCAACTGAGCATATGAATTTTTTCTTAATGCATCAGCCACCGAATTACCTTTTCCCGATGTATACATCAAGTCAAAGTCGAACATTTGGAGATACTACATCCATCTTATTTGCCTATTATTCAAATCTTGTTGTGAGAAAATATATTTCAATATATTATGATATGTGAACACAATAGATTTCTCACCAAAGAGATAGCGACTCTAGGTCTTCAAAGCATGGACGACTCCAGCTAACTCCAAATCATGTGTTGGGTAATTCTTCTCATGAACTCTCAACTGCCTTGAACCATAAATAACCACGTGGTTTCCTTTCATGGGAACACATCCCAACCTAGATTCCATAGAATCACAGTACACCATGTACCCCTATCCTAATTCTAGAAAAGTCAAGATAGGTGCTCATGTAAGATGAACTTTCATCTCTTGGAAAGACTTTTTCCATTCCTAAATCTATTGGAATGGATTATTCTTCTTTATCAAAGTTTTCATTAGAAATTTTAATCGTGATAAGTCACACATAAAGTGTTGGTAATAACCAGATAGACCAATAAAACTTTTCATTTAAAAGACATTCTTCGGTGGTTGCCAAGAGATAACAGCTTCTATATTTTCTGGATCCACAGAAACACCTTTTTTAGAAATTACATGGCTGATAAAGCATACATCTTGTATCCAAAAATCACACTTTGACAATTTGGCATACAAATGATGATTTATCAATATTTCCAACACTATATTCAAGTGTTTCTCATGATCAATCCTTATCCTTGAATACACCAATATGTCATCCACAAACACCACAATAAAAGAATCTGGATATCTCTAAAATATCTGATCCATCAATTCCATAAAGACTAATGGTGCATTTTTAAGACTGAAAGGAATGACTACGTATTCATAGTGTCCATATCTTCTTCTGAAATCTTTCTTAGAAATATCTTCCTTCCAAACTTTCAATTGGTGATATCCTGGTTGAAATTAAATTTTAGAGAAGCACTGAGACCCCCTCAATTGATCAAACAGATCATCAATGCATGGAAGTGGATACCAGTTCTTTATCATAACTTGGTTAAGCTTAAGATAATCAACACACAACTAAAGAGTTTCATCTACTTTCATCACGAAAAAGACTGGTGTTTCCCACAAAGACGTGCTCGGATGAATAAAACCTTTTTTCCAACTCTTCCAACTACACTTTCAATTCCCTTAACTCTGTTGGTGCCATCCTATAAGATGGAAGGGAAATAGGACTGGTCCCTAGGAGGAGATAAATTGTAAACTCCACTTCCCTTTTAGGTGGAAAACCTGAGAATTTCTTGGGAATGACATATGGAAATTGATCCACAAATGGTGGAAAACTGATATCCTCAATCTCTTCTATCGATGGAAAGGTCAACGCCACCAAACAGTAAGAGGTTGTTCCCACTGTTGGTGCCAACTAGCATGTTTCACCTGTCTTTACAACCCTTTGTCCTCTAAAGAGATGCTTGACACCGTCATCAGTTGTGAAACTGACCGTTCTGCTATAATAATCAATGTGATCCTTGAACGTTGTTAACCAATCCATACCCAGAATTACATCATATACATCCATCTCCAATACTGAGAAGTCTCATTTTATCTCAGCTCTATCAAAAGTTATAGAACATGCTCCACACAAAAAGGCTCAACATTCTCTTTTATCGAGAGGAGTATAAAGTTTTAACATGAAGGGAATCATACCAAGTTTTAAACATAGAAAATTAAAATAAAGAGAAGCAATGAAGGAATGTGATGCACTGGTATCAAACATCACTTTCATAAGGGTAGAATTCAATGGAATTGTACCTCTCACCATAGATGATCCAGCTTGACTATCCATAATCGCCTTCTCAACTCCATTCAATTGATTTATCGTTGTAGTTTTCTCCTTATTTCCTTGCTGAGATTTCCTTTGTTGAGGATTCATGGTATTCCTAGAATCACTATGGATAGCTCCACTCTGATGAAGATTCTGATTCTGCTAGCCTCGTCTTGTCGAAGCATACAATGCTTGCAACGCCTGAGAAGTGTCTTGAGCATCTGACCTCGGAGCACTACAACAATAGCACCGAAGATAACCCATCTACTTGCAGTTGTGGCATGCTCTAGGTTGTGTCGTACAATCCCACTTGATGTGACTCAATGAACCACGCTGGAAACATCCAGGCTTGTTCTTCAGTCTTGGAGGAATATTACTTGCTCTTGTGGTCTAATTTTGATGTTTTCAACCTCCTTGAGAATTGGTGTCCCTCTTACTTTTACTCTTAATTCTAGAGTTCTAACCTCCTCCCATGAAGACAACTGTGCTTCCTCCACTTTGATTTATAGCAGTGAAAGATATTATAAAAATAGTATCTAACTATAATTGTGGCCCAACAGTTTGAAAAATCCTGCATGATGCTTTGGACCAACTGTTAGTTCACCTATGTCTTGGGTGCAACCAAATTCTCAATGACCTCTTCCGGCTAGTTGCTATGATGCCTACCAGGTGCCATTTTCTAAATAGATAACAAACTCTCTAAGGATCACTCTCTAGCAACTAAAGTATTATCATTTAAAATTATATCACATCAACTAACACAACATTATTTTCTAAAAACAACTTTTTCTTGTTCAACTATTTTTGAAAAATTACATTCATTATTTTGAAAATAAAACCATTTTCAAAATACATCAATCATGATCTTTTCAAAGTCGTTCATTTGAAAACAATTTCAACATTTTTCAAAAATCAACACAATGCATCAACTCATATATTGTTTATTAAAATGAAATATGCAATCCTAGTGAGAATTAATTCCTCTACAACGCATGTCATGCTCGTCTCATGGGCTAAACTCATGAAAATGATATTCCAATATCCTATAAGTGTGTCCAAAAAACTTATGTACCCAACTCCCTGGTAACTTAAAGTTCAGTATAAAAAGGTTAGCTATTTATATTTATGTTCTACATTTCAAGTCCTGATAATCCTACTCCTTTCTAAGATCACAATCCAAGTAATAGACAAGAATGAATTTCAACTCCAAGACCAAGAAAACCGATGACTACTTGTTCCATAAGGAAATGAACAAGTTGATACCACTTATTTCAAATAATCATTTGGATCAAACAAACTGATACCATTTATAATGACCCAGTTATTCTCATTGGCTTGAGAATACAATGAATCATTACTTGGCCTTAAGCGACATCCCCAAGATGCCAAAGCCCGGTAATAAATACTGAAGGGTTTCAAATGAAAGTGGGGGACGATTTACCCTTTAAGAAATAAAACCATTAACCCAGAAACCATAACCAAACAACTCAATATATGATTCATGAATAAATGAAACACAACTTAACCACTTCATTTATATCAAAACCACACCAAAGTGTACTATAGTGGAATACAAAGCAACTATCAAAGTAAATAGCGGAAGATAACCACAAAAGAACTTCAAGACAACCACAGGACTCCATGATCCACAAACTTCATGCTCCAACATCACCAAACAACCCAAGTATCATGAGGTGGTGCTAAAAACGTGCGATACTTTACATTTTCCCATGTCCCAGAAGATAGAATATGCAAAAGAACCAAATTTCTAAAGCAGGGGTGAGTATAAAACTTAGTAGGCTTTCCCCCTAATGACTTCCCTACTCACGCCACTAGGATAGAAAAGTCAGAAACATTTATATAAAACTATTTATATAAAACAATTCTTCAAAACAGTTTATAACTAAATACAAACAAGTTCCAAAACCCATTTATAACCAAGAGTAAACAAGTATCATTTCAACAAATTTTCTAGCAAGTTGTATTTCCATAAAAAAACCAAACAATTATTTAAAACCATTTCTCAATATCATTTTGGCATACCCATTTTATTCCATAAATCCACACTACCAAGCATGCATGCTTCGTTATGACAGTTTCATACTCATGAGCGGTTTCTCATTGATCTACCAAGTTTTTATATTGTAATTAAATACCATGTGCCATTACACCTTTGGAACCAAGAACAATTTCATGTTTTAACCAAGCCTTGTAAATTCAATATGAACACACACACACCATGTATGCCCAAAAACCATGCCAAAACCATTTCAATAAAATCACCCTTTTATTGAAAACCCTTTTTCCATCAAGTAATTCCAATAAAAAAACATTTTTATTAAAAACCTTTTTCCAAAAAACCATTTCAAAATTTCTAGAAAAATCATATATTGAAATAACCATTTTAAAATCAAGAATCTAAACCACTTTGCACCATAATTTACCAAAAGTACACAATTCCATCAAAACCATAAATCATCACTAAAGATGATTTATTCCATGATTTTAACACTAATTTCATAAAAAAATTCATGAAATTAAATCAATTTGAAACTAATCCAATAAATCCTAGAAAGAGGAGTCGATATTTAAGCCACCTAACTTGACGGTTTTGGTAAAAACAGAAAACGGACAAAGAACGCTCACGAAACTGGGTAAGAATTCCACGAAACGGCCTTCAATCTCTTCTCCTATCATGATCAAGACCAAATATCATCATATTTAACATCCAAAAACTTAGATCTATCCATAACGGGCATATATCTGAGAACCCGAGAGGAGATGAGAAGTATATCTAAGTAGATCTAAGAAAACGTGACAAGAACGAAGAAGAATGTGACATACCTCAAAAATCGGGCTTCTAAATTCCAAGGAAAGGTTCAGGATCGATTCCAATTCACTTGGGAGAGGTTCTTTAACCTTCAATTGAGAAGAATCACTAATTAGGGCCACAAAGGAGCAAAAAAGAGGGAGTTAAGAGTCAATAATGTGTGAGATCCACTTTTTTAGGATCTCACTTTAACCTTGTGCACGGTTTAGTCGCACGGTTAGACAAACTGTGAGTTAACCGTGCGTTAGCTACTACCTGGGAAGACCCTTGCATGACCTCCTCACACGACATCCTTAACTGAGCACCCACCTTGCCAAAGCTATTGTCCAACATATGAAACTATGCATAGTTTCTCCTAGTATTCCGCACAATTTAGACAAACTATGTGCATCATGTGTGCCTTCCCTTTAGCCCCAAAATTCTCCAAACTCCCAACCTTCAACCTTAAACTTTATATTCATAAAAATCATAAAGAAAGGGTTACATACCAGAAACTAGGGGTACTACAATAGTAGTCTAAGAAAAACTTTCATTCCTATGGATGGTTCTTCTCCTAGTGATTTTATGTTGAGAGTTTTGAGCCATTTTATTGAAAATTTTCTTCAACTCCTTAGGTGTTTGGTCATAAAAATCACCACCAAAAAATTGGTCAACTACATTTGGGTGGTATGGAGTGATACCATTATAAAAAGAATCCATTAATAAGTGGGGAGCGAGATGATGGTTTGGACATTGCATAAAACTTCCTCTAAATATATCCCATGTTTCATGAAAGAGTTCTCTCTCTTCTTGAAAAAATCCAGTAATTCTATGCCTCACTTCCATATCCATATTCCTAGAATATAATTTCCCTATAAACGAATAGAATAGTTGATCCCAAGTATCAAATATTTCTTCTTCTGTGTTTTGGAACCAACTTTTATCCTTACTTTTAAAACATAAAGGGAAGACTCTCAACCTAATATCTTGGTCTTATAGTTTTTATTTTATAGGTTTTATAAGCCACATACTTGAAACGTTTTTAAGTTTCAAGTTTGGTTTTGAAAGCTTATAAATTATTTTTCATCAAAATTTTTTACGAAATTCTTTTTATTTTCAAATATTTCTTATATATTTAATCCATGTTTTAAGTTTCATTCATATTTTTCCTATATTTTTTATTTTATATCCTTTCAAAGACACGTATTTGAAACATTTTTAAGTTTCATGTTGGTGGCTTTGAAAGCTTATAAATTATTATTTATCAACATTTTTTACGAAATTCTTTTTATTTTCAACTATTTATTATATATTTAATCCATTTTTTAAGTTTCATTCATATTTTTCCTATAGTTTTTATTTTATAGTCTTTCAAAGACACGTATTTGAAAAAAAAATTGAGTTTCATGTTGGTGGATTTGAAAGCTTATAAATTATTATTTATCAACATTTTTTATGAAATTATTTTTATTTTCAACAATTTATTATATGTTTAATACATGTTTTAAGTTTCATTTGTATAGGTCTTATAGTTTGTATTTTATAGTCTTTCAAAGTCACGTACTTGAAACAGAATTCCACATCGGAAATGAAGAATGTTCTGTGCAGGAAAGAGAGAAGCTGAATCCCACATCGAAAATATAGAACGATTTCCAGGGCTAGCCCTCTTATAAAAGAGAGCCATGGGTGAGGGTTTCAGTCAGAATCTAGACTGTTATAATGGCAGAACTACTGGATATTAAATAGCAGATAAATTATGCTGAAATTTTTTGTTTTATTTATATATATATATAAACAAAACAAAACAAAAAATAAAAATAAAAAATTTTAAAATACAAAAAATAAATAAAAATTAAAACTTTCTGTAGGATGCATGAACGGGGTTCACACATCCTTTATTAAGTTTTTATAGGATCCGTGAACCCCGTTCACACATCCCAGACTCGGTGGAAGATGCGTGAACGGGGTTCACACATCTCAGACCCCTTTTTAAAAATATTTAGAAGCCTATCCCTTTTGTAAAAAAAATTAAAAACCCATTTAAAATGAAAACCCTGGATATCCCTATCCCATTCGACTATGTGGGGATTATTTATATTTGGATACGTGTGATCCTCTCCCATTTGGCCCCATTTTCTTCCGAATTCCTTTTTTATTATATGACAAAACCCCCTTTTAAATGATGAAGGGGGTATAAACCCAAAGACATCATATACATAGAATAATCACACATGAAGAATAGAAAGATAAGAACCCGAATGACAACACTGAAAAGCTCCTCCCCAGTATTTGATCATGAAGAAGCGTTCCACCATTGCAAGGATAATTGGAAACCAAGTATCCTATGTCAAAACAAAGGCTCGATACAATGGCTTGCATCATACCCTCTCAAACAACTAAATACAAAAAACATTGCAAAGAAGGAATGCCAGCTCTGAAACCCCCTCTAAAGACTATTCGTGAAGTCACGTCTGGATCACAAACTTCCCACCTTCAAATAACAAACCATTCAATCATGGCATAACCACCATGATGCGACCCTCAAACTAGAGCCCCAATGGACCATCACAACCAAACATCAACTGCAACCAAGAATCAACTTCACAAAGTCCCAAGGCCTCCCCCTCCAAGCCAATGCAAACAACCCATAGCACACCGGAGCACGCCAAAAGCAGTCGTCAAACCGGGATGATGACGTGCAAAGAAGTCGGAAGCACGCAGAGGCAACAACCACACACACCAGAACCAACGTCAGGTAGTTGCAGGAAGCTGAAGCCGATCTCAAGAACATCGAAAATCAATAAATGGATTGATTAAATTAATTAATTAACTAAATTAATAAAAATTCATAAAGAATTGATTTATAAATTAAATTTTACTAATTTATTAATTATTAAATTGCTTAATTTATGAATTAAATTATGCTTCAATTAACAATTTAATTAAAAACTAAAACAGTGGAATGAAAAACTAAATAAAAAGAAAAAACTCAAAGCTGGTAGAAAATAAATATTTAAACATAAAAATAATTATTAAAATAATAAATTAATAAATTTAATATTTAAACACCAAATTGACAATAACTATATAATTAGTTTATAAAACGCACACATTAGCATTAAATACTCAATAAATTACCAAAAAAAATGTGGAAAAATGTAAGGAATAAAAGACACATTAGTATCCATTGACAAAGTCATATATCCTTCACTTTTAGCAACGTATTCATCTGATTACCTTCAATTTGGATAATTGTATCTGAAACTCTATTTCCAAATGACTCTATCTGTTGAGTATCATACAAAGAACCGCATCCAAAAAATTTTTGTCTAGACCTTGATCCCCCCTTTGAACAAAATCTTGTATCATGAAGTTTCATGATTTTAAGAATTTTTAAAAACTTCTTAGCATCATCTAACTTTGTAATAAATTTCCTTAATTGTAAATACCTCGACCCCAGTAGCCTAGAGTCAGTGTCTATTTTACTACTTTGACATAAGATACAAGTGATCACATCCTGAAGGACTGAATAGTTTAATAGTCTTAGTAAACTAGATACTTAATTGGGACTTGCATTGAATTTTAAAACACAAATTACAACATAATTTTTTGAGAATATAATTTTCTCTCCATCATATCCTTACATATCATTCATAGTACACTTCTTATATTCTTGGGAAAGGAAACAAAATAAGGGTGAGATAAGATACTCAGTAAAAATTATATAAAGCAGAAGCAATCATAAATCAATAAACATAATCAACATGGAAAGGTAAATAACTGAATACACATTCCATTTAAATAATTTTACTATCATGATTAGATAATTCATAATCAAAATGGTAAGGTAAATATCATAACACACATTTCATTTAATCAATAAACTAAGAATTAAATGCATCTAGAGATAACATCATTGCGAAAATCTCATGGATAATAATAACTAAATTCTTAATGAAGGAGATGATTAATTAGTTGATGTCAAGAAATCAAGCATCATGATACCTCTTCTATCAAGACCTTTCATAGGACATTTTAAAAATAATGGGTATGGATACACCAGAAACTTATTTAACTAAGGTAATCCAACTAATTCGTCTCATGAGACTACCAATGCATCAGGGGACTATCTATAACTAGGTCCCACCCATATATTCATGTCCAAATCATTCCTCATATATTGAATTATATATTTAATTCATGAACAATATGTCTTACCAATAAATATCTGTATTGAATAAAGAATATAGATTATCAATATTACCCCAATAAATCAAATAACTATCAATGTAAATCATTGTATGTATAAACGATATACGGTTTAAGAAATAAGCATATCCATGATAAATAATACGGATATTTAGGATAAATTCAATGCCTAATGATCAAAGAAAGGTGAATAATTCATAGGAAAGTCAATGACTACAAAAATGAATCAAGAAAGTGAACATAAATACTTTTCTTAGTCAAACTGATCATAAACCATCCATAGAAATATTAAGGGTGGTTATCAATACAGCATATCCCTAATGTATCATAAGTATAATAAATGGTTTATGTCATTGATGAATAGAAATATCATAAAAATGTCATTAAAAACATTATTGAGGAAAATATCCTTTTTTACTTTGAAAATATTTTTTAAAACTATAAGTTCAAAAAATATTATGAAAATAACCTTTGAAAATTATAAAGTAAGCTTTAAAACATTGATTGGTTATGATGGTGGGAAATTCCATACATTTCTTACACATTAAAACAAATATTTTTTCACATTTTTGGTAAAAGACAAATGGGACTTGTTTGGAAAATGATATCAATATTCCTTTAAAAACATTTTTTAAAAAGTAAAACATGGGAAAAAAATATTTAATAAATCATTTAGATAATTTTAAAAAACAATTTTCAAATAATTTTTAGAAAACATGGTTTTGGAAGGAAAAGAATTTTCGATCGAAGAGATGAAAAAGTCGTATTTTCTTGAAAATATTTTCACAATAATTTTAAGTACCAAGGGGTGGGAAAATGGTATTATTACTTGAAAAAATCATGAATATATATAATAGAATAAAATTAAAGGGTTTTATTATTCAATGATCAAATAATTTTTTTCAATGGAAATTCAAGCATAAACAATCCTAATTAAAACAATATTGTAAAATAAATCCTTACAAAGATCATAATGTTGAAGTGAGAATTAACCAATGAATTGATTATGTGCATAAAATTTAAATCCAAAAAAACAATTGGAAATACCACATAATATAGTCAAAAATCATTGCACACATAATCTTATAATTTAAAGATAATAAAGAAGTAATATAACTCAATGAAAAGAAATTGAGTTATGAAATTCTTTACCACTTGGTAGCTTTTAAGTAAAATCCCATTAGATGAAATAATTAAAATTGGAACTTAAAATACCATGAATTATTAATGAATCATGATATTTAATTTAAAAGTTTCATTATATACTCTATTTAAAATAAATTAGGTGCATAACATTACAATATTCCTTAATGAAGGGAAATTGAGATGAAGTCCCTTACCACATGCTTCCTTTTAGTTGAATGTGATTTAACCTCCTATATAATGGTTTAAATCATGTTACTAATTTTTACTAGAACCATATTCATATTTATAATATCATATAATATCCTCTTATAACATTTTACCACCATTATGTTAATAATATTTCATTATTTTAACTGTTTCGACTGTTAATTGCATTGTTTTCTCATGCGTGTTTTGTCGTGAAAATTATGATTATTGTTCATAGGATATAGATACATAATATGTAGAATTATAATAATTTTATTAATATCATATTTACTCATTATATACATTTTTAGAATCATTCTTGAATTATGTACATGGAAAATGAATCACATCGCTTCGTAGAGACAATATGTCGTATGCATGCACGAGCGACAATATTATTCCTTTAACGAGCGAAAGAGTAAGGAATTGGATAGTATATTAATTTTACATAATAAATATCATTTCATATATATCACATATATTCATTATATTTATCCTCGTTACCTTTCATGTAAAGCATAAGTGAAAAATGAATCACATTGCTTCACGAGGCGGTAGTCCATTGTACACACGAGCTGTGTTATAATATTTTTAAATGGTATAGAAAGTAATAATTTATATGTGATATTATAATTCCAAAAGTATAATAATATCATAAATTTTATATATATACATTAAATCCACCATTATATAAAATCATGAGATATGTTGATGGAAAATGAGTTACATCAGTAGTCTACCATATACATGATCAACAGTTTCGTTTTCTATTTGATAGAGGAGGAGATAGATAGATATTATTACATAAACATAATAATATACTAGTATATGGTAGATAATGGTGTTATTATATTTAAAGATTTAAGACATAATTTAATGTGGAAAAATAATAAATAAAATGAAAGAGCTTCGTTAAGACAATTACCTTCTCTTAGAGAAACCTCCTTTGGATATCCTATTAAGGACCCTAGGATTGGTCTTTTGGGAAGAAAAAAAGCTCTAGAATGTGTATAAAGATATTTTAAATAAATTTTGGTTCTACAAAAATTTCTTTAGAGATGTGAATAAGTGAAGGGATGGAGTATAATTTTGTAAGTGGGGGAGAAGACATGTATGAGAGTTTTGGAAAAAACAAATTACACCCACATTTTTCACATGCCACAAAGATGAAAAAGGGTCCATTATACAATTTTATAGGTTATAAGGTCTAAATATGACCATAAAATGTGTTTTTGAAAAGTTATAGATCATTTTTAAGCCTTATTTTATTAGTTTAACACCCGGTAAACCTATTTTTACCTTAACTGTGATAATTAATTTTTATTGTTTTCACTATTCATTATGGTAAAAAATTAATTTTACCATATTACATAATATAAATTATTTAGATTCCAATTATAGAATCCATTTTTTAAATTCAATTCATATAATTTAAAAAAATCAATTTAAAATTAAACTCGTAGATGTGATGAAAAAATGGTTTTCCAAATTAAAAACTTTCAAAAGCTTAAAAAGTTTTTATATCAAAATTTAAAATGAAATTGATTACAATGACCTAAATTTGTTAAATTTTAAAATAATTAAACTAATTTTACTTTAAAACAAATTTAAAATATAATCTAACTTTGTAAATTATTTAAATGAAAAAGAGGTTTTTAATAAAAATCAATATTTTAACTATTCATCAAAAAAATCATTTCAGGAAAATATAAAAAAAATCCCTAATTTTTTTTGATATACTGATTTAAAAAATTATGTTAATTTTATAAAATAAATTTTATAAAAGTGGTAAGAATTAATTTTAAATTATGTGTGCAAAGCGTGACCAAACCTTCATTTAGAAAAATATGTTTTTTTCAGAAAAATTTTCTTTTTCTTTCAAATGATTCTTATTTTATTTATAATCAATCTATATCCATTGAATTTATTTTATGCATGTGTAAACCATACAATTTTTATAATTTAGTTTTTACTATTTGTACCTGCCAACTTAATGTCTATGTTATAACAGTCACATTTTAAATAATAATATTTTAATAGAGTATTGTGTTTCATTTAATCTCGATATTCTGTGTATCCCAAGCTATCGAAGAGATTAATTTTAAAAAAATATATCATAAATTATTTAGGTGTTATATTCTCATCTAATCTTGGTTTCATGTGTCATATATGCTATCAAACCCAATTTTCATCTTTTAAAATCTCAGGGTATTGCATTCTACCCCTATTGAATAAATTGCATTCTCACAATTTAATATTGATCTCAGTAATCAAGGGTATGATATTTTAAAATAACTTTGTTGTAAACCCACATTATAAACAGGGTTAATAAAAAATCCTCTTAAGAATATAGAAATGAAAGTACAAAGGTCATTTGGAATAACACGTACTAGGTTTCCAAATGGGAGAACATTGGTGGAAAGTAAAGATATGGACATGGAAAAAAATCGTAAATAATTATAGAGAGTGATAGAGATTATTGATCACAAGAAAGTGAATGATCATGGAAATTTAAGTAACTCAAAACCATAAATATATAATGGTTTAAAATACCATATGATTCATCAGATGTGAAGGTAATAGGAAAACATTTTTTCTTTAAGACCCTTTCTCCTAAAGTTGAGGAATTCCTTTACCATATTGACTATGAACATAAGGAAATATACTTACTTGATATCTTTAAATTTCATAAGAATAATTTCATCCCTAGTTTCAATCAATTTTCACTTCATCTCTTACTCTAATAAATGAATATCCAAAAATGAATTTTTTATGCCCGAAGCATTAAAATTAACTTTTAACAGATCATAAATCCATAAAAGATTGATAAGTCCTTCTATCTATCTCTAAATATTTTCCAAAATAGATATATTTTGCACAATTTATGAAATATAATACATTAATATTTAAACCTAAATATTAACACTACTGGTTCAACATTAACATTTATCCATCAAATCATTTAAGTAAAAACAATGATATATTAACCAGACCATCACATAGTACAGTGGTAGGCGCAATACACTTGTCACCCTTCTGAATGCGATAGGTTTTCACCTAGCATTCAAGTTTTCTTTTTTCTAAAACCATAATTATATTATTATTATAAAATTCCCAAAGTGTAATAACCCATAATTACCTCAACATCAAAGATAAGATAAACCTTAAGGTTACCGATGCCTTTAAACCAATACCCACAAAGAGTAAGGGAATTGTTTCTTAAATAAATTTTTCACTAAAATATAAACTAAACCAATGGGTTGTATTTACATAAATGTATCCCAAAATATCCTTAATATTAGTAGACTCCCATTACATAAAACCTAAAAAGGGGTGTTTAAGACTTTGAACTTATGATCAATCTTAAACTCATAAACCCAATATGGTATCCATAACCCTTAATATAATGAAGACATTTTGATTCTAAAATTTAACACAATCCTTAGATGTTTCATGATTCTTATAACCAAAATACCCTTGGTAAAAATAATTCTATAATATCATTCTTGAATCCCAATACATAAATACATTAACCATTTTATTTCAACATTATTCATTCCTTGGTCTAGGGGTTAACCTTTAAAATATGGAATTGACTCGAATAATTCCCAAGTTCCTCACATTTAAGAAAAAGAAATGTAAATAGATCCCTAGGATGAAATTTATTTCCTTCCATCATACTCTTTATTTTTCCTCAACAATTCATTGCTTTATGCCATTCTTTTTGACACATAAAGAATTTTACATTCCTTTGATAAACTTCCTTGGGTGTCTATTTAAATATTTTTGACATGAATGAAATCTATCCTTCTTTCCTCCATGGTCTCCACCAATCAAGATCTTAGAGAACTCCATCCTTCTCTTCTTTAGTGAGTATGGGAGTTAGTTAATGTATATGTTTTTCATAATATTTTTGGATAACTGATTTGGCATAATCATTATATCTTTCACTCTAGTCATCATCCCATTTGGTTGTTCATAATCACCACATTGTCCTTCATGTTCAATGTTAACATGATTCCTTTGGGTCTCATCCATTGACTGGAACAAAAAAATATAATGTGAGAAACAATAATCATATTTGGAAACCACATAATCATGAGGAATAACTTATGGAATTTCTAAATCATGTCACCTTATTTTCAATCTAATACACCTTAGCTTTAACCTGGGTCTTTAATTTTCATAATTTATTCAAATCCTTCATAATAGTCTGTAAAGAAAATATGAATTATCCAAAGTATATTCTCTAGGAGTGTCAAACTAGGTGCATAGTAAGACTCATTGTCATGTACTAGGTAACAATTGAGTCAATCCTGATGCACCTTTTTCAAAGTAAGTACCCATAGGTACATATATGCCAAAACCATGTCCATGTGTAGTATCCAGACATGTATTGCTAGGAAAACCACATAATATCTTCCTTACTAAAACTTTATAACATTATTCTATACATATATTCATAATCAATCATAGGCTTATATTCTCTAATATATGTTTTTATAAATTTATTTCCAAAGGTTTTTACCAAACTTCCTCTAATAACAACTATAAATACCCAAACCCTGGTAGCCTAGAGTTTATGTCTACTTTACTACTTTGGCATAAGATACAAGTGATCATATCTTGAAGGACCGAATAGTTTAATAGTATTGGTAAACTGGATAAATAATTGGGTCTTACATTATGTTTAAAAACAAAAATTATAGTTTTTTTGAGAATATCATTATTTCCTCCAGCATATCCTTGTATATCATTAATAGTACACTTCATGGATTCCTGTTAAAGGAAACAAAATAAGGTTGATCTCGGATGCTCAGTAAGAGTTACATAAAGCCTAAGATATCATGAATCAATAAGAATAATCAATATGGAAAGGTAAATAATTGAACACACATTCCATTTAAATAATTTTACTATCTTGATTAGATAAGGAATAATAAATATGGTAAGGTAAATATATGAACACACATTCCATTTAATCAATAAACTGAGAATTAAATACATCTAAAAATAAAATCATTTTGAAAATCACATAGATAATAATAAATGAATTATTAATGAATGAAATGATTAATTATTGGACATCATGATCTCAGACATCATGATACCTCTATTGTCAAGACCTTTCATAGGACAATTTAAAACCGGTGGGTAGGTATACACTAAAAACCCATTTAACTAAGGATAACCAACTGATTCATCTCATGAGACTATTGATGCATCGAGGGGATATCTATAATTGAGTCCCACTCATATCTTCATATCCAAATCATTCTTTATATATCAAATTATTAATTTAATTCATAAACAATATGCCTCACCAATAAATATCTATATTGAATTAAGAATATAGATTATTAATATTTTCCCAGTTAATCAAATAAATTTAAATGTAAATAACCATATGTATAAATGATATACAATTTAATAAATAACCATATCCATGATAAATAATATGGATATTTAGGGTAAATTTAACGTTTAATGGTCACAGTAAAGTGAATAGTTCAAGGGAAAATTAATGACTAAAAAATGAATTAAGAAAGTGAATGTAAATATTTTCCATGGTCAAACTGATCATAAACCATCCAAATAAATAGTAAAGATGGTATCAATACAACATATCCCCAATGTATCATAAGTATAATAAAGGTTTTATATTTTTCATGAATATAAATACTATAAAAATGTCATTAAAAACATTCAAGAAGAAAATATCCTTTTTTACATTAAAAATATTTTAAAAACTCAAAGTTCACAAAATATTTTAAAAATAATTTTATTTTAAAATAAAATTTGAAACTTATAAATAAATATTTAAAACATTGAGTGGTCATTATGGTGGGAAATTCTATACATGTCGTACATGTTAAAATAAAGATTCCTTTCACGTTTTTGGTAAAATCCAAAAGGGCCTTGTTTGGAAAAAGAAATGAAGATCCCTAAATTTTTTTTAAAAGTCAAAAATTGGTAAAATGTTCTTTAATAAATAATTTTTAGAATTTTAGAACACATCTAAAAAAATGAAAACATGGTTTTGGAAGAAAAATAATTTTCAACCGAAGAGAGAAATAAAGTCAGCTTTTATTTAAAAATTATTCACAATTATTTTAAGTATCAAAGAGTGGGAAAATGGTATTATTACTTGAAATCTTCATGAACAACTATAGGATAAGAAAATTAAAGGGTTTTATTATAAAATTATCAAATAATTTCCTTCAATAAAAATTCAATTATAAACAATCCCGATTAAAATGAGATTGTGAAATAAACCCTTACAAGGATCATAATTTTGAAGTGAGAATTAACCAATTAATCGATTATGTGTATCAAATGTAAATACACATAAATCAAGTGGAAATAAAAAATAATATGGTAAAAATTAATTACACACATAATCTTATAATATCAAATATAATGAAGAAGTAATATAACCCAATGAAAAGAAATTGAGTTATGAACAGTGTTCTATCAGTGAGGATTCAGTGAACAGTGTTCTATTAGTGAGGATTTAGTGAACAGTGATCTATCAGTGAGGATTTAGTGAACAGTGTTCTATCAATGAGGATTTAGTGAACAGTGTTCTATCAATGAGGATTCAGTGAACAGTGTTCTATCAGTGAGGTTTTAGTGAATAGTGTTATACCAGTGTGGTTCTAACAGCAAACTTCTAACAGCAGACTTCTAACACCTAACTTCTAACAACGGACTTCTAATAGCAGACTTATAATAGCAGACTTATAATAGAAGACTTCTAATATCAGACTTCTAACAACGGACTTCTAACAGCGGACTTCTAACAGCAGACTTCTAACAGCGGACTTCTAACAGCGGACTTCTAACAGCAGACTTCTAACAGCGGACTTCTAATAGCATACTTCTAATAGTGGACTTTTAATGGCGGACTTCTAACAGTGGACTTCTAACAGTGGACTTTGAACAGTTTTTCCAAAATAGTGAGCTCTATCTATAACCTCTATCGATAGGTGTACAGTAACGGTAGGTGTACAGTAACGGTAGGTGTACAGTAACGGTAGGTGAACAGTGTTTCCAGCTTCCTATAGTTTCACCCCTTTGACATTTCCTTTGACATAAAATACATTTAAATACTTATTTTAAGGACTCTTAAGGCCGATTAAAATACCATAAATCCTATATTAATTATTCATATGGCTTGGGATGTTTTTACTTGGTCAAACCGTGTGGGTTAATGCGATCCACTTTTAATGGGGAATTAAGTGTATCTTAAACCATCGCCCCATTAAATATTCAAAAGGGACAAGATATCATCCTCCCTTATTCTTAATCTTTGTTCTCAGCTATGAGACTCTAGAACCATTCAATCGTTCCCATAGGATTTGCACAATCAAACTTTACTCCTCAGATTGGTTCTTCTCTATTTTGATGTAACCGAGCTATATCGGTCAATCTTCAATATAAGGTATGTTTTATAGTCATTCCTTTTGGGATCATCTCCTCCTATTTCTCCTTTCCATGTTATAGCATGTAATCTCCATGCTTCTAATGGGGTTTTTCTTGGGGTTTGGTTGGTGCTTTCATACCATGGCATCCTTGGGTGGATGCAGTTGTCGTGATAGGAGGATCATGACCCGTTGTGTGGATAAAGAACATGAGGAACTGTTTGAGGTAGGGGATTAATTGCTTCTCTTTATTTTACGTGCAACTATATTGTTAGCATGTTTAATCCCATTGTATGACAATAGAATTTACATAATAAATATTTTAACTGGATAAATAAATTGATATCGATCGTATGTTATTACCTCTTGTTTTGATAGATATTGTGATATCTATGCTTTCTTTGCTTAGTTGTTTGTTCTTTATGGAAATAAGTAAAGAACATAAACTGGTATTAATTGATAATTGTTGGATAAATATAAAGAGTCATGAAAACGAATTCGGTTTTTGTTGTAATTTGATGTTAATCAAATTAGTGCAGTAAGCATGTTTATTTATTTGTGATAACTTACTGGTTAGGTTTCCCAAATTTGGAACCAACTAATAATAAATCGGTTAACCCAAGATGGATTAAAGAACTGGTGGTTGTTAAAAGATAATTGCTTGTAGGGTTCTGATTTACCCTCTTGTTTGTTTAAGGGCTAAGAGCCAATTGTGAAGATGTTTGTTTTACTACTGCTTTTGTTTTAATGTGAGACTGGATGGTTGTGGTAATATGTGGAGGCATGGAGTCCCTTTTGGTTGTGGTAGTAGATAACGCCTCGAGTGGAGAGATGCATTGGTTTATACATGTGGGTGTCACGTAGGACACCAGGGATGATGGAATGGAGTGGATGTGATTGTTGATGCTTGGTAATTTTGATTGGTTGTTTATCTGCTTTACTTTTATCCACTAATTAAGGCATGTGGTCTTACTTACCCTTATTCCGAAAGAGGTGAAGACACGCGGGGTATGACCTGTGCTTTCTGTGTTTAGATTCTCAAGGAAGTATGGGTATATGCTCTTGCTATAAGTGGTAAAGACTCTACGGGTAGTACATCTACTCGCCTTGTTGATCCCCCTTGTGTTTAGTAGCATATAATGTTTTTCTAGAATTCTTGTAAATGTGGGAAAGTATTTCTATAATGAATAATTGAATAAATGGTGTTAACCCATGGGGATGGAGATACTGGAACATAATGATGAGGTTGTAATTTTTGAAGGAACAATTGACTTTGGGTGTGATGCTAATGAAATTTAATGTGTAATTTTTCATGGTTAATTAATGTTTGAAGAATTAATTAACGTATAGTGGAACTGATAAAAAGGGAATGAAGTAATCTAATAAAGCTCTTTAAATGGTTGTGTGCTTATAGGATACCTAGTCTTAGAAGTAGCATCCCGGAGTCTGAGAGACGTTAGCTGCAGTTGTGTCTAAGACTAGTTAATTCCCATAGTGTGGTTGTGAGATATAATATATCATGTACTTTTTGTGTTTCTATACGCTAATCCACCCTGTCAATAAGGGAAATTGACACCCCGGGGATTCTGATCCCTGGGGGGTGTTTTCCCCAACATTCTGGTGGGAGGATGGATGGATGACTACCGCCTTTCGCCCCGCTCTCTTCCCTTGGTAGTTACTGGTGCTGGCAGGCACATTGGTTAGTTTTCCCCATATATGTGTGTAGAGGGCTATAATGGCTTGTGGTTATTCACACACATATATTCTGGATATAGTTTTCTATGTACTACTATAGGTGTAACTTGTATAGGCTGTGATGGCTTAAGGATCCTTACTCGGTGTATGGTCTGTAATGGATAGAGGTATAATACCTAGTGTATGACACACATTATGAGAGCTATTGTGGATCCCATAAACTACCTGGTTACTTTGGTGTGTGGACGTGGTGGTTTTGTTACACGAGGTGCATATTTTGGTGATTCGCCCAGGTGTCTTCAGGTAGGTCTTTTTGGAGAGAGATGCTCAGGATGTGCGACATTAGGGAAAAGCGGCAAACTAGTGGGGAAGTAGTAGTGAGGTACCCTTGGTATTCTTTATTATATGATATATTCTTGTATGCGTTAATTGGTGAGAGTAGACATGGTGAGGTTGGGAACTTAGTATACCTATTTAGGTGAGGAGTTAGGTTCACTTGTTGTTCACTGTGCTTTAGCATGCTTTCTTTACTTTTCATGAGAGTCTTCAGGAAGGATCCTACTGAGTATAATGTTATACTCACCTTATGTATATATAAATTGTTTTTTAGGTCACTTGGAGCAGGTTGGAGATCAAGCTGGTTTCTACTATCTTGGGGTTGCAGGAGTTGTTCGAGCTTGTGGTTTCTGTTGTTTTTACTTTCTTTTGGGTACTTGCAGTTTTTCCCCTTTCATTTGTAGTAATTTTTCATGTCATTACATACATGAACTTGGGTTTCTTTTATATTTTAGTTCTGATTTGGAGTTGGTTGGTGTCTATCTTATCTCTCTCTTCCGCATGTGTTCTCTTAGAGGGTAATGCCTCCCATTTGTGTGTTTATTATACCCTTGGTGCTAGTCGCCAACCCGAGGCCTACTGGAGGCGGGACTCGGGGGTCATTATCTCCCTTTTCACATTGTCAACCAAGGAGGGGTACACTTTGTTGGGAGGGGGTCATTACATAGTGGTATCAGAGGTCTGGTTGAGGGATAGGATGGAGTTTAGAGTTAGGCATAGGTGAGGTTGCATGGGTTGGTAGGGAAATGGTGTCATTCATGTTTATCAAGTGAGGTAAACACTGGAGACCGGATGAGACATAGGAGTTTAGGGCCCCCTATGATATGATGAACAGACCTTTAAATTTACAATGGCTATTAAACAAGGTGATACTAGTTGCAGGGTAGAGACCTAGGAAAGGATCATGCATAATTCTTCTTTGTGCCTGTGTTTGAATGGGTAGATCATGGGATGGGATAACCTAAAATGAATGAAAGAAAACAATTAATTAATTAATTTTGAGTCTTCCATATTCCAGGTTTAGGAGCACTAACAGTTTTTTATTTTACAGGTATGGCTCCAGGTCGACGTCCTCGTCAAGTTTGCATAGAAAATTTCCATCAATTTTTTCCAGTAGTTTGCCGCAAAGTAGAGGTTGATGACGAAGACACTTGGAGGAAGACACTCCGAGAGTTTCAGCGCCAGAGTCTGTAGAAGTACAAGGGCTCTGTTTCAGATGCAGTCATGCAAGACAGGTTAGAAGAGGTCGAGATCGGCTTCAGTTTGATTCGTGCTCATAAAGAGCACTGGGTGTCCTTGGTTGTGATGATACTACATGGAGCAGTGAGGTAGTGGTGGTTCTTGTTCCTCGGGGATCGTGAGGAGTCATCGATCTCATGGGAGGAGTTATGAGACAGGTTTAGAGTGCAGTTTCTTTCTCCGACTGTGAAGGTGTCCAATCGCCAGGAGCTTCTTACCCTTTGACAGGGGAGCTCCAATGTTCAAGATTTTGGAATCCATTTTAGGAACCTTTTACGATATGCTTCGGACCTATTTCCAGATGAGGAGGCCACGGAGAGACATTTCAAGGAGGATTTGTGTCTAGATATCCAGTGCTAGGTCACCCCATTTATGCTGAAAACATATCTTGAGGTACTGATGAGAGTAGAGGTTTTCGAGAGGAATTTGTCCAGGGTCGGATCATCACGAGAGGGGAATCGGCATGATTCCTCATAAAGTAGAGCTATGGTCCAGGTTTCTCGGTTTTTAGGGTAGAAGAGTTTTCGTTCAGCTGGGGGTAGGTCTCAGCCCTTCACATCTTGTTTCTCTAGAGGCATCAACTCTCAAGCCTATGCCAAGGGATCAGGTGCTTTTTTTTCTTATGGTGGTTGTGGTCATCAGCATCAGGAGTGCCCGAATTTTCAGAGTGGTCATCGTGCACCAGGCGCTACACTCCAGGTTCCTCCGTTGAGACAATTCTAGTCGAGGCTTCAGTAGACGGTTGCACCAGCTTTAGATCAGTAGAGGGTAGATGGGGTAGGTAGAGTACATCCCCATGAAACTCTCTATCCTTAGAGAGCAGAGCACGGCCATTGAGGTGGTCGTCATCAGGGTCATAGAGGCCATGGAGGAGGTCGTGGTCAGCTTCATGCTCTAGTATTGTTAGCTCCAGGCGAGCCAGACGTCGTTCGAGGTACCCTTTGCTTGTTTTCTACCTTGGTGTATACCTTGTTTGATTCAAGAGTGACACACTCCTTCATATCACCTACCCTTTTACATGCTTTGGGACTTGAGGTAGAGAAGCTTCCAGTGCCCTTGGCATTGACTACGCCAGTTGGAGGTTGAGCTGACTTGTTTGAAGTATGTAGAGACTGTGAGATAGTGTTGGGGCAACACCACTCTTGGGTATATTTCCTATGTTTATGAATACAACCATATGATGTCATCCTCAGCATGGATTGGTTGTATTCGGTGCAGGCTATCGTGGATTGCTTCAGGAAAAAGGTCATCTTCATTGGTGCAGATGGAGAGCAAGTGGTGTTTGTTGGTGAGTGAGACCCTCGGATGGGTCATAGGCACGTTTCATCCTTATCATCCATGATGGCTGAGATGATGCCGAGTTCTTCATAGGTTCAGTAGTTGGCGTTTCCTAGGGTTGTATAGGAGTACCCTGATGTCTTTCCAGAAGAGGTTATATGATTACCCCCTCGATGAGAGATCGAGTTTGGGATCGAGCTACAGTCAGGAGCATATCCTATCTCTATGTCTCTATATAAGATGGCCCCTTATGAGTTACGAGAGCTACGTATACAGCTTGATGGTCTGTTACAGTGTGGTTTTGTTCGGATAAGTGTGTCACCGTGGGGTACACCAGTTTTGTTCGTGAAGAAGGCTGACGGCAGTTTGTGGTTGTGTGTCGATCATCGTCGATTAAACAAAGTGAAAATAAAGAATCGCTATCCTCTTCCACGGATTGATGATTTATTCGATCAACTGAAGGGTGAAATTTGGTTCTCAAAGATTGACTTGTGGTCAGGATATCATCAGATGTGTGTGAAGGATGATGATATCCTAAAGACTGCTTTCTGTTGTCATCATGGGAATTATGAGTTCGTTGTAATGTCGTTCGACATAACGAATGTTATAGCTGTGTTCATAGGATTGATGAATGTTGTGTTCCATGAGTTCCTGGACAAGTTCTTGGTAGTTTTCATTGATGAAATCCTTGTGTACTCTATATCTGAAGAGGAGCATGCAGAGCATCTACAAGACATTTTGGGAGTTCTTCGCCAACATCAGCTGTTCAGAAAGTTGTCAAAGTGTGAGTTTTGGGCTCGAGAAGTCTGTTTCTTGGGTAATTTTGTGTCCCAATAGGGAGTAGTTGTAGATACATTGAAGATAGAATTATTTGTGTCTTGGGAATCCCCCAAGACAGTGTCAGAGGTGTGAATTTTCCTTGGTCTCGTAGACTACTACAAGAGGTTCATAGCTGATTTCTCACGAGTTGCGACTCCACTGACAGCTTTGACTAGGAAGGATCAGGCATTCATATGGACTGATTAGTGTCAAGCAGCTTTCAAGTATCTAAAGGAGAAGTTAGTAAGTACTCCAGTCCTTTGTCTTCCAGCTGAGGGAGTTCAGTTTGATGTTTTCTGCGATGCTTCACATTTGGGGTTAGGCTGTGTTCTCATGCAATAGAGGTCAGTTGTTTCTTATGGGTCTCAGCAGTTGCGTCCCCATGAATGAAACTATTCCACCCATAATATTGAGTTGGCAGCCGTGGTGTTTGATCTGAAGTTGTGGAGACATTACCTCATTGGTGAGCGCTTTGTGGTTTTCACCGATCATAAGAGTTTGAGGTATGTTTTCTCCCAGCGTGACTTGAACTTATGACAGCATCAGTGGATGGAGTTCTTATAGGAATATGACTTCAAAATATCGTATACCCATGGAAAATGGAATGTTGTAGCTGATGTGCTGAGTCTAAAGTCACGTAGTGATGTTGTGCGTGAATCCGATGATTCCTGGAGAGTAATGGAAGAACTGTCAGCATTGCATCTTGATATGGAAGAAGTTGGGGGTAGAGGTTGTCTTTTTCAGATAACGGTACAGTCATCCCTGATGCAGAAGGTGGAAGAGTCCTAGTTGGGTGATCTAGAGGTGGAGGTTTGGAGAGACCGAGTTGTTTGTGGTGAGGCCCCTAATGGTTGGACTGAGGATGAACAACACCGAGTGTTGTATCACGGAAGGATTTTTGTTCCTTTGACGATGCGTGAGATGGTTCTCAAAGAGTTTCATAGTTTTCCTTTAGCAGTGAATCCAGGTGTGACAAAGATGTATCGATCCTTGAGGAGTCAGTTTTGGTGGTCTGGGCTGAAGTGTGCGGTTGCGGAGTTTGTGTCTCGATGTTTAGTCTGCTAGAAGGTGATGGCTGAACACCGTGTTTCAGGTGGTCTTCTCCAGCCATTAGATATTCCTCAGTGGAACTGGGAGGAAATATCAATGGACTTTGTTACTGTTTTACCTCGAGCTCTGAGAGGACATGATTCTATTTGGGTGGTAGTGGATCTTTTAACAAAATCGTCCCACTTCATAGCAATCAAGGAGTCAAGCTCAGTGGAAGTTTTGTCGAGGTAGTATCTAAAGGAGGTGGTGAGACTTCATGGAGTCCCTAGGATGATCATTTCTGATCAAGATCCTCATTTTACCTCCAGGGTGTGGAGAGGTATCCAACATGATTTTGGTTATCAACTATTCCTTATCACTGCTTTTCATCCTCAAACGGATGGTCAGACAGAGTGAACCATTCAGACTCTTGAAGACATGTTACTCTCTTGTGTTCTTGATTTTGGAGGCTCATGGATAAGGCACTTACCCTTGGTGGAGTTCGCTTAAAACAATAGTTTTCACTCCACCATCGGTATGGAACCTTTTGAAGCCTTGTATAGTCGACCATGCTGTTCTCCGTTGTGCTGGAATGGGGTTGGAGAGTCAGTAATTCTCAGACCGGAACTAGTGCAGAATACAACAGAGATGGTTCAGGTGATTCGTGAGAGGATGAAGATAGCACAAGATCGTCATAAATCATATGTTGATCAAAGAAGGAGGCCCTTATAGTTTAATGTTATGGATCATGTGTTCCTGAAGGTGACTCCCCATCATGGGAAGTGAATTTTTGGTCATGGAAGTAAGATTTCTCCCCAGTTTGTTGGGCCTTTCAAGGTGTTATCTCATGTTGGAGCTATGGCGTTTCGAGTAGCACTTCCCCTACAGATGATTCAGATACATAATGTTTTCCATGTATCACAGCTTCATCTTTATCTTCATGATGACTCTCACATCATCTATTGGGGAGAGATCTATGTTGATGATGATGCAACCTTCAAGGAGCGACCTATGGAGATCCAAGACTACAAGGAGAATGTGTTGTGCGGGCGTTCTATCCCCTTAGTTCGTGTCTTGTGGTGACACGGTGGAATGAAGGAGAGTACCTGGGAACGTGAGTCACAGATACGTGCTCAGTACCTAGAGTTGTTTGATGTTTAAATCTTTTCATGTAACAATGTTGTTCCCTTTGTGGTTAGACCTTTCATGTTTTACTTATGAATTTATTTTGTTGCTTTTGTGGCTTGCTCTCTTTTGAGAGGTATCTCAATGGGTGGTTGTTCAGACCACGTTTCTTTTTTTTTGTCTCTTTACGTTGGTTTTGAATTCTTGAGGATGAGAATGTTTTGAGAGGTATCTGATGTAATGGACCAGACCTCTCTGGTCCATTACTTTGTTAAAATATGGCGTTTGAGGTGTTTCGGGAGGTCAAGGTGACTTATCCCCAATAATGTTTTCCAAATTTCCAATTTTGTGAACAGTTCCATCAATGAACAGTGTTCTATCAGTGAGGATTTAGTGAACAGTGTTCTATCAGTGAGGATTCAGTGAATAGTGTTCTATCAGTGAGGTTCAGTGAATAGTGTTCTATGAGTGAGGATATAGTGAACAGTGTTCTATCAGTGAGGATTTAGTGAACAGTGTTATATCAGTGAGGATCCAGTGAACGGTGTTCTATCAGTGAGTATTTAGTGAACATTGTTCTATCAGTGAGGATTCAGTGAACAGTGTTCTGTCAGTGAGGATTTAGTGAATAGTGTTCTCTCAGTGAGGATTTAGTGAACAGTGTTCTATCAGTTAGGATTTAGTGAACACTATTCTATCATTGAGGATTTAGTGAACAATGTTCTATCAGTGAGGTTTTAGTGAACAGTGTTCTGCCAGTGAGGTTCTAACAGAGGAATTCTAACAGCGGACTTCTAAAAGTATACTTCTAACAGTGGACTTCTAACAGTGGACTTCTAATAGCATACTTTTAACACCAAACTTCTAACAGTGGACTTCTAACAGTGGACTTCTAATAGTGGACTTCTAACAGTGGACTTCTAACAGCGGACTTCTAACAGCGGACTTCTAACAGCAGACTTCTAACAGCGGACTTCTAACAGCGGACTTCTAACATCGGACTTCTAACAATGGACTTTGAATAGTGTTTCTAGAATGGTGACCTATATCGATAACCTCTATCGGTAGGTGTGCAGTAACTGTACAGTAACGGTAGGTGAACAGTGTTTCCAGCTTCCTACAATTTCACCCCTTTGACGTTTCCTTTAAAGTAAAATACATTTAAAGCCTTATTTTAAGGACTCTTAAGGCCGATTCAAAGACTATAAATCCTATATTAATTATTCATATGGATTGGTATGTTTTTACTTGGTCAAACTACGTTGGTTAATGTGATCCTCTTTTAATGGGGAATTAAGCGTATCTTAAACCATCGCCCCATTAAATCTTCAAAAGGTACAAGATATCATCCTCCCTTGTTCTTCCTCTTTGTTCTAGGCTATGAGACACTAGAACCTTTCAATCCTTCCCATAGGAGTTTCACAATAAAATTTTACTCCCCGGATTGGTTCCGCTCTATTTTGATGCAACCGAGCTATATCGGTCAATCTTTGATATAAGGTATGTTTTATACTCATTCCTTTGGGGATCATCTCCTCATGTTTCTCCTTTCCATGTTATAGCATGTAATCTCCATACTTCTAATGGAGTTTTTCTTGGGATTTGGTTGGTTTTGTCGTACCGTGGCATCCTCGGGTGGATGTAGTTGTCGCGATAGGAGGATTGTGACCCATTGTGTGGATAAAGAACATGAGGAACTATTTGATGTAGGGGATTCGTTTCTTATCTTTCTTTTACGTGCAACTGTATTATTAGCATGTTTAATCCCATTGGATGATAATGGAATTGACATAATAAATATTTTAACTAGATAAATAAATTGATATCGATCGTATGTTATTGCCTCTTGTTTTGATAGATAGTGTGATATCTATGCTTGATTTACTTAGTGGTTTGTTCTTGATGGAAATTGGTAAATAACGTAAATCAGGATTAATTGATAATTGTTGGCTTAAGATAAAGAGGCATGACAATGAATCTGGTTCTTGTTATAACTTGATGTTAATAAAATTAGTGCAATAAGAATGTTTATTTATTTGTGATAACTTACTGGTTAGGTTTCCTGAATTTGGAACCAACGAATAATAAATCGGTTAACCCAAGATGGATTAAAGAAATGGTGGTTGTTAAAATATAATTGCTTGTAGGGTTCTGAGTTACCCACTTGTTTGTTTAAGTGCCAAGAGCCAATTGTGAATATTTTTGTTTTGCTGTTGCTTGTGTTTTAATGTGAGCCTGGATGGTTGTGGTAATATGTGGAAGCATGGAGGCCCTTTTGGTTGTGGCAGAAAATGAAACCTAGAGTGGCGAGATGCATCGGTTTATGCATGTGGGTGTTAGGTAGGACACTAGGGGTGATTGAATGGAGTGGATGTGATTGTTGATGCTGGGTAATTTTGATTGGTTGTTTATCTGCTTTACTTTTCCCCATTGCTCAAGGCAGCTGGTCTTACTTACCCTTCTTCTGAAAGAGGTGAAGACACGTGGGGTATGCCATGTGCTTTCTGTGTTTAGCTTCTCAAGGAAGGATGGGTATATTCTCTTGTTATAAGTGGCAAAGACTCGACGGGTAGTACATATACTCACCGTGTTGAGCCCACTTGTGTTTAGTAGCATATAATGTTTTTCTAGAATACATTGGAATGTGGGAAATTATTTATATAATAAATAATTGAATAAATAGTGTTAACTCATGGGGATGGAGATGCTGGAACATAATGACGAGGTTGTAATTTTTGAAGGAACAATTGACTTTGGGTGTGATGCTAATCAAATTTAATGTGGAATTATTCATGGTTAATTAATGTTTAAAGAATTGATTAACTTATAGTGGAACTGATAAAAAGGGAATAAATTAATCTAATAAATCTCTTTAAATGGTTGTGTGCATATAGGATACCTAGTCTTAGAAGTAGCAGCCTGGAGTCTGAGAGACGTTAGCTGTAGTTGTGTCTAAGACTAGGTAATGTCCATAGTGTGGTTGTGAGATATAATATATCCTATACTTTTTGTGTTTATATACGCTAATCCACCATGTCAGTAAGGGAAACTGACACCCCGGGGATTCTGATCCCTGTGGAGGTGTTTTCTCTAACATTCTGGTGGGAGGATGGATGGCTGACTACCCCCTTTGGCCCCGCTCCCTTCTCTTGGTAGTTACTGGTGCTGGCAGGCACATTGATTAGTTTTCCCCATATATGTGTGTATAGGGCTATAATGGCTTGTGGTTATTCACACACATATATTCTGTATATATTTTTCTATGTACTACTATATGTGTAACGTGTATAGGCTGTGATGGCTTGAGGATCCTTACTCGGTGTATGGGTTGTAATTGATTGAGGTATAATACCTGACATATGATACACGTTATGCGAGCTTTGGTGGCTCCCAGAAAATACCAGGTTACTTTGGTGTGTGGACGTGGTGGTTTTTTTACATGAGGTGCATATTGTGGTGCTTCGCCCAGGTGTCTGTGGGTAATCCTTTTTGGAGAGAGATGCTCAGGACGTGCGACATTTGGACAAAGCGGCAAACCAGTGGGGAAGTAGTAGCGGGGTACCCTTGATATTCTTTATTATATGATATATTCTTGTATGTGTTACTTGGTGAGAGTATCCATGGTGAGGTTGGGAACTTAGTATACTTGTTTAGGTGAGGAGTCAATTTCACTTGTTGTTCACTGTGTTTTAGCATTCTTTCTTTACTTTGCATGAGAGGCTTTGAGAAGGATCCTACTGAGTATACTGTTATACTCACCCTATGTATATATAAACTATTTTTTAGGTCACTTAGATCAGGTTGGAAATCAAGCTTGTTTCTACTAGCTTGGGGTTACAGGAGCTGTCCGGGCTTGTGGTTGCTATTGTTTTTACTTTCTTTTGGGTACTTGCAGTTTTTCCCCTTTCAGTTGTAGTAATTTTGCATGGAATTACATGCATGCACTTGGGTTTATTTTATATTTTAGTTCAGAGTTGGAGTTGGTTGGTTTCTATCTTATCTCTCTCTTTCGCATGTGTTCTCTTAGAGGGTAATGCCTCCCATTTGTGTGTTTATTATACCCTCAGTGCTAGTCGCCAACCTGGGGCCTACTGGAGGCCGTACTCGGGGGTCATTATCTCCCTTTTCACATTGACGACCCAGGATGGGTACACTTTGTGAGGAGGGGGTCATGACATATCTTGTAAAACCATAGTAAAAAAGGAATCATTATGACTCAATAAAATAAGTTGAGTCAAGAAAATTCCTTACCATGCATTTGAGCTTACTCGAACATGCGCTAAAATCTTGTATAATAAACATAACTATCTTAATCACCTATTTTATAACCTTATTAATATTAATAAACTTTTAAAAACCTCATTTATAATTATTCTTTTCATGTATATTAAGTAGTTATTATCTATTTTCAATATTGGGTGTGAGTAATCTTGATCGTTTTGAACTAATTTCCTAATAACATTGTTGATAGTCATTCTCCTCCTAAATTTCATCATTCCAAGATAATATAAGGTACTATAATTTATGTTTTATAATATTTTATGAAGTTATAATTTCATTCTATGTGATTTTTAGTTATGGTTTGTGTATATGAAATTGAAAACAAGCATGTTTCAGTTATTTTTAACAAACAAACGGTGGTATCTTAATTAATGTGTTTAATATTAATGTTACCATTCCATAACTAAAATAAAGTCATTATTTACTTATTTATATCATATATCATCAGTAATTAAGTTCTTAGATACATATATGATATTATTTTATAGTATTGTTAAAGTAGGTGGTTAGAGCAACCCAAACATGAACATACCATAATTAATTGATGATTATGATTATGAAATTGGTTTATTTTAGAATTATATGATTATTACAAAAGAATAATTTTATGATTTATATAATTTTAAGGTGGTTAATCATATTTGAATAGGGTTTAATAAATAATAAATAAACAAGATGAAAAATGAGATATGTTACTTATATTACATATTTCATATTTTATTATTTAATTTCACCCTTATAATCAATTAACAAAGGCAATGATGAAAACAGAATTTGTCGCTTCATAGAGGTGGTAGTCTGAACAATGCACAAATGAGGATTTCATTTTTCTAAATAGAAAGGGGGAAAAGTGGTTAATATTTAGCCTCTTAGCATAATAACATTAAATATGAAAAAAAATGATGATTTCATTGTAAAATAATTATAAAAGTATATTTATAAGGTAAGAAAAAAAATGAATTTTAGGATAGGAAAGTAATTATGTTGAGAAATTAGGTTTTCCCTTGGAAGCTCCTTAGAAATAGAGATCTTAATCCAATCACTTGTGAATAGAGGCTTAAGAAAAAGTAATATGGTTATAAAGGAAGAATAATTAGTATATTTTTTGGTGGAAACTGAATTCATTGAGTGGTATTGAAGTGGTGGTGATAGGCCCCTTTTATATGTGGTGAGAATAGATTTTTTATAAATATTTCAACTTAAGAGAGTGCATGTTTCACATGTAAAGTGGCTCAAAAAATAGGAAATAATGGAGTAGAGGATGAGATAATTTCTATAATCTCTCAAATTCTCAATTAGAAACATTTTTTAAAATATTTCAAGCCCTTTACCCCTTGATTTATTACTTTTACTAATTTAGATTTTATCATGACAACTAGTTTTTACCTAAGTAATTTACTTTTAATGCCTAAATATAAAATGGATCTTATTACATAATTTGAACCTGATTATTCCAAATATGAAATATATTTTATCATATAAAATTTATGTGTAAGAAAAATTATTTTTTACATTAACACATGTAACACGTAAAATCCATTTTCTTAAAAGGTGTACTTTAAAGCTAAGAAATTTTTGTGTAGGGTAAAATTATCCATGTATTTGATTATCATGATATAAATTGGTTTATTATAAAACAAATAAATGTTATGTGGCTTTCAAATCAAGAAAAAATTGAATTTCATCTAAATTATATTTAATTAAAATTAAAGACCAAGAATAGTTTCTTTTATTGAAAAATATTACTTATGTTTATAAAAAGTTAAATATAGGTTTTATAAATTCAGAATAGTACTTTAAAAATATATATTTATACTCCATAAATACATATTTGATCAATTAAAAGGTTTTATAAACTTATATCTCTTTCTTATATAATGATAAAATCATAAAATTTATATTTTTGGTAAAAACTTTATTTTTCATTATTTACCTAAAATTTGACTATTTCAGAAAAATCTTAAAATTTTACCCTAAGATAATATTGTTATTATAAGTAAAAAATGAAGTTAATTTGTTCAAATTAAAACTCTAAAATTTATAAATTTATCTTTTAAATAAAATATAAAATATATAAAGGAAATTTTCTTTTATTAAAAAATTTACCTTTTAAAACATTAAGTGTTCTTAATTCTAATTTGTATGCATTCCTAATTGATTAAAATATTTTTATTTTCAATTGGTTATTATTATTATTACATTTTCTTAATAATATTAATATAATATGTCATGACTCATTTTATTTCAGTGTTGTGTGTGAAATGATCTATCAAACATGGTATTTATTTAAAGTAAAATTATATACCGTAAAATCTTTGGTTGTTTCATCCCCCACCATAAAAGAAATTTCATATTCAAAATTTTATTAATATGGAAAAAACAAGTGAGGGTACTTTTCTCTTATTTTACATCCTTTGGTTCCCACATAAATTCTTCAAACTTATGATTCCTCAATATAACTTTAACAAGATGAGTGGTCTTGTTCCACAGTACTTTATCTTTTTGATGCAGAATTTCTAATGGTCGTTCCTCATATTAGAGATCATGTTCTAATTGACCAAATTCTATGTTTAGTACATGTGAATCATTTAATATATATTTCCTTAAAAGTGATACATGAAACACATCATGTACTTGGGAGATATCTGGAGGGAGTTCTAAGTGATAAGATACAACCCTGACACAATCAAGGATTTCTAAGGGACAAATATACTTAGGGATTAGCTTCCCTTTATTCCCAAATCTCATGACCCACTTCCAAGAAGATATTTATAGGAACACCTTATCATCAACTTCAAACTCTAGATCTTGTCAATGATTATCCGCATAACTCTTTTTTCAATGTTGTGCCACTTTAATATATCATTGAATGGTTTGAACCTTCTTTGTCATTTCTTAGACAAGATCAAGTCCTATCAACTTCATATCTCTAACTCTATCCCATCATGTTGGAATCTGACATTTCTTCCCATACAGAGCCTTATAAAGTGTCATCTAAATGCTATAATGGAAACTATTTTTATATGAGAACTCTACCAAGGGAAGGTGTTCATAGCAACATCCTTGAAAATTCATTGAAAAATATCTCAACATATCCTCAAGAGATTGAAGACTGACCGTCTATCTGAGAGTGATAAGTAGTGTTAAAACTCGGATCTATCTCCAATGCTCTTTGAAGACATTTCCAGAATCTCTAGGTAAACTCTGGATCTCAATAAGATACAATAGAGAGTGGTACTCTATAAGGCCTTACCACCTCCCTTATGTATATATTAGTGAGTTAATAAAGTGTCACGACCCATCCTTGGGGCCAGTGTCGTGACTACCCCAAGCCCGCCTTTCATAGGCCAGAGGTTGGCGACTAGCACCAAAGGTGTAAATCCCGATAACTGGGAAGGCATTGCCTTTAAAAAGTAAACAAAACACCACAGAGTACAAGCAGAAGTAATACACTAAGTACAAAAGAAAGTGATGAAAAGTAAATGGGCCAGGATACAAACCCAACTGAAAAGTACAGCTACAACTGAACGAAAGTACAACTGAAAAGACAAACAGCTGGAAGAATAGAAGCAGCTCATGGGTCATCCACCTCGGACCCTACCTGAAGGGTAGGTACAGATAGTGCAGCTCCTGGATTGTCCACCACGAATCCTACCTGAAGGGTAGGTACAGATAGCCTCCACAACGCTCTCGCCCGTCTACTTCCTCCGAGTATCGTCTCGTCGTGAAGTCCACCTCTGGATACTGACTCGTCGTGAGGTCCACCTCCGGGTACCGTCCAGTCCTCAAACACTCGGCCTCTGTCAGCGTTGCCCGTCGTCTGCAACCAACACAACGAGGTGCGGGCATAGCCTGTGCAGGGGTGAGTATATGATACTCAGTAGGGACCCCGAGACCCTCAAGATCTCTCTAAATCAAACAAGGAAAACCAAAAAGTAGAATCTCAACAGATAACCCTTACTTAGGTATAAGACCATACTTATACCTAAGTTATCAAGTAACCCATCTCAATCATGAGGAAACACAAAGGTTATGAAATCAACGGATAACCACTACTTATGTATATGCCCATACATATACCTAAGTTATCAAGTGACCCATCTCAATCATGAGGTAAACACAAAGGTTATGAAATCAATGGATAACCACTACTTAGGTATATGCCCATACATATACCTAAGTTATCAAGTGACTCATCTCAATCATGAGGTAAACACAAAGGTCATAGACTCAGCTCAAACCAGGATTTTCATTATCAAAAATGTAATTGCTGAAGAGCTTCGTCTCTGACGAGTAGAGTGGTCCTGTCACGACTATGAGGTACTGTTCACTAACCTAAGACAGCTGAGGTACTCCTCCTGTCGAGTACCGCGGGTCAGCCACCCAAACACAGTAGTGCTTCCCGCCGGGGTCTGCCACCCAAACACAGTAGTGCACCCCCCCTAATAGCCTGTAGAGGTACTCCTTCTATTGAGTACCGCGGTTCTGCACCCAAACAAAGTAGTGATCCATCCGCCATGGGTCTGCACCCAAATATAGTAGTGCTCCATCCACTGGGATAGTTGACTCACTCCAAGTCGAGTCGGTCAAGCAGTCGTTAGGTCTCAGCCAGTTACACGGTCTCTGTACTCCGTACGCTCGTCTCCGGGAGGGTCCGCTCCACGAGCTACAGGTCGATACTCCAAGTATCACAAAGTCCCATGGAGAAGTATCTAAAAGGACCACCTTGTCATAGGGGTCTCAATGCAATAGACGGCACGTCAATCGGGCGCCCGGTCTGTGAGTTATTAGCCTTTTCATCCCAGGGGCCCGATTGGTTTCGTGTACGAACCAAGCCGACCGTATCTCAACTGTACCCCAAACTCTCATAGGGTAAACTCATAGGGACCGTTTCTCAATGTGATCACCAATGCCGCTGACGGTTCGTCAATCGGACGTCCAGTCTGGAAGTTATCGGCTTTTCCGTTCCAGGGGCCCGGTTGGATTTCGGGTACAATCCAACCTGGCCATACTCCAACTGTGTCCAAACCTCGAGCAGAGTAATCCAAGAGTTTTTTCTCATCAAGAGAAATCCAACAAAGTCGACGGTACGTCAATCGGACGTCTGGAGCTCAAGTTATAGGCGTTTCCGCTCCGTGGGCCCGGTTGGTTTTGGGTTCGAACCAACCCGGCCATACCCAAAGTTCTCCAAAACCTTAAGTGTAATATACCAAAACGACCGTCTCGATCCAAGGATCTCTACGCAAATGACAGTGTGTCGATCGGAGGTCTGTAGCCCAAGATATGGGCAAAAGACCGGAAGTGATCCGCTAATGGGGGGTCTGGGCCCGGTCCGACCCGGCACAACCCCCCCTGGGTCGGCCCGAAACAGATCGACCCAACCTGAGTCCAGGTCCGACTGGGTGCGCGGCCCGGCCCGACTGGGCGCGGCCCGGCCAGGTGGTACGCTGGCTCGGCCAGCAAGCCGAGCGGGGGACGCGGTCCCCCGCGGCCCTTTGCACTCCGCGGACACGGTGAGCGCCGCGTCCTGCT
Source organism: Viscum album (assembly GCA_963277665.1). Lineage (NCBI taxonomy): Eukaryota > Viridiplantae > Streptophyta > Magnoliopsida > Santalales > Viscaceae > Viscum > Viscum album. The sequence continues at coordinate 874,952,332 of OY728153.1, read as the reverse complement.
CCCCCGGATCCCGCGCAGCCACGGGATCCAGCCACCTACCGCCGTGGCTTCAGCCGCGGTGGTTCCTCCTGGCGGCACGTCGGGGCACCGCCACCTCCAGGTAGTCGGACGGTGTCGGCCGCCGGTGATGTCTGCGGGCCACCGGAGTTGCTCCGGTGGTCCGTTTTCAATTCCGTCTGCGCCGGTGTTCATCTCAGGTCCCGTACTTTACTGCAAAGGCCTCAAAACACTGTTACGGTCCTGTTCCATCATCGTCGTCAATTCGCGCACCAACAACAATCTGCGGAGGGTTTTCGGGCCGTGTTTGTTCGGCCCGTGCCCTCCGAGTTAGGCGTTATCAAAAGGCAAGATTTAAAACACATGCTTTTAATATCGACGAGGGTATAATTTATTCAAGTATAAATTATACTAGCATCAAACTAATAAAAGATTTAGCATGTGAGATTAAAACACTCGAAGTGTATTAAACATAAAATTCCCTACGTTTTTCCCTGATCTCAAAAATTCCCAACCCGCAACATACTCTTTCGCGGATCAACTTAATATTGAGTTGATCCATGTTCTTTGTTTTAGAAAGAAACAAACATAGGTTTAATAACATTCACGAATTAATCCCCTACCTTGTGTCATTTGTCGTTCGTCGGATTTGACGCAAGGAAGATGCCCGAGTCAGAGTAGTTCGTTGCGCCCGCACCACACTACCGATCCCTTCTCGTATGTCGGTGTCTCGTCAGAGAAGATGGAACCTCGGTATTCTTCAATGATGGGACGCCGTTCTTCGTGGAATGAGGATGTTCTTTGTTAAGATGGATGATCATTCTTCACGGAGGAAGAAAGCTCTCCCAAAATATTTTCCCAAAAACAAATATCTCAAAAAGCCTCATTCTTTTAAAAGATCTCCATGCCATTCAAAAAGTCAAGAGGTGTGACAAGGATAATTAATAAGGTCATTAAATTCCCTTTTTGGCTCATTAAGTTTGGGAGGTGGAGAGGCTCCTCTTTAAGAAGGGAAGTTTCCAAGAAATTAACAAAAGAGGATTTTAGAGGTCAAGGGGAGTTATGGGAGGTGAGGGGTTAAGGGTCTGTGTGGGTCCCACTACACTAACCCTCCCATTGAAAGTTGGGTGGGGTGTGGCCCCACCTCTAACTTCTCTATGGAGAATTTATCTTCCACGTAAAATAAATTGTAACACTACAATTTATTTAAGACTTATCGAATCCCCAAAAAAAATTAACCACCCCATGCGACAAAATGTAACTGCACTTAAGATCCCCTTAAGCAATTTCCAGCGTTGCGAGTTCATCGGTGCCCTCAAATTTCAATTCCGAGCACCGGTTCAAAAGATATAAAAACCCACTCGTTTGTTCACTGAACGTACCCGAGCTAAACTTTGGAAATTGATTTCGGGCACACCGGGTCTCAGAATCAGGTTCCATCAGAAGCCACAGACTCATAAAATTCCAAAGAAATTAAGAAAAAAAAATCCTTGAAATTTCAAGGACTTTACATAAAGTGATAAATATTCTTTAATAATAATGAAATGAAATGAATTTGTAAGGTGATTGACTACAACCCAAATGGAATTATGGCCTTTAGATGTCTTGGGGAGTCGTATGAAGAAATCCATGGGGATATTTTCCCATTTCAATACTATTATGGGTAATGGTTGTATCATCCTCTTAGAATTCTATCATTCAGGATTAACTTTCTAGCATACCAAGCATCAAGATATGTGTTTTGTGATATCCTTCTTCATGTTATCTCACTATAAATTTTTCTTTAGATATCTATACATCTTCGTGTTGAAGTTAGTGTCATATGACCAATTTTTTTACTTTTATTACATGTATATTCAATGTATTGAATATTAATTAAACATATTATTACATATTGTTCATTGTTAAACTTTTCTTTAATGTAATAATGTCCTAGAGTATTTGACACATTGATAAGGTCATAGCAGTTCCCCACTATGATGAGCACCTTGAACTACTATGAAAATATTCTTAATATAGTTTTATGGTTACATAACATACTATTATGGGACACATAGTATTTAGACTGTTAGGTGTGAGTACTCATAAGTGAGTGAGGCTTCTTCTCATAAAGTTCACACTTACTACTCTATAATATAGGAGATTGTGAGAACAGACCCGCCAGTAAGAATTCTACATGTTTTGGTGTCATCAGATATTTCTATCTATGAGTGTGTATAATAGTCCTTAGACTTTAACATTATCATTAATTCATTTCATTACTCACACATTTATATCTTTTGATGAAAATGGTGACAACATATGTTCGTGGTGAGGTAGGGTACATTGGGTGTATCATGATTGACATGTTATTAATGGATAAGTCAAGGAAGTATCTGTCCCTTACATCTTTATAGAAGTTGATATCATGACCCTTTGATTGGAATAAAATTGTTGCCCTAAATTCCACATCCATGGTGTAATGACGTGTTTATTACAGAAAGTCAAATAAAGACATATCAAGCATATAGGTTGGTGACACATATGTGAAATCTACTTGATGAGATATTGTGATAAAGGGATTATATTACACAGTGAGCATTCATATGTGGTTTTCATCATTGTGAAATTAATTTCTTTCTCTTGGGTGTCTTGACCCATTTCTAGTGAGTGATCTTAGACCTTAGGCAAGCCGCCTAATGCCAATGAGAAATAATCCTAGAGGGTCACTCACTAAGTGTTTTCATTGATCTTGGTTAAATTATATTTTAATTTAATTAATAGAATAAATATTATTCTCAAGACTAGGGAATAATTTTATTCATGTTTTATTGATCACATAAATTAAAGAAATATTTATTCACCAGATTGTGAATAAAATATATTTAATTTAATAAATATTTAATAAATATTTATTTATTGGTTTGTGAATAAAATATTTACTTAAGAGAATAAAATATTTATTTAAGAGAATAAAATATTTTATTCGAGTATTCAATAAATGCTAGAGGAGTTTGAATGGATCAAGACCTAGTCTTGTGAAAAATATTAATTAAGAAGTTAGTAAAATAATACTTGTTATTATGCAAGTTAGCACATACCACAAAATAATATTATTATTATTTTATTATGTTACATGGGGTTTATTAAAGGTTATTATATTATTTAATGGCTGAAATGCATTAAATAATTATTTTAAACTAAATCCTAGCTCGATAAATGGACGGTTATGTCTATTGTGTAGAGTATTGATCAGTGCAATTGATAATAGAGAATTGTTACGCACAACGAATTCTCTATTAACTCATTTCCTCCTTCTCTATGCCTCTCAAGAATGATAAACACAAGTGATATTCCTTCAAGGCCGAAGGATGAGCGATCAACACAAATACTACTAGACAATCGATTCACCACACTAGCACCTAGAGATCGATAGGCATTTCTTGGAGATCAAAGGAGCACATGTGGATTATCGCTAGAGGGATTCTATCCTTGGATCCCCACTGCGTAACAAATTTAATTTGAAAGGGTCATTTTTGGATGATCAACATGATCAATGAAGAAAGGTTCCTAAGCCAAGGTATTCATTTATTCAGATATTAAATAAATAAATGATAAATTTGATAGGCAAGAGCCTCAATCATGATTTCAGGAAAGGATAATTAAAAGAAATTTTAATATATCACCCGCCACCACACGCTTTTGATGCACCCGGAACCAATAAGTGGTATCATAAGGGTCACGTTTAAATTTATAATTATTTATTTGATTTTTTATTTATGGACAATTGTGGTTAAATTTTCATTTCATGTTATTCATTCTTTAATTTTATTTAAATTAACAAGATTTGACATATTAATCATGATTCGTTCATTATTTAATTTTCTTAAAGGTTTAAGAATAGAAGAAGAATGATTGGAGATGCCATTGGGAAATTGCCATTTTTTTACCAGTAAGATAGGGTTACACGACATGTACTCGGAAGTGCACATTGTGTACCATAGTGCACTACATCTAGATGCGTCGAGGCATACATGGTGCACCACTTAGTAATTACACGTGTTGACCGGCCAACCAAGAACACGATTGCGGATTGCACGGTGTGTATTGAGGTACACGTCGTGTAGTCTACATGGGTTAGCGGTGTAAATCGCGCAATCTGTGTGGTCATTATACATGGTCAAAACCACATGAGACTAAAAACTTGGAGCATTGATGATATAAACAGATTGCATGTGGTGTACACAGTGTCATTTTCATAAATTCATGAATTTAAAACACATGTTGAATACCCAGGCATGCATCTCAGACACACGAAAAGTGAAACACATGGCATGTAGCTGGTATTGAAACACCGTGTAGTCCAGCCAAGATACACACCACGAACCCAAGTGTGTACCCTGGATAAACAGCAACTGAGATACACGGCATGTAGATGGTTTGTACACACCGTGTATTCTCCCATTAAAGTAAAAAAATAAAAAAAATTGAAAATTGCATCATTAAAACCTTATTTTATTGATTTTCACACCAATGTATGTTTGGAAATTTAATAATGGTTTTAAATAATATCAAATACTTAATTAATTTATTATAATTAATATGTCATTATTGGTTCTGCCATTTATTTTCCATAAATTCCATAAATGATGGGTATCTCTAATTAAGTTCAGATGATCATTAAGATGAAAGGGAATTAATTAATTGATTCAAGTGTGTTCATCTTAATAATAAAGAATGAATAAAGAAATGGATTCTAGCCAGTTACTTTTGTGTATTCATTTCATGAATGACCATTCATAAGCTTGACCAAGACTTGTACATGGATTGGATGTTTTAATTTAATTTATTTCATGGGTTTAAAATTATTTATTATTAAATTAAATATGATGGTATATGTTTCACCCCTACCTCCATTATTATGTAGAACTTGTGTGTTCAATAATATTTATATATTCTCCTTTTAACTAATCCTTTGGTTCCCCTCACCTGCGTGTGAGTCATAAATACACGTAATTAATGGAGTATCCCAAGGCACGTAAAGGCAGTCCAAGACAAAACCACTATGATTTCAACTTAGGTGATACACTGGTGGATATGTGGAATATTGTAACTCTTGATAATACTGGAAATAAGAGTTATTTCCCCTAGGTCAAAGGTTTATTTAATGTTCATTCATTAAATCAACCATTAGATAAATCTCATGAATGGGTCATTTAATTATTTATTTATTTCTATCTATGAAATTATTTATTTTATGGATGCAAGGTCATGATCACATAAATAAATGAATTAATGTAAAAATATAGGAATTAATTAAATGAATTATACATAAATGTTTTATCCAACATGGTTATTTAATTAAGTAACATCTACTTAATATCAACAAGACATGTAAAGGATAAAAAAGATAAAAAAAAATATGCATAATTAATTAAAATCCCTCAATTAAATATTATGTCAGACTTGGACTTCCATTACTTGATTAAGAATGAAATACTTGAAACTAAGTATTTGACCAACCCTCATTGGGACACACACTTTTAATGTGCAGTTCTTATAAAGATTATGGGTTGACTTAACCATCTTACATCAAGATAAGTATCCCTTGTTGGACTTGATGTAACTTGGAGGCAAGTGTTGAGGAAATACAAGTTAGGATTTTAGGATAGGGGAGTCCACTCAACAGATCAAGAAGCTATAAGCCCATAATTGGAAAAGACCCTCCTACCTAAATACCTTTAAGTAGCATGACCAACCCTCATTGGGGTTATGCAAAGGGGCATATGGATCATTTCCACTAGAATGTCGTAACAACTAGAAATTTGAATTTAAATGGCGAGGGCTATTAGGACTAGATAAAATAGTGGGATATTTAATAAAAAGTAATAAAATCAAATTAATCTATTATTTCTCACATAATTTGTAATCAAGAAAAGTATAAATAATTTTCTCTTTTAATTGTAGAATAAAATGGAAAGATCATCACCCAAATTATCCGTACAATCAATATTGGATAAAGACAACCTCCTCACTAGTAGTAACTTCTAGAAGTGGTTTATATGCCTTTGGGTTATGTTATTCCATGAATGGAAATATTACGTGCTAGAATCCCCAATGCCTGGTCATCCTGCTAAATAGGTGAATGATGAAGAGTTCTTGTTCTGTGAAAACATTTGAGTGACACGATCAACATTCAATGTTTGGTGCTTTCGTCTATGTCTAGTGAACTCATGAAGTCTCATAAAAACATGGATGTGTATAGCATGCTTGAGCACCTCCATGGTCTTTACCAGGAGAGAGATAGACAATAACAATTAGAGATATCCAAGGTTCTCTTTCAGAGAAATCTTGGAGAGGGTTCCCCTATGAGACTCATGTAGTCAACCTCATTGGATATATTAAACTCCCCGAATAAATGGACACTGATCTCATTCTAGCATCACTCCCCCAGAGCTTCTTCGGCTTTGTTGTAAATTTTAATATGAACCACATTGAGAAGTCTTTGTCAGATTGTAACACCCCAAAATTTTATGAGATAGATTATTTGATGTCTTGTGTTGTATGTTACACCAAGATTAGATTGCGCTATACACAACACTATATTAGCTTTCAATATACACAATACTATTCTTGGCTTGTGTTGTACACAATTTCATGTTATTATGATAGAATTAATTTCACGCAACACTGAGTATAGATTTTGTTCAATGTATAAATGAACTAAGTTTGGATTATGTTATACGCAACACCAAAGGAATATTTCACTACACGCAACACTAACTTGGATTTCATTACACGCAAGACCGACCTTCCTTGATAGCTTGCATTGTACACGTTACAAAGTTTCACTAAACAATGATATATTATTAAAATATTATTATTTAATGGGATATAAACTAGCCGTTATGAATAGTATTAACCAAAATTTTAATTTTATAACATTATAATTCATCTTACACATTTTATAGAACATGGTATGATAAAAAAAAATTTCAGATAAAATAAGTATATTTCAAAAAATGCAATTTTGCCACCTTTTGATGGCATAAACATTTTAAATCTAGTTTTGACACATTTATAAGTTTAATTTGATAAAATAAACTTCTTCTTTAGAATAAATATATAAAAAATTACTTTGGATAAATTTTTGATATTTTTATGATATTGATGAATAGTAAAAATATGCTAAATTTTAATTAAAAACAACTTTTTTCTTCAAGATAATTTATAGAGTTAAATTATAATATTGAATTGTTTTAAAGTATAAATAGAATATATTTTTATATTTTAAGACAATTTAAGTCATTTTCATTTATTTTACATTGAATTCATATGTAACAACATTTCAATCTTTTGCAATGTTTTAAACAAAAACCCATTTTTTCGACAAAGGGATTAATTTTAAATTAATTACTGAAACTTTTTTATTTTGAATCTATAAAAATGTATTCTATATTTGGAATCATAAGGTTAAAATTATTTAAATAGGTACTTTTTATTTTTGGACATTATGAATAGTAACTTCAATAATTATTTTATTTACTATGGTTAAAGGGTAAATCTAGTAAATAAGGGTAAAAAATAATATTATAATAATATTAAATTAACCTAACACATGTCCTAATCATATTGGACAAGATATTTCTGACCATGGGAATCCTTGGGTCGATTTTGGGACCCCATACATTCACTTGGATGTGAAAATGGCACTTTATAAGAATTAATTTAAAGTAAAGATAATTATAACCTAAACATATATCTTATACTAAATCGATTTTAATATAGGTTTATATAACTTATATCTATGTCTATAAATGGTCATTAGAAATATAAAAATATTTCCTAAATCATGGTATTTTATTCATAATTTTTAGACATTAGATAAATATATTTATTTATGACACAATTATGATATAGTGATTACCTCACTAATAAAAGATTCAAATTAATGAATTTATAAATATTAAAATAAATTTAATTTTAACATTTTTATGCCATCCAATAATTTTATGGATGACATTGACATACTAGGGATGATTTTAAGACTTTGGTTCGAAGGAATCAGTTTTTTATGAATTTTTTTAAAGTCAAATATTAATAGTGTTCAAAATTGACATAATTCATAACTTAAAACATAAAATAGTTTATTAAATGATATTAAATTTCTAAAAATCCAAGATTTGGACAAATAGTTTTATATAAGTAAAAATATGTCATAAATAACATTTTTTGGGGTCATTTTACATGATATGGTAATTACATTAACCCATAATGTGTAAATAACATGATATCACGGTAAGATTAAAAAGGGTAAAATTAGGGTTAAACAAAAAAGATAAGGATAAAAAACATTACAAACTTGTCAAAAAATTATTGTATAATGTTTATTCAAACCAAAATCATCTTATCTTTGAATTAAATAATTTTTGGACCATTTTAAGTCGAAATTGAATTTATAATAAATTAATATTTTAGGACTTTTCTAAAGTTCCCCTCTCCTCTCTTATAAAAAGGAAACCTCCTCCCTCTCCTCTTCACTCTATTTTAATCCTTCAAGATCGGCCAATCCCTACACATTTCTCTTATCAACTTCCCTAGTTACATTCTAGAGGTGATGGTCTTCTCAAAAGACCAACTCTAGTTCCCTAAGAAGAAATTTAAAAGAGGCACATTGAGGAAGAGGTAATCTCTTCTACCGATTATTTCAAATTTATTTCTTCTTATACTTATTCTTATTTAGTTGTTTCATTGTAAAGTAATAACATAAATATCACTTATATACTGATATGTCATTATAAATATGAAACAACCCTATTTCACCTTCTATCCATCCTACAAAAAATGAAATCACCGCACGTGCGTACGTACGAGTTACCGTCTTCACGCCGTGGTGTAATATGTTTTTCACCACCACCTTACTTGGATGGGTATAATGGTAGAAATAATAACTATATATGATTAATATAACATGATAATAATTCTGAGATACTATACACCATCCAATTCAATACCATCCAACAATTATTGGAATGATATCATCACCCGTGCGTACGTGCGCTTACCGTCTCCACGACGCGATGATATTCATTTTACACATTAACCATTCAAGAATGATTATAAAGTATATATAATAAATAATCATGAAATATATGACATAATAATTCTACTTAATTTATGTATGTATATATATATATATACTTCATTTACTTACTTCCATTCAATTTAATAAGGAAACAAAAACAACGTTTATGCATACGTACAACCTACCGTCTCAATGAACGGTGTATTCCATTACATCTATCTATTTATTATATATATTTATATACTGAATATATATGATATATAAATCATGTTTTACATTCTGGAAGTAAGTAAATCATGATCTATGTAATAATATTAAGAATAACAAGTCCAAACACGTACGATAAATAAAACGATTATTACCCAAAACGTTGCTTTAACATGGAATTAACAAATGAATGGGTAATATAAAGTTGTAAGTGAATCATATATGATATCATAAATATTATTATGGTTCTATTACAAGTTAATAATATGTTTAAACCCACTATACAGGAGTTTTGAATACATATGGAATAAATTGGACCTAAGGTAAGGGATAATTTTTCAATCTCATTTTTATCTGAGATTGCTTATACGTAAGTATTTACTAGGGTTATATTTATCATCCATGTTCTTGATTTTTTTAAAATGTTTTTATAAAATGTTTAATATTCTTATATGTATTTTTAAAGTCATTTTTAACCATTTTTGACTTTTACTACATGGTATGTAAGGAATCTTTCTTTTGTTTACCATACGAAGTACTTTTTTTTACTTTTCCAGCAAAAGTACGAGGAGAATGTTTTTGTTTAACTTATATGACATGAATGGATTTTTATGGTTTCATAACTCCTTATTTCCACAAATCTTCCTCTACATTATTTCAAGTTTATTTTCAAATAAATTATTTTCTTTTAAAATTGCGTGGTATTTTGAGAAAAGAAAATATTTTTGAAGAAGAAAGGATATTTTCCTCAAGAACTAGGTTCAAGTGTTTTATCAAAATTATTTTCCATCTAAGATGACATAGGGTTATGTTTATATCCCTATTATTACTTTTATTTGATTATGTTTATGATGGATTTTTTTATGAAGTCCATTTATCTTATATGGATTATGTTATGATGTCATGATGTTTAAGAATCCCATTTTATTTTATGGGTTATGTTATGATGAATGATTTATGTTTTGTGGCACATGTAATAATGATTTCATTATGAGATGGGTGGGACCTATATCTCCCTCCAATTCATTGGGTAAAGATTTATATCTCATGATATAGACAAGATTAGAACGACAGATAAATCCGGTTCAGTAATACATGTCCGGAATGGTAAGTAAACCCAGTTCAATAATGGACTTTGTCCACTATGATGGTCTTGGCAGCAATACCTTGGCTACTATGGAAATCATGTTATGTGCTTAATGGTTTTCCACAATTCCATGTTTTATTCCCATGCTATTTTATCATGATTAATGTTCCTTTATGATCAATTCCTTACGTACTACCAAGATTTATTTCATAACTCAATATTTTGATGTTTAAACTTTATGTTCATGTTTTTACGTTAAAATGTTTATAGTTTGTTTTATGTTCTCCATTTTTACCCTTACTGATCATTTTACCTCACACTTTTTATGTTTTCTTTTCTCTAGGATATAAAGAAAGGTTTTTGGTAGGAAAACAAAAGGGGAAGATCTTTATGGGAGATGTTGAAGGTTTTTCACCATGATTAAAAGATTATGTTCTGAGTTTCTAAAGACACTAAAATAATACGATATTTGGGCATCTGTTTTTGTCATGTATTAAGTATTTCGAAAAAGTAATGTAATGTACATGTACATCAAGCTTGGGTATGTATAGTTGGTATCAGATAAAAGGTTTAGTTAACCTTTGGAAACTAGGATGTGAAAACTTTAGTGAGATCCCTAGAGATATTTCTAAGGTATGTTTAGGGATGTCCCAAAGGGTAAGTCTAACTATAGGTTACAGTCCTAGAATTATGGTAATGATCATGAATAACCTAGGATTAAACCTAAGATGATAGATATTGAAAATACTCCCTCTTTATTATGTTGTTTTCAAAGTATGATTTTTTCCACTCACACTATTCTTTTTGGGTTTTAGACAATGGATGGAACCCAAAGGAACCACGTTAATGCTGGATGTGATGGGAAATGAAATGATTGTCCTCCTCAATAACCAAACATTATGGGATCTCAAATAAAGAATCTTGTTTCTATGAACCCAAATCCTACTAGGATTCCAAATGACCAAAGGTGGTAACAACGTTCTCTTGAATCTTTCTTAAGGAAATATCCACCTTATTTTAGTGGAACAACCAATCCACTAGTTGCAAAGAAATGGATTTGTACTATTGAAAAGATATTTTTCATTCTCCATTGTTCATAACATGAAAAGGTTAAGTTGGGAACTTATTGATTTGAAGGTATAGAGAATATATGGTGGAACTTTATCAAGAATATGAGGCAATAAGATAAAATTGACGCCATGGATTGGGATAAGTTCAAGAACTTATTTTTCAGTATGTACCTTCCTTGCATTCTTCTTACAAAAAGGGAGATTGTAGTTTCTCATCTATATCATGGTTATGATAAGAAAAGAAGGATGGAATTCAAAGGAAACTATAAAAATTATAGAGGAAAGAAGATTAGATTTTATTTATGCTCAAAGTGTGGAAGGACACATGGAGGAAATTGTCTTAAGGGGACTGATAAATGTTTTAAGTGTTGGAAAGAAGGTCATCGAGCATTTTACTGCCAAAGTAATAGGAATAAACAAAAAGCTCCAAAGAGTGCACCTCCCACAAATCAGGGTTACAAGTGCAAGGAAATGAGGCATTATGCTAACCAATGCCCAAATCCAAGGGTTATGGATGATTATGGACATTAAAAACCTCTTAAGGCCAAAGAAAAAGGAAAATCACATGCGAACACTATTGGTGATGTTGAGTATCACAACAAAGTGGTGGAATGATTAAGTGTTTATGTAATGGGATTCCAAAATAGTGTTGTGTAATCTCATTTATAGTATTATGGAATATTGGAATATATATGTATTGGTCCATTTTGGTTTTCCATAAGTATATGGTACCGATAACCATGAAAAGTGATTGAAATATTTTTGGAAAGCACATGATATGTGCATAATGAAGAGATAAGGAGATAATGAGATGTTTTTAATGAGCTCGTGAATGATATAAGGACAAAGTGATATCATGGTTTGAGTATATAGAATTTTTGGGAATTTGGTATGTGGAAAGAGTTAAATTTTGATAGTATTCATGTTTTCACTAAGGTTTTATGATAATTCAAGTTTCAAGAGAATACATGATTAAGGTATTTAGATGTTTGTAATGTGACAACCAAGAACTGCCAAATGAGATATGAGAGACAAATGTTAAGTCAATTTAGTTCACCTCCTTATAAAGTTTTCTATTTTCAGTTTTTGGAAGGACTGTAATGTTATCCATTTATGGATAGTATAATTTATATTCTGGTTGAAGTTTGTTAGATTAATGTATTATATGACTATAGGTGGACTTATGCTTCTTTGATAAACTATCCTAACCTTTTTGTTGAGATATATGGAAAGACCTATCATTCTACCGCATGATCTACTAACACTTCAAGAATGAAAAATTCAACTTCATTTATTTAAATAAGAGTTGAAGTGTAAATTGTTCAGGGAACGATCAACGGTACTGAAATCAAGTAAGTATTTACTTATAATGAAAAAATTATTCAACTTTAGGAAAAGGATCTTGAAAACCAAAAATGTTATCCTAGTATTTTCTTATTCGATGAATCAGATGGTCCCTTAAATCATCATAGATTTATGGATTTCTGGTAGTTAACTTTCTCCAAACCTTATTCTCAATCACTATCCATTAGAACTTGATGGTTAGATTTCTCTTTTATATCCATGTTTTTCCTTCCCACTTATGTTCTCCTATGTGGAAACCCAGTGATGAGTTTGGGTAACTGTTATGTTTCTAACATTCCTTTCTAAAATTAAGTTTTAGTATTCCTTTTTACGATGTGGGTTTCTATGAAAGAAACTTTCCAGTAGAAAACCATTTATAACCCCGACGAATTTAGAGGGTGAAATTCATTTTAAGGGGGGTAGAATGTAACACCTCGAGATTTTATGAGATAGATTATTTGATGTATTATGTTGTACATTGAACCAAGATTAGATTTCACTATATGCAACAACATATTATCTTGCAGTATACGCAATATTATTCTTTCCTTCCTTGATAGCTTGCGTTGTACGTGATACTGAGTTTCACTAAACAATGATATATTATTAAAATATTATTATTTAATGGGATATAAACTACCCATTATGAATAGTATTGACCAAAATTTAAATTTTATAACATTATCATTCATCTTACACATTTTCTATAACATGGTATGAGAACAAAATCATTTTTTCAGATAAAATAAGTATTATTCAAAAAAATGCAGTTTTGCCGCCTTTTGATGGCACACCCATTTTAAATCTAGTTTTTGACACGTTTATAAGTTCAATTTGACAAAATAAAATTCTTCTTTGAAATAAATATATAAAAAATTACTTTGGATAAACATTTGATATTTTTCTGATAACTTTCTTATTTTGATGAATAGTAAAAATACGCTAAATTTTAATTAAAAAAAATTCATCGAGATAATTTATATATTTAAATTATAATATTTAATGGTTTTAAAGTATAAATATAATATATTTTTATATTTTAATACAATTTAAGTCATTTTCATTAATTTTACATTGAATTCATATGTAAAAACATTTCAATCTTTTGCAATGTTTTAAACAAAAACCCATTTTTTTACAACGGGATTAATTTTAAATTAATTACTGAAACTTCTGTGTTTTGAATCTAGAAAAATGAATTCCATATTTGAAATCATAAGGTTAAAATTGTGTAAATAGGTACTTTTTATTTTTGTACATTATGAATAGTAACTACAGTAATTATTTTATTTACCATGGTTAAAGGATAAATCTGGTAAATAAGGGTAAAAATAATAATATAATAATATTAAATTACCCTAACACATGTCCTAATCCTATTGGATGATATATTTCAGACCATGGGAATCCTTGGGTCGATTTTGGGACCCCATATATTCACTTGGATGTGAAAATGGCACTTTATAAGAATTAATTTAAAGTAAAGATAATTATAACCTAAACATATATCTTTTACTAAATCAATTTCAATATAGGGTTATATAAATGATCTCTATGTTTATAAATATTCATTAGAAATATAAAAATATTTCCTACATCGTGGTATTTTATTCATAATTTTTATACATTAGATAAATATATTTAGTTATGACAGAAGTATGATGTAGTGATTACCTCACTAATGAAATATTCAAATAAATGAATTTATAAATATTAAAATAAATTTAATTTTAACATTTTTATGTCATACAAGAATTTTATGGATGACATTGAAATACTAGGGATGATTTTAAGCCTTTGGTTCAAAGGAATCAGTTTTTTATTAATTTTTTAAAGTCAAATATGAATAGTGTCCAAAATTGACACAATTCATAACTTAAAACATAAAATAGTTTATTAAATGATATTAAATTCCTAAAAATACAAGATTCGGTAAAATAGTTAATATAAGTAAAAATATTTCATAAATAACTTTTTTGGGTCATTTGACATGATATGGTAATTAAAGTAACCCACAATGTGTAAATAACATGATATCACGGTAAGATTAAAAAAGGAAAAATTAGGGTTAAACCAAAAAAATGAGGATAAAAAAATATTCCAAACTTATAAAAAAAATTAATGGATAATGGTTATTCGAACCAAAATAATATTATCTTTGAATTAGATAAGTTTTGGTCCATTTTAAGTCGAAATTGAATTTATAATATATTAATATTTTAGGACTTTCCTAAAGTGCCCCTCTCCTCTCTTATAAAAAGGGCACATCCTCCCTCTCCTATTCACTCTATTTTAAGCCTTAAAGCTTGGACAAACCCTGCCCATTTCTCTTCTCAATTTCTCTAGTTACATTCTATAGGTGCCGGTCTTCTCAAAATACCAACTCTAGTGCCCTAAGAGGAAATTTAAAAGAGGCACATCGAGGAAGAGTTAATCTCTTCTACTGATTCTTTCAAATTTATTTCTTCTTCTACTTCCTTTTCTTTAGTTGTTTAATTATAAATTAATAACATTAATATCACTAATATACTTATATATTATTATAAATATGAAACAACCCTATTTCACCTTCTATCCACCCTACGAAAAATGAAATCACCACACGTGCGTACGTACGGCTTACCATATCCACACCGTGATATAATATGTTTTTTACCACCACCTTACTTGGATGGGTATAATGGTGGAAAAAATAACTATGTATGATTAATATAATATGATAATAATTCTGAGATATTATACACCATCCACTTCAATACCATTCAACAATTATGGGAATGATATCATCGCTCGTGCATACATACGGCTTTCCATCTCCACGACGCGATAAGATTTATTTTCCACATTAACCATTCAAGAATGATTATAAGGTATATATAATAAATAATCATGAAATATATTAAATAATAATGTTACTATATTTATGTATATATATATATATATTCCATTTACTTACTTCCATTCAATTTAATAAGGAAACGAAAACAACATTCATGCGTACGTACGACATACCATCTCAATGAACGGTGTATTCCATTCCATCTATCGATATATTATATATATTTATATACTGAATATATACAATATATTAATCATGTTTTACATTTTGGAAGTAAGTAAATCATGATCTATGTAATAATATCAATAATAACAAGTCCAAACACGTATGATAAATAAAAGGATTATTATCCAAAATGTTGCTTTAACATGGAATTGACAAGTGAATAGGTAATATAAAGTCGTAAGTGAATCATATATGATATCATAAATATTATTATGGTTATGTTACAAGTTAAAAATATGTTTAAACCCACTATATAGGATTTTTGGACACATACAAAAGAAATTGGACCTAAGGTAAGGGATAATTTTGCAATTTCATTTTTATATGAGATTGCTTATACGTAAGTATTTACTGGGGTTATATTTATCATCCATGTCCATGTTTTCTAAAAAAAATTTCTAAAATTTTTACTATTATTCCATGTATGGTTAAAGTCATTTTAACCATTTTTTACTTTTACTACATGGTATGTAAGGAATATTTCTTTTGTTTACCATACAAGGTACTTTTTTTAACTTTTACAGCAAAAGTACGAGGAGAATGTTTTTGTTTAACTTATACAGCATGAATAGATTTTTACAGTTTCATAATGCCTTATTTCCATGAATCTTCATCTATATTATTTCAAGTTTATTTTCAACTAAATTATTTTCTTTTAAAATTGCACGACATTTTGAGAAAAGAAAACGTTTTTGAAGAAGAAAGGATATTTTCCTCAAGAACTAAGTTCAAGTGTTTTATCAAAATTATTTTCCATATAGGGTGACCTAGGGTTATGTTTCTATCCCTATTATTACTTTTATTTGATTATTTTTATGATGGAATTGTTTTTATGAAGTCCATTTATCTTATATGGATTATGTTATGATGGCATGATGTTTAATAATCCCATTTTATTTCAATGGTTATGCTATACTGAATGATTTATGTTTTGTAGAACATGTAAGAATGATTTCATTATGATATGGGTGGGACCTATATCTCCCTCAAATTCATTGGGTAAATATTTATATCTCATGAGATAGAAATTACTGGAATGGTAGGTAAATATGGTTCATTAATACATGGCCGGAACGATAAGTAAACTCAGTTCAGTAATGGAATTTGTCCACTATGATGGTCTTGGCAGTAATGTCTTGGCTACTATGGAAATCATGTTATGTGCTTAATAGTTTTCCACAATTCCATGTTTTATTCACATTCTATTTTATCATGATTAATGTTACTTTATGATCAATCTCTTACGTACTACCAGGATTTATTTCATGACTCAAGATTTTGATGTTTAAACTTTATGTTCATGTTTTTACGTTCAAATGTTTATGGTTTGTTTTATGTTCTCCATTTTTACCCTTACTGAGCATTTGAGCTCATCCTTTTTATGTTTTCTTTCCCCCAAGATATAAAGAAAGGTTTTAGGTAGGAAAACAAAAGGGGAAGATCTTTATGGGAGATGTTGAAGATCTTTCACCATGATTAAAAGATTATGTTCCAAGTTTCCAAATACACTAAACTAATACGGCCTTTGGGCATATATTTTTTTCATGTATTAAATATTTCAAAAAAGAAATGTAATGTCCATGTACGTCAATCTTGGTTATCTACACATATCTTCTTACTCTCTTTCACCAAGTAGATAAGGATATGAAGTGTGAAAGTCATTTCATCCTTATGGTGAAAAAATGGAAAGGGAATACGAAGAACTTTAAGCCCAAAGATTCTTCACTCCCTTCTAAGAAAAATAATATCAAGGGGAAATCAAGGGAACATGATGTTGTCTATTTTTCATGTGGTAATAAGGGCCACTAGAATAAAAAATTCACTCATCCAAAGAAGCAAGGGGAAGCTTCATGTGCATTTGTTATCGAGTGCAATTTATTTGTTTCTATAAATTAGGTATTAGATACAGGTTGTGGTGATCACATATGTATTCAAATACATAAACCAAGTAGATTCATAAAGATTGACCGAGGAGAGGTAGATCTACGAGCTACCAAAAGAGATAAACTTTTTGTTGTATCTATCGATGACTACCACCTCACATTACTAACTGGGATGAACTTGGTTTTAAAGGTTTGTTATTATGTTCATTCAGTTACCAAAAACATTTTATCAAGATCCATACTAGATATAGATGGTTTTATTTTCAATTTTGGAAATAAATTTTGTTTCTTTTATAAAGATAGCATTTTTTATGGTAAGGAACAATTAAATAACAGTATTTATGTGCTGGACTACACAAATCAAGTAATGGAAATTGATAACGAAACAACCTCACATGACTCATACTGCACCCAACTTTGGCATCACCATCTAGGTCATTTAAATGAAAATATTTTGACTAAACTACATCAAGATGGATATTTAGATTCTATTAAACTAAAACAACTTGGTGTATGTCATGCATGTTTACAAGGTAAAATGTCCAAAGCCCCATTTAGTGAGAAAGGTGAAAGGGCTAAAGAGCTTCTTGAATTAGTTCATACCGATGTGTGTGGACCATTTCCTATTGAATAAATGGGTGGGGTACTCATACTTCATAACTTTTACTGATGATTTTAGTAGATATCGATATGTATACTTAATGAGGTATAAATCATATTCTTTTAATAAATTGAAGAAATGCAAGAGTGAAGTTGAGAACCATCTTAGTAAGATGATCAAGAAATTCCACTCAGACCGTGGTGGAGAATATCTTAATCAATACTTCATTGATTATTTACAGGAATTAGGGATACTATCTCAAATCACTCCTCCTTATATGTCTCAGTGGAATAGTGTAAGTGAAAGGAGAAACTATACCATGTTGGACATGGTGAGATCAATGATGAGTCATGTGAGTCTTCGATTATCCTTTTGGGGATATGTGTTACAAATATTAGTACAAATACTAAACCAAGTTCCAACTAAAGTGGTAGATAGTATACCATACCAATTATGGAATGGAAAGAAACTCATGTTGTCATACTTAAACATGTGGGGTTGTGAAGTATTTTTTAAGGCCTCTTCAGGTAATAAAATTTCACCCCAATGCACAAAGTGTACCTTTATAGGATATCCCAAAGAAATAATAGGATATTACCAATACGACCCCTCTGAAAAAAAGGTTATAGTGAAAAGACACTCCATATTCCTTGAGAGGGATCACATATCTAAAAGAGACAGTGGGAGTGAGATAGAATTCAATGAAGTTGAGGATCAAGGTACACAAGAGTTGGTACAGGAATAGATTCCACAAAGCCTCGTGGAAGAAGAAACTGTTTTGGAGACACAAGTACTACATAGGAGTACAAGAAAGGTTAGAGAACTAGAATGTTATGGTTTTTTAGTCACTGAGGATGGTGACTCATTATTAGTTGATAATAATGATCTTCTAACCTATAAGGAATTAGTAAGTGGAATATATGTTTCTAAGTGTCAAGAATCCATAAATTCTAAAATGGATTCCATGTACCAAAACCAAGTCTATATTTTGATAGATTCTTCCATGAATGTAAATCTTGTTGGTTGAAAATGGGTATTCAAGAAGAAACTAGACATGGAAGGACAAGTCAGTACCTATAAGGCTTGACTGGTTGCAAAAGGTTTTAAACAGAGTCAATGCATTGATTGTGATGAAACCTTTTCACTAGTTATAATTTTGAAATCAATTATAATTTTAGATGCCATTGCGGATTACCGTGACTATGAGATTTGGAAAATGGATGTCAAAACTGCCTTCCTTAACAGGAACCTTCAGGATGATGTCTATATGACATAACTTGAAGGGTTTGTGACTCTAAAGGATTCCAATAAGACATGAAAATTGAAAAAATCCATTTATGAATTAAATTAAGCATCTCGGTCATGGAACATTTATTTTGATGAATCCATAACAGAATTTGGTTTCATAAAGAATGAGTGTGAGCCTTGTATCTACAAATGGTTTAGTGGGAGTGTTTTTTTCTTAATATTATATGTTGATGACATATTACTCATTGGAAATGAAATACCAATCTTATAGTTTGTTAAGGCATGGTTGAATAAATATTTCCCTATGAAGGAATTGGGTGAGGTAGTATATATTTTTGGGATCAAGATCCATCATGATAGATCCAAGAGGTTTCTCAACCTAATTCAAAGTACATACATTGAAAATATACTGAAGAGATTCAGTATGGAATAATCCAAGAGGGGATTATTTCTAACATCACATGGCATTCATATTCAAGAAAAATGTGTCCTCAGACACATGAGGAAAGAAATAGAATGGAAAGGATTACATACACATTAATGATTAGGTCAGTCATATATGTTATGTTATGTACTAGGATAGATGTTGCATATGCATTAAGTGTGGTATGAAGATATTGAGTTGATCCAGGTGACTGCCATTGGATGGCAATCAAGAATATCCTTAAGTATTTGAGGCATACTAAGGATATTTTCATAGTTTATGAAGGAGACAAGGAACTAGTCATCAGAGGATATGTGTATGCTAGTTTCCAAACTGATCAAGATGACATGAAGTCACAAACGGGATACATCTTCACTTTGAATGAAGGTTTTGTGAGATGGAAGATCTCAAAGAAGGTTGTGATTATAGATTCTATAATAGATTATAAGTATATTATGGATTTTGAGGTAGCTAAAGAAGAAGTATGGATGCATAACTTCATCCAAGATCTTGGCATGGTACCTAGCAATAAAGATCTGATCACACTCTACTGTGATAACACCATGGTGGTGGCTCTTGCAAAAGAGTCAAGGTCACATCGGTGGATGAAGAACATGATTCGAAAGAATTGTATCTTGAGGGATTTTTCTCAGAGAGGTGAGGTTGTAGTGAGTAGTACTTCTAAGGAAGACAACATAGATGACCCCTTGACTAAAGCATTGACTCATCAGAAACATGATTATCATGTGATATCTAGCGGACTGAAAGTCATAGGAAGTTGGCTCTAGTCCAAGTGAGAGTTTGTTGGAATTGGTATCCTAGGAAAAATTATTTATACTTTTATTACATGTATATTTGATGTATTGAATATTAATTAAACATCTTATTAGATATTGTTCATTTTTCTGCATGGCTTTAATGTAATAATGTCCTAGATTATTTGTCACATTGATAAGGTCATAACAGTTCCCCGCTATGATGAGAACATTGAAGTTCTATGAAAATATTCTTAATATAGTTATACAGTTGGATAATGTACTATGATGGGATACATAGTATTTAGATCATCATGTGTGAATACTCATAAGTGGATGAGACTTCTTTTCATGAAGTTTGCACTTGGTAATTTCCAAGACGAGAGATTATAATAACAAACCCAATAGTAGGAATTTCATATGTTTTGGTGTCATCATATATTCCTATATGTGGGCATGTGTAATGGTTCTTAGACTTTAATATTATCATTAATTCATGTCATGACTCACATACTTAGATTTTCTGATGAAAATCGTGACGAGAACACTACCTTTAAAAAAACTTGTTATTATTCAAGTTTGTGTGTGCCACAAAATAATATTATTATTATTTTATTATATGGAATGGGGTTTATTAAAGGTTATTATATTATTTAATGGTCAACATGCATTAAATAATTATTTTAATCTAAACCCTGCCTCTATAAATAGACGGTTATATTTATTATGTGGAGTATCGATCAGTGTAATTCAGAATAGAGAATTGTTATGCACAA
This sequence comes from Viscum album, assembly GCA_963277665.1. Taxonomy (NCBI): domain Eukaryota; kingdom Viridiplantae; phylum Streptophyta; class Magnoliopsida; order Santalales; family Viscaceae; genus Viscum; species Viscum album. Next base: position 874,930,812 of record OY728153.1, on the reverse strand, counting down.
TGAATTCTTTCCTGAATCCTTCGCTCCTTCTCTATCCCTCTCAAGAATAAGAAATACAAGATAGATTCATTCAAAACCAAAGGACTAGTGATCGACAAAAACAACACAAGATAATCAATTCACTGTGCTAGAAACTGAAGATCAATTGGTGTTTCATGAAGATCAAAGGAGCATGTGTGGATCACCGCTAGAGGGATTCTATCCTTGGATCCTCATAGTGCAATGAAGGAAATCTGAAAGGGTAATTTTAAGATGATCAACATCATCAATGAAGAAAGGTTCCTAAGACAAGGTATTCATTTCTTCATATATTAAATAAATAAATTATAAATTTGATGTGCAAGATCCTCACTCATGGTTTCAAGAAACGATAATTAAAAGAAATTTTAATATATCACCCACCACTACATGCTTCTGATGTTCTTGGAACCAACACTTCATGCTTCCAAGATGAATAGAGAAAGATAAACTATGAGAATCATCCAAAAGTTTCCTCTTCGGTCCTGATTTTGATGGGATGCATATCTGGGTTCCAAAATATATATTTTTATTTTTATTAAATTTGAACTTTGGAATACTCACTAACTTTTTCTATAGCTTCACATCATCCTTTCGGGCTTCTTAGATCTTCATATGAATGGATGGTTGAGCAGTTATTTGAGAAAGATAGGATTTCTCACCTTCCCTTATGACTCCAAGATTCATACTTTGTAAATCCATGAGTATTGGGTCTTTTTCAATCCTCATCATGGATAGGGTAGTATGATCTTTTCTGCTCAAAGAATCAGCTACCATATTTTCCTTCCTCAGGTGGTAATGTATTGATCAATCATCATATTTTATCAATTATAACCATCTCCTTTGGCGCATATTCAACTCCTTCAGTGTGAATATATATTTTAATCTCTTGTGGTTAGTATATATATCACATTTTTCACCATAGAGGTAATGTCTTCAAATATTTAATGTAAATATCATTGTCACCGACACCAAATCATGCATCGGATAATTTTTCTCATAATCCTTTAATTGTTATGAAGTATAAGCAATTACCTTATCATTCTGCATGCCTGAATGGCCCAAAGGCCTTCTTTTTTATTGAATTTTTGTAAACCCCATTTTCAATGGATGAGGGGGAACCCTTACAAGGCCCGTAGGCTTAGAGACATTATAGGACCCATAGGTCTTAAGGAAATCCTACAGACTATGACTACTTGAAACCGCCCCTCCCCAGCATCTGCATCGTGATTAGCTCTCCACCTTTGCATGGTTGTTCGGCTAGCTGTCATGTGCAGAGATGCACAGGCCCGGTACCGATGACAATGCCATACCCTCTCATTCTTCCAAATTTGTTATCCCTACTCTGTTGAATGTTCACTGCTCTTGAATCCTCCTCTGGAGCTGGTTCCTTATAGAATCTATTTGTGCATCTTCATATTAGGTGGCCTTGAAGGCCTTTAGGGGGCCCGAAGGCCTTGAGGTGGCCTGAAAGCCTGGATGGCCCAAAGGCCTTAAGAACTTCAAGCCCAAACCGATGGCCCAAAGTGAATAGTTTAGGCTACTACAGTACCAAACAGTACCTGCTACAGTACCAGCTACAGTCTCTCACAATGCTACTATAGTATTGCTACAGTGCCCCTGAAATTATGCCTCCTCCTGGATTTGAACATGGGTCTCGTGGATGCACTTAGAGAGACCACGCCAACTGGGCTGAGGCTCATGTGCTTATCATTCTTCATGAGGACACATCTCAATCCCTTTAATGAAGCATTCATTCTATATTACAAACTATTCCCCACTATAAGGTAAAGTATAGGTGCAGTGACCAATTGCTTCTTTAGTTTCATGAATCTTTATTCACATTACTCTATCCAAAGTAACTTTACTCCCTTCTATGTTAACTTGGTTAGTGGATTTGATATCCATGAAAATTTTCTCACAAAACATCAATAGTACCCAGCTAACCCAAGAAAACTACGGATCTCAGTTACTATGGTCGATCTAGGTCATTACTAGATAACTTCTATCTTTGAAGGATCTATATATATGCCCTCTCTTGTAATTTCAACACCCAAGAATGTTACTTTTTGCTTCCAAAATTCACACTTTCTAAAATTGGCATACATTTTCTCATTTCTTAAGGTATTTAACACAATCTACAAAGTATCTCCATGCTCTTCTTTTCTCTTAAAATATATAAGAACATCATCTATAAGGACAACCATAAATTGATCAAGGTCGTCTCTAAGACTCTATTCATTATATCCATTAAGATGGAGGGAGAATTTGTAAGTCTAAATGGAATCACTATAAATTTATAGTGTCCATACCTCATACAGAATGATGTCTTGGAAATATCCTCCCTTTTAACCCTTAACTGATGATATCCAGATTAAAGACCAATATTTGAGAGGTATTGAGATCCTCTGAGTTGATCGAATAGATCATCAATAGGGGGTAAAGGATACATTTTCTTAATCATGGTTTTATTAAGCTCGTGATAATCAATGCAAAGACGCATTGATCCTTCTTTATTTTTAATAGAGAGGTTTGCTGCATCCCATGGTGAAACATTAAGGTATATGAAACCCTTGTTTGGATTCTCTTATGATTGCTTCTTTAATTCCTCCAATTGAATGTGAGTCATTCTATATGGACTCATTGAGAGAGGAATTGATCCAGGTATAAGTTCGATTGAAAAGTCAACCTCACACACTATGGGGAGACCATGCAGTTCATCTGGAAATACATCAATATACTCCCGTATGATAGGTATGTTATCATTGTTGACTTCCTCCCCGATTATTTGATTAAAGAGTCCCTCATTGTTGGGTATCATAACCCATGTTATAGAATTTTCTTACATGGGGAGTTCATTATCATCCTTATGTTAATATTTGACAATGGGATGATTCGGGATATGAAACGAGATTTATTTATCCTGACAATTGATATGTACTTTATATAGATAAATCCAATCCATACCCAATATTATGTCAAATTCAACCAAGGGAAGAATAACTAGAATCACAGGAAGTATCTTCCCACAAACTTGTATTGGAGAAGAGTTATATATCTTAGATGTGATCATTGTGTCACCAGGTGATTTCACAGATAGTTCAATATCCAACGCTTAAGGTGGTAAATCAATATTCCAAGAAAACCTGCATGATATAAAGGAATGTAATTAACCAGAATAAAATAATGCATTCACAACTCTAGAGTAGAGAATGAGTAAATTATCAAAGCATATCCATCAGGAGTGTTAAACCAGGTGTATAGTTAGGCCTCTGTCATGCACTGGGTGATGATCAAGTTAATATCCAATCTGCTCTTTTCAAGGTTATTACTCCTAGGTATATCTATGTCAGAGCCTGCATCCACTTTTAATATCTTGAAAAGGAAGTAATTTCTAGGAGAACCACACAATATCTATTTTAGAAAAACTTCAGGATGTTATCATATACTTGACTCATACCTTAAACTTACCCCTAGGGTTTTTGCTAAAGTTTTCGCATCATAATCCCCAAAATAACTAAACCGATCCTAAAAAATAACTAAACATTGCTATGATACCAACTATAACAGCTCAAGATAAACATGTCTTTATTTTACAACATTTTCATGAGATAAACATTATATCTCACAAAATAATCTCACAATCCCAAGAACATAATGTTTAGTGTCTTTGAGGACTAGCTACATAAGAAACTTATTCTACTACACTTGTGAACATTCCTCTATACTTGAGCCACACTAGACTCCCTTCTAGACTTCTCATAAGCTATAATCATCTTCATAACCTGAGGAATGGAAACATAAGAAAGGGGTGAGCTCAAACGCTCAATAAGGAAAAACTTATCATCAAGTCATCAAGGGTTAAATCATAAGCATACAAGAAAACATGAGAAGGAGATAATTTTCTTAATAAAAGAACATGGAATCCATGAGTCATGATATAAGAATATATAAGAGCAAAACATATACAATAGAAAAAGAGTGTAGAACCATGAGATAATAAACATGATCCATGGAGTATAATCGTAGGAATATGGCATAGAAATGTAACATTCCCTTTAGATATTTCATAACAATGATTCTTTGGAACAAACATAAGTGTAAGGTATCATCATATTGTGAGCATATCCAAGAACACCCACATTTTATTTTGTGAGAATATCCAAGAAGCCTCATCCTTTAGTTTGTGATCATATCCAAGAAGCCTTATCCTTTAGTTTGTGATCATATCTAAGAAGATTCACTCTTTGGTTTGAGAGTATATCTAAGAAGGTTCACCCTTTAGTTTGTGAGCTTATCCAAGAAGGCTCGTGCTACATTAACTCACGATACATAAAACATTAACCAATACATTGGAGGGTAATATAAATCCCCACTCGTCATTCATCCATACTTATGAGTGCCACTTGGAAATCACTCACTTATCACATCATAAAGAACCCAAGGAAATAAAATGGGTTTCATAAAACTTTGAAATAAAAATCGTTCACCTTTTATAGTATAAATAACTCATGAAAATAAAAATGGGTTTCACAACATTTTCAAATTGTAACACTAAAATTGGCCTCAAGAATTTAAAATGGTTGATACCCAAAATTTAATCACCCCGAAAAAAGAAAAATGGGTTTCACAACATTTCCAAATAGTAACACTGAAATTGAACTCAAGAATATAAACGGTTGATACCAAAAATTCAATCACCCCAAAAGAGTATTTCATAAGAACATTTAGAGGGTGATTTATGAAAAATAATTTCCAAGGAAATAACACCTTTTAAGATTATGAATAAAATGGTAGTGAAACCATAAAAGAGTTTTTAGAAAACGTTATCAATATTGTCATAAAAGAAGTTTTTTATCACATCCAAAAGTCATTTTTGAAAAGGTGAAGTGAAAACTTTGAAAAAAAAATTCTTTAAAAAGATTCTTCAATAAAAGTTCCTTAAAAAGATATAAAGGTTATCAAAAAGGAATTTGGAGTGGAAGATAAAACATTTTATTATGAAAGGGTGGAAAAACTTGGGGAAATATAGACAATGAAGGGAAATCGTCATCAAAGAGGATGAGAATTATTTTTCAACAATGATATACTTTTGATAATGAAATTCATCAAGGTAAATATTTAAATTACAAATATCACTTTCCGCAGAGTGTGGAGGCATTATAGTGTCATCATAGAATAGAAGAAAGTCATCTTGTAAATTCATAGTCAAAAAGGAATCATTAGGACTCAAGAAAAGAAGTTGATTCAAGAAAACCCCTTACCTTGTATTCTCGTTTACTCAAATGCGCTCTAACCACCTGTATAATAAGCATAACTATCATCTATTTCAGAACCTTATTCATATCTATAACATTTTATAAACCTAGTTTATAATTATTCTCTAAAAGTATATTAAGTAGTGTTTATCTATTTTCGATATCGGGTGTGAGTAATCTTGATCGTTTTGAACTAATTACATAGTAGCATTGTCGGTATTCATTCTACTCCCAAAGTTCATTATTATCAAATGATTTAAGGTATTGGAAATGATGTTTTATGATAGTTTATAAATATCTAATTTCATTTTATGAGAGTTTTAGTTACAGTTCTTATAAACGAAATTGGTGACAAGCATGTTTCAGTGACTGTTAACAAACAAACAGTGGTATCTTAATTAATGAGTTTAATATTAATGTTACCATTTTAGAACCAAAATAAAATCATTATTTAGATACTTTTAAGGTAGAAAATCAAACTAATTACGAAATTAGTTTATGTTGGAATAATATCATTATTACAAAATAATAATGATATTATTTAGATACTTTTAAGGTAGAAAATTAAATTTGAAGAGGGTTTAATAAATAAGAAAGAAACTATACGAAAAACAAGATATGTTACTATGTGGAGGCGGTAGTCCGCACAACGCACAGTTAACGTTTTAATTTCTTAAAGAATGAGAGGGAAAGAAGATGAATTATAATTTGTCACTTCATAATCATAATTATATTATATATGTCATATTTATTCTTCAATTTCGCCCTTATAATCAGCGAAGAGGGATGGTGGTGAAAAATAGAAGTCATCGCTTCATGGAGGTTAGTCTCGCACAATGCACAAATAATGGTTTCATTTTTCTAAATAGAAAAGGAAAAATGTGGTTAATAGTTAATAAATGAAGTTTAGGAAAAGAAAGTACTCATGTTGAGGAATTAGGCTTTCCCTTAGAAGACTTTTTGAAAATGAAGATCTGAAGCTAATCTCTTGTGACCAGAGGCTCAAGGAAAATGAAGAGGGTTATAAAGGAAGAGGAATGGGTAGGGTTTTAGGTGGAAATTGAATTCTTTGAGTGGTCTTCAAAGGGGTGGTGAGAGACCCCTTTTATAAGTGGTGAAAGTGACATTTTTGTAAATATTTCAACTTAATATAAAGAGAGCACATGTTTCACATGTCAAGTGGCTTAAAAAATGGGCAATAATGGAGTGGATGGTGAGATAAGGTCGAACATCTCTCAACCGCTCAATTAGAAACATGCTTTTAACATGTTTCGATCCATTTACACCTTGGCTAATGCCTAAAAATAAAATGACTCTTATTACATAATTTGGATCTACTGATTCCAAATATGAAATTCATTTTATCATATAAAATTTACATGCATAAGAAAAATTAATGTTAACATTATCACATTTAACGCGTAAAAACATGTTTTTAGAAGTGTATTTTTAAGCTAAAAAAATTGTGTGTATGGTAGAATTATCCATGTTTTTTATTATCATGATATAAATTGGTTTATTATAAAAAAAATTGTTGAGGCTTTCAAAGCAAGATAAAACCGAATTTTACCTAAATAATATTTAATTAAATGGAAAGAACAAAAACAATATCTTTTATTGGAAAATATTACACATGTTTATAAAATGTTAAATATAGGTTTTATAAATAATAGTATTTTCAAAATACATAGTTTTACTCCTTAAATACATCTCTGGTCAACTAAAAGGTTTTATAAGCTTTTATGTCTTTCTTATATAATGATAAGTCAAAAAAATTACAGTTTTGGTAAAAAATGTATTTTTCACTATTTACATAAAAAATGACTATTTCAGAAAAATCTTAAAATTTTATCCTAAGATCTAAAATTTATAAATTTATCTTTTAAATGAAAAATACAATATATAAAGGAAAACTACTTTTATTGAAAAAATGACCTTTTAAAACATTAAGTGCTCTTAATCCTACTTTGTATGCATTCCCAATTGATTATAATTTTTTGATTTACTAGAGGTTTTTGTTATTCTTACATTTTCTTAATAATATTCATCTAATATGTCGTGGTTTGTTTTAGTTCGATGTTGCATGTGAAATAAACTATCGAACACAATGTTTATTTAAAGGAAAATTATATGTAGTAAAATCGTAGGGCGTTACATGTCAGAAGACTAGATCACATGGTCAGATGTTTTCCTTTTTGTTACTGCAGTTTATTTTTTTAATGTTGTCGTTCTTCAGCTAAGTTGGGCATATCACGTGTTGCGAAAACTGATTATGACAACAGATTATAGATTCTTCGTTGAGATGGCCTGCTAAGATTTATTTCTCACCCTCTGTATATGCATCTTGATGTGCATGCAGAATCTTATGTCTGCTTTTAGGCGGAGCACAAGTTGTGATGTTCAATGTTGCTTGATTGAGCGGAATCACTCATGTCGAGTTTGATGATCGAGCTTAAGCAGCTCGACAATTGGAAACTGGGTGAGTCTGGCTCGGAGTTGACAGTAGAGCCTTTTGATTATTTTATTTTCTTTGTTTATTCTGCTTGTATATGTGGTGGGCCCGATGGGCGGTCAATTGTATGTTCTAGCAGACTTCTATTTCAGTTATTTATATTTCACACTCTGATGTTGATATTGTGGATGTTTTTAGTTATTTCCGCTTTTATGGTACTCTAACCGAGAGTATAATCTCATTGTATTTTTAGATTTTCGCTGCTAGTCAGCAACCTCTACCATACAGGGAATCATGTCTAAGGCCTTATGGTGACCCGGATCGGGTGACTTGCCAAGTCCTGAGCTAATTCATTACAGTAACCCTCTAACTCTCTTTCTCAATGGCATTAGACGGATTTGCCTAAAACTAAAGATCAACATCTAACAACACATCAAGACACCCAAAAGAAAGAAATTAATATCACAAGAAGAACCACATACAAATATGTTCACTATGTAATATAATCTCTTTCATGTGATATCTCTCAATCAAGCAGGATGCACATGTTGGATTGGTGTAGCCCGATCCAGTTGGGTCGAATGCTTGTAACCCGCAACTGTAGCATCTCTAACCGTTGTAGCAGAGCTGACCGACTGACACCGGCAGACACTGTAGCAGTGCGGACTTCAGAGTCAACTATACTGTAGCACTTTTGACTTCCAGCTGGCAGTCACTCTAGCACTTTTGACAACTGTAGCGACGTGAACTTCCTGTTCGAAACAGTGGATTGTCTTCTCCATATGTAGACCATTTCGGGCTAGGGTTTCTAACCTGGAAAAAACTCTGCCTCTCCGTAGACATAGGGATTATTCCCAAACCACGTAAATATGTGTGTTCTATGTGCTTTCTTTTCTTCTGCATTTTTCTTTCGTTTATCGTTTCTATCATTGCGACTCTCGACGATTCCGCAACATCACTCGTGTCATCAACCTATATGTTTGATATATCTTTCTTTGACTTCCTAAAATGATCTCGTCAATCAACATGGTGATCGAATTTAGTACACTAAATTCATTCTAATAAAAGGGTCTAAGACATCATCTTCTTTAAATAGAAGGGACAAATCCTATATTAACTAATTCATTAATGCAATACACGTTTGCAAACAAAAATAGTGACACATAAACATGTAGAATTATTACTGGTAGATCTGTTCACATAACCTCTCTTATTGAAGATTACAAAGTGCGAACTACGTGAGATGAAGTCTCGTCCGCTTACAAGCATTAAACACCTAACAGTCATACATACTATGTGTCCCATCATAGAATGTTATTTTACCATAGAACATGTATTTAAGAATATCATCATAGCATTTCAAGTTTCTCATTATAGCGGGAAATAGTTATGGACTTTCAATGCGATAGATACTCTGATATAACAATACTAAAATTATGCAAAAGAACAATCAATGTGATAAGAACAATCAATATGCGCAGTCGTTGTGTGAATGAGGATAATTTTTATTACAAAGTGTTCGTATTCAGATTTGAGAGTATAATGATAGCTCCTCCAAAGAGTTTTGAAGGATATCCATAGAGTTTTGGATATTGTTTCACAAATTATTACATATGATATAACATAAGGTGAAAGTTAAGTAAAACCACAGTGTAATAATGGTCACCACATAAACACGGTTTTAAAAACCCTTGTTATATGATTCGAAAAGATTCTAAAAACCATTGAAAAATGATTCCTGAAACAAGTAAATGCGGCGGTTTTGGGAAACCACCGCAAATAAACGATCAACCATGATTGTATTGAAACATGCCAAAATTTAAATCTCTACTTCAAGAAACCATGGATGAGGTAATTTTGAACTAAGCCATTTTGTATGATGCTTATGCACATTGAGTGGATTGGATCATGAAAATTAGTATGAGTGGATTGGATCATGAAAATGGTTTTGATTCGCCTTTTACATACAAGATTTGAACTTATAGCTTTAACTTATTTCATTTAAACATATGTATTTGAATATTTGAAGTAAGGTTGTAAACAAGGTCCTATGTATGAGATCAACAACGTGAGAAAATAAAGTGCGGAGACTAAAGGACCTTGAGAAAACAAGGTCCTGCAATTCTTACATTGATAATAATATAATATGATATTGATATAAAAATAAAGAATAATACACGTGGTTCATATTAATAAATTTTCTTAATTATTAAGAGAGAATGATTTTAAGAAGAAAATAGACTGCACCTGTGGAAGGGTGCAATGATTGGTGTGGGCGCCGTGGCCTGGTTGGGGAAGTGCTAGGGCTTGGGTGGGCGGAAGGAGGGCGACAGTACCCGGAACAGCCCGTCTGGGTTATCCGCATGCACCTGACCACACATTACTATCAACTGCTGATTTAAACAAGTGCAATTGAGTGAGCATACATACCCAATGGCCTGCATCTTCAAGAACATGCATTTCAACGCCGCCGCACCCACCCTCCTCCACCACCGCCGCCTCCGCCGCATGGATTCTTTCCACATCCTCCACCGCCCACCTGTGCAGGCTCCTTCCTGCTTTCAGGAAATTCACATGGACGCCACGTGGCACATCTTCCACAACTCCCCATAAATTGGTCTCTTCATAGGAATGATACAGTTCTGAAACCCCCTTCAAGTCAAATACCCACGAGTAGGTTGGCAATGAAGTTACCGATCTGGTTGGTCGCAGATTCGTGGTCACCCACCGTGCCACGTCTTCAGAAAATTCACCAAGCACTAGAGAATCGACAACATCTTTCTTCGAAGAAACCGTATCCGGCATTGCCCGCAAGAAGGAAATCAGTCTTGCGGGGTGATCTTTTCCATCACCGCCTGCTCTAACTCTTCCAGGAGTAGCATCCAGAACCCAAACCTTTACAAACACATAAAAGAGCTACTATGAGGTTTAACCAAATGCCAAGAACAGATCCATCAAACTAACACATTTCAATGCAAAACCTACCCTCACTGGTCGTGCAAGAGGCTTTGCTGCTTGCTCAACCATGCTCAAGGCAACTGCATGAACAATTAATGAAGTGATCAATCACAAAAATAATGTAAAATAACAAGTTGCATTAACAAACAAGCACCTTTCCCTCCAAAGCTGTGACCAACCAATACCCTCGGTGTCAATCTAAGCTCTGCAACCTGTTGCAACATCAATGGTCCACTTGATAAGAAGCTCACAACCATGACTTCAGCTGAAGAATAGATCAGGTGAACACAAATCATGATGCAAACCATTAAAAAAATATGATGAAAATTGACCGAAAAGGCAAAAAATGTCAAGGACAAGGGGTGTTGGGGGGTGTTAAACCCTCTTTTGTATTATTATGGGTATTTCCGAGTCCCACATCGGAATACTCCCTTGTACATTCCGCTTTTTAATTCTATAAAAGAAGAGCCCCACCTCACCTTGAAGGTAAGTGGGTTTCCCTATTCTACATGGTATCAGAGGGATTTTTATCCCGAACCCTCCCTCCCTTGCGGATTCTCGGCGTTCTCCCGGCTCCGCCTCTCTCCCTCCTGCCCTAGCCCGTCCCGGCTGGCCATCCCTCCCGGCAGGCCCTCCCTCTCCGGCCTGCACCCTCCCCGTGGCTCCCCCCCGGCTCCCGGCGCCATCCCCCGCGCGCCTCCCTCCGTCCCGGCACCACCTCCCTCGCCGCTCCTCTGCGCGCTCCCTCCCGGCGGCATCTCCCGGCTCCCCGGCTTCCGGCTCACCCCGCCGTCCCGGCGCACCTCCTCACGGCGTCGCGTCCGCGCGCCCAGCCCCTACGGCTCACCTCCCGGCGGCCCTCCATTCTCCCGGCGGCTCTCCTGCTGCACCCGGCGCCTCCCACAGCTTCGGCGCCTCCCGTGCCTCCCGCTGCTCCGCGCTCCCGGTGCCCCAACGTCCCGGCTGCCCTGCGCGCTCCCTTCCGGCGGCATCACCCGCGCGCCCCACGGCTCCCCGACGGCGCTCCCTCCCTGAGGTTTCCCGCGGCTCCCGCCGCCTTCACCCGCGCGCCCTGCCGGCGGCCTCCCGCTGCTCCCGGCGGCCACCCGCTGCTCCCGACGACATCACCCGCGCGCCCCGCGGCTCCCCGACGACGCTCCCTCCCCGCGGTTTCCCGCGGCTCCCGCCGCCTTCACCCGCGCCCCGCCGGCGGCCTCCCGCTGCTCCCGGCGGCCTCCCGCTGCTCCCGACGCCATCACCCGCTCGCCCCGCCGGAACGGCCTCAGCCGCTCTGCCCTGCGCGGCCTTCCAGCGCCTCTCAGCGCCTCCCGGCTCCCCGGCGTCTCCAACTCGCCCCGCTTCGCCCTCGGCCTCTGTCCCAACGGACCCTCCCGACAGAGCGCCCTTCTCCCGGCGGCACGCCCTCATCCCCGCAGAGCGCCCTCGTTCCGACAGCCCTTCCAGCACGCGCACGTCCTGCGCCCGATCATCCCGCCGGCCCGCTGCCTCAGCTCCCGCCGCTTCCATGGCGGACTTCTCGGGACGTGGTCGTACTTCACGTCGTCCACGTCCCTTCTGTCACCATTGTGGCACGTTTGGCCACCTGATCGTCCGATGTTGGGTCCTGCATGGCCGACCATCTCAGCACCTGCGGCAGGGACAACCCGCGGTCCGGGACGTGTCCTCGACTGTCGCCTCTCTTTTCCCGTCTCTGGCCCTGTCTATGGCCGACCTCAGGCGGCCTCATGATCCACCGGCCTCTGTCCGCCCCGCTCCCTCCTCGGCTTCTCTGGCCCGTACTGTTTGCCCCACTGCCTTGGTCAGCCATTGCTCCCCTGCATGGCTGCTGGACTCAGGTGCCTCCGACCACCTCACCGGTGATGCTGGTATGTTGACGTCTTATTGCCCTTATGCCGGTTCTTCAGCCATCACCGTCGCTGATGGGTCCACTATCCCCATAGCGGGCTTCGGCGCATGCTCCCTGACTCCTTCGATACATCTACCCTCTGTGGCACATGTGCCCCGCAGTCCCTTTAATCTGCTTTCCATCAGTAAACTGACTAAGGATTATAACTGTGCGGCCATATTTACCTCCTATGGTGTTGTGTTTCAGGAGCAGGCTACGAACCGGGAACTTGGTCGAGGCCGGCTTCGAGACGGGGTCTACATGTTCGAGGGGCCCGCGCCCATTGCTTGCACCTCTACCTCTTCTCGGGCACTTGATCTCCATTCCCGATTAGGGCACCCGCCTGCATCCACCATTCATCAGATGTTTCCGAACTTCCGTAGGACTCCTACTTTTCATTGTGAGTCATGCTCTTTTGCAAAACATCATCGCTCTTCCTACATTCCTCGCACGGATACACGGGCCTCCCACCCCTTTGATCTGGTTCATTCCGATGTTTGGGGCCCGTGTACCGTTCCGAGTCACTTGGGCTATAAATACTATATCTCCTTCATTGATGACTATTCGTGAATGACGTGGCTTTACCTTCTTCGGGAACGCTCCGAAGTGTTTTCCACCTTCCAAACCTTTTTTCATGAAATTAAGAATCGTTTTTCTATCTCGGTCAAATGTCTCCGCTCGGATAATGGGCGCGAGTATCTCTCCACTTCTTTTCGGCAGTTTCTCCGGGAGACTGGCATCCTTCATCAGACCTCCTGTCCTGATACACCCCAGCAGAACGGCGTGGCCGAGCGGAAACACAGACATATTCTAGAGACTGCCCGTGCCCTCCTCTTCCACCGACAGGTGCCTCTGCTCTTTTGGGGCGATGCCATTCTCACTGCTACCTACCTCCTCAATCGCCTTCCTTCTTCTATCCTTAAGGGGGAGACTCCCTTTCGGGCTCTTTTCCCCACTCTCCCTCTTCATTCCCTCCCTCTTCGAGTGTTTGGCTGCTTGTGTTATGTTCGTGACACTCGCCCTGGCCGCACCAAACTCTCTCCCAAATCTCTCCGCTGCATATTTCTCGGTTATTCCCGCACTCAGCGCGGATACCGCTGCTTCTCCCCGGACCTTCGCCGGTATGTCATCTCCGCCGATGTCTCCTTTGTGGAAAGTTCTCCATTCTCCTTTCCCTCTCCTTCTCCTGACTCTGCCATTGATAACTGTCTTCCCCTCATCATCCAGCCTCTTCCGGATTTGCCTCCTCCTACCTCTCCTCCTCCTGGCCCTGTCCTCGATGATTGTCCTCCTCTCCTCCTCCATCCTCCACCGGCGTCAACCGCTGTTGACACCCATTTTGGTCAGGTCTACTCCCGCCGCCCTTCGACTGTCTTCCCCGTTCCGGCCAGTGACACTGATGCTCCCGCTTCGTCCGCTGCTCCTGCTCCGCCACCCGCGGACTTGCCCATCGCCCTACGGAAAGGTACTCGCTCCTGCCAGAGTACTCCTCTATTTGCATCTTCTTACAGGGGTTTGTCCGCTCTGGAGACGGTTTCTATACCTCGCACAGTTGGTGAGGCCAAATCTCACCCCGGGTGGCTCGCAGCCATGCGGGATGAATTGCAGGCTCTGGAGGAAAACCATACTTGGGATCTTGTCTCCCTTCCAGCAGGCAAACAGGCAGTGGGCAGCAAATGGATTTACACGGTCAGGCTGAATCCCGATGGTACTCTGCATCGCCTCAAAGCCCGCCTTGTGGCCAAAGGCTTTGCTCAGACATACGGCGTTGACTACTTTGATACCTTCTCCCCGGTTGCCAAGATGGCCTCTGTCCGGCTATTCATCTCTCTCGCCGCCCATCATCGGTGGCCTCTTCATCAATTGGATGTCAAGAATGCATTCCTCCATGGCTTCCTTGAGGAAGAAATCTATCTCCAGCAGCCCCCCGGATTTTGTGCCGCCGGCGCTGACTCTCGTGTCTGCCGTCTCCGCCGCTCTCTTTACGGCCTCAAACAGTCTCTCCGTGCTTGGTTTGGCCGCTTTAGCACGGTCGTCAGCGACTTTGGGCTTTCCCGCAGTATGAAAGACCACACTGTCTTCTACAGGACGACTCCCCATGGCTGCATCTTATTGGTCGTCTATGTGGATGATATCGTCATCACCGGCAGCGACGGGTATCACCCATCTCAAGGCTCATCTTCACCAGCACTTCCACACTAAGGATCTTGGTCCTCTCACATACTTCCTCGGCATCGAGGTTTCCTACTCCTCTGCCACCATCTCCCTCTGCCAACGGAAGTATGCATTGGATATATTGCAGGATGCTGGGCTGACTCAGGCCACTGCGGTCGATACTCCTCTGGAGCCTGGCGAACGGTCTCTTTATGCCTCCTCGGCTCCATACCCCCATCCCGAGCGGTACCGTCGATTGGTGGGCAAACTCAATTATCTCACCATGACTCGACCCGACATTTCCTGTGCGGTAGCCAAAGTGAGTCAATTTATGGAGCATCCCACCACATCTCAGTGGGATGCTGTCATCCGCATCGCCAAGTACATCAAACGGGATCCTGCCCGTGGTCTTCACTACTCCCAGCATCCTCATCAGCATATTGAGGCCTTTTGCGATGCTGATTACGCTGGCTGCCTTGCCACTCGGAAATCTACCTCTGGGTTCGCCATTTTCTTCGCAGGCAACCTCATTTCTTGGCGCAGCAAGAAACAGACGGTCGTCTCTCGATCCAGTGCCGAGTCTGAGTACCGTGCCATGGCCACCGTTACTACCGAGATCCTTTGGCTTCGGCAACTCCTCCAGGAGCTTGGCTTTCCTCAGCAGACTTCTGCTCACATATGGTGTGACAATCAGGCAGCCACTAAAATTGCTTCAAATCCCGTCTTCCATGAACGCACGAAGCATATTGAGGTGGACTGTCACTTTCTTCGCCACCACCTGGAGCACAACCATGTCAGCTTTAGCCACATTCCGACGGCAGACCAGCTTGCTGACATCTTCACCAAAGGCCTCCCTGGTGCTCGCCTTGCCTCGCTTAGTTCCAAGCTGGGGATCCGCCACATCTGACACCCAGCTTGAGGGGGAGTAGTTATGGGTCTTGTGTGGTGTCTTCTTATTCTTTTTTGTGGGACTCGTTGTCCAAGCTGGGTCTGTCCAGCTTGAGGGGGAGTGTTAAACCCTCTTTTGTATTGTTATGGGTATTTCCGAGTCCCACATCGGAATACTCCCTTGTACATTCCGCTTTTTCATTCTATAAAAGAAGAGCCCCACCTCACCTTGAAGGTAAGTGGGTTTCCCTATTCTACAGGGGGAAACAACACTGTCCTGCATCCAGATCCCATACTGGGTCCGGAACCTGCAATTCAGAACGTCGCCTGTGGATCCTCAAAATGCGGAACAAGGCCATAAGGAACGTCTGAATGCAACGGCACCTAATCACCACACTGATCCACCCCTGGTTCCGGTCACTTCTGGTCTTCAAACAAGATCTTCCCTAAGCCAACGAACAACAGGAAAGAACAAGCACACGACAAAGAAACGAAACAAGCACAACACGGGAATTACATGGTTCGGAACTTTATCCTACTCCACGAGAGAACATCGCAACTTCATACATTAAGGAGAGAACACCTGAGTTACAAGGGCCCTGTCTTCCGGAACCCTGCCCAGACCATTCAAGTTACAAGGGACCTATTCTGGAACCCGATCCGAATATGGAAGAAGACTCCAGCAATGCTTCTGCAACTCCTTCCAGCCGCAAGAGCTTCCGTGAGGAAGACTCCAACAGGAACCAAAGTCACTCAATTCTCAACAGTCTTCCATCGCTCATCCAACTTCACCAGCCTCCAGCATCACAGCCTTCGGCTCTCGGTTCAGCACCCTGCAAACCCACTGGACAAATGACCCCAGCCCATCCTTTAATTGATAAACTCCACAGCAAGTGACCGCAACCCATCCTTTCATTGATAAACTCCAGAGCAAGTGACCCCAGCCCATCTTTTTATTGATAAACTCCACAGCAAGTGACCTCAGCCCATCCTTTTATAGATGAGCTCCGCAGCAGTCAATCGGTTCCTCTGGTATCACCGTCATCCGATCTTCACAGAGGTCCTTCCACTCAATCATGCAACTGCCAACTGCACCGCAAGCACACCGACTCAACCTCAAACTTCCGGTGAACAGTGCATGCTCCAGTCTTATCCTTCCGCTTTTCCTGCATCAGTGCAAGCTTCCGGAATACATCATCCAGCTTCCGCACTTGTGCTAGTGTCCAGATTCTGTTGGGAATGTGAAGCCTACTTCAGCTGGTCGGAAGAAGACAACCGGAAGGAGTGGTTCCGGAAGTTATTCTATTTGTTAAGGATGGTTCGGAAGGGGCTTCTTCCAATGTGCTCAAGTTCAGGCGGCGGCGTTCTGGAAGTTTCAGCTTGTACTTCCGGAAGATGGGGTGTTCAGTTTGCTGTGTTTTGCTGGTTTACTGGAGGTGGCAGTCACACTAAAGATCGCTAATGGAGATCAGCGGTTGCAACAGTGAAACGGATTGACTCACACTTTTCAGAGGTTGATGCAACCGGATTACCAAAAGCTGCTCTCTATATAAGGAGGGTGGGACCCCTGTGGTGTAAGATTCAATGTGGTGTTGTACGTATTATGATTACTTGTCTCTAGTAATCCTGAATGACTCTTAAATCGCTAAGTTGTAAAGTTTTCTTTTCAGAGGAATGACATGCTGCAAAGTTTCTCTCGTTGACGTAGCACTATTAATCCGAACCGCGTAAAACTAAAATGTTCTTTCATTTTTTACATTCACTTTGCATTGCATGAATGTTATATCTGTTAAGTGAACAGGGTTGAAGTGAGGTTCTACAACGTAGTGCGGTGATTTGGATAATCATTGTTTCTGCCAAGCTCCAGAACATTAAGGAGAGTTCCTTCCAAAATCGAATTCTGTCAGGTAATTTTGGAATGATTGCTTCCGGTGGACTTTCGGAAGGAGGACAGTGTGGTTGAAGGGATTCTCTAAAAGTGTTTTTAAAGGGAAGGTTCTCAGAAGGCTCAACAATTCACTCGGTTGTTCGGGTAACATTCTTTTGCTCGGACATTTTTCAATGAGGGTCATCGTTTTTCGAAAGGATGGCGTCGAAAGAAGGCAAGGTTCAAATTGAGAAGTTCGATGGAACAGATTTCAGTTTCTGGAAAATACAGATAGAAGATTATCTCATTCAGAAAAATCCGAAGTTACCGTTGGAGGGGGTTAAATTAGAAGTAATGGAAAAAGATGAATGGGAAAAGCTGGATCGGAAGGCACTTAGTTTGATACGAATGTCATTAGTCTGGAATAAAGCTTTGAACATTCGGGAGAAAAAAACCACACTGGAGTTGATGGCAGCCCTGACAGATATATAGGAAAAACCTACAGCACCGAACAAAGTTTGCTAGGTGCCGAGATTTTTCACATGAAGTCATTGGAAGGAAGATCTGCATCAGATCTGTTGAGTGATTTCAACTTAATTCGGAGCCAGCTAGAGTCTGTGAAGGTAGTTATTGCGGATGATGTTTGGGCAATTTTGCTGTTATCATCTCTACTGGAATCTTGGGAAGCCATGGTTAGTGGAAAGAATGATTTGGTTTTCACTGATGTTCGGAACTTGATTCTTAATGAGAAGCTCTGAAGGAAAGAGAGTACAACATCTTCCGGTGATATATTAAATACGGAAGGGAACGCTCACCTCATCAGAAGAATCGAAAGTAGACAGAGAAGAAATCAAGGGAGAAGAGCAAAGGGAAGTCTTTCGGAAGCAGTCTTGTATGTAGGCATTGCGGAAAGAGAGATCACTTCAAGAAAGATCGTCGTGATGGGAAGACAACTTCCGAAAGGACTTCTTTCGGTGATAATAGTGCAAATTTACTTGCAAATGTTTCTACACAGATGGAATCATGGATCATTAATTCCGGAGCTTCGTTCCATTCCATGAGAGAAAAAGGCACATAACAAATTAAGTATCCGGAAATTTTGGTAGAGTGCATCTCGCTGATGATGAAGCTCTTAACATTGTGGGAAAGGGGGAAGTGAAGGTTCAGTTGAAGAATTGAAGTTTTCTTATACTAAAAGAAGTTCGGTATGTTCCAGGACTTCAGAAGAATCTGATTTCAGTGGGTCAACTGGATGAAGCAGGTTTCGAAACAAGCTTCATGGAAGGAGTATGTAAGATTACTCGAGGTTCTCTTGTCATAGTCAGAGGTGTAAAAGATGGGTCATTGTATCTGACTGGAAGGGTAGTGGGAGTTACACTTGTCGGAACGACATCTTCCAAAAATTCAGAATTATGACATAATCGGTTTGGACACCTCAATGATAGAGCTATGAAGATTTTAGCAAACATAGGCATTTTGAAGTTGGATCAATCATACTTCGGAAGGTGTGAGAGTAGTATACTCAGGAAGCAACAGAATGTGTCTTTTAATCTTTCTGGAAGGACACCTAAATGCTGAAAGCTAGAGTTGGTTCATACAGATGTTTGGGGACATGCTCTTCTTCAGCCTAACGGAAAGGCTAGGTACTTTGTTACCTCCATTGACGATTCTACAAGAAAAGTATGAGTTTACTTTCTAAAACATAAAAGTGAAGTGTTTGGAATCTCTCTTCAATGAAAGGCTGTGGTGGAAAGAGAAATTGGAAGCAAGCTGAAGTGTCTGAGGTCAGACAGTAGTGGTGAGTTTACAGGAAAGAGTTTCCGAAACTACCATAGGAAAAGAGGAATCCGACATGAGAAGACTGTTCCAAGAACACCTGAACAAAATGGTGTAGTCGAGAGAATGAATTGGACGTTAATAGAAAGAACAAGAAGTATGTTGTTGCATTCTGAAATGCCTAAGTTTTGGGCCTGGAAGCAGTCGAACCAAACTATCTGAAGGGTATCGAGCTACAGTGGGCCAGAATCCTACTGGCAGAACTTTGGGGAAAAGTTCTAGACGTCTAGCTTCACCTCAGAGTCTTTGTCAGAAAGTTTAGCCTACATGCGTGTGGATGACAAAGACAGAGATGAGCTTGAAGTTAAATTTTAAGCATGCAGTTGGATTTGGTGTAGCTCGATACCCTTCAGATGTTTGGTTGAATGCTTCCGGCCAAAACTGTCCACCAGGCCGCAACGTTCGTGGGTCGAGGTCCGCGGTGAGCTCATTGGGGGTTACAGGGGGTAACACGCCCCTTCTTTGGGGGGCCCCGACCCAAATTTTGGGGGACCGAAGCATCTCTAACCATTGTAGCAGAGATGACCGACAGAGCACTGTAGCTGGTCGGACTCTAGGGTAAACAGTACTGTAGCGATGCGGACTTCCAACTGTCAGTCACTGTAGCACTTTAGAATTGTGTGGTCGCGGCACTGTTGCAACACGGACTTCCAGGTACCTTTCACCGTAGCGATGCGGACTTCCTGTGCGGTTGGTTGAATAATTGATCGTCTTCCTCATTTTGTAACCCATTTTCAAGCTAGGGTTTTTGTGTTAGAAACTCTGATATTCCCTGTAAAATGTGCACCTGAAACTAGTGAAATTCTGTCTCTCCGTGGACGTAGGGATTATTCCCAAACCACGTAAATCTCTGTGTTCTCATTCTCTTTTTTCCTTTCACTCTTCTTTGAATCATTTCTTTCTGTCGTTGCGACTCTCAATGTTTCTGCATCACATGCTTCCTCATAAGCTATGGAGATGAAGACTTTGGCTTTTTGGATTTGGGATGATGAAAAGAATAAAGTTTTCATAAGTCGAAATGTGCTCTTTAATGAGCAAATCTTGTGGAAAGATCGGAACTCGAAGGAAAAGTTATGAATAAATATTCGACTTCATTTCAAGTTGATGTGAATGGTGGTTTCGGAGGATCACTTGTTCCGGAATGTTTAGATGTTTCTGAATCTAACAGAAGGACTCACATTTCGGAAGGAAGTTCAGAGGGTAGTGCAGAAGGTTCAGAAGTTCAGTCAGCGAAAGATATATCAGAAATCTCAAGAACTACGGAAGCTAGCTAAAGAGTTCCGAAAGGAAAAGTTCCAAAAATTGCACTTCCGAAAGAAGCTGAATCGCAAGTTAATGTGCGAAGATCTTCAAGGATCAAATGGTCGGTGAAGAGGTATAGAGCTGATTTGAGTTTCTTTCTTTTAACGGATACAGGAGAACAAGAGTCAAGAAGAAGCGGCTACTTCAGGAAATTCCGGAAGGTGGGAGTCAACAATGCAGGAGGAGTTGGATTCACTTCGAATGAATAAAACCTGAGAGCTAACAGAATTACCACTATCGAAGAAAGCACTTGAAAATAAGTGAGTATTCCAATTGAAATAAGAAGCGGATGGAAAGAAGAAATATAAAACAAGGCTAGTTGTTAAAGGATTTCAACAAAAGGAAGAGATTGACATCTCTGAGGTATTCTCTCTGGTAATAGAACATACTACCATCTGAACTATGTTAAGTTTGGTTGCTTTCGAGAATTTGTTCCTTGAACAAATGGATGTGAAAACGGATTTTCTTCATAGAGATTTAGAGGAAGAAATTTATATAAAGCAAACTGTTGATTTCGTGGACAATCGGAATCAGGGCTTGGTGTGCAAACTAAGAAAAAGTCTTTAAGGTTTGAAACAAGAATCAAAATGTTGGAACCAAAAGTTTGATTCCTGAAGGGAAGAAAAAGGTTTCTTACGGAGAAATTCCGATCGCTGTTGTTATCAGGAGTTCAGCAGAAATGGCTTCATAATCTTACTTTTGCATGTGGATGATATGTTGTTGGTAGGTCTGAATATTCGACTGATTGCTATGATTAATACGTTTAGTTAAAGAACTTGGTTGTGGTCAGGGGAAATTATTCTATGATAATCAAAGTGCAATTCATTTGATTACGAATCCTGTGTTTCATTCAATAACTAAACACATTGACCTAAAGTACCATTACATTCAGAAGATGCTGGAAGATGGTGGGTTGGAGTTATAGAAGGTTGGAAAACAAAATCCAACGAATATATTTACCAAAAGTTTGATGCGGAAACGCCGGGAATTGTAGCGACAAAACAAGGATTCAAAAAAGAGTAAAAGAAAAAAAAAACAGAACGAGAACACGAGGATTTACGTGGTTCGGGAATAATCCCTACGTCCACGGAGAGGTAGAATTTCACTATATGTCGGGAGCACAAATTACATGGAGATTTTTCAGAGTTTCTCACACGGGAACCCTAGCCTGAAATGGGCTACAAAAGGAGGAAGACAATCCACTGTTCCACCAACCACACAAGAAGTCCGCATCGCTACAGTGAAAGGCGGTCACCCAAGTCAAAAGTGCTACGGTGGTTGCCGACTGGAAGTTCAAAGAGCTACAGTGAGTGGCGGCTGGAAGTCCGCGTCGTTGCAGTACCCTGTCGGTCAGTCAGCTCTGCTACAATGGTCAGTATTGCTACAGTACCCCAAAATTTGGGTCGGGGGCCTTCGGCTCTCGGATCCCCAAAAC
Source organism: Viscum album (assembly GCA_963277665.1). Lineage (NCBI taxonomy): Eukaryota > Viridiplantae > Streptophyta > Magnoliopsida > Santalales > Viscaceae > Viscum > Viscum album. The sequence continues at coordinate 874,908,738 of OY728153.1, read as the reverse complement.
AGGGGCACGTTGCCCCCTGCAAACCCCCAACGAGCTCACCGTGAAGCTCGACCCACGAAAGTTGCGGCCTGGTGCACAGTACGGGCCACAAGCATTCGGCCCAACACATTCAAACCAGATCAAGCTACATCAATCCAACAAAGTTTGTGTCTGGAAGTACCGAGGCAGCATAAAGCCTCGGTAAGACTTGGGTGAACGGAAGAAAGATAGAGGAACATTGTACGCAGCGGAAGTTGAAGGTTATGTCGAGGTTTTCTCTGAAGCAGTCTTCGAGTGGGAGATTGTCGAGAATGTGAAGCCCACTTCAGTTGGTCGGAAGGAGACAACCAGAAGGAGTGGTTCAGGAAGTTCTTCTGTTTGTTAAAGTGGTGGCAGCGGTAGCGGTTTCCGGAAGGAGGATGGTTCGAAAGGGGCTTCTTTTAATGTGCTCTGGTTCAGGCGGCATCGTTCCGGAAGTTTCAGATTGTACTTCCAGAGGGCGGGGTGTTCATTTTGTTGTGTTTTGTTGGTTTATCGAAAGTGGGGGTCACATTGAAGATTGCTACAGGAGATTGACAGTTGGAACAATGGAACGGATGGACTCCCGCACTTTTCGGAGGTCGGTGCAGCTGGATGGCCAAAAGCTACTCTCTATATAAGGAGGGTGGGACCCCTATGATGTAAGATTCAATGTGGTGTTGTACATACAGTGATTACTTATTTTTAGTAATCCTTGCAAAGTTTTCTTTCTGAAGGAATAACATGGTGCAATGTTTCTCTTGTGGACGTAGGACTATCAGTCTGAACCACATAAAACCAAAGTGTTCTTTTATTGTTTATATTTATTTTACATTGCATAAATGTTGTATGTGTTAAAGTGAACAGGGCTGAAGTGAGGTTCTACAACTTAGTGCAGTGATTTGGGTGAACATTGTTTCTATGTTTCAGAACATTGAGTTGGGAGAGTTGCTTCGGGAATTGAATTCCGCTAGGTGATTCCGAAACAACTGCTTCGGGTGGACTTTGGAAGGACAGTACGGCGAAAGGGATTCTCCACATATTCATCCTCCACGTCAAACTAATCTTACGTAGCCCTTCAGATTAATCTCACGTAAGATCTGTTTAATCATACATAGCCTTCACCATCACCCGGAATTACTTGTTGTCACTTCACCACTTCCTCCAAAAACTCGTGCCACATTCAGGACATCATCCTGCGCCACTTCTGCCAAAAGTGGACACCGCTGCTACAGCTTCTTGACTTTCCCTGGTGTCGGTGAAACCGTCTCCATCTGGTTTCGCAAGTCTCCTTTAAAAAAGTCACATTCCGGAAGTCCCAACACCTAATTAAAAAACATTCCTCTCGCCAAAACCTCAAGACTATTCCCAAGGCTTCCACCAAGTCTGCATGCCACTTTTCGAATTTCTTCGATTCACTCGTTCTCCGCAATGTCAATGTAGTCATCACGTTTCTGATCATTCAAACCCCACTATAGTGCAAAGCAGCAACCCCATAATTTCTTGGACTTTGATCATATGTTCCGTTTTCATGAAACTCGGATAGCTCCATAAAGTTTTCCTCAATGACAATCACTTTAGAGCATAGTCCAAATTTGTTGAAACACCATCAACAAGCCGCATCATGTACCATATCCATGGAACCACTCCTTCAGGACTCTATGTTCCTGAAACTCTATCACTAAGCTTCCACAATCCAAGAGCTTTTTGGTACAACTAACTTCAATGATACCAATGGAACATACCTTCATCCGAAATTGCTTTTGGAAAGTTTGGTATCATCAGAACTGGCACTCCCACTGAAACAATTTGGAACCACCAATCCATCGCTCGACTCTTTCTGAATGACTCGGATTCAGCAGCCTATTCCTCGGTCGTACCTCAGCAAGCATTGATCCTTTGCTCCCACTGCATCTCAGTCTGGTTCCAATCCATCACAAGATCTCACTACCCATCATAGAGGACATTCCAAAACTCTGATGACCTTCCGTAAGTTGCTCTCCCAAAGTCGTAATCAAATTCTTTTACCATCACACCTCTACAAAGAAACGTGTTTGGGACTTTGGAATGTCCCTCCTTCCTCTGGCATCAACATGGTTGTATGTGACATCATTTCGGAAATTTTTCAAGTGAGAGAACAAACCATCCCTTTCGGACCAGAGTATCTCCGGAAGACCCTGCCCCAAATGAAAACAAAACGACCTTGATCCACAAGAATGAGCCGCATGTTAAACTATGCCCAAAGCATCTTGTACTACTATTTCTAGGACATGTCGTCTGACTCCAACAAGACATCTCCATGAATCCTCCGCATGCTTCAGCCTTCTCATTCAAAGTCTAAACATTTGCTCTGCAACACCAATCTCAAGTATTCTTGGTACGGTCTCCTCCAACCGTATGGAATCCCAGCCAGCAAAACCTCTGAAGCTCCCACTACTTCTGAACTCTCCGCCACCTGACCAACATTTTAGCAACAGTCTTCTTTTCTCCACCATGGTTCATCTGATGAACATTCCAAAACTTCGAACTTGTGCTTGAGGAAGAAACACCCACACTTCTCGGTGTCGCTTTGTCAATGAAGGTGCAACAAGTACAGTGACATTCCGTGAGAATGAAACGGACAACTTCCGATCCTTGGTGCTTCCATCTTCCGTGTAGGTCACCTGCTGCTTTCTAAGGATGCAACTCACACATGTTCCATACTTCATGTGTTTTTGCATCTATGATTTTCATCCCCTTCTCATAAGTGTTCGAGACACTCATGCCACAGCTCCCTGCTTCCAGGAGATTCTTGTTCGGCATACACTGCTCCTTCCGAGAATCCCGGTTGGATGCAATGTTATGTCTCATACTTTGCCACAACCATGGAACCCCCTTAGTGTGAACACTCACACGCTATCTGCAAACTTCAGTACAGAAACCCGTGCTCCAGCTAATCGATGAAAACACCTTTTGTAACCCAGGCATGTGTTGCACTCCTTCTGAAACCCCAAAGTAACAAAACCCAAACGTGTTGACAGCACGTCGCAGCAAAATAACCCCTTCCCTTAATTGCGGGATTCGCAAACCTTCTAGGAATACAACTTCCGAAACAAACCTTTCGGTCCCAGCAGGCCTTCCTGCAAATGCCCCTTCCATCCGTTATGTCAGAATGCAGAACTAGGCCTGGCCCAATCACATCGACTCATTCACCTTAAATAAGTTGTCCAGTGTTCATATCCTCCTTTCGGGTCATGCGTCGCCTTTCGAGCTAACACCTTACAGAACAATTCCAGTGTTTTTACTGTCGAGGCTTCTCCACTCTCCCAACAACATCGCTTCTGGCTAACTCCCATCAACGGTAACTCCGGATTCTCCGACCAGCATTCTCTAAAATCAAAAACCTTCCATCGTCAAACGTCAATCCGAACCTTACACCATCGAACGTCAATCCGAACCTTACCCTCTTGCAATGCCATCCTCCGAAAACAATGAACTCCCACTAAAGTCGAAAAGCATAAAGGGACCAGGATAGCTTCTGGAAGTCTTCATCCGTTTCCAACCGAGCTCAACACCAATTGACCGTGGTTCTTTTGAAACTCAGTAAACCGCTCACCAAATGCTTTGAACCAAAATCTGATACCACTTGTTGGGGGGAAACAATGCCACCCTGCATTCGGATCCCATACTGAGCACAAAACCGGCAATCTGGAACATTGCTTGCGGATCCTCAAATGCAGAACAAGGTCATCCGAAACGCCCAAATGCAACAGTACCCCGCAAACTCAATGTCCAGAACTAGGAAGTAATTGCACCATAATCACCACACCAATCTACCCCTCTAGTTCTGGTCGCTTCTGGTCTCCAAACAAGATCTTCCGCTAAGGCAAAAAATAAGAAAGAACAAGCACACGATAAAGAAACGAAACAAGCACAACGCAAGAATTATATGGTTCATGTAGCACCCCCCAGTTTGAGACAGTTACATGTTTGATCGTGTCTTCTTAAGCTATGAAGAGGTTAGGGTTGGTTTCGGGAAGTTTCAAAGGGTTTTCGAAGGCTTTGAAGGATTTGTAAAGGGCGCACAGTTTAAGTAAACCGTACACAATTCTCAGGTAAATCATGCAGTGGAAAATGGGGCTTGTAGATAGGCGCACGGTTTGTGCGCAATTTAAACAGACCGTACAAAAATTGTGCGACTCTGATAAATTTTCAAACAGTGGCGATTCACACAATTGGCTCACGGCTTATAAAACCGTGCAGTCACAGGTTTCGAGCAATAAAACTCACATGGATGGCACACAGTTTCTCAAACCGAGCACAACATTAAAAAGCGCCGAAAATTAGATTTTCAACCAATTTTTTCCCCTAAAACACTCGATTCTTCTCTCTTGGCTAGGGCTCTCGAACTTGATCCTTGGGCGATTTTGGTGATTCACTTCATTTTGGAGCTCCCTCTCTTTGAATCTTGAAGCGTTTGGCCTAGGGATCGAAGGAAAGACTCTCGTTTCTCATTCTCCTCTCATTTATTCTCATTTTTCTTTGGGAGAAACTCTACTCCGGGGTTGTCATGCCCATATCTCTGGTTTAGGGTGTGTTTTGATTGGGCTTTTGTTGTGAAACATCATAGGAGTGTTATAAGAGCCAGGATCTAAGAGGGCGTGATGTGGTTTCATCTTAGTAACCTTGTTTGAGGTAGGTGGCTTCTCCTCTCTCCACTTGTATTAAGAACTTAAAAGTTTGTTGTTTTACAAGTTCAATGCTAGTGTTTATTTGTGTTAAATGATTTTGGTAAGTCTTGGTTGAATATTTTCTTGGTGTAATATAGTTTTTGGCAAAGGTTGTGGGTGACACCCACAACGTGTTCGATGAAATGTCTAACTGGTTGTTTGGTTTTAAAATGATGGTTTGGCAAGGGATAACCTGAACATGGGTTTAGAGTTAGTGTGAATATGTGTGTTCACTCCTTGTATTGATAAAATGTGCATTTTGGGAAAATGTTTTAGAAAAGAAAAGTGTGGCATAATGGTGACCCAACATTGGTGTGAGTTGGTGTGTGTTCATGATGCAAACAGACGGGGGCCTTGTTGGTTCACACTTGGCTGTCGGTGCCGAAAGTGGGGCATGTGGATTGTACCACCAAGTAACGACTTGGGTCAGGGGGGAAGGGTTTCCGCTCGCGAGTTTGGGTTGCTCGAAGGACCCACTGGACGGGTTGGGTTGGAGGCATGGCTCCCAGAGGGGGGGGGGATTGGTGCATTGCATTGGTGAGTGAGTTCATGACATGGGTGTGTGAGTTGTGGTGCGGGTTGTTTTGTGGAAATAATGGGTTAAAAAGGGTGGATTTTTTTTGTGAATTTCTTAATATTGGCCTTGTTTATATGTATCATGCTTCTCTGTTATTTGTTATATTGTGAGCTAACTCCTTTTTGTTTAAGTGGCATGTGTGGGAAGTCTTAGGGATATGCCTACCGGGTTTGTATACTCACCCTCCCTGCATATCATTTTGGTGCATATATAGATGTTCGACATTATCTAGGTAAGGGGAAGACCTCTTACGTCACTAGCGAAGCGTCTTGATGTTGTGGTCCTTGGTAATGGAGCTGGGAGCTCAGGGGTAGCGGTCAGGGGAAGCTTGGGGTAGCGCCATGTTTGGCATCTTGTTTCCCTTTTTGGGTCTTTTGGTCTTGTAGACTTATTTGAAGATATCGTTGGTTGTCGCATCGATGATTGCTTGTTATGTTATGTTATTGGAATGTTGTCTTATTTTGCCCATGCATCATATTTATATTGTCATGGAGTTCCTTCACTATAGTTTATGTCTTAAGGGTAAACTGTCCTCCAACGATATTGTCAAACTCTAGGCATTTATTGCCAACCTTGGTGTATAGAGGATGCACCTATGGCTAGTGGCATTCTGATCCTATCTATGGTGTCATACGGGTCGGTTTGATGCGATTCGTTAGTGGGGTGGTAGGTGTGGAGATAGTATATGTCAAGACTTGAATGTGTAGGATATAAAAAGATGTAGCTAACCTCAACGCCGAACTTCAAGTTACCACGGTTGTACGGGTGCAAAAAGTGTTGTTAAACACTTCTAGTCGTGTTGTCGCCTCATCACTGTATGTTTAGCCAATGAGAGTAATGTATCATGCATTAGTAAAGAGACTTCAAACTAGGATTCCATCATTCATATGATATTTTATGAGTTATGCTTTGGAAAATTTTGACATGAAAACTTTGTTTTTTGTATTCATTGTTTGTGCTTGTGGATGAAATTGTGAGTTTCTAAGACATAGTTGCTAGAAGAAACCAGGATGTTGTTTTGCTTGATGATTTGTGTTGATACTTGCCTGCATTGATATGTGCTTATGCTAATTTTGTTTACATTGGTATGTTTATGTTCCTAATGAGCTTATGTTTTGTGTCTGCTTTATTGCTTAAAGGAACACGAAACAAGTGTTGAATTAAAACTTTGATAAATAATGACTCCTATTGAAGGTAAATGATTAAATGATAATTAAAGTCCCTCTTATTCTAAAAAAAATTAACAATTTCATGATGATTACTTAAATGCATGATTACATGTTTACTTTCTTACTTAATGATTGGTGGCATGTCAATAGATTAGAAGGCCTTTAAACATCATAGAGTGAATTATTTCAGCCTCATATTTTAAGATTTTTATGGCATGCCATGCGGTAACTTAAATTTCATTATTTGAAAGTTCGGTGCATGTTAACTATAATTAGACAAAGAGCATGATATAATTTTGACTTATTATTATTTAGCTTAAATTGAAGATATGTTAAAAGAATAACATGTTGTTATCCCAATCTAGGCACATAATTAGCTAGGCATGTTTAACATAATGAATAATGTAGATAGTCTGTCATAATGTTTAATGTGTTCTGGGACACTTAAGATTGTTAATCCACTGGTCAAGAGAGCATGTTGAAATATATGACATGTTAACTATTGGCAAGTTTCGTTTTATTAAAAATTGTGTTGGTTTTAAAGAGGCTTTGTAAAAAGACTTTTGCGGGGGGGGGGGGGGGGTTAACTAGGCTTTGGGAAAGAGAAGTACTGAAAGAAAACCTTGTGGTTGTTTTGAACTCTAAAATTTTGAGTATGGTTTTCAGAGAATGTTGTAGCGTTTTGAATTGATGGGTGGAAACCTTATAATGACATACCAAAATTTATAATTAGAGAGTGGTTGTTGCATTGGAAAGATGTTGTCAAAGTATTTTCATTATTCAAATTGTTGTGCATGTTGTGTGGTTGACATGATACGTGGAAGGGGAAAATAGGGGTTTCATGTCAGAATGATGTCTCATGTGATGAGCATCAAAACACCTCTACTGCAACAGGATATTAGGAAATTTTAAGTGTTCGCCATATCTAATTACCCTTGACATGGTCATGTTTTTATGGGAGCTTACGTTATTAAAGATGAATATCTTTGATATAATTTTGGGGATGAAGTAGTTGGTAGCATTCAAAGCCTATATTGATTGCTATGCCCAGCAAGTCACTTTGACATCTCCTGATGGAGTTGTTCATCTTTTCAAAAGGGAATGGGACATAAATGCGGGAAGAGCGAGGCCTTTATTTAAAGAGGTTGGAATGATCACTAATTAGTTGGCAATCATAACATTAGGGGTTACTGATGAAACTGGAAGTAGAGATTTTCCTAACATATTAAATCAATAACCATCTCTTATTAGTTGACAACCATAACATTAGGGGTTACTGATGAAACTGAAAGTAGAGATCTTCCTGACATATTAGATCAATAACCCAATGTTTTCCATAGCAACCTATGTGGACTACCACCTAAAAGAGAGGCAGAGTTTCCTATTTAATAACTCCCAAGAACAAATCCTAATTCATTTCCATTGTACAGAATGACACCAACTCAACTACAGGAATTGATGGTTCTGTTAGAGGAGTTGGAAAACAAGGTTCACCTTTCTTTTTAAGAACCCACCCGATTAGAACTTCACGACTAAGTGAGTAGTTTCAAAATGAGTGACCTCCTAGAAAGCCTCTCAATGTGTGTGAGCACACTGAAAGAACATGTGTTGGCCTGCGATGGGGTACCACTAACTCTGGTTCAAAAAGACGATTATTCCAAAGATGGCATTTAGAAGTCGCTGCGATCATTATGAATACTTGGCCATGCCCTTAAGCCTTAGTGATGTGTCAGTTATCTTCATGGCACTAATGCACCATATCTTTCATGGATACCTAGATACCCAGTTGCTATTACAATGACCACTTTTGGTGGTTGGCTATAAAACTAAAAGTAGATGAGCATGGAGTTATTGCCTTACCTGTCAACAAGTGAAAGTCGAACACCAACGACTGGTAGGCATGTTGCAACTGTTTCCTATACTTAGTCCCTGCGGTCATCATGAATTTTGTCACCAAATCGTTTAAGATGCTTGGAAAGCATGATGTTATTTGGGTGATTGTTGCCCAACTCACAAGTCACCACACTTCATTCCAATTCAGGAGACTGATTTTGTAGATTTGGCAAAGTGGCAGAGCATGAAGCTAATGTTTTACCTGCCAACAAGTGAAAGTCGAACACCAACGACCAGTGGGCATGTTGCAACTGTTACCTATACCTATAATGAAGCGAGATTAAATTGTCATGAAATTTGTCTCCAAATGTCTAAGATGCTTCGAAAGCGTGACGCCATTTGGGTAATTGTTGGACTGACTCAACAAGAATCCACACTTCATTCCAATTCAGGGACTAATTCTGTAGAAGATTTGGAAAAGTTGTATGTTCGTGAAGTGATGAAGTTGCACAGTGTACTGATTTCCATCTTCTCTGATAGAGATTATAGATTTACTTCATGATTTGGCGATCATTGCAACAAGCTTTGGGAACCCAGTTAACCATGATCATGACACACAATCCTCAAATAGATTGGCACTCAGGGCACACAGTTCAAAAAACACCAGAGGACATGCTTAGAGCATGTGTGATGGACTTTGGTGGTGGAAAGACCATTTTATTTTAGTGGGGTTTTCATATAACAATAGTTATCCAGCCACGATACATATGGCCCCACTTAAAGCATTGCCTGACATTCAATGTCACACTCCACTTTGTTGGGTAGAGGTTGGAGAAACTTCACTAATTGGACCAAGAAAATCCAAGTAATCGGGAAACGAATGTCAACAGCCCAGAGCTATCAAAAATCTTATACAGACCATTGTCGTCCTCTATCTTTTGAAGTGGGAGATCATGTATTCTTGTGAGTATCTCCAATGTTGGGGCATCGCCGTCTGGGTAAGCAAGGTAAACCAGCTCCTCGGTATGTCGGACCCACCGTTTGAAGCATTGCATGACAGTCCATGTCGCTCTCCACTTTGTTGGGTAGAGGCCGGGGAAACTTCACTAATCAGACCAAGTCTTGTGCATGAGACTACCAAGAAAATCAAGTGATCAGAAACGAATCTCAACGGCCCAGAGCCAACAGAAATCTTATGCAGATTGTCGTTGTAAAAGTAAAAAAGAGGTGGATCCAAATCCCCAAGGTTCTCTCTAAAGAGGCCTTGAGGTTTTTTTATAACAAATAATAAAACCACATCGGACCGCAAGTCCGATGTGGGATGCAGACTCCAACACTCCCCCTCAAGCTAACTGTACTTAGCTTGAACACATAAAGAAAAAACAAAGCAATCAACAAACTGCAAACACCCCCCCCCTCAAGATGGACATACCCGACTTGATTACAAAACAAGACGAAATAAAAAGAAACAATCGACGATCGTAGCTCCCCCTCATAATCGCATCTCCCCCTCAGGTTGATGGATGAAATAAGATGTCGCAGGCACAGCAGAGGAACCACACAGATCGGACCGGTTGACGGAGCGCCAGGAAAGCCACACTAGTGGGGCCGATCGATGATACGTAGGGAAAGCCACACTAGCACCGGGAAAACCGCACTTGCGGGGCTGGCGATGGGAGGCGGGGATTCCGCAGAGTTGTTGCAGGATCTGCGGCGCCAAAGGGCCCAGATTCAAGACGGTCGAGGTGTTGCGCCACGGTGGAGGAAGCGCGAGTGTCGGTGCACCACTGTGGTGCACAAGAGGCCGTCGCAGGGAGGCGCGGCGAGCAGAAGGTCATCGCAGGGGGGAAGAAGGCCGACCGTCTGGAATTGTTGGAGAGAGAGCCGGCGGGAATTATTAGAGAGCCGGCGGCGGACAGGATCCGACCAGATCTTGGCCGAATCTGAGAGAGGGGAGGTTGTTGGAGGCTGACGCGCGCAGGAAGGGAGGGGCCGCCTGGAATCCGTCGCGCGCACAGGGAGGCGGCGCAGAGGAGGGTCGTCGCGCGGGAGCAACGTAGGAGGGTCGTCGCGCGGGAGCAGCGCAGGAGGGTCGTCGCGCGGGAGCGACCGCTGGGATTAGGCTGAGCCGCCGCGCATGAGGGATCCGCTGGGAGGGAAGGAGTCACCGACACGGAGGACCTCTGATCGCGAGAGGGAGGCGGGGGCCGAGAACCCGTAGCAGAAAGCAGGAGGCAGGGCCGGAGACACCGTCGGGAGTCCGCGCAGGGTTGAGCCGACACGGCGTAAGGAGGGTTCCGCCGGTAGGGAGCCGTCAAGGAGGGACACCCGCCGGTCGGGAAAAGCATCGTGCAGGAGAGGCCTCGCACGGGAGGGTGACGGGAGGCCGACAGGGGGGCAACGGGGGATATTTATGACCCGCTAGCCATGAAGGCCACCGCCCCCCATGAAGGGAGAAATAATGGGAGAAACTCTAGACGGGGGGGGGGGAATAAAATGGGAGAAAGGGCTCACGATTAGGTTCCCTCTGATACCATGTAGAAGTAAAAAAGAGATAGACCCAAATCCTCAAGGTTCTCTCTAAAGGAGGCCTTGAGGTTCTTTTATAACAAATAATAAAGACCACATCGGACCACATGTCCGATGTGGGATGCAGACACCAACAGTCATCATCATCCTGTATCATTTGAAGTGGGAGATCATGTATTCTTACGAGTATCTGCAAGGTTGGGGCATCGTCGTTTGGGTAGGCAAGGGAAACTAACTCCTCAGTATGTCGGAACCATTTGATATTCTAGATTGTATCGACGAAGTTGCTTATCGACTATCTTTATCCCCAAGTTCAGCTCAGTCCATGAGTATTTCATATATCGCAACTAAAGAACTGTAGGTTCTGGGCGCAGTGGAAGCGTGTTAATGGGTGTACCCAACTTTAATTTTAGCGTTAACAACGATCAATCTGAGATCTGTCACGATAATAAAACGTCGGATCTTCGGAATAGAACGAAAAATGAAAAAGAAAGAGGGGAGTCCCAGAACCATAGATAAGATCATCATATGTTGGTTATAATTAATTTAATTAATTGACAAGAATTGTCTTGATGAAATTCTTTCTTCGTTGATATTTCCGGTCACGATCCGATGTGATCCGTCGTTGCGGCGTAGAATCCAAGTGTAGGATTCCTCTAGCGGTGATCCACATGTGCTCTACGTATCTCTGGACGTCGCCGAAGGGATCTCCGGGTGCTAGCGCAGGAAGAGCTTTCGCTTGCAATGTCCGCCTTCGATCGCCTTGATCCAGTGGAGGAGGATCTCTCTCTCGTAGCTTGAGAGCGTTCTTGGAAGAAAAGAATTCTCTCTTAGCTTGAGAGCTTTCTCTAGATCCGTTGTGCATAACCATAAAAAAATAGCTAGGCTAATGAGAATTATATAATTGAGATTTTAATTACATAGAATAATAAAATGAATTAATTACCCGAAAGCATTTATTCATTTCATTTAATTCTTAGTAATACCCCATGTCTAATAATAACAGTTGACTATTATTATTACTTGACATGCGCCCAGCGAATTACACCTGATATTATTTAATTAAATAAATGTTGGAGTCTGTATCCCACATCGGACTTGTGGTCCGATGTGGTCCTTTTCATTCATTATAAAAGAATGTATCCGCCTCACTTTGAGGTAAGGAGACAAGGGAGTTTTCTCAATCTACATGGTATCAGAGGGAGATTAATCCTGAACCCTCCTCCCTCCCATTTTATTTTTCCATTTAGGGTTTCTCATAATTCTCCCCCGTGGGGGGCGGCAGCCCCCCCTCATGTAGGGCTGGGTTTACTTTATTCTGCCGCCCATCCGGGCTCTCTCTTTTTTATCCCTGCCGGCGGCTCTATCCAGCGGATCTCCCCTCTGCCTTTGCCCTTCAAGGCGGGCCTCCCTCATCTGATCCCGGCGGCCCGGCGTCTCCTCCCAGCGGCCCGTTCTCCCTCAGGCGGTGCCCCCCCTCCTGCGTGCAAGCCCTCCCCGTCGCGGCTCCCCCTCCGGCGGGCGGTCCTCCCGACGGCCCGCCTCTTCCCTGCCGGCTCCCGGCGCGGCTCCCGTCCTCCATGCGCGCGGCTCCCGCTTCCCCCGCCGCGGCTCCAGTTCCCGGCGACTACGGCTCCCACGCCTCCCGTCGTCCCCGTCGCCGTTTTTCCGACGCGGCTCCACCTGAGCCGGCCTCCTCAACGGCTCCCGCATTCCCCGGAAGTATTTTCAGATCCCGCAATTTCCCGTCGTCGGCTCCCGCATCTCCCGCGCGGCTCCCGCATCTCCCCCGGCAGTCCTCCTGTTCGCACGGTGCCTCCCGCGGATTCCCCGGCGGACCTCCATCTACCTGAGCAGCTCCCGCATCTCCATCCGCATCTCCTGCGCGGCTCCCGCTTCTCTTCCCGGCGGCTCCTCCCGAGCGCGACCCTCCGTCGCGGCTCCTCCCCAACGCCGACCTCCTCCTGCGCTCATCTTCCGGCAGCCAGCCGGCTCCAGTTTCTCCCAGCGGCTGCCCTGCTTCAAGTTTCGGCTCTCCGGCACCTCTTGCGGCATCCCCGCCTCGCCGGCATCTCCCGACGACTCCCGGCAGCCGCATCTCTATCCGCTGGCACGCCCATTCGCTGGCGCAGCAGCTCGACCACCTAGGATTTGGGCCCGTTGGCGCCGCCAGATCCCGCAACAATTCTGCGGTATCCCCGCCTCCCGTCGCCAGCCCCGCAAGTGCGGTTTTTCCGATGCTAGTTTGGATTTCCCTGTGTTTCATCGTCCGGCCCCACTAGTGCGGCATTCCTAGCGTTCCGTCAACCGGTCGGTCTGAGTGGTTTCTTCTGCTGCGCCCGCAACATCATCCATCCATCATTCTGAGGGGGAGTTGCGATCGTGAGGGGGAGCATCAGTCTTGCAGCCTTTTATTTTTATTTTATTTCGTCTTGTTTTGTCATCAAGCTGAATATGTCCAGCTTGAGGGGGAGTGTTAGCGTCTGTTTTGTTGCTTTCTTTTCATTATGTGTCCAAGCTAGGTACACCTAGCTTGAGGGGCAGTGTTGGAGTCTGTATCCCGCATCGAACTTGTGGTCCGATGTGGTCCTTTTCATTCATTATAAAAGAATGTCTCCGCCTCACTTTGAGGTAAAGAGGCGAGGGGGTTTCTCAACCTACAATAAATAATATTATTTCTCATAAATTCCCAGAATACACGACTATATATTAATATATACACGGCGTGTACTTTTGTTTTTCCATTCTCATTATTTCCTCCACCACATTTATTAGACCTCGAATAATGGCTATTTATTTCTCAAATAAATATCACTGCATTACTCGCTAATAAATATATTATTTCACCCACAATATATTCTCTCGAATAACTAGTGTCGAAATAAATGCGATCAGACATCATTGAATAATTATTAAACCACAATCGGGAATAATCTTTATTCAACTTGTTAAATTAATATTTAACTGAGATACTTTGACACACTTAGTGTGTGACCCTCTAGGTCTCTTTCTCAGTGGCATTAGGCGGAGCCTGCCTAAAGTCCAAGGTTAGCGTCTAACAACACGCCAAGGCACCCATAGAGAAAGAAGTTAACACCGCAATGACGTGTCACCTCCTACGAACGCTTACCGTGTAATATAATCCCTTTGTCTCAATATCTCAAATCAAGCGGGTTGCACCCATGTGCTCGATTATTCTTTCTTTGACTTTCCGGAATTGAACTTGCTCATTCCTCACCATGGCCATGGATTTATTTAGGCTATATCAATTCCATCAAAGGGCCTGAGATATCTACTTTCGTTATGGAACAGAAGGGACAAATCCTTTCTCGCATTATCTATTAATGCAGTATCACTCGTGATGCACCCAACACATCATATCTCGCTACGAACAGTGTGTCGTCACAGTTTTCGTCAATACATCTAAGTGCGCAAATTGTAATACCCATTAATAATAATCTTAAAGTCTAAGGACCAATACACACGTCCGTATATAGGAACATCCAATGACACTATGAAATGTGGATTTCCTACTGGCGGGTCTCGTTCTCATAATATCCTCCTGAATAATACCAAAGGCGCACACCATGAGAAGGTGCCTCAAAGTTTTATGAGTCTTCACCTCTAATGGCCTGTATTATTTGTGTCCCTCAAATAACATCATCCGGTCATAGAACATATATTCAAGAACAGTGTTATGGCACTTCCGGGTTCTCATCATAGCAGGGATCTACTATGACCCTTTAATGCAACATCTATCCTTAGGACATTATCACATGCATTGTCACGCAGAAAAACAGTCAAAATGTGATAAGGTATTTATTAATGAATAAAGTACAAAGTAGTTGGTTCTAGGCCACCAACTCCAACAAGAACTACCAACCCGACCCTGCTCATGTAATTATTTGGGGTCATGTTACTCTCGACCCTGCTACAATTATTCACACCCCAATTTTCATTCTAGATGGGCAAGACAAGATCTTGCAAGGCCAACGCATCTCATTGGTTCAAGTATTATGGTAGGATGGCCAAGCACATGAAGAGACTTTGGTGCGGGAGAGGTTTATGCAAAAACAATGGCCCCGCCTTTTTCAAGGCACCACCAATCTCCAACTTTCCGAGGACGGAAAGCCCAATGATAGGGAGAATGTAACGCCAACGGTTTGAGGTATTTACACGTTTTATCAAGTCTTTTTAAGCAATGAAGAGGTTGAGGTTGGTTTTGGAAAGTTACATAGGGTTTTCAAAGGTTTTGGGGGTTTTACAAAGGATGCATGGTTTGCGCACAATTTGGGTAAACCGTGCACAATTCCCAGGTAAACTGTGCGGTGGAAAATGGGACCATACGAGAACCATGCACCCCTGATGAATTTTCAGGCAACGGCAATTCGCACGATTGGTCTGGATTTTGGGCAGTGGCTTCCGCACGGTTGACACGTGGTTTCCCAAACCTTGCAGTCAAATTGTGAATGACATTAAAAATCCCAAAAACTAGATTTTAACTTGATTTTCCCCCCAAAACACTCATTTCTTCTCTCTTGGCTAGGACACTCAAACTTGAGGGCTTCATTGGGCAATTTTGATGATTCTCTTCATTCTGGAGCTCCATCTCTTCGAATCTTGGAGCGTTTGGACTAGGGATTAGAGGTAAGACTCTCGTCTTTCCTCTCATCTCCTCGCTTTTTTTAGAGAAACCTTACTCTGGGGCAGTCATGAATCTTGGAGCGTTTGGCACAAGGATCGAAGGTAAGACCCCCTCTCTCCTCTCATCTCTTCTTGTTTTTTTTAGAGAAACCATACTTTGGGGTTGTCATGCCAAGATCTCTTGTTTAGGGTGTGTTTCGATGGGGCTTTTGTTGTGAATCATCATAGGAGCGTTGTAAGAACCCGGATCTACGAGGGTGTGGTGCGGTTTCATCTTAGCGACCTTGTTTGAGGTAGGTGGCTTCTCCTCTCTCCACTTATGTCAAGAACTTGAAAGCTTGTTGTTTTAAAAGTTCAAGGCTTGTGTTTATTTGTGTTAAATGAATTTGATAAATCATGGTTGAATATTCTCTTGGTGTAATATGGTTTTAGACAAAGGTTGTGGGTGATGCCCACAGCGTATTTGATGAAATGCCTAATTGGTTATTTAGTTTTAAAATGATGGTTTTGGCAAGGGATAACCTTGACTTGGGTTTGGAGTTGGTGTGAGTGCATGTGTTCACTCGTATTGATAAAATGTGCATTTTGGGAAAATGTTTTAGAAAAGACAAGTGTGGCATAATGGTGACCAGACATTGGTGTGAGTTGGCGTGTGTTCATGATGCATATGGACGGGGCCTTGTTGGTTCGGACTTGCCTGTCGATGCCAAAAGTGGGGCACGTAAATTGTACTGCTAAGTGACGACTTGGGTCGGGGGGGAAGGGTTTTCGCTCGCGAGTTTGGGCCGTTCAAAAGACCCATTGGACGGGTGATGCATTGGGTTGGTAGCATGGCTCCTAGAGGGGTGGGGATTAGTGCATTGCATGGGTGAGTGAGTTCAGGGCATGGGTGAGTGAGTTCACGACATGGGTGCATGAGTTGTGTGGGTTGCTTTGTGGAAATATTGGGTTAAAAAGGGTTGGTGGATTTTTTTTGAGTTTCTTTATACGCACTATATTGGTCTTGTTTATATGCCCCCAGGGGCATAACCTAGTGGTTACGCCTTTGAGGGGTCTCGCGGGAGGTCTCGGGATCGAGTCTCCCCGAGTACTTGTAGGCACAATAGTTTCTTTGCTTCTTTGTAATCTCCCTCTGCGAACTATTGTACTATATTGGTCTTGTTTATATGTATTATGTTTCTCCTTTATTTGTTATAAACTGTGAGCTAACTCGTTTTTGTTTAAGTGGCGTGTGTGGGAAGTCTTGAGGGTTTGCCTACTAGGTTTGTATACTCACCCCCCAACATATGCATTTTGGTGCATATAAAGATGTTGTTCGACGTAATGTAGGTAAGGGGAGACCTCTTACTTCATTAGCAGGGCGTCTAAATGTTGTGGTCGATGGTGATAGAGTTGGAAGCTCGAAGGTAGTGGTCGGGGGGCTTGGGGTGGTGCCATGTTTGGCATCTTGTCTTCCTTTTAGGATCTTTTAGTCTTGTAGACTTATTTGGAGATATTGTTAGTTGTCACGTTGTTGATTACATGTTATGTTATTGGAATGGTGTCTTGTTTTACTCATACGTCATATTTAGATTGTCATGGAGTTCTTCTGCTACAAGTATGCCTTATGAAAGGGTAAATTGTCCCTCAATAATATTGTCAACCTTTGGTGTCCAGAGAATGCACCTAAGGCTAGTGGCATTATGATCCTATCTATGGTGTCAGGTGGCGTCGAGATGTTACAATTCGGAACTTAATCTTACTCCACAGGAGAACACTGCAACTTTATGCATTAAGGAGAGATCACCTAAGTTATAAGGGACTTGTTCCGAAACTCTACCCGAATACAAAAGAAGACTCCGACAACACTTCCACGACTCCTTTTGGCAATAAGCGCTTCCCTAGGGAAGTCCCCAATGGGAACCAACGTCACTCAATTCCTAGCAGTCTTCCATCGCTCTTTCGGCTTCACCGATCTCTATCACCATAGCCTTCAGCTCTCGATTCAGCACCCTGCAGCCCATCGGACAAGTGGCATCAGCCCATCCTTTTATAGATGAACTCCACAGCAGTCATTTGGTTCTTCCAGTGTCACCGTCATCCGATCTCCGTAGACATCCCTCCACTCAATCATGGCAATCGCTAGCTTGCACCGCTAACACACCGACTCAACCTCCAATTTTTGGTGAACAGTGCATGCTCGAGACTTATCCTCCTGCTTCTCCCATATCGGTACAACCTTCTAAAACACATCCTCTAGCTTCCGCACTTGTGCTAACATCTGGATCCATCCCCCGCGTCAAACTAATCTTACATAGCCCTTTAGATTAATCTCACGTATTATTTGTTTAATCCTACATAGCCTTCACCATCACCAGAAATTAGTTGTTGTCGACTTCATCACTTCCTTTGGAAACCCGTGCCACATCCGGAACATCCGCCTGCGTCACTTCCTCCAGAAGTGGATATTGTTGCTGCCGCTTCCGGACTTTCCCTGTTGTTGGTGAAACCGTCCCCATCTGGTTCCACAAGTGTCCTTCCAAAAAAGTTGCATTCTGGAAGTTCTAACACTAGACCAAAAAACATTTCTCACACCAAACCCTTATAACCTATTTGGTATAGACCAGTGAAGTGGAAATAAAAGTTGAGTGAAGATAAAAAGTGTTTGGTAGCAAGGAATCTAGTTCTCGACTTCCACCCTCCTACCCATATTAACCTCATATCAATTATTATATATTTTTAATATCATTAAATACTTATATTTTTAAATTTATTACAATATTTTTTATAATTATAATTATATTTAATTATTACAATTATATTTTTAATTACACGTATAAATTATAATTATAATAAGAATATTTAATCATATTATAATTATGATTAGATTTAATTATTACCATGATATTAATTATACCTTTAATTATAGTTTTAAATCAATATTCTTATTTAAATAATATTTTTTAAATATTTTTTCAATTATCATATTTTTAAATTATAATAAAATTTTCATCAAATTTTTATGATTATATTTAATTATTCGCTACAACTGAATCGACAGATTTCACCCCTATCCCCCCCATAGGTGTGATAACACCCCCAGATGACCCAGCCTGTACAAAGCAACTAAAATCCTATCCCCCTTTTCCTCTTTGAATTTGGTATTTCCTATCTAATCTTAGGTCATGTATCTCATATATGTCTCTATATATAAAACGTTTCATCCTCATTCAAGAGAAACAATTCATGTGCCCACTCCTACAATATTATAATGATAATAACGATACCTATAATTACAAGATGAAAGAGGATTCTTTCTAGTTTACTGAACATAGTTATAAACATAATTTATTTTCCACTTCCTTTTCTACTTTTAAAAAAACAACCATACCAAATGAGGCATTAGAATTAAGGTTTGGTATTGGCAAATAGCACATTGTACAATGTGTTAAGTGAAAGGATGAGATCAGGGTGGCAATTGATGGAGATTTTTTTTCTTCAAAAAATTGAATTATAAAATCCAAGGTAGCCAAATAAAGAATGATAATTATCAAAAATCACACACCAGATTTAAGACATCAAGAGCTGCTGACACAACCGTATGCGGGGCCATCTTCTTAATTAATGCCGAATCACCATGACACCGCAGGTCTACCAACAGAAACTACATGAACAGAAAATTAAGAAACCAGCAAATAACTTCTTAAAAATTAAAAAGATTGCAAACAAATGTTTGATAGACCAAGTACAAAGAAAATCCATCCACATGCAAAGCTGTACAGGAAACAAGGGAAAATGCAGATTTAACAGAACGAATGCAGGTAAAAGGGTTGCACAGATTAACCGCATTTCAATAGCATAATATATTTCCTTTACCAAACAGTATATTTGAATTCAATATTTATCAAAGAAAAGAATTCTTTTTCATGGGCTCAGCCAGAAATGAATTGTGAACATTACAGTTTTCTACAAAATTGCCTACACCATACAGCAATTCGTTTGATAGTTTCTGACTTTGTTCAACATTCAAAAAATTTCCATTGTACGACGAGCCAACCCATCAACCAGAAATGAATTATAAACATTACAGTTTTCTACAAAATTGTCTACACCATACAGCATTCCGTTGATAGTTTCTGACTTCATTCAACATTCAAAAGTTTTCCTTTGTACAACGAGCCAAACGACCAACTTAAAGGAGTCCAGCAAGACCATAGCAAAAATTCAATCCAAAATTATAATTTTTATTTTAAATTGACTGAAACTAATAAAGGCTTGGGCAAAAGAACCATGGTAAATAAGAGAAAAAGTGATTGTGAGAGTAAGCAAACACAACAACCACATATTCACATGTTCCATTTCAAAGACAGAAATGTGCAAGTGACGATATCACAGTAAACTACCTGCCATGTAGGAAATTCTTGAGCCAACCTTCGAGTAAAGGTTCCTGGCATGTGTAAAGATAACAGTTTTATAAAGAACACGAGCAAGGCACAAGTAGAAAAGCACAAGTACACGCTTGAATTTTTTTTTTTTAAAAATTGAGAACGGCCTGGGTGGCTATAGAAAAAAATCACTCTAATGAAGATGATGTGCAAATTCCATTCCAAGTTTGGTGCTAGAACCTTCTTTTGAACTCCATTCATAGGCCCTATTAGATCATTTCCATTTGTCACTACTGATTTGAATAGAGGAAGAAAATTTATTGCCATGGTACCTAGGATGCAATTTTATCTTTTTCTTAAAATCTTATGAAAGAATTGTTGAGATTCCAACACAAATCAGTTGTCAATGATAGCAGTAACCCAAACTAAAACATCAGATTACCTAAATTTAAATCCATGTAGAACTCTCAACATGTCTTATCACATGTAGACATGATACAAACTCTATCAAGTCAAATACAGTTAATGTTACCAAGCAATCATTTGTGATTCTCAAGAACAAAGGTCTACAAAATCTCCTCTATCTACCTTTCACTCTCAAAACTCTCTCTTGGATTGTGATCTCTCTAAATCATTTTCAAATATCTCAACACAGTCTCAAACGTCCATTTAATAGCCAAAAAATCGGAGGGATTTCAAAAAAATTCACCCAAAAATCACCTAAAATCCATTAAAACTATTGACCAACTCCATTGTAGCTAAAAAATAAGTTTTTGCACATTTAGAATGTGCAACAGCCATTGTTGGCGGTGTTGGTGAAGGTGCAGCTGGACTTCCATTTCAATTTTCCCCCGCCAACTGCAACTCATTGATACTTCAAAAAAACGTTCACTCCTGTAGAGGGTGAAAATAAGAGAGACCGAACCCCCAAGGTGTTCTCTCTAAAGGAGCCATTGGGGTTAATTTATAATAAATATTAAAGACCACATCGGACCTGAAGTCCGATGTGGGATGTAGACTCCAACACTCCCCCTCAAGCTAGGTGTATCTAGCTTGGACACATGATGAAAAGAAAACAATAAAAACAGACGCTAACACTCCCCCTCAAGCTGGACATGCCCAGCTTGATGACAAAGACAAGACAAAAAAAACACAGAAGAAACAGAAATAATAAAATCGTTGTTGATGCTGCTCCCCGTCAAGATGGTAATGTGATGCCGCTGGAAAAAAAAGGATGGGTCATCGCCGGAAAAGTGCGGGGTCGGACATCAGAGCGCCGGGAAATCCACACTGGTGGGTCGGTCGTCAGAGCGTCGGGAAAGTCCGCACTACGGGCCGGTCGTCAGAGCGCCGGGATATCTGCAAGAGGAGGCCGGCGATCGAATGCGATGATTCCGCAGGAGGCGCCGGGCAGGGAGGCGGGGATTCCGTAGGAAGCAGGAAGAAGCCGTCATGGAGGGAGCAGCCTGGACCGGTTCGCCTGGAGGGAGCCGGTTCTGGAAGGGAAGTAACCGGACGGGCGGGCGCCGGCGCGAAGGATCCGCCGGGAAGGGAGCAGCCGGACGGAGAGGGGCAGACGTCGGAGAGCCGCTCTGACGGAGGCGGGCCGATCTGCTAGGGCAGGGAGAGGCGGGCCGAACAGAACCGGAAACCGCAGGAGAGGCGCAGGGAGATGCCGAGAGGGGGAGATCCGCCGGAAAAGAGTCGTGCGGGAGGGCGGAAGGAGCCGCCGGACAGCAGCAGACCACTGGGGAAGGGAGGCCGCTGGTGAAGGGAGGCCGCTGGGCGAAGGAAGGCCGCCGTCGCTGGGCAGGAACTGGGAGCCGGAGACGCCGGCTGGAAGAGAGGCGCCGGGCCGTGCTGCGCGCACAGGGAACCGCGCATGGATGAGGGGGCCTGCGCGCGCAGCGGTGAGGAGACTCCGGAAACTGGAAGTCGTCGCCGGAAGGGCCGCGCCTGGGTCGGGAGTGGAGGAACGCCGCGGAAAAGGGACGCTGCGGGAGGAGCGCCGTTGGGGAAAACCGCCGCGGGAGAGCGTCGCTGGGAATGGAGTGTGCCGCGAGAGTTGCCGCTGGGAAGGGCGCCGCTGCGGAAGGCGGGGCCAGGATTGGGACGTCGGAGTGCGGCGCAGCGGAGGAGGGATTCGCCGGAAGAGGAGAACCGAAGCAGGGAGGTTGCCGCGGGAGAGGGCGTCGTCCTCCGTCGAGCACACCAGGGAGACACGCAAGGAGTAGGACCGCAGGAGGCGGGCTGCCGGGAAAAGCCGCAGGGAAGGAGGCGGCGCCGGGAGACGGTGTGCGCAGGAGGACCGCCGGAGAGTAGGGTCGTGCGTAGCGGGAGATGCGCAGCGGACAGGTTCGGTCGCCGGGAGATGCGGGAGCCGGTGCGAGCATTTGCGGGAGCTGAAACGTCCGTCGGGATTAGCGGAGCCGGCGTCCGTCGCGCGCAGCAGGGAGGGGTGCAGGAAGGCCGTCGTGCGGGGAAGCGGCGCAGAGGGAGCCGCGTGCCGGACGGGAAGGGCTCGCTCGCAGGAGTAGCGCGTGCCGGAAGGGAAGGCGCACCGGGGAGGAGCACACCGCCGGAGAGAGCCGGCACAGGGAGGCTGCCGCTCGGGAGGGAGGACCGGAAGGGGTCAAGGACCGCCACAGGGGGCGGTCGGGAAATACTCAAGCTCGTAGGCCATGGAAGCCGCCGCCCCCCGTGGGGAGGGGAAAAAAATATTAAACCCTAGAGGGGAATAGAAAAAAAAAATAGATGGAAGGGGGGTCGGGATTAATTTCCCTCTGATACCATGTAGAGGGTGAAAATAAGAGAGACCGAACCCCCAAGGTGTTCTCTCTAAAGGAGCCATTGGGGTTAATTTATAATAAATATTAAAGACCACATCGGACCTGAAGTCCGATGTGGGATGTAGACTCCAACAACTCCTCCTCAAAGTGAAGAGGAGGCGTTCTTTTACGTGGTTCGGGAAAAATCCCTACGTCCACGGGAGAGGCAGAATTCACTATATCGGGAGCACAAAAAATACAGAGGATTTTCAGTAGTAACCCTAGCCCAAAAATGGGCTATAAAATAAAGAAGACGATCAGTGTTCCGAAAAGGTAAGTCTGCGTCGCTACAGTGAACGGCGGCCAACTTTGTCAAAAGCGCTACAGTGGCTGCCGGCTGGAAGTCAAAAGTGCTACAGTGAAGTTGACTCCGAAGTCCGCACTGCTACAGTGTCTGTCGGTGTCGGTCGGTCAGCTCCGCTACATTAGTCAAAGATGCTACAGTGCCGAAAAAATTGGGTCGGCGGCCTTCGGCCCCCGGACCCCAGAGCAAGGGCGCGTTGCCCCCTGCAACCCCCAACGAGCTCACCGCGGAGCTTGACCCACGACAGTTGCGGGCCACAAGCATTCGGCCCAACCGGATCGGGCAACACCAATCCAACAACACAAATGTCAACTAAACATTCTAAGACGTGACAACACTTGAAACAGACTGAACAACCTTCAAACAGAACAACGATGGCTTTCCTAGGCACCTTAAACGATACATGTAACTCTGCTTCAATTAAATGATTCTGCTTTCAGTATGTATGACTGGATCAGGTTCAGCTCATAAATATGAGATAATACATGAGACTTTGCATGGATTCTCTCAGTGTGTACGACGTATATGGTCTCATGCAACTTATCTCTTTTGCGCATATGAGTTACATGTTATTACACAAATGCCTCTTTTATGCGTATGACTTCTCAGCAGTGCTTATGACTTTCACAGTCAATGAAACATAACTACATATATGAATTCTCAAGTTATAGATAGATAACATTTCTCAATACAAAAACAAATTGCACAATCGATGGTCTAAAGATCCTACACAAACAGATTATATACATACAAATTCATTAATCATATACACAACCTTCAAAACACTGCACTCTCTTGTATATGACTTCACAAATCATACGTGGATCAATTCATCAGAATAACTCAACTCAACTCAATTGACTGTACGTATGATGTCCAAAATCATATGACTTATTTCAACCAAATTTCTATGCTAAAAGAAATTCTTCTGAACTTCAAATGCAACCACTTTAGCCACTGCAAACACATCCAAAACATTTCAAACATCACGAACTGACAATCAAACACTTCATCAAACAACTGCACTTGATAAATCTCTAAACTTCACAAGTCATCTCTTAACTCCTCAAGCCAGCACTCCACGCATCGCCAAAATACCAGATAGACATTGAACACACTTCATCAATATTGTTGACAACAAATCCAACACAAACATAATAGTAAGAATGATAAGACATCCGGTTCTTCATCGGTGACTCCATCTCATCCACGGTCGCATACAATCACTTGTATTTGTTTGGGCGGGATACAACTCTGATGGCTTTTTAGCTCCCCCACATCAGTCAACAGTGATTAGTTTGCTTTGAGAAATTTTGTTGAAAAACTTCTTCCGCATGCAAATCTTCAAACTAGAGGAGGCATATCATCATTTAGTTCCAATGATTGTTCAATAACTTTGAGTAGAGAGGGTGGAGTCTCTACTTACTCATTCTCCTCTTCTAATGTTTGTTGGTCTATTGTTGATAGATCTTCTTGGACCTTTTCATCTTTTGTGGCTTGTGCTAATATATATGTCGGATCGGGTGGAGGTGAATTTCCGAGGGGGGGGTACTGTAGCAGTACTGTAGCAGTCGGAACTATTCACCTGATTTGGGTCTTCGAGCCACCGGTTTGGGCCTACGGGTCTCCAGGGTCTTCGGGTCATCAAAGGTCTTCAGGGCCTCAGGGCCTTCGGGCCACAAAGACCATGGAGTAGCCCAGTTCACACAGAGCAGGCCCCAGAAGATGATCAGAGCAACAAGACTAGCAATCACCAGAAGCAGAGCTACCGGATTGGAAGAATAAGAGGGTATGACAACCGCCATCGGGACCAGACACCGTGCAGCTTTATACGGGGCAATGCTAGCCGATCAACAATGCAAGGTGAGGAGCTAGGTGATCAATGATGCAGAAGCTAGGGGAGGGGAAGTTCCTGTGGGTTGGGTCTACGGGTCATGTATTGGGCATAGTATGCCTCTGGGCCTTCGGGTCATGTATTGCGAGTCGTGTCGAGCCTTATGCCTTGGGCCTACGGGTCATGTACGGGTTACCCTTCATCCCTTAAAAGGGGGATTATCTATAATAAAATAAAAAAGAAGGCCTTCGGGCTGGTTTTCATGGAACACCACATTTATGCCTCAAATCACTTTCTCCCCTTTCAAGTCCCAAAGCTTCAAGAGTCTGGACGGGATCTGGTCGTAACAGTAACACCCCTAGAAAAATGAAGACTTGAAACACTTATTAATAAGGTGCACCCTTCTTTTCAAGAGTCAGTCTAATAAGAACTCAACAATTAAGAATGTTTGGTTTGAAGTAGTGTTGTGATAGGTGACCTCCTATGGTGTGTGTGAGTAAAGACAAAATATACTGAAAGAACATGCGTTGGTCTGTGGATATCGTTGTTAAACTAATCAGAACAAGTGCTGGGTATGTGGGTGGACCAATAGATGGGATAACACGTATCTGCGAAGCAACTACCGATGCTTAGCAAACCAGGATCTAAAGGTCATATGGGGAGGTGGGGGTGGATGTGAAAGTCAGCGGGGTCTGAACTTCCCATCTCCATAGTCAATTAAGATGCACAAGATATATCTCACATCTAGCTTTTACTTGAGTTCCTTGGATACATGTGCAATTACTAAACATCCAAATACTCATATGTTACAATACAAAGGATGTTTTCAAACCATATCCTCTCCAGAATCTTAAACTTCAAAAGGGATTGATGGTGATTTGTTGATGAGTTGATTTGTCACTCAAAACTTATCTCGATAATGGCCTAGGCAATTTGGCCAAGTTCACCATGTTTCTAACTCTCTCCATGATGATTTTGTTCATTTAGGCAACTCCGTTCTGTTGTGAAGTGTAAGGGTTTGAATTCTTGTCTTGAATATTGTAACTCTTTTAATAGAAATCAAACCCTTTTGATGTGTACTCTCCTCCATTATTTGTTTGAAAATACTTCGTCCTCCAAAATTCACATTACGTCGTGGCATGGAACTTGAGGTATCCCAATGCTTGGTCATTCATTTGTAATAAAAACATTCACTCATTTCGAGATGCACCATCAATAAAGGTTAAAAATTATAGGGTACCTCTGAGTAATTTTCCCTTCATGGCACCACATATATTAAAATATATTGAGTTTAAAATCCATAACCTGTTTCACATCCTTCAAGGTGGACTATGCATCCAATATTCATCTTGATTTGGACATCATTCATACTAAAGATCCCCACCAAAGTAGTATTCCCCATCTTGGAAGTATCGGAGTCTCCAACTCAATATGTCATGAAATACTTTCAATGCAAAGTAACGTGGTACAAAGTGACAATATTGAGCAGCCACATGTGTCTTTACTTGATATGTGAGGTCATGTCTTTTTTCACCATTGGAGCAAAACACTACTTTTCTTGTGATCGTCACGTTTAAACATCTATTTTTGCTTTGTTGGTTTCTACTTTGTCCAATCTCTTGCATTCTCCTTCGATAGTTCTTCATGTGTCTTATCATGTAACAACAACAGCACTTGTATGTCAGTTTTGTTCCATCTATAAACCGAGTCGGTGGTAAGTTTTTCATCAAGGGCTAAATTGTTGAGAGAGACAACTAATGTATCAAAACTATTTGGAAGAGTACATAGATGGCTTATCAGTAAGGGTCTTGCCTACCCATCACCAATTGATTCACCAAACTTTGGAACTCGTTGGTGTATTTGACTATAGAGATTTCACTCTGCAGCCGAAAATTTATCAACTGCTTCAATAAGAGGATCTTGTTTCGGGTAGTCTTTGACCGGTACATATCCTCCAACTTCATTCAAAGTTCATGTCTACTCATCTATTAGGCAACGTGGTTGTACATGTTGTGGTCAATCAATTGTCGGATTTGATCGATCGTTTTTCATTCAACTTCTAATTTGCATCCTCAGTGGGGTTGGGATTTACTCCTCTTAATGAGGTCAAACATATCCTTAGAATTAAGGAGTCTTTTCATACAAGACTTCCAAAAGGAATGATTCGAGAAAGTTAACATGGCCATTCCTCAAACAAATGATCCCTCTGTCAATATTTTAATTTACCAAAAATTGAAACAAAGATAGACAAAATAGAATGCATCATCTGGAAGAGTTAAAAATGGTGGATTTGGCTCATCTTGGGTCAAAATCCAAGTTTTCCAATGCCTTAATGGGTCTAGGAACTAAAAATGAAAAAAGTTTTGAAAATAAACCCACAAATAATTAATAAAAAATTTGAGAATCATTTCACAACTTTTGAAACATTTGTGTTCCTTGCTAACATGACAGCCCCGATAATAGGGCGAGTAACTTTGCAAACACATCTCAAGTGACATAGTGCATATGTGACACTCTTGATGACATGACACTCTTGATAACATGGCACTTTCTAAAGATGTAACAGTTGATGTGGTGGATGACATGGTAATGACATCACTATATATAGGGCTTCAAGGCATACTCTATCAATGAGTTCATGCCGCAACACATTTGGATTGCAGGGAGATACCACACCACAATCCATGCTGCATATGATTAAAATTCTTGGAGTGTGGATTGCAGAGAGAGACCACAACGCAATGAAGTGATCATGATTTTTTTATGCGGCTCTATCTTGTGATGAATGAAGCATTGCGCCATGAAGTTGTTAGTCCCACTGCAACGCATGCAACGTATGATTAAAATTCTTGATAAGTGCGGATTGCGGGGAGACACCACAAGAGGGGCTCTCGGCTTCGACTGAGAGCTCCCTGGCTCTCTTAGGGTTTTGCCCTTGGTCTTCGGCTTCTTCGTGTTCTCCAGCGACGTCTCCCCGTGGCGATGTCCATTTGTGGGTTTAGGGTGTCTCTCCAACAGCGCGTCGTTCTGCTTCGGGCGACGGTTGGGCGGTAGCTTCGGGCGTACCCTCCTCATCGTGGCTTCGGCCTTTCATGATGACGGTGCTCTAGTTCATTGTGGCGCGGTCAGAGGCGATCTCTGGCAGTGTTGGTTGGTCGGCCCTGGTGGCCCTCAGCGGCAATGGTTCTCGGGTGGCAAAGGGTGTGTCTTCAGGTGTCCAAGCGGGCGGCAGCGTCTTGCGGCGGGTGCGACGGTCCTCGTTTGGGGGTGGTGTTTTGTTGGACCTCTTTCCGTTGTGCAGATCCAGATGGGGCTTCAGGCAGCAACACCCGATTTTGCAGGGTTACCAAATTGATAGGATGAGAGGATATGGCTTCGGCCATCAGTACCGGGCATCGTGCATTTTTGCACGGTCCTATGCTTGTTGTGTAGCCCTGCAATTTTTGGGTGCTTGGTTTATCTCCAAATTTTTGCTGGGAGAGTTTGTATTAGTGGTTCAGGTTTTTGGGCTCTTTGGGTCATGTTTTTGGCTTCACGCTTCTGGGTCTTCGGGTCATGTTTTGGGCCTACGTATCTTTGGGATTTCGAGCTATGTAGGTTACCCCTAATCCCAGTTTAAAAAGGGGGAAATAAATAAAAAAATTATGGCCTTCAGGCTTTCGGGGGAGACACCACACCACAATGAAGAGGTCGTGAATTTTTACATGATTTTTGAGAATGATTTTGGTGCCTGATCAGTGGGTGACACTTGGAAAATTCGTGAATCATTTTACAACTTTTGAAACCTCAGTGTTCCCTGAAAACATGACACCCCCGATAACATGGCGAGTGACTTTGCAAACACATCTCAGGTGACATAGCGCATATGTGACACTCCTTATGACATGACACTCCTTATGACATGACACTTTCTAATGATGTAACAGTTGGTGTGGTATTTCTGCTGATGTGGTGGATGACGTGGTGGATGACATCGCGATGACTAGATGTCTTCAACCAATTGTAGAACAATTTAGATGGTTGGGTCAGAAAATTTTAGAGAACTCGTTCGAGTTTTTTTTATCCATACGGTTGGATTTTGAATTTGAACTATTCCAAAAAAAGGTCTCAATTCAAGAATGAAACCTTCAAGTTTACCAGATTTTTACCACTTCAAGCTGGAACAAGATTCTAATAACACTTGTTTTGATTCTTACATCACTTCCAAAAGATAAAATGAAAAAAAAAGTTGTATTCCTATAGAACAAAACTTTACAAAAAACTATCTCTCTACCACACACTTATGTATCATGGAGTTCTCTCGGATTGTAATGTCTTTAGATCATTATTTTATGTCACGACACAGTTCCAAACTCAATTTTTAAGGCAAAAAACTTCGTGTGAAACTTTGAAAATTTTCACCCTAACCTAAAATCTGCCTAAAACTATAACCAGCTCTATGGCTAAAATCCACCTAAAACTATAACCAGCTCTATGTCATCAAAGAGAACAAAGAGAACAAACTTTACCCATATAAAATGTTCAGCACCCATTATTGAAGCAATCGCAATTGGTGGGAGTTAGTGAATGTGCAGTAGTGATGATTGAATGTTTAACATCCATGATTGAAGCAACCACGATTGATGAGGTTGGTAAATGGGCAACTAGACTTCCATTTCATTTTTATCTCCAAAAATAATAAATAATGAGAAAAGTAGCATATAGGCTTTTTAAGCATCAAGATACCTAGTCTTAAGTCACATGTGAAACATTTTAGGGAGGGATAATATTTTTGGGACATCTAAGAAAGCATCTTGGGATGGAGCAAAATAGGATAACTGGTTGGTGTAGTGCCATTCTTTTTCTTTTGATTCTATAGGATTTCCCATTAATTGTATTGTGATCTTTCTTTTCTTTTAACAAAAAATTCTTTCTGGTAAAGAAGGGAATGGGAAAGGTAAAGAAGGGAATGGGAAAAAAACGACATACTTAAAAATAACTAATGACACAATCTCATGATGAAAGCAACCGCCTCTGACAATACAAATTAACCACTCCCCGTATATTGAATGCAACAAGCGGACCTCTCCCAATTTAGGTTTACTCCATACAAAAGAGTTGAGAATCACAGTCCCCACCGCTTACTGATAGTCATATTTCATGCATACTTTTTCATCGGATTTTTCATTATTTAAAGGTTATTCTTGCCTAATTAAAGTTGGTTTTAATATGTTATGGCAGGAAATTGCCTACATTCAAGTCTAGAGCTGTTCGGGAAACAAGAAAGAAAACGATGAATTTTTGGCAAAGGAAAAGATAAAGTTTTGAAGTGAAAAAAAATAACCCACACTTCGCCTGGCATCACTGGAGCCCCCTGAGGGCAGCGGTCGAGCTCAAAAGTGAGTCGGGCTAGGGCGGCATGGGCATGGAGGTATAGAAGGCACAAGCCTGCGGGCCGGCGCTAGGCAAGGAGGCAGAGGAGCTGGTGCAGGGTGGCGCCAGCAGAAGGGAACTGGTGGCTGGGGAGTGGTGCCACTCCACGGTTACTGTCGAGTCCCTGTCGCATCGAGGTTAATAAGAAGCGGCCTTAGCGAAGTAGACTTCGATGTGGGACGAAGGATATACCGGTTACTGTACACTTGAGTGAAGCTCACACGGTGCGGGATGATATGTCTTCGTTTCGGCTTTCTTCTCCGTGAATTAGGGTTTTCGTGCCGCCCCTGGTTTCCTCACACCGCAATGTCCACCATTGTCGCCACGGAAGCTCAAGCATGAGGTCATCATCCCTATGTGAAGTTGTGCGAGCATGGAGGCACCATGGGTGATGAAGTGCAAGCTTGATGTTGACTTGTCGTGACTCTATGAAGTTTGAGGGTGCCCTAAATAGAAGAGATCTATAGCATCCCGCCTTTTTATTACATAACTTTTCATTACATTTTACAAACAGATGATCTTTAAAATCTAGTGTCTTGAAAAACAGGAACAATAAAACATGAAAACATAAAACATTCTTCTAATACACTTGTACGGTTTCATCATAAGTTCGTCCTAAGTACAATTATTGCATCTCATAACCTGAAGACATACATCAAAAGAAATGGTGAGCAAAAGGCCCAGTAAGGAAAGCAAGGGAATCAGTTTACTTGTGATATCAATAAGAACTTGATGAAATACATAAAGACATGAGCAATGGAAGTAGAGGCATAACATAATGAAAAGAACTTGAACCATAACTTAAATATGTGGCTACAACATTTAATTTAGACATTCATGAACATATCACCAAGGTTCATCCCCAAGGTGTCATAAAAATTACCAAGGTTATTCACCAAGGTATCGTGAAACTTGTCATCTCTAGAGATTAAATTCTTTACCCAATGCATTGGAGCGCTATTAGAGCGCACCCTTAATATGTCTTTATTTTCATGTGAGCCACATAGATAATAATCAATCATTTCATAAATAACCCAAAGAGAATAAAAGAAATGAGTTTCATTTCAAAATCGTGACGTTTTAAAAGTGCTTAAAAATAAGATCATTATGTCATTTATAACCCATGGAAAGGGAGTGACGGTTATATGTATGTCAATTCCAGAATCAAATATATAATTTTTGTGTATTTATGAACACCCATAGAAACGAAATAGGTTTGGGTATTCACATAAATAAACAAGAGAATTTCATGAGAGAAAGGAAGAGAAATTTTGAGACGAAATTTCTGCAACATAACGGCTATATAACATGGTTTTAGAAAACATTGAAAAGAGTGGGGACAAGAGTCACCCACTCATAAATAACTCATAATACAGTATGGGTACAGAATAAAAAGAAATAAGATCGTGGTATGGATATTTGAAGGAAATACCATATGAAAATAAAACTTGAAGGAAAAGAGAAGATGCGATTTCTTTTACGAAAATTTAGCAACCTAACAGCGTCACTTAAAAATTCAGAAAATCAGTTGATAAGAGTGGAAAGGATCTCTCATCATTTGGAAATGAAATGGACAGTAATAAGGATATATAAAAACATACTCCAACATAATAAGATGGAAACTAGAAGCCATAGCATAAATTAAGTCATGACAAGGAGGAGGGTGAAAGAATCTCTTACCTTTAAGAGTAACTTCGAAAAATTGAAGGTTTGGACCTTGGGGGGCTTGAGGGCACCTTGGGAGGACTCCTTGGGAGGTAGAAAAACCAGAGCTTCGTTGAGGAGGATTTTGGAATGAAATGAATGAGGGAATGGCTTGGTATTTATAGGAAGAGTGAGGGAATATTTAATTAATTTCAAGGGACACCTCATCGATGGTATTTGCAAAACCATGGACAGGTATTTGCCCATAGTATTGACCACTTGGGACACCTCATAACATATCTTACTATTCACAAGTCGACCAGATTTATTACATCATGATTACATCATCAATGATGTCATTAAACACCCGAAACTCAAAACTGTATTTTTACTATTCACCGAAAATTCAACTGTTTCAGAAAAATCCCAAAAATTTACCCTAACTTAATATTGATGCTCTGAATTCAAAAATGAACTTCATTTTATGAAAATAAATTTTTAAAATATTTTTAATTTAATTTCTAAATAAAATCATTATTTATTCAAAAAAAACAACTCTAAAACTATAACTTATTTTGTAACACCTTGAAAAAGTAATCAAGGTCCCATAAAATTATCGTATAACCATAAGACAATAAAGTAACAATTTATGATTAAATTTTATGAAAGTACATTTTCATTTTAAATTATTAAATTAATTATAACATTGGAAAAATATTTATGACCTACAAAAATAACAAAACTTATATTATGATCGTTTTTTCACTTTTAAGATGTCTAAATTGTATTTATACATTCATGGGTGATGTTTCTATTTTTTTTTTGCTGATTTACTATTCATTACTATTCATAAAGGCATATTACTATTCAAACTTTACTATTTACTAAAAAACAAGTTGATCTTATTAGACTCTAAATTTCTTACTGATCACAACTGTAGAAGACCATTTTTTGAAAATCATTTCACATTATTAATTATTTAAAGTATACAAAAATATTTTAAAATACCCCTTTTTCCAAAATTCATCAATAATATAGAACTTCATCCTACATTTATCCGGACATTTGAAAATCACAAAATTTACTATAACAAGAAATAACAATTTTATTTATACCAAGGGATTACAAAAAGTATCTAAGGCCTCGTTACATAGCCCTTTATAACACCTGCATAGGACCTAAGTATAAGATGTGTTATAGTGATAAAATCTTGGGGCGGCTCAGACAACATTGTCCGAGTAATGATTTCTATCAGCTTGAACTTCTCCCGTATGCGATTCCGTTCAAGCTTCACATGTTGAAGTTTGGCTTGTGTTTGGTCCAGAGCAAAGCCCAGTGAAGCTACCTCCTTCCCAAGCTCTGATATATGGGCTTCGTACGGCCCGAGTCTACTGGATGAGGCAATCGACTCTTCTTTCTGTATTAATTAACCAAGATCACTTGTATTTATAAAGAATAATTGTAAAATTAAGAGTTTAGTTTCCAACGGTCATATTGACCAACGGTCATATTGACCAACGGTCATATTGACCAACGGTCATATTGACCAACGGCCATATTGAACAACGGTCATATAACAGTCGAAACCCAACGGTATCATTTCATTAATTAAAGGATATAGTTTGTAGAGTATAAAATGAAATAACACACAAATTTAGGAAACAAATATTATTCAAAAGTTCAGGTCGTTACTTAATCCGACTGCATGGAGACTAAGGATGAGTAGCAGCATGCATGCAGTGAGGAGCTGCAGATGAGAAGTTGTCACAGAAGAAGTGTTGCGGAATCGTCGGGAGACACAACGACAGAAACGAGGAAAAACGAAAGAAAGAAAACAAAGGACACAACGATTTACGTGGTTCGGGAAAAATCACTACGTCCACGGGAGAGGCAAAATTTCACTATGAGTCGGAAGCACAAAATTACAGAGGATTTCAATAGTAAAACCCTAGCCCGAAATGGGCTACATATGAAGAAGACGGTCCACTGTTCCGAATAGTAGTCCGCATTGCAACAGTGATCGGCGGCTCACTTTGTCAAAAGTGCTACAATGTCTGCCGGCTGGAAGTCAAAAGCGCTACAGTGAAGTTGACCCCGAAGTCCGCACCGCTACAGTGCCTGTCGGTGTCGGTCGGTCAGCTCCGCTACAGTGGTCAGCATTGCTACAGTGCCGGAAAAATTGGGTCGGGGGCCTTCGGCCCCCGGAGCAGGGGCGCGTTGCCCCCTGCAACCCCCAACGAGCTCACCGCGGAGCTCGACCCGCGACAGTTGCGGGCCACAAGCATTCGGCCCAACCGGATCGGGCAACACCAATCCAACAAAAAGGGCTCGCACCACGTTGAAGAGCGTCACACTACGGGGATGTCAGTGATTTGGAGGGAATATTTTGAAAAGAAAAGACGAGAACTCTGAGAGAATTTCTGCCTATAAATAAAGGGATGTTGCGTATTGAACGAGGATTCAGACTGGACAAAAATTCTAGGCGGAATCTGCATCTGGAGCCTCAATCTGTTTGTCACGACCCCCTCCCTCCAAAGATGTCTCTCCTGAGCTGGCAATGAAGAAAGGGAGATAATGACCCCCAGTCCCGCCTCCAGTGGGCCCCGGGGTGACGACCAGCATCAAGGGTATACAAGTCTCACAAAATGAGAAGCATTGCCCTTTTTAAAGAAACAAGATCGGGAGATAAGATATTTCATCCCAAAACAACTCCAAAAAATATATATATATATATATATATATAAAAGAAATCCAAATCCATCCCATATGCATGTTTAAAATAGAACTGATACCAAACGAGAGTCTTCAAAATAAATACCAAAAGTATAATTAGGCAACGACGCAGCAACAGTCAAGATCCGTGCTAGTAAAGTCCAGTACGGTCCGCGAAGTCCTCCTGAAAACCTGAAAACAGTTTTATATACGTAGGGTGAGCATACAGGTATACTCGGTAGGAAAACCAAAGTCTCTTGTGCACATGTGAAAGAAGCATATTAATGCCCCTGCGAGAAAACAACAGAACGAAACAGCACCTAAGTAGGTATACTAACCTCTCCAATCTCATCAAGGCACACACACCAAATAACGCAAGTCAAGTAAAGTAATATAATGCACATTGATAATAGGGCACCCCACACCACTTTCCCACTGATTAGCTACTCTCGCACCCTAACGAAAAACGTCATGGTGCTCTCACCTCTTCGGAACACGCCACATCACAACCCGCCTGCACGCACCTGGGCCTCACAACCACATCTCGCCCGCAGACACCTGGGCCACATGCCGCATCACATCCCGCCTGCAGACACCGGGGCCACATATCACATCACATCCCGCCCGCAGACACCTGGGTCACATACCACGTCACGTCCCGAAAACACCTGGGAAAGAACAACACATCTCATCCCGAATACACCTAGGAAAACACAACTCATCCGCACACACCTGGGCCCCACAAACCACAACATGCCTGAAGAATCTTGGGCTACCGCTGCCTGGAAGGAGCAAGGAAGAGCGGGTGGTCAGTCATCCATCCTCCCATCGGGGTGTTTGGGAAAGACACCCTCCCCCGTGACGATGGAGGTGTTCGACATATAGTGATCGACTAGGTTGGGGTGTGTATAGAAATCACAATAGAAATATATATATATAATACCAAACATTTCTGCCCAACCTATGGGTTCTCAAACAAACAACCAACTCACAAAATTGTCTACTTCGCAGCTACCTCTAAATGTGCAACACCACACATCAAACCACAACCCAAATCATACTTCCAACCAATTTAATTTAACCATTACCATTCTTCATTCACAATTCATTTATTCATTCCATTAACCAGACCAACCCAAGTCAGTCTCAAACTTTATTAATCAATTATTTATTCAACCATTCCATTACTATCCGGGCAACTACCAAACACAACACATAACAAGCAACACAACCAAGGCCAAACATGGAGAAACTCCGAGCAAATTACCCATACCAACCAAAACAAGTCCCCAACTCTCAACCATATCCAGCAACACAACCAAAGCACAACCCGATTGCAGCCCTGTTGCAACACTATTCATCCATTCCACAATCAATCAATCTCTCAACCTGAGATTCCATCACACCTTCCAAACCATCCCGCCGTACACAACCAAGCAACCCACACACAACACACAACCGTGCTTACAACCGTATCACCACACAAAACAAAATATAAATTCCAGATTTAATAAGGCATCCATTATTTAGTTCCGCTTGTTAATTCAAGGGTTATCACAGAAGTTGTACAATCCTAAGGCATTCCTTCATTAGCCGGGTGTACGTGATTTACCAGTTTCCATTTAGGGATGCCACAACAACAACAACCAAAATAGCACACACAACAGATATAACCAACGTAACAAAGCCACCAACGGCCACCATTTTCAGCGGGGCGTTCAGCCCGTATAATCACAATATCACAAACAATAAGCAAAGCTGTGAAAAGCATGCAATAAACCCCTCTACCCTTTCAATTCAATTATCCAGTTTTTTATCTTTTATTAAGCCATCACAACCATAATCCAAGGGTAACAAAAGCAAAACCCCTCCCACATGATGCACAAATAAAGAGAGACAAGGGAATCCCTACCTCGAAGGGGTGTCAACGTTCTTCGCACGAGAACGGATCACGTAACGGACCTCCGATCACCCCTCCCGCAAGATCTGCATCCATTCGAGGACGCCGCGGCACCACAGCACCAACAACAACCGAGAGAGACCCCATTAGGAATCATGGATAAGCACACACCATGGCACGGCGAGAATATATGGAAGAGAACGAGACCCAATCGAGGGAAACTGCTAGAAAACGAAGGGAGGGCGTCCCTTGAATCACCACGGATCGCCAACAAACGATCACCGAGATCAACGGATCGAAGAGGCAGGAAGAGGGTTCGAAGAACTCCTTAGGGCGCCTAGGGTTCATCTGGAATGAGAGAGATTGCTGCAGCCGTAGGATTTGTGAAAACCCGAGCAGCTAGAATGTTTTAAAACATTACAGCATCGGGGGATTACACGACGTGAAATCCCCTTTCACGCCGTGAAATCCCTCGAGGTCCACTTCCGCCAAAAAACACGTTGCCTTTAATTTTATTTTTCAAACTCCGAAACATTTCACGCTGTGAACCAACTTGGACAAGCTGTGGAACAAAACTTCACGTCGTGTAATCAAGTTACACGACGTGTAACCTCCCTGCATCCAGCTTTTAACAACTGAACTTCTCCAAACTCCCTTCGAACCTCCTTCAAGCACTTCCAATGAACAAACTCGAAAAGTAACGGACCAGGAAGGCACGGACCATTACATTAGATACCTCTCAAACGATTCTCGTCCTCAAAAATCCAAAACCAAGCCCAGGAGTAAAAGGGGTCCGAACAACCACCCCGCGAAATACCTCTCAAGGATCTCGCTACACTTGAAACACCGCTAACAACCAAACACATCAACGTTCAACGATAAACCACCCTATGTTGTTCAAAAGCTGGAGTGGAAACCCCCACATTCAAGAACACCTCCTCCGACACCTGTAACCAGGCCTTATCACGTCAACCCAAACGACCACAAGACACCACACGAGCACAACAATCACATTGTCTGAACGCGCGAACCAGGGAATCTCATCCTCTATGTCAAGATATTATCCACTATGGGCGGCACTGACTCGCCCGCACGGGTTTAATCGTATCTCAATTAATGCGTCTTGATTAGGAATCAGGTTCTCCCTTTTCCACACGTCAGGACTCTATCACACATTGCACCACACATAGCACCACCAAGGGGAAAAACAACACATTTCATAAAACAAGGTTCCAACATTACATTTCAAAACAAAACAGAACAAGGTCAAACTCAAAACAACTCCAAGTACTGGGCACGCATCTGCGTTTCTCGCTCCCAAGTACTCTCCTCCTGACCACCATGCTTCCACAACACGCGAACCAAAGGAAGGGTCCGTACATGCAGCACCTTCTCTTGACAATCCTGGATCTCCATTGGTCGCTCTACAAACGTCGCGTCATCCTCGATATCCAACTCTCCTCAGTCAATGACGTGAGAATCACCGTGTAGATACCGACGAAGCTGAGAGACGTGAAAGACATCGTGGACCCTCTCCAACAGCGGTGGCAACGCCAACTGGTATGTCACTTCGCCAACTCGTCCCAACACCTCGAAGGGTCTAACAAACCTGGGAGAAAACTTGCTCCCTCTGCCAAACCTCTGCTGCCCACGTCGAGGGGAAACCTTCAAGAACACGTGGTCCCCAACCTCAAACTCCAAGGGCCTCCTCCTGCGATCAGCATACGACTTTTGTCGGTCTTGCGCCGCTTTCATCCTCTCACGAACAAGAAAAACCTTCTTTGTCGTGCTCTGCACCACGTCCGGACCAAGAACAGTTGTCTCCCCAACCTCCGTCCAGCACAACGGAGAACGACACGATCTCTCATACAACGGCTCAAACAGAGCCATGCCAATGGAAGAGCAAAAGCTATTATTATAAGCAAACTCTACCAAGGGCGGGTGTTGTACCCAAGATCCGCCAAAGTCTAAGACGTACGCCCGCAACATATCCTCCAACATCTGGATAGTCCGCTCTGTTTGCCCATCTGTCTGAGGGTGGAAAGCAGTGTTGAGGCGTAAGTGGGTGTCAAAAGCATGTTGTAATCCCCTCCAAACTCGTGAGGTAAATCACGCATCCTGGTCTGAGACAATGGATCTCGGAACTCCATGCAATCGTACCACCTCATCCACATACCTCTTGGTTAAGGCATCCACTGCGTCTGACTCCTTGATCGCTAAGAAGTTAGCTGATTTCGTCAGCCGACTACTACCCAGATAGTATCGTAGCCTCCTTGAGCCCTGAGTAACCCTGTGACAAAATCCATCGAGATCTTATTCCACTTCCACTCGGGGACATCCAAGGGTTGCAACAAACCACCCGAAACACGGTGCTCGGCCTTTACCTACTGGCAGACCAAGCATCTTGCCAGAAACTCCGCTACTGCCCGTTTCATCCCAGGCCACCAAAACTGCATCTTCAAGCCACAGTATATTTTAGAAATTCTTGGGGTACCGCTAAAGGTGAGTTATGAAACTCACAAAGAACTCCCTCGCGCATTGCTACCGTAACAAACAACCTCCCACGGAACAACATCTGATTCTGACTATCCTCCGACCATCCCTCCGGAGCATCACCATGACCAACACGATCGCTCAACACCTCTGCCTCCGAGTCTCTCCACTGAGACTCCTCTACTAGCTGGATCAGAGAAGATTGCACTGTCATCTGGAACAAACATCCTCTACCGCCATCCATTCCGAAGCATCACCATGACCAACACGATCGCTCAACACCTCTGCCTCCGAGTCTCCCCACTGAGACTCCTCTACTAGTTGCATCAGAGAAGATTGCACTGTCATCTGGAACAAACATCCTCTACCGCCATCCATTCCCATAGTTATTTACGGCGCATGGCGCACAACGTCGACAAGAGCCCCCGGCGCAAAAGCGCACGGCGCGTGGCAATATTAACTTGCAGCGCACAAAAGAGGTGTATACATATATCAACAATAACAAATAATAAATTATACAATTTATATATAAAAAACAAAGATTTGTGTCAATAATTCTTATTCCATACATCAAAAAACAAATGAAGTCAACAATGACACCTACAATTAAATATTAAAAACTATATATCTCAAAAAATCATATATATCAATTCCTGAAATATATTAAAAACCATATATCTCAAAAAACCAAGACGGGAGTAAAAAACCATATATCTCAAAAAAACAACAGGAGTAATTCGAAAAAAAATAAGGGGCGAGCAACATAAATAAAATTGAATTAAAAACAAAAAAAAGTTACTGATTCGCACAGAAGGTGCGCCTGCTCTGGACAACATTGCGTATCTAAGTCGCGGTGGTTGAGGGAGCTCGGCTAAGTCGTGGTCAACTGGGTCACGGCGGTCGAGGGATCTCGGTTTGGTCGTGGCGGTCAATGTGG
Source organism: Viscum album (assembly GCA_963277665.1). Lineage (NCBI taxonomy): Eukaryota > Viridiplantae > Streptophyta > Magnoliopsida > Santalales > Viscaceae > Viscum > Viscum album. The sequence continues at coordinate 874,868,852 of OY728153.1, read as the reverse complement.
TCCAACACCGGCTGGGTTGCTACGCTCACGGGAAGAGTGTTGCGTAGAGTCGAAAGGGGAGGTCGTTGTTAGACCTCAAAAGAGGTATTTTCAATCGGGGCGTAAGGGTTGGCAGGTTAAAAAAATACAAAAAAAAATCAAAAAGGCTCAATGGCGCGCGCCATTGGCGCAACATAGCGCGCGCCATTGCGCAATATGGCGCACGCCACAGTGAGCCATCTTAAATGAGCAATGGCGAAGCCATGGCGCGGCGCACCACTCCCTGGCGCGCCATGGCGCGCGCCATTAATAACTATGTCCATTCCTGCATTTAAATGCAAGGGTGTCAACTCCTCCATCGTTTTCCAAGCGTCTGCAGATTCCCGAACAACCTCCTTCTGCGACTTTCCACTCAAAGCATCGGTCACGACATTCCCCTTTCCTGAGGTGTAGGAGATCTCAAAATCGCAGTCCTAAAAAAACTCCATCCACCTCCGCTGTCGCAAATTCAGATCAAGCTAAGAAAAGATATACCTCAAACTCTTGTGATCTGTGAAGACCACAAAGCGCTCCCCAATGAGGTAATGTCGCCACAACTTCAGCGCAAACACGACTCGCTGCTAACTCCAGATCATGGGTGGCATAGTTACGCTTGTGGGGGCGTAATTGCCTAGACACATAAGAGATCATTGCTCATTGCTGCATCAAGACGCATCCCAAACCCAAACGGGAAGCATCACAAAACACCTCAAACATTACTCCTTCCCCAGGCAACCGGAGCACTGGAGCACTAACCAATTTCTCCTTCAGATAACTGAACGTTGTCTGGCACTGCTCACTGCACACAAAAGCTTGGTCTTTTCTAGTCAGAGTTGTCAACGGAGCTGCAACTCGAGAGAAATCGGGTACAAACCTCCGATAATAGCCCACATGATCAAGAAAACTGCGAATTTTTGTCACGTTCTTGGGTGCTGCCCAAGAAACAACCGCTTCAACCTTTGACAGGTCAACTGCCACACCCTGCTGAGACACCACATGCCCAAGAAAATACACCTCTCGTGTCCATAACTTACACTTGGGCAACTTTTCGTAGAGCTGGTGGCGTTGAAGAACCTGCAAGACAGTTCTGAGATGCTCGGCATGCTCCTCCTCTGACTCCGAGTAGATCAAGATATCATCGATGAAAACGACGACGAACCGGTTCAGAAACTCACGAAAGATTGAGTTCATAAGTCCCATGAACACGGTTGGTGCGTTCGTAACACCGAATGGCATGACTACGAACTCGAAGTGCCCATACCTGCATCTGAAAGCTTTCTTCAGGATATCACCCTCCTTCACCCTCAACTGGTGATATCCAGACCGCAAATCGATCTTAGAAAACCAACTTGTCCCTCTCAGTTGGTCGAAAAGATCGTCTATCCTCAGAAGAGGGTAACGGTTCTTAACCGTCACCTGATTCAACCTCCGATAGTCTATGCACAACCTCAGACTACCATCCGCCTTCTTTGTGAACAAGACTGGAGCACCCCACGGTGACACACTGGGCCGGATAAAGCCCTTCTTCATCAGATCATTTATCTGAATCATCAACTCCCGCAACTCATAAGGTGTCATCCGATAAGGAGTCATCGAAATCAGAGAAGCACCGAACTGCATGTCTATTCCGAACTCAACGTCACGTCGAGGGAGTAGAGTCACAACCTCCTTGGGAAAAACATCCAAGAACTCCCCAACAACTCTGGGAACCTCCACCGTCCCAACATCTGTTGATTCCACTGACAGCTCAACCAACAAGGAAAGAAGAGGCTTTATACGCCGACTGCCCACCTGACAGCTCCGCTCACCAACGAAAACCACACATCGGTCATTCACGTCTGAAAACACAACTCTTCTCCAAAAACAGCCGATAATAGCATGCACGGAATCGAATCAGTCGATGCCGAGAATGACATCGTATGGCTGCATCTGTAGCAAGAAAAGATCCCCACGGGACTGATGGAGTCCCATCACCAGTCTACATCCCTGGCACACATCAAACAAGTTGGTCTGACCTCCGACGGATGTACTCAACACCAGGGGCACAGAAAGCCTCTCTACGTATAGTCTCAAAGCATGGGCTAGACTGGGTGCAACAAAGGAGTGTGAAGCTCCTGAATCAAACAAAATACAAGCAAGGATACTAAACAAGCTGATTGTACCTCTAACGATCTCTGGTTCTGTCGGAACTGATACCTCCGCTACGTGCAACTGACCACGCCCAGCTCCTCTGTCCCTCTGCTAACGACTGCCACCACAACCATGCCCACGTCGAGGTCCCTGAGTAACACCCTGAGGTCGGCCTCTACCTGCTCTATCTCCCCTCGGTGGAGCATGAGTCTGTTGTCCCTGCTGCTAAAACGACCTAGCTGGCAACTGTTGTTGAGGCTGGCGTTGAACCTGTCCACCTCCACCATACTGAGCTCGAACGACCGTTGGACACTGATTCTGAAGATAGTCGTGAACCCCACAAAAAAACATATCGGCCCCAAACCGTTGGACACTGATTCGAAGGTCCCGACGCCTGAGATCTGCCACTGACAGCCCTGCCTCTCGAAGAACTCTGTTGGCTCCCCTCTCGCGGTAGACCTCCTCGCGAGTGCATCCTCTCAATCACCTTCGCCTTTTTCTGGACCTCCAGATACGTTGGCAACGTAAAAGGAGTAACAACATACTGGATAGAAGGGTGGAGGGCCTCCTCAAGCCGTCTCGCACGAGACTCCTCATCCAGAAAGAGATTCGGGGCGAAGCGAAGAAGATCCTTGAACTTGATCCCAAGTTCCCGCACTAACATACTCCCCTGAGAGTAGTTTATGCCTCTTCTCAGCCTTAATGGTTGACGGAAGGAACTCCGCCTGAAATTCCTTCAGAAAGTCGACCCATGACACGTCTGCCTCCTTCCTCTCCCCCAGATAAAGCGTTCACCACTGACGCGCAGCTCCCCGCATCTGACTCACTGCCATAAGGACCCAATTCTCTGTCGGAGCACGGATCAAACTGAAAGTGATCTCAAGCTCCTCGAGTCAGCTCTCCGTCTCAATGTCTAAAACATTGCCCTCATACTTTTCCAAGGTCTGTCGCTGGAAAGTACGTAACATTCTCTGCCACTGGTCGTCCTCCTCTATTGGATCGATCCTCCGTCGATCAATCGGATCAGCCTGTTGAGCCTCAACCGCCCGAGCCACACGCGGACGACGACCGGGTGCCATAGCTAAAAAGTAAATAAGGAATTCCTAGGCCCGAGTAGTATGAAATTTTATTTAAGATTTATTTAATTCATTCTTTTGATCCTATCCATTTTAACCTTCTCAAAACAACCCAATTCAAACAAGAACACAAATCATTATGATGCATGTACCTTTCCTAGGTCTCTAGCCCGCAAACGGTATAGCCTCGCTTGGTCGTTCGGTAGGCTCAGAGTCCTTGCATCGGATCATAAGAGGCCCTAAAATCCCGTGTCCTAGACGGTCTTCCTTGGCCTATGTCACGCACCAAAATCGTCTGACACTGTTGCCCTATCAACTCATGCAATCCTCACTGTGCCTAACACCAAACTTCATCCTATCTCTCAACCATCACCTTTGATACCATTTTGTCACAATTTCGTCTCTCCAGAAATGTCCCTCCTAAGCAGGTAATGAATAAAGGGAGATAATAACCCCTGAGTCCCGCCTCCAGTAGGCCCCGGGGTGGTGACCACCACCAAGGGTATACAAGTCTCGCAAAATGGGAGACATTGTCCTTTTTAAAGAAACAAGATCGGGAGATAAGATGTTTCATCCCAAAACAACTCCAAGATATGTGTGTGTGTGTGTGTTGAACCCTATTTTTTATTCTGGGTATTTCCGAGTCCCACATCGGAATACCCCTTTATGTATTCCGTATTTTCAATCTATAAGAAGGTCTCCGCCTCACCTTAAGGTATGGAGATTACCTTTTTTACATGGTACCAAAGGGAAAATCCCATTAATATTTTTTTTCTTTCCCCTTCCGAGTCTGCCCTACGCAGCCACCCCCCTCCTACGGGTCTGCCCTACGCAGCCACCGCTCCCCCCCCCCCGCGGGTCTGCCCTACGCGGCCTCCCCAGCTCTGTCTTACGCCTCGCCTCCTCCGCTGCGCCGTCCTTCCGGCATCCCAATCCCGGCGCGACGACCATCCCTCTCCAGGTGGCCCTCCCTCCCGTGGCGTTCCTCTGCTCCCGACCCAAGCGCGGCCCTCTCGGCGACGACTTCCTTCCCCGGAGTCTCCTCCCCGCTGCGCGCGCCGGCCCCGTCATCCCGCGCGACTCTCGGCCCGCCTCATCCCGCGGCATCCCGGCGAGGCTTCCGCCTCCTTGCGCGACTCCCGACGGATCGGCTCCCGACCTCCCGCGCTGCTCCCCGGTGACTTCGCCCGACGACCCTCCACGTCGACTCCCTTCCCGGCGAATCCCTCCCGGCGCCCTCCTGCGGCTCCCTCAACCCGCTGCGCCTCCCTCCAGGCGACCCCCCCTAACCTCCCTGCGGCTTCGCTTCGCCCCGACGAAGGCCGCGGCCTCTCTTCCCGGCTGAGTCCCGCCTTCCCAGCAGGTGCCCTCCGCCTTGCCGGCCTGCTCTCCCTTCCAGGCGGCATCCTGGTGTAACCGGCTCTCCCTTCCGGACGGCATCCCAGGGTCCTCCAGCGGCTAACCGATTTCCACTGGCTCCGCCTCTCCCAGCGGCATTCTCCAGAATCTGGTCTTTCCTTCCATTGTGAACCCTGCAAGTTTGCAAAACATCATCGGGTGACATATGTTCCTCGATTGGACCCGCGTGCAGCGAATCCTTTCGACCTTGTTCATTCCGATGTTTGGGGTCCTTGCAGGGTTCCTAGCCAGCCTGGGTTCCAGTATTATATTACCTTTATCGATGATTACTCCCGCATGACCTGGCTCTACCTTCTTCGTGATCGGTCTGAAGTGTTTTCTACCTTTCAGACCTTCTACAATGAGATTCATACTCAATTCTCAACCTCCCTAAAATGTCTCCGCACCGACAATGGACGGGAATATTTATCCACTCCCCTTCAGCAGTTTCTCAAAGATAAAGGCATTATTCACCAGACATCTTGCCCGGATACACCTCAACAGAAAGGAGTGGCCGAGCGAAAACATCGCCATATTTTGGAGACTGCCCATGTCCTCCTCTTCCACATGAAGGTGCCTCTCAAATTTTGGTGCGATGATATCCTGACTGCTACATACCTCATTAACTGTCTCCCTTCTTCTATCCTTTAAGGGGCGACTCCTTTTCGGACTCTGTTCTCCTCTCTCCCTCCTCACTTGCTTCCACTGCGTGTCTTTGGATGTCTCTGTTATGTCCGTGACACTCGACCCGGTCTCTCCAAGCTCTCTCCTAAATCCCTCCGCTGCATATTCCTCGGCTATTGCCGCACTCAGCGCAGATATCGATGCTTCTCTCCGGACCTACGGCGGTATATCATCTCTGTTGACGTCTCGTTTGTTGAGCGCTCTCCCTTTTCACATCTCTCTCCCCATCCAGACACAGACATTGACGATTGTCTTCCTCTCATTATCCACCCTCCACTAATGTCTCCCCCTGTTGTTGATCACCATTTTGGTACGGTCTACTCTCGTCGCCCATCGAGTGTACCCCCTGTCCCGGCCGAGGACACCATCATCCCCGCTTCGTCCGATGCTCCTGCCCCAGCACCAGACGACTTGCCCATTGCACTGCGGAAAGGTACTCGATCTTGCCAGCGTACTCCTCTATTTGTCTCTTCATACAGCGGTCTGTCAGCTCTGGAGACGGTATCTATTCCTCGCACAGTTGGTGATGCAAAATCTCACCTGGTGTAATGGCCCGGACCTCTCCGGTCCATTTCTTTGTGAAAATGTGGTGTTGGAGGTGTTCCGGGAGGTCAATGTGACTTGGGGGTGCGTTTGGGCGGACTTTTAAAGAAAGCTAAAGGGCAATAGCTTTCGCACGGTTGGCGCACGGTTTGCCTAAACCGTGCAGCCAAACCGTGCAAGGTTGGTATTGGAGACAGTGGCTTAGCGCACGGTTTGTCTAACCGTGCGAACTAACCGTGCGAGGAGTGTTTGGCGAGGCAGAAGCTAACGCACGGTTAGCGCACGGTTTATTAAATCGTGCGGACTAACCGTGCGGGCACTTAAAGTTAGATCCTAAAATTGTGGATCTGAACTCTTTTGCCTCTAAATGGTTCGTTTAAGCCTCTAAGCGGCCATAACTCGGGATTACCCTTCCTTGGAGGTAGAAGAACCTCTCCCAAGCGTTTTGGAGGCAATCCGGAGGCTTCTTTTGGCGAATCGAAGCCGGTTTCTTGAGGTATGTGATCGTTCTTGCTTGATTTCTTAGATCTACTTAGATCTACTCCTCATCTTCTCTCGGTTTCTTAGATCTACGCCCGTTATGGGTAGATCTAAGCGTGTGGATGTCGAATATGATGAGCTTTGGTCTTGGTTGTGTTAGGAGAGGAGATCTAAGGAGGATTCGTGGAGAATCGACCCGGTTCCTTAGGCGTTCTTCGACCGTTGTGGTTTTCCTCGAAAACCGTTGAGGTAGGGGATTCGTGGCTTCTCTAATTGTTTATGTGCAATCGTAGAGTTAGCATGATTTAGCCCTTTGGATCACAATGGAATTGACCTAATTAAATACTTGAACCGGATTAAAAGAATTGGTTTGATCGCATGTTGTTGTTTTGTACCGTGATAACGGTTCGCCTCTTGATTTGCTAGATAGTGTGATATCTATGTCTTGCTTGTTAGCATGGGGTTCTTGATGAAATTGATAAAGAACGTAAAGCCGGAATTAATTGATAATTAATTGGCTAAAGATAAAGAGGCATGTAAACGAATTCGGTTGTTGTTGTTGTGGTTGTTGATCCAAATTGATGTTAATCAAATTGATGTCGATGTACGTGATTAATTCAGTTGGTTGGGAAACCGAAATCTGTTAGTGCTTGTTGTTTGAAGGCTAGATGCCTTGTTAAAGGGCCAAGAGCCCAATTTGATGTGATGTTTACTTTCTTGCTGCTTGTGCTGTGATGTGATCCTGGATGGATGTTGTGATGTGGGGGCATGAAGGCCTTGTGGTTGTGGCAGTGGATGACGCCTAGAGTGGCGAGATGCATCGGTTTATGCATGTGGGTGTCAGGGAGGACACCGGGGATGATGGAATGAGATGGATGTGATTGTTGGATGCTTGATGCTTTGTTTAGTTGTTTATCTGCTTTTTACTTTTTCTCCACTGCTCAAGGCAGCTGGTCTTGCTTACCCTTCTTCTGAGCGAGGTGAAGACACGCGGGGTATGTCACGTGCTTTCCGTGTTTAGCCTCTCAAGGGAGAATGGGTCTATGCTCTTGCTATAGGCGGCAAAGACTCAACGGGTAGTACATCTACTCACCGTGTTGAGCCCCTTGTGCATAGGGTGCTTTTCTAGAATGCCTAGGAATATGGGAAAGTAATTCTGAAATGAATGTTTGAATAAATGATGTTAACCCATAGGGTTGGAGTTTGTTGAAACTTAATGATGAGGTTGAGAACTTTTGAAGGGACAGTGGATTTTGGATGTGATATGTTGGGCAAAAATCCCTCAAGGTAACATTGCAGTATTTTTTTGGGTTGATTGTGTTTGTTGACAAAGCAGGTTTCCATGGAGAATTGTCGAGTTCCTGAGAATTTGTTGACAATCCTTGTTGACAAAGAACGATGACAAAGGAAAGGACGATCTGGAGGCGGTACAAAAAAGCAGTACAAGGTGGCGCCGTTTCCCAGTGTTTGCCAAATTTTTGGGGTCCAAAATTTGGAATTTGGTGAGCATCGCGAAAAATAAGATTTCTATGAAGAGCATAATTTAATATGGCAATGACATGAATTTCGCGAAGATGGGATGCATGGATTGGATTTCGCGAAGGCCAGAAAAATGGAGGCGGTGATGCTTCGCGATTACGTCAAGCTTCGCGAACGGCAGAGGCTGAAGCGCATCGCGGCGGTGAAGGGCTTTGCGAGGGAGCTTCACGGCGAAGGCGCGAAGGAATATTGGGCTTCGCGAGGGAGCTTCGCGGTGAAGTCGCGAAGGTATATTGATGGTGATTCTTCGCGACTACGTCAAGCTTCGCGAACGGCAAAGGACCGTGGTGCTTCGCGATTTGGACAGAATTCCGGCGGAAACTTTGGAGCTTCGCGATTTGAGATGACGTGGCGTTGACTTCGCGCGGAAGGGACGAGGGTCGATGGAATCGCATATAAATAGAGGTCGACCCCCTCGAGAGAAGCAGAGAGAATTTTCAGAGAAAATCCATTGCTCTCGGTTCGCAGAGGTGGTTCGCGAAGGCAGTGTGCTTCGCGAAAGGGGAGCTTCGCGGCGGCTATTTTAGCTCCGCGAAAGGTGTGTGCCCCGCGTTGGCTCAGTGAGCTTCGCGGAGAGGCAGGAGCTCCGCGACGGCCTAAGCATTGCGAAGGTCTGTACATCGCGAGAGTGCTTCGTGATAGAGCTTCGCAAAAAGGCAGGAGCTTCGCGAAGGCTTGTTTGAGCTTCACGAAATTGGGAGCCTAGCGAAGTAGGGTGCTTCGCGAAGGTGTTTCCAAAGTGGTTTGCCCAGTGGATAGTGGCAAAGGGGTATTCATCTACGGGTGAAAGTTGAACTTCAACAGAGCATCTACATACAGAGAAAGATGCATTCCTTAATGGAAATGAAGAGACCTACAGGTCTATAAACTGTGAGTGAATCCCTTCACAGAGCAGTGAGCTTAGGAAGAGGAAGAAGGTGATCCTCTCCACCGGCAGTGAGCCAGAGAGAGAGAAACAGGGAGTGACCCTTGGGAAAGCAGTGAGTTGACCCTAAACTTTGTATAAGCAGTGAGTCTGGGCATAGAAGTGATCTAGCCCGAACTTTGTATCCACATCTAGTGAAGATTAGTGGAATTTGGTACGACCGGCAACCTGTCGGCGTATGCTCCTTGGACGTAGCCCAGTGAGGGTGAACCAAGTAAAAATCTTTGTGTCTGTCTGCTTACTTTTCTGCATTGCATTTGAAGCATCATCATCAAACAAAGAAGAAAATAAGTGATCATAATAAACACACAAGTGCAAACAAAGTGACCCTTGTAATAAAGAGGTCAAGATCCAGCGGGGCAGGAAGAATTTTGAAAAAGAACATTCATACCCTGATTCACCCCCCTCTCAGGGTATATAGGCCCCTATTGGTCCTAACATGATATTAATGGAACTTAATGTGGAATTGTTCATGGTTAATTAATGTTTGAAAAATTAATTAACGTACAGTGGAATTGATAAAAAGGGAATGAAGTAATCTAATAAAGCCCTTTAAATGGTTGTGTGCTTATAGGATACCAAGTCTTAGAAGTGGCAGCCCGGAGTCCGAGAGACATTAGCTGCAGTTATGTCTAAAACTAGGTTATGCCCATAGTGTGGTTGTGAGTTATAATATATTCTGTACTTTTTGTGTTTCGATACGCTACTCCACCCTGTCAGTAAGGGCAACTGGCACCCCGGGGATTCTGAGCCCTGGGGGGGTGTTTTCCCCAACATTCCGATGGGAGGGTGAATGGCTGACTACCCCCTTTGACCCCGCTCTCTTCTCTTGGTAGATACTAGTGTCATTAGGCACAGCGGTTAGATTTCCCCATATATGTGTGTAGAGGGCTGTAATGGCTTGTGGTTATTCACACACATATATTCTAGATATAGTATCCTATGGACTACTATAGGTGTAATGTGTATAGGCTATGATGGCTTGATGATCCTTACTCGGTGTATGGGCTGTAATGGCTTGAGGTATAATACCCGACGTATGATACACGTTATGCGAGCTGTGGTGGCTCCCGGAAACTACCTGGTTACTTTAAGTTGTGAGGACGGTGTGGCGCTTAGCCCAAGTGTCTGCGGGCAAGCCTTTGTGGTGCACGTGGTGCAAATTGTGGAGCTTAGCCCAGGTGTATTCGGGCAAGCCTTTGGAGAGAGATGCACAGGACGTATGTCGTTGGGGCAAAACGGCAAACCAGTGGGGAAGTAGTAGCGGGGTACCCTTGATATTCTTTTCTATATGCTACATTCTTGTATGCGTTACTTGGTGAGAGTAGTCGTGGTGAGGTTGGAAACTTAGTATACTTGTTTAGGTGACGAGTTAGTTTTACTTGTTGTTCACTGTGCTTTAGCATGCTTTCTTTACTTTTGCACAAGAGGCTTCGGGGAGGATCCTACTGAGTATACTATTATACTCACCCTACGTATATATAAACTGTTTTTCAGGTCACTTGGAGCAGGTTGGAGATCCGGCTGGTTACTACTAGCTTGTGGTTGTAGGAGCTGTTCGGGCTTGTGGTCGCTGCTGTTTTTACTTTCTTTTGGGTACTTGCAGTTTTTTTCCCCTTTCAGTTGTAGTACTTTTGTCTGGCATTACATATGTGCATTTGGGTTTCTTTTATATTTCAGTTCTGAGTTGGAGTTGGTTGGTGTCTATCTTATCTCTCTCTTCCGCATGTGTTCTCTTAGAGGGTAATGTCTCCCATTTGTGTGTTTACTATACCCTCGGTGCTAGTCGTCAACCCGGGGCCTACTGGAGGCGGGACTCGGGGGTCATTATCTCCCTTCTCACATTGTCGGCCCATGAGGGGTACACTTTGTGGGGAGGGGGTCGTGACACTCGGGGTGGCTAGCAGCAATGCGGGATGAATTGCAGGCTCTGGAAGAAAGTCATACTTGGGATCTTGTCCCCCTTCCAGCAGGCAAAAAGGCGGTTGGTAGTAAATGGATTTACACAGTCAGGTTGAATCCCGATGGCACTCTCCATCGACTCAAAGCACGCCTTGTGGCAAAGGGCTTCGCGCAGACTTATGGTATTAACTACTTTGATACCTTCTCTCCAGTTGCAAAGATGGCATCCGTTCGATTATTCATCTCTTTGGTCGCCCATAATCATTGGCCTCTTCATCAACTGGATGTCAAGAATGTCTTCCTCTATGGATTTCTTGAGGAAGAGGTGTATCTGCAGCAACCCCCCGGATTTTGTGCCTCCGGCGCTGAGTCTCACATCTGTCGACTCCGTCGCTCTCTTTACGGCCTCAAGCAGTCTCTTCGTGCTTGGTTTGGCCGATTCAGCACTGTCGTCACCGATTTTGGGCTCTCCTGCAGCATAAAGGACCACACAGTGTTCTACAGGACAACATTTGCTGGCTGCATCCTGTTGGTCGTTTATGTGGATGATATCATCATCACTAGCAGCGACTTTGATGGAATCACCCACCTCAGGGGGCATCTTCACCAGCACTTCCACACTAAGGATCTCGGCCCTCTCACATACTTCCTAAGCATCGAGGTCTTCTATTCTCCGGACACCATCTTCCTCTGCCAAAGGAAATATGCGTTGGATATTCTGCAGGATGTTGGGCTGACACAGACCACTGTTGTGGACACTCCTCTGGAGCCTGGGGAACGGTCTCTCTATGACTCCTCAGAACTGTATTCACACCCAGAGCAGTACCGTCGGCTGATGGGCAAACTCAATTATCTCACCATGACTCGTCCCGACATTGTCTGCGTTGTTGGCAAAGTGAGTCAGTTCATGGAGCATCTGACCACCTCTCAGAGGGATGTTGTCCTCCGCATCACCAAATACATCAAACGAGGTCCTGCCCATGGTCTTCGCCACTCTCAGCATGCTCATCTGAATATTGAGGCCTTTTGTGATGTTGATTATGCTGATTGTCTTGCTACCCAGAAATCTACTTCTGGATTTGTTGTGTTCTTGGCAGGCAACCTTATCTCCTGGCGCAGCAAGAAACAGACTGTCGTCTCCCGCTCCAGTGCGGAGTCCGAGTACCGAGCCATGGCCACCGTCACTACAGAGATCATTTGGCTTCGACATCTCCTCCAGGAGCTTGGCTTTCCTCCGCAGAGATCTGCTCACATCTGGTGTGACAATCAGGCAGCCACAAAAATTGCTTTGAATCCCGTTTTCCATGAACGCGCGAAACAAATTGAGGTGGACTGCCACTTTCTTCGCCACCACCTGGAGCACGATCATGTCAGCCTTAGCCACATCCCGACGGCGGACCAGCTTGCTGACATCTTCACCAAAGGCCTCCCAAGAGCTTGTCTCGCCTCGCTCAATTCCAAGCTGGGCATCCACAGCATCTGCGACCCAGCTTGAGAGGGAGTGTGTCTGGTCTTTCCTTGATATTATCTTTCTTTTGTGGGACTCATGTTCCAAGCTGGGCATGTCCAGCTTGAGTGAGAGTGTTGAACCCTGTTTTTTATTCTGGGTATTTCCGAGTCCCACATCGGAATACCCCTTTATGTATTCCGTATTTTCAATATATAAAAGAAGGTCTCCGCCTCACCTTGAGGTATGGAGATTACCTCTTCTACAATATAAGAGAGTCAAATTCATCCCACATGCATGTTTAAAATGGAACTGATACAAAACAAAAGTCTCCAAAGTACCAAAAGTATAGTTAGGCAGCGACACAGCAACTGTCAAGATCCAAGCTAGTAAAGTCCAGCATGGTCCGCGAAGTCCTCCTGTAAACCTGGAAACAGTTTTATATACGTATAGGTGAGCATACAGGTATACTTGGTAGGAAAACCGAAGTCTCGTGCATATTTGAAAGAAGCATACTAATGCCCCTGTGGAAAACAGCAGAACCAAACAGCACCTAAGCAGGTATACTAACCACCCCAACCTCACCAAAGCACGCTCACCAAATAATGCAAGTCAAGTAAAGTAATATAATGCACATCGATAATAGGGTACCCCACACCACTTTCCTACTGATTAGTCGCTCTCACACCCTAACGGCAAACGTCTTGGCGCTCCCACCTCTTCCGAACACGCCACATCACAACCCGCCCGCACACACTTGGGCCTCACAACCACATCCCGCCCGCAGACACCTAGGCCGCATACCACATCGCATCCCGCCCGCAGACACCTGGGCCACGTACCACGTCACATCCCGAAAACACATAGGAAAGTACAACACATCTCATCCCGAAGACACTTGGGAAAACACAACACATCTCATCCCAAAGACACCTAGGAAAACACAACTCACCCACACACACCTGGGCCCCACAAACCACAACCTGCCCGAAGAATCTTGGGTTACCACCGCCTGGAAGGAGCAGGGAAGAGCAGGTAGTCAGTCATCCATCCTCCCATCAGGGTGTTTGGGAAAGACACTCTCTCCCGTGACGATGGGGGTGTTCGGCACATAGTGTTCGACTAGGTTGGGGTGCCCTATAGAAATCACAAAGGAAATACATGTATATATAGATATAATACCAAACACTCATGCCCAACATATGGGTTCTCAAACAAACAACCAGTTCACAAAACTATCAATGCTACCTCTAAATGCGCAACACCACACATCAAACCACAACCCAAATCATACTTCCAACCAATTTAATTTAATCATTACCATTCTTCATTCACAATTCATTTATTCATTCCGTTAACCAATCCAACCCAACCCAGTCCCAAACTTTATTAATCAATTATTTATTCATCCATTCCATTACTATCCGGGCAACTACCAAGCACAGCACATAACAAACAACACAACCAAGGCCAAACATGGAGAAACTCCAGGAAAATTACCCATACCAACCAAAACAAGTCTCCAACTCTCAACCACATCCAGCAACACAACCAAAGCACAAGCCGATTGCAACCCCGCTGCACAACACTGCTTATCCATTCCATAATCAATCAATCTCTCAACATGAGATTCTATCACACCTTCTGAACCATCCCGCCGTACACAACCAAGCAACCCACACACAACACACAGAAGTCGTACAATCATGGGGCACCCGTTCATTAGCCGGTGATTTACCAGTTTCCATTTAGGGTGATACCACAACAACCACAACCAAAGCAGCACACGCAACAGATATAATAGCGCAACAAAGCCACCAACGGTCACCATTTTCAGCGGGGCGTTCAGCCCGTATAATCACAATATCACAAACAATAAGCAAAGTTGTGAAAAGCATGCAATAAACTCATCTACCCTTTCAATTCAATTATCCAGTTCTTTATCTTTGATTAAGCCGGCACAACCATAATCCAAGGGTAACAAAAGCAAAACCCCTCCCGCATGATACACAAATAGAGAGACAAGGGAATCCCTACCTCGAAGGGGTGTCAACGTTCTTCGCATGAGAACGGATCACGTAACGGACCTTCGATCACCCCTCCAGCAAGATCTGCATCCATCCGAGGACGCCGCGGCACCACAGCACCAACAACAACTGAGTGCGACCCCATTAGGAATCATGGATAAGCACACGCCATGGCATGATGAAGAGATATAGAAGAGAACGAGACCCAACCAAGGGAAACTGATAGAAAACGAAGGGAGAACGTACCTTGGATCACCACGGATCGCCAACGAACAATCACCGAGATCAACAGATCGAGGAGGGAGGAAGAGGGTTCGAAGAAATCCTCGGGGCGCCTAGGGTTCGTCTGGAACGAGAGAGATTGCTGCAGCCGTAGGATTTGTGAAAACCCGAGTGGATGGAATGTTTTAAAACATTACAACATCGGGGGATTACACGGCGTGAAGTTCCCTTTCACGCCGTGAAATCCCTCGAGGTCCACTTCCGCCAAAAAACGCGTCGCCTCTCGGTTTAATTTTATTTTTCAGACCCCGAAGCATTTCACGCCATGAACCAACTTGGACAAGTCATGAAACAAAACTTCACGTCGTGTAATCAAGTTACACGACGTGTAACCTCCCTGCATCTAGCTTTTAACAATTGAATTTCTCCAAACTCCCTCTGAGCCTCCTCCAAGCACTTCCAACGACCAAATTTGCAAAGTAACAGTCCAGAAAGGCACGGACCGTTACACTATTGGTGATTTTAGGATTTCTTTATTTTTTGCATCTAGAGCCTGGGTCTTCTACTGCTTTTATGTTTTCTTTATTTTCTGCATTCTCTCATGACTAGCATGAGAGGGTGGGTTTCTTTGTATTGAGTGATGTATTAAAGGGGGGTTGTCTTGGTGAAATACTATTTTATTTTTAGTCCATCATTGGGATTTTGTATTCAATTTCTTTTCTATATCTCTTCCCTCTTCCTGTTGCATGACCATTGTTACTTGAATGGGGAGGTATTTTTCAATGCATTATCTAGCAACTTTGAATCATGCATGACCATTGAGCGATTTAGGGTGGTTATGTAACATGGTATTGAGTCGCCTACCTCTTTGTTACTCAAAGTATCTGACCATGAGAAAAAGGGAGCTTTTGAGGTAGAAAGCGAGTACCAAGACCAAGGATTTGCTTAGACTCAACTCCGAAAACAAAATGGTCAATCAATTCATCTTTGCACTTCACTAACACATGAACCTGGATTTACTGAACTTGGTTCGTTTTCTCCAATTGTGATTTTCAACTTCATTTTCATTTACTTTAATTTTCCTAAGTGTTTCCCGAATTTGTCTCTGTGAGTTTGATCTCGGACTGACCACATACTACACCCTTAGGAACTAACGACGCTCTATGGGCGACCACTTGCTTAAGAGACAAGACCACCTCGCACATCAACCCGAGTTGGTTATCAACAAATACTTGCATGCACACATGAGTGCCTTGGGAACTGATTTAAGAAATGTAGTGGATTGAACGTGGAAATTCTAACTAAATTCAATGAAAAAAATATTAAGGAGTTGGATTAATAGGCATCCACATGAAACTTGCTACGTAAATTATAAAAGAACTGACATTCAAAGCTCCATGCTTCAACACATCAGTGTCCATAAGCAAGTCTATAACCCCTATATATATGTTCAAACATACAAATTCCCCTTGAGTTGACTCATTTTAATATTTGAATTATGTTTAGATTTATATATCCCTAGATGAAGTCATCAAAAAGATGATAGAAAAAGGGAGGAAAAAATAAAGTGCCTATGCCTCGGTTCAGGGAGGAAGATACATAAAACAACATGAAACAACATGAAACAAAAACATTAATGCACTAATCAATGACAAAATTATCAAAACTAACAAATTACAAGACTACATTCGGTACAAGGAAAACATTTTTGATGAAAATGAAAACGGCTTGGAAAAGAAAACAACAAAGGGACTGGTAAGTCAATAGTTTGTTTATATGCATGAAAAATGGGTGATGGAATATGCTAACTAGTATAAGTATATAATAACAGGAAAATATAATAAACTTTTCCCATTGTTTAAGGGATATTTTTGTCAATAAAACATAAATTCAAGGACAATTATATTCACAAAATTTATTTTTTCCAAGGAATGGGTATTCCACCCGAAGTGGGAGGAAATTTGTCTCCCATGATAGAATCTCATACACTCCGGTCTCGTACCAAACATGAATTTTTGACCTTTCACTCTTATTTAGTTTCTAAACCTATCGGTTACAAACTTCGCACTCTTCACCATATAAAACAAAAGATATCAAAATTGAAAAGTTTGAAGGGAAAGGGATTCTTAAAAATTATTTAATAATAATAACACAATAGCTGAAAAATAACAAATAATACCTACCCCAGTTCTTTCGACTGCCTAATATACCATGCAAAAGAACAGCAGTTGGCGGATTCCGAATTGACTTGTCCATAGCAGAATTCAATTTCACCTGCGCAATAAAAAAAAAGGAACATAAAATTTTCATATTCATAAAATAAAATATGTCAATGGGCAGACAAAATCTCTGCAAAGTACATATGATGAGTTACTAAATAGACCAGCGAATCAAGTGCAGATAGAAAGACAGGGAAAATGGCATTCAGATGTCATCCACTTAGTTAACCATTTTTAAAAATAAGTAAGAAGAAAAAAAGAAAAAAAGAAAAAAAAAACTTTCATATGCATAAAATAAAATTTGTCAATGGACAGACAAAATTTTTGCAAAGGTGGGCATGATGAGTTACTAAATAGACCTGCAAATCAAGTGCAGACAGAAAGGCAGGGAAAATAGCATTCGGATGTCATCCACTTAGTTATATTTACCATTTGAGTAAAAATAAGGAAGCAAAAAGAAACTGTAAAAAGTTACCATAATGACTTATAATTGGAAAACCCTTCCATTTTCATGTTACCACCTGCATGTTACTCAAAGATAACTTTGAAATTAGGTTCACTGTCATCATCTAATCCATTCACCTGGATTTCAATATGTCAAATAATGAGCAATCATTAGGGTGTGAGAAGTGAAAGAACAGGATTCAATAGGAAAACTTTTCACGGACATGTTATAGCTTTTGTGAAGTGTTGAAAAAATACAAAATTTTATGTGGAATGTTTTTAGGAAGAAAACAAGCTCAGGAATGTGTTATTTTTAACCCTCGCTTCACCCCATACAGTTCATGGAGTTGGCCTTCTTCTTTTTTCCTTTTTTCCTTTTTACATTGAGGAGATCAATTTACGACGTTTAAACAAGGTTTCTTTGGTATAAATCCCATGTCATTGGGTTGGGTTCCTTTTAGAAATTTATTATCATCCCCCAAATCAGTATATCTCATTTCCCAGTGATAAGTTTTCATTTCAAAAAAAGTAAATAAATAAATAAAGGAGAATCCACAATCCAGCCAATAAAGATAATAACCATATTGGAGTCTGCATCCCACATCGGACTTATAGTCTGATGTGGTATTTATTATTCCTTATAAAATAACTTCAAGGCCTCCTTTAGAGGTACCTTGGGCATTGGGTTCACCCCTCTTTATCATTCTACATGGTATCAGAGGAAGTATTCTAAACCCGACCCCTCCCTCCCATTTTTTTTCCCGTTTAGGGTTTTCAGCAATTCTCCCCGTGGGGGGCGGCGGCCTCCATAGCCAGTAAGCCTCGTTTGCCGCCGCCCCTCTGGCCTCATTTCCCTCGACAGCCCTCCACGTCGGCCCCTCCAGTAGCCGGCCTCTCCTCGCTCGACGGCCCCGAGCAGCTCCTTCCTAGCGGAACCCTTCCTGTGTGTGCGACGATGCCGGCTTTCCTCCCCCGGCATATCCCTCAACGGCTTCTCCCTGCGCAACAGTGCCTCGTCCCGTCGACGGCCCCTCCCAGTCACGTCCGCCCGGCGCCTCCCCCTGTTCCAGCCAGATCCGCGCACCACCACGCGACCGACTGGGATCCCGATCATCTTCTCTGCCTCTGCGCCCATTCCCAACGGACGACGCCGCTCTCCTGCTTCCCTGTGCGCGCCGGCTCCCATAGTGTTGCCAAATCCTGCGGCAACTCCTCCCCGCCATTCTTTCCCCCGCGACGGCCTTCTGTAGTCGCACTCCCCAGTCGTCCGATTCTGGTCACCGCAGCTTCCGATGTGGTCACCTCCTTCGGCCAGATCTTCCACCGCCGCTGTTGTGGGTTCCAAGCGCTGCCCAGATCCAAGTCGAACATCCCTTTCCTGGTGTACCTCTCGTCGCATCTCCCTCTTCTCGCCGCTCCAGTTCGGCGACCCTCATTGTCCGGCACTTCCTCCGGCGACCGGCTCCCCTCCTCACATCCAGATCTGGAGCGCCGCCTCCCCTATCCGCCGGCCTCTCCCCACGCGAGGTGGCCCCCTCGCCTTCCAGTCGTCGGCCTCCTGCGGAAGCCCCGCCTCCACACCGACGCCTCTTGCGGTTGTCTGGCGCCCCTCTTTGCCGGCCTCCTCCTGCGGTTTCCCGGCGCTCCAACGACCGGCCCGCCAGTGCGGATTTCCCGACGCTCCGACGACCAGCCCGCCCGTGCGGCTTTCCCGGTGCTCCAACGACCGGCCCCGCCAATGCGGATTTCCCGACGATCTGTCACCCAGCCCCGCCTATGCGGCTTTCCCGACGCCTCATTGGCACATCCTTTTCAGCGGTTTCTTCCATCATCCATCATCGTCTTGAGGGAGAGCAGCAGCCATGACGGTTTATCTTTTCTTTGTTTTGTCTTGGTTTTGTAATCAAGCTAGATATGTCCAGCTTGAAGGGGAGTGTTTGAAGCGTCTGTTGATTGCTTTGCTTTTCTTTATATGTTCAAGCTAGGCACACCTAGCTTGAGGGGGAGTGTTGGAGTCTGCATCTCACATCGAACTTGTAGTCTGATGTGGTCTTTATTATTCCTTATAAAATAACCTCAAGGCCTCCTTTAGAGAGGTACTTTGGGCATTGGGTTCACCCCTCTTTATCATTCTACAAACCAAAAGGTTTTCAGAGATTCTTTGTAGATGCAAATGTTTAAAAGTTCTCTAAAATAACTTGCTCCATGTGTAAAATCATTTGAAATGGAACCAAGCAAAAGGTTGATACCCATTTCAAATCATAGGCTAATTACATGCTAATCCATGAAAGAAATAAGTACAAATATTTTACTATTCAAGATCATAAGACCCAAAAAATATATCACGTTGCCTAATGGTGAAAGCACAGCAGGAGTTTTAAATGCCAGCTTCTGTTTTGAGTTTTTTTTTTTCAAAAAACACTAAAATATGAAGAGTTTATGATGGAAAAAGAACAAGCATTTTCCCTACCTACATCAGAAAACTAAAAGAGAGACTGAGAGAGCCCATGCCAAAGTACATAACAGGGAGCATTAAAAGACAAGCAAAAAAGGAACTGCCAAAAATCTTAATGGAAAAACAGAAAAAAATATGGACTAAATAATCATAATGAGGAATCGTAAAGGCTTACAAGTGCTCCTTGAACAAGATCATATGCCTGCACCATAATGATACACTAATTAGACCGATGGGGCCTAGAAAATTAGAAAAAGAAATATAGGAGCTTTAAAGGACTGAGTATATAAAAGTAACTCATTACAACATAAGTGACGTTTCCAATCAAAAATATGGAGGAAGAAGCCTCCAGCAAGTAAATAAATAATCAAATAAACACATGCACATATATAAAAGCAAGGTTTTTGCATCCTGCCTGCATGTTTGTAAATGCGTGAGGCGCATACATTACCAGGATATTAGGAGCTTTGGTCCCCTCTCTGCCATGTGCTAGCCTCTCCTCCACTAATGCCATGTGAACACTTGGATACTTAAATGAATGCCTTGACGAATTTTTAGATAACACAAGAAAGCCAAAAGGAGCACCCTATAACAAAAAATGATAATATTTTAAATTATAAAAGCATAATTAGATAAGCTCTGGACTAAGTAGATAAACTCTATTAGCTTTCCAACCATAGTCTACAAAGCCTTTGCTAATGTTATTGTTGCCAGGGTATTGCATGATTCCATTGACAAAATACAGTGTTGCCATTAACATGATGCAGTGTGCTCTGTGGGGAAGTGGATGGACCCTGAAGTGGCATTGGTTGCGAACAAAGTGATTGGAAAAGATATAAAGGGTACAGATGCACCAGTCAAGATTGATTTTGTGAATGCTTATGAATGCTTATGAAAGGATTAATTTGAATGATTGATTTTGAGAAAGGGGGTGTGTATGATTACTAAGGGAGATAGGAAGTCTCTGTTTTAATTTCCACCATGCTATAATAAACTCTAGAATAATGCCATGTGAACACTTGGATACTTAAATGAATGCCTTGACGGATTTTTAGATAACACAAAGGCACCCTATAACAAAAAATAATAATATTTTAAATTATAAAGCATAATTAGATAAGCTCTAAACTAAGTAGATAAACTCTATTAGCATTCCAGCCGGAGTCTACAAAGCCTTTGCTAATGTTATTGTTGCCAGGTGAACACTCGGATACTTAAATGAATGCCTTGACGGATTTTTAGATTACACAAGAAAGCCAAAAGGAGCACCCTATAACAAAAAATAATAATAATTTTGTTGGAGTCTGCATCCCACATCGAACTTGTGGTCCGGTGTGGTCTTTAGTATTCCTTATAAAAGAACCTCAAGACCTCCTTTAGAGAGTAACTTGGGGGGTTCAGGTCTACCTCATTTTATCATTCTACATGGTATCAAAGGGTGATTTCTAAACCCGAACCCTCCCACCCCTTTTTTTTCCTGCCTTAGGTTTTCCGGAATTCCCCCTTGGGGGCGGCGGCCCCCCATGTAGGGTTGGGTTTATTTTCTGCCGCCGCCCCCTCCGGGCTCGTTTCCCTCGACGGCCCTCCACGCCGGCCTCCCGTCACCCTTTTGTGCGAGGCCTCTCCTGCGCAACGCGTTTCCAGAACGGCAGGCGTCTCTCCCCGGTTCTCCAGCCGACGGCGCCTCCTCCTGTGGAGCGTCCCCTCTTCGTCGCCGACCTCCTCCTGCGCACTCCCCATCGCCGGCGCTCCTGTAGAGGAACTGCGCCTCCTTCCCCTCCCGTCGCGAAACACCCGCTACGCCCTCGCGACGGATCTCGTCACCTCCCTGGGTCGCGACTCCTCCCGGCACGCCTCCCGCCTTCTGCCGCAACACGCGGCTCCCGCTTCCCGACACGGATTCCGGCTCCCGCAGCCCTCCAGCGGCGTCCCTCCCCGCAGCGCACTCCCAGCCGGAAACTCCCGGCGTCGCTCGGCCCCGCCTCCCTCAGCCCAGGCGGAACTGCTTCTCCCGACGGGGCCATTCCTCTTTCCATCGTGACTCTCGTGCAACGGCCCTCCACACGGACGGATCCCGTCCGCGCTCGCCACCTTCAGCTCCGACGCGGCCTCCCCTCTCAGATTCGGCCAGCAGATCTGGCCGGATCACATCTCCCGACGCCGAATCCCTCCATGCGCAAGACGACTCCAGACGGCCACCCCCATCCAGACGCCTCCTCTCCAGGCTAATTTGGCCTCTTCTGCGCCGGCATCTCCGCTGCTCCCTCCCGCGCTCCCTCAATGCGGGCGACGACCCCCTCCTCATGCGATGCTCTCCCCGCAGCCGCCTCTTTTTCCTGGCGGAACCATTTCTGCGCGCTCCTTCCATATCTAGAGCGCTGCCTCCTCTGTCCACCGACATGCACTCGCGCTTCCTCCACCGTGGCACAGCACCCCGACCACCTTGACTTTGGGCCCTTTGGCGCCACCAGATCCCGCAACGACTCTTCGGAATCACCGCCTCCCATCGCCGGCCCCGCAAGTGCGGCTTTCCCAGTGCTAGTGTGGCTTTCCCGGCGTATCATCGACCAACCCCACTAGTGCGGATTTCCTGGCGCTCCGTCAACCGGCCCGGTCTTTGTGGTTCCTATGTTGCGCCCACAACATCTTCATTCATCCATCATCCTGAGGGGGAGCTGCGATCTTGAGGGGGAGCTACGATTGTCGATTGTTTCTTTTTTATTTGTCTTGTTTTGTAATCAAGCTGGGTATGTCCAGCTTGAGGGGGAGTGTTTGCAACATGTCTTGTTTGCATTTGTAGAATGAGGAAACCCCCTTGCCTCCTTACCTCAAAGTGAGGAGGAGGCGTTCTTTTATAATGAATGATAAACTCCACATCGGACCACAAGTCCGATGTGGGATACAGACTCCAACACTCCCCCTCAAGCTAGGTGTACCTAGCTTGGACACATAATGAAAAGAAATCAACAAAACAGACGCTAACACTCCCCCTCAAGCTGGACAAGCCCAGCTTGATGACAAAACAAGAAGAAATAAAATATAAAGCTGTTGCTGCTCCCCCTCATGATCGAAGCTTCACCTCAGAATGATGGATGGATGATGCTGTAAAGGATGCGCCAACGATGCGTCGGGAAATCCGCAGAGGTGAGGCCGAACGACAGAGCGCCGGGAAGTCCGCACTGGCTGGGCCGGTCATCGGAGCGCCGGGAAGTCCGCACTGGCAGGGCCGGTCATCGGAGCGCCGGGAAATAGCAGGGGCGGGCCGGTCGTCGGAGCGCCGGGAAACCGCACTGGCGGGCCGGTCGTCGGAGCGCCGGGAAACCGCAAGAGGAGGTCGGCGATGGGATGCGGTGATTCCGCAGGAGACGCCAGGCAGGGAGGCGGCTGCCGGGAGACGGCAGGAGATGCCGGCGACAGGAGGCGGGGACTCCGCAAGAGGGGCCGGTGAGGAGGCAGGACAGCAGGAGGCAGCACTGGAAGCCGCCGGAGAGCCGTTGGAAAGCGGGAGACGGGACGGCCGCTGCCGCAAAGAGGCGAAGGAGGGATCTGCCGGAAGAGGAGCCACAGGGCCGCAG
Organism: Viscum album; assembly: GCA_963277665.1. Taxonomy (NCBI): domain Eukaryota; kingdom Viridiplantae; phylum Streptophyta; class Magnoliopsida; order Santalales; family Viscaceae; genus Viscum; species Viscum album. The sequence continues at coordinate 874,845,768 of OY728153.1, read as the reverse complement.
ACGGTAGGAGCAGCGGGAGGACAAAACATGGGGAGAAGGCCGGTAGAGACCAAGCTGGCGGGGGAGAGAAATCTGTCGGGAGGATCGGTGCCGCGTGGGAGCAGGAGGGGCGACGTCGGGGAGAAACGCCACAGGAGGAGCGGCTGGATTCTGGCGCACAGGGGAAGCGCGCAGGGAGGGCGGAGCCTGGCGAAGCAGGGAGTCCGCAGGGATCGCGGCGGGAGGGATCCGCCGGGAAGGGAGCCGATCCGCCGGGAGCCGCGCAAGGAGGCAGGACGCGGGAGAGATCCGCGCAGGAGAGGGGACGTCGTCGACGGGAGCAACGGAGCATTGCCGGACGAAGCACAGGGAGCCGCCGGGATGGGTCGTCGGGCCGACGCGAGGGAAGCCGCAGTGAAGGCGGGGCCTGGCCCCGGGAGAGAAGACGAGAGGAGGCGCTGCGGGATCTGGCAACGACGAGCGGGCCGGCGTCGGGACTGCGCAGGCGAGGCGGAAGCGCCGGTGGCGTCGCGCACAGGCGGGAGGAGGACGAGGTGGGCGCCGGCGTCGGGATGCCGCAGCAGGAGGCAGGGCCGTCGCGCAGGGAGCCGCGCAAGGAGAGGGGACACCGTTCGAGGGAGAGAGGGTCGTCGCGCGCAGGAGGAAGTTCCGCCGGGAGGGAGAGCCGCTTAGGGCAGGGAGGGCCGCCGGGGCAGGGAGGGCCGCACCGAGGGGGAAGCCGCCGGACAGAGCCGGAGCGGGAGGCTGCCGCTCGGGAGGGATGACCGGCAGGAGCAACGGAGGGGGGGCGGTTATTTGGATTGGAGCCGCCGCCCTCCGGTCGGGGAAAACCCTAAAAGAAGGGAAAAGAAAAAAAAAATTAGGGAGGGAGGGTTGGGAGTAAATCCCTCTGATACCATGTAGAATGAGGAAACCCCCTTGCCTCCTTACCTCAAAGTGAGGAGGAGGCGTTCTTTTATAATGAATGATAAACTTCACATCGGACCACAAGTCCGATGTGGGATACAGACTCCAACACTCCCCCTCAAGCTAGCTGTACCTAGCTTGGACACATAATGAAAAGAAATCAACAAAACAGACGCTAACAGCATTGTATTGTCATTGTTTTGGTTTCTTTTCTTTATGTGTCCAAGCTAGGTACACCTAGCTTGAGGGGGAGTGTTGGAGTCTGCATCCCACATCGGACTTGTGGTCCGGTGTGGTCTTTAGTATTCATTATAAAAGAACCTCAATGCCTCCTTTAGAGAGTACCTTGGGGGTTCGGGTCTACCTCATTTTATCATTCTACAAATTTAAATTATAAAGCATAATTAGATAAGCTCTAGACTAAGAAGATAAACTCTATTAGCTTTCCAACCAAATTCTACAAAGCCTTTGCTAATGTTATTGTTGCCACGGTATTGCATGATACCATTGACATAATACAGTGTTACCATTGACACGATGCAGTGTGCTCTGTGGGGAGGTGGATGGCATTGGTTGCGAACAAAGTGATTAGAAAAGATATAAGGGGTACGGGTGCACGAGTCAAGATTGATTTTGAGAATGCTTATGAAAAGATTAATTTGAATGATTTATTTTGAGAATGCTTATGAAAGGATTAATTTGAATGTTTTGGAGAAGGTTCTCTGGTGTAAAGGTTTGGGAAAACATGATGAAAGTGAATTTAAGTTCATGGAATGAGAATTAACGCCCAATATGGCATGGTGGAAATTAAAACAGAGACTTCTCATCTCCCTTCGTAATCATACACACACCCCTTTTCCGGTTTCCTCCCCCCTCACTCCCTCTTCCCTCGCTGCCATGCCAAACCTGATGCGGAAACGCCAGGAATCACAACGTAAAACAGGTTTACGATTGACAGAAGAGTAAAAGAGAAAAAACAAAAGAACAAGAAGAAGATTTTGGGACACATAGATTTACGTGGTTTGGGAATAATCCCTATGTCCACGGAGAGGCAGAATCACTTCACAAGTTTCGGGAACACAATTACAAGGAGATCTCAAAGTTTCTAACAGCACACAGAAACCCTAGCTCAAAATAGGCTAAAAAAGAAGATGAAACGTTATTCCACTAGCCGCACATAAAGTCTGTTGTACTACAGTGAAATGTGGCTGGAAATCCGAATCGCTACAGTGTCGCGACCACCCAAGTCCAAGTTGCTACAGTGGCCGACGACTGAAAGTCCACGGAGCTACAGTACCGTTGACTCCAAAGTCCGAGCTGATACAGTAGTCGTGCCAAAGTTCGCATTGCTACAGTGCTCTATCGGTGACGGCCGGTCAGCTCTGCTATAGTTGGTCAAAGTTGCTACAATACCCCAAAATTTGGACCGGGAACCTTCGGCCTTCGGACCCCCGAAGCAAGGGCACATTGCCCCATGCAACCCCCAACAAGCTCACCGTAGAGCTCGACCCATGGAGTTACAGCCTGGCACGCAGTATGGGCCGGACACATTCGGTTCAATCATCATCTAGAACGGATCAGACTACACCAATCCAACAAGTCTTTCCGCTCCTTGTGTTTCTATCTCTCCCCCTCACCCCGGAGGGATATACGCATTAAAGAATAGTACTTTCACTTCAACAAACTACATAGGCTTGAAATTTCCCCAAGAAGATCACCCCTTCCATAAAGACCGTAAATAGGAAAAGAAGCGTTGGGAGAGACATTAGCAAAGGATGTGTAAGAACATTTGTAAGCGAAGTGGTGAGTAATGATGAGAGTACGATAGGCTATTTATTGGGAAATATGATCATTATCATTATGTTTGTCAACTAATATAGTTGATCAGCATTATGATCTGTAGTCAATAAATTAGTTGGTCATTACTATTGTGCGTTACATAGATACTTTCAAATGATCGTCGGGATTATTTAATGATATAATCAAAAAAGTATTAGTTTTGAAGACTATAAACTCATATTTAGAAAATTATTATAATAAAATAAATATCATTTTTGAAATCAGCACATCGAAATTAGATTAAGGTGAATTTATGACAATTTTCTAAAAAACATTATTTTTTTATGAAAGTAAAAAATACAGTTTGAGTTTCTTGGTATGTTTAATGACATCATAATTATGTCATAATGATGAAATAACTAATTAACCACAATCCACGACTTAAAATATGTTATTTTATTAATATCAAGTATTTTAATAGATTTTAATCAATTTCCAAATATATAATATACTTTTCAAATTCTAAAATGGAAACTTTAACTTTAAAAATGTTATTTTGTGAAAACTTTAATTTTCCTTGCCAAAATAAGTAATATAAAATGATGGTCGACTCTTGTGGAATAGAATAACATAAAAGGTAAGTGTCCAATACCATGGGCAAATACCATGGGTAAGCCCGTGGTTTTGCATTTACCACTACCTAGTTGTCCAAGGCCTTTATTTAGAAATTAATAAACAAATCCTCCACTTTTGCTATAAATATCCACCTATTTCTCCATTTCATTTCACTCACAATTCATCCTTCATGAAGCTCTGGTAGTTTTACCTCCCAAAGAGTGCCCTCAATGTGTCCTCAAGCCCCCAAGGTCTCAATGGGAGACTCATGTCCCCTCTCTTTTTCCCCTTTTCTAAAACCATGTTTTATACTCGTTATGTTGCCGATTTTACTTCTCAAAATTTCTCTCTTCTCCTCAAGAAATTCTCTTTCTTTTCTTTATATGAATACCCAAACCTCTTTATTTTCCAAAGATATTCATCAAGATGTAAAAATTATTTATTTTATTTTGAGATTGACATACATAAAACTCTCATTCCATTTCTGTGGGTTATAAATGACATAAAGATCTTGTTTTTAATCACTTTTAAAAACATCATGATTTTTTATATGAAACTCGTTTTTTTTATTCTTTACGGGTGTTGGTAAAATCTCATCCAAACCCCCTCCAATACACACTTACCAGCGGAGGGGCAAGAAGGTAATTGAGGGGCATTAAGCGGTTACTGGGAGTCTGTTTAAATGGTGGGTCCGATCGATTGAGGGGGGGTATGAAAAGGAATATTTTCTGTTAGTTCGGGCTGTGGGTACAGCTGCGGGAGAGAGAGGTAGTCCTCTCTCTCTGAACTGAACGAAGCACTCCTTCCCAAGTGTAGGTTGAGAAACCCCCTTACCTTCAAGGTGGGGTACAGGCCTTCTTTTATAGATTGAGAAAAAGGAATACACATGGGAGTATTCCGATGTGGGACTCGGTAATACCCAAAATAATAAAAAAAGGGTTTTAACACTCCCCCTCAAGCTGGACATGCCCAGCTTGGACAAAAGAGTCCCACAAAGAAAAAAAAAGGTGACACCATACAAGACCAGATAAACTCCCCCTCAAGTTGGGCCGAAGATGGTATGGATGCCTAGCTTGGAACTGAGCGAGGAGAGGCGGGCCCCTGGGACGCCTTTGGTGAAGATGTCAGCAAGCTGGTCCGTCGTCGAGATGTGGCCAAAGCTGACATGATTGTGCTCCAAGTGGTGTCGAAGAAAGTGGCAGTCCACCTCAATATGCTTCGTGCGTTCATGGAAGACAGGATTTGAAGCAATCTTGGTGGCTGCCTGATTGTCACACCAGATGTGAGCAGATGTGGGAAGAGGAAAGCCAAGCTCCTGAAGGAGTTGTTGAAGCCAAAGGATCTCCGTAGTTACGGTGGTCATGGCTCGGTACTCAGACTTCGCACTGGATCTGGACACGACAGTCTGTTTCTTGTTGCGCCAAGAGATGAGGTTGTCGGCTAAGAAAATGGCAAACCCAGAGGTAGATCTCCGAGTGGCAAGGCAACCAGCATAATCAGCATCACAAAAGGCCTCAATGTTCAGATGAGGATGTTGTGAGTAGCGAAGACCACGGGCAGGATCACGCTTGATGTATTTGGCGATGCGGAGGACAGCATCCCAATGAGAGGTGGTCAGATGTTCCATAAATTGGCTCACTTTGCCAACGGCGCAGGAAATGTCAGGACGAGTCATGGTGAGATAATTGAGTTTCCCCACCAACCGACGGTACCGCTCAGGATGTGAATATGGTTCTGAGGAGGCATAAAGTGATTGTTCCCCAGGCTCCAGAGGGGTGTCAACAGCAGTGGTCTGTGTTAGCCCAGCATCCTGCAGAATATCCAACGCATACTTCCGTTGGCAGAGGGAGATGGTGTCCGGAGTATAAGACACCTCGATGCCCAGGAAGTATGTAAGAGGACCGAGATCCTTAGTGTGGAAGTGTTGGTGAAGATGCTGCTTGAGGTGAGTGACACCAGCAGAGTCGCTGTAATGACTCGCCAATTCTCATTGACTTGAGAGTACAATGAGTCATTACTAGGCCTTAAGCGGCATCCCCAAGGCGCCAAAGGCTGGCAATAAATGCCGAAGGGTTTCAAACAAGTGGGGGACGATTTACCCTTTTAGAACATACCACAGGACCAACATCCATAACCAAACTAATCAACTAAATGATGCATGGTAAAAACTAAGACAACTCAACCATTTATTTTATCATAAACCAACCAAGAGTAACACAGCGGAAACCAACATTTTCTCATAGTAAACAGCGGAAAGACAAACTGAAAGACCACAAGACGACAACCCAACTCCATGCTCCACAAGCTCCAAGCTCCAACATCACGAACCAGCCCAAGCATCACGAAGTAGTACTATAAACATGTGACATTTTACCTTTGCCAACATCCAACATCACGAACCAGCCCAAGCATCACGAAGTAGTGCTATAAACATGTGACATTTTACCTTTGCCAACATCCCGGTATATGACATCTGCAAAAGCACCAACGTACCAAAGCAGGGGGTGAGTAATGAAACTCAGTAGGTTTTCTCCGATGACTTCCCAACCCATGCCTCTAGGATAAAACATGTTAGCACATTTATATAAAACAATTTATATAAAACAATTCCAAAACAGTTCACAATATAACAAGTTCCATGTCAAAACCATTTTCCAACAAAACCCATCTTTCTCAAGAAAAGCAACCAAGCAAAGTTTCCAATCAAATTCTCATTTCCATTTTGGCACATTCATTCCATTTCACAAATCCACCCAACCAACCATGCATGCAACCTGGACCTCCCTATACTCGCGAGTGGTGAGTTATCCTTCCACTAAGCCGTCACTTAGTGGACTACCTTGACGGGGGTACTTCACGCCCTTATATGTCCCTTTTGATGGGGGTACTTCTCGCCCTTATCCATCCAACCTTTTGATGGGGGTACTTCTCGCTCTTATCCATCCCAATGCATATGAACACACACCACAACCCATGCAAATCCATGCCAAAACCAAGTGTGTTCAAAACCTTACAATAAAGCATCAAACCTTTTATTGAAAACCATTTCTTTCAAACAGCAAAACCACAACCAGTTTAAAATCACCATTTTAAATTCACTTCAACAAACACTTTCCAAAACACACAATTTCCATCACCCGTTACTAAAAAGAAGTTTCAACCATTCTTTCACAGCAGATAAACAAACCATTTCAATCAAGGAAAACAATTTGAAACTAAGCCTTCAAGTTCTAAGAAAGAGGAATCGAGAGTGAAGCCACCTACCTCAACAAATTAGGCGAAACCAACCAAGAACCGGGTCGAAATACCACGAAACCTCCTTAGATTCCTTCCCCTATCACCAACAAGACCAAAACCCGACTTAACGGTCATCCACTACCTTAGATCTACCCACCTTGGGCGTAGATCTAAGGATCCATCAAAAGGGAAGAAGGAGATCTAAGAAAACTAAAGGAAACGAGACTTACCTCGATCAACCGGCCTCTAAACGCCAAGGCAACCCTCCGGATCGCTTCCAAAACGCCTGGTAAGTGTTATCCCACCTTCACCAGAGAGAAATCCTGAGTTAGGGCCGTCTAGGAGCAAAAACGAGTGGGTTTAAAGATAAAACGGATTAGATCCTTAAAAATAGGATCTAAGTTGACCCCGCACACGGTTAGTCTGCACGGTTAGTCAAATCGTGCGCTAACCATGTGGTAGTCACTGCTTGGAAGAGGTGCTCCACACGGCCTCCTCGCACGGTTTGCCCAAACCGTGCGCACACCGTGCGGTCTTCTCTGTCCAAAGTGACACCACCTGCACGGCTTCCGCACGGTTTGGGCAACCCGTGCGAAGCCCGTGCGTCACCACCTTTTTGCCCTTTGACCCTTTAAAAGTCTCCAAACTCTCTCCAACCATTTCTCATATGCTTCATGTACTGAAAAAGCATAAAACAAGGGTTACTTACCAGAAACCGGGGGTACTACAGTCGCTGCCGGTGATGATGATATTATCCACATAAACGATCAATAGGATACAGCCAGCAGGAGTCGTTCTGTAAAAGACAGTGTGATCCTTCATGCTTCGAGAGAGGCCAAAATCAGTGACGACAGTACTGAAGCGGCCGAACCAAGCACGAGGAGATTGCTTGAAGCCGTACAGAGAACGGCGGAGTCGACAGACTCGAGACTCGGCGTCGGAGGCACAAAAGTCGGGTGGCTGTTGCAGATAAACTTCCTCCTCAAGAAAGCCATGGAGGAAGACATTTTTGACATCTAGCTGATGAAGATGCCAACGATGATGTGCCGCCAGAGAGATGAATAACCGGACGAAGTTCATCTTGGCCACTGGAGAGAATGTATCAAAGTAGTTCACCCCGTAAGTTTGTGTGAAGCCCTTATCCACAAGGCGGGTTTTGAGTCGATGGAGAGTGCTATCAGAATTTAGCCAGACGGTGTAAATCCATTTGCTGCCCATTGCCTGTTTGTCTGCTGGTAGGGGGACGAGATCTCAAGTATGGTTTTCCTCCAGAGCCTGCAACTCATCCTGCATTGCCGCTAGCCATCCCGGATGAGACTTTGCATCACCAACTGTGCGAGGAATAGATACGGTCTCCAGAGCTGACAAACCCCTGTATGAAGAGACAAATAGAGGAGTACTCTGGCACGAGCGAGTACCTTTCTGGAGGGCAATAGGCAAGTCGTCAGGTGCTGTAGCAGGAGCATCGGACGAAGCGGGGATGACGGTGTCATTGGCCGGGACGGGGGGGAGCACTCGATGGGCAACGGGAGTAAACTGTACCATACCGATGAGCAGCAGGAGGCAGCACGGGAGGAGGGTGGATGATGAGGGGAAGACAATCATCAATAGCAGAGTCAGGATGAGAAGAGGAAAAAGAGAATGGAGAGCCCTCAACAAAGGAGACATCCGCAGAGATGACATACCGTCGAAGATCTGGTGAAAAACAGCGATATCCGCGCTGAGTGCGGGAATAACCAAGGAATATGCAGCGGAGGGATTTTGGAGAGAGTTTGGAGCGGCCGGGTCGAGTGTCACGAACATAACACAAGCAGCCAAACACTCGAAGAGAGAGGGAATGGAGAGGGAGAGAGGGGAATAGAGCCCGAAAGGGAGTCTCTCCCTGAAGGATAGAAGAAGGAAGGTCGTTGATGAGGTAGGTGGCAGTGAGGACGACATCTCCCCAAAAAAAGCAGAGGCACCTGGCGGTGGAAGAGGAGGGCACGAGCAGTCTCCAGTATATGTCTGTGTTTCTGCTCGGCCACTCCATTCTGCAGAGGTGTATCAAGACAGGAGGTCTGATGAATGATACCCTTTGCTTGGAGGAACTGCCAAAAATGAGTGGAGAGATATTCACGCCCATTGTCTGAGCGGAGACATTTAATAGAGGTGGAAAATTGGGTATGGATTTCAGCATAAAAAGTTTGGAAGGTAGAAAAGACTTCAGTGCGGTCTCATAGGAGGTACAGCCACGTCATTCGGGAAAAATCATCGATGAAAGATATATAATATTTATGTCCCAAATGACTCGAGGTGGTACAGGGACCCCAAACGTCTGTATGAACCAGATCAAAAGGTTTGGAGGCCCTGTTATCCACTCGAGGAATGTATGAACTGCGATGGTGTTTCGCAAATTTACAAGACTCACACTGGAAAGAAATATGTAGACTCAAATCTGGAAAAAGATGATGAATGGTGGAGGCGGGTGGATGGCCCAACCGGGAATGAAGATCCAATGCCCGGGTAGAGATAGAGGTGCAGGCCATGGGTGGCTGTCCATCGAGCATGTAGACCCCGTCCTGAAGTTGGCCTCTACCAAGTTCCCGATTCGTAGTCCGCTTCTGAAACACAACACCAGAGGAAGTAAATATGGCAGCACAGTTGTAATCCTTTGTAATCTTACTGATGGAAAGAAGATTAAAAGGACTGCGAGGCACATGTGCCACAGAGGGCAGGTGAATTGATGAAGTCAGAGAGCATGCACCGAACCCCGCAATGGGTATCGTAGAGCCATCAGCGACGGTGATGGATGAGGAACCATCATAAGGAGAGTAGGAGGTCAAAATACTTGCATCACCAGTGAGGTGATCAGAGGCACCTGAGTCAAGCATCCAGCTCGGGGAGCGACGACCAACGAGGGCAGCAGAGCCAGTCGAGTGGGCGAGAGACACCGAAGATTCCGGGTCCGGCGGATGCCGGAGGATCGTGGAGTAGCCGGAGGTCCGCCAAAGAGAGGTCGAGGGAGGATGGCAGAGCTCGGACCGACGGAGAAGTCTCCTGGACCGCGGTCTGACCTTGCCGTGATTGCTGGGATGGGTAGCCACGAAGGACCCAGCATTTGGTGATCAGGTGGCCAGGCTTGCCATAGTGCTGGCAGTGGGGTCGAGGACGTCCTTCCATGCGACCACGACCACGAGGGCCGGATGAGCGTCCACCGCCACGACCGACGAGAGCCGAGTGATCGATGATGGGGGGGCGATGGGAGAGCCCGTTGAGCCTTGCCCAGGCGATGATATACCTGTGGTATATCCAGCGTAGAAGGGCTGGCAAGCATCTCGGTGACCGTCGTGGCATAGTCAGGGGCGAGGCCATTGAGGAGATTGAAAATGCAAAGCTGGTCCTGTTGAGTCTGTGCGTCCGCTGGTGTCTGAGGAACGGGCCATAGCTCTTGCAGTTCGTCGCGGAGACCTTTTCATTCCAAGAAATAGGCCGGAAAGGACCGATCCTGCTGTCGGATGTGTGACAGACGCTGAAGAATGTCGGAGACCCGAGCCAAGTTGTTGGTCTCGAAATACATGATAGTCAAGGAATCCCAGAGTTCCTTGACAGTATTTGCAGTCCGGGTAACATCCTTTACCGAGCGGTCCATGGAATTAACCAGTAAAGCGAATATCTTGCTATCCGCAAGTTGCCACGATCGGAATTTGGGATCAGTCGATGCGGGTGGAGGTTTCTCAAGATGAGAATCAAGGTCCATACCTCGCAGGGACATCAATGCCGTCTTCCGCCAGATGGAGAAGTTGGTTGCGTCCAACCGGTCATCGACGAGTCGAGTGGAGGCGGTGATCAGTGGAGGCAGAGTCGAGGAAGCGTCCATGGTGGAGGGGAAGGCGCCGCGCTGGATCAATTTGATGTCGGGAGGATCTGCCGAAGCCGGGAGCCGTGGCTGGAAACGGCGACGGTAGGCGACGGCCTCCAGGCCCGCCGGGAAGAGTCGTCGACTGGATCTGCGGGAGCCGGGAACGTCGAGTAGATCCGGGGAGGGCGACGGGAGACGCGGGAGGCGCGGTCGTCGGGAAGAGTCGAGAGGGCGCGCGGGTGCCGGAAGGGGTTGCGATGGAGGGGCATGCTTGGGAGGAGTCGCGACAGAAGGTCATGCGGGAGCCGGAAGGGGCCGCGACGGAGGGTTGCGCTCGGGAGGAGCCGCGACGGAGGGTCGCGCGGGAGCCAGAAGGGGCCGCGACAAAGGGTCGCACTTGGGAGGAGCCGCGACGGGAAGGGCGCGCTTCGGGAGGGAAGGTGTCGAGGATGGTGGGGGGGACCGGGCTGCACCGGGGAGAAACTCCGGGCAGGATGCGCCGGGGAAGGAGGGTGCAGGAACGCACCGGGGAGGCGGGGCCGGACTGTGTTGGGAAGCCGCTGGGAGGAAGGGTCGGAATTAAGTTCCCTCTGATACCATGTAGGTTGAGAAACCCCCTTACCTTCAAGGTGGGGTAGAGGCCTTCTTTTATAGATTGAGAAAAAGGAATACACATGGGAGTATTCCGATGTGGGACTCGATAATACCCAAAATAATAAAAAAAGGGTTTTAACACCAAGGATACCTGGAGCGGATCGACAGGTTCAGCAGTTTAAGTTGTTTTTCCTTTCCCTAATTCTGTAACAGAGCAAAACAGGTTTGAATATAATTATAGCATTCCGATTTTCTGTTGTTTTTATTCCTCTGTTATATTTTCTCCCTAACAATTGGCGACTCCGCTGGGGAACCGCCTAGCTGAGCGAAACAAGGGAGCGCGGTGGAAGAGGCTTATTACAAGAACGAAGAAGGAGAGGCGGAGGCAATCGCGGCTACAAAAATCTTAATAGAATTCTGAATTTAGAAAAGAAACGAGAGTACCGCCTTGAAAATGGAAAACCGAATCCAAACTATAGAAGAAACCATGGTAGGCTTCCGACAGGCGATGATGGCGATGCAGGAAAGTATGGAAAAACTAATGCGCGGGCAAAATGAGAATCAGCTGGTAGCTCAATCCCTGGCGCAGCAATCAGAGGAGCGGGTTGCGCTCCGGATGCGTGATATGGAGGAACAAACTTCAGAAAAAATGAAAGAGCTAGAGTTACAGGTTGGAAAGGGGGCGGAAATGGGAAAATAGAGCAGAGTTGTGCCAGAAAAATTGGGAGGAAGCAGGTAGGAAAGCAAGACAGCAGGAGAGAAACCAGGAGAGTCTGCAACTGAGGAGGTTGATTTCACCAAGGATATGCGGAATGCAGTAAGAAAGGTGGAATTACCGTCTTTTGCTGGGGAAGACCCGTTCGGATGGGCTGCTAAGACAGATACATATTTTTTGATAAATCAAACACCAGAAGAGATGAAGTTGCATTATGCACAAATCTGCATGGAAGGTACAGCGCTCTATTGGTTCCTCTCATGGCATTGGGCTATGCAGGAGCCAAACTTGGGAGAGGTTTAGAACCGCTCTCATGGAGAGGTATGGGAGGACTACTGAGGAAGACCCATTAAGATACTTGAAGACACTCCGGCAAACTGGAACAGTGGATGAATATATTGAAGAATTCGAACAAGTGGCATTGAGGATACCAGATTTCCCGAAATCCTGGTACATGAGCATGTTCATGGGGGACTGAGAAACGAGATAGAAAACCGAGTCTCAACCCATGAGCCGCAAAACAAAATCAGAATGTTAGTTCTAGCAAGAAAAATTGAAAGGGAGTTGATTGGAGAGGGAGTGCTCAAAGGAAATCGTGGGCGGCCAGCTCCCTTGCCGATATCACGAGGGGTGGGTACTCAATCGATTGGTGTTCCACTTGGTCGGGGCAACTTGGAGCGAAACAGGAGGGAAGAAGAATTGAAGAAGGCAGTTGGGGAAAATAAATGGAATGGAACTAGAACTCTTAGCAGGCAGGAGGAACGTGAGGACCGAAAACAGAAGGGTCTCTGCTTCCGTTGTGGACAACCGTTTAGCCCAATGCACAAGTGTCCGGACAAACATTTAAGGGTGCTGGTCTGGGAATATGAAGAACCAGAAATCAGGCTGGAGGATGAGCAGGAGCAGCGGCTGGAAGAAACAGAAAAACAGAGTGGGGAACAACTTGAGGAGGGGCAGGATGTAGGCCACATAGAGTTCCGCGGTATGGGGCTTGCAGGAGTGGAATCTATGATGTTTGCAGGAACATTAGCTGGGGTGCCAATCACAGTGCTTGTGGACAGCGGGGCGAGTCGCAATTTTATTTCAAAAACCCTTGCAAAAATATCCAACATGGAGGTGAGTCCTACCCTGCCGTATGGGATCAAGCTGGGAGACGGGTACTGGGTAATCTCCCAAGGGGTATGCCGCCAGGTGGAGGTGAATCTAGAAAAGGTAACCTTCGAAATTGAAGCTTATGTTTTTGATACGGGAGGGCCGGATTTGGTCTTAGGAATGAAGTGGTAGCGGAGTCTGGGAAATGTTCTAACTAACTGGAGCCAAAAAACCATGGAGTTTGCTTGGCAAGGAAAGGAGATTAAGCTCCAGAGAGAAGTCGGGAACGTGGGGCGATTGGAGGGAGTGCACCAACCGAAACAGGCTAAGTCCTTGCTACTAGAAGATTGGTACTGGCAGACGTAGATGCAGTTTTCAGCCAAAGGGAAAGCTCCGGAACAAACCAGTGGACAGCAGTTAGAAGTACTACTGCAGAAATTCCAGAGGTTGTTTGAAGAGCTCAGGGGACTACCACCCGTTAGACTAACAGACCATGCTATCACCTTAGTAACGGGAGCAACACCTGTTAACATTAGGCCTTACAAATTGGCACACTATCTGAAAGATAAAGTGGAAAAACAGATTAAGGAGATATTGTCCAGTGGAGTGATTCGGCATAGTAATAGCCCATATTCAAGCCCGATAATCTTAGTCCGAAAGAAAGATACTAGCTGGCGGATGTGTGTGGACTATAGAGCTTTGAACAAGCTGACCATTCCGGACAGATTCTCAATCCCAATTGTTAAACCCTCTTTTGTATTTTTATGGGTATTTCCGAGTCCCACATCGGAATACTCCCTTGTACATTCCGCATTTTCATTCTATAAAAGAAGAGCCCCACCTCACCTTGAAGGTAAGTGGGTTTCCCCATTTTACATGGTATCAGAGGGATTTTTTTTTTATCCCGAACCCTCCCTCCTCTACGGCTTCCCGGCGTCCTCCCGGCCCCGCCTCTCTCCCTGCTGCCCTAGCCCTTCCCGGCAGGCCCCCCCCCTCCGATCCCGGCGCAGCCCTGCCCTGCCCAGCTCCTCTCCGGCCTGCACCCTCCCGGCAGACCCTCCCTCCCGGCGCACCTCTCCTCCCGGCGTCCGCCGTCCTCCCGCGGTGTGCCCTCGTCCCAGCAGGCCTTCGCCCGGCGCCCGCGCCCTCTCCCCGGCGGCCCTCTCTCTCCCCGACGCGGCCCGCGCCTCCTCCGTCGGCTCCTCCCAGCGGACCTCCCTCCCAGCGGCGCTCCCGACCAGCCCCACCGTGCGCGCGCCCAGCCTCTGCGGACCTCCCTCCCAGCGGCGCTCCCGGCCAACACCCACCGTGCGCGCGCCCAGCCCCTGCGGCTCACCTCCCGGCGGCCCTCCATTCTCCCGGCGCCTCCCGCTGCTCCCGCGCGCTCCCGGCTCCCCGGCGTCTCCGGCTCGCCCCGACGTCCCGGCTCCCAGGCTCCCCGGCGTCCCGGCTCCCGGCTCCCCGGCTCCCGGCTCCCCGGCTCCCGGCGCCTCGCCCCGGTGCCTCGCTGCGGCGCCTCCCGCCCAGGCGCCTCGCTCTCGGCGTCTCGCCCCGCTTCGCCCCGGCCCCCTCACCCTCGCCCGGCGCCTCCCGCAGCTCCAGCGCCTCCCGCTGCCCCGGCGCCTCCCGTCGCTCCAGCGCCTCCGGCGCCTCCCGCTGCCCCGGCGCCTCCCGCAGCTCCAACGCCTCCAGCGCCTCCCGCTGCCCCGACGCCTCCCGCAGCTCCAGCGCCTCCAGCGCCTCCCGCTGCCCCGCACCTCCCGAGCGCCCCCGCTCCTCTCGCCCTGCGCCCCCCCCCCCCCTCCCTTTTCGCCGCCTTCACCCTAGCACGCGCCCTCGGCCTCTGTCCCAACGGACCCTCCCGGCAGAGCGCCCTTCTCCCGGCGGCACGCCCTCATCCCCGCAGAGCGCCCTCGTTCCGGCAGCCCTTCCAGCACGCGCACGTCCTGCGCCCGATCATCCCGCCGGCCCGCTGCCTCAGCTCCCGCCGCTTCCATGGCGGACTCCTCGGGACGTGGTCGTGCTTCACATCGTCCACGTCCCTTCTGTCACCATTGTGGCAAGTTTGGCCACCTGCTCGCCCGATGTTGGGTCCTGCATGGCCGACCATCTCAGCACCTGCGGCAGGGACAGCCCGCGGTCCGGGACGTGTCCTCGACTGTCGCCTCTCTTTTCCCGTCTCTGGCCCTGTCTATGACCGACCTCAGGCGGCCTCATGATCCACCGGCCTCTGTCCGCCCCGCTCCCTCCTCGGTTTCTCTGGCCCGTACTGTTTGCCCCACTGCCTTGGTCAGCCATTGCTCCCCTGCATGGCTGCTGGACTCAGGTGCCTCCGACCACCTCACCGGTGATGCTGGTATGTTGACGTCTTATTGCCCATATGCCGGTTCTTCAGTCATCACCGTCGTTGATGGGTCCACTATCCCCATAGCGGGCTTCGGCGCATGCTCCCTGACTCCTTCGATACACCTACCCTCTGTGGCACATGTGCCCCGCAGTCCCTTTAATCTGCTTTCCATCAGTAAACTGACTACGGATTATAACTGTGCGGCCATATTTACCTCCTCTGGTGTTGTGTTTCAGGAGCAGGCTACGAACCGGGAACTTGGTCGAGGCCGGCTTCGAGACGGGGTCTACATGTTCGAGGGGCCAGCGCCCATTGCTTGCACGTCTACCTCTTCTCGGGCACTTGATCTCCATTCCCGATTAGGGCACCCGCCTGCATCCACCATTCATCAGATGTTTCCGGACTTCAGTAGGACTCCTACTTTTCATTGTGAGTCATGCTCTTTTGCAAAACATCATCGCTCTTCCTACATTCCTCGCACGGATACACGGGCCTCCCACCCCTTTGCTCTGGTTCATTCCGATGTTTGGGGCCCGTGTACCGTTCCGAGTCACTTGGGCTATAAATACTATATCTCCTTCATTGATGACTATTCGCGAATGACGTGGCTTTACCTTCTTCGGGAACGCTCCGAAGTGTTTTCCACCTTCCAAACCTTTTTTCATGAAATTAAGAATCGTTTTTCTATCTCGGTCAAATGTCTCCGCTCGGATAATGGGCGCGAGTATCTCTCCACTTCTTTTCGGCAGTTTCTCCGGGAGAATGGCATCCTTCATCAGACCTCCTGTCCTGATACACCCCAGCAGAACGGCGTGGCCGAGCGGAAACACAGACATATTCTAGAGACTGCCCGTGCCCTCATCTTCCACCGACAGGTGCCTCTGCTCTTTTGGGGCAATGCCATTCTCACTGCTACCTACCTCCTCAATCGCCTTCCTTCTTCTATCCTTAAGGGGGAGACTCCCTTTCGGGCTCTTTTCCCCACTCTCCTTCTTCATTCCCTCCATCTTCGAGTGTTTGGCTGCTTGTGTTATGTTCGTGACACTCGCCCTGGCCGCACCAAACTCTCTCCCAAATCTCTCCGCTGCATATTCCTCGGTTATTCCCGCACTCAGCGCGGATACCGATGCTTCTCTCCGGACCTTCGTCGGTATGTCATCTCCGCAGATGTCTCCTTTGTGGAAAGTTCTCCATTCTCCTTTCCCTCTCCTCCTCCTGACTCTGCCATTGATAACTGTCTTCCCCTCATCATCCAGCCTCTTCCGGATTTGCCTCCTCCTACCTCTCCTCCTCCTGACCCTGTCCTCGATGATTGTCCTCCTCTCCTCCTCCATCCTCCACCGGCGTCAACCCCTGTTGACACCCATTTTGGTCAGGTCTACTCCCGCCGTCCTTCGACTGTATTCCCCGTTCCGGCCAGTGACACTGATGCTCCCGCTTCGTCCGCTGCTCCTGCTCCGCCACCCGCGGACTTGCCCATCGCCCTACGGAAAGGTACTCGCTCCTGCCAGAGTACTCCTCTATTTGCATCTTCTTACAGGGGTTTGTCCGCTCTGGAGACGGTTTCTATACCTCGCACAGTTGGTGAGGCCAAATCTCACCCCGGGTGGCTCGCAGCCATGCGGGATGAATTGCAGGCTCTGGAGGAAAACCATACTTGGGATCTTGTCTCCCTTCCAGCAGGCAAACAGGCAGTGGGCAGCAAATGGATTTACACGGTCAGGCTGAATCCCGATGGTACTCTCCATCGCCTCAAAGCCCGCCTTGTGGCCAAAGGCTTTGCTCAGACATACGGAGTTGACTACTTTGATACCTTCTCCCCGGTTGCCAAGATGGCCTCTGTCCGGCTATTCATCTCTCTCGCCGCCCATCATCGGTGGCCTCTTCATCAATTGGATGTCAAGAATGCATTCCTCCATGGCTTCCTTGAGGAAGAAATCTATCTCCAGCAGCCCCCCGGATTTTGTGCCGCCGGCGCTGAATCTCGTGTCTGCCGTCTCCGCCGCTCTCTTTACGGCCTCAAGCAGTCTCCCCGTGCTTGGTTTGGCCGCTTTAGCACGGTCGTCAGCGACTTTGGGCTTTCCCGCAGTATGAAAGACCACACTGTCTTCTACAGGACGACTCCACATGGCTGCATCTTATTGGTCGTCTATGTGGATGATATCGTCATCACCGGCAGCGACTCTGTGGGTATCACCCATCTCAAGGCTCATCTTCACCAGCACTTCCACACTAAGGATCTTGGTCCTCTCACATACTTCCTCGGCATCGAGGTTTCCTACTCCTCTGCCACCATCTCCCTCTGCCAACGGAAGTATGCATTGGATATATTGCAGGATGCTGGGCTGACTCAGGCCACTGCGGTCGATACTCCTCTGGAGCCTGGCGAACGGTCTCTTTATGCCTCCTCGGCTCCATACCCCCATCCCGAGCGGTACCGTCGATTGGTGGGCAAACTCAATTATCTCACCATGACTCGACCCGACATTTCCTGTGCGGTAGCCAAAGTGAGTCAATTTATGGAGCATCCCACCACATCTCAGTGGGATGCTGTCATCCGCATCGCCAAGTACATCAAACGGGATCCTGCCCGTGGTCTTCACTACTCCCAGCATCCTCATCAGCATATTGAGGCCTTTTGCGATGCTGATTACGTTGGCTGCCTTACCACTCGGAAATCTACCTCTGGGTTCGCCATTTTCTTGGCAGGCAACCTCATTTCTTGGCGCAGCAAGAAACAGACGGTCGTCTCTCGCTCCAGTGCCGAGTCTGAGTACCGTGCCATGGCCACCGTCACTACCGAGATCCTTTGGCTTCGGCAACTCCTCCAGGAGCTTGGCTTTCCTCAGCAGACTTCTGCTCACATATGGTGTGACAATCAGGCAGCCACTAAAATTGTTTCGAATCCCGTCTTCCATGAACGCACGAAGCATATTGAGGTGGACTGTCACTTTCTTCGCCACCACCTGGAGCACAACCATGTCAGCTTTAGCCACATTCCGATGGCAGACCAGCTTGCTGACATCTTCACCAAAGGCCTCCCTGGTGCTCGCCTTGCCTCGCTTAGTTCCAAGCTGGGGATCCACCACATCTGACACCCAGCTTGAGGAGGAGTAGTTATGGGTCTTGTGTGGTGTCTTCTTATTCTTTTTTGTGGGACTCGTTGTCCAAGCTGGGTCTGTCCAGCTTGAGGGGGAGTGTTAAACCCTCTTTTGTATTTTTATGGGTATTTCCGAGTCCCACATCGGAATACTCCCTTGTACATTCCGCATTTTCATTCTATAAAAGAAGAGCCCCACCTCACCTTGAAGGTAAGTGGGTTTCCCCATTTTACACCAATCATAGAGGAGCTGTTGGATGAGTTATATGGAACTCTTTATTTTTCCAAGCTAGATTTGAAGTCCGGGTTTCACCAAATTCGGGTAAAGGAAGAAGACATTTGTATGACAGCCTTTAAGACGCATGAGGGGCATTATGAGTTTCTTGTCATGCTATTTGGACTAATGAATGCTCCTGTCACCTTCCAATCTACCATGAATAGGGTGTTCCATGGGGCTTTACGGAAATTCATTTTGGTATTTTTTGATGATATACTAGTATATAGCAAGACTTGGGCCGAACACTTGAGCCACCTCGAAACGGCTTTTACAATATTAGAGGCAAATCAACTACCGGTAAACAGAAAGAAGTGTTCGTTTGCACAACATTCTTTAGAATATATGGGGCACATCATTTCTTGCGAGGGGGTTTCCATGGATCCCAAAAAGGTAAATTGCGTCTGGGGCTGGCCACAACCCAAAAACGGGAAGGAAGTACGGGGATTTCTGAGGCTTACGGGGTACTACCGAAAATTCATCCAGGGATATGGGAAAATTGCTAAACCCCTAACTGAATTAACTAAGAAGGATAATTTCCTTTGGAATACCGCAGCAGAGCAAGCTTTTGAGGACTTGAAAAGGTGTGCTACGACAGCCCCATTGCCAGCTCTGCCTGACTTTCAGCAGACTTTTGTCATTGAATGTGATGCCTCGGGAAAAGGGGTCGGAGCAGTGTTGATGCAAACCCGCCGGCCAGTTGCGTATTTCAGCAAGGCTTTGGCAGAAAACAACCTCTCCAAATCAGTTTATGAAAAGGAAGTAATGGCCCTTGTCCTAGCTGTGAACCACTGGAAACAATACTTGCTGGGGAGACATTTTGTGATCTGCATGGACCACAAGGCCCTCAAGCACCTCCTCAGCCAGCGACACCATTCAGCAAATCAACAAGACTGGCAGGCAAAACTGCTTGGGCTCGATTTTGAGGTTGTTTACAAACCAGGGTGGGAGAATCGGGCAGCAGATGCTCTTTCCCAGATAGCAGAAGACCGGGGAACAAACAAAGCAGCTGGAAAAACCTTGGGAACAGCAGTTTCAGAGCCGTTTTGGTTGGAGAAGGAGGTAGTAGAAAGAGAGATACAACAGGATCCAGTCCTAAAGAAAATCAAAGACACTGTCGAGAGGCAGCCTGAAATATATCCCGGGTACAGCTTGCATGAAGGGCTTTTGTTTAACAAGGGACGACTGGTTTTGTCCAGCCAATCCACCCTTATACCAAAGTTCCTCCACTATTACCATTCTTCAGCAGTTGGGGGACATGTGGGCTTCCATAAAGCTTATAAGCAGTTGGCCTCAGGACTGTTTTGGAGGGGGATGTCACGACGGATAATGCAATATGTCCAAGAATGTGCAACCTGTCAGTGACAAAAAACTCAATCCATGTCTCCTGCGGGGCTCTTACAACCACTGCCAATACCAGAGCAAGTTTGGGAAGATATCTCCATGGATTTCATCTCCGGATTGCCCAAATCACAAGGGTTCACAGTAATTTTTATTGTGGTGGACAGACTCAAAATATTCACATTTTGTGTTATTGAAACATCCGTATACAGCAAGGTCAGTAGCAGAGGTATTTGTACGTGAAGTAGTACGCCTGTTAAGAATAAAGGGGGTTGTCCAGGTGTTAGAGTTTGTTATTGGCTGGAGGTTGTTGGTTTGTTAGAGGAGAGAGGAGAATATACTTGGTTGGAGGTTGTTGGGCTGTTAGAGGAGAGGAGAGGGGAATATTCTGGTTGAGAGGGGGACCACTTGAAGCAGTTGGTTTGTTGGAGGGGGCTGAATGGGCCTTTAAATAAGGGGAGCTAGTGTTAGAAAGGGGGACTGATTTTTCTGGAATATTTTCACAGCAGGCTGCTGTTGAGGGCTGGTTCGTTGGGACGACCAGCAGGAGGCTCGGGAGTGGTCTTCCACGGGTTTCCTCTCTTTCTCTCACTCTCTTTTCTTTTTTCTCTCTCCTTCCATTGCTGTTTTTCTGCTAGTTTTCTGCTATAATTCTGCTACTGTGATCTGCTACTACTTCAATATATACAGTTTACTTTTATTTCCTCCCACTCTCTCATTTTTACACAACAATTTGGCGACTCCGCTGGGGAATAGCAGTGCGAGAGAGATCGCTGCTAGAGAAGATTGAAGAGGCAGTTCACGTTGAGAAAACTGGTTTCTGCGACACAATCCTGGAGGCGCTGTCCGTTGGAAGATTAAAAAAAAAGGAAGAAGAAGAAAAAACTGGCTCTAACGCAGTAGAGTTGAGAGGCGTCACAGGTGGGGTGGAACGCTGCTGGGAATTGTTGTGCGAGAGGAACAATCGTGGAGGAGGATCGCAGAAGGAGAGTGCAGCGCGAATCTATTTTCTGTTCGTTGCTGGACAAGGACCGGAAGTCGACGCTGGGGAATAGCCGCGCCAGAGAATTGTTCGCTGCTAGGGAAGAGGGAGCTGAACGCCGTTGCCGAACCGTCATCACTGCAGTGAAGTTTGGACGTGGGGGGATCCAGTACATTGAAAAGTGGACGCTGACTGCTGTGTAGCCTTGTCTTCAGTCCAGGATGGAGTCAAATTTTGCTACAGAGGTACAAAATATGCAAACTCAGGCAGCCATGATACAAGAGCTACTATCAGTTGTAAAAGAACAGTTGTTGTTCTTACGAGCAGAAGCGAGGGAGTTGGAGACGCAAGAGTCTTGTTGCTCAGATTCTGGGAAGCGAGGTGACAAAACTGCTGCTTGTACGTTTGGTAGCTACTCTGCAGAGCAGCAGCAGCTTGAAACCAAACTGGAATGTCCTGAAGAGGAAAATTCCAGCCTTATCCGGCTTGGAGAAGTACTTCTCAGCACACAATATTTACATACTACTCTATGTGATATAGGAACTCCTGGACAGTCGACAAAAGCCGAGAAGGAGCAAACAGAGAAAAAGGAGAGACTGGAATTGTTGGAGGAGCAGGTTTCAGATTCTGTTGAGCAGGTTAGGCAATCTCAGGAGCAACTTGATCCCGGACTGCTTCCAGTAGCGGTAGATAAAGTGGCAATTGCAGATGTATGTCCTGTTGTTGCTGGAGAACCTATAGATCCGGAAGAAAATGGTCCTAGAATTGCTATAGACGAGCATGTTAGATCAGAGAAAAACTTGTTTGCCGAGAATGTTTTGCCCATACATTCAGTCCACCAACATGGCTACATTCAGTGGGACATGATATATGAGGGTGAAGCTGTTTGTAACCCTCTTGTTACTGGAGAATTGGATACACAGAATTTTGAGAGGTTCGTTGATAGATCGAGGAGGCGACAAAGGGACCTTTTTCCATATTTATCTAATAGAAGATTGAGGAAAGTAGCGTGCAGTGGACAGCTGGATAAAGCTTCTCATTTTGCTTTGGGCAGCTTTTGTACACTGGGTAGTTGGAGAGCTGGGGAAGCTGCAATAGTTCGGGGTGCGATACCTGGGACCAGATTCAATTCAAATTACAAGTCGTCCAAGCAATGGCAAGGTGCGGACAAAGCTTCTGAAAACCCCTTGGGGTTAGGGAGTGTAGTGGGTGAATTCCCCTTGCCTCAATGTGAGGTGAGGACATCCTTTTATAGATTAGGAAACAAATATACAAGACGGGTAAGTCCGATGTGGGACTCACCCATTTACACTTCAATGGGTTCCAACACTCCCCCTCAAGCTGGACATGCCCAGATTGGATAGAGTCCCACACAAAAAGAATAACAGGACAATCTCAAACTCCCCCTCAAGCTGGGCCCGGGAGGCTCTGAATACCCAGCCTGGAAGTGAGAGACTCAAGACGAGCTCCGGGAAGACCTTTGGTGAAGAGATCGGCAAGCTGATCGGCCGTCGGGATATGGCCGAAACCGATATGGTGCTGCTCCAGATGGTGGCGGAGAAAGTGACAATCCACCTCGATATGCTTCGTCCGTTCATGAAAGACGGGATTCGAGGCAATCTTCGTAGCGGCCTGATTGTCACACCAGATATGAGCAGGAGTCGATGCCGGGAAACCGAGCTCCTGGAGAAGATGACGAAGCCAGAGGATCTCAGTAGTGACAGTGGCCATGGCGCGATACTCTGCCTCGGCACTAGAACGGGAGACCACAGTCTGCTTCTTGCTGCGCCAAGAGATGAGATTACCGGCGAAGAATACGGCGAATCCCGAAGTAGACTTGCGGGTAGCGAGGCAACTGGCATAGTCCGCATCACAAAAAGCCTCAACATCCATGTGAGCATGATGTGAGTACCGAAGGCCGCGGGCAGGATCTTTCTTGATGTACTTGGCAATGCGGAGGACAGCATCCCACTGAGAGCAGGTGGGATGCCCCATGAACTGGCTGACTTTGCCAACGGCACATGCAATGTCGGGACGCGTCATGGTGAGGTAGTTGAGTTTACCGACCAAGCGCCGATAGCTCTCAGGATGAGAAAAGAGTTCCGAGTCGGAATGAAGGGAGCGTTCCCCAGGCTCAAGGGGAGTGTCAACTGTGGTGGCGGTGCTCAACCCAGCATCCTGCAATAGATCAAGAGCATACTTGCGCTGGCAGAGAGAGATAGCGTCCGCAGTTCGGGAGACCTCGATGCCAAGAAAGTACGTGAGGGGTCCAAGATCCTTGGTGTGAAAGTGATGGTGCAGATGCGTCTTGAGGCTGGCGATGCCTCTGGAGTCGCTCCCTGTGATGATGATGTCATCAACATAAACGACAAGCAAGATACAGCCGTGTGCCGTCGTACGGAAGAAGACGGTGTGATCCTTCATACTCCGAGAGAGGCCAAAGGCGGTGACGACAGTGCTGAAGCGGCCAAACCAGGCGCGAGGAGACTGTTTGAGGCCGTAGAGGGAGCGACGGAGACGGCAGACATGGGAGGCGGCACCAGAGGCAGAGAAACCAGGGGGCTGCTGCAGGTAGACCTCCTCGTCAAGAAAACCATGTAGAAAAGCATTCTTAACGTCGAGTTGATGAAGGGGCCAGTGATGATGAGCAGCCAGAGAGATGAAGAGGCGGACCGAGGCCATCTTGGCGACGGGAGAGAAGGTCTCAAAGTAGTCGACGCCATACGTCTGAGCAAATCCCTTGGCGACAAGCCGGGCTTTGAGGCGGCAGAGAGAGCCATCGGGATTGAGACGGATCGTGAAGATCCATTTGCAGCCGACCGCCTGTTTGTTTGCCGGAAGGGGAACAAGATCCCAAGTATGGTTGGCATCCAGAGCCTGCAATTCATCTCTCATTGCGGCTAGCCACCCGGGGTGAGATTTGGCCTCACCGACCGTTCGAGGAAGCGACACGGTCTCCAGAGCTGACAAGCCCCTGTAAGAAGATACAAAGAGATGAGTATTCTGACACGAGCGAGTACCTTTCCGGAGTGCAATCGGCACATCCTCGGGAGTTGTGTCAGGAACATCAGGCGAAGCGGGAACAATGGTTTCCTCGGCCGAGACGGGAGGTACAGTGGAAGGACGACGAGAGTAGGTCTGTCCAAAGAGATGACCGGTCGGAGGAGACACCAGAGGCGGGTGAACCATGAGCGGAAGGCAGTCATCGATGGTAGTGTCAGGAGAAGGAGAGGGGAGAGTGAAAGGAGAGCTCTCGACAAATGAAACGTCGGCAGAGGTGATATACCGGCGGAGGTCTGGAGAGAAGCATCGGTACCCGCGCTGACTGCGGGAATACCCGAGAAAAATACAGCGAAGGGATTTGGGGGATAGTTTGGAGAGATTTGGGCGAGTGTCCCGGACATAACAGAGACAGCCGAAGATACGGAGTGGAAGGGAGTGAGGAGGGAGAGAGGGAAACAGGGTATGAAAAGGAGTCTCCCCCTGAAGGATGGAGGAGGGAAGACGATTGAGAAGGTAAGTAGCAGTGAGGATGGCATCCCCCCAGAAAAGAAGAGGGACCTGGCGGTGGAAGAGGAGGGCACGAGCGGTCTCCAAGATATGTCGGTGTTTCCGCTCGGCCACCCCATTTTGCTGAGGGGTATCAGGACAGGAGGTCTGATGGATGATGCCGTGGGCCCTCATAAACTGCTGAAAATGAGTGGATAAGTATTCTCGCCCATTGTCAGATCGGAGACATTTCACAGGGAGAGAAAACTGTGTCTGGATTTCCTGAAAAAATGTCTGAAAGGTTGAGAGAACCTCCGTTCGATCTCGAAGAAGATAAAGCCAGGTCATGCGGGAGTAATCATCAATAAAGGTGATATAATAACGGTACCCTGACTGGCTAGGAACCCGGCAAGGACCCCATACATCGGAATGAACAAGAGCGAAAGGAGTCGCGGCCCGTGGTTCCGGACGAGGAGCATACGTCGTCCGATGATGTTTGGCAAACTTGCAGGATTCACAATGGAAGGAGAGGTGAGAACCGAATTGGGGGCAAAGTTTATGGAGGGTGGAAGGCGGTGGATGACCAAGGCGGTAATGGAGGTCAAGGGCTCGAGCTGAGGTGGATGAGCAAGCAAGGGATGATGGGGTATCAAACAGGTAAACCCCATCCCGAAGATAACCTCGACCAATTTCCCGATTCGTCTTCCGCTCCTGAAAAACAACACCAGAGGAGCTAAAAATAGCAACACAATTTAATTCGGTGGTGAGTTTGCTGATAGAGATAAGATTAAAGGGGCTTTGAGGAACATGAGCGACCGACGTCAAGGGAAGAGACGGGGTCAAGGAACATGTGCCAAAGCCGGTAATAGGGATTGTTGAGCCATTAGCAACAGTAATGGTAGAGGCACCGGTGTACGGATGATAGGTAGTGAACATACCAGAGTCCCCGGTGAGATGTTCTGACGCACCAGAGTCAAACATCCAAGCTGTCTGGCGATGCGAAACACAGGCGGTGGAGTTGCCAGTCTGAGCAAGTGGAGCTAGAGAAGAAGATGGTGGCGCAGTCGCACGATAAGTTTTTACCAAAGCAAGCTCCGCCGGCGAGAGTGTGGTCCTGTAACGGGTACTGGATGAAGGAGGACCGTTGCGCGGTAGAGCCGATGATGGAGGATGGGAGAGCCGCTCGGCTGAGTGCATAGGTGCTCGGGAAGGCCGCCAATGGAAGGGAGGGTGCGGCCGGGCCGGAATGCTGGCGTCCGGAGGTGATGTCGGAGGGCCGCGGGCGGACACGCCCGCCATGAACGCAGGGAGCTTGGCCGACGGCGCAGGAAGGCCGCAGGGCAGCTGCTGGTAGACGGGCTGGGGAGCGCCGGACCGGGCGGGAGCCGCTCCCGGGAAGGGAGCTGCTGCGGAGGGCGGTTGCAGGAGGAGGGCCGCCGGAGGAGGAGTCGGCGCGGGAAGAAGCGGGAGGCGCCGGGAGGTGCTGGAGCAGCGGGAGGCGCCGGAAGCGCTGGAGCCGCGGGAGGCGCCGGGAGCAGCGGGAGTCGGGAGCCGCGCCGTCGGGGCGAGCCGGGGACGCCGGGATGAGGGCCGCCGGGATGAGGGCCGCCGGGATGAGAGGGCCTCCGTGAGGGGAGCGCCGGAGAAGGGGCGCCTGGGCGGGGCGCCGGGGCGATGGCGGCTGAAGCCACGGGGAGCCGCGGGGAGGGAGCGCCGTCGGGGAGGAAGTCCGCAGGGAGGAACCGGCGCGGGCCGCATCGGGGAGAGAGGGGGCCGTCGGGCGAGGGCGAGGGAGCCGGGAGGACGCCGGGAATCCGCAAGGGAGGGAGGGTTCGGGATAAAAATCCCTCTGATACCATGTAGTGGGTGAATTCCCCTTGCCTCAATGTGAGGTGAGGACATCCTTTTATAGATTAGGAAACAAATATACAAGACGGGTAAGTCCGATGTGGGACTCACCCATTTACACTTCAATGGGTTCCAACAGGGAGCAAAGGATTCAGATTGGGGCTGAAAGTTTCTCCTATTTTTTGTGAGGATGTTTACCTATGTTGGAGTCTGCATCCCACCTCGGACTTGAGGTCCGGTGTGGTCTTTATTATTTGTTATAAATACACCCCAAGGGCTCCTTTGAAGAGACACCTTGGGGGTTCGGTCTCTCATTTTATCCTCTACATGGTATCAGAGGAGGTTTGCTAAACCCGACCCCTCCCTCCCATCTTTTTTTTTCCTCCCTGCTCTAGGGTTTCCTTCCTTTTCCCCGTAAGGGGGGGGGGGGCGGCCTCCATGGCCAGCTCTGTCGTCGCCCCTCCCCTCCCTCCAGCGCAGCCGGCTTCCCTGTCCGGTGGCCCTCTCTCCCAACGCCGCTCCCCTCCCGGCGGATCTCTCTCGGCGCCAGGCCCCGCCTTGCCTGCGGCTTCCCTCGGCGTTCTTCCCTCGCAACCCTCGGCGGGTTCCTCCTCCCGCGCGGCCGACCAAATCCCGGCATCTCCTTCGACCGCGGGTCCCCTCCGCGGGTCTCTCCCGCGGCTTCCCGTCGCCGGCCCTCCTCAGCTCTTCCCGGCGGAGTCCAGTTCTGGCGCGGCTCCCCGGCGGCCCTCCTGCCGGCGCGACTCGGCTCCCGACCCAGGCGCGACTCGGCTCCCGACCCAGGCGCGGCTCTTGGCTCCCGACCCAGGCGCGGCTCCCGGCTCCCGACCCAGCCGGCGCGCCCTACTCCTGCGCACGATCCCTCCCGAGCGCGACCCTCCCGGCGCCCCTCTCTGCGCAGATCAACTCCCGGCGCATCTGCCTCTCCTCCGGCGCGTGGCTCCTGACATGGCCCTCCTCTCCGGACAGGGCCCTCCCCGGCCCTCCGCGCGCCCTCCCGGCCCTTCCCGGATTTTTTGGCCAGATCCGGCGACTTCCGGCCGGATCCGGACAGCTCCGGCCGAATCAGGCCGGATCCGGTGATTTCCGGCCAGATCCGGCGATTTTCGGCCAGATCCGGGCAGATCCGGACTGTTCCGGCCAGCAACCGGCCTCTACCCGTGTCGGCCGCTCCACGCAGGTGGCCTCCTCCGGCTTCTAGCGCCGCCTCCCGGCCTCCTGCACCCTCGTCGGCCTCCTCCTGCGGCATCCCCGCCTCGTCGGCATCTCCCGGCACCTCCCGGCAGCCGCATCTCTGTCCGCCGGCAAGTCCATTCGCTAGCGCAGCAACTCGACCACCTAGGATTCGGGCCTCGTTGGCGCCGCCAGATCCCGCAACACTTCTGCGGAATCCCCGCCTCCCGTCGCTGGCCCCGAAGTGCGGTTTTCCCGGTGCTAGTTTGGATTTCCCGGCATTTCATCGACCGGCCCCACTAGTGCGGCATTCCTAGCGTTCCGTCAACTGGCCGGTCTGCGTGGTCATCTGCTGCGCCCGCAACATCTTCCATCCATCATCCTGCGAGGGAGCTTCGATCGTGAGGGGGAGCAGCAACTTTTGCAGCTTTCTTTTTATTTCATCATGTTTTGTCATCAAGCTGGGTATGTCCAGCTTGAGGGGGAGTGTTAGCGTCTGTTTTATTGTTTTCTTTTCATTATGTGTCCAAGCTACGTTCACCTAACTTGAGGGGGAGTGTTGGAGTCTGCATCCCACATCAGACTTGAGGTCCGGTGTGGTCTTTATTATTTGTTATAAATACACCCCAATGGCTCCTTTAAAGAGACACCTTGGGGGTTCGGTCTCTCATTTTATCCTCTACAACCTATATGAAGTTGAATCAGAGGTTATAGCTAGAAAAGTTGCAGGGAAATCAATGGTTTGGGCTGCCGTTGATGCAAATGGTGAACCCGGCCAGGGTGCTGAAATTCATATTGACAATCTTAATGGCAGGTTGAGCAGCTTTCAACAAGACACCACGATTGCAGTGATCTTGGTGGACAAAGTGTTTCATGCTCCTCAAGTGAAAGAGGTTATTTTCTATGGCATGATCATCGATTCAAAAGCCCCTACATCTACTCCACTGTTGGTAAGGGATTTGTTCCATGAAAGTATTACCATTTCAGGAGCATATGGTATTGAAGATTACAGAAAGGAATTATACTGGAAACGCTATCCACCTACATATGGTATTGAAGATGCATTGATGCTGAGGCCTCCACCAAAGCCACCACCAGGAGCCGCTGACTCAATGCATAACCAAGCACAGCTTTGGTTGTTCCACCTTGAGGACAAGGTGGTTTTTAGGTGGGAGGGAATTGTTAGGAATAAAGGGGGCTGTCCAAGTGTTAGAGTTTGTTATTGGCTGGAGGCTGTTGGTTTGTTAGAGGAGAGAGGAGAATATACTTGGCTGGAGGTTGTTGGGCTGTTAGAGGAGAGAGGGGAATATTCTGGTTGGGAGGGGGACCACTTGAAGCAGTTGGTTTGTTGGAGGGGGTTGAGTGGGCCTTTAAATAAGGGGAGCTAGTGTTAGAAAGGGGGACTGATTTTTCTGGAATATTTTCACAGCAGGCTGCTGTTGAGGGTTGGTTCGTTGGGACGACCAGCAGGAGGCTCGGGAGTGGTCTTCCACGGGTTCTACTCTTTCTCTCACTCTCTTTTCTTTTTTCTCTCTCCTTCCATTGTTGTTTTTCTGCTAGTTTTCTGCTGTAATTCTGCTACTGTGATCTGCTACTACTTCAATATATACAGTTTACTTTTATTTCCTCCCACTCTCTCATTTTTACACAACAACGCCTACATGGAATTCCAAGCTCAATAATTAGTGCCCGGGACCCCATCTTTGTTAGTAATTTTTGGAAGGAATTGTTCCGCATGGAAGGGACCAAGTTGAAAATGAGTTCTTCTTATCATCCCCAAACGGACGGGCAGACGGAAATAGTAAATAAATGTCTAGAAACCTACCTCCGATGCTTTGCTTCCGAACGCCCCTTATCGTAGGCACGATGGATTCCCTGGGCTGAGTTTTGTTATAATACCACACCTCATACATCTACCAAATTCTCCCCTTTTGAGGTCATGTATGGCAGGAAACCTCCTCCGGTTTTGCGTTTGGCAGGTCGACACACACCAGTAGATGCTGTCGCAGCAGCCTTAGCAGAGCGGGACCAGATCCTTCTCCAATTACGGCAGAACCTCACTCGTGCACAGCAGTTGATGTCTTACTATGCCAACTGTTAGAGTCTGTATCCCACATCGGACTTGTGGTCCGATGTGGAGTTTCTCATTTATTATAAAAGAACGCCTCCGCCTCACTTTGAGGGAAGGAGGCGAGGGGGCTTCCTCATTTTAACATGGCATCAGAGGAGGTTTAATTCCTCCCTCACATTTTTTTTTCTTTCTTTTTCTTTCTTTTTTTTCCCCTTCCTTGTTTCCCGTCGGGGGGGGGCGGCGGCCTCAAAGCCCCGTAGGGTTACCGCCGCCGCCCCTCCGCCTCTGCCCGACGCGGCTTCCCGGCGGGTCTCCCCTCCCTCCCGAGGCCTCGGCCTGGCTCTCCTCCCCGGCGGCCATCGTGCCTGCCAGCGGCTCCCTGCGCGACGTCCCCGCCCCGCCGGTCCTCCTCCTGCGCGCGCCCTTGGTCGAGCGGCCCTCCCTCCCGACGTCCGCCGTCCTCCCGCGGTGCGCCCTCACCCGCGCCCCGGCGCCTCTTCCCCGGCGGCTCGCCCTCGGCGCGACGCGGCTCCCGGCTCCCGCTGCTCCTCTGCGCCTCCCGACGGCCCGCCCCTCCTGCGCGCGGCGGCCCGGTCCTGACGCCGTCTCCCTCTCTGCGTGCGGCCCGCTCCTCCTGCGCGCGCATCCCGTCGCTGCGCCTCCCGGCTGCTCCCGACGGCCTCCTGCTGCTCCCGGCGGCCTCCCGCATCCCGTCGCCGGCCCTCCGCGCAACCTCCCGACCCTTTTTCCGGCCAGATCCGGCCAGCTCCGGCCAGATCCAGAGATTTCCGGCGAGATCCGGACTGTTCCAGGCAGATCCGGGCAGATCCGGACTGTTCCGGGCAGATTCGGCCTGTTCCGGCCAGCAACCGGCCTCCACCCGTGCTGGCCGCTCCACGCAGGTGGCCTCCTCCAACTTCAAGCGCCATCTCCCGGCCTCCTGCACCCTCGCCGGCCTCCTCCTGCGGCATCCCCGCCTCGCCGGCATCTCCCGGCTCCTCCCGGCACCTCCCGGCACCTGCATCTCTCTCCGCCGGCACATCCTTTCGCTAGCGCAGCAGCTCGACCACCTAGGATTCGGTCCCCGTTGGCGCCGCCAGTCCCGCAACAATTCTGCGGAATCCCCGCCTCCCGTCGCCGGCCCCGCAAATGCGGGTTTCCCGGTGCTAGATTGGATTTCCCGGCGTTTCATCGACCGGCCCCACTAGTGCGGCATTCCTGGCGTTCCGTCAACCGGCCGGTCTGAGTGGTCATCTGCTGCGCCCGCCACATCTTCCATCCATCATCTTGCGGGGGAGCTTCGATCGTGAGGGGGAGCAGCAACCTTTGCAGCGTTCTTTTTTGTTTTCGTCATGTTTTGTAATCAAGCTGGGTATGTCCAGCTTGAGGGGGAGTGCTAGCGTCTGTTTTATTGTTTTCTTTTCATTATGTGTCCAAGCTAGGTACACCTAGCTTGAGGGGGAGTGTTAGAGTCTGTATCCCACATCGGACTTGTGGTCCGATGTGGAGTTTCTCATTTATTATAAAAGAACGCCTCCGCCTCACTTTGAGGGAAGGAGGCGAGGGGGTTTCCTCATTTTAACACCAACAAACACCGACAGGATGTTTCCTTTGAAGTGGGTGAATCAGTGTATGTCAAGCTAAGGCCAAATGTACAGACTTCCAAGGCTTCTAAACTTCACCCGAAACTCGCAGCAAGGTATTATGGACCTTACCGGATCCTTGAATGTTTGGGAAACACAGCTTACAAGCTCAGTCTCCCTTCTACTACTCGAGTTCATCCAGTGTTCCACGTGTCGCAGCTCAAGCGAGCAGTGGGAAATTCCGATGTAGAGACTGATCTACCAGAAATTTTGGACTCTGGTTGTCCAATTGTGGTTGAACCAGAAACTGTGTTAGCTACCAGGCCAAAGATCGGACTTCCACAAGGGTTATGGCTTATACAATGGAAAGGGCGGCCTCGGGAAGAAGCAACTTGGGAAGACGCTGCGTTGATTGGTTCGCAATTCCCTGCTTTTCACCTTGAGGACAAGGTGTCATTTGAGGAGGGGCAAAATGTTAGTAAAATCCCATCCAACCCCCCCCCCCCAATACACACTTACCAGCGGAGGGGCAAGAAGGTAATTGAGGGGCATTAAGCGGTTACTGGGAGTCTGTTTAAATGGTGGGTCCGATCGATTGAGGGGGGGTACGAAAAGGAATATTTTCTGTTAGTTCGGGTTGTGGGTACAGTCGCGGGAGAGAGAGGCGGTCCTCTCTCTCTGAACTGAACGAAGCACCCCTTCCCAAGGATACCTGGAGCGGATCGACAAGTTCAGCAGTTTAAGTTCTTTTTCCTTTCCCTAATTCTGTAACAGAGCAAAACAGGTTTGGATATAATTATAGCATTCGGATTTTCTGTTGTTTTTCTTCCACTGTTATATTTTCTCCCTAACAACGGGTTATTTATGAAATGATTTATTATGATTTATGTGGTTCACATTAATTAAGAAATATGAAATATGCGCTCTGATAGTGCTTCAATGCATTCGGTAAAAAATTTAATCTCTAGAGATAACATGTTTTAAGATAACTTTGTGAATAATCTTGGTAATTTTTCTGATACCTCGATGACAAACTTTGGTGATATGTTTATGTATGTCTCATTTAAATGGTGTAGCCACATTTCCATGCTACGATTCGAGTTTTTTCTATTATGATATGCCCCTTTTTTCTTTTTCTCATACTTTTATTATATTCCTCAAGTTCTTATTGATATTCATCAAGATCACATGTAAATTGTTTCTCTTGCTTTCCTTTATTGGGCCTTATGCTCGCTTTTTTTTTTATGTATGTCTACAGGTTATGAGATGCAGTAAATGTACTTAAGATGAACCTATGAAGAAACCTTTCAAATGGATTAGAAGAATGTTTTATGTTTTCATGTATTATGTTCTTGATTTTCAAAACACGAAACCCAAAAATATTCCGATTTATTAAATGTGTATTATGTAAAGAAAAGTTGTGTAATAAAAAAGTGACATGTCATAAGCACGTTAAAGACACTTCAGACTTGCCATAACTTACACTTCGGGGTTGTTAACAATAAATCACAGAGGTTTATTGAATAAAAAACACATCTGTATGGACGAAAGCAGAGTTTCCATGGAAAAAGGAAGTGAAGGATAAGAACAATATAATGTCACCGAAATTACCTGAAAAACTGGTGTCCGCGTCCTGGGATTAATCTCCGTAACGGCACGCAACCGAAACCTAGCAGCAAATTCGTCATGGTGGCACACCGGAAAGTTCGAAAGCGTAGCCATTTTCGTTGATAAAGAAAATTTTCCTCGATTTATGCTGAAAATATCAAGAATGGACCGCAAGAGCCGGGGCAGGCGAGGATATAGGATGATTCGAATTGGGAGACTGTATCTGTTAGCCTGCTAATTGGGGTAATACGGCTGCGGAAATGGGAGAGAGCGAGCAATGAGAGACTTCAGCGGCGAGGGAGAGGGAGGCGGAGAAACCGAAACTCGCGGGCCCTCTCTCCAACTCCCTCCCCCGGCGTGTCCCGCTCTAATGAATAATGGACCGTTAAAAAATTGAATCAAGAGCCATAAAACTGGAAAATTTTGAACTAAGAAAATTTAAAATGAGATGGCCTCTCGAAAACGCATCCGACGTTGAAGTAACAAACAATTCCTAAATACATAAAAGAAATGGAGCATGATTGTGAGTAAGAGCATAGGATACCAAAGTTGGCATTGAATGAACATACAATTCTCAAATACATGCATACATTATTGGGGACAACCGCGAAAGCGACGCAAAGAAAAAAATAGAGGTAAACCTTCTGCTTAGGAACTTCACCCAAATCCCTCCCCACCCATACCACCCTAGCCGAGCACGGGGGAAGCAAACTTAATTATATAACACATCGTTCATTAATTTCATACAAATTGCGGATACACCAAGTAGCTACACGTTAGTATTTTCGACCCAATAGTTTGTATAAATAAAATTTATTAGAAGGGATAAATTCAAAGTATAGAATTCAACCATACATGATACATCAATGAGTCGTTGATTTTGAATGAATTTATCAAAAATACCATGGTATAGTTTATTGGCAAGAAAAAGAGAATCACGGGAACATACAAAACCTTAAAAAACAAGTAACATTAGTGGTCAGAATCTTAAATCCAGTATTTAGAGCTTCATCATATCAAAAAACTGAATGATTGTGTCTTGAGAATACATAATAAGAAAAAATCAATTTGATAAAAGCTTGGAAAATCGGTTTTATAAAAGCAACGATGGAAGATACAAATTACCATTTACCCAAAAAACA
The DNA here is from genome assembly GCA_963277665.1 of Viscum album. NCBI lineage: Eukaryota > Viridiplantae > Streptophyta > Magnoliopsida > Santalales > Viscaceae > Viscum > Viscum album. Next base: position 874,812,013 of record OY728153.1, on the reverse strand, counting down.
ATCGATTTTACAAAGTATGAAGTGAAGTTTCGTGATTTAATGATAAAAGAAGTATAATACTCTGTATATACGTCAAATGAATATGACGAATACAAGGTATTATAAATCTTAATCTGAAATGCATCCCCAATGTACTCGCCCCAGATAGTTAACTCTAACCCGAGACTATTACCTAAAAATTAGTTTAAGATAATAATCATTAATGCACTCCACATCCAATTAATTAGAATTCATTATTCAAGATAAATCATATAGGCTCTATAAGGAGAAGTTTAGTGGAATAGGGAAAACCCGAAATATCAGTGGATATTATCTGTCACTTACATGTCCAAGACATTTTGTACGAACTTCAAGATGAATTAGCTCCCTAAAAATAGATTCATCTCCAGCTGTCAAAAGAACCAAAATAAACCTTACAACCAAACCCAATTATGCATTGAAATACGTAACTATAAAGAAAAAATTGTTGGAGTTGGTTCCCTATAACGAACTTCTAAGCTGTAACGTCTCGGGTATTTGGAGCAGGTCAAAATCCTCACCCGTTTTGAATTTTTGGGAGTTTGGTGGGCAGATCAACTTCTTTCTGTTGAGTCAATAAGGTTTTCTCATGACTTTTTGATTCCTCTATGTTTTGAAAATCACAAACACTTTATCTTAAGACAAATGTTTTTTTCCCTAAGGATTATTTTCATAAGGAAAAATTCCCTTCTCTAAAGAAATTTTTATCCTTATCTTTGTTTTCATTGTTCATTTCATAATCTCTCTAAATCTAACTCATTTTATTCCTAAGTCTAAAATTCGATTTCACATCTAAAACCTCAGAATCCTATAAATCCTTGGATATAGAGTATTCTGTTTTCAGGATCTGAATTCTCTGAAATTCGGACTCCGAATTCCTGAGAATTCGGACTCCGAATTCCTCAGAATTCCGACTCAGAATTCCTCAGAATTCAGACTCCAAATTCATTGGAATTTAGACTCTGAAATCTATTGAATTTAGATTCCGAATTCTTTGTAAAATAGAATCTGAATGTCCATATCTTATAAATTTTGAGTGTTTATTTGGTTAGATTCCAAATTTCATTTTTCCTTAGACTCTGAAAAATAGATTTGATTAAGTAACTTTATTTTTCCTTACACTTGTTATAAAACGATGTCGTACAATCTGTTTCTTACTAATCGTTGTTTGAATGACACGTGTATAGGTCCCTTCGAGATTCAAGGGAAAATATGACCGTTAGAGGAGGGAGTCGACCGTTGGAGAAGTGCCTATAAATAGGAGATCTTTTGAATGAGATCATTATCGAGAATTACATGTTGATCAATCTAGAGATTGCATGCTGCTGAACAGATCACAACTAGAAAATGGAGCTACTGCCACAGACCTATAGCCACAGTTTTAAAACTGTGGCTATAGGTGGCTATATCCACAGTTCGGTGGCCTATGGCCACGATTTTTAGAACTGTGGCAATAAACATGGGCTATTGCCACGGATTTGTGGTCTATGGCCACGGTTTTACAAACTGTGGCGATATGCCAATTTTTTCAACACCCTATAGCCACGGTTTTCCAAAATCGTGGCTATAGGGTTCCCGCGCTTCCGCGGGAACAAAAATTCCCGCAAAAAAATTGGCGGGAAGACCTACCACCGCGGTTTTTAGTCTGTTCCTACGGTTTTTATTAATATATATATATATACCCAAATTGTGGTGCGGTGTAGTGGTAAGTGTGCTGGATTGCAAAGTGGAGGTGCAGGGATCAAATTTCGTGGGGATATTTTTGATTTATGCTATTGCCATGGTTTTCTGAGGCTATTACCACGGTTTAAACCGTGGCTATATAGATCAACCTCCATGGTGTCAAATTTGAAGGCATATTTCCACGGTTTTCAAAACCGTGGAAATAGGTCGGGACCTACTGCCACAGCGATAGCGGCCACGGTTGGCCAAAACCATGGTCGTAACCTATGGCCATAGTTTTGGGGCCTATTGCCACAGTTTTGAACAGTGACAATAGCTATTTTTTCCATTTTTGGATTTCTAGAGAGTGAGACTCTTATGCTTTGTGTGTACTAAACATCTTGTTCAGATTGCTTAGTGTGACTCCAATTGTTGCTGAGTACAATCGAGGGCTTATGGGGATAGGGAGACAGATGTATCGACTACCTTAAAGTTCGAGGACTTACGGGGATAGAAAGACAAAGGTGCCGACTACCTTAAAGATCGAGGAAATTTGGGGATAACAAGACAGATTCTGATATTCCTATCGAGAAATTACCTTGGTGTAGGTAAGACAGACTTTCTTGAAAGTATAAATCAAGAGACCTTTATCCAAGGTTGTTGAATACCCTACTCTTCGGGTTAAAAGATTTTCTACTTATTACTTGTTTTATTTCAAGTTTATTTCCACTGTATTTTGATAAAGGAAGAAAGTATAAACTTCTTATACTTTTATATTCTTTTATGTACTCTGATAAGTAAGATTCTATACGCTTTAAGGTAGAATCTTTTCCTTGTAAACTTTTCTTAAGTTTCATTTCTGGAATCATATTTCCGGAACCTAGCAAGTTTGTTTAGTAAAACTAAAAGAGGTCTTGTGAATTTACCTTGTTTAACTTTGTTAAACATAGTTTTCCTTAAGTTTAAAAATGAAAGTTTTTAAACTTACGATTCACCCCCTCTTGTAATTGAGTATCTACATCATTATTTCGATCCTATAATTGGTATCAAAGAAGGTTTTTGAAATACTTATATTTACATATAAGTTTTTTTGCTCAAGTTTTCCTTGTTCTAAATTTTCTTGCTTAAATTTTCTTGTTTAAGTTTTTCTTAGATATTTTTATCTTTGCTTACAAAATTTTACTTTTAACATGTTTTGTGGAAAGATATTTTCTTATAGAATGACAGGAATGAATGTTTGTTCGATTGACAATATAAATCCTACTATACCACCTATATTTGATGGTAATGATTATGAGTACTAGAGAGATTGAATAAAGACATTTGTTATTGATACTGGAGTGGAGATTACAAAATTCCTGACAAAGAAGTCAAAACCTTCACCAACCAAGAAATGTCAGAATATCAACTAAATTGTAAGGTATGGAATACTCTTTTGTGTTCCATGACCAGGAATATATATAGTCATATTTCTTCACGTGAAACAACAAATTGTATCTGGAAGAAACTTGAGGTTACTCATTTTGGAACTTCCAAAGTTACAGAGACCAGAAGAGCTACGCTTAGAGCAGAATATCATGGATTTATATTTCCCTATGGAGAACCAGTTTGCAAAGTGCAACAAAGATTTATGACCATTGAAAATAGTTTACAATCTATGAGAGAGAAAGGTTTAGTTGACAAAGCTCTTATAGACAAGATTATTGATATTATGCCTAATGAGTGGGAATCCAAGAGAACAACTATTGATGAGAATTTGAAATTATCTCAAATCACTCTTGATGAGCTTTTTGGAACTCTTCTTAAACATGAGACAAGAATTAAAAGAGATGCTGATATGAATAAGAAGAAGAATAACAATAGAAGTGTAGCCTTTACTACTACTAAATCCGAGACTCTAGAAAGGGTTACAAGATCCAAGTCTAAGAAAGTCACTATTTTATCTGAATCTAGAGAAGGTGAACATTCAGAGAACGAGCTAGTTGATCTTTCTCGAAGGATGAACAAGATAGTTGGAAAGAAATAATTTCAGTATAGATATAAGAAAAAAGAAATAAAAGATAATAAAGACTCGGAAGTCACTTACTATGAATGCAAAAGAGCAGGGTATATAAGGCTAGATTATCCTATGCTTAAGAAAAAGGATAGAAAGGATAATCATTATGAGAGGAATAGAAATAAGTGCTACAAAGTTAAAGCAAAAAAAGTTTTGAAATCTAATGACACTTAGAGTGCTAGTGGTGGTGACTCATCTGATGAATCCTCAGAGTATGAATCTTCTGAACAAAAGAATATTGGTTTACTAGCCAAACTACCCATTGAAAATCATTGTCTAATGTCCAAGGTACACAATTCCGAATCTATTACTAATGTATCTTTGAGTGAAAATTATACTGATGATAAATACTATGAATCTTTAGATGATGAGTCCTCCTCATCATAAGATAATACATTTCCTTCTTATGAAGAAGTGTTTAGGTTTGCTAAACTTCTTGAGAATGAAAATTCTAAACTCAAGAAAAAACTTGATAAGGAAAATTATAGATTATCTATTTTAACCAAAGAAGTATCAGATCTTTCTAAAGATTTTGATAAGAAAACTTTTGATTTTAATAGCATTTCCAAAAATCTTGAGGAAGTTAAATCTGAGAAGGATAAAATTTCTAAGGATCTTGAAAATGTAATTTCTAAGAAAAATATTTTAGAGGCTAACTCTAGTGTTAAAACTAATGTTTTTTAGGATAAAAATCTGGTTATTAAACTAAAGTCAGAAATATTTTCCTTAAAAAAATGTTTGTCAAATTTTACCCTAGGTAAGGAAAATTTTGACAAGATTTATTCCCAAATTCGACCTTTAAGAAATAGTTCTAGATTTGGTTATACTCATTCTAAACCAGTTTTTAGTAATAACTATTTTTCCCCCAGAGTGATTCATTTTGCACTAAATATCAGTGTGGTGGACATTGAGCGAATTTTTTTTCTTTAAATAAAACACAATATTTAGGTTTTCATAAATCTTATTTTTCTAAGAAAATGTGGATACCTAAAATTTTTCTTTCTAAAATTTCTGGATCCAAGAAAGTTTGAATTTTGAAATTATAACTCTTTTATTTTAAAAAAAACAAAGAAAGTACCAAAATTAATACATGGTACATGAATAGTAGATGTTCCCAGCATATGGTTGGTAACAAAAATTTCTTTGAAAAGATTATCAAGATTAAATGAGGAAAAATAACTTTCAGAGATAATGCTCAGAGAGAAATTATTGGTATAGGTAACATTGTTCTTCTTGGAAAAACTTTAATTTAAAATGCTTTATTCGTTAGGGGTCTTAAGCACAACCTCATTAGCATAATTCAATTATGAGATGAAGGTTACCTTGTGAATTTTAGGAATGATAACTGCTTAGTACACAATTCCAAGGAAGAGTTTATTCTTTCTGCCCACAGGTAAGAGAATTTATACACACTAAACTTAGAAGACCTTAGGAGCCAATATCTACCTTGACTTAGTGTAATGGAAGATCAATCTTGGTTATGACATAGAAAGTTAGGACATTGTAACCTTAGGAACCTATGTAAACTCTCAAAGAAAAGACTAGTTAAGGATCTATCAGAGCTTAGATTTGATTCTTCAAAAGTTTGTGATCCTTGTCAATTTGAAAAAAAAAACAGAAATCAAGTTTAAAATCAATCGTTGAAGTCTCAACTTCTAATACATTACAGTTAGTACATATGGATCTTTTCGGTATAACACAAACTAGAAGTATTGAAGGAAAATATTATGTATTTGTATTAGTTGATGATTACACTAGATTTACATGGATCTATTTTCTAACAAATAAGTCTGAAGATTTTTCTTATTTCAAAATTTTTAGAGTCCAAGTTAAAAATGATAAAAACCTTCCATTGATAACTATTCATAGTGATCATGGAAGAGAATTTCAAAATTCATATTTTGAAACTTTTTGTAGTAGAAAAGTCAGTACTCATAACTTCTCAGATCCAAGAACTCCTCAACAGAATGGTGTTGTTGAAAGAAGAAATAGGATTCTTCAAGAGATAACTAGAACCATGTTGAGTGAATATTCTATAGCTAAACACTTTTGGGCTGAAGCTGTAAGTACTGCTTGTTATACTATAAATTGAGTTTTGATTAGACCTTTTCTTAAAAAAACCCCTTATGAATTGTGGAATGGTAGAAAACCCAGACTTTCATAATTCAAGGTATTTGGTTGCAAAGTATTCATTCTGAATACTAAAGATAATCTATATCAATTCACACCCAAATCTGATGAAGGAATTTTCTTAGGCTACTACACAACTTCTAAGGCTTATAGAGTTTTTAATAAAAATACTTGTATTGTTGAAGAAATAATGCATGTTAAATTTGATAAAACTGATCCTTTTATTTTTAAACAACCCCAACCTACATCCTCAGATGTATTTTCAAAAACTGATTATCAACAATTGATAGAAGACCCTTCTGATAAGGAAAATGTTCAAGAAAACATTTCTGAAGCATTTAACCTAGAATATTTCCCACTATATGTTGATGAATAGGTTTTACAAAACCCAAATCAATTGTTTCTTAAGAATCATACCAGTGATAGTATCATTAGTGATGTAAATCAACCTGTAAGGACTAGAAGTTCCTTAAGAAATGAAGTAGAACATCTAGCATTTCTTCCCCAATTAGAACCAAAAAGCATTGATGAAGCTTTAGGTGATGATGATTGGATAAAGGCCATGCAAGATGAGCTAAATGAATTCGAAAGGAATACAGTTTGGACCTTAGTTGAAAGACCTAAGGAAATTTTTATTATTAGAGTAAAATGGGTCTTTATAAATAAGTGTGATGAAAATGGAATCATTGTAAGAAATAAATCTAGATTAGCTGCTAAAGGGTATAATCAACAAGAAGTAATAGACTATGAAGAAACCTATGCCCTAGTATCTAGACTTGAATCTATTCGTATTTTACTTGCCTTTGCAGCATTCTTTAATTTCAAAATTTTTCAAATAGATGTAAAATGTTATTTCCTTAATAGATATGTTCAAGAGGAAGTTTTTATTAAACAACCTCATGGGTTTAAAGATACAAAACATCCTAACCATGTTTTCAAACTTAACGAATCTTTATATGGACTTAAACGAGCCCCTAGAGCTTGGTATGATAGACTTACATGATTTTTGTTACAAAACAATTATATTAAGTGAACTACTGATCCAACCTTTTTATAAATAAAGATAAGAAAAATGTTTTGATTTTTCAAATTTATGTTGATAACATTATATTTGGTTCAACTCAGCAATCTTTAACTGATTTGTTTGAGAATCTAATGAAATTTGAGTTTGAAATGAGTATGATGGGTGAGTTAACATTTTTCCTAGGTTTTCAAATTTTTGAAAAATCAGAAGGAACTTATATATCTCAACATAAGTATATTAAAGATCTTCTTAAAAATTATGGATATGACAACAATAAAGTATAACTACTCCAATCGGTTCCTCAAATTCTCTTGATCTTGATGAAGCTGGGAAACCAGTATATCAAACATCATTTAGAGGTATGATAGGAATTTTGATATACTTGATAATTAGTTGTCCATATTTAATGTTTTTAGTATGCTTATGTGAAAGATATCAATCCAATCCTAAAGAATCTCATTTAAAATCAGTAAAAAGATTTTTTTCTCTATTTAAAGGGAACCATGGATTTAGGACTCTTTTATACTTCTGGAAATGATTTTGTTTTAAAAAGTTTTTCAGGTGCTGACTTTGGTGGGTGTAGAATGGATAGGAAAAGTACATCTGAAACTTGTTATTTTTTAGGGGATTCATTAGTTTCTTGGTCATGCAAAAAGTAACACTCAGTAGCACTTCCACTGCTGAAGCTGAATATGTAGCAGCTGGAAGTTGTTATGCTTAAGTGTTGTGGATGCAACACACACTCACAGACTATGACATGAGTTTTACCAAAACAAAGATATTGTGTGATAACATTAGTGCCATTACCCTAAGAAAAAACCCTACGCATCACTCTCATGCAAAACATATAGATATTAGGCATCACTTTCTTAGGGATCACACACAAAAAGGAGATATCATTCTTCAATTTATCGGAACACAATAACAACTTGATGATATTTTCACAAAATCTTTACCATCCGATAGATTTGAATACATTAAACAAAAGTTAGGAATGATAATTGTAATATAATATTCCATATTAACTTTTTTTTGAAACATATCTTCTTACATTAATCAACTTCTTTTAAAAATAGAAGTACATTTGCTTGGTAGTTTAATTTTTTTTTGTAGTTAATTTTTTTTTCATAGTTAAATTTTTTTGTAGTTTAAATTTTTCGTAGTTAAAATTTTTTGTAGTTTAATTTTTTTGTAGTTAAAATTTTTCAGAGTTAAAATCTTTTGTAGTTAAAATTTTTCGTAGTTAAAATTTTTCGTAGTTAAAATTTTTTGTAGTCAAAATTTTTCCGTACTTAATTTTTTTTTCTTAAACAAATTTTTTTGTAGTCTAAATATTTCTCAATTTTAAAAATTTCATTTATTTAATAAAATTTTCCATAATCTAAATTTTTTCAAGAAGAATTTTCTTTATTACTGATAATTTTCCTAGCAATCCAGAAGATATGTTTCCTTACTTAAATTTTTGTAATAAAATTTTAATTGTTGGTATTTTCCTCTTGTTTGAAGCAATTTTTTTAGATTCACTTTCCTTAAATCCGATGTTTTATCTTAAAAACCTAAAAAGATCGAAATCTACCAAAATCCTTCTTCGACTTTTATCTTAACTATCAGATCATATCGAGCCAGTTTCAACCGTTGGATCAATCAGGGAATTTGAACCATCGCCTCAACGTCTATATAAATACCCCCTAATGGTTGTCCCACATCGGTTTTCAAGCCTAGTGTGTTAAATATCTACCTCTCTACTTAAGTTATGTTCTATATTTTGGATCTGTTCAACTCCGAATGTCTTTGGAAGCATCCCCGCAGAAGCAAATGTCGTCAACTAAGGAAATTTTTGAACGAAAAATCTACAGAGAATGGTTAGTTGATCAGAAGTTCTTTGCAAAGTATGATTTTCTCATTTCAAAGCATATCAAGTTGAATGGATGGGAAAGCCTTTACGTAGAAAAACCGAAAAGATAGGATCTGGTTTACCTGAAGATGCTTTTTGAGTTCTATGAATCTGTAAGTTTTTTTAATGAAGGTGGAAGAGATAAATTCTCATTCAAAAGTTATGGAAAAACGTATTCTCTTTCCTACATCAAGGAAACTAGTATCATTGGAATATCGTACGAAGGAGAAGACATTTTCTACACCCACAAACTACCTGATCAGGTAGTACGTTTTGATAAAGAAAAAGCTATAGAGTTCCTCAGACTCAAATGAGTGAAAACTCCAAAGATCAACCATCTCTCTACTAACTTTAGAATGTTAGCTTTATGGGTTAAAGGATTTCTCATTCCGAGAAAAAGAGATAAATACTCCTTAAAGAAAAGTGAAATCTATGTTTTTGATTTTCTGATCAACCTGAGAAAGATAAACTTAGTGAAGTATATCTTGCAGACGATTGAAAATATCAAAAATGGCACCCTCAAATCGCAGATCATTATGTATCCAACAATCCTATCCAAGATAATTGTCTTATGCCCAGAATCGTTCAAAATTCCTTGTATTTCAAAGCCCAGATCTTTCAAAGTCATGTTTCTCAATGATGATACTTTGAGGAGGATGAAGGTCGGTTTCAATGACAAATACAAAGAATTTTATAACTTGTCAGAAAGTGAGATCGAAGCCTTATCCAAAAAGTTGGAAGTAACTAAGACTTCCAAGAAGGGTGGAAAGAAGAGAAAGATGAAGGAACTGAAAGACAAGGAAAAAACTCCTATAATTCAGGAAACCCAATAAGCACCTCCAAAATCTAAGAATCAAAAGACCTATCTGGATGAATTTTTTGCTAAGTGGAGAGAAGATAATAAGAACAAGAAGGAAGGAGAGCATAGCTTTGGCTTGGATCCTACTGAGCCAAAATCCTTGAAGATTAAGGCTGGTGAGTAATTTTAGAAGCAAGAAAAATAGAAGAAGCAAAAGAAGAAAATGTTTGAAGCTGAGATTGTTCAATCTCCTCTCAAGGCTACTGAGAAAGCTTCTGAGCAGATTCAGGTACCGGATTTTTTTTTCAATGAACCAGTACCAATAGAGACTCCGAGAAAGAAGATGGTCATTCCAGAACCTAAAGAAGAGGAATAATTTGTGCAAGAAAAGGAAATTGAAGGAGAAAAAGAGAAAGGAAGTGATGATACGAATGATATGATAAGGCAAGTTGAAGAACATCATGAGAAGGAGAGTCCTTATGAGAAATTATCAATTTGGACTTCCTAGGATGAATCTTCTAAACTTGCTACCCCAGGAAAAGGTGATGAAGGTCAGGAAGAAGAAAAAAACCATCAAAAGAAGAGAGAATCAATCATGATTTTTTTCAACCAGAGGACCTGGTGGCAGATGCTAAAAAGGAAAAGGATGAGGAAGATAAGGTAGTCCAACTATCAGATAGTGAACATGAATCACCAAAGGCTGCTAAGATCATTCCGAGAGTTGATAAAGGAAAAAAAGTGTTAGATGATACACCTAAGAAGGCTGTGGCTAAGAAAAATATTGGTGGATCATCTAAAAGAAAGGCTATTGAGGTAAATAGAGAATCCTCACCAACACGAGAATCTAATTCAGAATCGTCTTCTATGGGACATGATTTTGTGGTTCAATCCCTGAAGAAATTGGTTGATACAATTACCTTGTTTCTGAGTATTGACTTGAGGTTTCAGATGCTTCAACATTCATTTAATCAAAAATTATATTATGTTTCCATGCTTATGGAAAAATTCGTCAGGCTTGAGGCCGATTTTAAATCCTTCTTTATCGGGTATGATGCACACATGAGGTCATGTAAGGAAATCACAAAGTGGTATAAGAAGACAATTGAAGATCTGAGAATCTTTGATGACTTTCAAGATAATGTCACTAGTAGAAAAATACCCTATACCAATGGTTTGGAGAACCGTGGCCAAGTAAGCCGTGGGGATAGGTCTATACCAACTGTTTTCCCAAAACCGTTGGTATAAGTAATGTGAAAAATCTACACCAATGTTTCCATAAAACCGTTGGTATATGTATTTCAAAAAAGAAGCATTCGATTGGTTTTGATCCCAGTAACTGCAATTTATGATTGAACAACCTAACCACTAACCTAACTTGACTTTTTTGAACATAATTTAATAAATATATATATGTATTATCATAAATATTTTAAATTTTTATTTATTTAATGTTCTCTGTAAGAATATTCCATAAAAAATACATGTAACTATACCAACGGTTCTCAAAACCGTTGGTATAGACCTATACCAATGGTTTTGAGAACCGTTGGTATAGATTCTTTGATTTTGGGACCTATACCAATAGTTTGTCCAAAACCGTTGGTATATGTCCAAATTAGTGACCTATACCAACGATTTTGGCCAAACCGTTGGTATAGGTCCATATAAGTGAACTATACCAACGGTTTGCCCAAAACTGTTGGTATAGATATTATTTCTAGTAGTGTGTGAAGGATTCTTTTGATACCGAAGATGTCATGGTCAAATACCTTATTATAAGTTTCAATGATAAGCTCAATCTTGAAAAAAATAGTTCAGAAGCAGGAAGTCAAGGATCTGAATGGGAAACTTAATTTAGTTGCTTTGAATCTGAAGAGGGAAAGAGATATCAGAATTGATTTCTAAGAAAAGCTCAGTAATCAATAAGAACTTTTGAAGACTCAGGAAAAAATTCATAAGGCTTGGGAAGAAAATATTAAAGTTTTGGAGAAGAAAAATGAAGATCAGGATGAACTACTCAAACATTTTGAAGAGGATCATAAGGAGCTTAAAAAGTTAAAGACCATAGTCAAGAAGCTTATGCCAAAGGAAAAAGAAGGATGATTTTTCCTTAACTCTAATCTTTTGTTGTATTATCTTTCTTGTACACATTTTTCCAATCATAATGAAAATTTTGGTTTCTCTTCATGGGTTTTTTTTATAGTACTAATATTTCAGGTACCATATTTTTTTCCATTCTCTCAATTCCTTTTTGAAAATCACAAAGGGGGATAAAGGAATGATAAAAGGAATACCAAGTAAAGAAGATAATTCTCTAATTAATGGGGAGTCTATCTAAGGGGGTTTTTTATCAAATAAGATTTCCTTATTCAAGAAAAAAAAATCTCTTTAAGGAAGTAAATAATATGATCCTTAGGAATTTCAAAACCTAAGGGGGAGTTAGTCGTATTCATCATAATTTATAAGTAAAGGGAGATAAGTTTTTTTTATGTTCATAAAGAAAAATTCTAAATCCTTATATTCTTTTTCATAAGGATATTTGTGATTTCCAAAAAGGGTGAGGTTGTTGAGTCAGTAAGGTTTTCTTATGACTTTTCCATTCCTCTATGTTTTGAAAATCACAAACACTTTACCTTAAGGTAAATGGTTTTTCCCTGAGGATTGTTTTCATAATGAAAATTTCCCTTATCTAAGGAATTTTTTTATCCTTATCTTTGTTTTCATTGTTCATTTCATAATCTCTCTAAATCTAACTCATTTTATTCCTAAGTATAAAATTCAGTTTCACATCTAAAACCTAGAAATCCTATAAATCCTTGGATATAGAGTATTCTGTTTTCAGGATCCAAAATCTCTGAAATTCAGACTCTGAATTCTCTAAAATCCAGACTACGAATTCTATGATATTCTGACTCTGAATTATTCAGAATTTAGACTCTGAATTCCTCAGAATTCAGATTCCAAATTCCTCAGAATTCAGACTCCAAATGCTCAGAATTTAGACTCTGAATTCTTTAGAATTCGGACTTTGAATTCCTCAGAATTTGGAATCCTAATTCATTGGAATTCAGACTCCAAAATTTATTGAATTCAGATTCTGAATTCTTTGTAAAATAGAATCTGAATGTCCATATCTTATAAACTTTGAATGTTTATTTGGTTAGATTTCAAATTCCATTTTTCCTTAGACTCTGAAAAATAGATTTTATTAAGTAAATTTATTTTTCCTTACACTTGTTATAAAACGATATCGTACAATATGTTTCTAACGAACCATTGTTTGAGTGACATGTGTATAGTTCCCTCCAAGATTCAAGGAAAAATATGATCGTTGGAGGAGGGGTCCGACCATTGGAGAAGTGCCTATAAATAGGATCTATTTTGAACAATCTCATTATCGATAATTACATGTTGATAAATCTAGATATTTCATGCTACTGAATAGATTTCTAGATAGAGAGAGACTCTCATGCTTTGTATGTACTGAACATCTTGTTTAGATTTCTTAGTGCGACTCCAATTGTTGCTGAGTACAATTGAGGGATTTTGGGGATAGGAAGACAGAGGTGCCGACTACCTTAAAGTTCGAGGACTTCCGAGGATAGGAAGACAGAGGTTCCGACTATCTTAAAGATCGAGTGAATGTGGGGATAACAAGACAAATTCTGATATTCCTATTGAGGGCTTACCCTGGTGTGGGAAAGATAGACTTTCTTGAAAGTATAAATCAAGAGACTTTTATCCAAGGTTATTGGATACCCTACTCTTTGGGTTAAAAGATTTTCTACTTGTTACCTGTTTTGTTTCAATTTTATTTCTATTGTATTTTAATAAAGGAAGAAAGTATAACCTTCTTATACTTTTATATTCTTTTATGTACTCTGATAAGTAAGATTCTATACGCTTTAAGGTAGAATATTTTCCTTGTAAACTTTTTTTAAGTTTTATTTATGGAATCATATTTCCAGAACCTAGAAAGTTTTTTTAGTAGAACTAAAAGAGGTCTTGTGAATTTACCTTGTTTAACTTTGTTAAACATAGTTTTCCTTAAGTTTAAAAATGAAAGTTTTTAAACTTACAATTCACCCCCTCTTGTAATTGAGCATCTACATCATTATTTAAATCCTAAACTTTCTCAATAATTAAAACTTAATTTCAAGTTTCCCTTTAACCCAAGACCTTTTTTTAGTCATGGTTTAAGGATTGACAAGTGTCACTGGTGTTCGGATGAGTTTTAGGTGCGTTAGAGAACTGAAGGCCCTATTTTGGGTAAGTGCAAGATCAAGTGCACAATTAGATTTAACTATGCAACCTATTAGTGAAAAATGTGTGTCCCATTTTTGTACTGAGTACAGTTTGGGAAACCGTGAAGGTGGGGGTGCACGGTCATGTGAGACCTCTGCAATTTTTAGCAGAGGGGATTCGCATGGCTTGCACATGGTTAGGGAAAACTGTGCGTAAGCCACACACTTAGTGTCATTTGGGCAATACCCTTGCACTATAGCACGCAAGATTAGGCTTAACCATGTGGGATAACAATGTGGGGCTTGGATCCTAAGTATCAAGAGCCACATGGTTACCACACAGTTTGGCAAACTGTGCAAGCTAACCGTGCGCCTCATTAAAGGTGTGAATTTACCTTTTTACCTCTACTCCCTTTTATTATTTTTACTCCTTTATTTCTTCTCCTCCATATACGCATGATATAGGGGGTTTAATATTTTCTTCTTCTGGCTAGGGATTGATCCATATCCTTCGTCTGACCTCCATTCTTCAAGCCATTTGCAGCATTGGATTCGTCTTGGTAAGACTCTCCATCCTCTTGCTTATATTTTCCTTTTCTCTTGCCACACAGACTGCAAAATCCATGCGATTTGTTTTTCTCTGTTTTCAGGAAGTTCATCCAAAACATCATTTTCTTCCAAATCGATCAGAGTTAAAGGATAAGATCAGACATATATACATCTACAACTACGAGATAGGTGGTGCTTACCTTTCTTTATGTTTTAGTGAGTGTTTTAGGGCATGGATTTTAATGCACCATTGGGTAGTCTGAGAGAGACCCTGTAATTTTATGATTGTTTTTAATTAATTAAATTGAACCTTTTGAGATGTCTATGGGTATACTTGCACTAGACTACAAGTGGTTTGAGCCATGCGAGAGGCTATGAACCTTGGGCAGTTAGGCTGAGGGTGTGTTCTTTATATTAAATTGAATTGTTTGGTTTAAATTGAATTGATTTTATTGAATTTGAGTTATTCAATTCAATCATATTGAATTGTTATATAAATGTGAAGTGTTTGTGATGTACTACTAAGTTCAATGGAACATGATAGGTGAGGTCCAAGGATAGAGGTGGTGATGACCACCTGGATGAGGCGACTTGATCATCGAGACAGGCTTGGCCCAAGACATTTGGGCGATGATGATCACCGGTTGGGTAACTCGGTCGTCAGTTGAGGCGGTGAGACCATCAGTTTGTGGGCATGGCTAGGGATATGAGATGGTGTAGCTATCAGATTTGAGCGAGGTGGCTGTAGGGGCATGAGGTGTTGAAAATTTGTGTGGATTAGGTGCTATTTTGCTGATTATAGTTCACTCGAATTGGCCAATGTTCCATGTGCACACATGTTGACTCAGATGATGATGTGGTTTTGACCACTCATGTGGGTAGAGGTCCCTGGTAGTTGTGGCTTAGGTAAAAGGTTGGGGGTGCTTTTCGTAGAAAGCCACGATGATGGTGAGGAGCCATCAGATGATGACAATGAGGCCGTCAGTTGGGGGATGAGGCTTTTTTGTATTTGAGGCCATTAGACCAGGACTTATTTTGGAGGACAGACATCTTCATTCCTTGAGATTTCATGCTTTGAGCTAATGGTGATATTACTTTGAGGACAAATATTGTCGTGCCTTAGGATGTCAGGCTTCGAGCTGATGGGTGCTTTCAAGTAGGGATATGAGGGACCGTATTTGTATCGAGGACATGAGGTGTCAGGAGACACATGGTGTCAGGTTACTTATAGTGACCTTATACTTTTACATATAACATTACAAGATTTTAAGCATAATTATACATCAGAGTACAATCCAAGGATCATAAAGTCTAGTGTCTTGGAAGACTAGGTACATAAAACTGAAAACATGGAACTAAAAAACACTTCTTTATTTAATCTTCATAAAGATCTCCTAACTTCCTTTGATCCCTTACATCTGCATATGGTACCCTGGGGATCACATGAACAAAGGGATGAGCTAAAATCCCAGTAAGGAAATAAACATAAGAATATGGATTTAGCACAAGGGTTAGATATCATGACATAATGATATAAAATGACATATAGAATCATAACATATAAACATGGGATCATACAATCATGAATTCATAGTAATGTGGTAGTAACATAAATCATGACTTTAGAACGAGTCAAGGACTGTTGCACATAGAGTAGGACAAGTCAAGGTTAATCACCAAGACCGTTGCATATGGTAGCATGAGTCATGGCTAGCCGCCAAGACTGTTACACATAAAGTCTCATGAGACTAAACTTTACCCAATGCATTGGAGCGCTATCTAGGTGCACCCATATTAACATGTTCATGAATATTCTTACCACATAAATAATCATACATCATCAATCATACATAACATAAGGGAACCCATTGAGAGAAATGAGTATCACATTCATGTCATAAAGCATAATGAATGGGCGTATCATAAAAGTGTCTATGAGAGAAAGGAATTAAAACATACATGGACATTAATAAGGTAAAATAGGAATATAGCATGGTAAGTGATGCCAAATATAAGTGACAACATGTAATAATATTATTTAGGAAATTCTTATCATTAAAACATTTTAGTGTGGTTTTAAGGAAAATATTAAAGAGCATTTAAAATCAAAAAGGGAATAATATCCCCGAAAGTGAATGAGGTATGGATCTTGAAACATGAGTTTGGAGCATATAAAAATAATGTAGAAGTTGTACATAAAAATAAAATACAACTTCATTTGGGTAAAAATAAAGATAGAGCAACTTAAAGGATTAAATGTGGTTCGGGTAGAATCCCTTACGAAATATCGGTATGGTATCAGGTGTACTTAGGAGGTCTTAATGAGAGAGAAAGGGATTTCTAATCTTTTATACATCATGATGTAATTATGAGGAAGGTGAGAAATTATACCCCAAATATTAGTAATTATACATAAAAGGTCATAACATAGAGAACATTCTTGATTAAAAGTGAATTAGAGAGGATCTCTTACCTTAAGTCTGATGGTGTTATCCACTTGATATTAATGACATGAATAATCAAATTAGGTTCATTAATTAATAATTAAAGAACCTATTATATATTTAAGTGATTTATTACAACTTTTTTTAGTCCATTCATAACCTTTTTGATTGGTTATGATGTTCAATTTCATTGTTCATGTCAGTTTGTTTCCTTGGTTTTAATGATCGGTTCACTTGTATTTATGTTTGGAGAATCTTGTAAAATGGGGATGGTTGTATAGAATTGGAGTTATATTCCATTATTTAAAATCTATAATTTTACATGTTTGTAAATTTCATTTATTTACTTGGAGTGAAGATTAATCATTATGTAAAACTTTAGTGATAACCCTTTGGGTTAATTGGGGTTTTTTTGGCCACAAGGAACATGTTTTGTTTTATAAATCAAGACAATGTGTACAAAAGAATTCCAGAACAACAGATGAGACATAATGCATATATTAAGGTCTGGTTAAACCATAAAAACAGTTTCATGACCATAATTTAAGACAATTAAAAAAATTGAAAACCCATCGTCCTTAACTGTGGTAAATTAGCACATCTTGGATTATGTTTTTATTTTTAGTATAAAATAAAGGGAAAAGAGAGATGATGAATTTTTTTTAATTTATCCTAAAAAAATTCCAGTACATTTATAGTGGTGTAGTAATCACAAAATTTGGATTAAAGGAGGTTAGGAAAGAAAAAGAAAAGAGATGAACTTGAAAATAAAAGAAAAGTTGAGAGATCCCTTATGAAAATTTGGTAGCCTAACGACGTCGTTTAAAATTTCATAAAATATTTTGATGAGAGAAAAAGGGGTATCTCATAATTATTAAATAATATAGAAATTAAGGGGGATATTAAATGATATATTCCAATATAATCCAATTGAAAATTAAAAATTATAACATAAAATGAAAGCTTGAAAAAGAGAAGGGCGGTAGATTCCCTTACCTTGTGAAGTAACTCCTAAAACTTGAAGGATGAGACCTTGGGGGATTGAGGACACCTTGGGAGGACTCCTAGAGAGGTAAAACTACCACATATTCTAGGATTATGGATTTGGAATGAAATAAAACGAAGTAAAGAGTGGGTATTTATAGTAAAAGAGAGAGAGTTCTTTTATTAATTTCAAAGGACACCACATTGGTGGTTTTTGAAAAACCATGGGCTTTCCCAATGTATTTTCCCATGGTATTAGCCACTTGGGACACCTAATATAATATTTTACTGTAAAAAATTCTACCATAATTTTATATTAATTATTACATCATTATGGTGTCATTAAACATACCGAAAACTCAAAACTGTATTTTTACTATTCATGAAAAATTCAAGTATTTTAGAAAAATCACAAAAAATCACCCTAACCATTTTTCAATGTGTAGAATTCAAAAATGAAATAATTTTTTTGAAAATAATTTTCTAAATATTGTTAATTTAATTTTTAAATAAAATCACAATTTATTAAAAACAAACAATATTAAAAGTATAACTTGTTTTATAACACCTTGAAAAATTAATCAAGGTCCCATAAAATTATATTACAACCATAAGACAATAAAGTAACAATTTATGATTATATTTTATGAAAATACATTTCCATTTTAAATTATTAAATTAATCATAAAATTTTAAAGAAAATATTTATGACATACAGAAATACCAATACTTATACTATAATCATTTTTTCACTTTTAAGATTCTAAATTGTATTTATACATTCATGGGTGAAGTTTATAATTTTTGGCCAATTTTCTATTAATTACTATTCATTACTATTCATAAAATTATGTTATTATTCATAAGGGTATGTTACTATTCAAAAATTAAGTTTGTCTTATCAGACTCCAAATAACTTACTGATCACAACTGTAGATGACTGTTTTTCGAAATTCAAAACACAGAAGTGAAAATATTATGTTTAAAGGTCACATAGTACTTAGTAGTTCATTGTGTTGTAATTTCATGTGATTATATGACATAATTATAATAAGGGATTTTTCATTAATAAAACATTGGTTCATTACATTATTCCCCCCCTTAAAAATAATTGCGTCCTCATAATTTGTTTTTCGGACTCTAGAAAATTTATGATTTTTTATCTCTATAATTGGAAAAACTAAAACTGATAAACTTATATATTATACTAACAACGTATAATCTCAAAAGTTGTTTAGAATGTTCCAATGATACCAACTATAGAGACCCTAGCCTTTTACATATAACATTACATGATTTTAAGCATAATTATACATTAGAGTACAAGCCAATGATCATAAATTCTAGTGTCTTGGAAGACTAGGTACATAAAACTGAAAACATGGAACTAAAAAAACACTTCTTTATTTAATATTCATAAAGATATCCTAACTTCCTTTAATCTCTTACATATGCATAGGGTACCTTGGGGATCGCATGAATGAAGGGATGAGCTAAAATCCCAATAAGGAAATAAACATAAGAATATGGCTTTAGCACAAGGGTTAGAGATAATGACATAATGATATAAAATGGCATATATAATCATTACATATAAAAATGGGATCATACAATCATGAATTCATAGTAATGTGGCAGAAACATAAATCATGAATTTAGAATGAGTCAAAGCTCATTCCACATAGAGGAGGACAAGTCAAGGTTAACCGCCAAGACTGTTGCATATGGTAGCATGAGTCATGGCTAACTGCCAAGACTATTGCACATAACATCTCATGAGACTAAACTTTACCCAATGAATTAAAGCGCTATCTAGGAGCACCCTATTAACATGTCCATTAATATGCTTTATACATAAATAATCATACATAATCAATCATACATAACATAAGGGAATCCATGGAGAGAAATGGGTATCACATTCCTGTCATAAAGCATAATGAATGGGCGTATCATAAAAGTGTCCATGAGAGAAAGAAATTAAAACATAAATGGAAATTAATAAGGTAAAATAGGTATATATAATGGTAAGTTATGTAAAACAAAAGTGACAACATGTAAGAAGATTATTTAGGAAATTATTTGCATTAAAACATTTTAGTACGGTTTTAAGGAAAATATTAAAGAGCATTTAAAATCGAAAAGGGAATAATATCCCTGGAAGTGAATGAGGTATGGATATTGAAACATGGGTTTGGATAATATAAAAATAATGTATAATTTTTACTTAAAAATAAAATACAACTTCATTTGGATAAAAAGAAATATAGAGCAACCTGAAGGAATAAAGGCGGTTCAGGTAGAATTCCTTACAGAATATTGGCATGGTATCAGGTGTACTTGGGAGGTCTGAATGAGAGAGAAAGGGTTTTATCTTCTTTTATAAATCATTATGTCAGTATGATAAAGGTGATAAATCATACCCCAACATTAGGAATTATACGTAAAAGGGCATAACATAGAGGACATTCTTGATTAAAAGTGAATTAGAGAGGATCCCTTACCTTAAGTTTGATGGTGTTCTCCACTTGATATTAATGACCTGAATAATAAAATTAGGTTAATTAATTAATAATTAAAGATACTATTCTATATTTAAGTGATTTTTTACAACTTTTTTTATTTCATTCATAACCTTTTTGATTGGTTATGAGGTTCAATTTTATTGTTCGAGTCTATTTGTTTCCTTGGTTTTAATGATCGGTTCACTTATATTCATGTTCAGAGAATCATGTAAAATTGGGATGGTTGTCCAGAGTTAGAGTTATATTACATTATTTAACATACATAAGTTTACATGGTTTTAAATTTCATTTAGTTAATTGGAGTGAAAATTAATAATTATGTAAAACTTTAGTGATAACCCTTTGGGTTAATTTGTGGTTTTTTGGCCACAAGGAACTTGTTTTGTTTTATAAATCCAAACCATATGTACAAAAGGATTCCAGAACCATAGATGAGACATAATACATATATTAAGGCCAGGTTAAACCATGAATATGGTTTCATGACCATAATTGAAGACAGTTATGAAAATTTAAAACCCATCGTCCTTGAATGTGGTAAATTAGCACATCTCGGATAATGTTTTTATTTTTAGTATAAAAGAAAGGGAAAGGAGAGATTATGAAGAATTATTCTTTTATCATGAAAAAATTCCAGTACATGTAAGGTTATGGATTCATAACAACATTTTTATGAAAGGAGTTGAGGAAAGAAAAATAAAAGAGATGAACTTGAAAACAAAAGAAAAGTTGAGAGATCCCTTATGAAAATTCGGTAGCCTAACGACGTCGCTTAAAATTTCATAAAATATTTTGATTAGAGAAAAAAGGGGTATCTAAAAATTATTACATAATATGGACAGTAAGGGGGATATGAAATGATATATCCTAACATAATACAATTGAAAATTAAAAAGAATAACATAAAATGAAAGCTTGAAAAAGAGAAGGGAGGTAGATTCCCTTACCTTGTAGAGTAACTCCAAAAACTTGAAGGTTGGGACCTTGGGGGATTGAGGAAACCTCGGGAGGACTCCTAGGGAGGTAAAACTACCAGATCTTATAGGATTATGTATTTGGAATTAAATAAAATTAAGGAAAAGTGGATATTTATAGTAAAAGATAGAGTTTTTTTTATTAATTTCAAAGGACACCACATTAGTGATTTTGCAAAACTAGGGGCTGCCCAAGATATTTTCTCATGGTATTAGCCACTAAGGAAACCTCATATCATATTTTATTTTACACAAGTCAACCATCATTTTATATTAATTATTACATCATTATGATGTTATTAAACATATCGAAAACTCAAAATGTATTTTTATTATTCAGAAAAAAATCAAGTATTTTAGAAAAATCCCAAAAATTCACCCTAATCATTTTTCGACGTATATAATTAAAAAATGAAATACATTTTTTGAAAATAATTTTCTAAATATTTTTAATTTAATTTTTAAATAAAATCACAATTTATTAAAAAAACAATATTAAAACTACAACTTGTTTTTATAACACTTTGAAAAATTAATAAAGGTCCCATAAAATTATCTTATAACCATAAGAAAATAAAGTAAAAATTTATGATTAAATTTTATGAAAACAAATTTCCATTTTAAGTTATCAAATTAATCATAAAATTTTAAATAAAACATTTATGACATACAGAAATACCAATACTTATACTATGATCTTTTTTTTCACTTTCAAGATGTCTAAATTGTATTTACACATTCATGGGTTAAGTTCATATTTTTTGACCGATTTTCTATTCATTATTATTAATTACTTTTCATAAAAGTATGTTACTATTTATAAGGGCGTGTTACTATTCCAAAATTAAGTTTGTCTTATCAGACTCCAAATAACTTACTGATCACAATTGTAGATGAACATTTTTCGAAATTAAAAAACACATAGTAGTTCATTATGTTGTAATTTCATGTGGTTATATGACATAATTATAATAAGGGATTTTCCATTGATAAAACATTAGGTTGTTACATCATTTTCCCCCTTAAAAATAATCTCATCCTCACAATTTGTTTTTCAGACTCTAGAAAAATTATGAATTTTTATCTTTAGAATTGGAAAAACTAAGATTGATAAACTTAGATACTATACTGAAGACATATAATCTCCAAAGCTGTTTATACTGTTACTATGATACCAACTATACCAACCTAGCCTTTTACATATAACATTTCATGATTTTAATCATAATTATACATCAGAGTACAAGCCAAGGATCGTAAAGTCTAGCATCTTGGAAGACTAGGTACACAAAAGTGAAAAACTGGAACTAAAAAAGAACTTATTTATTTAATATTCATAAATATATCCTAACTTCCTTTGAGCCCTTACATCTGTGTAGGGTACCCTAGGGATCACATGAACGAAGGGATGAACTAAATCCTAGTAAGGAAACAAACATAAGAATATGGATTTAGAATAAGGGTTAGAGATCCTGACATAATGATATAAAATGGCATACATAATCATAACATATAAACATGGGATCATACAATCATGAATTCATAGTAATGTGGAAGCAACATAAATCATTAATTTAACATGATTCAAGGCCTTTTTCACATAGAGAAGGACAAGTCAAGGTTAACCACCAAGACTGTTGCATATGGTAGCACGAGTCATTGCTAACCGCCAAGACTGTTGCACATAACGTCTCACGAGACTAAACTTTACCCAATGCATTGGATCACTATCTGGGAACACCCATATTAACATGTTCATGAATATACTTACCACATAAATAACCATACATAATCAATCATACATAACATAAGGGAACCCATTGAGAGAAATGGGTATCACATTCATGTCATAAAGCATAATGAATGGGCGCATCATAAAAGTGTCCATGAGAGAAAGGAATTAAAATATACATGGAAATTAATAAGGTAAAATAGGAATATATCATGGTAATTTATTTCAAACAGAAGCGACAACATGTAACAAAATTGTTTAGGAAATTCTTAGCATTAAAACATTTTAGTGCGGTTTTAAGGAAAATATTAAAGAGAATTTAAAATCGAAAAGAGAATAATATTCCCAAAAGTGAATGAGGTATGGATCTTGAAACATGATTTTGGATCATATAAAAATAATGTAGAAGTTTTACATAAAAATAAAAGACAACTTCATTTGGGTAAAAAGGAAGATAGAGAAACCTGAAGGAATAAATGCGGTTCTGGTAGAATCCCTTATGGAATATCGGCATGGTATCAAGTGTACTTAGGAGGTCTTAATGAGAGATAAAGGGATTTCTCATATTTTATACATCATTAGGGAAGTATGAGGAAGGTGATAAATCATACCCCAATATTAGGAATTATACGTAAAAGGGCATAACATAGAGGACATTCTTGATTAAAAGTGAATTAGAGAGGATCCCTTACCTTAAGTCCGATGGTGTTCTACACTTGGTATTAATGACCTGAATAATCAAATTAGGTTAATTAATTAATAATTAAATAAACTATTCTATATTTAAGTGATTTATTATAACTTTTTTGAGTTCATTCATAACCTTTTTGACTGGTTACGAGGTTCAATTTCATTGTTCGGGTGTGTTTGTTTCCTTGGTTTTAAGGATCAGTTCACTTATATTCATGTTCGGAGAATCATGTAAAATGGGAATGGTTGTCTATAATTGTAGTTATATTCCACTATTGAACATCCATAAGTTTACATGGTTGTAAATTTCATTTATTTACTTGGAGTGAATATTAATCATTATGTAAAACTTTAGTGATAACCTTTGGGTTAATTGGCCGTTTTTTTGCCACAAGGAACATGTTTTGTTTTATAAATAAAAACCATGTGTACAAAAGTATTATAGAACCATATATGATAAAAAATAAATATATTAAGTTTTGGTTCAACCATGAAAGTGGTTTCATGACTATAATTGGAGACGGTTATGGAAATTGAAAACCCATCACCCTTGAATGTGGTAAATGAGCACATCTCGGATGATGTTTTTATTTTTAGTATAAAAGAAAGGGAATGGAGAGATGATAAAGAATTATTACTTTATCATGAAAACATTACAGTACATGTAAGGTGATGGATTAATCACAAAATTTGGATTAAAGGAGGTGAGGAAAGGAAAATAAAATATATGAACTCGAAAATAAAAGAAAAGTTGAGAGATCCCTTGTGAAAATTCGGCAGCCTAACGACGTCGCTTAAAATTTTATAAAATATTTTAATGAGATAAAAAAGGGGTATCTCATCATTATTACATAATATGGACAGTAAGGGGGATATTAAATGATATATATCAACCTAATCCAATTGAAAATTAAAAAGAATAACATAAAATGAAAGCTTGAAAAAGAGAAGGGAGGTAGATTCCCTTACCTTGTAGAGCAACTCCTAAAACTTGAAGGTTGGGACCTTGGAGGTTTGAGGACACCTTGGGAGGACTCTTAGGGAGGTAAAAATACCAAATCTTCTAGGATGATGGATTTGTAATGAAATAAAATGAAGGAAAGAGTGGGTATTTATCGTAAAAGAGAGAGAGTTTTTTCTTAATTTCAAAGGACACCACATTATTGGTTTTTGAAAAACCTTTGGCTTGACCAATGTATTTTCCCATGGTATTAGCCACTTGGGACACCTCATATAATATTTTCTGTACACAAGTCTACCAGCATTTTATATTAATTATTACATCATTATGATGTCATTAAACATATCGAACACTCAAAACTATATTTTTACTATTCAGGAAAAATTCAAGTATTTTAGAAAAATCCCAAAAATTCACCCTAACCATTTTTCGATGTGTAGAATTAAAAAATGAAATCAATTTTTTGAAATAATTTTCTAAATATTTTTAATTTAATTTTTAAATAAAATAATAATTTATTAAAAAAACAACATTAAAACTATAACTTGTTTTATAACACCTTGAAAAATTAATCAAGGTCCCATAAAATCATCTTATAACCATAAGACAATAAAGTAATAATTTATGATTAAATTTTATGAAAATAAATTTCCATTTTTAAATTATTAAATTAATCATAAAATTGTAAATAAAATATTTATGACACACAACAATACCAATACTTATACTATGATCATTTTTTCACTTTTAAGATGTCTAAATTGTATTTATACATTCACGGGTGAAGTTTATATTTTTTGGATTTTTTTCTATTAATTTATATTCATTAATATTCATAAAATTATGTTACTATTCATAATGGTATGTTACTATTCAAAAATTAACTTCGTCTTATCAGACTCCAAATAAATTACTAATCACAATTGTAGATGACCGTTTTTTGAAATTCAAAATACAAAAGTGAAAATGTTATATTTAAAGGTCACATTGTACTTAATATTTTATTGTGTTGTAATTTCATGTGATTATATGAAATAATTATAAGAAGGTATTTTCCATTGATAAAACATTGGGTCGTTACATTATTCCCTCCTTAAAAAAATTGCGTTCTCACAATTCGTTTTTCAGACACATGATTTTTTTTGAATTTTTATCTCTAGAATTGGAAAAACTAAGACTAATAAACTTATATACTATACTGACGACATTTAATCTCAAAAGTTATTTAAATTGTTCCTATGATACCAACTATAGAGACCCTAGCATTTTACATATAACATTAAATGATTTTAAGTATAATTATACATTAGAGTACAAGTCAAGGATCATAAAGTCTAGTGTATTGGAAGACTAGGTACATAAAACTGAAAACATGGAACTAAAAAAACACTTCTTTATTTGATATTCATAAATATCTCCTAGCTTTATTTTATCCCTTACATCTCCATAGGGTACCCTAGGGATCACATGATTTAAGGGATGAGCTAAAATCCCAGTAAGGAAATAAACATAAGAATATGGATTTAGCACAAGGGTTAGAGATCATGACATAATGATATAAAATGACATATAGAATCATAACATATAAACACGAGATCATAAAATCATTAACTCATAGTAATTTGGAAGCAACATAAATCATGACTTTAGCATGAGTCAAGGCCCATTGCACATAGAAGAAGACAAGTCAAGGTTAACCACCAAGACCGTTGCATATGGTAGCACGAGTCATGGCTAACCCCCAAGACTATTGCACATAACATCACATGAGACATAACTTTACCCAATGCATTGGAGAACTATCTGGGAACACCCATCTTAACATGTTATTGAATATTCTTTCCACATAAATAATCATACATCATCAATCATACATAACATAAGGGAACCCATGGAGAGAAATGGGTATCACATTCATGTCATAAAGCATAATGAATGGGCGTATCATAAAAGTGTCCATGAGAGAAAGAAATTAAAAATTACATGGAAATTAATAAGGTAAAATAGGCATATATAATGGTAAGTTATTTCAAATATAAGTTACAATATGTAAGAAGATTATTTAGGAAATTCTTAGCATTAAAACATTTTAGTGCGGTTTTAAGGAAAATATTAAAGAGCATTTAAAAGCGAAAAAGGGAATAACATACCCAAAAGTGAATGAGGTATGGATCTTGAAACATGAGTTCAGAGAATATAAAAATAATTTATAAGTTGTATATAAAAATAAAAGACAACTTCATTTGGGTAAATAGAAAGATAGAGAAACCTGAAGGAATAAAGGCGGTTCGGGTAGAATCTCTTGTGGAATATCAACATGCTATTGAGTGTACTTATGAGGTATTAATGAGAGAGAAAGGGATTTATAATATTTTATAAATCATGAGGAAAGTATGAGAAAGGTGAGAAATCATACCCCAAAATTAGGATTTATACGTAAAAGGGCATAACACAAAGGACATTCTTGATTAAATGTGAATTAGAGAGGATCCCTTACCTTAAGCCCGACAGTGTTCTCTACTTGATATTAATGACCCGAATAATCAAATTAGGTTGATTAATTAATAATTTTGTAACCTATTATATATTTAAGTGATTTATTATAAATTTTTTAATTTCATTCATAACCTTTTTGATTGGTTATAAGGTTCAATTGCATTTTTCGGGTCTATTTGTTTCCTTGGTTTTAATGATCGGTTCACTTATATTCATGTTCGTAGAATCATGTAAAATGGGAATGGTTGTCCAGAACTGGATTTATATTCCACTATTGAACATCCATAAGTTTTCATGGTTTTAAATTTCATTTAGTTACTTGGAGTGAATATTAATCATTATGTAAAACTTTAGTGATAACCTTTGGGTTAATTGGTAGTTTTTTGGCCACAAGGAACATGTTTTGTTTTATAAATAAAAACCATGTGTACAAAAGTATTATAGAACCTTATATGAGACATAATACATATATTAAGGTCTGGTTAAACCATTAAAATGGTTTCATGACCATAATTGAATACGGTTACGGAAATTGAAAACCCATCATCCTTGAATGTGGTAAATGAGCACATCTCGGGTGATGTTTTTATTTTTAGTATAAAAGAAAGGGAAATGAGAGATGATGAATAATTGTTCCTTTATCATGAAAAAATTCCATTAAATTTAAGGTTCTGTAGTAATCACAACATTTTGATTAAAGGAGTTGAGTAAAGAAAAATAAAAGAGATGAACTTGAAAATAAAAGAAAAGTCTAGAGACCCGTTATGAAAATTAGGTAGCCTAACGTCGTCGCTTAAAATTTTATAAAATATTTTGATGAGAGAAAAAAGGGTCTCTCATCATTCTTACATAATATGGATAGTAAATGGGATATTAAATGATATATCCCAACATAATCCAATTGAAAATTAGAAAGAATAACATAAAATGAAATCTTGAAAAAAAGAAGGGAGGTAGATTCCCTTACCTTGTGGAGTAACTCCTAAAACTTGAACGTTGGGACCTTGGGGGCTTGAGGATACCTTGTGAAAACTAACAGGGAGGTAAAACTACTAGATATTCTAGGATTATGAATTTTTAATGAAATAAAATGAAGGAAATAGTGGGTATTTATAGTAAAAGAGAGAGAGTTTTTTATTAATTTCAAAGGACACCACATTAGTGGTTTTTGCAAAACCATGGGATTGACCAAGGTATTTTCCCATGGTATTATCCACTTGGGAAAACTAATATCATATTTTACTTCACACAAGTATACCATAATTTTATATTAATTATTACATCATTATGATGTCATGAAACATACCGAAAACTCAAAACTATATTTTTACTATTCACGAAAAATTCAAGTATTTTAGAAAAATCCCAAAAATTCACCCTAAGAATTTTTTGACGTGTAAAATTAAGAAATGAAATCAATTTTTTGAGAATAATTTTCTAAATTTTTTTAATTTATTTTTTTAATAAAATAATAATTTATTCAAAGAAACAACATTAAAACTATAACTTATTTTATAACACCGTGAAAAATTAATCAAGGTCCCATAAAATTATCTTATAACCATAAGAAAATAAAGTAACTATTTATGATTATATTTTATAAAAATAAATTTCCATTTTAAATTATTAAATTAATTATAAAATTGTAAATAAAATATTTATGACATACAAAAATACCAATACTTATACTATGATCATTTTTTCACTTTTAAGATATCTAAATTGTATTTATACATTCACGGGTGAAGTTTATATTTTTTGGCCTATTTTCTATTAATTACTATTCATTACTATTCATAAAAGTATTTTGCAATTCATAAGTGTATGTTGCTATTCAAAAATTAAGTTTGTCTTATCAGACTCCAAATAAATTACTGATCACAATTGTAGATGACCATTTTTCAAAATTTAAAACACAGAAGTGGCAATATTATGTTTAAAGGTCACATAGTACTTATTAGTTCATTATGTTGTAATTTCATGTGGTTATATGACATAATTATAAAAAGATATTTCCCATTGATAAAACATTAGGTCGTTACATTATTCCCCCTTAAAAATAATTGCATTCTCACAATTTGTTTTTCAAACTCTAGAAAAATTATGAATTTTTATCTTTAGAATTGAAAAAACTAAGACTGATAAACTTATATACTATACTGACGACATCTAATCTCCAAAGTTTTTTAGAATGTTCCTATGATACCAACTATAGCATACTATCCTTTTATATATAACATTACATGATTTTATGCATAATTATACATCAGAGTACAAGCCAAGGAATGTAAAGTCTAGTGTCTTGTAAGACTAGGTACATAAAACTAAAAACATAGAACTAAATAAACACTTATTTATTTAATCTTAATAAAGAGATTATAACTTCCTTTGAGCCCTTACATCTACTTAGGGTACCCTGGGGATCACATGAACTAAGGGATCAACTAAAATCCCAGTAAGGAAATAAACAGAAGAATATGGCTTTAATACAAGGGTTAGAGATCATAACATAATGATATAAAATGGAATATAGAATCATAACATATAAACATGGGATCATAAAATAATGAATTCATAGTATTGTTTCAGAAATATAAATCATGACTTTAGCATGAGTCAAGGCTCATTACACATAGAGGAGCACATGTCAAGGTTAACCACCAAGACCGTTGCACATGGTAGCACGAGTCATGGCAAACTACCAAAACTGTTGCACATAAAGTCTCATGAGACTAATATTTACCCAATTAATTGAATAAATATTTGGGATAACCCATTTTAACATGTACATTAATATAATTTCCACATAAATAATCATACATCATCAATCATACATAACATAAGGGAACCCATGGAGAAAAATGGGTATCACATTCGTGCCATAAAGCATAATGAATGGTCGTATCATAAAATTTTCCATGATAGAAAGGAATTAAAACATACATGTACATTAATAAGGTAAAATAGGAATATATCATGGTAAGTTATTTCAAATATAAGTGATAACATGCAATAAGGTTATTTAGGAAATTCTTAGTATTAAAACATTTTAGTGCGGTTTTAAGGAAAATATTAAAGTGAATTTAAAACAAAAAAGGTAATAATATTTTATATAAAACCAAAATTAAGACAAGAAGGTTTTCATAATAAAAATAATGATTTTATTAAAACAATGGCGGCTTAAAACATGTAACACCCCGAATATTTTAAAACCTTATAAATAACAAATGTGTGTTTAATGCCATTAAATTTTTATCCTTTTAACCAAACAGAATATAAAAGATAAAACAAAGAACTTTTTATTTAAGAACTTAACACCGAAGTGTCTTAAAAAATTATGAGTTTACAAGGAAATATCACTAACCATAAATTCCAAATAAAAACCCTAGTAAGATCACTGGAAGGCTGCCCAAGATAAAAACAATCCCAACATCATAATATGGATCATTAGGACCCATCATGAGCATCAGAATAGCTAGTGCCACCGCAGCTATGCTGATTACCAGTGGGATGATGAGAACCATTCTCCTCCCTAAGAAACTAAGACACCCCAAGTCTTGGTTTTATAGGGCACCTATTCGACCGTTACCTCTTGTAGCCGTTGGAATCTCAACAGATATAATTATAGCCGGTGGAGTCTTTAAATTTAATAACGGTTGGGTTTTAAAGTAATGAAGTTTATATTATTTATGAAAAACTTGGTTTTTATAATGCTTTTATAATTTTATTTTATGTTTTGAAATTATGTCTTTAAATGTCATATTTTTCAAATAAAAGAATACTTTTATGAACCTAGTTGTTTTCACAAACCATAATGTTTATTTATATTGTTCAAAACCTAGTAATTTAAAATATACTTTAAATAATATAAAGGTTATAACTCCTAAAGAGGGTATTTTATAAGTATGGAACCAACATACCTTTAATAAGTATTATGAAAATTTATTTTTGATACCCTAATGTTATATTTTTAACTAAATGAAACTATGTTTTCAACCTAGAAGTATTTTATACTATGAATCCTAGTTTTATAAAACCATTACACTTTTGAATAGTTTAATAGGAATAAATTCAATTGTTAATGTTTTCATGAATTATTTTAACTTGTGTTTATAGATACTCACTGTTTTAAATAACATATATGTTTAAATAGATGTACATATTGTTTTCAAATGTAAATTTTTATCTAAATTTTTAAAAAAAATATATATATATAAGGGAACCAGCCAACCGAGGGCAGCCTTGAGGCCAAGACCTCAAGGTCAAGGCTAGTCCCCTACACACAAGGTGGTGACCAGGGGTGTCTCGGGGTCTCGAGTGCATGCTTAGAGGAGAGCCCGAGCCCGAGCATAGCTCGCGCCAGGTACCAACACGCACGCATAGGCCCGTGTCTAAGGCCCGTGGTGCACTGGGTGTAAAGTTGGGCCAAAGCCCACAAGGGGGCCCATGTATAAGGCCCTGTGGTGTGTGTACGTGTGTTATTTCCATGAAGCAGGAGCATTGAGGATTATAAGTCGCGCCCAAAGCTCGGTTCGTTTCGATGTGGGAACCGTTTTGTTCGGCCAAAACGAGATCTTGGTCGTTGGATCTCTCAACGCGCGATCTCGGCTGTTGAAACCGATCCCGGGTTCAACCCTCAATCGACCGTGGTATATCACCGCGTTTTTGGGAACCGTTCAATCCTACATGATCTAATCATGGTCGTCCGAAGTTTTTAAACCGCCGCTTTTTTTCTAAGCTGTCCGATCAGATTCAGACTCAATCCAAGCCGTCCAACCATTTTTATAACCCACAAGCGTTCCCCAACCGTTAGTTGAAGATCGGCCCAATCTGGGCCGTCCGTTCTCTTTCGGATTTATTCCTCCCGCATCTTTTTCTTCCTCCATGGTGCAGTTATCTTCTTCGCGACATGTCCTAGACCAGTGGCCTACTCCCCCTTTTTTTCCCCGTTTTTCTTCACTTCTTTAACCACCAGACCCTCCACTTTCACTCGGTTTCCACAACGGTCTCTTTCCCGACTCTTTTTTTTAAACAAGTGTCCTCGGAACCCATTCTTATTACATTAAAATAATCTTTATAGGAATGGTTTATATAAACACCCAAGGCGTTTGAAGAACCCCAGTTCTTTACACTCAAGTCTTCAGCGACCCTCCATGAATCCTCCGGTTTAATTTCCAGCATCTCCCGAGCCTTCTTCCTCCTTTGTTTAAGTAAGGGTTTACTTTAAACATTATGTTTTACAAAACCTATAACATGTAGTTCTGTATATACGGTTTTGTAAATATATATATATATATATGTATGTATCAATCTGTTTGGTATTAAATGTTTTAAATGAAGATTATAGAAGTTTTTTCTGTGTAAGGGGATATATCGACCTTCCTCTTTGATGCAAAACCCGATATACACACATGGTGTATAATCGGTTATATATTATGGATATATATATATATATATATGTATGTATGTATATATACATATATATTTTCAGTATAAGCATCAATCCTCCTCCTCTTCCTCAAGCTAATGTAAGGGCGATTTCATTTTTTTTCCTTTTGCATACAAATGAGTTTTCATATATTTATATAAATAAATACGGTTTTGATATGTATATATATGTATATGAACACTTTAAACAGTTTTAGAACCCTAACCTCCTCTGATGCCTCCTATTTGAGGTTAGCACACTCTGGTAAAGGTGTTTTGTTATATCTCCTCATGCGAACGGTTTCCAAATAATGCAGTATGTTATACAAAGGTTTATAAACTCATAAAGCGTGTTTTAAATTTATATGTAAATCCATATTTTATTTTATATAAGTCATTATATATATATATATATATATATATATTTTTCCAATGCATTCGATTATGATCTCCAATACATGAATACTAACCCTTAAGTAATATTTCATATGCAAACTATGTCTTTGGTTAAGTGTAATTATGTCATAGTTTAAAACCGTTGATTTTATATATTTATGCATTTATTGTCACATTTATATTAAGTCATCATATGGTTTTGGTTTTCAATTAAATGAATAGTGGTTAGAGATTTTCATAACTCAAGTAATTTTTAATGAACCTTGTTTATAGTGTGTAAAAACCCATATACACACTTGGTGTATATATGGTCATGTAAATATGTATTTATAAGTCTAATTTCCAAAACCCTATTTTTAAGTACAATTATTAGGACTTAGTTGATGTTTTGATGCATGTAAGATTTTAATGCTTGCCAAGCCGATGTGTATTTTGTTTATGAGTATACACTAATGAACTTTTTTAAATAAAGTATTCATTCTAACAAATACCCTTGATGTAGTTTATGATGTAAAAGAATGTACTCTGGCTTGATTTAAGTTTATGTTGGAGGACTAAGAATTTATGTTATCATGTCGTAACCATTTATTATTTTATGATAACCTGCCGTGATGAATGTTAGTGGTCAATATGGTTATGGTTTAATTGCAAGTTCAATGACGTGTTTATCACAATAATCAATGTCTAGTATCTTCTTTACGAGTTTCATTTTCATGTAGAGGAATTTTAAAGAATTATCATTTAGCACCTCCTGTGGCAAACCCTTCCATTTAACGTGTTGTAGTAATTATCATGTGGGCATATAATGTTTACTAAACCATGTATGCTATCAATTAATTATTCCATATTTGTAATTCTATCTGTCATATCATGTATGCATTACTCATTTTATTTATTATTGTACATAATGCATGCATATGACATATCATGGTAATGAACTAATAACTAAATTACCCAAAGTGGTACGGGACACCTTGGGTAATGAGAAATGAAAATGAATTAAATATTCAAAGTGGTATGGGACACCTTGAATATTAGACCACATTGACATATGAGGAATGCATTGGACTGCTGTGTTGGGGTCCGGTTAAAAGAAAGCCCTCCAGGTTAGGGACTGGTAAAAGTAAGCCCTCCGGGTTGGAGACCGATAAAAGTAAGCTCCTCGATGCATCGATAGTTCTCTTGAGACAATCAGTAGGCGACAAACCCATTTGATTTTGTTTCCGACTATCAGCTTGGGTTTCTACCCACAGGTCATGGCACGAGGCCTTGGCACAGTCATCATGAGTCCAACAATTCAGCATTTCTTTATTATGTTTTAATATATGACCAACCAAGTGATTATTTCGACTAGAGGAATATCCTTGGTTATAGAACCATTACCTATGAGTATGAAATTAAAGTATGCATGGCATATGATGAGACAATGATAATGCACGATCAGATTACCTTTCCAAAATTTTTAATGCAAATGTTAGCATTACATTTATCATGTTATAATGCGCATTTGTATAATTTGTAGTGAAATTGTTTATGCACAACTCTGATAATGTTCATGCTCAGTCGTTTTTGCATACCTTTCATGTTATGATTATTTTACTTAGTAGAATTCGTGTACTTTTATAAAAACATGCTTACTTTGTTCATCTAGTACCATTCATTTAAATGTTCAACTGCTTGTGTATGAAAAGTTTTAATTATTTAATGTCAACCTTTGAAATGTCATGATGTTTTCCTTTAAGGATTATTTTAAGTATAATTATTTTCAAAGGTAGTATTCAAATGATGTATTAAGTAATTTTAAAACCCCTTACTGAGTATTTAAATGCTCACCCTACGTTTTTAATGAAAAATTTTCAGGTATCAGTCATGTCTTTGATAAGGTTTCAGAACGTAACTGGTTTTCCCAGAACCTGAACCTCACAATCCTCTGTAGCGTGGGACATGATGTGTTTATATAAATGTATTGTAATGTAATGTAATAAATTCTAGAACATCATGTCTCATGGGAACCAGCTCCGGGCACTCGTGGGCTGGGTCCTTATAAAAAAATGGTAGAGTGCACTTGAAATTGGGTAAAAATTTGGGAAGTTCCCTTAAAACGAGTTTGCTTATTGGGAAGCATCGAGGAGGGAAACAATTAAAAGCGTGTATATCCCCGAAAGTGAATGAGGTATGGATATTGAAACATGATTTTGGAGAATATAAACAGAATGTAGATGTTTTACATAAAATTAAAAGACAAATTCATTTGGGTAAAAAGAAAGATAGAGCAACCTGAAGGAATAAAGGCGGTTCAGGTAGAATCTCTTAAGAAATATCGACATGGTATCAGGTGTAATTAAAAGGTATTAATGAGAGAGAAAGAGATTTATTATATTTTATAAATCATTAGGGAAGTATGATTAAGGTGATAAATCATACCCCAACATTAGTAATTATACATAAAATGTCATAACAAAGAGGACATTCTTAATTAAAAGTGAATTAGAGAGGATCCCTTACCTTAAGTCCGATGGTGTTCTCCACTTGATATTAATGACATGAATAATAAAATTTGGTTTATTAATTAATAATTAAAGAACCTATTATATTTAATTGATTTATTACTACTTTTTTGAGTTCATTCATAACCTTTTTGATTGGTTATGAGGTTCAATTTCATTGTTCGGGTCTGTTTGTTTCCTTGGTTTTAATGATTGGTTCACTTATATTCATATTCAGAGAATAATGTAAAATGGGGATGGTTGTCTAGAATTGGAGTTATATTATATTATTGAACATACATAAGGTTACATGGTTGTAAATTTCATTTTATTACTTGGAGTGATGATTAATCATTATGTAAAGCTTTAGTGATAACCCTTTGGGTTAATTGACGGTTTTTTGGCCACAAGGAACATGTTTTGTTTTATAAATCAAAACCATGTGTACAAAAGGATTACAAAACCATATATGAGACATAATACATATATTAAGGTCTGGTCAAAAATTAAAATGGTTTCATGACTATAATTTAATACGGTTATAGAAATTAAAAACCCATCGTCCTTGAATGTGGTAAATTAGCAAATCTCGGATGATGTTTTTATTTTTAGTATAAAAGAAAAAGGAAAGAGAGATGATGGAGAATTATTACTTTATCATGAAAAAATTCCAGTACATGTAAGGTTCTGTAGTCATCACAACATTGGGATGAAATGAGGTGAGGAAATAAAAATAAAAGAGATGAACTTGAAAATAAAAGAAAAGTTGCGAGATCCCTTATGAAAATTTGGCAGCCTAACGACGTCGCTTAAAATTTCATAAAATATTTTGATGAGAGAAAAAAGGGGTCTATAATAATTATTAAATAATATATAAAGTAATGGGGATATTAAATGATATATCCCAACATAATCCAATTGATAATTAAAAATAATAACATAAAATGAAAGCTTGAAAAAAGAGAAGGGAGGTAGATTCCCTTACCTTGTGGAGTAACTCCTAAAATTTGAAGGTTGGGATCTTGGGGGATTGAGGAAACCTTGGGAGTACTCTTAGGGAGGTAAAACTTCTAGATATTCGAGGATGATGGATTTGGAATGAAATAAAATGAAGTAAATAGTGGTTATTTATAGTAAAAGAGAGATAGTTTTTTATTACTTTCAAAGGACACCTCATTAGTGGTTTTTGAAAAACCATGGGCTTTGCCAAAGTATTTGCCCATGGTATTCAACAATAGGGACAAATAATATCATATTTTACTATACAAAAGTAGACCATCATTTTATATTAATTATTACATCATTATGATGTCCTTAAACATACCAAAAACTCAAAACTGTATTTTTACTATTCATGAAAAATTCAAGTATTTTAGAAAAATACCAAAAAATCACCC
This sequence comes from Viscum album, assembly GCA_963277665.1. Lineage (NCBI taxonomy): Eukaryota > Viridiplantae > Streptophyta > Magnoliopsida > Santalales > Viscaceae > Viscum > Viscum album. The sequence goes on along the minus strand of OY728153.1, from coordinate 874,775,125 downwards.
TAACCATTTTTCAACATGTAGAATTCAAAAATGAAATCCATTTTTTGAAAATAAATTTCTAAATATTTTTAATTTAATTTTTAAATAAAATCATAATTTATTAAAAGCAACAACATTAAAACTATAACTTGTTTTATAACACCTTGAAAAATTAATCAAGGTCCCATAAAATTATCTTATAACCATAAAACAATAAAGTAGCAATTTTTTATTAGATTTTATGAAAATAAATTTTCATTTTAAATTATTAAATTAATCATAAAATTGTAAATAACATATTTATGACATAAAAAAATATCAATACTTATACTATGATCATTTTTTCACTTTTAAGATGTATAAATTGTATTTATACATTCATGGGTGAAGTTTATATTTTTAGCTGATTTTCTATTCATTACTATTCATTACTATTCATAAAAGTATGTTTCTATTCATAAGGTTATGTTACTATTCAAAAATTAAGTTTGTCTTATCAGACTCCAAATAACTTACTGATCATAATTGTAGATGACCATTTTTGGAAATTCAAAACACAAAAGTGAAAATATTATGTTTAAAGTTCATATAGTACTTAGTAGTTCATTGTGTTATAATTTTATGTGATTATATTACATAATCATAAGAAGGTATTTTCCATTGATAAAACATTGGGTCGTTATATTACTTATTTAGAGGTGGAACCAGAGGGTTGACCTGAAATTTTCTATATTAAGGGATGCCTTGTGCATAGGATAAGGTTTCTCTCAGCTACGACATTCCGAAATTGGATGAGGCATGTGATAGCTTCCTAGTGGATTTTAAGCACCAGGGAAGTTTGTGTTTATTTTATGCATGTGACGTTTTTTTAGTCATTTTAGTTCACACAAGCTAAATCACAAATTTAAATTAGACACATGTTGGTGGTGGCCTACTGAGACTCATTTTCATACCCTACATGGGACCTTCGGGACACGTGTAGACTTTTTGCTTTTGTATTTAGGTAAAGTCTCAGGTTCAGGAGCTCAATCTCAATAGCTGTTTGACATGGGATGAAAGGCAAGGGACCATTGGTTATTTTCTTAACTGGAGTTCTATTTTGTTTTCTTCTATATTAGCATGTTATTATATATGTATGTATTAAGGTAATCCATTGACGACCCTTCTACTTATTGATATGTATGAATTGATATGTATGCATGCTCTGTTTAGTAGCTACAAATGATATGATTGGATTTTTTATTTTATTCCATTGTAGTTATTAATTATGCTTCCACTATTTCTTGATATTGCCTGCACTTTTTCCTTGGGTGGGTTATTGGTCCAACATATGTTGTTCTTTCCTTTCTGCTGCTTATTATATATTTACTTGGACCATTATTTTATCATCACCTGAGGGTATAATATCCCCACTATCACCCCTTTACATCCTCGTTATCAGTCGATAACCTTTGGCATATGAGGAGGCGCGCCTAAGTCCAGTGGCACTCAGTCTGAAAGCACTATTCGGGTGGCTAATCTGGTCGAAACACTACAAATGGTATCAAAGAAGTTATTGACTGGGAATTAGTAGCAATGTTTGGCTAGCTACTAATGACATCACCTATTTTTATTTTCTGTCGGTCTTACTATTTGGGTTATGGTAGATTGGAGATTAGGATGTTGTCAAAACTGAGTTTATAACTTGTGTTTGGGTGTCTCCAACCCCATGCACGGGGGAAGGATCGTGTTGCTAGGGGTGGAAATTTTTGTTCTGTTTTGCTTGTTTTACAGTTGACATGATTTCCACCTTGAGTGGTACACTTGGAATGTGATTGTTATATGTTATGAATTGTGATAATTGGCTTGGTATAATAAGGACAGAGATATAGACCCCTGGCTTGGAATGGAAAGGGGTGTTTGTTATGCCTATTTATTCTTTTGATAGACACATAATAGGATTTTGATATGCATATGCATGTTACAGTGTTAAATTTCTAGTGTTATGTGATATATATATGTATGGGACTATCTCTTATAGAAGCAGGCATGGAAAATGACATGGGGTGATTTTGATCACCATGTTGGGTGATTTGGTCATTAGGTTTGAGGTGACATGGTTCGTCAGGATAGGCGGGGCCCAAGGCATATGTGATACTTGGATCTTATATGGGCGGGTAAGGAGACCATGAGGCCAGGATGTCTTGAGACATGGTTGAAATGGGGGAGAGTAAGGGTAGTGAGTTGACATTTCCTGTTATTACTTTCCCTATCTGTGATACTATATATATGTTATCTAGGTTGTTTGACCATGTAATGGTATTCAACAGGTTGTGTAACGACCCAAAATTTTATCAATGTAATTTATCCCTTCTTATAGTAATGTCATATAGTATAAATCACACAAAATCACTTATATACCATAATAAAAAATTTATAGATGAATAATTAATGAAATAATAAATATTTCTAGAAGTTAAGGAACCGATACTAATGAAATAGTTACTTGACCTTAGGAATAGTAATATGACCCTTATGAATAGTAAACCAGTCAAATGAATAGTAACATCACCAATGAAAGTATAAATAAAATTTAGGCATCTTATAGATGAAAGTATGATATAATTATATCATAGTTTAAGTAAGTATTTTTTTTAAATTATTATTTAAGTGTTGGTATTTTTGAAAGTCATAAATATTTAATTATAGTTTTATTATTAATTTAGTAATTTAATAGAAATTTTATTTCCATAAAATCTATCCATAAATTAATATTTTTATGTCTTATGGTTTTAATATAATTTTATGAGACCTTAAGTAATTTTTCAAAGTGTTATAAAATCAGTTATAATTTTTAAATCTGTATTTTCCAAGTAAATAATGATTTTAATTAAAAATTAAATTACTCATATTTAGAAAATTATTTTTATAAAATAGATTTTATTTTTTAATTCTACACATCAAAAAAGGTTGAGGTGAATTTTTGGTAATTTTCTGAAATACATGATTTTTTTGGTGAATAGTAAAATACAGTAATTTACGGTATATATACATTATAAGTTAAATACACTATTAATTGAGTCATAGCTGATGTAAGAATAATAATCTCGAAATAACCTTCATTATTTTAATATATTTAGTGCTAATTCTCAAAATATTCATAGTTTTGAGCTGAAATAATAAACTAATGTATATAATAATGAGAAAACACCTCTCTCCTCCACTATAAATAGCACCACTCACCAACTCTTTTCCTAACACCTATAAAGATTTGAGACTTGTAAAAATTATACCCAAAACTCTCTCTAATCCCCTTTTCTACGTATAGGAGCTCTTGGTCTCATCAAAAGACCAAAAACTTTTCCCTAAGGAGGTTCTCAAGGAGGATAAATCCAAGAGGTAAAATCTTCTTCCTTTTTATTTTAATTTCTTTTCAATTTCATTTATTTTCTTCTCTTCTCCTCACCTTATATTATCCAAATGACATGATAACTCCAGTATGTTTTATATACTAGAATTATATCTTGTTAATGTAATATTCATCATCAAACTCCTTTCTTTCTCTCTCTTTTATTCTAAAAATGAAATCGCCATCCGTGATGTGTCAAGTTACCGACATCATGGGAGATGCACTTTCATTTTCATTTAACACCTTAAAGGATGTTAATAAAACCATTATAATGTTTGAAAAATATTATAAAATTTATTTTAAAACTCTATTTATGTTCTATAACTAACATAGATACATAATACTAAATAATAAAACAAAACGAGTTTGTTGTGATCGAAAAACCACCAAAATTAACCTAAAACGACCATTATTAACTTTTATGTAATGATTCATCCACATATCATATAATTTTTTTATAAGATAATTTAAACTTCTTTAATATCATTAATAACATATAATAACAATTTTGTCTATTTACGCACATTTTACACGAACTTCCATTTATGTATGCAAGTGAACCGATCATGAAAACTAAGAAAACGAACACTCCCTAACGATGAAATTAAACTCTATAACTCATCTAAAAGTCTATAAATAAACTTAATAAAACCATAATTAATCCAATTTATCTATAAAAGGTTTTTTATTTATTAATTAATCAATCTAATGTGATTATACATGATATTAAAGGGTAGAAAGCGTTCAGACATAAGATAAGGGGAATTCTCGAACCCAACTCCATTTCCTTGGGTTTTTTCCTCTTTCACCACATTTTCAGTATGGATATTCCTTTATTGTTTCTTATATATAATTTATTTATCATTATTTTATCTTTTATGGGATATATATGTTACCAATTTGTTTTTATGGAAGATGAAAATATTTTTCCAAAAGAACTCTTCTTTCAAAAAATACACCTTTTACTTATCACGTGAATGTTTCTTCTTAAATCAAGATTGATACCAAGCATCTTATTACCTTTTTATCTTAGAAACTCCAAAGTTTATGAATTTATTCTTTATGAAATGGAACCCATTCATTTCCATGGGTTATTTTATGTACAAGGTTGATATACGTTCTATGTGACATGCATGATAATGTAAATGTTACGATGTGACGGGTGCACCCAAAATTATATAGCACAATATAAATGTTACGATGTGACTGGTGTACCTGAAATTATATATCACTCTAATTCATTGGGTAATGTGATTTATCTCATGATAAAAAGTGTAATATGCATGAACATGATGCTATATTTGTTCACAACTATGTGTGGTAGTTGACCACTAAGACATGATGTTTCATTTTTATGCATTGCCACATTGCAAGATTTTTCTTAGTGATTACTCCAATGATTATGATAATATGCCTATGTTATGATGATAATGATTATTCTCACCCATGTTTCGTGTCTCTTATTCATCCTCTTACTGTACTTTTAACTCACACCTTTTTGATGTATATCCTCAGGTGATTATTTGTACTAAGGAGAATGCGAAGACCAATAAGAAGCTAGAGAAGAAGAAATTAAATAAATTTTTATGTTTTATTTTGTAAATGTTATGTATGGTCTTAGTTTTCCTAAGACATTAAACCTTTTGATCTTGGTTGTGTAATGATTTTTTCTTTAAAATTATGTAATAGTTATGTAAGAAAAAGTAGGGTTGTTATAGTTGGTATCATAGCACAGTTTAGTTAATTTGGGAATTAGGATTATAGAACCTTAGTAAAAACCTTTAGTATGAGACTAAGTATAATTAAGCACCTAAGAAGCATTTTTAGAAAACTCTAAACATAGGTATCCCACAAGATATGTCGTTAGACTAAATTACACAAAGGAATGAGTTATTCATGACTTGTTGATTTATGTTTTGTTCTAACCTTTTATATTTTATAAAATGATGAGAACCAAGAGAAACCAGACCAAAAACCCATGTGAGGGACAATGAAACGATTTCCCTAATGACACCTGATGCCTTGGTATGTGGAGTTCACAATTTTATGGCGATGCTTACCCAAATGTCTTAGGTTATGAACAATAACCTAAATAATATGGAACACCCTCCTTTACCTAAGAGGGTGTAACTGGCTATCAATTCCTTTATGCGTCAACAACCACCAACATTTAGTGGATCTTCTGATTCAATAGTCACAGAATAGTGGGTCAAATCAATGGAGAAGATCTTTTTTGTGATTCACTATTCTAAGATGGAGAAGGTGACTTTGGTTGTTTATTGTCTAGATGGAGAGGCTGTCCAATGGTGGGAATTGATTAAGAACACCATGTCGAATGATGAAATTGAAGAGATAGAGTGGGAATACTTTAATATAATGTTTCTTAAGAAATTTTTCCCTTGAACTATTCATATAAAGATAGATAGAGAATTTATAGAGCTGAAGAAAAAGGAAGCTGAATCTGTCACAACCTGAGAAGAAAATTTCACAAGGATTACAAGGTAAGCTTCGGGTTTTGTTATCAACAATGAAAGAAAAAAATTGATAGACTATTTAGTGGTTTAAAACTAAACCTTCAAAAGGATCTAGAAATTAGAGACTTTGGGAGTTATGAAGAAGTTTTTCTATGTGCTCTCAAAGTGAAGATGAAGTTTGAAGAACGGTATCATGGCTATGGTGATAAGAAATGAAATATGGAATTTCAAGATGGAGGATATAATGAGAAAGGTGGAAAGAAAACTCAACCACCCATATGTTAAAAATGTGGGAAGAAACATCATGGGAACTTCCTTAAAGGGATGGATAAATGCTTAAAGTGTGGGAGAGAAGTCCACCAAGCTCATGAATGTAGAAAATACATGAGGAAGTAGGACAATGTGGTGGAGGAAATGAGAGAACCACCCATTATCCAATGATACACTTGTAGGGAGAGAGGGAACTATGCAAGCCAATGCACTAAACCTAGAGTACTTGATGGTAATCAACATCAGCAACCACCAATGACAAAAGATAAATTCAAGCCTTATGCCATCACTACTACTGAAGTGGGAAAGAAAATTAATTCGTACAAGGTACACTTCATGTTCACTCAATAATGGAAAAAGTCTTATTTGATTTTGGTTCTATGAATTCCTTTATATCTTGAAATCTTACTAGAACTATTAAATCAAATCCGCAAAACCTTGAAGTAAATATATTTGTAAAAACACCAAGTGGTGCAATCATTGAAACCCAAATGTTATACTATTCTCCTATTATCATATGTGAGAAGATCCTACCAGAAGATCTCATAATACTTCCCTTGGTGGAATTTGATTCTATAATAGGAATGCATTGGTTCTCTTTATATAGAGAACATATCAACTTTCAGAAAAAGGAAATAACTTTTCATATTTCGAAACACCCCATGCTTCTCTAAAAATGCAAGGAAGATCACGAATCACCTTTGTAAAATCCTCAAAAAGTGTGGGCGTTGATTCCTTGTAAATAAGAATACCTCACTCAAATGGATGAGTCAAAGGAAGATATCAACCTATGGGAAATGTCAATCATGAGGGAATACAATGATGTATTTCCTAAAGAGTTACCTGGACTTCCCCCAGATCGTGAGATAAAGTTCTCAATAGAACTCATACTCGGAGCTAATCCTATCTCAATGTGTCCCTATAGGATGAATCCTATTGAACTAGAGGAGTTAAAAAAGTAGCTATAATATCATTTGGAAAAGGGTTCATACATCCTAGTGCATCACCTTGGGGTGCACCGGTTCTCTTTTTCAAGAAGAAGGATGTATCAATGTGGTTGTGTATCTATTATCGAGAACTCAACAAGATCACTATAAAGAATAAGTATCCTCTTCCAAATATTTATGACTTGTTCAATAAGTTATTAGGGGATCAGTACTTCTCAAAGGTGGATCTCCATTCTAGATATCATCAGCTAAAGGTAAATAATAAAGATATTCATAAGACTGTCTTCCATATAAGTTATGGGAACTATGAGTTTATGGTGATACCCTTAGGACCTACTAATGCCCCTAAAATATTCATGGATTTGATGAATAGAGTATTTAGACATTACCTAGACAAATTTATGGTAGTGTTTATCAATGATATTCTCATATACTCCATGAGAAATGAGGAACATGAAGAATATCTAAGGCTTGTGTTAGTGACATTAAGGAAGTATAAGTTTTACACTAAGTTTAGAAACCATGAATTTTTGATGCAGTAAGTCACATTCTTGGTACATGTGATCACAAGCAAGGAAATTTCGATGGACCCTTAAAAAACAAAGGTAATTGAGGAATGACCTAGACCCTCTAGTGTCATAGAAATCCATAGTTTTCTTGGATTAGTTGGGTACTACCGACGTTTTGTGAGAAATTTCTCATGATTTTCAAGCCCACTAACTAAGTTAACAAGGAAAGAGGTAAAGTATGTATGGATGGAAGAATATGAGAAAATATTTAAGGAGCTAAATAGAAGGTTGATCACTACAACTGTACTCACATTACCAAAAATCGGAGAAAGTTTTGTGATATACAATGATGCTTCCAAGAAACACTACTAGAAAATGAAGCTACTGCCATGGACCTATAGCCAAGGTTTTAAAACCGTGTCTATAAGTGGTTATAGTCACGGTTCTATATCCTATAGACACAATTTTAAAACTGTTGCTATAGGTCTGTTTTTTTGTGGCCTATAGCCATAGTTTTCATATCTGTGGTATAGCCCATAGCTATAGCCATATTTTTCAAAACCGTGGCTATAGGACTTTTTTTAAGGCTTATAATCACAGTTTTCCAAAACTGTGGCTATAGGGTTCCCACGCTTCCACGGGAAAAAAATTCCCACCAAAAAATTGGTGGGAAGGCCTACTGCTACAATTTTGTGGCCATTTCCACAATTTTTATTAATATATATATATATATATATATATGTGTGTGTGTATATATATCATAATATATACATATATATGTGAAGCGTTCGACGGTGTAGTGGTTAGCATCATAGGTTGGAAAACGGGAGGTTTAGAGATCAAAACTCGGTGGGCACATTTTTTATTTAGGTTATTGCCATGGTTTACCAAGGCTATAGCCATGGTTAAAACCATGTCAATAGCTTCCTATAGACACATTTTAAACCGTGGCTATAGGTTAACTTCCATAGTGGTGAATTTTGAGGCCTATTGACATGGTTAAAATAGTTGAAATAGGTCAGGACCTACTGCCATAGTGATAGCGGCCACGGTTGGCCAAAACCATGGCCATAACCTACGACCACGGTTTTGGGGCCTATTGCCACAGTTTTAAACCACTACAATAGGCCTTTTTTCTAGTTGTGAAATTTTTGAGTTGTGTACTCATTAAAAATGATAAAGTGATAACCTACACCTCACTACAATTGAATATCCATGAGAATAACTACTCGAAACATGATCTAGAGCTAGCAGCTGTGATTTTTACTTTGAAAATCTGGCATCACTACCTCTATGGTGAGAAGTGTGACATATATATCGATCAAAAGAGCCTAAAGTATACATTCAAACAAAATTATCTCAACACACGTCAAAGGATATTGTTAGAGTTGATCAAGGACTATAATTGCTCTATTCACTATCATCTTGGTAGGAAAATAAGCTAGATGATGCTCTTAGTAGAAAAGAAACTTCCACTCTTTCCATGTTTCTGATTGATAAAGACCCTATATTTTTGGATATGAAAAGGATGGAGTTGGAAATCATAATGTAAGGGAATATATCCTAACTTTCCCAATTTATTTTCCAACCATTTATCCAAGAGAAGATTAATGAGGTACAAAGGGATGATCTGAAGTTGCAAAAGAAGGTGAATGATGTAAAGGAAGGGAAACTGCCATAGTTCCATATCAATGATGATGGTGTGATTCAGTTTGGAATGAGGATTTATGTGCCTTAATCACATGGGATAAATAAGGAGTTATTGGATAATGAACATAGCTCAACTTTCTCTATCTATCCTGGGAGTACCAAGATGTACCGTGATCTTCAAGAACACTTTTGGCGGGATAACATGAAGAAGGATATTACAGAGTATATATCAAGGTACTTGATATGTCATTAAGTTAAGGTAGAGAGATATAAGTTTAAATGGATGATGCAACCATTACCTATACCCATGTGGAAATAGGAGAATGTCACTATGGAATTTACCATGGGTCTTATGAAGACATCCAAAATAAATAATGTTATATGGGTTGTGGTGGAATGAATCACCAAGACTACCCACTTTATCACTATTTGGGAAGATATCTCTATTAAAAAACTTGAAAAGATATACGTGAAGGAAGTGGTGAGACTGCATATGGGGTTGATCGTACCACGATTCACTGTTTTATTCCACCCTTACACCGTAGTTTTAAACTAGTTTTGTAATGAATATTCCAAATATAATAATAAATTTCACTTCATGTTTGAATCAATCAATTAATGTTAATAAATATTATAATGGGCAATGTTACTTTTTTTTATTGTTTCAATGCAGGTGGAGGTGATTTGGAGGGCCTTTGATGAAGTGGAAGAAAAATGGGCCAAAATTGCATGGATCCATGAACATCTGTCCACTGTTTTGCATAGTAAACGAAATAAGTGCATCCAAATGGGATGAAATTTTGTTTTCCTGTCCAAAATTTAATAGGATACATTTCATATTAAAAAACCAAATGCTGATTTGGCTTCTATGGGGTCCATCTGAACTGATCTGTCCAAGCCACCGAATTTGGACCAAGTCAAATGAGTTGTTCTGTATTTTATCAATATATTGAGCTGTATTTGTCCAAATGGTGCCAAAATTTCGGTGGAGACAGTCAAGAGGTAGGGATACAACGTTTATATTTTCTCCAAAGCGAGATAAGACTGTCTGAAGTCCGAAACGCATGGTACAAGTAGATTGAAGAAATATGTGTGCCTAAAACCACCTTCCAATTTTCCTATAAAATGGCACCTTGGGATCCCCATTTGAAAGTTCAGCCAAGAGGCAAGGTGATGCCATTTTGGAGTCCCCAAAGAGTCTTATCAACATCCCTAGAAGTTCTGGAGGCTATGGGAAGTTCTACCCCAACATCTTTCTCTTCCTCCTCTCCCATGAGTTTCTAAACCCCTTGTGATCACCCGGGGAGGAACATGATGTACATCCCGAGATTCGTGTTTGTAATATTTGAATGATATTTTAAATTCCAGGTTGTTGTGTTGTTTTTAATCATCCTCTATTCTTATTTTATTGAGTTATGTACTGGTATGTCATGCTCAACTCATATGATCATGTTTGGGGGTACCAATTCATGTGATGTTTCACACACATTTCACCACTTTCTTTCCCCCTTTCAATTGCGGTGTTTGTGTGGTTTATATTGGTCAATTGAACTCACAAAAGCATTTTCAAGGCTATGTACATTTATTTCATGGTATCACAAAGAAATAACATACAAACCTGGACAAAGGATCGAGTTTTTCGTGTGTTGCCTTGGTGAGTTTTGGTTATGAAGTCAAACACAATTCACTCAATCATCGGCGATGTCCGGTGAATCATTGTGTGTTTTTGACTGAACCCTAGGAGGTATCCTAATATAAAATCAGTAACATTCTAGTTCTAGGTGTTACAAAACAGGGATTAAAATATCATAACCTTATATCATGAAGCGATGAAGGATAAACATCATGCGAGTACCCCGGGTTGACCACACTTAATTAATTCTGTTAATCTCTACTTTGTTTTATAGCTTCTATTTTCTATTGTCATCTTTAATCATCAAAACCAAGTATTATAAAACCCTATTTTCCTTTTTACCTTCATAATCAAAACCACATTTTAGAATTAATGATCTAAGGATCTGTCGAGAGACGACCTAGGTTTGCTGCTATACTGCATAAATTTTAGTTAAAAATAAACATCTAATTTGACGCGCTCGACAACGCGATCAAATTTTGGCACCGTTGACGAGGATAAAAGATCATTTTTTTCTTTATTTAATTTTATTTAGTTATTTTACTCCTTAATTAGTACTTTTTTAAATACCCCACCCCCATTTGATTATTTTTGATTTGGGTTTTGTCTTTATTTTTGGTTGTTTTTGGTGTGTTCTTTATCTCTCTCTCTCTCTCTCTCTCTCTCTCTCTCTCTTCTTCTTCCACATCTACCTATCTAATTCTATAGTATAACATTCTATTATTCTTTCACCCTTATTAATTTTCTCTTTTATCCATATCAAATAAAAAAAAACACAACAAACAATCAATCAATCAAACTGGACATCATTGTTGCATGACAAGATCTGGTAAAGGAACACTACTTGAATTTGACCCTAAAATTGAAAAGTCACTTCAAACACAAATCAAGGCATTTATAGAAGGTCAATAAAGTAACATTTAGGAAACCCTTTTGAAACCTCAAGTGATCCAAAACCAATCAAAAATTGAACCAAATCACACCCCAGAGATCATGGCTGCAAATAACAGAACATTAAAAGAACTGACCACCCCGGATGTGGAGTACCAACCTATGTACATCCAATATCCTGAGTAAGTGACCAACTTTGAGCTGATATCAGTTCTCATCCACCTCCTTACAAAATTCCATAGTCTTCCCGGATAGGACCCTCACAAACATCTAAAGGAGTTTCACATAGTGTGTTCCACCATGAAACCCCAAAATGTGTCTGAGGACCTCATTAAGTTTAGGGACTTCCCTTTATACCATGACGGTGTAGCCAAAGATTGGATATACTATTTGCCTTCCACAATTGGGGGCTGGAATGACCTAAAAATACTTTTTCTAGAGAAGTTCTTCTCTGCCTCTCGAACTACATCAATTAGGAAAGAAATCTGTGGAATTAGGCAATCACAAGGAGAGACCCTTCATGACTACTGGAAGAGATTCAAGAGACTTTGCTCAAGCTGCCCCCACCACCAGATTAGTGAACAACTATTAATCCAATACTTCTATGAGGGAATTATCCCCATGGATCGTGGAATGATTGATGCTGCAGCTGGAGGTTCCTTAGTTGACAAAACTCCTTCTGCCTCTCGTGACTTAATAGCCAACATGGCTCAAAATGCACAACAATTTGGTACACAATCCATTACACCAACCCGAGGAGTTCATGAGGTAAGTCATTCATACCTAGAACAAAAGGTAGATAATAAACTTTATGAGATGCATACCATTCTAAGGCAATTAGCTCAAGCACAAGGCAACTCACACTCTCCTCCCGTTCTATTACATTGTGGTATTTGTTCTGATAATACTCATTTTTCTGATCAGTGCCCACAACTTCAGGATTCATCTGAGTCTTGTGCTGCAGTGTTCCCTGGGCGTCCATTCCAACAAGCACTACCATTCAATCAAGAACCATTCAGGACAAATCCAAACCCCGAGTGGCAAGCACACCCACAATACCAACAAGGAGGAAACTCAAGCTACCCCAAGCAGAATTGGTATCAACAAGGCCAAGGTATGAAACCTTCTTATCCTTCAACATCTCAAAACAATCCTCCTCCTCCCAAGTCTGAACCAAGCCTTGAGGATATAATGAAGCAAATGGCAACCCATAACCTCCAGTTCCAACAAACCACACAATCATCTATTCAAGACCTACGAACCCAAGTGGGGAAATTGGCAAAAACCATCGGTGAGCTTAAGATGCAAGGTTCTGGACAACTACCATCCCAACCCATTTCCAATCCAAAGGAAAAAGGTAATGTATGTGCAGTTACAATTCGTAGTGGTAAAGACGTTTCTCCTTCTACTGATTCTGCATAGCAGGTATGTCCCCCTCTTGAAAACACTCATTCCCAACCCTAAAAAATTTCATGTAATGAAAAAAATAAAAAGGGCAATCAAATTATCATTGATGATTCAAATGAACAATCAATTAATCTTCCTTTCCCTCAAAGACTCTATAAATCTAAGAAAAAATTTGATAATGAGATTGACAATGAAATAATGGATACATTTAAAAAAGTTCAAGTTAATATTCCATTGTTGGATGCAGTAAAGAAAATTCCCCGTTATGCCAAATTTCTTAAAGAAATTTGCACCCATAGAAGGAGGTTGAAGGGGAATGAGAGAGTCAACCTGGGGAGGAATGTCTCAGCCTTGATTCAACCAGCAATGCCAACAAAATTCAAGGATCCGGGCACATTCACGATACCGTGTACCATAGGGGAGACCTTCTTTTCTGATGATATGCTAGATTTAGGTGCTTCTATTAATGTAATGCCTCAATCCGTGTATACTTCTTTATAGGTTGGAGAGCTTCAACCAACAGGCATTATCATGCAACTTGCCAACTGAAGCACAACACACCCATCAGGAGTGGTTGAGGATGTCCTCGTAAAAGTTAAGAACATCATCTTCCTTGTAGACTTTTACATTCTTGAGATGGAAGATACCTGAACCCAAGGACATGCCCCTCTCATACTTGGGAGGCCATTCCTAAAAACAACAAAGATGATCATCAACGTTCACAATGGTATGTTGTCCATGGAGTTTGGTGGAGAAAAGGTAAGTTTTAACATCCTTGAGGCTATGAAACACCCCGTTGAAGAGCACTCCACTCTTCCTGTCTATTCGATGGAAGTTCTCTCAAACGATGCACACACACACAATTCTCTCCTCAACCCAAACTCTAATTATTTTTTGTTTTCTTCACCCTTGGATGATTTAAGTTTTGGTTATTCTTTTGAATGTTGCGTGGGTTCAGAAAAATGTAAATTTTGTGCTTTAATTGATGAGTGTGTTTATTCTGAGGTACCCATGACTATCGATGATTCTGCAAATCTCATTTCAATAGATTCTCTTTCCTTTGAGAATAAACATGGGTAGATAGATAGTTTCATGGACCTCACTCCCCCTAAATCCACTCCCTCAATCCAAAAACCCCCAGTGTTGGAATTAAAATAACTTCCTTCTAATTTAAAATATGCATATCTTGAGGGTATTGACCAATTGCCCCTCATTATTGCCAATAACCTCTCTCCACAACAGGAATCGAAACTGCTCAAACTTTTGAGAGAGTGTAAAAAGGAAATAGGATGGACATTGGCTGATATTCCCAGTATTAGCCCATCTATTTTTATGCACCATATACTTTTGGATGATGAGGCTAAACCTGTAAGACAATCTCAACGCCGGTTGAATCCCACTCTCCTTGAAGTGGTAAAATTGGAAGTCAGTAAATTACTTGCTGCGGGGATCATTTATCCTATATCTGATAGTAAATGGGTTAGCCTGGTGCAAATTGTGCCTAAAAAAACAGGAATAACAGTTGTGTCAAATGAAAGGAATGAATTGGTTCCAAAACTTATACAAAACTATTGGCGAGTCTGTATTGACTACCGTCGACTGAATTAAGCCACGCGGAAGGACCACTTTCCTTTACCTTTCATTGACCAAATGTTAGAACGATTGGCCGGTAAGTCCCATTATTGTTTCCTTGATGGCTATTCGGGTTATTTCCAAATCCATATATCCCCCGAGGATCAATAAAAGACAACATTTACCTATCCATTTGGCACATTTGCATACAAAAGGATGTCATTTGGCCTATGTAATGCTCCTGGTACTTTTCAGCGATGTATGTTGAGTATTTTTTCTGAGTACCTTGAGAGTTTTATAGAAGTCTTTATGGATGATTTCACAGTTTATGGTTCTTCTTTTGATAATTGTTTGGAAAACCTAGGTTCTGTCCTTCACCGCTGCATTGAAAAAGATCTTGTTTTAAATTATGAGAAATTCCATTTTATGGTTGAGCGGGGGATAGTTCTTGGGCATGTCATATCAAATAAGGGAATTCAAGTTGATAAATCTAAAATTGAATTAATTTCAACCCTTCCATATCCAAAATGTGTTCGTGAGGTGCAATCTTTCTTGGGTCATGCAGGGTTTTACCGCCAATTCATTAAAGACTTTAGTAAGATTGCACTTCCATTGTCTCGGTTATTACAAAAGGATTCTGAGTTTGTGTTTGATAAAAATTGTGAGGATGCATTCAATTCACTAAAAAAGAGTCTCACATCACCTCCCATAATCCAACCACCAAGGTGGGATCTCCCCTTCGATCTTATGTGTGATGCCTCTAACTTTGCAGTTGGGGAAATTTTATCACAAAGGGTTGAAAAGGCTCCTCATGTCATTGCGTATGCCTCGCGTACCCTTGAACCTGCCCAGGTAAACTACACAAACACTGAAAAAAAATCCTTTCTATTGTGTTTTCCTTGGAAAAATTCCGTTCATATCTTCTTGGGTCAAAAGTGATTGTGTTTTCTGATCATGCTGCCCTTCATTTCCTTTTAAAGAAACCTGAAGCCAAACCCCGCCTCATTAGGTGGATGCTCCTCCTCCAGGAGTTAAACATTGAGATTAGAGATAAGAGAGGGGTAGAGAATGTGGTAGCTGAACACATTAGTAGGATTTCCCCACCATTGGACCATCATGTTGACTCACCCCTACCCATTGGAGAATTCTTCCCTCATGAGAACCTTTGTGATGTTGTGGACCTTACCCCCTGGTATGCGGACATTGTGAATTTTCTAGCAATATCTAGGGTCCCCACCGATTTTAGCACTTCACAATCCCAGAGACTTAAACATGATTCTCGATGGTACATTTGGGATGAACCATATTTGTGGAGGATCTGTAGTGACCAGGTTGTTCGTAGGTGTGTCCCTGACCATGAGTTCACCTTTGTTTTGACCTTTTACCACACCTTGGCATGTGGGGGCCACTTTGGCTCTCAACATACTGCTCGAAAGGTCCTTGACTCGGGACTTTATTGGAAAACATTGTATAGGGATGCCCATAGATTTTTTAAGTCATGTAGTCGTTGTCAATTCACAGGGAATATCTCCAAGAGGAATGAAATGCCCCAACAACCCATGTTATTTTGTGATATCTTTGATGCATGGGGCATTGACTTCATGGGGCCTTTTCCAAATTCATTTGGCTTTGTGTACATCTTATTGGCTGTTGAATATGTATCTAAATGGGTGGAAGCAAAGGCCACCAGGACCGATGACTCTCGAGTGGTTGTTGATTTTGTGAGGTCCCAGATTTTCAGTAGGTTTAGTCTACCAAGATTCATCATTAGTGAACAGGGTTCACATTTTTGCAATCATAACATGAAAAACTTGCTTCGTAATTATGAGGTTGTTCATAAAGTCTCCACTGCATATCATCCCCAAACTAACGAACAAGCAAAAATTTCAAATCGAGAAGTTAAGCGAATCTTGGAGAAATCGGTACAACCCAATAGGAAAGATTGGAGTTTGTGCTTGGATGATGCACTTTGGGCGTACCGTACTGTTTTTAAAACACCGATCAGAATGTCAACATATAGGATTGTGTTTGGAAAAGCTTTTCACCTCCCGGTGGAGGTAGAACACCGTGCATATTGGGCTGTTAAACAATGTAATATGAACCTTTCAGATGCAGGTGAGGAAAGAAAGCTGCAGATTCAAGAGTTGGAAGAAATTCGACATGATGCATATGGAAACTCCCAAATATATAAAGAGAAGACAAAGGATATTCATGATAGCATGATTCACCAGCGGAAGTTCCATATTGGTGAGAAGGTCCTCATGTACAATTCTAGGCTTAAGCTCCACCCAGGTAAGCTTCGTTCCCGATGGATCGGTCCTTATACTGTTACTAATGTTTACCCTTTTGGTGCAATACAGGTTTTGCATGAGCAGAGTGGACGAAGTTTTACTATCAATGGGCAGCGACTTAAACACTTCTATGAGGATTTTCCAAAGAATCTGGTGGAGGAAATCCACCTTCTCGACGCATCATACCAATAAAATACACCAGGTTTTATCCTTCCTTCTCACATTCTCAATTATTTCAGTGAGGACACTGCACATTCTAGGTGTGGGGGTGGATACATTCTTGGGTTAGTTAGGAATATTCATCGTTTTCTCCTTTTGTTTTCTCTTTTTGGCCTTCTTTATGGTATTTTCATTTTTCCCCATCAACAATTTTGAAATTCCATGATGTGGAGACCATAAAGTGGGTAAAGTAAAAATACCATAACGAAGGCTAAAAAGAATTTGTGTATGAGTTTACCATCAAGGAGTGATTTTTAGTGAATTGGTTTTCTGTCAATGATATAAATGGTCGTATCTATGTGAAACCTTTGAGATGATTGATGCCCTTTGTGTGAGTAGTTTTTTGGAAAACTGTGTCACTAATATCTCCACAAATTTTTGCACCAAACCACAAAGTGTGATTATTTATTACTTTATATAAGGTAAATATATGTTGGGTTAATATTTTTCACCTTTAAATGATATTTCCATATGTTCGTTCCTTATCCGATCTGTTTCATTACTGTACCAGATTGACCTATGCGTGTGTACCTAATGTCCGACTGTTGTACGCCCTCAAAAAAAAATGTTATGTCTTGGGTAGGTCAAAAACTTATCCTCATCAACCTTTTATCTTGTTATAACTATTTCAATTAGTGTCATGAGGAGATCAAACAAGGGTTGAGAGATGAGTGTGAGATTTGTTCCAATTGTAACTTCAAAATAATAATAATAATAATAATAAATGAGGGGAGTGATGAAATGTGCAACATATGGGGATATAAAGGTCGAGAGATTATGGTTTGACTTCTGGGAATGCTTAAATGATTGGGTCTTGAAATATTATTGCAAAGGATGTAGGACAGGTTCGGTGACAAAATCATTTAAGCTGAAAAATGTTAAAATAACATATATTTATTGGATAGCAAGTGGAAAGAATAGAATGGAATGGTTTTCACACACACACATGGAGATTTAGTGTCATGGTTTACTTCTGAATTCCTTTCTCAATTGGGTATCATGAATCTTTTTTAATTTCGCTATGATATGATTTATGAGACATCTTTTTCTATTTTTCACTAGGAAGAACTCCTTGGTGTGGTTCGTGCATTGATCACTTTACTTTAAATAAAATTTTCTCAAATGATAAATCTTCAGGATGTTGGAAATATATATACGAATCATTGTATTTGGATATGTGACTTTTCCCAGGAGTGCAAATGTTTAGGTGTGGGGGTGTGATCGTATCACGATTCACTGTTTTATTCCACCCTTACACCGCAGTTTTAAACTAGTTTTGTAATGAATATTCCAAATATAATAATAAATTGCACTTCATGTTTGAATCAATCAATTAATGTTAATCAATATTATAATGGGTAATGTTACTTGTTTTTATTGTTTCAATGTAGGTGGAGGTGATTTGGAGGGCCTTTGATGAAGTGGAAGAAAAATGGGCCAAAATTGCATGGATCCATGAACATCTGTCCACTGTTTTGCATAGTACATGGAATCTGTGCATCCAAATGGGATGAAATTTTGTGGGACTATCCAAATTTAATAGGATACATGTCATATTAAAGAACCCAATTCTTATTAGTCTTCTATGGGGCCCATCTGAACTGATCTGTCCAAGCCACCGAATTTGGACCAAGTCAAATGCGGTGTTCTGTATTTTATCAATATCTTGAGATGTAGTTGTCCAAATGGTGAAAAACTTTAGGTGGAGATAGTAAAGAGGTAGGGATACAACTTTTCTATTTTCTACAAAGCAATATAAGACTTTCTGAAGGCCAAAACGCATGGTACAATTGGATTGAATAAATCTGTGTGCCTAAAACCACCTTCCAATTTTCCTATAAAATGGCACCTTGGGCTCCCCATTTGCAAGTTCGGACAAGAGGAAAGGTGCTGCCATTTTGGAGTCCCCAAAGAGTCTTCTCAACATCCCTATCAGTTCTGGAGGCTATGAGAAGTTCTAACCCAACATCTTTCTCTTCCTCCTCTCCCATGGGTTTCTAAACCCCTTGTGATCACCCGGGGAGGAACATGATGTACATCCCGAGCTTCGTGTTTGTAACATTTGAATGATATTTTAAATTACAGGTTGTTGTGTTGTTTTTAATCGTCCTCTATTCTTATTTTATTGAGTTATGTACTGGTATGTCATGCTCAACTCATATGATCATGTTTGGGGGTACCCATTCATGTGATGTTTCACACACTGTTCACCACTTTCTTTCCCCCTTTCAATTGCGGTGTTTGTGTGGTTTATATTGGTCAATTGAACTCACACAAGCACTGTCAAGGCTATGTACATTTATTTCATGGTATCACAAATAAATAACATACAAACCTGGACAACGGATCGAGTTTTTCATGTGTTGCCTTTGTGAGTTTTGGTTATGAAGTCAAACACAATTCACTCAATCATATGCGGTGTCCGGTGAATCATTGTGTGTTTTTGACTGAAACCTAGGAGGTATCCTATTATAAACTCAGTAAAAATCTAGTTCTAGGTGTTACAAACTAGGGATTAAAAGATCATAACCTTATATCATCAAGCGATGAAGGATAAACATCATGCGAGTACCCTGGGTTGATCACACTTAATTAATTCTGTTAATCTCTACTTTGTTTTATAGATTCTATTTTCTATTGTCATATCTAATCATCAAACCCAAGTATTATAAAACCCTATTTTCCTTTTTTACCTTCATAATAAAAACCACATTTTAGAATTAATGATCTAAGGCTCCGTCAAGAGACGACCTAGGGTTGCTGCTATACTGCAGAAATTCTAGTTAAAAATAAACATCTAATTTGACGCGCTCGACAACGCGATTAGGGGTTCCACTCTCGATTGTATTTGATCATGATCCTAGGTTCACATATAAATTCTATAGGAGTCTTAAACATTATTTGAGTACAAAATAAAATTTTAGCATGACCTATCAACCCCTAACTAATATCCAATCTGAAAGGACTATTCAGATGTTTGCAGATATACTAAGATCCTTCTCATTAGAATTAAAAGGTAGATGGGGTCAACATCTCTCATTGGTTGAGTTCTCATAAAACAATAGATTTCACTTGAGTATTCAGATGACTCCATATGAAGCTTTATATGGAAAGTGATGTATAACTCCAACCTATTGGGATGAAGTTGGTGAAAGAAAGTTACTTGGACCCGATCTTGTGCTAGAGATGACAGAGAAGGTTCAATCTATCCTGCAACATATCAAAGCTGTTCAGAGTCGGAAAAATAGCTATACAGACAACCATCTAAGGGAATTGGATTTTGAAGTTGGAGATAAAGTCTTCCTTTGAATATCACCATGGAAGAGAGTCACACAATTTGAAAAGAAAGGGAAGTTAAGCCCAAGGTACATTGGCCCCTTCGAGATCCTCGATCGCATAAGAGAAGTGGCCTATCGACTTTCACTTCCACCAAGTATGGCTTAAATTCATGATGTGTTCCATGTATCTCTCCTAATAAAGTACATATCATATCTCTCATATGTACTAATCTCAGAGGTGGTACAACTGGAGGATGATCTCTCATATAAGGAGCAACCAGTAAAGATTCTGGATCGGAGAGATAAGCTTCTACGCAACAAGACAACCCACATTGTCAAAGTGTCACGGAGGAACCATAAGTATGAAGAAGTAACTTTGGAATTGGAGGAAGTGATGAAGGATAAGTACCCTCACCTGTTTATGTAAAACGAAATTTCGAGGGAGAAATTTCAAAAGGGGTGAATAATGTAACGACCCAAAATTTTATCAATGTAATTTATCCCTTCTTATAGTAACATCATATAGTATAAATCACATAAAATCACTTATAGACCATAATAAAAACTTTATAAATGAATAATTAATGAGATAAGAAGTATTTCAAGAAGTTAAGGAACCAATACTGATGAAATCGTAATATGACCTTATGAATAGTAATATGACCATTATGAATAGTAAACCAGCCAAATGAATAGTAACCTCACCAATGAAAGTATAAATAAAATTTAGTAATCTTATAAATTAAAGTATGATATAATTATATCATAGTCTAAGTAAATAAATGTTTTAAAAATTATTAATTAAATGTTGGTATTTTTGTAAGTCATAAATATTTGATTACAATTTTATTATCAATTTAGTAATTTTTTTTAAAAATATTTTCATAAAATGTATCCATAAATTAATATTTTGATGTATTATTGTTTTAAGATAATTTTATGAGACCTTAAATATTTTTTCAAAAGTGTTATAAAATCAGTTATAATTTTAAAATCTGTATTTTCCAAGTAAATGATGATTTTAATTAAAAATCAAATCACTTATATTTAGAAAATTATTTTCATAAAATGGAGTTCATTTTTGAATTATACAAGTCAAAATATTTTCATGGTTAATTTTTGGTATTTTTCTGAAATACTTGAATTTTTGGTGAATAGTAAAATATGGTAATTTATGGTATATATACATTATAAGTTAAATACACTATTACTTGATTTATCGCTAATGTAATCATAATAATCTGAAAATATCCTCAATTACTTTAATATATTTAGTGATAATCCTCAAACTATTCATGTTCTTGATCCAAAATAATAAATTAATGAATTTAATAATGAGAATACACCCCTCTCCTCCACTATAAATACCACCACTCACCACCTCTTTTTATCACACCTATCAAGCTTTGAGCCTTGTCCAAATTCTGCCCAAACCTCTCCCCAAGTCCCTACCCCATATCCAGGAGATCTTGGTCTCATAAAAAGACCAAAAACTTTTCCCAAAGGAGGTTCTCAAGAAGGATAAATCCAAGTGGTAAAATCCTCTTCCTTTTTCTTTTAATTTATTTTCAATTTCATTTCTTTTATTCTATTCTCCTCACCTTCTCTTATCCAAATGGCATGATAACTCCAATATTTTTGATATATTTTAAACCTATCATGTTAATGGAAGATCCATCATCAAACTTCTTTCTCTCTCTCTCTCTCTCTTTTATTCTAAAAATGAAATCGTCGTCCGTGATGTGTCAAGTTGCCGACATCAGGGGCGATGTAATTTCATTTTCATTTAATGCCTTAAAGTATTTTAATAAAACCATTATATTGGTTTAAAAATATTTTAAAATATATTTTAAAACCTTATTTATGTTCTAGAACTAACATATATACATAATACTAAATGATAAAACAAAATGAGTTTGTTGTGATCGAAAAACCGCCAAAATTAACCTTAAACAATTATCATTAACTTTTATCTAATGATTAATCCTCACACCATATAACCAAATTCTTTATAATATCATTTAAAATTTTGTAATATCATTAATTATATATAATAACAATTCTGGATATTTACCCGCATTTTACACGAACTTCCATTCATGTATACAAATGAACCGATCATGAAAACTAAGAAAACAAACGATTACCAATGATTAAATTAAACTCTATAACTCACTTAAAAGACCATATATGAACTTAATAAAACCATAATGAATCAAATTAATCTATAAAAGAGTTTTTATTTTTTAATTAATCAATAAAATGTGATTATACAAGATATTAAAGGGATGAAAGCGTTTGGACATAAGGTAGGGGGAATTATCGAACCCAACTCCATTTCCTTGGATTTTTTCCTCTTTCGCCCCATTTTCAGTATGAATGTTCCTTTATTGTTCCTTATATATATCACTTATTCATCATTATCTTATATTTTCTGGGATATACATGTTACCAATCTAGTTTTATGGAAGATTCAAATATTTTTCCAAAATAACTCTTCTTTCAAAAAATATATCTTTTACTTCTCACGTGAATGTTTCTTCTTCAATCAAGATTGATACCAAGCATCTTCTTCCATTTTTATCTTAGGAACTCCAAAGTTTATGGATGTATTCTTTATTAAATGGAACCCATTCCTTTCCATGGGTTATTTTATATCCAAGGTTGATATACATTCTACGTGGCATGCATGATAATGTAAATGTTATGATGTGACAGGTGCACCAAAAATTATATAGTGCAATGTAAATGTTATGATGTGATGGGTGCTCTCAAAATTATATATCACTCCAATGCATTGGGTAATGTGATGTATCTCATGATAAAAAGTATAATATTCCTGAACATGATTATATCTTTGTTCACAACTATGTGTGGTAGTTGACCACTAAGACATGATGTTTCATTTTTATGCATTAACACATTCCAAGCCTTTTATTAATGCTTCCTATCTTGATTATTATATTATTCCTACGCTATTATGATAATTATTATGATATCCCATGTTTTATGTCTCTTATTCATCCTCTTATTGGGATTTTATCTCACCCCTTTTTGATGTATATCCTCAGGTGATTACTTGTAGTAAAGAGAATGTGAAGACCTCTAAGAAGCTAGAGAAGAAGAAATTAAATAAATGTTTATGTTTCATTTTGTAAATGTTATGTATGGTCCTAGTTTTTCCAAGACACTAAACCTTTGTATCCTAGTTGTGTAATGATTTTATATTTAAAACTTTGTAATAACTATGTAAGAAAAATTAGGGTCACTATAGGTTTCCACCTAGACGACTTCAGAAGGAGTGAAGGCAGGTGGTAATAGGGTGCTGCAGGAGTACACATAGGTTGAGTACCCTGAGGGTCAGGAAGATCATGAGTTACAGGTACAAGATCAGGTACAGGCTCCAGTTCAGGTGAAGCAGCCACCGAATTTGATAGCCTTTGGGCCATGGCTTGATGAGAATATTAAAGAGAGCATGGTACGTGCCATCCAGGGGATTGACAGGGGAGCTCAGAGAGAAAATCATTCTATGGTGTACTTGACTTGGGAGTCCCTATTACAGCACCCACCACTGTTCTAGGGTGAGGGTGGTCCATAGATGGATGAGAACTGGATCAAGTCTATGTAGATGATCTTCTAGTAGCTAGAGATGCCTCCAAGATGGAGGGTGAAGCTGGCGACGTACATGCTCAGAGGACCAACTAAGTGTCGGTGGGATGTGTAGGTTCAAGAAGGAAAACATGAGGGATTAGACTAGAAGGACTTTGAGTACATATTCTTAAAGCACTTATTCTCAGATATTTTGAGGTCATAGAGAACTCAGGAGTTATTGAACCTACAACAGGGAGACATGTTCATCATGGACTATGCAATGACATTCACCGAATTGTCTCACTTTTCACCCAGTATGGTGAGCAACGACACCTCGAGAGTGAGGTGTTTCAAGGATGGTTTATGGCACTGTAGGTAAACATATTTAGGCTTGCCTCATCCTTAGAGGCAATAAATCAGGAGCTCATATCCGGGGGTAATTTGATAGATCAATCATACTTGATCTGGGTGATGATTTCAGATGATGTCAGTGGTGATGCTTTAGATGGTAGGAAGTGAGGTCAAGAGGAGTTCCGATAGGGAATTCAGGACAAATATTTGATCATGCCACTCAGAGTGGGTCATCGACTGTGTGCTTCCAATGTGGGTATCCATGACATGCCTAGACTTAGTACGAGTGACATCCAAAGAAGTTTTGGGCATGTGGACATGTGTAGAATCTCGAGAGGTTCTACAGAAATCCTTCTCAAACAGCTGACATTCAGGGATCAAGGCAGAATCAAGGTTCTGGTATCAGATCGAGAGTGGTACTAGTTGACAGTAGCTAAGTTTTAGCTGCACATTGAGGTCATGGAAGAGATAGTGAGACCCAGTAATGAGGTCAGTGGATGGTGGTTGGTGCAGCACCACTGGGAGGCCAGGCTTCAGGTAGTCGAGCTTTAGGATAGGTGCATGTCATGGATATTCAAGGGTTATAGTAGGTTGGTGAGCCGAAGATGGTTATAGGTATGCCGTGGACATGACGAGGGTTCTCTTCTATTTTATTTTAGCATGGACTTTTTAGAGGCATGTCTGTTTTGGGTGTATGAGGTGTACGAGATGTATGTATGTACTAACTAGATGCTGGTTAATAGGTTATAATCGGCTTAGATTCATTATATATATATGTATGAGGTTCATGACATCAATATTACTTGAATTACGTTGTCATTTGGGCATCGTTGTGATGCAGGGATTATTTGAGGTGCAAGGCACCAGGACTATTTCAAGTATCATTTGAGATGCATGACCTCATAGATGCCATGTGCGACATGGGAATAAGGTAGACATCGATGCAGTGTGGGTTTCATATGGGTGTAAAATATGATATATGGCCACCTCATGAGGTGTAGGAGTGACAATTCATCATGAGAGGACTTTGAGTACGGGTATGGTCAGTGGACCATCAGTGTGATTTATGTTTTGGGTTAGGATGTGACTGGGGTAGGTAACTCCTAAGGTGGGGAGCCTCCTTGAGGTAGTTGACCTATACCCTTTTGACTGGGGTATTCCAGGTTATTTTCAATGAGATGTGTATGTTTAGAACTATCTTATATTTATGCTTTATAGCTCAGGTACAAGCTATGTTAAGGTGGGGAGATTGTAACATCCTGGGTATTTGGAGCGGGTCGAAATCCTCACCCTTTTTTATTTTTTTGGAGTTTGGTGGGTATACCAACTTCTTTCTCGATCATTGAAATTTAATTCCGAGTTTTCCTTTGACCTAATACCTTGTTTTTAGTCATGGTTTAAGGATTGACAAATGTCACCGATGTTTGGATGAGTTTCGGGCACATTAGAGGCTCGAAGGCCCTGTTTTGGGTAAGTGTAGGCAGAGGTGCACGATTAGATTTAACCATGTAGCCTCTTAGTGCAAACTGTGTGACCCCTTTTTGTACTAATCACAGTTTGGGAAACCATGCAGGTGGGGGTGCATGGATGTGCGAGACCTATGAAGTTTTTAGTAGAGGGAATTCACACGGATTGCACATGGTTAGGGAAAACCGTGTACAAGCCGCACACTTAATGTCATTTGGGTAGTACACACGGTTTGCCCATGACTTTCACTATAGCACAAAAAGTTTGCACACGGTTAGGCCTAACCATGTGGGATAACCATGTGGGTATTGTATCCTAAGCAGTAGGAGTCGTACAGTTTATGTATTATTTGGAAAACCATGTGAGATAACTATGCGGCTCATTAAAGGTGTGAAATTTCCTTTTTACCCCTACACTTTTATTCTTTTTCTGCCTTTCTTTCTTTTCCTTCGCATACACACAATATATGGGGTTTTGTAAGAACCCCAATCTTCTTTTTAGGCATGTCTTTCTTTTCTGGTTGTTTTTTTTTATAAAAATATGAATTTCTAGAAATTTCAGGAGTACACGCTGTGTACTTATAAGTACACACCGTGTACCTGGTTGTCGTGGGTAGTCATGTGCTGGTCATGTAACGACCAAGCACATGGCCATGTAGGGTGACCTGGAGGATGCCTAAAGCTAAGGCCAGTTAAGGCAAGTACACGTCGCGTACTTTTTTTTTATTTTATTAAACAGACCGGGGTCGCGTCTAATTGACAGAACACCATCCTTTTAGGTCTATCCCATCCAGGAGCATCTGTGGCCAATGATTCTTCTCTAAGCCCCCTACTCTCCATCTGTTCTCTAAATCGATGACCATCGATTGTGTTGAAATCTCTACGGTAAGCTCTTTATTCTTCTAGAGCCTCGTTCCTTGATTCCTCTTCTTTCGTGAGTTATCTTCTGTTGAACATTTTTAGCGGTTTTGTATATATATGGAATTCTAGGGTGATTCAAGGCCTGAGGTTCATGTATATCGATCGTACTATACCAAGGTAGGTGGTTTGTGCCTTTCCGTAGTTAGTCTTTGAGTTATATGTGTAAAAGTTCCCAATACCCTTGTTCGGGGTATTGCATGTTTATGGTTCTTAGCCCTGTATTTTACTACTATGCCTTGTGTGCTTGAGTAGAGGATTTATGTTTGTAAATAGGGTTATTTTTCATTCTATAGACGTGTTTTCCCATGATTGCTTGATTTTGACCGTTTGGTCTAGCATTGCCTATTAGGCTGTTTTGTTTTCCATGCCTAGTATTGTTAGGATGGAGTGATTTTATTTGACATGATGTGATATGTTGTAGACTATTTATCCAAGTAGTTCTTGAGATTTAATTTATATTCCATATACTGTTTGTGCATGATTGTTTACACAGGGCTGTGGGAACCTGGTGTAGTATACCATAGAGAGAATAGATGCTGAGGGATTCTCTAGAGTGTCTATTTACTTTACGTTGCGAGACTATAGGGGGGATGGATGTATGTGTTCCCTCAGAGTGTCTGTAGTTCCTTGTTGCGAGACCATATGGGGAATTGGATGTTGAGTGCTTCCCCATAGTGTCTATAGTTTACCGATAAAAGACCACAAGGGGAATTAATGGTGAGTGCTTCCTCGGAGAGTCTTTGCTAAAGATAAACCAGATGGGCTAGACAGTGAGTACTTCCTCAGAGAGTCTTTGCTAAAGATGAACCAGATGGGCTAGACAGTGAGTACTTACTAGAGGTTTTCTTGTTTTTGTTTGGTTGAACTATATGGGATGGGATGTGCATACTTCCCAAAGGGTTACTTGGTTTTGATTAGTTGCTTACTTAACATATGAAATGGAATGCATTTAGACATTAAGATTGTTTACTTTTGAGCACTTCCTTTTCTACTACTTCTTTTTTCTTATTGTCTGCCATATATATTCACTGACTGTTAGGCATAGATCTTCTAGTGGTTTCCTACTGGGATTCGTCTCACACCCTATTTGGGTCATGCTTTTGGGACCAAACAGATTATATTGTTGCAGGTCTAGATAAGTTCAAGCACCCTTCTACTTCAGGTACTTGATTTCTATGGAGCTGGGGAGCATGGGACCAAGCTGAGGCTTGCGATGTTGTGGATATATTTACTTTATTTTCTTTTGTACTTTGGTTTAGTACTTTATTTCAGCATTGTGACTTGTCTGGTTGTTTTCCTAGACATATGTATCATGCATCATTTATATATATATATGCTCCAGTTTATTACTTCCAGTATTGCACTGCTTATTTATTTCATACTATTACAGCTTCCTCTATTGTATATTTGTTTATTTTTGATGTGTTACTCTACCAATTAGGGCATAGTTTTACCACTATCACACCCAAGACCCTTGCTACTAGTCGGTAGCCTCTGGCGTTTGGGGAAATGCACTTGAGGCCATGTGACCAACCGGGTACGGGGCACCTTCAGGCGGCTCCCAGAACTGGGATGTTACAAAGTGGTATCAGAGGTATTCTTTTCTTCTTGACTTACTGTTTGGAGCCTATAGCCAGAGATATGAAGTAATAGGTACTTGGTAATAAGCTGTGCCTGGGAGTAGCTAACTCATGTATAGGGAAAAGACAATTTACCTCGTATTTTATGATTTTTATGATTTTGCAATTATTACAGTTGATTTTATTTCACCATTGGGTGATTCACATGTTTTGTGCTGTTATTGTTGATATTATTGAGGTTCTATTTCCATTGAAACCCGATGGGATGAAGGTATTCCATATCATGCATCATATAGGCACTTGCTCGAGATCACATGCCATGCATTCTTTCCATGCCATTTTGGATGCATTACTGATTGCATGTTGTTGTGATAGATGTTATGCTAGATATGCATGCTGTTGTGATAGATGCCTTGATAGAATACCTTCTATTTGATAGGGTATTAGATTTTGTAGAGTTTCATTTGAATGAACTCCAAAATTTGGTTCTTGAGGTGTTATGGGCCCTAATAGACTAGAATTTGGTGGATCATTGCTTTGTTATGCTTGTATATGACATGTTTAAGATGCCAATCTTTGATTCGTGGGGAGTATGGGCCCTCATAGATCAGAATTTGGCACTTTAATGTTCGTTTCAGTGTTTTCTGGGTTCCATAGTAGTTTCTGAGGCTTAATGTCCGAAAAAATCCAGAATACATGGTGTGTAATGATAAATATGTGCCATGTGTCCTTCTGTTTGGGAAGGAACTGTTTTTATTAAGTACTCTCCATGTACTGTATGTACATGTTGTGTAGTCTCTAACCGTGTCACTGGCTGTGTGGGAAGATAAATGGTGTTGGGAAATCTTTGGTGGGACACACCGTGTACCAGATGTACATGCCGTGTTGTGTAGACCATGTGTCCACCCATGTGACTAACAACACAGATGGATAAAACTTAGGTTATACACACCGTGTCAAGCTTTAACAAGATGTGCAGTATAACCCCTGTATTTGGCTATGTAACGAACAACACAGGGCAGTGGAATCCTCCTAGTACACACCGTGTAGAGTCAGCTGTGTGCCCACCTGTGTGACTAACAACATGGGCAGTTGAAACCTAAGCGGTACATGACGTGTTTGGCAAAAACACGCTGTGTAGTCCTGTCCTAGGAGAACCGTGGGAGTTATTCAGGTAGAAGAACTCAGGTAGGGGAAATTAATCAAGCACACACCATGTCTTGGGAGAACACGCCATGTGAATGGGGTGTTACATGACCCGTTTTGGAAGAATTACACACCCATGTGAAGGCCCAAAGGAACACGCCGTGTATCCATGTTTTGAAAAACTTGAATTCTTTCCTTCTCCTATTCCCTTCTTGCACTTCTAAGTTTCGGTCCTTGTTAATCTTGATCTAAGGTGTGAGTTTTACCTTGTAGAGTCATGACACCGAGATGTCCTCCAGTTGTATGCCAGTTATAGGGCAGTGATCAGACACTAGACATAGATGAATAGGGACTACCAGCAGATCCTCCTGTAGTTACAGTCTTGGAACCAGCCGTAATTCCAGACACAAGTGTTGATGCACAGTTTCGAGAGGGATTTATGAGGTTCATGCAGACCTTCCAAGGAGCACCGCATCTTGCCCCATCAATGGAAGAATTGACGCGGGTTTTCTAGTAGTATCATCATCCCACCTTCACAGGGGAAGGAGGACCTCAGGCTACAGAGTCATGGCTAGAAGCCATGCTTTCGATCTTCAAGCATCTGGAGACACCTCTAGAGAGGAGGGTGAATCTTGCTATGTATATGATTTAGGACTCCGCCAAGAGATGGTGGGATGTTATCTCATAGGTGGGAAACTAGAAGGGTATGACTTGGGATGAGTTCCAGCATGCCTTCTACGACTAATTTTACCTGAAGACTTTGAGGGCCAACCGAGCTCGAGAGTTCATGAGTCTGGATTAGGGTACTCTTTTAGTTATGGAGTATTCTTCTCACTTCACCAAGCTGTAGCACTTCACACCTATCCCAGGAGGTGATGAGTTATTTATGGCAAGAAATTTTGAGTATGGTCTTAGGCATGAAATTCGATCTCAGGTGAACATCTTCAGGTGGACTTTCATAACCTCTATAGTCAACCAGGCACTGACCACGGAGCACAATATGAGGGATTCTAGAGCTGTGAGCCAGGTCGGTTCAACATCCGGAGTTGGTACCCCTCTTACTGATAGCAGTAAGTGCTATAGGGAGTCTACACGTGGAGATTGTAGTAGGAGAGATACTTATTTATATATATATATACACACACTTATATAAATATATATAATGATATGTTAGTTGGGGTGTGCCTCAGTGGTAGAGTCACCCCATAATTCTGCATTATTATGGGGCAGGTGGGGGTTTAAACCCCATCAACTACATAATTTGACCCATTTTCTTAGAGGCTAACTGTGTAGGAGTGGTGTGAGTGGTTTGGTACCGGCTGTGCTAATGACAGTTAAGGATGGCGACCTCTGCTCGACGGTGGGGGCGGTGTGCTGACAACTATGTAGGCTAGGTTTATGATGGTGGTGGGACCAATCTATGTGTGGTGTGAGGGGTTTGTGCCAGCTGTGCCGGTGATAGGTATAATGGCCCCTGATCGACAGTGGGGGCGATGTGTTGACATCACTACACAAGCTGTTCATAGGAGATCAGATTTCAACAATGCCGCTCAAGATATAAGAAGTTGTCCAGATCATCTCGACATGGCGGTTGAGGGGGAGACATAGAAAGGCATGCAATAACTACTCTGTGTTGGTGGGTCACTGGCGGGCTTGGACTAGATGACACAGACGATGATGGCATGATGGGTGAAGACCAGGGTGGTGATGAACCGACGGGTGATGTACTAATGTTGGAGTTGTAGTAAGGCATTCTAATGCAAATGAGATTGGTGAACCCCGATCTATGACAGGGTTGTGGTTTGATGGTTGTCAGTGGTAATGTCATGGCATCTTATGAGGTGATGGGACTGTCTATCAATGGTATGCAGGTGAGGCTAATTCAGTTTGTTCATGATGATGGAAATCAGGGCAATGTCGAGTCAGATGATAAAACAAGGCCTTGTGGGATGTATTTATGGGTCTTTTGGGGCACAACTTGTAATGGGTCTTTGAGCTGTTAATGAGTGGGTTGTCCCTTGGGGGGGGGGGTATGACCTGCCCATCAAGGTTGAGACACGCGTGTGTGTTTCACTATATTTGTACCCCTAAGTACCTAATATATATATATATATAATGATATAAATACATTTATAATTATATGAAAATATTTATAAATATTTTTACAAATATATTTATTTATAACTATAATTATAAACCCTTGATTAGCGCTAAAGAAGTGCTGATAAAAGATACATTTATCAACTCTAAAACTTTAGCGTTGATAAATATGGATTTTATTGGTGCTTGTTTAATGTCGATAAAGATATATATTTATCAAAACTTTTTATTTTAGCACTGATAAAATGTATTTTTATCAACTATTTTTAGGAAGCGCTGATAAAACCCTTCTCAATATTTTTAAAAGAACCCTAACTGAACTGATTTAAGTCACACCTCTCAAGATCTTATGGAAGTCCACTGTTGTCATCGCTCCCCCTTGACCTTCTCTTGAATGAATCAAGCATTGAATCTAAGACATATTAGTTTTTTCTCCTTCTCTCTCATTGCTTTCTTGTTCGAGTTCCATGGTGTGCATTTGTGTAGTGTTTTCTTGACTTAGTTCTCTCATGGGTTCCAAGTTTAGGGTATATACTCCTTTTTGTTCGAGTCTTATTGATTTCACAAGCCTAGATGATCAAAACCCCTCCCTTAAAGTTCAATGAGCCCAATGAAATTGGATTGTATTCCTTAGAAATTTTAGGCCCGAAATCATATCTTCATTTTATTTTTCAGTCTTTGTGCAGCGAGTTATGGAATCTTTACATCGAGTTAGGTTATTCAAGATTATTCTTTTACTTTTTGTAAATTGTGGGATTATCATGCTATTGATTTCATTGGGTAAATGGTATGAATTAACCTAAGAAATAAATAACTAGGATGATCAAATTAAAAAGGGGAATTACATATTATGAATTTATATATGTTTTATATGTGACTTTATATGATAAATGGTTGTTGTTGTTATGCAGTTGAGAATTTCCTTACTTCCATGAAATATGTTTTTTCTACTTTGATTTATTGCTAAGATTACCTTCCATAAAAGGTTAAATATTTAAATTTGGTAATAAAACCACTGTAAGATTTTTGACTGTGGAAATGGTGTTTATGCTGGCCCAGAATGAATTATATTCAAAGAATGATTTAATGGTGACTATTTATTGTGTTATGTTGTCACTTTTTCTATGATTTTCTACCATTGTTATGTTTTAATTATTTTGATTTGTGTAGGTGTAGTTGAGAATTATTATGGATAGATTTGGGTGTTGTATGATTGAATTTTTATCAAAGATTTCTTTAATAATTATGTGTATTTTGTGCATAATAGTTAGAGTTACATAGAAACTTAAAAGGTTAAAAATATTTTGTTTTGTTTAAAAATGGAAGTTTTCATATTCTAAAATTAAATGCAATTTAAATTATGTGGTATGTTTTTTATATATCTGATTAAATGACAGAAGAGTTTCCTTTAGTGATTTTGAATATTTGAACTGGGTTTAGTCTGCCTTGTGATTTAGTACAATGTTTTGTTTTAAGGTTGATGTGTGATTTAATTTTCAATTTTGTTTACATAAAAATACTATAGATTTTCTTTGATGAGTTTCCCTATATAGTTATCTATAATTTATGGCTTTGACCACTCATGTGCTTTTTTATGATGCTTCGTACTATTTTTAATTGAATTAAGCATTATATGGTTTTAAATTTTATTTTGGAAATAAAATTTAATTTTAAAATGGTGTCAAATAAAAGGGGATTTTAAAAGTTTATTCATAATAAATGTTCAAAAGGCTCGTTTGGTACTTTAAAAAGAGAGTTATAAATTATATCATCAGTAAAATATTTTCAAATAGAGAATTATAAAAAATTTCCATTTATATTTGTCTTTATAGTTTTCATGTATATATCTAAATTTTATGGTTTCCATGTATAGTGATTTAAAAAAATGTTATTTTTTAGTATAAAGGATACTTAAATTCTTTATTAAATGATTCTTATTATGCAATGCAATGTTTTAAAGAAATAGTTGAAGTTGGTTGTTGCTTGGGTAAAATTATAAATTGGATTTTTAAAGTGATACAAAATAATTATTACTGAATAAAGTCTCATTTGCATATATTAAACTGATTATTATTTTCATATATACATAAATTTTTATCTAATGAGATATTTTAATGTGTTTTTATGTGTTTATAAATTAAATTTATGGCTGCATTTCTTGTTTTGGAAGTTTTATTTGGAATAAAAATGTTTTATGGATTTTGAATCTGAAAATTTCTTTGTTTATTTGGTTTCAAAGGTTTTCTCACTCCGATTGCATGGATCTCCTAACCGTGCACCGCAAAAACCCAGTCTACTATCATGTAAGGTGGTGTCTGCAAATGAAAAGTAGACAAAGTTTTTACGATGCACAACTATTAACCAACTTTAAGTTCCAAGTATCCCTCCTGTCAATCTCTCTTGCCTCGATCCATTGTTAGTTCACTCTCTCACTCACCTTTATGGTCATTATCAATATTCTATGAATTAATTTTATATTAATATGTTATGTATTATTATGTTTTGTGGAATTATATATTTTGAATTCATGTTTCTATAATTTCAACTAAAATAGAATATTCATGTTTTTTATATAAAATATAATTCTTTTTAACATAGAAGCCATATACACAATATTATTATAATTTTGATCGATTGTGTATCATTAGGCATGGTCTGAGTGTCCATACTAATTTTTTTTTGTAATTTTTATTAATGGAAAGTATTTTTGGTGTTTTGAAGGAAATTTAATAGAGATTTTGGATATTATAGGATATGTGAAATATACATAAGATTGGTAACTCTACTATTTTTGAAATAGGGGTTCGTTATTGGGTTATAAAAAAAATATATTTTTTGGTATTCCTATAATACACGATCTAGAATAATCTATAGAAAAATAGAGTTACATGGAATCCAACTTCACTTCTATTGTTAATAACAATTTCATCTATTGGTTTCATGAAATTACCATCTCCTCGACCCTGTGTCAAAATCTGGTGATTACATGACCTTGTATGTTCTGAGGAAAAATATTTTTTCACAAATTTAGAAAGCCAGGTCATAATTAAATGAAAATAAAGAAAAATAATTTCTAAGGGAAGTTTTCCATCAAATAATAAATAAATTTTGTTTTAAAACATATTTATTAGTGATGGTTAGATTAATATATTTCTATAAGTGATTCAGTTGAGTAATAAATCCATTTTATTACCATTATTAATAATATATTTTATAATTATACATTAAATAATGATTTTAAATCCCTTTATTTATGTTGTAAAGTGTATCATAACATGGTAAATGGGAATAAATGAGAGGGGAAACATTTATGCTTAAAGTGGATACCTATCATTAGTAAGATTTCATAATTAAAGGAAATAAGGATCAAGGTTTGACCGATACTTTTCAGCGGTCAAATGTCCCGTATGACTTCAATTTCTCAAAAAAATTATTGGATCTTTGAATTAATCATACATGACATTTTTCCATTGATAGGTGGCAGTCACCTAAACTTTACACTCTTTTAAATCTCCACTCAGACTTTTAATGAAACACCACCCGCCCCACCATATACCAAGTGAATAAATGAATAAACATCAATGTCACCTACTTGTTGGACTCCCTACCTAGAAATGTTGTAGAAATAATCCTAGAATTACTTCCATTTTGTCATGGGAAGCTAAGCGCTTATGAAATTCAGTCCTCAGACTAAAGGAATTATCCTTTTCATGGAGTAACTAAAGGATTACTTTTAATGTTGAAACTGCAATGGTTGTCTCAAAATGATTGTGTGTAAGACCATCCAACTGAACCATCTCATGGTCACACCAATCAAGGACCCCCTTGTAGGGATTGGACTACTTCCAATACAAAAAATAGAAGATTAGTAGTGGTTTTTTAGAGGGGGTTATGCACAACCCCCTCTAAATTTTTATCATTTTTTTAATATTTGGTTTGCTTTTAGAGGTGTTTATGTTAAAACCACTTCTAATTTAATAATTAGTGGCTCTATATATTCGGTTGGATTTTAGAGGAGAAATATATTTATATAATGGAATTTGTTTTTTAAAAGGAAATAGTGGGGGATCACACCCCCTATAAACTCTTAAATTAGTGGGAATTCATGAACTGCTGCTATTACCTTAGATTAGAGGGGGTTTTGAACACTCTATAATTTATGACATTAGAGGGCGTTCATGAATCACTGCTAATCCCTTCGATTATAGGGGATTTTGAACCCCCTTTAAACATTAGAGGGATTCATGAACCACCCCTATTTTTTTAAAAATAAATGTCATATAAATTCAAATTTTATAATATATATTTGTGTGTGCGCATGTGTGTGTGTATATATATATTACACAAACACATTATATAAATATATTTAAATACATCATAAACACACACACACACACACATATATAAATACATTATATAAATACTTTAAATAAATATTTATACATATATACAAAAATATATACATATATAAATATTGGTATATATTGGTCAAAGTATGACACTCAAGAGAGGGGTGAATTGAGTTACTATAAAAATTTCTACTAAAAAATTTATTTAAAAGATTCTCCCAATTAAAAATAAAATTCGCCAGTTAACTAAGGTAGTAAAATTATAATAGCTTGACTGTTCAAATATTCATAAGATTGATTAATTCCCAGTTATAAGAATATGAGATATTGATATAACTTTTGAAACTACCTTAATAAGGAAAGATAGTTATAAATACTATCCAAGACTAACTATCAAAGTAAAATTTAGTTTTTTTTGAAATATGAATTAAAATATAGAAAGACTAAATTAAAATACACAGTGGATAAAATAATTGGTTTAGTCTCAAGATGAGACCTAATCCACTCCACTTGGTGATCACCTACCACCAATAAATATATATATAAATAGCTTTAATCCACACCCTAGATCGGGATTAACAATAGTACACAGGACTGTCCAGGTCACAATAACTCTACCACTATTCTATGTGGGAAAATAATAGTTAGGTCACATAGGTTCTCTTCCATAGTTATACGTGGTTGAAACAAGGTGTAAAAATATATTTGAGTGAGGATATCTTGTATCCTCCAGTTCAGTGCAGGAGATAGTGTGTGTTTTTAATACAGATACACACAATGCTCAAAGAGTAATAAAATAGTACACAATAGAGAAAAATGTAATTATATAGAGTTTAGAAGGCTCTATGTGTCATGAAATACAGCTCTAGACTCTTTGGATGCAGTATATGCAATGTTCCAATCCTCTTCTGAAAATAGAGTGTCATGAGTCGAGTGTTCTGGTTTTCAGTGTAGTGAGATATTCTTATTCTCCTTTTATTTTCTACAAGGATGTTTTCAAGATGATTCAAAATAGGTTCTTCTTTGTTTACAACAAACAAGAATTAAGAGTTCTTCCTTTGGTGTATTCTTGCATATATGGATGTTCTTTACTTTTGCATGCCTCCAACTGCCACACTTCTTTTTTAGCTCGAGTTCCACACTTTGTTTTTATTTCAAGTGCTTTTGTTGGAGCCGACAAGGTGAAAGATCTCCATACCTAGTACCTCATACTATCTGCTGACAGGACTGTAAAAGATCATTAATTATATTAGTGTCATGAAATGACTCAAATATGACTATTAGAAACAAATTTTAAATTTAATTAGGAAATACAGAAGAATGGTTAAGTATGGAACAATGTCACAGTTGCGGTGATACAGTCATGGTGCCACAGTCACGGTGCCACAGTCACGGTGAGATATAGAACTGGTGGCAAAGTTACGGTGTCTATTCCTTTGCGAATTCTGGAATAGATAGCATGGTTACAGTGTTAGGGAAACAATGCCTCAGGTAACAGTGTCTAGTCCTTTGTGAATTCTAGAACTGATAGCATGGTTACGGTGTCAGGGAAATAGTGTCTCATGTAATAGTGTCTTGTTACAGTGTCCTGGAAACAGTAGCATGGACATGGTTTTATGTCCTTTGCGAAATCTGGAACCGGTAGAAAGCTTATGGTGTCACATACTTTGTGAAAATTTGGAATTGGTAGCAAGCTTATAGTTTCATAGACTTAGACAAATATCTGTATGTTTTTTTAAGAAGCAATCTTCACATAATGGATTAAGATTAAACAAAATCATAATAAAACATAATATAACAAGATTAAACCTAGTTCACAAGATTAAAATATAATTTGTGAGATTTTGAACATGATCTTGTGAGAGTTTAAAAACATGAATTGTAAGAGTGTAAAACATGATTTGTAAATATTAAAACATGAAGAGTTTACCAATATCCAAACATGATTTGTGATAATTAAAACATAAGGAGTCCAATAATATCCCCTTTTTTGATGATAAAAAATCATGTCATTTATAAGAAAAATATTTTAGAAGGAAACAAAATGATTACTTATCATATCAAGATATTAAAGCACATCTCTAGCCCGCTTAAAGTCTTGTTCCATCCTTTCCTCAGTAGATAAGATTACTTCAATTTCAAACTGTTCTTCAGACTATTCCATAGTAGCGGTAAACTCTTCCACAACAGTAGGCTCTTCCTCTATAGTAACACTTCCTTTAGCAGCATATTCATCCTTTATACTTGCATCAACATCACCTTTAGAGAGAGGTGATAGATCAGGAGATACTCCCATACAACATTCACTAACAACAATATCTGTTTCTTGATTTGAATAATCCACAATCTCATTAGATTCTAATCTAGGATCAACTACATTTTTAGGTCTTGAGGAATTTTCAACAGGATTAAAATCCTCATACAACCTATCATTATCCTCAACCCATGATCTCTTCCATGGATTCCAGCTTATTTTAATTCTCTTAAAAGTATCCTTATAGATAAATAACTCATATTCCTCAAACACTTCTTCATTCTGTCCAACCACTCCTTTTTTTAGAATAATAGAATAAATGAACCTTGAATAGAAAAGGGAAGTGGAATTTGATGTAGTTTTGAGAATATCACACATGTGAAGTATAATATAATTACACAAGTTGATTTTGTGTCCATTCTTCAAAAGATGAATTAAAAATATATCCCAATACTTAAGAGTGAAAAAAATCTATTTCCTTGGGAAAATGAGATGCTGAATGAACTTGAACAACAAAATTGACTCACCATCTAGCTCAGTAGAAATAAGCCTTATTTTCTTCTTATTTCCAATCAAACTTCTTAAAGACTCTTCTAGGATAAACACATCACTAGGTGGAGGAGGACCTCTCTGTTAGTCCTAAAAAATCCCTTTATGTGGTACACCTAAGTAGACATCCCATGACCTCGAAGAAAAAGTTCATCTTTGACCACTTATATAGATCCTTACTAAAAAACCATCCTTAGAGTTGAAGGTAAACTGGATATACTGATAAAAATCAAAAATAATATTTGGATAAATAGGTCACATCTCTTTAGTCAACCAATCCAACCACCCATGTTCTTTCAGAACTCTTAGAACAAGATACTTGCTAGACAAGATCCACTTCAAACATATTTCCTTTTTGGGCACGACTTTACGATACTCAAGACCTAGGTTCATCTACTTCTAGGGAATTATAATAGGAAACTTCTTCTATTTCTTTTGATACTTGTGCTTCTCAAGAGTCGATGAGGATGAATGCTTCATCCTGGGCATTCAGTGCAAGCTTAAGAAAGATGAGAAGGAGGGAAAATGATTTGAGAGAGATAAAGGGTTTTAGTTTTTGAGAGAAGTGAGTTCGAGAGAAATGAAGTGATATGTATTTATCATTTAGGGAGTTCAAAATTCACAAACACAAAAATGAGCTAAAAAGAAATAAAAAATGTGATACAAAAAGAAATATTTAAAAAGAAATTCTAAATAATATAGTGAGACCGATATAGGCATTCACAGTGTTAGTATTATAGTGTGAATCTAAATGGTGTGACTGTAACATGTGAGATAGTGAACATACGACAACAAGCTATGAGAAAATAGTCCGAGACAGCAATCCCGAGATAGTAAACTGAGATAGTAATCCTGAGACAATAAAACTGAGATAGTACATCGATACAGTAATCCTGGGATAGTAAACTGAGATAGTAAACTGTTTACTCAAGGTTAATCATTCCTAATTCATGTATGATGTAATTCATCCTTTCAAAATTTAATGGATTAGAGAAAATTTCAGTGTAGTACCCCCGTTTTCTAGTAAGTAACCCTTTTTTATGATTTTTAAGTACATGAAGCATATGAGAAATGGTTGGGGAGATTTTGGAGACTTTTAAAGTGTCAAGGGAAAAAAGGTGGTGACGCACGGGCTTCGCACGGGTTGCCCAAACCATGCAAAATCCATGCAGGTGGTGTCACTTTGGTCAGAGGAGAACACATGATGTGTGCACGGTTTGGGCAAACTGTATGAGGAGGTCGTGCGGAGCACCCCTTCCAAGCAGTGACTACCGCACGGTTAGCGCACGATTTGACTAACCGTGCAGACTAACCGTGCGCGGGGTCAAATTAGATCCTATTTTTAAGAATCTAATCCATTTTATAATTAAACCCAATCATTTTTTCTCCTAGACGGCCCTAACTCAGGATTTATCTCTGGTGAAGGTGGGATAACACTTACCAGGCATTTTGGAAGTGATCTGGAGGGTTTCCTTGGCGTTTAGTGGCTGGTTGATCAAGGTAAGTCTTGTTTCCTTGAGTTTTCTTAGATATACTTCTTCCCTCTTGATGGATCCTTAGATCTATACCCAAGGTGGGTAGATCTAAGGTAGTGGATGAATTTTAAGTCGGGTTTTGGTCTTTTTGGTGTTAGGGGAAGGAATCTAAGGAGGTTTCATGGTGTTTCTACCCGTTTCTTGGTTGGTTTCGCCTAATTTGTTGAGGTAGGTGGCTTCACTCTCGATTCCTCTTTCTTATAACTTGAAGGATTAGTTAAAATTGATTTAATTGCTTGGTTTTGATTGTGAAATTGTGGTGCAAAGCATGTTATACATCTTCTTTAGTGATGATTTATGGGTTTTGATGGAATTGTGGAAATTGAAAGAATGGTTTGTGCAAAGTGTTTTGGTTTCTTGATTTTAAAATAGTGCTTTTAAAATATGGATTTTCTGGATTTGGAAAATGGTTTGTGGGAAAAAGGTTTTCAATAAAAGGGTTGTTTTATTGAAATGGTTTTGGCATGGTTGGAATGGTGTAGTTTTTGGGCATACTTGGTGGGTGTGTTCATATTGCATTTACGAGGCTTGGTTGAAATATGAACTTGTGCTCGGTTCCAAAAGTGTAATG
The DNA here is from genome assembly GCA_963277665.1 of Viscum album. Lineage (NCBI taxonomy): Eukaryota > Viridiplantae > Streptophyta > Magnoliopsida > Santalales > Viscaceae > Viscum > Viscum album. The sequence continues at coordinate 874,734,204 of OY728153.1, read as the reverse complement.
GCACATGGGGAATAATTACCTTATGATGACTTGGTAGATCGACGAGAGACCGCTCATGAGTATGGAACTGTCATAACGAAGCATGCATGGTTGATTTCACGGGTTGTGAAATGGTTGGGTGTACCAAAAAGGGTTTTTGTGAAATGGTTGGGTGTGACAAAAAGGGATTTTTTGAAATGGAAATGTGAATTTGATTGGAAACATTTCTTGGTTGCTTTTCTTGAGAAAGATGGTTTTGTTGGAAAATGGTTTTGACATGGAACTTTTTATATTGTGAACTGTTTTGGAATTGTTTTATATCAATTGTCTTATATAAATGTGCAAACATGTTTTATCCTAGAGGCATGGGTTGAGAAGTCATCGGAGAAAACCTACTGAGTTTTATTACTCACCCCCTGCTTTGGCATGTTGGTGCTTTTACAGATTTTATATACCGGGATGTTGGAAAAGGTAAAGTGTCACATGTTTATAGCACTACTTCGTGATGCTTGGGCTAGTTCGTGATGTTAGAGCTTAGAGCTTGTGAAGCATGGAGTTGGGTTGTCATCCTGTGGTCTTTCAGTTTGTCTTTTTGCTGTTTACTCTGATTTAATGTTGGTTTCCACTATGTTACTTTTGGTTGGTTTATGATAAAACAAATGGTTGAGTTGTCTTAGCTTTTATCATGCATCATTTAGTTGATTTGTTTTGTTATGGTTGTTGGATCTGTGGTATGTTCTAAAAGGGTAAATCGTCCCCCACTTGTTTTGAAACCCTTCGGCATTTATTTCCAGCCTTTGGCGCCTTGGGGATGTCGCTTAAGGCCTAGTAATGACTCCTTGTACTCTCAAGCCAAATGAGGATAAGCGGGTCATTACAAATGGTATCAGTTTGTTTGGTCCTTGGGGTATAAATGCAATCAGCTTGTTTCTTTCTTTGTGGAACAAGTAGTCATCAGTTTTTGTTGGTCTTGGCATTGAATTCCTATGTATCTATTCCTCAGGTGGTCATCTTAGGAAGGATTAGGATTGTCAGAACTTGTAATGTAGAGCATAAAAAGACGCAGCTAACCTTTTTATGCCGAACTTCAAGTTACCAGGGAGTTGGGTACATAAGTGTTTTGGAGACACTTATAGGATAACAAATCTCATTATCATGGGTTTAGCTAATGATATGAGCATGACATACATTAGAGGAATGACTTCCCACTAGTATTTCATATATCATTGTGAAGAATTATTTATGATTTCGGGCAAGGTGCAAATTTTTGAAAAAATGCAGAAATTGTTTTCCAGTAAAAGATTTAAAAAACAGGGTATTTGGTGTATTTTGAAAATGGGTTGATTTTCAAATGGAATGAGGAATGTTTTCAAAAATGTTTGAACATGGGAAAAATATTGATGGTTGGAAATCAATGTTGTGATAGTGATGTGATAGAAATGGAAATGCTAAGCCTTCAGTTGTTAGGAAGTGAGAATAACGACGTGCATTGTTTGTATAAAAAATGGCACCCGTTAGGCATCGTAGAAACTAAACGGAAGATGATGTGGAGAATGTGGTCGCACCTGAGCCACATGTGACCCAACAACTATTCCAAAGTATAGTTCAAGCATTTCAGGCTATGGACACGGGGAATTGGAGGGATGAGTCAAGCCATGTAGACCATTCCGTCCAGTTCCAGAAGCATAATCCACCCATCTTTCTGGGTGATTCTGAACCAGAAAAGGCAGAGGTGTGGCTGAGTAGAATGAATCATATCTTCGATTTCATCGGCACACCAGCAGAACTGAAAGTAAAGTTGGTGACGTATATGCTGGAGGATCTTACACGATAGTGGTGGGAGCTAGTGGTGCAGGCTAAGGTTGATCAAGGACTGAGCTGAGAGGAATTTGAGAAATTGTTCAATAAAAAATTCTATCCTCACACGTTCAAGATCCAGAGGAAGACAAAAATTTTCAGCCTGAAGCAGGATAATATCTCTGTCACGGAGTATGTGGCTAAATTCATGAATTTAGTGCACTTTTCACCGAATGTTGCTGCAAGTGCGTCGCTGAAGGCATGCATCTTTGAATCAGGGTTGCGACAGAAGATTCTCTCGAAGATAGTTGTGCTCTGTATTACAGATTATACGGAGATGGAAAATAGAGAAACATTAGTTGAAAGAGACATCTCAGGAGTTATGGGAGGATGAAGTATGATGATACCCACAAGAAAGGGTGGGAACTCTAATGCTGGGAACAAGCGAAAGAGGTAAACCTACTTCCAAGGTGGGAGTGCGAATCAGAATCAGACGACTGGATCAGTGAATCTTCCTCCACAACCCATAATGAAAGCCGAGTGTTTTCAATGTGGCTCAATTGATCACATGAAACGAGAATGTATAGTACCAACAAGAGCATTCCACAATTATAACAAGATAGGGAATCTTCAAGGATATTATCGCAGTGCTCCATGGTCGGGTGTTCGTGACACTTCTCAGGTGTCGCAAGCATCTTATGCTTTGAAAGGGAGAGGATAGAAAAATTAGTCGCACCAGAAGAATAGAGATATCTATGGTGATTCCAGGAATACCATGACTCCTCAGGCAGGGCAATCTCAACAAGGAAATAAGGAGAAAAGTACAACAACAAAGCAATTGTATGGAGCGGAACAGGTGATTGTGGATGACCAGTCTGGACCCTCTACGGTGAGAGGTACGATTATTTTGAATTTTACCCTCATGAAAGTGTTGTTCGATACTGGTGCATCAAATTATTTTATTGCTTCTAGTATTTCTGATTTTCTGAACTTAAAACTTGAAATGATGCCTTATGTGATAAAACCTCAAACTCCTCCTGGTGAAAGAGAATATAGAGCCTTCGTGTGTAGAGAATGTTCTATAAATGTTGATAGAGCTAAGCTGAAATGATATTTCTCTGTGCTGGAGATAGATGTCTATGATATAATCCTAGGTATGGATTTGTTGACAGAGTTCAGGGATCACATCGATTGTTATAGAAGAACAATCAGTTTGGTGATTGAGGATGGCGTCGAGCATCTCTTTAGAAAAGAAAGAGTGGTGAAGGCAGGTGAAACAGGATTATTGGAACTAGTAGTGGAAATGATCTCATACCAGTTGGCTGCGTTAAACTTGGAATTGAGGGACGAGATTGCGAATAACAGTTTTCCAGTAGTCGTGGATCAATTTTCTGATTTTTTTTCCTAAAAACTTCTCAGGGTTACCACCTGTAAGAGAAGTGGAGTTTACGATTGATCTCCTTCTGGGGACCAGTCCTATCTCACTTCCATCTTATAGGATGGAAAAAATGGAGTTAAATGAATTGAAAGTGCAATTGGAAGAACTAAAAAACAAAGGTTTTATTCGGACAAGCGTGTCTCTATGGGCAGCACCAGTTTTGTTTGTAAAGAAAGCAGATGGAACTTTAAGGCTATGTGTGAATTATCGTAAACTTAACCAAGTTATGATAAAAAATAGATATCCACTTCCACGCATTGATGAACTGTTTGATCAATTTAGGGGAGATCAGTGGTTCTCTAAGATTGACTTGTGGTCAGGATATCACCAGTTTCGAGTTTAGAAGGAGGATATTCCGAAGACAGCATTCAGAAGCAGATATGGCCACTAAGAATATGTAGTCATGCCTTTTGGTCTTACGAATGCACCAAAAGTCTTTATGGAATTGATGAATCAGATATTTCAGCGATATCTGTATTATTTTGTTGTGGTGTTTGAGGACGACATATTAGTGTATTCAAGAACAAGGGCTAAGCATGAGAAACACTTGGCGATAGTTTTGGAAATATTGAAAGACCATCAATTGTATGCCAAATTATCAAAGTGCAATTTTTGGATACAAGAGGTATGCTTTCTGGGCTATGTTGTTTCTGAGAAAGGTGTTTCAGTGGATCCAGAAAAGATAGAAGCTGTTCTTTCTTGGAAACTGCCGAAGAATGTCTTTGAGATACACAGTTTTCTTAGTCTAGCTGGTTATTACTGACGCTTTGTGTGTGAATTCTCATGACTAGCTTCGCCTATGACAACATTGACAAAGAATAACAGTGCATTTCAATGGACTGAGGAATTACAGAGATCTTTTCAAGATTTTAAAGTTCGCCTTACATCAACACCCATCTTGATTTTGCCAGAATCAGGACATGGGTACGTGGTGTATTGTGACACTTCAGGATATGGGTTGGGATGTGTTATCATGCAAGGAGACCATGTTGTTGATTAAAGATCAATATAGTTGAGAGTACATGAAAATAACTACCCAACACATGATTTGGATTTAGCTGCTGTTGTCCATGCCTTGAAGACTTGACGTCATTATCTCTTTGGTGAGAAATTTACTGTGTTTACGGATCACAAAAGCTTGAAACAAATTTTCTAATAGAAAGATCTGAATATGAGGTAGAGGATATGTATGGAGTATCTTCAAATGTTCAACTTTGACTTGATGTATACACCGGGTAAGGGAAATTTGGTGGCTGATGCATTAAGCAGAAAGTCGTACGCTCAGTTGGCGAAAGAAGCTTCAGATGAGGGGCAGTTGATGTCGGTCCTAGTCGACATGTGTATGGAATGTGAAGACCGAGCTAATGTTACGGTTTTCTTTCCAGTTTCGCTTGATCCTGATTTGGTGGAGATAGTAAAGGAGTCACAGGCATCCGATGTAGACTGTGTTGCAATGAGTTCAAAAATCAATGGTGGGGAGACCATTGAGGGATGGAAGCTGGATGGGAGTTCAGTTTTTCGGTTTTGAGATCAGATGGTTGTACCTTTAACTGATCAGGAACAACTCCTTCATGCTTACCACCATTCAAGATGGGCTGTACACCCAGGTACACATAAGATGTATAAGGCGTTGAAGGTGCAGTTTTTGTGGAGTGTCATGAAAAGGAAGGTGGTCGAGTTTGTCTCGCGGTGTTTAACTTGTCAGCAGGTTAAAGTATATAATCAGAGACTATCTGGTATGTTACAATCTTTACCTATCCCAATGTGTAAATGGGATCAGATAGCAATGGATTTTGTTACATCTCTTCCAAGAACATTCCAGAAACATGATGCCATTTGGGTGATAGTGGATCGACTTACCAAGTCGGCCCATTTCATCCCTATTCGTGAATATAATATGGTGGAAGATATTTCAAAAATCTATATCCGAGAAGTGGTAAAGAGGCATGGTGTACCAGTTTCTATCGTCTCAAATAGAGATCTGAGGTTCACATCTCGTTTCTGGCGATCCTTACAGAAATCCCTGGGAACTCAGTTGAATATGAGTACGGCGTATCATCCTCAGATGGATGGACAATCCGAAAGGATGATACAGACATTGGAAGACATGTTGCATGCTTGTTTAATGGATTTTAGGGGCTCATGGGAGGAGCATATACCCTTAGTGGAGTTCTCATACAATAACAGCTATCAAGCCTTGATACGCATGGCTCCGTTGGAAGCATTGTATGGGTGTCCTTGTCGTTATCCACTATGCTGGGAGGAAACAGGTGAGACTTCAGTAATTGGGCCGAGCCTTGTCTAAGAAACAATGGAGAAGATTCAGTTGATAAAGAAGAGGATGGAGACGACATAGAGTCGTCAGAAATCTTATGCGGATCATCACCGAAGACCGTTGTTGTTTGCGGTGAGTGATCATGTCTTTTTGAGAATCTCCCCAAGGCATGGACATCGTCATTTTGGGAAGCAGGAAAAATTATCTCCTCGATATATATGCCCTTTTTAGATACTGTAACGGGTTGACGAGGTGGCGTATCGGTTGGCATTACCACCATGGTTCAGTACAATGCATAATGTGTTCCATGTATCTCAGTTGAAGAAGTATCAATCTGATACTAACCATGTGATCAGATGGGATCACGTTGACCTAGAGCCGGATGCTTCGTTGATACATATCCTGATACGGATTATGGATTGGCAAGATAAAGTCTTGTGTGGGAAAACCATCGGTCTAGTGCGGATTTTATGGTAGCATGGTCAGATTCAGGAAGAGACTTGGGAATGCGAGAAAGAAATAAAAGAGGAGTGGCCAGAACTCTTTCAGGAAAGTGATGGTTTTCTACTTTCCGGGGATAGAAAGGTCAATGGTGGGGAGAATGTAGTACCCTTGGTTTCTGGTAAGTAACCCTTGTTTTATGATTTTTAAGTACATGAAGCATATGAGAAATGGTTGGGGAGAGTTTGGAGACTTTTAAAGTGTCAAGGGAAAAAAGGTGGTGATGCACTCCATGCAGGTGGTGTCACTTTGGACAGAGGAGACCGCACAGTGTGTGCATGGTTTGGGAAAACCGTGCGAGGAGGCCATGCAGAGCGCTCCTTCCAAGCAGTGACTACCACACAGTTAGCGCACGATTTTACTATCCGTGCAGACTAACCATGCGCGGGGTCATCTTAGATCCTATTTTTAAGTATCTAATACATTTTATAATTAAACCCACTCTTTTTTCTCCTATATGTCCCTAACTTGGGATTTCTCTCTGGTGAAGGTGGGAGAACCCTTACCAGGCATTTTGGAAGCGATCCGGAGGGTTTCCTTGGCATTTAGAGGCCAGTTGATCGAGGTAAGTCTCATTTCCTTGAGTTTTCTTAGATCTCCTTCTTACCTCTTGATGTATCCTTAGATATACACCCAAGGTGTGTAGATCTAATGTAGTTTAGGACTTTTAAGTCGGGTTTTGGTCTTGTTGGTGTTAGGGGAAGGAATCTAAGGAGGTTTCATGGTGTTTCGACCCGGTTCTTGGTTGGTTTTGTATAATTTATTGAGGTAGGTGGATTCACTCTCGATTCCTCTTTCTTAGAACTTGAAGGCTTAGTTAAAATTTATTTAATTGCTTGGTTTTGATTGTGAAATTTTGGTACAAAGCATGTTATAAATATTCTTTAGTGATGATTTATGGGTTTTGATGGAATTGTGGAAATTGAAAGAATGGTTTGTGCAAAGTGTTTTGGTTTCTTAATTTTAAAATAGTTCTTTTAAAATATGGATTTTCTGGATTTGGAAAATGGTTTGTGGGAAAAAGGTTTTCAATAAAAGGGTTGTTTTTTTGAAATGGTTTTGTCATGGTTGGAATGGTGTGGTTTTTGGGCATACTTGGTGGGTGTGTTAATATTGTATTTACGAGGCTTGGTTGAAATATGACCTTGTACTCGGTGCCAAAAGTGTAATGGAACATGGGTAATAATTACCTTGTGATGACTTTGTAGATCAACGAGAGACCGCTCATGAGTATGGAACTGTTATAACGAAGCATGCATGGTTGATTTCATGGGTTGTGAAATGTTTGGGTGTGCCAAAAAGGGATTTTTTGAAATTGTTGGGTGTTCCAAAAAGGGATTTTGTGAAATGGAAATGTGAATTTGATTGGAAAAGTTTCTTGGTTGCTTTTGTTGAGAAATATGGTTTTGTTGAAAAATGGTTGACATGGAACTTGTTATATTTTGAACTGTTTTGGAATTGTTTTATATAAATTGTCTTATATAAATGTGCTAACATGTTTTATCCTAGAGGCATGAGTTGGGAAGTTATCAGGGAAAACCTACTGATTTTCATTACTCACCCCCTACTTTGGCATGTTGGTGCTTTTGAAGATGTCATATACCGGGATATTGGCAAAGGTAAAGTGTCACATGTTTATAGCACTACTTCGTGATGCTTGGGATGGTTCGTGATGTTGGATCTTGGAGCTTGTGGAGCATGGAGTTGGGTTGTTGTCTTGTGGTCTTTCAGTTTGTCTTTCTGCTGTTTACTCTAATTTAGTGTTGGTTTCCACTATGGTACTTTTGGTTGGTTTATGATAAAACAAATGGTTGAGTTGTCTTAGCTTTTATCATGCATCATTTAGTTGATTTGTTTGGTTATGGTTGTTGGTTCTGTGGTATGTTCTAAAAGGGTAAATCACCCCCTAATTGTTTTAAAACCCTTCATCATTTATTTCCAGCCTTTGGCGCATTAGGGATGTCTCTTAAGGCCTAGTAATGACTCTTTGTACTCTCAAGCCAAATGAGGATAAGTAGGTCATTACAGTCAGCAAGCTGATATTCTGTACCAATGAATTCCAAATTAATATAGCATTTTTGATAATGATATCTCAAAAATTGATGTCTTACATCAAAATGTTTTGTTCTAGAATGAGAAACAGAATTCTTTGATATGTTAATAGAATTTGTGTTCTCACAATTTATAGGGACATGCCTGAATTGATATCCATAGTCTATAAAAGTGTGTTTCATCCACAAAATCTGAGCACAACAACCACCAAAAGCTATTTATTCAGCTTTAACGATAGATAATGCAACAAAATTTTTATTTTTTACTACACCATGAAACTAGTAACTTGACCAAAAAAGTGACATGTTCCAAAGTTTCTTTTTCTATCTAAATTAAAACCACCAAGATCAGCATCTAAATAGCTAACTAAGTCAAATGATTGTCCTCTAGGATAGAATAGTCCTAAGTTGGTATTATGTTTGAGGTATCTGAAAATCCTTTTAACAAAAAAAAAGATGTGACTCTTTAGGATTTTATTGAAAATGAGCACACACACACACACTAAACATAATATCATTCCTACTAGTAGTTAAGTAGAGTAAACTTCCAATAATTACTCTGTAAGTGGTGTGATCAATAGATTTACCATTATCATCAAGTTCCAACTTATAGTTGGTACTCATTGGAGTATCACTTCTTTTAGTACTATCTAAACCAAAACGTTTTAGAAGATCTTTAGTATATTTACTTTGATTTAAAATAATACATTCCTTATTTTAAAAGATTTGAAATCCAAGAAAAAATTTCAGTTCACCCATCAAACTCATTTCAAATTCATTTTGCATCATCTTTAAAAAATCAACAAATAAAGAATTTTTTGAATATCCAAAAATAATATAATCAACATAGATTTGAACTACTAAAACATCTTTAGAAATTGTTTTCATAAAGAGAGCAGGATCTTCTATACCTTTTATAAAACCTTTAGAAATAAGAAAACTACTTAGTCTATCATACCAAGATCTTGGAGCTTGCTTTAAACCATATAAATCTTTTGTTAATTTAAAAAAATTATTTGGAAAATGAGGGTTTGTAAAACTAGGAGGTTTTTCAAAAAAAACATTCTCAACTATATACCCATTTAGAAATGCACTCTTAACATCCATTGATATAGTTTGAAATTTAGATGTGCTGCATATGCAAGAAAGATTCTAATAGATTCAAGTCTAGAAACTGGTGAAAAAGTTTCCTCATAGTCAATCCCTTCTTCTTGACTATAACATTGAGCAACCAATATAGATTTATTTCTGACTATGGTACTAGATTCATCTACTTTATTTCTAAACACACATTTAGTGCCTATGGTCAAGATGTCTTTAGGTTTATCCACAAGTTTCCAGAATTTATTTCTTTCAAACTGATTTAATTCTTCTTGAATATACATCACCCAAAATTCATCATTAATTACCTTATTGATGTTCTTAGGATCAATCTGTGAATAGAAAGCTTGATGTTTAACCTGATTTGTTAGAGAATCTCTAGTCTGTGTTCCTTTATCTAAATCTCCAACAACAGTATCTAAAGGATGGTTCTTAAGGGTTCTAATAGATCTATAAAAGGAAGGACTAGTAATTTTAGGTTCTTCAACAGGTTTGAGTTCATCATGACTCAAATCTGGAGAATTTCCAGAACTGGAAGTTTTAACAGATTCCTTCATAGGATGGTTAGGAGATTTAGCATTAATGTCCAGATTTGACATATCATCCTTAATATTTTCTAGGGAGGTCTTAAGTTCATGTGGATCTGTTTCATCATATTTGACGTGTACAGATTCTTCCACACATTTGGTTCTCTTATTAAAGACTCTATAGGATTTACTAGAAATTGAATAACCTAGGAAAATTCCTTCATCACTTTTGGATGAAATTTTTTCAGGATTATCCTTAGTATTTAGAATATAAACTTTGAAACCAAAAAATATTAAGTAATTAACTTTGGGTTTTCTATTATTCCACAAACCATAGGGAGTTTTCTTAAGAATTGGTCTGATTAGGACTCTATTAATTATATAGCAAGCTGTATTCATAACCTCAACCTAAAAGTAGATAGGTAGATCATATTAATTAAGCATTGTTCTAGATATTTCTTGTAAGGTTCTATTTCTTATTTCTACAATACCATTTTATTGAGGTGTCCTAGGGGAAGAGAAGTTATGACTATATCCATTTTTTGAGAAAAAATATTCAAACTATTGGTTTTCAAACTCATGGCCATGGTCACTTCTTAAATATTTAATTCTATGACCACTATGATTTTCTACAGTCCTAGGATACTTGGTAAAATGAGAACAAGCTTCTATTTTGTGAGCTGAGAAGAAGGTCCAAGTATATCTAGAGTAGTCATCTATAAGAACATAGACATAGTGCTTCCCATTAATACTTGAAACTCTAGAAGGTCCAAACAATTCCATGTGAACCAAATCAAGAGGTTGAGAAGTTGAAACTTCTTTCTTTGGTTTAAAAGAGAATTTGTGTTGTTTACCCTTTTGACAAGGATTACATACTTTGTCATTTGGAAACTCAAGTTTGGATAGATCCTTGATTAAGAATTTTCTAGTAATTTTTCTAATGGAGTTTATATTGTAGTGTCTTAGTATTTTTTTCCAAATCCAATACTCTTTTTGAAATACACTTAAGCATGAAACATTTTGACAAACTAAAGAATCTAAGTTAACAACATAAAAATTTTCATTTCTAAAATAAAAAAATACTAATTCATTTTAGGAATTTAAAACATTACAAGAATTATTTTCAAATTTAACATGAAAACCATCATCACATAATTGTGAAATACTAAGTAGATTATATTTTAATCCAAAAAAAATTACTTTAGATATTAAAAATGAGTTAGAGTTACCAATCTGGCCAAGGCCAATTATTTTTCCTTTATCATTGTCACCAAATGTGACATTTCCCACATCAATATTTATTAGGTTCTTGAAACATGAATAATATTCTGTCATGTGTCTTGAACATCCACTTTCCAAGTACCATAAAATTCTATAGGAGATCTTCAAACAAATTTACTACATAAGAATAAAACAAAAGAAGATTTTGGTACCCATTTTTGTTTGGGTCCAGAAACATTAGTAATAAGAGTTTTGGGAACCCACATTTTCTTCATGGGTTTCCTATAAGAAGAATGTAAAGTATTTGAAAATAGACTTTATTTGGTCCAGAAAAACTTGAAACAATAGAAGATGTATCATAGCTAGAACTTGCAGAAAATTTTCCATAACTGGACATAAAACTGGATTTTCCATATTTTGATACAAAATGAGTTTTTGTTATATTCCACTTTCCTAGTTGGTATCCTATTCCAGTAGTATACTTTGGAGCTACTTGTTTACCAAGAATTTGAACTAAGATTTCTTTTCCATTGGTAAATATTTCTAAATCCTTTTTCAATTTCCCATTTAACAATTTAAGTTTATTTTTTTCTTTAAGTAATTGAGCATTATTTTCCTTTTCTATACTAAGATCAGATTTAACAATAGAAGTGAGAGCATGTTATTTATTTAAATATTTATATTTATCTTTTAACTCATTGCATGTATATTGAAGAATTTGAAAGTATTAAAACATTTCTTCATTAGTCATATTTTCAGGATCACTTTCATCTCTATAATAATAGTAATTACGTACTGGAGACTCAAGAGTTACCTCTGATGTGTTTGTCATGAAACACATATTGGATTTGTCATCCTTTTCATCATGTGAAGATTTTGAGTCACTTGAGATGTCCTCAGAAGCACTCCATGTTGCTTTTATTTACTTTTTATACTTTCTATATTTTTCCTCATATCTCTTATTATATTTTATCTTGGGACAATCAGCCTTTACATGTACCTTTCTCTTATATTTATAACATATTATTTTACTGGAAGTATCACCTTTCTTACAATCCTTTTTCCAGTTGCCCTTGTTGTCATATTTACCTTTATAGCTAGGCTTCTTGAATAATTTATTTCTCTTATAAAACTTATTAAATTTTATAGATAATTGAGTCATTTCCTCATCACTATCTGATGGTGAATCTTCATTACTTGTACCGTTAGAATGAGTTTGTATCATATCCTTTTCCTTAGTTTTTGAAGTAGTGGTTTTGAAATCCACTAACTTTTTCTTTAGTTCATCCTCTTATTCTTTGTTTACCTTTAATTATTCCTCATACATCATCAACTTTCCTATCAGCTCCTTTACTAGCAACTTTATGATGTCACAAGATTTTCTAATTGACACAGAATCCCTCTCCATATATCTGGTAAGCATATGAGTATTCTCATGATTTTCTACTTGGATATAACATTGCTTCCCAAAGAGATCAGAGTATTCACAATTTCATTAAACCTGAGATACATGTCAGAAATAGGATCATTAGGATTCATTTTGAAGTTATCATATTTAATAGTATATGTGTTAAGTCTTATTTCATTAACACCAGAGGTTCCTTCATGTGAAATAGATAAAGTGTCTCAAATTTCATGGGCTATTTTACATGTAGAAATTCCATTAAACTCTTCATCTCCTAAAGAAAAGTATAGGGAATTCATGGATTTGTAATTATTATTATAGTAAGACTTAGTTGGGTTATCTAAATTATTCCTATCAGTAGAAGGAATCTTATATTCATCAATAATTGAAGACCAAATCTCAAAACCCATCCTTTCTAGGTGCATTTTAATTTTAATTTTCCATTGTGCATAATTTGTTCCATTAAAGAATGGAGGTATGTTGGTAGCAGCACCTTAAAATATATTATCCATGATAAAGAAATAGTCTTTTAAAGAATTAAAAATTTATAACTAACAAAAATTTAAAGATCTTTAAAACACAACTAAAATAACAGTTAAAAAATATTTTAAAAAATATTTAAAATTTTGAAAGCAACAACTTGAAAGAAACCTTTGATGCAAAATTTTGGTTGGAATATGATACTCAATAGGGGGGGGGGTGAATCAAGTTCCTATAAAAATTTCCATTAAAAATTTTATTTAAAATATTCCCCAAATTAAAAATAAAACCGTCCAATTAACCAAGGTAGTAAAATTATAATAGCTCGACTGTTCAAATAGTTTCTAAAAAAATTGATAAATTCTCAGTTATAACAATATGATATATTGATACAACTTTTGAAACTACTATAATAATGCAAGAAAATTATAACTACTATCCAAGACTAACTATCAAAGTAAAATTTAGTTTTCTGAAATATGAGTTAAAACAGAGAAAGACTAAATTGAAAGCCACAGTGAATAAAACAAGTGGTTTAGTATCAAGTTGAGACCTAATACACTCCACTTGGTGATCAACTACCACCAAGAAATATATATATATATATATATATATATATAAACATCTTTGATCCACACCCTAGATCAGGGTTAACAACAGTACACAAGACTTTCCAGGTCATAAGACCTCTACCACTGTTCTATGTGAAAAAACTAACATCTAGGTCACACATGACCTCTTCCACAGTTATACGTGGGTGAAACAAGGTGTAAAAAGATATTTGAGTGAGGATATCTTATATCCTCTAGTTTAGTGCATGAGATAGTATGTTTTTTTAATACATATACACACACTACTCAAAGAGTAATAAAACAGAACACAAGAGAGAAAAATGTAATGAGATAGAGTTTAGAAGGATCCGTGTGTCCTTAAATGCAGTTCTAGACTCTTTGGATGTAGCATATGAAATGCTCTAGTCCTCTTCTAAAAACAGTGTCGTGATTCGAGTGTTCTGGTTTTCAGTGCAGTGAGATGTTATTGTTCTCTCTTGAGTTTCTTCAAGGATGTTTTTAAGATGATTCAAAGTAAGAAGGAATTAAGAGTCCTTACTTTGGTTTATTCTTTCATGTATCGATGTTCTTCACTTTTTCATGCCTTCAACTACCACACTTAATTTTTAGATCAAGTTCCATGCTTTGTTTTTATTTCGGGTGCTTGTGTTGGAGCCGACAAGGTGCACAATCTCCACATATCGTACCTCGTACTGTCTGCTGACAGGACTATAAAAGATAATTAATTATATCAGTGTCATGAAATGAATCAAATATGACCATTAGAAATAAATTTTAAATTTAATTAGGAAGGACAAAATAATGGTTAAGTATGGAATGATGTCACAATTGTGGTGAGACAGTCACAGTGCCACAGTCACGGTGAGACAGTCATAGTGCCACAATCACGATGAGATCTAGAACCAGTAGCAAAGCTACAGTGTCGGGTCCTTTGTGAATTTTGGAACTGGTAGCATGGTTATGGTGTTAGGGAAATGGTGTCTCAGGTAATGGTGTCTAGTCCTTTGCGAATTATGGAACCGATATCACGATTACGGTGTTAGGGAAACGGTGTCTCACGTAACAGTGTCCATTCCTTTGTCAAAATTCTAAATAGTGTCTTGTTATGGTGTCTTGGAAATGGTAGAACAAAAATGGTGTTAGGTCCTTTGCGAAATCTGGAACCGGTAGCATGCTTATGGTGTCAGAGACTTTGTGAAAATCTGGAACCGGTAGCAAGCTTATAGTTTCACAGACTTAGCCAAATATCTGTAAGTTGTCTTAAGAAGCAATCTTCACAAAATGAATTAAGATTAACCAATATCATACTAAAACATAATAGAAAAAGATTAAACACAGTTCAAAAGATTAAAATATAATTTGTGAGATTTTTAACATGATCTTGTGAGAGTTTTAAAAACACGAGTTGTAAGAGTGTAAAACATGATTTGTAAATATTAAAACATGAGGAGTCCAACAATCTCCAAACATGATTTATGAGCATTAAAACAAGAGGAGTCCAATAATATACATAATATAAATGTAATTATAAATATATTTATTCAAATATATAAAATTTACATATGGTTTTATAAATACTATACATTTATATTATGATTTATATTATACATATATTATATTAAATACATTTGTCTTGCATATTATATTTATGTATAAATACATTTATATTTTATTATGTATGAAAATATATATAGTATAGACAAAATTATATATATATATATATATATATTATAGATATTTTATTATATATAAATTTATATATATTATACAATTATCTATATATATATATATATTATAGATATTTTATTATAAATAAATTTATATATATTATACAATTATATATATATATATATATTATATTTTATTATATATAAATTTATATATATTATATAATTATTTTATATATATCGTAGTATTCCATATTAATTATAAATTAATTTAGTATATATATATATATATATATCATTTAATTATATTATATATTTCTAATTATATGAATGTATTTAATTTTTTGTGTGTATATATGTGTGTATACATGATATAATATAAATGTATATAATTATATACTTAAATATATAGTATAAACGCATTTAATATAATACATGTATAATATAAATCATAAAATGTATAAATTTATAGTATTTATAAAATCAACATATAATTTGTACAGTTTAAAAAATGGGTGTAATAATAATAATTAATAATATTATTCTCTCACACACACACACATATAAGTATACAAAAATAATTATATATATATATATTATAATTATATTATATCTATAAATATTATATAAATATATAAATATATACGAAAACACACAAATATAAATGTATTTATTAATATATGTATAAATATATAATAATATATGTACATATAACTATATATATTATATATACAAATATGTAATATATATATATATATATATATTATACATAAATATATTATATTTTTTATATTTCTGTACACAAATATATATATATATATATATTATAAATCGATTTTGTATCTAAATAAATAAAATATATTTTATATAATGCATAAAATCGTTTCCGGTGTAGTGGTTATTCCGCAGAGTAAGGTCCCCATGGTCATGGGTTTGATTCCCACAGAGGGGGATTTTTGCTGGTGCATGTTGCGGCGAAGACGGGTTATGTGGGTCCTATATGCACGCATGTGGTGGTGAAGTCCAGGTTACGTGAGTCCTTAGGGTGGTTATCTGTGGGTAGGACTGGGGTGCGTCGGGTGTCCTCGTTGGGTGTTAGGGGGTTGTCCCAGGGGGGGGGGGGTGGTCTGGGGGTGTATGGAGAGGTGTCCAAGAGAGGACCGTTTGGTGTCAGGGGGTTGTCTAGGGGGTATCTGTGGGGTGTCTGGCGAAGTATCTAGGGGAGGTCCGTGGGGTGTCTGGGGGGGGGGGGGGGTCTGTGTCCAAGGGAGGAAAATAGGGTGTATAGGGGCTATTTTTTTTAAAAAAAATAGAAGATTTAAGGGTGGTTAACCGCCCCAAAAATTTGATCTACACCCTCAATTAGAGGCGGTTACAACCCCCCTAAATTGAGGGCCCAGATTAGAGGCGGTTAAAACCGCCTCTAATTGACACATATTTGGGAATTTTAAGCACAATTAGAGGGGGTTTAAACCCCTTCTAATCTAACCACCTCTAATATCATATGCATTTTTACTAGAGCTTCCCTAAAAACACCCCTAATAGGATATGGTGGGCACATTAGCGGCGATTCACCATAACCGCCGCCAATGCATTTAGAGGGGGTTATAACCCCCTCTAAACTGAAAAATAACCCCTTCTAATAGGGGTGTTTTTTAGCGTGTTGCTGCTTTTTTAAGATTTAGGAAACAAACTAAGAATTGTTGTCCAGTGCTTTGCCAACTACCAACCCTAGAACATTTATATTTAAGGAGACAACTGTCATCCTTATCAGCTTCATCTTCTAAATAGTTATTATTTCATTTTGTTGCTTGAGACTCATCCCCCATCTCTTATGGACATGTACCTATGTTTCTTGAACTACTCTAAGTAGTAGTCATCCCATACCAGGTACCGATGATCATTTTGGATGAATTCAGAGGATAACACCTAGCATCAGTAGATTAATTCTTTTCTTAAATTCAATTACTCATTCCCTTCAAAGAATACTGAAATTATTTGAACTAATCAAATATTTGGGTCCCCTTATTAGAATTATCTATAACTTTAAACTTTGATTATGAATATATTATGCGTATTTATTTATTTTTTATAAAAAATGAATATTTTATAAACCTAATAGGATGAATATGAATCGAAAATGGATGAATGCTAATCGTATGAAAAAAGAGTATAAAGATGGAGTTAAAGAGATCATCAAGTTTGAAATTGAGCATGCATAATACCCTTTTCAAATCCTTTTTCTGTGTTTACGTTGTTGTTATTCAAGAAAAATTAGTTTAGAGGAGTTGGAATAACATTTTATTTATCATTGAATTGATTCGAGATATAAATGTTGGTCTAAACAAAGGAAAAAATTAAACGTGCACCCTGATTGGGATGATACTACAATTTATGGATCATTTGATATGAATACCAGTGTAAATGATGATGGAGATCATATGGAAGAAATGAAAATGGAATTTGAAGATGACCTTCATGATTATACAAAGTTTTTTGAGAAGTTAAATAGATATTCTAAGATACCATTGTATACCTATTGTACTAAATACAAAACAATATCAACTGTATTGAAGTTATATAATTTGAAAGCTGGCAGCGGATAGAGTGACACTAGCTTTACAGAACTACTTGGTCTCCCAAATAATGTGCTACCAGAAGAAAATGAACTTCCTTGTTGAACATATGATGCTAAAAAATTCTACGTTCAATGGGAATGATCTATAAAAAATACATGATTGTCCAAATGATTGCATATTGTTTCATAAGGACCATGAATCAGTCATAAAATGCCTTAAGTGGGGCGCATATTGATATAAGAAAGATGAATCAATTCCTTTGAAAGATGTATGGTAATTTCCTACCATTCCATGGTTTATAAGACTATATGGATGTTAGAAAACCATGAGACAATTGACATGGCATGCAGATACAATAATTAAATATGGGAAACTACATCATCTAGAAGACTCTCCTCAGGGGAAGAAAATTGATAATGAGTATCCTCAATTTAGAAATGAGTCGAGAAACTTCTCTCTTATGTTATCTACATATGGAATAAATCCTTTTGGTTTATAGATTAGTACTCACAGTATATGACCAATCGTGTTAGTAAATTATAACTTTCTGCCATAGTTATGCATGAAGCACAAATACATTATGTTGTATCTATTTATATCTGAACCAAAACAACTTGGTAATGATATTGATGTCTATTTGGATCCATTGATTGAAGGTATGAAATTTATATAGGATATAGGTGTTATAATGTATAATGCTCATAAAAGTGAAGAATTCACATTGAGGGCCATGTTGTATGGGATGATAAATTAATTTCCTACTTATAAAAATTTGTCAGGATATAGAATTAAAGAAATGTTGGGGTGTCACATTTTTGAAGAATGCACAAAATTAGCTCAGTTGAAACATTCCTCAAAGACTATGTTTTTAGGACATCATAAATTTTTACCTCAATAACATAAATATCAATCATGGACGACAACATTCAATGGGAATATCAAAAAAGGTACAACACCATCTCTACTAATGGGTGATAAACTCTTTGATAAAGTAAAATATAATGACACTACTTTTGGTAAACCATTTTCAAAAAACTACATGAAATTAGGTTGAAAAACGATATCATTTTTCTTTGAATTACTGTATTAGAATTTTTTTCACATCATACATTTTATTGATATCATGAATGTAGAAAAAAATGTATTTGAAAGTGTTATTAGAACGTTACTAAATGTTCTTGGCAAAACAAAGGATGACATCAAGGCTAGATTGGGCATTATTGATATAAAGATAAGGGAAGAGTTGGCATTGGTGAAGGGTAAAGGGAAAAATTTTCTTCCCCCAACAACTTACACTCTATCCATATAAAAGAAATTGCAAATTTTAATTTTCCTTAATGGTGTAAAAGTTCCAGAGGGGTATTCATCAAATATTAAGAATGTTGTGTCAATGAATAATTTGAAGTTACAGGGGATAAAATCACATGATTTTATTGTTTTTATATAGGATTTTATGCCCATCGCTTTACATTTCATTCTACCTAAAAATTTATGACATACATTAACCACACTCTGCTTCTTTTTCAAATCCATATGAAGTAAATTTATAAACCCAATGAATTTTTCAATTATGAATAAGGAGGTTGTAGTCATATTATGTGAATTAGATATGTTCTTCCCACCATCATTATTTGATATAATGGTCCACCTGATGGTTCACTTGGTTAGATAGTTTCATCTATGTGGTTTTATCCATTACAAATGGATGTACCCCATTAAACATTATATAAATATTTTAAAATGGTAAGTCAAGAATTGAAGTCAACCAAAAGGCTTCATTTCAAAATGATATATTGTTGAAGAAGATGCTGAATTCTATATTGATTTCCTATCAGATATTGATAGCATCAACCTCATAAAGTCTCATCACAATGGAAGTCTTATGGGTGAAGGGATTTCTAGAAGATATGTTGTTACAATTACCATCATAGATCAGGAGAAATCACTCCTTTACATTTTATATAATACTGAAGATGTTGATCAATACGTTTAATCCCACAAATAAATTCTTAGAGATTTGAATCCATCAAGGGTTGAAGGATGGATATCAAATAAAAATAATAAATAGTTTATAGGATGGTTTCGAGATCATATCTATAATGAGTTATCTGAAAATATGAATTCAATTATCAAGTGACTTCGATGGCTAGCTAGGGGACAAAATGTAAATGTTATATCTTACACTGGTTTTGTAATCAATGGTTATAAGTTCTATACATAAGAACACAATGATTTTAGTATGATGAAAAAAATGGAGTTATACTTATGGAGAAATAGATGCACATATTTGGTTCCAAGGATAAAAATTTAATTTATGAAAATATGTCATATTTCAGCATTATCAAACATATATACGAGTTGAATTATCAATATTTCAAGTGCCAATTTTCCATTTCAAATGAGTTGACAATAGGAGTGAAATAAAAGTTGATTAAATGGGCTTCATGAAGGTAAATTTCATTTTGGAAGGGGAAAAGTATGAGCCATTTATAATAGAATAATAATCAATTCAAGTATTTTATATCTCAGATCCATAAAATAGGAATTTTTTGATTTTCCTATTGGTGACTAAAACAACTATAGAGTCAGATAAAAATTAAATCAAGGATGATCCTTTCATTGAGAGATCACAATCAGTTCATGGCGGTCCCAATGTAGACAATGTCTTGTACATTAGAGGGGACCATAAAGAGGGGATTTTGATCCTCGATAGAGGATCCAAATACCTTCAACCTTATAAAAAATAAAGAGAGTTAAATGATTAGGTTCAAGTGTTTTTTAATATACTATGATTTTCCCCATAATATTATGTGTTTTCTAATATATTAATATTATCTAAATAAAATGTTTGACTAATCATGCATACAATGTCTTCTGCACATGATGATGTTACCAATCTCAAGGAAGAATATATGGTTGATGCTAAAATAATATAATTATTAGGGGATCAACAACATGTTGATGAAAAAAAACAAGAATGACACAACATCACAATTTTGACCAAAATTATCAAGGCAATAAGTAAGGGTATAAAATTTGAGGTTGGCTAGAATCAACATGGCCGACCTATTGAACCCAAAAAGTAAATGTTCATTAGTTATGTTGGGGTCATAATGAGGATGAATATGCTGATTGATATAGATTTGTGGTACCATATACAACCTGTAATTAAGGAAACCCTTTGGGAATATATAAAGTCAATGTTACAATAACCTTTATATAATGAAACATTGATTTAATTTTCGTTATTTCTTGCAGAGTTTGTAAGAACCTGGTTCTTCCTTTGATATATAGATCTTTACTTTTCAGTTTATACTTAAGAAAATAAGGAAAAAGAGGTCAAGGGATAGCTGTAGTCCTGTTACATAATGTGACTGGGGACTACACGCTGTGTACTTTTATGTACATTCCATGTATAGAGGGATAAATTCCATGTAATCCCAATACTCAACTGTGTAATGGTCTAGAAAGGATTTGTATGGATACGACTTGTAGTCTCAAATACACACTATTTACTTTTTTTTAATTATTAATTCAGGTAGTAGCATCATTTTTTCAAACGGATAGAAATGACCCCCCTTCGACGAGCAGCGCGCCCAGGAAATCCGAACGGAATTTTTCCTCCTGTTTCATCATTCGATGCCCGATTCGAACACCGTTGGACCCATTGAAATCCCCTCAGTGAGTTCTCGATTCCTTTTGAGACTTTATTCCTAATTTGGTCTCTCAATTTAGCTATCAAAGGTTGAGTTTTTTTGCTCGTTTTTTAGATCTACTCCATTCTAGGTCGAATCAAAGCCCAACATTGGATGGAGAGAGTTGCACGAGTACGAGGTAGGTGGTTTTGTGCTTTTCATTGATTTTCAAGTTGATTATATATTTCAGAGTTCCACACAACCATTTTTGGATGTTTCCTAATTGAATATTGACCTATGTTGTTACCTAATGTTGATTAGGTAATTTATTAAATGATTATAAGGAATGATTGAGATTGTTAGTCTGGATTGAGGGTCACCCTGTGGGTGAATTTTCCCTTGGATGACCATTGTTTAGCCATTTATCCTAGGATTCCTATGAACATGCATTTGATTTCCTTTTTTTGGGTTGTTTAATATGGAATTGGTTAATTGAATGGGTTTCCCACATGAGATAATAAATGGTTATGCCTTGTGATAGTTTAATTCACATGTTAGGATTGTAATATGAATTACCCATGTGAGTTATTATGTTGTTAACCATGTAATAGTGTTAGTTACATGTGTTGTTTTCATGTTGAAATTCTTATACACCGAGCTTGTCCCTGATACATGCTGAAATGCTTATATACCGGGTTTCGACCCTGATTGACTACTGAAATGCTTATATAGACTATTTTGATTTAGTTTGGTGTTATATCATACCATGGTTATATAGTTTGGGTTAAACACACCAGGAGTGATACTTGAATTCCACTTTAGGATGTTAGGACCGAACTCATTTATAAATTGAATAATGAAATGAAATGACTAATGATGCATCTACCAAGCCAAAGCACAAGCTTGGATTCAGTATTCGCCTATACTTGATTGCATTGTCTTCTAATACATATGTTATGCTTACTTTTTAGCACCTATTGTTTACTGCTTTCACTATTTTATTGTACCTATTATATATATATATTCAGAGATAGATCAACACTGATCTTTGGTGGTTTACTATTGGGATTTAGTGTCACACCCTGTTCGGGTCATGATTTTGGGCCCAAACAGATTATATGATTGTAGGTGTTGATCAGGGTGAGCACCCTTCTTTTGGTACTTGACTTGCTATTTAGGAGCAGGAGAGCATGGGACCGAGCCGAGGCTTGAGAAGATTCTTAGATTCCTTTGTTATTTTGTGTTCTTTTGGAACATATATTGTGGATTACTATAGTGTACTTATTTTGGCTACTTTCTTAGAACATATAACATGACACATCATATTTTTTATGGAACGATGCTTGGTTATTTATCTTATCAGTCTTCCGCTGTTCATTTCAATTGTATGATGTTTACTGCTTCCGCTATTGTATTTTTATTTATTCCACTATGTTATAGTCTACCAATGAGGGCATAGTTTCCCCACTATCTCACCCTAGGCCCTCACTAATAATTGGAAGCCTCTGGCATTTGGGGAAATTCACTTGAGGCCACATGACCAACCAGGTACAGAGCACCAGTTCAGTGGAATCTGAATCTAGGATGTTACAAAGCGGTATTAGAGCTAGGTTTTGATCCTAGGACCTGTGGGTTATGGGTCCACTTGGATTGGAATTTTGTGGATCGAATTTTGGCCATGGGATATAAATTGTGTTGTTATGTGCTATATGTGGATTCCAATCTTTGATTTGCGGGGAGTATGGCCCCCCCACAGATCGGAATTTGGCACACCATTATTTTATTTTTCAAAAAAAGGGGTTCTGGGGAAGTTTTTGAGGCTTACTATCTAGAAACCTAGACAAAATGATGTGTGATGCTATGAATGCATGCCATGCATTCTTTTTTTCAGGATGAAAAGAACTTTTTAAGTACACGCCATGTACTCAAAGTACACACCATGTGGTTTTTGACTGTGTGTCCAGCTGTGTGAGAGAGAACATGGGTTATTGAGTTTTGATTAGAACACACAATGTACCTTATAGACACCCCATGTAGTTTTACATAGGTAGAACCCGTGTGAGTCTGGCCGTGTAAAAGTACCTGGATAGGAGGCGAAACTTGAGTACACATTGTGTACCTAGGACATTTACATAACCAAGGTAGGAAAATTTACACACCCATGTGAGAGTTTAAGGGGAAATGTTGTGTTTAGGTTCTACACACCGAGTACCCAAATTTTGTGAAATTTTGAGGCTTTTCTTCTTTTGTTTAGTTATTATGCTCTTGAACTGCATACCTTGATGAATAAGCTTATACTAAGGTGCATGTGCAGGAATTTACATAGAAATACCACCACGAAGACCTCCAGTAGTACACTAGGAGGGTGCTGATGAGCATACCCTAGATGTGGTAGGCCATGTGATACCAGTGGATTGTCTAGTTATGCTAGCTGAGACACTAGTGGTTTATCCAGACACAGGTGTTGAGGCACATTTTTGGGACAACTTCATGTGCTTTATGAAGACATTCCAAGGAGCACCTCAGCCTTCCAATTCTATAGATAAGCTAACTAGAGTGTTCCAATAGAAATATCCTCCCACTTTTGTTTGGGATAGGGGACCGCAGGCTACAGAGTCATGGATAGAGGCCATGCTATCTATCTTTGAGCATCTAGAGATGCCTCCTGAGTGAAGGGTCAAGCTCGCGGCTTATATGCTGCATGATTCTACTAAGAGATGGTGGGATGTGGTTACTCAGATGGGGAATTGTCAATATATTCCTTGGGAAGACTTCTAGAGAGTCTTTTATGACTATTTATATCCTAAGATGTTGAGATTTTACAAATCCCAGGAGTTCATGCATCTATAGAAGGGAGATCTATCAGTTATGGACTACTCAGCTCATTTTATTGAGCTCCAACGCTTCACACCTATTCTGATGGATGATGATCTTTCATAGTCTATACGGTTTGAGGATGGTCTCAGGTATGAAATCCAATCATAAGTGAATATCTTTTGTCTAACTACCCTATCTTCAATAGTTAACCAAGCACTAATTACCGAGAAGAATCAGAGGGAATCTAATGGTGCGATCTAGAGCAGTTTGGAATTGAGATTTGGTACTATCTCAATAGGTAGCAGAAAGTGTTATCTAAAGCTTACTCATAATGAATCTAGTAGTCATAATGTTTCTCTAGGTATCCAGGTGAGGTGATACCAGTGCAGAAAAGTTGGGAATATGAAACCTTATTGCCCGATAGACCCAGTTTAATGCCAATATTGTGGAAAGATGTGCCATCTACAATGATTCTACATGACATTTCCAATGACGGCTAGTGAGATAGGATCTTCATAGACTCCACATTCTAGAGAAGGGCCAATATATTCTCACAAGTCGAGGAAATGGAATACATCAGGTTGCTCAGGCTGAGGTGGTGGTCGTGGCCGAGGTATCTAGACTCCAAGTTTTCAGAGACAACAATTAGGGTAGCCAGGCTGTGTCACAGGGCCACGGTACAAGCCAGACTTATGTAGTGCAATAGACCCAACATGAGAAGGATCCCAGACCTTATACTGTTAGAGGTACTATTCTAGTCACCTCCATTTTAACTTCTGTACTTTTTGATACAAGGTATTCATATAGTTTCATATCTGTTCCCATTTTGGAGAGCCTAGGGCTTCGCATTTTTTACTTTTGATGATGTTATGAAACTAGACACTCCATTAGGGATTATAACGTTAGGTGTGCGATAGTGCAAGGGGTGCCCCCTTGAAATCGGTGGGTGTCACTTCATTTGGGATCTCTATATCTTGGAGATGATAGGATTTGATGTCATACTTGGAATGGAGTGGTTAGTCTTCTTTCAAGACTTTGTCAATTTCTATCGCCACATGGTGAGTTTTACATCTCTAGAAGGTAGATCATTTCTACACAAGGGTGAATGAGATGTCCAGGTGAGTAAAGCTGGACCCGGTCATCATGGGTTAAGTGGGATGATAGAAAAAATTTCCAGTTTATATTTGGATGATAAGGGAAGATAGATTTTTCTCCAGTTTTTGATTATTTTAGCAATGTATTCCTGGATAACTTTTCAGGTTTGCCTTCGGTAAGAGAGGTAGAGTTATCTATAGATCTAGTACTAGGAGATGCAACGATATCCATTCCTCTTTATAAGATGGCTATGATGGAGTTTCAAGAGCTCAAGTGATAGCTAGAGGACTTGGATGTGAATGATTTTATTAGACCCAATACTTCTCTATGGGGTTTGTTAGTCCTTTTCGTGAAAAAGGCAGATGGTAACCTTAGGATATGTGTGGACTATCAGAATCTAAACCAGTTGATGGTTAAAAACTGATATCCCTTGCCACATATTGATGAACTATTTGATTAGATTTGAGGATCTTGAGTGTTCTCGAAGATTAAATTAAGATTAGGTCATCACCAAATGTGTTTTTGACCCATAGACATACCTCGTACAACCTTTCGTAGCAGGTATGAGATATATGAGTATCTGGTTGTGCTGTTCGGTCTCATGAACACACTACCGGTTTTTATGGTGTTGATGAACCGAGTGTTCCATCCTTACTTGGATGATTTTGTGGTGGTTTTCATGGATGAAATCTTGGTGTATTCTCACAATCGACATAGACATTTCAACCATCTTGAGATCATTCTAAATACACTAAGAGAGCATTGGTTATATGATAAGCTCACAAAGTTCCAATTTTGGATAGATTAGATTCACTTCCTGGGTCACGTCATCTCAGAGACAGGAGTATCAGTGGACCCAGAGAAGGTGAGATAAATAGTTACCTAGGATCAACCTAAGAAAATCTTTGAGTTGAAGAGTCTTATAGGGATTTTTGGTTAATATAGGAATTTCATACATGACTTTTCACACTTAGCAGCGTCTATTAAGGTCTTAACAAAGAAGGGTGTCAAGTACATATGGTCAGATTCTCGCGATACGGCCTTTCAGGAGTTGAAAGGGAGATTAACATCAACACCAATACTAATTTTACCAGATCTAGGTAGGAGTTATATTGTGTACTGTAACACATTAGGTATTGGTTTGGGATCAGTGCCTATACAGGGGGATCGAGTCATTACATATGGGTCTCGGCAGTTGAGGCCACATGAGAGGAACTACCTGATGCATGATCTCGAGTTATCTGCGGTTGTTCATGCCTTACACTGTTGGAGATATTACTTATCAGGGGAGAATTTTGTGGTGTACACAAACCAAAAAAATATCAAGTACATCTTTACTTAGCATAATCTGGATTTAAGGCAGCGAAGGTGGGTGGAATACCTTTAGTCTTTTGATTTAGAGCTTTCCTATATGCCTGAAAAAGGTAATATAGTGGATGATGCACTGAGCAAAAGGACTCAGATGGAGGTAGTGCAGTAGGCCAGTAGTGAGTGGTATCTTATGGCATTGTTCTATGATATGCACTTGGAGGTGCATGATAGTCAGGGTCATAATTTTCTTAAATCCTTAGATATTACCTCTACCATATTGGATAGAGCAAGGATATGACAACTATTGGATTCTAAAGGTCTATTTCTACTAGAGAGTGTGGAAAGTGAGGACCCTCCTCCTGGTTAGACTATAGGTGAGGAAAAGGTTCTACGGTTATAGGGTTTAATATGGGTTTAAGTAGACATGTGCGAGGAGTTGATGTGGGATTTTCATGCTTCAGTTTGGGAAGTGCATCCAGGTGTCACCAAGATGTATCAGGATTTACATCATCAGTACTGGTGGCCAGGTATGAAGGGAGATGTAGCTAGTTTTGCATGAGATGTTCCACCTATCTGCAGGTGAAAGAGGAACACTAAATACCACAAGGAATTTTGTAGCAGCTACCCATTATTGAGTGGAAATGGAATGAAATCATGATGGATTTATTGATAGGTTTACTAAGGTCACCCTGGGGTAATGATGCAGTATGGGTTGTGGTTGAAAAGCTTATGAAGGTTGCACATTTCCTTCTGATTAAGGAAACCTTCAATGTTGATGAGTTTGGGAGGTTGTACATTCGAGATATTGTACAACTACACAGGGTTCCTCATTATATAATTTTAGATAGGGATTATTATTTTAATTATTGTTTCTAGAAAGGTCTATAGAGGGATTTGGGTACATAGGTGATTCTGAGCACATCTTACCACCCCCAGAAAAATGTCCATCCAGAGCACATGATTCAGGTACTGGGGGACATGCTTCTGGCATGCATCTTGGATTTTGAGGGTTCTTAGGAGACATATACCCCTTGTTGAGTTCTCCTACAACAATAGCTTCCAATATACTATTTAAATGGTGTCATATGAGGATTTGTACAGTAGACCATGCCAATCACCCCTATATTGGTTGGAGGTAGGAGAGGTAGTGATGCTAGGACCTCATCTTGTCCAGGAGATCACTGAGCTTGTTTAGTTGATTTGGAAGCAGATGGATACTACGCAGTCTCATCAGATATCATATTCTGATCACTATAGATGACCTTTGGAGTTTGAGGTTAGGGATCGAGTTTTCCTACGTGTTGGTCTGAGGTTGGGACACAAGAGGATCAGGAGACAGGTTAAGGTTTCGTTGAGATACGTCAGTCCGTTTGAGATTCTGGAGAGGGTCAGGCCAGTTTCCTATCAATTGAAGTTACCTTAGAGATATAGGGATATGCAAGATTTATTCCATGTTTCTCAATTACGAAGTTACTTTTCGGACCCATATCACACCTTTCAGCCTGAGGAAGTGGAGTTGTAGGAAGATGCGTCCTTTGAGGAGTATCCCATTCGTATTATGGATCATAGCACGAAGGTTATCTATGGTCGTTCTGGTCCTTTGGTATGGGTGCTATGGTAACATAGCTAAGTTTAGGATGAGACTTGGGATAGGGAGGTCGACATACGATCACAGTGGCCAGAGTTGTTCTCAGATATTTCTTCATCACTCTTGAAAGGGAAATTTGGGGACGAATTGCTTTAAGGGGGGAAGTTTGTAAGAACCCAGTTCTTATTTTGAGGTATGGATCTTTCCTTTTCAGTTTATACTTTATAAAATGTGGGAAAATAGGTCAAGGTATAGCTATAGGCCTATTACACAACATGACTGGGGACTACACACAGTGTACTTTTATGTACATACCGTGTATGGAGGGCTACACGCCATGTAATCCCAGTACACAACTATGTAATGGTCTTACTAGGATTTGTACGGATATGGTGTGTAGTATCAAATACATGTCATGTACTTTTTTTAATTATTAAGTTGGGTAGTAGTGTCATTTTTCCAGACGAACAAAAACGAACCCCCTTCGATGAGCAGCGTGCTTAGGAAATCCAAATGGGATTTTGCCTCCTGTTTCATCATCCAACGCTCGATTCGAACACCGTCAGATCCATTGAAATTACCTCAATGAGTGGTTGATTCCTTTTGATTATTTCTTCCTAATTTAGTCTCTTGATTGAGTTATCAAAGGTTGAGTGTTTTTTCTCATTTTGTAGATATACTCCATTCTAGGTCAAATCAAAGCCTGACGCTAGATGGGGAGAGTTGTACGAGTATGTAGTAGGTGGTATTATGCCTTTCGTTGATTGTTGAGTTTATTATATATGTTGGAGGGCTGCGTTCCCATTTTTGGTCATCGACTAAGTGAATATTGACCTATTTTGTTACCTAATGTTGATTAGGTAATTGATTAAATTATTATAAGGCATGTTTGAGACTGTTAGTCTAGATTGAGGGCCACCCCATGGGTGTGTTTTCCATTGGATGATTAAAGTTTAGCCATTTGGCCTAGTATGCCTATGGGTATGCCTTTGATTTCCTTTTTTGGGTTGTTTAAGATGGAATTGGTTAATTGAATGGGTTTACCACATGAGATAATAAATGGTTATGCCTTGTGATAGTTTAATTCACATGTTAGGCTTGTGATATGAGTTTTACATGTGAGTTATTATGTTGTTAACCATGTAATAGTGTAAGTTACATGTGTTGTTTTCATACTGAAATGCTTATACACCGAGCTTGTACCCGATACATGCTGAAATGCTTATATACCGGTTTTTGAACATAGCACATGCTGAAATTCTTATATACCGAGTTTCGACCATGATTGACTATTAAAATTATTATATATATGGTTTTGATTCAGTTTGGTGTTATGTTATACCATGGTTATATGGTTTGGGTTAAACACACAAGGAGTGATACTTGAATTCCACTTTAGGATGTCAGAACTTGATTCAGTTATAAATTGAATAATGAAATGAAATGACTAATGACGCATCTTCCAAGCCAAAGCACAAGCTTGGATCCGGTCTTCACCCATACTTGATTGCATTGTCTTCTGAGACATATGTTGCGCTTACTTTTGAGAACCTACTATTTAATATTTTCACTATTGTACACTGCCTGTTATATATATATATATATTCACTGATAGATCAACATAGATCTTTGGTGGTTGCCTATTGGGATTTAGTCTCACACCCTATTTGGGTCATGATTTTTGGATCAAACAGATTATATGATTGTAGGTGTTGTTCAGGGAAAGTGCCCTTCTTCTGATACTTGACTTGATATTTAGGAGAAGGAGAGCATGAGACCTAGATGAGGCTTGCAATGCTTCTTATATTCCTTTTTCCTTTTGTGTGATTTTGGAATATATATTGTGGATTACTGCAGTGTACTTGTTTTGGATACTTTCTTAGAGCATATAACATGCTACATCATCTTTTGTATGGAATGATGCTTGGTTATTTAGCTTATCAGTGTTCCGCTATTTATTTCAATTTTATGATTTTTACTGGTTCTTTTATTGTATTTTTATTTATTCCACTATATTAAAATATACCAATGAGGGCATAGTTTCCCCACTATCACACCCAAGTCCCTCACTATTAGTCGGAAGCCTCTGGCATTTGGAGAAATGTGCTTGAGGCCATGTGACCAACTGGGTATGGAGCACCAGTTCAGTGGCATACAAATCCAGGATGTTACAAAGTTCATTAATGATTCCCATAAGAAATATGTCTTAATGGCCACTGGAAAATCCCATAAAGGCTTCCTGACTCTTCTTACCAAGTTCCGTTTTATGGATGTAGAGGGGAAAGTAAATCCCCAACCACCAGTTACTTATGCACACATTATAAAATAGGAAACATGGGATTCTTTCATCAGTATTCATGATGAGAAATCATTTTAGGTGCATTTTAGTCGATAATATATTATTTTAAATTATTTATTTTTTCCAATTTGATTAAAAATTTTTAATTTATGAAACAAAAAAGGAGTTATAAAAATAAATAACATGTATCAAAACCAATGTACCCCTATCAAAAAGTAAGGATGGGGTATACTTAACTAGAGAAGAAATTGGTATGTATTTTAAATCAACAATAAAAGTTTTATGTGATATGAAACAACATGTGTTTATTTTTTTATATGTAGATTTATGAATCAAAATCTAAAGCCACTTCCATCCCACATCATGTTTTATGGAAGGAGTCTCATGAAAATAAGGTGGGTAAACTAGTTGATGAAAACAAAAAATTAGTATGGTAACCATGTGCAAGTACGAAATAATAGTAATTCATTATACTTTATAATAATATTACATAAAAATATATATTTATGTTCATATGTTTTTTATATGGTTTAGACACACGAATCAATAATGACCATACCAGAAGAAAAAATAATTTTAGTAGCTTTGAAGCAGCTGGAACAATATGGACATGTTAGAGGTTTAGGTTTTGGAGTGTCTCCTTAAACATATTTCGAGTAGACAAAACTACATGAAGATATATATAAGATGATGAAAGGATTACATGAAAAAATAAATACTTTGAAATATATTATTGTTTAGTCTAGTTTGGAAGACTAATACATTTGAAAGGATAAAAGTGAACTAGTGGTGGAATAAAGATCATCACATGAACAACCAAATGACCCCTCTATATTTGAGGCTAGTTATTCCCCTCAACCACATACCTTACCCGAGGTAATCAATTTTTTTCATTACTATTTATTCTAAATGTGAATCAAACAACTTATAATAACTTTATATTACTAAAATTATATAGGGTGAATTTGTATATGATTTTTATCTATCAATACCTAAACACAAACTTGTTGTGAGGGGCATGGTGTATAATATCCCGAGAGACATTCTACACAACAAAGAACTCCTAAAAGATCACATGATAGTGGAGATTGAGGTAGCTCAAGAGTTGAGCACTGAGTTTTTGGTTCCACTCGATGATCTAGATATTATAATGGTCAATGATGCTATTGGAAATTTCATAACATGACCGTATAATAATATCAATACTACAAAATATTCTTTTAATAGTGTAAGAAATGGAATTTATCAGCACTAGAGAAGCATTGACTACCTGAGTGAGATTAAAAGCCCTGGTCCTTTATCAGCGCATTTAGAAGAACTGATAAAAGACCACATTTATCAACGCTTTTATTTATCATCGCTAAAGGCCCCATTTATCAGTGCTTATTGAAGCACTCATAAAGAGTACATTTATCAGTGAGTTTAAAAGCACTGATAAAGGTCCATACTACAATGTGCTGCAATAGCACACTGCAGCACCAGTGACGTGTACTGTAATAACACACCAAAACACTAGAAACACACCAGATATAAAAAAACAAGTACCAATATATAATTTAAATGAAATGTAATTTAAAACACTAATACAAGAAAAAACACTATATTATAGATATTTCAAACATTGGTTTATAAAATTACATAAATACAAATTTTTACATACATTAAAAAACATCAATGTTCCTTTGTATTTTAATCTTGACCCTGACTCACGCTATTACCCAAAAAAACCACCCCTGATCGAGAAAAAGAACGCCCTTGTATAATAAAATAATTCTTAGGTTAGTAATAATATAAAGAAATAAATTAACAAAAAGTGTCAATTTTACTAAAATTGATGTCAATTTTAAATAAAAAGATGTGATTTGAGTCATATCGGTCACACCATGCATCATATTGAGATGTGGATGATTCCAACATATCTCAAATGACTTTTGGATCATTTCCTAATGCATTAAAACAATATGAACGTGTTTGCTCAGTTTTGAGTCTATCAGTTATCTTTTTTACTAAAATGTCATTTTAAACTTGAAGAATGCAATTTGATTCATTCCAATCACATCGTGAATAGTTTAATGTGAAACTAATTACTAAATGTCAAAAATGAATTATGAATATTTTTTCTAAATTATCAAGAAAATCTGATCACGTTTGATCATTTTTCAATGAGTGACACGTTTTGAACTAAAATGTTGATTTTAAACTAATAACGAAAACTTTGAGTCATACCGAGAACATCGTATATCAGATTGAAGTGAAGATGATGAATACATGTCAAAAATGACTTATGTATAATTTTTTTAAAGTATCAAAACAATCCAAATCCGTTTTCTTGGTTTTGAGTAGGTCAGTTGTCCATTTTACTAAAATTGATGTCAATTTTAAATAAAAATACGCACTTTGAGTCATACCAGTCACACCGTGGATCAAATTGAGGTGAGAATAATTCCTACATGTATCAAATGACTTATGAATAATTTTAATAAATTATCAAAACAATACAAATGTGTTTTCTCAGTTTTGAGTACGTTAGTTGTCTTTTTTACTAAAATGACATTTTAAACTGGAAACACACAATTTGAATCATTCCGATTACGTTGTGTATCAGTTTGATTTGAGAAAAATTCCTACACATCAAAAGTGACTTATGAATTATTTTCTAAAATTATCAAGAAAACCCAAGTGTTTTTGATCATTTTTCAGTGAGTGACACTTTTTGAACTAAAATTTCAATTTTAAACTGATAACGAAGACTTTGAGTCATATCAGACACATCATGTATCATATTGAGGCGAGGCTGATCCCTACATGTAAAAAATGACTTATGGATCATTTATGTAAAGTATAAAAATAATATGAATGAATTTTATTGGTTTTGAATAGGTCAGTTGTTCATTTTACTAAAATTTATGTAAAAGTTAAATAAAAAAGACGCACTTTGAGTCATAACGATCACACCATGTGTTGGATTGAGGTGTGGATGATTCCTACACATCTAAAATGACTTATGAATTATTTTAATAAAATATAAAAACAATGTTAATGTGTTTTATCAGTTTTTAGTACGTCACTTGTCTTTTTTACTAAAATGTCATTTTAAAATTGAAACACGCACTTTGACTCATACCGATCACATCGTGTATCGGTTTGATGTGAGACCCATTTTTACATGTCAAAAATGACTTATGAATCTATGTCATAAATTATCTATAAAATCCAAGTTAGTTTTCTTGGTTTCCAGTGAGTGACACTTTTTGAACTAAAATGTCAATTTTAAACTGATAACAAAAACATTGAGTCTTACCAGGAACATTGTGTATCAGATTGAGGTATGGATGATTTATATATATAAAAAATGAATTATAGATCGGTTTTATAAAGTATTTTAACAATATTAATGTTTTTTTCTTAGTTTTAAGTTGGTTAATTGTCATTTTTATTAAAATTGATGTCAATTTTAAATAAAAAGGTGCAATTTGAGTCATATCGGTCACATCGTGCGTCAGATTAAGGTTCGGATGATTCATACATGTATCAAATGACTTAAAGATCATTTTCATAAATTATCAAAACAATTTTAATGTGTTTTTTTAGTTTTTAGTAGGTTAGTTTTCCTTTTTACTAAAATTGATGTCAATTTTAAATAAATACATACTTAGAGTCATACCGGTCACACCGTGCATTAGATTGAGGTGTGGTTGATTTCTACACATCATAAAATGACTTATGGATCATTATCTTATATTATAAAAACAATATGAAGATTTTTTCTCAGTTTTGTGTATGTCAGTTGTCTTTTTTACTAAAATTAATGTCAATTTTAAATATAAAGAAGTACTTGGAGTCATACCGGTCACACCGTGTGTCAGATTATGGTGCAGCTGATTCCTACACATCCCAAAGTCTCAAAACAATCCTAACTATCAATTTTACCATGATTTATATTGACTTTATTTATCGATCTATCGATAATGTATGAGCATCTTCGAACAAACCACCTCAAATAAAAAAAAACAGAATCCACTTGTATAAGAAAACAATTATTATAGAAGTAATAATAAAAAAAATTAAACATAAATATGAAATAATACATTAATTATATGGAAAATGATTTTACTATGGAAATATCAATATTACCTCTATGATTGAGCATTGGGGGGAAATTGAAGAAAGTGATAAATTTCAACACTGTAGGGGTGAAAGGTTTTGAGAGAGAAGAATTACATGGAAGTTTTGGTGTAGAAAGGCATGAAAGATAGATAGAGAACCCCAAATCGAACAAAAAAACCACCTGTATAAAAAAATATTATGTGACTAATACTAAAAATAAATAAATTAAACGTAAATATGAAATAAACCTTTATAAGAGAACAACTATTATGTGAGTAATACTAAAAAGAAATAAATTAAGCATAAATATGAAACAATACATTAATTCTATAATCAATTATTTTACTTTACAAACATCAAGATTATCTTTGCGATTGAGCAGAGACAACATTGTTACTCTTCCTAAAAAATCAATGGATAGAACTTTAAGGAAAGTGATAAATGAAACACTATAGGGGTGAAAAGGTTTTGAGGGAGAAGAAGTCTATGGAAGTTTTGATGTAGAAAGGCATGAAATATGAACAGACCACCCCAAATTGAACAAAATAATCCACCTATATAAGAAAACAATTATTATGTGAGTAATAATAAAAATAAATAAATTAAACTTAAATATGAAACAACACATTAATTCTATGTACAATGATTTTACTATGAAAACATCAAGATTACCTCTGTGATTGAGCAGAGACAACATCGTTACTCATCCTACAAACACATGATAGATGGACATAAATATTCTAAAATGAATGAACTCTACAAGGAATATTTAAAATTAAATCAACATTCCATTATATAATTTTTTAGTAAAATAGAGGAAGTATATCATAACATTACCTTTACATATTTCCAAAGGATTTCCTTCATTATAGTTTGTTCTTATGAGGGATTGGTAACATCATCATGTATATAATACATTATCTGCATGATTAGTCAAACATTTAATTTAGATTATGTTAATTCAGTAGAGAATATATAATATTATGAGGAAAAACATAGTATATTAAAAAAAAAATTTACCTTCTCATTGAACTCTGTTTCTTTTTTTAAAGGTTTTAGGGATTTGGTTCCTTTATAGAGAATCCAAATCCCCTCTTTGGGGTCCCCTCTAACGTAAAATACATTGTCTACATTGGTACTAACATAAATTAATTGTGATCTCCCAATGAAAGGGTCACCCTCGATTGAATTTTCATCTGACCCGACATTTGGTTTAGTCACCAGTAGGACAATTGACCAATTCTTGTTTGCTGGATCTGATACATAAAATACTTTCACTTCTTGTGATTCCATTATGAATGACTCGTATTTTTACCCTTCCACACTAAAATTAACCTTCACGAATCTCATTTCATCAACTTTAACTAAACTAATATTATCAATCGTATTCAAAATGATCGTATTCAGACTTAGTTAGAAAAGAAAGCTAGTTGCTGGAAAGGATGAGATGTTACAATACGTTCCATTTAATGTTAAATGATACTAAAGATGGTACTTAATGTATTCAAAGTCATGAAGGAATTCATGATACAAGTAAATTTTGTGAAAGAAAAGAGTTGCTAGAGTTGAAGCTACTAACACCGGTCCATCGTATTCAACATACCATCATATTCATCAAAGGAATAATTATATTCAAAGACCGATCGTAAAGGAATTGAGTTAAAGCTAATGAAAAATTTAATTATAGAGACCAATCAGAAATGTACTCAACCATTTAAGATGGCTGAATGTGTTATCAAAGGAAGATATTGAATCTTGAAGGCTTGGAATATTTATAGAAAATGTGAGAAACCTAAGGTACTTGTTTTCAGTCATACCAAAATAAAAAATATATAAATATTTTGAGAATGAAGTTGATGGGTATCGTGTTGAGAACAAAAATAAAAAATTTGATTTTTTGGTAATGTTTTTCATCAATTGGGTGAAGAGCCATCATATTGAAAATTGGGAAGAAGAATCATAATGTAGTTTGAAAAGAAAATGAAAGATGCCTATTTCTTCATATATATAATTGGAACAGAGCATCATATTGAAGAAATTGGATTGAGATAATTAGAATGGGAGATCAGAATAAGACTGGTGTTTGAAAAGAAAGTCTGAAGGAGAACCGAAGTTCTGAAGAATATTTAAGAAGGATCGAGAAGAAATGAGAAGGATTGAAAAGTGTGGATGAAGTCAAAATGCACCCAAAATTCAAGGAATCATGCAAATTTGGGTAATTTTGTTGAGTGGAAAACCATTTCATATTCCCTCCAAAACCACTCATGGGTCACCTATAAAAGGGGATAAGTACATCATACTTTTTTGATGACTGAAAAGGGTAAAATTTTCATGAGATAAGAGAGAGATAATCTGAAGTTTAAGGGAGAGAAAATGGTTTTCATATCGAGCCTTTGTTGAAAAAGTTTTGACGGATTTAAGTGGAAGGAGAAGAGAGAAGATTTCAACATTGTTAAACTAACCATAATATTCAGTGATCATCACATTCAATGATCATCATATTCTACTATCTATCATATTCTTCTTTTCATCATATTCATCTAGTCACCGTATCAGGCTAAATAATTAGATTGGGATTTCCATATTGGGGTTTCCAGACCGAGGAAGGAGTTTTGAATTGTCTTGATCATATTCTATCAAATTTATATCCATTATATTGGGAAATCAGGTTTGAAGAATCAGATTTAAAGAATCAAAGTGGTAGAATTGGTCTAGGACGATTAGACTTGACAATTGGATTGAATTCTTTATTAGAGTCCTTGAAGTTATTACCAGCTTCTGGGTAAGAAAGTGAAGATTTTTTTTCAAAGAATACATTTGTGGAAGTTGAAAATAATCACATCTAACATTTTTTTCTACACAAACTTTATATTACCCTATTTATTATAAGAGGGTGCACACACACTATTGGATTGTCTTGAAAGTTCTACATGAGTGGAAGGGAATATCCTACTCATTTTCTTCCAAGGTATTTCTTTCTAGTGGATTGTGTGGTATTGGATCATTTACAAACCATACCAAGGACGTAACTATTATTATTGAATAATAAACCTTATAAATACTTATGTTCATGTAGATGTGTGTTTGAATTGTTTTCAATAGGGAATGAAATCCTTAATAGGAGGTGAATGTTATTTTAATTTCAAAGAAACATAAAAGAAAGTATCACTGATTCACCCCTCCCCCTCTTAGTGATATAATTATCCTGATTGGGTACTTTCAACTGGTATTAGAGGTAGGTTACCTTCATTTATTCTTTGATGAAATATTTGCAGAATAAGTTGATATGGATAATCTGAGTTATGTGAATAGTAAGGGGATTATGATCTTAAATGATATAAATTATCATATCTGTAAAGGAAAAATGTTACCATATCTTATGTTGCTTGGGTATGATGTTTCAAGAGCTATTATAGATGGTTTCCCTCCTCATATTGATAATTATCCTCTCACTAATGTTGATAAGGAAGACCATGAGAATGATAGAAGAGATAAGAATTCTTTACTCTCATCACTTTATAAAAGTGAGTTTCTCATAGTAAAAGGAGTTTCCACTCCCAAAAGAATCTAGGATAAACTAAACAACATTTATGAAGGCAATATAAAAGTGAAGACGAAAAAGTTACAAATATAGAGATTGAAGTGTGAAGACCTCAATATGGGTTAGTATGAATTTATTAATGAATTATTTACCAGGGTAAATTATATTGTGAGAACTATTAAATGTCTTTGTGACAAGTTATAAGATTCTACTATTATTGAAAAGATCTTGAGAATTCTTCTTTATAAGTTTGATGCCAAGGTTTCTTCATTGGAATATAGAGATCCAGAAACATTATCTCTAGATGATTTTCATATCACTATCATTACTTATAAAATGATAATGGAGAATTCTATACAATTAAAAAACAAAATTTGATAGAGAAATGTCTTTAAAGTATTCCAAAAAGGAAAAGTCAAAGAAGATTCTTGAAGAAGAAGAAGCTAGAGATTCTGATTCTGAAAATGAGGTATGTAAAAATCTTAATGATATTTTATCCTTGTTTTTTTTTAAAATTTTAAAATTGGTATAGTAAGGTATAAAGGTAAACTTACCTTAAATGTTTTGGATGTGAAACCATTGGGAATTTTATTTCAAATTTTCCTCAAAGATTTAATGAAGAAGAAAGTGATGAAGAAGAAAGTGAAGAAGAAGAAATAAGGCTAAGAAGATATTGTAAGAAAAAGTGTGATAAAGAAAAATTATATTCCAAAAGGGAAGATAAGAAGTTATCCAAATCCAAAATGAGAAGATTTTTTTTCTAAGTATGATGATAGTGAGCAGGTTAAAAATAATGTTGAAGAAAACATGTTTATTGTAATAGTTAATGAGGAAAGTTCTTCTAACAGTGAAAGTAGTTGTTCTAAAGAAGAATAAAGTGAATCTAAATCTGAAAAAACTATTGAGTAGGTTGGTGAATATAATTTTATTAAAATAATGAATGATTAATAATTCAAAATTAGCAGTTCTGATGAAGAAGAAACTCAACTTGAAATAAATTTAAAAGAAGAGTTGAAATAATGTTTGAGAAAGATCATGAGACTTGGAAAGCAAAACAAGAAGTTAGAAGATGAATGTTCCTCAATAATTCAAGAAATATTTTCAGAAGAAAAGAACAAGATACTAGTACAGATTTATAATTTAAAGAAATATCTTAAAGAATAAAAGAATGGTTATGAGCATCTAGAGGTAAATATGAAAGAAAAATAAGAAGAGTTGGAAATTGTCCAGTAAAAAATTTCTAAAGATTAATAGAAAGGTACAAGTTTCAAAAAATCTATCTCTGAAGTTGGTGAAAGTTATTATATTGAGAAACCTAAGAAGTATAAAAAAATTTACCCTTAAAGGTTGAGAATAAGGATAGAATTTTTTATAATAAGAAGAAAGCTGGGAAAGTTATGTATGTGGCCCAGATTGACAAAGTAAAGAATTCAGAAGTTTCAAAATACCCTAAGTATGAAAATGATTTATCTAGATCTGAAAAAGTTTCAAATAATTATGATTCTATTAAGGTTGAAAAGAAAAATAAGATTCTGATTGATAATAGAAAGTTTGGTGGTTTAGATAAGAAAGACAATAAGGTTGTTGAGAAACATACTTACAATTCCAATCAGTATGAAAGTTTTTGAGGAAAATACTCTTTTTATGTCAACTACTGGTATTGTGGTGGATTCATACATACTAAAAACATTTTTTTGGTTCAACCAAAAACATTACTATCATTCCATAAGTTATTAGAGGTAAAGTTTTAGGGGGAGTCTATTCTCTCAAAATAATAAATCTGAAAAGAATGCTTGAAAGAAGATTGAGAAGGTTGGCGTGGAAGTTTAAAATATGTTATAACCTTTGGAAACTATTTGTGAAAGATGTGAGAAACCTAGACATATTTCTAAAGGATGTATTGTCTTGTTACCAGCACAAAAAAGTCTCTAACCAATTCTCATAATTTGGATGTTTTGTAAGTTAAGAAAAACAGATCTAATGATTCAGAAAAGAAAGGGTGATTAGTTATCTAGACAGAACACATTGACTTGTCTAGGAAATTAAAAGAAGAAATAAACTTATAAATATATAATTAATGTTAACAAAAAGGTATCAATAGATTTTGGATATGATTAAGAAGAGAATGATATTAAAAATTGTCTAACTATGTTGCCAGAATAAAAGACAGGAATGGAAAATATGGTACAAACCGATTGTGAAAAAGATGTTACTAAAGATGAAGAAACTTCAAAATACTCATTAGAAGATTATAGAGATAAGAATAAAGTTATTACAAAACCTAATAAATATGAACATAAGGAATAAATCATGTCCAATGAATAATCCAATAAAAAGAAGAAGAAGTCAAGATTGAGAGAGGAATCTTAGTCCAATTGTTGTTTTTAAGGAACAATCGAGGTTCCTCCTTATTCCCAAAATCTTTTTATACTTGTGCTAACTTGAAGGTAATTGAAGTAGTGGAAATAAGGAATTTAGAATTGATGATTCTTTTACTATTCTTGCAAAATAAAGTAATGATGGTATGAAAAATATGAGTGTTTGAAAAGTTGTGTGTTTTTATACACTTGAACTTTTTGATATGTTTGTTGAGATGTGAGAAAGTTACTTTTATCTTAAATAAATCCTTTCAAGGATTTCACCAATCATGATAATGTTGTAAGAAATATAAAAAGGGTATTACATGAAAGTTTTTCTATGGAAAAAATTGATCACCTAAATTATACACTTTGTTTTATACATTGGGTTTTCCCACATAGACTTAGAGTTGTTTAGTTAAAGGTTCTTTGTTAAGAAACTCATGTGATACCTATGTTGTAGAAAAGTTTCAAGATTCAGTGATTAAAATTTATAACCCTTAGAAATGAGATCTTTTGGGAGAAACTTTTCATGATGCCCCCTTTGAATTTAATTTTCAATAAGGAAGATAGATAAAATAAATAGGGGGAGCAAGAAAATGAACGGAGAGAATAAAAAGTGAGAAAAAGAAAACAATACCACTTATTGTTTTGAAGTGGTTTAAGAGATTGAAGTGGGTATTAAAAAAAACACAAAGGGGGATATTGTTAGGCCCAAGTTGTGTTTTGATTGTATTTGTTGTCAATAGATCAATCTGCTGATTATTTTAAAGGAATAAAGAATGTTGAAAAGGTAATTGAAATTCAGATTATCCATCATATTCGGATAATAAAACTCACAATGGCGGAAAATGTCTAATGTATTCAGGCAAAGTTGGTTGGAAGATAAGGTTCATCAGATTCACCTTGAATTTGGAATGAAAAGACCGATCATATTGAGAAAGAATATTTCTGGAAATAAATGGTCATCAGATTCACTCTAAATCTAGTTTGAATGTTGTGATTGTATTGTAGGATAATCAAAGTCTACATGAACATGATAAAAAAATGTGACGATGCATTGTTGATCTTGGAGTTATCATAAATCACAAGAATTTGACAAACTTGCGATGCAATATTGATGAAATAAAGGGGAAATGAAATAGATTCTACCGATTGTATTCATATTGATAGGATCTGAATGTAAAAGAGAAAAGAGTGCTAAAGATTGTATTTAGTATGATCATATTCATGCCAATTGTATTTAGAATGATTTTATTCAAACTAAGTTAGAAAATAAATATGGTTTCCTGAAAGTATTGTAAGTTACAATACTTTCCATTAAAAGTTAGATGATTCTAAATATAGTCCTCAATGTATTCAAAGCCATGAAGGTAGTCATAATACAAGCTAAAGTTTATAAAAGAAAAGAGTTACTAGAGTTGGAGATGCTGACACCGGTCCATCGTATTCATCATACCATTGTATTCATCAAAGGCATAATTATATTCAAAGACTGATGGTAAATTAATTGAGTTGAATTCAATGAAAAATGGAATGATAGAGACCAATAAAAAATGTAGTCAACCATTTAAGATTAATGAATGTGTTTTCAAAGTCATAGCTTGAATCTTGAAGGCTTGGAGGATTTGTAGAAAATGTGAGAAACTGAAGGTATTAGTTTTGAGTCAGACCAAAATCCAAAAGATATAAATCTTCAGAGAATGAATCTAATGGGAATCGTATTGAGAAGAAAAAGAAAAACTTTGATTTATTGTAAAAGTTTTTTATCAATTGGTTCAAGATACATTGTATTGGAAATTGGGAAGGAGAATCAAAATGGTGTTTACGAAGAAAATGAAAGCCAACTATTTCTTTATATATACAATTGGAATAGAGAATCATATTGAAGAAATCATATTGAGCTAATCGGAATGGGATATTAGAATCGGATTGGTGTTTGAAAATAAATTCTAAAGGAGAACCAAAGTCATGAAGAAGATTTGATAAGGATCGAGAAGAAACGAGAAGGATTGAGAAGCATGGATGAAGTCAAAATGCGCTCGAAATTAAAGGAATCATGAAAATTAGGTTAATTTGGTTGAGTGTGAAACCATTTAAAATTCCCACCAAAACCACTCATTGGTCACCTATAAAATGGGATAAATACATTGTACTTTTTTGATGACTCACAAGGGTGCACTGTTCATGAGATAAGAGAGAGATGCTCCAAAGTTTAAGAGAGAGAAAAGGGTTTCCATATTGAGCCTTTGTTGAAGAAGTTTCGACAGATTTAAGTGGAATGAGAATAGACAAGATAGAAATGTTGTTTAGATGATCATCATATTTAGTGATCATCATATTCAGTGATCATCATATTTAGTGATTATCATATTTAGTTGTTTATCTTATCCTGCTTGTCATCGTATTCAGCTGGTCATCGTATTAGGCTAAATAATCAGATCAGGATTTCCGTATTGGGATTTACGGATTGAGAAAGGTTTCCTGAATTTTCTTTATTGTATTCTGTCAAAGTTATATCCATCGTATTGGGAAATAAGATTTGAAGAATCGTATTGGAAGAATCAAAGTGGAAGAATCAGATTGGGCCGATCAGACTTGAAAATTGGATTGAATTCTTTATCAGAGTCCTGGAAGTTCTTAACAACTTCTAGGTAAGAAAGTGAAGATTTTTTTTCTTTCAAACAATACATTTTTGGAAGTTGAAAAGAATCACAAGTAATATGTTTTGTTACAAAAACTTTGTATTACCCTATTTATACTAAGGGGGTCCACATGCAGTATTGGATTGTCTTCAAAGTGCTGCATGAGTGGAAGGACATATCCTACTCATTGTATTCCAAAGTATTATTTTCTAGTGGATTGTATGGTATCATATAATTTTTAAACCATACCAAGGACATAGATATTGTTATTGAATAGTGAACCTTGTAAATACTTGTGTTCCTGTGGATGTGTGTTTGAATTGTTTTTAATAGGGAAGGAAATATTTAACATGAAGCAAATGTTATTTAAATTGAAAATAAATATAAAAGAAAGTATCACAGATTCATTACCTCCCCCTTTCAGTGATATAATTATCCTGACTGGGCACTTTCGCATTGACTATAAAACCAGTGTAAGATATAACATTTAAATTCAGTCCCCTGGATAGCCATTGAAGTCATTCGACAATTGAATTCTAAATTTTAGATAAATCTTTATAAATTTGATCTCAAAACCATCCTATAATCTGCTGATTATGTGTATTTGATATCCATCCTTCATCTCTTGATGTATTCTAATATATAAGTATTTATTTATGGGATTCAATGTATGGATCAATATCTTCACTATTATGTAAAATGTAAATGCACGCTTGATCCTGCTCTATCAAGGTAATTGTAAAAACACCTCTTCCAGAAATACCTTCACCTATAAGGTGTTCACTACGAAGAGACTTTGGGAGACCGTGGTCTTGCCCAAATTTACCCAAGATTTTAGGTTTAAGCGGTCGCTTGTAGTTTAGCTTAGGTTGTCGAATCCTCAGAGACCTAAGAAGAAACCTATAGACACATACATTCTATGGACAGTTCTTGGCTATAAAGTGGCCATATTTGGGTTGATTTTAGATAGGTTGAAGTGAAAACTAAGATTATTAAGTGAATTCAATTTAAAATAATGAGTTGATCCTAGGTTTTCACTTGGGGTAGATTGGATGCATTCATTTTTCAATTATTTCAATTTCTTATATTTGAGATGGGTTCATTTAATAAGATCAAAAAAAATCATCACTTACTAGTTTAATACCTCCACATCTTTCTACTAATCACCTATACACTTGAAGGATCAAAGTTTTGAGCACTATAAGGTAAAGGTTTGTATTATCACTTGAAGTGTGCGACCTTAAATTCAACAATGATGAATAAGTTTAAAGATCTTCAAACAAAATTCTCAATTAAAAAGAAGTGATTAGACATTAATGGAGTGAGAAATAAAATCCAATAAATCCCCTTTATACTCCTTTGTATCAAATCATAAGTGAGCTATCCATCC
This sequence comes from Viscum album, assembly GCA_963277665.1. Taxonomy (NCBI): domain Eukaryota; kingdom Viridiplantae; phylum Streptophyta; class Magnoliopsida; order Santalales; family Viscaceae; genus Viscum; species Viscum album. Next base: position 874,689,826 of record OY728153.1, on the reverse strand, counting down.
ATTGATTCTATGGTTTCAATGGAAGCGGAAAGTAGACTCATGAGGGAATAATTGGAGAAGTAAAAAAAAGACAATGAAATAACGATCACTCCACTGTTGTGTGATAATTTCACAAGGTTTGATGTGAATAAATTCACAACTTGAACCAAAAGTATCAACATGATATAAAGATGAAAAAAATAATAGGAGAATAAGAAATTTTATTAAGAAACTAAGGTGAATTGAACAACTTACATGTGAAAGACAAACTTGAGACAACAAAATTGTAGCATAACATTACAATGAAAGAAAGCACCCAAGATGATTAAATCCTCCAAAACCACTACCTTAAATAGATATTTTAGGAGCCTTGGTTCGAGACTCCAATAGTGAAAGTCATACCACTAGAGTATGGTAGGCTTATGGTGGTGTAAAACTTGTGGAACTTAGACTTTTCCACCCTTGACCTGAAGTGGAATACAGCTTGCATCCACTGAATAGATGTGTCTAAATAGCCTTCTAGATTGCCGAATTAGAGTGGTAAATAGAAAAACAAATGGAGATACAGATGTCTCCTAACCACCTTTCAAATTTCATCCCAAATGAAATTTTGTTTTTGTGAGATATTATCGAAATGGTGGGATGTTTTTCTAGGCCACCGAATCTGGCCGAGAATTTTATCTCCAAATTGGGCCGGATGAAACTCCATTTAAAACTCAGAATTAGCTCTTTTCATTGTTAAATGAAATGTTCCCCTTGATGTCCTATATCTTCATTTCAATTTTCAGAATTATTGGGATTTTACATTGGATGATACACTCTCTTTATTGGGATTATGTCCAGTTTACTTTGCCCAGAATGTTGTTGGTTCAAGGACAAATTTGAATCTTCTAGTGCTCCAAAAACATGAATTATTCCTTATAGAATGAGAGACCTGAAAATAAGATATGAAAATAAAATCAAGACCATTTTTTTATTTTAGGATGTGTTCAAATATGTACAAAGTAATATTGCACTTTAACAAAGAATTACAATCATAATGTGAAATAATGTTCAAAGTGTAAAATGCACTAAAATGGTGTTTATGAATAATTAATATCATGTATATTATAAATATTATAAATGAATATTAGCCTATTTCAGTGGCTAATCACACCCCCAACTTGAGTTTTTCTAGTCCCGAGAAAAATGCATCTCAAAAATATGAAATTTGAATTCCCTTTTCCAAAAACATTTTAATACACAATGCTTACCGAAAGACCTCATACCAAAAAAATTATGAAACCCATAAAAATTATTTAAAACACGATAGGTCCATAAGCATATCCCAAGCCCAAGACCATTACTTTGTTCAAATTCATCGCCACATTTCATCCAATCTCAATAAAGTATGATGATGTGTTGTGTGTCACAAAAGACATGAGGTTCATTTTTATTCAAGGGGAAAATGATGGAAGAACTAGGTGGAATCAAATTTTAATATTAAGATGAGTATTCAATTTTTTATTTTATTTTTTGCAATTTTACTATGGTAATTGAAATTTCACTCAATAGAGTCAACCTATATAGTGAGACTTTTCCGATGACTCCCAGACTTAAATAACTTAGGGAACCAAGTGAAGCACACATACTCAGACATCATCTCGAGTTGACTCAGTTGAAAACAATGTCAAATTACCACAAATAGAGATAAAATTACTAACTTTGGGCCAGAAAACTATGGAGTCACGATCTCCAAGTGACGAAAGCCACGTATTAGGTTATTTCATTGTTCTACACTGAAATTTATTGTTTTTTTTTTATTTTTTTTAATACTCATATTAAAATTAAAATGATCACCAAACCTATGCTATTTATTTGGGGGACCCCATGAACTCAAACTAATACCCCACTATCCAAAGGATGTGAGTTATGATTTTTTTTATTTGGATGAAAATATAAACAATGAAATATCACATTAGACAGCTATACTTTCCAAAATATATGCACATGAAGTTAAAATTGCATTAAAATCATAATCAAGGAATGAAAAAATCTTTTTATATTCAATTTCAAAGTATGCAATATGTATTATCATGTTCAAGGTTAAAATAGTTTTTCCTTCCATGAATTTTTTATATTCCAAAAGATTTAGTAAATTTAATTTTTTTTTTCTTTCAAAAGAATTATTTTATTTCATCTCCCCCAACTTAAAATAAATCTATCCTCAGTGTTTGAAGAAAAGAAAATTTCAAAGGGGGTAAAGGAAGAGAAGGGAAGTTCAAAAAGGAAATTTAAAATGAGGATCATGGAATGAGTTCACCTAGTGGTTGAAGTTTAAGTTCATGTTGCACCCATTTAATCCCTTGATATCCATGTCACTAATATAGTTCCCTAGTAGAAAAGAAAAAAAAACAATATATATATATATATATATATTTATTTGTTTATATAATAAAAAAAGTAAAATATAAGTATATATACAAAAATTATAGAAAAGAAAGTACTATAAGCCGTAGGTCAGTGGTAATCATGTGCCTCTATCTCCCTTTGGTCCCGGTTTTGAGTCCCCGTGGCTTCGCCGATTGTGACGGGGTTTGACCCAGGACCCACGATGTGTCCTTTTATATATTTTTTAATTATTATTATATTTTTCTTGTATTTTTATTTTAACCTACAAACACATAAAAATAAAATAAAATAAACTGATGATACATTGTATTCTTATTAAATTTATGGGTAAGGTATTACTCAAGGATCACACCACATGACATGGATGAATATGGCACTCCCCTTTCATACCCATATATACTCATAATAGAAGAACATTTCAATAGTCTATTCTTTTTAAAATATAAAAATGATTCATTAATCATATTTAAAAAAATGATTCACAATGTTTGGAAACATGAAGACCATGGGTTGCCTCCCATGCAGCGCTTTTGTTTAATGTCATTATCCCGACATGGATCCTAAATCTATCAATTTTTTTTTTCAGTTCATAGGTTGGATAGGTTGTTGGTTATCTTTCTAGATGAAGTCTGTGTGGTCATTATAACTTGGTTTGAATGTGTTTTGGTATTAGGGATTTTGGAAGTTTAGGGCATTGACTTCAGAAAGTGGTCATCCTAGAAGAACATCCTTTATGGATGGAATGGTTGGGAAGTTTTCTGTTTTGTGGTCATGTTTGTCACAAATTGTGCAAATGGGGTCTATAGTTTGGATTTCATGGATTTTCCTAAGGTCTATCTATTCAACCTTCCTAGTGAGTGCTGCAAGTTTCACCCTAATGATTTCCTCCTCCCTAAGTGTGTGAATTCCACCAGATTTAGGTAGCTTCTCATAGTAAGGTGATGTTCCCCATGTTTGATTTTGTTTATAAAGGCTTTCTAGATAATCGTAAGTATCATTTGGGGATTTGTTTTTAAAATTTCCATCACACATCATATTGATGAAATGTTTGTTTTCTAGGCCCAACCCTTCATAGAAAATTCAAACATATTCTGGGATTGAAAATCCATGGTGAGGTACCATGTTGATTGTGTCTTTGAACCTTTCCCATGTTTTATAAAATGACTCCCCTTCTTTGTCAAAAAAGTTTTGCATTCTCTTTTTAAGTGCATTTTTTTTTGTGATGGGGGAAGTATTTTTTGTAAAATTCTCTTTGCAATTGGTCCCAAAAGTGGATTGATGCAGGTCTCAGATTGTTTTACCAATTCTTTTATTGATCCTTTAGTGAGAACAGAAAGAGACTTATCTTTACTGACTCAAGTTGATGTGGTGGGCACATGGTTTCAACAATGTTGTTAAACTCTTTGACATGAAGGTATGACATTTCTGACTCCATCCCATTAAAGGTTGGAAAGTGGTTTAGAACATGAGGTTTGAAAACATAGCGGGCTTCTCCTAGGGTAGCATGCCTAATGTAATAGGGTTCATTGGTCCAGGTGGGTGTGAGGTAGTCATTCATGGTTTGATCGACTGCATTCCCCAAGTTTGGGGATGCCTCATTTGGATTTCCATTTTGGTTCCCACCTGTGTTTATGAGTTGGTTTCTTTGAAGACCTTCCATTGAAATGGGATTATTTCTTGATTTTAGAGTATTAAGAAGGTTTGGATCTAATGTAAATAGTTCCCTTGGTTTACTTGACTCCCCAACCCCAGGACAATCCACCCTAACTAGACGGTTTGATTGGTCACGTGTGTAGGCGGACATGAACCAAAAGAAAAAAAATGAGAAAGGGAAAAGATAAGATAATTTGGATAATAATAGAATAAATGGGGTAGAATAGAATGAGTATTTAGATGAATTACTTGGGTCCCCGGAAACAGAACCAAAATTTGTTCTCTCCCAAATTTACCCAAGATTTTAGGTTTAAGTGGTCGCTTGTAGTTTATCTTGGGTTGTTGAATCCTCAGAGACCTAAGAAGAAACCTATAGACACGTACATTCTATGGACAGTTCTTGGCTTTGAAGTGGCCATATTTGGGTTGATTTTATATAGGTTTAAGTTAACACTAATAGTCTTAAGTGAATTCAATTTAAAATAATCAGTTGATTATATCTTTTCACTTGGGGTGGATTGGATGCATTCCTTTTTCAACTATTTCAATTTCTTATATTTGAGATGAGTTCATTTAATAAGATCAAAAAAAATCATCACATACTGGTTTAATACCTCCAAAACTTAATACTAATCACCTATACAATTTAAGGATCAAATTTTTGATAACTCCAAGGTAAAGGTTCGTATTAGCACTTGAAGTGTGCGACCTTAAATTTAACAAGGACGAAGGAGTTTAAAGATCTTCAAACAAAATTCTCAATTAAAAGAAGTGATTAGACATCAATGGAGTAAGAAATAAAATCTAATACATCCCCTTTATACTCCCTTGGATCAAAACATAAGTGGGATATACCTCCATTTATTCTATGGTTTCAATAGAAGCAGAAAGTAGACTTATGAGGGAAGAATTGGAGAAGTAAAAAAAAAGACAATGAAATAATGATCACTCCACCGTTGTGTGATAATTTCACAATGTTTGGTATGAATAAATTCACAGCTTGAACCAATGGTGTAAAATTGATATAAATATTAACAAAATAAGAGGATAAGAAGAAATTTTATTAAGAAACTAAGGTTATTTGAACAAATTACACGTGAAAGACAAACTTGAGACAACAAAATTGCAGCATAACATTACAATGAAAGAAAAAACCCAAGATGATTAAATCATATAACAACACTTCCATAAATAGGCATTCTAGGAGCCTTGGGCCGAGCCTCCAATAGTTAAAGTTATCCCACTTGAGTATGGTAGGCTTATGGTGGTGGAAATCTTGTGGAACTTAGACTTTTCCACCCTTGACCCGAAGTGGAAGGTAGCTTGCATCCACCGAACAGACACATATAAATAACCTTTTATATTGACGACTTAGAGTGAGTCATAGAAGAATAAAATGGAGCTCTAGATGTCTCCTAACCACCTATAAAATTTCATCCCAAATGAATTTTTTTTGCGAGATATTATCGAAATTGTGGGATGTTTTTCTGGGCCACAGAATCTGGTCCATAATTTTATCTCCAAATTGGGTTGCATGAAAATCCATTTAAAACTCTGAATTAGCTCTTTTCACTATTGGATGAAATGTTACCCTTGATTTACCCTATCTTCATTTAAATTTCAATAATTATTGGGCTTGTATCTTGGCCTCTGAAATCTCTTTATTGGGATGATGTCCAATTTACTTTGCCCAGAATGTTGTTGGTTCAAGGCCAACTTTGAATCTTCTAGTGCTCCAAAAACATGAATTGTTCCTTATAGAATGGAATACCTGAAAATAAAATATGAAAATAAAATCAAGACCATTTTGTATTTTAGGATGTGTTCAAATATGTACCAATTAATAGTGCACTTTAACAAAGAATTACAATCATAATGTGAAATAATTTTCAAAGTGTAAAATGCACTAAAATGGTGTTTATGAATAATTAATCTCATGAATATTGTAATATTAACAATGAATATTAGCCTATTTAAGTGGATAATCAGACTGATGCTATCAACATATTATAGTTAATTGGTACATAATTCAACAGCTTCTTCAACAATATATCATTATGCAATACAACCTTCTGGCTGACTTTGATTCTTGACACACCCTTTCAAAATATTCATATACCATTCAATGTGGTACATCCATCTGTAATGGACTAGAACACATAGTTGAAACCCTATAACCAAGTAAACCATCAGGTGGACCATTATATCAAATAATTATAGTGGGAATAACATCTCTAATTCACATAATATGACTACAACTTCCTTATTCATGATGGGAAACATCGCTGGGTCTATAACTTTACTGCATATGGATTTGAAAAAGAAGAAAAGTTTGGTTAATGTATGTCGTACATTTTGAGGAAGAATGTAATAGAAAGCAAAAAGCATTAAATCTTACATCAAAACATGAAAATCATTTGATTTTAGTCCTTGTAACTTCAAATTAGTCATTGAAACAACATTCTTGATATTCGATGAATACCACTATGGAAATTTTACACTATTAAGGGAAAGAAAAAATTTAAATTTTTTCTATCTGGATAGAGTGTAAGATACTAGAGGAATAAAAGTCCACCTTTTACCCTTCATCGGTGCCAACTCTTCCCTTATCCCCATTTTAATCAAGACCAACCTAGACTTGATGCCATATTTTGTTTTGTAGGAAACATTTAGTAACATGCCAATAACTGCATAAAATAATTTTTTTTCTACATGCATGACATCAAGAAAATGCCTGACATACAAATAATTCAAATACAGTAATTCAAATAAAATTGATCTCTTATTCCAACTTAATTTTTTAAGGTTTTTTTAGAATGTTTTACTGAAAACAGTGTCAATATATTTTACTTTATTGTATAGTTGATCACCCTTTTTTGGAGACAATTTTTTACCTTGTTCGATATTCCCATTGAATGATGTTGTCCATGATCAGTATTTATGCCATCGAGGTAAAAATTTATGATTCCATAAAAACACAATCTTCTAGGAATGTTTCAATTAAACCGAGTATGTTCATTTTTCACAAATGGGACACCCCAAAATTCCTTTAATGCTATAGCCTAATAAATTTCCATAAGCAGGGAAGTCATTTATCATCCTATACAACATGAACCTTAATGTGAATTCTTCAATTCTTTGAGAATCATACATTATAACACCTATATCCCACATCAATTTCAGATCTTTGATCAATAGAGCCAAATAGACATGAATATCATTTTTTGGTTGCTTTGGTCTAGATATAAGTAGAGACAACATGATGTATTTGAACTTCATGCATAACCATGGCAGAAAGTTATAATTTACCAACATGATGGGCCATATACTATGAGCACTACTCTATACACCAAAAGGATTTATTCCATCTGTAGATAATGCAAGATGAAAGTTTCTTAGCTCATCTCCAAATTTAGGATACTCATAATCAATTTTATTCCACTGAGGATAATCTGCTGGATGACCTAGGTACCTATCTTTAATTCTTGTATATTCATGCCATGTCAATTGTCTAATGGTTTCTTGATATACATATAGTCTTATAAACCATGGAATGATAGGAAAGTTCCATACAAATTTTGAAGGACTTGATTCATTTTTATTATATCAATCTGTGCCACACTTAGGGCATTTTATGAGTGATTAATGGTCCTTGAAAAACAATATGAAATCATTTGGAAAATCATGTATTTTCTTAGAGACCATAACCATTGAACGTAATATTCATTTAGCATCAGATGTTTGACATGGTAGTTCATTTTATTTTAGTAGCATATCATTTAGGAGACCAAGTAGTTTTGTAAAACCAGTGTCACTCCATCTGCTGCAAGCTTTCAAATTATATAACTTCAATACAGCTGACAATGTTGTGTATTTAGTACAACCGATATACAATGGTTTCTTGGAACAAATATTTAACTCCTCAAACAACTTTGGATAATCACTAAGTTCATATTCAATTGATATTTTCATTTCTTCCATTTGATCTTCATCATCATTTACACTGGTATCCTTATCAAATGATCCATAAAATGTAGTATCATCCCAATCAATGTCCACATTCTTTTTTCCCCATGTTTATTCTAAAATTTATAGCTCTGATCTATTCTGTGATAAATAAAATGTTCTTCCAACTCCTCCGAACTATTGTTTCTTCAATAACAACAACAGAAGCATGGATAGAGGATTTGAGAAGGGTCTTATAAATGCTCTCTTGAAAACTTGATGAACTCTTTAACTCCATATTCATAATCTTTGTCAAATTATTAGTTTTCATCTATTTTCAATTCATATCCATCCTATTGGGTTCATAAAAGATTAAATTTTTACAATAAATAAATAAATACACATAAGACATTCGTTATCAAAGGTTAAAGTTATAGATAATTTTAATAAGGGAAACTTAAAATTTTATTGTTTCAAATGAAAATATAATATAGGAAATTAAGGAGTAATAATAAAACCAAATATGATAAACAAGAATAATAAACTCTCATTCAATCAACTAGAAGATATAAAAATATATTGTTAAAACATTTTAATAAATAGAGTTATTTCATGGATACTAATCATATATTCCTAGGGGTAGAACCAATACATGTAGACCTAAAATGATGAATACCTAAAAATAATTTCTAATATATAGAATTTGATATCTTCCATTATATTTTTTGGAACAAGTGATGTAGAAACCTAAGGAATTATTACATTTAAAATTAATGGTATATCAAATATTTGAAAACATCTCAAAACTCTTGGGATGTCATATCACCACACCGACCCATCCCAAGGATTTTAGGGAGTTCTTCACATTAGATATACCCATTTGAAGGATTATAGGGAGGCCATATAATACACATTGACCCATATTTTATATTCTAGGGAGGCCCATAAAGAAGTTGGCATAAAGTAATAATACACATTAATAAGATATATCACAAACAAGCTATAAAAACACACCAACCCTTACAACGTCTATCCCATACACACTAGCCTCTACCGAGATGGAACGACTCCCATGATGTCACATTTTCAAAGTGGAATACTCTTTATTCACTCAGAAATCTAAGTGGAATTAGAAAATTAACAGATCTATAAAACTTCACTCCCCATCTAAAGTCTCTACCACACAAATACGAAAATAACTAGTCAGTTTAATATGCTAGGAAGCAGTCTCATAAGTTATCCAACCACCATCATAGAAATTGATACATTCAAAATTATATAGACAATAAAAAATGGGATGAGACTTCTACCATATGGTTAATTCCACTATTTATCCAATGAAAATAAAACGTGATTCATCCAAACCTTCACATAAATAAAAGAGTAGATCACAAATACCCTACATTAGTTCATAGTTTCAATTGAGAAGGAAGGATATGCTTATATAGTTTGGGATCAAAGATTGGAAGGCTCACAGTATAGGTGTTTCACACTCTAAAAATTCAAAGTACCAAAATTGATGATCTCCACAGCCAAATATCCAAAATAAAAAACTCACCACACTCACAGTTACAAAACAACCCCCACCATGGTCATAACCATTGATGTTTTACACTCTGAGTTCCCCAAGAGAAAGCAGATAAAGACTTTCATTTGAGAGAAAGTAGAGAAAATCTTACATTCGAGCCTTGGATTCCTTTGACCCTTGAATCATTCAAGCCTTGAATTTGAGCCTTGGATTTGTTTGAACCTTGATCTGAGCTTTAATTCATCAAGGAGGAGCGCCCGTAGTGGGTAGATTCCACAAAAATCTTTTGATATCACGACGGGTTTGCAACTAGTTAGAGTTTTTTAAATAGACTGGGATACTTTTATTAGTGATTCCAAAAAAGTGCTGATAAAGATGTCTTTTATTAGTGCTTATTACTTAAGTGCAGATAAAGGATTTATAATTATAATTATAAATAATTTTTTTTGTAAATATATATATTTAATATATATATATATATAAATATGAATATAGTAAATATATTCTTTATTAAAATATATTTATTATAATTTTACAATTATTTAAATATATAATTATTTATTTATAATTATATAAACATTTTTAAAAAATAATATTTATATCATTATATATATATATATATAATATATATAAATATAAGTATAGTAAATATATTTATCATAAATTTAATAATTATTTAAATATATTTAATTAATTAATTATAATTATATAAATACTTTAAAAAAATATTTATTTATTTATAATTATAAATATATAATTGTATAAATATAGTAAATGTACATTTATAAATATATTTATTTATAAATATATTTTACAAATATATTTTTAACATTATTAATGAATATATAATTTTAAGTGTATGTATGTTAAAAATGAGTGAAAGTGAACAAATTAAAAATAAGTACACTTTAACAATATTGAAAAAATGGAAAAGTTTTGTGTCTGTGCATTATATATAAAAATATATTAATTACATATATGTGAAATCAATATAACACACATTTGATCTATGTTAAATTTAAAAATCAAACGACATTCAATTATATGTCCATTACTCTATGCAATTAGTCAATTTTTTTAATTCATATTAATTTTTAATTATAAACCATTATTCACTAAATATATGACTAATAATATAAAAGTGCATAAATATTTTTTAATATATAAATCATATTTATATACTGAATGACTGTAAATTAATTTTTTTATTAGGATAAACCCACTTTTAAGGGTTGAGGTGGAACCCAACATGACATCAAAGACTTAAAACAATCATGCCTCCACGATCCAACATTCAAGGAAAAAACAAAACATTCAAGACTACAAGGAAGAGCCCCGACCCATCATAAAAAACAATAAGATCGACTTCCACCTTCTCACCACTGCTCGGCTAGCTGTCCCGTGCATGAATGCACGGGCCTAGTACCGATGGCAATTTACTTATTTTTAATTTTTATTTGTTTAATTTTCATTTCGCATATATCTATATATTTAATACATACTATTTATTAGTATTTATAATTTATATATAGTATAATTAATTTATTCCTTTTTATCAATAATTATTTAATTAATAAAATTTGTAATATTTTTTTAATAAACTCATTTTTTATTTTTTATTTATTTAATTATTTAATTTTATTTATTCAGACCATTATCAACACTAAAAAAATGTTGATAAAGGATTCCTTTATGAGTGTTAAAAATATAGCATTGATAAAGGGTACCCTTTATCAGTGCAAAAAATAAAGTGCTGATAAAAGGTTAAATTTATCAGTGCTAATAAAGATGCCATTTATTAGCATTTTTTGCTAGTGCTGATAAATACCAGCACTATTAAAGTCTTGTTTTGTAGTAGTGTATAAAGATACATGAGGTATTCCCTTACTAATGCTTTTTGAAATGAAAAACCTATAATATTTGATGAAAAAAGGTATGAAGTGAGGTATGGTATTACAGATAGATAAAATGATGGGGAAACAAAAGTTTGGATTAAGAAAACCAAGAAAACAAAAAAACCTTCTGAGCGTACCTTCTACCCTCCAGTTCCACTACAATATATATTAGTATTAAAACTTTATGCAAAAACTACATACAAATATGGATATATGTCCTACATTCTATATGAAGAAGAAATATTTGGAACTTTCATTACAGACATGGTTGGTATCAAGAGTATAAATGAGATTATAAAGTTTGAATGGCTGGGAGTCTCAATTGTGAATACATACATAAGGAACATTTTCATAATACATCTATCCAAAAAATGATCTAATATGTTCATTAAACTTAATAACTATTCATATTTTCTATAGGCATTTATATTAATAGTATATAATGGGAAAAACATGTGAAGCATGATTTGGATTCATTAATTGCTGTATCATTTATACGTAATAATTTTTTATGGAGTTGGAAGAAATTGATAAGAAAAAAGATGTGCTAAATGAGGTGTTTGAGAAGAAAATAACATAATACAAAATCTTTTTGATGCCTATAATTCAGAGGTAAAACTCTGCAATCAAATCATATAAAATATATATATATATATATATATATTTCATTACTTATATGTTATTTTAGGAATCACTGGATGCTGATTACGATCAATCTGGATACCCGAAATATTTATTTTTTTGGATCCAATGCATGGATATCCAACAAACTGACCACACATGATGTGTATTGTGAATTTATAATGCACTAAAATCAAAATTTTATAGATAAAATTTAAATTATATTCTCCAGTTTGTGTTTTAAAAATAATTTTGTTATGATAGGGTGATCACTGAATATATGCTAAATCATGGTGTGGAGATAGTGAATTAATATAAGAAGCCTATAGATTAAATCAAATGGAAAAAAATTAGGGTATATATAGAAATATTTAACTATCAAAACATATTTCAAAACAATTTAATTATTTTTATCAATGTTTCCACAGTGTCCAAAGTAAGATAATAACAACAGTTGTGGATATTATGTTTTCAAATTTATGAAATATATCATAAACCATATAAATACCAACATCCCTAAACACTTAATTTTCGAAGGTAATTACAATCTCATTAAAAATATCTCTTAATCACTTTTCTGCCTATATTTTCTTGGTACTACCAAGATTTATAAAAACCTTCATACTCAAAAGAAGAATTAAATTTGTTTAGAGATGAGTGGTCAACGTACATGGTGTCATAATGTTTGTTGACATCAAATTTAGGTGATTACATGCTATGTTTGTGATCTAGTATGGGATATTACCTTAGAAATATATTTTTGGTGTGAATTATTAGTATCATAATGCTTATATATTATTTTTGATCTATTACTCAAGGATAAGTATAATGGAGGAAATAAATTGGTTTAGTAATGAATTACCAGAATACATGATGTCAGAATGTATATAATCATCATGAAGAGGTGACTTCCTACTAATTATTTAGTTAATTTTCTCATCATTTTATCTAATTTTTAATTTAATTTCCTTATCATTTTTATCTGATACTTATTTTGTTAAATTTAAACATTAGTTAAAAACAAACGTCACATTATCATAACCAAGAAAATGATCTTAGATTGTTTTCAAACTTTAGAGAAACAATCCATAAGTCATTTGTGATGTGTAAGAATTTATCACATACCAATCCAACACCTGATGTGGTTGGTATGAATCCAAGTATGTGTTTTCAATAAAAAAGTATCATTTTTGTTTAAAACACACATCAAATAGCCAAAACTAAGAAAATGATCTTGGATTGTTTTTAAACTTTAGTAAAACGATCCCTAATTCATTTTTCATATATAAGAATTGACCGCATGTCAACCTGACACCTGATGTGGTCAGTATGACTCAAAGTATGTGTTTTCAATAAAAAAAGTGTCATTTTAATTTAAAAAATACATCAAATAGTCAAAACCGAGCAAACAATCTGAGATTTTACACATATATCATGAATATTTGACTTCCTACTACTTATTTAGTTGATTTTATCATCATTTATCTACTTTTTTAGTTAATTTCATTATCATTTTTATCTAATACTTATTTTTTTAATTCTCATAGATATTGTGAAGAAATGAATTCTTCAATAATGATGATTCACTAATGTACTATGATCATGAACTCAATAAGGATGATGCACTCATGATGATGCAATTTTGTTTTTATTATCCAGTATATTCAATATTCTGGGTTATCAAACAATAATATTGTCAGATAACCTAGAATTTTGAATGCATTGTAGGATAAAAAGACATAGTGGAATCGACCAGAGCTCAATTTGATACATGGTGTACCCAATATGACTCAAATTGTGTGGTTTTAGTTTAAAATCAACATTTTATTAATGTATTTTTCATATTTATGTTTAATTTATTTATTTGTAGTATTACTAACATAATAATTATTTTCTTATACAGGTGTATTCTTTTACTCAAATTGGGGTGATTTTTTCGAAGCTACTTGTGTCATGAGAGATTGGACTTTGAGGCTGCAACTGAGATAATAGAAACAAGGAAATGAGTTGAGAATGTATATAAACATCATAAAAAGGTGAATTCTTACTACTTATTTAGTTAATTTTGGCATCATTTTATCTACTATTTTAAGTTAATTCCCTTATCATTTTATCTAATACTTTTTTATTTTTTTTCTCAAAAATCTTTTGGGAAATCATATTTTTCATTCAAATATCTATGAAAAGTTAGAAAAGATATAACATGTTCCTTTTTGAAGGAAGAGGAAACCCCATGATTCCTGAAACATGAAGTGTTTCAGGAAGAATGAGGTTTACACTTCCATCCAAATGGAACTTGTTTTCTTTTTTTTTCAAGTTTTATATAGTTTAAATAAAAACACACATCACATACTTAATAATTCACCCTCAATATGATACATAGTGTGCTTGATATGACTCAAACTGTATATTTTTATTTTATAATTTACATTTTCTTTCTAAAAACACATTACATACTCAAAACTGAGCTAAAATATTCATATTTTTTTTTTCATACTTTAGGATAATGATCCATAATTTATTTGTGACGCATATGAATTATATGAACCTCAATTCGACACATGGTGTTACTGGTATGAATCCAAGCGCTTATTTTTATTTAAAATTGACATTAATTTTAGTAAAAAAGAAAAGTGACATACTCAAAACCAAGAAAACACATTCATATTGTTTTGAAACTTTATAACAATAATCTATAAGTCATTTTTGATGTGTAGGAATCATCCTCACATCAATCCAATACACGTTGTGCCTGGTATAACTCAAAGTGTCTGTTATTAGTTTAAAATTGATTTCTTCATTCAAAAAGTGTTCCACTCACTAAAAATCAAGAAAACATGATTGTATTTTATTGATAGTTTATGAAAATGATTCATAATTAATTTTTTATGTGTATGAATCAATCTCACATAAAATTAACACCTGATATGACTAGTATGAATCAAAGTGTGTGTTTCTAGTTTAAAATAACATTTTAGTGAAAAACACAAGTGACATAATCAAAACCTATAAAATGAATTTATATTGTTTTTATACTTTAGGAAAATGATCTATAATTCATTTGTGACATGTAAAAATCATCCTCACCTCAATCCGACGAATGGTGTGACCGATATGACTCAAAGTGTGTCTTTTTATATAAAATTGGCATTAATTTTAGTAAAAAAGGCAAGTAACATACTCAAAACCAATAAAAAAATTCATATTCTTTTGATACTTAATGAAAATGATCCATAAGTCATTTTTGATGTGTACTAAAATCATCCGCACCTCAATCTGACACATGGTGTTCCTAATATGACTCAAAGTGTCTGTTATCAGTTTAAAATTTACATTTTAGTTAAAAACTTGTGTCACTCACTAAAAACTAAGAAAACACACTCATATTGTCTTGATAATTTAGGAAAATGATTTATAAGTCATTTTTAATGTTTAGAAATTTTTTTGATGTCAAACTGAAACACAATGTAACCAGTATGACTCAAAGTGCGTGCTTCCAGTTTAAAATGACATTTTAGTAAAAAACACAAGTGGCATACTCAAAACTAAGAAAACACATTAAAATTATTTTTATACTTTTGTAAAATGATTCATAATACAGTTTTTACATTTAGGAATCATCCACACCTCAATCCAATGCACGATGTGACCGATATGACTCCAAGTGTGTCTTTTTATTTAAAATTGACATTAATTTTAGTAAAAAAGACAAGTGACATACTCAAAACTGAGAAAAAAAATTCATATTATTTTTATAAATTATTAAAATTATCCATAATTCATTTATGACATATAGGAGTCATTCACACCTTAATCTGATACAGGATGTGCCCGGTATGACTCAAAGTTTCTGTTATCAGTTTAAAATTAACATTTTAGTTCAAAAGGTGTGTCACTCATTGAAAAATGAGAAAATGGGATAATATTGTCTTGTTAATTTATTACAATGATTCATAATTAATTTTTGATGTGTAGTAATCAGTCTCACCTCAAACTGAAACATTATGTGATCGGTATTAATCAAAGTGCATATTTCTAGTTTAAAATGACATTTTAGTAAAAACCACAAGTGATGTACTCAAAACTAATAAAACACATTCATATTATTTTTATACTTTATTAAAATGATCCATAAGTCATTTGTGATGTGTATGAATAATCCACACCTCAATCTGATGCATGGTGTGACTAATATGACTCCAAGTGTGTCTTTTTATTTAAAATTGACATTAATTTTAGTAAAAAAGAAAATTGACATACTCAAAATCAATAAAATTCCTTCATATTATTTTGATAATTTAGGAAAATAATACATAAGACATTTTTGACATGTAGGAATTAACCGAATCTCAATCCGATACACGGTGTGCCTGGTATGACTCAAATTGTCCGTTATGAGTTTGAAATTGACATTTTAGTTCAAAATGTGCGTCACTAAATGAAAAATGATAAAAAACACTTTTATTATATTGATAATTCATTAAAATTATTCATAAGTCATGTGTGATGTGATGGAATCAGTCTCACATCAAACTGACACACTGTGTGACCAAAATGACTCAAAGTATGTGTTTCCAGTTTAAAATGACATTTTACTAAAAAACACAAGTGACATACTCAAAAACTGAGTAAAAAAATTTGGATTGTTTTTATACTTTAATAAAATAATCCATAAGTCATTTTTGATGTGTAAGAATTAGCCTCACCTCAATCAGATTCACAGTGTGACTGGTATGACACCTAGAGTGTCTTTTTATTTAAAATTGACATCAATTTTAGTAAAAAAGGCAAGTGACATACTCAAAACCAAGTAAATACATTCATATTGTTTTGATAATTTATTAAAATGATCTATAATTCATTTTGACGTATATGAATTAGCCACACCTCAATCTAATACACGATGTTCCCAATGTGACTCAAAGTGTTTATTATCAGTTTAAAATTGACATTTTAGTTCAAAAAGTGTGTTACTCACTAAAAACAAAGAAAACATGCTCATATTGTCTTTATAATTTAGGAAAATAATTAATAAGTCATTGGTGATGTGTATGAATTATTCTCATGTCAAACCGACACATAATGTGACCGATATGACTCAAAGTGCGTGTTTCCAGTTTAAAATTACATTTTAGTAAAAAACACAAGTGACATACTCAAAACCAATGAAATCCATTTTGATTATTTTGATACTTTAGGAAAACAATCCATAAGTCATTTTTGACATGTATAAATTATCTTGACCTAAATCCGATGTATAGTGTGATTGGTATGACTCCAAGTGTGTCATTTTATTTAAAAATATCACTAATTTTGGTAAAAAAGACAAGTGACATACTCAAAACCAAGAAAACACTTTCAAATTGTTTTGTTACTTTAAGAAAATTATCCATAATTTATTTTTGACATGTAGTAATTATCCTCACCTCAATCTAATACACGGTGTGCCAAGTATAACTCAAAGTGTCCATTATCAGTTTAAAATTGACATTTTAGTTCAAAACACGCGACACTTACTGAAAACCAAGAAAAAACACTCGAATTGTCTTGATAATTTAGGACAATTATTCATAAGTAATTTTTTTTACATGTATGAATTATTATCACATAAAATCGATACATGATGTGATCGATATAACTCAAAGTACATGTTTTGAGTTTAAAATGACATTTTATTTTAAAACACAAGCTGCATACTCAAAACCAAGAAAAAACATTTAGATTATTTTGATACAATAGTAAAATGATTCATAATTCATTTTTATCATGTAGGAATCATCCTCACCTCAATTCGATGCACAATGTGATCGGTATGACTCAAAGTGTGTCTTTTTATTTAAAATTGACATTAATTTTAGTAAAAAAGACAAGTGACATACTCAAAATGGAGAAAACACATTAAGATTATTTTGATACTTTTGAAAAAATATCCATAATTAATTTTTGATGTGTAAAAATTAGCCACACCTTAATCTGATACACTGTGTTCTTGGTATGACTCAAAGTGTCTACTATCAGTTTACAATTTACATTTTAGTTTAAAATGTGTGTCACTCACTGAAAACTGAGAAAATGCACTCAGATTGTCTTGATAATTTAGGAAAAAATCATAAGTCATTTTAATGTTTAAAAATCAATCTCATGTCAAAATGACATAGGATATGACTGGTATGACTCAATGTTGGAAAAAATCTCCCAAAGTGCCCTCTTGGTATGTTTTGGGTGTGGTTGTTTTTGTTGAAAAAGCCAGATGACCGCAAATGAGTATGGTTGGTGTTTGCCGAAGACATGTTTTTAAGGTGGTGCAGTTTCCCAGTGTTTTCCAAATTTTGGGCCCTCAAAATCAGAAATTTGTGTGAAGAATGGTGAATGAAATCGGAAAAGGAAGAGAAATGAGGAGGCAAGAACACAGATCACGTACCACCTCCGGGAAGATTACGCGACCGCATACCAGGAAGCGGGAACAGTACATGGGTGCGATTCATGAAAACAAAAATGGTTCGTGGTGGAAGGTGGTTCGATACAAATATGGGTTGAAGTCGGTGGAGGAGATCGATTGTATAGGAGCCAAGGCAGTATACGGGCGGTGTGGAAAAACGGTTCGCGGTTGACTTGCGGTTTGCGACGGCTGGATGATCAATATGCATTGAAGGCTAGATCAAAGATTTGTTAAATTTTGGATTAGTATATTTTGCGGGTATCTTTGCCTATATAAAAATCACTAATTCCACTGATTACTATGGAGATTGAACATCATTAGAGAACATATTTTGCTCTGGGAATTCGGAAAAGTCTGAAAGCGGTTCGTGCTGAAGGTGTTTGCGGAGATTCTTAACCCGGAAAGGTTTTCTCGGTATGCAGAGGAGGAATCTCTTATTCGTGAGAGGGATAATTCTACAAGCGGTACATGGAGGGAGAGTTCCATTATGCGGGAGAAAAGACAGTTCACGAACAGAGAACAGTTCACGGACAAGAGGGGTTTCACAGATGAGGTTCGCGGAATCAGTACGCAGTAGCGGTACATGATCGCGAAGGCAGAGGTAGACAACAAACGAATGGCAGTTTGCAGCAACATAAATAGTATTCAGAGGAGGTGTTCCTCACACCAAACCCGGTACTCAGTATGCGAGAGAAGGAGGTGGTTCACGGTTTTCTCAAGGAAGCTTGAAAAATCTTCAATTCAGTTTTCAAAAGTATTTCCCAGTACCTAGAAGTACCCAGGAAGGTGGACTTCATCTTCGGGTGAAAAAGGGACTTCAACAGAGCATCTACCTATAGTTGAGGATGCAATATTTTATTTAAATGAAGGGACCTACATGTCCATAAACTATGTTTTACCTACAAGTCAATAAACTGTTAGTGGATTCCTTTCCAAGAGTAGTGAGCGAAGGAAGAGAAAGACAATGACCCTTTCCACCGATAGTGATCCAGATAAAGAGGCATAGGGAGTGACCCTTGGGAATGCAGTGAGAAAACCCTAAACTTTGTAAAGGAAGTGAGCCTGGGCATATAAGATCTAGCCCAAAAATTTTACTCATTATTGGTAGTGATCCTTAATGAATTTGGTACATCGGAACATTGCCATTGTATGCTCCTTGGACGTAGCCCAGTGAGGGTGAACCAAGTAAAAATCATTGTGTCCTATGCTTGATTTAATATCTGTTCATATATTTCTATGGGAGGAAGAGATAATTGAGTTTTTTCTAACAACAAAACAAGATCCGAATGGTAGAAAGTTTTAATATGCTATACCCTGATTCACCCTCACCTCTCAGGGTATTCGACCCAGTGGATCTAACAATTCGTATCAGAGGGAAGATTTATTTTATCATATTTGTTTGCTCTGACTTGGTTCAGTTTATTTTCTCAAGTTAAAGACTCAGTCTACTCTTATCTTGGTGTTCCATGGAAAATGGAAGAACTTCAGAGAAGAATCAGAAGTCTTGTGAAATTTCCCAGTGTGGAAGTGTCAACAAAAAGAGTGTGATTCAATTGAATGAATCAAGTAGTGAACAGAATGATAATTTGGATAAATCATATAGTGAAAATAATTACTCATTCAATGATGTAGAAGTAATGAGTGGATAACCTAATATTACAAGTGATGTTTTAATTACTGATGATGAAGAAACTCACAGAAGGTGAAAAGTGGAAGTTGTCCATGAAACAAAGTAATTAGATTAGATGTTGTATGAAGAGATTAAATCTAAAGATATCCAGATCCAAGAAATGTAAATTAAGGTTAAAAAGATAAGAGGATTAAATCAAAGGATTATTGAATTGGTCACTGATCTAAGGGAGAAGAATGATTCTCAATTTGAAGAACATCAAAAGTTGTCTATAAATAGAGAAAATATCAAAGCTGATGTCAAGGGAAATAATCTGAACTCAGATGAAATTCAAAATCTAAAAGCCAGAAATGATGATCTTGATACACAACTATCTGAACTAGTTTATAAGAATCAAAGGCTACTACAAGATAATTCATCCCACTCTAATTTTGTTGCTCAAGAAACATTTAAAATAAAGGAGAAAAGTGATATGGTAGATAAGATCACATGAGAACTGGAAAATGAGATGACTAGTAGGAAGAATCTCAGAATATAACTCAATTATCAACTTGAATCAATAGATAAGAAGATTTAACAACTGGAGGACGAGACATAATCAGTCAATAAAGAAATGGAGAAATTAATTGACAAAGGAAAGCCTAAGTTGAAGGATGCACTGCACTTACTATTCTATTGTCCTTCGACAGGTTATGATAAAATGAAAAGAAAGTATGCTATTTCTGAGGAGAAGCAAGAACACATTTTCTCATCTCAAAGACCGCATAATATGGGAAAGTATGGAATTGGATATGATGATCTCCCTTCTATGCATGGTATGAAGAGAGTAGCGAAGAGTTCTAGAGATAAGAAAAACATCGTAGGTGATGGAGATAGTCCTAATAAGGTTGTTACAAGAAGTAATGATAGCATGTGCTATTTCTATGGGATTCATGGTCACACATCAAGCTTTTGTTCAGAGGATCAGGAATACATTTCATACTATGAAGATCGAAATTTTACTAAATCTGAGAATAATAAGAAGAATCATGAAAAGTATTAAAGGAACACCTCTCAAAAGAAATTATTCATCAGATGTTATTACTGTGGAAGAATGGGACACACTATAAGCATATTTCAGGAAGCTCTAGAGCTCAATATTAGAAGAATAACTCAAGATGCAACAAAATCTTGGTTGATAAATGATTAAATGAGTTATGCCTTTGATGGAATATGTTTTATATGTTCTGATCATAGGAATTTGGATAAACATTGCAGAAATAAGAAAGTAGGTAAAGAAATGAAATCCAGGAAGAGATCCCCAACACATGTAGTGTATAATGAAAAATCATATATTAGAAGACAACATGGTGAGATGAAAAATAGGTATATGGCCTTAGGAAGATCACATGGAGATAATTGAAAGGTGTATCAATAACCTCCTCTATTACAGTCACAACAACACTCCTGGAAAGAATGTGAATAACCCTAGAAGAAAAAGTAACAATCAACTACAGTTGCGAGTAATAAGAATTTGAAATCAGTGGAAGAATCAAACCCAACAAGAAAGGGTTGCATGACTTAGAAAATCGATAATATAAAAATGAATAAATAATGTCATGTAAAATTCAGATATCATGACACATACCAAGAAGTGAATGAAAGAGAAAGAACAATATAATGGAGGAATAAGCAAGAACAGATGACCAATGGGAAGATTTATGCTCAAAGAAAGATTCATGATAAATTGCATATCAGTGGAGAATCAAAGAAGGAAATGTGTACGAGTGAGTTTAAATCCCAAATTGAGAAAAAGTCCAATCCTATAGAACTTATATATCAAAGGAAGACTCAACATGTTGGTAAATAATGCTTAGTCATATGGTCACAACAGTTAAAGTTGGCTAGGTAGTTGGAGCAGGAAAGAAAAGAGTGTGATGCTTTGCAAGATAGAATCAAAGGGTTGACCCATCAGGATCAACTATAATCCTCCTTTTGAGGATTATAGAATATCCCCTATCCCTAAGTGTTTAAATGATACTAACTTATGTTAAAGTGTTTCAAGTTTTTGGGGAGATACCATCCAAGGGAAATTGACATCAAAATATTCCAAGTAGTGATGTGATGTGATCCATAATGTCGACTGATTCAAATCAGTTACTAGTATTACAGAAAAAAGGAACTGATTGTTTAGAATGGATTGTGATGGTGTTATTAACTCTATATTTTGTTTCCTACACCGAGTTCAAATTCAGTAGGCTTAGAGGTTTTTTTTATGGCTCATTTCTAAGGGTCACATGATGAAGAAATGATATAGGAGAACAAGAATGTTTTTGGGTCTAAACAGTGGGCCTAACAACTGGAATAGTTTCATATCATAGGGGGAGCATTCTATCTCTTAATTAGATGCAATATCTCAATGGTATAAAGAGGATGAATTCTTGTGATGTATGACATTAGGAAGACCGACTGGGGAAGAATAAGCATTCATGTATTTCATGATGATCAATTTTGGTCCTACAATATGGTATTAGCTAGATGTTTTCAAGACACCAATAAGCTGCAATAGAAGATCAACACTATCTCAAAAAGTGACTGGGAAAGATAGTTTAAAGTCATGATGTAAATATAGTGGATAATGAACAGAATATTCAGAAAATACATGACTAGACTAAGGAGGATGTTGGTGAAGAAATGAGTAGGTCAGGAGATGCTCCATCTCCAGAGATTGATTCAGAATAAGACTCAGATGATGAGAACAAATCAGTGTCTTCCCAGAGACCAGTGAGAAGAGTTGAAATAGATAGGAAAAATATAATTGGTGATCAGACAACACCAGTTCAGACAAGGAGGATGAAGCCTCTAAAACAATCATCATACTTATCACAAGTGGAGCCTAAATGATTTGATGAAGCTATTGTAGATGAGAATTGGGTTTAGGAAATGAATGAAGTGCTTGAACAAATTTAGAATAATCAAACATGGGAAATTGTTTCGAGACCAGAATACAAGAATGTAATAGGGAAAAAATGGATCTTTTTCAACAAAATGAATGAATAAGGTGTCATTATTTGAAACAAATCATGACTTGTGTGCAAAGGGTACTCCTAGATAGAGGGTATAGATGACGATGAAGCATTCACACCTGTTGAAAGGATGAAGACAATTAGATTATTCTTGGCCATAATTGTGCAACAAAAGTTTAAAGTTTTCCAGATGGATGTCAAGTCAGCATTTCTAAATGGAGTTCTTGAAGAAGAAGTCTACATTGAGCAACCAGATGGTTTTTTCATTCATGAAGATAGGAACAAAGTTTTTCGTCTGAAGAAGTATCTATATGGTTTAAATCAAGCACAAAGAGTATGGTATTCAAGGCTTGATCAGTTTCTAAAGAAGCTCAGTTTTTAGCGTGGTGGAGTTAATTACAATTTTTATTACAACAATGAAAATAGTAAAAGGATGATAGTGCTAGTATATGTCAATGACATAATCTTTTGTGGATCAGATGAAGCACAATGCAGAAAATTTTCTAAATTCATGAAAAGTGAGTTCGAAATGTCAATGATTGGAGAGATGACATTTTTCCTTGGATTACAGGTGACAGAAGGAAGGAATTTCACTTTTATTTCTCAATATAAATATACTAATGAAGTTTTGAGAAGGTTTGGAATAGATAATTCCAAAGATATGAAGACTCTGATTGCTACCCAGTTGAAATTGTCACGAGATGAAGAAGTCGAGCTAGTTAATATCACAGAATATAGGTAAATCATTAGAAGCCTATTTTACCTAACAGTGACAAGTCCTGATATTGTATTTTCCACATGCCAAGAAGCGAGGTATAAAATCAATCCCAAGGAGAGCCACATGATTACAGTAAAAAAAATTCTTCGGTATATCAAGGACACATTGGATTTTGGTCTAATGTATAATAACAAATCTCAGCCAAAGTTATTGGGATATAGAGATGCGGATTGGGCTGGTTTAGTATATGATAAGAAATAAACATAAGGAGGTAACTTTTATCTTGGAGGGTTGTGTATTTATTTTTTAATCAAGAAACAAGATTTAATTTAATTGAGAACCATAGAAGCTGAATACATTGCGGCTACTCAAGCTTGCTCGCAGCTACTGTGGATAAAGTAAAAAGTTGAAAATATGAGAATTGAAGTGAAATCTCTGATCAGAATCCATTATAATGATTCAAGTGATATAAATCTGAGCAAAAATCTAGTTCATCACTCAAGGACAAAGCACATTGAAATCAAAAATCATTTTATAAAGGAGAAAGTGAAGCAAGGGCTTGTGAAGTTGGATTATGTGCCTACAGAATAACAAGTTTTAGATATTCTTACAAAGGCCTTACCCAAATAAGCATTTGAAAGGCATCGACTAGATCTAGGAGTCCAGACGAACTCCCACACTTGAAAAAGTGTGGATGTGGATCCCCCTCTCCCCGAGGTATGATGTGTCTTTCCTCTAATGCGAGGATATGTGTTCTTTACCCTGTTGTAGACAAATTTAAAGTGCCCTTCAGGTTCGTTGACAAAGGGGGAGAAAGTGTGACTTCTAGGGGGAGAAAAAACACATGGAGAAGTTGTTAAGTGGAGCAGTGATATTGGGGGAGTTGAAGATGAGATGAATCTATTTGGAAGATCTATAATATAGGGGGAGCATTAAAATATGACGATGTTGGAAGTGATCGATCAATGATTAGATATCACGACGGCTGAGGTTCGCGATGAAAGTAGTTCATTGGTATCCATGTATCAGTATGGTATCAATAGTTGGTGACTATCAATGAAGTGGTTTATTGATGAACTTCTCATTATACTCTTTTTTCTCACATCGAGCATGGATTATGTGGGCTTAGAGTATGTATTGAGTAAATCCTTGATCTCTATCTTAATCGCATGAAGCGAATGGTGGTTGAAGTTGGAAGGAGTATTAATGAGATATCAAAATGAAAATAATTGTTATGAGAAGAGTTGTCAACAAACCCAAAGGGGGATATTGTTGAGAAAAAATCCCCCAAAGTGTCCTCTCAGTATGTTTTGGGTGTGGTTGTGTTTGTTGACAAATATAGATGACCGCAAATGAGCATGGTTGGTGTTTGCTGAAGACATGTTTTTAAGGTGGCACAGTTTCCTAGTGTTTGCCAAATTTTGGGGCCACAAAATCATGAATTTGTGTGAAGAATGGCGAACGAAATTAGAAAAGGAAGAGAAATGAGGAGGTCAGAACATGGATCACATACCACGTCTGGGAAGAGTATGGGAATGCGTACCAGGCAGTGAGAACGGTACGCGAGTGCGGTTCGTGAAACCAGAAACAGTTCACGGTGAAAGGCGGTGCGATACATGGATGGGTTAAAGTCGGTAGAGGAGGTCGACCGCATAGTATCCAAGGAAGTACGCGAGCGGTGTGGAAAAACAGTTTGCGGATGGCTTGCAGTTCATGGCAGCTAGATGATCGGTATGCGGTGAAGGCTGGATCGAAGATTTGGTAAATCTTGAATTATCAGATTTTACGGGTATCTTTTCCTATATAAGAATCACTAATCCCACCTATTATTGTGGATATTTAACATCATTAGAGAACATATTTTTCTTTGGGAATTTATCAATGTCCGAAAGTGGTTCATGCTGAAGGTGTTTGCGGGGATTCTTAACCCGCAAAGGTTATCTCAGTACGCGTAGGAGGAATCTCCGGTACACGAGAGGGAGAATTCCTCAAGCGGTATGTGGAGAGAGAGTTTCAATATGTGGAGGTGAAGAAAGTCTGAAAACAAATAATAGTTCATAGACAGGAGGGGTTTCATAGAGGAGGTTCACGGAATTGGTATGCGGTAGCGGTACACCTTCGCGAAGGCGGAGGCATACCACATATGAAGGGCAGTTCGCAGCAGCAACAACAGTATGCAAAGGTGGTGTTCCACATACCAAACCTGGTACTTAGTATGCGAGAGAAGGAGGTGGTTCGTGGTTTTCTCAAGGAATCCTGAAAAAGATTCAATTCAGTTTTAGAAAGTATTTTCCGGTACCTAGCAGTATCCGAGAATGTGGACTTTATCTACGGGTGAAAAAGGGACTTCAACAGAGGATCTACCTATAGTTGAGGATGCAGGATTTCATGAAAATTAAAGGACCTACATGTCCTTAAATTGTGTTTGACCTAAAAGTCAATAAAATTTGAGTGGATTATTTTTCAAGAGTAGTGAGTTAAGGAAGAGGAATACGGTGACCCTTTCCACCAGCAGTGAGCCAGAGAAAGAGGCATAGGGAGTGTCCCTTGGGAATGCAGTGAATAGACCCTAAACTTTGCAAAGGAAGTGAGCCTAGGCATAAAAGATCTAACCCAAACATTATACTCATTATTGGTAGTGATTCTTAGTGAATTTGGTACATCGGTACATTTTTGTTGTATACTCCTTGGACGTAGCCCAGTGAGGGTGAACCAAGTAAAAATCATTATGTCATGTGCTTGATTTCATATATGTTCATATATTTCTATGAGAGGAAGAGAAAATTGAGTTTTTTCTAAGAAAAAAATAAGAGCCGAATGGTAGAAAGTTTTAATCTGCTATACCCTAATTCACCCCCCTCAGGGTATTCGACCTAGTGGACCTAACACTCAAAGTGCATGTTTTCAGCTTAAATTGACATTTTAGTAAAAAACAAAAGTGACATACTCAAAACCAAGAAAAAATATTTGGATTATTTTGATACTTTATAAAAACTATCCATAAGTCATTTGTGATGTGTAAGAATCATAATCACCTTAATCTTACGCACAATGTGATTGATATGACTCTAAGTGTGTCTTTTTTATTTAAAATTGACATTAATTTTAGTAAAAATGACAAGTGACAAACTCAAAACTAAGAAAACACATTCATATTGTTTTTATACTTTAGTAAAATGATCCAAAAGTTATTTTTGACAAGTAATACTCAACCACACCTCAATATAATACAAGGTGTTCCAAATATTAATCAAAGTGTTTGTTATCAGTATAAAATTTACAATTTAGTTAAAAATGTGTGTCACTCACTAGAAACCGAGTAAATGTGCTCAAATTGTATTGATAATTTATGATGATTCCTAATTCATTTATGACATATATAAATTTAACACATGTAAATCTGACACACAATGTGTTCGGTATGAATTAAAGCGCGTGTTTTCAATATATAAGTGCGATTTTAGTTTAAAACATGCATCACATCACCAAAACTGAGCAAACAAGATCAGATTGTTTTATCATATTTTTATATATTGTTACTTAATTAATTTAATTTTAACTTTTATCTAATACTTATTTAGTTAATTTTCATAGAGATAATGCTTGATGAAGATTCAGAAATGGCGTGATAGTTGAAGGCTTGTTCTCAAAAAGCAAGTCCTATTGAATTAAATCTCACCTGTAGTGAAAATTTTAGCACCTCATATGAGACACAATTAAATATTACTTTATTTTGCAAACAAAAAAAATGGTGTGATGTGTAATAATCAACCACAACTCAATCTGTTATATAGTGTTCCTGGTATGACTCAAATAATATGTTTTTACTTTAAAATTGACACTTTGTGTTTAATTTATTTCTTTATAATATTACTTACATAAGAATTTTTTTATTATACAAGTGAATTATTTTTCTCAAGCTGGGGTGGTTTTTCAGAAATATTATGAATGGGGGTCTGGGGACAAATATAAAGGAACATTTATGTTTTTGAATGTTTGTGATAATTTGTACTTACTCATGTAATTGTAAAAATAAATGTTTGAAATGTCTATAATATAGTTTTTTCTTTTATTTGTACTGTAAATTTTATTCCATTTAAATTATGTATTTAAAAATTGAACTTTCTATTTTTTCTACTATAGTGTGATATAATTTTAACAGCACACTGCAACAGTATTCCCCTTTATCATTGATTAAAGAAGCACCGATAAAGGTACTCTTTGTCAGCACTTTTCATAGTAATAATAAAGTGTTCCTTTATTAGTTCTATTTACAGTGTTGATAAAATCCTAGGGATTTTAATCTCAATCTAGTATTCAGTGCTTTTTTTTTGCATTGACAATGGAAAATTTTAGCACTGTTAAAGGCCATGTTTATAGTAGTGAAATTAATTAAAATTCAGCTTCAGTTCAAAGAAATATCAAATGTAAAATAAGAATAGACCCCCAATCCCAATGTAAAATAAACAATTGTAACCATTAATCAAATTTTAAATAAAATGGATGAGAAAAAACATTTCAAGAATTATATAAAAAAAGTCAAATTAAACTAGTCGACAAAAGAGAAATAGAGGCCAAAAAAGATAAAGAAATTGTTAAAATGGAATATCTTTCAAGTGAATAGAAGATAATAGATACCAGAACATAAATGTTATGGAATTAGGTGATACTTAAAATTAAACAATAACTTGTAATTTATAAAGTAAAATAATCAGAACCCACCACCACTTTAGATATGTTTGAAATTTCAAAATTGAATGACGGAGAGATTTAATTATTGGAGTTGGTGCCCAAAACCAACTTTTTTACTTTTTATTACATGTATATTCAAATACCTAAATATTAATAAATATATCATCACATGATAATTGTTAAACTATGTAATATTAATGTGATAATATCCTTGGAGTATTTATTGCATCATAAGATTATAACAGTTCTATACTGTAATGAGAATCTTGAAGTGTTATAATAATATTCTTAAGCATATGTATCATAGTTTGGAAGAAATTTTCTAATAGGGAATAAATTATGTTTATACTTTCAAGCATTGGATTCTCATAAGTGGATAAGGCTCAACCTCCTTAAGTTTCAAACTTGGTAATATATAAGAGACGAGGTTATGAGGATAAACCTCCTATAGAAATTTCATATGTGTGTTATTTAATATTCCTATTTAAAAATGTGTGTATTGGTCCTTAGACTTTATATTATTGTTAATTTATATGAAAAATCACATACTTTTATGTATTATTAAAAATTGTGATAACATATGATCACTGCAAATCATGATACATTATAAGTGATATGATATTGATTGAATAAGTTGAGAAAGGATTTGTCTCTTCCCTAATTGGAATATGATATCCCTATCCCTTTTATTGAAATGAAACTATTTGATTATGTTTGTGGATACGATGGTTTATCAAAAAGTTCATTTCAGGCAGTTAAAGAAATATATATCAAGTATATAGGTTTTTGATACAAGTATGAAACCTGTTCTATGAGATATCAAGACCAAGAGGTTATATTATATAGTAAGCGTTCGTATGAGGTTGTTATCTTTATGACATTAACTTCTTTCTCTATGGTTACATTAACGCGTTGCTAAAATCTAATCATGGACTTTTATAAATTCACCTAATGATAGTAATAAATAGGCCTATAGGGTCACACACTAAGTGTATCACAATTATTAGCTAAATTCTATTCGAATTTAATATTAATATAAATATTATTCTCAATAATGAGAAATAATAATTATTCAGGTTATGTTTATTTCATAAATTCCATCACTAGTTATTCCGATTTGGAATATATGTGAGTTGAATATTAAATAATTTTTTATTCTATAGTTAGTGAATATAATATTTATTTATTTATATATTGAGTATATAATATAAATACATTTGTTTAATATCATTTAAATAAATATTTATTATTCAAGGTTCAATAAATACTAAAGATAATTTACAAGTCAAGTTGAGGGATCAAATAAAATGATATATTCTATTTAATATCATTTAAATAAATATTGATTTATTTATTTTAAAAATAATATTTTATATCCATGAGTTTGTACACATCATGGAATATAATAATAATTTTATTCCTATTATTAGATGTGGGGTTTACTTAGAATAAAGAAATTAGTTAATGGCCTTTGTTTAATAACTAATTATCTAAACCTAAGTATATAACCCAACTTATATTACTTATAATGGATGTGATTTTTTTGTGCAAAGCATTTTCTCTCTCGAGATATTTTATCAAGACTAATAATAACTCTTTACAAAATGAGAGGTGACCCTCCTCCTCACTCTCTAGATCGATAACTAGAAATAATTATTCAATCCAAAAGGAATTATTATTGTGATCAACAATGAATGATAAAAGATGATTGATACCTCTACGCTAGAATCCAAAGTTCTATTAGTGATGTTATGGGGTTCGTGAAGCATGTGTGGATACCACTAGAGTGATTCTACTTTGGATCATTCACTGTAATGATGGTACAACAAGAAAGGTCAACTTATTTTTAAATGAAGAAAAAAATATCAATCCAAAGTCATCCTTAATATAAATTAACTATAAATTACATGAAAAAGACCCTCTCTTCGAATATTATGGGGTTTAATTTGTCTAGTTTTGAGGATTTAATTCGAATAAATTGATGAAAAACTTTATTGGGCATGATCTCAACCGCCTTCACTATGTCCTAGAACCTTTAGTAATGATTTTATAATCCCATGAGATAAATTTAAATTATCAAAGATTATGGAATTAAATGTTAGTCGAACAAAAAAAAAAGTATATAAATAATATTCGAACCTATTAAAGATATAATTTTTTTATGGAAACATGTAGCCTACGTTAAATACTAATTTCCTCCCTACTTTTCTTATAATTTGAATTTAAGTGTGACAACTTTGTAATCATATGATATGAATTTTTTTGACATTTCATAGCAAAATTATAACATATAAGGTGTTACACATTAGATATTATAGAAGTTTATACTATATAAATAATAGTATAATTAAAGAATACACCAAGAAGACATGTTTATAAATTGTACGTATTATTATTGACTAGTAATATATTATTATTATAAAAACCACTATATTAATTAAATATACAAAATATAATAGCCACTATAATATACAATGAGAAAAAACCACCCATGACCACTGGTGGGATGAATGTGGAAGTAGGGGTCATACTACCACATGTATCCCTCTTGTGGGTATAGGTTGACACCTGAAATAAATTTCAAGCATAAGAAAAATGAAGGAAGGACATGCAACCATGAACCATGCCGCCTATGGCCATAAACGGGTGCATGTAAACAAATTTAGTACAGTAAGGGCATGAGAATGAAGATGGATGCTTACGAAAATTGAACCTCATAATAATAATATGCTACTAATGGAAGATGTGCCTATGGAATCATCAACCCCTATTTCCATGGGCAGATGTGCCTATGGTAGTAGGGTCTCATATGGACACACCTATGACTACGAGCATGATTCCCCTAACAATAGGATTCATGTGGACCTTCATAACCCCACGGGGATAGTGCCCTTGGTAGTAGGGTTCTATATGGACTCCCTATTGTCATAGAAATATGTTCTCATGGAAATAGGGTCTTGCATATACACACTTACGATTACGATCACGACACCCATGGTAATAGGATTTCGTGCAGGATTGCATAACACCACATGCACAGAACCCATGGTAGCAGGGTTCCACATAGAACTGTACAATTCTATGGGCATGAAACCCATGGTAATAAGGTCTTGCATGGAACCTCTTATAACCACGTGCATGAATCTTGTAGAAATAGGCTCTTTATAGCCATGATCATGATAGCTCATGGCTGTGGGATGTTGTATCATAGACTACCATTGATTAAAAAATATTATAATTAATATAATAATTATAATAATATATTTTTTAAATATATT
This sequence comes from Viscum album, assembly GCA_963277665.1. Lineage (NCBI taxonomy): Eukaryota > Viridiplantae > Streptophyta > Magnoliopsida > Santalales > Viscaceae > Viscum > Viscum album. The sequence continues at coordinate 874,658,052 of OY728153.1, read as the reverse complement.
ATATATACACATATATACATAAAGTTGACATGGTGGAGTGGTAGAATGCATTTCACTTTAATTCTAGGATTTGAGGTTCAAAACCTAGTGGATGTTTTTTTTAAATTTTCCCGACCCAAAGGTCGTGAGAAATGCCTATAGTAATAGAGGTCAAGTCTATGGTCATAAGCAATGAAAATGGATATATCTTGCAGGATATGGACACAAGCATCATCCACGGTAATAGTCCTAAGGATATTACGATGGGTGATTCCCATGTACATAAGCATAGTGGCAAAAAGCCTGAGGGTTATAGCCATGGGCATCACCCATGGAAATTACCTTAGGTATATTTTCATGAGTGGAACCTATGTCCATAGGCGTAGTAGTGAAAATACCTGGGGCTATATCCCCAGGGAATATTACCATGACTCAGTCACCTATAGGTATCATACCCATGATAATATCCCTTTTTCTATTTGTGATATAATTAAACAACATCTATATTTATAAACTCAATACTAATAAAATAAAATATTTTTATTAATAAGAACATGTTAATAATAATATGCATGTTGAATCTATATATCTTTGAAATGTGGTGTCCAGTTGTGTCATAATTCACAATGATCTAGAGCTGATTTTAAACTATAAGATAACTTTATGAAGTTATTTTAATGAGATATAAAAAAAATATTAATCAAATAAAAATAAATAAAAATAATAAAACAATTTATTTGTGTTATAAAGAATATGATAAGAAATCAATAAACATTAAATTGTTGGGGTGATCAAGTATTAGGCAGAGGAAGGAACTTCATGAATATATGAAGAGGACAATGAGATTAAATTAATTTTAGTAATTAGTTATTAATAACCATATGATATAGGATAATGAGATTAAATGAAATTTAGTAATAATTTATTAATAAATAAACAATTATTTTGTGCACAAAAAAAATTTCACAACAAATTCTATAACATCCCTAACTTGGATCAGTCCATATAAATTTTACCAGGTTACCACATGACCTTAGGAATGCCTCCCCATATGCTAAAAATTACTGAATAAAAACAAGGGTCTATAGGGTGATAGTGGGATACTATAACCACATAAGAAAACAAAAACAAAAACAGTAATAACAATAAAAACATCAATAACAAAAAGGAAACATATCAACTATAAATACCAATATAAGAATAACTGAACAAATATCATAAATTTATACATGATGTAAAAATGTCTATAAGGTTATACTAGTCATATAAAAATGAATAAGATCACCCTTTAGCTGATCAAATTTATACATACACAAAACTAACCAAAAATGTCATCCAGCCTGACACCATGGAACCACCTGACCCATCAACAACCACAACATTTATCCCATACACCATTTGAACTTCCATCACCATTAGTATCATGAAGTTGAGCCTTTAACTTTACCCACACCATGTGATATTAAGTCTACATGCTTCCTAGAGGGCCCATGAAAGGTGTGAGTATGAAATCAGTAAGTCATCACCAACGGTGTCCCTAGACAATAGCTACACATATAATAGTGTATGAAAAATGCATTAAACAATGACTAATAACCATTTACACAATCTGATACAACCAATATCATCAAGTCATGATAATATATTACCTTCTTTGGCTAGTGTCAGAGAAGAATGATATATCCACAGTCTGTCATACTAATGTTGGATTTGGTTCCTTAGACTAGCTACTTTGTACTTTAGATTATCTGTATATTCAAAGATTTGAATATTAATAAATTTATCATCACATATTTATTATTATACTATGTAACATTAATGTGATAAAGTTATAGAGAATATATCACATTTAAAATGGTTCCCTATAATAATGTGAACCTTGGAGCACTATGATGGTATTCTTAAACTTATATCCTACATTCAGGATAACATTCTATGATGGGACACATAATATGTTTGACTATAAAGTGATTGATACTCAAAAGTGAATGAGACTTCATCTCATGAAGTTCACACTTTGTAATATCTAATATGAGAGATTATGTGGACATTCCCACAAGTAAGAATTTAATATGTTTGCGTGTCATTGGATATTACTATACATGAATGAGCGTAATGATCCTTAGACTTGAGATTATTATTAATGCATATCTTGAGTTTTATAATTTGTTATCATTCCCAAAAATATGATTATCTATGATCACAATGAAGTAGGATATGTTGGATGTGTCACAAGTGATATGAAATTAAGGAATAAACCAATAAAATATTTGTACCTTCCAAATTAAAAGATAAAATCTCATGACCTTTGATATAAATGGAACTATCAAACTAAAATACATGGACAAGGTGATTGATGTGTTCATTTTAGAAAGTTAAAGAAAGATATATAGATCACATAGGTTGATGAAATCAGTATATAACCTTCTTGATTAGAGATATCAAGAAAAATAGGTTATATTACACAATGATCACTCTATTTGATTATTGTTGTTGCAATATTAAATTCTCTCTCTATGGGTGCCTTGATATGTTGCTAGATGTTGATCTTGGACTTTAGACGAGCCCACCCAATGACACTGAGGAAGTGTCCTAGAATGTCATATACTCAGTATTTCCATTGATCTTAGTTAAATTCTATTTTAATTTAATATTTGGAATAAATATTATTATCAAGACCAAGGAATATTATTTATTCAAGATTTGATGATTGCAATTATTAAATCATGAGTTATATTCAAGCAGAATATGTGTGTGAGTTTGATATTAAATAAATATATATTCAAAATACTATTGAATAAAATATTTATTAATATCTTATTTTATTCACAAGGTAATAAATAATATTTATTATTAAATAAATATTTATTTAGTTACATGAATATTAAAATAAATATTTATTCATTTATCAAATGAATAATATTTATTTATTATTTAAGGTTTGATAAATATAGAGGAAAGTGTATGGGATGCGTTAAACACTAGGTAACGAATATATTTATTCATGTTTATTTAAATAAACACAGAATTATTTATTTTATAAAAAATGATATTTTTTTGTGCAAGTTAGTGAGTGACATTATATATTATATTATATTGTTATTATTATTATTATGGTGTAGGGAATATAATATGTTTAATATTTGATTAAGGGTATTTATATAATTATTAATATTAATCCCTAACTCTATATAACAACACTTATATAATTTCAGATATGAGGGGAAAATCATTTTATTGTGCACAACACATTTCCTCCTTAGAGAATTCTCTCTACAGAGAACATATCTAGGGTTTCTCTCAAGTATGTGAGAATTCCTCCACCACCTTACTCATTATCAATATCAATGGAAAAAAGCAATACAATCCTTTAATCTTGAAGGATTATTCTATGATAAAGTTAAACATAACAAGATGATTAGATTGTCTGTGCTAGTACCCGAAGTCCCATCGACATCATTCAGAGATCATGGAATACATGTGGATATCATTAGAGGGATTCTACTTTTAATCCTCTCAATGTGATGATGGTATAACTTGAATGGGGTTAGATTGATCAATATATACATTGAAAAAGATCTCAAGATTGAGGTATTTTCTTATTATTAAATTGATTATAAATTTAACATGAAAGATACTCTCATATTGGTTTCTGGATTCTTTATCATGTTTCTTTTGATATATTTGTTATACATGATGATTCTTCATCAAGTTATCTTGAATCATTCATTGAATCCAACAATATTCAAGTGGGGCATGGGACTAACTTGTGCTTCCTCTATGCCATAAACCTGTAAGTGATATCATAGTGTTCATTTATGATTATTTAATTTTGTTGATCCATATATAAATTCTTTTGTTAGATTTTCATTTTTATTTTCATTTTAAATCCATTAAGTCAATATTTTGAGTTCTCTTACTATCATATGAAAATGAATAGGCAAAAAATAGGTGAAGAACACATGATGATTCTATCAAGAGGCATTGAAGATCCTGGTTGTATGAAATGATTACACTATGTTTAACCAAAATTACAAATCATGTAGTCTTAGTCATCCACACACATATGTGGTTATGTCTATCGCGGCCGGTCGTGTGGGGTATAATTACACTATGTATTTATTTTCAGGGTGGTACATGGTTTGTAGGGTTACATGATGTGTAAATTTACTACATGTCGTGTAACCCCACATGATGTAGTTTTCATTGTATTTAACATATGCGATGTGTAATTAATACACACATAGTGTAATTAATTCATATGTAGTGTATTAATAGCCAACCGAGAAACATGGTCTATATTTTTTTACACAACATGTAACTAGTGTACATGTCATGCAACATATTATTATCATGCATGGATTACACATCGAGTCCCTAGGCATGTAGTGTAGGATGAACAAAAAAAATCACACACCATTTATCTAGTGTACACACACTGTAATTTGTTTTAGATCACACAAGTCACATGGTTTGAAAACCGTGTCATGCGAGTTAATGAATGAGGATAGAAGTTAATTTTGAACAAAACCAAACTATATGGTGTGTAGCTGGTTGTACACATTGTATGGAAGGTGTTTTCCACATGTTGAGTGATTTTTGAGTGCTTATGTGGAATAAATGATTGAATTAATATTTTCCATGTTCTATGTAGTTACAAATCATGTATAGTTACCATACACACTGCGTACTGTGAACATACAGATCCAAAAATTACACACTGTGAATATTCAGGTGTGTTGTGTGGTTAAATACACTATACTAACTAAAAAAATTGATCTATAGGACTACACTCCATTTAATATCGTGACATTCTGTAAATGATGACATGTTGTGTAAGTACACAACACATGACTTGAACTATACTTTGTGTAACTGAAACAGAATGTCATATGCCATGTTACCTCAAGTACAAGCCGTGTACTTGATCATTTTAGAAAAAATTAATTTAATGTATTTAAAATTATAAAGTATGAGAGTATTATATATCTCCAAGACTTCTTGGATTAATAATTAATATAAAAAATTAATTAATAATAAGACTATTAATTATTAATTCAAGAGAAATTTATCTTAATTAAACGAGTGATTTAAAATGTATACTAGAATGTATGAATGTGATGTCATTTCATGTATATTATTGATCATGGGATTTATAAACCAATGTATGTGTTGGATTTATATTTAATTTAATATTATTTTATGTGTTTTTATATGTGATAATGTTTTATTAAATTAAATATGATGGTCTACTTTTCATACCTCCCACCATTATTATATAAGACCTATATTTCCATGTTTTATTTTATGTATCTCATACCCCTGGTTCCCCTCACCCATGTGTGGGTATAAAACATGTAAAGGATAAATATCTGAGGAGATGTGGTTGTTTAGAAACTAAGTTGAGGTGAAACCTATTGATAAGATACTATGGTCATTTGTGGAATGCTGCAACTCAAGCCAAGCCTAGCTCAAGGAGTTTCCTCCCTAGGGGCATAAGTTGATTTATCATCCTCTCAATAAATCAACCATCAATAATATCATGATCAAGTCACTTTATTTATTTATTTATTTTATTTTATCAAAATTCACAATTATCTATTTTATGGGATGTAGTCTATATGATGTTAAACATGGTAACATTAACTAAATAAGATAACAATACATGTAAGATAAATTAAAATAAATGGATTATGCATAAAATATTTTATCAAGACATGGTTACTTAATTATGTAAAATCCACATAATACTAAAAAGTTATGCGAAGGTTAAAATAATTAAATTTACACATAATAAACAAAATCCCTCAAGAAAACATTAATTCAAAAAATCCTTCCATTAACTGAGTAAATATAGATCTATAGTTAAAGTGTTGCCCAAATCATAGTTAGAGGAACTTTTAATTATGGGGGATTTTAAACAAAAATGATGGGTTAACTTAAAAAAACTTGTATTGCATTTAACATCCATGGTTTTTTCAATGCAAATTTGAAGCAAGCATTGAGAAAATTTGAGTTGGGATTTTTGGATTGGGGAGTCCACTCAATAGATCAAGGAGATATAAGTAAGTAGTTGGAAAGATTGGATACCTAAATATATTCTTATAATTTTCATGGCCATTGTATGGGTTATGAGAAGGGAAATATAGATCTTTTCTACAAGAATATCCACATGATAAGAAATCCCGAGTCTAATAGTGAGGACTCCTGAGACTTAATAAAATAATGAGAGATTAATAATATAAATAAAATAATTAATCTCACATATTCTGGTAATCAAGATAAAGTACTTAAAAATTATTTTATTTTTTTGTAAAAAAATTGAAATTTAATCAACCTTGATATCCCTACAGTCTATACTTGATAAGGACAACATACTAATTGATAGTAACTCCTAGGAGTGGTACGGAGGCATGCAGATTCTACTAATTCATGAATAGAATCTTTACATGCCAGATTCCCCAACTTTTAATCCATATACTAAAGAGGTGAGTAAGGAAGAGCCCTCTATCAACATGAAAAATTTGGATGATGCACTAGATATAAAGTGTTTGATGTTATCATCCATATCCAATAAAACCCAAAAGTCACATGAAATCATATATATGTATACCATGCTCAAATATCTCGACAATCTTTATCAAGAGAGAGTTAAACATGTGTAGTTTGAGATCTCCAAGGCACTATTTATGTAAAATATTAGAGGGGGTGCACCAGATAGATCTCATTGAAGGATATTATATTACTTAAATCCAAATATTGAAAATATATTAGTGCTAATGTATCATTAATAAATATACTAAGAGTATGTTGTAAATAATGTATTATAGCGTGCATGTGATGAATATTTTGAAAATACCTTAGAAAAATGTATGGTAGGTCTTGTTGTATACTTGATATGCTACTACGTACAATAATCGGTGTACAAACATTAAAGTTTTAACATTAAAATATATCTACCACATAATATATCATTTAAAGAACTGTTTTATAAGATAAAATGTATGGAAGGAGATACATTCATGCATGCGATGCATGAACTGAACGAGGAATTAACTCATGTGTTGTAACATATGAATTAATGAATGAATTGAAGAGGAGAATCCTTGATGTGGTTCCCTAACCCATAGACCACTTGAAGCATGACCCATTGTCTCCTATCGACCGTTCAAGGTTCCGGTGCTCTACTGATGTGTATAGCAGCACTCGGGTCGAATCCTTAATGATGATACTTTTTTAGTCGATTGTTTTTAGTTGATTATTTTTTTTTGATTGGGGGGTTTGTTTGCAGAGATTAATTGAAATGATTGATTTATTTAAAAAATATTGGGGTGATTTCTTCATTATAGAGTTAATATTGTGTTATCCTTGAGCTTTGCTTTATATTGCATTAAATTAACACCCACTTTACAAGATGACGTAGATTGGAATTCCCAAGTGTTAAGGCTTTAATCCAAGCCTTAAATTAACTCAAGGTTCAAATATTAATCAGATATTATTTATGGTAGTGTATTTATGGTTCCAATAATCAATCAAAACCACATGTTAAACAAATCATGTCATTAATCTACTACATTTTAAGTTCAATATACACAATGTTAATTTAAAGAATATTCATCGAGCAAAAACTATAAATAACTTAACATCCCCAAATTATAACTCAACCCAATAGTGGATTTAATCATCCATTGTTTTGGTTAATAATATGATTGTAATTTTTATGATGATGAATTATAAAGAGAAGAAAAATAAAGGGACAAGATAAGAGTAGTGCACTGAACACACATAAAAACGCTGAAGTTAATGTTAAATATAGAATTTAGATTGAATGAGAAAGAGAAGGAGAGATTGATTTTCAACTTGATTTAAAATATTTAAAGAAAATTAATATTAAATAACATAATTTTGATGTTAATAATAGATGATGAAGAAGAAACATGCAGTAAAATTATATCGAAATGAAAACAAACTTACATGATTACAAATAAGAAGAACACAAAAGAACATGAAAACAAAGAGAGGATGAAGGGTGTCTCAAGTAAAAATTTATTTTGGAAGATCCTCCCAATACTTTGGAAAGGCTTTGGTCGTGAAAATGTATGCTCATCTCTTCTGAAATTACAACCCCTTTCAAGGAGAAGAGGGGGATGTATTTATAGCACAATGGCAGTGGGCTGTTTGTATTCCAAATCTGCCCCTCCACTTGTCTTGAATATTGGACCATCCATACAGAATAATATTGAAATATCTTCTTCTTAAAAGTTGTATATATACATGTTTTATGTATAATATGAAAATTTTGATTCCATTGGAATTAAGGAACCAAAGTTATGTCTGTTTTATTAAACAATTTTAAATTGTCCATTTCTACCCATGCTTTTTCAAAGTCCATAATGTGAATGAATTTTTGAATAGGAAGATGCCATAATTTTCGAAAAATTTCTTCAAAAAATTTGTCCAAATAAAACTAATATTTTACACTACAAAATATTATCTCTAATGGATGTATCTATTAGGATAAATATCAATATTGGTGTGCTGATTTTAATTCTCAGACAGAATGGTGGGATGAATTTAAATGCATCAGTTGGTCCCCTTTTTAGTGGAGTTGGGACTTATTTTTTTTATAAAATATGAATGTTATTGTACCCCTAATTTTGGTGGAGAATCAAAGATTTTTTACTTATTGATTGAGCCTAGTAATTCAATCTTCATGGATGGTCTATTTTCTTCATAGATTTTATGTTCCTTTTTGTGTAGTCCATATGACCCTTCAAATGAAAGAATTGGACAATGATTACTTCTAATGATATGTTTGAAATGGAATAAGAAATCCTAAAAAACAAGAAACGTGAAATTTGGATAATAATGGTGATATTTATAATCAAAACAGTAAACTGACTAAATATGACTACTTAAAATAATGCTCAAAAATTATATTTAGTATTAAAACATGAGTATATCACACAAATTATGCACTTTTACATGAAATTTACTAAAGGGAGTATAAAAAAGTAATGAATAAATTAATAACATCAACTCCCCCGCACTTATTATTGTGCATGTCCTCATGTGAAACAAATATAAAAACATAGAAAAATCATTCTCACTCGCCAAAAAATATTAAAATTTTGTTTTCCCCAATCAGGGGGAGTTTGGACCATTTCACTCATCCATATTTAATTAAACCACAAATTTTTATAGAAATAATATTCCAAAAACAATTAATTTTTCTTTCTCCAATTTACAAATGGAAAAGGGTGTCACTCAAAACTTACTCCTCTCAAGATGATCAAAATTTATTTCTGGAGGTTCACTCCTTCACCAAGAAAAAGTGAAAATCTTAGATTTTGAAAGATCTCTCAGATTAAATTTCCTATAATAAAGTACAAAAGAATCAAGAGGTATTTTTAAGGGGGTTTTCTATGGATATGGGATTGTAGGAATTTAATGTCCAAGAGAGAGGAGAAGAGGGGTAAAACATCATCATGGGTAAAACAATGCACAATTTTTTTGAAATGAAAAATGGAAGGAAATGGAAATGCATATTTACAAGGTCATGATTGTGTGAATAGAAGACACAAAGGAGGAAGAAAATTTGAAGGGGACGAGAATATGAAATATTTACAAAACACAAAACTTCTCCCAATGTCATAAGTGTTCTTTTTTTTTTGTATTTTTTTGAAAGTTTAACCTGATTTTTTTAAACTCATATCCCAACCCATGACTGATCTCATCACAACACTAATTATAATATTTATAACATGATCACAGGTTTATAAAGATTGATTTTTGACCTACCCAAGACACAACCCATTGTTTGTTCCTTTTTTTCATTTTTTGAACACTTTTCAATAAAATTTACAAAATTACATAAATGAAAGTCCATTCCCCAAAACTCACTGAATGAAAACCTCTCCCCCACACTAAAATGGACTCTTTCCCTCAAGCATATGATAACATGTTGAAAATCAATAAAAGGGCACCCAAAAATGAAATCCATTCCCCCCACACTTAAATTTCAATAAATAATACAATGTAAATCTATGTAGATGTTGGGTGGGATAAGTTATTGGGAGTGTAATGTGGCTATTAATGAAAAGGTTTTCATAGGCTTAGAGGGGATTTCAAAAGAAGAATTAATGTAAGGGTAATGGGAGGCTATTTGGATATTGTTATTCTCATGAGGTTCAGAAAATGCCTCTATCATATTAATTCACACCAAAATAGGATATTTAGATAGAAGTTCCACAAACTCAATACTCACAATTGGGGAGTTAAAACACACATGTTGAAAATATGGACAAAGGTGGCCTTGGAATGAAAGATAATGTTGTTCCTCACGGTTGGAGAAAATCATTTTCTAAATAAAAAATTGAGCATTAAAAATTTGTTGGTTTTAACATAAGATTCATTATACAAAATTAGGATAAAAAAAAAAATTGATATGAAAAACATGTCTTTTGAATCCCCAAAATGGTTGGACAAAATTTTAAAACTGGATGGTGAGTAAGTATGACTCTTTTTGTTTTGTTTTATTTTTTCAGTTTTTTTAGTGTGTTTAAAATATACACCCACACAAAATTGAAATAGAGAAAGAAAAAAATTTTGATGATGAAAGTGGTAAAAAAAGTGAAAAATAGAGGAAGAAGAAGAAAAAGGGAGAGAGAGAGAAGGGGGAAGAAGAGATAAAGAGGGAGTTAAAGGGAAAGAGGTTCCCCTAGTTTGGATTTGGTGGGTTGCCGTCTCCATCCGGTGGTGGGTCGGTGGAAGTTTTGGATCTCATAGAAGTTGAGGTAGTTCCCGGGATGTGTGTCCTATCATGTTGATTCTTTAACTGATGTCCGTTAATTGGGAATTTACTTTTGGAAGATGGGTCTTGGACTTTCACTGCACTAAATGAGTAAACATGAGAAACAATAAGAGGACCTTCCAAACAAGAATTAAGCTTACCTGGGTGAAGCCAAAATCGAGAGTTAAAGAGAAATAATTTTCACCTTCATGGAATTATTTTCTCAATATGTGTTTTTCATGGAGTACCTTATCCTTTTCTTTGTACATATTGGAATTATCATAGGAATCAAGTCGAAGCTCCTCTAATTCAGTCAACTGTAATAATATTTCGTCACCAAAATTTTCACAATCAAAATTACAAGTTTTCACAGCCCAAAATGATTTATGTTGGATTTCAAATGGAAAATGACATGGTTTACCAAAAACTAGCCTAAAAGAAGACATCCCAATGGGTGTTTTATAGGTAGTTTGATAAGCCCAAAGTGCTTCACCAAGTCTCTCAGGCTAGTATTTTTTGGAGGACTTAACAATTCTATCAATAACTCTTTTCACTTCTCTATTAGAAAGTTCATCCATTCCATTTGTTTGGGGGTGATATGCAGTTGAATTTTTATGTACAACACCATTATTTTTCAAAAGAAATTTCACAGTTCTATTACAAAAATGGGTTCCTAATTCACTGATCAAGGGATGGGTAGTTCCAAATCTGTGGAAGATGTGGGTTTTTAGGAACTCACTAACAGTACGTGAATCACCATTTAGTGTGAATTTTGCCTCAACCCACCTGGAAACACAATCAAACTCAAGAAGAATGTATGATAATATATTGAAAGTAAGGAATGGTCCCATGAAATTGATTCCCCAAACATCGAAGATCTCACAAAATATTAATGGATTTTGGGGCATTTAATTTGTTTTGGAAATTGTGCCAAACTTTTGGCAAGTGGGACATGATTGACAGAACTCATGCGAGTCCTTGAAAAGTGAAGGCTAGAAGAATCCAGAGTCCAGTACCTTTTGGTAGGTCCTTTATGGTCTAAAGTGGACACCTATGGGAAGTGAGTGACAAAATTATAAGATGGAGGAATGTTAATATTCATCAAAATATCTTCTAATTACCATGTCAACCCCAAATTTCTAAATTTTATTTTCTTCCCAAAAATAGTATTTCGAATCACTTTTCAACTTCATTTTTTGTTCTTTTGAAGAATATTTAGGAAAAACACCAGAAACCAAGTAATTTACAATTGGGGCATACCATGGTGACTTTGGAGTGAGAAATGAAAGGTGCTCAATGGGGAATTTAGGATCAATGATTTCTAAATGAGAAGAATTAGAAACTTTACTCAGGTGATCAGACACAAGTTTTTCTTTTCCTGGTCTATCTTTGATTTCAAGGTCAAAATCTTAGAGCATTAGGATACATATTATTAGCCTAGGTTTGGAATCAATTTTCTTGAGTAATAAATTTATAGAAGAATGGTCTGTGAAGATGATGATTTTGGAACCTAAGAGACAGGACCAAAATTTATCTAAGGCAAAAACCACTTCTAAAAGTTCCTTTTTAGTCACAGTGTAGTGATATTGAGTTTCATCCAATGTTTTTGAGGCATAATAGATGACAAGAGGAATTTTTTATCTTCTTTGACCAAGAACAACCCCAACGACTCTATCAAAAGCATCACACATCAACTCAAAAGGTAAGGGCCAATCTGGGGGTTGAATTATCAGGGCATATGTAAGAGAAGTTTTGAGTTCTACGAAGGCTCTCTTGAAAACATCATCGAAATGGAAAGTGACATCATTTTGGAGCAACCGAGTGAGTGGGAGGGAAATCCTAATGAATTTATGGATGAATCATTGATAGAAACTATCATGAAAGATGAATGAATGAATGTCTCAAATAGAGGTGGGTTTAGGAAGTGATTGGATCACTTTAATTTTTGTAGGATCAACTTCAATACCCTCTTTTGAAACTATGTGCCTGTAGGGTCCTGAAAATTCCGGAAGGAGGAAATCAAATTATTGCAAGACTTGGGAAAATACCGAACCGGTCCGCGCACCGGCTCCCAGCAATAGCACGCAACCGGTTCGGCATACCGCCCTACTGCAATTCCGCAGACCAGCATCGTTCGTGAAATAGAGGCGAGGACCCTCCGCGGGCACGAGGCAGGATATGTGTCAGGCCGGTCCACCACCGTGAGCTGCCCCCTCTGCAGACCAATGTCATTCGCGGGATAGAGGCAGAGTGGTGCACGACCGCGGAGCAATTCTGCAGATCTTGGTTCCAAAAATCGCTGGTTGACCGAGTCGTTCATGGCTGGGGATTCCTTCATGGGCTTCTGCAAAGGCCGTGTTCTCATCCTATTCGTGGCTCTATAAATAATCATCGAGGGGCATAAAAAAAATAGAGGAGGAAGGATGGATGAAAACCCATGGGGAGACGCTGGAGGAATCGCTCCCAGCGGTGTTCCACGACCATCCGCGGACCCCATATCGTCTTCGGATGAACTCTTCCGTGGATAGGAGAAACTAGTCCGCGAACCACATGCAGACAGCTCCTCCGCAGCTAGCCCATAGCAGCCATTTCCTTCGTGGATAGTCCCTCCGCGGCCACCCCTTCCGCGGACTAGTGTCGTTCGCGAAATGGAGGCGGAACCCCTCCGCAGGCGCGAAGTAGGACGGGCACTAGCCCCTTTGCAGACACCCTTTGCGGACAACCATATCATCCACAGACAACCTCCTTCGAGGATAGCCTACTCCGTGGAAATCATCCTTCACGGAGAGCCTCCTGTTGTACCTCTCGTTCCCCTCGTTGTTTGATTTTCATGATCACAATCACCTTATTATTTGTCTAATATTGTTTGAAGTGTTTTTGAATGATAGGCACAAGGTTGCCAAGAAGTTGGCCCAAGAATGGACAAGAAGTGGACTGAATTTCAGTCCCCCGGCCAACCGGTGTGATAGCACCGGCCAGCCGGTGGACCTGGCAGAGGCATTGCCCACTGCCAGGTTCCACCGGTCAGCCGGTGGCTATGTCACCGGCCAGCCGGTGGCACCCAGACCAATGGGCCAGCTACTGTCTCCCCACCGGCCAGCCGGTGGCTCCTCCACCGGTCAGCCGGTGGAGCCTGGACCAAAATTCTTCTCCTCTGCCAAGGCACCGGCCAGCCGGTGGCCCTGTACCGGCCAGCCGGTAGCCCAGTCAAACTAGCCGTTGGCTTTGACCAGTCAACCCTCTTTTGGCCTCCAACGGCTCCGAAGACCTCTCCAACGGCTCCGAAGGCCCCCAATGGGTTCCATTCCTATAAATAAAGGCCAAGGAAGCCCCGAACACTAACCGGATCATATACCAAGCCAACGGACACATTTTCCATCATTTGGCGTACCTCCGGCGGACTTCCTTCAAGGAACCCACCTTGCTCCAACAACTTCCACATCCAAGGAGCTCCTTCAAAGAAGCTTGGAAGCGGCCTTCAACATCTCCAATCAATCAAAGGCGCCCAAGACTTCCTTAAATACGGGTTTTCTTGTTTATCTATTTTGAGCTTAATTTGGGTTTGTGTCTACAAACCACTCTATTTCTCATCCCCTCTTTCCTTTGGGTTTCACATCACCATTAAGGTGTGAAAAGGTTGTCAAGCTTTCCTTTAAATAGCTTGAGACATAGGTGAGCTATCCTTCACCTGTAAGAAGGATAGTGGGTTCTTGCTAAACCATTAAAAGCAAGTGGGTTCTTGCTTAACCACCAAAAGCAAGCTGTAATAGGTCCTAGTGATACCTCAAAGCCTAGTGGGTTTCTTGATAAAACCATTGAAAAGCAAGCGGTAGGAATCTCTCAACGGTTTAGTTGGGAGCGAAGATGTAGGCCGGGTTTTTGGCCAAACTCCGTTATCAATTTTGTGTCTTGCCTCATTTATTTCCGCTGCATTTCAACTTTGATTTTTAAATTGTTAATTTTTTTTAAAGGCAATTCACCCCCCCTCTTGCCATCACTCCCTTTTTCTCCACCCAACAATTGGTATCAGAGGGATATTTTGAATAATTCCTTAACCAGTTTCAAATTAAAGATCCTATTTTTTGATGGATTCTACCGCTTCTTCCTCTCAATCCCCCGAAGGACATTCTTTGGATCGTGCTCCATTCTTTGATGGAGCCGATTATACTTTTTGGAAAACCCGCATGTCAACTTTTCTTAAAAGCATTAGCTATCCTATTTTTAGAATTGTTATGCATGGTTTTACGCACTCTTCTCCCGATGAGTCTAAATGGACCCCCGCCGACATTGCAAATTTCGAGCTTGATGGCAAAGCCATGAATGCTCTTCATTGTGGCTTAGACCGTAATATATTTAATTGTATTTCTTCTTGCACTACCTCTTATGATATTTGGAAATATTTAGAGCTAACCCATGAAGGTACTAGCAAGGCTCCAAAGCAAGAACCCGCTCAAGAGCAAGAACTTGACGAAAAATTCAAACCCGCTTGCCCACTTCACAAGAAAAGGGCCAAGAAAAAGAAGGTAAAGAAGAAGGCTTCAAAGGCATCTTGGAGTGATAGCTCCTCCTTCTCCTCCTTCTCCTCGAGCGACCAAGGTAAAAAATGCCTAATGGCAAAACATGAGGTATCATCTTCCGACTCTTCTTCCTCATCATCCTCTAGTTCTTCTAATTCTTTTAATCATTTATCATATGAAGAACTCCAACATGCTAGAGACCAATTAGAAAATGGTTTTCATGAACTTTCGTCAAAATTTGTTGCTTTAAAAAAGTCTTTCAAAAAACTCTCCTCCGAAAAAGAACAACTTCTCAAAGAGAAGGAGGAGATGTCCCTCAAAATCCAGAATTTTCCCGATGTTGATTCTTTGGAATCAACCATTAAATACCTAAGGGAATCTTTAGCCAAGTTCACCCAAGGTGAACAAAATTTGTCCAAACTCTTAGGTTCTCAACGAGTATCTAGAACCACCAATGGACTTGGCTACACCAATATAGCTTCCTCCTCCCATGCACCCACTGTTTTTGTAAGGGGGAGCTCTAGTTATAAATTTTGCAATTATTGTAAAAAACCCGGGCACCTCATTTATGAGTGTGATTGCAAAAATGCCCGGTATGGACGCCCCAAATCTATTTTCTTAAATGATGAATTTTTTAGGAGAAGACCCGCCATGAAACAAATTTGGATTGAAAAATCCCTTTTGGCGAGTCTCTCCGGGCCAAAAATAGTTTCGTTTCCCCGATGATCTTTTGTTTTATTTAGGGGGAGAAATTTTCTTAAATTCAAAAATTTCTTTCGATTCTTTTTCAATTTAAATTTTCAATTCATTATTCAAAACTCTTAATTTCAAAAATTTCATTTGGTTTCAAATTTCAAATTTCAATTGGTTTTTGATTCAAAACTTTCAATTCAAACTGTTATTCAAATTTTCATTTCAATTTCAAAAATCTCAATTGATTTTTCAATTCTCATATCTTGTTTTTCAACGTTTTCCCTCAATCAAGTTTTATGCCCCGTGCTATTTTGATAATCACAAAGGGGGAGAAATTCTTGGTTGATTGGGGGAGAAATCCTTTAAAACATGCTTTTCATTTCATTTTTTACATTGATTGTTTTGGTGATTGTGATCATCAAAATAGGGGGAGATTGTTGTACCTCTCGTTCCCCTCGTTGTTTGATTTTCATGATCACAATCACCTTATTATTTGTCTAATATTGTTTGAAGTGTTTTTGAATGATAGGCACAAGGTTGCCAAGAAGTTGGCCCAAGAATAGACAAGAAGTGGACTGAATTTCAGTCCCCCGGCCAACCGGTGTGATAGCACCGGCCAGCCGGTGGACCTGGCAGAGGCATTGCCCACTGCCAGGTTCCACCGGTCAGCCGGTGGCTCTGTCACCGGCCAGCCGGTGGCACCCAGACCAATGGGCCAGCTACTGTCTCCCCACCGGCCAGCCGTTGGCTCCTCCACCGGTCAGCCGGTGGAGCCTGGACCAAAATTCTTCTCCTCTGCCAAGGCACCGGCCAGCCGGTGGCCCTGTACCGGCCAGCCGGTAGCCCAGTCAAACTAGCCGTTGGCTTTAACCAGTCAACCCTCTTTTGGCCTCCAATGGCTCCGAAGACCTCTCCAACAGCTCCAAAGTCCCCCAATGGGTTCCATGCCTATAAATAAAGGCCAGGGAAGCCCCGGACACTAACCAAATCATATACCAAGCCAACGGACACATTTTCCATCATTTGGCGTACCTCCGGCGGACTTCCTTCAAGGAACCCACCTTGCTCCAACAACTTCCACATCCAAGGAGCTCCTTCAAAGAAGCTTGGAAGCGGCCTTCAACATCTCCAATCAATCAAAGGCTCCCAAGACTTCCTTAAATACGGTTTTTCTTGTTTATCTATTTTGAGCTTAATTTGGGTTTGTGTCTACAAACCACTCTATTTCTCATCCCCTCTTTCCTTTGGGTTTCACATCACCATTAAGGTGTGAAAAGGTTGTCAAGCTTTCCTTTAAATAGCTTGAGACATAGGTGAGCTATCCTTCACCTGTAAGAAGGATAGTGGGTTCTTGCTAAACCATTAAAAGCAAGTGGGTTCTTGCTTAACCACCAAAAGCAAGCTGTAATAGGTCCTAGTGCTACCTCAAAGCCTAGTGGGTTTCTTGATAAAACCATTGAAAAGCAAGAGGTAGGAATCTCTCAACGGTTTAGTTGGGAGCGGAGACGTAGGCCGGGTTTTTGGCCGAACTCCGTTATCAATTTTGTGTCTTGCCTCATTTATTTCCGCTGCATTTCAACTTTGATTTTTAAATTGTTAATTTTTTTTTAAAGGCAATTCACCCCCCCTCTTGCCATCACTCCCTTTTTCTCCGCCCAACACCTCCTTCACGGATAGCTTCCTTCACGGCCATCTCATCCACGGACACCCTTCGCGGACGACCATCTCCACCACGGACAGCACCCCTCGCGGCCGTTCCCTCACAGCCAGCTCCTCACGGCCAGCTCCTATGCGGACCACCCCAAGAAGAAAACCCCATGCACTTGATGGTCCATACCATGGCGGCTGCGCCCCCGCACCCCTGCTTGGGCTCAGTGCGGGGCTGCGATCCCGGCCCTCCGGGCCGGTCCCTTCTCAACCGTCACTGACCCCCATGAAAAATGGAGAGTCGCACCGTGAACTTTTCATGCCAGGTCAACAGTATTTTACATTCCACCCTTTCTCTGCCCCAACATCTGTCCTATACATTCCATGAGTCAATATACTACTCATGACTCTCCTATAACCCCATTACCTGGATCCTTTTGCTAGGTTCATCCAGAAAGCGCTACCCTTGTGTAAGTCCCACACCAACCATTGTTAGGTCTCTCTTACCTATTCGTCCTGACCACATGACGTTAAAATGTATGGACCTCATCCTAACCACATGAAATTAAACTATATGGACTTTACCTGATCACATGACGTTAAACTGTATGGCCCTCATCCTGACCACATGACATTAAACTGTATGACCCTCATCCTGACCACATGACGTTAAACTGTATGGCCCTCGTCCTATCCATACGACGTTAAACTATACAGAAACAGTACTCTCTATATGACTACAAACTGTATCATTCCCCATCATTCAATAATTGGATGCCTCTTGCTCCATGAAAGAGATTCCTTATGCTATGTTTACAGTGGCATAAATTCATGAGCACTGGAATCCATTCAAACATTCCATCACTCCACCCCATGCTTTGCGTGTCCATCATTCAGATCTCCATTCTCTTTCTTGTCTGAAGGGACCCCCTAATGGCCTAGCCTCATGACACATCAGCTCACCTACCGTCATGGGCCAACGCCCTAGAAGACTTTGGACAACACTTCGAGATAGGTCCTGTGTTTTGAATATAGTCAGCAATCGACCCTCATCTGTTCGTCCCCATTTCAGGCTAACATGATATGAATGCTGTGTTTCCAACATGGTCAATAGTTTTCCTCCATCACCATGCCACCATCATTGTGTTATGAATGTCTGGCATGTAATTCACACTTTCCATCTCCCTTTGTTTGGACTGATTCCAACTCCCTTGGCGTTATCCCGCTTGTGCACTTGCGCATAGGCGTTGGCCCCCATTATATTCCTCATCCCACCAATGGGTTGGGATTCCCTCATGTCCAGACATGAGGAAGACACCACGAGCATCCATCTAGGAGTAAACCCCGACCTTATGGGATGCCCTCATGCGTAAGCCCCACTCCGCTTCTCACAGACGCACCTTTCGCGACGTGATCCTCTGGTCCCTGCTGCCTCTTGTTTCTCACACCGAGCATGACTCACGTGGGCTTAGAGTAAGCATCGACCATGACATCATCACTATGGGCCTCCTCAGAGTGTAAGACCCAATCCATCACCATGGGCCTCCTCAGAGTGTAATCCCCAATCCATCATTCCGGGCTTCCCCAGAGCGTAAGCCCCAAGCCAAAGTGAACTACGGGGACTTTGATCCATGCCAAAGCATGGTACGTAGAAAGCCTCCATGAGGTTCAAGCCCACCACTCGGTCATTTCTTCACGTTGAGTTCCACCCTCGTCTAGAATGACGTTAAACTGTGTATCTGAACTATGTGGAATTTGATCCCTTCTTCCTAAGTAGGGTACGTAGGAAGCCTCCCTGATGTTCAAGCCCAACAACCGGTCAATCTGATCATCTCCACATCGGTTCACCGCGCCACTCCTAGTGCCACCTCAAGCGAGTTCCAACCCTTCAGGGTCATTAATTCAATGAGGGATGGTAAACCTCAGGCATAAATGATTCTGAACCCCTGCATCCAGTTGACCATTTCCCACCAAGGTTAAATCCGTGGATACTATGTTTGGGTATAAACCAAAGATTTGCGAACATATGAATACGTCTTAAATCTATAAGAGAGTCCCAGAAAAGGCAATAATTCCCCCCAAAAAGGGTGCAATGAGCCTGAATTCCCATCCTCTCGACCAATGTGAGTTCTTAAGAGTCGCTGGTCAAACCATCCGGTGAATGCATGCCTTTGGAAAGTAGGTCCATCAATCATTGGATACAGAGCCGTTGGGCGTTTCGAGGTTGAAAACCAAAACGAAACAAAAAATGGTGAACCCGACGTGAATATTTAACCAAAAATTATGGATTTAACCTAATCTCACCCAGTTCCCCCCTTATGCTCTAAAAGAGGGCCAAACAAGGTCACTAATTACGCATGGGATTATGAGATGATACTTTGACGGGTTTGGTTCTTGTATTTGCTAAAATGTTTTGCAGGCACTACTTTCATAACTCCCTTCGATCCAATGGAATCGCAAAGGAACTCACAAGTGTGCGCTTCTAACGACGCAAGGATGAGACTTCCTCAACAACGGAGGACCCCGTCACCCACCCAGCGTCTTCAACACTGGGTTTCAGACACACTGATCCGAGAGTACCACGTGAATGGTACTCTCCCAACGGTGGAGGAGGCCATGCATGCCCTCCAATCTTTCAAGATTCACCAGTCGCCTGCCCAACAACGACCACAAAGGCGGATCCAGACAGCCCTTGTCGCTATCTCCAACCGTTTTGGGAGCCTATCCCCGGAACGGGACAATGTGTACCTCCCTTATCTTAGGGAGGCGGATGAGGTCAACGTTGAGGACTTCATCCCTGTCGAACGGGGGTTCCGCTCTAAGGCCCTCGCCGGAAGACGTCATCGCAGTCACGCTGCGACCCGATATCCTCGCGCCGAGGAGGATGTATCCCCAAGGATTCAGGCCCACGCTCCCCGAGCTCCGGCCCCTCGGACCACCCGACGAGGGTGGAAGACGTACAATCGGGGACCGGTCATCACCCTGGTCCCTAAGGAGGAGCTCCCCTGCCCAGCCACAGAGACATACCATGAACAAGCACCTACACCTGCTCGCTCCTCCTGAGCCCGCCATCCAGGCATGGCGGCATCATATGAGCCGGCGCGCATCCCCGCCGAGCTCCATCAAGCCCGTCTCTCACACATGATGGCACTTACCAGGTAGTAAACTCTCCCTGCCCAGGGTCGTGAATCCCACCAGCTTGACGTGGTGGCGACCCGGCACCCGCAGGACCAACTCCTGGAAGTTACTTCAGACGCCCACCATCCTGATATGGTGGCAATCAACAAAGCCTGCCACCCAGATGTGGAGGAAAATCATAGGCGGTCACGTCTCCCTGCCAAAAAAGGCCACCGAATCGATACGGTGGGAAATCAATATATGCAGGGCCAGCTCCCTATGGATGCAAGTAAAGTCTTCCACCCCGATGTGGCGGAAAACGGAGAGAGAAACCGGCGTATCCTGGTACAGGGGCATATTCATTCACCTGCCCTGACACAGGAGAATTTTCAGTACCCACTGACTACTGGAGGACCAGAGCAGGATATTCCTACTCCGATACCGGAATGGGCCTTCATGCCCATTCCAGCCAAAGATGTATCTCTACATATCCTATAAATGATGGAGGAGCAGGTATCGATCCCAGATCATATCTTACAGACTTGCCAACATGTAATTGCATCAGCGGCAAAAGCAAGGACTCAGACCCGTGAGCCCGTCTCCCCAATTGAGGCGACTCATCTAAGAGACGAGATAGCCGCATCAGAGCAGATCTGCATCCCTGATTCTGCCCAGGAGGGTCGCCGGCTATATTCCGTGACGCAAGGGCAACCAGATCGAGCAACTTCACTCGTTCCAACTAGGGGACACCCGTCCATCACGGTGGATGCTCCAGAGCAGTCATATATCCCTGCTAAAATCCAAGATGTTTTTCGGCGTATCCTGGCAACATCACAGGACCCAATTAGATAGGGACCCAAAGGAGGTGAAGGCCGTTTTCAGCAGCATACGGTCCCCGCTGCCCGCAAAAGAGCGCCCCGAACGCGCCGAAGGCAGTCGGAAAATAAAGAGCGGGTTCATGACTCCGCTCTAATGGAAGATGAGGTTACCGACGCCTCTAAGAACATATCAAAGGCTCAGAACCCTACCCACCCATTACCATATTATGGGAGCGGCAGTAGCAGTTGCGAAGGTCCTCCCCGCAATGTCGCTACCAACAGCTCTGAAGGTCCTCCCCAGAGCACCTGTGGGGGCCTCCCCCGTGGGCATATAACGATAGATCATGAGAGATTCTCTCTTGATGCAAGTCACAGAAACCCTCCACGTGACCAGAAGATCGAGCAACAAGAAGGTCCTCCACTTGCTACGGTCCACCCTGAAGGTCCTCCCCGGGGTATACAATGAAATCACTCTCCATGCAGTGGGACCACAGACTGTGATGGTAGTCCTCGCTATCATAGTCGCAACTACGGAGGTCCTCCCCGTAGTGACGTCTCATCATGACAAGAAGGTCCTCCCCTTGTCGTAGCCTAACCTGAAGGTCCTCCCCAGGGGTTACACTGCAACGAAACTCCACGTAGCCGGGCATCAAATCATGGTGGTAGTCCTCGCCACCCTGATAATGGAGGTCCTCCCCGTAGAGACGTCAAGCAACGAGAAGGCCCTCCTCTCATTGCAGTACATTTTGGAGGCCCTCCCCAGGATGTATCCCATAGATATTCTCCCTGCGGAAGCAGTAATGGTAGTCCTTTCCATTACCGCAGCTGTGATGGTAGTCCTCGCCACCACGACCGCCATTGTGAAGGTCCTCCCCGCATTGGCCCTGAGCAACAAGAAGGTCCTCCCCTTGTCGCGGTGTGTCCTAAAGGTCCTCCCTAGGATGCACATCGAACGTCAAGCCATGATGGTCATCCTCACCATGATGGCAGTTGTTGCGAAGGTCCTCCCCGTAACGATGCTATGCAGCCAGAAGGTCCTCCCCTTGTTGCGACACGCCTTGGAGATCCTCCCCAGGGTGTGCACTGCAAAAGTCCTCTATGCAGTGAATCATCAAGCAGTAATGGTAGTCCTCTCCATTACAGCCACCATTGTGGAGGTCCTCCCCGTGATGACATATTATTTCGACAGGAAGGTCCTCCTCCTGCCAAGTCAAGCACCGAAAGGCCCTTGTATGCCGAGGCACTCAGAAGGACGAGATCAAGCATGTCAGATTCCCAGCTTGTCTCTAGCAACATCCTTCTTTGATCAGGAGCCGTTCCAGGGCCGCGTTCATCTTCTGAACCACGTCAGAATCGCCCACAAGACAATTCGATACCTACTGGTCCCACTGCCTCAGACTACAGTGAGCACCTTAGTTAGGCTGACCAGGTAGAGGAATCACTGGCAGAGGAGTATGCCGATATGCTGCACCTGAGGAAATGACTGGCCAGGAATGATATACCAGTTATGTTTTGGCCCATGGCCACCTCTCAGTATGAAATAACCAGAGATTTGTCGGAAGAATGCATGCACGACATCCGGCATAATATATGGACGACCCTCCGCCGGCTGAAATCGAGCTTCCTGCCCTATGACGGGTATGTGGACCACGTCAAGATGATAGGGGACCTCCTACGTCACATCAACCTGGAGGCCCTTTCCTCGACACGATAACAACGCCCCGAGAGGCGCAAAGGGAATATGGAGGCAGCTTGCCTCCGTGCACTGCACGAACTGCGCCACCTCATCGGTGATGCTCCGACGGGAGTCCATATCAGGGGATGGGGGGAACACGAAGCTCTTCATTTCACTCCGCTCCCCACCCAGAAAAAACCATTCGGTATGGTGTCTTGAAACATCATCACAGCAAGACGACAATCGAGTGGACCCCCTGCTCAGGAATGGCAACACACCTGACAGAGTCGGGCCTTGAGTAAGTCCCAGAAGCGTTAGGCCCGACGGGAACAAGCCATTCAAGAACTCCTGAATCAGGCCACCGAGAGAATACAACAGGACTCTCGCCTAAGAGAGGACAATCAACAATCTTTGCCTACCTCCTCATAAGGGACTGATCCACAGGTGAATTCGACACCAAATCTGGTTCACCCCTAGATGGGGGCACGCAAGATCAGGCAGGTCGCGATAGCCACAACCACTGCTGCAATCCAGGGTCAACCCCAGCCTGCAGGGCTGGGGGAATTTTTGACAACAAATTCCCCCGTAAGACCAATAAAACCGGGAAGAGAATCAACATCCAGGTAATGAAGCCAACCCCAGCCCTCAGGGATGGGGGCATTATTACCCCCTCAATAACAACCTCCCCCATGAGAGTCGGTATTCTCTCATCTAGGGAGGAAAGTCAGAAGAGGAGGTTCCTGCCCTATACCGTCATTCGAATCATCATCCCCTCCGAGAGGAAGGCGCACCGTAAGGTCGCATCAAAG
Source organism: Viscum album (assembly GCA_963277665.1). Lineage (NCBI taxonomy): Eukaryota > Viridiplantae > Streptophyta > Magnoliopsida > Santalales > Viscaceae > Viscum > Viscum album. Next base: position 874,634,005 of record OY728153.1, on the reverse strand, counting down.
AACTCTTCGCGTCACCCTTCGTCAAGAAGTACGAAGGCAATCCCAGGTCATGAAAGGGAAGGCTAGCCGAAGATGCAGGAGATCCTCCTCCTATTTAGAAGGTGAGGTCCCATCCACCCCACAATATGCGTTCATCAACACCATAGAGGCTAACCCCGTGGGTGACACCGGAGAAAATGAATATCCGGATGGATCAGGAGACGACGGTTCCGGTTAGACTGTGACTCACAACGAACCCCCAGGTGTGCACACCCGGAACCAGGGGGCCGCTTTAAATATGACCGCCCCTTCAGATAACCTCCCTCTACCTACCCTGTGAGCTTAAAACAAGGATAAGAATAAAGGAATGGTTACCCTTAACCCATCCCCCTCTCTTGATAAAAACGAGCCACTCACGCTCGAAGAGAGGTTCGCTCGACAGGAAGAAGAGATGAAAGAATTGAGGCGACTTAACGCCGAGCTGCTCTAGAGGAAACGCCTTATTGAAAGTGCGTCCTAAGAAGAACCACATCATGCACTCCCAGCAAGTGCACCTCAAAGGCTAAGGCTTGCCCCGGAAAACAAAGCACGATCAGGGCTCCTGCCCAATGAGGTGCCTGATTTGTCCAACTACCTAAACGTGGATGATGAATACCAGAATTTCCCTCCACTTAGGAGGCAACCGGAGAAAGTATGCCCGAACCCTCTGAGGGTACCCCGAACGGAATATGCACCCTTGGTGCCAGCTAATCCAGATCCTCAGGAAATGCCTCGGGCTATGCCTGCCCAGGACCGAGCCCAACAGGATGTAAACCAGGGACTCACCAACACCATCGAGCCACTAACAGCTCAATTGGAAGCAACGGAAGGTCGACGTGCTCCGATACAGCTGGAGCGGAAACCCTACTCATATTGGGTGACCAACACACCACCTCCAACCAATTTTGAGAGCCTTGTATTCCCTATCTTCAATGGATCAGGTGATCCGGAGCAGCAATTGATGCACTACGCGTCCTATTGCGACCCTATGATGGGAACTCCGGAACAACAAGAAGCTGTGAAACTCAGATGCTTCATACGGACCTTGCAAGGATCCGCCTTCATCTGGTACATGAGTCTGCCGACCCAGTTGATAAAGAGCGGGGAGGACCTTCGGCAGTAGTTCCTATTCCACTTCAGCTCAATGATGCCTAAAACAACGGTCAGCGATCTCATGAACTGCAAGCAGAGGGAGAACGAGAGGGTCTCAGATTTCATCACCATATGGAAAGATCTGACCTATTCTATGAACAGGCCAATGCCTCAAGATGAGATGATATCCATATGCATCGATAATCTTAAAGATGAGCTGCGAACACCACTCATACCAGTGGAGTGCACCACTGGCTTCTGCCATCTCTTGGCCATTGCCCATAGAATTGAGGACTCCCTACAATGGACCAATTTAAAGTCTCGAATAGCCTCACAGGCTCCTGAAAAAAGGGCCCCTAGATCTGAAGCGTCCACTGTCACACTCAATCCGGCCCCTGTGCCCACTCCACTGCTCAGGTCTCCACCAAATCGTCAAGGCCCCCCGACATATCAGCGACCGCCCCCGCCTAAATGAGACGATCAGAGAGGATTGAAGCAGAACCATTTTGAGGAACGAAGACAAAAAGTATACTCGTTTCAAGAAGATCAAGTCCGTGGATACTTCATTGCCACCATGAACTGCAACTTACTCTGCCTCCCAGAGCCAAGGAAACCTGAAGAAGTCAGCCGCGATGACAAGCTAGATTACTGCCCCTACCATCGGATGTTGGGGCACAGTATCCGAGAATGATTCGTCTTCAAATACCTCATGCAGAGGATGGTAGATTCCGTACAAGTCGAGCTGGGACAACCCCAAGCACATGTGTCATGTATCTATACCTCCGACTCCGACAAAGAGGAGGGGTGGCAGAAAGTCACCAGCAAGTAGGGGTAGAAATTTGACAACTGGATGACTCAGAAGACTATCAACCGAGCCCAGGGCATACTCCGAGCTCATCTACAGTAGCCGGCGTTTCCACCAACAGCCCCTGGAGCCACAGATCTGATAACATCAGCCTCAAAACCCTCCACAAGCCGGTCCTTGAGATGGAGTCGAAGAAGGAAACAATCACAAGAGGAGTATCCCATGACGGGGCCAAAGTTAGTCCCGACCCTGGAAGAATTTATCCCCTCAAATTTGGCACCACGGGCACCGACCTACCAAACGGCACCATCAGAGACAACCGACCAGGTTGACCTGTCAGAGGATGAAGAGACAATCTTTGGTTCTATCAACATCATCCATCTCATGGAATCATTCCCTGACGAAGGGTATGATTGTGAACCTGATTTCCCTGCACAAGGAACCAGGAGGAGGAACCGTAGAGGTAGAGGATACCAGGGGAGGCGCAGCCACGGATGAAACCAACCCTACAGTTGGACCCCATCCCAGACCGTCAATATTGCATAAACCTATGGGAGAGCCTTTTAAAGGACTCTGCAGGAGAAGGAATTCCCCTCCACTTACACAAGCAGCCACTCTGGCCCTGTTGTTCTGCGATACCCGCTAGAGGAGGAGCAAGTGTCTGGTCGCCTAGTGCGCACAAACAGACTGGCCATTCCAAGTCATCAAAACGCGAGAACACCATCGACATCTATCCCCATGGCCGGTCCCTCCTTGTCAAATGCTCCAGCTCCCAAAGCACCCGCTAAGACTCTCCCGCCAACGGAGAAGCGTCGACCATTGGAGAAAAAATACGACATCCTTAAGCAGCTGGCGTCAGTACCAGCCAAGTTGTCAATCCTGGATGCCCTGGGTTTGTCAGCCAACCTTAGGGAGGCGCTTATCAAATCTTTGATCAGCCCCCAGGAATTTCAAGCTGAGGTAGCTACCGCAGAGATTTACCGGACAGAGACTGGCCCGGCTGAATGCAATGCGGTGATTTCCTTCACTGATCAGGACGAAGATGCCATCATGCAAGGACACATCAGACCACTATATGTGTCCATAACACTGAATGGTATTGAGATCTGAAAATTCTTTATAGACAATGTCTTTGGAGTTAACCTCCTTCCTCTACAGACACTCCGTAGGTTGGGCTACAGTGAGGACGATCTAATTCCCTCAGCCACAAATTTGTTGGGTTACGACAAGAGTGAGCAGAAACCAATGGGACAGATTAATCTAAAGACCCATTTTGGTGACCTAGTAGCCTACATAGAATTCTTGGTGGTCCGGCAGAGCACAACATTCAATGCCCTGCTGGGAAGGCCATGGCTCCATAAGCACATGGCCGTTCCTTCATCCTACCACCAGTGTATCAAGTACTGCGTCAGTGGAAAAAGAGGGACATTGCACTCCGACAAGGCCCCTTTCGAGCTCTCTTAGTCACATTACATTGATGCCGGGTTCTATGAGAAAAAGAAAAAGAAGCCTTTGTTCGACAACGTCGACTGGATCCCCGCTCCAAATGTCCTGGAAATGGTTCCTGACGACCCCCCTCAGGTAGCTTGGCAGAGATTATGTCTTGCCCATCAACCACGTGGAAGGTAGAAGTTCAAGTCCGTACACGCACTCAGATGTCCTCACGACTTCATCCATAACGGCTGAGTGTGACAATGCGGGAACGTCCACTGACCCTCAATCGGGGGGCGAAAGCTCGAGCAAGGACGCCCGCGACACCTCGCCTCCGGACTTCCAAGAGCTCATGTAAGGAGATCTCTCCTCTTTGGACCAAGAAGATGAGGATTTGGGAGAAGAATAGGGGGAAGATCTCAGGGATTCACCTCCCACATTTGAGTAAGGTATCTCCACCACTGTGGACGAACTCAGGGAAATAAACCTGGGTACCGAGGAAGACCCGAGGCCCACTCTCATTAGTGCGTCCATGTATCCTGAGGAACACGAGGTATATACCTCATTCCTAAGGCAACACCGGAATTTCTTCGCCTGGAATTACACAGAAATGCCAGGACTCGATCCCGAGGTAGCGACGCATCACCTGGGTCTTCCAGAAGACCACCGGGGCTACAAACAGGACACTAGAAGGACACACCCCTCGCATGCTTCCAAGATAGAGGCTGAAGTCGATAATATCATTAAAGAAGGATTCATCAGGGAGGTCCAGTATCCCATTTGGTTGGCCAACATCGTCCCTTTCAAGAAAAAGAATGGGAAAATCCACGTCTACATTGACTTCAGAGACCTTAATCGACATTGTCCGAAAGATGACTTCCTGGTTCCAATCACCGAGTTGTTAATTGATGCAACGACCGGGTATGAGGCTCTATCCTTCATGGACGGCTATTTCAGATATAATAAAATTAGGATGGCCCAAGAATATGAATAAGACACTACCTTTAGGGCCCCTCAAGGGGTATTCTATTATAGGGTCATGCCCTTTGGTCTCAAGAATGCTGGCACCACGTATCAGCGTGCCATGCATCAGATCTTTAAGCCGTTCCTAGGGAAATTCGTTGAATGTTATTTGGATGACCTAGTGTTCAAGTCCAGACAGAGTTCGGATCACCTTTGAGACCTTGAGACCATATTCAACAAGCTCCTACAACATATCTTGAAGATGAACCCCTTGAAATGCACCTTTGGGGTTACCTCAGGGAAATTCCTTGGCTTCGTCATACGCCATCGTGGCATCGAAGTCGACCCTGAGAAGATGAAGGCTATCCTGATCCAGCCACTCCTTGAAATCTCACTGAGTTGAGGGGATTCTAAGGACACCTAGCCTACATTAGGTGGTTTATGGACAACCTGGCAGGCAAATGTTTTCCCTTCACCAGGTTGATGAAGAAGGTGGTCACGTACCAATGGACGGATGACTGCCAAGAGGTGTTCGAAAACTTGAAGAAGTACCTCTTAAGACCACCGATGATCATGCCCCCAGTCGAAGGAAGGCCTCTCATTCTATATGTGACGACCCTAGAATGGTTATTGGGAGCCTTCCTCGCATAGAAGAATGACGTCGACAGTGAAAAAAGTATCTATTACCTCAGTCGAACCATGATTGATGCTGAGACTCGATACTCAAATATCGAGAAGAGATGTCTGGACTTGGTCTTCGTGGTTCAAAATCTGCAACATTATCTGCAGCATCATGAGGTCCATTTGATCTCACGGAGTAACCAGCTCAAGTACATCCTCAGTCGCCCGATGCTAACCGGACGCCTATCCCGATGGGCGGTCATCCTGCAACAATTCAACATCCGGTTCGTGCCTCAAAAAGCCATCAAGGTCCAGGAATTAGCAGACTTTTTGGAAGAGAACCCTTATACAGGGACCACTACACCGGATTCTGAACTACCTGATGAAGATATCTTCTCGGTTCAAGTGGAGTTCCCAGCATGGGAAATGTACTTTGACGACGCATCCCGAATCCCCACCGGGAAGAGGATGGAGGATCCCAGATTCAAAAAAGTGGGTCTGGGGATAATACTCGTGTCCCCAGAAAAGGTAGTTTTTCCATATTCCTTCCTCCTTCTAGAGGGATGTACAAACAATGAAGTGGAATATCAATCCCTCATTACAGGCTTGGAGCTCGCACTTCAGGCACAAGTACAACACCTTAAGGCAAAAGGTGACTCGGAGCTAGTCATCAAGCAAGTCAATGGTGACTATGCTATTAAAAAGGAGGAGATGATCCCCTTGTTTGACCATGCCCGAGGGCAAATGGATGATTTATCCATAGAACCGACATTGACTTATATTCCCCAATCCCAGAACGCTCAGGCTGATGCATTAGACAACGCGGCCACAGCCCTAGACGACCCAGACCGGGATGAAATGGTCATCAAAATTGCTCACCGTCGAATGGTATTTCCATTTGTTCAAGATAAGACAGAAGAAATCCACGAAGTTGCTCCTGTCCCCGAGCCATATGCTCCTGCCACCAGCTGGATGATCCCCATCACAAACTACCTTCAACGAGGAGAGCTTCCATCAGACAGGGCTGAACGAGAGCTAATACAGAGAAGGGAAATTAATTTTGTCCTATATGGTGGCACAGGTCAACAAGAGGTCCTCTACAAACGAGTCCTTGATGGAGTGCTCCTCAGATGCATTGACGGAGAAGAAACCGCCGCCGTCATGACTGAAGTACATGTAGGAGCATGTGGAGCACATCAACCGGGGACCAAGCTTTCCCATCAAGTTCGAAGGCTTGGGTACTACTGGCCCATAGTGGCACGAGACTGCGAGTGTTTTACCACAAAATGCCACTCATTCCAGATTCATGCCAACTTCATACACCAGCCCCTGGAGTTACTTCATAAAGCTAAGTACTCCTGGCCGTTTTCCATCTGGGGGATGGATGTCGTGGGACCATATCCTCTCACCATGGCCAAACAACTGAAGTATATCCTCACGACGACCGACTTCTTTTCCAAATGGGAAAAATCCATACCCCTCAAGGAAGTCAGAGCAAGAAATATTGTCAGCTTTTTGAAGACCAATATCATCACCAGATTTGGTGTCCCTCATACTATACTGATAGACAAAAGCACCAATTTCTGCTCTGCTGAGTTGGAGAAGCTATACCATGAGTATGGTATCAAGGATAACCACTCATCCCGCTACCATGCAGTGGCCAACGGAAAGATAGAATATTTCAACAAGACCCTGTCCAACATCCTCCAGAAAATGGTGGACAAATACAAGAATTCATGGCTGGATAAACTTCTCCATGCATTGTGGGATTATCGAACCACAATCTGCACCGCTACTCAGTCCACCCCGTACTCATTAGTGTACGACACAGAGGTGGTCCTGCCCATTGAACTCCAACTTCCCTCACTCAGTGTTGCCATCTGTGATCAATTATCTGATGATGAGTAGTCACAAAAGTAGCTAGGTTAATTGGAACAGCTAGACGAGAAGCAGATGCACACTCTGCACCACCTGGAAGTGTACCAGAACCGGATCGCACGAGCCTTCAACAAAAAGGTTCACCTCCGGTCTTTCCTAGAAGGAGAATTAGTGCTGGTCCTCCAGACCCCAATGATACCCAGCAAGAAGCCTCCAAAGCTGGAGCCCAAGTGGGAGGGACTATATGTTGTACCCAAGGTCTACTCCAACGGAGCATATTCCCTGATCTCCATGGACGGGCAATTCACCACGACTCCTACCAATGCGAGATTCCTGAAGAAGTATTTCGCATAGAGACCAAGAGGTATATTCACGTCCTCACCACATGACGTTAAACTGCATGGAGTACGTCCTCACCGCATGACGTTAAACTGCATGGAGTCCATCCTCACCGCATGATGTTAAATTGCACGTACAAGGTGATTTAAAAATGCCCTCTTCCCCTATGTACGGACCAGACCTGCATAGGGTGTATCATCTTTCAGAGAACTACATGAGGCTTGATTACTGCCCTCGTAGGATATGTAGTGATGCCATAATTCCACACCCTAGCCTAGCCACATCAAAAAGATAAAAAAAAATTCCCATTCCCCTGTGTACGGACCAGACTTGCATGGGGTGTATTCACGTCCTCACCGCATGACGTTAAAATGCATTGAGTACATCCTCACCACATGACGTTAAACTGCATGGAGCACGTCGTCACTGCATTACATTAAAATGCATGGAGTCCGTCCTCACCGCATGACGTTAAACTGCACGGATAAGGTGATTTAAAAACGCCCTCTTCCCCTGTGTACGGACCAGACCTGCACAGGGTGTATCGTCTTTCAGAGAACTATGTGAGGCTTGATTACTTCCCTCGCAGGATACTTAGTGACGCCATAATTCCACACCCTAGCCCAGCCACCTCAAAAAGAAAAACAAAAAATCCCATTCCCCCCGTGTACGGACTAGACTTGAACGGGGTGTATTCACGTCCTCACTACATGATGTTAAACTGCATGGAGTCCGTCCTTACCACACGACGCTAAACTGCATGGATAACAAGAGTTAAGAATGCCCCTCCCCCCTGTGTATGGACCAAACCTGCACGGGGTGTACTCATCATCCGAGCTGCATGAAGTTAAACTACCAAGCACCCAACGGTCCAAACTCAATGACCTTAAACTAAGAGTATGTTGTCCTCACCACATGACATTAAACTGCACAGAATCTAATAATACCCCTCGTCCTAACCACATGACGTTAAACTATTTGGACTCCGTCCTCACCGCATGATGTTAAACTGCACGGATTACAGAGAACTACGTATGGATAGATTCCTGTCCTCGCAGGATAAGTAGCGACGCCAGGATCCCCAGTCCTGGCCTAGCCCCCTAAATAAAAGAAAAAAATTCCTTCTTTCCCCCGTGTATGGACCTGACTTTCACGGGGTGTACTTATTCCAGAGAACTACGTACTTGATTCCTGCCCTCGCAGGATACATAGCGACGCCAGGATCCCCAGTCCTGGCCCAACCCCCTGAATAAAAAAAAAAAATCCCTTTCCCCCCATGTGCGAACCAGACCGGCACGGGGTGTACTTCTCGTCCTTACCGCACGACGTTAAACTGCACATACAATGATGTTAAAAATTCCCCTTCCCCCATGTACGGACTAGACCTACACAGGGTGTATATATTCATCCTTACCACATGACGATAAACTTCATGGACTTCATCCTCACCGCATGATGCAAAACTGCACGGACTTCGTCATGACCCACCCAAGACACATGGTGATACGAGATGGAGATACTACTTGCACATTTGGATTCATCCTCTCCATACATCAGACTCCACGACCTGGATAATTATGGATCTTCATAACCACTCATGGCCATTGAAAGTGGAAAGTCATCGACCCATGGACACCTTTGCATGACTATGCATACCATGCCCTCAGTGGCTCTGCATAATGATAGCCCCTGGCCCGTCTACCAAAGTCAATATTTCCATAGGCGACACTCTTCCTAGCTCCGTACGCTTATCGGCCTTAGAGTCCCCATACCATACCTGCTGACCCAGAAGTTTATGGAGAAGTGGTTTACAAGTTCATTCCCTTTTTCACATCCAGGTGTTTCTAGGGTATCCCTATCTGGCTAGCCTATGTGTCTGTCAGTGGTTCACATAGCAACCTGCATCAACAAACATCAAGCCAGGACTAGGCTACTTTAACTCAATGGACAATTGTAGTGAAGATGTTTCTTGTATACCCGAACACCATTATCCCCACATGCCGAAATCTGCACTGTGATCAATCGCGGATTTTCATAATCATTCATGGCCATCGGAAGTGGAAATTTATCGACCCGAGGACACCTTTGTATGACTATGCATACCATTCCCTTAGCGGCTTTGCATAATGATAGCCCCTGGCTCATCCATCAAAGGAAAGATTTCTACAGGCGATGCTCTTCCTAGATCTATACGCTTACCGGCCTTAGAGCCCCCATATCACCTTTCTTGATCCAAGAAGCCCCAGAACCATGATTTACACCAATCAACCCCCCCACGTCTGGGGCATGTTGAGGTATTCAAGACCAGTTACATTCTGATGAAGAGAAAACTTTTCAAAAATACCCCCCGTCCTCGCTGCATGACGTTAAACTGCATAGAAACCTTCAAAAAAAGTCCCCGTCCTCACTGCATGATGTTAAACTGCACATAAACCTCAAAAAATGCCTCTCGTTCTTGCCGCATGACGCTAAACTACACAGAATATATCACAACCACATGATGATAAACTACACGGTCATACTCGTCATGGGTTCAATGATAAAAAAAGGATTTTCTCCATATTTCAGTGCACGAGTCTGACCTGCACGAACCACCGCCTCACACCAGCGTGAGAAAGAATTACTTCACCCGTTCTCAGGAAGTTTAGTCTAGATATTTCCCCCGTATTCAGGCACCCTGTCATCATAATCCATACCCTGTACTCAGAAAAAGACGAACTCTCATAAGACACCCCTGGTGGTCCCAAATATCAACTTCCCTGAAGTTGCTCAGCTATCGGAAGTGGATAGTCTTTGACTTAAAGACACCTTTGTATGACTATGCATACCATGCCCTCAGCGGCTCTGCATATTGATTGCCTCTGGCCCATCTACCAAAGGCAAGATTTCCTTAGGCAATGCTTATCTCTGTACGTCTCTTGGCCTCTGAGCCCCCATTTCTATCCCAGGATTCGAAAACCCTCTGAGCTACAGTTTACCAACCTCTTTCACAATTCTACCTGAATGCGGCGGAACATCTTTGAAAATATTACGGAGAACCAGGAAAAGTCGTTCCATTTCAGATGATGTCCCAACTGCATGACTTTAAACTGCGTCAAGCCCCAACCGTTCTTTACGCTAGATAAATGCATAGGATGGGAACCTTTCTTCCACACTTCTGATTAATACAGATGTTATTAAAACCTTACAAACATCACATACCTTTCCGAGCCACCCTCTACGGTTTTCTTTTTTATTTTCCAAGCCACCCATTGTGGTTTCCATGAGCTGGGCTTCTATGAAGTCCCCTGGCCATCAGAAATGGATAAGTCTTTGACTTAGGGACACCTTTGTATGACTATGCATACCATTCCCTCATCGGATCTGCATATTGATCACCCCTAGCCCGTCTACCAAAGGCAAGTTTTCCGTAGGCAACGCTCTTCCTACCTCTGTACGCCGACATATCTCCTATATCTTGAGACATGCCCTGCATGCTGCTCAAATTTCAACATTTTCCCCCCCACGTGTGTCGGAAGAGTATTGAGACATCTCTTAATCAGTTGAACCCCATTGGGGCCCTCGCCCATCATATTTGGTCAATTCCATTCGACCTAAAACATTATTAGTGATAGTCTTGACGGTGGGACTTTAAACCGCTCAGAAAAGAAAGAGGCACAAAGCCTGTTAGGCCGAAAACCCGAAAAGGGCGACCTAAGAAAAATCCGGGTTATACCCGCTAGGTCCATACCAAATGGTCCCAGGCAAAATCAGGGCATTAAAAAGAAAAAAATAAAAAGACAAAAAGTTTGAAAACCCCAGTAATAGTCAAACTATGCTCGTAGAGTCCCTTGGCTCTGGAAAAATTTAGAGCATTGTCCAATCACTCATCGATTTTCAAGACCACTCTACATCGGAATGGCCTCCTCTTCGTTCTGATCGGACCCCATTCCGATGGGGGGAATTTGTAGGGTCCTGAAAATTTCACAAGTAGGAAATCCAATTATCGCTAGATTTGGAAAAGGACCGAACCGGTCTGCGCACCGGCTCCCAGCAACAGCACGCGGCTAGTTCGTCAGACCGCCCTACTGCAATTCTGCGGACTGGCCTCATCCACAAAATAGAGGTGGGGACCCTCCGCGGGCGTGAGGCAGGATATGTGTCAGGCCGATCCACCACTGTGAGCCGCCCCCTCCATGGACCGATGTCGTTCGCGGGATAGAGGTGGAGTGGTGCATGGCCGCGGAGCAATTCCGTGGATCTCGATTCCAAAAATCGCTGGTTGACCGAGTCATCCGCGGCTGGGGATTCCTTCATGGGATTCCGCAAAGTCCGTGTGCCCATCCTATTCACGGCTCTATAAATAATCATCAAGGGGCACAAAAAGAGAGAGGAGGAAGGATGGGTGAAAACCCATGGGGAGATGCTGGAGGAATTGCTCCCAGCGGTGTTCCATGACCATCCGCGGACCCCATATCATCCGCGGATGAAATCTTCCGCGGAGAGGAGAAACCAGTCCGCGAACCACATTCGGCCAGCTCCTCCGTGGCCAGCCCATAGCGGCCATTTCCTTCACGGATAGTCCCTCTGTGGCCACCCCTTCCGCAGACTAGTGTCGTTCGCGAAATGGAGGCGGAACCCCTCCGCGGGCGCGAAGTAGGACGGGTGCCATCCCCTTTGCATACACCCTTCACGGACGAACTCCCCCGCGAAAATCATCCTTCACAGAGAGCCTCCTTCTCTACCGTCACTAACCCCCATGAAAAATGGAGAGTCGCACCATGAACTTTTTGGGCCGGGTCAACAGTATTTTACATTGCACCCTTGCTCCACCCCAACATCCGTCCTGTACATTCCATGAGTCGAGCTACTCCTCATGACTCCCCTATAACCCCATTACCTGGCTCCTTTTTCTAGGTTCATCTAGAAAGGGCCGCCCTTGCGTAAGTCCCACACCAACCATTTCTAGGTCTCTCCTACCTAGTCTTCCTGACCACATGACGTTAAACTGTATGGAACTCATCCTGACCACATGACGTTAAACTATATGGCCCTTGTCCTGACCACATGATGTTAAACTGTATGGCCCTCATCCTGACCACATGACATTAAACTGTATGGCCTTTGTCCTGAGCACATGACGTTAAACTGTATGGCCATCGTCCTGACCACATGACGTTAAACTGTATGGCCATCATCCTACCCATATGATGTTAAACTATATGGAAATAGTTCTCTCTACACGACTATAAACTGTATCATTATCTATCATTCAAATATTAGAGATGCCTTATGCTATGTTTACAGTGGCATAACTTCAAGAGCGCTGGAATCCATTCAAACATTCCATCACTCCACCTCACTCTTTGCGTGTCTGTAATTCGGATCTTCATCCTCTTTCTTGTCTGAAGGGACCCCCTAACGGCCTGGCCTCATATCACATCGTCTCACCTACTATCCTGGGCCAACACCCAGGAATACTTTGGACAACACTTCGAGATAGGTCATGTGTTTTGAATATGGTCAGCAGTCGACCCTCATCTGTTCGTCCCCATTTCAGGCTAACATGATATGAATGATGTGTTTCGAAAATGGTCAATAGTTATCCTCCTTCACCATGCCACCCTCATTATGTTCCGAATGTCGGGCATGTAATTTACACTTTCCATATCCCTTTGTTTGGACTGATTCCAATGCCCTTGGTGTTATCCCGCTTGTGCACTTGCGCATAGGTGTTGGACCCCATTATATTCCTTAACCCACCAATGGGTTGGGATTCTCTCATGGACAGACATGAGGAGGACACCAATGGCATCCATCTAGGAGTAATCCCCGACCTTATGGGCCACCCTCATGCGTAAGCCCCACTCCGCTTCTCACAGACGCACCTTTCGCGATGTGATCCTCTCGTCCCTACTGTCTCTTTTTTCTCACACTGAGCATGACTCACGTGGGATTAGAGTAAGCATCGACCATGACATCATCACCATGGTCATCCTCAGAGTGTTAGCCCCAATCCATCACCATGGGCCTCCTCAGAGTGTAAGCCCCAATCCATCACGATGGGCCTCCTCAGAGTGTAATCCCCAATCCATCATTCTGGGCTTCCCCAGAGCATAAGCCCCAAGACAAAGCGAACTACGGGGACTTTGATCCATGCCAGAGCATGGTACGTAGGAAGCCTCCATGGGGTTCAAGCCCACCACTCGGTCGTTTCTTCACGTCGAGTTCCACCCTCATCCATCATGACATTAAACTGTGTATCCGAACTACGTAGACTTTGATCCCTGCTTCCTAAGTAGGGTACATAGGAAGCCTCCCTGAGGTTCAATCCCAACAACCAGTCGATCTGATCATCTCCACATCGGTTCACCGCGCCACTCCTAGTGCCGCCTCAAGCGAGTTCCAACCCTTCAGGGTCATTAATTAAACGAGGGATGGTAAACCTTGGGAATAAATGATTCCGAACCCCTGCGTCCAGTTAAATGTTTCCCACCAAGGTTAAATCCATGGATACTATGTTTGGGTATAAACCAAAGATTCACGAACATATGAATACATCTTAAATATATAAGAGAGTCCCGGAATAGGCAACAATTCCCCCCAAAAAAGGGTGTGATGAGCCCGACTTCCCATCCTCTCAACCAATGTGAGTTCTTAAGAGTCGCTGGTCAAACCATCTGGCGAACTCCTACCTTTGGAAAGCAGGTCCATCAATCATTTGATACAGAGCCGTTGGGTGTTTCGAGGATGAAAACCAAAACGAAATAGTGCCATAGAACAATCCCATTTGAAACCATGAAGTGAAAATTTTCAAAATTTAACACAAGGTTACACTTGACACACTTTTGAAGGACTAGAGAGAGTGAATTCAAGCAAGATTCAAATGAATCACCATAAATGGTAAAGTCATACACGAAGACTTCCATGTAGTGTTCAATGAATTTAGAAAAGATACTCATCATACACCTTTGGAATATTGTACGAGCATTAAAAAGGAAAAAAGTCATTCTCCAATATGAATATGTTCCAAATAGGCAAGTGAATGTTGTGTTTTCTTGGTCCTGAGGTGCGGTTGGGATTTGTAAGTAGCTAGTGTATCCATCAAGAAAAAAATATCATGACTTTCCAGCTAATCGTTCTAGCATTTGATCAAGTAATTGAAAAGGTTAGTGATATTTTCTTGTTTCAACATTCAATTTCATATAGTTGATGCACACATTCCATTTTTTCTTCACTCATGTTGTGATTAACTCCCCATGTTCATTTGTGATAACAGTTATCCCACCCTTCTTAGGTATAACTTGAATTGGACTAACCCATTCACTATCAGAAATTGGGTAGATAATACCATCTTGAAGAATCTTGGTGATCTCTTCCCTAACTACCTCAAGTATGAGTGGATTGAGTCTTCTTTGTGGTTGTCTAATTGGTCTGGATGATTCCTCAAGATGGATGTGATGCATGAAAAGGGTAGGGTTGATTACTGGTATGTCATATAGGGTCCAACCAAAGGCCTTTTTGTTTTCCTCTAACACCTCAACAAGTTTGAACTCCTCAGTTTTCATAAGTGAAGTGGAGATAATGAAAGGATAAGAGTGATCATGGAAAAGGAATGCATATTTCAATTGTTTAGAAAGAGGTTTTAGATCAGTCTCATCTTTCATTTGTGGGTTAGACAACTCAGGAATGGATAAAGGGATTTTATTAGCTTCTGATTCATTTTCCTGAATATTTTCCAATGTGGGACAATAGAGATCGGAGTTGAGATGAGATTCAAGAGTGTTTTCAAGATCCTCTAGATTTATGAAGTATATGAATGAGAGGTCAACATAAACTTCCCCATTTATGAATTGGTTAATCATGGTACAAATATCACAAGCTCCTCTCTCATTAGAACATGATGAACATGATGGAATGGGTTTCAATAGAATCTAAAATTTTTCCTTAGAAGCATGGATTGAGAACACAGAGTGATCCTCAAATGGGTATCACATGGCTTGGAAAATGTTGAACTTGACTAGTTGGTCATAAAATTCCATGGATAAGATGACTGAAAAGACATCAATCTTGGTTCTCACTGTCATTAGGAATGGTCTTCCTAGAATTAGGGAAGAGTGAGAAGAGTTTATCTTAGATTCCATGTCAAGTATATAGAAATCAGCAGGGAAGATAAGATCATTCAAATGAACAAATACATCCTTGATTATACCCTTAGGACTATCAGTGCTTCGATTGGATAATTGAATGAAAACTCCCATTGGATGTAAGGGTAAAATAACAAGGTTGGAGAAGATGGATTTGGGAATGATATTAATTGAGGCTCCTAGGTTTATGGGTGCATCATCGAAGTTGGAACTTCCAATTTGGCATGGAACCGTTAAGGTCCCTGGATATTTGTACTTTATGGAAATAAACTACTGGGTGGAAACATTTTATAATGTCCTAAGTTGCCTCTTATGGATGAAAAATTCCTTAAGAAACTTGGCATACTTAGGGATTTTTTTTATAGAATCTAATAGATGAATGTTAACTTCAACACATCTAAACATGTCGAGAATTTTAGGATCATGATCAAAGGACTTCCTTGGATTTGAAAAGGATTGAGGAAAAGGAATTGGGTTCCTACGTGGAATGGAATGAGGTGAGGGAATGGATTTAGGTTCCTTTTCTAATTTATTTTTCTTTTCATTTTATAGGTCAAAAATTAAAGGGGAGTTAGAGGACTCATCATGAGGCATAACAATTTTCTTTCTCAATCTAAGTGAAATTGCACTTACATTACCCTTGGGGTTAGGTAATGGTTGAGCTATGAGTTGGGAAGAATTTGATTATTGTTGCTGGCTTAGGTGGGATGAAAATTGACCAATTTGGGTTTCAATATTTTTAAGGCTATAATGGGTGAAGGAGGAAAGATCTTCCACTATACTTTACCATGGTTTCTTAAAAGAAGAGTCTTGTCCCAGATAGGGATTGCCTTGATTTTGGTTCTTGAGAAATTAGTTCTATTGGTTTGGGAATTGGGATGGCTCATTAGGATAGTGGAATCTAGGAGGAGCAAGAGGATGATTGATCCTTTGAGGTTTAGAAACAAAAGGGTAATGTTGTTGGAAGTTACCAACACCTTGACCATATTGGAATTGGTTTGTGTTTTGAGGAGGTAATTGAGGGGGATGAGAAATAGGATTACCATACCTCAATCCTTGGTTAAAGGTACAAGATAAGGGCTCATAGTGGGGTTGGTTTAAGTTTCTAATGAACTGACCTGATTGTTGAGGGTTGGTGTTCCTCTGAGCATATGCTGCATTGAGCTCCATTGGTCTACATGAATCAGATGGATCCTCTTGAAGTTGTAGAAACGTGTCATTTGGATAAGATGGGGAGATTTATATTCCCCGGTTCTTGATAGGTTCAGGGAACAAATACTGTGGAGAAGATGAGGTTGGGGATTTGGTAGCCACATCTAGTTAACGTACAAGACCTATAAGTTCACTCATCCACTCTATCATCTTGTTCAGCTCTATAGATTGACTATCTTGGGATTGTTTGACTTGATCATGAGCTCGAGTATGGAATTGTTGTGTGTTTTCATCCATGTTTCTTATGAGATCTCTTGCACCCGTAGGAGTTTTATCAATAAGAGAACCACCACTTGTAGAATCAATGCGAGTTATCTCTATAGCCAATAACCCCTCATAAAAGTATTGGATCAAGATTTGGTTAGGGATTTGGTGGTGTGGGAAGGTTTCCATAAGATTTTTGAACCTCTTTCAGTATTCATGGAGTGACTCATTTGGGAATTGTATGATACCACTTATTTCCTTTTGGATAGAAGCAGTGCAAGAAGAAAGAAAGAATTTTTCTAATAAAAGCCGCTTCATGTCATTACATGTTGTTATGGAACCAGGAGGGAGTTAATAGAGCCATGAATTAGTAGTGTTATATAGGGATAAAGGGAATTATTGGAGTTTAATTTGTTCCTCAAAAACCCCTTGAGGCTTCATGTTAGAGCACACCACTTAGAAATCTTTGAGGTGAAGATGAGGACCCTCGCTTTCTAGATCGTGGAAATGAGGTAGAAGATGAATCAAACCCGATTTGAGTTTGAAATCAGCCTCAATATTTGGATATTGAATACTAAGGGTTTGGTAATTCATATCAGGGGAAGAAATTTATTTAAGTGTTTTTCCCTAGGATTATCCATATCTAATTCAATTAGTTTTACAAGGACTAGTTCTTGAATGATTTGATTATCCCTAATGTTACTCCTAAGTTGGTGAAGAGTTCTCTCAATTTCAGGGTCAAATAAATCTGAGGGATTGTTTGGGAGGCTATAGGGAAATCATATATATTTTTAAAGAAAGAGGAAGATGGGTTTTTCTTTGTGTTTTTTTCTGTTTATGATTTTTATGAGAAAGTGGGGTTTTCTTTATGTTTTTTTTTAAATTTTGTTTTTTTTATTTTTTTACAATAAAAAAAATTAATGACTACTTAATGCACCATCCCTGAAAATGGAACCATTTAAATCATGACTGATTGTCTCCTATTGACCGTTCAAGGTTCCAGTGCTCTGCTAATGTGTATAGCAGCACTCAGGTCAAATCCTCAGCGATGATACTTTTTAATAGCAGACTATTTTTAGTTGATTGTTTTTTTATTGATGTATTTTTTTAGATATTAATTGAAATTATTGATTGATTTAAAAAGTTAATAAATATTGGGGTCAGTTCATCATTAGATAGTTAAGCTTGCGATATCCTTGAGCTTTTCTTTATATTTCATTAAATTAACACCCACTTTACAAGATGATGTTGATTGGAATTCCCAAGTATTAAGGCTTTAATCTAGGACTTTAATTAACTTAGGGTTCTAATATTAATGAGAGATTGTTTATGGTAGTGTATTTATGGTTTCAATAATCCATGGAAACCACACATTAAACAAAATCAATGACATTTTAAGTTTAACATACACAATGTTAATTTAAAGAATATTCATTGAGGAAAAGCTCTAAATCACTTAACATCCATAAATTATAACTCACCCCAATGGTTGATTTACTTAGGCATTTTTTTGGTTAATAATATGGTTGTAATTTTTATGATGATGAATTATAACGAGAAGAAAAATAAAGGGACAAGATAAGAGTAGTGCGCTGAACACACATAAAAATGACGAAGTTAATGTTAAATATAGAATTTAGATTGAATGATAAAGAGAAAGAGAGAATGATTTTCAACTTGATTTAAACTATTTAAAGAAAATTAATATTACAAAACATAAGTTTGGGGTGCATAATAGATGAATAAGAAGAAACATGCATTAAAATTCTATTGAAATGAAAACAAACTTACACGATTACAAATAAGAAGAACCAAAAATAACATGAAAACAAAGAGAGGAGGAAGGGTGTCTCAAGTGAAAAATTAAGTTTGGAAGGTCCTCTAAAGACTTTATAAAAGTTTTGGTCATGCCAATGTATGATCCTATCTTCTGAAATGCCAACCCCTTGTAAGGAGAAGAGGGGGATGTATTTATAGCCCAATGGTGGTTGATTTTTTGCATTCCAAATCTTCCCCTCCACTTGGCTCAAATATTGGACCATCCAGATAGTATAATATTGAATTATATTCTTCTTAAAAGTTATATATATACATTTTTTTGTATAATCTTAAAATTTGGTGGTCATTGGACTTAATAATCCAAAGTTATGGTGGATTTATTCAACAATTTTAAAATGTCCATTTCTACCCATGATTTTTCAAAGGCCATAATGTGAATGGGTTTTTGAATAGTAATATGCCATAAATTTCGAACAATTTCTTCAAAAAAGTTTACCAAATAAATATATTATTTAAAACTAAAAAATCTCAGATATAATGTTTGTCTCTATCCGAAGAAATATCAATGTTGGTGTGATAATTTTAATTCCTAGATAGAATAGTGGGATGGATTTAAATGCATCATTTGGGCCCCTTTTTAGTAGAGTTGGGACTTGAAATTTTTATAAAATATTAATGGTGTTGCACCCAGACTTTTGGCGGAGAATCAAAGATTTTGGAATTCTGGATTGAGCCCAGTAATTCAATCTTCATGGCTAGTCCATTTTATTCATAGATCATGTAGGTCTTCTTGTGTGGTCCATATGACCCTTGAAATGGAAGAATTGGACAATGATTCATTCTAATGATATGTTTGAAATGGAATAAGAAATCCTAAAAAACAATAACAATGAAATTTAGATAAGCAGGGTTGGATTTATAATTAAAATAGTAAACTAACTCAATTGGTATACTTCAAATAATGCTAAAAAAATTATATTTAGTATTAAAACATGTGTATCTCACCCCATTTATGAACTTTTACATGAAATTTACTAAAGGGAGTATACAAAAAGTTATGAATAAATTAATAAAATCACCAATCAATAGTTCCCTGGGCTGAGGTTCCACATGACCTCAAGCATACCTCCCTATATTCTAGAGGCCACCGAATAGTTGTGAGGGCATAATCCATACCATGGGGATACTGTTACATCAATAAAATTCAAATAAATAGAAGAAATAACTAAAAAATAACGATTATAACCATAAAATATAGTATACATAATCAATAAACATAATGATATAACAAAAGTGTCTCATGTAGAAGCATAAATACTCATGATCATATAAAGAATATATTGATCACCCACTAGGACAATCCCATATACAAATAAACCCAAAAAATATACATAATAGCCCTAATTTTATCCTTGAGACACACTAACCCCATTTTCAAACATCCATAGAGTTGCTACAGCCCGATCCACTACACATATTTTCCTCTAACATGAAAGTAGACATAATGTTTTCACATGCACTAAAGTTCTCATGTAGGGTATAATAAATACATCTCGGTAGGGTTTCAAAAAGTTCCCCTACTATACACCATCATATACGTGTACGAATAAGGGAAATTAACATTTCACACAAGCATGTCGGGTGTTATGTGATAACTAAGACACTATGACTCTCTGTGTATCGGGTCACCATGTACTAACTAGGCCACCACAACAATTGATCATACTTGCTTTGATGCCATGCCAGAATCCACCTCGCTACCTCATGCCATCATACTCGATACTCTACCCATACCTAAATACCTAGGATAGGTGTATTCCAAATCCTTGACCCACCACCCAAAGGGACATGGTGTGGTCTCATATCTAAGGCCTTGAACCACTACCCAAGGTAACTTGGTATGGTCATATGTTTAAATCCTGAACTACCTTACCACTCAAGGTAGGGTCCATTTTCTACATATCACATCATGATATAACCCAACCCTCTCACTCAAGGTGGTCCAATACCATGAAACAAGACTCCTCGAGGAAAGGTCATCTTCTATGACCCAAACCTACTTAAGGAAAGGTCCTCGACCCAAGCATACTCAAGGTAAGGTACCAATTTATGAACATGAGCACTTTTTATCACCCATGATAGTCCATATAGTTCCATATAACTCATGGAAGGGCTAGGACTTAGGATACCTCTCCCCCACTAGGTCTATCACATATCACAAGCACACACAAGAAACGGTACACAGGTCCCACAACCCATCACACAACCCACCGACTGATCCTGGGGTGTTAGTCTCTCGAGACCTAGCCCTTCATCTCAAAACACATCTCATCTCACTCGTTAGGGTATCCACTAGGGTTCTCCAAACTTCAAAATCTCAAACCATTAATACTAGCTCATACCCACCATCCCTTGGTGACACACTGCCTGGAGGCTCCTATGACCCAAACCTCAAGGTTTGATCTAACCTCATCAATGCATCTCATCACTTTTGGTCCTGTTTCCCAGGTACTTTCCCAATATGTCTCACTCCAATCCCTTTGGAATCCTGATTCCAAGTACCAAACAATTCCCACAACCCACACCTGGGACCTATATCACATCTCTCTCAAAAAATAGAATACCTTTCCACTCAGAGGAAACCCTCTCCACTACACCTCGACTCATTTAAAAGGACATGTCCTACTCATGGTGCTCACCAAATATCAAACCACCATCAAAAGGGTACTCCTTAACAATCATGATATGTACCACCATCTTACCCTTCTCAATAGGCCCAATCCACTCATACTTCTCCAACTAGACCTAGGGATCCCATATTAGGCTACCTGTATCATAAATCATACCCCATGACCTAACCAAGGCCTCATGTCAACTCAACCAACACCCCCACCCCCTGGTGACATATTCATTGGGCGATCCCAATTAACTAAAGTGCTAAAAACTGCCCATCTTAAGTATAAGAGGTCCAACACCATATTATCTCTGTTCTCTAGCCACTATGGATCTCTATCCGCTCTACATAAACCCATTAGACATGAATGAAAGCACACAATCATGAATAGACATGAATATGAGCTTTTATTATAGGAACCTTTTTCCTCAAACACGGTGTTACCACCCAAGACAAGCTCAGATGAGCCTCGACTGAGCCCATTAATGCCTCATCCAAGATATTAATTCCACTTGAGTTTCTATCTCATGCTATGCACTATAAATAATCAATTATAACAATTTATAATTATTTATTTAAATTAAAATAAAGAGTCATATTTGATGAAAAACTCACCATGCATCATCATCGCCCAAAACCACATGGAACCTTAACCAATCACCCATGGAAGGTCCATTTAATACCCTCAACACCATCATAGGAAAAAACACCACCACTCATAACCCGATCAATTTCCAATTACACCCAATTTAATAGAAAACCCTAAATCAGTTAGGGTAGTGACTTACTTCAACCAAAATAGAGAAATATGACGTGTGATCAAACATTCTACACCTCCTCAATCCAATTCACATGAAGGCCCCCACATCCTAACATGATAACACTATGATCCAGTGGAATCAATATCAAAACCCTATCCCAAATCGAACCAAAATTAGTGGGATATGAAGGGGAAAACAAATGGAGGAAATGATGGAAGATCTTACCTAAAAATATTTATAGGGAACACTAAAATACACCCCTTTTTAGGGGTGGGTAGGGAGGTCAATAGAGAGGAGAGGGAGATGAGAGAAAGTTGAAAATGGCCTATCCTGATCTCTTTCTCCCCCCAAAATTTGAAGAGACCTTACCCAAAAAGGATAGAACTATCCGACTAAAAAAGCATACCAATACCTCATTTGTGATGTGGATAGGAGGACCATGATATGAAACTCACCTTTGATCAACATTCTTATGGTCTAACTAGGGGTTGTGATGTAATTATCCCAAAATAGAGGGCCCTTCCAAGGGCCTCTCACCTATCAAAACACAAATCCGCACACCCAAAAACATTCATTGTGTGAAGCACATCTACATAGAGGGGAACCACCCCCAAAAAACCTTCTTAGAGGTGTGAATAGATTGGGTCCTGGTGTGAACAACCGTTGGTTGCTAAAATTCAGTAATTAACCACCCCAACCCTACTTTGGAACTTCCTTGAGCACTTGAACCACTAATCAAACCTCATTCCTCATCTAAAAACATATCCATGAGATATTAAAATACTTGAATCCCCAATCTGAATATCAATTCACAAAATAAATTCAACTCCAGAATCAAAACTAGACCCCCCAGAAAATAATGACCTTGAAATTCACAGGTCATTACAAACTTACCACTATAACAATTTTTATCCCTTAGAAGCCACAATAGTCCTTGAAATACCTCTCCTAGCTTTCCATGGTTACCATTCTACCACCATCTCACTCATTCCATCTCCTAATTCCAAACACACTTTTGTTGTGAAACTCCAACACCAAAGCACACTATTCACCTAGGGTTGAGCCACATGCTCACCACTAGTTCTATAAGGTATTGGATTTCTAAAACCATTCATTTAATATCCCAAACCTGTTCACTCATAAGTAACCAAACCTGACCAGTCACATGGCCTCAAGTGTGCCTCCCCATATACCTGAGACTACTGACTAGCAGTGAGGGTCCAAGGTGGTACAGTGGGAAGACTATACCCACATGATCAGAGTAACACAATAGTATAATAAGTGGATACATAATGAAATCATAATACCAACTAACATTGGAAGATAAAGTATCCATATAAAATAAATAGTCATTAACAACTATATCCAGTACCATATACAAAATTATGTAATTTCATGTCTCTAAACAAAAAGGAACATACAAACATGGAAGCTGGTACACATATATACAGGTATATCAAAATAACTAAAAGACCCAAAATACTATCTCCAGACAAAATCATGATATATAAATTGGTCATGTACTCCCCACCCCCCATTATACAATCAATCACACATCAATAATTGGGATCTTTCACTTTTCCCTACCTACATCTATGAAATTTTTTCGAGTACCATGGGTGGATCGAACATGGTGTGAGATATATTCGGTAGGCCACCACCAAAAATGTCTATAAAAAATTCAGCCTATGCATATAAACTATAACTCTATGAAGGTATAATAGGTAAATATGTAAAGTGTATGTCATATATGACATGTCCATGAGCATAAACTGTAATAAGAGTAGGCTATAAAAAATGAGCATTAATATATATACGAAGTGTCAATAGAAGGAAACTACTAGATCAACATATGAAACATGTGAAAAGAGTATCAAAACAACATGGTCTAGGTCCCTGGGAATATAACCAGGGTGACCTCATCAAGACCAAGGATCTCATCCAATGGTAAGTTCAGAATAGTATCATAACTATATGGGCCAAGTCCCATGGAAATAACCATGGCAACATATATTCAGAGATATGAATGTATATAGAAGTATTAGGTTCCATACCTCAAGATCCCTCATCAATTCCATACCATAAGTAATCATACCTAGGGGTCATAGTTGCTATACCTAGATCGTCTAGTCAGTTCCATACCATTATGCAACAAGTGCCTTACCATTATAAGAAGTTGGTGCCATACCGAGATGTACAACATCAAACAAGTAATATAAAAATGAAAAGGGATATGTTAGTATTCATACCCAATTATAATTATCAATATAACAAGGAACAATCCAAGATAATATCAATCACATTCTATGTTTTCATTTAAATCCAACCATTTAATTACATTAATAATATTTAATATCCAGAAAAAAGAGCCATATCAATCTCCAATTATCTCATTTAATTTTAAAAGGCTCTTACTAAACGATGGAGGGATCACACACCCAAAGGGGTGGTTTTATCATGGGGAAAATTAAATAACTCACCTCATAGGTGGTTCTAGTTGATGTTGACAGCCTCCAACCATGTTAAGGTGATAAGATGGAAACACATTAAGGTTCTAACAATTTAATTAATTTAGGAGCAACATCCAGAAGGTTCGACATGCAGCACAATGATGATAGATTAATAGACAAAAAAACATTAGGGAAAAGGTATAAAACACATACCTTATTCCTGTGGTAGAACACTCATATAGTATTGTCCTTTAGTTTGGTCCATATTAAAAGAAAATGGAAAAATAGACAAACACCCTGAAAATAAGGTATACAAGATTACACCAAAATAACTCTATAGATAGGAAGATAAATGATGAAAAGAGCTAAAGGAATGGAGAGATTACCAGTGTCTATAAAACATAATATATGGTGGATCAATTGGAGTATGGATGAATAATTTTCTTCAAATCTTAGGTTAGTCTCGAGAGGAGCTTCCAATGGAGAAGAGGGGATACTGCATGTGGAGAAAGAAAGAAAAAGAGGTAGGGGTTCTTAAAATAGAATGAGGAAAAGGGTAATTTTACCCACTTTTAAAGAGGAGTATAGTTTGGATATATGGTTTTCCAAACCATGAACCAACCATGTGGCTGGAACTATCCATGAAAAAACCCACACACGGTTAATGCACATAGTTTTTCAAACCGTGTACACCCCGTATGCTAGGAATTGTCCGGGTGACACCCCCACTACTGGAAAAAGGGCCTATACCCACGGTTCAAAACCGTGGGTATAGCCCCCAAAACCGTGGGTATAGCCTATACCCACGGTTTTGGGAACCGTGGGCTGGAACGGCGTCGGTATAGGGGTCTTGACCTATACCCACGGTTTGGTATAACCGTGGGTATAGGTGTGTCACACAGCAACACCACGCTGTACAGCGTGGCAGGCACTTTCCCCACGGTTTGAAAACTGTGGGGAATATATTCATTTTAAAAAAACAGAACCCAGCAAGCTTTGAACACCGCACCTAGCACCTAAGATCGAGACCCTGAACCAACCGAGCTGGGAATTTCATATGTTAATTATACATATATAAGATTATATATATTAGTCCGCTCCACATCGCATATTCAAAAAAAGCTGCTTCGGGGAATCGATCCCGCGCCTCCGGAAACACGTCCCGCCAGTTTCCCAAGTCGGACCAACCACGCTATTAACTTAATCTGTTGTTTATTCATATACCTGCATATATATATATTAATATAAGCGTTAATTAAATTCCAAAAACGCCGGTATGGGGACTCGAACCGACGTCTCACAGAGAAACACAACACCACATTCCTGCAAAGGACCAACCAGGCTGACAAAGTTATTTGTTATATATACATTCATCTGCTTATATATATTAATATGATCCATGAAAAAATGTCTCCCCGCCAAATTTTTTTCGTGTCCCGCCTAATGTTTTATCCCCGCCATAAAGTGGGAAAGCTATACCCACGGTTCTAGAGAACCGTGGGTATATGTCTTCAAAAAAAAACCCGCAATACCTACGGTTTTGAAGAACCGTCGGTATAAGTCTTCAAAAAATAACCTATACCCACGGTTTTCTCCAAAACCGTGGGTATAGGTCTTAAAAGAAAACAATACCCACGGTTTTTGGCACAACCGTAGGTATAGGTGACCTATACCCACGGTTTTGGCAAACCGTGGGTATAGGTCTTAAAAGAAAACAATACCCACGGTTTTTGGAACAACCGTAGGTATAGGTGACCTATACCCACGGTTTTGGCAAACCGTGGGTATAGGTTCACATACTATCCCTATACCCATGGTTTTGGAAAACCGTGGGCATAGGGGTACCCTATACCCACGGTTTTTTGCAAAACCGTGGGTATAGACCTATTTTCCAGTAGTGCCCCTTTCATGGGATAGGTGCATAGTTATAAAAATCGTGCACATTATATAAACACCCTATATAGACCTCTTCAATACACCACATAGTTTTTCCAAACCATGTGGCCTTAGGTGCACGATTAAGGAAAACCATGTGCCTGGTCTGTTTCCTCCAAAACTTGGAGTTCTAGGATCTGAACAAGCCCTAGACACTCTCAATTCCTTCCTTAGACCACAAGAAACATATATAAGGATAAAAAGGAATTTAAACCAATAATTAAAGGGTCTATACCTCATATTAAAAACCAGGTTTTTACAACCCCCCATGCAACTCATCCCCAAGTTGCCCTTCCAAGGGTGGTGAATCATCATCTAAGAATAACTCTGGACATTGAGCACATACACCGGCCTCTTGCTCCCAAGTCTCATCTTATATGTGGTCACACTACCATATAACTCATACTAAAGCGAAAAACTAACCTTATAGAACCTTCATTACCTAATCAAGTACAAAAATATGGTGCTCCTCAAAAGAAGTATCAACATCTAGTTCCACCTCATCAGGTTGGAACACATGAGATGGTTCTGAATAGTAACAATGTAACCGAGAAACATGGAAAATGTCCTGTATATCCCAATATCTCACAGGAAGTTATATATGACAAGAAATTGGTTTGACCCTCTCTAAAACCTCAAAAGTCCAACAAACTATGTTGAAAACTTACCCAACTTCCTAAATCATCGATGCCCCTATCTAGTTGATACACGCAAGAATACCCAATCCCCAACCTCGAACTCTAGAGGTCGTCGATGATAGTAAACATATGATTTCTATTTAGATTGATCTGTAGACATTTTATTTTGAATCATTTGAACCTTCTCTAAAGTATCCTAAATGAGACGAGTTCTAAGTAGTGCTGCCTCACCAGCCTCTAACCAGCACAAAGGTAAATGGAATGACCTACCATATATAGCCTCATAAGGATCCATCTGTATAGTATCTTGAAAGATGTTATTGTAAGAGAAATTAGCTAAGGGTAAATGTTTATCCCATGAGGCCCCAAAATCAAGGACCCATTCTTAGAGCATGTCCTCTAGTACCTGTATTATTTTATTTGATCGACCATCAGTTTGGGTGAAAGGATGTGCTCAATAGAACCCATGTATCCAAATATTTCTGTAACCCCTTCCAGAACCTTGATGTGAAATGAGAATCCCTATCAGAAATGATAGTATGAGGGAAATCATGTAGACATATAATCTCATGAATATACAATATACCAAGCCCATCCACTAATAAGGTCTCTCTAATAGGAAAGAAGTGAGTGACCTTTGTGATCCCATCAACGATCACCCATATTTCATCATTTAATTGAGGGGATCTCGGTAATCCAGTCACAAATTACATAGTGAAATCATCCTATTTACACTTAGTAATGGGGAATGGATGTAAAATCCCCATTTTTCATTGGTGTCCTGCCTTCACCTACCGATATGTGGAACAACTAGTAACAAAACCAACTATCTCCATTTTCATACTAGGCCACCAATATTGGCGAAGTAAGTCATGATACATCTTTGTAATACCAGGATGTACTACCCAAGTATAATCATAAGACTCTCACATAAATTCCTACTGAATTTCTATAGGAACCTAAACACATCCATTAATGTGAAAGATCTCATTATCATCAATGATTTAGCATGGTGGTATATCCTCACCTAAAATACTCTCACTTAGGACTAGGCCCCTAAGATTTGATAACAACCTCATCTTTACTCTCTCCAGAAGTGAATAGGTCACTACTAAATCTACAAGGATAGTCTATTATTGATTCTCTTAGAACTCTAAGTGCATCTCAGAAAACAGGGTCATCAAATACCACTCACTATTGACTTCCTGAACTATATGTGTCTGAGTCCTTTATCTTAGATCATCCTCTACAACATCATCCTTCCTAGTCATATAGGTAAGATAAAAATCAAAGGACTGAAGCTATTCAAACAACCGTCTTTTCCTGAGGTTCAAGTAATACTGTGTAAATATTTACTTGAGACTTTTGTGGTCTATAAACACCAAAAAATTCTCTCACATCAGGTAATGGCTTCAATAACTCAAAGTGTGAACTACGAATACCAAATCAAGATTGTGCATTGAGTAATTCTGCTCATGAGGCCGCATCTACCATGAACCATATGAAATGACTCAATATTCCTAAATCAAAAATGATCTTAGACCAACACCTAATGCATCAAAATAGATTGCATAGATTCTTCCTGACTCTAGAAGAATCAGGATCAATGTGGGTGTTAGTCTCCCTTTTAGATCATGAAAGGATATATCACAAGCTTCTGATTATCAAAACTTCACACCCTTCTTAGTCAAACATGTGAGAGGTATTGTTTGTCATGAAAATTTCTATATCAAGTGAATGTAATAGCCATCCATCCCTAAGAAAATTCTTATTCCCAAGACATTCTTAAACTACTATCAGTAAACCACAATACTCTCCTTCTCTAGGTCAACTGATACTTCTGCCTATAAGATAATATAAATAAGAAGTGATCCTTGTTGATCCAAAAGCGGAATTTAGTGATATTAGTATACAGTTGGTTCTCTCTCAGTGTATTCATAATGATATCATGATGTATTTCATGGCTATGTTGAGTTTGAGAATACACCAAGATTTCATCCACAAAGACTAACAAAAATGAATCCAAATATGGGTGGAAAACTCAATTAATCAGAGCCATGGAAACAGATGGCATATTCGTAAGACCGAATGGCATAACTAGATACTCATAAATACCATACCCACTATAGAACATTGTAAAAGTTATTTATAATGTTATAAAATATACCTGATGATAATCTGACCTCAAATCAATCTTTGAGAAAACACGATCTCCTCAAATCTGATCAAAGAGGTCATCTATACAAGTAAAAGGATACTGATTATTTATAATAAGCTGATTAAATTTATGATAATCCACAAAAATATTGAGGGTTTCATACACCTTATTGATAAAAAGGACCAGTGAAACCTAGGGAGAAGAACTGGTTCATATAAAACCCTTATCTTCTAAGTCCTCTAGCTTCCTCTTGATATCCTTTAACTCAATAGTATCCATCCTATAAGAAGGAATGGATATCGATTCTTCTCTTGATACTAGATCGATAGAGAACTCCACCTCTCTCTCAGAAGATAATCCAAAATTTTTTTCAGAAAAAATATCCCTAAAATGATATACTACAAGTGGGAAATCATTCTATCACATTCCCTGATCCTCTATATAAAGGGTAGTAATCTAGGCTATCACACCACTCAACCCATGATACTCTGGTCTAGATATACCTTCCTAGACATCCCATTCACCCTCATGAATATAATTACCACCCTTTGGTGATGTGAAGGATACCCTCAGACAATATTAATCCATATAGGAATAATAAGGAACTAACTAGTCCATACTAAGAATAATGTTGAAACTAAACATATCAAGGATGAAGAGATTCCATAGAAAATTATATCCACCTATCTCAAGGGGGAACTCCTTACAACATGACTGCCTTGATAAGTCCCACTCCACTAATGTTGTGAAACTGGTGTTTGGATCTCCCATCCATGACCACTTTCTTAGCCTGATTGGCCGGAAGCACTCCAACTCCCTACCTTACATGGAGCTGTTGATCCCACTCCATGACCCGAATTCGGTGTTGATCCTCTATCACAATGAATTGGAGGGAATATTATATAAAACTACTTTAAATGACCCGTCCTTCCATAGGATTGATACTCAATTGGTCCCCTATCACACTGAGGTCTCATATTCCCTTACTTCTTGCACTGATGACATACTACAAAACCACTAGTACATACACTCTAAATGTTATTTCCCTCATGAGAGGTCTATAAGCGATGCTTCCTACCGCCAGATACCACACTACTAGATTGAGAGGTTGTTCCACTCCAATCCTAACCTCTAGGTTCCCTCATGTTACATTCAGTAATAAGCATCTAATTTACTATATCAAAAACAGTATTAAATCAGAAAACTTTCACCCGAGATCAAATAGGATGGTTGAGCCCATCCTCAAAACATATTTCTCTTGCTAGTTCATCATCAGTTTGGATAGGTGAAAAGCATTTAAGCTCTATAGAATGATCTAAGTAATCTATAACATACATAAAACCCTAATATAGGTTCATGAACTCCTTGGAATGATCATCACTCAAGGTCTTAAGGAAAAATTATTTATAGAAGCTAGATTGGAAAACCCTCCAAATAATTTCACGGTGTTGATCTTCCTAGATCTAAATATTCCACCAATGTTCTATGGATCCTCAAAGAATATATGTCATGATCTTGACTCTCCTCTTAAAAGGAATCTCTAGGTGCTAGAAGATAGATAATATAGAATCAGTCCATAAATTTGTAGACTGGGGGCCACCATCCCCTGAAAAAGTAGGTGGATATTGCTATTGAAACTCTTGTGTCAGCTTTTCCATAGAAGAGGAAGGTCTTGAAGCTCCCTATACAGTATTCATAATCCCCAGGAATATATCTTTAAATTGGAAATCATCACCACATCGGTAATTGTAGGAGGTGCAATAGGTGACATTACTGGAGGTAACACTGGTAGCTCAGGGCCCACCACCTCCAGAGCATGGTCATCACCATCCTCTAGGTACAAAACTCAAAGATGTCATGGTGAAATAGCTTTATAAATTACAAACACACACCTCAGATAATATTTGACAATGATAACATCACAAATACAAGAATAAGATAGGTATAATATAACCTATATAAAAGTTAGACCCCTCTACCTTCTCATAAATCCAAGATTGAGTGTTGTATAAGATAATAATAATAAGATATAGATATAGCCTACTGACCACTATGAATGTTAGGTTTGGGTAAAGTTATCTATTTTATATTAGGGTTCCAATATACAGTGTTTTAATTTCAAGTTATAGAGGAAAACACCCTTTAAATTGTAATTGGAATCACTATTTAATGATAACCATTCCCATTTAACTTAGAACTCAAAAATTCTCAAGTAGATCATTATGTATATCTATATACACACACACAACAAGATATAGTTAAATACATCTACCATTCCCAAGTTATAAAGTAATACACTTTATAAATTGTAAATGGTACTACATATAACTGCAACTAGGAATTTAAGATGGTTTAATTTGATGGATCACCATTCCCAATTTATAGAGTCACACACACTCTTTAAATTTCAATTGAAATATATATAATTGCAACCAACTAATGTTTCATCTTGTGTAACCAATGGTTCATGACTAAAACTCAATATAATTGGCTAATTAAGGTTCCATCATCACCCTATATGTGAAAATACCATTTAGGTTGATCTAGACACTTTAATTATTCAAATTATTTATCCTTTCAAAAAACGTTAGTATAATTTTAAATATAAATATCAAGGTACACAAAATATGAAACAACAATGCACATAGTAAGTAAATTTGGCATGACATAATTCATGATATATGAATCCTCATGTGCCTATAATTATTTATGAGACACTACCTCCTTGATGTACCAACTAAGGGTAAAAATAGATTTCACAATAATAATGAAAGCCACAATCTATGTGTGTCACCTAATGGTGAAATCAGTACAACTGTAATATGAATAATCCAGAAAAAATCCCATCCTAGATAATTTAGCTTCTCTTCCGTACGCAGGTTAGCTACTCCCAGGCACACGATCATTACCAAATTCCGATATATACTATTCTCCTATCTAATAAACCAAATAGTAATTCAAAAGGAAAAGATGTCCTATGATACCAATTTTTAACATCCTAGACCTGATTCAATCATAAGTAACCAAACCCGATCAGTCACATGGCCTCAAGCATGTCTCTCCATACACTAGAGGCTTCCAACTAGCAGTGAGGGTCCAAGGTGGTACATTGGGGAGACTATACCCTCATGATAAGAGTATCACAATGGTATAATCTATGGATAAATATTTGAAGCATAATTCTGACTAATAGTGAAAGATAAAGAATTTGGATAAAATAAATAGTCATCAATAGCTATATTTAGTACCATATACAAAATGATATAATGTAATGTCTCTAAAAAAATTAATATGAAACATGGTATAAGCTAAAAATACATACATGTATATCAAAAGAATCAAAAATTCCCCAAAGTCTATCTCTAGATAGCATCATAAGCCATAGATCAGTCATGTGCTCCCCTTCTCCCATGCTACAATCAATCACGCATAAAAAAATATACGGTTTTCCTTGTCCCTACTTGTATCCATGAAATCCATTTGGGTACAATGGGTGGCTTGAACTAGGTGTGAGATATAATCAGTAATTCACCACCAATGGTTTCTATAACAAATATAGCCCGTGAATATAAACTATAACCATGTGAAAGTGTCACGACCCGTCCCCTGGGGCCCGTGCCGTGACTACCCCAAGCTCGCCTTCCATAGGCCAGGGGCTAGAAACTAGAACCAAAGGCGTATTCCCTAAAACTGGGAAGGAATTTCCTTTATAACCTGTAACACACACAACCAAGCACACAACAAGATACGAACTCAAGTAAACTTAATAGTAAATAGAGTGAGTACAGTAAGTAAAAAGGGGCCAGAATTCAAGTCTAACTGGAAATTATAAGGAAAACTGGAAAGTACAAGATGACTGATAGGTGAAAAGCATCTCCTAGATTGTCCACCATGAATAATACCTAAAGGGTAGGTATAACTCACGAACGTCCGTCTCTACGGTTCGCCTCATCTAACGTCCACCTCCGAGCCACCTCTAGTCCTGGTACTCTCGTCCTCAGTCAGCGTTGTCCGTCATCAGCACCAAACACAACAAGGTTCGGGTATAGCTCGTGTAGGGGTGTGTATAATGATACTCAGTAGGGACCCCGAGACCCTCAAGGTCTCACAAAATCCACCAAGGATAAACCACATAGCATGAAACCAACTGACATCCCTACTTAGGTATATGCCCATACATATACCTAAGTTATCAAGTAAACCCATCTCAATCATGAGGAAATACAGAGTCCAACTCAAATTCTCAAAGATAAACTATTCCACAAAGGAAGGAATACCATGAAGGTAAGTACCACACAGGTATGCCACACTGAAGAATACCACCAAGGTATTACCACAAAGGAAAGTACCGCTCAGGTACGAACTCAGCTCACACCAGGTATAACTTAGGTACAGTAGTAGAGATGATTAGATGTAACTACTGAATCATCTTACTATGTTAAGAGGAAGACCCATGAAGGATCTCTAATCATCATCAGACCCACATAGGATCTCTAGGTGCTGACCCACACAGGATCGCTCGGTGCTGACCCACATAGGATCGCTTGATGCTGACCCACACAAGATCGCTCGGTGCTGACCCACACAGGATCTCTAAGTGCTGAACCACACATGATCACTAGGTGCTGACCCACACAGGATCACTCAGGTAGTCCCTCATGGAATCCTAGAGCGGTTCCATGTGGGACCCTCAATTATAGACCCACGAAGGATCTCTTCCTCAAGTCACAGCTAGCTACTGGGTTCCCACACTAGGCCTGCTCATCTCTGGAAGGGTCCGATCCTTAAGCCACTGTTCAATACTACAACTACCATGAAGTCTCACGAAGAATTATCCCAAAGGACCAAAATGTCATAGGGGTCTCAACGCAACAGACAGCGCGTCAATCAGACAACCGGTCTATAAGTTATTAGCCTTTTAGTCCCGAGGGCCCGGTTGGATTCGTGCTCGATCCAACTCGACCATTCCCCAAATTTATCCAATACTCAAGTGGGGTATACCAAAGGTACTGTCTCGCTCCAAGGTTTCCATTTACACAGACGGTTCGTCAAATGGATGCTTGATGCCAAAGTTATGGCCAAAAGAGCATAAATGGGTCGACCAGACCCAACCCGCTGGGTCTGGCCTGACCCATGTTGGGTCCGGCCTGGCCCACGCTGGGATTTCTGGCCCGCGCTGGGCGTCCCGGCCTGCGCTGGGCAGCCCGACCTGGGTGGCGTGGGGCGACGTAGAGGCCGCGTGGGCCGCGAAGGCTGCAGGTGGCTGCGGGTGGTCGCTGGTGGCCACGGGGCAGTGGAGACTTTGGAGCGGCGTGAGGCCATGAGTTCCACGGGACGACTCGAGGCCAGGGGTGCTGCGGGGAGGTGGAGGCCACGGGTACCACGGGGCGGTGGAGGCCACGGGTGCCGCAGGATAGCGCGAGGCTGCGGAGCATCACAGGGAAGCGGGGGCCGCAGGGCGGTAGAGGACACGACGACAGTGGAGGCCACGGACGGCGGAGGCCACAACGGTGCGGTGGCCATGGGGCAGTGGTGGCCACGAGCGACAGTGGCTGCGGCGGTGCATGGGCCGCAGGGCGGTGTCGTTGCGCCGTCGCCTTCGTCGGGGCCGGCAGTGGTGCCAGCTGCCGTTCTCGTGCCCCACAGAGGATAACTTGCCGTCCTCCTCCATCGCTAAGAACACACCAAAAAGAAGAATGTCAGAGGGGTTGGGCCATGTTTGTTTGACCCGCACCCTCCGCGTTAAAGCATTAGTAAGAGGCTCAACAAAATATTGAGTGAAGAACATCAAACTCTACAACCCCCAACAATTGATTACTCCCAAACCCGAAAAATAAAACATTCGCAGATCAACTAATTAGAGAGTTGATCCACGTTCTTTGTTTTAGATGGGAAGAACATAAAAATAATATCATACAAAACTAAACCCCTAACTCGTTTGTTTGTTGACGTCGATGAGATAAGTCAATGTTGTCGACGTTAGTCGCTTCCGTAGTCACACTTCTGAAGTCGGTTCGAACGTCGTCCGTGTTCTTTAATTCTGGAGTGCGTTCTTTATTGGAGAGCTTTCTCCCAAGTTCTCCCCCTTCTCTTTCGCCAACCAAAAATCCCCTCCCAATAAAAGAGGTGCCAACATAATAAAATATTTTTTTTCCAATTTTAAATTGTTGGCGCAAATTAAGTTAGCTTAATTAATTAAAGGAGGGTTGGCTTAATTAATTAAAGGAGAGTTGGCATAATTAAAGTAGGGAGTTGAGGGGTTTTTCTCTATTTAAAGGGGATCAGGTGGTCCCCACCACCAAGCTTTAAATTGGGGGTTTTAACCCCTCGTGGTTCCCACCTCCATAACCTTCACATGGGAGGTTTATTAGAAATAAAATAAAAGTTTATTTTATTTTATTTTTATTTCCCACGAAAAACCCCAAAAACTCTCTTTCACCCTCAACCTACTATGGTTGAGGTGAAGGTCTCTTTAAGAAAAAAATGGTGTTGCGAGTTCAACGGTGCCATCAGATTTCAATTCCGAGCACCAGTTCAAAAGTTACAAAAATCCGCTCGTACATTTAATGAACGTACCTGAAAAAAAGTTCAGAAAATCATTCCGGGCACACCGGGCCTCAGAATCATGCACCGTCAATTTTCGTAGACTCGTAAAATTTCCATTTAATTAAAAAAATTACATGGAATTTTCTAGGTCTTTACAGAAAGTATAACAGGTAAATATATAAAGTGTATGACAAATATGAAAAGTCCATGAGCATAAACTATAATAAGATGAGGCTATATTAGGTTAGAATAAATAAATAAATAAATAAATAAATAAATATATATATATATGAAGTGTCAATAACAGCTAACTACTAGCTCAACATACACCACATGTTAAAAGAGTATCAGACCTACGTGGGATAAGTCCCAAGGCATATAATCAGGGAGACCTCATCAAGAGTAAGGATCTTATACAATGGTAAGCTTATAATAGTATCATACCTACATGGTATAGGTCCCAAGGGGATAACTAGGGTGATCTATATCCAAAGATATGAATGTATATAGAAGTCATAGGTCCCATACCTAGAGCTCCCTCATCGGTTCCATATCGTAAGTAATCATACCTATGGGTTGTAGGCGCTATACCTCGATCCCCTATTCCATTCCATACTATTATGAAATAGGTGCCATACCCTCATAAGTAGTTGGTGCCATACTGATATTTCCAACATTAAGAAAGTACTATAAAATGAGAAGGGATATGTTAGTGTCCACACCCAATTACAATTATCAATATAAAAAGGCACAATCCAAGATAATATCCATCTCATTCCACATTTTCATTTAACTCCAACCATTTAATCACTTTAATAAAATTTAATATTCAGGAAAAAGAGGCATGTCCGTCTCCAATTACCTCATTTAATTTAAAAAGTGTCCCACTAAAATATGGAGATCTCAAAAACCCAATGGGGTGGTTCTATCATGGGTTAGATTAAATAACTCACCTCAGAGGTGGCTTGGGTTGAGGTTTACAAACTCCAACCACGTCAAGGTGATAAAAGGGAAATACATTATGGTTCCAAAAATTTAATTAATACATTTAATTAATTTATGAGAAACATCTGAAAGGTCTGACTTGCAATATAATGATAATAACTTAATAGACAACAAAACCATAAGGAAAAGGTATACACCACCCACCTTATTTATATGGTAGAACAATCATCAAGTATCAACCTTTAGTTTGGTCTAGATCAATAGAAAATGGAAAAACAAACAAACACCTTGAAAATAGGGT
This sequence comes from Viscum album, assembly GCA_963277665.1. NCBI lineage: Eukaryota > Viridiplantae > Streptophyta > Magnoliopsida > Santalales > Viscaceae > Viscum > Viscum album. Next base: position 874,597,129 of record OY728153.1, on the reverse strand, counting down.
ATATGATATTTCACCAAATTAACTCCATCAATAGAAATATGAACAACTAAAGGAGCTAAAGGAATGGAGATATTACTAGTGGCTATCCAACATGATAGACAATGACTCAGTCAGAGTACAGATGAAGAAGTTACTTCAAAGCCTAGGTTAGGCTTGAAAGGAGCTTCCAATGGAGGAGAGGGGTATCTGTGCATGGAGGAATAAAGAAAAATAGGGAGGGGTTCTTAAAATAGAAGATGAGAAAAAAGGTTATTTTACCCACTTTTAAAGAGGTGCATAGTTTGGATGCATAGTTTTCCAAAGCATGCACCAAAAAATCAGTTGGAAATGTATAAATACAGACCCTCACATAATTTATGTTCACGGTTTTTCAAACCATGTTCACACCATGCTCTAGGAACTGTTTGGGTGACGTCCCCCATGGGATATGTGCATAGTTTGAAAAACCGTGCACATCCTATGCACATCTTATGCACACCCTCTATATCCCTCTACAGCACACCACACAGTTTGTCCAAATTGTGTGGCCTTAAGTGTATGGTTAAGGAAAACCATCACTATAAAAAAATACAGTTGTTATAGGGGGTTATTTTTCGATTAGAGGGGGTTATAACCCCCTCTAAATACTTTAGTGATGATTATGGAAAACCACCACTAAAGTGTCCGTCTACTGTTGTTAGTAGCAATTTTCATCAATCGTTGGAAAATTATAGTGTAATTTAGAGGAAGTTATTTTAGAGGGGGTTTAAACCCCCACTATTTCAGCCAAAAAATTCCCATAAAAATATATTAGGGGCAGTTTCAAACCACCCATAATTTTTTATTTTCTTTAACAAATTAGGGGAGATTGAAACCTACCTTAATTTATTTTTATATAAATGATTTACTTTAGAGGGCGTTTAAACATAGTCTAATTTTGAAAAAAATATCCTAAAAAACAACACTAGGGGTAGTTAAAACCACTCCTAATTTATTTGTAGATAACACAATTTAGGGGTGGTTAAAACTGCCCCTAATATGTTATTTTTTTTAAATTTCACCTTTAGGGGTTGTTAAACCCTCCTCTAACATGTTATTTCCCCCATAGATTCCACTAGTCCCATTCACCTTCCTCCCTCCCATTCCACCCACTCCTCTCCATTTCACCCCTAGCGTTCACCAACTTTTCCTAATATATTAATTTTTTAATTTTTTTAAAAAAATCCCCCTTTAGGGGCAGTTAAAACCACCCCTAACATGTTATATCCCTCGATTACACTAGTCCCATTCACCTCCCTCCCTTCCATTCCACCCACCCTATCCATTTCACCCCTCCTGTTAACCCTATACCATGATCACGTGTGCGGGGGGCATTCCCTCCACCCCTCTCTATTTCCCCCAACCATCCTGTTTCCCTCTCCCCTCATGCCCCCATCTCATTTCCCACCCTCCTGTGTGCCCCCCTAATTCTAACTCTGTGGAAATCCCCCTTGCACCCCTTTTAAAATCTAACCTAGTGGGATTTGATCCATAATCAGAAGGATAGTAGGTCAGTGCCCCAACCATTGATCTAAATTGGTTTTCTATTTTTATAATACATATTGTTTTATTTATATATATTTGTTTGTTTATTTAAATAAATATTATTTCCATAATAAATTTTAATACATTAAATATACAACATATATATACATTTATATAAATTAATGTATTCATGTTTATATGTTTACATCAATATTAATGCATATATGTATATTACTATAAATATATATAAATAAATAAATATATACATATGTTTAATATATATCTATATTTTCTATACACATCTATAAATTATATATTTACATATATTATTTATTATATATTACCCAAATATATTATACAAATATATATATATATATATATATATATATGTTTATATTTATACGCACACAATTAAATATATATATATTAAATATTTATATGAATACAAATATATATTATATATTTTATAAATACATTTATATATATACAAATATATATATATATATATATTATGTATATACAATATTTATATTATATATGTACATATAATATAATATAATAGTTAAATATAGATAAATTTTTATGAATATTTATATATAAATATATCTATACATATATTTATATATATATAGTTATATCATGTATAGACATATATATTTAATATATTAATTTGAATACTTAATAGTATATTAATATAAATTTATTTATTTATTTGTAAATATTTATTTATATTTATATAATGGATTTATATATTTAATAATAGGTAATATATGATAATATATACATAATATAATTATAATATATATATGTAATATAATATAATATATATATTTATATAAATATTTGAATATACTTAAATTTATGTTTTTATATATATTTGTATTTATTTAATGAATTATATAATGTATTTATATAATATGTTTATAATGTATTTAAATACATTTATATAATGTATTTATATGACACATACATACACATTATATAATTTGATATATTTTAAAAATAATAAAAAAATTAGAGGGGGTTAAAACCCCATCCAATCTTAAAAATTAGCGGCAATTATAAACCCCCTCTAATTATATGCATGTGTTTATAAGTATCTTTATAATATTTTATTTACTAATACTACTATTATTATGTAAATTATAAAAACAAAAAGAGTTTTTATATGATACATTTTTTAAATAAATTATATTTATGTATATATTTATGATTTTATTTTATAATTAATATTATATGAAATTCAATTTTGTACAAATAAATATATACTAATGTACACATTATAAAATTATATTTATGTATACATATAAATACTATTAAATACAATCATATAAATTATTTATATAAGTATATTTATATAATATGTTCATATAATATATTTACATACATTTATATATTATGTTTTAATTATATATATATATTATGTATTTTTTTAATAAAGTTATGGGGATTCACAACCCCCTATAATTTAAAGGGGTTAATAACCCCTATAATCTCTTAAATTATAGGGGGCTCAAAACCCACCTCTAATTTAAGAGATTAGAGGGGGTTGTGAACCCCTGCTATTTTCTTAACAAAAAAAATTCCATAATATATATATAACACCTCCAAAATTCAACAAAAAAATATTATATATAAAATTACTCTCTCTATATATAGCGCCTCTAAATTAAAACTGAATATATAGTGCCACTAATTATTAAATTATCGGCAGGTTTCATATAACCACCTCTAAAATTCAATAAAATATTTAAAAAATAACGATAAATAATTTATACTAGATTTTGAACCCCCTCTAAATTCGATGATTTGTGAAGGTTGTGAATAAACACCTTTAATTTATATAAAAAATAAATTTAGAAGGGGTTGTGCATAACACCCTCTAAATAACCATCGTTAATCTACTGTTTTTTTGTAGTGCATGCACCTGGTTTGTTTCCTCACTCGGAGTTCTGGGCTCTAAACAAGCCATGGACACTCCTGATTCCTTCCTTAGATCATAGAGAACATTTATTAGAATAAAACAAGAAATTTAAACCAAGAATTAAAGGGTTCATACCTCATACAAAAAACTGGGTTGTTACCCTTCCTTTGTGTTTTCTTGAGCCTTGAGGTGTCAAGAGGGTGCTCAAAATCTTTTCCCATTTGAATTTATAAGTTTTTTCTCATAGTCACTTGACTGAACTTTTTAATTGAGTTTGTTCATGCATTTAGTTGACTGACCATGTTGTCTCTTGTTCCTTCATACATCTGATTAGCTTTATCATGAGAATAATTATTTTGTTCTTACAGTTGATCAATTCCTTCATGCAGTCGGTCAATTTCTTTATGTGGCTGGACAATTTTTCTTGCAACTAATCTATCCCTTCATGTGGTTGATTCATTTGGTAGTCCAGTCAATCTAGTGTTCATGTAGTTGGTCATTGGACATGCAGTTGATTCTTCATACAGTCAACTCGTGCGGTCGATCCTCACGGTCGGTCAAATTTTTTGTGCAAAAAATTTATAGCTTTTCTAAGTTTCTCTAGAATGATATAATTAAAACCTTTTAACACAAATATAGAAATAAAAAATTAAATAAATGGTTTTTAAATCTATAATGATGGATTAAATCATATATTTTACCCACCTTAATATCAAGAAGTTTAAATGAGTCTTTTGGAGGGAATTTAATGGGAACTAAATTAAATAGGAATTAATAAGGGAAGTTAACTATGTTATTTTTAGAGATATTTGAAGATTTGTATTTGGCAATTCAAAAATACTAGATTTCTTATAATTTGAGTCTTTTCTTCTTCAATTGTTGCGTGATTGAACTAGCCCTTATATTTTTAATTTCTAGGCCACAACATCATACCTCCCTCTCTCTTCCCTTTGTTTTTGGTATAGTGTGACATACAAACCTTCTAGGTAGGGGATGAGAGTTATCACTTTATTTTGAGCATTTGTATAATTAACATGCTTTTTTTCCTTTGGGTGGATAATAGGGACCAAAAAATAAATATAATGAACCTAATTTAATTAAAATAAAGGGGGAAAGGGTGTATTTGTATGTGGTTACCAATATTTCTTATTTTTTTATTGATGATACTCACCCAAAACATGAAAGATGTTGTGTTATGCATGTTGTGATTGGTGTAAAATTGAGAGCCCTTGCTATGTTGATTATTTGAACTCACCTTTCATATATAGTTAAGGATGCATATTTGGTTATGAATTAGTTGTGTGTAAATCTAGAATTTTTGTGAAAATACCTATATGAGAGATGATGAAATATTGTGAAATCCATCTGTAAGTGAATCATGGTAATTACATGAACTGGAATTTTATCGTCATGTACTGCTAGTGTATTTGTCATTGTCCATGTGGTTGTGTGGGATTTGTGGCGATTGTAAGTTGATGGTAGTAACTAGTTCAAATACATGAATTGTTAAGGACTGGAAGCATGGTGGTTGATATATAGTTGTTTTTGGTGGGATAGTTAAGTTGCAATGATGGTTTTGGTAGTATATGTGATGGTTATTGTTGCAAGGTGAATGAGTGGTTGAGTAATAGATTTACTATAGTTTTCTAATAGCTATGAAATGAAGTTGTTAATGATTAAATTGAAAAGGAATGGCTTGAAATTAAATAATTTGGACTAAAAATTAAATGAAAGGGGGTTGAAATTCATAAGTGGTAATTGAATTAATGAATTTAATGTTAGTGAATGGACTAAACTTAATGGGAATTAACATGGGTATTGGATAGAGAAAGTTATCATTAAATATGGGATTAAATGACTTAATAAATGAATGGTGGTTGATAATTGATGGTCTTGAGTGCAGTGGAAGCACTTGGGTGGGCATATAACAATAAAGGTTTTGTCAGATTCGATGGATCATTCACAAAATGTGCAAGACATAAACGCCATAACTAATGAAAATTTTCCATCGAATATTGACATAAAGAAGTCTGAAACCTAGATAGGAACTTTTTTCAGGATAAAATTTATAATTAATTTATATTATATCTAAAGAAAGAATACATTATCTAAGGATCTCTCTTAGATAAAGCTATGATCATATGAAAAAACATTTTCAGATTACCGTTGTTGTACTTGTAGGATCTAAGTGTAGAATCCCTATAGTAGTGATCCACATGTGCTCCTTTGAACTCCGAATTATCATCAATAGAATGTTGGGTGCTAACATAGCAGATAAATCGTATTATATATTTTTTGTCTTGATTTCTATAAGATCCTTTGGGTTAGAAGTATTTTGTCTTGATCATATCATTCTTAAGAGGAAGAGAGTAGGAGGAAGGGAAAGAGAATTTCATTGTTCGCAATGATTCTCAATTATCGATTAAACCTGCACAATAGACATAACCATCTATTTATAGAGTCAGAGTTTAAGTTAAAATATTATTTAATTTCACAATGACCATTAAATAATATAATAATCTTTATAAAACCCTATGTCATATAATAATAACAGTATTATTATTATTTTATGGTGTGTGATAATAGCATAATGATAAATATTATTTTACTAGATAAAAAATTAATATTTATAACAAAAAAAGAACTTGTCCCACTTGTATTCCTCTGAATTTTTTAAATACCAAAATAAATATTTAATTAAATAGTTTATCCAGAATCCAATGAATAAATATTAATTAGATAATCAATAAATATTTACGATCGATAAAACTTGAATAAAATTATTTTGTGGGCTGAGAATAAAATTTATTCCATTAATTAAATTCAAATAGAATTTAATCGAGATAAATGGAAACACTTAGTGTGTGACACTCTATGATTTTTTCTCATTGGAATTAGAAGAACTTGCTTAAAGTCCAAGATTACTATATAATAATGTGTCAAGGCACCCAAGATAAAGAACTTAATATCACAATGTTAACAAGCACATACGAATGTTTTCTGTATAATATAATCCATTTGTCACAATATCTCATCAAGTAGGTTGCACATCCATGTCATAAACCTATATGCTTGAAACATATTTTATTGACTATATGAAATAAACACATTGTTACACCATGACCATGGAATTTAATTTGACAGTTCCATTTCAATCAAAGAGTTGAGACATTTACTTCCATAAAGATAGAAGAGATAAATCCCTCCTTGAATTATCATTAAAAACATGTCATTCATGGTGCACCCAACGTACCTTACATCCCATGGACATATGACATCATGGTTTTTGTTAGTAAATCTAAGTGTGTGATTCATGACATGCATTAATGATAATCTTAAAGTGTAAGGACTATTAGAGATGCTCATAGATAGAAATATCTAATGACACATAAACATATGGAATTTCAAATGGTAGGTATGTTATAATAATCTTCCATCTTAGATATTACCAAGTGTGAACTTCATGAGATGAAGTCTCATCAGTTTATGAGTACTCGCACCCGTTAGCTATAAAGACCTAGAAATTTCAAGGAATTTTTTTTCTTAAATACTTTGGAATTTTACGAGTCTATGGATTCTGACGACACTTGATTACGAGGCCTGGTGTGCCCGAAATTAATTTCTGAAGTTTATCTCGAGTACGTTCAGTAAACTAACGAGCGAGTTTTTCTATATTTTGAACCGGTGCTCGGAATTGAAATCCGAGGACACCGATGAACTCGCAGCGCCGGTAATTACATAAGGGGACCTTTACCGCAGTTGCGTTTTATGCGGGTTGAAGGTTAATTTTTGGGGTTGAATCTTAAACTAAATAAAATTCTGTGGTACACAATTTTATTTTGTGAGTTGGTTATTTCCTCCCAAGTGTGGATATTTGTGAGGTGGGGCCCACACGAGCCCCAACCTTCATCTCCCCATAACTCCCCTCAACTCCCCATTAATACCCCTTATTTATTACTTTGAAAACTCCAAATATTCATTATGGTAGAGCCTTCCTACCTCCCTCATCCCATTAAATGTGCCAACCTATCAATTTAATATCGGCGTTAAATTAATTGGTACCGCTTTGGAATTAATATGAATTGCATGACGATTCTATTAATTGGGAGCCTCTTATTTCTTTTTTTGGAAAATAACTTTTGGGAAAAGACTCTGGGGAAATAAAGGAGAGGTGATCCTTCATCAATAAAGAACACCCCCGGTGAAGAACGCGAAGAACTTCTTCCAACGATGCATCTTCCTCGGATGCACCTCAACGTCAAGGAGCCTACGTCGCCTACAACAACGATTTCTCCTCCATCGTTGACAGAATGACACCGTTCTTCCATGATGCCCGACTACCGCGACGCTCGTCTTCCACGGATCGACGACGTACAACAACAACTTCGAGGTAGGGGGAATTTTTGTAATATCCATATATGTGTTTTATACTCTCGAACATGGCGTTTAATTGTTGGGTGATGATTTGAACCACTAACATGGTGGGTACGGACTAACGAATAAGTTCGGACCCACCGCTATTTTGTTCTTGATGCGCAGGGTGTTTGGCGACGATGAAACGGGACCGCAACGACGATTTGGGGCCTTCGCAGTGGAGTTCGGATCCCGAGATGATTGCAAGTGCAGACAGAAGCAAAAACGGACCACTGGAATGACTCCGGTGGCCCGCAGAAGACCGCGGCGGTGCCGGTGGCTAGAGGCGGCGGCGTCCCGGCGCGTCACCGGCAGGATCCCGCCGCGGTATCGGCCGCGGTGGTGAGCAGTGGATCCCGCGACCATGCAGGATCTAGGGAGACTAGCAGCACCATCCTAGCATCGTGTTCATGGAACTGGGGGCCATGCCCCCCGCTCGGCCAGCTGGCCGAGCCAGTACACCCCCCCGGCCGAGCCGGGGCGGGTCACGCGGACCGAGCCGCTCCGGGCGGGCCGGGCCATGCCCAGCCGGGCCAGACCGGACTCGGACCTGGGTCGGGTCGACCTGGTTTGGTCCGACCCAGGGTAGGTTGGGCCGGGTCGGACCGGGCCCAGACCCCCCACTTCGGACTATTTTTCGGTCTTTTGCCCATAACCTGAGCTAAAAACCTCCGATCGACACACATTCAGTTGAGTAGGAGTATTTGGATCAAGACAGTCATTTCAGTATATTATACTCGAGGTTTCGGCAAAGTTTGGGTATGTCTGGGTTGGTTTGAACCCAAAACCAACTGGGCCCTTGGAGCGGAAACACTTACAACTTAAGGACCAGACGTCCGATTGACTTGACGCCAACTACGTTGAATTACTTTTGATGGGATGGTTATTTTAGAATACTACACTTGAGGTTTTCATGTAAATGGAGTACAGTTAGGTTAGTTTTAGCTTAAAAGCCAACCGGGCCCTTGGAACGAAAAAGCCAATAACTCTCGGACCGGGCGTCCGATTGACGCACCGTCTGTCGCGTTGGGTTTATTTTGACGAGACGGAACTTTGGGATACATCAACTATAGAATTCGTGATAGTTGATGTATTGAACCCCTTGTCTTGAGGAGCGGACCCTCCTGAAATCGAGCGTGCTGTGTGCGGGAACCCTAGAGATGGCTGCGACTGCGACGACTACTGTGTCGGGATCCTCCATGGCTTCGATGACGATAACGACTGTACTTGGATCATCCATGGGTTCGGAAACGAGGATGACTATACTTGGATCCTATGTGGGTTCGGTAGTGAGGACGACTGTACTTGGATCCTCCGTGGGTTCGACACAGAGGACAAATGTACTTGGATCCTACGTGGGTTCGACAACGAAGGTTACTGTACTTAGAACCTCCATGGGTTCGGCAACGACGAATTCTGTACTTGGATCCTACGTGGGTTCAACAGAGGAGATGATTCAAAGGCTATATCTAATCATCTCCACCCCTCTTCACGAGTAGTATACCTGTGTGAGCTGAGTCTTGAATTTCAATCATTATCTTTGATGTGATTGACTATCTTTCCTGTGTAGACTGGGTTGTGCTTGAGCTCGAGAGTTGGAGCCGAACTGAGATTGAAAACCTAGGTATATGTATGGGCATATACCTAAGTAGGGTTGGTTGATTCTTCAGGATTGTTCCTTTCCTTTTTGGTTTATCCTTCGTAGATTCTGGGAGACCTTCGTGGGTCTCAGGGTCCCTACTGAGTATCGTATACTCACCCCTGCACGGACTATGCCCACACTACGTTGTGTTGGATGCAGACGACGGAAAACACTGATCGTGGAGGAGTCTTGTGGAGCTGGATGGTACCCGGAGGTGGACCACCTAGTGAGGCGTGCACGAAGTGGACGAACAGACCCGAGGTGCCGAGGAGACCATCTTTACCCACCCTTCAGGTGGGATTCTCGGAGGACAACTCGGTGGTTGCTGCTTTACTTTACTACTATTGTACTTTCCTTTTCAGTTGTACTGTACTCTCAGTTGGGTTTGTATACTGGCCTATTTACGTTTTTACTCAGTTTTACTTAGTGCTTACTTCACTTGCATACTCTATTGTGTTATTTACTTATATGAAAGGAAATTCCTTCCCTTTTAATCAGGATTTACGCCTTTGGTGCTAGTCGCCAGCCCCTAGCCTATAGAAGACGGGCTTGGGGTAGCCACAGGACGGGCCCTGAGGACGGGTTGTGACAAATTGGTATCAGAGGAGTCAGTTCTACCACAGAACTCAGGACTTTGATAATTTCTTTTCTGTGAAGCAATATTGTTTAGAGTATTGAGTGTGGTTATCAGTACAGGGAGTCTAGTGTTGGTGCGACGGCCGACGTATCCGTACACAAGGACCCTAACTTCTGATTTCTGACTCAGTGCATGAAAATATTGATTGCATGTGTGTTTCAGAAGTTTTCTTTGTGATTACTTTGTGTCAGCTCACCAGGTATACTGTATTAACCATGGCACACCTATTTCTTTTAAGGATGACCCCATGAAGGCAGACAGATAGGGTTCCTAGTTACGTGCGAGATGGCAGCCCATCGAGCGTTGAGGCCTCAGTTCAGGACCCCATTACAGTGGAGGCACCAGCGGTACCACTACCCGCTGAGCCATCGATGTTGCCAGCCCCAGCAGTAGAGAGTGCACACCGCCTGAGTGCATTGCACGAGTTTCATAGATAGAGGTCGCCCAGGTTCCGCAGAGATACGGACCCTCAGGCAGTTGTGGATTGACTAGAGGCTATCATTAGAGTCTTTAGATTGGTAGGGACACCAGCTGACCTCATGGTGATCCTTTCCGCGAGTCTACTGCACACATCGGAAGGTAGATGGTGGAGCCTGATTCTCTAGGTACACGATGAGGCATCTCTACTTTGGACAAACTTCTAGAGTCTCTTTCGGTCGGAGTTTGTTCTAGCCACCCTCCGTGCGGTGCGCATCCAGGAGTTACTTCATCTACGGCAGGGCAGTATGACAGTAGCTCAGTATTCAGCGAGATTTACCGACCTATCGCGCTACTCCAAAGACATGGTACGAGACCCATTCTTCTGGGCTCGGACCTTCGAGAAGGGACTGATGAATGAGATCAGGGCTTCGATAGTCTCCCTCAGTATTCTGATGCAGGAAGGAGTGCTGGAGAGATCCCTTCTTGTGGAGAGATTTCTTGCTGAGCCGACGCCAGCAGTGTGACCCACCTCAAGGTGACACGTAGTGGAGTCTTCTGAAGCTAGTAGTAGATAGATGTCGCAGTGTTCCAAGCGGACCAGGCCATCAGGTGGGAGATCCCAGGATTCTGGTTCAGATGTGCGGGGCACACGAAGCAGAGCCAGCCATACGAGGGGCAGGCAGTGCTATGCATGCGGCGGGCAGGGCCACATGGCTCGGAACTGCCTGACCCGACATGCAGATGAGCAACAGACAGTGGAGGGAACTCCTAGGCTGAGGCAGAGGTTCGACCGTGGCGGTCCATAGGGATCAGGCGGACGAGGCAGAGGAGCTGGCTGAGCAGCGGGTGGTGGACGACGTTTCGAGGCTCTACCACCACCACCCCAAGGAGGTCCATCCCGACCACAGGGAGATGGTGGACAGAGGCAGGCTCAACTCCAGGCAGTGGTGGCTTATGACCATGTTGCACTTGAGATGATTCGAGGTACTATCTGTGTCTACTCCACCCTTTCTGTAGTTCTTATAGACACAAATGCGAGTCATTCTTTTATTGCCGCTGCCCTTGTTCAGAGCTTAGAGATTTCGACGGAGTCGTTGGATTGATCCTTACAGCTAGAGACTCCTACGGGAGCAGACTCAATGATTACACACTGGTCTCGGCAGTGTGAGCTTACTCTAGGAGGTGAGAGCTTCTGCTGGGATCTTCTTGTAGTGGCGTCGAGGCCTTACGACGTCATCTTGGGTATGGACTAGTTATCTACAGTCCATGCACAGATCGACTGTATTAGGCACAAAGTGCGGTGTGTCCGCACGGATGGGACTAGGTTCACCTTCACCGGCGAGAAAGGAGCATTTGAAGAGCAGGATGGACTTACACAGAGGAGAGGCAAGCCGATCACACATCAGTTGGCTAGTCACATCCTAGGAGTGGTTGATGTGTGGAGACCGAGTTTTCCTATTGTGGTGGATCAGTATGCAGACGTTTTTCCTGATGATGTTCCGAGACTACCTCCTCGAAGAGAGGTGGACTTCTACATAGACCTGTATCCCAGGACAACACCGATATCTACTCCAGCATATCATATGGCTCCCGTTGAGCTTCGTGAGCTGCGAGTTCAACTGGAGGACTTGCAAGGGAAAGTATTTATCCGACCCAGTGTTTCACCCTGGGCATCTCCGATTTTGTTCGCCAAGAAAGCGGATGGGAGCTTGCGACTGTGTGTTATCTACCATCACCTGAACCAGGTGACCGTAAGGAATAAGTACCCACTTTCGAGGATTGATGACCTCTTTGATCAGTTCAAGGGAGCACGATGGTTCTCAAAGATAGATCTCAGGTCAGGATATCACCTGCTCAAAGTTCGAGATGAGGATATGCATAAGACGACCTTAAGGTGTCGGTATGGCCACTAAAAATTCTTGGTTATGCCCTTTGGCGTGACAAATGCTCCAGAAATGTTCATGTGTCTCATGAACAGGATCTTCCAGCCTTACCTCGATTAGTTTTTCTTAGTCTTCATTGAAGACATACTGATTTACTCGGCTACTGAGGAGGATCATGCCTACCACTTATAGGTTGTACTAGATACACTCCGAGAGCACTAAATTTATGGTAAGATCTCGAAGTGCCAATTCTGGATTCAAGAGGTTCACTTATTGGGACACGTCATCTCGGAGGTGGGAGTTAGAGTGGACCCAACGAAGATCGAGGTGGTACTTCTTTGGGAGCCACCCAGAAGCGTGATGGAGGTGCAAAGTTTCCTAGGTCTGGCTGGGTACTATCGGAGATTTGTTACAGACTTCTCTAGAGATGCAGCACCGCTTTCAGCTTTGACAAAGAAGGGGAAACCCTTCATGTGGTCAGATAGATGCCAGCAGATCTTCCAGGAGATGAGACAGATATTGACCAGTGCGCCCATCTTGAGGCTACCGGAGGAGGGCGTAGGGTACGTAGTTTACTGCGACACATCAGGGACCGGACTCAGGTGTGTCCTGATGCAGGAGTGAGCATTGATCTCTTACGGTTCATGGAAGTTGAGGCAGCCCGAGCAGAACTACGCTACCCATTACCTGGAGTTAGCAGCAGTGGTCTTCGCCCTGAAGATCTGGCGGCACTATATGATGGGCAAGCGCTTTACAGTCTACTCTAACCACCAGAGTCTCAGGTACATTTTCTCGTAGAAGGACCTGAACCTGAGATAGAAGCGATGGCTCGAGTTCCTCCAGGACTATGACTTTGAGATAGTCTATACTCATGGGAAGGGGAATGTAGTAGCTGATGCTCTCAACAGGAGATCAGGCATACAACTACTAGGGGGGGAAATGGAGTAGCTACCCGCGTTGCATAAATCCTTCGTGGATAGAGATAGGGCAACCTTTCTACAGTCTCTCACAGTCACTCCTCCACTACTTTAGTGGGTCAGAGAGGCACAACATGGGGAAGTTGACTGTGAGATGCGACGTGCTCAGATTTCCACAGGGCAGGCGTCTGATGGATTTTTTGAAGGTGGAGAGCACATCATCCTCTTCAGGGGATGTACCATGGTACCAGTTGAACTGTAAGAGTAAGTGCTGAGGGAGTTTCACACTTCCCCTCTAGTGGTACATCCTGGAGTGGCGAAGATGTACCATGACCTCAGACGATAGCACTGGTGGCCGGGTATGAAGAAGGCTGTAGCAGAGTTCGTTTCACGATGCCTCACTTTTCAGCAAGTAAAGGTGGAGCACCAGGTACCAGTAGGCTTGGTACAACCCTTAGAGGTTCCAGAGTGGAAGTGGGATGAGATATCCATAGATTTCGTGACAAGGCTTCCACGTAATTCCAGAGGACACGACTCCATATGGGTGATCATAGACCGACTCACCAAGTCGGCCCACTTCCTTCTGATCAGAGAGCAGGGCTCAGTAGAGAGCTTGGGATGCCTCTATGTTTATGAGATCATGTGACTTCATGGTGTGCCATAGTCTATCGTATCCAATCGAGATTCTCACTTTACTTCCCGGCTTTGGAAGGGGTTGCAGGAGGCATTTGGGATACAGCTACGCCTAAGCACCGCCTTTTATCCTCAGACTGATGGCCAGACTGAGAGGACTATTCAGACTCTTGAGGACATGCTCCGTGCAAGTGTCCTTGAATTTGGTCACACCTAGGAGGTTCACCTACCCTTGGTGGAGTTTTCGTACAATAACAACTACTACTCCACCATCAAGATGAAATCTTATGAGGAACTGTACGACCGACCATGCAGATCACCTTTGTGCTGGACTGACCCTAGGGAGTCAGCACTTGTAGGACCAAAGATGGTTCATGCTACGACGGAGAAGGTGCAGATCATCTAGGAGTGGATGAGTTCTGCACAGAGCAGACATAAGTCCTATGCTGATAGGAGACAGAGACCACTGGAGTTCGAGTATGGCGACCATGTTTTCTTATGAGTCTCACCTCGATGTGGATTATGGAGATTTGGCTGGGGCGATAAGTTATCTCCGTGCTTCATCGGGCCTTTCTAGGTCCTCAGCAGAGTAGGCGAGGTGGCTTACCGCCTGGCCCTTCCACCTCAGTTGCACTGGGTGCATGATGTCTTCCACGTATCTCATCTGAGGAGATACATTCATGACCTGACCCACATCATTGATCATGGGGAGCTGGACATTGATGATGGGGCTACATTCACGGAGGTCCCGATGGAGATCGAGGATCGACAGGAGCGGGTCCTACGTGGACGGTCGATTCCTCTGGTGCGCATTCGTTTGTAGCACGGGAACCTCCAGGAGAGCACATGGGAGAAGGAGGCTCAGATGCGTGCTCAATACCCGAATTTGTTTCCCTAGTTTATGTTGTAGCTTTACAGGGACGTAAAGCCCTGAGTTGGGAGTAATGTAAAGACCGGGAAATTTCAAGTAATTTTTTTTATTAAATACTTTGGAATTTTAAGAGTCCGTGGCTTCTAATGGCACTTGATTTCGAGGCCCGGTGTGCCCAGAATCAATTTTTGAAGTTTAGATCGGGTACTTTCAGTAAACAAATGAGCGGGTTTTTCTATCTTTTGAACCGGTGCTCAGAATTGAAATCTGAGGGCAACGATGAACTCGCAACGCCAATAATTTCTTAAGGGGACCTTTATCACAGTTGCATTTTATGCGGGTTGAAGGTTAATTTTTGAGGTTGAATCTTAAACTAAATAAAAATGTGTGGTACATAATTTTATTTTGTGAGTTGGTTATTTCCTCCCAAGTGTGGATATTTATGATGTGGGGACCACACTAGCCCCAACCTTCATCTCCCCATAACTCCCCTCAACTCCCCATTAATACCCATTATTTATTACTTTGACAACTCCACATATTCATTATGGTGGAGCCTTCCTACCTCCCTCATCCCATTAAATGTGCCAACCTATCAATTTAATATCAGCGTTAAATTAATTGGCACCGCTTTGGAATTGATATGAATTGCATGAAAATTATATTAATTGGGAGCCTATTATTTCTTTTTTTTGGCAAATCACTTTTGGGAAAAGACTCTAGGGAATTAAAGGAGAGGTGATCCTTTATCGACGAAGAACATTGTTCTTCAACGAAGAACAACCCCGACAAAGAACGCGAAGAACTTCTTCCAACGACACATCTTCCTCGGACACACCTTGACGTCAAGGAGCCTATGTTTCCTACGGCAACGACCCTTCCTCCATCGTTGACGGAATGGCACCGTTATTCTGCGATGCCCGTCTACCGCGATGCTCGTCTTCCACGGATCGATGACGTACGACAACAACTTCGAGGTAGGGGGAATTTTTGTAATCTCCATATATGTGTTTTATACTCTCGAACATGGCGTTAAATTGTTGGGTGATGATTTGAATCACTAACGCGATGGGTACGGACTAACAAACAAGTCCGGACCCACTGGTATTTTGTTCTTGATGCGTGGGGTGTTTGGCGACGACGAAACGGGACCACAAAGGAGATTTGGGGCCTTCGCAGTGGAGTTTGAATCCCGAGACGATCGCAGGCACAGATGGAAGCAAAAATGGACCACCAGAATGGCTCTGGTGGCCCACAGAAGACCGCGGTGGTGCCTCGGCGCGCCGCCGGCAGGAGCCCGCCACCGCACTGGCCGCGAAAGCGATCAGAATATCCCGCGACTGCGCGGGATCCGGGGAGACCAGCGGCGCCATCCTGGCCCTGCGTTCACGGAACTGGGGGCCACGCCCCCCACTCGGCCAGCTGGCCGAGCCAGCAAACCCCACCGGCCGGGCCGGGGCGGGTCACGCAGACCAGGCCACACTGGTCGGACCGGGCCACACCGGTTGGGCCAGGCCGGGTCACACTGGTCAGGCCGGACCCGAGTTGGGTTGACCCGGTGCGGGCCGACCCAGGGTGGGTTGGGCCGGGTCGGACCGGGCCCAGACCCCCCAACTTCGGACCGTTTTTCGGTCTTTTGCCCATAACTTGAGCTACGGACCTCAGATCGATGCACCGTCAGTTGCCTAGGAATCCTTGGATCGAGATGGTCGTTTATGTATATTACACTTGAGGTTTCAGTGAAGTTTGGGTATGGCCGGGTTGGTTCGAACCCAAAACCAACCGGGCCCTTGGAGCGGAAACACTTATAACTTAAGGACCGGACGTCTGATTGACGTGCCATCAACTACATTGAATTACTTTTGATGGTATAGTTCTTTTGGAATAATCCACTTGAGGTTTGGACACTACTGGAGTACGGTCGAGTTGGTTTTATCTTAAAAACCAATGGGGCCCCTGGAACAGAAAAGCCAATAACTCTCGGACCGGGCATCCGATTGACGCACCGTCTATTGCATTGGGTTTATTTTGATGAGACAGAACTTCGGGATACATCAAATCTGGACTTCGTGATAGTTGATGTACCAAACCCCTTGGCTCGAGGAGCGGACCCTCCCAGAATCGAGCATGTTGTTTGTGGGAACCCTAGAGCTGGCTGCGACTGCGACGACTACCGTGCTGGGATCCTCCATGGGTTCAACGATGATGAAGATTATACTTGGATCCTCCATGGGTTCAACAATGAGGAAGACTGTACTTGGATCCTACGTGGGTTCGTAAGAGAGGATGAATGTACTTGGATCCTCCGTGGGTTTGACAGCGAGGACGACTGTACTTGGATCCTCCGTGGGTTCGGTAGCGAGGACGACTGTACTTGGATCCTACGTGGGTTCAACAGTGATGGTTAATGTACTTGGATCCTCCGTGGGTTCGGCAGGGAAGAATTCTATACTTGGATCCTACATGGGTTCGACAGAGGAGATGATTCAGAGGCTACATCTAATCATCTCCACCCCTCTTCGTGAGTAGTATACCTGTGTGAGATGAGTCTTGATTTTCAATCATTATCTTTGATGTGATTGACTATCTTTTCTATGTGGACTGGGTTGTGCTTGGGCTCAAGAGTTGGTGCCGAACTGAGATTGATAACATAGGTATATGTACGGGCATATACCTAAGTAGGGTTGGTTGATTCTTTGGGATTGTTCCTTTCCTTTGTGGTTTATCCTTCGTAGATTCTGGGAGACCTTCGTGGGTCCCGGGGTCTCTACTGAGTATCGTATACTCACCCCTGCACGGGCTATGCCCACACTACGTTGTGTAGGATGCAGACGACGGACAACACTGATCGTGGAGGAGTCTTGTGGAGCTGGACAATACCTGGATGTGGACCACCTAGTGAGGCGTGCACAGAGCGGACGGACGGACCCGAGGTGCCGAGGAGAGCATCTGTACCCACCCTTCAGGTGGGATTCCCGGAGGACGACTCGGTGGTTGCTGCTTTAATTTACTGCTGTTGTACTTTCCTTTTCAGTTGTACTATACTCTTAGTTGGGTTTGTATACTGGCCCATTTACTTTTGTACTCAGTTTTACTTAGTGCTTACTTCACTTACGTACTCTGTTGTGTTGTTTACTTATATGAAAGGCAATGCATTCCCTTTTTATCGGGATTTACGCCTTTGGAGCTAGTCGCCAACCCCCGGCCTATGGAAGGCGGGCTTGGGGTAGTCACGACATGGGCCCCGAGGACGGGTCGTGACAATAGCCAACATACTATGTGCCCCATTATAGAATTTTATTTGATCATAGAACTAAAATTTAAGAGATATCATCATAGCATCTCTAGGTTCTTATCATAGTAGAGAGCTGTTATGGCCTATTTTAATGAAACTAACACTCTAATACATTATCACATTAATGCTATACAGAAGAAAAATCAATATGTGATAAGATATCTATATTAATATTCACTTATTGAATATACATGAAACCTAAAGTAAAAAAGCAGTTGGTTCTAGGGAACAAACTCCAACAGATTATCCCTTGTACTAGATCCAACTACCAATGACTAGTTAGTTCTCACATGTTGAACATGCTTCTACTGAGTATAGCTACAGATGATTGGCCTATCACATTTCTATGACTATGGTTGGTAAATCCACATGTCTATGGAAAATATGATTACTACAACATTACTACCTTGAGAAAATCCCTAAAGTAGTGATAAACCAAGTATCCACATTTTATTCCCATGTCAAAGTTTTGACAACCTCACTAAGTCCATAATCAAAACTTATCATAATAATGATAAAACTATTTCTATTTATATAAACAAAAAACAGAACACAATGTTTCTAAACCACTCCTTAAAATAGATCAGAGGCTGTAATGAACTAAGATATTGTAGATTTGGAAACCACTGACTATAACACTATGGGCAAAAGAGTTATTTGCGATGGGGAATGGTCCTGTCACAAATAGCCTATCAGGAGGAACTATTTGCGATGAGACCCTATTCCCGTTGAAAATAACTAATTATTTTCCACGGGATTAGGTATCCCATCATAAATACCATTCGGTGGTTTTTAGCATTTGTGACGACCCCCGCCGCAAATACCTTTGGGGGGGGGGGTTAGCATTTGCGATGAGACTCGTCGTAAATAACTTTTTAACTGCCGCCTCTAATTAATAGGGGGTTAGCATTTGTGACGGGTCCCGTCGCAAATAATCTAACCTATATATACCCACATCCATTTTTCCAATTTCACAACTCTCTCAATTACTCTACCTCTCTACTCTCATATTTGTCTCTTACATTTTTTCAAAGTTTGAAATTTTACATCAGAGCAATTTTCAAGCCTTGCATCGTATGAAAGATTATGTTTTATGGTATTTATCTATTACTTTTATTTTTTAGTTAATTCATTTTATTTTATATTAGTTATAATTATTGTTAATTAGTGACATTTAAATTAAATTGAATTAGATAGTTTTATTTTGCATTTTTTTACAAATTTGTTGTTTCATTAAGATTTAATTTTTTTATTTAAAAATAAATAGTATTAATTTGTAATAATTTGGTTCAACTATCATTAATTAATAGTAATTCGTGTAATTAGTATTAATTATTACTAATTAGTAGTAATTAGTATTAATTATTATCAATTAGTATTAATTAGTGTTAATTAGAAATAATTAGTAATAAATAGCAATAAATTGTAATAATTAACGGTAATTAGGAATAATTAGCGGTAATTAGAAATAATTAGTGGTAATTAGTAATAATTATGATAATAATTAGCAGTAATTTTTAATAAATACTATTAAATATTTATAAATAGTAATAAATACACATTATTAGTAATAATTAGTAATAATTAGTAATAATTAGTAATAATTAGTAATAGTTAATAATAATTAGCGGTAATTAGCGGGGATTAATAATAATTAATGGTAATTTTTAATAATTAGCGGTAATCAGCAAAAATTAGAAACAGTTAGTAATAAATAGGAATAAAAAGTAATAAATAGTAATAAATAGTAATAAATAGCAATAATTAGTAATAAATAGTAACAAATAGTAATAAATAGTAATAAATAGTAATAAATAACACCAATTAGTAATGATTAATAATAATTAGTAGTAAATAGTAATAATTAGCATAAACAATAATAATTAGCGGTAAATAGTAATAATTAATAATAAATAATAATAATTAGTAATAATTAGCAATAATTAGCAGTAATTAGTAGTAATTCGTAATAATTTGTAACGATAAGTAATAATTAACGATAATTAACAATAATTAGCGGTAATTAGTAATAATTAGAGGTAATTAGCAATAATTAGCGGTAATTAGTAATAATTAGCGGTAATTAGTAATAATTAGCAGTAATTAGTAATAAGTAGCAATAAATAGTAATAAATAGAAATAATTAGCAATAAATATTAATAAATATTAATAAATAGTAATAATTTGTAATAATTTGTAATAATTAGTAATAATTAGTAATAATTAGCAATAATTAGTAATAATTAATAATAATTAGTGGTAATTAGTAATAATTAGCGGTAATTAGTAATAATTAGCGATAATTAGTAATAATTAGTGGTAATTAGTAATAAATAGTAATAAATAGTTATAATTAATAATAAATAGTAATAAATAGTAACAATTAGCGGTAAATAGAAATAATTAGCGGTAAATAATAATAATTAGTAGTAAATAGTAATAATTAGCAGTAAATAGTAATAATTAGGGTAAATAGTAATAATTAGTAATAAATAGTAATAATTAGCAGTAATTAGTAATAATTAGTAATAATTAGCTGTAATTAGTAATAATTTGTGGTAATTAGTAATAATTATCGATAATTATTGGTAATTAGCGGTAATTAGTAATAATTAACGGTAATTAGTAATAAATAAAAGCAAATAGATTTAAATAGCGGTAAATAGTAATAATTAGTAATAAATATTAATAAATAGAGATAAATATTAATAAATAGTAACAAATAGTAATAAATAGTAATAATTAGTAAAAAATATTAAAAAATATTAAAAAATATTAAAAAATATTAAAAAATATTAAAAAATATTAATAAATAGTAATAAATAGTAATAATTAGTAATGAATATTAATAATTAGTAATAAATATTAATAAATAGTAATATATGCTAATAATTAGTAATAAATATTATTGATTAGTAATAAATAGTAATAAATAGTAATAAATAGTAATAATTAGTGGTAATTAGTAATAATTTGCAGTAATTTGTAATAATTAGTGGTAATTAGTAATAAATAATAGTGAATAATAATAAATAGTGGTAAATAGTAATAAATAGTAATAAATAGTAGTAAATATGAATACATATGAATAAATATGAATAAATATGAATAAATATGAATAAATATGAATAAATAGTAATAAATAGTAATAAATAGTAATAAATAGTAATAAATAGTAATAATTAGTAATAATTTGTAATAATTAGTGATAACTAGTAATAATTAGTAATAATTTTCAATAAATAGTGGCAATTAGCGGTAATTAGTAATAATTAGTGGTAATTAGTAATGATTAATGGTAATTAGTAATAATTAGCAGTAATTAGTAATAAATAGCAGTAACTGGTGATAATTAGTAATAATTAGCAATAAATAGCAGCAATTAATAATAATTAGTAATAATTAGTAATAAATAGCTATAACTAGTAATAAATAACGGTAATTGCTAATAAATAGCGGTAATTAGTGGTAAATAGTAATAAATAGCGGTAATTAGTAATAAATAACTGCAATTAGTAATAAATAGCGGTAATTAGTAATAAATAACTGTAATTAGTAATAAATAGCAATAATTATTAATAATTAGGAATAAATAACCATAATTAGTAATAAATAGTGGTAATTAGTAATAATTAGTAATAATTAGTAATAAATTGTAATAATTAGTAATAAATTGTAATAATTAGTAATAAATTATAATAATTAGTAATAATTTGTAATAATTAGTAATAAATTGTAATAATAGTAATAATTAGTAATAATTAATAATAATTTGTAATAGTTAGTAATAATTAGTAATAATTAGTGGTGATCAGCAGTAATTACCGGTGATTAGAGGTAATTAGAAATAATTAACAGTAATTAGAAATAATTAGAAATAATTAGCTATAATTAGTAATAATTAGGAATAATTAGAAATATTTAGGAACAATTACTAATAATTAGGAATACTTAGGAATAATTAAGATTTTTTTCTTTTTTTGGATCATGTTTTTCTTATATTAAATCAATCCTAAAAACTAATTATTTTATATTTTTTAGAGAAATATGGAATAAGTAGACAATAATCATTATTAGATTATCACACTTGGATAAATCAGTGTAGGAATCCAAATGGTTCTGGTATAAATCTTGTATATATTGAGGGTGTTGAAACTTTCTTACCATTTTCACCATCAAAACTAGAATTTATTTTAGAAGGGACAATTAAGTGTCCATGTAAAAGATGTGGTCTTAGGACATTTGACACATTTGACAACATTGGGGTTCATCTATTGTGTTTTGGTTTTCAATCAGATTATATTTTTTGGTATCAACATGCTAAACACAATTCTAGTGTAGATACTAATAATTTGGTTCTAGATCCATCAAATTTTTAAAATTTAGTACATGATGTGGTAGGTTCATATTTTCAACAAAATGAAACTCAGGATAATATTGATTTAACTCCAGAGTTGTAACCATCTCAATTTTATGAGTTGTTGAGGTCCACTGATGATGCCTTATATCCTGGTTGAAAGATAAAGAAATTTGAAGTGGTTCAAAAATTTATGGCTATTAAATCAGGTAATGGAATGTCAAATAACTATTTTTATCAGTTATTATCTTTGGTTAATACACTGTTACCTAAAGGAAATGTATTTCCTAAAAATTTATATGAGAGCAAGAGGCTGGTTTGTAATGTGGGTCTTGGTTATCAGAAGATCATGCATGTTCAAATGATTGCATCTTATATTATAGTGAAAATTAGTCATTGGATAGTTTTCCTACATGTGGACAATCGAGGTATGAAGAGGCTCAACTAGGGAATTATGGATTGAAACCTGTAAAGCAGTTGAGTTATTTCCTACTTACACTTAGATTGAAACATTTATTTATGTCTTAGAACATGATTTCATTGATATGATGACACAAAACCAATATTTCAACTGATAAAATCTTAAATTGTCTCTATGATGGTGATTTATGTAAACATTTTCACCAAATGCATCCATATTTTATTTCAGAATCCTGAAACATTCAATTGGGTCTTTCTACTGATGGTTTCTCTCCATTTGGTTATTATGGTATTCAATATTCTTTTTGACCTATCTTTATAACTCTGTACAATTTACCTTATTTAATGTTGATGAAGGATCCATATATCTTTTTGGCCTAATTAATTCTAGGATATCTGAAAAATAATATTGATATTTATTTGAATCCATTGATTGAGAAGTTAAATTTATTGTGGAGTAATGGTGTCAATACATATGATGTTGTTGTGAAACAAAATTTCATACTGAAAGATGCATTGATGTGGGTAATTAGTGACTTCCAGGCATATAACCTGTTATCTGGTTAGAGTACACATGGTTCAAAATCATGTTTGTACTGTATGAGAGACAACAAAGCATTTATGCTTATCAATGGAAGAAAACCTTATTTTTTCAACCATCATCACAGATTCCTTCTAACCGATCATCCTTTTTGGAAGAAAAGATATCTTTTCAGAAAAGGCATAATTGAAAGATATGGAACTCCAAAGATTATATTAGGTATAGAGTTAAAATAATTTGTATATTCATTACCTACCATTACATTTGGACCAATAATAAACTAATAGAAAATTGATGGTTTTGGGAAAGAACACAATTGGATAAAATTGATCATTTTATGGGATCTTCTATATTGGTCTAATTTGTTGGTCCGTCACATGTTGAATATCATGCATATTGATAAGAACTATTTTTATAATGTATTTTATATATTTTTGTATGCACCAGATAAGACCAAAGATACTATAAATGTACGATTAGATCTTTCCCAAATTTGTAGGAGACTATAACTTGAACTGTTTGAAAATGTCAAATCACAGAAGTTAATGAAGACAAAATAATCTTATATAATTTCCAAAGAAAATTGATTATTACTTTGTTAGTGGATTGAATATTTGAGACTTATAAATGTTTATGTTTCTAATTTGGCTAGATGTGTCAAAAATGGCCATATTACCGGATTAAAAAGCCAGGATTGTCATGTTATAATAGAAAGAATTATACCTATTGGATTAAGAGGTTTTTTGAATTCAATGATTTGGGATGCACTAACAGACATATCATATTTTTTAGGAGACATTTTTATGGAGATAAAAGACTATGATTCACTAAGAAGATTGCAATAAGATGTTTTAATTTTATGTAAACTAGAAAAAATATTCTCACTAGATTTCTTTGACTCAATAGAACATTTGATATTATATTTTCCACATGAAGAAAAATATGAAGTTTCAATAAAAATTTTATGGATGTACCCATTCAAGATATGTATACAGAAATTGAATAAAAAATTACACAACAAATAATCAGTTGAAGGATCAATTACAAAAGCTTATTTGTAAGAGGAAATTTATTTTTTATTCTCTCATTATTTTCAATATGAATATCCCTCAAAATAAAACTGCATGGGATATAACAAGGGAAATGTTGAAAATGAAATGAGAAATCAATTATCAGTTTTTAATCACCCCAAACTTGGCTTTTGTGGAGTTTATGAATGATATCTTTCAGATGATGAACATCACAGAGCTCATACATATGTTCTGCTCATCTGTGAAGAAATGACACCATTTTTACTATGAGTGATCCTATCACTTATTCTATAATCATTTTTATAGTAAATTAATATTATTTTATATATATTTTATATGATAATCATATTAAGAAACAATTTCCATAAATTACAGCAACTTCACTTGAAGAACGTTGTAAAATAATTTTTCCTACTGGTTTCGAAAATTGGTAAAATAAATTATTTATGGTTTAACATATAAAATCAATTTATTACTTGTTATATTGATAATTGTTTTAAAAATTTTCAGGTATCTCAACATGCTGGCAAAATTGATAATCGATTGTGTTTATTGAGTAACCCACCATCTAAAATAGTTAAATATTATAATGCATATGTGGTGAATTGTTTTCAATTTTATACACATGCATATAGGGAATACAAAAAAAAATTAATAATGGTGTTTTCTTAAGAGGATATCATCATAGAGAAATTAAAGTTGACTTTTATGGCATGATGGAATAAATAGTTTAACTATGTTATCTGGGATAGAATTGCATAATGATATTTAAATGTTAGTGGTTGGATACTGAGAGAGGCTTGCATGTTCATCCAAGATATAGAATCATTGATATTAAATATAAAATCATTCTTGCAGTAAATGAACCATTTTTATTGGATCATTAGGCATATCGAATCTATTATACAAATTACTATGCTACTTTAAAATAGTTGGGTGATTGGTGGAGAATATTAAAAATGAAATCTCAGAGAAATCAGTTTATTCAAAGTGAATATGGTTCCACTGAAGTGAAAGGAATTGATTTTTTTCAAGAGAATACTCCATATCTATCTTTTCCACAAAGATACATAAATATAGATGATGACACCCCACAGTAATGGGTCAATGGTAATGATGATGTTATTGATGTAACAAATGAATTTGAAATGAAAAGAGATGATGAAACTAAAACTTCTAATGAAATTGATGATACTGAGGAGGAATATGAAGATATTGACACAGTCATATATGAATATGAGGACAAAGCTGAAGATTGACATAGTAAAATGCTGGTTATAATCATATATAATATATATCTATATATAATAGTTGTTTTAACCTTTTTTTTAACAACAATCATTTCAATTTTCATATGGATTCATATTTATTTCGTGTGTTGGAGGGGGCTGATCTACCTAATGAAAAGCATGATGTTGGATCATATGACCCTCAGAATACTAACGGTTCAGTGATGAATCGAAGAGGTCATGGTCTTGAAAGATTGATGATTCCTAACCCTATCCCCAAGCAATGTCCACATCTTGGCTTCAATACACGCATGCATAGGTATATTTACTTGTGTATTTTAGTTAGTTTTCATTAATTATAATTTATTTATTTATATTCTATTTTTTGATTATTTATTATTTTTTCACATCTTTTTTCATATAGTTATTAGAAAGGGGAGTTCTATATTGTGAAATTATTTTTCTAGAGCATGAGTCACATGAGATCAGATTCCCATTGATGTTCAGCACCGCATGTTCAATCATTGGATGGTATGTAAATAAATAATATTTTTTTTGAAATTTATTTAATTAATAACTTTATATTATTAATTTTTTTGTAGGTTTTATGGTATCCCATTGATGAGAGAATGTATGACTCTATCGGGAAGGCATGGGAGAACTGTATGCATGATCATTGTCATCAATTTTTACACAATTTGAGGACAAAAATGAGGAAATCAAGAGTCATAGAGTTTGATCAGTCTTGTTGCGCCCACTAACATGATTACATTTTATCTTAGGTTTGGGATGGATTATGTTCACACTAGATGGGTAGTCATTTTAAAAGGATATCATTAGTACGTTGACAAAATTTGGGGAGATAGGAGGTGACACATCAAGTTGGTAGTCGTACATTTAGTATGCATAGGGAATATATGGTAAGTGATTTTTTTAATTAATTTATATAACTTTAAATGTAAAATTTTTATTTTATATTCATATAGGTGGTCTAACATCCCGATATTATAAAGTTCAACATTTATAGGAGGATGTATAGTGATCCTATCACTGGAGAGATTATAGGTGATCACCAGCATCAGACTCTGGTCAGTATAATTTTTTTTTGAGTTTTAAAATTAAATGAAAATAATATTTTAACTATTTTAATTTTAAAATTAAATTGAAGGAGTTATATGATGACATAAAGTCTCAGACACAAATTGAGAGTCAGGTCGAGACTGATGATCAGACCAGTGCATCAATATTTGATGAGGTAGTATGGATGCAGGTGACCCAGTATGCCTTCAAGAAAGACTGAGTTGTTGGTATGAGATCTCGATTGATGCCTGAGAGTTATTATGGTACCACTGCGATGTCGGAATGAAAATCCAGAGGATAACATGGAGAGTCTCCATTCCCATGTCATAATAATGATAAAACTATTTCTATTTATATAAACTAAAACCAGAACAAGATGTTTCTAAACCAATTTTCAAGCTAGATCAAAAGCTTCAACAAACTTGGATATTGTATATTTGGAAACCGATTGCTATAATAATTTTTTCTACATATTATCGTAGCCTATTTTATGATACTGGAAAAAATTTAACTAAATGATAATAACTGTTCAATTCCATTGATAACTAGTATTCCCACTTCCCCAAAAACTAAGAACTCATCCAGTTCTACTTTTCAAATTACCATCAGATTGTTCTAATTGCAAGCTGATAAAATTATGTTGGATCTATTTGATATTTTAATATTATGCATAATGTATCAGTACTATCAAATTTCAATATATATAATGGAATATGAGATAAATTCTTATCACTTAGGCTTGGGAAATTATTTTAATCTCAATAATCTATTTCTATCTCCATGAATGTTCTACTAGAATGATTATATGCTATAAATAATTTGGTTTTGAATTGTTTTAACTTCTATTTTTAAATAATTTGTTAATATATTCACTATGAATAGATTTAGATTACCCATGGATCTATTTTATAGATCTTTTCCCCTAGAACATGATTGATACTTTTAGTCATACTTTGAGAAATTTCATTCCTTAGTCTTAACAAATTAGTAGGACACAAAATTTATTTTCCATATGTTATCAATATATATATTTTGAAAAATTATTTTGCTCCCACTAACCTATTAGAGACACATGTCACTCATTCGTTCCAAATGAATATTCTATGATCACTACGCATGATTTATTCATAAATCAGTTTATGTAATTTGTATATATTATTGGAATTTATTGATGTCATTGGCCCTTTCTAGTTATTACTTGAATACATATAGCATTGGGCCTATGTTTTGACATTTCATATAGACATCTTTCATAAGGATTCCTCCAAAAGATGTGGCTTTTACAACCAATATCCCAATATGATGATCATAAAAATATGCTTTGATAAGAAAAATTCAAAAGGATTTTAGTCATGATGAATGGTGTATAGTCTTTATCATAAATTAAAACTTTCAATAATCAATCATGATTTATTATCACTAACTTATACCATCCATGTCAAGTTTTTATTGAATACTCACCAACAATATCAAGTCTTAGAAACATTCAAAATACGGATTCCTAGAATGTTGATACATGGAGTCCATTATTTGAATTTATACATATTTTCAACCTTATCACATTTTTATTATAACCTTATTTATAGGAATATTTATTCTAAAATAATAATATATGTATCACCCTTCATAATGAACATAAACCACCATTTTTGGTTTTGAATTCCTATGCAGCATGTGTATCTATAACTAATTCTCCCACTAAGCTCAGTGAGTCCATTATTCTTATGCTAACTTTATGTGCATCCAACACCTTAACCCATAGAATTTAAGTCTACTTACACTATATTTAAAGATATATACTTACATTATGGAAACATATTCAGTCTTGAATAGATGTTAATATTCTCAGTGGAAATAGGATTATTAACTAAGATGCACCTTAGTTTTTGATGCTTGTTTGCAGCTAAAGCCATATTTTAACAAACGGTTTTCAAAAAACATTTATGGTAGTTTCCTAATAGATTCTTATCATATCAAAATTTACATGATATCCATTAGAAAATATAGTTGGAATATGATTAGTTGTTGCAATTCTATTTTCAAAACATATATTGGATGAAATAATGGAAGATTTGAAATATATACAATACTTATCATTGATATTGCTTTACTACCATCATGAAACTGATTCATTTAAAGAAATGTGAGTTTGGGATTACCTTTAATCCATATGTACGATCAATGAATACTTTGATAAGATGTTCTCTGAAAAACTAGATCGATGATTCCTTAATCTTTACCAAGTACACTCATTTACTTCAATGAGTATTTTTAAAATTTCTCAAAGGAATATCATGAAGTATGTGAAGTTATCTATAACATTATAATAGTTCATGTGGCTATATTGAACTAACTCTAAAATATTTGTGACATAACTTTATTTATAAAGGTTTCTTTATCTAAAAAAATATAAGTAGTTTGTTTATATACCCAGTATCTTAACTCAGTTGAGACTAAAAATTTTTATGGGTATTAATAAGTCAACTACCTTTAGTTTTATTTGAAAAATAATTATCCTTCCATAATTGTATAAGAGTCTTATATTTTATATTCATCATTCATTATGATGGATATCTGTGATTCAAGAGATATTAAACCAATAGTTTAGTATTGAAGTACCATAAAAACATTTATTCCAAATAATTAATATAGTCTTATTGTGTCTAACTAGACACTAAGATACCAATTTTAGTAACACTATTTACAAATAGGAATCAATCCATTTTGGAAATTAGAAGTAGTGAGCTCCCCTTGCATGACATATAAATATTATCTTTTAGATCCTTTTAAGTTTACTCTATAACCTTTCTATTATTGTTCATTTACTATATTAAAATACATGTATGTTGTAAGAATATTTTATTTAATACATATTTGGTGAATAGAAACTTGATGAATATACCTAAATTGGATACAATTTTTTGCTTCTCCAATTCATTATAATTTCTTTTCCTATGTCCAAGATTTCCACATAAGAAGAAAATGGCCTCCTATTCATTCTTCTACCCTTGAATCCTTTATCTCTTAAAGGAAACTATAAAGGATATTTTGGATTTATATTAACCATGGGATCTTCAACCTTTTATTTCAAAATTTTCACCATAATGGGTGAGAAACATGTATCAACCAGTCCTTATACACTTGGTGAAGTATAGAAAAAACTTTCCTGAGCGACTTATCCATTTATTTTATCCGATCTTGGACAAATAAGGATAAACTTAGGGGTAAGGAAAAAAAATATTATTAATAGATAATTTATTATCTAAGTAGAATCCTAATTTCACCAACTAATCAAAATACCCTAGAATTTTGAAATCATTATTAATAGCTATATCAACTTCTTCCAGTTTAGATTGAGATAGTGAATTTACAATTTTATTTATTTCAATATTTTCCCTCTCTTTCTCAAGAAACAATTGAGATATTATGGTGTAAACATCCATATCCTTATGTTTTATGATCAAATATCTGGACATAATTGACAATATAGTACAATGGAAATAAGAATCATCATCCAAATATCTTTGGTATGCATCCTTATCATCTTCACACACCTGCTGGGGTGGAAGAACATGAATAGGGAATTCTAGCACATAGTATAATTTTTTTAATAATAATTCATCACATAAATGATTATACCATGTATAGAAATTTATATTTGTAATGAAATACCCTAAGTTAAGGAATGATCACAATGGTTTCATGTTTTTTCTTTCCATTTTCTATAATAATTAAAACAGATGATTATTACTTTAATTGATTACAAATTATGTGATACATTGTAACAATATTAATTTTATTAAGTCTCCCACTATTTTATCAAGTCCCAGAATCCCTCACCATTGGACTTAGAATGTATAATTTTCAATAAATTATATTGGAAAAGATCCATATTCCCCTTTGAATAACCCCAATGAGGGTTGGTCAATCTACTTAAAGGTATTTAGGTAGGTGGTTATTTTACAACCACGGGCTTCAAGATCCTTGATCCGTTGAGTGGACTTCCCAATACTAAAATCCTAAATTGTATTTCCTCAACAATTGCCTCCAAGTTACATCAAGTCTAGAGAGGGATACTTATCTTTATGTAAGATGGTTAAGTAAACCCATAACCTTTATAAGAACTCCAAAATAAAAGTAAGTGTACCAATGAGGGTTGGTTAAACACTTAAGTTCTATGTAATTCATTCCTAATCATGTAATGGAAGGCTAAGTCTAACTTAATATTAAGTTGAGGGATTTTATTTATTATGCATAATTTTTTTCTTATTTTATCTTTTATATGATTTATTAATATTAAGTGGATTTTTCATAAGTGATTAACCATGTTTTGATAAAATATTTATGTATAATCCATTTATTTATATTTTATATTTTCACATTAGTTTATTTATTTATTTGATTGTAGTCTTGCATCCATAAAATAAATAATGGATAAGAAAAAAATAATTAAATAAATAAATGTTACAATCACGAGCTTATATAATAGTTTATTTATTGAGTGGACAATAAATAAACCTATGTATTAAGGGAAAAAATCATTGTGGTGGTCTTGGCATGCATTAAAATGTTCCACCCATCCAGCTTTGTATCACCTTGGTTGTTATCATCTTGGTTTCATCTTGAACTGCCACCATACATCTTGGGATACTCTTTTTATTACATATATTTATAACTCACATGCAGGTGAGGGGAACCAAAGGATTGGTTAAGGGGAATTATATAAATAACATTGAACATGTTGGTACTACATAATAAAGTATGGGGATATGAATCATAGACCATCATATTTAATAATTAATAATTAATAATTAATCATTTCAAAACCATGTAATAAATTAAATTAAATAATGACAACACATACACAAGTCTTGGTAAAGCTCATGATCATTCATACACATGAAACAGTTACGCAAAAGTACCATGACTAACATTAATTTCCATTCAGTATTTATTATTAATATGAATGCACTTGCATTAATTAATTAATTAATTCCCTTTTATCTTAATGACCATCCAAATTATCTTAAAGATACCCATCATAAATTTGTTCACAACAAATAAACTATAAAACCAATAATTACAATAAATTAATTAATAATTTTTAATTCTTTAAAACCTTTATTAAATCTTCAAACACATCAAGTTCCAATCAATGTAATAAGGTTTTAATAATGAAATTATTAATTTAATGTAATTTAATAATGTACTTATTGGGAGACTACACAACATGTACTTATGAGATACACACCATGTACCTCGATTGACATATACTTGGGATAAATTCTAGGGGATTTGGTGTGTGAATCTTATGGAATACATTATGTGTACTAGCCAGATACATGTCATGTATCTCACTTACTATGTGTATGTGTAACCCACAAAAGGAATCAGTGTGTTCTTCGGGTGCAGGGACACAAAAATATACTACAGCTACACACCATGCGTTCCTTTAGCTGTGTGTCCACTTAACCCACCAAAGTACTAAGCATATTATTCAAAAACATGAATACGAAATGCATACTCTAGCTACATTCCATGCATTCTATTAGCTGCATGTCTACTTGACTTGCCGAATGAATCAGTGTGTACTTAGGATGTGGGAATTACTGAACTAAATTCCATGTACACTGGCTATACATCATGTATTTCATTAATGTTTCCGGATGTCAGTCTCATGCAGGGTTTGACCATGTATTTTACCACACAATTTTCATGAATTTCATTATTAAACTATGTAGACTAAACAATATGTACGCCAGATACATGATGTGTAATTTGATAATCCATGTGCTAGGCTATCTAGGTTTACATGAATTGTATAATAATTTCACCATGTGTAATTACTTCTTAGAATTCCGTTTATCTCACATAATATCCAAGTTTAATACACTTGGGTAAACGATTTGTACTTCGTGTACACACCATGTAACCCAGTCTCATTGACCAGAATTCGTTGCACTTCCCAATGGAATATCTGGTCATTTTCAATTTGTTCTTAGACCTTTAATAACATATGAATCTTGAATAAAGTAATTAAAATTTTTAAAGGATGTTAATTAAAAATTATATTAAAGAATTAATAATATGAAATGAAATACTTACCACTATTGCACATAATAGATAAAAAATAAAATAAATAATTATAAATTTAACATGTGAATGAACTGATACTGCTTGAAGGTTTTGAGCATAACATAAGTTCCTGGGTGGGAATATAACTATAAGGGTTTTTTCATATTTTATGGATCATTTTTAAATTTTTCAA
Source organism: Viscum album (assembly GCA_963277665.1). Lineage (NCBI taxonomy): Eukaryota > Viridiplantae > Streptophyta > Magnoliopsida > Santalales > Viscaceae > Viscum > Viscum album. The sequence goes on along the minus strand of OY728153.1, from coordinate 874,564,065 downwards.
TATGTAAATTCCATCATTAGTGAAAATTTTCCATTGAATATTTACATAAAGAATCTTGGAACCCAGAGTGGATCTTTTCGTGTTAAATTCAAAATTAATTTATATTATATCTGAAGAAAGAATATCTGATATAAGGATCTATATTCAATGAAGTTGTTGGTTCTATAAAAAACTATATTCATATTACCAACATTGTATTGGTAGAATCCAAGTGTAGAGTCTCTAATGACGATCCACACATTCTCATTTGATCTCTGAATAGTCACCGATATAATTTTGGGTGCTAGTAAAGAGAATTAATCATATTTTTTTTTGTCTTGATTGATACAATATCCTTTGGGATTCAAGGATTCTATCTTTATATTTTTGTTCTTGATAGAAAAATAGGGGGAAGGGAGAGAGAAGTATATTACCCCAATGATTCCCAATTCTTGATTAACCCTACACAATTTATACAACCATCTACTTATAGAGTTATGGTTTAGGTTAAAATATTATTTAATTAAACAATGGCCCTTAAATAATATAATAAACTTTATCAAAACCTATTCCATATAATAATAATATTATTTTTATTTTATGGTGTGTTCTAATAGAACAATGATAAATATTATTTCACCGGCTTGGAAATTAATATTTATCACCAGAAACGATCTTGATCCGATCGTCTTCCTCCGTATTTATTAAATACATGAATAAATATTTAATTAAATATTTTATTCATAAATAAATATTTAATCCACAATCTAAGAAATAAATATTTATTAAATAATTGATAAATATTTTCAATCGACAAAACATAAATAAAATTATTCCTCAGTCTTGAGAATAATATTTATTCTATTAATTAAATTCAAATAGAATTTAATTGAGATCAATGAAAACACTTAGTGTGTGACCCCCTAATATTATTTCTCATTATAATTAGGAGATATTGCCTAAAGTACAAGATTACTATCTAGAAACTGGTTAAGTCACCCAATATAAAGAACATAATGTACATCACAACTTCAATAACCATATACAAATACTCATTGTGTAATATAATCCCTTTGTATTAATATCTCATCATGAAGGTTACATTTCCATGTCATCAACCTATATGCTTGATAAATATTTTTTTGAATATATGAAATAAACATTTCATTACACCATGACTATAGAATTTAATGTGACAGTTCCATTTCAATCAAAGGGATAAGATATTAACTTCCTTAATATGGAAGGAAAAAATCCTTCCTTGACCTATCCATTAATATCATGTCATTCATGATACACCCAACATACCCTTCTTCCCATGAACAAATGGAATCATGGTTTTGGTCAGTAAATATTAGTGTGTGATTCATGGAATTTATTCATGATAATATTAAAGCGTAAGGATCATTGCACATGATTGAAGATAGGAATATCCGATGACACATAAACTTGCATAATTTCTATTGACAGGTTTGTTCTCATAATCTTTTGTCTTAGATATTACCAAGTGTAAACTTCATGAGATGAAGTCTCATATGATTATGGGTACTCACACCTGAAAACCAATATAATATGTGTCCCATAATAGAATTATATTGGATCATAGAACCAAAATTTAAGAGATATCATCATAGAATCTCAAGGTTATCATCATAACGGAGAACCTCTAACCTATTTTGATGTGATTGATACTCTAGGACATTATCCCATCAATGATATGTAAAAGAACAATAAATATGTGATAATTTATTTATATTAATATTCACTTCTTTGAATATAAATCTAATATAAAGTAAAAAGTAGTTGGTTCTAGAGAACAAACTCTAAAAGTAATGTGATAATCTATAAAATGGTCAAATTATACATGAAAAAGGGAATTGTGGGTTGTGTGTGGCTATTCTGTGGGGTGATTTTCATTTAGTAGTGACAATAGTTGGTGGTGGATATTGCGAGGTGATGTTTTAGTGTTATGGGATATTATTGCAGTGTTAGATGTGAAACCATATTATGGGTAACGTGTGTTATATTATATCCTTGTATTTTTATGATATTTCTATGGGAACCCCACCGGCTTTGAGTACTATGTATGACAACCAAATGTTTGGGGGGGGGGGGTGTTTTCCACAACATCTAGGATGGTGATGTAACAAATGACTGGTTACCCCATCTCACCTACTCTTCCTTCAGTAGTAGTACATGATAGTGGTGCCTAGTTGGTGGTGAGTAATAACCAAGGGTGGCATAGTTTTCTTGACATTCCTAGTGATAATAGGATGTGTCATGTAGTCAGGGATATGCATGGTAGAAGGATGACACGAGGTAGATGTTCTTCATGTACATGATACCCCACTACCTTAGATATGAGTTGGGGTAGATGAGGTATGGATATATATTTTTAAATATCATCAAAATAATATGTTATACATTTTGAGGGTAGGTTAGGTAGAGACAAGTCCCAACCGACATTAGTCTCATCTTGATATATGATGAAAGGGATGAGAGCCTAGGACATTTGATGTTGGGGAGTAAGAGTGAAAAATCGATGGGGAAGTGGATGAGGGTAACCTTTATCTATTTTATCTTGATATTATTTTACTACATTGGATGCATTATTTGGTGATAGATACTTTGTGAGGTTGGGTATGGATAGTTGACTTGTTTAGGAATCTGTTGGTTCTATTGTTTGTTCACTAGAGTATTAGTATGCTCATTTCAAATTTTAATGATAGACCTTGGGTATGATTATACCAAGTATACATGTTATGCCCACCCTAGATATATATAAACTATTTTCAAGTTTCTATGAGGGTTTCAGATAATAATCTAGACATTACTATCTTGGAGGTTAGAGCTGCTATTGAGTCACTACATTTGGATTTCCATTTGGTATTTCATTTTGGAAACTGTTATTTTATTTATTTTCATATATTATGGGATGGTTTGATTTCTATTATATTATATGGTGGATTTTCTTGTGTCTATTTATCTTATCTCTCGATCCTTTCCATATATTGATGGTAATGCCTCCCATTTGAGTGTTTTATACCTTTAGTGATAGTCTCCTACCTATAGCATACTAGAGGCATGAATCAGGGGTCAATCCTTCTCTTCACTGTAGGCATAGGAGGGGTACTAGTGGGGGGGGGGGGGGGGTGGTCACAAAAACTGCTAACACTAATATGGTTCCTAACTGCACCCTTCTATTCGAGACACCATATTGTCTCCAACTAATTCATATCGAAGCTTATGGTGCTCCCTACTGTAATAATTAACTCATTAAGGATGATTACAAACCATGGTGATCACCACCATATGAATTTCCTACTAAAACACACTTATAGTGGTATACTAACTTAGAAACTATATTCTGAATGATACTCTTAAGGCGATTTTCACCCCACCACATTAGATCTCACAAAAAAACACCCGCCAGGCCTCCTTTGACCGATATCTCCTAGAAATTCTTGATCATACCCACCAATTCATTACCACATGACATCTCTCATTGACGATTCCTTAACCACCAACGACATCATAAGATCATCTAAAAACCCACACTAAAGTTTGAACCCAACTTCTAGTATGATTCCATGGTTGTATCCTCAATCGACCCATCAAACTATCACGCTCTACCCATGAGCACCATCACACCACCAACCCGACTCACCCTTAGATTAAACCATCTCCTACCCGAGATAGATTACAAAACATAGACTCCAATAGAAACTATATCCAAATCCCAATTCCAATATTAACCAAGGAACCAGATTGCATTGGATCCACCCGCACACCAACATTTCGATGCCGCCTTAACTGTCCACTGACTGGTCTCACCACACCCATGACCTATTCAGCATGAGGGTCATTCAATCATGATCAATATAGTGCTCCCCACCATATAAGAACCATTATATTAAATTTACTAAACCAAGAACCGAACCTCCATGGTTTATGCTCCATCCATTAATGCACATAATGGTTGGACATTGCAATCCTTCTCATACCTGAGTGCCAAACCAAAACACCAACCACCACCCATACCCGACCTACCAGGTAGGGTATCCTATAAATTAAAAAATAATCTATTAGTGTATATTACATCCTACAAATATCAATGATACACTCCCCACTATATGGCTTCCCTTACACCGCTCCTCGAGTGCTGACCCCACTGGGTCCCATCACCATGCACGTACTTCTCTTATCGAGCCATGATCTCCCATCCTATCAATCCATAATAAGGATAAATACCCTTGTTCCACAAATCCGTGAGAATATCACTACCAAACTACCACTACAACACCTCTCATGTTCATCTGTAACCCAAACAATCATCAATAAACCCACACATGACCCGTTCCACTGATCCGAAACTCAACCAGACACTATGTGTAACCAATGTGTACCTATCCTCACACACCATAACTTTTACTCAAAAAATAAACATAAAAAATCACTCTCTAACTCATGGTAAATTGATACACCAATTACCCTCTCATAGGTTCCCTCTCGCCATTTTCCTTGATCTCAACCACACCCAACATGTGTGCACTCTTGTAACACCCAGACACACAAACAGACTTATGATCTAATGAATCGTGTCTCACCAAACACAGTCTCATGCGACTAACCATAGAATATACTCCACATAAATTTTAGTTGTACTCATTAAACTAAGGTATCTCAAGGCTAACCGTATGATCACCCGCCAGCAAGGAATTGTTCCCAAAACTACAAGAGTTTACCCATGATCCTACCATGAAACCCTAAATCACATATAAAACCAATAGGGCTAGGAATAATACCTATCATGACCTATAAACCCAACATTAATACTATCCATAAGGAATTATCATACCTTTCCTCAACCCTCTTATTGGTTCCTGCATAACTACCCGATTTATTTAAGTAGATTTCCTTCAAGAAACTATATCAAAAAACAAAATATAGGTTGTTGTTGAAAATTTAAGTAGCCAAAACCCATCCCTAAGGAAAAAAATTCCCATCCTCAAGTCAAAACTTAATAATTCAGTGCCTTTACCCACCCATCTAGGGTCATTATATATCCTTTACATAAAGGGATTGCATGATCACCACTGGAGAACGTCCTACACCAGGATCCACAAAACCTTCCACCAGAGAAAATACCATGGTTCAGATAAGTATAATTACATGAAAAATTTATATGGGAAAATTATATATAAGTTATTATTGAAACTTTAAATAAATAAACCCACCAATCAAAAAAAAAAACCATAATAAAACACAAATATATCATGTGAATCTTACATGAAAAAATATGATGTATATACACATGCCTCTTACCAATGGTCCAAGAGACAAAACATAAATACAAACCTCTAAGAAACCATCATATTCTCTAAAAATTTAAACCATAACAACACCATCCAATGGCCTGAAGGCCTTCATTTTTTATTTATTTTGATAATACACCTTTCAAGGGGTGAGGTGGAACCCTTACAAGGCCCATAGGCGTAAGAATTACATGGACCGTAGTCCTTAGAGGAATTCATTTTCCCATAGGCTTCAAACATTACATATAACCAAGACTAACTACTTGGAACTTCTCCTCCCCAGCATCTTCATCATGAAATCATCTCTCCACCTTCGCATGGCTGTTCGGCTAGGAATTCCCATGCATGCACAGTCTTGTCCCGATGGCTGGTTCTATACCCTCTCATTCTTGCAATCCGTTTTAGCTTCAGCTGTGGTGAAATGTGTTCTTGAATCACTAGTCTGAGGTCTATCACAAGATTTAAAACATTCATATTCCAACTGTATACCATATCCCCAAATAATAATATAAAAAAAATATTATGATGTCACTATGTGTTATCATACACACAAAAATGTATGCTATAATACTATTTTTTGATTCCTTGGTCCGCTGACCACTCAATAGTGCCTTAGGTCTAGGTTCTATGTAACCCAAAATACCCCATGCACAAGAGAGGTTTTTGATTAGTGGAGAGGGACTAATACATATCATGTGGAGAATGTGATATCAAATCAGATTCAAATACATAGTTAAAATGACTAAATAATAACCACCACAAAATTATTAGAGTACACATAATCAATAAACACAATGATATAACAAAAGTGACTCATGCGGGAGAATATAAACTCACAGTCATATAAATCATTCACTGATCATAAATTGGGATGATTCCATATATAAATAAACCAAATAAAAAACAAAATACACACTAACCCCACTTCCATACCCATGACACACTAACCCCATCTCTAAACATCTGTTGATTTTTCGTAATTGATCTACTACACAACCTGTGCTCTGACCTGAAAGTAGACATAAGGTCTATACGCACACCGGAGTGCCAATGTAGGGTGTGATAAATATATCTTAATATGGTTTCACTAACTTTCCCAAGTATATTCCATAATATTCAAGTATTCATGAAGAAAATAAACATGTTATACAAGCACACCAAATGTCGTGTGCTAACTAAGATTCCACGAATCCCTACGCGTCGGGTCACCATGTGCTATCCAGACCACCACAACAACCGATCATACATAATTTGGTGTCATACCAGAATCCACCTTATCACCTCATGCCATTATACCCGATACCCATCTTATTTTCAGGGCATGCATTCTAAACTCATTACCCAAAGGGATATGGTATGGTCTTACATCCAAGGCCTCGACCCACTACCCAAAGAAATAATGTATGGTCATACATCCAAATCATGACCCACTACCTTATCAATCAAGGTAGGGTATATCATCCATGTATTGCATCATGTTATGACCCATCCCTTTCACTTGGGGTGGTGCAATGCCACAACCCAAGCCTCCTTAAGGCAATGTACTCTGCCACAAACCAAGCCTACTAAAGACAAGGTACTCAACCTAATTATAGTCAAGGAAAGGTCCTAATTCAGGTTCATGCAGAATATATATCACCCATGATAATCTATCCAGTTCAATATCACCCACAGAAAGGAAAATACTTAGGATCCATCTCTCCCTCTAGGGTTGTCTCCATCCACAAGCACATGCAAGCACACATAAGAAGCAACACATATGGGCCACAACCTGTCACATAGATCACCAACTAATATTGGGGATTTATTCACTCAATACCTATCCCCCCATCTCAAAACACATCTCATATAACTCATTAGGAAGTTCACTAGGGTTTTCCAAACCCACCACAGTCTGTGTATGTTAATATCATCTTATAAACATCAAACCTCGGTGAAAACATGACCCAAAGGCTCCTCCAAAACAAAACTCAAGGTCTAGAAAAACCTCATCAAGGCCTCTAATTTCTATTGGTCTCACTTCCCATGGAATATCCAAACATATCTTAGTCCAAGCCCCTTTGTATCCTAATTCCACATACTAAAACTTTTTCTTGACCCACTTCTGAGTCCCATCTCATATCACTCTCAAAAGAGCTACTAGAACACCACTTAAATAAAACCATCTCCAAAAAACCTAAAATCATCCTAAATGATACATACAAATCACAATTCTCACCAAACCTCAAACCACCCTTAAAAGGGTACTCCTCAACAAGCATTTGACGTACAACATCTCACCCTTATCACTAGGAATAATCCACCTATACTTTCCCAAATAGACTTAGAGATCCTATCCTAGGTTACTTGTATCATCACTCATACCATAATACCTACCAAATACCTCATGTAAAATCATCCAATAACTTTTACCCTTAGTGACATAGTCGCCGAGTGATCCCAATATACCAAAGTGCTAAAAATTACCCATCTGGAGTATAGGAAGCCAAAAACTATTCTATCTCTATTCCTTGGCCACTAACAACCCATTTTCACTTTACTTGAACCTATAAAACATTTATAAAGTCACACAATCATGTATAAATATACATATGATCTTGTATTATATAGACTACCTTCCTCCAACATGGAGTTACCACCTAAGACAAGCTCTATCGAGCCTTGACCAAGCCCATCCATGCCTCATCCAAGCTCATACCACCACCCACGATCCTATATAATTCCATAAATAATCAATAATTAATTATGAAAATTTATAATTATGTATTTAAATTAAACCAAAGAGGCATATTTGATGAAAAATTCACCATGCATCTTTGTTGCACCAAAACTTCACAAAACCTCAAATAAATGCCTGCTGAAGGTCCACAAGGTAACCTTAGCACCATAATGGTAAAAATACCTATCAAACGACACATTTTTAAAAAATTTATTCAAAAACCCTAAATAAATTAGGGTAGTATCTTACCTAAACCGAAACGAAAAAATATGGTGTGAGATTAACATTCTATGACCTCCTTTAGTCAAGACACATGAAATCCCAATCATCCTCATCCAATTATAACATGATCTAGTGGAATTAGAATAAAAAACATAGCCCAAATAAAACCAAAATTTGATTTCTATGAAAGGGAAACCAAATGAATGAATAATGAAATATCTTACCTCAAACTGTTTCTAGAACACACTGAAATACATCCCTCATTAAGGGGTATTGAAAGAGAGGGGAGGGAGGGGACAGATGGATGAAAATATCCTATCATGATACCTTTATCCCCTAGAAACATAATGATTCCTAACCTCAAAAGGGTGGAACTACCACTACTAAAAAAAATAAACCATGCCTCTTTTATAGTGCAACCTAGAGAATTACAACACAAAGCCTTCCTTCACTGAACACTATCACGACCTGACCAGGGGTCACAACATGATTCTCCCTAAAAAAAAGACCTTTCGAAAACCTTTATAACTGTACAATGTGAATAATTACACCAAAAAACCATCATGACATTAATTACACCTATGTATATGGGAACCACCCCTGACCATCCTTCTTCACAGTGCGACCTTCCTGGGTCATAACACAAACTACTATAGGCTGTTGAAATTCACTAACTGACTATACATACCTTTCTCTAATGCTTCCCCAAGTACCCTAACCACAGACCTATACTCATTACTAATCCAAAACATCTACTTGAGATTTTATAATGTTTTAATTCCTAGTATGAACATCAATTAATAAAATAGACCTTTATCTAAAATCAAAATTTAATCTCCCCTTAAATAGTAACAACCCTGAAATTCATGGGTCATTAACTTGATTTATTTATAAATCCCATTGCCATGCGATAAAAATATGTGAATTTGGGTGTGATTTCATAATTATCAAATGATATTACCTATACCCCATATATATATATTCATTATAATCCTTTACACTTGATGCATTTTCATTCCATTGAGGTTGGATGCATCCGATCCGCAAGACAGATGATTCAAATACAACCTATGGATACATCACAGAGAGGGGATATCCTTTGGATAACCTTGTGATATTTATAAAACAATATAAATATGAATATATTACAAATTTTCTTTGGTGTTAAGTTATATATATTTTATACTATGTTCTTCATTTATAGTTTACATTTTTAGTTTATCAAAAGCATGGTGATCTTGGGTTTGTGGTTTTTAAATGATTTTTTCCTACTACGATTAAGTGTTAATAAACTACTTATAAACCCAATATTGGTGTCAGATCAACCATATGTTTTTTTAAATTATGTTTTTAAAATGAATAATAATTGTTGACATTATGTCAAGCTTCAACATAATCTTAAACGAAGGCCTTGAAATTACATTATTTGATAACATAATGTGTGGTTTTCCACTCAAGGTTACATTGTGTGACAACGTGACATAAATCACTCCTATTTGAGATTATGTTAAGTGTTAATGTAATATCAAGAATAAAATAAATATATGTTTGTGCAATAATTTATCTTGCATTGGAATGTGATGTGATGTTATTGAGATAACGCATCCTACATCCTTGATGCGAAAAATAGAGCATAATTTATGGGTTACTTAATGTTGTGTTGAGTGTCAACATAATGTGGGGAGTGGTATGGACATTAAATTGTAAGAAAATGAAATATCATGTGGGGAATGCAACACACATGCTTAAATTATGAACAATGCCCATTAAATACGAGTCTCACATCAGAATTTTCTTGGGGGGGGGGGTAGTTTATCATCCTATATGCACTAAGGGGTTCTATTGAATTTATATATAGTTGAAATGATATATGACCACACCCATAATGCCACCCCACATGGTGGCACTCTTTCTTAGTGCCACCCCATGCTCTTCCTATCAGTTTCGACCTGCACTAGACCTCTACACTAATGTGGTATTACATTGTGGTCAATTTATTTTCAAGTGGTAGTATTGAAAAATTAATTAAATTTTTTATATTTATTTAATTATGGTTATGATTTATAAATTACTTATAAATGATAAGTGATTATTTTTAAATTATAATTAAAATTTATTTTGAGAGTTTATTAATTATAAAAGGTTTACAAGTTAATTAATTATAAAGTTTTCATAATTAAATAATTGAATTTTTTTGAAACATTTATTAATAAGTATTCCATAATATTAAGATTTAATATTAAATACCTTTTTTGATATTATATGGCATGAGTTATGTCTTAGAAATAAAATGTTTTTTAGAAATTGTAAGGGGTAATTTATAAAGGGTTTATAAATTAAAAAAATAAGGCCTAAATATAAAGTGTTTATATTTAATTATAAATGGTTTATAATGATTAATTTGAATTGTTCAAATCAAAGCCTTATTTTCAGAAATTGTTTAAACCTCATCAAAAGAAGTTTTGATAAATTTTATGATCATTCTTTAAATAAAGTATATTATATTTAGATTATGTAATAGATATTGGATTATAAATTGTTTATAATTCATAAAATATCATGTATTGAAAGTAAAATTCCACACAATGAATAAAATGAAAATTTAATATTATAAAATGAATATAAAGTGTTTATATTAAAGATTATGAAATGTCCATAATTTTTAGCTAAACTAAAAAATGTTTATAATTAGTTTTTTTTGAATTTCTCATAAATGTTTTTCTCATGTTTAAATATTTGAAATGTTAATTTACTTAAAATTTATTCAATGTTTTATTCATAGTTATATTTTTTTATAATATGAATGGTGTATTCCCTAGTTTAATTGCTAAAATACTTCTAGAGATTATCATACACACATTTAAGTAGTTACATACTAGGTATGGAAAAAGGATTTAATTTATATTTACCTTGAATTTGGTTTTTTAATTATAGTTATTAGATTGAATATAGTTATAGAATATAGTTTATACATATTATATGTTAGAGTTATGACGAACTAGATTATCTCGTAATTAAATTATATTAGGTAAAGGGAATTTGGATCAAACTTTCCACTAGACTAGAGGCTTATTCCTTATTCTAGAAAGGTGGGGGTTCACTATATATATATCTAGGATTACCTATGTGGAGATTTTCAATCTCATATAATTCTAAAACTTTACTTGAAGAGTTTATCCACCTTATGCATATGATGCATTTGGATATTTGTAAACATGTTTGAATTATATTTTTGGGTGAGTAACACAAATTGTGAGTTGTGTAAAGAGTTAGACATTAATATGGGTTGAACATATTAGTTTAGTGGAAGAAATTTGATTCAAACCTAAATCACTAGAAGCATTTATAATTAAATGGAATAACATGAGATAAGATTTTGAGATTAAATCCCCTTTAAATATTGAGTGTTAGATTCCTTCCAAATTAATACTTTTCATGGACTCAATCATATAACTGGGTAGGTTATGCTAAATTTGGGTACCCCTGGATTATCTTATGTAAGGAAAGAATGTAATGGGTGACTCTAGATCATGAAATGGATAGGTTCTTCCCAAGCAGGGTACCCTTTTATTATCTTTTAGCCTATTTTTGACATTTACTTTGGGATATACTTAGTTAGAAAACCCTAATGGTTAGGATACCAGATGGATAGATATAGGTTTATCCATATGATGGAATAAAAAAGGGCATTCTCACTTAACTATCCAAGAGTTATATATGATATTATTGATAAATTTTTCTACTAAATATAGTAGTGTCTTATCTATGTGAACAAACTAGAATAAGTCATGATGAAATATGGATCTTGGCCAACAAATGGATATGATGTTTTTAAAAGGGGTAATCATTTTAGTGGAAGTATATTTATAAAAATTCCTTATTAAATGGTTATAAATAATGATACTCATTTGATAAAATCTTATAAATTCATCATCATTAAACTTAACATTGAAATTAACACTTAAAAAGTGAAGCTTAATATAAGAAACTATTATGACTGGTAACTTAAGAAGAGTTATTATATAAGGAAACATTATATTTCTTATAGAAACACCTTCTTGAGTAACCAAGTGTTTGAATTGTTAAATATGTGGATCTAGATACTTACATGAAGAATAAAATGATTCACTTAAGGTTTTAATGGAGTTTGAGGAAAAACATACCTAAGTAACTTTAATATCCACTCATATATTAAACATGATTGGGTATAACAATGAGTTGGTGTGACTAGAGATATCATATATAGATTGTTCTAGTTAAGGAATTCATATTATTATCATGAATGGAAATTTTATGATAATGTGAATGAGATCAGGAAAAGTTTACCTGATATTCTCATAGTATTAATAATATAAGAACGAGGCATATGATTTCTAGGACCTTGTGATGTGCTGATAGTACAAGTGGGTAAGAGTTCAAACTAAAAGAATAAAAGTTAGTTTGGGAGTCCAGTAAAGTTTCTTTAAGTATCATTCCAGGTCATTCAAATCTAAGAGAGTTATTAGGAAGGAATAATGATTCGATATGATGGGATTGTTTGAGATACCTGAAGGGTTTTTTTGGAAATTTCATGGAATATACATGTATGGTATCAATGTTATAGAAATGGATTCATTAGTTTTTAAGGGTATATGATACCAAATTTATACTTTAAAATTGTTTTAAATATACACGGGTTCAAAATAAAGGGAATAATTTTCAAAGATTATATTTTGCATTCAAATGATAAAGAAAAGAGTTATTACATCAATAATTTTAATGTAAAGGAACATATCAAGATTAGATGGATAGAAGTAAAAGTTGTGTATATTAATTTATCTTACATGATAATAGAATTTATTCATTAATAAAGATTTTTTGTGAACATTATAGGATGACTAAATGACTACACATGGTTTATAAATCATCAGATTATATAACTAACTTGATAAGAATACAAGGATAATTTTTTTATCTAGGATAAAGTGTTTATCAAGATGTTTGTTAAAATAAGAGGGAATTTTTTCTTACCACAAATCAGTGGAATATTTTTATAAATAGTTTTCTTTCATAGAAAAATTATCCAAATACATAGAATATCATGTATGATATGAAATAATAGTTTATTTGTTAAATATTCATAATAAAAGAAAACAAGTGTTATTTCCTAACACAAAGTAGTTTCTTATCTTAATAAGATATTCTAAAAAATAATATAGAGTCAAATAGGCTATTGGGAGTATGTTTAGACTTAAGAAGTTCAAAATTTAACAAATAATGGATTTTTCTTATCAAAATACATCGTAAATTTCACTTAATATCATAAAAGAGTTTTATGTTATGGTACTAAAGATGAGTATACAGAGTTATATTTAATTACCATAATAAAGTGAATGTCACTTTATCCAAAATGAATTTTGTATGTGTTGGTAAAGTAATAATGTAAATAGTTATGTTAATCACCAATAGATTTCAAGGAAAAAGTTTTATGTAAAGGGTTCTAAATATAATGATTTTAAACTTAGAAAGATTTATAAGTAGATAATAGAAGTTGACATTATGACATTTGATATCGTGAAGTTAAGATGTTTTAAATATGTTTAAGGGGTTGACCATTAAGAATATGATTCCTAAATATCACTATTATTCAAAATTTATTTCTCTATAGATGTTACCCACTAAGGAAATTAGTGTGAGGATTTATCATATGGTCATATAGAGATGTGAAATGAATTATATATCGATTTAATGAATTAAAAACCTCTAAAAGTATAGTAAACATAAGGATAATCTGGTAGTTTATCTTTATATTATATGATAGGAAATTTTTTATATTGGGTTTTTAAATATTCTTATAAGTGTTTAATAATATAAAATACATAATATAAAATAAAATCTTCACCTTTTAATTGTTTCAAATTAGATACATATATATGTATATATATATATATATATTTCATGAAGTGAAATGATAATTGACCTCTCAAAGTAAGACTTGAGTTATCCCCAAACGAATCTCATCATGGAGTATTATAGATTATGATTAAATTTTAAGGTTAGAATGAGTAGTATTATCATACAGAGATATGGAATACTCTCATGAGGTAAAAAATAAGGTAAAAGTTTCTTTGTGTGTGTTGAATAACCCATGAAGTATACCACATGGAGTGCCATACACTATTTATTTAGTATACCAGGGGTGTGTGGATCATTTAAGGGCCCCTAATACCTAATTTTTGAGAGATAATTAATAATATAACTATCATAACTTGATTCATTTATTATGTTACTCATTTTGGCTTAGCTAATCTGGGGTGGTTTGGTATGTTGATGATTATGTCACTGATTAGAGCTCAACTAAGATGATATTTTTCCTCTCATACAATGAGTATGATACCTGATCCCTTTATTTAGATAGAATGGGGAGTGTAGGATTGCACCTATACAGTACATATGATGTGTTTATTTATTTGGTTAAGGGAAACATGATGTGATCATCCATAAATGTGAATGACATATGATGTATTCATTGAACTGGTTAGTTTGTACTTAAAGAATCGAAAACATATGAGTTGGATATATGGGATTGACATACCCCATTTCCCATGGTCACTTGATATCTTGGAAAAAGGTAATATATGATAGTGAATATTAACATGTGTCGCAACAAGTGGACATGACTATAGAGATACATGTGTTTGGTGAAGATCACACCAGACCCCTTTATAGCTTGTGTAACATTAATTCTTTGTTATAGGATGCTCTTTTCCTACATTTATGGATCTAGAGATTAATATTTGCTTTCAATGCTATAAAGTCCCATGGGGCACACTTTATGGTTGACTAAATGGGGATTGAGTTTTAATTGAAAAGTTTCTCTAAAATAATTTTAGAATTGATCCAAAAGAATTTTGGTTGGGTATTCACAAGGTATTACATATGATGTGATACATGGTGAAGTTGATGATAGGTTTCCAAAAGTATTTTGGAATATATCCAAAAGGTTTTTTTTGGATATGATTTTACAAGTTATTGTATATGATATAATATAAGGTGAAATGACACAAATAATTTTAGGCTTTAGTAAAAGTTGTAGATTGAAGGAGACGATATTCCCTAAATCCAAATCTTGAGAATACATCACTTCCAGAATATCCTTAAAAAGTAGACTAAGAGTAAATTTTCACCAAAATATTATAGTGTGTATGAGATTTATATTTTGAGAATATATTGGCACAACTTATGGTAGGGATTTAGGTATGAATGAGATATTGATGCTTATAATCATCAATGACCAAACATTAATGTTTTAACATTTGAATGTATTTAACACATAAGCTATCATTTAAAGAACTGTTTTATAAGATAAAAAGTATGAGAAGATATTCATTCATTCATATGATGCGTGACCTAGATAAGGCATTAACTCATGTGTTATAATGCATGAGTTAATAAATTCACTGTTGATGAGTATCCTTGAGGCTTTATAAATACCACTACCATGTGATGAAAATATGTGTATCTGGGTGTGATTGCATAATGATTAAAAGATATTCTATAGTTCCCATAGTTCTCTTTACCCTACTCCTTTACACCCAAGGCACTATTATTCCATGGAGGTTGGATATATCCCATACAAATAATGGATGATTTAGACCTATCCCATGGGTATTCCATGGAGATGGGATTTATTTTGGCTACCCTTTTATGATATTCATAAAAAATTCAAAGATAATGATATCAAAAATTCTCTTTGGTGTTAAGGTACATATACCATATACTATGTTCTTTATTAACACTTTATATTTTTATTTTATCAAAATCATGGTGATCTTGGGATTTGGGTTTCTATGCACTTTCATTACTATGATTAAGTGTTAATCAACCCCTTAGAAACTAGTAATCATGTGGTCGAGATGATTAGATACATTGAGTATCTAGACACTATATGGTTTAAGATGTCAGATGAATTGTGCACAAATCTCATACTTGCTTAACTCATTTAAATATTCTCCACTTTTTATGAATTCTAATATGAAAAACATTGAGAATCCTCTCTTGGATGTCTTTACTCTACTTTTATAGGTAGATAAGTACATAAAATTTGATAAGATTTATATAATTATGGTGAAAAAGAGGATGGGAAAGAATAAAGGCCCAGAGGCCAAATCTAAGTCTAAGGCATCTTCACAATTCCTAATGAAGAGAAGAAGGATCAAGGGGCAAGTAAGGGAGTAGGATGCTGTCTATTTTTTATGTGGTAATAAGGGAAACTAGAAGAATAACTACACAATATTAAAGAATCAAGGGGAAGATTCAAGTGTATTAATTATCAAATTCAATATTTTTGTTTTTATAAATTGGTTATTAATTCAGCTTAAAGTGATCACATTTATATTTAAATACATGAACCAAGTAGATTTATAAGAGTTTCTTTAGGTGAGGTGGATCTACAAGCTGCCAATGGAGCAAGACTCACTATAGTAGCTAATGGAGATTACCACATCACATTGGTAATGTAATTGATCTTGGTTTTAAAGAACTTTTATTATATGGAAATTGTTTTCAAAAACATTATTGGTTTATAATGTATGGATATGGATGGTTTTATTATCAAATTTGGGAATAAAATATACTAATTTTACAAATATAGCATATATTTTAGTAAAAAACTTCCAAATAATGGTCTTTATGTATTATAATATAAAAACAAAGTGCTGGAAATTGATAATGAATCTAGTTCATATGAATCACATCACACCCAACTATGGCATCACCATCTAGTTCATGTAAATGAAAAGTGATTGAAAAAATTACAGCAAGATGGGTATTTATATTCTTTTTAACTAAAAACCCTTGGAATATGTTATGCTTGATCACAAGGTATAATGACCAAATCTATATTTAGAGGAAAGGGTAAAAGGGCTCATTAGTGAAAAAAGGGTTTTCACATTAGTTTTTTAGGTTTTTAACATTAGTTACCTTGGAATGTTATTAAAAGTGACATTGTAAATAGGGTTTTCACATTGAATATTTTTAACCAAAATTATATAGTGTTTTTAATGACAATCATTTTAAAACCAATGTAGAAACTGTAGTAGAAGCATAAATATGGGTTGATTTATCATATCAATTACACAAAAACCAATGTGATAAATCAATATATAAATTTCTTAATGTCAATTATAAAATAACCAACATTAAAAATGATTTTTTAAAAATTTAATTACAATACATATGCCCAACAATATAACAATATCACCAGAAAAAAATAGTAGTACAAGAAGCAAAATAAAAAGACATTATTCAGCAACACAACAAAAGAAAAAAATATAAATATAGATTCAAATAATTTTAACATTACAATTTGAGTTAAAAAATTTACAATATATATTACAAAAAAACTAAAATACAACCAAGACTGTGAACTATTTTTCCCATTTTCTTTGTAAGTGATTTATCTCTTCTTTAGTATAAGATTTAGGGTCATCAAAAAATAAAAAAATAAAAAAATAATAATTTAACATATATTATCAATATAATTATAAGATATATTAAAGGAAAAAATATAAAAAAAATCAAACCTTGTTGAATTTTTTAACTATCCTAGTTGAATAATTTCATACATAAATCTTAGAACATAATATCCACATTATTTTATTCTTATTTAATTATGAAATTTTTGTTTCAAAATAATTATTCAATAGAAAATAAAATTTTAAGTACTTGCATCCAAAATGTAGTAATTATAAATAATAAGTCACAGTTTCTTTTATATATTTGATCTTTTCTCACCTTTTTCCTATTTTTTCCCTAAAATAATCCCATTCCCTATTTAAAAATGATATGTATAAAATTAAATTAAATTTCAAGTTATTATAAAAGTATTCAAATAATCAAACTTACATGTTCAATAGACTGCTAACATTTTTTCACACTTCACCATGTATAGTGCATAACCAATAATCTATTTTTTCACTTGGACAAAAAACAAACAATATCCAATGTCCACTAATATAAAAAAATATAATGTTAGCGGTTATTTAGTTAAGAGACATAACACTTTAAGAAATATATGTTTGACACCCTTGATGATAAGGAAGCATCCAACACTTAATTTCATTATTTTGAAATCTTTCAACAATATATATTGTTATTTCATAATCTATCATTGTCATAGATCTTGGTGAAATAAATTGGGGGTAAAAAAATCCATACACTGATGCTGCATCATACATCATACAACATCTATAAATATAGAAAATGAATAATAATAATTATTAAGTTTTAATAAATTAAAATAACTAAAATATATATGATAATTGACTTACATAGAAAAGAATTTCATCACATTTATGAATGAAAAATATCAAGTTACAAGATCTATGATATCTCTCTTTAAAATCACCGCTTTGAGTTTATGCGCACAAATATTAGTATCCATTGGAAGTTCATAAATATCCAGCAACAAAGATAAATATCTTTATAATATATAAATTCGAGAATAAGTAGTATCTAAAGTCATAGAGGCCTATACTTGTTGTTGTCTATATAATATGTGTTTACCTTTAAAGTATTACAGTAAAAAAAATAGACAAATATATAAAATTTTAAATGTTAAAACAAATTCAACACCAATATGAAATAAATGATATAATCTATACATACCTCAATAGTAATTTGTCTAAAAATTCTATATGTCCAATCTAAAAAATGGATGATACTTTATCTAACTATAGTGACCTCATCTGTAGGGAATGGTACTCTTTATGATCTATCTATAATATCCTATATAGTAACCCTAAGATGATATATATCTATCTATTGATGATGAATAATAACCCCAATATAATATATAACCCCATATGAAAAAATATTCTATTAGGGATCATAAATATATAACTCATAATATATGAGAAGCTATAGAAGAAGATGAGGTACATGAGTTGGATAAACAGGAGGAGGTGGAGGGGTGGGATCAGTAGGCAACAATGGAGTGGGAACCATAGGTGGAAGTGTATAAGTAGTATCTATAGATTGAAACTATTTTTACATGTCTGCAAACACCAGCTATACAGAATCTTTGATTTTATCCTCCATTATTTCACCAACCTTCTAAACTTTAGCATCTAAAGATTATATTTTTCTTTTATATAAATCCTCACTTGGAGAAGCTCCAAAATTACTAAACACTTATTTTATTGATACAACCACTGTATATCCTCGTACGTGACCTAAGTGTTTAGGTTTTCCCAATGCAGTAACTAAAATATCCTTCATACCCTTAAGTATGAATGTAACTTGTGTGATTTTCTCATAAAGGGATTCCTTTACAGAATATTTGAAAAATTCCATAGTGAATCACAATATAAAAATATTTTAATTAACTTAAATAACATAAATAAATTAAATAAATTCTTAAAATCCTCTAATATGAATCCCTTGACTCTTCCACACGATATTGTCTATTTTTTATCATTTGAGCCCTCTTCCATTTTTTATGTCAAGCTGGAGGGGAAGGAGGGTCAACCTCTTTAGGGCCTGAAGATTCAGCTCTCATTTTTTTGAAAATTTTCAACCATCATCTATTATTCCAATAATGTATACCCTCCATGAGATAAAGTATGACAATATTCATTTTTGTATTGGATATCTTAATGATATCTCCTCATTTTCTATAAATTAATAATAGAAAAATAATCAATATGATCATTAATATATTAAAAACTTCTAAAATATAACATTGCACTTAAAAAACGATTCTTATTGTTTTCTCTCAAAATCTTGGTTTCATGTATCTTCATTTAGAAAAGGATATGTTTATATCACATTTATTTTCATTTTTTATTTCCCCAAAAAAGAAATATGATGTGAGGGTTGATTTAAAATCTATCTATCTCCTAGAATCCCAAGATAAAGATTTATTACTGACTCATATAGTGCCAGTTATATCATATGTCATCTGAAAATAATGGAAAAAACCTATATTAGTAAAAATATTTCATAATAAGTAAAATATTAACAAATGAACTTACAAAACATTTCTTTTTTGGAACTTCTATAATCATAAATCAAAATAATAATTTTTAGTCAATATTGATCTAAAAAAAAAAAATTAAATTATTTTTCATTTGTACACCTAGGAATATCATTATCATAAAAATTAATTGGTACACTCTAATCCCAACTATGGGAAACTGATAATTTTGGTAAACAGATGCTACCATGTTTACCAGCCTTGGAAGTCTTCTCTGCCACTATGGAAGTAGATGTATCTTATGAAAAATAATGAGAAGGATCCTCAATAAAAGTATGTGTATGGTACTCCCTATAAGCTCTAGGTGACTCTGTTGTTCGATATGACATTATCCTACAAATAAAATTAAAAAAATTATTACACAAATATACAAATACAACTATTACATATAGAATTAAATAAAAAATAAAAACTGATCCAAAAAAAAAACTAAACTATACTAATTTATATATATATTTATTAAAATAGTTAACTAAAATTATAAAAACTTTTATGAGATATGAAATTAAATAAACAAAGGAAAAAAAATCCAACTATTAAATAAAAATTTGAATAAAAATTTCAAAATGATACAAACAAAACAAAATAGACAAATACTAAAAAAAATAATTTTTATCATATTTGTTAGAGTAGTTAATAATTTCTTTAAAAAGAATAATGACAATATTATTTACCTTATTTTTTAGTAGTTAACAATGTTAAACGAATATGGACAATATTTATGAAACATAAAATGATAATCACAAAAGAAAACAAAGCTTAAGTAAAAATAAATACAAATACAATTCTTACATATAAAGTTGAATAATTGAAAAATAATACAAACAAAACTAAACTAATTTAAACAAACAATTAAGAATATTAGTTATAATATGTGTTTTACATTAAAAGAATAAAAAAAATATAACATTTTATGAAATTTTAAAAATTAAACAAGAAATAAATACATGTTACCTATAATATTAAGAAATTACTAAAGGATTTTTTTTCCGTATTCCTTCCTCATGATCGTTATGTATGACACAAACTATTTTGATGACATGTTCATTAATATTATATGTTAATATTTATATTAAAGTATTTATCCCACATAAATCATTATCATTATAAATCTTTTCATCACCAACATACTACTTTTTTCCTTGAAAAATGATAGACCACTTAATATTTGATGGATCAAGATCATAGAAAATTTGTTTCTTATGTTTTTCCATGATAAAAGGATCATATGTGTATTCTAATCTATTTAGATTAACTATTTTCATTCCAAATTCATAGTTTTTGACATTACTGTTAATGATAACCCATTTTTAGTTAAACATCAGAACTAAAAATTTAATGTAATAAAACTCCCATATTTCTTCAATGACTCTTTAATATGAGTTTGATGTAGAGATTGGATTTTTTTCTTTGGCACTCAAAAAATTCATTACTTTTTCAAACACCAATACACTACTACTCTGAAATATACTTTTATTTTTCTAATCTTTCATATGAAATGCATATACATTAATGTCATATGCATACCATGTTATCAAATTTAAACTCAGGCTTTCTACTAAGCATCTCAATGTTTCTGATGCATTTGATCTACCATAAATAGTATTAGTAAAGTATGAAAAAAAGGTTTTTTTATGATTATTCAAAATCCACATATCTTTATTATTTGGGAAACATTTATTTAACAAATTAATATGCAATGTTATATATGGATTGGTATCATCTATGTTATTCAATATATATAAATTTACCTTTTTTATCCATTCACCTATCAAAATTTTTAACTTCAATTAATGGATCCCCTTTTCCCATATTTTAATCCTTAATAGATAAGTATAAAAAAACCAATGTTCTATAATACAAAAAATATCTTATACAAAACTCTACAACCTCCTCAAAAATATAATTCTCAATAATGGAGGATTTAGTTCGATGTGGATTATTTACACATCTCTTCAATATTTTTATATACCTTTCAAAAGGATGTATCCAAAATAGATATATAGGTCAAAAAATATTTATTTCTCACACCAAATGTACCATTAAATTCACCATGATATTGAAAAAATATGGAGGAAAATACATTTCAAGTTGAAAAAGTATCAGGACTATATCATTCTCCAAATTGTTTAATGAATTTGAATCAATCACTTTGTTACAAATTGAATTGAAAAAAATAACAAAAATTCATGGTAGTTATTCTAACATGGATGGGAAATATTCTACTCAATGAAAATAGTAGGAAATATTGAATTATTATGTGACAATCATGATATTTCATGCCTAACAACTTCATATCTTTTAGTAACACAATTTTTTCACATTTTAATAATAACCCTGTGATACTTTGATACTAGGGATACACTGAAAAAACTAATTTTCTATATCTTGGATAATGTATTAAAATATTTAGGTAGGTATGTTAATATTCTATTAGAAGTGGGAGCTAACTCCAAACACATTCCTATTGAGAGTAAGTCCAATATTTCATTCAACCCATCTTTAGTTTGTCAATTAATATCTAACTATGTTCTAATAAAACTACCACAAATATTATTCTCCACATGCATGAAATCAATTTTATGTCTGACCTCATGATATATCTAATATATTATCTCAAAAAATATTGATCTTTTATTATAAATATTTTTATCATTACCATATTTTTTTTTATCTTTCTTAATATGACATCAATATTTTTCACCCTCTCAAAATACTCATCAATGGAAAAAGGTTTTAGAGAAATATAAAAATCTTTTGGTCCATTGAATTAATTTTTTAATCTTTAATTAGAGTGATCCATATAAAAAAACCTCTGATGAACCATGTATATAGTTTTTCTCTCATGTTTTAGTTTATAATATTAAGTCATTTGTTCATAAATTGGACAAGATTTATACCCCTTAACACTGTATCTGAATTTTTTCCATATTATAAGAAGTAATTTATAGTGAAAAAAATCATTTCATGTAGATAAAAATGTTCCATTTTATAAGAATAATACACTCTAATATCTTCCTTTCATAAAAGCTTCAAATAATCAATTAATGGTGATTAGAAAACAACAATATCATTTCTAGTTTGTTTTGGTCCAGAAATCATTAAATTCAACATGATATATTTCTGGTTCATACAAAATTCAGGTGATAAGTTGTAAATTACAAATAAAATAGTCCATGAACTATGTTTTCTACTAATAATTCAATATCTATTCATTGCATATGTTTATATTCCAATTTTAATATTTCTAAATTTATTTCTAAATGAAAGAAAATATTGATCAATTTTATTTCATTATAGTCAATTAGCTGGATGAAATAATTTTCCATCACATATCCACTCATCTACATGATATATTAACCTTTTTTAATAATTTAAATTTTCAAATAAATGTTTCAAATGATGAATTATAGGAATATACCAAATTTTCTTGGTATGAGTCTTTGTAACTACTAAATCATCCTTTTATTTTTATTTCAACTTATACCATGATGTACCACATTTAGGACACTCTGAAAAACATTTTTATTCCTTCCCATATAGAACATAGTCATTTGGGAAGATATATATCATCTTGTACCCAAAACCCATTGGGAATAATATTTTCTTTTTATTATAATGTGAATATGGAAGATCATTGTCTTTAAGAAGTATGTATTTTAACAACTGTAGAAACTGTGTAAAAATATTATCAATCCATCCATTTTCACCTTCAAGTTAATGATTCTTAAAACCATTGATAAAACCATAAATTACATAAAACCCAGATACAATGATTTTTTAACATCACCATATATATTCTCAATTTCAAGTTCTATCCCAATTTCCCCTACTTTAATATCATGAATCATTTCTTCAATTTAATCAGACTTATCATCTTAAAAATATTCATTATTAATAGAGCATGAATTATGCCCAGTTTCACCATGAACAATCCAAGGGATTTAACTCATATTAAAACCATTAAAAATTAAATAATATTTGATTTATATACTTTTTTCCTTTTCATATTTGAACATTTAAAACATGGATATAAAAATAGGTTATTCTTTAGAACATTTATTTTATAAAATTCCAAAAAAACTTTAACACCTTTCTCATATTCATCATTTTTTTGTAGTGTAGTAATCTAAATTCGATTCACTATTATATATAATAAATATCAAGAATTTAAAACAATCTATTATATTTTTAAATGTAATTTCAAATTTACTTTTATAAATAACAATAAAAAATACGATAAAAATTTTCACAAATAAAATAAAGTTAACATATTTGATAAAAAAGTGTAAAATTGAACATAATTAATTATAATCATTTCATAAAAAATAACAAAGTATAATTCAATCAGTATGATCATCTAAATATACATTATCAATACACTTTATTCAAACTCCATAATCTACTATACCCTTAAAACACCCATTCACAATACAGAAAAAAATATAACTTAAAAACATATTAATCAGTAAAATAAAATTATTTATAACAACAATTAATAAAATAACGATTTAATAAAACCTTAATATAAAAACAATCATTCTTTAATTAAAAAATACCATATATGTATGAATAATTAGAACTGAAGATATAAATAGTGAAGAGAAGGCGACATCAATGGAAAATTGGAACTGCAAATAAAAATAAAAACACCTTGGATGCACATAAAATTGAAACAATAAACACTAACCATATATTGATATTGTAATGGGTATGATTGATAATGTGAAACTAATGGGAATAATATGCAGATAGAGTGAAAGTGGCAGATGATAATGGGCAATGGTGGAGGATGACAACTAAAATAGATTCAAATCCCCCAGATCAAAGAATGAAGAGATTATAGGCCACCAAATATAATATGGAAGAGTTATGGTTATCCATGATAGAGAAAAAAAGGATGGATCATGAGAGAATGAAAAAAATGTATACTCCTGACATTTCCTTAAAATTTTAAAAGGTTTTCACATCAGTTATAGATAACTGATGTGAAAAATGTGTCAGCTAAAAATGAATTTTTTACTAGTGGTCTTAGATATTCTCAAATAGTTCATAAAAGTGTGTGTGGACCTTTTATAGTTGAATAAAAGGTTAAATTATCTTACTTTATAACTTTTAGTTATGACTTTATTAGATATGGATATGTCTACTTAATGAGGTATAATCTAGATTCATTAGATAAATTCAAGGAATACAAGAATGATTTTGAGAACCATCATGATGATAAAATAAATAACCTCCACTCAAACCATGGTGGTGAATATCTTAAACAAGATTTCATTGAGTATATATGTGATTTTAGGATATTAACCCAACTCACCCAACCTTATAAACCATAGTGTAATGGTGTAAGTGAAAGGAGGAAATGTCGATTGTTAGACATGGTAAGATTAATGATAAATCATGCAAGTCCTCTATTATCATTTTAGGGATATGCATTAAAAAAAATAGAATACATATTTAATAGAGTGAAAAATAAATTTAAAAATGGTATTCTATATGATTTATAGTATTGAAGTAAACCCATGTTGTCGCATATACAATTGTGGGGTCGTGAAGCATTTGTTAACGCTATCTCTAGAAACAAACTTGAACTCAGAGGCACTAAGTGTATCTTCATAAGATATTCTAAAAAAACTAAAGGATATTACCTATATAACCTATCAGATAAAAGGATTTTGTTTAAAAAACATCCTAACAATCTTAAGAGGGAGAAAATCTCTAAAAAAGGTAGCTGGAGCAAGATATAATTTTATGAATTCAAGGCTTAATATAAATAGGGGTTAATATAGTAATAGATTCTGAAAATACCTTTAGAAGAGTTTGTTCCAGAGACACAAGTATTTTATAGGAGCACCATAGAGGTTATAGAACTAGATAGATATGATTTTCTAGTTACCAAGGATGGAGATTCATTATTAGTTTATAATAATGAACCTATATCCTAGAATAAAGTAGTAAGTGGCTTAGAATTTTCAAAATGTCAAGTAGATTTTTATTCTAAAATGGATGCCATATACCAAAAAGAAGTCTATATTTTAGCAGACCATCCATTAGATGTAAATACCATTGGGTTAAAATAGGTATCCATGAAGAAATTGGAAATGGATGGACAAGTTAGTACCTATAAGATATGACTAGTCGTAAAAGGGTTTAAACAATGTTAAGGCATTGACTATGATAAAAAATCTTCACCGATTTCTATAATGAAATCCATCATAATTATTATTTCAATAAAAACTTACCATGATTATAAGATTTAAAAAATATATTTCAAATCAACATTCCTTAATGGGAACCTTGTAAAATATGTCTATATGATACAACCATAAGGGTTTGTGACTCCAAAAGATACTAATAAGGTATGAAATCTAAAAATATCCATTTATGGGTTGAAGTAAGAATCCATATCATGGAATGTACACTTTAATAAATCCATAAGGCAATTTAGTTTCATAAATAAAAAATGCGAGCCTTGTGTTTACAAGTGGTTTAGTTGGAGAAAATTCATTACTCTAATAGTATATGTTAATGACATACTAATAATTGAATATGAGATATCGGTCTTACAGTATGTTAAGATGTGGTTGAATACATGCTTGTTCACAAAGTACTTAGGTAAATAATTATATATTCTTGGGATCAAGATACACTATAATATATCCAAGATGTTTCTTAAACTAAGCCAAGGTATACACATTAATAAGGTATTTAAGATATTAAATATGCAATAATCCAAGAGAATATTATTATTAATGTCACATTCTATATCAATATCTAAGAAAATGTGTCCTTAGATATAATAGGATAGATAGAGGATAACCAAAATTCTATATGTGTTAGTGATATGATCAATAATTTATTACATGAAATATACCATGATTGATGTTTCAT
This sequence comes from Viscum album, assembly GCA_963277665.1. Classification (NCBI taxonomy): domain Eukaryota; kingdom Viridiplantae; phylum Streptophyta; class Magnoliopsida; order Santalales; family Viscaceae; genus Viscum; species Viscum album. Next base: position 874,536,920 of record OY728153.1, on the reverse strand, counting down.
ACACATTGATCATGGTATACATATATCAAGAAGACCCAGGAGACCTCCATTGGATGACAATCAAGACTATCCTAAATTATATAAGATATAATAAGGATATATTCCTAGTTTATAGAGGATATGAGGAGTTATTGATCAGGGATATATATATATATTATAGTTTCTAGATAGATCAAGATGCTATGAAATACCAATCAGAATATGTATTCTATATCAATGGGGGGGGGGGGGGTTATATGAGATGTAAGAGCTCGATACAACCAATGATCACCAATTATGCAGTAGAGTCCAAGTATATAATGATTTCTGATGAAACTAAAGAAGTAGTTTGGATATGAAACTTCATACCTAATCTTGATTTGTTTCCTAATAGTATAGATCCTATCACATTATACTGTGATAATACCAGAGTAGTGTATATTTTTAAGGATCCAAGGTTACATCAGTTGATAAAACATATGCTTCAAAAGTTTCATATCTTGAGGGATTTTTCTCAAAGATGTGAGGTCACAGTAAAAAAACTTTCCATGGAAGTTAACATGAAATACTTGTTGACTAAATCATTTTCTTAGTAAAATCACAAACATCATATAAGTGATAATGTATTTAAAGCCATTAGCAATTGGATTTAGTGAAAGTAGGGGTTTGTTGGAGTTGGTTCCCAAGAACTAAATACTTTATAATTTAGATTAACCATGCATTCAATGACCCAAATATTAATAAATTCATCAACACATATTAATTTTTCTTCTTTATAACATTAATATGATAATTTTATAGAGTATACATCACATTAATAAGTACATAACAGTTCCAAACAATGATGATAACCTTGAAGTGTTATAATAATACTCTTAAACTTATGTCCTAGGGTTAAGATAATATTCTATGATGGGATGAATATTATGTTTGATAGTTAGGTTCTTGATACTCATAAGCAGACAAGACATTATCTCATGAATTTCACACTTGGTAATATTTAATATAAGATATTTTTGAGGATATAACTTCAAGTAGGAATTATACTTGTTTGAGTTTTATTTGATATTCCTATATGAAAACATGTGTAATAACCCTAAACTTGATATTATTATGAATTAATATCCTCAGTCACATACTTTTATGTATTTCTTAAAAACTTCATGAACTATGCTCACATTGAAGTAAGATATGTTGGGTATTACATGAGTGATATGTAATTATTGAATAATTAAATAAAATATTTGTCCCTTGAAAAACTAGGAGATGATATATTATGACCTTTGAATGAAATGGAATTTTCTAACTAAAATGCATGGACATAGTGATTTATGTGTTCATTTTAGGAAGTCAAAGAAATATATATCGAGCACATATATTGATTAATTTAGTATTCAACCTACTTAATAAGAGATATCAATACAAAGAGATTATATTACACAATGAAAATTCATATGTTGTTATTTCTGGGGTGACATTAACTTCTTCTTCTATGGATGGATTAACGTGTTGCTAGAAACTTATCTTAGACTTTAGAGAAACCCACCTAATGACACTAAGGAAGAGACCTAGATTGTCACACACTTAGTGTTTTCATAAATCTCAGTTAAATTCTATTTGAATTTAATAATTGGAATAAATATTATTATCAAGACCAAGGAATAATATTTATTTAGGATTTACTGATAGTAATTATTCAATCATTAGTTATATTATAGTCTGAATATATGTGTGAGTTAAATATTAAATAAATATTTATTCACAAGACCATTGAATTGAATAATTATATATCTCTTTTTTTATTCACAAGGTAATAAATAATATTTATTATTAAATAAATATTTATTTAGTTATGTGAATGTAAAAATAAATATATATTCTCAATAAAATGAATATAATATTTATTTATTTATTGAATGAATAATATTTATTTATTATTAAAGGTTTGGTAAATTTCAAGGAGGGTGGACAGACCCAGTTACGTGTACGGTAATGAAAATGATATAATATTAAATATCATTTCAATAAATATGGCATTATTTATTTTATAAAAAATAATATTTATTTTCACAATTCAGTGTGTGAAATTATATAATAATAATATTATTATTATTATCATGGGTAATATGTTATGTTTAATATTTTATTAAAGTATTTTTTTAATTATCAATATTAAACCCTATCTCTATATAATCCCACTTAAATCATTTTAGATATGTGGTAAAAATAATTTTTTTTTCACAATAAAATTACTCCCTAGAGAATTATATCTATGAATAATATCTACATGGTTTATCTAAATATTGAGATAATTCCTCCACATGCTCCCCCCATATCAAGATTGAGAGAAATATAGAGGTAATCCTTTAATACGGAAGGATTGTGTTACAATGAAGTCGAACAATGCAAGATGATTGTATTATTCATGCTAGTTCTTGGAGTTATATCAGTGTTGTTCAGAGACTGTGAACCATGTGTGGGTTCCATTAGAGGTATTTTAATTTTTATACTCACCACACAAATATAGTAGAACTCGATTGGGGTTCGATCGATCAATATCTATATCAAAGAAAGATATCAAGATCAAGGTATTTTCTTAAGACAACCCTTATCTTTATTACACATCAATTCATGATTTATTACATAGGAATACATGCAATACAACCCATAAGATTAATAATACTAGTGTATTTGAGTCATTATGTACATTACATAAAAACATAAAAATAGGTGGTACATCATCATTATTGAAAACTTCCTTAACATGTTTATAACATTCCATCATTCTTAAAGCTGCATGGGATAAACTGGGGACATACATAAGAAAGGGGTGAACTATAAAGCCTGTTAAGGAAATAAAAAAATAATAACATGAAGAAATTATTACATGTTAGATAATAGTAATTTCAATGGGACATAAAATGAATAAGAACCATAAAAATGAACAACGAGACATGATGTAGCATGATAACATAAAGCTAGTAGGGGAATGTGGCAACAACTTTAAACACAAAATCATAAGAATAATTCAAGGTTAACCACCAAGACATAATAACATAATGTGAATAGTATAACCTCATACAAACCATATATGAAATATCATGAGACTAAAAAATTACCCAATGCATTGGAGAACTATCTGGGCACATCCATTATAATCATATCATGTACATGCATAAGTGTACCATATAAATCATATAACATAAGAACATATTTAATCACATTTAATCCCATGATAAAGGATTACATGTTACATACATATAATTACCCAATAAATTAATTACAGTTACAAATAGGTGAATACACTTGAGTGGAAATGGGTATTGGTATACACCTCATAAATTTTTGTTATGGAAAATCACAGCGATATTTCGGTAGCATAACGACAATACATGAAGATTCATAAAATGGTTAAATGAGAGATAAAGGGTAATATTATTACTTGGAAGTAAAATTAAATTATTTGGGATATGTAAGAACATAATACAACATGAAAATTTTGTAATTAATAGGCATAATTCAAGGATGATTCTTGAATAAAAACTTGGCATATAAAAATCATCGGATAATTTCAGCAGCATAATGAGGGTACATAATGAATTACGGGAGGTATTAATGAGATTTAAATGGGGTGATAATAAATTTTAAATCATAATTTAAATGATAGGGATGTTTAAGATCATATACAATCAATATTAATTTGAAGACAAAGTTCATTACATAAATAAGGTGATAGAATAAAGTGGAGAAAGAGTGGATACCTTACCTTGAGAGGGTGGTTCCAAAAGCTTGGGAGGAGCTTCTTGAGATATTGGGGGAACCTTGGGAGGAATATATAAATGTGAGGAAAGATTAATGATGTTACACAAGGTTTTTTAGTGAAGAGCAAGGAGGATACTGGGTGGGTATATATAGGAAAATAGAGGGGAGTTCTTTATTATTTCCCAAACTTAGATTTTGGACTCTATATAATAAATTAATAAAAACAAAAAAAAAATACAATTATTTTTCCCATGTTTTCCACAAAAGTAGAGTGGTTTTATTTAATTTATAATTAAAAGGGATTAATTCAATAAAATTTTAACCTTGGTGATGAGGAAGTGAGTCATGTTGATAAATAATTGATTTTAAAACCTTAAAATATAATATAGGTTTTGGAGGATTCATAAAGGATTTATAAAATTAATAAAATAACCTAAAAAACAAAATATTTTAAAGGGAAAAAATATATTTGGTCTAATATACCCTTTATAGTATTTATTACATCACTTTTAGTCCATTATGATGTCATAATACACACCATATATTTATACTATATTTAATTTTTACCCAAAAATTTGATTATATTAGAAAGTTATGAAAACATCATTATTGGATAATTTAAATGTGGTGATTCCAAAAATAATATTTATTTTATCAAAATAATTTTATAAATATGTGAATTTTCACTTTTAAAACAAGAATTTACATTTATTGAGAAATGATGGGTTTTTTCGACAATAATAGTTTTCGAACCCTAATAACAATTAAATTTGACTTCATAAAAATTATATTATAATTTATATTTATTAAATATTATTTAATTATATTATTTTTTAATATATCATTTATTTCTAAAATTCATTAATTTCTGAAAAAGGTATATCTTAATTGAAATTTTATATTACATAAAAATACAATTTGTGCTTTATCGTATGAAAATGAAAATTGTTTACAAAGTAACGAAAATAAGAAGTAAATATATTCATTATTATATATGATATATATATATATCCATATTATCAGGGTCTTTATAGACATATCTTTATTATACCAGTAAACATCCAGAGGGTAAGGTGTGTGATGGTGAGATTTTCATGGCGTGGTTTGGCGTACATGGTTTGAGCCGTGATCTTGATGAGCTTGAAATTTTCCCATAAATGGTTTCAATTGTTCTCTAGTTATTAGATATCATCTTGGGTTTGGTCAAGGAAAAATACCAATGATAATATATCCTTCAAAATCTCTAATATACGAGCTTCATAGGGTACTATCCTTTTGGTTGACCGTTAGTTATAATATAATTTTTAGGAATTCAAATGTACTTCCTCAAGAGGGAAACATAGAACACATCATGTACTTGAGATAGGTTAGGTGGGAATGCTAGGTAATAGGCCACTCCTCTTATGTGATCAAGGTTCTCAAAGAGACCAATGTATCTTGGACTAAACTTTACCTTATTCCTAAATCTCATGAATTTATTTCATGGAGATATGTGGAGGAATACATTATCTTCAACATCAAACTATTGGTATCGTCGAAAATTGTCATCATATCACCTCTGTCGACTTTGAGAAGCCATGACATGATACTGAATGGTCTTCACCTTTTCCATAATTTCCTCAACCATTTTAGGACCCAATATTTTATGTTCACCAACTTCATCCCAACATGCAGGTGTTCTGCACCACTTACCATAAATGGATTCATAGGGATCCATTTGAATACTTTAGTGGAAACTATTATTGTATGGGAACTCTAACACATAAAGATATTGATCCCATCCTCCTTTTAAGTCCATAAACCATGATCTCAAGATTCACTCAAGTGTATAGATATTATTCTCATATTGACCATTAGTTTGAGAGTGATAAGTTGTGTCGAAGTAAAACTTAGTATTTAGAGCATGTTGGATACTATTATAGAACTTGGAGATAAATCTTGGATCTTGATTAGATACAATCAATAGAGGTGTTTCATGTTGCCTCACCACTTCTCTAATGTGTATCCTTGCAAGTTGATTGAGTGAGAAGTCCTCTCAAATTGAAATGAAGTGAGTAGTCTTTGTAAGACTATCCACCACAGCCTATATAGAATTATTACATATTTATTTATTTAGAATACCAATGAAAAAGTATATTGTTATGTTTTACCATTTCCATGTAGGTATAGGTAATGTTTGCATTTTCCCCTTGTATTTTTTCCTTTCATCCTTCACTTGATGAAATTCAAGACACATTTATGCATATTCCATGATCTCTTTCTTCATATTGTCCCAACAATAGTGTATTCATAGATCTAGATACATATTCATACTCCATGGATGTATGGAGAAGTTTGAGCTATGTGAATAATCCAATAGATCCTTCTTTAACTTGGGATTTGATGGTATACATAGTACTGAACCAAATCTTATAACTCCTTATTCATTAATTTTGAACTATGAGGGTTTCACTTTTCTTATAGCTTCCATTTTCTTATGAATTTCTGCATCTTCTCTTTGATCATACTTTATATTCTCCTTAAGGTATGGTTGAGCAATCATTTTTTAAAGGATTAATGATGTCCCTTCCTTTATGATTCCCATGTTCATCCTTTTTAAGTCTAAAAAATTGAATTCTTCTCAATTCTCATCAATGATAAAATTATTAGATCCCTTATATTTAGATAATATTCCACTTTATTTTATTTCCTAGGATGGTAGTGGATTGAGCATTAATAGTCTTTAATCAACTATAACCATCTTCAATAGTGCATATTCATCTCTTTATGTGTGAATATATACTTGAGGCTGTTCTGGTCCGTATATATTTCACACTTCTCCCGAAAGAGATAATGCCACCATATTTTTAATGCAAGTATGAATAAATCCAACTCTATATGATGTTTGGGTAGTTCTATTCTTGAAATTTTATTTAAATTTAGGAATAGGCTATCACTTTTTTCATTATGTATCAGTAAAAAGACCAAGACCTTCTTCGATGCATTGTTGTATACCATGAAATGTTCCCGACTTATGGGTAACATAAGTAGAAGTGTAGTGATAATACACCTTTTAAAAACCTTTAATATATACAATATTCATTATTAAAAAAAATTGACTCCCTTGTAAGTTATCTTGGATAGAGGGTTTTAAAATCATGAGAAATTTCTCAAAAATCGATGATAATACCCAGTTAATCCAAGGAAACTACAAATTTTTATCACATTGGTTGGTCTTGAACATACTTTAATTAAATCTGTTTTTGAAGGTTCCATATATTTTAATTTCCTCGTGATAACATGCCTAAATAATGATGATTCCTTCAACTAGAACTCACATTTTCTATACTTTTCATAAACCTTTTCCTTTGATAAGGTCTTTAGTACAGTACTCAGATGCTCCTCATGCTCCTTCCAACTTTTTGAGTATATTAGAATATAATCTATAAAGACTACAACAATTTTTTTGAGGAGATCTCTAAATACTCTATTCATAAAGTATATGAATATTAATAGATCATTAGTGAGTACGAATGGCATTACATGAACTCATAGTTCCCGTACCTTGTACAAAAAGAATTCTTGGGGATATCCTCCTCCTTCACCTTTACTTAATATTAAATCGAATGAAGATCCACCTTGGAGAAGTATTGGGATCCACATAGATAAAAAGACAATTCATTAATCCAAGACAGAGTATACTTTTTCTTTATCATGATCTTGTTGATATCATTATAATCAATTCACATACGCATCAAAACTTTTTTATTCTTGACAAGAGGAAAAGTGAACCCCATTGTGAAGTAATTGGGCGTATAAACCCTTTATTCAGATTCCCCTATAGTTGTTTCTTAAAATCCTCAATTTCTATAATAACCAATATATATGGAGTCTTGGATATTGGAAAATCCCCAGGTATAAGATTGATTGAATATTAAACCTCTCAGATAGGAGGAAAACCAGGAAATTATTTTGGAAACACATTAGCATATTCCATCACAAAGGGAATGTCTTCAAGGATGTTATTTTCCTTAGAATCAATCATTTGAGATAGATATGATTGATTTTGGAGACATAATATCCATGCTTGAGATGTTGGTGCTAAAAAAGATTCATGCCCATCCTCATGCTTGTACAGAATTAGAGGAAGATTCTCAATACGGAGAGTGATTTACTTCTCATGGAAATTTATGTTGGCTCTATATATGGAAATCAAATACATACCTAGAATTACCTTAAATTACACTAAAAGGAGTATCAAAAGTTTACTTGGGAATTTTATCCCATAAATTTTGATAAGGGAGGAGTTATATACTTTAGATACAATAATTGACCAATTTTCAATTTTCACTGATATTTCTACTTCCATGTTTTATGATGGTGTTTGAATAGTTCTAATAAACTTGTGTGATTTGAAGTAATGCATAGAACTAGAATAAAATATTATGTTCACTATTTTTGAATGAATAACTATAATACCTATCACCACTTCATTTTCTGGATGCACCTTAGTAGTTGTGATGGAATATGACCACCCTTTGTTCCTTGGAGGTTATCAGCATTGATTGTCTCTGAAAACCCTTAGCATAGGGTAGTAGTTTTAATAGTGTCCTTGTTCATTATACATAAAACATTTAACAATAGGATAAGGGTGAATTAATCTCTTACATTATATTGGTGGGTTTCTCCTATCATCAATCTCTAGCTAGGTGTCCTTCCTTTCCACACTTAAATAATTTCTTCACCCCCTTCAGGAAATTTATGAGGTTCTTCTTTCCAAACTTTTGACAAGTAGGATATTGAATTTTTTTACTATTATTATATTTATCCATAACACCACCAGAATTAATCTCCACCTTCCACTTATTATCCTCATGAGACCCTTGAGATTTTATGATCTCCATTTTCACTTTGATATCACATCATACAATTTTTTCATAGCTATAAAATTCCCAAATCACCGAGGATTTTTGTAGACTCATTTTTATCCCAAAAAATAAGAGGTAACCTTTTCATTTGGGGGTAATGAAAAATAATAAGGCATATCATGTAATTATTTTAAAATTTTTCTCATATACCATGAAAAATTCATCATATTTGTTCTTGAGGGAAAGGAAATCCCTTTCCATTTTAATTCAGAAAGTTCAATGAAAATATTTTTTGAATTTTTTTACATAATTCCTTCCACACCATCTCTTTAATATCTTCATATGGATTCATATTCTTGATTAATGTCTACCACTGATCATCTTCTCCCTCCATATGATAAACAACTAGTATAACCTTCTCTTGCTCATAACATTTAAGGATGGAAAAGATATTTTTAATGGAGTTAATCCATTGTTCCATTATTAAGGGATTAGATGATCCCTTGAAATTCAAAGGCCTTTGTCACATAAAGGTATCAATTGTAGTTTGTTCTTTCTTAGGGGGATTTAGGCATTACTCCTGATTCATGTTTTTATTCATAACCCAAGTAAACTAAGATATTATCATCAGAAAACTCATGACTCCTACTCCCATCAGGTTAGGAAAATCATTCGGATAATCATCACATTTACCTTTACATTGGTTGTTTACTCGGTTCATCCTATTTTCAGCCATTGGATAGAATAAAGGGAAAATTATGGATGATTACTTTTAAACAATTAAACAAAAAATTGGAATACAATAATATTAAATGTATAATTTATAAATGAAAAGTATTTTCTTAGATTATGAATTTTTAAGATTCAATCTATTTTATCCATGATATATTCATAACATAGAATCTTTTAGGAATCCCCCCTTAATAATGGTTCGTAATGATCTTGTGAATTTAAAAAAAGCATATAACATTGGAGTGTTAGACTAGGTGTACAAAAAGGTCAATTTTCTTGCACCAAGTGATGCTTGAGTCTAGATCAATGAACCCTTTATAGGATTATTACCCCTAGGTACCTCTGTGCCAGAGCCACATCCACTTATATTATCCAGATAGAGATTTATTTTCTTGGAAAAAACTTACTCTATACATTAAAAAACATATGGATATTTTCCTATACATAGTATTATCCCTAATTATTTTTATATAGTTTTATAATACTAATTTTAAAAATAACTAGACTTTCCTTTGATACTAACTATGGAAACTGTTATCTTTAATACACATCAATTCAGAATTTATTATATATAAATACACATAATAAAACCCATAAGATAAATAATACTAGTGTATTTGTGAAATTAGGTACATTACATAACAACTTAAAAACATGTGTTATATCATCATTATTGAAAACTTCTTTAACATGCTCATAATATTCCATCATTCCTAAAGCTGCATGGGATAACCCTAGGAAACACATAAGAAAGGGATGGGATATAATTCCCAATAAGGAAATAAAAAAACATAAAATGAAGAAATTATTACATGTTTGACAATAGGAATTTAAAAGGGCCATAAAAGGGGTGAGTATCATACACATGAACAATGAGGCATGATGTAGCATGCTAATATAAAAGAAACCTAATAATGTGGAAATAAATTTAAACATGAAAACATAAGAATAAGTGAAGGTTAACCACCAATTAATAAAAACATAATGTGATTGGGATAACCCCCCATTAAACATACATGTAATATCATGAGACTAAAACATTACCCAATACACTGGAGCACTATCTGGGCATACCCATCATAATCATAACATGTACATGCATAAGTGTTTCACATAGATTATATAACATAAGAACATATTTCATCAAATTTAATCCCATGATTAAGGATTATGGGTCACATACATGGAATTAACCAGTCAATGAATTATATATAAAACTAGGTGAATAACCTTGAGTGGAAATGGGTACAATTATACACCTAACAAATGTTCAACATGGAAAACCACATTGACATTTCAACAGTGTAACATAAGTACATGAAGAATCATAAAATGGTTAAATGAGAGAAAAAGGGACATCTAATCACTTGGGAGTCAATAGTAAAGTATGAGGTATATGTAATAACATAACCAAACATGAAAATTTGAGAATTAATAGACATAATACAAAGAGTGTGCTGGAATAAAAACTTGGAATGAAAAAATCATTGGATAATTTCGACAGCATAACAGGGGAACATAATGAATCATGAGAGGAATTAATGAGATTTAAAGGGGTCACTCATCACTAATAAAAAATAATTCAAGTAAGAGGGATGTGTAAGAACATATCCCATTAATATGAATTGTAATAAAAAGTGAATTACATAAATAAGGTGCTTGAATAAAGAGGAGAAAGAGAGGATCCCTTACCTTGAGAGGGTGATTCCAAAAGATTGAGAGGACCTTCTTGAGATCTTAGGGGAACCTTGGTAGGAATATAGAGAGGGGAGGTCAGATTAATAACACACTCTAATGTTTTTAGTAAATATTAAGGGGGATATTTGTGGGGTTTATATATGAAAAGTGAGGGGAGTTCTTTATTATTCCCCAAACTTAGGTTTTGGACTCAATATAATAAATTAATAAAAAACACAATCCTCCCTATAGTTTTTTTTCATGGTTTCTTAAAAAGGGGTTTTTATTTACTTATTTTATAATTACAAGTTCTTAACTCAATAAAATATTACCCTTGGTGACGTGTAAGCGAGTCATGTTTATAATTAATTTATTATAAAACCTTAAAATATAATATAGGCTTTGGAGGATTCATAAATAATTTATAAAATTAATAAAATAACATAAAACACATTATTTTAAAGGGTAAAAATATATTTTTTCTTTTATTCCATTTATATCATTTATTACATCACTTTTGGGTCATTATGATGTCATAATACACATAGTTTATTTATACTGTATTTATTTTTTACCCGAAAATTTGACTATCTCAGAAAACTAGGAAAAATTAACTATTAGATAATTTTTATGTTTTGATTTCAAAAATAATATTTATTTTATCAAAATTATTTTCTAAATATGTGAATTTTAACTTTTAAAAAATAATCGACATTTATTGAGAAATGCTTGTTTTTTCGACAATAACAGTTTTCAAACCCTTATAACAAATACATTTGACTTCATAAAAATTATATTATAATTTATATTTATTAAATATTTTTTTTTATTAATATATTATTTACTTTTAAAATTCATGAATTCATAAAAAAGTAATATCTTAATTGAAATTGCGTATTACAGAAAAATAAAATTTGTGTTTTATCTTATCAAAATTAAAATCATTTACAACGTAACGAAAAAAATAAGTAAATATATTAATTATTATATATGATATAAATATTCATATTATTAGGGTCTTGATACATATACCTTTATTATACCAACAAACATCTTGAGGGTAAGATCTCGATGGTGATATTTTCATGGGGTGGTTCAGCATACATGGGTTGGGTCCTGATCTTGATTAACTTAAAATTTTCCCATTAATAGTTTCTTTCATGATTTAGTTTTTGGATATCAGATTGGTATTGGTCAAGAGAAAATCCTAGTGATCCCATCTCCCTAGAAATCTCTAATAAATGGGTTTCGTAGGGTACTATCCCACTAGTCGAGACCATCACTTCCTTTGTCCATGTCAATTAGATTTATCCTGACCCTATATTTATACTAATCATATAATCACTATTCAAAAACTATTTTATTAATGGTTATGATGATTAATTGTCTTTTAAATATTATAGAATATAATAAAACCAAATAAGTGCATGTTTTTTCAATAACCATAATAGGGAATTTAATTCAATCACAAACGAAATTTTATTTATAAAAGTCCAAGTCATTACATTTATTATTATTAAATTAATTATTAATTTAATAAAAAAGAAACCCCCATATTAGTTTTGAGATTAATTTTCAGGTTTATTTGGATATATTAATTAGATAATATTATTCTTTATCATGTTCTTGTATATTATTTGTTGACTCCAAAAAAATACAAGTGGGGAATGCGCCTAACTAGCACTTCTGCTATGTGTAGAACCTACAACCGAAAGTTCCTTCAACCTTATATCCAATTACATGTCACATTACATCACCATTTTAAGTCATACATGATCCCCCAACAACATATACATAACTATATCATAATACCTAAGGCCTTTAAAGATCTTTACCAACTGCCAGCTCAACAAACAGACGAACCTAAGGCACAACCACACTCATCCTTATCTAAGTCCATCTCATTAATCGTAATATACCACACATATTTGGAAATAAATATGATCCCATCTAGTGGTATCACACACCTCCAATTATTGAAAATTATGGTGTATCATATCCTCCACATCAATGGTCAATTCCATCACCCATATATCACACAATTTATAGAGGACACACTTACAAAGAGTGGACCAAACTACCTCATTGGCCCAATCCTATGTGTATATTTCCCCAAAATCCTCATCACCTATAGTGATAAAGAAAATTAATACCATGAGTGAAACTAGTATTAAACACATAGGGACAACTAGACTTACCCATGAATATTCCTTGTAACAGAAATATTGAAGAACTGACATGAATAAATTAAGAACTTACTTAGAGATGAAGAGAGTAACAAAAGAGTAATTTCGGCCATATCTTTTGTATTCTGGTAGAGAAATACCTTAACCCCATTTTATACTTAAAAAAATCAATTAATTATTATTTTAGAAAAATATGGGAAAAAATATTCATATTCATTTTTTAGAAAAATGATTGATCCTTATGTATGGACCTTTAACCTTACGTATTTCCCCCTGATGACCCTTACATATCACAATGAAGGCCCAACACTTTACCAATTTTTGAATAAGTAAAACCCCCTTATCTATCAGGGAAATAACCCTTACATATGAAAAAATTACCCTTATGTGTCAACTAAACTACCTTTACATATAAAAAGTTTACCTTTATTCATGGAACTTAGCCAATTTTCTAGCTAAGTCACGTCCGTTATATATTAGAGGGTTACTTTTACATATAGAGGCATTTAATCTTACATATTACCTTATCCATAGATTTAATCTTATATATATATAGGAAATTCCCAAAACTTAGCCAAATTTCATATCATAGAGAGATCAATGTTAACCTTATATATCCCAAATGGTTACTCTTACATACTATAGGGTAACTCTAGAGTTAATTTTATGTACCAAAATATTACTCTTATGTATTAAAAGTTTACTTTTACATATTATAAGGCTTCCAACAACAAACCATTTTCACAAAAAATGAGGAATCTGATGTATTAGAAAATGAATATTATGCATGTAATTAGTCAATTTTATCTAAAATATTACCCTTACATAGAAGAGTTTTCCAAAACTTTATAAAACTACCATAACTCCCAAACCAATAATAGCCCATGACTCACCTCAGTCGCACCCTATAATTAAACTCCCAACATTTCCAAAATTTCCAAAACATTCCAAAACATTCCAAAACACCAAAAGACTTCTAATATTCCAAAACATCATGAAAAAAATTATTTCCAACCTAAAAACCAATTCCAAAAATCATATATAGTATAATTTTACAAAATTTCAATCCTCTAGATTAGGCCAACTCTCAAGAATCAATCCTCGGCATATACCGACACCCTCAACAGCTTTTCCAGGTCCAAAATAACTTGGATGATCTAAGATCCAACCCAATCACCAATCCAAAATACTAGGGAATTTATAACCTCCCCACCATACAATCACTCATTCTTGAACTAACTTGGGTCACAAACTAATCAACTCTTACCAAACGTGAGCATTGCACTCACTATATTCCCAGAAAATCAAGATGATTTTAAGTGAATATATCTCTTCCCCATCCACCTTGACTACCCAATTACAACTAACTAATCCCTTCTGTGGGAACTCCATAACTTAAAAATCACTAACCCAACCACATCTCAACTAAACCAGCCATCACGATGATTGTGTCATACCTGTTTATTATCTTGAACCCTGCATGAACTAGATATTCACACATATCCACCAATAATCAATTATTATCACCCTACACCATATTAATGGACACTTCATACCATATTATACCTGATTTCCAATTTCATCCTATACCATCCTTGGTTCCCACTTTAACCACGCATTATCTCTAACACCAACTTTCATATCTGATGCCAATGTATCTTATATTTTTGATGTATCATACTAGTACCCATGCCTTAAATATCATTTTTACATTCTATTTATCACATACGTACATCATAAAACAATATCCACTGTACAAAAACAAAAAATACCATGCTCATGGTGTACCTATGACTATTAATGGCTCCTTGACCATCTCTAAGTATGTCAAATTGATAACAGATAGCTGATCTGAAGACATACTACCCAATACCTATCCTCCATATAAAGTCACACTCATATTTATCCACTTACCCCATTATAGGGTATCTCATCAAATTACTATAACAATATGTATTTTCACATCCAAATACTAGATCTCAATACTGCTCCCATTCCTACCTTAGATGCCTGAGTTTGACTTGATCCATGGGGGACAACTGATTGTAAGATCTTCCAAAAAAACCACTTTAGATGTCCCAACTATTACATTTCCAACAATCATTTGGTGTCCTATCACACTAGGCTCAAATATTCTCTATGTTCCCACAATATGAACACACCATTGATGATCCATCCCACAATGGAATCATCAAACCTCGAAATTGTCTTATCTACTGGGACTCTTCATATCTTCACTTTTGGTCATCCATAGCACCACTTCCCATCTCACACAACACCACTATTCATATCAATATAATATCATACATGAGGTTTAACTCTACTATCAATTATTAGTTCAATTCATTTGAAAATGAGTCCAATTTTAAGATGTTTAATTTCAATTTAATAGCATTTCATAAACATCCATCGAATCATAACACCCTTGTGATCTCATCTCCTTCTAACATTAGTGAAAATCATATAAAATTCATAAATCCCATGAAATAATACATGAATGAAGTCTTTACCTACAAAATGTTTATGAAATATTAGTCTCTCGTTTTACCTCAACATATTATGGAAGAATTGGTCAATGAATTTTACCCCAAATTCCTTTTTTTTTCATTCCCTCATGCCTACCCAATTTCACATATACATTAGCCAATGTTTCAATTATCATCTAAGAATATAAAGATACAACTCAACCCAAGGGTGTCTTTATATGATCTGAGATTATCTATATTGACTCAATCTAGTACTCTAGTGCTTAGGGTCCACCCTCTCCCTAGAATGAAGGAGGATATTGTGACTGAAACTCCCATGTTAGATATTCCATGGACGACTCAAATCCTCGATCACCAATATAAATTCTCTAGGTAACCCATATGAAACTTGATATGATATTCTCATCTAACAACTTCCCTAGATCCTTGAGCCACTATGGATATCCATCTAACCTTAGAACCTCTATTTATGGTTCATACTCACCTTCACCCTCATGGGCCTTATTTGGTTCATGCCTTAGTGGTACCATATCTATACCCTCTCAACGATCCTATGTAATATTTATAGGTGGTATCACTTTGATAACCAAATACCATAATCAATATAGATATAATACTATAGATATCTCAAATAGGGAAAGTTTTAATAGATAGATTGCCCCGATAGTCTTTACACTTTCCTACCATATCCAAGTTTCATGGTATCTGACATCATGATCCTACATACCCATGTTAGGGTTGAAATAATAAAAACACACACCATTAGTATGTTTGATCACACAATTATTCACAATAAGAATCACATGCCAAGACCAAATAAGTATAATTCTACCAAGAATCTATACAAGAAGATGATATATTGGTTATTGCTGACACTTTAAACAACCAAAACCCTTTTTTTTAGAACCACCACCCTTCCTAGTTTAAATGAGTAAAATGACACCAAGAAACTATAGATTAAAACACTATTTATCCTATTATTGACACATTAAACAACCAAACACATTTTATATTCTGGGACCAAATTATCAATCACAAATAGCACACACAAGTCATGTGATCCCTACATGTCTAAGATGGTGTAGGAGTACTAAGTCTTACTTCTAAGGGATACAATTATGAAATATAAATAAATAAAATGAAATAAAAATTTATCCAAATTAAAAAACTCAACCATAATCAATAAAACCAAAAAAAATCCCAATTTCCTTGGAAACTTGGACTTCAGCCTATACTTGTGCTAGCTAGGCACACAACCCAACATCCATCCCAAGTTCTAACACATTCCTAGACCTCCAATATACCATAAAACAAATAAAAAAATAATAATCACTTATAACAACCCGGTTTTTACACCACATTATATAAACTTTTCTCTGATACCACTTTGTGATGTCCCCAACTTGACTCACTCCACAATAACTCGACTAGGTATCCACATGACCTTTGGAATGAATCTACATTCCTAAGGTTTTTGACTATAAATGAGGGTCTATGAGGTGATGGTGGGTAGAATATACCCTCATAAGAAAACAATAATAAGAAAAAAATAACATTTCAACTATAAATACTAGTGAAAGTGTAAATAAATAGATATAATAATTTTAGACATGATTCAACAATGTCTACAAAGGTAGATTGGTTATACAAAAAAGACAAGATCTTCCTAAGGATAATCAAATATGTACATATACAAAAGTAACCAAAAAATATTCACAAGCTTGGCACTGAAGTACCACCTAGATTTTTTTGCAATGATAACATCCATATCATACACCATATTCACCTACATTACCACTAGGCTCTTGAATTTGATATTTTACTTTTTTATATACCATGAAACATAAAAGTTACACACATCCTGAAGGGATTATATAGGTTGTGGGTATGAAATCACTAGGACACTACTAATGGCGTCCCTAAATAATATATATATATATATATATATACCAATTTATGAAAAATATAATAAATAACAATCGAGAACAATTTACATAATCCAACCCACCCATGATAATCAATCCACAATGAGATTTTATATGCTTCATCCAGTGCTGTAATGGAATGATACATCAATATTCTATCATACTGGAATCAACCTCAACCTTCCAACCAATTCTATGTCACATTCTATCACCATTTCAAATCATTCGTGATGCCCTAATGACATGTCCATAACTATATCATAAGACCCAAGGTCTTTTGGACCCTTTAACAACCATGAGTGTAATAGATCAAAAAACCTAAGGCATGAAAAGACATGTACTTATTCAAATCCCACATATTATCTCCAACATATCTCACATATGAGGAGAGAGACATGCTCCTATTTGCTGGTGCCCCACCATTGGTGGTTGGGTGGTAAGGGTTTGGGGGGGTGAGGGGTAGGTCACAGGGTCAAGTCCCCGGGCTTGTGATTTAATGTAATTTTTTTCCTTGCGTGTGTGCCGCTTTTGTGGTTGTACCCAATTTGTTTTTAAAAAAACATGCTCCTATTTGGTGGTGTCACACATCACCAACCATGGAAAAATATAGTGTATCCCCTCCTCTATATCGATGATAAAAAACATCACCCCTATATTAATCAATCTATAAAGGATACACCAACAATGAGTGGACTAAACCACCTCATGTGACCTATATTATATGCACACAACCCTAACAACATAATCCCCTATAGTGAGAAATATCACCTATATTTAACAAACAAACTTTGATAAACCTCCACCATCATCTATGAAAATGGTTAATACAATCCAAATCATACCATAAAACCTTCATCACCCCCTTTTCTCAGTAATAAAAATCACCCACAGTCGCACGAGTCACACCCATCATATTCTTGATGAATCATATCAACCATCACATATTATAAATAACCTCTTATAATATGCTGCATCATACCCCCAAACCCCCAAACCACATGATGAATAAGTCAATACATACTAGGTTGGAGTTCTCATTTTCTACATGATACTACCCTCATGTATCTCTTATGAACAATGATAACCTTAAGTGGTTTCTCTCTTAGTCTCTCACTTGAACCCACCCATGTCCATTTATTACACATCATATAGACACATATACAATAAAGGAAATAACTAGGAAATACCTACTTAGAGTTAGAAGGAATCCACTCATCAGGACACTTTGGGCGATTTGGATTTGATTGGAAGAAAATATAAAATCTGAAAATACTTGATTTAAGTCATAAAGTATATAAAACATGGAAATAGTGAGAGAAACTAGTATTAAACACATAAGGGTAACTAGTATTACCCACAACTACTCCTTGAAAAAGGTATCTCTAAGAATTAGAAATAATTATTAAAGGAATTACTTGGAAATGAACAGAGAAATGATAGTTCAATTTAGGTAATATCCTTAGTATTCTAGAAAAAATACCTAAATCCCCTTTTAAACTTAAATAAATCAATTAATTATCATTTTAGAAAAATCTGTAAAAAATTCATAAACTCAATTTTCAACAAAGTCCCTGACCCTCATGTATGTAACTTTACCCTTATATATTACCCCATTATATACCAACCCAACTAATTTTATATATCATTGGGTTTCCTTTATGCATGAGACTTAGCCAATTTTTTATCTAAGTCATGAATCTTATGTATTGGAGGGATTATTTTTCATATAAGGGATCTTAATCTTATTTATTACCTTAGATATAGATTTAATCTTACATATATAGATAATACCAAACAATTATCCAAAGTTCACATCACAGGGTACTTGAAGTTACCCTTACTTATCCCATAAGGTTACTCTTATGTATCACATGATAACTCCAGAGTTAATTTATGCACTAAAAGGTTACTCTTACACATGGAGAGTTTAATTTTATATATCACAAGGATTATAACTCTTAACATTTTTTTTCTTCATAAAATTAGGACTCTTACATATTATAAAATGACTCTTAAAAATGGAAATAGTCTTTTTTCAATTTAAAACATTGCCTTTATGTATGTGAGTTTTCCAAAATTCTAGAAAACCATTGCAACTCCCAAACTAGTCATAACTTATGAACCATCCCACTTGTACCCTATGATTAAAATTCTATTTTTTATAATTCATGAAACTTTTAAAAACACTTATAGCATTATAATATTCCAAAATTTTACTCCAAAACTCTACTCCAACCCACAAACCTATTCCAAAAAATACCTATAATAGACATTTAAAGTAATTTAAGCCCCATGCATGGGCTAACTCTTGAGACTTGATACCTAGAATATACTAACACCATAAATACCTTTATTGAGTCCACAATAAAATGGTATATCTATGATCTAACCCAAACACCACTTCCAAATGTACATAAATTTACAGATTCAGTTAAATAAATTATTTAGTATATAATAAATTAAAAAGAGTTAACTATAATATTAAAGATGTAAGAAAAATTAAGAAAACATGAAACAAAATTGAAACCTGTTATTTCTCCTCATAATAATTGCCTATGATAATGAAAATTTGTATCATCTTATAAGACAATATAGTATTAAAAAATAATTAAGATGACTTATAGAAATGATAATAGAAAAATTATATAAAAATATGAATCATTGAATAAAATATAGTAAAAAAATATAAATACATTATTTACTGTAATATTTTTTTTGAACATTATAATACATGAACATATTTCATAATTTATAACATATAGTATAAAAATGGAAAATACCTAGTTCATTGATAGAAAAAAACTTACCTCAGTAGGCCATTCGTGCAATAGAAAGGCCCTGAAATGGAGTTTCGGAATATGAAATCCCTTGAATAACCTATTTGAGAATCTATAGAAATTAGAGTATATATAGATGAATAAAAATTAAGGGTGGAATAATTTATAGATAAGGTCTACAAAGATTAGGGTATTTGAGCAGCATAATATAAATATAAATAAATAAGTAAAACCTACTTACCAGTGAAAGGGATGGTAGTTAAAGAGGAGGTGATGACCTGATTAAAGAATCAATATAACTAATAAAATACACAAGAAATAAGAAGGAACTCATGGAAAAGGATAAGGGTACACCTATGTAGCTGGGGAATATTCTCTATGAGAGAGGAGGTGGCACTATGAAGTTAAGAAATCTGAACCACCAAGGGAAGATAGATAAAAGTGGGAAGATGAAACTCAAGGGAAAGGATAAAGGGTAGTGTATATGGGGATAATGATTAATTTCATTGTAGAGGTGATGAGTGATTATATATCCTCAAGGAAGAGACATAATTTTAGTTCATGTATTGATAGATTAGAATTTATATAGAGGATATCAAAGAGTAAATACATGGGATTGAAAATAGATTAAGGGTTTTCAATAAGGGTAGAGGTGAATGGAAAGTGATGCAGAAAAAATAGAAAAAATAGGTGAATGTGTGTACATGAGTTCACAAATTTTAGTACAAATATATATTTGAATAATATTAAATTAAAATATTTAATAATTAATTCCCCATGTAGACCAGTATAGATAAAAAACCATAAAACTATAAAATAAATACAAAAAAAAATAGACCCATTCTTAAAATCATAAAACTGTCTTAGATAAGAAGATTTTATTCTCTTCTAATATTGGATTAGGTGATAGGGAAACTTTTTTCTAACTAATTTGACTCGACTCACACATTATAGGTATAAAATTATTTTATATATGCTATTTTAATATTTTTTTATAAAATTTAATTATATATAATTAATGTTTGACATGAAGTATATTCTTTCACTGAATGATTAGTGTTGTATATGATATCGATAATGATTGGTTTAATTTTTTTTATGTCATGTAAATGAGTGGTTATATTTAAAACTTTATTTATTTTATAAACTATATATTAAATATATTTTTATGGATTGTTATAAAACATCATTTCAAATCAAAATGGTAGATATTTTAAACCATATCAATCCTTCATATTGAGTTTTTTATAAGTCAACCATCCATGTTGAGTTTCTTTTTTTAAACCACACATTTCTGGGTGTTCAATATGAGTTGAGATTTGTTTCACCCATCTAAGATGGGCCAGGTAAAATTTTTAAACCAAATGGAGTCGCTTAATAGAGAACTCTTATCTGTATGTATAAACACACATAAACACACATGGATATAGATAAAGAGATATGTGAATATGGATGAATATATTTTCCCACTATTTTTTTAAATTTTTATTAAATTTATTATAGAGACCCAAAGATTGACGTACATGGAAAGTACATTACTTTTGATAAATACTTAATACATAACAAACACAGACACACAAGGACCGTAATAGTTTAGTGTCTTTGGAAACTCCAAATTTAATCCTCTAATCGTGGTGAAAGATCTTTAACTTCTCCCATAAAGATCTTACCCTTTTGTTTTCTTACCTAAAACCTTTCTTTATATCCTGGGGAAAAGAAAACATAAAAAGGGTGAGCTCAAATGCTCATTAAGGGTAAGCATAGTGAACATAAAACAATCCATAAACATTTTAATGAAAAAGCTTGAACATAAAATCTAAACATCAAAATCTTGAGCAAAGACATAAATCTTGGAAGTATGTAAGGCATATATCATAAAGGAACACCAATCTTGATAAAATAACATGGGAATAAATCATGTAATTGTGGAAACCATTCAGCACTTATTATGATTTCTATAGTACCCAAGGCATTGCTGCCAAGACTATCTTAGTGGAAAAAGTCCCTTTCTGAATCGAGTTCACTCCTCGTTCCAGTCCGGTATCACTAAACCAGATTAACTTACCATTCTAGCCATGTCTATCTCATGAGATATAAATCTTTACCCAATGCATTGGAGGGAGATACGGGTCCCACCCATCTCATAATGAAATAATTCTTACTTGTGCCACAAAATAAACATACATCATTCATAATAACCCAACGAATAAAATGGGTTTCATAAACATCATCCCATCATCACATAATCCATATAAAATAAATGGATATCATTTCATAATAAGAAAATTGAAACCATGTAAATCATAGAGACATTATACTTGAAACATACACATATGACATAATTTCATCATAGATAGAAAATGGTTTTGATAAAACACTTGAAAAGAATTCTTGAGGAAAATATCCTTTCTTCTTAAAAATCATTTTATTTTCACAAAATGTCATGAAATTTTAAAAGAAAAGGATTTTGTTGAAAATAGTCATGAAATATTTTGGAGTAAGCTTCATGAAAATAAGGCTTTATAAAACTGTAGAAAATCCTTTCCTGACGTATAAGTTAAAAAAAACATTCTTATCGTACTTTTTCAGGAAAAGTCAATAAGTACCTCGTATGGTAAACAAAAAAAATAGATTCCTTACATACCATGTAGTAAAAGTCAAAAATGGGTAAAAAGGACTTCAAATATACATGGAAACATTTTTATAAAACTTTGAAATGGATGATAAATATAACCCCAGTAAATACTTATGTATAAGCAATCTCGGATAGAAAACAATTGAGATTGCAACATTATCCCTTACCTTAGGTCTGATATGCTTCGTATGTATCCGAACCTCCTCTTCTTCGATGCACCTCCTTTAAGCTTCCTCTTATGGAAGTAGAGTTGGTCTTTTGAGAAGACCAGAACCTCAAGAATGTTTCTAGGGAAGTGGAGAAGAGAAATGGGTAGGGGTTTTCCAAGCATCAAGGCTCAAAAGGGTGTGAAGAGAAGAGGGAAGGGGTGCCCTTTTTATAAGAGAGGAGAGGGGAACCTTTGGAAAAACTTAAAATATTATTTTATAATAAAGTCATATTCAGTTTATAATAGCTCCAAATTGATTTATTTCGAAGATAAAGTGGGGATGGGTCGAAATCCTCTCAAACAATAGATTTTAGACAAGTTTAGGTTACAATTTTAACCTTATCATTTAGATTTAACTCTAAGTTAAATAATTTAACTTTTACCGTGTCTTCTTGTTTTCATACACTATATGGTTAATAAACTTAAAATAACAAGACAAACGAACCCCAAGTGGTTCATTATTAATATATATATCCTTATCTAAGTCATTTGGCCAAACCTTATATTTTTAGGAATAAAATAACAATTAATAATATAATATTTGTTTTAAAAACTACTTTATATCAATTTTGACACTATTTGGTAATTGATTTTTGTGAAAATCATAACAGCATGATTAGTTTGAAAAAAGTTAATTAAATCAATACTAACATGTAATATTAACCTATAAAATTAGTTTAATTCATAAAAAGTCTCAAATTACATTTATTTGGTTATTTATAATATCAATTATTTTAATATTTCATTATTTAGGTAATTACTGCATCACCATTGTGTCATAAATAACTTAAATTATTTAATGATTAAACATTTTAAATAAAATAAAAATAGGTATGAAATATTTTTAGCTTTCTAATGAATATTTATAGTTGAATTTATCTCATGTATAACCCTATATTAAAAATGAATTAGTTATTAAACTTTGATTTTAACTATTTTAACCCTTCTTTAAATAAATTAATAATAAATGTCCTAATCATATCCAAGTGGACCTAAATGGTCATATTTTATTGATAAGGTTTTTTTGTCTAATTACACTTATCCAATAGAATTAGGACATGTGTTAGGGTAATAATAATGTCATTTTTACCCTTAATTACCCTATTTACTTTTAACCGTGGTAAATAAAAGTAAAAAGTTACTATTCACCAAAAATTATTTTCATCTCATTAAACCACATTTTAGTCCTTGATATTAACCATGTCTCTCGGATTTTTGAAATTCCACTCATAGAAGTGGTAAAATTATGTTTTATGTGAATATCCAAATTCTCCTAGGAGGTGGGTAAAAGACGGTGAAAAGTTCAATAAAATTTTTATATATCTAAAATTATTATAAAATGACTCCAATGAATTTCATTGAACTTATATAGGTATTATGTATCAATTTTGACCTAAAATAAATTTAAATAAAATAAATAATTATTTAAATAAAAAGTCGGTTTTTAAATAGTTACCCACTATTTTCACTATTCATCAAAAATTAAAAGTTTCCAGAAAAATACCAAAAATTTACCCTAGGCTAATTTCGATATTCCAAATCCAAAAATGAAGTCCATTTTGAAAAATAAAATTTTAAAAAGTGGGTATTACTATTCATAACGGCTAGTTCATAATAATATTATAATAATATCTCGTTTAGTGAAACTTGGTATTGCGTACTACACACGCTATCGTGGAAGGTCGTGATTGCGTGTAATGCAAGCCAAGTCAGTGATGCGTGTAGTGAAAGCTCATTTTGGTGTATCATACAACATAAGACATCAATAGAATTAAAAAGAATGTTTTTCATAAAATCTCGGGGTGTTACATTCTACCCCCCTTAAAATGAATTTCGCCCTCGAAATTCATCGGGGTTATAAATGGTTTACTAATCGAAAGTTTATTTAATAGAAACCCACATTGTAAAAAGTAATACCAAAACCAATCTTTAAAAACTAAAGTATGAAGCGTAACAATCACCCCAATTAACTAATCACTGGGTTTCCACATAGGAGAACATAAGTGAAAATATGGATATGGAAGAGAAATCTAACCATCATGTTATGATGGAGAGTGGTAGAGAACATGGCTATAAAAAATCCAATAATCACAAAGCCATAGATTTGTGATGATCTAAGGTACCATCTGATTCATCGGATATAAGGGCACTAGGACTACATTTTTGGTTTTCATGATCATTTCCCTAAAGTTGAAGAAATTGGAATTAGAAGAAATAATTTCTTGATTTTGGTACAGTCTCACCGTTGGTCGTTCCTTGGATAATTTCCACTTCATCTCTTACAGAAATGAAGTTGAATTTGTCATTCGTGAAGTGTTAGCAGATCATGTGATAGAATGATGGGTCATTCCATCTGTCTCAAAGAAAAGGTTAGAAAAAGTTATCAAAAATACATAAGTCCATCTATAGTGAGATTAATCATATATGGTTCCTAAAATGGACTTATACTTCATATATCATACTACTTAATATAATAAAACTGGTTTCTACTAAACAAGGACTTCCTGTAGGCCAGTGGTAGGCGATAAAGGCATGTCACACTTCAGTTTTGGGTTCGATTCCCACAACCTTGTCCGACGCGACGGGTTGTCGCCCGTCCTGCTGGTTGTCCTTTTTCTAAAACTAAATTATTATAACTTTCCATCAATAATATTGAAAAAGTTCTAGCCTTAAACAATACTAACTTATGTCCAACATAATCTATTCTAATCTTTAGGCTTATCCAAAATACTGCTGTCCAATCTCATATTATAGTGAAAACGATTACCAGAGAGTTCATATAACAAGCATGTTAATACCATCATTGATCCCCATATATCATAAGATGTGTCTTGTTGGTCACATTACAAACATTCAAAGGCCTTAATCATGTATTCTCTTAAAAAATGAATACCCATTGAACCTTAGTGAAAACATGAGTGTTGTCAAAAGTTAACTCTTTCCACATACCAAAATCCCAAAATTCTGTATACTCAAACCATGATATCACTTAGTCCTTATAACAATCATGAGCTCATGAATACTATCAAACATATTATTTCCTTCTTATCCATTCATTATGTGCATATCATCTTCTTTCCAAAAATATCTGAATAACTTTTCATGGTTACTAGTACCATTCAACATATACTTTCGAATACTTTAGAAAAAACAATAGTGTAACAATCCCTAGATGTTTCTTTATTCTATAGTACCATTAAATTACCTATACAACATAACTCTTGATAAACATACAATCATTCCACTACCTTATTAAACCATTGACCAAGCTTCAACACTTCTTTCATCTCATATAAAATTTGTAGTCTCCTCATCATCATCCACATAAATACTACTCATATGACCATGCTGATTCTCTTCATGATATTTTCCCTTAGGGAATTGGTTTTCATAATTCCCATACATTCCATATTTAAAACATCTAATAATTATTGATGTCGTAGAAATACCATTATTCTTATCCATGGTGTTAACTGAACCTTTTCCTTTGCACTTACTGGATTTGTGTCCTTCTTTTCTGTACCCAAAGCATCTTCCAGTTCCTTTGAAACATTCTCCTTGATGTCTCTTCCCACATGATTTACATGATAGAAATTGAACTTTCCTTCCTCAATGATCATCATGAAACTCCATATTTCTCTTATTAGCTGAGTCGGGAAACTGACCAAAGTTGAGATTATTGACCATATTATGAGATTATTGATTAGGAATAATAACGATATGTGGACCTCCAGATCCAATTTCATTCGGTTTCTCATGAAGAATATCATTCCATTGTCTATTATATCCTCCATTATATTGAATCTTCCCATTCCCATCCATTTTCTAAAACCCAAAAAAAAATAGCGTGAGAGGCCAAAATCATAATCAAGGGGGATTACCTTCAATATCTAACATCTTAGGTTAAATTCTAAGATCGTTACCATAATTCTAGGACTATAACATATACTTATACTTAACCTTAGGGACATCCCTAGACATACCTTATAAATATCTCTAGGGATCTCACTTAAGTTATCACATCCTAGTTTCCAAAGGTTAACTAAACCTTTCCTCTGATACCAACTGTAGAGACCCAAAGATTGACGTACATGGACATTACATTACTTTTGCGGAATACTTAATACATAACAAACATAGACACACAAGGACCGTAATAGTTTAGTGTCTTTGGAAACTTAGAATTTAATCTTATAATCATGGTGAATGATCTTCAACTTATCCCATAAAGATCTTCCCCTTTTGTTTTCTTACATAAAACCTTTCTTTATATCCTGGGGAAAAGAAAACATAAAAAGGGTGAGCTAAAATGATTAGTAAGGGTAAGCATAGTGAACATAAAACAGTCTATAAAAATTTGAATGCAAAATCTTGAACATAAAATCTAAACATCAAAATCTTGAGCAAAGACATAAATTTTTGAAGTACGTAAGGCATATATCATAAAGGAACATCAATCTTGATAAAATAGGATGGGAATAAATCATGTAATTGTGGAAACAATTCATCACTTGTTATGATTTCCATATTAGCCAAGACATTGCTGCCAAGACCATCTTAGTGGACAAAGTCCCTTTCTGAATTGAGTTCACTCCTCGTTCCAGTCCTATATCACTGAACCAGATTAACTTACCGTTCCAGCCATGTCTATCTCATGAGATATAAATCTTTACCCAATGCATTGGAGGGATATATAGGTCCCACCCATCTCATAAAGAAATCATTCTTACTTGTGCCAAAAAATAAACATACATCATTCATAATAACCCAACGAATAAAATGGGTTTCATAAACATCATCCCATCATCACATAATCCATGTAAAAGAAATGGATATCATTTTATAATAAGAAAAGTGAAACCATGTAAATCATAGAGAAATTATACTTGAAACATACACATATGAAATAATTCCATCATAGATGGAAATGGTTTTGATAAAACACTTGAAATGAATTCTTGAGTAAAATATCATTTCTTCTTAAAAATCATTTTCTTTTCACAAAATGTCATGAAATTTTAAAAGAAAAGGATTTTGTTGAAAATAGTCATGAAATATTATAGAGGAAGCTTTATAAAAATAAGGATTTATAAAACTGTAGAAAATCCTTTCATGACGTATAAGTTAAAAAAACATTCTTCTTGTACTTTTGCCGGAAAAGTCAAAAAGTACATCGTATGGTAAACAAAAAAAATAGATTCCTTACATAGCATGTAATAAAAGTCAAAAATAGGTAAAAAGTACTTTTAACATACATGGATTTTTTTATAAAACTTTGACATGGATGATAAATATAAACCCAGTAAATACTTACGTATAAGCAATCTCGTATAGAAAACAATTGAGATTGCAACATTATCCCTTACCTTAGGTCCGATATGCTTCGTACGTATCCGAACCTCCTCTTCTTCGACGCACCTCCTTTAAGCTTCCTCTTATGGAAGTAGAGTTTGTCTTTTGAGAAGACCAGAACCTCCAAAATGTTTCTAGGGAAGTGGAGAAGAGAAATGGGCAGGTGTTGGTCGAGTTTCAAGGCTCAAAAGGGTGTGAAGAGAAGAGGGAAGGGGTGACCTTTTTATAAGGGAGGAGAGGGCCACCTTTGGAAAAACTTAAAATATTATTTTATAATAAAGTAATATTCGGTTTATAATAGATACAAATTGATTTATTTAGAAGATAAAGTAAGGATGGGTCTAAATCCTCTCAACCAATAGATTTTAGACAAGTTTAGGTTACAATTTTAACCTTATCATTTAGATTTAACTCTAAGTTAAATAATTTAACTTTTACCGTGTCTTCTTGTTTTCTTACACTATATGGTTAATAAACTTACAATAGCAAGCCAAAAGAACCCCAAGTGGTTAATTATTAATATACATATCCTTATCTAAGTAATTTGGTTGAACCTTAGATTTTTAGGAATAAAATAACAATTAATAATATAATATTTGTTTTAAAAACTATTTTATGTCAATTTTGACACTATTTGGTAATTGATTTTTGTGAAAGTCATAACAGCATGATTAGTTCAAAAAAAGTTAATTAAATTAATATTAACATGTCATATTAACCTATAAAATTAGTGTAATTTATAAAAAGTCTCAAATTACATTTATTTGGGTATTTATAATATCAATTATTTTAATATTTCATTATTTAGGTAATTACTACACCACCATTGTGTCATAAATTACTTAAATTATTTAATGACTAATTTTTTTAAATAAAATAAAAATAGGTAGGAAATATTTTTAGATTTATAATGAATATTTATAGTCAAATTTATCTTATGTATAACCCTATATTAAAAATGAATTAGTTATTAAACTTTGATTTTAACTATTTTAACCCTTCTTTAAATAAATTAATAATAAATGTCATAATCTTATCCAAGTGGACCTAAATGGTAATATTTTATTTCTAAGGTTGTTTTTGGTCGAATTAACCTTGTACAATAGAATTAGGACATGTGTTAGGGTAATAATAATATCATTTTTACCCTTAATTACCATATTTACTTTTAACCGTGGTAAATAAATGTTAAAAGTTACTATTCACCAAAAATTATTTTCTTCTCATTGAACCACATTTTAGTCCTTGATATTAACCGTGTCTCTTGGATTTTCAAAATTCCACTCACAGAAGTGGTAAAATTAAGTTTTATGTGAATTTCCAAATTCTCATAGGAGGTGGGTAAAAGACGGTGAAAAGTTCAATAAAGTTTTTATATATCTAAAATTATTATAAAATGACTCCAATGAATTTCATTGAACTTATATAGGTATTATGTATCAATTTTGACCTAAAATAAATTTAAATAAAATAAATAATTATTTAAATAAAAAGTCGGTTTTTAAATAGTAACCCAGTGTTTTCACTATTCATCAAAAATTGAAAGTTTTCAGAAAAATACCAAAAATTCACCCTAGGCTAATTTCGATATTCCGAATCCAAAAATGAAGTCCATTTTGAAAAATAAAATTTCAAAAAGTGGGTATTACTATTCATAACAGCTAGTTCATAATAATATTATAATAATATCTCGTTTAGTGAAACTTGGTATTGCGTACTAGACATACTATCGTGGAAGGTCGCGATTGCGTGTAATGCAAGCCAAGTCAGAGATGCGTGTAGTGCAAGATACTTTTGGTGTAGCATACAACACAAGACATCAATAAAATTAAAAAGAATATTTTTCATAAAATCTCGGGGTGTTACATTTATTGTAAAAAAATTCTTATAAAATACATGATTTTTTAAAAAAAATGTATTTTTTAAAAATTAAAGAATGTTTTTATATAAATTTTTTATATATTGTGTGTAATTTTTTTCAACAATGATTTTTTATAGGGCAATTTATTAATAAAATCATCATTCAAGGTTATTTATCATGAAATACTTTAAAAAAAGGATAGAGAGTGTCTTATTTAACATAATTATAAAATTTATGCATATTTAACACTATTTTGAATGTTATGATTGACACCACAAAGAACCAAACAAAAAGAATAATTTCCCCTAAAGTAATTCACTAACTAATGAATACAAATCTAACATATTAAGATCACCCAAAATATATATGGTGTACTAGTGTATCATGAAGTTATAGAGACTAAGAAAGATAAATCTTGAGACTAAGATTCAATAAAAGGAGTTATAATTCAAATCAATGTCCATGTTGTGGTGTTTGGAACCCTTTATATAGACCAAATCCATTAAAAAAATGTTCTTAAAAAGGATTATAATGTTCATGAAGTTATGGAATAGAATTATAACTTTTTTAATGCCCATTGCAATATTAATTTAAATATCCTTAATCAATGAAATTTTCAGAAAAAAATGCAAGAATAGTTTGAACCCCCTTAAATACATTATCACATAATGTGTAAATTTATTAAGTGATAACCTACATGGAGAAATTGAGATAACCAATGAAAAATTTCAAATGTCTATGTTATATAATACGAATGTTATCATATTATACATTCTGATATATGATTAAAACTATTTTAATCATTATGTATTTTGGGTGTATCTATAGCCCCCCCCAATTTTACTGAAGAATCATTGAATTTATGCATATTTAACATTAAATTACTTAATATGTAACAAGTTTTCTAACCATATAAAAAATCGTTTGGATAAAGCTACTATGTATGATTTATTATATTCTAAAAAAATATTTTATTCCAAAACAAATTGTCATTCACATAGTCTTACATGTGACCTTGTGTGCCTTTAAAGTTTCAATATTGATTATTAATTCCTAATTCATAGACATAAACAAATAATGATATATAAAAATAAACCATTATTAATGAAGTTATAAATGGTACTGATGTGATTTTCATCAATCAAACATATCACCATAAATCACATGAATACTATGAAAAAATATGAACCACACATATAGTTATTACATCATTTTTTCATAAACATAGATAATAACTTAAGTAAAACCCACAATTAGAACCTAATATTTTAGTATCTTTTAAGTGAAACTATAAAAAGTGACATGACCATGAGTGAAAACATGGCCATATCAACTTTGGTTGTAGTTAACATCCATGGTTAGACTAACCATGAATCCCATTTTCATGGAAATAGGGTTCCACATTACCTTATCTATAGCAATGAGCCTCACCTATGGATATAAGCTATAGCCATGGGCCTCTCTCATGGTAGTTGGTTTACCATAATTACTAAAATTCTATTTATATTTTGAAAACTCTAAAGACCTCAACAATTTAACAACATAGAACCTGTAATATAACAACACATCATTAAATGTATAATAAATTACATTTTAATGATTTTAAACCAGAAATGCACTCTACATCAGAAGTGATGCTCACAATAAATTTTAGTATCTTTAGAACCTTCCCTAAAACCACAATCACTATCCTTAACACCAAAATCTCACACAGAAACACCAATATCATCATCACTACCACTATCTCTAACACCACCACCACTACTATCAATATGATAATCACTATAACCATTTCACTTAAATCTGCACTTAGAGTAGAGGAATACTCATAAAATAAGCACATCACTATAAAAAAGCATCAATCACTGTAAAAATATCCGGTGAAAGTGAAAAAGAAAAAGTAGAAATGAATTTCATGTTTTTTATTTTATCATCATTTAGAATCGAGAATCCTCTTCCACTCTTCATTTTTATTGTTTTATAAAATCATTCATTTTCACCTCTCAAACTATATCAAAACTAGTGCATGAAATAACGCTTCTAGAAGACTAGTATCTTGATAGTGAATATTCTTCCTAGGTTGACAACACACCCTAACGAATGCTCATATCCTAATACCTGATGTAGATGATATTTTGAAAAAAAATTACTGGTTCTTTTGCTGAGAGTGCCTTAATATAATTCTATTGAACAATATATCACAATAATTTAAATGATAAAATAAATAAATAAATTTAATCAAAATAAGAGAAGTTGAAATATAATTATAATTATTTTTTATTTCTCAAGGTTTACTATGCTTTTAGTCTATCTATTTGCTATACTTATATTTTTTTATTGAATAAAATAAGTTAGAGCGAAGAACACAACCCTTAGTATGTAATTCCTTTTTATGGGAAAACAAAAAAATAAAAAAACATATGATAATTTTACTCAATAATAAAACTAATTTTAATATATTATTTTTCTTTTTAATTCCATACAAAAATGTTATCCTAATAAAACACTATATTAGAACAAGTTAACAAAGAAACAATTCAACCAATCATATTTTCAAATAAATTAAATTCCCAAAAAATATGAAACAAAAAATAATCATAATATCATTTAAACATAAAAAATATTTCAATAAAAACATTAACTTATGAATATAATGTGTATATATGATTTTAAATGTATATTTATAGAGAAACCACTAGTGCAGAAAAGGGTTTTTAATGTTGGTTATAAAGTTACATTAATGTAAGTGACATTATAAATAAAAATTTTACATTGGTTATTTTAATTGATGTAAAAACTAATTTTTCACATCAGTTATTCATATAAACGATTATGAAAACACTTCTAAAATGAAAAATTGATTCACATTACACAATAGTTAGATTACAACTAATGTGAAAGATGATTTTTTACATCGACTATCTTAAATAACTAGCATAAAAACCCATTTATAACATTAGTTATAAAATAACTAACATGAAATTTATTTTTTACATCAATTATAAAAATAAACAACCTAAAAATAATATATATATATATATATATATATATATAAAATTCAATTAAAACCAAAACCTATAATACACAAAAATTACAGCAACATAGTAGAAAATTCAAGCAATAAAACATGAATTACAATTATTTAATAACTATTTATATCACAAATTTGTTACAACTAAAACAATTTTAAAATTTCATAGTTAAAATATAAAACATAAATTAAAAATATAAAGATAAGAAATATAATTTAATCGAATTTATGAAATAATCACCCTATACTCCCCATATATGATTTAGCTCATACCTATTATATGAGCAAGGATCATCAAAAATATAAAATTTAAAAATAATCTATTTATCAATAATTCTCAATATAATGATAAATTAAAGAAAATGAAAAGTTAAAAAACCTAACCTTATCAAAATAAATAATTATAGTAGTTTTAATTACTTTATACATAAATCAAAAAACATAATACCCACATTTAGCTCCTCATTATGGATGGCGAAAATTCTATTTCAAATAAATGTATCAATTGAAAAAAAAACATTTTATGTATCTTCTAAACTATATTAATTAAAAATTAAGTCACATTTTCACACTTATAATAGATATTCTATAACCTTATTCTTGCTGAATGATGATATTTCATGAACCCCTCTTTTGAAAATGATAAAATATATAAAATAAAATAAAATATTATTATAATATATAATCATTAAAATAATCAAACTTACTTTTCCAATACTGCTTTCAAGTTTTATCACATGTAACTATGTATGGAGTATAACTGTTAATTCGTGTTTTATTATGAATAAAAAACACAACATCTAATAAAAACTTATATATTAAAATATAATGTGATTTTTTATTTAATTCAAATAAATTTTATACTATAATGAAATATAGGTTTCACACCACTCAATATAAGGAAGAATCCAATACTTAACTACTTCGTTATGAAATATTTTAGAAAAATATTAATTTATTTCTATATTATTAATTTTCATCATTAGATAAATAAACTGTGGGTCCTTTAATGTTCATGGGTAGTAAGTTTCATTAAATTGATATAATTGAAATAAATATGATAATCAACTTACATAGAAAAGTATTACATAATGGTGATGCTTAACATATTCGTAGCTATAAGTTCCAATTAGTATAAAACAACACATAAAAATGTTAGAAGTTTTTGAAATCTCATAAACATCCAAAAACATAAATGCATATGATGATAATTTATAAATTCCTTCAGAACAAGTAGTCCTCGAAGTCGAAGGGGTCTCAAATTGTTGTTTCCCTCTATACAAAATGTGTTTAAATTTAAGGTATTACTATAATATATATATATATATATTAAATATTAAAATAAATTTAATAATAATATTAAATAAAGTATATAATCTATAAATACCATAATATCCATTTTTCGTAAAAGTCTAGATATCCAAAGCAAGAAATGTCTGACACTCCATCAAACTATATCCAACTCATTAGTAGGGAACAAAACTATAGTCAATGCATATATAATATCATGTTCCATTACACTAAACTGATATATATTCATCAATTTAGAATGTAATTCATCCACAATATAATTCATAATCCCATATTTTCATGTCCCACCCCCATTGGGAACCCCTCATGGGCCGACAATGAAGATGAGTGTGACCCCATGAAGCCTGCCTCTAATAGGCCACAAGTTGGTGACTAGAAAAAAGGATATTAAACAAAAAATGAGATTAATTTCTCTCATATATATGACAAGAGCATAAATAAAACCACCAATAAACTCCATAATATAAAATAAATATCCAATCCAAATGAATGTAAATGTAATACATAAATAATGTAACCAAAATAAAATACCAAAAATTCCTATGATAATGACTCCAATAGAAACTCCAAGCCTCGAGCTAGTAATGTATTGATCAGTCACTAAATCCCTCATGGAAACCTAAAAAATAGATTTATATATATAGGAGTGAACATAAATGTATACTTAGTAGGATCCTCCTCAAAACTTCTCATGAAAATATGGAACAAGAACACTAATTACTTAATGGGCAAATAAAAAACCAATATGAACTAATGCCAAGTGAATTTTTACCCAACATAACAAAGGCTTGATCACCCAATATGACACCCAAGTATAATAATATAATAACAAATATTATATTTCAAGAAGGTACCATAAAACCACTTCCCCACTTGTTTTTCACTCTCACACCCCAATTAAAAACATCATGGGGCCTCCACCCCTTCCACAATCATGCCATCACACATCATATCCCATATTATAATAATATAATAGATACAAAAACCACATGATGATCATCATCATCACATATCCACTATCACATATCCACTATCACATACCACTACATATTCATGATTTCATAATCATCACATACCACACTACAACCACACATCATGGACTTATCACACTATGGTAACATGAACATGAAGTGCATAAACCTCGTTCCCTACTCCTACCATGAATACCCCCACTATGAATCATCATTACAATATAACCAAGTCTGCTAGTATATTACATATTAAAAGATTAAAACATTATAAACTATATCTATATACCTAGAATGAACTAGGAAGATGGAGTTTTCATGAATCTATTCCCTCTATTACATGGATGTAGGGGAAAACAACCAAAAAACAAAACCATGTGGGTTTCGGTAAGGTTATCTAACTTGGGTGGTAGTGTGTAATAAATAAAGAGAAAAATATCACATTTAATAGTCACACACAAATAGCTACCTAAAGGTTTCACACCAAACCAACATTTCCACCACCCATACTAACCTTCACATCACTACCACCACACAGTAACAACCTATTCCATCACTACACCAAAAAACATACCCAAAATACCACACAAGACATCATAATCATCAATTACTATTTACTCTTATCATCATTATAAATTATAGAATTACAATTTACTAGCCGCATCACATTCAATATTCCATTAAATTAATCCCACATTATTTTAATCAACAACCATTTCATTTATCCACATTTAAATTAAACCCATTCATTATTTATATTTCACATTAATCCCAGCCTTTACCATTTTTCTACAACCCATCATTTCAATTCCATCCCACTATCCCATTATATATTCTATTTATCTCAACCACATTCCATTCCATTAGGAATCTATAACACAACCCCACATAAACCAAGACCATCAACACAAAAAATTCCTTATAAAACATGAAAATGTACACCACCACTTCCACAAAACCACTCTCTTTCTACAAAACTATTAATTCCATAGTTACCATAACCACACAACCACCTATTTATAACTATCATAACCAAACCTCATCACATCCCCCAATCATACATAACAACCAACCAAAACACCTCTAATCATAGCAAGAGAGGCTCCGAATACAACAACAAATAAATAAATCATAGAATAAACTCACATAAAATGGATTTTTAAAAATATTATATTAAATATGAATTCTATGTTCAAACATCGTCACCATAAATTATAGATCTCAACACAACCAATTTATCAATAACTTTACATGATTAACCCATTATGGTATGTGATCCCAACATATCAATGAAAATAAGTACATATCATTATATAAAATAAAATTATCTAGTAGAAACATTAATAAAACCATAAAAAATATCATGGAAAACCCATAAATCACATACGAATAAATCCTTCCATTAAATTTCCTTTAGTCTAGTTCATTATCTTAATTAGGTTAATCCATACCATCTACCCAAAGAAAAAAACACGATACTTCCACAATTTACACATAAATAATGAAGGAGAAGTCTTTAATCCCCTACCTTGATTTAATTTTTTAAGAATTCAACATAAGAATAAGGAAAAAGACAAGGATTAAGAACCTTTAAACATAAAAGGAACCTATATAGGACATAATCACAAAAATATATCATTAATAACTTGTAAAAACACTACCTATGATTGAAGTAACCCACTACCATAACTCAATGATAATAAATAGAACCAAAATATTAGGATATAAGGGAGGAAGAGTCACCTTAGATTGAAGAAGAACAAAAAACATGAATTGAGTGGTTAAAATCTATAAGGAAACGACCAAAGTTCTCTAAAAGAAGACCTATGGTTGTATAGATTTTAGGAAAACAAAGAAAAGTTAAACCAAAGGATATCCTGACCCCTATTTACATATAAAACTCATCCAACCTACAATGTGGTGTAGTGGACTTCAAAAAAACCATTATGACCTTAGTTAAAACCAAATTCAAAACTCTAGATATTTAAAATTGAAGATTCTACCACTCCTTGTAGAAATTTTGACCATTTTAAAAGAATGTTTGACTAATACCATGACATGGAGGAACCAAACTTGCCATTTCTAAACTCACTTTGTGAAAAACCACACTAAAAATCACTCAATACCATGGTGAATAGCCTACGCGGTCACTAAAATGGGAATTATACCTCTCTCCGTTTTACACAGGGATTGCATCGAATTCTCCCCAGTTACCATACTCTTCAAAATGGCTATATTTATTCCTTAGAACACCTAACACCAAAACTAAACCACAAAACCAACCCATGAAACATAGCATGGTGATCTCCTCACATAATATTAAATATTTAAACCTAACCCCTATATAGGGTTAAATTATTAACCATGTAAGATTAAACCAAAATGGATAAGATCCCTCAAAATTACCAACTATCCACAACCATAGTCTTAAAATTGTCTCCATTATAGCTTCCAGAATGATAATTTTGGACCTTACAGATCCAAAAAATAACCCTTTACCTCCAAACCATCTTCAAATTTCCTCTCAACACCTCCAAATTTTGGGGGAAAAAGTAAAGGTATAGGTAGGTCCAAACCATTACATTAGATACCTCACAAATAATTATCATCCTTGAGAATGAAAATCAAACTTATAAGAAAAAAAAGACCACTAAACCCAAACACCCCTAAGAGATACCTTTCAAACATGATTTAATCCATCAATAAATAAAAATATAACATAAAAATAAAACAACATCAATCAAAAAAATAATAAATTTAATCACCTCATCATCAAGGTAAAATAAGGTCTAAAATAGCACATGATATCTACCATATATCTATGACTCACATTCTAACATACATTCCTCCAAGACTCCATACCTCCACAAGATGTGAATAAAAAAATACCTGTAAAAAACCTTCTCTTGATGATATTGGATCTCAACTGGCCACTCTATGAACATTATGTAATCCTTTACAAACAACTCTCTCCAATTAATGACATGGGTTTCATCATGAAGATATAAATGAATTTGTGACACATAAAAGACATCATGAATCATTTATAGCTATGGAGGGAGCATTGACTGGTACACCACCTCACCAATACGCTCCAAGAACTCAAATAGACCAATAAACATAGGGGAAATCTTACTCCCTCTAACAAAATTCCACTTTCCACTATGAGGGAAAACTATCAAGAATACATAGTCTCTAATCTAAAACTCCAAAGGCCTCCTCCTCCTATCAACTTAATATTTTTATGGTCCCATTCCACCTTTATTTTCTCATAAATCATATGAACCTTATCAGTTGTTCTCTACACCAAATCTGGTCTAAGACTTCCAAACATATAGCCTTATTCTAATACAACAAATATATGTAAGTTCATGTATAAAAATCCTCAAATTAATCCATACAAATGGAATAGTGATAACTATTATTATAGGAAAAATCAACCAAAGGAAGGTTCTTTATTTAAGATCCACTAAAATACAGAACATATTTATGCAATATTTCCTCCAAAGTCTAATTGGTTCACTCTATCCAACCATCCATATGAGTATAAAAAGTAGCATTGAGGCATAACTAATAGATAGAATCATGCCTATAACCTCCCCAGTCTTGTGAGGTAAAAAAGGATCCTAATTAGAAATGATCATCCTTAAAACCTAATTAAGCTTCACTATCTCATCAACATACCTCCTTTATAAAAAATCCACAACACTTGTCTTATTCATTTCTAATATACAAGACAACTTCATCAACTGATCTAGAATCACCCAAATATCTTTACACCATCCTTTATATTGCGATAATCTAGCGATGGAATCCATTAAAATGTCTTCCCATTTACACTCGGTAACATCCAGTGGCTATAATTAACCTCTAAGAACATGATTCTTTTCCTTTACTTGATGAAAGACCATAAAACACAATATAAACTGCACCATGGAACACTTCATCCCTATACACCAAAACTGATTCATCATGTCATGATACATATAGGATATAACCAGAAATACAACCAAGTAAGATACACGATAATTTAAAAAAACCACCTCTCGCATCTTTGATGGAATGAAAAAATTTCCTAAAAAACCTAATTCTGATCATCCTTTAACCATCCCTGATGAGCATCACTAGGAATGACACAATATTACAACACCACTAACTTCGAGTCACCCCAATAAGGCTCCCACACCTAATATATTATGTATTATTAGATTTTTATATGGTGAAAAAAAACACTCAACCATCAACATTATCCACAACAATTTTCATCCCTTTAAGCCCCTCCATCACTATCCAGGCATCTCTAGAATCACAAAAAACATCTCATAGTGACTTCATACTTAACACATTAACAATTACATTCCCTTTCCATAGGATGTAAGAAATATCAAAGTCATATTTCTACAATAAATCCATCCAAATATACTAACACATATTCAAATCTTTCTAAGAGAAGATATACCTTACGATCTTGTGATCTATAGAGACCAAAAACATTTTTTGATGAGTTAATGATGGAAAAAATTCAAGGTAAACACCATTGATACTAACTCAAAATCATAGGTAGAGTTTTTATACTCGTGATGATGTAATTTCCTAAACCCATGAAAGATCACTTCCCTTTGATACATTAAGACACAACCCAAACTGTGATGAGAAGAATCTCAAAAAACCTTAAACACGACTCTATCATCTAGAAATTAAAGGAAAATAACACCAATTAACTTCTCTTTCTGGTAGTTAAAAGTATCTTAACATTGACCAGTCCATATAAAATCACGATTCTTCTTAGATAGAATTTTCAAAGGGGTTACAATCCAAGAGAATTCAGACATGAACATCCTATAATAGATTACGAGACAAAGGAAATTTTAAACCTCTATAACATTCTTAGGTGTTTCCTAAGAAAAAACTGCTTTGATCTTTGAAAGATATACTTTAAATCTCTATTGAGATACCACATGCCCAAAAAAATTAACCTCATGTGTACAAAACTTTCACATGGAAAAATTCCCATAGAGTTTAAAGTGTT
Organism: Viscum album; assembly: GCA_963277665.1. Lineage (NCBI taxonomy): Eukaryota > Viridiplantae > Streptophyta > Magnoliopsida > Santalales > Viscaceae > Viscum > Viscum album. Next base: position 874,496,154 of record OY728153.1, on the reverse strand, counting down.
AGAGGACTTCCAAAACAATCCTTAGGTTCTAAACATGATCCTACCTCAACTTTGAGTACATGAGTATGTCATCAATGAACACTACCATGAGTTTATCAAGGAGATCACAAAATATAGAGTCCTTAGGTCCCATGAAAATAACTAGGGAATTTATGACATCAAACAACATAACTATAAACTCGAAGTGTCCATAACAACATTTGAAAGTAGTCTTCTGACTGTCTTCCTTCATCACACTCATTTGATGGCATGAAGACCACCAATAAATCTTTAAAAACAACTAGATCCCTTCAAAAAATAAAAAAAATCATCTATCCTTGATAGGGGATAAAAATTATTGACCATTACCTAATTCAATCACCAATAGTATATGAACAATATCATAATACCATATGCATTTTTAAAAGACAATGACGGATCACCCCATGATGAAACATTAGGTTAGATGAAACCCTTTTGTATTAAACTATAAACCTGGATCCTCAACTTTTATAACTTATAAGGTTTTATCTAATAAGGATCCATTGAAATCAAAGATACACAATGTTGTAACTCTATCCCAGACTTGATATCACATAAAAGAGGTAGTGTCATGGCATCTTTAGGGAAAACATCTCAAATATCTTCAACAACATTATGAAACACCTCTACCCAACCCTATACCAAGTACAATATCAACTCTACCAATTGAGAAGATAAATGAGCGAGATTTATATGACCTAATTGATGGTCCCAGTATCCCAAAAACCTATACACCACATTTATATATCAAATAATGTAATGGATGATCACACAAAAAAAGTATAACCAATAGATGACAAGAATGGAATTTAATGGTTGTATATATAGCAAGAAGAAATACCCTAATGATTGATGATTCACCATAATTATCTCAAAGCCTTGGAACACATCAAGAAAACTAAGTTAACCTCCAATTGGCAGAGTCAATACCATGGGAACCAAAATCCTCTCCACTTCATTTCCAAGGCATAAACCAAGAAAGGCAGAATAAATGAATGTGAATCTATATAATTAAACAAAGAAATTACTAAGGTATAATATCAGTAGATGGTACCTTGAATGATCTCCATCCCACCTAACACTAACATCTCCATGGCATGTAATTGATCACGCTAAGCTCCTCGACCTTACTGAACATATCGATAACCACCTCTAAAACAATGCTTAAACCTATGTACCTAAGTAAATGGAACATCATAGAGTTTTAATACTCTAGATCCATATACCCTCAATTAACTGAAATCCTACTGACCCTGTTGTTGATAAGTCCTTTGAGGAAACTACTATTAAGGTTGAACTAGAAACTATCCATATCACGACCCATCCCCCAGGGCCCGTGCTGTGACCACCCCAAGCCCGCCTTCCATAGGAAAGGGGATGGAAACTAGCCCTGAAAGGCGTATTCCCTAGAACTGGGAAGGCATTGCCTTTATATCTTGTAAACACACTCAACCAAGCACACAACAAGATACGAACACAAGTAAACTATATATTAAAAAGAGTGTGTAAAGTAAGTAAAAGGGGCAAGAATACAAGCCCATCTAGAAAGTACAAGAAAACTGGAAAGCTCCTATGAACACTCGTCAAGGATCCTACTTGAAGGGTATGTATATCTCTCGAATGGTCGTCTCTACGGTATGCCTCGTCTAAGGTCCACCTCCGATCTACCTTCAGCCCTGGTACCCTCGTCCTCATTCAATGATGTCAATCGTCTGCAGAAAACACAACAAGGTGCAGGCATAGCCCGTGCAGGGGTGAGTATAAAGATACACAGTAGGGACCCCAAGACCCTCAAAGGTCTCATAAAATCCACAAAGGATAAACCAAAAAGCATGAAAACAACTGACAACCCTACTCAGGTATATTCCCATACATACCTAAGTTTTCGAGTAAACCCATCTCAATCATGAGGAAACATAAGGCCCAACTCAAAAGACCAAAGCTCAACTGTCCCAGGAAGGAAAGAATACCATGGAGGTAACACCACGAAGGTAAGTACCACAAAGGTAACACCACATAGAAGAATACCACAAAGGTATCACCATGAAGGGAAGTACCAAAAAGGTAACTCCACACAAAAGAGTACCACAAAGGTATCACCACAAAGGCATGCATCACAAAGGTATGCCACACAGATGATTACCAAATAGGTAAAGACTCAGCTCACATCTGGTATAACTTAGGTACAGAAGTAAAGATGATTAGATGTAACTACTGAATCATATTACTCGGTTAAGAGGCAGACCCACGTAGGATCCTAAATCATCATACCCACATAGGATCCTAGTATAGCAGACCCACGTAGGATCCTAGAGTAGTCCCACATGGATTTCCTAGAGTGTTCCAAGTGGGTCTCTCGAACATATACCCCTATAGGATCCCAAAACACAGACCCACATATGATCCCTTTATCATGTTACAACCAGCCACAGGGTTCCCGTACTAAGCTCACTTGATTCCGGGAGGGTCCCCTACTCAAGCCACAGGTTGATACTCCAACTACCACAAAGTAACATGAAGAAGTATCCCAAAGTACCGCCACATGATAGGGGTCTCAAGTCAACAGATGATGCGTCAATCGGACGCCCGGTCTGTAAGTTATTGGCATTTTAGTCTCAAGGACCTGGTTGGATTCGTGTTCAATACAACACGGTCATACCCCATATTTTTCCAAAACTCATGTGGGGTATACCAAAAGGACCATATTTATCCAAGGTTTCCATCATCACAGACGGTTCATCAAACGGATGCCCATAGCTCAATTTATGGCCGAAAGAGCGAAAAGGGTCGAAGTTGGTCCAGGTCCGGTCCGACTTGGCCTGACCTGGCCTGGTCCGGCCTGACCCGGGTCCAGACCTGGGTCCAACCCGGAACACTAGGTCCATCTCGGCCCGCTGGTTCTGTCTTGGCCCGCCGGCGCAGCACGGCCCGCGGCACGGCCCACGATGGGCGGCCCGCGGTGCGGCCCACGCTGGGCGGCCCGCGGTGCGCGACTTGCTGGGCAGACCGCATTGGGTGGCTCATGGCTGGCCGAACGGCCAGCCCTCCTCTGCGGTACAGTCATGCGCCGCACCACCACCAGTGGCTGCCAGCGAGCCGACCACCCTCCCTTCGCTGCCGCGGCACAAGGCCGCGACTCATGCATGCCCGGTGACATGAACGCGCACCACCGTCTCCCCTTCACGCGGCCAGCCGTGCGCCGGATGCCACCTTTGATTTTCCGTAGCCTACGGGCCGCGGCCCTTCTCCATCAGTGCGGTTGTGCCTCCATCGTGGTTGGATGGGGTGCTGGCCGCCACTTTCGAGCCCTTCTGGCGACATTCCTTAGGTCACTGGGCGCGCCCCAGTGGCCCATTCTTCGTTCCGTAGACACCCACACTCACCTCAGGATGTCACAGTCGATTCAAGACCATCAAAATCCCACAAAGTTTTCATAGAGGTTGGTCCATTTTCGTTCGCCGTGCACCCTCTTCTTTAGAATGGTAGTAAGCGGCTTATTTTTTCTTGAATCAAGAAGAATATAAATGTTCTTAAATCAAGATGAACGTCAAGAATGAGGAAAGGGATAAAAAAACAACAATCCGTACCTCGATTTATTGTTGTAGGTACCGTGATAAGAAGTCGGTGAAGGCAATGAGGGTTCCAACGATCGTCACTTCTGCAACACGCTTACGAAGTCGGGCTCATGCATCATCTTCGTTCTTGATTCTGATGTATATTCTTTGTTGGAGAGGGCATTCTTCATTAAAGAAATAGTTTCCCCAAAGTTCTCTTCAAGCCTCCCTTTCACTAATGATTTCCCCAAGGAAATGAGGAGCCAATAAATTAAAATAGGTTTATCAATTTCATTTATGTTGGCAGAATTAAAGTTGGCATAATTAAATGGCACAATTAATTGTATTGCGTTGTCACAATTAAATGGCACAATTAATTGTATTGCATTGACACAATTAAATGATAGGATTCCAAGGGACTTCCCTACATTAAAGAGGGGTTTGGGTGGTCCCCACCACTAGAATTAAAAATGGGGGTTTTCTAGTTCAGGTGCTCCCCACCCCCATAACTCAAAAGAAGGGGTTTCAAAAGAAAAATAAAATGTTAAATATTTTATTTTTCTTCTTCCACGAAAAACTGAAAAACCGTCTTCTACCCTCGACCTACTATGGTCAATGTGAAAGTATACTTAACTAAATATCAGTACTCCGAGTTCAACGGTTCCCTCATATTTCAATTCCGATCACTGGTTCAAAAGTTACAAAAACCCGCTCGCACATTTACTGAACGTACCTAAAAAAAGTTCAGAAATTCATTCCGGGCACACCGGGCCTCAGAATCATGCGCTGTCAATTTTCGTGGTCTCATAAAATTCCCATATAATTAAAAAAATTACATGGAATTTCCAGGTCTTTACATTCTCCCCACCTCAGGGCTTTGCCTCCTCAAAATCCACATAACAAAAACTAGGAAAACAAGTGTGGGTACTAAGCACGAATCTGAGCCTTCCGCTCCCATGCGCTCTCCTAGAGGTTCCCGTGCTACCAACATACACACAAAAAATGTATCAATCTCCTATGAAGGACTCTCTCCTGTCAATCCTCAATCTCCACTAGAACCTCTATAAATGTTTTCCCATCATCTATTTCCAACTCGCCCCAGTCAAAGGTGTGTGAAGGGTCGTGCACGTATCTTCTCAGCTGGGATACGTGGAAGACGTCGTGCACCCGGTGCAGCTGAGGTGGAAGAGCTAAGCAGTAAGCCACCTAGCCAACTATGCTGAGGACCTGAAAGGGTTCTATGAATCTCAAAGATAACTTGCCAACCCATCCAAATCTCCGCAAACCTCATTGGGGTGAGACCCGTAGAAAGACATGGTCACCATCCTCGAACTCCAGAGGTCTCCTTATTCTATCGACATAAGACTTCTGCCTACTCTGTGTAGTCTTCATCCATTCTTAGATGATCTGCACCTTCTATGTGGTATCCCTTACCATATCTGGTCCCATGAGTTCTGACTCCCCTGGGCCAGTCTAGCACAAAGGCGATCTGCATGGTCAGCCGTAAAACCCCTTGAAAGGTGCCATACCGATGGTGGAGTGATAGCTGTTGTTGTAAGAAAACTCCACCAAGGGAAAGTGATCCTCCTAGATGTGACTGAAGTCGAGGACACAAGCACACATCATGTCCTCGAGGGTCTAAATGGTCTACTGAGTTTGGCCACTTGTCTGAGGATAGAAGGTGGTGCTCAAACGAAGCTGTGTCCCAAAATCCTCCTGCAACCCCTTCCATAGATTGGAAGTGAAACGTGTATCAAAATCGGAGACAATCATCAAGGGTACTCCATGTAGTTGCACAATATCCTACAAATAGAGGCGTCCCATGCTCTCTACTAAACCCACCTCTCTGATCAGTAGGAAGTGGGCTGACTTGGTGAGTCGGTCGATGATCACCCAAATAAAATCATGACCCCTAGATGTACGTGGAAGTCCTATCACGAAGTCCATGGATATTCTATCCCACTTCTACTCTGGAACCTCTAAAGGCTGCACTAAGCCTACTGGTACCTGATGCTCCACCTTCACTTGCTGATAAGTGAGGCATCGAGAGACAAACTCTATTACTGCTTTCTTCATTCCCGGCCACCGGTGCTGTCGTCGGAGGTCATTGTACATCTTTTCCACTCCTGGATGTACTTCTATAGGGGATGTGTATAACTACCTCAAAACTTCCTCCTGTAAAGACAATGGTACCATGGTATGTCCTCTAAAGAGAATAACATGATCCCCACCTTCAGAAAATCCATCAGGTGGCTGCCTTGTGGATATCTGAACACGTCGAGCCTCGTAGTCAGTGTTCCCACGCTGCACCTCCCTAACTCGCTGAAGAAGTGGGGGAGTGACTGTAAGATACTGAAGAAAAGCTTCTCCATCTCGATCCACAAAGGATATCTGCAAAGCGGCCAACTGCTCTGTCGCCTCACCTAGCAGATGTATACCAAATCTCCTACAGAGTGCATCTGCTACAATGTTCCCCTTCCCAGGAGTATAGACTATTCCGAAGTCATAGTCCTGGAGGAACTCAAGCCAACACCGCTGTCTCAGTTTTAAGTCCTTATGTGAGAAGATATACCTGAGACCTTTGTGATCCGAGTAGACTGTAAAAAATTCGCCCATAAAGTAATTTTTCCACATCTTCAAGGCAAAGACCACAACTGCTAACTCCAGGTCATGGGTAGCATATTTTTGCTCATGCTGTCTTAGTTGTAAAAAACTATATGCGATAACTACTTTCTCCTACATCAGGAAACATCTGAGCCCAGTCTCTAATGCGTCACAGTAGACTACGTAACCAATTACCTTCTCCAAAAGCCTCAAGATGGGGTCACTAGTCAGCCTTTACCTCATCTCCTGAAAACTCCGTTGGCATCTCTCCGACCACTCGAAGGGTTTCCCTTTTTTCATCAATGCTGATATAGGTGCAACAACTATATAGAAATCTGGCACAAACCTCCGGTAGTATCCGGCCAAACCCAAGAAACTCCGTACCTCCGTCACACTCCTAGGTGGATCCCAATCAAGTACCGCCTCAATCATTGCTAGATCCACCATAACTCCAGCCTCCAAGATGACATGTCCCAGGAAGTGAACCTCTTGGATCCAGAACTGGTACTTCGAGAGCTTAACATAAAGCTGGTGCTCTCAGAGTGTGTCCAGAACTATCGGAAAATGATAGGCATGCTCCTCCTTGGTAGCCGAGTAGATCAGAATGTCATCGATGGAAACTACTACAAAGAAATCAAGGTATGGCTGAAAGATCCTGTTCATGAGTCCCATGAACACTGCTGGAGCATTGGTCATGCTGAATGGCATAACCAAGAAGTAATAGTGGCCATACCAACATCTTAAAACTGTCTTCTGCACATCCTCATCTCATACTCTGAGCTGGTGATAGCCTGATCTGAGGTTTATCTTCAAGAACCACCGTGCTTCCTTCAGTTGATCAAAGAGGTCATCAATCCTCGGGAGTGGGTACTTGTTCTTCATGGTCACCTGGTTTAGGAACTGATAGTTAACATAAAGTCTCAAGCTCCCATATGCCTTCTTGGTGAACAAAATCGGGGCTACCCAAGGAGAAACACTGGGCCGGATGAACCCCTTCCCCTGAAAGTCCTCTAGTTATACCCGCAGCTCATGAAGCTCCGCAGGAGCCACCCGATATGATGTTGTAGATATCAGTGTCGTACCGGGGTACAAATCAATGTAAAAGTTCACCAATATGCGAGGAGGTAGACTCAAAACATCATCAGGGAAGATATCCACGTACTGGTATACCACTACTAGATAGGTTAGACTCTCCACATCTACTGCTCCGTGGGTAAGGATAGCCAACTGATGAGTGATCAGCTGCACCCACCTCTGGGTAAGTCCATCATATGCTGCAAAGTATCACTTCTCACCGATGAAGGTAAACATAGTCCCATAAGTGCGGACACACTACACTTTGTGCCTAATATAGTAAATCTGAGCATGGACTATAGATAACCAGTCCATACCCAAGATGACATTGTAAGACCTCAACACCGCTACTAGAAGATCCCAATCGAAGCTCTCACCTCCTAGAGTAAGCTCACACTACTGGAAACAATGTGTAATTGTAGAATCCTCTCCTATAGGAGTATCTAGCTGTAAAGATCGAGCCAACAGCTCCACCGAAATCTCCGAGCTCGGAACGAGGGCTGTGGTAATAAAAGAATGACTGGCACCTGTGTCTATAATTACTGCAGCTAAGGTGGAGTAGACACAGATTGTACCTCGTATCATCTCCGGAGCACCATGGTCACAGTCCTCAACTGCCTAGAGCTGAGCTTGGCCCTATCCATCTACTCCCTGTGGCCAGGGTGGACCACCTGGTGGTGGTGGTAGTAACATCTCGAATCGTCTCCCACCGCCAACTGCACGAACAAATCCTCTGTCATGTCTGCCTGCTCCCTGCGGACCTCCTCAGTCAAACCTCTGTCTTTTCTTGGGTGGTCCTTAGACCATCTTCTGATCATCCATATGGTGGGTTGGGTATTCACGAGCCATGTGACCCTGCCCGCCACATGCGTAACACTATCTGCTCCTTGCATGAGTGGCTCTGTCTCCGGTTCCCTGCACAACCGACCCTGAATCCTGCAATTGTGCACCTATAAGTCTGGTCCTCTTGGACCTCTGTGACATCTTTCTACTGCTATCTGCAGAAGACTTCGCTACGTGATTCCCAATAGTGGGTCCCACATCTGGAGAATTCTTAGCAAGAAAACTATCCACTAAGAGAGCTCGCTCTAACACCCCCGCCTATGTTGGGATACTAAGAGAAATCATCGAATCCCTGATCTCCTACCTGAGTCCCTGCTCGAAGATTTGGGACCTGAAGAATGGGTCCCGCACCATATCAGTGGAGTAGCATGAGAGGTCGGTTAACCTCGCTGAGTACTGAGCCACAATCAAGCTGTCCTATAGAAGATTAAGAAGCTCCTGAATACGCACTGTGCGAAGGGTCGTTGGAAAAAAACTCTTCCCGAAATAGGCTCTCAAAGTCTGCCCAAAGAAGTGTCACCTCGTCGTGAACCTAGATCATCAAGCTCCACCATCTTCCTGCTGCTGCCTGAAGAAGACTGGCAGAAAGGATCACCATGAGATCAGTTGGTGTCCCTACTAGTCAAAAGACTCTCAGCACGACCTCCAACCAATCCTCAGTCGCCTGTGGGTCTGTCTCACCCCTGAACCTGGGTGGCCTCTGGCGTTGGAAATCGTGCAATGCGCTTAAGAAGCGTGCACCCTCTACTGCTAGGGTTGGTGGCATCGGTGGCCCAACGGGTAATGGTAGCATTGGTTCCTCCATTGGTGCCTCTACTAATAAAGGGCCTTGCACCGAGGCCTCATTACTCGGTGGGATATCCTCACGTACTATACCCGGAACCCTAGCTGGATGTCTGCATGGAGGCATCCTAAAAAGAAACAAGTGTGTCATGGTCAATAAGTTACACCTGGTGAGATGAATCAAAGAGTTTACAAAGAAAACTTTTCAAAACACACACACAATTAGTGTTTTCATGCATTGAGTTAGAAATTAGAAGTCAGGTTCCTGGTGTATGGATACGTCAGCTGACACACCAACACTGGATTCCCTAAACTGATAATCAAACACACTACACTTAACACTATTGTCATTAAAAAGATCAGAGTCCAATGTTCTACAGTAGAACTGACTCCTTTGATACCAATTTTTCATGACCCATCCCCCGGGGCCCATGCCGTGACTACCCCAATCCCACCTTACATAGGCCAGGGGATGAAGACTAGCACCGAAAAGGGTATTCCCAAAAACCGGTAAGGCATTGCCTTTATATCCTGTAAACAAACTCAACCAAGCACACAACAAGATATGAACTCAAGTAAACTATATAGTAAAAAGTATGTGTACAGTAAGTAAAAGGGGTCAGAATAAAAGCCCATCTAGAAAGTACAAGAAAACTGTAAAGCTCATGTGAACACCCGCTAAGGATGCTACCTGAAGGGTAGGTTTTGCTCTCGAACGGTCATATCTATGGTACATGTCATCTAAGGTCCACCTCCGAGCTACCTCCAGTCCTGGTACCCTCGTCCTCAGTCAGTGCTGTCCATCATCTGCACCAAACACAGCAAGGTGCGGGAATAACCCGTGTAGGGTTGAGTATAACAATACTCAGTAGGGACCCTGACAACCTCAAATATCTCACAAAATCTACAAAGGATAAACCACAAGCATGAAGACAACTGACAACCCTACTTAGGTATATGCCCATACATATACCTAAGTTGTCGAGTAAACCCATCTCAATCATGTGGAAACATAAGGCCCAACTCAAAATCCCAAATCTCAACTATCCCACCAAGGAAAGAATACCACGAAGGTAACACCATGAAGGTAAGTACCACGAAGGTAACACCACACAGAAGAATACCAAAAAGGTATCACCACAAAGGTAAGTACCACAATGGTAACTCCACACAGAAGTATAACACAAAGGTATCACCATGAAGGTATGCATCACAAAGGTACACCACATAGATGATTACCACATAGGTAAAGACTCATATAACATCAGGTATAACTTAGGTACATAAGTAAAGATGATTAGATGTAACTACCGAATCATCTTACTCTTTCAAGAGCCAGACCAATGTAGGATCCTAAAGCATCAGACCCACATAGGATCCTAGTACAGCAGACCCACGTAGGATCCTAGAGTAGTCCCACGTGGATTTTCTAGAGAGGTCCAAGTGGGGATCTCGAACATAGACCAACATAGGATCCCAAAGCACATACCCACATAAGATCCCTTTATCATGTCATAGCCAGCTATAGGGTTCCTGTACGAAGCTCGATTGATTCCGGGAGGGTCCGCTCCTCAAGCCATAGGTTAATAATATAACTACCATGATGTCCCACAAATAAGTATCCCAAAGGAACTCTACATGATAGGGGTCTCAATGCAACAGACAGTGCGTCAATCAGACGCCCGATCTGTAAGTTATTGGCCTTTTAGTCCTGAGGGCCTGATTGGATTTGTGTTCAATCCAACCCGGCCATACCCTAACTTTATCCAAAACACAAGTGGGGTATAACAAAAGTACTTTATCAATCCAAGGTTTTTAGTGCCACAGACGGTTCATCAAATGGACGCCCGTAGCTCAAGTTATGGCCGAAAGAGCGAAAAGGTTCGAAGTTGGTCCGGGTCCGGTCCGACCCGACCCGACCCGGTTTGGGTTGACTGGGCTCGACACGAGTCCAGCCCTGGTTCAGACCCAGCCCGCTGGGTCCAGCCCAGCCTACCGGCGTGGCCTGGCCTACTGGGCAGCCCGCGGTGCGGCCCTCACTGGGCGGCCCGCTGGGCTGGCCGCAGTGCGTGGCCTACTGGGCGGCCCGCGCTGGGTGGCCCATGGTAGGTCAAATGGCCAGACCTTCTTCGCAGCATGGTCATGTGCTGCGCCACCACCAGTGGCCGGTAGCGAGCCGACCGCCCTCCCTTCGCCGCCACGGCACACGGCTGCAGCTCCTGCACGCACGGCGGCGCGGACGCGCGCCGCCGCCTCCCCTTCACGCGGCCGACCGTGCACCAGCCGCCGCCCTTTGCTTCGCCATGGCCGATGGGCCATGACCCTTATCCGGAGGAATGGTCGTTCTTCCTCCATCGTCACGGCCGACTGGGGTGCCGACCTCTACTCCCGAGCCCTTCCAGCGACGTTCCTCGGGTCACCGGGCGCACCCCGGTGGCATGTTCTTCATTCCGTAGACTCTCACACTCGCCTTGAGATGTCGCTGTCGATTCAAGACCATCAAAATCCCACAAAGGTTGTAGAGAGGTCGAGTCGTGTTCATTCGGCCCGCACCCTCCTCGTTAGAACGGTAGCAAGAGGCTTATTTGCTCTTGAATCAAGAAGAATATAAATGTTCTTAAATCAAGATGAACATCAAGAACGGGGAAAGGGATAAACAAAAAACAATCCCTACCTCGATTGCTCGTTGGAGGTATCATGAGAAGAAGTCAGTGAAGGTGATAAGGGTGCCAACGATCATCACTTCTTCAACACGATTCTGAATTCAGGCTCATGCGTCGTCCTCATTCTTGATTTCGAATTATGTTCTTCATTGGAGAAAGAGTTTCTCCAAAGTTCTACCTAAGCCTCCCTTTCTACAAAAATTTTGCCAAGGATATTAGGAGCCAAAAAATTAAAACAGGTTTATCAATTTAATTTACATTGGCACAATTAATGTTGGCACAATTAAATGGCACAATTAATTGTATTGCGTTGGCATAATTAAATGGAAAAATTAATTGTATTGCATTGACACAATTAAATGGGAGGATTCTAAGGGACTTCCCCATATTAAAGAGGGGTTTGGGTGGTCCCGAACACTAGAATTCAAAATGGGGATTTTCTAGTTCGGGTGTTCCCCACCCCCATAACTCAAACAGAGGGGTTTCAACAGAAAAATAAAATGTTAAATATTTTATTTTTCATCTTCCAGAAAAAATAAAAAACTATATTCTACCCTTGACTAATTTTGGTCAAGGTGAAAGTCTCCTAAAGCGAATATTGTCACTACTAGTTCAACGGTGCCCTCAAATTTCAATTCCGAGCACCGGTTAAAAAGTTAAAAAAACCCGCTCGTACATTTACTGAACATACCTAAAAAAATTTCAGAAATTCATTCCGGGCACATCGGACCTTGGAATCACACTCCGTCAATTTTCACGGACTCATAAAATTCCCCTATAATTAAAAAAAATTACATGGAATTTCTGGGTCTTTACAATCCACCTACATTGTGTTGGCCATCATGAATGGACAAGTACTAAAATATTATATGAACAAAACCTCCAAAAGAAAAGGTACACTATAATGGATATCTTAGTGGATGTATAATAACTACCAAATTCAAAAAAGTGAGAAAAATACTCTTGAGGTTGAAACCCCAGCGTTTTAAACTTTTACTACTCCGACATCTTCCATCCTTTATGAATATCTCAGCTCCTCTGGAAGTTCTGATGACTTCCCTCTCTATATTATCCCAACTATGCATCCATTCTCTCAATAAAATTTTCCTTATTTAGAACCTCCATGCACACAAACTATACAAATGGAGTAGCTTGATGCTAAATAACTGGATGCAAAGCCTCCTCAAAACACTATTCTCTAGACTCCTCATACAATAAAATCTCAGTGGAAAAAATAATAAGATCCTTTAATTGAATCTTGATCCCCTGAATACTCATACTCCCCTACTAAAGGGAGATAAAATCCTATCCAATCACTAGATTAATCATTGATTAAAGAAACTCTTCCAAAAAATACTTCTGGAAATCATCCCATGAAATCACCGACCCCTCATGTTCTCCAATAAATAGAAACCACCAATGATGTGAAAATCCTCCCATATAACTAATAGAAAAAAGACCCAATTCTCATCCTTATCATGGATGAAGATAAAGGAGGTCTCTAGATCCTATAACTAGTATTATATCTCTATATTATGGACAACCCCTCATAAATTTTCAAACTATGATTCTAGAACTCACACAACATGTTTATTCAAGACACATTATCCTTAGCTAGTTCAACCTTTCTATAGTCAACCAGATCATCCTGCTGCTCCCACCAATCTGAACCACATGAATATGATGCCCAAAAAACATCTATATAATTGAATAAAGCAAACTTATAAGACCAGTAACATAAAAGTAATTAAATATCATTTATTTATATTCATTTTTAGTTATCCAAAATCAATAAATATCATTTAATTAGATTCATTTTGAATTCACCAAAATCACCCCAATTAATTTACAATTTCCTTAAAACATGTTTCATTTGTATCTCCCTGGTATCTACATCATAATTTGTATTAAATTTCCTAGGTTTTTTTGTAAGATTAAGGTATTAACATCAGATCATAGGGGGCCCTAATTTTTTGTTTCCTAGCTAGTATCCCTTGATATATCACACAATAATTTTGAATAATAATATTTCCATAATAAAACATTTAAATCCTCACTAGTTTCTAACTCTAAACTCTATCCAAACTCTCATCTATAGCTCTGATACCATTTTTTCATGAGTCACCTCCAATAGGAACCACATCGGGTTGACAGTGAAGATGCGTGTGACCCCTAAATATCACCTCCAATAGGTCATGAGTTGGTTACTAGCACTGAGGGTATAAAAAACAAAAATGGGAGGCGTCACCCTTATATATCTATGGAACATAAAGAAAAAAAACAAATAAACTACATAAAATAAAATAAAACCCTAATCTAGAATTAATGTAAATGTCATACATAAATATGGTCTCCATAATAAAATACCAAAAGGAATCTCCTATGAAAAAAACTCCAATAATTACTCCAACCCTCAAGCTAGTAATATCTAGCTTGGTCACCAAATTCTTCTTGGAAACCTCAAAAATGGATTTATATATATAGGTGAATGCCTAAAAATATTCTCAATAGTATCCTCCTCAAAACTTTCCATGAAAATGAGAAAGGATTATACTAATGCCTCTATGATCAAACAAAAAAACCAACAAACACCTATGCTAGGTAAACTACCACCCAAACTCACCAAATATCACTCACCGAATTTCATATCCAAGTATAGTAATATAATATCAAAAGAAAATTCATCCAAAAGGTACCTCACAACCACTTACCAATTGGTTTTTCACTCTTATACCCTTATAGAAAACATACCTGTTCTTTCATCCATTCCATGGAAATTAAATCACACATCATATCCCATAACACAACCATATACAACATACCATAACCACATCATCATCATCATCACTTATCCACTACCACATACCACCACATAACCATAACTACATAATCACTATATACTAGGACATAACTACACATCACAACTATTTTATAATAGGGTAACATAAACATGAAAGACATCAAACTCATGCACTCCTCTTACCATGAAATTCCCCCACCATACATCATCATCACAATAAAACCAAGTCATCCAGTATATTATATATCAAAACTTTAACACATTACATCCAGTGACTATATAACTACAATGATACATCACAGTCTGTACTTTGTATGGAATAGAGATAAGGCAAGAGGAAGTAGATAACCATATACTCCCTCTTTAATTTAGATGTTGGGGAAAACACATGGAACACAAAACCATATAGGAATTGGTAATGTTATCCAAATTGGGTGGTGGTTCATAAGAAATAATGAGAAAAATTTCATGTATAATAGTCTCAAAAAAATTCCAACTTTAATGTTTCACACCAAAACAACATCACCATCACCCATACTAACATTTTTATCACTAATACCACACACTAATAGCAACTAAAATCACTACACCTCAAACTAGCCCCACGCTTCCACACAAGATATCACAATTATTTTTAATTTCTATTTACTCTTATCATCATTATAATTTTTTGAATTACCATTTACCAACCTTGTTAAATTTATTATTCCATTCAATTAAACCCACTTTATTTCCATCCCCAACCATTTTATTTAAACATATTTAAAGTCAAGTGATTCGTTATTTATATTTCCCATCAATTCCAGCCTTTACAATCTGTCTATAACCCATCACTCCAATTCCAGATGATTATCCCATTACTGATTTAATTTATCCCAAATACATTACATGATGATAGGAATATATAACACAATCCTATAAAAACCAATACCATCTCCAGATAAACCTCCTTATAACACATACCGACAACCACCACCACTACAAGAAAACCACTCCCTTTCAACACAACCATCGATGCCACTGCTATGATGACCATACAATAACCCATCCATAACCAAAATAAGAAAACCACACCACATCCTCCCAACCAACTAAAAAAACCTTCCAAAAAACCTCTAATAAAAATAATAGATAATCCATATACAACATAAAACATTGTAATCGTAGTGGAAATTCACTTTTAAGGGATTCTCATTTATATTACTTTCATATTAAATAAGAATTCCATGTTTAAACATCATCACTATAAATTCAAGATTTCCACACTGCCAATTTATTATGAAATTTGCATTATTAACACATTATGGAAGGTGATCCCATCATATCAATAAAAAATGATACATATCATAGTAGAAAATAAAATTCTCTAGTAAAAACATCAATAAAACCATAAATAATATCATGGAAAAACCATAAAGCATATGTGGATAAATATTTACCTTCAATTTCATTTAGTATCATTCATTATATTAACTAGGTCAATCCATACCATCTACCAAAGAATACAAAATAATGATGCTTCCTCAATTTACACCTAAATAATGAAGTAAAATTCTCAAATTTCCTACCTTAATTAAAGATTTGAATAACATAGCGTAAGAATAAGTAAAAAATATAGATGAAGTGTTTTAAAACCCAAAAGGAACCATCACAGGACCTAATCAAAACAATTTCTCATCAATTACCGAGTCAAACACTACCAAATAGTAAAGTATCTCACTACCATAACCCTTTGGTAAGAATAAGAATTAAAATATTGAGAGAGAATGTAGAAATAGACACCTTGTATCAAAGAAGAATTTATATAATGAATCGAGAGGTTAAAATCTATAAGAAAATGGGAAACTAGCTAGAAGAAAGGACCCGAGGTCAGATAGGGTTTAGGGAAAATAAGTAAAGTTATACCAAAGTATTGTCAAACCCCTATTTGTAGATAAAATAAGACTAACCTCCACCATAGAGTGGTGGAATTCAAAACATACATTATGACCTCAGAAAAATCTAAATCTAAAACTATGGATCATAAAAATGGTAAATCCCCCCTTTTCAATAGCTATTTCAACCATTTTAAAAGTGGATTTGATCAACACCATAACATATAAGAATCAAACTCATCATTTCCAAACCTTTCCCATAACTTACTACGCTGAAAATCATCTAATACTATGATGTAGATCCTCCATAACCACCAAAAAGGCATTATGACTCTCCTTATTTTAGATAAGTACTTTACAAAAATTGTCATAACCATTATTATCTTTAAAAAAAATTACTATATGATACAAATTGACTTAATACTAAGACTAAACACCAAAATGGTCACTAACCATATACCTCAACATGGTGAGCTCCTCACATAAGATTAAATATAAAAAAATGAATCCTTATGTAAGATTAAATTATAAACCACATAATATTAACCCAAAACAGACAAGATCCTTGAAAATAGACAACTCCCTATGATCTCATCCCTGAAATAGACTCTACCACAATATCTAAATAGAAATTTTAGAACTCAAAGAGTTAAAAATAAACCCTCAATATACTAACCAAATTAAAAATATTGCTTCCAAATCTTGAGAAACCAAAAATTAATAGACCAGGAAGGCCTAAGATGTTAAAAATATGCTATAATATGATACTAGGTATCCTCAAGATATAACTCACAATATATATTCAAATATAGAGGTGAAGGTTGAAGAGTGGAATATGCAATATGAAACTTTCTCTGTATGATGAAAAAAATTGATTTCCTCAATTATCTAATACTATCCTCCATAATCTAATCCATCTCTTGAATTTTTCTTCTGAAGATTCTATTTCACACTTATAAACTTCATCCCTTGATGAAGTATTAATTTTAACAAATAATTTTTTAATAGATACACCTACTTAGTATCATTTTATTCCACCCAAGTGTTATTAATTTCCTATTAAAATAGATAAAATATCCCTACTACCATTAGTTATGAAGGTCCTCTACATGCTATTATCATCAGGAGATTATTTTAAAATAATATTTGAAAAAAATTTAATTTTATAAAATATAAAGAGTTTAAAAATAAATTAAACTATTCCTTACAATATTTTTATCTACAACCTTCAACTCTTTTATAAGATATTTATACTCTTTTTTCATCCAATACCTTTTCTATTTTTAATATTGAGTAGGGAGAATGAGGGAAAATATTTTCATTGCCTAAATAACCAACTCTAAAATTTTCAAAACTCTCTACCATCACTTATTTTTTGAGTAATAGATACCATCCATGTGATAAAGTATGAGGGTATACTTTCTTCATATGGATATTCTATTTATATGTCCATAGTTCCTAGTAATAATGACGAAAAAAATCATTAATATGATTATTTTTAGTGAATGTATAAAAAATCACATAAAATAGTTTGACTTTAAATTATAAAAAATTATTTATGTTGTCTACTTTACACAAACATTCTTCATGTATCTTCATCTAAAAAACTATATAGTTGACATGGATTTTAAATTTTTATTTTTATAAAATAAAATATGATGTTTGTGTTGAATTAAGATCCCACCACCTCTTTATAGAAAAAGACAATCAATTTAATTAATACCTAGTAAATCATACATTATATAAAAGTGAGAATAAAAAATTGATCTAAATTATTAAGAAAATTTCATGATAAATAAAATAATAATAATTATATTACAAAAATGGTCTCCCATAGTCGAACCAGTGTATTATAGTAGAAACTTCTCTAATTAGAAATCAAAATTCTTATTTTTTATTGATATTTCATAGCTATAAAGTTCCTAAAATATTTTAAATTTAGAATTGTAAGATTTTCCTTACCATAAAACTCAATCAGTGTTCTATACTTCTTTATATGTGAAAGTGAAAATTTAGGTAAATTTTTACTACCACATTTACAAACCTTGGTAGCCTTATCTTTCCGAATAGATGTTCGGGGGTCCTTTGTAGTAGAATAAAGAGAAACCTTAGTAGAAGTTTGTTGACTTACCTATTTGATATGATATGTTCTTACCAATCAAATTAGAAAATTTTTATCAAAAGACAATAAAAATATTACTATTGATATATAAAATTTCATAAAAATTGGAAAATGTTACAAAAGAACTTAACTAAAAGAACCTTTTATTATATTCATTAAATTCATTAACTAAAATTCCAAAAAAATGATGATAAATTTTTTGAGGCATGAAATGATTTACATAGAAGAAAACAAAACTTAAGTAACATTTTCAAGTTCCAAAAAAACATTATCATATCTTTTAAAACATATGACTTAAATAAACAATACTGTTAGAAATAATATATCTCACATTTTTAAAAATTTTAAAAGTTATATAAGAAATAAATATAAAGTACTTATAATATTAAGATATTAATAAATTATTGTTATCTTATATTCCTTTTTCATGATCATTCTGTATGGTATAAACCATGCCTATTCCATGGTAATTAATATCCTTTGGTAATATTTCCATGGAAATATGGATATCACATAATCTATCATCATAACCAACTTTTTCATGACTAAAATATTATTATTTCATTTCAAAATGATAGTCTACTAAAAATTTTATGGATCAAAAACATAGAAAATTTTATTTTCATGTGTTTCCATGATAAAAAGGTCACATTTTTATGTAAATATATTTAGATCTACTAGTGTCATTATAAATTTATTATGTTTAAATCTACTGTTATTGATATCCCATTTATAGTTGAACACAATAACTTAAAAGTTAATACAATAAATCTTCCATACATCTTTAATAAATCCATAATATGAAGTTTATATAGAGATTGAGTTTTCTATTTCTTTTTACTCAAAAAATGAATAGATTCATAGAACACTAATACACCACTATTTTGAACTAAACATTTTTTATCTCGGTATTTGGAATAAAATATATTTCCAATAATATCATACCTAGACCATATTATCACATTTAAACATGGGACACCAACTTAAAATATCAATGTTTCTAACACATAAGATCCACTATATGCAGTTTCATTAAACCATGGAAAAAAGTTTTATTATACTCATTAAATTCACATATATCTGTTCTATTTAGATAATGTTTTTAATAAATTAATCAGTGATGTTATATATGATTGAGAATCATCTATGTTATTCAAGATATATAAATATGTCTTGATCATTTTCTCACATTTAAAAGACTTTATTTTCAATCCATAGACCTCATTTTCAAAAAAATAGGCTCATTCATAGTGAGATGTAAGCAAAATTATGTTCTCCACTATAGATAAGTAGTCTATACAAAACTTTACCACCTCACCATAAATAAACCTCTCAACAATGAAAGCTTCTGGTCAATGTGGGTTTTTAACATACCCCTTCAATATCTATACATAACTTTAAAAAATATACATCTAATGTAATTATATAGGTCTATATAACTTTATTTATCATAAAAAATAAACCATTAAATGTTCCATGATATCAAAAAAATATAGTGGAAATTACATTTCTAGTTTCCAATGTATATCGATTAATGTGTTCTCCAAATTGTTCAATGAATTGGATTTATCACTTTGTTATAAATATAATTGAAAAATAATACACCTTTATGAAATTAAATATAACATGGATGGGTAGTATTCCATGTAATGTAACTAGTAGGAGTTATTTCATAATAACATGATATTCATGAGATTCTCTGCTTATTAACTTTAAATATTTTAGGGGAATTTTTTATATACTTTAAGAATAAACCTAGGTAACCTTGACACCATGTAGGTATTGATAAAAAATTATATTCCCTCTTTTGAATAATATATGAAAATATAGAGGCAAGTATGTTTAGTTTCCTTTAGAATTGGGTGTTAACTCTAAACACATTCCCAATGATAGTAAGTCCAATCTTGCATTTAAACCATCCTTAGTATTTTCTATAATATCTAAAAATGTTTCAATCAAATTATCATGAATATTATTCTAAATATGAATAACATAAAAGTTAATTTTAACCTCATGATATTTATAATATGAAATATTAATAAATATTTATAATTTTATATATATCTTTATATCATCATTAGATCTCTGTGACTTTCTAAATGTGACATAGATGTTTTTTACCCTCTCAAATTACTGATTGTTTGAAAAAGTATTTAGAGTAATATCAAATTACCATGAGTTATTGAATGATTTTTTTAATCCTCAATAAGAGTGATCCATAGATATACACCTTTGATAACCCATGTACATTATTTTTCTCCCATGATTTTTTTATAATATAAAGTTCATTATTCAAAAATTGGGTAAGATTTATTCCTCTTAACGCTATATCTAGAAAAATTTCCATATGTTGGGTAGTCATTTGTAGTTAAAATAATCATTGTAATCAATTGAAAAAAATTCTTTTTTATAAGAATCATATGATCTGATACCTTTCTCCCACAATAATTTCAAATCTTCAATTAACGATGACAAGTAATCATCAATATAATCCCTAAGTTATTTTGATCTAGAAATCCGTAAACTCAATATGATATATTTTATATTTATCCAAAATTTAAGATATAAGTTGTAAATTACCAATAAAATAACCCATAAACTCTATTTACCACCAAGTATTTGATATGGGCTCATTCCATCTATGCACAATCTAATATTGATATTTCTAACTTTATTTTTTAATGTAGGAAACTATTGATCAATTTTCTTCCATTATGGACAATCAGCTGGATGATGTAATTTTCCATAAGGTACTCACTCATATACAATCCATATTAACTTTATTTCATCATTTAAATTTACAAATAAAAATTTCAATTGAGAAATTATATAAAAATAAAAATTTCCTTAGTAGGAGTCTTGGTACAAGACATAATAGATAAAAAAACAGGTAATTTTTCTATCAAGTTATTCTTCATTGTACCACATTTAAGAAACTCTAATATAAATGTTAATTACTCATTATATAACAAAAATTTATTAGGGAAGGCGTGTGTCTTATTATACCCCAATATAATTAGGAATAATATTTTTTTCTCATTATAATTTGAATTTAGAAGATCATTTTCATTAGGAAGTTTGTCTTTCAAAAAATTTAAAAATTATCTAAAAATCTTATAACTACATGCATTCCGAGATTTCACGTTAAATAATCTTAGAAATACCAATAAATCTATAAATTTTGTAAAAATTAGATACAATGGTTTTTTAGAGTCAATATATAGATGATCAATCATTTTTGTTCTCTCAATTTCTTTCACTTTAATATCATGAGTCATTTCTTCAATTTTATTAGAATTATCACCTTAAAAATATCTATTATCATTAGATCTTAAATTATTCTCAAGTTCCCCATGATAGATTCAAAGACTGTAACTATAATTAAAACCGATGAAAATTAAATAATCTCTAATTTCTCAGCTTTATAACTTGCTCGTATTTAAATAATTCATACATGTATAGAAAAATTGGTCCCTCTTTGGAACATTTTGTCTGAAAAATTCACAAAAACCATCAACCAATTCCTCATATTCATCATCTATTTTTCATGTTGTAACCTAACTAAAATTCATTATTAATTATAACAACTTTTAAGTATTTAATATAAGTTATTGTATCTTGAAATTTTAAATTCAAATTTACTTTTAGAATTAAAAACATAAATGTTTTAAATTTAATAACAATTATGATTAAAATAATAATGAATTTTAATATTAATAATAAATATATTATATATTTAAAAAATAGATCAAAATTTAAATGTTATTAGTATCACTATTCTTTATCAATAACATATTTTATACATATATAAATTTTCCAAGGCTGAAATATATATTTATTTAAACCTTTAGAAAATATTCCTTCAATAAAGATTTTTTTATACTCTCTTACATATATTAGGCACAATATAAAATTTTTGTAATAAAATTTTTGTAATAAAATTTTTGGTTAATTTGAAAACATGAAAACTTATTCAAATTATTAAAAAAGTATTCTCAATTTTTTATAAAATTTAGTAAACAATTTATCATTCATTTTAAAAAATAAAAAAAATATTATTTAAAATGAATTAATAATTTAAATTTAAATTATTTTGTTTATAAAACCAAAAATAAAAAATGTAGTCATAAAATATTAAAGAACATGTTCTTTTAAAAAAAAAATAACAAATAATTTTTTTAAATAAAAAATATGTTAAGTAAAATTTATTGTTATTTAATAAAACTATAAACAATAAAAAAATTAACAATTATTTATATAAAAAATTAATTTATAATCCAAATTAAAAATATGTTTTCATTAAACAATATTCATTTATTAAACTATAAAATATTTAATAACAAAACATTTTATTCTAAAAAACTAAAATTTGTGAAGTATATCCCAAAAACATAAATTATTATATAATTAATTGTCACATAAAATATAAATTAATTATAAAAAATAACACAATTATTTTTTAAAACATTAGTAATATAATCTCACCCACAATAAGCACAAAATAGTAACTAATATTTGAAAATGAAAAAACTAATATTTTATTTTTAATAAAATTACTGAGAAAAAATATGTCCAAAAAATAATTTTATAACTAAAAATGAAAAAATAAAATGAAAATTATAATGATGATCCAAGATATTTTTTTTAAATAATAATTTTTTTATTTATTAAAACAATTATAGAATCAAAATTTATATAAATATCAATCAAAACATTAAAGATACATAGAAAAAAAGAATATATTCAATAATCCAACCCCTAAAAAATAAGTAAAAATAAATCTAAAAACTATTTAATAAATTAAAAACAAATTCATATTTTCTTGATGCATACCTTACCATTAAAAAATAAGAGAAAAAATCATTGGACTTTAGTAACAGGGAGATAATATCGATAGTGGAGGATTATGGATGAGGGCGACATATGATAGCCAAAAGAGGTAGAGAATGACTAAGGGTGGTGACCGTTGAAAGATTACAAAGGGTTATGGTGGGAAGGATAATTGATGGAGAGGGTTATGGTTTTTTTCAGGGAAATGGGAGAGAGCATTGGCAGATTTTGAGTGATTAGAAAGAATTTAAATGTGGGCATATTATTTCAAAATTTTAAAATGTTTTCGATGTCAATTGTATAATTTACCAATGTAAAAAATATGTTTTAAATATCTATTATTCAATAATTTATGTTTAAAACATGTTTTTACATAGGGTATTGAATAATCAATGTAAAAAACATCAGAAGAGGTTTTTTACACTGATTATAAAATAATCGATGAAAAACCATTGATAACATTGGTCATAAATAACTGATGTTATAATTTTATCATTTAAAATGGATTTTAAATTAGTGAATGTGTAATTATGTGTATGTATTAAAGCCTTTTGGACGAGTTAATAAATCATTTTTATGGTTGTTATGAAATAAAATCATTATAATTTTTTTCCTGATATATAATGTTATAAGATAATTTTTTTATATTATTTTTAGTTTTATTTAATTTTTTTCTTATTTGTCATTGAATTTGGGTATCCTTATGAAATGTACTTATTTATAAAATTAAATTTATTAATATATAATTTTTTATTTTCTATTTTTAAATTTCATTATATATTTTTTAAATATATGAAAATGCATTAAATGTTTAATGTTTCATTAGAAATTCCTTATCATATATGTAATTTGATTTAATATTTGACTTGTATTTTTGTGTCCAATCTTGTAACATATGTATTATGGGGTACTTAAAAATTAATACAACAATGTTTGTATTGTAAATCAATCCTTGAAATTTTATTTCATTTTTAGATATTCATATTAAATGTGTGTGATTATGTGTTTTAATACCATACATTTAAAATATATTATTTTTAGAGTGGTTTAAGAATTACTTGGTATGAGTTATCATGGATCATGTTATTTGGAGGGGTAATGGTTGAGTTTGACCACTGGTGGGCTTGATAGATTATGGATGCGAGAAGATTGGATTTGGTGAGGGGATTAAATTTAAAAGGACATGATTATGCTAGTATTTTTTTTGGGAAGAGGTGGGGAATGGTGTTGTTAGAGGCATAAAAGAGGCATGTTGGTGTGGAATAGGGCTTCCAGGTCAGTATGAGTAGTGGTGGCCTCAGGTATTTGGATGTGTGGATGGTACATAATAGTCAAAATATGTTTGGTATGTAAAGAGGTTGAGGTAGGGTTGTTTGGTTGAGTTGTTTCTAAATTAAGTAGTCAGTGGGATGAATTGTTTTGGGCTTCTTATTTGAAGGATAAATTGTCTTGATTAAGATGTAATGGTATAGAAATGAGGCTTCATGTGGGTAAGTGAAGGTGATTTTGGATTCATTTGGTAATATAATTTGAAATGGGAAGGGTGTGGTTGGGTTGAAAAGGAGTGGTATGGTATTACTCATATGATAGAACATATTGAAACATTTTTTTATTTTATTTTACAAGAAGTATTAACAAAAAATCAGAATTATAAATTTATTGATGAGTATACTATCTTCAAGAAACTAGATTGATTCATTGCATCGACTGTGAATCTCTCTAGAAAACCATAATATAAAATAAATGATTCCATTCCATTGTGGGTTAAATCCTATAAGAAATCATTATATTTAAATTTAATTCATTGTGTCCTATATACTAAATATTTTCAAGCAACACATAAAAATGGAATACCTTTGTTGATTCCCAAAAATCACTAATTACAAGGTAAGGAACATAAATTTTTTTAAGTAACATATAAAAAGGAAACCTTAAATTACTCATGTCTACTCATGATTTGAAAGATAAGTGTTCCCATGAGTATGAATATATTTCATAACACTTTTATTTTTCTTATTTCATTCATATTTCTCTTATGAATAAATTTTTTTATGATTACCACTTATCTATAATATTAGTAAATTTAGTAATTTATACTTTAAAATCCATTTACAAATAAAAAAATGATTACATATAAATTTATTTAATACATTAAAAACCAGGCTATTCTAATACTCGATTATCTCCTAGTGTTGGGTAAGTGGACACTAATCAAGAATTGGTATACCCTATATCTTAGTATAAATTATACTTTTATAACCCACACACAAGTTATACATTTATTCTATACAAATTTTTCTTAACTCCATCAACCTCATAGTATTATAATTCCATCCATTAAGGAAGTTATAGTGAAGTTTCCATGGAATATATATATATATATATATTAAAATGTTACAAATTAATATATTTTAAACTTAATTAATATTACTTACCCAAATATTATTTTAGGCATCATTTTGTGCCAAAAACACCCTTTTCCCAAAACTTTATTCCATAAAGTAAAATGATGAATAAGTATAGAAGTTCTGAAACAAGAGACACCCTATGTCAACATCAAGACAAAGGAACCAAGATCTGAAGTCTCATGTTATATCAAATTTATCTCCTTAGAAAAACTCCTAGAATTGAACAAGAAAAGACTAACAACAACTCACCAACACACTCATAACAACAAAAAATAATTTACATGGCTTGGGACTTACCCTACTCTATGGGAGGAGCATTGAAACCTTTTTATTTTTATTAGAAGAAGAATAGAATTACTCAATAGTTACAAGTGTCCAATACTGAAACACTACTCAAGAAAAATAAAAGTTAAATAGTATAGTTTTCTAATGTTGAATTGAGTAACCCCACCGATCAATATAGAGATGATCCATTTTGGTTCCACTATAATTATATCTTTTCACTCCATTGAACATATAGAAAATGCGACAACCAAAACCATTCCCTTTATAAGTATAACCTATTCCTTATAAATACATAAGACATGCTTTTAGACCACATATTTCTTTATATTTTGGACTCTTCTATTTTGAAGCATTAAATCTAATACTTCCACCTAGTTCTACTACTTTTTCTACTCTTGATTATTCAACATCCTTCTATTAGTTTAGTTTTTGAACCATGTTATCGGCATCATAATTTTTCCTAAATATATCCCACTTGAATATTGATTTAAAGTCTTGAACTAGACAATTTTCTTCCTAGTTATTCATTCCCCCCTTCGATAATATATTATTTCATGTTTTTTCACAATATCAAGCATTTTAATCTATGTCCCATTGAGGCACAAAACCACCCCATACTTTCTCAGACTATAAATTTAGTCATCAAGTCTACCAAATTATTATTCCCACTAAAATTTCATGGATCGAACAATTAATCTTCCAAAAGATTTTAGATGAAGTTAAAATTTATTGTAATGTGTTTTATCTATGAGTAAAACATTGGATTCTTCACAAGACGGACCACTATTTAATTATCAATAAATAATTTTTCATTCCCTTTATTCCTTTCGTGTTCTTCCAATAAACCATTCATCCCAATAAAATCCTTCCTTGATTCTATTTCCACAACATAATTAGATTACATGGTTGATAATGTAACTAACAGTTGTAGTTGAGACATCCAAATCACAATAGTTCCTCTATAAGCAAACACAAATACAATGGTACTTATCTGTGTGATTGTATCACTTCCAATGTCTTTATCAACATAAACTTGTAACACATAATCCATTGGGAAACACATGGAACGTTCTTACAAATATTTAAGTCACTAAAGTATACACTTCATAGAATCCCAATACTCTTTCTGGGATTTTACATGAACCGATTGATAACTCCCACTATATGAGTAATGTTCAGAATCATAAAAAACACGGTGTATATCAATATTTTGATCACTGATTCATATGGAAAGTTCACCATGTACTTAGAATCATCTTCTATTATTAGTGCTTTCTCTTTGTAAAAATTGAAATTTATATCCAATGGGGTTGTCACAGGTTTATATCTAGACATTTTTAACCTTTATATGGATTTTTGGATGTAATTTGACTAAGAAAAGACCAATGTTTTAGTCTTCTAGTCCCTTTTGATACACATCCCCAAACTTTTCTTAGATTAATCAAGATACTTCATGTAAAATATTTTGAAAAAAATTAGATTTTAGATCCTTAATATGATCTTTCCTTAGACTTGAAGAAATCATATAATCCATAGATAAGAGGAATATGATGATACATCCCTCACAAAATAACTTTTTGTATAAATAATGATCCATATTAAACTATATGAAATTTAATTATTCTATAAAGGAATTTAACTTTTGGTTATGTTTTCTAGGTGGTTGATTCAGACCATACAAACTCTATTTGATCATGTATACTAATCCTTCCATTCTGTTTCTTATAAAACATTCTGGTTACTTCATGAAAATCCCCTCCTCTAAATTACTTTTAGGGAATTTCATCTTCACATCTAATTGTTTAATATTTGAGACTTTATCTGTGACCTTTCTAATAACTATCTATATTGTTGTGTTCTTAATAAATGGAGAAAATATTTCACTAAGGTACACACCATTTTTTGTTAAAAACCATTGACAAATAACCTTTCCTTGAATCATTCCCTACTATCTAATTATTCTTTTAAGTGGCTGACCCAATTGTTCTCAAGTTATTTTTCTTAATCAGATGTTCCATTAGCTCCAATGTTCTATTAACATGAAATGAGTCTATTTACTCCTTCATTTCTAACTCCATCTATCTCGAGTCATTGAGAATTATTTCAAATTCTAGGATCATGGGTCCTCCCCCATATGTTCGAAGCAAGTAATGCATGTTGCTTATAGAACTTTGTATTGAGTGCCTTTTAGGTTATTTGGAAAAGGGTTTTTTGGTAAAGGAATTATACCACATTAAAGGGTTATTTATAGAGGATATATTATAGAACTATATGAAATTTTGTTCATCAAGCTAAGTGAGGTTAAAAAGTAAAAGCTGAATAAAGATATAGAGAAATAGAGAAAAGAAACATGACTAATAGATCTATATAAGCAAGAGTATAAGGAGCTCTAGCTCATGTACGAATAAATATAAAAGAATTTCATAAGTTTTCCTAGTAAAAGGATTTGAATGATTTTTTATGAGGAATAGGTATGGTTTATCAGTTAGCTTACATTGATCATTTAGGTTTTTGGAAAGTTAAGGTGGTGCATCAACTGGTGGCCTTAATCATATATAAGACTTCTTGTATAAATCAAATGTTAGTGGAACCATATCTACTTGTGGGGATATTATATAAACAAGAGGGTGGGATTATTTTTTTGAAATTGAATTATTGGAATCATTTTTTTCATTAGTAATAATTATCAACAATATTTCTCCTATGGAGTAGTATTAAGTTCTAGACCATGTAAATACCTTGTGTGTATTCTATGTTGTGGGTGTATGTTCTTTTGGGTTTCCAATTTTTTTCTAGAAATTTTATAGGTGATTAAGTTGATTTAGTGGGGGATGATAAATATTATTTCCCTCATATGGAAATTTCAATCAGGTGCTACCAAACTCTAGATCTTTCACCCTTATTTCATAAGTGAGGTTCTGGAAGCTTATTTAGAATTTAGTTTCTTAGAATAAAAAGTGACATCTGATATGGTGTTGTTTTATTAAATGATACCACAACAAGTGGAATTAGATCTCATTTTTAGACTTATGAAGGTTTTTTACTTATTGTCTTTTATTTCAGTGGGTGATTACTGATTTGAAAGGAATGGTTTTGAGAGATGTAAAGGCATGAATTGAGAAGTTCAATATTTTAGACTAAAAAATATAGAGAATACATATTGAAGACTATCTATATTAGAAGTATCTTGAGATTATATTAAAGGGAGTTTAATTATATGTAATGGATAATGAATAATGAGAAATACTTGATGGGAAAACTCCGGGTGGTTTTGATGATGTTGGACTAGAACATGGACTTCAATATTTGTGAGGTGAAGACAACTATAGAACTTATGGTGAAGCTTGATAACATATATTATAATACTTAGAAAATGAAAAAACTATTTATATTATAAATATTTTTTGGAATGAAAATGTTTGAAGTATGGGAAAAGGATGATAATTTTAATGGAATCAACAAAATTTAGAGTCAATTCGATTCAATGAAGGTGGAGTTCACTGAAGGCATGTGGTCTTTAATAATTATTTCATCACTTATAAATTATTAGGATGTGATGGATACTATTGTCAGTAACTCTATTAGTAAGAATGAATGGATATTCAATGATATTTGAGATTTGGTACTAAATAAGGAGATCCAAAATAAGGATGTCTAGGGTTCTATTCGAATAGTACTTAGTACTAAAGGAAGGGTATGTTCTAGTTTAAAAGATAACCATAGTCAAAATAAGGGGAAGTTAAAAATTGAGAATATCTAAGAGAAATATTCTAGTATAAAACCAATATATTAGAATTATAGGAAGAATGGGAATCTAAATAAATATTGAAGTGATAAGTGGTTAAATTCTATAAGGTTTATATTTAGAGTATCTTCTCTAAATATCATAACTAGGGAGGAAATAAATTTATTGATAATAATTAAAATAATATTTGAGCCATGGATAATTGATTTAGGGGATTCATTTCACTCAAAAATCAAGAAATTGAACATATATAACCATTTTTCTATAATATTCAATAAGGTATATCTTATGGATGATGAAACTCTTAAATGGAAAAGGTGATGTGAACATCCGAACTGAGAGTAAATACTTATTAGAGTTACAAGGGGTGAGATGCATACTAGGGGTAAGGGAAAATGTAATCTCTACTAGTCAGCTGGATGATGTAGGTTTCTATATGATTTTTTAGAAGGATGATTGTCTTGGTCCCTTATATGATAAAGTAATAAAGATTCTAAATGTATAGGGAATATTGAAACTTGACCATGTAGAGTATATAAAAAGTGAAGAGTTTATACTAGGGAAACAATGGAATGTGACTATCAAGATAGAAGGATGAAATCCAAATAAATAAAATTTAATTCTAGTTAATATAGATATATGTGGTTGATTGTATTTTATTAAATTTATCGATAATGAGACATAGAAGGTGTGAGTGTTATTTCTCAAGCACAAGTCCAATGTATCCAAAACCTTCATTTGATGGAGATCTATAGTGGATAGGGATATCAATTTAATGATTAAGTTTTTGAGGTTCGATAATGATGGGGAGTATGAATGATTTTTTTTTGGTTTTACTAGAATAAAAGAATTTGTTTTTAGAAGATTACACCCAGAAATTCAGAACAAAATAGAGTGGATGAGTGGATAAACTAGCCATTACATGAGAGATAAATAAGTATGGGAATTAATTTTGGGGTTCCTAAGGAGTTTTGGGTCGACGAAGTGATTTTTTCGGAACACCTCATAAATATGAGTCCTTCCATTACACTGAGGGAACAAATTTCAAAAAAGTTATGGACTAGAAGAAAGGTCGATGTATCACACCTAAATGTATTTTGGTGCATTACCTATATCTATTTAGATGCTAGTAAAAGGGGAAAATTAAAATCAAATTCCTAGGAATATTTCTTTTTAAGTTATAATAAGTTTAAAGGGTGCTTAAGTTCTAGAGGAACCTAACAGTTCACAAGGGGATATTTTTGATGGAATTCAGATTATAGAATTTTAACAATGTCCAGATGTATAAAAAGATCCAGAATAATGAAATCTCATGGAAGAGTTCTATAATATGAACTAATAGAAGGATTATAGCCTCAGAATTTTAGGTGGTCTACCTGAGTTAGAAGACTAGTGAAAAGGAATGGTTTTGATTCACACTATACCCTTATTACATATAATGGAAACTCAAAACCCCAAGGAGGTGGAAAGTATCAGCGATTAAAAGTCTGTGGGAGTTGGCAATGAAGGAAGATACAGACACATTTCCTGCTTCTAAAACATGAGAGCTTTTAGAAATTATATTGGGAAAGAATAAACTACATAACAAGTGAGACTAATGGTTAAAGTAAGAAGATGATAGTGGGAGGAAATATAAGGCCAGGTTAGTTGGGAATGGTTTTCAAAAAAAGTAAGGAGTGTAATTTAGTGAAATTTTCTCTCTAATTTTTAAACTCAAATAGATATGGATGTTTTTGGAATGAGTTTTGTATCTTGAATAGTTATATGTAAAGATGATTTTTTCACATGGGGACATAGCTGAAGAAAACTACATTGTTTAATAGGATGAGTCAAGATAATCCAGAAGTATCTTGGTGTAAAAACTTTTTATAAGTTAAATTAAGCACTTAGAAAATGGAAACATAATTTTGATGTCTTTATGTCAGAATATAAGTTCATCTGGTGTAATATGAATCATTGATACTATTAGAAGGTGTTTTATGATAGAAGATTCATCAAAATTTTATTGTATATGAATGACATGATTTTTGGAAAGTCTTTATAAGATAAAAATTAAAGATATGAAGTTTGAGTTATATAGAAGGTTAAGATGAAGGATTTGGTGGAAGCCAAATAGATATTTGGGATGAGGATTAGAAAATACTGGAAGCATGAAAATTTGATGTTGTCTTATTCAAAATAAATTTGAAAGATAGTGAAAAAATAAGGAAAAGTATATGGAAAATGTTCCTTATGTATCATTAGTTAGAAGCTTGATGTATGTAATGATTTATACTCAGTTAGGCATTTCTTAAGTAGTTGGATTAGTTAGTAGACTCATTTAAAATCCTATAAAATATAACTAGGAAGTGGTAAAGTGGAATATATAGTATCTCAAAGGTTTGGAATCATTGGAACTATGTTTCTAAATAGGCGATCCATTATAATGGTTAGTTGATGTCGAGTTTATAGGAGATTAAGATACTCAGAGAACTATCACAATCTTTGTGTTTACCTATGTAGGAATTTCTATAAGTTGGATGTTAATGCTTCAATTATTAGTTTAAATATTAACCATAAAAGTAGAGAACATTTACAAAATGGAAGTAAGGAAGGATATGATACAGTTAAATGATTTGTTGGAGGAACTTTTAAAGAAGAAAGGGATTTGAATTTTATTTTGATATAGTTAGAGTTCAATTAAGTTTATGAATAATCTAGTGTTTTACTTAAGGAAAAAATATTAAATTAAAATATCACTTCAAAAAAATTTGTGGAAGGAGTGATAGATCTTTGAAAGATAGAAGGAAGTCATAATATAGCTGATATACTAATTAAGGCTATAATATGATAAAGTCTAAAGAAGTTTTATGCCTCAGTGGGACTTGTGTGTCTATGAAAGAAATTATAGAGACTAACTAAATATTACTATGGAAGGAAGGAAGGTTGAAATACTTAAGTGATCCAAATGACTTTAGTAGAACCAAGAAAAAAAATTCAGTAGGAAATTATTAGGTTGTTATGAGAAAATTTTTTTAGGCTAGGAATTATATCTTTTAGATGCGTTGTTTTGGGAGGAAATAATTTGAAATTAGATGGAATCATGTTTAGTAGATCCAAGAGATTTTTAGAAGTAGAATCTACAATAAGAAGCATTTTTAGTAGACTACCAGATCTGGTTGATGAAGTAAAGAAGGGCAGTTGGCTTGCATAGGAATAAATCTAAAGTACTTGTATAAATTTTCCTTTTTTAATAGGATACATAATATTCTTCAAGAGTTATATATAAGGATTATCGATTAACTTGACCTAATTATTGAGTTTTTTTAGAAGTTTAAGAGGTGTAACAACCAATGGACTTGACCATACTAAGGGATTCCCATATAAATTATATGGTGATTGAATTGTATCTACCCGTGGGACTCTTCTATAAATAAATGGTTGGGTTAACTTGTTTTACATGAAAATATTGTAATAATTATCTTTATTTAGTAATAAATAGCAGTAGTGTTTATACCATGGAGTCAAATTAAGCTCTAAACCATGTAAATACCATGTGTTTGTTCTATGTTGGGGGTATGAGTAATTTTATGTTTCCATTTGTGTGTGTACTAAAACATCTGTAAGTGATCAAGGAGATTCATCACATTATTTTGGAGATTAGTTTCCTTATTTGAACATTGAAATTGGGTATTATTGAACTTTAGATACTTTGATCTTATTCCAGAAGTGAGGTACCAAAATGTTATCTATAATATGGGTTCTTAGCATAACATGCCTAACCTTTCTAGACCACCTTAACTCCACCTAAGTATTTTCACTTTCTAACACCACTACTCCTAGAATTTCACCTTCCAATGCTTTTACTCAAGCTTTCGTAGTACTCGATCATTCTAATGCATCTAGCCTTGGTGAAACCAATAGAATAAAAAATCTAATTAATATAATATTTTCATAAATTTAATTATATAATTTAATGTTTTAATCCCACTAATTAATCATTTTAAGGGTAATTGTTACATTTTTATGTTTTAGGACTGGATTAATTTTTTTATTTTTATACCAACTTAGTATTTTGAACATAAAATTTGGTAAACTAATCCAAGTTTATAAATTTCTTTTTTTAAGACACCATATTACTCTTACTTCATTTCATTAATCTGGACCCAAAGATGAATCCAATTAAATATTTCCCAAATTAAGCATGCAAGTTGGGGCTCTAAATCTATGCATAGTTTGGATGAATTTGAATGTTGGGATCATATGTCATAAAACACCAGTCCAAATGAGCTTAAATTTTAAAGTGAGACAGATAAGTGGATAAATATTTTTTTTAAAATATATATAATAGAAAAATACCCTCACTTATAGATCCTTTTCTAAAACATCATCTTTATATTTTTGGATTTGATACCAATAAATTTGAACCAATTTGAACCATCTAAAACTTACAACATAAAAATGAAATATTGGATCACCTACAAACCCAAGGAAATTTTATGTTTAGAGATTTAGATAATTAAAAAAAAAATCTAACATAACCTCTTGGATACATAAACAAAAACTTCATAAAAATCTACACCATCTCCCACTATGTTCTTCAATTTTAGTAATTTTTTTGAATAATATACTTAAATAGTTCTCTACAACCTGGTGAAAAGGAAACATAAGAAGGGTGAGCTAAAATTTTCAGTAAGGGTAAACATAATAATTAACAATTTAATTTCATTAGTGATTATAATATGAGAATAATGGTATGATGATATAATTAATGTTCATGATCATAACATAAGAGAACTCGTACCTATCAAAACTTGGATAAAAGAACATGAGACATGGAATAAAGATTTAACAAAGGAAATAATCATAAGAATAAATAATCACGATCCATGTGATGCCAATATTGATCAAAGGGAACATTAAAAACTCATATAAACCATAAAGATTTTTTATATCTTAGAACATTATATTTATAGAACCCTTACAAGAACCCTTACAAGTGGAATAAAAAATACAGTCAAATTCCAACATAATTATTCATAGAAAATAATAATTACTCAATGAATTAGAGAGATATATCAGGATCACCCATCATAATGAGTTATATTAGGCTAACCAATAATCATGAGCTATATCAGGCTCACCCATTATCATAAATAATGTCAAAGAACCATAAAAAATCATAACACATGAAATATTTCATTTTTCAACATAGCAGTAATTATTATTCTTTTATAGCTTGATTTAACAAGGGAAATGAAATAGATTACATAACAATATAATAATACCTTTAAAGAAATAATAATTATGGAATCAATATAACATAACTATAATGAATCATATTTAAAACTAAGGGTTATTGTCTTTGATGAATAAAAATTCCATAAAAATATCATTAAAAACATTCTTGATGAAAATACCCTTTCCACTTGAAAATAAATTTTAAAAACTAAAAATTCAAAAAATATTATTGAAATAATTTTAATTGAAAATAAAATTTGAAATGTATAAATATATATTTAAAGAAAATAATTGTCATGTCATAAAAATCCATTCATACTGTAAATGTAAAAAATAAAAACTCTTTTCCATCTTTTGTAAAGAGAGTCAAAAGAAACCCATAAAGAAAATGATAATGAATTTCATTTTAAAACATTTTAAAAGAAGGTAAAATATCATGTAAAATAACTTTAGGAAATCATTTATGTTTATAAAATAAAATTCATAAAACCATTTTAGAAAACATGGATATGTATTAGAAATATTCCAGATATAAAAGAAGATGCAATATCAACATCACTTATAAAAAAATTTCTTAATGTTTCTTGATTAATAAAGGAAAAACTGGAAACTAAAAATATAAAACATATTCATAAATATAGGATAATAAAATAGATTCAATTTAAGAAAATAAGAGCATGTGATTTTCTCAAATAAATCTTGAACATTAACAATCCTGAAAGGAAATGAGATTGTAACATAAAGCCTTTACCACTTTGGTTACTATCAAAATAAAAATTAATTAATAGAAATAATATTATATAGATCTATAAGTACCATTAATTAAATAAATAAATATGTGAAAATCAATTCATAGGAAATTAAGTACACCATTTAAATAAATCATGGTTCATGACATGAAACATGTCTCAAGAAAGTGAGATTGAGACAAAGTAAAACCATATTAAGATTATAACTTTTTAAGTGATAATTAATTCATGAAATGACTAAGTGAAAATATTTAAATCCACATAAAACAAGTTTAAATACCTCATCAAAAAAATTTATAGATCAATTCATACATAATCAAGGAATAACAAAGTCAATTAAGAAGAGTTATAACCCAATGAAAAGAAACTGAGTTAAAAAACCACTTACCACTTAGTAAATTTCAATTAAAATCCACTTGAATGAAATAATTTGAATTGAAACTTAAAATACCATGATTTATGAATTATTAATGTTATAACATTTAAAATTTTAATTATATACACCATATAAAATAAATTTTGTGCAAAACATTAAAATATGCCTCAATAAAGGGATATTGAGATGAAATCCCTTACTTAGAGTCCATATTTTCCATATATGTCCTTTAACTCCTATATAATAAAATTACATAAATTATTTAACTATTAAATTACCTTTTCCACGTTTATTAATTTATCATTAAATTATTTTTTTCATTTATTTCAATGATATATTCCATTACTTAATCAGTTAAGTCCATGTCATTTGTTTTGAGGATGTTCGGTTCATAGTTGCAAAAAAAAACTTCAGTATGTTTAATGTAGTAAAAGAGAAAATTGTTCCATAATATAGATAATAATAATCATGAAATAATTATAATTTTTATAAATTAATTTTTCTTTTAAAACCAACTATGAAATATGGTTATGAAAAATTAATTATGTTACAATCATGGAGACGATACGCCGTACATACTCATGAGTAATGTTTCCATTTTTAGTGAACATGGTAGAAAGAAGGTGAGTATTATTTTACATTTATAGAATTATTATTATATCATAAATATAATATTATATATTTAAATTCTTTATATATACCATCCATGTGATAGGGTGATGAAAAACGAATCACATCACTTCATGGAGGTGGTAATCCACACGTACGTAAGAATGACATTATCATTTCAATGGATAGAAATGTAAGAAAATAGATGATATATTATTCTTTAAGAATTATTGTTATGTAATGAATATCAAATATATACATTAAATCCATTATTATATACATCTATGATATATAGTTATGGAAAATGAAATACATCGCTTCATGGAGGTGGTAGTCCACACACATGCATGAACGATGTTTTCATTCCACATAGGATAGAAAAGGAGATAAAAAGGGTTGAAACATAGTAATAATAAAACTTAAGTATATAAAATATAGTTATGTTATTATATATTCATGTTTTAACAAGTTTTTCGTGGGTTAGACAAAGAAATTAATTGAAAGAGGTTTGGTTGGATGATTACCTCTTCTTCGAAAGACCTCCTTTAGATCTATTTTAAGAACCCTTGGAATTGTCTTTTAAGAATACCATAACTAATAGTTCATTTATATGTATGTTTATAATATAATTGGGTAGGGTTTTTTGATCTATATGGCTAAAAGTGGTGTAAATAAGAGAAAGTACGAGTGCCCTTTTATCAGGGAGGGGGGATTTTTAAAATTCATGAAATGTTATAATATAATATGTGTCTAACTCATGTAAAATGGTTCCAAAATGTCATGTATTATAAAATAAGGATGATATGGTCTGAATACATTAAAAAAAATTTATATAGGTTAATATATTATTTCAAACTTTATCGTTTGGTTTAACCCCTTGGTTAACCAATTTTAACCTTAACTAGGGTAATGAATTTTTCAATATTAAAGGGTGATAAATTTACTTATAAGTTGAAAAATATCTCATAAAGGGACAATGAATGAAATGTTATACCATTTATCATCATAATTATCCTGTTGAAATATTTTAATTTTTTTTATATTATTTATTAAAATATTATTTAACATAAAATATCATTAATGTCATTTTTGACACTACTCACTTAGTTTGAATTTAAAGACAAGAATATAGTAATGGATTTTGAATATAAACCTTTAAAAAATATCATATTATGTTATATTGATCTATAAAATTAATTTGACACTATAAATCACCTAAAAAATATAAATTTTGGATATTTTAAAATCATTTTCTTGATTTTTCTACTACTTGCACAAACAATGTGTCGATATTGCTTAAGAATTTAAAGTAATTATTTCATCACTAAAAATTAAAAATAAATTGACATGATAAAAAATAACTTAAATTTAAAATAGTCATTTATAATAAATTTTTTTATTCATTTCACAAAAACATTAAAAAAATATTAAAAGTAATAGATTGACAGTTTTGATTTTATCCTTTACTTAAAATAATATATAGTTAAAAATAAAATATAAGTGGAAAAAATTGTCCTATTTTATTTAGTTTTATTATTATGGAATATATAAACTCATAAAATTAAATTAATATAAGTTTTTGAATGAATTTTAATCCTTATCACATTATTTTTAACCCCAATTAATGGATTTTTCATTTACCATGGTAAAAACAATTTACTATGTTTACTATTCATATTGACCAAAAATTAAGTTGATCTTATTAACTAATATTAATTATACTAATTCAAATTATTTATTCTATTTTATCAACTTCAATTTAAAAAACCAGTATAATTTAATTTAAAATTACACCCGTAAAATGTGGTGAAAGGCAATTTTCTAGAAAATTTCCTTTTTAAGAATTAAAATGTTTTTATTCCAAATTCAAGTATAATTCTGATTATAGTAGAATTTATTATATTATTTTTAATAAAAATTATACTATTAATTTTTAAAACTAATCCAAAATATAATGTTATTTTAAAATTTAATATTGATCTTGGTGATCAAAATTTTGACATTTAAAAATACATTTTTTGAAAACCCATATCGTAAAAGGGGATAACAAAACTTCCTTTTGAAAGGAGGAAAAAGGAAAGAAGAAGGTTATCTAGAATAACACATGCCAGGTTTCCAAATTATAGAACATTAGTGGGAAGTGAAAATATAGACATATATAAAAAAATAATGTCCAAATAATTATGGAGAGTGATAAATAATATTTATCACTAGTTAGTGAATGATCATGAGAAAGTCAATGACCACAATACCATAAACCAATGAGATGTAAAAAATACCATCGATTTATTAAAAATGAAGGTAATAGGATAACATTTTTGTTTCAAGATCTTTTTACAAGAGTTGAATAATTCCTTTGCCATATATATGTTGAGTCAATAAGGTTTTCCTTATGACTTTTACATTCCTTCTTGTTTTGAAAATCACAAACACCTCATACTTAAGTAAATATATATTTTACTTCTCTAAGGAAAACTTCCTTCCTTAAGGAAATATACCCTAACCTAGTTTTCTTTATACATATCAATATTTTTATTTAGTGCAAAAATTGGATTCATACCCAAAACCTTGGAATCATATAATTCTTAGATATGAAGCATTCTATTTTAGGATCTGAATTCTGGATGTGAGCTGTAATGAAGTTCCACTTCGAATTCTGGATATGAACTATAATGAAGCTCCACTCTGAATTCTGGATGTGAAATCTAATAAAGTTCCACTTTGAATTCTGGATACGAACTCTAATAAAGTTCCACTCTGAATTCAGGATACAAACTCTCATAAAGTTCCACTTCAAATTCAGGATACGAACTCTAATAAAGTTCCACTCTGAATTCTAGATATGAACTGTAATGAAGTTCCACTCCGAATTCTGATAAGAACTATAATGAAGTTCCAATCTGAATTCTAGATAAGATCTGTAATGAAGTTCCACTCCGAATTCTGGATATGAACTGTAATGAAGTTCCACTCCGAATTCTGGATAGGAACTGTAATGAAGTTCCACTCTAAATTCTGGATATGAACTGTAATGAAGTTCCACTCCGAATTCTGGATATGAACTATAATGAAGTTTCACTCTAAATTCTTGATACAAATTGTAATGAAGTTCCACTCCGAATTCTGGATACGAACTATAATAAAGTTCCATTCCGAATTATGGATACTAACTCTCTTGTAGTTCGACTCTGAATTATGATTACGAACTTATCTAAGTTCTGACTCCGAGTTCTCTGAATTCAGACTCCGAACTTTGTAAGTTCTGGTTCTGAATTCTGATGAAACCAGATTCCAGATTTCTATAGAATTCAGGTTCTGAATTCCTACAAAATAGAATCTGAATATCTTTTTAGTTTAGACTCCAAATTCAATTTTGGTTAGACTCTGAACTATTATTTTCTTACATTCTGAACTTTAGTTCTGCTTATACTTATACTTGTTTCATTACAAAACGATGTCGTGCTTTCAGTTATTAACTAACCATTGGTTTAGTGACACGTGTACAGGTCCCTTCAAAATTTAAGGAAAATATGACCGTTGGAGGAGGGAGCCGATCCTTGTAGCTTTGCTTATAAATAGGAGCTCATTTGAAAAGAAGCGATAACTTTGACAACTTTGACACAACCTGTACTTACATGTTGTTGAAGTGATTTCTAGAGAGAGAGGCTCTTATTAACTCTCAAGATTTGTGCAGACAGTTTGAATGAATTTTTAAAACTTTGCCTTGTGCAGATTTCTTCATGCGACTCCGAATGTTGGTGATTAAATTCGAGGGCTTCCGGGGATAGGAAGATAGAGGTGCCGACTACCTTAAAGTTCGAGGGCCTCCTTGATGAGGAAGAAATAGGTTCTAACTACATTGAAGTTGAGGGCTTGTGGGGATAGCAAGACAAGGACTCCGATATTCGTATCGAGGGCTTACTCGGGTGTGTGAAAGACAGACTTTCTTGAAAGTATAAATCAAGGGACCTTTATCCAAGGTTGTTGGATACCCTTCTCTTTGGGTTAAAATATCTATATCTTGTTACTTGTTTTTGTTACAAGTTTTTTCCGCTGCATTTTTTATTTTAAGTAAAGTATAACCTTATTATATTTCCTTACACTTGTACTCTAACTTTGTTTAGATTATATTCAATTTAAGGTAGAATCTCATATTGTAAACTTTGGTTAAGTTTCATTTTCCAGAACCAGTTTTTCGGAATCATTTTCCAGTTTTAAGAAAGTGTGTAGAACTTGAAGTTTATAACTTCATACCTTGTTCCAATTCTCCAATTGGTGTTATAGGTGTTGTAAATTTTCTTAGTTTAACTTTGTTAAACTTAGATCTTTCCTTGTGTAAGGAAATTTTTAAAGTGTACAATTCACCCCCCTCTTGTATATTGAGCATCTACATCATTATTTCGATCCTAAAATTGGTATCAGAGGAGGTCTCTGAAATACTTATATTCATATATAAGTTTTTATTGCTTAGTTTTTTCATTTTTCTATATTTTTTCTTTTCTTAGGAATATTTTCCTTGAATCCGAACTTTTTTTATTAACAAGTTTCTATGTAGAAAGTTTCTGAGAATGGCAGGAATCAATGTTTGTTCCATCGATAACCTAAATCCTACAAGACCACCAATTTTTGATGGCAATGATTATGAGTATTGTAGAGATCAAATGAAGATATTCGTTATCAATACTGGAGTAGAAAACTTTGTTATGCTTATCGGAGGTTATAAAATTCTTGATAAGGAAGTTAGTACTTTCACCAACCAAGAGAAGCATGATTATCAATTAAACTATAAGGTACACAATACTTTACTATGTTCAATGACTAGGAATATACATAGACAAATTTTTCTTGTGAAGCAGCTAACTGTATATAGAAGAAACTTGAAGTTACACATTTTGGTATATCTAAAGTGATTGAAACTAGAAGAGCTATGTTCAGAGAAGAATACCATGGTTTTAATTTTCCTTATGGAGAACCCATTTTTAAGGTGCAACAAAGATTTATGACCATTTTAAATAGCTTACAATCAATGGGAGAGAAAGGTATGGATGATGAATCTCTTATAGATAAGATCATTGATATTATTCCTAATGAGTGGGAATCAAAGAGAACAACAATTGATGAGAATAGAAAGGTTACTCAAATTTCCTTAAATGAGCTATTTGGAACTCTTCTCCAACATGAAACAGTATTGAAAAGAGTTGCTGACAACATAAAAAAGAAGAATGGGAATGGTACTATTGATTTTACTACAACATCAAATCACAAGAAAGCTAAGACTCCTAATAGAGTTACTAGATCCAAGTCTAAGAAGGTTACTATCCAATCCGAATCTAGTGAGAGTGAAGTCTCAGAGAATGAGTTAGCAAGTCTTGTTCAAAGGATGAACAAGATAGTTGGACAAAGAAATTTCCAATCCAAGTATAAGAAGAAGGAAATGAAAGATAAGAAAGATTTAGAAGTCACATGCTTTGAATGCAAGAGAAGTGGACAAATACGACCTGATTGCCCCATGCTTAAAAAGAAAGAAAGAAAAGAGAGGCATTCTGAAAGGAATATGAATAAGTTCTACAAATCTGAAGCGAAGAAAAGTCTGAAATCTAATACTACTTGGAGTTCTATCTGTGGAGACTCTTTAGAAAGTGAATATTCAGAATATGATTCATCAGCTCAGAAGAATATGGGATTCATTGCCAATACTTCTTTTCGACATACATGTTTTATGGACAAGGTATGCTCTGCCGAGGCTCTAAAAAACTTATCTCTTGATAAGAACTACTATTTCTAAAATAGTACTTCTAATGAAGATACTTCATCCTCATAAAATAAAGAAACTTCATAAGAAGTATCTTGATTTTCCAAGTTACTTGAAGCAAAAAATTGTAAAATTTCAAAGAAATTAGACAAGGAAAATACTAGGGAATAAATTCTTACAAAAGAGATTTCAGATCTTTCTACAGATCTTAAAGATAAAGAAGAGTTTTTAGAAAAACTTCCTAAAGACCTTGAGAAATCAAATTCTGATAAGGAAGAACTTTCTAA
The DNA here is from genome assembly GCA_963277665.1 of Viscum album. Lineage (NCBI taxonomy): Eukaryota > Viridiplantae > Streptophyta > Magnoliopsida > Santalales > Viscaceae > Viscum > Viscum album. Next base: position 874,453,555 of record OY728153.1, on the reverse strand, counting down.
AGAGCTTAAGAATTCTATTTTAAAGATGAGAGTTTTTTTAGGAAAAATCTAACTCTAAGGAAATGATTCCCGAGGATAGGAATTTAGTCATTAGATTAAAATCTGAAATTTTTTCTCTTAAGAAGCTTATTGTAAAGTTTACCTCTGGGAAGGAAAATTATTACAAGATGTATTTTCAAATTAAACCTAAAGGAAACACTACTGGAGTAGGTTATACTCACCAAAAACCAGTTTTCAAAAACAACTATTTTGTTCCTTCTAATGCCCCTTTTTGCACTAAGTGTCAAAGTGGTGGGCTTTGGAAGAAAAATTGTTCCTTAAACAAATTTCAATCTCTTGGGTTTCATAAAGATTATTTCTTTAATCAAATGTGGATACCCAAAATTTTGTTATCTGAAAATCTTGATCCAAACAATTTTGGATTCCGAAAGTCTAATTCTTTTCTCATTTTCAGGAAAATAAGGAAAGTGCCAACAACAAAACTTGGTACATGGATAGTGGATGTTCTAGACACATGACTAGTAACAAAAACTATTTTGAAAAGATTATCAAGACGAAAGGAGGAAAAGTAACTTTCTAAGATAATGCTCAGGGAGAAATTATTGGTATAGGTAATATTGTTCTTCTTGGTAAAAATTTTATTTCAAATGTTTTATTTGTTAAGGGTCTTAAGCACAACCTCATTAGCATAAGTCAATTATGTGATCAAGGTTACCTTGTGAATTTTAGGAATGATAAATGCTCAGTTCACAATTCCAAGGAAGAGTTTATTCTCTCTGCTAATAGGCAAGAGAATGTTTACACATTAAAATTAGAAGACCTTAGGAGCCAAGATTTACCTTGCCTAAGTGAAATGTAAGATCATTATTAGTTATGGGATAGAAGACTAGGTCACTTTAACCTTAGAAACTTATGTAAAGTATATAAGAAGAAACTAGTTAATGATATACCAGAGCTTATATTTTATTCTTCTAAAGTTTGTGATCCTTATCAATATGACAAGCAACATAAATATAGTTTTAAATAAATTGGTGAAGTCTCAACCACTGATGCATTACAGTTGGTGCACATGGATCTTTTTGTTCCAACACAAACTGGATGCATTGGGGGTAAGTATTATGTATTTGTCTTAGTTGATGATTACACTAGATTTACATGGGTCTATTTTCTAGGAAATAAGTATGAAGCTTTTTCTTATTTCAAAAGTTTTAGATCCCAAGTTAAAAATGAGAAAAACCTTCCACTGAAAACTATTCATAGTGATCATGGAGGAGAATTTCAAAATTCTGATTTTGAAACTTTTTGTAGTAGAAAAGGTAATAGTCACAACTTTTCAGCACCTAGAACTCCCCAACAAAATGGTGTAGTTGAAAGAAGAAATATAATTTTTCAAGAGATAACTAGAACTATGTTGAGTGAATATTCTATAGCTATACATTTTTGGGCTGAAGCTGTAAGTACTACTTGTTATACTATAAATCGAGTTTTGATTAGACCTTTTCTTAATAAAACTCCTTATGAGTTATGGAATGGTAGAAAACTTAGACTTTCCTACTTCAAGGTTTTTGGTTTCAAGGTATTCATCCTGAATACTAGAGATAATTTACACAAATTTGCACCAAAATATGATGAAGGAATTTTATTAGGCTACTCCACAACTTCTAAGGCTTATAGATTTTTCAATAAAAACACTTGTACTGTTGAGGAAACAGTACATATAAAATTTGATGAAAATGATCCTTTTTTTTAAACCATCCCAACCTACATCCTCGGATGTGTTTTCAAAAACTGATTATCAACCTTTGTTAGATGATCCTTCTGATAAGGAAAATGTTCATGAAGACACTTCTGAAACATTTACCCTAGAAGACTTTCTACCCTATGTTGATGAACAGGTTTTACGAAACCCAAATCAAGTGTTTCTTAAAAATCATCCCAGTGATAGTATCATTGGTGATGTAAATCAACATGTAAGGACTAGAAGTTCCTTGAGGAATGAAGTAGAACATCTAGAATTTCTTTCCCAATTAGAACAAAAATCACTGATGAAGATTTAGGTGATGATGATTGGATAAAATCCATGCAAAATGAACTAAATGAATTTGAAAGGAATAAAGTCTGGACCTTGGTTGAAAGACCTAAAGAAACTTCTGTTATTGGAGTAAAATGGGTCTTCAGAAATAAGTGTGATGAAAATGGAGTCATTGTTAGAAATAAATATAGACTAGTTGCTAAAGTCTATAATCACCAAGAGGGAATAGACTATCAAGAAACCTATGATCCAGTAGCTGGACTTGAATCTATTCATATTTTACTTGCCTTTGCAGCATTCTTTAATTTTAAACTTTTTCAAATAGATGTGAAATGTGCTTTTCTTAACGGTTATTTTCAAGAGGAAGTTTTTATTGAACAACCTCCTGGCTTTGAAGACACAAAATATCCTGATCATGTTTTTAGACTTACCAAAGCTTTGTATGGTCTTAAACAAGGCCCACGAGCCTGGTATGATAGACTTATAAGATTTTTGCTTCAAAATAACTATGTTAAGGGAAATTTAGATCCAACCCTTTTTATAAATAAAGATAAGAAAAATGTTTTGATTCTTCAAATTTATGTTGATGACATTATATTTGGTTCAACTCAGCAATCTTTAACTGATTCGTTTGCAAGTATAATGAAATCTGAGTTTGAAATGAGTATGATGGGTGAGTTAACATTTTTCCTTGGTTTTCAAATTTCTCAAAACCTAGAAGGAACCTATATATCTCAACATAAGTATATTAAAGATCTTCTTAAAAAGTATGGATTTGACAACACTAAAAGTATTAGTACTCCCATTGGTACCTCAAACACACTTGATCTTGATGAAGTTGGGAAACCAGTAGATCAAACATCTTTTAGAGGTATGATAGGAAGTCTACTTTACTTGACAGCTAGTTGACTAGACTTGATGTTTTCTGTATGCTTATGTACACGATATCAATCCAATCCTAAGGAATCTCACATAAAGGCAGTGAAAAGAATTTTTTGCTACTTTAAGGGAACCATGGATTTAGGATTATTCTATACTTCTGGAAATGATTTTGTTTTAAAAAGATTTTCAGATGTTGAATTTGGTGGATATAGAATGGATAGAAAAAGTACATCTAGAACTTGTCATTTCTTAGGAGATTCATTAGTTTCTTGGTCATGCAAGAAGCAACATTTTGTAGCACTCTCCACTACTGAAGCTGAATATATAGCAGTTGGAAGTTATTGTGATCAAGTGTTGTGGATGCAACACACACTCACATACTATGGATTGAGCTTTACTAAGACTCAAATTTTGTGTGATAACACAAGTGCCATTTGCCTTAGTAAAAAACCTACACATAACTCTCATGCAAAGCACATAGATATTAGGCATCACTTTCTTAGAGATCACACACTAAAAGGAGATATCATTCTTCAGTTTATCAAAATTCAAGATCAACTTACTGATATCTTCACAAAATCTTTAACTTTCGATAGATTTGAATACATTAAACAGAATTTTGGAATGATAAATGTGAGGAAATCCTTCTTCATTAACTTATTGTTGAACAATTATCCTTATAGTAATAAACTCCTTTTCATAGGGGGAGTACATTTTCTTGTTAGCATAATCAAAATTTTCATAGTCAGTTTTTTTTGAAGCTTTTGTAATCGAAATTTTCGTAATGAAGTTTTCGGAACTGAAACTTTTCTAATGGAAATTTTCGGAACTGAAAATTTTCCTAATGAAGTTTTCGGAACTGAAATTTTCATAATGGAAATTTTCGGAACTGGAAATTTTCGTAATCAAGTTTTCAGAACTGAAATTTTGGTAATGAAATTTTCGTATTGGAACTTTCGTAATGAAATTTTTGTACTGGAACTTTCGTAATGAAATTTTTGTACTGAGAATTTTCTTAATGAGAATTTTCGTAACGAAATTTTTGTAATAAGAATTTTCTTAATGAGAATTTTCGTAATGGGAATTTTTGTACTCATACTTTTTATACTAGAGTTTCGATACTCAAAGTTTTTGCAAGAAACTTTTCATAATAAGTTTTTCGTAGTAAGTTTTTCATAGTCAAATTTTCTTCAAGAAGAATATCACCTATTATGAATAAACTTCCTTACCAATCTGAAAGGTACGACTTCCCTACTTAAGTTTTCGTAATCATTTTTAGTTGCTGGTAGTTTCTTTTTCTTATAAAATTTCTCAGATTCGTTTCTTCTTAAATCCGAATTTCTTCTTAAAACCTCAAAAGGCCAGATTCAATATTTCCTTTCGGATATGTTTTCAAATTTAAGATCTGATCAGAGAGTTTTTTCAACCATTAGATTGTTTTTGGAAGCTCAAAGGTCACCTTTATTGCCTATATAAAGGGGACCCCTGATGGTTGTCCCACATCGATTTCAAAGCTCTCGCGTGCCGAAGCCTTACCTCAGTTCTTAAAGCCTGTTCCAAATCTCTCATAGCTCGACCATTCCGAATGTCTATAGAAGAAACTTCCCAAGATATGTCTAACATGAAGCCAATTTCAAAATGGAAAGTGTATAGAGAAAGGTTGGTCCATCTGAACTTTTACAAGTACAATTCCATCATTTCTAAGAATATCAAGCTGAATGGTTGGGAAGATGTATGTTTATCGAAGCTTGGTGATCAAGATGTGGTATATACAGAGTTAATTGTAGAATTATATGAATCAACAAGCTTCTTTGAAGAAGAGGGAAGAGAAAAGTTTTCTTTCAAGTCTTATAGGAAGATTTACAAACTTACTTACACCAAGGTAGCAAGCTTGGTGGGGATAGCATATGTTGGAGAGGTTGAATTCTGCACACATAAACTTCTGGATATTCAGGGGAGTTTTGTTAAGGTGAAGGCCTTGGAGTGTCTTGGGATTGATGATGTCAAGACATCAAAGATAACTCACCTATCTCCTAATAATCAGATTCTTCAGCTTTGGGTACAAGGGTTCTTTGTTCTGAGAAAGGGTGAAAAAGATACCCTGAAGAAAAGAGACATATATTTCTTAGACTTCCTGGTGAATCTAAGAAAAATAAATCTGATGAGGCATCTTCTTGTGACGATCAAGAACATCAAGGAAGGAAACTTGAGAGCTCAAATCATTATATTCCCTTCCTTACTATCAAAGATGATAGTTCGGTGTCTAGATTCTTTCAAGATTGCATGTAAGTCTAAGGCTCAGAATTACAAGGTTATGCTTGTTAGTGATGATACCTTGAAGAGGATGAATATGGCCTATTCCAACGAAATAAGAGAGTTCTATAGTTTGCCAGAGGAAAAGGCTGAAGCCAATACGGAAATCATGGAGAAGGTTGAGCCAGTGAAGAAGGTTGCTAAAAAGAGAAAAATGAAAGAAGTGGTGGATGATGATAAGAACCCCAAAGCTAAAAAAACTCAATATGCACCACCCAAGATGAAAAAACAAAAAGATTATCTAGATAAGGTGGATTCTAAATAGAGAGAAGATAAAGAGAAGAGGAAAGAAGGGGATCCACAGTTCGTATTGGACCCTACTGAGGCTAAGTCCTTAAAAGAAAGAGCTATTGATGAGTTAGAAAAACATGAAAAAGAGAAAAAGATGAAGAAAAAAATGTCTGAAGCTGAGACTGCTCAATCTCTTTTGAAAGCAACTGAAATAGCTTCTGAACAGATTCTGGTTCTGGAAACTTTTCTTACTAAACCATTACCAGAGACTCCAGGAAAGAACTATATCACTCCAGAAAATTATAAGGGTAAAGAGGAAGTTGAAGAAGTAGAAAAAGAAGTTGGTGAAAAAATAGAGGAAGAGGTTGTTGAAGATGAATAAGAAAAAGAAGGAAGTGATGATCTGGATGATTTGATCAAACAAGTAGAAGATTATCAAGAAATGGCTAAATCTGCAAAATTAGTCACTCCAGGAAAGGGAGTTGAGAAAGAAAGTAGGAAGGATGATGATAAGAAAGAGGAAGAGAAGGAAAATGTTTTGTCTGATGAGGAAGAATACTATGAGAATAATTTTCTAGAAGAAGGAACAGAGAAAGAGAAAATTGATGAAGACCAGATTGTTCAACTATCATAGAGTGAGGAGGAATCTCCAGATGATCAACCCATTCCGAATACTAATAAAGGTAAGAAAGTTCTCATGGATACACCAACAAAAGATATCATCATAAAGAAAGAAGTTGGTGGTTCTTCTAGAAGAAAGATAGTGCAGGTTGAGGAAGAGCAATCCCGAAGAAAGTTATCAGATTTGGAGTCATCATCAAACAGTCATGACTTTGTTGTTGAATCTTTGAAAAAATTGGTGGACACCATTCTGATATTTCCCACTATAGACTCCAGATGCCAAATGCTGCAACATAGCTTGAATCAGAAGACAAAATCCTTATCCTTGGTGATGGATAAATGTGTGAAGATTGAGGCCGACCATAGAAATTTCCTTATTAATTATGATGTTCACAGGAAATAATGCAGCAAAATCTCTTTGTGGTCTAAGAAATTTGAAGAATACATAGATGACTTTGATCATTTTTAGAATGAAGTAAAAGATGCCTTTGACACCGAGGATAATAAGATTAAGAATCTTCAGGAAGAGCTGATTATTAAGAAAAGTTCTCAGAATCAACAGGTCAGAGATCTAAATGGGAAGCTTAACTCGGTTTCTTAGAACTGGAAAGGGGAAAGATATTTTGGGATTGAGTTTAAAGAGAAGATGGAAAAGCAAGAAGAGTTATTGAAGATGTAGGAAAATGCCATAAAGGCTTAGGCAGAAGTTTTGAAAGCTCAATATGACAGGATAAATTATTTGGAGAGGAAAGCTGAGGAGGATTAAAAAGATTTGAAGAAACTTAAAACCTTGTTGAAGAAGATAATCCCGAAAGAAATGGAAGACAAATAAACTCAATCTGATCTTTTGTTGCATTTGTATTTCCTTGTAAAACTTTTCTCAACTCTAATGAAATTTTTGGTTGGTTGTATCTTGTGTTGTTATATACTAATGTTTCAGGTACCATATTTCTTTTCCATTCCCTTAAATTCTTTTTGAAAATCACAAAGGGGGATAAGGAAAAAGAACTACTTAAAAGGGGAGAAGGAAAAATTTAAAATAGATAAGAAAAACTTCTAAGTGCAGATATCCTTAAAGAAAGGGGGAGTTTCTCATTACGAAGTTTTTCATTCCCATGATAATGAAAACTCCACTCCGGAAAATTAGAATACAATCCTTAGAGGTTCAATGCCTAAGGGGGAGTTAGTTGTATTCATCATCATCTATGAACAAAGGGAGATAAGTTTTAATTTCAAAGTCTAATAAAAATTTTCAAAATTATTTTATATTATTTTTTGTAAGGCTGTTTGTGCTTTCCAAAAAGGGGGAGATTGTTGAGTCAATAAAGTTTTCCTCATGACTTTTCCATTCCTTCTTGTTTTGAAAATCACAAACACCTCATACTTAAGTAAATCTATATTTTACTTCTCTAAGGAAAACTTCTTTCCTTAAGGAAATATACCCTAACCTAGTTTTCCTTATACATATCAATAATTTTCTTTAGTGTAAAAATCGGATTCATACCCAAAACCTCGGAATAATATAATGCTTAGATATGAAGCATTCTGTTTTAGGATACGAATTCTGGATGTGAACTGTAATGAAGTTCCACTCTGAATTCTGGATGTGAACTGTAATGAAGTTCCACTCCGAATTCTGGATGTGAACTCTAATAAAGTTCCACTCTGAATTCTGGATACAAACTCTAATAAAGTTCCACTCCTAATTCAGGATACGAACTATAATAAAGTTCTATTCCGAATTTAGGATACGAACTCTAATAAAGTTCTACTCCGAATTCTGGATATGAACTATAATGAAGTTCCACTCCGAATTCTGATAAGAACTGTAATGAAGTTCCACTCCGAATTCTGGATAAGAACTATAATGAAGTTCCACTCTTAATTCTGGATATGAACTATAATGAAGTTCCACTCCGAATTCTGGATATGAACTGTAATAAAGTTCAACTCTGAATTCTGGATATGAACTGTAATGAAGTTCCACTCCGAATTCTAGATATGAGCTGTAATTAAGTTCCACTACGAATTCTGGATATGAATTGTAATGAAGTTCCACTCCGAATTTTGGATACGAACTCTAATGAAGTTGCATTCCGAATTATGGATATGAACTCTCATGTAGTTCCACTCTGAATTCTTATTATGAACTTATCTAAGTTCTGACTTCGAGTTCTCTGAATTCAGACTCTGAACTCTTATGAGTTCTGACTCTGAATTCCCATGAACTCTGACTCCTAACTTTGTAAGTTCTGGTTCTGAATTCTGATGAAACCAAATTCCAGATTTCTATAGAATTTAGGTCCCAAATTCCTACAAAACAGAATCCAAATATCTTTTTTGTATAGACTCCGAATTCCATTTTGGTTAGACTCCGAACTATTATTTTCTTACATTCTGAACTTTAGTTTTGCTTATACTTATACTTGTTTCATTACAAAACAATGTTGTGCTTTCAGTTATTAACTAACCACTGGTTTAGTGACACCTGTACAGGTCCCTCCGAAATTTAAGTAAAATATGACCGTTGGAGGAGGGAGCCGATCCTTGGAGCTTCACCTATAAATAGGAGCTCATTTGAAAAGAAGCGATAACTTTGAAAATTTTGACACAACCTATGCTTACATACTATTGAAGTGATTTCTAGAGGGAGAGGCTCTTATTAACTCTCAAGATTCATGTAGATAGTTTGAACGACTTGTTCGAACTTTTCCTTGTACAGATTTCTTCATGCTACTCTTAATGTTGGTGATTACATTCGAGGGCTTTCGAGGATAGGAAGACAGAGGTGCCGACTACCTTAAAGTTCAAGGGCTTCCTTGCTGAGGAAGACAAAGGTTCCAACTACCTTGAAGTTGATGGCTTGCAAGGATAGCAAGACAGAGACTCCGATCTTCATATCGAGGGCTTATCCGGGTGTGGGTAAGATAGAATTTCTTAAAAGTATAAATCAAGGGACCTTTATCCAAGGTTTTTGGATACCCTACTCTTTGGGTTAAAAGATCTATATCTTGTTACTTGTTTTTGTTACAAGTTTTTTCTGCTGCATTTTGTATTATAAGGAAAGTATAACCTTCTTATATTTCCTTACACTTGTACTCTGAATTTGTTTAGATTCTATACACTTTAAGGTAGAATCTTATATTGTAAACTTTGGTTAAGTTTCATTTTCCAGAACCAGTTTTTCGGAATCACTTTCCAATTTTAAGAAAGTGTGTAGAACTTGAAGTTTATAATTTCATACCTTGTTCCAATTCTCCAATTAGCGTTAAAGGTGTTGTGAATTTTCTTAGTTTAACTTTGTTAAACTTATATCTTTCCTTGTTTAAGGAAATATTTAAAGGGTACAATTCACCCCCCTCTTGTATATTGAGCATCTACATCATTATTTCGATCCTACACTATATTAAGAACATAAGTAAATATGCTTACTTTTCTAGTATAATTTCATCCTTTAATCAATTTCCACCACAATCTCAACTTTTTTTTTTCAAACGATGAGTACTCAAGATGAAATTTTTATGCCCGAATCACTAAAATTTACTTCTAAAAGATCACATAATCTATAAAATGAAAACAATCTATTCCTCCAGCTTTTAGATATTAACAAAAAATAAAATTGTTAGCACAAGCTAATATATATCAAAATGTATAAACCTTTATATTAAGAAATAATACATGAATCTACAAAATTCAATAATAACACAAAAGGTTCAACATATATCATCCCATAAATAAATAACCTTATATACCAAATGAACTCAATAACCTTAACCTTAAAGAAATTTTTAACCACAATGGATATCTCATATCATTCAATATACATCCCGAAAAATTTAATCGAATTCATCTGAAATAATGCTTTTTGTTAAACCTAAGGGTTATATATAACTCTAACCAATAAAATGTATCCCAAATTATCATTAACCACCTTAAAATCCCATTAATTAAAACCTTAAAATGGTTGTATCATAATTTGAACTTATGATCAACCTTAAATTTATAAACCCATGATGGTATCCATAATTATTAAGATAACCACACCTGAAAACATCACAATCTCTAAATATATCTAAACCTTGCCTTGATTCCAACTATAATAGCCCCAACCCGCACTCCTTGATCCGGTGAAAAAACCTCATATTTATATTTCTATCCTTCATACCAATAAATTTTACGCAATTTAAACCATAAAAAAATTATAACATCAAAGGGAAATATTGGATCACTAACATACCCAAGGTCCTTTTAGGTTTAGAGTTTTAAATAATCTGTACAAAATCTTATATAACAACTTGGATACATAAAAATTGGTTCATAAAAAACTAAAACATCTACCACTAAGTTCTTCACATCTAATAACCTTATTAGGCATACCACACTTAAAAAAATTTATTTTTCAATATGGGGAAAATGAAGCATAAGAAGGGTGATCTCAAATGAAATATGGGGAAAATGAAACATAATAAGGGTGAGATCAAATGATCAGTAAGTGTAAACATAAGAATCAACACTTGAATGTCATCAGTGAGGATAAGATGAGCATAAAGTTACGATGACATAATCAAAGTGCATGATCATAACATAAAATAATTAATACCCATCAAAACTTTGATCATAAAACATGAGACATGGAATAAATAATTAAAGAGGTAAAGAGTCACAAGAATAAAAAATCATGAGCCATATAATTCCAATATTGACTAAAAGAAAAATTAAAAACCCATTAAAATCATAAAGAAAATGTGTTGGTATATTAGAAAATTATCTTTATAGAAACCATAAAAGAACACATACAAGTGGAATAACTAATATGATCAACTTTCAATAAATTTATCCAAAGAATATAATCATTAATAAATCCATTTGAGAGATATATCAGTCTCACCCATCATCATGAGTTATAAAGGTATCACCCACCACTACGAGCTATATCAAGATTACCCATCATAATTAACAATGTATATGAGCCAAAACATAATCATTACACCTGAAAGACTTCATTTTTCAACATAACAATAACTATTATTCTTCCATATCTTGATTTACCCATGGAAAAGAAATAGGTACCATGAAAATATCATAATCCATCCAAAAAACTAATAAGGATGGTATCATTATAACATGTACCTAGTGAAGTGTAAGTAAAATCAAGGTTTTTTTGTTATTGGTGAATAGAAATACCATAAAATACCATTAAAAACATTCTTAAGGAAAATACCATTTCCACTTAAAAATCAATTTTAAAAACTGAAAATTCACAAAATATTGTGTAAATAATTTTATTTGAAAATATAATTGGAAACTTATAAAGGGACATTCAAATAAAATAATTATCATTATGGTAGTAAAACCTACTCATGTCATAAATATTGAAAATAAACATTAATTTCAATTCTTTTTAAAGAGATTCAAAAGTGATCTATACAGAATATGATAAGGAATTTCATTTTAAAACCTTTTAAAATAAGGTCAAAGATCATGTAAAATAAATTTAGAAAATCATTTAAATTTATAAAATAAAATTCCTAATTTGTTTTTAGAAAATATGAATATTTAATAGAATGATTCTTGATCTAAAAGAAGATACAAGATCAGTATCAATTACAAAGAACTTTTTTGATATTTCTTTATTCAATAAGGGTGGAAATGGAAACTAAACATGTAAAAAACATTCATAAGAATATAATAATAAAATATATATGGTTACATAAAATAAAATAATTTTATTTACCTAAAGTAACATTGATGATAAATGATCCTAAAAAGAAATGAGATCATAACATAAATCATTTACCACTTTGGTAACCATCGAAATCAAAATTCATTGAAATAAAGAACATGAAATGGATTGATAAATCACATGAATTAAATTAATTAATATTTAAAAATTAATTCATGTGGAATTAATTACACCATTAAAATAAATCACGGTGCATGACACTAAACATGTCTCACTAAAATGAGATTAAGATAAAGAAGACCCTTGCAAAGATCATAACTTTTGAAGTGATAATTAATACATGAAGTGCATATTTTAAAATATTTAAATACACAAAAAAAAGTTTAAATAAATAATAAAAAAATTTATACATCAATTCACACATAATTATGGCATAAAAAATTTAATGCAGAAGAGTTATAACCCAATAAAAGGAAATTGAGTTAAAAAACTCCTTACGACTCAGTAACATTCAAGTAAAATCCCCTTGGATGAAATAATTTTATTTTAAAATTAAAATACAATGATTTATGAATAATTCATGATATAACATATAAAAGGTAGAGTATATACACTATATAAAATAAATTTAGTGCATAAAATTAAAATATTCCCTAATGAAGGGAAATTGAGATGAAATCCCTTACATCGAGTCCAGACTTGACATGTATGTCCTTTAACTCTTGTATAGTAAACTTATATTAATTAATTATTTTTGATTAAACTTATACAAGTTTATTAATTTATTATTAAACCATTTTTTTAATATATTTAAATGACTTATTCAATTACTTAATTGGTTAAGCCCATGTCATGTTTTTTATGTATTCTTGGTTCATAATTGTAAAATGACCTCGCTATATTGAACATGGTCAGATAAGTAATTATCCAATAATATATATAATAAATAATGAAATAATTATCATTTTTATACAATAATTTTAATTTTAAAATAAACTATTAAATATAATTATGAAAAATGAATTACGTTATAATCATGGAGATAGTATGTTGTACGTACACATGAGTTACATTTCCATTTTTCAACAAACATAAGAGAAAAAGGAAAGTATTATTATATATTTATAGAATTATGATTATATCATATATATAATATTATCTCTTTAAATACTTTATATATATCATCCATGCGATTCAGTGATGAAAAAAAATCAAACCGCTTTATGGAGGTGGTAATCCACACGTACACATGAATGACATCATCATTTTTAATGAATGGAAAGATAAGAAAATAGATGATATATTATATTTAAATAATGAAAATTATTTCATTAATATCATATATATATATATATATTTATATTAAATCAATAATTATAAACAATTATGAAAGGTGGTGATGGAAAATGAAACCCATCGCTTTGTGGAGGTGCTAGTCCACCCAAATGCACGAACGATGTTTTCATTCCCCATAAGATAAAAAAGAAGATGAAAAAAGGTTTTAAAATAGTAATAATAATACTTAATTGTATACTAAATATTTATTTTATTATATCATCATTGTTTAAGAATATTTTATGGGTGTATAAGAAGAAATAAATTGAAAGAGGTTAAGTTGGATGATTACCTCTTCTTCGGAAGACCTCCTTTTGACCCCTTTTCAAGGACCCTTAGAAACTTTATTTTAAGAATAAATAAATATATAATTATTTATATGTAATTTTATAAGATAATTGGGAAGGTTTTGGTCAAGATATATGACTCAAAGTGGTGTAAAGAAGAGAAAGAAGGGGTGCCCTTTTATAAGGGAGGGGAGGAGCATTTTTAGAAATTTATGAAATATTATAATATAATATGTGTCTAACTCATGTTAAATGGTTCCAAAATTACATAAATTATAATTTAAAGAAGACATGGTATTAATATAATAATCCAACCAAATTTATACATGTTTATATATTATTTTAAACCTTATATTTTGGTTAGCACTATGGTTAACCAATTTTACCCTTAACCGTGGTAATGATTTTTTCAATATTAAAGGGTTATAATTTTACTTATAAGGTGAAAGTTAGATCATAAATAGAAAAGGAATGTGATTTTAGACCATTTATCATCCTAATTGTTCTTTGTAAATATTTTTATGATTTTTAAATTATTTAATATAATATTATTTAATATAAAATATCATTAATGTCATTTTAACACTATTCATTTAGTTGGAATTTAAATACAGGAATTTAGTAATTAATTTAGAATATAAAAATTTAAAACATCCCTTAATATGTTATATTAATATATAAAATTTGTGGGACACTATAACTCACCCAAAAAATATTACTTTTATAATTTTTAAAATCATTTACTTGATTTTTCTACTCTTTACACATACCATTCATGGTAATTATTTAATCACTAAAAATTAAAAGTAAATTACCATGAAAAAAAATTATGTTTTAAATAATCATTTATAACCAAACATAAGGTTTTTTCCATTTCAAAATTTATTAAAAAATATTAAGAGCAATAGAGTCGTATTTTTGACTTTATCCTTCACTTAAATATTAAAATGGTCAAAATCAAAGATAAATGAAAATAAAAGGTCATATTTTAGAATTTTGGATGATTATGGAAGAAATAAAATCATAAAATAAAATTAAGGCAATTATTTGAAAGAATTTTAATCCTTATCATATTAGTTTAACCCCAATTAGTCCATTTTATATTTACCGTGGTAACACAAATTTACTATGGTTACTATTAATATTCATGAAAAATTAAGTTGACCTTCTTAGATAATATTAATTATACTGATTAAAATTATGGAATCTATTTTTTCAAATTTAATCTATATAATTGGCATAATTTAATTTAAAATTAAACCAACAAAACACAATGAAAAACAATTTTTTAAAATGTATTTTTAAGTATAAAAATACTTTTATACCAAATTCAAGTATAATGTTAAATACAATAAAATTTATTATATTATTTTAAAGAAATTACTAATTAAATTTTAAAAATAATCCAAAATAGAATGTTACTTTGTAATTACTTGAAAATAAAATACAATTTTAAAAAAAAATAAATATTTTCACTATTCATTGAAAAGTAAAACTTTTCATAAAATTAGAAAAGTTTTGTCCTAAGATAAATTTGAAATTATTAATTCAAAAATTATATCATTTTTATCAAATATTATTTTTTAAAATTTATAGAAATTAATTATAATATCACTCACAAAAATCAATAAAAACCATTTTTGAAGAGAACAAATTTTTGAAGCATAGAATGAATTTACTGAGGAATTAAGATATTATTTTACAAGAATTAATAAATGTATTTTTATTAATTAGGATCATTATATATATTTTATAATGTTGTTAATACTATTCATACCCTCTAATTTAACAACTAGGTTATAACAATAACATTTGAATATTAATATATCATAGTTCATTTAATATCGATATTGTGTGTTGTATAATCTATCAAACATAGTGTTATTTTAAAATATTATAATATTAAATTATCCCTGTTTAATAAATTTAATCATTTTAATTTGAACTTAAGCTTGGTAATCAAGGTTTTGACATTTTAATATACCTTTATTTGAAACACACATTGTAAAAAGGGTTAATAAAACTTAATTTGGAAAAGAGGAAAAGGGAAATAAAAAGATAATTTGGAATAAAACTTACTAGGTTTAAAAATAGAAGAACATTAGTGGGATGTGAACATATATACACAGTGGAAAAAAAATAATTTCCAAATAATGATGTAGATTGAAATAAAATATATATAACAAAAAACCGAATGATCATAAGAAAGTTAATGACCACAAAACCATAAACCAATGATATATAGAAATGTCCATAGATTTATCATAAATGAAGGTAATGAGATAATTTTTTTTGTTTCAATATTCTTTTCATAGAGTTAAGGAATTACTTTACTATATAGACTAAGAACATAAGGAAATATACTTTCTTGAAAATTATAATTTCATCCTATAATCAATTTCCACCACAATATCATCTTTTTCTTCAAACAATGAGTATTCAAGATGAATTTTTCATGCCTAAAGCACTAAAATAAACTTATAAAAGATCACATAATCCATAAAATTATACCAAGATATTCCTCCTAAATTTATATATTAAAAAATAGAAATGGTTATGACAAGGTAAGATAATATCCAAAACATATAAACCTTAATATGAGAAAATAACATATTAATCTAAAAAATTAAATAATAACACAAAATTTTTAATGTAGATTATTCCATAAATAAATTGCCTTATATCCCCAATAGCATCAATATTAAATAACCTTATTGGTTATCTCAAACCTTTCAACATACATCCCTAAAAATTTAATATAATTCTTCTTAAATAATACTTCATGTTAAACCTAAGGCTTACATATACCTCAACCCAGTAAAACGCCTTCCAAAATATCATTAATCACCTTAAAATACCATCACTTAAAACCTAAAAAGGGGTACATAATACTTTGAACTCATGATAAAACTTAAACTTATAAACCCATGATGGTATCCATAACTATTAAGATAACCTCACATGAAAAAATCATAATCTCTAAAGTTGTTTATAACCTACTCTAATACCAACTATAATAACCCCATACCAATAATCCCAGATCCGATGATATAACATAATATTTATATTTATGGATTTAATACCACTAAATTTTACTCAGTTTCAACTATCCATAACTTATAACTTCATAAGGAAATATTGGATCAATTTCATACCCAAGGACCTTTTAGGTTTAGAGTTTTAGAGAATTAGGACAAAATCTTATATAAAAAATTGGATAAATAAACAACTAATTCATAAAAATCTACATCATATCCAACCAAGTTATTTATATCTAGTGACATTATTATAAATAACGTACATAAAACCTTTCTTCACAACCTAGAGAAATGGAAACATAATAAGGGTAATATCAAACACTTAGTAAGGGTAAATATAATCATTAATAATTTAATTTTATTAATGAGAAGAAGAGTATGATGACCTAATCAAAGTGAATGATCATAACATAAGAGAATTTAAACCCATCAAAACCTAGATCATAAAACATGATACATGGAATGAATATTTTAAAAAGTAAAGATTCATATGAATCAATAATCATGAGCCATGTGATGTCAATCACAATCAAAGGAAACATTAAAAACTCATAGAAAGCATAAATAAAATGTGGTGGTATCTTGGAACATTATATTCATATGACCCTTAAAAGAACCATTACAAGTGGAATAACCAATATGGTCAAATTCCAACATAATTATCTAAAAAAATTATTATTACCCAATGAATTGAAGATTTATATTGGGATCACCCATCTTACTGAGATATATCAGGCTCACCAATCATCATGTGCTATACTGGGCTCACCTGTCATCATAAACAATGTCAAATGACTATAACATAATCATAACACATGAAAGATGTAATTTATCAACTTAAAAATAAATATTGTTCTTTTATATATTGATTTACCTATGTAAAATAAATGGTATCCATATGAAATATCCCATGATTTTAAAATAAATACTACATTAAATAGTATACATGATACACAACTTTGAGTTTAAATAAACCACAAAATATAATTACATAAATATGATCATTATATCCCAACTATTGAATTGGTGTCAATGAATAGGATTTACCAAATTATAAAAAATATACTTATACTTATATTATATTTTAATCATATTAATTTTGTTCCATTTGAACATGAGAATTAATTTATAATAATTTATTATGTTAAGAAATTTCAAGAATTCCCCTCCCCTATCTTATAAATGGGAACCTACTATAATCTTTTATTCAAAATACAAAGCCTTTTGGTTCATAAAATACTTACCAAAATATCTTATTTATATACCTACCCAAATCTTAGAGGTATTTTTTGATCATAAAATCATCATAGTAAAGTTTTTTTTGTAAACCATAAGAGGTTGTCTGAAGAAGAGTTATAATTCTTAACCAGGAGTTTTCATTTTATTTCTTATTATACATCCTTTAAACCTTATTAAAACAAAATGAAATAAAAATAGACAATATATTACCTATAATTAGATGTTATTTTGTTAATTTTATAACCTATATCCACCTCCTCTTACATAAAATTGGAAATAAAACCATCATTCATGTGTATAGTGGACCACCGCCTTACGAACTGATGTAATTTGTTTTCCATCACCACCTCTAAAGACTAGTTATAATGATGGATTTAATGTATATTTATTATATTAATGACATAATTATCACTTCGTTTAAAATTAATATAACATATTTTTCTTACATTTCCATTCATTGAAAAATGATAATGCCATTCGTGTGTTTGTGAGGATTACCACCTCCAAGAAGTGATGCGATTCATTTTTATCACCTCATCACTTGGCTGGCAGATATAAGTGTATTTAAACAAATAATTTGGAATTTATGATATAATTATAATTATTTAAAGATAAAATAATTCTTATTTTATTTCCACCATGATCATTGAAATATAGAAACGTTACTCATGTGTATGTATAACCTACCGTTTCAATGATTGTAACATAGTTGATTTTTCATATCCATATTTAATAGTTGGTATTAAAAGTATAATTTTTGTATAAAAATTATAATTATATAATTATTATTATTTAGTATATGATTTATTAATTACCATTTTGACTATAGTCATCCTACCGAAGTCATTTTGGACATATGAGCTGAATATTGTCAAACTTTCTGACATAAAGTTAATTGATTAAGTAATTGAATATAACATAGTGATAAATAAAATAAAAGGAAAAATAAAATTGAAAAAAATTATTAATCAAGTAAATAATTAAAATAAGATTATTATTTAGAAAAATAAATAACGTACATGAGGAGTTGGACTCAAGGTAGGGGACACTTTACTTTTAAAACCTTATTTTAAATGTTTTAAAGAATTTTTTTTGTAAATATTTTTATTCAGTGCCCATATTATCAAATATAATGTTTATATGTATTTATATGAAAATAAATGAATTATAAATTACATTTTATGTCTATTTTTTAATTTCTTTCAAATTTTTTTAAAAGGAATCTTTTTACATATTTTCTATGGAACATTTTGAATTTATTTACAAAAGGAAAAATTAATGTTCTATTTTAACATATATGATGTTGATGAATTTTCCCGACACTATAAGAATTATTTTATGTTAGGATTTATTTGAAATATTCCATGTTATCTTTAAATTAATCTCCTACTTCCCTTTTGTCGTCGGGGTTTTATTTTTAATTTTTTTAAAATAAAATGGATATATCAATATCCAAAAATGTTTTATTTATTAGTTCAAAAGTATATTTTTATGTTATTGATGATGAAAATGAAATATTTCTTAAATTTCATTCATGTTATATTCCTTGTAATTTTTTTTATGATTGGGTGATCCCGATATAACTCTCCAATGCATTGGGAAATAATTATGTTCTCTAGAGAGTTTTGTTGGAAGTTGACCGCAAGATATTCTAATTATAAGGGTTCTTGTAAGGGTTCTATAAAGATGATATACCAATGAAACCTACAATAATTTTATAATATTTATAACGAGTTTTCATGTATTTTTTTTTTCAAAAGTTAAGATAATGATATTTTGATTTAAAGGAATGATTATTCCCTTTCATGGTAAAAAATGCATGTTTCTATGAAAATGTTTTTCATGGGTTCTCATGTTTTCTAAGAAACCATCATGATTATTATTTTCCTTTATATATTCTCATAAAGTGTTTTATGAAAAACTTTGGGTATAAATGATCTTTCATGTGTATATAAATTATTTTTTTGAGATCAATGCTGATTATTTCAAATGAAAAATCTTTTTAAAATTTTAAGGTTTTAAGATGATCTAGTAGGTTTATTTATTTATTTTAATGTACCCTACTAAGGTTTTTATTATCATATCATGTTTAAAATGTTTTTCATAGGTTTTAAGGATTAATAATAATAGTGAATAGGTAAAGTTCAAAATTTTAAATATTTTTCATAAAATGAAATCCTTTTTCTTTTTAATTTTATTTATTGTGAAAAAATGGATAATAAGAAGAAGTGTCCAACATGTATTACATGTGTTTTTTATTTAAGGTTTATATTATAATTATCTAAAACATTAAACTACAAAGATACTTAAATTTCAGAGAATTATTTCTTGACATAAAACTCCAGATTATGTAATGTTTAAGGCTAGATCCTTACACCATGATAATCTTATAATCCATACTGAGAAAGAATAAAGATTTTGTTATTAAAAAATATCCCTAGTTGAGAATATGAAACATCAAGGGTTGTTGTTATTGATTAATATAAATTCCATAAAAATATCATTAAAAAAATTATAGAGGAAAATGAGCTTTCCACTTAAAAATTAATTTTAAAAACTAAAAAATTGAAAAATATTATGGAAATAATTTTATTTTAAAATAAATTTGGAAAATTATAAAGGGAGATTCAATGAAAATAATAGTCATGATGGTGTAAAATCTTTTCATGCGGTAAATGTTAAAAACAAAAACACTTTACAATATTTTGTAAAGAGAGTCAAAAGTGACCCATGTGAAAAATGATAAGGGATTTACTTTTAAATCCTTTTAAAATAAGATAATTGATCATGAAAAATAACTTTAGGAAATAATTTATGTTTATAAAATAAAATTCTTGAAAACATTTTAGAAACATGGATATGGAAGAGAATGATTCACAATCTAAAAGAATATACAAGATCAATATCACTTACAAATAACTTTCTTGATGTTTATTTATTCAATAAAGGAGGAAATGGAAACTAAAAATTTAAACCACATTCATAAAAATAATATAACAAAAGATGTGTGTTTTAATAAAATAATAGTACATGATTTCACCAAAGGAACATTGAACATAAAAAATCCTGAAAATAAATGAAATTGTAACATAAAGCCTTTACTGATTTTGTAACTATCGAAATCAAAATTAATTGAAAGAAAGAATATTATATGGAATTTTAAATACAGTTAATTACACAAATTATTATGTAAAAATTAATTCATGGGGTAGTAAGTAAACAATTTAAAGAAATCATGATTTATGATATGAAACATGGATCAATAAAATGAGATTGAGATAAATAAAACCCTTATAAATATCATAACTTTTTAAGTGATAATTAATCCATGAAGTGATTATGTGAACATATGTACATCCAAATAAAACAATTGTAAATACAACATAAAAAAATTTAGAGATAAATTCACACATAATCATGACATAACAAAGTCAATGAAGAAGAGTTACAAGCCAATGAAAGGAAATTGAGTTATGAAACCCCTTATCACTTGGAAACTTTCAAGTTAAATACCCTTGGATGTAGTAATTTTAATTGAAAAATAAAATAAAAATATGAATGAATAATTCATGATAGAACATATAAAATGGGTAGAATATAAACTATATAGAATAAATTATGTACATAAAATTAAAATATACCTTAATGAAGGGAAATTGAGTTGAAATCCCTTCCCTCGAGTCTAGACTTGCCATGTATGTAATTTAACTCATGTATAATAAACTTATATAAATTATTTAATTATTTAAGAAATTATACTGGTTTATTAATTTTTCCTTGAACCATTTGTTTTATTTATTTCAATGAAATATTTAATTACCTAATCTATTAATTCCATGTCATGTGTTTTGAGGACGTTCGGTTCACAGTTGGAAAATGACTTCGGTATGTTGACTATGGTCAAAGAGGTAATTATTAAATCATATCTAGAATAATAATAATTAAGTAATTATAATTTTTATACATTAATTATACTTTTAAAACAAAATATTAAATATGGTTATGAAAAATAAATTATATTACAATCATGGAGATACTAGGTCGTACGTACGCATGCGTAACATTTCTATTTTTCAATGAACATTAGAGAAATAAGGTAAATATTATTTTATCTTTACAGAATTGTGATTATATAATAAATATCATAATTTATCATTAAATACTTTATATATACCATTTATGTTATGCAGTGATGAAAAAATAATCACATCGCTTTGTGGAGGTGGTCATCCACACATACACACTAATGACGTTATCATTTTTCAATGGATAAAAAGGTAAGAAAATAAATAATATATTATCTTTAAATAATTAAAATTATTTAATATATATATATATATATATTAAATCCATATCTATAAATAAAAATGAGTGATGGTGATGGAAAACAAAACACATCAGTTTGTGGAGGTTCTTGTCCACACGTACACGCAAATGATGTTTTCATTCCCCATAGGAATGAATAGAAGATAAAAAGCATTGTAAAATAGTAATAATTACACTTTATTACATATTATATACCTATGATATTATATCATCATGGTTTATGAATATTTTAAGAGGGTATAAGAAGAAATAAATTGAAAGAGGTTGGGTTGGATGATTAACTCTTCTTCGGTAGACCTCATTTAGATCCCTTCTTAAGGACCCTTGAAATGATATTTTTAGAATAAAATCACCTCTAATTCATGTATAAGGAGGGTAATAAGAGAATTTTTTGGGTGTTGATCTGGATATATGGATCAAAGTGGTGTAAAGAAGATAAAGGAGGGGGTGTCCTTTTATAAGGGAGGGATGGACATTTTTTGGAAATTCATGAAATATAATAATATAATATATGTCTAACTCATGGAAAATGGTTACAAAATGACATGAATTTTAAGGTAATGAGGATATGGTCTTAATATAATCATAAAATTAAATTTATATTGGTTTATATACCATTTTAAATCGTATATTTTGGTTAAATCTCTTGGTTAGCCCATTTTAACCTCAACCATGGTAATGAATTTTTCAATATTAAAGGGTTATAATATTACTTATAAGGTAAAAATTGACTCATAAATTGGAAATTAATTATTTTTTATATCATTTATCATCATAATTTTCCTCTTTAAATATTTTTATGATTTTTAAATAATTTAATAAAATATTATTTAACATAAAATATCATTAATATTATTTTGACACTTTTCATTTAGTTTAACTTTAAAGATAAGAATACAGTAATAGATTTAGAATATAAACCTTTAAAAAATACCCTATCATGTTATATTTAAATCTAATTTTTTTGGACATTATAACTATCCCAAACAGTATTACTTTTATATTTTTTAAAATTATTTATGTAACACCCCAAGATTTTGCGATTTTTTTTCAAATTAATTGAATATGTTGGAAATTTAGTATTTCAAGAAAAATTGAAAATATATTTTTTATATATATTAAAGCACTAAGTCAGAATTTTTTATATGCTACACGAAGGTAAGATTGTGCTACATCCATCATTGACTTGGCTTGCGTTACATGCAATACCGAGTTTCTACAATACAACACATTATTATTATAATTATTTAAACGAGATGGTTATATTCTAGTCATTAAACTTGGTAATATGAATAGTAATAACTAATTTTTAAATTTTATTTATAATGGTTTCATATAAATAAAACATATTGTCAATGAAATTTATAATTTTTGGTAAAATATTTATTTGTTTAAAAACACTATTTTCTTAAACTACTTTTTAAGTCCTTTTGTGAACAATAATAAAATTAATTTTAGACACTAATAGAAATTTAATTTGATAAAATAAACTTAATTTTTTAATTCATTATGTATAAATTATCTTAGGGTGAATGTTTAGTATTTTTTCTGAGAAACTTCATTTTTGGATGGAGAGTGAAAAAATACCGAATTTTAATTCAAAACTGCTTTTTTTTTTCTAATTTATTTATATAGATAAATTATATTTTTAGTTGGGTTTAAAGTAAAAATATATAAATTATACATAAATTAATCCAATTTAGTTCATGGGAATCATTTTTATATTGAATTTAGATATACAATCTTAATAAACTTTTGAACATTCTCACATTAAAAACTTTATTTCTCGTCACATCTACAGGATTAACATTAAACTTAATTTTGATGATTATGCGAGATTAATTTTTTAAAAAGGACATAAATTTTTTTAATTGGTATTATATTTATATTCTAATAATATCAACTAATTTTTTTTACCAAAATGATTTTTGAAAGTGATTAAAATTAATTACCCTGATTAAGGTAAAATTAAGCTAACACGGGACTAAACCTTAAAATTAAGGTCCAAAATGACCAATCCACTTGTAAAAAACATATTTTATGGAAATATTTTTGCCATAAACCTTAAATTATTGATTTTGGTAGGTTTTAATGGATTTTTTAGGTAAAAACATGGGTACGCATAACTTGTTTTAAAAAATTTCAAGTGTGTCCCCTCCCTCTACTATAAAAGTCACTCGCCCGTATAATTTCTTCACATCTATCAAGACACTTTGACTCAAAAAATACCTACCAAAATAGATATTAAAAATCATTACCTTTATCCTTTAATCCTATATTTATAAATAAATCCAACCAAGGAAGCCCTTTTTTTCAAAGCAACGGGAGTTACCCAAAGAAGAGGTAACACCCTTCCTCAAGCTCCTTTATTTTATTTTCACTATCCACACCATAAAATTTTATTATTAGATGATTATATAATAAGATAAGTATCCTAAATATAATTATATTTTTTTATTATAAGGTTTTTACCTACACGTATACACACTACCATCTAATGGGTAACAAAGTTATTGTTCTTGTGTACGGTGAACTACCGCCTCACGAAACGATGTTTTTACTTTTTTTATTTACCAACTATCTTAGTTGGGAATTAGGATGGAAAATCTATTTTTGTATTTTATATATTATATATATTATATATTTATTCTTATTTAATTATTATATAAATTATTCCGCATTCTTTCCATTTTGTGTAAATATGATAACTTCATTTGTGGAAGTGTGGACTACTGCCTCCTCAAAGTGATGTGATTAATTCATACTCTACATGGAATGTATTAAAGGCGAGTTTAGTAAAATTATATGATATATATGATATAATAATTCTACTATAATTAGTTTATTAATATATTGATATATTTCATTTACCTTTATTCTTTTAATACGATAATAAAATGGAAACATCATTTATGCATACGTATGAACTACCGTATCCATGAATGGTGTATTCCATTTCATACTTATATCTTATATATATTATTATAAATACACATATAATGAATATATATGATATTTATACATTGTTTTACATTTTATAAATAATTAAATCATGATCTAAGTAATAGGATCAAGAATAATAAGTCAAAACATATACGAAAAATAAAGTGGATATTACCCAAAACATATAATTAACATGGAGTTATTGATAAATGGTAAATATAAATTCATACAGAAATCATATATGATATTTTATATAATAATATTGTTTTTTATTATATTAATAATAAACTTATATTTATTATACAATATTTTTTAACGTGTATGAATAAATTCAAGACTTATGGTAAGAGGATTTTATCTCACTTTTTATTTCAATGAGATACATGCCATATTCAACACTCACTTATTTTGTGTGATGTATATAATTCCCTATGAAATGTTATATAATTATTTTCCGTTATTTAATTATATTAAAATATTTTATTAATGTTATTATTTCATGGGGATCACGATTCTAAAGTTACTCAAGTAGTAAGGGTTTTCTTATCTCACTTTTATTTTCCTTGAGAAACAAGCCATATTTAGCTCTTATTTATTATATTTGGTGTATATAATGACCATGGATGTATTATAGTATTATTATAATTCAATTTATTATAATTTACATATCAATTTTATGATCTCTATTTCATGGGGTTTATATTTCAAAATTTACCAAATCGGTAAAGTAGTTTTGTCTAAATTTACCTTCTTTGAGACACATGCCATGTTATACACCTATATTTTATATGAGGTGTATATACTGCCTTTGAAATTTTATATCATGCATTTTATTATTTTCATGATATTATAATATTAATTTAATTTTCTTATCCTATGGGGATCATGAATTAATGTTACCAAAATGGTAATAGTTTATTGCCATAATCTCATCATTTATCGAGATTGTTTATGATTATGCTTCCATTGATGAAATATTATGATCCACCACTCAAGAAATATCATGACTATTATTAAAATATATATATTTAGGTTATACCCAAGTAATGGTACCATTTTTCCACTCTTTGGTACTAAAGATAATTAAGAAAATGATTTTATGGGAATCTGACTTTATTTCTCCTTTTAGTCAGAAATATGTGTTCTTTCAAAACTGTGTTATCTAAAAAAGTTTTAAAAAATTGTTTTATGTTAAAAAAATATTTTAAATGATTCTCAAAGATTATGTTATATGTTTTAAAAAAGTTTTTCTTCATGTAAAAGGATTTAAATGATCTCAAACCTTATTTAATATGTTTTCAAAGTATTTTCAAAGAAAACGGTTATCAAAAGGTTTTCAAGATTATTTTATAAGGTTTCAAGAATAAAGGTTTTCAAGATTTTTTATAATTTTTCAAGGAAAAAAGTTTTCAAAATGATTTCAATCCTTCTTTCTAAGTTTTCAAATTATTTTGAATGAAAATGGTTTTCAAATTTTTTTATTTTTTAAAGATCCTTTTTCAAATAAGAAAGAAAATTTTCTTCAAGAAATGTTTTTAAAATATATTTCAAAATTATTTTCCATCTAAGATGAAATCTGTTGATATTACTCATTCCCTTATGGGAAATGATTCAAATGTTACATTAATATTATTTCTTTGAATTGTTTATGTTTTGATGGAATTATGGTTATGAAAACCCATTCCTCTTTCACAGTTTATATGTTTATGAAACCCATTCCTATTACATGGTTTATATGCTTATGAAACCTATTTCTCTTCAAAAGGTCATACCATGATAATTTCTTATGAAACCCGCTTCATTTAAAAGGTTATTATAGTATGAAATGATTATGAAACCTACATATTCTCCATATGTTATAATATATTTAAATGTTTATGATACCGATTTCATTTCATGGGTTATGATATGATGTTTATGACACCCATTTCATTTAATGGGTTAAGATATAATTGTTTATGATTTTATGGCACATGTATGTATGATTTCATTATGAAATGGGTGAGACATATATATCCATAAAATAAATTGGGTAAAGATTTATGTCTCATGATATAATGATGCAAATCAAGTCAATGAGTTTGATCTACTATGAAAGATGGGGAAACCCAATCTAATATGGGATGATGGGGAAAGACGATCCCTTATAAGGAAAGGACTCTGACTGGGGATGGTGGTGTGTCCTACCCAGTAGGTGTAGTCACCATGAAGATGGAAGATGGGGAAACCTTATCCCCTAGGCGAAGATAGGGAAACCTAATCCATTACATGTAAAGGATTTATATTAGGGATGGTGGTGTATCCTGCCCAATAGGTGTAGTCACCATGAAGATGGAAGATGGGGAAACCTGATCCACTATGTGAGGATAGGGAAAACCGATCCACTATGGGAATATGGGGAAACATTATCCCTTAAAAGGAAAGGACCATGACTAGGGGTGTTGGGTTTTCCCTCCTAGTAGGTTTCGTCCTTATGAAGTTCCCTGATAAGCTCTAGCAATGCATCTAAACTTATAAGGAATGATATTACATGTTTATGTGTATGACACAATTCCATGTCTTACTCCCATGTTATGATTTCATGTATTTTTCTATCGACTCTATTATAATTTATTACTTAGTTACTAATAACCTTTATTCCATGATTCATGTTTATGATATAAAGCATATGATCTTGTATTGTTATGATCATGCTCTCATACCCTTATGCTCATTTTATGCTTACATATCTCCCTTGTTTACCATTAATGAGTATCTTAACTCACCTCTAATTATGTTTACTTACCTAGGTTATGAAGATATATTTCATGTATGATAAATCTACGAGGGGTTATAATCTTGGAGAACATAGTGGGAGATAATGTATCTCACTTATGTATGAGTGTTTATGTTTCCATGTTTCTGAAGACACTAAACTAATACGATCTTTAGGCACATAATTCTGTAATGTATTAAGTATTCTGAAAAATGATGTATTGTCTATGTACATTAATACTATTTTGTTATATTTGATATCATAGTGAAGGTTTATTCAATATTTAGAAACTTGGATGAATTTATTTAGTGATATCTCTAGGTATATTTCTAAGGATATGTCTACTGATGTATCTAAGGATAAGTATAAGGATGAATTAATGTTTAGGAAAATGTATTGGAATTTTGGTAAAGTATAGAGTGAGTTATTTCCTAGAAATACATAACTATATGGATACTATAAGTGGAAATGGTTCTAGCATAGATGTACCTCTGAGTAACAACTACGACAAGGTACATCAAGCCTGACTTGAGTGTAACCTGGTACACGACAACATGCCTTACCACACACCTAGTTTGACACTCTCATGGGATATGCTTTGGGAATTCACAAACTATTTATGAACTATAATGAAGAATTTATTTTGAATATGTTTATGAACAATCTAGGATAAACCATAACTGTCATATATTAAAGAAGTAGGAGCCATGATTTAGACATCCTATAAGTGTTTTTTCATGAATATGTGGTTTTTATTATGATAAATGTTTCTCACACTATGTTTTTTGGTTTTAGTTAATGGAACTTGGTTAAAATTGAATGTTTTAGATGTTGAAATTAATGGAATTATTAAAATAAATTTCCTAAATGGAATCTCATGAAGAGAATCAGAAAGGTGGTATGAGTATGGTTATACTATTAAAGATAAAGAGAATGTGAATGACGTGTGATAGGTATGGGATGTTCTTCTAGTATTATTTACATTAACCACAAAAAAAATGATTAGATTTAGGTTGAGGAATATTAACACATGATTCATATTTAATATTCTAGGAAAGTTGTATTAAGGAATAAGATGATGAATCCTAAGTAATGGTTTAATAATAAAGTTGGATAATTTAAGTGTATATGTTTTGGAATTCAAATATTATGTTATACGAATCACGAAATATATAAGTATTTTTAGTATATGTTTTTCATCAAGTATTGAAAAGTATATGTTGAATGGTGATAAAGACTTCGAAAAGTGACATTTTTATTTAGGGAAGGAAACCCTAAATGTGATAAAGATGTTGATAAAATTGTGTTTAGTTGGGATACAGAGATGATTGATTTGGATAAAGTAAATTGTATATCACTGATTACCCTGGATCTAATTATTGATTTATTAAAAAAGTATCCTATGTTATCATGGATTAAGTTTAAAACTTCATGTATTTAAGGAATATATCTAGTAACCTTTGGAATAAGGAATAATTTATATCTTACAAAAGGATTTATGGTAATTCAGGTTATTACCATTATTCAAGATAATTTACGATGAGGGTATTTACATGTGAGAACCAAGATTATAATTTTTTATATATAGGGAATCAATGTTAAGTTGATTTTATGGTCTTCTTTATAAAGTTTTGGATTTTAATCTTCTAGAAGTGTTAAATGTTAACCATTTATGGAAGGGCATAAGTTACACTTTAGATAAAGTTTGTGAGATTAAAATAATATCTCACCATATGATGATTTATACATGTTAGATAACCTGTGAAAACCATTTTACTATGATGATAAGTAAAGGAAGATTGAATTAATTATCATTCTATTTATAGATTTCAGGATCTGTTAATTCTTTAATAATGAAAAATTCACCTACATTTTTTTAAATGAGAGATTAAGTAGATGTTGATCAAGGAAAAAAAGGGTATGGTTGTCTTGGAATCATATAAGTATATATTTTCATGAGAATTATTCAAATTTAGGAAAAAAGTATATTGAAACCAAAAATGTTATCCTAGTAACTTCATTTCTAATGAATCAAATGGCCCCTTATACCATCAAAAATTTATGGCTTTGTTATTGTTAAATTTATACTAAACACATTCTCTATCACTCTCCATTAGAATTTGATAGTTATATTTTTATTTTATGTCAATGTTTTCAAGTCCCACCTATGTTCTCTTATGTGTAAACCTAGTTATAAAATACTTTGGGTGACCATTATGTTTGAAAATTTCTTTTTTTAAAGTGAGTTTTAGTATTAATTTATAATATGTGAGTTTCTATGAAATTAACTTTTAACTATCAAACCTTTTATACCCAAACAAATTTTGAGGGTGAAATTTATTTCAAGGGGGGTAGAATGTAACACCCTAAGATTTTGTGATCTTTTTTTGAATTAATTAAATCTTTTTTACATTTATAATTTCACACAACAATAAAGATAGTTTATATATATATATATATTAAAGAACCAAGTAATAATTTCTTTATACAATACATCAAGTTAATCTTGCGCTACATGCAAAAATAACTTGTATTGCATTACACATAATACGGAGTTTCTCCGAAATAACACTTTATTATAAAAATTATTTAAATGATATAGTTATAACATATCCATTAAACTTGGTAACATGAATAGTAATAACTAATTTTAAAATTTTATTTATAATGGTCTCATATAAATAAAACATATCGATAATGAAATATATATTTTTTGGTAAAGTCTTTATATGTTTAAAAAACCTATTTTCTTAAAGGAACTACTTTTTATATCCTTATATGAACAATAATAAAATTAATTCTAAACAGTAATATAAATTGATTTTTATAAAATAAAATTAATTTTTTAATTCATAATTTCATAATAATCTTAGAGTGAATCTTTGGGATTTTTTCTGAGAAACTTCATTTTTTGATGAATAGTGAAAATACCGAATTTTAATTCAAAACTACTTTTTTGTCTAATTTATTTATAGAGTAAAATTATATTTTAAGCTGGTTTTAAAGTCGAGAAATATATATTATAAATATATTAATCCATTTTAGGCCATTGTTATCATTTTTATATTTAATTTAGATATAAAAGCTTAATGAACTTTTGGACATTCTTACTTTAAATACTCGCTTTCTCTCCACATCTGCGAGATTAGTATTAAACTTAAATTTTTCTCTTATATGAATTGAATTTATAAAAATGAAAATAAATGGGTTTAATAAGAATTATATTTATATTCTAATAAGATAAAATTAATTTTTGACCAAAAATATTTGTGAAAGTGATTAAAATTAATTGTAGCAATTAAGGTAAAATTAAGCTTAACAAGGGACTAAACCTTAAACTTAAGGGACAAAATAAAACAAAAACTTTTCCAAAACCCATTTGACGGAAATATTTTGGCCATAAAACTTAATTTTTTTCTTTTTTATGACTTTTTTTAGGTAAAAATGTTGGTACATATAACTTATTTTCAAAAATGCCAAGTGTGTCCCCTCCCTCCACTATAAAAATGCATTAAACCCTCCCAATTCTTCACACCTCTCAATCCACATTGGATCGACCAAAATATGCCCAAATAGATCCTAAAAATACCTAAATTACTCCTTGAATCCTCTCTTTTGTCATAAATCCAACCAAGTAATCCCTTTTGTGCAAAGCAAAAGGAGTTACCCAAAGAAGAGGTAACACCCTTCCTCAAGATCCTTTGTTTTATTTTCATTATCCACCCCTAAAATTTTATTATTACATGATTATATAATGACCTAAATATCCTAAATATACTGATATTTTTTTATTCTAAGTGTTATACCTACACTTACACAGACTTTTATCTAATGGGTAATGAACTTATCGTTCTTGTGTACAACGAACAACCGCATCACAAAACAATATTGTTTCTTTTTTTCCTTTACCACCTCTCATGGTTAGGAATTATGATAGACACTATATTTTTATATGTTATATATGATATATATGATTTATTTATACTTATATTATTATTATTATGTAAAACATACCTTCATGCTTTCCAATTTGTATAAATATGATAACTTCGTTTGTGGAAGTGTGGACCACCGCCTCCTCGAAGCGATGTGATTCGTTCACTCTACATAGAATGTATTAAGGATGAGTATAGTAAAATTATATGATATATATTATATAATAATGATACTCAAATTATTATACATATATATACATATATTTCGTTTACTTTCATTATTTCAATACGACAATAAAACGAAAACAACGTTCATGCGTACGTACGACCTACTGTCTCCATGAATGATGTATTCCATTTCATACTTATATATTATATATATTTTTAAAAATAAATATATAATAAATATATATGATATTTATACCACGTTTTACATTTTTTAAATAATTAAATCATAATATAAGGGATAGTACTAATAATAACAAGTCAAATCATATACAAAAAATAAAGTGGATATTACCCGAAATGTAACATTAACATGGAGCTGTTAATAAACTGGTAATATAAAGTCATAAAAAAAATAATATATGGAATTATATATAATAATATAGTTATTTATTATATTTATAATAAACTCATATTTATTATATAGGAGGTTTTAACATGTATAATGAAATTCAATACTTAAGGTAAGGTGATTTCATCTCAATTTTTATTTTCATAAGATATATGTCATATTCACCACTAGTTTCTTTTGTATGGTGTATATAATTACAAATAAAATGTTATATCATTAATTTAATTTATTTAATGATATTATAATCTTTAATTCATGTTATTATTTCATGGGTATCATGATTCTAAAGTTACTCACATAATAATGGTTTTATTGTCTCACTTTTATTTTCCATGAGACACAAGCCTTGTTTACCTCCTATTTATTTTATGTGGTGTGTATAATGACCATGGATTTAGTATATTATTATTATCATTAAATTTATGGCCATTTAAATATAATTTTTATTATATCTCTTTAATGGGGTTTAAGTTTTAAAAATTACAAAACTGGTAAATTAGTTTTGTCTCAATTTGCCTTCTTTGAGACACAAGCCGTGTTATGCACCTATATTTTTATACGAGGTTTATATAATACCTTTGAAATGTTATATCATGAATTTTATTATTTTAATGATATTATAAACTTCATTTAATGTTCTTATTTTATGGGGATAATGATTTAAAGTTACAAAAATGGAAACCGTTTATTTCTACAATCTCATCATTTATCAAGATTGTTTATGATTATGCTTACATTGATGAAATATTATGATCCATATCTCAAGTAATATAATTAATATTGTTACCCTATGAATATGAATGTTATATCCAATTAATATTACCATTTTTATACTATTTGGTACTTAATATAATCAAGAAAAGTATTTTATGAAAATATGACTTTATTTTTACTTTTGGTCAGAAATATGTGTTCTTTCAAAACCGTGTTTTCTAAAAAAGTTTTCATTTTTTTTGAAAAATGTTTTAAATGATTTTAAAATCTTACCTTATATTTTTTAAAAAATATTTTTTCAAGGAAAATGATTTCAATGATCTTAAATCTTCTTTTATATGTTTTCAAATTATTTTCAAAGAAAAAAGTTTTCAAAATGTTTTCAAGCATCTTTCAAAAGGTTTCAAGGAAAAAGGTTTTCAAAATGTTTTCAAGCTTAATTTATATGTTTTCAAGGAAAAATGATTTAAAAATGATTTCAATACTTATTTCTATGTTTTCAAATTATTTTCAAATAAAACAGTTTTCCAAAGGTTTTATGTTTTAAATATCCTTTTTCAAATAAGAAAGGAAATTTTCCTCAAGAAATGATTTTAAAATATTTTGAAAAATTATTTTCCATCTAAGATGACATCCATTGATGTTACTCATGACCTTATGGGAAATGATCCAAAGTTTCTATTCACATTATTTCTCTGAATGGTTTTTGTTTTTATGGCATTATGTTTATGAAAACCCGTTCCTCTTTAATGAGTTATATTTTTATGAAACTAGTTCCTCTTCTATAGGTTATTTGTTTATGAAACTTGTTTCTCTTCAATGGGTTATACCATAATTAATGATTATTAAACCCATTTCATTTCATTGGTTATTCTAGGATAAAATGATTATGAAACCTATATATTCTCTATATGTTATGATATTATTAAATATTTATGATACCCATTTCATTTCATGGGTTATGATATGATGTTTATGACACCAATTTCATTTCATGGTTTGAGATATGATGGTTTATGATTTTGTGGAACATGTATGTATGATTTCATTATGATATGTATGGTACCTATATCTCCCAAAAATTCATTGTATAAAGATTTATGTCTCATGATATAATGATTAGAATCAATTCAACATGCTTGATCCACTATAAAAGATGGGGAAACCTGATCCACTATGAGAAGATGGGGAAACATGATCCCTTATAAGGAAAGGAATATGACTGGGGATGGCGGTGTATCCCACCCAATAGGTGTTGTCACCATGAATATGGAATATAGGGAAACTCAATCCATTATGAGAATATGGGGAAACTCGATCCCTTATAAGAGAAGGATTGAATCTAGGGATGGTGGTGTGTCCCACCTAGTAGGTGTACTCACCTTGAAGATGGAAGATGGGGAAACTTGATCCACTAGAGGAATATGTGGGAAAAAAATCCACTATGGAAATATGGGGAAACCTAATCCCTTACGAGGAATATACTGTGACTGAGGATGATGGTGTTTCTTTCCCAATTTGTTTAGTCCCCATGAAGTTCCCTAATAAGTTATAGTAATGCTTATTGACTTATAGGGAATGATATTACATGTTTATGTGTAAGCCAATATTACTTGTCTTACTCCTATGTTATGATTTCGTAGATTATGATCTCGGTTCCATTATGATTTATTCCTTATGAACTTTTTACGTTTATCCCATGATTCATGTTTATGATATGTAGGGTATGATCTTCTAATGTTATGATCACGTTATCATAACATTATACTCAAGTTTTTGCTTATATATCTCCATTTTTTACCCTTATTGAGCATCTAATATCACCCATTTTCATGTTTCATTCCCCATGATATGAGGATATATTTCATGTATGATATGTTTAATATGGGTTCTATTCTTGGACAACGTTGTGGGAGATAATGTAGCTCGCTTATGTACGAGTGTTTATGGTTCCATTTTTTCAAAGGAGCTAAACTAATACGGTCTTTAGTAGTCTATTTGTGTAATGTAATATGTATTCCAAAAAAATGATATAATGAATATATATGTTAAGACTAGGTTGTTATAATTTATTTTATTTTTCTACTGCTTGCACAAGCACTATACCAGTGTTGTGTAAGAATTTAAGGTAATCATTTCATCTCAAAAAATTTAAAATAAATTACCATGAAAAAATATAATAATTTATATTTTAAATAATCTTTTCTAATTGAACATAAGTTTTTTTATCCAATTAAAAAAATATTAAAAATTATGAAAAGTAAGAGAGTGACATTTTTGACTTTATCCTTTACATAAAATATTATAATGGTCAAAGTAATAGCTAAATTGAAGAAAAAGATCATATTTTAATAGTTTTGATGATTTTGGGAGAAATAGAGTCATCCAATGAAATTTTAAAAAGCTATTAAAATAAGTTGAAGTCTTACGACAATAGTTTTTACCTTAATTATCCCATTTTACCTTCACCATGGTAACAAAAGTTTACTATAGTTACTAT
Organism: Viscum album; assembly: GCA_963277665.1. Lineage (NCBI taxonomy): Eukaryota > Viridiplantae > Streptophyta > Magnoliopsida > Santalales > Viscaceae > Viscum > Viscum album. The sequence continues at coordinate 874,418,144 of OY728153.1, read as the reverse complement.
TCATGTTGAAAAAAATTAAGTTGAACTTATTAACACATATTAATTATTTTGATTCCAAATGTAGAATCCATTTTATCAAATTAAATCCATAGAAGTGTCATAATTTAATTTAAAATTAAACCTGTAAAACATGTCAAAAAGTGATTTTCTAGAAAATTCCTTTTTAAGTATAAAAATGTTTTAATCCTAATTAAAGTATAATTTTGAACCCCAAAAAATTTATTGGTTTATGTTTCATTTTTTTAAAAATAATCTAAAATAAAATTTGAATTTGTAAGTACATAAAAATAATAAACATTTTTCAATAAAATTTAGTGTTTTTCACTATTCAATGAAGAATCAAACTTGAAATAAAATTATCACAAATTCATTATAAGTTAATTAAAAAATTATTAATTAAAAAATTATATCCTTTTTATCAAATAAAATTTCTAATTTTTTAATAAATTAATAATAATATCCACTCACAAAATAATAAAAAATATTTTTGAAGAAAACATATTTTGAAAACATAAAATGACTTTAATAAAAAAAAAGTGATTATTTTCTAGGAATTAATCAATAAAGTTTTATTGATTATGAACCTTAAATAAATATATTTCATAATTCGGTTAATCCAATTCATACCCTCCATTTTAATGGTTATTTTATAAATATAACATTTAAATATTAATATTTCATAGTTCGTTTAAGCTCAGTATTGCATGTTGTTTATGCTATTGAACATAGTATTGTTTTAAAATACTAGGATATTATAATATTATCTTGGGATTTAACCTCTTTCAAGTCCATAAATTCATCAAAAATTGGATAATGTGAATTTAAGGAGTTCCATTCAAGAAAAGTTTACTTTGTTGATGCATATCAAAAAATTTCTAAACCTATCCAATGAATCCATTTTTTTAGGTTGACACCTAAGGAAGGAACAAAAAACTTCAATGAATAAAAATTTATAATATTAATCAATTTCATGGGCAAAAAATTCATAATGTTTTTTAGGATATATTTGGAGTGAAGCCAAACACCCCTCTTGCCTATAAATTTACACCTCCACTTTATTTAAAAGATTTAGCCTTTTTTAGTTGATAATGATGGGTTTTTCTATAATATTATTATTTTATAATTATAATATATATATATATATATATCGTTTTATCCTTATATTTATTTTCTCTTTAATTTTATATTTTTTTCTCCCTTTATGAATCTTATGACTATAAAAATGAATAACTATCTTCGATGGTTGTTCGGAGGGAGAGAGAAATGCTATGATTTAAGTTCATTGTGCTTCGATGATTATATTTATTTTATTATAATATTTTTTAGTATTTAAATTTATTAGGGAATGTGGTATCTGCATTTTCCCTGTTATCAACTTGTTATTCCCTTTTATCTCTATTCATTCCCTTTATAATTTAAGTCATTCATATGGTGGAGTTTGACTTTGAAAGTGTTGGTCAACGAAGAGTTCTCCTAGATTACTTTAGGAATATTATTATCCCACATGAATAGGGTGGTGTGGGGAAATACAAATTCAAATGGTAGGGTTTTGAGTGATAGGTTTTATCTCAACATTAGAGAGGATTTTGAGAAATAGTATTTTTAAAGCACAATTATTGCTTCGCTGTGAACTCCCTAGGATAACCCCTCTTCTTTTTTATTACTAAATTATATGTGTGTTGTGTTATTATTTATTTTTTCATTAATATATATATATATATAAATAATTATATCATATTCATTTGTAAACCCCCACTATATTAGTATATTTATTTCATAGAATATTTTAGATTATAAATAGCAATAATAGAAAAATAGTGTTGTGTGAGTGGCCCCCTCGAGAGATCGTCCGGAGGATGCACACTTTAAAAAATTATCGGTTAATAAGATTTTATTGGTTATATATTCATTAAAAAACCCTCTATAAACATCTAAATAAAACAATTTCTAGAATTTATACTATCTTTGAAACTATTTTATTTCTTGAATTAACTAGAACTTTCAAAATTATATTTAGACCAACCTTAGTATGCTTCATTTATTCTTTGTTCTCAACTATATCTTCCACTAGGTTCCAATCCTTTCATAGGATCTTATCATTAAAGAGAAAATTCCAACTTACAATAACCTTTCATAATTTATTATCCCAGTTTTAGAATCTGAATTACTCACCACCATAAATAACAAAGCATTATAATAAAGACTTTTCTTTCATATTATCCCATTCCCTGGAATGAACATGGATATGTGTTACACTTATGAAACCTTTTGGTGTGAAATATTTATCAATTTCTTAGTCTGTAGTTATTTTATAATATCCTTCCTCAGTTGTATCAAATGAATTTGGTTTATGAGATATACCGTACAATTAAATACTTCCTCCCAAAATTCATTTAGGAAGTAATAATGTTACCTCCTCCTTTGAGATCAGTTATTCAATTTCTAATGAATCCATCCACCACACTATTCTACTCTAGTGTCCTAGGTATAACATTATCCATTTAGTTTCAATTCTACCAAAAAAACCACTAAAACTATCTACTTCTATACTTACAAGCATTATTATAATTTAAACATTTTAGATTCATTTTAATCTCCTTTTACACCAAGGATCTCCATCTGATGAATGTTTCTAATAACCTTAGACTTGTTCTTGGGAAATGATTCCCACACTTTTCATGTTGCATCATTGATGAAGGCGAAATAGTACAGTGAAACTCTATGAGATCAAATTGAAACTTTACCCCATACATTCATATAAACTATCTTTAACTTCAAATTATTAGGTGTCTTACTTTCTGGTATAAAGGAAACATTCTATTTCTTTCTATGGATACACTCCTTGTATGTTCCATACTCTATACATCTGATTTTTAGTATACCTTTTATAATCATTACTTTTATACACTTCTTACCCATGTGACCGAGATAATAATTCCATAACATTACAGTTCCATAAGTTGTTATTCCAGTTAGCATCATATCTTTTAAACTCCTAGTAAGATAAATTTTTTCATCATTCACATAATTTTCCACCACCATAGATCCAAATGTGATCTTAAAAAATCCTTATGAAATGTTTTTATAAAAACTCACATCATCTAACTAACTTACTAAGATTAGGTTCTTCTATAATCCTAGTATATTCCAAACCCCTTGTAATTCCAACAAGAATCCACTTGACATTAAGATATTTACACTACCCTTTCCAATGATCTCAAGAGATTCATCATTTATAAGATGAAACATAAAAAACCTTTTAGAAACACTGTTTTCCTTGAATCCTATCTTGTATGTTGAGTGAAATGAATCTATATAATCAATAATCCATGATTATAATAGACTGTTCACACTTAGAAACAAAGTTTTATCACCCCAAATATGGTCTTTATGGAATATTTGTAACCTAACATTTTATAATTAACCCTCCCATATTTTAAATCATTCTTGAAATGACCTATATTACCTTAATTCCAACACACAGGCTTGAGACCAATTGATTTCACTCACCTCATTTATCTCCTCTCTTATCTTTTAAATTTTTTGTAAAGTGGAATATTCTCTACCATCTACACTAAGATTAGTTCTGATAGTTTCATTTACTTCCACACATATAAAATTTTAATTCATTATGAGGTCATGGACATCCTAAAACACTAATTAATTCTTTTTGATTTATTTACTCACCATGGTAACCATCACATTCCATGATTTCAGAAGATACGATATAAGGATTAATACACACACTATCCTTATGAATAACTCCAAATCATGTTAAATTTATTAACATGATCCACCACCAAACTTAATTATAATATATCCATAAAAAATTAACCATATTATAATCACATTGTTCATTACTGTTAGCTTATTATACATGTTTGTGAGTGTAAAAATCAGTCATACAGTTGTCTTCTCCACTCAGATATTGATGACTAAGTTTTAGACCAACATCATCTGAACAACACTAAGTGATTTATAGTCAAGTATTTCCCATTATTCTTTATCCATTGATTATGGATTTTGTCCCATCAATGGAACCCTAATATCTCTATAGAATAGATAAATTTCAAATGAAATCCTATAAAATACAAAATTTGACTCTTCAAATGTCACACCCTGACCTCAGATACTCCTTTATTTTATTATTTTATTGATGTTGTGCCTTTTAGTTAAGGTTTGGTTTGAGTGTCCACCAAAAGACTTCATGTTTTGGTGGTTTAGGTTTTATTCTATCCTTATTCATGGTTATTGTGAATGATATTGGGAGAAAGTTTCATGGTAGAGAGTTTTTGACAACTATAGTGTCATTATATTGTATTTAAATAATTCAAGGATATTTGGGTGGGATTACCTAGTTTTTGGGGTGTCATTTGATGGTTTTGTAATATTTTTCGGGTCACACAATTTGAGAACGGTTTTCCCAAACCGTGTAACCTAAACCTGCAAGTTTCAGAAATTTTTTAGTTGCATTCTCATGGTATGCGCACAGTTTATAAAACCGTGTAGAAAAACCGTGCAACCCATTACAGGATTAATAACTTTTAACCTAGATATCTGATTTAGGTGATTCAACCTCCAAAATGAATCCACACCTATTGGGTATCGACCAGAGATTCCTACCCATTATTTCTCTATCATTTTATACCTTTTATTGGGTGATTTTTTTACCAAAGGTTAGTGGTTCTTCATCAAATATTCCCCATTCCTCTTCTCCTCTTCCCCCTCTCTCACTTATTTTCTCTATATTTCCTTGGTTCTTGTTTAAAAAACCCTATATGTTAGGGTTTATGTGTGTGTTGTGTTTATTTTGACTTTAGGTTGTGCGGTTGGTCTATGAGGCTTTGATCTACCTCTCCTTGAAGTTTTATTTCATCCACACATGTATTCAGTATGTGTTTCTATGTTTTTCTTCCCGAATCCTTTTCCTTTGATGCTTGGCATTTTAAATAAATTTATAAACTTGATTCACACCTCTATAACACCATTTTTTAAAATATTATTTCATTTTGTAATTGATTTAGTTTGTTAAAAATAGTTTTTAAATGATTTTTGTGTATATTTCCTTGGTTTATGGTACCTAGGAAGTTTTTTTGAATTGACTTTGTTATTTTAAGGAGGAAATGGGTCTTTTATGAAATTTATAGCCATTATTTTTATAGAAATGGAATTTTTTATTAGTGAAGTTGGTTTTGTGTGTATGATTTGCTTATGTAATGGTTTGATTATTGTGTCAAAACACTTTGGAAGGGTTTAATGGCTCCAATGTTATGTTTTGTGTTCTTTTGATGATGTAAATGGTTAGTTTTGGTTTTTAAGAAATTGATGTTTTTGTGGTAATGGTTTTGAAATGCATCTTTAATGTATTGACGTGCCATTAGATGCTGAAACATCCATGGGTTCACTTGGTGCACACATAGATGTATCCTAAAATGACAATGACGCCTCTAAAATGGTGTTTTTCTAAAAACCATTGTTTCATAAAATGGTTATTTGGTTTCTAAAGGATGGGGTTTACCATGTCTGTTTTAAAAGGAATGATTTAAATTTAAATCGTTGAGCATATGACCATTTGGATTTTGGAGTATGTTTTGTTGAATGTGTGGCCTAAGGGGCCGTTTTGTTGTTTCATAAAATTGTGCACTATTCTAATATGATAAAATAATTTTATGTCGATGATTTGAAAAAAGGAACCTTAAGGACTGTTTGGAACTTTCAACTTAAATGGGATAATTGTAAAAAAAATTAGAAAGTTTTGTGGTTTGAAAAACACATTTTCCTGGTTAGCAACCTGAAATGTTTTACCAAAATGATTTGAATGTTTATATGGATTAACGGCTTGATTGGTACCTTGATGACATGAAATGTATGTACAAAAATATGGGGAACCTTTATAGAAGGGATTTAACTTAGGGGTTATCATATATTGGTGTCTGGGTTTGGTGTAGGAAAGTGCAGTGGCAATGGCTAGGCTGAGTCATGTGTGTGTTGGCCTCCTACTTACACATTATTGTTATTACCACCATGGGTTCCTGGGCATCTTTTAGATGATCGAGTTATGTTAGCTTCCCAACCCTGATTAGATGGGTTGGTACCCACTGGTAGTAATAGAGGCCAGATGGGTAGTGCCGTTGGTTTTGTCGTGAGGGTGGTCAGTTGGTTATAAATTATGGGGAATCACAATACACCAAGATGTGGTTTCAAACTGAGTATGTATAGGGGTTTTCTAGGGATGTTTAGGATCACCCATGGTTCTTATTTATATTTCTTGTTTTCTTTCTGCTGCACTAGTTCTATACCTTCTTGTTTCCCAGTTTCCATTTTGTACTGTCATGGTCTTACTTGCTTTGGAATTTGATTAAAAAATGACTTTAGGTTTTGGAAATGAAACATGTTGAGTGATGTTTTATAAAATGTGGAAAAAATTTTCTTTTTAATTGTATTACAAACTAGTGTCATTGGTCTAATTTGGGTAATAAAACAATTAGATTGAACATTTATCTTTTAGAATCCCGGATGAGAATTTTGGGATCACACCTATCCTTTATCATTACAGTTGTAGGTCCATATTTGTTCAAGTCTTTATGACTCAAGTGATCTTTGTGGAGAAAGGTTGATATTGTGGTAGGAGGTGACCTATGGGTCACACGAAGATCATGGTATTAGGGTCTTGTATTCAGTTTGGATTATTTTCAGTTGAATTTTGTATATGTATTATTTATTTATTTATTTGAGACTCAACTGTCGAGTTTTTCTATGTTTTTATTTTGGTTATGTTTATATTAATCCTCTTTTTTGGGCTTAAATAGTTCCCAAGTGTATGTTTTGATGCCCGACACTTATTCCCTTCCCAGGGGGATTGGGAACACCCTTTGGGCTATGTATCCAACTGGGTTGGGTGTCGGGTTGGATGGAATCATGCCCTGGTTCGTGACAAAATGGTATCAGAGGAGGTTCTTGTTATTTGGGGTGTCTGGTAGATGGAGATTAGGACCGTTGGGACTCAGGAGGTAGGCATGGGAAGGGAATCATGAACCCTTGTTTGTTTTGAACCTTGAGTCACCAGGGGTAGTATGTGATTTGATTCTTTTGTCTTGGCTTGTTTTGGACTAAGGGATGACAATGGAGGTGAACCGATGACATGTTTCAACCTGACATGGGGTTGTGACCCATATAGATCCTAGGTTACCAGTTTAAGGCCCTTAGTTTTATGACTTACTTGGGGAATGTCCCACCACCACATTACTAAGATATGCGTTGACACTGGTCCCTCTTTCTGGTTATTTGTTGTTGTTCGTGTTTTATTTTGGTTCTGGAGGGTGTAAAATTACGTTGAAAGTTAAAGTGGATTTTAATATGAAAATGGATTTAAAAATGGATGTATTTTCCATAAAATGGTTTTAAATTGGTAACATTGGTTTTAAAACATTAAAAGTGATTTGGGTTTGAGAATTTGGATTGGATGCGGTCATTGGTATCTCTTATGGACGTTGACATGTGTGTGGGTGTGTATAGAAAGTGCATGTGGAAACATGTTCATGGATAGTGTGGATAGAAAAGGATGGACACACATTTAATGGTTCATAAGATACCATTGGTTGGGTTTTGAAATTAACGGTTTGGCATGGATTCTCTAAAGTGAACCGAAATGAAAAATTATTTCAGAAATTTGTTTTTCTTAGAAAATGAGTTTTTGGTATTTGGAAGTTAGCCTTGGAAGAAGGAATTTTTAAAATTTTAAAGAAAAATAGTGGTTTTAAAAAAGGATGTTTTAGGTTATTTTTTTTACTTGGATACTGAGCTAGTTGGTTTTGGGGTTGAGGTATTCCTTTTTTGTTTGTGTCTTAGTTTGATGTTGGAATTGGTCTGTGTTTTTCATGTTTCTCAGGATATGCCACCCAAAAAGGTCTCTAAAGTTTTTGATGAATCATTATTGATTCCTTTTCTTTCTCAAGTATTTCTTGTTTTCTATGGGGATTGAGTTCCGCTTGAGGCTATGGAGTGGCTTTTGGAGGTCAAGCATGTTTTCAGGTTGTTGGGAACTCATGAATCTATTAGATTCCATGTAGTTTAGAATTTGTTTGAGGGTCCACCCTTGGACCAGTGGGAGTCAGTTTCACCTTTATTGATGTAGGGTGAGATGATGTGGGAGGTTCTTAAGGGAAATTTCATCCAACAGTTCACTCCAGAGGAGGTGAAGTCAAGGAAGGTGGCAGAGTTGTGAGGTGTTCAACAAGGTCAGTAATCAGTAAAGTCTTATGTTGACCATTTCAAAGAGTTGGTTCCATTATCTTTGGAAGTAACATTGGAGGATCAGATGAAATACCCTCTTTTTGTCTGGGGACTCCATCCCAAAATTGTAGAGAAAGTGCTCTCAGAAAATGAAACCTGATTTGTGAAGTTGGTGGACGAGGAATTCATGGATGAGCTGGTTTTTAGGGTGTATCTAGTGGGAGTTGTCTCTCTTGAAGGTTCCCCATCTAGCAAGCGAGGTATTCCAGAGGAAACTGTTTCTAAAAAACCTCATTTGTTAGTTCCATATTTCAGTTCATCTAACCATTCGATTTTATGCTTCCAATGAGGCTGGTTTGGACACTCAAATCCATCATATTGCATTCCTATGAAGACTTTTCATCATTGTGTCTATTTGGTTCATCTGGAGATGTTTTTTAGGAAGCATTGTCTGAACAATAATCCTTGATTAGAGGATGATCATTACTGACTGTGAGGAAATAGATGCTTTAGTCATTAGGGCTCTAGTCAAAAGCCTCAGAGTGAAGCTTGCACATAGTCAGGAGTTGCTGGGGGGTGTGAATCCTTGGCCCGTTTTTTCTTTTCCGTGTTGGTATGGAGACATTTCAAATTTACTTGTTGTAGTTTTTTATGTTTCTATAGGTACACATTTTCACTACAAAGAATTATGGACTTATTCTATTATAACCCCATTTTTTGATCCAATCTGAATGTGTCCTTTGTAATTTCTCATTCTCCTTTGAGTGTGCCTTTCCTTTTTGTTGGTCGGACATAGCTTTACCTTTCAGCAGTGCTCATTTGAAGATGCTTGAATTTTATAGAATTTATGTATTGTGGGTTCAGTTCACGTAAGATCTTCCTTATTTTGGTGGCAGTAGTGTCCACATTTTATTTGTAAGTTCGAGTTGAGTCCTAGTTAAAATTTTCAAATTTTGAATATTTAGGGTGAATTTTTATCCTGCTCTAGGTTAGAGGAAACTGTGAACCTTTCCTAGGTAACCATGCAGATTGGTTTGATTTTTGGACAGAGGTGTTTGGCATAGTTGGTGTAGGGTTTTGAAACCATGTGGCCAAGCCATGCTGGGTTTCCCTTTATTCCAGTAGCTCGTGTACGGTTTGGAAAACCATGCGGAAAAACCATGCGAGCTACCCAGGAATTTTAATTATTAAAATCATTAGTTCTTAGTTATAGTGAGGGTTTTTTTGGGGTTTAAATGTCGTTCATATTGGATGATTCTTTTTGGTGGTAAAAACCCCTTCATGTTCTCCCCTCATCTTCATTATTATGTTGTGGTTACATATTTATTGGTTGCGTGTGGCTTGTGAAGTTAATAGTCACCCCAGGGTTCATGGTTTCTGTTAGCTTTGATTAGACATGGATTCCAGTTTTGGTTAACTTCCAACTGGGTGACTTTATGGGGGCATAAAGTGTCTGTGATGGGGAGAATTGTCACACCCCGAACCCAGATAATCCTTTATTTTATTCTTTTCTTGAGGTTGGTACTTTTAGTTTAGGTTTGGTTTGAGTGTCTAACAAAAGTATTCATGTTTTTTTGGTTTCGGTTTTATTCTATCCCTATTCATGGTTATTGTGAATGATATTAGGATAAAGTTTCATGGTGGAGAGTTTGTGACACTCACAATGTCATTATATTATGTTTAAATCATTTACAGATCTTTGGGTGGGATTCCCTAGTTTTTGGGGTGTCATTTGAGGGTTTTTGAACCATTTTTTAGGTCACATGGTTTGATCATGGTTTTCCCAAACCATGAAACCTAAACCTGTAAGTTATAGAAATTTTCCAGTAGCATTTGCACGGTTTGCACACGATTTACAAAACCGTGCAACAAAACTGTGTAACCCATTATGGGATTAATAGATTTTAACGTAAATATCCAATTTAGGTTATTCCACCTCCCAAATGAAGCCACACCTATTGAGTATCAAATAGAGGTTCCCCCATTCATTCTCCATCATTTTGAAGATTTCTTGAGCGATTTCTCACCAAAGGTTAGTGGTTCTTCATCAAATCTTCCCTATACCTCTTCTCCTCTTCACCCTCATTCAATTCATTTCCCTCTCTTTACTTGTTTTTTGTTTTTCCAAACCCTAGATGTTAGGTTTTATGTGTGGGTTGTGTTTCTTTGGATTCTAGGGTGTGCGGTTGGTCTGTGAGGCTTCGATATACCTCTCCTTGAAGTTCTATTCATTCCACACATGTTTTTGGTAGGTGTTTCCAAGTTTTTCTTCCCAATGATTTTCATTTGATTATTTGAATTTTAAATAAATTTGTAAACTTGTTTCAAGCCTCTATGAAACACTTGTTTAAATTATTATAGCATTTTTGAATTGATTTGGTTTGTTAAAAATATGTTTTAAATGAGTTTTATCTAAATTTCCTAGGTTTATGGTACCTAGGAAGCTTGTTTGAATCTCCTTTGTTCTTTTAAAGAGTAATTGGGTCTTTTATGAAATGTGTAGCCATTGTTATTATAGCAATGTCATTTTTTTTAGTGAATTTGGTTTGGTGTGTATGATTGGGTTATGTAATGGTTTAATTATCACGTCAAAACACTTTGGAAGGGTTTAATGGCTCCAATGTTATGTTTTGTGTTATTTTTATGATATAAATGGTTGTTTTTGGTTTTTATGCAACTGGTGTTTTGTGGTAATGGTTTTGAAATGTCTCTTTAGTGGATTTATGTTCCATTGGATGTTGACACAACCATGGGTTCACTAGGCGCACACATGAATGTGTCCTCATATGATAATGGCACCTTTAAAATGGTGTTTTTTATAAAAAACTTGATTTCATAAAATGGTTCTTTAGATTCTAAAGTATGGGGGTTACCTTGTGTATTTTCAATGGAATAGTTTAAAGTGAAATCCTTGAGTGTATGCCCATTTGTATTTTGGAGTATGTTTTGTTGAATGTGTGTCTTAAGGGGCCGTTTGGTTGTCTCATAAATTTTTTCACTATTATAATGTGATAAAATACTTTTATTTCGATGCTTTGAAAACATGGAACCTTAAGGCCCATTTGGAACTTTAAACTCAAATGGGATAATTGTATAAAAGTTTAGAAAGTTTTGTGGTTTAGAAAATGCGTGTGCCCGGTTAGCAACCCAAAATATTTTACCAAAGTGTTTTGAAAGTTTATATGGATTAGCGGCCCAGTTAGAACCTTGATGACATGAAATGTATGTACACATATATGAGGAACCTTTATAGGAGGGATTTCCCTTAGGGATTATCATATATTGGTGTCCGTTTTTGGGTTAGGAAAGTGCAGTGGTGACGGCTAGGCTGAGTTAGATGTGCGTTGGCCTTCTAATTACACAGCATTATTATTACCACCATGGGTTCTTGGGAATATTTTAGATGATTGAGTGATGGTAGCTTACCAAACCTAATTAGACGGGTTGGTACCCATTGGCAGATATAGAGGTCAGATGGGGAGTGACTCTAGTTTTTTTACGAGGGTGATCAGTTGGTTATAGAATACGTGGAATCCCCATTCGCGGACATGTGGTTCCGAATCATTTACATATAGGGGTTGTCTAGGGATGTTTAGGATCACCCATGGTTCTTATTTTTATTGCTTTTTTTCTTTCTTCTTCACTAGTTATATACCTCCATTGTTTCCTAGTTTCCCTTTTTCACTTCCATGGTCTTCATTACTTTGGAATTTGATTATAAAAATGGATTTAGGTTTTGGAAATGAAATGTGTTGAGTATTGTTTTATAAAATGTGGAAAACCCTATCTTAGTAATTGTATTTCAAACTAGTTTCATTGGTCAGCTTTGGGTAAGAAAACACTTGGATTTAGTGGTTATATTTTGGCATCCCTACTGAGCATTTTGGGCTCACACCTATCCTTTATCATCACAGTTGCATGTCCATCTTTGTTCAGGTCTTTTCAGATAAGGTGATCATTGTAGAATAGGGTCGATCTTATGGCTAGAGGTGACCTATGGGTTACACAGAGATCATGGTATCTGGGTCTTGTTTTTAGTTTGGATTCTTCTCAGTTGTACTTTGTATTTGAATCTGTGGTTTATTTATTTGAGACTGAACTATCTAGTTTTTCTGTTCTTTTATTTTGGTTCTATTTATATTGATTCTGTTTTTTTGGGCTTAAATAGTTCCCGAGTGTATGTTTTGATGTCCGACACTTGTTTCCATCCTGAGGGGATCAATAAATCCCTTCGGGAAATGTATCATACCGTTTTGGGTGTCTGGTTGGATGGAATCCCTCCCTATTTCATAAAAAAATGGCATTAGAGGAGGTTTTTGTTATTTGGGGTGTCTGGTAGATGGATATTAGGACTTTTAGGAATTGGGAGGTAGGTATGATAAGGGCTTCATGAACCCCTGTTCGTTCTGAACCTTGAGTCACCAGGGGTAGTCTGTGATTTGAGTCTTTTGTCTTGGCTTGTTTTGAACTGAGGGATAACAATGGAGGTGAACAGACGACATAGTTTATCCTCACATGGGGTGGAGACCCATGTGGATCCCAAGTTCCTGGTTCAAGGCCCTTAGTGTTATGACTTACTTGGGGCATGGCCCACTATCATATGGCCGGGTTAGGAATAGAAACTTTTCCCTCATTTCAATTAATCATCGTTGGTCATGTTTCATTTTGGTTCTGGTGGGTGTAAAATTATGTTGAAAGTGAAAGTGGATTTTGAAATGAAAATGGATTTAAAAATAGAGGTGTTTTCCATCAAATGGTTTTAAATTGGTAACATGGGTTTTAAAACATTGAAAGTGATTTGGGTTTGAGAATTTGGAAAGGATACAACCACCGGTATCCTTTATGGATGTTGACATGTGTGTGGGTGTGTATGGAAAGTGCATGGGGGCACTCTTTCATGGACAGTGTGGATGGAAATGGCTGGACACACATGTAATGGTTCATAAGATACCATTGGTTGGGTTTTTACATTAATGGGTTGTCATGGATTCTTTGAAGTGGAACTAAATGGGAAAATGATTTCTGAAATTTGTTTTTCTTGGAAAATGGGTTTTTGGTATTTTGGAGTTAGCCTTAGAAGAAGATAGTTTGAAAATTTTAAAGAAAAATGTTTTTGTTTGAAAAAGGATGTTTTGGCGGTTTTTTACTTGGATTCTGAGCTAGTTGTTTTTGGGTTTGAGGTATTCCTTTTTTGTTTGTGCCTCAGTTTGATGGTGGAATTGGTTTGTGTTTTTCGTGTTGCTGAGGATATTCCACCCAAAAAGGTCTCCAATGTTTATGATGAGTCATGACTGATTCCTATTCCTTCTTGAGTATTTACTGTTTTCTATGGTGATCTAGGTCCACTTGAGGCTATGGGGTGGCTTTAGGAGGTCAATCATGTTTTCGGGCCATTGGGAACTCCCGAAGATGTCAGAGTCCTTGTAGTTTAAAAGTTGTTTGAGGGTCCAACCTTAAACCAATGGGAGTCAGTTTCACCTTCATCTATGTAGGGTGAGATGATTTTGGAGGTTCTTAATGCTGCTTTCATCCAATGGTTCATGCCAGAGGGGTTGAAGTCAAATAAGGTGGTAGAGTTGTGAGGTGTTCAGTAAGGTCAGTAGTTAGTAAAGTATAATGTTGACCATTTCAAAGAGATGGTTCCACTATCTTTGGAAGTATCATATAAGGATCAGATGAAATCCCCTCTTTTTGTCTGGGTACTCCATCCCAAAATTGCAGAGAAAGTGCTCTCATTTGTTGAAACCTACTTTGAGAAGTTGGTGGATGAGGAAATCATGGATGAGCTAGTTTTCAGGGTGAAACCAATGGAATTTGGATCTTGTGAGTGTTACCCATCTAACAAGTGGGGTATTCCTGAGGAACCTATTTCTAAAAACATCCTTTGTCAGTTCCAACTTCTAATACATCGGAATATTAAATTGTATTCTTCTAGTGAGGCCAATTTGGATAATCGAAGCCATCGTTTTGAATTCCTCTGAAGACTTTCCATCTCTGTGGCCATTTGAGTCATATGGAGAAGTTTTGCAGGAAGCATTTCTTGAACAAGAAGCCTTGGTCATAGGATTCCAGTGCCTTACTGTGAGGTAGGAGATGCTTCAGTCATCAGGGCTCCAACCACTAGCCTTGGAGTGAAGCTCTCACTTAGTCAAGAGTAGCCAAGGTGGGTGCCAATCCTTGTCTCGATTTTTGTTTCCCATGTTGGTATAGAGACATTTTAAATTTACTTGTTGTAGTTTTTTCAGTTGATGTAAGTTCACATTTTCACTACAAAGAATGATGGACTTATTCTATTGTAACGTAAGCTGTTAAGCCAATCTGAACGTGGCCTTCATAATTTCTCATTCTCCTTTGAGTGTGTCTTGCCTTTGTGTAGTCTGGTCATAGTTTTATCTTTCAGTAGTGCTCATTTACATACACTTGAGTTTTGTATAATTGATGTATTGTGGGTTCGGTCCATGTGAGAGGTTCCCTATTTTGGTGGTAATTGTGTAAAAATTTTATATGGAAGTTCGGGTTGAGTCCCAGTAAAAAATTTCAATTCTTGGAAGTTTTGGATGAATTTTTATCCTGTACACGGTTAAAGGAAACCGTGCGCCTTACCTACGTAACTTTACGGCTTGGTTTCATTTTAGTACAGAGGTGTTTGTCATGGTTGGTGCATGGTTTTGAAACCATACGGACAAGCCGGATAGTGTTCTCATTCATTCTAGTAGCTCATGCATAGTTGTCGCATGGTTTGGAAAATAGTGCAGAAAAATCAGTGAGCTGCCCATGAATTTTAATTATTGAAATCCTTAGTTCCTTATTGCGTTGAGGGTGTTGTTTGGGGTTTAAATTTTGTTCGTATTTGATGATTCTTTATGGTTGGAAAACCCACTCATGTTCTACCCTCATCCCAATTCTTATGTTTTGGTTACATATTGATCGGTTGGGTGTGACTTGTGAAGTGAATAGTCACCTTAGGGTTCCTGGTTTCTCTTGGCTTTGATCACGCATAGATTCCAGTTTTGGTTAACTTTCAACTGGGTGACATTCTAGGGGCACAAAGTGTCTCTTCTAGGGATAACTATCACACCCTGACCTTAGATACTCCTTTATTTTATTCTTTTCTCAATGTTGGGACTATTAGTTGAGGTTTGGGTTGAGTGTCTAACAAAACTATTCATGTTTTGGTGGTTTCAATTTTATTCTATCCCTATTCATGGTTATTGAGAATGATATTGGGAGAAAGTTTCATGGTGGAGAGTTTGTGAACCCATGGGGTCATTATATTGTATTTAAATCATTCAAGGATCTATGGGTGGGATGCCCTAGTGTTTGAGGTGTCATTTTGAGGTTTTTGGCCTATTTTTCAGGTCGCATGGTTTGATCACAGTTTTCCCAAACCATGCAACCTAAACCTGCAAGTTTCAGAAAATTTCCATTAGCATTTGCACCGTTTGCACACGGTTTATAAAAACATGGAAGAAAACCGTGCATCCCATTATGGGATTAACAACTTTTAACCTAAATATCCATTTTAGATGAATCCACCTCCCAAATGAAGCCACACCCATCGAGCATTGACCAAAGGTTCCCTCCTTCATTCTCCATTGTTTTGGACCACTTCTTTGGATATTTTCCCCAAATGTTAGCAGTTCTTCATCAAATCTTCCCCATCCCTCTTCTCCTCTTCACCCTCTTTCACTTCTTTGCGGTCTCTTTCCTTATTTGTTGTTTGGATGAACCCTAGATGTTAGAGTTGATGTGTGGGTTTTGTTTGATTAGATTATAGGGTGTGTGGTTGGTCTGCGGGGCTTCTATCTACCTCTCCTTGAAGTTTTATTCCATCCATACATGTTTTCAGTAGGTGTTTCCAAGTATTTCTTCCCCAATTATTTTCCTATGATTCTTGGAATTTTAAATAAATTTATAAACTTATTTTGAAACTCTATGAAACCCTTGTTTAAATTCTTATAGAATTTTGGAAATGATTTGGTTTGTTAAAAATAGGGTTTAAATGAGTTCTGTGTAAATTTCCTAGGTTTATGGTACCTAGGAAGCTTATTTGAATTGACTTTGTTCTTTTAAGGAGGAATTGGGTATTTTATGAAATTTATAGCCATTTTTATTTTACAAATGTAATTTTTTATTAGTGAATTTGGTTTGGTGTGTATGATTTGGTTATGTAATGGTTTGATTATTATGTTGAAACACTTTGGAAGGGTTTAATGGATCCAATGTTATGTTTTGTGTTCTATTGATGATGTAAATGTTTGGTTTATATTTTTAATAAATTTTTGTTTTGTGGGAATGGTTTTGAAATTTCTCCTTGGCGGATTGATGTTCCATTGGATATTGGCACATCCACGGGTTCACTAGGTGCACATATAGATGTTTCCTCAAATGATGATGAAACCTTTAAAATGATGTTTTTATAAAAAACTTGGTTTCATAAAATGGTTCTTTGGATTATAAAGGATGGGGGTTCCCTAGTTCATTTTCAAAGGAATAGTTTAAAGTGAAATCATTGAGCATATGCTTGTTTGGATTTTGGAGTATCTTTTGTTTAATGTGTGGATTAAGGGATTGTTTTGTTGTTTCATAAAATTGTGCACTATTCCAATGTGATAAAATAATTTTATGTCGATGCTTTGAAAACATGGAACCATAAGGCCTGTTTGGAACATTAAACTCAAAGGGGATAAATATATAAAGTTTTAGAATGTTTTTTTTGGTTTAAAAAATCTGTGTGGCTGGTTGGAATCCCAAAATGTTTTACCAAAATGATTTGACTGTTTATATAGATTAGGGGCCGGTTGGCACCTTGATGACATGAAATGTATGTACACGTATATGGGGAACCTTTATAGGATGGATTTACCTTAGGGTTTATCATATATTGGTGTATGTGTTTGGAGTAGTAAAGTGCAGTGGTTATGGCTAGGCTGACTCAAGTGTGTTGGACTCCTACTTACACAGTATTATTATTATTACCATGGGTTCCTGGGCGTCTTTTATAAGATTGAGTGATGGTATCTTACCAAAACTTATTAGATGGATTGGTACCCATTGGTAGATATAGAATCTAGATGGTGAGTGCCATTGGTTTTGTCTCAAGGGTGATAAGTTGGTTATAGACTATGGGGTATCACTATACACCGATATGAGGGTGTTGTTTGGGGTTTAAATGTTGTTCGTATTGGTTGATTCTCTGTGGTGGGAAGAACCCCCTCATGTTCTCCCCTCATCCTCATTATTATATTGTGGTTACATCTTTATTGATTGAGTGTGACTTGTGAAGTGAATAGTCATCCCGGGGTTCACGGTTTCTCTTGGCTTTGATCGGGCCTGGCTTCCAGTTTTGGTTAACTTTTAGCTGGGTGACTTTCCGGGGGCAGAAACTATTTATGTTGGGGAGAATTGTTACACCCCAACCTTAGATACTCTTTTATTTTATTCTTTTCTCAATGATGGGACTTTTAGTTGAGGTTTGGGTTGAGTGTATAAAAAAAGTCTTCATGTTTTGCTGGTTGCAGTTTTACTCTTTCCCTATTCATGAGTATTGTGAATTATATTGGGAGAAAGTTTCAAGGTAGAGAGTTTGTGACACCCACAAGGTCAATATATTGTTTTTAAATCATTAAATAATATTTGGGTGGTCTTATATAGTGTTTGGGGTATCATTTGAGGGGTTTTGGCCTATTTTTTAGGTCTCATGGTTTGATCACAGTTTTCCCAAACCATGCAACCTATACCTGCAAGTTACAAAAATATTCTAGTAGCATTTGTATGGTTTGTGCATGGTTTACAAAACCGTTCATCCCATTATGGGATTAATAAATTTTAGCCTAAGTATCCAATTTAGGTGATTCCACCTCCCAATTGAAGCCACACCTGTTGAGTATCAACCATAGGTTCCCACCTTCATTATCCACCATTTTGGACCACTTCTTGGGAAATTTCTCACTAAAGGTTAGTGTTTCTTCATCAAATCTTCCCCATCCCTCTTCTCGTCCTTTTCCTCTTTCAGTTATTTTCTATCTCTTTTCTTGGTTCTTTTTTATCTGAACACTAGATGTTAGTGTTGATGTATGGGTTGTGTTTCTTTGGATTCTAGGGTGTGAGGTTGGTCTGTGAGGCTTCAATCTACCTCTCCTTGAAGTTTTATTCCATCCACACATGTTTTAGATAGGTGTTTCCATGTTTTTCTTCCCCAATGATTTCACTTTGATGCTTTGGATTTTAAATAAATTTATAAAATTTCTTCGCACCTCTATGAAAGCCTTTTTTAAATTATTATAGCATTTTGGAATTGATTTGGTTTGTTAAAAATTGGTTTTAAAGGAGTTTTGTGTAAATTTACTAGGTTTATGGTACCTAAGAAGATTTTTTGAATTGAATTTGTTATTTTAAGGAGGAATTTTGTAGTTTATGAAATTTATAGCCATTATTATTGTAGTAATGGAATTGTTTATTAGTGAATTTAGTTTTATGTGTATGATTTGGTTATATAATGGTTTGATTATTGCGTCAAAACACATTGGAAGGGTTTAATGGATCTAATGATATTTTTTGTGTTCTATTGATGATGTAAATGGTTGGTTTTGGTTTTTAATAAATTCATATTTTTCTGGGAATGGTTTTGAAATGTCTCCTTGGTGGATTGATGTGCCATTGGATGTTGGTAAGTCCATGTGTTAACTAGGTGCACACATGGATGTGTCCTCAAATGATGATGGAACCTTTAAAATGGTGTTTGTATAAAAACCTTGGTTTCATAAAATAGTTCTTTGGATTATAAAGGATGGGGTTTCCCTTGTGAGTTTTCAAAGGAATGGTTTAAATTTAAATCCTTGAGCGTATGCCTATTTGTATTTTGGAGTATGTTTTGTTGAATGTGTGGCTTAAGGGGTTGTTTGGTTATTTCATAAAATTGTGCACTATTCTAATGTTATAAAATAATTTTATGTCTATGATTTGAAAATAGGGTTCCTTAAGTCCTGTTTGAAACTTTCAACTCAAAGGGGATAATTGTATGAAATTTTAGAATGTTTTCTGGTTTGGAAAATGCATGTGCCCGATTGGCAACCCAAAATGTTTTACCAAAGTGATTTGAAATTTTATATGGATTAACGGCCTAGTTGGAACCTTGATGATATGAAATGTATGTACACATATATGGGGAACCTTTATAGGAGGTATTTCCCTTATGGGTTATCATATATTGGTGTCTTTTTTTGGCGTAGGCAGGTGCAGTGGTGACAGCTAGGCTGAGTCAGATGTGCATTGGCCTCCTACTTACATAGTATTGTTATTACAACCATGGGTTCCTGAGTGTCTTTTATATGATTGAGTGATTGTATCTTACCATCCTTGATTATATGGGTTGATACCCACTGGTAGATATAGTGGCCAGATGGGGAGTGCAATTAGTATTTTGTGAGGGTGATCAATTGGTTATAGACTATGGGGAATCACCATACGCTGACAGGTGGTTTCGAATCGAGTACTTATAGGGGTTGTCTAATGATTCTTAGGATCACCCATGGTTCTTATTTATATTTCTTGTTTTATTTATACTGCACTAGTTCTATACCTGAATTTTTTCTCGGTTTCCTTTTTGCACTGTCATAGTCTTCCTTGCTTTGGAATTTGATTATAAAAATGGATTTCAGTTTTGGAAGTGAAATGTGATGAGTGTTGTTTTATAAAACATGGAAAAAAATATCTTTGTAATTGTATTTTAAACTAGTGTAATTGGTCTAATTTTTGTTAGGAGACACTTGGATTCAGTGGTTATATTTTTGAATCCCTACTGAGTTTTTTTTGCTCACACCTATCCTTTATCATTACAGTTGTAGGTGCAGCTTTGTTTAGGTCTTTTCGGATCAGGTGCTCATTGTGGAGCAGGGTTGGTCTTATGGTTGGAGGTGACCTATGGGTCACACAGAGATCATGATATCGGGGTATTGTTTTCATTTTTTATTCTTTTTAGTTGCACTTTGTTTCTAGATCTATGGTTTATTTATTTGAGACTCAGCTATCTAGTTTTGCTGTGTTTTTATTTTTTTATGTTTATATTGATCCTAGTTTTGTTTGGGATTAAATTATTCCCAAGTGTATGTTTTGATGCCTAAAACTTGTTTACATCTTGGGAGGATTGAGAATTCCCTTCGGGCCATGTCTCGGACCAGGTCGGGTGTCAGGTTGGATGGCATCCCAGCCTAGTTCATGACATCAAACTTGTTAATCCAAACCTTAATTTCTTCCAACACCATTAATTTTGAACAAAAACTTTCATTAAATGAAAAGGTATAAAAGTAAATAAACCCACCATAAATTTACTATATATCTATGATACTGATATGTAGTTCCCTAAAAATGGGTGAAGACTCGTAAGAATGGGAGAATACACTTGACAGGTGTGGGAGGGGGGGTGGGTGAATCAAGTGTTTCCAAATGTTATACAAAATCAATAATCCCTTTACAAAATATTACACACTTTTGTTTTGAACCTTTATTACTAGTTATGATATATGGATATATTTAGAATTTACTTAGGATACAATGACCACATACAATGTCAGTGAAAAAATAAAGTAGAGTATATGGTATTTTTAAAAGGGTTTTACCCTTTGAAAAATTATACTCTTTTCTATGATTGGGATGTATGATAATAGATTATACACTAATAAGTTTTTCACCATTTATTAGTGGGATGGTTGGTAACATGCTCTACTATTAAAACTATATTATATTGGTGTGTGTATTCACTATATTACACAAGTTAATAATAACTACATACCATGAGTTATTATACTCATACTATCTACCAAATTTTCTCAATGAATTACACTATTGAAGTAGATAAATAGGTTCACATAGGATTTCATAACATCTACAAAATCTGATCTCTTTCCTCACTATAATTGAGTCTTCAACTACTCGAGGGTCTTCAGAAATAATTTCATACAACTTAATCTCAACTTTTATATTTTCTACCAGTTCTTCTATAAAAACTTCTCACTAGGATTATCTCAACTCAAACATTAAGGTATTAGATAACCACAAAATATTCAGTATCACTCACTACACATTGAAAATTCATAGTCTCTTCTTTTTTCCTTTATCTCACTACTTCTATTATATTTTGTATCTCTAGAACTACTATAATAACTATATTATCCTTATTCACCCTTATTCTTCTTCTTCGATACTATAATAGTTCTTCACTTTATATTTGGATAAAATTATTCTCTTCTTCAATAGATACATATTTATATCTTGTTAATCTCTATATAATTATCCACTTATTCTCTTGAGTGTAATATTTTGATAGAAAAAACCATATTTTATCAAGAGGATTGCACACCACTTTTTCATGCAATGCCCCAAACTTTATTTTGGGTACTCTAAAATTTTCCTAAATGGAAATATCTTAGAGATATAATTCAAGGTAAAAAATTAGCTATCCATCCCATGATTTCTATACAAATTTTCTCAACTGTTATCTCCAGTAAAATTTCAAGAGTACCCTTATTTTATTCTCTTATCATTTTTCTTTTTTATATCAAATAAATATATATTCCAAGTATTCTAGAAGGCTCAGTTATTTTATTCTTCATAAAAATATACCATTTAAATAAAAATATAAAACATTTTTCAAATTTATATAAAAAAATACAGTAGTATCTTATGGTATGTACTGAATCATTTATGGTGCGATTCCTCCAATAAAACTAGAACACACCCAAGATTGAGTTTTTAAAAACCATTTAGAAACTTAGAATATATTCATCTCATTCATCTAGAATCAAAACACAATTTTTATATTTAAACAATGAATAATAGAAATTTAAACTTCTCATTTAAATTTATAGATTTAATTAATCTAAAATTTCTTCATTTCTTGGAAATTTAATTTCCCAGAAGTTTATCTCAGCTTTAATATCATTTCACTCAAACATAAAGATAAAATTATCAATAAAAGTTTTGGATCAAAAATCATTTTGTGAAATTTTAATCATTTAAGATAAAATCAGAAATTAACTGACATAGATATATATTTTTATCACTAATGTTCATTTCTAAATTTTCTCATTTGGAAATCCTAATTAATTGAACAATGATATTCTATATTTTTGGATAAAAAATCTTCTTCAACTCAAGACTGAATCAGGGATAAATATAAAATCATGTTTTTTAAAACTTAAATGAATTCTTTAGTATCAATCCATTTTATTTTTTTACTTTAGAATTTATTATTCTAGAAAACATATATTTTTAGTATGCAGTATTCTAGAATTTTCTTAAGTTTTGATCCATACAAATCACAAGGATCATGCTTATGTAGATGAAATAATTCTTATGTTGATATGAATTATCCTTATAAGTAACCACATCCTTACAAAGATCATTAATCATTCTAACATAAGTGAGAATAATTCTTACATAGTGTCCAATGATGGTTACACACTTAAGGATGATATTTATAACCTATTTGATCATCTCTACACAATAAAAAATTATCTTTTAAAATTATAAGCAATCATATTTATGAAACTATGAATTTTTCATTTCTCAATTAGATTTATTAGAAGATACCATCACACATCATAAATACCTTTTTTTTGACATGGATGATCCTTATGAAGTTGTCTTATGATCCATACATTCTTTAGGACTTATACATTTTTAGACTAAATTTCAAAAATCTAGATTTATTCAAGTTATATTAGATTCAATTCAAATAATCTTAGAGAATATTATAAACATTTAAAATCATCCTCAAATATCTCAAAAAACTTTGGGAACATTTAAATCCATCTTATACTTCTTGAACACCATTACCAAAGTATTTTAGTATACTAAATACTGAAGTTAGAGTATTTTATATAATTCACTATCTTTTAAATTCTATATTTAATCTAAGATTTACAAACCTTCATCCATGTGTGTTACATTTATAATTTTATCAGTATTAATTCTTTGTAATCCATGAATGGTTTATCACAACTTTAATTTTGGTATTATTCTTTTAATCCTAGTTCTTCAATTCCCCCACCTAATAGATTCATCAATTTCATTTGTCAAATGTTATAGATAATAATCAAAGAATCATCACTTTTATTTTCAATTGGGATAAAATTAATAATAATCTAAATCATAATATTTTCCCACTTGAATCTTTCCAAGTAGTAATTCAAGGGTAGTAACTCTTCATCCTTAATTAACCAAGTATGTGGGAAATATATTTAGGTTCTTTGATTGGGTATATACCCAACTTTTAATGGCATGTGCCTTCCCTTACCATTACATTTTTGGTTTTGTGTGTTGGAGTTATTTTATTAGAGTTTTGAGGAGGTTCCATGGTGGTTAGAGATATATCAGAGCTATAGTGGAAAATTCACATTGTGAAAGTAGCACATAATGTGAATTTGTGGTTCATGACTTATGTAGTCAGCCATTTTTACAACTTGTATGTAGTTGAGGAGAAAAATGTGAAATAGATTCACATAATGAAATTAATTCACTATGTTTTCTTAAATAAAGGATGAGGTGACATGAATTTTGGTGAAATTTTGAATTTTTGGGAAACCAGAGGATTTCACATCGTGAATGGAATACATGATGTAAAACTAGATGGATACATGTTATTTTATAATCCTTTTAGTATATTCTTTTAATTCAGACACAACTCTTCCTCCCTCATTCGAGACCAACCTTAGCTAACTTGAGGAGATATTCTATCACTCTTCTCACATATTTCAAACCGTTGGTTCTGGTGGTTGTTTGTTGGTGATCCATGGTGAGTTTTTCTCCTTTCCCCAAGGTTTTATTTCATTATTTTCTATAAGATTTATTATAGTTATGTTTATTTGGTTTTGGTTTTGAGTTGGGATATGTTTTTGATAACCCTTAATATAGTGTAGGTTTATTTGTGGGTTTTCAGGCAGTTATGGTTTCTAGGTGTTACTTTTTTTCCTTATGGTGTCGAGCGAGTTAAAAAAGATTTTTTGAGGTATGGAATAACTCATTTATCACTTTTTCGTATCATGAGTGACTTTTTAATCTTTTTTTATATATGGGGAATGGTTTGCGTTGGCCTAATAAAAATAAATTAACCAATTAATTGAAATTTAAGGGAAAGGGGAATGATTCACGTGATTTTATATATTTGATATTATTATGATGTTGTGTTTGTATGGGATAAATGCCCCACTAAAAATCATGGTTTTTGGGAGAGTTTTCTTGTGCTATAGTTTTTTTGATATGGAAACCCTATTTAATGTTATTATGATATTATACTAAAATTCAAATTAGATAACCAGTTATATTTTGTTAATAAAATGATTTCCATTGGATTTATGGATTGTGTGATAATGCCCTTAAAATAAAGTGAAATGTGATAAAATAACCTTTTTTAAATATGTAAAATGATCTTTTATGTGTGGTTGTGATATGGGGCGGTGATGTGTTGTTATAATGTAGTGTATGGTGATGTGTAATTATTTAGATGTGCTTTTTGGGCAATGAGATGATAGTTTGTTTAGCCATGCTTTTGGGGTGGTGAGTTGGTGGTTTGTTTGGATGTTCTTTTTGGGGGTAGTGAGATGATGGTTTTTTGGCAATGGTTTTGGTGTGGTTAGGTGATGGTTCATTTGGCCATGCTTTTGGGGTGGTGAGGTGATGGTTTGTTTGACGATGCTTTTGGGGTGGTGAGGCAATGCTTTATTTGGCTGTGATTTTGGGGTGATGAGGTGGTGGTTTATTTGGCCAAGCTTTTGGGGTGGAAAGGTGATATTTTGTTTGGATGTGATTTTGTGGTGATGAGGCGATGGTTTATTTGGATATGATTTTGGGACAGTGAGGGGATGGTTCTACAGGGGTAATTATCTTCTTGTGATGTGTGGTTGCATTGTTCTAGATGCTCAGGTAGTGATGGAATAATTTTTTAATGATGATTGAAATGGATGGGGTTTGGTCTGGTTGATGAAATGAAACTGAATAATGAACAAATAAATGATGGGGTGTGTGGTTAAATTTGGTTTTTGGAAAATAATCAAATGAATAGGATGGATAAAGGAACTGGTTAGTGGTGTGAGGTGTGTCTTGTGGTTTTTGTGGTGTTATACATTTAGAGGTGACAATGAAAGTGGGAATGTTATGAGTTGGGTAATGTTTTTTAAGCCCATAGGTTGTTCATGTGTATGGATATATGTATATACTTGTATAATCCTTATGATCTCTATAAAGACCTTATAAAAAATCGACTTGAGTTACCCTCAAACCTGGCACCTGACCTGTTTCGTCACATACTCAAAGAAAGTTCTTGATCCCCACGGGCTGTCAACAAGCACCCGACCATCAAATAATAAACCGAAGCGAATGATCTTCCCAACCTGAACAAACACATGACATATATATACACATAGCAGGAAGTAATAATGGAAATCTAATAAATATATTCCATAATTTTAAGAAGATAGTGGAAACAAAACAAATGAAAAAGTATCCAAAATCTCCAAAAGACAAGTCCAATTGCAAAGGACCAAAACCAAACAACAACTCCATGTGATAGCATGGATAAAATCCCACTATCTCACCACTATCTACCCAACTCAGTTGACTAAAACCTCTCTACCTCACTACAATTCATTTCATTTCCCTACATTGGAAGACATACAAAGGTCTACACACCATTGAATGGGTGCACAACATGTGAGCTAATAGGCTCAATAGGATCCCACATAGGTGTTCCACAACAAGTCTCTATATAACAATTTTTGTATACTTATTTCAAATAAAACGTGGCATGATAAGTAGTAAAGAAGTTTTATAAAAAACATGGTAAACATTTTCCTTTTTCACAGTTCTAAAACAAAATCATGTATATCAATTTCGAAGCACATTTTCCTTATCATCTTTCAATATCATAAACATGCATATCAAGGATAAAAAACAAATCCATTCAAAAAAAAAAATAGAAGCACAAGTATCAACACCAAGGAATAAAATATATGAGGCTAGCAGACTACTCATACCATAATCAATAAAGTACATAATCTGGTTCATAGAACATAGTCCTAGGAAGAAGAGGAATACCTTATTAGTAAACCCCCTAACAATATCAATATCAGTCCCATAGAACAAAAAGATAAGGAAATAGAGGAAAGAACCAAGATAAAACCTCCCGATAATCACAAAAAATGGACGATGACCTCGAGCTAAACCTTTAACCTAAGTACCCAAGTTAACCCATGTGATATTTTTCACAATTCATTCTAATGATTTGAAAACCATTTCAAAACCATGTCACAAATCCATTTCAATTATTCGAAAATACCCATTTTCTTTCCATTTATCAACAACTAGGGAAAAACCATTTATCTTTAAAAAAATATTTTCAATACACACAAAATAGTCTTACCAATTCCATGTATAAATCAGTTTATAAAGTAGGAACAATAAGGTTCATTAACATAGGCTAGATATGGAACCACCAATATCAAAACTCAGGTCGCAGACACCCACAATAGGGTCCACCAACAACAAAAACTCAAAACATCAAAAAAGGCCCTAGAACCCATTCCACACATCTCAAAATTAATTAAATTAAGAAAGAGGGTTAGTGGAGAAGAGGAAACACCATATAACCAAAAAACAAACACCCACTGCACCACAACTAACAATGGTACATCCTCTAAAATGAGATTTCATAATGGATCTGGATGAATACAAGAAGATACACTATTTCAAAACAGAGAATCTGATAATGAAATGAAAGGGTGATACCACGATCAATGGAAACAAAGAAGTAGAAAGGTCACTCACTTGGAGAGATAGACCACAACTGCATCAAAGATCTAAATCTGAATGGATCGATTGGGAATGAACAGAGTCTACCAAAATTTCCAGAGAGGAACCTTTAGTTGAGAGAAAAGGAAAACTAGCAACCAAAATGGGAAATAAAATCTGTATGATGCCCTAAATATTCATACTTGGGAAATTACACATCAATAATTCCATGATGTCCAAATATTCTGAAAAAATCATCGCGTTAACTTTAAATAAGATCATTAATTAACTCAAAACGTGTAAAAACTTATCATGTTGTGTAAACTTTCACAACATGAATACTTCTCATGAAATGCACCCATCAACCATTACACATCATGTAACCTAGTTACATGACATGTAAATATTCTACAACCTATAGAAAATATAAAAACCATCATCTAAAACTCCATTCCAAAAAGGGAACTCAGAGAGAGGGAAAAGCGTACTTGATCAAGGTAATAGGATGTTATAAACTCTCCACTATAAAGACATTACATCCCTGGGAAGTCATGTGGAAGATGTAACCCCTAGAAAAAGATGATTCCACTACTCCCTCATCAATGACTCATGTTATCATGAGAATATAATCTATGTTTCCATGAAACTCTGACCAACATAATTGAATTCCAATGAAGGACTTTCACTTGAGAGTTAAATATCTCATCTAGTTTCACCAAAATAGAAAAATATGTATCTAAATCAATTTGTTCCCAATTCAGAATGTGATAGGGATCAGGATTGTACTTCTTGAGCCAAGATATGTAAAAAAAACCTTGAATACCAGCCCAATGAACCGACAATGCTAATCGATATGCAACCTTCCTGAGCTGCTCAGTGACCTCAAATGGTCCAACATATATCAAAGCTAACTTTCCCTATTTTCTAAGACGATGGTGACCCAACTGAGGAGAAAATTTCAAGAAAAACTAGTCACCAATGGAAAAATCAAAAGGGTGATTCCTTCGATCAACATACAATTTCTGTCAACTCTGGGATGTAAAAAAATATTGATGTACATATAGAATCTTTTCTGATGTCTCTTGAACTAAAATTGGTCCAACTAAAGATACTTCGCTCACCTTATCTCAAAAAGAGGCGATCTTCATGGGAAAACATACAAATCCTTATAGGGATCCATTTTGATTGAAGAATAAAAACTGTTATTGTAAAAAAATCAACCAGTCCCATATGGATATCCCATGATCCACCGAAATCCAAGACACATGCACAAAGTATATCCTTGAGTATCTGAATCACATGATTTGTCTAACCGTTTTTCCATGGATGGTAAGTTGTGCTCAACTTAACATGTGTTCCCATCGTCTCTTAAAGAATCCTCTAGAACCTCAAGGTAAACCTAGGATACCTATCTAAAACAATAGTATAATTAATCGCATGTAACCTCACAATCTTATGCACATAAAGATTACCCAGATCTTCAACCTTAGTGGTATCCTTGATCGAAATAAAATGAGAAGACTTCATCAACTGATCAACAACTACCCAGAGGGAATTCCTCCCTTTGGGAGTCTTTGGTAATCCAATTAAAAAATCCCTAGATACCTCATCCCATTTACAGTCCAAAACCAAAATAGGATAAAGAAAACTAGAGGGTTTTAAGTGATTATAATTTATATTTTGGCAGGTGAAATAGTGGTACACATAATCTACAATGTCACGCTTCTTACTCGGCCACTAGAATCATCTTCTCATGTCATAATACATATTCCTAGTTCCTCGATGAATGTACCACGAAGAGATGTGGAAATAAAAAAGGCTAAAATTCTTATAGATTCTAGGAAAGCAACCCATTTCCCAAAGTGAAGAATACCATATAATGAGAGATACCAACTAGGAATTGTCTCCCCCCCATAAAGGCTTTCTCAAATTTTACTGAACTCATCATCATACTATTAAATATTAAAAATAGACTCAAGGAGAGATTATGATAACTAAACACTAGTAAGAACCATACCTAAAACATCCTCCTGAGAATCCAGGTGAAATTGAGAGAAAATCACCATAAGGTTACACTTATCCTTTGATTCCAGAACATCCAACGATGGTACTTTCCTTCTAGGAGTGTCTACAACAACATTCACCTTCCCAGGGGTGTAGGTGAGATCAAATTAAAATTTATGATGGTATTCTACCCATCATCTCTATTTGAGATTCTATCTTTCTGAAAAAATATAAATCACACTCTTATGATCAGATAAGACTATAAACCTCTCCCAAAAAAGATAATACCACTAACATTTAATTGCATGAATAACTATAACAAGATATAAATCATGAGTTGGGTAATTATTCTCATGCGACCGATACTGATGAGAGCTATAAGCTAAAACATGGTCATCCTTCATAAGATCACATCCCTAACCATGACCATAAGCATCACAAAACACCATGTACCCCTTAACAGGCTCATGTAAGATCAGAATATAAGCAGATGTCAGAAGTCATTTAATTTCATTGAAAGGAGACTAAAAATTAGCATCTCATAAAAAATTCTCCACTTTACTAGTTACAAAAGTAAATGGTGACACCGAATTAGTGAAATTCTTAACAAACCGTTGATAGTATTCAGCAAGACTAAGGAATCTCTATATCTCAAAGAAATTCTGTGGTTAATTCCAAGACCAGAAAACCTTTACATTATTAGGATCAACTAATAGGCCATGTTCAGAAATATTTTCCCCTAATAACTTCACTTCTTGATTATAGAAACTACATTTCAAAATCTTTCCATAAAAATGGCGGCTTTTAATAATTTCCAGAATCAAACTCAGATAGTGCTCATGATCACGTTCAGATTTCTAATAAATCAGAATATCATCCATGAAAACTACCACAAAAGTGTGAAGATTTTGATGGAATATCTAATTCATCAAATCCATAAAAACTAAAGGAGCATTAGTCAGACCAAAAGGTATAACAAGATATTCATAATGACCATACATGATTCTAAAAGTTGTATTCAGCATATCAGACTCTCAAACATTGAGCTTATGATAACCTGACCAAAGATGAATATTTGAAAACCAATTTTCCCCCTTTAATTGATCAAAAAAATCATCCACATGAGGCAAAGGATACCTGTGTTTAACTGTTACCTAGTCCAGCTTCCGATAGTCCACATACAACTGAAGGGAACCATCTTCCTTCTTGGCAAAGAGCATAGGGGATTCCCACGGTGAAACATTAGGGTAAACATAATTTTTTTTTCAACAAGTCATCTAACAGAATCTTGTTCTCTTTCAACTATTCTTGTTCTATACAATAAGAAGGTATTGATATCGGCTGCATACTTGGCACTAGGTCAATCACAAACTCTACCTCTCTCTATGAAGGAATTATAGATAAGTCATATAAGAAAACACATGAAAAATATGAACAGTAATGGGAAGATAAAAAAAAAGAAATTTCATCAGTATCAATCATAACAGTAGATAATAAAATCCTAAACTTGGGGCAGGAAGGTCCTGCATGACCAGAATTTGAGTCCCAATCCCCCTGAAACACATGAGAGCTCCCATCAGCAGCACGAAACGAAACATGCCAATGATAACAATCAACCTCAAATCGACGAGCAACTATCCAATCCATACTGATGATAACTTCAAATAGATGTAGATCAAGAACAAGAAAATCCCAGATCAACTCTGTATTAACTATTTTTAACAAACAAGAAGCACACTGAAACCCCTACTATTTCCTATTACCAAGAGGAACCACTAAATCCATTACAAAGGACATAAGTTTCATTGGAAGTTTAATAATATAAATAAAATGTGTAGAAATAAATGATTGGGAGACACCAACAACAAATAAAAAAATCGATATGAAATATGAAATAAAGATAATATCTCTCACTGTTACTAGACCTGTATTGGCCTCCGCTGTAAACTCATATACTACATGAAATTGCTTCACTCTTGAGGCTTATGGATGGATCCATTTATTACTTATAGCATCTGACTTACTCAAAGTATCCTTTAGAGTCAATGAACCTTGATCATAACAAGGTGTAGTCATATCCTGATAGAAGTGCTGTAAGTGACCAACATGTCCACAACTGTTGGACGTCTTCACAGGAATAAGACACAAAAATATTGTGTGTCAGACCTTTCCACAAGGATATAAATTCAAAGGCACATTAGTAGTTTTATAATATGTTTTGGAGGAGGCACATTACTGAGACCCACTTCCACTACTCCTGTGATAATCCTACCACTTCCTATTCTTCCCATGCACACCATTAAAGTTACCACTGGATGGAAGAGAAGGGGTGGAAAATCCAACCATTCCTGCCATATTCATCTCTTCCATCATAGTTATGTATAACTTCTCCACATAGGTACAAATATTTAATATAAATACATGTGATCTGATATCGTATTGAAAGCCCTGCAAGTACTTTTGAGCCTTCAAATGGTCATTATTTACCACATCCAAAGAAAAATAGGCAAGATTAGCAAATCGGTTGGTGTACTCCAACACCAAACTCTTTCCCTATTGTAAATACATGAAATTGAGAGACTTTTCCAACATCTAGGACACTGTAAGAAACTAATGGAAGAACAGGGTCTTGAAACCCTTCCTGTCTATGTCCATATGTATATCTACCTAGACTATAGAATCCCACCATCACTTACCAGAAAACCTATTAGTAGAAACTGAGATTTAAAACACAACCCAATACTAGAGACGCATATCCCAACATTTCATAGAAACTTGAGTCTCATTAAGACAAGATCTGGATGTGAAATTATCACAACATAACTCTCAAGTCCTGAAAATCCTATCTCCAGTCCAATAGATGTCTCAAGACAAGGACTCTTGGTGGAAGTCCTCCATTGATACCACTTTTTAATGAACTGAACTAGGTTACCCTCAAGTATGGAACCTGACCCATTACTTCACATACCCTAAGGGAATTCTCGATCCCCAAAGGATGACAGAAATAATTTGGTCATTGAACAATAAACCAAAGGGAATTATTTATCCCAACCTGAACAAACACATGACATATATATACAGAGATCAGGAAGGAACATAGGAAATCTAATAAATATATTCTATAACTATAAGAATACAATGAAAAAAAACAACTATAAAAGTATCCAAAATCAATAAGATACAATTCCAACTATAAAGGACCACAACCAAATATCTACTCCATGTGATAGCATGGACGAACTCCCACCATCTCACCACTAGCTCCGCAACTCAACTGACACAAAACCTCACCACCTCACTACGATGTATTTCCTTTCCCTAAATTGTAATACATAAAAAGGTATATGAACCACTAAATGGGTGAAAAGGGTGTGATATAATATGCTCAATAGGATCCCACCTAGGTGTTCTATAACAAGTCTATCTATAAAAATTCTTATATTCTCATTTCAAATATAATATGGCATGATAAGTAGTAAAAGTTTTTTTATAGAAAACATGGTAAACATTTCTTTTTTTCATAGTTATAAAACAAAATATGGTTTATCAATTTCAAATCCCATTTTACATATCATATTTCAAAATCATAAACTTTCATATCAAGGGTAAAAAATAATCCATGTAAAACAAAATAGAAGAATAGGTATCAACACCAAATAATACAACTGGTTAGGATAACAGACTACTCGTACCATAATCAATCATGTTCACAATCCAGTTCCTAGAAAAAAGGCCTAAGAAGGTGAGGAATACCCCATGAGTAAACCCCCTAACAATATCAATATCATTCCCCTAGAACAATGAGACTAGGAAATAGAGGAAAGACCCCTGAGAAAACCTCTTGATTATCACAAACAATTTATAATGGAATCAAGATAAACCTTCAACCTAAGTACCCAGGGTAACCCACGTTATCATTTTTATAATTCATTCAAAATCTTTGAAAACCATTTAAAAACCATTTTACATATCCATTTAAATTCTTTGAAAATACCCCCTTTTATTCTATTTATCAACAACCATGGATTTTTTTTTTAAAAAAATCTTCTCAACACACACAAAATAGTCATTGCAATTACATGTATAAATCAATTTATAAATAATGAACTATAAGGTTCATCAATATAGTCTAGAGACGGAACCACCTACCTCAAAACTCGGGTTGCACATGCCCACAACAGGATCCCCCAATAGAGAAAACTCACGACATAAACCAAGGCCCTAGAACCTAGTCCACAGATCTCAGAATTGATTCAATTGAGAAATATGGTCGATTGAGAAGAGGAAACACCACATAACTCAAGAGAAAACACTCGACTCACCTAAAAAAACAATGAAACAAAATTCATAATGAGATCTCACAAAATATCTTGATGAAAATAAGAATAAACAACATTTCGAACAAACGAATCTGATAACATAATGCAAGGGAGATATCGTGATCAATGGAAATGAAGAAGTAGAAAGGTCACTCACCTTGAGAGACACACCACAACTACAATGAATATAAAATGCCAGACGGATCAATCAAGAAGGAATAGAGTCTCCCAAAATCTTTAGAGAGGAACCTTCAGTTGCGAGAAAAGGAAAAATGGTAGACAAAATGGGTACTCAAATCCTTACGGTGCCCTAAATTTACCTTCTTGTTAAATTACACGATGTTTAACATATTTATACATTGTGAAATATATGATGTCAAAATACATCTAAAAACCCATCGCCTTAGATTAAAATCAAATCTTTAATTAACTCACGTCATGTAAAAACTCATCACATCATATAACCATTCACGACGTGAATCCTTATCACGGTATGCACCCAACAACAATTACACATTATGTAACCTAGTTAAACGGTGTGTAAATATTCTAAAACCTATAGAAAATCTAGAAAACAACATCTAAAAATCCATACTAAAAATGGAACTTGAAGAGAGGGAAAAAATCACATGATCAAGGTAATGGGATGTTACACACCGCACCCGCATCAATCAATATGAATCAACACCCATATTTTCACACAGGGGTGTTTTTCCTAACATCCCGGTGATGATGATAGATGGATGGATACCAAATATTTCCTACTCTCTCTTCTAGGTGAGTAAATATTCACATAACGTGATTTTCGGAGGTCTGTTAGTGCACTAGGTGTTGGTAAAATTTTTTTTGGGTGAGATGTGATATGGAAATGCTATGGGGCAGTGACCCAGGTGTTTTCGGGTGATATGTGACATGCCCATAGTATGGGGAAGCTTATGGTGGGGGCCTTACATGGTAGGAGGAGAGGACAAGGTTGATGCACTTCATGTTCATGACACCCCAATACTCTAGTTATGGTGGTGATGCGGTAGGCCATGTGTCTGCGGGAGAGATGAGATATGACCATGTTGTGGGGTGGTGTATTAGGTGTTTGCAGGAGTGATGTGATGCAACCATGCTTTTTAGGTGATGGTATATGATATTTAGAAGATATAAGAGCTCCAGGATGTTTGAAATTGGGTTGTGAGAGCATGAAATCAGTGGGAAAATTGTTTGGGGTACCATTTATCGATATTATTCTTATTATGTTATTATACTTGTCCTGCATTATTTGGTGAGTGTGACTTGGTGAGGTTAGGATGGATCAAATATCAGATCCTGATTACACCACCATGAGTTCAAACCTAAATGGCGGAGATATTTTTTAAGGGTTAATAGAGGATGTAAAATCATTATTCTTCTTTTAGAATGGAATTATGGCCCTTCAGTCTTGTTAGGAGAATTTTGCTTCAATGAGTCACCATTTAAAATAGTCCATTCATCTAGGTATTCAGAAAATGTGTAAGGAAATGAAAGGCTATTTCTGTTGGTCAAGTATGAAATGTATAAATTATGTTATGAAATATATAGTTTTTCATTTGATAAAGGATGAACATCAATGATTGGATGGTATGATTCAATCTATGCCTAATTCTATATGGAAGTAGGGACAGATCACCAAGGAATTTTTCACTATCCTACTAAGGATTACTTAGAATCATGATTCAATTTGGGTTGTTATGGATCAACTCACCAAGTCGATAGAATTACTCCCAATCAAAGAGTCCAACATGGTAGAGGATTTGAAAAAGTAATATACCCATGAAGTAGTCAAGTTTCATGGATTTCAAGTTTTGATCATCTCTAATAGAGATCATTGATTAACTTATCAATTTTGGAGATCATTTCACTAGGGTATTGAAGCTAAATTTACCATGAGCATGAGACATCATCCTCAAATAGATGGAAAATCATAATGAACAATTCAGATATTGGAATATATTCTTAGATCTTGCATCATGAACTTTGGTGGTTCATGGTAAGATCATTTGTCTTTGGTAGAATTATCCTATAATAAAAACTATCAGTAAATGATGCACATGGACCCATTCAAGGAATTATATATCCATTTTTTTATTCTCTACTATGTTGCGTGGAAATAAGAGAGAATTTGCTGATTAGACCTAGTATAGTCCCTGAGACCACAAATAAGATTCATATGATCTATAATTGTATTTCTATGAATTAGATATGAAAAAACTCATATACATATCATTTTTATTGACCTTTATCTTTTGATGTGAGTGACCATGTATTCTTTAAAGTGTTACTGAGACTTGGACATCAATTCTTGAAAAAACAAGGTATGTTAACCCCATGGTATATTAGACCATTTGATATTCTAAAATGGATTAGAAATGTTACAAATCTGTTATCCTTACCATCGAGATTTAATTATATCCATAATTCATTCCACATCTCTCAACTAAAAAGTATCACCCAGATCCTAATCATATGATCAATTGGGACCATTTTACTCTTGAACTGAATATGATGTTTATCCATGTACCAGTTCATATTGTGGATAAATAAGAGAAGGTTCCATGGGAAAAAAGTATACCTTTAGAATAGATACCATGGAAGTATGTAAATATTCAAGAGTAATAATGAGAATAAGATAAGTTCATGTGAGAGTACTGGGTGAACCTATTACAACTTCCCCAGTATGAAAATACCAATGGTAGAGAGAATGTAATACCCCCTCGTTTGAGGTATTTACACACTTTAGTTCTGATTAAAAGATAGGGAATTTTTATGTTATGAATTGGGATGTTTTTGGATGATTTTTGAAGCATTTTTATAGGTGAACATTTTGATCATAGTTATTAAAAACCATAATAAAGTATCTAGGAAACTGTGTGATGGGTTTGAGGTCATTGAGTATGCACATTTGTTTAGAAAATCCATGTGTCTAACCATGTGACTTATAGTTCTTTGAGACATATCCAATTCACATGGTTAGCACCTAGTTTTTCAAACTGTGTGGCCTAACCATCTGATGAGAAATAAATTGTATATAAATTTTATTTTTAACCCTAAAATTACCCGAAAAGCCTCATTATACCTCTACTAACCTAGTATATTGATTTCTATGGTTCCCTTAGGATATTTTCTATGATATTCAATGTTTGGACTCTGATTTTGATTATTTTTCGAGTGTTTGATCATGGAAATAAAAGGTTAACACCACGTTCTTCCTTTCCATCTTGGATATCATCATTTTTTCTTGAATAGAACCATATATTGGTGTTTTTATACCCAAATAGTTGGAATTAGATGATGTTTAATTTGGTTTTTATTGGGTCTTATTTGAGAAATAAAAATAATGGGTCAAATCTATGGAATCATCTAAGAATTTTTACACTGAACATATCCGAGGTAGGTGAGTTTTCCCTCTTTACACTTTTATTGGAATGTGAAGGCTCTTGATTTTCTTAAATAGATCTATTTTTCTTTAAAATTATTTTAACCTACTAAAAATCTACTCTATTTTTTTCATATTGGTTAGATTTTGAAACTAGTTTGTGTTTGTTTCCCAAAACATGTTTGATAAATCAAAAAATGGGTTTTATTAAAAGAAATATGGTTTTAACACATTTTCTTGTCATAATTGGGATGTGGGTCCAACTAAAAAGGTATATGGTTGTCATGTGTTCATTATTTTCATTGTATGATGACTTTTTAAAATATAATTGGTGCTCGATGTTGATTATAAATTCATAAGGATCATTTCCACCAAGTGATAGGTTAATAGAAGGCATATCACCTCTCATGAGAATAGGGATTTCATTTAACATGAATGGGTTCATATGTGAGTGATAATATGGTTGATTATTCCATGTTTAATGTAAAAAATTATTTTTATTTTTGAAATGGAAAATTATATTCGATTAAACTAATTTTGGTAAACAATTTATTTTCTTTATTGAATATTCTGAAAACTACTTTATTTACTTTCAATATTCACTATGTCTGTTTATATTACTATGAGATAAACTATTTTCGGTGTTAGTTTCATGTGAGAAAAGTATCCTAGTGGTTTCCTATTGGGTATGATTACTCACCCCCCACATATTCACTTTGGTGCATATGTAGATGTTTCTTTTCGTGATACAAGAAAGGGGTATGTTTCATACTTTTCTTGAGGTTATCCTTGTTGTCTCTATCATAGTTAGTGGATATAGGAATTGGAGTAGTATGTGCCTTGGTATATAGTGGTGCCACTTTGGTGCCAATTTTTTTTATTAATTTAGAGTTTTAGTTTTCTTTTTATAATATTTTTTTGTTACTATGATATTGGTCTTTGATTCATTGTTTATTTTTGGTTTTTTCATATTAATTATTGTACAATTTTTTAGATGAATTATTTATATAATGTCTTTAGTTTATTTATTTATGTCTTATGATGTGATGGTTGTATGTGTGTGTAAAACAGATATATCATTCCCCCTAGTGATCTTGTGTTTAAACCCTTGAAATTTATTTCTATCCTTTTGTATTTGAGGAATTTCACATAGGGTCAGTAGTACGTTTGACCCGGTCCAAGCCAATGGGTTGGGTGGGGATGTTACAAATATGATTTACAAGAAAAAAAAACAATTTTTGTAAATTTAAATTACTAATTGAATTATTTAATTTATAATATTTTTATAAATTATAAAATAATGTATTTTATGATATTTATTTAATTTATAAAGTGTTTATAAATTATTAAATTATTAAATTTTTATCATCAATTATTAAGTGTTTTTGAAACCTTCAATAAAAAAATATCCATAACTATAATTTTTAATATTAAATACCATTGAATTTATATGGGATGTTTTATGATTTCTGTATAAAATTTTTATATGGAAATTATAAGGTAATTTATAAAATTTTTATAAATTAAAAAATAAGGAAAAATATAAAGGCATTTATATTTAAAATTATGAATTATTCATGATATTCAATTTGGAATGTTCAAACTGAAAATGAATTATTTGAGAAACATATTTAAGCTATATCATAATGATTATTGATAATTTATATGATCAAGGTTAATAATATTAAATATATAATACTATGAATATTTACATAATATATGAATAGATAAAAATATAATGTTTATATTTTAGTTACCATATATTTAAATAAAATGCCATATAAAGGTTAATATGAAAGAGTTGATATTATAAATAAATATAAAGTTTTTATATTTATTTAATCCCGAAATTTATATAATTCATGTTTATATCATCATGTATTTATAGTTTATTTATGAATCATTCCGAAATGTTTATATCATGTCTAAATATTTTAATTTTTAATTTATTTATTTTATGCTATACTTTATTCATAAATAATAATTGTTTATATTATTAATTGTGATGTATGATTTAGTTTAAAAGGTGCATAAAATTATTTTTTAAATTAACATATATGCATTTAAGGATTTGTATGCTAGATAAGATATTTGATTTAGTTTTCTTCAACTTTAACCCTGAATTGTTCATGAGTTATGTAAAGAGTTACAAATCATTATTATTTGAACATTTTGATTTGGTTGTAGGAATAAGAATCCAAAACTAAATTATTATAACTATGAATAAATATATGGAATAACATGAGATTAGATAACGAGATTAAATCACTTTAAAAATACTAAGCTTCATATTCTATTTCAAGAAAACACTTTTCAAGAACCTTATTATCCAACATGGTACGTTTGGATTATATTTTATAAATAAATTAAGTAATGGGTGGACCTAATAGGATTATATTCCCATTTTTGGAATTTTCATTAGGTTACACTTTGCTAGGAAACCTTAATAGGATTAGGATACCATATGAATAAAGTTGAGTTTATCTATATGATATATTGGGTAAGGAGTTGTTCACTTAACTATACAATGTTCATATCTGATATGAATTACATCATTGAATAACTATACATATAAGTGATGAAAGAAATATTAAATCAAAAAAATCTTAGTCAAATGATGATCTTGGACTACTAATTAGTATGATGTATAATTTAAATGGGGAAATATTTTAGTGGGGTAATATTTACCAAAATTATTTATTAAATGAATGTAAAACATGATACTCATTTTATTATAGATTCTATTAGAAATAAATGGATTAATTATTTTCAAACATGATTATGAGATCAATTTTAGGAAAATAAAAACTTAATAGAATCAACTTTCCTAGATTGGCATTAAAAACTTATGAATTTTTATTAAACAAGAGTAAATATTATATGTGTTTGAGTAAAATAAATCTTAAAAACTATAATATTGAAGTTGTTAAACAAATTAATATGGATTATTTCAAGAATTATAGAAGTATTCACTTAAGGTTTTAAATGTATTAGATGTAAAATGACTAAAGTAATAGTAGTATCCACTCATATACTCAATATGATTGAGTATGTTAATTAATTAGATAGATTATAGGTTTATTTAAGGATTATTATAACAATATAAATGATCACAATAAATGTTTACCTGATTTACTAAAAGAGTTAAGGACAAACGAGCATGACAAGGTATGTATTGACTCCTGTACTGTATTGAAATTATAAAATCGTAAAGTTTTGTGCTAGAAGAAAATATTTGATAGTCCAATAGTTATCCATGGTAATTAAAAACCTAAAATAAGTTCCGAGAGGTATGAGTAATGATTATATATAATATGTAATTTTCCTTTACACTTAAATGGGTTTAAGAGACTCTATAGAGAGATAATGTCAGGTATTGGTTTTATAGAATCAATTCTTTGATTTTTAAGGGTATATGATACCAAATTTATATTTTATGAATGTTGTAAGTATACATGAGTCGCAAATCATGGAAAAAATTGAAGAATCTTGTAATTTTCATTCAAGTGATAAAGAAAAGGGTTATTGAATCATGTATTTAAATGAAAATGAATATATACTATGCTCATATTGATCTAAGTAAAGGATGTATATAGTTATATAAATTCTATTATACAATACGAGAAGCTATTTATTAATAAATATTTGTTATGAGTAATATGAGATGAAGGTTATGCACATGGTTATGATTTCATTCAATTATATAACATGTTTTTAAAATACGATAAGGATAAAATAAGTTTTATCTAAGATAAAAGTGTTTATCCAGATAATTGTTAAAAGATAAGGGATGTGATCTCACCATCCATTAGTGGAATTCTTAATTTTTTTTCAATAATAACACTTTAAAATTATAATATACCATATATGATTTAAATAAATATTTTATTTGTTAAACATTCACACTAAGAGGAAATAAATCTATTTTCAGAACACAAATGAATTTGTGTATATTATCATGAAATTATAGAGAAGAATATAGTTTCTAAGAGGATAGTGGGAGAATTATTAGAATTAGTTAATTTCAAGTACAATAAATAAAAGATTATACTAGTCAAAATAGAAAGTGAATGTAAATTTATATCCTATAGAATATTTGGATTTATAGGAAAAGAAAAATATAAAGTATTACATTTTGTTACCAAAATGATCTCAAAGAAAAAAGTTTGATGTAAAATTTCTAAGAATGATGATGATGATAGAATTAATAAGAGTTCCAAGTAGACATCCTAATTGATTAAAATCACAACATTTGATGTTATAAAGTAATGGAGTTTAAATACTATGATCAAAGAGTTAAAAATTAGAAATATGATTATAAATTCTCATTGTTATGCAAATAATATTACTTCATAATTGTTCCTTGCTAAAATAGTTCAATGGGAGCCTTTATCTGATGGTCACCTAGAGAATTGTCAGAAATATATGGAGATGTAATGAGTTTTAGGAAAACCTAAAACTCACATCAAACAAAAGGCCTCTCTAGTGGTATCTGATATGTGATACGAATAGATGAGTTATTAGTTATGATTTTATTATTATTATTAAAAGTATATAAGAATGTTAAATATATCATGTTATACAAAAGGTTGTCTCCACTTTATCATTCTTTTGTGTTGGATTTATAAATCACATAAAGTGAAATAATAATTAAAATATAAAATTATCACTTTGAGTTATACCTAAACGATGTTTCTCATGGAATATTAAAAGTTGTGATGAAATATTAATGTTTAAATGAGTAATATTTCATATAAATATATGAGATATGTTTATATGTCACAAAAAGAGTTTTGTGTGTTGAATGATCCACCATGTATACCACATGGAGTGTCTTATACTATGTATTTGGTATATTATGGGTGTATGTTTCATATTTAATCCCCATACCTGATGTTGGAAATATACCTAGCATAAAAACCTTCATATTATGATACATTTGTTGTGAAATAATTAAGGCTTAGCTAATCAGGATTTATTGGGAACGTTGTTGATCATGTCATTAGTTAAGGATTAACAAAGATGGTATTGTCCTTTTATATGAAGAGTATGACATATGGGTACTTGATTGAGATAGATTGAAGAAGTTTATAGTCGTACATAGATACAATAAATGAAATGTGATTATTTATTTTGGGAGATGTGCGTGTGATGTGATTATATACATAGATGAATAACATGTGATGTATTCATCAACCTCATCAATCTATACTTAGAGAATCAAGAATTTATGAGTAGTTATATGGGATTGAATATTTCATGACCTATGGTTACTCAATGTCTTGGAAAAAGGGATTATATGATTATTCATAATTATATATGATATATCCAAAATGGACACAAGTATATAGATACTTATTTTTGATGAGG
The DNA here is from genome assembly GCA_963277665.1 of Viscum album. Taxonomy (NCBI): domain Eukaryota; kingdom Viridiplantae; phylum Streptophyta; class Magnoliopsida; order Santalales; family Viscaceae; genus Viscum; species Viscum album. The sequence goes on along the minus strand of OY728153.1, from coordinate 874,376,033 downwards.
ATTAAGCCATATCCATTTGTAGCTTGAGTAACACTGATTATTATATCAAGGGATCTCTTTTCTTAAATTTATGGATTTGGGAATTGACATTTGTTTTTAACAATGTGAAGGTATATGGTATCACATATTGTGGTTGACTGAATGGGGATTGAGTTTTATAAAACTGATAGAGTTGATTTAAAAATGTTTTAGATTTTATCTTAAAGGATTTTTGGATAAATATTCACAAGGTATTTCATATGATGTGATACATGGTTATTTTAGTGATAGATTTTAAAAAGTGTTTTGGAATATATCTATATAGAGTTTTTTATATAATTTCACATGATATTGAATATGATACAATATTATGTGAAATGACACAAAGCCTATGAGGTTTTAGTGAAAGTGACATATTGATGGAAATATTCCCTAATTCCATGAATGCATATGATGTATAAATGGCTAGTATCATATTATATTATATAGATGTGTCACAAGTTATGAAATATATAAACCAAAGTCATGTCATATGATTTTGTTTAGGTATACCATAAGGGGAGATATATGATACCTCTCCACTGTTGTTGAAATACAAAGAATAGATTTCACATACAAATAAGGTTTGAAGAAAATTCATAAAAGTTAATATTTTAGTGAATAAACCCATCCATTATAAAATAAAAACATATATTCATAAAGGACTCCTTCATAGATGTGTGACTTAGTTCATGGATAACCATCAATTTTAGGATGTGAAACTGTGATTCTCCATGTTACCTTAAGAATATTTGTGGTATAACATTGTTTATGTTGCATTGATGAGATTTGTTTATGTTCACAAAACTTTTAGTGACCATGAAAACTTGGTGTGACTATATGGAAGTTAAATATAATATAGTTAATTTATAAAGCCTTGATGATGATCTCTTATGACTATATAACCCAGTTACAGCCCAAAAATTGTTCATTGAGTTAAGGTATAAATACCTCATAAACACAAAACAATTTTTTGGGTTTTAAAATATTAGAAAAAATAGTTAAAATAACTACCTATAAATACATAACATTCAATTCAAGAAAGGGTAATTCAATATACACTTTTTGGATGAATTGTTTTTAGGGAATATTTTTTTGTACAAGGTTTTAAAAAAACATAGGTATCTTTGAAATCTAAGTCATAGATGGTTAAAAATGAGCATTGTGAAGGAATTTTATGATGATTCCCCAAACATATAAAAAATTCATTTAGAATCCATTATAAAACCCTTCATGATGTGATCCTATGATGATTCTTCACAAAGGGTTGCTCATGATACTCCCTCATGAATTGCGGACTTAAATTCCATGATTTTATTAAACCAACTGAAATTGCATTAATCCTTGATTTTTTTGTGAGGAAATGGATTCCAAAAGTATATATAAGCCTCTTCTAGATAGTCCATGACCCTGAAAAATTTTCCATATAGTGGGTAATTTTATGAAGGAACCCTTCTATTGGTAACATCACACATTTCATATCACTTTTCCCCAGGTCATCTAGTTGGGTTTCATATACCCAAATGACCTTATTATCCACCTTTCAATAAGGTAAAATCCCTAAAAATTCCATTCCATTAAGTACTTCTAAAAATCCATTAGACTAATATTCTCAGGTTAGCACATATTCCTGTGTACTCCCCTTTGATCATGTATTCCTTTGAGAACCAAAATTAAATAGTATGTGAGGGATTTCCACATGTTGTTCTCCCTATATAGTAGGATCCTCAAGGACATAAAGATCATACATTCCATTTATAACAAGGGTACCTATCATTTTCTAATTTATATTATCTCTATTGAATCATGATTCTTATCCTAGATACCCATAAACTAGTTCCCATGACCTGTATGAAATTAGTTAGACTTCTTTGGTCCACTCAATGAGCTAGAGATATGAAATGCCTCCAACTATATCTAATACCCAATAATATCCTCATTTATTACCCAATTACTTATCCAATTAATGAGCCAAGTACCTATATATGGGCCTCTGATTCAGTGTAATCCCCAACCCATCCTCAATGGTTCATATTCCCAATGTTTCCAATTTTCCTTCTTTACTTAGTTACTAACAGAAAAGAAGAAAGCAACCATATATAAGATTTCTAATAGATTTAGTCCACATCCATACCCTATCCTATATAGTTACCAATATATAAGAAGAACCAAAAAAGGGTTTCTCATGTGTAATACCAACACCTACCATTTCTAGGAAACTTTTACCAAGTATTCCTAGTTGTATGAATTTAAAATGCATTACATAAAGTCCTTATTAAATGACATTAAACTGTATAGACCAATCCTATCATATGACCTTAAACTATGAAACTAAAATTACATGGGTTTTTATTCTTATTAACCAGGATACATAGGACACCTCTTTGTGGTTTAATCACGATTCCCTTGAATATATACCTTACCGAATGACATTAAACTTCATGGATTAGTCCTGTCACATGACCTTAAAATTTAAAACTCAAATAATGTGGGTTTTGATTCATGTTAATCATGATATGTAGGATTACTCATTGAGGTTAAATCCTGATTCCCTTTAATATATTCCATTCTACATGACATTAAACTTATTGTAATAGTTCTTGGACGTACATCTATAGAAGTAATTTCACTTTATCATAGAATAATGTCCTTATATATGAAACTATAATTGTCTTTGTCACATGATATTAAAAGGTACAAGATGATCTTTTAATAGGAACTAAAATACACAGGTTATATTTCCCTTCACATGGTTACAAAGGAAGCCCTTATCATGGGCCTAACCCAACTCCACAACACTTACCAACTCCTTGTATGGAATTAAATTACATTAAACTCAACTATGTGGCTTTAAACCATAGTAGAAAAATAATAATATAAAGTAAATTTGATCCATATAGATGTTCATATCAATACATGTCGATGACTGATCACTTTCCAGGAGGTAAGTAGTCCCACACCGGAATTTGGGAAGGATTCATGAATGTATTAAATCTTTAAGATGGTACCATAGTAAGAAATAATTACCCCTAAAGGGGTGAGGTGATCCTGACCTCCCATCCTCTCAACCAATTAACAAATAAAAGTGAAGATGGTAATGTACCAATGAACACTTGTCCCTATAAATTAATTCCCCACTGAATCAAAATTCATGGGCATTGTAGTGCCTTAGAAACAGAATGATAAACCTAATGTGAATCCTCTACCAATGAAAGTGATCATTCAACCATACAATATTATTTATGATTCCATATCAATGGGTTTCTTGTTTATGTTTTTATAATTTAAGAAACCTCTTAGGACCAAGCTCATGGGATAGAATAGCCACTAGTGTAAGACACCTTAAGCTATCTACTATCACTAAAAAATTCCTCAAAACATATTACTCGACTGTAGGGAAGGCTATGTCTCTACATCACAAAAGGATGTTGTTTCCAACCCAATGAATCCAATGTTTGCTGGTGAATGCTTTGGTCTGAGAGTACTAACTCAATGGATTCATCCTAAAAACAGAGGTTTACCATGAAATTCTTTAAGATCTAAAGTCCTAGTTATCTTATCAATATTAGGTTGTGGATAAGCACATGAACCATAATTCCAAATTAAAACACTCTGAGAGTTTATCTACAGAGTGTGACAATACTTACCTCTATTATCTTAGGGAGGTTAAGGATGACATCAATAGTATCTTCACAATTACTCAAGAGATACCCAAGATGGATCTTACTAGACACTATTTTTACTAGGACCACGTGACCCCAACTATTTAGGAATGTACTAATGAGGCCACCTAGGAGATCCCAACACTGATGGTATAGACTAGAGAACCTAAGAGGAGATTTTATTGGGGGAGATTGAAAAGTAAATCTCAGAAGAAGGATTATATTCATATTACCACTCATGAATCCCATTATCATATCTTGGTCTTAACTAAAGAGAAAACTCATATTTTTTCTCACACCCACTAATCCTATTGACATATCCCAAAAATCAACTACATATCTTGAAGAAAAATATAGGGTAGACTCATATACCCATCTACACCAACAAATATTGCCATGATATCTTGGAAATGAAATTATAGAAGGACCATATTCATGGTAATATTTAAAAATCACACTAAAATTTATTATGGTGACTGAGGAGTAGAAAAATATCCATACACCCTTGCAAGAAGTTATTGGAATATTCCAATGATAGTTCAAGAACATTTTATTTCCCTATTATTGTCAACAATTAGATAGTTCATTGAAATAGTATAAAATTATCTTGGGATTAAGATCATATCCATTTTATCACCTAGAAATTTCATCATTATATTCATTTGATAACATAGGATTTATCAAGGTGATATCCTATTCATGAAGGTTGCTTCCCACACCACATGACACTACTTATGATTAAGGCTCTTGCCCCGGTCACTTGGTCGAGAACCTATATAAGGAGGATCACTAAGGGTAAGTTTTAATCCCAGAGCATGTTCATATCCTTTTTACTATTGATATTCTTAAGGATCCTCAATATATTTAGATATAATACTAGAAATACTCTATATCTTAATTAATAAGATATGGAATCCATGACCATGGAGGTCCTCCCCATGGTACCGTATTTAGTATCTTTGAAGGTTATACCTCAAGTAACCACTATAAAGTTCCTCCTCATGGTGATCTAAATATTAGTAATGAAGGTTCTACTCATGAAACCTATTATGGAGGTCCTCCTCATAGTATGGAGATAAACTGGTAAGGATGTCCCCCTTGGAAACTTATCAATAATTAGAATCCATAGAATCCCTCCCTATGATTACCAAGATAAGAACTATAAATGTCCTTACCGGGGTATAGATTGAAAAGGTCCTCCTCATGATGAAGAAAATAGTAGAGAAAAAGTTCCTTCCCATAAAAACCAATTAAAAATCAACTATGATGGTTTACCCCATTATATAGATTATTATGGACCTCCTCAATTTGAAATATCTTCTCAGTATGAAGGTCATCACCAAACTAAAGCTACTTAGATATTTCCCTTATACCAATAGGTACTTGAGAAATTAAATCCATCTACATCACCCACCATATCACCAGTTGATGATATATCATCCAAATTAAAAGAAAGTACGAGGATATGGTCATTATCCATGACCTCCCTTGACCATGTATCCTTTGATGAAACTAAGGAAGTTCCAAGTAACCCTACTTTTATTGATATGTTAGTAGATTCATGTATGTTATGGTCGGATTAGGTCATGTAATGCCTCACCAAAGAAGAGGGTAACTCTATGGTCATGTGGAGATAATTAGCTAAAGAAAAAATATCAATCATATACTAGACTATGGTCACCCTATAATATAACATTATCTATACACTGAAGTAGAAAGGCATACCCTATTTTCTTCATAACTTGTGACTAACTATCCACCATCTCAGGGGTAAATACCCAAATTATAGGGAGTACATGTAACACCCCGACCCCAGTTACCCAGATTCGGTGCATTATTACATAAAATTGACATGATCACAAGAAAGATAAAATCTCAAAATACCGATTGGTTTAGTATCCTTGGAAACACTAGATATATTCATAAGGTTTTAAATTACACCATGAAGTGAAAAACTACTACAACAACATATTGTCTCCATAATCCACACTATTATCCCTTCATAATATCCCTACAGGTCATTCATAATTTACTTCTTCACTTCCTGGGAAAAATAAAACATAGAAAAGGGGTGAGCTCAAATGCCCAGTAAGGATAACAATATAGCGGAAACTTTCATAAATAAGAATAAACATTTAAGGCAATGTATAACTAAAACAATAGCCTTTTAAACTTGAACTTCAACATAGTATGGGAAAAATAAAATTAAATAATGACATTTACTTATTCACATGGATATTCTACTAATCGAATAATCACATGCAATATCAATAACCACTTTCATAATGATGGAATGCATAATGCCAGACTATCATAACCACATAGCCAAGGCCTCGTGCCAAGACTACAAATAAGATTTTGTCAAGGCCTTGTGCCAAGACACTAGTTTGTCTCATGATACCTACCGATGCATCGAGGAGATATAGCGGGCTCCACCCTTCACATATTAAGTCCAATGCATTCCCATATGAAAAGGTTTAAACATAACATAAACATTCATATTAAAACTAGCATACGAAATGTCAATACTTTCACCATAAACTATGAATGGTATAAAAATAGCAAATCCACAGTCAAACATATCACAAAACCTTCAATACAATATAGAAGTTTTTTATCATAATAAATCAACTTCAAATAAGCGTAAAATCCATCAAAGGATGTTGACATAGATGAAATCAAAACTCTTTTTATAGAAATATCTATTTCTATTTTGAAATCATTTAAGAGTCACATATTTATGAAATAAAATATTTTCATTGAAAATATTCTTATAAGATTGTAAGGGAATCTTCGACGATTTTATAACGGTGGAAAATAACCGCACCCGCCGTATAAGTTAAAAAAACATTCTTACCTTAATTCTGTCGAAAAGGTTAAAAAGCACCTTGTTTGGAAAACGACAGAAAGATTCCTTTATAAACCACTTATAAAAAGTCAAACGAGGGTATAAATGACTTTAACCCATATTCTTGTAAATAGTAAAAATGTTTTGAAATACATTTTGAAGAAACATGGATGTGGATGATAAAGAGATCCCAGCAGATTACTACGTAGAAACAACCTCAGACAATGAAGAGATTGTGAAATAACCCTTACCTTGTACTTTTACTTGGTTGGGGTAGGTTAAAATCCTGTATAATGGTGAAATAATTGTTATTAAATTATACAAGAATCATATATATTAATATGATATCATATATGATCTTTTAACATTGATTTTTTAATAATATCTTAGAATTATCGTCGTTTCGGGTGTTAACTTACTCGTTTTCTTTTATATGTTTTGTTACATAAGCCGTGTTTTTTATGGATAGGTTGTATCTTATTCATATCCATAATGATATCAAGTACTTAAAAATCATTTTTAAATCATCAAATGATAATTATACTTGAATGGATACGATGGAGAATGAATCTCATCGCGTTCGTGGAGACGGTAGTCCGTACGTACGCACGAGCGAAAATATCATTCTTTTGATATTAAAATAATATATAAATGGATGGTATATCATATATACAGAATCATTAAAATTTTATATTTATTATTTACATGAGTTACAAATCATTATTATACCCATCCAAATAATAATATATTGAATAACAATTACACCACGACGTGGAGACGGTAAGCCGTACGTACGCATGTATGGTGACATGTTATTAAAAGGGTGGATAGAATACTGAATATGGTTTTACCATATTTATAATAACATCACAGTATATATAAGATACTGGAGTTATTATTTTAGAATGGTAATAACAAAGAAATAAGAAGTGGAAGAAGAAAGGAACTTGAAAAGGGGTGGTGAAAACATTACCTCTTCTTCGGGTTCTTCATTTGGATTTGATCAAAAGGGATCCTTAGGTTGGCTTTCTGATCAAAATAATGCCTCTAGGTTGTAGTGAGGGAAGTTGGGATAGTATTTGGTCAGAGTTTGGCCGAACCAAAAGGCTTTGAAGGTGTGAAGAAATGAGAAGGAGGAGTGCCCTTTTATAAGAGGGGTGAGGGGCACCTTTGGAAAAGCTAGAAATATTAATTTATAATAAATTCATATTCGGTTTCTAATGGCTCAAAAGTAGATTATTTAAATGTTAAGGTGGGTATAGGTCGCAAAACACTAAACCAATAGAATTTAAACAGGTTTGGGTCATTATATTAACCTTATCATTAAGTATTAACTCTAAGTTAATTAGTTTCACTTTTACAATGTCTCTTTGTTTTTTTATATTATATGGTTAATAAAATTACCATATACATCCAAGAGACCCCCAAGTAGTCCATTAATGATTAACCTATAATTATATAAGTCTCTTGGACAAACCTTAGATATTTATGAATTTAATATCAATTAATAATATAATATTTGTTTTAAAAACTCTTTTATGTCAATTTTGACACTATTCAATAATTGATTTTTGTAAAAATCATAAAAGAATGATTACTTCAAACAAAGTTAATTGAATCAATACTAAAATGTCATATTAACCTAGAAAATTATTTTAATTCCTAAAAAGTCTCAAATTATATTTATTTGGGAATTTATAATATCAATTATTTTAATTTTTCACAATTATGGTAATTACTGCATCATCAATGTGTCATAAATAAATTAAATTATTTAAATTCTAAAAATTATAAATAAAATATCATTATTTAGGAAATAGTTTTAGATTTCTAATGAATATTTACAATCGAATTTATCTTATGTATAACCCTATATTAAAAATGTTTTAGTAAATAAACTTTGATATTAACTCTTTTAACTCTTCTTTGAATTAAATAATAATAAATGTCCTAATCTAATCCAAGTGGACCTAAATGATATTATTTTATTCCTAAGGATGTTTTGGTCGAGATACACTTGTCTAATAGAATTAGGACATGTGTTAGGGTAATATTAATATCATTTTTACCCTTAATTAGCCTATTTACTTTTAACCGTGGTAAATAAAAGTAAAAAGTTACTATTCACCAAAAATTATTTAATCTCATTGAACCACATTTTACTTCTTGATATTAACCGTGTGTCTCGGATTTTTGAAATTCCATTCACAGAAGCGGTAAAATTAAGTTTTATGAAAAATTCAGTTTTTTAACTACCACTTAGTAGTTTCACTATTCATCAAAAAATTGACGTTTTTCAGAACAATGCCAAAATTTCACCTTAAGCTATAATTGATATTCTGAATTCAAAAATGATGTCTATTTTACAAAATTCCAAAAATATAAGTTTCATTAATTAATTTTATAATTAATTCCTGATGTCACAACAAATAGCGTGTTTTTAAGAAACAATATATATCAAAAGATTGATAATTGTTTATGTCCAATTTCAAAGTGAAATTAATTCTAATGAACACCATTGGATAAAATTGTAAAAATATATTCTAATTATACTTGAAAACCACTCAATAATATAATTTATCACTGTAAATTATTTTGATTAAAAAAGTTGTTTTTAAGTATTTTTCACTATTCATAAAAATTGGATGTTCTCAGAAAAATACCAAAAATTTAACTTAGGATAATTTCGATATTCCAAATCAAAAAATGAAGTCCATTTTGAAATATAAAATATAAATAATTTCAAATATTAGGTATTACTATTCATAAAGGCTAGTTTGATTGGTTGTGGTGTGTTAGAACTCGATGTTGCGTACAACACACGCTATCACATTATTGAAAGAGAAGCGTACCGTAGAAGCTTAGGGTGTTACATTCTTCCCTCATTCAAATAATTTCTTCCTCGAAATTTCTAGAATACTACCGTATGAAAAGACTCAGGTGGTTCTTCATCATAAGTTCTTCGGGTTCCCACGTTGCCTCTTCCATCTTATGGTTTCTCCACAAAACTTTTACCAGACGCGTCATCCGGTTTCTCAGTACTTGTTCTCTCGTATCAAGATTCCTGACGGGCTCTTCACAATAGGACAGATCGGGTTCCAGTTGAAATTCTTCATAGGTGAGTACATGAGTTGGGTCAGGCCTGTATTTCCTCAACAGAGATACGTGGAACACATCGTGAACTTTGGAGAGACTTGGCGGCATTGCCAATTGGTAAGCTACAGCCCCAATTCGTTCTAGAATTTCGAAAGGTCCGATGTACTTGGGACTCAATTTACCTTTCTTACCAAAACGCATGACTCCCTTCCATGGAGATACCTTCAGGAAAACATGATCACCGACTTGAAATTACAAATCCTTCATTCGATTATCGGCATAGCTCTTCTGCCTACTTTGAGCTGCTTGGATGTGATTTTGGATTACCTTCACCTTTTCCATCGTTTCCTCCACCAGTTATAGACCTACAAGTTTTCTTTCACCAACGTCATCCCAACAGGTTGGTGTGCGACATCTCTTTCCATATAACGCTTCATATGGTGCCATCTGAATACTCAAATGAAAGCTATTGTTATAGGAAAATTCTACCAGAGATAAATACTGATCCCACATACCCTTAAAGTCAAGTGAGCAGGATCTCAACATGTCTTCTAGGGTTTGAATAGTCCATTCTGATTGTCCGTCTGTCTGAGGGTGGTAGGCAGTGCTCAAATGAAGTTCAGTATCCAGGGATTTCTGAAGACACTTCCAGAATCTTGAAGTAAAATGGGGATCACGATCAGAAACAATCGATAGGGGTACTCCATGAAGTCTCACAACTTCATTAATATATAGTCTTGCTAGACGTTCTAGTGGTAGATCTTCTCTTATAGCATGAAAATGTGCTGACTTGGTAAGACGATAAACAATAACCCATATTGCATCATTCCTTCTAGGAGTCTTTAGTAGCCTCATGACAAAGTCCATCGTATATTGTCCCATTTCCACTCTGGTATGGGAAGAGGTTGCATGACTCCTCCAGGCTGTTGCCTCCTAGCTTTCACTTGTTGACAAACCATACATCTTGACACAAAATCATCAATCTCCCTCTTCATATTGTCCCACAAAAAATGTTCCTTCAAATCTCTATACATTTTGGTGCTCCCAGGGTGTATAGAGAAATTAGAACTATGAGAATCATACAGCAATTCCCTTTTTAGATCAGGTATATTGGGAACACAAAGTCTCTTCCCGAATATCAAAATTCCATCTTCATACACAAAGTCTCTCAGTCTCCCATCATTCACAGCTTTAATCTTCTTTTGAAATTCTTCATCATCGGTCTGAGAACTCTTAATACTTTCTAGTAAAGATGGTTTGGAAACCATTTGAAAAATCATTTATGTGTCTCCTTCCCTGGTTATTCCCATATCCATCTTCACTAGATCCATGAAAATTGGATCCCTTTCAATTCTTATATTGTTCAAAACTCCATGGTATTTTCTGCTCAAATCATCTTCCACCCTGTTTGCCTTCCCCGGGTGGTAGTGTATCGTGCAATCATAATCCTTGAGCAATTCAAGCCATCTCCTTTGCCTCATGTTGAGTTCTTTTTGTGAGAAAATATACTTCAAACTCTTGTGATCAGTATAAATCTCACATTTTTTACCATAGAGGTAGTGCCTCCATATCTTCAAAGAAAAGATCACAGCTGCTAACTCGAGATCATGAGTAGGATAGTTTTGTTCATGATTTTTCAACTGTCGTGATGCATAGGCAATAACCCTATCATTCTACATAAGGACACAACCAAGTCCTTTCTTCGATGCATCACTATAAATAACGAACCCATCATTCCCTGATGGTAGAGTCAATACATGAGCATTGAATAATCTTCTCTCCAGTTCTTCGAAACATTCTTCACACTCTTTTGTCCAAACAAATTTAACCCCTTTACGTGTGAGCTTCATTAATGGGTTAGCCAATAAGGCAAAATTCTGGATGAATCGTCGATAATAACCTGCTAAACCAATAAAACTACATACCTCAGTTATACTCATAGGTGCTGGCCATTCTTGGATTGCCTTGGTCTTAGAAAGATCAATAGAGATTCCATATTTAGAGACAATATGGCCAAGAAAAGAAATATCCTGAAGCCAGAATTCACAATTGCTAAACTTCCCATATAATTTGTGTCTTCTCAGAGTCTTCAAGATAATGCGCAAGTGATTTTCATGATCTTTGTAACTTTTGGAGTATACTAAGATATCATCAATAAATACCACCACAAATTCATCGAGATACTCCTTGAAAACTCTATTCATCAGATCCATGAATACAGAGGGTGCATTAGTCAATCTAAAAGGCATTACAGTAAACTTGTAATGCCCGTACCTGGTTCGAAATGCTGTCTTCGGAATGTCTTCCTTTTTCACACACAACTAATGGTATCCAGATCGAAGGTCAACCTTTGAAAAGTATCGAGCTCCATGCAGTTGGTCAAATAAATCATCAATGCGTGGTAGGGGATACTTTTTCTTTATTGTTATAGCATTGATCTCCCTATAGTCGATACATAACCTCATAGATCCGTCTTTCTTTTTAACAAAAAGAACAGGGGCTCCCCATGGAGAAACACTAGGGCGAATAAATCCCTTAATACTCAATTCCTCTAGTTGTTTCTTTAGTTCGACTAATTCTACAGTGGCCATTCTATAAGGGGTCTTTGATATAGGCCTTGATCCAGGAATTAAATCAATGGAAAACTTAACTTCTCATTCTGGAGGATGCCCAGGTAAATCTTCTGGAAATACATCTACAAATTCTTTCACAATAGGTACATACTCTATTTGAACATTCCTTTCCTCACCCACAGTTATTTCATTCTCTTCTTCCCCAATAATTTAATTTAGTTGAGCTACTAGGGGTGGATCTAAATAAGAATTAGGTGGTGACGATTCTACTCTAAAGATAATGTGTTCCTTATCATTATCATCAAGAATTGTAACCACTTTATTCTTACAATAAATATTCGCATCATAGTCCGAAATCCAGTTCATACCGAGGATTATATCAAACTCAATCATAGGTATGACGATGAGATCAGCAGATAAAGAACATTTATGTGCTCTAATGGGGACTGATTCACAAAACTTTGTTACAATGGTACTTCCCTTAGGAGTTTTAACTGACAACTCCCTTGTTAAATCAAATTGGAAATATCTAATTTTCTTAGAAAACTGAGAAGATATGAAACAATGCGATGATCCAGAATCAAATAATGCATTTGCTAAACTTGAGGAAACCATTAAATTACCTACCACCACGTCTTTCGGAGCTTCTACCTCAGCAGTAGTGATAGCATAAGCCTGGCCTTGATCCCTTGGCCTTTTCTGAGGTAAGTTCTCCGGACGCTTAGGACATTCATTTTCATAATGCCCCATCTCCCTGCAATTGTAGCATTGAACATTGGTAGCTTCCTTCTTCCCTTTGCAATCACGAGCTTGGTGGCCTTTTTCACCACATTTGTAACAGACGCCCATTCCCTTCAAGCAAGTACCAGAGTGTTTCTTCCCACATTTACCACATGATGGATATTGATCAACCTTTCCTTTCTTCCCCTTATTTCCATTCCCAGATTGATCAGCATGCCTCTTTTTCTCTTGCTTTACTTTAAAGTCATAAGACTTAGAGAATTCCTTTTCGGTATTGATAGAACATGAGACAATGTCTTCGTACGATGAAAAGGATTGTGAGACTAATGCTCGAGGGAGAAATGGTTTTAACCCATCAAAGAAATGATCAATCTTACTTCTTGGGTTACGTATATAATCTCCAACATACCTTTCTAACCTTGTAAAGTTAGCCTCATACTTTGCGACATTCTCATCCTCCTTTTGTCTCAGACTCAGAAATTGCCTTCCCATATCTGCTTGATGGTCGCGAGGAATGTATTTTTCTAAAAACAGATCTTTGAACTCCCTCCATTCCATATTTTATACTTCATCATCTTCCTTCGTATTTTGAATCAATGACCACCATTGATCAGCATCTCCAGTGAGTCGGTAAACTGCCATTATAACTTTTTCCCTTTCACTACTCCCCAAAGCCTGAAATATTTTCTCTAGGGAATTTATCCATTGCTCAACTACTAAGGGATTTGTACTCCCATTGAACTTTGGTGGTTTTTTCCTTATGAATCGATCTAACATTGATCCTCCATGCTGCGGATCAGGGTGCTCCATACGGGTAAGGTTATTATTCATAACCTGAGTGAGTTGTCCCAGTATGGTGATTAGCTTATCGGCACCAGTTGCATCACCAACTCCACTATAATTATCTTGAACAGGAGGGAAATCCCTACATGGAGTGCGTGCATTGATACAGTTTACATTTCTTCCACTAGGCTCCATTTCTAAACAATGGCATAAACTAGATCAGTTTATGAATCAAAATACATAATCCCATACTTATAAAACACTTAACATAAATTGAACTATTTATGGATATAATCCATAATCATAAAAATGTTTTCTTTGAGGAATTATATAGTCATAAACCCTTCATAATGATTTTGAAAGAAAATGAGAGTTATCCTAAGCATATCCCCCGGGAGTGTCGTAACCAAGAGTGCAGCAATGCCCATTGTCGTGCACCAGTTCCCGTTCGAGTCTAGCTCAAAGCGATGTTTTTGGGTTTTACCCCTAGGTACATCTGTGCCAGAGCCGCCTCTACCTGCTCGTATCCAGACAGGGATGTATTGCTCGGAAAACTCACAAAATCTTTACAATACCAAAATTCTAGGAAGTTCTTCTATACTAATCCTCAAAGTACATCTTAGGTCTACGTGCTCTAATCAGAGTTTATCTAAATCTAACTTCCAAGGTTTGTACTAAACTTCCTCTGATACCAACTGTAACACCCCAACCCCAGTTACCCAGAGTCGGTGCATTATTACATAACATTTTCATGATCACAAGAAAGATAAAATCTCGAAAGACCGATTGGTTTAGTAGCCCGGGAAACACTAGATATATTCATAAAGTTTTACATTACATCATGAAGTGAAAAACTACTACAACGACATATTGTCTCCATAATCCACACTATTATCCCCTCATAATATCCCTGTAGGTCATTCATAATTTACTTCTTCACTTCCTGGGAAAAATAAAACATAGAAAAGAGGTGAGCTCCAATGCCCAGTAAGGATAACAATATAGTGGAAACTTTCATAAATAAGAATAAACATTTAAGGCAATGTATAACTAAAACAATAGCCTTTTAAACTTGAACTTAAACATAGTATGGAAAAAATAAAATGAAATAATGTCATTTACTTATTCACATGGATATTCTACTAATCGAATAATCACATGCAATATCAATAACCACTTTCATAATGATGGAATGCATAATGCCAGACTATCATAACCACATACCCAAGGCCTCGTGCCAAGACTACAAATAAGATTTTTTCAAGGCCTTGTGCCAAGATACTAGTTTGTCTCATGAGACCTACCGATGCATCGAGGAGCTATAGCGGGCTCCACCCATCACATATTTAGTCCAATGCATTCCCATATGAAAAGGATTAAACATAACATAAACATTCATATTAAAACTAGCATACGAAATGTCAATACTTTCACCATAAACTATGAATGGTATAAAAATAGCACATCCACAGTCAAACATATCACAAAACCTTCAATATAATATTGAAGTTTTGTATCATAATAAATCAACTTCAAATAAGCGTAAAATCCATCAAAGGATGTTGACATAGATGAAATCAAAACTCTTTTTAGAGAAATATCTATTTCTATTTTGAAATCATTTAAGAGTCATATATTTATGAAATAAAACATTTTCTTTGAAAATATTCTTATAAGATTATAAGGGAAGCTTAGACGATTTTATAACGGCGAAAAATAACCGCACCCGCCGTATAAGTTAAAAAAAACATTCTTACCTTAATTTTGTCGAAAAGGTTAAAAAGCACCTTGTTTGGAAAACGACAGAAAGATTCCTTTATAAACCACTTATAAAAAGTCAAACGAGGGTATAAATGACTTTAACCCATATTCTTGCAAATAGTAAAAATGTTTTGAAATAAATTTTGAAGAAACATGGATGTGGATGATAAAGAGATCCCAGTAGATTATTACGTAGAAATAACCTCGGACAATGAAGAGATTGTGAAATAACCCTTACCTTGTACTTTTCCTTGGTTGGGGTAGGTTAACCTCCTGTATAATGGTGAAATAATTGTTATTAAATTATACAAGAATCATATATATTAATATGATATCATATATGATCTTTTAACATTGATTTGTTTATAATATCTTAGAATTATCGTCGTTTCGGGTGTTAACTTACTCGTTTTCTTTTATATGTTTTGTTACATAAGCCGTGTTTGTTATGGATAGATTGTATCTTATTCATATCCAGAATGATATCAAGTCCTTAAACATCCTTTTTAAATCATCAAATGATAATTATAATTGAATGGATACGATGGAGAATGAATCTCATCGCGTTCGTGGAGACGGTAGTCCGTACGTACGCACGGGCAACAATATCATTCTTTTGATATTAAAATAATATATAAATGGATGGTATATCATATATACAGAATCATTAAAATTTTATATTTATTATTTACATGAGTTACACATCATTATTATACCCATCCAAAAATGATGCCTATTTTACAAAATTCCAAACATATAAGTTGCATTAATTAATTTTATAATTAATTCCCGATGTCACAACAAATAGCGTGTTTTTAAGAAACAATATATATCAAAAGATTGATAATTTTTTATGTCCAATTTCAAAGTGAAATTAATTCTAATGAACACCATTGGATAAAATGGTAAAAATATATTTTAATTATACTTTAAAACCACTCAATAATATAATTTATCACTATAAATTATTTTGATTAAAAAAGTTGTTTTTAAGTATTTTTCACTATTCATAAAATTGGAAGTTCTCAGAAAAATACCAAAAAATCAAATTAGGATAATTTCGATATTCCGAATCCAAAAATGAAGTCCATTTTGAAATATAAAATATATATAATTTCAAAAAGTAGGTATTACTATTCATAATGGCTAGTTTGATTGGTTGTGGTGTGTTAGAACTCGATGCTGCGTACAACACACGCTATCACATTATTCAAAGAGAAGCGTACCATAGAAGCTTGAGGTGTTACAGTACATCAACCATCTCAAGCAATTAGATTTTATTTTCTTCAAAGTTTATTTGGATGAGTTCTTAGTAGAATAGAATGATATGTTAGGAAAATAGTGTGAGTACCTCTAATATTCCATCATTAAAAGCATGATGGTGCTTCACTAGATAATCATTGACACCCTACCTGATGTGTGAATCAGAGGTGGGGAAGACTATGTGTCTCTATATTTCACCCAAATAAATGACGAAAAATGTTTTTTAGGGATGGAAAATTGAAATATTATTACTTTGAGACATGTATTAGGTCATATATATACCTATAAAAGTTGGTTATTCCACTAAGACTCCATCATCCCTAAATCTCATAAATGGAATATTCGGTAGGAGCAGGATATCAAAAAACTCTTATATATGGTAACCAATAAAGACATATATACTTTTTATTTGTGAAATAAAAAATATGAAGTCATGGATTAACCCTCATTAGAGAGTTTCCCTCATGATAAAAAGGCACTAAATCTAACTCATGCCTAGATAGTGGTTGAAATTCTAAGAAGTATGTGATGGTTTCTACCTCAAAAGAATTATAGGAACGACCTTAGACTTTAGGTCTAAGGGAATTTTTAAAATCATTTCCACCCCTAATATCATAAAATATATAGTGGATAGGGGACACAAATAGAATTAGCAAGTCAAGGGATCACAAGCTAATGAAGGTTATGATTTGTACCTCAATGGATATTCATAGGATAATAAACACCCTTAACACTTAAATATAGAGAAAATATGATCCTCATTGAATGATTTATATATATGAATAATATTTGTATCAATACCATTTATAATATAGTACATGATACAAATATAGAGTGGTGTGATGAGGATGAATATGTTTAGAATGTGGTTCATATTAAAATACATGAATAAGGTGTACACACCTGAAAAAATGATAGGATTAGGATATAGAAGCCCCTATAAATGGTCAGATATTTCCTACTCAACATAATTCAAAAAAATAAAAAGGGAGAGGTGTGCATACAACTATATCCCTCCCACTACCTGAAGAAAATGATCACATCTACAGTGAGGAAATAACCTCTCAATATGATATTGAATGAGATAAATTAAGGTAAAAGAAATCTAAATTTATTAGGGGAAATATTCTTATTATGCACAATTATTATGAAAAGGCCAATATATCTTATATAGAAAATCCTCCTTAATAGGAAGCAAATGACCATCCAATAAGAATAGAGTCCAGTTATCTAGAAAATCTTGGGCCCAAAACACCAGTTTATATGACCCAATTGGACATGGTATATTTGGAATTCCCTTCCCCATGGAAAAAATTACCATCAATATAAGAAAATTACTCCATGTTGACTCAAGGTAGATATCAATAATGGGTGTAAGAAATCCAACCATACCACATTACTCCCACTACTCCTACCCAAGCTTCAGTACCGATGATAGATCTATAAAATCTCATTGACTCCATTGAATATCTCATTACTTAAATGGAATCCTTTGAGGGGTGATGCACACCAATCCATCTGAAAAGAAAACCATACCCTAAATGGATGTAATTGACTCATCCTTCATTTAACTTTGGGAATCTCAAAATCCTAATATTCAACAATATAAAATATTAAATACAATATCTCAAAAAAATTTCATATAAATGTGTTCCCATGATGGGAACACAAAATAAATATGAAGTAGGAAATCTCAGATACTTCATGTATTATTGGAAGTACCAACATTTATATGGTAAAATAATATACAGAATACATAAATTTCTTATTAATAAGATCATATAAGAAATTTCCTTTATCATTTCAACCCCACAATAAGGAATATAACTATCCTTAATCCCTTGAATTGAAAAAATGTGAAAATGAGAGGGTTTCATTCTTCAATTCCTGATGAAAAGTACTAACCTAATCCTTGAATATGAAGCTTCAATAAGAGTATCTATTTGAGATTTGCAAAGAAAATATTTGTGATGAGTTATAAATACCACATATTCCCCTCAATAACCCTAAATGTTTCTAGTAGTTTTAGGTAGTCACCCAATGACTGGAATATGTCTCTATATCTAAATCCAAGCCAATGTCTTCAGTACATGGAGTGCATCTTGGTAGAGAGAAGACCACAACCATGATGATCACCCTAGAATTGATGCTAGACATGAACCATAAACGTGATCAATATCATGTAGTTACTACTCTTAAATAATAATAGCCTAGAAAATCCCATCATTAAGAGGGAAAATGGTGTATAACCACCCAAATATTAAATATTATAATAGTAAAGTTTATTCATTCTAAAAGGAACAAGTTTTGGGATTATTAATCATCATAACCATCTAGAATTCATTGTAATCCTCAATAGTGAAACAAATCACATAAAGAATAGACCTCTATGATGCTTAATCTTGTCCAAACTCTTCTGTAATTATTACTCCCTTCACTGGGAGGATCAACATTTCCCCGCAAAATAAAATTTCATTTGGCGAGGAGTCATAGTATAACTTCATTAATTTCATCCCTTTGAAAAATCCTATCACCGATAGAGAAGAAATTTATGAACCAGAGATCTAAATTCATAATTACGTAAGAGTCCATAAAGGTTAAGAAAGGTGGAGCCATGGTATAACTTTATTGTTAGGTATTGTCACCACAAAGGCTATTTATTCAATTGAAACCTAGAGATAAACACTCTAATTAGTATAAAGAGTATTGATATAACCTTAAATTATTTAGGGCTCATTCATATAAAATCATATTAGAAAAAGAACTAAAATATTTCATCTTTCTGGAAAACTTATAAACATGAGAAGGAGGATTTATATAAACCTAAAACAATAAAATTTTCCCCCAATATTGTCTAAGGGAAGGAACCACCAACACAACCATATTCAACCTCCAAGCCCTATGTTGGGGAGCAGCCTCAAGGAAGGAATCACAAGCTGTTGTTCTAGAAGTATGAAATTATAAATAATGTTGTAGTCATCCTAGTCAGCATATCCATTTTATATTCCCCAATCCTATGAAAATTGTTTAGGGTATCCCTTATTTAGGCTATTTTAATCCTCCAAGACTTCAAAAAAAATGTTGCTGTAGCCAAAACATATCATGTAGAGACTAGATTCTCTAAATACCATACCTTCATTTCCTATACAAAGGAAGACTGATAATTTTCTAAATAGGGATACATTGATCCCTTATATGTATTTGGAAATCATAAAAACATTGAAATTATTTAGTTCATAATCGATAATGGTTTCAGGATAAATATAATCCCGATCTGAACTGTTGGGAATTTTGGATATAATGAGGCCGATTTGTATCCTTCCAACCTAATGATTTAGGGGCATGAAAAAAGTGAATAAAGGAACCTTGGGAAGATCAAGATCAGAACATAGATTAGAGACCACATCTTTGAATTTGAATTCATGGTGTTCTGTCAGTACATGACTTTCAATATATTTCTAGATAATCCATAGCTCCATATCCATACAATAGTGCCATCATCATATCATCTGCATTTGAATTACTTCATTAATAGGAAATTTGGGGTACTGTATGGTGATAATTATTCTGTAATTCCTATTAATATCAAAATATTGATGTAGGTTTATATAAAAGGGATGGGAATAAATAAATAATTAATAATTACATTCAATTTTTTCTTCTCCAAATGGCATGAAAATATCCCTTATAAGTCCATGGAGTGAACACAATTAAGATAATATGTTTACCATTAACCAAATTGAGGAAAAAAGTTCTAATTTGAGAAGTCATCAGGTCACATGGACCATGTTAGAAGATTCACACCTATCATGGGGTGTGGAAAAATATATTTAAATTCACTAAGTGATGTAGTATTAGTAGTAACCAAAGTCATATTGAAGTAGAAATGCATTAATCTTCTTTCCAAGGAGTAAACTTAAATTATTTAGACAATATCAATATGATTATAAAATTAATAAACACATATTATGAAAATAAGATGAGAGAAAAGTAACTGGGGTTATTTTTGGATTTATTTTTTTTAATTATACCATTATCCTTTTGAAATTTATCAATTTATATCTATTAATTTATTTAATGAAAGGATTAAGAATCATTTTTACTGTTTTCACTATTTATAAAGTTCATTGATTATGAAAAAAATCTTCACAATTTCCTTGATTAGATTATTTTTCATTTTAATGTGTGAAAATAAAAATGGCCCTTATTTGAATTGGTTAGGAAATACCAAATCTAGCATTGAAATTCCTGAACATCTAGGTTAGTCCACTATTTCTTCCTCACGTATTTAGTAATAACAAAACACTCCACAATTAATTCTATACCAATCAATCAATATGATTTAAAATTAATTGGAGTGAGATAATAATTTTCGAACACAACAATAATTAAAATTCACAACCAATAAAAACACAATTGTATTTGTATCAAATTCTGAAATTAAGAATTGGAAACCATACAAATAGAGAAAGTAGATCAATGAATTAAAATTAAACTAGAATAAAACATAAGAATTTGGGTCACCTAACCTTCACTCAACCACTTAGATCTTATACCCTTCCATTAAAGGGTGGATCATTAGTGTTAGAGGGGTAGGTAGCATTATTGGATAGAAATGTAGTAAGAAAAAAATAATTGTAGTAGAAAAATAATGGCATAATTAATATTCCTCCATTGAATCCTCTCCTCCCAAGGTGTCACACACTCTCGGTAGTGACCTATTCTAAAATTATAGGGAAAAATAATCATTTTTCCTACTTCTAATATCTCTCTAAAATTTATTATCGGGAGATAACATATCTTATGTATTTTTCTATTCCCCATATCTATTAGTTAAATGCACTAAGTCTAATTATAGTTATTAGTTTTAAAGAGTTTTTTGAACTCATTAAATGAGGTCATGTTCTGAGTTTCAATTTTTTTTCCAAAAACTTCCCCATGAATTAGGTGTATCTCGAAACAAAACCAAAGATATTGGGCCTTCAAAAAAAAATCCATTGCATGAATGCTTTGCGATGTAGCTCCTTATCACACCCAAAGGTAAAACCACTACATAAAATGGTATATTTAGAACATAGTTAATTACTTATGGAATATCTAAATATCTTCATTGATACCATGAAATAATGGTACCTCATCAATCCATCCAACTTTCATAGTGATCTTATAGAGATTCCATTAAATGCATGGATTTATTCTCATTTGGAAAAGTCTTCATTGGTGTCACTTGAGGTCTCAGAGGTGTTCTATGGTGGTTTGGGGCCTTAGTAGTGGATATAAACATGAGCCCTAGCTTCAAGTAAAAAATTCTGGTTTAAGTAATTTAAAATAGGTGGTAGTGGTGTTAAGAGGCAGAAGAACGATGGTCTATTGTGGTTAGGCACGACAGGTGGCAGAGTGGAAATGTTCGAGGTGGGGCTGAGCCCGACCAAGATGATACAATGGTGTTTTTTTATAAATGATGAAAAGTGTATGTGTTGCACCTGTGCCACATAAAAAATGTGGAAGTATTTTCTCTTCTTAATAAGTGAATTCTCGACACCATCATGACAGTGAAGTCAGATTGGTGTTGGATGATGACTACCGCCACCATGCCCCTCCCTATGCCAGTGAAACCCTCTTCCCATCACCGTGTGGACCTGACCAACACACATCAACATTCTTGTGATCCTGTGTGCCAACCTGCACTATCTATGCTACTGTTTTCATGTAGTGAGCTCTCCCCATTGTGTGGTTTGGTTAGTGGCCCCTTCTTGGTCCTACTATGTGGTTCGATACCTCATAGATTAAGGGCTGTCAAACTAGACCATATTTTTAACCAACTATAAAACATTAAAACTATTAATTAAATTAAACCAAAAAATATTTATTAAAATTAAAATTCAAAACTAAATATTTTAATTTATTTTAATCCAAATTAATCCATCAATTATTAATTACCAAATTTTAATAAAATATTTAAGTACATGGGAAAATTCATTAAAAACCATCAACAATACTTATAAAATGTTCAAATATTTGTATGAAAATATAAATGCATCCAATACCCCCAAACTTGAACCATGATTATCCGCAAGCATAAAATCTCAACACTTAATTTAATATAAACAACATGTTTACAAATATCAAAATATCAAGCAATAAAATCAAGTAATAATCAATGTTAAAACAAATTTTCATGTTCCCAAATAAATATCAATTCAACTTCTCATTTTTCAATGAAACAATTAACCTAATAATTTTACTCTTTTTTATTCTAAAATAATGATACTTATCCTTTTATTCATTCAAGTTTCTCAATTAATTATTATTAAACATTCCAAATCATGATTTACCTCACTTTGAAATCTTTTCTCTCTTCAATCATGTTACAAATTCAAGTAGAGTTATTCTCATATCATGAGAACATGATCATTTTAAATAGGATTTAAAATTAATTACTTTACCCACTTTTTAAAGAAAAAAATCACCAAAAATTAAGAGTAATTTTTATTTAAGGTTCTAAGGGATCTTAGGATTAATTTTGTTAATAATTGATGTTAAAAAAATATAATAATAAAAGTGGAGGTTAACTATGAAGTATAAATCATGATATAAAAATAAAAGTGTAATAAAACTCTCACCTTTAAAGTAAAAACTCACACGTACCAAACTCAAAGTAAGTTCATGATAAATGATAACATAATTAATGAATTTCCCCTTCTTGAATTTTTCTCTATATTTTTTTCATTTTTATTTTATGTCCCTTTTTTTCAAACTTATTTTATATATTTTTTACACTTTTTTGAAAGTCATACTTGGAATAAACCTCACACTCACCACCTAAACACATATAATGAAAATCATTAGTATTATAATGGTTATTTTTCATTCTTCCAATTTGCAACCCATTATTGTTTCCTTTCTGCTCAAGAGGGGAAACAATAAGGTATATTGAATGAATCATAAATCTTTCTCAATACCCAAATTAGCACCCCACAATTTCTCTTTACAATTTAGTGCATCCTTACACCACAAATTCCCTCACCCTTGCACTTCAACTTTAAAATATCATGAAAAATACTAATAGGAGGTTAAGAATGGATAAAAATGGATTCAAATGTGTATCATTCCTAAAATGGTCATCCATGGTCTTTATGGTCCAAACAAAGACAAATATAAAAGGTTGTCTCATGGATAAGGGCCTCTAAAAAAATTCCGCAATCATGTTAAATGGGGTTTTGCACATTCATAGCATTGAAAAGTTATAGTGCAATTTCTAGAAGGTGACATGTCCCAAGATCACTCAAGAATTATGATAAAGAAAATATAGATAGTATTTCGTCTAGAAATACTATCAAGAATGGAATATATGATATTGTAAAATCACTCATGGCATGGATAAAAATAACAAATTAATTCACCCAAATTTTAGAAATTCAAAGTATGAAAAATGGTGGGGAAATTTCATTTTCATGAATAAATAAATTTATTTATATCATGATTCATCAAATAAAAATTCATGCTTCAATATAATAATTTAATTCTCTATATTACTAATTATATATCATTTTTATTGAAATCTAAAACATTTCATCATTGGGTTCGTAAGAAACTCATGTCTCCTAGAAAAGTTAAGTAAAATATAAATTCTATGGATGGGAATAAACTTTCTAGTTTTAAATAGATGATGTAAAATCTAGTTCAAAAATATTTTGAAACAAAAAATTTGGAGTTAATAGATAAAGAATATAATAATGAACTCCCTTTTCCTTGTGTATCCTTTTATCAACTTTCTTCTCACTATTTGGGTGTTTTAAAATGACTTGCTTCGATGATAGAACTGTAGAAACCAAACAAACCATAATGGTGTAAGAACCACTCCATTATAGTTAAAAGGGGTGAAGGGTAAAGGTAAATATATCATAAACTCCAAAATACTAAGAAAATATTAAAACTTTGGTTACCTCCTAGAAGTGCCTTTGGCTAATTTCATTGTCTCGACCTAACATTATGAAAAGAAATCAGTAGATGAGTTGGAGGAGTTTGAGATCCTCCACCGGTTCTTAAGGTTGATGCCCAGGGTACTTATTTGGAAAGTGACCATTTATAGTGAATTAGTTTCATCATCCTTCCTTCAAAATTTGAACATCACCAAAAGGGTATACATGAATAACATTAAAATTTCATTCCTATATGGAATAAATTTTACCTAGAATCAGTTTAAGTATGGAATATTAGAACAAAACTTGATCTCTAGGGGTAAAGGTTTATTTATGAATTAAATTTTACTAAGGTATACTTATTATCTATTTGATAATCCTTGAATTCTAAAAATATTCCCTTATAATTTTCTCCAACTCATGTAATAGAAATTTACTCTCTTTTCCAGCACTATTTAAATCTAAATTTACACTTCTTACCACCCAATATTCCTTTGTTCCAATTCCATAAATAGGTGGTAGATATTCCTATAAATTAATCTAAAGGAGATCATTCTAATGGGTGTCTTAGAGATGGTTCTATAAGCCCATAAGGTATCTTATGACCTTTGTCTACAGTCCTTCATGTTTTGTTTGACGGACTTTTCAAAAATTCCTTTGATTTTTCTATTGGAAACTTCCGCTTGGCCATTTTTTCAGGTGATATAATGTTGATATTTTATGATGCACAACATTATTCCTTAGTAATGTATGAATCATCCAATTACATAAGTGTGTTACATGATCACTGATGATTACTTGTGGTGTTCTAAACCTACAAAATATGTTATCCCTAACAAAATCATAGAAAATTTTTGCATCACCAGTCTTGGGGAATTTTTCTTCCACCCATTTCATAAAATAATATATAATAAGAAGAATATATGAATTTTTGAATAAAATTTGGAATTTTCCCATGAATTCAATTATCTATACTTCCAAAATTTCACAAAATCATATTGGTTTTTGAGTCCTTATTTTTTTTGAGATATTACAAGAAAAATTTCATTTTTCACATTTTTCAAAAAATTCATAAGCATATCTAAATAATGTGGGAAAATAAATTAAAGATTACAAGACTTTTATATATATCCTTTGGGGTATAAAATTTACTCCACAAGATAATGTGTAGAAAAATTCAAAAACTGATCCTATTTCACTTTCAGGTAAACATCTCTTAATTACTTGAGAATTTAATATTTTCTAGAAGAATGGATATTCCCAAATATAAAATCTGGAGTTAGATTTGAGTTTAATATTCTAATGAGAATTAAAACTATATGGTACCTAATATGTGACCAAATAATTGACAATGTTTTCATACTATGGTACTTATCCTTCCATTATGTACAATTTTTCTCCAAGTAGATTATCATTTAATGGGTTCTGATATGGAATTTCTGATTCAATGGGGTTGGTTAGTCTGTTGAGATAATTGGATACATCTTTTTCTATCCCTTTTTTATCTTTAACTACTATATTTAACTCCTGAAATATAAGAATCTATATTAATATCCTCAACTTAGCATTAAATCTATTTATTAAGTACCTGATAGCTACAAGATCAGAAAAATGAGTACATTAGTTCCCTATAAATAAGATCTATTTTTATCCTAAGAAAACACAAAAATAAGGAACTCGTTTTCATTAGTTGTGTAGTTAATATGAGTGGCATCCAATGTCATAGAGGCATAATATATGACTTGTGGTTTTCCTTAAATTCTTTGTGAAATTTACATTCTAGTTTGATGCATTATAGAGTAGTTCGAAAGGATATTCCCATTTGGGAAGTTTCATTATTGGGGGTGTGACCAAACCTTAATTAATCTCATCAAATGATTTCTTGCACTCATCATTAACATAAAATTTAGATTCTTTCAAAATAAATATAAATAGAGGAATAAAAATCATTCTAAAGTCTTACATAAATATCTTTTAGAATCTAGTATGGCCTAAAAATGATCTAATATGTCTCACCCAAGTTAGATATGACAATGAATTTATTACTTTAACTTCGACTTATCCAACTCTATTCATTTCTATGAAATTATGCGCCTCAACATTATTCCTTTCACTACCATGAAATAATTTTTTTCAAAGTCTAAAACAAGATTATTTTCAATGCACATTTTCAAAACCATTTCAAGATTCACTAAGAAATTATCGAAATAATTGATGAAAACAGTAAATTCATCAAGAAATTCCTCAATAAAGTTCTCAATGTGGTATAAGAAAATACTTACCATACACTAATAAAATGTACATGGATCGTTACATATCCCAAAAGGCATCCTATTTTATGTGAAGGTGCCAAAAGGATAGGTTAAGGTCATCTTATCTTGGTATTCTAGAGAAATTGGTACCTGGAAGTATCATTGAAATCTATATAAGAATAAATAATGAGTTTTCTTAGATAACCTTTCTAGGATTTAATCAATGAATTGGATGGGAAAGTGATCTTTTTAGGTAACTTGATTGAACTTTATGTAATCTATACACACAAATATTTTTTACTCTCATGGGAATTAGTTCATTTTTTTTATTTTTAAAAATGGATTGTCTAATTTTCTTTGGGAAAATATTGATTATGCTAACCCATTTTGAATTAGAGATTGGGTAAATGATTCCAACTACTAACAACTTATAGATCGATTTATTTAGAACATCTATCATTATGGGATTAAATCTTATTTGGGGTTGTATGAATAGTTGTGAATCACCTTTTAAAAATATTTTATGGGAGATTACTTTGGGGTTGATTCTGGGTATATCTCATAAACTCCGTCCCATTTCTTGAACATTTTTTAGAAGGTTAATTAGAGATTGTTCTTGGATTTCAGATAATTATTTCCAATTATTACTGATAATATCTCTACTCACATGAGGTAGGAATACTTCAAATCATAGGGAAATTAATCTAACTTTAGAATTGGGGGTTGTTTAAGGGATGATATTGAATTAAGTTTCCCTTCTTTTATTGATTAGATCTCTTGAATCATGTCAGTTTTACCTAATAAACCATCAAAGAAATCATAATTTACCTCTTTTTTTAGCTTGAAATCATGATCTTCTGGTTTTTGGGTTTTTTTATTTTCAAATTATAAATTCTATAAAAATGATAATAATTATCAAATAATACCTAAATATTTAATTGGTTCTATACCTCATTCATGGGAGATTTCATAAATTGAATGATTCCTTGAATGATTATTATCTGTATCAAGCATGTTAAAGTGTATTGTACTATCTCTAAGATACATTGTGGGTGGTACATCATGGAAATTAATGATTGTACTTTCTATATATAATAAAGGTACCCCAAAAATTATGGGTGAGTATGATGAGATCCTTCACATTCCATGTTCAATATATAGAAGTCTGCTCAAAATAATAGATCTTTGACCTTCACATTGAAATATTCCAGAACTCCTTAGAAAACTGTGGATATGTTTTCAAGTGAGACCACTACTCTAGTGGAATTTAGTTCTCATATCAACATATATGTAAAAAAAAAGTGAGTAATGATGTTTATTGAAGCACTAAGATCATATAATGCATCTGTAAAATACAAAGAATATACAGTATAAGAAATAGAAAATGTCTCTAGGACTTGGAATTTTTTAGGTATTGGTGGTGCGATCAGTGATGAGACACTTTTCCTTAAGATGATCCTATTATTTCCATCTAGTATCCTTCTCTTTGTGTATATATATTTCAAAATTTTTGTATATTTGGGAATTCAGAATATTTATTCTAATAGAGGGATGTTGATCTTGAACTTCTAGAAGGTTTTTTTAAATCTCTCACTGAAGCTTCTCCTCTTCCATTTTATTTGAATGAAACATATGAGAAGGGAAAGGTATAGTAGTATCATTATTTTCCTTTTGATGTATTTGTAATGGAGTTTCATGTCTTTCATTTTCAAATCTTTTCCCAACATCTTATTCCTTATTTTTCTCTTCTTATTTTGTTTGAGTGGACTATTCTTTTAGAGTTTTTCCAAAACTTTTAGACCTACCCTCTTCTGGTTCAGTTTGAATTTACATAGGCTTAGGTGGATGAATCTACTCACCACTCCATGTGGCGATCATATCCACAATCTTCTTGGGTTTATATATTGTCTGAGATGGTATCTTTCTAAGGTTTTTAGACAACATATCTACAAGTCTCTCAAATTTAGTTGTCCAATTATTCCATGTATTTTCCAGCTCCTCAATCTCTATTCATTATCTTCATTTGGATGGTGGTGCAATAGATGAGGTTTTTCTATAGTATTTTTTTTAAAATTAATGTGGTTGATACAATTTTTGTTGTTAAGGATTCTTATATGATTGTTGGAAAGGATGTGGGTTTTGAATTATTATTGTAGATGGAGATGATTTGGATATTGGTTGGAAATGTGAGGTATATCCTGGTTTTTAAACCTCCAAATCTACATTGGGATTTTCCTTCTCTCCATGGTTGATTTTGTTGAAATTTAAATGGATGGAATATGACTGGAAAACTATCCATACCCCATATCTCAACACATTGATTGGTAAAATGGTTGGGTGATAAATAGAAACCACATACCTTAGGCGGGTCTAGTTTTCAACTCCCATATTTTATCTCCCTATGTATTACAAGATTTTTTAATTCCTAAAGTTTGGTTTCAAGTAAAGGTGAAGAGTTAGAATTTACTACCTTGTAGATACCTCTCATACCCGTGCCTCTTGTTTCGAATTATTATGAATTCTATGATATTTTCTCAATCAGGATCCTATATTTCATTAGTTATTTTCCCGTTAAATATCATTCGAATGATGAATCAAAGGGGTTCCTCTCATTTTCCAAAAGTACTTATTAGAATAAGACTAGAAAGTGATTATCTTCCATCTCTTGATGAGGGAATCTTGTTCACAAGTTCTTAAATCTTTCCCAATACTTATAAATAGTCTCACTAGTATATTGTTTGATAGTTTAGACTTCCTTATTGTTGTGATGTATTAGGTTGGGAAGATTCATTGCATTAAACGTCTTTGGAGATCATTCGAGTCATGGATCTATATGGGTTGTAAGCTATACAACCACTCCTTGGAAACTCCCTCATTTTGAAAGGGGAATTCCCTCCACTTTACATGATCCTCAGCTACTATTCTTATCTGAAGCCTAAACATAAAAGAAACTTACTGAATATGTTGGTTGGTATATTATCCTATAAGGCCATAAAAATTAGGTAGAAATGAAATCATGCTAACATGAAATTCAAGGTCACTTTGTTTCACATGGATAGTTAGTTGATTTTGTTGGTTTGAAAATTGTGGGGGCACAAAGGTTACTAAGAGTTTAGTGTCGATTTATTACCATTTTTCCGGATTAGAGTGAACACTTGAAGTTTCAATCAAGTCATCAAGATTGACTTATTCTTGATTAATATCTATATTAATATTAACAAGCCTCGTTAGAAAAGTTATCTCTATCTCAGCATCAAAATAAAATAATTTTTCATTAGAAGTTATAGTCATTAATTTTTTTAGGTTATATTAGAACTCACTCCCCAAAAATGATGCAAATTTTTGAAAAACACACCTATCATAGGGTATGAGGAAATCTAACTAAATTCCATAAGGTATGTAGTATTAGTAGTAATCAAATTCAACTCCAAGGAGGAGTGATTTAGTATTATTGGCATGGTGAAAAAGTAAATTATCTGAACAATAACACTAGGATTATCAAATGATGAAATAAATATTATGTAAATCATATGAGAAAAAAGTAATTAGGGTTAGGTTTGGCTTCCATTTTTTAATTATATAATTTAATTTTTGAAATTTTTCTATTTATATTTATTAATTGATTTAAGAAAAGGATTAATAACTATTTTTAAAATTTTCAAACTTGATCCTCTTCAATGATTTTGAAAATAATCCTCACAATTCTATTTCTTAGAATATTCTCCTACCAATGTGTAAAAGTAACAGTGAACCTTATTTTAATTCCTTAGTTAATAAGAAATTTGGTTTTGGAATTCTCAAACACCCAAGTTAGTCCAATGTTTCTTCATCACGTATTTAGTAATCACTAAACACTCTATATGTAGTTGGGGTGGTAGAATATTGGTTAAAAATCCATGTAAGCCTTCATGAAACCTAGGATCAAATCCTGGTGGAGGAATATTTTCGGGTTACTTTAGAATTACTATAGAAGGTACTATAGTGGTACTATAGCGGCTGGAAATATTCATCCATTTGGGCCTTTGAGCTACCAGTTTCAGAATATGGCCCATAGGGCCTTTGATCCCTAAAGGCCATAGAGCATCCAAGGAAGACCACACAGAGCAGGCCCTAGAATAGGATTTATAGAAAGTAGAATCACCTAGAGTAGAGCTAACCAGATTGGAAGAATGAGAGGGTATGGAAATCTCCATTAATACTAGGCACTATGTAACTTTTCATGGGGAAATTTTATCCAATAAATAATGTAAGGTGGGGAGATGGTCACCTTCAATGATATAGATATTGGGGAGGGGTAGTTCTAGGGTAGTTTAGTTGGGCCTTCGGGTCATGTATTAGATATCATGCCTCTAGGCCTTCAGGTCATGTATTGGGCCTTGAACACTAGGCCTACGGGTCATGTAAGGGTTCCATCTCAACCCAATTAGAAAGGCGATTATCCAAAATAAATACCTTTGTTCCATTTAGACTAAACACTCTCCACTTGATTATAAACGAATCAATCAATGCGATTTAAAATAAATTAGAGGGAGGTAATAATTATTGACCAAGGAAATAATTAAAATTCATAATTAATAAAAACACAATTATATTTGTATAAAATTGTAGAATTATGAATTGAAAACCATATAAATTGAGAAAATTGTTCTATGAATTAAAATGGAACTATACTGAAACATCACACTTTGGGTCACATCCCCTTAACCCAACCACTTAGAGCTTGTACTCCTCCATTAAAGGGGGTATCATTGAAGTTATAGGGGCTGAGAATATGATATAATAAAAACATAATAAAAAAAATTAATGGAAGTAGAAAAATAATGGTAGCAGCAATAGTCTACCAACATATCCTCTCCTCCCAATGTGATACACACTCTCACCAATAGCCTCTTCTATATTTATATTAAAAAACAATGTTTTTGGACTACTATAATATCCCTATGAAATTTATTGGAATATGATATATATTATTTCCTCATCCTTTCTCCATATATACTCGTTAAATCCACTAAGTCCAGTGATATTTACTGGTTTTAAGGAGTGATTTTAATGCCTTAAATGAGGCTGAGATATGAGATTCTATATTTTTACTAAAATTTACTCGATACCCATGTTTAGCTCAAAATAAAACTAAAGATATCAGTCCTTAATGAAAATCATCTACATAAGTTCTTTGTGGCCCAACTCCTCATCTCACCCAAAGGTTAGTCCACTACGTAAAATAGAATCTCCATGGTGAAGTGAATTCCCTATGGAATAGATGAATCCCCTCAGTGATCCCATGACATATCAATACCTCCTCAATCCATAAATCCTTCATAGTGGATGAATGGATCTCCCATCACATGCATGGATTTATTCTCTATTGGAAGGGCCTTCACCAACATCGCCTGAGGCCCCATAGGTGTTTAATGGTGGTTTAATTCATTGGAATTGGACATAATCTTGAGCCCGAGATTCCATGGTAGTGTCCATGGTATTTATAGAGATTTACATTGGGAGGTAGTGGTGTTGAGAGGTAGAAACTTGGTGGTACAGTGAGTTTAGGAATTACAGGTGGAAAAGAGTAAATTTTCGAGGAGGGGTCAAGCACAATTAAGGTTGTAAAATGACATTTTTTGTAAATTTTGAAAAATTATCATGTTGTCTATATCCCACATTGAAAACAAGGTTGTATTCACTACTCTTAATAAGTAATGTCCTAACACCATCACAAAAAGGTAGTTGGATTGGTGTCGAAGGATGCTAACCATCACCATTCCCCTCCCCATGATGGTGAATCCCTCCTCCTATCTCTGCGTGAACCTGAACACCACACGGTAACATGGTCATGCTCTTTTTCACTGACCCACACTAGATATGCTGCTTTTTCCATGTGGTGGGCTCTCTATATGGGGTGTCTTGGATAGAGGGACCTTTTTAGGCCTCCTATGTGGGTTGTTGCCTCATAGGTTGAGGGATAACCCACTGAACCATTTTTAACTAAATATAAAACATTAAATATCTTAATTAAATTTCATAAAATAATTTATAAGTAAAATTAAACTTTATATTTCAATCTTTTAATTCATTTTAATTCATATAAATTCCTCAATTATAAATTCCCACATTTTAATAAAACATTTCATTACATAGAAAAATTCATTAAAAACCATCAGCAATCTTTATAAAATGTTGATTTTTTTATGAAAATTTAAGTGAATAATTATCCAACGTTCAAAAATATACAATAAATTTCCTCTATTTTTAGGGTTAGATAAATTTTTCCTTTGATAAACTACCACCAAAATAGGAAAAGATCTCTATACAGTACATACATATCAATATTTACCATGAGTATCTTTATTGAAGGATGGGACTAAATAATATTAGGACGATATATCCAAGGATATTTTATTGGATAGATATGAATACCAGGTTAATATCATTAAGACTAGAAAAATTTGATGTCATTCTAATGGTGAAAATTATACCAGATGATCTTGTACATTCTTAATAAATATGTGAACTTGATAAATATAAATATTTCTTAATATAATCTCATAGATCTCAGGATATTGGTCCATATTTCTCTCTTTATGAGGGTAAATAGGAGGAGTAATATCTTAAGGATTTTTCTCCAATATTCAAGGAAGGAATATTAACTACCATTGATTAACCTTGGAAAGTAAATATGGGTATTAATGAGAATATATAATCTATATTGATTTGATCTATCATGACTCTTGAAGGTAAGTATACATATATATCTTTATTGAGAAAATATTAATAAGTGTCCACATAGAACTACATGAAGATACTTGAGTTAGATCCCTAAGAAACTACCCATCATTTTGGTCTACTAAATAACCATCAAGACTATAGTAAAATAATAATGATAATGAATCTTAACCATAATACCAAATTAGAAGAAGATATTTATAAGATCATTAAGAAGAAATTTATATTATAAGTATAATACTTGAAGTACCTTTCCAACATTTTTCCCATTAAGAAAAAGGAAAGGGAAATCAAAGTCTGTGTAGATATAATAGTTCTTAACCAACACTAACCAAAGGTTGATTTACCAGTCCTAATCACACAAATATTTATTGACTCAAAAAATAATTTTGAAACCATATACTTTATAAATATATATATTTTCTATAACCAAATCTGAATGGACCTTGAGGATGAGGTGGTCACTACTTTTAGGGCACCCAAAGGGGTATATTATTAAAAATTAAATCCTTTTGGATTTAATAATGATGGTTATAAATATCAATATTACCTATTCCATATCTTTATGTACTTTTTGGGTAATACTATGGAGTTCTTTGTTTATGATCTGGTTGTTAAATATGATAAACTTTGTGATCATCTTTCTGATCTTGAGGTATTTTTCAAAAAATTTGGTAACAAAGCTTGAAGATGAACCCCCTAAAATGTACTTTTAGGGTAACATTAGGGATATTTTTTAACATCATGGCATGAAATTGAAGTATTGAATCCATACAAAAAATGAAAAGAGAGATAATTTCCATGAAACCTTCAAAAAACCTCAAGAAATGGATAGGAATCTAAAGATATATCACTTACATCATACATTTCATTTCCAACCTTGTTGATTAAAACCCACCCTTAACAAAGTCTATGAAGAAAAGGGTTAATTTTCTATGAGATGAGAGTTTTTAGAAAGACTTAGATGAACTCAATAATTATCTCCTTCCCACTGGTATTGATGCTATCACTAGAAAGGAAGATTCTTATGTTGTAATTGGTAACCTTGGATTGATCGCTCAATACCCTAATTGATAAAAAATAATGATGTAATGAAGGGAAACAACATATATTTTCATATAAGTACAATTATGGATGATGAGAGTCGAAATTATTATATCAAGAAGATTTGGCTTGAATTGATCTTGAAAATATAAAGGATAAGACACTATTTTTAGCACCATGAAGTTCACATAGTCTCTTGTGTGGACTTTATCAAATTAATCATCATATATACAATGATAAGTAGACATATAACATGATGGTAGGTCATTCTAAAATAGTTTAATATCCACTTAATTACTTATATGGAAATCAATGGACATGTGTTAAAATATTTTCTTAGGATTCACCCCATTCTGTAAAAATAATTATATGATTTAAAACTCCTTGATGAAGAATTTTTATTTATCAACCTGACTTCCTAGATGTAAGAAATGTATTTTTATTGTTACTCAAGGATCCAAACAATACAAAGGATAGAAAATACAAAAATAACGGAGTATTCTTGAAAATTCTTATCATATATCTAGAAAAAGTGGTATTTCCTTACTTCTTTATGTTTTCATAAGTATTCCTTAATAATGGGAAAGAATACCAGGACCATATTAAAAGTTCAGAACTAACCATGCAAGTATCATTGGCTTGATTAAATATCAAGGGATATTTAGAGTTGGTGAGAAATAAAATAAATGGTGAATATTTCATTAAGATTTAATAGTTAATTCCTTTTCTTGATTATGTGCGGGGGTTGATGGACGAGTTCCCCATAGAGAAAAACTGGCTCATGTCCCACATTCAGAGAATTCTCAAGTGGACACACTAGAAAATTCATACACAACCTTAGAAGATGCATATTATGATAAAATTTACTTTCACATCATGAATTTTAGGGTGGTTCCTCTATTTTTAGAAATTATTTGGATTAAATAAATAAAGTTAATACTACCTTGACTCAAGGAGATCCTTCATCATCACTGACTGATTCCATAATTGGATGAATTTCATCTATAGAAGACTACCTCCAGAATATAATCCTCCCAATAGATTGATCCAAGAATAAATATAACTATTTCTAGGCAATAAATTTAATCCTTTATGATGGCCAGAATTACTAGAATGTCCTTTACAAACAATGCTTCAATACATACCTAAAATACATCTTAGAAGGTGTTGTCCTCACCGTTATACATGAGGTCCATGTTGGTGCCTATGATGACCATAGATTAAGATACAAGATTTATCACCTAATTAGGGGGATTAGATATTTTTATTTATCTGTGATATTGGACTATATAGGTTTTACAAAGAAATACAATTCTTTCCAGATAAATGCCAATTTCATCCATTAGCACCGAGAGTTACTCTATACTATCGAATACTCTTGTAAATTTTCCATATGAGTGATAAATATTATGGGTCCATACCCTCAATTCAAAGATAGATAGTTTAAGTATATCCTTACTACCATTGATTTCTTCTCCAAATGGGACAAATATGTATCCCTAAAAGCTATTAGAATAAGGGTTATCATTAATTTTTTGAAGTGTAATATCATTTAACGATTTGGTGTCTCTCTCAAAATATTGATAGACAATGACACCAACTTTTAAGATTACAAATTAATGTGGTTTTATAAAAGTATAATATTAAAATTTTAATTTCATATTATTATCATTAAATGACCAACAAACATATACAATATTTTAACAAAACCCTATCTAATATTCTTCAAAATATGGTGGACAGAGATAAGAAGTTTTTCTAGATAAACTCTTACATGTATTTTGGAATTATCCAACCACAACCTATACAAACACATTTATAACCCCATACATTGTTATATATTGTATTGAGGCAGTCCTTCCCATTGAGGTTCAACTTACCTTAATTCACATTTCCATATGTACTTAGTAAACTATAGATAATAAATCTCCGATCCAACTGAATGAATTAGAGAAACTTGATGAGAAAAGGGTATGTACACTGCATAATCTATAATTTTATCAAAACCATGTTGTGTGAGAATTAATAAGAAGGTTCACCTCCATTCACTTATCCAATGAGAATTGGTGTTGGATCTAAGAACCATCACAATACTCGGGAGGAATCCTCCAAAGTTAGATCCAGAATGAGAAGGAACTTATGCCATTCATAAATTTTTCTATAACAGATCCTATTTATTAATCATAATGGATGGATAACATATTAAACCTACCACTACTGAATGTTTTATTAAGAAATACTTTACAAAATTTCACGATGGATAAAAATTTACAGATTTATGACTATAAACTATATATCCATGAGGTCCTCATCATATAAAATGAAAATATATAACACTTTAGTCCTAATATATTGATGTTAAACTACATGAAATTAATTCCATACCACATGAATTTAAAATATTTGGATTGGTTTATTCCACATGAACTTGAACTATTTAGAGGATTCTATTCCATGTAAACCCGAATCATAAGTTCCCCATGTAAGATCTCATTCTACACAAGGGTTTTCTTTCCTTGTGGATTTAATAGTTATGGATACACTTTCCAGCCCTAATTCCATGGTTCACTTAACATATGAAAAAAATAATCGTTATATAAACCATGTATGTCTTGATTCTTTCCACCTAAAGATATGTAGTGATTTGTAGATCTTCTATCCACATCCTATCCATAGTTTCTATTTCCATACCGAGTGATTCTATGGTGATGAGTCTTTTCCTTACTCACCCCAGGTTTTATCCTTCTCTCTCATAAAAAATCCCTATATTTATATTTTTTCCTCCCATATACGAGTCAGATTTATATAGAGAGATCCTCCAATAGAACTACATTTTGGTTGATTTATATTTTCATAAGATCTTTAGTGATGTATGGATCACTAATCCCATGCCTAGCCTTGAATTCTATCTTCAAGCCTCACCATGCATAGGGGAAGAGATCAACGATATATTACATCATGTTTCCCATATCCTCACACCAGGATATTAACATTGGGTTCCTTCCCTTATCGCATCAAGATAACCATCCATTTTATTTTCCTCTATGCATAAGTTAGATTTATGCATAGAAATACCATGAAGAACTATGTGTGGCTTGATTCATATTTTTACATGCTACGTAGTGATGTATAAATCACTTATCAACATACCTATCCATGAATATAACTCTCATCTAAATCTCCATGGTATATAGTCCCCATATACATCCATACACTATGACACTAAACCCATATCTACTATTATGTACATAACTATCAAGCTTCACTAGTTTTAATTTCACACCATGATGACAAAATTCCCTCTTATCAGAAGTATATGTGGATCAATTTACATTACCATAAGATATGCAGTGATGCCTAGATATATTGTCCTAATACCAGCTGAAAATATTATCAACTACAACACTTTTTTTATTTTAGTGCTCGGATCCTCCTCATCCACATCAAGTTTCTTAATGTCCCTACATTAGTATGAAACTATCATCATAATTAACTTATATGTGAGCTTGATTTGTGTTGAGGTCACAATACAATAACTATGTGTGGATTGATTCATATTATCATAGGATATTTAGAAACACCCAAATATCTTGACCAAGGTCCAAATACAAACTCTACTAGCTTGAATCCTTGTGCTCAAACTCATTTTCATTCATAGTGGGTCATTTATATGATCATGACTCCGGGATAAAGCTATTTTTCATTTTGTTCATATTATAGATCAATATAAAACCTAGGTCCTCATCATAATACCTTAAACTATGAATAACTTAATTCATTTCTACATGATATTAAACTTTTCAACATATGGTCTACCCTATATTACCTTTAAGATACTAAGATCAGTCAATATATATGACATAGTTTCCCTACATGATAGCTAGATCCATGTAAGGGTGCATGACATGTAGTTATATCCATAAACCTAAACTAAGAAAAAAATCCCTCATTCTTAATAATTATTTCTCAATGTTTTAGATTCATATATTTACATTGGGTTTTCTACCTTGTACAGGAACCAAGACACTATCTTGAGTATAAAAATGGAACATATTCTAGGTTGGATTATACACCAGAATCATAAAATCCCACTTCCTCTATATATGAGTTATATCTATAGATATAGTCTTTACCAAGAACTATATATGGATTGATTTATATTAATTCATGATATTTAGTGATTTATAGATTGACTATCTTTGGCCCAACTTCATGTATGATCACCATTAAACCCCTCCCAGTGTATGGTCTTAATCATTCCCATTGGGTCCTTCTATATTAGTCTATGTTCTACGATAACATATATTGAATAAGTATTATGTATGATTAAAGTGTAGTTACTATAGGATACATAGTCCCATTCCATTTGGGGTTATCAATGCTAGTGTGGGGTACATCATTCATATTTTGTTGATTTTTCCCTCATCACTAGACATGTTATCTCATATTTTGATCAAATATACATGACTTTAAAATTCATCCCTTTATAGTCTAAATTTCATGAACTTAAACTATAACTCAAAAATATATAAAGACTCATTAGTTTGAAAACTGATAAAGGGTTTCCTAATTAAAATTCAAGTCTTAGCTCACTATGTCATTCCATTTCATAGATGAGGAAAATGATAGAGCACAAAATATATAAGGCACAAAGCTTGTGGGGTCCATCATATAAACGTATTAAAAATAAATATATGCTCTCTGAACCCACTAGTATAGACAAAATTTAGATAATATATTATTTACCCCATGTATTTGAGCATTGAACAATGTCATAAATATATTTTCAATCATAAAAATCCACCCCTTCACACGAAGTTGATACTCCCATAAAGGTGGTCATAGACTAAAGCCTTATTCTATCATATCCATTCAACCAAAGAGTGTTTTCAAAACACGGTGTCTCAATCTTTATGTCACTTGAAACCTTCTTGAATATCCTTTCACTGCAAAACTTACTCCATTCTATAAACATTTTCATCACCATAAACCCTATTGTATCTATCGGTAATGAGAGTATTTGAAACCAAAAGGAAAAACATTTATTAGAAATTAAATTCAAACTTCCATATCTAAAAATACTAATCATATGAATTTTTCATCCAAAGGTGGAGGTCCTCTAAACCCGTGTACCCCAAAACTGATGTTGTGGAACTCATTAATTGAATATTGTAAACTATCATTCCTAACATGATTATTTTATCCCAATATTTTCCAATTCAAATTTATTGAGTTATGATTTAAATATTCCATAATCCAACTATTAAAGTGGATTAAAATACCCTAAACTTTCTATACTTATGCATTGTACCCATTTTCAAAGAAATATTACAACATATTGTTCCTGTACCCCTTATTCATATTCAGGAATTAATTTTATATGAAGATAAAAATACCATTAGTTTAGAAACTCCTTGTAGAAACCCTTAAGAAATATGCAGGTGATGATTCCTCTTACCATAAGATGTATAATACATGAGACCCTACTTTAGCTGGTAAACAGTATATCCTGAACTATCACGTAATGAAAATTTTAAAGATCCTTTATTTAGGACTATATTTTAAATTTTAATTTCTGAATGTTAGAATTATATGTTCAAAAAATAAACTTCATTTGTTAATTTCTCATTAATATTTTATCTTAAGATGGTTTTTTTGAAAAGAGTGATTTTTAGATGAATAGTGAAAATGTCTTTTTTTTGTAAAACCATGTATTTTATAAAATCCATAGGATTTAAGAAAAAAAATAAAACTCACATGACTCTTATATTGAATAAATATGTGTTTTATAAGTAACATTATAAATGTTATAATATTTTATTTAATTTATAAGCCTATATTTTATATTTTAAAACTAAATCCACATTTTTCATTAAAACAGTTTTAATGCATTATACATTTACAATTTTAAAATTAAATTATTTGACTTTTAGAATTTTAATATTATTAAATGGATTTAAAATTTATAATCAGTAGGTCCAAATTATAAAATAAAGACATGTCAAACCCTGA
Organism: Viscum album; assembly: GCA_963277665.1. Taxonomy (NCBI): domain Eukaryota; kingdom Viridiplantae; phylum Streptophyta; class Magnoliopsida; order Santalales; family Viscaceae; genus Viscum; species Viscum album. Next base: position 874,335,338 of record OY728153.1, on the reverse strand, counting down.
TTTTTGGAATCAGGTACAAATCCTCTATCGACTTTATCTTTTCATTTTCTTGGTTTTTTGTGAGTTGGGAAAAGGATTTGGAGGCACTTGGTGAATTAAAAGTGATTTTTAACCATTTATGTGAAAAGTAATCAGGATCAAAACCATGGTGTAGATCATGGTGTACCCTTGGCCCTCCAATGTAAAACAACACGCGCCACCATGCCCAAAGCATACTGTGTTCTACTAGTGCTGTCCCTATGAACCACGACCAAAAAGTATCACCATAGGCATGGTGGATCCTATGGCTAGACCAAAACAGTCTAGAATTTGGGGCTAGTGCATGAATGGTTCCCATGGGTGAGGCCATCATGATATTCTCGGTAACACCAAGGCAAGGTGACAGTTTTTTTAAATACCCTTTTGAATATTTAACATTCAGGGTTTGTTACTCTATCAACATGACACCTTAATGATGGGTTTTATGGAATCTTTTGTCTTAGTTTTCCACAAGTAAACCAATGGTTCTCTCCATTTTGGATCAAATTTCATATTTATCATGTTTGATGAAGGGGATTTGAGCATTTATATCTCATAAAACAATGGCTTAGGGTGTTTCCCTTATTCTTGGGATTACTCTTTATAGGTTGTGGTTTGTGAGGGATAGATATCTTCCTCTTTCATCACCATGTTTGAAAGAAATAAGGTCTTATTTTTTTCTAGAGTTATGTGTCTCTGTAAAATGGTTATATCCATTGATTTTCCCATTTTATTGTAAAATTTATTTGATTTGTTTTATAAAATTCATTTATTTGATATATATGAGGGTTTTTATGACATCATATTTTTGATGGTTTGTGAAATAGTTTTTAAAGGGAGTTTTATTTAAAAATATATTTATGAACATCATGTGTTCAATTAAATACCTTAATGATGGTTTTTATTGTAAAGTGGATTTTCAATCCTGGGAGCAGGGATGCTTCACTTGTGAAAATGTTTTGTAAAATTATGAGCATGGTTTATGAATGTTTTATAAAAATATATCACATAGGAATATTTGGTAACCATGGGTATGTACATATAAAAACCTTGGTGAGTGTGGAACCACTAGGGGTTATGATTGGGATATTAATAGACTATGGCAGGACTTGATATCATTATTATTCACATTATTCATGGATTAGTGTTCCTTTTAAGAACTAGTCATGTTTCCCCATAGGCTAGAGAATAATTATATTTTATTCTCCAGGTTTTATTTATGTATCATGTTTTATATTCTCACTTAGTTATATTATGAGATATGAATTATTTTATTATTTCCCTCTATATTTTTATTCATTTTTATATTCATTTTCCCTTAGTTTTGAATATATATTGTTTTAAAAGTTAACTAAAGGATGCTCTATGAAATTTATTTTCAAAGGAAATTGTATATTAAACTTGTTTTTTTAAATATAGAATTGAAAAATGCATGTAGATTGAAATTGTATAGATTCTTGGTGGAATATTACTGATATTTAGTGCACACACCCTAATTTTACCTTTGGGTGTATGTAGATTTGGTTTTGTAGGATATATATTAATGGAAGGGTGTCATGTATCTCTCCAAATTCTCTTGGTTATTGTATCCTTTGTAGTGGGTTGTGATGGTGGTGATAGATATTCACATGGAGGTGTGGTTTTGGATTTTTCCTAGGCTTTATTCTGTTTATTGAATTTATCCATTTGTCTTGGTTTTTATATCTCATACTTGTTTAAACCCTTTTCCTCCACATCGTACATTGTTTGTTTATCTCTTTAATATTATACACGAGACATGTTTTTTTGGTTTATGTGTTAATATCCACATTGTGTAAAGCGATATTGGGTGTCATTTCATGTAGAATCAGGTTGATTGGTTACAAAATGGTATCAAAGGGAATACCCAACTGAAAGTGTGATGAAACTACTTGGGATTGGTTTGGGATTTATGGTAGATAGAAATTAGGACCAGTGGAACTTAGGTAGAAAGTATATATGGGTGACTAGATAGATCACTTTCATATCTGAATCCAAGTTACCATGGGTGGTTAGGGGTTTTACTTAATCTTTAAGATTGGTATGGGTTTATTTTGATAAACCATATTTTGGGGTTTATTTATATGAACTTTTTCTTCTCTTATTTTCCTCTCTTGAATATATTGATGTGTTAGATTCATAACATTTAAGAGAATTAATGTAGTTTTTTAAGATTTATCCAATACGATGTTATCTATTATTGTTTTTATATAATTAATCCTATAATATATCTTATAAATCATGGAGGGGAAGCTATGAGATAATTTCTATAGTAGAAACCCCTAGTAGACTAATCGCGGGTGGAAGTAGTTATCCACACAATCCAGACTCTAGGTCAGATGGGTGTTGGAAACTAGGGATACACATTGGATCATGGTTCAAAATTTACCAAGTAGAATCCACCAATCTTACATGGTGTCAAGGGACCCCAAGAATACCAAGATTGTGTCAAATATATTGAGAGGAAATTCAATTTCTTGAAGACTCATGAGGACTCAAAGGTGGGTTTCTCTAATTATATGCTTGAAGGAGTGGGAATAAAATAGTGGTACTGCATTGTGCAAGCTATGTTATATGAGGAACTTGACCAAATCTATTTAAAGAAGGTATTTAATCAATAGTTTTATCCTGAAACATTTCAAGTGGAGAATACATGATAATTTTTGACCTTAGATAAAGGGGAACATTCAGTTTTGGAGTATGCTACCCATTTCTTTGAGTTAGTTCACCTCTCACCCAAGATTGTTTCTAATGGATACCTTAAATCTCAAAGGTTCAAAATTGGTTTGAGGGATGATATTAGATAGATTTTGATCCTATTGTTCCTGAAAATTTTTACTATGGTGGTTGATAAAGCCACTATAGATAAGGAATAATTAGCTAGGAAGAAAATTTTAGGTGGAGCTTCTTTTGCAATGATATGTAGCCAGAGTATATCATCTATCCACAAAAGAAAGCATTGTAAGGGTGTTCAGTTTACTTTAGGGGTAAATTTAGAGGATTTATTAGGAAAACCCCAAATTGTTTTGTATTAGTTTGGGAAAATTATACATTCAAATCTTAACTATATGGTGTCACACAAGACTTTCCATCATTGTGAACAATTCAAACAATTATATAGTTTTTATAGAAGTGTATCCCAGGGTAGTAGAGATATAAACACTCTTACCAAAGCCTCTTAGGCTCATTATAAAACAACAAAGTGTGGTGGATCTCATTATCATGAAAATGTGGATAAACATATAGTGATTAAATATCATTATTGAGATGAGTTCAGACATCTTTATGCAGTGAAGTATTCACCAAAGGAATCTAAAGTAGGGACAACTATTGTGAGAGGGATAGTGTCTATTTCATCCTCTATAGTCCTGGATTTTTTCAATTCTAATTCATCTAAATATTTATATTATTTAATCTGATTGATGTGTTAGGATTATTATCAGATCTTATTCCATTCATGAAGGATCTTTCCACTCGTTTGTGAAGAAGGAAGGAATAAGGTTTCAAATGTTATGAACGACATATCATGTTCACTAACCTTGAGGTCATATAAGATTTTATATTTCTTGATATTGATATTTTATACCTCAAAATTGGATGGATTTGATGGTTAGATTTAAATCCATGATCCATTTATATCATCATCGGGTTTAGTTTCTATCATTTGATGTGCCACTCTTTCTTTCAGGGTGAGTGGGACCCTAGATCCAAAAGAGTGGGGATTATTGTTTAAAAGGATAAAATGATCTCATGATAGTTTTCTTAGATGTTTCTTACCACCATATACTAGTTTTTAGTAGTTTGTTTCTTATGGTGGTGGATGGGTACCCTAAGGTTTTTCATGTTGATTTTTCTTAGTTACCGTCTTAAAGGAAAGTTTAGGTTTCCATTAACTTTCTTCTAGGGATGAATCCCATAAATATCCTATATTATTATATATAACCTACTATGTAGTACCCCATTTGAGGTATTTAACCCTTTTTATGATATTTTTTGTAACAATTGTTTGTTTAATCTTGGGGACACTTTGAAAGGTTTTTGGGAGGGTTTTGTGGCATTTCCAAGGGTGCACGGTTTGAGCATGGTTAGTGAAGACAGTGAAAGTTCTCCAGGAAACTATGAGAGTTGAGGCAGTGGGCTATGGGTTGGTGCACGGTTTTCTAAACCGTGTGACCAACACATGTAAACTATGATTTTAGAGATAGTGGGATTCCACACGGTTGGTGCATGGTTTGTGTAACTGTGTGAGGCACCCTCTTAAGAAAATAGTAGGTGCATTGTTAGGTAAGGTTTTGAAGAGTTTGAAAGGTTTTTGGGAGGGTTTTTGGTATTTTATAAGGGTCAATAGTTTTATAAAGGTTATTGAAATCCAAGAAACTTCTCTAGGAAACTGTGAAAGTTTTGGTAGTGAGCTATGGGTTGTAAAATGGTTAAGGCACATGGTTTTCCAAACCATGTGGCTGCCCCAGGTAAACTGTGATTTTTATGATAGTGGGATTTCATACGGTTGGTGCACAATTTTTCTAACTATGTGGAAAACCATGTGAGTCACCCTCTTGAGATAGTATCAAGTGAACAGTTAGAACAAGGTTTTCCTAAACGTGCAACTAATTGTGTATGTTTTAAAAAGTGGATTTTAAAAAATGGATCTCACATTATTTTGACCCCAAAACCCCCATTTGAGCCCCATATCATCCCTCACATGGGATTTACATATCTCCAAGGCTAGGGAACCTATAACTCTCTTTTTGGAAGCATTTGAAAGGGGTTTCTTGGTGTGGTAAATCCAAATATTCCTTGGTAATTCTCTTTTGTGGTAGTTTTCTTGGTTTTCCATAGATCTACTCTCATCTATCTCTTGGTTTCTTAGATCTAGTACCATTGTAGATAGATATAGTTTTTTCCAATAATGGTTAGATTTGGCCTTGTTTATATTAGTAAAATGATATAAGGTGGATTTGTGGAGTTTTTACCCAAATTGGTGAGCGTTTCATGCCGTTGGTTGTTTTCTCCAAAACCATTGAGGTTGATGAGTTAAATCTCGAATCCTCTTTCTAGAACTAGAAGGATTTATTTCAAATTAATTTTTTTTACTTTATGTTTATTATAAAATTGATATATGAATATTAGTTGAAACCCCTTTAGTGATGAATTTTGAACTTTGAGAAATAGTTATGTTGTTGTGTAATATGCTTCATTGTAGGATTTTAAAATAATGATTTTAAAATTGATTTCTTGGTTTTCATTATTAAAATGGATTTTGAAAGGGTTCTAAATAAAATTTTTGTTTTATTAGAATTGGGTTTGGCATGAATATTCAAAAATGGTTTTGGAATGGAATTTGGAAATGGTTTTGTCATTGTTTGGTTAAAATGTTGTTTAGTATGGAGGTTTTCTTATGAATTTTTTTAGTAAAAAGTGACAATTTTATAGAAATGGTTGGAAATAGTTGATTTGTAATGGTTAGGTTTAAATGGTTAAGCGTGAGTTGAAATGGGGATGGTTAGTGTTCATGAAGTACCACCATCAAAAAGTTGGAATGTGGTCGTGAAGTACCACAATAAAAAGGGGACATGTTATGGATGTGAAGTTACACCATCAATGGTAACACCAGGATTGGGTAGTTGAGTGTGTGTTTAGTTAAGGTGTATGTATTGGGTATATTAAATGTGGTGGGTTATGCCAATGAAAAATGGGGAAATGGTTAACAAATTGTTTGGTTTCTTTTCTAAAAAATGTGTTTTTTTTGGGTAAAATATTTTGGTAGTGACGTGTTTGGATTGATGGAAATAGTTTAACATTTTATTGGTTTTATATAAATGGTTTATATAATGTGATAAATTTTTATATCCTTGTGGTGTGAGTTTGTAAGTCATTTAGGTAAATCCAACAAAGTATTATTACTAACCCCTGCTTTATCACTGTGGTTATTTTGCAGATGTTGTACTACAGGATATTGGTAAAGGTAAATAATATCATTTATTTAGTGGTTCATCATGATGCTTGGGTGGTCTTGTGGTGTTGGAGCTTAGAGCTTGGTGTCGATCTATCAAGCTTGTTCTTGGAGTCTTTGATTTTTTTCATTTTAGTCTTCATCTTGGTACTCGGATTGGTTTTATTGGTTTGGTTTGGGTTGATTATTGTTGTAAATTGGCATCATTTGAGTTTCAATACGTTGTTATCATTCATCATGAAGTGTTTATTTGGTAATGGAATGTTTGGTTGGTTGTTTTTATTTCAAAGGGAAAATCATCCCCCAATCATTCATAAAGCCCTCAACATTTATTTCTAGCCTTTTTCACCTTGGGGATGCCTCTTACAACCAAGTAGCACTTCCATCTCAACTCAAGCCAATGAGGAGGGTTGAGATGTTACAAGTGGTATCCGTTTTTCTGGTCCTTTGGAATCAATTGTAGGTCTTGGAGTTGGAATTCATTCTTGATTTATTCCTTGAGTTGGATGGTAGAAAGGAGTAGGATTTCCAGAACTTGAGATGTATAACATAAAAGATGTAACTAACCTTTTTATGTCAAACTTCAAGTTACCAGAGAGTTGGGTATACAAGTGTTTTTGAGACACTTATAGGAGCATAATATCATTTTCATGGGTTTATCCAGTGATAAAATCATGGAATTCATTGTAGAAATGACTTACCACTAGGATTGTATATATTATTTGGAGGAATGATTTATGTGTGGTATGAATGTTATGATTTTTAAAAAATATGTAACTTTTTTTTTCAAATGTGTGATTTTAAAAAGAGAATGATTGTGGTATTTTTAAAATGGATTGATTTTAAAAACATAGTGTATTTTCAAAATTTAATGGAAATGGAAAATGTTGAATTTTGGACACTGTGGTTGTGATAGGGAAATGTGATGGAACTTGAAATTGTAAGACTTCAGTTTCAAGAGAGTGAGACTTATGGTGGTTGATGTGTTGATATAAATGGATCTGGGTAGGCATCAAGAGACCAACTAGAGGAAGATGGTAAAAATTTTGTTTCACCTAAGCCCCAGGTGAATCAGCAGCTAGTTCAGAGCATATTAAAATCCTTTCATCCTATAGATAATAGGAATAAATAGAATGAGATGAGGCATGTAAACCATTCAGTTTATCTTTAGAAGCAGAATGCACCCATCTTTCATGGTGATTCAAAACCAGAAAGGGTGGAGGTGCGCCTAAATAGGATGAATCAAATAATATATTTCCTAGGCACACTAGTAGAGTTGAAATTCAAGTTAGTGACATACATGTTGGAATATATTTCATGTTATTTGTTGGAGGTAGTGGTCCAAACTAAAGGGGGCCAAGCTATGAAATGGGAGGATTTTGAGGAATTGTTCAACAAATAATTATATCATCACGTGTTTAGAATTTAGATAATGATAGTTTTATTTATCTTAAAGTTGGATAACCTTTCTGTGATAGATTATATACCTAAATTATTGAATTTAGTCCAATTTTCACCTGAGGTTTCTGCTAGTACATCATTGAAGGTATACATTTTTGAATCGGGGTTATGTTTTGAAATTCGTTCGAAAATTGTGGTGCTCTATATAATGAATTATATAGAGATTTTAGATAGATAAAAAATGGTATAAAGGGACATCTCAAGGGATACAGGTGGAAGAAGTATCATGATACCTATGGGAAATAGTGGGAAATCTAATGCAGGGAGCAAGTGAAAGAGGGACACTTATTTTTGAGGTGGGAGTATGACTCAAAATTCGATGATTGGATTATTTAATCTTCCTCATAATACTAAAATAAATCCAGGATGTTTCCAATGTGTCTCTCTAATACACATGAAGTATGATTTCCTAGAACCACCTAGAGCATGCCTTAAATGTAATCATATGGGGTGTCTCCAGAGTTATTGTCTCAATTCTCCAAGTTCGGGTGTTCGGAACACTTCTCATGGGTCGGAGGAGTCTTATGATTAGATAAAAAAAGGGTATATGTATACCCCTCATTATCAGAATAGAGTCATCCATGGTGATTCTAGGAATACTGTGACTCTTCATCCTAGAAAATTTTTGTATGGAAATAAAGAGAAAAGTGTGGAAAGTAATAAGGTGTATGGAAATGAAAACGTTGTTGTAGATGACAAATACAGACCATCCATGGTGCGAGATATGATTCTTTTGAATTCTACCCTTATGCAAGTGTTGTTTGATACAGGTGAGTATCATTCCTTCATTTCTTCTCAAGCTATTGATTTTTTGGATTTATTTTAAAACATTAAACTCCTTTGGGTCAAAGAGAGTGTCAATATCTCCTATGCAGATCATGTTCTATAACTTTTGATGGGGGTTGAGTTGATATGGGAATTATTAGTTCTTGAGATTAATTTTTATTATATAATCATGGTTATGGATTGGTTGATGATGTTTAAGCGCCATATTGACTATTATGAAAGAATAATTAGTTTCATGATTGATAATGGCGTCGAATATCTATTTAGAGGAGAGAATAAGGTAAAAGTGGGTACAATAGGTTTGTTGGTACCCACAGTTTGAATGATCTCATATTAGTTGGAGGCTTTTTTTGTTGGAATCGATGGAATAAATTGAGAGGAATAGTTTTATAGTGATTATCGATCTATTTATAGATGTCTTCCCCAAATATTTCTTGGGGTTACCACCCATAATAGAAGTGGAGTTTATGATATATCACTTTCTGGGGATCAGTACTATCTCACTTCCATCTTACAAAATTACACCAGAAGAATTTAGGGAATTCAAAGTATATTTGTAGGAGATGTAAAACAAAGGGTTCATTCGGCTTAAAACATCTCTGTGGGTAGCACTCGTATTGATTATAAAAAATGCAGATGAAACTATTTGACTTTGTTTTGATTATTGTAAAATTAATCAAGTAATGATAAATAACCAACATCCACTTCCACACATTGATGATATGTTCAATCTATTGAGGAGAGCACAATTATTCTCCAAAATTGACTTGCAATCAGGATATCATCAATTGTGAGTGCCGAAGGAGAATATCCCAAAAATAGCTTTTAAAAGTAGATATGAAAACTATGAGTATAGGGTTATTCCCTTTGGTATTAAAAATGCACCAGTTGTCTTCATGGTGTTGATGAATTAAATATTTCAAAGATATATAGATTATTTCATGGTGGTGTTCATGGATAATATATTGGTGTATTCATGGACAATGAAGGAGCGTGAGAAACACTTGGAAACAATGTTAGGAATCTTGAGAGATCATCAGTTTTATTCCAAATTACTAAAGTGTTATTTTTTGATACAAGAGGTACATTTTCTTGGCCTTGTTAGTTCTATGAAAGGTTTTTTAGTTGATCTAGAGAAGATAGAGGTTGTTATCTCTTAACAACCACTAAATAATGTCTTTGAGATACGTATATTCCTTGGTATAGCTAGGTATTACCGATTATTTGTGACTTCTCATGATTAGCTTCATTGATGAAAACTTTGACAAGGAAGAATATTTGATTTTAATAGAATGAGTAGTGTCATAAGTATTTTTAAGAGCTTAAGGGTAGCCTTACATCATCACCAATCATGGTTTTTCTATAACTAGGTAAAGGGTACGTGGTGTGTTGTGGTGCATCAAGATCAAGTTTGGGGAGCTTTATCATTAAAGGGAATCATGTTGTTGCCTATAGCTCACAACAGTTGAGGTTTCATGAGAAGAACTACCCAACACATGATTTGGAGTTAGTGGTTGTGGTGCATGCTTTGAAAACATGGATCCATTATCTCTTTAGTGAGAAATTCATAGTGTTTACTAATTATAAGAGTCCAATGCATATTTTCTCATAATAGAAATTTGAATTTGTGATAAAGGAAATGAATAGAGTATCTCTAGATGTTTGACTTTGACTTAATGTATACATTGGGTAAGGGAAATTCGGTGGCATATGCATTGAGAATAAATTTATATGTTTAGGTGAAAAAATCATCAAATAAGTGGTAGTTGATGTCAGTTATAGTCAACATATGTTTGGAACATAAATATAGAGGTTATGTAGTGGTTTTATTTCATTTTTTGTTGGTTCTTGATTAGGTTAGATCAGTTAAATAGGAACATATGTCCTTTTAGGTCCACTAGGTTGAATAACTTGAGGGGGGGATCAGAGTATGATATATTAAAATTTATTGCACTTCGGATCATGTTTCATCATTAAGAAAAACTCTCTTCTCTCTTTTTCCCATGGAAAAGTATGAATAGAATTTAAATCATACATGAGACAGTAAAAGTTTTACTTAGTTCACCCTCACTTAGATACATCGAAGGAGCATACAATGATGGTGTGCTGATGTAAAAAATTCACCAAGTATCACTTCCAATAATGAGTAGATGGTTCGGGCTAGATCTTCTATACTCAGGATCACTTACTTTACAAGGTTTAGGGTCTGATCACTACATTCTCAAGGGGCAATCCATATACCTCTTTCTCTGGCTCACTACTGGTGGAAATGGTCTCTATTTTCCTCTTACTTCACTCACTACTCTTAGAGAGGAATCTAGTCACATTTTATAGACTTGTAGATCAAATACAGTTTTTCAAAATGTGGGTCCCTTAAGTTTCATAAATTCTTACATCCTCAACTTTCGGTAAATGCTCTATTGAAGTCCCTTTTTCTCCCACATATGATGTCCACCTTCCTGGGTACTATTAGATACTAGAAATTAATTTCTCAAACTTATTTGAAGCTTTCTCAAACTTCCTTGAGTGTTTTGTGAACTACCTTCTCCTCCTGCATACTGTGTAGTGGGTTTCCTATGTAGACTGCCTCTTCCGCACAACGCTACTGCTTCTGTGAACCACCCTACTTTCAGGGAAAACCTCCTCCTTCACTATAGAATACTTCCTACATGTAATGATTTTGTGAAACTCCTCTTAGAACCACTTCTACAAATAGTCTCTCTAAACTATCCTCCATTCGAAAACTATTCTCTGTCCGCAGACTACCTCTGCCTCTGCGAACCACCTGTAGACTTCCTTATTTCACGTATCCAAGTTTTATCCTCCATGTATCGTGCCTTTTTCCTCCATATAACACATCCTTTGTGGGATATATTTCCTACAAAAACCTTCAGTGTAATTTTTTCCATGCGAACCAATTTTCTTTGCAGAATTGTCCTCCGCGAACCACTTCTCCCTTTACAGGATTCAATGCCTCACAAAATCCTTCGCCGAAATTTATTCTATTCCAACCACCTTCAGTCTTCACAAAATTATTGAAGAAAAGAGATATCCTATAATTATATCCGCTCTCCCTCTAATCGGTGGGATTAGTGCTTCTTATATAGTAAAATATATCCACAAATTCTTATAATTTGATATTTAACAAATATTTGAGTCGGTACAGCCTCCATCGTATACTGATCCTCCTGCTACGAACCACAACCATTATACGAAGCATTTTTCCACTGTGGTTTGAATACTGACTGTGCGCTTACATGACACCATTCTATTCCACCATCCCAAAAACCATCATGCCTTCTATATACCGCACGTCCTTTGTCATAAACAGTTCCATGTACCATTTCCTCTACTTGGTAAGTAACCATGAATTTCTGATTTTGAGGCCCAAATGTTTGGAAATAATTAGGAAACTATGCCACTTTAGAAACCTATCATTAGAAAACACCAAAAATACTCATTTTCACTCATTTGGCTTTTTCAACAAACAAAATCACAGCCAAAACATACCGAGAGGACACATTGAGGGATTTTTCCCAACATGTTTGATCCATAATGTGTGGCTATGAGGTTGAAAATCAATGATGGGGAGACCATTGAGGGATGGAAACTAGATGGGATTTCGGTTTTTTGGATTTAGAATTAGATGGTTATACTGGGGTCTTGTTAGGAATAAATTCTTAGTGCATGACATCATTCGAGATGGGCTATCCACCCTGAAATTTAGAAAATGTATAGGGAATTTAAATCAGAGTTTTGGTGGGTGGGTATGAAAAGGAAAGTGGTTGAGTTTTTATCGAGATGATTGAATTATCAACAAGTCAAGGAAATGCATCAACGACCAGTAGGTATATTGTAGTATTTACCTATCCTTGTGTGTAAATGGGAGTAGATAACTATATATTTTGTTATAGGTCTCCTAAAAATGGTTCAAAAACATGATTCTATATGGGTGATTGTGTATAAGCTAAAAAATTCGGCCTATTTCATCCTTATTCATGAATCTCATATGGTGGAGGATCTATAAAAAATCAATATCTATGAGGAGGTAAATAGGAATGGTGTTCAAATTTAGATTATATCAGATAGATATATGAGGTTCAAATCTCATTTCTAGAAATTCTTATAGCAATCCCTTGGGAATTAGTTGATGATGAGTACGATATATCATCCTCAGATGGATGGGAAATATGAGAGGATTATATAGATGTTGGAAAATAGGTTTCGGGATTTTGTGATTGACTTTGGTGGATCATGGGTGGAGAAATTCCCATTAGTGGAGTTCTCATATAATAATAGTTACCAAGACTCCATACATATGGCTTTGTTTGAATAATTGTATGGGTGTCTTGGTTGTTCTACACTTTGTTGGGTGGAAACAAGTGAGACATCGATAGTGTTATAGAGACTTGTCCAAGATACTATGGAGAAGATGAAGTTGATTAAAAAGAGAGTAGAGAGGGCTGAGAGTCATCAAAAATCATATACATACCATCATCGATAGCCATTGTTGTTCGAGGTGGGTGATCATGTGTTCTTGAGAATATCTCTAAGTCTAGAACATTGTCATTTTTAAAAGCCGGGAAAGTTATATATGAGATATATTAGGGATATTGAGATACTTGAGAGGGTTGGAGAGGTAAAACATCAGTTTTATTTGACTCCATGGTTTAGTTCAGTTCATAATGTGTTTCATGTATCTCAATTAAAAATGTATTATCCTGATCCTCACCAAGTGATTTGATGGGATCATGTTGAGCTAGAGCCGGATTTTTTGTTAGTTCTTGTTCCAGTGTGAATTATTAATAGGTAAGAGAAATTATTTCTTGGTAAACACATCGATATAGTGCCGATTTTGTGGAAACATGGTCAGATTCAAGAGGAGACTTGAGAATGAGAGAAAGTGATGGCCAAGTAGTGGCTGAAGATCTTTCAGGAAAGCAATGGTTTTCTACTTTATGAGGATGGAAAGACCAATGGTGGGGAGAATTTCTCACACATGGTTTGAGGTATGTAACCTTTTTTATGATTTTTTATGTATATAAAGTGGTTGGGTAAGGTTTGGGAGAGTTTGGAAGGTTTTTGGGAGGAGTTTGTGGATTTTATAAGGGTGCACGATTTAAGCACAATTTGTGAAAACTGTGAAACTTCTTCAAGAGGCCATGAATGTTGAGGCAGTGGGAAATGGCTTAGTGCATGGTTAAGGTGCACAATTTTACAAACCATTCAGCCACCCCAGGTAAACCATTCTTTTTGAGACAGTGGGATTTTGTATGGTTAGAGCATATTTTGTCTAACCGTGCAGGCCAACCATACGAGGCACCCTCTTACGAGAGTAGTAGGCACATAATTAGTGGATGGTTTTCTTAAATATGTGTATAACCATTCATAGTTTAAAAAGTGGATTTCTAAAAATGGATCTCATACGATTTTAACCCTAAAACCCCCATTTGAGCCCTATTTCAACCCTCACTTGGGATTTCATTCTCCCCAAGGCTAGGGAACATATCCCAATATTTTTGGAAGTGTTTTTAAGGGTTTTATTAGTATGGTAAGGAAATATCTTCCTTGGTAAGTCTCCTTTGTGGTAGTTTTCCTGGTTTTTATTAGATCTACTCTCCTATATCTCCTGATTTCTTAGATCTAGTTTCGTTTGGGATAGATATTGGTTTTTTGTTTCCAATAATGGTTATATTTGGTCTTTTTGATGTTAGGAGAAGGTATCTAAGGCATATTTGTAGATTTTTCACCCAGATTAGTAAGAGTATTGTGCTATTGGTTTTTCTCACCAAAACCCTTAAGGTAGGTGGAACTACCAGAAAATTTCCCTATACCCACAGTTTCAGGGAACCGTGGGCTACTGAGGCATCAGGATAGCCCCTGAGTTATACCCATGATTTAGTAAACCATGGGTATAGGTCTAGTCCACCATGTTAGTCACCATTACACCATGTTATTCACATATACCCATGGTTTTAAAACTGTGGATATAGATTTGATAAAATAAAGCGGCCGTGGGATTCAATCCTTGGGCCGCCTGTTTATTCCTCCCATGCCTAACCACTAGCCCATTTGTATCATTGATATATATATATATATATATATATATATATAAACCATGTATATAGGTATCAAACCTTGGGAATATGTGTTCTCGTGAAAAAAATTTTGTTCCCCGAGAATTTTTTTTTCACGCAATAAGGTGGGAAAGCTATACCCTTAGTTTTACAAAACCATGGGTATAGGTCTTAAAAAATCAATCCTATACCCATGTTTTTTTGTTAAAACATGGGTATAGGTCTCAAAAAAGTACCCTATACTCATGGTTTTAGAAAAACCGTGGGGATAAGAGAGCCTATACCCACAGTTTTGGAAAACCGTGGGTATAAGTTCCCATACTTTACCTATACCCACAATTTTTGGAAAAAATGTGGGTATATGGGTACCTATACCATAGTTTTGGTAAAACCATGGGTATTTAATACATATAACCACGGTTTTGGGTAAACCATGGGTATGGTTCTATTTTCCAGTAGTGGTGGCTTCACTCTCAACTCCTCTTACTAGAAGGATTGATTTCAAATTAACTATTTTTTCTAGAAATTGACTGTGAAGTTTTTGTGTAAAGCTTGGTTGAAACCCCTTTCGTGATGATTTAGGAATTTTGTGTAAATTTTTAAGTTATTGAGAAATATTATTACTTTTTGGATTTTAAAATGATGATTTTAAAATAGGTTTCTTGGTTTGCGTTATGAAAATGGATTGTGAATGTGTTTTAAATAAAAATGTAGTTTTAATAGAATTGGTTTTTTAATGGATGTTGGAAATGATTTTGGAATTTTTTGGTTTAAATATTGTTTGGTATCGATATTTTCTAATGAGTGTTTTCAATAAAAAGAGATAATTTTATTGAAATAATTGGAAATATATTATTTGGCATGTTTAGGATTAAAAAGATAAGCATAAGTTGAAATGGGGATGGTTAGTGGTCGTGAAGTACCACCATCAAATGGTTGGAATGTGGTCTTGAAGTACCACAATAAAATGCGGATGAGTTATGGATGTGAAGTTCCACTATCAATAGTAACAATAATATTAGGTGGTTGAGTGTGTGTGTGGTTTAGGTGTATGTATTGGATCATATGGAATTAGATGGGCCATTCCAATGGAAAATGGAGAAATGGTTAATGACTTGTTTTGTTTCTTTTCTTAAAATGTGTTTTCTTGAGTAAAATCTTTTGGTAGTGATGTGTTTGGCTTGCTATAAATTGTTGAACTATTTATTTCTTTTATATAAATGGTTTATATAATTTTCTAACTTATTCTACCATATTGATTGAGTAGGGAAGTCAATTGGGGAAAGCCTACTGAGTATTATTACTCACCCCTACTTTGGAACCATGGTTCTTTTGCAGATGTTGTACTCTGATATATAGGTAAAGGTAAAGCATCTTATTTCTTTAGTGGTTCATCATGATACTTAGGCAGTCTTGTGGTGTTGGATCTTGGAGCTTGGTGTAGAGCTATGGAGACTGTTCTTTAATTCCTAGAGTTTTTTCATTTTAGTCTTCTTCTTGGTACTATGATTAGTTTTCTTGGTTTTTTTGGGGTTGATTGTCGTTTTTCCTTGGTATAATTTGAGTGTTAATACCTTATTATCATGCATCATGAAGTGGTTATTTTATAATGGAACATTTGGTTAGTTGTTTTTATTTAAAAGGGGAAACATTCTCCCAATCGTTGATGAAGACCTCCGTGTTTATTTCCATCCTTTGGCACCTTAGGGATGTCACTTAAGGACAAGTAACACTTCTGCCTCCACTCAATCCAATGAGGAGGGGAAAGATGTAACATGCTGATTTAAAGAAGATTAAGGTGCATCTCAAAAATCTTGAGGATAAAATATTTATTCATTCAAGCATATCTCTTTTAGATTCTCGAGTTATATTTTTAAATAAAGAAGACATAGGCCTCTAAATTTTTATTGACTAATGAAAGATTAATTAGATTATTGTTAATAACAGGCATCATTTAACTAGGGTTTATGAATTATTTAATCAACATAGGGGGTATACATTTTTTTTATTTATCTTCATTAGAGGTACCATCAGTTAAGGATTTGAGATGAAGATATTCCTAATACTTCATGATTAAGTATAAAAAT
This sequence comes from Viscum album, assembly GCA_963277665.1. NCBI lineage: Eukaryota > Viridiplantae > Streptophyta > Magnoliopsida > Santalales > Viscaceae > Viscum > Viscum album. The sequence goes on along the minus strand of OY728153.1, from coordinate 874,318,938 downwards.
TATGAGTATTTGGTTATACCATTTGTTATCACTAATTATCCCATGGTGTTTATGGTTTTGATGAATAATATATTCATCAATTCTTGGACTCTTTGGTGGTAATTTTTGTGGATGATATTTTTGTGTACTTCAAGTTAGAGGAGTAATACAAGGATTATCTAGATATTATCATCATTACTTTTAAGGGACATTATATATATGAAAATATCTCTAAATATGAGTTTTGGATTCATGAGGAATTTTATTGGTTACATTATATCTAATCAGAGAATCTTAGTGAATTCTGAAATGATTCAATATGTTATGTCTTGGGAACAACTTAGAAATGTATTTGAGATCTGGATATTCCTAGGTTTAATAGGATATTATAGACATTTTGTTCAGGACTTCACCAAACTTTCATCTATGATGAAGTAGTTAACTCATAAGGGTTTTAATTTCAAATTTAATGAAAAGTGTTAAAAAGGAATTTGAAAAACTAAAGGAGAGATTGACTTCAACTCCGGTTATGATTATTATAGAACCAGTTTTTGGCTATGATGTTTTCTCAGTTTCCTCTGGTATGGGATTAAGATGTATTCTGATGTAGGGGAAATCTGTGGTGGCCTATGGATCTCTCTAATATTTTCCTTATGGGAAGAATTATTATAACCATGATATCAATTTGGATACAATTATGTATGATCTCAATAAATGGAACAACTATCTCTTCAGTGAGTGGTCCACATTACATTCAGATCATAAGTTCATGAAGTATATTTTCACCGAAAGATACTTAAACTTACGATAGAGATTATGGGTTAAATAACTTCAAACATTTTATATTGATATCCACTATATTTACTAAACCTGGGTATAACCAAGCTTAGGTGTCACTCAACCAAACTTCCACGTCACCCATTCCCAATATCGAATTACCATTATACCATCCATATTTCGGCAGAAATCCTCTCGTATCCTATACGATATCGCGGTGCCCGACGCCCCCCGATTAGGTTTCCTCCACTGAACAGGTTGCTCACGCGGGTCCTCCATTAGGGTTTTGACCTCCCTGTTTCTTCCTCCCGTGGCTCCCCGATTACGGTTTCCATCTCCGAGGTTCTTCGTCCCGCAGCGCGCCTACGACCGTTCTCCCAGCTTCTTCCTACCGCGGCTCCCTGATTAAGGTTTCCATCTATGAGCTTCTTCCTCCTGCGGCTCCCCCAATTAAGTTTTCCATCTCCGCCCTCCTCCCTGAATACCTACTCTACCTTTGGGTCCTCCCCCTTCGCCTGATCCCTATCCGACTCCTACACCACAGGATGCTCCTTATTAGGATCATCCATCTCCAGCTGCTCCGGCTCTGCCTGGTCCGCCTCCGGATCCCCAACCACCGCATCCAATGGTTCCCGGTAATATTCCTCCTCTCCGAGCTCTACCACCCACAATGTCTTTGATTATTTTTTCATCTATCATCCTATTTTTTTACGCAGATCTCGTCAGCGGGTTGGTATTTTCTCATCTGTAGCCTATCTGTATCATATTACACATATTTTAGGATTCTAATTTCAGTCAATTCAAATGAAATTTGCAGGCTATAATGCAATATAGTGACTCTCAACAGGTTTTTTCTCATAAATTTCTGGAATTATTTTCAGTTATCTCTAATAATCAGTACTTCCAGTTTCATATGAATATATTTTACTTATCCCCTCTTATGATTCACCAATTAATGATTATACTTCTACTGTGCGGCCAATATTTCTCTATTAATTCATTTAAACTAACTTGAAAACCCTTTTTTACTACCAATTGTTTTTCACAGGTTTTCTTCAATTTAGTTTCATTAGAAAGCTTTTCTCCAGTAGTAATTATTTTGAACATAAAATAGCAAAAACAAATCATTTTTCTATAATATTTTTTTCCATTATAACATTTCAATGTTGTTGGCTTTGAATACTTATAAATTTTTAAATAATGATTGCTCTCCTTTACAAATTTTTAGGAGTGTATGTAAACTTTGAGGGTCTCAATTTGTTCAAGGTACCCTGGTTGAACAGATTTTTATGAATCAGGCTTTTAATTTTACCAAACTCAAATACCTTTCACCCAATTATCATTTTTTGTTTTTATCATTTGTTTATTTCAAATTTGGTTTAATCAACTTATAAAATGGATCATAACACCAATCCTTCCTTTCCAGTAGGTGAATATTGAATTATACAACGTTTAATTTGTTTTCCTTTTGGTGTTTTTCTTGGGTATATAACTCCGTGTTCATGGAAATGTTTTTAGCTCATTTCTGAATGGAGACTTGAATGTGATTGGTTTCACGACTTAATGGTGTTATTTGCAGTTGGGTTGTAGGTTTGGGATTCTAGAGATCTTTTCTTCCCTAAAGGTATGTTTTGCTAACTCTGTATTTGTTTCCCCACTTTCACATACATGTTCTATAGGGTGTTTTGGGTGCTTCTTATAATTTGGATAAATTAATATGGCTCTTCTTTACAAATTTGTAGGATTGGATGTAAACTTGGACGGTCTCAATGTGTTCAATGTACCCTGGTTGAAAAAATTTGTACGAATCAGGTTTTTAATTTTACTAAACTGAAATACCATTATCCCTATTATCATTTTGTGTTTTTATCATTTGCTGATTTAAACTTTGGTTTAATAAATATATGAAATGCTTCATAACAGCAATCCTGCCTTTCACAGAAGGTGAATATGAAATTATACAACATTTATTTAATTTTCCTTTTGGGGTTCTTCCTAGAAATATAACTCCTTGGTCATGGATATTATTTGAGCTCATAGTAGGTGAATATGGAATTATACAACGTTGAATTTGGATTCCTTTTGGTGCAACATCAATAATGACTAACTATTATGGCTAAAGGATTTGATGTCTTCTCAAATGTATGGTTGAATCCTTCTAAGACTTGTGATTGGTAAGAATTCATTATGTTCTTGGCTGCTAGAGGACCACGATTTGTTTGGTTCTATCTTTTGTGTACAAATTATATAATAATCATATTTAATGTATCACTCTACTCAACAACTTTGTGGTTATCCTTTATTTAAGGTGACTGTATAATTGAATTAATGCATCACACTGCTCAACTCAGATGGTTTTTTGAGATATTATAGTCATTTTTAATGTGTTCTTGAATATCATTTCAATAATGCTCTATGCTCTATTGGATGATTCTTTCCATATTTACCTGTTTATATTTTATCATTATATTATAATGGACATGTTGGTCTGTTTACTTATCTTTATATTCAGTTATATCATTTTATCCTTGTAATTTAATGTTTTTATCCAGTTCTACTTCATTTTTTCTTATTTCAATCTTTCATAGCATGGCAGAATTTCTTATCTGCAGATACGTGACTGCTTCCTATAGAGGTAAAGTTTATTGAAATTAATCAAATTCATAAGTGTCAGATATTGTTTTGACGTATTCCAGCATGTTTTTTAATGTCTTTGCAACTTCTAGGATGTCAACCCTCCCTCCCAGAAATCACTGAAGTTGTAGGTGTACTTTTAGGGACTGTTTTTTTGACAACAAAGGTCTCTTCTGTATGTAAGATTTCATTACTGGATAAGAGTTTTGTTTTTCTCTCATGTGGCATAAATCACAATGGATTATCAAGCTTATGAGCTGTGAGTCAATGGAAATGAAATGTCTACTTGTGCTAGCAGGTCCCTGAGGGCTTTACAGGTTTTTCTATGAACTCGATTTATTCCTGTCTTTCAAGACTTATGGAGTATTACCTCCATGATGATGTGTTACATGAATTCATTATTTTTTATGGTTTGCTAGATATCTTAGCTTTCTTGCGCTGGATAATGGATTTTTCACCCTACTCACTGATCTGCTTTGAGAACTTGATGCTATCCTAGACTTGCAGCCCTGTTTGTTTGAATGTAGGTATTTTTTGCCTCTTTCCTGGGCTGCTTTCACCACTGGAATTCCCTCTATTTTCTGATAACCAATTTGAAAGCTTTCTGGCAGTCCATCGATGTCTTCTTGATGTTTCAGTTTTGAACAAAGCATAAGCTTGGCATGGTCGACCAGCTCCTGTACAACACCCCATGCACCTGTTGAAGAATGGGTAGGCTTCGCATGTAATTCCCTATATTTTTCTTCAGTTTTTTGGGTAGGAAAAAATCTGGACAGAAACCCAAAAACCTATTGATATTCAATTCCTACTATTCTTGGAAGCATATACAAAAATCTTGGTTCGTATGTTTTAAAATTAAGTTCTCATGATGCACTACCGTTTTCAAAATCACATGATGCACTACGTTGTTTTCAAGTAAAAAACCATGCACTACTTTCTCATTGAAACATTCACTACTTTCTCAAATATGAAAACATGCACTACTTACTCAAGTGGGAAAACATGACCTACTTTTTCAAACATGCAATATTATCTCATTCAAAACAAAGTACAACATCCAGGATCGTATGTTTTGAAATGTATTGCAGCATGTTTTTAATAAAATTTTTCACTGTTGTCAATGTTTTTTATGTTTTCCACTTTTTTATGGCCAAATTCTCTCCCTGTCATTTAATTCACATGATGCACTACTATTTTTTTATGTTCTCCAGGTCAATTACTTCTCATGATTCAGTACTTTTTTTTTCATTGACAAATGATGATGATCCTATTGGTGGGATAAATGGGATATGTAAAATCAACCAGCCTTCAATCTTACCAGCCATCACAGGTAGTGGATTACCTATATTTTCACATGCTGAACATATTAGTCGAAAAATGAGATACATTGAACATGTTGATTTCTCATTTGTTTCCATCATTCATTGCACAGGTTGTGTTGAATGAAACATGTCAAATTTTTTGAGAATATATGTCATATATATAATGAAGATGGTTACAAATAGAAGGTACATGTATGTTTACCCCTTATACATGCATGCATGACAACAAAATATGCCCTTTTTTAGTATACTTTTTTAATGTTGTTGATTTTTCCGAATATATGAAGTCCGTTTACATCCCTATTAACATCACCTATTCCAACTTATGTTGTATGGAATTCTTGAAATATATCATTTTTTCTAATAAATAACTCCTTGAAAAACTTCTAAAGCATGTATTACTTTCTGTTTGATTATCTATTTTTTCAATTCCAACCATTACCCATCCATGGCACATGAATGAGGTCCAATTAGACTGTGTGCATTTTATGTTGTATTCCTTTTGTATATGTGTTCGAATCCATTTTCATTTTTTATTTATGATCCATTTTCCAGTCTTGGCGATTTGAAATCACAATTATAGAAACATTATTAACATAATCTTCTATTGAATATTATGTGTTTGTATTCACTTTCATTACATTGAACCAGTTAATGGTGGCTTTGTGAATTATATATCAACCCAATTAAGGTCCCATTCTATCTGGAAGCAGGTGAAACCAAGGGGGTCTCAATATTTTTCATAGAATAAGGGATGCTGGGAACTATTACTATATTGTCGAATGTCCACCTTTATTTTAAAATACTATATGGGGAGAGGATGCAAATATTGGATTCCTTGAGTGGGTGATATATATGACACTCTCCCTAGAATACATTGAATTTAAGTAAAAAACCATGCACTAAATTCTCATTGAAACATTCACTGCTTTCTTAATTAGGAAAACATGCACTACTTACTCAAGTGGGAAAACATGCACTACTTTTTCAAACATGCAATACTATCTCATCAAAAACAAAGTACAACATGCAGAATCGTATGTTTTGAAATGTATTGCAGCATGTTTTTAATAACATTTTCCACTATTTTCAATGTTTTTTATGTTTTCCACTTTTTTATGGCCAGATTATCTCCCTATCATTTAATTCACATGATGTACTACTGTTTTTTTATGTTCTCCAGGTTAATTACTTCTCATGATGCATTACTTTTTTTCATTGACAAATGATGTTGATCCTATTGGTGGAATAAATGGGATATGTAAAATCAACCAGCCTTTGATCTTACCAGCCATCACAGGTAGTGTATTACCTATATTTTCACATGTTGATCAAATCAGTCTAAAAATGAGATACATTGAACATGTTGATTTCTCATATATTTTCCATCATTCATTGCACAGGTTGTGTTGAACAAAACATGGAAATTTTTTGAGAAGATATGTTATATGTACAATGAAGAAGAAATCGAGTAGAAGATACATGTATGTTTACTCCTTATACATCCTTGCATGACAACAAAATATGCCCTTTTTTTAGTATACTATTTTAAATGTTGTTTATTTTTTCTAAATTTATGCAGTCTGTTTACATCCCAAATAACGTCACCTATTCCAACTATTTTTTTATGGAATTATTGAAATATATCATTTTTTCTAATAAATAACTCCTTGAACAACTTCTAAAGCATGTATTACTTTCTCTTTGATTGTCTATTTTTTTCAATAACAACCATTACCCATCTATGGAATATGAAAGAGGTCTAATTAGAATGTTAGATGTAGGAACTATGAAATGAGTAATATATTTTTCCAATTCATAATAACTTGAAACTACCAATGCTGTCGAACCTGGGGAAGCAGTAGTAGGGTTTCACAGGTCAACATAACTAGGAACAGTCATTACTGCAGGAATAAATAAGCCAAAATCAAAACACCCATAATAAAAAACATTAGCAAGCAAAAAACATGGTACTGCTTGGGAACCTGAAATATAACATTATCCCCTTTTCCTGAATTGAATACATCTATAGTGGATAGTGACAAAAAATCCGTCACCCTATCCATGTCATAATAACCAAAATGACAAACAGGCTGTATATAAATAGGCTCCATCCTCATGATTTATGAGCGACTAATGGAATATTTGACCAGGTTTTAGTTCCTAAATCCACATTAGGCATAGTAGAATTGGTTCCCTGTACAGTATAAATTATCTGAGAAAAATACTTAACACAATATACTATACTTGAATAATGATGTCTTATCAGAGAAATGATCATATCATTAATGGGTTTTGAAATATAAGACACCAGATCCTGGGATTTCTTTAACCCAAGACATGAATTTTTAGATAAATTAAATTACTCAGATCCTGTGATTATTTTTCTGTATAATATCCAAAGAACATATACTGAAATATCTTAATTCTTCATAGATAGTTCCTTTATATTATTAATATGATCCGTTAATATTATATAACAATGTTTGGTTTTTTTAGGTTCATTGGAAGGATTATGAGGCACTCGAATAGGCATCCAGTGCCTGATTTTCAAGGGTGGTTAATTAACCTTTCTAGCATTCATGGAGAAGACATTATTGTGTTGTTTTTAGTGTTTAATTAACCATTGTGGAATTTTCATTCTACCTTCTTCCAAAAATCTCCACAGAAGGTGCGATGTATTCTCTTCTCATTTATCTTCATTTGGTTATTCATTTTAAAAATCCATTAGTATATGAAAATTTCTAATCTATATAGTATGTTTTGGTTATTTCTATTCTGTATACTATATATTTTCACATGAATATTTCATATCTTGCACATGCATATTATAGTCATCTTTGAAAATATACCCCTTTTAACTTTTATCAATATCCTAATTAAAACAGAATGTTATTTGATACAGTTTCTTTACATAAAATGTATTCTAGCACCCTCAATCCTTCAACACATTTTTTTGGGTTGGTTCTACTCATTGAAAACATTTTCTATTGGAGTGTTCAGGGCAAGGTTTCTTCTTTTGACAACAAAATTTAGGCAGTTATACTTTTTGAATCTCCCATGGTAAGTATTGTGAATTTGTTTTACACATTTGATGGACTGTCACATTTGTTTTGTTGTTTATTTTTTTTGATAAACATGGCATATGTTCATCCTATTGATGAATATGGGTAGAGAGAAATTATTTTTTACAGATTTTTTATAAATTTACTCTTCCACTATATTAATTTCCTATTCTATTGCTATGAAATGTATTTATCCCATTCAGCTTGTGTGCTTTATCAAATAAAGTATCATCCGTCTTCTTTTTAAATGAATTTCTCATTGTTGTTTTGACATGTGTGTTTGATATATCTGAAAACTGATTTCATTCAATTGGTTCATGCCTTTTTCTTGGTAGATTCAACTTATAAATCATATTTTTTGAATAAATAGATTCCTTGATAATGTTACTTCACTAAAATCTAGATTCTCTGATGTAGATTTCTGTTTTTATCATTTATTTAAATGTTTTTCTTCTATAGGTGTGCATGAATATGGGTGACGGGTCATGGTTTCTGGATTGTCGGGAGTGGGAAATTGCAAGCAACTAGGTGAGGGTTTGGAGGTGATGTTTCTGTTGCATCTTCTTCATCTACTTCCCACCTCTAGGGTATTATTCATCAAAATTTCAATTTTTTTGTATAAAATGTTTGATCATATGCTTTTAAGTTTTTTTTCTATGATTACTTATAGGTGGGAACCTATGGGTCATCCTTTTGACGCGCCTAACATTGGAAAACTGCAGCAACTAGGTGAGGGTTTGGAAATCTTCCCACTAACCGCCTCTGCCCTCCCCAGCCCCTCCCCTCCCCTCCCCTCCAGCACAGCCAGCCCCTGCCCCTCCCCTCCCCCCCAGCCCAGCAACTGCCTCTCCCCTCCCCTCCCCCCCTGGGCAACCGTTTCCCCCTACCATCACCCTCCCCTCCGCACCCCTCCAGCTTCTCCAGCCCCTGCCCCTCCCCTCCCCTCCTGCCCAACCTTTCCCCCCCAGCAACCCCCTACCCCCTGCCATCACCCTCTCCTCCCCTCCCCCTGCCTCCAACCTGCCCAGCCCCTCTCTCCCTCTCCCCTCCCCTCCAGCCTGCCCCAACTGAGAACATAACTTATTTCATTCTTCATGTTCAAGAATTATTCAAATTTCTAACAATCAGATTGATTAATGACAGGGTCATCGACACAAAATTGAGGAGAAGACACCATCATGGAAGACTGCAGTAAGGGTATATTTTCAAGAATTAGGTATTTTTTTCAATTATTAGTTTATTTTACTTGTATTAAATGTGAGATGTCATTCATTTTTTATACTGCATGTACTCTCATTAATGTAGTGGATGTTTTTGACCTTAAACCTAGGGCTGAACCTGTTGTTTTATCCATTGAGGCATGTCGTTTTTTTGTTTGAGGGAAGTGGGGCCTGGTGGGGGAAGCGGTTGGGTAGGGGGGAAGTGGTGGGCGAAGGGGCTGGGCAGGGGGGGTGGGCTGGAGGGGTGGAGGAGCTGGGGTCTGGGGGATGGTGGGGGGGGGGAGCTGGGGGCTGGAGGGGGGGGGGGAGCTGGGGGGACTACTGGAAGGGGGGGGGATGCGGATGGGGATGGAGGGGGGGGGAGCTGGGGGCTGGAGGGGGGGGGGGGGCTGGGGGGACTGCTGGAAGGGGGGGGGGATGCGGATGGGGCTGGAAAGGGGGGGGGGGGGGTCTGGGGATGGGTCTGGAAAGGGGGGGGGAGCTGGGGATGAATCTGGAGGGGGGGGGGTGGCTGGAGGGGAGAGGAAGTGGCTGGAGGGGGGGGAGTCCTGGGGGCTGGGGGCTGGAGGGGGGGGGGGCTGGGGGGACTGCTGAAAGGGGGGGGGGGGATGCGGATGGGGCTGGAGGGGGGGGGGGGGGCTGGGGGGACTGCTGGAAGGGGGGGGGGGATGCGGATGGGGCTGGAAGGGGGGGGGGGGGGGTCTGGGGATGGGTCTGGAAAGGGGGGGGAGCTGGGGATGGATCTGGAGGGGGGGGGGTGGGTGGAGGGGGGGAGTCCTAGGGGGGATGGATCTGGAGGGGGAGGAGTGCTGGCTGTTAAGGACTCCACTGTAACAGTGAAATTGGATTTCTTACAACTACTAATATTTCATCTATTCATAATATTTTTGTATTTTCATCACTGTCTTTTATATTCATTACATCATTGGAGTATAAATGAATATTTTTTCAGTTTTATTTATAATGTTTATCTTATTAAAACACATTGCATTTGTTGCTGTCATATGAAAATAGGTAAACATCAGAATTCTGAAGTATTTTTCTTTTTTAATCAGTATATACTTTACACTGAACCAAATTCTATGCTTTGTTTTTCTCAGATATTATTAATTGTTGTAGGGATTGACATCACTATCAACCAACATCCAGAAGTGTTGGTCCAGTGCAGCAAAACCACACATCATTCGTGCTAGGCTATTATTGTGACAACTCATATTTCTGAATTACACACCATACCATGAGAAGATATAACCAGGAAAACTGAAAAAATAGACTGATATATGCTGCTTCAAACACAAGGTAACCATATATATTCCACATGGTAACCTTATATATTCACTGTTTCTGTTATTTTATTTATTGTTTTCAGATTTACAATTGTAGTGCAAAACATATTACATTATATAGATTACAGAAAATTCATTTAAAATGTATTCTACCGCACATTTTCTATTTTGATTTTATTATTATATCCTCTGTCATGTAAAATACCACTGTACCCGAAATTTTTCCGGTTTTCAAGCTATAAAATATTATTTTTCTAACTGTTAGAGGGGGGGGAGCTGGGGATGGGGCTGCAGGGGGGGTTGGGGGGACTGCTGGAAGGGGGGGGGATAGTGCTTCTATTATGCATTGGTTATAACCCACCAGCAGTTGGGTTTTCTGATTTATGAAACCAAAAGAATGATGTAATTGCATGGTATTTGACAAACAAGCATTAATCAGTTATTTTCAACATTGTTTCTTAATTTTTCTTTCCTCTATTGTCTATACTGGTAATAGATTATGTAGATATTCTTAACATGTTTTATTCGCAGTTTTTTTGAATCTGTTTTTTCCATTCAATGAATTATATCTACTTTAATTAGGTTACTAATGACCATCCATTGTACAGTTAACAACTTTTCCAGTTTCTTTTATTATTCCAAAAAATTTTATTGCCTCTATAAAAGTAGTGAACCATATCGTCTAGAGAACACATGAACTAAGAATTCTGTTATATCACCATGCAAGTGCACGGGCGAGTACTAGTTGTATATACACATGGGAAATGGAATGTGTTCACCGATTCACTGATCAAGATGTTAGTAACACATGCCTTTAAGGAATTGGTAGAGGAGTGGTCTTTGATGATTTTGTTTACTAAGATAAGATTGGATGAGGGGGAGGCTTATGTGAAGGTGTTTTTAGATTTTTTAGAAAATAATATGTCACTTGATGATCAGATTCATATCATTAAGGATATATATATATTTTTTCAATGTTTTAGTAAAATCCTTAATGGTGTGGAGACATCAGGTGTTTGATCTTGGTCTCTTGACGGTGTCTTGTGTTTTTGAAGTTGGTTAGTTGTTTTGATATTTATGAGAGAAGATTTGATGGATAATAGAAATCAGTCTAGTTATTCCATGAAATCTAGGACTACTATGATGTATAATGATTTGAGATATTTTTATTGGTGGTCGGGGATGAGGTGGTTGATTGCAGACTTTGTGTCATGGTGCTTTACTTGTCATAACATTAAGGCATATCACAAGAGAACTATTGATTTATTGAAACATCTACCAATTTTGGTGAGGAAGTGGGATGAGATATCTATATACATCATTATTGGTTTATCATTGAATCATAGTTGGAGATATACAATTTTTATGATCATTTAATGAATTTCAAAATTGAATCATTTTCTTCCTACCAATGAGATGATAAAGGTGGAAGATCTTGGGCACCTCTATGTTTGATAGATCTTGAAGCAATATAAAATTAATTCCATGATTATTTCTTATAAGGAACCATGATTTAAATACACATTTTATTAAGGTTTTAAAGGGGTGAGGGATTCCCAAAAAATGTTAAGCATAATATATCACCATCACATGGATGGACAGATTGAGTGCACGATTTAGTTTCTTGAGGATATGCTTCAGCTATGGGTTCTTTATTTCTATGGTTCATGGGAAAGGCATGTGACTTTGATTAAGTTTTACTATAACATTATTTATGAATATTTGGTTAAAATAGATCACATATAATTGTTGTATGGGAGTCCATACAGATCTCCCTTGTATTAGGAATATTTGGTAGAATGGTTTTTGGTTGGATAAGACTTGTTCAGGGGATGAAAAAAGGAACATTTGATACAAAAGAGGTTATAAATATCTTAGAGTCATAAAAAATCCTATTTATACCATTATCATCACTCATTGTATTTTGAAGTGGGTGGTCATGATTTTCTCATGGTGTCACCTTACTTGGGACATCATCTTTTGGGTAAGTAGGGTAAATTACCACTAAGGTTTGTTGGCCCTTGTGAGATATTTGAATGACTTAGAAAGGTGTCTTATAAATTAAAATTTTGGAATTTATTGATGTATATTCATGACATGTTTCATGTTTTCCAATTGTTTAAGTATCAACTAGATCCTTTCTATGTGAAAAAATGAGAGGATATTGATCTTGATCCTGTAACCATAGTGTGGGTGGGATATCCATGAGACATGGGAGTGGGAATTATTAATGAGTAAGTAATGGAATTCTATTTTTGTGAGTCTAGAATTTTGAGCCTATATAGGTTTAGAAATATTTTATAATAGGGGTAATTTTCACACCATAGTTTTTGGAATTAGATATGGAGCCTCACTTGACATTTTCTTTTCGTTTTCTAGGATGTTCATGAGATAGAAAAGGAGTTCGAGTAACTTGGTTAATTAAAAGTATTTTTTAGAACATTTAGGTGAAAAAAAGTCCACGAACATGATGGATAATATAGTATAACCTTGGACCTCCTATGAAAAATATTATAAGCCACTATACCCAGAGTAGGGTGTGGTCTCTGGCGTGGTCTACTAGTGGTTTCCCTATATTCCATGTCCAACAAATCTCACTACAGAATTGGAAGAACTTGTAGGAATACCAAAAAACCTATAATTTTGGGACAGGGCATGGTCGGTGCTTATGGGTGAGGCCACCATGCCGTGGTGGGAAGCACTAGGGCATAGTGGTTGGGGTTTCAGTTTCTAGAAATGATCATTTAGAACTTGAAAATTCAGGGTCCATTACTCCAACCATGTGCCACATTAATGAGGGGTTATTATGAATCTATTGGATTCGTTTTCCCTTATTAAAATAATTTTTCTCTCCCCTTTGTCACATATTTTATATTCAATATGATATGGGAAAGGGATTTTGAGCGTTCATCTCTCATACAATAGAATCTTAGGGTGTTTCCCTTCTTCTTGGTCTTTCCCTTTGTATATTGAGGTTTGTGAGGATGGGAATTATTCTTATCCCATCATTGGGTTTAAAGGCAACAAGGTTTAATTTTTTCTTAAGGTATGTGTCTCTATAAAATGGTTTTATCCCTTGATTTACATTTCTTTCTTGTAAAATTTCATTGGTTTGATTTATGAAATTCATTGATTTGAGATATAAAAGGGTTGTCTTATAAAACCACATATATAAAGGCTTGTGAAAGTGTTTTAATGGAGATTTTATTTAAAAATATATTTATGTACTTAATATTTTCAATGAAATCTCTATAATATAGTTTTCAATCTAATGTTAATTTCCAAGAATAGAATTAGTGATGCTTCTAAAGTTATTTTTTGGGTAAAATTATAAGAATATTTTATGAATGTTTTGTAAAAACATAGCACACAAGAACATTTTGGAACCTTAGGTAAGAACATATAAAACCATTAGTGAGTGAGGAACCACTAGGTTTAACTATTGTGATATATATAGACTGTGGAAGGACTTAATATTTCTATAATTCACATTATGCCTCACATAGTGCTCCTTTCATGTCCTAGTCATGTTTTAACATAGGCTAGAGAAAAATTATGTTTTGTGAACTTGTTTTAATTTATGTATCATGTTTTATAAGATTAATTATTTATTATATAAGATAAAAATTATTTTATTATTTCTATCTATATATTTATTCATGTTTATATTAATGTTCTCATGGTTTTGAATATAGATTATTTTAATAGATAACCAAAGGATGCTCTATGAAAAGTGTTTTCAAATGAAAGAGATTATTAAACATTTTTTTAATATATAAAAAATGGATGCATTTATATTGAAATTGTGTAGATTCATTACGTCATCCTACTGATATTTAACACTCACACCCTAGTTTTTCCTTTGAGTGTTTGTAGTTTTGGTTATGCAAGATACAAGTAAAGGGAAGCATGCCGTGTAACTCCCCAATTTTTATTAGTTTTTATTTCCATCATAGTGGGTTGGGATAGTAGTGATAGATATTCATAAGTATTTGTGGTTTTGGATTTGTTTTATTTTTTGGATTTAGCCTTTGAGCTTGGTTTTCACATCTCTTACTTGTGTACCCCTTTTCTTCCATGACATATATTGTTTGTTTATATCTTTCCTATTATAAACGAGACATGTTATTTGTTTTATGTATTGATATCCACCTAGTGTAAACCCATATTGGGTGATGTATTATTTATAAATATTTTGGTTCATTATAGGACTATTTTTTATGAATAAAGGATAAATTACTAAGGTAAAAATTACTTACCGAGGTAAAAGTTAAAATAGTAAAAGTAGAAAATATAATGGTAAAGAGTTGGAAAAATGTCTAAAATTTATGTTAAATTAAATTTAATAGGATTAATTGATCTTATATATTACCCACTATATTATTTGTAAATTTTGGAACCACTTTATTTGTGTGTGAATTCCATTTATTAAGAAGTTATTGGTATGTATAAAAATGCCATCCCTTTTTTACTTATAAAAGTGTCCTCTCACCACCCCTTCAATACCACTCTAAAAATTAAGTTTACTCATGAAAACCAACCCTTTTTCCTTACAATTTAATATTATATTTATTATATTATATTTTGGTCATAATATTTTTTTCATAATCCCTCTATTTCAAAGTGACCCTGTAAGAAAATCTCAAAGTGATTAATGTGAGCAATACTTTTTACTTAACTTCCATCCTTTATATATTTCCATTATAATTATAATTTTCCTTATATATTTAGTAAAATAATTAATGTTTATATACTTAATGTTATTATGTTAATGTAATATTCATTATCCAAAATACTCATTTTCCTTAAGAAAAATTAAAATGTGATTTGTACATATGTGCATACTACCACCTCCACAAAGGAGTGTGATTCATTTTCCTTAATCGCCTAATATGGATGGAATAAAAGTCGATCATAGTAATTAATTATGATATATATATATATATATAATTTTTATGTTTATTATATAGTAAATTATGTTACTCATTTTTTCTATTTCAAGGAAAATAAAATCACCATCTATGCGTACGTGCAGACTACCACCCCCATGGAATGATGTGTTACATTTTTTTCATTACCACCTTTAATGGAAGGAATTAAGAATTATTTCAAAGGATAAATACTATTTTATGTAACTATTATTTTTTATATAATACAATCTGAAAAATCTATTAAAGATATAAATGATAAATAATCATTATAAAATTAACTATCTTAAACATGCATACTAAGAGAAAAATATTTTAATTCCTATTATATAATATTTTAATGTCCAATAATTATTTTTATATAATTTTAATTTAAATATATCAATATAATAAACAATAAATAAAATATTTATTCTTTTTTTTATAAATATATTACAACTAAACCACCTCATACTCATTCATTAAACTAGGGTATGTTCATGCTTAGGTTGGTTAACCACCTACTTGAACAATACTATGAATTTATATACTGAATGACTGTGGAAATATAATTAATGGTATAATATGATATAAATATATAAATAATTATTCATTTTTTAGAGTTTAAATCAATATTTAATTCATTAATTAATAAAACACCATTCCATCGTTAAAAATCATCGGAACATGCTTGTTATGGATTTATTCTTTAAGGATAGAGAAAAAAAATTCTCATGAATGGGATTTGAAACATAAAAAAATTATTATAAATCACCCCTAAAAATATATTAATGACCTAGTAATGATTAAACTTTTAATAATATTGAATATAGACACTTCTGTTAAGAAACTAGTAAAAATGATCAAATTATAAATGCCTATTGTGGAAAATAGGTAAAAAACTAACTAGAATTTATTTAGATAATGTATATATAGGAAGTGTATAAATAAAAATGGATACTGTTAAGGTTATAAACTAATTTATTAATATATATATTTTTTGTGACAAAATGGGTTATAGTATATTCCTGGAGGTCGGGATAAGAGGTAGTGGTTTTCCGTCTCAAATTCCTCTCTTTACGACATGTTTTGTCTTATGCACATAATTTTCATTATAAGTTTCATATAATGACTATTTGAGATAATATATCATGAAATAAATTTTATTTATGTTTTTTAAAGATCAATTTAATCCTAAATAATTCAATAGATTTTTAATTAATTAGTACCTAGTCTATAAGTGGGACTTTTCTGTCTCAATTTTCAATCTTTTTGAGTCTTGATATATTCACCATTTATTTCTTTTTTTGGATAAAAAATTTACATTTAATAATTTTTACCCTATTACTAATTAATTTTAAGGTATTTAAAAGTTTATATTATTATCCCCCTCACATTGTTTTGATTCAAGAGTTACCAAAATTGTTGTAAAAATCAAGCTTTTCCATGGTGGAAAAACCATCCTAAGTTTTTTTGTAAAAAAAAATCTATTCAGTTTCCTAGAAAATAAATATTTGTTTGGATACTGGTAAGTGGATATGAATATTTTATAGTTTCACCTAGGGGTAATCACCCTAAAATGGGTTGGTCAAACGTTGACTCAATCATCACTCTGGTATACGATGAGTGGGCATATGATTACACACCTAACTAGACCCTCATGTGGGAGATGTTTTGGAATAATCACCTGCTCTTTATAAACCACGATGAATTAGTTTCCCACAATTTACTTATTCTCCTCCTAATACAAACTATTGACCATAATTTCTATCTTCTATGGACAACCTAGAACATTTAAAGTACCCTTTCCACTATATTTATTTGATAATGGTAATTCCTATTACTTTGAAGATACCCCAAAACATTTAATGTGGTAAAGAGATGTTCTATTAGACATATGAATTATTTCATTGAATGGAGAAGTATTTATTTTTACTATTTTTCATTATACATATAGCTATTTTTTATTCATATAGAGTCCAGTTAGGGAATTTTATGAAATGCCATGTTGAATTTTATGGTGAATGCATTGAAATTAATCAGGTGACAGGCAGGGATAAAAAATTATATAGCCCCTTGATGCAGTGATAGGTCTCATTAGATATAATAGTGTTGGTTTTGGTGTATACCTTTCCCTATATTAGTATATTTTTCTGACACAAGTCTTGGACATTATGTTTTGATGTTTGAAATTATGCATTCTATTATTATATGATCAATGATTATTGTTATCTATGTTTTGATTTATTATTAAGGCATAGAATTCCATAATTTTCAATTTATTATAGCTTCATGTTTCTTATTTATTCCTCTGATATCAATTTTTCCATATTTATGTAATGATAGATTTCATTGTATTCTACACCTTACTAAGCATATGATCTCACCCGTTTTTTTTCCTTTTCCTAGAAAACCTAGAGGAGAAATACGTTTAATTTTACAAGATATTATGGAAGGTATAATAATTTTCTTGAAATGTATTTATATTGTATCTTATTTTTTCAAATGAAATGTACATATGTATCTTTTCTTAAAAGATGTCTAAGCTATTGGATCAAATGGAAACTCTGGTATTCTCTACCAATAATGTAATATAACTACTAGCTTTGGGTTTATTGAGACTAGGTTGTTATAGTTGGTATCAGAGGAATTTTAGTAGGAACTATGGGGGATGGAGTATGAGAAACCTAGTCATATAACACAAGTATTATGTAAAACCCTCAAAATTTATAGGGAACATTATAGAAAAATTAATAGGACTAGTATTTTACAATTCAATATCATGGACTAATTATATGTATGCTATTATAAAGAGATGAATAATAATGGGAGTAATGAGAACCATATAAATATCTGTAGTTAAAGTAGGAATTCCCCCCCTAAGTAAGTTAATGAAGTTAGATTTGAGGCTAATCATATCATAAACATATTAGAGAAGTTGAACTAAGATATGAAAAATAATCTCACCCACATAAAGAAACCTACATATCCAAAACATGGTGTAACTTTTTGGACCACATTATTTAACAACATCCTCCATTATTTAGTGTAATTACTAATCTATTGGTAACTGAACAATGGATCGGGTCCATAGAGAAGATATTTATATCTTTGGGAAGTAGTAAAAATGAAAAAAGTTATCATATAGGTCTATCTTATGATGGGATATGTGGACCAATGGAAGTTTCTAATTCAGAACACTACCGGGGAAGTTGAGATAATGCATCTGGAATAGTAAAATTTTAAAGAGATATTCTATGAAAAATACATTCCTTGTGAGAAAATAGTTGAAATAAAAAGAAAGTTCTTTAATCTTAGACAAAAGGAGAAGGAAAATGTTTCTGAGTATAAGGATAAATTAACAAGTTTAGATATACATGATTCAGAATATATATATATATATATATATAGACTTTAAAGAAATATTAATCATTTATTTGATGGGTTAAAGAAGAGACATTGAAGGGAAATGGTCTCTCTAAACTTTTCATCTTATGAGGATATAGTCTCAATATCTATTAAGAAATAAAATATTTCTCCAAGATGTATATATTCAAGGGGAATTATGAGAAGAATAGGTTTAATGAGCATCAAGGGAAGAAAATTATGGAAAAGGGAAAAAAGGGATGATGGGATTTCCCACACGTGATTACTCTAGGAAGAAAAACCACAAGGATTACAGAAAGGGAACAAGAGTTTGTTACAAGTCTATATAAAAATGATATCAAGATCACATATTCAAAGGAAATTTAGAAAGTATTGATGATCAATTCTTTAATAGTAAGAAGAATAGAAATTATGTATACCAATGCCTAAAATTCAATGTAATTTACCTCAAAAAAGGTTAAGGGAGAAGGTATAATCTTATGCAATTACTAAAACTGAATCTAAAGTTCCTAAATATGTGGTGGTTAGTACTTTGATTTTAGCCTAAATGTTATCTAATGTTTTATTTGATTTTATATCTTTTCACTCTATATATTATATATTTTCCAAAAAATTTAAATATTTTCATATCACTCTAACAAGGAAGTTATCAATTAAGACACCTAGTGGAAATATTTTTAGACAAAGTTATGTCAGTCTATAACAATTATAATATATAGAAATACCCTATTTTAAAACATGGTTATTATATATATGATTTATTTTTATGACCCTTGTTATGTATTGGATTTAAAATTATAATGAAAAAAATTATTTCCAAGAGAAGGAGATTATGATTCATGATGGTACGATGGAATATATTGTCTTAAAAGGGGTGAAATTGTTATCTAAATCATGTTAGGATCCTCCCCTAGTATATCTACTTAATGAAATTATGTTAAGAGAGGAAGATAAAGTGTGATCTATATATTAGGAAGATATACTAAGAATATAGGATGTACCCATGGTATAATAATTCATACAATTTTTTCTAGAATAATTACATAGCCATCCACATGAGTGGGTTGTTGATTTATCCACTGAACTCATTCATGATTCAAGACCTATATCTAAAACTCTTAATAAAGCGGTACTGGTGGAGTTTGTGGAGTTAAAGAAATAAATATAGAAGTTATGTGATTAGGGATTTATACACCCTAGTGTTTCACCATAGAGAACCTCTATTTTATTCATGAAAAATAAGGACAAGTCTATGATATTGTGTGTTGATTATAGAGAGATCATTTCTATTACTAGAAAGAATAATTTTCCTTCACCATGCATTGATTACTTATTTGATCAAATTAAAGGAGACCAATACTTTTCAAAGATTAATCTTTACTCAAGTTATCATTGGATAAGGATAAAGAAGGATGATATACTGAAGATAACATTTCAAATAATGTATGTAAATTATATGTTTATGGAAATTCCATTTTGATTGACTAATTAATGCCATATCTTTATAGATATGGTGAATGAAGTATTCAAGGATTATCTTGATAACATTTTGGTAGTATTAAATGATAATATCTTGATATATTATATGATATATGAAGAGAATGAGAGTTTCCTTTAAATAATTCATAGGACCTTGAGAAAAGAAATAATAATATGGGAAATATAGTAACTGTGATTTTTGGCTCAGTAAAGTTTCTTTTCTTGGCTATATTGTTTCTAAGGATATAACATCCATTAACTCTTTAAAGATAAAGGTAGTCAAATAATTTCTCACACTAACAATCATAATCGATATCTAAAGTTTCCTGGGTTTATTAGGTTACTTTTGGTGACTTTTTAGATTTATCCTAGCTGGAAAACCCATTATCCAAGTTAACACATAATGGGGTTAAATTCACATGGTTATGGGGATGTGACGAATGTTTCGGAGAGATTAATAAGAGACTCATTAATGAACTGATATTAAATTTACCATTATGTAAGGAAGGATTTGTAATATATATTGATTCATCAAATAAAGGAATTGGTTATGTCCTTATACATAATGATAGGATGGTTTCCTATTCATAAAGGCAACTGAAAATCCATGACTAGAACTATATAACTCATGACCCTGAATTGATATCCATAATATTTTCTTTAAAAATTTGGAGACACTATCTCTATGGGGAAAGATATGATATATATATATATATAGTAAAAAACATTTTGAAGTGTATATTATCTTAAAATTATATTAACATGAGGAAAATAAGATGGTTGAAACTACTAAAGGACTACGATTACTTGATACACTACCACCCTGGGAAGGAAAACATGGAAGCTAATGCATTGAGTAGGTTGGATCATGTAATTATTACCATGATGAGTATTAACAAAAATACTATATACATAGATATATTAAAGATAAATATATTGATATTTAGAAAAGGGGATCCATCCATACTTTTCAAAGAAATTGTTTAACCATCCTTACTAGGGAATATAGAGAAGTCCCAATAGGATGAAAAGAAATTATAAAGGAAGATTAAATTCATAAATGATGGGAAATTGATAGTATTCATTTGTAGAGTTGGATTTTTTATGTTTATAAAGAGTTTATATGTTCTATCCATACTAGAGTTGAAGAGGTAACTGCTAGATGAAGTACATAACTAAAATTTATCTATACACTATGGTGGCATAAATATTTATAGATATTTCATAGAACATTTGTAGTTTTATTATATGAAATTAGAAATTGAAAATTATATATCAATATTCTTATTATTCCATGAATAAAATACTAAAATACAATATCCTAAGAGAGTCTTGAAACCTATTCCTATACCTATATGTGAGTGGTACAATATGACAGTGGAATTTTTCATTTCACTTCTGAAGACTCTAAGGAAGAGGGATACTATAGGATTCATTAATGATCACCTTAATAGGTATAATAATTCATTAAATATAAGATAATATCTACCCCTAGAGTGCCTTGATCGAATCTATATCAATGAAATTATATGGCATCATGTGGAACCTCTATCAGTTTTATCTGATCATGACCCTCAGTTCACATTGAAATTATTGAAGTGTATCATAGGGACTCACAACAATGAGAAACTTTTAATCATTAACTATCATCCCAAAACTAATGGGTAGTCTAAAAAAAATATTGATACATTGTAATACATGCTGAGTTCATTTGTTATTAACTTCCAAGGTAAGTGGGATCAATATATACCTTTTGTGAAGTTTTCATAAAATAATAGCTTCCATTCGAACATCCATATAAAACCATAAGGATAATTATATAGGAAAAGGTGTCATTATCAAACTCATTAGGAATAAGTCAGATAAATAAATATAGTTATCCTAGATAGTGTGGATGAGAAAAAATATTAAGTTATAGAATCGTTAGGATCATATAAAACTAGTCCAGAGTAGAAAAAAGAGTTATACTGATAATCAAAGGAAATACTTGGAATTTTAAGTGGGGGATCATATATTATTGAAGGTTTACCCATGTAAGGGATTTGTAATATTTGGTAAAATGTGGAAGTTAAAACCTAGGTATATTGGTACTTTTTAAATACTAGAAATAATTAGATATGTATCTTACTGATTAGTTATATTTCCCAACATTTCTAAAGTACATGACATATTCCATGTTTTATTTTGAAGTAAATACATTCTATATCCAATTAATCTTCTCATATATGAGGGAATAAATTTCTACCTTGAATTTTATTATAATAAATACACTTTCACGATTCTTGACACTGAAGAGTAAGTGTTGCAGAATCAGACCACTCGATTGGTGAAAAGCCTTTAGAGAAATCACAAACTAGAATAGGAAACCTGGGAGCCTGAAGAAGATATGTGGAAGGAATATCCACATTTTTTCAATAGATGATATAATCTCTAATTTTTGGGATGAAATTATTTAAGTGGGGAGGATTTAATACTCGTGACCATACTGTAGTAGGTAAACACCAAATTTTAAACTATCACACAATGCACACTCTAAAGAGCCTTTATTCTGGATTATATTTAAAAGTTTAATTTATAAATATTATAATTTAATATTTAAAAAATAAAATTATTTTTTTAATTCATTATAAAGATATTAAATTAATATTAAATTTAGGTATTTTTCTGAAATGATTATTTTTTAGGTGAATAGTGAAAATACCATTTTTGTTAAACCACAACTTTTATTGCATAGGTTGGATGAAATAATAAAATAAAAATTAATAGAACCTTATATTGAAAAAATATATGTTTTATGATTAATATTATTCATTTTATAATATTATGTTTAATTTATAAACCTATATTTGATATTTTAAAACATAAGTCACATTTTCTCTAAGACCATTTTAATGCATTATACATTTACTATTTCAAAATTAACATATAACACTTATAGAAATTTCATCTATATAAATTTATTTTTAATTTAGAATTATTATTTAAAAATTATATAAAAATTACCATTTTATTTTTAGGCATACATGACAGATTACTAAGGTAAAAACTAGTTACCGGGGTAAAATTTAAAATGTTATAAGTGGAAAATTTAATGGTAATGAGTTAGAAAAAATGTTAAAACCATGTGTGAAATTTAATTTTAGAGGGTTTCCTGAAATTATATCTCAACCACTTCATTATTTCATAATTCTTAACCACTTTATTTGAGAGTTAATTCCCATTATTGAAAGGTTATGGGTATTTACAAAAATTTCATCCCTTTTTCACTTATAAATAAGACTCTCACCACCCCTTAAATATCACTCCTAAAATTCTATTTCCACATAAACCATAACAATTTTAATTTCAATTGAAACTTATAGTAATTATATTATCATCTGGTCAAAATATTTTATCATATGCCCTCAATTTTCATGGGATCTTCCAAGGAACTCTCAAAGTACACAATGTGAGTAATCATTTTTTACTTAACTTATTTACTTTGTATATTTCCTTTATAATTATAAATTTTCCATAAATATATGGAAAGTTTAATTTTATTAATATAATTTATATTTTTATATTAAGTGAATAATCATTAACCATCTTAACCATTTTCCTTAAGAAAAATGAAAACCCGATTTGTGTGTATGTGTGAACTACCGCCTCTATCAAGAAACACATTTTACTGTTCCTCATATCCTTAAATGGATGGTAGAAAAATGAAAAATTAGTAATTAGTTATGATACATATAACATTTTTATTTTTTATATAATAAATCATGTTTCTCATTTCCTCTATTCTATGGAAAATAGAATCATCATCTATGCGTACATGTGGACAACCACCTCCATAGAACTATGTATTCCATTTTTTTCATTACTATATTTCATGGATGGAAATAAGAATGTGTTTAGAGGATAAATATTATGTTCAAATAACTATTCAGGTTATATTAAATTAAATTAAATAGACAATTAATGATATAAATGATGAACAATTTTTATAAAATTGACCATCTTAAACAAGAATATTAAGAGGAAAATCATTTTATTCATGTTATGTAATATTTTCATATTCATTAATTCTTATTATAATTACTTAAAAATATAATATATCACACTAATAAACACTAAATAATATCATTATTCTTATGTTATAATGATATTACAACTAAACCACCTCATAACTATTCATTAAATCTAGTTATGTTCGTGTTTGGGTCAGTTTAACCACACACTTGAGAAATAATATGAATTTATATCATGAATGAATAGTGAGAATAAATATAGTTATAATATGATAAAAATTTGTAAATAATGATTCAGTTTTTATATAGATATTAAAATAAATATTTAATCGATTAATTAATAAATAACCATTTGATCGTAAAAAAATCATCGAAACATGTATGTTTTCAATTTCATCTTCAATGATAAAGATCAAAACACTAATCAAAGGAATTTTAAACATCATAAATTAATATAAATCATACCTAATAATAAAATTAATTAAATGTAGATGGTTTAATTTTTAATAATAATTGATACATAAACTGTTATTATGAAACTAGTATAAACGATCAAACTATAAACACTCTTTGTGGGAAAATTGGTAAAAAAGAATTAATATAATTCATATAGAGAATGAATATATACAAATATAATAAATTAAAATTAATATGAGAAATTATTTTAATTAAGTGATTAATATTTCTATGTTTTTGACACAAGGGGTTAAAGTTTGTTTGTGAAAGTCAGGATAAGAGATAAGGGGTTTTCGTCTCAAATTTCTCTATTTGAGACATGTTTTGTATTAGGGAACTAATTTCATTTAAATTATGTATATAATGAATATTTTATATTTTATATCATGAAATTAATTTTATTAATTTAATTTAAAGATCAATTTGAATCCCTCTCTTCTAATAGGTTTTGATTGAATTGCTACACAAGCCATAAGTGGGGTTTTCCCACCTCAATTTTTATTCTTTGGGAATCATGCTATATTCAAAAATTATTTCCTTTTTTATGGAATAAAATGAAATAGATAAATTTTTAACCTATTACTAATTAATTTCAAGGTATTTACAAGTCTATACTCTTATCCCTACCTCATATTCTTTTGATTCAAGAGTTACCAAAACCTTTGTAAAACTCAATCTTTTCCATGGTGAAAAAAACTATCCTATGTTTTGGTAAAATTAATGTGTGTAGTTTCTTATAAAATAAATCACTATATAGATATTGGTATATGTATTTGACTTTGTTATAGTTTCACGTATAGGTAATCACCTTAAAAGGGGTTGGTTGAGTGTTGAATCAATAATCAATCTAATGCACACAGATTGAGCCTAAGACTATACAATTGGATTGACACTCTCAAGGGATATACTTTGAAATATTTATATTCCATTTATGAACCTTGATGGAGTATTTTTTTCCCACCATTACCTTGGTCTCATCCCAATTAATACTATTCAAACTAGTTACTTTATCTTATGGATAACCTATCACATTGAAAGAAACCTTGCCAATATTTTTTATAAGGGTACTTTCTGTTACTTTGAAGATAACATATATGTAATAGTATATGGATTCTCGGTCCATTACACTGCTAGTTTTAGAGTTAGAGGTGTTTCAATGTAGGGCTGAGGAGGGTTTAATGGAGGATGGATCTACAAATATACTGTATTAGAAATTTCACAATGTGAAAAAGGAAATCAAAATATGATTTTGTGATTCATGGATTGTGTGGATCATGATTCATGGATTGTGTCCAAGAAAGGATTTCTATGTATACATAATTAATGAAATGAAATATTATTTCATGATTTGAATTAAATAAGGATAAGATACCTTGAATTTTAGTGGATGTTTGAAAATTTTAGGATTCACAGGTTAAATTGGTTTCATAGATTATAATGTTGGGTCACATGAGAATTCATGTTGTGAATATGTAATTCATGAAGTGAATGAGGTGAATTATAACATATTTATAAGTGTGTATATTGGATGAATTCTATTATTCAAATTCCATTCCTCTCTATTTTTGGGTTAACCATAGAAGTTTTTGGTGGAATTTATAACACCATTCTTCAAGCCTTTACCATTGGATTTTAGAGGTTGATCATTGGGAATATGAGGTGAGTTCATCTTTTAATACCCCTATTTCCCTTCATCCTTTTTTATTTTTAGTGGTGGTGTTTTTTATTTTATTTTGAATTTGGGATACATTTTTTATTATCCATTGGTGTGATTTAGGTTGGTTTGAGGTTTCCCTCACCTAGTTTTGGTTTCTGGGTTGTTTCCCCTTCACCCCATTATGCGTAGTGAATCAGAAAGATTATTTAAGGTAGGGGATCCTTGTTGTCTCTTTATTTATTCATACATTTAGAGATTTCATTATTTTATTACTTTTGTTAGGTGGATAGTAAGGGTCTACTTAATAAGGATAATTAGTAGAAAAAAATAAAATTTATTAAGATGGGAATCAATCACATGATTTTACTACTTGAATATTATTGTTTAAGGTATTATGTGTTCTTATTTCCATTGTTAAAAATAATAGTAGTTGGGAGCCTTTATTTTTCTATAATTAATTAATGTTAGAACCTTTATATATTTATTGTTTTTATCACCATGAATAGAAAAAGTATAAGAACATATATGTGGATAATAATTATTTCCCCATGGATATCTATTTTGTGTGATAATACCCATGATAAATAATAAAGTGATGTAATATAATCCCTTTAACTTTGTTTTTAGATGCTGGTATATGATTATATGTTTGGATGTGCTTTTTTTGTTTCCTTGTGTGATGTGGGATGTTTTACTATGATGGTGGTGATTTTATGAGTTGTGAAATGTGTGGGAAAACAATTTGATTATGTTTTCATGGGATGCGATGTGGGAAGTTGTGAGATTGTAGTGATATGCAGTGGTGGTGTTGTGTGGTGGTTATGTTGTGTGGTGGTAGAGGCATGTGGTTGTTTTGGTGATGGTTGATGTGAGTTGGGTGAGTTTTTCTATGGAGTGGATTTTTTAGTTTACTGGTTATCCATGAAATGAATTGTAACATTGAAACAAAATGATATGGGTTGGGAAATTAATTAGAATGGGTTGGTTTTTGTGTGTGTGTAAATTTGATAAATTAATTTAAATTATAAATGAATGGACAGAGTAAATGTGGATGAGATAGATTAGAAAATGGGAGTTAGTGTAAACTTGTTAAATATGGAAAATGTTGGAATCTCTATATGAAAGTGGGTTTGTGTGGTGGTTGTGTGGTGTGATATATTTGGTGGTCACAACAGTTCTAGTAGATGTTGTGAGGTACAATGATGGTGGTGTGGAGTATGCTTGTGTAGCTAATGTTAAACCATATATTGGGTATTGTGTGCTATCAACATATCATATATTTTATTTTATTTCTATATGATATCCACCCGAGTTTGATAACCCTACAAATTCCCAATGGCTTTTGGGTTTCAATTGTTTTCCCCAATATCTAGGATGGTGGTAATATAGATGGATGGATACCCCTCTTCCCCACTCTTCCTTTAAGAAATCTGAAGATACAGGTTGGTGTTGGGTATTTACTATCTATAATGAGGATTTAATGTGTGGTTGGGGTTACACGTGTTAAAAGGAGAGAATGAGGTTGATGTAGTTTAAGTTCATGATACCCCACTACTCTAGTAATGTGATGAGATGCATTGTGATAACCCAAGCATCTTCAGGTGAAAAGAAATGTGATTACCTATGTGTCTTCAGGTGATATGTGATGTGATGATTCCTAATTCTATAATTGGATGCTAGACCTTGTGAAGGCGGGGTAGGTAGGGATGCATCTAAACCCACATTAGAGATGGCTGTTTATGTGATGTGATGTGTATGGAAGGGATGGGGGCACGTGACTACTTAAATTGGGGTGTTAGAGTGGAAAATTAATTAGGAAGTAGCATCAGAGTGCATTTATTATGTTTTAGATACTATATTACTATATTGCATGCATGATTTGGTGAGTGATCCATGGTGAGACTGGGAATGGTTAGTTGACCTATTTAAGAGATTTTTGGTTCTACTATTTATTCACCAGTTCATTAGCATTCTCTCTTCGCATGTTCACTAGAGACCTTGAGTATGATCCCACTGAGTATACTTATATTCTCACCCTACATATAAAAAATGGTTTTGGGTTTCCAATAGTAATTTGGGGACTAATATGGACATTAATATCTTGGGGGTTTGGAGCTGCTATCAAGTCGCTACTATATGACTTGTCTTTTAGTATTTACTTGGGTCTTTTATTGTATATTTTGACATTATCCATGCATTTTGGGATCGTTTTGTATTTATTTTTTATATTATATGTCGGTGTTTCTTATTTTTTGTTTATCTTATCTAATTTTCCAATTATTATATAGGAAAATTCCTTCCACATGTAAGATTTTTTATACCCTCGATGCTTATCTCTAACTATGGGCCTACTGGAGGCAGGAATTAGGGGCCATTATCAATCTTCCATTATTATCAGACTAGGAGGGGTACCTTTGGAGGTATGGGTTTGTGAAAAAGTGTTAGAAAAGGTATTAGTTGAGTGATTGGATATAGTTTGGATTTATTAATAGTGAGGATTTCATAGTTTTGTAGGGAAATGATTCCAGTTGATATTTTTTCATAACACAAGCCAGGGAGACTAGTTATGAAATGATATTTTAGGGAGCCCTATGATCTGATGCAATTAATCTAAGTTTATTTAATTGGAAGGTGAGGCACACTTGTTTGCATGGTAGATACCTAGGAGAGTGGAATGCATCATGATTGATTATATTGGTGTATGAATTGAGTAATTATGGTATTTTAATTTGGTAAATTAATAAATTAAATAAACCTTGACAAAATTCTATGTTACTTAGCTTAATATTCCTACTTTATTTTCAGGAATGGATCTAGGTCCTCATCCATGAGTAGTTCTGGTAGTTTAGGTTTAGTTGGTTGATCTAGTTTATTGTCAGAGGATCAGCCCAAAAGAGGATGATGAGGCATGAGCTATCGATTTTTTTCCTTTAAATGATAGATCATATTGAAGTATGATGGGATCATATTGAATTTGGATATGAAACACTAGTTGGAGGATCTCAAGATAAATTTTAGTATGATTCATTCTCAGAATGAGTTCTGGGTACCATTGTAAGTTAGTCATATGCTAGGAGATTCATGTTATTAGTGGACACTATATCTTGGTGACTATAGGGATATAACTGTACTATGTACAAACTTTCAAAAGGAATTATATTCAGAATTCCTATCATTGATAAAACTAGAAGTGAAGCAGTATGATTTTCTATCCTTTTAGTAGGGAATAATATGTGTGCAGGATCTAGGAATAAATTTCAAGGACATCTTATACTTCACCTCATTTGTTTTCCAATATGAGGAGTCTAGAGTACAGTTAGGGACGCTGAAAAACAAGTGACAGAGGTGGTAGGCATGGTCAGATGCATGTGATAGAGGTGACAACACTTGTATTTCCATATGTTGTCATAGGTACGATTCATTTATCATCTACAATTTTTTTGTGATTTTTTTATTTAGGATCCTTTCAAATATTTGTTTCTCCTGTTTTTTATAATAATTTGGGATTGAATGTGGAGTGACTTCCAGTTCCTCTAGTGTTATCTATTCTAGTTATAGGTCAAACTATTTTTTTGATGTGTTTTAGGATGTAAATCAGTGATGGGGAAGCACCAATAAGTGGGGTATTTCTTCTAATTATAGATAAAACCATAATATGTTATACTTTTCATGGAATGGCTTTGTTTAATTCACATAGTCATCATCTTTTTCTAGAGGATAGTTTCATTTTTTGATGTTGAGGTCTAGTGAGTAGCATTAATTAGAGATTAGGGATATTAGATGGGTGGATGGTCGGTGGAGCCACTTTTTTTTATCATTTTTAAGATACAACAATAGAAGTTTAGTAAAAGGAAGTTTCTAGGGTTGTGGATTAGTTCTTAGATGTTTTCTAAGACGATTTTATGATACTACCACTAATGCATTTTTGAGTTTAGGATAAATTTAAAACTAGAAAAATATTTGATTTTGATGGCTCCCTATCGAATAGAGCCTATTGAAATATTTGATTTGAGGTTTAAAGTGTATGATATGATGTAGAGGGGTATCATCTATCCTAGTGTGTTTCCTTGGGGTGCTCCAGTTTCTTTTTCCAAGAAGGTGGATAATATTATGAGGTTATGTGTAGACTATTAGAGGCTGAATTAAGAGAAGATGAAGAACCATTACCCTATTATGGGGATTTATGATTTGTTTCACCATCTAAAGGATTCAATTGGTTTTTGAAGGTCGAATTGTAGTCTTGTTATCACTAGATGAGGGTGAAAGATGATGATATTGGGAAGACTTCCTTCAATTGAAGGTATATGCACATTGAATTTGTTGTCATTCTATTCAATTTCATGAATTTAATATATGTGTCCATGAGGATCATAAATTCTATATTTCATGATTTTCTAGACTAGTTTATCATTATGTTCATCGATGATATCTTGATTTACTCAAATTCAATATTGGAGCATGCTGAGAATATAAGAGCTGTATTAAAGGTTATTGGACACCACTATCTCTATATACATATATCCAAGTGTATGTTGTGGATGTGAGAGGTGTATTTAATTGGGCATGTGGTGTCTCATCGGGGTGAAATAATAGACTTGTTGAAGATTATGGAAATTGTTTCTTAGGAAGAACCCAATAACTTGGTAGAAGTTTATATTTTTCTTATTCTATCCACCTATTGTCAGAGGTTTGAGCCTAATTTATATAGGGTTTTATCTTTAATAATAGCCTTGACTAGGAAGGACCATGCCTTTGTGTGGATATATTAGTGTTAGTCAGTGTTTAATTACATTAAATAGAAGTTGACCACTATTGAAGTGCTTCAGTTTCCCAAGGAGGGTGTGATTCTTAAGGTTTCTACGATGAATCTCATCTGGTCTTAGGATGTGTCTTGAAGGAAAAGAGGGTGGTTATATCTTATTATTATATGAAGTTACATCCCCATATAATAACTATGACACCTAGGATTTGGATCTAGCTATAATGGTGTTTGTTCTGAAGTTATAGTAGCATTACCTCATCGATGAGCGCTTTTTGGTTTTCAGGGATGACGTGATCCTGCAATATTTTTTTCATCAATAGTATTTTAATATATTCAAGTGGTGGTGTATGGAGAATCGTTAGTATTATGATTTTACAATCTCTTACAACCTAGGAATGGGTAATTTTGTTATTGATGCACTACGTTAGAATTCCAAAGGAGATTTGGTTTGGGAGTTTGCTGATGTTTTTAAAGGGATGGAGGGGATTTCAGGGATGAATCAAAATGTAAGGTAGAGCAGTGTCCAAGGTTTTATTTATAATATTTCTATGGAGTCATCCTTGATGTGGAAGATAGAGTATATTTAGAGGGTATACTTATAGGAAGAGGACACACATGACCATGTTGGCCATAGTGATGCTACAGAGGGATGGTCAGAGGATGGTCTGAACTGAATGTTTCTTTAGGAGATGTTGTTTGTTACACTATAAATGCATGAGGAAGTTATCTGTTATTTTTATATCTCACATTTAGTGGCGAATCTTTTTGTGACCAATATATATCATGGTTTGAAGAGACTTATTTTCTCACCTAGTATTAAAGGGTCGGTGACAATATTTGTGTCTAAGTGTCTGGATTGTCAGCAGGTGAAGGTGGAACACCATTCTCCTAGATTTTTTTTGCAGCCTTTAGATGTTTTTGAGTTCAAATTAGAGTAAATCTTGATGGATTTAGGGTACCCGAAACTTAGGGAGGATGTGATTAGTCTGGGTGATAGTGGACCAACCGATGAAGTTAGCACATTTCTTGGAGATTCATGAGTTGAGTGTTGTGGATTTATTTTCAAGGAGGTATATGGATGAGGTTTTATGAATACATGGAGTTAAAATGTCCATAATACCAAATTGGGAATCTCATTTTATCTCATGATTCTATATGGTATTGCAATATGCTTTTGGCACCCAATTATGCCTCAGATCAAATTCCCACCATTAGATAGATGGGAAGATGAAGCAGACCATCCTGACACTGGAGGATAAGTTTCAGTAATTCATATTGTATTTTAGTAGATCAAGTGTAATGAAACTTACTTTATTTGTGTTCATATACAAAAATAACTATCACTTGTCCATTGGCATGGCTCCATTTGAGGCATTTTATGGGTGGACGTATTGTTATTTGTTGTACTGGATAGTGGTTGGGTAATCAAATGTTATTATTCCTAATGTAGTGTATAACTTAACCAAGAATATTCAATTAGTTCATGAGAGTATAAAGGATGTAAAAGACCATTAGAGGTCTTATGATGATCATAGGTGGAGGATCAAAAAGTCTAAGGTCAGAGACCATGTGTCTTGAGGGGTTCCCCTCGATGGGGGAAGTGGAGGTTTAGCAAGGGGAGTAAGCTTTCTCCTCAGTTAGTTAGGTCGTTTGAGGTATTGGGGAATTTTGGTGAGGTGGTATATCATTTGGAACTCCCAACGTGGCTGGAAATGATCCATGATTCCTTTCACATGTAATAGCTTCTTCATTATCTTTATGATGACTCACACATCATTGAATGGGGGATAGTTGGATATTGAGGATGATGTAGAATTCTTGGAGTGACTAGTAGAGATCTAAGATTTTTTAGAGAAGATACTATGGGGGTGATCCATCCCATTGGTTCACATGTTTCAGAGGTATGGTGGCCTTGGGGAGAGTACTTGGGGATCCTGAGATATAGATGCAGTCCTAGTACCCAAAGATTTTTTTAATGTTTTTCCATTATCTTTTTTTCTTTGATGATGTATGTTTTGAACCTTTCTATTCTATGAGATGTGACTTTTTCCCCTGATGGTGATGTGTGTTATAACTTTAAGTGCATGAAAAAAGGAAAACCCATGCCTAATCAAGACAAATTATGTGGGTAATTCAGTGTTGCCCAAAGTAGACAATATCTTGATATGACATGAATTTTCCCTTGATTCTTATTCAAGGGGTAGTGTTTTGAGATGATTGAGGAGATTTTTGGATTGGGTGTGTTGAGGTTGGAATGGTAGTGTGGATGGTTCCATAGTAAATATGTTTCTTGTGGGGATGGTGATGTGGTTTAGTGGGGTGTTTTGTTGATTTTTTAGACTGGTGTGTTTGGTTGGTTGTAGAGTTTGGGGGAATAGTAAGATTCCTGAGAGGTATCTTGTAGGTTGGTTGTTTGGACCCTCTCCTTCATTTATTTTATTTTTGATTCTTGAGGATGAGAATAATTTGGGAGGTATGTAATATAATAGTCTGTGACTTATCATCCATTTACTTTGCTGATTTGAGAGTTGGAGGTGTTTCATAGGAGGATTGAGGAGTGTATGGTGAAGGTTGGAGTTACAATGCAGTTGTTGTAGGAATTTCTTGATGTAAAAAAGTAATTCACATCATGAGTTGTGATTTTTAATTTATGTGGATCGTGATTAACAACCTATATTCAAACAAGGAGTTCTGTGACGAAATAAAACATAACATGAAATCCAAATTCATGAAGGGAATTAAATTGGGCCAGGGAGCTATGAATAATAGTAGAAGTTTGAAAATTTTAGGATTCATGAATTAAATTTGTTTCATGACTTGTAATGACTAAACGCATGAAAATTCACACCATGAATATGTAATTCATGACATGAATGATTTAAACTATAGCCTATTTATAAGTGTAAGGATCGACCTAATACTCTCATTTTGATTTCATTCATCTGAGTTTTTGGGTGAACTATAAGATTTTTTAGAGAATCTTCAATGCTCTTTCCTATTTCCTTTACCCTTGGATTCCAAGGTTTTATCTTTAGAAATATGAGGCAAGTTATTCTCTTAATTCCCCTATTTCCCTTCATCGTTCTTTCTATATTTGTAGTAGTGATATTGTTTTGGTTCAGGGTATGTTTAGGATATATTTTCTGTGATCCCTTGGTGCGATCTAGGATGGATTGAGGTTTCCTTCACATTGGTTTGGTTTTTGGGTTGTTTCCCCTTCACCCTATTATGCACAAAAAAACCATAAAGATTATTTGAGGTAGGGAATCCTTGTTCTCTCATAATTTATACACATGTGTGGGGATTTCATGTTTTTTACTTCCATTGGGTGGATAGTAAGAGTCAATTTAATATAGAAAATGATTTTTAAATAACAAAGATTTATGGGCATGTAGAGTAATCACATTCTATTATTACTTCAAACTTATTTTTAATGAGATTTTGTGTTCTGGTTTCCATTTCTAAAAATCATGGTTTTTGGGAGATCGACTTATGTTGTAGTTGATGTATGTGAGATACTTGCTATGTTGATTGTTGTTATGAACCTGAATAAAAAAAGGCTAAGACCGTATATATGGATAATAATTGGTTTCCCATGGAAATATGTTTTGTGTGATAATACCAATGCTAAATAATGGAGTGAAGTAATGAAAAACCTTTAACTAAATTTATAGAATATGATATTTGAAGATATGTGTGGTTGTGCTTGTTTTGTTTCCTTATGTGATGTAGGCTATTTTTTAGTGTTGGTGGAAATCATATGGGTTGTGAAATGTGTGGTTCAACGATGTGATTGTGTTGACATGGGATGCAATGTGGGAAGTTGTGTAATGGTAGCGATGTGTTGTGGTCATGTTGTGTGTTAAATGTGTTGTGCATTGGTCGAGATGTGTGATTTTGGTGGTGAGATGGTTAGGATGATTTGATACTATATTCATGGTTTATAAGATTTGGGAGATTAGTTCTATGGAGTGGTTGTTTTATCTACCTGGTTATCTATGTAAATAATTGTAATGTAGAAATGAAATAACATGGGTTGGTAAATGAATAATGATGGGATTGTTTTTTTGTGTTAATTAGATAAATTAATTTAAATAATAAATTATTGGGTTGTGTAAATTTGAATGAAGGAGATTATAAAATGGGAGTTAGTAGAAACTTATTAAATCTGAAAAATTGTGGAATCTATAAATGAAAGTGGATTTTGTATGCCTTTGTGTGGTGGTTGTGTGGTGTGATGCATTTAGTGGTGGCATCAGTTATGGTATATGTTGTGAGGTGTGGTGGTGTTTGTGTGGATTATGCTAGTGCAGTTTATGTGAACCCATATGTTGGGTACTGTGTGATATCAATATATAATGTATTTATATTATTTCTATATACACCCCAATCTAGTTGGTTAACCTTACGAAATCCTAAAAGTTTTTAGTTCTCTGAATTTCCCCCAATATCTATAATGGTGGTTATATATATGGATAGATACCCCCTCTTTCCCACTATTCCTTCAAGAATGGTGATGATACAAGTTGGTGTTGGAGATTTCCCAGTAGTGATGAGGATGTAATGTGTGGTGGGGGTCATGCATTGTAGGAAGAGGGCATGAGATTGATTTACTTCATATTTATGATACCCTACTCCTCAGGTTATGTTATAAGATGTGCTATGATGTCTCATGTGTCTTTGGGAAAGATGTGATGTGATGACCCAAGTGTCTTTGGGTGAGATGTGATGTGATGATTCTGTATTCTAGCACTGAATTCTAGACCTTGTGAGAGTGGGGAAGGTAGGGATGAATTCTAACCCATATCAGAGAATGCTGGTTATGCAATGCGATTTGTATGGAAGGTATGGGAGCACACAATGTTTTACATCGGCGTATGATAGTATAAAATCAGTGGGGAAGTTGTATAACAGAACCTTTGTTACATTTTTGATACTATACTACTATATTGGATGTGTGTTTTGGTGAGTGATCCATGGTGAGGTTGATATTGGTTAGTTAACGTATTTAGGTTCTTTTTGGTTCTACTATTTATTCACTAAATCATTAGCATGCTCATTTCACATGTGCACTAGTGACATTGGGTATGGTCCTACTAAGTAAACTTTAATTATCACCCTATATATAAAAAACATTTTTCAGGTTTTCAGGAGGACTTTGGGTATCGATTTGGATATTAATAGCTTGGGGTTTTGAGCTATTGTTGAGTTGATTCTATAGGAATTTTCTTCTGGTATTTACTTGGGTATTTTATTACATATGTTGAAAATTTTAATTTATTATGCTATGGTTTTAGGTTTATTTTTATATTATATACTAGATTTTCTTGGTAGCTGTTTATCTGATCACCTAATCATATTATGAAAAAGGGTAATGACTTCCAAAAGTGAGTTTTTTATACTCTTGGTGCTTGTTTCTGACCTAGGGCCTATCAGAGGTGTAACTCTAGAGTCATTATATCAATTCCTTCATTTTTGACCCCGGAGGGGTATCATTGGAGGGAGGTGGTCATTACACTATAGCTTCAATGTTGATTTAGGAATTTTTTTATTAGATATCCACATTATTCAATTAAATGAGGAAGTATTTTTTTTGTGTATTTTTATTATAATGAATGTGTAATATCCTGTGTTTGGATAGGTTGAAATTTTCAAATGAATTTGATTATTTCATTTGATGAATAGGACAAATAGAAAACTAATAATTAGAATATAACTATATGAGTTGAAACACTTTACAATGTTGTTTTTGGAATGGGTTTAAATTTCGTAAGGTGTCTTTGGAGTCTAGTTGAGTTTTGAGAGCATCAGGCTTAGAAAAATCAATTTTAGGAGAAATATGTTGGCATAAAAAGTTGAAACAAAAATATTCCTAACCATGTGGCACTTTATTATAGACACAAGGTTTGTTCAAACTAAGCGAGGGGATCCAAAAAACTAATTTAAATGGTAAAACGTTACTTAGGGACCCACATAGGATGCACACAATTTATATAAATATGCGCCTAACCATGTCAGGCTATGCGACACATGGAGAATTGGGTGACACAGTTTTTCTAACCATGTGGAAAAAACATGAACCCTATAAAAATGTATAAAATTACATTTTACTCTCATTTTTTTAAACCTAAAACCTCATCCCTCACCCCTCAAACACACAACACATCCTCCCGTGTGAGATCTCTACCTATCCTTTACCTAGGCTATGATTACCCTCCTTCACCTAAGATCCAATTCGAACCCCATTCGTCATGTTGGACACCTTTGATAAGTCTCATATTCACATTTCTTATTTTATCAATTTCACTTATTGTCTTGGTTTTTATTTCTATGTGAGCTCATATGCCCCATTTTTAGAGAATTTATCTAGTTTCTCATTTCCACTCATTTTAGATTGTACAAAAGGGTGATATCTAAGAGTGAAGATTCCTAAGAATGAGGTAGGTGGTATATGAATTTTACATCAAAGTATCATCATTGATAAAGTTTTGTTGCTGTACCACATGCCATATTCTCTATGAATTTCTCCTAAATTGTTGAAATACTTGAATAAATTTTCTATATCGTGACATAGACCACTCATTAAATTATTGGAGTGTTGTGAACTCAAATTGGATCAGGAATTTGGGTATGTCTTATTATTTACCCTTGTTTTAAATTTCTTATAATTGACCAAAAAAACACTTAGGTGTGTTTGGTTAGACTCCTAAAAATAGAATTGATTAAATGATAAATAATGGATTAATTGAATTATAATTGGGTGTGTATACTTACTTTCCCTATGTTAAATCAAAAGTTTAACAATCGTTCCATATGACTAAACCACCTTGGGGTTGGTGGGGTAACCACCTATTAGTGGAAGCTGTAGTTGAATTAAATGAATTGTTAAATGGATGAGTACTGTTAGTTAATTCTTTTATCACTAGTAAATAAGATGGATAATAAAATTTAATTGTGAAGTGGTATGTGTGTATATATATATTTAAATTACTTGGTCCAGGACACACATAGGTGAATTTATTAATGGTATGAACACTTATTTTGATACATTTTCAATGATAA
Source organism: Viscum album (assembly GCA_963277665.1). Lineage (NCBI taxonomy): Eukaryota > Viridiplantae > Streptophyta > Magnoliopsida > Santalales > Viscaceae > Viscum > Viscum album. The sequence goes on along the minus strand of OY728153.1, from coordinate 874,280,935 downwards.
ATGAAAACTTAATCATTTGGATAATGAAATAAATCAAGATGAATCATAAAAATGAATGGATATTTATCATGGAATATGTTTGATTTTTAAATGAAATGTTCCTGGATACTACATTATGCAATGGATGGTAAATGTGTTCTGATATAGAATTCCTTTGACAGAATCATATGTTAAATGAAATTATATTAATTCTTGGACGATACTTAGGTTCTGATATAGGATTCCTTGGATGGGTTCATAGTTTAAATAAAATCATATTAAGAATTGGGTGATACTCTAGTTTCGATATGGAATACATTGGATGGGATCATAGGTCAAATGGAATTTTATTATGACTTGAGCAATAATTGGGTTCTAATTTGGAATAAATTGTACGCGATAATAGGTCAAATTATATTATATTATTCTTGATTTTTATTTGTATTACCCTCCATTTCTAAATCATTAACGTCATGAAACATGTAGAACCTTATATGATCATAATTATATATGGAAGACTTGGTTTATCCTTAGGTCCCACATGACTAGTGTTATACATGGATTCCTAGGATTATAGCCATGGGTCCTATTTCTACTTTATTTTTCTTATGCCCATAGGAATATATATTAGGAAAAGAAGGTAGAGATGGCTATGTATCCCATGAGGAGCCTGAGCTGACATGGTTTATAACTACTTTTCTACATTAATTTTGACTTACCTATACATTACACATTTTATATTCACAGATTGGATTTTTATTATACATCATTAGGGGTGGCCTAATATGTTTTACTCACACCCTATTTGGGTTAACGTTCTATACCCATAGTGCTTTCTTGACTTCAGTTTAGGCCATGGATCTTGCTTCTTTTTTGTCATATATTATGAGCTAGGACCTAACATAGGAGTTACAATTGAGAATTTACTTAAGATTCCTTTCATCATTGGATTATTTTATTTATTAAATCTTATGTTAGTCTATCCCTATTGTATGTATTACCTATTGTATGTTGATTTCTTTGTACTTATGGATCATCATGTTCATGCATGGTTGGTTTTATCATAATTTTTAAATGTATTAGTTCTTTTATTGATTGATAGTAGTTCTATATTTTTATATTTAATTTATTTTTATTTATTACTATATTTAATTTGGTACTAATCTAGATATTATATTCTCCCCACCATACCATCATTAGACCCTCACCGCTAGCTGATAGCTTCTATTATACAAGGAGAAGCGATTACACCCATGTGTGCACCGAGTCAGGTTACTTAAAAGTGAAATGGGCTTGGTATGTCACAATGTGGTATCAAAGGCTTTATATATTTTTTTCCATATATTACTATTTTTGGATATTATATATGAGACAAGAAATGTGTTGAAACTTGGAAAATATCTCATTCCTATGAATATCCAACAAACGTGTAGGGGTAAGATCAAGTTTCATGGGATGGGAATGTTGTTTATGATGTCCATTATTAAAATATATTATTATCTCACCTTGAGTGATTATTAGTATTTCTAATGGTTATTGATTTATGGAATTTTACACTTGGCCCAGTTTTGAAATAGAAGAGGTGTGTGCATGCATCATTTTGGGGACATAAGATTCACACATTATCATCATAATTATCTGTATACCATGCTTGTGTGATTATTTATCATTATTATTTGTATACCATGCTTGTGTAATTATTTAGAATTCTTATTTTATGAAATTATTGTTTTATTATTGATATGTCAACCTATATTATCTGATTATGTGATAAATTTCTATATTATGGTATGGTATATGGTGGTTAAATAAAATATCCGCATCAACCTAAATGGTTTATTAAAATATAGCTTGATGGTATAATTCTATTTAACCAACCATTTTTTCCTTAAAGAAGGGAAATAATTTTAAATTAGTTAAATAATTCACTAGAATTAAATCTTAAAAATATAATGGATTTTTTTAAAGCAGGCCATTGATTATGGATGTCAGTTAAATGTTGTGTCAATTAAAACTTATAAAGGCTTATAACTTCATAACTGGGGAATGGTGATCCATATAACTTAGTCCTTATATGCTTGATTTTACCCTAGTAGGTAAGTCTTAAATTTTTATCCCTATGTGATAAACTGACTAAGGGTTTTTTGAAATATAATAGATGAACTGCTATAGGTTTCACTTAAATGGGGTGCCAATTTTTATTTATAGAGTATTGAATCTATAAATTCAGAATCCCAGCCTATATAACTGAACCTAGGTTTAGATGAATTGACCTTCATAGGTCACATATATCTTTATATGCCTTGGTATTTAACCCCTTAGGGTTATATTTATGATAAATAGGAATTGTTATTTAGTGTGTCATTAGCCACTTATATGGCGTTTTGTATAAATGTATGGTTTAATCTTACTTAACCGATCCCCTTTTGTGATAGATGCCTTATTTTTTTACTTTAATATATTTTGTTATAACTTTTCAGTTAATTAAAATTCCAGTTACAACCTAAAGGGTGTTTTACTATAATGATTTTTATTGAAATTCTCTTTATCCATGAAACTTGTGATAAAATTTGAATAAATAAATTGTTTAAATGGAAATTATATGGTATTTTTCTAAGAATGATTTTAGATGTCAGCTAAATCAAGTGTAAAGTAAAATCATTTAGTAACTGGTACTTAAAGTTTCATTAATCTAAGCCTCCTTGATGTTTATAATAAATGTGAAGTGATGCGATGTCTTGAATACTTTTTTTAGGTTTTCTTATCAAAGACCCCAGTGAAAGGGTTAATTTAATGTTTCAATAAAATTTGACATAGAAGGGAATGTGGATGTTTCCCATGGGTCTCTGATGAATTATTCTTTTATGTTGGACCTGGAGGTTAGGTGGGTGAGGTTAGTGACATATTAGGAATGACCAAGGTTTAGGGAGTTGAAGCAATGTGTAAGAGAGGGTTAGACCGTCATGGTAGCGCCCTCAGAGATAAAATTATTGATTAATTATTAGGTATAATTCTAGGATATAGGTGTCATTTAGGTACTATTTGGATTAGGTAGTAATCTTATTAATGAAACTATATTACTGGGTAGATGGGTGGTCTTTCAGTAAGTTAAACCCAGTTAAGGAGGTGGGCATCATGTAATGATCATGTCTGGTCAGTTTGACATGCCTAGGGAATGATTACTTTCTTGTTTTGATCATGTGACTATTCCTCATTTTATGATAGAGGACTCAGAGGGTCATTAGCTAGGTGATATCCATATGGGGTTATATAGCTCTGGTTTGATCTTTTCAATAGGATATCACATGCTTGAAATGCATTTCACTATTAGGCCAGTGAATTAAAATATATAGTATTCCTGTTGTGGTGTTGTGATATCATGGTAGTACACATTTATACATATTGTGACCATCAAGTTAAAATGCGGTATTGTGAACTATATAAAGTTCAATGGTGGGTTTTTATTCCTTAATTCAGTCTAAGGAGTATGGTCACGTAATACCTTAGCCTATTTTGTTTCCCAATTTTATTGAAAAAATGGATCACTAGTGAATAAAATAAATGTTTATGGGTTATCACTAGAGTAGAGTAACCTGGGAATTAATATCCTATTGTGAGAGCATAGTATCCTTGATCGATTAATATAAGGATAAGTTATCCTAGTACTCATGATGACTTTATAAAAGGATTGGGTGATATAACACCACCGATCAGTTTCGGTTTTGGAATTTGTGTCAAATTATAGTGTAATGCCCCATATTTTCCATGTATTTTTTTTTGAAAATTATATTTTATTATTTCATGACCAAGTGCTGATACGAAATGTGATTCCAAGGCCCGATGTGCCCGAAATAAATGTATGAACTATTTTTAAGTTTATTAAAAATAGAGCACCTGTGCAGTTTTAGTAACTTCTAAACATGTGATCAAATCAGAAATCTGAGGGCACCGTTGATCTCAGAACAAAGATTTTACCTTATGCGGGGCCTAAAATCGGACGACATGGGTTGGATAAAAAAGATAATTTATAGATGTTTTAAGAAAAAAATAAAATATACTTAAAAAGTTATTTTATTTTATTTCTTCAACATTACGTAGAGAATCAGCAACACTATGATGCGAAGACACGACGACGCTGCAACGCAGCGTAATGGAAATGCTACAACACGTTTAAAATGATAAAACATATTAACATGTTTCCTTCATTAAATAGAGGTAAGGAACAGTGTTAGAATTCATAATTTTTTATAATTTTCCCTAGATCCATGAAGTTTCCCTAAGGCAAGGAGGAGGAAGCTCTCTTGATAGTGATGAAAGTTTGGAGATTTGAGCTCAGATTACATCTGTCATGACCCGTCCCCTGGGACCCATTCCATGACTACCCCAATACCTCCTCTCATAGGACAGGGGCTAGAGACTTGCTCCAAGTAGGCATTAGTCTCTAAACCTTGGCCTATAAAAGGTGGTATTGGGGTAGTCACGATATGGGCTCCAGGGGACGAGTCATGACAGAGTGGTATTAGAGTGTAATGTCGCTGGAAAGAAATCCTCCCTGAAGAGACTCTCAATGTATGTATAGGATAGGGTCACCTACTCGTGCGTTTGGATCTTCAAACTCCATAGTCTCCCCACCAAGACCTATAGAAGACTCACAGCTAGGACTGTCATCTAATCGAGAGGCGTCCTCACTATGTGGAAAACTCACATAACGACCACCAACTAATCCTCAGTTAACTAAGGATCTGTCTCACCTAAAAACTGAAAAGGTCACTGTATTTGAAACTAATACAATGCACTGATACTTTGTGCATCATCTACTGGTAACTCCAGAAGTAAATACTAATATCCTAGCAACACACTAGTGATACCACCAACTAGAGAGCATAAGTTCCTAACGAAGTTACTGGTAGAGGATGCATGAAGGCTCAGTGAATTGCATGAGTTTTAGAGATAGAGAACTCACAGGTTCTGAGGTGAGACAAATCCTCAAGTAGTTTGGGATTGGATAGAGGTGGTTACATGAGTTTTACCCCTAGTGAGGATGCCTCTTGGCCATATGGCAATCATAGCCGTGAGTCTTCTACAGGGATCGGCGTAGAGATAGTGGAACTTGATGATCTAGATGCATGAAGAGGTGAACCTCTCCAATATAGACTTTAACCTCTTTAGGGAGGATTTATTTCTAATGATGTTACGCTCTGATACCAATATGTCACAACTCATACCCCAGGGCCCATGTCGTGACTACCCCAAGCCCACCTCCCATAGGCCAGAGGTTGGCGACTAATTCTAACTTGGCACTAGTCTCCAACCCTTGTCTTATGGAAGGTGGGCTTGGGGTAGTCCCAAAACAGGACCCAGGGGATGATTCATGATAGAGTTATTCTATGTGCATATAAAATATCCCCCATATCTATAGTAGGACAATAAAACAGTGGTAGATTACTAAGTGAGATTCACAGATCTTTCTTGCTACTTTATAGAAATGGTGCATGACCCATTATTCAGGGCCCATACCTCTAAAAAGGGACTAAACTAGAATATCATGGTGTCTATTATATCCCTTAACATCTCTACATATGTTGGGGTGCTGAAGAAATCTCTACTAGTAGAGATATTTCTTGCTGAGCGGGCACCAACGATGGGAGAAACCACCAGTCGTCAGGTAGTTGAGTCTTCAGCAGATGGTATCCAATAACTGATGCATGGGTACAAGATAACCAAACAGTTTAGGGGATAACCCCAAGACATGGGATCAGTGGTGAAAGGCTTCCATGGTATAGCATGTCAGCCGAAGGAAGGGTTGTGCTACACGTGCAATGGTTGAGAAAATATGGCTAGAGAATATTTGACCAGCCATACGAATGACCATGAGACGATCGAGGGACCACCGAGGTAGTGGAAGAAGGAGGAAAATGGAGGTATGCTTGGAATAAAACATAGAAGAGAAGCAAGATGATCGGTAGTAGGTGGACCTAGGTTCGAGGCACTACTACCACTACCCCTATGTGTTCCACCACGAGCTCAGGGAGCTGGTGGACAGGGGTGAGGCCAACTCCAAGAAATGGAGGATTATGATCCTAAGACTCCTAGGATTATTAGAGGTACGATCTATGTATTTTTCCTCCTACTTGTAGTTTTGATAGACATGGGTGCTAGTCACACTTTTCTTGTCATGACCCTTGTTCAAGACACAAAGATTCATGTGGAACCGTTGAGTCAATCCCTATGCTTAGAGACTCCTATGGGAGGATAATCAATGATCACACACTGGTGCTGATAGTTTAACCTTACTCATGGGGATGATAGTTTATAAGGCCCCAGCCTTAAACCTTACTTAATATTGAATTAAATTAATAATTCACATTGAGGATCTTTTCAGGTTTAGAGTTTTAGAGAATTAGAACATAACTATTACATCTCAAAAGATTACAAAGTAGACACTTCTACTAAGTTTCCATAATAAAAAAAACTCTTAAAAAGAACCATGTCTAGTTCCATGTTTTATATAGCATGACATTCCCTTGATCCCATCCTTGACCTTATTCCACATTAATTCCTGTGAAAAACATTTCAAAAAAACTTGGGGTGAGCATAAAAAGCTCAGTAAGGGATACACAAAGAATGACAACTGTTAGTTTTTCAAACATCAAGTAAACCATGTATACTCTATCAAAGTAATACCTTCACCTTCATGAAGTAGTAAAAACTCTTCACTGAATAAAGTATCATTACTTACCTTTTTGTAACCAAAGGATTACCATAAAACCCATATAAAGAACACATAACATATATAAAGGTAACTTGGGACATAAACATACTTAAGTGGAATAACCATACGGTCGACTTCCACACATATCACTTAATGGAATAGCCATACGACCAATTTCCATACATACTTAATGGAATAGCCATACGTCCGACTTCTATACCCAATGTATTGGAGGTTATAACATAACCACCCGTCCTGATATTCACGGCACCACCGGTCATATGTTTTATCACGTAACCACCCGTCAAATTTCCAAGTACCAATATAAAATCATAAAACATAAAACCAATATAAAGGAATGATAAAATTTCCACATTTAAATCACAATATATCATAATATAATCCTTTATCAAAACCATTTTCAATACCAAAATACATAAAAGAGTATATGGTATTTATTTTATTTAAAAACATTACGGCTTGTTGAGGAAGCCAAAGACCAAATAATACTCACGGCGGTGGAAAAGGTCGTTGTCACTGCGTACGGTAAAAAAACATTCCTTTTTGTCATTTAGTAAAACGCTTCATAGAAAAAGATTCATTTTGTATAAAAGTAAAAGTCAAAGGGGTTTATACACCGTATAAAAGAAAGTTGTGTATAAAACAAAATGTGCCTCAATGAAAGGAGATTGAGACGAAGTCCCTTACCTCGGGTCCGACTTGACTCGATCGTTCTTTAACGTCCTGAATAATAAACTTGAGTTAATTTCTACTTGATTAAGAACCTTTTTAAAGTTAATTATTCCTTTTATATCACTTATTGCCATGTTATAAACATTATGTAACCATTTAAGTTAATAATGTTTGTTTTGTCGATATTTGGTTCTTAAGTCGAAAGTGGACTTCTTACAATTACATGTTGTTCGTGTGGTCAAAGGTTCTTTATATCCAGAATGAAATTCCTGATTTCGATATCATATATATCATATATATCCAGAATATACATGTATTTATAATACTACATAATAATTTAGAGGTAAGAAATGAAATGCACCGTTCATGGAGACGGTAAGCCGTACGTACTCATGAACGCTACTTTCATTTCTTTGTCAAATTAATGGAATTAAAACTAAATGAGAGTTATGTATATTTTAATTCCAGAATTATATTCATAATTTAGATGTATCATTCATTATATATATCCATTATATACATGTACTTTTAATAGTACATTACATTTGGGGATAAGAAATGAAATGCACCGTTCATGGAGACGGTAAGCCGTACATACGCATAAACGCTACTTTCATTTCTATCTCATACTTTAATGGAAAGAAATAATAATGAAATGAAGGTATATTATAATTCCAGTATAACATCATATATAATAACTTTAAATCCATCCTTTACACGTCCCACATATGGCATTAACGAATCACATCACTTTGAGGGGTCGGTAGTCTGTACTTCCTTAAATGAAGATATCGTGTTTACCCATAATGGAAACCATAAAGGTATTCCCAAAATGAAAAATACAGAATCTTAAGGAAAACATAAACATATTATATATCATATATAAATATAGTGTCATCTTAATGGCCACCTTTGAAAGTGTTAAGAGAATGTTGAACAATCATCGTTTCGGGAGGCAGAAATTCGCCATCCACGGAAACAATATGTTCTTTAACCATTAGATGTAGGTGTGTGTAAGTGTAGCTCAAATAATTATTATAAAAAAATCCTAGTATATTTAGGATACTGTATTTGTTAAAAAAGAAAATAATAAAAAGAGTTTAGGGGGTTGGAGAAGCAAAATAAAACAAAAGGACTCAAAAGAAGACATTACCTTAAAATCGGGTAACTCCCCTTAGATTGAGCTCAAAGGCTTCCTTGGGAAGACTTCTGCCCAAATTGAGGCTTCGAGGAGTAAGAGAGGGATGTGGAGATCCAAAATGGTCAGGTGTTTGCCGATACAAAGTCTTTGGGAGTGTGGGTAAGGAGGTAGAGGTGGAGGCCTTTTATAAGAGGAGAGGAGGGCCACTCTTGGAATGTAAAGAAAAGTCACTTTATTTTAAAATAGTATTCGTATTTAATAGGTCCCAAACTTATGTATTTTGAGGATAAGGTGATAAGGGTTCTAAATCCACTCATATAATAGGTTTTGGACATGTTTAGGTCTTAGATATTACATTATCTTTCCATTTTATTTAAATCGTTAAATAATGAGGTCATCGCTGCATCATCATGATGTCATATATAATTTAATTTATTTAATGTATAAAAATTGTAAAAAACTACTATGATGTAGGAAATATTTTTATCTTTCCAATGACTATTTATAGTCAAAAATCTGACTTGTATAACCCCATGTAAAAATTGTTTTAGTAAAACATTTCTTGTGTGTGTCATTTTTACTTTAACATTAAATAAAAAGTTATTTATGTCATTTCCCAACCAAAGTGGCTCCATGGGGTCCCCAAGTTGATCCATGGCTTGTCTTGGTCAGCCATGACACATCCAATAAGGGTAGGACATGTGTCAAGCTCATCTCATATTATCAAAACATTATTTTTACCTTAAACTACACTAATTACCTCTAATCGCGATTAAAAACTTAATAAGTTACTATTCACCAAAAACTTATTTTAATCTCATTGAACCACATTTTACTTCTTAATGAAAATCATGTATGTCGGATTTTTGAAATTCAAAACACAGAATTGGTAAAATTTCATTTGAACGAAAAATCAGTTTTTATAAGTACCACTTAGTGGTTTCACTATTCATAAAAAATTGAAGTTTTTCAGAAAAATACCGAAAATTCACCCTAAGCTATATTTGATATTCTGAATTAAAAAATGAAGTCCATTTTAAAAAATTCACAACATATAAGTTGCATTAATTAATTTAATAATTAATTCCCGCTGTCAGAGCAAATAGCGTGTTTTTATGAAACAATAAGTATCAAAAGATTGACACTAGTTTAAGTCCGATTTCAAAGTGAAATTAATTCCAACGACCACGATTGGATTTAATGGTAAAAATATTTTCTAATTTAACTTTAAAACCAATTCCAATGATAATATAATCATATAAATAAATTAGATTAAAAAGATGTTTTGAATTAAAATACAACATTTTACACTATTCATTAAAAAATGAACTTTATCGGAAAGATACCAAAAATTGACACAAAGTAAATTTTGATGTCCCGATTCTAAAGAAGAGTTATATTTGGTCCAATAGAATTTATAAGATTGATCAAAACTATATTTAATGACGGTTTTCCGTCAAAAGGTGATAAGTGAACCCTTAGTGAAAATTAGGGTATAAATGCCTAAAATTGAATTCTTTTCGTATTTTAAGCCTTTATCCTTTATTAGATAAATGTAAAAACATTTAAAAAAAAATCTAATCATATTTTAGTTATTTCTATCCATTCCCGCTAGTACAACAACTACGTGTTAACTAACATTTAAAATAATATTATTTTATTACTAGTGTGCAACGTAAGTTTTCAAAGAAACTCACCGTTGCGTATCGAGTACGCTATCGAACGTAGAAACCCCTTTTAATTAAAATTAATATTTAATTCGAAAATATTAATAAATATGAAAATTATTTATTCTTTATTTACCTGGGATGTTACATCCTTCCCCCCTTTTGGGAATTGCGTCCTCGCAATTTTATTCACTTATAAAAATAAGTGGGGGTATTTATCCCTCATAGCATTTTCAGATTCCCACGTTGCCTCTTCAACCATATGGTTTTTCCACAAAACCTTTACCTGGTGGATCACCTTATTCCGTAACACCTGCTCCCTGTGGTCAATAATCTGGACTGGTTGTTCTTCATAAGATAGGTTCTCCTCCAGCTGAACTACCTCTGGACTCAAAACATGAGATGGATCTGGCATATACTTCCTCAACATCGAAACATGAAAAACATTGTGTACCTGAGAGAAAATCGGAGGTAAAGCCACTCGGTAAGCAACTGATCCAACTTTCTACAGAATTTCATATGGTCCAATGAACCTTGGACTCATCTTTCCTTTCTTACCAAATCTCATCACACTTTTCCAAGGAGAAACCTTGAGAAAAACATGATCACCTACCTCGAAATATAGATCCTTCCTCCGGTTATCCGCATAACTCTTCTGCCTGCTCTGAGCTATTCTCATGTGCTTCTAAATCAACTGATCTTTTTCTGCCATCTCTTCTACCAATTCTGGTCCCATCAGCTTCCTTTCACCCACTTCATCCCAAAATGCTGGAGTTTGACACCGCTTCCCATATATTGCCTTAAATGGTGCCATCTGTATACTGGAATGAAAGCTGTTATTATAAGAAAACTCAACCAAAGAAAGATGTTGGTCCCAACTTCCCTGATAATCCATCGGACAAGCTCGTAGCATATCCTCCAAGGTCTGAATTGTTCGTTCTGACTTCCCATCTGATTGAGGATGAAAAGCTATACTAAAATTTAATTCAGTACCCAACGACTTCTGAAGGCCTTTCCAAAAGTTAGAAGTAAACCTGGGATCACGGTCAGATACAATGGAGAGAGGAACTCCATGTAACCTGACTATCTCTTTAAGATACAAACGGGAAAGTTGATCTAGGGAAAAAGTATCTCTTATAGCATGGTAATGAACAGATTTAGTCAAGAGATCAACAATAACCCAGATTGCATTATTACCTCGAGATGTCCTCGGTAATCCCGCAACAAAGTCCATGGATATGTTTTCCCATTTATACTCTGGCACTGGTAAAGGATGAAGCATCCCTTTTGGTAATAGCCGCTCTGCTTTAACCTACTGACAAGTCAAACACTTCACAGTAAAATCAGCAATATCTCTTTTCATTCCATCCCACCAGTAATACTCCCACTGATCTATGTACATCTTAGTCTTCCAGGATGAACTGAAAACGGGGACCTACGAGCCTCACATAACAACTCATTCTTCAACTATGAATCACCATTCACACATAATCTCTTCCCAAACCTCAAAACACAGTCATTATCAATGTTAAATTCAGGCAACTTACCCTTCTGAACTAGCTCTACCTTTTTCTGCAACTCGCTGTCTTATTTCTGTGCTTGCTTAATTCTGTCCGATAGAGAAGATCTCACTGATACCTGAAAAAAACAGAAGGACATCCTGCACCAACAACATCTATGCCAAATTTCATCAAATCCTTAACCAAAGTATCAAGTTCCAAACGCAACATCGTTAATGAAGCATTACTTTTTCGACTCAAAGCATCATCCACTTTATTGGATTTTCCCGGATGGTAATGAATTGTACAATCATAATCCTTGATTAATTCCAACCATCTCCTCTGTCTCATGTTCAATTATTTCTGAGTGAATATATACTTTAAACTTTTGTGATCAGTATATATTTCACACTTTACTCCATACAAATGATACCTCCAAATTTTTAAAGCAAAAAACAACAGCATCTAATTCCAAATCATGTGTAGGGTAATTTACCTCATGAGTTTTCAACTGTCGTGAATCATAAGCAATTACCTGATCATTGTGCATAAGATCACAGCCAAGTCCCTTCAACGAAGCATCACTGTATATAACAAAATCACCATTCCTGGAAGGAAGTTCCAAAACTGGAGAATTCACCAATCTTCTTTTCAACTCCTGAAAACAATCATCACATTCTTTTGTCCAGATGAACTTAACACCCTTACAAGTTAGCTTAGTCATTGGACTAGATAACCGTGAAAAATTTTCAATAAACCTTCGGTAGTAACCTGCCAAACCAAGGAAACTATGGATCTCTGTTACATTTGTGGGTCTTGGACATTTTTCAACAACTTTTGTTTTAGCAGGATCAACAGTTATGCCATCTTTTGAAACAATGTGACCCAGGAAAGAAATTTGTTGTAACCAAAACTCGCACTTGCTGAATTTTCCAAATAGTTTCTTTTCTTTTAATTTTTTCAAGATAACCCTTAAATGTATTTCATGATCGTATTTAATTTTAGAAAACACCAAAATATCATCAATAAACACAACCACCATTTATCACCTGATTCAACTGAGCCATCACTACAACAAACTGTTTAGTTCTGATTCTGACCATCTCAGGATACTGATTTGAAAAGTCATTTCCCTCTGTATGCCTTCCCAAAAAATCTGTTTTGTTTCCTCTATGAAAAACCATTCTTAACATGGAAATATCATAGGCGAAGCAACATGGTAATCTTTAAATTCTATATCATTTCAATCGTACCATTAATTATCTTATAATTTTACAATTTTCTAACTCCTAAAGTTGTCTAAACCGACCTTTGATACCAACTATAAGGCCCCGACCTTAAACCTTACTTAATATTGAATTAAATGAATAATTCACATTGAGTATCTTTTCAGGTTTAGAGTTTTAGAGAATTAGAACATAACTATTACATCTCAAAATATTACAAAGTAGACACTTCTACTAAGTTTCCATAATAAAAAAAACTCTTAAAAAGAAACATGTCTAGTTCCATGTTTTATATAGCATGAAATTACCTTGATCCCATCCTTGACCTTATTCCACATTAAGTCCTGTGAAAAACATTTCAAAAAAACTTGGGGTGAGTATAAAAATCTCAGTAAGGGATACACAAAGAATGAAAACTGTTAGTTTATCAAACATCAAGTAAACCATGTATACTCTATCAAAGTAATACCTTCACCTTCATGAAGTAGTAAAAACTCTTCACTAAATAAAGTATCATTACTTACCTTTTTGTAACCAAAGGATTACCATAAAATCCATATAAAGAACACATAACATATATAAAGTTACCTTGGGACATAAACATACTTAAGTGGAATAACCATACGGTCGACTTCCACACATATCACTTAATGGAATAGCCATACGGCCAATTTCCATACATACTTAATGGAATAGCCATACGTCCGACTTACATACCCAATTAATTGGAGGTTATAACGTAACCACCCTTCCTGGTATTCACAGCACCACCCATCATATGGTTTATCACGTAACCACCTATCAAATTTCCAAGTACCAATATAAAATCATAAAACATAAAACCAATATAAAGGAATGATAACATTTCCACATTTCAATCACAATATATCATAATAGAATCCTTTATCAAAACCATTTTCAATACCAAAATACATAAAAGAGTATATGGTATTTATTTTATTTTAAAAACATTACGGCTTGTTGAGGAATCCAAAGACCAAATAATACTCACGGCGGCGGAAAAGGTCGTTGTCACTGTGTACGTTAAAAAAAACATTCTTTTTTGTCGTTTAATAAAACGCTTCGTAGAAAAATATTCCTTTTGTATAAAAGTAAAAGTAAAAAGGGTTTATACACCGTATAAAAGAATGTTGTGTATAAAATAAAATATGCCTCAATGAAAGGAGATTGAGACGAAGTCCCTTACCTCGGGTTCGACTTGACTCAATCGTTCTTTAACGTCCTGAATAATAAACGTGATTTAATATATACTTGATTAAGAACCTTTTTAAAGTTCATTATTACTTTTATATCACTTATTGCCATGTTATAAACATTATGTAACCATTTAAGTTAATAATGTTTGTTTTGTTGATATTTGGTTCTTAAGTCGAAAGTGGACTTCTTACAATTACATGTTGTTCGTGTGGTCAAAGGTTCTTTATATCCCAAATGACATTACTGATTTTGATATCATATATATCATATATATCCAGCATATAAATGTATTTATAATATTACATAATCATTTAGAGGTAAGAAATGAAATGCACCGTTAATGGAGACGGTAAGCCGTACGTACACATGAACGCTACTTTCATTTCTTTGTCATATTAATGGAATTAAAACTAAATGAGAGGTATGTATATTTTAATTCCATAATTATATTCATAATTTATATGTATCATTAATTATATATATCCATTATATACATGTACTTTTAATAGTACATTACATTTTGGGATAAGAAATGAAATGCACCATTCATGGAGACGGTAAGTCGTACGTACGCATGAACGCTACTTTCATTTCTATATTATACATTAATGGAAATAAATAATAATGATGTAGAGGTATATTATAATTCCAGTATAACATCATATATAATAAATTTAAATCCATCCTTTACACGTCCCACATATGGCATTAACGAATCACATCACTTTGAGGGGGCGGTAGTCCGCACTTCCTTAAATGAAGATATCGTGTTTACCCATAATGGAAACCATAAAGGTATGCAAAAAATGAAAAATACATAAGCTTAAGGAAAACATAAACATATTATATATCATATATAAATATAGTTTCATCTTAATGGCCACCTTTTAAGGTGTTAAAAGAATGTTGAACAATCATCGTTTCGGGAGGCAGAAATTCACCATCCACAGAAACAATATGTTCTTTAACTATTACATGTAGGTGTGTGTAAGTGTAGCATGAATCCTTATTATAACAACATCATAGTATATTGAGGATACTTTATTTTTTACAAAAGAAAATAATAGAAAGAGTTTAGGGGGTTGGAGAAGCAAAATAAAACAAAAGGACTCAAAAGAAGACATTACCTTAAAATCGGGTAACTCCCCTTGGTTTGAGCTCAAAGGCTTCCTTGGGAAGATTTATGCCCAAAGTGAGGCTTCAAGGAGTAAGAGAGGGATGTGGAGATCCAAAATGGGCAGGGGTTGGCCGAGCCAAAGGCTTTGGGAGTGTGGGTAAGGAGGTAGAGGTGGGGGCCTTTTATAAGAGGAGAGGAGGGGCACTCTTGGAATGTAAAGAAAAGTCACTTTATTTTAAAATGGTATTCGGATTTAAGAGGTCCCACATTGATGTATTTAGAGGATAAGGTGATAAGGGTTCTAAATACACTCATCAAATAGGTTTTGGACATGTGTAGGTCTTAGATATTACATTATCTTTCCATTTTATTTAAATCGTTAAATAATGAGGACATCGCTGCATCATCATGATGTCATAAATAATTTAATTTATTTAATGTCTAAAAATTATTAAAAAAATACTATGATGTAGGAAATCTTTTTATATTTACAAATACTATTTATAGTCAAAAATCTGACTTGTATAACCCCATGTAAAAATTGTTTTAGTAAACAATCTCATGTGTGTGTCATTTTTTACTTTAACATTAAATAAAAAGTTATTTATGTCATTTCCCAACCAAAGTGGCTCCATGGGGTCCCCAAGTTGACCCATGGATTGTCTTGGTCGGCCATGACACATCCAATAAGGGTAGGACATGTTTCATGCTCATGTCATATTATCAAAACATTATTTTTACCTTAAACTACACTAATTACCTCTAATCGCGATTAAAAACTTAATAAGTTACTATTCACCAAAAAATTATTTTAATCTCATTGAACCACATTTTACTTCTTAATGACAACAATGTATGTCGGATTTTTGAAATTCAAAAAATAGAAGTGGTAAAATTTCATTTGAACGAAAAATCAGTTTTTATAAGTACCACTTAGTGGTTTCACTATTCATCAAAAATTGAAGTTTTTCAGAAAAATACCAAAAATTCACCCTAAGCTATATTTGATATTCCGAATTGAAAAATGAAGTCCATTTTACAAAATTCACAAAATATAAGTTGCATTAATTAATTTAATAATTAATTCCCGCTGTCAGAGCAAATAGGGTGTTTTTATGAAACAATAAGTATCAAAAGATTGACACTAGTTTAAGTCCGATTTCAAAGTGAAATTAATTCCAACGACCACTATTGGATTTAATGGTAAAAATATTTTCTAATTTCACTTTAAAATCAATTCAAATGATAATATAATCATATAAATAAATTAGATTAAAAATAAGTTTTGAATTAAAATACAACATTTTACACTATTCATTAAAAAATGAACTTTATCGGAAAGATACCAAAAATTTACACAATGTAAATTTTGATGTCCCGATTCTATAGAAGAGTTATATTTGGTCCAATAGAATTTATAAGATTGATCAAAACTATATTTAATGACGGTTCACCGTCAAAAGGTGATAAGTGAACCCTTAGTGAAAATTAGGGTATAAATGCCTAAAATTGAATTCTTTTCGTATTTTAAGACTTTATACTTTATTATATAAATGTAAAAATATTTAAAAAACATATATAATCATATTTTAGTTATTTCTATCCATTCCCGCCAGTACAACGGCTACATGTTAACTAACATTTAAAATAATATTATTTTATTACTAGTATGCAACATAATTTTTCAAAGAAACTCATCGTTGCGTATCGAGTACGCTATCGAACGTAGAAACCCCTTTTAATTAAAATTAATATTTAATTCGTAAATATTAATAAATATGAAAATTCTTTATTCTTTATTTACCTGGGTTGTTACATGGTTTCAGTTGGAATATCATGGTGGAGGTGTCGAGGCCTTACGATGTCATTATGGGTATGGACTGGTTATCCATAGTTCATGATCAGATCAAATGTTTTAGGCACATAGTGCGGTGTATCCACGAATATGGGACTGGGTTTTCCTTTATTGAATAAAAGGAAACTGAAGTAGTGCAGGATGGAATCACACGTAGGAGGGTGTATCCGATCACACATCAGTTTGCTAGCATGACCCTCAGTGCAGTGGATGAGATGAGTCCTCAGTTTCTTACATTAGTGGACAAGTATGAGGGAATATTTATGGAAGTTGTTCAAGGACTACATCCTCAGAGAGTGTAGACTTCTGCATTTACCTCTACCTCAGGATGACCCCAATATCTACACTAGAATATCAGATGTCTCCCATAGAACTTTTTGAATTAAGGGTATAGTTGGAGGAATAGTAGAGTAAGGGATTCATGAGACATACTGTTTCACCGTGGGAAACTCTTATATTGTTTTCCAAGAAGGCCAATGGGATCTTGAGGTTATGTGTGGACTTTTAGTGCCTGAACCAGGTGACCATAATAAGCATCCACTAACGAGAATTGATGACCTCTTCGATCAACAGAAGAGAGTGAGATGGTTCTCAAAGATAGACCTCATATTAGGCTATCACTAGCTTCAGGTGCTGGATGAAGTCATTCCGAAGATGAAATTCCGATATATATATGGACACTATGAGTACTTAGTAAAGCAATTTGGCAAGAAGAATGCCCCATAAGTGTTCATGGGAATCATGAACATGATCTTCCAACCTTACCTAGACCGATTTGTAGTGGTCTTTATAGATGACATCCTAGTCTACTTGACATCTGAGGAGGAGAAGAAGATACAGTTGAGGATTCTCCTAGACTTACTCCAAGAGCACTAGATTTAAAAGAAGCTCTTGATGTTTTAGTTCGAGATACGAGAGGTACACATTCTATGACATGTCATTTCAAAGGTTGTAATTGTAGTTGATATAGAGAAGATAGAGGTCGTGCTTTCTTGGGAGCCACCCAAGAACATTACCAAGGTGTAGAGTTTCCTTGGGTTTTCTGGGTAATATCAGAGGTTCATGCCCAATTTTTCCCAGTTATAAGTATCCATTAAAGCCTTGAGATGAAAGGGGAAACATTTTTTGTGGATGGAGAAGTTCCATGAGAGATTTCAACAGCTGAGGTAAAGTTTGATGAGTGCTCCCATCATGATATTGACATAGGAGGGTGTCGAGTATGTAGTGTTCTGTGATGAATTAGGTATTGTATTTGGTTGTTTCCTAATGTAGTGGAAAGCGGTGATTACCTACAATTAACAGAATTTGATACCACATGAGTAGAACTACACAACATACAATCTAGATTTGGTGGTGGTTTTTTTCGCATTGAAGATGTGGTGAGACTACCTTATGGGTGAGTGGGTTATCATCTAATCAGAACACAAAAGTCTCAGGTATATCTTTTCTCAGATGGATATTAACATGAGACAAAGGCATTGTATAGAATTATTCCAAGACTATGAATTTGAGATATTCTATGCTTATGGGAAGGGAAATAGGGTGGTAGATGATCTCATCATGAGATCGAGTTCACAGATAATTAATGAGGCCTCAGAGAAGTTGGCCTCGCTTTAGATGTCCTTCGTGGATGGGGATGAAGCCGCTTATCTCCAGTAAATGGTTGTTACCCATCCACTCATAAAATGAGTCAGGGAGGCACAACTCATATATACTAGCTATGAGACTACACGTTCTCATATGACCACAAGGCATGCCTTGGTGGATATTCAAAAGGTGGGAAGCATGTTGTTCTTTTTAGAGGATGCACAGTTGTACCAGCGATATTATGAGGGAGGTGTTGAGGGAGTTCCATACATCCCATTTAGTAGTACATACAGGTATGTAAAAGATGTATTAGGACCTCCAATGTTTGTTTTAGTGGCCAGGGATGAGGAAGCCAGTGGAATAGTTTATCTCAAGATGCCTCACTTGTCAGTAATTTAATGCTGATCACTAGGTTCTAGCGGGTTTGACTCAACCACTTAAGGTTACAGAGTTGAAGTGGGATGTAATATCGATGAATTATTGATGGTTTTACCATGTACATATAGGGTTATGATACCATCTGGGTGATTGTTGACTGACTCACCAAGTCGTCCCACTTCATAGTAATTCGAGAACATGGTTCAGTAGAGATCTTGGGATACCTCTATGTACAAGAGATAGTTCGACTCCATGGAGTACTATATTTGATAGTATCATATCTTGATGTACACATTATATCCCATTTGTGGAAGGGATTATAGGAGGTGTTTGGGACTCAGTTGTTCCTGAGCACAACCTTCCACCATAAAAAAAGACGACCAAATGGAGTGGACCATTCAGGTCCTAGAGGACATGCTACATGCTTGCATCCTCGATTTTGGTTGCAGTTAAGAGGCTCACCTACCTTTGGTAGAGTTTTCATACAATAAAAACTACCACTCCACCATCATTATGGAACTATTTGAGGCCTTGTACGAGCGAACCTATAGATCACCACTTTGTTGGACTGACCCTGGAGAGTCAGCACTCTTGGGCCCAGAGTTGTTGCATGCTACTATAGAGAAGGCACAAGTTATCCAATAGTGGATGAAGACTGCAAAGAGATGTCATAAGTCTTATAATGATAAGAGATAAAGAACCTTGGAGTTCAAGGAGGGGGGCCATGAGTTCCTTCAGGTCTCTCCATGATGTGGGATACAAAGATTCAGTCAGGGAAACAAGTTATCTATAAGGTTCATCAGACATTTTATGATACCGCGTAGAGTGGGTGAGGTGGCATACCACTTGGCTCTACCTACGTAGTTAGATTAGGTACACAATGTATTCCATTTATCCTAGTTGAGGATATACACACATGACCAATCACACTTCATTGATTGGGGTGAGTTGAATGTTGACGATAAGGAAAATTTTAAAGAGTTCTCAAAGGAGATTGAGGATCGATAGGAGAGGAACATCCGTGGGAAATAGATTCCTCTAGTGTGCATTCTGGGGTAGCATGAGAATCTTCAGGATATCACATGGGAGTAGGAGGATCAGATTCATGCTTATTATCCCCATTTTTTAAGCCCATGTTTTGGATTTCGGGGATGTAAATCTCTAAGGTAGGGAGATTTTAATGTTATGGATTTTCCATGTAATTTTTTTGAAAATTACCACTGGGAGAGAAATAGTTCCCACCAAGATTACTAGTAGAGGATGCACATAGGCTCAGTGCATTCCATGAGTTTCAGAGATAGAGACCTCCTAGGTTCTGAGGTGAGACAAATCCTTAGGTAGCAGAGGATTGGTTGGAGATGGTTACAAAATATTTCCACATAGTGAGGGAACCTCTTGATCAGATGGTGGTCCTAGCTGCAAGTCTTCTATAGGGATTAGTGGGGAGATGGTGGAGCTTGAAGATCCAAATGCATGAGGAGTCAAACCTCTCTTGGATAGAATTTGAGCGTATCTTCAGGGAGAAGTTATTTCTAGTGAAATTATGTTATAATACCACTCTATTATAACCTCTCCCCTAGGGCCCGTGTCGTGACTACCCCAAGACCGCCTCCCATAGACCGGGGGCTGGTGAATAAAGCCTACTCGATGCTATTCACTAGTCCCAGGCCTATGGGAGGCTGGCTTGGGGTAGTCACTACACCAGCCCCATGGGATGGGTCATGACATATAAGGATTTACATGAGTGTGGCTTGGGAAGAGTGTCACTCATTCACCTAAAAGTTAACTTGATCTAGAACACTTATATATGGATAGTATTTCTCTCTATTCATGTATGATCTTTCTATGAGTTTGTCGGCGACATAGAAAATCCACATTCAATGGTGTATGGATCATGAATAATGGTATATGTTCCATTATTAGTAATTTGATGAATATGAAACCACAAAGGTGAAGAGCATCACATAAATCATGGAAATAATTTCCTTTAAGGTAGAGGGAATGAGACCGTAGTAGACCATTTGGGAATAGTTAGAATGGATTTTGGAAGATAGTGAATGATTAGGTTTGAGATTCATAATTTCAAAGGTGAAATTTAGTTTAGACTCAGGAATGAGTTTGAATCAAGTATGGATGCTATATTTTGGCTGAGGGTGCATAAGTAATCTGGGATTGTAATAGTTTAGTAGTGTATATGTGATTTCAAGGAAGAACAATAGTGAAATGGTTGGTTGAGTTTAAAACTGTTAATGTACACTGATTTTTAGGATTCAACTTATAGAATCATTCTTTAATGATCATGGGATGCCTTGAGTGGTAAATACATTATGATCGAGTAGTGGTGACACAAAGGAAGTGATAGCCAAATGTTTTCATAAAGAGTTGGATACAAGTTGTTCGTTGGTCTTGTATATGTGAAGTTGGATGTGGTTAGATGGAAACCATGACATAAACATAATGTTGGATATTACAGGAGTGTCTCAGGATATAGTCAAATGAATTTCAAGGGAATCTAACATTCTCATTCTAGGAATGGATGATAAGAATCATCCGGGAAATACATTAGGCGACGTGAATCAGTTTTCCTTTGGTTGGACTTTGACACAAAATGTCAGAGGAAGCAGTGTCAAGATTTGGTTAAAGGAAAGTATATCATTTTTTTGAAGATCATGGATCAGATAGTGATATACACACCTATCAATGGAATCCTTGGTGAATTTTGTGGTTTCTGTTTCTATGGATTGAGAATGGTAGATTTGTAACATCAGATGGTTGATCTATGTTGGTAATCGTCAAAAACATCTTACTATACTCCCAGTTTGGACAAGATCATGACCAATATCAAGAGATATCCTTAAGTTCACTCCGATAGGGTCATATATATGCTAAGCTAAAATTAAATTTCTTTCTTACTTTGATGGACATAATATATGATATTTTTTCTCAGGGAGTTGTGTAAAGGAATCCCTATAGAGAGGAAGTCCCCATAAGTTGTTGGGGGATAACCCTCATGTGAGAATGGTATTTTCCTTATCTATGATGAATGTTATATGGTTTTTAGGATCTTTTATATTGTTGGATAAATCTAAATGGGTATGTATGGATTTCATTGTAAATTATAGTTAATAGTTTGAATATGGACATAAGGGAAGTTTGAGTGTGGCCATTAGATTTAGTGTAGATTATGGTGATATAATGATGATGGATCAGTTATTAACCAGTTTTCATACAGTGACATGAAAACAATCTATGAGAAGGGGATGGTTTGTCCAAGAGACATCACTAGAAGTTATTTATAGGATTCAATGAGCATGCTCAAAATAATCTCTTTGTGCCTTGGAATAAAGGTGTCAGAATATGGTTTTGGTGATGCATCAACTATTAAAGATTGATATTTTCAAAAATAGTGTTCCAGGGTTGGTTTAACTTGATTTATCTCAATAATTTGTATTAAATTAGTGAGTAACTGTGTCTAGAATACCATTTGGTTATGGTGAGTATATTATAATGGTCGGCTAGGTATTTTCAAGGAAAATTTGGTGCAACCAGGTTAAGTGTGGTTAATTGAAAATATATTGTTATGTTCAAATAAAGGACTAGAGGCAGTTCCCCCATGTGTTATTAGGTGTAAATAGTTGATAGTAATACATGTAACATCATTTGGATGTTGAGGGAGTGCTTCAATATGAAACCAGCATGGTCGGAGTACCATGGCTGAGAATCGACCATTGAAGTCTAGAACAAATTTTGGGGAGCTCTATAGGCCAATTTATGAAGGATACGATGATGTGATCATGTATCTATATTTGTGGGTCAGATTAAGTATTGAATTTGTGTTTTACTGTAGGTTAGGAGTGTTGGATTGCATTTTAGTGGTTTTGGATACATAAGTTTAATGTGACACTTGGAGGCACATTGGAAATTTTTAAATGAAATAAAGCTATTTGAGTGGGAGTTCAGGACCATTATAGGTTGGATTGATCATTTTGATGCCTACCAAGGATTCCTGAGGATGAGAATTTCTAAGGGGGGGAGGTTGTAAGATCTCATTTTTAGACAGGTTAAAATTTCCAATGGAATTTGAGTTTTTCATTTGAAGATGGTAAAAATTGAAAATAAAGATTAGGAATGTAATTATAGGAGTTAGAACTCATTATAGTTTCATTTTTGATAGGTATTAAATACCGTAAGGTGTCTTTGGATTCTGGATGAGTTTTAGAAGTGTTAGGGTTTGAAAAATCAGTTTTGATAGAAACAAATCAGAGCACACGATTGGTGTAACATATCAGCTAAATAAAGAATAAGACATATTTCATATTTTTTAATATTTTTGAATTAAATATTAATTTTACTTTAAAGGGGTTTCTATGTTCGATAGCGTACCCGATACACAACAACGAGTTTCTTTGAAATCTTACGTAGCACACTAATAATATAATATTAAAATAATAAATGGTAGTTAACTCCTAGTCGTTGTATTAGAGGAAATGAAAACAACTAACTAAAATATGATTATACATGTTTTTAAATGTATTTACATTTATCCAATAAAATTTAGAGGCATAAAATATGAATGAATTTAATTTTAAGCATAATTTACATTAAAAGGTCGATTTACTGCCTTTTAATGGCAACCCTCTTTGAATCTAGTTTTGGTCCTTTTTATATGTCCTATTTGACCAAATAAAATTCTTCTTTTTATTTGGGACATAAAATTTTATATTGGGTAATTTTTTGGTATTATTCGGATAAAGTTCATTTTTTAATGAATAGTGGAAAATATTGTATTTTAATTCAAAAGTGACTTTTAATATAATTTATTTATATGGTTAGATTATCTATTTAATTGGTTTTAAAGTGTAATTGGAATATATTTTTACCATTTAATCCAATGTTGGTCATTGTAATTAATTTCACTTTGAAATTGGACACAAACAAGTGTCAATCTTTTGGTAGTTATTGTTTCCTAAATTCACGTTTTTTGTTTTAACAATGAGAATTAATTTTAAATTAATTACTTACAATTCTATGTTTTGAATTTGAAAAATAGACATCATGTTTGAATTTGGAATATCAAATAAATCTTAGGCTGAATTTTTCGTATTTTTTTGAAAAACTTAAATTTTTGATGAATAGTGAAACCACTTAGTAGTAGTTAAAAAACTGAATTTTTCATTTAAATGAAAATTTTACCACTTCTGTGAATTGAATTTTGAAAATTTGACATATATGGTTGTTATCAAGAAGTAAAATGTGGTTCAATAAGATGAAAATAATTTTTGGTGAATAGTAACTTTTGACTTTTATTTACCGTGATTAAAGGTAAAGAGGGTAATTCAAGGTAAAAAAATATTGTAATAATTAAAACTTACCTTAACACATGTATTAACATTATTGGATGAGTAATGGCCGACCATGAGAATTTTTGGGTCTATTTTGGGACCCCATGTATCCACTTATGAAAGAAAACGACACATTAGATTAATTAATTTAATGTAAAGGAAAAAATGACAAAAACAAATATCTTTTAGTATATTAATTTTTATATGGTGTTATATAAATTTTATTTTAGATTATAAATATTTATTGGAAATATAAAAATATTTCCTACATCATTTTATTTTTTATAATTTTTAGACATCAAATAAATTAAATTATTTATGACACAATATTTATGTAGTGTTTACCTCATTAATAAAAGATTTAAATAAATAAGATTATAAATATTAAAATAACATCCAAAACCTGTCCAATTCTTATTGGATGATATTATTTTGACTATGAGTCATCTTATCTTATACTTTAATGATTTTGGGACCTTTAGAAACCGAATATCAGTATATAATAAATTAATATTATCACACTTTCCTAAAGAGCCCCTCCTCCCCCTTATAAAAAGAGATCACTTCTAACCAATTCCTCACACCTCTCAAGCCTTTTGGATCATATAAACTCTACCCAATTAAGCTATATACATCCATATCCTCCTCATAGAAGCCTTAACTTAGGCATAAGGCACTTCAAGAAGTCCTTTGGTTCAAACCAAAGGGAGTTACCCAAATTAAAGGTAACAGTTTCTCTTAAATTGTTTTCATTTATTTTACTTCTCCAACCCCTAAAATTTTTTTATTACTTTATTTTGTAACAAAAACAGTATCCTCAACATACTAGGATTTTTTATGAGAAGGATTCGAACTATACTTACACACACCTCCATCTAATGGGTGAAGAACATAACGTTTCTATGGATTGAAAACTAACGCCTCACGAAACGATGATTGTTCGATTATCTCCTACCGCCTATCATGGTGGCCATTATGATGGCACTGTATTTATATATGATATATATATATATATATTTTATGTTTTCTTTATTCTTCTGTAATGTCCATTTATAACATACCTTTATGGTTCCCATTATGGTTAAACGTGATAATTTCATTCGAGGAAGCACGGACTACCGCCCCTTCAAAGTGATATGACTCGTTCATACCATATGTGGTATGTATAAAGGATATATTTAATGAAATTATATATGAAACAATACTGGAATTATAATACTACTATGTATAATTATGTTTTAATTCCATTAAATATGAAATAGAAATGGAAGTAGCGTTCATGCGTACGTACGTCTTACCTTCTCCATGAACGGTCCATTTCATTTCTTACCTCTAAATGTGTTGTACTATTATAAATACATGTATATGATGGATATATATGATATATATGATATCCAAATCATGAATATATTTCTGGATATAATGAACCTTTGACCACATGAACAACATGTAATTATAAGAAGTCCATTTTTTGACTCAAGTACAAAATATCGACAAAACGAACATTATTAACTTAAATGATTACATAATGTTTATAACATGGTAATAAGTGATATAAAAATAATAATAAACTTGAAAAAGGTTCTTAAACAATTAGAAATTAACTTTAGTTTATTATTCAGGAGATTAATGAACAATCGAGTCACGTCAGACACGAGGTAAGGGACTTCGTCTCAATCTCCTTTCATTGAGGCATATTTTGTTTTAATACACGACTTTCTTTTATACGCTGTATAAAAACCTTTGACTTTTCAAAGGGAATATTTTCCTAAGAAGCGTTTTACTAAATGACAAAAAAGAATGAATCTTTTAATGTAAGCTTAGACAACGACCTTTCTGCCTCCGCAAGTATTATTTGATCTTTGGCTTCCTCAACAAGCCGTAATGTTTTTTAAAAGAAAATAAATACCATATACTCTTTTATGTATTTTGGTATTGAAAATGGATTTGATAATGGATTTGTTATGTCAATATATTTAAGTGATATATTTTTATTGAAATTTGGAAATGTTTTCTTTCCTTTATATTTGTTTTATGTATTATGATTTTATAATGGTACATGGAAATTTGATGGGTGGTTACATGATAAACCAAATGAAAGGTGGTGCCGTGAATACCAGGATGGGTGGTTATGTTATAAACTCCAATTCATTGGGTATGGAAGTCTGTCGTATGGCTATTCCATTTAGTGATATGTGTGGAAGTTGACCATATGGTTATTCCATTAAAGTATGTTTAAGTCCCAAGTTACCTTTATATGTTTTGTGTTCTTTATATGGGTTTAATGGTAATATTTTGGTTACAAAAGGGTAAGTAATGACCTTTTATTCAGTGAAGAGTATTTACTACTGCATAAAGGTGAAAAGTATTACTTATGATAAAGTATTCATGGTTTACCTATTGTTTTGAAAAACTAACAGTTTTCCTTCTTTGTGTACCCCTTACTGAGCTTTTTATTCTAATCCCAAGTTTTTGAAATGGTTTTCATAGGACATAATGTGGAATAGGGTCAAGGATGGGATCAAAGAAAAGTCATGCAGTATAGAAACCTGGAACTAGACAAGACACTTTTTTTCAAGAGTTTTTATTTTATGAAAAAAATTGAAACTGTGTAGAAGTGTCAACTTTGTAATCTTTTGAGATGTAATAGTTATGTCCCAATTCTCTAAAACTCTAAACCTGAAAATATCCTTAATGTGAATTATTCATTTAATTCAATATTATGTAAGGTTTAAGGCCGGGTCCTTACAGTTGGTAATAGAGGTCAGTTTAGATAACTTTAGGAGTTAGGGTATTGTTAAATAAATGTCCATAAATTAATTTATGGTAATATTGGAATGATATAGAATTTACAGATTAACATGTTGCTTCTCCTATGATATTTCAATGTTCAGAATGGTTTCACGTAGAGGAAACAAGGCAGCTATGTTGGGACGACATCAGGAGGAAGACAACCTTCCAAATCAGCAACCTGATATGGTTGGAATCAAAACTGAACAGTTTTTTGCAGTGATGGAACAATTGACTCAGGCTATAAATGGTGGTGGTATCTATGCACGAGATCAGCCCTATCAACCGCAGAATAACATGACAGTAGTGGAGCATTTAATGAGGGAACATGCCCCATCATTCATAGGATCATCTGACCATGTGCTACCTGAAGGGTGGATTAAAGCACTAAAGAAGATTTTCGATGTTATGGGGTGTTCAGAACATCAAAAGGCTAGTCTCGTTGTTTACCGTTTTGAAGGTCAAGCTAATTAGTGGTGATTGATGGTGAAAAATATCAGGGATGGTGAGGAGATTGATGCTCTTGATTGAGATGAATTTAAAGGTATGTTTCTTGAAAAGTATTTTCCTAAGCTAGTTCGTCTTAGGATGGAAAAAAAATTCATAGAATTGAGTCAGGAGGATGACTCAGTGGCTGCTTATGAAGCAAAGTTCACTCGACTGGAAAGGTTTGCGCCAAATTTCATCTAAGATCTTGATAGTAAGATAAATCAATTTTACTTAGGACTAAAGCCACAATATCTAAGATTGTTATCCTCTCGTGAGTTTAAAAGTTATTAAAAACTTGTTCGATGTGCGAATAATGTGGAAATGGAGTTTGCAGAGGATCAGGTGTTCTTTGAAAAACAACAGAATAAGAGGTCTGGTTGGCATGCAAAGGGGAAAAATTTATCAAAGAATCCCAGAGGTAAGAAAATTAAATATCCAACTTGTGATAAGTGTGGTAAAAATAATCCTGAAGAATGTTTATCAAAGTCTGGAAAGTGCTTCTGGTGTGGTAAGTCTGGTCATATTTCTCGTAACTGTAAGGAAGATGATCAATCAGGCAATGAAAATTCATCGGTATGATGTTTTAAGTGTAATGAAATTGGTCATTATGAAAATGAGTGTCTAGTGAAGAACTCAACTGATGGAAAGCAGCCGAACTATAAGCAAAAAGGGGTGGTGAAATCCTTTGCAACTACTTCATCAGATGTTGGGCCATCGAAGGAAGTAGTATCAGGTACACTGTTTGTTTGTTCAGATTTTGCCAATGTGTTGTTTGATTCAGGGTCTACACACTCTTTCATTTTTGAGATGTTTTCTAGTAAATTGGGAATTCCATCTCACGATATGAATACAGAACTTATGGTAAAAACACCTAGAGAAAATGTTGAGACAAAAAGAAAACATAAGAACATTCCTGTCCTTGTGTGCGGAAAGAATCTACCTAAAAACCATATTGTTTTTCCTCTACTAGAGTTTGATGTTATTTTGGTCATGGATTGGATTTCTGTTTATCATGATAAGATTGATTGCAGAGCTAAAGAGGTTTATTTTCAGAAATATTTACAGTTTGTGTACAAGAATGAACCATTTCTTTTGATAAAATATCAGGAAGCTGAGAAACTAGTAAAATATGGAAATTAATGTTACCTTTCACATATTGTTGAAAATAAAGGAACTGTTCAGATTAATTATGTGCCAGTATTAAATGAGTACCTTGATGTTTTTACTAATGATTTTCCTGGTATAATACATGATCGGGAAGTTGTATTTACTATTGACTTAGTTCTTAATGTTAAGACAATTTCAAAAACCCCTTATCAAATGGCTTAAATTGAACTTTTAGAGTTAAAGAAGAAATTGCAGAAGTTATTAGATAAAGGTTTCATTCGACCTAGCACATCACCATGTGGTGCTCCATTATTGTTTGTTAAAAAGAAATATGGTTCAATGAGACTTTTCATTGATTATAGATCATTGAATAACATCACTATTAAGAATAAGTATCCTTTTACCTATATCGATGATTTGTTTGATCAACTCCAGGGAGCTTAGTATTTTTCAAAGATTCACTTGAGATCGGGGTACCTTCAGTTGAAAGTAAAGGAAGAAGACATTCCAAAGACCACATTTCTTGCTAGATATGGACATTATGAATTTTTAGTTATGCCTTTTGGGTTAACCAATGCACCTACTGTATTCATGTATCTTATGAATAGAATTTTCCATGAGTTCTTGGATAAGTTTATGGTTGTGTTCATTGATGATATTTTGGTTTATTCAAAAATTAAAGAGGAACATAAAAGTCATTTAAGGGTTTTCTTGAAAACCTTATAAGAAAAGAACCTATTTGGGAAATTCAGAAAGTGTGAGTTTTGTTTACAAAAAATTTCTTTCATTGGTCACATTGTTTTTAAAAAATGGCATAACTGTTGATCCTAAAAAACAAAAGTTGTTGAAGAATGGACAAGACCAACAAATATAACTAAGATTCGAAGTTTTCTTAGTTTGACAGGTTATTACTAGAGGTTTGTTGAAAATTTTTCATGGTTATCTAGTCCAATGAATAAGTTAACTAGAAAAGGTGTTAAGTTCATTTGGACAAAATAATGCGATGATTGTTTTCGGAAATTTAAAAGAATATTAGTGAATGCTCCAGTTTTGGCACTTCCATCTAGAAATGGTGAGTTTGTTATTTACAGCGATGCTTTGTTGAAAGGACTTGGTTGTTTCCACATGCAAAATGATAATGTAATTGCTTATGCTTCACGTCAGTTGAACCCCCATGAGTTAAAATACCCTATATATGATTTGGAATTAACTGCTGTTGTTTTTTCTTTAAAAATTTGGAGGCATCATTTTTATGGAGTGAAGTGTGAAATATATACTAATCACAAAATTTTGAAGTATATATTCACTCAAAATGAATTGAACATGAGATAGAGGAGATTGTTGGAATTAATCAAGGATTATGATTGCACGATCCATTACTATCCGGGAAAAGAAAATAAAGTGGTTGATTCTTTGAGTCGAAAAAGTAATTCTTCATTAACTATGTTACATTTGGAACAAGATCATTTGGTTTTATATTTGATGAAATTTGTCATAGAAGTTGTTGGTGCAGGAAATTATTCTATTTTGTATTAGGTGTTAGTGGGATCATCTCAATCAGACAGAATAAATAAAGCGCAGAAAGAAGACAGTGAGTTACAGAAAAAGGTAGAGTTGGTTCAGAAGGGTAATTTTCCTAAATCTAACATTTATAATGATTGTGTTTTGAGGTTTGGAAAGAGATTATGTGTGCCTTGTGATTCACAGTTGAAGAATGAGTTGTTATGTGAAGATCATAGTTCTCCGTTTTCAGTTCATCCTAGTAGTACTAAGATGTACAGAGATCTTCGGGAGTATTATTGGTGAGATGGAATGAAAATGGATATTTCTAATTTTACTGTGAAGTGTTTGACTTGTTAGCAGGTTAAACCAGAGCAGAAGTTACCAAAAGGAATGCTTCAGCCTTTACCGGTGCCAGAGTGGAAATGAGAAAATATATCCATGGATTTCGTTGTGGGATTACCAAAGACATCTCGAGGTAATAATGAAATATGGGTTATAGTTGATCGATTGACTAAATCTTATCATTCCCTTCCTATTTGAGATACATTGTCTCTAGATCAACTAGCTCGGTTGTATGTTAAAGAGATAGTCAGGTTGCATGGAATTCCCTTCTCCATTGTGTCTGATCATGATCCCAGGTTTACTTATAACTTTTGGAAAGGCCTTCAGAAGTCATTGGGTACTGAATTAAATTTTAGTATAGCTTTTCATCCTCAATCCGATGGGTAATCAGAACAAAAAATTCAAACCTTGGAGGATATGCTACGTGCTTATTCACTGGATTACCAGGGAAGTTGGGACTAACATATTTCCTTGGTTGAATTTTCATATAATAATAGTTTTCATTCTAGTATACAGATGGCTCCATTTGAGGCATTATATAGAAAGCGTTGTCGAACTCCATATTTTTGGGATGAAGTAGGTGAAAATAAGCTGATGGGACCAGAATTGGTAGAAGAGATGGCAGAGAAAGTTAATTTGATTCAGAAGGAAATCAGAATAGCTCAAAGTGGACAGAAAAGTTATGTAGATAACCAGAGGAAGGATCTTTCTTTTGAGGTAGTTGATCATGTCTTTCTCAAAGTTTCTCCAGGGAAAAGGGTGATGCGTTTTGGTAAGAAGGGAAAGTTGAGTCCATGGTTCATTGGACCTTATGAAATTATGGATAAAGTTGGATCAGTGGCGTACAAAGTGGCTTTAACTCCATGTTTTTCCCAGGTACACAATGTTTTTCATGTTTCAATGTTGAGAAAGTATATGCCAGATCCATCCCATGTTTTGAGCCTAGTGGTAGTTCAGTTGGAAGAGAATTCTCTTATGAAGAACAACAAGTTCACATTCTTGACTGTAGAGAGAAAGTGTTGTGGAATAAGGTAATTCACCAGGTAAAGGTTTTTTTGCAAAACCATATGGTTGAAGAGGCGACGTGGGAATCTGAAAATACTATTATGGATAAATACCCCCACTTATTTTTATAAGTAAAATTGGGAGGACACAATTCCCAAAAGGGGGGAAGGATGTAACATCTCAGGTAAATAAAAAATAAGAAATATTTAATATTTATTAATATTTTTGAATTAAATATTAATTTTACTTTAAAGGGATTTCTATGTTCGATAACATACCTGATACACAACAACAAGTTTCTTTGAAATCTTACGTAGCACACTATTAATATAATATTATAATTTTAAATGGTAGTTAACTATTAGCCATTATATTGGTGGGAATGAACAAAACTAACCAAAATATGATTATACATGTTTGTTAAATGTATTTACATTTATCCAATAAATGTTATAGGCTAAAAATATGAATGAATCTAATTTTAAGCAGAATTTACATTTAAAGGTCAATTTACCACCTTTTAATGGAGAACCCTCTTTAAATCTAGTTTTGGTCATTTTTATATGTTCTATTTTACCAAATAAAATTCTTCTTTAGATTTTGGAAATCAAATTTTACTTTGGGTAATTTTTTGGTATTTTTCGGATAAAGTTCATTTTTTAATGAATAGTGGAAAATATTGTATTTAAATTCAAAAGTGCCTTTTAATATAATTTATTTACATTTCTATATTATCTTTTTAATTGGTTTTAAAGTGTAATTGGAAGATATTTTTACCATTTAATCCAATGTTGGTCGTTCGAATTTATTTCACTTTGAAATAGGACATAAATAAGTGTCAATCTTTTGATAGTTATTGTTTCCTAAAAATACGCTATTTGTTTTAACAACAGGAATTAATTTTAAATTAATTAATGATACTTCTATGTTTTGAATTTGAAAAATATATATATCATTTTTGAAATCAGAATATCAAATAAATCTTAGGCTTAATTTTTTATATTTTTATGAAAAACATCAATTTTTGATGAATAGTGAAACCACTTAGTAGTAGTTAAAAAAACTGGATTTTTCATTTAAATGATATTATACCACTTCTGTGAATTGAATTTTGAAAATACAACATACATGGTTGTTATCAAGAAGAAAAATGTGGTTCAATAAGATGAAAATAATTTTTGGTGAATAGTAACTTATGACTTTTATTTATCACGGTTAAAGATAAATAGAGTAATTCAAGGTAAAAAGAATATTGTAATAATTAAAAATTACCTTAACACATGTATTAACCTTATTGGATGAGTAATGGCCGACCATGGGCATCTTTGGGTCTATTTTGGGACCCCATGGAGCCACTTATGAAAGAAAATGACACATTGGATTAATTAATTTAATGTAAAGGCAAAAATGACAAAAAACAAATATCTTTTAGTAAATTAATTTTCATGTGGTGTTATATAAATTGTATTATAAAATATAAATATTTATTGGAAAGCTAAAAATATTTCCTACATCATGGTATTTTTTATAATTTTTAGACATCAAATAAATTAAATTATTTATGACACAATAATGATGCAGTGTTTACCTCATTAATAAAAGACTTAAATAAATAAGATTATAAATATTAAAATAACATCCAAAACCTGTACAATTCTTATTGGATGATATTATTTCTACTATGAGCCATATTATATTTTACTATAATGATTTTTGGACCTTTAGAAACCAAATATCATTATACAATAAAATAATATTATCACACTTTCCTAAAGAACCCCTCCCCCCCCTTATAGAAGGAGTCCACTTCTAACAAATTCCTCACACCTCTCAAGCCTTTTGGATCGTCCAATATATGCCCAATTAAAATCCCTATACCCCTTTCCTCCTCCTAAAAGCCTTACCTTAGGAAGAAGGCACTTCAAGAAGTCATTTGGTTCAAACCAAAGGGAGTTACCCAAATTAAAGGTAACGGTTTCTCTTAAATTGTTTTCTTTTATTTTACTTCTCCAACCCCTAAACTATATTTATTCATTTCTTTTGTAACAAAACCAGTATCCTAAATATACTAGGATGTTTTTAATGGAATTATTAGAACTAAACTTACACACACCTCCATCTAATGGGCGAAGAACATAATGTTTTTGTGGATGGAAAACTAATGCCTCACGAAACGATGATTGTTCGATTATCTCCTACCGCCTTTCATCGTGGACATTACGATGGAACCGTATTTATATATGATATATATTATATTTTATGTTTTCATTATTATTATATAATTACCATTTATAGCATACCTTTTATGGTTTCCATTATGGTTAAACGCGATAATTTCATTTGAGGAAGTGCGGACTACCGCCCCCTCAAAGTGATATGACTCGTTCATACCATATGTGGTACGTATAAAGGATAGATTTAATGATATTATATATGATAAAATACTATAATTATAATACTACTATGTATCATTATGTTTTTATTCCATTAAATATGAAATAGAAATGGAAGTAGCGTTCATGCGTACGTACGACTTACCGTCTCCAGAAACGGTGCATTTCATTTATTACCTCTAAATGTTTTGTACTTTTATAAATACATGTATATAATGGATATATATGACATACATGATATCCAAATGATGAATATATTTCTGGATATAATGAAACTTTGACCACATGAACAACATGTAATTATAAGAAGTCCATTTTTTGACTCAAGTAGCAAATATCAACAAAACGATCATTTTTAACATAAATGATTACATAATGATTATAACATGGTAATAAGTGATTTAAAAAGAATAATTAACTTGAAAAAGGTTCTTAATAAAGTAGAAATTAACTTTAGTTTATTATTCTGGAGATTAATGAACGATCGAGTCAAGTCGGACACGAGGTAAGGGACTTCGTCTCAATCTCCTTTCATTGAGGCATATTTTGTTTTAATACACGACTTTCTTTTATACGCTGTATAAACACCTTTGACATTTCAAATGGAATATTTTTCTACGATGTGTTTTACTAAAAGACAAAAAGGAATGTTTCTTTTAATGTAAGCGGTGACAATGACCTTTCAACCGCCGTGAGTATTATTTGATCTTTGGATTCCTCAACAAGCCGTAATGTTTTTTAAAAGAAAATAAATACCATATACTCTTTTATGTATTTTGGTATTGAAAATGGATTTGATAATGGATTTGTTATGTCAATATATTTAAGTGATATATTGTGATTGAAATGTGAAAATGTTATCTTTCCTTTATATTTGTTTTATGTCTTATGATTTTATAATGGTACTTGGACATTTGACGGGTGGTTACATGATAAATGAAATGACAGGTGGTGTCATGAATACTAGGATGGGTGGTTACATTATAACCTCCAATGCATAGGGTATGGATGTTGGCTGTATGACTATTCCATTTAGTGATATGTGTGGAATTCGACCGTATGGTTATTCCATTTAATTATGTTTAAGTACCAAGTTACCTTTTATGTTATGTGTTCTTGATATGGGTTTTATGGTAATCATTTGGTTACAAAAGGGTAAGTAATGATCTTTTATTCAGTGAAGAGTATTTACTACATCATAAAGGTTAAAAGTATTACTTATGATAAAGTATTCTTGGTTTACCTATTTTTTTGAAAAACTAACAGTTTTCCTTCTTTGTGTATACCTTACTAAGCTTTTTATGCTCATCCCATGTTTTTGAAATGTTTTTCACAGGACATAATATGGAATAGGGTCAAGGATGGGATTAAGGAAAAGTCATGCTGTCTGAAAACCTAGAACTAGGCATGACTCTTTTTTTCAAGAGTTTTTTTATGAAAAAATGGAAACTGTGTAGAAGTGTCTACTTTGTAATCTTTTGAGATGTAATAGTTATGTCTTAATTCTCTAAAACTCTAAACCTGAAAAGATCCTCAATGTGAATTATTAATTTAATTTAATATTATGTAAGGTTTAAGGCTGGGACCTTATAGTTGGTATCAGAGGTCTATTTAGATAACTTTAGGAGTTAGGGTATTGTTAAATAAATGTCTATAAATTAATTTATGGTAATATTGAAATGATATAGAATTTACATATTACCATGTTGCTCCGCCTAAGATATTTCTGTGTTCAGAATGGTTTTCCGTAGAGTAAACAGGGTAGCTTTGTTGGGACGACATTAGGAGGAAGGAAACATTCCAAATCAGCAACCTGATATGGTTGGAATCAGAACTGAATAGTTTGTTGCAATGATGGCACAGTTGACTCAGGCTATAAATGGTGGTGGTATCCATGCAAGAGATCAGACATATCAACCATAGAAGAACATGTCAGTAGTGGAGTATTTCATGAGGAAACATCCCCCATCATTCAAAGGATCATCTGACCCTGTGCTAGATGAAGGGTGGATTAAAGAACTGGAGAATATTTTTGATGTTATTGGATGTTTAGAACATCAAAAGGTTAGTCTTGTTGTTTACCATTTTGAAGGTGAAGCTGATTAGTGGTGGTTGATAGAGAAAAATACCAGGGATGGTGAGGATATTGATTATATTGATTGAGATGAATTAAAAGGAATGTTTCTTGAAAAATATTTTCCTAATGTGGTTTGTCTTAGGATGGAAAAACAATTCCTAGAATTGAGGCAGGAAGTTGACTCAGTGGCTGCTTATGAAGAAAAGTTCACTCGACTGAAAAGGTATGCACCAAATTTCATCTGAGATCTTGATAGTAAGATAAAATGAATTTACTCAAAATTGAAGCCACTATATCGAAGAGTTTTAGCCTCTTGTGATTTCGAAAGTTATGAAAAACATGTTCGATGTGCAAAGAAGGTGGAAATAGAGTTTTAAGATGATTAGGTTTTCTTTGAAAAACAACAAAATAAGAGGTCCAGTTGGCATGAAAAGGGGAAGAATTCATCAAGGAAGCCTGGAGGTAAGAAAATTAAATATCCAACTTGTGAGAAGTTTCATAAAAATCATCCTAGAGAATGTTTATCAAAGACTGGAAAGTTCTTCCAGTGTGGTATGTCAGGTCATATTGCACGTAATTGTAAGGAAGATGGTCAAGCAGGAAATAAAAATCCATCTGTACGATGTTCTAAGTGTAATCAAATGGGTTATTATGCAAATGAGTGTCCATATAAGAACTCAACTGAGGGAAAGCAGCCGGACTACAAGAAAAAAGAGGTGGTGAAATCCTTTGAAACTACTTCAGTAGATATTGGGACATCGAATGAAGTCGTATCAAGTACACTGTTTGTTTGTTCAGATTATGCCAATGTGTTGTTTGATTTAGGGTCTACATACTCTTTCATTTCTAAGAAGTTTTCTAGTAAATTGGGAATTCCATATCAAGATATGAATATAGAACTTATGGTAAAAATGCCTATAAAAAATGTTGAGACCAAAAGAAAACATAAGAACATTCCTGTCCTTGTGTGCGGAAATAATCTACCTACAAACCTTATTGTTTTGACTCTAGTAGAGTTTGATGTTATTTTGGGCATGGATTGGATTTATGTTTATCATGATAAGATTTATTGCAGAGCTAAAGAGGTTTTATTTCAGAAAGATTTATAGTTTTTGTACATGAATGAACCCTTTATTTTGATAACATATCAGCAAGATGAGAAACTAGTAAAATACGGAAATGAATGTTACCATGCACATATTGTTGAAAATAAAGGAAATGTTCAAATTAATGATGTTCCAGTAGTAAATGAGTACATTGATGTTTTTCCTGATGAGTTTCCTGGTATAATACATGATCGAGAAGTTGAATTTACTGTTGACTTAGTTCTTGATGCTAATCCAATTTCAAAACCCCCTTATCGAATGTCTCAAATTGAACTTTTAGAGTTAAAGAAGCAATTGCAGGAGTTATTAGATACAAGTTTCATTCGACCTAGGACATCACCATGTGGTGCTCCTATGTTGTTTATTAAAAAGAAAGATGGTTCAATGAGACTTTGAATTGATTATAGAGCATTGAATAACATCACTGTTATGAATAAGTATCCTTTGCCCTATATCGATGATTTATTTGATCATCTCCAGGGAACTCAGTATTTTTCAAAGATTGACTTGAGATCAGGGTACCATCAGTTGAAAGTAAAGGAAGAAGACATTCTGAAGACCACATTTCATACTAGATATGGCCATTATGAATTTGTAGTTTTTCCTTTTGGGTTAACCAATGCACCTGCTGTATTCATGGATCTTATGAATAGAATTTTCTGTGAGTTCTTGGATAAGTTTGTGGTTGTGTTGATTGATGATA
This sequence comes from Viscum album, assembly GCA_963277665.1. Classification (NCBI taxonomy): domain Eukaryota; kingdom Viridiplantae; phylum Streptophyta; class Magnoliopsida; order Santalales; family Viscaceae; genus Viscum; species Viscum album. The sequence continues at coordinate 874,243,006 of OY728153.1, read as the reverse complement.
TTTTGGTTTATTCAAAATGTAAGGAGGAACATGAAATTCATTTAAGGGTTGTCTTAAAAACCTTAAAAGAAAAGAAACTATTTGGGAAATTCCGCAAGTGTGAGTTTTGTTTACAACAAATTTCTTTCATTAGTCACATTGTTTAAAAATTGGCATAACTATTGATACTACAAAAAAAAGTTGTTGAGGAATGGCCAAGACCCCCAAATATAACCGAGATTCATAGTTTTCTTGGTTTGGCTAGTTATTACCAGAGGTTTGTTGAAACATTTTCACGGTTATCTAGTCCAATGACTAAGTTAACTCGAAAAGGTGTTAAGTTCATTTGGACAAAATAATGTGATGATTGTTTTAAGGAATTGAAAAGAAGATTGGTGAATGCTCAAGTTTTGGAACTTCCATCCAGAAATGGTGAGTTTGTTATCTACAATGATGCTTCGTTGAAAGGACTTGGTTGTGTCCTTATGCAGAATAATCAGGTAATTACTTATGCTTCATGTCAGTTGAAACCCCATGAATTAAATTACCCTAAACATGATTTGGAATTGGCTGCTGTTGTTTTTGCTTTAAAAATTTGGAGGTATCATTTGTATGGAGTGAAGAGTGAAATATATACTGATCACAAAAGTTTTAAGTATATATTCACTAAAAATAATTGAACATCTGACAGAGGAGATGGTTGGAATTAATCGAGGATTATGATTGCACGATCCATTACCATCCGGGAAAATCAAATAAAGTGGTTGATGCTTTGAGTCAAAAAATTAATGATTTATTAAATATGTTATGTTTGGAACAAGATCCTTTGGTTTTTGATTTGATGAACTCTGGAATAGAAGTTGTTGGTGTAGGAAATTATCCTTTTTTGTATCAGGTGTCAGTGAGATCAACTCTATCGGACAGAATAAAGAAAACGCAGAAAGAAGACAGTGAGTTACAGAAAATGGTAGTGTTGGTTCAGAAGGGTAAGTTTCCTAAATCTAACATTGATAATTATTGTGTTTTGAGGTTTGGAAAGAGATTATGTGTGACTTGTGATTCACAGTTGAAGAATGAGTTGGTATGTGAAGCTCATAGTTCTCCGTTTTTAGTTCATCCCGGTAGTACTAAGATTTACATAGATCTTCGAGAGTATTATTGGTGGGATGGAATGAAAAGTGATATTGCTGATTTTACTGTGAAGTGTTTGACTTGTCAGCTGGTTAAAGTAGAGTGGAAGTTACCAAAAATAATGCTTCAGCCTTTACCGATTCCATAGTGGAAATGGGAAAATATATCCATAGACTTCATTGTGGGATTACCGAAGACATCTCTAGGTAATAATGCAATATGAGTTATTATTGATCGATTGACTAAATCCTCTAATTTCCTTCCTATTTGAGATACGTTGTCTCTAGATCAACTTGCTTGGTTGTATGTTAAAGAGATAGTCAGGTTGCATGGAGTTCCCCTCTCCATGGTATCTGATCGTGATCCCAGGTTTACTTCTAACTTTGGGAAAGACCCTTAGAAGTCGTTGGGTACTGAATTAAATTTTAATAAAAATTTTCATCCTCAATCAGACGAGAAATCAGAAAGAAAAATTCAGACCTTGGAGGATATGCTATGCGCTTGTTCACTGGATTACTAGGGAAGTTGGGGCCAACATATTTCTTTGGTTGAATTTTCATATAATAACAGTTTTCATTCTAGTATACAGATGGCTTCATTTGAGGCATTATATGGAAAGCATTTTTGAACTCCAGATTTTTGGGATGAAGTAGGTGAAAGGAAGCTGATGGGACCAGAATTGGTAGAAGAGATGGCAGAGAAAGCTCAGTTGATTTAGAAGCACATGAGAATAGCTCAGAGTAGACAGAAAAGTTATGCAGATAACCAGAGGTAGGATCTTTCTTTTGAGGTAGGTGATCATGTCTTTCTCAAAGTTTCTTCATGGAAAAGTGTGATGTGTTTTGGTAAGAAGGGAAAGTTGAGTCCGAGGTTCATTGGACCTTATGAAATTCTGGAGAAAGTTGGATAAGTGGCGTATAGAGTGGCTTTACCTCCAAGTTTGTCCCAGGTACCCAATGTTTTTCATGTTTCGATGTTGAGAAATTATATGCCAGATCCATCCCATGTTTTGAGCCCAAAGGTAGTTCAGTTAGAAGAGAATCTCTCTTAAGAAGAACAACCAGTTTAGATTCTTGACCATAGAGAGAAAATGTTGTGGAATAAAGTAATTAACCAGGTAAAGGTTTATTGGAAAAACCATATGGTTGAAGGGGCAACGTCGGAATCTGAAAATTCTATGAAGGATAAATACCCCCACTTATTTTGATAAGTAAAATCGCGAGGACACAATTCCCAAAAATGGGGGGAAGGATGTAACATCCCAGGTATATAAATAATAAGACATATTTTATATTTATTAATATTCGTGAATTAAATATTAATTTTACTTTAAAGGGGTTTCTATGTTTGATAGCGTACCCGATACGCAACAACGAGTTTCTTTGAAATCTTCCGTAGCACACTATTAATATAATATTATAAATTTAAATGGTAGTTAACTCCTAGATTTTGTATTGGTGGGAATGAACAAAACTAACTACAATATTATTATACACGTTTGTTAAATGTATTTACATTTATCCAATAAAAGTTAGAGGCTTAAAATATGAATGAATCTAATTTTAAGCATAATTTACATTAAAAGGCTAATTTGTCGCCTTTTAATGGAGAACCCTATTTAAATTATGTTTTGGTCATTTTTATATGTTCTGTTTGACCAAATAAAATTCTTCTTCATATTTGGGACATCAAATTTTTCTTTGGGTAATTTTTTGGTATTTTTCGGATAAAGTTCATTTTTAATAATTGTGGAAAATATTGTATTTTAATTCAAAAGTGCCTTTTAATCTAATTTATTTATATGGTTATATTATCTTTTTAATTGGTTTTAAAGTGTAATTAGAATATATTTTTAGCATTTAACTCAATTTTGGTCGTTGGAATTAATTTCACTTTGAAATTGGACCTAAATAAGTGTCAATCTTTTGAAAGTTTTTGTTTCCTAAAAACACGCTATTTGTTATAACAACAGGAATTAATTTTAAATTAATTAAATCCACTTCTATGTTTTGAATTTTAAAAAATAGACATAATTTTTGAATTCAGAATATCAAATAAATATTAGGCTCAATTTTTGGTATTTTTCTGAAAAACATCAATTTTTGATGAATAGTGAAACCACTTAGTAGTAGTTAAAAAAACTGGCTTTTTCATTTAAATGAAATTTTACCGCTTTTGTGAATTAAATTTTGAAAATCCGACATAAATGGTTGTTATCAATAAGTAAAATGTAGATCAATAAGATGAAAATATTTTTTGTTGAATAGTAAATTTTGACCTTTATTTACTGTGGTTTAAGGTAAATATGGTAATTTAAGGTAAAAAGAATATTGTAATAATTAAAAATTACCTTAAAACATGTCTTAACCTCATTGGATGAGTAATGGCCAACCATGGTCATCTTTGGGTCTATTTTGGGACCCCATGGAGCCACTTATGAAATAAAATGACACATTAGATTAATTAATTTAATGTAAAGGCAAAAATGACAAAAACAAATATCTTTTAGTAAATTAATTTTTATATCATGTTTTATAAATTTTATTTTCAACTATAAAGATTAATTGGAAAGATAAAAAGATTTCCTACATCATGGTATTTTTTTTATAATTTTTAGACAACTAATATATTAAATTATTTATGACACAGTAATGATGCATTGTTTACCTCATTAATAGAAGATTTAAATAAATAAGATTATAAATATTAAAATAACATAAAAAGCCTATCCAATTATTATTGTATGATATTATTTCGACTATGAGTCATCTTATATTCTACTTTAATAATTTTTGGACCTTTAGAAACCAAATATCATTATATAATAAAATAATATTATCACACTTTTCTAAAGAGCCCCTCCTCCCCCTTATAAAATGAGACCACTTCAAACCAATTACTCACACCTATAAAGCCTTTTGGATCTTCCAACCTCTACCCAATTAAGCTCTATACATCCTCCTCCTCCTTCTATAAGCCTTACCTTAGGCAGAAGGCAATTCAAGAAGTCCTTTGGTTCAAACCGAAGCGAGTTACCCAAATTAAAGGTAATAGCTTCTCTTAAATTGTTTTCTTTTATTTTACTTATCCAACCCCTAAAATCTTTTTATTCCTTTATTTTTTAACAAAAAATGTATCTTCAATATACTAGGATGTTGTTATGATAAGGATTCTAACTACACTTACACACACCTCCATCTAATGGGTGAAGAAAATAATGTTTCTGTGGATGACAAACTAACGCCTCACAAAACAATGATTGTTCGATTCTCTCCTACCACCTATCATGGTAGCCATTATGATGGCACTGTATTTATATATGATATATATTATTTTTATTTTTTCTTTATGATTCTGTAATTTCCATTTATATAATATCTTTATGGTTTCCATTATGGTTAAACACCATAATTTCATTTGAAGAAGTGCGGACTACCACCCCCTCAAAGTGATATGACTTGTTCATACCATATGTGGTATGTATAAAGGATAGATTTAATGATATTATATATGATAAAATAATGTAATTATAATACTACTATGTATAATTATGTTTTAATTCCATTAAACATGAAATAGAAATGGAAGTAGCGTTCATGCGTACGTACGACTTACCGTTTTCATGAACGGTGCATTTCATTTCTTACCTCTAAATGTTATGTACTATTATAAATACATGTATATACTAGATATATATGATATATATGATATCCAAATCATGAATATATTTATGGATATAATGAACCTTTGACCACATGAACAACATGTAATTATTAGAAGTCCATTTTTTGACTCAAGTACCAAATATCGACAAAACAAACATTATTAACTTAAATGATTACATAATGTTTATAACACGGTAATAAGTGATATAAAAGGAATAATAAACTTGAAAAAGGTTCTTAAGAAAGTATAAATTAACTTTAATTTATTATTCAGGAGATTAAAGAACCATCGAGTAAAGTCGGACACGAGGTAAGGGACTTTGTCTCAATCTCCTTTCATTGAGCCATATTTTGTTTTAATACACGACTTTCTTTTATACGTTGTATAAACACCCTTGAATTTTAAAAGGGAATATTTTTCTATGAAGCGTTTTACTAAATAACAAAAAGGAATGTTTCTTTTAATGTAAGCAGTGACAACGACCTTTCTGCTGCCGCGAGTTTTATTTGATCTTTGTCTTCCTCAACAAGATGTAATGTTTTTTGAAAGAAAATAAATACCATATACTCTTTTATGTATTTTGGTATTGAAAATGGATTTGATAATGGATTTGTTATGTCAATATATTTAAGTGATATATTGTGATTGAAATGTGGAAATTTATTCTTTCCTTTATATTTGTTTTATGTCTTATGATTTTATTATGGTACTTGGACATTTGAAGGGTGGTTACATGATAAGCTAAATGACGGGTGGTGTCGTGAATACCAGTATGGGTGGTTACGTTATAACCTCCAATGCATTGGGTATGGAAGTCAGCCGTATGGCTATTCCATTTAGTGATATGTGTGGAAGTCAACCGTATGGTTATTCCATTTAAGTATGTTTAAGTCTCAAGTTACCTTTATATGTTATGTGTTCTTTATATGGGTTTTACGGTAACATTTTGGTTACAAAAGGGTATGTAATGATCTTTTATTTAGTGAAGAGTATTTACTACTTCATAATGGTGAAAAGTATTACTTATGATAAAGTATTCATGGTTTACTTGTTATTTTTAAAAATTAATAGTTTTCATTCTTTGTGTATCCCTTACTGAGATTTTTATACTCATCCCAAGTTTTTGAAATTTTTTTCATAGGACATAATGTGGAATAGGGTCAAGGATGGGATCAATAAAAATTCATGCTGTCTAAAAACCTGGAACTAGACATGACACTTTTTTTCAAGAGTTTATATTTTATGAAAAAATGGAAACTGTGTAGAAGTGTATACTTTGTAATCTTTTGAGATGTAATAGTTATGTCCCAATTCTCTAAAACTATAAACCTGAGAGGATCCTTAATGTGAATTATTCATTTAATTCAATATTATGTGAGGTTTTAGGCTAGGCCCATACAGTTGGTGTAGGATTGGTTCTAATCATGTGACCCTAATAGTGAGGACCTTTTGTATAGACACAAGGTTTGTTCAAACCATGATATGGGTTCTAAAAAAACATGTGAAATGGTGAAAAGTTATAAAGGGACTCATAGGGGATGCACAATGATTATCTAACCATGCACCTAGCTGTGCGTGGGGGAAATCCATTTGCATAGTGGAACCACATGGGTTGTGCATAATTTTTCTAACCATGCACCTAGCCATGAAAGTCCTTGTGAAACTTGAACAGTAGGGGTGGATGGTGGGTGCATTGTTTTTCTAACCATGTGACTGAACCTTGAATTCTATTAAAATGGGTGAAATTCCAGTTTCCCCTCCTTTATTTTAACCTAAATCCTCTTTCCTCCACCCTCAAACACACAACACCTTCTCTCATGTGGGATGTCTCTATCTTATTCACTTAGGTTTTTATGATACTACTTTATATGAGCTCCGAATCAAATTCCATTAATCAAATTGGATCCCCCTAAATAATTCTCTTTTTTCTCTTACTTTTTTTCTATGTTTCTCTTCTCGACTTGGATGCCATTTCCATGAGAGATCATATGCCATATTTTCAATACATTATTCTTTTTTCCTGTTTCCTATCATTTATTATTAAACTAAAGGATAATATAATATTATTGAATCATCCCAAGCATGAGGGAGGTGTTTTATGAAATTTACCTCAAAGAAGATCATTATTTAATAATTATTCCTATTATGTTTCATGGTGAACTTTTCGTACATTTATCCTAAATTGTTCATCTACTTAAATTAATTTTCTATACCATGACTTAAACCCCTCATTATATTAAATGAGATTTTTGGAGGTTTGAGACCTCAACATGGATAACCCCTTTGGGTGTGTCCTATTATTTACCCTCATTGACCATTTCTTTCAATTGAAGAAAACACCAATTAGGTGTGTTTAGTTATACTCATAAAAATGGAATTGATTAAATAATAATAAATTAATTAATTAAATTATAATAGGGTTTTTATAATTAATTTACTTAAGTTATATCAATATTTTATCGATATTAGATCATGAATTAACCACCTTGGGGTTCGTGAATCTTACCACCTATTAGTGGAATATGCAGTTTAATTAAATGAATTGTTAAATGGTTGAGAAACATCACTTGAATATTTTATCATAGGTAAATGAGATGGATAATGAAAATAAATTATGAAGTGGTATATATATATATATTACTTGGCCCTTAACACTTTTAGGTGAATTGATTAATGGCATGAATACCTATTTTTACCCTTTGTTAACAGCTAATAAAAATTTAATGATTTGGATAATGAAATGAATCAAGATTAATCATAAAAATACATGGATATTTCTCATGGCCTATATTTGATTATTAAATGAAATATACCTAATTAATATATTAATACATGGGTGATACTTGGGATTCAATATGAAATACCATAGATGGGATCATAGGTTAAATAAAATTATATTAAGACTTGGGTGATAATCATGTTCCCATATGAAATTCCATGGATATGATTATAGGTTAATAAAATTATATTATGCCTTGGGTGACACTCGGGTTCTGATATAGAATTCATTGGATAATATAATAGGTCAAATTGAATTAGATTATGACTTTTGTGAGTAGTGAAACTTGGGGGTTCCAATTCAAAATTCCTTAGATGTGATCATAGGTCAAATTATATTATATTATCATTGATTTCAATTTGGATTTGCCTCAATTTATAAATCTATAAAGTCTTAAAACATGTATAACCTTATATGATCATCATTGTATCTCGGTGCGTTGGATTCTCCTTGGGACCCACATGACTAGTTTAACACAAGGAAACCTGGGATTGTAGTCATGGATCATATTTAAACTTTATTATTCTTATGAAAACATATATCTGACTTAGACCAAAGTAGGCAGAGTCATCTAGGTATCCCATGAGGATCCTGAGCAAGACTTGGATTATATTTAATTTACTTCTTTACTTTTTATGTACCCATACAATTAACATTTTATGTTTGTAGACTAGATTTTAATTAGAAACAATCATTGATGGCCTGATGAGTTTTAATCACACCCTTTTGAGTCTCTAATTGGTACATTGATAGATCTCTTAACTGCAAGTTAAGCCTTGGATCATGCTTTATTGTTGTTGTATCCTTTGGGATATGACTTTGTATTGAAATTGTAGATGAGAAATAACTTGATCTGTATAGTGACCCAGGCTTCTCATACATGAATATTATATCTTTTTATAATAATATTCATTACATTAAAGAAACAGATTCCTGAATACCATAATAGTTTAGTGCCTTTGGAAACTTGGAACACAATCATCTTAATTCATGAAAGATCATCAATGTATCCCATAAAGATATTACACTTTAGTACTCTTCATATAGATACCATACATAAAATCATTTTTTAAAACATGGGGAAAGGAAACATAATAAACGGTGAGCTATGATGATCAATAAGGGTAAACAAAGGAGATATGTAAGAATAACATAAACATAGGGGTATGAGAACATGAACATAACATTTTAAAACCATTACCTACATAACAAAGATAATAATATTAATTCATGGAATAAATATTGGAATTTTATAAGATATAAATTATAATGGAATCAAAGAACATGAGACATGAAATCATAACATTGGCATAAGACATAGATTTTTGGCATCCACATAAGAATAGAAAATCTTATGTCAAGGATACCCACTAATGCATTCATAACATGTTAGGATTTGGATAACCACTCTTGTACTTTATTTAGGCTTGGGATGATATCCCATATACCCTCTTTCAATTGTGGGATAAACTCCTATGTACCTTTTGAGATCATATAACATTAATCATTACCCAATGCATTAGAAAGAGATATTGGTACCACCCATCATATAATGAATATCATACATTTGTGTACCATAATATCATAAAAAATTCACTATATCATAACACAGGAAATGAAATGGGTTTCATAAACTTTTCATTATATCATAGACTATGGAAAATAGATAGGTTTCATAATCATTTTATCATTTTATCATAGCATAACCCATGGAAAAAGATGTGGGTTTCATAAGAAATTTATCATGGTGTAACCCATGGAGGAGAAATGAGTTTCATATTTTTTTCCATGATAAAACATTAAAATAATGAATAATAATGGTATCAATGGTTTTTATCCCTAGAAATTCACAATTTATATCAAAGGATATAATCTTATATGGAGAATGATTTTGAAATATTTCTTGGAAATTTTTTTATGGAAAATAACTTTTATTTGAAAATAAAATTTTTAAAAATAAAAATTAATAGAAAAATTTTAAAATATTTTTATTTAAAAATAAAAGTGAAAAAATATAAAGGATTCTTAAAATAAAATAAATGTCTCGATAGTTAAAAATTTCATTAATGTCATACATTTTTTTAAAAAAATATTCCTTTTATTTTTTTGGAAAAATCCAAAATTGACATTGCTTAGATAAAGACATAAAAATTCCTTTAAAATTATTTTGTAAAAAGTTAAAAATGGGTAAAAATTCATTTAATAAATAATTTTAATAATGTTAAAAACATTTTTGAAAACATTTTTATAAAATGTGGTTTTGTAAGAAAAAGGTTTTTTGACTGAAAAAATGATTTTTCTTAAAAAACTTATTTTCAACTATTGAGTATATGAAGAGAGTAAAATGAGTAAAAAAATTTATTCTCATGAAATTACATTAGTATAATAAAATTCATGAGTTTATTGAGTTTTTTATCATAATATTATATCATTAGAAACATAATCATAAACAATCCTGATAAACAATGTGATTGTAATATAAAATCTTTACCACTTTGGTAACTTTGAAATATAAGACCCATAAAGAAATATAAATAAATAAAATTTAAAATATAATAAGGATAAATAAATTAATCAAATTACATGTCAAAGGGGTTGTATATACACATCGTATAGGAAGATATGATCATAACATAATCACATGTCTCAAAGAAGGAAAATTGAGACAAAAAACACTTACCAATTTGGTAACTTTTATACCGTAAACCTCATGATGTATAGATCCTAAAATGGATATGTAAGTAAAAATAATTATAAGTATAATAATCATAAAATAAATTCATTATTATTATATAAACAACATAATATAAATATGTGTTAAATATGAAATTTTTATAACATAAAATAAAAATGAGACGAAAAATACCTTACTGCTTTAGTAGTATCTTGAATTATAAGATCCAATAAAGAAAAACATCAAATGATACATTAAATATCATTTAAATAATGATATTAATGATATACAATTTAAATGGTTTAGTATATATAACATATAAAATAAACTATTTGTTAATTTTCATATGTCTCCCAAAAATAAAAGAGAGAATGAAAATCCCTTACCTTAAGTCTTGACATCCATCGTACACGTTCGAACCTACGGTATAATAAATACATGTTTATTATAAATATATTATATGACCATAAATATATTATATCACCATAAATATATTATATAACCATAAATACATTATATAACCATATATATATAATACTATATATAATTTACTTATGACCATTTATTACCTGTTTATTAACAATTCCTTATTAAAATCATTTTTCGTGTAATAACCGCTTTGTTTTTCATAAGTTTTGATTTTTTATTTTCAATACTCTTAATTTGGTCATGATTCATAATAATAATCATGAAATAATTATCATATCTATACATCAATTATACTTTTAAAACAAATCATTAAATATGGTTTTGATAAATGATGTATGTTACGATCTTGGAGACGGTAATCCATATATACACATGAGTAATGTTTCCATTTTTTAACAATAATTATAGAAAGGGGGTAAGTAATATTTTATGTTTAAATAATGATAATAATATCATAAATAAAATATTATTTCTTTAAATATAATTATACACATCATCCATGTGGTTTGGTGATGAAAAGTTAGAGTCACATCGCTTCGTGAAGGCGGTAGTCCACATGTACATGAATAATGTTATCATATTTTAGTGAGTGAAAAGGTAAGAAAAAATGGTATATTAACTTTTAATAATTATAAATATGTAATTAATATCGTAATTATTTCATTTATATCACATATATTCATTAACATTATCCTTATTATCTTCTATGTAAAGTGTCAGTGAAAAATGAATCACATCGCTCCATGAGGCAATAGTCTGCCGTACACAAGAGCGATATTATCTTATCCTGTATAGAATGGAAAGTAAAAATTTATATATGATATAATGAATAAATAGGTAAAATTATTTGATAAATATCATATATTTAATTTATATCCATCATCATACCCAAATATGAGAGGTGGTAAGGAAAAAACGAATGACATCGGTTCGCGAGGCGGTGGTCCATTGTATACATGAATAATGATTTCATAAACCATTTGATGAAGGTGGATATAGTTTTAGGTAATTAATTTAACATAAAATCATCTCATTATATGTAATATAAATATATTATTACATCATAAATTTTTAATATTAATTTAAGTATGCGTAGAAAGAAATAAAATAAAAATGGTCTTGGAAGAACATTACCTCTTCTTCACGTATCCACCATATGTTTGAATAAAAAGCCTTACTAAGTTGGATTTATTACAAAAATAAGTATTCTATGATGATATGAGGAAAATTTTAATGCTATTTTATATGTATTTTCCTATATAATAAGGTTTAAAGGTGTTAATAAGAGATGATATGGGGTGGCTGGTACACTTGTAATTTTTCGAAAAGGAAAGTTGTACCCATGTTTTTCTCTTAAAAATGGATAAAAAATTGAGTATTATATATAATTAGACATTATATGGTCTAAATATGTTCATAAAATAGTTTTTATATAATTTTTTAGGTTATTTTAACCCTTATCATTTTAGTTTCACCCATAGTAAACCCATTTTTACCTTAACCATGATAATTAATTTTTACTGTTTTCACTATTCATTTTTGGTAAAAAATTAAGTTGACCTTATTATATAATATAAAATATTATAATTAAAAACATGGAATCATTTTTTCCAAATTACATTTACAGAATTAGAAAAAAAAAGTTTAAATGAATCCCACATACGTGATGGGAAAGCGATTTTTCAAAGAGAAAATGTTTAAACGTTTACTAGGTTTTTATATCACAAATCAACATGAAAATGATTCAAATCAGATAAATTGGATTAATAGATGTATAATTGAAATAATGTTATTTTAAATACAATTTAAAATACAATTTAACTTTAAATAATTTAAATATAAATGTAGTTTTTAATTAAAATTCAGTATTTTCACTATTTATCAAAAAAGTAATCTTTTCATAAAATTTTCAAAAATTTACCTTAAGATAATTTTTAGAAGTTGATTAAATATTTTTTTTATTTTTTTCAAATAAATTTTATAAATTTTTTAAAATTTAGTTTTAATGTAAGTTTATAGAAAGGCGATAAAACTATTATTTAGAAAAATATATTTTTTAAGCGTAAAATTATATTTATTATTATCTATTATATAAAAAACACATAATATGAATGTTAAATAGTTGATTGAATATAAAATATATATATTTAAGGAAATTATTCACCAAAAGTGTTTTGTTTAATTTATTGAGTTAAAACGTAATTTTTTTATAAAAATAGTTTTTGAGAAAAATATTTCCTTTACTTTAAGTTTTAATTAAATGGTCACCAAAGAATTAAATTTATATACATATGTAAACCATATATTTTCATAATTTAGTTAATCCTATTAATAAAAACCATTCCAATAGCTAGTATATAACTATCATTTTAAATAATAATATTTTTATAGTATGTCAAATTTCGTTTAAATTTAGTGTTGCGTATAATGAAATTTAAACTCAGTATCGCATGTAATGAAAGATAAAATAAGTGTTGTGTATAATGAAAGAAAAAATAAGTGCTATATATAACACCTACTAAACCCAGTGTTTCATGTAACACAAAATATCAAAAAGATAAAATTTATTCAATGAAAAAAATATTACACTAAATCTCGATGTGTTACATTCTACACCCATTAAATTGAATTTGTAACTCAAAATTAATCACTTTAGTACCAATAAATAAGGATAATTATACCTTATTATAACCTTATTTTTTCACAAAGCTTCCTAAATCTAGTGGTTTTACCACAAAACATTGAACGAGTAAGGGGTCTTGTTTCATAGAGTATTTTCTATTTGATTTAGAGTCTATACTAGTTGTTCCTCATAAATAATATCATGCTCTAGAAGTCCTACCTATGAGATATAATTATGTGAAATATTATGTATTTACTTCATCAAGAGAGATATAAGAAACACATATTAAACATAAGAGAGTTTTGGGGGAATTTACAACTGATAGGCTACCATCCTGATACAATCAAGAATTTCGAAGGGACCGATATACCTAGGACTTAGTTTTACTTTGTATTGTAAGAATAATTTTATAATTTTGTTGTGCTTCAATAAATTTCATCTTCATCTCTTACTACCAGAAATAAAGATTAAATTTTTTATTCTTGAAGCACTAAAAGATCACAAGATCTATAATATTATTATAAGTTATTCCTTCTATCTCTAGTTATAAAAAAATGGTTTGAACTGGTTATCCAATATGGATAAATCTTCATAAGGTGAAGTAAAAAATTAATCTCTAAAACCTTATCCAATGTTTAATAAAAAAAATTCATAAATTTTTAACATTATAACCATTCAAAAATTAAAAATTTATAAAGGACACTAAATTTCTCAAAATAAACTGAACTTTAATTTCCAAATTATCATAAAGTATATTTTGATTGTCACATACCAAATATGTGAATATCTTAGTCATATATTTTCTTGGATCATGGTAATATACATAATTATATTAAAACCTTAATGAAAAGATACATACTTACTTATTACTTAAATAAAATATAGATTATTGGGTATATTCCATAAATTCAAAAATGATGTAAACTCCATCAATGATAGCATAAACAAATTTTCCAACAAATCAGTAAACAGTTCCATGGTCATCAATACTATCCAAATTTCTTTATTATTATCAATAATATCTTTATCCAAAAATCTTTATCTCAAAATTAGTAACATATTAAGGGTTATATTTCCCTTAATCATATGTTTTCCATGAATATCACCTTTCCATTAAATCACTTTTCTAAGTCATCAGCATTATTCAACATATTCTTTCAAATCCATAATAAAAAACTTACACTTGAACAATCATTATATATTTCATGATTTATATAACATAATTCTTAAATTACAATACATAATAACTTCAATAATCTTTTTATTTCTCAAGACATTAACTATGATATGTCATTTAATTCATTAACACTTATTTTCTTTCATATGCCATTTATAGTCTCTTCATAATAAAAAATATAAAAATTAATCTAAAACCATACTAGTTCTATTTATAAGCTTTCCCCTTGAAACATTGATTTAAAAATACCCATAATTTACACATTTAATAAATTTAATAGTCAAGATAACTTATGGAGGCTTTTATTCTCTTTCATTTCATTAACTGATCTTTTCATTTTTTACTTTTTGTTTCTTTCTTGTTTTCTTAATTTATACACTTAAAAAATCTTCCCATGCCTCTAAGTCATTATATTTAGTTCTTTTTATCACATTATCCACATATATGAAACTTAATCTTATTTCCTCCATGGTCTCCACTACCTAAAATATCAGCATACAATATCCTTATTTTCTTTGGTGAGTCCAAGAGTTGGTTAAGATGCAAGTTGTTATTCATGTTTTGTGATAGATAATTAAGAATAATCAAAATATCCTTCAATTAAATAATCATCCCATTTTAATTCTAATTATAAAATTTTCAACCACATTCAATATTAATCACATTCATTTTAGTTCTCTCAATTAACTGAAACAAAAAATCATAGTGTTAGAAACACTAATCAAAGTGGAAAACTATTTAATCATGAAAAATATCTTATATAATGTCTAAATCATGAAACAATGTTTTAAATATTTGACACCTTAGGATTAACCTATGTCTTACATGATCATAATATATTTAAATCATTCAAGAAATTTCATAAAGAGTTTTTGAATTTTGAATGCATATGCACTGGTAGTTTCAAAATAGGTGTACACCAGGGCCTGTTTTCATGCACCAGGTGACGATTCAGTCCATCTCAATGTCCCATTTTCAAAGTTATTACCCCTAGGTGTCTTTGTTCCATATCCAAATCCACATGTAGTATCTAAATAGGGATGTAATTTCTTATAAACCACCTGATATACCCTTTACAAAAATTCTAATACATTTTACTTTACTTTGACTCATCCTTTGACATATCCTTAGAGATATCCCTAGAAATATCCTTAGGGATATCATATTTTTTTTCTCATCATAATTTCTAAAGGTTAATGAAAAATTTCCTACGATACCAATTTTTGATACCCAATATTATCATAGATTGATATTATATATTTTTAGATGAATATTCATTAGATTACAAAAACACATTCTTGAGGACCATAATAGTTTAGTGCCTTTGAAAACATAGAGCACAATATTCTTAATTCATTAAATATATTCAATGTATCCTAGAAAAATATTCCCATATAGAACTATTTATGGATATACTCTAATTAAAACATTTATTTATAAATAAAGGGAAAATAAATATAAAAAATCTTGATAACAGATGCTATGTAACGGTAAAAAAAGGATATACTTAAGAATTATATTAAAAAAAGGGCATTAGAACATGAGCATAAAATCTGAAAACCATACACTGCATATCAATGATCATAATATTGAGTCATTCCATAAATATTGGTAGTTTATAAGACATAAAGCATAAGGGAATCAAATAAAATGACCCATCAGAGAATAACATTGGAATAAGACATAGATTTGTGTCATACAAATAAGCATATAAAATCTTAGGTCAAGGCTACCCAAAAAGAAATTAATAACATGAAAATCTTGGGATAACCACTTGTGTACCTACTTTGGTCTTGGGATGGCCTCCCATGTTCCCTATTTCAGGCATGAGACATCTTCACATTAACCCTTTGAGCTCATATAACATTAATCATTACCTAATTAATTAGAGGGAGTTATAGGTCCCACCCCAAACATAATGCAAATAATAAGTATGTATGCCACAAGTCCATAAAAAATTCATCATACCATAACCCATGAAATGAAATAAGTTTTATAAAAATTTCACCATATCATAACCTATAGAAAAGAGACAGGTTTCATAATCATTTTATCATAGCATAACCCATGGAAAAAGAAGCGGTTTTCTTAAGAATTTTTTCATGGTATAACCCATAGAAAAGAAATGGGTTTCATAAAAAATATTTTTATGATAAACCATTCATATAAATAATAAGAATGATATACATGGTTCATATCCCAAAAAAATATGTTACATCAAATTATATAATCTTATATGGAGAATGATCTTGAAAGATCACTTAGAACATTTCTTGAAGAAAATAACTTTTCATTGATAATAACTCTTTAAAAATAAAAATTCATAAAAACATTAGATAAAAATTTTTATTTTAAAATAACATTTAAAACTTATAAAGTAATCTTCAAATAAAATAATGGTTCGTATGGTGGAAACTTTTCTTCATTCCATACATGTTAAAACAAAGATTCCTTTAACATTTTTGGTAAAATACAAAAAAAAATTGTTTGGAAAACAACATGAAGATTTATTTGAGAACATTATGTAAACATTAAAACATGGGTAACAATTTCTACGATAAATTATTCTAAAAATGTTTAAAATAATCTTCAAAATATATTTCGAAAACATGGTTTTGGAAGAAAAATGTTTTTGACTGAAAAGATGATTTTTCTTTGAAACATTATTTTGAAATATTGAATAAAATAAGAGAAGAAAATGAAGTGAAAAAATGTATTATAATGAAATAATAAGATGAGGATAAAATTCATAATTTTATTGTGATATTTATTATAAAATTATTTCATCAGAAACTTAATCATAAATAATCTTGATCAATGATGTGGTTATAACATAAAATCTTTACCACTTTGGTAACATTTAAACGTAGTACCTATGAAGGAATATTATTAAATTAAAATTAATATATCACGATTATAAATAAATTACTGATATTACATGTCAAATTGGTTGTATATACACCTCATACAAGAATAAAGGTTTATAACATTATCATATGTCTCAATGTAGGAAAATTGAGAGAAAATTCCCTTCCCAATTTGGTAACATTTGAACCCAAACCCCAGGAAAGTGTGATAATAAATTGGATATGTAAATAGAAATAATTTTATTTATAAATATCATTAAATAAATTCATGGAAAGTATATACCAGATATAAAAGAAACTTGTGGTTAATATGACATTAGTCTCACTGAAAATAAATGTAATATGGAAATCACTTACCACTTTAGTAATTTTTCAAATCATAATCCCCAATAAATAATAACATAAAATTAAACTATAAATATAATTAATGGAATTATATTTATTTTATATCATGTAAAATGGTCAGTATATACACCACACAAAAGAAACAATTTGTGAATTTGTATATGGCTCATAGAAATAAAAGAGAGAATATATTTTCATTACCTTATGTCTAAAATTCCTTCATACACATTAAAAAATTTGGTATAATAAATATAATTTTATTATAAATATATTATAGAACCATAATTATATATATCATATTATATATTTTCTACTTATGACTATTTATTACTCATTTACTAAAAATTCCTTGTTAAAATTATGTTTCGGGTAATAAAAACTTTGTTTTTCATATATGTTTTGATTTTTTATTTTTAGTCCTCTAACATTGATCATGGTACCATAATATAAATAATAATAATAATTAAATAATTATCATATTTAAAAATAAATTATAATTTTAATTACAATCATGAAAATGGTTTTGAGAAATGAAGTATATTATGATCATGGAGATGGTAGGTCGTACATACGCATAAGTAACATTTCCATTTTTAATGATCACTAATGAAAAGAGGTAAGTATTATTTTATCTATATATATTTATAATAATTTAATAATTGAAATATTATTTCTTTAAATATAATTATACATATCATCCATGTGGTGTTGAGATGAAAAAGAGAGTTGCGTCTCTTCGCGAAGGCGGTAGTCTACATATACACAAATAATGTTATCCTCTTTCAATAAGTGATAAGGTAAGAAATTAAATGATATATTATATTTTAATAATGATAAATATGTGATTATTATCATAATTATTTCATGTATATAACATATTTTCATTATATTTATCCTTAATATCATCCATGTAAAGCATTAATGAAAAACGAACCACATCGCTTTGCAAGGAGGTGGTCCACCGTACAAACGAGAGAATATATCATATCCACTACGAAATGGAAAGTAAAAAATGATTATATTATATAATTAATATATAGATATAATTATGTTTTAAATATAATATATATACTTTATATCCATTATCTTTACCAATAGTGAGTGGTGGAAATGAGAAAAAATGATATTGGTTCGTGTGACAGTAGTCCTCCATAAACATACATGATGAGTTCGTAACCAATTTGATGAAAGTGGATGTGGTTTTAGGTAATTAATTTAATATAAAAAAATCATTTTATGGTAGATACTTTGTTTATTATTTCATCATGGTTTAATAGTAATTTAAGTAGGTGGATGATGAAATAAAATAAAAACACTCATTTAAGAACGTTACCTATTCTCTGGGTATCCTCATTATTTTTGAACCAAAAAACCTTCGTAGGTTGGATTTAAATCAAAAATAATAATTATAGTATGATTTGATTGAATTTATGAAGTGATTTTGTAGGTATTTTCTAATAAAAAATGGTTTGAAGGTGTGAATAAGTGAGGATAGAGGGTGGCCTTTTATATATGAGGTGGGTGGCAAACTTGTAATATTATGAAAAGAAAAGGTGTAACCCCATTTTTATCATGAAAAAAGGATCAAAAAAGGATTATTATAGATACTTATACATTATATGGTCTAAATAGGTCTATAAAATATTTTTTAGAAAATTTGATAGGTCATTTTCAAAGAGGAAATGGTCAAAAGATTACAACGTCTTCATATCAAAATTCAATATTAAAATGATTAAAATAACCAAAATTTGATTAATAGATTTATAATTTAACTAATATAAATTTAGAAATAATTTAAAATAAAAATTCACTTTATAAATAATTTAAATGAAAAGGCAATTTTCAATTAAAATCCAGTATTTTCACTATTCATCAAAAAAATAATCTTCTTAGAAAATTAGCAAAAATTACACCTTAAATAATTTTTAAAATATGATTAAAAAATAAAATTTATTTTTTAAAATAATTTTTTTAAAAGGTTAAATAATTATTTTTAATTTAAGTTCACAAAAAGGCAAAAAAACTATTTTATAGAAAAATACCGTTTTAAAGCGTAAAATTGGATTTATTCTTATAAATTTTTTAGAAAACACATAAGATGATAGTTAAATAATGGGTTTAATATATAATATATAAATTATTTAAATTATTCATAGAAATTGGTTTTTAATTTATTCTTTTAAAACACGTTTGTTTGTATAAAAAAAGTTTTTCAGAAAAATATTTCCTTTATTTTAATTTTTAATTAAATGGTCACCAAATAATTAATTTTATATACAAGTGTAAACCATATATTTTTATAATTGA
Source organism: Viscum album (assembly GCA_963277665.1). Classification (NCBI taxonomy): domain Eukaryota; kingdom Viridiplantae; phylum Streptophyta; class Magnoliopsida; order Santalales; family Viscaceae; genus Viscum; species Viscum album. Next base: position 874,223,029 of record OY728153.1, on the reverse strand, counting down.
GTTAATTCTATTAATACTCACCATTTCAATGGATAAAATATAACTATCATTTTAAATAATAATATTTTAATAGTATGTCATGTTTTATTTAAACTTAGTGTTGCATGTAACAAAAGCTAAACTTAGTGTTGCCTGAAAAGTTGGATTAATTTTGTATTGTTTATAACATAATAAAAAATTAGTGTTTCATATTAACCCAAGTATACTTAGTATTTCATGTAACAAATAATATCTATAAGATTAAATTTATTTGATGAAAAAAGAAATTCACAAAATCTTGGGGTGTTACAACCTGACTTTTAGAGTTAGAGTCTTTTATTTATTTATTATTTTAACAGTATATACTTGTTTTATGTATTAAATACTGTATGTTGACTATTTTTTAGTTATATCTTAAACTGTTCATGCCTTCTTTATATTATCCGCGTTATTTAGGATATCATTTATTTTGTTGATGGGAACTTTTATTATTGTCTGTTGTTTAATTTATTTTTATTTATTTATCTATTTTATTTGGTACTGATCTAGAGGGTATAGTCTCCCCAATTCACCATTATTAGACCTTTAATTGTAGTTGACATCCTATAGAATATGGGTATGTGTTCTTGAGGCCATGTGACCACTAGATAATGTTGCTTATGAGTAAACTAGGTTTGAGATGTCAAAAACCCATTAGAATTAATTAGGTGGTGGGTGGGGATAAAAATTATGTAACCCCTCAAAGCATTTATAGGTATCATGAGGAAAAATAGCTTGGGTTTTAGTTTTTACCTCTCTCTATATCAATACAGTGTCTTGGAAAAAGTCATTAACAATATGTTTTGATGTTTGAAAGTATAAAATATATCAATATGTGATAAAATATTTTTATCAACTATGTTTTAATTTATTTTTTGGATATATCATGCCCTTCATTTAATTTGATTATAAATTCATGTTTTTAATTTATTCATACTATATCAATTTTTTTATATTTATGTTATGATAACATTTGTTATATGCTAGTCCTTACTGATAATCTTAGCCCACCCCTATTTGTTTTCCTTTTCCTAGAAAACTTATAAGTGTAATATATGGAATTTTCAATGATATAATGGAAGAGATAATAATTTTTTCTCAATGTTTTCATGTTTTATATTAGGTTTTTAAATGTAATTTATGTATGTATCTAGTCTTCCAAGACTACTAAGTTGTTGGATCCAACAAAAATTCTTTTATTCTATATTAATAATATAATATAACGAATGGATCTGGGTTTCTAGACCTTGGGTTATTATGAGATTTTTATTGAATTCTACGATGTAGACCTCATGACCAATTTTAGCGCATTATCATCTTCCACTCTCTTTTAATATCCCACAGCTGCCTAATCTTTATTAGATTTGGATAATAGTTCTTTAGTCACATATTAGATAATCTATTCCCATATGGAATAGTTATTGAACAATGTTCTTGGATAAATATAACCATTTCATATCTACTTTTAACAAGTATATCCAACTCCAAAAGGAATCCTATACATTTAACAAACCAGCTCGGGATACCTTCTAACTCAGTACTTGACCCGATCCACCACAAGGCCCTAAGGGAATTCCAGAATCACCATGAGATTGAAATTAGTTCCTAGAAATCACACGAATCCATTTGGGAATGATTTCTTCCTAAATAGTTATAAAATACATATAAATAATATAAAAAATAAACAAGGCCAAATAAATAAACATGAAAAACAATTCTTAACCAAATACAATGTTCTAATACATTTTCAAATACATGAACAACATCCATGAACAAATTATAAAACAAGGAAGAATAGATACAAGAAAAAAATGAAAAATTAAAAAACTATGAACTAACATGGTCCAAGACCAATTCATCTCAATGAAAACTTTGGTTTCTCACCACCACCCAACTCTCCCTACATCATCCATGATGAATAAATAATGATCTAACTGAGAAACTGGATCCTGAAACATATAGGTGCAAGCTAAAAATCCTAGTAGGTCTTATATCATTCCAAAAGTATGAAATATGTTTCATAAGTAAAATACCTAATGGTAGTTTGAAAATAAACTACAAAATATGATTTCAAAATATAACATATAAGAAAAACAAAACTAGTTCATAATCAGTAAACTAAATCATTTCTATTTATTTTCCAAATTCGAACACACATGTTTTGAAAATAATCCATCAGCCTAATACGTATCAAAACCATAGTCAACCATTAAAATTTATATAAAAATAAACTCCTTGTTTTATTTAAATTATACAAATACCACTTTAAAACATAAAACTGGTTGATTCCCTTTATAAATATGAACACCCATTTGAAATTATTTTTAAAGAACTCACACACAAGAGCCTTTAAAATTCTAAAACGGTTTTCACACACATCTTTAAAAGCTCATTTTTAAATTAAAACCGCCCAACACACCCACACATGAAAAATTCCGTAAGTATACACCATGAATCATTGGTATATAAAAATGTAATATAAATAACAAAGGTTCCACATCAATGAAAGTAAGGAAAATGAAAAAAACCACAAGATGAAACTCTCTTCAATCACTAACCAACCATAAAAATGAATGAATCATTGGATATAACTTGGGAATACTATGTGAAATTCATATAACTGTTTAAGGTTATAACCACACGAACTAGATACTATCATGCAATAAGTCTCAACTGACATCTAACTAGCCCACACAAGAATCACAATGATGAAGAACCCCCACCTATACTTTGTTCTTATCATGACTGGTGGGAAACTAGCATCGTGTGAGGGAAATAAATGAATAAGATAAACCTCCCACTTAGTACCCAACATCCCATGACCAATAAGGAAGTGAGGCACATAATCAACAAGCCAAGTATACAAATAATGGATAACCATAACTACCCTCACCCTACCTCTCAATGATATGAATCCTTATATCCATACATAGAATGAACACAAGTTATAGAAAGTACATTCCCACATAAGTGGAGAAAAAAAGAATCACATAGTGATCAAAAACCCACACAAGGAATAAAAAAGAATTGGGTAATCAAGGGGTTCTATAGACATACACCATTTAAAATCAATGTACAAAATAGACCATTAAACACAAAATCATAGATCGAAATTAAAAACCCTTTATCATTCCTTAAAATACTTTCTATATTTCATTTTTAAAATGGTAGAAAACATTAAAAAATTTCAAATCAACTCTTAAACAAGAGATCTATTCTTTGAAAATCTAAAACAAGTCCAATGTCTTTTATCTCTATCACACTTTTCAGAAAACACCACTTAAAAATTTAATAGGTTCAATTAAACCACACATCTCCTCAAAAACATTTCAAATCTACCCTAAAATGAAGGAATTCCTCTTTGAGGTCCAAAATAAGGCCAAAATGATAACCATTTCAATTAATTCATTTAAAATAAGCCTCCATATAATTTCACAATGTATTAACCACACACATAATTCAAATCATAATTTGATGTCCATAAGGGAACCCCCTTTCAAACCATTTTGAGGTTAACACCTCAATTTAAAACAAATTCCTTTTAAAACATTTTTTTTCACTCATTGAAAACCAAAAATGGATCGGAACCCATTTTATATGTAACACCCCAAGCTTCTACAATACACTTCTCATTGAATAATGTGATAGCGTGTGTTGTACGCAACACCGAGTTCTAACACACCATAACCAATCAAACTAGCCGTTATGAATAGTAATACCTAATTTTTGAAATTATATATATTTTATATTTTAAAATGGACATCATTTTTGGATTCGGAATATCAAATTTAGCTTAAGGTGAAATTTTGGTACTTTTCGGATAACTTTAATATTTTGATGAATAGTGAAAATTACTAAATTTTAATTAAAAACAACTTTTTTAATCAAAATAATTAATAGTGATAAATTATGAATTTGAGTGGTTTTAAAGTATATTTAGAATATATTTTTACCATTTAATATAATGTTGGTCATTGGACATAATTTTACAATTAAACCAAACATAAACAAGTGTCAATCTTTTGATAGTTATTATCTCTTAAAAACACACTTTTTGTTTTCACAGCGGGAATTAATTTTAAATTAATTTCTGCCACTTCTGTGTTTTGAATTTAGAAAAATGGATTCCATATTTGGAATCAGGATGTCCAAATTTTTAGACATTTTGAATAATTACTGCGGTAAATATTTTATTTGCCATGGTTAAGGGTAAATCCGGTAAATAAGGGTTAAAAAATAATATTATAATAATACTAAATTACCCTAAAACGTGTCCTATCCTTATTGGTTGATACATTTTCGACCATAATCATCTTTGGGTCGATTTTGGGACCCCATGGTGCCACTTGTAGATGATAGGGACACTTTTTTTAATTAAGTTAAAATGAATACAAAAATGACACAAGCATATATCTTTTAGCAAAACAATTTTTACATAGGGTTATATATGTTGGATTTTAGATTATAAATATTAATTAGAAAGATAAAACTATTTCCTACATTATTATATTTTATTTATAATTTTTAGACATGAAATAATTTAATTTATTTTTGACACAATGATGATGAATTAATTACTATAATAGTGAAAAATTAAAATAATTGATATTATAAATACCCAAATAAATATAATATGAAACTTTTAATAAATTAAACCAATTTTATAGGATAATATGATATATTAGGATTTATGTAATTGACTTTGTTCGAAGTAATAAATCTGTTATGAGTTTCACAAAAATCAACTATTGAATAGTGTCAAAATTGACATAAAAGAGTTCTTAAAACAAATATTATAATATTAATTGATACTAAATTCCTAAAAATCTAAGGTTCATCCAAGAGACTTATATAATGATATATTCATCATTAATGGACCACTTGGGGGTCGCTTGGATGTATATAGTAAGTTTATTAACCATATTATATAAAAATACAAAGAGACATTGTAAAAGTGAAACTAATTAACTTAGAGTTAATACTTAAAGATAAGGTTAATATAAGTACCCAAACCTGTCTAAATTATATTGGTTGAGTTGTTTTAGACCTATCCCCACCTTAAAATTTAAATAATAAACTTTGGATCCATTAGAAACCGAATATTAATTTATTATAAACTAATATCTCTAGCTTTTCCAAAGGTGCCCCTCACCCCTCTTATAAAAGGGAACTCCTCCTTCTCATTTCTTCACACCTTCAAAGCCTTTTGGTTCGGCAAACCTCTACCCAAATACTCTCCCAAATTCCCTCACTACAACCTAGATGCCTTAGTTTGATCAGAAAGCCAACCTAAGGAGCCCTTTTGATCAAATCAAAAGGAAGAACCCGAAGAAGAGGTAATGATTTCACCACCCTTTTCCAAGTTCATTTCTTCTTCCACTTCTTCTTCCTTTGTTGTTACCATTCTAAAATAATGACTCCAGTATCATATATATACTGTGATGTTATTATAAATATGGTACAACCATATTCAGTATTCTATCCACCCTTTGAATAACATGTCACCATACGTGCATACGTACGGCTTACCGTCTCCACGTTGTGGTGTAATTGTGATTCAATATATTATTATTTGGATGGGTATAATAATGATGTGTAACTCATGTAAATAATAAATATAACATGTTAATTATTATGTATATATGATATAACATCCATTTATATATTATTTTAATATCAAAACAATGATATTGTCGCTCGTGCGTACGTACGGACTACCGTCCCCACGAACGCGATAAGATTCATTCTCCATCGTATCCATTCAAGTATAATTATCATTTGATGATTTAAAAATGATGTTTAAGGACTTGATATCATTCTGGATATGAATAATATACAACCTATCCATTACAAACATGACTTACGTAACAAAACATAGAAAAGAAAACAAGTAAGTTAACACCCGAAACAACGATAATACTAAGATATTATTATCAAATCAATATTAAAAGATCATATATGATATCATATTAATGTATATGATTCTTGTATAATTTAATAACAATTATTTCACCATTATACAGGAGGTTAACCTACCCCAACCAAGGAAAAGTACAAGGTAAGGGTTATTTCACAATCTCTTCATTATCCGAGGTTGTTTATACGTAATAATCTACTGGGATCTCTTTATCATCCACATCCATATTTCTTAAAAATGTATTTCAAAACTTTTTTACTATTCACAATAATATGGTTTAGAGTCATTTATACCCTTGTTTGACTTTTTATAAGAGGTTTATAAAGGAATCTTTCCGTCGTTTTCCAAACAAGGTTCTTTTTAACCTTTTCGACAAAATTAAGGTAAGAATGTTTTTTTTAACTTATACGGCAGGTGCGGCTATTTTCCGCCGTTATAAAATCTTCAAAGCTTTCCTTACAAGCTTATAAGAATATTTTCAAAGAAAAATTTTTATTTTATATGGCTCTTAAATGATTTCAAAAAATATAAAGAGATATTTTTCTTGAACGAGTTTTGATTTCATCTATGTCAACATCCTTTGATGGATTTTTCGCTTATTTGAAGTTGATTTATTATGATACAAAACTTCTATATTGTATTGAAGGTTTTGTGATATGTTTGACTGTGGATGTGATATTTTTATACCATTCATAGTTTATGGTGAAATTATTGACATTTCGTATGCTAGATTATAATACGAATGTTTATGTTATGTTTAAACCTTTTCATATGGGAATGCATTGGACTTAATATGTGACAGGTGGAGCCCGCTATAGCTCCTCGATGCATCGGTAGGTCTCATGAGACAAACTAGTGTCTTGGCAAAAGGCCTTGGCAAAATCTTATTTATAGTCTTGGCACGAGGCCTGGGCTATGTGGTTATGATAGTCTGGCATTATGCATTCCATAATTATGAAAGTGGTTATCGATTTTTCATGTGATTATTCGATTAGTAGAATATCCATGTGAATAAGTAAATGGAATTGTTTCATTTTATTTATGCCATACTATGTTGTAAGTTCAAGTTTGAAAGGCTTTCGTTTTAGTTATACATTGCCTTAAATGTTTATTCTTATTTATTAAAGTTTCTGCTATATTGTTATCCTTACTGGGCATTTGAGCTCACCCCTTTTCTATGTTTTATTTTTCCCAGGAAGTGAAGAAGTAAATTATGAATGACCTTCAGGGATATTATGTGGGGATATGAGTGTGGATTATGGAAACAATATGTTGTTGTAGTAGTTTTTCATTTTATGATGTAATGTAAAACTTATTAATATATCTAGTGTTTCCAAGGCTACTAAACCAATCGGTCTTTCGAGATTTGATCTTTCTTGTGATCATGCCAATGTTATGTAATAATGCACCGACTCTGGGTAACTAGGGTCGGGGCATTACAGTTGGTATCAGAGGAAGTTTAGTACAAACCTTGGAAGCTAGATTTAGATAAACTCTGATTAGAGCACGTAGACCTAAGATGAACTTTGAGGATTAGTATAGAAGAACTTCCTAGAATTTTGGTATTGTAGAGATTTTGTGAGTTTTCCGAGCAATACATCCCTGTCTGGATACGAGCAGGTAGAGGCGGCTCTGGCATAGATGTACCTAGGGGTAAAACCCGAAAACACCGCTTTGAGCTAGACTCGAACGGGAAATGGTGCACGACAATGGGCCTTGCTGCACTCTTGGTTACGACACTCACGGGGGATATGCTTAGGATAACTCTCATTTTCTTTACAAATCATTATGAAGGGTTTATGAGTATATACTTCCTCAAAGAAAACATTTTTATGATTATGGATTATATCCATAAACAATTCAATTTATGTTAAGTGTTTTATAAGTATGAGATTATGTATTTTGATTCATAAACTGATCTAGTTTATGCCATTGTTTAGAAATGGCGCCTAGTGGAAGAAATGGAAACCGTATCAATGCACGCACTCCATGTAGGGATTTCCCTCCTGCTCAAGATAATTATAGTGGAGCTGGTGATGCAACTGGTGCCGATCATCTAATCACCATACTGGGACAACTTACTCAGGTTATGAATAATAACCTTACCCGTATAGAGAACCCTGATCCGCAGCATGGATGATCAATGTTAGATCGATTCATGAGGCAACAACCACAAACATTCAATGGAAGTAAAAATCCCTTAGTAGCTGAGCAATGGATATTTTCCCTAGAGAAAATATTTCAGGCTTTGGGGAGTAGTGAAAGGGAAAAAAGTTATCATGACAGTTTACTGCCTCACTGGAGATGCTGATCAATGGTGGTCATTGATTCAAAATACGAAGGAAGATGATGAAGTATCAAATATGGAATAGAGGGAGTTCAAAGATCTGTTTTTAGAAAAATACATTCCTCGCGACCATCGAGCAGCTATGGAAGGCAATTTCTGAGTTTGAGACAGAAGGAGGATGAGAATGTCACAAAGTATGAGGCTAACTTTACAAAGTTAGCAAGGTATGCTGGAGATTATATACGTAACCCAAGAAGTAAGATTGATCGTTTCTTTGATGGGTAAAAACCATTTCTCCGTCGAGCATTAGTCTCACAATCCTTTTCATCGTACGAAGACATTGTCTCATGTGCTATCAAGACTGAAAAGGAATTCTCTAAGTCTTATGAATTTAAAGCAAATCAAGAGAAGAAGAGACCTGCTGATCAATCTGGGAATGGAAATAAGGGGAAGAAGGGAAAGGTTGAATATCCATCTTGTGGTAAATGCGGGAAGAAACATCCTGGTACTTGCTTGAAGGGAATGGGAGTCTGTTACAAGTGTGGTGAAAAAGGCCACCAAGCCCGTGATTGCAAAGGGAAGAAGGAAGCCACCAACATTCAGTGCTACAATTGCAAGGAGATGGGACATTATGCAAATGAATATCCTAAGAGTCAGGAGAACTTACCTCAGAAAAGGCCAAGGGATCAAGGCCAGGCTTATGCTGTCACTACTGCTGAGGTAGAAGCTCCGAAAGACGTGGTGGCAGGTAATTTAATGGTTTCCTCAAGTTTAGCAAATGCATTATTTGATTCTGGGTCATCGCATTGTTTCATATCTTCCCAGTTTTCTAAGAAAATTAGATATTTCCAATTTTATTTAACAAGGGAGTTTTCCGTTAAAACTCCTAAGGGAAGTATCATTGCAACAAAGTTTTGTGAATGAGTCCCTATTAGAGCACATAAATGTTCATTATCTGCTGATTTCATCGTCATACCTATGATTGAGTTTGATATAATCCTCGGTATGGACTGTCTTTCAGACTATGATGCGAAGATTTATTGTAAGAAGAAAGAGGTTACAATTCTTGATGATAATGATAAGGAACACCTTATCTTTAGAGAAGAATCGTCACCACCTAATTCTTATTTAGATCCACCCTCAATAGCTCAACTAAATTCAATTATTGGGGAGGAAGAGAATGAAATAACCGTGGGTGAGGAAAGGAATGTTCAAATAGAGGATGTACCTATTGTGAAAGAATTTGTAGATGTATTTCTGGAAAATTTACCTGGACATCCTCCAGAACGAGAAGTTGAGTTTTCCATTGATTTGATTCCTGGATCAAGGCCTATATCGAAGACCCCTTATAGAATGGCCACTGTAGAATTAGTTGAACTAAAAAAACAACTATAGGAATTGAGTAATAAAGGATTTATTCGCCCTAGTGTTTCTCCATGGGGATCCCCTGTTCTTTTTGTTAAAAAGAACGATGGATCTATGAGGTTATGTATCGACTAGATTAAGATCAATGCTAAAACGATAAAGAACAAGTATCCCCTACCTCGCATTGATTATTTATTTGACCAACTGCATAGAGCTAAATACTTTTCAAAGATTGACCTTCGATCTGGATACCATCAGTTGTGTGTGAAGAAGGAAGACATTCCGAAGATAGCATTTCGAACCAGGTACGAGCATTACGAGTTTACTGTAATGCCGTTTGGATTGACTAATGCACCCTCTGTATTCATGGATCTGATGAATAGAGTTTTCAAGGAGTATCTCGATGAATTTTTGGTGGTATTTATTGATGATATCTTAGTATACTCTAAAAGCTACGAAGATCATGAAAATCACTTGCGCATTATCTTGAAGACTCTGAGGAGGCATGAATTATATGGAAAGTTTAGCAAGTGTGAATTCTGGCTTCATGAGATTCCTTTTCTTGGTCATATTGTCTCTAAAGATGGAATCTCTGTTGATCCTTCTAAGACCAAGGAAATCCAAGAATGGCCAGCACCTACGAGTATAACTGAGGTACGTAGTTTTATTGGTTTGGCAGGTTATTATCGACGTTTCGTCCAGAATTTTGCCCGATTGGCTAACCCATTAACGAAGCTCACACGTAAAGGGGTTAAATTTGTTTGGACAAAAGAGTGTGAAGAATGTTTCGAAGAACTGAAGAGAAGATTAGTCAATGCTACTATATTGACTCTACCATCAGGGAATGATGGGTTCGTTATTTATAGTGATGCATCAAAGAAAGTACTTGGTTGTGTCCTTAAGCAGAATGATAGAGTTATTGCCTATGCATCACGACAGTTGAAAATTCATGAGCAAAACTATCCTACTCATGATCTCGAGTTAGCAGCTGTGATCTTTGCTTTGAAGATATGGAGGCACTACCTCTATGGTGAAAAATGTGAGATTTATACTAATCACAAGAGTTTGAATTATATTTTCTCACAAAAAGAACTCAACATGAGACAAAGGAGATGGCTTGAATTACTCAAGGATTATGATTGTACGATACACTACCACCTGGGGAAAGCAAACAAGGTGGCAGATGCTTTGAGTAGAAAATACCATGGAGTTTTGAACAATATGAGAATTGAAAGGGATCCAATTTTCATGGATCTAGTGAAGATGGACATGGGAATAACCAGGGAAGTTGAAACATCAATGCTTTTTCAAATGGTTGCCAAACTATCTTTACTAGAAAGGATTAAGAGTTCTCATACCGATGATGAAGAATTTCAAAAGAAGATTAAAGCTGTGAATGATGGGAGATTGAGAGACAGTGTGTATGAAGATGGAATTTTGAAATTCGGGAAGAGACTTTGTGTTCCCGATATACCTGATCTAAAAAGGGAATTGCTGGATGATGCTCATAGTTCCAATTTCTCTATACAACCTAGGAGCACCAAAATGTATAGAGATTTGAAGGAACATTTTTGGTGGGACAACATGAAGAGGGAGATTGCTGATTTTGTGTCAAGATGTATGGTTTGTCAGCAAGTGAAAGCTGGAAGGCAACAGCCTGGAAGAGTCATGCAACCTCTTCCCATACCGGAGTGGAAATCGGACAATATTACGATGGACTTTGTCTTGGGGCTACCAAATACTCCTAGAAGGAACGATGCAAAATGGGTTATTGTTGATCGTCTTACCAAATCAGCACATTTTCTTGCTATAAGAGAAGATCTACCCCTGGAACGTCTATCAAGACTATATATTAATGAAGTTGTGAGACTTCATGGAGTACCCCTATCGATTGTTTCTGATTGTGATCCCCGTTTTACTTCAAGATTTTGGAAAAGTCTTCAGAAATCACTGGATACTGAACTTCATTTGAGCACTCCTGACCACCCTCAGACAGATGGACAATCAGAACAGACTATTCAAACCTTAGAAGACATGTTGAGATCTTGCTCACTTGACTTTCAGGGTATGTGGGATCAATATTTACCACTGGTAGAATTTTCCTATAACAATAGCTTCCATTCGAGTATTCAGATGGCACCATATGAAGCGTTATACGGAAAGAGATGTCATACACCAACCTATTGGGATGACGTTGGTGAAAGAAAACTTGTAGGTCCAGAACTGGTGGAAGAAACGATGGAAAAGGTTAAGGTAATCCAAAATCACATCAAAGCAGCCCAAAGTAGGCAGAAGAGCTATGCTGATAATCGAAGGAAGGATTTGGAATTTCAAGTCGATGATCATGTTTTCCTGAAGGTATATCCATGGAAGGGAGTCATACGTTTTGGTAGGAAAGGTAAATTGAGTCCCAGGTACATCAGACCTTTCGAAATTCTAGAACGAATTGGGGCTGTAGCTTACCGATTGGCAATGCCGCCAAGTCTCTCTAAAGTTCACGATGTGTTCCACGTATCTCTGTTGAGGAAATACATGCCTGACCCAACGCATGTAATCACCCATGATGAATTAGAACTAGAACCCGATCTATCTTATTGCGAAGATCCCGTCAAGATTCTTGATACGAGAGAAGAAGTGCTGAGAAACCGGACGACGCGTCTGGTAAAAGTTTTGTGGAGAAACCATAAGATGGAAGAGGCAACGTGGGAACCCGAGGAACTTATGATGAAGAACCACCCGAGTATTTTCATGCGGTAGTATTCTAGAAATTTCGAGGAAGAAATTATTTGAAGGAGGGGAGAATGTAACACCCCAAGCTTCTACGATACACTTCTCCTTGAATAATGTGATAGCGTGTGTTGTACGCAACACCGAGTTCTAACACACCATAACCAATCAAACTAGCCGTTATGAATAGTAATACCTACTTTTTGAAATTATATATATTTTATATTTTAAAATGGACTTCATTTTTGGATTAGGAATATCGAATTTAGCCTAAGGTGAAATTTTGGAACTTTTTGGATAACTTTAATATTTTGATGAATAGTGAAAATTACTAAATTTTAATTAAAAACAACTTTTTTAATCAAAATAATTAATAGTGATAAATTATGAATTTGAGTGGTTTTAAAGTATATTTAGAATATATTTTTACCATTTAATATAATGTTGGTCATTGGACATAATTTTACAATTAAACCAAACATAAACAAGTGTCAATCTTTTGATAGTTATTATCTCTTAAAAACCGCTTTTTGTTTTGACAGCGGGAATTAATTTTAAATTAATTTCTGCCACTTCTGTGTTTTGAATTTAGAAAAATGGATTCCATATTTGGAATCAGGATGTCCAAATTGTGTAAATAGGTAACTTTTATTTTTAGACATTTTGAATAATTACTGCGGTAAATATTTTATTTTCCATGGTTAAGGGTAAATCCGGTAAATAAGGGTTAAAAAATAATATTATAATAATACTAAATTACCCTAAAACGTGTACTAGACTTATTGGTTGATACATGTTCGACCATAGGCATCTTTGGGTCGATTTTGGGACCCCATGGTGCCACTTGTAGGTGATAGGGACACTTTTTTTTAATTAAGTTAAAATGAATACAAAAATGACACAAGCATATATCTTTTAGAGAAACAATTTTTACATAGGGTTATATATGTTATATTTTAGATTATAAATATTCATTAGAAAGATAAAAATATTTCCTACATAATTATATTTTATTTATAATTTTTAGACATTAAATAATTTAATTTATTTATGACACAATGATGATGAATTAATTACTATAATAGTGAAAAATTAAAATAATTGATAATATAAATACCAAAATAAATATAATATGAAACTTTTAATAAATTAAACTAATTTTATAGGATAATATGATATATTAGGATTGATTTAATTGACTTTTTTCGAATTAATAAATCTGTTATGAGTTTCACAAAAATCAACTATTGAATAGTTTCAAAATTGACATAAAAGAGTTATTAAAACAAATATTATATTATTAATTGATATTAAATTCATAAAAATCTAAGGTTAGGAAAAGAGACTTATATCATGATAGGTTAATCATTAATGGACCACTTGGGGGTCTCTTGTATGTATATAGTAAGTTTATTAACCATATTATATAAAAATACAAAGAGACATTGTAAAAGTGAAACTAATTAACTTAGAGTTAATACTTAAAGATAAGGTTAATATAAGTACCCAAACCAGTATAAATTCTATTGGTTGAGTTGTTTTCGACCTATACCCACCATAACATTTAAATAATAAACTTTGGAGCCATTATAAACTGAATATGAATTTATTATAAACTAATATCTCTAGCTTTTCCAAAGGTGCCCCTCACCCCTCTTATAAAAGGGCACTCCTACTTCTCATTTCTTCACACCTTCAAAGCCTTTTGGTTCGGCCAAACTCTGCCCAAATACTCTCCCAACTTCCCTCAATACAACTTAGAGGCCTTATTTTGATCAGAAAGCCAACCTAAGGAGCCCTTTTGATCAAATCAAAAGGAAGAACCCGAAGAAGAGGTAATGATTTCACCACCCTTTTCCAAGATCATTTCTTCTTCCACTTCTTCTTCCTTTGTTGTTACCATTATAAAACAATGAATACAGTATCATATATATACTGTGATGTTATTATAAATATGGTACAACCATATTCAGTATTCTATCCTCCCTTTGAATAACATGTCACCATACGTGCGTACGTACAGCTTACCGTCTCCACGTCGTGGTGTAATTGTTATTAAATATATTATTATTTGGATGGGTATAATAATGATGTGTAACTCATGTAAATAATAAATATAACATGTTAATTATTCTGTATATATGATATAACATCCATTTATATATTATTTTAATATCAAAAGAATGATATTGTCACTCGTGCGTACGCACGGACTACCGTCTCCACGAACGCGATAAGATTCATTCTCCATCGTATCCATTCAAGTATAATTATCATTTTATGATTTAAAAATGTTGTTTAAGGACTTTATATCATTATGGATATGAATAATATACAACCTATCCATTAAAAACATTTCTTACATAACAAAACATATAAAAGAAAACAAGTAAGTTAACACCCGAAACAACGATAATACTAAGATATTATTATCAAATCAATATTAAAAGATCTTATATGGTATCATATTAATGTATATGATTCTTGTATAATTTAATAACAATTATTTCACCATTATATAGGAGGTTAACATACCCCAACCAAGGAAAAGTACAAGGTAAGGGTTATTTCACAATCTCTTCATTATCCGAGGTTGTTTATACGTAATAATCTACTGGGATCTCTTTATCATCCACATCCATGTTTCTTAAAAATGTATTTCAAATTTTTTTTACTATTCACAAGAATATGGGTTAGATTCATTTATACCCTTGTTTGACTTTTTATAAGATGTTTATAAAATAATCTTTCCGTCATTTTCCAAACAAGGTTCTTTTTAACCTTTTCGACAAAATTAAGGTAAGAATGTTTTTTTAACTTATACGGAGGGTGCGGCTATTTTCCGCCGTTATAAAATCTTCAAAGCTTTCCTCACAAGATTATAAGAATATTTTCAAAGAAAAAGTTTTATTTTATATGTCTCTTAAATGATTTCAAAAAATAGAAAGAGATATTTCTCTTGAATGAGTTTTGATTTCATCTATGTCAACATCCTTTGATGGATTTTACGCTTATTTGAAGTTGATTTATTATGATACAAAACTTCTATATTGTATTTAAGGTTTTGTGATATGTTTGATTGTGGATGTGCTATTTTTATACCATTCATAGTTTATGGTGAAATTATTGACATTTCGTATGCTAGATTATAATACGAATGTTTATGTTATGTTTAAACCTTTTCATATGGGAATGCATTGGACTTAATATGTGATGGGTGGAGCCCACTATAGCTCCTCGATGCATCGGTAGGTCACATGAGACAAACTAGTGTCTTGGCACAAGGACTTGGAAAAATCTTATTTATAGTCTTGGCACGAGTCCTGGGCTATGTGGTTATGATAGTCTGGCATTATGCATTCCATCATTATGAAAGTGGTTATCGATTCTGCATGTGATTATTCAATTAGTAGAATATCCATGTGAATAAGTAAATGGCATTGTTTTATTTTATTTATGCCATACTATGTTGAAAGTTCAAGTTTGAAAGGCTTTCTTTTAGTTATACATTGCCTTAAATGTTTATTCTTATTTATGAAATTTTCCGCTATATTGTTATCCTTACTGGGCATTTGAGCTCACCCCTTTTCTATGTTTTATTTTTCCCAGGAAGTGAAGAAGTAAATTATGAATGACCTGCATGGATATTATGTGGGGATATGAGTGTGGATTATGGAAACAATATGTTGTTGTAGTAGTTTTTCATTTTATGATGTAATGTAAAACTTATGAATATATCTAGTGTTTCCAAGGCTAGTAAACCAATCGGTCTTTCGAGATTTGATCTTTCTTGTGATCATGCCAATGTTATGTAATAATGCACCGACTCTGGGTAACTAGGTTTGGGGCGTTACATTATAACATGAAATACATTTCAAAATTCATATAGGAAAATAAAAAAAATCTTAGTATATTTAAAAATTCTATTTTAAACACTCAAACATGAGTTTTACATGAAAAACCATCTATAGAAATATAAAAATGAAAAGAAATGGTTTCAAATCACCACAAGGATACCACATATATTCATACTTTTATAAATATGTAATTTGGAAAGTGCAAGCATTCTTGGAATTACAAAATAATGAAATTTTATAGTATCACCTACCTAAAAGAGAGGAGAATCAAGATGAATCACCTAAAAAACTCATCACCCTCAATGACAACCATGACCATGTGATAAGAAAAAGTTCCTTCAACCACTATACACCAAAATTCATATCATTAAATCCACCCAAAACCCTAAAATGGAGACACATAATAAATCAGGTTCATAGGGAAGCCAAATAGAAGAGAGAAGGTAAGGATAAGGTTGAAGAGGTAAAGAGATGAAGAATTACATCAAAATCCCATAGAAAACACCCAAGGAAGATCAAGAATCCAAGGTGGAGGATGTGTAACCCCTTTAAGAGCTCCAAAGAGGGTTGGTAGATGTGAAGGAGAAGAATAGGGGTGAAACTACTTAAAAATTGTAAGGGAAATTTTGTATAATACCTAAAATTTAAACACATAGATAAGGAAAACGATTTTCCAAACCTTATGGAAATCATGAAGAGTCTAATACCAAGGCCAGGAACCCTGTAAAAAGGTTAGTATTAGGTGTTGCACAGTTAAGAAAAAACCATATGCCTCACCTCTAATACACTTTAGACCCCGCACAGTCTCTAAGAAGCTATACAAGGTTTGAAAAACCATACATAATCCATGAAAAAAATACTCTTTCAAAATTATAGAGCCACCCACATGGACACTTCTCAGTTAATACTAATCATTTTGGATAACCATGATCCTCCCAAAAATCCTCTAATTCATGGAAATTTCATCCCACAACCAACTGAAACTCAATTCCACTCAATGAAAGATAAAAATACATCAAAATAACAACCACATTTTGACATGTGGGTTTTTACATATTTGTAATGATATTTTCACTTTCATATCCAGTACTACCAAATATAGACATATTTCATCAGGTGGAGGAGTCTTCTAACCTTGTATACCCTCAACAACATTGTTATAAAACCAATCATTTTAATATGTTCAATGATTATTATTAGAAAATTTGTCCCATATCATCACTAAATAACTTAGATACCTCAATTTGTAATTTACACAATTCCCATTCCATATTCAAAGGAATTGGAGCACTCTTAGCTCTCAAGCCATATTTGGGTTTTCATATCACACCACATTCCTAAGTTATTTTATATTAGAATTGGGCTAGAAATTCACTTTAGATTTAATTTTCCATTTCAATATAGACTATCTCACCCTTTGATCGAATCTGTATGACCATAAACTTTATCCATTAATATGCAAATATGTTCAACCATAAGCACCAGCCTTAGTGGTATGATTTACAAGACCTTAAACTATCTAAGGAAATAGACCTATATCATTCTAGGATGAAAAACCATAAAAGGAATCTTGCAAATTTTTTGAATATCCACTCACTAGGCATTCACCTCGCATAGATTAGGAAATATTTTGAGTATAATAAAAGGGAAAATGAATAAAACATATCAATTTTAAAACCAAAAAAGGGTAGAATAATAAAAAGGTGAGTTCTTTTCTACTAATTATTTCCTACATTAAATGATTAGGTGTGAAAAATAAAATCTATAGATGCATATCTAATAGTTTTATTACATTATTGGTATATAATAAAAAATTTAAAAAAGGATATAACAACTTATTAGTCTTGTATGGATTGATACATACATATTATTTACATTACAATTTAGAATATAAAGTATTATTTAGAAACTATATGATAACATTATTATATCTTATAGAAAATACTTGAAAATTATACATAGTTTTATTCTAGGTTTCTTGCGGAAAGGAAAAAAGGGTGATCTCAGATTATCAGTAAGGAGAAGTGCACAGTGGAAGTTATCATAACATAAGCATGTCATAAATTGTATGGAAATAAAAGTAAATGGTTAGAATAATTTGATAATAAATTGAATACTAGGGAATATTATATCCATGATAATAAATATAACCATGGATAATAATTAAAGATCTCATACAAATGTAATGCATATTTTTAGAAAACATAAACATATCTTCAAGGACTTGAGCCAAGACATCATACATTAAAGAGTAAGCCATATGAAAATACCCTAACTAGTTATTCTTATGATAACTACCCATAAATCGGGGGAATATCTATACCAGGACCACACATTACTAATGAAGTACATTTCATTCAACACATGAGTTAATAATACATTTAATAACATTTCTTAAAGATTTTATTACTTAATCATAGAAAAATAGGATAATGGCTATATATATGATGAAATATGTAAAACAAAATTCCCAATTAAATGGAATAATCTAGATATCTTGGATAATATCTTGAAAATCAATATAGATACTATGGGGGTTTCTCAATGTAATAGGAAAACCCATTTTTAAATAAATAAAGATGAGGTGGTGGAGAGTTCACTTTCAAAGTGATATGTTATCAATATAATAACATAATTGAGTTTAGTAGTTTGAAATTATAGCATACTAAAGTAATGGTAGGAAAATAATTCATTAATGTTAATAAAAATCATTTGAATTATTCAAAGCATATCCCCTAAGATTGTCTCTATAGGTGTGTAATATCAAGAATAATTTTTGGCTTGATTTTTAAGCCAAATACAATGATTTTCCAAAAAATAATTTTATTTCCCAAAACAATATTTGACTCCACATGTATGGTTTCTTATATAATAAAAAAATAAACTTTTATTATAATGTATAATCTCACCTTTTCTTTTTGGAATCATAGATTTTATTAATGAATGTATTCTTTATGAAATCCTTATGAAACCCATTCATTTCCATGGGTTATTTTATGACTATGATTCTTATAAGTTCTTTGTGGAATGAATGATTATGTAAATATTATAGAGTAATGTGATGGGAAAAGATAATATATACCTTCAATACATTAGGTAATGTGATGCACCACATGAGGTAATTTGTAATATGTGTTAACATAATGCTAAATTTGTTACAAATGATGATGTTATGATTATGAACATATGTTATGTGTGTACATGATGCTAGATTTATTCACAACTATGTGTGGTATTGGGCCACTAAGACATGACGTTTCATTTTTATGCATCACCACATTCCATGCCTTTATCAAATTTTTCCCTCCCGACTATGATGATGATAACATGCTTATGATGTGATAATGATGATTATTCTCACTCATATAATATTGATTCAGGACCCTTATTCATCCTCTTACTGGGATTCTTGATCACCCCTTTCATTTATGTATATCCTCAGGTTAATACATATACTAATGAAAACATGATATTTTAGAAGGATAATAAAGAATTATTTTAATAAATTTTTATATTTTATATTGTAAAAGTGATTTTTGATCCTAATTTTTCCACGAAACATAACCTTTCATTCCTGGAATTTAAAACTATTATGTTGTTTATCATTAAATTAATGTAATATTCATGTACTAAATTAAGGTTCACTTTAGCGGGTATCATAAGTATGGATTAGTTAATTTGGGAATTAGTATTATAAAATATTATTTACAACCCTTAGGATAAAAGTAAGTATATGTAAACATCCAATATTTTTTTAGAAAAAATGCTACACATTGGGATGCAATAATATATGCCTTTCGAGTCAATTTCATAAAATAATAATGTTTTTATTCATGATTTGTTAACTTATCTTTTTTTTCAAACCTTTTATATTTTAAAAAATGGTGGGATCTAGGATAAATTAGGATAACAACCCATGTGTAGTAAAATTCAAAAATTGTATGAATGAAATCCTTAATTCCATTGGAGTTGGAGTTAAGATATTTATGGAAATGAGTTCCCAAATATCTTATGGTTTTAACTATAACCTAAAGCATTTTAAACATCCTCCTTCAATAAAAAAGAATAAATTATATATTGATTATTTTATCTATAAATTACCCCCAACATTTTGTGGATCTTCTGATCCACTTGTCATGGAATAGTGGGTTAACTCAACAGAGATGATATTTTATATGCTCCACTTTTCTAAGTAGGATAAGGTAACTCTTTCAATTTATATTTAATATAGAGAAGCCAATTAATGGTGGGAATTGAAAAAGATTCGAAAACTAATAATGAAATGAAAGTTATAGAGTGGAAAAAATTTGAGAAAATATTTCTTAAAATGTTTTTCCACATAACTCATTAATAAAATATGGAGAGATAATTCATTGAGATAAATTAAAAAGAAGGTGAATCTATCATTAATTATGTTTTCGACATCAAAATTCTTTCTAGATATGCCTTAGGTTTTTCTGTTAACAAATTTAGAAAAATAGAAATATTCTTTAGTGGTTTAAAAAAGCACCTTTGTAATGCTATAACTATTGTATACTTCAGGGGTTATAAAGAAGTGGTTTTATGTTCTCTTTAATTAGATATAGAATTCACAGAATGGTCCCATTATTATGGATAGAACAATATAATACTATAGTTTCATTCTAGTGGGTCAAATAAAAAAGGAGGAAATGTGATACATCTACTAAAATGTCAAAATGTGGAAAAAACATCATGGTTATTTAAAAAAAGGAATGGGGAAATGTGTAAAGGGTGGGCTGGAAGGACATAAACCTCATGAGTTTCAAAAATTCAGGATGAAGTCATCCAACATGATGGAGGGAAGGAAAGAACCTCTTAAAGAAACACACATTGTTAAATTGTTAAATAGTTGGGACAAAGGGAACTATGTAAGCTAGTTCACTAAACTGTGGGTCCTTGAGGGTAATCCACATCATTAACCA
Organism: Viscum album; assembly: GCA_963277665.1. NCBI lineage: Eukaryota > Viridiplantae > Streptophyta > Magnoliopsida > Santalales > Viscaceae > Viscum > Viscum album. Next base: position 874,201,915 of record OY728153.1, on the reverse strand, counting down.
CAAAATACAATGGTTAAAGGGAATGATTATTCCATCACTACTATTTAAGTCGAGTGTGAAAATTATGTCATACAAGAAAATATAACAATTCTTCAGGAATAGACAATTTTTTATTTTTTTATTTTTCATAACATTCCATTATTTTCTATAGGCTTTCTTGAAATATTTAATCGAATCCCCAACACCTTTATGTATAGATATCTATAAAAACAAAAAAGTGATTTGATCATTAAATCCCATGTGTTGGAAATTTATCCTATTATTTTATTTGGGAAGCTTCTTTGAGTGAATATCATAATTTATAACATGGTTCAATTTTATGTTTTACTAGGCATTTGTTGGCTCTCATTATATAGAGTACTCATCAACTATCAGAAAAGGAAATAAATTTTCATATTCTGAACCATCCCTTACTCCTCTATAAATTAATGTATGAAAAATAATATCCTTCTCAAAATTAATCAAGGTTTTGAGTTTTGATATAATATGAAGAAGAATACCTCACATAAATGGTTTATTTAAAGGATGATATCAACATGGAGGAAATTCACATTTTAAGGGAATACACTAATATTTTTCTCGATGTGTTTCATGAAATTTTCCTAGATTTTTAGGTAGAGTTCTCAATAGAAAATCTTACCAGATCCACACCTATGTCTAAATTCCCCTACATAATGGCCACGATCAAAATGGAGGAGTTAAATAATAATATATAGGAACAATTTGACAAAGGATTCATATTACCTACAACATCCCCTTGGGGTGATCGAGTGCTCTTATTAAATTAAAAGGTTGGATCAATGCGGATTTGTATCGATTACTATGATCTCAAAAAGACCATCATAAAGAACAAGTACCCCTTAATAGGGATAGATGACATCTTCAATTAAATATGAAGATATTAACACTTTTCAATAATTTAAATTTATTATTTATGTCATCAGACAATAATTAAAAAGGAATATATTTAGAAGATATCCATCTATACATTGTATAGGCACTCTAAGTTCATTCTGAATCCCTTTAGACTTACCAATTCCCCTACAATCCTTATGGATGTGATGAATAGAGTTTTTAGAGACTACCTTGATTTTTTTGGTTGTTTATTTTGATGATAATATCATTTACTCAATCAAGAATGAAAAATATAAAGATTATATAAGGATTGTGATAGAGATATTAAGGAAGGAGAAAATGTATTCTATGTTTCTGAAGTGTGATTTTGGATGTCAATAAGTCTGTTTTTTGGGGTATGTAATAAAAAATGGGGGAATTTATGTAGAAAATCCAAAAAAGTAATTTTAGGAGTATCCCACACCTAGTAGTGTCAAATAAATTGGTTCTTTTATAATCTTATAAAGGTACTACCAATGTTTTTTGAGAAATTTCTCATGGTTTTCTTGACCGCAAAATAAGTTATATCTAAAAGTGGAAGAGTATATATGTATTGAATAATGTGAGTAATTATTTATGGAGATCCAAAAGAGGCTATCCAATTTTCCTTTAATCACACTAACATCAAATGGAGAATTTGTTTTTTTTAAGTGATTCTTTTAAGAAAGTATTGGGTTTTGTACTCATTCATAATGGTAAGGTGATATCCAATTCCATACAATAGTTGATGATACTTGATAAAAATTACATGAAACATGATTTTGGATTTAGAAACTATGATCTTCTCCTTCAAAATTTGGTTGCACTACCACTATGGTGAGAAGTGTGACATATAAACCAATCCTAAGTGTCTAATGTATATAGTCCCATAGAAGTAGATCAATATGTGTTAAAGAAGATTTTTAGAGCTAAACATGGGCCATGATTTCTCTATTCACTACTATATGGGAATGGGGAACAAGGTATCTAATGATCTTAGAAGAAAATAAACTGCTACTTTATACATGACAAGGACTGAGAAAGATCCCATATTCTGGGATATATAAAGGATGAATTTGGAAATCCTAATAACAATGGATATATCCTACATTTAAAAACTGATTTCCCAACCATCTATCCAAGAAAAGATCAAATATGAACAATGGGATGGTCTAGATAAATGAAATAAGGTGAAATTAGTAATGGAAGGGAAGATAAATGACTTCCACATCGATGATGTTGGTGTGATTATGTTTATAATTAGTATTTCTATGCCATAATCACCTAAGATGAAAAAAAGGGTATATTAGAAAATTCACATAGATTTCCTTTCTCAATCCATCTTGTAAGTACCATGTTGTACTGGGATCTTCAAGAGCACTTCTCGTGGGAAAAAATGAAGAATGAGATTTTAGAGTATATATCATGTTTTTTGGTATGTAAATAAGTTAATGTAGAGTGACATGAGTCCAAAGGGATGATAAAACCATTTCCTATAACCATGTGAAAATTATAGAATTTTACTGTGGAAATTTTCACCTATATCTTGGAGAAATTTAATAGAAACAATGAAATATGGGTTTTAGTGGATGAAATCACCAAGGCTTCCCACTTAATCTCTATTAGGTATTATTTATCACATGAAAAAATTTCCATGATATACATTTAGGAAGTGGTAAGGATGTATGGGTTTCCATATTTCATCATCTATCAAAGTGATCCATATTTCAATTATAAATTATAGAGAATTCATCAACATGATCTGAATACTAAAATAAATTTTAGTATAGCCTATCACCCCCAAACTGATGGCCAATTTGAAAGGACAATTCAGGCGCTTGAAGAAATGATAAAATCATACTCTACAAAATTCTAAGTTTGATGTTATCAATTTATACCATTATTATAGTTATAAAACAATAATATATCAGACTAAATTATTCATATGTCTCCATATAAAGTTCTACATGGGATGAAATGTAGTACTCCAACTTTTTTGGGGGTGAATTTAGAGATAAAATGATTCTTTGACTTGATATTTTAAAAGAAATGACTTGAAACGATAAAGCCATCTAAAAACATAAAAAAGCATCTCATAGTCTGGAAAAATATCTATGCTGACATCCATCAAAGGTACTTAGAGTTTAAATTTATAGAAAATGTTTTAATTTAATTATCACTATGGAAGTGATCTGTGAAGTTTATAAATAGAGGGTATCTTAACCCTAGGTATATTGGCCCCTTTGATATCATTGACTTCAAAGTAGTAGTGGCATATCGACATTAAATTCCACCAAATATGGCTCAATTTCCTGACATGTTATATATCTCTCTCCTAAAAATGTAGATACCTGAACCCTCACAATTACTAAACATATAGAGGGTATAACTAGAGAGTGGGATCTAATATGAAGAGAATCCAATGATATTCTTAGAACATGTATAAAAATTTCTACACAATAAGACAACTCACCTTGTCAATGTATTATGGATGAACCATATGTATGAAGAGGAAGCATGGAAACCATAGGAAAAAATAAAACAAAAGTTATCTCATCTATTCTCAATTGAGAATATGAGTCAAAATTTTGAGGATGAAATTTCTAAAGGGGGGAATAAGGCCACAAAAAATATTTTATAAATGATATTTTTCTCTTGAAATAAATGTGTGTTATAGTAGACTATATAATATTATACACTTATATATAAAAACATTATTTCGTTAATAAATATTGTTACATTAATCCAAAATAAAACAAATTAAAATTCCAAACCTTATAATTGAAAAAATATTAAGTAAAAAATATATAATGATAAAATATGGATCGCCACAATCTGTTAGAATAATCACCCCCACTGCCAGTATAATAGAAAAAATATCATTAAACCGATCAACTTCTTTGAAAATGATAATATATAACTTTGGGAATACTTTTAATGGATATTAAATGAAATAATTAAGTGAAATTTTAAAGTGGAAATATTGCTATTGTAATTGTAATGTGACCATTGAAATTGTAACATAGTTGTTGGGAATATTAAATTGACCATTGGGGATAGTAAAGTAACCATTGGAATTGACGTTTTGCCACAAGAAAATATATTGTGATATAAAAAATATTTATCATGATTAATTTAACTAAATATAAAAATTATAATTTCATAAAATAGGCATAGTGATTAAATAAATTGATGAAAATAGAAGCACATTTTTAATTAACTGCATTTATAACTATTTATTAAAAATCCTAATATTTTTATTAAAAATTAAAATTACATATTTTATAAATTTATTTTGATAAAATTAATATCATATTATAAGTCTAAATATCAAAATTATACAAGGGTTATTTTTTTTTGTATATTTCTAAAATACTTTAATTTTTCAGTGAATAGAAAAAATAATGTTTTTCTCATAACAGGTGTAAGTTAATTTACATCACTAATTATGTAATAATAATGAAAAAATTTCTAGAACTTTATTTTTGGAAAAACATATTTAATTACAAAAATTTTCCTTGAAATAAAATAAACTTAAATTTGAAACCTAAAATAAATTATCCAAATCTTAAAGGCCAAAGTGATCCCTTAAAGTAACAAATTTTCTTCCTTTCCACTATACTTTTTAATTAACTAATGAATTTGAATTATAAATAGTTTTAACACATTAGAAACCATAATATAATATTTATATATGTTTTATATTGTGAAAAAATCAATATAATAAGTTTTTCCTTTGATATATTATTTTATTTATTGTTAAATTCTAAAAATACCCCTCTCCTCTAGTATATACAACCTCTCTCCCTCCCCATGGAAAATAACTCCTTACTCACTTTAAAAATACAATGTTCTTTAAAAATAATTTATCTCAATCCACTTAGAATAAATATTGATGTTCTAGAGTAATCGAACTAAATTCATCAATGGTGTTTTAGTGTTGTATAAGATATTCTACATTGTAGGTTAAGTATATTTCAATAAACTATTCTCTCTTTTCTTATTCTCTTTATTTTTTTACCACCTCTTTAAAAATTAGACAATGTAAGATTAAATTGGAAGTATTTGATCATTATATTAATGATTTTAACCTAGTATGTGTATTTTATTTATGATATATATAAATTTCAAACTTATATTTCCCACTCTTCCGATAATGTCCCATCAATGGCCATTTAGACACCTACAGACACCTTTCCATGTCAACACTTATAACCATCATCACAGACATATATTATGAATTATATATAATATATAAAAATTTAATTAAATATGTTATAATATTTAATGATTAATTCTACTAATGTATAAATACTTTTAACAAAATTTGCGAAATCGAAACAAAACAGGAGAATTTAATGAAAACTTGATATCAGAACAGTTACCCTTTTTACAAAGAGTATTAAATAATAGAATACAATAATTATAAAAGATAAATAGTTGAAAAAATTATTATAATTAACTTTTGGAACTGTGTATTAATAATCCTCTATTTATTAATCAGGATTCAAAAGAGTGATAAATAAAGCTGGAATTAAGGTAAGGGGATTTTCAAACCCAATTACCTTTTTCTAGGTTTTCCCTCAATCACATTAATTATAATATAGATTTTCATTTAATTATCTATAAATATCATTTCATTATTATTTCCTTTTATTTTTTTGATATACATATATTCAAAATTTATTTTTAATCCAAATATAATGATTTTCCCAAAAGACTTTTATTTCCAAAAAAAATCTTAAACTCCTCATGTATTGTTTCTTATCCAAATAAAAATGATCTTGTATTACAATTATGATTTCCCCTTTTAATTTGGGAACCCTAGAGTTTATTAATGAATGTATGATTTATTAAATCCTTATGAAAACCATTCCTTTTCAGGGTTAATTTGATGACTTTTATTATTATACGTTATATGTGGCATCCATGATTATGTAAATATTATGATGTGATGTGTGGTATCAGGATTATATATCCCTAAAACTATTTAGTTAATTTGATATATCTCATTATATAATGTTTATTTTTAATTAAAATGATGTTATATTTGATCATAATAATGATTTCATGATTATGAACATATTTCATGCATGAAGATGATGCCATATTTGTTCACAACTATATATGGTATTTGACCACTATGACATGATGTTTCATTTTTATAAAACTCTAAATTCCATGAATTTATCAAATGTCCCCCTCATGATTATGATGATTATCATATTCTTAGTATGTGATGATGATTATTATGATCAATCAATTAATATTGATTCAAGACCCCTATTACTCCTCTTATTAGGCTTTTAGATCCACCATTTCTCTGATGTATATCCTCATGTGGAAACGTGAACTAAGGAAAGAATGCGATTTTAGAAGGATAAATAAGAAGAAGTATTTAAATAAATATGTTTTTGTTTTATAATTTAAAAGATATTTATGATCCTAATTTTCCCAAGAAACTTAACCATTAAATCCTTGAATATATACACATTATGTTTTAAATCATTAAAATAATGTAATATTTTATATATTAAAAGTAGAGTTTATATAGTTTATAATTGTTGAAAATAATTTCTAATTTATCTAGGAAATACTATTGATCCTAAAGTACTACTTTGATGTATTATTTTTTGGGAGTTGTTTTTTTATATCTATTATTTAATAAAATTAAAAGATATTTTTTATACATGAATAAAATGAATTCTTTGGTTATTAGTGGGTTAAAATAAAAATCCATGAATTTGAATGTAAATTGAAATGATTTTTTTTAAATCTACTTTTTATGCCTGTAATGTTTTTTATATTAATAAATTTAATTAACTATTATTTTTTAATTAATATAATTAAATATTAAGATAATATGTTAAATAAAATTTGTAAAAATTTATTTAATTCTATTTTCTAGGTAATGAATAAAAGGAATTCAGTTTTATACTTAATAATGATTTTTTTCTAAAAAAATGGTTTTGATTTCCTTTTGTGAAATCATGTTAAAACTAATTTCAGCCACTAATAGAAATTAATTAGGGTAAATTGTTTAAAATATTTGAAATAACCATACACAAGTTTATAAATGAGGAAAATTTTATTTTTTCTCATTGTGAATATTAATAGAGTTAAAAAATCATTACAATGGTAAATGTTAAAAGGGTAAACAAGGGATTAAAATAAAAAGATAACCATTGAAATGAAAGAAAAACATGTCTAAATTCTATTTTTATTAGTATATTTAAAACAACCCCAATTAATTCTCCAAAAAAAAAATTCGTTTGTGTGACTCAAACCTAAATTGACATTATTTTTTTAAATGTTTTATATTCTTACAACAATGCCAATCCCCTCACTTATAAAATGGTGATTGAGATCCTCTTTTCTACAGAACACTTGAGACCATTAGAAAAACTAATATTTACCCAAATACCAATATGGAACCCATATCCATTATATTTGGATTATATTCATCCCAAAATACCCTTCTATGCAACATTATGGTGTTTTTAATGGAGGATACTAGAAGAATAAGCATTTTTTATTACCGATCTTTTTTAAGATTCGATATTCTAAAACCACATCTAAATTTTATATAAAATTTTTTTTATGATTTAATTGTTATAATTCATATACTGACATGTTTTTACATTAATATTATAAAAATTTTCATTCTCCATCCCATCAGTTTGAAACTGATAATGTTGCTCGTTCATATGTGTGCACTACAAACTCCATAAATATATGTGATTGAATTTTCATTTAATCATTAAATTGATGTTCTTAAGAATATATTTTATTAATATGTATGAAATTAATGATATAATTCTGTTTCTATAATGTTGAGTTTTTATTTAACTTTATTTTGTTACATCAATTTATATTTGGAAACCTAACTTATCCGTACATAAGAACTACTGTGTCCATGAAATTATGTAAATCAATTTTCATCACCAATTTAAATTAAAGGTAATAAAATTTTATATAATGAAAAAATATTATTCATATCACATGATTAATATATGGTAGATTATGAAACCATTACTAAGGTGGAAGAACTTAAACTATCAATTTAAAACATGACAGAAAAAAATTTATTTTCAATTGGTTATTGATTTTAATGATGAATTAATAAGACAATTGTAATTTAAAATAATATGGGTATCATAAATTGTAAGATAAGTATTAATATTATTTTTTTTATATGACAAATTAATATAAATTTATTATATATGATATTAAGAGTGTGTAAAATAAATGATTGGATGAGAGGTAAGAGTCATTCGTCGCAATATTGTTTTGTTAAGGCATGTTTCAGGTTATGATCATGTGGTCAGTATATGTAGTATATAATAAGACATTTAGATATTATTTTCTAAATAATTTTTTTATTATATTTATTTTTTCATTTTCAATTATCAATATTCAATGGGTTTGTGTTTCAATTGTTACCATTACGGAAAGTGTTTATTCTACAGTCTCATATATTTTTTGGAGATTGCATATTCTAAACTTATATTGTAGAAAATTATGTGATAATTATCCTTTATACCAAAAATATTTTATTATCCTCCAGTTATTACTTGATTTTTTTTTCATTATTTCCATTTTCCTTTTTTAGTACAAAAAATGATCGGGAAAATGTATATATGGTAAGAAAACCTTATTTTTTTACTTTGATCCATGAACACTTCCTTCTATTTCAATGTTCATCAATTGTTTTTAATATATATTAATTTATATAATTAAATTTTTATTTAAATTCAAAATCAATCATATTTCAAAATATCAATATTTAAAAAAAAATATTTTCACTGTTTTTTAGTAGATTATTTATTATTATTTATAAAAACTGGGATAAGATTTTTTGTATGACAGTATAATGAATAAATTGATTTGTAAATTATAAATTTCTTTATTTTCTCAGATTTATTGATTTAAATGATTCCATGGATATTTTCCATGAATTTATTTTTTATAATATTATATAATTTTTTTTAAAATATACGACAAACATGGTTATTTTTCTTTTCTTTCAAAGAAATGTTTTGTTTCATTTTTAATGTTTTTTATCAATGTTAAGATTATTTAAGGTTCCTATGATCCAGATGAGATATTTACTTATGATACCATGAAATACCTTTATTTGTATCATTTATATTGTGTCTTTAGAATGATTCAATGGAACAAGTTTCTTCTACACGAGTCAATAAAAATATGTTGTAATCTTTATGAAACAGTTTCTATTCTATTGGATATTATACAATGAAATGATAAAAAACATACGAACCTAGTTTCATTTCCAAGATTTATGATATTATAAAAGCATGAATATTTTCTTTGATCATGTGGAAAACATATATACCATTGTAATTACGTGACTAGAGGGCCCATAATTATTTTTCCTCTAATTAATTGGATAAATATTGATATCTCATGAGATAATATAGAATGTAATGGGGAGTTAAATTTTTTCATTAAGGGATTATGTCCATTGTGAAATTCTATGAAGTAAAACATCACTATGGGAATGTTGTAATGAGTAGATAACTAATTACAATATGATAGTCATGACAGTGATCCTTGACTAAGGAAATGATCTTCTAGTATTTTGTGTATAAAAAAATTATCTATTATGATTATGATATGTTATCATAGATCGAGATTTATGATAGATTATTCCAAACTATAATAACCTATGTATTTTGTTTTGAAAATGTATTATGACACGATGCATGATTAATTATATTTTTTGAAAGGGTATTACATTCATATGTTATCTTTTTATTATCATAACCCTATAGTTATATAATAAAAAAATATCTTAATTCAAAAGAATATTCTATGTTAAATCATACTGAATATTAGAGATCAGCCTTTCTTACATTTTCATTCCCCATTTTATAATGAATAGTTTATGTATGGTATCTCTAAGAATTATACTATATGAGAATAAATTTATGAAGGATATTGGAAATATTCCATGAAATAATAATATTATGTTTCAATTCTTTAAAGGCACAAAATAATTATCGTTGTAGGGAATATATTGTTCTGATATATATAAAATATTCATATAAAATGATTTAATATTAATATATGTAACGTTTGTATCAACTTATCCTCATACAGAAATTTGCAACATTGTGGTTATGTTTATAGTTATTTTTTAAAGAAGAATAATATAATTTATATTTTTATTATGAAGACCCCATATCAAAATATTTCAAGTCCATAAATATATTTTAATGATTGACTAAATTTGCATATATAAATTCAAATTTAAACCCATTTACTTGTTATTATCCATTTAAAATAGTAATAAAAACCAACATAGAGTTAGAAATATTTAATGAGTGACATCATTCTTGGAGCAGACGATGAATGAGTTACATATTACATATGAATATGTGAGATAATAACAAAGATTTTTCAATGGTATATCCTTGAGGTAGGAAACATTAATGATTATTTTCATCATGAATTTTTTAAAAATTTAAAATCCATTTACCTTTATTCAATATATAGTTGTTATATTATATATTATTTGGATATATTCTTTACATAATATATATGTTATTGATAGTGTATTGTTATGTTATTTTTTGGTGTTTCAAATCAATTGGTTGTTATTATAAAAAAATAAATCTCATGTATGTTATGAAATCATGGTGATAATATCTAGGCATTGTATAATTGGAGGTGTTCATATGGTGGATTAATAGGCATATATTCACTATACATGGGGTCAAAATTGGTAATTTCATGTCAGAAGTGGTATGGTTTATTGATTCAGTTGCTCCAATTATGACAATTTGATGTCGGAAAATATTATTTCATTGGTTATATTTATATGGCTAATTCATGATATGATAATTATATATATGATAATATTTGTTCCATTATAAAGATAATAGACTAAGAATATGCTAAAACTATCACAAATATTTTATATGAAACACATAACTTATTCAAAAATCAAATCCTCTCCCTCTTATTTGATAGAATAAATGTTCAAATTTCATAAATAAAAATCAATTGAATAGAAATTAACAAAAATATATCACTCTAATAATGAAAAAAATCCCTGGTTTAAATTTTATGAAAACTATATTATATATTTGAATTTTTCTTTTGGTAATTAAATAAAAACTATTTAATATTAATGATTATTAAATCCTACTATATACTATTATAAACCTCTCTAGTAGATGAATATAATGCCTTTTTTCACACCTCGATAATATTCATAGTTTAAGTGTAAATATAAATATATAATTTCAAGAATTATAAATTTTATCTTTATTTTTAATATATTAATATTTTAATTAAGTGAAAATTAAGAAAAATTAATACACATGACATTAATATATATAAGAACATGATGATTAGAGACATCAAAATCTATAAACCCTAGGATTTTATCATTAATTATAGGATGATGGTGATTTGTAAGATATATCAAAGATATCTCATCTTATGATTAAATGACAATAAACGGTTTGAATATCTATTTATATCAAAATATGTGGCTTCTAAAAGGGAACCATATTTTTATTTGATGAATTAGATAAGACTATATTGAGTGGGGTACATCACCCACCCTAATCGATGAGGGAGTTAAGCGTGAGTCATCTGATTGATTTAATTAGTTGAAATTATGTTATGTTATATTTCATATCGAAATGGAAAAATATGAGACATTGATGAAATCTGGTAATATGCTAATGAGAGTAGAGATTATTTGGGATGAATACCATTAATTGAGATCACTTGATTTTGTTGATGATATGATCATATAGAAATTTGATAGTCCACATGCGATGTATTGAATGACACATGTATGATTCACAATGGAGTGTCAAATCAAACCAATGTATAATTGAAAATATGTACATGTTTGAGGGGACATGTGAGTTTTGTTTAGGATATAAGAATTAAATAAAAATCAACTCTTTTAAATGATAGAACCCAATATAGATTATTTTAGTGCTTTTTGGATATAAATTTTGGAAAATTAGTTTCTAAAATGGGGTTGAGTTTTCATGTTAAATAATTGATCAATAATATTAGAGAATGGTGTTTATTATTGAATAATAAGATAATGAGAATAATAAAGACATAAATTTATACTCTTATAATTCCTATTTATTGTGCCGACCTTATATTAATCAATACAAAGTAAAATCTTCATGTATACTGATCATGGACTACATAAAATTCAAAGATAAAAGTTGTGGTTCAACTTCAAAATAAACTAATTGAAATAATCTATGTTAATATAAATTTAATTTACAAAACTAATGAACAATACTTCTTAATATTCCTCCTATGATGACGAGTTTTCCAAATTACCTATTAGGTAAGATATGAAATTATACTTATGAAATCTTTTTAGAGATAATAATGAGATGACAAGTTTTATGTATTTTTAATTAATGGGGTATGATACTATAAATTTGGTTATCTAAATTATAAATTCATTGATGTGTTTATATATATTTATTTAACCTTTTCTTTTATAGTTGGCCACCACCACCATTAAGAATAATTCACGAAAAAATATGAATATTTTTAAAGACACATGATGGGTTTCATGTATATATACCATGTCATGAAATCCTTCTACCAGCTTAATTATTGTTGGAGAATAGGTCCTCTATGTTTGGAATTATTATTGGGTACTCCCCTAATAGGCTATCATCAATGAGATAGAGATCATCCTTAAACGTCATGGGTCTTGGATACGCCTTTTGTTTACATTATCATCACACGAGGCTTGGTTATTCATTTAGAATGGATTGTTTAAATAATCATATATGATAAGGGGGTGATATAATTGTAATTAAAAATGGATAAATTAATTATATGATTTAAAAATACCACTACCTCACATATATTTTTTTATTTTTATTATGTTTATCATGATAGATAAATTATACAAGCCCACATTACATTAGTAGAGAACAACCAAACCTATAATGATAGAGAGTGGACTTAAGGGAGTCTTTCATTATTCTATTACATATCATATCTTTATATGTATATATTTTATATTCAAAATATTGAATAAATTTACAATGATATTTGATGTAATTCAAATCGATTTGGGTATAGTAAAAGTGGATAAAAAATTAAAATAAGAAGATTTAAATATTAAAAGATGTTTCTTTTTATATTTTTTATTAAATTTAATGCATTATGTATGAGATGAGAAAATGAATCATATATGATTATATATCACATGAGTTGTTTGAATATAAAATAAGAAAAGTATTGGAGTATAAGATATTGATATGTGTTGACGAGATGAGGAGTATGAATAATACCCGAGAAAAAAGATGCCTCTAAATTATTAGTTAGCATAACGTACAATCAACAAAAAGAATATTTACAATATGTTAAAAATATTATGTAAGTTTCTAAAACAGTGGTAGTGAACATGATTTTAATTATTTTGAATTATTTTGAAGTATTATGTAATGAATGAATTATGTATAGGTTTTATAGTATTCTATTGGAAAGCATTGAATAACATTTTTCACAAAAATCAAATTTTTTAAAAATTATGTTTTACCTGTTAAAATCATTTTTTCATTAAACTATAGGAAAATTTAATTTAAAAATAATTTTATTAATAGTATTTAAATTAATTATGAATTAATTTAATGGATTTGGAAGTCTAAATTTACTCTCTGTAGAGTTAAAAATCATTTATCATGGTCTCTAAAACAAATTTTGGAAATCCAAAAAAAATTAGTGTGACCACAAAAAATATTTAACACCAATTAGGATATTCCATTCAAAATAAAAAAACATCTTTTTTTATTTATTATGCCAGGATAGAAATAATATCTATTGAAATAGTATTATAAAACAAATATTAACAATGAAAATAATATATATAAAATATGGATTTAAAAGAAATTCCTCATGAGAATATATCATTTTTTTAGAGAACTTATATCAGTAAATATTTATAGTGAAATTTTTAATACACTATTTGTTATGTGATTTTATTTTTTTAAATAATTTTAGTGGAAATTGAAGTTTTTATATGAGTTACACTATATATAGAACATTATTCATCAATGTTTTAGCTGAATATCACATATGAGTACACAATATTTTTAAATGATTGATCAATAAAAGTATTCAAAATTTATTTGTATAATATTTAAATTTTCTTGTATAGAATGTTTATAATGATTATATATATAGAGAAAAGTTGCATCAAAAATTAAAATTTTAAATAATGTTATATAAAATTTTAAAAATAAATAACTAGTAATCTATTTTTTGAGTTTGTGATTGATAATTTGATTGTTTAAAATGTATAAAAATGTCATAAAATATGTTTAATTAGTTTTATATAGAAATTTTATATGGAATTATTTAATTTTTATATACTAAAACATGAAAAATGTTAACAAAATATCTGAGACAATATACTAATTAACGTGAAAAATTTAATGTTTCAGTGTCCCAATATTATTTAAAGCATTTAATAAATAAAATTATATGATTTTGAAATATTCTATATAACATAAGTTATATTTAAGTTTCTAAATATATTACATGTTTTTGATCATTAAAAAATTGAGTAAAATAGATCATTTTAATAGATTATTTTTTATATAATATTTTTAATATATTATATTGGCATGAGTTTTATGATTTTTTGATAAAAAAATATTCTTATCTTTTATAATTTAGTTAGACATTATTCAATAAATAACTCATAATCAATTGAAGGAAGGCATTATGGGTGATATTTTTGGGATTGGATTAAAATTAAAAGTAATGATTTATTATAATTCATAATCGATATATAATTTTTTTTGATAAGTGAGAGATTAGATTAAATTGGTTGATATTTTTATGAATTTAGTTTTTTAAAATATATAATAAGTATTGGGATAAATTATCAAAAAAATTGTTTTTATATTATAATAATGTATTAAACTAAAAAACTAAATATTAAAATAATTTTAATTAAAATGTAAAATTTAATTATTTACCAATATTTTTCCTATTTTTTTTAAAAAATGGGATAAAATATTGAAAGGGAAAATTTTAAGGGGTGAATTTGAATATATAATAAATAATTGAGAAAAATATGATATAGTTTTTAGTAGATGGATTAGAGAATGAAATAAGTAACATAATGGTGAATAATAGTTTAACGATCAAGTGGAGAACATAGAATTTAATATTATAGAAAATCTAATAATCAAAGAACAAGGAAGAATAGAAAGAAGAAGGAAACCAATTATGTAAATTATTCATAGGGTTGAAATTTTTCTTTTATGAGAATTATTATGTTTTTATTTTTTATGAATGGTAATAAAAAGTGAATGTTGATAATTATAATGGATTTTTTCCAATGAAACATTAATTTTTTATATGATGATAATAATTTTTTTTTAAAATTTCCATTTTAAATACAATAAGATGTTTTTTCATATACAGTACACATTGAACAATTGATAGAAGGGTATGTGGAAATAATGTGAACATATGGGATGATTACATTATAATGATATAATTTATGATTCCTTACATATTTTAATGTTACCTATGCACTTTTAGTTGATCTATGTAATAAATATAACTATTCAAAAAAGTAATATAACTCACACATTGTGAATGAATAGTAACATAATTAATTTTTCTCACTATGATTTATCTTAATTCATAAGGGTGTGTTTGAGTGAAAAAATAATGATATAAAAATTTTCCTCAATCAGTGGATAGAGTTGGGTTTATTTAAAAACCAATTTAAATATAAAAATATATATAATATAAATTAACTATTAAATAATATATAGTCTCCCTATTATCTTTATTACTCTTTTTAATTAGGGAATAATAAGTGTAAATTACATACCTACATCATCCAATTATGGAAACAATAAGGAAAAACATAATTTATGGGATAAAATGATCATTAATATGGTTCTGGAAACAAGTAATTCTTATTACAATATTCATTAACAAACTCTAAATTGGGTTTGATTAAGCTAACATAGTAAATGAATATTAATGGTTGAATTCCACGTTAATAAATCACATATATCCTTTTATACATTATGTTCTCAATAATTTTAAATAAATAGATAGATTTTAATTTTTTAAATATATATAAGGAATTAATCCATAATTATTTTTATAGAATAAGTATAAATATTTGTTTATATAGGTTCACTAATTACACTTCAATTTCATTGAGTTTTATAAAACACTTTTATTTTTAATTCGAATTTTTTTCTCATATGTCATGAATTGACAAAAAAAAAACGTATTTGTATTTTTATACCATATTTAGTATTCACATAAATAATGAATGTATAATTATTATTCTCTTCTTATATGTTTATATAATTTTTACATGAGAGTTTTTCCACCATTTACATAATTTAAAAAACCATCACATATTTCGGTGTTATAACAAATATGATGGAGCCTTAATTATTTATGATTTTTCATATTTTATATAAAATGAAGAAAATGTATAATACATGAATTATATAATAATTTTATTTCGAATGTATTTATTATTTTATAGGTTTATATTTGACTCAACTATAGGTTTTTTTAATTCATATGGAAAAGATAACGAAAAATCATTGTAACTATCTTTTGTATATTATTTGAGTGTAATACATAATGAAATTAATTATTTTTTTGATTGGTATTAAAAAATAAGGACTATTAATGGCATGTAATATTATTTATTTTTTAGTATAAAAAAAATATTCATAAAAATAATAAAAATCATAAGTTTGTAAATATATATGTTATCAAAGTTTTGTGAGGAGAATAATATATTTTATGGGAATAATTTTATGGTTACTCTTAACCCTATAAGATTCCAATAATATTCAAATTTTTAATTGATTTTTTAATTAATTATTAATTTTAAAGTGTAATGTTTCATATTGAAAAATATAAAACAATGATCCCTTTGAAATCAATTATAAAAAAATAAATTTTAATTATTCTATAAACAACATATAATAGTAATAACATAAAATAATTTTTGATATATATTATTTATGGAATGTTTTTTTGGTAGTTTTTTCTGAATTCACCACTTCATTTAATTAAGGTAAAATAATAATTTTTAAATTTTATATTATTAAATATTATCATTATATTTTAGATACATTATTCTCTATGGAATATAAAATTAACAAACTATATTTATATGAAAATATTATTTTAGATATATACATGTTACATTTTATTCATGGAGCTCAAATACTAATTGAAATATTTATAATGATGTGTGTTAAACTCAACCATGATGGCTTATAAAATCTAATTTTCATTCTCAAAAACCCATATTAAAGAAAAAAATACATAAAAAATATTCAACTTTCATTATTCATAACATATAAATTATATTATATTATCTAGACTTAGGTAATATAAAAAATATAATACAAAAAGTTTAACTTATATTACACACTAACCCTGAATGAGTAGGTTTAAAAAATCATTTTTATGGTGGTGATAATCTCAACAGTAGAACCAATGATTATAAAAAAAATTAAAGGAAATAACATGTTATTACATTGGATTATGGAAAAGTATACAACACTCTCACTAGAACAAAAAAAATACAATGATTAGTTTATATAAAATAAAAAACAATGAAATTTTTTATATACAGTAAAAATTCATAAAATTAAAATCTTATTTATGAAATTAAATAAAATAAATTCATAAATAAGTTATCTATTAATGTTACAAAAAAATATGGAATCCTAAGATGTTAATCCTGAAAAAAAAATATAAATGTTAAAGCACCACTCTTATTATAAAATTGAAATTCATATCCACCACATATACACATACACCCATATTGATATAGATGTATTAGGGATTCATAAACATTCCATTTTTTGCATGGGTTTTTTATTTTCTATAATCCTATCCTCTATAAAGTTACTAGTTGTTAATGATGGAATCTAAAGATATAATGTTTTTTCATGATGGTAGTCAGGATCATTTATGGACATAAAAATTTATTTTTCTTAAAATCTATATAAAGGGGATAAAGGGTCTAAAGGGGATAATGTAATTTTATTGTTTTCCCCACCCATAATGTTATTCATAGAATAAGAAATGGTTTAATATTAGTTTATTTTATTTATTTTCAAATTTCCAAGTACATTCATGTAACACCCTACACTTTTATGAAATATTTTTTTTTCAAAAAAAATTAATTTCACTGATAGATTATGTTATATGTAAAAAATATTTTTAATGAACCAAAATACACTATTAATACAAATATTTAAACATGACCATTAAAACCCAGTAGTTAAACATTGAAGCATGAAAAGAAAATAACCCAATTTTAAATTAATTACAAAGGCATTATATAATGAAAATATATTAAAGGATAAAAACATAATTTTTAGTAAAGTATTTATATGCTTCAAAAATATATTTTTTCTAGAAAATAAAATTTAAATTATTTTTAAAAAAATGAGAAAGTTAGTTATATTTTTAAATTTTAGAAAACTTATTTTGAAAAATGAAATTCATTTTTTAAGTCAAAATGTAAAAATCATCTTATAGTGATTTTTTTTGATTTATCTGAACTACCCAAATCCATTCCATAAATCCATTACCACATACTAGAGGCCTTTTTAAGATTAAGAAACACTCATATGAAGTATTTTGGTGCAAACCTAAATAGGTTTTCTAAAGAATAGGTATTGTTCTTAACTGAGTGTTTTTGTTATATTTTTTCTTCAAACTACTTCAAATATTATTAAAACATAATGATATAATATCATCATTATCTACCATTTATATATATGTTATTATGTTAACATAATAACCAACATCTATCTTTCTTCCACCAAATGGGATGAAAAATAACCAATCATGTATATGGAGGACTACGACCTCAAAAACTGATGTAATTCATCTTCTATCACCACCTCTCAAGGATTAATTTTGTAACGACCCAATCTTTTTGAGTAGTATATTAACTTACTCTTATTTATTTAATAAGATGTTAATGGTTAATGCAGAAAGAGGAGTCGATGGCTTCATCCAGTAGACTCAACCCTTACGAAGCCCACTTATCAGAGCTTGGGAAGGAGGTAGCATCTGTGGGCTTCGCTTTGGACCAAGCCCAATCCGAGCTCCAGCGTGTCAAGCTTGAACGAAAACGCTTTCAGGAGAAGTTCAAGTTAGTGGAGATTGCTACTAGGGCAATGTTATCTGAGACTCCCTCAGATTCTATCACCATAGCACACCTTACACTTAGGTCTTATGCCAGTGTTATAAGGGGCTATGTGATGAGACCCTAGTTTCCTTGTGTAATCCTTTCGGATGAATAAATTGAGATTTCTTCCTTTAGTGATGTTTGTGAAATTTCAAATGTCTAGATAATTTTAGAATGTATTTTATTGATGAATTTTGAAAAAGGGATATTTTGAAATATTTATGTAAACCCTAAATAACTAATGATGTGTAATGATTTTCAAAAAATGGTCTTCTACAAAAGTGTTCATTAAGGAATTTGGAGTCTAATAAGATCAAATTAATTTTTGATGAATAGTAAATTATGAATAGTGATTTTACGCTTAGGATTAGTAATGTGACCAAATGGATTAGTAATTTTCACTTAAAGAAAGTTTTAATATAATTTAGACACCTTGGTTAAGTAATGTGATTCAATAAAATGGGTAAATAACGGTTTCATAAATTATTAATCAAGTATTAGTTTTTTCGGATGAATAGTGTTTTTTAATTAAAAATTTAATTAAAAATAATTAGAAAATTATTTTTATAAAAATGACTTTATTTTTGAACTCAGAGCATCGATATTATGTTAAGGTAATTTTTGGGGATTTTTCTGGAAAAAATGAATTTTCGATGAATAGTGTTTTTATTTAAAAATTAAATTAAAAATATTTAGAAAAATATTTTTATAAAATGGATTTCATTTTTGAAATCAGAGCATTGATATTTGGTTAAGGTGAAATTTTGGGATTATTCTGAGAAAGTTGAATTTTCAGTGAATAGTAAAAATACCGTTTTAGGGTTTCGGTATGTTTAATGACATCATAATGATGTCATGATGATGTCATGAGATCTTTTGAGGGTTGGCCGGCCAAGGGTGATGAATTATTGTTTTGGGGGCCCCATGTGGCCTAACTCCATGATAAATGCCAAGGGAGAGCCCATGGGTTTGAGAAAAGCACATGTGAGGTGTCCTTTGGCCATTAATGCTTTGTCCCCTCACTTTCCCTATAAATACCCACCCTTTCCTCCCTTAGTTTTCACTCCCAACTCTCCCCCAACGAAGTTCTGGTCTTCTTACCTTCCAAGGAGTCCTCCCAAGGTGCCCCCAAGCCCTCAAGGTCCAATCCTTTGAGTTTCAAGAGTCACATTTTAAGGTAAGGGATCCGACCCCTCTCTTTCTTTTCATGAAATCTCTTTTATGTCATTCCTATTATGCTCCATGTTTTTATGTGAGAGTATGTTCTTTTATGTTCCTCTTACTGCCCTTTCATGTTTATATGATGAGAGATCCCCTCTTACTCTCATCATTTCGTTTTATGAAAGTTTAAGTGACGCCGTTAGGCTGCCGAATTTTTAAGGGATTCTTTCACCCTTCTCATTTTTCAAGTTCGATTTTCATGTCAAGTCTTTCAAGTTCCTTTTTATTATGTTGGGGTATGATCTCTATATCATTCATACTGATCTCTTATGATCATATGATGAGGGACCCTTTTTGATCTTGTCAAATCATTTTCTTTTGAAGTTAAGTGACGCCGTAAGGCTGCCGAATTTTCATAAGAGAAATCTAATCTTTTTCCTTCCATGTTTTTCATTTCAAATGGTATGTCCCTAAAATTTCGTTACCATGTCCATATGTCCTTCTTATTCTTTCACCCTACTGTTTTATGGATCATTTATGAGTGGGTGACCCATGTCCCCTCTCATTTCAACGTTTTCTAAAACCCCGAAACTTAGCCGTTATGCTGCAGAATTTTCCCCTCAAAATGCCTCTCTCTTTTCTCAAAAATTATTTTATGTTATAAAGTGAATACTCAAAGCTCTTATTTCTACAAGGGTATTCACATATATATCAAAATGTTCCATTTTAAATTCTGGGATTTACATACATGAGACCCGCTTTCCCTTTCCGTGGGTTTAAAGTGACGTAAAGATCATGTCTTTAAAGCAGTTTTTAAAACGTTATGATTATGAAATGAAACCCATTTATTTTATGCTATGTGGGTTATTTATGAAATGTTTGATGATGATATATGTGGCTCACATGATAATAAAGGCAAATTTAAGGGTGCGCCCTGATAGCGCTCCAATGCATTGGGTAATGATGTAACCACTAGAGATTACAATTTTCACGATACCATGGTGAATAACCTTGGTAATTTTCAAATGACACCTTGGGGATGGACCTTGGTGATATGTTCATGATTGTCTATGTTAAATGATGTAGCCACATCTTCAAGTTATGAAAAATGTTATTTTTATTATGAAATGCCTCATGATTTCTTTCTCATGCCTTAAAGTTCTTTTCATGTCCTTATTGAAGTATCTCAAGTTCACATGTGAAATGTTCCTCTTGTTTCCCTTACTGGGCCTTCTGCTCACCCTTTCTTTTGATGTATGTCCCCAGGTTATGAGATGCATAATGAACATAGGATGAACTAAAGGAGAAGCCTTTCAAGTGTTTAAGAAGAATGTTTTTATGTTTTTTTATGTATTATGATCCTTGTTTCCAAGACACTAAACCTTAACGATCCTCAGTTTTGTGTAATGTAATGAAAGTTTATGTTATAAAATGGCGGGATGTTATAGTTGGTATCAAAGGATGGTTAAGTTATTTGTGGAAATTAGGATATAAAAACTTTAGGAAGAACCCTATAGAAAAGTTTATATATAGGAAAACTTCCTGGTATTTTGGTAAGTATTAAGTAAGTGGTCTATCAAACAAATACATCCCTGTCTGGATACGAGCAGGTAGAGGCGGCTCTGGCACAGATGTACATAGGGGTAAAACCCGAAAACACCGCTTTGAGCTAGACTCGAACGAGAACTGGTGCACGATAACGGGCCTTGCTGCACTCTTGGTTACGACACTCCCAGGGGATATGTTTGGTTAATCACATGCTTTTTATGAATCATTATGAAGGAATTATAGAGAACTATAATTGTCTAAGCACGAAGTCTTAGTTAAAAGATTCATAAATGAAATAAGTTTCTCACTAAGGTTTTATTATTTTAGAAAATGGCGGGCAATAGGAGAAACCGTGCCGATGGTGACCGCAATGCACCATGTGCTGACGGCCCTCCGATGGAAGCCGGAATGGAAACATTCATGCGGATGATGAACCAACTGACTCAAGTTATGAGTAATAACTTGAATCAAGCTGAGAGGCCGACCTCACCACGAAGGGAACAACTTTCTGTTGAGTCCTTCATGCGTCAACGACCGCCAACATTCAGTGGATCTACTGACCCATTGGTTGCGGAACAATGGATAAGCTCCATTGAAAAGATCTTTTCTGTACTTCATTGTTCGGAACAAGAAAAAGTCACCCTTGCTGTTTACCGCCTAGAGGGAGAAGCTGATCAGTGGTGGTCACTGATCAAAAACACGAAGCCACGAGGAGAGATGGAAGCTATGGAGTGGGAAGAATTTCGGGGAATTTTCTTTAACAAGTATTTCCCTCGTTCCATGAGAACGAAAATGGAGAAAGAGTTTCTCGAGCTGAAGCAGAAGGAGAACGAATCTGTCGGAAGCTATGAGATGAACTTCACAAGGCTTTCCCGTTATACCTCAAGCTTTGTCATGGACCCTAATGGGAAGGTTGATAGATTCTTTGGTGGACTAAGACCTCATCTGCGGAAGAATCTAGCCAACAGGGACTATGATAGCTATGAAGAAATAGTTCGAAGTGCCATGAAAGTTGAACTAGAGTTTGGGGAGACACAGTGGTCTCACAAATCTAATGAGAAGAAGAGAACTCTAGAACCGAGCCTGGGAAGAATTTTTGATCAGGAAAGAGGTGGAAAGCATATGCAACATGCCACATGCAATAAATGTGGGAAGAAGCATCCGGGGAACTGCTTGATCGGAAGTGGCAAGTGCTATAGGTGTGGAAAAGAAGGCCATATTTCTCGGAATTGTCGTGGTGATGTGAAGCCTCAACTTCCCAACACTAACGACAGAGGAAAGATGGTTCTGGCCCTACCCGAAGTCACATGCTTCAAGTGTGGACAGCTTGGGCACTTTGCTAATCAATGTCCAAATCCGAGGGCGGTGGAGGGGAATCACCATCAACCTCAGCAGAGGCCAAGGGAGCAAGGTCGTGCTTTTGCTATCACAACAACTGAAGTTGAAGTTCCGAACGATGTGGTAGCAGGTACTCTTGTTGTCCTCTCAAAACTAGCAAGTGCTTTATTTGATTCTGGTTCTACGCATTCCTTTATTTCTTCCAAGTTTGCAAAGAATATAGAATCAATCCCCGAATTGCTTGAGGTAGAGTTGTCAGTCAAGACTCCAAGTGGGATTATCCATGCATCAACAGTGTTTAGAGACTCTAGTGTTTACTTTGGTGAGCACAATCTTATCGCAAATCTAGTAGTCATTCCCATGATAGAATTTGACATTATACTAGGGATGGACTGGCTCTCAAAGTATAATGCTAAGATCAAATGAAGAAGTAAGGAAATCTCAGTAGTCTTGAATGAACGACCTACAGTTATCTTCCGAGGAGAGATATCCCGAACTGATCCCTATCTAGAAGCACCTCCTATAGATTTCTTTATGGAGTTAATCGTTGATGAGGAAGAAGGGAAAGGGAGCATACAAATTGAAGATGTTCCGATTGTTCAAGAATACATGGATGTATTTTCTGAGGAGTTACCTGGACCTCCCCCAGAAAGAGAGGTAGAGTTCTCCATTGAACTCGTACCTGGGTCTCAACCGATATCAAAGACTCCGTATAGAATGGCAAATGTGGAGCTAGAGGAGCTAAAGAAACAACTCCAAGACTTGTTGGAGAAGGGGTTTATCCGACCGAGTGTGTCTCCTTGGGGAGCACCAGTTCTCTTTGTGAAGAAGAAGGATGGATCAATGGGGCTATGCATTGATTATAGAGAACTGAACGGGATCACAGTGAAGAACAGATACCCTCTTCCAAGAATTGATGATTTATTTGACCAACTTCGTGGGGCTCAATTCTTCTCTAAGATTGAACTTCGATCTGGTTATCATCAACTGAGGGTGAAGAAGGAAGATATTCCAAAGACTGCCTTCCGATCAAGATATGGGCATTATGAGTTTACTGTTATGCCCTTCGGCTTGACTAATGCTCCTGCTATTTTCATGGATTTGATGAATAGAGTCTTTAAGGACTACCTTGATAACTTTGTGGTAGTTTTTATTGATGATATTTTGATATATTCAAAAAGTCGGGAGGAGCATGAAGATCATCTGAGGGTTATTTTGAAAACTCTACGGAAGGAGAGGCTCTTTGGGAAGTTCAGCAAGTGTGAGTTTTGGTTACAACAAGTGTCTTTCTTGGGGCACATCGTAACAAATGAAGGAATCTCGGTTGACCCTGCAAAGACAATGGTTGTGGAGGAGTGGCCTCAACCCACAACAGTAACTGAGATTCGTAGTTTCCTTGGTTTAGCGGGATATTATAGGAGGTTTGTGAAAAACTTTTCACGGCTTTCTAATCCACTAACTAAGTTGACTCGAAAAGGGGTTAAGTTCATCTGGACAAAGGAATGCGAGGAAAGTTTCCAAGAGCTGAAGAAGAGATTGGTTACTGCACCTGTGTTAACACTACCCTCTATCGGAGAAGGATTCGTTATTTTTAGCGATGCATCTCTGAAAGGTCTTGGGTGCGTCCTCATGCAAAATGACAAAGTAATTGCTTATGCATCTCGACAGTTGAAGATTCATGAGCAGAATTATCCTACGCATGATCTAGAGCTGGCGGCAGTTGTTTTTGCTCTAAAGATATGGAGGCACTATCTTTATGGGGAGAAATGTGATATATACACTGACCACAAAAGTCTAAAGTATATTTTCACACAGAAAGAATTGAACATGAGACAAAGGAGATGGTTGGAGCTTATTAAATACTATGATTGTTCAATTCATTATCACCCTGGAAGAGCAAACAAAGTCGCGGATGCGTTAAGCAGGAAAGATCCTGTTGTTCTGGCAACAATGAGGATCCTGGGAGATCCCTTGATTAAA
This sequence comes from Viscum album, assembly GCA_963277665.1. NCBI lineage: Eukaryota > Viridiplantae > Streptophyta > Magnoliopsida > Santalales > Viscaceae > Viscum > Viscum album. The sequence continues at coordinate 874,176,774 of OY728153.1, read as the reverse complement.
GATCTAGTAAAACTGGACATGGGAATTATAAGGAAAGGGACATCATCAACCCTATCCCAAATGATTTCTCAACCTTCATTACTAGAGAAGATCAAGAAGGCTAAAAAAGAAGATCCTTTGCTGCAGGAGAAGTTCGAGGCTGTAAAGGATGGGAAGTTCCCTGATTTCAATATTGATCAAGAAGGTGTATTGAAATTTCGTACAAGACTATGTGTTCCATCTATTCCGGAGATAAAGAAAGAACTGATGGATGAAGCTCATAGCTCTACTTTCTCTATACATCCGGGAAGCACTAAGATGTATAGAGACCTTCGTGATCATTATTGGTGGGATAACATGAAGAGGGAGATTGCCGATTACACTACAAGGTGCCTGGTGTGTCAGCAAGTAAAGGCAGAAAGACAACTTCCTAAGGGGGTATTACAACCGCTACCCATACCAGTATGGAAGTGGGATAATATCACCATGGACTTTGTAACTGGTCTCCCAAAAACATCCAAAGGAAACAATGCGATATGGGTTATTGTGGACCGTCTCACCAAGACAGCCCATTTTATCTCTATTCGGGAAGATTTCTCTCTAGATCAGCTTGCCAAGATATACGTGAAGGAAGTGGTAAGGCTGCATGGGGTACCACTATCCATCGTATCTGATCGTAACCCAAGATTCACATCAAAATTCTGGAGAAGTCTTCAGCATGCTCTGAATACTGAATTGAATTTTAGTACGACCTATCATCCTCAAACTGATGGCCAATCTGAAAGGACTATTCAGACACTCGAAGACATGTTGAGATTATGCTCAATGGAATTTAAGGGTGGATGGGATCAACACCTCCCATTAGTGGAGTTCTCCTATAACAACAGCTTCCATGCGAGTATTCAGATGGCACCCTATGAAGCTCTGTATGGAAAGCGGTGTAGAACTCCTACTTGTTGGGATGAAACTGGTGAGAGGAAGCTTCTTGGGCCTGATCTCGTGCAAGAGATGACAGAACAGGTTCATGCCATCCAACAACACATAAAGGCTGCTCAGAGTCGGCAGAAGAGCTATGCTGACAATCGTCGAAGGGACTTGGAGTTTGGTGTTGGTGACAAAGTCTTCCTTCGAATTTCTCCATGGAAGAGAGTCATGCGGTTTGGGAAGAAAGGGAAGCTCAGCCCTAGGTACATTGGCCCCTATGAAATCCTTGATCGCATAGGAGCAGTGGCCTATCGTCTAGCACTTCCACCGAACCTAGCTCAAGTTCATGATGTCTTCCATGTATCTCTCTTGAGGAAGTACATACCCGACCCTTCGCATGTACTGAACCCAGAGGTGGTACAACTTGAACATGACCTCTCTTATGAGGAGCAGCCAGTGGAGATCTTGGACCGTAGAGACAAGGTCCTACGAAACAAGACTACCCACCTTGTGAAAGTGTTGTGGAGGAATCATAAATATGAATAAGCGACTTGGGAGCCTGAGGAAACGATGAAGCAAAAGTACCCTCACCTTTTCAACTAGGCCTCAAGTATAAATTTCGGGGACGAAATTTCTTAAGGGGGGAAGAATGTAACGACCCAATCTTTTTGAGTAGTATATTAACTTACTCTTATTTATTTAATAAGATGTTAATGGTTAATGCAGAAAGAGGAGTCGATGGCTTCATCCAGTAGACTCAACCCTTACGAAGCCCACTTATCAGAGCTTGGGAAGGAGGTAGCATCTGTGGGCTTCGCTTTGGACCAAGCCCAATCCGAGCTCCAGCGTGTCAAGCTTGAACGAAAACGCTTGCAGGAGAAGTTCAAGTTAGTGGAGATTGCTACTAGGGCAATGTTATCTGAGACTCCCTCAGATTCTATCACCATAGCACACCTTACACTTAGGTCTTATGCCAGTGTTATAAGGGGCTATGTGATGAGACCCTAGTTTCCTTGTGTAATCCTTTCAGATGAATAAATTGAGATTTCTTCCTTTAGTGATGTTTGTGAAATTTCAAATGTCTAGATAATTTTAGAATGTATTTTATTGATGAATTTTGAAAAAGGGATATTTTGAAATATTTATGTAAACCCTAAATAACTAATGATGTGTAATGATTTTCAAAAAATGGTCTTCTACAAAAGTGTTCATTAAGGAATTTGGAGTCTAATAAGATCAACTTAATTTTTGATGAATAGTAAATTATGAATAGTGATTTTACGCTTAGGATTAGTAATGTGACCAAATGGATTAGTAATTTTCACTTAAAGAAAGTTTTAATATAATTTAGACACCTTGGTTAAGTAATGTGATTCAATAAAATGGGTAAATAACGGTTTCATAAATTATTAATCAAGTATTAGTTTTTTCAGATGAATAGTGTTTTTTAATTAAAAATTTAATTAAAAATAATTAGAAAATTATTTTTATAAAAATGACTTTATTTTTGAACTCAGAGCATCGATATTATGTTAAGGTAATTTTTGGGGATTTTTCTGGAAAAAATGAATTTTCGATGAATAGTGTTTTTATTTAAAAATTAAATTAAAAATATTTAGAAAAATATTTTTATAAAATGGATTTCATTTTTGAAATCAGAGCATTGATATTTGGTTAAGGTGAAATTTTGGGATTATTCTGAGAAAGTTGAATTTTCAGTGAATAGTAAAAATACCGTTTTAGGGTTTCGGTATGTTTAATGACATCATAATGATGTCATGATGATGTCATGAGATCTTTTGAGGGTTGGCCGGCCAAGGGTGATGAATTATTGTTTTGGGGGCCCCATGTGGCCTAACTCCATGATAAATGCCAAGGGAGAGCCCATGGGTTTGAGAAAAGCACATGTGAGGTGTCCTTTGGCCATTAATGCTTTGTCCCCTCACTTTCCCTATAAATACCCACCCTTTCCTCCCTTAGTTTTCACTCCCAACTCTCCCCCAACGAAGTTCTGGTCTTCTTACCTTCCAAGGAGTCCTCCCAAGGTGCCCCCAAGCCCTCAAGGTCCAATCCTTTGAGTTTCAAGAGTCACATTTTAAGGTAAGGGATCTGACCCCTCTCTTTCTTTTCATGAAATCTCTTTTATGTCATTCCTATTATGCTCCATGTTTTTATGTGAGAGTATGTTCTTTTATGTTCCTCTTACTGCCCTTTCATGTTTATATGATGAGAGATCCCCTATTACTCTCATCATTTCGTTTTATGAAAGTTTAAGTGACGCCGTTAGGCTGCCGAATTTTTAAGGGATTCTTTCACCCTTCTCATTTTTCAAGTTCGATTTTCATGTCAAGTCTTTCAAGTTCCTTTTTATTATGTTGGGGTATGATCTCTATATCAATCATACTGATCTCTTATGATCATATGATGAGGGACCCTTTTTGATCTTGTCAAATCATTTTCTTTTGAAGTTAAGTGACGCCGTAAGGCTGCCGAATTTTCATAAGAGAAATCTAATCTTTTTCCTTCCATGTTTTTCATTTCAAATGGTATGTCCCTAAAATTTCGTTACCATGTCCATATGTACTTCTTATTCTTTCACCCTACTGTTTTATGGATCATTTATGAGTGGGTGACCCATGTCCCCTCTCATTTCAACGTTTTCTAAAACCCCAAAACTTAGCCGTTATGCTGCAGAATTTTCCCCTCAAAATGCCTCTCTCTTTTCTCAAAAATTATTTTATGTTATAAAGTGAATACTCAAAGCTCTTATTTCTACAAGGGTATTCACATATATATCAAAATGTTCCATTTTAAATTCTGTGATTTACATACATGAGACCCGCTTTCCCTTTCCGTGGGTTTAAAGTGACGTAAAGATCATGTCTTTAAAGCAGTTTTTAAAACGTTATGATTATGAAATGAAACCCATTTATTTTATGCTATGTGGGTTATTTATGAAATGTTTGATGATGATATATGTGGCTCACATGATAATAAAGGAAAATTTAAGGGTGCTCTCTGATAGCGCTCCAATGCATTGGGTAATGATGTAACCACTAGAGATTACAATTTTCACGATACCATGGTGAATAACCTTGGTAATTTTCAAATGACACCTTGGGGATGGACCTTGGTGATATGTTCATGATTGTCTATGTTAAATGATGTAGCCACATCTTCAAGTTATGAAAAATGTTATTTTTATTATGAAATGCCTCATGATTTCTTTCTCATGCCTTAAAGTTCTTTTCATGTCCTTATTGAAGTATCTCAAGTTCACATGTGAAATGTTCCTCTTGTTTCCCTTACTGGGCCTTCTTCTCACCCTTTCTTTTGATGTATGTCCCCAGGTTATGAGATGCATAATGAACATAGGATGAACTAAAGGAGAATCCTTTCAAGTGTTTAAGAAGAATGTTTTTATGTTTTTTTTTATGTATTATGATCCTTGTTTCCAAGACACTAAACCTTAACGATCCTCAGTTTTGTGTAATGTAATGAAAGTTTATGTTATAAAATGGCGGGATGTTATAAATTTAATGATGGATTTAATGTATTTATATAGTATTTATGATATAATTATTATTTTATAATTTTAATATAACATCTTTCTTCTTACTTTATAATTTTTTGGAAAATGATAACGGTTCTCATGCGTACACATGGTTTAATGTCTCCACGAAGCAATGTGATACAATTTTCAATTTATTTTGAAATTTATTCAAAAAAATATATATTTAATGAATATAAATGACATATATAATATGAAAATTAATATTTAAATATGAATTAATATTTACCTTTATTTTGTTCCATATATCATGAAAATGGAAAGTGAGTTCATGTGTATATATGAAATACCCTTTCTATGAATAGTGTAATTACTTTTTATATTTATAACTTTTATGAATTACTCACACACACTCTCTCTCTCTCTATATATATATATTATATCGGGATTAAAATTCCATGGATGATTGAACCGTTATCAATATTCAAGGACCAAAACCAAATAACCAAACCTTTCATGAAAAACAAAGTATTTATATAATAACCAACACATATCATACATAGATATTACATCTTTTTATATTAATATTCAATACATTACTCAAAAACATGTCTGAGGCTATAATAGATTAGTGTATTCAAATAATATGAAAACAATATTATAATTTGGTGAAATATCTTCAATGTTTACCATAAATATCTTCCCATTTAGTACTCCTCATTGGAATACCCTACATAAAACATTTCCTCATAACCTAGAAAAGAAAACATAAGGAAGGGTGTGTTTAGTTTCTCAATAAGGGTAAAGAAGAGAGACACATAAGCATAACATGAAAAAATGGTATGAGAACATTAACATACCCTACAAATTAAAGATCATAATCTTGAGTCATGGAATAAATATTATCAGTTTATAATATACGAATAATAAAGAAATTAAAGAACATGATCCATGAGATCATTACATTTTCATAAGAAATAATATTTTTGGATACACTTAATCATTTAAAAAGTATTCAAGGATCAATTACAATGCCATCAAAGTGTAATGGGTTCACTCTCCAAACCATCATATTAGATAAGGATAACACCCATGACCATCATAGTGTAAAAAGTCCCTTACTAAACCGTGTTCAATATCCATTATAGTATTATATATATAATTATATATAAATACATAAAATATTAATTGGATGGAGATATAGGTCCCACTAAAATCACAATGAAAAATATATTTACATGTGTTATAAGATCATAAAACATTCATCATATCATAACCCATGTAATGAATTGGGTTTCATAAACATTTCATCATGTCAATAATTATGGAAATGTTAATGGTTTCATAATCATTAAATCATTTTATCTTATCATAACCAGTGAAAAGAAGAGGGATTCATAATTATTTTCTCATGGTATAACCCATATAATATAAATGGGTTTCATAAAATTTTTATTATTGAATAACCCATGGAAAATAAATAGGATTCATAAAATTTTTTCATTATATACCATTTAGACAATTAATAACATTGGAATTTATGGTTCCTATCCCCAGAAAAGCCTAAGTTATATCAAAGGATGCCATCTTTCATGGAAAATGATTTTTAACGATAGATTACCTGGAACAATCCCTAGGGAAAATAAATTTTCCTTGAAAACACTTTATTTAATTTATAAAACAAATTTAAAATAATTTCCTTTTAAAATAACATTGAAAACATATAAATGATTCATTAATAATCATTTCAAACATTTATTAAAAAAATATACATTCATATTTGAAATAAAATCGAATCATTTTAATAAAAATTCTTTTTAATTTGAAATAATTTATTTAAAATCTAAATGTTCCAAAATATTATGGAAAACGTTTTAATTTTAAAATAACTTTTAAAAACTAAAAGGGAAGCTAGAAATATTTTATCAGTCTTGACATCGAGAAATATTGTTCATGCTTTGAATGTTAGAAAAAAATTATATTTTCACACTTTTGATAAAAGAAAAATGGGAATTGTTTTTGTAAATGACATGAATATTCCATTAAATTTTTTTTAAGAAGTAAAAAATTTCTAAAAAAAATTATTACTAAATCATTTTAAAACTTTTAATAACAATTTTAAAAATATTTTTTGAAAAAATGATTTTCATAGAAAAAGGATTTTTAACAAAAAGGCAGTTTTTTCTAAAAACATTATTTTGGAAATCATGAGTATATAAAGAGAGGAAAATGAAGAAAAAATGTGTATCCTTATAACATAACCATATGAGAATAAAATTGATTATTTTCCTGAGAGATGGATCATAATATTTTATCATCAGAAACATAACCATAAAAAATATGAATAAATGATGAAATTATAAAATAAAATCATTAATTTTTTTTTAAAATTGAACTGTGAGACCCATTAAGGAATAAAATTAAATGAAACAATTTATATCATTATAATAAATAAATTAATGATAGTAAATGTAAAAGGGGTTGTATATACACCTCAGAAATAAACATAGGTGACTAACATAACATATATATCAAAGGACACAAATTGAGACAAAAATATATCACTTATTTATTAATCTTATGAATTGTAACACCCAGTATATTATGAAATAAAATGAAACATTAAATATCATTAAAATAAGGATATTCGTGACAGAAATAAAAGATAGACAAGATATATCTTACCTTAAGTATTGACTTCCTCCGTACCTGATCAATACACCAGTATAATATGTATAAGTTTCTTAAAAATATATTTATGAACCATAAATAAATATACTACGACATATATTATTTGATTACATATTTTATTAACTTTTTATTAATAATCCCTTGTTAATGTTATTTTTTGGGTATTAACTAATTTGTTTCTCATGTATGTTTTGATTTTTTATTTTTTGGTCCTCTAAATTTGATCTTGTTTAAATCACCTCAAGAATAATAATAATGAAATAATTATAATATTTATAAAAAAATTATAATTTTAATAATAATAATGAATGGTGGTTTTTGGTAAATAATTTGTGTACAATCATGGAGACGGTAGGCCGTACGTACGCATAACTAACAGTTCCATTTTTTAATGTTCATTTTGGAATAAAGGTATATAATATATATATATATATATATAATTATCATAAAATAATAAATAAAATATAATTACATTAAATATAATTATAAATATCATCCATGTGGTGTGGTGATGAAAATATAGTAACACTACCTCGTAAAGGCGGTAGTCCACACGTACAAGAACGACGTTACCATATTTCAAGGATTGAAAAGATAAGAAAAAAAAATATATTATAATTTAAGAATGAAAAATATGTCAAAAATATCCAAATTATGATATGTATATCATATATATTTTTTAAAATTATACTTATCATCATCCATTTAAGCATTGGTTAAAACGAATCACATTGCTTGGTGACATGATAGTACACTGTAAACATAGAAAACACTGTCATATCTCTTATGTAATAGAATTTGAAAAAGTTATATATGAAATAATGAATCTAGATATATAAAAATGTTATAAATATAATATATATACTTTAAATATATCATCATACCCAACCGTGAGAAGTGGTAATGTAAAAATGAATGACATTGGTTGACGAGGTGGTTGTCGGCTGTACACACTTACAATGACTTCATAAACCATTTATTGGAAGTGGATGTTATTTTAAACCATGAAATTAATATAGAAACAAATAATTATATAGATTATACTATGGTTATTATATCATAATGGTTTAATAATAATTTAAATAGGTGGAGGAAGAGATAAAATAAAAGTGCTTGTTAGAGAAGGTTACCACTTTTTCAGGTAACCTCATTAGGTTTTCACTAATATACTTCTTTGGATGTAGTTATTACAAAATTAATTAATATATTATGATATTAGGGAATATTGGAAGTTATTTTTTCAAGTATTGGATGAACTAATATGGTTTTATGGTTTGAAGAAGAGAGGTGAGTGGGTGGCCTTTTATAAGTGAGGTGGGAGGCACACTTGCAATTTTTGAAAAGAAAAATGTGTACCCATGTTGTTATAATTATAAAAGAATAAAAATAGAGTATTATAAAAAAAATTACATTATATGGTCTAAATATGTCCATTATATTGATTTTAGACAAGTTTTTATGTCAGTATAACACTTATCTTTTTAGTTTAACACCTAGTAAACCCATTTTTACCTTAATCACAGTAATTATTTTTTCTAGTTTTCACTATTTATTTTGGTCAATATTTAATTTTTAATTATTAGATAATAAATTATGATGATTGTTAATATTAAACCCATTTTACCAAATTCCATTCACAAAAGTGAAATATTTTAATTTAAAAATAATCTCCTAGACGCAAAGAGAAAGTGGGTTTTGCAAAGAGAAAATGCTTAAAGGGTTAAAGTATTTTTGTATAAAAACTCAATAAAAATTATTTTAAATAAATAAATAGTATTAATTTATATAAAATAATCCTAATTATAATTTAAAACCATTTTTAAATATTATATATCTTTATAAAAAAATTAAATGAAAAGGTTGTTTAAAATTTAAATTCATATTATCAATATTCATCATAAAAATTAATATTTTCATAAAATTGTAAATAATTAAAACTAGTATAATTTTTATATATGATTTCAAAAATTAATATTTTTTTTGAAATAATTTTTTTAAATTTTCCAAAAATTAAATAAAAAAAACCAAAGACAAAAAAATAGGTTTTCAAGGAGTGTGTTTGTTTCAAGCATAAGATTATTTTATATTAACTATTTGGATAATAATAATAATTGTATGAATGTGTATTAATATTTATTTATATATAATATATAAATTTAACTTACAAACTTATTCTTGAGGGTTAATTTAATTAATTAATGTAGAGAAACATTGTGTTGTTTAAAATGGTTTTTAGAAAATCCCTTTTTAAACCCAAAAATGGACTTATACTAAAATAAAATATAATACTGATTCAAAAGAAATTAAGTGGATTAAATATAACTTTATAATAATTTTGTAACATTACTAAATAATTTGTTATTTAAATACTTAATTTATGTAAAATAAAATTTAGTTTTACAGAAATCTTTATTTTTCACTATTCCCTGAAAAATAAAAATTTTCTGAAAAATCCATAAATTTAACCGTAAGTTAATTTAGATATTATGATTGAAAAATTTAAGTTTATTTTTACAACATTTTTTCTAATGTATATATTGTAACATCCCAGGTAATTAAAGAATAAATAATTTTCATATTTATTAATATTAGAGAATTAAATATGAATTTTAATTAAAAGGGGTTGCTATGTTCGATAGCGTACCCGATACGCAACGATGAGTTTCTTTGAAACTTACGTAGCACACTAGTAATATAATAATATTATGTTAGTTAACAAGTAGCCGTTGTACTGGCGGGAATGAATAGAAATAACTAAAATATGAATAGATATGTTTTTAGATGTTTTTACATTTACCCAATAAAAGATAAAAGGCTTAAAATACGGAAAGAGTTCAATTTTTGGCTTTTATACTCTAATTTTCACTAAAGGTTCACTTATCACCTTTTAATGGTGAACCGTCATTAAATATAGTTTTGATCACTCTTATACATTCTTTTGGACCAAATAAAACTCTTATTAAGAATCGGGACATCAAATTTTACTTCGTGTAATTTTTTTGGTATTTTTCGGATAAAGTTCATTTTTTTATGAATAGTGTAAAATGTTGCATTTTAATTCAAAACCTCTTTTTGATCTAATTTATATGATTATATTATCTTTTGAATTGGTCTTAATGTGTAATATGAATATATTTTTACCATTTTATCCAATGGTGGTCATCGGAATCAATTTCGATTTGAAATTAGACTTAAACTGGTGTCAATCTTTTGATACTTATTGTTTTGTAAAAACACGCTATTTGCTCTGGCAGCGGGAATTAATTATTGAATTAATTAATGTGACTTATATGATTTGAATTTTGTAAAATAGACTTCATTTTTGAATTCGGAATATCAAATATAGCTTAGAGTAAATTTTTGGTAATTTTCTGAAAAACTTCAATTTTTGATGAATAGTGAAACCACTAAGTGGTAATCAAGCAAACTGATTTTTCGGTTAAATGAAATTTTACCACTAATGTGTATTGAATTTTTAAAATCCTACATACATGGTTGTCATTAAGAATTAAAATGTGGTTCAATGAGATTAAAATAATTTTTTGGTGAATAGTAACTTATTAAGTTTTTAATCGCGATTAGTGGTAATTAGTGTAGTTTAAGGAATAAATAATGCTTTAATAATATAAAATGACCTAGACACATGTCCCAACCTTATTTGTTGTGTCATGGCCGACCATGACAAGACATGGGTCAACTTGGGGACCCCATGGATCCACTTTTGTTGGGAAATGACATAAATTACTTTTTATTAAATGTTAAAGTGAAAATGACACAAACATAATATGTTTTGCGAAAACAATTTTTAAGTGGGGTTATACAAGTCCAAATTTTAATTATAAATATTCAATGGAAAGATAAAACGATTTTCTACATCATAGTAATTTTTTTATAATTTTTATACATTAAATAAATTTAATTATTTATGACATAATAATGATGCAGCGATGACATCATTATTTGACGATTTAAATAAAATGGAAAGATAATATAAAATCTATGAACTACACATGGCCAAAACCAATTGGATGAGTGGAGTTCGATGACTTATAACCTTATCCACTAATTCTATCAATGTGGGACCTTTTAAAACCGAAACACATTTTCAAATAATGTAATGTTTATTTACTTTCCAAAAGTGCCCCTCCTCTCCTCTTATAAAAGGCCCCCACCTCTACCTCATTTCACACACTCTTCAAGACTTTGGCTCGGCCAAACCCTGCCCATTTGCTCTCTCCACATCCCTCTCCTCATCCTAGAGGATTCCCTTTGGGCAGAATCCTTTCAAAGGAAGCCTTTAGGCTCAACTCAAAAGGAGTTACACTTTTTAAGGTAATTCATTCTCTCATGTTCATTTGTTTTATTTTGCTTCTCCAACCCCCATAAACTCTTTTTATATACTTCTTTTGTAACAACATCAGTATCATCAATATACTAGGATGTTGTTATAAGATTTATTTGAGCTACACTCTCACAAAACTACATCAAATGGTTAAAGAACATAAGGTTTCCGTGGATGGCGAAATTCTGCCTCCTGAAACGATGATTGTTCAATACTCATTTAACACCTTCAAAGGTGGCCATTATGATGTCACTAATTTTATATATGATATGTAATATTTTTATGTTTTACTTATGCTTCTGTATTTTTCATTTGTGTCTTACCTTTATGGCTTCCATTATGGGTATACGCGATATCTTCATTTAAGGAAGTGCGGACTACCGCCCCCTCAAAATGATGTGATTCGTTAATTCCATATGTGGGACGTGTAAAGGATGGATTTAAAGTTATTATATATGATGTTATACTGGAATTATAATATACCTATATATATCATTATCATTTATTTCCATTAAATTATGAGATAGAAATGAAAGTAGCGTTCATGCGTACGTACGGACTGCCGTCTCCATGAACGGTGCATTTCATTTCTTATCCCCAAATGTAATTTATTATTAAAAGTACATGTATATAATGGATATATATAATTAATGATATATATAAATGATGAATATAATTCTGGAATTAAAATATATATACCTCTCATTTAGTTTTAATTCCGTTAATATGACAAAGAAATGAAAGTAGCGTTCATGCGTACGTACGGCTTACCGTCTCCATGAACGGTGCATTTCATTTCTTACCTCTAAATGTGATGTAATATTATAAATGAATGTATGTACTGGATATATATGACATATATGATATCTACATCATGAATACTATTCTGGATATAATGAAACATTGACCAAATTAACAACATGTAAGTGTAAGAAGTCTATTTTTGACTTAAGAACCAAATACCGACAAAATGAACATTATTAACTTAAATAATTACATGATGTTCATAACATGGTATAAAAGGAATAATGAACTTGAAAAAGGTTCTTAAGCAAGTAGAGATTAACTAAAGTTTATTATTCAGGAGTTTAAAGAACGGTCGGGTCAAGTCAGATACGAGGTATGGGAACTTCTTAACCCAATTTCCATTCTTTGGGTTAACCTCCTACTTTCAAATTATGTCATTATATTATTATGTCGTATCTTGTATTTGTACTTTATTTATGTGTACTTATAGTGAATACACATAATGTATCTATTTTATTTTAAAAAATTATCTTTGTATGGGACTTCGTCTCAATCTCCTTTCGTTGAGGCATATTTTATTTTATACACCACTTTCTTTTATATGGTGTATAAACCCCTTTGACTTTTACATTTATTCAAAAGGAATATTTTTTTATACGAAGCATTTACTAAACGACAAAAGGGAATGTTTTTGTCGTACGTATGCGGCGACAACGACTTCTCCGCCGTCGTGACCGTTATTTGAGTTTCAGCTTCCTCTACAAGCCATTCCTTCTTTTTAAAAGAAAAATAAATACCATGTTTTACTTTTCTTTTATTTTGGTATTGAAAATGGTTTTCATAATATTTTTATATCAATGTGTGGTATTGATATCTTGTGATTGAATGGTGGAAATGTTATGTTTCCTTTATGCATGTTTTATGTGATACGTTTATGTTATGGTTCTTGGACATTATTATGAAGACGGGTGGTTCCGTGATAAACTAAGGGCGGGTGAGCCCGTTATAGCTCTCCAATGCATTGGGTAACGCGAAGGAGTGAAACGTTAAGGTTTCTCCGAAGAGATTTTAGGGAATATACTGTGATGGGTATTCCAAATGTAACCAAGAGGGTTACTCCCTATGTAAGAATATTATGAATGCCTCAAGTTACCTTTATGTCTTATGATTTCTATGATTTATTCATGATTTTATGAGGTATGTTAAAGTGCCTATGTTTTATGGGTAAAGTATGATTTCATTCTTATGTATATATGAATTCATGTTTCCTTTCCATGTTTTTTTTATAACCCATACTGAGTTTTTATGCTCATCCCAAGTTTTTGAAATGTTTTTCACAGGTCAAGGGAAAGGTACATGATAAGATGATAGAGTCAAGGATGTGTCAAGAAATAATCCATGTTTTATTTTAAATGTGTTTCCATTGATGGGAATAAAGAATACTATCTTTATGTAACCACTTTGTTTATATGTGGAATGTAATGCAAGTTTCATGACCTAATTCCCTAAAACTCTAAACCTGAAAAGATCCTCAATGTGAATTATTCATTTAATTCAATATTAAGTAAGGTTTAAGGCTGGGGCCTTATAGTTGGTATCAGAGGTCGGTTTAGATAACTTTAGGAGTTAGAATTCTATTAAATGATTATCTAAAAATATATTTTTTTTGAAATGATATAGCATTTACGGATTACCATGTTGCTTCGCCTAAGATATTTCAGTGTTCAGAATGGTTTTCTGCAGAGGAAACAAAGCAGCTATGTTGGGACGACATCAGGAGGAAGACAACCTTCCAAATCAGCAACCTGAGATGGTCGGAATCGGAACTGAACAGTTTGTTGCAGTAATGGCACAGTTGACTCAGGCTATAAATGGTGGTGGTATCCATGCACGAGATCAGCCAGATCAACCGCAGAGGAACATGTCAGTGGTGGCACATTTCATGAGGAAACATCCCCCATCATTCAGAGGATCATCTGACCCTGTGCTAGCTGAAGGGTGGATTAAAGCACTGGAGAAGATTTTTGATGTCATGGGGTGTTCATACAATCAAAAGGTTAGTCTTTCTATTTACCGTTTGGAGGGTGAAGCAGATCAGTGGTGGTCTATGGTTAAAAATATCAGGGATGCCGATGAGATTGATGCTCTTGACTGGGATGAATTCAAAGGTATGTTTCTTGAGAAGTATTTTCCTAAGGCTGTTCGACTTAGGATGGAAAAGAAATTCTTGGAATTGAGGCAAGAGGAAGACTCAGTGGCTGCCTATGAAGAAAGGTTCACTCGATTGGAAAGGTATGCTCCCAATTTTATCCAAGACCTTGATAGTAAAATCAATCGTTTTTACTCAGGATTAAAGCCAAAGTATCGAAGGGCATTAGATTCTCGTGAGTTTAAAAGTTATGAAAAGCTTGTTCGATGTGCTGAGAAGGTGGAAATGGAGTTTGCCGATGACCAAGTTTTCTATAACAACCAGCAGAAGAAGAGACCGAGGTGGTAGGAGAAAGGTAAGAATTCTTCAAAAAAGTCTGATGGTAAGAGAACTAAGTTTCCAGTTTGTGATAAATGTGGCAAAAGGCATGCTGGGGAATGTCTTTTGAATTCTGGGAAGTGCTACCGATGTGGTAAGATGGGACATAAGGCTCGTGATTGCACTGAAAAGGATCAAGGTGAAGGTAAGAACAAATTTGATTTACAGTTAGTGAAATGTTATAAGTGCAATGAGATGGGTCACTATGCAAACGAGTGTCCGACAAAGAGCTTGAGTGATGGGAAGCAGCTAGACTACAAGCAGAAAGGGGTGGCAAAATAATTTGCAACAACTTCAGCAGATGTTGGGACATCGAATGAAGTGGTATCAGCTCCAGGGAGCTCAGTATTTTTTGAAGATTGACTAGAGGTCAGGGTACCATCAGTTGAAAGTAAAAGAAGAAGACGACTGCATTCCGTACTAGATATGGCCATTATGAATTTGTAGTTATGCCTTTTGGGTTAACCAATGCACCTGCTGTATTCATGGACCTTATGAATAAAATTTTCCATGAGTTCTTGGATAAGTTTGTGTTTGTGTTTTGAGGTTTGTGAAGAGGTTATGTGTGCCTTGTGATTCACAGTTAAAGAGAGAGTTGTTATGTGAAGCTCATAGTTCTCCGTTTTCAGTTCATCCGGGCAGTACTAAGATGTATAGAGATCTGCGGGAGTATTACTGGTGGGATGGAATGAAAAGAGATATTGCTGATTTTACTGTGAAGTGTTTGACTTGTCAGCAGGTTAAAGCAGAGCGGCAGTTACCGAAAGGGATGCTTCAACCTTTACCAGTGCCAGAGTGGAAATGGTAGAATATATCCATGGACTTTGTTGTTGGATTACCGAAGACATCTCGAGGTAATAATGCAATCTGGGTTATTGTGGATCGCTTGACCAAATCTGCTCATTTCCTTGCTATACGAGATACTTTCTCTCTTGATCAACTTTCTCGTTTGTATCTTAAAGAGATAGTCAGGTTACATGGAGTTCTTCTCTCCATTGTATCGGATCGTGATCCCAGGTTTACTTCTAACTTTTGGAAAGGCCTTCAGAAGTCGTTGGGTACTGAATTAAATTTTAGTATAGCTTTTCATCCTCAATCAGATGGACAGTCAGAACGAACAATTCAGACATTGGAGGATATGCTGTGAGCTTGTTCTATGGATTATCAGGGAAGTTGGGACCCACATCTTTCTTTGGTTGAGTTTTCATATAATAACAGTTTTCATTCCAGTATACAGATGGCACCATTTCAGGCATTATATGGGAAGCGGTGTCGAACTCCAGCTTTCTGGGATGAAGTGGGTGAAAGGAAGTTGATGGGACCAGAATTGGTAGAAGAGATGGCAGGAAAAGTTCAGTTGATTCAGAAACACATGAGAATAGTTCAGAGCAGGCAGAAGAGTTATGCGGATAACCGGAGGAAGGATCTATCTTTCGAGGTAGGTGATCATGTTTTTCTCAAGGTTTCTCCTTGGAAAAGTGTGATGAGATTTGGTAAGAAAGGAAAGTTGAGTCCAAGGTTTGTTGGACCATACGAAATTCTGGAGAGAGTTGGATCAGTTGCATACCGAGTGGCTTTACCTTCGAGTTTATCTCAGGTACACAATGTTTTTCACGTTTCGATGTTGATAAAGTATATGCCAGATCCATCTCATGTTTTGAGTCCAGAGGTAGTTCAGCTGGAAGAGAACCTATCTTATGAGGAACAACCGGTCCAGATTCTTGACCATAAGGAGCAAGTGTTACGGAATAAGGTGATTCATCAGGTAAAGGTTTTTTGAAAAAACCATGTGATTGAAGAGGCAACGTGGGAATCTGAAAATGCTATGAGGGATAAATACCCCCACTTATTTTGATAAGTGAATAAAATTGCGAGGACGCAATTCCCAAAAGGGGGGAAGGATGTAACATCCTAGGTAATTAAAGAATAAATAATTTTCATATTTATTAATATTAGAGAATTAAATATGAATTTTAATTAAAAGGGGTTGCTATGTTCGATAGCGTACCCGATACGCAACGATGAGTTTCTTTGAAACTTACGTAGCACACTAGTAATATAATAATATTATGTTAGTTAACAAGTAGCCGTTGTACTGGCGGGAATGAATATAAATAACTAAAATATGAATAGATATGTTTTTAGATGTTTTTACATTTACCCAATAAAAGATAAAGGCTTAAAATACGGAAAGAGTTCAATTTTTGGCTTTTATACTCTAATTTTCACTAAAGGTTCACTTATCACCTTTTAATGGTGAACCGTAATTAAATATAGTTTTGATCACTCTTATACATTCTTTTGGACCAAATAAAACTCTTATTAAGAATCGGGACATCAAATTTTACTTCGTGTAATTTTTTTGGTTTTTTTCCGATAAAGTTCATTTTTTTATGAATAGTGTAAAATGTTGCATTTTAATTCAAAACCTCTTTTTGATCTAATTTATATGATTAGATTATCTTTTGAATTGGTCTTAATGTGTAATATGAATATATTTTTACCATTTTATCCAATGGTTGTCATTGGAATCAATTTCGATTTGAAATTAGACTTAAACTGGTGTCAATCTTTTGATACTTATTGTTTTGTAAAAACACGCTATTTGCTCTGGCAGCGGGAATTAATTATTGAATTAATTAATGTGACTTATATGATTTGAATTTTGTAAAATAGACTTCATTTTTGAATTCGGAATATCAAATATAGCTTAGAGTAAATTTTTGGTAATTTTCTGAAAAACTTCAATTTTTGATGAATAGTGAAACCACTAAGTGGTAATCAAGCAAACTGATTTTTCGATTAAATGAAATTTTACCACTAATGTGTATTGAATTTTGAAAATCCGACATACATGGTTGTCATTAAGAATTAAAATGTGGTTCAATGAGATTAAAATAATTTTTGGTGAATAGTAACTTATTAAGTTTTTAATCGCGATTAGTGGTAATTAGTGTAGTTTAAGGAATAAATAATGCTTTAATAATATAAAATGACCTAGACACATGTCCCAACCTTATTGGTTGTGTCATGGACGACCAAGACAAGCCATGGGTCAACTTGGGGACCCCATGGATCCACTTTTGTTGGGAAATGACATAAATTACTTTTTATTAAATGTTAAAGTGAAAATGACACAAACATAATATGTTTTGCGAAAACAATTTTTAAGTGGGGTTATACAAGTCCAAATTTTGATTATAAATATTCAATGGAAAGCTAAAAGGATTTTCTACATCATAGTAATTTGTTTATAATTTTTAGACATTAAATAAATTTAATTAGTTATGACATAATAATGATGCAGCGATGACATCATTATTTGACGATTTAAATAAAATGGAAAGATAATATAAAATCTATGAACTACACATGTCCAAAACCAATTGGATGAGTGGATTTCGATGCCTTATAACCTTATCCACGAATTCTATCAATGTGGGACCTTTTAAAACCGAAACACATTTTCAAATAATGTAATGTTTCTTTACTTTCCAAAAGTTCCCCTCCTCTCCTCTTATAAAAGGCCCCCACCTCTACCTCATTTCACACACTCTTCAAGCCTTTGGCTCGGCCAACCCCTGCCCATTTGCTCTCTCCACATCCCTCTCCTCATCCTAGAGGATTCCCTTTGGGCAGAATCCTTTCAAAGGAAGCCTTTAGGCTCAACTCAAAAGGAGTTACACTTTTTAAGGTAATTCATTCTCTCATGTTCATTTGTTTTATTTTGCTTCTCCAACCCCCCTAAACTCTTTTTATATACTTCTTTTGTAACAACACCAGTATCATCAATATACTAGGATGTTGTTATAAGATTTATTTGAGCTACACTCTCACACAACTACATCAAATGGTTAAAGAACATAAGGTTTCCGTGGATGGTGAAATTCTGCCTCCCGAAACGATGATTGTTCAATACTCATTTAACACCTTCAAAGGTGGCCATTATGATGTCACTAATTTTATATATGATATGTAATATTTTTATGTTTTACTTATGTTTCTGTATTTTTCATTTGTGTCTTACCTTTATGGCTTCCATTATGGGTATACGCGATATCTTCATTTAAGGAAGTGCGGACTACCGCCCCCTCAAAATGATGTGATTCGTTAATTCCATATGTGGGACGTGTGAAGGATGGATTTAAAGTTATTATATATGATGTTATACTGGAATTATAATATACCTATATATATCATTATCATTTATTTCCATTAAATTATGAGATAGAAATGAAAGTAGCGTTCATGCGTACGTACGGACTGCCGTCTCCATGAACGGTGCATTTCATTTCTTATCCCCAAATGTAATTTATTATTAAAAGTACATGTATATAATGGATATATATAATTAATGATATATCTAAATGATGAATATAATTCTGGAATTAAAATATACATACCTCTCATTTAGTTTTAATTCCGTTAATATGACAAAGAAATGAAAGTAGCGTTCATGCGTACGTACGGCTTACCGTCTCCATGAACGGTGCATTTCATTTCTTACCTCTAAATGTGATGTAATATTATAAATTAATGTATGTACTGGATATATATGACATATATGATATCTACATCATGAATACTATTCTGGATATAATGAAACATTGACCAAATTAACAACATGTAAGTGTAAGAAGTCTATTTTTGACTTAAGAACCAAATACCGACAAAATGAACATTATTAACTTAAATAATTACATGATGTTCATAACATGGTATAAAAGGAATAATGAACTTGAAAAAGGTTCTTAAGCAAGTAGAGATTAACTAAAGTTTATTATTCAGGAGTTTAAAGAACGGTCGGGTCAAGTCAGATACGAGGTATGGGAACTTCTTAACCCAATTTCCATTCTTTGGGTTAATCTCCTACTTTCAAATTATGTCATTATATTATTATGTCGTATCTTGTATTTGTACTTTATTTATGTGTACTTATAGTGAATACACATAATGTATCTATTTTATTTTAAAAAATTATCTTTGTATGGGACTTCGTCTCAATCTCCTTTCGTTGAGGCATATTTTATTTTATACACCACTTTCTTTTATATGGTGTATAAACCCCTTTGACTTTTACATTTATTCAAAAGGAATCTTTTTTTATACGAAGTGTTTACTAAACGACAAAAGGGAATGTTTTTGTCGTACGTATGCGGCGACAACGACTTCTCCGCCGTCGTGACCGTTATTTGAGTTTCAGCTTCCTCTACATGCCATTCCTTCTTTTTAAAAGAAAAATAAATACCATGTTTTACTTTTCTTTTATTTTGGTATTGAAAATGGTTTTCATAATATTTTTATATCAATGTGTGGTATTGATATCTTGTGATTGAATGGTGGAAATGTTATGTTTCCTTTATGCATGTTTTATGTGATACGTTTATGTTATGGTTCTTGGACATTATTATGAAGACGGGTGGTTCCGTGATAAACTAAGGGCGGGTGAGCCCGTTATAGCTCTCCAATGCATTGGGTAACGCGAAGGAGTGAAACGTTAAGGTTTCTCCGAAGAGATTTTAGGGAATATACTGTGATGGGTATTCCAAACGTAACCAAGAGGGTTACTCCCTACGTAAGAATATTATGAATGCCTCAAGTTACCTTTATGTCTTATGATTTCTATGATTTATTCATGATTTTATGAGGTATGTTAAAGTGCCTATGTTTTATGGGTAAAGTATGATTTCATTCTTATGTATATATGAATTCATGTTTCCTTTCCATGTTTTTTTTATAACCCATACTGAGTTTTTATGCTCATCCCAAGTTTTTGAAATGTTTTTCACAGGTCAAGGGAAAGGTACATGATAAGATGATAGAGTCAAGGATGTGTCAAGAAATAATCCATGTTTTATTTTAAATGTGTTTCCATTGATGGGAATAAAGAATACTATCTTTATGTAACCACTTTGTTTATATGTGGAATGTAATGCAAGTTTCATGACCTAATTCCCTAAAACTCTAAACCTGAAAAGATCCTCAATGTGAATTATTCATTTAATTCAATATTAAGTAAGGTTTAAGGCTGGGGCCTTATAGTTGGTATCAGAGGTCGGTTTAGATAACTTTAGGAGTTAGAATTCTATTAAATGATTATCTAATTTTTTTTTTTTGAAATGATATAGCATTTACGGATTACCATGTTGCTTCGCCTAAGATATTTCAGTGTTCAGAATGGTTTTCCGCAGAGGAAACAAAGCAGCTATGTTGGGACGACATCAGGAGGAAGACAACCTTCCAAATCAGCAACCTGAGATGGTCGGAATCGGAACTGAACAGTTTGTTGCAGTAATGGCACAGTTGACTCAGGCTATAAATGGTGGTGGTATCCATGCACGAGATCAGCCAGATCAACCGCAGAGGAACATGTCAGTGGTGGAACATTTCATGAGGCAACATCCCCCATCATTCAGAGGATCATCTGACCCTGTGCTAGCTGAAAGGTGGATTAAAGCACTGGAGAAGATTTTTGATGTCATGGGGTGTTCATACAATCAAAAGGTTAGTCTTGCTATTTACCGTTTGGAGGGTGAAGCAGATCAGTGGTGGTCTATGGTTAAAAATATCAGGGATGCCGATGAGATTGATGCTCTTGACTGGGATGAATTCAAAGGTATGTTTCTTGAGAAGTATTTTCCTAAGGATGTTCGACTTAGGATGGAAAAGCAATTCTTGGAATTGAGGCAAGAGGAAGACTCAGTGGCTGCCTATGAAGAAAGGTTCACTCGATTGGAAAGGTATGCTCCCAATTTTATCCAAGACCTTGATAGTAAAATCAATCGTTTTTACTCAGGATTAAAGCCAAAGTATCGAAGGGCATTAGATTCTCATGAGTTTAAAAGTTATGAAAAGCTTGTTCGATGTGCTGAGAAGGTGGAAATGGAGTTTGCCGATGACCAAGTTTTCTATAACAACCAGCAGAAGAAGAGACCGAGGTGGCAGGAGAAAGGTAAGAATTCTTCAAAAAAGTCTGATGGTAAGAGAACTAAGTTTTCAGTTTGTGATAAATGTGGCAAAAGGCATGCTGGGGAATGTCTTTTGAATTCTGGGAAGTGCTACCGATGTGGTAAGATGGGACATAAGGCTCGTGATTGCACTGAAAAGGATCAAGGTGAAGGTAAGAACAAATTTGATTTACAGTTAGTGAAATGTTATAAGTGCAATGAGATGGGTCACTATGCAAACGAGTGTCCGACAAAGAGCTTGAGTGATGGGAAGCAACTAGACTACAAGCAGAAAGGGGTGGTAAAATCATTTGCAACAACTTCAGCAGATGTTGGGCCATCGAATGAAGTGGTATCAGCTCCAGGGAGCTCAGTATTTTTCGAAGATTTACTAGAGGTCAGGGTACCATCAGTTGAAAGTAAAAGAAGCAGACGACTGCGTTCCGTACTAGATATGGCCATTATGAATTTGTAGTTATGCCTTTTGGGTTAACCAATGCACCTGCTGTATTCATGGACCTTATGAATAAAATTTTCCATGAGTTCTTGGATAAGTTTGTGTTTGTGTTTTGAGGTTTGTGAAGAGGTTATGTGTGCCTTGTGATTCACAGTTAAAGAGAGAGTTGTTATGTGAAGCTCATAGTTCTCCGTTTTCAGTTCATCCGGGCAGTACTAAGATGTATAGAGATCTGCGGGAGTATTACTGGTGGGATGGAATGAAAAGAGATATTGCTGATTTTACTGTGAAGTGTTTGACTTGTCAGCAGGTTAAAGCAGAGCGGCAGTTACCGAAAGGGATGCTTCAGCCTTTACCAGTGCCAGAGTGGAAATGGGAGAATATATCCATGGACTTTGTTGTTGGATTACCGAAGACATCTCGAGGTAATAATGCAATCTGGGTTATTGTGGATCGCTTGACCAAATCTGCTCATTTCCTTGCTATACGAGATACTTTCTCTCTTGATCAACTTTCTCGTTTGTATCTTAAAGAGATAGTCAGGTTACATGGAGTTCTTCTCTCCATTGTATCGGATCGTGATCCCAGGTTTACTTCTAACTTTTGGAAAGGCCTTCAGAAGTCGTTGGGTACTGAATTAAATTTTAGTACAGCTTTTCATCCTCAATCAGATGGACAGTCAGAACGAACAATTCAGACATTGGAGGATATGCTGCGAGCTTGTTCTATGGATTATCAGGGAAGTTGGGACCAACATCTTTCTTTGGTTGAGTTTTCATATAATAACAGTTTTCATTCCAGTATACAGATGGCACCATTTCAGGCATTATATGGGAAGCGGTGTCGAACTCCAGCTTTCTGGGATGAAGTGGGTGAAAGGAAGTTGATGGGACCAGAATTGGTAGAAGAGATGGCAGAAAAAGTTCAGTTGATTCAGAAACACATGAGAACAGTTCAGAGCAGGCAGAAGAGTTATGCGGATAACCGGAGGAAGGATCTATCTTTCGAGGTAGGTGATCATGTTTTTCTCAAGGTTTCTCCTTGGAAAAGTGTGATGAGATTTGGTAAGAAAGGAAAGTTGAGTCCAAGGTTTGTTGGACCATACGAAATTCTGGAGAGAGTTGGATCAGTTGCATACCGAGTGGCTTTACCTTCGAGTTTATCTTAGGTACACAATGTTTTTCACGTTTCGATGTTGATAAAGTATATGCCAGATCCATCTCATGTTTTGAGTCCAGAGGTAGTTCAGCTGGAAGAGAACCTATCTTATGAGGAACAACCGGTCCAGATTCTTGACCATAAGGAGCAAGTGTTACGGAATAAGGTGATTTATCAGGTAAAGGTTTTTTGGAAAAACCATGTGATTGAAGAGGCAACATGGGAATCTGAAAATGCTATGAGGGATAAATACCCCCACTTATTTTGATAAGTGAATAAAATTGCGAGGACGCAATTCCCAAAAGGGGGGAAGGATGTAACATCCCAGGTAATTAAAGAATAAATAATTTTCATATTTATTAATATTAGAGAATTAAATATGAATTTTAATTAAAAGGGGTTGCTATGTTCGATAGCGTACCCGATACGCAACGATGAGTTTCTTTGAAACTTACGTAGCACACTAGTAATATAATAATATTATGTTAGTTAACAAGTAGCCGTTGTACTGGCGGGAATGAATAGAAATAACTAAAATATGAATAGATATGTTTTTAGATGTTTTTACATTTACCCAATAAAAGATAAAGGCTTAAAATACGGAAAGAGTTCAATTTTTGGCTTTTATACTCTAATTTTCACTAAAGGTTCACTTATCACCTTTTAATGGTGAACCGTCATTAAATATAGTTTTGATCACTCTTATACATTCTTTTGGACCAAATAAAACTCTTATTAATAATCGGGACATCAAATTTTACTTCGTGTATTTTTTTTGGTTTTTTTCCGATAAAGTTCATTTTTTTATGAATAGTGTAAAATGTTGCATTTTAATTCAAAACCTCTTTTTGATCTAATTTATATGATTAGATTATCTTTTGAATTGGTCTTAATGTGTAATATGAATATATTTTTACCATTTTATCCAATGGTGGTCATTGGAATCAATTTCGATTTGAAATTAGACTTAAACTGGTGTCAATCTTTTGATACTTATTGTTTTGTAAAAACACGCTATTTGCTCTGGCAGCGGGAATTAATTATTGAATTAATTAATGTGACTTATATGATTTGAATTTTGTAAAATAGACTTCATTTTTGAATTCGGAATATCAAATATAGCTTAGAGTAAATTTTTGGTAATTTTCTGAAAAACTTCAATTTTTGATGAATAGTGAAACCACTAAGTGGTAATCAAGCAAACTGATTTTTCGGTTAAATAAAATTTTACCACTAATGTGTATTGAATTTTGAAAATCCGACATACATGGTTGTCATTATGAATTAAAATGTGGTTCAATGAGATTAAAATAATTTTTTGGTGAATAGTAACTTATTAAGTTTTTAATCGCGATTAGTGGTAATTAGTGTAGTTTAAGGAATAAATAATGCTTTAATAATATAAAATGACCTAGACACATGTCCCAACCTTATTGGTTGTGTCATGGCCGACCAAGACAAGCCATGGGTCAACTTGGGGACCCCATGGATCCACTTTTGTTGGGAAATGACATAAATTACTTTTTATTAAATGTTAAAGTGAAAATGACACAAACATAATATGTTTTGCGAAAACAATTTTTAAGTGGGGTTATACAAGTCCAAATTTTGATTATAAATATTCAATGGAAATCTAAAAGGATTTTCTACATCATAGTAGTTTTTTTATAATTTTTAGACATTAAATAAATTTAATTATTTATGACATAATAATGATGCAGCGATGACATCATTATTTGACGATTTAAATAAAATGGAAAGATAATATAAAATCTATGAACTACACATGGACAAAACCAATTGGATGAGTGGATTTCGATGCCTTATAACCTTATCCAAGAATTCTATCAATGTGGGACCTTTTAAAACCGAAACACATTTTCAAATAATGTAATGTTTCTTTACATTCCAAAAGTTCCCCTCCGCTCCTCTTATAAAAGGCCCCCACCTCTACCTCATTTCACACACTCTTCAAGCCTTTGTCTCGGCCAACCCCTGCCCATTTGCTCTCTCCACATCCCTCTCCTCATCCTAGAGGATTCCCTTTGGGCATAAGCCTTTCAAAGGATGCCTTTAGGCTCAACTCAAAAGGAGTTACACTTTTTAAGGTAATTCATTCTCTCATGTTCATTTGTTTTATTTTGCTTCTCCAACCCCCCTAAACTCTTTTTATATACTTCTTTTGTAACAACACCAGTATCATCAATATACTAGGATGTTGTTATAAGATTTATTTGAGCTACACTCTCACACAACTACATCAAATGGTTAAAGAACATAAGGTTTCCGTGGATGGCGAAATTCTGCCTCCCGAAACGATGATTGTTCAATACTCATTTAACACCTTCAAAGGTGGCCATTATGATGTCACTAATTTTATATATGATATGTAATATTTTTATGTTTTACTTATGCTTCAGTATTTTTCATTTGTGTCTTACCTTTATGGCTTCCATTATGGGTATACGTGATATCTTCATTTAAGGAAGTGCGGACTACCGCCCCCTCAAAATGATGTGATTCGTTAATTCCATATGTGGGACGTGTAAAGGATGGATTTAAAGTTATTATATATGATGTTATACTGGAATTATAATATACCTATATATATCATTATCATTTATTTCCATTAAATTATGAGATAGAAATGAAAGTAGCGTTCATGCGTACGTACGGACTGCCGTCTCCATGAACGGTGCATTTCATTTCTTATCCCCAAATGTAATTTATTATTAAAAGTACATGTATATAATGGATATATATAATTAATGATATATCTAAATGATGAATATAATTCTGGAATTAAAATATACATACCTCTCATTTAGTTTTAATTCCGTTAATATGACAAAGAAATGAAAGTAGCGTTCATGCGTACGTACGGCTTACCGTCTCCATGAACGGTGCATTTCATTTCTTACCTCTAAATGTGATGTAATATTATAAATGAATGTATGTACTGGATATATATGACATATATGATATCTACATCATGAATACTATTCTGGATATAATGAAACATTGACCAAATTAACAACATGTAAGTGTAAGAAGTCTATTTTTGACTTAAGAACCAAATACCGACAAAATGAACATTATTAACTTAAATAATTACATGATGTTCATAACATGGTATAAAAGGAATAATGAACTTGAAAAAGGTTCTTAAGCAAGTAGAGATTAACTAAAGTTTATTATTCAGGAGTTTAAAGAACGGTCGGGTCAAGTCAGATACGAGGTATGGGAACTTCTTAACCCAATTTCCATTCTTTGGGTTAATCTCCTACTTTCAAATTATGTCATTATATTATTATGTCGTATCTTGTATTTGTACTTTATTTATGTGTACTTATAGTGAATACACATAATGTATCTATTTTATTTTAAAAAATTATCTTTGTATGGGACTTCGTCTCAATCTCCTTTCGTTGAGGCATATTTTATTTTATACACCACTTTCTTTTATATGGTGTATAAACCCCTTTGACTTTTACATTTATTCAAAAGGAATATTTTTTTATACGAAGCGTTTACTAAACGACAAAAGGGAATGTTTTTGTCGTACGTATGCGGTGACAACGACTTCTCCGCCGTCGTGACCGTTATTTGAGTTTCAGCTTCCTCTACAAGCCATTCCTTCTTTTTAAAAGAAAAATAAATACCATGTTTTACTTTTCTTTTATTTTGGTATTGAAAATGGTTTTCATAATATTTTTATATCAATGTGTGGTATTGATATCTTGTTATTGAATGGTGGAAATGTTATGTTTCCTTTATGCATGTTTTATGTGATACGTTTATGTTATGGTTCTTGGGCATTATTATGAAGACGGGTGGTTCCGTGATAAACTAAGGGCGGGTGAGCCCGTTATAGCTCTCCAATGCATTGGGTAATGCGAAGGAGTGAAACGTTAAGGTTTCTCCGAAGAGATTTTAGGGAATATACTGTGATGGGTATTCCAAACGTAACCAAGAGGGTTACTCCCTACGTAAGAATGTTATGAATGCCTCAAGTTACCTTTATGTCTTATGATTTCTATGATTTATTCATGATTTTATGAGGTATGTTAAAGTGCCTATGTTTTATGGGTAAAGTATGATTTCATTCCTATGTATATATGAATTCATGTTTCCTTTCCATGTTTTTTTTATAACCCATACTGAGTTTTTATGCTCATCCCAAGTTTTTGAAATGTTTTTCACAGGTCAAGGGAAAGGTACATGATAAGATGATAGAGTCAAGGATGTGTCAAGAAATAATCCATGTTTTATTTTAAATGTGTTTCCATTGATGGGAATAAAGAATACTATCTTTATGTAACCACTTTGTTTATATGTGGAATGTAATGCAAGTTTCATGACCTAATTCCCTAAAACTCTAAACCTGAAAAGATCCTCAATGTGAATTATTCATTTAATTCAATATTAAGTAAGGTTTAAGGCTGGGGCCTTATATATATAAATTAACTATAATATTTTATCATAAAAAAGAAATTACAATAATTTTTTGACAAAACACATTTTTTATTTATACAATTACTTTATAAAAAATTGATTGATTTTTTAATAAAACTTATAAAATAAATTCATATTAAGTAGGAGATTTTTATATATACATATATATATTATTTAAATTAGTAAATATTATTAGTACCCTCTTTTTTAATAGATTTTTCATAACATTTATATTTACAATAATATTATTTCATTGTTCGCTGAAGCTTAGTGCCGCATATAATGCAAACTATAGAATAAACTTATGGCATCAGACACAAGATAAACCCATTATTGATTATAATGAAATATATATAAAATTAAATATTAAATTTTAAAGAAACATCATAAAATGTCTAGATATTACATTCTACCCCCTAAAAATAAATTTCTCCCTTGAAATTAATCTCATCCATAAATTGTTAACATTTTAAAATTCCATCACATATTAAAACATTTTATAAATGAAAATTAAAAAATCTCTTAAAAATAGAATTTTGGAATCATAATTATTTTCTAGTGTAACTCATTATTAGGTTTCCAAAAAAGAAAACGTAGTTGGGATGTGAAAAATTAGACATGGAAGAAATAAATAAATAAATATAGAGAGTGATAGAGGTTATTGATCATAAGAAATGGAGTGATATAGATAAGTTAACTACCAAAAAACAAATAGATGTGAAAATTTTCATTTATATAAATAAAATGATGATAATAGGACAATATATTACTTTAATATCTTTTTCCTATTATTGTGGAATTTCTTTTCCATCTAGACATAGAGTATATGAAGACATACATACAAGAAATCATTCTATTTAATATGAATAGTTTCATCCATTTGTTATGCCTCGATCAATGTGAACTTAATCTATTACAAAATGAATTGAAGGAAATTGTTTTATGTCTAATACACTAATAGATTATAAGATATATAAATAGAATGATTAGTCATTATATCTATAATTAGTTATCATCAAAATAATGTAGTTATCATAGGCTATCCAGTATGATCAAATATTTATATGGTGACATAAAAAATTAATATTGGAGGCCTCATACAATGTTCAAAATAATCCATTTCATATTTTTTTTCACCTTATATACCTTAAAAAATTAAAAAATTCTAATGAAGGTCACTAAATTTCTCAAAATCAACATAAACATAATCCCCAAAACAAAATCAGTTAGCTCTCAATTTTCATATACAAAACCCGTGAACACCTTCATCATTTTTTCTCTTAAAACATGGTAACAAATTAAGTCACCATAAAATTTTATTGAAAACATACATACATCCTTATTCCTTAAATAAAGAAACTGATTATTGAATATATTCAATAAATCATAAAATGTTGTAAACTCTATCAATGATAGAATAGACCATGTTATCAAAAAATCATAAATCATTTCCAAGATAATCAGTACCATCAAATTAACATTATCTATATAAAAAATATCCTTATAAAATTAAACACCATTTTCTCTACATCAGGAACATATTAATGGTTATATTCCATTACTCATGTGTCTTTTCATAAAATATAACATCCCCTTTAAATCACTATTCTAGGTCATCAGTACCTGCCTGAAAGTTATTTTTTTATTAATTTTAATGAAAAGAAAACAAAGGAAGAAAGTACTCAGGGAGGACAAAAGAAATGGAGGCCAAGGGAATCCCCTTTCACCACACAGATACACTCAAGGGGGAGAGAATGAAGGCGGCCATAAACCATAATCATATCCTCCCATAGACCCAAATAGAAAATCCTATTGACCACAAAGTTCGACTCTCTCAAACTATGGTGAATAGTCCTTCCTTGATCAGTCTCTGCCATGCATCTTTGGATGAGGTAGACCAGCTCCCATGGGATTCCATGAATTCCCTGAAGCTCCTTTACTAACACCTCAGAGTCGGAATCAACATCAGTGACCTGTAAAACTCTCCTTCTATAAACCATAAGCCCAGAATAAGGGGCACAAACCTCAGTACCGAAAGAGCTACTTGGATCATAGAAGGCACTAAAGGTAACAAAAATAGAGCCCCAAATGTCCCTAAGTATTCTTCCACCTCTCATATATCCTTCCATAAAGGATCCATCAATATTCACTATCAAACCATGACTCAACGGTTTCCACTTCACCCAGGATCCGGTTCCCCTGTTCTGCATACATGAACGATTAATAAGGTTGCAAATTTTCCATTTGGATTCTCATTAGAAAATTTTCCATCACATCAAATGTTAACCCAGTTTCTTTTGGTTTCCTCCATTGACTAAAACTAAAAATCTTATATTATGACCATACTTTCTCTTACATATCTACTACATCATTTTAATGATAAAAAACACAAAATCGTTACACAACTAGGATATAAATAATTATTATCTTGGGAAAACTAGGACCATACAGAAAATATAAAAAATAAAACATAATCATTTATTTAATTTCTTCATCTCTATATTTTTAGTGGTCTTTACATTATCCTTTTTACAAGTAATCACCAGAAGATATACATCAAAAAGGGGTGAGATAAAATCCTAGTAATAGGTTGTATAAGACATGTGAAACATGGGTGAGCATAATCATTATCATCATAACATTTTAATAGTATCATAATCATGTGAGGAATCTTTATAAAAATGATTAGAATGTGTCAATGTATAAAAATGAAACATTATGTTTTAATGGTCAATTACTACACATAGTTGTGAAAAAATATAACATCATGTTCAATAATATTTCACTTATTATCATGAGATAGTTCATAATACCCAATTATTTGGAGGGTTATATAATTCCAAGAACACTCGTCAGATCATAACATTTACATTCCATAATATAATTTTGGGTGCACCCATCACATCGTAAAATTTTAATTATCAAGCATTCCATATAGAACATATATCAAACTTGGGTATAAAATAACAAATTGAAAGGAATAAGTTTTATTTTATAAATAATAAATTCATAAACTATTGATTTACCAAGATTAAAATGGAATAATATTATTGGTATCAATATTTATTGAATAAGAAACATTCAAGTGAGAAGTAAAAGATGTATTTTTTTTGAAAGAATAGTTTTTTTGGAAATATATTTTAATTTTTTATAAAAACAGATTGGTAAAATTTATATTCTAGAAAAGAAAAGATAATGATGAAGAAATGACATATAAAGGACAATAAAGAAATATATATACTAAAAATGGGGTGAAAGAGGAAAAAACCCAAGGAAATGGAGTTGGGTTCAAGAATTCCCCTTACCTTTTGTATGGACGATTTATTCTTTTTAATATATTGTATTATATTGACCCTCAATTTTAATAAATTAACATCACATGAAATTTTTGGAATACTTAAGAAAATATACAAATAGGCTCCCTAAGACCATACTAGTTTAGTGCTTTGGAAAACATGGAAACAAAAAAACTGGTTTATAAATGAGCTACACTATATCCTACTAGGTTCTTCTTAACTAGAACTCTTCTTATAAAAATAAAACATAATATATATATTTATAACCATGGGAATTAAAAATAAAAGGGGTGATATCATAATATCATTAAGGGGAAAAAAAGAGATATGTAATCATAATCATGAGTATAAGGGTATGAGAACATGATCATGAAAATAGAAGATCATACCCTACATATCAAATATAATAAACATAAATCATGGCATAAATATTGAAATTTTATATGAAATTAACCATAAAAAATTAAAGAACATAATCCAAAAAAGAATATAATAGGAATAAAACATGGAATTATGGCATACACATAATAATATATAATTATTTCAATAGTATCCAAGGCATTACTGCTGAGACCATCTTAGTGGATAATGTCCTTTACTGAATCAGTTTCAAACCCCATTCTAACTCTGTATTACTGAACCAAGTTCACCCCTAATTCCAACCATGTAACATATAACTGATTTTATTTATCGATCCAGCCCCATAATACTGAACTCAGTTAATTTCTCATCCCAGCCATGTCTATCCAAAGAGATATAAATCTTTACCCAATGCATTGGATAAAGATATAGGCCTCACCCATCTCATAATGAAATCATACAGACATGTGCCACAATATCATAAATAATCATATCATAACTTAAAAAATTATATGGGTATCATAAAAATGTAATCATATCTTATCCTATGAAAAAATTCAGTTTTAATAATCTTTTCATCAATGCATAACTCATTAAAGGAGGCAAGTTTCATAAGCATATAACCTATGAAAGAGAAACATGTTTCATAAACATCATAAAATCAAAATATAATCCATTCATAGAATGAATATGAATGGAAACATTTAATAATTTCACTAAAAAGGCATGAGTAACACCAATAGATGTTATCTTAGATGAGAAATAATTCTGAAATATCTTTTAAAAACATTTCTTATTGAAAATATCCTTTCTTCTTTGAAAAATTATTTTAAAACCTTAAAAATTTTGAAAACCTTTTTCTTTGGAATTTTTTTTTAAAAATTATAACATAATCATTGAAAAATATATAATGTTTTTAAAATCCTTTTCCTTGAAAATGGGATTCAAATATCTTTTGAAAAAATTTCTGAAAACATGTTTTTTCGAAAACAGGGTTTTTGAATACAATAGATTTTCGACTTGAGAGAGAGAGAGAGATAGATATATTTTACTTAAAAAATTATCTTAAGTAACAAAGGGTGAAAAAATAGTACTAATACATTGATATATCTTGAACAAATAGAAGGCAAGGAAACTCATGAGTGTTCATCAGATTTGGATCATAAGATTTCATAAAAGTAAGCATAAAGATAGACAATCTCAAAAAGTGATGAGATTTTCTCAATAAATTTTTATAACTTGATAAATTGGGATCATACACTTCATGTAAGAAAATTAAATTAAATGAAGCTTAAAATATCATAAAAATATGTAAATTAATTACATAACACGTAAAATGAGAGTATATACACCTCAAAAAGGAATTTAGGTTCATAAAAAAATATTAGTCTCAAAGAAGGAAAGTTGAGACAAATATATTTTACCGATTTGTTAAATTTTGAAAAATAAAACCCATGAAATAAATATCATAAAATGGATATGTGAATAACCATAAATTTTATTCTAATATACATAGAATAAAATCATGCGCAATACATACATCACACAAAAGGAAATAGTGGCTAACATAACATGCATCTTATGAAAATAAAAAGTTACATAAAATCCCCCTACCTTGTATCTTAACTCTCATCATACTCGTTAAAAACACCTATATAATAAATATAAATTTGTTATAAATCTTTTATAGAACCAAATTTTTATATATAATTCCATATATGGGTTGATTATGACCTTATATTACCCTTTTGTTAACCATCATATGTTAAGATTTCACTTCGAATATTTTTTTTTTTTCTGCGCATGTGTCTTAATTTGTTATATATTTGATACTTATACTTATATAATGATATATATACTGAAAATATTCATATAAATATTATTTATATTCATTATATGTGTATTATAACAATCTATTTAATATATAAGTATGAAATTAAATACACCGTTCATGGATATAGTAAGCCGTATGTATACATGAACATTGTTTCTGTTTTTATTATCGTATTGAAAGAAATAAGGTAAATGATATATATATATATATATGTGTGTGTGTATAATATCATTAAAGGATAATTATAATTTAATATATATAATATAATTTCACTGAACTGATCCTTAACACATTCCATGTAGTGTGGGAACTAATCATATCGCTTTGAGGGGGCGGTAGTCCACACTTCCTCAAATAAAATTATCATATTAACACAAAATGGAACGTATAAAGATATATGTTTTAATATAATTTCAGAATCCTAAATATAATATATATATATATATATATATTATAACTTATATAAATATATTTTCCACCATAATTTCCACTATGAGAGGCGGTAAAGGAAAAACGAACAACCATCATTTAGTGCGACAGTAGTTCATCATACATGTAAATAGTACGTTTGGTACACATTAGTTATAGGTGTGGTAGGTGTAGTTTTAACCATTATAATAATAAAATCATAGTATATTTAAGATATTGGTGTTTTTATACAATCATTGAATAAATAATGCATAGGGTAATGAAGTGGGTAAATAAAATAAAGGAGCTTGAGAGAAGGTGTTACCTCTTAATCAGGTAACACCTTTTGGTTTGTTCCAAAAGGATTTCTTGAAAGAATTTATTCTCAAAGGTAGGATTCATAGAGGAAGGGATGGATATTGGGAATTTAATTTTGAATAAATCTTATGAACCTATGTGGTTTGATAGGTGTGATGAAGAGGGAGAGGTGGTGGCATTTTATAGGGAAGGGAAAGCACCCACTTAGCATTTTTGAAAATAAGTTAGATGAACCGATTTTTTTACCTAAAAAATGTCATAAAAAACAACCAAAATCAATAAATGAAGGTTAATGGCCAATTAATTTCTATCCCATTGGTGTTGAACAATTTTATAGGTTTTTTTTGGGTCTTAAAAGTAAGGTTTAGTCTTTAGTTAAGTTTAATTTTAGCTTAACCGATGTAATTAACTTTAATTACATTCACTAATAATTTTGGTCAAAAACTAAGTTAACATTATTATAAAAAATTAATATTATGATTCAAAATATGGAATTTATTTTTCCAAATTACAATCAAAGGAGTGGAAAAAAATTATTTAAAATTAATCTCACAGTCGGGCCGACAATGCAGATTCTTTAAGTAAAAACATTCAAAAGTTTGTTAAGTATTTATACCCATGTCAAAGTGAAATTGATCTAAATGCACTAAATTTTATTAATTTATAAAAATATTATATAATTAAACTTTTAAACCTATTTAAAATATAATTTAACATTATAAATAAATTGTATTTATAAGTAGTTTTGAATTAGAATCCGGTATTTTTAACTATTCATCCAAAAGTGAAGTTTCTAAAAAAACCCAAATATTTTTCCTAAGATAATTTAGACATTAAAAATTCAAAAAAGAAGTTTATTTTATCAAAAAAATTTCTATGTTTGTCTAAAAGTAATTTTATTATTTTTATTGAATGACTTTAAAAGCATTTTATTTGTGAAAATGTGTTTTTAAAACATAAAAGTACTTTACCAAAAATCATGTCTTTCAATATGAATATATTTTATTTATTTAAACCAATTATAAAAAATATTATAAAAGTTGTTATTACTATTCATATAACTAAGTTTAACAACTATGTTATAATTATCTAATTTAAATAATAATAAAAATAAAACGATGTTTCGTAGAAACATCGTTGTTGCGTGTCCCGTATGCCAAGATGTTATTCCATGAACATATGTTAGGTCAATGGTTTGTGTAACATATACCAAGTTCATTACATGTGAATAGAATATTTGACTTAGTTAATTTCAATAAATAAATGAAAATTAAATTTATTTGAAAAAAATTCATAAAAACTCAGGGTGCTACATTATACCCACTTAAAATGAATTTCTCCCTCAAAATTTTTCACTCGGGTAAAAAAATGAGGTTACTTATACTTAAGTATATACTCAAGTTCCCACATATCTTCCTCTAACTAATTATTTCTCCTCATAACTTTTTCCGGGTGAGTGGTCTTGTTTCGTAGAACTTTCCCTGATCGGGCCATAATGTCAACTAGTTGTTCCTCGTTAGAAAGATCCTACTGCAGCGATATGACCTCTACGTTCAGTACATGTGAAGAGTTAGGTATTTTCTTCATTAGTAGAGATACATGGAACACATTATGGAATTAATAGAGTCTTGGAGGAAGTTACAAGAGATAGGTAACCATCCCGATATGATCAAGAATCCCAAGGGGATCGATCTAAATATAGATTACTTTCCCTTTATTCCCAAATCCTATAACTTTCTTCCAAGGTGAGATTCATAGAAACACCTTTTCACTAACTTTGAATTCTATATCATACTAATAGTCATCACCATAACTTTTCTTATGACATTGATATGCCTTTATAAGCTACTGAATGGTTCTAACCTTTTAAACATTTCTTCAGCAATCTATGGTCCCAATAGCTTTCTTTCTCCAACCTCATTACAACACATTAGAGGTATAAATTTAATCCCATAGATGGATTCATAAGGCATCGTCTGAATTCTTGAGTGGAAGATGTTTTTGTATAAAAAATCAACTAGGGGAAGGTGTGGATTCCAAACACCTTTGAAACCCAATGAATAAGATCTGAAAATATACTCTAGGGTTTGAATTGTTCTTTCAGACTAACCATATATTTGGGGATGATAAGTATTGTTGAAACTCAATTTTATTTCATGTTATTGCTGAATACTTCACCAAAACATTAAGGTAAGCCTCAGATCCCGATATGATATAATATAATGTGGTACTCTATGAAACCATACCACATTCTTAATGTATATCGTGGAAACATAATATAAAGTGAAGTCATATTTGATAAAGATGAAGTTTTCTAACATATTAAGGCGATAAACTACCACCCATATAGGATTAAACCCTTTAGCGGTTTTGGGTAGTCCATAGACAAAATCCATAGTAGTGTTCTCCCATTTCCATTCTATTAAGGGTAATTGATGTAATATCCCCTTTTACTTTTATCTTTTAGCCTTAACTTATTGGCATAACAAGCACCAAGATCCAAACTCTATGATATCTTTCTTCATACCATCTCACTAGAAGTATTCTTTATAGTCCCAATACATCTTCTTACTTCTATGATGAATAGAGAATGAAGAAATATGAGCTTATTCTAACAAATCTTTCTTAAAATTTGGTATGGAAGGAACACATACATTATTTCTGAACCTTATCTTTCTATCTTGATCATGGTTGAACTCAGGAAAATTTCAGACTTTCTTTTGCATCTTTTCATCTTCCTTATGTCCATCCTTAATCTTCAATTGGATAGAGGGCTCAACATTCATTAGAGAAATATAAGAATTTTCCCCTTACTTTAATATTTCTAGATTCATCCTTTTCAAATATATAGATATTGGATCTTTTTTTGTCCTTATCATAAATAATCTAGCGTGGTCTTTCTAACTCAAAGCATAATCCACCTTATTTTCTTTCCCAGGGAGGTAATGTATTCAGCATTCATTATCATTTATCAACTCTAACCATCTTCTCTGACATATGTTCAACTCCTTTTGTGTGAATATATACTACATAATTTTATGGTCATATATATATCATAATTTTCTCCATAAAGATAATTCCTGCAAATATGTAATGGAAAAATTACCACTGCTAATTACAAAACATGAGTTGGGTAACTTTTCTCATTAATCTTCAAATTCTATGAGGAATAAGTGATAACCGTGTTATAATTCATAAGAACACATCTGAATACATTCTTGGATACATCAATATAGATTACAAACCCTTCTCTACTATAGGGTAATGTAATGAAAAGTGCACTGACCAACCTTTTATTCAGTTCCTTGAAATTTTCCTCACATTCATCTATCTAGAAGAACTTGACTTAACACCATTTTGAGTTAACATAGTCAGAGGATAAGATTTTCATGATTGATTCTCCACAAACCATTGATAATACATTACTAGAAATGTGGGTTTTAGCGACCGCCAAAGGCGGTCTCTAATGCCCTTTAGAGACCACCCTTCGACCACTTTTGGCGGTCGCAGTTACTCCGTCAGTATTAATCAATACAGACCGCCACAGGTGGCCACTAAAACTCTCCTTTGAAACCGCTGGCATTTTTGGTGATGATCGTACGCTGGGGAATGTGGGCGTGTAGGAGGTTAAAGAAGAGGGACCCTGATCTTCAGTCAACTGCATGGAAGAAGCACGACGGCCGGAGGGAGTGTCCATGCTAATGTTGGGGATTGAACAGCGGCAGTCGACTATCAGGGGTGACAGGTTCACTGGCAGCATTGGTAGGGGTGACGGGAGGTGATGGGGTGGCAGTGATGGGGAGACCTGTGGTGGCGGGGAGACAGTGGGAGGCGTTAATGGCTGTTGCAGCGGGTGACATCGAGGAAGACAACGCGGGGGGGGGGGGGGGAATCCCTACATTTACATTTCTGTTTTAGTGACTGCTTTTTGGCGGTCACTAATAGTATCAATAGCAACCGCCAATGGCGGTCTCCCACTACCATAGGCACAAAAACTAAAAAATATAGTAGTGATATCTAGTTAAACTAATAATGTTACAGATCTCGGCCACCATTGGTAGTCTAGTCCATCATTCATTTGACTCTTTCATTGATGGATATACTGATATACCATATATTGAGATTATGCAACCCAAAATCGAAACCTTTTTCATCCAAAATTCACTATTTCTATGTTTTTCATATATCTTCTCCTTCCTTAGGGTCTTCAGTACAATTCTCAACTGATATTCATGACATTCCTTTATTTTTGAATAGACAATAATATCATATATAAAGACTAACTAAAATTTATCAAGGTAATATACAAATACTCTATTCATTAAATCCTTGAAGATAATATGGGAATTAGTAAGACAAAAAGGAATCTATATATATTCATAGTTTCTATACCTCATACATAAATTTTATATTACATATTTCCTCATTCTTAACCCTGAATTGATGAAATCTACAATGAAGGTAAATCTTGTAAATTTATTGAGCTCCATGCAGTTGATCAAATAAGTCATCAATATGGGGAAGAAGATACTTGTTCTTGATTGAGATCTTGTTCAACTCCTGATAATCAATGCAGAGTTGCATTGATCCATATTTACTTTTCACAAAAAGAATGGGTGCACCCTAATGTGACACACTTTGATGAATGAATCCCTTATCAAGGTTTTCTTGGAGATTCCTCTTTAATTCCTACAACTCAATCAGGACCATTCTATAAGTTGATTTTCATATCGCAGTAAAACAAGGTATAAGTTAAATTGAGAACTCAAATTTAGATTTTAGTGTAAGACTAATAAACTCTTCTTTAAATACATCCACAAATTCTCAAAAAATAGGCATATCATCGATGTCAATTTCTCCCCAACCATTTGAGATAAAAAACCATTTTGAATTGGAATTAAGACCAATACACTGGATTTAAAATCCAAAAGAAGTTCATGATTATCATCAAATTGATGGATGCTCATACGAGGGTTTGGAATATCAAATTTAGCTTATATTACATGATAGTTGATGTGGGATCTATGTAGAGAAAGCCAATCCATTCCTAAGATGATATAAAACTCAACAAAAGGAAGAATAAAAATATTTTCAAGAACCGCATTCCCACAAACATTATCTGGAGAGGAATCATAGACTTGGGATATAATCATCATACCATTAGGGGATTGCAATGATAATTCCACATCTACATGTTTTTGTGGATTCTTAACACCCTTATCAAATAATTTAGATATCAAAGAGTGGGTATATCCATAATAAAATATTACATTAGTAGTTCTATAGTGGATGATAAGTATACATTTCATCACATAATTATCACACCCCTCATCAGAAATAGCAATTTCATGAGATTCCCCCTAATACATCGACATAAGATGTTGTTTACATCAATAATCAACACTAGCCCTTGGGTTTGGGTAGTGGTTAACATAATTCCTATTCCTATAACACTTGTAGCACCGAATCGTGGGAGGTTCATTCTATAATTATTTCTCTCCATTAGTATTTTGATTTACCTTATTCCCATAATTTGGACATTAAAATTCTCAGTGACCTTCCTTTAAACACATAAAATAGTTATTAGATCCCTTAATGAAATTTACTCCATGTGGCATCCCACACATATGGCATAAAAGAAAACTCAACTTTTTTTCTCCATTGTTTTTATAGATTCCTATGAACTCCATCTTCCTTTTTTATTGAAACCATGAGGTTGATAAGTGAATCCAAACTTCATTTCAACCTTGATTGAACAAAAAAAAAATCTGTTTGTAGATGCTAAATTATCTTTTGGCCAAAAAACTTAACATATATGGCTTTAAGGAACTGAAGAACCTATCCAATTTATGTTCAGGTTAGTTGATAATTCTAAAAGAATACCTCATAGGTCTCGTGAAATTTTCCTCATATGTACCAAAATATCCATCATCACTGTACTTCAAATCAGGAAACTCTATCACCATATTAGTATATAGAATTAGAGGAATGTACTTATTGAAAAATAAGTTATTGAACTTGTCCCACTCCATGGATTCAATCTCATCTTGCCACCTCATATTCTTGATTAGATTCCACAACTGGTCTGCTTCTCCTTCTTATAGATAGATATCTAGAATTACATTATCATGCTTCAAACACTAGAGAACATAGAATATCTTTTACATTGTTTATTATGAATTGGATCAGAAGACCCTCTATAGTAAGGTGAATATTTTCTCATGAAAGACTCAATAGAATGTTGTTCCTTAATTTTTTCATTTGGAAGTCCACCATGATTTATAGCATTAAAAAGCTATGTGGTAATATGAAGAAGGTTTTTCATTCCACCACCCATAGAATTCAGTTTCTTCTAAGGAAAATCTTTTCATTGTCCATCACAAGCACTATTAACGTGGTTCCTTTGGGCTATATCCATCAACTAAAACCAAAAACATAGACTGGGAAAATGTTATCATATCGAGGAGCCACATAATCATGAATAGTCACTTATAGGATGTATAGATTATGACACCTTCCTTAATCTATTAATCCTTAGGTTTATCCAATGTTTTTTATAACTGACTTCTATTTATATACTTTATAATGGTTCAGGAAGTGTTTATGAATTCCCAAATCATATCCCCCAAGAGTTTCAAACCAGGTGTATAGAAAGGCCCATTGTTGTGTACTAGATTATCCATAGTCTGGCCAGTAACATATTTTTAGAGTTATTACCCCTAGCTACATCTATTCCAAATCCACATTCACTTGTAGTATCTAGAAAGAAATTTATTTCTAGGAAACCACTCACTCAATCCTTTAAAAAAATTCTAGGAAATTTTTCTTTAATTTTCCTTATCCTTAGACTTATCCCTAGACATATCCTTAGGGTTCTCACTAAGGTTTTCTCATCCGAGCTTCCAAAGGATAACTAACAATTTTCTTTGATACCAACTATAGAGTCCCTCTATTTTTCATACATTATAAATACATAACATTTTATAAATACTTAAAACCTTATAGAAAGAGATACCCAAAGACTGTACTAGTCTTGTTCCTTTGGAGATACGGAAACATAAACAATCGTACATAAATAAGCTAAAATATCTCCTACCAATATCTTCTTGACTAGAACCATTCTTAGACACATATAACATAATAAATACCCTCATAACCTAGGGAAGAAAACATAAAATGTTGTGATTTACTATTATTAGTAAGGGTTTATAAGGGAGATATTTAACTATAATCATGAGTATAAGGGTATGAGAAAATTATCATGAAAATATAAGAACAAACCCTGCATATGAAAGATCATAACAAGAATCATGGCCTAAAGCTTATAATTTCATAATACATGCGTTATAAGTAAATAAAGAACATAAGAAATGAAATCATAACAAAGGAATAAAACATGTAATTTTGGAAGACACATAAAAATATATAATGATTTCCATAGTATCCAATGCATTTCTGGTGAGACTATCTTAGTAGAAAAAGTCTTTTATTGAATTGGGTTCACACCCCATTACAACCCAATATCACTGAATTGAGTTGACCCCTTATTATATCCCTGTAATAATGAATCGAGTTCTATTCTTGTTCCATACCTATAATATTGAACTGTGTTAATTTCTCATTCCATCTATATCTATCTCATGATATATAAATATTTAACCAATGCATTGGAGGAAGATATATGTCCCAACCATCTAATAATGAAATCATATATACATGTGCCACATCATCATAAATAATCATATCATAACCCATGAAATGGAATGGGTATCGTAAAAATGTAATCATATCTTGACTGATGAAAAAATGCAGGTTTCATAATCTTTTCTTCAAAGAATAACCCATGAAAGTAAGTGAGTTTCATAAGTATATAAATTATTAAAGAGATAAAAGTTTCATAAACATTATGCCATCGAAAAATAATCCATTTGGAGAAAGAATATGAATGGGAAAATTTAATAATTTCCCTATAAAGGAACGATTAAAACCAAAAAATGTTATATTAGATGGGAAATAATTTTGAAATATCTTTTAAAAACATTTCTTGATGAAAATAAAATTTCTTCTTTGATTTTTTTCAAAAATAATTTTTTCTGAAAAACTTTTTCTTTGAAAATTTATTTGAAAAATTATAAATAATGAATTAAAAACCATGTAATGTTTTTAAAATCCTCTATCATTGAAAATGGGATTCAAATATATTTTGAAAACATTTTTAAACATTTTTTAAAACATGGTTTTTGAATATAATAGATTTCTAACCAGAGAGTGAGAGAGAGACAATCAGACTTTTCTCAAAAAAATTATCTTAAGTACCAACAAGTGAAAGAAATGGTATTAATACATGGATATATATTGAATAAATATAGTATAAGGATACTCATTAGTTTTCTTGAGATTTGGATAATAATATTTCATTAATGGAAGCATAAACATAAAGATTCTCAAAAAGTGATGAGACTTTCTCAATAAACTCTTATAACATTGTAACTTGTGATGATACTCTACATGTAAGAAAATGAAATTAAATTAAGCTTAAAATATCATAAAAGTAATTTAATTCATGATATAATATTTTAATGAAATCATATACACCTTGAAAAATAATCTATCTGTATAACAAAACATGAGTCTAAAAGAAGGAAAATTGAGACAAAACTATTTTATGGATTTAGTAACATTTTTTAAATTAAAACCCATGAAAGAAAGATACTAAAATAGATATGTGAATACCCATATATTTAAGTATAATATACATAGAATAAAATCATGTTTAGTACATACACCACAAAAAAGGAAAGAGTGAATAACATAACATGTATCTCACAAAAATAAAAAGTGAGATAAAATCCCCTTACCTTGGGTCTTGACTCTCGTCATACTCATTCAAAAAAAATGTATTATAAATATTTAAATAACCAGATTATTATATCTAATACCATATATGGTTTTATTATTACCATATAGTACCCTCTCATTAAGCATCCAATGTTAAGATTTCACTTCAGATAATATTCGCTTTGTTCTTCGCATATGTCTGAATTTTTTATATCTTTTGTACTTATAATTATATAATGATTTATCGAATTCACATCATGATTAAAATATCATTTATATTCAATATATTTTTATTATTTCAATCTATTGAATATATAAGTGTAAAATGTTATATACTGTTCATGGAGATGGTAAGTCGTACATACGCATGAACATTGTTTCTGTTTTTATTATTATATTAGAAGAAAAAAAGGTAAATGAAATATTTTTATATATGTATATAATATCATTATATTTGATTTATAATGTTATATATATCATAAAATTTCACTAAAAACATCCTTAACACATTCCATGCAGTGTGTGAACAAATCAAATCTATTTGAGGGGGGTGGTTGTCCATATTTCGTCAAACAAAAATATCATATTAACAAAAAATGGAAACTATAAAGATATATGTTTTAAAATAATTATATAATATTAAATACATAATTAATATAATATATAAAATATATAAACAAATTTTATATCTTAATATCCACCATGAAAGGGTGTAAATGAAAAATTAACAATCATCGTTTAGTGAGGCAGTTGTTCGTCGTACACGTAAATAGTACGTTTGTTACTCATTATATGGAGGTGTGTGTAAGTGTAGATTGAACCCTTATCATAAAAACATCCTAGAATATTGAATATAATTTTTTATACATGTATGGAATAAAAAATATGGAGGGGTGTAGAAGGAAAATAAAAGAAAGGAGCTTGAGGGAATGTGTTACCTTATAATCAGGTAACTCCTTTTGGTTTATGCCAAAAGGATTTCTTGGAAGAATTTATACCCAAAGGAAGGCTTAAATTAAGAAGTTAGGGATTTTCGGAACTATATTGGTAAGACCTTAGACAAACCTATGTGGGTTCATAGGTGTTAGGAAGAGGGAGAGGTGGTGGCCTTTTATAGGGAAAGGACATGACATACTTGGAATTTTTGAAAACAAGTTAGGTGTACCCACATTTTTACCTAAAAAACGACATATAAAACCCAAAAAAAACTCTATAATGGAAGTTTCATGGCCATATAATTTCTATAAAATGGAGGTTTTGACAATTTTATAGGACATTTTGTGTCTTAAATTTAGGGTTTAGTCCTTAGTTTAGCATAATTTTACCTTAACCAATGTAATTAATTTTACTTACTTTCAATAATAATTTTGATAAAAAAAACTAAGTAGAGCTTATTATACATTATGAATTATTATTATTCCAAATATGGAATCCATTTTTACAAGTTCTAATCATAGGAGTGGCAAAAATTAATTTAAAATAACTCCATATTCAGGTCGAAAATGCGGGTTTTTATGTAAAAACATTCAAACATTTGATAAGTTTTTATACTCAAGTTCAAAGTGAAATTTATCTCAATGACATAAATTGTATTAATTGATAAAAATATTAAATATTTAAAATTTTAAACCAATTAAAAATATAATTTATCCTTAAAAATAAATTAGATGAGAAAGAAGTTCTGAATTAAAATATGGTATTTTCACTATTCATCAAAAAGTGATGTTTCTTAGAAAAATCCAAGATATTTATCCTAATCCAATTATGGTATTCTAAATTAAAGAAAAGGATATTTTTTAAAATTAAATATCTAAATATGTCTAAAATTAATTTTATTATTTTTTATAGAAGGACATTTAAAGCAGTTCAATTGAGAAAATAATATATTAAAACATAAAATGACTTTACGAAAAATAATATAATTCAATATCAATATTTTTTATTCATTTAAAAAAATTATA
Organism: Viscum album; assembly: GCA_963277665.1. Lineage (NCBI taxonomy): Eukaryota > Viridiplantae > Streptophyta > Magnoliopsida > Santalales > Viscaceae > Viscum > Viscum album. The sequence goes on along the minus strand of OY728153.1, from coordinate 874,132,021 downwards.
AAAAATATTTTAAAAGTAGTTATTAATATTCATATAACTATGATTAACATTTAGGTTATAATTATCTCATTCAAATAATTATGACAACAAAATGATGTTTCGTAGAAACATCTGTGTTGTGTGTAACATATGACAAGTCATTGTTCTGTGTAACGTACATGAAGTTGTTGATGATTGTAACATATTTAGTGGATGTTCTATGTGAATTTTTTGAATTAGTTCATTGTAATACATAAATGAAAATTTAATTTATTCCAAAAAAGTCCCATAAAAACACAGGGTGTTACAATTATAATCACATTAGATAGATTAATTAACAAATCAAAAAACTTTTATACATAAAATTAATTCATTGTGGATTGATTTTGTTCATTACTATCCTTTTAGATGAGTTGTAAAGTTTAATATCATCATTGGGGAGCGTTTGTTTTCTTAGTTTTCATGATCGACTCACTTGTACACAAGAATGGAAGTTCGAGTAAAATGAAGGTAAATATCTAGAATTGTTATTATATGATATTAAATATCATAAATAAATTTAAATGATATTATAAAGAATTTTTTAATATGGTATGATGATTAATCATTAGATAAAAGTTAATAAAGATCGTTTTAGGTTAATTTTAGTGGTTTTTTAATCACAACGAACTTGTTTTGTTTTATCATTTAGTATTATGTATATATGTTTGTTAGAGAACATAAAAAGGTTCGTAACATAAAATTTAAAATATTTTTCAACTATTATAATGGTATTATTAACATGCTTGTATGTATTAAATGAAAATGTAAGTGTATCACCTATGGTGTCGGTAACTTGACACATCACAGATGAGGATTTAATTTTTTGAATAAAAGAAAGAGTGGGGGGATTTTAATGATGTGTATTCATAAAATGATATAATTCTAGTTTATCTAACATACTATATTTATCATGCCATTTTGATAAGATATTATGAGAATAATATAATAAAATAAATGAGATTTAAATAAAATTAAAATAAAAAAGGAAGATGATTTTACCTCTTGGATTTATACTCCTTGAGAATGTCACAAACCATGTTGGGTCTCCATCCCATCAACACCCGACCCGGTCCACGACAAGGCTCGAGGGGCGTTCCCGATCCCCACGGGCTGGCACAAGTGCTCGGGTATCAAAATAATGCTTTGGGAACGATTTACCTGATTACGAAAAACATGCCCAAAACAACAAACAAACAAAAAAAGACATGCCAAACCAAAAATCTCAACCAAAAAGGATGTTACCAAAAACCAGGACCCTAGCTACATGTTTAACACCAAAGACAAACAACCACAAAACATGGTGGGCAAAAAAACAACTCAAAAACTACCCCTGGATGGAGGACACCACCCTCTCGCCATCTTCACAATGCTACACCAATGTTTCAACTAACTACCTGAACCACCACCTCCAAAAGCCTTTCCCTTACCTGCATCAGACAAAACAAAATCTACTTACACCCAAGGGTGTAAGTAGGGTGTGATCCAACGCTCAATAGGATGTCACCAATAAGAGATTACACATGTAAATATTAACTGACAAAACAATTGCATGTTTAATCCAGTAATAAATATAAAATCATAAACAATTTTAAATAAAATAATTTGAGAAATGAAGACTTTAAGGGAAACAAGTTAGAAAGAAAAACAACACCTATTTTTATTACACTACAAAGGTGATTCAATGTATCATTGTCAATTGAGATATAATCCAATAGCACGAAAGTGGGAGAGGCCCTATAGGTACAAGCACTGAAAGGTACCCTAGAAAATCATGTCTTGGTGAACCAAGGAATAAGAACCACAATAACATATGATCTCATGAACGAGCCACTAGTGGGGAAACACATCAATAACCTAGTAGTCCCCAAACAACACCCATAGTTTTGTTAGTGTTATAAGCATCAAACTAGCTAAGTGAAACTGGGTCGAGGCTACTTTTGTATCACTAGAGCACTAGTCCTAGTCTGCCCACCTAATACCCAGGCTTCCCATTTTGTGCTAAAAAATTCCAAGTTCACATGCTTCTTAAAGTCAATTCACAAAACACAAGAGTATTATCTAAATTTTTCACCACACTATTACACACACATAAAAATCCATTTGGAAACATTATGCACTTAAAATATTTTCCAAAACTCAACCTTCACTACTCACACTATCAAATAAACAGCTACATAATTTTTTTAAAGACCACACTACAATTATTTAACACTATAGAATTTTTTCAAACAGTTTTTTTAAATGCGTTTCACGGATAATGGTGCTAAAAACCCACAAAATAAAACCCCTAGTTATAACAGGACTCATACTGACGCCGCCACAAAACACAAGCCACAGATCCTGCACATACTAACAAACCAACTGCATAATTTTTAACAAACACTAAAAAAAATTAAATATGCACTACCAGCAGAGAAAAGACACATTAAGTTGAAAACCAAAAACCACCTGCGTGCATTGAAACAAATTAAAAAATTTAATAAAAAAATTAAACAAGAAACATATTTTATAATATAATCCTTACACGTGAAACCACCTACCAACGTATATCAGATTTTACAAACTCGATGCGCAAAAGTTGGTGCATGCCCACCGTGCCTCAATTAGACCACAAGGAGCCCTAAAACAATAGACTAAACCAAAAACATCAAAATTGGACCCCAACCAATGTGAAACCCTAACCCAAAAATTTATCAAATAGGAGAAACAACAAAACGAGGTAAAACGCACCTGCGGCGTGGGTACGGAAGGCCAGCTGGGGGTCGCCGGAGGGTGTCGTGGGTTGCGCAACACCAGAAAAAAGATAAGGGAAGCCTCTGGAAACTCAGTAGAGCAAGGGAGGGGTGTGGGGGTCTCAGTGAAACCTATAAGGGGTTGTGCAATGGTGTTTCAGCTGGACTAGGATAGGTTACTGGTGTGGGATCCTGGCCGAAGAGGAGCTGGTTGGTCCGGTATACGAACGGGTTGAACCAGGGGGCTCACACATTTGTGTGAATCAGGGATGCTTCGGCTCGACGAAGATGGGGCACACAGACTTCAGCTCAACAAGGAGGGGGCTCGCGCGGTCTACGACTCGACGAGGAGGGTGAACACTATGTGGACTCCGGTTGAGGAAGAAGGTTATAGCTGGTCGACAAGAGGATAAATGAGGAGGCGACTAGGGTTCGACACAAGGCACAAGGGGGAAGACACATTAACAGTAGTGCTGTGAGGGAGAGAGAAAAAGATGGATAAAAAAAGAATAAAAAGAAAATAGAAAATAAAGGATAATAAAAAATGAAATAATTAAAAGGGAATAAAGAAAATGAAAAGAAAATAAGAGAATAAAAAGAAAAGAAAAGAAGAGATAAAATAAAATAAAAATAAGAATATGGGAAATAAAAATAAATTATAACCTAAAAAGAAAATGTAACGTAAACTAATAACAATAATAATAATACTAATACTAATGACAAAAATAACTATAATTATAATAAATTTTATTTTTTATTCAGTTATTTAATCATCCGCGCACCGTGTAGGTCGGACATTAAACTAGAGAATCCACACGGATTCACCTATGCCATGCCCGTGTGTCGAGAGACGTCAAGACAACACTCACTTATCAGTGCCAAAAGTGAAAAACTCACATCAGGTTCATCCCACCCTTCAATCAAACAATTTAATTAAAGTCAAATAAAATTATGGGATAAGAATTAAAAATTAAAAACATACCACAAACGAAGTCTGGGTGTGACAATTCTCCCCACCATCAAAAACTTTCCGCCCTTGGAAAGTCAATTTGAAGCCTGATCCAAGAATAGAGATGGGTACCCCAGCTCAAACCAAGATTTATTCTCCCAAGTCTCATGCTCGTCATCCCCATGCTGCCAAAGAATAAAAACCAAAGGAATGGAATTTCCATAGACCACCTTCTCCTGAGAATCCACTATCCGCACTAGCCGCTCAAACACTGATAGGTCGGCCTCTATCCACAACTCCTCCCAATTCAACACATGTGATAGATCTGGATTATACTTGTTTAGTTGGGAGACATGGAATACGTTGTGAATCAGTGTCAACTGTGAAGGCAAATCTAACCTGTATGCCACTTTTCCAATCCTCTCAATAATCCGGAAAGGCCCAACATACCTCGGTATGAGCTTCCCCTACTTCCCCAAGCGGTGGTGACCCAAATGAGGGGTCACCTTTAAGAACAGTTTGTCCCCCACTAAAAACTCAAGATCCCGATGCCTCTGATCTGCATAAGATTTGTGGTGACTCTAATCTGTCAACAACCACTGTCTAATCAACTTGACCTTCTCAGACTTCTCCTGAACACGGCTCAGTCCCAAGATTGCGGTCTCACCTACCTCATCCCAACACAAAGGAGACCGATAAGGCCGACCATAGAGCGACTCAAAGGGTACCATTCTAATAGAGGATTGGAAACTATTATTATAAGGAAACACGAACAATCCCAAATGGCTATACCATGAACCTCTGAAATCCAACACACATGCATGATGCATGTCCTTCAGAATCAGATTCGCCCGCTCCGTCTGGCCATCCATCTGAGGATGGTATGTTATGCTCATCTTAATCTACGAACCCAAAGCCTTATGGAGGTATCCCCAAAACCGAGATGTAAAGTGGGGGTCCCTGTCCAAAACAACTGCTGACGGAACACCATGAAGTCTCACTACTTCCTGAATATACAAACTGCCCAGCTCCTCCACCTTCGTTGTGTCTCTGATCAAGATAAAGTGAGATGACTAGGAAAAATGGTCAATCACTACCCAGATAGTATTCCTCCCCTGAGGTGTACGAGGAAATCCAATAATGAAGTCCATGGTGACCTCATCCCACTTCCACGTAGGAATGGATAATAGAAGAAGTAGGATAGATGGTCCCTGGTGCTCTTCTTTCACCTGCTGAAAAGTGTAGCATCTCAATAGAAAGTTGGCTATGTCCTGCCTCATACCTAGAAACCAAAACTGGTGACGAACATCATAATACATCTTGGCGGTACAAGGATGGATGACCCACTGAGACTAGTGGCTATCCTGAATCACCACCTTCTGCAGAGACAACAACACCATAGCATGGACCTTGAAGCACAATATCCTCTTAAGAGACAAAAACCAATTATCCTGAGTCTCCCCACCATGAAGAAACTACATAGATCACTAACACAAATCATCTCCAGGTTGTTCCTGTTGAATCAACTCTAGAAGAGCGGGAGTCAACTATATTCTATCCAATAAAGTACCTCCACTGTGCTCCCTACTCTCTAGGTGAATTTGGTCGAAGAGCTCCATCAAAGTACACTCATCGCTGGACTTTTTCAACGCTTGCACTGGTACCTTCCTACTCAAAGTGTCGGCCACCACGTTACCCTTTCCTAGGGTATAGACAATGTCAATGTCAAATACCTATAGGTACTCGATACAGCGGCGCTGCCTCATATCGAGATCCTTCTAAGAGTAAATGTAGGCTAGGCTCTTATGGTCAGAATAGACCACAAATTTCTCCCCAAATAGGTAGTGATGCCAAGTCATTAAGGCGTGCATCACTACTGCGAAATCCAAGTTGTGAGTTGGATAATTCTTCTCGTGTGGCCAGAGCTGGAATGAACTATAAGACACCACATGATTATCCTTCATGAGTACACACCCAAGGCCCATACCTGAAACATCACAATAAACCACAGAGCCCTTCCCAGACTCTGGTAAGATCAACATAGGTGTGGTGGTCAACCGCCGCTTCAACTCCTCAAAGGATTTCTGGCAGTATGGGCTCCATAAAAACTTCACCATTTTCCGAGTGAGTGTGGTCATGGAGGTGGAAAGATGTGAGAATCCCCAAAGGAAACACTTGTAATAACCTACCAAGACAAGAAAACTCCTAATCTCGAACGCATTCCTCGGTTGTTACCATGACATAACTGCACTGATCTTCTCAGGATCCACTGAAACCCCTTGTTCTGAGACGAAATGGCCCAGAAACATCACTTCCTTGATCTAGAAAGTGCACTTCAAGAGTTTTTCATACAGGCGGTGATCCTGAAAAGTGGTCAAAATGACCCGCAGGTGATGCTCATGCTCCTCCTCAGATCCAGAATAAACCAGGATGTTTTCCACAAATACCACTACAAATTAGTCGAGATATTGGTGGAACACCCTATTCATGAGTTCCATGAAAACTTCCAGGGCATTCATCAATTCGAAAGGCATGAATAGATACTTAAAGTGATCATAGCTGCTTCAGAAAGCTGTCTTCAGAATGTGTACTTCTCTTACCATGAGCTAGTGGTATTCCGAACACAAGTCAATTTTGGAGAACCACTTTTCCCCCTTCAGTTGGTCAAAAAAATATTCAATCCGAGGCAAAGGGAATTTATTATTGATGTTCACCTTATTCAATTTTCGGTAATCGATGCATAACCGGAGGGTTCCGTAGGCCTTCTTCAAGAATAAGGCTGGGGTGGCCCAAGGAGAGACGCACGAGCGAATGAATCCTTTGGATTCCAAATTGTCCAGTTGTATATTTAATTCCCTCAATTCGGTGGGGGCCATGCGATATGAGGGAAGAGATATAGGTTATGTTCCTGACGCCATCTCAATCGAGAACCCCATGTCCTGCTCTGGGGGTAGGCCAGAAAAATCATCTGGGAAGACCTCTGGGAACACATCCACTACACAAGGTAACCCACCCTGAGAGACACCACCATCGTCCTCCAGTGTGAGTGACAACAATTGATAAAAAATATTCCCCAACTCAGGGAGTGGAGGTCATGCGTGACCAGACTGAGGATCCCATTCTCCATAAAATAACTGAGGATTCCCATCTGGTTCCATAAAGATGACTCAGCGCTGATAGCAGTCAATATGTTCTTGGAAGTGCAATAGCCAGTTCATGCCGAGGATCACATCAAATAGGTCCATATTAAGGACTAAGAAATCCCACTCCATCTCGACTCTTGATATAGAGAGCGCGAACGACAGACACCTAAGACCCTGCTCCTTTTTCTTACCCAGTGGTGTTACTAACTCCATTGCAATAGATAAATGCTCGGTTGGAAGGCTCAAAAAGTTCACAAGACAGGAAGATATAAAAGAAACTGAAGCACCATTATCAAATAAAAATGTAGCTATAGAAGATGCAATCAGAATGGTACCTCAAATAGTTGAAGGTCCTGCATCAGATCCCACCGGTGCCTGATACACAACATGCAAATGTTTGGTCCCTACTTGAGAAAGACCGCTCTCTTGTGGATCCACCCTAATATAGCTCTGCCCAGAAGATGATACGGTCCTACCACCATGACCAGTGAACTGAGATCCCGACGTCCTAGTCTTCTCTGACTACACTGATACTCCCCCGGAAGCCACAGATCCAATCCCACTCTGGTAAGGGTGCGTCACTCTGCAAAAGCTCTATACATGCCCCATGATCCCACACCGGTAGCAAGGCCTAGGAGGGGTGGGACATGAAGATCGGATGTGACCTGCCCTTCCACACTGATGGAACACAACAGACCTCATATCAGATGCCCCAGATCAAGTCTGCCTAAAGGGATGGCCTGAGCTACCACCACTCTTCTTGCACTGCTCATCATGCTTCCTCTTCTTCTCTGAAGAACTGCTGCGGCCAAATCCTGACACTGATCTAGAAAACATCAACTTTCCTCTCTGGTAAATCTAGACCATGCAAGAACGATCGACCACCTCATCAGAAGTCCCCATCTTGAATAAGAAAACCTGAGAGTGGATTTCTGGTCGGAGGCCCTTCTCGAATTTTGAGCTTTCAAGTATTCACTTGAAACAATCTCAGGCGCGTACCACAATAGCTCAGCAAAGCTATTTGTGTACTCCATTATAGTCTGATCCCCTTGTGAGAGATCGATGAACTCCAGGGATCTGGCATAGGCCAAGAACTTGGGACAGTACTGCTCGTTAAAGATGGATTTGAAATCCTTCCAAATCACCTGCTCATGCTTCCCAGCCTGAATCACTGATTCCCACCACTTGCAACTAGAACCCTCTAACTGGAATGAGGCACACTTTACCATGACTTATTCTGGCATGTCAAGGAACTCGAACATATGTTCTATATTTTCAATCCATTCATCTGCCTCTTGTGGTTCTGAACTACCTCAAAATGAAGGAGGTTTATTCATCAAAAACTCCTGAGATTTATCCTTCTTGGAGACAGACCCGTATCTTCTAGCTAGAATGGGGGCAGGGGAAGGAGTCACCCCCTGTCCTAAAGTCTGAGCAGCTCGGACCAGGGCTTCTACCAATCTCTGATCACGTGGTATGGGAGAAATCTCTCTGGCTTCCTCTCATGGATGCGTATAATCTCTCTGGGGAGGCATCTTGTGGAAAAAAGCAACAGTCATAAAAGAACATCATCAATACATCATATCTAAAGAAAATTCAAATTTTCAGCAAAATAAGTAATCATTAGTAAACCACGTATGAAAAATTAACATCATGTCCAAAATATTCTTCCCCGCCTGATGTCCACACACAGTCTAAAGATTGTACACCCTACCAGGAAGAGAAATCAAACAAGCATCCTGACATCCCATGGTGACTCAAAGTCTATCACGAGGTGTGCTAGCTGGGAATCCTACTCACAACCAGAATTCCAAGCCCAGACAGTCCTAGCTCCTGTCCAACCAGACTCATCCCAAATAACATAATCAAAGAGCCAACTTGCTCTGAAACCATTTTGTCACGAACCAAGTTGGGTCTCCATCCCATCGATGCCTGACCTGGTCCACGACAAGGCCCGAGGGGCATTCCTAATCCCTACGGGTTGGCACAAGTGCCCGAGTATCAAAATAATGCTTTGGGAACGATTTACCCTATTATGAAAAACATGCCCAAAACAAAAAACTAACAAAAAAAGACCAGTCTAACCCAAAATCTCAACCAAACATGCCCTTACCAGAAACCAGGATCATAGCTACAAGTTTAACACCAAACCCAAAAAACTGCAAAACATGATGGCCAAAAACCAACTCAAAAACCACCCCTGGCTGGAGGACACCACCCTCTCTCCATCTCCACAACTCCACGCCAATGTTTCAATTAACAACCTAAACCACCACTGTCACGACCCATCTTCAGGGACCATGTCATGACTACCCCAAGCCCGCCTTCCATAGGCCAGGGGATGACAACTAGCACAAAATGCGTAAATCCCAATAAATATGGAATACATTGACTTTAATAAGTAAAAAACCACAACAGAGTACGCAACAGAAAGTAAACACTAAGTAAGCACTGTATACAAAGGAAAGTGCTGAAAGGAAGGGGCCGAAAATACAAGCCCAACTGTAAAGTATAGTACAACTGAAAGCTATTACAACTGCGGTAAAGTAAAACAGCAACAACTGAGTCTTCCTCCGGGAATCCCACATAAAGGGTGGGTACAAATGGTCTCCTCATCACCTCAGGTCCGTCTGTCTACTCCGCATACATCTCTCAAAGTGGTCCTCATCCAGGTTCCCTCTAGCTCCACAACACTCTGCCTCGATCAGTGATGTCTATCATCAGCAACCAACACAATGATGTGAGGGCATTTCCCATACAGGGGTGAGTATAATGATACTCAGTAGGGACCTCGAGACCCCCAAAGGTCTCCCAGAATCCACGAAGTTTAAACCAAAATGGAGAGATACAATCAAGAATTATCAACCAACATGAAGTATCAACCAACACGAAGTTTCATCCAACATGAAGTATCAACCAACATGAAGTATCAACAAACCCTACTTAGCTATATGCCCATACATATACCTAAGTTATCAATTATAGTTCGGATCCAACTCTAGAGCTCAAGAACAACCCCAATCCACACAGGAAGTAAAGTCAATCACATCAGTGATAATGATTGAAAGTCAAGACTCAGCTCACATAGGTATACATATTTTGTATAACAATAGAGATGATCAGATTTATTTACTGATATATCTAAGCCGTCGGACCCACATAGGATACTAGACCAGCTAAATTGTCGGACCCACTCAGGATACAAGACCAGCTACTCTATCGGACCCACTCAGGATACAAGTACAGAAGTCATCTTTGTCGAACCCACAGAGGATCTTAGTATAGAAGTCATCTTCATCGAACCCATGGAGGATTCCATTATGGTAGATGTTGTCGTCGAACCCACGGAGGATCATAGTAGGGTAGTTGTCTTCGTCGAACCCACGAAGTATCCCAGTATGGTAAACGACACCGTCAAACCCATGGAGGATCCTAGTATGGTAAACGTCGTCGTTGTTGAAACCACAAAGAATTTCAGTACAGTAGTCGTCGCTGTCGAACCCATGGAGGATTCCAGTACAGTAGTCATCGCAGTCGCAGCCAGCTACAGGGTTCCCGTACACAACACACTCGATTCCGAGAGGGTCCACTCTTTGAGCAATGGGGTCCTTACATCAAATATCACGAAGTCCATATTTGATGTACCCCGAAGTTCCATCTCATAAAAAACCCAATGTGACAGACAAAATTTCAATCGGATGCCCGATCACAGAGTTACTGGGTTTTCCGTTCCTGGGGCCCGGTTGGAATTACACTCGTTCCAAACCCGGCTGTTTTCCAAAGTTGTCCAAAACTCACATAGAGTATCAAAAAAGTACCTCCTCTTTTGAATAGTCCCAGTGCCATAGATGACATGTCGATCAGACTCGCGGTCTTAATGATATTCACGTTTAAGTGAAACGGGCCCGACCCGTCAAGCCTAGTGGGCTGGCGGGTCGGACCGACCAGATTTGGCGGGTCCGACCCGACTGGGGGGTGTCCTGGCCCGGTGGGGTGTGGCCCGGCCCGGTGGGGCGTGGCCCGGCCCGGTGGGGCGCATGCCAGCCTGGTGGGGCGTGGCCCGGCCTGGCCTGCGGCTAGCCGCGGCTTGGCCTGACCAGCCGAGTGGTGCATGGGGTGCGGCCCCCGCAGTTTCCAGAACTGGTGGCATCGAGTAGCGCCACCCCTTCTATCCAACCGATGGAATCCGACCGGTCTTATCGGGCTTGAGTGGCCCGCACGGGCAGGACGCGGTTCTCTCGCGCGGCACATGCAGGTGTCGCGGCCTCCTTCAACCTGGCCGGCAGGAGGCGGGCCAGTTCGCCGCCGAAGGGGCCCGCGATGCGAGGGCCGCGGTTCTCCGTAGCACAGTGCCTTATAGATGTCGCGGTTCTCCAACCCGGCTGGCTACAACAGTCTGGTTTGGTTCGTCTACTAAGCGGCCTGTGGATGTGGGCTGCGGATTCCGCCACCCAGCCGGTGCGTGGCCACCGCCTCTGGTCTCCGCCGTGTCTGTTCGCTGCCGCCAAAAAATATTCAAGAACCATGGGAGGGTCGTCGGGCCATGTTTGTTCAGACCGCGCCCTCTGGGTTAGGCGTTATCAATTGGCCAAAGACAAAAAAAGTATTCACCAAGGATGGGATATAATTTCATTCCCTTAAAATTATATCAAACCCCCTACCTTGATTTTGATGCTCTCTTGTCCGGGTTGCGAGAAGAGGATCCGAAGTCGACGTCGATTCGTTGACGTCGGGGTGTGTATGAGGAGGAAGCGTAGTCGATGTTTCCTTGCGGACGACGTCTCCTCCCTTGACATGGAGGAAGAATAAGAATGGTGGAATTCCTCCTGAGCGTCGCCTCACATTCATGCCTCGGTCATTGAGAGGATATCGTTCCTCGTGTTCTTCGTTGGTGAGGGATGAAGCTCTCCTCTAAATCTCTAAAGGCTCCACCACCAAATATTTGCCAAAAAAAATAATATTAAGGCTCCCCAATTTTAATAGAATTTCCATTCAATTAAAATTGATTCAAAGGAGGTGCCAAATAATTAATGAAGACATTAATTAGATAGGTCGGCACATTCAATGGGTGGGAGGTGGAGAGGCTCCACCATAATAAATGAGAGGTGTTGTCAAATTAAATAAAGGGGTGTTAATGGGGAGTTTAAGGGGTGTTGAAGGGTTAGGGGCTCGTGTGGGACCCACCACACATTATCCTCTCATGGGAGGTTTTGTGGCTGTGGGACCCACCTCTAACTTCCCTTTTTTGGAAATAACCACCACAAAACAGTAAAATTGTGTACAACAAATTTATTTAATTTAATATAAATCCCGAAAAAATAACTTCTCCTCCCGAGCAAACAAAACTGCGGTAAATCTCCCCTTAAGAAAATACAGGCACTACGAGTTCATCGGTGTCCTCATATTTCAATTCCAAGCACCGGTTCAAAATATAGAAAAACCAGCTTGTACATTTACTAAACATACCTGAACAAAACTTTAAAAATTGATTATGGGAACACCGGGCCTCGAAATCAGGTGCCGTCAGAAACTGCAGACTCGTAAAATTCCAAAGTATTTAAGAAAAATTTTCCATAAAATTTCATGGTATTTACATTACCCCCACCTCAGGGCTTTATGTCCCCGTAAAGCTACAACACACACTATAGGAACAAATGGGGGTACTGAGCTCGTATATGAGCCTCCCGCTCCCAAGTGCTCTCATGGAGGTTCCCGTGCTGCCAACAAATACACACCAAAGGAATCGACCATCCACGTAGGACCCGCTCCTGTCGATCCTCTATCTCCACCGAGACCTTTGGGAATATCACCTCATTATCTATACTCGGATCCCCGTGGTCGATGATGTGAGATGGGTTGTGCACGTATCTCCTAAGCTGAGATATGTGGAAGACGTCATACATCCGGTGCAACTGAGGTGGAAGGGCTAGGCGATAAGCCACCTTGCCTACCCTGATGAGGACCTAGAACGACCCGATGAAGCATATAGATAACTTGCCACCCCACCCAAATATCCGTAGACCTCGTCGAGGTGAGACCCGTAAGAAGAAGTGGTCTCCATCCTATAACTCCAGTGGTCTCCATCTCCTATCAGCATATGAATTCTGTATGCTCTGTGAAATCTTCATCCACTCCTGGATGATCTGCACCTTCTCCGCCGTAGCCTGAAGATGGGTGCACTAGTCAACCTCTACCTCAGGTCCTGAAAACACTGCTGGCATCTCTATGACTATACAAAGGGTTTCCCCTTATTCATCAAAGCTAATAATGGTGCTGCAACTCTGGAGAAGTCTGGCCCAAAGGTATGTCTGGCCAACTCCTGAGTGATCGACGACACCCTCTTATACATGGTTCCATCCTATGCTACTTGGGTTTTCTTTTTCCCTGACCAAGGAAAACCCCATCCCAATGTTGTAGATAAACCACAACCTTTTTTCCTAATACAGTCAATCTGTGTATGAACTGTGGCTACCCAGTCCATACCCAAATTAACATCGTAAGGCCTCCATGCTACCACCAATAGGTTCCAACTGAAACTCTTTCCTCAAGGGTCAGATCACACCATCAGTGTAAGTGTGATTATCAAGTCTCCTCCCAAAGGAATCTCCAGACGTGAGGGTCAAGTCAATGGCTTAACTAGAAACTCTCGTTCTGGGACAAGATTTGTGGAAGGAAGGAATGGATTTTACCTATTTCTATTGATACAACATCTAGTAGTAGACACAGACCATACCTCAAATCATTCTTAGAGCCCTTGGGTCACACTCCTTGACCACATGCAACTACTCTCTTCCCCTTCCCTCCAGCTCTACGAGCCTAGCGGGGACTACAAAGGTGGGTGGTTGTAACATGTCAAAATGTTCACCACCTCATGCTGCTCTCCTAGATTTGCTTCCACATCTACTGCCTTGCAGATTCATCTGTCCTTAACACTTCCTCTTCTCGAGACATTTTACACACTCAAGTATCTAAGACTGATGCTAGTTTCATGCTTTCAAACTGTTAATATTCCCTAGATGTATCCGCTCAGCCAATGAACATTCAACCACATAGGTTCTCTCTAGCACCCTAACATAAGTAGGAATGCATAGAGGAAAAAGTGCTGGCTCAGATGTCTTTAAACACACCTTGCTCAGAGGTTTGAGCTCTAAAGCACAGTTTGAATCGTATTCATCGAGTACCAGGAATGGTCGGTACGCCTTGATGAATACCCAAATACTGACATGTCGTCCTGCCAAAGCTGTATAAGCTCTAGAAAACACTCATCCACCTCCTTAAGCCAGTCCTCAGCCGCCTGTGGGTCGGGCTCACCTCGGAACATGAGGGATATCTGGTTCTGAAACACATGTAAAGCACTAAGCCTACAAGTGTCCTCTACCGGTACCGCCGATAGTGTCTGCTGACCAATGGGTAGTGATATAGTTGGCACACTGCCCGATGATACCATCTCAGAAAATGGTACAAGTACCGAAACATCATCATTATGCGGACCATCCTCATGGTCACTTGCTGAAAAAGATTAGAAGCTAAGATCAACATCTTCTCTATTAGTGTCTCACTAGGTAGAAAACTCTAGTAATTGCCTCCATCCAGTCCTCTACTTCCTGGGAATCTGTCTCGCCTCGAATCCTCGGAGGCCCCTACCACTATAACTCATGCAACACGCTCAATCGGTGTGCACTATTCGCCAGTGAGACTGGTAGCTTCTGCTTCCCAGCGGGTGATGGTGCTGCTGGTACACCACCCGAAGGTGCCAACATAGTAAGAGGGCCCTGCACCATAGCCTCGTCACTCGGTGGGTCATCATCGTGTACTCTCTCTCGGTAACCCTAGATGGATATCTTCGTAGTGGAATACTAATAAGGAACAGTTATGCCACGGTCAATAAGTTATACCTGGTGAGCTGACTCAAAGAGACCACAAAGGAAACTCTTGAAACACACACGCAATCAGTGTTTCCATGCACTGAGTCGGAAATCAGAGTTCAGGGTCATCGTGTATGGATACGTCGGCCGCCGCACCAACACTGGACTCCTTGGATTGAAAACCATACTGAATACTCTTAACACAATTGCTTCACAGAAAATAAAGATCAAAGTCCTATGTTCTGCGGTAGAACCGACTCCTCTGATACCAATTTGTCATGAACCGTCCTCGGGGCCTGTGCCGTGACTACCCTAAGCCCGCCTTCTATTGGCCAGGGGCTGGGAACTAGCACCAAAGGTATAAATCCTGATATATATGGAAGGAATTGAATTTAACAAGTAAAAAACCACAATAGAGTACGCAAAAGAAAGTACACACTAAGTAAACACTGTATAAAAAGGAAAGTGTTGAAAGGATGGGGACCGAAATACAAGCCCAATAATAATGTACAGTACAACTGAAAGCTAGTACAACTGTAGTAAAGTAAAATAGAAACTACTGAGTCATCCTCCAGGAATCCCACCTGAAGGGTGGGTACAGATGGTCTCCTCAGCACCTCAGGTCCATCTGTCTACTCCGCATACGTGTCGCAAAGTGGTCCACCTCTGCGTACCATCCAGCTCCACAACACTCTGCCTCGATCAGTGATGTCCGTCATCTGCAACCAACACAACAATGTGCGGCCATTTCCAGTGAAGGGGTGAGTCTAATGATACTCAGTAGGGACCCCGAGACCCCCAAAGGTCTCCCAGAATCCACGATGGTTAAACCAAAAAAGAGAGATACAATCATGAATTATCAACCAACACGAAGTATCAACCAACACGAAGTATCAACCAACATAAAGTATTAAACAACATGAAGTATCAATCAACCCTAATTAGGTATATTCCCATACATATACCAAAGTTATCAATTATAGTTCAGCTCCATCTCTAAAGCTCAAGCACAACCCCAATCCAGAAAGGAAGTAAAGTTATTCACATAGTTGATAATGATTGAAAGTCAAGACTCAGCTCACATAGGTATACATCTTTCATATAACAATAGAGATTATCATATGTAGTCACTGATTCATCTAAACCGTCATACCCACATAGGATACTAGAACGTCTAAGTTGTCGAACCCACTCAGGATACAAGACCAGCTACTCTGTCGTACCCACTCAAGATACAAGTACATAAGTCATCATTGTCGAACCCATAGTGGATCCCAGTACATAATTCATCGCCGTCGAACCCACGAAGGATTCCAGTATGGTAGACATCATTGTTGAACCCACAGAGGATCTTAGTATGGTATTCATCATCGTCGAACCCACGGAGGATCCTAGTATTGTAAACGTCGTCGTCAAACCCATGGAGGATCCAAGTATGGTAAAATTCATCGCTGTTGAACCCATGGAAGATTCTAGTACATTAGTCGTCGCTGTTGAACCCATGAAGGATTCCAGTATAGTAGTCGTCGCAGTCGCAACCAGCTCTAGGGTTCCCACACACAGCACACTCGATTCCGGGAGGGTCCGCTCCTCGAACAAAGGGGTAGTTATATCAAATATCACAAAGTACAGATTTGATGTACCCCAAAGTTCCATCTCATCAAAAGAAACCCAACATGACAGATAGCGCGTCAATTAGATGTTCGGTCTGAGAATTATTGTCTTTTCCGTTTCTAGGGGCCCAGTTGGAATTACTCTCGTTCCAAACCCGTCTGTTTTCCAATGTTGTCCAAAAATCACATAGAGTACAGAAAAAGGACTGCCTCGTCGCAAGAGTACCAGTGTCGTAGATGACGCGTCGATCGAACACGCAGTCTTAATGTTGTTCACATTTAAGTGAAATGGGCTTGGCCCGTCAAGTCTAGTGGGATGGCGGGTCAGCCCGACCTGGTTCGGCGGGTCCGACCCAGCTGGTGGGTCGGCCTGGCCCGTGGCGTGGCCCGACTGGCTGAGTAGTGCGGGGAGAGCCCCCCCCCCCTCACCGGTTTAAAGAACCGACGACACCACACCTCCAATTCGGCCGGCCGAAGCCAACCCGGTCTTCTTCGGCGCGAGCAGCCCGAATGGGCAGGCCGCAGTTCTCCCATGCAGCACCTGCGGGTGCCGAGACCTCCATCAATCTGGCCGACAGGCGGCCAGTCAGTTTGCCGCCAAAGAGGCCTGTGGTTCTCCGCAGCGCGACGCCTTAGAGGCGCCGCGGTTCTCCAGCCCGACTGGCTACGGCCGGCTGGTTCGGTTCATCTATCGAGAGGCCCACGGATATAGGCCATAGTTTCCTCCACGCAAACAGTGCACTACTGCCTCCTTCGGTCACCGCCACCTCCATTCACCACCGCCTCCCGTTCCCACCGCCAAAAAATATTCAAGAAACATCGGAGGGTCATCGGGCCATGTTCGTTCGGCCCGCGCCCTCCGCTTTAGGTGTTATCAATTGGCCGAAGACAAAACAAAAATTCACTAAGGACGGGCTATAATTTCATTCACTTAAAATTATATCAAATCCCCTACCTTGATTCCAATGCTCGCTTGTCCTTGTCTTGGGAAGAGGATCCGAAGTCGACGTCAATTCTTTGATGTCGGGGTGCGTCCGAGGAGGAAGCGTAGTCGATGTTTCCTTGCAGACGACGTCTCCTTCCTTGAAGCGGAGGAAGAAGAAGAATGGAGTCATTCCTCGTGAGCATCACCTCACGTTCTTTCCTCGTTCTTCAAGAGGATATCATTCCTCATGTTCTTCATTGGTGAGGGATGAAGATCTCCTCCAAATCTCCAAAGGCTCCACCACCAAATATTTGCCAAACAAAAATAATAATAAGGCTCCTAAATTTTAATAGAATTTACATGCAATTCAAATTGATTCAAAGGAGGTTCCAAATAATTAATGAAGAAATTAATTAGATCGGTTGGAACATTCAATGGGTGGGAGGTGGAGAGGCTCCACCATAATAAATGAGAGGTGTTGTCAAATTAAATAAAGGGGTGTTAATGGGGTTTTTAAGGGAAGTTGAAGGGTTTGGGGCTCATGTGGGCCCCACCACACATTATCCTCTCAGGGGAGGTTATGTGGGTGTGGGACCCACCTCTAAGCTCCCATTGTAAGAAATAACCACCACCAAACAATAAAATTGTTTACAACAATTTAATTTAATTTAATATAAATCCCCAAAAATTAACTTCTCCTCCCGAGAAAACTCAACTGCTGTAAATGTCCTCTTAAGTGAATACCGGCGTTTCATGTTCATTAGTTTCCTTATATTTCAATTGCAAGTACCATTTCAAAAGATAGAAAAACCTGCTCATACATTTACTGAATGTACCCGAACAAAACATCAAAAATTGATTCTGGGCACACCGAGCCTCGAAATCAGGTTCCGTCAGAAACCGAAGACTCATAAAATTCCAAAGTATTTAAGAAAAATTTTTCTTCAAATTTCCAGGTCTTTACAACCACCTCCAAAATCCTTACCCTTACCTGCATCAGAAAAAACCAAATCCACTCACACCCAAGGGTGTAAGTAGGGTGTGATCCAACGACCAATAGGATGTCACCAATAATAGATTCCATATGTAAAGATTAACTGACAAAAAAATTTCAATTTTAATTGAGGAATAAAAATAAAATCTTAAACAATTTTAAATAATACAATTTGAGAAATGGAAACTTTAAGGGAAATAGTTTAGAACAAAAAACAACACTTTTATTTTTTTTATTACACCACAAAGGTGATGCCACATACCATTTTGAAGTGAGATGTAATCCAATAGCACCAATGTGGGAGTGGCCCTATAGGTACTAGCACTGAAAGGGACCCTAGAACATCGTGTCTCGATGAACCAAGGAATAATAACCACAATAACATATGCTCTTGGGCACGAGCCACCATTAGGGAAACACATCCATAACCTAGTGGTCCCCAAATGCCACCCATAGTTTTGTTAGTGTTGTATGCATCAAACCAGCTAAGTGAAATCGGGCCAAGGCCACTTCCGTATCACTAGCGCACTAGTCCTAGTCTACCCACCTAATACCCAGGCTTCCTATTTTGTGCTCAAAAGTTCCAAGTTCACATGCTTGTTAAAGTCAATTCACAAAACACAATAGTATTATCTAAATTTTGTTCCACACTATCACACACACATAAATATCCATTTTGAAACATTATTCACATCAAAGATTTTCCAAAACTCAACCAACACTACTCACATAGTCAAATAAACAACTACAGAATTTTTTTAAAGACCACACTACAATTATTTAACACTATAGAATTTTGTCAAACAGTAATTTTTTGTAAAACACATTGCATGAATCAAGGTGCCAAAAACCCACACAAAAAAAACCTTTGTTATAACCAGACTCATACTGACACCGCCACAAAACACAAGCCACAGCTCCTGCACATACTAACAGACCAACTGCATAATTTTTAACAAACACTAAAAAAATTTACAGACGCACTACCAGAAGAGAAAAGACACTTTAAGTTTAAAAATAAAAACCAACTGCATGCATTGAAACTAATTAAAAAATTTAATAAACAAATAATACAAGCAATAGATTTGATCAGATAATCCTTACGCGCAGAACCACCTACCAACGTGTAGCAGATTTCACAAAATCGATGTGCAATGGTCGTTGCACCCCCACCACAACTCAAGTACACCACAAGGAACCCTAAAACAATAGATTGAACCAAAAACATCAAAATTATACCCCATCAAATGTGAAACCATTACCCAAAAATTTATCAAAAGGGAGAAACAACAAAACAAGGTGAAATGAACCTATGGTGCGGGTGCGGAAGGCCGACCAGGGGTCGCCGGAGGGTGTCGTGGGTTGCACAACGCCGAAAAAATGATAAGGGAAGAAACTGGAAACTCGGTCGAGCAAGGGAGGGGTGCAGGGGTCTCAACCAAACCTATAAGGGGTTGTACGCAGGTGTTTCGACCAGACTAGGGTAGGTTGCTGGTGTGGGATCCCGCCTGAAGAGGAGTCGGTTGGTCTGGTATGCAAACAGGTTGAACCAGGGGGCTCACACGTTTGTCCAAACCAGGGTTCTTCAGCACGACGAGTATGGGGCACATGTACTTCGGCTCAACGAGGATGGGGTGTTTACGGACTACAGCTTGACGAGGAGGGAGACCACCATGTGGACTCTGACTGAGTAAGATGGTTGCAGCCGGTTGGAAAAAGGATAAACGAGGTGGCGGCTAGGGTTCGACGCAAGGCACAAGGGGGAAAACGCATGGACAGTAGCACCACGAGGGAGAGAGAAAAATAGGGAGGAAAAAAAGAATAAAAATTAAATAATAAAAAAAGGTAATAAAGAAAAAGAAAAGAAAATAAGAGAATAAAAAGAAAAGAAAAGAAGGGATAAAATAAAATAAAAATAAGGAGTTGGGAAATAAAAATAAATTATAACCTAAAAATAAAATCTAACCTAATCTAATAAAAATAATAATAATACTTATACTAATGACAAAAATAACTATAATTATAAAAAAAATTATTCGGTTATTTAATCATCTGCGCACTGGGCAGGTCGCGTGTTAAACGGGCGAAGCCACACGGCTTCGCCTGTGCCTTGCCCATGCATCAAGAGACATCAGGAAAACACTCACTTATCTATGCCAAAAGTGAAAAAATAACATCGGGTTCATCCTGCCCTTAAACCAAACAATTAAAATAAAGGCAAATAAAATTACGGGATAAAAATTAAAAATTAAAAACATACCTCAAACGAAGTCCGGGTGTGACAGAGAACCTATTTAGGGAAAAGGTTTTAGTCTTTTAATGAGACCAAAGATACAGTACATGGGAGAGAGTATTTGGGAGAGGTTTTGGAATAATTTTGAGAAGGGTAAAACATTTAAATGTGTGAGAAAAGAGGGTGGTGAGGAGTGGTATTTATAGTGGAGGATATGAGTGTTTCCTCATTATTATATTCATTAGTTTATTATTCTGGCTCAAGACTGTGAGGATTTTGAGAATTATCACTAAATATATTAAAATAATCAAGGTGGGGATTGAGATTACGATGCTTACATTATAAATGACTCAAAGAATAGTGTATTTAACTTATAATGTATATCTATGGTAAATTACCATATTTTACTATTCACCACAAATTCAAATATTTCAGAAAAATACCAAAAATTCAGTTTATCAATTTTAAACATGTATAATTGAAAAATGATCTCCATTTTATGAAAATAATTTTATAAATATGAGTAATTTAATTTTTAATTAAAATCATCATTTACTTGTAAAATAAAGATTTTAAAATTATAACTTATTTTATAACACATTGAGAAATAATATATGGTATCATAAAATTATATTAAAACCATAATACATAGAAATATTATTTTTTTCATATATTTTATAAAAATAAAAATAAATTTTAATTTATAAATTAATAAATAAATTTATATTAAATATTTATGACTTACAAAAATACGTACACTTAATTAATAATTTTAAAAACATTTATTTACTTAGAATATTATATAATTACATAATTATTTCATTTATAAGATGCATAAATTTTATTTATACATTCATTAGTGAGTTTAATATTAATTTTTCTAGTTTAGTATTCATAAGGGTCATATTACTGTTCATAAGATCGGGTTACTATTTCATCGATATTGGGTCTTTAACCTCTAGAAATACTTTTTATTACATTAATTATTCATTTATGAAGTTTTTATTATGGTCTATAAGTGATTTTATGTGATTTATACTATATGAAATTACTATAATCAGAGAGAAATTACATTGATAAAAGTTTGGGTCATTACATTCTTCCCCCCTTTTTAAATTTCTCCCTCGATTTTTTAGGTAAATAGATGTGGGTACTTCTCCTTCATCACCTGCTCTGGTTTCCAAGTTGCCTCTTCATAATTATGGTTCCTCCAAAACACATTGACAAGGTGGGTCATCTTGTTGTGAAGAACATTATATCTCCAGTCCAAAATCTTTATTGGATGCTCCTTATAAGAGAGATTATCATCAAACTATACCACCTATGAGTTCAGTACACTTGAAAGATCTTGTGTGTACTTTCTCAGGAGTGATCCATGGAAGACATCATGAACTTGATCCATATTTGATGGAATTGATAGTCGATAGGCCACTACTCCTAGATGATCGAGGAACTCAAAGTGGCCCATGCACCTTAGGATTAGCTTCCCTTTCTATCCAAACCACATGACTCTCTTCCATGGTGATATTTAAAGGATGACATTACCTCTAACATTGAACTGGAAGTCCATTTGATGGTTTTCAACATAACTCATTTTCAAACTCTAAGAAGCATTGATATATGGTTCGATTTATTGAACCTTCTCTATCATCTCTTGCACAATATCAGGTCCAATTAGATTTCTTTTACCAATTTCATCCAAATGGGTTGGAGTTCTACATTACTTTCCATATAGATATTAATATGGAGCCATCTGAATACTCAGGTAGAAGCAATTGTTGTATGAGAGATCAACCAATGGGATATACCGATCCCATCAACATTATAATTCTAATGAGAACACTCTTAGAATACCTTTAGGATTCTGAATAGTCATTTCAAATTGGCCACTAGTTCCAGGGTGATATACCATGTTGAAATTTAATTCAGTACTCACAGAATATTGAGGACTCCTTCAGAATTTAGATATGAACATTGAATCACAATCAGAGAAAATTGATAGTGGAACACCATACAATATCACCACTTCCTTCACATATATATTCTCATTTTGTTGAAGTGATATATATTCTTGAATGACGACAAAGTGGGCATTTTTGGTGAGTCAGTCCCCCATGACCCATATAACATTATTTTATTTGGATGTCTTCAAGAGACCCATGACATAGTCTATAGTGACATTCTCCCACTTCCACCTGGTTATAAGTAATGTTTTTATCATCCCTTTGGATTTTTATCACTCTAATTTAACATTTTTACATATCATGATACTTTAGATATACTCCGAAATCTCTATCCTAATGTTATCACACCAGAAGTGTTCTCAAAGATCATGGTAGATCTTGGTACTCCAAGGTTGAATAGAGAAATTTGATCTATGTGAATTATCCAATAGACCCTTCTTTATCCTAGGCGATGAACACAAACAAAGCCTCATTACAAACCAAATAACACCATCATCATTGATATGTAACTCTTTCACATTCCCTTACTTTACTTCATTCACCTTCTTTTTTATCTATGAATCATCCCTTTAAGCCTCATTAATATTATCTTGGAAATATTGTTGGGAAATCCTTTAGGAAAGGTAGGATGTATTCCCTACTATTATGGTTTCCAAATCCTTCCATTTCATATCCATTAAGATATGGTCTTTATCAATCTGAAACATGGATAAAGTAGCAGGTTCATTTCTCATAAGAGCATCAACTACCTTGTTTTCCTTACTATGATGATTATGAATAGAGAAATCACAGTACTTGATTATCTCTAACCATCCCCTTTGAATCATGTTGAGAACATTTTGTGTGAATATATACTTTAGGATATTGTGATCAGTATATATGTCATACTTCTCACTATTGAGGTTGCACCGCCAAATTTTCAAGGAAAAATTCACAATATCTAACTTTGGATCATGCATCAGGTAGTTCCACTCGGGGATCTTCAACTACTGTGAGGACTAGGCTACCACTTTATCATTTTTCATGATCAAAAAACCCAATCCATTCTTGGAATTATCACTGTACATCAAAAAACTTTCTTTTCTATTCAGTAATGTGAGTCTAGGGGTAGTGATCACCGTTTGGTTTATCTCTTTGAAGCTTTCCTTACATTCTTCCATCCAAATATACTTTAACCATTTCATTATTAACTTAGTTAAACAGCTAGATAATAATGAGAACTTTCTCTCAAAACATCATTAGTACCCAACTAATCCATGAAAAGCGAGGATTTCTATGACAATAGAGGGTATAGGACATTCTTTAATTGCCTTTGTTTTTGAAGGGTCCATAGAAATTCCCACACTTATGATCAGATCGCCCAATAATGTGACTTGAAGTATCCAGAAGTCACACTTTCTGAACATGGTTTATAACTTCTACTTTATTAATGTCACCAAAAGAAGCCATAGATATTCATTATGTTCCTCCTTACTCTTTGAGTAGATGATAATATCATCAATAAATACTACCACAAATTTTTCGAGGTAATGTCTAAAGACACTATTCATAAAATCCATGATGATTATATGGGAATTAGTATGTCCAAAGAGAATCTCTAGAAACTCATAGTTCCCATACCTTGTATGGAATACAGTCTTTTGAATATCTTCCTTTTTCACCTTTAACTGATAATATCTAGAATTGAGATCCACCTTTAAAAAGTACTGAGCTTCTCATAGTGGATCTAATATGTCATAAATCATTGGAATAGAATACTTTTCCTTTATTGTGATCTTATTGAGTTATCGTTAATTGATTAAAAACCTCATTGATCCATCATTCTTCTTAAAAAATAGCATGGCACACCCCAAGGTGATGTACTAGGGTGTCAGAACCCTTTTTCAAAATGATCTTATAGTATCTTCTTTAACTATTCCAGTTCGATAGGATATATCCTATAGGAACACTTTGAGTTAGGAGTGGCTCCGAATATTGGTTGAATTGATAACTCTACCTCATGATCTAGGGGAAGTCCATTTAACAACTCAATAAATATATAATTGTATACCCTCACAATGGGAATTTCACCTAGGTTGATACCTTCCTTTAACTTAACCATTTGATAGAGGTATGCATCTTTATAAGAAATCAACACCCACACTGTTGAAAGACTTTTTAAAGGATATTATTGATCTTACTTTAATTTTTATAGGATCATGGGATGGTTTGTCATATGAAAAGTTATTTTATTTTCTAGACAGTTGATATGTTCTCTATATAATGAGAACCAATCCACTCCCATTATAGCATAAAATTCCACTAAGGGATGTATTCTGAGAATTTCTAGGAGAATTTTCCCACATATGACAACTAGAGAGGAGTCTAACACATGTGTTTCAATGATTTCAACACTTGGTGTTTTTATAGATATATCTAATTCAAGGATTCAGGGATTCTATTCAATAGTTCTATATAACTTACAATATATAAAGGAATGAATAGAACCAGAATCAAATATTACTTTTTTCCATTCATGAGTGAATCGAAATTATACCTTGTATGACTTCTTTGTCTTCATCCACTTCAGTATAAGTTATGGAATACTCCTTTCATTTCTCCTTTGTATTTGGTAGATACTTATGTTGATTACCCTCAAGGACTCAAGGTCTAGTGCACTATCTTGAATAGTGTTTTTTATCCCTACAATTGTATCATTGGAGTATGGGTGGTTATCTTCCTCCCTCCACTACATTGTGATTCTTCTTTATCTTTTTTCAACATTCATGATATTGGTAGAATTCTCTCTAACACTTGAAGAATTTTCCCATCCCTTTTTGGTAGATACCATCATGCTTCTTCCAAAATTTTCGACATGTGGGTGGTTGGGTTCTCTTTCCACCTTTCTCATTGGATCATGTGGCTTGGAACAATATATTTTGTTTCATATCACCATACCCATGGGACCATTCTCAAAACTCCATCTCCACATTAAGATAACATAAAAAAACTTATCCCTAACTCCCAATTTCTATAATTTCAATATCCTTTTGAAGGTGTGGTTTTAAACCACTAAATAATCTACCAAAGTTTCTATCATTGCTGACCACAAAACCCGAAGCATACCTAGAAAGCCTTCAAAAATTTTCTTTGTAGACAGTGATAGAATTTCCTTCCTTTTATTTCAAATCAATAAATTATATCTCCATATTTGTATGAAGAGTTTGATGGAAATAAAATTTAAGAAACATTATCTTGAAGTCCTCCCACTCTATATCTTTAATGTGATCCTTAATCTTGGTGTTCTTAATAAACACCAACCATTTTTCAACAAATATATCTAGATGATAAATGAACAAAGTCATGTTCTCTGTATCAGAATAGTGAATCACAATAAATATCTTCTCTATTGATTTAACCCACTATTATATGAATACTAGATCAGAAGATCCACTAAATGTCGATGGTCATTGCCTCATAAAGGACTCGATAGCCAGTCTCTTCCTCTTAGGTGAATGATGATGTTCCTCATTATTCATGTTAGTTTTTACAGCCTAAGATGACTGGGTATGAATCACCATAAAATTTTATACTCCACCTACCAAGTCATTGGGGATTTCATTTTGGTGATCACATCATTTTCCCCCATACAGTTAGTTAGCCTAGTTTCTCCCCATTCCCACCATTTTCTAAAACAGAAATGCTTTGAACAAAAAATAAGTCAAAAATAAAGTATAATTTATTCATCTGTGCAATTAATTATAAATAAATACCTTGTGGGATCCCTATGTATATAATTTTCTAAAACAAATATTATTAGGTTCTTACTATTACTTAGTCTCATACTAATGGTTTTCACTATGGTTTTCTAATTCGAATTCCCGAATTTTCTAAACTGTTCTCTAATACTAACTATAATGACCCTACTTTTTCTTACACAACCGTTACATCATTTTATATATAAACAACGAAAAATCATTACACAACTAGGATCCAATCGTTTATTGTCTTAGGAAATAAAATCCCACACATAACATTTATAAATTAATACATAAACATTTACATAATTTATTCTTCTCTATCTTCTATTTGTTCTTCTAATTCTTCTTAGTACCAGTAATCACTTGATGATATACATCAAAAAGGGGTGATCTAAAAGTATATTAAGAGGATGAATAAGAGCCATGAAACATGGATGAGCATAGACATTATCATTATAATGTAGTCATACGATCATAATCATGACGAGAATAATTAAAAAAAGCAATAGAATGTGGAAATACATAAAAAATGAAACATCATGTCCTAGTGGTCAACTAAAACACATATTTTTGAAACCATATAGCATCACGTTCATGCATATTTCACTTGTTCTCATGAGATACATCACACTACCCAATGAATTGGAGTGCTATATAATTATGGGCACACCCATCACATCATAAAATTTACATTGTGCTATATAATTCTGGGCTCACCTGTCACATTATAACACTTACATTATCATGAATTTATTGATGAAGAAACATTCACGTGAGAAGTAAAAGATTTATTTTTTGAAAGAAGAGTTATTTTGGAAAAAATATCTTCATTTTTTCATAAAACCATATTAAAAAAATGTATATCATAGAAAAGATAAGTTAATTATGAAGAAATTGTATACAAGGAACAATAAAGGAATATCTATAATGAAAATGGTGTGAAAGAGGAAAAACCCCAAGGAAATGGAGTTTGGTTTGAGAATTCCCCTTACCTTATGTACATATGTTTTCTTCCATTTATATCCCATATAATCACATTATATTGATTAATTAACAAATAAATAAACTTTTATAAAAAAATTTGATTCATTATAGCTTTATCAAGCTCATTTATGGCCTTTTTGATGAGTTTTAGAGTTTAATTGCATCTTTGGGGGCGTTCATTTTCAAATTTTTCATGATTGGTTTACTTGTATACATGAATGGAAGTTTTTGTAAAATGAAGGTAAATATCCAATTTTATTATTATATGGTATTAATGCTATTCCATAATTTTAAATGATCTTATAACTAATTTATTTATATTTTATAAGGTTTAATCAATAAATAAAAGTTAATGATGCTCGTTTTAGGTTTATTTTGGTGGTTTTTTATCACAATGAACTCATTCTGTATTATCATTTAGTATTATGTACATGTGTTAGTTCTAAAACATAAATAGGGGTTTAACATAAATTTTAGAAACATATTTAAACCATTATAATAGTATTATTAACATACTTGAAGGAATTAAAAGATAATTAAAGAGCATCTCCCATGTTGTCAGTAACTTGACACATCACAGACGATGATTTGATTTTTAGAATAAAAGAGAGAGAGGATAGAGTTTAAAGATGGACATTCCATTAACATGATAAAATTATAGAATATGAAAAATAATTTACTTATCATTCCATTTTTAAAAGATAAGGTTAGTATAATAGAAGAAAATAAATGAAATTGAAGTGAAATTAATAGAAAAAAGAATAGGATTTTACCTCTTGGATTTATCATCATTTAGAATCTCATTAGGGAAAAGGTTTTGGTCTTTTGATGAGACCAAGAGATCATGTAATTGAGATAGGGTACTGTGGAGAGACTTTGGTATAATTTTTATAGGGATAAATCTTGATAGGTGTGATGAAAAAAGGTGGTGAGGGGTGATATTTATAGTGCAGGAGAGGGGTGTTTTCTCATTCTTATATTCATTTGTTTATTATTTTATCTCAAGAATTTGAATTGTTTTAGAATTATCTCTAAATATATTATAAAAATTAATGTGAGTTCAATATTATGGTTCTTACATCATAAATGAATCATGTAATAGTGTATTTAACTTATAATGTATATATACCATAAATTACTATATTTTATTATTCAGAAAAAATCAGGTATTTAAAAAAAATACAAAAAATTCACCCAAACCATTTTTTGATGTGTAGAATTTAAAAATTAACACTATTTCATGAAATATATTTTATAAATATGATTAAATGAATTATTAATTAAATCCACCATTTTCTTAATAAATTCATTTTTTATAATTATAACTAATTTAATAACACTTCGAAAAATCACTTTGGCCTCATAAAATTTTCGTAAAACATAAAACATAAAAATATTAATTTATGGATACATTTTAGGAAAATTAATTTTATTTTATATTATTAAATTAGTAATAAAATTTTAATTAAATATTTATGAATTACAAAAATACCAACACTTAATTAATAATTTTTGAAACATTTCTTTTTTTAGACTATGATATAATTATATAATATATTCATTTATAAGATTCCCAAATTTTATTTATACATTAATTTTTTTAGGATAATATTAATTTGGATAATTTATTATTCATAAGGGTAGTATTACTATTCATATGGTCAAGTTGCTATTTTATTAGTATTGGCTCATTAACTTCTTGAAATAATTTTTATTTCATTAATTCATCATTTATAATATTTGTATTATGGTGTATAAGTGATTTTATGTGATTTATACAATATAAAATTACTATAAGAAGGGCTAAATTACATTGATAAAATTTTGGGTCATTATAGCCTAGTTTGAGAAACACTATTCATAGTTGGAAACTGTATAATCATGAAAAAAATCACTTAAAAGATGTATAAATCATGAAAATTTATTTTTACTCTATGAAAAAATAGTTTTATCTATCATGACCCAATATTCCCTATGACATGACCCTATTCATATAACCCCATGTGTCTCTTGTAATACCTTGGCTTCCTTCCCGACACACCACATGATATTACTCACTCATTTCTCTTATTAGACTACTGAATTTATGCATAGGCTAAAATATGTTCTTTTAGTGTGTTCTCCCTCAACCAGACACACCCTTGGAAACTTCATATAAGGTCACCAATTTTAATCACTACTCCATGTAAATAACACTTATATACAGTGTTAAAATCACAAAGGCTCCCTAAAAGAAAGGTTCACCTTGTTACCATGGGTAGTAAAATTTATACTTTTAATTTATTATGCCATAAACCTAGTCATATAACCCAAGTGTCTCATGTAATACCTTGGATGTATTACCACCACACCATCGGATATTACTCACTAGAGTATATTATCATGATAATTACTGTCCCCACAGAACAAAACAAGTTCTTTTAGTGTGTTTTTAAGTCACTCACACACACCCTGAGAAATTTCATAGAAGGCCTCCTAACATAATCACTACTACATGACAAGAAAAATCAATTGTGGAGTTTTAATCACGCAGGCTACCAAAAATAAATGTTCACCTAGTTTACAAGGTTAAAAATATTTAGCCTTATAATTATCACTTTTCAAAGGGTTCTATACTCTCCAACCCTTGGAAGCATAATTCCATCATTGTGGATCGAAATCCCCAAACCCAGACAATGCCTCTAAACTACTGGTTGAGTATTATCTCTAATACCATTTTTCATTCCATGACCTTCCCTAGTGCACAAACCTTTTCATCTGAACTCATGGGTATCTTTTAATACCTTATCTTCCTTCCCAACACAAAAAAATCTATTACTCACTGGGGTCGCTTATCATACTACTGACTCTTCCCATAGGACAACGCATGTTCTTTTAGTTTTTTATCCCCACTCAAACACACCCCGTGAAACTTCCCAAAAGTCCACCCATCCTGATAACATCTGCAGGCTAAAAACATTTAACTATGGAGTTATAAATAAGTAAGATCCTAAAAGGAAAAGTCAACTTTCTATCACAGGTAGTAACATTTATCCTTTTAAGTCTCACTTTTAAAGAGTTGTTTCACTGATATAAAGGTTATACTTGTTGCAATGAGACATATAATTTATCCTTTTAACCCTTTAACATTTTAGGGTGTCATATTCTCCCCTATTTAGTTATCTACATTCTTATTTTGGACCCTACATATGAAACCAGGTAGTGCCATCACACTTGAGGCCGGGTTCCTCCCCTAATAAAAATGTAACAACTAACACTCCCTAGGATTTGAACCTAATCACCTGACCCCATGAGTTTCAAATAATACCTTGATTTCCATTCCAACAAACCACAGTCTATTACTCACTAGTGTCTCTTATCAAACTAATCCCTCTCCACACATTCCAATAAATGTTCTTTTTGTATTTGTGTTCGTCACTTACACATACCCTGGTAAACATCCCATATGGTTACCCATCATAATCACTACTTTAGGCCATGAAGACATAACTACTAAATTAAAATTAAGTAGGCATATTAAAAATAATGGTTTTCATTATTGATATGGGAAGTAACATTTATCTTTTTATGTCTTAATTTTTAGGGGTGTAACATTATCATCTGTCTTTCATATTCAACATCTATATAAATCCTCTATGATGTTTTATAATGTTTTTATCTATTTCTAAATCATATCCCTCAGGAGTGTCAATCAACGTGTGTATATATTCCCTTTTTTTATACTAGGAGATAATCGAGTCCAGCTCAATGCACTTTTTTTACAGTTAATACCACTTTTACCTCTATTCCAGAGCCATAAAAACTTATAAAATCTAGATAGGGATGTAATTTTTTTGTAAAAAACTTTATCTATATTTTTTCTAAATTCCTAGACATTCTCATATACATTAACTTATCCTTATAATTATCCTTAGATAAATCCATTGAAATATACTTAGAAATATCTCTTGGGATACCACTAAAGGTTTATCATTCCAGTTTTAAAATTTTAAATAAACCATTACACTATTACCAACTATAATGACCAAGGATTATAAAACATTAATATTACATATTTTTAGATAAATATTTTATACATTACACAAAATCAGGATAAAGGACCGTAATATTTTATTGTATTTGGAGACTAGGAAAAATAACCTTCTAATTTGGTGAAAGATCATCAGTGTCTCCCATAACAATCTACCCACTATGTACTCTTTATAGGCATACCCTATATAAAACATTTCTAGAAAAACTAGAGAAAGAAAAAATAAGAAAGGGTGATGATATATTCTCAATAAGGGTAAAAAAGGGAGATACATAAGCATAACATGAATATAAATATATGAGAACATGGTTATAATAATTGAAAACCATAATATACATATAAAATATTATAATAATGAGTCTTGTCATAAATATTGGAATTTCATAACACATAAATCATAAAGAAATTAAAAAACATAACCCATCAGGGAATAACATTGGCATAATCCATAAAATATAGTAATACAGATAATCATAGAAAATCATTTACATTGTAGTTAGGGATCACTACAAAGGCTATCATGACGGAATAGTCTCACTCCCAAAATCATTATAGCAATCAAGGTTCACTCCCAAGACTATCATAGTGAATAAAGTACCTTATAGAAATAGGATCCCCCCTCATTAATATCTTGTCTATATCATATGATATAAATCCTCACCCAATCAATTAGATAAATATATAGGTCCCACCCATCTCATAATAAAAACCATAGTTATGTGTACCAAAAGATCATAAAAAATTAATCATATCATAACCTATGAAATGGAATGGGTTTCATAAAAAATTCATCATGTACAAATTAATTTAAAGTAGATAGGTTTCATAATAATTTCATCATTTTATAATAAAATGACCCATGAAAAGGAGAGGGTTTCCTAAACATTTTCTTTTGGAATAAGCCGTAGAAGAGAAAAAAGATTCTCGAACAATTTATCATTGAATAAACCATGGAAGAGAAATGGGTTTCATGTATATCATGTCATAATAAACCATTCAAATAAAGAATAATGATGATATCCTCAGTTAACCACCCTAGTAAAGAATAAGTTACATCAAAATAATTAATATTAGATGGAAAATTATTTTGAAAGATAGATTTCATGGAAAATTCATTAAGGATAATATAATTTCATTAAAAATAAATTTCATTAAAAAATAAAAAAAGTAAAATCCTTTCCATTCATGATTACCTTGAAATATAATTAATAATGATTTAAAAATAATTTAATACATTTATTGAATAAAATATTATTTCCCCTTTGAAAATAAATTTTTAAAACATTTTCAAAATACTTATTTTTCATTGAAATAATTTAATTAAAATCCAAAAAATCCAAAATATTAAGGAAATGTTTTTCATAGAAAATAATTTTGAAAAAATTGAAGGTAAGATTAAAATATTTGTATAGTAAACAAAGTGAGAAATACTATTAATTATGTGTATGTTGGCAAACAAATATTGTTTTCAAATTTTTCAAAAAAGAAAAATGAGAATTGTTTTTGAAAGAAACATGAATATTGCATTGATTTTTTTTTGAAAAAAATTCATACATTTTTAAAACATTATTTAATAAATCTATTAAAAATAAAAAAAATTTAAAACACTTTTAGAAAACATGGTTTTGGAAGAAAAGTTAATTTTGATCGAAAAGATATTTTTTCCTAAAAACATTCTTTTTGAACTCTTGAGTACATAAAGAGAGGAAAAATTATGGGAAAAAAATATTATCATTAAATAAACATATAGGAAGAATATTCAAGAGGTTATTGGGAGTTATATAGCAATATTTTATCATCAAAAACATAATAAAAGTGAAACTTAATAAATGATGATATTGAAACATAAAATCATTACAACTTTGTTAACATCGAATTATAAGACCCATGATCAAATAACGTTAAATGAAACATAAAATATCATGAGATTAGATAAATTCACGATATTTCATGTTGAAGGGTATACATATACATTTCATAAATGAATATATGTGCATACGATATCATATATCTCAATGAATGGAAATTGAGACAAAAATCCTTTACTGATTTGGTAATCTTATGAATTGTAAATAAATATAAATCATAAAATAAAATGAAACATTAAATATAATTAAAATAATGATAATAATTGTATAACATGTAAATGGGGCAGTATATTTACCAAAAAAAAAGGAATGAGTTGTGAATTAGTATATATCTCCCGAAAATAAACAAGAGACTAGAAATCCTTCACCTTATGTCTCGACTTCCTTCATACACATTTGAAGATCCTATACAATAAATATAATTTTATTTTAAATATATTAGTTAATAATAATTAAATATATCATACCATATATTATTTAATTTTTTCCATCGATTATCTATTTATTAACAATTCAGATTTATTATAATGTTTTGGGAAACAACAACTTTATTTTTAATGAATGTATTGAATTGTTAATTTTTTGACCCATCTAATTGATCCTGGTCCCATAATATATGAAATAATAATCATGAAATAATTATAATATTTACCCATAAATTATAATTTCTGGACCAATCATGATATATGGTCATGATAAATGAAGTACTTTATGGTCATGGAGACGGTAGGTCATACAAATGTATGAGTAACATTTCAATTTTTGAATGATAATTACAGAAAGGATGTAAGTAAGCTCATATAGTTAAAGAATGATCATAAAATGATAAATAAAATATTATTCACTTAAATAATATAATACATATAATCTATGAGGCATGGTAATGAAAATATAGTCACATCGCTTCATGAAGGCGGTAATCCACATGAGAACAAATAACGTTATCATTTTTCAGTGAGTGAAAAGGTAAGAAAAAAATGATATAATATATTTTCAGAATGATAAATATTTAATTAATATAATATATATGTAATTTATTTAATATATATTTATTTACTTTATTCATATCATCTTCCACGTAAATCCTTGGTGAAAACAAATCACATGGCTTTGTGAGGTGATAGTCTTCCATACACACGAACAACATTATTATATCACCTATAGAAAGTAAATTATAAAGTTATATATTATTTAATTAATATATGTGTATAATAGTTTTATATATATCAGATATATATTTAATATCCATCATCATACCTAACTGCGATAGGAGGAAACATAAAAACTAATGACATAAGTTTGTGAGGTGGTAGTTCACCGTAGAAATGAATGATTATTTCATAAAGAATTTGATAAAAGTGGAATTGTTTCTATATAATGAAATTAACATAAAAAATATCCATATATTTATGATACTGAGGTTACTATATAATTATAGATTAATAAAAATTGAAGGAGTTGGAGGAATATATAAAATAAATGCTTCCATTGGGTATCACTACATTTTATTTGGGTAAGATCTATAGGTTTACACTAAAATACATTCTCGATTAGATTTATGACAATCATAAGGATTATAGGATGGAATTAGGTATGCTGAGAAGTGATATAACCAAGTGGTTTTATGGTGTGTAGAAGAGAGGAAGGGGTTCCCTTTTATAAGATAGGTGAGAGGTACAATCACAATTTTTAAAAATAAAATAGTACACCCATGTTTCTCCAATGATAAAAGACTCAAAAATTGATTATACAGTATAATTAGAAATTATAAGGTTAATATAATTCCATAAAATATAATTTATATATGTGTTTAGGTCATTTTAACCCTTATTTTTTTTATTTTAACCCCCTATAATTTTTTTTACCTTAACTATGTTAATTAGTTTTTACTATTTTCAGTATTTATTTTGGCCAAAATTTATTTTGAACTTATTAGATAATATAAAATTTTCAGATTCAAAATATTGAAATTATTTTAAAAATTAAATTCATAGAAGCGTAAAATTTTATTTTAAAATTAATCTCACAGAGAAGACGAGAAATATGGGGTTTCAAATAGAAAACGTTTAAAGGTTTACAATGTTTTTATATAAAAATTCAATATGAAAATGATTCCAATGACCTAATTGAAATAATAGATATATAATTGATTTTTTAAATTTAAAAACAATTTAAAATTTAATTTATGTTTATATATACTTTCAATGAAGATGAAGTTTTCAATTGAAATTCATTATTTATCGCTATTCATTAAAAAATTAACCATTTTAGAAATTTTTCAAAAAGTAAACATAATATAGTTTTTATATAAAGATTTAAAAAAATTATTATTATTATTTTAATAAATTTTCTAAAATTATAAAATATTAAATTTAATACAAATCCCATATACGCGATGAAAAACTGATTTTTTGATAAGTTTGATTTTTCAAAAAGATGATTATTTTTTACTAACTCTATGTCTAATAATAATCATTGTATGATTATAAATTAAATTTTATTGATATATAATCTATAAATTTCATTTAAAACATTCGTCATTAGTTATTTTATTAATTAATTAAAACAAAGAATAATTAGGCACTTTAAAATTAGTTTTCTGAAAAAGAAATCATTTTTAAAACAGAGAAATAAATTTATACTAAAATATAATATAATGTTTATTTAAGAATAACTAAGTGGATTAAATATATCTAAAGACTATTTATGTTACACTGAAACATAATTGGTCATTTAAATACTTAACGTATTGAAAAAAATGACATCAATACAAAAATTGATATTTTTTACTCTTCAATAAAAATTCAATATTTTCCAAAAAAAACTTATAATAATACCATAAGTTAATTTATAGATAATGATTTAGATAATTATGTTCATGTTATCAAATAAAGTTTCTAAAATATATATATATATAAATAATAATTTTTTCTCCTTAAATACATAAAAATCATTTTCGAAGAAAACATATTTTTGATGATTATAATTTATTTACCATTAAATTATTTGATTATTTAATAATGAATTATTAATAAATTTGTGTTGATTAGGAAATTTATATGTACATTTTATAAAAAAGTTAAAATTAATCAAGATCACCTATTTAACCACTAGGTTATAACTATCATAATTAAAATAATATTATTTCATGGTTCACTGATGCTTAATGTCATGTGTAATGCACCCCATCAAAGAAACTAGTTTTTTCATGTTAAACTAGCTAAAATTGGTGATGCATATAAAACAAGATATTTAAAATTTTAAATTAGTTTTTGAAAAATTCTTAAAATCTTGGGATATTACATGTTATGACCTATAAGAATGGTTTTAATAATGAATTTTTAATAAATGGTTAATAAAAGGATTTATATAATTAAAATATATTATGATATATATGATTGTATTTGTGAAATAAATATATATTTATTGTACAGGAGCTCCGAACACGTATAATGGAAAACAAACATGAGGTTAGGGATTTTACTCTCATATTTCCTTCTATGAGACACATACCATATTCCCCACTTTTTTCCTTATTATGAATTATATAATTCCCCTTAATTTACGTAATTATTCTTATTATAAAAATTATGGGGATTTACATATCTAGTTATTTGTAATTATTTAATGCAGATTGAGATTAAAATGTTACCGAACATGTAATATTTTTATGATATAATCTTATTGTTTATCAAGATTGTTTATTATTATTATTATAATGGTGAAATCTTAATGTATATATATCACTAAGAACATGAATTTTATTTATCCCTTGTTATTTTTGTAAATTACATTTTTTCCATTAAATTTCCTATCTTTATTTACAAAATATTCCAAAATAAGGTTTTTAAGGAAATCCGAATTTATGTGTCTCTTAGGTTCAAAATACTTTCCCTTTTGTGTCGACGGTTTATTAATATTATATCAACAATATCACTAATATTCAAAAAAGAATTTCTAAATGTTAGTTTTACCAATTTTATACATTTTTAAAAAATTATTTAAAAAGAATCTTCTTTTCTTTTTCCAAACAAGACAATTTTGACTATTTATTGAAAATGTGTAAAGAATATTTGGTTCAACACATAACGTATAAAGGGTATTTATTCCAATCATGACTAATCAATGATCTAATTATTTGATTATAGGTTTGAATTTTATTTTTAAAAAAATTAAATTCTTTAATATTTGATAAACGTTTATATTTTAAATATGTGACTTCCAAATTGATATTATATTTTCCTCAAGAGGGTTTTAATGATCCTTAATGGAATTTTTATTCATTAGGGACACCAAACATCAGTGTTACTTATATTTTATTTGGGATATGATCTAAAGGTACAATCATTATTCTTTTTATAGAGATTTTGTGAATATAATAATGATTTGTTTATAAAACCCATTTAATTTTCATGTGTTATGATATGATTGATTTATTGAAAGCTTATGAAACCTCTTTTGATTTCATAGGTTATTATATGGTGATATGATGAATGTTTAATGATTTTATGGAATATATATGTAAAATTTTAAATATATGATTAGAAATCTTAGAATTATATATCCATCCAATGAATAGATTAATTTTTTATATCTAATGAGACAAACATGGGAAAAAATATGATGTTATCCAAATTATTTTAAAAAATCCAATGTCTTTGATCCATTATGGGAAACAAGATGATGTGCTGGACCCACCATGGGAAACAAGTTAATGTATTCGATTCACTATGGAAAAAAATGACGATGCAAGATCCGTTATGGCATGGGAAATGAGAATTCATTCCTAATAAATATTGATTTTATGTCCTCATTAGCTAACCATGACATATTAAATGGTTTATTTATTTATAAAAGTGCCTCACATATAATAAATAACAATATGGTTCATGATTTATTAATTATTTTTCACTCTTTTGAATCATTTATTCTGAAATGATGTTGTTTTATGTAATGGATCATGTATATAGTCCATTAGAGATTGATTATGAAATTATTAAGTTATATTAATGATATCTTAACTTTATTATTATCTTATACATTCATATCATAACCGATTGATGCATTCCATATTTACCCTTACTGAGAATCGAGATCACCCCTTCTTATGTTTCCTTACCCCAGGTTATGATGAATGGTTTTAAGTAGGGTATGTCTATAAAGAGTACTAAATTGGAATACCCTTGTGGGGGTTGTTGAAGATATTTATTGAAATAATAAGGTTGTGTTTATAGTATCTAATGAAAACAAATCTTTCTGGTCCATAGGTAAGTATTTCTAAAATGTATTGAATATTTATATAAAAAGAAGTGATATTTATGTATGACAATCCATGGTCATTATAATTCATGTCTCTAATAATCATAGATATATAATTTCATGGAAATGAATATTATTTTTATAAAATTATATGTTCTTGATCATTATTGAGTGGCATAATTTAAAATTCTTATCTTTTGTAATTTATATTTCATGGGAGGATATTATTACATTTTTTATGGGTGGGGTTTTGATATAGATTATGGATGAAACATTATTACCAATAATGGGTGTGAATGTTTGATAATTTTCTATATAAATACCACTATAAATCTATGTTTATATAATCATAGTAAATGAAAATATTAAATCAATATTTATGTTGTGTTACATTTAGAAAAAACCTCATTTTTAAACCATAGGAAAATAAGGAGTTCCATACTTATCTATATTAATGTTCACATAAAAATTAATTGATAAAAATATCACATCATTCACTCAACAATAGTATAACGTCTCTTTGGTAATGTATACACTCATGAAGAAGGTATACTAAATAGTAGATTCACTGACCTAATGTTTAAGGAAATTCAACCCTATGATTTATACATAACAAATTTCATTAAAATTAAAATTTTAAATATATCATTTTGACCATTGAGTCATCATTTTTAATGAATGTAAGATATTATATAAGATCATATTCTTTTTACTAATTGTATTCTCATGTTAAATTGACACTACGTAATGAAGGTTTTTTAGAAGCCAACCATAATCCTAAAAGATTAAATGGATTTATTTAAGGATATAAATTAAATATTCATTTTGTAACTAATAATATGATTTGTTATCAAATTAATAGCGATTTGATAGAATATTAGAAATCAAAGGAAATATTTTAGGGATTTAAAGTCTCTAAAACTCAAATTTTGATTTGTTTATAAATTATTGTTAAATTTAATTTATAGGTTACCTTGAGAAAAATGTTATTTAATATTCTAAAATAATCATCCTCTTTTGATTTTAGCTATATCATACAAAACAATAGACACATTTAATTTAGTAATATTTTGTATTTCACTTCATTATTCAAGAATTATATAGTTCACATTAAATTTATTATAAAATTCTACAGTGTCATTATATTTTGTAACCTAGAATTATTAAAAAATGGATCATATTTTTAATGAGTAAAGTTGTAATGGATTAAGTCATTTTCATTAGAAACAGAGCATATACTCTCTATTACAACCTTCCATTTTTTTTGTAATTTATTAAATTTTAAATAAAACCTATAAACATTACATATTTTAAATTATGAATAAAATTTTTCTCACTTATTTATTTATCTAGAAATGATATTTGAAATAACCCATGTCTATTTTTGCTTTCCATTTTCCATCTCATTCAAAATGCTTAATTTTTATCCAATAATTCATTAAATGTTTTTTTCATTAAAAAACATTTTAAAAATAGACACATTCAAAATCTTAACATGGTTTTACAAAAATTTATTTTATACATTATTTTTTATTTTTTATGGTAAATATTTCTTCATATGACAATTTACCTCTCTCATTCTTGATGTTTCTATATAGAAAACAAAATTTATATGGGCGACGTCTCTAAATTTTACTCCATTATTAATATGTTACAAAATAATCATGTATTAGAGGATGTTATTGTAAAATATATCAATTAAATTAACCAAAATCAAACTATTCAATTCAATTAAATTGATTTTATCTACAAAAAATATTAGATTTAGAGAATAATATTCTAAATATAGTTATTATTTTAGCTCACAGGGAAAGAGGATTTTATGATTACAGATAAATTTTCAAAAATAAGTGTGGATATATAATCATAATATTATTAGGTAAATTAATATATAAGAAAAAAATAACAATATAAAATTTCAAATAATTTCAACAATAAAATATCATCAAGTAAAAAATAAAAAGCTAGATAAAAAATGCATTTTGTAACCAACAATGGTACTAAAAATGTATTATATAACTAATGTAAAATTCAGTATAAAAATTAAAAAAGATTTAAATTTGTACAAGATAGTAATTGACTCAAATGTAAAAAAGTATTTGGACTTTTTACAATGTCATACATAATATTGGATAAAGAGATATCAGATATGGGAATATAATTTATGATGAAACATACCCGAACAGATTTGTTGTAAATAAAGTGTATAAGAATTGTAACACCCCAAGCTTCTACGGTACGTTTCCCTTCGAATAATGCGATAGCGTGTGTTGTACGCAACCTCGAGTTCTAACACACACCACAACTAATTAAACTAGCCGTTGTGAATAGTAATACCTACTTTTTGAAATCATATATATTTTATATTTCAAAATGGACTTCATTTTTGGATTCGGAATATCGAAATTAGCATAGAGTGAAATTTTGGTACTTTTCGGATAACTTTTATATTTTGATGAATAGTGAAAATTACTAAATTTTAATTAAAAACAACTTTTTTAATCAAAATAATTAATAGTGATAAATTATGAATTTGAGTGGTTTTAAAGTATATTTAGAATATATTTTTACCATTTAATATAATGTTGGTCATTGGACATAATTTTACAATTAAACCGAACATAAACAAGTGTCAATCTTTTGATAGTTATTATCTCTTAAAAACACGCTTTTTGTTTTGACAGCGGGAATTAATTTTAAATTAATTTCTGCCACTTCTGTGTTTTGAATTTAGGAAAATGGATTACATATTTGGAATCAGGATGTTCAAATTATGTAAATAGGTAACTTTTATTTTTAGACATTTTGAATAATTACTGCGGTAAATATTTTATTTACCATGGTTAAAGGGTAAATCCGGTAAATAAGGGTTAAAAAATAATATTATAATAATACAAAATTACCCTAAAACGTGTCTTAACCCTATTGGTTGATACATGGTCGACCATGGGCATCTTTGTGTCAATTTTGGGACCCCATGGATCCACTTGTAAGTGATAATGACACTTTATTTTAATTAAGTTAAAATGAATACAAAAATGACACAAGCATATATCTTTTAGAAGAACAATTTTTACATAGGGTTATACATGTTGGATTTTCGATTATAAATATTCATTAGAAAGATAAAACGATTTCCTACATAATGATAGTTTATTTATAATTTTTAGACAATAAATAAGTTATTTTATTTATGACACAATGATGATGCAGTAATTACTATAATAGTGAAAAATTAAAATAATTGATATTATAAATACCCAAATAAATATAATATGAAACTTTTAATGAATTAAACTAATTTTCTAGGCTAATATGATATATTAGGATTGTTTTAATGGACTTTGTTCGAAGTAATCAATCTGTTATGAGTTTCACAAAAATCAACTATTGAATAGTGTCAAAATTGACATAAAAGAGTTCTTAAAACAAATATTATATTATTAATTGATATTAAATTCCTAAAAATCTAAGGTTCGGCCAAGAGACTTATATTATGATAGGTTAATCATTAATGGACCACTTGGGGGTCGCTTGGATGTATATAGTAAGTTTATTAACCATATTATATAAAAATACAAAGAGACATTGTAAAAGTGAAACTAATTAACTTAGAGTTAATACTTAAAGATAAGGTTAATATAAGTACC
Organism: Viscum album; assembly: GCA_963277665.1. Lineage (NCBI taxonomy): Eukaryota > Viridiplantae > Streptophyta > Magnoliopsida > Santalales > Viscaceae > Viscum > Viscum album. Next base: position 874,090,051 of record OY728153.1, on the reverse strand, counting down.
CAAACCTGTCTAAATTCTATTGGATGAGTTGTTTTCGACCTATCCCCACCTCATCCTTTGAATAGTCAACTTTGGAGCCTTTAGAAACCGAATATGAATTTATTATAAATTAATATTTCTAGCTTTTCCAAAGGTGCCCCTCACCCCTCTTATAAAAGGGCACTCCTCCTTCTCATTTCTTCACACCTCTAAAGCCTTTTGGTTCGGCCAAACCCTGCCCAAATAATCTCCCAACATCCCTCACTATAACCTAGAGGCCTTAGTTTGATCAGAAAGCCAACCTAAGGAGCCCTTTTGATCAAATCAAAAGGAAGAACCCGAAGAAGAGGTAATGATTTCACCACCCTTTTCTAAGTTCCTTTCTTCTTCCACTTCCTCTTTCTTTGTTCTTACCATTCTAAAATAATAACTCCAGTATCTTACATATACTGTGATGTTATTATAAATATGGCACAACCATATTCAGTATTATATCCACCCTTTGAATAACATGTCACCATACGTGCGTACGTACGGCTTACCGTCTCCACGTCGTGGTGTAATTGTTATTCAATATATTATTATTTGGATGGGTATAATAATGATGTGTAACTCATGTAAATAATAAATATAACATGTTAATGATTCTGTATATATGATATACCATTCATTTATATATTATTTTAATATCAAAAGAATGATATTGTCGCTCGTGCGTACGTACGGACTACCGTCTCCACGAACGCGATGAGATTCATTCTCCATCGTAACCATTAAAGCGTAATTATCATTTTATGATTTAAAAATGATGTTTAAGGACTTTATATCATTCTGGATATGAATAATATACAACCTATCCTTTACAAACATGTCTTACGTAACAAAACATATGAAAGAAAACAAGTAAGTTAACACCCGAAACAACGATAATACTAAGATATTATTATCAAATCAATATTAAAAGATCATATATGATATCATATTAATGTATATGATTCTTGTATAATTTAATAACAATTATTTCACCATTATACAGGAGGTTAACCTACCACAACCAAGGAAAAGTACAAGGTAAGGGTTATTTCACAATCTCTTCATTATCCGAGGTTGTATTATACGTAATAATCTACTGGGATCTCTTTATCATCCACATCCATGTTTCTTCGAAATGTATTTCAAAACATTTTTACTATTTACAAGAATATGGGTTAAAGTCATTTATACCCTTGTTTGACTTTTTATAAGAGGTTTATAAAGGAATCTTTCCGTCGTTTTCAAAACAAGGTCCTTTTTAACCTTTTCGACAGAATTGAGGTAAGAATGTTTTTTTAACTTATACGGCGGGTGCGGTTATTTTCCGCCGTTATAAAATCGTCGAAGCTTCCCATACAATCTTATAAGAATATTTTCAAAGAAAATGTTTTATTTTATATGGATCTTAAATGATTTCAAAATAAAAGGAGATATTTCTTTTAAATGAATTTTGATTTCATCTATGTCAACATCCTTTGATGGATTTTAAGATTATTTGAAGTTGATTTATTATGATACAAAACTTCTATATTGTATTGAAGGTTTTGTGATATGTTTGACTGTGGATGTGCTATTTTTATACCATTCATAGTTTATTGTGAAAGTATTGACATTTCGTATGCTAGTTTTAATACGAATGTTTATGTTATGTTTAAACCTTTTCATATGGGAATGCATTGGACTTAATAAGTGACGGGTGGAGCCCGCTATAGCTCCTCGATGCATCGGTAGGTCTCATGAGACAAACTAGTGTCTTGGCACAAGGCCTTGACAAAATCTTATTTGTAGTCTTGGCACGAGGCCTTGGCTATGTGGTTATGATAGTCTGGCATTATGCATTCCAACATTATGAAAGTGGTTATTGATATTGCATGTGATTATTCGATTAGTAGAATATCCATGTGAATAAGTAAATGGCATTATTTCATTTTTATTTTTGCCATACTATGTTGAAGTTCAATTTTAAAAGGCTTTTGTTTTAGTTATACATTGCCTTAAATGTTTATTCTTATTTATGAAAGTTTCCGCTATATTGTTATCCTTACTGGGCATTTGAGCTCACCCCTTTTCTATGTTTTATTTTTCCCAGGAAGTGAAGAAGTATATTATGAATGACCTGCAGGGATTTTATGAGGGGATAATAGTGTGGTCTATTGAGACATTATGTTGTTGTATTAGTTTTTCATTTTATAATGTAATGTAAAACTTATGAATATATCTGGCATTTTCCAAGGCTACTAAACCAATCGGTCTTTCGAGATTTGATCTTTCTTGTGATCATGCCAATGTTATGTAATAATGCACCAACTCTGGGTAACTGGGGTCGGGGCGTTACAGTTGGTATCAAAGGAAGTTTAGTACAAACCTTGGAATCTAGATTTAGATAAACTCTGATTAGAGCACATAGACCTAAGATGAACTTTGAGGATTAGTATAGAAGAACTTCCTAGAATTTTGGTATTGTAGAGACTTTGTGAGTTTTTCGAGCAATACATCCCTGTCTGGATACGAGCAGGTAGAGGCGGCTTTGGCACAGATGTACCTAGGGGTAAAACCCGAAAACACCGCTTTGAGCTAGACTCGAACGGGAACTGGTGCACGACAACGGGCCTTGCTGCACTGTTGGTTACGACACTCCCGGGGGATATGCTTAGGATAACTCTCACTATCTTTACAAATCATTATGAAGGGTTTATGAGTATATACTTCCTCAAAGAAAACATTTTTATGATTATGGATTATATCCATAAATAGTTCAATTTATGTTAAGTGTTTTATAAGTATGGGATTATGTATTTTGATGCATAAACTGATCTAGTTTATGCCATTTTTTTTAGAAATGGCGCCTAGTGGAAGAAATGGAAACCGTATCAATGCACGCACTCCATGTAGGGATTTCCCTCCTGCTCAAGATAATTATAGTGGGGCTGGTGATGCAACTGGTGCTGATCAGCTAATCACCGTACTGGGATAACTTACTCAGGTTATGAATAATAACCTTACCCGTATGGAGCACCCTGATCCGCAGCGTGGAGGATCAATGTTAGATCGATTCATGAGACAACAACCACCAACGTTCAATGGGAGTACAAATCCCTTAGTAGCTGAGCAATGGATATTTTCTCTAGAGAAAATATTTCAGGCTTTGGGGAGTAGTGAAAGGGAAAAAGTTACCATGGAAGTTTACCGCCTCACTGGAGATGCTGATCAATGGTGGTCATTGATTCAAAACATGAAGGAAGATGATGAAGTATCAAACATGGAATGGAGGGAGTTCAAAGATCTGTTTTTAGAAAAATACTTTCCTCGCGACCATCGAGCAGATATGGAAAGGCAATTTCTGAGTCTGAGACAAAAGGAGGATGAGAATGTCACAAAGTATGAGGCTAACTTTACAAGGTTAGCGAGGTACGCTGGTGATTATATTCGCAACCCAAGAAGTAAGATTGATCGTTTCTTTGATGGGTTAAAACCATTTCTCCGTCGAGCATTAGTCTCACAATCCTTTTCATCGTACGAAGACATTGTCTCATGTGCTATCAAGACCGAAAAGGAATTCTCTAAGTCTTATGACTTTAAAGCAAAGCAAGAGAAGAAGAGACCTGCTGATCAATCTGGGAATGGAAATAAGGGGAAGAAGGGAAAGGTTGAATATCCATCTTGTGGTAAGTGCGGGAAGAAACACCCCGGTGCTTGCCTGAAGGAAATGGGAGTCTGTTACAAGTGTGGTGAAAAAGGCCACCAAGCTCATGATTGCAAGGGGAAGAAGGAAGCTACCAACGTTCAGTGCTACAATTGAAGGGAGATGGGGCATTATGCAAATGCATGTCCTAAGCGTCAGGAGAACTTACCTCAGAAAAGGCCAAGGGATCAAGGCCAGGCTTATGCTATCACTACTGCTGGGGTAGAAGCTCCGAAAGACGTGGTGGCAGGTAATTTAATGGTTTCCTCAAGTTTAGCAAATGCATTATTTGATTCCGGATCATCGCATTGTTTCATATCTTCCCAGTTTGCTAAGAAAATTAGATATTTCCAATTTGATTTAATAAGGGAGTTGTCAGTTAAAACTCCTAAGGGAAGTATCGTTGCAACAAAGTTTTGTGAATCAGTCCCCATTAGAGCACATAAATTTTCTTTATCTGCTGATTTCATCGTCATACCTATGATTGAGTTTGATATAATCCTCGGTATGGACTGGCTTTTGGACTATGATGCGAAGATTTATTGTAAGAAGAAAGAGGTTACGATTCTTGATGATAATGATAAGGAGCACCTTATTTTTAGAGCAGAATCGTCACCACCTAATTCTTATTTAGATCCACCCCCTGTAGCTCAACTTAATTCGATTATCGGGGAGGAAGAGAATGAAATAACTGTCGGTGAGGAAAGAAATGTTCAAATAGAGGATGTACCTATTGTGAAAGAGTTTGTAGATGTATTTCCAGAAGATTTACCTGGACATCCTCCAGAACGAGAAGTAGAGTTTTCCATTGATTTAATTCCTGGATCAAGGCCTATATCGAAGACCCCTTATAGAATGGCCACTGTAGAGCTAGTCGAACTAAAGAAACAACTAGAGGAATTGAGTAATAAGGGATTTATTCGCCCTAGTGTTTCTCCATGGGGAGCCCCTGTTCTTTTTGTTAAAAAGAAAGATGGATCTATGAGGTTATGTATCGACTACAGGGAGATCAATGCTATAACGATAAAGAACAAGTATCCCCTACCTCGTATTGATGATTTATTTGACCAACTGCATGGAGCTCAATACTTTTCAAAGATTGACCTTCGATCTGGATACCATCAGTTGTGTGTGAAGAAGGAAGACATTCCGAAGACATCATTTCGAACCAGGTACGGGCATTACGAGTTTACTGTAATGCCGTTTGGATTGACTAATGCACCCTCTGTATTCATGGATCTGATGAATAGAGTTTTCAAGGAGTATCTCGATGAATTTGTGGTGGTATTTATTGATGATATCTTGGTATACTTCAAAACCTACAAAGATCATGAAAATAACTTGCGCATTATCTTGAAGACTCTGAGGAGGCATGAATTATATGGAAAGTTTAGCAAGTGTGAATTCTGGCTTCAGGAGATTTCTTTTCTTGGCCATATTGTCTCTAAAGATGGAATCTCTGTTGATCCTTCTAAGACCAAGGCAATCCAAGAATGGCCAGCACCTACGAGTATAACTGAGGTACGTAGTTTTATTGGTTTGGCTGGTTATTATCGACGTTTCGTCCAGAAGTTTGCCCGATTGGCTAACCCATTAACGAAGCTCACACGTAAAGGGGTTAAATTTGTTTGGACAAAAGAGTGTGAAGAATGTTTCGAAGAACTGAAGAGAAGATTAGTCAATGCTCCTATATTGACTCTACCATCGGGGAATGATGGGTTCGTTATTTATAGTGATGCATCGAAGAAAGGACTTGGCTGTGTCCTTATGCAGAATGATAGAGTTATTGCCTATGCATCACGACAGTTGAAAATTCATGAACAAAACTATCCTACTCATGATCTTGAGTTAGCAGCTGTGATCTTTGCTTTGAAGATATGGAGGCACTACCTCTATGGTGAAAAATGTGAGATTTATACTGATCACAAGAGTTTGAAGTATATTTTCTCACAAAAAGAACTCAACATGAGGCAAAGGAGATGGCTTGAATTACTCAAGGATTATGATTGTACGATACACTACCACCCAGGGAAGGCAAACAAGGTGGCAGATGCTTTGAGTAGAAAAGACCATGGAGTTTTGAACAATATGAGAATTGAAAGGGATCCAATTTTCATGGATCTAGTGAAGATGGACATGGGAATAACCAGGGAAGGTGAAACATCAATGCTTTTTCAAATGGTTGCCAAACCATCTTTACTAGAAAGGATTAAGAGTTCTCAGACCAATGATGAAGAATTCCAAAAGAAGATTAAAGCTGTGAATGATGGGAGATTGAGAGACTTTGTGTATGAAGATGGAATTTTGAAATTCGGGAAGAGACTTTGTGTTCCCAATATACCTGATCTAAAAAGGGAATTGCTGGATGATGCTCATAGTTCCAATTTCTCTATACACCCTGGGAGCACCAAAATGTATAGAGATTTGAAGGAACATTTTTGGTGGGACAACATGAAGAGGGAGATTTCTGATTTTGTGTCAAGATGTATGGTTTGTCAACAAGTGAAAGCTGGAAGGCAACAGCCTGGAGGAGTCATGCAACCGCTTCCCATACCGGAGTGGAAATGGGACAATATTACGATGGACTTTGTCATGGGGCTACCAAAGACTCCTAGAAGGAACGATGCAATATGGGTTATTTTCGATCGTCTTACCAAGTCAGCACATTTTCTTGCTATAAGAGAAGATCTACCCCTGGAACGTCTAGCAAGACTATATATTAATGAAGTTGTGAGACTTCATGGAGTACCCTTATCAATTGTTTCTGATCGTGATCCCCGTTTTACTTCAAGATTTTGGAAAAGTCTTCAGAAATCCCTGGATACTGAACTTCATTTGAGCACTGCTTACCACCCTCAGACAGACGGACAATCAGAACGGACTATTCAGACCTTAGAAGACATGTTGAGATCTTGCTCACTTGATTTTCAGGGTATGTGGGATCAATATTTACCACTAGTAGAATTTTCCTATAACAATAGCTTCCATTCGAGTATTCAGATGGCACCATATGAAGCGTTATACGGAAAGAGATGTCGTACACCAACCTGTTGGGATGACGTTGGTGAAAGAAAACTTGTAGGCCCAGAACTGGTGGAGGAAACGGTGGAAAAGGTGAAGGTAATCCAAAATCACATTAAAGCAGCTCAAAGTAGGCAGAAGAGCTATGCCGATAATCGAAGGAAGGATTTGGAATTTCAAGTCGGTGATCATGTTTTCCTGAAGGTATCTCCGTGGAAGGGAGTCATACGTTTTGGTAAGAAAGGTAAATTAAGTCCCAGGTACATCGGACCTTTCGAAATTCTAGAACGAATTGGGGTTGTAGCTTACCGATTGGCAATGCCGCCAAGTCTCTCCAAAGTTCACGATGTGTTCCACGTATCTCTGTTGAGGAAATACATGCCTGACCCAACGCATGTACTCACCTATGAAGATTTAGAATTGGAACCCGATCTGTCTTATTGCGAAGAGCCCATCAAGATTCTTGATACGAGAGAACAAGTGCTGAGAAACCGGACGACGCGTCTGGTAAAAGTTTTGTGGAGAAACCATAAGATGGAAGAGGCAACGTGGGAACCCGAGGAACTTATGATGAAGAACCACCCGAGTCTTTTTATGCAGTAATACCCTAGAAATTGCGAGGACGCAATTATTTGAAGGAGGGGAGAATGTAACACCCCAAGCTTCTACGGTACGTTTCCCTTCGAATAATGCGATAGCGTGTGTTGTACGCAACCTCGAGTTCTAACACACACCACAACTAATTAAACTAGCCGTTGTGAATAGTAATACCTACTTTTTGAAATCATATATATTTTATATTTCAAAATGGACTTCATTTTTGGATTTGGAATATCGAAATTAGCCTAGGGTGAAATTTTGGTACTTTTCGGATAACTTTTATATTTTGATGAATAGTGAAAATTACTAAATTTTAATTAAAAACAACTTTTTTAATCAAAATAATTAATAGTGATAAATTATGAATTTGAGTGGTTTTAAAGTATATTTAGAATATATTTTTACCATTTAATATAATGTTGGTCATTGGACATAATTTTACAATTAAACCGAACATAAACAAGTGTCAATCTTTTGATAGTTATTATCTCTTAAAAACACGCTTTTTGTTTTGACAGCGGGAATTAATTTTAAATTAATTTCTGCCACTTCTGTGTTTTGAATTTAGGAAAATGGATTACATATTTGGAATCAGGATGTTCAAATTATGTAAATAGGTAACTTTTATTTTTAGACATTTTGAATAATTACTGCGGTAAATATTTTATTTACCATGGTTAAAGGGTAAATCCGGTAAATAAGGGTTAAAAAATAATATTATAATAATACAAAATTACCCTAAAACGTGTCTTAACCCTATTGGTTGATACATGGTCGACCATGGGCATCTTTGTGTCAATTTTGGGACCCCATGGATCCACTTGTAAGTGATAATGACACTTTATTTTAATTAAGTTAAAATGAATACAAAAATGACACAAGCATATATCTTTTAGAAGAACAATTTTTACATAGGGTTATACATGTTGGATTTTCGATTATAAATATTCATTAGAAAGATAAAACGATTTCCTACATAATGATAGTTTATTTATAATTTTTAGACAATAAATAAGTTATTTTATTTATGACACAATGATGATGCAGTAATTACTATAATAGTGAAAAATTAAAATAATTGATATTATAAATACCCAAATAAATATAATATGAAACTTTTAATGAATTAAACTAATTTTCTAGGCTAATATGATATATTAGGATTGTTTTAATGGACTTTGTTCGAAGTAATCAATCTGTTATGAGTTTCACAAAAATCAACTATTGAATAGTGTCAAAATTGACATAAAAGAGTTCTTAAAAAAAATATTATATTATTAATTGATATTAAATTCCTAAAAATCTAAGGTTCGGCCAAGAGACTTATATTATGATAGGTTAATCATTAATGGACCACTTGGGGGTCTCTTGGATGTATATAGTAAGTTTATTAACCATATTATATAAAAATACAAAGAGACATTGTAAAAGTGAAACTAATTAACTTAGAGTTAATACTTAAAGATAAGGTTAATATATGTACCCAAACCTGTCTAAATTCTATTGGATGAGTTGTTTTCGACCTATCCCCACCTCATCCTTTGAATAGTCAACTTTGGAGCCTTTAGAAACCGAATATGAATTTATTATAAATTAATATTTCTAGCTTTTCCAAAGGTGCCCCTCACCCCTCTTATAAAAGGGCACTCCTCCTTCTCATTTCTTCACACCTCTAAAGCCTTTTGGTTCGGCCAAACTCTGCCCAAATAATCTCCCAACATCCCTCACTATAACCTAGAGGCCTTAGTTTGATCAGAAAGCCAACCTAAGGATCCCTTTTGATCAAATCAAAAGGAAGAACCCGAAGAAGAGGTAATGATTTCACCACCCTTTTCTAAGTTCCTTTCTTCTTCCACTTCCTCTTTCTTTGTTCTTACCATTCTAAAATAATAACTCCAGTATCTTACATATACTGTGATGTTATTATAAATATGGTACAACCATATTCAGTATTATATCCACCCTTTGAATAACATGTCACCATACGTGCGTACGTACGGCTTACCGTCTCCACGTCGTGGTGTAATTGTTATTCAATATATTATTATTTGGATGGGTATAATAATGATGTGTAACTCATGTAAATAATAAATATAACATGTTAATGATTCTGTATATATGATATACCATTCATTTATATATTATTTTAATATCAAAAGAATGATATTGTCGCTCGTGCGTACGTACGGACTACCGTCTCCACGAACGCGATGAGATTCATTCTCCATCGTAACCATTAAAGCGTAATTATAATTTTATGATTTAAAAATGATGTTTAAGGACTTGATATCATTCTGGATATGAATAATATACAACCTATCCTTTACAAACATGTCTTACGTAACAAAACATATGAAAGAAAACAAGTAAGTTAACACCCGAAACAACGATAATACTAAGATATTATTATCAAATCAATATTAAAAGATCATATATGATATCATATTAATGTATATGATTCTTGTATAATTTAATAACAATTATTTCACCATTATACAGGAGGTTAACCTACCACAACCAAGGAAAAGTACAAGGTAAGGGTTATTTCACAATCTCTTCATTATCCGAGGTTGTATTATACGTAATAATCTACTGGGATCTCTTTATCATCCACATCCATGTTTCTTCGAAATGTATTTCAAAACATTTTTACTATTTACAAGAATATGGGTTAAAGTCATTTATACCCTTGTTTGACTTTTTATAAGAGGTTTATAAAGGAATCTTTCCGTCGTTTTCAAAACAAGGTCCTTTTTAACCTTTTCGACAGAATTGAGGTAAGAATGTTTTTTTTAACTTATACGGCGGGTGCGGTTATTTTCCGCCGTTATAAAATCGTCGAAGCTTCCCATACAAGCTTATAAGAATATTTTCAAAGAAAATGTTTTATTTTATATGGATCTTAAATGATTTCAAAATAAAAGGAGATATTTCTTTTAAAAGAATTTTGATTTCATCTATGTCAACATCCTTTGATGGATTTTAAGATTATTTGAAGTTGATTTATTATGATACAAAACTTCTATATTGTATTGAAGGTTTTGTGATATGTTTGACTGTGGATGTGCTATTTTTATACCATTCATAGTTTATTGTGAAAGTATTGACATTTCGTATGCTAGTTTTAATACGAATGTTTATGTTATGTTTAAACCTTTTCATATGGGAATGCATTGGACTTAATAAGTGACGGGTGGAGCCCGCTATAGCTCCTCGATGCATCGGTAGGTCTCATGAGACAAACTAGTGTCTTGGCACAAGGCCTTGACAAAATCTTATTTGTAGTCTTGGCACGAGGCCTTGGCTATGTGGTTATGATAGTCTGGCATTATGCATTCCAACATTATGAAAGTGGTTATTGATATTGCATGTGATTATTCGATTAGTAGAATATCCATGTGAATAAGTAAATGGCATTATTTCATTTTTATTTTTGCCATACTATGTTGAAGTTCAATTTTAAAAGGCTTTTGTTTTAGTTATACATTGCCTTAAATGTTTATTCTTATTTATGAAAGTTTCCGCTATATTGTTATCCTTACTGGGCATTTGAGCTCACCCCTTTTCTATGTTTTATTTTTCCCAGGAAGTGAAGAAGTATATTATGAATGACCTGCAGGGATTTTATGAGGGGATAATAGTGTGGTCTATTGAGACATTATGTTGTTGTATTAGTTTTTCATTTTATAATGTAATGTAAAACTTATGAATATATCTGGCATTTTCCAAGGCTACTAAACCAATCGGTCTTTCGAGATTTGATCTTTCTTGTGATCATGCCAATGTTATGTAATAATGCACCGACTCTGGGTAACTGGGGTCGGGGCATTACAAGAATCAAAGAGATAAAAAATAGTAATATCATTATCAATCAACTAATTTCAAAAATGATGAAATATGAAAATAAAATAAAGATATTTATAGAGAATAAAATTTCAAATAACAACAGAATTCATTTAAAATTAATTAATATTATATTTCTTTCTAATCAATGAAATAAATGGTTGAGTTATGAAATAGTCACTAAAATAGAAAACAATATGTGAAAGATATCCCAATAAAGGTCATAATGAATAGAATATAGTGATAAATATGATTGATATGTAATTAAGGATGATTAAAAAGTTATTAAATTCAACGATTTATTATGTGTATAACAAATCAACGTTATATTATGCTATATTTCTCAGATATAATAGAAAGTATCGTAAGGATTTTTATAATACTATATAGATTAACTATTCCAAATAATAATACACCTATTGAGCTTGTGAGGAATCATCCTCCAAGATTGGGTAAAATATTTTAGATTATTGCAACATAATTTATCTCAATAAGCATACATTTTAAATTAGTGAATCGTGTATCATGTAAATGATATGTAAAGAACTAACGCCCAATTATTTTGTCTTATATACTCCAACAATTTTTTTAGTATATAGTAACATTAAAAGAACATAATTATTATTGGAATGATATTGAGTATATTTCTACTCCACCTAATTAAAAATATCAATAGGATAATGGTTTTATAATTTTATTAAATTATAAAATAACAAATCTTGCAGCTAAATATTTATAAAAAACCATTTTACTATATACATTAAATTGTTCACAATAATGTGATCAAACTAAAATAATATAATTTTATTCTCAAGATGAATATTTCAATATTCATTGAAGGAAGTAAGAACCACTATATAATAATAAAAATATAAATACAATTTGAAATGAAAAATATAATTTATTATTTAAAAAACACAAGAGAATAGATCTATTAGAACCACTCAATTCTTGGATATACACAATATCATTACCCCAACCCACTAAAATTTTAAAAAATTTACAACATCAATGCTTATCGGGATACCCAATATTCTGTAAATGTTGACAAATTTTTTGGAAACAATATATTTTACTCCCTGGGAAAATTTATTTGAAAAGTGAACCAAAGAACCCCCATTGTGTGCTGTTTTAAAATATGTTGTGGTATATTTTTTTATATTCAATGATATAATGAAATTCAACATATTGTGGTGTACTGCATGGTTTTTTAATTTTCATATGATAAGGCATGGATCAACCTCCATCTCATACTTGTACCTATAATTAGTGGTTTTATTATAATGTAATGGTAATATGAAAGAGTTTAAAGGGAAAAATATTTATTTAATCATTAAATGAATGAATCATAATGATGGATTTAAATTTACATGGATTTGTAATTTATGAAACAATAAAAAAACAATTCACTTAATAGATATACATTTAAAATACAACAAATAATCAGGGATGAATATATAAAAAGGCTCAAATTATATTAATTTCATCAAAGTTTTATTTGAGAAAATATATGTGATTCCCTTTATATTGATTCTCTATTTCTTTTATTCTCTATTTTTCATTAAGCCAATGTTCATGTAAACTATGGGGAAGATATATTCCTTATTTAGTGTTATGAGATTCATTTAGTCCGTGGATACCCAAAAATAAAGCACCCTATTAGATTATTTATAGTGATCACTATGAAGATCATGGATATATTTTTATTAATAGAGAAATGGTACACCTTTAATAATTTATATTATTTAGTCTTGATAAATAGGGTGTTCTTATAGTCTATAGATTTTGGTATATGTTTTATTTGATATTTAGGTAAGTGTTCTCTTCTTAGAAACCATTAAATTTAATCTATGTAATGACTCATTTTTTTATTATTTAGTCACTTCAATATTTATATATTTATCATTGGATTATTTTATGGATTCAACACTATATTTGGGTGTCATAGGAGCCTATAATTTAATTTATTAAAAATAGTAATATATATTAAAACACACACATACATAGTTTTGGAAAAAATGGTTTTCCCATTGATTGGAACCCTGGATGTGAAATATGATAACTTGGTTATATTATAAATGAATGGTTTACCTTAGGTGGGACATAATTTTGGTCACATTTGGGTGTCCACCTAAGGGATACTGTATAAGGGTGTGTTAAGTGGATTGATTAATTTAATTAATTAATAATTTAAAAAATAAAAACAGTATTCCTCTTCTTTTTTTTATTATGGAAATTCTCCAGGGTTATCTACATAACCTTATGATATTAGGGGATCCATGGAAGAAATTCATTGATGAATTAAAATAAATCATAGAGTAGTGATAGCTTTGTCAAAGGATTTCACATTGCTAATAATGTTCCAATAACTCAATAATGATAGTGACATAGACCCATACTTTTTTAGTGAATTATCCAAACTCTAGATATATAATGTTATTTTAGGTATGTATATAATTTTTTTCCTTGAAAAATATTTCATTTTAATCTAAATTATTAACAATTTATTTTCATTCTTGACATAGAAATAATTATTTATTTATGGTTTACTATTTATCTTGAGTCATTAGCAATTACTTCATCAATGAGTACAATATTACCCTTAAAATGGCCTTGTATGTACCCTAATTATTTTTTTTATTTTCTATCATCATTATTCTCACATTCATAATTAATTTTTTCATTTGGATATTGATTTGAAAAATACTTAGTTAGATATCATCATGCTATCATTACTTGGTGAAAAGGCTCGATAACGTGGGTTTGTGTTCGAGATTGAAAGAAAATATATGGTGTGCTATAGTGTGATGGGAGATCGATGATGGATTGGAGATGGATCAGGGGGTTATTAATTTATGTATTTTTTAATATGGAGTATTGGAATGGTATGATTGAATTTAGAGTGGTTTAGGTGGTTAGAACCTGACCATTGGTGACTGATCAGGTGCAACCATCCATGGGTTCAAGTACCTTGACATGATTTTAGGTAGAAATAACAGAAAAAAATGGTTCTTGGGAGACCTATTTCATGTACTTGAAAATCAATAAAATCCCATCACAGATGGTTTTTTCTATGGAGAAAATTTTTTTTATCATCCCCTTGTTGTTGTGGTTAGTGTTTCAGGCATAATTAAATATCACAAACCATGTACGATTTGTACACATAGTGTGACCATATACTAGAAGTTTAGTGTATAACCTAGGTGTACATAAGAAAATACATGGCTAATTTAATGAGAAAAGATATATTACTAGGGTACCTCCATGTACATGGACATGTCTACTGTACCCATACATGGCCAATAGACATGGGCATAACCAGAGTACACAGACGCCATCACAGGCAAGTACATGGTAAAACTAGAGTATACATGATTATGAATATACTAAGAAATGTGTAGTGTTCATATGAATATCCATAGTGCATGGTTAAAGGAAAATGTATATAGGATTAATAAGAAAGACATGAGAAGACTCAGTGTATCCAAGTGTAGCCATGTATACTCAATACACGTCAGGTTTACCATATACATGCTATGCACATTTCTATGAGACTTTAAACTATTTTATACCCCCTTAAGGCCTCCAATGTGGGAATGTGAGTATTGTATCATAATAAGTGTTCTATGTAGGACATTATTGTTGGGCGGAGAAGTGATGGCAAGAGGGGGGATGAATTTCCTTTTAAAAAAAATAATTATTAATTTAAAATCAAAGTTAAAGGTGCAGCGGAAATAAAAGAGGCAAGACACAAAATTGATAACGGAGTTTGGCTTAAACCCAAGCCTAAGTCTCCGCTCCCAACTCAACCGTTGAGAGATTTACTACCGCTTTCTTTTTAATGGTTTTAGCAAGAAACCCACTAGACTTTAAGGTTAGTCTAGAACCTATTACAGCTTGCTTTTAATGGTTGAGCAAGAACCCACTAGCCTTCTTAAAGGTGAAGGCTAGCTCACCTTTGATTCAAGCCTTTTAAAAAGGAAGTCTTGACTAACCTCTTCACACCTTGAAGGTGGTGTGAAAACCCAAAGAAGAGAGGATGAGAGAAATGAGGGGTTTGTAGGCACAAACCCAAGTTTATGCTCAAAATAGATAAAACAAGAAAAACCGTAATGGAAGAAGCCTCGGGCGCCAAAGAATTGTTTGGAGTTGATGAAGGGCGCTCCCAAGCTTCTATGGTGGTGCTCCTTGAATGTGGAAGTGAGTTGGAGCAAGTGGAGGTTCCTTGGAGCAATTCGCCGGAGGTTCGCCAAATGATCAAAAATGTGTCCGTGGGCTTCCTTATGGCTTGGTTAAGTTTTCGGGGCTTCCTAGTCCTTTATTTATAGAGGGGGAACCCTCAAATGGCCTTTGGGAGGCTTCGGAGCCGTTGGAGAGGCCTTCGGAGCCGTTGGGAGTCAAGTGGACAAGCCTGGTCAAAGCCCAACGGCTAGTTTGACTGGCTCCACCGGCTGACCGGTGCTAGGGCACCGGTTGGCCGGTGCTTTGAAAAAGGGAGAGGGCTCGGGCTCAGGCGCCACCGGTTGGCCGGTGTGGAGGCCACCGGTTGGCCGGTGCTGAGGCAGTAGCAAACACTGTTCTGTCTGGGTGCCAGCGGCTGGCCGGTGGTGGGACACCGGTTGGCCGGTGGTCTGGACAGAGGGATGCCTTCTGTCCAGGCCTCCAGCGGCTGGCCGGTGGTGAAGCCACCGGTTGGCCGGTGGACATGAAAACAGTCCATTTTTCTTCCTTTTCCACTTCTTGCTCCTGAAATCATGCCTATTAACAAAAACACTTGAAAACAAGATTAGATAAAAAGGAGGGTGATTGTGATCATGAAAATTAAACCACGAGGGGTACGAGAGGTACAATAATCTCCCCCTATTTTGATGATCACAATCACCAAAACAAACAATGTAAAAATGAAATGAAAGGCATGCTTTAAATTGTTTACTTTTCAATTTATCCTTTAAAGCATGCCTTTCATTTCATTTTTACATTGTTTGTTTTGGTGATTGTGATCATCAAAATAGGGGGAGATTGTTGTACCTCTCGTACCCCTCGTGGTTTAATTTTCATGATCACAATCACTCTCTTATTTATCTAATCTTGTTTTAAGTGTTTTTGGATGATAGGCATGATTTCAGGTGGCCAAGGAATTGGGCCAAGAAAGCAAGAAGCCAAAGTGGACTGATTTTCAGTCCACCGGCCAACCGGTGGCTTCACCACCGGCCAGCCGATGGAACCCAAACAGAAGGCTGAGCCACTGCCTCAGCACCGGCCAACCGGTGGCCTCAGCACCGGCCAGCCGGTGGCACCCAGCCAGAACAGTGTCAGCCACTACCTCAGCACCGGCCAACCGCTGGCCTCCTCACCGGCCAGCCGGTGGAGCCTGAGCCCGAGCCCTCTCCCATTTTCAAAGCACCGGCCAACCGGTGGCCTAGCACCGGTCAGCCGGTGGAGCCAGTCAAACTAGTCGTTGGGCTTTGACCAGGCTTGTCCACTTGACTCCCAACGGCTCCGAAGGCCTCTCCAACGGCTCCGAAGCCTCCCAAAGGCCATTTGAGGGTTCCCCCTCTATAAATAAAGGACTAGGAAGCCCCGGAACACTAGAGAAACATAAGGAAGCCCCCGGGACACATTTTACATCATTTGGAGAACCTCCGGCGGATTTCTTCAAAGAACCCTCACTTGCTCCAACCTTCTTCCACATCCAAGGAGCACCACCAAAGAAGCTTGGGAGCACTCTTCATCAACTCCATCAATCCTTTGGCGCCCAAGGCTTCTCCCATTACGGTTTTTATTTCTCTATTTATTTTGAGCATCAAATTGGGTTTGTGCCTACAAACCGCATCTCTTTCTCTCATCCTCTCTTTTGGGTTCTCACACCACCTTCAAGGTGTGAAGAGGTTGGTCAAGCCTTTCCTTTAAAAGGCTTGAGACATAGGTGAGCTAGCCTTCACCTGTAAGAAGGCTAGTGGGTTCTTGCATAACCATTAAAAGCAAGCGGTAATAGGTTCTAGGATAACCTTAAAGTCTAGTGGGATTCTTGCTAAAACCATTGAAAAGAAAGCGGTAGTAAATCTCTCAACGGTTGAGTTGGGAGCGGAGACGTAGGCTTGGGTTTAAGCCGAACTCCGTTATCAAGTTGTGTGTCTTGCCTCTTTTATTTCCGCTGCACTTTTACTTTGATTTTAAATTGTTAATTTTTTTTAAAAGGCAATTCACCCCCCCCCCCTCTTGCCATCACTTCTCCGACCAACAATTGGTATCAGAGGGAAAAATTTGAGTAATACCTTCACCGGTTTCAAATTCAAGATCTATTGTGATGGCATCATCCTCTTTCGCCCCCGAAGGCTATTCTTTGGGTCGTGCTCCATTCTTTGATGGAACCGACTATAATTATTGTAAAACTCGCATGACCACTTTTCTTAGAAGCATTGGTTATCCCATATATAAAATTTTCATGCATGGTTATTCTCTTTCTTCTCCCGATGAATCCAAATGGACTCAAGCCGATATTAAAAATTTCGATCTTGATGGCAAAGCCATGAACGCTCTTCATTGCGGCCTTGATCGTAATGAGTTCAATCGAGTTTCCACATGCACCTCATCTCATGAAATCTGGAAACTTTTGGAGGTTACCCATGAGGGGACCAACAAAGTTAAGGATACTCGATTGGACAAGTACCGTCAAGATTTTGAGTCTTTTTCCATGAATCCATAGGATCTATTTCTGAAATGTTTACACACTTTACTGACGTTTGCAATGGTAGAAAATCTCTTGGAGATGATGTTTCTGCAGAAACGATGGTCAAGAAGATCCTATGGATCCTACCAAGCTCATGGGCTCCAAAGGTGACGGTAATCCAAGAAGCAAAAGACATCAAGAACATGCCAGTCGAAGAGCTCATCAGATCCCTCATGACCTACGAGATCACCATGAGGAGGCAAGCTGAAAAAGAAGGCAAACCGATCAAAACTCCAAAGAACATCGCCTTAAAAGCTCAAAAAGAAGAAAGCTCCTCCTCCTCATCTTCTTCCTCTTCAAGCGGCGATTCAGAAATGGAGAATCTTGCCCGCAAGATGCACAAATTCATGAAGAAGCACAAGAAGAAGAAATCCCGCAAGGCTCGAAAGGAAAAACACGACGAAAAATCCGAGCCCGAGGTAACATGCTATGGGTGTGGCAAGAAAGGCCATTACAAGCCCGATTGTCCACTCAACAAGAAAAAGGCCAAGCTAAAGGAGAAGAAGAAGGCTTTCAAGGCCACATGGAGTGATAGCTCCACATCCTCCACATCCTCCTCCTCAAGTGACAACGGTAACAAATGCCTAATGGCATTTCATGAGGTAACCACTTCCGACTCCTCATCCTCTTGTTCTTCCAATTCTTTCAATCATTTATCGTACGAGGATCTCCAACATGCTAGAGATCAATTGGAGGAAGGTTTTCACGATCTTTCTTCCAAATTTGTTGCTTTAAAAAAGAATTTCAAAAAACATTCTTCCGAAAAGGAACAACTTCTCAAAGAAAAGGAGGATTTGTCCCTCAAGGTCCAAAACCTTACCGATGTTGATTCTATGGAATCAACAATCAAAGATTTAAGGGAATCCCTAGCCATGTTCACCCAAGGGGAACAAAATTTGACCAAATTACTAGGTTCCCAACGCATATCTAGAACCACCGAAGGGCTTGGATTTTCCAAGCAAGCTTCCTCTTCCCATGCTCCTACTATTTTTGTATTGGGGAGCTCCCAATACAAATTTTGCAATTATTGTAAAAAACCCGGGCACTTAATTTATGAGTGCAATTGCAAAAAATGCCCGGTATGGAAGGCCCAAATCTATTTCTTTTAATGATGAATTTTTTAGGAGAAGACCCTCCACTAGACAAGTATGGATTGAAAAATCCCTTTTAGTGAGTCTCTCCGGGCCAAAATTTGTCTCGGTTTCAAAAACCTCTCCCCGGTGATTTGTTGTTTTTATTTAGGGGGAGTTAGGATTGTTTAAGCCTTTTTGCTTTATTTTCAAAAACTTATTTTCAAAACATTCAATTCAAAATTCTCAATTCAAAATTTTCGATTCAAAACTTTCAATTCAAAATTCTCAATTCAAAATTTTCAATTCAAAACTTTCAATTCAAATTTCAAAAATTTCAATTGATTTAAAATCTCTATATTGTTTTTCAAATCTTTCCCTCAATCAAGTTTTACGCCCCGTGCTATTTTGATAATCACAAAGGGGGAGAAATTCTTGGTTGATTGGGGGAGAAATCTTTCTCTCATGCTTTGATTTACTTTCCCATTTATCCTTTAAAGCATGCCTTTCATTTCATTTTTACATTGTTTGTTTTGGTGATTGTGATCATCAAAATTGGGGGAGATTGTTGTACCTCTCGTACCCCTCGGGGTTTAATTTTCATGATCACAATCACTCTCTTATTTATCTAATCTTGTTTTAAGTGTTTTTGGATGATAGGCATGATTTCAGGTGGCCAAGGAATTGGGCCAAGAAAGCAAGAAGCCAAAGTGGACTGATTTTCAGTCCACCGGCCAACTGGTGGCTTCACCACCGGCCAGCCGATGGAACCCAGACAGAAGGCTGAGCCACTGCCTCAGCACCGGCCAACCGGTGGCCTCAGCACTGGCCAGCCGGTGGCACCCAGCCAGAACAGTGTCAGCCACTACCTCAGCACCGGCCAACCGGTGGCCTCCTCACCAGCCAGCCGGTGGAGCCTGAGCCCGAGCCCTCTCCCATTTTCAAAGCACTGGCCAACCGGTGGCCTAGCACCGGTCAGCCGGTGGAGCCAGTCAAACTAGTCGTTGGGCTTTGACCAGGCTTGTCCACTTGACTCCCAATGGCTCCGAAGGCCTCTCCAACGGCTCCGAAGCCTCCCAAAGGCCATTTGAGGGTTCCCCCTCTATAAATAAAGGACTAGGAAGCCCCGGAACACTAGCGAAACATAAGGAAGCCCACAGGACACATTTTACATCATTTGGCGAACCTCCGGCGGATTGCTTCAAAGAACCCTCACTTGCTCCAACCTTCTTCCACATCCAAGGAGCACCACCAAAGAAGCTTGGGAGCACTCTTCATCAACTCCATCAATCCTTTGGCGCCCAAGGATTCTCCCATTATGGTTTTTATTGCTCTATTTATTTTGAGCATCAAATTGGGTTTGTGCCTACAAACCCGCATCTCTTTCTCTCATCCTCTCTTTTGGGTTCTCACACCACCTTCAAGGTGTGAAGATGTTGGTCAAGCCTTTCCTTTAAAAGTCTTGAGACATAGGTGAGCTAGCCTTCACCTGTAACAAGGCTAGTGGGTTCTTGCATAACCATTAAAAGCAAGCTGTAATAGGTTCTAGACTAACCTTAAAGTCTAGTGGGTTTCTTGCTAAAACCATTGAAAAGCAAGCGGTAGTAAATCTCTCAACGGTTGAGTTGGGAGCGGTGACGTAGGCTTGGGTTTAAGCCGAACTCCGTTATCAAGTTGCATGTCTTGCCTCTTTTATTTCCGCTGCACTTTTACTTTGATCTTAAATTGTTAATTTTTTTTAAAAGGCAATTCACCCCCCTCTTGCCATCACTTCTCCGACCAACAATTATGATGGTTGTTTTTGGAATAAAATATATGAAACAATGAGTAATGGGAATTTCAATTCCTTTAGTGATTATTGATAGATGGAAGTGATCAGGTTTCACTATAAAAGAGATTCCATGGTCTATACCCTCCATCCCACAAGGTAGTGGGTACCCTATTCACATTAAATATGTAGATTTAGTACCCCAATAGTAAAAATGGTTCATGTCCCCTTTCTATGAATTCATACCACACTTCTTCTTCTAGCTCAGGTGGGGAGTGGGACCTCCAATAGTGTTAGTTCCCTCTCAGTTATGAAACAGAGTGTTGAGGTGAGAGCCATCCACACATATTATGGTATTTTTCACATTGCTATAGAAATTAGGGATGGAAATTTATAGCTACAACCTACCCAAGATAGTCTCCTAACGCATTGTTCTTATATGTTCTAGGTATGTCATGACCCAAACCAATGGTGCGTGATCTGCAACTTACTCAAGCCTACCTCTATACTCCAGAGGTGGAAACAAGTGATGAAAGTCATAACTAATTTGGGAGAACTTTTCCTGATGTAACTGTACGAACACACACAACCATCTTAATGAATAAGTACATATGAATAATAATAAAAAGATGAAAAATAATCATGCATGTCAAAAACCTCTAGTGTGATCAAGAGTTTGACCGTGTAAACTGAAAAGTAAAGGGAAACAATTCATACCAACTAGAGATATGTCTCAACTTAACAAAACTAGAAAATTAAATTTTGAGAGAGCCCATATCATGATCTCCAAGAATCAACCATTATATGAATCCCAATGAACTGGGTCTCCCTAAGATCCTCTGTAATCATCACCGATATGTTCTTTGTTTGCATAGGACATGACACATGTGGGGAAAGCCCATGTAGGGGAGATTATATAAATAGTCAGTAGAATTGCCCAAAATTTGACGTGGGAGAAGTAAGATACACAAGAGGAATAGAATGCTCAATCTAATGTAAGAGAGTATAAAATCCAACTAAATGGATACATATATATATATTTATATATGCTCAAACAAGAGAATCCAAAATTTGAGAGAAAGGGGATATTAATCTCATAGAGAAACCCTGAAAAAAGTGAAAATAGTTCCAAGAGTCAATTAAGGATTCTTATAATCTCATGTGTAAATCTAATGAAATAACTCGATAGTGGGAAAATGCCTCACCACTATTCGACATAGTCAAGGGGGTACAATATCCAAGAAGAAGATACGTTCCCTAGTGTGTTGGGGGGGGGGGGGGTTCCACTAAGTGTAAGGAAGAACTGATCCCTATCTGATGGGGGGTATAACACAATAGATAGAGGACATATGCCCAAATTCTATAGGGGGTACCACTCAGTTTAAGGAGGACCCACACCCTATCGGATATGTGGTATAACTCGACAGATCGAGAAACTCCTCCCTAATTATATAAAGGGGAACCACTCTATAGATATAGAACCTATGTCGTGGTATATCAAGGGGTACCACTCAATAAATTGAGGACCCACTCTTTAATTCCATATGTTTCACCACTCACTAGATAGGGAACTCGTTCCCCATCATGTTAGTGGGATACCACTCAATAGATAGATGACCCACACCCTAATTTCATAGTGGTTTACTACTCAGTAGATATAGGACACACAACCTATTACATCAGGGGGAGGTTACCACTTAGTAGATAGTTGGTAGATGATCTATGCCTAGCTCATATGGAGGGTGACACTCTATTAGTTGACCAATGACCAATTCCCTAACCCAAAATGAGTGTGCCACTCTAATACCAATATTCCATGACTCATATGTGATAAATATCTTCATCTACATCAACACTCAGCTGAGCCTAGATCCCAAGGTATCACAATACACTACGTACTCCATGAACCTCCTCTAGAAGTCTCAAAATAGGATAACTTGTTATCTTTAGCCTCAACTCCTCAATGGATCATTGGCACTACTTAGTTCTGGTAAATAGCTTTCATTTCCTCATTTGGGAGTTCAACAAGGTTGAAATCCTAGATAATTATACCAAACCTCCAGTACTTCCCCTCTAATCAAACAATAGTCTCCACCTATAACACATGATTTTGTGGATCCTAGGTGAGCACTACATTGATATTTTTTGGGTACCCAGATAAACCATACATAGAAAATATATGACCTAGAATGTGAACCTCATGAATCCAAAACTGGAACATCAAGATCTAACCATAAAGCTGGTTCTCACAAAGAAAATCAAGGACCATCTTCAAGTTCTATTCTTGCCCCTCATCTGATTCAGATAATAATATTATGTTTTCAATGAATCAAACCAAAAATTTATTGATGTATATATGGATGATCCAATCCATAAAATTTATATAAAATGGAGGGGATTTTTTAGAGAGAAAGGCATTGCCAGAAATTCATAGTGTATTTACTAAAATAAAAATTACAACATGAGCATATCAGCCTCAAAAACTTTCAAATATTTGTAACTGGATTAGAGATATATCTTAGAGAACCATCTCGCACCTCAAAACTGATCAAAAAAGTTCACCAATCTTTGGAACAAGGTAATAGTACATTATGATGGCCTTTTTTAGGTGATGAAAATATACAAAAATATATAATATATTATCTGCCTTTTTCATGAACAACGCCAGAGATTCCCAAGTGGAAACACTAGTCCTAACAAAACCCTTATCTTGAAGGCCCTCCAACTAAAACTGAAGCTCTCAGAGCTTGGTTGGGTCTGTTCTATATGTTTTAGATGATATCAATGTAGTCTCAATATGAAAGTTGATGAAAAATTCCATGTATTCCAGTAAGTTTGTCCCAAAATGTCCTTAGGGAAGACGTCCATGATATCCTATAAAACTAAAGGATCCTAGATGACTAATGTACCTACTGAACCATGGGATAAAATATCTAACTGAAGTGTAATGGGCTATGAAATCCTACCTACAATAACCACTCTATATTATATTAGTTCTCTCTCGCTAAAAAAAGATAATATCATCCCATTATGGTTAAGGAAACTGACTTATCTGTGGTGATAATTAATATGGGATCATAACATGGAAAAACCATCCTTGCCCAAGATGAAATCACAAGGTTCCATTGTAAAGTCCAAAATTTCCAACTTGAATCTCCCTTTACTGAGAGATAGTATGCACCATATGTAAAAATATTACATAGAAGAATCATTCTTGGTATAATCCACAAGAAAAAGATAATAGTCCAAATCCTCAATTGGTACTTATAGCTCTCTAACTACAAGTAAAGTGATGAAGGAATGGATCACACCTATGTCAAATAATAAATAATAAGTATTAAAATAAATGTAGATCATACATCAAACCATCTTATGCATTGATGGGTCATAAACATCCATCACCTGTAGCTATATGTGGTCCAAACCACCTACTCTCTAAGACGAAAATCAGTTTTTTGATGGTGGTGGTATAAGAATCTAAAATAATCATATGAAACCCATATATCCTCCTCATAGAGATCTACCTACTCTTTTTCCATATCTACCACCCTTGGGGCCTTCTTTGTTATGTCCTAGGGGATCCCTGATCATGGATTTTCCTCTTCTATGTGGTTCTATCCACTATCTACATGCGGTCCTCAACACATCACGGTAGGAAATAAAGTGACATTTAACCTTTACAATCACATGCATAAAGCCAACCCTCTCCGGGTTTCCCTAGTCCTATGAGTGGTCTATGTTCTACACATCCATGTTCTTGAGTTTGGTAATGGGGAGGTATCTTACACCGAGATCCTATGGAATGGATCATGTGAGATATTGTAGTTGACTCATCCCTATAATTCCCATGGCCAACTCCAGCTGCCTGAAATCCATTTGAATGGAAGAACACTATCACCAGCGCCAACTCCAACACCTCATCATAGGTGGGAATGAAAAAAGATACTAAAATGGAATGGATATCTATTTGGAGGCCCATTTAAAACATCCATCCTTGGAATTATTAATCCCAGATCATATCATGGGACTACTGCGCAAGGTTTGTGACCTTGTGGTGTACCCATCCAGTGTCATCCCTCCCATATGACAGCTCAAGATGACCTTGAATCCAGAATAGCTGAAAGAAGGAGGTTTATTAATTCTCACGGAACAATTACTGGATGTCGGACCATGAGAGTGATGACATATCATGCATATTTGTAACATTAATCCCATAGAACCAAGGCCAGATATGGAAAAGACTAGCTTCCAGTATGACCACCAGATCAGTTAATGTCTGAATAAGCTTGAAGACATGGATTGCTGACTCTATCCAATCCTCCACTACATAGAGATCTGGATCTACATGGAATCATAATGGTATGATCTTCTACATACTAGGTTGGGTTTCACTACCTATCATCATCGGGGAAGGATATCATGGGATGTGCCATGAACTAAGGACTCATCATTAATTGAATCTTCATCAAGATACAGAACATGAAACATTACTGTATTTCATCGTAGATAAATCCAAAAAATTTAATCAGGAGGTCCCATGTTAAGTTAAGAACACACACACACAAATATATAAATATCCATTGATCAATTGGGTTCTCCGAATAGATCAAACGCATCTCCGAATTCCACCAACTATGGTTCGAATATCAGTTCAAAAAATCAATCACCCAAAACCTACAAATCCTTCAAATCTGTCCCTAATTCGCCAAACTGTTCCTCAAATGCAACTCTACTAAAAATATGGGGCCAATTGGTCTCATTCCCTCCAAAAAATGTTGAACAGAGACCCTATGGGGGAATTAGTGAATAAAGGGAAGAAATATAGGGAGAAAAGAACAGAAAAGGATAAATGATCATAGGCCAAGCATTCTTCTCCAAAGAACACAAACGTGGATGATAAACTGAGAAAAAATAAATAATCAATTAAAATGGTCCACAAGTCCATGAAAAATGATACATTTGATGTTGATCAATATAAATAATCAATCATTACCATAAAATATAATCAATAGAGGAATAATCTAAAAATTTATGAGTCATACCTCAAAATTGAATGTTCATTGATAAAGAATGTGGTCGCTAATGAATGAGAGGTGTCATTACATTTTCTTCTTCTCAATCTGCCTAGATATATAGTGTTTGCATCATCTGATTCTAATTTTATAATGAGAGGTGGAAAGAAAACCTATCAATTCTCCCATGGATTATGAAGATAAACCTGTAGAATCATTATAACCATGAATCGAAATATTTTTATAATTTAGGTCATCTATATCAAATAATGAAATTATTTAATTAATTTAATTTAAACACACTACCTAAGAGTAAAAATATCCAAACACCCCATGTTGAATAATTTTAGGTCTCATCTTAGGTAAACCTCACATTCCAAATCCAATCGTGGTAATAAATTTTCTGATCCAAGATTCAGATTAAGAGTTATCCAATTTTCTTTAAGAAATCATGCGTGTGTAATATAATGTATATTTGATATTTTTTTTAAAATTAATTCTGGGCTAGCCCAGCCTCTGAATGAAATTAAATCTTAGTGTCTAGATCTGAAAATATTTCTCGATATATTTCAATGTCTTACAAGATAAAATAAGGTGTTTAAAGTTTATATAGAGACTCCATTTTTCTCTTTCTTGTGATTCCTTATGAGCATATATTTTGGGATTCACATTACCCACATTCTTATGGGTTGATCTAACTATTTTTATTTTTATTTCTCCCTTTTTTTCATGTTATTTTAATGGTTATGTATATACTGACCACTAAATGGGTTTCTCCCATACATGTTGTTTCTTATACAGACAATTGGATAATAAATGGTAAAATCAGAGGATAATGTAAGTAATTTGAGGTATTAGTCATGTTTGGTGGTTGGCCTTGGAGACTTTGAGCTATAATCTTTGGTTTATCCATTATTCTAGTTTCATTCAGGTTGGAAAATCCTTTCAATTTGGTCTTGTATTTTTCTTCGATATATATTTTATAACACACTATTTCTACATTGATGTATTTCATAGAGGTTATTTAATGCATAGTTTTCACATTAGATATTCATTATTTTATTAAATATTTCCAAATTGAAATTATCTTGTTGTGTTTTCTCATATCGGTAATTTAGGATAAGTCCTCTCTTTTCTGTATTTTTCAACATATATAATATCTATAGTAACTGGAATCACTAAGGTGATTTTTTTGTCAGACACGTCTTACTACCAAATAAGTGGGATGATGTATATCTATTTTATCACACTACTCCACATATATTTTATACTAATTAAATAAAATTTAATGATATGTTTAGGTTTTAATGGAGATTCATTGAATATTTTATATAATTGGTCGAATATTATTTTATTTAAAAATTATTTTAATTGTTAATTTTTTCTATGAAAAAATTATAATTGTTTGGTTAATTAATTCAACAAAAAATTCATTGTTGCTTTTTTTTATTTTCATTGAAAAAATAGATGGTTTATGGTTATCAAAATCTATGATTTTGTAGGATCTTTTGCAGTGAAAATGACTACAATGATTGAAATGACTACGTTGAAAAATCAGTTACGTGGGTGGAATGACTACGTCAAGAAAATTGGATCTTCCAGATGATATGGATATGTTGAGAAAAAGGGTTTATGGGAAAATAATATATGTTAGGGAATTCAACTACATAAAGTACTTAGATACAAGGGGATTCAACTACGTGAAGAAAAAATCAACTACAGGGATAGATCAACTGCAAAAAATAGGATCGAATTCATAGAGAATTAGTTATGTGGAATAGAATTATATTTCTAGGAAAATAATATACATCTCAAAAATGGCTTCACGGAAAGTTTTATACATTATGGGATTCAACTACGTTGAAGAAAGTGGCTAGGTAATAAAGAAAACTACATAGTAAAAAGCATATGTGGTCCATTCAGCTATGTCGTTCCATCAGTCAGAGGTGTAGTGAACAAGATAGAGTGGATTCTAATTTTTTGAACCTGCATGAGACATAAATTAGAATGATTATCTAGGATAAAAAATCCATGATGTTAATTTGAGTATAGTATTGGTATATTGGTGTCCATGATTTGGTTCGACCATGAAGTAGGTGCACCAAGACACACAACAATGATTTCAAAGTCCATTTTTTGATTTCTATTTTTACTTTTTGATATAAAAGGATGTGTTCTAATCTATTTTGAGTAGACCAAATGATGGGAACATTATTATGGAAACCTCAAGAAATAGATTGTAAATGATTCTCCTATGGTCCTAGAGATGGGACCCATTCATTAGTTTTTCCAATTTCTTTTAACTATAAAGATGTATTTATATTTTTAAAATACATGTTTGAATAAGTTCTCCCTTTTTCAATTTGATGTGATGTCAGAATTTTAGAAATGTAGGAATAATTTTCATTTATTTTTAGGAAGTGAAACCCAAATGATTGATATAGAAAAATGCTTCATGCCTATCATTATCTGTTTTATTTAATATTGTAAGACAAAAAATCTATAAATGGTGAAGTGAGATATCAACCAGACAAGGGTAGTGTTCATAAATCATTCAATATTTTGCGAGAGAGGTGGGTGAATCAATAGATAGAGAATCCATTGAGTAAGGTTTTGATATGATTTAGTCAAATTGAGGATAATTATGGGTAGAAGGCAAGTAGATCAACCATAATCTAATAATTTTTTTGACGACTGTTTGTTTCACTCTTTATTCTTTTTCTTAATGTCTTTGTATCTTATTATATATATGTTCATCACTATGTCCCACTCCCTATATGTTTTCTTCACTTTAAAAGTAGTTTCTTCTAATTTTATTTTTTTTATTAAAAAACACAAAAAGAGTTTTGGGAAGTCCACTAAGACATTCAATGATTCATACTTGAGATCAACCCCTGAGTTTTCCATTATGAAATATTTATGGTTATAAATGTATTTTTGGCTCCCCTTGTGTAAAAGTCCCACCCATCAATTTGGATCCATTCTTTTACACTTTCCACATCTACTTTCATTAATTACACGTGTTTTTAATATTTTATTATGCGTATAATGGGTAATTGGAATGTTTGAAATAAAAATTATGCAACCCATTATTCATAATTTTTTATAATTTAAATCCTTATTTTTGGATACATTGATGTTCTGAGATGCTGTAATTAAAATTTTACTGATTCTATTATTTAAAAATATATTTCTCAAAATAAAACTAAAAGAAACTGAAAATATCTATACATGAATTAGAATAGAACAAAAAATGGTAGAGTACAACTGTAGCATTTTCTCGGTCAAGATTTATTATTTATATCATCATCATGTATGTAGCCTCTAGATTTACTTTGAAGATAATTTGCCCAAATCCAAATTTACAATATGGGGATATCAAAATAGCTAATTCCTTTTGGTATATATTTGTAAATGCTTTCTGTTGTGACTAATTATGAGAGGCCATATGACGTCATTGTGAGTGAGGCCTCTTCCACCACTATGCTCCCCAATTAAAATGTTCTATTATGTGGGTTCCACTTAGGGCTATAGAAAAATGTGTTGAAATTTTAACTAACCTACCATAGATCCCACATATTCTATTTGTTTTCAAAGATAAACCTCCCACTTTCACAAATTGACATATAATATTGAAGGATGTTTCAATTTAAAGGATAAATCATTTAAGGAACTTTTCTCAGGGCTGAGTAATGCAATTCTGACAGATAAGGCATCTTTTTTGGCCTATAAAATCCCTGTTGAGGAACATTTTAAATTATTTTTCAATAATAAATAATATGTTAAAATTTATTAAATGGACCAATCATATAAATTGATAATCACCAATGTTTGGAAAACACCTATGAGAGGAAATGTTACATTTAGATGTGGTTGCGTGGAACTCAATCAGTTACATTAAGGTTCATATATGTGGTCCCAATCAACTACATGAAAGGATTCAGATTTCTGAGAAATGAATACATCTAAGAATGAAATTTTTAAATGGAAAAAAACCCATGATGGAAACTTCCTACGTGGAGAATCGAATACATGGTCCATTCAACTATGTAATTCAGAATCACATATGTGAAGAATCGGTTACATCATCTCACACACCAATGTTGAAAAAAATTACATGAGAATTTTCAAATTTCAATAAAGATATAAACATTGACCAAATTAGATACATTGATCCAAATAGATACACATAAAATGGGCCATGTCATTAAAATAGATGAATAATCCTATTTATGGCTAACTAGAACTCCTAACCTTTAAACTCGTGTGAGGTGGATAACATCAGTTTCAAAGAATCTGGTGGGAGTAGTTGAGTGACTATCCGGAGGAAATTTTTATTAGAGAACATGAAGTGGTAAAATATTTAATGATGAGGAAAAAAGAAGAATAAAATGAGATAACTGACTGGTGATAGTAGAGAACCAATGTGTTGGAAAAGAGAAATAGGAAAAGAGGGTTGAAGGTAATAAGAAGGATGAAATTTTGAGTTCAATTGATTTTTTAAAATTTTAATCCTATTCAGGGTAAATAATTCTATTTACTCTCTTCTTTTATTATACTATGTCTAAAAATTTATGGAATTTAATGATTACCTTTGCTGGGATGGTTGTGTATCTTTGTCATGGGGTAATGTGGCTGAGTTGGTAGGGATTTTTACCTCAATTAAGTGTTGGTAGATGTAGGAGTAAATCAATTTCTCACCAATTATTTATTTAAAAACTATAACTATATAAACTAGGTGGGATTTGATTGGTTTTTCTTTTAATAAAAAATTTTATATTTATAAGTCCAACTAAGAAGAGGTTGTACCACACAATGATGGGCTACTAGAGTCCCTCAATTTATAGGTAAGAGAAGTATTTTGTTGGGAAACTGAAGGCTCTTTTCACTTAAAGAATGGATATAGGAGATAGTTTTTCATATACTTCTTCGGTTCCTATAGTGGCTGACATTAGGTGATAAGAACAAAAAACAAAAATAAACACACATAAATATAGTCCTTCTAGACAATTGATTTACCTTGATTTGGTCCTTGAATTATTTCCACTTAATTGTCCTTATTTCTCATCATCTTACCGACCTCTCTCTATTCTAGATCATTATTACCCCAGATAACTCACAATCATTTTTCTCAAGGTTATATTTTCTTGTTTCTATTTTCATTTAATTTTGTTTACATAAATTTCTTCCCTTGGATTCAATCCCCAATTTACATGAGACTAATAATTAGTAGTTTTTTAAATAATAAATTTGAATGATTTTCAACAAAATTTGTATTAATGTTTTACATTGACAAAAATTAAATGGGAATAAAATTGAAAATTATGGTCATTTTTTATTATTTTGTAAAGGGGGTTAATGAAAAATCGATAATAATTTGAAAACCTTGAAGAATTCATCCCATAAATTAACAAAAATATGAGTTCATTGAAACATTTGATGAAATAATCAATGTAAATACTTGAAGAAAACCTGTTCATCCATCCAAATCTGAATTCAAACCCATGGGAGAATTTTAACCCAAAACCAATTCGAAATGAAGTCATGGACAGAGTAAGTCTATGAAATTTTTAGGTGCCGAGAGTATCAAATAACCCATCTTGTATTAGCTAGACCGAAATATATATAAACTATCAAATTAATAAATCTCACCATTCATTAATTATATCTTATCATCGATTAACCAATGAATATTATCTTGATTTCATTTGATATTTTTAGGGAATAGTCTCACATTTACCACTTTGATGCCTAAGTGAGGAATAATTGAAGTTGAGGGTTTTCCAATTTTTCTTAAATGGAAATGAAATAATATAGTTTAAAAAATGGGTTGAATGTATTTTTGATACATATTATAATCTATAAAATTCCTTTATAATGATGTTTTATTCAAGAAGGATGATTTCCGAAATTTAGAATAAGATCACTAGGTTTTTAGAAGAAGAAAAAGAAATGTTCCATGATTATATGGACATGTTTAAAGGGTTTCATCCGTAGTGTCCAAATCATGAACATACACCTTAGTTTCCCATGTATTTCATTTAAAATAGTCTTACATCATGTCATTAAACTTTAGTTGACTATTCCTCTAGAGGAGATTTTTTTTACTAGACAACAGAGGAGCTCAAAATGATTTTTAAAAATTTGGAATATAATTCATATTATAAATTTTCCAAGAGAAATACTATTGTTAGAAACGAAACTAATCCCACATATCTAGATATTGTAAAATCTATGGGTTTTTACAATGAAAATTATCAACATAATTTTAGGGAGTAGTGTCTTTAATGTGGAATGTCTATCTATTCATAGTCCAACTGCAAAAAATTTTATATTTATACTCAATCCCCTGAAAAGATATTTTTTCTGGTTATAGTCCTCGGATTAAACCAAGAGATGATATATTTTCAAAAAATTATAATCAAGGCTATCAAAACCACCCTATCATGACTTATATGGAACAAAGATTGCTATAACATCTAGTGCCACCTCCTTTTCAATATATTTTGCAACCGTTTCAAACCAAACCAAGAGATGATTTATAATGATCATAAGAGGTAGATAAATGGAATTTTCAAAAACATACAATCTGATTGGATGAGAAAATGGAAAATAATAGTTTTTATAAGTCACAATAAAAATCTAAGTTCAAAAACCTAATGTTTCATGTAGGAAAATTAATCATAAATGAAAGACATGGAGATAAGGACAAGTTTCCTAGAAATATTGAGTCTAATAATAAATATAATTTCATGGTAGTCACTATTAAAATTGGGTTCCTAACTCATCATGAATTCAAAATAGATCCCAAACTGGTTAACATAAAAATTATATTGAACCAACCAAACCCACTGTGTAAGATGTCCAATCTCGAAATTTGGACATCCAATCTATTATTCAATCAAAACCTACTCTACCTAATGAAAAATCAACATAGGATGACCTGAAAATGATTAAAACTAAAGGAATGATGGAAATTTTAGAGGAAGTTGAGAGGGTGTTTATGGTAGTGATAACTTTTTCCCAAACTATTTGTTTCCCAGAAATATTCAAAAAGGCATGTTAGGATTCTGAATTGTATAAGTTTATGAAATTTTTCTATGATATGAATATTGATATACATTTTCATAAAGATATTATTTACATCCCTTATTACATAAAATAATTCTAAAAAATTTATTTTTGTAAGAAAGAAATTGAGGATTATTATATCTATAATCTCACGGTGGAGTGTAGTGTAATTTGGCAGAACATGATACCCCCAAAGTGACAATATCCATTATGTTTATTCATTCACTACAATTTTGTTAATAGGGATTCTTATTTTAACTACATATGTGATCTTGGATCTAGTATCAATCTAATTAAATTTTCCATATTCTCGCAATTGAGGTTAGTAGGTCCATAACCCACTATTTTCATTTTGGAGCTTATGGGTAAATCTATCATCCACACCATTGGATGGGTATATTACATGATTATGGGATTGGAAAACTAATTTCCCCTACATAGTTTCTTATTTTGAACATTGAATATGGTCAAGAAGATCATATTATTCTTGAAAGACCATGTCTTGAAAAATGTGTGGCTGTTATTGATATTTCAATTGGAAAAATAATTTTCAACCTTACTACCCTGACAGAATAATTCATTATTTTTAAAAAACTAAAAGTCCAACCCTAGGTCTATGTTATATCAATATATGAGTTTCTGAGCGTTGATAAATATTTTATGATTAGGAAGTAGTATTTTTAATGATGATTAAGGAAATAAATTATACTCTTGTGTTTCCAAAGGAAACTTATATGGGAATAATTTTATCTGAGTTAAGGATCAACTAGATAAGATTGAAGTGGTCTCACTAGGGAACCTAAATGAGTATTATTAAGTTCATATTTTGACGTCATTTTAAGAAACGTTTTCTAGAGAGTGTTTATCTGGAAATAGTTGTGATGACGAAGAGGCATTTTACATCTCATTTTTCAAAAGAAAATAGAAGGACCTTGGTCCAACAAAACCTAACTGTCTTCCATCAATCCATTCCCCTCCTACTATGGAGTATTATGAACTACTTTTTCATGTAAAGTATTCTTTTTTTGGTAAGTAATATGGTTTAACAATCATCATTTCTTTAGTTTTTAAGTAATTTCAAGAGGCTAAGATGTTTTATCATCTCAAGAAAATTAATTTTTTTATTGGGTAGACAATTTTTGATATCAACGGTATATGTATATCTTTTTGTATGCATAAAATACCCACAGAAAATGACCACAAGATCATAGTGGAATTCAAAATAAGAATAAATCCAAACATTAAAGTGTTAATTAGAGAATAAGTCATCAGGATTCTAGAATCTGGGATTATTTTTCATATCTATGACAGTCCTTCAGTGTTCCTGTCATAAGTTGTGAAAAAATTGAGTTTATATATCATTATAAATGATAATAATGAAAAAAATTCAAGTAAATAAAGATTCCAAGTGGAAGGGATGTATTGATGATAGAAATATTAATTCTTCAACTAGAAATAAACATTTTATACTACCATTACTAGACCAAATTCTTGAAAGGTTGGATGATTTTTTCCTTCAGTTTTTGGAATTTATATCAAGGTTATAATTTGATTCCCATAGAATTAGATGAACATGGAAAAACCACATTTACCTTTACTTTTGTAACATAATATAATAATAATATTCCCTTTATAATTTTTGGTACTTCTGAAACTTTTCAGAGGTGTATAATGGATATATTTTTATACATTGTTTAGAAGAGTATAAAGCTGTTCATGAATGATTTTTCAATTATTGGTCCTAATTTTTGAGGGATATATTAGGAATTTGGATACTTATTTATAGAGATGTGAGGAGAAAAACCTATTCATATATTTCTAAAGATTTAAATTCATGGTTACCAATAAAATTTTACTAGGACATAATGTTTCTAAGAGGGTAATTTAAGTAGATAATTCCATGATTGATGTTTCTTTAGAAATGTTGTTTTCATCCGAGATTTATCATGGTATTTTCTAAAATTATTAGACTCTGTTGTTTGATTATGGTTAATGATAATCCTTTTCTATTTGATGATAACTATGAATAATAATATATTTTTTAAAGGAAAATCTCACATAACCACCAATAATTACTACCCCTGATTGCAAACTTCCTTTTGATGTTATGTGCGATTCATGTGATTAGGAAGCAGGGGATGTTTTAGTTCATTGAAAAGAGAAGTTTTGAATCTGATTTAATATTCTAATTGACTGCATGATGATCCCAAAAAAAATATTCAACCACTAGGAATGTTTTGTGAACTGTTATTTTAGAATTATGCTAAATTAGGTAATAGCACAATGGTTCAAAATTCATAATATTCACTATTTATTATGCTTTGAAATATCTATTGTCTAAAAAGGGAATCAATAACGAGACCTATGATTTGTAATTCTCCCTTGAAATAGTCTGATCTTATAATTAAAGATAAAATTAGTGTTGAAAATGAAGTAGCTCACAACTTATATAGGATGCCCACAATAACCACTCAAACTACTTATCTAATCAAGATAAATAAATCTTTTTCTAATGAATAGTTTTTTACTACATCTATGACCTAATATTCCAGTTTTTTATATTTTTATATCTTTTTGATTTTTGGCATCAGGACAAAAGAAATTTCACATAGTCAAAGGAAGGAGTTCATTAATGAGATTTAGTACTCCTATTAGGATGATCAGTTACTTTTTTCATAGGGGTTTTGATGTAAAGCTCAGGTGGTGTCTTCTTGAGGGGAAAATATATTCTATTTTAGACATTTTTAACTCTTGCTAATGTGGAGGACACCACAAGGGATATCATATAACCTAAAAGGATCACCAAACCGTGTTTTACTAGAATAATTAAATTAAAGATACAATACGTTTTGTTATAAGCTGTGATAAATGTCAGTTTTGGGTAAATATGGGTAGAAAATAGAAGTTTCCACGGAAGTGGATCCTAGAAGTTGAAATGTTTAAGGTTTGGGGATTAGATTTCATGGGACCAGTTCTATCATATTTTGGGAATGAGTAAATCCTTGTTTCTATAGACTGTATATCAAAGTGGGTTGAAGAAGATTATCTTCCAAACTTTCTTTCTCATAGTGTTTCAAATTTAATTAAGAAGAATATATTCTCCATATTTGGTGTTCCAAGAGATTTTGTCATAGATAATTGTACACAATTCTGGATCATTATATTCAAATAATTTATGGAAACGTATGGATATATCCCTCAAACTGGTACCACCCATCACCCATAGTAATTTTTGAAGTAAGATGTATCAATATACAGATGAAATAAATTTTGGAGAAAAGTGTGGGAAATTTAAGAAAGGATTAATTTGTAAAGGTGGATGAAGAATTATGGTCCTATTGGATAGATTATAAGATTACACTTGGGATTTCTTCTTATAAGATCTTTTTTTGGATGTAATTCCATTTTTGTGTAGAGATTAATAATAAATCATTCCCAATAGTTAAGGCCCTCAATAATTATTTCAATTCTACTAGAGAATGGAGTTTGTTGGAGTTAATTGAACTAGAAGAAATTCGATGAAAATTTCATGAGAATAAATGAATCTATAAGGAATAGTCCAAGGTATTTCATGAATCCATAATTGAAAATAGGATATTCAATTCTTGTCAGAGGGTATTTATTTTCAACTCAATATTGAAACTATTTCCTGGTAAGAATCAGCACAAGTGTTCTGGCCTGTTAACAATTTCAATAGTGTTGGTCAGTGGATTAGTGGAATTATTTATACATGACAACTAGCCATTTTTTCCCAATTCCCAAATATTTAAATAAAATTTTGCGGGGTAGACCAAGGGTGTCTCTTCTATCTTCTATCATCAAGAATGAGTTCCTTTTATTATCCAACTGGAGGCTTTAAACATAGTACTTCATTAGATTTTACCCATGGTATCTTATTTGAAATGATTCTTAGTTTTTTGGATTATTTTTTTCTCATTTTTTCCACTACATTATTATAACATCAGTTTCATATTTTTGTATATATATGTATTTGATCATGAGGGTACTATTTTATGAGGAGGATGGAAGTATTCTTGGTTGTTCTCTTACAACCCTACCCATTTTCAGGGCTATTTTGGTTCTAATTCTATCTATTAATTTATCCAATCATATTGAAATTATGTTTTGGGATTTCTCATTATGATTCTAAAAATTTTAATTATACATTTTCTTATCATGATTTAATTTTAATTACAGGAAATATTATTTTATTTTTTCTACAAAAATTTAAATAATGAACTATAAATTAAATTTTTTAAATTAAATATAATTAATGTAATAATGCTATCTCTAAACTCTCATGAAACTCACTCTCTATTATTTTCATTTATAAACTTTTATATAACCTTTTTTCTTTAATTTTTTCAACTTTAAGATTTATTTTTGGGGTCAATGTTGGGTTTTAACTGTGGGGGATATGGAACTTTATCTTATACATTACCACTACTTCCGTTATGACACGTAGAGAACACCCCATCTTTTAATTTTTTTGTAAAACGTACTACCACTTTTGAGATATTCAACATGTTTTAGTTTATGTAAATATGTATTTTATGTTTCCCTTTGTTTAACAAATAAAAACCTGTAGTGTTCATCCTTGGGGGAGATAAATTGGATTATTTATTGGGATTCCATTGAATATAAATTTATAGTGATTGAGTGATTTCAAAGTGATGTTGTATACTATTTGTATTGATATATATTTTTTAAAACTTGAGAAATGATTCTAAATAGGATTGAATATTTTGGAATTGTAACTATAAATTGATGAAAATTTAACATGTAATTGAACATATATACTTAGATATTGGGTAACAAGGAACACATTGGGGATATAACCGAATCTATAAATAATGCCAAATCAATAAGTTATATGCACCATAATTTATAATGATTCAAGTCTGGAAAAAATTTAAAAAATGTGCTGTTGTTAAGAATGATCTCATGATAGTGGGGGGAATATTGAAACCATATGTGTAACACCTCAAGAATTTGAAATATTTTCATTTATGAATAAATTTAATTTTTTTACTTTATTTATTTTTATTCAACACCATATTAAGCTTATGATACACACTATAATGAGATGGTTTACGTTACACGCAAGACCCAGTTTTAACGAACAAGAATATATTAAAAAAATTATTATTATAATATATAACTTAACCGTTAAATTAGAGGTTAGGAATAGAATTAAACACAATTTTAATTTTATATATTCCATATAATTTTAAAATTCATCTAATGTAATTTATAGACATGATATATGAAAGAATTCAATTTTTTGGATAAAAGAAATATTTTTCAAAAAATACAGTTTTGTTTCCTTTTGATGGAACACCCAATATAAATCTAGTTTTTGACACATTGATATATTATATTTAAGAAAATAAATTACTTATTTTAATGTGGGATATAAAAATTTACTTTTTATGAATTTTCGATATTTGTCTGATAAGTTTTAAATTTTGAGGAATAATAAAAAATATACTAGATGATAATTGAAAATAACATTATTCATTGAAATAATTTATAAGTATAAATTATATTATTTAATGGTTTTAAAGTCTGAATAGAATATATTTTTATCAGTTAATATAATTATGGTCATTGGCATTAATTTTACAATGACGTTTGATATAAAATATATCAATCTTTTGCAATGTTTTAACTTTTAAAAGCTGTTTTCATTCCGAAAACGAGATTAATTTTAAATTAATTACTGTGATTTATGTATTTGAAATTTTAAAAAATAGAATTAATATTTGGAATTAGTGGGTCCAACTTATGTTAAAAGGTTACATTTATTTTTGGACATTATGAATAGTAACTTTACTAATTTTTTTATTACCACGGTTAAGGGTAAATCAGGTAACCATAGATAAAAATAATATTATAAATTACCCTAAAACCTATAAAAAAATATATTGGATGACTAAATTACACTATTATTATTTAATGATAGAAATATAATCCTATAATGGTTATTTTTCAATGAATATTACATGAATATTATAAAAATCAATGAATGTGACAAAACGGAATACTGGCATTTTTAATAAGTTTATTAATTTTGATAGAGAGAAAACCAAGAGATAAAATCAAATAAAAATAGTATTTAGAAATATAATATAACTTCCTACATCATATATATTTATTTATAATTTTTATAGATTAAATAATTACCATTAACGATGACTCAATAGTGACCCATAATTTATTTTATTAATAGAAAAATCAAATAAATGATATTCAAAAAATTAAAATAAATATAATTTTTGTTATTTAATTTCATCCACAAATTTTATGGAAATTTTTTACATTTTATATAAATTTAATGGAGTTTTATCAAATATATATATATGTTATGATATTTTTAAGAAGTTAACTAATGAATAGTGTCAAAGTTGACACTATTGATATTTTAAAATAAATAATATTTTATAAATTCTATAAAATTCATAAAAATATAAAATTTGGCCAACTAATTGGGACAGAGTTAAATATGTCAACAATGGTCCATTTATGCCTTCTTTGGCATTTTAGTGTTACTATACTAACCCTCATTAATAAGAATACAAGTTGACATGGTAAGAGTTGAAGGAATTTATTAAGGGAAAATCAAAATTATAAGATTTAACATAAAAACAAAACATCTCCAAAAAAATTATTAGATGGATAATATTAAATTATTATCACATTATTATCGATTTTTGAGTTGTTTAATTGATACCTGTACATGAAAATAGGTTATAAATTATTTAAATCAAGGATAGTTACAAAATATCACTATCTTCTTTTTTAATATCTTTTATGTGACCACATAGGGCCAATATCAAGTTATGAATGAATATAAATGTATATTTTTATATAAATGAACTTATTTTTGTTATATAAATTTATTTTTAATTTTTAGAAGATATATAATTATCTTAAATTCTATTCAATTTTAAAACAATTTTTATTAAATCAACATAAAAATATAATTAATGATTTTAATACTATTAATTGTGTTATATTTTGGATTAGTTAATGTGCATAAGAAATTTACTATATCTATATGTTATATTATAGATTTTGGAAAACATTATATTCGAATTACCACTTTTTAATATTGTATTCTAAGTCAAATTAGATGAATAATATTAAATTTGGGATTAATAATATCTTACTGAATTTATTCATTATTAAATTATTATAAAAAAATGTAAAATAATAAAAAGGGGATAATATATGGTCGAACATGTATTATAATTTTCATTTATGGGAAATTTTTAATTATTTAGATCTATAATAGTCTTATTATATTTTAATATTTTCAGAGTTTCCTAAAGTTCCCCTCCTCTCTCTTATAAAAAGGCATCTCATCCCACACTTCCTCAAACCTCCTTGAGAATTATAGTTTGACCAAACCCTTCCCAATTATCCACTAAACATTATTATTTAACTTATGGTGGTTCTGGAGTTCCAAAAATACCATCCTTAGTATCCCTACTATGAGATTTAAAGGAAGTCCAACAAAGAAGAGGTAATTGCTTTACCAACTCAATTCAATTCCTTTTCATCTTTTAATTTTTTATTCTATGTTTGTTCTATAACAAAGTAATAAATAAAATATCATTGATATACTAATATGTTACTATGATAATGGGAAAACCATATTCTTCATTTTACCCATCCAACGAAAAGTAATATCACCATGCGTGTGTACAAACGACTTTACATCTTCATACCGTGGGGTAAATTGTTTTTCATTTATATTATATTTTAATGGGTATAATGATGAATATAAAGGATTTAAATATTAAATATTAAAGGATATTGTTTCTGTATAATTCACATTACACCCAATTCTATACTATTTAACCATTAAATGAATGATATTGTCGCTCGTGCGTACGTATGACATACCTTCTCCACGACGCGATGAGATTCATTATCCACATTAACCATTAAAGAATTATTATAAAATTCATATGATTAGTGAATATAATATTTAAGAACTTAATATCATTGTGGATATGAATAAAATATGTCTTATTCATAAGAAAAATGACTTAATTTCTAAAACATGCATAGGATAATGAACCATTTAACACACTGAACAATGGTAATACCAAAATATTGTTAACAAATGATATAATATGATCACATATGATATCAAAAATATATATATGGTCCTTGAATAATTTAATTAAAATAATTAACCATTAGACAAGATTTTGAAACACCCTGAACTAAAGGAAAGTCAAAGGTAAGGGTTAATTTCACAGTCTCAATATTATCTGAGGTTTTTTATATGTAAGTAGTTTCAATGACATATTTATTATCCATGTCCATGTTTCGTAAAATGAAATTTAAAAATATTTTTTACTATCCAAAATTGTTTAAAGTCATTTATACCCATGTTTGAATTTTTATAAAACGTTTTTAAAGGAATATTTCTATCATTTTGCAAACAAGGTACTTTGTGACCTTTTATGAAAATTAAGGAAAAAATGTTTTTTAAATTTTACGGTGCGAGCATATTTTTCCAAAATCAGGTCGCCTTAACATTTTGAAGCATCATTTACAAGATTACATGATTATTTTCAAAAGAAATGTTTTCTTTTATAATCTTGGGAATTTTAAATGAATTTAAAATAAAAAGTCATATTTATCTCAATGAGTTTGAATAAGTTTTTTAGAGTATTTTCATCAATGTCAACATCTATTTTTGGATTTTATGCTTGATTGTGGTTGATTAATTATGCGAAAACCTTCCATATTGTATTGAAGGTATTATGCTATGTTTGAATGTGTATGTTCTATTTTTATACCATTCATGGTCTATGGTTAAAGTATTATCATTTCATATACTAGTTTTAATACGAATGATTATGTTATGTTTCCACCTTTTCATATGAGTAATGAATTGGACTTATTAAGTGGTGGGCAAGGCCTACTATATCCCCTCGATAAATCGGTAGGTCTCATGAGACAAACTAGTGTCATAGAACAAGGCCTTAACAGCATGGTAGTGGTCTTCGCACAAAGTGTTGACGATATGGTTATGATGTCTAGAATTATGTATCTCCTCATTATGAGATTATGTATTGACATTAAATATGATTATTCAACTAGTAGAATATCTATGTGAATTTTAAAATGAAATTATTTGATTTATTCTTTCTATATTATGTTGATGATAATTTTTTAAAGTTTTATCTATTAGTTTTATACCTTACCTTAAATGCTTATTCTTATTTATGATAGATATTACTAAATTTTTTACCCTTACTGAGCATCTGATATCACCCATTTCTTAAGTTTCTTTTACCCTATGATGTAAATAAGTATACTATGATTGACTTATAGGGATAATTTAAGGGATATGATAGTTTTCAAAGGGGACAATATTTTATTTTTTATTTCAAGATGTAATACAAAACTTATGTTTGTATATAGTTTTTCCAATGCTACTAAAATGATCAGCCCTTTTGGATATGATTTCTTGTGATCATACCAAAGTAATAAAATAATGCACCGAATCTAGGTATCTAGGGTTGGGGAATTACAGTTGGTATCAAAGCAAGGTTTAGTAAAAACCTTGGAAAATAAATTTAGAAAAATATTGATTAGGTAACATTACCCTAATATTTTCTTTGAGTACAAGTATAGAAGTGAAAATTATAATTTTGTCAATGTAGAGATTTTTTTGGGTCTTCATAACAATACATCCCTGTCTAGATACTACAAGTGGACGTAGTTCTGGTACAATTTTACATAGGAGTAAAAACTCAAAAAAGGTGTTCTGGGCTTGACTCAGGGTATCCTGGTACATGAAAACGGGCCTTACTACACACCTAGTTTGACACTTCTTGGGGGATATGCTTTGGATAATTCACATTTTCATTATAATCTATTAGGAATGATTTATGAGTAATTATGTCCCCAAAGAAACCATTTTTATGATTATGAGACTAGATATGTGTAAATATTCAATTTATAATTATCATTTTTATTGTTTTTGGATTATATATTATGATATGATCTTACCTAGTGTATATCATCATTTAGAAATAGAGCCCTGTTGAAGGAATGTGAACCCTACCAATACACATGATCCAAATTGTAAGATAGATCATATCTTTCATTATCTTAAGAAGGAATTTTTAAGGAAAATAGTCTCCCATGTATTCTCATCATATGAAAAAATAGTATCATGTGTTAATAAGATAATTAAATAATTCTCCAAGTCCATTAGCTTTGAAGAGAAGCAAGGGAAATAGAAGATTACAGAGAAAAAGATGGATAAAGGGAAGAAGGGAAAGAAGGATTTTCCCACATGTGATAAATGTGGAAAGAATCACCCTGGTAAATGGTTTAAGTGAATTAATGTTTGTTATAATTGTAGAGAAAAGGGACAAAAAGCCTGTGATTTCAGGGTTAAGAAGAAGGTTTCCAATGTACAATTATTCAACTGCAAGGATATTGGATACTATGTGAATCATTAGTAAAAGTAATATAGAACAGATGATGCTATTAGTTAATGATCAAGTTATGATACTATCACAAATGAAGAGGAATGATTCATATAAAAATTAAATAATTATTTTATTTTAATTAAAAATATACTGGTTATAAGAATTATAGAGTATATAAGGATTGTACTACATTACTATTTCATTAAGTATTTGAGATTGTATGGTACCAAGTAAAGTG
The DNA here is from genome assembly GCA_963277665.1 of Viscum album. Classification (NCBI taxonomy): domain Eukaryota; kingdom Viridiplantae; phylum Streptophyta; class Magnoliopsida; order Santalales; family Viscaceae; genus Viscum; species Viscum album. The sequence goes on along the minus strand of OY728153.1, from coordinate 874,046,538 downwards.
ACACAGTTACAAGTTCAAATTTTGGGAAAATATATAGTTAGGGGAAAGATAACCCTTAATATGTTTCTGATACTAATATAATTATTTTTGAATAAATAGATGGTTGATTTGGATAAAGTATATTGGATACTATTTACTACCTTGGAACTGATTAATGGTTTGTTTATTCGATCAGTATTGAAGTTCACAACATTTTTTAATTTAAGGATTATATCAAATATTCTATTTTTACATAGTTTTATGGTAATCTAGGGTATTAAAATGTTTTAATAGAATAAAATATGAAGTTATTATGACAAAAAAAGATATGCATTATGTTATGTGACCTTCCTTATAGTTTTTTCAGACCGTGAGTTTAGACCAAATAATTTTGGATTAGACTAATGGTTGGAATTGATTAAGTTGAACATCGGATAATGTTATTTACGGTTACAAAATTTCATTAATGTTTAATATATTTAGGTTATTTTTTTAATAATAGAAAAATATAGTTTTAGAAAGAGAAAAAAGACAACTTTCAGGTCGGGCGACAACTCGTTGTGTCCAGCAAGGCCGAGAGACTTAAACCTGAAACCAAAAGGTGACAAGTGTAACACCCCAGGTAAATAAAGAATATAATATTTTCATATTTATCCAGATTTGTGAATAAAATATTAATATTACTTTAAAGGCGACACTATGCACGATGGCGTACCCAATACACAACAATGAGTTTCTTGGGAATCCTGTGTTGCACTCTAATAATAAAATAATATTATTTTAAATGATAGTTAACGCCTATCCATTGTAATGGCGGGAATGAACAGAACTAACTAAAAATGATTATATATGTTTTTCAAATATTTTCACTCTTTAAAATAAATGTTATAGGATTAAAAATGCGAATGAATCTAATTTTAAAGCGTAAACATTCCAATATTCTTTAAAAGGTTGATTAACTGCCTTTTGATGGCGAACCTCTTTTAAATCCACTTTTGACAATTTTATCTGTTATATTTGACAAAATAAAATTCTTCTTTAGAATCGGGACATAGAAATTTACTTTGTGTAAATTTTTGGTATTTTTTTCGAAAAAGTTCAATTTTTAATGAATAGTGAAAAATGTTGTATTTTAATTCAAAACCACTTTTTAATCTAATTTATTTATATGATTATATTATATTTTGAATTGGTTTCAAAGTGAAATTAGAATATATTTTTACCATTTAATCCAATAGTGTTCATTGGAATTAATTTCACTTTGAAATCAGACTTAAACTAGTGTAAATCTTTTGATACATTTTGTTTCATAAAAACACGCTATTTGTTTTGACAGTGGGAATTAATTATTAAATTAATAAATGCAACTTATATGTTTTTAATTTTGTAAAATAGAAATCATTTTTGAATTCGGAATATCAAATATAGCTTAGGGCGAATTTTTGGTAATTTTTTGAAAAAATTCAATTTTTGATGAATAGTGAAACCACTAAGTGGTACTTATAAAAACTGATTTTTCCGTTTAAATGAAATTTTGCCACCTTTGTATTTTGAATTTCAAAAATCTGACATACATGGTTGTCATTAAGAACTAAAATGTGGTCAATGGGATTAAATTTTTTTTTTGGTGAATAGTAACTTATTATGTTTTTAATCGCTATTAGAGGTAATTAGTGTAGTTTAAGGTAAGAATAATGTTTTAATAAAATGAAATGACCTGGAAACACGTCCTATGCTCCTTTTATGTATCATGGCCGACCATGAAAATCCATGGGTCAACTTGGGGACCCCATGGAGCCACTTTGGTTGGAAAATGACATAAATACCTTTTTATTTAATGTTAAAGTAAAAATGACACAAACATGACATGTTTTACTAAAACAATTTTTACATGGGGTTATACAAGTCAGAATTTTGACTATAAATAATAAATGGAAAGATAAATAGATTTAATACATAATAGTATTTGTTTTATAATTTTTATACATTAAATAAATTAAATTATTTATGACATCATGATGATGCAGCGATGACCTCATTATTTAACGATTTAAATAAAATGGAAAAATAATGTCAAATCTAAGACCTAAACTTGTCCAAAACCTATTGGATGGGTTGATTTAGAACCCTTATCACCTTATAATTGAAACACATCAATGTGGGACCATTAAAATCCGAAACTCATTCTAAAATAAAGTAACATTTCTTTACTTTCCAAAAGTGCCCCTCCCCTCCTCTTATAAAAGGCCCCCACCTATACCTCCTTACCCACACTTCCAAAGCCTTTGTCTCGGACAAAACATGCCCATTTTGTCTCTCCACATCCCTCTATAAATCCTTGAAGCCTAAATTTGGGCAGAACTCTTCCCAAGGAAACCTTTGAGCTCAAACCAAAGGGAGTTACCCGATTTTAAGGTAATGTCTTCACCTGTGTCCTTTTGTATTATTTTGCTTCTCCAACCCCCTAAAATCTTTTTATTCATTTATTTTGTAACAAATACAGTATATTCAATATACTAGTATGTTGATATAATAAGGATACCAGCTACACTTATATACACCTACATCTAATGGTTAAAGAACATACTGTTTCTGTGGATGGTGAATTTCTGCCACACGAAATGATGATTTTTTAACATTCTTCTAACACCTTCAAAGGTGGCCATTAAGATGCCAATATATTTATATATTATATATAATATGTTTATTTTCTACTTAATCTTCTGTATTATTCATTTATGGCATATCCTTTATGGTTACCATTATGAGTAAACGCGATATCTTCATTTTAGGAAGTGCGGACTACCGCCCCCTCAAAGTGATTTGATTCGTTAACACCATATGTGGTACATATAAAGGATATATTTAATGATATTATATATGATACCATACTGTAATTAAAATACTATTATGTATCATTATGTTTTAATTCCATTAAATATGAAATAGAAATGGAAGTAGCGTTCATGCGTACGTACGGCTTATCGTCTCCATGAACGGTACATTTCATTTCTTATCTCAAAATGTTATATACTATTATAAGTACATATATATAATGGATATATACGTAATATATTAAATCTAAATTATGGATATTATTCTGAAATTATAACATATATATATATATCTCATTTTGTTTTAATTCCATTAATATGAGAAAAAATGAAAGTAAGGTTAAAATATGTGATATGAACTGAATAATAATCTTTATAGGAGGTCATTAAGCAATTATAAATTGACCAAAGTTAATTATTCAGGAATATAAAGAAACAAACAAGACAAGTTGGACTTGAGGTAAGGGATCCGACTCCTCTCTTTCTTTTAAAGTACACTCTTTTATGTCATTCCTTTTAAAGCTCATCTTTCTTATTATTGGGATATTATTTTATATTACTCTTACTGTAATTTTTATGTTCATATGATGAGTGACCCTATTCTCTCTCATCAATCCATTTTGGAAGTTTTGAGTGGCACCGTTAGGCTGCCGAATTTTTGTAAGAGATCCAACCTCTCTCTTTATTTTTAAGGACTCTCCTTTATGTCACTTATTTTAAGCTCCTATTTGTTATATTGGGGGATGTTATTTTATATTCCTCTTTCTGTAAACTTTATGTTGATATGATTAGAGACCCTATTTCCTCTCATCAATTCATTTTGGAAGTTTTAAGTGGAACCGTTAGGCTGCCGAGTTTTCGTAACGGATTTTTCATCTCAGTTTTATTCCAGTGGGATTTATGCTAAATTTGACACAATTTTCTTTTGAGTGGTTTATGTACTGCCCATTATTTTACTCATTGTGTGATATTCTTTCATTTCTGAGTATTTACATCAATGTTGTATTGTCTTTCTTTCACGAGGTGTATGTATCGAAAGTTACCCAAGTCGGTAAGGGAACCTTTCATCCTCCTCTTTTTAAAAGACTTCTTTTGTTATGTATTTTAAGTCACATACTATTATGTTGGGATATGTTCTTATATATCCTTATTGATGTAAATTTTATGTCCAAGTGATGAGATACCCTTTTTATCTCTCATCAACTCTTTTTCTGAATTTTGAAGTGACGCTGTTAGGCTGTCGAATTTTTGCAAGGGAACTTCTTAACCCAATTTTGATTCTTTGGGATAAACTTGTACTCCTTGAATATGTCATTCTATGAATATGTGTGAATGTCCTCTGATTGTTTTACACTTAATGTCAACTTATATTTGGTGTATTTTTTTTCACACATAATTATGTAATTGATTTATCCTTAATCCAAGGATACTGTCTTTGTATGGGACTTCGTCTCAATCTCCATTCATTGAGGCATATTTTTGTTTTATACACAACCTTCTTTTATACGGTGTATAAACCCCTTTGACTTTTATGTTTATCCAAAAGGAATCTTCTTTATACGAAGCGTTTTACTAAACGACAAAAGGGAATGTTTTTGTCATACGTATGTGGCGACAATGACTTCTCCGCCGTCGTGACCATTATTTGAGTTTCAGCTTCCTCTACAAGCCATACCTTTTTTTAAAAGAAAAATAAATACCATGTTTTACTTCTCTTTTATTTTGGTATTGAAAATGGTTTTCATAATGTTTTATATCAATGTGTTGTATTGATATCTTGTGATTGAAAAGTGGAAATGTTATGTTTCCTTTATGCATGTTTTATGTGATATGATTATGTTATGGTTCTTGGGAATTATTATGAAGACGGGTGGTTCCGTGATAAACTAAGGGCGGGTGAGCCCGATATAGCTCTCCAATTCATTGGGTAACGCAAAGGAGTGAAATGTTAAGGTTTCTCCGAATAGATTTAGGGAATATACTGTGGTGGGTATTCCAAACGTAACCCAGAGGGTTACTCCCTACGTAAGAATGTTATGAATGCCTCAAGTTACCTTTTATGTCTTATGATTTCTATGATTTATTCATGATTTTATGAGGTATGTTAAAGTTCTTATGTTTTATGGATAAAGTATGATTTAATTCTTATGTATACATGTACTCATATTTCCTTTCCATATTTTTATATCCCTTACTGAGCTTTTTATGCTCAGCCCAAGTTTTTGAAATGTTTTTCACAGGTCAAGGGAATGGTACATGATATGATGATAGTGTCAAGGAAGTGTCAAGAAAGAATCCATGTTTTATTTTAAATATGTTTCTGTTGATGGGAAAAATGAATACTATCTTTTATGTAACCACTTTGTTTAAATGTGGAATGTAATGAAAGTTTTATGATATAATTCTCTAAATCTCTAAACCTGAAAAGATCCTCAATGTGTAATCTTGTAATAAGTCAAGATTAAGTAAGGTTTAAGGATGGGTCCTTATAGTTGGTATCAGAGGTCAGTTTAGATAACTTTAGAGGTTAGGGTATTCGTTAAGCATAAGTGACATTACCATAATGGTTAGGATTTCAGAAAGAGTCCTAGTTTTAGATAAAGTGAATAAGTAAGTATATCTTAGTGGTTATCTTCCTCATTAGTACATTATGGTTTTGTTGATATACTCACACTGACATTTCTGTTTTTAGTAAATGCATGGATCTAGCAGGCACCAAAGTGACAATAGGTTTGAAGGAAACTATGGTGGCTCTCTAATTAAAAGACTAGATGAAATGGGGTATTCAATGAGGAAACTCGTGGTTGTTCTAAACCATCTATCAAGGAGTCATGATCAACCACTTGAACCTTGGTATGATCTGTAATGCATCATGTATGAGATGACCAATTGATGTGGAAGTTCAGGTAATAATTATAAAGGTAACCATTAGAGTTTATATGAACCTCAATTTTGAGGTAATTATGGGTTATTATATGTTATGAAGGAGAATGAAAGGAATGAGATAAACTTGAGGTTAAAATATGTTATGATAATTTTTTCTAGGTTTGGGGAATGTTTTAAGAATTATATTGTTTTGGAAAAAGGAAAATACGCAGACCGTGTGACATCCCATCGCGCCAGACAAAGCTGCGGGAATCGAACCCACAACCAAAGTGCGACTGGTATTTATCGCCTACCACTGGACTACGTGAAGTCCCTGGTTAGTCTGACTACTACTTTTTAGTTAGATGATTTTATGAACTAAGAGTAAGCTTATTTTCGGTTATCTATGGAAATTTATTAACCTATCATAGAGGATATGTGATTAGGTTAATTACTTTTCAATACGAGACTTTAGGAGCAACTGATGTTGCTTGGAGATAAATGTTACGATTTAACATGGAATACTATGTGACTAAATCCTTCAAATATTTGGGTTTCAATATTAGTTTGGATTACTTCGAAGTATTTTATGGACAATTTTTTTATCGAATGGTCCTCGTTGAACTTTGGGTTTTGTTGGAAAAATTTTGGAGATTAAGAATAGATTTTATTTTTATAAAGGGTTATCCTTTTCTGTATTATCTGATCTTGTACTAACCTTTTTGGTTTTGGTTTTGGTTAAGGTCTAAAGATATGGTAAGTATATAGTTCTCTTTTGTGGATTAGGTGATCCTCTAGAAGTTGATTATAGTACTCTTAATGTGAACAAGTCTTCCTAAATACTCGTCTTTTGGGGAAAGTATGAGTTTGTGTAAGAAATCTAGTAAAAGTTGAAAGTCAACATGACAAGTAAGTATGTTTCCTTAGGATCAAAAATAAACTCCTAAATGAAGAGTAAATTAAAACAAAAATTTTGTCTATTAACTTTTCCTACTGGGGAATCGAATACCGTTTAACCCATCACAAGTTTATGATTTTCTTATGGTTAACTTTCTCCTAGACATGTTTACTATCACTCTCCATCAGAACATGACCCTTTGTTTTTTCCTCCATGTCCATATTTTTATACTTGGAATCCTAGTATGGGTTAACTCGGGTGACCTTTGTACTTATCTTTCTTTATTTTAAAGTGATTGTTTTACTGACTCTTGTTCCGATGTGGGATTTTCAATGAAGTTTCCAAGCCCAATTTTAAAAATTGCGAGGATGCAATTCCCAAAAGGGGGGAAGGATGTAACACCCCAGGTAAATAAAGAATATGAAATTTTCATATTTATCCATATTTGTGAATAAAATATTAATAATACTTTAAAGGGGATGCTATGCACGATGGCGTACCCAATACACAACAATGAGTATCTTGGGAATCTTGCATTGCACCCTAATAATAAAATAATATTATTTTAAATGGTAGTTAAAGCCTAGCCATTGTAATGGTGGGAATGAACATAACTAACTAAAAAATTATTATATATGTTTTTAAAATATTTTTACTCGTTACAATAAATGTTATAGGATTAAAAATGCGAATGAATCCAATTTTAAAGCGTAAACATTCCAATATTCTTTAAAAGGTCGATTAACCGCCTTTTGATGGAGAACCTATTTTAAATACACTTTTTGACAATTTTATGTGTTATATTTGACAAAATAAAATTCTTATTTAGAATCGGGACATCAAAATTTACTTTGTGTAAATTTTTGGTATTTTTTCGAAAAAGTTCAATTTTTAATGAATAGTGAAAAATGTTGTATTTTAATTCAAAACGACTTTTTAATCTAATTTATTTATATGATTAGATTATCTTCTGAATTGGTTTTGAAGATAAATTAGAATATATTTTTACCATTTAATCCAATAGTGTTCTTTGGAATTAATTTCATTTTGAAATCGGACTTAAACTAGTGTCAATCTTTTGATACATTTTGTTTCATAAAAACACGCTACTTGTTTTGACAGTAGGAATTAATTATTAAATTAATTAATGCAACTTATATGTTTTGAATTTTTTAAAATAGACATCATTTTTTAATTCAGAATATCAAATATAGCTTAGGGTGAATTTTTGGTAATTTTCTGAAAAACTTCAATTTTGATGAATAGTGAAACCACTAAGTGGTACTTATAAAAACTGATTTTTCCTTTTAAATGAAATTTTGCCACCTTTTTGTTTTGAATTTAAAAAATCAGACTTAAATGGTAGTCATTAAGAAGTAAAATGTGGTTCAATGGGATTAAAATAATTTTTTGGTGAATAGTAACTTATTATGTTTTTAATCGCGATTAGAGGTAATTAGTGTAGTTTAAGGTAAGAATAATGTTTTAATAAAATGAAATGACCTAGACACATGTCCTACCCTCATTGTATGTATCATGGCCGACCAAGAAAATCTATGGGTCAACTTGGGGACCCCATGGAGCAACTTTGGTTGGAAAATGACATCAATACCTTTTTATTTAATGTTAAAGTAAAAATGACACAAACATGAGATGTTTTATTAAAACAATTTTTACATGGGTTTATACATGTCAGATTTTTGACTATAAATAATAAATGGAAATATAAAACGATTTCCTACATAATAGTATTTTTTTTTATAATTTTTAGACATTAAATAAATTAAATTATATATGACATCATGATGATGCAGCGAAGACCTCATTATTTAACGATTTAAATAAAATGGAAAGATAATGTAAAATATAAGACCTACACATGTCAAAAACCTATTGGATGGATGGATTTATTACCCTTATCACCTTATCCTCGAAACACATCAATTTGTGACCATTAAAATCCGAAACTCATTCTAAAATAAAGTAACATTTCTTTACTTTCCAAAAGTGCCCCTCCCCTCCTCTTATAAAAGGCCCCCACCTCTACCTCCTTACCCACACTTCCAAAGCCTTTGGATCGGAAAACACCTGCCCATTTTGTCTCTCCACATCCCTCTATAACTCTTTGAATCCTCACTTTGGGCAAAAGTCTTCCCAAGTAAGCCTTTGAGCTCAAACCAAAGGGAGTTACCTGATTTTAAGGTAATGTCTTCACTTGTGTCCTTTTGTATTATTTTTCTTCTCCAACCCCCTAAACTCTTTTTATTCATTTATTTTGTAAAAAATAAAGTATCTTAAATATAATAGGATTTTCTTTATAATAAGTATTCCAGCTACACTGACACACACCTACATCTAATGGTTAAAGAACATACTGTTTCTGTGGATGTCGAATTTCTGCCCCACGAAACGATGATTGTTCAACATTCTTCTAACACCTTAAAAGGTGGCCATTAAGATGTCACTATATTTATATATTATATATAATATGTTTATGTTTTACATAATCTTCTGTATTTTTCATTTATGGCATATCCTTTACGGTTACCATTATGAGTAAACGCGATATCTTCATTTTAGGAAGTGCGGACTACCGCCCCCTCAAAGTGATTTGATTCGTTAATACCATATGTGGTACGTATAAAGGATATATTTAATGATATTATATATGATACCATAATGGAATTAAAATACTATTATGTATCATTATGTTTTAATTCCATTAAATATGAAATAGAAATGGAAGTAGCGTTCATGCGTACGTATGGCTACCGTCTCCATGAACGGTACATTTCATTTCTTATCTCAAAATATTATGTACTATTATAAGTACATATATATAATGGATATATATGTAATATATTAAATCTAAATTATGGATATAATTCTGGAATTATAACTTATATATATATATATATATCTCATTTTGTTTTAATTCCATTAATATGACAAAAAATGAAAGTAGCGTTTATGCGTACGTACGGCCTACCGTCTCCATGAACGGTGCTTTTAATTCTTATCTCCAAATGCTATGGAATAGTATATGAATATATACTGGATATATATGATATTTAAAACATAAATACTATTCTATATATGATGTACCTATAACTACATGGAAAATTATTTTCCAACAAGTTCAATTTTTGACTCATGTACGAAACATCGACAAAAACGACTGATATGAACTCATATTATTAACCAATTATTATAAAATTAAAATATGTGATATGAACTGAATAATAATATTTATAGGAATTCCTTAAGAAATTATAAATTGACCAAAGTTTATTATTCAGGAATATAAAGAAACGAACAAGACAAGTTGGACTTGAGGTAAGGGATCTGACTCCTCTCTTTCTTTTAAAGTGCACTCTTTTATGTCATTCCTTTTAAATCTCATATTTCTTGTTATTGGGATATTATTTTATATTACTATTACTGTAATTTTTATGTTTATATGATGAGAGACCCTCTTCTCTCTCATCAATCCATTTTGGAAGTTTTGAGTGGCGCCGTTAGGCTGCCGAATTTTCGTATGAGATCCAACCTCTCTCTTTCTTTTTAAGTACTCTCCTTTATGTAACTTATTTTAAGCTCCTCTTTGTTATGTTGGGGGATGTTATTTTATATTCCTATTTCTGTAAAATTTATGTTGATATGATGAGAGACCCTATTTCTTCTCATCAATCCATTTTGGAAGTTTTAAGTGGCGCCGTTAGGCTGCCGAGTTTTGATAAGGGATTTTTCATCTCACATTTATTCCCATTGGATTTATGCTACATTTGACACAATTTCCTTTGAGTGGTTTATGTACTTCCCCTTATTTTACTCATTTTGTAATATAATTTCATTTATGAGTATTTACATCAATGTTGTATTGTATTTCTTTCACGGGGTGTATGTTTCGAAAGTTACCCAAGTCGGTAAGGGAACCTTTCATCCTCCTCTTTTTAAAAGACTTCTTTTGTTATGTCTTTTAATTCACATACTATTATGTTGGGATATGTTCTTATATATCCTTATTGATTTAAATTTTATTTCCAAGTGATGAGATACCCTTTTTATCTCTCATCAACTCTTTTTCTGAATTTTGAAGTGACGCCGTTAGGCTGTCGAATTTTTGCAAGGGAACTTCTTAACCCAATTTTGATTCTTTGGGATAAACTTGTACTCCTTGAATATGTCATTCTATGAATATGTGTGAATGTCCTCTGATTGTTTTACACTTAATATCCACTTATATTTGGTGTATTTGTTTCTCATACATAATTATGTAATTGATTTATCCTTAATCCAAGGATACCGTCTTTGTATGGGACTTCGTCTAAATCTCCATTCATTGAGGCTTATTTTTGTTTTATACACAACCTTCTTTTATACGGTGTATAAAACCCTTTTACTTTTACGATTATCCAAAAGGAATCTTCTTTATACGAAGCTTTTTTACTAAATGACAAAAGGGAATGTTTTTGTCGTACGTATGCGGCGACAATGACTTCTCTGCCGCCGTGACCATTATTTGAGTTCAGGCTTCCTCTACAAGCCATAAATTTTTTAAAAAATAAAAATAAATACCATGTTTTAATTTTCTTTTATTTTGGTATTGAAAATGGTTTTCATAATGTTTTATATCAATCTTTTGTATTGATATCTTGTGATTGAAAAGTTGAAATGTTATGTTTCCATTATGCATATTTTATGTGATACGATTATGTTATGGTTCTTGGGCATTATTATGAAGACAGGTGGTTCCGTGATAAACTAAGGGCAGGTGAGCCCGATATAGCTCTCCAATGCATTGGGTAATGAGAAGCAGTGAAATGTTAAGGTTTCTCCGAAGAGATTTAGGGAATATACTGTGGTGGGTATTCCAAACGTAACCAAGAGGGTTACTCCCTACGTAAGAATGTTATGAATGCCTCAAGATACCTTTTATGTCCTTTGATTTCTATGATTTATTCATGATTTTATGAGGTATATTAAAGTGCTTATGTTTTATGGATAAAGTATGATTTCATTATTATGTATACATGTACTCATGTTTCCTTTACATATTTTTTTATCCCTTACTGAGCTTTTTATGCTCATCCCAAGTTTTTGAAATATTTTTCACAGGTCAAGGGAATGTTACATGATATGATGATAGTGTCAAGGAAGTTTCAAGAAAGAATCCATGTTTTATTTTAAATATGTTTCCGTTGATGGGAAAAATGAATACTATCTTTTATGTAACCAATTTGTTTAAATGTGGAATGTAATGCAAGTTTTATGATCTAATTCTCTAAAGCTCTAAACCTGAAAAGATCCTCAATGTGTAATCTTGTAATAACTCAAGATTAAGTAACGTTTAAGGCTGGGGCCTTATAACAAGGGCAAATCACCTACCACTAGCCTACGTGATTTATTGTTTAATTAGTAAAAAATAGTTTTTTATTTAAACAATATAATTGATGAAGTGTAAGTTCATTTTCTGTACCCTATATTATTCAGATAAATCAAATTTTATTCTCTTTTAGAGAGAAAGGTGAGTTTTTTGTAGAATCTGATTAAAGGGGAAAACTATACTTGTTAAGTAAGTAAGTTTGTTTCATCATGTTCCTAATCTATGAAGTAAATTAATTCCTCAACTATAGGGAAAAGATCATAAAACAAAAAATGTTTTCCAAGTATTTTATTTTCTAATTAATCAAATGGTCCCTTAGATCATCATCGATATCTAGCTTTGTGATTGTTAATTTTTTTCTCTCATCATGTTCTATATCACTCTCCATCAGAACCTGATGGTTAGATTTTTATTTCATGTCCCTGTTTTCCTACATCGAACCCTAGTATAAATTATCTCTAGTGACCTTCATAGTTCCCTTTATTTATTTTAAAATTGAGGTCGCATTAATCCATTTTCCTATGTGAGATTTCTGTAAAGATATTTTGAAATGTCCAACTCCTAGTTTTCAATGCTGAGTTTAAATTGTGAAGACGTAATTTGTTGAATGAGGGGAGAATATAACACCTGAGAATTTACAAATTTTTTATTGAATAAATTTAATTTTGTTACATTATTTATTTTTACGCAACACCATATTAATCATTCACTACACACTATAAAGAGTTGTCTTGCATTACACTCATGGGTCGGTTTTAACGAACAACAATATATTAATAAAATTTTATTATAATATATAAAATAGACTTTAAATTAGAGGTTATTAATAGTATTAACTACATTTTTAATTTTATATAATTCATATAATTTTAACATTCATCTAATTTAATTTATATTCATGATATAGGAACAAATTCAAATTTTCAGATAAAATAAGTATTTTTAAAAAAATACGGTTTTTCCACATTTTGATGGAACACCCAATTTAAATCTATTTTTTGAAAAATTAATATATTATATTTAACAAAATGAACTTATTTGGAAGCAAGATATAAAAATTTTCTTTGGTGGAATTTTTTATATTTTATTAATATGTTTTAAATTTTTATGAATAGTAAAAAAATACTAAATGATAATTGAAAATAATTTTTTTCATAGAAATAATTTAACAGGATAAATTATTTTATTAAATTGTTTTAAAGTTTTAATAGAATATATTTTTAGCAGCTAATATAATTATGGTCATTGGAATTAATTTTACCAAGAATTTTGATATGAAAACATTTCAGTCTTTTGCAATGTATTAACTTTTAAAAATAAGTTTTCAATTACAAAAAATGAGATTAATTTTAAATTAATTACTAAAACTCCTGTGATTGAAATTTTGAAAAATGGATTCCATATTTGTAATTATTGGGTCCATATTATGTTAGTATGTTACTTTTAGTTTTTGACATTATGAATAGTAACTTTAGTAACAAAATTATTACCATGGTTAAGGGTAAATCAGGTAACTAAAGATAAAAATAATATTATAAATTACCCTAAAACCTATAAAAACACTATTGGATGACTAAACTCTACACGTATCATATAATGTTCGAAAAAAAATCCTTTAATGGACATTTTCCTATGAATATGATGTGAATATTATAAAAATCAATGAATGTGAAAAAATGTCACACTCACATTTTATATAAGTATATTAATTTTAATACTGGGATAAACAGGAGATAAAATAAACTATAAGAAGTATCTGTAAAGCTAACAAAATTTAATTCATTATATAAATTCATTTATAATTTTTATTGGTTAAATAATTACAATTAACGAGGACTCAATATTGATGCATAAATTATTTTATTAATAGAAATATCAAATAAATGATATTAAAAAAATTAAAATAAATATAATTTGTGTTAATTAATGCCATACACCAATTTTATGGATGAATTTGACACATTATATATGGTTTAAAGGAGTTTTTTAGAGGTTATATTTATGTTATATTTTTTTTAAAAAGTCCACTAATGAATAGTGTCAAAATATACACTATTGATATTTTAAAATAAATAACATTTTATAAAATTATATAAAATTCATAAAAAAATATAAACTTTAGGTAACTAAGTGGGATAAAGTTAAATATGTCACCAATTGTCCATTTATTCCTTCTTTAGAATTTTATAGTGACTATATTAACCCTTAGTAATAAAATGATATGTTTCCATAGTAAGAGTTAAAGGAATTAATTAAGGGTTAATCAAAATTATATGGTTTAATATAAAACCAAAACATGGCCAAAAAAATTATCTGATGAATACTATTCTATGATTATCACAATATGATTGATTTTGAGTTGTTTAAGGGACACTTATACATGAAAATAAATTATAAATTATTTAAATCGAAGATTGTTTCAAAATATCACTATCTTGTATTTTAATATCTTTTTTTGTGTCCATATAGGGCCAAAACAAGTTATGAATGAATATAAATGTCTATTTTTATATAAATGAAATTATTTTCATTATATAAATATATTTTGAAATTATAGAAGTTATATAATAACCTAAAAATACTCTTCAATTCTAAAATAATATTTATTCAATTAACATAAAAATAAAATAAATAATTTTAATAATATTAATTTTGTTATATTTTGGATTAGTTAATGTGTCCAATAAATTTCCTAGATCAATATGGTATATTATCGATGTGTTAAAGCATTATATTCAAATTACCACTTTTATTATTGTATTTTAAGACAAATTATATGAATAATATTAAATTTGGAAGTAATAATATCTTGTTGAATTAATTTATAGTTAAATTATTTAAAAATAAAAAAATATTAAATAATTACAAGGCGATAGGATATGGTCAAACATGTATTTTAATTTTCGTTTATGTTCAATTTTTAATTATTTAGATCTAGAGTAGTCTTATTATATTTTAATATTTTGAGAGTTTCCTAAATATCCACTCCCCTCTATTATAAAAGGAATGTCATCTAATAGTTTCTCACACCTCCCTGAGCTTTGTATTCTGAAAAACCCCTTCTCTAGTGTCCCTAATAGGAGGTCCGAAGGAAGTCCAATTAAGAAGTGGTAATTGCTTTACCAATTCAATTCAATTTTTCTTCTTCTCCTACCTTTTCATTATATGTTGTTTCTATAACATTGAAACAATTCAAGTATCATGAATATACTACGAATTTATTATGATTATGGTACCACCATATTCCTCATTTTACCCATCTTATGAAAAAATATCACAATGCATGTGTACGTATGGTTTAACGTCTTCACGCCACGGGGTAAATTGTTTTCATCTATATTATATTTCAATGGGTATAATGACGAATATAAAAGATGTAAATATTAAATATGGCATTATATTGTTTATTTATAATTCACATTCCACCCAATTGCATACCATTTAACTATCAAATGAATTATATCATCGCTTATGTATACGTAAAACCTACAGTCTCCAAGACGTGATGAGATTCATTCTCCATGTTAACCATTCAAGAAGGATTATAAAATTAATATGATGAGTAAATATAATATTTATGAACTCAATATAATTATGGATATGAATAAAATATGTACTATTGATAAGAAACACATCTTACATGACAAAACATGCATTGGAAAAATAAGTAGTTAACACCCGAAATAGTAGTAATAGTAAAATATTATTAACAAATTGATATAAGAGGATAATATATGATATCATAAATATGGATATGGTCTTGGTATAATTCAACAACACTATTTAACTATTATATTTTAGTTAACAAACCCTCAACTAAAGTAATGTACAAGGTAAGGGTTAACTTCACAATCTCATTATTATCTGAGGTTGTTTATACATAAGTTTTTACCAGGAAATATTTTTTATCCATGTCCATGTTTTGTAAAAATACATTTTTTTACAATCTAAAATTGTTAAAAGTCATTTATACCCATGTTTTACTTTTTATAAAACATTTTAAAAAGGAATCTTTCTGTCATGTATTAAACAATGTACTTTGTGACCTTTTTGAAAAATTAAGGAAAAAAATGTTTTTTTACTTCGACGGTGCGAGCAGATTTCTCCACCATCACATCAACTTAACATTTTGAATATTACCCTACAACATTAAAAGGATATTTTCAAAAGAAACGTTTTATTTTATAATTTTTTGGATTTTAAATTATTTCAAAATAAAAAGGGATATTTATCTCAAAAAGTTTTAATAAATTTATTAGAGTATTTTCAACTATATAAACATTCTTTTTTGGATTTATGCTTGACTGAAGTTGATTTTTTATGATAAAAAATTACATATTTTATGGAAGGTTTTAGTATATTTTTGAATACAAATGTGTTATTTTTATACCATTCATTTTTTATGGTTAAAGTTTTAACATTTTGTATGCTAATTTTAATACAAATATTTATGTTATGTTTCACCGTTTTCATACGAGGAATGAATTGGACTTAGTAAGTGATGAGAGGAGCTCAATATATCCACTCGTTGCATCGATAGGTCTCATGAGATAAGCTAGTGTCTTGGTATAAGGCCTTGATTGTATGGTAATTGTCTTGGCATGAGACTCTGATAGTATGGTTATGATGTCCAAAATTATGCATTTCCTCTTTATGAAAATAGTTATTGATATTAAATGTGATTATTCAACTAGTATAATATATATGTGAACGTTTAAATGGAATTATTTGATTTATTGTTTCCATATAATGCAGAAGATAATTTATTACAAGTCTTATGTTTTAGTTTTATACCTTTCCTTAAATGATTATGCTTTTTTATGATATCTTTATATAAATTTTTTATCCATATTGAGTATCTCATATGGCCAATTTCTTATGTTTATTTTTCCCCAAGATATAAAGAAGTATATTATGATTAAATTTCAGGGATAGTATAAGGGATATGAGATTTTTCCAAGGGGATAATATGTTGTTTTTCTCTTCAAGATGTAATGTAAAAAATATGTTTGTATACTATTTTTCCAAGGCTACTAAACTGATCGGTCCTTCAGGATTTGATTTCTTGTGATCATGCGAGTATAATAAAATGATGCACAAAATCTGGGTAACTAGGGTCGGGGCATTAAAAAATGAACAGAGGGAATATTGATTTATAATAAAAAAATTAGTTGTTTCATGAAATTCATAAATGAAATATTGGTTTGAGGAACCTAGGGGAGAGTTAATTATTTTTTCTTTTTTATTCACCTAATTCCACTTGGGTATATTTGATCATTGCTCTAGGAACATTGATATCTGTTTGTTTTAAAATTGGAAAGCATGATTTATTCACATAGAATGATTGGAAGTATTTTTCAATGTACCATTTTATACTCTCTTAGACGGGCTGAATTTCATTGACCTTGAACACTTTGTTAACGAATCAATTGAATTTCAAATTTCCCAATAGTGTAATATTTTATTTTTGGTAAATTTTTATGTGGCACAATTCAAAAAGAATTCCGCATCTATTTTCATTAATCTAATGTATTTAATGTGTTTTTAAGATTCTAATGAAGTGTAAAAGGTGTTAGAAAAAATATATTGCAAACTTTTATTCATGTATTTTTATAATTTCAATTCTATTTTTGGTTACTTTGCTGTTATTGGTGAAAGAAATTGATATTATATTATGATATTATGGAAAAAATTAATTTCTTAAACAATAAATAATAATAACTAAAAATATCTATATAGGAATTAAAATGAAACAAAAAAAGAAGCGTTGATCACAACTCCATATTTTTTCTAATTTGTATTTTTAGATTCTTGTTGCTAAGAATGATCATTAGAGTATAGTCTATGTCGTTGTTAGTGAAACATCTACCGTCTCTATTCTCCCCATTATAAATGAAATTTAATATAGTTGTCAATGAGGACTACAATAAAATTTGATGAAAATTGATCTCATCTACCAGAATGACCTCATCTTCCACTTATCATTGAAGTTACACCCACCATTATTGCTGGATTCCATCACCGAAGGATGGATTCTGAAATTTAATGGAATGATCATGGTGGAATCATTTTTCAGGGTTGAGAGAAGCAATTCCAACAGAGAAGATATATTTTATTCCAAAAGAACCTTTGGGTAGTGATGTTCCAAATTTGGCTATAGGACTGGAGAATAGGGTCATATTTCTTATGTTGATCAGTCATCTATGTCAATAATCTCATACATTAGGAAAATAACCCACATTAGAAAATTATTTATTCATATTTTTCTATGTTAGCCTCATTTTCTTATGTTTGGGCACAGATACATGGGACCAATCAGGTATATGAATGGATTAATATATGTCATAAATTCATACATCTAATAATCTATAATGAAAAGGGAATATATGCCTGATGGAAAACACCTATATAGAAAATAAACTATGTGATCTATTCGGATACATCATTCAAAATCACCTATGTGAAGAATCAGCCATATCATCCCAAATTTCTATGTGAAAAAAACTATAAAGCAATTTAGATACATCGATAAAAATAGCTATGTAGAACAAATTGGTTACATTGATACAAATGGGAACATGTCCAATTGGCCACATCATTCATGAATATAAATTATCCTATTGTTGGCCAGTATGAACTCTTACCAATTGAACTCATGTGAGGTGGCAACAACATTTTCCAGGAAGCATGTAGGAGTTGTTGAGAAAATATTAGGAGATAGTTTCCATCAGAGAATTGGAATTGGGAAAATACATAATAAGGAGAAAAAATTTTGACCTATTATGGTACAATAGAGAAAAAATTATAGGTCCTATAGAAAAATATAGAGACGGTTGATGGACGAAATAATAGTTGAATTTTGAGGGGAATTACTTTTTTTATTTTGAATCCCCTATGTGAGATATAATTTTATTTATAGTCTTCTTTTCTTACACCATGTCTAAATATTTCTTGAATTTAATGTATTCCTTTATTGATATGGTTAGTAAACATAGTAATTAGAAAATAAGGTTGACTTGGTAGGTATTTTTCCCTCACTTATGTGTCAGGAGATTTAAGAGTCAGTAATTTTCTCACTTATCAATTATTTATGAACTTCGACTATCTAAACTAAGTTCGAGATATTTTCATTGTTATTTTTATAAGTAAATTTATATTTATATATCCAAATTAAAAAAGGGAAGACCCTGAAAGGATGGGATACTAGATGCCTTAATGTGTGGGTATGATAAATCTTTAGTTTGGAATCCAAAGGATCCACTCACCTACAAACTAACTACTTGAGAAACATGGAAATACCCTTCTTATGGTCCTGTAGTGACTAAGATCGGGTGACTATAATACAAAATAAAAAGAAACACACGTCAAAATAAGAATTCATTAAATGATTTCCAATACATTATTCATTATTATATTTCCACTTTATTTCCATTATTTATTATTCTCTTATCATGCCCCTCTCTCTATTTACAAACTTTATTCCACTAGAGTCATTACCACCATTACACTCCATGTTCTATACTTTCATTATTGTTTTATTTTAATTTTTGTCACACAGAATTCCTTCTCTTGGATATGATGCATACTTTCCATGATAATAATAGTAATAAATAACTAATTTTCAAGACTTTCAATGATTTTTGTGTCATGGGACCCTATGTTTTTGGGTGTGATAGAGTGGTATTAAAGTTTTCTTTCCCCTATCAATGCATAGAGTAGGACTGTGGTGGGGTTTTGATTGGGGAACATAGGGGAATATATTCAATGTTTCTCAAGTGTGACTTTCATTATTGGGAATCTAGTTCTACTATGGAACATGGAATATCCATACTAATTTATCTAAATACATGTTGTTAAAATCGACATCTTGAAGAATCCATTTTTTGTGAATAAATGGTCCCTAAATCAAATAGTATTTGATATTTTTAAATTCATTACTTTCTCGATACAACTTACCATATATTATTATCAAACCACGGTACCTATTTTAACTTTTAGCATGTCTCTATGACAACATCCATCTAAGATAATGATATATGATGGGGAAAATTACCTATTTTTTGATGGGTCCTTAATTCATGTGACTATAAATAAGGTATTTTCAATAGTGGTAAAGGAAGAGGGTAAACTATATGTTAAGAAGTATATTGTTTATGGAAGTTAATAAGATGATGCATGCAGGTTTGGAATGTAACATAATTTTTAGTAACATAGACTAATGAGGGGTTATTGAGTGACAAGAATCAGGAAGTGGAAGATTGGATTGAATTGGGGGTTTGAGTATTTAGGGTTGTTCAGTCCCCAACTAATAAGATGGTCTCTCTTATGAATAGTCATTTTTATGGAACTATAGGGCTCTAGTTGAGTCTGATAACCTAGTATCATGATGATGCGACATTCTCATTGTCAAGTGTCCAGAAAAATATGACATATAATACTCTCAGAGATTGTGTCCTATATAGATTCCTGGGAATCTTGAGCTGTAGTATGGTGATATGTTAGTTTCTATGTACACCAAGAGTTTTACCAACCTCATGTGTTACTCCATTGATATGGTTTATGGTGGAAACTTTTAGGTGGAGAATATTGAGAAGAGGCTTTGTAGAGACATCAATTATGTTGTTGTATATTTATGAATTACCACTTTTTCTGGTGTTATGTAGTGGTATTTAGTCATAGAGAGCTTTCTTTAAGAGTGACACTTAGTGGAGGTATATGAGAATGGAAATTATAGGGATGAGTATTCAACTTTATATAGTAAAAATTATTCATCGAGGAATCGACATAAGAGACCTATACATGGATGGACATTGAAATATGGGTGTGTTGTGTAGTGTTTTTGTAGTGGATCCAATCATCAAGGAGAGGGAAAATTATTTTTTATGGGATATGTTACAAGTCTTGTGATTGGCCAACCTGATGTGATGGGGTTGGTAGATATCATGTGGATGGGACACCATGATAGAGGAAACCTCATGATTTAGGATCTCCCATAAATGGTTAGGGAGCTACCTAGGGATGCAATGCCGATTGAGGAGCAGGTAGACCTCTGAAGAGTGGGGTTTATTGTGCATGGATATGAAATGAACTATATCCACCACCACCTACAGGTGAATCATGCAAGGTGTAGACAGATAGAGGTTGAAGGTGTGGCCTGTTTCATGTTATAAAGGGATATCACAAGGTTCATCATGAGATGATTTGAGGTAAGACCATTTTCTTTTCTACTATACCTCAAGTACATGTCGACATATGCATGATTCATTCCATTATCAACAAATATATTATGTGAAATATAGAGTATCCAATTGAATATTTAGTGCAGCATCTATGATCAGATATTCTTATAGGGATGGATTCTTCACTTTCTTAAATATTCCAGAAGTGTGAGTAGTAATTCATTAAAGAGAGTTTCCAATGGGACCTCTTGATCATTTTAATAGATCTATACAAGAATGTATTGGGCATGGATTGGTTGTCAGTAGTTCATTAAAATATATAATATCATTACTATAGAGTTACATTGATTTTAAAATAATACAAGATTCTCCTTTTTTAGTAATAGGAATTTTATGGATAATAATGTGGGTCTCATGAGTAATATGGTTTAACCCATCACCATTTAGTTAGAATGTTTATCCCTTAGTGAAAAATTCTCATTAGGCATCTGACGTCTAGCGTAAATAGATGATTATATGGATTTATTTACAAAATATTTAATGAGACTACCTCTAAGGTGGGATATTTGTTTCATCATTAACATTCACACCAGGGCCAAAAAGATATTTTTATAGAATATTAGCTATCTCCCATAATGCTTTGAGAAATATGTGAGTAGTTGGAAGACCTTCAGAATATATTTTCATCAGACCTAGTGTGTTCTCCTAGGTAGCTCTATATTAGTTCATGGAAAATATGGTGGTAGTTTGAAGATTTATGTTGACTATCATCACCTTAATTTGGTAATAAAAATGAATAGGTACCCCTTAATAATATTGTTTTCCTTTAGACCAGTATAATAGTGAGAGTTAGTTCTCAATGATCAATCATAATATCATCTACTACATGTTGACAACACATTAGGATGATATTTTGAAGATAACATGTCATTATCACTAGGGTTAATATGAGTTTTTATAGATGAATTTAAATGTGAATAATTCCACCACTATGTTTATGGATCTTCGGAAATAGATCCTCATTACCTACTCAAACCATGAATATTTTTCTTCATTAACTACATTATTATATTTTATGTGTTAGAGGAGGATCATTAAAAGAATTTTATGATGGTCCCAAGAATAATCTAGGAGCACTAGGTTTATTGTAAGATTTAAAAGTGTAAGTTTTGTATTTGAGAATATCAATTTCTAGGGAATTTCATATCTAGTCATAGTTTAGTTTTCATATCCACTCAATATCATGAGGAGAGAGAACATTTTCCTCATTTTATAAATGTACTACAAGATTTTTTTGTCATAATTTTATAGGATAACTTCCCCTTTAACTTAATTGATGTTTAAAGGGAAGTTGTTTCCCTAGAGCAAGAAATGTTAGAGAACCATTTGGGAGAAAAGGAAGAGGATGACCTATGCTCCTATTTTGAGGAAACATGAGTTGGTAATTGAGTATGGG
The DNA here is from genome assembly GCA_963277665.1 of Viscum album. NCBI lineage: Eukaryota > Viridiplantae > Streptophyta > Magnoliopsida > Santalales > Viscaceae > Viscum > Viscum album. The sequence continues at coordinate 874,023,941 of OY728153.1, read as the reverse complement.
GTGTTAGGTTATTCTTATGGAGCTGTTATTGGTTGTGTGTTAATATAGTGGAAGGTGGTGATTGCTTATGGGATGAGGTAGTTGAGACCACGTTGGTAGAATTATAAAACCCATGACATGCAATTGTTTTTGACAGTCTTCACCTTAATTATATGGAGTAATTATCCTCAAAAAATCATTTAAATGGTTACTTAGGCCACCAATGTCTTCATAACTTCATAACATAGAGAGATCTCAAAATTATATTGAAGAGCTGGTTACATTTTTAGAAGGACTATGAAATTTAGATAGTCTATACACTAGTGAAGGGATATGTGGGGGATGATACCCTTAGCACTAAATCTAATTATCACTTGGTAGAGGTCATTTTAGAGAATTTATCCTTATTGAAGCCGACCTTGGTAGAGGTGGGATGCTTATTTTATCTTCAGTCGATGGTATTGAATGAACAAAATAATTATATCATGAGAGATTCTTAGTTGGGAGAAATTTATTGTGAGGTTATATATAAAAATTTATACATGGGAAATGCAACAAATGGGCTTACTGAAGAATGGTAAAATGTCATACTTTGCATGGAATGGATGGTATATTCAGTCATATTTTATGAGTAGCTGTTTATGGAGATTCATACATCCACATTTCCTACACATCATGGTGTGGTGAAGATGTACGATTAACATTATCTGTTTTTTCGAGGGATGGAGTGAGGAGAAGCTTTTCCAACATTTTCTCTTAGTGTCACACATGTTAGCATCTAGAGGCTAAACATCAGATTCTAGAAGGTTTCACACAACTTCATAAGGTTACATCATAGAGTGTGAATGATATATTTATGATTTTTGTGGGGGGGGGGGGGTAGTGGTATTAAATATAAAAAACAAGTTAATGAACCTATATAAGTTATTTTTGGATAACTAAGCATGTTATCATACTTTCATGCCATTCATGAGTAGAGTTTGATCAAATGTTTGGATCAATTGTAAGTATGGGAGATTGTTCATCTTCATGGGGTACCCATTATGGTTTTCTCTTACCATGATGCTTAGTTCATTTCACAATTTTTGAGTGGGTTGTATGAATATTTTGGGACCTATCTATGGACGATCACCATGTTTTAACCCCTAGATGGATGGGAAGACCAAGTGAACTATCCATTTTTTAGGATATACCAAGAGTCCTTGGATTTTATTTCAACCAAAGATTAGTAGATCACATTCCATTATTTTAGATTTATTATAATAAAATTTATCACTCAACTATCAGCATGTACCATTTCAAGTCTCAATATTGGACACCTTGATGGTTATCATTGTGTTGGAATAATTTTGTGAGATATCTCTTTTTGGGCCAGAGATGGTGGAGGAGATGACAGTGAAGGTTCAAATGATATATGAGAACATGAGGAAAACCTCAAAATGAACAAAATATATGTGTATCAATGATATTGTATTTTTAGTTTTATATGGGATACCATGGTTTTTTTTCTCCCCACAATGAGGATTTAAGACATATATTTTGGGAAGAAAGCTATCACCAATTACAGTTTGTCTATTCAGGATCCCACGTAGTGTTTTTGAGTTTTCTTACCACATGGGCTTACCCACTTAGATGGACTAAGTTCATGTAATATTACATGTTTCAAAATAAATAGATATATGCATGATCATACTAACAATACTGACATAAGAAATATGGACATTGAGGATGGGGACACATTCCTTGAGCACCTAGTGGTGATCGAGGACCAACATGAGGGGACCCTACTTGGATGGTCCATATCTTTGGTTAATGTAATTTAGAAGCATAGGAGTGTACCAGAGATCTTATGGGAGTGTGAGAGATAGAGACAGGCTCAGTACCACATTTATTTTATTTCTCATGCTTTTTAGGATCAAAACACATGATGTATAGAAGATTGTCACTACTCTAGTTTTTTTGGTTTATTCTATTGAATATTTATTTATATGTATATATATGTTTGGATTCATCTATGATGTTGATGATATGTTTTTGTGTCCTAGGGAACTTTATATTTATATTATATATGTATATGTATTAAATCACTTGGGCACATCTGTTTGGTAAAAATTTTATTTTCATTGATAAGGAATTTGGAAGGAAAATTTGAAACCATTTTTATTTTCAGAACATGCGGATTACTATAAGATCAATTTAAAGATGTTTTTTGATGGCTATTTTGTTTAGGGCGATCATTGATGGGTGAATTATGTCAATTGAATAAATTTGATAATTTTTCATTTATTAACCCATACCCTAATTATCCTCTAGATATTATTTTTCATGGAAATTACCAAGGTTTAGTCCTATAACTTAATGATAATAGAGGATCCATGGAGTAGAGTCATTAATAATTAATATTAGATCATGTAAAATTTATTAAATTTTCAATGGATTCTTCATCACCAACAATGTTCCTTGATCTCAACGATGAAAATTGAACTAAATCTCTATTCATCATCTATCGATCTAAACATGAGGTAGGAATTGTTATTTCATTGATTTAATCCCATGATTTATTTTATATGCATCATTTATTTATATTTTTTCAGTGATTTCATTTCTTTACATAAACCCAATTATTTATTTTTGGTTTCTGAATTTATCCCTTGAGATCATCGATTTCTTCATCAAAAAATTATAATCCAATCTATATAGTGGAAACATTCTTTCTAAATTTTTTAATTCATTTTTTTCAACTATAATACTATTCAAATTAATCATTAGTGTTTCCTAAGGTCGATGGTTCAACAAGTACCTAATAAACGATTATTGGGGATTCATTCTTTGTTTCAATGGTTCAATACTATGGGATCAACTTTGGGATTGAGAGAATGATCATGTTGCGTTGTGGTGTGATGAGAGTTAAATATAGATCAAAGGTGCATTGGGGCATTCTTCAATCCTGGGTTTCATCATATAGAGGTGTGGATTCAAATGATTGAATCAATAGATGTTCTAGTGGTTGAAATATAGCAACAAGTAGAAGATTGGTTATTGTTATCCCAAGATCTATGTCCCCTTATATGACTCAAGGTGGAAATGGTAGTGGAAATGTTGTATGAGAGATGTTTTCAATGGACCTGAATATCTTGAAACTCCTATCATATACAAAGTGTACATAAAAAAACACATACAATATAATTCCCCTACTAAAATTCCTTGGGTTTATGGAAAATTAAATGTCACATGTTGTGTATGACTCATACATTCTAGATGACCTAGTACTGGGGTCTCGGTATTTACCCCAATAATACCCAGGCTTGGAAACACGCATGTACATGATCATGACCAGAGTACATGGGTATGAACCTATACATGGACATGACCAGTGTACCTAGAAATTTATAGTGTACATGGGAATGGTCTAAATACAAGGAAACAAGCATGACCAAGTTCATGATCATGAGAAGAGTATATGGGAACAACCATATACTCAAATATGACCATGGTTCCTCGATATACCAGTGTACAAGGGCACGAACAGAGTACAAAGTCATGGGATAAAGTACATGATAATAGGATGGAAGACATGGGAAGAGTCAGGGTATCCTAGATATGCTATTTATACACTATACACATAATTAAAATATTAAATGAGACTTCCACATTAATTATCCTCTATTCAGCACTTGGATTTGGGTATGTGAGTATCATATCTTGATCTTTTTTTTCACAAAAGAAATCATGAAGGCCTCTATTTTAGAATTATAGGGATGTCATGAGGTGTTACAATTAAATAGATTCCTTTAATTAATATTGACCAATGAAATAGATTGAGATTAATTATTAGAGATAATTTGTGGCTGGTAACACCCTATTGTTGGAGGAAATGGTTCCCACACACTTTACATAGGTATAGTCATTAACCCAAATTATATTGATGGAGAATGTCCTATATTTATAGATTGTTACCCCCATCTATGATATCTAATGTGGATAATTCCATTTAATAGAGTTAATTCCCCCATGGTTATGGATTGTACGAGTGATGTGTTAGCCCTCCTCATTGATTATTTTATGGCAGAACATGGTTTTGATAATCAAATATGGATAATTGGATTTGTAGTCAGACTCATAATTCTAAGCTAGGCTATGTAAATGGATATCTCATTTTAATCTCACTTAGGTTTGTATTTGGAGATATTTGATGGGTTTATATATACACTCGTAATTTGGGATGAGATGATTATTGTTATTTCTATTACTCACATTTGGTTTTTTAAGGTGTCCTATTGGGTAAATATATAATCACTCCTCATAGGATTTAGCCACACATGTTGTGTCTTATGTATATTACAAGATGATTAATATTTTTATTAAAGGATCATTATAGTACATGGAGGTTTTTTCTATGTTCAATGGTCTATCCAGGAGACTGTGGTTAAGGATGAATGGTCATACTCCCTTTATATTTTTTTGTTATGTTGGGACCTTATTTCAAGTTATGTGTGTATATTTCCCCATTATAATATTTATATCACACTTTTACATTTTGATATATTTTTTAAGGGTTATTTCAATGATGATTTACACTCTAGATGATCGACCTATTATTATATCATTAGACAGTTGAATAGTAATTTTTTTGTGCATGTATACTACTATATTAGGTTAATCCCTCCCATTTTAGTATTCTTCATACTTGATGACTTTTTCTGACCCTTGGCCCATTGGAGGTGGTCTTAGGATGTCACAATCTACTTATAGACGACCATACGAGCCCCAATAGTTCACGTCATGTCAATATATGTTTCTTCTATTTAAAATTTATTATATTATTGAAGGATTGGTGAAACTTAAAAAATTTTAATTTCTAAAACTATAGTGTGATAAATATGAAATGGTTGTTTTGATTATAAAAATTACAAATCAATTAAAATATAGTTACAAAAATTAATATTTATTTCATAAATGTTATATGACCATTCCAAGATTTATGAAATATGTTCATAGATAAAATCATGAACAATGTGTTTAATTTTTTGACTTCACTATGAAATACATAAATCATCCTTGAGAGAAAACTATAGTATAATGGATAATAATTAACTGCTCAAAAAATCTTGGATCAAGCAGCTAATATTTGTGGGTTTCGATAAATTTACACAAGAATACTACTATGATGTAACTGATACCCTCATACCATATTCAGTCCTAAACAACATGGTTTTCCTAATAAAGATTTTACCCAAATTAGATTCCAAAACATTCATTTCCATGGTATCATGATATATCCATAAATGAAATGAAACATTACATTATATCATAGAACCATATATATAATGATTTTATTCTATACTATTTTGGAAATCATGGATTACAAAACCTTAATTAAAAAATTGTTTTTTAAATTAAAAAAATGGTTTCTGTAATGGTCCCTCTATGCCAGTACTATATTTTTATGATATGTTTTTCTAAATGAAAATGGTTTTTGTAGAATTTATCATCATTTATAGTCAATTTACATAATATTTAAATTATATTGTGTTTAAAAATTATATGAAAATAAAAAATGTGAATTATTTATATCGATTCATTAAATTTTTGTAAATGTTAATAAAATATTTTTGGACATGATATTTTGTAAAATATGAGGGAATTATTTCCTACCACACAAAAATTATTTATTTAAATAAATACAATCTTCATTTTAGAATATTTCTATAATCACAATGAATATTATATTATATATGGTTTCTAATAGTTTATTTGTTAGATAATATTAGTAATGGAAAAATTTTGATTTCCCAATAAAAAGAAGGTTTTGATTCTTAGAATAATTATTTTAACAACATATAGATTTTGAAATGATATTAGGTGCATGCCTCAACATTGATAAGTTCAAATTTTAGTAAACACATTATACATATTATATTACTAGTGAATGTAAAATTATATCATAAACGAATTTATGGTTTTTGGTGAAGAATGATAATATAAATACAAACATTTAGTTACTAAAACTATCTCAAATAAAATATTAAATGGAATTATTCCATGATGATAATATTAATCATAAAAAAATTTCCATGTTAAGAAAATGTGTTATAAACATCCATTCATTTATTGTTGTGAAATAAAAAAGTTTGAATACTTTGTTCAAATAATTAAACAATATGAAGAAGATTCAAAAATATCACCCTTAAATTAAGAAAATTCTTCACAACATTCATTCATAACAACAATTTAGTGGGATGTTTTATCAGATAATCACATAGAGATGTTCCAATAATTACCTAGTGATTTTTTTTAATAAGACCATAAACATGTTTTGAACATATAGCTTCTTTAGTAATTTATCATATGTTTTGTGATTATATAGGTGATTATGTATGGTTATGTTAGTTTTATACAAAGATTAATTATATTGTATATATCATGTTATATAAAAGTAAATGTCCACATTATTCTTCTTTCATATTGGCTCTAAATATTGTATAAATTATAATAATGATTAACCACTCAATATAAGAATATCAGTTTCACCTAACATGTTTCTATTAGATATTATTATAGGTTTTCATGAAATAATTATCTTAGCGTTAGTATGTTTTTATACTTATTTTGAAGTATCCTAATTAGGCCAAAATGTGTACTTTTTTTCTTGAGGACCAACCTTATATACCACAAGGATTGTCACACATGACGTCTTTACTTTACCCAGGGTGAATGTTTCATATTGAATCCATATACCTGAGGTTACAATAGTAACTTAAATGAGAATATATAAGTATTTATATATTTCTTTTTCAATCCTTCTGGTTAATGTTATCAGTCGAAAAATAGTAATTTTTCTAATCATTTTATCATTTAGGTCATAACCTAGATGATATTTTTCCTCTTGTATAATGAGTATGTAATCATAGATGTTGATTGAGATTAAATTTTAATGTGTACGACCTTACCTATTTTTGTTCCATGTGATGTAATTTTATATTTTGTTAAAGGTAATGTGATGTGCTTATCTTTATTAGGGAATAACATATAATTTGATTACCCATTAGACTAGTATATAATTAGAGAATAAATTGTGTATGGATAGATAATATTGGATTGAAATATATTCTGACACATGGTAACTTGATGTCCATGCAATCAATATTATATTATTATAGAAACATTCATGGGATATAGTTTATGGACACAAGTATGAAGATACGTGTTTTTGATATAGATCAAGCTAGATCTTTTTATAGCTCAATTTATAGAGATTACTTTATTAAGGCCCCTAATCATTTATTATTATCTATTTAGAAATTCATATTTGTTCTATATGATTCAAAGGTGAATGAAGTGAACCATTTTTTTTTGCAAATAATGATTAATATTTATTATGCAATCATTATTATGAAACATTTTTAGATCCTAAAATATTTTTTTGGAGGATATCGAATAATATTTATTTATAGATAATAATTAATTATTACATTTCATGTAATATATTTTAAAAATGGATGATATATTTTCTAAAGTAATATTTAGATCATTTCCAAATTATTTTTTTACATTATTTCAAAATTTGTTACATATGATATCTGATAAGGGAAGGAACATAATGTATATGAGGATATAGTGCATGTAGGATATTGTTATAAATATTCAATAAAGGATCCACCATGAAATGGTGTATTATACCACATAAAGGTTTACACTAGCATAGAACATATCATTTGGAACCTCAGTTTGTCATGGTTCTATGTGATTTTTTTATGTGTTATATGTATATATTGAGTTGTTTTGACACTATAAACTAGTTAAATCTACCATGATGGGATGATTATCAAATGAAAATTATGGTGTGGAGTTTATATAACTAAAATATTTTGTAACTATTAAATAAAAGTTTCAAAATGATGAGTTGTAAGTTTCAATTAGTTATCAGATATGAAATAATTAATTTATTATCCAAACATTTGGTTAAAAGAAATTTGTAGTGGATTTGAATATAAAGTCCCCTATATTTTTTTTATTTCATTCCATTTGAGTATATGTTTTAGCTTATAAATTTTACTCAAGTGGTTGATCTCTTCCAATATCTATCTCATTATTTAATAACCTAATGTTTGTAGAAACAATTTTTAAAAAAACTATTCCAATTCATTGGGGATTCAATCATCTTTTGATTATTGATGGAATAAGGGACACATTGATTAATTATTAAAGAAAAATATCAATATCATGGTAATGTTTTTGGATGTATTCTGTGAAAAAAAACTATTCTATTCATTATTTAAAATTTTCATCTAAATAAATTTATATATCATGTGCTTTATGTGCTTTGTGTTGGATTTTATTTCCTACAACTGACTAAGTTTTACATTACAATAATATTTATAATTAATGAAGAGTTGGTGTTGGTTTCATAGAACTAATTAGTTTGTACTATATCTAATAATTTATATTAAATGAAGTGATTTTTAAATATATCATATTACATACTGTTCATTATTTTTTATAAAATTAATTTGATAATATCCTAGGGAATATATCTTGTTAAAATTGGTCATAACATTTCATTGCTATGATTAGATTCATGATAAGATAGGATGATACCTCTTAAATATTGTTTCCATATGGCGAGGATGATGAACTATGATGGGGCACATAGTTTTATATATCTCATATTCAAGTACTCTTATGTGGTTAAGGATTCATCTCATGAAGTTCACATTTTGTAATCCTTGAGATGGTATAATATTAGGATGAGACCAATTATATTAATTTGACATATTTTCATATAATTTTATTATTTATCGATGAATTTTTGTATTGGTCCTTATAATTTAAGATTATTATTAACACATATCTTGCATCACAGACATAAAAGTATTGATAAAACATCAAATGCACTATGTTCATGTAGTTAAGATACTCTAGGTATGTAATGATTAGTATGTTATTAATGAATATGTCAAAGAAAGAATTTATAGAGACCTTGTTTTTTCCATGTATGACATTGAAATATTTATGTATATATTTTTAGAGCCAAGAACTAAGATGAAAGGTGATTCTATGATACGATGTTCCATGATTTAATTTTACAAAAATATTAAATATATTTTATATTGTGCACACTCAGTTTCTTAAAAAAATTGTATAACTCTGAAAAAAAAGCTTAGATCCAGAATTTGAGACCATATATGAGTCTAGAACAAATTTTTTACCCTAGACGTGTCCTAAAATAGGTCGACATTGGGAGTTCAGACATCTCTCTCATTGGAAATATGCTTTTTTGGTTAATTAATTAAATTAATTTAAGTTAATGATTATTTTTACCTAAATGAAATGTATAAAAATACATCTACATAGAGTATTCTCCAAGATTAGCCACGTAAACAATATGATGATTCCATAGAATCTTCCCTTCCCTACATTGATGAATCACCTCAAATGACGATGATACTCAAGATCAGAGCAGATCAGAGTGAAAAAACATAAAGATATCCTTAAATCATTGTTGAGAATATAATTTGATGAAAAACAATCTAATATATTAGTAGGAATCACCCATTTATTGTTTACACCATATTTATTAAATTGATTATGAAGATCAATCCCTTCTATTTATCTACACCATATTTCATATCCTTAGAATACTCTTACGTAAAGATTTAATTGGCTATTAAATTATTTTCTAACATTGGTTATCCCCATTCTTCATCATTCAGAAATAACACATGGAAATGATTGATTAAACATCTATTTTTGTTATTTTATCCATCAATTTATTTGAGTTCTTAACCTGTAGGAACCCGTGGTCTCAGTTTGATGTTAATGTCACATTTAGTTAAGATTTATGACACATGTATTGGATGTACTCAATGTGTACGAGCTTGCCCTACTGATGTATTAGAAATGATTCCTTGGGAAGGATGTAAAGCTAAGAAAATAGCTTCTTCTCCACGAACAGAGGACTGTATTGGTTGTAAGAGATGTGGTGGAACTAAGCCCAATAGGACCCCTGGAATCATGAAATAAAGATGAAAAAAGCATTGATCAATGATACAAAACCATGTCTGGGATGTTTGTGAGATGTTGGTGACTATTTATATTATAGGATATTTTATCCATAGAGACTGGAGAAACCAAAGTTTGTGATGTGTAGGATAGATCCTTGCAAGTCAATGAAATAATATTTCCATCCAAAGGATATCCTGAAACAATGAATGATTGATAAATCCTATCATTTTGGGCTGAAGCAAGACATGAATATAAGTAGAAAAACCATATTTAGATCATGTATTGTGGATCTATATTTATGTAAAACCCCTACTATACACTATGTACCATAAATTACTCATTACATGTATCCCCTTGGTTACAATAGCTAGGGTTTTTCAAATTTATAAGGATGGAACACCGGGGGGACCCCTAGACACTGTGTACCACATTTACTATGTATACAAGTCATGTGTCAGATCACACACCCTAGAACACCCCATAAGACTGAGTACACAAGCTTTATCTGAGCACACAGGTGACACCCTATGTGAATATGCATTCCATTTACTATACCACACTGCCACTAGGTAAAGTACACAGACACGACTTGGATACACAGAAATGACCGAAAACACTGGAAAGACCCTAAGTGGCATTCAACATGGTGTGTATATCACATTACATGATGTGTACAAATACACGGCTGGTAATCCATGTAACTTCAAGGAGACGTACAAGTGAAGGAGTGGGATCACATTCCATGTGGGTCCCCTCACACACCATGTACCCCTAGGTTCCTTTTGAGGGAACTTTAAGGTTATGTATCTCCTTCACTTGGACATAGATTTGGGCATGAGTCTAGCCAATCCTAAGTGCTTTTCCACATATAATTTGATTGTGACATCAATTTTTGAATTTGAGATTTTATGCACATTTTTTTGAGAATGAGTCTTGTTAGGAAACACTTGATAATATAAGTGATCACACATGATCACTAGAGGCTTCTAAGTGAACCCTCTAGAAAGATTGATCATGGGTGCTCAATGAAATCAAAGATTGGAACCCTCAAAATGTTGCTGGTAATGTGTCCTCTACCGTTAGAGTGGAAACCTCTTATTAAACCAGGGCATGGGTCCTCTACAGACTCCTGAGTTGAACGCTCCAGCTGGGCTGGTGATAGGTCCATAATGACTTCTTGAGGGAAACCCTCTAGTTTGGCCAGACACGGGTCCTATACAAATTACTAGAGAGGAAAATTCCTATCTGCATAGGGAATGTTTACTCTATAGAATTCTGCACAGAACCCTCCTACTGGGCAAGGCATGGGTCCCTAGTGACTAGAGTGGTACCCTCTTGTCAGAAAAGGGCATGGGTCCTCTATAGACAACTGTAGTAGAACCTTCTTATTGGGATAGTCATGGGTCCTCAAATATTAGTTTGGAACCCTCCTAATGGGTTGGGAATGGGTCCTCCATCGACTATCTGATTAGATCCCTCTTAATTTACCAGGACATGGGTCCTCCACCTAGAGATTTTGTCCCCTCGACTGTGCGGCACAATGTTGATGTGTGTCTTAACATGGATAGTTACTTCTAGGAAGATTCATGAGATACTGTAAATCATTTATGGTCTTTTGGAACTAGTGGAAACTCTTTTCATGGGCCAATCTACGATATTCAGATCCCATTTCTCTATAATTTGGGGTTTTTTGACAAACCATACACACACACACACACATCTATATCCATACCTTTGTATTTGGTTACTCTACTTCTAGGGAATACAAAGACATTCATGGTATTCTGTTTAATTTACATGTTTATCTTCTTGTGGTTGGATGAGTTTACTCTCCATATATGGGTGAAAATACTCAATTTGTAGTTTATCAACTCACTGTTTTGATCCCCCTATGCTTGTATGAGGTTACTCCCTTTCTTGGTTTGGGATGATCTGTTCTCTTTCGCTGCATCCAACTTATTATCCCCCGTATTTCTTTTCCTATTGTATCTATTACTTCTCCCCCTTAATATTTCAGGGCATCCTACTTGGTATGTATATACTCACCATTTTATTGGATTTTACGACACATGTCATGTCTTACGTAGATAACAGATAGGTGAGTGGTGACATCAGAGGAGTTTAGGTATACCTATTATATTAGATCATGTATGGTGGTAAAATCATGGATATCAAGAGCTTTTCCCTCTTAGTGTTCTACTTTCTAGTCCTTTTTAGGTTGGGAGATCTTTCTAGTAGGGTGTGTATTTGTAACCTTTACTTCAGTTTACACTACAATAATTTTGTACTATCCAGAGTTTCTACATGCATGGATGTTTCCATAGTGTTTTTTTTCTTTTCATTTTACTCCCTCTTCACTTCTTCATTAATATGGTTGTGTGTCTGCATATAGTTACTTAGGAAAAGGCCTCCCCATGTTATTTATTCCTTCAGTGTTGGTCTCCATCCCATGGACTATAGAGATAGGATTGTGGTAATTAGAGAAACAACTATGTGAAGGAGCGGTATCACATGCCATGTGGGTCACCTCACTTTCTATGTACCTTATGGGTTCATTAGAGAATTATTAAGGTTCTATATAACCTTCGTTTGGATTCAAATTTTTGACCTTGAGTCGAAAATAATTAATATTTTTCTGAGTATAACGTGATTATTCCAATGGAAGTGGATTTTTAGATATTATGGGGAATTTTCAGGGCACAAATATTTGTAAGGTGACACTCAACAATGGTAGTGATCATGCATGATCACTAGAGAATTGAGAGTGGAACCCTCCAGCTAGGATTGGCATGTGTCCTTAACGACTTCTAGAGTGGAACCTTCTAGTTGGGCTAGGAATGGGCCCTCTACCATTAGATTAGAACCCTTTGTTGTACCAGGGAATGGGTTTTCAATAGACTCTTAAGGGTAACCCTCAGTCTAGGCTAGGCATGGGACCTCAGTGTCCTCTAGAGTGGAACCCTCTAGTTGGATTGAGAATGGTTCTCTACCATATCCTAGAGTTAAACCCACCTAAAAAAATATGTCATCGGTCTTCTACAAACATCCCAGTAGAACCCTTTTGCTGAGAAGGACATGATTTCTCGATGAAAAGAGTAGAACCCTCCTATCAGCATATGGAATGGGTCCTCTATAGATGATTAGAGTGGAACCCTATAGATAGTCTTGGAATGGGTACTCGACTATTGGAGTGGAACCCTCCTATTTGGAAAGTAATGGTATATCCCTCTACTATCAGAGTGTAAAACTGATGTGGTACTGAGGAATGGGTCCTTAACATAGAGATTGTGTCCCCTCAACTATGGGTCAAACTACCGAGGTGTGTCTTGAATTGGATTATTACTTCTGGAATGACACATGAGATGTTGGGAATCATTGATGAATTTTTTAAACTATTGGTAGATCATATTCCTTGGTTGAGTTGTAGGATAAATATCCCCTTGCAATATCATTTAGTTTTATTTTCAATAAAAATTTATATACACATATCTGTATCCATACATTTTGATTTGGTCACTCTTTTTCCATGGGATACGAAGATGTGTAGGGTATGACATGTGATATATGTGTTTAGCTTCTCATGGGTTAGATTATTTTAATATAATAATATTGGAGTAAAAAATCCACTTATTGTTCATTTACTCACCAATTAGATCCCTATGTTATTTGATGAGGATACTCCCGCTCTTGGTCTGGGTGGAGCTGTTCTCCTTTAATAAAACCTATTTATTATCTACTACCTTAATTTTCCTATTGCATCTCTTACTACTACCCCTTCATCTTTTAGAGAGTATTACTATTTTTCTATATACTCACCCCAGTATGAGAGTTTCCCACACATGTCATGTCTTATGTAGATGATGGACAGGTCGATGATGACATTCGATAAGCTTTGGGATTCCTAGTATATTGGATCATGTATGGTGGTCGTAGTTTGGAGAACAAAAGGTGGTCTATATTTGTGTTTTACTTTTCCATTTTTTCAGGTTGGGAAATCATTTTAGTTGTGTGTGTATTTTCCCCTTTATATTTCTATTTACACTACCATACTCTTTTACTTTCTAAAGGTTATATATGCAAGGTTTTTTATCTATTGTTTTTCTTCTTTTACTTTTACCCCCCCTTCACTTATGATTTGATATAGTTATATGTGTATGAATAGGTAGTTATGAAAATCCCTCTATGTGTTAGTTATGACTCCAGTGCTAGTCGGCATACCCTGACCAATAAAGGCCTGTTAGGGGGTGGTTGTAGCTCAATCCCTGGTTGGGTTAGGTTGGGATAGAATTGTCCATTAAATTATGGAAATTTATATCTTGACAATTTTATTGGACTGTATCCAGTGAAATATATTCCATGACCATGGTAATGTAGTGAAGTTCATTTTAGATAATAAATTAATGATATTCCAGGAATTATATTTAATGAAAAAGTATGAAACATTGTTGATGGGATATCGAGATAAAGTGATTAAATTACACATTATGGACTCATATTCTATTATTGATGTTGCATGATTAGTTTCTTCCCCTTTGGATACTTAACTCATTATTAGACTATAATCATAGACTCTGGGAGTTCTAATATAATTCTAATGTGAAAAAATATTATAGATTCACACACTAGGTTTTCCAAATGAAGTTAACTAAATTATATATGAATATAATTATTGGAAGAATATTAATCTCAGGTCGAAAAAAGAATTTTATAATTAATTAATTAAGCTCATACATTAAATAAAAATGTATTGAAATGGTCATTACTTAATTAACATGATATATAATTTTTATTTAATAAATACTTAATAATAATATTTATTTAGATTTTTGATTAATGTGTATGAGGATGACAGGTTCAAGATGAGGTAAGTGATACAAATTAAAATACAATATAGTTAATCAATATTTTGAGATATATTTAGAATACTCTATGAGAAAATATTATTAATATTATTACATAGAATGGGGTATTTTAGGGTATTAATATATTAATATTGGACTTTTGAAAGAAAATAATTTTTGTAACCCTAAACCAATTTCTATAAATATAAGACTTTGTCGACTATTGCAGAGTTGAATGATTATAGTAAAATCATTATGCCAATAAATATACAGAGAGATCTATTTTAGTACATAAGAATATATAGGGCATATTCTCTCAAACATGATAGATTATTCTTCTTCCCTTTCTATGTAATGAATGAGAGTAAAAGGATTACTATTCAAGAACGATGGAATCATTGTAGAGATTAGTGTGAACATTTCATGATTATTGATCTACGACATTGGAAACTAGTTGTACATCAATGTTGTTTGAAGATCAAAAGATCACATGTGGATCACTGCCAGTGGGATTCTACACATTGATCCTATAAGAGAAAAAATAGAAGATCTAAATGTCTCTATATGATAATCCTTTTATTCAAATAACAATCTCAAGACTGAGGTCTTATTTCTTCCAATAAATTTTAATTAATTTTTAAATTTACAATGAAATTTCATATTGGAGCCATTTTTTCATCAAAATTTCAAAAACAAATTCATTATTCATGGGTACCAAATCATGTAAATCATTGAATATCAATTAAATATAAAAATTATTGATTGAGTTCAGGCCATGATAAGTGCTTCCGCTTTTCCTAGAACCTTAAAATGTTGTGAGAGTTTCTATGTTAAAATTTATAATTATTTAATGATTGATCAAAATTTATGAATTTAAAAGGTGGATTTTGTCATGAACCAACATGGGTTGACCCTGAACCGGTCACCCAATCCAGTTTGTATCATGTACCAAGGGGCATTCCCAATCCCCATTGGTAGGAAACCAGTTCCAGGAATCAGAACCAAATTTATGGGAATGATTTAAACTAGAAAGATAACAAAATAACAATGAATTAACAGAATAGTAAAACTGAACTCTAGCTGTGAAAAAGAAATAAACAGAACAACTCAACATACCCCAATCTGACCTTCCAGGTCACCTCCCAACTAAAGATTGACCTTGATCTAATAATGAGAAAATCATCCAATAAGACCTGGGCAATGTAAACCAACAATTGAAAGGATAAAATAGGAATGATCATTAAAATTATCAGCAGGGTTTCCAAGAAAAACCACAAAATCTAATATCTCTTTTCCCGAAATAATATATTAACACAAGTTTGAAATACAATTATAAATATAGGATGTTCACATTTTAAAATAAGCAAAATTATTTTCCCATTCCGAAATCCAATAGTCGCTATGTGATATTTTAATAAAACCAAATTTTCAATTTAGAATCAAAACTCGAAACAAAGGATACAAGAGCTGGACTAAAATAATACAAGTAAATGAGGAAAACTGGGAGAAAACTGGTACGATTGAAGTTAATCAAACAATTTAAATAAATGAGTAACCATGGGTGATCCTAAACATCCCTAGAAGAACCCTAGATATACTCGGTTTCATAACCACATACCAAAGTATGGTGAAGCTCATAAGTCTATAACTAACTGGCCACCCTATAACTGACCAGTCCAGTGGCAAAGACCACCTGGCCTAAAAACCAATCCATGGGGTACCAACCCATCTAATTGGGTTTGATCATGAACCATTACTTGATCATCTAAAAGATTCCCAGGAACCCATGTTGGTTATAATAATATTGTGTTTTTAGAAGTCCCCACACGCTTGACTCATCTGACCGCACTTGCCTACCCCAAATAGGGACACTCTGTACGATAAACCATAAAGCGATATCCCCCCCTATAGAGGTACCCCACACATACATACACACATACATACTTGAAGTATATCATCAAAGGTGCCAACGAGGCCTTCACGCCATACCATCATTAGAACAATTTAAATATTTTTACAAAATAATAGAGTTTCCAAACCGGCACATAGTTATCAAAACACCATCCTTTCAAGGAATAAACACAAACATCACACATAAAATAAAAGTTACAAACAAGCCTTAACCTCGACATAACTATAATGTTACTAAAACATCACACGGATACTGTTTCTTATTGAAAAATCCAAACGGGACCTTGAGTTCTAAAACTCAGACCAAATCATTTCACAACTACCAAACAATCCCATACAATTTTCAAACTCACAGCAAAACTCATTTCAAAGGAAAAAGAACATGCTTTAAATAAAATGTTGTTTAGGAAGCATAAATAATTAATATAAAACCACAAAACCATTTCCTTGTAATAAAAAAACCTTTCCAAAAAAATTTAACACAAACAACATGGTAGTCAAGACGGTACATAGTTTTGAAACACAATCATTTATAAAAGTTCATAAAAACATCATCATTTGAGTTGAATGTACCAAACGTTCCATCAAATTACTTAAAAAATCAAATCACATCTAAAAAAAATAATTGATTCCAATTGTACATTTTGCTTCACATAGCCAAAAAATGACCCAAAATATCACACAAAAAGCACTTTTTCATTTTCATTGTCAAATAGTTTATTAAAAAATTTTATAAATTGATGAAGCAATCTATAAAAAATTTAATAAACATACCAAATAATTTATAAACAATTTTATACTGAACCCAAAAATTTATTAAAAACATTTATAAAGAGAAGATATATTTATAAACAATTCAATAAAGAGACTAAATAAATTTTAAACAATTAATTAAAATCGAAAACACTTCCACAACCTATTTTAGAGTATACCGAAGGTACATTTCATGCTTAAAAAAACATCAAAACAACATTTGACCTCCAGAGAACACATTTTTCATAAGAAAAGGTAAATATGACTAGAGAAACAACTTCAAAACTATTTTTATCAAAACCAACTAACTTGAAAACACTATAGTAAGTTAACTAAGTGCATTGTGAAGGTGAGAACTATGTCAAAAATTTAATTAAAAACAGTCATGTATTTAGTGGACTTAATTGGAATGAAAAATGCGGATTCTACTACCTTAAACCAAGAGCAGAAGCATCGATGCTTCAGGGGGAAGAATAATGATGCCCCACTGACCAAACACACACCCAAGATAACGAGAAAAATGAATGAATTAGAAATTACAAAGGGGAGGAAACCACATTCTGGGCAGGAGGGGGAGGCGCTGTGATTCAAGCTGAAAGACCACTGGACAATGAGGTTTGGGTTTTCCAGAAGACTTCCAAACAAGGGGGTTAAGATTCACCAAAAAGGGGAATGTAGGGGGTTTGGGATACCAGTGATATAGAGGTCAGACTAGAAGGAGGTGGAAATGACCAGAGTGAAGACCACCATAGAGGATGGAGGCCACCGGGAGCCATGATGGGTTTTCCAAGGTTAGGGAGTCGATTGGCCGGTGAAAGGCGGAGAAGTAAGGGAAGATGTGTCCTAGACTGAGATTGGATGGTGGTCAGGTTCCAAGGGAGGAGGTTTGGGGAGAGTGATGCTAGTGCAGAGGTGGAGGGGCTGGGCATGGAGGCCGGGGCGCGAGCGGGAGGCCGGTAGTGGAGGGCATGGGTGCAGAGGGTGTTGGGTGAAACGACAGGGTTCAGATCAGAGGGCACGACCAGGCCAAGGAAGAGGGGGAGGGAGCGAGGGAGGAGGTAGCTGTCGGGGTGAGAGGTGAGGTCCTGAGGTGGTGAAGGGGGGGGGGGGTGGAGGGTTACATCATAGAACGAAGAAGCGGGCAAGTTAGCAGTTTGTTTGAAAGAAATGGAAAAGATGGGGGGGACAACAGGTAGATTAGGGTTAGTTTTAGTTTTATTCATAATAATAAAAATAATATCATTAATAATATTAAAATTCTTAATCATAATCATAATAAAAATAAAAGTAACAAAATATTATGATTATTATTATTATCAAATATTATTTTTTAATTTTAATCCCTTTATTTACCTTATTCTGAAAACCGGGCAATGGTGCGCTCGTCGCACAACTTAATAAACTATGTGCTATTTTTACACCTCGTCCTAGTCCAGTTGGGCACCCTCACAAACACCTAGGGTGACCTCATGGTTACCGCTAACCATGCGGTGTCGTTCACTGGTCTGAAACCCACCAAAATCATTAAACATCCAAAATTTTAAATCGGGACCCAAACCGAACCTCGACATGAGAACCTGAAGCCAATGAATAATAAAATAAAAATAAATTATAAAGTTGGGGTCTGAAAATTATCCCCACTATAGACACTTTATGCCCCCAGAAAGTCACCTGGTCAAATAATAGACAAAACAAGAATCCAATCCCGAATGAAACCAAAAGAAACCACAATACAAGAGAATAGGAGAACACGAGAGGCTTCTCCCAACCACATGAACTCAACTAGGGCGAAAACATATCATCTAAAAACACCACAGTAGGAGGGGGGGGGGAGACAACGTAGGAACTCCCAACTGAACCAAACTAACCTCTATAACACAAACGAACAACACCTCCACTAAATCTTGGTAGTGTCGACCCAGACCAAAAAACCCCAACACTAGAGAAAAAAAATCTCTGAGCAGAACATGTGCCAAATAATCAAACCCGAGAATAACCAAAAACATTGACTCTTCCATTGGTAGTTATATTTCTAAATGAACACAGCTAAACCAAGATCAACCTAGATAGGGGCCAAACAAACTTTTAAGAAAAAAACACAGTTCAGAAAACTACATCCACACAAATAGGACTGCTTGGATTATAATAGAATGAGTCCTTCATAACTTCATGAAAAAAAAATGAACATACAACAACTTCCAGACTTTAGAAGCATAAAAACAATAATGAAAAGAGTTTAAATGTTCCACTGTGAATAAAGAACATAAAACCTCAACGAGGCTTCACACCCCCCAGAAACTCTTGACTATGTGCGAGCTTCAGACAAAGACCTGTGGTTGGGGATTTGATGGATGAATCATCTCATATTTCACAGTTAGGCTCTATAATTCCCTAGTCACAACGTATTGTTCAGGTATGGCTTCGTGAAAAACTTCTCTATGTGACCCAGACAGCCGCAATGATGACACGTCCTCAGAGTGATGCGACATGATGACTTCACATGGCTAAACCAGCCACACTGGTGGCACACCACTGAACGGTATGACAAATTAGAAGCCAATATTTTTTTATAAAACACTTTAAAAATAGGTCCCTCTAGAACACTCTTCTTGCTAGATGGAGAACCGTCATGAGCAACTGGATACACTGTATTTCCAACCATCTGTGCTCTTGGGACCAACTCAGCTAAGAACGCCTCATCCACCAGATTTTCAAAATGATGGTCCCTAGAAGGGAGGAATCGCTCCTTGATCTCTGGATGAAGACCCTAGATGAACAGAGAAGTCATCAACAAATCCTACGACACAACATCCTTAGAAAATTACACAAGTTCCTTGAAATGGTCAATATATTCTTTCACCATCCGTTGGCCTTATTGAATATGCATGACGTCTTCCATTTTCTTTGTATTTACATCTTCAGGTATGAACCATCAGATGAAGATGGATTTAAAAACATCCCACATCATCCCAACTTGCATTGATGGAGGTGAGAAAATTCCCATTTGTCCAAAGAAGGACCTTTGAACATACTCAAAATGGCATGCACTCTGACAGCTTTGGGAATTCCCAATACCCTGAAAATGTGCTCAACCTCTTCAAGACACTCTATTGTGTCTAATGGACCCTGATCACTATTAAGGATAGGAAATGTCCGAGAAGGACCAAAAACATGGCATGACTTATCAGAAACATTTGGGATTTCTGGGTGGAATTTTCTGAACAATATATAAATCACAAAGAGGAAACCAATGTCATACCGAAGAAACATAATTTAAATATCCTTCATCCAAAAACAACCAGCTCAAAAAGACCCAAAAAATAAAAACACAACCCAAAATTTCCTTTTCAAAATTTCCATTTTCATTTTAGATTTCAAAACCTCTTTCTTTCAAGGACACTTTCCAAATTCCAAAACCACTTTACAAAACACATTCAATTTCCAAAATAATTTCCCTTTAAAAAAACACTTTATAAAAACAATCTCAAGCCTTTAATACTATGTACACACCCTCATAATCCCATGAACTATTGCACATGTCTTTAACCGATTTCATCCAGACACACCAAAATACACTTTCCATGCATCCCCTCACATGTTCAAATGTTCATAAAGAGTAACTGAGGTTGCAAGAAAACCATTTCTCTAAGAATTAGAAGCCAAAAAAAATTTAGACCAATAAATTTCAATTTTAAAACCTATTTCTTGAATTTAAATCCATTTAAAATAGACCAACTTCATTTAAAAAAACCTTGTTCATTTTCAAAAGCACACTTACACCAACCAGGACCAAGAAGACACTCAACTTGCATCAAACTACCAGAGTGAGGGATTAGTAGTCATGCTTAACCTAGGAACATGGTAGTGCGCCATGCCCTAAGAAAGCGTGAACAACTAAGAGGAACTTAAACTGTGTACTCAGACTCCACATGGGTCACTACTCCATGTGAAATTACAATGTAACATTGGCTTTCCACCATTGTCATCCCTCAATCTAAAACAAACTAGAATGAGACAAGGAATCAATTCCCAGACTACCCTTGGAGACTCAAGGTTCGAAACATGTGAGGGTTCATGAAGTCCTTCCCATACCTACCTATAGAGTCGTAATAGTCCAAATCTCCATCTACCGGACATCCCAAATAACAAGGGCCTCCTTTGATACCATTTTGTCACAAACCCACCAAGTCCAACCCTGAACCAGTCACCCAAGCGAGTTCACGACATGTCTCGAGGGGTGTCCCAATCCCCATGGGCTAACAACTAGTGACAGACATCAAAACCTAATTTCTTTTAATTATTTTTCCCAAAAAGATAAAAAATAACCAATAATAAATAGAATAATAATACTAAACTCTAAAAGTAGAAAATAAATAAATATAAAAGCTCAACATACCTCCACGTGACCTTCCAGGTCACCTCCCAAGGAAATGCCGACCTTGGTCCAATAATGAGAAACTCAGCCAAGAATACATGATCAAATTAAACCTTTAACTGAAATGATAAAATATGCATGAGAATTAAAATTATTAGTAGGGTTTCCAAGACAAACCACATAATCCAATGTCTCATTTCCCAAAACAATTAATTAACACAAGTTTGAAATACAATTATAAAAGTAGGGGTTTCACATTTTAAAATAAGAAAAAATATTTTCCAGTTAATAAATCCAGTAGTCGCTACATGCTATTACAATAAAACCAATTTTCATTTTATAAAAAAAACCCGAAACAAAAGATACCAGAGATGGGCTAAAATAATACTAGTAAACAAGGAAAGATTAAAATAAACTATTAAGACATAAAGTAAACAAACAATTTAAATAAAGGAGTAACCATGGGTGATCCTAAATATTCCTTGAAGAGACCTACAAGTATGCGGTTTTGGAACTAGCTGTCGGCATATGGTGAAGCTCCTATGTCTATAACTAACTAGTCTCCCTATAACTGACCAATCCAGGGACAAAGACCGCGTGGCCTAAAAACCAATCTAGGGGTACCACCGTTTAATCGAGGGGGGGGGGGATCAACAAACATTACTCAATCATCTAAAAGACCCATAGGAACCCATAGTGGTTATAATAACAATGTGTAAGTAGCAGACCCTCGCACACGCGACTCATCTCACCACACTTTCATACCCCAAACACAAACACTCTATACGATAACCCATAAAGGGATATCCACACCTATATAGGTTCCCCACATCTATATATACACACACACACTTTCATTACATCATCAATGGTGCCAATTGGGTTGTCACACCATACCATCATTAGAACCATTTAATGCTCTTTACAAAATAATAGAGTTTCCAAACTTGAACACAGTTATCAAAACACAATCATTTCAAGGAATCAACACAAACATCACAATTAAACTGAAATTTCCAAATGTGACTTAACCTCAACATAACTGTTTCGTTACCTAAACATCACATGAATACTGTTTCTTATTTACAAATCCAAACGGGCCATTGAGTTCCCAAAAGCACAGTGATAGAGAAAATTTACGTGCATATTTCTGATCAAATAATGAGTATTTTTTTTTAATGTTTTTTAATTATAAAACTCATTTATTTTATTGTTTTATTAAAATAATTGTTAATTTGAATTTTAGAATGAAAATGAGCAAAATTGTGAAAAGTGCATAATTCTGAATTTTTGGACAGATTTTTACCACAAGGGTATTTTTGTCATTTATTAACATATATAATTCCAAATTATGTGAATGTAATTTTTTTAAAATCCTAATTATATTTCCATCATATTTTTCTTCTAGACTAGGAGCTGATTCGGCCATCTAGTGAATCTAAAAATTCGTTGAAGTTGGGATTGTTTCCGGGAGGAAAGCGTGGACCCCACCACTATAACGGAACCCAGACTCGGCTTAAACAAATCCAAATGAGGTTATTCCACCTAAAATAGAACACGGTCAGATATTTATGGCTTTAAAACAAATTTGGGGGAGTTTTGAAGTCATTAAAGTTGCCATTGAATGTTATACTTTTGGAGGAACCATCCTGGAAGCTTCATCCAGAAAAGAAACTGCCAATGTAAAATTCATAACTCCTTAATACGATGTCCAAATGCACTAATATTTTGAGGGAGCACGGACAAAACTTTTATAATCAACATTTAATAAAGGGTCCACACGTTAATCGGCCATTTATGGGTCCAACAATGCACAATATTACGGAAGATAGAAATATGCCTATAAAAGGAGAGGAGCTCTTACCTCTCAATTTAATTCCTTCACATTCCATTCCAGCCAGTGACAAGCATCCAAGAGGAGGAGAGCGTCCTCCTATTTGTTCTTCATTCATAATTCCTTCCTCCATGTTTATTTTTTATTTGTATTCGATGACCCCACCTTGCATGGAGGGGTAGAATATTTTGTGATTGGGTGAAGGGAAGGGGGGCCCCATTTTGTGATGTTTGAGTTTCTGAAGTTTGTTTCAAAGGAATTATTTTCTTTTATTTGAATGATTATAAATTTAATTTATTCTATAATTTAAATTAAATATGATTTTATTTTGATTTATTCTTAAATATTAAATTGCTTTGATTTAAATATTAGTCTACCCTTGCTTGATTTATTCATTTTAACACTGATAGGCTAATCTATGAATAAAATCAACTAAGGGAGTGATTTGGTGATTGATAAATCACGTGTAGAAATTAAGATAGATTAATTTAATTATTTAGGGAAATATATACTAGATTTTCTATTTCCTAAGTAATTAATATTAGTCTATTAATATTTCTACACTTTGAAAAATAATTAAATCAAAGGTGAAAAGAAGAATCAATTGTTATTCAATTCACTTAATTATTTTTTCTCAAACTAAAGGATTCATATTTTCTTAAAAACTGTGAAGACATCACAAATGGGAAAACCAAACCTAAATCTAATCACTTCTCTCATATATTAATTTCAGAAACCTTTTTTAAGAAAACCTCTTGCTTGCTTAAATAATTTAAACTTGTTATTTTTTAAGTGACACCAATATTAAAACATTGACCTTTGGAGAACTACATTCTAGTTACCATTCATACTACACCATTAGGGAGATTTAATTGTTTTTTCCACACCTCACAACAAGCGTGTGTCAAAACTGGTGTTGTTGCCGTGGAGCAAGTGTAAATGTGCATGACCAGGACCTCTAACAAGGAACTACTTGATTTTGACCCTATGATAGAAATAAAAGTGTTTACTAGTTGTAGGAATCTCAATATTGAAATAAATTTTGAAGAAAAAAGTTTAGAAGACTTAAGTGTCCAATTAGAACAACCAATAATCGAACAAAACCTTAGACAAACCTTGAGGGACCTCTATGCCCCACAATTTGCTAACCAGCAGAATCGGTTAAACATGCCTGAACAACCAAATGATTTTGAGTTACGAGTAAACATGATTCCCGTGCAACATAAATTTTATGGACTTGCAGGCAAGGATCCCAATCAGAACATTCATGAATTTAGCCATGTGTGTTCAAGATTCAAAGCAAGAGGAGTAGCAGAGGAGCAAGTGAAGTGGAAAGCATTCCCTTTTTCACTTGGGGGAGCAGCGAAGGAGTGGTTGTATACCTTACAACCTGGAGAAATCCAAGACTGGGATGATCTCCAACAAAATTTCATGCAAAGGTTCTTCCCATCCTCCCAGAGTGCAGCAATCAAGAAGTAGATATATGTCATTCGACAAGCTACCGGTGAGACTCTTTAAGAGTATTGGGAACGATTCAAGAATCTTAGTGCGAGTTTCCCACACGATGCTATAGAGGAGCACCACTTCCTTGTCCTTTTCTACTAAGGACTCATGGACAGCGATAAGAACCTTTTGGATGCATCCTCTGGAGTAGCATTGATTGAAAAATTACCTGGAGAACCCCAAAACCTGATTGAGAAGATCTCCCAGAATTCACAAAAATTCGGGACAAGAAGCACTGGTACATAGGGATGCATGAGGTACGAACTTCTGACTCATCTCCTCTTCTTACAACACAAATTCAAGAACTAACAAGACTTGTGAGGAAAATGTCCATCAAGCAAGTGAATTAGAATCCATATCTACCTCAGGTATGTGGGTTATGTTCATCACCAAATCATTACACTGATCAATGTGCTGAGATACAGGATACAAAAAGTTGTGCAGCTGCATTCCAACAAAGGAAACTCCCACAAAATCAACAATGGAGAGAAGGTCAAACCCAACAAGGATACGAAGGACAACAAAACTAGTCCAGACCACCATTTCAATAGAAATTTTAGAACCATACACTATACAAGAAGTCCTTCTAGGGACAACAATCATTTCAACCTCCACCTTTCCAGCGAAGGAATTTTGAATATCCACCAACAAGTTTTGAGAAGTGCCACCAAGAAACAGAGATTGAAGAGTTGAAGAAGACTGTGAAAAAGTTGGACAACAAGTTTGATAACCTTATGGATATTTTAACCTGTAATCAAGGAAATCTCCCAGCCCAAACTATCCCAAATCCAAAGGAGAGTATTAGTTCAATCACGAATCAAAGTGGTAAGGAGCTTCCACCACCTCAGCCAACTAAGTTGGATGATTCAAAAAAAAACCTGAAGATAAACTTATCCACCCCACGAAGAAGGAAGAAACAAAAATTTAAAGGCAACAAAGAGAGAAAGGAGGAAACAAGGTACAATTCCCTTCTGCACTAACTCGATCATCGAAGGCTGAAGAAGAATAACTTTAAAGGGAGAGCCATGAAACCTTCCGAAAAGTGGAAATCAACATTCCCTTATTGGAGGAAATCCGCCAAATACCCAAATATGAAAAGTTTTTGAAGGAAATATGCACCAAGAAAAAGAAGCGTGACGAGGATGAAAAAAATTAGTTTTGGAAAGAGTGTCTCAGCCGTTTCCACCCCACAATTACCCAAAAAATGTCAAGATCCAGGGAAATTCTCTATTCCCTGTACAATGGGTTCTTGAGATTTCTCTGATGCATTGTGTGACCTTGGTGCATCCATAAATGTAATGTCTAATTCTGTTTTCTCTTATTTGAAAATTGGTGAGTTGATGCCCACTAGAGTGGTTATCCAACTCGCAAATGGATCCAATGTCTATCCAGCTGGAGTTGTGGAAGACGTGCTAGTAAGAGTTAGAGAACTCATTTTTCCAGCAGAATTTTACATACTCACCATGGAGGAGGAAAATGCACCGAGACATTCACCCATAATTTTGGGAAGACCATTTCTGAAAATGGAAAAAATAGTCATCAATGTACATGAAGGAACTCTGACCATGGATCTAGGAGATAGCAAGGTCAAATTCAATTTCCTTGACTCAAAAATAAGCCCGCCAAAAAACCATTCCATCTTTGAAATTTTCCATGAAGAAGGCAGAAACTCCATTTATGATTCTGGTATGCTTCAAGAATTCTTAGCTTTAGAAGATCACACCATGGGAGGAGAGAATACTCAAATATTTAAAAATTCTGAAATTACCTCTGAATTATTCGATAATTTGTTGGAACAAACTGATATGACACCCTTTGTCAAGGGAATCCATGATTTTGATGTAGGAGAAGTGAATTCATTGTCATCCATAGAACAACTACTGAGTCTTGAATTAAAACCTCTTCCAAGTGACTTGAAATATGTATATCTGTTGGAGGGAGACAAATTACCTGTGATCATTGCCAATAATCTATCTGGGACCCAGGAGAAAACACTAATTGAAATTCTAAAAAGAAATTCCCTGGCCATAGGATAGAGTCTAGGAGATATACCCAGGATCAAGCCCAAGGTCTGCTCACATAGAATCTTTTTAGAATAAGGCTCTCATCCTATTAGGCTACCCTATAAGAGATTGAACCCCACCATCATGGACGTCATAATTTTTTTTGAAAAGTTGTTGGCAGCTGATATAATTTTCCATATTTATGATTCTCAATGGGTCAGCCCTATCCATGTGGTTCCAATGAAAATAGGTTTAACCATTGTAGAGAATGATAAAAATGAATTAATCCCCATGAGAGTCCAGAATAGTTGGAGGGTATGCATTGATTATATTAGACTAAATCAAGTCACTCGAAATGATCATTTCCCAATTCAATTCATTGACCAGATATTAGAAAGACTGGCAGGTAGAACACATTACTGCTTTTCGGATGGATTTTCTAGATATTTTCAGGTTCCGATTGCGCCAGAATTCCAAGAGAAGATGACCTTCACCTGTTCTTTCGGAACCTTTTCATACAAGAGGATTCCTTTCGGATTGTGCAATGCCCCAGGTACATTTCAAAGATGTAAGGTAAGCATTATTTCGGATCACATAGAAGACTGCCTGGAGGTATTTCTCAATGACTTTACTGTTTTTGGGAATTCATTTGATCATTTCTTGGGAAACCTTGAAAAAGTTTTGAAAACATGTATAGAGAAAAATTTGGTTTTAAAATTTAAAAAATGCCACTTTATGGTTTAAAAATGATTTTCTCTAAGACATATCATTTCTCAAAAGGGCATTGATGCGGATAAATCTAAAATTGAAGTGATCAATTCATTACCATACCCCACCCGCGTGAGACACATCAGATCATTTCTAGGGAATGTGGGATTTTATAGGAGATTAATCAAAGATTTCAGTAAGATTTCTCTTCCACTCTCAATATTTCTATTGAAAGAGGATGAATTTGTTTTCAATGATAATTGCAGGAAGGAATTTGATGAGCTAAAATAGAAGTTGATCACCCCACTAATAATGCAGCCCCCAAATTGGGAACATCCATTTGATCTCCTTTCTAATACATCAAATCAAACTATTGGAGTAGTTATTTACCAAATAATTGAAGGAAAACCCCATGTAATAACATATACTTCAAGAACCTTGGATTATACTCAATTAAACTACACAACAACTGAAAAGAAGTTTCTTGTCATTGTCTTTGCATTAGATAAATTCAGGTCATATTTACTTGGAACTAAAGTAGTGGTATTTTCTGAGCATGCAACACTCAGGTATTTGACGAAGAAGGATGATGCCAAACCATGACTGGTGAGATGGATACTCCTCTTATAAGAGTTCAATATGGATATTAAAGACAAAAAGGGATATGAAAACCAAGCGGTAGATCACCTCAACAGGCTTCCCAACACTACTGAAATAGGAATTCCTAAGCTAAACCCACTAAATGATCACATACCCAGGGAGTAACTCTACATCCTAGAGGATGGAGTGCCATGGTATGCTAACATAGTCAATTATCTGGCAACATATCAGGTACCTTATTCCCTTAACTCCCATCAAAAACATAAACTTAAGGCTAAATCAAGATTCTATATCTGGGAGGATCCCTTTATCTAGAAAATTTTCAATGACCAAGTCATAAAAAGATGTCTCCCAGGAAGTAAAGTAGAATCTGTTTTTCAATTTCGTCATACACTTGCTTGTGGAGGACATTTTGGACCTCAATGAACTGCTAGTAAAGTCTTAGAATCTGTAATCTATTGGCCTACCTTGTTTAATGATTCTCATGATTTCTGTAAGAAATGGGAAAAATGTAAATTTTCTGGAAACACTTCAAAAAGGAATGAAATGCCCCAAAAACCCATAATTTTTTGTGAGATATTTGATGTTTTGGGGAATTGATTTTATGGGACCATTCACCATGTCTTTTGGGAAATCATATATTCTAGTTGCTGTTGATTATGTCTCGAAATGGGTGGAAGACAAAGCCACCAAAACTGATGATGCCAAAGTGGTGTGTGATTTTGTCAGGGAAAACATTTTTTGTCGGTTTGGAGTACCAAGAGCCATCATCAGCGACCAAGGGACACATTTTTGCAACAGAATAATGAAGGCTATGCTAAGGAAGTATTAGGTTCATCACAAAACATCTACACCTTACCATCCCCAAACAAGTGGACAAGCTGAAGTATCAAACTGTGAGATTAATGGAATTTTGGAGAAAATAGTCAAGCCAAACTGAAAATATTGGATCTGAAGGCTTGAAGACACTTTATGGGCATACCAGACATCATAAAAGACTCCCATTGGTATGATCCCATATCAGTTGATTTATGGAAAAGGCTATCACTTACCGGCATAATTAGAGCACTAAGCATACTGGGATGTGCAAAAGTTGATTATGGATTTGGAGAGTGCTGGGAAGGATAGAAAACTATAGTTGCAGGAACTGGGAGAAATCAGAAGAGAATATTTTGAAAATTCAAGAATTTATAAAGAAAGAACTATGGTGGCACATAATAAACTGATTCAACCAAATACCTTTCAACCTGGAGACCAAGTTCTACACCACAATTATTGATTAATGTTAATTCCTAGTAAGCTTCATTCTAGGTGGGAGGATCCTTTTCTTGTTACTAATTTATATCCTTTTAGTGCCATTCAGTTTGAGAAACAAGGAGGAAACCCATTCACTATCAATGGTTAAAGGCTATAGAAGTTCTATTGAAGTTTACCTCAAGAACCGGTGGATGAGGTCAATCTTCTCCAACCCATCTACTGATTTATTCACATAAGGTAAGGTCAAGAAAACGAAATTAAACAAAGTTGATTCTAGGAGGCAACCCAAGTTTCACTATTTTCATAGGATTTAGTAGTCAGGTACCTCTTACATCACCCAATTGAGCTATAATGGAATGGTTCTTACACTGGTATGAATGGTTTTAATTTTTCAAGAACCATCATGGAAGGAAACCACAAGGCAGACCCAAGAACAAGAGGAAGAGGAACAAAAGATTTATGTTAAAAGAGAGTTCACTTTTCATGATTATCATTTAAACTCCCTTCATTTTTTTCATAAAAATCATGTTTTGAGCTCTAAAGTTGAAATTGCATGCCCACAGTTGAATTCATGTTTTAATCGACTTATCTAGGAGACATGAGTTTCTTAGGAACCCAGTGATGCTTTGATTTAGATTTCAATGTTTATATGATTCAATGATTAAAATACATAATTGAATTTGTAAATATCAAGCATAGATATTGAAATGATGACTCATGATTTGAAGGAATTAATTAATTCATGTAAATGAAATTTCCCTACCATCTTTCATGTTTTGAATTTCTGAAATTTATGTGAATTGATTTATTATTATTATTCATGCCATGAGTGATTGTCCAATGTTATATTTCTCATTCTTGAGAGTATTTCTTGACCAAGTACTTCCTATTTATTCTTGAGCATATTTCTTGAGTGATATTGGGACATGTAACCGACCAGAACATGTATTGAAACTTTTCAAAGCTATGACTGCGTAAAAACACATTTAAAATGATTGAGGAATCCTTTAAAAAGCTAAATTTCCTTAAAATATTACCTTTACATGAATCCTTCGTTTATCCCATAGATACCATGAATGACCTTTATAGAGATGAGCCATGTTTCAAGCCATTTTTATCCATTCCTACCCAACTCTTGGTATTTGCATGATATTTTAAAGTTGAAGTGTGGGTGTAAAGGGAATCATGGTGGACGAGATGATACACATTGTGAGAAAGAAGTGTGGGTGTGTTATTGTGGGAATTGTTAAAGGTTGTTAAATCATTCATTATACTCTATTGTTTGCCCCTCTTGAATTAAAAAAATGACAAAAATGACAAAAAAAAATAGAAAAATGGGTTTTGATTTGGGAGAACCAAAAATCACCTTTTTCTAGACCGACCATCTTATGATCATATGTGGTTAGATGATGGATGTGAGGTTTGATCTAATCATAACATTAAAAAAAATAAAAAATAAAAAAAATCAAGAGGGTGCACAAAAAATTCATTATGCACAATTTGATTATAACCTTTACTTTGAGTTTTGGGAAGTGGGTGTTTCTACTTTGAAGGGGAGAATTTCATTACACCATTAATTTTGATATCATGAATTGTACTTAAGAGATTAACCTCATCCTTGAGCCTTATATTTTAAATAATCAAATCCTACCAACCTTAAGCCTCAGAGTCATTTGAACCTTTATTGCAATTCCTCATGGTTTTATGTGTCTTTTGTGTTTACAAAGTGGATAAACTAGTTCACTTACAAGCCTATGGATAAGGAGAATGTTCTCATGATATGAGCATAACTCTACTAGAATTGTATCATGAGTAATGAGATAAAAGAATCAAAAGTGACGTAAATCATGACTTGGCATGTTTAATAATGACGAATCAAGGAGCTTGAATGAATGAAAGAATAAGTTCCATCAACTTTCAAAGGGGAAACGTAAAATATCTGAATTATTTGTTTCTTTGAAAAATGGGAAGTAAAATTGATATTTTATTAGATATTTTAAAGTTTGATTTTACATTGAAAATTGTTTGATTTTATTTCATTGGAATTTGAAAATTGGTAACATTGGTGTCCTTTGATTTCCATGTTGAGATTTTATTCTTGAGGACAATCATGGTTTAAGTGTGGGGGTATTTGAAAGAGCAAATTTACGTCCATATTTTTTATTAAATAATGAGTATTTTTTAATGTTTTTAAATTATAGAACTCATGTATTTCATTGTTTTATTAAAATAATGGGTAATTTGAATTTTAGAATGAATATAAGCAAAATTGTGAAAAGTGCATAATTCTGGAATTTTGGACAGATTTTTACCAAAAGGGTATTTTTGTCATTTTATAAAATATATAATTCCAAATTATGTGAATATAATTTTTTAGAATCCTAATTTTACTTCCATAATATTTGTCTTCTGGAACAGGAGCTGATTCAGCCATATAGTGGCTCAAAAAATTCATTGAAGTATGTATTTTTTCCGGGCGGACAGCGTTGACTCCACCACTGTAACAGAACCAAAACTCGGACTACACATATAAAAATGAGGTTCTTCCACCTGGGATAGCACGAGGACAGATATGGATGGATTTAAAACAAATTTGGGGGAGTTTTGAAGTCATTAATGCTGCTGTTGAATGTTATACTTTTGGAGGAACCTTCCTGGAAGATTCATCCAGAAAAATAAACTGCCAATGTAAAATTCATACCTCCTTAATCATGTGTCCAAATGCACTGAATTTTTTAGGGTGCACGACCAAAACATTTATGAAGAACATTTCATAAGGGTTCCAAGTGTGAATCGGCCATTTATGGGTCCAATAATGCGCAAACGTTCGGAAGACAGAAACCTACCTATAAATGGAGAGGAGCTCCTACCTCTCAATTTCATTCCTTCGCATCCCATTCCAGCCAGCGACAAGCATCCAAGAGGAGGAGAGCGTCCTCCTACATTTTCTTCATTTATAATTCCTTCCTCCATGTTTATATATTATTTGTGATCGATGACCCCACCTTTCATGGAGGGGTAGAACATTTTGTGATTGGGTGAAGGGAAGGGGGACCCCATTTTGTGATGTTTGAGTTTCTAAAGATTCATTCAAAGGAATTATTTTCTTTTATTTGAATAATTATCAATATAATTTATTTTTGAATTTAAATTAAATATGATTGTATTTCGATTTATTCTTAAATATTAAATTTCTTTGATTTAAATATTATTCTACCCTTGCTTGATTTATTCATTTTTACACCGATTGGTTAATCTATGAATAAAATCAACTAAGAGAGTGATTTGGTGATTGCTAAATCATGTGTAGAAATTAAGATAGAATAATCTAATTATTTAGGGAAATCAATACCAGATTTTCTATTGCCTATGTAATTAATATTAGTTTATTAATATTTCTACACTTTGAAAAATAATTAAATCAAAGGTGAAAAAAAGAAACAATTGTTATTAAATTCACTTAATTATTTTTTCCAAAACAAAAGGATTCATATTTTCTTAAAAACTATGAGGACATCACAAATGGGAAAACCCAACCTAAATCCAATCACTTCTCTCACATATTAATTTCATAAACCATTTTTAAGAAAGCCTCTTGCTTTCTTAAATCATTCAAACTTGTTATTTTTTAAGTGACTCCATGATTAAAACACTGCTCTTTGGAGAATAAAATTCTGGTTACCATTCATACTACACCCTTAGAGGGATTTAATTGTTTTTTCCACACCTCACGACAAGTGTGTGTCACACATCAATCATTTCACAACTACCAAATCATCCTTTACCATTTTCAAACCCACATAAAACTAATTTTAATGGAAAATGACCATGATTTAAAGAATTTTTTTTTAAGAAGAACAAATCATTACTTTAAGACCAAAAAACCATTGCCTTATAATCAAAAAATCCTTCCAAAAAAATTTAACACAAGCAATAAGGTTGTCAAGAAGATACACAGTTTTAAAACACAATAATTTCTAAATGTTCATAAAAACATCATCATTTGAGTTGAAGGTATCAAACATGCCATCACATTACTTAAACAATCAAATCACTTCTTTTAAAAAACAAGTGTTTCCAATCAGAACATTAGCTTAACATTACAAAAACATTACACAAAATATAAAAAAAAACAACTTTTTCATTTTCAATGTCAAATAATTTATTAAAAAATTATATAAACAGATGAAAAAATATAAACAAAATTTAATAAACAAACCAAATAATTTATAAACAATTTTATAATGAACCCAAAAATTTATTAAAAACATTTATAAACACACAAAACTAATTAAAAAAATTCAACAAATAGACTAATTTTTTTTAAACAATTCATTCAATTTGGAAACACTTTCACAACCTATTGAAGAGTATATCAAAGGTGCGTGTCATGCTTAAAACATCATCAAAACAACATTTGATATCCAATGAACACATTTTTCAAAATAACATGTAAATATGACTAGAGAAAGTTCTTCAAAGCTATTTTTATAAAAATCGAGTAACTTGAACACACTATAGAAAGTTAACTATGTGAAATGTGTAGGTGAGAACTAAGTAAAATATTTAATTAAAATCACTCATGTTTTTAGTGGACTTAATCAGAAAGGAAAACACGGATTCTCCTATCTCAAAAAAAGAGTGGAAGCATTGACGCTTCTGGGGGAGGAATAACGATGCCCTGTAGACCAAACACACACCCTAGACAATGAGAAAAAATAATGAATTACCAACTGCGGAATTAAAGTTAGTTCAAAATGAAGGGAAAAAAATTAAAAAGGAAGACACACCAAAGGGGAGGAAAATCCGTGCCGAGGAGGAGGCGTAGGCACTGTGATTCATGTTGGAAGATAGCTGGATAGCTGGGTTCGTGATTTCCGGAAGACCTCCAGAAAACAGGGTTTAGATTTGCCGGAAAGGGTCGCGTAAGGAGTTTGAGTTGCCGGTGGGAGGGAGGTCAGACTGGAAGGAGGAGGCAGCGGCCGGAGTGAAGACCACCAAAGAGGAGGGAGGCCACTAGGAGACGAGTCGGGTTTGCTGGAGTAAGGGAGCTAGCTGGCTGGTGTAAGGTGGAGCAGGAAGGGCGGAGGTGTCCTAGCCAGAGGTTGGATGTCAGTCGGGTTCCAAGGATGGAGGTTCGAAGAGTGTGAGGTGAGGGAGGAGGCAGAGGGCCTAGGAACAGAGGCCGGGGCGTGAGCAGGAGGTCAATAATCGAGGTCTTGGGAGTAGAGGGTGCTGGGTGTAGCAGAGGGGTCGAGATCAGAGGTCACGACCAAGGCAAGGAGGAGGGGAAGGGAGTGAGGGAGGAGGCCACTGCTGGGGTAGGAGGCAAGGGCTGGAGGTTGTGAGGGGGGGGGGGGGGGGTCGCAACGCAGAATGGGTAAGGGGTGGGGTAGCGGTTCACGCAGAGTAAAGGGAGGGGGGGATGCGGGTAGATTTGGTTTAGTTTTAGTTTTTTTCATAATAAAAAAATAAAAAAAAAATAATATCATTAATAATATTAAAATTATTAACAATAATCATAATAAAAATAAAAGTAACAAAATATTATTATTATTATTATCAAGCATTCTTTTTAAATGTTAAATGATTTATTTACCTTATTTTGAAAACCAGGTAACCGCGTGCTCGTCACACGACTTAATAAAACACGTGCAAGTTTCACGCCTCATCCCAAACCACTTGGGCACTAGGGTAAGCACTTAAGGCGACTGTATGGTTACCACTAACAATGAGGTGCCCGTGCACCGGTATAAAACCCACCAAAATCATTAAAGGTCAAAAATTTAATCCGGGACCCAACCTAAACCTCAGTGTGAGAACCCGATGGAAAGAAATAATAAAATAAAAATAAATTAATAAGTCAGGGTGTGATAGATTTAATTTATTATTTTTATTTTTTATTAATAAATTTTAAAGATATCATCTTCTCCCTCATTTATTCCCACTAGGTAAACCTTGATTGGTTAATAATTAATAAAGAATGAATCTGATGAACCCATGTGAAAGATCCAAGATTTCTGTCTTGACAACACAATATTACACATTGTTTACTCCATTATCACAAGTCATGTATCCATGTTCATTACACTAAGACACACATGTGGACTCTATGTCATCATGTAATGACTATATGATACATCCACTAAAATAACAACACATACAAAATAATAAGTGTTTCAAACATTTTTTCTAGAAAACACATGGTGTAGATTACATAAACATCATATTGTCAAAAAATTTTGGTAGTAGGAAAGATCAATTTTGGAAGAATCCTATAATGAATACAATTTGCGTATTTAGTTCATGAGACATATAGTTTTTTATCACTGTAACTATGAGAAAACATTCCATTTATCCTTTATACACTCGATGTGACTCATGATAGTCTGCAAGAATTAGAAGTTGCATCCATGGTCATGTACTATAGAAATCTAGAGAATTGTCATACATGTTGTGTGGTCAGCCTTCACAAACTGTATACATTATCTATTTTTGTAAAAATATCAAAATTAATTAATTATCCCACAAAAAACATCGAAATGAGGCCCTTCAACAATTTAATGGGAAGTA
The DNA here is from genome assembly GCA_963277665.1 of Viscum album. Taxonomy (NCBI): domain Eukaryota; kingdom Viridiplantae; phylum Streptophyta; class Magnoliopsida; order Santalales; family Viscaceae; genus Viscum; species Viscum album. The sequence continues at coordinate 873,987,599 of OY728153.1, read as the reverse complement.
TATATCTATCATTGGGTTTCATATCATATAAAATATTTCATCACTTTCACATAATATTTGAATCTATATGTCATGCATAGTCATTACCTACCATGGACTCAGAGTCAATTGAATCATAAAGGAAACATATTCTTCATGTAATCATTTTTCATTAATATTGAAGAACAAAACATGATATTATGAAACATTCCATGTACACAACATGTCCTATGAGTAAATTATATACAATATGGACTATATCATGCAATTCAGATTTTGTACATGTTGAGTTCCTTCTAAATACAATGTTGTGTACTTATTTTAAATAATTTAAAATAAAATTAAACAATACATTCAATTTGAATTAAAATTATATGGGAATGTGTAGGATGAGTATATTAAATTAGATAATGTAAAATAATTTATTAATAAGAGAATTATTTCAATAAATTCATGCATCTTTTATATTTTCAAAGAATGATTTAAAATGAATATTACGTAGTTATTTTAAATTCATAGTCAATGCATGTGTATAACTAGTCACGATCTTAAAAAACACAGAAATATAATTTTTGTTCTCATTCAATTTAATTTCCTTTTATTAGTTTTCAATTATATTTTATTAAATTATATATAATTTCCTATGTTTCAACCCTATATCCTTTATTATATAGGACATGTGTTTTTAATTTTGTTTTATGTAATCCCACCTAACCAACAAATTGGTTACCTTCATATGCAAGTGAGTTATAAAAAATACATACTAAGATGATTATTTGAAGGAATATGGGATCAATTCGAGGTGGAGCCTAGGTAGAGGTGGTACAAGATGGTACTGGGGAGAAACCAACTCAAGTGATACCTAGGTGGGCACACTGGATGATGCAACTCATTATAAGACTGATACAAGTATTATTCCTTTATGATCAAATGCATATTTATTATATGCTAAATATATAAACTATTAGATAAGATCATTATTACATGATTTGTACATTTAATTTTTTTTTTAACTTATACATGGTTTATGTTATGGATTTAAGAAATTATCACACACACACATAGACACACACACACACACAGATATATATATATATATATATATATATATATATTCATGAAAATGTGAAATAAAAATAAATAAATTATGAGGAAAAGTTTTATTAGAACATGGTTAATCACTTCCAAAAATATGATTCATATTAACATTAAAAATAGAAGGACAAACCAATAAAATTTAAAAATAAGAAATAAAATTACTAAATTAAATATTATGACAGATTATACCTTACATACATGATAATGAATGAAATAATAGAATTTGTGTTGGTCCATCCAAAGCTGGGACACTCACTTTTATTAGGGTATTCTTATAAATAATTTTGGTTGACTTAACCATATAGAATTGAAGATATGTAAGACTCCCTAGACATGATGATAATAGATATAAAGTATTTAGGAAACAAGAGATATGGATTCAGTTTCAGGGATTCCACTTAATGGATCAAGGATATGGAATCCTTTATTTGTTAAAGATCTACCTAACTATATACTTTCTATTAATTGATGATTGTCTTGAATAGGTTATAATAAGAAGAAAATAGATCCCTGACACGAGAATTGTGACAATACATGTAATCTAATAATCTGATCAATATTATGATTTTTATATATTCATTTTAAACATTTATATTCATTATTTATTTATAAATAAATTTATAATATTTTTTAGTTGAATGTGTATCCTTTATATTTTACTATATTATATTTCCACGATTCACATGGATTTATTTAAAACAAAAATTTCATGATTTTATTAAAAAAACTTTAAAAAAATTACATCATTTTTATGTCAATATATCAAATATGTCTTCAGATCAGTTATTGATTTTTTAATAAAAAATAATGATATCTAATTGAATAGTAAAAAATGACGTTTTTTGTAAAATTGTATTTTATTTTAATTAAAAAATGTAATTTAAAATCAAATTTCTATATAATATTTGGTATTAAGGTTACATATGATATGTTTTATTAAATAAAATCAAAATATTTCCATAATAAATAACATTATATTTGATTATGGTATATGATAATATTTAGGCTTAAAACCCAATATTCTAAAAACTATTTTTCATTTTGTTTGGACTTATTACATTAATAGTAATTAATTTCTATTTAAATATTGAGTTTTAAAAATGGATTATATTATTAGAATTACCATGTCAAAATATAATAATGATTTCAATTAATTTTTTTTGAAAAGTAACCATGATAAAAATGTGTTACCATAATAGAAAGTAAATCCAGTTAATTATGCTTAAAAAATTGATAAGGAAAAAAATCATATATTAAAAAATATATCCAGTTATTAGATGATTTTATTTTGAAAAATATATCCATATATTCAAATGTTTATTGTTTTTCATCCACTATTCCATGATACAGAAATTTTAAAATATAAATTTATGGAAAATGTACAATTTTCCCACTCCCCTCACTTATAATAGGGAACATACTCTTGACACATCCACAAAATATTTGAGAAATATAGATACGAAAAAACATTCCCAAATATCTATCCAATATCCCTACCTACAACCTAGAAGTCCTTTTCTAATCAAATGATATGTCTTGTAATGATTAATGTGTATAAAAAAAGGATATTCAAGGAGAAGTTATTAGCCCCAAATGACGTCTTTCAAGTATAGTTCTTTTTCTACCTCCTTAAACTTTTCATCTATCAAATTGAAATAATAACATTAAAATATTCCATATACTGAACTATTATTATTATTATTATCGAAAATATTTTTTACATCTCCTTTCACATCCTAGGAGAAATGAAAACATCACTTATGCATACATGTGGAATACCGACTCCACGAAGTGATGTTTTTTCATCCCCATAGTAAATATATTGTTTATGATTATTTATGTTATTTGTGAAATATTATGAATCTTGAATAATATGAAATTATATAGGTTATTTCACTTTCCATTAATTGAAAATTGAAAACACCACTCATGCGAACCGGTGAAATACAACCTCTAAAAAGGGATGTGAGTCATTTTTTATTTTAAATGTATAAGGATGGATATAAGGATATAAATAATGAATAAATATGAAATTTATAACATAAATATGATTATTTATGTTTAAAATAGTTCAAAATTTATTTCTTTTACATACGTTATAAAAATGGCAATGTCCATTTTACGTAGGTACATTGTATGGTCTCTATGAAACCACATGGTTCATTTTTCATAGACAAAATATGTAGTTGATTTTAAAATTTAAAATTATAAATTAACGTGTTAAATATATATTTTATAAATATATGTGTTTTGTAACCATTATACATTTCTACTTGGAAAACACACTGATGCAGTTTTGAGATTATAAACCGAATGAATTCAAAATGTACAAAAAGAAATTATCAATTTAAACAAATTCATAAAACGAATTAATAAATGAAATAATGGGAATAATTTTCATTTAATTAATATGAATAATATTATTAATCAAGTATAAAAAATATATTATTATTATTCTAGAGTTAGAGAATGTCAGAAGCTAGATAATACCTAAGGTATGTGTTTTTTTCTCAAAGTGTTCCTTTCAAACCCATTCTCCTCCAAATATATGATCATCAAATTGCTCAAGAATGTTTAAATTTATGATTTATGGATTATTAAAATTTATTTTCTATAACTTTTATATTTTTTTAATGGTTTAAAAAGGTATATTTGAAATGTTTACTATATCAGTAATTTTGATGTTTTCTACCAAACTACAAATGAATGTTTTTAATGAGTAAAACATGAAATATTTCCCCACTATCGTAGTAATTATTTATTATAAATATTACATTAAAAGTTTAAATAGTTATTTTTAAATAAAATTATTCTCTAATTTTTTAATTTTTTTCTATGTACAAAATATTTTCCCCATCTTTATGGGAGAACTGAATGGTTTCTTGCACATGGGCTTGAATTCCAATTCAAATTGAATTTTGTTTTAATGTAAATGGTATATCATTTTTATTTATTATAAGGTTAATGAATATTTTATATAAATTATATGTGATCCTAATGTTTCTCTGATGAAGGATGATCCTGATATAACTCTCCAATGCATTGGATAAATTGAATGAATTTACGAGTGATATGTTACTCCAAATAAATATTGGCATTATCAAGGTGGGTTATTCCATTATAAGGGTTCGTATAACATTTAATATAATGATAATATACCAAGGAAAATACATGATATTTTCATAATTTTTTATAAAGAAATTTTTCATTACAAAATATACAATGATGATAATTTTGTATGGAATGATTACGAATTATTTTATTATTTTTTGAAGGACATTATTTCAAGGAATGGTATTAATGATATTGAAAAATCCCCTAGAAACCCATAATATTATGATATTTAATTTATTAATTTATATGTAATTTTTTATAAAATTAATTAAGAATAAAATTTGTATTCGTTGAAATTTAATGAAAAATTTGTGGTCAAATGTTTATTTTGAGAAAGGAAAGCCATTTTATCGATTTTCAGGTTAACAAATGGAATAAAGGTATGTTTCTATTTTATATTACTTAATAATCATTTATTTCTCATGATTCTTTTTATGGTTATTTGTAAATGGGATTAATGATGACTAATAAAGTTAACAAATTCATAGATATGGATATGTTTTTTACATTGAAAGAAGAAATAATATATTTACAAGGATATTGTTTTGATGAAAAAGTGGATATTGTGTACAAATATAAACCTTTTATATATGTGTTTAACTAACTCTTGAAATCATTAAACTAAAAATACACAAGAAATGTATTAAAATTCAAACCTTACTATAAAGTATGTAATTTGTTTTGTTTTTATGCCATGAGGTGGTATATTTATTTTCAAAATGAATGTTTAGATACATTTATAGGTAAAGATAATATCATAATACACAATAATTATACTATAATTTATGGTTACATTATTATGAGATAAATTTTAATTATTTACATCTTTCTTCTTCAAATCCATGATTCGAATGAATGTTTTTCTATAGAGGAAACATAACAGTTGGGGATGTCATGACCCGTCCTCGGGGCCCATGATGTGACTACCCCAAGCCCGCCTTCCATAGGCCAGTGGATGGCGACTAGCACAAAAGGCGAAAATCCTGACAAAATGGGGAATGCATTTCCTTTGTAAAGAAAACAAACACAACAGAGTAAGCCAGCAGAAGTAAACACTAAGTAAACTGAGTACAAGTAAGTGCGGAAAAGTAAGCGGGCCAGAATACAAACCCAAACTGAAAGTAAAGTACAACTGGAAAGGAAGTACAACAACTAAGTAAAGCAGCAACGCCGAGCTATCCACTGGAAATCCCACCTAAAAGGTGGGTACAGATAGCCTCCTTAGTTCCTCGGGTCCTACCGTCCGTCCTGTGTATGTTCCGCTCAGTGGTCCACCTCCAGGTACCGACTCGTCGTGATATCCACCTCCGGGCACCGACTCGTCGTGAGTTCCACCTCCGGGAACTGCCCAGCTCTACAAGCCGCAACCTCGTTTGGTGATGTCCATCATCTGCAACCAGCACAAGGTATTACAGGCGAACCCCGTGCTGAGGTGAGTATACGATACTCAGTAGGGACCCTGAGACCCCCGAAGTTCTCCCAGAATCCACAAAGGATAATCCACAAAGGAAAGATACAATCACGAAGTAAAAAACAACACTACTTAGGTATATTCCCATACATATACCTAAGTCATCAATTCCAGTTCAACTCCAACATCCGGGCCCAAGTTCTATCACGTCCACACAGGATAGTGAAACCCAATCCACATAGGAAGGCACATCACAATCCAGACAGGAAAGTAAGTCAATCTTATCGAAGATAATGATTGAAATTCAAGACTCAGCTCACACAGGTATACTCTTTCGTTAGGTGATATAGATGATCATATGTATCCACTGATTCATCTAGCTGGTACCCACGTAGGATACAAGTACTATAGTCGTCGCCGCCAAACCCACAGAAGATTCTAGTACGATTGTCATCGTCGTCGAACCCATGGAGGATTCCAGTACGATAGTCTTCACCATCAAACTCACATAGTATTTCAGTATGGTTGTCATCACTACCGAACCCACGGAGGATTTCAGTGCAGTTGTAGTCGTCGAACCCATGAAGGATTACAACACGAAAGTCTTCACCGTCAAACCCACATAGGATTTCAGTACAATAGTCTTCATCATCAAACCCACGGAGGATTCCAGTACGAAAGTCTTCATCGTCGAACCCAAATAGGATTTCATTACGACAGTCTTCATTGTCGAACCCACGGAGGATTCCAGTACAAAAGTCTTCATTGTCGAACCCACAGAGGATTCCAGTACAAAAGTCTTCATCGTTGCAGCCAGCTCTAGGGTTCCCGCAAACAGCACGCTCAATTCCGGGAGGGTCCGCTCCTCGAGCCAAGAGGGTCGATACATCAACTGACACGTAGTCCAGAGTTGATGTATCCCAAAGTTCCGCCTCGTCGATAGGAACTCAACGTGATAGACGGCGCATCAATCGGACGCCTAGTCTAAGAGTTAATGGCATTTTCGTCCGAGGGACCCTGTTGGTTTTTAAGTCAAAACCAACCCGAACGTACTCCAACTGCATCCAAACCTCGAGTGGATTAATCCAAAAGGTTCTTCTCACTAAGAGGAATCCAACAAAGTCGACAGCACGTCAATCAGACGTTCGGAGCTCAAGTTATAAGCGTTTTCGCTCTGAGGGCCCAGTTGGTTTCGTGTTCGAACCAACCCTTCCATACCCCATGTTCTCCGAATCCCTGAGTGTAATATACTGTAACGACCGTTTCGATCCAAGGATTCCAACACAACTGACGGTGCGTCGATCAGAGGTCTGAAGCCCCAGATATGGGCAAAAGACTGAAAATAGTCTGAAATGGGGGGTCTGGGCCCGACCCGGCCTGACCCAACCCCCCTGGGTCTGCCCGAACCGGGTTGACCCAACTCAGGTCTGGGTCTGGCTCATCAGGACGCGGCCCGGCCCAACCGGCGCAGCCTGGCCCGGCGTGGGTGGCACGGTTCGGCCCGCTGCGGCCGGTCCGGCGCAGCGGGTGCCATGCGCTGAGCGGATGCAGGGGGGGGGGGGGGGGGGGTGGGGTGGGGGGGTTGGTGCTATGCCCCCCATGCTGACGGATGCGGCGCTGGTCGATGCGTCTCCCCCAGATCCCGTGTGTCCACGAGATCGGGTCATCCCGCCGCCGCCGCGGCGGCTCCTGCCGGCGGCGCGCCGATAGCGCCTTCCGCGGACCACCGAACGCGCTCTGGTGGTCCGTTTTTCCGGCCGTCTATGCCCGTGGCTCTCCCGGGACACGTAGATTACTGCGAAGGGTTCAAAACGCCTTTGCGTCCCGCTTCGTTATCGCCCGTCGATCCAAACACCAATAAACAAACTGCGGAGGGTTGTCGGGCCGTGTTTGTTCGGCCCGCACCCTCCACGTTAGGTGTTTTTCAAAGGAAATCACTAAAAGACATGCTCTATATGAGGGCATAAAAGTTATTCAAGGTAAAATTATTCAATCACCCTGAAATTTAAATTACTCATGCACGAGGGGATAATTCACACATAAACTTTATTCGAAAACCCCCTACCTCGATGAAGTCGTCGAACAAGGTTTGTCGCGGGAAAGGGACGTTGTGGAAGACGACATCACGGAAGGAGGATCATCGGCGTCGCGGTACACAACATCGCGTTGTCGATCTCTGAGGAATCAGCTTTATTCATCGTCCTTCATCGGAGGTCGGTGTTCTTCGTCGGTGACGGTGTGTTCTTCGCGTTCTTCAAGGAGGAAGAAGTTATTCCTCAAGAGCGCAAGAGTCCTACCTTCCTTTCGTACAACTAATCAACCCCTAATAAAATAAGTCTTGTCTTATTTTATTAATACACACACAAGCCATTAATTTGAAAATCAAATAGATCTCATTTAATTAATTGAATTAATTGAGGAGCGTTTAATATTCGAATTAATTTTGAGGGTTGACTTGCCATTAATTCGGGGTGTGGGTGAGTTACATATTAAAAGCATGAGAGGGAGGTTAAAAAGGGATTGAAGGGGTGGGGATCGTGTGGGCCCCACTTCAATAATATCCTACCTAGTGGAGCTAGGATATTAGTGGGTCCCACTACAACCACCAAGTATAAGTTTAAACTTCCCAGAATAGAAATAAAATTGTAGCACAATATTTTATTTCATTCTTTAGTTAACCCATTATATAAAAACCTCACCCGAGCAACGCAACTCCGAAAAAGGTGTTAATAAGCAGTTTCCGGCGTTGCGGTTTCATCGGTGTCCTCAGATTTCTATTTCGAGCACCGATTCAAAAGTTAGGAAAACCTGCTCGTTCGTTCACTGAACGTACCCGAGCTAAACTTCAGAAATTGATTCTGGGCACACCGGGCCTTGGAATTAGATGCCATCAGAAACTACGTTCTTGTAAAATCCCAAAGAAAATTAAGAGAAAAAAAATTTCCCGTGAATTTTACAGGTCTTTACATTACTCCCACCTCAGGGCTTTACGTCCCCATAAAGATACATCATAAACTTGGGGAACAAATGTGGGTACTGAGCATGCATCTGAGCCTCCCGCTCCCATGTCCTCTCCTAGAGGTTCCTGTGCTTCCATCTGATGTGCACTAGAGGAATCGACTGCCCACGCAGGACCTGCTCCTATCGATCCTCAATCTCCACAGGGACCCCCACAAAATTCGCCCCATCGTCAAGGTCTAGATCCCCATGGTCGATGATATGTGTCTGGTCGTGCACGTATCTCCTCACCTGAGATACGTGGAAGACGTCGTGCACACGATGCAACTGACATGGTAGAGCCAGGCGATAAGCCACCTCGCCTATCCTGCCAAGTACCTAAAAAGGTCCGATGAAGCACGGAGACAACTTGCCACCCTGGACAAAACTCCGTAATCCACGTCGAGATGAGACCCGCAAGAAAACGTGGTCTCTATCCTCGAACTCTAGTGGCCTCTGCCTCCTGTCAGCATAAGACTTTTGTCGGCTCTGAGTTGTCCTCTTCCGCTCTTGGATGACCTAGACCTTCTCTAGTCCTACAAGAGTAGCTAGGATTTCTTCTTTGACAATAAGAGAAATCTGGTCTCATCTCCTGGATGAACCACATTATCTGCCTAATACAGTCAATCCTGACATGGATGATACTAATCCATACCAATGATGATGTCGTAAGGCGTCGACGCTACTACCAAGAGATCCAACCGTTATTCTCGCCTCCAAGGGTTGAGTCACACTGTCGGCATTAGTGTGTGGTCTCTGGGTCTCCCCCAGTAGGTATCTCAAGAGTGAGGTTCAAGTCAATAGTTTTTAACCGGAACCTCTCAGTAACCACACAAAGAGAGGACAGAAAAGTAAATGCCACTAAAAAAGTGTCTTTTATTACTGCAGCTCAAAGTATAAAGACACAAAGCATCCACAAACAAACATCAACAAATCTAGAAGCAACCTGAAAAAACGTTTCCATGAATAGAGCTAGTCCCGCTCCTATCCATCTTCTCTCGGAGCTCCATGATCATAGGCCTCAACTACCTGAAGCTGAGCTCTTCCCTGTCCACCCATTCCCTACAGTCGGGGTGTTCTCCCAGGTGGTGATGGTGGTAGGGCCTCAAAGCATCGTCCACCACCCGCTGCTCGGCCAGCTCCTCTTCCTCACCTGCCTACTCCCTACGGACCTCCATGATCGAACCTCTGACTGGGAGGTCCCTCTACTACCTGCTGCTCATCTGCAGGACAAGTCGGGCAGTCTCGAGCCATGTGACCCTGCCCGCCGCATGCGTAGCATTGCCTGCTCCTCGTGTAGCTGACTCTCCTTCGTGTGCCCCGCACAACTGAATCTTCACCCTGAGGTGGCCCATCTGATGGTCTGGCCCGTTTAGACCTCTGTGTGACCTGCCTATTGCCAGCTGCATAAGACTCTGCTACGGGTCATCCTGCGGAGGGTCCTGCAGCTGGTGCTTGCTAGGCGAGAAAACTCTACACTAGAAGGGCTCTCTCCAACACCTCTACTTGCATTGGAATGTTGAGGGAGGTCATTGAAGCCCTAATCTCAGGCCTCAGTCCCTGCTCGAAGGTCTGGGCCCGAAAGAACGGGTCTCGTACCATATCTGTGGTGTAACGCGAGAGATCAGTAAACCTCGCCGAGTATTGTGCCACGATCATACTACCCTGCAGCAGCTATAGTAGATCCTAGATGCGCACCTCACAGAGGGTGGCTGGGACGAACTATGAGCGAAAGAGCCTCTCGAAGTCCATCAAGGCGAGAGATGCCTCGTCGTTCACCTGGAGAATCAATCTCTACCATCTGCCTACTGCCGCGTGCAAGAGGCTCACTGCGAGGATCAGCTTGAGGTTAGCTGGTGTCCCCAGTAACCTGAAAACTCACACAACCGCCTCCAGCCAATCCTCGGCTGCCTGAGGGTCCATCTCCCCATGGAACCTGGGATGTCTTTGATGCTGAAACTCGTGTAGTGCACTAACGTGACTTTCACTCTCAGCGGTTGGGGCTGGTGGCATCGGTGGCTCGACGGGTAGTGGTACCGCCGGTGCCTCCGCTTAAAAAGGTCCCTGCACCGAGGCCTCGTCGCTCGGTGGGATCTCGTCTCGCACAAAGCTCAGAACCATAGCTGGCTGCCGTCGTGGTGCCATCCTAAAAAGCAACAGGTGCACCACGGTCAAACAATATACCTTCTGAGCTGACACAAAGTAATCACAAAGAAAACTTTTGGAACACACATGCAATCAATTTTTTCATGCATTGAGTCAGAAATCAGAAGTCAGGGTCCTAGTGTACAGATATGTTGGCCTCCACACCAACACTGGACTCCCTAGACTGATAACCACAATCAATACCCTTAACACTATTGCTTCACATAGAATAAAGATCATAGTATTGAGTTCTGCGGTAGAACCAAACTCCTCTGATACCAATTTGTCACGACCTGTCCTCGGGGCCCGTGTTGTAACTACCCCAAGCCGGCCTTCCATAGGCTAGGGGCTAGCAACTAGCACCAAAGGCCAAAACCCTGACAAAAAGGGGAAGGCATTTCCTTTTTAAAGTAAACAAACACCACAAAGTAAGCCAGTAGAAGTAAACACTAAGTAAACTGAGTACAAGTAAGTGCGGAAAAGTAAGCGGGCCAGAATACAAACCCAAACTGAAAGTAAAGTACAACTGGAAAGGAAGTACAAAAACTAAGTAAAGAAGCAACGTCAAGCTGTCCACTGGAAATCCCACCTGAAAGGTGGGTACAGATAGCCTCCTCATCTCCTCGGGTCCTATCGTCTGCCCCGTGTACGTTCCACTCAGTGGCCCACCTCCAAGTACCGACTCATCGTGATATCCACCTCCGGGCACTGACTCATCGTGAGTTCCACCTCCAGGAACTGCCCAGCTCTACAAGCCGCAACCTCGTTCAGTGATGTCCGTCATCTGCAACCAACACAACGTAGTGCGGGTGAATCCCATGAAGGTGTGAGTATACGATACTCAGTAGGGTCCCCGAGACACCTGAAGGTCTCCCAGAATCCACAAAGGATAATCCAAAAAGGAAAGATACAATCACAATGTATCAACCATCACTACTTAGGTATATTCCCATACATATACCTAAGTAATCAATTCCAGTTTGGCTCCAATATCTGAGCCCATGTTCGATCACGTCCACATAGGATAGTGCAACCAAATCCACACAGGAAGGCACATCACAATCCACATAGGAAAGAAAGTCAATCATATCGAAGATAATGATTTAAAGTCAAGACTAATCTCACACAGGTATACTTCTTCGTTAGGTGATAGAGATTATCAGATGTAGCCACTGACTCATCTAACTAGTACCCACGTAGGATACAGGTACTATAGTCGTCGCCGTCGAACCCACGAAAGATTCTAGTATGGTTGTCGTTGTCGTCGAACCCACAAATGATTCCAATACGATAGTTGTCACTGTCGAACCCACAGAGTATTCTAGTATGGTTTTCGTCACTGCCAAACCCATGGAGTATTTCAGTGTAGTCGTAGTCATCGAACCCATGAAGGATTCCAGCACGAAAGTCTTCACCGTCGAAGCCACATAGGATTTCAGTACGGTAGTCTTCATCATCGAACCCATGGAGGATTCCAGTACGAAAGTCTTCATCGTCGAACCCACATAGGATTTCAACACGGTAGTCTTCATCGTCGAACCCACGGAGGATTCCAACACAAAATTCCTCATCGTCGAACCCATGGAGTATTCAAGTACGAAAGTCTTCATCGTCGCAACCAGCTCTAGGGTTCCCGCACACAACATGCTTGATTCCGGGAGGGTCCGCTCCATGAGCCAACATGTTCGATACATCAACTGACACGTAGTCCAGAGTTGATGTATCCCAAAGTTCTGCCTCGTCGATAGGAACTCAACGTGACAGATGACACATCAATCAGACGTCCGGTCTGAGAGTTAATGACTTTTTAGTCTCAAAGGCCCAGTTGGGTTTTAAGTCAAAACCAACCCAAACATACTCCAACTGCGTCCAAACCTTGATATGAGTAAGATAAAAGGTCCTTCTCACTAATAGTAATCCAACAAAGTCAACGTCACGTCAATCGGACGTCCGGAGCTCAAGTAATAAGCGTTTTCGCTCCGAGGGCCCGATTGGTTTCGTGTTTGAACCAACCCGGCCGTACCCCAAGTTCTCCAAAACCTTGAATGTAATATACCAAAATGAACGTCTGGATCCAAGGATCTCAATGCAACTAACGGTGTGTCGATCGGAGGTCTGAAGCCCATGATATGGGCAAAAGACTGAAAACAGTCCGAAATGGGGGGTCTGGGCCCGGCCCGGCCCGACCCCTCAAGACGCGGCCCGGCCCGCCTGGCGTGGCCCGACCCAACCTCGGCGGCTTGACCCAGCCGGCGCGGCCCGACCCGGAGCGGGCGGCCCGGCCCGGTGCGGTCGGTCCGGCTCAGCGGGTGCCGTACGCTGAGAGGACGCAGGGGGGGCTGTGCTGCCCCCCCTTGCTGACGGACACGGCGCTGGTCGCCACGTCTCCCCCGGATCCCACGCGGCCGCGGGATTCGGTCATCCCGCCGCCGCACCGGTGTGGCGCGCTGGCAGCGCCTTCCGCGGACCACCAAACGCGATCCGGTGGTCCGTTTTGCGCACCGTCTGCGCCTGCGGCTCTCCCGGGACCCGTAGATCACTGTGAAGGTTCAACACACCTTTGCGACCCGCTTTGTCATCGCTCGTCGATCCGCACACCAATAAACAAACAGCGGAGGGTTGTCAGGTCGTGTTTGTTCGGCCCACACCCTCCGCGTTAGGTGTTTTTCAAAGGCAATCTTTAAAAGACATGCTCTATACGAGGGCATAAAATTTATTTAAGGTAAAATTATTCAATAACCCTGAAATTTAAATTACTCATGCACGAGGGGATAATTCTAACATATACATTATTCGAAAACCCCCTACCTCGATGAAGTCGTCGAACGAGGTTTGTCGCAGGAAAGGGACATTGTGGAAGACAACGTCGTGGAAGGAGGATCGTCGGCGTCGCGGTATACGTCGTTGCATCGTCGATCTCTGAGGAATCAGTGTTATTCATCATCCTTCGTCAGAGGTCGGCATTCTTCGTTGGTGACATTGTGTTCATCGTGTTCTTCAAGGAGGAAGAAGTTATTCCTCAAGAGCGCAAGAGTCCTCCCTTCCTTTCGCACAACGAATCATCCCCTAATAAAATAAGTCTTGTCTTATTTTATTAATACAGAAGCAAGCCATTAATTTGAAAATCAAATAGATCTTATTCCATTAATTGAATTAATTGAGGAGCGTTTAATATTCGAATTAATTTTGAGGGTTGACTTGACATTAATTCGGGGTGCGGGTGGGTTACATATTAAAATCAAGAGAGGGAGGTTAAAAAGGGATTGAAGGGGTGGGGCTCATGTGGGACCCACTTCACTAATATCCTACCTATTGGAGTTAGGATATTAGTGGTTCCCACTCCAACCACCAAGCATAGGTTTAAACTACCCAGAATAGAATTAAAATTGTAGCACAATATTTTATTTCATTCTTTAGTTAACCCATTATTTAATAACCTCACCCGAGCAACGCAACTCCACAAATGGTGTTCATAAGCAATTAACGGTGTTGCGGTTTCATCGGTGTTCTCAGATTTCGATTCTGAGCATCGGTTCAAAAGTTAGGAAAACTCGCTCGTTCGTTCACTGAACGTACCCGTGCTAATATTCAGAAATTGATTCCGGGCACACCAGGCCTCAGAATCAGGTGCCGTCAGAAACTGCGTTCTTGTAAAATCCCAAATAAAATTAGGAAAAAAAAAATTTCCCTTGAATTTTACGGGTCTTTACAGAGGTATAAAGAAATCAAAGGGATAATTGCTTTCAAAATCAACAAACTATAATGGTTGTAATGTTGTGTTTTGTGTCAATGTTGACTTATATGATACATGATATTAATGGTGGAACCCTTGAGAGAGAGTTTTGAAATTATATGTAGCGGAAAATGACTACAATGGAACATTTAATGAATGAAAACCAATCTTAATTGGGTGGATCTTCAAACCCAATTAAAGTTAATGTACCAATACATAAACTAGAGAATATATTCTATGTTATAAAATCCTAAAACATATGATGGTAATAATTATATTTTTTTCATTCGAAATCATATTAATGGTGTTCATTAATTAATAATAATAATGAAAAATAAGATAATGTTTCTATTTAATGGATAAATTTGGATGTTATCTTCCATAAAAATTATTTCTATAAAGTTATTTTTAAATATAATGGAATTGTAGTTCCTATATTTGATGAAAAAGGTGGAATCCATCCACATATGACGATAATTATACATGGTTGACCTGGTATGAAACATATTTTATTCTGGATCATGATATTTAAATTGATCAACATTAATCATAATTGAATCTAATCATATGGAAAACACTAGTTAGTCATGATTTTGGATATTAGGTGAAAATTTTGAGGCATTTTTAGAACTTTATAATGAAGTTTATATAATTTTACAACAATAAGGATATGATGAAATCTAGGAGGATGTCATTTTGAAATGATTAAACAATGAATTATGAAGGTAAGAAAAATCAATTACCCTATTTTGATAACTGTGGGAATATTAATTTGGGGGAATATAATATGATATATGGGATGTGTTACCTATATGGAATGTATGGGAACTTTCCTTATGACTGAAAATAAAAGGTCATGGAAATAGTTAGACCGATAATGAATGGCTGTAATCTTAAATTTATTTATTGAAATGAGTTGTAAAATTATGTTAATATATGTATACATCTTGTTAATCAAGGTGGGAATAAACAATATTGAAAATATAAATGAGTAGAAAACTCTTTTAATACTACCATGTCTTATACAAGACCTTAAAAAAAAGTGGTTACAAGTATTTTTCATTTTAATCAGACTATGAAAATATTTTCTTTAATTTTGGCTTCATGTATTATTTATTTATAGTAATAAAGTAAAATTAAAATAACATCTAGATAAAGGAAGGAAATAATTTTGGTAAAAACTAACGTGGTATTAATTACAAATAAATAATTTATATAAATCTTATTATTATTATATGCTTATTGGATTTTCCTAAAAAAAAATCTTTACAATTATTGACTTTGATATTATTATGGGTATTGATCATCCTTTATTTTATAAATATCATTTAGATTTAAGTGCTATGGAATTCATATCCAATATTCAAAATAATATTTAAATTCTATATAATAATGTGTTTATACTACTTATATAATTTCAATAATCTGAGTAACTGATAAATTATGGTAGTGAAGTTTTTCTTATATATAATGTTGAAAAAATAAAATTTTCAAATTAGCGATGTGTAAGTAGTAAATGAATATCTGGTCGTTTTTTAACAATGAATTTCTTCATGTTGTTCCTTATTGGGTGGTGGATTTTACTTTCGTATTACTTCTTAATTCTCATCTGATTTCAAAAACTCTTTATCAAATAGATTCAATTTAGTATTTATAATTTAAAAAATAAATTATATGAGTTAATTGATAATGGTATCATCCACCCTATAACTTCAATGTGGTGTGATACTTTTTTGTTTTAAAAAAGTATGGTTCTATAAGGTTTTTCATTTATAATAGTGCATTTAGTAACATCATTGTAAATAATAAGTAACCAGTTCCTCGTATAGATGTATTGTTTGATTATATCTATAGCACACAATAGTTTTTTAATATTTAAATATAGTCTAGGTATCACCCACTGAAGGTAGAGTGTGAAGAAATTATGAGGATGGAGTTCCATAGTGAGTGTAGACATTACTTGTTTTTGGTTATGACATTAAAGTTAACAAATAAACCCAAAATATTTGTAGATTTAATGAGAAAAGTGATCAATTATATGTTATATACTAGGTATAAGAAGTTAGAGATACCATCATAAATATTTTATACTGATTTGTGATGAATAAATTTTTTTATTTTACCATGATCTAGTTCACTCTTCAATGGGTTAAAGCTAGGAAACAAAAACCAAGGGGGATGTTTCATCCTTTTCTAGTGCCTGAATATAAATATTAGAATATATTCATGGATTTGGTGGTGTTATCAACAAATATATCTTAAGGAAATAATGAAATATGGATTTTGTTTGATCATTTTACTTAATCTTTACTTTTTCAACATATATTAGATAGTATTTATGTTTAGGAAAAATCCCTCAAGATAACATTGTAACACTTTTGGATTGGTTGTGTCAGATAAAAAAGTTGGTTTTCATGGTGAATTTTCGAGATCCAAAGATGTTGTTGACAATCCCTAGTGACAAAGAACCATGAAAAAGGAATAAATGATCTAGAGGCAGTACAAAAGAACCAATACAAGGTGGTGCTGTTTTCCAGTATTTTCCAAATTTATAGGGCCCAAAATTTGGAGTTTGGTGAGCATTAAGAAAAGTGGATTTCATTGTATATTTCATTAAAATATGGAAAATGAATTAATTTATTGAAGATGGTCGCTATAAATTGGATTTAACAAATACATGAAGAAAGCCGACATTGATCTCTAAAATTACAATAATCTTTGCGAACGATAAAGATGAAGAGAACTTTGAGGGAGCTTTTCTACGGTGCAGAGGTTCTAACGGAAGGGTCTTCATTTAAAAAAGTCATTGTGGCGGCGATGCAAAGGTATCAACAGAATTCTCCTTGATTATGATGAACTCTATGATCTGAAAGTGGTCATGGTGCTTCGCGAAATAGAGAGAATTTGGGTTGAAATATCGGAGCTCTGCAATTTGGGCCTACATGGTGCTGACATGGCGTGGAAGGTTCTATAGTCGGTGGAAAATGACTATAAATAGGCCTCCTCCCCCCAATAAAAAAGAAGAGAGACCCAATGAAAATAGTATGGCTCTCACATCGCGAAGGAGGTTCTTAGAGGAAGTGTGCTCTACAAAATTAAGGGGAATTTGAAGAGGCCATTTGTGCTCTATGAAAGGAAGGCACATTACAAAGGCTAGTTCAGCTCTGTATAAAAAGTGTGCTTCACATATTCTTCTTTGATATTTGAGAAATTTAAAAGGCAGTTCTTCTCTATGTTGAACTGAGCTCTATGAAGGCTTGAGCTCTATGAAGCAGTGTTCTCTACGAAGCAATGTGATGTGCGAAGCTGTGTGCTCTGTGAAGGTGTGTGCTTTGCGAAGAGGTAGGAACTTTGCAAAGGTTTTTTTGAACTTTGAAGAATAGGGAGGTTTTTAAAGTAGCGAGATTTGCCAAAGTATTTTCAAAGGGTATTGAAAAGTGGTCAGTGACAATGGGGGTATTCATCAGGGGATGAAATATGGACTTCAATAGAGCATATACATATAGTAAAGGATGAATTCATTAGTGACAATGAAAGGACCTACAAGTCTTTAAACTGTGAGTGGATCTTCTGAAGAATCTGTGAGCACACTTCAGTTGAGAGGGAAGTGATCTTTCAAATTCTAATTGGTTGAAAATGAGGAGTGATAGTGAATTCACTCCAAAATTTGTAAACAGCAGTGCACTTATAGTAGATTTGATACATCAGCACATCTCTAATGTATGCTCCGTGGACATAGAACAGTGAGGGCTAACCATGTAAAATTGTTGCGACTTGTGCTTGCTTTAATATTTGTTCATACTCTACAATGGGAAGGAGAGATGATAGAGTTTTTTCTAACAATGAAACAATATCAAAAGTGTTGACCTCACCTGTTTTGATAATCCCAATTATGCTTTCACATACTTTGATAATCCCAATTAATGTTTATATATATATTAATTCTTTCAATCTATGATATTATATTATCAAGATGATAATAATAATAAAATAGTCCTTGAAATATGTAAATCAATGTTTATCTATGTTTATATGAGTTTTGAATTAATTCCAACTCAATCGGATGTGTTCTGCGTAAAACAGAAGTGTTAAGTCACTGATATGCCTATAGCTACTAATAAAGACAGTCTACCGATAGACTTAGTCTACCGATAGAAATAGTTACCGATAAGCTAAGGTCACCGATACACATAGCTACCGACATGTATAAGTCCACTGATAAGCACGTATGATAGATCAAGTCCACTGATACAGACAGCTACCGACAGAAACTGAGCTACCGATAGAACAAGGCTACCCGTATGCATAAGTCTACCGATATATATACTTCACTGGAACCAAATGGAGCTACCGATATGCACAGAATAAAAGTCTTCTGATACAAGCTATTGTTACACTAGAGTTACCAATAGAGTAAGTCTGTCGATATGAACAAGAATACCACTATGAAGCTACAGATACAAAATGAGCTACTGATAGAAGCAAAGTATACCGAAAGATGAAGTCACTGGTATATAGAGCTACTGATAAACAGGGTAACAACTACCGATACCAGGAGCTACCAATACAAGATCAAATAGATATCGATACAAGGAGCTACCAGTACATGATCAAACAGATACCGATACAAGGAGCTACCGGAACATGATCAAATAGATACCGATACAAGGAGCTACCGGTACATGATCAAAGAGCTACCGATAGAAGGTCACTGCTACATAAAGTCATCCGCTACCAACAGAAGGATACTAACGAAAGCTTGACCAGTCAAACTCTATACTCAATACTATTTGTTTATTATGAAACAATTATATTTTATGATTTTAAGGCAATTAATGTTATTTAATGATATTTTTTGGCATGTCCAGGAACCATACCTAGTATCCATGAAAAAGGTAATCATTATTTTTACCAGAGCTGAAAGCTATAAAAGGAAGGACAAAGACTGAACAACAAAACAAGAAGAAAGAAAAAAGAAGGCACATGAAGGGTATAAAAAGGCAGGGGATGAACAAGCATTGAAACATGGTGCCTTCACACAAAAATAAAAATATACATTCATACTGGAAGAGAACTAAACATACACCAAGACATTCACTCACAAGATGCACCTTAGTCAAGGAGTGAAGAACTACAAGAAGGTTCTCACAAACTAAAGCTGAAAAGGCTAAACTTGAAAACAAAGGTAGAAAATGACACTCTTTTTTTAAAAAAAACCAGAGAAGGACTCAGAAGCATTTCTGATTAATCAAAATATTCCAGAGATCCACTTCACATCACTAGAGAATTATAAACTCTTATCTACTCTCTTAGAAATTACTTTATTTACACTTCTATAAGTGTGTATTATCTATATATTTCTTATACACACTGTCTCCTGTGCTAAGCTGGAGGATTTATAAATCCTCATTCAAACTCTATACTCCCTTATTTCCCTCTGTGGACAGTGGTAGAGGTCAAGTATGACCTCGACAGCCTGTGAGCTATTGTTTGTTTTCCCACGTAGACCTGTGGTAGAGGTCTTTGTACCTGGATATTGTTTTCACTATTGTTTACCCCGATCTAGGGTGTGGATCAAATTTATATAAATTGTTTGAGATTACTAGGTCTTAGCTTGAGACTGAACCTCGTGGTTACATATGTTGTGCATTTTAGTTTAAGTCTAAAGTATTCTATATATTTTATATTCCGTTGCTAATTACTTTGAAATAAAATTTGTTTTAAAGTTACTTTCATAGTTAAATTAGCAAGTGTTTATACTTATTGTGAACCAGTAAGTTAGTTTCAAAAGTTAATTTAATCTTATGATTAAATTAACTGAGACCTAATCAGTCTTGGAGAAACTAATTGAACTCTTACAATCTGTATAAATTCACTACAGTTTAACTTGTTTTTAAATAGGGGGATTTTAAGAGAATGATTTGTAGCAGAAATTTTAATTGGAAATCAATTCACCCCCCTCTTGAGTATCCACTCCGACCAAAATTTGGTATCAGAGGAAAGTTTTTATTAATACATGATTTCAAAACACTCTGTTTTTCAACTGTGATTTTAGTTTCAACTTTAAAGATCTTAAATTTCTGTTATTTCTAAATTTATCTCTTTAAATTTATTTTCTAAAATCTTGTTATGGACAATAGATTAGAATGTGCTGCTACCAACCAGACACCTTTATTCAATGGTACAAACTATTCCCAATGGAAGCATAAAATGAAAATTCATTTAGAGATTATGGGATTTAATATTTGTACTACTATAGAAACTCAATATATAATTCTAGAAACTGAAAGAACTACTTGGGACGAACATACTAAAAGTTCTTACAATAATAACTGTAAAGAAATGAATGCCTTGTACTATGCTTTAGGAGATGAAGAGTTTAATAGAATATCTGCTTGAAAAACTGCTTATGAAATATGGGTCACTTTAGATATTTCCCATGAGGGAACAACCAATGTTAAAGAAATGAGGATGAATACCTATACTATTAAATATGATAACATTAAAATAAAGCCTGATGAGCCTATTTATGACATGTATCTCAGGTTCAATGAGATTTTCAACACCATGAGATCTCTTGGTAAAGCTGTTCTTGCAAAGGAGCAGATAATGAGAATATTAAGATGTCTACCAGAAAGATGGAGAGGCACTTCTGTTTCAATCAGAGAATCATGTGATATAAGTTCACTACCTGTTAAGGAACTTATAGGTAAGCTTTTGATGTATGAGGAAGAACTCAAGGTGAATAAGGAAGAAGATGATGAACCTAAATGGAAGTCAGTGGATTTTAAGTCTACTGCCTTAAAGAGCAAGGATAAGGAGAAAGTTCACATACAAACTGAAATCTCAACAAGTGAAAGTTCAGACTCTAATAGTGATGCTGAGATGGCTCAAATAGCTAGAAGATTTAAGAAGTTCTATAGGAAGAAGAAATTTTTCAGAAAATCAAACTACAAAGGTAAATATGAAAACAAAGGTCATTGGAAGAAGGACCGGAAGAAGCTTGATAAAGGTGATGAGATTATCTGATATGAGTGCAAAAGGAAAGGACATGTAAAAGATGACTGTCCAAAATTGAATTTCAAGAAGAAACATGACTACAAGGACAACAAGTATAAAAAATAAATTAAAGAAACTTGGGGTGCTTTATAAGTCACTTCAAATGATTCTGATTCTGCTAAGGATGAAGATTCTCATAAAGCTAACATTTGTTTTATGACAAACACATCTGAGGTAACACTGGACGCTCCTATTTTAAATTCATACTATTTTGGAGATGATTCTAATTATGAATATGAAAATATATCTTGTGAAGAATTTTTTGAATACAGTAATATGCTATAAGAGACCTGTAATGAACATAAGGGAAAGTAAAAATCCTTAAAGAAATAGCTTACTTTATCTAGCACTATTAAATCTTCCCTTGAGATTGAAAAGGAAAAGAATGTTCAATTTCTTAAAGAAAATACTAAACTGAAAATGTCTAATGAGCAACTGAGAAATGACTTAGAAATGTTCACAAATGGAAATAACACTCTTACAAAAAATCTAGGTAAATAAGTTGCACCAAAGTACACTACTGGTTTGGGATACCAACCTGGACAGAGAGAGTTTACCAAAATTATATTTATTCCTAAATCTGGAAAAAATTATGCTAGTTCTAGTTCTGAAAATTCATATTCCTCAACTAGTTACTCACATTTTATAGATAAAATAAAGTTTATCTTTCAAAATCTGTTGAATTTATTGATTATATGAGACCCATAAGACAAATTTAGGTACCTAAAACTTTACTTGCTAACCTGTCTGGACCCAAGAAGATCTGGGTACCAAAATCATTTTCCATTTAAACCTGTTTTGTAGTAGACCTTCTTAAAGAGTTATCATAAGAAGATATGGTACTTGGACAATGGATGTTCAAGGCACATGTTTGGAGAATATTCATGATTTTAAAGCTTAATAAAGGTGGATGGAGGCTATGTCACCTTTCGTGATAATTTTTAAGGAAAAACCATCGGCCTAGGCCAGATTGGTAACATTAATTTAGTTTTAATTTCTAATGTTTTATTTGTTGATGGATATAAATATAATCTGTTGAGTATTTCTCAGTTATGTGATGATGGTTTCAATGTTAATTTTGAAAATTATTCTTGTAATTTTTTTAACTCCAAAAATGTTTTAGTATTATCTTCCTTGAGAAATGAAAATGTTTATGTTGTTGATTTTAATTCTTTAGCCAAGAAAAATGTTACTTGCTTAAATGATTTTCATAAAGAATCCTGGCTTTGGCACATAAGATTGGGACACTGCAACATTCATTCACTTAGAAAATTAACTAGGAAGAACTTAGTTAGAGACCTACCCAAACTTGAATTCCCATCAGAAAAAGTTTTTATTCTCTGTCAAAAGGGAAAGAAACATAAAGATTCTTTTAAATCAAAGAAAGAAGTTTCAACTTCTCAACCTCTCAAGTTGGTTCACATGGATTTGTTTGGGCCTTCTAGAGTTTCTAGATTAAATGTGAAGCACTATTTCTATATCTTAGTAGATGAATTTTCTAGATATACTTGGGTGTACTTCTTAGCTCACAAAATTGAAGCTTGTTCTTATTTTTTCAAATACTCCATGTTTGTAGAGAACCTTAGTGTTCTTAAGATTAATACCCTAAGAAGTGATCATGGCAGTGAGTTTGAAAATCATGAGTTTGAATCTTACTACTCACATAATGGCTACAGTCATAACTTTTCTTCCCCTAGAAAACCTCAACAGGATGGTGTAGTAGAAAGAAGAAATAGTACCCTTCAAGAAATTGCAAGAACCATGATCAATGAGTATGACCTACCTATTTATTTTTGGGCTGAAGCTGTAAATACAAATTTCTATATTATTAATAGAGTCTTGATTAGACCAGTACGTAAGAATACCCCTTACGAATTGTGGAATAATAGAAAACCTAAGGTTAATTATTTCAGAGTTTTTGGATGCAAAGTTTTTATTCTCAATTCCAAGGATAATCGTGACAAATTTGCATCTAAAAGTGATGAATGAATTTTTCATGGTTATTATTTAACTAGAAAATCCTATAGAGTCTTTAACAAATGGACCAAATGTGTGGAAGAATATGTTCACATCAAGTTTGATGAAACTGATCCATATGAACCTAAGTCTTCTCTTGAAAATCTTGAAGAAGCTTTGACTGTTGTGGATCTTAATGATAAATCTAAAGAACCTGCGGCAAAAACATGCAATTGTGGACATATTATAGAATCTGCTTCTATAGAACTAGAACTCAGAGAAGATCCTGAAATTTCTAGTCCTACCTTTACTAGATCAACTAGGATTCTAAAGAATTATCCTTTGGATGCTGTTGTTGGTAATCTTGATAGAGGGACACCAACTAGAGCTTCTCTAAGAAACTAGGTTGAACATCAAGCCTTTATTTCACAGATAGAACCTAAAAATGTTAATGATGCAATAAATGATGAATTTTGGTTAATGGCTATGCAAGAAGAGTTAAATAAATTTGAATGAAAAAAGTCTGGGAATTAGTAGAAATACCCAAGGACACTTTGACAATAAGAACTAAATGGGTTTTTAGAAAAAAATTGATGAGTCTGGAAATATAGTTAGAAACAAAGAAAGGCTTGTTGCACAAGGATATAGTCAAGAGGAAAGAATATACTATGAGGAAACCTTTTCACTTGTAGCTAGATTATAATCCATTAGGATTCCACTTGCCTATGCTGCTCATCTGAATTTTATGTTATATCAAATGAATGTCAAAAGTGCCTTTCTAAATGGTTTTATAATTGAAGATGTTTTTGTTGAACAACCACATGGATTTACTAATACTCATTTTCCAAATCATGTTTTCAAGCTATACAATGCTTTATATGGTTTAAAACAAGCTCCAAGAGCTTGGTATGATAGACTTAGCAATTTTCTTATTTCAAAATGTTTTACTAAAGGGATTGCTGATCCAAATATTTTTATTAAAAGAATTTATAAATATGTTTTGATAGTACAAATCTATGATGATGATATTAGTTTTGGATCTCTTAAACATTATTTATGTACTGATTTTTCAAAGAGTATGAAAAATGAATTTGAAATGATTTTAATGGGAGAACTCAAATATTTTCTTGGATTTAAAGTTTTTCAAAATGAAAATGGTATTATTTTGAATCAAAGTAAATATAAAAAGGATCTTTTAAAATGTTTTGGTTTGGATAGTATTAAGGAATGTGATACTCCTATGAGTACTTTCTATAAATTGGATGTAGATGAAACTGGGAAACTAGTGGATCAAACCAATTTCATATGTATGATTGGAAGATTACTTTACCTTACTACTAGTTGACCAGATATTATGTTTAGTATGTGTATGTGTGAAATATTTCAAGATATTCCAAATTAATCTCATTTACTTGCTGTTAAAATAATTTTTAAGTATCTTAAACACACTGTAAACTTTGGTTTGTTTTACCCAAAAGGACAATATTTTGAGGTAATGAGTTATCCAGATGCTGACTTTGCTGGTTGCAAGTTGGATAGAAAAATCAAATCTAGAACATGTCATTTTCTTGGTAAGTCCTTAGTATCTTGGTGTAGTAAAAATCATAATTCTGTAGCTTTGTCTACTGTTGAAGCAACGTATATAGCTACTGGTAGTTGCTGTGCAAAAATTCTATGGATGAAACACACTCTTTTGGACTATGGGTATGATTTTAAGAATGTTTCAATTAACTATGATAGCACTAGTGCAATAAACATTTCAAAGAACCATGTATCTCACTCTAGGACCAAACACATTGATGTAAGGCACCACTTTTTGAGAGATCAATACCAAAAAGGTGATATTACTCTTGAATTTATAGGTAATGAACATCAATTAGCTGATATTTTCACCAAAACATTAAGTTCGGATAGGTTAAGTAACATTAGAAATGAGTTAGGAATGATCAACCTTAATCGGTAGATACCTCACCAATGAACCTCATCGATGTGATACCTCATCGATGAACCTCACTGATGTGATACCTCACTGATGAACCTCACCAATGTGATACCTCACCGATAAACCTCACCGATGTCAAAACCTCACCGATGTGATGCCTCACCGATAAACCTCACCTATGTAAAAACCTCACCGATGTAAAACCTCACCGATGGACCTCACTGATAGGAATTCTCAATGATAAACCTTACCGATGAGTATGTGCTGTTTTAAACTTTTTTCTGCCGCCAGAATCTGTATCGTCTATATTTTATTTTATTTTATTTATTTATTGATTCCTAAATGATAAAACAAAGTCCTAGTTACATCTCAATCCACCGAGCCTCAAACCCTTTACCTTCAATCTTTAGCTCCCGAACCTCTCGAAAACCCTAAGTTCCTTGAACCAAAAATTAAAAAAACCAAACTCCCTACTTCCAGAGATGACATTGATGAGCCGAATGTGAAGAAGTAGAAGACCGATCCCAAGGAAAGTGGCAGTGTTGGTAGAACAAGATCAGGAAGGCGACCATTGAACCCTCACTTACAGAATAGAGCTATTGTAATCGAGAAAGAGCTGTGTGAGGAATGGCTAATGTCTAGTAGCTCGCTAGTTCTCGAGGTCATGGAAGATTATAAATGGGTATAATGATTCTCAAATAATAATGGCCCCTACTATCCGAAGCTAGGGAAACAATTTTATGAGTTTGTGAGCTTTGAGAAGTCAAAAGATGAGAATTGAGTGATTTCTTTTGTGAATGGAAAGAAGATATCCTTTTCATCTGTTGAGTGGGATGAATGCCTAAAGGTTATACACATAGGTGTTTCAGGATATGTCTCGAAAGAAATACCGCCTACAAGTGATATATTCGATTATGAAACTGCCTTAAAGGAGCTCACGGGTAGTGGAAATCAAAGACAAGTGGTGGATGCTAAAATGGATGGAGAGAACCGATTGATGTTCAAATTTGTTCAGTGTGTCTTAATACAAAGGAGAGGGTACTTTGCTAATTTAATATATCAGGATATCAATCTCATACATCTCTTGAGACATTGTGTGAAAGTGAATCTGTGCAGATTGCTAAAGTTTCAAATAGAGGTCATGACCAGGGCCAAAATCAAAAACCAATGCCCTATTCTTTACCAAGTTGATCTCAGTAATGATCAAAGTGAAAGGAGTAGCTAAGTCTCAAGATGTGACAGTGGTAGTAAGGAATAGTTTTTGTATCACAATCACAGTTTTCAAATACATGAAAATAAACTGGAATCCATGGAAAAGAGAGTAGGTTAATGATGACAGGAAGCTTTATGATAAATTCAATCTTGTGAATCATCCATCAAGGCCTAAGGATGTGAGGGATCTAGTTCTAGGACCAGATGAAGAAGAACCTGAGTACAGTGATGAGACTGATGAAGAGGAGAATTCAATGGCTGATGGAAGGGATCCAAACTAGCCCCCAAGTCCCGATGCTGAAATTATATCTTCAGGAAAGGGAACTTTATTAGAAGAATAAACTCCTGCTAGTGAGGAAGACCAGCCAGCCCTTGTGAATGAATAAGAAAGAGAGAATGAATCTGAAGCCTCTGATTCTGGTTGCTTAAGTCTGATTCCATTGATTGGAAGCTCATTTTTGCTTGTTAATGATGTAGTGGGAGAGATAGAAGGACCAGTGCCTAATCCAGAGGATCCTCGTGGTGTTGCAGAAATGGAATTTATTATAGAAGATTTTATGAGGAAGAAAGAACTGATGAGAATGCTATTGCTATACAAGAAAATGCCCCAGTTGAGGGGGAGAATCAAACCAGGTTTGGAAGTCTGTCAGTGGCTGTTGAAATTGAGGATTGGGAAGAAGACCCAGGTTTTGTGGTTTTTGGATTGGATTATCCAGATTCTGATAATGAGGCATCCCTCAATAGACCAAAAACAAATTATGATATTCAGACTGAGTTGTTACCTGAATATGTGGTCAGAATGCATGATCTAGAGAAGCTAAAGTCTGATCTAAAAATTAGTTTTGCGGATGAAATAAGGAAAATGGAAGCCTCACTGGTGTCATCAATTAAATCGATTATGAATGACTCAGTATTCAGTATAGCATCTGAAAGAGCACATGTTGTGGTTGCACCTACTAATATGATCACCAAGGCTGATCTTGAATACTTAAAGAATGAGCTGAAAGAGTCTGTTAGTGCCTCTGTTTTCAAGTTAAAGCACAACTTTTTTGAAGATATGAGCAATTTCGAAACGTCTTTTGGACTCTATCTTGGCGGTAATATGCCAACCTTGGTGGCAGAAACAGTGGATGAAGTTACAGCTTTCCAAACTCAAGTTTCTAGATAAGAAGAGGATGTTCAAGCTCTAAAGAAATCTGCTATCTCTTTAGAATCTTATATGAGTTCTAAATCCCAAGCCGATAAAGATTTATCTTATGTCAAAGCTGTTGTGAGCCAGATGGTATCAGTATTTAAAGGATTTAAAACCACCATAAAAGACCATGTCAGCACCCAGGATTCCCAAGTGAAAATTCATATCAGTGGATTGACCAACAATTTCAAGGAGACAGTAACCTTCTCTATTGGTTCTCTTGCCTCCAGACCATTAGTGTATTTGGATCAGATTAGAGCTGTGATGAAGGAGGATCTTGGTTCAGCATCAACCAGTGGCTTTGTGGACTCATCCGATCTGAGAAAAGTGGTGATTTCTTCTATATATACCACTATAGATATAATAAAGATAGTCCAAGACTATATGAGAGAATATTATTCCTCTCAAAAAGAAGTTAAAGAAATGGTAGACTACTATTTTCAAAGAATTTATACCAAACATCAACTCAACAATCACTTCAATATTCTGTTAGAAAACCTGAAGTTACTTCTTGTCAATAAAGCCTTCAGAGAGAAACTCAGCAAGCTAAGAGAGTTGACTCCAGCCTTGGAAAAATTCTTGGAGAACAAGAATGATTTCATATCTGCTGTGGAGATAGGATGAGGAATAATTTTGGATTTCAGAAATCCTTTGTTACTTTTCTTTCATGTCGATGATAGACTAGTGATTATACCTCTAGCTTTACCTACCTCTGTATCTAATGCATCTCCTATTCAGATAACTCCAGCCCAATCCATTCGAAGTCTTACTCCAATGATCACTCAAAGAACTACTCAGTACAAGCCATGAACAGTTTCAGTGGCTCAGCCTCTTGTGATTATTTATGGAATTCTTAAGCCTTCACCTGCATCCACATAGTATGAATCCTCTTCTGATCCAAAGGGAAAATCTCACATTAAGGATGTGGATTGAATAGGTGGCTAAGATATTTGGTAGGAATCCCATGTATTTTGTTTTATTTCCTTGTACCTTTTTGCAACATGAAATACAAATGGATTCTTTTTATTTCTCAGTTTGTTCCTTTTTTATCTTTTGTTTCCCACTTTTTGATTATCACAAAGGGGGAGAAATATTATAAGGGGATAAAAATTATATCTGTGAATAATAACTTTTATGTGAAAGGAGGAGAAATATTATCTAAGGGAGAGCTAATATTCTAAAAGAGAGCTAATATGCTTTGTACTTGTAACTTTAATACCATTGCATTCCATTCTTCCTCCGGTACATTGCATATTTCACATCTTATATTGTTTCCTCTGATAAAATTACTCTTTCTTTTGAGACTATAATATCATAAGTTGTGATTATCAAAAAGGGGAAGATTTTTGACCTCACATGTTTTGATAATCCCAATTATGCTTTCACATACTTTGATAATCCCAATTAATGTTTATCTATATATTAATTCTTTCAATCTACGGTATTCTATTATCAAGATTATAATAATATTAAAATAGTCCTTGAAATATGGTAATCAATGTTTATCTATGTTTATATGAGTTTCGAATTAATTCTAACTCAATCGGATGTGTTCTGCATAAAACAGAATTGTTAAGTCACTCATATGCCTATAACTACTGATAAAGACAGTCTACCGATAGACTTAGTCTACCGATAGACATATTTACCGATAAGCAATGGTCACCGACACGTAGAGCTACCGATATGTATACACTAGTGCAGAAAACATTATTTATGTCACCATTTTTGACGTCGGTTATATATAACCGATGTGAGAATATGTGAAACATGGTTTTTTATGTCGGTTATTTTATAACAGACGTAACAAATGCGTTGAGTAGCTTTTTAATGTTGGTTATGTTAATAACTGACATTATAAAATCGCGTGTGTTTGGTTTTTACGTTGGTTATAAATTAACCGACGTTAAAAATAAAAGCGTGGGGTTTTTTATGTAGGTTATTTGATAACCGACGTAAAAAACGAGTTATCTACAGGTTTTTTACGTCGGTTATAAAATAAACGACGTACAAAACCCCCCGCGCTTTGGTTTTTTATGTCAGTTATTTTATAACCGACGTAAAAAATGAGATATCTACTAGTTTTTTACATCGGTTATAAAATAACAAACATAAAAAACCAAAGCGCGGGGGTTTTTTTACATCGGTTATAAAATAACCGACATAAAAAACGAGTTATCTATGAGTTTTTTAACGTCGGTTATAAAATAACTGACATAAATCCCCCCCCACGCTTTGGTTTTTTACGTTGGTTATTTTATAACCGATGTAAAAAACGAGATATCTACGGGTTTTTTATAACCGACGTAAAAAACCAAAGCGCGGGGGGTTTTTTACAATGGTTTTAAAATAATGGACGTTATAAATATAAAAAATAGTTTATAACATTGGTTATATAATAACCGATGTTATAAAACATTTAAAAAATTAAAACCCCGTGGACTGTCATTTACGATTTTTTGATCGACAGTCTGTCGGCTCATCTCTCTCGCGCGGTAAACCCTAATCGGCTCATCGATTGACCTTCGTTAAACTCATTTTGGCTTCATAGTTTATCATCTTTACTCTCCTCGGATCTATCATCTCAACTCGCAACACTCAAGTAAGCCTTCCACGAATTTATTTCGTTCGTTTTTTTCCCAGATATTCTATATTTATGTTTTGTGATTTTTTTGTTTAAACTAGGTTAGATTCTTCCATTTTGAACCCTATTACATCTTTCTGAATATCGTTGGCACTGAACATTTGTTTTTATCTTGAGTGTCTTGTTTTTGTATTTCTTTATAAAACAAATTTTGATATATTACCTTGCATTTAATGACTCAAAATACTCCTATGTTGGAAACATATTTGGGGTTATTTATTGAAGGACTATGGCACGATTAATGAAATATTTGGAATATTTCCTGATTTGACCGGTTTGAATTTCATTATCAAAAATAAATTTGAGTTATGGTTGATTCATCCATTCCTTTTATCCTATATTTCATTTAATGCTCAGGTTCATCTAACAATTTTGTAGTTGGATAACCAATAATGTTTATGTTATTAGAGAATTAAAAGAAACTATCATCATATATAGTGAATCATCCTTGTTGAGTGTCTTATCATAGAATAGGAATCAATCATCCATATTGAAGATGTCCTTTTTTTAGAAAACAAAAACCATTAATGTAAACCATTTATCATTCATTAATTGAACTAAAATAAATAATTACACATGGGTTTTAATGGAACATAATAAAATAAATATTTATCATTCACCCTCATAGAGTCTAATAAATCTATGATAAACCATTTTTTTCTTTAATGGAAACAAATTCTCTTTTACCCACTTTTTATTTTTAGAAGACACTAAACTCCCTTATAATTTCACCCTTCTGGGAAGGATTAAACATCATTATATCCCTTTAAAAAATATAAATGTCACAGAAATATCGTGCATCCATTTTGTCTTATAGGACTCTACTATAGATAAGTATAACATTTTTAGTATTATTAGTTATGATAAAATCTATCATAACATCATTAATATATGTTTATAAAAATGGGAATATCACAATTCTCATGATTTTAGTTGAGAATAATGATAATGTTTTTTATTAATGATAATATAGACATGGGTAATTTTAAAAAAAGAATGTGAACTTGAATAATGAATGTTACTTATATGTATTTCACAAGATTTTTTGATTTTATGTCACAAAACTAATTGATGATCGAATACAACAAATAATTTCACCACCAACCAAAGTGAAAACAATGTATTGTTCTATTTTAGAAATTCAGGATTCAATCAATAATATTGTGATTTATTTATTTTTTAGAGTTTCTGAATCAAGATACTAGATTCTATTTCAAATGGGTATTTGTTTGTTTTTTTGATGTTTCACGATTTTATTTGATGTAGGTTTTTCTTTTTCATGGATTACTTCATAAAGTGGCCTCGATTCATTTGATTTTGTGTTTCCTTTGACACCATCCCCCCTTAATGACTATGATCTCTAATTGCCATTTTTTCTATAATTGTTCTCTCATACACCATTTGGATTTGATGGTTGATTACAAACATATTTATTCAAATATTTAAGCTGGATTATTTGCATTTTTTAGGATTATATTGCTGTTTTATGCCACTTTATTTACTATTCTATCCAATACTAAGACCCTTTCTAGTAGGAAAAATTTCATAGGAAATACGATTGGACTCTTCATCATATTTCATGAAACGTTTTTAATAATGTCACGTTTTTTTAGAAAAAAATATGTTATATCAAAGATGTGGAAACAGGTGGTGTCCGGGGGGTGTCCAAAGGGGTGGGTGGGTGTGAGTGGCTATCCACGGGGGTGGGGGGCTGTCCAAAGGGTTGGGGGGTGTCCAGGGGGGTGTTCAAGGGGTAGGGTTGGAGGTGGTGTCCAGGAGGGGTGGGGGTGCTGTCTAGAGGGGTGGGGGGCTGTCCAGAGGGTTGGGGGGGTGTCCAGGGGTGGTCCAAGGGGGTGGGTGGGTGTGGGGGCCTGTCTAAGGGGGTGGGGGCCTGTCCAGAGGGTTTGGGGGGTTGTCCGAGGGGTGGGGGGTGATTCTCAGGTTTACTCCATTTTCTCCAATTTTTTATCAACTATGTAGGCGGCATGGTTTTCTTTGATTCAATGAAATTTAAAACTGTTATATCTAACTATATTTTGTTTTAAAAATAATATTCAAGCATATTTTCTTAAATACCCATAGATTTGTTTTATATTTTAAATTGTTTGACATTCATATTATGATTTTTTTCATATAAACGTATATTTGTCTTATCATAAAAATATATTTTTTTTGTTGATATTTGTTATAGGTAATAATGAGTCGAAGTTGGATTACGACACATTGAATGAGCAATGAATTTGAGGAAGGTGTTGATGCCTTTTTGGAATTTCCAAAATGAAATGTTCCAAGTAGTGACATTTTTTTCTATCCATGCTTGAAATGTCTGAATATGAAGAAGATGAAAAGTAGAGAGATAAAAGATCATCTGATTTGTCATGGTTTTAATCCGAGTTAAAGCGCTTGGATTTGGCATGGTGAAACTGGACGGAATTTCATTGATGATGATTATTCGCAAGATGGTAACTCCGATGGAATTGAAGAAATGATTCACGATATTATAGCAGAAAAAATTGAGATAGAATCGACAGTTGCACGTCTATATGGTGATGCTGAAAAACCATTATCTCCTGGTTGTACAGATTTTACAGTTTTGTCGGTGGTGTTAAGATTGATTAACCTGAAGGAGAAACATGGATGGAGTGATAGAAGTTTTACAGAGCTGCTACAATTGATGAAAGACATTATTCCAAAAGATAATGATCTTCCAGATTCACATTAAAAAGACAAGAAAATATTATGCCTGATGGGATTGGGATAAAAGAAAATACATGCCTGTCCGAATGACTACATTATATATAGGATGGAATATGAATTTCTGTCAGAGTGTCCTAAATGTGGGACATAAGGGTATAAGGTGAAAGAAAAATCATAGGCTGGTGTAGAGATTACAAAGCTCCCTTCAAAGGTATTTTGGTATCTTCCTATAATTAATCGTTTCAAATGTTTAATTTCTAATTCACATGATGCAAAAAGTTTAAGATGGCATGCTGAAGAGTGGGGATGTGATGGAAAAATACGTCATCCAGCTGAATGTCCACAATGGAATAAAATTGATGAGCAGTATTCTACATTTGGAAATGAAATTAGAAATCTCAGACTAGGGTTGTGAACAGATGGAATGAATCCATACCGAACCCTCAGTAGCACACATAGTTCATGGCCTGTTTTATTGGTAATTTACAACCTCTCTCCTGAAGTTTGTATGAAGTGAAAATATGTCATGTTGAGTATAATGATCTCTAGTCTAAAGCAACCTGTTAATGAAATTGATGTTTACTTGTCACTGTTGATTGATGATTTGAAACTGTTATGGGATGATCGTATTAGGGTGTATGATTCTTATAAAATGGAATATTTTCAACTGCATGAAGTGCTTCTGTTCACTATAAATGACTTCCCAGCGTATGCAAATTTGTCTGGATATAGTGTTAAAGGGCATAAAGCATGTCCAATTTGTGAACAACAGATTTCATATTGTCAATTGCATCGTGGGAGGTAAACAGTGTACATGGGTCATCGAAAGTTTTTGCCTATGGAACACCCTTATAGAAGACTAAAAAGGCATTCAATGGCTCACAAGAATTTGATATTGCTCTAAAACCTTTATCCCATGATCTGTATTTTGATAGGGTGAAAAACCTTGATGTGACATTGGGAAAGACACAAAAATCTGGTAATGATAGACATATTTGGAAGAAAAAGTCAATTTTTCTGAGCTACCATATTGGAGGTATCATGAAGTTAAACATAATATTGATGTCATGCACGTGGAGAAGAATATATGTGATTCTTTGATTGGAACATTGTTAGATATTAAAGGAAAGACTAAATATGGGTTGAATGCAAGATTAGACTTACTATCAATGCGAATACGTTTGGAGTTAGCTCCCACTTATAAAGGAAGACGAACATTTCTTTCCCCAGCTTGTCATACATTATCGAAGAGGGAGAAAATTAGCTTCTGTCAGTGTCTTCATGATACCAAAGTGCCTCTAGGTTATTATTCTAATGTAAAAAATATTGTCTCATTGAAGGACTTGAAGTTGATAGGTATGAAATCACAGGATTGTCACATCATGATGCAACAAATTCTACCAGCTGCATTTTGTGGAATATTGCCCATTTATGTCAGAAAGACTATAATGAATTTGCGTTATTTTTTCAATTCAATTTGTATCAAGGCGATTGATGTGAATGCTTTGAACATTTTGGAAAAGGATTCAATTTTTATACTTGGTCAATTGGAAATGTATTTTCCTCCAACTTTTTTTTTGATATAATGGTGCATTTAATGATTCATCTGGTTCGAGAAATAAAGCTTTGTGGACCTATATATCTTTGTTGGATGTATCCTTTTGAATGGTATATGAAAATATTAAAGGGGTATGTTAAAAATATATATTGACATGAAGCCTCCATTATTGAAAAGTATATTTCTGAGGAGGTAGAAGAGTTTTGTACGAGCTACTTGGCTGCGGCACAACACATAAGTTTGCCTCCATCTTGCCATGAACGAGTTAATAATGAGGGAAAGGGGATTCGCAGCTTGAAAGTCAAATCATTGTCAGCTGAACAGATGAAGAAGTTAGAATCATACATCTTGAATAACATAGCTGATTCTCAACCGTAAATCACATTGCAAATTAATGAGTTGAAACAATGTCATCCAAAGAAGAAAGAAATGTGGATTTTGAATGACCACAACAAAACTTTTGTTTCATGGATTAAAAAGACTTTGCTTGGTAGATCAGATGTATCAGAGACATTAAAATGGATAGTGGGTGGTCCATGATTAAATGTGATAACATGGTCCGGTTATGAAATTAATGGTTATACATTTCATAAGAAAGCTCAGGACAACAGAAGTGCTGTTCAGAATAGTGGTGTATTGGTGTTTGCAGAAGCAATGCATTTTTCAAGTGATAAGGACAAAAACCCAATTTCTGCATCAAGTGCATATTATGGAGTGATTGAAGACATATGGGAGGTTGATTACATTAAAATTAAAGTTCCCGTTTTTAACTGTAAATGGTTTAATGGTAACAATAGTGTCAGACACGTTGAATTTGGAATGACACTTGTTAATCTGAATAGATTGGAAGACAAAATTGAATCTTTTATAATGGAAACACATGCAAAACAAATTTTCTATGTAGTAGATCAATCAGATATGTAGTGGGCTGCTGTTTTACAATGGAAAAATCAATATGTTGGTGAGGATGAAATTGATGAATATGCTGATTTATGTGAGATCCCTACTTCCATGGAAAGATTAACAGAACATAATGATGATCATGTTGAATACATAGTTTGTGCCATAAGGAATGATCACGATGAAGTAATTTGGGAAAATAATCCATTTGTACATTCCAAAAATTACAGGTAACATATGTTTACTTCTTTTTTACATTTATTTTTTCCATAAATGTTAGATATTGTAAGTTTTTTACTTATTAAAACATGTTTTAAAACAAAATAAGTATATGTTTTTGTTTGTTTTAAGTTTTTTTAGTTTACTTTATCATGTTTATAACCATTACATGAATTATATATCTATTATTTTTGTTCACTGACAATTACTTTACCATGTTTACCATGTTTACTAGGTTTACCACTTTTACCATGTTTACCATCTTGACCATCTTTACCATCTTTACCATCTTTACCATCTTTAACATTGTTTAACATGCTTACCATATTACCAATGTTTACTATTATGTAAATTAGTACACTTTTCTATTTTTTGATTATAGTAGTATTAAAATATTTGAATTTTTATATTTGTGAACTGATGTTTGTTTTTTTGATTTGAAGGATAATGACAGATCATTCAGATGATCAACCACATGATTCTGGAGAGGAGCATATTGCTGGTCATACCTCTGGGGTTGAACATTCACATGCTCCTATTATGACAAAGAGTTCGAAGGTTGGTAAACGTGGGTGCACACGTTTACCAAAATTATCCCTTGCTCGTATGCAGTATTAGAGGATGGTCGTTGAGTTTGATGATGATGATATTCCTAGAGGTCCTAATGAAAAAGATTCTAATAGTTTTGTAGCAAATCAAGCTAAGAGAAAAGTAATCGTTCTGTATGATGATTGGAGAAGTGTGGATAAAGCGATTATCTCTCAGTTGTGGGAGATGATTTTGGTAAGATCTTTTGTCATTGTTTGGATATTCTTTTAATGTTTCTAGTATATATAACATGTTTAACCTCTTCTTTATTAGATGACATTTGATATTCCTAACACTAGAGGAGTCAGGAAGAAATGCTTATCGTTGGCTGCCAGGAGATGGAGGGATTTCAAATCAACCCTCTCATCTGATTTCATTTATGGTCATAGGAGTCATGA
This sequence comes from Viscum album, assembly GCA_963277665.1. NCBI lineage: Eukaryota > Viridiplantae > Streptophyta > Magnoliopsida > Santalales > Viscaceae > Viscum > Viscum album. The sequence goes on along the minus strand of OY728153.1, from coordinate 873,950,757 downwards.
CAATCCATGTCGTATATATCCTTTTATAGATGAAGACACATGGAGACAGTTTTTTGAAAGTAGAAGAAAAGAGTCATTTTGGGTAAGGGCAATGTAAAATTTTATAAACATTCTTATATAAATGATTTTATTAATGTTTTGTTAATGATTTCATATTATTAAATTATAGAAAACATGGAAAGCTCATCAGGAGATCCAATCTAAAAATGTATACCCTCATAGTTTATCTCGGGGAGGGTATGTATTATTGGAAGAACAAATGATGGCGGAAATATTTCAACAACTAAGAGCTGAGTCTTCAAGCTCTGGAGAGGTGGCCCCTCCATCCCCTCCATCTAGACATGAAAGATGGAAGAGAGCTCGAAAGGGAAAAAAGGGAAATATCTTTCGAAATAATCGAGAATCTTAGCTGAGAGGATTGTAAGATATCTATTTTATTTATTTAAGTTAACTATTTTCTTCATATAATTTCAATCATTACAGAAATGTTCAATTAATTAATACAAGACTCTCTTGCGGAGCAGAGTTCAGAGGGGACATTTATAGCTACTGGGAGGGAAGATATTTTATTTGTAGCATTGGGAAGGCCTGAACATCCTGGTCGTGTAAGAGGATATCCGGCAGGTGTATCGGTAAGAAAAGTGTTTCCACATTCTTAAACTTCTAACATTGAGGGGGTTTATAAAAAAATAGAATCCTTGGAGGCTGACATTCATAATGTTAATGCCATGATTGAGGACAAGATTAGAGAGTCGGTGCAGTCTATGTTCGAAGAAATGCAATGACAATTTCATACTACAGCTCCCACTCCTCCACCTCCCCCTGCAGACCCCATTATTTATCCTCCACCTCCGCTAGTAGCTCCCACTCCCCTACCTCAGCCTGTGGACCCCATTTTTTATCCTACGCCTCCGCTGCATCTTCCTACTTATTGCGAGTTGTATGTTGATGATTCTCAAAATCATATAGTAGCATATGGGTTGGTGTATTGTATAGGAGATACAGTTCGTCATCAACAATTAGAGGTAGAGAATCAGAGGGTCACTGTACAAGATATTATAGATAGATTAGCTAGGGTACCAATACCTACAGATGAGGTGGCGATAGTTGGACATAGTATTGACCATTTTTTAATTTGGCTATCCAGACTTTTTCGACTCATTACCATAGAGGTATGAATGTTATATATTTTTTTATTAAAGTTGTTTTATCATTTGAAAACTAATATAATTTTCAATTTTTTTTAAGGAATACTTCAAAGGTAAAGAAATACTATATAGACAACAAACAAAGAAAAATGTCTATGACATCAGATATAGATTCAAATGGTCTGGACAGATTGTAAAGATATTCACATTTTTTTCGGGTTATTATGAGTTTCCAATGGAAGCTCATGTTTGTGGACGTGAAATAAGAGTGGGGATTATAAAAACTGATATCATGGAGCTTGTTACTGGAGATAAGTTGGGCATCAACGTGGTGAATTTTTTTTCCATGTAAGTCTTAAAACCTTTTCCCTGCATTATATTTATTAAAAATGTATACTTATGTATGTTTTTTATTAGGTATCATTATAAAATTTGTGAGAGGAATGAGCTGACAGAAGTATATGGATTCATGGACCCGCAATTGATTTCCCCTGAAGCATGTGCATTGAATGAGGAACAAAGAATGGTTTATATTGCTGAAAGATTTGAAAAGAATATAATCACACAATGTTAGATGATGCATTTTTGTGAGAGGTATGAAACACATTTGTCTCAAAGAGTTAATTATCCTTTAACATAAAAAACCACTAACGTCAAATTTCCTTTTATCAGTGATCATTGGATGTTAGAGGTTTTTTGACCAAGGGAGAAAACCCTTTATTGAATATTCTCTCTCTATGGTGATGTGTGGGAAAGTTTTAAGAATATATTGGAAAAGTACGTTTCAATTTCTCAATAGTTTTATATATTATAATGAATTTTAAATTTACCCCATTCGTATTATTTTCTAACAGTGGATGGGCCTACTTTCGAAAAAACACAAAGAAAAGAAGTGAAAAGATCAAATAAGTAAATGAGAATGTAAATATCCATTTATAATTTGTACTTTTTGATTTATTACATAAAAATAATATATTGAATTTACACTCATTCAAACATAATTGTCATGAACAACAAGGCCTCATTGAATACAGATATTATATGTTAAGATTTATGTATGAAATAATAACAACTCGGACGGTTGTGAATTTTGACCTGGTACGATTTCTTCTTAAACATTGCCATAATATTTCAATTTGATTAATTCATTATACACGTTAACTACTTTATTTTTCATTTTTAGATTTTTGATGACCCTAAACCCTATACCGTTGAATACATCAAACACATACAAGTGGAGTGGTCAAATTATTTTACAGGTTTGATTGAATTTTCGTTGTTTGTAATGAAAAATGTAATTGTGAATATTGTCATTGTAATTGTGTATTTTGTAGTTGTTTAGGTTGGATTTAGTTTTTTTTAAGTTGATAGTGTATTTTTTGAATGTTATATAAGTGAATGTTTAATTTTTCTCTGCTTCTTGTTTTGGTTTACTTATGATGGTTTTTCTGGTATGGATTTGCGTCTGTGGGGGAGGGGTTCCAAGGGTGTGGGGGTGTGTTCAATGGGGTTGGGGGGTGTCCAGTGGTCTGGGAGGGCTGTCTGGTGGGGTGGGGGGACAGTCCAGGGGGGTGGAAGGGCTGTCCAGGGGTGTGGGAAGGCGGTCGAGGGGTGTGGGAGTGCTGTCCAGGGGTGGGGGGGGGGGGTATCCATGAGGGTGGGGGGTTGTATATGGGTGTTTGGGGATATCCAGGGGTGTGGTGGGGGCTGTGAAGTGGGGTGAGGGGGTACAGGCGGGTGGGGGGTTGTCAAGGGGTGTTTGGGGCTGTCTGGGGGTCGGGGGGCAGTCCGGGAGTGTGGTGGGGGCTCCAATGGGGTGGGGGAGGGCTGTCCAAGGGGTATACAAGAGGGTGGGAGCTCCAATGGGGTGGGGGAGGGCTGTCCATGTGGTATATATGAGGGTGGGGGCTGTCTAGGGGGTAAGTTTTTTATGTTTTCAATGTACATGCTTAATTTTGATCTACTTCTGTTTTTGTGGTACGATTTCTTGATTTGTTTTTTTGTTGATTCTGGTGGAGAGCAGATGACTGCATTCAATTTTTTTTAAAAAAAGTGGGTTTATCACACCAGTTATTTATTAACCGACGTGATAAAAGGCCTGGGAAATGGTTTATCACGTCGGTTATTTAATAACCGACGTGATAAAAGTCCTGGAAAATGGTTTATCACGTCGGTTATTGAATAACCGACGTGATAAAAGGCCTGGAAAATGGTTTATCACCTCGGTTATTTAATAACTGGCGTGATAAAAGGCCTCGAAAATGGTTTATCACGTAGGTTATTTAATAACCGACGTGATAAACCCCGTCCCCCGGTTTATCACGGCGGTTATATAATAACCGATGTGATAAACCCCCCTCACCCCGGTTTATCACGGCGGTTATATAATAACCGACGTGATAAACCCCATCCCACTGGTCTATCACGTCGGTTATTAAAAAACCGACGTGATAAACCCCCCGCCCCCCAGTTTATCATGTCGGTTGTTTAATAACTGACGTGATAAACCCCCCTGGTTTAGCACCTCGGTTCCGTAAGAACCAACATGATAAACCCCCCCGGTTTATCACGACGGTTCTATAATAACCGACATGATAAACCCCCCGCCCCCAGTTTATCACATCGGTTATTTAATAACCGACGTGATAGACCATTTCCCCATCCTTTTATCACGTCAGTTTTTTAATAACCGACGTGATAAACCATTTTCAAGGCCTTTTATCATGTCAGTTGTTAAATAACTGACGTGATAGACCCTTACCATTTTATTTATCATGTCTGTTCTAAAATAACCGATGTCTTAAACATCGCGATTTTATGTTTTTGACGTCGGTTTTCAAATAACCGACATCAAAAACATTATTTATAACGTCTCCCATATTAACTTCGGATAGAAACTGATGTAAAAAATGAATAATAACCGACGTAAAAAACGTTTTCTGCACTAGTGATAAGTCCACCGGTAAGCACGTCTGATAGATCAAGTCCACCGATACAGATAGCTACCGATAGAAACTGAGCTACCGATAGAAAAAGTCTACCGGTATGCATAAGTCTACCGATATATATAGTACACTGGAACCAAAAGGATCTACCTATATGCACAGACTAAAAGTCTAATGATACAAGTTACTGTTACACCAGAGTTATCTATAGTGTAAGTCTGAAAATATGAACAAGGCTACCGCTATGAAGCTACCGATACAAAACGAGCTACCGATAGAAGCAAAGTCTACCGATATATGAAGTCACCGGTATAGAGCTACTGATACACATATTAACAGCTACAGATACCAGGAGCTACCGATATAAGATCAAATATCTACTGATACAAGGATCTACCGGTTCATGATAAAATAGCTACCGATACAAGGAGCTACCAGTACATGATCAAATAGCTACTGATATAAGGAGTTACCGGTATATGATCAAAGAGCCACTGATAGAAGGTCACTGCTACATAAAGTTAGCCGCTACCAACAAAAGTCTACTAACGGAAGCTTGACCAGTCAAACTCTATAGTCAATACTATTATTTTATTATGCAACAGTTATATTTTATGATTTTAATGCAATTAATGTTATTTAATGATAGTTGTTGTCATGTCAGGGAACCGTACCTAGTACCCATGAAAAAGGTAATCATTATTTTTACCAAAGCTAAAATCTATAAAAGGAAGGAGAAAGACTGAACAAAAAAGAAGAAGAAGAAAAAAAGAAGGCACGTGAAGGGTGTAAAAAGGCAGGGGCTGAATGAGAATTGAAAAGTGGTGCATTCACACAAAAATAAAAAGCTACATTCATATTAAAAGAGCACTAGAAATACACCAAGCCATTCACTCACAAGATGCATCTTAGTCAAGGATTGAAGAACTACAAGAAGCTGCTCATACACTAAAGCTAGAAAGGCTGAACATGAAAAACAAGGAAGAAAACAACACTCTATTTTTCAGACAAAAACCAAAGAAGGACTCAAAATAATTTTTGATAAATCAAAAGAGTCCAGAGCTGCACTTCACATCACTAGAGAATTCTAAACTCTTATCTACCATCTTAGTAATTCTTTTATTTACATTTTGAGCAGTGTGTATACTCTGTATATTTCTTACACACACTGTATCCTGTGCTAAGCCGGAGGATTTCTAAATCCTCATTCAAACTCTATACTCCCTTGTTTCCCACTGTGGACAGTGGTAGAGGTCAATTAAGACCTAGAAATCCTGTGAGCTGTTTTTGGTTTTCCCACATAGAACCGTGGTAGAGGTCTTTGTACCTGGACAATGTTTTCAATATTGTTTACCTCGATCCAGGGTGTGGATCAAATTTATATAAATTGTTTGAGAGGGCTAGGTCTCGGATTGAGACTGAACCTCTTGGTTACATCTTCTGTGCATTTTAGTTTAAGTCTAAAGTATTATATATATTTTATATTACGCTGCTAATTACTTTGAAATACAATTTGTTTTAAAGTTACTTTGATAGCTAAATTAGCAAGTGTTTATACTTATTGTGAACCAGTAAGTAAGTTTCAAAAGTTAATTTAATCTTCTAATTAAATTAAATGAGACCTAATCAGTCTTTGAGAAACTAATTGAACTCTTACAATCTGTATAAATTCCCTATAGTTTAACTTGTTTTTAAATAGGGGGATTTTAATAGAACGATTTGTAACAAAAATTTTAATTGGAACTCAATTCACCCCCCTCTTGAGTATCCACTCCGACCAACAAAAAGGGTTTGTTGTTTTTGTTTATCACACCCTGATTCACCCCCTTTGAGGGTATCTAGCCCAGTGGACCTAAAAATCGGTATCAAAGGGAGGTTGATATCATTGTTTCTCTCTCAATGGATGTCCCTAATCATAAAGTGAATCTAATCTTTGATGGGAATAATATTAAGTTATGGAAGAATCAGATGCAATACTACTTTCAATACTTGGGAATGGATGTGTTTACAGTAGAGATGCATGGTATCTTAGCCAACATCAATAGTGGTGTGTTATCATAGACTGAAACAATGGAACTCTATGCTGATGATAATGGAATAAATGCTTTATGGGTATTCCTATCCAATGCTTTATATATGAAGGCAATTTCATTAAAAACATCACATGCCTTGTGGGTAAATCTATTGAACATATATAAAAGAGATTCAAAGGTCTAAGAGGTAAAGATGAAAGTTCTTTGGAAAAAGTATGAAGATCTGAGAATGAAACCGAATGAGTATGTTAACACATTCTTTGATATGGTAAATATTGTAGTGGAACACATGAGAGGTCTTGGTGAAGTCACTAAAGACATAAGTATTGTGAAGCGTATCATGGAGAAACTTCCACCTCAGTTCAATCAGATTGTTTCCCTACTGGAAGTTAAAGATCTGAGAGAGCTGACACTGGATAACTTTCATAGCACCCTTGTATAATATGAAATAAGAAATGTTGATAATGAATATGTAGAAAATGGAAAATCTAAAAAGGTGAAATTCATGTCCATGAAGAAGCTCACTGGTGAATATTCTAGAGAAGAAGAGGTGATAAATTAGGTGATGTAATTCTTTTTTTCAAATATACAAAGAGGAAAAGAAAAATTCAAAGGGAAACTTCCGCTTGATTTCTTTAGGCGTGGAATGGTTGGTCATCTTGTAGTAAGATGGCCCACAAAGTTCCAAGAAGGTGATGAAGATGAAGTTGAAATTTACGAGAAGAAGTATTTAGCCTATGTGAAAGGCAAGAAACAGTTCAAGAGAATTTTTTTTAAGAAAAATAACCATCATTCATAAGAATGTGATAGTTCAGATGAATTTGATGTTGAATAAGTTTAAGATATTGAGAACTATAAAGATAGTGGAGAAAATTATAGGGTGGCTGTTGTCGGTGGTACTCAGAAAAATGATATAATTGTTATTGATGATAAAGAAGAAGAAATTGAAGGAAGATTAGATATAGAGGCTGAATTAGAAGAAAACCTTAATGAGATAGATATTAAGAGAGGAAAAAAAGAAATACAACAAATTTGTCCATGATTTATTACTATTCATGCAAAAACATGAAGAAGGAAAGTCTAAACTGTAAAATGTTATTGAAAAAATAAGTCTTACAGGCCAGAGATCTCATAAAAGGTTGATGAACATAAACTGAATTTTGAAGAATAGAAATGGGAGATCAATGGCTTGAATGACACAATGAAAGATCAAAAGAAGCGTATCAAAGAACTTGAATAAGAAGTTGTTGGTCTACGATGAAAAGTAAAGGATCATGAAAAACTCTTGACTCCTAGTGTGATACCTGAAAATAAAATCATTCATAAGACTGAAAATTTGAAAGTGGAGCATAGAATCCAAGAAAAAAGGAAGGAACACACTTGTTCATATGTTATGGCTGATGCAGGGCTTGACTAAAAACAAAAAATTGTGAAAGTTGAAGTCATCCAACAAGAAACCATTCCATAATTTAAAATTGATTTGGGTATGAAGAAAAATCAGATGATTTAGTGAACCCAAGGGGAAATTATAAGTTCACAAGTGATATGAAGTAATGCACCCTACATCATGTGTTATTACTATGGAAATATAGGACATTCACAGAATGTATGTTCCATATCCAAGAGGCACCAAAGGGAATAAGTGCAACAATAGAAGTCAAACAGAGGGCAATGTTATAGAACATATTTTGAGGGACATCATTTTTAGTGAAAGTGATTTTCACACATGGTTAGATGCTGTACATCAATCATGAAGAGGAACGTGTCAAAGAAGAACCTAAGCGGTCACAAGCAGTAAATTTCAGAATCAAAAAATGACCTAGAAACCCAAAATTGAATTGCATATTTTCATAATGAAGTTGGTATATCATACTCTGAAGAAGTTCATGATTTCTAATCCATTCCATGTATGAAGTCAAAAACATGGATTGAGAAGAAGAGAGCTGGTAAGGATGTGGTTGCAGAAATTTCCCTTAAATCATTATACCATTCCATTGTATGGATCCTTAACAGTGGTTGCAAATCTCACATGACAGGTAATAAAGATATTGTTATAGGCATAAAATGTGAAAAAGAATGAGTTTTAATTTTTGGAAATGATGAAGGCCTAAAGATGATTGGATCGGGAAAGGCCATATTTAGGGGTAAAGAAATAAGACATGATTATGTCTTGGTAGTAGAAGGTCTTAGTCACAATTTTCATAGAATCAGTAAACTATGTTACTTAAGGAATTCTATAATATTTACTAAGAATACGTGTATCATCAACGGAATAGATGGTGTAGTTGTCTTATAGGGAAAAAGGGAAAAGGGAAATCTCTACCTTGTAAGTGGAGAAGAATATATTTTCTTTTTTTTCTAGAGAGAAAGAGAAAATGTTGTGGAATAAATTATTGGGTCATCTATGAAAACCATCTATAGAATATCTGGTGAAGTATGATGTAGTCAGAGACCTCCCTAAGCTATCATGTGATCGTACACAAATGTGGGATGCTTTTTAACATGGGAAGATATTCAGAAATACATACAAAGTAATGTAAAAGAAGTCAACAAGAGTGCTCGAGTTGGTGCATTCTGATGTTTGTAGACCAATCTCACTTAGAACCATTGATAGAAAGTGATATTACATTTTTTTTGTTGATTAATATAGTATAATTTAATGAGTATTTGTTATTTACCATAATTCGTATGTGTTCAATTTCAGAAAAATATATTAAAGGGAATTTAAAATTACTATTGCTTAGAAAATTATGATGTCTCATACTGATTATGGTATGAAATTCAAAAATAGTCAAGTGGAATACTATCTCGATAAAAATGAGACAAGGCATCAATTTTCTTCAGTGAGAACTCCACAAAATAATAGAGTTGTTTACAGGAGAAATCAAATCATCAACAACATGGATATAACAATACTTATTGAAAAATACCTACTAGAGAAATTTTGGAAGGAAGCAGTATTGACATCGTTCTACATTTATAACAGGATTCTGTTATGTCCAATGAAAGGAAAGACTCTGCATGATATGTGGTATGGAAATAAGACAACAATAAAATATTTTTGAATCATTGGAAGTAATTACTTTATTCTAAAAAAAGAAAAAAACTTGAAATTTGATTCATTTAGAGATGAGGAGATATTACTTGGATACATACGAAAAAGGTAAGTGTATAAATGATTCTTAAGAGGCTGGGAAAAGTATTTTAGGGAAATTATGTCATTGTACTGGAAAATTAAGAGAGAATTCAATAGTACAGTAAACAGTTTCATGATGAAATTGATGAGCAGGAAAGAAACACACGAAGTGAAGATGTGGAAGGTTTTGATTTATAAGAAGACACTGATAATGAGAAGGAGGAATTAAAGCCTGCATCTACATATAAGACATAAAGTCGAGATAATATTGAAATGAAAAATATCATTCGTGATTAGACATCGCCAGTTCAGACAAGAATAATGAAGTCACCGTGACAGACATATTTCCAATCTTAGGTAGAGCCTAAATTCATTGCTGATGTATCCAAAGATGAAAAATGGGTTCAGGCTATAAATGAAGAGCTGGATCAGATTAAGAAGAATTAGACATGGGGGATTTTTTCAATTCCAAGCAATAATAATGTCATCAGAACTAAATGATTATTTCAAAATAATATGAATGGAGATGGTACAATGATTCAAAACAAAGCATGACTACTGTGAAAAGGCTACTCATAGATAGAGGGAATTGATTTCGATGATACATTTGCACCTATTGCAAGGCTGGAAACAATCAGAGTATTCTTGGCCATTCTAGTGCAATGGAAGTTCAAGGTTTTCTAGATGGATGTCAAATCTTCATTTTTGAAAGGGGTTCTGGAATAAGTTCATATTTACCAGATAAATGGTTTTCCCATTCATGAATATGAAAACAATGTTTGTGAGTTTCAGAAAGCACTATATGGGATGAAACATGAACCAAGAGTATGGTACTCGAGACTTGATCAGTATTTGAAGATGCATGGCTTTCAGCGTGGTGGGGTTGATTAAAATCTCTATTTCAACAATGATAGAAATAAAAGGATGATGGTGCTAGTTTATCTCGATGACATAATATTTGGTGGATCCGATGAAGCTCAGTGCATAAATTTTTATGAATTCAACAAAAGTTAGTTAGAAATGTCAACTATTGATGAGTTGACATTTTACCATGGTTTATAGGTGAAACAATGAAGGAATGACACTTTAATTTTTCAATCTAAATATGAAAAGGAGGTTCAAAAAATATTTGGAATGGAAAATTTCAAGGAGTTGAAAACTCTGGTTGCTACTCTGATGAAATTAACAAAATATGGTGATGGAAAGACAATTTATATCATAGAATATAGGCATATTATTGGAAGTTTAATGTAACTGACAATGACATCACCTGATATTTTTCTTCCACATGACATGCAATGCGATATCAAATAAATCCAAATGAAATCCATATGATTGTAGTGAAAATAATACTTCAGTATATCAAATGAACTGTGGAATTTGGGTTGATGCATACTAACAAATATCATCTAGAGATATTGGGATATATATATATATATATGCAGATTATGTTGGATCAACAAATGATAGAAAATCAAAGTTAGGAGGTTCTTTAAATCTTTATGGTTTGTGAATTTATTGTCTATGAAATAAGCAAGATTTCATTTCATCGAGCACTACAGAAGCTGAGTATATTGCCACCACTCAAGCAATCACACAGTTATTATGGATGATGCAGTAGTTTGATGATATGGGAGTTGAAGTAAAGTCTATGATCGTAATCCAGTGTGATAATTTGATTTCTATCTAATAAAGAAAAAATCTATTCCATCACTCAAGTACAAAGATCAATGAGATCAAATATCTTTTTATCAATGGGAAGGGGGGGCAAGAGCTTGTGATGTTGGAGTATATGCCTAAGGAGTTACATGTTGCAGAAATTCTGAAAAAGGAATTAACTAAGGAAAAAATAGAGAGGCATCTACTATCTCTGGGAGTCCATTCAAATCCCACACTTGAAAAGTGTGGATGTGGGACCCCCTCTCCCTAAGGCATGGTGTGTTTTCCCCTAATGTACTAATCTGTGCACTTTCCAATGTCGCAGACCACAAAAGAGTGGCCTTTGGGTTCATTGACAAAGGGGGAGAAGTTGACAGATGGAGTAGTGAGATAGGGAGAGAGTATTAAATATGAATATACTTGAAGTTATCGATAAAGGCATATATATCACAACAACTAAGGTTAGGGATGAAAGAATAAGAGTTTTTTTGGAATGGTATCAACAATTGGTGTCCGGAATGAAGTGACCCATTGGCAAACTTTTAATATTACTCTTGTTTCTCATGCCGAGCATTGCTCATGTGGTCTTAGAATATGTGGTGAGTGAATATTTGGTCTCTATATGAATCGAAAGAGGTGGAAGATGGTAGATTATGGAAGGATATTGAGTAAGGTATCAAATTGTAGATAATCATTATGATAAGAGTTGTCCAAAGATCCAAAGCGGGAGATTGTTTGGAAACAATCCCTCAAGGTAACATTGTAGTATTTTTGGGCTGGTTGTGTTTGTTGACAAAGAAGGTTTTCTTGGTGAATTTTCGAGTTATATAGATTTTTTTGACAATATATGTTGAAAAATAACCATGAAAAGGGACTGGAAGATCTAGAGGTGGTGCAAAAGAACAAATACAAGGTGAATCTGTTTTGCAGTGTTTGCCAAATTTTTGGGTTCCAATATTTGGATTTTGGTGAGCATTGCAAAAAGTGGATTTCCTTGAATATGTCATCAAAATATAGAAAATGCACGAGTTTCGTTATGATGGGATTTATAATGTGGTTTTCATAAAGACATGAAAAAATATGATGGCGATATGTAAAATTACGAAGAGCTTCACGGGCGGCATGGATGAATAGAATTATGAAGGAGCTTTATAGCGGGACAAAGGTTCTAATAGAAGGCTATGTGTTTATGATGATCAGTGTGGTGGTGGCGCAAATGGATTAATGGAACACTCTGTGACTACAACGATTTCTCTGATCTAAATTTTTTTATGGTTCTTCATGAAATAGATAGAATTTCGGTTGAAATTTTGAGGCTCTGCGATTAGGGCCTATGGGGCACTGACGTGGCGTGGAAGGTTATAGATTCTATGGGAAACACCTATAAATAGGCCTCAACCCACATGATAAGATTAGAGAGACCTAAAAAAAACATTAGGCTCTTGTATCATGAAGGAGGTTCACAGAGGAAGTGAGCTTTGTGAAAGTAAATGGAATTAACAGAGGCCAGTGGTGCTCTACCAAAGGAAGGCACGTTGTGAAGTCTAGTTCATCATTGCATAAAAAGAGTGCTTCACAAAGGCTTGTTTGAGATATGTGAAATCAAAAATGTATTTCTGCTTTGTGATGGCTTGAACTCTGTGAAACAGTGTGCTCTGTGAAGCAGTGTGATCTGTGTAGGTGTGTGATTTGCGAAGAGGTAGGAACTTTGTGAAGGATTTTCTATGCTTTACAAAATATGGATTTTTGTGAATCATTGATCTTTATAAAAGTATTTCAAAGGGTATTTCCCAATGGTTAGTGAAAAATGGGGTATTCATCAATGGATTAAATTTTTACTTCAACAAAGAATCTACATATAGTGGAAGATTAATTCCTTAGTGACAATTAAAGGACCTACAAGTCATTAAAATGAGAGTGAATCTTCTGAAGAAGTAGTGAGCACACTTCAATTGATAGAGTAGCGAACTTTCAATTTGTGATGGGTTATAAACTAGGAGGGACAATGAGTTCACTCCAAACATTGTAAACAACACTATACTTATAGTGGATTTGGTATATTGACACATCACTGGTGTATGCTCCTTGGATGTAGCCAAGTGAGGGTGAACCAAGTAAAATTGTTGTGTCCTATTCTTGCTTTAAGAATTGTTTATACTATGCAATGGAAAGGAGTGTGAATAGAGTTTTGTCTAACTATAAAACACGATCAAAAGGGGTAGTTGTTTTTATCTATCATACCCTGATTCACCACACCTCTTAGGGTATCTAGCCTAGTGGGCCTAATAATTTATTTGGATAAGCTTCGAAATATTTTTTTTTCTAGATAATTCGGATACATGGATTTCTTGAATACATTTTAAATAATCATGATAGAGTGATTAAGTCACTTTCTTGAATGTTCTTTATATGTTAATGGGTATGAAAATAAATTTCAGTATATATTTTTATCCATAATACAATGTAATATTAGAGCATAAAATTCATAATTTTGGGGATATTATTTAATAATTTTTATTATATTATGAGGGAATTTTGGATCATTATCTATATTTATTTTAATTTTGATATAATAATATTTTTTATATCTTGTATATAGATGACACATTCTGAAATGTTCTATGGAAAACTGTATCAGGATCCATCACGTTTGGGTGAAGTTGGTGAAAGTATGTTGTTGGGTCCATAAATATTACATTTTTAATGATAGTAAATGTGATCCAATAACACATCAAGGTAGATAAAAGTGGGAAGATTATATATAAATATCATAAAAGTATTGATATTTCATATAATGTTACGATAAATTTTTATTAAAATATATTCATAGAATAGAGTTATTATAAAGGGAAAGATGTGCCCATGGTTTATCGACCAATATCTAAATCTAGAAAAAAGTAATATCAACTACTTACTGACTAGATTTATCTTTGGGTTTATCTATGGTATAAATTTTTTTCCAATTTTCCTTTTAAAGAAAGTAAATTTTAGTTGAACCACATGTATTGAGCCACGAACTGGTATATATAGTGGATAATCTCTATTATGAAGAAGATTCAATTTATATTTTTCTGATTGAGATACGATACCACGAAAGAATTTTATTCACCCAATAATTTTTTATTTAATAATAACATGATGGAGGAAGAAACATGAGAATTTAAAAACACAATGATGGAAAATATCATTGCTTGATTATGTAATTAATAAAATTGGGAGGATATATTTTCCTAAGTGGGGAACTATATTAAAACATTGGAAAAACTAGATAAAAATCAAAATTATGATTTAATATTATTCATTTGATTTATTTTTACTCATTATAGTTTTATAAATAATTTAATATCATTTTTTATAAGAAAAATGAATAGGTCTCTTTAAATAGAATTTTACTCCATGGATTTCATGGAATTATCTAAAAGATAATGTTTATGGCTTTAAAATTTTAATTTAATAGAATAGAAATCATTTTTTGAATCAAAATATCATATATATAAGAGTACACATTTTTTATATTTTTAAAAAATGATTGATTCTTCAATGAATATTGAAAAAAGTAGTTTTTTGGAAAACTATAATTCCTTTTAATTAAATGAAGAAATTAAAAAATTTCAAAATTTCAATATTTTTATTTAAATTTAACAAAATATCTATTTTATTAAACATAATATAAATAATTTTATATTAATATACATTAAATTTTATTTTGTTATAAGTTTATTTTTATGATTAAAAATAAAATTTTATAAAAACTATTTTTATTGTGTTATGTACAGTTATATTAAAATTAATTTATTCAAATTCTAAAGATTCAATAATAAAAATTTTATTCTATTTTTCTAATAATGATGATTAATTTTATTAATCAATATGATAACTTTTTTGGTCACTATGAATATTATCCATAGTAAAAATGTGTCACCATGATAAATGAAAATTATGTTAATTAAGGTAAGAAATTTGAGATGACGCCAAAAAATCCTAACATAGATCTTATGGGTTGATGATATATTTACCATTTTAAACTTTTATTATAAATATTATACTTCTTGGATACACTTTATAGGATGTAGACATTATAATATTTAAATTTTAAGAAACATTACCTGTGTGTCACTCACATCAATTATTAAAGGGAGCCTCATCACTTATATTCCTCACTAATTTTGAGACCTCTATAAAATCCAATACTTATGATAATCATGCATCATGATCCCTACCTAAGTCCTGGAGTCCCTTTTTATCATAATATCCCTATCTTTGAAGGCATAATATCTATTCCAAAGGGAGATATCTAAGGATAGTTAACAAATCATAAATTACCTTTTAAATATTTATGTATTCTTATTCCTCATAAAAATTTTATTTACACATAATGATATATAAATATAAATATCTTCCATATAATAAAATATTATTATTATTATGTAAAAACCATTTAACATCTTATTATGAATGAAAACATCGCTAGTATGCAAGTGTACAACACCTCCTCAACTAAGCGATGTTTTTCACTTTTCATCACTAGTTATTATTCATGGTTAAAATGATAAATAAAATTAATATATGTTATATTAATAATATAATTATTATTATGGAATTATAATACATTACACATGTTCTTACTCTTTCAATCCAATAGAAATTGACAATGTCGATCGTGCACACACGTGAAATACCACATACTTGAAGATATGTGATTGATTTTAAATTTTCACTATATAAGGATAGTCATAAGGATGGAACTAATGAGTAAATACTACATTTCTAAGGAATCAATTATTATATATAATTAATTTGTTATCTAAATTATGACATTTTCAACCGTTATAAAATTGAAAATGTTTCCCATGTGTACATACGGGAAACCATCTACATGTAACACCATGCATATATCTTCAATATAACCTAACATGGTTGTATTTGAATGTATGTATAAATACGATAAATATAAAATTCTAAATATTATTTTGATAATTTATCCACAAAACATTTGACTAGGGTTAATGCCGTAATTTGGTTTTGAGATAACAAACATAATGACCCCAAAATATCTAACATGAACATAAACATTATATTAACTAAATCAAGCATGATTATATATTAAATAATTAAAATAATAATATAATCAACTAGAAAATGGTTCTTAATAAAGTATGAAACATATATATTTTTATTTGTCATCTTCCAGAGAATTTGCAATGCTTATGGGACATAATGAAAATGATTTTCCTTTTAAAACATATTTTAATACATCCCTTTCAACCCCATTATCCCACTTATAATTATTCCAAATATGTTTCAAGAATGTTATTATTTTTATTTCAATTTCAATTAAATATCATTTTTAATTAAAATTTACTTTCTTTTTTATGTTTTAGAGAGAAAATTTTAAATTTTTACCATATAGTTCACTTAGAAATTTTTACCAAAGAGAAAAAATAACTTGTTAACATATATGAAATTACCATTATTTTTCACCATTAAAGAATCTATTAATTTTCATGATTCCCTAACATGTTTCGAATTCTAATTAAAAAAATATATCTCTCCATATTCAATGAATTATTAATTTTTTTTAAAATTGAAAAATAATATTTTCTTATCTTAATGAAATATGTGAAAGTGTTATTTCTTATATTATTGGAAGAAAATTTAAAATAATTTTCTAAAAAAAGATCAAGCTATAAGGGTTTTAGTCATTCTATAGTTCATTTGAATTTAATATTAATGTTGTTGGAGCATGATATATTTTTCTAATCAATTGTGTAATGTGATAGAATTTATTGATTATAGGTTACTCTTAAGAAATATAGGAATGATACAGTTAAAATATTCCATGAAATCGGTTCTTATTAGGGTGAATGTAAGGATAATGTCCCAATGTAAAAAGGCCCAGAAATTCCATGTAATTTTTTAAAATTATATAGTAATTTTATGAGTCCAAGAGAATTGATAGCGCGTGATTCTGAGGCCCAGTGTCCCCAGAATGAATTTCTAAACCTTTCTTTAGGTAAGTTCAGTAATCGTGCGAGTGAGTTTTTGTAACTTTTGAACCGATGCTCAAAATAAAAATCCAAGGAGACCGTTTAACTCGCAGCACCTGTATTTGCTTAAGGAGACTTTCACCTTGATGGCAGTTGGTCGAGGGTGAAAGTTAGTTTTCATGATTTTTCATAGAAGAAGAAAAATAAAATGTATAACATTTTTATTTTTCTTTTTGAAAACCTCTCAACATAGGTTATAGTGGGGGGGACCACCCGAACCCCTCTTAAAGGGGTAAAACCTTTCAACTCCCCATTAATTTTTTTCTCCCATTTTATTATTCCAACCCTCCAATTTATTATTTGATCCATTTAATTTCTTGCCAACATAAATTAAACATATAATCCTACATTAATTTATGTTGGATCCTCATTTAATCGTTGGGGAAAAAATTTGTGGGCAATGGGGAGAGTGGGGAGAACTTTAGAGAAACATTCTACAGTGAATAACTCTTCTCCTTCGATGAATATTTCTCCAAACTCCATCGAAGGATCTCCAATGAAGAACAAACCGACGATCGAGGAAACATCGTCATCACTGACTTCACCTTTTTCCTCGCCTCACCGACATCATTGGAGGAGACTTTTTTCGAGATCGAAAAATGAAAATCTGTCTCAACCATGGACAATATTAAACCAAACCATTGAGTTAAGGGGTTTTTTATTTCTTTTTCATGGTTTGAGTTGAATTAATACTCTTGATCTTCCTACTACCGAACTAATGCGGAGGGTGCGGGCCAAACGAAAATGGCCCGATCCCTCCGCTTTTATTCAATGTTGTTGTATCCTACATGGTGGAGGATGGTGGCAGTCAAAAGAGGCCAGCCGTATGATGGGGAAGCGGCGCGCGTCCGCCCCTCCTGACAAGCAAGGGTCGTGGCTTGTGACATGGCGACGAAGGGGAAGGTGGCCGACGTTCGGCAGGAGACGGAGAGGTGGCACATGGTGCGCCGCCATCGGAGCAAGGGTCTGTGGCCCTTCTGGCCGCGACAGATGCTAGAGGCACGACCGATGTTCTGCCGGATGTGGATCGGCTGCGCACGCATCACTGGGAGGACCCAAGGGCCAGTCATTTCGGTCGGCTAAGCTGGACCGAGCGGGACCTGCTCGGGTCCCGCGTGTTGGATGAAAACCGAACGGTCGAGAATATAGTGTTTGAGAGTGGGGGGTGCGTAGCTCCCCCCCTCATGTGGCAAGGCCGGGCCGGGCCGGACCCGGACCAGTTTCGACCCATCCCATACTTTTGGCCATAACTTTAGCACCGAGTGTCCATTTGACAACCCATCTATAGAGCTAGAAACCTTGGAGAAAAATGGACCTTTTGGTATTCCCCACTTGAGTTTTCAATAAAGTTAGGGTACGGTCGGGTTGGAACGAGTAGGAATCCAACTGGGCCCTCGGGACTAAAAGGATAATAACTTACATACCAGGTGTCCGATTTATGCAAAGTCTGTTGGGTTGAGACCCCTATTACATGTCAGTCCATTAGGATACTTCTTCATGGGACTTCATGGAAGATGGAGTATCGACCAGTTGCTTGAGGAGCAGACTCTCCCGGAGACGAGCAAGCTTAGTGCGGGTGCCCTATAGCTGGCTATGATGATGTACTGACGTTGTACTAGGATCCTATGTTGGTCTGACGATGTAGTGATGATGTAATAGGATTTTGTGTGGGTCTGATGATGTACTGACGATGTACTAGGATCCTGTCTAGGTCTGACGATGTACTAATGATGTACTAGGATCCTGGGTGGGTCTAACGTTGTAGTGACGATATACTAGGATCCTGTGGGGGTCTGATGATGTACTAATGATGTACTAGGATCTTATACAGGTCTGATGATGTACTGATGATGTACTAGGATCCTGTTTGGGTCTGACGATGTACTGATGATGTACTAGGATCCTGTGTGGGTCAGACGATGTACTGACGTTGTACTAGGATCTTGTGTGGGTCTGACGATGTACTCACTTTGAACTAGGATATTGTGTGGGTCTGACGATGTAATAGGATCTTGTGTGTGTCTATAATTTGGTATCCTTCGTGAGTTTTCCTCTTAACAGAGTAAGATGATTCAGTAGTTACATCAAATAATATTTACTACTGTACCTTAGTTATTCCTATTGTGATCTGAGTTTGTACATGTGTGGTACTTTCTTTTATGGTAATACCATGGTGGTATTCTCTTTTGTGGAATACTTGTGTGGTACTTACCTTTGTGGTTTTCCATCCATTGTGAAATAGTTGAGCTCTGGGCTTTTGGGTTCGACCCTGTGTTTCCTTATGATTGAGATGGGTATATTTGATAACTTAGGTATATGTATGGGCATATACCTAAGTAATGTTGTCACTGGTTTACATGCTTTGTGGTTTATCCTTTGTGAATTTTGTGAGACCTTGAGGGTCTCGGGGTCCCTAATAAGTATTGTTATACTCACCCCTGCACGGGCTATGCCCACACCTTGTTGTGTTTGATGTAGATGACAGACAATGCTGATCGAGGATGAGGGTACCCGGACAAGACCGTGCTAGAGGTGGACAATACGGCCTGTCAGTACATAGAGCATATGGGAAAATTTGGAGTGCTGAGGAGGCGATCTGTACCGACCCTTCAGGTAGGAACCTCAGAGGACGACCCAGTAGCTATCCTACTCTTTCTTCAGTTGTATTGTTTTTCAGTTGTACTTATACCTTTACCATTGGGCTTGTATTCCAGCCCCTCTTACTTTCAGCACTCTTTTTTCTATATAGTTTTCTTGTGTTCGTATCTTGTTGTGTGCTTGGTTGAGTGTGTTTAAAGGATATAAAGACAATGCCTTCCCGGTTTTAGGGGATACGCCTTTCGGTGCTAGTCGCCAGCCCCTGGCCTATGGAAGGTGGGCTTGGGGTAGTCTCGGCACAAGCCTCGGGGGACAGGTCATTACAAATTGGTATCAGAGGAGTCAGATCAACCTTAGAACATAGGACTTAGATCTTTATTTTAATGGAAATAATTTTAAGTGTAGTGAGTGTGGTTATCCATTTAGGGAACCCAGTGTTGGTGTGGCAGCTGACGTACCATACACCAGAACTCTAACTTCTGATTTCTGACTTAGTGTACAAAAACCCTGTTTGCATGTGTGATCTGAAGAGTTTTCTTGGTGATCTCTTTGGGTCAGCTCAATAGGTATAAATTATTGACTGTGGTGCACCTGTTTATTTTCAGGATGCCTCCACATAGACAACCAGAAAGTATTTCGGGTATAGTATGCACTAAGATCCCACTAAGCGATGAGGCCTCGGTGTAGGGCCCTTTTCTAGTAGAGGCACCAGTGTAGACACCAGCGGTACCACTACCCATTAGGAAACCAATTCCACTAGCCCCAACAGTAGAGGGTGCTTGCTTCTTGAGTGCATTGCATGAGTTCTAGCTCCAGAGGCCACTCAGGTTCAGGGGAGAGACGGACCCATATGCAACTGAGGATTGGCTGGAGGCCATGGTGAGAGTGTTTTGACTAGTAGGGACACTATCTGATCTCATGGTGATCCTTTCCACCATATTTCTACAAGAAGCATCAGGAAGATTGTAGAGCATGATTCTCCATGTTCACAACGAGGTGACGTTTCTCTAGGCAAACATTGAGAGCCTGTTTCGGGTAGTGTTTGTCCCAACGACTCTTCTCGTAGTGCGCATATAGGAGCTTCTTCATCTGAAGCAGGGCAGCATGACTGTGGATCAACACTCAGCGAGGTTCACCGACCTCTCATGCTACTCCACTGATATGGTACGAGACATATTCATCAGTTCCTAGACCTTCGAGCAGGGACTCAGGTGGGAGATCAGGGCATTGATGATTTATATTAGCATCCCGGCACTGGAGGGATGATAGAGCGAGCCCTCTTAGTAGAGAGTTTTCTTGCTGAGTAGTCCCCAGCAGTGAGACCCACCAACAGTCGTCATGTAGCAGAGTCTTCTGCAACTGGAAGAAGACAGATGTCATGGAGGTCCAAGAGGACTAGATGTACAGGTGGACGACTACATGACTCAGGATCGGTTGTGTGGGGTACCAGAGACAGAGCCAGTCATGCGAGGAATATGTAGTGTATCACATGCAGCAGGCATGGTCACATGGATCGTGACTGTTCGAACCACAATACGAATGATCAGCAAAAAGTCGAGGGACCGCCCAGGTAGAGATAGAGGTTCGACTGAGAAGGTCCGCAAGGAGTAGGTAGACGGGGCAGAGGAGCTGGCCGTGCAGCTGGTGGTGGGTGATGATTTGAGATATTACCGCCACCACCACCAAGTTTTCCACCCCGACTATAGGGAGCAGGTGGACAGGGGAGAGCTTAGCTCCAGGCAGTTGAGGCCTATGACAATGTAACTTTGGAGATGATATGAGGTACGATCTATGTCTAGTCCACCTTAGCTACAGTACTTATAGACATAGGTTCCAATCACTCTATTATTGCCACTTCCCTTGTTTGGAGCTCGAAGATTCTAAAAGATCCATTGGCTTGATCCATATAGTTAGAGACTTCTATGAGAGCAGATTCGACAATTACGCACTGGTGCTAGTAGTGTGAGATTACTCTAGGAGAAAAGAGCTTCGGCTGGGATCTCCTAGTAGCGACATCGAGGCCTTAAGACATCATCTTGGGTATGTGCTGGTTTTCTATATTCTATTCTCAGAGTGACTGTATTAGGTGCAATGTGTGGAGTGTTCGCATGGATGGGACCAGGTTTACCTTCACCTGTGAGAATGGAGCCTTTTCCACACAGGATGGAATTAATCAGAGGAGATTGCAGCCGATCACTCATCAGTTGGATAGCCTTATCCTCAGAGCGGTTGATGTGGGGATTCTGAGTTATCCTGTAGTGGTGGACCAATATGCAGATGTGTTCCTTGATGATGTTTTGGGTCTACCTCCTCACATAGAGATAGACTTTTACATTGACTTGTACCCTAGGACGACAATAATATCCACACCAGCGTATTGAATGGCCCCTGAGGAGCTTCATGAGCTGCAGGTAGAACTGGAGGACTTACAGGGGAAGGGACTCATCCGGCCTAGTGTTTCTCCTTGGGAAGCCCCAATTTTGTTCGACAAGAAGGCGAATGGGAGATTGACTATTGGCGCCTGAACTAGGTGACCGAGAAGAACAAGTACCCACTCATGAGGATTGATGACCTCTTGAATCAGTTGAAGGGGGAAGGTTGGTTCTTAAAGATAAACCTCAGATCAGGCTATCACCAGCTCAGAGTGTGAGATGTGGATGTGCAGAAGACGGCTTTCAGATTTTGGTATGGCCATTATGTGTTTTTGGTTATGTCGTTCGACGTGACCAACGCTCTAGTATTTTTCATGGGACTCATTAACAGGATCATCCAGCCACACCTTGATCACTTTGTAGTAGTCTTCATTGACGACATTCTGATCTACTAGGCTACTAAGGAGGATCATGCCTATCATTTGCAGATAGTTCTAGAAACACTCCGAGAGCACCAGATTTATGGTAAGCTCTCGAAGTGCCAATTCTGGATTTGAGAGGATCACATTCTGGGACATGTCATCTTAGAGGCTGGAGTTGTGGTGGATCTAGTGAATATTGACACATTAATTGCTTAGGAGACCCCTGAAAGTGTGATAGATGTACGAAGTTTACTGGGTTTGGCAGGATACTTCTGGAGGTTTGTGCTAGATTTCTCCAGAGTTGCAGCACCCTTATCAGTGTTGAAAAAGAATGGGAAACCCTTCATGTGGTCGGAGAGATTCCAGGGGAGTTTTCAGGAGTCCAGGTAGAGGCTGACTAGTTCCCCTATCTTGAGGATTCTAGAGGAGGGAATTGGGTATGTAGTCTACTGCGACGCATCAGGGACCGGACTCAGATGTGTCTTGATAGATGAGCGAGCAGTGATCACGTAGGGTTCTCGATAGTTGAGACAAAATGAGCATAACTATGCTACCTAGGACCTGGAGTTAGCAGTAATGGTCTTCGCTTTGAAAATGTGGTGACATTACTTGATGGGAGAACGTTTTACAGTCTACTCAGATCACAAGAGTCTCATGTATATATTCTCGCAGAAGGACATGAACCCGAGGCAATGACGTTGGATCGAGTTCCTCCAGGACTATGACTTTGAGATAGTCTATACTCCTAGGAAGGGGAATGTTGTAGCAGATGCACTCAATCAGAGATTTGGTATACATATGTTAGGTGAGGCGACAGAGCAGTTGGCCGCTTTGTAGATATCCTTTTTGGATCGATATGGAGCAACTTTTCTTCAATCTCATATAGTCACTCCCCACTTCTTCAACAAGTCAGGAGGCACATTGTGGGGACACTGACTGTGAGGCTCTACATGCTCAGATATCCATAGGACATGCACCTGATGGATTTTTTGAAGGTGGGGAGCACATCATCTTTTTCAGAGGATGTACCATGGTGCTAGTGTCACTTTAGGAGGAAGTTTTGAGGGAGTTCCACACGTCCTCTCTAGCGGTACATCTTGGAGTCACGATGATGTACCATTATCTCCAAAGACAACATTGGTGTCTAGAAATGAAGAGAGAATTAGCAGAGTTTGTCTCTCGGTGCCTCACTTGTCAATAAGTGAATGCAGGGCATCAGGTAGCAGAAGACTTAGTTCAGCCTTTAGAGGTCCCAGAGTGGAAGTGGGATGAGATATCCATGGACTTTGTGAACATAATCCCACATAAATCTAGGGGTCATGATTCTATTTGGGTGATTGTTGACCAACTCACCAAGTCGGCTCACTTACTTCCGATCAGAGAGTAGGGTTTAGTAGAGATCATGGGATGCCTCTATGTGTGTGAGATTGTATGGATACATAGAGTACCCTCGACGATTGTCTCTGATCATGATACACGAGTCACTCACCAGCTATGGAAGGGGTTGCTGGAGGATTTTGGAATGCAACTTCATTTGAGCACCGCCTTCCATCCTCAGATGGATGACCATACTGAGTCGGCCATTCAGACCCTTGAGAACGTGATGCGTGCTTGCATCCTCGACTTCAGTTGTAGCTGGGAGGATCACTTACCCTTGGTGGAGTTTGCATACAACAACAACTATCACTCCACCATTGGGATGACACCTTTTGAGGCATTGTACGAGTGACCTTATAGATCACCTCTATGCTGGATTGACCTAATGGAGTCAGCACTCATGAGACTAGATATGGTATGGGCTACCACAGAGAAGGTTCCCGTTATCCAAGATTAGATGAAGACTATAAAGAATTGGAAAAAGTCTTATACCGATAAGAGAAAGAGACCTTTGGAGTTCGAGGATGGTGACAATGTCTTTCTTCGGGTCTCACCTCGATGAGGTTTGCAGAGATTTGACCGAGGTGGAAAGTTATCTCAGAGGTTCATCAGACCCTTCCAGGCCCTCAGCAGAGTTGGCGAGGTGACTTACCACCTATCTCTTCCAGCTCAGTTGCACAAGGTGCATGAAGTCTTCCACGTATCTCAGCTGAGGAGATACATGCATGACCCTTCTCATGTCATCGACCACGGTGATCTCGACATTGATGATGGAGCAACGTTTACGGAGGTTTTAGTAGATATTGAGGATCGACATGAGTGGGTCCTTTGTGGGAGGCCTATAACTATGGTGCACGTTTGTTGGCAGTATGAGAACCTCCATGAGAGCACATGGGAGCAGGAGGATCTGATTCGTGCTCAGAACCCACACTTGTTTCCTTAGTTTGAGTTGTGGATTACAGGGACATAAATCATTGAGGTGGGGAGAATGTAAAGACCCTAAAATTCCATGTTTTATTAATTATATGGTAATTTTACAAGTCCGCGAAAATTGACAGCGCATGATTCCACAGCCTGGTGTGCTCGGAATGAATTTCTTAACTTTTATTTGGTTACATTCAGTAAACGTACGAGCGGGTTTTTGTAACTTTTAAACCGGTGCTCAGAATTGAAATCCGAGGACACCGTTGAACTTGTAGTGCCTTTATTTGCTTAAGGAGACTTTCACCTCGACGACAGTTGGTCGAGGGTGAATGTTATTTTTCGTGATTTTTCATGGAAGAAGAAAAATAAAATGTTTAACGTTTTTATTTTTCATTTTGAAAACCTCTCAACATAGGTTATCATGGTGGGGAACACCCGAACCCCTCTTAATGGGGGGAAATCCTCTAAAATCACAATTAATTTATTCTGCCATTTAATTATGCCAACCCTCCAATTAAATATCTGATCCATTTAATTTTGTACCAATATAAGTTAAATATATAAACCTACTTTAATTTATGTTGGATCCTCATTTAATCGTTGGGGAAAAAATTGTTAGAAAAGTGGAGAGTGGGGAGAACATGGGAGAAACATTCTCCAATGAAGAACTCTTCTCCTTCGACGAATATTTCTCCAAACTCTGTCGAAGGATCTCCAATGATGAATGAACCGACGATCGAGGAAACACCATCGTCACCAACTTCACCTTTTTCCTTTCCTCACCAATGTCGTTGGAGCAGAATTGTTTCTGGATATACAAATTTGAATCCATCACAACTATAGACAATCTTTAACTGAACCATCGAGGTAGGGTTTTTTTGTTTCTTTTTTGTGGTTTGAGTTGAATTAATCCTCTTGATCCGCCTGCTACCGAACTAATGCGGAGGCTTCGATCCAAATGAAAATGGCATGATACCTCTGATACTAGTCACGATTATTGTATCCTACACAGTAGGGAAAGGTGGCAGCCCGCGGAGGCTGACCACACGTTGGGGTGGCGGCGCGCGTCCACGCCGCCCGATGAGCAAGGGTAGCGATGATGAAGGGGAAGGCAACCGTTGTTTAGCCGGCCGTAGAGAGGTGGCACATGACGCGTCACCGTCTGAGCAAGGGGCCGCGACCCTCCTGGTAATGGGGGATGGTGGAGGCACGACCGACATTCGGCCGGCCGTGGAGTGGCGGTGCACGACGCACCGCCGGGAGGACCCAAGGGCTGGCCGTTTCGGCTGACCGAGCTGGACCAAGCGGGACCCACTCGGGTCCCGTGTCATGGATTCCAACCGAACGGTCGATCCATTCAGTGATTGAGAGTTGGGGGTGTATGGCTCCCCCCCCCGCAAGCGGCCAGGCTGGGCTGCCCAGCGTGGGTTGGGCCGACCAGGTCGGACCAGACCCGGACTAGTTTCGACCCATCCCATACTTTTGGCCATAACTTTGGCACCGGGCGTCCGTTTGACGAACCGTCTAAGGTTTTAGAAACCTTGGAGCCAAAATCACATTTTGGTATACCCCACTAGAGTTTTGGATAATGTTGGGGTATGGTCGGGTTGGATCGATCATCAATCCAACCGGGCCCGCAGTACTAAAAGGCTAATAACAAACGAACCGAGCGTCCGATTGACACACCGTCTGTTGCATTAAGACCCCTATTACGTGGAGGTCCATTGGGATACTTCTTAGTGGGACTTCGTGGAAGTTGGAGTATCGACCAGTAGCTTGAGGAGCGGACTCACCTGGAGATGAGTAAGCTTAGTGTGGGTACACTATAGCTGGATCTGATGATGTACTGACGTGGTACTGGGATCTTGTGTGGGTATGACGATTTACTGATGATTTACTAGGATCTTGTGTGGGTGTGACGATGTACTGACAATGTACTAGGATCATGAATGGGTCTGACGATGTACTAGGATCTTGTGTGGGTCAGACAATGTAATGAAAATGTACTAGGATCATGTGTGGGTCTGACGATGTATTAACGATGTACTAGGATCCAGTGTGGGTATAAAGATGTACTGATGATGTACTAGGATCCTCTGTGGGTCTAACTATGTACTGACGATGTACTAGGATCCTATGTGGGTCTGATGATGTACTGACAATGTACTAGGACCATGTGTGGGTCTGACGATGTACTAATGCTGTACTAGGATCCTATGTGGGTTTGACGATGTACTCACATTGAACTAGGATCCCGTGATAGTCTGACGATGTACTAGGATCCTGCGTGGGTCTGAAATTATGGATCCTTCATGGGTCTGCCTAATAACAGAGTAAGATGATTCAATAGTTACATATAATCATCTTTACTAATGTACCTCAGTTATAACTGGTGTGAGATGAGTCCATACCTATGTGGTACTTTCCTTAGTGGTAATACCTTAGTGGTATTACCCTATGTGGAGTACCTGTTTCGTACTTACCATTGTGGTTTTCCTTCCTTTGTGGAACAATTGAGCTTTGGGATTTTGGGTTGGACCCTGTGTTTCCCCATGATTGAGATGGGTATATTTTCTAACATAGGTATATGTATGGGAATATAACTAAGTAGGATTGTCACTAGTTAACATGATTTTTGGTTTATCCTTTGTGTATTTTCTGAGACAATTGGGGTCTCGGGGTCCCTATTGAGTATCATTATACTCACCTCTGCACGGGCTATGCCTGCACCTTGTTGTGTTTGATGCAGAATATGGACAATGCTGATCGAGGATGAGGGTACAAGGATTAGACGGTGTTATAGGTGGACTATACAGTGTGTTGGTACGAAGAGGAGACGGGAAAACGTGGAGTGATGAGGAGGTGATATGTACCTACCCTTCAGGTAGGAACCTCGGAGGAAGAAACAGTAGCTATCCTACTCTTTCTTCAGTGGTATTGTATTTCAGTTGTACTTGTACCTTTACTGTTGGGCTATTATTCTATCCTCTATTACTTTCAGAACTCTTTTTTCTATACAGTTTGCCTGTGTTCATATCTTTCTGTGTGCTCGGGTTGAGTGTGTTTACAGGATATAAAGGCAATGCCTTCCCGGTTTTAGGGGATACGCCTTTCAGTGCTAGTCACCAGCCCCTGGCTTGTGGAAGGCAGGCTTGGTGTAGTCTCGGCATGGGCCCCGAGGGACGGGTTATGACACAATGTACCAATAATATATTCTTATAAAGGTTCAAAATAGAAATAATATTTTTTTACAAAAGCCAATAAAATGATATAATATTTTTGGTTATGGTTTATGATTTTTTCTAACAATGTTAAAGGGTTGATTTGGAAGGAAAGGTCATCATAGTTTCTATATTTTTCAAGAAACCCTTATTATTATGATTTTTCTTTTATTATTAAATATTAAATGCTTCATTAAATTTATTACGTAATGGTATTATTTTCATGTAAATTTAAAAAGATATTTGATGTTGAATTTTCATTATAAAAATATGATCTTTTTATGGATTTTTCATTTCAACAAAAAAATGATTTTCTTTTCATTTATATTAAATACTGATAATTTTCTCCCATAAAAGTTTTTAAAATTATCATTATGTGGGGAAACTTAGGAGAATAAAATATGATAATATAAATATTATATATATAAGAGGTACATTGAATAAATAAAGTGTGAATTTATAAAGAACCCGTCTTGTAGAAAAAATAGATGTTGTCTAGAAATATCCACTTTATAATGTAATATTTTACATAATTCACTAAAAATTTAAATTGAAATTATCCTTGAAATTTAATAAATTAAAAATCATTTAATAAATATTGTAATTAGTTTTTTTATATGGGGTGCTATAAGAATGTACTTATAGGTAGAGATTTTAGTCCAATGACAAGGGTTGTTGGGACATGATAAAATAGTGGGAGACATATAAGTAATCTTATTATTTATTTAATTTTTTAATTTATAAATTAATAATAATATTCTATACATTTTTTGTATAATCCAAGGTAATTTTTTACAACTATATCTCAATCCCAAGGAACTATCTCGAAAATGAAAATATCTACAGTAACCTGTAACAACAATTTTCATTATTACATTGGAATAAGATACATGTGATCTCAACATGTTGGTTTGGTTCTTTTACTATCCTCAAAAAAATTGGTTGAAACATGATTCTGATAATACATTTAATATGTAATGAAAGTATAGAATAAGAAATATCTCCACATACTTTATATTATTCGTAATATCAATCTTTATACCCAAGAGAAAAGAAAATAAGTAAAGGATAATTATAAAATCTTATTAAGATTTATGTAATTTAGATTCTTTCATGACTAAATAAGGCATCATCAATATTGAGAGGTAAATCAGTTAAAAACATTACATTTAACCAATAAAATCACCATGAAATGTATCCATGGAAAATATCACTACAATGATCTAATAGATAATAGTAAATGAATTTTAAATGATGTAAATTCATAATGATTGATTTCGGTATCATAAACATCATAATATCCTTACCATAATATCCTTATGGAATGATAGTTTAACTAATGGTTAAATATTCACAAAAACCCATTAAATAGGTCTCTTAAACTGAATTTTACCAATATACATGTCCATGAAAAGTAGTGGATATCTATATTTGGGCCTTACAAATAACTTCATCTCCCATGAATTCCTTACCTATTGAAAGATAAATTTAATCCTTACAAATATATATATATTAAGTAAATAATATTGATTATTAATATTTCCCATGTAAATCCAATAAAATTGATAACAAAATAGAATATTTAATAATGCTATATAGTTTATCAAATAATAATATCATGGTTAAAACTAATATGAATATTAAAGAGAATTGTAATGTATAAAAAATGATCATAATAAAGATAATGTTTCATGAGAAATATAATGACCACAAAATTAATAATAGATAAATTAAGACAACCAATTCATCAGTGATATAAGTTATATGATATATTCAATTACAATTGAAAAATAATGAAAATATAATGGAAACATTAATATAATATTTTTATTTTGATTTATATTTGTAAACCTGTCGAATACATGTTGAATAAATAAATAACATAAAATGTTCGTGGTTATAGAAAAATCCATAAATATTGTATACATGAAAAAAGAAACATTAATTTGGCTTTTTATTAAATAAAATGAAAACAAACCTTTCAAAAAAAACATCAGAATGATTCCTATGAAACTATATAAAAAAGGTATAATAAAAAATTTACACATGAAATCATTTTTGGGAGTAAAGATGACTTTTTCAAAAAACATGAATAAAATAGACATTGAATTAAAATATTACTGATTAAGATAGAAATAAGATAAAGTTTTATTTTAAAAATTTCAATTCTTGATTCAAGGGCCATGGATATGGAAATTTTGAATAAATAATAGAAAATACATAAATATCAAGAGGAGAATAAATTAGTTTTATTTTATGATATATTGGAAATAATATTTCCTAAATGAAAATAAAGGTTATCCAAATTAAATGATATTGAAAATTCATACCTCATTGTTAACATTTAAATTAAAACCCATTGAATGAGTAAATATTAATTGAAAATTAATTATAATAAATAAATATAAATTCATGTCAAAGATATTAAAGTATCCATATATTCACTACATAAAAAAATAGGTTCAAAATATCAAATATGGATTAATTAAGTAAATTGAGATAGAATCCCTTACATCTTTTTCAAATTTCCACATATGTGATATTATCTCATAGAATAATATATTTAAATTTATTATATTTCATTAATAAAATTGTACTGACAATTAAATTATAAAATATTATTATCTTATCATAATCTAATACTCTATTATTACCAATTTTTTATTATTAAAATCATTGTTTCTTGGTTTTAAATGTTTCAATTTTTTTATGTTTTTTTAGTTGTTTTTGTAAATAAAACATTTTCATGATTCAAAAAGCTATATAATATTATTAATGATATAATTATAATATATATCCATTATATATAAATTTAGAATAATCCATGAATACTGGGCAAGAAAATAGGTCATGTCACTACATGGAAGTTATATCCCACATGATTGCATGAATGACAATATAATTTTATGATGAGTGGATGAAAAAAGGAAAATACCAGTATATATTTTCTAGTTCGTAATCATTTCATAAATATAATTCATATTCATTATTTCATCTTTATAACCATTCATATAAAATGTTGAGGAAAAATTAATTATGATGATACGTGGAGACGATATGCAATACGTATGCAAGGGCGATGTTTTCACCTACCGTATGAAGGAAAAGGTTTAAAATATTTTTAATATCATAATAATAGAATATTATATATTTTTTTCAGTAGATTAATTAATTTAGTATTGTTATAATATATTTAGAGGATGTAGAAGAAGACATAAAAATGACAGTACTCTATTAAGAGTTATACCTCTTCTTCAAGAAACCACCTTTGTCTTATACCATAATCCATGTGATTTTGGTCTTTTGGAATGAGTAAAAGATGTAGGGAATTAGAAATGATTATATGAATGTACTATGGTATAGTTTTTCTGAGCTATAAGACACATGAAGTGTGAAAAAGATATGAGAGGTGGCATCCTTTTATATGGGGGAATAAAAGGTTTAAATTTCTTAAGTGATTAAATAATATATGCATAATAGTTTTAAAAAGTGACCCCATTTAAATACAAAGGATAATATGAGATGTTATTGGGTATAAATAAACCCATCCAATCAATTTTTTACATGTTTTTGTTATATTTTATGGAATATCTTCTTGTTAAACTATATTAAACATTATATAACAGTAATACTGATAACTTAAAATTTATCTTGATAACCTAATTATATAAAAATTAATAAATGAGGAAATAAATAAAAAAATAGAAATGATGATTATAATTTTTGAATAAATTTTAGATAATTCAGTTTTCATGTGTATATACAATAATTTTTTATACAATAATGTAAAATGCATGAAAAATAGTTTTCAACAAATATCTAATTTTTCAGTGAAAATTATTTTACCATAAAATCAAGTAATAATATGGTTTACATGATTTTTTGTCAAATAATTAAAAAATTATTGTTTTCATTCTTTGGGATCAAGTTAAAACAACAGAGAAAATTCCTACTATGCCTTTGAATTTAATAGCCCAAAAATAGTTTTCATTTTGAGTAAAATATAACATATCATCACAAAAGTCACAATTGGGTATAATAATTTAAAATAATGTTTTAAAATAAAGTATAGAACACCTTATTCATAAATCGGTTATATAAACATACATAATATAGGATAAACACAATTGTTAGATATGAATTAAAGCTTCACCCCATAGATTAACCAAATTTAACCCTTTTAAATGAGGTGGAAATTATTTATTATGGTCAGTATTCATAATGAAAAAAATAAATACGACCTTATAACTTTAAATTATTTAGGATTATTCGAAATACTGAATTGAACTTATGAAATCAAATTATAATAAATGGATTTATTTAATTTAATCATAATATGTTAAGACACTATGGAAAGCGGTTGTCTAGAAAAAATGCCCTCTTAATTATAATTTTTTTCATAACCAAATCAAGAGTAATATTGATTATAATGACTTTAATTGGGTTTTTAATGATATAAATGTACTAATTTTACTTTTTATCCATTTTAAAATAAAATAAAAAATTTTAAATTCCTAAAAAAAATGACAATTTTGAATGAAAATCATTATCCTTTAGTATTCATTGAAAGAATAACATTTCAAAAAACATTCGAAAATAAATTTGAAGATAATTTTTATAGATTATTTTAAAAAAAATATGACCCTTTTAGAAAATAAATTTTCTATAAGTTGAGAAACATAATTATAATATTTTATCACAAAAATTAAAAAAACATATTTCAAGAAAATTTATTTTTGGGGAATAAAATTATTTTAATGAATTTGTGTACTAATTTACTATTCAGTAGTCAAATAAATTTTTTCATATATAAAAAATATAATTATTTCTCATAAGGTTTTTATAGGTGTTAATTCCACCAATTTTAATGGATTTATAATAAATGTATAATATATTATAGTTCATTTAGGATCGTGGTTTTGTTTACCACAAGCTATCGAAAAAATTAAATTTATTTGATGAAAAATATAACATAAAATATATGGGAATTATATTATACCCCATATAATATTTTTTCCCAGGATATTTCATCACTCTGATATATACAAATATGTATAATTAATTATTATCAAATCATCAAGTTGTCCTAAAACTTCCATAATTTAATGATTTTCCATAAAATCATGACCTGGTGATTTGTCTTTTTTGGTAAAACATTCTCACTGAGATCCAAAATCTTCAAAGAATTATCCTCATAATATTGAAATTTATCTAGGGTATGAAATCTATTTTTATTAGATGTGATTTATTAAGAATGTACTTCATTAGAAGAGATACATGGAAAATATTTTTCAATTGGGATAGATTTTTTTCTGAAGAACCAAGTGTTAATATACCATCTTGATGTGATGAAGAATTTCAAAGGGACTAATACATCTTGGGATATGCATAGAATTTTACCAAATATTGTAGCATTCTCTAATGGAAATACTCATAGGAATAAATTTTCACCAGCCTTGATATTTAGATCTCACCGACAACTATTAAAAACATAATTGCCTTTTATATTACCTTATATATTATGGAATATATCATCCAATATCTACCATTTCCAGATAGATATCAGGTCCTAATAAAATTATTTTTTCTAATTTATCCCATAAATTTGACATTAAATACTTTCTACCATATATGGATTTATAAGGAACCATATGAATACTCGAGTGGAAGCTATTATTGTATGAAAATTCTACCAATGGGAGGTGTTTATACAAACTACCTTTAAAATTAATAGAGAAACTAAACATTTCATATAGTGTTTTAAAATTCTTATTAGTCTAACCATTGGTCTAAGGATGGTAATCAGTGTTTACACACAGCTCTCTCTATCTCTCTCTATATATATACTATTAAAGACTTTTCAATAACATTGAGGTAAACCTCCTTTTTTGATCAGATAAGATAGAGATTTTTACATCATGTAATCTCAATTTTTTTTTATTTTATAATAGATTATTATTATCAATATATAAATATTATCTATTTTAAATTAAGTTAGATGAATTTATACATGGATTGAATATAAACTAAATAGCATTATGGCATTTAGATGTTGGGGGGAGTGTATATAAATGTAATCCATAGTAAAATTTTTATATTTAAATTATTATATGTGTAATGGTTTTAACATCACCTTAAAATTATGTATTGAAGTATTAATTGCATCAAACACTAGGAATTGGGATAAAAACTCTACAATGTCCATTTCCATGTTATCCCACTAGAAATACTCTTTTCTCTATTTAAATCCCCATATATCCAAAAAAATTAATATAGAGTGATGACATATGATCTTCATCTAAAATATCCTTCTTCAAATTCGATATTTATGGAACACATAAATGATTATTAGACTTTATTTTTCTAGTATGGTCATGGTTTAATTGATTCACATTCTTAACTATATTCCTTAATTCCACTTCTTCATTATACACCTCTTTAATCCACTCATGGATGTATGGTCGAAAATTTATTTAAGAAAGATAAGATATGTCCCATTTTCTCATTATATTAAGATCCATATTATGAAAGATAATATGTATTATATCATTTTAAATTATCATTTTATAAAAACTTTTTCATTATTTTTAACATAGATTATGAAGTAACATATTCTCTTACTAATGGTGGTAATGTTTTTCACTATCATAAACATTTATCAACTCAAACCATATACTCTAGGGAACATTCTAATATTTTTTTCAAAATATACACATCATGAGTTTATGATTAGTATATATATCACACGTTTTAACATAAATATAATTCCTCTATATCATAAATGTAAAAATTATTGATTCTAGCTCAAAATAATAACCCTGATAATTCTAATATTGCATTTTCTTTTAGGGAGAGGAATAATATATAACCGTATAATTCTTCTGGAGGATGAATCCTAGTCCATTAATTAATGCATCAATATATATAAAAACCCCTTCTGCACTACTGGGTTATGTATGAATTATTGAATTGACCAATCATCTCTTCAATTCATTGAAATTATACTCACATTAATCTATTGACAAGAACACAATGACTGTCATTTAAAACTATATGAGTGGATTCGATCATGGTTAGAAATTTATCATAATTATTTGTTATTATTCCTCCAAAAATATGGTTTTTTTATACTGATTGGTCTACTCCATTGTGCAATAACATCCATCATTGAGGGTTCTATCCATATAACCTCACATGAAATTGTATGAATCAATAATGAAACATTTTATATCAAAAATTAACACTTGGCAATTTTAGAATATAGAACCTCCTTCCTTAGATAGAATTTAAAAATATTTAAATGTTCTACATGATATTCCATTCACATCAAATATATAAGAATATCATTTATAAATACATTCTCAAACTAATCAAGATAATATCTTACTACCAATTTGAATAAATCCATGATTATTGAAATATTATTGACTACTCCAAATTGAATTACTATAGATTTATATTGACCATACATTGTATATAAGTCTTTATTGGGTAAATATTCCTTCTTGAATTATTTTAGATGACATTTATATTGAAGATCAGTTATGGAAAAATATCAATATCCTCATAATTGATTCAAAGGATAATTAATATAGGATATAAGATAATAGTTATTAAGTGTTATCTTGTTATGATATCGAAAGTCAACATAATTATTAATTAAACCATATTTTCGATAATAAAAAAAATAGTTGAACCCTATAGTGAGTCACTAGGATGGATGAATCCCTCTCCTTTATTCTTCTAGAATCACTTCAATAATTCCTGAAACTCAATCAGGATCATTCACAATGGTGTATTTGAAATAGGTGTAGCACTAAGAATTAGTTATATTAGAATATTATCTATATGATTTGATGGAGAAAAATGAAATATTTCCAAAAAAATCAAAATAATAAAGTACACATTAATAAATTTAATTTTTATTTAATCCCCAACAATAAGACATAAATATTCCACATGAATATTTATTAAAACCCGTAGGATTGATGTAATTTAAATTGGGAGATTAGGTTCATCATAACACTAATATACTATCATAGTTTGATTTAGAATATAAAATATTAAATCCATTTTATGGTAATAGATATATTATATATATTTAGATCCAATCTATTCTCAAAATTACATCAAATTCAAATGGATTTATAATAAAAATTTATGAAGGAATAAAATTCCCAAAAAAATAAATCAGAGTGGAGATATAAATATGAGATGTTACCATTCTATAAGTAGTAGTTTTCACTACGAAATCAACATTTCATTATTGAGGTGGTGATGTAACACCACTATAAAAAAATTAGAAAAAACATTGTTTGTAAAAATGTAATCAAATAAAACATTTTCACATCTAGAATGGATGATAATTATACCTTTAACCACATTACAAGAAAAATCCACATTATCTATAGTAATTCAATATACATTACCATTCAACCATGTCTTCTTTTGTGGTAGCCTCTCTCAAAACATGGATAATTGGTTTGAATAATTCCCCATTCGTTTATTGTTGAAAAATATATGTTAGTGATTTCATTATTTTTGTAAAATTATTTTGAATGATCAGAATTATCTACATACTTTTAAAACAATTTCATTACATTAAATCAACTTTCTTGATTTTTTATATAGTTTTCAAACGATATAAATTGAATTATTTCCTTATACTTTTATTTTTTCCATTATTATTGGTTATTTTAGAACTTATAAGTCTCTTAATTTCCATTAATGACATAATATTTAGAAAATATTTTTCTATATAAATGAAACTAGATTCTTTATCTTCATAAAAAAATGTTTGAGAAACTAATTTCCTTTAGAGGCTCAATATAAACCCATAATAGATACATTCAATCCAGTTTTTATAATATGTATGTAGTCTATGGTATACATTACTAATATTGTAAATACACCCTTATATTATTCCACATCTACTTCTTCATTTTTCTTTAATGTGAGGAAAAACTTCTCTATCTTAGCTAGTTGCGCTCGAGGAAATAATTTCTCAAAAAATATCACATTAAAAGTAATATATTCTATAATTTATCTTTATTAAACCTCATTAATTTTTTTAAAAATGATTACATTGTTAATTATATACTATAACATAATAAACATCCAAAATAACCTTTTCACATTCATTACACCCCTATTCCAGGAATATTATTTCGATTAACATAATATGTTGGTTAGATTCAAATGGATTTTTAGTTCCACTCAAATATTAATGATTCAATCTAGTAATTTTATCCTGAAAAGGAGAGTCACCCTATGAAATAATGGGTTTCACCATACGGGTAATTATATTCATCATAACATATCAAATCATCCCTAATATGTATATATTATTTTAAGTGCAAACACCTATGGTATTAGCATGATTAGTTGGGAAATCCAGACATTAACTATGAGTATTGATTCAATATATTCTACAAGTGGACATCACTAAAAAATTGGGAACACTGAGTTATCTCATATTCATTATAAATATTAATCCATAAAATAAAAATCCTTATAAGGTAAAAAAGACCTCAAATACTATATTGGATTTTAGTAATTCCCATGTTACCATTATTCTATTGAAATCTATTTCCCAAGGATTCTACTGAACATACCTTGATAAAAACTATATAAATGTAACTCAAACATCCAAAATCAAGTTTTTTACTTCATTAAATTTCTATATGATACAAGGGATCTCACTATGTTAGATTGACCATTTTAGAGGTTTTGAAAAACTGGATATAAACTTGATTCTTATATTACATTTGAAATAGAAAACCATATCATAAAAAATATTTTAAAAATATTTATTTTATTGAAAATACCCTTCAACACATCATGGTGAAAGGAAAAAAAATAATGTGTGAGCTAAAATATTCAGTAAGGGTTCCATACAGTGGAATTAATCACAAGTAAACAAATCATAATCAATATGGAAAGATATTTTACTAAAAATAATTCCATTTAATCAATATCTTGATCATGAAATGAATCCATGGATAATATTAATGTATTAATATAATTTATAATAATAATTGAATTATCATTGATGTAAATTATTACTTTTGGACATCATGACATCTTTAGCATCTATGCCTTATACCAAGACAATTTAAACAACAGTTTGGTATAAAACAATC
This sequence comes from Viscum album, assembly GCA_963277665.1. Classification (NCBI taxonomy): domain Eukaryota; kingdom Viridiplantae; phylum Streptophyta; class Magnoliopsida; order Santalales; family Viscaceae; genus Viscum; species Viscum album. Next base: position 873,912,733 of record OY728153.1, on the reverse strand, counting down.
CATTAAATATATTTGGCCAACTGTTTTTTTCTCATGAAACATATTGATTCATCCAGTGGTTAACTATAATCCAAGCTCACTATAAATTAAATTTCCAATTCCTTCCTAATATATTTAATAATTAATTTAAAATATAAACAACATGTCCAATCAATAAATATCTATATTGAGTAAATAATATGATTATCAATATTTCTCTATAAAATTTGATATCTTTTATAGCAAAACACCATATTTAAAATTGGTATATGGTTTTGGAAATAGCCATGTTTATGATATAATAAACATATATATTTAATATAAAATTAATTTCAATTAAAAAATGATCAGAAGAATTTCAATATTTCTATATAAATATAATAACCAAAAAATTATTAATAGATAAATTATGATAATAAACTCTTCAATGATATTGGGTTTGTAGTAAACTCATATCATTTAGAGAAATAAATAAAATAGAATGATAACATTAAAAAAATATTTCATTAAATTGTTTTATTTATAAAACCATTAAGAAAAAATTGAATAAAAAAAATAAAAAACAGTTATGTAATAGGTATAATCTGTTAACATTTTATAATTTTGAAAAAGAAACATTCATGTTGTTTTTTGGTATAACCATTTAGTGATGAACATTTTGAGAAAAATTGTATAGTTTTATTTATAAAATTATAAATAGTCGATGAAAACCTAAAATTCCATTAATAATTAATTTTAGTGAATAAAGGTGACTTTTGAAAAACATTTTTTAAATTATTAACATTGATGAAAGATATACAGGATAAAAATAGATATAAGACCCTCTTTTCTTTTAAATATTTCATTTTCTCATTCAAGTGAGAAGGATATGAAAATTTTCAATAAACTATGGAAAGTCAATATGTATCCATTAATATATTACTTATATGGAGTTTATGATAGATATAAAACAAAATTACTTCCAGGAAATTAAAGGAAACCTGAAAAAATTTAGATAGTGAAATAAATAATCACAACTTTGGTGAAATTTAATTTGTAAACCCATGAAAGAGTAAAAATTAATGGAATATTTGATAATAATTAATAAATATATATTCATTTAAAATATATAAATGTGGAAGTATAAAAAAAATAAAATCCTATAGGTGTATAATATCAAATATGTATTATAGAGTGGAAATTGAGACGAAATCCAATACCTTATGTTAGACTTTCCTCATAAGTTATTATAAGAAACTATATAATAAATTTATATTTATTTCAAATCTATAATATAACCATATACAATATTATAATATCATATATTATCCACTTATAACATTCCAATACCCATTGATTAGTTATTCATTATTAAAACCATCTTTTCCTAGTGTTAAATGTTTTATTTTTTATGTATGTTTATTTGCTGGTTTTATCCAAGAATATGAATAATCATTCCATCTGATAAAATATATTAATAATGATATAATATAATATATATTAATTATATATATATATATATATATATATTAAGCCATGAAATTTGGACATCAAAAAAATTGATCACACATCTTTGTGGAGGTGGAAGTCCATCCGTATCTGTGAGAGATATTACAATTTTTACATTGTGTAAAATAATAAAATGTTAAATGAATATTTATATACGTAGAACCATAATTATTTCATACATATAATATATATAAATTACTTTCATATTTATAACTATCCATGTATAATGGTGTTGAAAAACAATTTACACCGCTACGTAGAGACAGTAAGCCTTGCATATGTACGAGCAATGTTTTCACTTTATGTTGGTTGAAAAAGAAATGAAAGATAGTTATCCCATAATCATAATAAAATATCAATATATTTAATAAATTTTATTCATTAATTTGATATTGGTACAATATATTCTTTGTGTAATGACACAAAAAAATTTAAATTAAATTATCTTATAAATAAATAAATACCTCATTAATTAATATAGTTATATAAAACACATTCAACGCATTGAATTTTTATTACCATTATAAAATATAGTTTGTAAAAATTAAATAACCTTTATGTATTATAACCATTTAAAATATATCCATTTTATAATGATTGTTGTGACTAGTATATATTGAGGGTCATGATAAACTCTAATTTACACTGAGGGAATAAGCGATGGTCACAACCAATAATGTTGTACCCTATAAAACACATTTATCAAAGATTTTAGGATATATTTAATGCATGGAAATTACCACTAACTAAGGAAATGTTTATATTCTACAATTGAAACATGGGTGAAACTATTTAAATGGTAAGTTCCAAGATTGTCTAGATAATGTCCAAAAACATTGTTCAGTAAACCACCATAAGAAGGCACCATCATCACACACCATACCCTTAGTGGATATATTATTTTAATATGAGGTTTTGTATCTAGGCTATAGTAAAACTAGTTATTATATTTTATTTATAAATAAATTAATGACTATATTTATGATTTTTTACCGTAAAATTTTAAATGATTATATAATGACTCATTTAAAAAATTATATTTTGATATGAGGAAATAAAAATTGTATTTTTGGGATGTATATGGTTTATGTTAAGACAATTGTTTTAGAAAATTAAATAATTCCGAAAATAAATTTTATTTTTATAAATAATTCATCCTAAATAATATTTATTTAAATATAAATGATAATATAATTTAGTGGTGTACAATTTAATATTTAGATGGGATAGAATGTTATTAATGAGATGAAAAGTATTAATTTTTAGTAAATATTTATTTCTAATTAATGGTGTTAATAATATTATTTAGGAAATTATATCGTTAAAATTCTTATATTTTTTATAATCAACACGTTGAAATTTGATAGTGGTGAATTTTCCATAATTTTATGATATTGTAGTATTTCTGGGAAACAAAATAAATATGGTATAAATATACAAAAAGTATTATGATAAATTAAAATCCATAAAAGTAATTTAATAAATAAAAAAATATCCATCTACATAAAAATATATATTTCCACTTTAATATAATGTTTTTTTTGAATTTATTTGAATAATTATGTATTCAATTAATGAATCCACCAAATCGTATATTATATTTTATGGTTTTAAGATCTATTCTCTATGAACATAACTCACATACACATAACCAATATTATTATATTATTATGTTAAGTTACTAGAATTATAAAATATTAAAAAACACTACTACATGTAAGAAACCTTTGGATGGTTTTTGGTTTTTATTATTTTATCATATAATATAGAAACTATGTTTTGAAATTAATAAAGCATTTACCTCTCTTTTTCTATAAATACCCACTAAACATCCCACTCGTCTTCACACAAAACCTATTGAAAACCATTTTCTCATTCTTATTACACTATAAACCCCAACAAGGTGATTCCAAGATATTAAGATGATTCTCCCAAATATTTATAATCTCCCTATCAAGGTTAGAGGATTCACTCCTCCCCATCTGTATTTGATCACTTTCTTTTTGTAATGCCATTTGATTTCTAATTGATCAATTTAACATATTTTTTCTCAATTACATTTACATTCATTATGAATATAATTATTTGTCGATCACAACCCACTCTCATTAAACCCTTTTTATTCTTTATATACACTCTTCACTTTGTCGAATGTATCCTGAGAATTACCATGTGGAACATTTTTTTTGGGAATACCCATCTCTATTTCTACTCACAGGCATTCAAATAGATATACCTATTCATTATTTAGTGGGGGGGGGGGGAATTTATATAAACCACTCTCCATAATATTGGTATTTATAGTGATGGAATATGTCCTTATGTTGTCTGATATATGTGGCACAAAATTTATATATATGAATTAAACTTTACAGGTGGGCCTAGAATTATAAATATATCTAATGCATTAGGTGTTCTTTTTATCCCACGATATAACACATATGGTTCATATGAGGTTATCCTAAAAACACCATGTCATGATATCTCATGGGTTATCCTTGAAATATAGTTATGATTCATGTTTTATGTTTTTTCCAATTTCCAGTGTTTCATTGATGTTATCATCTTATATCATGCTTTGATTTCCATGTTTATGATTCTCACCCTTTTTATAGAACCTTGATATTCCTATTTAATTAAATTTATTACATTCATCATGTTATACCTTTATTACTCCCTTACCAGGATTTATAGATCACCTATTTATAATGTATTTCCTCATGTTATCTTGTGTAGTTTAAGAAGAGTGATGATTGTTTAAGAGCAAGTAAATGAGTTTTAAATAATGTCTTTATTTTCTGATTTTGATTTCTTATTTTATATATCTAATTTTATAAATACTCAAGACCAATCGATCATATTGAATTTTATTATTTGCAAGTTTAATAAATTGAAAATGAAATAAGATTTATAAAATATATGGCTTGTCATATTTGGTATCAGATCCATGGGCTTGTTAATTTTGAGAATTAGGAATAGAAAAATATATTAAAAGCATTAGGGATAAGATGAAATAAAGGAAGACATCCAATTTTTTTTTTAAAGTATATAGTGAGTGGTTTGAAAAAAACTAAATCATTTTCTAGATAATAGAAGTGTATGTGGGCATGATATACTCTTATATATAGATAATAACAATAAAAAGGTAACATTGGGTATCCAATTGATAGTCACCTGATGCACAATAAAAAGGCATTACTATACATGTTATTTCACACCCCAAAGTGATATGATTTTTTAATTCAAATTCCCTATAGGATCGATTATGAAGGTAATAAAAATTCATATGAAATATTATGTAAATAAATAAACTATGAAAAAAATTAATTGAAACCTATAAATTCACTATTTATGGAAACAATTTAATTTATGATTCATCCCTTCAGTTATCATAGTTTCACCTATATATGCTTAATATTTTTAAAATTCTATTCCCTAAGTGTATTTTAGATGAGGTAAATAATTATAACTAGAATCATATAGTGGATAGTATGCTAAAGATCATTTCATGAACTTCAAATCAACAAGAAAATATGGTTCTACTCATTAATTCATTTCACAAAAGTTTAGTAGAACTATTCATGCACCATCATAAAACTTGGTTGTGGAGTTATCTAGAAAATTCTAAAATGGGGAAATTATTATATCCTAAGTATAGAACTTATCTAAAATCCAAATTTAAATGATTAATTTTACAATGAACCGTGTGATTCTCCTTTTAGTGAAATTTGACACAATTTTGAGTACGTTTTTATTTCCTTTTATAGACACAAGATAAATGTTTGGGGGAAGAAAATCACCAACTGTGTGAGGAATTTTGATAGAATTCTATAAAAAGTGCCAAGATGATGAATAATTTTTATTAGAATAATCATCTAAAGAATGGATATTATTACATAGTGTTCAATTTTATCTTTATCAAATAATTGAGAATATGAAAATGATCATCCTTGAAGACATGCTCATTATGAGAGAGTACACTAATGTGTTTATTAAATAATTGTATGGAAATCCACCTAGTAGAGAGGTATAGTTATCAATTTAACTTATACGTAGATCATTTTAAATATAAAATATTCTTTATATATTGGAAACTAATAATAATTAATAAATAAATAATGAACTGTTGTATAATCATGATAAAGTGTTTATCTTCCCATGTGATTAATTATTGGGTGTAATAGCCCTTTTCATCAAGATGAAGGATGGGTCAATGCACCTCTGCATTGAGTTTAAAGAGCAGACAATGATCATGATAATGAATAAAATTTCTCTTCCATGGAATAAAGACTTATTTGATTAGATCTATGGGTCCTAGTACATATCAATGATTGGTATGTAGTTAGGATAATATCATGTATATTAGAATAAGGGGCATATCCCCATGAATAATTATTTTATAAGGTGTCTCCACTATAAGTTCATAGTGATACCATTTCAACTATTTAAGTCTTTACCTATCTTCATGGACTTAATGTATAGGTTCCTTAGTGATTACATTGATAAATTTATTTTAGTTATTATAGATGATATTCATATCTACAAAACACCCGACAGAAAAAATAAAGAGAATTTGTATGTCGTACTTAAGACAGTTTAAAAGAAAAATTAATATTAAAAGTACATAAAATTTAAGTATTTTATTGATAAAGTAACACTCAAAGGGTATTCCATCACCATTATAGGGATATTTATATATCTAGAAAAGCAGAATCAACTGATGGATTTCCTAAACTAGCATCTATTATAGTGATACATAGTTTTCATGGATTCGATGGTTACAATATTCAAATTTTGATAAAATTATTATGATTGTCAACTAAAATATCTAAGATAACATGGAAGGGGGTAGATTATGTCTGGGTAGATGTATTTTAGAATATATTTAAAGAGTTAAATAAGAGGCTAATAATTTCACATGTTCTCAAATTACGCACAATCAGTTAAGGATTTGGGATATACAATTATGCATCTAAAAAGTTATTTGGTTCTTGAATCATGAATTGTAATGTCCCAACTTAGGGTCCACATAACATGTTACCTCAATGAGTGGATCACATGGCCTCATGAATGCCTCCCTATAATCTAGATACTTTTGACTAGCAGTGAGTTTATAAAGGTGGTACGGTAGGGAGACTATACAATCTTATTAAAATGGCACATTAGATACAACAAAATAAAATCAACAGTGGAAGCATAATATAAATTATAAGAATAAATAAGAAGTGGATGAAATATATACCATATGTAATAAATAGGCATGGAAGTTTAAATAAATAGAAAAATTATACAAAAGTCAAAATACAATAGGTAGTTTCATATACATGAATTCATGGCATGCTGATATACAAAAAGGGAATAGGGAATTGGTAGACACAACATTCTAAACAAAAAGAAAAAATGAACAAAATCTTCTCCAATATAATCTCAAGATAATTCTTGGTCCTTTTCTCCAATCATCAATTGATAAGTAAATGTTAATCAAAAACCTATAGAAGGGAACCTTCCTTTATCCATACCCACAGGCAGAAAGTCTTCTTGGGCACCAAAGGATTCCTGATTAGGGTGTGATATAAAAATACGAATAGTCCACCACCAATAAGGCCTACTCATAATCCATGTAGTGATCTTAAATAAATAGCATGAAGGAAAAAGTAGAATAATAAGGAAATGTTGATGAAATAAATAACCAGTCCACTCATGTTTTTAAAAGACACCTGAAATCTTTAACTTTTTCATCTCATGACTGGAATTGAAGTATGATCATATAATACATATATATATCTTAATAGTATATATACAATATAGTTATATATTGCATCCACCCATATTAGCCAAGTAAGTTCCAACATAAATGGCCATATACTAGGAGTACTAGTAGATGGGTGGACCGCGGTGTAACTCAGTCATCCATAACCTGTATAAAGAGACAATAATCTCCATCAAAATCATACATTAATTAAATCCCATAAATAGTGGTAGAAATCATTCTCATCACTTGGGATGGTGGGTGTTCCCTCATTCCAACACTCGAACAAGGGACGTGGTGCATCATGCCCATCATGAAACTAATGTTAGTTGTGTGAGATGTCATGATAAACAACTGATGTAAGGGAGTGTGATACTGTCCCGCTCAATAGATCCCTTACCATCAAATCATAACATTTATCATGGTGTAGTATAAATAAAATTGGCATTGGTAATTACCTCTATTACATATTTTTTTCATCCTATATATATATATAATTCATTATCCATATTGAAGTATATAATATAACAAATGAGGAAATACCTATCATATGTCCCATTAGTCATGTTCAATTGTATTCAATGAAATAAAATTCACAATTATTATTTAATAAAACATAAATATAATGCATGTCCTAACCAAAAATTGAAGTCATTCCATTCAAAACAATTGGTTCATTTATTTTAATGAATCCATCATGTATAAACCCTTCCTTATAAACCACTAATTTTTTTAAAATAATGAAATTTTAAATTTTATAAATCACCCAATTCAATTCATACCATTCAATCAATAATTGATGGAAATTCTATTCATGGGGTTAAAATTCATTTCAAAGGCGAAATAGTCATTAAGGGAATTTTTTACATTGGAAATTCCATGTCTAGGTTGTCCAAACACATGATAGGTACCCTTGATTCCACTAAGCATTCCCATTATAATAAAATTATCATTTTAAATCCATGATGAAGGATAATTAGGAATTCTGTGAATTTGAATCATTTATCCATAATGGTCAATTCCATTTGGCACACCCAGGGGGTAACCATAAATGGGGTATATAACCTCTAAACTACCAAAAATTGATTAAAATACGTCTACTCTAGTGTGATGATCAATTTGATATGAAGAACTAAAATAAAAGGGTATGCTTAGAAAATATCAGCATTCAACATAATAAGTTAATTACAAAAAAACAAATATCATGAAGAAAGGATTATACCACCTACATCAAGGCTGTATATGACTCCTCTATGAATATCAGATTCAGATTCAAAGTAGGTTTGAAGAAATCATACAAATAGTCCAATGCTCAGAAAATAGGGTAAATGCTTTTTCACCCAAATATCATGATATATTTGAGGATAAACTTGAATTTTAAGGGATAAGATTTTAGAATGTATCTATATGGATCCAACATATCCCTTTGGATCACAGAACAAAAACCAGATAAAAAATCTAACTCAAATCCTAACTTGAGGGAATTGGGAGATCACAAATGATGAAATGAGAGGGCATCTATTGGAGAACGAAAGGGAAAAAGGGAAATATGGTTTATTTGTTAAATGGGGGGGGGAATTTATTTCATCTAAAAACACAAAGGTACATTGTTTATTCACATGGTTGGAAAAACTATGCTTGAATAGCGTGTCATTCAATGCTATAGAGGAGAACCACGCATAGTTAGACACACAATTTATCTATCTGGGTTCATACAATGAATAAAGGGTATATCCTAAAATTATTAAGTACCACATGAACGTATGCCTCATCTATCATTATTGGGGAAAAACTATACGTTCTATAGGGTCCCACTTTCTACAACCACACATTTTAAAGAAACCGTTTGGGTAGGGCAACATAGTTTCCTCTGACCATGCTTCCTAGTCTTTTCATCCCATTTTGGCGATGAGAGCTCCAAACGAGCCCGAAAATTACCAAAGACCTCCTTCACATGATTAATAATCGTTATTATGGACATTTTATGGATTTTAATAAAAAATGACTTGTAACTTTGGGATAGGGAAGATAGTTACAACCTCCCCCTCTTAAAGGATCTAATCCCTGAGTCAGCCTTTATAAGTTAAATAGGTATTACATTCAAAGTGTTCTGGCCACTAAGAATGTTTATCAGCTTCCCATTCCAAGGCCTCATCTTATACTCGTCCAAGCTACCATAGCACCTGGACTATAGGAATTGACCTGCCTCATAGTGCCTTCAATCTCAAATCAATAATATAAACAAGGTACTCATAAAAGGATGAATTTACATAAAGACTATCCTGATCATGATTAATGACATGTGATGGATCTATATTGTATTAAGGAAGTAGATATACATGAAAGGAATCATTCATGGAAAAATACCTCTAAGGATGTTCTAACTAGTAATCCATGGGTTCTATCATTTTCACAACCTTTAAGGGTCCAATAACCATCGATGAGAGTATACCATGCCTCTGAATATATATATGGACCATCCTGAGAGAGACTCAAAAGAAAAACTGGTATCCAACTGTGATCTCGAGAGGTTTTTGGAATCTGTTGGCATATGACTGGTGTCTAAATTGAGCTATCAACATGATCTTTGAGATCTGCTGGACCTGCTTTATAGTCTCATGAATGAGGTGAGGTCCAATTATAGATTCCTCCCCAACCTCTATCTAGCGTAGATGTGAGTGGAAAGTATTACCATATGAAGATACATAAGGATCCATATTAATGTTTTAATGAATGATTTTATTATATGAAAACTCAATAAGGGGAATTTGTTTCTCCCAGTAACCCCCAATGTTAAGGACACAGGTACAGAGAATGTCCTCTAGAACCTGAATCATTTGATCTATATGTTTATCAGAATATGAGAGATTGCCCATGATTAGAATTACCGATATACCCAAGGCCTTCTACAACCCCATCTAGAACCGTGATGTAATGTATGCATATCTATTAGAAAATATTGAAGGGGGAGATCCATGAAGACATTCAACCTCTCTGATGTACAACCTTTCTAGCTCATCTACCGAGAAGGTTTATCACCTAGCTAAGTGGGTTTTGACCTTAGTAAAGTGATCAAAGACCATATATACTATATCATTTCTCTGATGTGATATGGGTAGACCAGTCATGAATTCCAATGAACATCATCCCATTTCAACTCAAGAGTGGACAATGACTGTAAAATCCATACTACGTGATAATGTTCTTCTGCCACCTACTGATTAGTGGAACCCTACGTGATGAAGCCAAAAATCTCACATATGACACCAGGACACTGATACTGGTGCCAAAAATTCCAATACATTTTAGTGAAACTAGGGTAAAATTTCCATAATGAAGAGTAAAATTCCTGTATTATCTCATCTATGACATCTGTTAGGACCCATACATGCCCATGGAATAGTAGGGAATCATCCCCATAAAATTTAAAACCAGAATATGAATCATCATAGGAGATTCATTCTCTTTAGATGAGGCCCTTAATATTTTAAAATGGACTTAGCCTTAATCATTCCAAAATAGGTGATTTCACCAATAAGGATTAAAGGATAGTAAAAACATGGTCTTCCTAAACCTCAATGTGCATCTCTGAGAATAAGGTAATGAGATTCCATTCACCACTAAACTCTTGAACCACATGATCCTGAGTCTTTTATGTTAGATCTTCTTCTACAACATTGCTTTTACCAGGTGTGTAGACAAGCTCTAAATCAAATGACTGTAGGTACTCAACCCACCTATGCTGTATGAGATTTAGATCCTACTCTTGAAATATGTACTTGAGGATTTTGTGATCTGTGTATACCACACAAAAATCTCCAAGTAGATAGTGTCTCCAACATCATAGATAATGAACTAAAACATCTAGCTCGGGGTGATGTGTTAGGTAATTATACTAATGATTCCCCATCTGATGAGACCTATACATTGTGCCTTGTTTTTCATGCTTCTAGAAAGCTCCAAGCTCGAGGATTTATATGTCATTGTATACAGTATTTCTTCTAACTAGATTTGGAAAAATCAATATCATTTCTCAAGTCAAATTTCCCTTTAACTCTTGAAATGATTCATCATATGTTTCATACCAAATAAATTTCACACTGTTTTGTCAAGCCTTCAAGTGGTGCTGCAAGTCGTGAGAAATACTAAAGGAAGTATCTGTAATTTTCATAAATCCCGAAGAAACTATGAATGTAAAAGACATTCTTGGGAAGCCCCCAAGAAATCATAGCTCTACCTTTCTTTGGGTCTACTAAAACTAATGACTCCGAAATAATGTGACACAGGATGTAGACCTTATCAATCCAAAAGAGGCATTTATTGAGCTAGAATAGAGATGATTCTCTTTTTGTGTATTAATCATTTCTCAAGATGGGTTTTATGTTCATGTCTTGAAATTTAATACTCTAAGATATCATCATGAAAGACTACCATGAATTAATCCATGTATAGGTGGAATACCTGATTCATAAGATCAATGAAGACAAAAGTCGAATTCATGATACCGAACGACATGAATAGGTACTTATACATACCATAACTACTACTAAAAGCTGTACGAGGTATGTTTGATGTCCTGAAACTCACTTGATGATATCAAAACCTTAGATTTATCTTTTAAAATAACTTTTCTCGTTATAGATGATGAAAGATATTTATATTCTAGGTAGTGGATATTGATTATTGATTATAAGCTAGTTTAATAGATGATAATACATACAAATCCTGAGGCTACAATCCCGCTTCTTGAAAAAATGATTTGGGTACCCCAAGGAGAAGTGTGGGGAATATAAATCCAATTGCCTCTAAATCCTCCAATTTCTTATTGAGTTATATAATATCTTTAGGTTCCATCTTATAAGGAGAAACTATCACTGGTGATGCTCCTAGTACAAGATCAATGGTGGATTCAACCTCTTGCATTGGAGGTAGACCAGAGAAGTCATCAAGAAAGAAATCCACAAAAATCTCCACTAAAGGATGAAAAATAGTAGGTCACAACCCTTGGTCATTAAGGAAAATACTGGTGAAATGTTCAATCACATTACACAACCTCTAATAATCAGGTCTATATCAAGTCACACTGACATGACACTATCCCTTTTTTACGTACTTACTTCCCTATAGGGATGTAAATTTCACCCCCAGTAATAGTAGAAAATATGAGATTGATAGGTAAATAACAATTCTATATCGTTGATTATGTCAATTCCTACAATGCTAAGGATAAATAATTTTAGACAAAAATGTAAGTGCCTATCTCAAGGGGAAAGTCCCAATAAGAGAGTACACCCACATATTGGATACATAATAGGGTATCTAGAGTCATAAACCCATAAATGTTATTATTATAAAGGACCATAATCTCTGGTATTTCCTCATATATAAAGTGGTAAGATGTTGTTGTGTCGAATAAAGAAGAAAATAAAGTGGATGATTCTAGAAAAGTACCTCATACAGTAGATGGTCTAGTTCTATACTCATCTATCATAGGTCGTACTACATGTATCATGTTGGTACATATTTCCTAATTCACTGACCAACTACCCTCAGCATGATCTCTCTAATAACATAGAGAATCATGCATCTAACAACCTCTACCATGACCCCAACCTCATATTTATGGGTTGATTGTACTCTAACCACCTTCTGGTCATGATCCTACTAAACCTACTCCTGATCTCAAAGTAGGCATAGATCCCCGCTCTCTAGGAATTGTCAAAAAATTCCTACAAAAGCACTAGATATGTCTCATCTGGACACAACCTCTATTGTCCACTAGATATCATAATAACAGAGTAAAAATGTGTCTCATCTTCCCATACTTGTTACAAATCAAAAATCTTTTAGTATAGGATGCCTGACTACTATTACCTCCATGAGTCACCTTAAAACGTATCTTTCAACCAGAAGAAGATCCACCTGTATCTCTATGTGTTGAACACCCCTGACATGCACCATCATCTTCCCACAAGTTTCTCTCTATAATAAGGGAATGGTAGATGATTTCATATATAGTGGTCAACCTGAATACATTGACCTACTAATAGATGAAGTATACCGACCCATCCTCAAATCACTTGGAATCCATAAGATCATTACCTTCTAAAGTAGGAGAAAACCAACGAAGCTATGTAGAATAGGTAGAGTATTACATAAATAACATACTCCACTACTGTAGATTCATTAATTCTATATCTCTATCGTCCCTCAACATTTAGGGGAATAAATATTCATAGAATATCGTCTAGATATCCCCCCAGACCATATCTCTTTAGTGATCTACATGGGAGATTACGTCCCACCACTACTTGGTAGAATCACATGGTATATTTGCAGATATCTTGACCATCCAATATGAAGGCATCTCAAGATTCTTGAATATAAAAATGCTTTCTTTAAGACATGCCTAGACAGTGTGTGGTCCACCATCCTCCTAAAAGATAGGAGTATAATTATGCATAAAATCATGAGTCAACTCTACCATAATTAGGGTAGTTAGAACTAAACCTCATATATTCTATATCATACATTCAAAACCCTCATGAAACTAGGCATAAAATCACATATCAGGTAAATGAAGTTGTTCCACTGGTGGAACTAGAGGAGGAATCACTGGTGGGTCATGGTTCACCATCTAAGAAGCATGGTTGTCACCTGCTTCAAGGAAAACAACTAGAGGATGTTGTGGCTTTTGGATACTATAATGAAAAAAATAAATCCTCAAAAGTGATTTAATAAAGTAAAATATTGAATTCAAAAAACTAGGATAGATATAAATTCTTCCTATAGAAACAATCACGCCTCACCGCCTACTCCAAGATCCAATTCAAGACAGTGTAAGACCCCATAATAGGCCATAAGAACACAAAAGATACCCCAATACTGACTACTAAGTCCAGGTTTATATCCAAGTCTCTATGTAATATACATATGATATGGGTGTTTTTAATTTTAATGTCATATTTATTTTATCTTGAGTTTTTTAAACATTTAAATTACTTAAAATGGATTAATTAAATGTATTACCATTTCATGTTCCATAAGGGTCCATACAGATTATGAACCAAACCATGGATTTAACTTCACTCAAACCATATCATATTCCATATAATGCAATCGGTGGTCAATTTCTCAATTTTCCTTAATTTACTTCTTAAGTTGTTTGCATTAACATATTTCAAAAAAAACTGTTAGGTTAAGTAATGAACCTTATGTATCAGTCTTATTTTCCAATCCCTATAAGAAGTGTAACAGAAAATTAATACATATTAAAAGAACTATCAATATACAATAAGAAAATGCATGCTAAAAGTAGGCTTGACATGAAAAAATGCATGTCATAGTAGTCCTATTATGCCTAAAGTGATCCATGTGATGTAACACCCTCATATGATCATGCCATGTCAAGAAATATATTTTCAATCATATCAATATAAATAACATAATAAATCATGTGTGTCACCCAATGGTGAAATCGTATCAACCATAAATGAAATAATCAATAATAACTATTACCTATACCATGTAATTTGGGTATCCCCTATATATGGGTCATCAAAATCTTGGCACATGGTATGTTACTAATTCCATTAACTCCATGTGTCTTTTCTAATTCCCAAATAGTAAGATAATGGAAAACAAATTTGATACCACATTGTAACGTCCTGATCCGGGGTCCACATAAACCATGCCCCCATCTATTGGGTCACATAGACTCAAGAGCACCCCCTCATATGTTAGAGGCTTGATACTAGAAGTGAGGTTGTGAAGGTGTTACGATGGGGAGAGTATTCTGTATTATCTAAGTGGCCTAATGGATACAATAGAATACAATCAACAATAGAAACTCAATATAAATAGTCATAATGAACAATAATTTGAAGAAATATATAACAGATATAATAAACATGCGTGGAAGTGTAAATAAATAGAAAAACAATATAATAGAAAAATTCTACTAGGTAGTGTCTGATACATAGACGTATGGCATATTGATATACAAAAATGGAACATGGGATAGGCAAATACAACATGCTAACAAGAGTACAAAAAGAACAAAAGATGCTACACTATTATCTAAACCTAATTCCCAATCATTTTCTTCTATGATTCTTCTATAAGTAAATGAAAAAAATAACCTATATAATAAAGATTTCAAAAATACATACCTACAGGTATATAATCTTCTCAGGTACCAAAGGAATCTTGAGTAGAGTGTGATATAAAAATATCAGTAGGCTAGCACCAATAGTGTCTACTCATAATCCCATCAGTGATCATAACTAAAGACTGTGATGGCATAATTATAATAATAAAATAAATCTAAATAAATAAATAACTCATCCACTCTTGTTCTTAAAGGACACCGGAAGTCTTTACCTTATTTGGATCAAAACGGAATATTTGTACGATCAAATACTCTTTATATATCACAATATTATATAAAAAGTATTTTTATATATTTAGTCCAACTATATAAACCATGTACATGTGGACATAAGAGGCCATATAACTGGAGTAATAGTTTTTGGATGGAATGGGTTGTAACTTAGACATCCATAAGAATTCTAATGAGAATATAATATCAAGCCAAATGGACCATTCCCTACATCCCATAAAGAGTGGGAGAATTCATGTTCGTCACTTGGGATGGTGAATATGCCATCATGCCACCCCTTAAAAAATGAGATCAGCCTGTCAATACCAACACCCAACTAGTTTATATGGTGAGAGACGTCATTCTCAACACCTAACGTAAAAGAGCGTGATATCTTCATACTCATCAAAACCCTTACCATCGAATGAAATACTCTACCTAGGTTTATTTGAAATATAATTCAAATGACGAATTATCTACCGTACATAACTTTTTTTCAAGCATATATATATAATATAGGCATTATGAATATTCATGATTATAATATAAAACATGAGGAAATTCCTCTCATATGTCCCATTTTTAAAGTTCAATTCCATTCAAGGAAACACAATTCACAAGTATAATTTACTTTAATATAAACAGAATGCATGACCTTGACATCATTTTATGTCATTCCATTTAATCTAATTGATTCCTTTATGTTAATTAATCCATAATGTATAATACCATACATATAAAAAATTTCATTTATTAAATGATGTAAATTCCATCTTTTATAATTCTATAAATTCAATTAACACCATTCAACCTACAATAGATGGAAATTCTGTACCTAGGGTTCGAAGTTATATAGAATGTGACATGACGAATTCCATGTCCAGGTTGGCCAAACACATGGGAGGTACCCTTGGTCGAACTAAGAAGTCCCATTATAAGATAATTTTCATTTTAAATCTAAGACTAAGTATAATTAGAGATTTGAGCATTAGATTCAATTAACCAAAATTTTCAATTTCATATGGAACACCCAAGGGGTGACCATATAAGGAATATACGACCTCTAAAAAACTTAATAAGTATCAAAGGATGTGTACCATGGTGAAATGATCAATTTTATATGAGGAACTCAAATAAAATTGTACACTCAGCAAAAGAAACCATGTGGAACAATGGTATATTTAAGAAACACAAAACCTCATAGGGAAATTGAAGAGACCACCTAACTAAAGGTCATAGATGACTCGTCTTATGATATTGGCCTTATAACCAGAGTCAGACTTAAGAAATATGGTGAACAGTGCAACACCTAAAAAATAGGGAAAATGATCATGCACCAAAATAGCATGATGAATTCTAGGATAAAAATGAAAAGGAAGGTAGTTTATTCAAGAAGGTATTAAGATAGATCAAATGCTTCCTTCAAATCCTAAAATGGACAACAGATCTGAATGTTATCTCAAAGACCAAGTTGGGGGATTTGGAAGCTCACAAGTGGAGAAACATGAATCTATACACCAGAGGAAGGAAGGAGAAATGATAACATGGTATTAAGTTTAATGACGTGAGAAAATGTAATTTCACTCCAAAACACAATGTCACATAGTTTTTTCTGCAAGGTTGGAAAAACCATGTCTCAACAATGAATCATTCACTATTATAGTGTGGCACCCTGTATGGTTAGGCTCATGGTTTATCTAACCATCAGCTAACCGTAAATATAGTCTATATCCCAAAACTCTATATCACCACACAGTTATGTTCCTTGGGTTTCATGGTTTTAGAGAAAATGTTCATCCTAAAGGATCCCATGTTATGAAACCATTGGGTTCAGAAAAACCATGCGAGTTGGGTATCACAGTTTTCTCGAATCGTCCAACCATGTCTTTTCATCCTATTTTAGGGCTCCGAGCTCCAAATGATCCTCAGATGCACCCAGAACCTCCATTACATGATTATAAATTATTATTAGGGCCACATAAAATAATTTAAGCCAAATAATAAGTGATTCAAATCTTCTTTAGAAGATGGGTCACTAAATTCATGATGTAAAAGTGATATCCTATACTACCTAATTAAAGATACCTGAGTAGAGATACCAAACCCATGATCTTGAATAAGTTGTAGAGATTTTCCCATTGAAGATATGGATACATTTTATTTATGTTGAGAAGTGAGAAATTTTTAAAGATTATATATTACATAACTATATATTCACACAAAATATTCTCAATATGCTCCAAAAAATATTGTTTGAGAATACGATGGATTAATATTATTCAATTTATTACTATCTTGGTAAAGTGATCTAAGTGGGTGATGATATGAGTTGAAAGTATCCCATAAAACTATCATTAAAGAGGATTTAAATTGATCAAATATTCATAGATATTAAATTTACGGACATCAAAATCACAAAATAAAGTTAATCCTACCATTCCCAATTATGTTTTCAACCATCTATTCAAGAGAGGATCAAGGTGGCCCAAAAAAATGATGAGTATCTATAGAAAAAGGTAATGAATATTCCATATTAAAACATTGACATAGAAGGATTTATTTAGTTTGGAGACAAGATATGTGTCCAAAATCTTGAGATGAAAAGGGGACTTTTGTAATATTCACATAGTTCATCAATCTCTATTCAACTAGGAAGAACTAAGAAATTTAGATATTTAGAAAAAAATTATAGTGGGATAACATGTAGAGGGAGATTGAAGATTATGTATCTAGACTCATAGTATGTGTAAAAATAAATTCTAAATTATTTAATTCTATTGGTATGATGAAAACATTACCTATAAAAGCTTGCAAATGGGGAAATATGATACTGGATTTCATCATAGGACTCATCGGGATATCTAATGGAAATAATTCCATTTAGGTATTAGAATATCTCCATTTAGTGTAAGTATATTTCATTACAATCAAATAATAATAATCCCTTAAAAAACTCCCCAATATATAAATAATTGATGTTTTAAGAATAAATGAAGTTCTATTTTCCACTTTATTTGATATAAATTCACGGTTTATTGTGAGGTTTTCAGAGGATTTATGGAACTGATGTATATATAAGGGTTTTTGTGCTTCTTATCACCCTTAGAATAATGGATACTCTAAGAGAATCATTGAAACTCTAGAGTATATGTTGAGATCAATTTCAATTCATTTCCATGGATATTAGTATTAATGAAACCCACTATTAGAGTTCTCATATAATAATAATTCCAATTATGACATCAAAATAGAACCTTGTGAGGGTGTGTATGGGATGTGGTGTTGGACTCCATCATGTTGGGATAAAGTTAGAGAGTGGAATATTTTTGGAAATATATATTATTTAATATATGAAAGTCAAGTTTAAAAATATCCATCTTCATATAAAATCCATGAATATTTGACCCAAAATATATGAAGAAAATCATTGATGTGTCTAAGATATTGAGGTTAGAGTGTAGGCCACCCGTTCTATATAATCGTGGTAGAAATTCATGAGGTTTAAGAAAATGGTAAAGAAAAGTCTTAGAAACATAATCCCATTTGAGATAGTTCATCACATCAGAGCTACAGACTATCAACCACCACTCCCACCTGACATAACTCAAGTATATGATGTGTTCTAATTATCCCTGATAAGGAAATACATACCAGACCCTCACATGTATTGAATACATAATTGGTATATTTAGAGAATGATAATTCATGCGATGTGGAGACTAAGAACATCATAGATCATAGATTAAATCTTATGAAAAATAGAAAATTCACTTCTTAAAAGTATTATGGCAGAACCACAAGTTTGAGGATGAATCATGAGATGTGGAAGAGGAGATAAAATAAAATAACCCTCATCTGTTTTAGTATATGAAATGAAGATTTTAGGTTGATGTTTATAATGGGGGGATGTTTATAATGGGTGAATATTTAATAATATTATATTCCCTTTTGGATGAATAAATCCCTCATTAATTAATATATTTATAAAATGCACAAGTAAAACATTAGTTGTTTTGGACCATAATAAAATATATACCGTTGGATTTAAAATATGTGTAATAATAATTATCATTGATAATATAGTCCCTGTATAGTTACCATTATAATTACTGTATTTTGAGGTTTTTGATAATGTATAATTGATATAAATGTAAGATGTGATGGCCTCATCCAATAGATTCATACAATATGGAAACCATTTGAAATATTTTATGAGGGAGATAGAATCATTTGAATTGTATCCTAACCAAGACCAAGTCGGGATACAAAAAATGAAACAAGAGATAAAATATTGGTTGGATATTATTAGGCTTATTGAGGTCAAAACCCAAACCATATTCTTCAAACCACTCCTTGAAATCACCAGCATTACATACCTTACACTGAAGATGTACAATTGTTTAATAAGGGGGTATACACCAATTCCATAGTAGAATTAATGTTATTATTTTATTTTTATATAAAATAATTGTAACACCCATACATTTTATAATATAATTATCTTTACGTAATTTTATTTCTTCGATAGTCGGCATTACATGAAACACTAAGTTTAAAATAATAATGATATATTATTATAATGTTGTTATATAACGTAGTTATTAAATATATGGACATGAATAGAATTTAATAAATTATAAGATAAATTAAAAAATCCAACTAAATATAAAGAAATTTATTAATTCTTATTAAATAAGAATTCAATTTTTAGAAAGGAGATATTAATCTAAAAAATATATTTTCATTAAAATATTTTTATTGATTTTTGTTAGAAAATATTATATTTATTTTTTAAAATTATTAATTATTTTATATCATAAAACAACAATTTTTTGAAATCATCATATCAAAAAAATATTGGGGTGAATTTCAACATTTTTTTGGAAGAGTTTGATTTGCAAGTGAATACTGAAAAATATTTTTTTTTATTTAAAACAGTATTTTCATTTAAATCATATAAAATATTCCATTTCTTTTGGAAATACTTAAATGGAAAATTACTTAAATAGTATTTTAAATTATTCACTTATGTTCATAGGAAACAATTTTATCATCTAATTTAGTGTTAAAGAATTTTTATATGCAAAAGGCTTTTTTTTTGAAAAACTAATTTTACGTGAATAATATGTTTTTGAATTAATAAAATAAATTAGAGACTATTTGTGAAATATTTCAATGTATTTTTTATATTATATACTAAATAAATTTTATAACATTCATTTAATATTTTTTTAATCATTGGATAAGAATTAACTTTGTATTTTGATAAAAAAATTATTTTTCTAAGAAGCTGTTTCCATCACAATTTTCACAATGATTTTAAAATTAATTTATTCTAATTATATGTATTTAATTTTATAAAATAGTTTCCATATTTGGAAATAATATAATTGAATTTGGTAAATATTCCCCTTTTTTTCTAATATGAATAATAACCATTATAAAATTTGTCACATTCTTAAAGGGAAAAACATGTTAATATAGGTTAAAAGTAAGCGATAAGAAATAATTTTTCACTATAATTCATATTGTATAAAGTTAATTCTCAATGTTGAGTTTTATAATAGAAACATGTCCATAAAAATAACTTATATATTATAGAAATTAAAGAATGTTACTAAATGTCACTGTCATAGTTTTAAATATCTCTATGTGTTCATATAAAGAAAAAACTTCTTATGAATAATCTATAATAGTAATTTTCTATATAATAAAATTAATTTTATAATGGTAACATATTTATAATTTATAGGTACTAGTTAATTACATTAAATGCTTACATAATTTCAGGAAAATATATATTTTACTAATGGAAAAATTAAATAAATGATTTTGAATATATTAAAAGTTATCAATTTTGAGTAATTTATAGTTTTCTATGAATAATATATGATTATATGAAATTTCAGTGTTGTTTTAAAATTTTATATTCAAATTAAAACTTTTTATTTATGTCATTTAAATCAAAATAAATAAATACTGTCAAAATTTAAAATAATGGTATTTAAACAAAGAAAATTTTTATTAAATTATTTAAACATCATAAATATCATGTTATAAGAAAAATTGGATGTTATACAGTTTACAATTTCATTACATTCCCATCTATGGTTCAATTTTCACCTTATATGAAAAATGTACAAACCTTTAATATTGAAAAAGATGTTACCGTAGTTAAAATTAAAATTGGTTAACTATGGGTTTATCAAACTGATAAGGCTTAAAATGACACAAAACATGTATAAATTATTCCATTTAAAGTTATTAAATAATTTACTACCATATCATCAATTAATGATAATTTTTTAGGGATTTTTCTTACAAAGTAATTTATTGTAATTCAATAATTTAAGAAATTCCAAATATTCCCCTCACACAAATTATAACTAGGAACATCCTCTATCACTTAGTTACACATCATTAGGCCTTCTATCAAGACCAAAATCTACAATTTATACTTCTAAAATTCAATATCCATAGTATATAGGTTTTGGGATTCATGAAACCCAACCCTAGATCCCTTCAGAAGAAATATAATCATGTCATTTCAAATAATAGGTAATCGTTGTAACTAGTTAATTTCTTTTGTACTCAAATTTACAACATATAAATCTATGTAATTTATAATAAAATAATATCTTAAATATCCCAATTATTAGGAAATTTTATTATTATTATTAGAATACCATTATACACCCTCTTTCTAATCAAATGTGAAGGGAATGTATCGCTCGTGTGTACGTATGTGTTACCATACCCACATAGCGATACAATTAAATTATTTCATCACCATATTTTATAGAAGGTTATTATGATGTGTTATATATATATATGATATTTATAAAATAATTTTTCATCAATATTTATAATATCATAACTACATAATTAACTATCAAACTGTTGTAAACCGACAACATCGAGCATGTGTACGTGTGCAATACCACCTCCTTGAGGAGACGTGATTCATTTTTTATTTATATTTTACATAGATAGTAACGAGGATTTCCTTATTGAAAATATGTGATATAATAATGATCCATGAATGGTGAGTTATTACATAATTATTTTTACTTCCATCCATCAATAAATGGAAACATGGAAGCGTACATATAACCTACCATGTCCATGAATACTGTAGATAATTTTTTTATCTATACTTTTATAAATGACTATAAACTTGTATATACAAAATATATATGATATTTATGTCATGGTTAAAATTATAGAGATAATGGAACCATCACCAAAATACAATAACCACAACAACTGAACCAAAACATATGTGAAAACAATGAAGATTTCAATGAGAACTGTTATTTAAATAATGAATTATTAATAAACAGTTAATAAAAGAACGATTAACTAGGATAATCCACTCCTATACCTTCCATGTCATAGGTTTTAGCCATGCCACCACCTTAACTCCTCGCCACCCTTCAGATGTGGAGATAGGTAGAAGGCCCCTCTCTGCCTTTGTTCCCCTCTGGTACACCTTCCTTTTCCCATTTCATTGACACGTCTTCCCTTCCATTCTTTAACAGTATCAAAGTGATCTATATAGTTTATTTTTATGTGAATAGAGGTCTTTATATACTGATATCTTCTATGGAGTTCATGAATACCTCAATGCTACCGCGGGAACCCTTAAAATGCTTGAAGGCTTAGATATTACATGACCCATAGGTATTAGGAAATATATGGACTATGCTCGGAACTGCTCCTCCCCATATTATTCATCATGATATCAGCTCTCCACATTTTCATGGATTGTTCGGGAAGGCTTCTCATGCATGAATATGCTAGTCCTGATGGCAATGTCATACCCTCTTTTTCTAAAAAATCTGCTTAGCTTCTGCTCTGGTGAATGCGCTTTCTATAAATCCCCATATGAGGTCTACTCCATGTAGACTTTGTCCGGTTATTCCTATACAAAATTTCAGGTGGCCCAAATGCCTTGAGGTGGCCTTATGGCCTTGAGGTGTCCCATGGGCCTCGATGTAACACCCCGAGATTTTATGAAAAATATTCATTTTAATTTCATTAATGTATTGTGTTGTACGCTACACCAAAATGAGCTTGCACAACACGCATCCCCGACATGGCTTGCATTACACACAATCGCGACCTTCCTCGATAGCGTGTGTTGTACGCAATACCAGGTATTACTAAACAACGATATATTATTATAATATTATTATAAACTAGCTGTTATGAATAGTATTAACTAAATTTTGAATTTTATTACATTATTATTCATCTTACACATTTTCTAGAACATGATATAAGAATAAAATAAAATTTTCAGGTAAAATAAGTATTTTTAATAAAATACAGTTTTTCCACCTTTTGATGGCACACCCACTTTAATTCTAGTTTTTGAAATCTTTATAAATTCAATTTTACTAAATAAAATTCTTCTTTTGAATCAGGATATAAAAATTTACATTGGATAAAGTATTGATATTTTTTTGATAACTTTCATATTTTAATGAATAGTAAAAACACGCTATATTTTAATTAAAAACAACTTTTTTCATCGTAATAATTTATATGGTTAAATTATAATATTGAATGGTTTTAAAGTATAAATAGAATATATTTTTACCATTTAATATATTTTATGTCAATAGCATTGATTTTACCTTGAATTCGTAGGTTAAATCATTTCAATCTTTTGCAATGTTCTAATCAAAACCCCGTTTTCTTTCGACAACGAGATTAATTTTAATTTAATTTCTGCAACTTTTGTGTATTGAATTTATAAAAATGGATTCCATATTTGGAATAAGTGGTTCCAAATTATGTTAATAGGCTAATTTTTCTTTTTGGGAATTATGAATAGTAACTACGGTAAATTTTATTTACCATAGTTAAAGCTAAACCGGGTAATTAAGTGTAAATATAATATTATAAAATTACCCTAACACATGCCAAAATTATATTGGATGGCTAAAAGTAGACCCATATCACCTAAGGTTCGGATTATGTTCATTTTATGGACTTTTGAAAATGAACATAATTTAATTATTATTAAAACCAAAGAAAGTGACAACATGTCACTCTCTTAAATCTTATAAGTATAATAATTTTAATTTAGTGATAAAATTCATGAAACTTCAAACATGAATAGTCTCCAGAAATATAATAAAATTATCTACATCATATGAATTTATTTATAATTTTTAGAGATTAAATAATTAACATTAATTATGACACAATAGTGATGCAGAAATTGTTTATCTAGTGAAAAATCAAGAATATAGTTTTTATTAAACTAATAGTGACCATAAAATGCACAAAACCCTGACCAAAACTTAATGGTCATATAAATGTAAACCTTAATCATCCAATGGTATAATATTTGACAATTTGGATCCTTATAAAATCGATTATGACACTTATATTATTTTATTTTAAATGATGCCAAAGTTGTCACCTTCATAATTTAATAATTATAAAAATTTAAATATTGTGATTTAAAGATGATAAATTCGATTAAAAGTATTATTGTGAAATGAAATAGATTTATCTTCATCATAGGAGTTTATTTTTAATTTTTATCCATCAAATAAGTATATTAAATAATTATACAAAAATGTTGTAGTAATTATTTTATTAAGAGATAAACCAAATAAATGGTTTTAAAAGTATTAAAATAAATATTATATGAACTATTTAATGTTATGCACTAATTTTATAGATATATATGACCTTTTATGAATCTATTAAATCTTTTTTTCGAACATATCTTCTGTATATATTTTATTTAAATTCAAATAAATGAATAGTGTCAAAATTGACAGTATTATAATTTTATAAAAATAACATATTATAAAATTGTTTAAAAATAACAAAAATATTTAAAAATTATAAATTTAAATATATATGGTCGAAAATGTTAAAAGTATCCAATTATGGACAATTAACAACAAATAGGTAATGATTTGTTATAATTTAAAATTTAGAATGTTATTACCACAAATAAAATTAAATTGATTAAATAAGGATAAATCAAGTTGATAATGTTTAAAATAAATTCATAACATGTCTAAATTTTATTTGTTGATGCGATTACAACCCTATATCATCTAATATTCGGATATGAGTCATTTTGGAAGTTTTTATGTGGGGTTGGTATTTAATATAAACTAATATTTCTTATATTTCCAAAGGTGCCCCTCTCCTCCCTTATAAAAGGGCACCTCCTCCCTCTCTTCCTCACACCACTTTGAGCTTTCAAGATCGGCCAAACCCTGAAAAATTCTCTTCTCAACTTCCCTAGAAACATCCTAGAGTTCCTGGTCTTCTTCAAAGACCAATTTTAGTGCCCTAAAAGGAGGTCTCAAAGAGGCGCTTCAAAGAAGAGGTAATGTCCATTACCGATTCTTTCAACTTTATTTCCTCTTCTACATCTTCTTATTTAGTTGTTTCATTATGAAAAAATAACATCAGTATCACTAATATAATGATATGTTATTATAATTATGAAACAACCCTATTTCACCATCTATCCATCCTACGGAAAATGAAATCATCGCGCGTGCGTACGTACGGAATATCGTCTCCACGCCGTGGTGTAATCTATTTTCCACCACCACCTTACTTGGATGGGTATAATGGTGTAAATAATTACTATATATGATTATTGTAATGTGATATTCATTCTTAAATAGTATACATACACTCTAATACAATTCCATGGGAATGATATCATCTCTCGTGCGTACGTACGGATTACCATCTCCACGACGCGATGAGATTCATTTTTCCATGTTAACAATTCAATAATGATTATAAAGTATATATATAATAAGTAATAATGAAATATATTACATAATAATGCTACTAGATTTATGTACATATATATGTATTTCATGTACTTAATTCCATTAAATTCAATAAGGAAATGAAAATAGCGTTCATGCGTACGTACGGCCTACCGTCTCCATGAACGGTGTATTTCTTTCCATTTATCGATCTATTATATATATGTATATTCTGAATATATATTATATATAAATCATGTTTCACATTCTGGATGTATGTAATCATGATCTAATTAATCATATGAATAATTACAAGTTAAAACACGATTGACAAATGAAACGATTTTACCCAAAACACTACATTAACATGAATTTATAAAAGAATGGGTAAAATAAATTCATAAGTGAACCATATATGATATAAGAACAATGAATATGATTCTCCAATAAGTCAATGACATTATTTAAATCATTATACAGGAGTTTTGGATACATACGAAGCATATCGGACCTAAGGTAAGGGATAATTTTGCATATCTCATTTTTATCCGAGATTGCTTATTCGAAAGTATTTACTGGGGTTATTGCTATCATCCATGTCCATGTTTTATAACAGTGTTTTCATGTATTTTTAAAGTTCTTTTTACCCATTTTTGACTTTTAATATATGGTATGTATGAAATATTTCTTTTACGAGGTAATTTTTGACTTTTTTGACACAAGTAAGAGAAGAATGTTATTTTAAACTTATACGGCATGAAAGGGTTTTTTACGGTTTTATAAAGCCTTATTTTCAGGAAGCTTACTCTAAAATATTTCATGACTATTTTCAACAAAACCCTTTTATTTTAAAATTGCATGACATTTTGTATAAATAAAATTATTTTGAAGAAAAAAGGATATTTTCCTCAAGAATTCATTTCAAGTGTTTTATCAAAACCATTTTCATCTAAGATGACATTTTTTCACATGTGTATATTTCAAGTATCAAGTCTCTATGATTTACATGGTTTCACTTTTCTAATGATGAAATGATATCCAATTTTTTTCATATGGATTACATTATGATGGAATGATGTTTATGAAACCCATTTTATTCTTGGGTTATGATGAATGATTTATGTTTATATTGTGGCACAGGAAAGAATGATTTCAATATGAGATGGGTGGGACCTATATCACCCTCCAATGCATTGGATAAAGATTTATATCTCATGCGATAGATATGGCTAGAACGGTAAGTTAATCTGGTTCAGTATTATAGGACTGGAACAAGGAGTGAACTCGATTCAGAAAGGGACTTTGTCCACTAAGATGGTCTTGGCAGCAATTCCTTGGATACTATGGAAATCATTAAATGTGCTTAATGGATGACACAATTACATGTTTTATTCCCATGCTATTTTATCATG
The DNA here is from genome assembly GCA_963277665.1 of Viscum album. Lineage (NCBI taxonomy): Eukaryota > Viridiplantae > Streptophyta > Magnoliopsida > Santalales > Viscaceae > Viscum > Viscum album. Next base: position 873,884,959 of record OY728153.1, on the reverse strand, counting down.
ATTAATGTTCTTTTATGATCTATTCTTTATGTACTTCCATTATTTATGCCTTTTCTCAAGATTTTGATGTTTAGATTTTATATTCATGTTTTTTCATTCAAATGTTTATGGATTATTTTATGTTTTCTATGCTTACCCTTACCGAGAATTTGAGCTCACCCTTTTTATGTTCTATTTTCCCCCAAGATTAAAAGAAAGTTTTTAGGTAAGGGAAAAAAAGTTGAAGATCTTTATGGGAGATGTTGAAGATCTTTCACCATGATTAGAAGACTACGTTCCAAGTTTCCAAAGACACTAAACTATTACGGTCCTTTTGTGTCTGTTTTTGTTATGTATTAAGTATTCCAAAAAAGTAATGTAATGTCCATGTACGTCAAGCTTTGGGTCTCTAAACTTGAGGGGTCCCAAAAGCCTTACTGGCCAGAAATCCTTGGGTGGCTCAAAGGCCTTAAAGTACCCGAGGCCCAAACTGGTGGTCCGAAAGCCCAACCAGATGAATAGTTCCAGTTTCTATAGTATCAAACATTTCCTTCTATAGTACCTACTACTATGTATGCTAAAATATGACTACAATGTCTACTATAGTAACCTGGATGTTATATCTCCACCTGGTTTTGAACTCAGGTCTCTTGGATGCACTTTTCGATTCCTCACCAACTGGGCTAAGGATCTTGTGTTATCTCAGTGCTACTGGATCTTACAGTGGTTACTCATTTTGGGAAAAAACGACCCACCATTGATGCCTCCAACTAGTTTTTATTAATCTAATGGAACATGCAGGATTGGGTGGTTATTTGTATTTTGGATTCTCGAAATAATATTAAACATTTTTTGAATTAGGAGGATCTGATCGATGATTGGGATAATACTCTGTGAGTTGTGGATGGTTTTCGCTTCTACCTATCTTTGTGGTCTTTTGAGTTTCATCTTTTACACAACTCTCTGATCACCAAAATCTATCTCTCTATCCCTAGTCTCTCGTTACCATTCTAGAATCTATATATTATCTAGTTGATTGGTAATATGATTGGTATTTACCTTTGTTTGGATTCCCATACTAGCGCTATTTGACATCTGGTTTCTGCTAGAATTTCTGTCGAAGTTTATGACTCGATGAGACCATTGGATTTCATTAGCATCAAGGGTGAAGGAGAATTATGATGGAACCAAAAATAATTCTATGATTCGTGGGATCATTTATATTCGTGTTGTGATAACTTGGGTCACGAAGTTATCAGATGTCATTTAAGATCGTCGCATTTTCCTCAGAGAGATCCTCCCCATGATATCCGGGAAGATGATTTTGTTGTAGTGCACAAGTACTCTGAGATAGATCAGCTAGATACTAGAGAGGATATAATATATTCTATCACATTTAATGAAATTAAATCATTGACTCTATAGTAGATATTAGTGGATGTTTTTGATAGACTGAAAAAAATATATTTAGGTTTCAATAATGTAGTTACAGGTGTTAACCAGTGGAAATTCAAGGTTCAAAGAAGTAGTCCATGTACTCCTCCCTCTTTTGATGATGTTGAAATATATGATAATATTTATCTTCATGATATTACTATAAAATATCATGGGAATCAGTTGATATTAGTGAATAATTCATGATCATCATGGGTCGGAAAGATTTATGATGATGTGAGAAAGCCACAGTCATTTGCTGGAAAAACCAAAGTCATAGGTTACAGTTATCCTAACTGTGTTGATCTATTATGAGAAGATATTTTGAAAATTATAATGTAGGGACTAAATTGGAGTATAATTTTGATAATAATCATAATTTGAGTTAGGATGATGATTATGTGGGTACTGATAGTGTTTTAGAATGATGGTGAGTAGATCCCAAGGAGGTGGATGTCCTAGAAGAACACCGGGAATCTTCCTCAAAGAATGGAAAGAATGCTCTCATGGACGCAGATGGTTTTATTAATCATACACAATGGCCTAAGATATTAAAATATTATTCTATTTTATGTATTACCTCTATTACAAGAGCGTCTTGTAAAGTTAAACTTCCTCTAGACAACTTGTCTAATGTTAATGTCAACTCCAAGTGTAAGCGTAGTTGGAAGGAAAAGCAAGTGGATTTAATAGAAAATGTGGTGCTTCATATACAAGTAAGAGATTTATTTTTCACTGATTCAATAAATGTTGATAATGAGGGTGACTAATGAGACAATTATGAGGAACTCCTAATGCATTCTAAAGATGAAATTTTAGAAGATTCGTTTCTGATCAACATTTCAAAGAAACTACGAACATAGAATGTCCGAGAGACCATTACATGTTTATCTGAAAGATGAAAAAGCCTTTTGGATTGATAAAAAAAACATAATTTTTATTCATAGCTTTAATTAGAAGAAGACCAACTTGTATGAGAATGTACAAACTTGGAACAAAATGACATTATTCTTTGGGGAACTTATAAAGGAAAATCTGTAATTGAAGGTTACCCCCATTGAATTGTGAATGTTCAAGGAAAATAATTATAAATAATTTAAATTATTATATAATGGATCAATTTTCTATTATGAGGTTTTATGTATTTTAATTTTAACTTTTATGGGGTCCCACTTTCCCTATAAAAGTGATTCTATATAAAAAATATTTTATTGCGATGGGTGATAAAAGTTTGTAAGTAAATTAAATATGATATTATATATTTATGTATTGTTGAATAATAGGTTAATAATAAATCTATATTTATTATAAAATAAATTACCATGCGTACAAAGGTAGTTAGAAAAAATTTAATGAATTTTCATTTCACATTTATTTTAGTGGGACAAATGTCTTATACAACTCATGTTTATTTTAGGTGGTTCATATAATTCTAAAGAATTTGTTTTATTATTATTCTCATTGAAAATATGGGATATACATGTCATTATAATATTCTATCTTCTATTAGGTTTATGATTAAAAAATTACCAAATTGGTAATGGTTTTCGGATACAGTATCATTGTTTATTGGGGTTATTTATGATTCTGATTCTCATGACGCAATGTTATGAACTTACTATCATGAAACTCATAAATTTTATTCTCCAAATTTTACATATTTATAATAAATGTTTTGAATTAATTGTTAATATACTTTCAAAAAAATTTATGTATATTGTTTTGTGGAAAATAAACTCAATTTCTATCTTGTGTTGATTATTTTTCATCCATGTCCTTGTTTTCTAAGAAAACATCTTGATGGTTTTTAATATTATTCTATTATTTTTTCAAATATTTTTTTAGCAATGTTTGAAATTTTGGAATTGTTTTTTAAAGTAAACCTTTTGAAATTTTACAAATGAGTTTGTTTGTGAATTGTTTTAAATAAATAAAAGCAATATTTTTACTTATGAAGTATGAAAAAAATTTCCCACTATCATGAATAATTTTTTCATAGAATCATGAATTAAAATTTACTATTTTTATATTCAAATAAAATATTTTAATTTATATATCCATTTTTTATATAATAAATTTCAAAATAGAATGTATATTTTCCCATGAATGAATTATAGATATTTTAATGGTATTTATATTTATTGAAGGACGCTATAATTAATTTCAGTTATGCTTCACTAGAGATATTATTCAAAGATACCATAATTATCCATTCTATGATTGGTTTTTGAATATGATAACACAATTTTTATGAAACTAATTAATTTTACATGGTTAATGATATGTTGAAATGATTAAATTTTTATAAAACCCATTTCTTTTACATGGGTTCTGCTATGAAGAAATGTTTAAAAACCCCATTTCTTTTCATGGATTATAATATGATGAATCATTTATGATCCTTTAGTACACATATGTATAATTTAATTTTGTTTTGAGTGATACTTATTTCACCCTCCAATGAATTCGGTATAGATTGAAATATCATGAGATAAATAAGACTGGAATGGGGATTTAACACAGTTTCAAAAGGGAATATTTGCACTATATAATTTATGGAAGTTAACCATGACTACTATAGTGGTCTGGGGAGTGAAACCATTGCACTATGACAGTCATGAAAATGAGCCTTAACTACTGAGGAAATGGTCTTCTATGATTATGTGTATTATAATAACATATGTATTATGCTAATTTTATGTTCAATTGGATCATGTTATTTAATTACATTATGATTCACACTTTATTAATTTCTATGATTTATTACAAAACACGTGATTATTATTTATGATATATAGGGTATGATTTTCAAAAGTTATGCTAATTTTATCATACCCTTATGTTCATGCTATATTCAATGGATCATTGACATACCCCTTATTGAAAATTACGGGTCATCTGAGCTCACCCTTTTTCAATGTGTATTTTCATCACGAAAAAAGAATAGTACTATGAATAATATCAATAAGATGGGTGAGAGTTATGAAGAACATAGTGGGAAATCATGTTGTTATTTTATGAACTAATTATTTATATTTCCATGTTTCCAATGTCACCACACCTATACAATTATGGAATAGATCATTATGTTATATAATGATTATTCATCAATTATGATGTGATATCTATATATTAAATGTATGGGTCCATGTAGTTGGTATTAGAGAAATGATTAATTATCATTTTGAAACTAGGATAAGATAAATTTAGAAAGAAAACTAGGGATAAGTTATGGTATATGAGATTATCCTAATGTTTCATTCAAAACTATGAATAACCTTGGTTAAAAATAATATTTCATAAATAAGGGTTTCATGATTTAAACTTCCATTAAATTATTTTTCATGTTCATGTGGAATCCCACAAATTTTACTGTTTCTTTCACTATGATTTTTTTATTCATTATATATAACCAGACATAATAGAGTAAATGATAAATGTGATGGTCAATGGAGTGACATTCCTCATAAAAATTGAAATATGACAGGGAATGTGAAACTTTATACTATTTATAATCAGCTATCTCATTATAACACTAACAATGTCAACATTGTTTAGTTTCCTAGTAAACCTAATGAAGGAAATCATGAGTTTCATAATGTCCATAGAGTAAAGAAGATTAAACTTTGAAAAAGTATATAATGGTGGAATTATTACTCAATTGAATTTCATTGAGTAAAATGAAGAATATTTGAGTGTGGAATAGGTGAAAACAATGAAATTATTTTCCAAGAAAAATGAAAGGTTTAGATTACACAATGGATGAGAATAATGTATCCTTAAGGTATCCTTACTATATTAATATTTTAAAACATTAATATATGAGAATTGTGGAAATTTATGTCCTAGATGAAAGGATATAGAAGAGAATTTGTATTGTTGATTAAGTAATGGTTTTTCCAATGATAATGAAGAGACATAAAATTACATGTTAAGGGTATAAGATATTTTAAAACTATTTCATATAATTAAAAATAATTATTATATTGATGTTGATGCACCTTAATACATGATTCATATTTCATCTTTTATGAAAGAATTATTGGAGAGTAATATGATGAAACCTAGTTAATGGATTTTGAATAAAGTTTTATAATTAAAGTGTCTTATTATTTGGATTCAATAATTATGTTGTAAATGTGCTATATTAATGATATTCTGGTTATAAAAATCATGAAACATATAAGAATTGTTAAATAGTTGTTTTTACTTATAGATTTGGATACATATTTTTAATAGTACTAATAACCAAGAAAACTGATTTAGTGGTAAGGTAATATTTCTATAGAACACATGATTAAGGTAAATATAAACCTTAATATGAGTTTCTTGTTGAGTTAAAAATATTTTGATTTCATAAGGTCATGATTGAAATTAACAATATTGGTAACTATGAAATAGGTTTGTGATTTGATAAAAAGTGATTTTTCTCATCTTTGAGGAAGTTTATTTGATTTTTGTATTTATAGAAAATATTGAATAGATGTGAAATAATTTATGTAATATAGAATGTGTTCATTTTCAATAAGCTTATATGTTTTTATGTGATGATAACTTAAATTTTATAGATACCATCATGTGATTATTATTTTAAAGATGATAATACGTTAGAAGGCATCCAAAACCTTTTTAACATATAAAGTATTTGTATTTTCAAATGTTTTAAAGAATTTAATGGATGTTAGGAAGTTTAACACGTAGATGATTTTATGATATATATTCTCTAAATAATTTTAATTCTTAAGTAGCTTTTACTGCACATAGTTGCAATTTTAAAAGAACCATGAGATTCTCTTAGTATAAAATTACCATTATATCCTATTCGTTAGTTTAGTGAGAGTGAGTATAATTATCTTATGAAAATGCATTGGGAATTCATTTGATATCAATTATTTATGAATAATACAAATCAATTGGATATTTTTATTTTTGATTGAATTACTATTGTTAATAAAATTAATGAGATATATATGTTACATAATCAATAAAATATTTTGGATATTCATATAATGGATATTTTATCCATAGTGTATAAATAAACCCTCTTTGATGTATAAAAACATATATTTTTTAAAAAGCATAATTTTATGCTTTTGAATGGATATCACTTTTAAATTAAGATTTTGATATATTAATAATTTTAATATGAAAAAATAAACAAGTTTTTTTTAATCAGGATATAAAAATATACTTTGGAATAATTTTTTATATTTTTCTAATAACATTCAAGTTTGATGAATAGTAAAAATACAGTATATGTTATGTGAAAAATTTTTTTTTATCAAAATAATTCATATGGATTAATTATAATATTGAATGGTTTTAAATTATAAATATAATATATTTTTATCATCAAATATATTTTATATCATTAGAATTAAATTTATATTGAATTCAGATGTAACAATATTTCAACCTTTTGCAATGTTTGTGCTTTTAAAACCCATTTTCTCTTTCTGAAAACAAGATTAATTTTAAATTAATTACTTAAACTTCTGTACTTTTAATTTTGAATAATTAACTCTATATTTGGAATCATTAATTCCAAATTATGTAAATATATTTATTTTATTTTGTGGAATTATGTATTTTAACTTCATTAATTTTTATTAATACAGTAAAAAGGTAATCTGGGTAATTAAAGGTAAGAATACTTTTATAAAATTACACTAAAACTTGTCTTAATATCATTTAATGAATTTTTTTTGACCTAAATAATCATTGTGTCTAAATGGAATCAATTATAATGAACTTGGATGAGATTAGTACATTAAATTTATTTTATTTAAAGAAAATATAAATATATCTCACTCAAATTGTAATAACTAAATAGTTTTTAATATAAGGTTATATGAAAGATAATTACGATTATAATTAATAAATTTAAAAATAATTTTTTTCCTTTATCATGGTTATTTATTTGTAATTTTTAGGAAATAAATAATTACATTAATAGCTTATACATTAATTGTGAAAAAATTATTTAATTCATGAAAATTTAATAATATAGTTTTTATTAAAATAATATTACCCATTAAAAGATTCAAACACTTGAATAAATCTTATTTATTGACTATTTCTCAACCAGAATCATCCAAGGGTTGAGTTATGGAAAATTTTGATCCTTTTTGTGGGGATTATGATACTTATATTATTTTATTTATAGTGATGTTAAAGTTATCAACTTCATAATTTAATAATTATAACATTTTAAATATTGGATTTTCTAGAAGATAAATTCTACTAAAATTATTATTCTAAAATATAGTATATTTATATTCATCATAATTTTTTTTAATTTTTATTCAAAAAACAAGCATATTAAATAATTACACAAAACTATGGCAATAATTATTTTATTTAGAGAAATATAAAATAAATGTTATTAAAAATACTGAAGTAAATATAATTTTGGCTAATTAAGATTTATAATGAATTTTATATTCTACCATTACCTCCTAGAAATATAATAAATTATTTTTTTAATGTTATATTTTTATATTAATATTTTTAAAAATCGAATAATTGAATAGTGTGAAAATGGACACTATTAATTGTTTATCAAAATAATGTTTTGTTAAATTATTTACAATTAATTAATATTTTTTAAAAAATGACTAATAATTATTATATGCTAGAAAATTATCTAATATATTTATACAAGACCTATTTAACATCGAATAAGAAAACATTTTATGCTTTTAATATTGAATTATTTGTTACCTTATTTAAAATAGAAATAGAATAACTAAGTGTTAATTAAAAATATAAGGTTTAAATTGACATAAATAGATTTAAAAAATTTATTTTTTATGATATTACAACCCTATATCATCTCATCTTTGAAATTGGGACATTTTTGAGGTTTTTGGGTAGGGATGGATTATATTATAAATTATTATTTATGGAGTTTCCCAATGTGCCACTCAGCTCAACTATAAAAAGGTACCTCCTCCCTAACATATTCACTTCACTTTGAGACTTAAATATCATACATAACCTTCCTATTTTACTTCTGAACATCCCCATTTACATTATATAGGTTCTTTTCATCTTCAAATACCAACTATACTACTTTAAGAAGAGATTTAGAGGAAGCACGTTGAGGAATAGGTAATGTCTTCTAGAGATTCCTTCAAAATCCTATATTCTTCTAATTCATCTTCATTAGTTGTTTCAATATAAAGTAGTAACATCATTATCACTCATATAATGATATTGTATTATAATTATGAAACAACATTATTACACATTCTATCCATCCTAGGAAAACAAATCACCACATGTGCGTACGTACGACTTACCGTCTCCATGCCGTGGTTTAATATATTTTTCACCACCAACTTACATGGATGGGTATAATGATGTAAATAATAAATATATATTATTATTATATCATTCTCATAATTGGTACATATGACCTACCATCTCCATAATGTGATTTGATTCATTCTGCATAATCTTCATTAAAACACGATTATATACATGAATATAATGAATAAATAAGATATGTATTATACTAATATCATTATGTAAATGATATAACTATAACCTAATAAGGGGAACAAAAAATTATCTGAAAAAACTTGTATAATAACATAAAGTAGTTAATATCTGAATAATGAGTGATAATGAAATGTTACTAACAAACAGATTATAATATAATCATATATGATATCATAAAAATGACTATTATTTTGGAATAATTAAATTTGATCATTTAAATCATTATACATGATATTAAAATATATACAAAGGATATCAGACCTAAGGTAAGGGTTAATTTCACAATCTTAATATTATTTGAGATTGTTTATACATATTTATTTTCTGGGGTATATTTATCATTCACATCCATGTTTCGTCAATATGTAATATTATTTATATTATTATACAATGGTTTAATGTAAATTTTACCCATTTGTAAATTTTTATTAAAAAGTATGAAATGAATATTTTGTTATTTTCTGTACTATGTACTTTTTGACTTTCAAACAAAAGGATGAGAAGATGTTTTCTAACTTATACAACGTGAATGGATTTTTACAGTTTACTGATGCATTAATTTCATGAATCTTCCCTTAAAAGTTTTGAAGGTTATTTTCAAATAATTTATTTTATCATTCAATTGTGTGGTGTTTCGAGAAAAGAGAATGTGTTTGAATAAGAAATGATATTTTCCTCAATAATTAATTTATAGTGTTTTATAAAAATTATTTTCCATTTAAGATGATGCTCTTTAAATAGAGTTATGTTTCTTTCCATATTATTAACTTGATTTGATTGTGTAAATGATGGAATGAAATTTTATATGGATTATGTAATGATTGAATGATTTTTAAGAAACCCATTTTATTTCATGGGTTATTCTATGATGAATATTTTTTATTTTTTGTGGAACATGTAAGAATGATTTCATTATGAGATGGGTGAGATATATATCTATCTCCAATGTATTGGTTACATATTTATATCTCATGAGATATAAATGATTGGAAAGAAAAGTAAATCTGGTTCTGTAATATAGGGATGTAATAACAATTAAACCCGGTTCAATTGTAACACCCCCATATTTCATAGTACATTATTTCTTCAAAGTAATTCAATAACATGCGCTACATACAACACCGAGTTCAAGCGCCCCCTGACTTACCAAAATCGCTATTCAAAAAGCAGTTATGAATCGTATTATGTATATTTTTAATTTTATATATTCCATAAAAAATTTAATATCCATATTATCTATTTCTTAGACATAATATATGAACAAATTCCCTTTTACAGATAATGGATTTATTTTTCAAAAAAATTCAATTTTACCACCTTTTAATGGAAAACCCTTTTAAATCCAATATTTGAAACTTTTATATATTCAATTTGACAAAATAAAATTTTTATTTAGAATCGGGACATAAAAATTTAGTTTTTATAAATTTTTAGTGTTTTTCTGATAACTTTCTTTTTTTGGGTGAATAGTGAAAAATACAAAATTTTAATTGAAAACAAATTTTTTAATCAAAAATATTTATAGTGTTAAATTATAAATTTTAATGGTTAGGAATTATAATTAGATTATATTTTTATCATTTAATACAATTTAGGTCATTACAAGTAATTGCACATTTAAATTGGACATAATCACAAGTGAATCTTTTGATTGTTTTTACTTTTTAAAACCCCACTTTTCGGTTTTGACAATGTAAATTAATATTAAAATAACTAATGAAACTTCTATGTTTTTAATTCTGTAAAATATAAATAATTTTTGAATTTAGAATATCAGGATTATCTTAGGGTGAATTTTTAGTATTTTTCTGAAAACATTCAATTTTTGATGAATAGTGAAAAACCAAATGTCATTGTTTAAAACATACTTTTTATTAAAATAATAATTATTATTATTCAAATTTATTTTATTTAAGAATAAATATATAATGTCTATATAAGTTCAATGTAATTTATTAGATTCATTTTATAATAAAATTTGATGTATAAATCTTTATTGAACTTTTTACCATCTTTTACCCACCTTATAGGAGTATTTACAAATTTTTATAAAACATAATTTTACTACTTCTATGATTTGAATTTCAAAAATCCGAGAGACATAGTTAATATCAGTATGTAAAATTTGGTTCAATAAGATGAAGATAATTTTTTTGTGAATATTAACTTTTGATTTTTATTTACCATGGTTCAAAGAAAACATGGTAATTAAAGGAGTAAATGATATTATTATTACCTTAAAACAAGTAATTATTCTATTGGATAAGTGTATTTAGACCAAAAACAACTTTCGAACAAAACAATGACACCTTAGGTCCACATGGATTAGATTAGTACATTTTGTATTATTTTATTTAAATAAGAGTTAAAAGTGTTAAATTCAAGTTTTGATAACTGAACCATTTTTAATATAGGGGTATACATATGGTAAATTCTACTATAAATACTCATTAGAAATCTAAAAATATTTCCTACAAAATGGTATTTTATTTATAATTTTTATAAATTAAATAATATAAATTATTTAAGACATAATGATAATGTAGTAATTACCGTCTTAATGAAATATTTAAATAATTAATATTATAAATATTAAAATAAATATAATTTGAAAGTTTTGATTCCATAAAAAAATTTTCTAGGTGAATATTACATGTTATGGTTGATTAAATGTATTTTTTTAGAAGTAATAAATTTGTGATGACTTTCACAAAAACCCAATACTAAATAGTGTCAAAATTGACATAAACTAGTTTTTAAAACAAATATTATACTATTAAACGATATAATATTCAATAAAATATACAGTTCCACAAAAATACTTATATAATGATTAATATTTTATTAATGAACCACTTGGGGTTCTATTGGAATGTTATAGTACGTTTATTAACCATTTATTATAATAACAGAAGAGGACATTTTAAAAGGTAAACTTTTTAACATAGAGTTAAATATAAAAGATAGGGTTAATATGGTGACCTAAACATGTCTAAATCCTATTGGTTGAGAGGATTTATACCCATAATCGCCTTATCTTCTATATAAATAAATTAGTATCCATTATAAACCAAATATTATTTTATAATAAAATAATATTTTAAACCTTTCAAAAAGTGACCCTCACCCCTCTTATAAAAGAGCACTTCCCCTTCTCTAAAAATCACACCTCCAAATCCATTTGGCTCGGCCAAACCCTACCCAAATATCCTCTCAACTTTTCTCACATCAATCTAGAGGACTTAATTTTATCATAAAGTCAACCTAAGGAGCCCTATTGATCAAATCAAAAGGAAACACCGGAAGAAGAGGTAATAATTGCACCACCCTCTTTCAAGTTCTTTTCTTCTTCCACTTCCTCTTTCTTTGTTGTTTCCATAAAAAAATAATAAATCCAATACCTTATACATACTGTGATGTTATTATAAATATGGTATAACCATATTATTTATTCTATCCATCCTATAAATGAAAAAGTCACCATACATGCATACGTACGGCTTACCCTCTCCACGTCGTGGTGTAGTTTGTTATTCAAAGAATTCATTATTTGGATGGGTATAATAATGAGTATAACTGATGTAAATAATAAATATAACATGTTAATTATTATTTATATATGATATACCATCCAATTACATATCATTTCAAAATCAATACAATTATCTCGTCTCTCATGCGTACTTATGGATTACCATCTCCACGAACGTGATGAGATTCATTTTCCATAGTAATAATTCATGAAAAATTTTTATTTTATGATTAAAAATAATGTTTAACAACTTAATATAATTCTGGATATGAATCAAATACATACTATCCATAAAAATCATGGCTTATGTAACCAATCATATAAAGGAAAACTAATCTTTTAACTCCAGAAACAATGATACTACTGAAATATTATTAACAAAGCTATATTAGAGGATCATATATGATATCATATTTATTTATATATTTCTTATATATTTTAATAACAATGATTTTGCTATTATATAGGAGGTTAAGGTACCATTGACCAAGGAAAATTACAGGGTGAGGGTTAATTCAACAATCTCTTTACTTATCCGAGGTTGTTAATACATATGTATCTACTAGGATCTCTTTAGCATCCACATCTATGTTTTCTTAAAAATTCAATTCCAAACATTTTTACTATTTACTAGAAAATGGGTTAAAGTCATTTAAACCCTTATTTGACCATATATGTTTTGAAATGAATTTTTCTATTGTTTTCCAACAAGGTACTTTATGACCTTTTTGACTAAAATAAGGTAAGAATATCTTTTTTTAACTTATATAGCGGGTGAAACTATTTTTAGCCGTTATAACATTACCGAATCTTCCCTTACAATCTTATAATAATATTTTCAAAATAAATGTTTTTTATAATTATGTTACTTTTAAATGATTTCAAAATATAATGAGGTATTTATTTCAAATAGTTTTCATTTCATCTATGTCAACAACCTATGATGGATTTTAAAATTGTTTGAAGTTGATTTATTATGATACACATCTTCCATATTGTATTAAAGGTTTTGTGATATACCTAACTATGGATGTGTTATTTTTATACCATTCATGGTTTATGATTAATGTATTAACATTTCGTTTGATAGTTTTAATATTAATTTTATTGTTATGTTTAATCCATTTCAGATGAGGAATGCATTAAACATAGTAAATGATGGGGGAAGCCCACTATTACTATTCGATGCATCGGTAGGTCTCATGAGACAAACTAGTCTGTTTGCACAAGGCCATGAAAAAATCTTATTTGTAGTCTTGGCACATGGCCTTGACTATGTGGATAAGAAGTCTAGCATTATGCATTCCATCAATATGAAATTGAATATTGATATTACATGGGATTATTCGACTAGTAGAATATCCATGTGAATACGTAAATGGAATTATTTGATTTATCATTTCCATATTATGTTAAATTTTACGTTTAAAAGGCTTTTGTTTTAGTCTTATACATTTCCTTAAATGTTTATGCTTATTTATGAATGTTTATGATATATTGTTATCCTTTCGGAGCATCTGAGCTCACTCCATTCTGTGTTTTATTTTTCCCAGGATGCAAAGAAGTATATTATGGATAACCTACATGGATAGTCTATGGAATATCCAATGCGGTCAATGGAGACAATTTTTTTTTTCGTTTTTCATTTTGTAATGCAATTTAAAACTTATGAACGTATCTAGTACTTCCAAGGCTACTAGAATAATCGGTCTTTTAGGATTTGATCCCTTGTGATCATGCCAATGTTATGTAATAATTCACTGACTCTAGGAAATTAGGGTCAGGGTATTACAATTGGTAAAATAGTAAGTTTAGTACATACTAAGGAAACTAGATTTAGAAAAACTATGATTAGAGAACATTACCCTTAGATAGACTTTGAGGATTCGTATAGAAGAAGTTCCTAGAATTTTGGTCATGTAGAGTTTTTTTGTATTTTCCAAGAAATACATCCCTCTCTAGATACAAGCAGGTAAATCCGACTTTGGCATAGATATACCTAGGATTGAAAACTCCAACATGTAGTTTCAGGCTTGACCTAGGGTATCCTGGTATATGACAATGGGCCTTGCTGCACTCTTGGTTATGAAACTACCTGGGGATATGCTTAGGATAATTCACATTATCATTATAAGACATTAAGAAGGATTTAAGAGTAAATAATTCTCAAAGAAAACATTTTATGATTATAGATTATATGCATAATTGTTTTAATTTAATATTTTGGAATTATGCATTTCAATTCATAAACTAACTTAGTGTATGCCATTTTTTAGAAATGGTGCCTAGTATAAGGAATGCGAATTCTAGTAATACGCATGATCTAAAGATTAAGAATGAACATATCTTTTAGGGTATTAAGTGAACATTTAAAATGGAAATTGTCTCCCATATATTCTCATCATATGAAGAAATAGTATCATGTGTTAATAAGATAAGTAAATAATTCTATGAGTCATATGGCTTTGAAGGGAAGTAAAAGAGGGAAATGATGGAAGAGGGAAAGATGGATAAAGGGAAGAGGGGAAGGAAAGATTTTCCTATATTTGATAACTGTGGAAAGAATCACCTTGGTAAATTCTTGAAGGGAATGAGAGTTTTTTATAAGTGTGGAGAATAATGAAATCATTTACATGATTGAAAGGGTAAGAAAAAGGTTTCAAATGTACAATGCTTCATCTGCAAAGAGTTGGGACACTACACGAATCAATCATCAGAATATACCACAAATGATGCTATTAGATAATAATCAAGTTATGATACTATCGAAGATGAAGAGGAATGATTAAAGTTCTTATGCTATCATTAAAGTATTTTTTCATTTAAGTATTGTATTAATGATGTACATGTGATAAGAATTATAGAGTATATAAGGATTGTACTGCAGTACTTTTTTATTAAGGACATGAGATTGTGTGGAACCAAGAAAAGTGACTCAATAAAAGATTAGATTTTTTGGAAAATATATGGTTGAGAGAAAGATAAACCATAATATGGTTCTGATACTGAGGTAGTGATTTTGGAATAATATACGATTTATTTGGATAAATTATGTTGGATATTTTTGACTACCTTGAAACTGCTTAATAATTTCTATATTCTATCATTGTTGGAGTTTACAACATTTTCGGATAGAAAATGTATATCTAGTACTCTATAAGGAATAAGGGAGCATGAATGTAATCAATAAGGTTTTATGGTAATTCAGGGTGTTACAGTGTTTTAAAAGAATACATGATGAATGTATTTACATGTTATTACTTGGAAAAAAAGATCTTCATTATGTTTATCTTCCTAATAAAATTTGGACTGTGAGTTTGGATCGTATTTTTTTTGGATAAGAGTAAAGGTTGGAATTGACTATGTTTCACATTGGATACTGTTGTTAAGGTTAAATATTTTCTTAAGAATTTTTTTTGGATTGTTATAAAAGGACAACCCGACGGTCGGGCGACATCCCGTCGCGTCTAGCAAGGTCGTAAGACTTGAACCCACAACTGATGGGTGAAAATGGTGCATCACCTACCACTAGAATATGTGATGTCCTAATATTTATATTGTAGTTTATTAAATATCCTGACAAATGAATTATACATTCATTATTTTTGGAACCCTATACGATTAGAATAAATATAATATTTTTGAATTCTGTTATCTTTTGATGTGAAAGATGAGTTTGTGGTAGGAATTAGTTGAAGGATGAAACTATAATTTTCAAGTATATTTTCCCTCTTATTATGTTAAAAAATTAATTTTTTAACTTTTGGGAAGGGATCTTAAAACTAAAAATGTGTTATCTTAATACCTTATGTTTTGTTGAACCGACGATATTTTAAATATTCATAGATTGATGGATTTAAGGCTCTCAATATTACAATTGTTTGTGATTAATGACCTCAATAATTCCCTATAAATATTTATGTTTTTCTTCTAATTATGTGTCTCTAATTTCCACCAATGTTCTCCTAATAGAGATCATAATTTTTTGGTTACTTTTTCATTTCTATTTCCCTCTTATTAAGACTAAATTTTATTAACCCAATTTCGGATGTAGATTTTCCACAAAGGCATTTTTCTATTTTTAACCTTTTATTTTTTAAGAACAATTTAAAATTGTGAGGACAAAATTTATTTGAGGAGGGGAAAATTTAACTCCCGAAAATTACATAGTATGTTATTTTTTCAAAGTAATTCAATAACGTGCACTACACACAACACTGAGTTCGAGCGCACCACGACTTACCAATCTAGCTATTCAAAAAGTGGTTATGAATAATATTATATGAAAATTGAATAATATATATTACATATAAATTTTAACATCTATATTATGTGTTTCTTAGACATAGTATAATAACAAATCAATTTTTTCATATAAAGGAAGTATTTTTCAGAAAATGCAATTTTACCTCCTTTTAATGTTGAACCCTTTTTTAAATCCAACATTTGACACTTTTATATATTCAATTTGACAAAATAAACTTCTTATTTATAATTGGGATATACAAATTTAGTTTCAATAAATTGCTTGTGTTTTTCTGATAACTTTCATATTTGGGTGAATAGTGAAAATATTAAATTTTAAATGAAAATAACTTTTTTAGTCAAAATAATTTATAGTGTTCAATTATACATTTGAATGGTTTTGAAGTATAATTAGATTATATTTTTATCATCTAAAACAATTTAGGTCATTATAAGTAATTTCACATTTAAATTTGACGTAAACACATGTCAGTCTTTTGATAGTTTTTACTTTTTAAAAACCCGCTTTTTGGTTTTCATAACAGGAATTAAGTTAAAATTAATTAATGAAAATTCTATGTGTTCAATTTGGTAAAATATAATTCATTTTTTAATTTGGAATATCAAAATTATCTTAGGGTGAAATTTTGGTATTTTTCTGAAAACATTCAATTTTTGATGAGTAGTGAAAACACTGTGTTATTGTTTAAAACTGAATTTTTATTTAAAAAATTTTTTATTTTATTTTAATTTATTTTATTTCAGGATACATATATAATTCCTATATAAGTTCAATTTAATACATTGGAGTCATTTTATAATAAAATTATATGTATAGTTTTTTTTGAGCTTTTTACCATCTTTTACCCACCTTCTAGGAGCATTTGAAAATTTGCCTAAAACATAATTTTACAATTTTTGTGAGTTGAATTTTAAAAATCATAGATAAATTGTTATTATCAGTAAGTAAAATGTGGTTCAATAATATAAAAATAATTTTTGGTGAAAAGTAACTTTTGACTTTTATTTACCACTGTTAAAAGTAAATCGGGTAATTAAAGGTAAAAATGATATTATTATTACCCTAAAACATGTCCTAATTATATTGGATAAGTTTATTTTGACCAAAATAAACATTATAATAAAAATATGATCCTTTAGGTCCATTTGGAATATATTAAAACATTTATTATTATATTATTTGAAGAAGAGTTAAAAGTGTTAAATTCAAAGTTTGTTAACTAAAACATTTTTAATATAGGGTTATACATAAGATAAATTCAACTATAAATATTCATTATAAAGATAAAACTATTTAATAAATAATGTTATTTTATTTTTACTTTTTAGAAATTAAATAATTAAAATTATTTTTGACACAATGATGATGTAGTAATTACCTTCTTAATGAAATATTAAAATAATTGATATTATAAATATTAAAATAAATATAATTTCAAAGATTTAATACCATAGATTAATTTTCAAGGAGGATATGACATTTTAGGGTTGATTAAATTTATTTTTTCTAATGTAATCATGTTTTGATGACTTTCACAAAAATGAAATACTAAATAGTGTAAAAATTGACATAAATTAGTTTTAAAAACAAATATTATATTATTAAATGATACAATATTACTAAAAATATTAGTTTCGGACAAAAGTATATTATAATGATTAATATGTCATTAATTAACATTTTGGTGTTCCCTTGGAATTTTATATTTGTAACGCCCCGACCCTAGTTACCCAGAGTCGGTGCATTATTACATAACATTGGCATGATCACAAGAAAGATCAAATCTCGAAAGACCGATTGGTTTAGTAGCCTTGGAAACATTAGATATATTCATAAGTTTTACATTACATCATAAAATGAAAAACTAATACAACGACATAATGTTTCCACAATCCACACTATTAACCCCTCATAAAATCCCTGTAGGTCATTCATAACTTACTTCTTCACATCCTGGGAAAAATGAAACATAGAAAAGGGGTGAGCTCAAATGCCCAGTAAGGATAACAATATAGCGGAAACTTTCATAAATAAGAATAAACATTTAAGGCAATGCATTACTAAAACAAAAGCCTTTTAAACTTGAACTTCAACATAGTATGGCAAAAGTAAAAATGAAATAATGCCATTTACTTATTCACATGGATATTCTACTAATCGAATAATCACATGCCAAAAATCAATAACCACTTTAATAATGTTGGAATTCATAATGCTAAACGTTAATTTCTTTGTCTAGGCCTCATCCCAAGACCTAGGGGTTACTTCTAACCGGAACCCAACCCGGAGTGCCTCTAATAACCGGACACCAACCCGGAGTGCCTCTAATAACCGGACACCAACCCGGAGGGCATACTTTTACCAGTCCCTAACCTGGAGGGCTTACTTTAACCAGTCCCCAACCTGGAGGGCTTACTTTTACCAGTCCCCAACCTGGAGGGCTTACTTTTACCGGTCCCCAACCCGGAACATACTTGTTTATCACATTCATCTGAAGAAAAGTTTGAAATATAACATAAACATTCGGATTAAAACCAGCATACGAAATGTCAATAGTTTCACCATAAACTATGAATGGTATAAAATAGCACATCCACAGTCAAAAATATCACAAAACCTTCAATACAATATAGAAGTTTTGTATTATAATAAATCAACTTCAAATAAGCGTAAAATCCATTAAAGGATGTTGACATAGATGAAATCAAAACACTTTTTAGAGAAATATCTCTTTCTATTTTTGAAATCATTTAAGATCCATATAAAATAAAACATTTTCTTGAAAATATTCTTGTAAGCTTGTAAGGAAAGCTTTGACGATTTTATAACGGCGTAAAATAACCGCACCCGCCGTATAAGTTAAAAAAAAACATTCTTACCTCAATTCTGTCGAAAAGGTTAAAAAGGACCTTGTTTTGAAAACGACGGAAAGATTCCTTTATAAACCTCTTATAAAAAGTCAAACAAGGGTATAAATGACTTTAACCCATATTCTTGTAAATAGTAAAAATGTTTTGAAATACATTTTTAAGAAACATGGATGTGGATGATAAAGAGATCCCAGTAGATTATTACATATAAACAACCTCGGATAATGAAGAGATTGTGAAATAACCCTTACCTTGTACTTTTCCTTGGTTGTGGTAGGTTAACCTCCTGTATAATGGTGAAATAATTGTTATTAAATTATACAAGAATCATATACATTAATATGATATCATATATGATCTTTTAATATTGATTTGATAATAATATCTTAGTATTATCGTTGTTTCGGGTGTTAACTTACTTGTTTTCTTTCATATGTTTTGTTACGTAAGACATGTTTGTAAAGGATAGGTTGTATATTATTCATATCCAGAATGATATCAAGTCCTTAAACATCATTTTTAAATCATAAAATGATAATTATACTTTAATGGTTACGATGGAGAATGAATCTCATCGCGTTCGTGGAGACGGTAGTCCGTACGTACGCACGAGCGACAATATCATTCTTTTGATATTAAAATAATATATAAATGGATGGTATATCATATATACAGAATCATTAATATGTTATATTTATTATTTACATGAGTTACACATCATTATTATACCCATCCAAATAATAATATATTGAATAACAATTACACCACGACGTGGAGACGGTAAGCCGTACGTACGCACGTATGGTGACATGTTATTCAAAGGGTGGATAGAATACTGAATATGGTTGTACCATATTTATAATAACATCACAGTATATAAATGATACTGGAGTAATTATTTTAGAATGGTAACAACAAAGGAATAAGAAGTGGAAGAAGAAATGAACTTGGAAAAGGGGTGGTGGAAACATTACCTCTTCTTCGGGTTCTTCCTTTTGATTTGATCAAAAGGGCTCCTTAGGTTTGCTTTCTGATCAAACTAAGGCCCCTAGGTTGTAGTGAGGGATGTTGGGAGAGTATTTGGGCAGAGTTTGGCCGAACCAAAAGGCTTTAGAGGTGTGAAGAAAAGAGAAGGAGGAGTGCCCTTTTATAAGAGGGGTGAGGGGCACTTTTGGAAAAGCTTGAAATATTAATTTATAATAAATTCATATTCGGTTTCCAAAGGCTCCAAAGTTGACTATTCAAAGGATGAGGTGGGGATAGGTCGAAAACAACTCATCCAATAGAATTTAGACAGGTTTGGGTACTTATATTAACCTTATCTTTAAGTATTAACTCTAAGTTAATTAGTTTCACTTTTACAATGTCTCTTTGTATTTTTATATAATATGGTTAATAAACTTACTATATACATCCAAGCGACCCCCAAGTGGTTCATTAATAATTAACCTATAATAATATAAGTCTCTTGGCCGAACCTTAGATTTTTAGGAATTTAATATCAATTAATAATATAATATTTGTTTTAAGAACTCTTTTATGTCAATTTTGACACTATTCAATAGTTGATTTTTGTGAAACTCATAACAGATTGATTACTTCGAACAAAGTCAATTAAATCAATCCTAATATATCATATTATCCTATAAAATTAGTTTAATTCATTAAAAGTTTCATATTATATTTATTTGGGTATTTATAATATCAATTATTTTAATTTTTCACTATTATAGTAATTACTGCATCATCATTGTGTCATAAATTAAATAAATTATTTAATGTCTAAAAATTATAAATAAAATATCATTATGTAGGAAATCTTTTTATCTTTCTAATGAATATTTATAATAGAAAATAAAACATGTATAACCCTATGTAAAAATTGTTCTTCTAAAAGATATATGCTTGTGTCATTTTTGTATTCATTTTGACTTAATTAAAATAAAGTGTCATTATCACTTACAAGTGGATCCATGGGGTCCCAAAATTGACACAAAGATGCCCATGGTCGACCATGTATCAACCAATAGGGTTAAGACACGTTTTAGGGTAATTTAGTATTATTATAATATTATTTTTTTAACCCTTATTTACCGGATTTACCCTTAACCATGGTAAATAAAATATTTACCGCAGTAATTATTCAAAATGTCTAAAAATAAAAGTTACCTATTTACACAATTTGAACATCCTGATTCCAAATATGGAATCCATTTTCCTAAATTCTAAACACAGAAGTGGCAGAAATTAATTTAAAATTAATTCCCGCTGTCAAAACAAAAAGCGTGTTTTTAAGAGATAATAACTATCAAAAGATTGACACTTGTTTATGTTCGGTTTAATTGTAAAATTATGTCCAATGACCAACATTATATTAAATGGTAAAAATATATTCTAAATATTCTTTAAAACCACTAAAATTCATAATTTATCACTATTAATTATTTTGATTAAAAAAGTTGTTTTTAATTAAAATTTAGTAATTTTCACTATTCATCAAAATATAAAAGTTATCCGAAAAGTACCAAAATTTCACCTTAGGCTAAATTCGATATTCCGAATCCAAAAATGAAGTCCATTTTCAAATATAAAATATATATAATTTCAAAAAGTAGGTATTACTATTCATAACGGCTAGTTTGATCGGTTGTGGTGTGTGTTAAAACTCGACGTTGCGTACAACACACGCTACTGTTTTATTCAAAGGAAAGCGTACCGTGGAAGCTTGGGATGTTTCATTTTAAATTTGTTTGATGTCTCCATTTAGTCAAAAAGTTTAAAATATTGTATTTAAAAAGGTTTCACTATCAAAAGTTGATAAAAGTGCAATACTGAAAATGAATCTGTTCTTGCATTATGACTAAGAAACTCATAATATGGATTCTAAAATTATAAGGATTATATAAAGTTAAAAATGTAGTTAATGCTATTCATGACCTCTTTTAATGGCTTTTTTTTGGTAAGTCATGGTGCAATTGAACTCGGTGTTGCTTGTAGTGCAAGTTATTGAATTATTTTGAAGAAATAACACACTATGAAATCTTGGGGTGTTACATTCTACCCTCCTTCAATAAATTGCGTCCTCGCAATTTGAAATTGTTCTTCGAAAATAAAAGGTTGAAAATAGATAATATATTTGTGGTAAAATCCACATCGGAAATTGGGTTACTAAAATTTAGTCTTAATATGAGGAAAAGAGAAATGAAAGGGTCACCACCAAATTATGATATCGATTAGGAGAACATTGGTGGCAATTAGAGATATATAATTGGAGGAAAAACGTAAATATTTATAGGTAGTGATTGAGGTCATCAATCACAAACAAGTGTATAATTGAGGTCCTTAAACTCATCAATCTATGATGATTTGAAGTACCATCGGTTCAACAAAATATAGGGTATTGGGATAACACATTTTTGACGTTTCAAAATATCTAAGTTGAAATCCCACATCGAAAAAATGAATTAACGAGGCCTCTATTTAAAATAAAGAGTCGAAAGTATGAAGATTACCGAAAATAACACATACTAGGGTTCCATGTAGGAAAATATGGATATGGAAGAAAAATCTAACCATCAATTACCTGATGGAGAGTGGTAGAGAACATGGCTATGAAAAGGCCAACAATCCCAAAGCCATAAATTAGTGATGATTTAAGGTACCATCTAGGAAAACATTTTTGTTCTAATTTGCTTTTCTTAATATTGAGGAATTTTTTATGAGATTGGCTAAGATCATATAGAGATATACTTACTTTATAATTAGAGTTTTATCCATTAATAAATTTCTACCACAAACTCATCTTTCACTCTAAAAGATAATTGAATGTAAAAAAATTCTATTTACACTATTCGTATAGGGTTCCAAAATAAACGAATTTATAATTCATCTACATGATCTTTTAATAAAAACTAAATTATTTAATCCCGGACATCTTATAGTCCAGTGGTAGGTGATACACCCTTGTCGCCCTTCGGTTGCGGGTTCAAGTCTCGCAGCCTTGCCGGACGCGACGGGTTGCCGCCCGACCTCCGGGTTGTCCTTTTATGGCAATCCAAAATAATCCAAACTAGAACTATCCAAAATACTTCTGTCCAAACTCATAGTCTAACATTTATAAGGAAGGTAAACATAATGTAGATCCTTTTTACCCCGTAATAGCATATGAATACCTTCATAATGTATTCTTTTAATACACTGAAACATCCTGATTTACCATAATCTTTATTGATTACATTCATGCTCCCTTATTCCATATAGAATTCTGGATATACTTCATCAATCCAAAAATGTTTTAAACCCCAACAATGATGGAATATACAAATCATTAATCAGTTCCAGGGTAGTCAAGAATATCCAATATAATTTATCAAAAACAATCACATATTATTCCAAAATCACTTCCTCAGTATCAGAACTATATTCTCTTAACCATATATTTTCCAAAAATTTATCCTGCTATTGAGTCACTTTTATTTGTTCCACACAATCTCAAGTCCTTAATGAAATAGTACTGCAGTACAATCCTTATATACTCCATGATTATTGTAACAAGTACATTGTTGATACAACACTCAATTGACATAATCAACATAAGAACTCTAATCATTCCTCTTCATCTGTGGTAGTATCATAACTTGATTATTATCCAATAGCATCATTTGCGTCATAGTCTGATGACTGGGACATAGGTTCGCGTAGTGTCCAAACTCCTTGCAAATGAAGCATTGTACATTTGAAACCATTTTCTTACCCTTGCAGTCACGTACTTTGTGCCCTTTTCCTCCACACTTATAACAAACTCCCATTCCTTTCAGGCAAGTTCCAGGGTGTTTCTTTCCACAGTTACCACATATGGGAAAATTCTTCTTTTCCCTCTTCCCTTTATCCATCTTTCTCTCTTCTATCCTTTTCTTCTCTTTCTTCCCTTCAAAGCCATATGACTCAGTAATCTCTTTACTTATCTTATCAATACATGATATTATTTCTTCATATGATGATAATACATGGGAGACTATTTCTCTTATAAATTCTAGCTTAAGACCATGAAAGATATGATCCTTCCTTCTCTTTGGATCATGTGCATTTCCGGAGTTCTCATTCCTTCTACTGGGCGCCATTTCTAAACAATGGCATAAACTAGATCAGTTTATGGATCAAAATACATAATCCCATACTTATAAAACACTTAACATAAATTGAACTATTTATGGATATAATCCATAATCATAAGAATGTTTTCTTTGAGGAAGTATATACTCATAATCCCTTCAAAATGATTTGTAAAGAAAATGAGAGTTATCCTAAGCATATCCCCCGGGAGTGTCGTAACCAAGAGTGCAGTAAGGCCCGTTGTCGTGCACCAGTTCCCGTTCGAGTCTAGCTCAAAGCGGTGTTTTCGGGTTTTACCCCTAGGTACATCTGTGCCAGAGCCGCCTCTACCTGCTCGTATCCAGACAGGGACGTATTGCTCGGAAAACTCACAAAATCTCCACAATACCAAAATTCTAGGAAGTTCTTCTATACTAATCCTCAAAGTTCATCTTAGGTCTACGTGCTCTAATCAGAGTTTATCTAAATCTAGTTTCCAAGGTTTGTACTAAACTTCCTCTGATACCAACTGTAACGCCCCGACCCTAGTTACCCAGAGTCGGTGCATTATTACATAACATTGGCATGATCACAAGAAAGATCAAATCTCGAAAGACCGATTGGTTTAGTAGCCTTGGAAACATTAGATATATTCATAAGTTTTACATTACATCATAAAATGAAAAACTAATACAACGACATAATGTTTCCACAATCCACACTATTAACCCCTCATTAAATCCCTGTAGGTCATTCATAACTTACTTCTTCACATCCTGGGAAAAATAAAACATAGAAAAGGGGTGAGCTCAAATGCCCAGTAAGGATAACAATATAGCGGAAACTTTCATAAATAAGAATAAACATTTAAGGCAATGCATTACTAAAACAAAAGCCTTTTAAACTTGAACTTCAACATAGTATGGCAAAAGTAAAAATGAAATAATGCCATTTACTTATTCACATGGATATTCTACTAATCGAATAATCACATGCCAAAAATCAATAACCACTTTCATAATGTTGGAATGCATAATGCTAAACGTTAATTTCTTTGTCTAGGCCTCATCCCAAGACCTAGGGGTTACTTCTAACCAGAACCCAACCCGGAGTGCCTCTAATAACCGGACACCAACCCGGAGTGCCTCTAATAACCGGACACCAACCCGGAGGGCATACTTTTACCAGTCCCTAACCTGGAGGGCTTCCTTTAACCAGTCCCCAACCTGGAGGGCTTACTTTTACCAGTCCCCAACCTGGAGGGCTTACTTTTACCGGTCCCCAACCCGGAACATACTTGTTTAGCACATTCATCTGAAGAAAAGTTTGAAATATAACATAAACATTCGGATTAAAACCAGCATACGAAATGTCAATAGTTTCACCATAAACTATGAATGGTATAAAATAGCACATCCACAGTCAAAAATATCACAAAACCTTCAATACAATATAGAAGTTTTGTATTATAATAAATCAACTTCAAATAAGCGTAAAATCCATTAAAGGATGTTGACATAGATGAAATCAAAACACTTTTTAGAGAAATATCTCTTTCTATTTTTGAAATCATTTAAGAGCCATATAAAATAAAACATTTTCTTGAAAATATTCTTGTAAGCTTGTAAGGAAAGCTTTGACGATTTTATAACGACGTAAAATAACCGCACCCGCCGTATAAGTTAAAAAAAACATTCTTACCTCAATTCTGTCGAAAAGGTTAAAAAGGACCTTGTTTTGAAAACGACGGAAAGATTCCTTTATAAACCTCTTATAAAAAGTCAAACAAGGGTATAAATGACTTTAACCCATATTCTTGTAAATAGTAAAAATGTTTTGAAATACATTTTTAAGAAACATGGATGTGGATGATAAAGAGATCCCAGTAGATTATTACATATAAACAACCTCGGATAATGAAGAGATTGTGAAATAAACCTTACCTTGTACTTTTCCTTGGTTGTGGTAGGTTAACCTCCTGTATAATGGTGAAATAATTGTTATTAAATTATACAAGAATCATATACATTAATATGATATCATATATGATCTTTTAATATTGATTTGATAATAATATCTTAGTATTATCGTTGTTTCGGGTGTTAACTTACTTGTTTTCTTTCATATGTTTTGTTACGTAAGACATGTTTGTAAAGGATAGGTTGTATATTATTCATATCCAGAATGATATCAAGTCCTTAAACATCATTTTTAAATCATAAAATGATAATTATACTTTAATGGTTACGATGGAGAATGAATCTCATCGCGTTCGTGGAGACGGTAGTCCGTACGTACGCACGAGCGACAATATCATTCTTTTGATATTAAAATAATATATAAATGGATGGTATATCATATATACAGAATCATTAATATGTTATATTTATTATTTACATGAGTTACACATCATTATTATACCCATCCAAATAATAATATATTGAATAACAATTACACCACGACGTGGAGACGGTAAGCCGTACGTACGCACGTATGGTGACATGTTATTCAAAGGGTGGATAGAATACTGAATATGGTTGTACCATATTTATAATAACATCACAGTATATAAATGATACTGGAGTCATTATTTTAGAATGGTAACAACAAAGGAATAAGAAGTGGAAGAAGAAATGAACTTGGAAAAGGGGTGGTGGAAACATTACCTCTTCTTCGGGTTCTTCCTTTTGATTTGATCAAAAGGGCTCTTTAGGTTTGCTTTCTGATCAAACTAAGGCCCCTAGGTTGTAGTGAGGGATGTTGGGAGAGTATTTGGGCAGAGTTTGGCCGAACCAAAAGGCTTTAGAGGTGTGAAGAAAAGAGAAGGAGGAGTGCCCTTTTATAAGAGGGGTGAGGGGCACTTTTGGAAAAGCTTGAAATATTAATTTATAATAAATTCATATACGGTTTCCAAAGGATCCAAAGTTGACTATTCAAAGGATGAGGTGGGGATAGGTCGAAAACAACTCATCCAATAGAATTTAGACAGGTTTGGGTACTTATATTAACCTTATCTTTAAGTATTAACTCTAAGTTAATTAGTTTCACTTTTACAATGTCTCTTTGTATTTTTATATAATATGGTTAATAAACTTACTATATACATCCAAGAGACCCCCAAGTGGTTCATTAATAATTAACCTATAATAATATAAGTCTCTTGGCCGAACCTTAGATTTTTAGGAATTTAATATCAATTAATAATATAATATTTGTTTTAAGAACTCTTTTATGTCAATTTTGACACTATTCAATAGTTGATTTTTGTGAAACTCATAACAGATTGATTACTTCGAACAAAGTCCATTAAATCAATCTTAATATATCATATTATCCTATAAAATTAGTTTAATTCATTAAAAGTTTCATATTATATTTATTTGGGTATTTATAATATCAATTATTTTAATTTTTCACTATTATAGTAATTACTGCATCATCATTGTGTCATAAATTAAATAAATTATTTAATGTCTAAAAATTATAAATAAAATATCATTATGTAGGAAATCTTTTTAGCTTTCTAATGAATATTTATAATAGAAAATAAAACATGTATAACCCTATGTAAAAATTGTTCTTATAAAAGATATATGCTTGTGTCATTTTTGTATTCATTTTGACTTAATTAAAATAAAGTGTCATTATCACTTACAAGTGGATCCATGGGGTCCCAAAATTGACACAAAGATGCCCATGGTCGACCATGTATCAACCAATAGGGTTAAGACACGTTTTAGGGTAATTTAGTATATAATATTATTTTTTTAACCCTTATTTACCGGATTTACCCTTAACCATGGTAAATAAAATATTTACCGCAGTAATTATTCAAAATGTCTAAAAATAAAAGTTACCTATTTACACAATTTGAACATCCTGATTCCAAATATGGAATCCATTTTCCTAAATTCTAAACACAGAAGTGGCAGAAATTAATTTAAAATTAATTCCCGCTGTCAAAACAAAAAGCGTGTTTTTAAGAGATAATAACTATCAAAAGATTGACACTTGTTTATGTTCGGTTTAATTGTAAAATTATGTCCAATGACCAACATTATATTAAATGGTAAAAATATATTCTAAATATTCTTTAAAACCACTAAAATTCATAATTTATCACTATTAATTATTTTGATTAAAAAAGTTGTTTTTAATTAAAATTTAGTAATTTTCACTATTCATCAAAATATAAATGTTATCCGAAAAGTACCAAAATTTCACCTTAGGCTAAATTCGATATTCCGAATCCAAAAATGAAGTCCATTTCAAATATAAAATATATATAATTTCAAAAAGTAGGTATTACTATTCATAACGGCTAGTTTGATCGGTTGTGGTGTGTGTTAAAACTCGACGTTGCGTACAACACACGCTACTGTTTTATTCAAAGGAAAGCGTACCGTGGAATCTTGGGATGTTTCATTTTAAATTTGTTTGATGTCTCCATTTAGTCAAAAAGTTTAAAATATTGTATTTAAAAAGGTTTCACTATCAAAAGTTGATAAAAGTGCAATACTGAAAATGAATCTGTTCTTGCATTATGACTAAGAAACTCATAATATGGATTCTAAAATTATAAGGATTATATAAAGTTAAAAATGTAGTTAATGCTATTCATGACCTCTTTTAATGGATTTTTTTTTGGTAAGTCATGGTGCAATTGAACTCGGTGTTGCTTGTAGTGCAAGTTATTGAATTATTTTGAAGAAATAACACACTATGAAATCTTGGGGTGTTACAATATTAGGTTTATTAACCATTTATTATAATCAAACAAGAGGACATTGTAAAAGTTAAACTTTTTAACTTAGAGTTAAATCTACAAAAGAGGGTTAATATAGTGAACTAAACTTGTCTAAAACCTATTGACTGAGATTACTGCTTCCCATCACAACCTTATATTTTAAATAATTCAATTTGGATCCATTAGAAACCGAAAATTATTTTATAATAAAATAATATTTTAAACTTTTTTAAAGTGGCACTCACCCCTCTTATAAAAGGGCACCTCCCCTTCTCTCAAATCACACCTCCAAAGCCATTTGGATTGGCCAAACCCTTCCCAAATATCCTCCCAATATCCCTAAAATCAACCTAGAGGCCTTAATTTGATCATAAATCCAACCTATAGAGCTATTTTTATCAACTCAAATGAAAACACCCGAAGAAGTAGTAATAATTTCACCACCCTCTTTAATGTTCTTTTCTTCTTCCACTTCCTATTTCATTGTTGTTTCCATACCAAAATAATAAATACAGTACCTAATACAAACTATGATGTTATTATAAAAATGGTACATCCATATTCATTATTTTATCCATCCTATAAATGACAAAGTCACCATACATGCGTACGTACGGCTTACCGTCTCCACGTTGTGTTGTAGTTTGTTATTCAAACAATTCATTATTTGGATGAATATAATAATAGTATAAATGATGTAAATAACAAATATAACATGTTTATTATTCTTTATATATGATATACTATCCACTTAAATACAATTTCACAATCAATATAATGATATTGTCGCTTGTGTGTACGTACGTATTATTGTCTCTATGAACGCGATGAGATTCATTCCACATTGCAATCATTCAAACATAATTGTCATTTTATGATTAAAAAAATGTTTAAGAACATAATATAATTATGGATATAAATCAAGTACATCCTATCCATAATAAACATGGCTTACGTAACCAAGCATATAAAAAAAAAACGAATCTGTTAACACCCGAAACGATGAAACTACTGAAATATTATTAACAAAGAAATATTAGAGGATCATATATGATATCATAGTTATGTATATTGTTCTTGTTTATTTTAATAACAATTATTTAACTATTATACAAGATTTTAACAAAACCTCGACCATGGAAAAGTAAAAGTTAAGGGTTAATTCTACAATCTCTTTACTTATCTGAAGTTGTTAATATGTAAGTATCTACTAGGACCTCTTTATCATACACATACTTATTTTATTAAAAATGTAATTCAAATTTATTTTACTATTTACTAGATTATGGGTTAAAAGCATTTATACCCTTATCTGACCATATATGTTTTGAAATGAATCTTTCTATTGTTTTCCAAACAAGGTACTTTATGACCTATTCGAAAAAATTAAGGTAAGAATGTCTTTTTTCACTTATACGGTTGGTGTGGCTATTTTCCACTATTATATCATCATCGAATATTCCCATAAAATCTTGTAAAAATATATTCAAAATTAATGTTTCTTATATAATTATGTGACTTTTATATGATTTTAAAATAGAAAGAAGTATTTTTTAAAGGTAAAGGTGCTAGGCCTTTTATTATTAAAAAGTGAAACAAAGTACAAAGGGAGGATACCATGTCCATAATTCAAAATAGGATTTAAAGTTAAAAAAATCCTTAGTATCCTCGTGATCGTGTGTGCCTTCTATGGCAGGACAAGCTCCCTGACCTACCGTGAGAACAACAGCCTCTCCTTCCAGCAGTAGCTTGTGTCCATGGGCCTCCACCATCATCTGTAACTCCCTCAGTAGCATTTTTCTGTATTGCACCAGCTTGATGCTTGTTGTCACTTTGGATTTCATCATCACTAGATGCCAGCAAATCAAATGAATTCTGAGTGTTCAGATTAATAGCCCTCTCTTTCACAGTTTGGGGTGACATACCTATTGGGTGGTTTGAACTGGATTTATTTTGGCTAGAGAGCATCTCCATTGAGGGAGTAAGGTCCCCTGGGGTTGTGTGAAGAAAGGAAAGATGGCCCTTTCCCAATCCAGATTTTTTTAACTTTCCCCTATTGGCTGGAATCTTTAGATTGAGAAGTAACTTGAAATTCACCAGGATGCTATTTTGGAAAAGTAGACTGCTTATAATGTTCTAAAGTGTTAGTAGAATTCTGTTGCAAATAGAAAGAAGTATTTATTTCAAATAGTTTTCATTTAATCTATGTCAATAACCTTTGATGGATTTTAAACTTATTTGAAGCTGATTTATTAAGATAAAAATCTTCCATATCATATTTACGGTTTTGTGATATGATTGACTATGGATGTGTTATTTTTATACAAGTCATGGTATATGATTAATGTATAAAAATTTTGTGTTATAGTTTTAATATAAATGCATATATTATGTTTAAACCTTTTCATATGAGGAATGAATTGGACTTAGTAAGTGACAGGTGGAGCTTGTTATAGCTCCTCGATGCATCGGTAGGTCTCATGAGACAAACTAGTGTTTTGGCGCAAGGCCATAAAAAATCTTATTTGTAGTCTTGGCACGAGGCCTTGACTATATGGTTATGAATTCTAGCATTATTTATTCCATCATATGAAATTGGATATTGATATTACATCTGATTATTCGACTAGTAAAATATCCATGTGAATATGTAAATGGAATTATTTGATTTATCTTTTACATATTATACTGAAGTTTAGGTTTAAAAGGCTATTGTTTTAGTATTATATATTTCCTTAAATATTTATGCTCATTTATGAACGTTTTCTCTATATTTTTATCCTTACTGAGAATATGAGATCACCCCTTTCTATGTTTTATTTTTTTAGGATGCGAATAAGTATATTATGACTAACTTACAGGGATAGCATAAGGGATATGAATGTGGTCAATGGAGACAATTTTGTTTTTGTTTTTCATTTTATAATGTAATGTAAAACTTATGAATATATCTAGTACTTATAAGGCTACTAAACTAACCAGTCTTTTGGGATTTGACCCCTTCTGATCATGCAAATGTTATTTTATAATTCACCAACTCTGTGTAACTAGGGTCAGGGCGTTATATCAATAATGTACAATGTCTACTATGATGGTCTTGGAAATGAGACTTGAATAATATGAAATTATTTTTTATGATTATGTGTATTCCAAGAAACATTATATATCTTGTTATGAATTTTGTGGTTATGAACATTAATTCATATGAACTTTTATCCCATGACATTATATCATGATCTTTCATATGTAGGATACGACATTCAAATGTAATGTTCTTATGTCTTATGATTATGATATGATTGATATTTTCTTTGTTTACCTTTACTGAGCATTTTTTATCACCCTTTCATATGTTTCTTCCCCCCCAAGTCATGAATAAGGATATTATGTATGATATTTCAAAAATAAGTATAGTTATTTAGAAATAAGTAGGAGTCAATGTAGATATTTTATGAAATAGTTGTTTATGTTTCTTTATTTCTAAAGACAATATATTTATACAGTCATGAATTTCACGGCATTATTATATGTTGCAATGAATATACATCAATTTGGAAGTAATTTCAATATATTTAAATTATGAGTCATTATATTTGGTATC
Source organism: Viscum album (assembly GCA_963277665.1). Taxonomy (NCBI): domain Eukaryota; kingdom Viridiplantae; phylum Streptophyta; class Magnoliopsida; order Santalales; family Viscaceae; genus Viscum; species Viscum album. The sequence continues at coordinate 873,851,932 of OY728153.1, read as the reverse complement.
AGAGAATAGGAATAGTTAACCTTTGGAAACTGGGATGAGAAAGCCTTAGTAAGAACCCTAAAGATATGTCTAATTATAAGTTAGAATCCTATTATTTTATAAATGGCCACAAATAACCCAAGATAAAAACTATATTTTCCTAAATTGAAATGTTATTATTGATTATGTGGTTTTTCCATTACGATTAGTGTTTCTTACACTATGATTCTTGGTTTTACTTAATGGATGGAACCCAAAGGAACCACGTTAATGATGAATGAAATAGGAAATTCAATGATTTTCTTCTTGAGCAACCAAATGTTATGGGAGCAGGAATGGAAAATCTTGTAGCTATTCTCACAAAACATTCTCAAGATATGAATCATACCGGACTTCTAAACAAGAAATTGACGGGGAAAAATTATGTTGAGTCCTTCATGAGGAATTTTCCACATTCCTTTAGTGGGCCTTTTAATCCATTAGTGGATGAAAAATGGATCAATACCATTAGAGAGATATTTTCAGTTTTACAATATTTTTAACATGATAAATTCATCTTAACAGTCATTCTATTGAAAAGGTAATCTGATCAATGGTGTAATGTTTTCCAGAATACAAGGAAAAGAGATAAATTTGAGTCCATGGAATGGGAGGAATTCAAGAACATATTTTTCAATAAGTACTTTCTCATATTATTCAAACAAATATTGAGAAGGAGTTCCTTAAATTTTGGAAAAATAATGATGAATCCATTTGTACCTACGAAGAAAATATTACAATACTTTAATGGTATGCTTATAGAATTTTATCCAACAAGGGAGTAAAATTGATCAATTTTTAGTGGCTTAAAAACATGTCTATGAAGGGAATTATCCATAAGGTATTATAATAAATGTGAGGAAATCATTTGATGTGATCTCATGGTTGAGATGGAGATTGAAGTAACCCATCAGTCCTAAGGATTTGATAATATGAAAAAAATGGAATTCAAGTGAAAATATAAATACCACATTGAAAATAGTATGTGTTTTCCCTTATTCTCAAAGTGTGGAAATAAAAATAGAGAAAATTTTATTAAAGTCACTAATAAAATTTTTAAATATAGAAAATATGTCAATCAAGTAGTTGAATGCTAAAGTGATGGGAAAAAATGTCTAATGATGTGAAAAGAAAAAAGTCTACACAAATTGAACCTCCTACACTTTAATGCTACATGTGCAAGGAAATAGGGAATTATACCAATCAATGACCTAATCCAAGGGTTATTGATGATGATCGACACTAACAAACTCTTAAGTCCAAATACAAAGTAAATTCACATTCAATCACTATATGTGATGTGGATTATGATAATGAAGTGGTGAATGGTACACATACCATCATGTCTAAAGTATAAAATATTTTACTTGATTTTGGATATACTTACTATTTTATTTCTAAATAATTTTCTAAGGTTATCACTATATTACCTCAACAATTAGATTTTGAGCTAGCAATGGCAACTCTTAATGGAAAAACAGTCACATCAAAAGTTTATAATTATTCTCTGGTTGATGTTTGTTTGAATTTGATTTGTGAAAATATTTTCATCCTTTATATAGTGTAATTTAATGTGATTCTTTTCATGGATTGGATTTCTCTATATGGAGCTCATATCAGTTTCCAAGGAAGGGAAGTCACATTTCATATTTCAAATCAATCTATGATCATCTATCAATGTAAGGGTGAATATAACCGTACAATTGAAATTTCATCCTTCTTATGGGTCTTGATTCCAATAAATGAAGGTTATTTATCTCAAATGGTTAGGGATATTATCACAATTAAGAAAACACCCATTGTAAGAGAGTTCGATGATGTCTTTCTGAAGGAATTTCCATGTATTACACAAAATTGTGAAGTTGATTTTTCAATAGAACTGATACTGGGTGCTATGCCTATTTCAAGTAATCCTTATAGAGTGACCCCGATTGTGTTACAAGAATTTAAGAAGAAACTCCAAGAGAATATTGATAAGGGATTCATATGTCCCAGTGTTTCACCTTCTAGAGAACCAGTTCTGTTTGTTACAAAGAATGATGGATCATTGAGACTTTGCATTAATTATTGATAACTTAACAAGATCACTATCAAGAACAAATATCCTCTTCCCCACATTGATGAATTATTCAACCAACTAAAAAGAGATCAATAATTTTTTAAGATTGATCTTACTTCAGGATATAATAAATTAGGGGTCAAAAAGAAGGATATACCAAAGACATCATTTCTTAAAATTGATAAACACTACGAATTTATAGTGATTCATTTTGGTATTTCTAATTCCACATATATCATCATGGATCTAATTAATATATTATACAGAGACTATCTTGATCAGTTTTTTGTAGTCCTTATCTATGATATTCTTTTCTATTTTAAGAGAAATAAAGAACAAGTAGACCACATAATAATTGTACTGAAGACCCTTCGAAAAGAGAAGTTTTATAAAAAATTTACTAAGTTTGAATTTTGGCTTCATAATGTTTAATTTTTGGGTCACATTATCTCATGAGATGAGATATCTGTGAATCCATAAAAAAATTTGTTTAAAGTTGGACATGACCAAAAATAGTAAATGAGATCTAAAGTTTTCTTGGTTTGGATGGATATTATCAATGTTTTGTGAAAGATGTATTTACAATTATCAAATCCACTCCCCAAGTTGACATATTAAGGAGTTAAGTTCATATGGATGGAGGAATGTGAAGATATTTTCAAATAACTAAAAATATGTTTAGAAAATGCACCTATACTCACATTTCCTTATAGTAGAGAAAGGGTTCTGATCTATAGTGATCCATCCAAGAAGGGGCTAGGATGTGTTCTCAAGAAAAATTATATGGCGATAGATTATACATCATGGAATTTAAAAATCCACGAGAAAAATTACCCAACTCATGATTTGGAGTTATCTACGGTAATATTTTCATTTAATACATGGAGGAATTATCATTATAGTGAAAGGTGTGATATTTATTCTGATCATAAATGTTGAAAGTATATTTTCACACAAAAGTATCTGAATATGAACCAAATAAGTTGGTTGGAGTAGATTAATGATTATGACTTCTCAATACATCATCGCCCTAAGAAAGAGAATAAGGTTGTAGATGCTTCGAGTTGACAAGACAATGCTAGGATATCTGTGATGAGGATCACATAAGATTCAATATATATGGATTTCAACAGATAGATCATGAAATTTTAAAGGAAGGGTATAAATATTTTCTTTCCCAAATTAATATTCATCATCTATATAGGTGAAATTTAAATAAGTGTATAAAAAAGATGTAGACCTATAAAAGAAGGTGAGAAATGATCTTGAATTCAACCATGATGGTTATATAATAACATGGATCATGAATTATGTTTGTATGCCTCCCATATCAGCATTAATGAAGGTGATATTGGATAAGGTTCATAGTTCTTTAATCTCTATTCACCCAGGAGGCACAAAGATGATCCATGATCTGAAAGATTATTTCTGGTGGGATGACATGTAAAGAGATGTTGCCGAATAGGCCTCTCAATACATGGCTTGTAAGAAAGTTAACGATGGGAGACTGAAGTATAAGGGGATGTTATAACCATTACCCATACCAGAATGGAAATGGGAAAAAATAAATCTGGGCATTGTCATAGGACTTCCCAAAACATCCAAAGGAAATATTTCTATCTGAGTTATAGTTGATATCCTTACCAAGTCAGTACATTTCATTACTATTAGAGATGATTTGTCTCTTGATCAGCTTGCTATGATATATGAAAAGGAAGTGGGAAGATTGCATGGAGTACCATTTTACATTATATATGATCAGGATCCGAGTTTTAGCTCGATGTTCTGGTGAAGTATTCAGTGGGCTCTGAATATAGAGTTATGTTTTAGAACTGGTTATTATCCATAGATAAACAGTTAGTGTGAGAGGAAAATTCAAACTCTGGAAGACATGTTGGGAGATTTATCTATGAATTTCAAAGGTGGTTGGGATCAACATCAACATTTGGTGGAATTTTCTTACAACAACAGCTTTCAGTACAATATTCAGATAGATCCCTATAAACCCATATATAGAAAGAAGTGCAGAACTCCAACTTTTTAGGATGAAGTTGGGGAATGAATTATATTAAGACTTGACATTGTTGATGAGATTTTAAAGAAGGTCAGATCTATTAAAAAAGTAAGAGAAACTCAGAGTCGAAATAAATTTTATGATGATAACTAAAGAAAATATTTAGTGTTTTAAGTGGGTGGTAACATGTTTCATTGAATATCTCCCAAGAAGAGAGTAATGAGACTAGGAAAGAAGGGAAAGATGAGCCAAAAGTATATCAGTCCTTTTAAAATTCTAGATCAAGTTGGGAAGGTAGCTTACCATTTGGTTCTTCCACCAAATCTCTCTCAAATTCATGATGTTTTTCATGTATCTATCCTAATAAAGAACACACATTATCCTTAACATTTACTAAGCTCAAATGTCATACCGCTATAGTAAGACCTTTCTTATGATGAAAAACCAATAGAGATTATGGATCATAGAGAAAAAGTTCTATGAAACAAGACCACTCACTTCGTTAATGTTTTATGGTGTAACCACCAATTTGAGGAAGCTATGTTGGAACTTGAGTATATGATAAGGGAAAGGTACCCTCACCCATTTGTTTCCAAGTGATGAATTTTGATGGCGAAATTTAGTTTAAGCAGGTAGAATGTAACACCCAAATGTTTTTATGAAATATTTTCTTAAAAAAATTTAATTCCTTAGTAGCTTGAATTTAATGAAATTGTTTGTTTAAAAAACCTGTGATATGACCTTTATATAAAATTACCATTATATCCTAGCTATTAGGTTAATATGAATGAGTATAACAAACTTATGAAAATGCATTTTGAATTCATCACCTATCAATTTTTTATGAAAAATATAAATCAACTAGATATTTCTATTTTTGAGTGAATTACTATTGGTAATGAAATTAATGAGATATATTTATTATATACTTAATAAAATATTTTTTACATTCTTGCATTGGATATTTTAGTTATAGGGTATGAAAAAACACAATTTGATGAATAAAAACCAATATTTTTTTAAAGGGTAATTTTATGCCTTGGAATGGATAACCCCTTCTAAATTATGATTTATTCATATTAATAATTTTTATATGAAAATATAAACAATTTTGTTTGAATTTGGATAAAAAAATTACGTTGGATAAATTTATAATATTTTTCTCATAATATTAAAGTTTTGATGACTAGTAAAAATACACTTAGTATAATTTGAAAACAAATTTTTTCTTCAAAAAAATTATATGGTTAAATTATTATATTAAATGGTTTTAAAGAATAATTAGAATATATTTTTATCATTCAATTTAATTTATTTCATTATAATTAATTTTATATTTAATTCATATGTAAAAACATTTCAATCTTTTGAAACGTTTTAGATTTTAAAACATATTCCCCTTTTCTGACAATGAGATTAATTTTAAATTAATTACTAAAACATATATGTTTTGAATTTTGAAAAGATAACTTCATATTTGTAATCATTAGGTATAAATTATGTAAAAATATTTATTTTATTTTTCGGCATTATGAATAGTAACTTCAGTTATTTTTATTAATATGGTAAAAGGTTAAACTCGGTAATTAAGGATAAGAATAATATTATAAAATTACCATAACACCTATCATAATTTCATTAGATGACTGTGTTTTGACCTAAATCATGCTTGGGTCGAAATGATATACATTTAAATCCACTTGGAAGAGAGTATGGCATTTAATTTATTTTATTTAATAAAAAGTTAAATATATCTCACTAAAATTTTAATAACTAAATCATTTTTAATATAAAGTTATAATAAAGATAATTTAGATTTAAAATATTAATTTGAAAAATTAATTGTTTTCCTTTATCATCATAATTTATTTTTAATTTTTAGGAAATAAATTATTACCTTAATAGCTTATACATTAATGATATAAAAATTATTTAATTGATGAAAAATCAATAATATAGTTTTTATTTAAATAATATTACCCATTACAAGATCAAAAAAGTCGATCAAATAATATTGGTCATGTATATCTCAGCCAAAATCAATCAAGGGTAGATTCATAAATCATCAAAAGCCTTATATAAAGGATTATGACAGTTATAATATTTTATTTAAAGTTATGTTAAAGTTGTAACATTCATAATTTAATAACTATAACATTTTAAATATTGGATTTTCAAAATATAAATTAGACAAAAAGTATTTTTTATTAAATATAGTATATTTATATTCATCATAGTATTTTATTTGTAATTTATATTTGAATAATAATTATATCAAATAATTACACAAATATGTTGCAATAATTATTTTATTAAGATAAATATCAAATAAATGTAATTAAAATATTAAAGTAAATATAATTTGGGATAATTAACATGTATAATTACTTTTATAGATTACCCTAACCTTCTAGTAATATAATAAAATAGTAGGATCGATGTTATCTTATTATATTAAGATTTTTAAAAAACAATGAATTGAATGGTTTCAAAACTGATACTATTGATTTTTTATCAAAATAATGTTATATTAAATTAATTACAAATCACTAATTTTAATTTGAAAAATTTATAATTATTATTATATGGAATAAAATGAGATAATAAATTTTTTTGTGGCCTATTTAACATCAAATAAGTAAATATTTCACCTTTATAACATTGTATTTTTTGTTACCCAAGTTAAAAATTAAATAGAATAACTATGAGTTAATTAAAAAGATAATGTTTAAATTGATTGAAATACTTCTCCAAAAATTATTGGTTGATGATATTTCAAATATATATCATCTAAACTCTAATATTAGGATATTTTGACAGTTTTTGGGTAGGGTTTTATTTAATTATAAATTATTATTTATGGAGTTTCTTAAAGTGCCACTCACCTCAATTATAAAAGGGACCCTCCTCCCTCACCTCTTCACTTCACATTGAGCATTAAATCTCATCCATACCCAACAATTGTTCATTATAAAATTCCTTATTTATATTCTATAGGTTCTGGTCATCTTCAAAGACCAACTCTAGTGCTCTAAGAAGATATTTAGAGGAAGCATGCCGAGGGGGAGGTAATCTTTTCTACCAATTCTATCAAACTCCTTTCATTTTATACTTCCTATTCATTATTTGTTTCATTATAAAGTAATAACATCAATATAAATCATATTATTATATTTTATTAATATTATGAAACAATCACATTCCACCTTCTATCAATCCCATGAAAAATGAAATCACCACACATGCGTAGGTACAACTTACCTTCTCTACACCGTGGTGTAATGTGTTTTTCACCACCACCTTACTTGGATTGGTATAATGATGTACATATTGACAATATATTATTACTATAACATGATAATGATTCTAAAATATTATAAACCATCCAATTCAATACAATTCAATAATGATGGGAATTATATTGTCACTTGTGCATATGTATGACCTACCGTCTCCACAATGTGATGCGATTCATTCAACAAGATCTTCATTAAAACAAGATTATATATATAAATTAAATGAATAAATATGATATATAATATTCAAATAGAATTATGTAAATTATATAACTATAACCTAATAAGTGGAAAATGAACTTATCCTGTAACAACCTGAGATTTTATGAGATTTTTTTTAATTTCATTGATGTCTTGTGTTGTACGCTACACCAAAATTAGCTTGTGCTATACGCAACACCGTATTAGCTTGTAGTATACACAACACTAATCTTGGCTTGTGTTACACACAATTTCAAGTTTCTTTTGTAGAAATTATTTTACACAACATTATGTATAGATTTTGTTTAATGTATAAATGAAATAAGTTTTGATTATGTTATACACAACAACAAAGGGAGCTTTCACTACATGCAACTTTGACTTGGCTTGCATTACACGCAATCACGACCTTCCTCGATTGCGTGTGTAGTATGCAACACCAGGTTTCACTAAATAATGATACATTGTTATAATTTTATTATGAACTAGCCATTATGAATAGTAGTATCTACATTTTGAATTTTATGACATTATAATTCATCTTATACATTTTATATAACATGGTATGAGAACAAAATAAATGTTTCGGGTAAAATAAGTAATTTTCAAAAAAATGTAGTTTTGACTCCTTTTGATGGTGCACCCACATTAAATTTAGTTTTTGACATGTTTATAAGTTCAATTTGACAAAATAAAATTTTTATATGGAATCAGGATATAAAAATTTACTTTGGATAAAATTTTCATATTATTCTGATAACTTTCATAATTTAATGATTAGTAAAAACACGCTATATTTGTATTAAAAACATCATTTTTCACTGCAATAATTTATATGGTTAAATTATAGTATTTAATTTTTTTAAAGTATAAATAGAAAATATTTTTACCATTTAATATAATTTATGTCATTACCATTAATTTTACATTGAATTCATAGGTAAAAACATTTCAATCTTTAGCAATGTTTTAACTTTTAAAACCTGTTTTCTTAACAACAGGATTAATTTTAAATTAATTACTGCAACGTCTGTGTTTTGAATTTTGAAAAATGGATTCCATATTTGAATTCAGTGGGTCTAAATTATGTTAATAGGTTTCTTTTATTTTTTTGATTTTATGAATAGTAACTACGGTAATTTTTATTTACTCTAGTTAAAGGTAAATCGGGTAATTAAGGGTAAAAATAAGATTCTAAAATTATCCTAACACCTACCAAAATTCTATTGGATGACTAAAAGTCGACCTATATCACCGACGGGTAAGAATAAAATCATTTTATGGACTTTTGACCATGAAAATACTTTAATTATTATTAAAACCAATGAAAGTGACAACATGTCACTCTCTTAAATATTATAAGTATAATAATTTTAATTTATTGATAAAATTAAAGAAACTTAGAACATGAATAAGATCTAGAAATATAATAAAATTATCTACATCATGTGAATTCATTTATAATTTTTAGGGATTAAATAATTATCATCAAAGGTGACACAATAGTGATGTAGAAATTATTTTATTGATTGAAATATCAAATAAACGGTTTTAAAAATATTAAAATAAATATAATATGAAATATTTAATGTGATACACTAATTTTATAGATATATATAACATGTTATGAATCTATTAATTCTTTTACTTCGAACATATCTTCTTTGTGGATTTTATTTAAATTCAAATAAATGAATAATGTCAAAAGTGACACTATTGTTATTTTATAAAAAGAACATAATATAAAATTGTTTAAAAATTACAAAATTATTTTACAATTATAAATTAAATTTTATATGGTCTAAAATGTCATAAATAATCCAATTATTGACAATTCACAACATATATGTAATTATTTATAACAATTTAAAATTTAGATTCTTATAACCACAAATAAAATTAAATAGACTAAATAAGGATAAATCAAGTTGATAATGTTTAAAATAAATTACCAACATTTTTAAATTTTAATGGTTGATGAAATTACAACCCTATCTCATATAAGTTCGGATTTGAGTCATTTTGGATGTCTGTATGTGGGGTTTGAATTTATTATAAATTAATATTTTTGAGGTTTCCAAAGGTGCCTCTCTTCTCCCTTATAAAAGGGAACCTCCTCCCTCTTCTCTTTACACAATTTTCAGCCTTCAATCTCGGAAAAACCCTGACCATTTCTCTTCTAAACTTCCCTAGAAACATTATAGAGGTTCTGGTCTCCTCAAAAGACCAACTCTAGTGCCTTAAGAGGTCGTTAAGAAGAGGCGCGTCAAAGAAGAGGTAATATCTGTTACAGATTCTTTCCAATTTATTTCTTCTTCTACTTCTTCTTATTTATTTGTTTCATCATAAATTAATAACATCAGTATCAGTCATATACTTATATGTTATTATAAATATGAATCAACCCGATTTCATCTTCTATCCATCCTACGGAAAACAAATTCACTGCACGTGCGTACGTACAAAATACGGTCTCCACGCCGTTGTGTAATCTGTCTTCCACAGCCAACATACTTGGATGGGTAAAATGGTGTAAATAAATAACTATATATTATTATTGTAAACATATATATTGATTCGTAAATATTATATATACACTTCAATATAATTCCACGATCATGGGAATGATATCATCGTTCGTGCGTACGTACGGACTACCGTCTCCACGAACGCGATGAGATTCATCTTCCATGATTAACCATTCATGTATGATTATAAAGTATATATAATAAATAATCATTAAAGATATCAAATAATAACGATACTGGTTTTATGTACATATATGTTTCATTTACTTTATTCCATTTAATTCAAGCAGGAAACGAAAACAGCATTCATGTGTACGTACGACCGACCGTCTCCATGAACAGTGTGTTTCATTCCATTTATCGATCTATCATATATATTTATATGCTCAATATATATTATATATAAATAATTTTTTACATTCTGGAATTATGAAAATCAGGATATAAGTAATAATATCAAGAAAAACATGTCGAAACACGTACGATAAATGAAACGATTTTACCCAAAACACTGCAATAACATGGAATTTACAAAAGAACGGGTAATATAAAGTCATAAGTGAACCATATATGATATCATAACAATTAATATGACTATATAATAAGACAATGACATTATTTAAATCATTATACAGGAGGTTCAGATACATTCGAAGCATATCGGACATAAGGTAACGGAAAATCTCACTATCTCATTTTTATCTGAGATTGTTTATACCTCAAAATTTACTAGGGAATATTTGTCATCCACATACATGTTTCCTCAATATGAAATATTATTTATATCATACTACAATTTTTTAAATCCAATTTTACCTTTTTAAAAATTTTTAGTAAAAGATATGAAAGGAATCTTTTGTCGTTTTCAATACGAGAGACCTTTTGACTTTTCTGGCCAAAGTATGAGAAGAATGTTTTTTTAACTTATATGGCATGAACGTATTTTTACGGTTTCATAACAAATTATTTAAATGAATATTTCTATACAATATTTAATGACTATTTTCAACAAAATCATTTTCTTTTAAAATTTCTTGGCATTTTGTGAAGAGAAAATGATTTTGAAGAAGAAAGGATATTTTCGTCAAGAATTCATTTCAAGTGTTTTATAAAAACCATTTTCCATATAAGATGACATTATTTCATATGTGTATGTTTCATGTATAATGTCTCAATTATTTACATGATTTCAATTTTCTTATGATAAAATGATATCCATTTGTTTTATATGGATTATGTTATGATGGGATGATGTTTATGAAACCCATTTTATTCTTTGGGTTATGATGAATGATTAATATTTATGTTGTGGAACACGTAAGAATGATTTCATTATTAGATGGGTGGGACATATATCTCCCTCAAATGCATTGGTTAAGGATTTATATCTCATGAGATAGATATGGCTAGAACGGTAAGTTAATATGGTTCAGGGATACAGTACTGGAACAAGGAGTGAACTCGATTTAGAAAGGGACTTTGTCCACTAAGATGGTCCTGGAAGAAATGCCTTGGATACTATGAAAATAATATAATGTGCATAGTGGTTTTCCACAATTACATGTTTCATGCCCATTATATTTTATTATGATTTATGTTCCATTATGATATATGTCTTATGTACTTCCAAGATTTATGTCTTTGCTCAAGATTTTGATGTTTAGAATTTCTGTTCAAGTTTTTGAATTCAAATGTTTATATATTGTTTTATGTTCTCTATGTTTACCCTTAATGATCATTTGATCTCAACCCTTTTAGGTTTTATTTTCCCTAGGATATAAAGAATGGGTTTAGGTAAGATAACAAAAGGGGAAGATCTTTATGGGAGATGTTGAAGATCTTTTACCATGATTAGAAGATTGTGTTCCGAGTTTCCAAAGACACTTAACTATTACGATCCTTGAGTGTTGGTTTTTGTTATGTATTAAGTATTCTGAAAAAGTAATGTAATGTACAAGTACATAAGGTTTGGGGTCTCTACAGTTGGTATCAGAGGAAAGGTTTAGTTAACCTTTGGAAACTGGGATGCGAAAACATTAGTGAGATCTCTAGATACATTTCTATGGCATGTCTAGTGATGTACCTAAGGTTATGTATAATTATAGGTTACAACAATATAATTGTGATAACGATTGTGAATAACCTATGATTAAACCTAAAATGTATGATATTGAAAGTACTTCCCTTGATTATGTTATTTTCCTAGCATGATTTTTCCCACTCACACTATTCTTGTTGGGTTTTAGAAAATGGCTAGAAACAAGAAGATTCACGATAATGGAGGATATAATGGTCAATGTAATGATATTATTAATGAGCAACCAAATGAAATGGGATTTGGAAGTCCAAACATCGTTATTATTCCTAATAAGAAATCTCATAATATGATCAATAATCTCAACTTTGGTAAGTTTCCTAACTCAACTAATAAGAGAAAGATGGGGTTTCATGATGATCATAGGGGAACGAAAGTTCAATTTCCATCATTTAAATCATGTGGTAAGAGGCATCATGGAGAATGTTTCAAAGGAACCGGAAGATGCTTTGGGTGTGGACAATAAGGACTCAAAGCCAGTAATTGTAAAGTAAAAGGTTCAGTTAACACCATGGACAAGGATAATGGTATTTCTAAGACATCAACAATGGTTAAATGTTTTAAATGTGGAATGTACAAGCATTATGAAAACCAATTCTCTAAGGGAAAATTTCATGAAGAGAATCATCATGGTCGTATGGGTAGTATTTATGTTGATAATGATGAAGAGACTACAAATGATATATGATATGAATGAAATGATAAAGCTCAGTCAGTTGTTTAAGAAGGTAGTGGGATGATTGTATGTTTATCAAGAATAATGTATGATACTATGGAATAAAGAAAAATCTAAGGATTGTTATACTATTGTCTTTCCTTGAGTTTCTGAAAGTATATGATGAATGGTACCAGTAACCATGAAATGTTATTAAAATATTTTGGGAAGGTAGATGATATGTGCATAATGAAAGGATAAGGAGATAATGAGATGCTTGATAGTATTAATGAGCTCATGACTAGTATAATGACAATATGATATCATGGTTTGAGTATACATATTTTTGGGATTTTGGTATGTGTAAAGAGTTAACTTTTGACAACATTCATGTTTTACTAAGGATTAATGGGTATTCATTTTTCAAGAGAATACCTGATTAAGGAATTCACATGTTTGCAATGTGACCAACAAGATATATATATATATCTTATGATATACGGGAGGTAAATGATTGTTTTCAATGCTTGGTAGATGAACTTTCTAGTAATCATTTTATTTTTACTATGAGATTGGACATAAGTATTTTGGATAAACATAAATATTGGAATAGATTATGTTCGACATCAGATAGTATTGTTTAAGGATAGAACTTTTTGTTATGTTATAATAGTATAGTTTAAAAAAGGACAACCCATAGGACGAGAGACAATCTGTCACGTCGGACAATGTTATGGGAATCGAACCCACAAACGAAGTGCGACATGCCTTTATCGCCTACCACTGGCCTACAAGAAGTCACTGGTTAGTAGAAACTAGTGGTATTTTGTTAACCAGTATGATAGATGCAGTATACGTCCATTTTGGAACCATATCCGATTAATCTCACCATAGATGGAATTATGTATATAACTTTTGATAACTTATGTTTGAGATAGATGGAATGACATATAATTCTATCACATGATCTACTAAAACTTCACGAAAGAAAAATTCAATTTCATTTCTTTAAGAGATGAAGTGAAAATTGTTTGAGGCATGAGCAACGTTGAGATTGTACCAAAATTAAGTAAGTATTTATTTTAATTTAAAAATTCATTAACATTTGGCAAATGATCTTGAAAACCAAAAATGTTGTCCTAGTGCTCTAATATCTGATGAATCAGATGGTACCTTAGATCATCCCAAATTTATGACATTGTGACTGTTGTATTTTTTCATAGCCATGTTCTCTACCACTCCATCAGAACATGACAGTTACATTTTTCTTCCATATCCATATTTTCACCTTTGTTCTCCTATGTGGGAACCCAAGTGATGAGTTACTTTGGGTATCCATTTTGTTTCTAACATTCATTTTTTAAAATTATGTTTTTGTATTCCTGTTTATGATGTGGGTTTCTATGAAATAAACTTTCAAGTAGTAAACCATTTATAACTCTGATGAATTTCGAGGGAGAAATTCATTTTAAGGGGGGTAGAATTTAACAACCTGAAATTTTATGAGAATTATTCTTTTTTAATTTCATTTATGTCTTATGTTTTACACTACACCCTAATTATCTTCTGCTATACGTAACAAAGTATTAGCTTGTAGTATACGCAACTATATTATTGGGTCGTGTTACACACAATTTCAAGTTCATTTTGTAGAAATTATTCTACGCAACATTATGTATAGATTTTGTTTAATTTATAAATGAAATAAGTTTTTATTATTTTATATGCAACAACAAATGGATCTTTCACTACACACAACCTTGACTTGGCTTGCATTACACGCAATCACAACCTTCCTCTATAGTGTGTGTAGTACTCAATACCAAGTTTCACTAAATAACGACATATTGTTATCATATTATTATGAACTAGATGTTATGAATATTAGTATCTACATTTTTAATTTTATGACATTATAATTCATCTTACACATTTTATATAACATGGTATGAGAGAAAAATAAATTTTTCGGGTAAAATAAGGATTTTTCAAAAAATGCAGTTTTGCCGCCTTTTGATGGTGAAACCACGTTAAATTTAGTTTTTGAAATGTTTGTAAGTTTAATTTGAAAAAATAAAATTCTTTTGGAATCAATAAATAAAAATTTACTTTTGATAAATTTTTCATATTATTCTGATAACTTTCATATTTTAACGAATAGTAAAAACACACTGTATTTTAATTAAGAACAACTTTTCTTATCAAAATAATTTATATGGTTAAAATATAATAATGAATGGTTTTAAAGTATAAATAGAATATATTTTTACCATTTAATATAATTTATTTCATTACCATTAATTTTAAATTGAATTCATAGGTAAAAACATTTCAATCTTTGGCAATGTTTTAACTTTTAAAACTCGTTTCCTTAACAATGAGATTAATTTTATATTAATTACTACAACTTCTATGTTTTGAATTATCAAAAATGGATTCAATAATTGAATTTAGTGGGTCTATATTATGTTATTAGGTTAATTTTATTATTTGGATATTATGAATAGTAACTACAGTAATTTTTATTTACTATAGTTAAAGGTAAATTAGGTAATTAAGGGTAAAAATAAGATTATGAAATTACCCTAATAATGGAAAAAATTATATTGTATGACTGATAACCGACCCATATCACCTATGGGTTGGAATATATTCATTTTATGGACTTTTGACTATGAAATTTTTTTAATTATTATCAAAACCAAAGAAAGCGACAAAATGTCACTCTCTTAAATGTTATAAGTATAATAATTTTAATTTAGTGATAAAATTAATGAATCTTAGAACCTGAATAGTCTCCAGAAATATAATAAAATATTATACATCATGTGAATTTATTTAGAATTTTTATGGTTTAAATAATTATCATTAAAGGTGACACAATAGTGATGTTGAAATTATTTTATTGATTGAAATATCAAATATATGGTTTTAAAAATATTAAAATAAATATTATATGAACTATTTAATGTTCTCCACTAATTTTATAGATACATATGAAATGTTATGAATATATTAAAACTTTTAGTTTGAACACATCTTCTGTTTGGATTTTAGTTAAATTCAATTAAATGAATAGTTTCAAAATTGACACTTGTTATTTTATAAAAATAACATAATATAAAATTGTTTAAAAATCCCAAAAATATTTAACAATTATAAATTAAACTTTATATGGTCTAATATTTAAGAAATAATCCAATTATGGACAATTAAAAACACATAAGTAATTATTTATAACAATTTAAAATTTAGAATCTTATAACCCCAAATAAAATTAAAGAGATTAAATAAAGATAAATCAAGTTGATAATGTTTAAAATAAATTACCAACATGTATAAATTTTTTTGTTTGAAGAGCTTACAACCCTATATCATCTATGTTCGGATTTGAGTCATTTTGGAAGTTTTTATATGGGGATTGAATTTATTATAAATTAATATTTCTGAGGTTTCAAAAGGTGCCCCTCCCCTCCCTCATAAAAGGGAACTTCCTCCCTCTTCTCTTTACACAATTTTGAGGCTTAAATCTCTAGAAAACCCTTCTCATTTCCCTTATAAACTTCCCTACAAACATTATAGAGGTTCTGGTCTCCTCAAAAGACTAACTCTAGTGCCATAAGAGGAGGTTAAGAAGAGGCGCTTCCAAGAAGAGGTAATATCCTTTACCGATTCTTTCCAATTTATTTGTTCTTCTACTTCTTCTTATTTATTTGTTTCATCATAAATTAATAACATAAATATAAATCATATAATGATATGTTATTATAAATATGAAACAAACCTATTTCATCTTCTATCCATCTTACGGAAAAAAAATCACCGTGCGTGCGTACATACGGAATACCGTCTCCACGCCGTGGTGTAATCTATTTTCCACCACCACCTTACGTGGATGGGTATAATGGTGTAAATAAATAACTATATATGATTATTTTAAAGTGATATTGATTCTGAAATATTATACATACACTTCCATACAATTCCACGATCATGGGAATGATATCATTGCTCGTGCGTACGTACGGACTACCGTCTACACGAAAGCGATGAGATTCCTTTTCCATGATTAACCATTCAAGAATGATTATAAAGTATAAATAATAAATAATCATGAAATATATTAAATAATGATGATACTGGATTTATGTACATATATTTTTCATTTACTTATTCCCATTTAATTCAATAAGGAAATGAAAACAACGTTCATGCGTACGTACGACCTACCATCTCCATGAATGGTGTATTTCATTCCATTTATCGATCTATCATATATATTTATATTCTGAATATATATTATATATAAATAATTTTTTAAATTCTAGAATTAATTAAATCAGTATATAAGTAATAATATCAACAACAACATGTCAAAACACGTACGATAAATTAACGATTTTACCCAAAACGCTGCTCTAACATGGAATTTACAAAAGAACAGGTAATATAAAGTCATAAGTGAACCATATATGATATCATAACAATGAATATGAATCTGTAATAAGTCAATTACATCATTTAAATCATTATATAGTAGGTTGGGATACATACAAATCATATTGGACATAAGGTAAGGGAAAATCTCACAATCTCATTTTTATCCGAGATTGTTTATACTTCAGAATTTGCTGTGGAATATTTATCATCCACATCCATGTTTCCTAAATATGTAATATTATTTCTATCCTCCAACAATCGGTTAAATCCAATTTTACCTATTGGTGAATTTTTAGTAAAATATATGAAAGGAATCCTTTGTCGTTTTCAGTATGAGTGACTTTTTGACTTTTCTGGCCAAAGTACGAGAAGAATGTTTTTTAACTTATATGTCATGAACAGATTTTTACAGTTTCATAACAACTTATTTGAATGAAGATTAATATATAATATATCATGACTATTTTAAACAAAATCCTTTTCTTTTAAATTTTCTTGGCATTTTGTGAAAAGAAAATGATTTTGAAGATGAAATGATATTTTCATCAAAAATTCATTTCAAGTGTTTTATCAAATCCATTTTCCAACTAAGATGAAAATTATTTCCTATGTGTATGTTTCATGTATAATGTCTCTATGATTTACATGGTTTAACTTTTCTTATGATGAAATTATATCCATTTATTAATATGGATTATGTTATGATGGGATGATGTTTATGAAACCCATTTTATTCTTTGGGTTATGATGAATGATTTATGTTTATGTTGTGTCACACGTAAGAAAGATTTCATTATGAGATGGGTGGGACCTATATATCCCTCCATTGGATTGGGTAATGATTTATATCTCATGATATAGACATGGCTGGAATGGTAAGTTAATCTGGTTCAGTGATACAGGATTGGAACGAAGAGTGAACTCGATTCAGAAAGGGACTTTGTGCACTAAGATGGTCTTGGTAGCAATTCCTTGGCTACTATGGAATTCAAAACAAATGCTTAATGGTTTTCCACAATTACATGTTTTATTCCCATTCTATTTAATCATTGTCAATGTTCCTTTATGATATATGCCTTACGTACTTCCAAGATTTATGTCTTTGCTGAAGATTTTGATGTTTAGATTTTATGTTCAAGGTTTTGAATTTAAATGTTTATGGATTGTTTTATGTTATCTTTGTTTACCATTACTAAGAATTTGAGCTCAATATTTTTATGTTTTTATTTCACTATTATATAAATAAAGGTTTTAGGTAAGAAAACAAAAGGGGAAGATCTTTATGGGAGATGTTAAAGATCTTTCACCATGATTAGAAGATTGTTTTCCGAGATTCCAAAGACACTAAACTATTACGATCCTTGAGAGTTGGTTTTTTTATGTATTAAGTATTCCTCAAAAGTAATGTAATATCCAAGTATGTCATGTTTGGGGTCTCTACATATCCTACAAAACATGCATAAGAACATAAACAGTTAATATCTAAATAATGAGTGACAATAAAGTGTTACTAACAAACAGATGATAATATAATCATACATGATACAATAAAAATTACTATTATTCTATAATAATTCAATGAAACTATTTAAATAATTATATAGGAGGTTCAGATACATACAAAGGATACCATACTTAAGGTAAGGGATAATTTTACAATCTCATTATCATCCAAGAGTTTTGATACATAAGTATTTACTAGGGTATATTTATCATCCAAATCCATGTTTCATAAATAAGTAATATTATTTCTATTATTATACAATTTTTTTGAAGTAACTTTTACCCATTTTTTATTTTTTATTAAAGGATATGAAAGTAATATTTTGTCATTTTTTATACGATTTACTTTTTGACTTTCTAGAAAAAGTACAAGAATAATGTTTTTAACTTATATGGCATGAATGGATTTTTAAAGATTCAAAAAACCTTAGTTCCATGATTATTGCCTTAAAAATTTTTGTGGAAATTTTCAAGGGGTTTTTTTTTAAAAATTTCATGGAATTTTGAGAAAATAAAATGTATTTGATGAAGAAAGGACATATTCTTCAATAATTAATTTCAAGTGTTTTATCATAAATATTTTCCATCTAAGATGATTCTCTTTAAATAGAGTTATGTTTATATTACTATTATTAATATGATTTTATTGTGTTAATCATGGAATGAAATTATTTATGGATTATTTTATGATGAAATAATGTTTAAGAAACCCATTTTATCTCTTGGGTTATGCTATGATGAACAATTAATGTTTTTTTTGAAACATGTATGAATCATTTAATTATGTGTTTTTTGGGACCTATATCTTCATACAATGCATTGGGTAAAGATTTATATATCATGATAGAGACATGAATAGAATTAAAAGTAAATATTGTTCAATAATTCATGGATGGAATGGAATGTAAACTTAGTTTAGTAATGTAATTTGTCCACTATGATGGTCTTGGAAATGGGCCTTAACTAATATGAAATGATTTTATATGATTATGTGTATTCCAAAAAACATAATGTCATATGTTATGACTTTTGGGGTAATGAACATTAATTTTCATGAACATTTATCCCATGACATGATATCATGATCTTTCACATGCCTAATAAGACTTTCAAATGTTATGTTCTTAGGTATTATGATTATGATATGATTAAAATTTCCCTTGTTTACCCTTACCGACCATTTAAGCTCACCCTTTTATATTTTTTTCCCTATGTCATGAATAAGGGTATTAACTAAGATATTTCAAAAAGGATTCTATTTATGAAGAAATAATCATGGGAAAATATAGATGTTTTATGAAGCAGTTGTTTATGTTTTATAGTTTCTAAAGACACTATACCTATATGGTCCTGTCATTGATTTATTATATTTTATAATGAATATACATCAATTTGTAAGTAATATCAATGTATGTAAATCATGTGTCATTATAAGAATAATAACCTATTGAATATTTAATATCCAATTGGGAATGATATATTAGTTGATGATAAGTTTATTATGGACTATTGGATAGTGGGAAATTGATAATTATAATATTTGAAATGTGATTCATTATCAAGGTAATTTTTTCCAAGATATTTAGGGTCATTTTTAGAATCACCATTCAAGTTAATATGTAAATTTTAATCATAAATATTTAGTTATGTAAACAACATTACTAGATTATATATTTACTTATCATAGAGAGTAATGATATATCAGGAGATTTTTTTATTAGGAGAGGTATATATAACCTTTTTTGTTTATCATGGGATTAAAAAAATAATTAAGGGAATATAATTAAATTATTTACGAAGTAATATGAATGGAATGAGATCACCATTAAATTATTAATTGTTGAGTTTATTAATATTATTTGAAGATATATGATTATTTATTAAAATGATATAAATTAAAGCATTGTTGTTATTCTAGAAAGTTTTTTAGTTAAATGTATTATATCATGGTATTTTAATTTTAGGAATTATCTTACCTTGTTCTAACGATTTTATATTTATTTTAATTATTAAATACATGATGAATATCTTGATATAGTTTTTTAATCCATAATAATATGATTATATTGCTTCAGGCATAAAAAACCCACCTTTAATATTCATCATTTGGTGCAATTGATTAGATTTTTGTGTACATAGATTATGTTAAGAAATTCTACATGTAAACAAATAAAATTTACTTATTTTTTAGTGTATATTTTCAATAGATTTCCGACACTATGTAAATTATCTTAATAAAATATATTTTTCCTATAACCTTCATTTTGCATGAATTGATCATCTTTTAACCCCTCAATGAATTCATGGTTCTTTTATTGTTATCATTATCTAGACCGTGTTATTTATCACTATATATTTTTTCTTCAGTGTTATATTGGTCTTCTATGTCAATATTTTTAATTCTTAATAGTTTTATTTTATTTTGAAATGTCGCTAATGGTAACCTTATTATATACCTTTCCCTCTTTGTAGAGATTTTTTTACTAATTATTTTTTTGATAAGGGTTTTTTTAAAAATAATTTTTCAAATCAAAAACCCTTGAATAAATAAGAATAGTTTCAAATTGATAGGTGATAATTCATTAAATGGGGAATAATGTTGTAATATTATATTTTACAAAATATTTCCATTCAATTAATATTTTTTCTATGATATATTTTGTTACACAGAACAATATGTTTAAACAAAACATGACATACTATTAGAAAATTTTATATAACATATAAATTTTATTGTATGGTATTAAGCGGAATTAATAATTAATGAGATATATAAAAATATCAAACTAAATATAAATGTATTTATTATGTATTAGGAAATAAGCATTCAATTATCAGAAAAGTTATATTATGCTTAAAAATTACATTTCTTTCAATTTTGTTTTGTTTCTTTTTGTGAGAAAATTTTATATTTAATTTTTAGACATTTAAAAATTTTATTTAGTAAAAAATAAACAAATTTTGAAATCATCATAAAAAAGTTATGGTATGGTTAATTTCTTTTTTTAGCAAAAGATTATTTTTCAAGTTAATAATGAATAATAATAATTTTTTATTTAAAAATATTTTTTAGTTTCAAGAATTTAAATAGTTACATTTTATTTTAAATTTTTTAAATATAAAATATGAACTCTTATATTTTCAATAATCCAATCCAATTGATTGGCATCAATTTAATGTATGAGTTTGGGGTAAAAACATTTTAATAAGTACATGGAATGTTTTCTAAAAACCTATTTTTATGCATGAAATATGATTTGGTATCGAAAACTTATGTTTATAAATATTGGTAAAATATTTTAATTAAATTCATATGTTATATATTAAACTATTTTTTATCATTCATATAAAATTTTCATATCTATTGGATATAAATAAAACATGTTTTATAATTATAAATATACTTTTTGAAATATCAAGTTTCATCGCATTTTGCACACTTATTATTAAATTATATTCCCTCAATTATATGTGTTAAATTTTATAAAATGATTTAATATTTTAAAATTTGTGGTTAAAATTGTTTAAATAAGACTCCTTTATTTTTTAACAAAATCAATAGTAATCATGGTAAAATTAATCTTCATAATAATGGGTAAATCAGATGAATCTACATAAAACCAAGTGAGAAGGCCATACTTTTTCCTCATATTTCTTATTTTATTGTGGTAATTTGATCCGGAACAATTTAAAATTGATATTGAGTTTTATAATGGACATTATCCCATGAAAAAATCTTATATGATATTTAAATGAAAAAACGTTACAAAATACTAGTCACTTAGTTATAAATATCCTGATGTATTCACATAAGAAAAAACATAGTTATGTGAAAATATTAATATTAATTATATATATAATGAAATTCTATTCATGACAGTAATTTATTTATAATTTTATGTATTAAATAATTACCTTAATATTTTTCAGAACACGGAAAGAATATTTATTAAATTAATGGAAGAATAAAATAAATTATTTTTAAAATATTAAATGTTATATAATATGAATAATTTATAGTGTTAAAATAATTTTATTGGTGTATATGAAATATTAGAGTTGTGTTAAAATAATATATTAAAATTAAAACGTTTTATTTATGTATTTTAAGTCAAATTATATTAATAGTGTCAAAATATACAATAATGATATTTTATCAAAAAAATATTTTATTGAATTACTCAAAAATAATAAAAATATCTAAATAAGACAATATGCATATGATAGGGTCTATAATGTCTTAAAATTTCCATTTATGGGTCAATTTATACCTTTTAATTTAAATACTTAATCCATTTAATATTGTAAATGTTTTTACCACATAGAAAAATCAAAAATTTTGCAAAGTATTTTACAAAATGATAATATTGAAAATAAAACCAAAATATTTCTAAATAAATTTTATATGGAGATTAATACCCTATAATACCTTATAATCCAATAACTTGAAATTTTGAGGTATTTATAATTAGAAAAAATTCATTATAATTTAATGTTTTAAGAATTTCCTAAATCACCAATCAACTCAATTATAAAAGTACATCAAAAACATCACTTATTTTCACAAACCTGATCCTTATACAAAAGAAAAAGTAGAAAAATATCTCTTATAAATTTATATAGTAACCTTATAGGGGTTATTATTCCCAAAACACTAATCGTAGATCACTTTAGAGGAGATCTAAAGAAGTCATTTCAAGGAAGAGGAAATTTACTTAAGCGATCAATTTATTTTCAAATATAATTCTATTATTATAAATAAATTATATTTATAATAAAATATTTTATTCATTTTATAATATATTATGAAATATGGATATGACTGTTAAAACATCATTATACACCATCATTCCCATCAAATTAGATGTGTAATTATCGCACATGCGTAAGTAAGGTTTACAGTCTCCTTCTAGTGATAATTTGTTTTTGTTACTTATTTTATTGAGGGATACCATGATGGGAATATTGTTAATATATTATATTTTTGAAATAATTATATTTCATTATTTATTATTTCACTTCTAAATACTTACATTCGTAACTGTAAAAAAATTATAATGTTGATCCTGCTTACTTGTGGACTACCACCTCCACATAGTGAGGTGATTCATTTTTTCCTATTTTACTTGTATGGTAATAAGGATGATTTAATGAATTTATATAATATATTTGATATAATAATGATTTTTTTAAATTTATTTATTACTACCTTTTTTTCTTTCCATCTTTCAAAAAATGGAAACATCATTCACGTGTACGTATGACCTACCGTCCCCATTATTGGTGTAGTACATTATTCTATCTATTATTTTTTGAATGAATCTATAAATGAATATAAGGAAGATATATTATATTTTTATCATAATTAAAAAATTTGGAAGGTGATCGGTCCACGATAAAAATATAATGACCAAAATTACTAAATAAATATACATGTTAAAAAGGTATCATATGTCACCCAAAATTGTGATTATATTAAATAGTTGTTAATAAATAGATCACAAACAATTATAAGTAAAATTTATATTTTATGATATATATATATATACTAGTACGGTCATGTATTGGATTTATAATCAATATATATTTATTATACATGAAATTATAATGTGTATAAATAAATTAGGACCTAAGGTAAGGGATTATTGTTTTAATTTTATTTTTACGAGACACATTCCATATAAAAGACATGTTTATTTTGTCTGGTATATATGATTCCCATGAATTTAAATAATTATTAATCTAATTAAAATTATGTGATATGAATTTCCATCTAATATTTTTTCATTTATGGGGCTTATGATTCATATTTGACCAATGTGGTTAGAATTTTATGTTACAATGTCATTGTTTATTGTGATTGTTTATGATTATGTTTATAGTGATGAAATCATTTGATATAATAATAATGAAATTCATAATATTTCTTACCCATTGTTTATTTATTTAATTAAATGTTTTCCTTTTATATTCCGAGTCTTATGAAATCAATATACCACAAATATGTTTTAAGAAAAATCAATATCATGTCTATCTTTAGTTGAACATCCTTTTTATTCGACATTTATTTCTATTAAAATTTTTTAAATAAGGTTTTTAATATTATCCTATAATTTGTTAATTTCATAGTTTTTCTTTTATAAAACAGTATGAATGGAATATTTTTGACATTATCTAAATGATTTAATCTATTTTTTTCAAACAAATATATGGAAGGAAGTTATTTTCTAACAAATATATAAGGAATGAATTTTCTTGACATAATGACTAATTTTTTCATTAATTTATCCTATACATGATTATATGGTTCTTTTCAATGAAAATATTTTCTTTTATATTTTTTTATTATTTCGTTTAATTCAAAAATTTAAATAATATTTTCATTAATAATATTTTAAGGATATTTTAATTTTACATATATTCATCAATGAGAATAACCCTTTATTTTACTTATGCTTAAATGGGGATATAAATCATGTGTACAGACCCTATTCTTTCTCTTGATGGTTTAGAAATATGATGAAACAGTGTTTATAAAACCCATTTCTTCTCAAAGGGTTATTCTATAAAGAAATGTAGAAATTCTTATTAAATCAATATCTTTTCTAGGGGTTATGTTATAATTAAATGTTTTTGAAACCCATTTATTTTAATGGGTTCTAAAATGATTAATTCTTTATGATAATATTTACAAAATATATGTATACTTTTCATGATGTGAAGGGAGGGAAATATTTCTCCCCCAATGCATAGGGAAAATATTTATATCTCATAAGATAAACAGTACTTCAATGGAGAGTGAGCCTAATTCTATACATAAATTTGTCTAATATGATAGTATTGGAGGTGAAACATTAATAACATAATGGTTTTGTGAGTGAACTAATTCCACTATGATAGTCTTGTAAATGAACCTTGAGAAATAAGAAAAATATTTTCTATTCTTATGGGTATTATGAAAATATATTTCTTTTGATAATGTTATGTTCCAAGGATCATGTTCTTTAATTCCATTATTATTAATGTCTAATGAACTTCGATGATTTATTCCATTATAAAAGATTATGATTTATGATATGCAATGTATGATTTTAAAATGTTATGTTCATATTCTTATACCCTTATGTTCATGTTATTCTCAAATTATCATTTATATCCTCGTTATTTACCCTTACTAAGTATCCAATCTCACCCTTTCAAATGTTAATTTTCCATATATAATAATGAAAGGTACTGAGTATGATATTCATAAAAAGGGTGTAGGTTTTTAATTTCATAGTGAGATATTATGCAGATTCTTTATGAACCACTCACTTGTATATCCACATTTCCAAAAGAACTATTCCGATATAATTTGGGCGTGGATCACGATTTTATACTATGAATATTCATTTATTAAGACATTACGTCTATGTATAAAAACTATGGGTCCCTGTAATAATTATTATATATATAAATTTATTATTATTAAATGATAAATTATTCTAAAAAGAGTTTGATGAAAATATTATTTTAAAATGAGGAAATGAAAATTGATTTTTTGTGATGTATATAGATTATATGAATAAAATCTTTTGATAAATGAATGAATTTTTTTAATATTTTTTATTATAATATTATTATTATGTAATATTTATTTAAATATACAATTTAATATTATTTAATGAACTCCAATATAATTTTTGTAAGATTCAAAATGTATTTTGTGTTGTCAAAAATTTTATTTTATAGAAAATATGTATTTTTTACTTGAAACAATAGATTTTAAAATTTAAGAAGTTATTTTTAGAAAATATATATCATTTTTGGCATATTCATGTTGAAATTTTCTTATCAATAACTTTTTATTAATTTTTTTAATATAGCTATGTTGTTTGGAAATAATCAAATATTCTATAAATATATGTTATGATTTATAAAATCCTCAAATCCAAATAGGGAAATAATAAATTCTATAAATTAATTTCATGGACATAATATAGATTTCACATTTATAATAAGGTTTTCTATTATATTAATTTTATTATCCATTAATGAATCCACCAAAAACCATTTTATATTTCAAGGTTTTAAAATCTATTCATTATCAAGGTGACTCAAATTTGAATCACAGATTTTATTATGTTATTGTTATAAGTTATTAGAAGTAATAAATATTTCATTTTACCCATATTTTTCAAAAACTATAGGAAAAAATTAGAAGTATTTTGATTTTTATTATTTAGTTATTTAGAGATGAATACACATGTTTAGAAAATAACAAACAATTTCCGTCTCATTCTCAATAAAAAACCACCCAACCTCCCACTCATATTCACTCAAAACCCATTAAGCCTGAAAATTACCTCCCTTTACCTCTCTATATCCTTTCAATGGTTTTCTGATGTTATTATGAAGCTCCTTCCAATATTTTAGAACCTACCTCTAAAGGTATGGTGTTTATCTCCTCTTCCTATTTATTCAAGTACAATATTTTTTTTCATAAATTTTAATTTCTAATTGATCATATTGGAATATGTTTTTAAACGTACATTTAATATTCTTATTATCAACATGTAATTATATATGAAATTTTATTTCATTAAAACCATCTATGAATGTTTATATACACCCATTATACTCCTAATATTACCCCTAATATTTTACATACCAAACATTTTGTTGTGAATACCCATGTCTATTTCCACTCATTATTATTCACTTTGATGTAATAATAATTTTATGATTGGGTAATCATATGTATGAAACCCACACTAAATAATGATGGGATTAATATTGATGAATGAAATCTAATTTTTGTATGATATATGGGGAACACATATGCATGTGCATTATAGGAATGTGATTGGTGGGCATGGAGTTATATCACTATATAATGAATTAAGGCATGTATTTTTTTCATGAGAAACCATATATGGTTTACAAGAGTTTATCCTAAGTATACTATGTTATTATGTCTCAATGTTTAGCCTTGAATTTTGATTATGATGTAATTTTTTATGTCATGTCCACATTCCAATATAAAATTGATATTATCATCTTATATCATGCTTCAATATTCATGTTTATGATTCTAAACCTTTTTATATCACCTTTAAATTAATCTTGAATCACATATTTTACATTCATCATGTTCTTATATGATTATTACATCACTTGGATATTTATATGACCCATTTCTTATGTATATCCATAGGTTATCCCATGAAGTTTTAGATGACCTATTTAATTTTAATAACTTGATAAGATGTTTTAAATATTTTCATTGTTTCCTTATTTTATATTATTGTGTAAAGTATAAAATCATAAAAATAAACTATAACACTAGATTTTCTAGGATTTTATTATGTGAAAATTTATGTAACAATTATTGAAATAACTATTACAAATGATATGTGTTTTCATATAGATAAAGTATGATATGAAATAAAATAGAATGATCATTTGACAAACCTCGTTTTTCTTATATCGTATGACTTGAATGGATGGTAGTTTTGGAAGAATATAAGATATAGGATGTAGAGAATGAATACAATAAGGAATTATGGTATAAAATGGATAAGGTAGAGGGATCATGAAATATAGGTAAGAGATGATATTTGATATCCTTTTTGGGGGAGTGAAAGGACACACACGAAATTTCAAAAAGATTAAATTATATAAACATCATAATAATTTCATGTGTGAAAATGAACACTAAATTTTAATATAATTTGTGATAAGGTGTAAATAAATTCATCTAACCATTTTGTTAATGTGTTGGACAAATTTTAATCAATATATCCTAATTAAACCACATGAAAACAATTTAATCATTAACCAAGAAAACATAAAATTTACCATGTAAACCTAATTATATCACCAAAAGAATCCTTATATCCAAATTTAAACACAATGATTCCAATTATGGAGTTAGTTTTATTGATTCAATTTCTATGGGTATAAGAAATATCTTTTAATATAAAAATGTAAAATCCATGAATATAATATTTTGAAAATACATATTTGGTGCGTTGAATTTTTTTTATCTTGAAATATAATAATACATATGTTTCCAAATTTTTATTGGTAAAATATTAAATAAATTTAGGATTTTATACTTTTGGGGATATTCATAGCCGAATTAAATCTTATAAACATTCCATTAAATGTAATCATCCAATTTTTTTAATTTCATTAAAATTTCACTTATCAACACAAAAGTCAAGAGTGGGTTCCCAATTTAAAAATTATGTCTCAAAATACATTAGTTAACTCAATCTAATTTTATTTTTTATAACACCACATATAAAATAGGATAAAGGAATGAGTTATAGATATTTTAAGTTCTTATCCAATGATTTGACCAAATTTTACCAATTTTACAATGGTGAAAAATATTTATTATGGTTACTATTCATAATAACAAATAATTATAATGATATTATTAAAATATATAAATTATTTGGACTCAAAATATTGTATCCATTTTATCAAATTCAATTATCATAGGTGGAGAAATTTATAATTAAAAAAAACATGTAAAACATGACCAAAATAGGTATTCATTAAAAAATTTATTCAATTGTATAAAAATACATGTACCAAAATGTAGCATAATATTAATTTCAATTTCTTTAATTGGACTAATAATAATATAAATTATATATTTCTACATTAACACCATTTAAAAAAAATTGTAAAAAAGATATTTCAAAAGATTACTTTCAATGAAGATCAATATGATACATTATTCATTAAAAATAAAACACTTCATATAAATCTAAAAAATTAATTATAATTTTCTTGATATGCTGATTATAAAAATGATAAATCTTTTATCAAATTAAATATAAAATTTTCCAAAAAATAATTATATTATTTTGTTACAAAAATTAACAAAACTCATTTTAAAGAAATAATAATTTTAATCATAAAGTGACTTTAATGAAATTGAGTTATTATTTGTTATATATTAATAAAAAATATCATTATATAAATTTTTTATCCATATAATTTTACAAATTATTTTTTCGTATTCATACATCTAATATTTTCAGCATGATAATATTATAATACTATTATATGGTTCATTAAGACTTGGTGATATTTATATGACAATCTATGAAAGATATTAAATTAATTTTCAGGGAAACAAATAATTTTTTTTGTTTTTTATTTTTAAAATAACCTTAATGACACATAATTTCTTGAATGTTACAAGAACATGTTCATTTTCATACACTAAGAACAAAATATATATGTGTACCTATTATAGAGGTTAGTGAGGATAAGTTACTTGTCTATGATAATCACCTGTATGATGCGTTTGATCCACAATATGTAATGATTTATTCCATTTCTATCGAAATAAAAAACCACATGATACTATTGGTGTATATACAATACTCATTCGTATCTATGATATTTATTATTATAGAGAAAGATAAAAATGTTTTGAGTTTTCCACTTCACCCTTCGCATACAGTCACAGAGAAGGCACAAAAACTAAACCACACATTGTCAAAATGATTAGCTATACCGAGAATCTAAAAATTCTTTGGTTTAATCTACCTGATGAATTATTCACCGATGTAATTATCACATCACTCCCTATTTTCATCTTCAACATTATTATGATTTTCAAAAACAAAAATATTTTCAAGTCACTCCATGATCTCTTATCCAAAATTCTCCAGACATATGAGGAACCTAATATTTTGATTAATTTTGTACTTATGGAGATTATGTAAAATATAAATTTTGGGATAAATAAGAAAATTTATAAATCCAAGGATTATATGCACCACTATTAAAATATGATGATCAAAAATTGGGATTCAATAGAGAAGTATGTTTTCTATTCTGAACATGTAGAGAAGGGACACTAAACGAACTACTAAATAATGGGAAGCTGGGAATTGATTTAGGTATGTGCATTATAGAGTGTAATAATTCATATTTTATGAATTATTTATTGGTTAATTCATATTTTTCCAACATTTATATACAATTGAATGAGGCTAATATATATTTCAATGTTGATCATAGTGAGGTGGAATTTCAGGATGAAAATAATGATAAATTTGAAGCAACAGACCTTGGTGACTATAACCTCACATTACAGATGTAAATTATATTGGTTCATAATAGTTGTTAAACCATTTCAATTATTACCAAACACATTTTTAGTGTTTCAAAAATAGATATGTATCATTTTATTTTTCATGTTTGAAAATTAAATTTGATTCTTATTTAAATAAATAATCTTTTAAGGTAAGAAAAATTTACATAATGGGGTTTAGGTACTAGATTATGAGAACCACGTTTTGAAATTAGTTAATAAATCTAATTTACATTGATCATATCACACATGGTTGTGTACACATATTTTATGTAAATGTGAAATAGATGAATCATTTTAATCAAGAAGGTTGTATATATTTATTTGAAATAAAACCACCTGGTATTTATGAATCATGTTTAAAAAGAAAAGTATGGGGTATGGTGGAAGCCAACCCTAATAAATTATTAAATAAAAAGGGACAAAGATTTAGGAATACAAGGGTTTTTTATAGAAATGAGAGTGTGTGACACCACATCTATCTTCTGCCACTAATGAGGCACAATAGTTTAGGGTTGTAAAAGACCACATTGTAACCATTTTAAAGAATTTCTTATTTTCTAGAGTGTCAAGCACATGATTAGCCTCCCAATAGGCATGTGACACAACCAGATAAATTTGAGTGATCTTTTTAAGACATTCAACCCAATGAGGTAAAACCCACAAAGGCACGTTACACGTATTTATTCTCAAGGCATGGACCCCAATATGAGAATCAGATTCTATCCACATCCATTTCCAATTGAAGAGGATATCATACCTAATTTCATGATTCATTTCCCATATTTTAGCTTCATAGGAATTTCCAACTGCAATGAATTGATAGAAACATCCATTTATAAACCCACAGCAGGTACAAAATACCCTAGAACAAATGGACAATGATCTATTTTTTAGAAATTCTGAAAGGGACAAAGAGAATCTAGAAATCATTTATAATGATGTGTGTGGATCTTTACTATTTGATTAAATGGGTGGTTACGCATATTTAATATTATTTCCAAATTATTTAAATAGTTATGGATATATATTTAATGGTATACACATTTTAATAATTTTTGTAAATTCATAGAATTCAAGAATAAAGACAATAAATTGATTTGATGGATGATTAAGAAGATCTAAATAGACCCTGGTGAAGAGTAACTTAATAGTGATTTTGTTTGATATTTATGGATATAAGAGATTTTATCTAAACTCACACATCCTTTTAAATAAATTCCTAATTATGTATGTTAAAATATGAACCACACCTTGTTGGGAGTTTTGAATTAAAAAATTATTCTTAAAAAATATTCACTATCATTAGGGGGATATGTATTAAAGGATACAACATACACACTAAAACAAGTTCTATATAAAGTGGTAGAAAATATTACATTCTAGTCATTTTTTGGAAAGAAACATATATTGTTAAAAATACATGCGTGGGAATGTGAAGTGCATGATGAGTCCTTATCCAGAAACCAAAATAGCTCGGGAGTCACAAAGTATATCTAATATGATAATTTATGGGAACAAGGGGATATTATCTATAAAACCATTAATATAAAAATATAATATTGAAGAAAATTAAATTCTCCTTAATATTTATACCAATACTAAAATAGATTATCTTAATGAGATATACATAAGTAAATTCCAAGATTTGGATACACAAGAGTTGGTATAGAAATATGTTCCAAAATTCCCCATGGAAGAAACTATTCTAGAGAGAGAAGTAATATATATGTGTACTATAAGGGTTAGATAATATGAAACATATGGGTTTCAAGTCAACTAGAATAAAGACTAATAATTATTATTTAATTATAATCCTATAAAAATATTAGAATTAGTAAATACCACATATAATTCCATATAAAAATAAGTAATGAATATTTAAATAGATTCCACATATGAAAACCATTTTTTTATTTTGGTATTGACACTAATTGATGAAATGTTCATAGGTTCAAAGATGGGTTTTAAGAATAATCTGACCACGAATGTTGATGTTAGTACCTCTCATGTTTTTCTTGTTAAAAACAGGTACCAAACTCATCATGCAATTGACTATGATGAAACTATATCATCAGTCATAATAATTAAACCAATTTTAATTTTACGAGAATAAAAACAATCCATGTCCAGTAGATTATGATGAGGTATGTCAAATTATGCTTCCATAACAAGATCCTTTTAGATGATATCTATATAGAACATCCAAAATGGGTTGTGACTCTAGGTAATGCAAATAAAGTATTCAAGTTATAGATAAAAATTTATTGGATAAAACAGAATCTAGTTTATAGAATTTATTTGGTAAATCCATACTGTGTTTTTGTTTCCAAGAAAACAAATATGTGAATTAATTATATAAAAATTAAGTAATAATTATTCATTATCATAATTTTATATTTTTATGGAATTTTATATATTGGAAATACGATATTTTTTATATAAACTGTTAAAATATATTTAAGGATAAGATTCCCATGATATACTTAGACGAAGTAGCATAATTTATCATGATCATAATCCTTCATGATAGATCCAAGAGTCCTCTAAATCGATATTTATATATATATATATATGGTATTTGGCGTGGCTTAGTATGAAAAATGTAATACTTGAAATTTTTCCATGTCACATGGGGATCATCGTTCAATGAAAAAGTTTCCTTAGACAAATAAGGTGATATATAGAATGAGATGGATTCCATGTGCATCAGCATTTGGTTTAGTCAAGTATTCCTTGCTATGTACCAGGATAAATTATTATTTCATCATAACTATAGTAAGAAGATATAAAGATGATCTAAGAAACTACCACTGAATAGTTGTTAAAACATTTCTTAGGTTTCTGATGTCAACTATTAATGTTCATGGTATATGGAGGAGACAAGGAGATAATCAATAATTGATATGAAATTTATTGTTTTTAAATTGATAAACATGTTATAATGTCACCATTGAGATATTTCATTGCAATCAATTGATGGTTTAAGAGGTAGATGTCTAAAAAGAAAGTTATTGTTTTATATTTTATAGTGGAGGTGGATTATTCTCATTTTATGATATTACTAAAAAAGATGATTCGATATGAAATTTATTCTAAGAGATATAAGTAGTACTGAGATGTGAAGATCCTATCATAGTTGATTATGATAAATATTTATTGGTGGATCTCACCAAAGTACCAGGCCACATCATCAAATGATGCACATACTCTAAATGTACCATCTCTTGAGTGATTCTTCACAAAGAGGTGATGCTTTTGTGAGAATCATTTACATGGATTTCAACATGTAATTGCATATAAGAACCCATATCTCAGTAGAAATATGAACATCAATTGAGAGATATTGGGATAAAAAAGGATTGAAGTTGGGTCTAGGAAAATTGGAGGTTTTTTGTAGTTGGTGTCCTCAAATAGACAAGTTTTCACATTATATTTCTACTTATATTCGATAATTTTAATATTAAATACATATTATCACATATTTATTATTGTTTTCTTTACATTTATTTGACAATAACCTATGTAATTTTTTTCATTACAATAAGTCAAGGTAGTTCTCAATATTACTAGAAACATGTGAATATATAGAAATATCTCTTAAATAAAGTTTTCCCATAGGATGATTAACTATGATAGGGAAAATAGTTTGTCCATTGGAAAGTGTGATTTATCGTAAATGGATTAGGTTTAATCTCATGAACATTTCAAATGTTAATCTAAATGATGATAGATTTCATTTACAGGACCACCAATAGGAATTCCATATGATTTTGTGTTATTGGAATTCTTATATATGAGTGTGAGTAATTGTAAAAAAAATCGGATTATTATAAATACATTTTATAACTCAAATATAAATATTTATTGATTAATCCTTTGATTAACTATGTTCATGTTATGGCATATATGTGATTTTTATATGTCTGATGTATAGATTCTTCGAGTGTGTTGATGTCGAAAGTTTATTTATTTACATTTATAGAAATATCAAATATTGTGTTTTCCCAAACATTTTTTATGAAATTATTTTCAACAAAGTTAGTGATTTTTTTTCTTTTTTAATGATTTCACAAGATGACTAAATTGGTAATAATAGTGTTTATTTTGGATATCATGATTCTCAAGGAAATAGTATCCGTATTGGCGTCTTGGTGATGGTTTGTTCATGATGGATTTTATTTCTATAACATGATACCTATTGTGTATATGTGAGACCCTCGAGTGAGTTGTTTGGAATGTTTGATGTTGAGGGATTTCAAGATGATACTGTGGATGAAATTCATTGATTTTTGATCTATACAGGAGGTTTTTTATGGGGGTTAATGGGGGATCCTAGTGACTTGTAGGATAAGACTTTGGAATTATTTGATTCAATTAAAAGTTCTATTATAAGGTAATCCTTAGTGTGGGGTTAACACACACATGTAGGTTGATTAGAGACAAAGCATGGGTGGAGACGTATTGTTGATATCAAATAATAGGAGGTGTGACTGGGTATAAAACATTTTCATGTGACAGTTCCATGTTTTTTTATGAGAAAATCCCCTTGGGTGCTAGCTACATGGAAATAAAGTTGTTTTTGAGGGAATGTCGAGTTGAGATCATGGTCTTAATGGTTTTAGATGTTCTTTGTGACTTGTGATGTTCATGAGGTAACTCTTGCGACATGGAATGGAACAATATTGTAGCTATTCATGATCATAACCATGGAAAGTGATATATTCTGAATTTTGAGGAGGTATGTTGGGTATCATTATTCTTGTTGTAAAAATTCTTCCTGATAAGCATGGAAAATGATTTTGGGTGTGTGAGGCAAGGTTCCCAGTTTTGGGCTCAAATGAGTACGTTTATCATGTCTGAACATTTTTTTCGATGATGAATGTGATAAGGGATTTAGAGCTTAGGATTTGATCTATTAATGTGGTGATAATGAGACTCATATAGTGGAGATTTTCATATAAGTATAGAGCACATGAAACCCCTTATAATAATATCATCATGGAAGTATGGGGTCATTTATTATATAACCGATTCGGATTTAGGATTCTAGTGGTAAAATTAAACTGAATATATATAGATTATATATAGAATGAAGAAGTGATATTTACTATAGTATCATATGGTGAATCTATATTATAATTATAATATTGATGATTTTGATGATGTATTTCATCAATCACTATGATATGTATCTTTTTATAACATTACTTTTGAGGTAGACTAATTGATTTTTTCATGTCTTATTGGTTGTGCTAATTCTGTGACCACACCCAGTGAATTGTTTGGCAAATAAGAATTCTTTTCAGTCAAAAATTCCTTTTATAGGGAGAATCATTTCTTGTATTCATACTGTGATGATTTAATTCATTTAGAAGTAAGATTCACAAGGATGGGTATAAACTAGTTTGATAAATAGTATTTTCCTTGAATATATTTGTGAAGTTGAGTGTTGTATTAATTATTGATGAATATTGTGCATCATGTTTGGAGTTTCAAAGGAGAAGCTCACTTTTCATTCCGACGTGGAACATTATGAGTTAAAAAAGTGATATCTATGATAGTTCAATAATTTTAGCTACAGTCTATTAATTCTTCTCTATGATAATATCTTTTATGGGGGGGGGGGGGGTTGTAAAACCCAATGTATTTTAGGTTGTGAAAATTATTGGTATTTTTTATGCTTTGGGAATTCCTACGGGGGTTAAAATAGTCATTTCCCCATCCATATGATCATAGAAATATTTTAAGACTATTCATTTATCCTTTTACTATGACGTTTACCATATGAATATATTTTGAGTGAAATTTAATCCATGTGAATTTTCATATAATACTAAATACACATTAAATTAAATATTTATTATTCACAATAACTTTTTGTTGATATATTTTTAAATTAAAATATTATTGATATTGTGACACTTAAATTCAATCTAGCGCGGGGAGATTTCCATATGAATGTTGTAATCCAATATGCAGTTCTAGGATTGAAGTTAAGAATGTAAGTCAATGTTTTTAATTAAATTAAATTAGTAAAAAAAATTAAATTTTATTATACTCCCCTAAAAATATAGTTCATAAACATGATAGAAGGGGGTAGGTATCCTCCTATGCATGTAATAGAAAGGGAAAGAGGGAAGGTGGATGGAGGCACTACTAATATTTATCTACGGGGGTGATGGAGACTGGATCAGGGTGAAGCGACTATAAGGTGTGGTTTTTTAGTCCAATATTTGATGTTTTCACTATGAGGTGGGTCATGCTTTTGGTTGTTATACCTAATACATATATAGATTTATATTTTCTATTTTAATTCCATATATGAGCATTTGGGGACACCCAGGGTGGTGGATTTGGGGTTATTACAGGTTGAATTTTGGTATCGATAGGATTCAAAATGGTTCCTCACATGGAAACAAAACTATACTACATGTGGTTTTCCAAAAAGCATTTCACATGTTCTTAATTTTAGTTTAGGACTAAACGGTATAGTAATAAAACATGTAGAAAATGTGTCCATCACACACAGGATAACCTAGGGTGTGTCTATGTTCTCGGGTAGAGACAACATTTGGAGAACTAGGCCATGTATTGAATATGAAAAAAGTGATATTTCATGGCTAAAGGCTATGAGTTGTACTTGGAAACAGACTATGTTAAATACACAATTAAGAAACTTGTGTGGGTTTCACAATATGTGGGGCTGAGATATTCCATGTATATGGGGTTAACATGAAATTTCCATCTAAGGCATATGATGCAATGGTTTTTTTTTATAGTAAACGTCTTGAACTAATGCATACAAAATGTGTAATGTTTCTATTGAGTGGTTTTTGTAGATTTATAACACTTGCTCTTGAAATAGCCTCAAGATGAGTTAATTTTGAGAATTTTTACATTTATATCATCATGGTAAAACCCTTGGTGTGTTTTAGGGATTTATTTGGGGTGGTTTATTGTGAGAGCATATGGTGAAGATGTTATCCTTTATTTGTTTTTACACATAGGTATATAGATATATATGTGATGTGATAAGAAGGTAGGGGTCGAAAAAAAAATTAGAGTGTGTGGAATAGAAACTTCAAGTTCACTAGGTTTTGATAGCATGCGTCTGTCCCTAGTTTTAGGACATGGAGATGATTTGAAGAGGAAGATAAGTTGGGTGTTTTAAAAATCCAAGAGTGTTCTGGAATAGGAATTATCTTGGTTCCAAATCCTTGTTATGATGTCTCCACTAGGGTTTTTAGACATTATATAGGACACAAATCGGGTTTGGTATATGGAATAGCTTTGTGGGACCTATTTATTGAGATATTCCAAGATCCATATAATTATAATAATGATTATGGAGCTTCCCCTTGACACCAAGAGGTTGTTTTATGTGTTCAAACTTATAAGAAGTTTTTTCCCCATGATATGGGAATTTTCCCAAGAGACTGGTTACAAACAAGGATACCAATGAGGTATTTCTCTCAATATATTCAAACCTAGAGTATTTTATGTGGGATATCTCTTCTTGCATACTAATCACCAGGATTAGAAGAGAAATATATATATTTAAATGGTATCCCTAGGTACCCTTGATGGGTTCCCCCATTGAAATAATTACACAGAGAAGGTGTATGCGTGGGAAGACATGGCTTTTGTGTCACTCTAGAAACTGAATGGACATGGAATCCCAACTGGTCTAAAATTATTTTGAAGGGAATGTGTATTAAAATAGACTATTTTTTTTTAATTCACTTCAGGATATGATATGGGATTTCCAAGGACTCATGAGAGTTATACGTTGGTCATTACATGTCTATGAATTCCTTAGATTCCTAGGAATCACCTATTCGGACAGATAAGACTCTAGGATACCTGGTTTGTTTTGGATGTTTCATCATTTATTATTTTGGGTTAAATTCATAGATTTAATAGTATATGGAGAAATAGTTAATATATGAGTGGATAGAATGATCTTAAATGTATGATCCACAATCAGTGAATATTATTGTATAGATATAAGATTGTTGGGGACATCTGGAATTTATTTAGTACAATGATATATTTGAGAATGATTAGGTGGTGAGATTAAAATTGAGATACTAATAGTTCATTACAAATTACCATGGTTTATAACACATCAATGGCGGTATGATGTGATTGGTGGGATTATATCCCCCTTAATTCATGACAGCCATCCCTAGGGAGACTGTTGGATACCATAAATCGAGGCCTAGGATTCCTCTAAGATTAGGTGGCCACATCCATGATGGTTTATTTAAGATTTTTTTGGATATTATATTCCACAAATATTAAAAATGGTTTATTGTGTCCTTATATCATTTGAATTCTTACACGTCCCATGAAAAATTTATGATTGGATGTATATGATTTTTTGGGCCTACCCCTCTTAGGAATAAGATATATTCCTATCACTTAGAAAGATTAGGTACTATAGTGGGGTTCAATCCAAGGGATTAATGATGAGGTATTCCAAGTGATTCTATAATTTTCAGTACATGTAAATGGAGATGTATGAATGATATCCTCGATGTGTGGATAGATGTCCCATAAGGTGATGATCTTTTTAATTTATATTTCAAAATTCGGAAAAGTATGTATTCTTTAATGAGTATGTGGACCTGAGAATTGATGTTGGTTATTGGTAATGGACTAGGTAAAACATATACAAAAATAGAGTGGTTGTTATTATAAGGTTGGAACTATATCTATTATGTTTAAAGAGACACAAAGATTGTGGATAAAGTTGGTTTGGTAGATTGTGGTCTTTGTCCGGAGGCTTGACACAAGTGAGGATTTATTATAAAAAATAGTCCCCATGGGTGGAGGTTTACTTTTTTTATTTATCTCATTATTTAGTTCAGATATATATCAACTAATTTGGTCATATTTCATTCACATGTGATTGAAATAAGATTATCGGTCCCCTATTAGGGTTGGACTATTGAGAATTTTATTCTCACTCCTAGAAAAGAACAGGGATGCTCATGTAGACCTTATTTATTATTTCAAGTCTCTTGTGTTTTTTATAGTGTATAGGGAAGAGTCCTTGGGATTCATGGTTAGAGGAGTCTCTCATGTGTCCTCCCAGGTCAATGTTGTATTGTAAGATTTTTTTGAAGACTAGGTATGTGGTAAGGCTTATAGTTAATTTAGATCATTGTATTTTATATTATTACTTTATCATGTGTTTGTTATTGTAACAATGGGAGATAAGTTGTTGTATGTGAGTATGACCATTAAATTTTAATTGAATCATTTAATTTTTTCGTACCATGTTTTTTATTTACTTTCTTGTGTAATCTAATTGTTATGGATTATGTAAAATGTTTTATTGTTTTTAAATTTTTGTCAATTAAAACATATTTTATATGTTATCCTCAATATACCAATTTAACCCCTAATACTAGTCGCAACCATTTAAATATAATGAGTCAGTCTTGAGATATTTGGGGAAATGATCAAGGCACCAGATGAGTGGCCTGTAGACTAAGTCACGATTTCATTTTCACAAGGAGAGTGGAACTATTTTATAAATGCATTATCTAAAAAAACTATTACAAATTCTGAAAATATGTACATTATTTCATATTTAAAACATGTTTTAGTTGAGTCCTTTAATGTTGATGTTGTATTATTGAATATAACTCCTCCTTGATATATAATATTTTCATATTTTATAACATTGAATAAATAATTTAAAGTATTTATCTTGAAGAATTGTGTTTCATTTAATATAAATTTAATTAGTTGCACTATATTAAGTCGATTATTAATTAAATTTATGGTGATTATATTTAATTTATTTATGGTTGATCCTAATATTTTTAAATCTTTACATGATTGAAATGAGTTATAGAAATGTTGAATTAGTACAATCTATATTGTGTAATGTTGAATATTTTTTATTTCAAGGATTTTATGAAATTGGTTATTAATCTGGAGATCATTATTCAATAATATTATATGATGGTAATAAATATTTTTGAGTTATTTAAGGATCTAATTGAGTAGTAATTGATGATTTATTTAATGAATATTTATAATAAAATTATAATCAAAATAATGTTAAAATATTTTGATTTAATTAGATATACGATGGAATATAGATACAAATATCTAGAGATATTTTTCTAAGATGTAAATTGTTACATTATAGATTTAAATATTTCACCATCTATATTGATAATTTTTTTTGATTGATCCAAGAAAAAAAATATACAGAATATATTTTTTTAACAATTTATGTAAGGGTTTGACCTTAAACATTACATATTCTAGTTGTTTATACTGTAATAAAAGTTCATTTTCCAATAAAAATTTAGCTTTCTAGTTTTAGAGAATTAGATCATAAATAATACATTATAATTCCATATATTACAGTATGAGGAATTCCAATCAGAAATAATTTTCCCATAATATAAGACCTTTAATTACTTATTTTTTTTTATCACAAATATTCATGAAATTCAAAGTGACTTCTTCTTTTGATTTTCCCAACCATAAACCTTTAGAAAAACATTTTAAAAATAATGGATGTTCAAAAAATACTAGTATGGGATAAAAAAGAAATATGCCAATCCAAAAAATGAAATCCCATGAAAACCCATTTCATAAAAACATTCATTTTTATATAAAAACTTTATCAAATTTCGTTAAAAATATAATTTATTTTTCCTTTTGAAAACATACATTTTCTATTAAAAACATTATAAAGGAATGAAATGTCATATAGGTGCATTGGGGCATGATCTTCATATAAACCTATAAGATTGGAATAACCTTATGGCCATCTAACAATATAATTTTATGGGTAAAATAGTTAGTACACAATTAATTGAAGAGAAATAATGTGGATCACCCATTATATCATGAGCTATAATGGAGATTGACCTGTCATGTATTGACATATAATGGAGGTCAACTAGGGATATATTGGGCTATAATGGGAATCAAAATATAGTATAAGATGTATCAGAAACACCCATTATCAAAGGAATTTTCAAGGATGATATCATAAAAAAACATTTTATTATTTCACCTTTTTATTACAAAACCCTAGAAAATGACTTTTAAATATGTATGAAAATAACTTTTAGATATAAAAAAATATTTAAAAAATTTAATTGAAAATATCTAGAAAATGGAATATGGGAATTATTTTAATAGAAAATGAATAAATTTAAGGGAATAAAAACTACATATAGTGGTTATAGAGGCTAGAAAATTAACTTTCACTACATATATTAAAAAATACCCTTCCTTTTATTCTTTTGTAATGAAAGTCAAACATTCAGTAAAAAGATTCCATTTTCAATACTAATGAAAGAAACTCAACATATAATAAAATTTACCTTTATAATTATATTACATAAATTATAAATTTCTCCTAAAATAATTTTAAAACAATTGAAATGGATACTATTTATTTATAAAATAAGTCACCATACATTTAAATCCTGGTTTTATGTTAAAGTGTCTCTTACCTTGTGTATGACATGTATCATGTGTTATTTATCATCCTTAATAACACAAATATATTAATTATTTATAGGTTTAAGAATCATTTTCATTCCTTTATTTAATTTTATCTTATTTATTATAATGTTACATTCAATTACAAAATCAACTAAGATCATGTTAGGCATTTTGATGATATTCAGAAAATATGTGCCAAATGAATTTGATAGGTTGATTATTATCAAAGATATATTTATTAAATTATATCTAAAATAATAATACTAATATATTCATAGTATTTTATATAAATTATAATCTAAAAATAACTATAAATATGGTTTTGGAAAATTAAATACGGTAAAATCATACAGATGGTTGGTCGTATATATGCATCTATAAAGATTTAATTTTTAAATGTTCATTTTTAAATTACGGTACTTTTTATTTTATAATTGTTGAAGGAAAATTATATCTTCAATAAAAAATAATTTCCTTAAAAAAATAAAATATATAATCCATGTGGCATGGGGATGAAAA
Organism: Viscum album; assembly: GCA_963277665.1. Lineage (NCBI taxonomy): Eukaryota > Viridiplantae > Streptophyta > Magnoliopsida > Santalales > Viscaceae > Viscum > Viscum album. The sequence continues at coordinate 873,809,011 of OY728153.1, read as the reverse complement.
AATGAATGACAATCGCTTCTTGAAGGTGGTAGTCCACGTGTATGCACCGATAGTGTTATTATTTTTTAGTGAATCTAATGGTGGCATGTATATGATATATAATATCTACAAAATGATAAATATTAAATTAATATAATATATAAAAATTAATTAAATCAATATAACTAGTTCTGTGAGGCAATGATGTAAATTGAATTATATCAGTTTGTAAGGAGGTAGTCCTCTGTTAACACGAAGGATTGTATCATTTTCCATTTGGTGGAGAAAAAGATGAATTTATGTTCTTAAATTAACATAATAAAATAAAATTATTCATTAAATAGTTATGTAATTATATTTTAATGTTTAATGAATATTTGAAGGAGGAGGAAGAATAAATAATTAAAAAAATGTTTCGTTAAGAGTGATACTTCTTCCTTGGACCACCTCTTTAGGATTTTACCTAAAACCTCACTATATTATATTTTGATCAAAAAATAATTATAGAAAATGTTGAGGTTTTTATGAAATTAAATTTTTCAAGTAATTTATTACCCTAAAGGCTTTCAAGGTTTTATGTGGATAATAAAGAAGGTCTCTATTTATGAGTCGGGGTGAGGGAAATCCTAGAAGTTTTGAACAAAAAACACCATACCAACATTTTAAAACTGAGAAAGGGTTGAAGAATGGATAATTATATAATATTTTATGAGATAAGTTCTATAAATGTACGAAAAATATATTTTTTGAGTGTTTTTATGTCATTATAAATGTTATGTTTTTATTTCAACCCCTGATAAACTTGTTTTTGTCTTTAACTATGGTAAAAGATTTTTACTATTTTCAATATTCATGTTAACAAAAAATAATGTTTAACTTATTATATAATATGTATCATTATAATTTAAAGTATTCAATCTATTTTATAAAATTCAATTCATTGAATTATTAGAAGTAAATTTTAAATTAAACCCAAAGATGCACTGAAAATGCAGTTTTTCAAGAAATGTGTTTTTCAAGAATATGTTAATTTTACATTAACTCAATGAATACTAATTATAAGTATATGAATTTAAATTAATTTATAAATATATATAATATTTAAATTTCACTTAAATAAATACATATTATGGATGTTTTAATTAATTATTATGGAGAATCATTATGAACTTCTAAATAGTATTGTGAAAAATATGATTTTTTCTCAAAAATAAAAAAATAATAAAATTCAGTATAAATATGATTAAAATGTAACTAATTGAATTAAATTTAAATAAATCATAATTATTTTAAATTAAATTAAATTCCAATCCTGATGGTAATTTTATAGCATATTCATTGTTGAAAATATATTACTGTATTTGAAATATCGTGATTTTTCACTATTAGCTAAAAAAATAATTTTTTGGAAAATATCAAAATATAACTCTATGATAAATTTCTTATTATTATTTTAAAAATTAATATCATTTAACTGAAAAAAATTTCTATGTACTTGAATTTTATTTATATATCCTTTTTAGAAACAAATTACTTTAAAGGAAATTTTGATAAAAAAATATTTTTTATAAGTAAAAATACATTACAAGGATTTTATTTATTATTTACTAAGAATTTATCATTAAATTTATTTTTATTAGGAAATTTATATATTTATTTCATGAAATAGTTAATACAATTCATACATTCCAATTTTATAGGTTTGGTATAATGGTCATTCATAAATAATTACATTTCACAGATTATTTATGTTTAGTGTAACATATCTTGTAAGATATCAATCATAGATTTATTTTCTAAAATCCTTGTTTTGTAATTCCCCAAATTTTATAAATTTAATTCTTAGAATTTAAAATTGATCTTAGTAATCAGTGGTTATACATTTTTTCATACCTTTCTTGAAATCCCACATCATAAAAATGCTTATTGAAATTATCTCTTGATAATACGATGGTCACCATGAATAATAGATAACTAGGTATCAAAGTAAGAAAACATTATTGTTAATTAAAAATATTTTAATATATAAAATTTTAATTCCAATATAATTTTTCTTGAGTGACATAGATTATTGATCATATGAAAGTGAAATCCTATCATAAAGTCAACAACAACAAAACCATAAACCAAAGTGGTGTGAATATGACAATTAATTTCAGAAAAAATGAGGGTAATATCACAATTTTATTATTACATTATCCCTTTTATAGAGTTAATTAACCAAATTATTATGTATTTTAGGAACAAAAGGAAATATATAAACATGATAAGTATAATTTCATCCCATAATCAATTCCACCTCAATATCATATTTTTCACTAAATTATGATTATTCAAAATAAATTTTTCCTACCTAACAACAAAAATAACAAATTATAATGTATCAAATAATATAAAAATAGTTAAAAATATATTCCACTTTCCTTTAATATGTATACAAATCAAAAAATATTTTCAAAAGATATTATATTTTCCAAAAATAAAAACATTTATATTATTTATGTGTCAAATTTAACAGAAATGAACAAAGTTAAAACTAAATCATTCCGTAACTAACTACTTGTAGGATTTATCAAAGGAATCCTATATATTATTGAAACCCAAAATCAAGAGGGTTTGATAAAATTTTCTTCTGATAATGATTTAAAAGTTATCTATAAGAAACACTAATCACTTTTAAATTCTCATGTAAAAAATGTATCTTTGATAATTATATATTCCAGAAGATATAAAACTAATTTCCATAAATAACATTAATTATAAAAAATAAATTAACAAATCATATATTCTTCCAAAATATATTTTAACCTTTATTCCTAAAATGAAATACCGTAATTTGTAGACTACCGAAATCATAAAAGGTTCCCAAAATCATGATCTTCTTCTGAAATAACATTCATCCCATAATCAGCAAATCAATTTCTATCCCATGGATATAAATATGATAATAAAATGGTACATAAGTCAACATAATCATTATATTTCAAACTATTTAATTTAAAAAATGATGACATACTAACCATGGCATAACATAGGATATTGGTATGCGTTTCACCATTGTCACCCTTCAGTTGTGGGTTCAGGCCTCACGACCTTACTGTATAAAACATATTGATCTTTTTATAAAAAATTAATAATATAATATTTATAGAATTAAAAAAATATTATTAACATCCCAAAATTTAATCTTACTCAGTAAATATCATATACCCCATAATAATTATGAATACCCAAAAACATATTTCCACAAAATAAATAAGACCATTCTTCCTAAAATAAAATTTTCACATGATAAACATCAGATTATATATACCTCAAAAATATATTAAACTGACTAAATGTCTCCAAAAGTAATCCATTAACATAAAACATAAAAATATCACTTATTCAATTTATCATATGAACATCCATAAATATAAAACTATATCATAACACGTGAATCCCTATATATAGACACATTAATTTATCATTGTTATTCATAACCAATTAATAATAATTTTACAATATATCCATAGTATATAAATCCATCCAAAAAATATGAATCATTTCCTACAATTATATTATTTATATACATAAGCCAAGATATATTTTATACCTTAAATTGTTCATTTTCAGTTTCCTCATCTTCAATTGTAATGGTATAAGTGATTTTTAGACATTTATCTACGCACTCATGATGACCTTATTCTAGACCATTCTCCTAGGAAATCAATTATAATAATTCCCACAATCCCTGCATTTAAAAAATTCAATTGATGCATTGGGAATAATTTTATTCCCCTTTATGGAGTTAACTAAATATATCGTTTTTTCAAGGAAAAATAAATATTTATTCCCTCTTTTACTACATAGAAAACATCTTCTTATTCTATTAAAACATTTTTAAGGGTTCTTCTTTCCATATTCTGGAAACATAGTGAATTGATTTTTTTAATTTTTTTATTACTACTAGAACATCCAATAGTTTTGATTTATCACTTACTTTTTTGTGTCAGGAAACTCATGTAGGTTCATGTTTCTAATAACAACTCTTGATATATGGTTAAAAATAGACATAAGGGTTTTCACTATAGCACACATTCCATTCAATAACTCATTCATAAAACCAACACATCCTCTTTAACATATATTAATAATTTAGTTCCTGTTGAATCCAACCATTTACTAAAATAAATATGGTTAGTGTGCACATATATAATAAAACCTAATAAAATATTTTATATAGATGATAAATAATAAGATATCCTTGAACATTATATCCCCTATTCAACTCATTATATTTTTCTATAATAACTATAATTTTCTTTATAATACTAACCACTGTGGTTATGGTGGATTTTTTACATAACCTTAAATAACAATATAACCTCTAAGCATATATAAACCATTACTCTAATACCTACTATAAGAACATAGACATAAAAATTGAGTAATATATTGACTTTAGAGAATAATTAATTTTATTTTATAAAATATCTTTTAGTATTAGAGTTCTAGTGAATTAAGTCATAAAATTTACATAACAATACCATATATTACAATGTTGAAATCTCTGATCAGTATCTATTTTATCATAATATATGGCATTAAAAATAGAATCTATTTTTTAACAGGGAAAATCTATATGAATTTCTACATGAATTTTTTACTTTCCTTTACCAATCTAAAAAACCTATGAAGAAATTTTTTACAAATGTGTGATGAGCACAAAAAAGCACAGTAAGGGATATAAAAAAGGAGAAACACTTTAGTCCATTGAAAAAATGAAAACCCATGAAAACCAATTTCCTAAAATAATACCTTTTTACATAGAAATAGAATCTCATTTCTTTTGAAATGATCATATATCTTATCTTAAAAAAAATAATTTCCCTGAAAACTCAATTACAAACATAGAAAAGTTATTTTAGTTATTTTGGGAAATTAACTTCATAGAGTCCTTTCATAATGGATTAACCATATAACTAACGTGAAATATAATTTTCCAATGAATATTATCAGAAACCTACGCTTTGAAGAGCTATAATGGGGCTCACCCTTCATATCATAGCCATAACGGGGATCAACACATCATATATTAACATATATTATGGATCATTCCATTATATCATGGTTATGATAGGGCCCTAACAATAATATTATTTGTATTGGGTTCACCCATTATCATAAACAAGGTTAAAGTACCGAATCAGAAGATAATATTTTGATCCTGAACCTTTTCATCATAAAAACCTGGAAAATGTATTTTTAAACTTATATGGAAAACATTATCAGATATCAATACACTATATTATTTTAAAACCAAATTTTCAATCCAAAAATACCTAAAAAGGGGGAAAGGTGTTTTTCTTTGAATAAAACATGAAAATATGTAATGGATTCCAATCTTCAAACATCAGTTATATCGGTGAAATAATCCTTTTTTCATATACATTAAAATTGAACATTTCGTTGGTATTTTTTAAATTATGTCAAAATTTCTAGAAAAATATTTATTTTTTAAAAACATTTAAATAATTTCACTGGAGGAAGAATAATATTCCTTATAATTCTTTTATTTATATAGAAATGTATTCATTAAATATTTTACAAAACATGGACATGAAAAATAGTGATTTAGAAAATGAATCTTCATAAAATTTAAAATGAGGGTTTATTTTAAATTTTCCCTTAAAATAAGTCCTACTTATCATTTCAATCTCATTTGGTATTTTTTAATTAATTTTATTTTAATAAATTAAATTTCTTTGATAGATTGAGTTACATGTGACACTGAGTTTCAACAAACTGTGATATAATATTAATATTTTTATTTAAACAAAAAAATTATTACCCAGTCGTTAAACATAGAGATATAAATCTAAATAACAACTTTAAAAATATTATTTGTAATGGATTTATGTAAATAAAAAATATTTATAAAAAATTACATAATTTTTCTGAAGACTTAATATATTTAAAAACTATTATTTCCTCAAAAATAAATGATTTTGGTTTCTTCTTGTGAAAAATAATAAAATCAGTTTTTGAAAATTTTAGAAAATTTATTTGATAAAATATTCATCATTTTATAAATCAACATGTCAAAATTTATTTTTGTTACTGTTTTGTATTTTTCTTATATAATTATTTTTTCGATGAATAGTGAAAAATACTATTTTTTAAAACATACAATTACTTATAAGAATTTATATAGTTAATTTAGGTTTTAAAATTAGTTTAAAATTAAAATTAGATCAATTATATATTAATTAATCCATATTTAGAAATTAAAAGCATTTTCATTTTCAATATTGATATAGTAACATTTTAATATTTTCAATATTTTCTCTTAAAAAATACCTCTTTCACTTTTTTTATATGTTTTAAATTAAAATTAAAATATGACACTTCTATAAATGAAATTTTTAAAAATGTATTCCATATTTTTAATTAGAATAATACATATTATCTAATAAGTTAAAATTATTTGTTACCATAATTAATATTAAAAGTGTAAAAAGTATTTATCCTGGTTAATATAAAAATCGGTTCAATAAGGTAGAACTACAAATACAATAGTTAAAAATAAAAAAAATTAAAAAACCAATTTAATTTCCATATTTAGTAATTTTATCTTATAGGTTCAATGATTTTCTATTTTGGTTCCTTGTGCCAAGATAAAAATGTGGTAAATATTTTCATTTTCAAAACATTACAAATGTGACACTCACATCAAATATGAAAGGCCACCCATTCTCTGATCCACTTTAAACATCCAAACCCCCCTTTTATCAGCCAATACCTACCCAACTAACTCTTTAATTACATAACACAGTAATATAAGGATTATTGTTATCATAATTCTATCTTAATAATCCTTTTGGTGCAAAACAAAATATGTTTCCCGAAGAAGTGGTAACACACCTAATTGAGTGTGTTATTTTATTTATTCCTCCACCTCCTTCAGTTATTGTTAATCCTTGAAATTATAATATAATAATTATATTCTATATAGTTATATTTTTTGTGTTAAATTCATGTCCAAAAACCATCTCCTCTTATATCATATGGGATATGAAATTATCCTTTTTTTGTAAGACTGACTACTGCTACATGAATCGATGTTATTTTTTTCTGTCAACACCAATCATGGTGGGATATAATGTTAAATTAAATTGATATTTATAAATTTATAATTTTATTATACTTAAATGGTTATTATATAAAATATACCTTCAGAATTTCCATTCTGTGAGAATATGATAACACTGCTTGTGTGTACGACAGACTACTGCTTGACGAAGAGATGCGATTCGTTCACTCGATATATAGAATGTAATAAAAAAGGTCTAAAAATATTATATGTATGAAATTATTATTATTATTTGATTTTAATATTTTATTTTCCTTTCTTTTTTTCAATCCATCTAGAAAATGGAAATAATGATCCTTCCTACGTACGACTTACCGTATAAATGAATGGTGTATTTAATTTTCTATCTCAAAATATTATGGATTAATATAAAAAATATATTACTACCATATATTATATTTATATATTTTTTATCATTCAAGGGATGATGGAACCACAATCAATGTAAATAGACAAGAAATATAAAATTCAAACATACAAAAAATGCAATTATTGCAAGAAACAAGATATTAACACGAAATTATTAATAAATGGGCGATAAAAAGGAATAATAAAATAAAATATGGTATGATAAATATAATTATGGTAATTAAATAGATTTATAATAAACCTATATTTACTGTAAATTAGGTTTTAATATATAAAATGGTTTTTGAGACTTATGGTATGGGATTTACATCTCACTTTTTACTTTTATGAGACACATACCATATTCACACCATATTTATTATATGTAAAGTATATACTTCCCATGATTTTTTTTAGGATTTTTATAAAAGAAATTATTTTTATTTAAATATCCATTTTCTGATATATCTTTCATGGGGTTTATGATTTAATTGTTACAAATTGATAAGAAAATTTTCTCTCAATTTCCCTTCTTTGATGCACATATTATGTTATGAACCTATATTATCTTATGAGGTGTATATATAGTTCCATTAACATGTTATGTCAGGAATATAATAATTTAATGATATTAAATGTGTCATTTTAAGTTAACATTTTGTACACATTAAAATGAATTTTCTCTAGCATACAGGGATACACACATGAGGTCTCATGACCAACCATTTTCGACCATGTGAAGGAGTTCTAGATTGCGGGACATTATGATAGCCTCCGGGGGTGTCAAACCAGGTGTCCAACAAGGCTCATTGTCATGCACCTAGTGATGATCAAGTCCATATCAATGTTCCCTTTTTGGACTTATTTCCTCTAGGTACCTCTGTCACATAACCACATCCAACACTAGTATCCAAACATGGATGTAAATGATTGGGAACTAATCAATCTATCTACTAAGAAAACTCCGGAACATTTTCCTATACCATTACATATCCTTTGGCCTATCCTTAAACATTTACTTAGGGATCATACTAATGTTTTATCACTTTATTTTCCAATTTTTAAATAAACATATACTATCATAACAAATATATGTACCCATAAATTCCATACATAGATAATATTTATTTTAGATTAATATTCATTATATTTTAAAAACACACGCCTGAGGATCGAAAAATTATATTTCCTTTTGAAACATGGAAATATAAACAACTAATTCATATGTTCACAACATTATTTGACACTATGATATTTATAAATATAACCCATCCTATAAATATAATAAAAATAGATATCTTTATAACCTATGTAATGGAATCGTAAAACATGGTGATCCTAAATGCTTAGTAAAGGAAAAAAGGAATATACACAAGTATAATGTGATATTAAGGGCCCGAGGCCTTGGGAATAAAAATGGAAGACCAAAACGTGGATATTAAAGATTATAGTCTTGATTCATTGAATAAATAGTGTCTTTTTATAAGAAATGAATGATAAGATAATGAAATAACATGTTCCATGAGAGAATAACCTTGACCAAAGAAATGGAACTTGTGGTATACACATAATATTTGAAAATAAATTCCATAGTAGTCAAGGGTCACATACAATGATATCATAATGGAATGATTTTAATCCAAAAACCATCATAGAAGTACATGTTCACTTGTAAGACCATCATAGTGGGAAAATCATGTTGTTAAACTAGGTTCACTCCCCATTCTAGTACTACCTATCTTATGAGACGTAAATCATCACCCCTTGAATGAGAGGGAGATATAGTTCCCAACCACATGATAATTAAAATAAAACTTATGTGTGTGATGAGATCATAAAATAGTCATTGTATCATAACCCATGAAATGAAAAAGGTTTCATAAACATTTCATAATCATTCCATTATTGCAAAACCCATGAAAAGATGATTGTTTCATTGAAATTTCATCAGGGTATACACAATTAAAGATAAATGGGTTTTGTAAACATCAGTCTATAATAATCATAAATCATATAGAGAAATATTGATAATGGTATCCTTGGATTATATCCCCAGTAAAGTGTAAGTACAATCAATGGATATAATCTTAGATGTATTTTTTTTGAAAAATCACTTGGATAATTTTCTTGGGGAAAATAAAATTTCATTTAAAAACACATTAGGGATAAATGTTAATAAAATATTTTTAAAATAATTTTATTTGAAATAACCATAAATATTATAAATAAATCTGTAAAAATAATTGTAAACATTTCTCAAAGAAAATCTATTGCCTGATTGGAAAAACGATTTTTAAAAAATAAAAAAAATTACAATCATTTTCATTGAAAAAAATCATTAAAATATTATGTATAACGATTCAATGAAAATATTATTCATGATGGTGTATAATTATATTCATCTCATACACATTAAAATTAATAATTCTTCAATATTTTCTATAAAAGCCAAATGGGCATTGTTTTGAAAATTAAATGAAGAATTATTTTTATCTTCGATTGACAACTTGTTTTTCCGTCAAAATATTGATTCCTAAAAATGTTTAATAATTTTATTTAACATTACACTAATATTTAATTAAATAAAATTTAAAATATTTCTAATTTTTTGTTATTTAATTTTTAAATAAATCTTCATTTAATTTTACAAACAATTCTCATTTGGATTTTACAGATAATATGGAAGAAATATTCATTTTAATGTGTATAAGCTGAATATAATTATCCACCATGTTGAAAAATATTTTTATAGAAACATCTTATAGAATATTTCAAATAATTTTTTTTTTCAATGAAAATGATTCTGATTTTTTTTATTTTTTATAAAATATTTCTCAAATCAGATGGTATATTTTCCTTGAGAAATTTTTTCAAATATTTTTAAAGATTAATTTATAACATTCATAGTTATTTTAAATAAAATTATTTCAAAAATATTTTATGAACGGTTTTCCATAATTTGTTTCAAATGAAATGTTATTTTCCTCAAGAAAATTATCAAAGTGATTTTTCAAAAAAAAATCCATCTATGATTTTATCTATTGATGATTCTTACACTTTACTGGGGTTATAAAACAATGATACCATTCTTATTATTTATCTATATGTTTTATGATTATGATAGAATGATGGTTACAAACCCATTTATCTTTATTGGTTTATACCATGATAAAATTATTATGAAACAATCTTCCTTTCCTAGGTTTCCCAATATTGAAATGATTAAGAAACCATGATCATTTCCATATGATATGATATGATGAATTATTAATGAAACCTATTTCATTTCATGAGTTATGATATAATGATTTTTTATGATCTCAAAGCACACATAAATTTGATTTTCATTATCATGTGCTTGGGAACTATATCTCCCTCTGATGAAATGGGTAATGATTTACATCTCATGAGATATGTAGGACTAGAATGGGGAGTGAACCTAGTTTGGAAACACAGATTGCCCACTATGATGGTCTTATGAGTGAAACTTTACTTCTATGATGGTTTTTGGAGTGAACCCATTCCACTATGATACATTTGGATGTGACCCTTGACTACTATGGAATGGTTTTTTGAAATATTATGTGTATACCACCAATTCCATGTCTTATGTCAATGTTATTCTCTCATGGAACATGTTATTTCATTAACATATCATTCATTTCTTATGAAATGCCAATATTTATTCCATGAATCATGACTATGATCTTTTATATCCACGATATGGTTTTCCAATATTATTCCCAAGGTACCAGGCCCTAAATATCATGTTATACTTGCATATAAACATTTTTTACCATACTAAGCATTTAAGCTCCCCTTTTTATTGATTACATTCTATATGTTATAAAGACATCTACTTTTAATTATATTTATAATATGGGTTCTATTTATGAATAACATTGTGTGAAATGATGTTTTGAAGATATAAATTCATTGTTTATATTTCCATGTTTCAAAAGGAACTATAATTTTGAAATCCCCAAGCGTGTTTTTTAATGTAATGAATATTTATCTAAAAGAAATAATATCTATGTATACAATTTCTGGGTCCTTATAGGTGGTAAGATAGTATAAGTTTATTTAACCATTGGAAAATAAGGTGACAAAACATTAGTGAAATCCCTAAGGAAATGTCTGAGGATAGATCTAAAGATAATTCATTGTATAGAAAAATGGTTCGGAGTTTTCATAGTGGATAGAGTGATTGGTTGCCAATAATTTACATCCATGTCTGGATACTAATGGTGGATGTAATTATGTGACAGATGTACCAAGAGGAAATAAGTTCAGAAAAGGATCATTGGTATGGACTTGATTTTAATAGGGACAACGACTCTTGTTGGACACCTGGTTGACACCCCCGAAGGCTATCGTAATGTACCACAATCTAGAGCTCTATCACTTGGTCGAAAATGGTTGGGCATGAGACCTCATACGTGCCTCCCCGTATAATAGAGGATTCCAAATAGTAGTGGGGTGTGAAATTTATAGTGGGGAGACAATACCCCTTGTATGAAATGTCATAGAAGTAAAAAAATGAAAATATAATGGAATAATAATAAAAATACACACAAAGTGGAATAAAACTATTTACTCTAACTAATTAATCAAATAATTAATACCAGAATATTGTAATTCAATATTGGAATGTAACCAAAAGTCATGCTATAAAAACAAACAAAAAATACTATAATAATCAATTAAAAGATTCAATGCATCGGGTCTCGAACCGCATGTGGGTCATATCTCCAAACTCTATCCTAATAGTAAACAAGAAAACTACCACAAGATATTTTCCCTTGTCTAAACCTACACCATCAAAATCTTATGTGGTACCAAAATGGATATCCAAATTGGGTGTGGGTATAACTCAGTAGGTCGACACCATTGTGTCTAAACAAAATAAGTATAATAAGAAGTGTGTACAATAAATTGATTAACATTCTTATTAAATTTATTCAAAAAATAATGAAAACCATGTAAACCATCTTCGACTCCATGTCAGTATATATTTGAACATGCCATACGACCATTCCACTGACAACCATATAACTATGGTAAAAAACCTCCTTCTTCACCATGTATGAATATCTATAATCATGTCTTACAACCATTACAACCACAAACATATACCCATGAAATAGTAACAATAATCAATCTATGGAAAAGACCTATAATCATTATAAAATTTCAAGGTCAAATCCCTATAATCATTACAGTATTTCTAGGTCAAATCACTATATAAATTACAATATGGGACAATTATAAGCCCAATATCAATAAGCATTGTTGCATAAAAGTGTGAAATTTCATAGGAATATCCTATTATATAATAATCTCAACATGGAACACAATTCATGTCATATAACATGGATTTAAAAATATAGCAGCATATATTTCAATGGTTAATTATGGGAATTACAAATATTATTTCATGTTCCACAGGAAAATAAATTCACAATTGATTAATAATTATATCAATAAGTAGTATGTAACTATTTTGAGATTCTATAACATGAAATAATCCAATGTCACATGTTAAGGTTAATATACTTTAATACATGATCCAATTATAATTTAATGTGGAAAAAATGGAAAATCAAGGAATAATACCATTTAATAATTAATCAATTTGGGTGAACATATCATTAGCTCAGTCACAAATATTATATAAAATTGATAATTATAAAACCATATGGGTAAGATTTAGAACCCTAAAATTAACCGATGATCTAATAATGATCCCAATGGCGAAAAACCATGGAGAAAAAGTTTAAACTGATTTCACAGAGGTTCATAGATAAAAACCAATTAATATCAAGACCACCAATACAATTAGACAAGGTATTTAACCCCAATAGAATGGGTAAAAAATAAAAGAAGGATGAAACCTAACCAAAAGGAATCATCATGAATTTCTCACATAAATAGGACATCTGAGAGGGAATTTAGGTAACAAAAATTACATGGATATATACTTAGCATCGAGATGGGAGAATCTACAGAGAAATAGAACAAATTTCATCCACACAACATGTTTAAAACTATAGGTGAAAAATTTAGATGGAATTTAATGTAGTTGCACATTGTAAATTTTTTTAATGATATTCTTTAAAAAACCATCTCATTAAATTTATTTAATTAAAATCCATGAACAATTACATTACTTCTGGTCCCTTTATACCATGTGTAAATGATTTGTAGTTGAGTTTTTATTCTATCTTCCCTTCAAATCCCCAAACCCACATTAAATCTTCTCAACTTACTATAAAACCTTATAAATATTTGTCTCATTATACCCAAGAACCATTAATTTAAATAAGCATGCATCTCTGAGAATTAATTTATTTTCCCCAACAAAGGTTCCCTATCTCTAAACAGAAAACATCCACCAAGAATCAAATGAATATCATAGAGAGAATGGTACCTGGAAAAAGTTGGGTTTGGAAAACCTCCCCACCTTATAAGAGCTCATCCCCAAGATTCTCCAAGAATCAATATGTGGTCTCAAAAAATAATTTTGGCCAATATTTTTTCATATTATACCCCCTATCACTAGTCTCCTCCTAAACTCACCCTTGCTTCTAGTATACTCAAACCAATGTCATCGCTCGACCATGAAGATATTTCTCACTACGACCTATAATCCATATTGAATTATCCTAAAATGATGCATCATTCCAATGCTCAATGTTAGCTATATCTATCACATGTGAAGGTTCTAGATGATATATTCAAAATTACGACACATGGAACATGTTGTTCATGGAACTGTAGCACTATGGTAGGGATAAATAGTAATTTACCTGACCAACCCTTTCTGATATTTTAATTGGCCTGAAAAACCTTAAAGTTAGCATTCTGCATTTCCTAATACAACATTTCCCAAACCTAAGATACACCTTAAGGAAACAAAATGAACAACCTCCAACTCAAGAGGCCATCTCTAATGGTTATCACCGGATTTTTTTCTGCTCTATGTGCTCACCAACCACTACCTGATGAACCAAACATATTCAGATGTATCCTGTAAGATACTAGGCCCAACAAGTGTTGGCTCACCTACCTCCATCCAAAAAAGAGTTAAAAATGTTTCTTCAATAAAAATCCTCAAAATATACCACTTGGATCAATCCCTATAAGCTATTATTATATGAAAACACCACGAGTTCCATATGTTTCTCCAATTAACTAAGAAAATCCAAATCAAATTCTCATAATGTATCCTCCAGAACATGAAAAATCCTCTCAAATTGACCATTTGACCATAGATGATAGGATGTGATTAAAATAACTCTTAAACCCCTTACTTTCTGAAGACCCTTCCAGAAAAGCGATGTGAAACAAGGATATTAATCTAAAATGACACTCCTTGTAATAGTATGCAACCAAAATACCTTACACGCAAAATGATTTTACAGATCATCAGTTTTAATGGTTTCCATAATATGTAAGATATGGTCAACCATTGTTATCAGATGAAAAAAACATAAAAACATCATTATTACGGTCCATTATTGGTAATCCTATCATAAAATCCATCATGACATTATCCTATTTCCACTTTGGAATTGGAAAAGAGTAAAAAATCCAAGATTTCCTATGATACATGGATTTCACAATCTAATATTTGAATCATATATCTAGGAATATTTCCACATGATTTTTCATTCCTAAACACCCTTACATTCTATGGAGATCACGATATATATATTTGTTAAACTGGGATGAACCACACTTCGAGAATTGGGAAATTCCCTCATCTACTCCTCATATAATCCTGTATAAACCATTAGACGACCACATAAAATAATATAATTTCCACTACCGAGTGATCATCCTGATTGAGTCTCCCCACTATATAATTTTTTACTCTGGACTGACCCCTTTGGATCAAATAAATACTCTGTCTTAATCCGGTCCAAAAGTACAGGTATAACAGATGTAAATGTTTGAGATACGGGCACCTGAGATTCCTAATCATCCACAAGCATGTCTTAAAAAATTTCCATTACTAAAAACTCATCACAAGACTTATGTAATACTTTTATCAATGAATTTTGGATCAAAGAATCATAAATGACGTTTCAATTTCCTACTGTATAATACAATTCAAAATCCAAAGATAATAGATAATCAACCCACATATTATGTTGAAGGTTCAGGTCTAACTGAGAAAAGATATACTTGAGTCTCCTATGATCTATGTATACAACAAAAATATCACACATGAGGTAGTGTCTCAAACATCTCTAGGAATTTTCCACTGTTGATAACTTCAGATCAAGATAAGGGTAATTACTCTAATGTATTATTAGATTTATGGATCCATAAGCAACCACACAATCCTCCAGCATTAAAACTACTCTGATTCCAACTCTAAATGCGACATAATAAATGTTACATGATTTACACACCATGGGTAATGTCAGAATAGATGATAAGGTTATACTACCTTTAATCTCTAGAAAATATCTTTCACAAGCATCAGACAAGACAAACTTAACCCTTTTTTTGGTTAGTTCAGACACTGGTGCTTCCAAACAGGATAAATCATTGATAAAATGAAAATAATAAACCTATAAATCCATAAAGTTCCATATTTTAAAAACATTAATAGGTTTTTCCAAAGATATCGCAGCTGTGAAATTCTCTGGGTCCACTTACACTCAATAGTTCACATCATTTAACCAGAAAAAACATTTATTAATCTTGGAATAAAGACAATTCCCTCTCAATGTACTCATGAAGATGTCCTGATGTTATGAATGATCATCTTTTGACGGAGAGTACACTATGTTATATTCATCGAAAAAACCAAAAACCGATTGATAAAAGGACGAGATATCATAATAATTAAGACCATGAATAAAATAGGTGAATTTTTCAACCCAAATGGAATCAATACAATTTCATAAAAGTGATATCTAAATTTAAAATTAGTCTGCGGTATGAAAAATATAATTCCCTGAGACTGTGCTTCCATGCCCAACCCATATAAATGTTTTGTATATATTTTCTTATAAAATAAACTAAAAAATTCACAATATTTTCTACATACTAGAAACTTTTAGCAGTCTAGATTTTGTAGAATTAGATACAAACCTTACATTACAAAAATATATACAATATTAAATTAAATAAATAATAGAATATTACCTCCACATAAAAAAAGACATCACTGAAAAATCTACCAAACCTATAAAGATGAATTTAAAACGTAGGGTGATCATTTAAATTTTCCATTAAGGGGTTTTCAAACAATAAAAAAATTCTTTTATAACATATCCTTGAAATATACATAGGTACTTAAAATTTTATTTTCATAAAATTAGAAAATTAAATAAATTTATAAAACCATTTATTTCTTAAAATAATTATAATTGAAAAGATAATTGGGAATTATCCTTCGAAAATAATAATTTTCCAGTGGGTCATTCATGACACTTGGAAGAACATATTAAAAACCATAACAAATGGACAATAGTCATAACTCATATTGAAAAAAGTTCCCTTAATACTTATACGTTCAATCCCTATAAAGTTGCATAATACACTAGCACCAATTTTCAAAACATTTTCATATGGACCCACCTTTCTTATTTGTCCCCCAAATTCATTTCCAAAATACTTACATAATATTATTTTTATCAAAAAAAAATCTTTCTCATGTCATCGCCATTTCATCAAAAGGTTTTAAAATCAATTTAGGGAGAATCCCATGCTTGAAAAAACTCACTATTATTTGAAAATTGTAATTGCATGAAACAGGGATTTAAGTGCGTGCAAGATCAAATAATTCTTGGAATGCCACACATGAACTAGATGATGGCCTTGTTATTCATGCATGAAATGTTAGGAGATAGAGATGCATGTTTGCACCAAAATAATAACTTTTTCCATATAAAATTATCATATTTATCACATGAAATTTTTTAGTCTTGGTGAATAAAAGAGTTTAAACATACAACACATGTTTGATGGGTTTTAAATATCATTCATAACTTTTAAATAATGTATAAACAACAACTATAATTTAGGTGTTCACATTTATATGTGTATATATATGTGTGTGTGTATATTTTTATATAAAGATATATATATATATATATAGACATATATATATATATGATTTGAAAACATAAAACCCTTTCATCTGTAGGTTTTAGAAAATAATATTTGAAAACAAAAACCCTCTTTTATGTACTTACACCGATATTCATTGATGTACATGTGTATATTTGCATGTATATACACATATGTAGAATTTATATATATATATACTTGAAATATCAGGCTATATATGTCTATATACACATGTATATACACACCTATATAAAAAATTCTTCATACAAAGATCATAAAAAACCACACCCATTAACTATAAGGTTTTAGAATCAAGAAAACTTATTTTATATGTGATTTAATTAATAAATATAGGATCTTATATATATATATTTCATTAAAATGTAAAAAAATAGAACACTTACATGATTTAGACTGAAATAGGGGTTGTGGGTAAGAGAGGGCTTGGAAGAGTGAGGTTCCCATAGAATATGGTGATCAAGGAGTGGGTTTTATAAAATTTGATGAGGCTTACGGAGGAAGCATGATTTTATTTCTATTAATTCACATGATTTTGTTTAATTCATTTTTGTTTTTCATTTTATTAAATTATCATTCCTATTCTATGTAGTTTTTAGAAAATAAAAAAAAATTCTAATTTGGACTTCACCACACACAGAAACACAATGTGATTCTTTTTTTTGTCTTTAAAATTTTCTTTACTCTTTTGTTTTAACATTATAATTTTTTAAAAACAATCATATCGTTTTTTAATTGTTGTACTAAAGTATTTTAGTGACAGTTCACCCATGTTTGATTTATATGTCATGCTTATCTTTCACTTATTATATGTCATGATTGTTTTCATATTATATATTATTAATTAATCAATAAATCTTCTTCTTATTTTTTTCCTTCAATGTCATCTAATTTTTTTCATTATCACATATTATTATATTTTTTTGATTAGTCATCACATCTCTTAATTTTTCCTAAAAATACATATTATAGTTTTTCAATTATTCAAAATAAATATTGTTTTATTCTTATTTTTTTACACATTACACCCTCTTTTTATCAAAACAAAAAACATCATTTAAAAAAAGAAAATATAGTTTTTCTTTTTAAAGTAAATTCATTATGTATCAAATAAAAAACCATTTTTTAACATATTCAAATCATCATAAAACAATGGTCTAGTTTAAATATATATATATATATATATTCATTTTTATTTTATTTTCAATCATTTTGTGTGTGTTTCTTGTTAACCCATTACCCCTTTTTTACTTTTCCCTTTTTGACTTCCGTATACGTCACACACCAACTTAAACTCATAATATTCCTTTTTTTACCCCACGATTTATTAAATAAAATCAATGTAGATTAAAAAAACAATAATTATATAAAATTAATTAAATCACATATATATAATAAAGAAATAATCATGAATAAACATATAC
Source organism: Viscum album (assembly GCA_963277665.1). NCBI lineage: Eukaryota > Viridiplantae > Streptophyta > Magnoliopsida > Santalales > Viscaceae > Viscum > Viscum album. Next base: position 873,790,018 of record OY728153.1, on the reverse strand, counting down.
TTATATATATATATACCTATTAAATCCGGTTTTTATATAAAAAATAATTAAATATATTAAAAAATGGGTATTATATATGTATATATATTATATAGTAAGTTTTAAATATGTATATATATATTTTTTTAAATAAATAATTCAAAATAAATTATTATTTAAAACATAAATAAAATGTGAATTTCTTTCATAATATAATAATTAATTATATATATATAATTTATAAATTTTATAAAACAAAAACATAATATATGACATATATCTATAATATATATAATAATAGTAATCATTTAATAAAAGTTTTAGCCTTAATTAATATTTTAATAATAAAATCCATTTTACAAAAAATAATTAGATAAATATAGTTATTTCAAAATATTATATTAAACAATGAAAAACCATAATTATCTAAAGAATATTAATTTCAAAACTAGAAATAATAGTTTTCATTTATTATATGTATTGTAATTAAAACACTTGATTTTAAATATATTTTTCAAACAAAATTTTCCCAAAAATATTATTAAATAGTTTTTAATTATAAATAAATAAATTTAATAAAATATTTATATAATAAAAATAGGATTGAAAATAATGGGATGTTACATTATCCCCCCTTAAAAGAATTGCGTCCTCACAATTCGTTCATACAGACAAGGAAATGAATTTTTATACAGGAAGCCTATTTAAAATTCTTTATTTCAATTTAATTTTCCAAAATTATCAAGACTATTTCTCTGATACTAATTTTAAGGCCACGTGCCCATGCTTCCAGACTCAGCACATATAAATGTTGTGTATAAATTTTTTTATAAAATAAACTAGACAGATAAATAAATTTATTACATACCAGGAACATTTACTGGTCTAGGTTTTGGAGAACTATATAGAAACCTTAGATTAGAAGAAAATTATACAATATGAAATTAAATTAACAATATAATCTTCAGTGCGCTACCTCCACATAGAAAAACATACGACTAAAAAATCAATTAAACCTATAAGGATGAATTTAAAATGTTGGGATATCTTTTAAAATGCTTAGTAAAGGGGTTTTAAAAATATACGTAAAATCTATTAAAAAATATCATTTAAATATAAATAAGTACTTAAATGTAAATTTTCATAAAAAAAACTAAATAGGTTCATAAAACCATTAATTTATTAAAATAATTATAATTGAAAAGATCATTGGGAAATCCCCCCCTTGAAAATAATAATTTTCTGGTGGTTAATTCATGACACATGGAAGATCATATTAAAAACTATAACATAAGGCTTCTATTCATAACTCATGTGGAACAAAGTTCCCCTAAAACATATAGGTTTACTCCCCATAAAGACACATAACATGATAGAACTAATTTTAAAAACATATTCCCATGGACCTGGCGTTCTTATTTCATACAAAAATTAATTTCTAAAATACATACATCATATTATTTTCTTCAAAAGAAAAAAATACTTCTTATATGGTCACCATTTCCTCAAAAGGTTTTAAAATCAATTTAGGGAGAATCCCATGTTTGAAAAAACTCGCTATCATTTAAAAATATTAATTGCATGAAACATGGATTTAAGTGCATGAGTGACAACATAATTCTTGGGATGTCACACATGAACTAGACGATGGCCATGCCTATTCATGCAGGACAAGTTAGGATATGAAGATGCATGTTCCCACATAAAATAATTATTTTTTCCACATAAAATGATAATATTTATCACATAGAAATTTAAAATCATGGTTAATAAAGGAGTTTAAACTTATAACACATGTTTGGTGGGTTTTAAATTTCATTTATAACTTCTAAATAAATGATTATTTATAACTATACATAAGGTATTCATATTTATATCCATATATATATATATATAATATACATATCTCTGTGTGTGTGTGTGTGTATTAATACACAAACACACACACATATGTATGTGGTTTGAAAACATGAAACCCTTGCATCCATAGGTTTTAGAAACTACGTGTTGAAGAAACCCTCTTATATGTACTTACAACGATATGTGTTGATGTATATGTGTTTATTTTCATGTATATACACATATTTAATATATATATATATACTTGAGATATCAGGATATATATGGGTCAATATGCATGTATACACACACACATATATAAAATTCTTCATACAACGATCGTAACAAAATCAGACCCTCATAACTATAAGGTTATAGAATCAAGAAAACTTATCATATATGTGATTTGACTTTGAAAGATATGATCTTATATATATATATATATTTACAAAGTAAAAAATATAACCCTTGTGTGATTTGGACTGAAAGAGGGGAAATGGGTAAGAGAGGTCCTGTTAGAGGAAGGTTCCTATAGAATTGGGTGCACAAAGAGGGGTTTTAAATTTTTTGATGATGCTTTCATGGGAAGCCTAAAATTTGTTCTATTCATTCACACGATTTTGTTAAATTCATTGTTGTTTATCCTTAGAAAAGTATAATATAATTATATTATGATTCCTTATCTAGATAGGTGTTAGAAAATAAAAAATGGAATTCTAATTTGTACTTCACCGCACATAACACACAACATGATTTTTTTGTCTTTAAATTTGTCTTTAATCCTTTTTTATTATTATCATTATTTAAATATAGTCATATATTTGTTGAATCATTGTATAGAATTTTTTTAGTAATGTTTCACCCATGTTTGATTTATCTCACATACTTATCTTTCACATATTATATGTCATGATTATTGTTATATTATATATTATTAATTCAATAATCAATATTGTTATTATTTTTTTCTTTCAAGTCGTTTAATTTTGTTTCATTACCATATATTATTATATTTTTTTTATTAAACCTAATATCAATTTATTTTTTTAAATAACCATTTAATATTTTTTCAAAAATGAAAGATGAAAATCATTTTCTTCTTCTTATTTTTTTGACACATTGCACCCACTTTTTATTTAAATAAAAAATATCATTTAAAAAAATGTAATGTTTTTTATTAAAATAATTTTTTTTATCAAATAAAAAAAATTTCTAACATATTCAGATCATCATTTGAAAAAAAAACAATTGTGTAGATTATATATATATATATATATATTCATTTTTAATTCATTTTTTAATAATTTTTTGTGTGTTTCTTATTAACCCGTCACCCCTTTTTTACATTCCCTTTTGAAGTTTGTGTAGGTCACACACCATCTTAAACTCATCATTTTCATTTTATACCTCAATATTTATTAAATAAAATATTTAAATATTAAATAAAAACAATAATTATATAAAATTAAACAAGTCGTATATATAAAATAAAGAAATTATCATGAATAAATATATAATTATATATATATTTTTTCAATCGTGTTTTTTATACAAAATAATTATAAATATTTAAAAAAATGTGTGTATATATATCATTTTAGTGTTTTTAAATATATATGTATATATATATAATTCATTTTTTAATATAACTAATTAAAATTACATTTTTATTTAAAACATATATAAAATAGGCATTTTTTCATAATATAATAATTATAATAATTATAATTTATAACTTTTGTAAAACACAAATATAATATATCACATACATTTATAATATATATAATAGTAATAATTTTTTAAATGTCTTATTCTTAATGAATATTATAATAATAAATTCCATTTTAACAAATTAATTAGATAAATATAGTTATTTGAAAATATTTTATTATACAACGGAAAACTATATTTTTCTTTAGAATATTAATTTGAAAACTACAAATAATAGTTGTAATTTATTATAAGTATTGTAACTAAAACAATTTATTTAGAATATTTTATTAAAGAAAATTTTCCCAAAAATATTATTAGATGGTTTTTAGTTATAAATAAATTCATTTAAAAAAATATTTATATAATAAATTTAGGTTTGGAAATCGTGGGATGTTATATTATCACCCCTTAAAAGAATTGCATCCTCACAACTTGTTTGTACACACACAAAAATGATTTTTATAGAGATGAAACATATTTAAAATTATTAATTTCGATTTAATTTTCTAAAATTATCTAGACCGTTGCTCTGATGCCAATTATAATGCCCCAAACCCGCGCTTCCAGACTTAGAACATATAAATGTAGTGTATATTGTTTTTTCAAAAATAAAATAGACAGATACAACACATTTATTACATACAAGGACCTTTTACTAGTCTAGGTTTTAGAGAATTAGATAAAAAAATCACCTTATTAAAAAACTGTAAAATAGAAAATTAAATTAATAATATAATCTTTAGTGCGCTGCCTCAACTTAGAAACACACAAGACTGAAAAATCTATTAAACCTATACAGATGAATTTAAAACGTAGGGTGAACATGTAAAATTTCCTGTAAGGGGTTTTAAAATAGTAACAATTTTTTTAAATTCACCTTTGAAATATACATACATACTTAAAATTATATTTTCCTAACATTAGAAGACCAAATAAATTTATAAAACCATCAATTTCTTTAAATAATTATAATTTAAAAGATTTTTTGGAATTATCCTTCGAAAATAATAATTTTCTAGTGGGTAACTCTTGATACTTGAAAGAATATATTAAAAACCATATCATAAGTTTGCTAGTCATATCTCATATGAAACAAAGATACCTTAAGACCTATAGGTTCACTCTATGTAAAGTCTCATACCATACTAGTGCAAATTCTGAAAACATTTTCCCATGGACCCGCCCTTAATAATTATTTCCCAAATTCATTTCCAAAATACATATATAATATTATTTTCTTCAAAAAAAATCATTCTCATGTCATGAACATTTCCTCAAATTGTTTTTTAAAAAAATTAGGGAGAATCCCATGATTCAAAAAACACACTATTATTTGAAAACCACAATTAAATGAAACATGTATCTAGTTGCATGTTCTCACATAAAATAATAACTTGTTCCACATAAAATGATAAGATTAATCCCATGAAAACGTGTAATCATGGATAATAAATTAGTTTAAACTTACAACACAAGTTTTATGGATTTAAAATATCATATATGACTTCTAAATAAAGGATAAATAACAACTGAACATAAGGTGTTCATGTTTATATACATATATATATATATGTGTGTGTGTGTGTGTGTGTGTGTGTGTGTATGTGTGTTTATATTTGTATATATATATATATACATACACATATATGTATGTTGGTTGAAAACATGAAACCCGTGCATCCGTAGGTTTTAGAAACTAATATTTGGAAACAGAAACCCTCTTATATGTAATTACATCAATATACATTGATGTATATGTGTATATTCACATGTATATACACAAATTTAATATATATATATATATATAGATGACATATCAAGCTATATATGTGTATATACTCATGTAAATACACACACATATATAAAATTCTTCGTACATGGATCCTAACAAAACCACACCCTTATAATTATAAGGTTTTTGAATCAAGGAAACTTATTATACATGGGATTTGATAAATAAAGATCTGATCTTATATATATATACATATATTTCTTTTAAAAATTAAAAAAATAACCCTTTCATGATTTAGACCGAAGGAGGGGCGGTGGGAAAGATAAGGCTTCATAGAGTGAGGATTCTGTAGAACTAGTTGTGCAATGAGGGGTTTTTATAAAATTTGATGAGGCTTGTGAAGGAAACCAGAAATTTGTTTTATTCATTCACATGATTTTGTTTAATTCCTTTTGGTTTTTCATTAGAAAAGTATCATGTAATTATATTATTATTCTTATTCTATTTGGGTGCTAGAAAATAAAAGATGGAATTCTAATTTGTACTTCACCATACATACAAACACAACGTGATTCTATTTTTTTCATTAAATTTTCCTTTATTCATTTGTTTTTATATTCTAATTTTTTAAAAACTATCATAAAATTTTTAGTCATTGTATAGAATTTTTTAGCGACGTTTCACCCATATTTGATTTATATCTCATGCTTATCTTTCAACTGTTATATGTCATGATAATTTTTATATTATATATTTTTAATTGATCAATTAATCTACTTCTTATTTTTTTCCTTCATGTCATCTAAGTTTGTGTCATTATCACATATTATCATATTATTATATCTAATTCATCATCACCTCTCTTTTTTTATTTAAAACCCTTTTATAATTTTTCAACAATTTAAAATAATTTTTTTATTATTCTTTTTTTTGATATGTTACACCCTCTTTTTATTGAAACAAAAATATCATTTTTTAAAAGAATAGAAATGTAACATTTATTCATAAAATAAATTAATTTCTTTATCAAATCAAAAACCATTTTTAATATATTCAAATATTAATTAATAAAACAAATAATGTAGATTATATATATATATATATGATTTTTTAATTTTATTTTGTTATCATTTTTTGTGCGTTTCTTATTAACACATTATCCCTTTTTTAATTTTCCCTTTTTGACTTTTGTGTTTGTCATGCACCAACTCAAAATCATCATTTTATAAACAAAATTAAGAATCTTTTTTGGGTTCCACAACATGTGGAGTTTAGATATTCCATGTATATGGGATTTACATGAAATTTTCAGGAAAGGTATATGCTGAGGTTGTTTTTGTTATAGTACATGTCTTGTACTAATGCATACACAAATATTAATGTTTTTACTACGGGGTTTTTGTAGATTTATCACACTTGTTCCTGAAATAGTCTCAAGAGGAGTCAATTTTGAGTATTTTTACATTTATATCAATTTGGTGAAATCCTTGGTTTGTTGTAAGGATTTATTTGGGGTGGTTTAGTGTGAGAGCGTATGATGATGATGTTATCCCTTTTTTCTACACATAGGTATCCAGATATAGATGTGATGTGATACGAAGGTAGGGGTCGAAAAAATAGAGTATGTAGAATAAATACTTCAAGTTCACTAGGTTTTGATAGAATAAGATTGTCCCTAGTTATAAGACATGGTGTTGATTTGAAGATGAAGATAAGTTGGGTGTCTTAAAAACCCAAGAGTGACCTGGAATAGTAATTATCTTGGGGCCAAATCCCTGTTATGATGTATCCACTAGGGTTTTTAGACCTAATATAGGTCACAAATCGGTTTCTGTATATGGACTAGCATAGTGGGACCGATTAATTGAGATATTCCATGAGCTATATCATTAGAATGATGATTATGGTGTATCCCCTTGACACCAGGAGGTTCTTTTATGTGTTTAAGCTTATAAGAAGTTTGTTTTCCCCAAGAGATGGGAATTTTCCAAAGAGACTAGTTACAAACAAGGATTCCAAAATAGGATTTCTTTCATTATCTTCAAACCATGAGGATTTTATTTGGGATATATATTCTTACATACTAATCACCAGGATTAAAAGAGAAATATATCTATTTAAATGGTATCCCTAGGGACCCCTGATGGGTTCCCCCATTAAAATAATGACATTGAGAAGGTGTGTGTGCGGGAAGACGTGGTTTTTTGTGTCACCCTAAAAACCGAATGGACATGGAATTCTAATTTTTCTAAGATGATGTTAAATGGAATATGAGTTAAAATAGATCGTTTTTTGTTTTAATTCACTTCAGGTTATGATATGGGATTTCCAAGGACATATGAAAATTATACATTGGTCATTACATGTCTGTGAATTCCCTAGATTCTTAGGCATCACCTATTGGGACAGATAGGACTCTAGGATACCTGTTATATTTTAGATCTTACATCATTTATTATTTTGGGTTAGATTCCTAGATTTAAAAGTATATGAAAAAATAGTTAATATTGGAGTGGATAGAAATATGTTATACCTATGATCCAATATCAATGTATATTATTGTATAGATAAAATATTATTGGGGATGGTAGGGTTATTTTGAAATCAATGATATTTTTGAGAATGATCAGGTGGTGAGATTCAAATTGAGATACCAATAGTTCATTACAAATTCCCATGGTTTATAACATTTCAATAGTGGTATGATGTGAATGTTGGGATAATATCCCCATTAATTCATGTTGTCCATCCCTAGGGAGACTGTTGGATACCATAAATAGAGGCCTAAGATTCCTCTAAGATCAGGTGTCTGCACCAGTGATGGTTTATTTATGTATTTTTTGGACGTTATATTCCAAAAATATTAACAATGTTTTATTGGGTACTTATATCATTTTAATTCTTACACTTCCCAAAGAAAATTTATGATTGGATGTATATGATTTTTAGGGCCTACCCCTCTTTGGAATCAGATGTCTATCTATCACTGAGAAAGATTTGGTAATACATTAGGGTTCATATAAAGGGATCAATGATTAGGTATTATATGTGATTCCATAATGTTCACTACATGTAAATGGATATGTATGCATGGTATCCTTGATGTGTGGATAAATGTCCCATAATGTGATGACCTTGTTAATATATATTTCAAACTTAGGAAAATTATGTAATCTTGAATGAGTATTTGGACCTGATGATTGATGGTTTTTATTGATATTGGCCTAGGTAAAACATATTCAAAAGTAGAGTGGTTATGATGATAAGGTTGGAACTATATCTATGATGTTTTAAGAGACACCGAGATAGTGGATAAAGTTGGTTTTCTTGATTGTAGTCTTAATAATGAGGCCTGACAGAAGTGAGGATTTATGATAATACATAGTCCCCATGTTTTGAGGTTTATTTTTGTTATTTATTTCATTATTTATTTCAGATATATGTCAACTAAGTTGGTCATATTTTATTCCCATGTGATTGAAATAAGATTATAGGTCCTCTATTGGAGTTGGTCTATTATGAATTTTATTCTCACCCCTAGACAAGAACCAGGATGCTCATGTAGACCTTATTTATTATTTCTAGTCGATTGTGCTTTTTTATAGTGGATAGGGAAGAGTCCTAGTGATTCATGGTTAAGAGGAGTCTTTCATGTGTCATCCAAGGTCAATGTTGTATTGTTATATTTTTTTGAAGACTAGGTATATGGTAAACATTAGAGTTAATTTAGATCCTAGTATTTTATTTTATTGATTTATCATGTGTTTGTTATTGGAATAGTGGGAGATAATTTGTTGTCTGTTAGTATGACCATTAAATTTTAAATGAATCACTTCATTTTTTGTACCATGTTTTGTTATTTACTTTCTTGTGTAATCTAATTGTTATGGATTATGTAAAATGTTTTATTATTTTAATTTTTTTTAATTAAAACATATTTGATATTTAATCCTCAACATACCAATTTAACCCCATTATACTAGTCACAACCATTTAAATATGAGGATTTAGTCCTGAGAAATTTGGGGAAATGGTTAAGGCACCAGATGAGTGGCCTGCAGACTAAGTCACAATTTCAATTTCATCAGGAGAGTGGAATTATGTTATAAATGCATTATCTAATTAAAACTATTACAAATAATGAAAATATGTATATTCGTTCATATTTAAAATATGTTTTAGTTGAGACCTTTAATGTTGATGTTGTCTTGTTGAATCTAATTCCTCATTGATATATGATATTTTCATATTTTGTAACAATGAATAATCAATTTAAAGTAGTTATATTGAAGAATTGTGTTTCATTTATTACAAATTTAATTAGTTACACTATATTAAGTCGATTATTACTTGAATTTATGGTGATTATATTTAATTTATTTATGGATGATCCTGATATTTTTAAATCTTCAAATGATTGAAATGAGTTGAATCAATGTTGAATTAGTTAAATTTGTGTTGTGTAATGTTGAATATTTTTTATTTCAAGGATTTCAGGAAATTGGTTATTGATCTAGAGATCATTATTCAATAATATTATATGATAGTAATAAATATTTTTTAGTTATTTAATGATATAATTAAGTAGTAATTGATGATTTATTTAATTACTATTTAAGTTAAAATTAGAATCAAAATAATGTTAAAATATTTTGATTTAATTATATATAAAATGGAATATTGATACAAATATCTAGAGATATTTTTCTGAGATATAAATTGTTACATTATAGATTTAAATATTTCACCATCTATATAGATAATGTTTTTCTATTGATCTATGAAAATAAATACATAGAATATATTTTTTAATAATTTATGTAAGGGTATGACCTTAAACATAACATATTCTTGTGGTTTTAAACTATAACAAAAATTCATTTTCCAATAACCATTCAGGTTTATTGTTTTAGAGAATTAGATCAAAAATCATAAATTACAATTCCATCTATTGCAATGTGGGAAATCCGAATTAGTAATAATTTTCCCATAATATAAGACCTTTAATGATTTATTTTCTTTTTATCACAAATCTTCACCAAATTCAAAATGACTTCTTCTTTTGATTTTCCCAATCATAAACCTTTATAAAAACATTTGAAAAATAATAGATTTTAATAAAAATACTAGAATGGGATAAAAAAATGAATATTCCTGTCCAAAAAAATGAAATCCCATGAAAACCAATTTCATAAAAACATTCATTTTTACATAAAAACATTCTCATATTTCGTTAAAAAATATCATTTATTTTTCCATTTGAAAACATACATTTTTATTAAAAAACATTAGAAAGGATAGAAATATGATATAGGTTCATTGGGGCATCATCTTCATCGAACCATTTAATATTGGAATAACCTTATGGCCAACTAACAATATAATTTTATGGGAAAAATAGTTAGTACCCAGTTAATTGGAGAGATATAATTTGGATCACCCATTATATCATGATCTATAATAGGGATTGACCTATCATATATTGATATATAATGGAGATCAATTAGGCACATCATGGGCTATAATGGGGATCAAAACATCGTATAACATGTATCAGGAACACCCATTATCATAAAACATTTACATGGATGATATCATGAAATCAACATTTTATTATTTCACCTTTTTATCACAAAACCCTAGAAAAGGTCTTCTAAATCTATATGAAAAGAACTATCATATATCAAAAAAAATATTTAAAAAATTAAATTGAAAATACATAGAAAATGGAATATGGGAATTATTAGAATAGAAAATGATTAAATTTAAGGGAATAAAAACTATATATAGTGGTTATTGAGGTGTGAAAATTCACTTTCACAACATACATTAAAAAATAACCCTCTTTTTTTTCTTTTGTAATGAAAGTCAAACAGTCAATAAAAATATTCCATTTTCAATATCAATGAATGAAAATCAATGGAGATTCAAATTTAACTTTATAATTATATTATATAAATAATATATTTCTCCTAAAATAATTTTAAAACAATCGAAGTGGAAAATATTTATTTATAAAATAAATCACCAAACATTTAAAGTCTGGTATTATGTTAAAGTGTCTCTTAACTTGTGTATGACATGTCTCATGTGTTATTTATCATCCTTAATATCAAAAATATATTAATTATTTAAATTTTTAAGAATAATTTTCATGATTTTATTTATTTTTATCTTATTTATAATAATGTAACATTCAATTATAAAATCAACTAAGATCAAGTCAAGCATTTTGATGATATTTAGAAAATATGTGCCAAATGAATTTGATAGGCTTATTATTATCAATGATATAGTATTTGAATTATATCTACCATAATAATACTAAAATATTTATCATAATTTATATCAATTAAAATTTAAAAATAACTATAAATATAGTTTTGGGAAATTAACTATTCAAAAATCATTGGGATGGATTTTCGTATATATTAATCTATAAAGAATCAAATTTTCAATGTTCATTTTTGAATTATGGTACATATTTTTTTATCATTATTGAATGATATTTATATCATCAATAAAAAATAATTTCCCTAAAAACAGTAAAATATATAATCCATGTTGCATGGGGATGGAAAAAAGAATGGTATTGCTTCATGAAGGTGGTAGTCCACATGTATGCACCGACAGAGTTATTATTTTTCAGTGAATGTAAAGGTAACATGTAAATGATATATAATATTTTAAAAATGATATATATTCCCTTAATATAATATATAAACATTAATTAAATCAATATTACTAGTTCTATGAGGTAATAATGGAAAATGAATTATATCAGTTTGTAAAGAGGTAGTCTTCTATAAACACGAACGATTGTATCATTTCCCATTTGGTGGAACAAAAGATGAATTTAAGTTAATAAATTAACTTAATAAAATAAAATTATTCATTAAATAGTTTTATCATTATATTTTAATGTTTAATTAATATTTTAAGTAGGAGGAAGAATAAATAATGAAAAAAAATGTTCTGTTAAGAATGATAATTCTTCCTTGGACCACCTCTTTATGATTTTACCTAAATCCTTAATATATTATATTTTGATTAAAAAAGAAGTCTAGAACATGGTGAGGTTTTTTTACAATTCTTATTTTCAAAATAATTTATTATCCTAAAGGCTTTCAATGTTTTATGGGGATAATAGAGAATCTCTCTATTTATGAGTGGGGGAGAGGGCAATCTTGGAATTTTTGAACAAAAAACACCATACCCACATTTTAGAACTGAGAAAAGGGTAAAGAATGTAGAATTATTTAATATTATATGAAATAAATTCTATAAATGTACGAAAAATATATTTTGTGATAGTTTTTATGTCATTATAACTCTTATGTTTTTATTTTAACCCCCGATAAACTCATTTTTATCATTAACCGTGGTAAAAGATTGTTACTATTTTCAATATTCATGTTAACCAAAAATAACATTTACCTTATTATATAATATGTATCATGATAATTTAAAATATTAGATCCATTTTACAAAATTCAATTCATTGAATTAGTAGAAGTAAATTTTAAATTAAACCCATTGATGCATTAAAAATACTGTTTTTCAAGAAATTTGTTTTTCAAGAATATATTGATTTTATATTAAGTCAATGAATACTAATTATAAGTCTATGAATTTATATTAATATATAAATATATATAATTTTTAAATTTCACATAAATAAATACCTATTATGGCTGTTTTAATTAATTATTATGGAGAATCATTATGCACTTCTAAACTGTATTGTGAAAAATATGATTTTCTCTCAAAAATAAAATTATAATAAAATTCAGTATAAATATGATTAAAATGTAACTAATTAGATTAAATTTAAATAAATCCTAATTTTGATAAGTTAAATTAAATTCAAATACTGATGGTAATTTTATATCATATTCTTTAATGAAAATAAATTACCATTTTTGAAAAGCTAGAATTTTTCACTATTAACTAAAAATAATGTTATTTTGAAAAATAACAAAATATGACACTATAATAAATTTCATATTCTTTTTTTAAAAATTAATATCATTTTATTGAATAAATTTTTTATATGTACTATAATTTTGATTATATATATTTTTCAGAAATAAAATAATTTAAAAGAAAACTATGATAAAAACATATTTTTTAGGAATAAAATGACATTACAAGAATGTTATTGATTATTTACTGAGAATTTATCATTTAGTTTATATTTATGAGAAAATTTATATGTTTATTTCATAAAATAGTCTATAAAATTCATACTTTCCAATTTTATAGCTTTGTTATAATGATAATTTTTATATAACAACATTTCATGAATTATTTATATTCAGTGTAAAATATCTTGTAAGATATCAAACATAGATTTCTTTTCCAAAATCCTGGTTTTTACTTCCTCAAATTTTATATATTTAATTCTAATAATTTAAAATTTATCTCTTTAATAAATGTTTTTACAATTTGTCATACCTTTTGTAAGGTCCACTAGGTTAGATATCCTGAGAGGGGGGTGAATCAGGGTATGACAGATTAAAATAACAGCCCCTGTAGATCTTGTTTCGATGTTAAGAAAAACTATTTTCTCTCTCTTTCCCGTAGAAAATTATAGACAGAAATTTAATCATGCATGAGACACAGTGATTTTTACTTGGTTCACCCTCACTGGGCTGCGACCAAGGATCATACACCGACAATGTGCCAATGTACCAAATCCACTATAACCACACTATTTTTTACAAGTTCGAAGCAGACTCACTATCCCTCTTGGTTTACAACCTCTCACAATATGAAAGCTCACTGCTCTCTCAACTGAAGTGTGCTCACTGGTTCTTCGGAAGATCCCCTCACAGTTTATAGACATGTGGTATGTTCACTATCACAAATAAAATCTGCAACTTTAACTGTTTATAGATGCTCTATTGACGTTCAACTTTCACCCGCAGATGAATCTCACTTTGCACCGAGTGTAGAGGGCAACCCCAATTTTTACGCGCAACCCTTACGACACCTTGCGTGTAATTCCCTTGCTTTACGCGAAATAAAATTTTTGCGCAACACCTATTTTACGAGCCATCACCAAATTTTATGTGCAGCCTCCACTCTACCTTGCGCGTAATTTTCTACTTTTGCATGAAATCCACATGTCGCGCAACACCCATTTTATACACAAAGAATTATTTTATGCGCAATAATTTTTTTTCATGAAAACTTTTTGTTTTCATGCAACTCACTTGGGGACTCCATTTTCGCACACAAGAGCTCAAATACTCTCTATGGCCTGAGCTCCACCGAATGGAGGGGGGTCACTTCATATTTATAGGCAAAATCAACCCCACACGAAAAACCCTCCTTGAGCGCATAATTCTCTTTGAGCATGAAAAAAAAATATTATGCGCAACACTATTTTTCATGCACTGCTCCAATATTTCGTGCACCTCATGCCTTTTCCAATTTTCGAGCTTCGAACCTCGAAACACCTCTTGCGTGAAAACCATCATTCCACTATTTCACACATCATTTTTTTGCGCACCAAGAAAATATTTCATGCAACCCGCTGATTTTTCGCACACCACAATATTTTTCACGCATCCCGCTAATTTTTTTTGCGCCGCACAGTATTTTTCCTGCGCCGCTCTAATTTTTCACGCTCCTCCCTTTTACAAAAATGCAACTCTCCATTTTCCAATTTTCATGCCAAAAAATTTGGCAAACACTAGAAAATGGCATCACCTTATATCTACTCTTTTCGTACTGCCTCCAGATCGCCCATTCTTTTGTTGAGGTTCTTCAATCAATCATAGATTGTTGAAAAAATCCCTTGAACCCGACAAATCACCATGTAAACCCCCGTTTTCAACACACTCATACATCATGGTCTTCTTTTTCAATAAATACAACATAGAGGCCCATTTTGTCAACAAACACAATCACCTAAAATATTCTTCAATGATTCTTTGAGAGATTTTTTCCAACACCTTTCCTGAAATCCCACATCATAAAAATGCTTAATGAAACTATCTATTGATATTATGATGGTCACCATGAATAATAAATAACTAGGTCTCAAAGAAAGAAAACATTATTAGGAATTAAAAATATTTCAATATATAAAATCGTAATTCCAAAATACGAATTCTAAGTGACAAAGATCCTTTATCATAAGAAAGTGAAATCCCATAAAAAAGTCAACAACAAAAAAACCATATACCTAAGTTGTGTGAATATGACCATCGATTTCATAAAAAATGACAGTAGTATCACAATTTTATTATTTCAACATCCCTTTCTAGAGTAAATTAATTCGATTATTATGTATTTTATGAACAAAATGAAATATACAAACATGATAAGTATAATTTCAGCCCATAATCAATTTCCACCACATTATCCAATTTTTCTCTAAATTATGAATCTTGAAAATGATTTTTTCATACCTGACACACAAATATCAACTTATAATGTGTCACATAATATGAAAATGGTTAAATATATATTCCTCATGGCTTTAAGAAGTATCAATAAAAAACTATTATCACAAGATATGATATTTTCCAAAAATAACAACTTTTATATCATTTATCTCTCAAATTTAATAGCAATACCCAAAGTTAAAACTAAATCATTCCATAAATAAATACTCATAGTATAAGGCCCCGGCCTTAATCCTTACTTAATCTTGAGTTATTACAAGATTACACATTGAGGATCTTTTCGGGTTTAGAGTTTTAGAGAATTAGATCATAAAACTTGCATTACATTCCACATATGAACAAAGTTGTTACATAAAGATAGTATTCTTCATTCCCATCAATGGAAACATATTTAAAATAAACATGGATTCTTTTTTGACACTTCCTTAACATTATCATCATATCATGTACCTTTCCCTTGACCTGTGAAAAACATTTCAAAAAACATGGGTTGAGCATAAAAAGCTCAGTAAGGGATATAAAAATATGGAAAGGAAACATGGGTACATATATACATAAGGATGAGATCATACTTTACCCATAAAACATAAGCACTTTAACATACCTCATCAAATAATGAATAAATCATAGAAATCAAAATACATAAAGGTAACTTGAGGCATTCATAACATTCTTACGTAGGGAGTAACCCTCTTGGTTACGTTTGGAATACCCATCACAGTATATTCCCTAAAATATCTTCGGAGAAACCTTAACGTTTCACTCCTTCGTGTTACCCAATGCATTGGAGAGCTATATCGGGCTCACCCGCCCTTATTTTATCATGGAACCACCCGTTTTCATAATAATGCCCAAGAACCTCAACATAATAATATCACATAAAACATGCATAAAGGAAACATAACATTCCCACCTTTCAATCACAAGATATCAATACAACACCTTGATATAAAAACATTATGAAAACCATTTTCGATACCAAAATAAAAGAAAAGTAAAACATGGTATTTATTTTTCTTTTAAAAAAAGGTATGGCTTGTAGAGGAATCCGAAAATCAAATAACGGTCACGACGACGGAGAAGTCGTTGTCGCCGCATACGTACGACAAAAAAAATTCCCTTTTGTCATTTAGTAAATGCTTCGTATAAAAAAGATTCCTTTTGAATAAACGTAAAAGTCAAAGGGGTTTATACACCGTATAATTAAGGTTGTGTATAAAACAAAATATGCCTCAATGAAAAGAGATTGAGACGAAGTCCCATACCTCGGGTCCGACTTGACTCGATCGTTCTTTAATGTCCTGAATAATAAACTTGAGTTAATTTCTACTTCTTTAAGAACCTCTTTCAAGTTCATTATTCCTTTCATATCACTTATTGCCATCTCAAGAACACTATGTAATTATTTAGGTTAATAACGGTCGTTTTAACGATCATTGGTACTTGAGTCAAAAATAAACCCTTTATAATTACATGTTGTTCATGTATCCATTATATCCAGAATTATAATCATTATTTATATATCATATATATCCAGTATATACATGCATTTATAACATTACATAATCATTTAGGGGTACGAAATGAAATTCACCGTTCATGGAGATGGTAAGCCGTACGTACGCATGAACGCTACTTTCATTTATATTTCGTATTTTATAGAATGTAATCATAATGATATAAAGGTATATTATAATTCCAGTATAATATCATATATAATATCATAGTTCCATCCTTTATACGTCCCACATATGGTATTTAACGAATCAAATCACTTTGAGGGGGCGGTAGTCCGCACTTCCTTAAATGAAGATATCACGTTTACCCATAATGGAAACCATAAAGGTATGAACAAAAAGAAAAAAAACAGAAGCTTAAGGAAAACATAAACATATTATATATCATATATAAATATAGTAACATCTTAATGGCCACCTTTGAAGGTGTTAAAAGAATGTTGAACAATCATCATTTCGGGAGGCATAAATTCACCATCCACGGAAACAGTATGTTTGTTAACCATTAGATGTAGGTGTGTGTAAGTGTAGCTCGAATACATATTATAACAATATCACAGTATATTAGGGATACTGGAGTTGTTACAAAAGAAAAGAATAAAAAGAGTTTATGGGGTTGGAGAAGCAAAATAATACAAAAGGACTCAAAAGAAGACATTACCTTAAAATTGGGTAACTCCCTTTGGTTTGAGCTCAAAGGCTTCCTTGGGAAGACTTCTGCCCAAATTGAGGCTTCAAGGAGTAAGAGAGGGAAGTTCAGAGACAAAATGGGCAGGTTTTGGTCGAGCCAAAGGCTTTGGGAGTGTGGGCAAGAAGGTAGAGGTGGGGGCCTTTTATAAGAGGAGAGGAGGGGCACTCTTGGAAGGTAAAGAAAAGTCACATTATTTTAAAATGGTATTCGGATTTAAGAGGTCCCAAATTGATTTAATTCTAGGATAAGGTGATAAGGGTTAGAAATCCACTCATCCAATTGGTTTTGGCCATGTGTAGGTTTTAGAATTTACATTATCTTTCCATTTTATTTAGATCGTTAAATAATGAGGTCATCGTTGCATCATTATGATGTCATAAATAATATAATTTATTTAATGTCTAAAAATTATAAAAAAAAATACTATGATGTAGGTAATATTTTTATCTTTCAAATGAATATTTATAGTCAAAATTATGACTTGTATAACCCCATGTAAAAAATTGTTTTAGTAAAATAACTCATGTTTGTGTCATTTTTACTTTAACATTAAATAAAAAGTTATTTATGTCATTTCCCAACCAAAGTGGCTCCATGGGGTCCCCAAGTTGACCTATGGATTTTCATGGTCGACCATGACACATAAAATGAGGGTAGGACATGTGTCAAACTCATCTCATACTATTAAAACATTATTTTTTCCTTAAACTACACTAATTACCACTAATCGCGGTTAATAACTTAATAAGTTACTATTCACCAAAAAATTATTTTAATCCCATTGAACCACATTTTACTTCTTAATGATAACCATGTATGTCGGATTTTTGAAATTCAAAACACAATGATGGAAAAATTCAATTTAAACGGAAAAATCAGTTTTTATAAGTACCACTTAGTGGTTTCACTATTCATCAAAAATTGAAGTTTTTCAGAAAATTACCAAAAATTCTCCCTAAGTTATATTTGATATTCTGAATTCAAAAATGATGTATATTTTAAAAAATTAAAATCATAGAAGTTATATTAATTAATTTAATAATTAATTCCCGCTGTCATGACAAATAGCGGGTTTTTTTGAAACAATATCTATGAAATGTTTGGCATTAGTTTATGACCAATTCCAAAGTGAAATTAATCCTAATGACCACCATTATATTAAATGGTAAAATTATATTCATATTACACTTTAAGACCAATTAAAAATATAATCTAACCATATAATTAAATTAAATGAAAAAGCAGTTTTGATGTAAAATGCAGTATTTTTCACTATTCATTAAAAAATGAACATTGTTAGAAAAATACCAAAAATTTATCCAATGTAAAATTCAATGTCCCAATCATAATGAATATGTTTATTTTGACAAATATATATTATAAAATTGTAAAAATATTTATTTAAAAAAGGGTTTTCCATCAAAATGCAGTAAAACAATCTTTTAAGCATATTAGTGTATTCCATGCTTAAGATTGGATTTATTTTCATTTTAAGCCTCTAAAACACTATATAATTCATTAATAGACATAGATAAAAATATCTATTATTCATTACTTACTTGGGATGTTACATCCTTCCCACCTTTAGAAAATTGCGTCCCCGCAATTTATTTACTTATCAAATAAATGGGGGTACTTATCCCTCATTGCATTTTCCGATTCCCATGTTACCTCTTCAATCATGTGGTTTTTTCCACAAAACATTTACCTGGTGAATCACTTTATTCTGTAACACTTTCTCCCTATGGTCAAGAATCTGTACTGGTTGTTTCTCATAAGATAGGTTCTCTTCCAGCTGAACTACCTCTGGACTCAAAACATGAGATGGATCTGGCATATACATTCTCAACATCAAAACGTGAAAAACATTGTGTACCTGAGATAAACTCGAAGGTAAAGCCACTCGGTATGCAACTGATCCAACACTCTCTAGAATTTCATATGGCCCAATAAACCTTGGACTCAGCTTTTCTTTCTTACCAAATCTCATCACACTTTTCCAAGGAGAAACCTTGAGAAAAACATGATCACCTACCTCGAAAGATAGATCCTTCCTTCGGTTATCCGCATAACTCTTCTGCCTGCTCTGAGCTGTTCTCATGTGCTTCTGAATCAGCTGAACTTTTTCTGCCATCTCTTCTACCAATTCTGGTCCCATCAACTTCCTTTCACCCACTTCATCCCAGAAAGCTGGAGTCCGACACCGCTTCCTATATAATGCCTGAAATGGTTCCATCTGTATACTGGAATGAAAACTGTTATTATATGAAAATTCAACCAAAGAAAGATGTTGGTCCCAACTTCCCTGATAATCCATAGAACAAGCTCGTAGCATATCCTCCAATGTCTGAATTTTTCGTTCTGACTGCCCATCTGATTGAGGATGAAATGCTGTACTAAAATTTAATTCAGTACCCAACGACTTCTGATGGCCTTTTCAAAAGATATAAGTGAACCTAGGATCATGATCAGATACAATGGAGAGGTGAACTCCATGTAACCTGACTGTCTCTTTAAGATACAAACGGGAAAGTTGATCTAGGGAAAAAGTATCTCGTATAGCAAGGAAATGTGCAGATTTAGTCAAGCAATCAACAATAACCCAGATTGCATTATTACCTCGAGATGTCTTCGGTAATCCCACAACAAAGTCCATGTATATATTCTCCCATTTCCACTCTGGAACTGGTAAAGGCTGAAGCATCCCTTTCGGTAACTGACGTTCCGCTTTAACCTGCTGACAAGTCAAACACTTCACAGTAAAATCAGCAATATCTCTTTTCATTCCATCCCACCAGTAATACTCCCGCAGATCTCTGTACATCTTAGTACTGTCAGGATGAACTGAAAACGGAGAACTATGAGCTTCACATAACAACTCTCTCTTCAACTGTGAATCACAAGGGACACACAATCTCTTCCCAAATCTCAAAACACAATCATTATCAATGTTGAATTCAGGCAACATACCTTTCTGAACCAGCTCTACCTTTTTCTGCAACTCACTATCTTGCTTCTGTGTTTGCTTGATTCTATCTGATAGAGATGATCTCACTGATACATGAAACAAAACAGAAGAAATTCCTGCACCAACAACTTCTATGACAAAGTTCAGCAAATCCTTAACCAAAGGATCACGTTCCAAACACAACATTGCTAATGAAGCATTACTTTTTCAACTCAAAGCATCAGCCACTTTATTTGCTTTTCCCGGATGGTAATGAATTGTACAATCATAATCCTTGATTAATTCTATCCATCTCCTTTTTCTCATGTTCAATTCTTTTTGGGTGAATATATACATTAAACTTTTGTGATCAGTATATATTTCAAACTTTACTCCATACAAATGATGCCTCCAAAATTTTAAAGAAAAAACAACAACAGCTAATTCCAAATCATGTGTAGGGTAATTTACCTCATGAGTTTCCAACTGTCATGAAGCATAAGCATTTACCTGATCATTCTGCATTAGGAAGCAACCAAGTCCTTTCAATGAAGCATCACTGTATATAACAAACTCACCATTCCTGGAAGGTAGTGCCAAAACTAGAGCATTCACCAATCTTCTTTTCAATTCCTGAAAACAATCATCACATTCTTTTTCCAGATTAACTTAACACCCTTCCGAGCTAGCTTAGTCATTGGACTAGATAACCGTGAAAAATTTCTAACAAACCTTCTGTAATAGCCTGACAAACCAAGGAAGCTACGAATCTCCATTACATTTGTGGGTCTTGTCCAGTCTTCCACAACATTTGTTTTTGCAGGATCAACAGTTATCCCATCTTTAGAAACAATGTGACCAAGGAAGGAAATTTGTTGCAACCAAAACTTACACTTGCTGAATTTACCATACAATTTATTTTCCTTTAAGGTTTTCAAGATAACCCTTAAATGTATTTCATACTCCTCTTTACTTTTAGAAAACACCAAAATACCATCAATGAAAACAACCAATAACTTATCACCCGAGTCAACTGAGCTATCACTACAGCAAAATCTTTAATTCTGATTCTGACCATCTCAAGTTGCTGATTTAAAAGGTCATTTCCCTCTATATGCCTTCCCAGAAAATCTATTCTGTTTCCTCTACAAAAACCCATTCTTAACAAACATGTCTTAGATGAAGAAACATGGTAATCTTCAAATGATATATCACTTCAATTTGACCAAAAAAAAATATTTTTGGATAATCATTTAATAGAATTCTAACTCATAATGTTATCTAAACCGACCTCTGATACCAACTATAAGGCCCCAGCCTTAAACCTTACTTAATCTTGAGTTATTACAAGATTACACATTGAGGATATTTTCGGGTATAGAGTTTTAGAGAATTAGATCATAAAACTTGCATTACATTCCACATATAAACAAAGTGGTTACATAAAGATAGTATTCTTCATTCCCATCAACGGAAACATATTTAAAATAAACATGGATTATTTCTTGACACTTCTTTGACATTATCATCATATCATGTACCTTTCCATTGACCTGTGAAAAACATTTCAAAAAACATGGGATGAGCATAAAAATCTCAGTAAGGGATATAAAAATATGGAAAGGAAACATGGGTACATATATAAATAAGGATGAGATCATACTTTACCCATAAAACATAAGCACTTTAACATCCCTCATCAAATCATGAATAAATCATAGAAATCATAAGACATAAAGGTAACTTGAGGCATTCATAACATTCTTACGTAGGGAGTAACCCTCTTGGTTACGTTTGAAATACCTATCACATTATATTCCTTAAAATCTCTTCGGAGAAACCTTAACATTTCACTCCTTCGCGTTACCCAATGCATTGGAGAGCTATATCGGGCTCACCCACCCTTAGTTTATCACAGAACCACCCGTTTTCATAATAATTCCCAAGAACCTCAACATAATCATATCACATAAAACATGCATAAAGGAAACATAACATTCCCACCTTTCAATCACAAGATATCAATACAACACCTTGATATAAAAACATTATGAAAACCATTTTCGATACCAAAATAAAAGAAAAGTAAAACATGGTATTTATTTTTCTTTTAAAAAGAAGGTATGGCTTGTAGAGGAAGCCAAAACTCAAATAACGGTCACGACGGTAGAGAAGTCTTTGTCACCGCATACGTACGAAAAAAACATCCCCTTTTTTTGTTTAGTAAACGCTTCTGATAAAAAATATTTCTTTTGAATAAATGTAAAATTCAAATGGGTTTATACACCGTATAAAAGAAGGTTGTGTATAAAACAAAATATGCCTCAATGAAAGGAGATTGAGACGAAGTCCCATACCTCGGGTCCGACTTGACTCGATCGTTCTTTAATGTCCTGAATAATAAACTTGAGTTAATTTCTACTTCTTTAAGAACCTTTTCAAGTTCATTATTCCTTTTATATCACTTATTTCCATGTCATGAACACGATGTAATTATTTAAGTTAATAACGGTCGTTTTAACGATCATTGGTACTTGAGTCAAAAATAAACCCTTTATAATTACATGTTGTTCATGTATCCATTATATCCAGAATTATAATCATTATTTATATATCATATATATCCAGTATATACATGAATTTATAATATTACGTAATCATTTAGAGGTAAGAAATGAAATGCACCGTTCATGGAGATGGTAAGTCGTACGTACGCATGAACGCTACTTTCATTTATATTTCATATTTTATAGAATGGAATCATAATGATATAAAGGTATATTATAATTACAGTATAATATCATATATAATATCATAGTTCCATCCTTTATACATCCCACATATGGTATTTAACGAATCAAATCACTTTGAGGGGGTGGTAGTCCGCACTTCCTTAAATGAAGATATCGCGTTTACCCATAATGGAAACCATAAAGGTATGACCAAAAAGAAAAAAACAGAAGCTTAAGGAAAACATAAACATATTATATATCATATATAAATATAGTTACATCTTAATGGCCACATTTGAAGGTGTTAAAATAATGTTGAACAATCATCGTTTCGGGAGGCATAAATTCACCATCCACAGAAACAGTATGTTCGTTAACCATTAGATGTAGGTGTGTGTAAGTGTAGCTCGAATACATATTATAACAGCATCCTAGTATATTGAGGATACTGAAGTTTTTACAAAAGAAAAGAATAAAAAGAGTTTAGGGGGTTGGAGAAGCAAAATAAAACAAAAGGACTCAAAAGAAGACATTACCTTAAAATCGGGTA
This sequence comes from Viscum album, assembly GCA_963277665.1. NCBI lineage: Eukaryota > Viridiplantae > Streptophyta > Magnoliopsida > Santalales > Viscaceae > Viscum > Viscum album. Next base: position 873,765,900 of record OY728153.1, on the reverse strand, counting down.
ACTCCCTTTGGTTTGAGCTCAAAGGCTTCCTTGGGAAGACTTATGCAAAAAGTGAGGCTTCAAGGAGTAATAGAGGGAAGTGGAGAGACAAAATGGGCAGGGTTCGGTCGAGCCAAAGGCTTTGGGAGTGTGGGTAAGGAGGTAGAGGTGGGGGCCTTTTATAAGAGGAGAGGAGGGGCACTCTTGGAAGGAAACGAAAAGTCACATTATTTTAAAATGGTATTCAGATTTAAGAGGTCCCACATTGATGTAATTCGATGATAAGGTGATAAGGGTTCTAAATCCACTCATACAATTGGTTTTGGCCATGTGTAGGTTTTAGATTTTACATTATCTTTCCATTTTATTTAAATCGTTAAATAATGAGGTCATCACTGCATCATCATGATGTCATAAATAATTTAATTTATTTAATGTCTAAAAAATATAAAAAAATACTATGATGTAGTAAATCGTTTTATATTTCTAATGAATATTTATAGTCAAAAATATGACTTGTATAACCCCATGTAAAATATTTTTTAGTAAAATAACTCATGTTTGTGTCATTTTTACTTTAACATTAAATAAAAAGTTATTTATGTCATTTTCCAACCAAAGTGGCTCCATGGGGTCCCCAAGTTGAACCATGGCTTGTCTTGGTCGGCCATGACACATCTAATGAGGGTAGGACATGTGTCAAGCTCATCTCATACTATTAAAACATTATTTTTACCATAAACTACACTAATTACCATTAATCGCGATTAATAACTTAATAAGTTACTATTCACCAAAAAATTATTTTAATCCTATTGAACCACATTTTACTTCTTAATTATAACCATGTATGTCGGATTTTTGAAATTCAAAACAAAATGATGGAAAATTTTCATTTAAACGGAAAAATCAGTTTTTATAAGTACCACTTAGTGGTTTCACTATTCATCAAAAATTGAAGTTTTTCAGAAAATTACCAAAAATTCACCCTAAGCTATATTTGATATTCTGAATTTAAAAATGATTTATATTTTACAAAATTCAAATCATATAAGTTTCATTAATTAATTTAATAATTAATTCCCGCTGTCATGACAAATAGCGGGTTTTTTTTAAACAATATTTATGAAAAGTTTGGCATTAGTTTATGACCAATTCCAAAGTGAAATTAATCCTAATGACCACCATTGGATTAAATGGTAAAATTATATTCAGATTACACTTTAAGACCAATTAAAAATATAATCTAACTATATAATTAAATTAAATGAAAAAGCGGTTTTGATGTAAAATGCAGTATTTTTCACTATTCATTAAAAAATGAACATTGTCAGAAAAATACCCAAAATTTATCCAATGTAAAATTAAATGTCCCAATAAAAATGAATATGTTTATTTTGACAAATATAGATTATAAAATTGTCAAAATATTGATTTAAAAAGGGTTTGCCATCAAAAGGCAGTAAACCAATCTTTTAAGAATATTAGTGTATTACATGCTTAAGATTGGATTTATTTTCATTTTAAGCCTCTAAAACACTATATAATTCATTAATAGACATAGATAAAAATATCTATTATTCATTACTTGGGATGTTACACATAGGGTTTATTAAAGGAATCCTGTATATGATTGAAACCCAAAGTCAAAAGGTTTTGATAACATTTTCTTCTTATAATGATTTAAAATTTATCTTTAAGAAACACCAATCACTTTTAAATTATCATGTAAAAAACAATATTTTTTAAAATTATATATTCCAGAAGATATACTACTAATTTCCATATAAAATATTAATTATAAAAAATAAATTACCAAATCATATATCCTTCCAAAATATACTTTAACTATTATTCCTAAAATAAAATACCATAATTTTTAGACTACCGAAATCATAAAAGGTTCCCAATATCATGATATTCTTTTCAAATAACCTTAATCCCATAATCATCAAATCAAATTTCTATCCCATGGATATCAATATGAAAATAAAACAGTACATAAATAAAGATAATCACTATATTTAAAACTATTTAATTTAAAAAATGATGTCATACTAACCCTGGAATAACATAGGATATTGTTATGCGTTTCACCATTGTCACCCTTCAGTTGTGGGTTCAAGCCACGTGGCCTTTCTAGATGCAACATATTGATCTTTTTATTAAAATTTACTAATATAATAATTATAACATTCAAAAAATATGATTAATATACTAAAATTTAATCTTACTTAGTAAATATCATATACACCATAATAATTATGAATACCCATAAACATATTTCCACAAAATAAATGAGACCATTTTTCCTAAAATAAAATTTTCACATGATAAAAATTAGTTTATATATACCTCAAAAATATATTAAATTGATTAAATTTCTCCAAAAGTAATCAATTAACATATAATATAAAAATATCACTTATTCAATTTATCATATTAACATCCATAAATATACAACTATATCATAACACTTGAATCCCAATATGTATACACATTAATTTATCATTTCTCTTCATAACCAATTAATAATAATTTTACAATATATTCCTTAGTACATACATACGACCTAAAAATATGAATCATTTCCTACAATTATATTATTTATATACATAATCCAAGATATATTAGATACATTGATTTTTTCATTTTCAGTTTCTTCATAATCAATTTTAATGGAATCAGTGAATTATAGACATTTATCTACACACTCATGATGATCTTTTTCTACACCATTCCCCTAGGAAATAAATTAGAATAATTCCCACAATCCCGATATTTAAAAAAATCAATTGATGCATTAGGAATAATTATATTCCTCTTTATAGAGTTAAGTAAATACATCCTTTTCTCAAGGAAAATATATATATTGAATCCATATTTTACTACATATGAACATCTCCTTATTCTCTTAAATATTTTTAAGGGTTCTTCTTTCCATATTCTGGACAAATAGGGAAATTAGTTTTTTTTAAATTTTGTTATTACCACTAGAACATCCAATAGTATTGATTTATCACTTGCTTTGTGTATAAGGAAACTCATGTAGGTTCTTGTTTCTAATAATAACTCATGATATATGGTAAAAAATAGACATAAGGGTGTTCACAATAGCTCCCATTGCATTCAATCAATCATTAATACAACCACCACATTCTCTTTAACATCTATTAATAATTTAGTTCCTATTTAATCCAACCATTTACTAAAACAAAAAAGGCTAGTGTGCACATATATAATAAACCCTAATAAAATATCTTATATAGAGGATAAATAATAAGATACCATTGACCATTACATCCCCTATTCAACTCATTATATTTTTCTATAAAAACTATAATTTTTCTTATAATACTAACCATTGTGATTATAGTGGATTTTTTTTACATAACCTGAAATAACATCATAAACTCTAAGTTTATATAAACCATTTCTCTAATACCTACTATAAGTACTTGGACATAAAAATTGAATTATATAGTGACTTTGGAAAATAATTAATTTTCTTTTATAAAATATCTTTTAGTATTAGAGTTTTAGTGAATTAAGTCATCACATTTACATTATAATACTGTATATTACAATATGTAAGTTTTTGATCAGTATCTATTTTATCATAATATAAGGCATTAAAAATAAAATCTATTTTTTTCAGGGAAAATCTATATGAATTTCAACAAGAATTTTTTACATTCCTTTACCCATTCGAAAAACATGTGAATAAAGTTTTTACAAATGTGGGATGAGCACAAAAAGCTTAGTAAGGGATATAAATAATAAGAAAAATTTTAGACTAGTGAAAAAATGAAAACCCATGAAAACCAATTTCCTAGAATAATACCTTTTTATATAGAAAGAGAGTCACATTTCTTTTGAAGTGATCATATATCTTATCTAAAAAACGATTTCCATGAAAACATAGTTACAAACATAGAAAATTTATGTCAGTTATTTTGGGAAATTATATTCGTAGAATCCGTTCATATTGGATTAACCATATAAATAACGTCCAATATAATTTTCCAATTAAAATTATCATTAACATATGCTTTGAAGAGCTATAACGGGGCTCACCCTTCATATCATATCCATAACGAGGATCGGCCCATCATATATTGACATATAATGGGAATCATCAAATTATATCATGGATTATGATGGGGCCCAAACAACAATATTAGTAGTATTGGGATCACCCACTATCATAAACAATATTAAAGGACCGTATCATGAAATAATATTCTGATCCCGAACCTTTTCATCATAAGACCTTAAAAAATGTATTTCAATCTTATATGAAAAAATAATTAGATATCAATATACTATATTATTTTAAAAGAAAATTCTCAATACCAAAATACCCAAAAAGGGGGAAAGTGATTTTCTTTGAATAAAATATAAACACATGTAAATGATTCCAGTCTTCAAACATCGGCTATATCGGCGGAATAAGCCTTTGTTTCCATATACATTAAAATTAAACATTTCATTGGAAGATTTGAAATTAAGTCAAACATTCTATAAAAAATTCATTTTTTAAAAACATTTAAATAATGTCACTAGAGGAAGAATATTTTATGTTATAATTATTTAATTTATATAGAAACGTATTCATTAAATATTTTTCAAAACATGGAGATAAAAAATAGTGATTTAGAAAATGAATCTTCATAAAATTTAAAATGAGGATTTATTTTAAATTTTCCCTTAAAACAAGTCATACTTATAATTTCATACACATTGTGTATTTTTTAATTCTTATTATATTAATAAATTAAATTTCTTTTATAGATTGAGTTACATGTGACACTGAGTTTCGACAAACTGTGATATAATATTAATATTATTATTTGAACACAAAAACTATTATGTACCCATTAAACATATAGATATAAATTTCAATAACTAGTTTAAAAATATTATTTATTATGGTTTTATGTAAATATAAAATATTTATAAAAAATTACTTACTTTTTTCTGAAGACATAGTATATTTATAAAATACTATTTCCTCAAAAATAGATGATTTTGGTTTCTTCTTGTGAAAAATAATAAAATTAGTTTTTGAAAATTTTAGAACATTTATTTTATGAAATATACATCATTTTATAAATCAACATGTCAAAATTTATTTTGGTTATTTTTTTTGTATTTTTCTTATATGATTATATTTTTTGATGAATAGTTATGAATACTATTTTTTTAAAAAATATCATTTGTTAGAAGAATTCATAAGGTTAATTTATATTTCAAAATTTGTTTAAAATTAAAATTAGATCAGTGATATATTAATTAATCCAAATTTGGAAATTGGAAGCATTTTCATTTGGAATATTGATATAATTACAATTTAATATTTTCAACATTATCTCTTAAAAAGACCACTTTTTTATATGGGATTAAAATTATATTAAAATATGACACTTCTATGATTGAAAATTTTAAAAAATGATTCCATATTTTTTGTTAGAATAATACATATGATATAATAATTTAAAATTATTTTCACCATAATTAATAGTAAAAGGGTAAAAAATATTTATCGTGGTTAATATAAAAAATTGTTCATATGGGTAAAACTAAAAAGGAAATAGTTAATAATAGTAATAATAATTTAAAAACAAATTTAATTTCCATATTTAGTAATTTTCCCTTATAGGTTCAATAATTTTCTATTCTGGTGCCTTGTGTTAAGAGAAAAATGTGGTACATATTTTCCTTTTCAAAACATTACAAATGTGACACTCACATCACATATAAAAGTCCACCCATTCTCTGATCCACTTTAAACATCCAAAATCATTTTTTATCAGCCAATACCTACCCAAATCACTCATTAATTAAATAATACATTAATATAGGAATTATTGTAATCATTATTCCTTCTTAATAATCCTTTTGGTGAAAACCAAAATATATTGTCCGAAGAAGTGGTAACACCCCTAATCGAGCGTGTTATTTTATTTATTCCTCCACCTCCTTCAGTTATCGTTAATCCCTAAAACTATAGAATCATAATTATATTTTATATAGTGATATTTTTTATATTAAATTCAAGTCCAAAAGCCTCTCCTATTATATCATATGGGATATGAAATTATCCTTTTTCTGTACGAATGACTACTACCACACGAATCGATGTTATTTTTTCCTATAAACACCAATCACGGTGGTATATAATGAGAAATTAAATTTATATATATAACTTTATGATATTATTATACTTAAATAGTTATTATATAAAATATACCTTCAGAATTTCTATTCTATGAGAATATGATAACACCGTTTGTGTGTACGATGGACTACTGCTTGACAAAGAGATATGATCCATTCAATCGATACATGGAATGCATAAATATGGTTTAAAAATATTATATATATGAAATTATTATTAGTATTAAATTTTAATATTTTATTTCCCTTTCTTTCTTTCAATCCATCCAGAAAATGGAAATAATGATCCTTCCTATGTATGACTTGCTGTATAAATGAATGGGGTATTTCAATTTATATCTCAAATTAATATGGATTACAATAAAAAATATATTACTACCATATATTATATTTATATAATTTTTATCATTCAAGGGTTGATGGAACCATTATCAATGTAAATATACTAGAAATACCAAATTGAAACATACAAAAATGAAATTATTGTAAGAAACATGACATTAACATGAACTTATTAATAAATGGGTGATAAAAAGGAATAATAAAATAATATATGGTATGAAACATATAATTATGGTAATTAAATAGATTTATAGTTATACTATATTTACTATAAATTATGATTTAATATATAAAATGATTTTTGAGACTTATGGTATGGGATTTACATCTCACTTTTTACTTCTATGAGATACATACCATATTCAAACCATATTTATTTTATGTGGTGTATATAATTCCTATGAATGTTATTTAGTATTTTTCTTCAAGAAATTATTTTTATTTAAATATCCATTTTATAATATATCATTCATGGGGCTTAAAATCCAATTGTTACAAATTGATAAGAGATTTTTCTCTCAATTTTCATTCTTTAATCCACATTTTATATTATGAACCTATAATCTATTATGAGGTGTATATATAGTTCCATTAACAAGTTATATAACGAATATTATATTTTTCATTATATTAAATGTTTCATTTTAAGTTAACATTTCGTACACATTAAAATGAATTTTCTTTGGCATACAGGGAGACACACATGAGGTCTCATGACCAACCATTTTTGACCATGTGAAGGAGTTCTAGATTGTGGGACATTATGATAGCATTCAGGGGTGTCAAACCAGGTTTCCAATGAGGCTTATTGTTATATACCAGGTGACGATGAAGTCCATATAAATGTTCCCCTTTTGTAATTATTGCCTCTAGGTACCCCTGTCACATAACCACATCAACCAATAGTATCTGGACATGGATTCAAAGGATTGGGAACCAATCAATCTATCCACTAAGAAAAATCCAGAAGATTTTTCTATACCATTACTTATCCTTAGGCCTATCATAAGACATTTACTTAGGTATCATAGTAATGTTTTATTACTTTATTTTCCAATGGTTATATAAACCTATACTATCATACCAACTATAAGTACCAATAAATTTCATACATAGATATTATATATTTTAGATTAATATTCCTTTCATTTTAAAAACACACACCTGGGGATCGAAAATTTATATTTCTTTTTGAAACATGGAAATATAAACAAACAATTCATATATTCAAAAAATCATTTCCCGCTATGTTATTCATAAATAGAACCCATCCTATAAATATAATAAAAAATATATATCTTTATAACCTATATAATGGATTAGTAAAAATGGTGATCTTAAATGCCTAGTGAGGGAAAAAAAGAATATACACAAGTATAATGTGGTATTATGTGCCTGAGGCCTCGAGAATAACATTGGAAAATCATACCGTGGATATTAAAGATTATAGTCTTAATTCATGTCATAAATATTGGTTTTTTATAAGAAATGAATGATAAGAAAATGAAATAACATGTTCCCTGAGAGAACAACCTTGACATAAGACTTGGAACGTGTGGTGTACACATAATATTTGAAAATAAATTCCATAGTAGTCAAGGGTCACATCCAACGATATCATTGTGGAATTAGTTCACTCTAAAAACCATCATATATGTACAAGTTCACTCGTAAGACCATCATAGTGGGAAAAGTGTGTTTCCAAACTAGGTTCACTCCCCATTCTAGTACTACCTATCTCATGATATGAAAATCATTACCCACTGAATGAGAGTGAGATATAGTTCCCAACCACGTGATAATTAAAATAAAACTTATGTGTGTGATGAGATCATAAAACAATCATTATATCATAACCCATGAAAGTAAATAGTTTTCATAAACATCTCATCATATCATATCCTATGGACATGATCTTGGTTTCATAATCATTTCATTATTGGGAAACCCATGAAAAGATGATTGTTTCATAATAATTTCATCATGGTATACACCATTAAAGATAAATTGGTTTTTTAAACATAATTCCATGATAATTATAAAACATATAGAGAAATAATAATAATGGTATCCTTGGATTATATCCCCAGTAAAGTGCAAGTACCATCAATGGATATAATCTTAGATGTGTTATTTTGGAAAAATAACTCGGATAAATTTCTTTAGGAAAATAAAATTTCATTTAAACAAAATTTAGGACTAAATGTTCATAAAATATTTTTGAAATAATTTTATTTAAAATACCCAAGAATTTTATAAATAAATTTTTAAAAATAATTGAAAACATTTCTCAAGGAAAATATACTGTCTGATTTGAATGTTTTTTTTAAAATAAAAAACAATTAAAATCATTTTCATTGAAAACAATTGTTAAAATATTATGTAAGAAGATTCAATGAAAATATTTTTCATGATGGTGGTTAATTATATTCATCTCATACACATTAAAATGAATATTCCTTCAACATTTTCTATAACCAAATGGGCATTGTTTGGAAGATTAAATGAAGAATTATTTTATATTCGGTAGACAACAGGTTTTTCCATCACAATAATGATTCATAAAAATGATTAATAATTTTTGAACATTACACTAATGCTTAATTAAATAAAATTTAAACCATTTATTTTTTTTATTTATTTTTTAAATAATTCTTCATTTAATTTTACAAACAATTCCCATTTAGGTTTTATAGAATGTGTGGAAGTAATATTCATTTTAATGTGTATAAGATGAATATAATCATCCACCATCATGAAAAATATTTTCAATGAAACTTCTTATAGAATATTTCAAATCATTTTTTTCAATGAAAATGATTTTGAGTTTTTTTTAAAAATGTTTCTCAAGTCAGATAGTATATTTTACATGAGAAATGTTTTCAATTATTTTTAAATATTAATTTATAACATTCATAGTTATTTTAAATAAAATTATTTCAAAAATATCTTATGAATTTTTAGCCATAATTTTTTTAATGAAATGTAATTTTCCACAATAAAATTTTCCAAGTGATTTTTCAAAAAAAAATTCCATCTAAGATTATATCCATTGATGCTACTTACACTTCACTAAAGTTATAAAACAAGGATACCATTATTATTATTTTTCTATATGTTCTATGATTATGATGGAATGAATGTTACAAAACCCATTTTTCTTTAATGGTTTATATGATGATAAAATTAATACGAAACAATATTCTTTTCCTAGTTTTCCCAATAATGAAATGATTATGACACCATGATATTTTCTATAGGATATGATATGATGAGTAATTTATGAAACCTACTTCATTTCAAGAGTTATGATATAATGATTTTTTATGATCTCATAGCACACATAAGTACGATTTCCATTATCATGTTCTTGGGAACTATATCTCCTTCTGATGAAATGTGCAATGATTTACATCTCATGAGAAAGGTAGGACTATAATGGGGAGTGAACATAGTTTGGAAACTCACATTGCCAACTCTGATGGTCATACGAGTGAACCTTTACATCTATGATTGTTTTTAGAGTGAACCCATTACACTATGACACTTTTTATGTGACCCTTGCCTAATATGGAATGGTTTTTTGAAATATTATGTGTATACCACAAATTCCATGACTTATCTCATTGTTATTCTATCATGGAACATGTTATTTCATTTTTATATCATTCATTTATTATTAAATTCTAATATTTATTCTTTGAATGAAGACTATTATCTTTAATATCCAAGGTATGGTTTTCCAATATTATTACCAAGGTATCAGGCCCTTAATATCATGTTATAATTGCATATAAGCCTTTTTACCATACTAAGAATTTAAGCACCCCTTTTTTCGATTCCATTCCACAGTTTATAAAGACATCTATTTTTATTATATTTATAATATGGGTTCTATTTATGAATACAATTGATGGAGATGATGTTGTGAACATATGACTTCATTGTTTATATTCCCATGTTTCAAAAGACACTATAATTTTGCGATCCTCAGCTGTGATTTTTTATAATGCAATGAATATTAATCTAAAAGAAATAATATCTGTGTACAAAATATATTAGTCCTTATAGTTGGTAAGATAGTATTAGTTTATTTAACCATTGGAAAATAAGGTGATAAAATATTAGTGATATCCCTAAGGAAATGTCTAAGGATATGATTAAGGATAATTCATGGTATAAAAAAATAGTCCAGTGTTTTCTTAGTGGATAGAGTGATAGGTTCCCAATCATTTACATCCATTTCTGGATACTAATGGTGGAAGTGGTTATGTGACAGTGGTACCAAGAGGCAATAAGTTTATAAATGGATCATTGATATGGACTTGATTGTCACCTAGAAAATGAGACTTGTAAGACACCTGGTTTGACACCCCTGAAGGCTATTGTAATGTCCCAAAATCAAGAACTCTCTCGCTTGGTCAAAAATCGTTGGTCATGAGACCTCACACGTGCCTCCCCATATAACAGAGACTTATGAATAGTAGTGGGGGTGTAAAATTTATAGTGGGGAGACAATATCCCCTGGTATGAAATGTCATAGAAGTAAAAAAATTAAAATATAATGGAATACTAAATAAAATACACACAAAGAGGTATACAACTATTAACTCTAACTAAATAATCCAATAATTAATAACAGAATAATATAATGTTGTATTGGAATGTAACTAAATGTCATGCTAGAAAAATAAATGAAAAATTCTATAATAATCAAATAAAAGATTCAATGCCTTGGGTCCCGAACCACATGTGGGTACCGTTACCAAACTCTATCCAAATAGTAATCAAGAAAACAACAACAAGGTATTTTACCTTGTCCAAACCTAATCCCTCAAAATCTTCCATAGTACCAAAATGGATATCCAAATTGGTTATGGGTATAACTCAGAAGATAGAAACTACAATGTCTAAACAAAATAAGTATAATAATAAATGTGTACAATAAATCGATTAACATTTGTATTAAATTAATTCAACAAATAATGAAATACCATGTCAACCAGCTTCAACTCCATGTTGGGATATCTTTGAGAATGCCACAAGACCATTCCACCGACAACCATATAACCAAGGTAAACAACCTCCTTCTTCACCATTCTTGAATATCTATAATCATATCTTAAAACCATTCTAACCACAACCATATACCCATGGTATATTAACAATAATTAATCTTGGACAAAGACATATAATCATTGTAGAATTTCAGGGTCAAATCCCTATAAACATTATAGTACGTCTAGGTCAAATCCCTATAAGCAATACAATATGGGACTATGCTTAGCCCAATATGTAGAAGCATTGTATCATATAATTGTGAAAGTTCATTGGCCTAGCATGTTATATAATAATCTCAACATGGAACACAATTCATGTCATATAACACGGATTTCAAAATATAACATCATATATTTCAATGGTTAATTATGGGAATTACCAATATTATTTCATGTTCCATAAGAAAAGAAATTCACAATTGATTAAAAATTATATCAATAAGTAGTATGTAACAATTTAGAGATTCTATAACAAGAAATAATACGATGTCACATGTCAATGATAACATACATTTAGACGTGATCCAATTACAATTTAATTTGATAAAAAGGAAAATCATGGAATACTCCAATTTAATAATTATTCAATTTGGGTGAATATATCAATGGCTCAGTCACAATATTACATAAAATTGATAATTATCAAACTGTAAGGATAAGATTTAGAACCCTACCATTAACCGATGATCTAATAATTCTCTTAATAGCTAAAACCCATGAAGAAGAAGGTTCACCTAATTTCATAGAGGTTCATAGATAAAAACTGATTAAGCTGAAGACTAACAATACAATTGGGCTAAGTATTTCACCACAATAGATTGGAGATAAATTAAGAGAGGAAGAAACCTTACCAAAAGGAATCACCATGAATTTATCACATAAATAGGACATCTGAAAGGGAAGTTGGCTAACCAAAATCACCTTGATATATACCTAGCTTTAAGAAAAGTGATTCTACAGAGAAATAGAAAAAATTTCATCCACACAACATATTTAAAACTATTGGTCAAAAATTTAGACGGCGTTTAATGTAGTTTCACATTGTATAAATGTTTTAATGATATTCTCTAAAAAAACCATCACCTAAAATTTATTTAATTAAAATCCATGAATAGTTACATGACTTGTGTTCCCATTATACCAGGTGTTAATGTTTTGTAGTTGAGTTTTTATCCCATCTTCCATTCAAATCCCAAAACCCCCATTAATTCTTCTCCACTTACCATAAACCATTATTAATAAATAGTCTCATTATACCCAAGCAACATTAATTCAAATAAGAATGCATCCCCAAACATTCTGTTATTTTCCACAATAAAGGCTCTCTATCTGTGAATAGGAAATCTCCACCAAGAATCAAATAAAAATCACAGAAAGAAAGGTACCTAGAAAAATTTGGGATTGTAAAACCTCCCCACCTTATAAGAGCTCATCCCCAGGCTTCTCCAACAATCACTATCTGGTCTCTGCAAATAATTTTGGCCATAATTTTTTCATATTATACGCCCTATCACTGGTCTCCTCTTAAACTCACCTTTGATTCTAGTACACTCAAACCAATATCATAGCCCGACCATGAAGACATTTCCCACTACAAACCACAATCTGTATCAGATTATCCTCAAAGGATACATCTTTACAAAGCTCAATATCAGCTACATTTATCATATGTGAAGGGTCTATATGATATATTCACAATTAAGACACATAGAAAATGTTGTTCATGTAATTGTGAACTATGGTAGGGATAAACAGTAATCCACCAGTCCAACCCTTTCCAATATTTCAAATGGCCATACAAATTTTGAAGCTAGCTTTCTATGTTTCCTGATATGTCATTTCCCAAACCTAAGAGACACCTAAAGGAAAAAATAATGACCAAACTCCAACTCTAGAGGCCATCTCTAATGGTTAGCATTGGATTTTTTTCTTTCTCTCTATGCTCACCAACCGCTACCTGATTAACCAAACATATCCAGATGTATCATGCATGAGACTCGGCCCAAAAAGTTTTGGTTCACCTACCTCCATCAAAAAAAGAGTTAAAAATGTTCCTTCCATAAAAATCCTCAAATGATACCACTTTAATCAATGCCTGTAAGATATTATTATATGAAAACTCCACGAGTTCCATATGTTTCTACCATTAAATAAAAAAATCCAAATCAAATGCTCATAAAATATCCTCCAGAACATGAATACTCCACTCAAATTGACCATTTTTTCATTGATTATAGGATGTGATTAAAATAACTCTTAAACCCATTACTTTCTAAATACCTTCCCCGAAAGGTGATGTGAAACAAGGATATTCGTCTAAAATGATAATCCTTGTAACAATATACAACCAAACTACCTTACACGAAAAATGATTTTCCAGATCATCAATTTTAAAGGTTTCCATAATAGGTAAGATATGGTCTACCATTGTTAGTTGATAAACAACAACCCATAAATCATCATTATTATGGTCCATCATGGGTAATCCCATCATAAAATTCATCATGATATTATCTCATTTCCACTCTGGAATTGGAAAAGGGTAAAAATTCCAAGATTTCCTATGATGCTTGGATTTCACCTTCTACCAAGTGAATCATATATCTTGGAATCTATCCGCATCCTTCTTCATTACTCAAAAACATTACTTTCAATGGATATCACGATACATATTTGTTAAACTGGGATGAACCACACTTCATGAATCAAGAAATTCCCTCATCAACTCCTCATGTAATTTCGTATAAACCGTTACACGACCACATAAAAGAATATAATTTCCTCTACCGAGATATCACCCTGATGGAGTCTCCCCACAATATAATTGGATTCTCTAGACTGAGCCCTCTGGATCAGAAAAATACTCAGTCCTAATCCGGTCCAAAAGCACAGGTATAACAGATGTCAATGTTTGAGCTACTCACACCTGATATTTCTGATCATCCACAAGTATGTATTAAAAAGGACCATTATTAGAAACTCATCCCAAGACTCATGTAATACTTTTATCAATGAATTTTGTCTCAACGAATCAGAAATGTTGTTTCCCTTTTCTACTAAATAATCCAATTCACATTCCAAAGACAATAAATAATCAACCCACATACTATGTTAAAGGTTCATGTTTAACTGAGAAATGATATACATTAGGATCTTATGATCTATGTATACAATAAACATCTCACACATGAGGTAGTGTCTCCAACATCTTAAGGAATTTACCACTGTTGATAAACCCAGATCAAGATAAGGGTAATTACTCTAATGCATTATTAGATGCTTGGATCCATATGGAACCACACATTCTTTCAGCATTATAACTACTCTGATTCCAACTCTAGATGTGTCATAATACATGTTACATGATTGACACACCATGGGTAATTCCAAGATAGATGATAATGTCAGACTACCTTTTAACTCTTGAAAATATCTTTCACAAGCATCAGACAAGACAACCTTCACCCCTTTTTTGGTTAGTACATAAATTACTCCTTCCAAAAAGGATAAATCATGGATAAAATGACAATAAAAAAATGATAAATCCATAAAGTTCTATATTTTAAAGACATTATTAGGTTGTTCCAAAGATATCACACCTATGAATTTCTCTGGGTCCACTGACACTCCTTCCTCTAAGATTACATGGCCCAAATAGTTCACATCATTTAACCAGAAACAAAATTTATTAAGCTTGGAATAAATACAATTCCCTCTAAATGTACTCATGAAAATTTCAGGCTGTTATGAATGATCATCTATTGACTGAGAGTACACTATGTCATATTCATAAAAAACAACAAAAAAATTATTGATAAAAGGATGAGATATCATATTAATTAAGGCCATGAATACAATAAGTGAATTAGACAACCCAAATGGAATCAATATTATTTCATAAAAACCATATCTAAATTTAAAAGTAGTCTGAGGTATGGAAAATATAATGCCTTGATCCTGTGATTCCCGGCCTAGCACATATAAATGATGTGTATATATTTTTTTATAAAAGAAACTAAATAAATACACAATATTTTTTACATACTAGGAACTTTTACCAATCTAGATTTTGTAGAATTTGATACAAACCTTACATTACAAAAATACTATATAATATGAAATTAAATAAACAATAAAATATTTAGGGCACTGCCTCCACATAGAAAAAAACATCACTGAGAAATCTACAAAACCTATAAAGATGAATTTAAAATGTAGGGTGAGAATTTAAAATTCCCAGTAAGGGGTTTTAAAACAATAAAAAAATTATTTTATAATATTTACTTGAAATATACATATGTACTTAAAATTATATTTTCAAAAAATTTGAAAATTTAAAAAATTTATAAAACCACTAATTTCTTAAAATAATTATAATTGAAAAGATCATCGTGAATTATCCTTCGAATATAATAATTTTCTCGTGGGTAATTCATGAATCTTTGGAGAACATATTAAAAACTATAAAAATGACCAATAGTCATCAATCATATCGATCAAAGTACCCTTAATACTTATAGGTTCACTCCCTATAAAGTCGTATAACATACTAGCACCAATTTTGAAAACATTTTCCCATGGACCCACCTTTCTTATTTGTCACCAAAATTAATTTCCAAAATACTTACATAATATTATTTTCATTAAAAGGAAAAAATATTTCTCATGTCATCACAATTTCTCCAAAATATTTTAAAATTAATTTAGGGATAATCCCATCCTTGACAAAACTCACTATTATTTAAAAATTGTAATTAAATGAAACATGGATTTAAGTGGGTGAAATATCACATAATTGTTGGAATGTCACACATGAACATGATGATGGCCAGGCCTATTCATGCACGACATGTTAGGAGATGAGGATGCATGTTCGCACTATAATAATAACTTGTTCCACATAAAATGATCCTATTTATCACATGAAAATGTGTAATCATGGTGAATAAAAGAGTTTAAACATACAACACAGGTTTTATGAGTTTTAAATACCATTTATAAGTTCTAAATAATGTATAAATAACAACTATACTTTAGTTGTTCACATTTATATGCATATATATATATCTCTGTGTGTGTGTATTTGTATATAAATATATATATATACTTATATGTATATGATTTGAAAACATGATGCCCTTGTATCTGTTGGTTTTAGAATCTAATCTTTGAAAAAAAACCCTCTTTTATGTACTTACACTGATATGCATTGATGTATATGTCTATATTTTCATGTATATACACATATGTAAAATATATATATATATATACTTGAAATATCAGGCTATATATGTGTATATATTCATGTATATACACACACATATATAAAATTCATCGTACAAGGATCATAAAAATACCACACCCTTATAACTATAAGGTTTTAGAATCAAGAAAACTTATCAAATATGTGGTTTGATTTAGAATGATGGGATATTATATATATATATATATATATATATATATATATATATATATCTTTACAATGTAAAAAAATAAAATCGTTACATGATTTAGACTGAAAGAGGGGTTGTGGGTAAGAGAGGGCTTGGCAGAGTGAGGTTCTGTTAGAATTTCGTGTTCAAGGATGGGTTTTAATAAAATTTGATGAGGCTTACGGAGCAAGCCAGATATGTTTTCTATTAATTCATAGGATTTTTTTTAATTCATTGTTTTTTTGTTATAAAAGTATTATCTTATTAAATTATCATTCCTTTTCTATGTAGGTTTTAGAAAATAAAAAATAATACTATTTTGGGATTCTCCACACACAGAAACACAATGTGATACTTTTTTGTCTTTAAATATTTCTTTATTCATTTGTTTTAACATAATAATTTTTTTTAAAAAATCATTACATTTATTAATTGTTGTATTGAATTTTTTTCATGATGTTTCACCCTTGTTTGATATGTATCTCATGCTTATCATTCACTTATTATATATCATAATTGTTTTTTATATTATATATTATTAATTAATTTATTAATTTGTTCTTATTTTTTCCGTCAATGTCATCTAACTTTTTTCATTAACACATGTTATTATATATTTTTGTTTAATAATCTCATATCGTAATTTTTCTTAAAAATCCCTTTTATTGTTTTTCAATAAATCAAAATAAAAATTGTTTTATTCTTCTTTTTTTACAAATAAAACCCTATTTTTATTAAAAAACATCATTTAAAAAACATCATTCAAATGAATTTATCATGATCTGAACACAAGGATAGAAAATATCTTTTCAAAGGGGTTGATCCATTACTCAGAAACTAGTGGACCAGAAGACCCACTAAAAGACGGTGGATGTTTCCTCAAGAAGAACTTAATAGAATGTTGTTCCCATCTTTTATCATTTGGAAGTCAGTGTGATTCATAGCTTGAGAAATTTTTGTGATCATAGCAATAATATTTTTCATTCCATATCCCATGAAATTTGGTTTCTCTAGTGGAAAAGTATTGCATTGTTTGTTTCACCAAGAATTAACATGGTTTCTTTGGGTTTCATCCATAGACTAAAACCAAAATCATAGTTTGAGAAACACTAATCACAATGGGGAACCACATAATCATGAATAATCACTTACAGGGTGTCTAAATCATGACACATTCTTTTAAATATAGAACACCTTATCCATAATCAAGGTCGTTCATGGTCATTATCTATTTAAATCCTTCATGATGGTTCATAAAGAGTTTGTGAATTTCCAAGGAATATCCCCCGGGAGTTTCAAATCAGGTGTGCAGCAAGACCCACTTTCATGCACTAGGTGATGATCGAGTGTAATTAAATGTTCCCTTTTCAGAGTTATTACCCATATGTACCTTTATTCAAGAGCCACATCAACTTGTAGTATCCAGACAGGGATGTGATTACTTGTAAATCACTTGTGCTATTTTTTACCAAAATTATAGTATATTTTTCTATACTTTGACTCATCCTTAGAATTATCCTTAGATACATCCCTAGATATATCCTCAGAAATATCCCTAGGGTGTCACTAAAGTTTTCTCATCCTAGTTTTCAAAGTTTATCAAAACCATTCCTCTAATACCAAATATAGTGACCTGAGATTCTCATAAATGGATATTACATATTTTTAGATGAATATTCATTACATTACACAAACATAAGATTGAAAACCATAAAAGTTTAGTGACTTTGCAGAGTTGGAAAAAAATATTATTAATTCAATAAATGTCTTCAATTTGTCCCATAAAGATATTAACCTTTAGTACTCCTTACAAATATAACCCACTTAAAAGCTTTTTTTATAACCAGGGGAAAGGATTCGTAATAAATAGCGAGATCAGATGCTCATTAAGGGTAAACAAGGGAGATACATAATCATAGCATGAACATAAGGGTGTGAGAACATGATAATGAAATTTTAAAACCATTCCTTGTATATAAAATATCATAATCTTAAATCATTCCATAAAGATCGGTAGTTCATAATACATGAATCATTAAATAATTAAAGAACATGAGCCATGAGAGTATAACATTGGCATAAGAAATAGATTTGTTGCATACAAATAATAATTTAAAGTCATTTCTATAGTAGTCAAGGATCACTACCAAGACTATCATAGTGTAATTGGTTCACTCCCAAAACCATCATAGTAGTCAAGGTTCACTCCCAAGACCATCATAGCAAATAAATCCCCTTACTAAACTAGGTTTAGTTTTTTTTTCTAGTTTTGTTTATCTCATGAGATATAAATATTTACCCAATTCATTAGAGGGATATATATATCCCATCCATATCATAATGAAAATAATATTTATTTGTGCTACAAGTTCATTAAACATTCATCATATCGTAACCCATGAAATTAAATGGGTTTCATAAAATTTTTATCATACAATAACTTTTTTAAAAGAGGAAAGTTTCATAATAATTTCATTATATCATTAAAGAATGATCCTTGGAAAAATAAAAAGGTTTCATAATAAAGTTTTATGGTATAACTCATGGTAGTGAAATGTGTTTCATAAACATCTTTTCATCATAAAACATTTGGATAAATAATAAAAATGGTATCCTTGGTTCATATCCTTGGTAAATAATAAGTAACATAGAATAGTGTTATTTTAAATTGAAAATAATTTTTAATGATAAATGACTTAGAATGTTTCATGAGTAAGATAAATTTTCTTTGAAAATAAATTTTTAAAACATAAAACATTTTGGAAATCCCTTTCTTTGAAAATAAACTTAAAAACTTATAAATAAATCTTTAAAAATCATTTAAAACATTTCTTAAAGAAAATATCCTTTGCGATTATAAAAATAATTTTTAAAACATAAATAATTTTTAAATAATTTACTTTTAAAATAAACTTGAAAATTTATAAATGAATCTTCAAATAAAATAATGTTCATGATAGCGGTAAATTTTGTTCATACCACACATAGAGATTCCGTTCACATTTTTGGTAAAATCTAAAGGGAAATTGTTTTTGAAAAATACATGAAGTTTAATTTTAAAAAAAATTAAAAATTAAACAATTGTTAACATATATTTGATGAATAATTTTAAAAAAAATTAAATCATTTTTAGAAATCATGATTTTGAAAGAAAAATGGTTTTCGACCGAAAAGATGATTTTTCTTAAAAAACTATTTATGAACTCTTAAGTACATAAAGAGAGGAAAATGAAGGAAAAACATGTATTATCATGACATAAATATATGAAAATAAAATTCATAAGTTTCTTGATAGATTTATTATAATATTTTAACATCATAAAAATAATCATAAGCAATCTCAATACACGATGAGATTGTAACATAAAATCTTTACCACATTAGTAACTTTAAAACATAATCCCCGTGAAGAAATATCATTAATTGAAAATTAATATATCATGAGGATAAATAAATTCATGATATTAAATTTAAAAGGGACTTTATATACTCCTCGTATAATAAGATAGGTGTGTAACATAATCATATGTATCAGAGAATGTAAATTGAGACAAAAATCCCTTACCGATTTGGTAACTTTTGAACTATAAAACACATTAAAGAAAAGTTGGTTTTCAATTAAAATGTAGTATTTTTTTACTATTCATCGAAAAATGAATCTTATCAAAAAAATACCAAAAATTAAAAAAAAGTAAATTTTGATATTTCTATTTAAAATAAGTAGTTTAATTTTTCAAATATAATTTATAAAATTTTCAAAAACTATATTTAAAACAAGTGCACCATCAAAAGGTGGAAAACTGTCTTTTTAGAAAGATACATCTTTTATGAGTAAAATTGGATTTATTCTTATATCATGTATAAAAAATATATAGTTTGAATTTTAAAAATTATATTTAATATATTATATATATATTTAATTAATATAATCCAATAATATTGATTTATTTATTTATTGGTATAAAACAATCTTTTATATATTTAAATAGTTTTTTATAAAAAAAATATCCTTTTATATTCAAAAGAGTTTTTATTTTCATTTATATTAATTATTTAACAAGGAATTAATTGTATAAACATTTTTAAACCATATTTTCATAATTCATTTAATCTTGTTCATACCTACCATTCTAACGTCTATGTATTATTATTATTTTTAATAATTACAATAATAAAATGATGTTTCATAGAAACTCAGTGTTGCGTGTAACACAAGCTATGTAAGTGTTGCATGTAGAATAAGTTTAACTTGGTGTATCATATGACACAATAAATCAAAGACATTTAATTTATTAAAAAAAAGGTTTATAAAAACTTAGGGTGTTACACCATTACCTTTATGTCAGGTATGTTTTTGTCTTTTCTTTTGGATTACCTTTTTTCAGGTGAGTATTGCCGACCAAGAATTATAAATATAACTATAATGGTGAAGTCATGGATTTGTTGTAATTTTTAGCATTACTCTATACTTTCTACTACTTGTTGGGTGATTACATGTCCTGTAATTCTAGTACATGATGTGTAATTATCGTTGGGAAGATGTTATGAAACTAGTACAATGAGTGAATGGTTTATACACCATGAGGGGTTTACAAAACATGTAATAATTAATGAATATATTTTTAATCCGATTTGAAACCTTTTTCATCTTATCTCATCTTCATGGATTACACAATGTGTAATGGGACTACACATCATGTAATTTTTTGAGTTACAACTTTTAGGGTGTCGTATAGATGTTTAAGGCTTCATTGATTTTTGCAACCTTATCCTCTCAGCCAGAGCTCTTATCCTAGATGTTTTTAGGTGATTCTTTCCCATTATTTTTTCTTTGTTCCAAGACTGAACACCACTATGGTTTTATTACTTCTCTCTAGGTAATCATACCTTCTAGTTCTTCTTTGATTTTGGTTGTAGTGGTGGTTTGGCTGCAGTTTTTTACAAGTATTGCATTTTTTATTAATCCTTTACAGTCTATCATTGTGTCTTATATTCCAAAGATATATCTTGTGGTTTCCAATCCCCGTGGTCAAAAGCATTCAGGTTTTCTATATCCTTTAGGTAGGTGGATATATTCAAGTGTTCTAATTTCTTGAATTTATTATTGTTCTTACTGATTTCTTGAGATTTAAAAATGAACTACATGTATTGAAATTGAAAAGGGGATGGGTTTTCATTTAAAAAGGGGTTTTTTCTTTAAAAATAGAATTTCCTTAATTTGAAAAAGAAAATGGATTTTCAAACCCTGAATAATATTATATTGTCTTTGAAATGGTTTTATAAAAATTTGATTATGGTTTTCGAAGCGAAAATTGACAAGCATTGCATAGTGGGAACCTTGGGTACGTTGGAAAAGAAACACAAGTAGCCTTACTTTGTGTGACACCACTAGGAGGTAACCTCTTTCATATCAATGGACTATGGTAGGACTCTATATTAGTTGGATCCAACCTTATTCCTTTTTAGGCTTATGAGTGTTTAGTACATATTTTCCCATAGGCTAGAGCCCGACTGGAAGGTGCATTGTTTTTATAGTTTTTTGTTGCATGATACACTATTTCATGGATGTTGGGTCACAAGAATGTTTATATTTTAGTATATTTACCTACTTTGTTTCTAGATTTGGAAAATATGAAATGAAATTTTTTAAAACCCAAGGATTTTTTGACAAAGGTTTTCAAAATATTTTATTTATAAAAATGATTATAAATCTATTTTTTTAAAGCTTGAACTTTTATATTCTTATTATTAGAACTTTTATAGATTCTTTGGTGGTATATTGATGAGGTATTTTGCTCACACCCAACCTTTTGGTGTTTTTAGACCTTATTTTGGAGGATACAAGTAAAGTTAATTTCATTCTATATCATAAAGTTTTCTCTTTACATCACCATTTCAGATTAGAGATGGTTTAGAGGTTATGGTTGGTCACATAGAATCTTGTTTGTCTAGACTTTTCATACATTCTAATTTAGCTTATTTGGATAAGTTGTATCTTCATTATTTTCCACTTTGTACTCTGTTTGTATATCTTTCTTTTCTTATATCCAATAATTTTTTGTTATCTTTGTTCTACCCCATACTGTAATGGGCTGACTCGAGTGACTGGACTGGTTGGCCCATGTTGGTCTATTATAATCCATAACACTTAAGTTAATATTAATTGGAGAAATATATGCTTCCAAATGATAATTCACCCTTTATTACTTAAATAAGCTATTATCTTATACAAAAACATTTCTGTTGGAAGCTTAGGTTCAACCTTGTACTGATAGAATATCAAATTTGATTTCATTATTCTAGAATTAATATATAGGGAGATAATCACAATAAATTTCACTAAAGTATGAACAATAAGATTTTCATAGGGCTCATTAAAAAAAAATCAAACACGAAATTCCCAACTAAAGAGGGGAGGATTAGTGTGACCTAATTATCATGATTCAATTCAACCATTTTGATCATATAATATTTCCCATTATACTTTGTATTCAAAGATTATTGTGTCTTATCATCCTCATTATCCCATGGATTGGGTCATTGATTTTCATAATGCCCATACTCTTTATATTTGAAACATTGTAGTGTGAGTGGTTCATTTTGTGCAGTTTTCTCTCTATTCACATCATTATCTAACTCCATCCCTTCACTTTGGAAATCAATTACCCATTTACCTTCCCTGGAAAACTTAAAAAATTTACTAGTTCTCTTAAGAAAATTTCCTATATGATTCTTACCACACTTAGAGCATTAAGGAAATATCATCTCTTTCAATCCATGGTTTTTAAACTTTCCTTTTTATTCCATTTCTATCTTCTTATCAAAACTATGATATTGATACGTGACTAAAATCTAAATTTCCACCTTGATAGAACATCAAAAAATATCTACATATATATTTAAGTCTCTTATGGAAAACAACCTTTGGATATTTGATTTTAAGCCACTAAAGAATAAATAAACCTTACTTTAAGGTTATATGATAATATTAGAATCGTACCTCACAAATCTTGTAAAATTTTACATGTAGGTACCAAAAGATTCAACATCCTTTTTTATATCAAGTAACTCCTTATCTATCTTCATATAAAGAATATGAGAGAAATACTTATTGAAAAATATGTTATTTAACTTGTCCCAATAAATGGATTCAATTTCATCCTATTTCCTTATATTCTAGATAATATTTAACCAATGATCAGTTTCACCTTCCAAATTTTAGATAGACGAAATTAATTTATCATGATCTGAACACAAGGATAGAAAATATCTTTTCAAAGGGGTTGATCCATTACTTAGAAACTAGTGGATCAAAAGACCCACTAAAAGACGGTGGATGTTTCCTCAAGAAGGACTTAATAGAATGTTGTTCCCATATTTTATCATTTGGAAGTCAGTGTGATTCATAGCTTGAGAAATTTTTGTGAGTATAGTAATAATATTTTTCATTCCATATCCCATGAAATTTGGTTTCTCTAGAGGAAAAGTATTTCATTGTTTGTTGCACCAAGAATTAACATGGTTCCTTTGGGTTTCATCCACAGACTAAAACCAAAATCATAGTGTGAGAAACCCTAATCACAATGGGGAACCACATAATCATGAATAATCACTTATAGGGTGTCTAAATCATGACACCTTATTTTAAATATAGAACACCTTATCCATAATCTAGGTCATTCATGGTCATTATCTATTTAAATCCTTCATTATGGTTCATAAAGAGTTTGTGAATTTCCAAAGAATATCCCCCAGGAGTTTCAAATCAGGTGTGCAGAAAGACCCACTTTCATGCACTAGGTGATGATCGAGTCTAATTAAATGTTCCCTTTTCAGAGTTATTACCCCTAGGTACCTTTATTCAAGAGCCACATCAACTTGAAGTATTCATACAGGGATGTGATTACTTGTAAATAACTTGTGCTCTTTTTTACCAAAATTATGGGATATTTTTCTATACTTTGACTCATCCTTAGAATTATCCTTAGATATATCCCTAGATATATCCTCATAAATATCCCTAGGGCGTCACTAAAGTTTTCTCATCCTAGTTTTCGATGTTTAACCAAACCATTCCTCTAATACCAAATATAGTGACCTGAGATTCTCATAAATGGATATTACATATTTTTAGATGAATATTCATTACATTACACAAACATAAGACCGAGGACCGTAATAGTTTAGTGACTCTGTAGAATTGGAACAAAATATTATTAATACAATAAATATCTTCAATTTCCCCCATAAAGATATTACCCTTTAGTACTCTTTACAAATATAAACTACTTAAAAGCATTATTTATAACCTGGGGACAGGATTCATAAGAAATAGTGAGATCGGATGCTCATTAAGGGTAAACAAGGAAGATACATAAGCATATCATGAACATAATTGTATGAGAACATGATAATGGAATTTTAAAACCATTCCTTGTATATAAAATATCATAATCTTAAGTAATTCCATAAAGATCGGTAGTTCATAATACATGAATCATAAAAGAATTAAAGAACATGAGCCATGAGAGTATAACATTGGCATAAGAAATAGATTTGTATCATACAAATAAGAATAGAAAATCATTTCTATATTAGTCACGGATCACTACCAATACTATCATAGTGTAATGGGTTCACTCCCAAAACCATCATAGTAGTCAAGGTTCACTCCCAAGACCATCGTAGCGAATAAATCCCCTTACTGAACTAGGTTTAGTTGTTGTTATAGGTTTTTTATCTCATGAGATATAAATATTTACCCAATTCATTGGAGGGATATATAGATCCCATCCATATCATAATGAAAATAATATTTATTTTTTCTATAAGTTCATTAAACATTCATCATATCGTAACCCATGAAATTAAATGGGTTTCATAATATTTTTATCATACAGTATCTTTTTTAAAAGAGGAATGTTTCATAATAATTTCATCATATCATTAAAGAATGAACTTTGGAAAAAGAAAAAGGTTTCATAATCATTTTTATGGTATAACCCATGTCAGTGAAATGTGTTTCATAAACATCTTGTCATCATAAACCATTTGGATAAATAATAAAAATGGTATCCTTGGTTCATATCCTTGGTAAATAATAAGTAACATAGAAGAGTGTTATTTTAAATTGAAAATGATTTTTAAAGATAAATCACTTAGAATGTTTCATGAGGAATATAAATTTTCTTTGAAAATAAATTTTTAAAACATAAAACATTTTGGAAATATTTTTCTTTGAAAATAAACTTAAAAACTTATAGATAAATATTTAAAAATCAATTAAAACATTTATTAAAGAAAATATCCTTTGCGATTATAAAAATAATTTTTAAAACATAGAGAATATTTAAATAATTTACTTTTAAAATAATGTTGAAAATTTATAAATGAATCTTCAAATAAAATAATGTTCATGATAGTGGTAAATTTTGTTCATACCGCACATAGAGATTCCTTTCATATTTTCAGTAAAATCTAAATGGAAATTGTTTTTGAAAAAGACATGAAGTTTAATTAAAAAAAACTAAAAATTAAAAAATTGTTAAAATATATTTGATGAATAATTTTAGAAAAAAATAAATCATTTTTAGAAATCATGGTTTTGAAAGAAAAATGGGTTTCAACCGAAAAGATGATTTTTCTTAAAAAACTATTTATAAACTCTTAAGTACATAAAGAGAGGAAAATGAAGGAAAAACATGTATTATAATGACATAAATATATGAAAATAAATTTCATAAGTTTCTTGATAGATTTATTATAATATTTCAACATCATAAAAATAATCATAAGCAATCTCAATACACGATGAGACTGTAACATAAAATCTTTACCACTTTAGTAACTTTAAAATGTAATCCCCGTGAAGAGATATCATTAAATGAAAATTAATATATCATGAGGATAAATAAATTCATGATATTAAATTTAAAAGGGACTTTATATACTCCTCGTATAATAAGATAGGTGTGTAATATAATCATATGTCTCGGAGAATGTAAATTGAGACAAAAATCCCTTACCGATTTGGTAACTTTTGAACTATAAAACACATTAAAGAAAGTTCCTAAAATGGATACATAATCATTTAAATTTTTTTTACCCTTAATTAATTTTATAATAATAAATTAAATTTTAAAAAAATAATTAAATAAATATAGTTATTTCAAAATATTTTATTAAATAATGAGAAACCATAATTACCTTTAGAATATTAATTTGAAAGCTATATATAATAGTTGTCATTTATTATATGTATTATAATTAAAACACTTGATTTTAAATATTTTTTTCAAACACAATTTTCCCAAAAATATAATTAAATAGTTGTTAATTATAAATAAGTCGATTTAATAAAATATTTATATAATAAAAATAGGATTGAAAATTATGGGGTGTTACATTATCCCCCCTTAAAATAATTGCGTCCTCACAATTCATTCATATACATAGGGAAATGAATGTTTACACAGGAAGCATATTTAAAATTATTAATTTCAATTAAATTTTCGAAAATTATCAAGACTATTGAACTGATACTAATTTTAACTCTGTAGGCCCATGATTCCAGACACAACACATTTAAATGTTGTGTATAAATTTTTTTATAAAATAAACTAAATAGATACAAAACATTTATTTCATACCAGGAAAATTTACTGGTCTAGGTTTCAGAGAACTAGATAGAAACCTTAGATTAGAAGAAAATTATACAATAGGAAATTAAATTGATAATTGAATCTTCAGTGCGCTACTTCCATATAGAAGAACATATCACTGAAAAATATACTAAACCTATAAGGATGAATTTAAAATGTAGGGTGAGAATTTAAAATGATTAGTAAGGGGTTTTAAAATAATAACTAAAATCTTTTAAAAAATATCATTGAAATATACAAACGTACTTAAATTTTTATTTTCATAACATTTGAAAACAAAATAATTTTATAAAACCATTAATTTATTAAAATAATTATAATTGAAAAGATCTTTGGGAATTATCATTTGAAAATAATAATTTTCTAGGGGTTAATTCATGTCATATAGAAGACCATATTAAAAAACATAACATAAGGCTTCTAGTCATAACTCATGTGAAACAAAGTTACCCTAAAACTTATGGGTTCAGTCCCCATAAAGTCACATAACATGATAGAAATAATTTTGAAAACATATTCCTAAGGACATGTGTTTCTTATTTCTTACAAAAATTCATTTCCAAAATACTTACATAATATTATTTTTTTTCAAAAGAAAAAAATACTTCTCATGTCATCACCATTTCCTCAAAAATTTTTAAAATCAATTTAGGGAGAATCCCATGTTTGAAAAAACTCACTATGATTTAAAAATCGTAATTTCATGAAACATGGACTTAATTGCATGCAAGAAAACATAATACTTGGGATTTCACACCTGAACTAGATGATGTCCATGCATATTCATGCATGACAGGTCAGGATATGCTGATGCATGTTCACACAAAAAATAATTTCCTGTTCCACATAAAATAGTAATATTTATAACATAGAAATGTGTAACCATGGTGAATAATGGAGTTTAAACTTCCAATAACAACTTTTATGGGTTTTAAATATCATTTATAACTTCTAAATAAATGATTATTTACAACTATACCTAAGGTGTTCTTATTTATATTCATATATATAAATATATATATATATATATATCTGTGTGTGTGTGTGTGTGTGTTTGTATGTGTATATAAATATATACACACACACATATATGTATGTGGATTGAAAACATGAAACCCTTGCATCCATAGGTTTTAGAAACTAAGTGTTGAAAAAAACTATCTATATGTACTTACGACGATATGCGTTGTTGTATATGTGTATATTTTAATGTCTATACAAATATTTAATATATATATATATATATATGAGATATCAGGCTATATATGGGTCTATACACATGTATACACACACATATATATAAAATGCTTCGCACAACGATCATAACAAAACCACACCCTTATAACAATGAGGTTATAGAATCAAGACAACTTATCATATATTTGATTTGACTTTGAAAGATACAATCTAATATATATATATATATAGATATATATATATATACAAAAAATAAAACCCTGGCGTGATTTAGACCAAAATATGGGCAATGGGTAAGAGAGGGCCTGTTAGAGTGAGGTTCTGGTAGAATTGGGTGCACAAAGAGGGGTTTTTTTAAAATCTGATAAGGCTTGCAGAGAAAGCCTAAAATTTGTTCTATTCATTCACATGATTTTGTTTAATTCATTTGTTTTTTTTCATTATAAAATTATTATATAATGATATTATTATTCCTATTCTATATAGGTGTTAGAAAATAAAAAATGGAATTCTAATTTGGACTTCACCACACACACAAACACAACATGATTTTTTTTTGTGTTTAAATTTTTCTTTAATCATTTTTTTAATTATTTTTTTTAAACAGTTATATCTTTTTTTAATCATTGTATAGATTTTTTTAGAAATGTTTCACCTATGTTTTATTTATCTCTCATACTTTTCTTTCACTTGTTATATGTATTGATTTTTTTATATTATATATTATTAATTCATTAATCAATATCCTTCTTATTTTTCTCTTTCATGTATTTTAATTTTGTGTCATTATCACATATTATTATATTATTTTTCTGATTAAACCTGACATCAATTTATTTTTTTAAAAACCCTTTTATATTTTTCAATAATTCAAAATGAAAATTATTTTATTATTCTTCTTTTTTTGACACATTGCTCCCACTTTTTACTTAAACAGAAAATATCATTTACAAAAAAATGTAATGTTTTTTCTTAAAATTATTTTTTCTTATCAAATCAAAAACCATTTTATTTATATATTCAAATCATCATTTGAAAAAAAACCAAACGTGTAGATTATATACATATATATAGATTCGTTTTTATTTTATTTTTTAATAATTTTTGGTGTGTTTCTTGTTAACCCATTACCCCTTTTTTACTTTCTCATTTTGACTTTTGTGTATGTCACACACCAACTTAAACTCATCATTTACCTTTTTTACCTCATGATTTATTAAATAAAATTTTTAAAGATTAAATTAAAACAATAATTATATAAAATTAAAAAAATCATATATATATATATAATTAAAAAATTATTCTGAATAAACATATATATATATATATTAAATCATGTTTTTATATACAAAATAATTATATATATTTATAAAAATCTGTGTATATATATATATATAATTTTATCATTTTTAAATATGTATGTATATATGTAATTAATTTTTTAAAATAAGTAATGAAAATTACTTTTTTATTTAAAACATATATAAAATGCTCATTTTTTCCTAATATAATAATTATAAATATTATAATTTACCATTTTTAAAAACAAAAACATAATATATCTCATATATTTATAATATATATAATAAAACTAATTTTTTTAAATGATTTATCCTTAATTAATATTATAATAATAAATTCCATTTTACAAAAAATAATTAGATAAAAGTAGTTATTTAGAAATATTTTATTAAAAAATTAAAAACCTATTTGTCTTCAAAATATTAATTTGAAAACTACAAATAATAGTTATAATTTATTATAAGTATTGTAATTAAAACAATTTATTTCAAATATTTTTTTCAATGAAAATTTTTCCAAAAATATTATTAGATGGTTTTTAGTTATAAATAAATTCATTTAATAAACATTTTATACAATAAAATTAGGTTTGAAAATCTTGGGATGTTATATTACCCCCCCCCCAAAGAATAGCATCCTCACAATTCATCAATACACACACGAAATTTTTTTATAGATGAAACATATTTACAATTATTAATTTCGATATAATTTTCAAAAATTATATAGACCATTTCTATGATACCAATTATAATGCCCCAAACCCGCACTTCCAGACTTAGAACATATATTTATATTTTTTAAAAGGAAACTAAATAGATACACCACATTTATTATATACCATGAACATTTACTAGTATTGGTTTTAGAGAATTATATTACAAAATTACATTATAAAATAAGAGTAAAATAGGAAATTAGATTTACAATAGAATCGTTAGTACGTTGCCTCTACTTAGAAACACACGTGACTGAAAAATCTATTAATCCTATACAGATTAATTTAAAACAATGGGTGAGAATTTACAATTCCCTATAAGGTGTTTTAAAACAATAACAAAATTCTTTTAAAATATATCCTTGAAATATACATACATACTTAAAATTATATTTTCATTACATTTGAAAACCAAATCAATTTATAAAACCATCAATTTCTTAAAATAATTATAATTGAAAAGATTGTTGGGAATTCTTCTTCGAAAATAATAATTTTTTGGTGGTTAACTATTGATACTTGGAAGAATATGTTAAGAACCATAACATAATTCCTCTAGTAATAAATCATGTGAAACAAAGATACCTTAAGACTTATAGGTTCACTCCATGTAATGTCGCATACCATACTAGTGTCAATTCTGAAAACATTTTCCCACGGACCTACCTTTATTATTTATTACCAAAATTCATTTCCAAGATACATACATAATATTAATTTCTTCAAAAGAAAAAAATACATCTCAGGTCATGAGAATTTCCTCAAATGGTTTTCTATAAAAATTATGGAGAATACCATGATTCAAAAAACTCACTATTATTTGAAAACCACAATTGATGGAAACATTTATTTAGCTGCATGTTATCACATAAAATAATATCTTGTTCCACATAAAATGATAAGATTTATCACATGAAAACGTGTAATCATGGAGAATAAAAGAGTTTAGACTTACAATATAAGTTTGATGGATTTTAAATATCATCTATGACTTCTAAATGAAGGATAAATAACAACTATACTTAAAGTGTTCATATTTTCATGAATATATATATGTGTGTGTGTGTGTATGTGTGTTTATATATGTATATATATACCTACACATATATGTATGTGGGTTGAAAACATGAAACTTGTGCATCCGTAGGCTTTAGAAACTATGATCTGAAAACAGAAACCCTCTTTTACGTAATTAAATCAATATGTGTTGATGTATATGTGTATATTCGCATGTATATACACATATTTAATATATATATATATAAATGATATATCAGGCTAGATATGTGTATATACGCATGTATATACACACACATATATAAAATCCTTTGTATAGGGATCAGAACAAAACCACACCCTTCTAACTATAAGGTTTTAGAATCAAGGAAAATTATTATACATGCAATTTGATTTATAAATATAAGATCTTATATATATATATATATATTCTTTTAAAAGTTAAAAAAATAACCCTTACATGATTTAGACCGAAGGAGGGGCTGTGGGGAAGAGAGGGCTTGACAGAGTTAGGATTTGGTAGAATTAGGTGTCCAAGGAGGGGTTTTTATAAAATTTGATGAGGCTTGCGAAGGAAAACTGATTTTCTTTTTCAATCACACGATTTTGTTTAATTCATTTTGGTTTTTCATTAGACAAGTACTATGTAATTATATTATGATTTTTATTCTATTAGGGTGTTAGAAATTAAAAGAAGGAATTCTAATTTGTAATTCACCAAGCACACCAACACAACATGATTCTTTTCTTATCATTAAACCTTTCTTTATTAATTTGTATTTATATTCTCATTTTAAAAAAAATATCATACATTTTTTAATCATTGTATATAATTTTTTTAGCGACATTTCACCCATGTTTGATTTATATTTCATGAATATCTTTCACTTGTTATATGTCATGATAATTTTTATTTTATCTATTATTAATTCATCCATTTATCTACGTCTTATTTTTTTCCTTTATGTCATCTAATTTTGTGTCATTAGCAAATATTATTATATTACTATTTTTCATTGATAATCACATCTCTTTATTTTTATTAAAAACCCTTTTATAATATTCCAAAAATTCAAAATATTTTTTTTATTCTTATTTTTTGACATGTTAATCCCACGTTTTATTGTAACAAAAAATATCATTTTTGAAAAGAAAATAAATGTCACATTTTTTCATAAAATAAATTTATTTTTTTATAAAATGAAAAACCTCTTTTAATATATTCAAATCGTCATTAAAAAACAAATCATGTAGCTTATATATATATTTTTTATTTTATTTTATTTTATTTACCATTTTTTGTGCGTTTCTTATTAACCCATTACCCCTTTTTTACTTTTCCCATTTTGACTTTTGTTTTTGTCAGGCACCAACTCTAACCCATCATTTTCCTTTTTTTACCTCATGCCATATTAAATAAAATATAAGTAGATTAAAAAAACTATAAATATATAAAATTAAACAATTAATATATATAAAATAAAAAATAACCATGAATAAACATATACTTATATATATATATATTAAATAATCTTTTTAGACAATAAATAAGTATGTATATTTAAAACAAAACGGGTAATTTTTTATAAATATAAATATATATATATATATATCATTTTATCTCTTTCAAAAATATATATATAATTTATTTATTTAATATAAATAATTCATATGATATTTTTATTTAAGAATAAATAAAATGTGTGTTTTTTATAATATAATAATTATATATATTTAACATTTATAAATTGTATAAAACAAAAAAATATTATATCTCAAATATTTATAATATATATATAATAATTATAATAATTTTGTACTAAAATTCTACCCTTAGTTAATGTTATATTAATAAATTCCATATTACAAAATTAATGAGATAATTATAGTTATTTTAAAATATTTTATTAATCAAGGAAAAATGATATTTTTCTTCAGAATATTAATTTAATAACTATAAATAATAGTTGTAATTTTTTATAATTATTTTAATTAAAACACTAGATTCCAAATATTTTTTTCAAAGAAAATTGTCTGAAAATATTATTAGATGGGTTTTTAATTATAAATAAATCCAATAAATAAAATATTTATATAATAAAATTAGGTTTGGAAATCCCATGATGTTACATCCAATAACATCACTCTTAACCGATGAGATACTGACCTTATGAAAATATTTGAGAAGATCTTTCCACCACTCAACTGGTTGAAAAGATCACCAATTTGTGGAAGAAGATACTAGTTATTTACTTTTATCTGGTTCAATCTTTGATAATCCACACATAAGCATGATTTTTTCCCTTTTAGTGAAGTGAACTAGAGAACCCCAAGGATATGTACTTGGTTTTAAGAAAACCATATAATATATGTCCTCCAACTCAACCTTCATCTCCTGAAGATCTGCTGGCGCCATTCGGTAAGGCTAGATAGAAACTGGCTCTTCTCCAGGCACCAACTCGATCATGAACATGACCTCTCACCAAGGCGATAAGTGATAGAACATGTAAGTTAAAAAATTTCAAAAGAGTTATATTACTTTATAAATAAATTATGAATCATTATGTCATAATATAGAGAAAGACTGTCGATTTGAGCTATGAGACAATCTAATCTTCATTGAATTGGTCTTGCATGAACTGCCTGAAGATCCCACTCACAATAGAGAGAGTAGCTGCTTCCTTAGGAATATAAGATAGTAACTATCATCCTATAATAGTAAATATGATCCCAGTATAGAACTAACCAATCCATTCAAAGAATCTAGCGTAATCCTATCATTACCAACATGTAGGGTTCCCAAAAGAAATGGTAACCACCAATCTGTAGAGAACAAGTCTTGAAATGTTTGATATTTTCTGACCAAAATGCCAATAGTGTGTCAATAGTTAAAAAAATATCTATGATTTCCATATCTAATAAAAACTATTTGCAAAAATATATGATAGAAAACAATGTGACACTCCGGAATATAACAAAACACAAGCTAAAGTAGATGGAAGAAGAATTGTACCTCTGATGGTAGACTCTCATGCATCCACATTAGCCAGTGTAGTTTGCATAACATGCAAATGACTTCTCAATCTTCCCAAGGATCTATTATGACTACCATAATCTATTTACCTTTCTTGGTACCATTTCTCACACATTGGTGTACCACGTCCACTACCTCAGCCTAAATGGCATGTGGAACTCTAGCTACCAGTATGTTAAAGGGTATTTGATCCCCTTCCTAATTTTAGTTCTTTTCCTAATCCTCTACCACTAGTCTGATTTGGAAAGTTCCCACATAACCTTTAAAGATGACTTAGTCTACCACAGATGTGACACTCAACTACGGGGAAAGGACACTGCTGGTGCATGTGAAGAAACATGCCACACTAATAGCACTAGAACAGAATAAAATCTTGATATGGAAGTCATGTACCCTGAATACTCTTCCTATTTCAGATTTGGGGAAAACTATCATAATTGTAGTTATTAACTCTTTAAGATAAAATTCTAAATCTCTTCGATGAAATATTTTTTCCACTGGTCGGAGCCTCTCTTAGATTACCTTTCATGATGAGTGCCTGAATCATATATTCAAAGAGACTTAAATTGAAGAAAAATTCCTATGAACTGGTCTCATAATGAAGACCATCTTTGGAATGTATTTCCTTGGAGGTATCATTAGTTACAAATGATGTTTCAAAGAATTTTAGGTCCATAAAATCTCCTTCATAGTCCAAAATTTAAAAACCATCATGCATCAGATGTATAAAATCCCAATCATTTTCATCGCTCAAGGGTTTGTGGGTAGAAATACATTAGTAACTTCATCTTTAAGTCTATCAAAGATAGCTCATCCTTCTTTCTAGCTTCCAACAAAATATCCCACCAATTATTCATAAGTTCAAGTAGAATATAAATAACAAGTTTCACCTTCCTATTCATTAGAGTATGAAGATTCTTGAATACTATCTAGAGTGACTCAATCCAAAACTTGGATTTCTGGGCCCCCCTTCCCTAATAAACCCAGGAAGATAATGAAGTTCAAACTCTCTTGTCATCTCAAACTTCAAAGGAATAGTACGACTAGTCTCAGATTCAATAGATCACATGAACCTCAAGAAGATATCATGAAGCTGAACATACAACTTTAGCTCATGAACTATTGGATGATCGGGTTCTATTGAGTTTGGATCTTTTTCATTTCCACTCTCCTAATTCTCATGTTGAAGATGACGAGGAGGCATTTTATATACAAGACTAGTGGATAACTTAGAGAATTATATAGAAAAAAGGATAACCTTAATAGGTGACGGTAACATAGAACCAATAACTCTTGGCCTCTATAGACAGGGCTTACAAGTATTTTATCATGAAAAGACAAATAATTTCTTTTATCCATTGAATAGATATCTCATAATTTATTTATAATTCATGTATATATATTACATGAAAAAATATATATGTCTATATCATGAACAATTCATGTTAATATATACAAGTGTACTTATTATAAGGCATTTATTATCTACTCATTCCATACCTAGAAATGAGTATAATATGAAGAAATAGTAAGATCATAAAATGATAACCTTATATAACATGTGATTCACCCAAGGTGAAATAACATCAATAACAAAAAAGACATAACACCAACAACAATCCCATCCCTGGGTACTTGGATTTTCCTTCATACATGGGTAAGCTACTCCCATGAAAAAGTACATTACCAAGTCCTAACACAACCTTGTCTCTTTTATACATTTAAAAATCTATAATGAAAAAAATAAAATATTCTTATTTGATACCACTTTGTAGTGTTTCCCAATCTGAAACTCTATCATGTGGCTAAAAAGGATGGTCGTGAGACCTCAAGCATGCCTCCCCACATACTAGAGGCTACTGAGTAGTAGTGGGGTTGTGAAATGTATGGAAGGGATACTCTACCACCTGGTATGACATGTCAAAGATATAAAAAAAATCATAAAAGAATAAACTAATAATAAAAGTACACTTATAGTAAAGAAAACTATTAAATCCAAATGAATAGTACAATTAATAATACATGAATTATGTAATGATGTGATTGAATGAAACTAAATGTCATGCTGGAAAAAAACAAGAAAAATACAAGAAGAATAAAATAAAATACTCACATTCAGGGGTCTGGAACCCCACATTGGTTCCATATAAAAAATATATCGCAATATAAAAAAACAAATAACAAGAAGTTCGTTTTCCATTGTCCAAAACAACATCCTTGAAATATGCCCAGGTGCCAACTGGTGACCTGAATAGGCCGTGCATATAGCTCTATAGGTCAAAACCACAATGTCTTAACAAAAATATTATTATAAAAAGTGCATTCAATAAAATGACTAACATATGTATTGAATTAATTAAAAAATTAATGAAATACCATATTAACATGCTCCATCTCAATGTCAGAATATATGTGAGAATTTATTATTAAAATTGAAACCACAACCCTATAACCAAGGTAAATAACCTACATTATAACTATGCTAGAATATCAATGAGCACATCTTACGATCATGCAAACCACAACTATATACCCATGGTATAATCAGAAAAATAAATCCAAGATAAATCCTTATAAGCATTACATCATTTATTGGTGAATTTAGTATAATAATTATTGTATTTATGGGTCAAATCCCTATAAGAATTATATAATGGGACTAGGATGATCTAGATCTCTTTATGAATTATACCATATGTGTGTGAAATTTCATAGTCTTAGCCTGTTATATAATCATCTCAGCATGGAACATAATTCGTGTTATATAGCATAGATGTCACAATATCACATCATATATATCAATGGTTATTTATGGGAATTACAATTATTGTTCCATATTACACGTGTAATTCAATTCACTATTGATTAAAAATTATATTAATAATAAATAATCCACAAGCTATGAATTATATAACAAGAAATCACACTAGGTCACAAGTCATGGTAACCACACATTAACCCATTATCCAATAACAATTAAATTGGTAACCAATAAAAAATAATGGAATAATCCCATTTACTATTTATTCAATTTTAGTGGACATATCATTGGAAAAATTATCATATTTCATAGACATGACAATTATCAAACAATAAGGTTAATATTTAGACCCCTTACCTTTAACAAACAATCGAACAATAATTCCAAAAAATAATGCCCATCAAAATAACATGCCAATGATTGTGAAGAGGTTCCTAGATAAAAAATGATCAAGATCAAATCCATCAATGCAATTAGACAAAATATTTCATCAAAATCGATTTTATAAGAATGGAGATAAGAAAGAAACCTAACCAAAAAGGATTACTAGGGATTGATCACCCAAACATGATATCTGAAAGGGTAGTTCCCCCCCCCAAAATCTCATGGAGATATCTATAATGTCAATATGGGAGATGATGAAAAAAATATTGAACAAATTAAATCCACACATCATGTTTAAAATAAACATTTGGGCACTTACACGATGTGTAATATTTCAATACTTTTCATAAATTTTAGTAATGGTATTTGCTGAAAAAACCATTACCTTAGATTTATTTAATTAA
Source organism: Viscum album (assembly GCA_963277665.1). Classification (NCBI taxonomy): domain Eukaryota; kingdom Viridiplantae; phylum Streptophyta; class Magnoliopsida; order Santalales; family Viscaceae; genus Viscum; species Viscum album. The sequence goes on along the minus strand of OY728153.1, from coordinate 873,727,429 downwards.
AAATCATGAAAAATTAAATGATGTGTAATCTTTATTCCTAATGCTTAAATGTTCTCCAATTTAGTTTTCATTCCATATTCCATTTAACTCACCATACATCCTTTAAATCTAATGAAATTACAAAGAACCCTTGTTAAAACGTAGACACATTATAACCGGACTCCATTAATTCAAAAAATAATCCATCTTTGAACATTAGGGTTTTCTCCCCAATAAAGGATATCCGTCTATGAACCAGACTCATCTGCTATGGATAATAACATAAACTTAGAGAGAAACATAACTGAAAAGATATGGGATATTACAGATATGCATTGAAAATTAAGAAAATCATTATGAATCATCATGAAGGATATAAATAGATGATTATTATGAATGAAATGGGATAAAACTGATGATCTTTAGATGAAAATTAGTGTGTCATGATTTAGGAATTCTATAAGTTAGTATTTCTAATTATGTGGTTCCATAGTAGGATTATTATTGTTTAAACTATTATTTATGTTTTTATTCAAAAAATATAACCTGAAAGAACCATTTTAATGATGTGTGTTATAGATAATTAAAACGTTGTAATTATTATTACCCAAATGTTATGGGATATGGTGTGAAAAATATCATTACTATGATCACACAAATTTTATCATGTCCTAAAAAATGATGAAATTTCAAACAAGAAAATAAGGGAAAAGTTTTGTTGAGTCCTTAATGAATAAACAACCACCATCCGTTAGTGGATCCACTAATCTTCCAGTTTTTGAGACATATATAAGTTCCAATGAAAATTTATTTTTCATTCTCTAGTTTCTGGAACATGAAAATATAATTTTTTCTATCTATTGTTTTGATGGAGAACAATATCAATGGTGCAATCTCATAACGAATAAAATTGAACATGATGTAAATTACTCCATCCATTAGGATGATCTCAAGAAAATATTTTTCAATAAGTAATTTCATTATATTCTTTATAAAAATATGGATAATGAGTTCCTTGAGATAAATAAAAATGATGTTGAATCTATTGGTACCAATAAGGAAAATCATACAAGGCTTTGAAGGAAAACTAATGCTATTATCATCCAACCATTCTTCATTAAAGTGAAACCATGTTTCCAAAGTAAATTATCCATAAGATATTTCAGTCATTATGTAGATATTATTCAACATGCTACAAAGGGAGAAATTGAGTTTGGAGTTAAATATCAATATTGTGGTTTTGATAAAATGTGAAAATGGAATTCAATATAAAATATAAAACACATAGATAAAAGAAGATGATTTTTACTTCATGAATTTTTTTTTCGAGAAACCAAGAGGAAATTATCTTAATGGCACAATTATATGACTTAGTTATGGAAGGGTATATCATCAATCTATATAATAACAATGTGATTGGATGATGTTAGAAAATTATGAAAGTAGAGATAATGTTCCACAAAAGGGAAAACTCACACTCTAGTGTTTCAAATGTAAATTGTTTGGGATTTAATCTTAATAGTTCTTGAATATAATGGTTAACGAAAATGATCTATGTTTGAAACCTCTTAACCTTAGATAGTAAGGGAAATATTATTCAATAACTATTTCTTATGTATGGTGTAATAACGATATGTTGAAAGATACACATACCATCCAATCTAGAACTAATAATTTTATATTTGAATCTTTAGTAACCCATTCAATCAAATATGAAAAATTCTATTAGGGTATCACAAGTCCACCTAAATGATTATATGTAAAATTATAATTGAGAACCACTAATTTTATAATCACATATCAATTATATTATTCATAACTGGTTTATGTTTTTTGGATTGTACTTCATTCAATTTTATTATTTTTTTCGATACTTTAATTTTATTTTATCATATACATAGATTATCATTCCTTACATTAATCCCAAAATAATTTTTGAGAAATGGAATTCATGTTTGATACTACAAATGAACCTATGATCATCTATTAGTGTGATGAAAAATATGAACTTTTGACGAAAATCGCATCCTTTGTATGGGTTTTAATTCTTATTCAAGAGGTGAGATTATCATAGATGGATGGGGAGTAACATAAAATCGATGATAAAACTATTGTGAGGTAATTTTTATGGCTTTATAGATAATTTTTCTATACTTCCTCCAAAACATGATATTTATTACTCAATATTAATCATACCAGGTGCCACACCAATTTCCATGACCGCTTCTTTGAAAAAATGGTTGTAACGCCATGCCCCCAGTTACACAGAGTAGGTGAATTATTAAATAACATTTGCATGATACAAGAAAATCATGTCTTGAAAGACTGATCAGTTTAGTAGCCTTGAAAATACTAGATAAACTTATTAGTTTTACATTACATTATAAAATGAAAAACTACAACAACATTATTTCTATACACGACACTCATATCTCCTCAGACTATCCCCGCAGGTTAGTTATAAAATACTTCTTAAAATAATTGGAAAAATAAGACATAGAAAGTGTTGACCTCAGATGCTCAGTAAGGATAACAATATGGAAGAAAATTTCCTAAATAATCATAAACATTTATAGAAATGCATAAGTCTAAAACAAAAGCCTTTTAAACTTGAACTTCAGCATAATATGGGAAAAATAAAATCAAATAATACCATTTACTTATTCCGATGGATATTCTACTAGTAGAATAATCACATGCAATATCAATAGCCACTTTTATAATGATGGAATTCATAATTCTAGACTTCATAAACTCATAGTCAAGGCCTTGTGCCAAGACTACAAATGAGATTTTGTCAAGGCCTTCTGTAAAGACACTAGTTTGTCTCATTAGACCAACCGATGAATTGAGGATATATAACGGGCTCCACCTGTCACATACTAAGTCCAATGCATTCCTCATATGAAAAGTTTTAAACATAACATAAACATTCGTATTAAAACATGCATAAAAAATTTCAATACTTTATCCATAACCCATGAATGGTGTAAAAACAACACATCCACAGTCAAACATATCCCAAAACCTTCAATACAATATGGAATTTTTGTATTATAATAAATCAACTTCAAATAATCTGAAAATCCATGAAAGGATTTGACATAGATGAAATCAAAAGCCTTTTTAAAGAAATATCACTTTATATTTTGAAATCATTTAACTGTCACATAATTATAAAGAAAAAAAATTATTTTGAAAATATTCTTATAAGCTTTTATGGGATGCTTCGACGATGTTATAAAGGTAAAAAATAGTCTCACCTACCGTATAAGTTAGAAAAACATTCTTACCTTAATTTTGTCAAAAAGGTCATAAAGTACCATGTTTGGAAAATGATGGAAAGATTACTTTCAAAAAATGTAAGGTCAAATAAGGGTATAAATGACTTTAACCCATTTTCTAGTAAATAATAAAAATGTTTGTAATACATTTTTGAGAATCATGGATGTGAATGTTAAAGAGGTCCCAGTAGATAATTATGTATAAACAACCTCACATAGTGAAGATATTGTGAAATTAACCCTTACCTTGTTTTTTTCATTGGTTGAGGGTAGGATAACCTCCTGTATAATGGTGAAATCATTTTTATTAAATTATTAAAGAACCGTATACATTAATATGATATCATATATGATCTTCTAATATTGCTTTGTTAATGATATTTCAGTATTATCATCGTTTTAAGTGTTAACGGATTCAATTTAATTTATATGATTTGTTAAGTAAGTAATGTTTTTTGTGGATATGATGTATATTATTCCTATTCAGAATGATATTAAATCTTTAAACATTATTTTTAATCATCAAATTAAAATTATTCTTGAATGGATATGATGGGGAATGAATCTCATCACGTTCGTCGAGACGGTAATCCGTACGTACACACGAGCGACAATATCATTATTTTTATATTAAAATAATATATAATTGGATGGTATATCTTATATAAAGAATAATTATCATGTTATATTTATTATTTAAATCAATTATAAATCATTATTATACCCAACCAAATAAAAATGTATTGAATAACAACTACACCATGACGTGGAGACGGTAATCCGTACGTCGCACGTATGGTGACATGCCATTCATAGGATGGATAAAATAATGAATATGGTTGTACCATTTTTATAATAACATAAAATTATATAAAAGATACTCGAGTTTTTATTTTAGAATGGAAACATCAAAGAAAGAGGAAGTGGAAGAGGAAAGGAACTTGAAAGAGGTGATGAAATATTTACCTCTTCTTCGGGTTTTTCCTTTTGATTTGATCAACATATATATTTAGGTTTGTTGTCCGAATAATGAAAGGCCTCAAAGATTAAGGATGGAAATTTTAGAGGATATTTCGATAGGGTGTCACCAAGGCATATGACTTTGAAGGTGTGAATTAGAGAGAAGAGGAAGTGCCCTTTTATAAGAGGGGTGAGGGGCACCTTAGGAAAATATTGAAATATTATTTTATAATAAAATAATTTTTAGTTTCTAATGACTCCAAAATGACTAATTTCAGGTATAAGGTGGGTATTGTTATAAAACCTCTCAAAAAATATATTTTAGGCAGGTTTGGGTCACTATATTAACCTTATCTTTTAGATTTAACTCTTAGTTAAATAGTTTGACATTTACAATGTCTCTTTGTATTTTTTTATTATATGGTTAATAAACATAATATAAACGTCCAATTGAACCCCAAGTGGTTCATTAATGATAAACCTATTATTATATAAGTCTTTTCGCTGAACCTTAGATTTTTAGGATTATTATATCAACTAATAATATTTTATTTGTTTTAGAAACTCATTTATGTCAATTTTGACATTACATAATAATTGATTTTTGTTAAAGTCCTAACAACTTTATTACTTCGAAATAAATAAATTCAATAAACTCTAAAATGTCATATTAACCTATAAAATTAGTATAATTCACTAAAAGTCTCAAATTAGATTTATTTGGATATTTATAATATCAATTATTTTAATCTTTTATTAATATGGTAAATATTCCATCATCATTGTCTCATAAATAAATTTAATTATTTAATGTCTAAAAATTACAAATAAAATACAATTATGTATGAAATATTTTTATCTTTATAATTAATATATATATTCTAATATATCTTATGTATAACTATATATTAAAAATGGTTTAGTTATTAAACATTGATTCTATCTCTTTTAACTCTTCTTTAAATAAAATAATAATAAATGCCCTAATCTAATCCAAGTAGACCAAAATGATCATATTTTATTTCTAAGGTTTTTTTTGGTCAAATTAAACCTATACAATAGAATTAGGAAATGTGTTAGGGTTATAATAATATCATTTTTACCCTTAATTACCATATTTACTTTTTACCGTGGTAAATAAAAGTAAAAAGATATTATTCACCAAAAATTATTTTCATCTCATTGAACCACATTTTACATACTGGTATCAACCATATCTCTCATTTTTTCGAAATTCCACTCACATAAGTGGTAAAAGTAAGTCTTATGTAAATATTAAAATGCTCCTAAGTGGTGGGTAAAAGACGATAAAAAGTTCAATAAAATATTTATATATCTAAAATTATTATAAATTGAATCTAATAAATTACATTGAACATATATAGGTATTATGTATCTATTTTGACCTAATATATGTTTAAGTAAAATAAATAATTATTTGAATAAAAAATAAGTTTTAAACTATAACTTAGTGTTTTTCACTATTCATTAAAAATTGAATGTTTTTTGAAAAAAACAAAAAATTCACCCCAATCTAATTTTGATATTCTGAATCCAAATATGAAGTCCAGTTTGTATGATAAAATTTATAAAATTTCAAAAAGTTGGTATTACTATTCATAATGGCTAGTTTGATTGGTTGGGGGGTGTTAGAACTCAAAGTTGCGTACACAACATGCTATTGTATTATTCAAAGAGAAGCATACCATGGAAGCTTGGGGTGTTACATTCTACCCTCCTTCAAATAATTTCGTCCTCAAAATTTCTAGAATATTACTGCAAAAAATGACTGGGGTGTTTCTTCATCATAAGTTCCTTGGGTTCCCACGTTGCCTCTTCCATCTTATGGTTTCTCCATAGAACTTTTACCAGACGAGTCATACGGTTTATCAGCACTTGATCTCTTGTATCAAGAACCTTGACAGGATCTTCTCAATATGACATATCAGGTTCTAGTTCTAATTCCTCATAAGTTAGAACATGCGTTGGGTCATGCATGTATTTTCTCAACTGTGATATGTGGAAGACATCATGATCTTTGGAGAGACTTGGCGGCATTGCCAAACGGTAAGGTACATCCCAAATTTGTTAAAGAATTTTGAAAGGTCTGATGTGCCTGGGACTTAATTTTCCCTTCTTACCGAAACGTATAACACCCTTCCATGGAGATATCTTCAAGAAAACATGATCTCCTACATGAAATTACAAATCCTTCCTTTAGTTATCTGCATAGATCTTCTACCTACTTTGAGATGCTTTGATGTGGGTTTGGATTACTTTAACCTTTTACAACGTTTCCTCCCCAAGTTCTAGGCCTACGAGTTTTCTTTCACCAACATCATCCCAAAAGGTTGGTGTGCGACATCTATTTCTGTATAACGCTTCATATGGTTCCATCTGAATACTTGAATGGAAGATATTATTATAGGAAAATTCTATCAAAGGGAAATATTGACCTCAAATACCTTGAGAGTCAAGTGAGCGTGATCTCAAAATGTATTCTAAGGCTTAAATAGTCCATTCTGATTGTCCATCAGTTTGGGGGTGTTAGGAACTGTTCAAACGAAGTTCAGTATCCATGACTTTCTAAAGACTTTTCCAGAATCTTTATGTAAAAAGTGGATCACGATCAGAAATAATCGATAGGGGTACTCCATGAAGTTTCAAAAATTTATTAATATATAGTCTTTCTAGACATTCAAGTTGTAAATCTTCTCTTATAGAAAAAAAATGTGTTGAATTGGAAAGATGATCATCAATTAACCATATTGCATTGTTACTTATAGGAGTCTTTGGTAGTCCCATGAAACAGTCCATAGTAATGTTATCCCATTTCCACTCAGGTATGGGAATAGGTTGCATGAATCTTCCAGGTTGTTGTTGTAACAACCTGATATTTTATGATACGTATTCTTTTTAATTTATTTTATGTCATGTGTTTTATACTACAACAAAATTATCTTGTGCTATACGCAACACCGTATTATCTTGTAGTATACACAACACTATTCTTAGATTGTGTTACACACAATTTCAAGTTTCTTTGATAATAGTCATTCTACAAAACATTGAGTGTATATACATATATATATATATTCAATGTATAAATGAAAAATGGTTGGAATCTGTTATAAAGAAACAACAAAGGATTCTTGCACAACACGCAACCCTGATTTGGCTTGCATTACACGCAATCACGACCTTCCTCGATAGTGTGTGTTGTACACAATACCAGGTTTTACTAAACAATGATATATTGTTATAATATTATTATGGACTAGCTGTTATGAATAGTATTAACTAAATTTTTAATTTTATAACATTATTATTAATCTTATAAATTTTCTAAAACATTTTATTGGAACAAAATAATTTTTTTGGGTGAAATAAGTATTTTTCAAAAAATGCAGTTTTGCGGCCGTTTGATGGCGCACCCACATTAAATATAGTTATTGACATATTTATAAGTTCAATTTTACAAAATAAACTTCTTCTCTTGAATCAATATATAAAAATTTACATTGGATAAAATTTTGATATTTTTCTAATAACATTCATATTTTAATGAATAGTAAAAACACGCTATATTTTAATTAAAAACCACTTTTTTCATCGTAATAATTTATATGGTTAAATTATAATATTTAATGGTTTTAAAGTATAAATAGAATATATTTTTACCATTTAATAAAATTTATGTCATTAGCATTGATTTTACCTTGAATTCGTAGGTTAAATTAATCCAATCTTTTGCAATGTTTTAAACAAAAACCCGTTATCTTTCGACAACGGGATTAATTTTAAATTAATTACTGCAACTTATGTGTTTTGAATTTGGTAAAATGGATTCCATATTTGGAATAAGTGGGTCCAAATTATGTTAATAGGCTACTTTTTATTTTTGGGCATTATGAATAGTAACCACGGTAAATTTATTTACCATAGTTAAAGGTAAATAGGGTAATTAAGGGTAAATATAAGATTATAAAATTACCCTAAATAATGCCAAAATCCTATTGGATGACTAAAGGACGACCCATATCACCTAATGGTTGGATTAGATTCATTTAATGGTCTTTTTTTCATGAAAACAATTTAATTATTATTAAAACCAAAGAAAGTGACAACATGTCACTTTCTTATATCTTATAAATATAATAATTTTAGTTTAGTGATAAACTTTATGAAACTTCAAATATAAATAGTATCTAGAAATATAATAAAATTATCTACATCATATGAATTTATTTAGAATTTTTAGGGATTAAATAATTATCATTAAAGGTGACATAATAGTGATGTTGAAATTATTTTATTAAGAGAAATATCAAATAAATGGTTTTAAAAATATTAAAATAAATATTATAAGAACTATTTAATGTACTCCACTAATTTCTAGATACATATGACATGTTATGAATCTATTAAATCTTTTAGTTCAAACATATCTTTTGTATATTGTTTATTTAAATTCAAATAAATGAATAGTGTCAAAATTGACACTATTCTTATTTTATAAAAATAACATATTATAAAATTATCTAAAAATAACAAAAAATATTTAAAAATTATAAATTTAAACTTATATGGTCTCCAATTTTATAAAGTATCCAATTATGGACAATTCACAACAAATAAGTAATTATTTGTAATAATTTAGTATTTATAATGTTATTACCATAAATGAAATTAAATTGATTAAATAATGATAAATCAAGTTGATAATGTTTAAAATAAATGCCTAACATGTCTAAATTTTATTGGTTGATGAGATTAAAACCCTATATCATCTAAATTTTTATTTGAGTCATTTTGGAAGTTTCTATGTGGGTCTGGGATTTAATATAAACTAATATTTCTTATATTTCCAAAGGTTCCCCTCTCCTCCCTTATAATAGGGCACCTCCTCTTTCTCCTCCTCACACCAATTTGAGCCTTCAATCTCGGCCAAAACCTGCCAATTTCTCTTCTCCACTTCCATAGAAACATCATAGTGGTTCTTGTTATCTTAAAATACCATCTTTAGTGCCCTAAGAGGAGGTTATGAAGAGGCGCTTCAAAGAAGAGGTAATGTCTGTTACCTATTCTTCCAACTTTATTCCTTCTTATACTTCTTCTTCTTTAGTTGTTTTATTATGAATTAATAAAATAAGTGTCAATCATATACTGATATGTTATTATAAATATGAAACAAACCTATTTCACCATCTATCCATCTTACAAAAAATGAAATCACCGCGCATGTGTACGTACAGAATACTGTCTCCACACAGTGGTGTAATCTGTTTTCGACCACCACCTTACTTGGATGTGTATAATGGTGTAAATATATAACTATATATGATTATTGTAAATTGATATTGATTCTGAACTATTATACAGACACTTCAATACAATTCTACAATCATGGGAATGATATCATCGCCCGTGCGTACACATGGACTACCGTCTCCACGACGCGATGAGATTCATTCTCCATGTTAACCATTCATTAATGATTAAAAAGTATATATAATAAGTAATCATGAAATATATTATATAATAATGATACTTTATTAATGTATATATATATTTTTATTTCATCTACTTAATTCCATTTAATTCAATAATGAAACAAAAACAGCGTTCATGCGTATGTACGACCTACCGTCTCTATGAATGGTGTATTTCATTCCACTTATTGATCTATTATATATATATGTATATGATGAATATATATTAAATATAATTCAAGTTTTAAATTATTTAATTAATTAAATCAGGTTATAAGTAATAATATCAAGAACAACAAGTCCAAACATGTACGATAAATAAAACGATTTTACCCAAAACGCTAATTTAACATGAAACTTACAAAAGAACGGGTAATATAAAGTCATAAGTGAACCATATATGATATCATAACAATGAATATGATTATATAATAAGTCAATGACATTATTTAAATCATTATACATGAGGTTCGGATATGTACGAAGCATATCAGACCTAAGGTAAGGGATAACTTTTCCAATCTCGTTCTTATCCGAGATTGTTTATTCCTATGTATTTACTGGGGTTATTTTTCTCATCCATGTACATGTTTCCTAAAACTGGTTTCATGTATATTTAATGTATTTTTTACCCATTTTTGACTTTTACTACATGTTATGTATGGAATCATTATTTTACGAGGTACTTTTTGACTTTTCTGGGAAAAGTACGAGAAGAATGTTTTTTAACTTATACAACACGAATGTATTTTTATGGTTTTATAAAGCCTTATTTTCATGAAGCTTCCTCCAAAGGATTTCATGAGTATTTTCAGAAAAATATCTTTCTTTTAAAATTGCATGACTTTTTGTGAAAAGAAATTTATTTTGATGAATAAAAGATATTTTCCTCAAGAATTCAATTCAAATGTTTTATCAAAACCATTCTCCATATAAGATGACATTATTTAATATGGGTATGTTTCAAGTTTAATGTATCTATGATTTACATGGTTTAACTTTTCTTATGATGAAATGTCCATTTTTTATATGGATTATGAGATGATGGGATGATGTTTATGAAACCCATTTTATTATTTAGGTTATAATGAATGTTTTAAGTTTATTTTGCGGCACAAGTAAGAATGATTTCATTATGATATGGGTGGGACCTATATCTCCCTCCAATTCATTGGGTAAATATATATATCTCATGAGATAAACATTTCTATAATGGTATGTTAATCTGGTTGAGTGTTACAGGACCGAAACGAGGAGTGAACTCGATTCAGAAAGGGACTTTGTCCACTAAGATGGTCTTGGAAGCAATGCCTTGGCTACTATGGAAATCATAACATGTGATGAATGGTTTCCACAATTACATGTTTTATTACCATTATATTTTATCATGGTTTATGTTCCATTATGATATGTGCCTTACATACTTCGATGATTTATGTCTTTACTCAAGATTTTGATGTATAAATTTCATGTTCATGTTTTTTCTTTCAAATGTTTATGGATTGTTTTATGTTCTCTATGTTTACCCTTACTGGGCATTTGAGCTCACCCTTTTTATGTTTTATTTTCCCCAGGAAATAAAGAAAGGTTTTATGTAAGTAAACAAAAAGGGGAAGATCGTTATGGGAGTTTTTGAATATCTTTCAACATGATTAGAAGTTTATATTCCAAGTTTCCAAAGACACTAAACTTTTACAGTCCTTGTGTGTCTGTTTTTGTTATGTATTAGATATTTTGAAAACGTAATGTAATGTCCATGTTCACCAAGCTTCGGGTCTCTATATTTGGTATCAGAGGAAAGGTTTAGTCAACCTTTGGAAACTAGGATGTGAGAACTTTAGTGAGATCCCTGGAAATATTTCTATGGTATGTCTAGGGATGTCCCTATGGATAAGTATACGTATAGGATATAGTCCTAGAACTATGGTAACGATCTTTGAATTTCACCTAAGATGTTAGATATTGATGGTACTCCCACTTTACTATGTTATTTTCCTTAGCATGATTTTTTGACTCTCACACTATTCTTTTTGGGTTTTAGAAGATGGATGGAAATATGAAGATTCACGATAATGGAGGATATGATGGACAATGGAATGATATTCTTCATAATAAACCAAATGAAATTGGATCTGGAGGTCGACATATAGTTTTTATTCCTAATCAGAAATCTCATAATATGATCAATAATCTCAACTTTGGTATATTTCCTGACTTAGCTAATAAGAGAAAGATGGAGTTTCATGATGATCATAGAGGAAATAAAGTTCAATTCCCCTCATGTAATTCATGTGGGAAGAGGCATCAGGGAGAATGTTTCAAAGGAACTGGAAGATTCTTTGTGTGTGGAAAAGAAGGACACAAATCCAGTAATTGCAAGGGAAAAGGTTTAGTTAACACCATGGACAAGGATAATGGTATTTATAAGACATCAACAATAGTTAAAGGTTTTAAATGTGGAATGTAAGGGCATTATGCAAACCAATTCCCTAAGTGAAAAACTCTTAAAGAGATTCAACATGGTCATATGGGTAGTATTTATTTGGAAGATGATGAGGAGACTACAAATGATATATGAGATGAATGAAGTGTTGAAGCTCAGTCAGTTGTTTAAGAAGGTAGTGGAATGATTGTATGTTTAACAAGAGTTGGGTTATATAGTTAATGGTACTATGGAATAAAGAATCATCTAAGGATTGTTACACTATTGTTTTTCCTAAAGTATTTGAATGTATATGTTGAATGATACCGATAACCATGAAAGATTATTCAGATATTTTTGGAAAGTTGATGATATGCGCATAATGAAGGGATAAAAAGATAATTAGATGTTTGATTGTATTCATTATCTCATGATTGATATAAGGACAAAGTGATATTATGGTTTGGGTATATAGAGTTTTTGGGATTTTGGTATGTGGAAAGTGTTAAAATTTAACAACATTCATGTTTTCACTAAGGTTCAATGGGTATTCATTCTCCATGAGAATACATTATTAAGGTATTCACATGTTTGTAATTTGACCAACAAGATATATCTTATGATATATGGGGGAAAAATGATGGCATTCATGTGATTGTTACATGACATTTCAAGTAATAATTTTCTTTATACTATGAGCTTAGAACGAAGTATTTTAGATAATCCTAAAGATTGGAATGGATTATGTTGGACATAAGTTAGTTCGATATTATTGATGGGATGTTATATTAATGTAGTTTTAGAAAAAAAGACAACCGGCAGGACGGGCGACAGCCCATCACGTCGGACAATGCTGTGGAAATCGAACCCACAACCGAAGTGCGACATGCCTTTATCACCTACCACTGGCCTACAGGAAGTCCCTGGTTAGTGGAAAGTAGTTTTATTTTATTAATCGGTATGATAAATAAAGTATAAGTCCATTTTTGGAACCATATACCATTAATATCACCATAAGATGGACTTATAACTTTTGCTAACCTCTTGATTGAAACTGATGGAATGACCCATAATTCTATCACATGATCTGCTAATGCTTCATGAATAACAAATTCAACTTCATTTATTTAAGAGATGAAGTGGAAATTTTTCAATTCACAAACAACATTGAAATTGTACCAAACTCATGTTAGTATTTTATTTAATTCATCAACTTTACAGAAATGATCTTGAAAACCAAAAATGTTGTCCTAGTGACCTTATATCCGATGAATCATATGGTGCCTTAGATCATCACAAATATATGGATTTGTGATTGTTTGCTTTTTCATAGCCATGTTCTCTACCACTCTTCATCAGAACATGATGGTTAGATTTATCTTCCATATCCATATTTTAACTTATGTTCTCATATGTGGAAACCCAATGATTAGTAAATTTGGGTAACCGTTACGTTTCATACATTAGTTTTTAAATATATGTTTTGGTATTTCATTTTACGATGTGGGTTTCAATTAAATAAACTTTCAAGTAGAAAACCGTGTATAACCCCGATGAATTTCGAGGGTGAAATTCATTTTAAGGGGGGTAGAATGTAACAATCCGATATTTTATGATAAGTATTCTTTTTAATTTATTTGATGTCATGTGTTTTATGCTACAACAAGATTATCTTGTGTTATACGCAACACCGTATTAGCTTGCAGTATACGCAACACTATTCTGAGATTTTGTTACACACAATTTCAAGTTCGTTTGATAATAGTTATTCTACGCAACGTTGAGTGTATATATATATATATATATTCAATGTATAAATGAAAAATGGTTGGATTCTGTTATAAAGAAACAACAAATGAGTCTTTCACAACACGTATCCCTGACTTGGCTTGTATTACACACAATCACAGCCTTCCTCGATAGCGTGTGTTGTACACAATACCAGGTTTCACTAAATGACGATATATTGTTATAATTTTATTTTGGACTAGCCTTTATGAATATTATTAAACAAATTTTTAATTTTATAAAATTATTATTCATATTATAAATTTTCTAAAACATTTTATGTGATCAAAATAAATTTTTCGGGTGAAATAAGTATTTTTTTAAAAATGCAGTTTTGCCACCTTTTGGTGGAGCACCCACATTAAATCTAGTTTTTGACATGTTTATAAGTTCAATTTTAAAAAATAAACTTATTCTTTTGAATCAGGATATAAAATTTTACATTGGATAATGTTTTGATATTTTTCTCATAACTTTCATATTTTAATGAATAGTAAAAACACACTATATTTTAATTAAAAAAACTATTTTCATCGTAATAATTTATATGGTTAAATTATAATATTGAATGGTTTTAATGTATAAATAGAATATATTTTTAGAATTTAATACAATTTATGTCATTAGCATTGATTTTAACTTGAATTCGTAGGTTAAATCAATTCAATCTTTGGCAATGTTTTAAACAAAATCCCATTTTCTTTCGACAACGGGATTAATTTTAAATTTAATACTGCAACTTATGTGTTTTTAATTTTGAAAAATGGATTCCATATTTTTAATTAGTGGGTCCAAATTATGTTAATAGGATACTTTTTATTTTTGGGCATTATGAATAGTAACTACGGCAAATTTTATTTACTATAGTTATAGGTAAATCGGGTAATTAAGGGTAAATATAAGATTATAAAATCACCCTAAAACCTGCCAAAATCCTATTGGATGACTAAAATTCGACCCATATCACCTAAGGGTTCGATTAGATTCATTTGATGTACTTTTTTCCATAAAAATAATTTAATTATTATTAAAACCAAAGAAAGTGACTACATGTCACTTTCTTAAATCTTATAAGTATAATAATTTTAGATTACTGATAAACTTCATGAAACATCGGATATAAATAGTATCCAAAAATCTAATTAAATTATCTACATCATATGAATTTATTTAGAATTTTTAGGGATTAAATAATTTTCATTAAAGGTGACATAATAGTGAGGTTGAAATTATCTTAATAAGAGAAATAGCAATTAAATGGTTTTAAAAATATTAAAATAAATATTATATGAAATATTTATTGTACTCCACTAATTTTATAGATACATATGACATGTTATGAATCTATTAAATTTTTTATTTCGAACATATCTTATGTATGTTGTTTATTTAAATTCAAGTAAATGAATAGTGTCAAAATTGACACTATTGTTATTTTATAAAAATAAAATTTTATAAAATTATTTAAAAATCACAAAAATATTTAAAAATTATAAATTTAAAGTTATATGGTCTAAAAGTTTATAAAGTATCCAATTATGGATAATTCACAACAAATAAGTAATTATTTGTAATAATATAAAATTTAGAATGTTATTACCACAAATAAAATTAAATTGATTAAATAATGATAAATCAAGTTGATAAGGTTTAAAATAAATTCCTAAACTGTCTAAATTTTATTGGATGATGATATTACAACCCTATATCATCTAATATTCATATTTGAGTCTTTTTGGAAGTTTTTATGTGGGGTTGGGATTTAATATAAACTAATATTTCGTATATTTCGAAAGGCGCCCCTCTCCTCCCTTATAAAAGGGCACCTCCTCCCTCTCCTCCTCACACCAATTTGAGCCTTAAAGCTCGGCCAACCCCTGCAAATTACTCTTCTCCACTTATATAGAAACATACTAGAGGTTTTGGTCTTCTTAAAATACCATCTTTAGTGCCCTAAGAGGAGGTTAAGAAAAGGCGCTTCAAAGAAGAGGTAATGTCCGTTACCGATTCTTTCAACGTTATTCACTCTTCTACTTCTTCTTATTTAGATGTTTCATTGTGAAGTAATAACATCAGTGTCACTAATATACTGATATGTTATTATAAGTATGAAACAACCCTATTTCACCATCTATCCATCCTAAGGAAAACGAAATCACCGCGCGTGCGTGTGTACGAAATACCGTCTCCACACTGTGGTGTCATCTGTTTTCGACCACCACCTTACTTGGATGGGTATAATGGTTTAAATAGATAACTATATATGATTATTTTAAATTGATATTGATTCTGAAATATTATACAGAAACTTCAATACAATTCCACGATCCTGGGAATGATATCATCACTCTTGCCTACGCACGGACTACCGTCTCCACGACGCGATGAGATTCATTCTCCATGTTAACCATTCAATAATGATTATAAAGTATATATAACAATTAATCATGAAATATTTTACATAATAATGATACCGGATTAATTTATATATATATATATATATATATTTCATCTAATTAATCCATTTCAATTCAAATAGGAAACGAAAACAGCGTTCATGCGTACGTACGGCCTACCGTCTCCATGAACGGTGTATTTCATTCCACTTATCTATCCATTATATATATATATATATATGTATATGCTGAATATATATTACATATAAATCATGTTTTACATTCTGGAATTAAGTAAATCAGTATATGAGTAATAATATCAAGAACAACAAGTCCAAACATGTACGATAAATAAACGATTTTACCCAAAACGCTACATTAACATGGAACTTACAAAAGAAAGGGTAATATAAAGTCATAAGTGAACCATATATGATATCATAACAATGAATATGATTCTTTAATAAGTCAATGATATTATTTAAATCATTGTATAGGAGGTTCAGATACGTACGAAGCATATCAGACCTAAGGTAAGGGATAACTTTTTCAATCTCGTCTATATCCGAGATTGTTTATTCATAAGTATTTACTATGGTTATTGTTCTCATCCATGTCCATGTTTTCTAAAAATTATTTCATGTATTTTAAATGTCCTTTTTACTAATTTTTGACTTTTACTATATAGTATGTATGAAATCATTCTTTTACGAGGTACTTTTTGACTTTTCCGGCAAAAGTACGAGACGAATGTTTTTTTAACTTATACGGCACGACCGGATTTTTACAGTTTTATAAATCCTTATTTTCATGAAGTTTCTTCCAAAAGATTTCATGACTATTTGCAATAAAATCTCTTTCTTTTAAAAATTCATGACGCTTTGTGAAAAGAAATTGATTTTTAAGAAGAAAGGATATTTTCCTCAAGAATTCATTTCAAATGTTTTATCAAAACCATTTTCCATCTAAGATGACATTATTTCATATGTGTATGTTTCAAGTTTAATGTATCTATGATTTACATGGTTTCACTTTTTTTATGATGAAATGTCCATTTGTTTTATATGGATTATGAGATGATGGGATGATGTTTATGAAACCCATTTTATTCTTTGGGTTATGATGAATATTTTAAGTTTATTTTGTGGCACAAGTAAGAATGATTTCATTATGAGATGGGTGGGACATATATCTACCTAAAATGCATTGGGTAAATATTTATATCTCATGATATAGACATTGTTGGAATGGTATGTTAATCCGGTTCAGTGTTACAGGACTGAAATGAGGAGTGAACTCGATTCAAAAAGGGATTTTTTCCACTAATATGGTCTTGGAAGAAATTCCTTGGCTACTATAGAAATCATAACATGTGCTGAATGGTTGCCAAAATTACATGTTTTATTTCCATTATATTTTATCATGGTTGATGTTCCATTATGATATATTCCTTACGTACTTCCACGATTTATGTCTTTAATCAAGATTTTGATGTATAAATTTCATGTTCAAGTTTTTGCTTTCAAATGTTTATGGATTGTTTTATATTCTCTATGTTTACCCTTACTGAACATTTGAGCTCACCCTTTTTATGTTTTATTTTTCCCAGGAAATAAAGAAAGGTTTTAGGTAAGGAATCAAAAAGGGGAAGATCATTATGGGAGTTGTTGAAGATCTTTCAACATGATTAGAAGTTTATATTCCAAGTTTCCAAAGACACTAAACTTTTAAGGTTCTTGTGTGTCTGTTTTTGTTTTGTATTAGATATTCCAAAAGAGTAATGTAAAGTCCATGTACGTCAAGATTTGGGTCTCTACAATTTCCTTCCAGCTTTCGCTTGTTGGTAAACCATAAATCTTGACACAAAATTAGCAATCTCCCTTTAAATGTTATCTCACCAAAAATTATCCTTCAAAACTCTATACATCATAGTGCTACAAGGGTGTATAGAGAAATTGGAACTATGAGCATCAACCAAAAATTCCCTTTTTAGATCTGGTATATCGGGAACACAAATTCTGTTCCCAAATTTCAAAATTCCATCTCCATACACAAAGTCACTCAATCTCCCATCATTCACAGCTTTAATCATCTTTTGAAACTCTTCATCAGTGGTGTGAGAACTCTTTTTCCTTTCTAGTAAATACTGTTTGGAAACCATTTGAATTTTTTTTATGTTTCACCTTCAATGGTTATCCCCATGTCAAAATTTATTAGATCCTTGTATATAAAATCCTTTTCAACTCTCATATTGTTCAGAACTCCATGTTCCTTTCTGCTCAAAGCATCTGCCACCTTATTTGCCTTCCCCAAGTGGTAGTGTATAGTGCAATCATAATCTTTGAGTAGTTCAATCCATCATATTTTCCTCATGTTAAGATCTTTCTATGAGAAAATATACTTCAAACTCATCTGATCGGTATATATCTCACATTTTTTACCATAGAGATAGTGTCTCCAAATATTCAAAGCAAATATTACAGCTTCTAACTCAATATCATGAGTGTAATAATTTTGTTCATGAATTTTTAGATGTCATTATGCATAGGAAATAACTCTGTCATTATGCATAAGGACACAACCATGTCCTTTCTTTTATGCATCACTATAAATAACAAACCCATCATTCCTTGATGGTAGAGTCAAGATAGGAGAATTGACTAATATTATCTTATATTATTAAAAATATTCTTCACACTATTTTGTCCAGACAAATTTAACCCCTTTACGTGTGAGCTTTGTTAATGGGTTATCCAACCGGACAAAATTCTGGATGAAGCATCAATAATAACCAGCTAAACCAATAAAACTATGTACCTCAGTTATAATTGTAAATTATGACCATTCTTGGATTTCTATTATCTTTGAAGGATCAATAAAGATTCCTTCCTTAGAGACAATATGTCCATGAAAAGAAATCTCATGAATTTAAAATTCACACTTTCTAAACATCCCATATGATTCATTCTTTCTGAGGTTCTATAGAATAATTCACAAGTGATTTTCAGGATCTTAGTAGCTTTTGGAGTATACTAAGATATAATAAATAAATACCACTACAAATCCATCATGATATTCCTTGAAAACTCTATTCATTAGATCAATGAAGACAGAGGGTGCATTAGTCAATCCAGAAGGCATTACTGCAAACTCGTAATACCCGTACGTGGTTCAAAATACTGTCTTCGGAATGTATTCCTTCTTCACACACAACTGATGACATCCAGATCGAAGGTCCATCTTTGAAAAGTATTGAGCTCCCTGAATTTGGTCGAATAAATCATCAATTCGAGGTAGGGGATACTTTTTCTTTGTTGTTATAGCATTGATCTCCCAATAGTCCATGCAAAGCCTCATAGATCCATCTTTCTTCTTAACAAAAAACAATAGGGGCTCCCCATGGAGAAACACTAGGGAAAATAAATCCTTTATTACTCAATTCCTCTAGCTGTTTATTTAGTTTCACTAATTCCATAGTGTCCATTCTATAAGGGGTTTTTGATATGGGCCTTGAAATAGGAATTAATTCAATGGAAAACTCAACTTTTCATTATGGAGGATGTCCAAGTAAATATTATAGAAACACATCAACATATTCTAGAACAATAAGTAGATCCTATATTTTAGCATTATTTTCCTCACCCAAAGTAATTTCGTTCTCTTCCTCCCAACTAATTTAACTTATTTGAGCTATTGGGGGTGGATCTATATAATAATTAGTTGGTGACATTTCTGCTCTAAAGATAAGGTACTCTTTATCATCATCAAGAATTGTAACATCGTTATTTTTTTAATAAATTTTCACATCATTATCTAAAATACAATCCATACTAAGGATTATTAAAATTCAATCATGGGTATGAAGATGAGTTCAGTTGATAATGAAAATGTATATGCCCTAATGGGAACTGATTCACAAAACGTTTTTTCAATTATACTTCCCTTAGGTGTTTTGATTGACAACTCCCTTGTTATGTCTAATTGAAAATATTAAATTTTATTAGAAAATTTGGAAGATATGAAACAAGGCAATGATCCAGAATCAAATAAATAATTGGATAAACTTGAAGAAACCATTAAATTACTTACCACTACGTCTTTCAGAGCTTCAACTTATGCAGTAGAAAAAACACAATCTTGACCTTGATTCCTTGACCTTTTCTAAGGTAATTTGACCTGATTCTTAAGACATTAATTTTCATAATGTCCCCTTTCTCTACAATTTTATAATTCAACATTAACATCCTCTTTATTCCCCTTGCAACCATGAGCATGGTGGCCTTTTTCACCACACATGTAACAGACTCCCATTCCCTTTAGAAAAGTACCAGGGTGTTTCTTTCCACATTTACTGCAGGATGGATATTATACTTTTCCTTTATTCCCCTTATTTCCATTTCCTGAGTGTTCAGTAGATATCTTCTTCTCTTGCTGTGCTTTAAAGTCGTAAGACTTAAAAAATTCTTTTTCTGTCTTGATAGCACATGAGACAATATCTTCGTACAACGAGAAGGATTGTGAGACTAATGATCAATGATGAAATGGTTTTAAACCATTTAATAAATGATCAATATTACTTCTTGGGATACATATATAATCTATAGCATGCCTCTCTAACCTTATAAAGTTAGCTTCATACTTTACGACACTCACATCCTTATTTTCCCTCTGACTCAAAAGTTTTATTTCCATATCCGCTCGATGATAATGAGGAATATATTTTTCTAAGAGAATTTATTTGAACTCCCTCCATTCCATATTTTATTCTTCATCATCTTCTTTTGTGTTTTGAATCAATGACCACCATTGATCAGAATCTCAGGTGAGGCGGTAAACTTCCATGACAACGTTTTCCCTTTCGTTACTCCCCAAGGCATGGAATATTTTATCTAGGGAATTTATCCATTGCTCAGATACTAATGGATTTGTACCCCCATTGAATGTTGGTGGTTGTTGACTCATGAAGAGATCTAACATTTATCATCCACATTGTGAATCAGGGTGCTCCATACGTGTAATGTTATTCTTCATAACCAGAGTGAGTTGTCCCAATATAGTGATAAGCTGATCAACACCAGTTGCATCACCAGCTCCACTATAATTATCTTGAGTAGGAGGGAAATCCCTACATGGATTACATGTGTTGATACAGTTTCCATTACTTCCACTAGGCTCTATTTCTAAACAATGTCATACACTAGATTAGTTTATGAATCGAAATACATAATTCCATACATAATAAAAATAAATTGAACATTTTATGGATATAATCCATAATCATAAAAAAATGTTTTCATTGAGGAGTTATATACTCATAAATTCTTCATAATGGTTTGTATAGAAAATCAGAATTATCCTAAGAATATCTCCCGAGAGTGTCGTAACCAAGAGTGCAGCAAGGCCTATCGGCGTGCACCAGTTCCCATTCGAGTCTAGCTCAAAGCGGTGTTTTTGGGTTCTACCCTAGGTACATCTGTGTCCGATCCGCCACTACCTGCTATTATCTAGATAGGGATGTATTTCTTGGAAAAATCACAAAATCTCTACAATACAAAAATTCTAGGAAGTTCGTATATACTAATCCTCAAATTCTAATTTAGGGTAATGTGTTCTAATCAAAGTTTATATAAATATAGATTCTAAGGATTTTAAAAAACTTCATCTGATACCAACTATAACGCCCTAAGCCCAGTAACCCAGAGTCAGTGCATTATTACATAACATTTTCATGATACAAGGAAATAATGTCCTGAAAGACTGATCAGTTTAGTATATTTGGAAATTCTAGATACATTCATGAGTTTTACAATACATTATAAAATGAAAAACTAAAATAACTTTATTTCTGTAGACCACACTCATATACCCTCAGACTATCCCTGCAGGTCAGTCATAAAATACTTCTTCACATCCTGGGAAAAATAAAACATAGAAAGGGGTGAGCTTAGATGCTCAGTAAGGATAACAATATAGAGGACACATTTATAAATAAGAATAAACATTTCAGGAAATGTATAAGACTAAAACAAAAGCCTTTTATACTTGAGCTTCAACATAATATGGAAGAAATAAATTCAAATAATTCAATTTACTTATTCACATAGATATTCCACTAGTCGAATAATCACATGCAATATCAATATCTAGTTTTATAATGATGGAATGTATAATGCCAGACTTCATAACCACATAGTCAAGGCCTTGTTCCAAGACTACACATAATATTTTGTCAAGGCCTTGGGCTAAGATACTAGTTTGTCTCACGATACCTACTTATGCATCAAGGAGCTATAGTGTGATCCACCTGTCACATACTAAGTCCAATGCATTCCTCATATGAAAAGGTTTAAACATAACATAAACATTTGTATTAAAACTAGCATACAAAATGTCAATAATTTATCCATAAACCATGAATGGTGTAAAAATAACACATCCACAGTCAAACATATCACAAAATCTTCAATAAAATATGGAAGGTCTGTATCATAATAAATCAACTTCAAATAAACTTAAAATCCATCAAAGGATGTTGACATAGATGAAATGATTTTTTTTAGAGAAATATCTCTTTTTATTTTGAAATCATTTAATAGTCACATAATTATAAAGAAAACATTTTATTTTGAAAATATTCTTATAAGCTTGTAAGGGATGCTTCGACGATGTTATAATGGTGGAAAATAGCCGCACCCTCCATATATGTTAAAAAGCATTCTTACCTTAATTTTGTCGCAAAATACATAATGTACTTTGTTTAGAAAATGACAGAATGATTCGTTTAAAAAAATATAAGGTCAAATAGGGTTATAAATTACTTTAACCAATTTTCTAGTAAATAGTAAATTTTTTTGAAATGCATTTTTGAGAAGAATGCATGTGGATTATAAAGAGGTCCCAGTAGATAATCACGTATAAACAACCTCAGATAGTGAAGAGATTGTGAAATTAACCCTTACCTTTTTATTTTCCTTGGTTGAGGGTAGGTTAACCTTCTATATAATGGTGGAATAATTGTTATTAAATTATAGATTAACCATATACATTAATATGATATTATATATGATCTTATAATATTTCTTTGTTAATGATATTTCAGTAGTATCATCGTTTCAGGTGTTAACTGATTTGTTTTCCTTTATATGCTTTGTTATGTAAGTAATGTTTGTTGTGTATATGATGAATATTATGCATATTCAGAATTATATAAAGTCTTTAAACATTATTTTTAATCATCATATGAAAATTAGTCTTGAATGGATGCAATGGGGAATAAATCTCATCGCATTCGTGGAGATGGAAATCCGTACGTACGCACAACTGACAATATAATTCTTTTTATATTAAAATAATATATAATTGTATTTTATATCATATATAAAGAATCATAATCACGTTATATTTATTATTTATATCAATTATACATTATTTTTATACCAATCCAAATAATAATGTATTGAATAACAACTACACCATGATGTGGAGACGGTAAGCTGTACGTACGCACGTATGGTGACATGTCATTCATAGGATGGATAAAATAATGAATATGGTTGTAAAATTTTTATAATAACATCACATTATATTGAAGATACTGGAGTTATTATTTTATAATGGAAACAACCAAGAAATAGGAAGTGGAAGAAGAAAGGTTATTTAGAGGTGATGAAATATTTACGTCTTTTCGGGTTCTTCCTTTTGATATGATCAAAATGGATCCTTAGGTTGGATTTCTAACTAAAGTAAGGCCTCTAGGATGAAGGTATGACATTTTAGAATATATTTGGGCAGGTTTTGGCTGAGCCAAATGGCATTGAAGATGTGAATTGGAGAGAAGGAGAAGTTCTCTTTTTGAAGAGGGGTGAGGGGAACCTTAGGAAAAGATTGAAATATTATTTTATAATAAAATAATTTTCGGTTTCTAATGGATAAAAAATAATTTATTTAATGTCTAAGGTAGGTATGGGTCGAAAACCCCTCAACAAATAGGTTTTAGATAGGTTTAGATCACTATATTAACCTTATCTTTTAGATTTACCTCTTAGTTAAATAGTTTGACATTTACCATGTCTCTTTGTATTTTTATATTATATGGTTAATAAATGTACAATAAGAATTCAAGAAAACCCCAAGTGGTTAATTGATGATACACCTATCATTATATAAGTCTTATGGCCGAAACTTATATTTTAGGATTATTATATCAACCAATAATATTGAATTTGTATTAAAAACTTATTTATGTCCATTTTGACATTATTTAATAATTGATTTTTGTTAAAGTACTAAAAACTTTATTTCTTAGAAACAAATACATTTAATAAACCCTACGATTTCATATTAACCTACAAAATTAGTAGAATTCATTAAAAATCTCAAATTATATTTATTTGGATATCTATGATATCAATTATTTAAATCATTTATTAATATGGTTATTACTACATCATCATTGTGTCATAAATAAATTTAATAATTTAATATATAAAAATTATAAATAAAATAAAATTATGTAGGAAATCCTATTAGCTTTCTAATGAATATTTATAGTCGATTTTATCTTATGTATAACCCTATATTAGAAAACGAGGTCGTACCCTAGTGGTAAGGGTTACTCCTTAGCATCCCAGAGAGACAGGTTCAAAACTGGGTGGAGGAAAATTTTGGGTTCTATAGTAGTTATATAGGAGTAATGAAGTAGTTATAGTAGTAGTTACAGTAGTAGTTACTGTTCGATATTGAAGCAGCCGGAACTATTCGCCCGATTTGGGCCTTCGGGCCACCGGTTTGGGCCTACGGGTCTCGAGGGCCATTGGGTCATCAAAGGCCTTCGGGCCATAGGGACTTCAGGCCACAAAGGCCATGGAGTAGCCCAGTTCACAAAGAACATGCCCCAGAAGAGGATCAGAGCAACAAGAGTAGTAGCCTCCAGATGCAGAGCTAACTAGATTGGAAGAATAAGAGGGTATGGCAGCCGCCATCAGGACCAGGAGACGTGCTGCTTTGTACGGGGTAATGCTAGCCAATCAGCAATGTAAGGTGGGGAGAAAGGTGATCAATGAAGTAGAAACTGGGGAGGGGCAGTTCAAGTGGGCTGGGCCTACGGGTCATGTATTGGTCATGGTATGCCTCTGATCCTTCGGGTCATGTATTGCGAGTTTGTCGGGCCTTGTGCCTTGGTCCTACGGGTCATGTACGGGTTCCCCTTAACCCTTAAAACGAGAATTATCCATAATAAAATAAAAAATAATGTTTTCGGTCTATTTTAGATATAACCCTATATTAAAAATGGTTTAGTTATTAAACTTTGATTTTAACTCTTTTAACTCTTCTTTAAATTAAATAATAATAAGTGTCATAATCTAATTCAAGTGGAACTAAAGGATCATATTTCATTCCTAAGATTTTTTTGTCAAATTACACTTATTCATTTGAATTAGGACATGTGTTAGGGTAATAATAATATCATTTTACCCTTAATTACCATATTTACTTTTAACCGTGGTAAATAAAATTAAAAAATTACTATTCACCAAACATAATTTTCATCTCATTAAACCACCTTTTACCTACTGATATAAACCGTGTCTCTCGGATTTTTGAAATTCAACTCACATATGTGGTAAAATTATGTTTTATGTAAATTTGTAAATTCTCAAAGGAGGTGGGTAAAAGACGGTAAAACATTCCATAAAAGTTTTATATACATAAAATTATTACAAACTGACTCCAATTAATTACATTGAACTTTTATAGGGATTATGTATCTATTTTGACCTAAAATAAATTTAAATAAAATAAATAATTACTTAAATAAAAATATGATTTTAAAATAGAACTAAGTGTTTTCACTATTCATCAAAAATAGAAAGTTTTCAGAAAAATACCAAAAATTCACCCTAATTTAATTTCGATATTCCAAATCCAAAAATGATGTCCATTTTGAATGAGAAAATTTATAAACATTTAAAAATTGTATATTACTATTCATAATAGCTAGTTTGATTGGTTGTGGTGTGTTAGAACTTGAATTTTCATACAACACACTCTATTGTATTATTCAAAGATAAGCGTAGCGTGGAATCTTGGGGTGTTACAATGATGCTTGCATAATAGTCTTGGTGGACTCGGTATAAAAAATCTAGAATTCTTCAATCAGTATATTCTTGTTAAATATTTATGGAGGTTAATAAAAAATAATTATGAATCCCTAGACTTCCTGTGATCCATATTCCATTAAATTTTTTTTTGAAGGAAACATCAGTTACATGGATTCCTCTTTCTGGCCTGGTCTTAAGAAAGACTTCCATAAAATTCACATGTTTTCTCACTGTCTTGCTAATAAGGACTTCGATCCAAGATTCTTGTATGGAAACTGGATGGTATCTACATTTGTTGATTAGATTAATTCAAATGTACAAAATATTAACCACACCATATCAATAATGGAATAAATGGAAAATATGGATAACCCGCCTGAAGAAAACACTGAAGATGTTTCGAACTATCACATCCTTAATCAAGAAGACAAGAATATCTGGGAACCATCCCCCCAATTGTTTTATGGATTCCATGAATTTTTACATGTTCCTACCTCTTGGAATCCAGAATTGGATTGGCACCATCAATAAAATATGGATTCCTCCACCAAGATTCACACTCCTCTGGGGACTCTATCTCAATAGTGTCCCTATCAATGCCAACCATCAGAGTATTGGAATTTCTCTTTTCTCCAATGGATTTATTTTTCATCATCATAGGTTGGTTTTTACTACCTATTTCTCTACTATATGACCACATAATCTCTGTGGAAATCTATTTTTGAGATCTTCAAGGTACAACATATCCATTATTCCCCCCTCAAAGAGATTCTACATTAGATCCCCAGCCTCCAATTTTTTAATCAAATCTCTTTTCTATTTCAGGAAACTTGTACAGAGCTACTACATACCATATTAATATGCCGTAAAAAAATCATATCATGGGAAAAAAATCAACACTAAATATGATATTACTACTATCATAGAAGCTGCTCGAAATACTAATACATGTCATTCTGTACAGTGAAAAAACATATTGTGGGATCACTCCATTCTTAGAGGTTTGTGAATTTTAGGTAACTTCCCTAATCACTGTGGCACTCTCAAAGTCTTCTAGTATACTCATTTCCATGGATGGATTAAATGAAATACCGATGGGGCTTCAAGAGGAAACCTGAAGCCTGTAGGTTATGGAGTCATTTTTAGGGATCATAATGGAGATTTAGTTGATCATATTTATAGTCCTTGTTTCCATTCCAATTCCCTAAAGGCTGAAATGACCAGCATTATCAAAGATATTTTCTATGAAATGCAATGAAACTAGAACAATATATGTTTTGAGTGTGACTCCACCACAATTTTTCATGCTCCCTAGATGGGTGTGATACAACTTTAATGGAAGCTGACAACAGAATAGGAAACTTTTCTCGATGTGTTCTCTAACATGAACTACATTATCACACACATATATCATTAAGACAAATACTTCACTAATGCTCTTACAAACAAATTGATTTATGAGGTACGTCACTACTCTCATGCTCTCCCTAGTGATGTTATTCCCATTTTCAAATAGGAATCATGTAAAATACCATCCTTCTGACTCTTACAAATTTCATTTATCTTAATCATTGAGCCTCTCTACTCACTTTTCTCAAAAAAAGGTTATTGCGACTAGGGATTACTATACATTGATATTATATCCTTTTTTATGAATATACATTACATTAAAACAACACGCCTTATGACAATAATAGTTTACTTCCATTGGAATGGTGGATCATAATCTACTAATATCATGAATGATATTCAATGTTCCCACAATGATATTCCCATTTTGTAGTACCCTCGGTTTCAGGTACATGAACCCTTTCCTCACGTTTTTTTAATTTGGTGTGTACTAAAATAGAGAGATTCCATAAAATAGGGAGTTTCCATAAAATAGAGAGTTCCCATAAAATAGATAGCTTCTATAAAATAGAGAGTTCCCATAAAATAGAGAGTTTCCATAATATAGAGAGTTTCCATTAATATGGATTTTTCAATAATGTTGGTAGTTTCCATAAATTTTGATATTTCCATAATGTTGATTGTTTCCATAAATTTGGATATCTTCATAATGTTGGTTGTTTCCATAAATTAGGGTGTTTCCATAATGTGTGATGTTTCCATAAAAAAATTGTTTCCATAAAAAGGGTAAAGGTGAAGCTTTTGAGAGTTTTCGGTTTTTATAAGGAGTGTTGGGACAATAATTAAGGTAACACGATCCATACATGGTTGGCACAACCCGTGTGATCAAATCTTGTACAAAGGTAAATTCTAGATCCTATTTTCTAGGAGCTTGCTCGTTTTGGATCCAATTTTTTTTTTGGCTTCAAAACGCCCCTAATTCGATATTAATCTCCCTATAAGGCTGGATAACCCTTCCCATGTGATTTGAAGCCAATCCAGAGCCTTCCCTTGGTGATTTTGAGTCCGATTCTTGAGGTATTTCACCATTCTTTACGAATTTGTCAGGATTTCATAGATCTACTTAGATCTACTTCTCCGATCTCCATTATTTCTCAGATATGAACCTATAGTGAGTAGATCTATTTTTTTATGCCAAATATTAAATTTTTGAGTCGTGATCTTTCTAGGACAAGAGATCTAAGGCCGCTCTTGGAGAATCGACCCACTTTCTTGTGCGTTCTTCGTCTGTTGTTAATGTTTTGTCAAGACCTTCGAGGTAGGCGGTTTCTCTCTCAAGTCATCTGGATAGAATTGATTGTATTAGATTAAAATTGGTTTATTGATTGTGAAATTCATTGAAAAAACATTCATTTTTGATGATTTATGGTTTTTTTGAAATTGTGTGATCTTGTTGAATAGTTGTGCAAAATGGGGTTTAATTTAAAATGATGATTTTAAATTATGGATTTTCTAGAATTGCTAAATTGTTGATGAAAAATTGGTCTTCAATAGAAATGGATTTCAATAAAAATGGAGTTTTATTGAAATGGTTTTGAGTTGGAATGGTTGGGTATTGAAATGTTCTTGACATAAATAGTTTTCAATAAAAAGGTGTTTTTATTGAAAGGTTTATTTTCGCTTGATCATTGGGCATATGTGTTGTGTGTTAATATTTCATATACGGGTCTTTGTTGAAATATGACCTTTTTATCGGTGCCAAAGGTTTAATGGAACATGGGAATTACATATATGGGGCTTGGTTGAAATATGACCTTGTGCTCGGTGCCAAAGGATTGATGGCACATGGGAAAAAATTACCTTGTGATGACTTGGTAGATCAGTGAGAGACCACTCATGAATATGGAACTGTCATAACGAAGCATGCATGGTTAGTTGCATGGGTTGGGAAATGTTTGGGTATGACAAAAAAGAATGTTTGTAAAATGGTTGTAAAGTTTTTTGGTTATTTTTCTAGAAAAATAACTTGCTTGAAAATTGGTTTCAATTGCTCTTGGAATGACTTTGGTTATGAATGGTTTTGGAAGCTTTTTTATATTTAGTTATAAGCTGCTATTGATAAATTGTTTTATATAAAATATTTTTATATAAATGTGGCTAACTCTTCTATCCTAGTGGCGTGAGTAGGGAAGTCATCGGGGAAAACCTACTGAGTTTTATACTCACCCCTTCTTTAGAACATTGGTGCATTTTCAGATGTCATATTCCAAGACACAGGTAAAGGTAAAGAATATTTTTGGTACTGGATTATGGTGATTCCTGACCGATTTTGTGGAGCTTGAAGCTTGTGGAGCATATAGTTGCAGTGTATTTTGAGAGTCTTGAGTTGTTCATCTGTAGTGTACATTGATGCTTGGTTTGGACTTTTATTGTGGTCTACTTTGATATAGTTTGATAGAAATGAAGTGTTTATTGGTCTTTCATTTGTTCATGCATCATATAGTGAATGTTTTGTTATGGTTGGTTTATGGGTTTATTTCTTAAGGGAAATCATCCCCCACTTGTACTTGAAACCCTTCGGCATTTTTTTCCAGCCTTTGGCTCCTTGTGGATGTCACTTAAGGCCTAGTAATGACTTGTGGTACTCTCAAGACAATGAGAATTATTAGGTCATTACAAATGGTATCAGCTTTTTTGGTCATTTCCTAAAAAGTAGTCATTGATGTTCCTAGTTTTGGAGATGAAATCCCTTCTTTTCTATTCCTTAGTTGGAATCTTAGAAAGGAGTATGACTGTCGGAACATGAAATATATAGCATAAAATGAAGTATTTAGCCCTTTTATGTTGTACTTCATGTTACCAGGGAGTTGGGTAAATAAGTGTTTAGAGACACTTCTATGATTTTGAAATCTCATTGTAATGGGTTTAGCCAATGAGATGAGCATGACATGCATTATATAGGTATGACTTTACACTAATAGTGCATACATCATTTCAAGAAATGATCATTTCTGAAAAGTATGGACTTGGTTATTAAATTAATGATTTTTAAAAAGTGAATGATTATCTTATTTTGAAAATTGTTTAATTTTAAAAAGCATGTGATGTTGTTTCAAAAAAAGTTGAACATGGGAAAAATTATTTAAAAAAAACAATTTTGTGAAAATTTATGTGATAGAATTTGAAATGGTAAGCCAACAATTTCTAGAGAGTGAGATTAACAGAGTTTGTTGTTAGTTTAGAAAATAGAACCTAGTAGGAGTTGTCGAAACCAACCTGAAGAAGCTGCGGAGAATGTGGTCGCACCTGAAACACGTGTGAACCAAGATCTAGTTCAGATTATTGTCCAAGATTTTCAAGCTGTGGACATAGGGAACCAGAGGAATGAGCCACGACATGTGGATCATACCATCCAGTTCATGAAGAAGAATCCACCTAATTTCTGGTGTGATTCTAAACTTGAGAAGGCAGAGGTGTGTTTATGTAGTATGATTCGTATCTTCGACTAAATTGGAACAACAATAGAGCTAAAGGTCAAACTCACAACATATATGCTCGAGGATCTTGCACATCAGTGGTGGGATTTAGCGGTGCAAGCTAAATTGGACGAAGGAAATACATTGGAGGATTTTGAGGAATTGTTTTACAAATAATTATATCCTCACACGTTCAAGATCCAGAAAACAACGAACTTATTCAGCCTAAAACAAGAGAGTCTCTATGTCACAGAGTATGCGACTAAGTTAATGAACTTAGTACACATTGCACCGGAAGTTGCGGTAAGTGCCTCTTTGAAGGCATGCATCTTCGAATCAGGACTACGAAATGAGATTCGATCAAAGATTACAGTGATTAGTATTACAGACTATACAGAGATGGTGAACATAGTGACTGTGGCTGAACGTGTTATCTCAAGATATATGGGATGAGTCATGATAATACCTATGGGAAATGGTGGGAACTCAACCGCTAAGAATAAGAGGAAAAGGGAAACTTATTTCCATGGTGCAAGTAGAAATCAGAACCCGACGACTGGATCAATAAACCTTCCTCCACGACCCGAGAGCAAAGAAGGTTGTTTGTAATGTGGTTCTCTTGACCACATAAAGTGAAATTGCATGACACAACCTAGATCATGTCATAATTGTAACAAGATGGTACATCTTCAGTGCTATTGTCACAGTGCTCCAAGGTCAAGTGCTTGAGACACTTCCCAACTATCGCAATAATCGTATGCTTCGACTGGACGAGGACAATAGAATCAATCTCTTCATCCGAACATAGCAAGCCATGGTGATTCTAGAAATACCATGACTCTTCAACCAGGGAAACCTTAGCAAGAAAACAAGGTGAAAAATATACTGAATAAGCAAATGTAATGAGCTGAGCAGATGAATATCGATGATCAGGCTGGACCATCTACAGTGAGAGGTACAATTCCCTTGAATTCTACATTTGTGAAAGTGTTGTTTGATACTTGTGCATCACAATACTTCATTTCTTCTCATAAAGTAGACTTGATATGTTTAAAACATGAAATTATGCCTTCTATTTTGAAACTGCAAACTCCTCTTGGTGAAAGAGAATGTCAAGCCTTTGTTTGTAGAGAAGGTGCTATAACTGTTTATGGAGCCATGTTGAAATGGGACTTCTCAATGTTTTTTATGGATGCCTATGATGTAAGCCTTAGTATGGATTGGCTGACAACGTTCAAGGATTAAATTGACTGTTATAGGATAACAGTTAGTTTCATGAATTAAGATGGTATCAAGCATCTCTTTAGAAAAGAGTGGATTGTAAATAAAGGTACAAAGAGAATTTTGGCACCAATGGTGGGAACGATATCCTACCAAATGGTAGTGTTGACTTTGGAATCAATGAAAGAGATAGAGGAAAGTAATTTTCAAACTATTTTGAATTAATTTCCAAATTTCATTCCCAAGAACTTCTCAGGGATACCACCTCTAAGGGAAGTGGATTTTAAGATCGATCTCCTTCCCAGGACCAGTCTGATTTCACTTCCATCTTATAGGATGGAACCAACAGAGTTATGGGAATTGAAAGTGCAGTTAGAGGATCTGTAATGTAAGGGTTTCATTCAACCATGTATGTCTCCATGGGTAGCATCAGTTTTGTTTGTAATGAAGGCAGATGGACCTCTTTCGCTTTGTGTTGATTATCGTAAGCTTAACCAAGTTACGATAAAGAATAGATATACACTTCCACACATTGATGATCTATTGAATAAATTAATGGGAGCTCAATGGTTATCCAAGATTGACTTGCGATCAGGATATCACTAATTGAGAGTTCGGAAAGAGGATATTCCAATGATAGATTTCAGAACTAGATATAGAAACTATTAATATGTATTCATGCCTTTCGGTCTAATGAATTCACCAGTAGTATTCATGGAATTGATGAATCAAATATTTCAACAATATCTGGATTCTATTGTTGTGGTGTTTTTGGAATAAATTTTGGTCTATTCAAAGACAAGGTCTAATCATGAGGTGCACCTGGAAACAATGTTACAAATATTTATAGATCATAGTTTGTATTCCAAATTATGAAAGTGAGAATTCTGTATATAGGAAGTACATTTCCCTGGCCATGTCATTTCTGAGAAAGACATTTATGTTGATCCTGAAAAGATAGAACTTGTTATCTCTTGGCATCCAACGAAGAATGTGTTTGATATATGACGTTTTCTTTGTCTAGCTGGTTACTACTGACGCTTTGTGCATGATTTCTCATGACTAGTTTCACCAATGACATCTCTGACAAAGAATAATGCTCTATTCCAATGGTCAAAGGAATGTCACAAGTCTTTCCAGGAACCAAAAGTTTGGCTTACATAGGCACATATCATCATCATGCCTAAATCATGATAGGGGAATGAGGTTTATTGTGATGATTCAGGATTAGGGTTGGGGCGTGTTCTTATTAAAATAGATCATGTGGCTGCTTATGGTTCAAGGTAGTTGAGGGTGCATGAGAAGAATTACCCAACACATGATTTGGAGTTATCTGAAGTCATCCACGCTTTGAATACATGGAGACATTATCTCTTTGGTGAGAAATTTACTATATTTATAGATCACAAAAGCTTGAAACACATTTTCTCAAAGTGATATTTGAATCTGAGAAGAAGGAGGTGGATGGAGTATCTCCAAATGTTTGAATTTGAATTGATGTACACACCAGGGAAAGGAAATTTTGTGGTGGATGCATTGAGTTGAAAGTCATATGCTTAGTTGGCGAAAGAAGCTTCAGATGAATGGTAGTTGATGTCAGTTTCTGCCGACATGCATGTTGAATATGATGAACTAGGTGATGTAGCCATTTTATTTTCAAATACTCTAGTTACTGATTTATTAAAAATGATCAAAGAAGAACAAACATCTAATGTAGAATTTCTAGTTGTAAGTTCAAAACTCAATGGTGGGGAGACCATTGATGGCTGGAAACTTGATGGGGGTTCAGTTTTTTTGTTTTAGATATCGGATGGTTATACCTATGGTTTTTCATGAAAAACTCCTTCATGATTACCACCATTCAAGATGGGCTGTACATCTAGGTACAAAGTAGATTTATAAGGCATTGAAGGCACAATTTTGGTGGAGCGACATGAAAAGGAAGGTGGCCGAGTTCATCTTGCGGTGCTTAACTTGTTAGTAGGTTAAAGCAGAGCATTAGAGACCAGCTGGTATAAAACAATATTTTCCCATCCCAGTATGTAAATGGGATCAAATATCAATGGATTTTGATATAGGTCTTCCAATAACTGTCCAGAAACCCGATTCCATTTGGGTGATAGTGGATCATCTGACCGTGTCGGCCCATTACATCCTGATTCGTGAAACTCAACCGGTGGAGGATCTTTCAAAAATATATATACAATAAGTGGTAAATAGGCATGGTTTACTAGTTTCAATAGTCTCAGATAGAGATATGAGGTTCACGTCTCGTTTCTGGAAATAATTGAAACAATCCCTTGGAACTCAGTTGACTATGAGCACCGCGTATCATCCTCAAACAGATAGGCAATCTAAGCGGACAATACAAACATTGGAAAACATGTTTTGAGCTTGTGTAATGGATTTTGGTGGCTTATGGGAGGAGCGTATATCCATAGTGGAGTTCTCATACAATAACAACTATCAAGCCTAAATACGCATGGCTCCATTTGAATCATTGTATGGGTATCCTTGTCGTTATCCACTATGTTTTGTGGAACCGGGTGAAACATCACAAGTCGGGCCAAGCCTTGTCCAAAGAAACAACAGAGAAGATCCAATTTCATAGAAAGATGATGGAGATAGCTTAGAGTCTTCATAAATCTTACGCAGATCACCATCGAAGACCATTATCGTTTGTTGAGGGTGATCATGTCTTCCTGAGGATCTCTCCAAGGATTGGACATCGTCGTTTCGTGAAGCAGGGAAATTTATCTCTTCGATACATTGGCCCTTTTGAGATACTAGAATGATTTGGAGGGGTGGAATATCGGTTGGCATTACCACCACATTTTAGTTCAGCGCATAATGTGTTCCATGTATCCCAGTTGAAAAAGTATCACCCTGATCCTGACCATGTGATCTGATGGGATCATGTTGATCTAGAACCAGATGCATCACTGGTACATATTCCAATGTGGATCATAGATAGACAAGAGAATGTCTTTCGTGGAAGAATCATCGTCCTAGTTAGTGTTTTATGGCAACATGGCCAGATTCATGAAGAGACTTGAGAACATGAGAAGGAAATGAAAGAGCAGTGGCTAAAACTCTTTTTGGCCAGTAGGGGTTGTCTACTTTCTAAGTACGGAATGAACAATGATGCAGAGAATGTAGTACCCCTGGTTTTGGGTACATATCCCCTTTCCTCACGTATTTTAATTAGGTGTGTATTAAAATAGGGAGTTTTCATAAAATAGGGAGTTCCATAAAATAGAGAGTTTCCATAAAATAGAGAGCTTCCATAAAATCGAGAGTTTCTATAAAATCGAGAGTTTTCATAATATAGAGAGTTTCCATTAATTTTTATTTTTCCATAATTTGGGTTGTTTCCATAAATTTGGATATTTCCATAATGTAGGTTGTTTCCATAAATTTGGATATCTCTATAATGTTGGTTGTTTCAATAAATTAGGGTGTTTCCATAATGTTGGGTGTTTCCATAAAGTGTGATGTTTCCATAAAAAACGTGTTTACATAAAAAGGGTAAAGGTGAATGATGGGAGAGTTTGGGGGTTTTATAAATAGTGTTAGGTAAATAATTGAGGTTGCACGATCCATACACGGTTGGCACAAACTATGTGGTCAAATCTTGCGCAGAGGTCAAATCTAGATCCTATTTTCTAGGAGCTTGCTATTTTTTTCTCTATTTATTTCTTTTTGTATTTAAAACGCCCCTAATTAGATATTACTTTCCCTAGAAGTATGGAGAACCCTTCCCACATGAGTTGATGCCATTCCGGAGACTGCCCTTGCTGATTTTGAGTCTGATTCTTGAGGTATGTCACCATTATTTACAGATTTGTCTTTATTTCTTAGATATTCTTAGATATAATTCTACGATCTCCATTCATTCTCAGATATGAAACTATAGTTGATAGATCTATTATTTTGGATGCCAATTATTTTATTTTTGAGTCGTGATCTTTCTAGGATAAGAGATCAAAGGCTGCTCTTGGAGAATCGACCCGCATTCTTGTGCATTCTTCGTCTGTTGTTAATGTTTCATCAAGACCTTTGAGGTAGGTGGATTCTCACTCAACTACTATTGATAAATTGATTATATTAGATTAAAATTGTTTTATTTATTGTTAAATTCATGGAAAATATTCATTTGTAATGATTTAGGGTTTGTGTGAAATTGCATGATCTTGTGGAATAGTTGTGCAAAAGGGGGTTTAATTTAAAATGGTGATTTTAAATTATGGATTTTATGGAATTGATAAATGGTTGATGAAAAAGTATTTTTAAATATAAATTATTTTCAATAAAAATGGAGATTTATTGAAATGGTTTGGAGTTGAAATGGTTTGGCATTTAAATGGTTTTGACAGAAATAGTTTTCAATAAAAAGGTGTTTTAATTGAACGGTTTATTTTGGCTTGATCGTTGGGAATATGTGTAGTGTGTTCATATTTCATATATGGGGCTTGGTTAAAATATGGCCTTGTTCTCAGTTCCAAAGGTTTAATGGAATATGAGAATTACATATACGGGGCTTGGTTGAAATATGAACTTGTACTCAGTGCCAAAGGATTGATGGCACATGGGAAACAATTACCTTGTGACCACTTTGTAGATCAACAAGAGACTACTAATGAGAATAGAACTGTCATAATGAAGCATGCATGGTTTTTAGCATTGGTTAGAAAATGGATGGGTGTAACGACCTAAAATTATGAATAAATCTTGTTTCGTAATTTTGTGTGTTATTTTATTTTGTTATACTCAACAAAACTGTTTCATTTGATAACATGAGTATAATTAAAATGAGACTGTTGGGTTTCGACTGTTATATGACCATTGGTCAATATGACCATTGGAAACTAAATGTTGATATTTGTCTAAAATACAAGTGATCTTGGTTAATTAATATAGAAAAGAGATTCGATGGCTTCATCCAGTAGTCTCAGGCCAATCGAAGCCCGTCTAACGAAACTTGGGAAGGAGGTAGCACCACTGGGCTTTGCTCTAGACCAAACCCAATCCGAACTTCTTCATGTAAAGATATAAGGGAATCACCTTCGCGAGAAGTTCAAACTGATAGAAATTACTACTCGTGTAATGTTGGCTGAGCCGCCCTCAGATTCTCTCACCTTAGCACACCTTACTCTTAGGTCCTATCATGGTGTTATAAGGGGCTATGTAACGAGACCATAACTGCCTTGTGTAATCCTTTATTATAAATAAAATTGTGTTCTCTTCTTATGGTGAAGTTTGTGAATTATCAAATGTCCAGATAAATATAGTACGCATATTTTTTATGAATTTTAGAAAAAGGATATTTTAAAAATGTTTATGAAAACCTTAAATAATTAAAAATATGTAATGATTTTAAAAAACTGGTCTTCTACAATTATGTTGAGTACAAAATTTAGAGTCTAATAAGGTCAACATAATTTTTGATGAATAGTAAATTATGAATAGTGATTTTATTCTTATGATTAGTAATGTGACTAAATGGATTAGTAATCCCACTTAAAGAAAGTGTTAATATAATCTAGGCACCTTGATCAAGTAATTTGATTCAATAAAACAGGTAAATAACTGTTTCATAAATTATTAGTCAAGTAGTAGTTTTTTCAGGTGAATAATTTTTTTAATTAAAAATTAAATTAAAAATATTTAGAAAAATATTTTTATAAAATGGACTTTATTTTTCAACTCAGAGCATCGATATTATGTTTTGGTAATTTTTGCGGATTTTTCTGAAAAAAAATGAATTTTCAGTGAATAGCTTATATATTTAAAAATTAAATTAAAAATATTTAGAAAATTATTTTTATAAAATAGAGTTCATATTTGTAATCATATCATCGATATTTGGTTAAGGTTAAATTTGGTAATTTTTCTGAGAAAGATGAATTTTCAGTGAATAGTAAAAATGCAGTTTTAGGGTTTCGGTATGATTAATGAAATCATAACCGTGTCATGATGATTTCATGATATATTTTAAGGGTTGGCCGACCAAAGGTGATGAATTATTGTATTGGGGTCCCCATGTGGCCTAACTCCAAGGGAAATACCATGAGAGAGCCCATGGTTTTGAGAAAACCACTTGTGAGGTGTCCCTTGAAATTATTAAAGTATCACCTCACCTTCCCTATAAATACCCACCCTTGCCTCCTTTAGTTTTCACTCCCAACTATCCCCCAACGAATATCTGGTCTCATTACCTCGCAAGGTGTCGTCCCAAGGTTCCCCAAGCCCTCAAGGTCCCAACCTTCGAGTTTTAAGAGTTACGTTTAAGGTAAGGGATCCTACCTCCCTCTTTCTTTTCAAGTAATCTCTTTTATGTCATTTCTTTTATGCTCCATGCTCTTATGTTGGAGGATGATCTTTTATATTAATCTTAATTCCCTTTTCTTGGTAATAGGGTGAGATACCCCCTCTTTCTCTCATCAATTCATTTTAGGAATGTTTATGTGACGCCGTTGGGCTGCCGAATTTTTAAGGGATTCTTTCACCTTTCTCATTTTTTAAAGTTCTACTTTCATGTCAAGTCTTTCAAATTACTTTTTATTATGTTGGGGTATGATCTATATATCTATCATACTGATATTTTATGTTCATATGATTAGATACCCTATTTTATCTCTTCAATTCAGTATTTTGATGTTTTAAGTGGCGCCGTTAGGCTGCCGAATTTTTAAGGGATTCTTTCACCCTTTTCGTTTAAAAGATCTATTTTCATGTCAAGTCTTTAATGTTGATTTTTATTATGTTGGGGGTATAATATCTATATCTATCATACTGATCTTTTATTTTTATATAATTAGACACCCTATTTGACCTCATCAATTCATTTTTTTGAAGATTTAAGTGACGCCGTTAGGCTGCCGAATTTTCATAAGAGAAATCTTATTTTTGTCTTCCTTCAATTTTTTTAAATTCATATGGTATGCCTTTCAAATTTCATTACCATGTTCTTATATCCATTATATTCTTTCCCTATACTATGTTATGAATCATTTATGAGTGGGTTACTCTTTTCCCCTCTATTTTCAATGTTTTCTAAAACCCAGTAACCTAGCCGTTATGCTGCAGAATTTTCGTCTCCAAATGTCTCTCCCTTTTTCTCAAATTCTTTTTATTTATTAAGTGAATAATCAAACCTATTTTTCTAAAGGGGTATTCACATATATACCAAAATGTTCTATTTTTAATTCGGGTATTTAAATTCATGAAACCCGTTTTCTATTTTCGTGGGTTTAAAGTGACATAAAGATCATGTCTTTAAACCAGTTTTTAAAACGTTATTATTATGAAAGGAAACCCATTTCTTTTATGCTATATGGGTTTTTTATGAAATTATTGATGATGATATATGTGTCTCACATGATAATAAAGACAATTTTTAGGGTGAGCCTTAGTAGTGCTCCAATGCGTTGGGTAATGACTTAATATCTAGAGATGACCATTTTTAACGACGCTTTGGTGAATAACCTTGGTAATTTTTAATGACACCTTGGGGATGGACCTTGGTGAAATGGAAATTATTGTGAATGTTAAATGTTGTATCCACATCTTCATGTTATTAAATACATTATTTTTTATTATGATATTCCTCATGATTTCTTTCTCATGCCTTGAAGTTCTTTTTCATGACATTGTTGATGTATCTCAAGTTCACATGTTAAATGTTTCCCTTGTTTCCCTTACTGAGCCCTCTGCTCACCCTTTCTTTTGATTTATGTCCCCAGGTTATGAGATGCAGTAATGAACCTAGGATGAACATATGGAGAATCCTTTCAAGTGTTTAAGAAGGATGTTTTATGTTTTCATGTTTTAAGTTCCTAGTTTCCAAGACACTAAACCTTAAAGATCCCCTGTTTTGTAAAAATTAATGAAAAATTATGTTATAAAAAGGCAGGATGACATAGTTGGTATCAGAGGATGGTTTAGTTATTTGTGGAAATTAGGATATTAAAACATTAGGAATAACCCTATAGAAAAGTTTAAATATAGGAAATCTTCTTGGTATTTTGGTGAGTATTGAGTAAGGGGTTGCCAAGAAAATACATCCATGTCTGGATACGAGCAGGTAGAGGTGGCTCTACAAAGATTTACATAGGGGTAAAACCCAAAAACACTACTTTGAGCTAGACTCGAATGGGAACTGGTACACGACAATGGGCCTTGCTGCACTCTTGGTCACGACACTCCCGAGGGATATGATTTGGTAAATTCATAAGCTTAGTATGAACCATTATTAAAGGAACAAAGATAAAATAAAATAAAGATTCACATAAGAATGTATGATCATGGTTAACCTAGATTGGAACCTAGGGGATCAAAAGTTAGGCTATACTTCAATTCTAAAAGTTTATCCTTATATTCTTAAAGTTTCCTTTTAATGATTATTGGGTAAGTATTTAAGCCCCTAATTATACTTTCTTTTCTTAGTTAATGGCGGGAAATGGAAGAAAATGTCCCAACAACCAATGTGATAGGAAATGTGATGGTTTCCCTATTAATGTGATAGAGATGACGAGAGATCAAGTTGAACATCTTGTGATTATGCCAACCCAGCTATCAAAAATCACAAGTAATAATTGGTACCTAGTTGAATGCCCAAATTCATCAAGGAAGAAGAAGACAATGTCTCAAGGATGTTCATCAGATAAAGTTGATAAGGGAAAGAAGACCCAATTTATTTTTTGCAATAAGTGTGGGAGGAGGAACCAAGGATAATGTCACAAAGGAATCGGGAGATGTTTTAAGTGTGGGAAGATTGGGCATAAAGTAGCCAATTTCTTTAAAAAAATGGATAATGTGATGAATAGAGATAAGGTTCGATCTAATGTACCTTACACTTTTCAATGTCGTAAATGTGGATAAGTTAGACATTATCCAAGTCAATTCTCTCTTGGAAGGGATGATAAGCATGATGAGCATCAAAAATCTTCAAGGACAAGGGAACAATGCATGTCCTATGGTGAGATGGATCTTGATGACTAAATTACATGTGACTCTTAGCAATAATTTTCTATGTCTTGTTGTATTTTAGTTCATGCTCTATGAGAATATCCTTAATGTTTTCTAAGAACATCGAGTCACTACCTAAGATGGTTATATATCATTAAGGAAAATATCTATTGTTATGTATCACATGTTGTTGTTGTGAATTTGTCCTTTTTGAAAAAAAAGATGATTAGGGGATTAAAAGATGAATATTATTTTGGAAGACATTCACTATTTTGGGAACCCTATATAATCGAGGTAAATAAATTACTATAGTATTTTATTTGAGGAATAAATTTTGACTTATATTTTGAAGAATCGATGAATTTAAGCTGAAATTATGGTAATATAGGTTACTTATGGATATGATTAACCTATCTTGGGTAAAATATGATTAGGTTATCTACTTTTGTTATAAAATGGTAAGAGTGGTTGATGTTGTTTGGAGATAAATGATGAAGTTTATTTTGGAAGAGTATGTTATCAAATCCTTCTTGTATTTGGGTTTCAATCTTAGTTTGGTTTATTTTGAATAATTTTAAGGTCAGTTATTTATGTAATGGTCTATGATGAACTTTGGGTAGTACTATGGAACATTTAAGATTTAAAGTAGGTTCCCTTCCTCTAGTGTTCTTTCTTTTGGAAGAGTTGTTTTATCTTACCCTTTCTGTTTTTGGGATAATGTTTAAAGATAGAAGAAATAGATGGTTAATCTTTAGTGGATTATGTGATTATATAGAAGACGATTCTTGTGTTTTGATGAGACAAAGTGTTTTTTTTGAATGCTCATCGTTTGGAGAAAAGATTAGTTTTTGTAGAAACTTATTAAGGGATGAAACTCTACTTGAAGGTAAATATATTTACTTGTGTTTTTATTCTATGTGGTAAATTAATTCCTCAAAACTATGGAAAGCAACGTAAAACAAAAACATTGTCTGTTAATGTTTCCTTCTGGGAAATCAAATAGCATTCAACCCATCATAAGTTTGTGATTTTCTTGTTGTTAACATTCTCCTAATCATGTTTTCTATCACTCTCCCTCAGAACTTGACCCTTTGTTTTTTCTTCCATATCCATGTTTTCCTACATGTAATCCTAGTATGGGTTAACTCGGGTGACCATTATACTTCCCTTTCTTTATTTTAAAGTAATATTGTTACTAACTCTTTTTCCAATGTGGGACTTTCAATGAAATTTCCAATCCCAATTTTTAAAAATTGCGAGGACGCAATTTCTTACGGGGAGAAGATTGCAACGACCCGAAATTATGAATAAATCTTGTTTCCTAATCTTGTGTGTTATTTTATTTTTTTATACTCAACAAAACTGTTTCATTTGATAAAATGAGTATAATTAAAATGAGACTGTTGGGTTTCGACTAGTATATGACCATTGGTCAATATGACCGTTGGAAACCAAATGTAGAGATTTTTCTAAAGTACAAGTGATCTTGGTTAATTAATATAGAATAGAGATTCAATGGCTTTATCCAGTAGTCTCGGGCCAATCGAAGCCCATCTA
The DNA here is from genome assembly GCA_963277665.1 of Viscum album. Lineage (NCBI taxonomy): Eukaryota > Viridiplantae > Streptophyta > Magnoliopsida > Santalales > Viscaceae > Viscum > Viscum album. The sequence goes on along the minus strand of OY728153.1, from coordinate 873,684,434 downwards.
ATGGAACTTGGGAAGGGGTAGCACCACTGGGATTTTCTCTAGACCAAACCCAAGTCGAACTTCATTGTGTGAAGCTAGAACGGAATCGCCTTCGCGAGAAGTTCAAACTGATAGAAATTACTACTCGTGCAATGTTGGCCGAGCCGCCCTCAGATTCTCTCACCTTTTCACACCTTACTCTTAGGTATTATGCTGGTGTTATAAGGGGCTATATAACGAGACCATAATGTCCTTGTGTAATACTTTGTTATAAATAAAATTGTGTTCTCTTCTTATGGTGAAGTTTGTGATTTTCAAATGTCCAGATAAATATAGTATGCATATTATTTATCAATTTTAGAAATAGAATATTTTAAATTTTTTTATTAAAACCTTAAATAATTATAAATGTTTAATGATATTCAAAAAATAGTCTTCTACAGTTATGTTCAGTACAAAATTTAGTGTCTAATAAGATAAACTTAATTTTCACTGAATAGTGAATTATGAATAGTGATTTTATGCTTAGGATTAGTAATGTGACTAAATAGATTAGAAATCTCACTTAAAGAAAGTATTAATATAATCTAGGCACCATGATTATGTAATGTGATTCAATAAAATAGGTAAATAACTGTTTCACAAATTATTAGTCAAGTACTAGTTTTTTCGGGGGAATAGTGTTTTTTAATTAAAAATTAAATTAATAATATTTAGAAAAATATTTTTACAAAATGGACTTTATTTTTGAACTTAGAGCATTGATATTATGTTATGGTAATTTTTGCAGATTTTTATGAAAAAAATGAATTTTCAGTGAATAGTGTATTTATTTAAAAATTAAATTAAAAATATTTAGAAAATTATTATTATAAAATAGAGTTCATATTTTTAATTAGAGCATTGATATTTGGTTAATGTGAAATTTTGGGATTTTTCTAAGAAAGATGAAATTTCAGTGAATAGTAAAAATGCAGTTTTAGGGTTTCGGTACGTTTAATGACATCATAACTGTGTCATGATGATGTCATAAGATATTTTAAGGGTTGGCCGACCAAAGGTGATTAATTATTGTATTGGGGGACCCATTTGGCCAAAATCCATTGGAAATACCATGGGAGAGCCCATGGTTTTGAAAAAACCACTTGTGAGGTGTCCCTTGAAATTATTAAAGTATCACCTCACCTTCCATATAAATACCCACCCTTTCCTCCTTTATTTTTTACTCAAAACTCTCCCCCAATGAAGCTATGGTCTCATTTCCTCCCAAGGAGTCCTCCCAAGATTCCCCCAAGCCCTCAAGGTCCCAACCTTCTAGTTTTAAGAGTTACGTTTAAGGTAAGGGATCCTACCTCCCTCTTTCTTTTCAAGTAATTTCTTTTATGTCATTTATTTTATGCTCCATGCTCTTATGTTGGAGGATGATCTTTTATATTCCTCTTACTTCCCTTTTCATGTTCATATGATGAGAGACCCCCTCTTTCTCTCATCAATTAATTTTAAGAATGTTTAAGTTATGCCGTTAGGCTGCCGAATTTTTAAGGGATTCTTTCACCTTTCTCATTTTTTAAAGTTCTACTTTCATGTCACGTCTTTCAAGTTCCTTTTTATTTTGTTGGGGTATGATATCTATATCTATCATACTGATATGTTATGTTCATATGATGAAATAACCTATTTGATCTCTTCAATTCAGTATTTTGAAGTTTTAAGTGGCGCTGTTAGGCTACCAAATTTTTAAGGGATTCCTTCACCCTTCTCGTTTTCAAGATCTATTTTCATGTCAAGTCTTTCATGTTCCTTTTTATTATGTTGGGGTATGATCTCTATATCTATCATAATGATATTTTTATGTTCATATCATGAGAGGCCCTATTTTAACTCAACAATTCATTTTTTTGAATTTTTAAGTGATGCCGTTAGGCTGACGAATTTTCATAAGAGAAATCTTATATTTTCCTTCCTTCAATGTTTTTCAATTCATGTGGTATGTCTTTAAAATTAAATTACCATGTTCTTATATCCATTATATTATGTCCCTCTAATTTTTTATGAATCATTTATGAGTGGGTGACTCATGTCTCCTCTCTTTTCAATTTTTTATAAAACCTTGTAACATAGCCATTATGCGGCAGAATTTTCGTCTCAAAATGTCTCTCTATTTTTCTTAAATTATTTTAATTTATTAAGTGAATACTCAAAGATATTTTTCAACAGGGGTATTCACATATATATCAAACGGTTCTATTTTAATTCTGGAATTTACATACATGAAACCCGTTTTTCTTTTTCGTGGGTTTGAAGTGACATAAAGATCATGTCTTTAAAGCAATTTGTAAAACGTTATGATTATGAAAGGAAACCCATTTCATTTATTCTATATAGGTTTTTTATGAAATTTTTGATGATGATATATGTGGCTCACATGACAATAAACACAAATTTAAGGATGCGCCCTGATAGTGCTCCAATGCATTGGGTAAAGACTTAATCTCTAGAGATGAGCATTTTTAACGACGTCTTGGTGAATAACCTTAGTAATTTTTAATGACACCTTGGTGATGGACCATGGTGAAACACAATTGATTTTAAATGTTAAATGTTTTATCCACATATTCAAGTTATGAAATATGTTATTTTTATTATGATATGGCTCATGATTTCTTTCTCATGGCTTAAAGATCTTTTTCATGATATTGTTGATGTATCTCAAGTTCACATGTTAAATGTTTCCCTTGTTTTCCTAACTAGGCCTTCTGCTCACCCTTTTGTTTGATGTATGTCCCCAGGTTATGAGATGCAGTAATTAACCTAGGATGAACATAAGGAGATACCATTCAAGTGTTTAAGAAGGATGTTTTACGTTTTCATGTTTTAAGTTCCTGGTTTCCAAGACACTAAACCTTAAAGATCCTCAGTTTTGTAAAATGTAATGAAAAGTTATGTTATAAAAAGGTGGGATGCCATATTGGGTATGCCAAAAAGAAATTTTTGTGAAATAGTTCTTAAGCTTGTTTGGTAATTTTTCTGGAAAAATAACTTGCTGGAAAAATGGTTTCAATTGCTCCTAGAATGCCTTTGGTTATGAGTGGTTTTGGAAACTTGTTTATATTTAGTTATAAACAGCTTTTGATAAAATGTTTTATATAAAATATTTTTTTATAAATGTGGTAAACTCTTATATCCTAGTGGAGTGAGAAGGGAATTAATTGGGGAAAACCTACTAAGTTTTATACGAACCACTACTTTGGCATGTTGGTGCTTTTGCAGATGTCGTATTCCGGGACACATGTAAAGGTATGGAATATTTTTGCTAGTGGCATGTGGTGATGCTTGGGAGATGGTGTGGACCTTGGTGCTTGTGGAACATAGAGATTCAGTATCTTTTGAGAGTCTTGAGTTGTTTACCCGTTGTGTACTTTGATGCTTAGTTTGGTCTTTTTTTGTTGTGTACTTTGATACAGTTTGACATAAATGAAGTGTTTATTGGACTTTCATTTATTTATGCATCATATAGTGAATGTATGGTTACAGTTGGTTTATGGGTTTATTTCTTAAAGGGTAAATCGTCCCCCACTTGTACTTGAAACCCTTCGGCATTTTTTCCAGTCTTTGGCGCCTTGGGGATGTCTCTTAAAGCCTAGTAATGACTCATGGTACTCTCAAGCCAATGAGAATTGGCGGGTCAATACACGTTTTGTAATTTTCATAAACATACCCCACATAAAACATGTCTTTTTAAATTGTGGAATTTAATCATAAGAAATGGTGATCTCAAATTCTTAGTAATGGTAATAAGAGAAATATTTAAACATAATGTGATCATAATACAATGAGAACATGATAATACAATATCTACACTGTACCCTACTTATCAAAGATCAAAATCATTAATGATGACACAATTAATGGATGATCATTAGACATTAATCATAAGAAAATTAAAGGACATGAGTTATGATAGTGTATCATTTGAATAATACATAAAATTCTGGCATACATTTATGTATAGAAAATCCATTACTTAGCATTCAAGGCTCATTGAAAAGACTTTTTAGGGTGATCTATGGCCGGCGATATCCCCTAGGTGGAAAACACCACTATCCCCAGTGGCATCCCATACCTCATGGTGGAATGTGTTCACTCCCCAAACCATAATTGTATTCAATGATTATTCATAACACCATCATAGAAGATGATTTAACTTAATAAAATTAGTTATATCCCAATTCCAATCCTCTCTATCTGAAGAGATATAAATTTTTTCCCAATTCATTGGAGGGAGATATAGATCCCACATGTCATTGGTTATAACGTAACTATAGAAAATGTTTATAATATGACCACTAACACATAATGCAACTTATATATGATATTTCTACAAGATCATAAAATAATCATCACACAAAAACCCATGATTTAATTTTTTTCGTAAATATATTATCATAACACAACCAATGGAAAAGAAATAGGTTTCATAATAATTTTATCATTTCATGATAGCTTACATAGGGAAATATAAATGGACTTCATAAGAATTTTTTCATGGAATATCCCATTGAAGAGAAATGAGTTTCATAAATATCTTTTCATGATAAAAAATTTAGTGAAATTATAATAAAAGTAACCTTGGTTAATTTACCTAACAAATAATATTTAACATCATATTATTTCATTACATGTGGAAAATAATTTTAAAATATCACTTGGATAATTTCTTTATGAAAATAAAAATTCATAGTAATTTTATTTATAAACCTAAAATTTCCTAATATATTTGAAAATCAACTTCATCAAAAATAAAATTTAATACATATGAAGAAATAATTTACAATCATTTAAAACATTTCTTGTGGAAAATATCATTTCTTATTTGGGAAAAAAGTTTTTAAAAACCTTTTCAAAATCCATTTTCTACTTTGATATCATTTATTTAAAATTCAAAAAAATTCCCAAATAATATCGATATCATTTTTCTTGAATTGAAATTCAAAATCTTTTACGAAAATAATGAATCCATTTATTAATCATTATAGAATGAAATATTATTCATCACATGAATTTTAAGAGAACACAGATTCTTTTCACATTTTTAGTAAAATCCAAATGACCATTGATTGGAATGTAACATGGATATTAATTTAAAAAAAATTACAAAAAAGTAAAATATGGATAAACGTTTCATTAATAAATCATAAAATAATTATAAAAAACCTTTTAGAATATATTTTCTAGAAATCATGGTTTAGGAGGAAAATTAGTTTTCGATCGAAAAGTTGAATTTTCATAAAAACATTCTTTTTGAACTCTTGAGAAAACAAAACGAGTAAAATAGGGGAAAAATGGGATTAAATTAAATAATCATACTATAATAAAATTAATTAGTTTCTTGTTATATGGATTATAGTATTTTCTCATTAGAAACATGATAATAGACAATCCTAATGAATGTTGAGATTGTTACAAAGAATCATTACAATATTGGTAACAATGAAACATAATATGAATGAATTAATATCATTAAATAATCCTAAAATATCATGGGAATGAATAGAATAATTACATTAAATGTTAAAGGTGTTTTATGTACACATATTACAAGAATATAGGGGTATAAAGAAATCATATATTCAAAGAATTAATATGGAGACAACAAATCCATACTAATTTGGTAAATTTTGGATTATAAATAAAATGAAAGAGATATTGTAAAATGGATATTTAAATATAATAATATCAATTAAAAGAATCATGAAATAAATATTTGTGAATCATATACACTAAATAAAATAAATAGTTGGTTAGTAAAGATTGTGTCTCCCAGAAGTAAAATTTGAGACACAAATCCCTTATCGCAAGTCTTGAATTTATTTGAACTCATTCGAACATCCTATATAATAAAAAAAAATTATAATAAATAAAATACATAATCATACACATATATATATCACACCATATATGATTTAATTTATTCTTTTATTTCTTTTTAATAAACAAATCAATGATAAATTCACATTTGCAGTAATAACCTCTTTTTTTAATATTTGTCTTTATTTGATATTTTTAGTCCTATTTATTTGATAATGGTTTCATGACCACAAGAATAATAAATACTAAATAATTATAATATTTATAAATTAATTAATATTTTACATCCAATCATGAAACATGGTTTTGATAAATGAAGTGTGTTACTATCAAGGAGACTTTTGGTTGTATATATGCATAAGTAATGTTTCCATTATTCAATGATCAATATGGATTAGAGGTAAATAATATCATAACATTAAAGAATCATCATAATAAAATAAATACAATTTTATTATCTTAAATATACTTATACATATCATCCTTACAGTGTGGTGATTAAAAGAGAGTAACATCGCCCCGTGAAGGCGATAGTCCACATGTACATGAACGATGTTTTCAACTTTCAATGTGGGAAGAGGTAAGAAATAAAATAAAATATTTAATTTTTATAATGAGTGATATTTATTTAATATAATAACTCGTTCATCTATGTTAAAAATAATTATCCTTAATATTTTCCTTGTAAAACGTTAGTGAACAACAAATCACATTTCTTTGCGAGGAGGTAGTCCACCATAGAGAAGAGCAACATTATCGTGACCCTTGCTGAATGCATAGTAAAAATTTTATATATGATATAATGTATTAAAAGGAAAAATTATATTATAAATTTCATATATATATATATATATATATTAGATGTTCCATCATACCCAACCATGAGATATGTTATTGGAATAATTAATGACATCAGTCGGTGAGATAGTAGTTTATTGTACTCATGAATGATGAATTCAGAACCCATTTTATGGAAGTGGAATTGGTTTTAGAAAACAAACATAAAATAACCAAATCTTATTATTTTAAATATAATGAGGCTATTATATCATATTTTTATAATAATAATTGAAGGAGGTGGTGAAGGAAATAAAATAAAAATGCTTGTGGATTAACATGACATCTTCTTTGGGTATCCAATTTATGTTTTCATAAATCTATTTCATAGGTTGGATTTATTCACAAAATAAGTAATCAATTATTTGATTATTGATTTTTTTAAGTGATTAGGAGATGTAATTTCCTAAACATAATGGTTTTATGGTGTGAAGGAGAGAGGATAAGGGGTGACCTTTTATATGTCCCGTTAGTGTCACACTTGTAATTCGTTGAAAGAAATAATTCCACCCACATTTTATTCGATGCATAGGGATCCAATAATAGACCATTATTGATCCTATAAGATATAATGTGTAGGTAATTCCATAACATGGCTGTTTTAAATGTTTTTTTAGTTTTAATAAGTATATTTTTATTTTAACCCACACGGTAAATCCATTTGTACCTTAATCATGTGAAATATTATTTACTATTTTTACTATAATTGTTTTGAACAATTATGTTCAAATTATTAGATAATATAAATTTTCTTGATTCTAACTAATTAATATTTTTGTAAAATTAAATTAACATAAATTTCAAAATTTAAGTCAAAATTAATCACGTAGATCGATGGAAAATTGTGTTATCAAAGATAAAATGTTCCAAAATTTACCATGTTTTTATCTAATTTCTATATAAAGGTAATATATTTTAACTAAATTAGAATAAATTATATATAATAAAAATAATTCCACATTATAAAAATTTTAACTTTTAAATTATCTTTATAAAATTTTTAAAATAAATGGCTGTTTTCAATTAAAATTCAGTATTGTTTTACTATTTATAAAAAAACTCAATTTTTTATAAAATTATAAAAAACTCATCCTAATAAAATTTTCAAAATTTTATTTAATTTTTTTATATTTCTAAATAAATTTTTTTAAAGGTTTCAAAAATTAAATTTAAAACAAACCCTATAGATGTGATGAAAGAGACAAATTTTGAGAAGGGTATTTTTCAAGAACTATACAATTTCATATTATCTCTAAATCAAATAATAATCATTTTATGTGTATCAATTAAAATATTTTGAAATATAATATATAAATTCAATTTGAAACATTTCTCATTATGTATAATTTAAATTAATCAAAATGGATAATCATTTTTCACTTCAAATTGGTTTAAAAAATAATATAATTTAAACACAAATAAAAAAATATACTAAAATCCAATATAAATATGATTAAAAAGTGATTTATTAGATTAAATATGAATAAATAATACTTATTTTACCTTAATATATAATATATAATTTAAATTAATTAATTTATTGATAATAAATAACAGCTTTACAAAAATCATAATTTTTAACTATTCACTAAAAAAATATACAATTTCAAAATAATACAAAAATTTCACCATAAGTTAATTTCGATATAATGATTTCAAAACCGATTTAGATATTACAAAATAATTTTTATAATATATCTATATATTAATTATAATTTTTTTTCATAAAAAATTAATAAAATGATTTTTGATGAAATTATATTTTTGTTTAATTTAATTACTTTATTAAAAATTGATTGATTCCTTAAAAAGATTTTTTAAATATATTTATATTGATTTGGAAATTTTTATGTATATTTAATAATGTATTTAATACTATTTGTACCCATATATTTAATATATAGGGAATGATGGTTATATATAAAATAATATTGTTACATTATTCACTAAGGCTTGTTGTTGCATGGAATACATGTTGTTGAAGAAACTTGTTATTACATGTAGCCACAAACTATCATTAAATTGGAATTAAATTGAGAAAAATTATTTAACAAAATACCTGGGTGTTACATCCCCCCCTTAAATTGAATTTCCCTAGTATAATATATCTTTGTAGTAAAATGACTAAAATTTGAAAATTCCTTTATTGAAACACACATTAAAAAATGGTTAATAAAATGCCCCCTTTAAGGAACAGTTGTTAGAAAGTCATCTAAAATTATACATTCATAATTTAAAAATAGGTAAAAATTTGTGTTAAGTGGAAACATGGACTTATTAGAAAAATAAAACACCAAAACCCATATGGATAGTGATAGAGAACATGGTCAGGAAAAAGTTAGTGTCCATGAAGCCATTAACCAAAGTGGCATAAAAAATTCATTGATATAATTAAAAATGAAGATAAAATGGAAATGTTTTTCAATATCCTTTTCCAAAAATTGAATAACACACACAAGAAGATATTCTTACATGATTTCATTCAATGTCATAATGAAAATCACATCAATTGTTTTTTCCTTGATCGACTTCCACATCATCTATTACTCTAAGAAATAAAGGTGAATTTGTTATTCATAATTCACTAATAAATCCAAAGATCTATTAATATAATGATAAGTAATTGGGTATATCTTTAGACCTTATTATATAAAAATGGATGAAATAGGTTATCCTATATGGAAAAATCATTATAAAGATAAGTAATCCATTAATATTTAAATCCTCATCCAATGATCAACTTAAAACATTTATCAAATGGTTATCCGAATGACCCTTCCAAATGATTAAAATCCAAAAAATTAAAAATAAGTTCACTAAATTTCTCAAAATCTACTTAATATTAACCACCTGTATACTATATAGTTGTTATTTAATATCACATAACATAAAAGTGAATACATTTATCATATATTCTCATGAGGCTTGGAAATAACCAAAATTACCAAAAAACCGTGATGAATACATAAATGCCTCACCATTACTTATATAAAACCATATATTAATTAACATATTCCATAGATCAAATAATTTTCTAAACATAATCAATGATAAGATAAGAACATTGTTAACAAATCCTTTAGCATTTATGAGGTCATTAATTCTACCCAATTTACTTTATCCATATGAGACATCTCTTTATCTAAAAAACCATTTTATCAACATCCTGTATATATTATCGTTAACCTTCCCATAATAAAATTACCAACATGACACTAAATCAAATTTCTATTCCATCAATACTAATAATCATATTCTGGAAACAACTTAATGAAAAATTACTATGGGATAATCCATTTATGTTTTGTTAATTAAATAAAAAAATAAACCTCAACAAAAATTTAATCCATCAAACCCCAATAAATAAATATATAAATCATTAAATATTATTCATAAACTATTAACATGGCTTCATCATCTAATTTCTTAAAACTTATTCATTCCATATGTCATGTGTTGTCTGTTCATCATCAAAAATATAATAATTACTCATAAAAATATGCTATTTTTCAATATGAGATTTCCCATAAGAACATCAATATTAAAAATTACCATAATTTCAACATTTGAAATATTCAACCATTAATAATACCTTATGGAGACCATTATTCAAATCCATTATGATAACTGCACTTTTCATTTTTCCTTTGAAGTTACATAATTTGTGTCCTTCTCTTCCACACCCAAAATACTTGCTCATCCCACCGAGACATTCCATTGACTGTATTTTCCTAATTTTTTCCATATAGGAAACTACATCTTCTTTCCTATATGTTTTCTACTATATGAACTCTAAACAAACTCCATCCTTATCTTCATTAGTGAGTTTGTTAGTTGGTTAAGGTGTATATTGTTAATAATGTTTTGTGATAAATTATTAGGAACAACAAAAACATACTTCACCCCAGTAATCATATTATATTACTACCCATGAAAATTGTTTTCCATCACATTAAATGTTAAGTTATTCCCTTATGTTCTCCTAAAAAAACTAAAACAAAAAAGAATAATATGTGAAACACTAGTCTTAGTATAAAACCACATAATCAAGAAAAATCACATATAGGATGCCTAAATCACGACTTCTTATTTTTAATCTATGACACCATCCAAAGTTACTCAAAATAATCATCTATTTAAAACACCATAATGGTTCAAAATTATTTTGTTTATATTAAAGGAATATCCAATGGGAGTGTCAAACTAGGTGTGTAGAAAGACCCATTGTCATTCCCTATGTGGTGATCAAGTCTATCTTAATGCTCCCATTGTAGAGTTATTACCCCTAGGTACCTTAATTATAGAGTGAAATCCTATTGTAGTATCCAAAAATGGATTTATTTATTTTGGAAACCACTTTCTCTATCATTTGACATAATTCTTGAACATTTCCCTAAAGGTTGACTCATTCATAGACATATCATTTGAAACACCCCTAGATATATTATTTGAAATATCCCTATGGATTTATCTAAATATTATTGATCAATGTTTATAAATATTAACTAATCATTTCTGATGATACTAATTATAATGACCCAGAATTGTCATACATGAATATTAAATCATTTTAAATGAATATTCATTACATTAAAAAAAAATATTCTAGAGTGTTGTAATAGTTTAGTTCCATCGGAATCATGGAACACAATATTCAAATCTAATGATAGATATTTAATATTTCCTACAAATATCATACCTTTTAGAAATCTTCATATACATAACATACATAAAACCATTATTCATAACTTGAGAAAACAAAATATAATAAAGGGTTGGTTTAGATTCATAGTAAGGGTAAATAAGGTAAATAAATGAAAAATAGTTAGTGTAAGGGTATAAAAATTTCATAATAACATTATAAAACCATAAAAATCATATAAATGATCATGATAACGAGTCATGGAATACATATTGTAATTTTATTTGAAATTAATCATAAGGAAAACAAAGAACATGAGTCATGTGAGCATAAAATTATCATAAATCCTAGGAGTTTGACATAGAAATGAGTATATAAATCAATTCCTTATCATTAAAGAAACATTCTCAAGACTTATTAGGGAACTCCATATGTTGGTACACTACTTGGGAGGGACAAAACACCATACCCAATGACATACCTTTGTTCATAGTGGAATGAGTGCACTACCTAAACCATAATAGTTGTCAAGGTTCAAATCCAGGACAATTACAGAGGATGATATATCATCTTACTGAAACAGGTTTACTCGCCATTATGTTCCTATATCTTTCATGATATATAAATATTTACACAATGAATTAGACTTAGTTATATTACCCACATATATTTAGTTATACTCTAACCACTATCCTTGGTAATTTTGTATCAACCATAACATAATGAAAATCATACACATGTGGTCCAAAATATCATAAAAAACTCATCATATCAAAACCCATGAAATGAAATGGGTTTAATAATATTTTTTTGATAACATAACCTAAGGAAAATAATTAGTATTCATAATCATTTAATAATTTCATCATAGTATAACATGTTGAAAATGATGTGAGTTTCATAATATTTTTATCATTGTGTAACCCATGGAAGAGAAACAGGTTTTAGAAACACCTTTTCCTGATAAAACAAATATAGACTGAATAATAATAGTATCCTTGGTTAATATTAATATAAAATAATAAGTAACATCAATTCATGTCATTATTGATTGAGACTGATTTTTAAAGATCACAAGGATCACTTCTTGAGTAAAATAACTTTTCATTGTAAATCTTTTTCTAAAACTAAAAAATCATTAAAAATATAGAAGATAACATTATTTGGAAATATATTTCAATAAATATAATAAAATATATTGAAATAATTTAAAATACTTATTTAGGGTGGTATCCTTTCTTCATTAAAAAATAAATATATAAAATCATTTTTAAAATCCATTTTTAATTACAAATCATTTAATGAAAAGTAAAAAAATTCACAAATATTGATGAATTTTTTTCCGTTGAAATGAAATTTTAAAACTTTTATTGGATGCATGAAACTCTAAAATGATCCTTAAATTAGTAAATATTATTCATGAAGTTCAAGTTAAGAAGATAATTACTCTTTTCGTGATTTTGGTAAAATTAAATGAGACAATGTTTAGAATAGAATATGAAGATAGATTTAAAAAAATTATAAAAAATTTAAAAATAGGTAAAAATTTATTTTATAAATCATTTTAATAAATTTAAAAACTTTTTTGAAAACTTTTTTTTAAAACATGGTTTAGGATGAAAATTGGTTCTTGACGAAAAAGTTGATTTCTATTAAAAACAACATTTATGAACTCATGAGTTCATAAAGATAGATAATTGAAAAGAAAACATGTATTATCATGACATTACTATAGTATATAATATTTCATGAGTATATTGACATATGAATCACATGTTTCTATCTTTTGAAATAATATCATAGAAAATCCCAATAAATAATGAGATTGTAATATAAAATCATTACCACAGTGGTAACTATAAAATGAATTCCCATTGATAGAATATCATAAAATGAAACATACCATACAATGATGGTAAAAAATTAATTGTATTATATGTAAAAGGTGATGTATTTACACCACATAAAATAATATAGGTGTGTGACAAAAGCATATGTGTCCAAGAAGGAAAATTGAAATGAAAATTAATTAAAGATTTGTCATCTTTTGGACCTTAAACCACATAAAAGTGATATCATAAAATTTATATTTAAATTAAAATAATTTAAATGATAAGAATCATATAATACATTTAGGTGAAGTATATACACTATTTAAAATAAATAGATGATAAATATGGAATGTGTCTCATTGACGTAAACAGTGAGATGAGAAACCCTTATCATATTTCTTGAATTCTTTCATACTCATTCAAAACTCCAATATTGTAAATAAAATTTTACTATACATATATTATATAAATATAAATATATATAAAATAAAACATATTATTAACATATGTCATCCTATTACAAATTTACTAACCATCCCATTTTACTATCATGTTTTGGTTAATAACCAGTTTATTTTTAATTATGTCTTGAATTTTTACTTTCCGTACTATTTGATTGATCATGGTTCTATAACATATATAAAAATAATAATTTATTTACTATCATATTTATAAATCAATCGAACTTTTAAGACAATTACAAAATGATGGTTTTTATAAAACATGTGTGTTGTGATAATGGAGATGGTAGGTTATACGTAAGAATGAGTCAAGATTTCATTTTTCTACAATAATTATATAATAGAGTTTAGTAAAATATTATCATTATTAAGTGTTAATAATTTCATATATACAACATTAATTATTTAAATATACTTATACATATTAGCAATGTGCGCAGTGATGAAAATAGAGCCGCATCACTTCATAAATGCGATATTCCACATATACACGAATGATGTTATCACATTTCATTGGGGGAAAATGTGAGAAATAAAATTTTATATTATCCATTTGGAATAATAAATATTCTACGAAATTTTATATTATGTCATTTATATCACAAGTATCTAACCAATTTATCTTCCATGTAAAGTGTTAACTAAAAACTAATCACATTGCTTCAGGAGGTGGTGGTCCTCCACACACATGAGTGACGTTATCATATACCATATAGAGTGGAATGTAAATTTTTTACATATGATATTATGGATTAATATGTATAATTATTTTATAAATATTATATAAGTAATTTAGTCCCATTATCATAACCAACTATGACAGCTGTTAATAGAGAAATGAAAGAAATCACTTTGCGTGACAATCATCCATCATACAAATGAATGATGATTTCATAACCCACTTGATGGATGTGGATATGGTTTTAGGTAATTGAAAAAAAAATATTATTAGTATATATATTATTATAAGGTTATTATATCATATAGGTATAATTATAATCAAAGGAGGTGGAGTTATAAAAAAATAAAAAATGCTTGTTGATGAACATTACATATTCTTCAGGTATCCTATTTATGCCAACACAAAAATGATTCATATGTTGTATTTATGTAAAAAATAAGTCTTATAGGATTATATTATGGATTATGGGAAATCATTTCGTTAGGTATTTTGTGAATCAAAAGTTTTGGAAGGTTCTAATAGGAGTGGGGTAAGTGTGGTCTTTTATATGTTAGGTGAGTGGCACTCTTGTAATTTTTTGAAACCATAATTCCACCCATGTTCTTTTCTGGGAAAAAGGCTCCAATAATGGACCATTATCTAGAATATAAGATATAAGGTCATAATATTTCCATATTATTGGTTTTTTACAAGTTTGGGGTTATTTTTAAAATGTTTATTTTTAGTTTAACGTCCCATACTAAACGGATTTTTACATAAACCGCGATAAATTAATTTTTTTCAAATTTTTAATAATAAATTTCACAAGAATTTAAGTTTAAGTTATTATAAAATATTAATTTTTTATAATTAAAAATATAGAATTCATTTTAGAAATATTATTCACATAAGTTTAAATTTTTAATTTAAAATTAGTCCTGATGACGCGATGAGAAATACGGTGTTCAAAGAGAAAATGTTCAAATTTCTACTAAGTTTTTACAAATAATTTCAAAATTATTTCATTCAAATGACCTAAATTCTATTAATAGATATATAATTGAAATAATTTAACAATGAAAATAATTTAATTTACAATTTTACTGTATAACTAATTTAAATGAACATGCAATTTTCAAATAAAATTTGGCATTTTTTTACTATTCATCAAAACATAATAGTTTAAAAAAATTCTAAAAACATCACCATAAAATAATTTTTAGATGATGATTTAAAAAATAAATTTTATTATTTCAAATAAATTATCTAAAATTATAAAAATGTTAATTTTATAACAGAACCCGCAAATGTGATGAAAAAGTGTGTTTTCAAGATTGTTTTCTTCAAGATAAAAATGATTTAATATTAACTCTGTGTCTAATAATAATAATATATTTATCAATATAAATTAAAATTTATTAATATATAGTATATATATTTCATCTAATTCATTCTTATTTATGGATTATTTTAATTAATTAAAATGAAGAAAATTTATGTACATTAAAATTGTTTTTTTTAAAAAACTCATTTTAAAACAAAAACTAATCTCATACCAAATTACAATATAATGATGATTAAAAAGTAAATAAGTGAAATAAATATTAATAAATAATAATTATGTTAAATTAAAATATATTGGGTAATTTAATTACACAAATAATTTATAACAAATGGTAGTTTTACAAAAAAATGTAATATCCACAATTCAGTGAAAAATTAATATTTTCTGAAAAATCACAAGACTTCACCAAATGTTAGTTTTGAAAAAACAATTAATAAAATTATGTTACTTGTATCAAATAAATTTTCTAAAATATCTATTAATTAATTATAATAATTTGCACATAAAAATAAATAATTTTTTTTGTAGAAACAATAATTTTCCTAAATCTAATTATTTTACCAAAAATTGATTGATTATATTTTATGAATTTATAAATAAATTTATATTGAGTAGGAAATCTATATGTGTATTAAATAATTTATTTTATATTATTTATACTTGCCTATGTAAAAATAACTTGGTTATAATTCTTATATTTAAAATAATATTATTTAATGGTTCATTTAAACTTGGAATTGGGTGCCCAATGCGTTATAGTTGAAACTTATTAATTCATATAACATATGGTATCTCAAAATTTAAAATAATTTGAAAAAAAATATTTCAAAAAATATTATGGTGTTACACAAGGTATGAAAGATATGAATATATAGTGATTCCATTCAAACTTATCAAATCCCCCACTATCTTCATGAATTAAATGAATAAAGTATATAGAGAATACCATGATTAGTTTGTGGTAGTCTTAAAAGATTATATTTATATATATTCAAAGGGAATTGAAGGACAATAATATGGTTTTATAAATTTACTAAAAATCCTCTGGAAGGAGAAACAATAGTAAAAACATACAAAGTTTGAATTTTGGTTTAAAAATGAATCATTTTTTAAATAATATAAAGTGAGGGTATATCGATAAATACATTAATGGAAGAGTCTATTAAGTGTTGGACATGACCAACCATGGTGACTGAGATCCATAGTTTTCTTAGTTTAGATTCATATTATCTATGGTTTGTGGATACTTTCTCATGACTGTCTATTCCACTCACCAATTTATCACTGTAGGGAGCTATATTCCTCTAGATAGATGAGTCTATGGAAAATTTCCTGGAACTAAATAGGGGATTAGTTAGAACACCTATGCATAAATAACTATATAGTGGGGAAGGGTTTTTAATTGTTAGTGATTCCTCAAAGAATGGATTGGGATGTCTTCTCATGAAGAATTTAATGGATATATATTTTTCCTCACGATAATTGATGTTTCGTGATAAGTATTACCCAACTCATGATTTAGAGTTAGCTATAGAATATGTTTCATTGAATATATGGAGGAATTATCATTAAGTTGAAAAGTGTGATGTATATAAAAATCCCAAACGTTTAAAGTATATATTGACAAATAAGTAGTTGAATAATTTCCATAGAATATGGTTAGAGATGATTAAATATTATGACTGATCGATATGTTACCAATATAATAAAGTGAGGTAGGTTACCAATGATTTGAGTAGAAATAATCATTCTAGCTTATCCACGATTAGGATAAAAAATATCAAATATTTATCAAATTTTAATGAATGCCTCTGAAAATCATGAAGGAAAGAGATAAATCATATCTTTCATAATTTAATGTTCAACCATATATCCATGTGAAGATTAAAGAGGTGTTGAACGAAGACGTAGAGCTAAAAAAGAATTCTAGAAATGTTCTTGAGTTTAACCATGATTGTGATGGATTGATAAGGCTTAAAAACCATGTATGTGTTTCATCTATACCATAATTGTAAAAGGATTTGTTAGAGGAAGATCATAGATCTTAATTCTATATTCATCATGGAAATAATAATATGTTACAATGTTTGAAATAATATTTATATTGGGATTATAAAGAGAGAGTTACTGTAGAGTTTTTATCATGGTGTATGGTATGTCAGAATGTTATTATTTCTTAATGTCCTAGATTTATGCAATGTTATTTACCATTTTATTTTTTGGTTTAAATCATTATAATGGACCTAGTAATGATGCCTAAGAGTTTAAAAGAGGTTTTAGGTATGTTTGGGAATCACTTGATGTCTCGAGCTCTGAACTAGGAGGTAGTAGACTAGGCCGCATGGTTTGAGGAAATGATAAAGAATATACCACAGAATTCCCTTAACCATGTAGTAATAGATATTGGGTTGCATAGGGACACAAGGTTTTTCTACAACAATGATATTTATGCCACATGACCTTTCATCCACAAGAAATTTTCATACACTGAGTCCATGCATGGTTGGTGCATAGTTTGACCAACCGTGGAGCCAAAATGTGTGACCCCTCATGTGTGGGTGAAAAAACTAAACTACCCATAATGAAATTTTATTTTACCCCTTATTTCATCCCCTCCATTTCTAGTAGGTTCTACTCTTCCTCTATGTTCGTGAGCTCCCCTTCTCAACTATACAGTGTTTTGAGTTTTCTTCCTCATTTATATATGAATTTCATTACGATTTGAAGCTACAAAATCATCTTAGTACACCCTACCATGAAAAATAATATATTTCATGGTTCATCCTCCATCTGTTGTGATGTTTTGGTGTCATGTTGTTTTTACCTATTTTTGGAGTTTTGAAAAATCAATCTATTTCTTATGTTTTAGGTCATGTTTGGCCTCAATAACGGGTGAGTGAAAAATTTCTACATCATGGTAGGGGGTGTACTACTTTTTTGTTGGTTTTGATGCATTTCAAGTGTCATTCTACCATTATGCATGGCAGATCCATCATGTGCTACCTCCAAATTGACTAATAAATTAACCTATGGGTTTCCTCACATCATTTGTGACCTCAGCTTGTGGAGAAGCCCACATGTCCGGTGTTCTTTTTATCCATTCCCCTCCCCTTTTGATGTACCCACATTTAATATCCAATGTACCTTTTCATAAATTTATAATTTATACTTTTGAGTGTGTTTTTAATTTAAATTAATTTTAATAATTGAATCATGGTAAGTGGTTTTCCATGAGAGTGAACCTTAAGCTCCATACCTTTCCCCATAGAGTTAGATGATCATTATTTATTCCTTACATTGAATTTTGAATGCTTTCCATATAAATTTATCATTTAATGTAAGTTTAATACCATGATTCATTACATTTTCCCTTTATTACATTTATATTGTACCTTATGAATATGTATTATTCATGCTTTATATTTATGTCTAAGATAATTTGCATAAATTTTATGCTATGTGTGGAAAACTTGTTCTTGATAACATAGTATTAGATACATGTAAATTATATGGGATTAATGCTTGCTCTTTATTTTATTGGTTTGAATTATATTCTATTCATTGATTTGATTATTTTATTGAGATATTAAAATACTAATGATGACATGTAATTTTTTACCTCTTATGAGTTTTAGCTTGTTCATCATGCTCATGTTTTTCTCTCATTCAATGTCGTATGCCTTGCCATATGAATTGTGTTGTGGATGCTGGATTAAATTGTATAGCTTGATTAGATGGTGAGATTGTGATAACAATATTCTCTTTTTTTGGCATTTATTTATAAATATATTCCTTGTCATATGATGTCACTTGTTTGTTATGGCTCACCTACTATGATCCGAGAGTGAACATGGGTCCTGAGTTAAGGTTTCCATGGACAAACTTGTCGGGCTTCATTGGATAATCATGAGGCACTGAAATAGATATTTGGTATTCTATTATGGGATCTCCTTACAGTTTTATCGATACTCGTTAGTGACACCAGTTCCCTATGAGTCCAACCAAGGATAGTCCCATAATAAACAAGGTTATTCCATTACTTGAGTGATACTTGGTACCCTATTTGAGATAATTGGTATGGACTCAGATTCACTATGTCATGAGTGATACAAGGGACTCTATATGGTTTTCATTTTATGGACTCAATCACATTGGTTATATTGGATATTCTTAGATACCCTTGGGATTCTTCTTAGGTTTCGTTAGACTGGCTCAAAACCCACCCTTATATTTGATGGATTGATTTATTGTTGATCTAATGAGATTAATTCTTTATTATTATTATTATAATTGTTATTATTATTATTATTATTATAATTATTTTGAGCATTCTTATTCATATGTGATGTTTCTCTTTTTATATATTAGAAAAGTTGTATAATGATAATGAAATTTTAGCCCAATCCAAATAAAATTTGTGGGGGGTTTCTCTTACTGGATTTCGTTTTTTACTTTATCCCTTAGATATATATATTATGCCATTTTCATGTAATTGTTTTAGAATTTTAACTTAGGCTGAAGCAGATGGTATGGCATGGGTACCCGTTTAGGAACCCAGACCAAGTTGTCATGGTTTATTTATTTATTTTTCTTATTTTAAATATATTTGGAGCACTATTTTTTCCAATTACATGATATGGATTGGCATAGACATCATGGGCGATGGCCTACTGAGATATAAATCTCACACCCCTCTCCATAACTTTTTGGTACTTAGGTATACTTTATGACCATATATATGGAGAAATAGATGTTTCTAGCATCTGATGGTCGATTTATTTACTTGGTACATAGGAAGGAGCATAGGGCATCGGGTTGGGCCCATGCTTGAGATGCTTATAGTATAAATGTTTTATTTATTGTATATTTTTGTAGCACATAGAAAATTATTGTATCTGCATCTCTCCATACTCTCATTTTTAATAAACTTATGACATCGTATGTATCTTTTTTTTATCTCTTATCGATAATTAGCTACTGCCAATTATCAGTTTCTTATTGATCTTTCATGGATTATACCATTACCTATTCTACTATCTGCTTGTTCTTATACTTACACTATTTACATTCTCCTAATTATCATTATACATACATTGATATATAAGGGAATATTCTCCCCAAGTACACATCCTCGGGCCTTGATGCTCATCAAAAACCTCTAGTATTTGGGTAGATTCACACATGGTCATGTGGCCCACCGTCTCAGGGAACTGTTGAGTTGCACCAGGGGTGGGAAACTTCAATGTGGTACCATTGCCTTACTTTCCTTTTATCATACTATTTGGGACTAGATTGAAGACTAGTATATATGAATTTGGAACTGACTGTGTTCTTGGATCCAGATAACCCATGTACATGGGAAACCTAAATTTCCTTGGATGGGAAATTATAGTTATAGATTATGTTGTTTAAGGTTTATATGACTACAACATTGGGTGAAACACTTTCGTTATAGTTTCATTAATATTGATACAATTTAAATAATGGTTATTACTACTTAATTCCGATGAAATTGATGAAGATTCATTACATACATCATATCAAGAACTATAGGAAATGAACTATCATGCATATTAACATTCCATATCGACTTTTAGTGGGAATTTCATTTTTTCATGTGATTGCTATCATTACCTGTATTGTTAAACCTTTTTGTGATTTTTTATTATTCTTATTGAAATTTTCCAAGTTGACTTACAAAGACATGTAATGTTTTTAGTTATGTGGACACCCAATTTTAAATCATAAGACATATAGTGCATTATAAATTGAAATGGTGATCCACCTAATTCAAACAAAATTAAATGGGGTTTGATCACACCACATAAAATCAATACCACCTTTAAAATGAAATGGACACTTTATATAAGAAATGTGAGACTTGAACGTGACTTCAAATTAGTAATGGGAATATGCCATTTATTTATGATCCTTATGTGGTCATTACTTCTTATGTATTCTTGGATATAAGAGAAGGAAATTATTTGTACTATATTTAGACTTATGACATGTATCCATACTTTTATTTATTTTTCTTATTTACTTTCCTTATTTATTATAAATTTTTTCTATGGTGTACTCTTGGTAATTGTAGTGTTATTACACAACATTTACCTCATATTGATTTCCAAGAGAGTGGTGTTGATCATACACTGGAGGTGGTGGGCCCTCATCCACCCATTATACCTCTTGTAGGTACACTTGAGGTACCTACTTCTGATATTCCACTGGGCATCGATGCTCAGTTTATTGATATTTTTCATAGGTTCATGAATTATATTAAAGGTTCTCCATGGCATTCCACGACTATAAAAGTGTCGGAACTAGACTTTTAGTATATTAATACTCCAAAATTCACAACAGATGGTGATGCATATGCTAAAAATTCATGACTAGAATACACAGTTTCCATATTTTTCAATCTTGAAGTGCAAACAGAGCAGGGGTTCAATCCCTCTACTTACATATTATGTGACTATGCTAAGAATTAGTGGAGCATTATCTCTAATTCTTAGAAATACCAAGGAAAGGTCTAGGAATACTTTCATATGATGTTCTATGATAACTTATTTTCGTAGACTATGAGAGTGGATTGAGCTATGAAGCTCATGCATCTATAACAGAGATCTTTGAAACTGCTTGTGTATTCTACTCGTTTCATTGAGATTCATCATTTCACTCTGTCACTGACCAGTGGTGAGTTGAAAAGTGTGATAAATTTTGAATAAAAGCATGGGAATGAATTCCATTCAAAGGTGAACATCTTATGTTTGATAAACGTTACAAAGATAGTGAACTAAACCTTAATTATAGATATGATTCATACAGAAGATGGTTCTATGAGCCATGGTAGTCCAGTTCTGCGATAGGGAAATGGTTATTCTAGAAGTTGGAAGTGGCATTTTGAAGGTGAAAGTGGGGGTGGTGTCATCCTTGTGACACATACTGGTAGTTCTATCATATGTCACCAAAGTGGTAGGCCCATACATAAGAAGCCTAAATGAATGAGAAATCAAATAAAATGTCAATCTTATTGCAAGATGGTTCACTTTGACTGATTCTTCCCTTATTTTCCTATAGTATCCAATTGTAGGGGATTTATACCATCACCTCTATTTGGTACAAGATCAGAGAATATACATTAGGCTAGGAGTTGGTCATCTAGATGCCGATCAGGCTGAGGAGGTAATGGTCATAGATGATGTAGTCAGGCCCGAGAGCATCAATGATAGTAGAGTGGACCTGATCAGGATTTTCAGGTAGAATCTCAAGGCCGCAGTTCAAGACATATGTATGTAGTGAATCCAACACCAGAGTAAGTTCGTTGATGGCCATCATTAGTCAATGGAATTATATTTGTAGCCTCTACTTTTGTTTTTACCCATTTTGATATAGGTTCATCACACTCTTTTATATCTGTTGTGACTATTTAACATCTCGGTATCACAATCGAGTACTTATCAAGCATCATGCCCATCCACTATCTTATATGGGTCATTATAGAGGGAATATGTCTGTTTTAGGATATCCCCCTTGAGATAGGTGGGTATTGTTTCTTCTGATGTTTATTTATCATCGAGATGACCAAATTAGAAGTCATTATTAGTATAGATTGACTTGTGATTAATCATGCCCAAGTGGATTAATATCATTTTCAAGTTTCTTTCACATCACCCAAGGGAAGTATATATATACACTAGGATGAATGAGATATCCATGATGATTGAGTTGGAACCAAGTGAAATGTTCTTGACAGAGTGATAATATAGTTAGCGAGTCTCTTTATGGGTGATCATGGAATGAAGTTAGTATAATTCCCTCTAGTTGAGGATCATTTTATGGATGTATTCCTTAATTATTTCTATATCTTATCCCATGCGAGAGACATTTAGATCACTAGATATCCAGTTCTAGGTAGGACAACAGTTTCCATTTATCATTATAGGATGGAACTGATAGAGTTCTTGGATCTCAAAATGTATCTTTATGACTTAAAGGATATGGTTTTTATCATACCCAACACATCAATATAGGGTTCACCAATCCTTTTCCATGGGATGTAAGATGGTAATTTTACATTGTCTGAGGATTATTGTTTTTTGAACCAGATCATGGTGAATAACCATTATAATTTTCCTATTATAGATGAATACTCTAACATATCAAGGAGAAAGTTTTTTTCTCCAAGATCGATATGAGGACATGTTATCATCATGTTCATATAAGACCATGAGATATACAATGTATAGCATTACAGAGTAGGTATATCTTGTTCGAGTATTTTGTTATGCTATTTGGTCTAACAAATGAACAGATATTATTCATGGATTTGATGAATGAAGTTTTCCACCTATATCTTGATAACTTTATTGTAGTATTCATAGAGGACATCTTGGTGTACTAGTGCACCAGAATCGACCATGCCAATCACCATGAGATCGCACTGAGTAAAATAAGAATGAACCATCTATATTAAAAGCATAGTAAATGAATATTTTTTTTGATTAGTAAGGTTCAATTTTTGGGTTATATTATATCGTAGGCATGTGTATCTTTTGACCGAGATATTGTTAACATATTGGTTTCTTGGGAGTCTCCCAAGAATTTTTTTTGATATAAATAGCTTCTTAGGGGTAGAAGAATATTATAGGTGGTTACTTAAAAAATCATCCTACTTAGAAGTTCCTCTTACGACCCTGAATATCAAGGCTATGTTGTTCCTATGGTCTGAATTTTATGAGAAGACATTTCAAGAATTATTGGAAAGACTCACTTCAGCTCCGATTATGATTTTTCAAGAACCAGGAATAAATAATACAATCTACTGATACATTGTGAATTTGATTGAGTATATTTATGATGAATGGTGATCAAGTCTTCATGTATTGACCTTTCTAACTGTGGCCTTGTGAGAGGAACTATGATACACAAAATCTTGATCTAGTAGTTGTGGTTTCTGATCAACATGGTTAGAGGCACTATCTATTGGGTAAATGATTTGTTGTTTATATATATCATAAATCTTGAAATATATCTCCACTGACAGGGACTTCAATATGAAGCAACTTAGGTGGGTGGAATACCTACATTTATTTGACTTGTATCTTTCTTACAGTCCTAGAATGGGTAATGTTGTGGATGGCGTCTTGAGTAAGAAAATGTAGATGCAAGCCATCATGGTGGCCAATAGTGAGTGTTAGATGATGGATATGTCTTTTGAGTTACACCTGGAGGTTTATAAATATCCAAAGAATCCATTTTATCTGGTCTAGATGTATCTTACTATCTTCTAGAATGCATTTGGATGCTTTAGTTATCAAATTACTATAGACTCGTTTTGAAGGAGAGCATCAGATGAGAGAACCCACAACCTTGATTGTTTGTTAATAGAAGTGATACCCTTCTCTAACAGGGTTGTGTATTGGTAAATTCAAATATATAAGTAGTGATGATTAGGTATTATCTTGAATCTATATGGTAAATTCATTTTGGGATTACCAAAAATTACTGAGACATGTGTTGTCAGTTCTGGGGACCAGTTATGAAGAGTCATATTGGAGGCTTGATCCCTCAGTGCTCTACATAATAGCATGTAAATACATAACACTAACATACTCTGGGACTTTTATAGCCTCTATCAATTAATAATTAGAAATGGAACGACATCACCATGGAATTTGTGGCAGTTTTGCTGAGATCTCCATGAGGCATCAATGCATTATGGGTGATTATCGATAGGTTGAACAAGGTCGTGCAATCCCTACAAATTCCAGATTCCTTCTATATTGATGAGACAATAAGTTTTAACATATTGAAGATAATGTGAAATCACAGAATACCTCTATATATCATATCAGACCGAGATTACCAGTTCACATAATGGTTGTGGTAAGGGTTGAAGAAAACACTAGGTTCACATATTCTATTGAGTACAATATTTCACCCTCAGACTGATGATTAGTCTGAGAAGAAGCTTATTATGTTATAGGATATGATTTATGCCTATATCCTTGATTTTTGTGGGTTTTCGAGAAATAATTTTTCTATACTTGAGTTTTCCTAAAATAACTGATTTCATAGAACGATTTAGATAGATCATTATGATGCACTCTATCATAAACCATGCCACTCACCTATATGCCGACTTGAGGCTGGTGAGGTAACTATGTTGGGTCCTCTTCTTATTTAATAGACCTTAGAGAATGTTCAGTTGATTCTAAATCATATGAATACAACTTAGTCCAGGTAGAAGTCTTATACTAGTCGTCATTGTAGATCTATTGTGTTCAAGGCGGGACATTGGGCCTTTCTACGTGTATCGACTAGAATGGGTCCCAAAAGAATCATGAGATCAGGAAATATGTCACATCAATATTTCAGAACCTTCAAGATAGTGGAGAGGATTGGGACACTAGACTATCTATTTCTGATACCTCATAGTTACCATGCCATGCACAACATCTTCCACATATCTTGGCTTTGATAGTGTCATTTGGACTTGTCTTATTCGTTTTATCTTGACATTATCAATTTGGAAATATATGCATTCATAAAAGAGAATCAAACTTGTATCAATGATCATAGTAAAAATGTGATCCAAGTCATGTTATTTCCTATGGTCTGGGTTCTATGGCAAAACAAACTATTATAGGACGAAACATGGAAGAGGGAGGCTGATCTACCTACGCAGTGGCTAGATATTTTCTTAAAGACATTCTACCATGCTCATAAGGGAAACTTGAGGTTGATTTGTTTTAATAATGGGAGGTATTAACATATCAGTCTTATCCAAAGGTATTTAATGTTTAAATTTCTCATTTAAAGTTGGTTTAATACCTTACTTCAATCCATATTCCCCTGCACACATTTATGTTGTGGCTTGTGCCTATTAATTATTCATGCATTTTGTTTATACCAAAGATGATTGGATTAAATTTTATGTTATGGGTGGCATGATTGTTATATTTTGTTTCTATATTGTATTGATAATATTGGATTAGATACATTTTAATTCCAAGTGCTTAATTCATATGCCTTTTTTTAGTTTTTTGAATTATATCATATTTTTTTTGTGTGGTTATTTGTTTGAGATATTAAAACTGTAATAATAACATGTACTTGTTTACATGTTGTTACTTGTAGATTATTCTTTACGCTCAAGATTTTATCTCCAATAATTTCTTATTCCTTTCTATATAAATTTTACATGGATGTTGATATAAATTGCATAGCTTGAATATATGTTGAGAATGTGATATTGTGATGCTCCTTTTTTGGCATGAAATTATAAATATATTCCTTATCTAATGATATTTCTTGTTTGTTATGGATAACATCCTATGGAATCAGAGTGAACATGGGTCTCAAGATAAGGATTTCATGGATGGACTCTTCATGCTTGTTTGTATACTCTTGATGCAGATAGAGGCATAATTTTTCTTTCTAGGAATAGGCTCACCAATGTGTTTTTGTTATAATCATGAGTGGCACTGATTCTCTAGGAGCAAAATCGAGGATGGACCCCTTGAAAAGACGGTTTTTACATTTCATGGGTGATTCCCAGAACCCTATGTGATATAGCTGGAATGGTCACAGATTAACCATGACAGGAGTGATACAAAGGATTCTGTATGGGTTACCTTGGATGGACATGAAAAAATTTGTAATAATGGATTTTTTGTAAGGACCCTTAGGATTCTTCTTAGATCACCTTTGATGGGCTCGAACTCCACCTTTGGATTTGATGGATCGATTGATTGATTCTCTTATGAGATGATTCCTTTATTGCTATTATAAATATGAGATTTCTTTTCCATATGTGATGTTTCATTATTTATATATTAACATAATTTTATAATGAAATTTAAAGGAGACCCCAAGGAAAAGCACATCCTTGGGGGTTTTCTATTCTTAGTTTTCCTTGTGTACATTTTCCCTTGGATATGTATATTTTATTCCATACAGAGGAACTTTTTTAGACTTTTATCTTAGTCTAAAACTGGTGGTTTTTGGTAGGTTTAAATATAGAAACCCAATCTATGGAGTTATGGTTTATTTAAATATTTATCAGATTTTATTTATATTTGGGAAACTATATTTTATTCTTACATGAAATATACCAGCTTAGACACCATGGGTTCCGGCAAACTGAGATATATATCTCACACCCTACTCAGGAATCATTTGGTAACCTAGTGGAATTTATGATTATAGATATAGATAAAGGGAAGCATGGAGTCTAGGAAGCTTAATTTATTTACCTGATTCTTAGGATTGATCATGACGAAGAGGACCGAACCAATTTTTGAGATCCTTGTAATAAAAATTTTTTCATTCTTGTATATTTTTCCCACATGTAGTATATGCTTTAATCCCCAGATCCCAGTACTCAAATTATTTATAAACAAGTGACATCATCATCATTATTTTTGTATCTTTTATTTATATTAATCTTCTTATAATTTTTAGTTTATTATTTATCTTAGATGGATTATATCTTTACTTCTACTACTGTATACTTTTTTATGCTTCCACTATTTACTTTCTACTATTTACTATTGTAGATACATGGATATATGAGAGCATAATTTCCACAAGTACACACCATAGGCCTTCACAAGTAGTTAGAAACCTCTAGAATTTGGGGATATGTGCTTGAGGTCATTTGGTCAACTATCACAGCAAACTCTTGAGTGGAACCTGGGGTGGGACACTATCATTTTTGGGAAAATGTTAAAGGGGATGTTATATCCATCACCCATAATATATGGGAAATTAGAAAAAATCACCATGGAGTTTGTCATTGGACTCCCCAAAACGTCTAAAGTGAATATTTTTATATGGTTTATAGTCAACATCCTTAAAAAGTAAGCACAATTCATCATTATTTGAGAATAATTCCCTCTTTATGAGATTTCTAGGATATATATTAAGGATTTGTTAAGGTGTTTTGGTGTACCACATTAAATGACATCATATCAGGATCTGGGGATTACCTTGATGTTCTAGTGAAGTCTACAACATGATATAGATATATAGTTATATTTCTGAAAGACATATCATCCTCAAATAGATAAACATTTCATAAGAACAATTCAATTTTTTGTGGATATATTGAGAGATTGTTCTATGGATTTCAATTACTTTTTGGATCAACACCTTACACTAGTTGAGGATTCATACAATAATACCTTTCATTCAGGCATTTCGATAGCTCCATATCAATCCCTCTATGTAATGATGTGTTGTGCTCCAATTTCATGAAATGAAGTTGGATAAATAGAGAAATTGGGACCTGTTATAGCTGAAATAATGGTATAACATGTTAGATCCATTTAAGAAAATGTCAAGGAATTTCATAGTAAGTAAAAAACGTATAATAGAAGTCACCAATGTGATCAAGAATTTGAATTTTATGAAAATGTTTTCCTAATAATTTCTCCATAAATGAAGATAATGAAATTTGGAATGTATGGAAAAATATTCCCTAACTATATCAATCAATTTGAAAGTATAGTTTATATCAGGAATGTTGCCTATCATTTGATGCTTCCACCATACCTCCCATGAGTTTATGATGTTTATCTATCACGAGAAAGTACATTACTTATCCTTAACATGTACTGAACATATAGGTCATACCATAATATGAGGGTCCTTCATCCGATGATTAATTGGTGATGATTTATACTATATAGAGAATGTAATATGAAATAATGAAATTCTCTTGGTCAATTTTTTTGTGGTAAAACCACAATTTTAAGGAAGTTATGTGAGAAATCGAGGATATGATGAGGAAAAAGTATCCTCATATATTTATATCAGAGTGATGTAATATTAGGATAATAATTAATATTAATGGGGAATAATGTAACACACTGGGTTATTTTCAATTATTATTTTTCATATAAATTAAATTTCATTATTACATTTCCTTAAATGCAACACTGAGTTTTAATAAACTGTGATATAATATTAAAAATATTATTTATACATGGTCGTTATAATTTTGTTATTAATATTAATGATATGGATAGAAATAAATATTTATTAAATATTATGTATAATCATTTTATATAAAGTAAAATATTGATTAAAAAGGTATTTATTTTTTGTTGAAGTCTTTATATGTTTCTAATATTTTATTTTCTCAGAAAATATGTTTTTTATTTATTCTAGTGAAAAATAATAAAATTAAATTTAGAATAAATAAAAAAAGTATTTTTTAAAATAAAGAACAAATTTTAAATCTTCTTGTATAAAATTTCAAAGGGTTAATTTTTGTAATTTTTCTAAATTTTTTAATTTATAGTGAAAAATGCATATTTTTATTTAAAACTCCCCTTTTTAATGAATTTATGGGGATCATTGTTCTTTTAAAATTGGTTTCAAAGTACAATTTAGTCAGTAATATATAAATAATTCCAATTTATTTCATTTTAATTATTTTGTTATTGAATATTTAAATAAAATCCTTTTCAACATTTGAAATTTTTGTCATTGGATGACCCCTTTCTCATAGCATCTACTAGTTTATTTTGAAATTATATTTTGGCACTGTTGTTGATGGAATTTGAAAAAACGGATTCATTATTTTGTATTAGAATAATTTATATTATCCACTAAGTTCAACTTAATTGTTTACTATATTAAATCCTTAAAAAAGTAATGATTATATATCACAGTTAAGAGAAAAATAGTATTATTTGGGGTTCAAATTAAACGATAAGGGTTAAAAATAACCAAAAATTCAAAAAACCCATTATTTATTCATATAAAGACATTATAACTTATATAATCAGTAATTAACTATTTAGAATCCTTTTAGAATGAGAAAAACATGGTTACAACATTTTTGTTTGAAAACGTTTTTTGTGTGTCACTCACCCCACCTATAAAAGGTCACCAATTATACTATCCTCCTAATACTTCAAAAAATCTATGGAACATATAGGAACTACCCAAATCACATATTTAATTCAATCCCGCCACACTAGAATCTTTATTTTTTTCATAAATATAACATGACAATTTTTTTAGTTCATACCAAAAGAAGTTGTTTAAAGAAGATGTAACACCCCTAACATGTTGTTTTATTTTATTTCTTCAAAAAACTCATTGAATTTTTATTAAACCAAGATGATATGATTACCTTAGTAAAATACATTTACACATATATTTTTAGTTAAATATAAAGACCTAAAACCTTATCCTCTTCCATCTAATGGGATATAAAATAATTATTTGTGTATATGGAGTACCAACACCTTGTAAACTGATGCTATTTATTACCAATCACCACCTATCAATAAAGAATATATTTATGGATTAAATTTATAAATATGATATATATTATATAAGTAGACTTATATAATTATTATATCACATATAACATCATACATTCCATTCAATGGTATTATGATAACGTCTCATGTGTGTACGACATACTACCGCCACTTGAAGAGATATTATTCATTCAATATTTACATAAAAGGTAATATGGAGGGTTTTAATTATAATAGTTTATATATATGAAATAAAAAATATTCTATAATTATATTATATTATTTAACTTTATTTATATTAATCCATTTATAAAATGGAAATTGCATTACTGTGTACATACGGCCTATAGTCTCCCTTAATGGTGTAATTCATTTTTTATCTCTAAACATTACGTATTAGTCTAAAAATATATATAATCAATATATTTGATATTTATATATTTTTTTAAAATTATATATATTATTTATAAATAATAAAATTATGAGGATCAAAAATTACAAATAAAAACATACTCAAAAAATAATGAAGTTATTCCCTATAACATGTCAATAAAATGGAATTATTAATAAATGGGTAATAAAAGGTCGAAAGAAAATAATACATGAAATTATTTCTATAATTATAGTTTTCTAATATCTGTATAATAAACTTATATTTATTATAAAATAGGGTTTCATGTGTGCCAAGGTACTTGAGATACAAGGTAGGGCTTTTCCATCTCAAATTTTACTTTTGTGACAAACATTGCATATTTAACACCTATTTAATTTATTTGGTGTATATAATAACCATAAAAGTATTATATAATTATTCTTATAAAAATTATTTGTATTTACATATCCACTTTATTATATATCTTTGAATGGATTTACATTTCAATTGTTTCCAAATCCGTGATGCATTTTGACTCAATTTTCATTTTTTGAGACAAATGTTATGTTATACACCTATCTGCTTTTTTTGATGTGTTTATACACCCCCTTTAACATTTTATATCATATATATCTTAATTTTTATGATATTTAAAAATTCATATTCTTTTAATCATTAATGGTACTTGAGATTCAAAATATACCAAAATGGTAAAGATTGTTTCTGTAATCTCATTGACTATATAGATTGTTTATGATTATGATTATGATAATGAAATAATATGAACAATGTCTTAATAAACTCATCGATTTTAATCTCTTCTAGTTATTTATTTATAATATGTGTTTTCTCATCATTTTAATTTTTGATTCAATAATGTTTCCTTATGAATTTTTCATTCTCCTATGTTTTGTAAATCACAAAGACTTTATCAAAAGGCATGTTATATTTTCCCTATGAAATATCTTAATAAGGAAACTTTTCATTCTCTAAGAATTTTATCCTTAACTATTTTTTCATTGTTCATTTTATATTATTTATAAATCTAAATCATTTTATTCATAAGTGTAAAATTCGGTTTCACATCTAAAA
Organism: Viscum album; assembly: GCA_963277665.1. Taxonomy (NCBI): domain Eukaryota; kingdom Viridiplantae; phylum Streptophyta; class Magnoliopsida; order Santalales; family Viscaceae; genus Viscum; species Viscum album. The sequence goes on along the minus strand of OY728153.1, from coordinate 873,652,060 downwards.
CCCCAGATTTTTATAAATCCTTGGTTATAGGGTTTTCTGTTTTCAAGATCCAAATTCTCTAAAATTTATACTCTGAATTCTTTAAAATTTTGGTTCTCAATTCCTCAGAATTCAGACTCTAAATTCACTAAAAATCATAATCTGAACTATCTAAAATTTAGGTTCTGAATTATCTATAATTAAGACTCTAAATTCGATAAAATTTAGACTCCGAATTCTTTTAAATTCATACTCCAAATTCTCTGAAATTCAGACTCTGAATTCTCTGCAATTATCATTCTGAAGTCTCTGATATTCAGACTTGGAATTCTCTAAAAATTAGAATCCAAATGACGTAGAATTTAGACTCAGAATTCATCCAAATTCAGACTCTAAATTCCTCAGAAATCACGGTCTGAATTCATCAATATCCAGACTCTAAATTCCCCAGAATTAAGATTCAAAATTCATGGGAATTCAGACTCCAAAATATATAGAATTTAGTATTCGAATTCTTTGAAAAACAGAATCTAAATATACCTTATTTATAGTCTCTGAATTTTTATTTTGTTAGACTATGAATAATATTTTTCATAGACTCTGGAAAACAAATTTGGTTAAACATCTTCATTTTCCTTACACGTATTATGAAACAATATCATAACATTTGTTTCTAACCAACCGTTGTTTGAGTGACACATGTATAGGTCACTCCGAGATGTAAGGACAAATATGACTGTTGGAGGTGGGAGATGACTATTGGAGAAGTTCATATAAATAAGAGATCATTTAAAAGATCCCAAGACTAGTTTATCACTCTAGATATTCCATGATACTGAAGTAATTTCTAGAGATAGAGACTCCCATGCCTTGTGCGTATAGAACATATTGTTTATATTGCTTCACATGACTCTGATTGTTGTTGTGATCAATAAAGGACTACCAGGGATAAGAAGATAGAGGTGTCGACTACCTTAATGTTCGAGGACTTCTAGGGATAGGAATATAGGGGTTCTGACTTCATAAAATTTTGACGTCTTGCGGGGATTGTAAGAAAGATTCTGATATTTCTATCGAGGGGTTACCCTAGTGTGGGTAAGACATACATTCTTGACAGTAAAAATCAAGGGACCTTTATCCAAGGTTGTTGTATTCCATTCTCTTTGGGATAAAATATTTTATACTTGTTACTTGTTTTGTTTCAAGTTTATTTCCACTGTATTTTGATAATGGAAGAAATTATAATATTCTTATACATTCTTGTACTTTTATATACCCGGATAAGTAAGATTCTATTCTCTTTTAGTTAGAATATTTTCTTTGTAAACTATACTTTACTTTCATTTCCAGAAATATATTTCCAGAGCATAAAAAGTTTGTAAAACTAAAAGAGGTCTTTTGAATTTACCTTGTTTAATTTTGTTAAACATAGTTTTTCTTTAAGGTTAAAATTCAAAGTTTTTATACTTATAATTCACCCCACTCTTGTAAATTGAGCATCTACATCATTATTTTGATCCTAAAATTGGTATCATAGGAGGTCTCTGAAATACTTATATTCACATAAAAGTTTTCTTTCTCAAGTTTTCATTGTTCTTTATATTTTTCTTAGGATTTTTTGTCTTTATTTAGAAAATTTTACGATTAACAGGTTTTTGTGGAAAGATATTTTCTACTAGAATGGTAGGAATGAATGTTGGTTCGGTTGACAATCTAATTCATACAAGAAAACCTATATTTGGTGGGAATTATTATAATTATTGGAGAGATCATATAGAGACATTTTTTGTTAATAATGTAGTGGAAAATTTTGTTATTATTACTTGAGATTACAAGATTCTGGATAACGAAGTAAGAAACTTCACAAATCCAGAAAAATTAGAATATCAACTAAACTACAAGATACATAATACATTGTTGTGTTCCTTGACCAGTAATATATATAGTCAGATTTCTTCTTGTGAAGATGCTAACTGCATCGGGACAAAATTAGAGGTTACTCATTTTGTTACATCCAATGTTATAGAAACTAAAAGAGATATGCTTATAGTAGAATAACATGGATTTCTATTTCTTTATAGGGATATAATATGCAAGGTGAAATAATGGATAATGATTATTATTAATAGCCTAAAATCTATGGGTGAGAAAGGTCTATATAATGAAGCACATGTGGACAAGATTATATATATCATTCCTAATGAGTGGGAATCTAAGAGAAAAACTATTTAAGAGAATAAGAAAGTATAACAAATTACTCTTGATGAGATTTTTCGAACTCTTCATCAACACGGGAAATGAATAAAAAGAGATGATGTTATGAATAATAAGAAAAATGGAAATTAAAGAGTAGAATTAACTACTACTGTAGGCAAGACTCATAAATCGGTTATAAGAATCAAGTCAAAGAAAGTAACTGTTTTATCTAAATCTAGTGAAAGTGAACATAGTGAGAATGAACAATCTAATCTTTCTCAAAGGATGAGGAATATAGTTAGAAAGAAAGACATTCAGTATAGATATAAGAAGAAATAAAGAAAAAATAAGAATGATTTGGAAGTTACTAGCTATGAATGCAAAAGAGCAGGGCATATTAGGACGGATTGTCCAATGCTTTAAAAAAGGATATAAAGTAAAATAATTCTGAGAGGAATAGGAAGATATACTTAAAGGATAATTCTATGAATTTTCTGAAAGCCAATGTCACCTAGAGTGACAGTGGCATAGTCTCTTTTGATGAAGCCTTAGTGTATGAATATTCTCGTCAGAAGAATCTTATTCTACTTTCCCAACTACCCATTAAAAATCATTGCCTAATCATCAAGGTACACAATGTTAAATCAATCAATAATGTATCTTTGAATTAAAATTATAATGATAATAAATATTATATGTCTTCATATGAAGAACCTTCTTCTGATAAAGATAATACATTACCTTCTTATGAAGAAGTGTCTAGGTTTTCTGACCTTATTGAGAATGAAAATTCTGATCATAAAAAAAATAAAGACAAGGAAAATTCTATAATTTTTATTTTAACTAAATATGTATCATATCTTTTTAATGATCTTGATAAGAAAATTTATGATTTTAAAAAATTTTCCAAAAACCATGAGGAATTTAATTATGAGAAGGATAATCTTTCTAAGGATCATGAAAATGTAATTTATATGAAAAATATTTTAAAGACTACCTATAGTTCTAAAACTAATGTTTCTGAGGATAAAAACATGGTTATAAATCTAATGTCAGAAATATTTTCGTTGAGGAAGTGTTCTTCAATCTTTACCTCTGGTAAGGAAAATTTTGACAAGATGTATTCCAAGATTCGACCTTTAAGAAATAGTTCTCGATTTGGTTATACTCATTCTAAACTAATTTTTAGTAATAAATATTTTGTTCCTCAAAGTGCTTCATTCTGCACTAAATGTTAGTGTGGTGGGCATTAAGAAAAAAATTGTTCATTAAATAAAACCCAGTCTTTAGGTTTTCATAAAGCATATTTTTCTAAGAAGACGTGGATTCCTAAAATCTTGCTTTTTAAAATTTCAAGAACCAAGAATGTTTGGATTCCGAAAGTCTAACACTATTATTTTCAAGAAAATAAAGATATTACCAACAATAATACATGGTACATATATAGTGGATGTTACTAAAATATGACTGGTAAAAAAAACTTCTTTGAAAAGATTATCAAGATGAAAGGATTTAAAGTAAATTTTGGAGATAATGCTCAGGGAGAAATTCTTGGTATAGGTAACATTGTTCTTCTTGAAAAAACATTGATTTCAAATGTTTTATTTGTTAAGGTTCTTAAGAACAACCTCATTAGAATGATCTATCTATGTGATAAATGTTACCTTTTGAATTTTAGGAATGATAAATGCTTGGTACACAATTACATGGATGATTTTATTCATTCTACACATAGGAAAGTGAATTTATACACACTAATCATAGATTACCTTAGGAGCACAAATATACTTTGAATTATTGAAATAGAAGATCATTCTTGCCTATGGAATAGATGTTTAGGACACTGTAACCATAAGAACCTATGTAAACTCTCAAAGAAAAGGCTAGTTAAGGATCTACCAGAGCATAGATTTGATTCTCCAAAATGTTTTTAATCCTTGTTACTATATATATAAACATAAATCATGTTTTAAATCAATCAATGAAGTCTCAACTATGGATACATTATATTTTGGGTAATGGACCTTTTTGGACCAACAAAAACTGGAAGCATTGGTGGAAAATATTATGTATTTGTCTTAGTTGATGATTATACTAGATTTACATGGGTCTATTTTATAGTATTAAAATGTGAATATTTTTCTTATTTCAAAATTTTTAGATCCAAAGTTAAAACTAAGATAACCTTCCATTGATACCTATTCATAGTGATCATGGAGGAGAATTTCAAAATTCTAATTTGGAAATTTTTTTTAGTAAAAAGGCAGTACTCATTACTTCTCAGCACCAAGAACTCTTCAGTAGAATGATGTTGTTGAAAGAAGAAACCAAATTCATCAAGATTTTACTAGAACCATGTTGAGTTAATATTCAATAGCTAAACACTTTTGGTATGAAGCTGTAAGTACTACTTGTTATACTATAAATCGAGTTTTGATTAGAACATTTCTCAACAAAAACCCCTACGAATTATTGAATGGTAGAATGTCTAGGATTTCCTACTTCAATGTATTTGGTTGCAAAGTATAATTTTGAATAATGAGGCTAATTTATATAAATTATCACCCAAATATAATGAAGTAATTTTATTAGCTACTCCACAACATTCAAGGCTTACAGAGTTTTCAATAAAAACACTTGTACTGAGGAAGAAATAAGGCATGTTAAATTTGATAAAATCAATCCTTTTGTTTTTAAACAACCTCAACCTACATCCTTGGATGTATTTCTAAAAAATAATTATCAACCCTTGATAGAAGATCCTTCTAATAATGAAAATGTTCAAGAAAATGATTCTGAAGAATTAACCCTAGAATATTTTCTACCATATGCTGATGAATAGGTTTTATAAAACCCAATTCGGTTGTTTCTTAAGAATAATACCAATGATAGTATCATTGGTGATGTAAATAAATCGTTAATGACTAGAAGTTCCTTAATAAATGAAGTAAAACATATAGCATTCCATTCATATTTATAACCAAAAATCACATATGAGATAAATGATTTTGAAAGGAATGAAGTCTAGACCTTGGTTGAAAGACCTAAGGAAACATCTGTTATTAGAATATAATGGGTCTTCAAAAATAAGTGTGATGAAAATGGAATCATTCTAAGAACAGGTCTAGATATATTTCTAAAGGCCATATAAATAAGAAGGAGTGGACTATGAAGAAACCTATTCTCCAGTATCTAGACTTGAATATATTCATATTTTAATTGAATTTACAACATTTGTTAATTTTAAAACTTTTCAAATGGATGTAAAATGTGATTTACTTAATGAATATGATAAAGAGTATGTTTTTGTCGATAAATATCCTGGTTTTTAGGACACAAAACATCCTAAAAATTATTTCAAACTCACCAAAGAATTATATGGACTTAAACAAGCCCTTATATCCTGGTCTGATAAACTTATAGGATTTTTTTTACAAAACAATTATGTTAAGGGAAATGATGATCCATCTCTTTTTATAAATAAGTATTAGAAAAATTATTTTATTGTTCAAATTTATGATAATGACATATTATTTGGTTAAATTCAGAAATCTTCAACCAATTCGTTTGTAAATCTAATGAAATCTGAGATTGAAATGTGTATGATGGGTGAGATAACATTTTTACTAGGTTTTCAAATTTCTTAAAAACCAGAAAGAACTTATAGTTCCAAACATAAATATATTAAATATCTTCTTAAAAAATATGGATTTTACAACACTAATTTTATAAGTACTGCCATTGGTACATCAAATTCTCTTGATCTTGATGAAGCTATGAAACCAGTAGATCAAACATCATTTACTGGCATGATAGGATGATTACTATACTTGACAGCTAGTCCTCTAGAAATAATGTTTTCAGTATGCTTATGTGTAGGATATAAATCCAATCCTAAGGAATCACATTTATAAATAGTGAAAATAATTTTTCTCAATTTAAAGGGAACAATGGATTTAGGACTCTTTTATACTTATGTAATTGATTTTGTTTTAAAATGATTTTGTTTTAAAATGATTTTCAGATACTAGATTTGGAGGATGTAAAATGGGTTGGAAAGGTACATCTAGACCTTTTCATTTCCTAAAATATTCATTAGTTTATTGTTCATGAAAAACAAAACACTCAGTAGCTCTTTCCACTGCTGAAACTGAATATGTTGCAGCAGTAAGTTGTTCTGCTCAGGTTTTGTGGATGCAACACACAATCATAGACTATAGTATGAGTTTTAACAAAACACAGATATTGTGTGATCACACTAGTGCCATTTCCCTATATAAAAACCCTTCACATCACTCTCATGAAAAAGACATAGATATTAGGCATCACATTCTTATGTATCACACAAAAAAGGAGATATAATTCTTCAATTTATTGAAATGTAAGATCAACTTGCTGTCATTTTCACAAAATCATTACCCTCTGATATATTTGAATACATTAAACAAAAGTTAGGGATAATAACCATAAGGCCATATTCCATATTATCCTCTTGTTGAAACCTATATATTTATAGTAATAATGTTTTTTACATTGGGTGGAGTACAATTCCTTGAGTAGTAAAAATATTATTAATCAAAATTTTCGTTGTAAAAAATTTAAATTTCAAAAAAATTCCTTAAGAAATTTTTCCTGAATCTAAAGTTATGCATGAAGAATTTTCCTTATTATTGATAATTTTCTATCATTTATGATGGTATGTTTCCTTTATTGAATTTTTATAATCAATTTTTTAAATGTTGGTATTTTTATCTTCTTTAAGAACGTTTTTCAGATTCACTTTTCCTTAAATCTAAATTTTTATCTTAAAAACATCAAAATATCGGAAACTACTAAATTTTTTCTCTGACTATTATATCATCTCTCAGATCTGATCAAGAGTGTTTCCACCTTTGGAACCTTTTGGGAAGATGAATTGTCACCTCAAATGCCTATATAAAGCCCCTCTGATGGTTGTCCCACATCGGTATTCAATGCTTTGTTGTGCTGAAACCCTACTTCTCTACTTAAAGCCCATTCCAATTTTCCATGTTTTCTCAATTCTGAATGACTTTGTAAGATTCTACTCAAAAACAAATGTCATTAGTCAAGGAAATCTATGAATGACATATCTTCTAGGAAAGGTTAGTAGATCTAATGTTCTTTTTCAAATATGATTCTCTTATTTCAAAGAATATCAAGGTGAATAGTTGGGAGAGTTTGTGTATATCCAAACTGAAGGCACATGATCCGGTTTATCTAGAATTATTGGCATATTTTTATGAGTCTGTAAGCTTTTTCAATGAATGTGGGAGAGACAAGTTTTCCTTTAATGGTTATGGGAAAACCTATTACCTTTCCTATAGTATGGTAACCAACATACATGGAATTCTTTATGAGTGAGAAGCTGAGTTCTACACTAATAAGCTATGAGATGTTTCAGGATCTTTTGATAAGGATAAATCCATAGAATGTCTTTGTCTACCTGTGGTGAAGACTCTGAATATTAATAATATTTGAAAAAAAAATTAGATCCTAGAGTTATGGATCCAGGGATTTCTCATTATGAGAAAAGGTGATAAGGATACCCTAAAGAAGAGTGATATTTATGCTTTGGTATTTCTGGAGACTCTCAGAAAGATTAATCTGGTGATGTATGTATTACATAAAATCATGAAAAAAAGAATGGGACTCTCAAATCACAAATAATCATGTATCTGGGTATTCTCTCCATGATTATAGTTCTTTTTCTAGAGTCATTCAAAATCCACTGTATCTCTTAGCCAATGAATTTCAAGGTCATATTGTTAAGTGATGACCCACTGAGAAGAATTATGGTTGAGTTTTCTAGTAAATATTGACAAGTCTATGATATGTCTGAGTCAGAAGTAGAAGCTTATAAAAGAAACTAGAAGAGGCTGAGACTTCCAATAAGGGTGGTAATAAGAGGAGGTGAAGGAATTGAAAAAAGAATGAAAAATCTCATGCTGTTAAGGAAACTCAATCCACACCACCTAAGACAAAGAAGAAAAAGATATATTTGGATGAAGTGGATTCCACGTGGAGAGAAGACAGGAAGAATAAGAAGGATGGGGAGCCTAGTTTTGGATTGGCCCCTACTGAGGAAAAATCTTTAAAGTTGAAGGCTACTGAGGATCTTGATAATTAAGACAAAGAAAAGGAAATATAATGAAAATTTCTCAAGATGATATTATTCAATATCTTCTCAAGGATACTAAAAACTTTTCTGAATAAGTTAAGGCATCAGAATCATTTTTTGCAAGAATAACTCCTAGTGACTCTGGGAAAGAAGATGGAAATTTCAGAACCATAAGAAGAAGAAGAAATAGTTCGGGAAGAAGAAGTTGAATAATAATAATAAGAAGGAAGTGTTGATATAGATAACCTGATAAGACAAGTGGAAGAATATCATGAGAAGGAGAGTCCATCTGAAAAGCTGTCAAACCAAACTTCTCAAGCTGAATCAACCAAAATTCCTTTACAAGGAAAAGAGTATGAGGAGCATGAAGAAGTGAATAAACCTTCTGATGTTGAAATAAGCAACCATGAATTCATTTAGAAAAAGGATCTAGTGGATGGTGTTGAAAAAGAAAAGGTTGAGGAAGATAAGATAGTTCAACTATCAGATAGTGAACATGAATCTCCAAAAGCAAGAGGGAGCATTATGAAAGCTGATATGGGGAAATAGGTGTTGGTTGATACACCTAGGAAATCCCTAGTGACAATGAAAGATGTTGGTGATTTGTCAAAGAGAAAATCTGAAGAGAGAGAAAAATAATCCTCACCAACAAAAAAATATGATTCAGAATCATCCTTTATTGAACAGGACTTTGTTGTGCAATCATTGAAGAAGTTGGTTTATACTGTTCCCTTGTTTTTGAGTATAGACTAAAGGTTCCAGGTGCTTCAACACTCATTTAATCAAAAATCAGATTAAATTAGCATGCTTATGGACAAGTTTGTTAGGATTGGAGCTAATTTCAAATCCTTCTTCATTGGATATGAAGCTCACAAAAGATCATGCAAGGAAATCACAAAGTGTTCAAGGGAAAAAATCGAATAGATTAGAATACATGATGATTTCAATTAATGTTAAAAATTTTATTTTGACACTGAAGATGGAAGGTTCAACGATCTTACTAAAAGATTTGAGGAAAACATAACTCATGAAAAAAAACCCAGAAGCAGGAAGTCAATGATGTAAATGGTAATCTTAATTCAGTTGATTTGAATTGGAAAAAGGGAAGAGATCCTAGAATTGTGTCTGAAGAACAGCTTAATAACTAAGAATAACTTTTGAAGACTCAAACAGAAGCCTAAGGATGAAATGATCAATGCCTTGGAGAAGAAAAATTTGGATCAGGATCAGCTGATCAAGCATTTTGATGAGGATCACGAGGAACATAAGAAGCTGAAAACCATCATGACGAATGTAATATTGATGGGGAAAGAAGGATACTTTTTTCCCAAACCAATATTTTGTTTTATTTTCTTCCTTTTAAAAATTATTTCAATTGTAATGAAATTTTGGTTGTTCTTCATATATTTTATTGAATAGTACTTATATTTCACTTACCCTTATTTTTTCCATTCCCTTAATTCCTTTTTTGAAAATCACCAAGGGGTATAAATGAAAGATAAAAATAATACTGTCTAATGAAAAGAATTCCCTATGTAATGGGAAGTCTATCTAAGGTGGAGTTTTATCTAAGAAGACTTCCATACATAAGAAAAATAAAAATCATTTTAAGAATGTCAAAAATATGATCCTTAGGGATTTGAAAACCTAAGGGGGAGATAGTCGTATTAACCATGATTCATAAGTAATAGGTGATACATTTTTAATTTCAAGTTCCTAATGAAAAATTCTAAGTCCTTATATTCTTTTTCATAACGATGTTTGTGCTTTCCAAAAAAGGAGATATTGTAGATTCAATAAGGTTTCCTTATGACTTTTCCATTCCTCTATGTTTTGAAAATCAAAAATACATTATCTTATGGAAAATTATATATTCCCTAAGAATTATCGTAATAAGGAAAATTTTCATTCTCTATAAAAATTGTTAACCATACCTATGTTTTCCTTGTTCATTTTTTTGGTATTTCGAAATACAACTCATTTTATTCCTAAGTATTAAATCACATTTTACATATAAATCAGCGGAATACTATAAATCATTGGTTATAGTGTGTTCTATTTTCATGATCTGAATTCCCTAAATTTTAGAATCCAAATTTTCTGATATTCAGGTTCCGAATTCCCCCGAACTCAGACTCTAAATTCATTAAAAATCAGACTCCGGATTCTATGAAATTTAAGTTATAAATTCCTTATAATTCTAACTCTGAATTCTCTAAAATTTAGGCTCTGAATTCTCTGATATTCAGACTCCGAATTCTCTAAAATTCAGACTTCAAATTCTATGAAATTCAGACCCCAAATTCTCTAAAATTCAGACTCCAAATTCTATGAACAATAGTCACTAGATTACTGATAATTAAGACTCTGAATTCCTCCAAATTCAGACTCATAATTCCTCAAAATTCAGAATATGAATTCCTCTAAATTCATCAGAATTCAGATTTTTAATTCATGGAAATTCAGACTCCGAAATCCATAGAATTCAGATTCCGAATTATTTATAAAATAGAATCTGAATATCCAGGACTTATAGTCATTGAATGTTTATTTGGTTAGACTCCGAATATCATTTTTCCTAGACTCCGAATAAAAAATTTGGTTAAACAACATCATTTCCCTAACTGGTATTATGGAAGGATGTCATACAATTTGTTTCTAACCAAATATTGTTTGAGTGACACGTGCAAAGGTCCCTCTGATATTCAAGTAAAAATATGACCATAGGAGGAGGGAGCCGACCATTGAAGAAGTGCCTATAAATTTGATCTCATTTGAATAAGCCCAAGACTGGTTGATTACTCTAGAGATTTCATGCTGCTGAAGTAATTTCTAGAGAGAGAGACTCTCATGCATTGTGAATACTGAATATCTTGTTCTGATTACTTCATGCGACTCTGATTGTTGTTGTTATCAACCGAGGACTTATGAGGATAGGAAGACAGAGGTCCCAACTAACTTAAAGTTAAAAGACTTTCGGGGATAAGAAGATAGAGGTTCCAACTACTTAAAATTTACAGGGATTGCAAGGATAGCAAGACAGATTCCGATATTCCCATCAAGGGCTTACCCTGGTGTGGGTAAGACGGACATTCTTGAATCTAAAAATCAAGTGACCCTTATCCAAGGTTGTTGGATACCCTTCTCTTTGGGTTAAAATATTTCATACTTATTACTTGTTTTGTTTCATGTTTATTTCCACTGTATTTTGATAAATGAACAAAGTATAATCTTCCTATACTTTATTGTACTTTTGTATAATATGATAAGTAAGATTCTATATGCTTTATGCAGGAATCTTTTTATTGTAAACATTTTTTATGTTTCATTTCTGAAACCATATTTCTAGAACCTAACAAGTTTGTATAACTAAAAGAGGTCTTGTAAATTTACCGTGTTTAACTTTGTTAGAAAATTTTTTTCCTTGTGGTTAAAAAGGAAAGTTCTTAAACTTACAATTCTCCCCCACTTGTAAATTGAGAATATACATCATTATTTAAACCCTAAATTAATCTTTTTATGTACTCAACATTTCAAAATTGTATTTGTATGAAAAATATAATTTATTTCTATAGTTGTTCGAAATCCGAGTTCTTCATTCAAAACTATGATTTGAAAAATAAAATATTAAAAAATGTATATAAATTTATCAAAATTAATTATGAATAATTTTTTTTTATTTTTTATCAATTTTCTAAAAATAATATTCATTTCATTTTCTAAAAATTGTACATTTTTCTTTTACCAAAAATGTTAAAGGAATATTCCTTTTAATGTATATGTAATGAATTGAATTGAATATATTCATGGAAAATCAGTTATTTGAATTTTCATTTATAATCATGAAATATTATTTTAAATTAAATTGATTCTGAAAAATCATTATATTTTAAAAAGTTTATTTGAGATAGGAAAAGTTATTTTCTTTATAAAATTATTCAAATTATTTTTAAAGAATACATTATAAGTTTTCATTATTATTTTCAAAGATAAATTTTTCCAAAAAATATTACGTTTTTTTGTTTTATGTATTACTTTTCATAGAAAATATATTTTAATTAATAAATGTTTCAAGGGATCATTCAATAACATTTTCTATATATGAATACATCCTTTGGTGATACATATGGTTTACTATATATATGGTCCAAGGACACCATTATTATTTTTTATCTAGACGGTTAATGATTATGATGATAAGATGTTTAAGAAACCAATTTATATTCCAAGGGTTATACTATGATGAAATACATATGAACCCCACTTCATTTAATGGGTTATACTCTGATTAAATGATTATGAAACTTGTATCTTTTACGTAGGTTATGATATGATGACATTTTTATGAAACCCATTTAATTTCATATGTTATGATATGATTTATGTTATATTATTTCATGGAATAAATTTATATTATTACCATTATGTTAGGGATGTGACCTATATATATCCCTATTTCATTGTTTAATAATATATTTCCCATAGGATAGACAAGAACCAAATGGGGAGTGATCATAGTTCAGTATTAGACCTTTTCTGGTTTGATGGTCTTCAGAGTGAACATTGGATTTGAATCGTTTAGGGAGTAAACCCACTCCAATATGATATACTTTAATGTAATCCTAGAATAATATGGAAATGGATTTTTATGCTTAGGTGTATGCCCAAAATTCTATGCCTTATGTTTATATTATGTTCTCATGTCTCAAGATCTTTTAGTTCCTCGTGATATGTTCTTTTATAACTACAAATAATTATACAATGATTATATTATGATATTTGATATGTAGGGATTGGTTATCAATTGTTATTATTTGTTTTTGATACCCTTATGCTCTTGTTATGCTTACAAATCTTCATTATTTACCCTTTTTAAGCAGCTATGCTCACCCATTCCAATTTTCCCTTTCCCCAGGTTTATGAAGAATTGTGTTTTATATTTCTAATAAGGTTTATAGTCGTGAATAACATAGTGGAATATAATTTAGTTTACATAAGAATTTTTTTTTAATTTTTCCATGTTACTAAAGGAAATATACCTTTATAAAGTCTATGAATATATTTTCATAATATAATAAATATTCCCTTAAAATATGTAATATCTAAGAATGAAAATATTATGTTGTTATATCATGTGTTATTTTTATCTTCCTAAATAATAATATCATTTAATTTTATTAAATTCTTAAGAAACGTTTTCATGTTTTTACCTTCTTATTTTATTTATTGTCATGGTATATTCAACTACTTAATACATTAAGTTTCCATTGGGACTTTTGATGATATATGGCTTATATGTGAAAAATAAATTCGGTAGGTTGACTATGTTCGTGGAATTAATTATTCCATAATTAAAAAATAATCCTTAAATATTTATCACGTTTATATATCAATTATAATTTTAAAACCAATCATTATAAGTGTTTATGAAAAATGTATAGTATTTCAATCATGGAGATGGTAGGTCGTACCTACACTTGAGTAATGTTTCCATTTTTGATATTTTTTATGGAAACAAGGTAACTATAATTTTATCCTTAAAAAATTATAATAATACATAAAAATTATACTTTTTATTTAAATGAACTTACATGTATTATCCAAATGATTTGGTGAAGATGAAAAGAACCACCTCAGTTAGTGGAGGTGGTAGTGGACATGTCCTCATGAACGACATTATCAATTTTTATTGAATGGAATTGTAAAATGTAAATGAAAAAAATATAATTTAGGAATTATAATTATTTCATTAAAAACATATTTAAATATAAATTACATAATTATAACCACCCATAGTGGGCAATTATGGTAAACAAATTACATTTGTTTGTGTGGTGGTATTCTGTCGTACAATCAAATAGTGGTTTTATTTATAATTTGATGGTAAATGATATGGATTTATTTTGTATTTTTAAATAATATAATATAATTATATGTGATACTATTATGTTATTATATAATAAACTTTTAATATTATTTGAAGGTTTTGAATATGAAATAAATTGAAAATGAAATGTTATGAACAATACAAATTCTTCTAACCACTTCTTTATTAAAATATTTCAAGCCTTCCGATATTGGATATATGATCACAAAAAGGAAACAAGTATGCTGGGAAGGATGTTAGGATGGAGATATGTTTATTGATAATATGAACCAAAATTATTTTATTGTGCGAGGAAGAGAGGATATGGGGTGGCCTTGTCTATGTGGGGGAGAGGACAAACATGTATGTTTTGAGAAGAAAAAAATTAAAATAACCTTTCACACTTTCCAAAAGTTTATATAATGAATAAATATGAATAATTATATGATATGTGGAATAAATAAGGAAATAAAATATATTTCATACATGTTTCTAGGTCATTATAACATTTTTCTTTTTAGTTTACCCACTTGTAAGCATCTTTCATGTTTAAGCACATGAAAGGATTTTTTGTGTTATCATTATTCGTTATGACCAATAATTATTTATAACTTATTATGTTATGTAAATTATGATTATTTAAAATATTGGATACATTTTTACATTTTCAGTTCAATGAAGTATCAAAATTAAAATTTAAATTAAAGGCAGAGATGCGATAAAAAAGTTGTTTTTTGAAAAATTTATTTTTCTAGCACAATATGATTTTATAATAACTATATTAGTAGTAATTGTCACTAGATTAATTTATATTCATATTTTTAGATATATAATTGATAAAATTAATTAAAAAAATTCTTAAATATGGATGTTTTTATTTAAATAAAATTAAGCAAATATATTCAATTTTAAAAAGTTTTCAGAAAAATGTGTTTTACGAATGAAAATAAAGATATACTAAAACTAATTATAAATATGTTTAAAAAGTAATTAATTGATTTACATATAAATATTGAATAATTATGTTATTTTAAATCAAATTCAATTCAAAATTTGACTTTTAAATTAGGTAATTATTTAAAATAAATGATTTTTTTGAGACTTTATTTATTATCCCTATTAAAGAAAAAATGTTATTTTAATAACAAGTACCAATATATCACTATATGTTGATATTTATATATTTATTTAGATAAATAATTTAATTTTATCATATAAAGTTTCAAATATTTTACACAATTTAGTTATAATATATTCCCATATAATGTAATACAAATCAATTTTTATGAAAATATATTCTTGGACCATAATATTATATTTCTTAAAGTTGAAAGATTATATTCTAACAATTTATCAATATATTTATACTTATTACAAATTTTATATTTATATTTCATAATGTATTTAATTTCATTCAAACACTCCAATTTATCGATTATCCCATAATAGTTATATATAAATAATAATATTATGTAGTCCTTTATGTCTGATGTAGTTTGTCTTGTATAATATATAAAGTTTTCTCCATTATAAAATGTCAAGGTATTATAATTTTAGGTATATTAGTTAACTGTTGATCTCATTATTCATGAATTTTTAATTCTAAATTAAAAGGTTGATTTTTATCAATAATTCATACGATTAACATTGGAAATAGAATACAATGAAATTATAGAGTAAGTAGAAGTATACAAAGAAATGATATAGTATTTAATGATAATAAATGATAGTGAAAATAAATAACTATGTTTTCATTAATAATAAATATTTATTAAGGTAATTAGTGTGAGAATATGATAATCAACAATATCTAATGAATTGAGAGAATGCTATATTTAGATATTTAATTTTTCAAGATATATAAAAAATATTGATATTATTATTGAATTTCCCAAGAAAATAAAGAATAGTATTTAATCTAATGTAAGAAAATAACGTGAACTATTATAGATCAAAC
Organism: Viscum album; assembly: GCA_963277665.1. NCBI lineage: Eukaryota > Viridiplantae > Streptophyta > Magnoliopsida > Santalales > Viscaceae > Viscum > Viscum album. The sequence goes on along the minus strand of OY728153.1, from coordinate 873,635,923 downwards.
AACCAAATATTTTAAAATGAAAACTTCATTTGATAACATATACAATATGAAAAACCAACCCTGAATGAACTACAAAATATTATAATTGACAAATAATTGTCATAATCTAGTAATTATATTTGTGGGTATGATAATATTAACAAATATATTACATATATAAAGAGAACCTACTCTATAAATTTATTGATAAATACAAAAGAAATAACCACTCATCTTTTAATGAGAACATTTTATTCTTCAAAAAATACCTTTTCTTAAAAAAAATTATTTATTTTTCAGATAAATTTTTTCAATGGATTTATATAACTATTTGAAAATTAATTTTTGAAATAATAACATAATAATTAATAATGGGGTATGTAGTGCATGGTGTTGCATTGTTTGTCAATAAGATGTCATGTGTCAATAAGAAGTCATGTGTCAATAAGTTTTCAATATATATATATATAGAATAGTAGTGATGGATGTTTTTTTAATTACTGAATTGGCGATGCTTAAAATGATGATAGTAATTCAGTGAAGATCACAGTTTGGTTATTGATGAAGCTTTTGAATTAATTCTGACAATTGTTGAGCTGAACCAAAGTTCCAAAGACTTGTACCATTGTGATACATGTTTACACCATCATAAAGAAGACCATGAAATACTCCATTGCATGAGGAGAGAGAATATCCACCGAATGAAATCTAATGGGATGAAGGTTGTGAATAAATTTAGACAATCATTTGGGATATTCATCAATGTACAAGATATGTGTTAATGGAGGACACATCCGTTACGACAAGGAGAAGCCATGCATTATGCCTTAATGCATGAGGCATGAAGAAATGATCCATGCATCATAAAGGAAAGGATTAAAGGAATGTTTAAGATCTTGGATTTTTTATTCCAAAAAAGAAAAAAATGATTGTGGATGAAGAAAAATAAAGGAAGAATGGCTTATTATGGAATCTACTAAGTGCATTGTCTATGAATGAGCTTTGAATGAAGTAGGTATCTATGCATTATTCATGTACTAGACACATGGTATTTTAAACCAGTATATACGGTCTTAGATAAAAAAATATGGCCAACTATAGAGGCCAACTGAGGACCTCATCCTCAAGAAAATGCGGGGCCCTGAGTCAACTGTGCCGGAGGGAAGCCCTTTAGGCCTGCCACAGAAGATGCAAGAGCATGGTCCATGTATAAGCATGTAGGATCATGCATGGTGATCAACCCGTGTGCGTAAGGATTCATAGTGTGTGCTAGGAGAACGCTTGAGAAGCAGACTGGGATTAGTACCGTGCCTATAGGGTGAACATAGTACGTGGTGGTACCATTAAGGGAGGAGGAGAATTCTGAGTGTTATCATCCATGGCTTTTAATTTAAAGAAGGAAAAAATAGAGGGGTGTTTCAATGTGGGACGACTTTTTAAAAACAAGAAACCAATCCTGGACACTTATCTCATCCCGCGTCTCGGTTAACCATTCAATATATCATGTGGTTGATCGTGCACGTCTAGGTTATCCATCTAATAGCACACTTTTTTGATTCAACTAGCATCATTCGATCTCTCCACTGAGGTTGTCTTCAACCTCCAGAAATCCCACGAAGCACCCAGGCCACCCACAGACTAGTGGTGATGCCGGTCACTGTTCACATCCCTCGAAACACTAAATATACTCCGATCAAGCCTGTGGAGATCATCTGGATGTAACGATACCAAGCATGCAATTACATTTACATGAATGAAAATATAATAAAGAATATGAGTGGGCTGAGAAAAATGAAGCATCCAAAGGTGATGTAATTTTTGGAGTTTGAGAAAGTGTGTGGCATGTGTCCCTCTTCACATGCACGTAATAATTACACTGAGAAATCAGGAAGCCCGTGTTGATGAGAAACCAACCAAGATATTTGGGAAATCTTATCCTGCATGTGAAATATTCAAATCCAATGATCTCTGCTATTAAAATCATCAAAACACTAAACATCTCATGAGGAATTTTAATATTGGGAAACAATGATCTTCACCTATAAACTGAGAAGCTTTAAGATAGAGAGACATTCACATACTCAAGAGCCCTTGTTTCTCACAAACTGAGTATCTCTATTCCTGATTTACAAAGGATGAGCAAAGGTGTTCCATGATGATCCACTATGCAAAGGATAAGAGGATCCTATAGGAGTTCAACAAGTGATACACACTCTTGAACCTTCCTTGGGAAGAAGAAGAAGAGCATCTGCACCCTCTTTCTTGTTATCTACACCGAGTTATCCCATGTAGACGTAGAGGTGATTTACTAAAGGCTCTTTTATAAGTAAACCATGTGACATTATCCCCATCTCAGAAATACTCAATATGATATTATTAAAATGGAGGAGAACATGTTTTTAAAAAAACCCAAATAACATCATTTCATGTGTTTTCCAATAAGTGGGATAAAATCATGGCACACATATTGACCCATTTAATATTGACCCATTAAAAGTGCGCTTAAGTGATATTGACAACAAAATAAAAAGGGGGAGACTGTAGATTATTATGTTTCATTTTTTGTTAATAAGAATTCATGTGTCAATAAGTTTTCAATTTGTATATGGGAAGGTGATGATAAAATATGTGCTAATTATTGAAGTGGTGATGATTAAAGTGATGTTAGTAATTCAATGAAGATACAACTTTGTTTATGGATGAAAATTGTGATCAAATTCTAACGATTATTGAGATGATCCAAATTCTCAAAGACTTGTATCCACGTTATACATGTTTACACCATCACAAAGAGGACCATTAAATAATAAATTGAATTAGGAGAAAGAATATCCATCCAATGGCTTCTAATTGGATAATGGTTGTGAATACATTTATATGACTGATTAAGCCAGTCCTCAATGTCCAAGATATGTGTTAATGGATAACACATCCCTCAAAACAACGAGAAGCCATGAATTATAATGTAATTCATGAGGCATGAAGAGATGATCAAGGCATCATCCATAATTGGATTAAAGGAATGTTGAAGATCATGGATTTGTTATTAAAAAAGAAAAGAAGAATGATGGTGGATGTAGAAAAAGAAAGGACGAAGGCTTTGGTATAGAATCTACCTAGTGCATTGCCCAAGCATAATCAATGAATGATGAAGGTGGCCATGCATTATCTTATACTAGAAACTTGGTCTTTTAACCAAGTATATATGGAATTACATAAAAAAATATAGCCAACCATGGAGGCTAGCTGAGGACCTCATCCTCAAGCACATGAAGGACCCGAGGTCCAACCGTGCCTGGAAAAATCCCTCAAGGATATCCCCACATGAGGTAGGAGCGCGAGCCCTGTATATGCCCACAAGAGTACACATGGTGATTAACATGTGTGCGCATGGATTCTTATTGAGATCTAGGATCACACCCGATGAGCAGAGTGGGTGCATGAGCACACCCACCAGGTGAACACAGTACTGGGTGGTACCGTGAGGGGAGGGGGAGAATTATGAGCGTTAGATGCTGCAAATTTTTATTTAAAGAATCCGAAAATAGTGGGGCATTTTAATTTAGGATGAATTTTTAAAAACGAACAACTAATCTTGGATGATCATCTCATCATGCATCTCGCTTAACCATCTGATCAATCGAGCAATCGAACATGCACATCTAGGCCATCCACCTGATAGTGTGCTTCATGGATTCAACCAGTGCCATATAATCTCTCTACTGAGGTTGTCTTCAAACACCAGACATCCCGCGAAGCACCCCCACCACGTAATAACCAGTGATGAATGCGAACACCATTCGCATCACTCCGGCATGCAAATAACCCTTGGTTAAGCCTGTGGAGATCGTTTGGACGTCATGACACTGTGAATGAAATTATATTTTCATGCATTCAAATATAATGAAATATATTTGTGGGCCGAGGAAATTTTTTTTTCAAATTCCATTTCATTTCATGCATTCCAGATACAAGTTTCATGTGACCCAATTCAAATGTATCTGAGAGTTAAACTGAGAAATAAGGAAGCCCACATTAAATTGAAAAAAACAAAGAGATTTAGGAAATCATATCATGCGTTTGAAATATTCATAGTCGATGATCTCAGGTATTCAAATATTTTAAACCAATGCATCTCACAGGGGATTTTAACACGGGGAAATGATGATATTCACCTATAAATAGAGAAGCTTTATGACTGAGATAGGCTGACATTCACATACTCGAGATCCCTTGTTTCTCACAAACAGAGCATCTTCGTTTTTCGATTTGTGAAGTACAAGAAAAGGTGTTTCACTCATATCTACTATGTTATGGAGAAGAGGATCCCACATGAGTTCAACAAGTTATATGCACTCTTGAACCTTCCATGAGAAGTAGAAGAGCATATTCACCCTCGGTGCAAAGGAAAATCATGATCATATGATAGGTTTCTAAACCCTTGCCTATATTCTCTGAAGAAGATTTTTTGGACATAAAATTGATGCCTATATACCCTTCTTGTGCTCTTGTGAAGACAGAACTAAGAACTACCTTTGTTCTATGAAGTGATTCTGTACCCTTAGTGTGTAGAAGACCTGTGCACTATTTTTATGAACAAAGAGAACTCGTGCTTCCTATTTTTCATGAAGAGAAGAACATGAGAACTCCAACCTATGTGCATAATCCATCTAAAAACCCACACACAAACCATATACCCATTTGGATTTTATGGGAAAGAAGAAAAACAAAGAATTCTTCATAAGAACCCAAGGCTTCATGTTCTCATAAGAGAGAGAGGATAATGCATGCATGGTTCACTTGCATGAATTGATACACCCATGTTTTTAAGAACAAGACATACATTGAACACACCCATTCGGGTTTAAAAAATCACAAATCAAGAGAGGATTGTGTAGTGACCAAAAGCTTTTACCGATAACATTTCATGTTTTTATGAATAATAATACATCATATTACAATCCAAGTATCATTAAGTCTAGTGTATAGGAAGACTAGGTGCATAAAACCTAAAACATGGTTCTAAAAAACACTTCTTTATTTAATATCCATTAAAATCTCCTAACTTCCTTTGAGCCCTTACATCTTCATAGGGTTCCCTAGGGAATACGTGTAAAAATTAATGAGCTAAAAATCCCTGTAAGGAAATGAACAAAAGGATACATCATAAGAACATGAGTTAGGAGACTTGACATAATGATATCTAAAGAATGGAACATATGAAATCATATCACATAATCGTGGGGTCATATAAACATGGAATCATATAATTGTGTCATAATAAAAAAGAATTTATTTATTACGACTCAAGGCTAACTTCTAGTCTTGTTTCCCATTTTAATACGGGCTAAGGCTAACCACCAATCCCGATTCCCATTTTAGTATGGGTCAAGGCTAACCGCCAATCCCATGTCACATCACATTTCATGAGACTTTACATTACCAAATACATTAGATCAGTATCTGGTTGTACCCCTATCAAAATTTTCATGAATATTATTTCCACATAAATAATCATAAAAAAGTTACCATACATAAACCTATGGATACCCATGGAATGAATTGGGTACCACAATCCTGACATAAAGCATAACCAATAAGAGTATCCTGAAAGTGTCCATGAAAGAAAGGGATTAGAACATACATGGATGTTCAAAAGGTAAAATAGAAATATAACATGGTAAGTGGTTTCAAATAGAAGAGACCACATATAAGAAATGTATTTGAGAAACATTAGCATTAAAACATTTTGGTGTAGTTTTAAGGAAAATACTATAAAGTTTTTAAAATAGAAAAGAGGAAAATATTTTATATAAAATGATAATTGAACCAAGAATATTTTCATAAAAATATACTGATTTTATAAATATAATTGTGGCTTAAAACAAAAGATAGGGTGCACTTGAAATTGGGTAATGATTTGGGATGTTCCCTTAAAACATATTTTCTTATCAAAATGTTCTAAGAAGAGAAACTTTTAAAAACATATATATCCCTGAATGAGACTGATTAATGGGTCTTAATAAATGAATTTTGTAAAAATAAAAAACATTTTTATTATGTACATAAACAGATCAGATAACTCTTCCTTGATATAAAAAAAAGATATGTCAACCCGAAAGAAGAAAGATGTTTTAGGTAGAATTTGTTACTATTTATTGGCATGGTGTCGGGTTTACGTAAGAGAGAATTATTAGATAGAAAAGGGGTTTCAAATCACATATACATCATGAGATAATTATGGGGTAGGTTAGAAAACAGACCTCATCATTTTTTATTACAGATAAAAAGGCATATCATAGAGGACAATCTTGATTAAGAGTGAAATAGAGAGGATCCCCTACCTTAAATCTAGTGGTGTTATCCACTGGTTATTAGTGACCCAAATAGAAAAATTAGGTTTATTAATTAATAAATATAGAACCTATTATATATTTAATTTATTTATAATAACCCTTTTGGTTTATTGAAGACTGTTTTGATTGGTTATAAGGTTTAATTTCATTGTTCAGGATCTTTTTCTTACTTAGTTTTAATGACCGATTTACTTATATTCATGTTTGGATATACTTTTAAGATGAAAGTGGTTGTACATAATTGAAGTTAGATTAAATTAGTGACCATCCAAGAGACTACATAGTTTCATTTTTAAATTGTGTTACTTAGAGTGAATTCAAATTATTATATAAAACCTCAGTGACAACCATTTTTGTTAAATGGCAGGTTTGATTACAATGAACATGTTTTTCTTTATAACTTAATACCATTAGTAAAAAAGGATTAAAGAACCATAAAAGGGATATATTACATATACAATAATCTGGTAAAATCCTAACACAAATGGTTTCATTACTAGAATTAAGATGATAATAGAAATTGAAAAACCATTGTCCTTGAATGTGCTAAATTAGAACATCTCAAATGGTGCTTTCATATCATTCAAATAAAAGATGGGAAAAGGAGAGATAATAATGAAATATCCCATTAGCATAAAAACATTATAGTATATATATGTTACTAGATTTATCATATCATTTGGGTGAAGGGAGGTGAGGAAAGAAACAAGAAAAGAAAAGAACTTAAAAGAAATGAATGTATTGGAAAGAGAAATTTACCGATTGAGTCTACCTCCTTTGAGAACCTCTTAAGGAAAATGGTTTTGGAATTTTGAAGAGACTAGGGGATGTTGGACATGGTAGAGGATCATGGGGAGAGATTTGGGCAGATTATTGGCACGTCCCAATGCTTGAGATGAGTGAAGTGAAGAGGTAAGAATGGGTGGTATTTATAGTGGAGGGGAGATGGGTTTTCATAATATTATAATAATTAATTTATTATTTCTTCACAGGAAAAGAAATATTGAATATTCCATGGCCAATAATAGTAATAAATGCATGTGAGTCCGAGATTTGTGTTCTTAAATCACTTGTGATGTTAGGAATAGTGAATTTGAATTATAATGTATTTATATGGTAAATTAATGTATTTTTCTATTCAATAAGAATTCATGTATTTTAGAATAATCCCAAAAAATCATCCTTACTATTCTTTGACATTTAGAATACAAAACATAAATCCATTTTTCAAAAATAATTTTCAAAATAAGATTAATTTAATGTTTAATTAAAATCATAATTTATTATTAAAAAACTTGTTTTAAAAAATTCATGTACTTATTCTAAAATATAGGTACATCATACTTTCACATGAATTTTATTTTTGTACTATCTTAAGTAAAGTTACTATTCCTTAGGTTATATCACTATTCTTAATGGTATGTTACTATTCATAAGGGTAGGTTACTATTAACCAAAAATTATGTTTTTATTATCATTCTCTAAATAACTAACTGATCGCAACCATGTATGTATGATTTCTGAAATTCCAAAAAAATAAGTGAAAAACATTTGTTTAAAGGTCACATAGAACTCAGTAGTTCATTATGTTGTGATTTCATGTGATTATATGAAATATTTATAATATAGGAAATTCCATTTATAAAACATTGGGTCATTACATTCTTCCCCCTTATGAAATTTCTCCCTCGAAATTTCGTTTTACATTCTTGGCCATAAACAGGTGAAGGTACTTTTCCTTCATTGCCTCCTCTAGTTCCCATGTAGCCTCTTCATACTTATGGTTTCACAGTAGTACATTGACTACATGTATAGTCTTGTTATGTACAACATTATCTCTAAGATCTAATATCTTCACGGGCATCTCCTAATATGAAATATCATCCTACAATTGTACCACCTCTGAAGAGAGTACATGTGAAGTGTTAGGTATGTACTTACTTAAGAGGGATAAATGAAAGACATCATGTTCTTTCGACATGGTAGGTGGAAGTTCTAGTTGATAGGCTACAGCTCTGACTCGATCAAATATCTCGATGGGCCTGATATACATAGGACTTAGCTTTCCTTTCTTACCAAACCCCATTACCTTCTTCCATTGATATATGTGTAGAAATACCATGTCTCCATCTTTAATCTCAAGGTCTTGTTGATGATTGTCTCTATTACTTTTATGTCAACCTTTTGCTTCCTTCATATGCTGTTGAATGGTTTTCACCTTCTCCACCATTTCTTCGACAATTTCAGGTCCTAGAAGCTTATGCTCACCAACTTCATCTGAACACGACATTGTTCTACAACTTTTCCCACGAATGGCTTTATATGGTGCCACTCGGATGGTCGAGTGGATACTATTGTTGTAGAAGAATTAAACTAGTAGAAGATGTTGGTCCCATCCTCCTTTGAAGACCATACAACATGATCTAAACATGTCTTCCAGTGTCTGAATAGTTTGCTCTGATTGGCCATCAGTTTGAGGAAAATAGGTCATACTGAAGTTCAGTTTAGTGCTTAGATAATGTTGGAGACTTTTCCAGAACTTTAAGGTGAATCATTTATCATGAACAGATACAATATATAGAGGTACCCCATCCATCCTTACCACTTCTTTAATGTAAATATTTGCAAGTTGATCCAATGAGAAATCCTCTCTATTCACGATAAAGTGATCCGTCTTTGTAAGATGATCCACAATGACCCATATAACATTGTTTCCTCTGAATAACCTTGGATGTACACTTAAAAAGTCTATAGTAACAATATCCAACTTCCATGCTGGTATGGTTAGTGGTTTTATCATCATGTTAGAATTTTTCTTCTCAGCCTTCACTTGATGACATACCAGGCACTTTGATATATATTCAGTAATATCCCTTTTCACAATGTCCCATCAAAAGTTTTCTCAGAGATCTCGATACATTTTCGTGCTCCCTCAGTGGATAGAGAAGGTCAAGCGATGTGGGTCATTAAAAATATCATTCTTTTATCTCTATATTGAATGGTACACATAATTGTGACCCAAATATTACATCTTCTTCCTCATCAATCAAGAACTTAGAGGATTTAAAATTTCTGATAGATTCCACGCTTTTCTGAATTTCCATATCTTTTCATTGAGCATCATTTATTTTCTCAATAATGGATTATTGAGAAATCATTTGAGAAAGGATTCATTTTTCCTCCCTTAATGATTCCCATGTGCATCCTATGAAAATCTAAGAAGAAAAATACTTTTCAATTAACATAATTGATAAATATGAAAGATCCTTTCTGCTTAGAGAATCCACCACTCTGTTTTCCTTACCATTATGGTAGTGGATTGAGTATTTATAATACTTGATGAGTGTTATCCATCTTCGTTGGTTCATATTAATCTCTTTCTGTGTTTATATATATTTGAGACACTTGTGATCAGTATATATTTTAGATTTCTCCACGTAGGGATAATGCCAACAGATTTTCAAAGCAATGATCACCGCTGCCAACTCTAGATCATGCGTGTCATAGTTTTTATCATGTATTTTCAGCTGACTTGAGGCATAGGCTATCACTTTATCATTTTTCAACCGTACACATCCTAATCCCTTCATTAATGCATCGTTGTACACCACAAAGAGTTCTTCACTTGTATGAAGTGTGAGTACTAGTATAGTGATAATCCTCTTTTACAACTCTGTGAAACAATCAATACATTCATAAGTTTAGAAAAACATTACTCCTTTCTATGTCAACATGGATATTGGGTTTGACAATCATGAAAATTTCTTCACAAGTCATTGGTAATTCCCATCTAGACCCAAAAAGTTTCGGATCACCATTAAGGAAGTTTTCATGGGAAACTCTTCAATTGCTTTTGTCTTGGAAGGGTCCACAGATATCCCTTTGATGGGGATAGCATTCCTCAAGAATGATACATCCTCTATTCATAACACTCATTTATGGTACTTTTCATACAACTTATCCCTTCTCAATGTCTTTAACAGAGTATTCAAATGATCCTCATGTTACTTCATGCTCTTGGAGTATATCACAATATCATTAATAAATACCACCACATATTTTTTGAGGTAATATCTAAAGACTATAATCATTAAATACATGGAAATTTCTGGACAAATAGTGTGTCCAAAGGGAATCACTATGAACTCATGGTGTCCATACCTTGTTCAAAAGGCAGTCTTGGTAATATATTCCTTCCTCAACTTTAGTTAGTGATATCCTGATCAAAGGTCCACATTGGGAGCACAAAAGACAATCTTCCCAAAACATTCAAAGTCTCGAATTGCCTATGATTTTCATAAACGTGGAATCAGTCTGCAAAAGAAGCAATCCACCTTGACTTCAATGTTTAATACAGAGGTAGAGGCCTACCTTGCATGCCCTGTAATGTTTTCTTCATGCACCATGATGGATTCATATTCTTTTTTCATTAGTCCAAGTAACTCTTTTTCCATCTTGGGATGCAGGGTTAGAGGTTAATATTTTAAAAAACATCCTCCTGAATTCCTCCCAATTCATGGAATCAATTTTCCCTTTGAGACATTGTATTCTTGATTAGTTTTTTCCACTAATCAGCTTCCCCATCCAAACGATAGACTGCCAGTACAACATTCTCTTCTTCCAAGCACTGAAGGATGGAGAGTATCTTTTCAAAGGAGTTAATCCGTTGTTCCATGAGGAGGGGATCAAAGGATACACTAAACATGGGAGGCCTTTTCCGCTTGAAGGATTATATGAAACGTTCTCATTCCTTAGAGGAGGATGGCGTTCTTCCTGATTCATGTTATTATTCATAACTCAAGCCAGCTGAGAAAGTACTGTCATGAATTTTTGAGCACCCACTCTAGTCATATCAGCCATATCCTTAGGTAAATACTCACATTTCTTATCATGTTTATTGTTGGAACATGTTCTACTATTTCCTTCCATTAACAATAAAAAATAATGTATAATTAGATGGCTTTAATACCTACCTATTGAGCATAAAAAGTAAACTTTGAACATAAAAGGATAAAATTATAAAGGATAAGTATATCGTATCTTGTTATTCCTTTGGGTTAAATCTAGGTTATCCTCAATCTATTTCTTAACTTATATTCTTATCGGGATTTTATCTATTAATAATGGTTTGTACTAAGCTCATGAATCTACCAAATCATATCCCCTGAAAGTGTCATAACCAAGATTGAAACAAGGCCCATTTTCATGCACAAGTTCTCATTTAATTCAAGCTCAATGTGGTATTTTCGGGTATTACCCCTTGATACCTCTGTTCCTGAGCAACATTAACCTCCTTGTATCTAGACATATATGTATTTTCTTGATGAACCAATTACTTAACACTCATAAAAATTTAGGAATGTTTTCTTATACTTAGTCTCATCCCTAAGGTTCTCACTAAGGTGCTCAATAACTAATCTCCAAAAATAACTAGAACATCCTCTGATACCATCTATAGTGACCCAAAACATTTACGTATAACATTATATGTTTTTAATCACAATTATACATCAGAGTAAAATCCACGGATCACTAATTTTAGTGTCTTGGAAGACTAGGTACATAGAACATAAAACATGAGGATAAAAAACACTTCTTTATTTAATATACATGAAGAGATTCTAACATCCTTTGAGCCCTTATATCTGCATAGGCTACCCTGGGGAACACATTAACAAAGGGATGAGCCAAAACGTCCAGTAAGGTAATGAACATAAGGCTACATCTTAATCACATGAGTTAGGAGGAATGAGATAATGATATCTAAAGCATGGAACATATGAAATAATATCATATAAGCATGAGATCATATAAACATGGGATCATATAAATGTGTAATTATCATAAAACATGTAATTAGTAAGGTTCAAGGATAACCGCCAGTCCCATTTCACATATTAGTACGGGTTACGTCAAACCGCCAATCCCGATTCCCATTTTAGTATTGGTCACGGCTAACCGTCAATCTCGTTTCACATCGCATCTCATGAGACTTAACATTACCTAATGCATTGGAGTGATATATGGGTTCACCCATCTCAACAATTTTATGAATATTATTGCCACATAAATAATCATACATAATCTACCATACATATACATAAGGGTACCTATAAAAAGAATTTGGTATCACAATCATGACATAAAGCATAACCAATGGGCATATCATGAAAGTGTCCATGAAAGAAATGAATTAGAACATACATGGATGTTAAAAAGTTAAAATAGGAATAGAAAATGGTAATTGGTTTCAAATATAATTGAAAACATATAATAAATATAGTTGAGAAACATTATAATTAAAACATTTTTGTGCGGTTTTAAGGAAAAAACTGTAGAGACTTTAAAACAGAACAGAGGAAAATATTTTATATAAAACCAGAATTGAACCAAGAATTGATTCATAATAAAAAGACCAATTTTATAAATAAAATGGTATCTTAAAATAGATTATATATATCACTTAAAATCGGGAAAAAATTTGGTCAGTTCCCTTAAAACAGGTTTTCTTATCGGATGTTCTATGGAGGGAATCTTTTAAAAACATGTATATCCCCGAAAGAGAGTGATGAAAGTGTCCTCATAATTTAATTTTTTAAAACTAAACATATTTTAGAATATGTTCATAAATAGATAAGATAACTCCACTTTGATATAAATAATGATAAGGTAACCCAAAAGATCAAAGAAGGTTTGGGTAGAATTCGTTACGATTTATTGGCATGGTGTCGGGTGTACCTAAGAGAGCTTTATGTGAGAGAAAATGGGTTTTTCATCAATTATAATTCATGGTGTAATTATTTGGGAGTTGATAAAACATACCCCATAAATTTGGATTACAAATAAAAATGCATATCAAAGAGGAAAATCTTGATTCAGAGTGATATGGAGAGGATCCCCTACCTTAAATCTGGTGGTGTTCTCTACTTCTTATTAATTACATGAATAAACAAATTATATTTATTAATTAATAAATCCTAAACCTTTTATATATTTAATTAATTTATTATAACCCTTTTTGGATAATTTAAAACATTTTTTATTGGTTATAATATTCAATTTCATTGTTTGGGATTGTTTTTTTACTTGGTTTAAATGACCAGTTCGCTTATATTCATGATTGGAAAAACATGTAATATGAAAGTGGTTGTATAAAATTGAATTTATATTCTATTGGTGAACATCTATGAGATTACATGGATTAAAATTTAATTTATTTACTTAGAGTGAAGTCAAAATATTGTATAAAACTATAGTAAAAACCATTTTTGTTAAACGGTGGGTTTGATTACAATGAACATGTATTGTTTTATAACATAATACTGTTAGTACAAAAGGATTACATAACCATAACAGTGATATATAAAATATATAACAATCTGGTGAAACCATAACAGAAATGGTATCATTACAAGAATTTATGACCATAATAGAAATTTATAAATCATTGTCTTGGAATGTGATAAATTAGCACATTTCAAACGGTGCTTTCATTTCATTAAAATAAATTATGGGGAAAGGAGAGATAATAATGAAATATCCCAACACAATGAAAACAATCTAGTACAAATATGTTATTGGAGTTATCATTCCATTTGGGTGAAAGGAGGTGAGGAAAGAAATGTGAAAAGAAAAGAACTAAAAAGAAATGAATGAATTGGAAAGAGGAATTTACCTCTTGAGTCTACCTCCTTTGAGAACCTTTTAAGGGAACAGTTTTTTGTATTTTTAAGAGACTAGGGGATGTTGGATGTGGGGGAGGAGCACAGGGATTTATTTGGTCATAATATTGGAAAGGCACAATGCTTGAGAGGAGTGAAGATAAGTGGTAAGAATGGGTGGAATTTATAGTGGAGGGGAGAGGGGCTTTCATAATATTTTAATCATTAATTTATTACTTCTTCAAAAAATAAATATTGTGATTATTACATGAACAAGAGTAGTAATAAATTCATGTGAGTTCAAGATTTTGGTTATTACATCCCTTTTTATTTCAGTAACAGTGAATTTGAATTATAAGGTATTTATATGGTAAGTTAAGGTATTTTACTATTCACTAAAAATTTACGTATTTCAAAAAAATACAAAAAATTCACCCTAACCATTTATTGAAGTGTAGAATACATATTTGAAATCCAGTTTTCAAAATTAGTTTTTCAAAATATGATTAATTTAATATTTATTTAAAATTATAATTTATTAATAAAAGACACGTATTGAAACATTCATTTACTTATTCTAAAATATAGGTACATCATAATTTCACATGAATATTATTTTTATACAATTATAGGTAAGGGTACTATTCATTAGGGTATATCACTATTCATAAGGGTATGTTACAATTTATAAGGGTATGTTACTATTCACCCAAAAATAAGTATTTATATTGAACTGAAAATAACTAACTGATTGCAACCACCACAATCCATTTTTTTGTATTATTTAAAAAATCACTTTTTGGAAAAGTGGGAACCAACATGAGATACCATAAAATCCCACGTATCCTAATGCCCTTACACATCACATTCGAAATTCAGAAATTCAAACAACCGCCAAAAACCACCAAGCCAAAAACCACGACACCAGATACAAATATCAAAATTCAAATTTCAAAAAACCATCAAACCGCGAAACCGCCTCAACTCACTTCCAACCAATCACCGTCACCTAACTTCCATAATCACACTACTGATGGTGCTTCACCATCGTCACCACCATCATCACACATCATGTTTGATCATCTTCTTCATTAACACTTCACGAAAGAAACTCCAACGTCATCACCACCCTTCACCAAACACCTGGAACTAGGGTCTCATTACCTGATGAACCGATGATAGCCTGAACACCACTTCCCAAAGCTCCAATGAACCATCACTCCTGATCGACCTGAAGAGGAGAAATGGAACTCGGGGCCAGGGCAGGGTTCAAGAAGCGTAATATTTGAGGGGAACAAGATTTTTTCCAAGAACAAACCAAGCACACCACACTGAACAACATCATTCCAAACATTCTAGAAATTACAGTATAATCATCGAACTGAACCACCACCGATGTCGTCTACCATCGCCATCACTAAAAGAACCACCATTGTAAGCAACGACCCCATTATCGCTGGAAACACCATAACACTCAAATACACCTGGCACAACTTTGAAAAAATAACCAATACCAACTTCAGAAAACTTAATCTACAATTGCTAAACCATCATGAACACTAGGAGGGAACCGTTCACAGGAGCCATAAGGAAGGAAACGAAGACAAAATGTCAGGAATCAATGAAACGTATTCTGAAGGAAATGAACCCGCAACACTTCCTCCATGGGAGCTTGGAGAAGCATCCGTTCACCACAAGGAAACAGAGGATGATACAATGCCTCTCAGGGCAGGAAGTACCACCACCAGATCCGTAAGGGGCCCCCAGGAACAGGATCTGGAACAATCATGATAGAGGACCTCCACCTGAGGCTTGAACTCTAAATCAATCAAAACAAACGAACCCGAAAGCGGGTGATGTGACGAGAGACAAACCCACCCAATAAGAAAATTATGAGGAACATAGGCAGCTGAAAAAACGAGATGCAGATGGAGGCAAAGTGGTGACCAAATATGTAAAATATGGTTAATGATCAGAAAAAGCAAGCATACACAGCTGAGGAAAAACAGGAAGGGGAGCCGCCAAAAATTGAGGCGAGGAAGCGAGGAAACCCTAGGAGCCAACAAAACAGTGACGAGGAAGCGAGGAAACCCTAGGAGCTGAGAGGGTATCCTGACGAGTGGGGAGACATCCTTTAACTGATCGCAACCGTGTAGGTGAGATTTCTAAAAAACCAAACAATGAAGTGAAGAAATTATGTTTAAAGGTCACATAACACTTAGTAGTTCATTATGTTGTGATCTAATTTGATTATAAAAAATATTTATAAGAGAATTATTTCCATTTATAAAACATTTGGTCGTTATATGATTATGTGTGCACATTTGAAGGAGGATGAAAGAGGAAGGCCACCCACATGAACTAAACCCTTTTGGGGTTGAATGAACACACACATATATTGAACCTAAACTAAAGTGTGTGTGTCAAAAAAACCAATGGCACAAAGTGTCTGTGATATTATGTGAGAAAAATAAAGAGGAAGTTGGTGTGATCAGAAGGTTATATTGATTGGTGTTTTTCACACAAGAAAAAAGAAAAAATTGTGCATGCATGCATGCATGAACATGAACAAGTGAAGACACTTAAAGGAAGATATTGTGTGTGTACATATTAAAAAAAAGAATCCAAGAAGACAATGCATGTAAATAAGCATGAGAAAGACGCATGAAATCATGTATGAACACATGAATGAGTGAAAAAGTGAGATATCCAAAAACAAGAAGTTTGGATGCCATGAAATACATGTATGAAGTGAATGAGAATTGAGACTGAATCCAGACTTAATTAAAGAGGATATAATATATAAGTGAATAGTATTTGAGAATCCAAGAATTCAAGAAGAGCTGACATAGTGAAACATTACTCTAGCCTATTAATATTCATGAAGAAATTGTGTGCACTATTTTCACCAACATAGGTGAGGCCAATTCTTCATCAGAAGAAGAAAAAATTTCATGATCATTGTTGAAACTAAGAACTGATCAACAAAAGTGATCAGAGTTATTGAGAAAGGACTACGAACCTTACTAAATGATGTTGAAGATTCTTTAAGAGATTCACGAGCAAGTTTTATTTATCATTCTCATGAGGGAAGATCAAAATATCCATCCACAGTGAATCAAGAAGAATATTTTGAGAAATCTAGGAGGAAGAAGTCTTTAGTGAGACTCTGAAGTAGGCATGTGGAACTCTAGTAACACTGTTAGAAGTATTATAAAGGACCTCCTGTGGGACTCAAGAGAGATACAATGGTAATATTTATTGACCATTGTAATAAATCAACGAATTATAGTGGATAATTTATGTTAGAGAGAATAACCAACAAAATAAGGAGTATGTCTTTGAATGGACCCTTGTAAATCCTTGTGTTCAGTGTCTTTAAATTCACTACCCCATTAAAGGTAAGGCTGTGAGAAACTAGAAGAGTGGATAGAGGCCTTAACCAGCCATAGAGGTTAAATTGAAAATAATCAATTAATATGAATATTTAAAGGGATCACTGATTCACCCCCTCCCCCTCTAAGTGATTCACACTGATATGGTCACTTTAAGTTATTCTGTTTATTTTTCTAAATAGATTGATTTTTCTTTGAGTTACAAAAATTAACAATTTTTAAAATAATATAATTTTATTTCATTAAAAAAATTTATTTAAATTTTTTATTATATTTTGGTTTTGATATTAGATAGAATTATTAAAAAAGTAATTAATTTCATTTGAGTCAGAAATTATCATTATTCTAGTGTATGTTTATTTTTATGCTTAAAAATGAGAATTTCTCTAAACTCTTTTAAGTTAATTAATTTTACACACTTTAATTAAATCAAATACCCCATTATAAGTATAAATTTAAAATATATTTATATATAATATTTCTATTTATATGAATATTTATTCATACTTTGATGATTTCTTGTCATAGTGTTTGTATAATATCGCTTCTTTCCTGAAAATGCATTTACCCGAAAAAAATCCTTTCATCGCATTGTGCGGGTTAAATATTAAAATAAATTCATTAAAATTTGTGAATTTAATTTGATAAAAATGTTTCCAAATTCATAATCACAAAAATTTATATTATCAAATATTTTCAACTTTACTTTTCATCATCATGTAAAGTAAAAATAATGAAAATTAATTTCCACAGTTAAGGATAAAACAAGGTTTCGTGCATTACATGCGATTGGGATAAAATTAATTTTACACACCCATAGTTTATTTTTTTGAATAATTGGATTGAATATTTACAAATAATGATTTCATATTATAAAATAAATTTAATTTTACTTTTAGGATTAAATGATATATTACCTAGGTAATAAACTAATTTCCATAGTGAAAACAAAGATTTTAAAAGTGAGAAACCATAAAGTTAAATGGAATATCATGTTCAAAATTTTATAAATTTTAATTTTATTGATTCTTCCTGAAATTATATTCCATATAATAAATAATTTATCAATTTTTGGGGAACTTTTCTTGAGAGTTAATTCCCCTTATTGAATAGTTTTGGATATTATAAAAATGAATACTTACTCACTTATAAAAGCACACATCCTCTCTTATTTTATTCAAAAATAAGAAGACATTTGGTTTTTTAAATTACCTAAAAATAAATTACTTGCTTAAAATAAACTATTATATATTACTTTTTTATTCAACTACCCTCATGGTATGTTCACTGGTTCTAATATAACAAGTCTATCCAAAGAAGTGGAATCATTATTAAGCGGGAATTTTAATTTATTTTTATTCCACATCATTAAAACCAATATAAACTACTAGGATATAATATAATTATTATGTTCCCTCTAATTATTATTTATTACGATAATTGTTTGTCCTAAATCCATATACTCTTCCATAAAATGGTAAACAAAGACATCAATCATTTGTATGGCGGAATGCTACCTTGTATACCAATGTAATTCCCTTTCTATCATCACATCATATGAATTATTTTGATGATGGATTTAACATATATATATATATATCTATGATATTAATGTAATATTTATAATTATTCAAAGTTAATATATCCTATATTTTATTAACTTTCCATTCACTAATAATGTGATGGTTGTTCGTGCATACGTGTGGTCTACAAACTCCACAAAGTGATGTGATTATTTTTTCATCACAATGTCACATGGATGTTATATATAAGTGTATTTAAATAAATTATGTTGTATAAATGATTTAATTTTAATTATATAAATATAAAAAATAATTATTGTATTTCCTTTATGATCATTAAAAATGGAAACATTACTAATTCCTATGTGCGGTCTATAGTCTCCATTGTTCCAACAGTTCTAATTCTCCATAAACATCATCCATTGATGATTTTAAAATTTTAATTTATGTTTAAAAATAAAAATTATGTCATTATTTTTAATCTATAGATGATGGAACAATAACTTCTTTTACTAAAGTTAACTTACAGATGCAATTTTGGACATATTAACTCAATATTTTCCCAACATACAATGTGATGTTAATTAAAAAAGAAAATAATTATAACATGGTAATAAATTAAATAAAACCAATAAAAAAATAACTTCAAAATATAAATAATTAAAATAATTTTATTATTCTTAAAGATAATGCACTTACATGATGATTCAATCTTGAGGAAAGGGGATTCATAACTAAATTTCTATTCATTGGGTTTTGTTACATATTTATGGAATATTCTGTGATATGATTATATGATGAAATAATATTATTATATTTGGTTTTATTTGAACTTATATTACATGGATTTAATTTTTTATTGATATTTACCTCATTTATTACCTCTAACATCAATGTAGAAGGTACTGTAATAGTGTAGTAGCAGGTACTATAGTAGCCAGAATTATTCCCCTTGGGCCACTGGTTTAGGCTTGGAGTTATTAAAGCCTTCGAGACACCCAAGGAATTTGAGTCAGTAAGGCTTTAGAGCCACCTCATGGCCTTCATACCAACTCAAGGCCCTTAGGGCCACATGATTTGCAGTTGCACAGGAAAATTCTACAAGGAACCGTACTAGAGGAGGAAAGAGAAGGGCACATCCTCCAAAGCAGGGCTAAATAGACTTTGGAAGAATGAGAGGTTATGGAATTTTCCATCAGTACAATGCCTGTACACCCCTTAACATTGACATACTTGCCAAAAATTCATGCAAAGGTGGAGAGATGATCACGATGCAGATGCTGGGGAGGATCAATTTCAAGTAGTCATAGTCTGTATGATTTCCTTAAGACCTACGGGTCACATAATGTCTCCAAGACTACGGTCAATGGAATTCCTAATCCTACAAGCCTTGTAAGGGTTCCCCCTAATCCCTTTATTGGGGGTTATCAAAAAAAAACATTAAAAAAGAAGGCCTTCAGGCCATTCAATCAATGTTATGATCTTGGATTTTGTCTCAATTTCAATTCAACAAGAAATATTTAAATTTAATGTACCAAATTTATTTCATATATCATATATACTACCTATTTTTAATATTATATCCATACTCATCAAAATTAATTATTTTTTATGTTCCAGTTTATTTTACATCATCCATGGGGAATTCATTCTAATATTAGAAGACCATTGAAGGCTAAATTTAAAAATAACATTTATTTTTTATATTGCTTATATTAACGGTTCCTTTGCGGGAAATCAAATAAAATTATTTCTATGAACCATGTATCTTATATTTTTCACTAGTAATGAATGAGGTTTATGTGGTTGGTGTCTATATACTCTCTTATAGAATAATGAGAAATCAAGAATGCTTTTTGTATGTATATCACTCTTGTATCATAATTTGGATATTGAATTATTTACTTCAATGTATATATATTCCTTTAAATATTATAAAGATTTTTTATATCCCAAAAATAATTTATTAAGGAAATGTTTAATAATGTTTTTATATTTTTATAAAAAATGGTTCAATGGAAATATTTTTGTCATTTTCTGAAAAATGTACATTTTATTTTTTTAAACACTTTGAAAGGAATTTTATCTTTCAATATATAAGGATTTTGGTTAATATCTTACCCTCATAACTTCTCAATTATCCAGAGAATCTTTTATATGTTTCCTTATTAATTTATAAATAAAAATATTTCTCTTATATTTTGTAATTTGTTAAATTTTAAATAAGTGATTTAGACATGAAAATTGAATTTTTACTCAATAAATATTCCATGGTATCATTTATAGAAATTTTCATCCATAATAAAAACCATTGATTTTATGGATTGTTTCTAAATTATTTATATTTAACTATCACAAATATAATTATTTTATTCACCCTTCCATTTATTAGGTAATACAATCCACATGTTCATTTATGAAATTCATTCTCTATAAAATAACCATTGACTATGGCACGAGGAATGATTTGAAAACCCATTTCATTCCATATGTAATTATTATTTTTATACCTTATTATTGATTTCTATTTTTTAGCACACCAATGTATTCACATATTATGATGAGTGATCACAAATAGTATTACAATGCATTGGGTTATGTTTCTAGCCCTATAATACGTTCTGTAAGGGATTAAACTGTGAAAATACTCAATTATGGGACCTTATCATTCATGTGATATAGCTTAAGCAGTTATCCAAGACTCATTTTTTTGTAAAGTTTAATCTTATAAAAAATTTCCTATAATATATGATCTTATGATACAATGTATTTTATGTTACGACTCCATATGCTTACTAGTTTCCCTTCCCTTTAATGACTTCATGTAATACATTTTACTCACATGTTATGTTTTCTTATCATATTTATTCTCTTACTTGGATTATTATATCACTATATTCTTTTATGTATTCCACCAGTTATCCTTTGTAGTTTTAGGATATCAAATAAATTTAGGATCTCACTATATAGAAACAATTATTATGTTTTGTTTTAGTGTTTTTTAATGTTTTATATACCAGTCTTCCAAATAATATAGGCCTTAAGATCAATTGGTTATAATTGTTGGATATTTATTTTTAATAATCATGTAATAATATGTGTAAAATGATTGGGTCAACATAGTTTTTATCATAGAATGTTCTTGATATTTTTTTGGTATCATTATTAAAGAACATTATAAAATAATCCATAAGGATAAGTCTACGTATATGATAATACCCTTAAGAATTTATAAGAAAGATATAGTGTGGTTTTCCCAGAAATAAATTATCAACTAAATAATAAAAGTATATTTGGTTTTGTAATACAGGCATATTCACGTAATAACCCTAAAAAGAGGTCTTTGAGTATACCACAACCATTATTATATTTCAAAGTAAGCGTGCAATTACTGAACACCAGATTTTATAGTATCGTGAGATTTTCATAGATTACATCCTATTTTCATTATGATCTATTAATAGTGAAAAAACATATAGAATCCTGTGACATTCCATAATGATAATAAATGAAACTAACATATGTTTTTTTGATAATTCTAAATTTTATTATAAGTTTAATGGAAAATAAACCCCTTTTAAGGTTTTATGTTATGATGTCTACGATGATTATGATAATTTTTGGGGACGTTTATGAAAATAAAACCCTTATCATTTGTATGAATTTTAGTGGAAAATTAATTTTAGTAATATTACTTTTATATTCTTTGGAACTATGTAAGATGGTCTTGATAACCTTTAGGGATTATATGATCTTTTTTATTGTTATAATTATTTAATATTATCATTTAGGAAAATATGTTTATCTTATAGATAATAACAGGATATAAAAGTGATTTTATGATTAAGTTATTAATGTTATTTTTGAAGAAGTACACTATTATAGTAACACTATATGTTAAAGTGAAATAGAATATTATTATATAATATTGTATTATATTTTAGGATTAATGGTTGAATAATATTTTGGTTGAATATAGGATTTTAATGTTTGTTTATGGAGATTCAACTTATTTTTTTGAAATTATTATCATATTAGGGAGATTTTATTATTAGGGAAGATACATTTTTTGGTATATGACTTTATGAGTGACTATTGATAATTAGTGATAGTTTTCAAACTAATTTTGAAAAAAGTTGTGATCAAATCACAATAATCATCTGATTTCAATCATTGTAAATAATATTTTGTTTAATTTTATGTTTTTTTTATTAATCAAATGAAATAAATTGAACATTGGGTATTATTATTGATGTGTTTAATTTCATATATTTAATTTTATCATATGATGGTTTATTCATTTTCAAAATTATCTTACCTTATGTTAACAAAAAATTTTAATGTATAATGATATTAGGAATATATTTCTAAATTTTTTAACAACTTGATCTATTAGAGGTTGATATCAGGAGTTCTGATATAAAAGAACATATTGATTACTCATATGTTTAGACAAAATTATGAAATTATGGTGAATTTATTTAAAGAAGGAAATTATTCTGTTCAAGTAACTACTTTTTATTATGTTCTTAATCTCGAGGTCAATGAAATATTTTAACCCTTTGAGTAGGGTATTTAAAAAAATATGTTATCCTCTTACATTGTCATATGATGAATCAGTGGCCTTTTCACACCTCATTAGTTTTTGGAATTGTGACGTTTAGCTTTCTATTGATTATTAATTTTTTATGATGATCACTATCACCATAAATAATTATTTCTTCATTAATACTTTTCTTCGAAAATAAATTTTCACTTCCCTCTAATGTTCACATATTTGGAAACCTATTGATGTGATAAAATTTACATTTCCTTTTCCAACTTTTCATTATGGGATTTTATTCACCATATTATATGATGTTGACTTTCAAAAAAGGTATTTGCATATTCGTAAACCCTTGTTTACCGATACCATGTTCAATTTTCATGGAATAAATTATGTAAATGGGGGATGAAGGTAACACCATGATATTTTTAAAATAAAACCATGGTAAATAGCCCATGCGAAATGCTGCAGCAAACCAAAATGACCAATGAAATACTATTAATTAAATTTAAAAATTATTACTTAGAAAATAAATTGGATGGTGTTAATAAATTTCACTGATTTATAAAATATATATAAATATTATAATATAAATAAATGTCTTGAAAAAATAATAGGATATTAGAACTCAATTTCAAATGAAGTGATTTTATGATTCAAAAAAAAATTCATCCAAAATGATTTTGATTTCATTTTGTGAAAAAAATTTATAATTAAATTTTCAACCATTTTAAAACATAGATTTACATAATTAATATAATTCTTAAAATAATCATAGAAATATTATCCTATGTTTAATTTTTGGGATTGTTCAATTTTTTTTTTCAGTTTATACATCAAATTACCAATTTCTAAATTTCTATCATTTTTTAAATAAATAACATAATTTTAAGGAAAAAATTTGGTTTCTATTTTTAATAAATTGACATATTAGAAATTTTATTTATTTCATTTTAATATGTTATAAGAATTATTTGTGTATAAAATTAATTTTATTTTAAATATGATATATTTTACAAACTGTTTTTTAATGCATAATGTTTTCCCATTGTATTTAATTTAAATAACAGCATTTATAGAAAAATATGGATTAAATTTATAGATTATATGTATAGTTACATGAATTTCAAGTTATAAAATGATTATTTATAGTTAAATGGTTATTATAATATCATATATTTCCTAAAAAATGTATTTTCATAAAATATGATTTTCACTGCATTTTGGGGGATTATTTTCAAATTTAAATCTTCAAAAATAGTTAATTTAGTTAGATAACTAGATTAAATATTTTTATTATTTATAATTATTATTATGGAATATGGAAAAATTAATTTATTTTGACAATGAATAATAAAAACACTAAAAACTAATTAGCATGGTTATGGTTATAATAAGGCATTTCGTGCTAGATTATCTTATATTAAACTTTTTATCCAAAAAAAATTATTTTTATTTGATGAATTATATTTTATATATTTAATTTATGGGTCTAAATTATCTAATAATTATTATTTTAATTTTAAGCTAAAAGGATATATTATCTATTGAAAAAACTTGTTACTATAGTGTGAACTAAAATAGAGAAAGTAATTAACCATAATTGTAAATGAAATAAAATGATTATTTTTAATTTAAACAGTGTTGATCAACCATATCATCCCCCACTACACCATTTATCAAATTTTGTGTCAATTTTCTTATGATTTCTCTTCCTATTATATAATAGTCTTTGGTATTTCAAAAATCACTCCCCTTCTCACTTATAAAAGGGAACATCCTCGCATCTATTGTTCACACTTCAAAACGATTTTTCGTGATCCAATTCCTACAAAAATAATTTTATTACTTATATTACAACTTAAAAGAGGACTTTGTTTTATTATAAATACCTCCTCTGTATAATTTTGATGAAAATATAAAAACATTTTTAAAAGATGATGGTTCGTTCTTAACTAAGAAACTTGAGCACATGAGACCTATCATAGTTAGTGAGGACTATCCAAGTACATAAATGAGACCAAGGTTTGATGATGGGGTACAGTAGTAGTATTTTAGAAGCATTGTATCAGGAACTGTAGAAGGTAATTTTAGGTACTATAACATACATAAATATTCACCTTTGGTAAATTGGTTTGAGGTTCGAGTCCATAAGTCCTTCAAGCCTCCTAGTCCTTCAGGTCAGTAAGGCTTTCATACCACCATGACGCCTTTAGGACACCTCAAGGCCTTCTGACCACTTGATGTTCAAATGCTACCAGATAGATTCTACAAGTAACAAGCCCCAGAAGAGGATTCTGATCAAGGAGCTTTCACCAGAGAACATCTAACATATTTGAAATAATTAGAGGGTATGACATTTTTCATCAGTACTAAACCTAGGAAAATATCCCCAGGACAGCTAGCTGTATAGCCATTCAATGGTGGAGATCTAATCATCATGGAGACACTAGTGTGGGGTAGTTTCAAGTAGTCATAGTCTGTAATGATTTAATTCCTTTATGACCTTTGGGTCCTATAATGTGAAGGATTCCCCATCAACACTTAAAAGGGGGATTATCAAAAATGAATAAAAAATAAAGGCCTTCAGGATATTCACAAAGAAAGAAACTTGATTTATTTCATATTCCTCCCCATTAAAATTTGATTCAACCATGATAATATAATAAAACTAAAATATCCTATATAAGGAGATATAATTATATTAATTTCATATCATATAACTATCTCTTCTTCCATCAAATAAAAAATGAAATTTCCATTTCTGTGTATGAAAGAATACTAACACACGAACTAATGTAATATCTTTTCCATTGTCACCTATCACAACTATTTATGATAATGGTTTTAATGTATATATTTTTTGTTCATAAGATATTTATCAATTTGGAAACATAATATATCATATATTTACTTCTCTATCAATTCACTAAAAATGATAATGTGGTTCATGTGTGTATTTGGACTAATACATGTATGAAGTGATTTAATTCATTTATCGTCACTGTATTAAATGGATGGAATATGTAAAGACCTGTAAAATTCACGGGAAATTTTTTTCTTATTTATCTTTTGGATTTTACAAGAACGTAGTTTCTGACGACACTTGATTCCGAGGCCCGGTGTACCCAGAATTTCTATCTGAAGTTTAGCTCGGGTGCGTTCAGTAAACGAATGAGCGAGTTTTTCTAACTTTTGAACTGGTGATCTGAATTGATTCCTGAGGGCACCGATTGATTCGCAACACTGGTAATTACTTAGTAACACCTTTTCCGAAGTTGCGTTTTCATGGGAGGAGTTGTTAAAAATTTGTGGCAGATAAAATAAAAATTGAGTTACAATTTTTATTTCTTTTTAGTGGTATATCCATTGAGTGCAAGTTGGGGTAACCACCCAAGTTCCCATGGGAGGTTATGAAAGTGGTGGGGCCCACACGAACCCCGCCCTTTCATCTTCCTTATCCTTCAATAATCCTTCATTAATTTGACTACGTGGGTTCATTAATAGAGGGAATTAATTCAACTTTTGAAATTCAAATGCTTAAGTTATGTTAATAAAATAAGCGATGAACTTATTTTATTTTGTTGGAAGTCTTGTTTCTTGAGAGGTTTGGGAGAAAAGCTAAGGGAGGCTTGAAGATCTTCATCTTCATCATCGAAGAACATGAAGAACACGAAGAACATGAAGAACGCACTGATATCCGACAAAGAACGCCGAATCCTCGGAGATCGACTACGCGACGCCATGTACCGTGACTCCAACGACACCTTCTTCCATGGATATTCTTCTTTCGCGACGCCTCCTTCCGCGACGGTTATTCCACGACAAACCTCCGTTCAAGATACGCTCGTGGTAGGGGTTTTATACAT
The DNA here is from genome assembly GCA_963277665.1 of Viscum album. NCBI lineage: Eukaryota > Viridiplantae > Streptophyta > Magnoliopsida > Santalales > Viscaceae > Viscum > Viscum album. The sequence goes on along the minus strand of OY728153.1, from coordinate 873,608,594 downwards.
TTCTTTTCGTGAATTACTTCTGTAATCTATCCTAGTTCAATTGGACCACTTGCTATTGTTTAACAAGAGGGGGCCAGACCGCACAAACACCGTCGACCCTCCTCCCTTAATATTTTGTGTTGTTGAGGTTCAAAGGGAAGTGACGCGGTGTCGTCGCACCACACGGGAACGAGCAGAAAGGATGCGCGGTGTCGTGGCGCCGCACATTTGAAAATCGAACCAAGCCACGGCACCGTCGTGCCGCGCTGTAAAAACCCCGAAGACACCGCGGCCGGAGCGGGGCCGCGGTGGAGGGGTGCAGCGTCGTCGCGTCGTGCCGGACAGAACAAGCCGCAGTGGAGCAGGGGGACCGGTGGCCGGTTCCGGGCCGCCGACGTCGGGGCAGGCGGACCGGCCCTCACCGGTCCCGTGGCGGCAAATGTCGGCCTGCCGGAGTGGGCCGACCGGTCAGGGGGAGAGCCGGGGGTTACGACCCCTGGTTGGCCAACAAAGAGAGGCCCCAATTATGGGGGGTCGCGGTTAGAGAAAGTGGGGGGCCGCCTCCCCCCCTGCGTTCCTTCGCTCGGCCGAAACGACCGAGCCCCTGGCTGGCGCCAGCGCGTCGGGCCGGCTGCCCTGGTCGGTCCGCCAGACCGGGCCGCACCCAGGCCGGGCCGGGTCGCGCCGTGCCCAAGCGGGCCGGACCCGGACCTGGGATGGGTCGACCCGGTTCTGGCCGACCCAGGGGGTACCGGGCCGGGTCGGACAGGGCCCAAACCCCCTAATACGGGACTTTTTCGGTCTGTTGCTTTTAACATGGGATGCGGACCTCCGATCGACGCACCGTTAGCTGCGATGTGATCCTTTGATCGAGACGGTCGTTTCGGTATATTACACTCAAGGTTTCGTATAACATTGAGTACGGCCAGGTTGGTTCGGATACAAAACCAACCGGGCCCTCGGAGCGGAAACACTTATATCTTGAGCTCCGGACTTCCGATTGACGTGCCGTCGACTTTTTTGGATTCCTCTTGATGATACTAAACTTTTTTCATTCTTCACTTGAGTTTTGGATTCAATTAGAAAATGGCCAGGTTGGATTGTATCTGAAATCCAACCGGGCCCCTGGAACAGAAAGGCTAATAACTTTCAGACCGAACGTTCGTTTGACGTACCGTCAGCGGCATTGGTGATCACATTGAGAAACGGTCCCTATGATAAGACTCTATGAGAGTTAGGGGTACAGACGAGATACGGCCGGGTTGGTTCACACACAAAACCAACCGGGCCCCTGGGACGAAAAGGCTAGTAACTCACAGACCAGGCGTCCGACTAACGCGCCGTCTATTGCGTTGAGACCCCTATGACGAGGCGGTACATAGAGATAATTCTTAGTGGAACTTTGTGATAAATAGAGTATCAACCAGTAGCTCGTGGAGAGGACACTCCCGGTGAAGAGCTAGCAGAGTGCAGAGACCTAGTATCTGGATGAGACTTGACGAGTGCTAATTCTTCGACTCGGTGTGTTTTGGAAAGCCCAGTGGGGAGCGCTTCTTTGTAGCGGCAGACCCACGGTGGAGGAGCGCTTGGTAGTAGCGGTAGAACCGCGGTACTCAACATAAGGAGTACCTCTGGAGGCTATTAGGGGGAGCACTTGGTTGTAGCGGCAGACCCACGGAGGAGGAGCGCTTGGTTGTAGCAGAAGACCAGCAGTACTCAACAGAAGGAGTACCTCTGTAACCTATGAGGGGGAGCGCTTTTTTGTAGTGGCAAAACCATGGTCGGAGGTGCTTGGTTGTAGTAGCAGGCCCACAGTACTCGACCGGTGGAGTACTACAGCAGACTAAGGAGTTAGGCGCACTTGGTTATAGCGGTAGGCCCTCTGAACTCGATAGAGGAGGAGTTCGACGCGCTTGGTTGTAGTGGCAGTCCCTCTGAACTCGACAGAGGAGGAGTTCGGCGCGCTTGGTTGTAGCGGCAAGCCCACTGTACTCGATGGAAGAGAAGTTCTCCTACAGTCGTGGTTTCGACGTCATGATTTATATCCTGGTTGAGCTAAGTCTATGACTTTTGTGTTTACCTCATGATTGAGATGGGTGACTTGATATCTTAGGTATATGTAAGGAAATATACCTGGCTAGTGGATATCTGTTGATTTCATAATCTCTGTGTTTCCTAAAAATTAGATGGGTAACTTGATAACTTAGGTATATGTATGGGCATATACCTATGTAGAGGTTATCTTTTGAGATATTCTTTGTGGTTATCCTTGTTGGATTTAGTGAGACCTTGAGGGTCTCGGGGTCCCTACATAGTATCGTTATACTCACCCCTGCAAGGGCTATGCCCGAACCTCGTTGTGTTTGTTGCAGACGACGAGCAGTGCTGACGGAGGCTGAGAGTTTGAGGACTGGATGGTATCCGGAGGTGGAATTCACAACGAGAAGACACTCGGAGGAGGTTGGAGGGTGAGAGCTTTGTGGAGGCTATCTATACCTACTCTTCAGGTAGGATCCATGGTGGATGATCCAGGAGATGCACTATCTGCACTTACCCTTCAGGTAGGATCCGAGGAGGATGACCCAGAAGTTGCTTCCGTTCTTCCAGCTGTTGTCTTTTCTGTTGTACTTTCTTTCAGGTGTAGCTGTACTTTCGATTGGGTTTGTATTCTGGCACATTTACTTTTCATCACTTCCTTTTTGTACTTAGTGTTTTACTTTCGCTTGTACTATGTGGTGTTTTGTTACTTTTATAAAGGCAATGCCTTCTCAGTTATCAGGATTTACGCCTTTGGTGCTAGTCGCAAGCCCCAGGCCTATGGAAGGCGGGCTTGGGGTAGTCACGACATGGGCCCCGAGGACGGGTCTTGACGAATTGGTATCAGAGGAGTTCGGTTCTACCATAGAACTCAGGACTCTGATCTTTTCTATTTGAAGCAATAGTGTTAAGAGTATTGATTGTGGTTATCAGTCCAGGGAGTCCAGTGTTGGTGCGGCGGCCGACGTATCCGTACACCAGGACCATGACTTCTGATTTCTGACTTAATGCACAAAAACATTGATTGCATGTGTGTTTCAAGTTTTCTTTGTGATTACTTTATGTCAGCTCACCAGGTATACTGTTCTGACCATGGCTCACCGGTCCCTTTTCAGTATGGCCCCACGACGGTAGCCAGCTAGGGTTCCGAGAGTTGTGTGTGACGACAGCCCACCGAGCGACGAGGACTCGGTACAGGGCCCTTTGACAGTAGAGTCACTGGAGGTACCTCTACCCACCGAGCCACCGATGCTACCATCCCCAGCCGCTGACAGTGCATGCCGCCTTAGTGCACTACACAAGTTTCAGCGTCAGCGACCGCCCAGGTTCCGTGGGGAGATGGGCCCTCATGCATCCGAGGATTGGCTGGAGACTGTTGTACGAGTTTTTTGTTTGGTAGGGACACCAGCTGACCTTATGGTGGTCCTTGCAGCGAGCCTCCTACATACGGAAGCAGGAATATGGTGGAGATTGTTGCTCCAGGTGCACGACGAGGCATCTATCCTTTGGTCGGACTTTGAGAGCCTTTTTTTCTCAGAGTTCGTCCCAGCCACCCTCCGAGTGGTGCGCATCCAGGAGCTGCTACAGCTGTAGCCGGGGAGCATGATAGTATCCCAGTACGCAGCGAGGTTTACTGATCTCTCGCGCTATTCCACAAACATGGTACGAGACCCATTATTTAGGGCCCGAACCTTCGAGTAGGGGCTCAGGCGAGAGATCAGAGATTCAGTTGTTTCTCTCACCATTCCGACACATGCATGGGTGTTGGAGTAATCCCTCTTAGTGAAGAGTTTCCTTGCTGAGTAGTCTCCAGCAGCAGGACCCACCACTAGCCGACTTGTGGCAGAGTCTTATGCAGCAGGTATTATACAGATGACGCAGAGGTCCAAGAGGACTAGACCTACAGGTGTTCGACTGCATGACACAAGATCATTTGTGCGAGGAACCCGGGGTGGAGAACGACTTACCATGCGTGGATAGTGTTACCCTTGCAGCGGGGTTGGTCACATGGCTCATGACTGTCCGACCCGCCATACAGATGACCAGCAAATGAACGAAGGAACTCCCGGGCAGAGGCAGAGGTTCGATCGAGGCGGACCTCATGGAGCAGGAGACCGTGGCAAGGGAGCTGGCCGTGCAGGTGGAGGTGGAAGACGATTCGAGGTGTTGCCACCACCACCACCAGGAGGTCCACCTCGACCGTAGGGAACAAGTGGATGTGGGAGAGCTCAGCTTCAAGAAGCAGAGGCCCATGATCATGGAGCTCCGGGAGCAGATGGGCAGGAGCGGGACTAGCTCCATACCTGGATACTTTTGTTCATGTTGCTTCTAGCTCTATTGATGTTTCATTGTAAATGCTTTGTGTCTTTTTACTTTGAGTTGCAGTAATAAAAGACACCTTTCTTGTGGCGTTTACCTTCCTGTACACTCTTTTTGTTGTTACTAAGAGGTTCCGTTTTAAAAACCGTTGACTTGACCCTCACTTTGAGATACCTACTGGAGGAGACCCAGTGACCACACACTGATGCCGACAGTGTGACTCAGCCCTTGGAGGCAAGAGTAACGGTTGGATCTCTTGGTAGTAGCGTCGAGGCCTTACGATGTCATCCTTGGTATGGATTATTATCTTCCATGTTGGGATTAACTGTATTAGGCGAAGAATGTGGTTCATCTAGGGGATGAGACCAGATTTCTCTTATCGGCAAAGAGGAAATCTCAGCTTGTAGGACGAGAAATGTCCAAGTCATCCAAGAGCGGATGAGGACAGCTCAGAGCCGGCAAAAGTCTTGTGATGACAGGGGGCAGATACCACTAGAGTTCGAGGATGGCGACCACGTTTCCCTACGGGTCTCACCTCGATGTGAGTTACGAATATGTGGCCGAGGTGAAAAGTTAACTCTGAGGATCAACGAACCTTTCTAGGTCCTCAGCATGGTAGGCAAGGTGGTTTACCGCTTGGCCCACCCACCTTAGTTGCACCAGGTGCACAACAACTTCCATTTATCTCAACTAAGGAGATACGTTCTTGAACAGACACATGTCATCGACCATGGGTAACGAGACCTTGGCGATGGGGTGAATTTCACGGAGGTTCCAGTGGGAAACGAGGAACGACAGGAGCGGATCCTACGAGGATGATCGATTCCTCGGGTACGCTTCCACTGGCAGTACGGGAAACTCTAGGTGAGCACATGGGAGTCAGAGGCTCAGTTGCGTCCTCAGTACAGCTTTTGTTTCCCTAGTTTGTGTTATAGCTTTCCGGGGATGTAAAACCATGAGGTTGGAGTAATGTAAAGACCTGTAAAATTCAAGGGAATTTTTTTTCTTAATTTTATTTGGAATTTTACAAGAACGCAGTTTCTGACGACACTTGATTCTGAGGCCCGGTGTGCCCAGAATCATTATCCGAAGTTTAGCTCGGGTACGTTCAGTGAACGAACGAGCAGGTTTTTCTAACATTTGAACCGGTTCTTGGAATTGAATTCCGAGGGCACCGATGGATTCGCAGCACTGGTAATTTCTTAGGAACACCTTTTCTGGAGTTCCGTTTTCACTGGAGGAGTTGTTAAAAATTTGTGGAAGATAAAATAAAAATTAAGTTACAATTTTTATTTCATTTAGGTGGTTTATCCATTGGGTGGAAGTTGGGGTACCCACCCAAGTTCCCATGGGAGGTTATGAGAGTGGTGGGGCCCACACAAAACCCACCCCTTCATATTCCCTAACCTTCCATAACCCTACATTAATTTGACAAATTGAGTTAATTAATTGAGGTAATTAATTCAACTTTTTAAATTCAAATGCTTAAGTTATGTTAATAAAATAAGTGATGAACTTATTTTACTTTGTTGGAAGTCTTGTTGCATTAGAGGTTTGGGAGAAAAGCTAAGGGAGGCTTGATGATCTTCATCTTCATCGTTGAAGAATACGAAGAACGCGAAGAACACGAAGAACACACCAATATCCGACAAAGAACGCCGAATCCTCGGAGATCGACTATGCGACGCCGTGTACCGCAATGCCAATGAGGCCTTCTTCCGTGACGATTCTTCTTTCGCGATGCCTCCTTCTGCGATGGTTATTCCGCGACGAACCTCCTTTCAAGATATGCTCGAGGTCGAGGTTTTATGTGTTTCTTGTCGTGAATTACTTCTGTCATCTATCCTAGTTCAATTGGACCGCTTTCTATCGTTTAACGGGAGCGGGCCGGACCGCACAAACAAGACCGACCCTCCTCCCTTAATATTTTGTGTTGTTGCGGTTCAAAGGGAAGTGACGTGGTGTCGTCGCACCGCACGAGAATGAGCGGAAAGGATGCGCGGTGCCGTCGCGTGGCGCATTTGAAAATCGAACCAAGTCGCGGCGCCGTCGCGCCGCACTGGAAAAACCCGAAGACACCGCAGCCGGATTGGGGCCGCGATGCCGTCGCGCAGTGCCAGACAGAACAAGCCGCGACTTAGGCCGCGGTGGAGCTGAGGGACCTGTGGCCATTTCTGGGCTGCCGGCGTCGGGGCAGGTGGATTGGCCCTCGCCGGTCCCGTGGCGGCAGATGTCGGTCAGCCAGAGCGGGCCGACCGGTCAGCGGGAGGGCCGTGGGTTATGACCCCCGACTGGCCAACAAAGAGCGGCCCCCATTATGTGGGGTCGTGGTTACACAAAGCAGGGGGTAGCCCCCCCCCCCCCCCCCCCCCCCCGTGTTCCTTCTCTCGGCCGAAATGGCCGAGCCCTTGGCTGGCGCCAATGCGCCAGCACGCCGGGCCGGCTGCCCTGGCCGGTCCGCCAGACCGGGCCGCGCCCAGGCCGGGCCGGGCTGCGCCAAAGTAGTCCATACCCAGACCCGGGACGGGTCAACCTAGTTCAGGCTGACCCAGGGGGTACCGTACCGGGTCGGATGGGGCCTGAACCCCCTAATACCGGACTTTTTTGGTTTGTTTCCCATAACATGGGTTGTGGACCTCCGATCTACGCACTGTTAGTTGCGATGCGATCCTTGGATGGAGACGGTCGTTTCTGTATATTACAGACAAGGTGTCGGAGAACTTTGAGTATGGCCAGGTTGGTTCGGATACGAAACCAACCGGGCCCTCGGAGCGGAAACGCTTATATCTCGAGCTTCGGACGTCTGATTGATTTGACGTCGACTATGTTGGATTCCTCATGATGAGATGGACCTTTTGGCATGGTTCGCCTGATTTTTGGATGCAATTGGAAAATGGCCGGGTTGTATTGTACCCGAAATCCAACCGGGCCCCTAGAATGGAAAGGCTAATAACTTTCAGATATAATGTCCATTTGACGTACCGTCAGCTACATTGGTGATCACGTTGAGAAACGGTCCCTATGAGCATCCACTATGAGAGTTTGGGGTACAGACTAGATACGTCTGGGTTGGTTCGCACACGAAACCAACCGGGCCCCTGGGACGAAAAGGCTAGAAACTCACAGACTAGGCGTCCAACTGATGCGCCGTCTATTGCGTTGAGACCCCTATGACGAGGCAATACTTTGAGATACTTCTTCATGGAACTTTTTTATTCTTGGAGTATCGACCAGTAGCTCTTGGAGCGGACCCTCCCGGTGACGATCTAGCAAAGTGCAGAGACCTAGTAGCTGGCCGAGACTTGACGAGTGCTAATTCTTCGACTCGGTGTGTTTCGGATATCCCAGTGGGGCATGCTTGGTTGTAGAGACAGACACACGGTGGATGAGCGCTTGGTAGTAGCTGTAGACCCACGGTACTCAACAGAAGGAGTACATCTGGAGGCTATGAGGGGGAGCGCTTGGTTAAAGCGGAAGACCCACGACGGAGGAGCGCTTGGTTGTAGCGGCAGACCTGCGGTACTCAACAGAAGGAGTACCTCTAGAACCTATGAGGGGGAGTGCTTTGTTGTAGCGGCAGACCCATGGTGGGAAGCGCTTGGTTGTAGCAGCAGGCCCACAATACTGGACAGGTGGAGTACTACAACAGTCCAAGGAGTTCAGCGCGATTGGTTGTAGTGGTAGGCCCTCTGAACTCAACAGAGGAGCAGTTCAGCACGCTTGGTTGTAGCGGCAGGCCCACTATACTCGATGAAGGAGGAGTTCTCTAGCAGCCGTGGTTTCGACGTCATGATTTAAATCCTTGTTGAACTGAGTCTATGACCTTTGTGTTTACCTCATGATTGAGATGGATCACTTGATATATTAGGTATATGTATGGGCATATACCTGGGTAGTGGATATCTGTTGATTTCATAATCTTTGTGTTTCCTCAAGATTGAGATGGGTTACTTGATAACTTTGGTATATGTATGGGCATATACCTAAGTAGAGGTTATCTGTTGATATCTTCTTTGTGATTATCCTTGTTGGATTTAGTGATACCTTGAGGGTCTCAGGGTCCCTACTGAGTATCGTTATTCTCACCCATACACGGGCTATGTCCGCACCTCATTGTGTTTGTTGCAGACGACGGGCAGTGCTGACGGAGGCCGAGAGTAAGAGGACTGGATGGTATCCAGAGGTGGACTTCACGACGAGACGACACTCGGAGGAGGTTGGCGAGCAAGAGCGTTGTGGAGGCTATATGTACCTACTCTTCAGGTAGGATCTGTGGTGGACGATCCAGGAGTTGCGCTATCTGCACCTACCCTTCAGGTAGGATCCGAGGAGGACGACCCAGGAGTTGCTTCCGTTCTTCCAGCTGTTTTCTTTTCTGTTGTACTTTTTTTCAGTTTTATCTGTACTTTCGATTGAGTTTGTATTCTGGCCCATTTACTTTTCAACACTTCCTTTTTGTACTTAGTGTTTTACTTCTCCTTGTACTCTGTGGTGTTTTGTTACTTCTATAAAGGCAATGCCTTCCCAGTTATCGGGATTTATGCCTTTGGTGCTAGTCGAATGCCCCAGGCCTATAGAAGGCGGGCTTGGGGTAGTCACGACACGGGCCCCAAGGACGGGTGGTGATAGAATATGTATGAGAATTAATTAAAATAATATTATATATCTGATATAATAATAATCTTTTAAAGATAACACAATACATACTTTGTTTACATCATTTTCATTGAAAAATATAAATGTTAATCATGTGTACATATGACTAAACATCACCATGACTGTATTAATAGTTATGTCTCATAACAATAATTCATGTGTTTTTTTAAAAAGTATAATTTATCAATAAATATTATAATTATGACAGGATTATTATTATATATATTTTTTTTAAAATTACTTATTTAACCATTTTCAACCTATTAAAATTATTAATGATATTAGAATCAAATATCAACAAAACAACTTATGTAAAATTAATAGATTAACTAAATAAATATAAAATGGTAATTAACACAATAAAAGGAATAATAAACCTAAAAAATATTCTTAATAATGTTTATAATTATCATGTTCTTTATATATGATGAAAAATTATGTATGCGATGAGTCAAACTTGGGACATGAATTTTAATAACTCAATTTATTTTAATTGGGTTATATTACATATTATTTGACTACATTATGAAAATATAATATATGGAATGAAACTTATTATTTTATGTTTCATTTACACTTTTTCTATGTGTATTTTCAATTTTTACACATAATAAAATTATTAATTAATTGTGAAATCAATTTTATGATGTTTATAATGGATTTAATCTCAATTTCCCTTCCTTAAAAAATATTATAATTTTATGCATCTATTTTTTTATATTATATATGTTTTCCCTTTTGCGTATTATATCAGGTATTATTACTATTTCAAGAATTTTTAAGTTATAATTCTGTTTTATTAATCCAATGGGGTTATATTTGCAACGCCCCTACCATATTTACCCAGATTCAATGCATTATTTCATAACATTGGCATGATAAAAAGAGATCAGTCTCTAAAGACTGATTAGTTTAGTAGCCTTGGATGTACTCGATACATACAAAGTTTTACATTACATAATGAAATAAAAAACAAAAAAATTATGTCCCTATTTGAACACACTCATATCCATTAGCCTATCCCTACAGGTCATTCATAATATACTTCTTCACATCCTAGGAAAATGAAAACTTAAGAAAGGGGTGATCTCAAATGCTCAGTAAGTATAACAATATAGGGTAAACTTTCATAAATAAGCATAAACATTTAAGGTAATGTATAAGAATAAAAGACAACCCTTTTAAAATTAAAATTCAGTATAATATGGAAAATATAAATGAAATATTTTCATTTATTTATTCATATTGATATTATACTAGTCTAATAATCAAATGTAATTTCCATATATAATTTCAAAAGGATGGAATTCATAATTCCTGACATCATAACCACATAGTCAAGGCCTCGTTCCAAGACTACAAATAAGATTTTGTCAAGGTCTTCTGCCAAGACACTGGTTTGTTTCCTGAGACCTACTGATGCATCGAGGAGATATAGCGGGCTCCACCAATCACTTACTAGGTCCAATGCATTCCTCTTATGAAAAGGTTGAAACTTAATCTAAACATTCGTATTAAAACTAGCATACTAAATGTCAATACTTTAACCAAATATCGTGAATGGTATAAAAACAACACATCCACAGTCAATCATAACTCATTCAATACAATATAAAAGATTTTATTATAATAAATCAACCTCAATTAAGAATAATAAAGGATATTGACATAGATGAAAATAATCCTAAAAAATATTGGAAAGTAATTTCCCATTTTTTCTGAAAACATTTAAAAGTATCATTATTTATCAAGAAGGTGTTAAAATTATATTCTTGAATCATAGTGTCCCATACCAATTTGAAACATTTGAAAGTAATTTTAATTACAACCATTCATTTCCATATAAATAAATCCTTAACACCATTTATAAAACATGGATATTAATGAGAAAGATTTAGAAGAATAAATCTTTAAAACATTTAAAATGATATTTTAGTTAGAGTTCCTAACCAAATGAGGGACTCTTGAATACAAATAATTTAGTTAATAAAAACATTATAATATCATTAGAATAAATGGATTATTGATATACTATTTCAATGTACAGTATGTATACCATATAAAATTGAATTGCTGCATAACAATAATGAAGTCCCAATGGAATGTAAATTGAGATGAAATCCCTTATAAAGATAATATCTTTAGGTTAAGGATAAATCCATGACATAATTATGTGTGAAAAATATAAATTTACTCAATATTATTGTATATTTAGTGTAAATCAATGAGATGAAATTCACATATATTATTATAAAAAAACACTAACGACCTAGATGTTTAACTCAATGAATGGAAATTGAGTTAAGATTAATCTTATCAAATTCATATTGATGACATGAGAATTTATCAATGGAGTTATTATCTATATCAAAAGTATATCCACACAAAGGGGAGTGTAAATTACTGCATAAATAAATAGTTATTTCACACATAATTTTGGAGTAAAATAATCAATGAAGTTTTCGTAAAACCTAATGATTGGAAATCAAAATTAGAAATTCCCTTACCAATTTGGAAACGTACAAAACATACACCCCATGAAATAAGGATAATAAAATGAAATGTAAATACCCATAAATTAAATTATATTATTAAAAGAATATAATCATGGGATGTACATACACTACACAAAAGAAAAAAGTGGTAGTATAGCCTGAATCTCATGGGAATAAGAAGTGAGATGATAACCCATTACCTTGTACTTTTCCATAGTCAAGGGTACATTAACCTCCTATATAATAGTTAAATAATTGTTATTAAATTATACAAGAACAAAATACATGAATATTATATCATATATGATCTTAAAATATTTCTTTGTTAATAATATTTCAGTAGTATCATTATTTTGGGTGTTAACTAATTCATTTTCATGTATATGTTTTGTTATGTAAGTCATGATCCTTATGGATAATATGAATTTTATTTATTATCAGAATGATATTATGTTCATAAACATTATTTAAAAGAATAAAATGAAAACTATTCTTGAATGGTTATGACAAACCTAGTTACACAGAGTCGGTGCATTATTACATTACATTGGCATGATCATAACAGATCATGTCTCAAAATACTGATTAGTTTAGTAGCCTTAGAAGTTCTAGATACATACATAAATTTGAAATTACATTATGAAATGGAAAAACAACAACATTGTGTCCCCTTTTAACCCACTCATACCCCTTATCCTATTCCAGCAGTTTAATTGTAATTTACATATTCTCTTCCAGTGAAATGTTAAACTTAAGAAAGGGGTGAGCTTAGATGCTTAGTATGGATACCAATATAGCCGAAACTATCATAAATAAGCATAAACATTTGATGAAATGTAGAATAATGAAATAAAATCCATTTAAACTAAAAATTCATCATAATATGGAAAATAGAAATCAAATAATTCAATTTACTTATTCACATGTATATTCTATTAGTCAAATAATCACATGTAATATCAATAACTAATATCACAATGATGGAATGCATAATGCTCGACATCATAACCACATAGTCAAGACATCATGATAAGACTAAAAATAAAAAAAATTCAAGGACGTATTATATGAAAATATATTGTCTTATAAGACCTACCGATGCATCGGGGATCTATAGCAGACTCCACCTGTCACTTACTAAGTCCAATGCATTCCTCATATGAAAAGTTTGAAACAAAACATAATCATTCATATTAAAACTAACATATGAAATGTTAATACTTTAACTACAAGAAATGAATGGAAAAAATATAACACATCCACAATCAATCATATCACAAAAACTTCAATATATAATGGAATATTTTATCATAATAAATCAACCTCAAACAAGTGTAAAATCCATCAAAGGATGTTTACCTAGATGAAATAAAAACTATTTTAGAGAAATGTATCTTTAAATTTTTAAATAATTTAAAAGTCATGTAATTATGAAATAATACATTAATTTTAAAAATATTCTTATAATATTGTAAAGTAAGCTTCGATAGAGTTATAATGGCAGAAAATAGCCACACTCGCCGTATATGTTAAAAAAACATTATTTCGTTAATTTTTCAAAATTGTCATAAATGAAATTGTTTGGTAAAAATGAAAATATTCCATTATAAATTTTCTATAAAAAGTAAAACAAGGGTATAAATGACTTTAAAACATAGTCTAGGAAATAGTAAAAATGTTTTTAAATAAATTCACAAGAAACATGGATGTCGATGATATAGAGGCCCAGTAGAGACTCTCTTATAAACAACCTCGAACAATACATAGATTGTAAAATTAACCATTAAAATTAATTTTTCCTTAGTCATGGGTACATTAACCACTTTTATAATAGTTACATCATTGTTATTCAATTATAAAAGAACCACATACATAAATATGATATCATATAAGACCTTTTAATAATTATTTGTTCATAATATTTCAGTAGTATCATTATTTCGGGTGTTAACTGATTCATCATCCTTTATATACTTTGTTATGAAAGTAATGATTCCTATGTAATGGATGTATTTTATTCATATTCATAATTATATTATGTTCCTAAAAAAAATTTAACCTAAATATGAAATTTATTCTTGAATGGTTACGATGGGTAATGAATCTCATCGCTTTTGTGGAGACCGTAATCTGTACGTATGCACGAGCGACAATAACATTCTATTGATGGTGAAATCATATGTAATTGGATAGTATATAAATTATAAAGAATTATTAGCATGGTATATTTATTATTTACATCAATTATACTCATTATTATACCCACCCAAATAATGAAGTGTTGAACAATAAACTACACCACGACGTGGAGACTGTAAGCCATAAGTATGCACATATGGTGACTTTGTCAATCATAGGATGGATAGAATAATTAATATTTTTGTAACATATTTTTAATAAAATAACATTATGTATAAGTTAATGGAGTTATTATTTTGGAATGGAAATAATAAAGAATGGGGAAGTGGATGTAGAAAAGAACATTGAAAGAGGTGATGAAATTATTACCTCTTCTTTAGGTTATTCCTTTTGATTTGATCAAAAGGGATCCTTAGTTTGGATTTCTATACAATTTAAGTCCTATAAGTTTTATTTCGGGTATTTGGGAAGATATTTGAGCAGGGTTTGGATGAGCCAAATGGAATTGGATGTGTGAATTTGAGAGAAGGGGATGTACCATTTAATAATAGAGGTGAGGTTCACTTTAGGAAAAGATTGAAATATTATTTTATTTTAAAATCATTATCTATATATAATGGATCCAAATAGATTTATTTCTAGTATCAGGTGGGTATGGGTAGAAATACTCTCACGAAATAGGGTTTATACAAGTTTATGTAACCACATTAACCTTTTATTTTAGATTTAACTCTTAGAAGAATAGTTTAACATTACAGCGACTTCTTGTATTTTTATGTTACATGGTTAATAAACATACGATAAAATGCCTAGAGTACCTAAAATGGTTCATTAATGACATATATATCATTATATATGTCCTTTAGAATAACCTCATATGTTTATGAATATTATATCTTTTAAGAAATAGTATTTGTTTTAAAAAATCATCTATGTAAATTTTTACACTATTTAGTATTTGGCTTTTGTGAAAGTCAAAAAAACATGATTACTTAGAAAAAACTTAATTAAATTGATAATAACATTTAATATTAACCTATAAAATAATTGGAATTCGTAAAAGTTTCAATTTGTATTTATTTGGATATTTATAATATGAATTATTTTAATCGTTCATCAATAAGGTAATTACTGCATCATCCTTGTGTCATAAATAATTTTCACAATTAAATGTCTAAAAATTATAAATAAAATACCATGATGTAGGAAATCTATTTATATTTCTAATTAGTTTTTATAGACAAATATATATTATGTATAACACTAAATTAAAAATGTTTTATTTGTTAAATCTTGAATTTTACACTTTTAACTCTTCTTTAAATAAAATAATAATAAATGACCAAATCTAATCCAAGTGGACCAAAAGGATCATATTTTATTACTAAGGTTGTATTAGGTATAAATAAAATAAAAAATAGAATTATCACATGTTTTAGGGTAATTAAAACATCATTTGTACCTTTAATTATAATCATTATTATACCATTCCAAATAATGAGGTATTGAATAACAAACTACACCACGACGTGGAGACAGTAAGCCGAACGTACACACGTATGGTGACTCTGTCATTAATAGGATGGATAGAATAATGAATACAGTTATATCATATTTATAATAACAAAACAGTATATAAAAGGTACTAGATTTATTATTTTGGCAAGGAATCAACAAACAAAGATGAAGTGGAATAAGAAAAGAACTTTGAAGGAGATAGTGAAATTATTATCTCTTCTTTGGGTTCTTCAATTTTGATTTGATCAAAAGTGATTCTTAGGTTTCCTTTATTACCAAATTAAGTCCTCTAGGTTAATTTTAGGGTAGTTGGTTGGATATTTGAGCAGGGGTTGGCTGAGCTAAATGGCGTTGGATGAGTGAATCTGAGGGAAGGGTAAGTACCCTTTTATAAGAGTGGTGAGGGTCACTTTAAGAAAAAAATGATATATTATTTTATTATAGAATAATTTTAAGTTTATAATGGATCCAAATAGATTTATTTTTAGGATATGGTGACAATGGGTCGAAATATTCTCATCAAATAGGTTTTAGACAAGTTCATGTCACCATATTAACCTTATCTTTTAGATTTAATTCATTGTTAAATTATTTATCTTTTACCATGTCTTCTGGTATTTTAATATTACATTGTTAATAAACATACTATAAAATTCCAAGAGAACCTACAGTAGTTTGTTAATGACATATATATCATTATATAATTCCTTTGGACAAATCATATATTTTTAGAAATATTATATCATTTAACAATATTTTTTTTTAAAACTCATTTAAGTATATTTTGAAACTATTTAGTATTTCGTTTTTGTGAAAGTCAAAAAAACATTTTTACCTAAAAAAATACATTAAATCCACCCTATCATTAAATATTAACCTATATGTAACGCCCCGACCCTAGTTACCCAGAGTCGGTGCATTATTACATAACATTGGCATGATCACAAGAAAGATCAAATCTCGAAAGACCGATTGGTTTAGTAGCCTTGGAAACATTAGATATATTCATAAGTTTTACATTACATCATAAAATGAAAAACTAATACAAAGACATAATGTTTCCACAATCCACACTATTAACCCCTCATAAAATCCCTGTAGGTCATTCATAACTTACTTCTTCACATCCTGGGAAAAATAAAACATAGAAAAGGGGTGAGCTCAAATGCCCAGTAAGGATAACAATATAGCGGAAACTTTCATAAATAAGAATAAACATTTAAGGCAATGCATTACTAAAACAAAAGCCTTTTAAACTTGAACTTCAACATAGTATGGCAAAAGTAAAAATGAAATAATGCCATTTACTTATTCACATGGATATTCTACTAATCGAATAATCACATGCCAAAAATCAATAACCACTTTCATAATGTTGGAATGCATAATGCTAAACGTTAATTTCTTTGTCTAGGCCTCATCCCAAGACCTAGGGGTTACTTCTAACCGGAACCCAACCCGGAGTGCCTCTAATAACCGGACACCAACCCGGAGTGCCTCTAATAACCGGACACCAACCCGGAGTGCCTCTAATAACCGGACACCAACCCGGAGGGCATACATTTACCAGTCCCTAACCTGGAGGGCTTACTTTAACCAGTCCCCAACCTGGAGGGCTTACTTTTACCGGTCCCCAACCCGGAACATACTTGTTTAGCAAATTCATCTGAAGAAAAGTTTGAAATATAACATAAACATTCGGATTAAAACTAGCATACGAAATGTCAATAGTTTCACCATAAACTATGAATGGTATAAAATAGCACATACACAGTCAAACATATCACAAAACCTTCAATACACTATAGAAGTTTTGTATTATAATAAATCAACTTCAAATAAGCGTAAAATCCATTAAAGGATGTTGACATAGATGAAATCAAAACACTTTTCAGAGAAATATCTCTTTCTATTTTTGAAATCATTTAAGAGCCATATAAAATAAAACATTTTCTTGAAAATATTCTTGTAAGCTTGTAAGGAAAGCTTTGACGATTTTATAACGGTGGAAAATAACCGCACCCGCCATATAATTAGAAAAAAAAACATTCTTATCTTAATTCTGTCGAAAAGGTTAAAAAGGACCTTGTTTTGAAAACGACGGAAAGATTCCTTTATAAACCTCTTACAAAAAGTCAAACAAGGGTATAAATGAATTTAACCCATATTCTTGTAAATAATAAATATGTTTTGAAATAAATTTCGAAGAAACATGGATGTGGATGATAAAGAGATCCCAGTAGATTATTACATATAAACAACCTCGGATAATGAAGAGATTGTGAAATAACCCTTACCTTGTACTTTTCCTTGGTTGTGGTAGGTTAACCTCCTCTTCTTCGGGTTCTTCCTTTTGATTTGATCAAAAGGGCTCCTTAGGTTGGCTTTCTGATCAAACTAAGGCCTCTAGGTTGTAGTGAGGGATGTTGGGAGATTATTTGGGCAGAGTTTGGCCGAACCAAAAGGCTTTGAAGGTGTGAAGAAATGAGAAGGAGGAGTGCCCTTTTATAAGAGGGGTGAGGGGCACCTTTGGAAAAGCTAGAAATATTAATTTATAATAAATTCATATTCGGTTTCTAAAGGCTCCAAAGTTGACTATTCAAATGATGAGGTGGGGATAGGTCGAAAGCAACTCATCCAATAGAATTTAGACAGGTTTGGGTACTTATATTAACCTTATCTTTAAGTATTAACTCTAAGTTAATTAGTTTCACTTTTACAATGTCTCTTTGTATTTTATATATTATGGTTAATAAACTTACTATATACATCCAAGAGACCCCCAAGTGGTCCATTAATGATTAACCTATCATGATATAAGTCTCTTGGCCGAACCTTAGATTTTTAGGAATTTAATATCAATTAATAATATAATATTTGTTTTAAGAATTCTTTTATGTCAATTTTGACACTATTCATTAGTTGATTTTTGTGAAACTCATAACAGATTTATTACTTCGAACAAAGTCAATTAAATCAATCCTAATATATCATATTATCCTAGAAAATTAGTTTAATTCATTAAAAGTTTCATATTATATTTATTTGGGTATTTATAATATCACTTATTTTAATTTTTCACTATTATAGTAATTACTGCATCATCATTGTGTCATAAATAAAATAAATTATTTAATGTCTAAAAATTATAAGTAAAATATCATTATGTAGGAAATCTTTTTAGCTTTCTAATGAATATTTATAATCGAAAATCCAACATGTATAACCCTATGTAAAAATTGTTCTTCTAAAAGATGTAAGCTTATGCCATTTTTATTTTTATTTTAACTTTATTAATATAAAGTGTCCCTACCACATACAAGTGGCTCCAAGGGGTCCCCAAATTGACCCAAGGATGCCCAGGGTCGGGTATGTGTCCACCAATAAGGTTAGGACACGTTTTAGGGTAATTTTGTATTATTATAATATTATTTTTTTAACCCTTATTTACCGGATTTACCCTTTAACCATGGTAAATAAAATATTTACCGCAGTAATTATTCAAAATGTGTAAAAATAAAAGTTACCTATTTACACAATTTGAACATCCTGATTCCAAATATGGAATCCATTTTCCTAAATTCAAAACACAGAAGTGGCAGAAATTAATTTAAAATTAATTCCCGCTGTCAAAACAAAAAGCGTGTTTTTAAGAGATAATAACTATCAAAAGATTGACACTTGTTTATGTTCGGTTTAATTGTAAAATTATGTCCAATGATAAACATTAAATTGAATGGTAAAAATATATTCTAAATATACTTTAAAACCACTCAAATTCATAATTTATCACTATTAATTATTTTGATTAAAAAAGTTGTTTTTAATTAAAATTTAGAAATTTTCACTATTCATCAAAATATGAAAGTTATCCGAAATGTACCAAAATTTCACCCTAGGCTAATTTTGATATTCCAAATCCAAAAATGAAGTCCATTTTGAAATATAGAATATATATGATTTCAAAAAGTAGGTATTACTATTCACAACGGCTAGTTTAATTAGTTGTGGTGTGTGTTAGAACTCGAGGTTGCGTACAACACACGCTATCGCATTATTCGAAGGGAAACGTACCGTAGAAGCTTGGGGTGTTACATTCTCCCCTCCTTCAAATAATTGCATCCTCGCAATTTCTAGGGTATTACTGCATAAAAAGACTCGGGTGGTTCTTCATCATAAGTTCCTCGGGTTCCCACGTTGCCTCTTCCATCTTATGATTTCTCCACAAAACTTTTACCAGACGCGTCGTCTGGTTTCTCAGTACTTGTTCTCTTGTATCAAGAATCCTGACGGGCTCTTCACAATAGGAAAGATCGGGTTCCAGTTCTAATTCCTCATAGGTGAGTACATGCGTTGGGTCAGGCATGTATTTCCTCAACAGAGATACGTGGAACACATCGTGAACTTTGGAGAGACTTGGCGGCATTGCCAATCGGTAAGCTACAACCCCAATTCGTTCTAGAATTTCGAAAGGTCCGATGTACCTGGGACTTAATTTACCTTTCTTACCAAAACGTATGACTCCCTTCCACGGAGATACCTTCAGGAAAACATGATCACCGACTTGAAATTCCAAATCCTTCCTTCGATTATCGGCATAGCTCTTCTGCCTACTTTGAGCTGCTTTAATGTGATTTTGGATTACCTTCACCTTTTCCACCGTTTCCTCCACCAGTTCTGGGCCTACAAGTTTTCTTTCACCAACGTCATCCCAACAGGTTGGTGTACGACATCTCTTTCCGTATAACGCTTCATATGGTGCCATCTGAATACTCGAATGGAAGCTATTGTTATAGGAAAATTCTACTAGTGGTAAATATTGATCCCACATACCCTGAAAATCAAGTGAGCAAGATCTCAACATGTCTTCTAAGGTCTGAATAGTCCGTTCTGATTGTCCGTCTGTCTGAGGGTGGTAAGCAGTGCTCAAATGAAGTTCAGTATCCAGGGATTTCTGAAGACTTTTCCAAAATCTTGAAGTAAAACGGGGATCACGATCAGAAACAATTGATAAGGGTACTCCATGAAGTCTCACAACTTCATTAATATATAGTCTTGCTAGACGTTCCAGGGGTAGATCTTCTCTTATAGCAAGAAAATGTGCTGACTTGGTAAGACGATCGACAATAACCCATATTGCATCGTTCCTTCTAGGAGTCTTTGGTAGCCCCATGACAAAGTCCATCGTAATATTGTCCCATTTCCACTCCGGTATGGGAAGCGGTTGCATGACTCCTCCAGGCTGTTGCCTTCCAGCTTTCACTTGTTGACAAACCATACATCTTGACACAAAATCAGCAATCTCCCTCTTCATGTTGTCCCACCAAAAATGTTCCTTCAAATCTCTATACATTTTGGTGCTCCCAGGGTGTATAGAGAAATTGGAACTATGAGCATCATCCAGCAATTCCCTTTTTAGATCAGGTATATTGGGAACACAAAGTCTCTTCCCGAATTTCAAAATTCCATCTTCATACACAAAGTCTCTCAATCTCCCATCATTCACAGCTTTAATCTTCTTTTGGAATTCTTCATCATTGGTCTGAGAACTCTTAATCCTTTCTAGTAAAGATGGTTTGGCAACCATTTGAAAAAGCATTGATGTTTCACCTTCCCTAGTTATTCCCATGTCCATCTTCACTAGATCCATGAAAATTGGATCCCTTTCAATTCTCATATTGTTCAAAACTCCATGGTCTTTTCTACTCAAAGCATCTGCCACCTTGTTTGCCTTCCCTGGGTCGTAGTGTATCGTACAATCATAATTCTTGAGTAATTCAAGCCATCTCCTTTGCCTCATGTTGAGTTCTTTTTGTGAGAAAATATTCTTCAAACTCTTGTGATCAGTATAAATCTCACATTTTTCACCATAGAGGTAGTGCCTCCATATATTCAAAGCAAAGATCACAGCTGCTAACTCAAGATCATGAGTAGGATAGTTTTGTTCATGAATTTTCAACTGTCGTGATGCATAGGCAATAACTCTATCATTCTGCATAAGGACACAGCCAAGTCCTTTCTTCGATGCATCACTATAAATAACGAACCCATCATTCCCCGATGGTAGAGTCAATATAGGAGCATTGACTAATCTTCTCTTCAGTTCTTCGAAACATTCTTCACACTCTTTTGTCCAAACAAATTTAACCCCTTTACGTGTGAGCTTCGTTAATGGGTTAGCCAATCGGGCAAACTTCTGGACGAAACGTCGATAATAACCTGCCAAACCAATAAAACTACGTACCTCAGTTATACTCGTAGGTGCTGGCCATTCTTGGATTGCCTTGGTCTTAGAAGGATCAACAGAGATTCCATCTTTAGAGACAATATGGCCAAGAAAAGAAATCTCCTGAAGCCAGAATTCACACTTGCTAAACTTTCCATATAATTCATGCCTCCTCAGAGTCTTCAAGATAATGCGCAAGTGATTTTCATGATCTTTGTAGGTTTTGGAGTATACCAAGATATCATCAATAAATACCACCACAAATTCATCGAGATACTCCTTGAAAACTCTATTCATCAGATCCATGAATACAGAGGGTGCATTAGTCAATCCAAACGGCATTACAGTAAACTCGTAATGCCCGTACCTGGTTCGAAATGCTGTCTTCGGAATGTCTTCCTTCTTCACACACAACTGATGGTATCCAGATCGAAGGTCAATCTTTGAAAAGTATTGAGCTCCATGCAGTTGGTCAAATAAATCATCAATACGAGGTAGGGGATACTTGTTCTTTATCGTTATAGCATTGATCTCCCTGTAGTCGATACATAACCTCATAGATCCATCTTTCTTTTTAACAAAAAGAACAGGGGCTCCCCATGGAGAAACACTAGGGCGAATAAATCCCTTATTACTCAATTCCTCTAGTTGTTTCTTTAGTTCGACTAGCTCTACAGTGGCCATTCTATAAGGGGTCTTCGATATAGGCCTTGATCCAGGAATTAAATCAATGGAAAACTCTACTTCTCGTTCTGGAGGATGTCCAGGTAAATCTTCCGGAAATACATCTACAAACTCTTTCACAATAGGTACATCCTCTATTTGAACATTTCTTTCCTCACCGACAGTTATTTCATTCTCTTCCTCCCCGATAATTGAATTAAGTTGAGCTATTGAGGGTGGATCTAAATAAGAATTAGGTGGTGACGATTCTGCTCTAAAAATAAGGTGTTCCTTATCATTATCATCAAGTATCGTAACCTCTTTCTTCTTACAATAAATCTTCGCATCATAGTCCGAAAGCCAGTCCATACCGAGGATTATATCAAACTCGATCATAGGTATGACGATGAGATCAGCAGATAAAGAAAATTTATGTGCTCTAATGGGGACTGATTCACAAAACTTTGTTGCAACGATACTTCCCTTAGGAGTTTTAACTGACAACTCCCTTATTAAATCAAATTGGAAATATCTAATTTTCTTAGAAAACTGGGAAGATATGAAACAATGCGATGATCCAGAATCAAATAATGCATTTGCTAAACTTGAGGAAACCATTAAATTACCTGCCACCACGTCTTTCGGAGTTTCTACCTCAGCAGTAGTGATAGCACAAGCCTGGCCTTGATCCCTTGGCCTTTTCTGAGGTAAGTTCTCCTGACGCTTAGGACATGCATTTGCATAATGCCCCATCTCCCTGCAATTGTAGCACTGAACGTTGGTAGCTTCCTTCTTCCCCTTGCAATCATGAGCTTGGTGGCCTTTTTCACCACACTTGTAACAGACTCCCATTCCCTTTAGGCAAGCACCGGGGTGTTTCTTCCTGCACTTACCACAAGATGGATATTCAACCTTTCCCTTCTTCCCCTTATTTCCATTCCCAGATTGATCAGCAGGTCTCTTCTTCTCTTGCTTTGCTTTAAAGTCATAAGACTTAGAGAATTCCTTTTCGGTCTTGATAGCACATGAGACAATGTCTTCGTACGATGAAAAGGATTGTGAGACTAATGCTCGACGGAGAAATGGTTTTAACCCATCAAAGAAACGATCAATCTTACTTCTTGGGTTGCGAATATAATCTCCAGCATACCTCGCTAACCTTGTAAAGTTAGCCTCATACTTTGTGACATTCTCATCCTCCTTTTGTCTCAGACTCAGAAATTGCCTTTCCATATCTGCTCGATGGTCGCGAGGAAATTATTTTTCTAAAAACAGATCTTTGAACTCCCTCCATTCCATGTTTGATACTTCATCATCTTCCTTCATGTTTTGAATCAATGACCACGATTGATCAGCATCTCCAGTGAGGCGGTAAACTGCCATGGTAACTTTTTCCCTTTCACTACTCCCCAAAGCCTGAAATATTTTCTCTAGGGAAAATATCCTTTGCTCAGCTACTAAGGGATTTGTACTTCCATTGAACGTTGGTGGTTGTTGTCTCATGAATCGATCTAACATTGATCCTCCACGCTGCGGATCAGGGTGCTCCATACGGGTAAGGTTATTATTCATAACCTGAGTAAGTTGTCCCAGTACGGTGATTAGCTGATCAGCACCAGTTGCATCACCAGCCTCACTATAATTATCTTGAGCAGGAGGGCAATCCCTACATGGAGTGCGTGCATTGATACGGTTTCCATTTCTTCCACTAGGCGCCATTTGTAAACAATGGCATAAACTAGATCAGTTTATGAATCAAAATACATAATCCCATACTTATAAAACACTTAACATAAATTGAACTATCTATGGATATAATCCATAATCATAAATATGTTTTCTTTGAGGAAGTATATACTCATAAACCCTTCATAATGATTTGTAAAGAAAGTGAGAGTTATCCTAAGCATATCCCCCGGGAGTGTCGTAACCAAGAGTGCAGCAAGGCCCGTTGTCGTGCACCAGTTCCCGTTCGAGTCTAGCTCAAAGCGGTGTTTTCGGGTTTTACCCCTAGGTACATCTGTGCCAGAGCCGCCTCTACCTGCTCGTATCCAGACAGGGATGTATTGCTCGGAAAACTCACAAAATCTCTACAATACCAAAATTCTAGGAAGTTCCTCTATACTAATCCTCAAAGTTCATCTTAGGTCTATGTGCTCTAATCAGAGTTTATCTAAATCTAGCTTCCAAGGTTTGTACTAAACTTCCTCTGATACCAACTGTAACGCCCCGACCCTAGTTACCCAGAGTCGGTGCATTATTACATAACATTGGCATGATCACAAGAAAGATCAAATCTCGAAAGACCGATTGGTTTAGTAGCCTTGGAAACATTAGATATATTCATAAGTTTTACATTACATCATAAAATGAAAAACTAATACAACGACATAATGTTTCCACAATCCACACTATTAACCCCTCATAAAATCCTTGTAGGTCATTCATAACTTACTTCTTCACATCCTGGGAAAAATAAAACATAGAAAAGGGGTGAGCTCAAATGCCCAGTAAGGATAACAATATAGCGGAAACTTTCATAAATAAGAATAAACATTTAAGGCAATGCATTACTAAAACAAAAGCCTTTTAAACTTGAACTTCAACATAGTATGGCAAAAGTAAAAATGAAATAATGCCATTTACTTATTCACATGGATATTCTACTAATCGAATAATCACATGCCAAAAATCAATAACCACTTTCATAATGTTGGAATGCATAATGCTAAACGTTAATTTCTTTGTCTAGGCCTCATCCCAAGACCTAGGGGTTACTTCTAACCGGAACCCAACCCGGAGTGCCTCTAATAACCGGACACCAACCCGGAGTGCCTCTAATAACCGGACACCAACCCGGAGTGCCTCTAATAACCGGACACCAACCCGGAGGGCATACTGTTACCAGTCCCTAACCTGGAGGGCTTACTTTAACCAGTCCCCAACCTGGAGGGCTTACTTTTACCGGTCCCCAACCCGGAACATACTTGTTTAGCACATTCATCTGAAGAAAAGTTTGAAATATAACATAAACATTCGGATTAAAACTAGCATACGAAATGTCAATAGTTTCACCATAAACTATGAATGGTATAAAATAGCACATACACAGTCAAACATATCACAAAACCTTCAATACAATATAGAAGTTTTGTATTATAATAAATCAACTTCAAATAAGCGTAAAATCCATTAAAGGATGTTGACATAGATGAAATCAAAACACTTTTCAGAGAAATATCTCTTTCTATTTTTGAAATCATTTAAGAGCCATATAAAATAAAACATTTTATTGAAAATATTCTTGTAAGCTTGTAAGGAAAGCTTTGACGATTTTATAACGGTGGAAAATAACCGCACCCGCCATATAAGTAGAAAAAAAAACATTCTTATCTTAATTCTGTCGAAAAGGTTAAAAAGGACCTTGTTTTGAAAACGACGGAAAGATTCCTTTATAAACCTCTTACAAAAAGTCAAACAAGGGTATAAATGAATTTAACCCATATTCTTGTAAATAATAAATATGTTTTGAAATAAATTTCGAAGAAACATGGATGTGGATGATAAAGAGATCCCAGTAGATTATTACATATAAACAACCTCGGATAATGAAGAGATTGTGAAATAACCCTTACCTTGTACTTTTCCTTGGTTGTGGTAGGTTAACCTCCTCTTCTTCGGGTTCTTCCTTTTGATTTGATCAAAAGGGCTCCTTAGGATGGCTTTCTGATCAAACTAAGGCCTCTAGGTTGTAGTGAGGGATGTTGGGAGATTATTTGGGCAGAGTTTGGCCGAACCAAAAGGCTTTGAAGGTGTGAAGAAATGAGAAGGATGAGTGCCCTTTTATAAGAGGGGTGAGGGGCACCTTTGGAAAAGCTAGAAATATTAATTTATAATAAATTCATATTCGGTTTCTAAAGGCTCCAAAGTTGACTATTCAAATGATGAGGTGGGGATAGGTCGAAAGCAACTCATCCAATAGAATTTAGACAGGTTTGGGTACTTATATTAACCTTATCTTTAAGTATTAACTCTAAGTTAATTAGTTTCACTTTTACAATGTCTCTTTGTATTTTATATATTATGGTTAATAAACTTACTATATACATCCAAGAGACCCCCAAGTGGTCCATTAATGATTAACCTATCATGATATAAGTCTCTTGGCCGAACCTTAGATTTTTAGGAATTTAATATCAATTAATAATATAATATTTGTTTTAAGAATTCTTTTATGTCAATTTTGACACTATTCATTAGTTGATTTTTTTGAAACTCATAACAGATTTATTACTTCGAACAAAGTCAATTAAATCAATCCTAATATATCATAGTATCCTATAAAATTAGTTTAATTCATTAAAAGTTTCATATTATATTTATTTGGGTATTTATAATATCACTTATTTTAATTTTTCACTATTATAGTAATTACTGCATCATCATTGTGTCATAAATAAAATAAATTATTTAATGTCTAAAAATTATAAGTAAAATATCATTATGTAGGAAATCTTTTTAGCTTTCTAATGAATATTTATAATCGAAAATCCAACATGTATAAACCTATGTAAAAATTGTTCTTCTAAAAGATGTAAGCTTATGCCATTTTTATTTTTATTTTAACTTTATTAATATAAAGTGTCCCTACCACATACAAGTGGCTCCAAGGGGTCCCCAAATTGACCCAAGGATGCCCAGGGTCGGGTATGTGTCCACCAATAAGGTTAGGACACGTTTTAGGGTAATTTTGTATTATTATAATATTATTTTTTTAACCCTTATTTACCGGATTTACCCTTTAACCATGGTAAATAAAATATTTACCGCAGTAATTATTCAAAATGTGTAAAAATAAAAGTTACCTATTTACACAATTTGAACATCCTGATTCCAAATATGGAATCCATTTTCCTAAATTCAAAACACAGAAGTGGCAGAAATTAATTTAAAATTAATTCCCGCTGTCAAAACAAAAAGCGTGTTTTTAAGAGATAATAACTATCAAAAGATTGACACTTGTTTATGTTCGGTTTAATTGTAAAATTATATCCAATGATAAACATTAAATTGAATGGTAAAAATATATTCTAAATATACTTTAAAACCACTCAAATTCATAATTTATCACTATTAATTATTTTGATTAAAAAAGTTGTTTTTAATTAAAATTTAGAAATTTTCACTATTCATCAAAATATGAAAGTTATCCGAAATGTACCAAAATTTCACCCTAGGCTAATTTTGATATTCCGAATCCAAAAATGAAGTCCATTTTGAAATATAGAATATATATGATTTCAAAAAGTAGGTATTACTATTCACAACGGCTAGTTTAATTAGTTGTGGTGTGTGTTAGAACTCGAGGTTGCGTACAACACACGCTATCGCATTATTCGAAGGGAAACGTACCGTAGAAGCTTGGGGTGTTACACTATAAAATTATTGGAATTCATCAAACAGTTCAAGATACATTTATTATAATATTTATAACATCAATTATTATTTTCTTTCATTAATAAGAAAATTACTGCACCATCATTGTGTCATAAATAAATTTAAATATTTAAATTTTAAAAGTTATAAATAAAATACCATTATCTATAAAATCTTTTTAAATTTATAATGAATATTTATTGCCAAATTTATCTTATGTGTAACCCAATATTAAATATGTTTCAGTTATTAAACTTTGAATTTAACTCTTTTAACTATTCTTTAAATAAAATATAATAAATGTTATAATCTAATTAAAGTGGATAAAAAAGGATCATATTTTTTCATAATTTTATTTTTGGTCAAAATAAACATATCCAATAGAATTTGGACATGCGTTATGGTAATTATAATACAATTTGTTCTTTTAATTACCCTTTTTAATATTAACTGTGTTAAATAAAATTCAGAAGTTACTATTCATAAAAAAATTGTTTTTATACTATTGAAGAAAATTTCAATTACTTATGTCAATTGAATCTCTTGGATTTTTGAAATTCAATTCACATAAGCGGTAAAATTATGTTTTTAGCAAATTTGAAAAATTTCATAGAAGGTGGGTAAAAGATGGTAAAAAGATCAGTAAAATTTTATATATATAATCTTATTATAAAATTAATTCAATTAATTACATTAGAATAATATAGTTAATATGTATCTATTTTTACATTAAAATAAATTTAAATAAAAAATTATTATTTAAACAAAAATTCGGCATTAAACAATAACACATTGTTTTTTCTCTATTAATAAATTTTTGATTTTTTTTAGAAAAATAGAAACAAATAAACCAAAGTTAATTTTGATATTCAAAATTCAAAAATAATGTATATTTCAATAAATTCAAAATGTGGATGTTTTATTTATTAATTAAAAAATAGTCTCCTTGTCAAAACTAGAAAGCATGTTTTTGAGAAGTAAAAACTATCAAAAGATTGATATGTGTCTATGTCCAATTTAAATGTAAAATTACTTCTAATGACCAACATTGTATTAAATGATAAAAATAAAATCTAATTATAATTAAAAAGCATCCAAATGTATAAATTAATACTATAATTTATTTTGATTAAAAAAGTTGTTGTCAATTAAAAGTATGTATTTTCCACTATTCATCAAAATATGAAAGTTATCATAAAAGCACCAAAAATTTATCCAAACTAAATTTTTATGTCCCTCTTCTAGAGAAGAAGTTCACTTTTTAATATTTAATGTATAAATGTTTCAAATATTGTATTTAATAAGGGTTTTCCATTAAAAGGCGGTAAAAGAGCATTTTTTGAGAAATACTTCTTTTATCTGAAGAATTGAATTTGTTCTTATATTATATCTAAGAAACACATAATATAGATGTTAAAATTATATGTAGTATATAAAATTCAGAATGTCATTAATAATATTCATAACCGCTTTTTGATCGGCTAGTTTGGTAAGTCGTGATGCGCTCGAACTTGGTGTTGCGTGTAGCGCAAGCTATTCAATTATATTAATGAAAATAACTTTCTAAGAAATCCTGGGGTGTTACATTCTTTACCCAATTTTGAAATTGAATCCTCACAATTTTAAAATTGGGCTTGAAAACATCATTTAAATGCACACTTCGAAAAAATCGTCAATAAGACTATCACTTTAAATGAAAGAAAGAGAAGTACCAAGTTCACCTGAGATAACCCATACATAGATTCCATATAAGAAAACATGGATACGAATGATAAACTATGTGTCATTTTTTGATGGAGAGTGATAGAAAATATTTTTTAGGGAAAGTTAACAATAAGAAAACCACAAACTTGTGATGGGTTAAACTGTTATTAGTTTCCTAGTAGGAAAAGTAAATAAACAAAAGTTTTTGTTTTAAGTTTCATTCGATAAAGCTGAGAAATTTATTTAGAAAATTGAATAAGAACATAAATATATATACTTAATTTTAAACTATAGTTTCACCCTTTAATATATTTCTACCACTAACATATCTTTTCTCCAAAAGATGAGTATTCAGGATGACTTGGTCACACGTGAAGTTCTAGAATCAACTTCTATAGAATCACATAATCCACAAAGGATGAACTATATATTTCCCTTGTCTTTAGAGATTAACCAACACCAAAATGGTTAGTACAAGATCAGTTGATCCCCAAAATGAATAATCCTTTATAGAATAAAATACTAATATTATTTTTCAAAATTAAACCCACAATGCCCAATGATAAATACAGATCATTAAAAAACCAATTGTCCTTAAAATTCATAAATATAATACAAACTAAGATTGAAACCCAAAAATAAGAATAATTTAATCACATAGTCATTCATATTATATCTTAACATTTATCTCCAAATAACAACAACTACTCTTAAAGTGTCATACTAATGTGTAATTAACCAAATCACATATTATCTATGTTAGGTTATTCATTTCCATTAATAACCTGAATCTATATAAAAACATAAATTATTCCAAAATAAAAAACCATGATTACTCGTCAAATAAAATCCCATAGAATCCTATTTTCCATAGGCATATAGTGTTCCAAACAAAACTAACATCTTCCAAAAAAAATTATCACCTAATCACCAAATCATTTTCTTATACTAAGGATATCCATTTAATAAAACGTATAATCAAAAATAAACTTATTATAGGTCAATAAAATCATTTAACTTAATAGAATTAGTCAATATAACGAGGGACTTCATGTAGTCCAGTGGTAGGAGATAAATCCAAGTCGTACTTTGGTTGTGGGTTCGATTCCCGGGACCTTGTCCAACGCAGAGGGTTGTCACATGGTCTACGTGTGATTGGATTTTCAGTATAAATTAATCTGAGTACATTCACACATATTCTTTTCTAAACTACACCAATGACTTGGATGTTTAACTCAATGAATGAAAATTGAGTTATGATTACTCTTATAAAGTTCATATTGATGACTTGAGAATATATCCATGGAGTGATTATTTGTATAAAAGGTATATACACAAAAAGGGGATTATAAATTACTACATAAATAAATAAATAGTGATTTCACACATTGTCATGGAGTAAAATAATCAATGTTGTTTTCATCAAACCCAATGAGTGGAAACAAAATTAGAAATTACCTTACCAATTTGGTAACATACGAAGCATACATCCTATGAAAGAAGGATCATACATTGAAGATGTAAATACCTCTAAATTAAAGTATATTACACAATTAATACAATCATGGGTAGTACATACACAACACAAAAAGAAATAGTGGAAATATAACATGAATCTCAGAGGAATAAAAAGTGAGATAAAAACCCATTACGTAGTAATTTTCCATAGTCTATGGTATTTAAACCTCCTATATAATAGTTAAATAATTTTTATTAAATTATAAAACAACCACATACATAAATATGATATCATATATGATCTTATAATACTACTGGGTTAAAAATATTTCAGTTGTATCATTGTTACTGGTGATAACTGATTCTTTTCCATAATATGTTTTGTCACGTAAGTAATGTTTGTTATACTTAAGATGTATTTTTTTAATATCAATAATAACATTAAGTTCTTAAAAATTATTTTAAATCATAAAAATAAAATTATTCATGAATGGTTATAATTGGAAATAAATCCCATCACGTTCGTGGAGATGATATACCGTACGTACGCACGAGTGACAATATCATTATATTGATAGTGAAATCATATGTAATTAGATAGTATATCATATATAAAGAATAATTAACATGTTATTTTTATTATATACATCACTTAAACTCATTATTATACCAATACAAAAAATGAAGTGTTGAATAACAAACTACACCATGACGTGGAGACAGTAAGCCCTACGTACGCCTGTTTGGTGACTTTGAAATTCATAGGATGGATAGAAAAATGAATATGGTTGTAGAATAAATATAATAAAACAAATTATGTAGAATTTACTTTAGTTATTATTTTGGTATGGAAACAACAAAGAAATAGGAAGTGGAAGATGAAAAGAACTTTGTAAGAGGTGGTGAAATTGTAACCTCTTCTTCGGGTGCTTCCTTTTGATTTGATCAATAGAGATCCTTAAGTTGGATTTATGATAAAATTAATGTCTCTAGGATGAGGTGATATTAGTTGGTAGGATATTTGAGTAGGTTTTGGCCGAGACAAATGTATTTGGATGTGTGAATTTGATAGAAGGGGAAGTACCCTTTTATAAGAGAGGTGAGTGTCACTTTAGAAAAAACTGAAATATTATTTTATTATAAAATAAATTTTGGTCTCTAATGCCTCCAAATGGATTTATTTCATGACTAATGTGGGTATTGGTATAAATATTGTCAAATAATAGTATTTATACATGTATAGGTTACCATATTAACCTTATCATTGAGATTTAATTCTTAGTTTAATAGTTTAACTTTCACCATGTCTTCTTGTATTTTTATATTACATGAATAATAAACATAGTAAAAAATTACAAGAGAAAATAAAGTGGTTCATTAATGACATATATATTATTATATATGTACTTTGGATAAACCTTATATTTTGAGGAATATTATATACTTTAATAATATAGTATTTGTTTTAAAAACTCATTTACGTCAATTTTGACACTATTTAGTATTTGGTTTTTGTGAAAGTTAACAAAACATTATTACTTCGAAAAAATACATTAAATAAACCATAAAATTTCATATTAACCTGTAAAATTATTTTAAATCATCAAAAGTTTCAATTTAAATTTATTTTAATATATATAACCTCAATTATTTTAGAAATTCATTAAAATTGTAATTACTACATCATCATTGTGTCATAAATAAATTTACATATTTAATGTCTAAAAATTATAAACAAAATAAAATTTTGTATTAAATCTTTTTAGATTAATAACGAATATTTATAGTCAAATTTATGTTTTTTCTAACCCTATATTAAAAATATTTTAGTTATTAAATGATAAATTTAACACTTTTAACTCATCTTTAAATAAAATATAATAAATGTCCTAATATAATACAATTGGATAAAAATGATCATATTTTTGTCTTATGGTTTATTTTAGTTTAAATACACTATTTCAATAGAATTAGGACATGTGTTAGGGTAATTATATTAATCATTTTTTCCATTATTTA
Source organism: Viscum album (assembly GCA_963277665.1). NCBI lineage: Eukaryota > Viridiplantae > Streptophyta > Magnoliopsida > Santalales > Viscaceae > Viscum > Viscum album. Next base: position 873,575,945 of record OY728153.1, on the reverse strand, counting down.
CCCAATTTACTTTTTGCTGTGGTAAACAAAAATCAAAAGTTAATACTCACAAAAAAAATATTTTCATCATATTGATTCACATTTTACGTAGTTATGTCAACTTTATATATTTTATTTTGGAAATTCAATTCACCAAAAAGTTAAAATTATGTTTTATGCAAATTTGCAAATATGCCTAGAAGATGGGTAAAAGAGGGTAAAAAGTTCCAAAAAATTATATATATCTAATCCTTTTATATAATGACATCAATGAATTACATTGGAATATTATAGGTATTATGTATCTATTTTTAATTTAAAAATAAATTTAAATTAAAAATAACTATTTAAATAAAAATCCAGCTTTATATAACAGTGCATTTTTTTCACAATTCATTAAAAATTGAATGTTTTTTTTGAAAAATATCAAAAAAAAATCCCCGAAATCTAATTTTGATATTCTAAATTCAAAAATGATGTCTATTTTAAACATAAAACATTAATGGTATAAAAATAACACAACCACATTCAACCAGATGAAAAAACCATCAATATAATATGGAATATTGTATCATAATAAATCATCATCAAACAAGTGTAAAATCTATAAAAGGATGTTGACATAGATGAAATAAAAACTATTTGAGGGAAATATCTCTTTAAATATTGAAATATTTTAAAAGTAATGTAATTAAAAAATGAAATTTTTATTCCAAAAACATTTTTATAATATTGTAAGGGATGCTTCGAAGGTTTTATAACCGTGAAAAATAGCCGCACTCTCGGTATAAGTTAAAAAACATTCTTTCTTTACTTTTGTCGAAAAGGTCATAAAGGAAATTATTTGGAAAATTATGAAAATATTAATTTGTAATTAGTTAATAAAAATTCAAAAAAATGTATAAATGACTTTATCCCATAGTCTAGAACATAGTAAATATGTTTTGTAATATATTTTTTAAGAAACACGGATGTGGATGACAAAGAGGCCCTAGTAGATACTCACATATAAACAACCTTGGATAATAAAGAGATTGTAAAATTAAACCTTACCTTGTAATTTTCCTAATTATAGGGTACATTAACCTCCTGTATAATAGTTAATTAATTTTTATTAAATTATACAAGAACCATGTACATAAATATGATATCATATAAGATATTCTAATATTTTTTGTTAATAATATATATGTAGTGTCATTGTTTCGGGTGTTAACTAATTCATTTTACTTTATATAGTTTGATATGTAAGTCATGTTTTTTATGTATAGAATGTATTTAATTTACATCCAAAATTTAATTAGGTTATTAAAAATTATTTTTAACCATGAAATGAAAATTATTCTTGAATGGTTACGATAGGGAATGAATCTCATCGCGTTCATGGAGACGGTAATCCGTACGTACAAACAAGAGACAATATCATTATCATGATGGTGAAATAGTATTTAATTGGATGTTATATTACATATACATAATAATTAAAATTTTATATTTATTATAAACATCAATTATACTCATTATTATACCCATCCAAATAATGAAGTGTTGAATAAAAAACTACACCACGATGTGGAGATGGTAAGCCGTATGTATCCATGTATGATGACTTTGTCATTAATTGGAAGCATAGAATAATAAATATGGCTGTACCATATTGATAATAACATAAAATTATATATAAGGAATTGAAATTATTATTTTTTTACGGAAACTACAAGGAATGAGGAAATGGAATTAGAAAAGAACTTTGAAAAAAGTGATGAAATTATTACCTCTTCTTTGGGTGCTTCTTATTGATTTGATCAAAACGGCTCATTAGGTTGGATTTATAGTAAAATTAAGGCCTATAGGATAAAAGGATTGTATTTGGTAAGATATTTGAATAAGGATTGGCTGAGACAAATGAATTGGGATATGGAAATTTAAAATAAGGGGAAGTACACTTTTATAAGAGAGGTGAGGGTCAATTTAGAAAAATATAGAAATATTTATTTATTTTTAAAAAAAATTGGTTTCTAATTGCTCCAAATGGATTTATTTTGAGGATAATATTGTGATGGTTTGCAATCCTCTCAACCAATAGGTTTTATACATGTTTAGGTCACCATATTAGACTTATCATTTAGATTTAACTCTTAGTTAAATTGTTTAACTTATACAATGTCTTCTTGTATTTTTATATTGCATGGTTAATATCATTGACCATGATGTACAAGGTGGGAACTATGGAGGAAATAGGAAAGTAAATGGAATTTTGGTATACATAAAAGATATCATGTTCATGCTGAAGTAGGTTTCTAAATATATGATCAACAACATATACTTTAACCAACTCCCAAACTCAACAAAGAATAGAAAGGCAGAGAATGATACGAGGTCCAGTAGTGGAGATTGTGGAGAAAATAATGATCAATTTCCATAATTCTAGAAATGTCGAAGGAGACACCCCATAGAGTGTCTCAATGGGATAAAGAAATGATTTATGTGTGGGAAAGAAGGAGATAAATACTCTTTTCTTCTGAAAAGAAGATTTCTTTTGGAAAAATATTTATATAAAACCATAAGTGAAGTAAGATAGTATTTTCATAATAAAATGAGTTATTTTACAAATACAATGGTTTCCAAAAACATATTATATTGTGCCCCTGAAAATAAGTAAGAATTTGAGAAATTCCCTTGAATCTGGCTTGTATTTTGGAAACAATTTGAAAGTTTCTTTTAAAAAATGTAACAATTCATAAAATAAGGAATGGTTCTGGTTTGTAATCATATATATAATACTCAAACAAAATATATGAGGATTAAATAACAATACATACGAATTTCATTGAGGTAACTAGACAATGAAAGTAACCCGAATGAAAATGGAAGTTCGGGTGGAAAAACCCTTACACTTTGTAATCAAATGATTCGTATGCCCCAAACTTAATAACATAAAAATGATAGATTTAATACCATTAAGATAAATATATTCATGATATTTGACATCAAGGGTCAGTATACATACACCATACAAAATTATTACTAGTGAATATGGAAAATCTCACGAAAATGGAAGTGAGATGAAGAAACACATACCTTAACTAAAAACATGTTTTTCTCTTGTACTTAAGCTCTTGGAATATTAAATTATAATTTTTAATAACTTATTTAAGTACCTATTAGACATTTATTTAGTTTACCATAATTATGGTTAATTCATTTATGTCTTTATTGATAAGTTATTGTATTGAATTTTGTCATTCTGGAGTGTTTGTTTCCTTTATTTTCATATTCGGTTCAATTGTTTTTAAGTAATAAAGTCCATGTGGAATGGTTATAAATCTCTAGGACAATAATTATATATTATTAATGAACATATAGAATTGATAATGGTCATTTCTATCATTTGGTTACATGGAATGCGGATGAATCATTAAATGACAACCACTTCGATTATTCGGCTATATTTGGAATATTATGAACTAGTTTTGTCATATAACATAATTATATATACATATTCTGGTTCCTGAATATTAATTAGGTTATAAAACATATATTATATTATTTTTCAACCATGACTATGGTTTCATGACCAGTAATGAAGAAGAAATTGAAGAATGAAACTTGGTCGTTCTCGAAGGTAATAAATCAGAACCTCATGGACATCGATTTCGTTTATAAAATAAAAGAGAAGGAGTAAGAATATTTATGATGGTTCTTCCCTTAAAATGATATAAATAGGGCATATAGATGTTACTGGAGTTATCATGATCATTTTTGCATAGGAGGTGAGGAGACAATAACAAAATTAGATAAATTGAAATAAAACCAAATGAGAAAGAAGGGTGCTTTACCTCTTGAAATAACCTCCTTGACAACCTCTTTAAGGGAAGGGGTTTTGGTCTTTTGAAAAGACTAAGAGATTCATGGTAATGGGGAGTGACTATGAAAGGGTAATTGGGAAGATAATTGAGGATCATCAAGGCTTATAGGAGTGAAGAGAAGAGGTAGTGGTGGGGGGGGGGGTTATAGTGGAGGAGAGGGGTAATTTTTGAATATTTAATTCATTATTTTATTATTTCCCTGAAGACAACCAATAGTGTTGCTTCATGTGACCCATAATAGTAAGAACTACATGTGAGTTATAAACAAGTGGCCTTGAATCATTTGTGATGTCATGAATAGTTTATTTAACTGATAATTTGTTTATACTGTATTTTATAGTATTTCACTATTCATCAGAAATTCTAGAATTTCAGAAAAATCCCAAAAATTCACCCCCACCATTTTTCGACATGTATAATTCAAAAGTGAAATCCATTTTCCAAAAATAATTTTCTAAATATTATTAATTTAATTTTTAAAAATTGTAATAGTTAATTCTAAAAATAACAATCATGAAGTGCAATTAGTTTTATATGAAATTGAAAAATTAATTAAGATCCCATTATTATATTGACTTAAGAAAATAAAATATTAATATTATTTACTATTCAAGGGGCATATTTCTATTCATATTACTATTCATAAGGGTATGTTACTATTCACCAAAAATCAAGTTCGTTCTATCATACTCCAAATGACTTACTAAACATAACTCTATATTACCATTATTCGAAATTCCAAAGACAGAAGAGGAAATGTTTTGTTTACAGGATATACTATAAAATTGCATTCTATATTTATTTCCAAAACCTTTGGCTGTTACAATATCCTTAGGTTAAGAATAAATCTATGAAATAATTATGTGTGACAAATATAAATACACTCAATATGATTGGAAATTCAGTGTAAATCAATCAGACTACATTCACACATATTTTTGTAAAAACAACCCCGATGACTTGGATGTCATATTCAAGGAATGGAAATTGAGTTATGATTACACTTATTACGTTCATATCAATGACATGAAAAATTATAAATGGAGTTCTTATGAATATGAAAATTATATCCATACAAAGGGGAGTAGAAGATAATACAAAAATCATAAATAGCGATTCCACACATAATCTTGGAGTAAAAATAATCAATGAAGCATGTGTAAATCCCAATGAGTGGAAATTGAAATTCGAAATTCCCTTACTGAATTGGTAACTCACGAAACATGCAACCCATGAAAGAAGGATCATAAAATAAATGAATGAGGGTTTAAAGTAGTTTTATTTCCCCATGTATTTTTGTGAGATGAATCATATTATTCCCTTGACATTTTTATTATGGTGTAATAATAACTTTATTTGTGGGATAATAGGAACCATCATAGATATGGAAAATAAAGGTGGAATATTTTGTGGTTTAGTGTACAATATATTTTGAATCATGAAAATATGATATCAAGTGTTGTGAGTACATGTAGAGATTTATTAGGGTCAATAATTATTTAAATAATTATCATTGTTTCTTTGATTATTATTTAGATATTTTATGTGATTCAAATTTTTATGAAGTTATAATGATCATAATGGTGGATAGGTTTCATTTTTAGAATAAATTTGGAATTCTAAGTTGAATTGGATCCCTATATAATGGTATTTTGAAAATAACACTCTATAAATATAGTTAATCCTTGAAATTAGTATGTTATTTAAAGTAAAAACAAATTTAATATTTTCTACATTAGGGATAAACATACTATGTATATAGGTAATGAATAAATATGCAAGTTTTCTAATACTAATAGTAAGATACATATTGGTACATTGAAAAATAGTATTTATATTTAGGAAAACATGATGCCAATATAATGGTAATCTATATTGTGAACTGATCATATATTGGTATACTTGAATTGAGAAATGGTAAAACCACCCACACAAATGTACCATGGAACCATATATGTGTAGACTTGTTATACATAATGGTATGTAATTCTTATACTTGACTATGTAAATGCATTTTCAACCTACATAATGGTATCCTTAAAGTGAAATGTGATGTGTAAAAGTAATCAAGAGAATCATAATGTTACGGTTAAATGGAATCATTTGAGGAGTGTTTAACAAAAAATATAGTGCATGTTGAGAGAAATATTGAAGGAAAATTGGGGATATATCAAGAAAAAATATTATGAATAAAAAAATATAATATGATGATTCTTAGTGTTCATAAATGATTAAACATCATTTATTTAATTGGATTATCATGATTCGTGGAAAATAATTGAAATAATGTACATTTATAGTTTAAATCATTATTATTATTTAAATAGATTTCACCACATCAAATAAGATCAAGGTACTTGTAAAATATATTTTTATAGGGTACCAAAACATATGAAAATTTTTTTTGTATATGAAATATTCAAAACAGGGAAACCATAATGTAGTGATGATCATAGTGAGATTTATAATTATTTTTAAAAAATTATCAAACATAAAATAGATATTACAAGGTTTTTGTGACAAATAATGGATGATCGGTTCAATGTTTCATGTTTTAGTGAAAAATCACAATATTTTAGGAAATGTGGAAAAGGAGAAAGTAAAGAATGATAGAGGATGAGTTTTCTTAATTCGTGAAATTATTATTATATGAATTTGATGAACAATTTCATGTCATGATACAAGATATAATAATAGTGGTGATGATATTATTTTGATGATTGATCATATTATGTTGGGTAATATGAATTTTAGTATATGAATTTGATATAAATATATCAATTTGGTATGGATTACTTCATAATAAAATATATATTAGTATATTTTCAAACATTAAAATCATAAAATATTAAAAATTACGATTCAAGGTATTGTATATTTCATGATAAAAATAACTCAATACATTTTATGTAATTTTAGACAAATAATAAAAATAATTAATGAGAGGATTCTATGTTGTCTTATGGGATAAATATGGAAAATATTTAAATATATTCTATTGTTATGTAAGAAAATAAAACTACTGAAACATGTCTGTTTTTCATGAATTCAGGGATTCATGAAAGAAAAAATTCTATTGAGGAAATAAATGTGTAAAACAATTATATTATTTGAATGGGACATTAAATTCTTGTATTTAGCCAAATTAAAAATAATGATTGGTTAATATTATTACTGGATATTATGATATTTATAATCTTTGACAATAGAGTAATTTTTTAAAATCATGTACACATAACAAACAAAGAAGGAGAATAAGTATGGCTATACTATATGATTTTAAATATTGCACATTTTAAAAATTATGATACATCAATTAGGAATTAGATATATCATCTCATTTTGTGATTTCAAGGAAATAACATGGTGTCTTATTGCTATTATGATGAAATTAATAATAAAAATAATAATAAGATGAAGAACTTGAGAAGACTTGTTAGCCTACACAACTGGTGATTATATTTAAGCTAATGGAACTGATAAATTTAACCTTCATTACTTTATAAATATGATGAATTATGAGAAAACAATGAATATTGTTAAATATTGATGTAGAAACCAAAATTTTTATAGTTAATGAAGTTGATCTCCTACACTATCCATAAGGTATATAAATCACCCATGAAATTCAAATTCATGAGGACTAGATTTATTTTTTCATTCTATAAATAGTTACATGCCAATTAAGATCTTCTTGTATTAAACTTATAAATTTCAAGATAAAATAGTCGATTTCAATAAACATTATTTTGGTATATATTATAAAAATAATGAAACTATGAACATGGGATAATAACCATGATGCCTTGGGGATGAAGATATCCTTAAGAAGATGAACCTTGAAAAAAAACATTGCTGTTATTTTGTGTTTCTTTCATATTTTGTAACTAAAAAAATGACCAATAGAAAGATAGAGATAGATAAAGAGATATAAGAACAATGAATAAGTGAATACATGAAAGAGATTCAATATGAATATTATATTAAGGTTATAAAAATAGTGATTCAACCCCACTGCTTTTATGTTAAAGATATCCCAATGTAATCTTAGAAAAAAAATTATTGAGTAATTATGATGGAATAATTACCTCGATCAGTGAAGGATCAAATATTACTCCCTATTTAGACAATGAATAATTAAAAAATTTAACTCACAAGTTCACAACATACACATTGAAAATATCTCAATGTATATAACGGTTTCGTATGGGTTATATAATAGCCCCATAATAGTCAACATGATCCAACTATGACATCGATAACATGAGGATGTAATTGATAAAAATAGTAATTATATGAATCTAGGACTTAGAAAATATGGTGTTTATGATTACTAGGAATATATTTATAGATTTCATGGAACCAAATGGAAAAATAGTAAACACGATGTTCCTACAATGACACATGAACATAGTTTTCAGGATATAATACACATTTACCCTCATCTAATGATACACATACTATAATTTGATATATCCTTATGATTTATCTCCACTAAATACATGAGGCATATCATTTTTTCCTATATATTAATAAAATTTATTAACCATCACCTATTTTAATAATCAAAAGTCTATTTACAACATTATTCCAATAACCACCATCTTGGTGAACAACATTGGAGAACTCCATGACGACACTATAAGAGAATTGAAACCCCATAAATAAAGTCATTGATATGAATCATAATATTCATTATTTAAAAACTTATTAATCTAATAGGTATTGATTAAGAAATTATAGGAACTATAGATCCTCTAGATTTTATGAAATTGTTTTGTTCAAATAAATTACAATAATTGAAAGCTTGAATTACATACAACAACAAGTTATTAGGAAACCACGATACACTATTAATATTATTCTTTATTCATGACCATTACAACTATGAAAACACAATTAATGTTAGAGTAAATCATTTTTATATTTAATAATATGAATTAAATAGTAATATTAGTCATAAAAATATTAAGTAGTAATTAATCCAAAAAATATTTGATTAATACTTCACATTCCATATAAGGATATATTTCAAAGATTAATTTATAAAATTTTATATTTAAATTTGAAAAAATTGTTATTGTTTTTTAAAATATTCATATATTTATTGAACATGGGAGAAATTATCGTATTTTTTCAAAAATAATTATTTTTCAATGAATTGTGAAAAATAATGATTTTATATTTTTTTCATTTTAATAATTTATGTAATTTAAGAGTCATGATATTTTATCAATGTATTTTTAATTAAAATATATATTAGTTAGTTAGAATTAATCCATTTAATTACTTCACTATAAACATTATATTTTATAAAATATAAGTTATTTGTTATGTTTAAAGGTAGGTTTTTCTGAAAACTCTTTTAAAATTTATAATTTATCTCCTTATGATTTAACTAAAATAATTTCTAATATAAATATTCATAAATAAATTAATATAATATTTATAAGAAAATATTAACTTAATTTCATAAAATGATTATTATTATTCAAATAATTAACATAGAAGTATGTTTTACTATGAAAATACTCTTCTTAAAAAGATGATCTCTCGTTGCGTCGGCGGTGTTAATATTAAATTAAATATTTCTAGTTAAATGATTTGAATTTTAAAAAATGGATTCAATATTTTTAATCATTTAAATTTATATTTAGTAATTGGTTGAAACTAATATTTTACCAATGTAAATTGTGAAAATAATAAACTTTATTACAATGATTAATGTAAAATGAGTTTACTTTATGGTTAAACATTAATTCGAATTGTCCAAATGACTTTGAAACTTATGAAACACCAAATATGTGGACATATATAGACTATATACCTTCTAGGATCAGTAATTTGGGCATGTTAACATGAAAAAAAACATGAGTGGAATTCACTCTTTTAACAACTTATAAATTTTTCACTCACCCAACATATAAAATGCCACAACCATTCATCTTCTATTCACACATTCAAACAAAATTGGTTTGGACCATAAAAAACCTAATTTATTTTAAACATCTTTAAAAATTATTATAATACATAGTTTTTTCATAAATCCATCATTGAAGTCCATTCTTGCAGTCAAAAAAGAGTTACCCGAGAAAGAGGTAAGATTCATCAATATGATTTTTTGTTTTATTTGTTTCACTAACACATTAAATTTTTATTATAAAATGAATATATAATATCCTTCGTATATTAAACATAAAAAATTCTCTTATGTTAATGGTGTGACTTAAACCTATGCAAACATCAATCAAATGGGTTTGGAAAAAATCATTCGTGTGTATAAAGGACTATAACCTCGCGAAACGGTGTTGTTATTTATTCATTACTATATATGATGGTTTGTTATAATGATTTATTTAAATAATATATATGATATTTATAACAATATTATACCTTTCGGGGAATTTTATCATATAACATCTTTTTTATATTCTATTTATTAAAGGATATGATTACATCACATGGGTGTACGGTGGACTACCACATAGAAAGGCGATGTGAAGTTCTTTTCACTAACAGAATACATAGAAGGTAATAATGATAATGATAATAAATATATATGATATAAATGAAACAATTATGATTTTAATGAAATGATTATATTTTTTAAATATAATATATTATTTTATTTATTATATTTTCACACTCATGGAAAGTGATTACGTCATTCATGGATGTGTAGACTATCACCTCTTTGAAACGAAATAATTATTTTTTTCAATAATGAATCTCAAGAATGATATATATAATTTAATATAAATTAATTTATGATTTAATTATAATTTTGAAAATATATAATATTTCTTACCATCTTTCAATAATTATCATTGAAAAATGGAAATGTAATAAATGTGTACATATGACATAACGTCTGCATGATCGTAACATAGGTTCATTTTTCATAAGAATCATTCATTATTTATTTTTAAAGTATAATTGATTTATAAATATGATAATTATTTAAAGATACTTATTTTTTATATTATTAAATAATGGCCTCATTGACTATATTCGACCTAAAATGTAATTTCTGACACATAAACCACATATTTTCAAAACATACTATATAAACATAATTGAGTATGTTAAACTATATAATAAAAAAATTAGTCAAATAAAATTAATTATACAAATTAAAATGTTTATCTAGAGGGTAAATAATTATCAAAAATTTATTTTCTTGGAAGAAAAATACACACATGACAAGTCAGACTCAAGGTGAGGCACTTTGTCCCAATTAATATTCAATGAGTATTTTTTTTGGTTGTATACACCTATCATCCTTTTTAAGTTGTATATAATTACAATTTGAACTTTTATACATTGAGTTTTATTATTCACATGATATTTAAAGTATTTTCAATGATATTTTTTAAAGTTCATTGTGATTACTTTTTTATCCAAATGATAAGGGACTCTTTTTTGAAAAAACATATCATTAATGTTTCCTTTAAGCTATTATTTTTCAGGTCCATGACATGAAATAATTATTTGAACATTTTTATATGCTCTTAATGGATTTATAAATTATTTTTTTGGATTTTACTTTATTTAAATCATTTTTAAAATGTATATTTTTATATATTTTTTATGGATAGTTTTAGAAAATGATAAAAGGAATTTTTTATTCATAATGTAAACCAAAATTCCTTTTAAACCACCGTGACCATTTATTATTTCATGAATCCTTTTGATGATTTCATGTCATATTCAATGAAAATCATTTATCTTTTTAGGATGTTCTGGTACTGAATATGGTTCTTTAAAATAAAAGTATATTTTTGTATTGAAAATGGCGTTTTTCAATATGGTACATCGACATCCAAAAGTTATTTTATTAATATTTTAAATGAGTTGTATAAATGTATTATAATTAAATTTTGACTACATTATTTTTTATTCATGAAAGGTTACTTCAGAATTATATGATATGGTTTCCTAGATAGCATGAGGTGAGTCTGTTATAGTTTATACGATGGGGTGGCCCATATAGCTCTAGGTGAGGCTATTACATCATATACAATGGGGTATAACAGATATTGTCATGTGATCCTATTATATATTAAAATATGGGTGATCTTAGAAGGCACTCCAATGCATTAGGTAATGATATTGTGGAAATTCAAATATATGATTATTCTAGTTAAAATGGTTTTTAAAGGGTTTTATGAATATTATTATCTAAGTTACAAACGTGGATTTTAAGTATCTTCTATTTGTTTTAATGATTTTCTATGTGAAAAATGTTAGATTATTTGTTTTAATTTTTTTAATACTCCCAACGAACATTTTATCTAATGATAAACACTATTTGAGATTTCAATTTTCACAAGCCCAATGGTTTCCTTTCAGTTATATTCCAGAATGAGATTTTCGTACTCATCCAATGTTTTGAAATTTTTTCCACAAGATGGGTAAGGTACTGGATAATGTGATGTTGAAATTCAGGACCCGTTTTCCTGAAATCAATAATTTTTTTTAAAAATTTTATATTGTGGAAAAAAATCGTAATCGATTGGGAGTTTCCATTATTTATTATATGGCTTTGTAATGTACTATTTGTGGTCATATTCCCTAAAAAACCAAAACTAAAATGGTCATCTATGTGAAAGAAATTAATTTTGTTATTAAAATAAGGGATTCAATAATTTCTATGATAAGGACCTTATAATTGATAACAAATTATTTGTATGTATCATTTGAGGTTATGATAATGTTAATAACTTTCCCTTGAACATTTTACCTTAGTATTATGTTAATAAGACATGGCATTTAAATATTAACACATTTCTTTGACTAAACTATATTTGTTTATAATATTTTGACATAAAGGAAATATGGATGATATATTCAGAAGGAACCAATATAAGAACATCCATACAAATAAGAATCCTATGATAGTTGGAATCATAGCAAAATAGATTGTTTCAGTGAAGGATCGGTTGACTTAGGGTATAAAATTTTGTGGTATCCATGCTAGAGAGGAACTCGATATAATGTGAAGCAACATGTCTTTTGTGTGTAATTTAATTAGTAAATACCCCGATCATTCAGTGGATCAACTGACCCATGATATATGAATAATGGAACAATTATAAGAAAATGATATTTTATGTTACGGGATGTTCATTACCCCAAAATGTAACTATTGATGTTTAATTTTTTAATGGTGATGATGAACAATAGTGGTCATTGGTTAATAATACCCGAGAGAATGGTGATCTAGAATCCATGGAATGGGAAATATTCAAGGATAATTTACATGAGAAATATTTTCATAAGGTATTTGGAGTCCAAGTCGAAAACAACATCATGGAATCGAGGTATAAATATGAATATTTTATAGCATTATATGAGGAAATTGTCAGAAGTTTGGCTTGGTATGTGCTAGATATTATTTGGGAAAATTATTGTAAAATTAATATATTTTAATCAGTATTTAAACAATTTTTATGATTTTCGTTGGCCACATGATAATTTAAAAGTTACATGAATGAGTTTTATTATGATGGAAAATATGATATGGAGTTTACTTACACATGTATTCCCCAAGAAGAAAACTAAAAGAAAAATTCAAGTTGGCAGGTAACAGAGAAACAAAATACTAATAACTCCACTGTTAATCCCACCAAAATGCTCAATGTGGGTAAAATTAAAATTCATGTAAGTATTTATTTTAGTTTGGAAGTCTTTTGTGTGTGGTCAGTTTGGTCATAGAGATCATGACTGTAATGAAAATTTCCCTTAAAAAACAATTAATTTGATAACTGATTGCTACCCAACAGTGAATTTTTTTAGTTACAATGAGTTTGATCATTATTTTAATTATTTTACAAAGATAGTTTCACAACGAAGAAATCATCGTGATCATAAAATAAATGATTTAACTAAGTTATTTTCTATTACTGAAGTTGAAATTATGGAATTCAATGAAGTGGTGAAAAGTATGTTATATGGCATTCAAATTTTAAAAATAACCTATTGGACTCTATTTCTTCACATTCCCTCATTTCAGATAATTATGAATTTTAATAGGGAATATATCATAATGAAATTAATATATAACATTTAGTGAATAATATGAGTTGAATTATTAATGTAACAATGATTTATAGAAATATTCATGTTTCTATCTATTGGATTTTCTTTCCAAAAAAGCTAGTTGAACTTGCTAGAGTGGATATTAAAAACAATCTTTATAGGAATTGGATTTTATTTTATCATAATACGATAGATTATTGTCAAAATAATTTATTTATTATACTATTCCCTCAATAATTTACCAAGAAGAAGTGAAATTTATTAGAGAAATCTGATAAATTTTCCATGTTTATATTTCTGAAAATAAGTATAATATTCAAATTATTGTTATTTCAATATTAAATGAATACCAATATGTTTTTTGGATGATTTTCTATAAATTATTTTGAATTCGTAGGTTGAGTTTATTGTTGACATGGCACCAGATGTGAATCCTAATTCTAAAACACCATTTCGAAAGGCTCAAGTGGAGCATTAGGAATTGAAAAATTAATTAGAATATTTATTATATAAAGGTATCAGCGAACCTCGAAATTCACCCTAGGGTGAGATAATTTTTTTATTTTAATGGAATTTGATTGAATGAGAATTTACAATGATTCTAGAGTGTTGATTAAAATAATTTGTAATAATAAGTATCCTTATCCACATAATAATTATTTTTTTATTAGCTCCATGGAGAATAGTATTATTGATCGATGACATGGTGTTAGGGTACCAAAATTTTAATACTAAGGGAGAATAAATTTTGAAGATTATATTTTGGACTACATATGAACACTATGATTTTTTTATTCTTCTATTTGGTTTATCTAATGCACTATCTATATTTATAGATCTTATAAAAAGTGTTTTTCATTAGTTATAGGATATGTTTTTTTTCTTATGGATGAAATTTTGGTAAATTCTAAAAGTCTATAGTAACATTAAATACCCCTAAGGGTTTTTTGAAGGCATTATAACAAATGAAACTATATGTAAAATTAATAAAGTGTGAGTTTTTTTAGAAATGTTTTTTTTCATTTTTTATATTATTTCCAAAGATGAAATAAATGTGTATCCTAATTAAAACAATGTTTTTTATGAATGGACAAGACCAATAAATTTCACATAGATTCATTGTTTTCAGGTAAAAACGGATTACCACAATTGGTTTCTTGACAACTTTTATTGGTTGTATAGGACACTTAATAAGTTAACTAAAAATGGAGTTAAATTAATTTAGAAAAATAATGTGATGCATATTTTTAGAAAAATGAGAGAAGAAATATGAATGACCTAGTTTTGTTACATTCTATCAAGAAATGATGAATTTCTCGTCTAATGAGATGTTTCATTAAAAGGAATTGGATGTTACATAATGTATAATGATAAACTAATTTCTTATTCTTTAAGTTAGTTGAAACCACGTAAGGATATTTACCCTAAATAATATTTGGAATTAGATTTCATTGTTTTTTGATAAATAATATAATGAATTGTTTTTCTACAATAAAAAATAGAATATATAATGATTAAAACTGTTTTAAGTATATATTCACTCATAAATAAAATAGCATGAGACATAGATGATGGTTGGAACTAGTCGTGGAATATGATTTTATGATTCATTAGCATCAAGTAAAATAAAAAAGTAGTCAATTCCTTGATTAAATGTTATGATACAATATCAATGTCTTGTTTGGAAAAATACCCTTTGGTTAATGATTTGACAAATGATTGCCTATAATTTGTCGATAAAGGGACTAAAAATTTGAATTTTTATTATCAAAATTAATTTTGAGGGTAAAGTGAGAAGCCACCTGATTCAACATTACAATCATATAAAACCTTTAAGAAGGATAAACTAGATTAAGACTATTGGATCATCCCCTCCCCAAGGATTTCACCTTGGTGACAAGCCACCACCATCTGAAGACTACTCAGCTAGTTATCGCATGCAGAGTTAAACGAGCCTGGAACTGATGGCAGAGCCATACCCACTCATACTTAAAAATCCAAATGGCATGTGCAGGTGAAATCTTCATGCTCTAAACCTTGTATTGTTTAGAAACAATTATAAATTTGGTGCAAAAACATCAAAAAATCACAACAAATTCAAAGAGAAACATCCACAACCAGAGTCTCCAAACCAACAGTCAACCAACACAAAAATTCTCCACAAACTCTCAAATGTTTCCACATATAACTTGAAATCCCCATAGATCTCCCCGAACTAGCCACATAAACTCACAAAGCAAAGGACCAATAAGACCCCCACACTGATATGCCTCAGAGAGAATAAAGGAATATTGGAACTAGAGCAGAGAACCAAATAGAGGCATGACGAACATGATGAAATGGGATGAATGACATCAATTTTAAGAACACATTCAATCACCACACTGAGAAGAACACCTATACCTAGAGACACGAACTCCATCAGTTGATCAGGAGAAAAATTATATATAAGTAAAGAACCTAAAATGAGAAAAAAAGAATGAAAACAACCTGAATAATACACATATCTGGAACATCGAAAGTTGTGAAGACCACAAACATCGAAACTGAAAGAGACGCTACCATAAAATAATGGTGAGGCTGACTATCTGAGCATCTGACCACACTAAAGACCATCTCTAAAATAGATCCAAATCGAATAGCAAACCCCATTTCTGAAATAGACCCAAAATGAAGACCGACATCATCCACCATGAAACACATCAACAGTAGGTGAAACAATAATCCAGATCAATAATATCATGATGGGACCACAACTAACTCTATGGACTGCAATGAAGATGATATGTGAATTTCAGTTTAAGAATAATCCTTCACTAGAAGAATCCCTTTGAATCCAATGAAACAACGCCGAAGAAAACCCACACCCCCAACTGAAAACAATCCTACTAGAGCCAAATGATGCTGATCTATGCCCATAAGATGAAGGGACACTATTTTCTTTCCTTCATGTTTCAGTATAGTTGTAATTTTCAAAAAAAATTAAGAGAGGCCATAAATATGATCAATATTTTTTTTGGAAATTCTAGAATCTATTAAGAAGTGTAAGTTTCCTGATATTAATGTCGATGATGAAGGTGTTTTACGATTTAGAAAAATATTATTTTTTCCTTTTGATTACCTTTTGAGGAAAGTGTTATTGACTAAAGCTCGTAGTTTTATATTTTCCATTTATTCGTGGAACATAATGATGTATAGAGATCTCAAAGTAAATTACTTGTGGGATGGAATGAAAATATACATATATGGATTCACTATGAAGTGTTTAACTATTAAAATGTTAAAGAAGAATTGAAATTAATTAAGGGGATGATTCAACCTTTTCATGTAATAGAGTGGAAATGGGAGAATATATCAATGGATTTCATGGTATGAATGAAAAACAAATTCTCAAGTTAATAATACGATCTGGGTTATTATTGATTCATTAAATAAATATGAACATTTCCTTCCCATTCAAGAGAAAATGTCTTGTGATCATCTTTATGAAATATATCTAAAATAAATATTTAGGATACAAGGAGTGTGGCTCACCATTATATCAGACATTGATACCAAGTTCACATCATTTTTTTAAATGATATTAAGATTTCATTGTATGCTAAATTAAATTTTAGTATTGCATTTCATTCTCAATCTAATGGATATTCTTGGAGGAAGATCTATATAACGAAAAGTATTCTTTATTCATGTTCAATGGATTACCTGAGAGGCTTGAATCCATATAATGTGTTGGTGTTGTTTTCATAGAATAATAGATTTCATCTGAGTATAAACAAGAAACCATTTAATGAATTATCTGAAAATGGTGTCACATATCATATTTTTAGAATGATGTATGAGAAATGATTTTAATGGGAAAATATTTCAAAATAAAAATGAAATATAATATACATATTCTTTAGGGAAACATGACGAAATATAAATAAAGGAGGAAAATATATGTGGACAACCAAAGGTAAGATCATTCATTTGTGGTCGGTGATCATGTCATTCTCAATGTTTCCCTATAGAAATGCGTGATGTGTTTTGGTCATAATGGGATTATGTGTATATGGTTCATTAGGAAATATGATATGTTGGATAATGTTGGATTATTTTCCTCATGAGTGGAATTAGCTCTAAGTTTATCGCAGGTACACAATATATTTCATATCTCTATATTACAGAATTATGTTCCATATTAACCTAATGTTTAATGCCACGAAGTAATTCAGTTGGAAAAGAATGATGATTATGAGGACCAACTAGTTTATTTTATTTTCCATAGATAAGAACATATCCAAAATAAGGTGATTCACCATGTTATGGTACATTGTAATAACTATATGGTTGAAGAGGCATCATGTGAATCTGAAAATATTATGAGTTTAAATTTCCCTAATTGTATAAATAAAGAATAAAATTTAGAGGAAGAAATTTAATTAGGGGTTTAAAGATGTAAAAACACATGAAATTTCCAATTAAATCATATTTCATATTTAATAATATGAATTTGATATTTATATATGTTATAAAACTATTATGTAATTTTTTATCAAAAAAAATTGATTAATAAAATACTATACTTAAAAGATTTTATCTTAAAAATAATATATAATGTTTAGATTTTGAATTTGATAAAATATATATAATTATTAAAATATTCATATAAATAAATTGGCTGGAATTTTGGGATTTTTTAGAAAATAGTTATATTTAATTAACATTGAAAATACTACTTTTTATAAGAACCCTTCTCATTTTAGAAAATTATGTAATTTAAATGAACAAATATGTTTTGAAGATGATTTAATAGAACTTAAGTCATATTTAGTTATATGAAATCCAATTAATAACTTTCTAATCAACATTATATTTTTTTAATACAAGTTTCAATTTGGGTTTAAAGTCATGTTTTTCTAAAAAAATATTTTAAATTGCATAGTGCACCTCCATTTAAATAAAATAAAATAATACCTATTTTTGAATGATTTAAATGAAATTAAAAGATTATATTTTAATAAATATTAATTATGTATCATACAATGATTATTTTTATTCATTGAATCAGTATAAAATATTCTTTTTTCAAAAAAATACCCTTTTTAAAAACCTATTGTCTTTCCAAATCAATGTGATGAATATTAAATAAAAATTTTAAACTATTTTAAATTAAATTATTAATAATGGGTTAAATATTTGGAATCAAGATAATTTCTAATTTTTAATAGGGTTATTTTATTTTTTTATTAATCTGATTAGTGAAAATGATTAAAATTAATTACAAAGATTAAGGTAACGATAAGTTTACTTAGTGGTTAAAAATTAATTTTATGGGTGGAAATTACCTAGAAACAATTAAAACACTCACATTTTAAAAATATTTTTCCATTTTACCTTTTACGATATATAATGGACAATTATTATTTCATGTTCACTTGATAATATCTGTGGTGAAATTCACTATATTAAACACTGACAAGTTTTCCACTCACCCCACATATAAAAGGGCACCCACTCTCCCCCAATACTAACACCATAAAACCCCATTGGGTAACTCAAATTTAACCATATAAATTCTCCACTTACCTCATCTAATAATAGAATCATTAAATTGGGTAGAAATACATCTGAGGAAGTCCTTTGGGTCAAACCAAATGTTGTTACCTGAGGAAGATATATCATTCATCATCACGAGTTTTTGTTTTATTTCATCATACACATCTTAAAATCATATTATACCATGAATATATAATATCCTTAGTATAAATATACATTTATATATATATGCAAGTTTATTTAATATTTATGACATACACACACATAATTATATCAAAAAGGTTATGAAATCATTATTATTGTTTATGGGGAACTGCCACCTCACGAAACATTGTAGTTTGTTTTTCTATTATAATGTCTCATGGTCAGGTATAATGATAGATATAAAGTTAATATATGATATATATAAAAATTATTATAACATTATTTTAATTATAATATATATATCATTTGTAAATTCCATTCGGTAATGGATATTATAACCTTGCTCTTGTGTACGGTGAACTATCTCCATGCCAAGCGATCTGTTGCATTTTTCACTAACATGTTATGTCGAAGGTAATAAAAGAAAAGGTAATGAATTTTTATGATATACATGAAATAATTATTATATTTATGACATAATTATATTTCCATAAATATAACATAACATTTTTTCTTACTTTTTCACACACTGAGAAATTGATAACCTCATTTTTTGAAGTGTGGACTACCGCCTCCTTAAATCGTTGTGATTCTTTTTCCAACACCACATTACGAGATTGAAATATATAAGTAAGTATAATTAAATATTATTGTATTTATAATATAACTTTCATTCAATAATGATAAACTATTACATACCTTCTTTTTGTTATGGTCACTAAAAAATGGAAATGTTACTCATGCATACGTTTGGCCTACCATCTCCATGATCATAATAATGAAAAATTCTTTGTAACCATAATTAATGAATGATTTGGTATGTATAATTGATTTATATATATAATAATAATGTTATTTTTCATTATTATATATATTTTAAATAATTAACTCATTAACCTTTTTCATCCTAGAATATTCATTTTTGAAACATAAACTGAATATGGTCAAAAAATATGGCTTTATATTAGTTGTTAAAGTAAATAAATATTACATGTAATAATAGAATGAAAATTATAAATAAAATTTAAAATGGTTCTATATTATTTAAATAACTACTATTAATTTATTATTTATGAATATAAAGACACAACTGACAAGTTAGAATCAATGTAAGGGACTTCATCTCAATTTCATTTCATTGTTTTTTTTGATTTTATGAACCTATATATTTTATAAGGTGTATATACATCAATTTTCACATAAAATGTAATTATTTAATCTATTTTCGTTCATTTAATGTTTTTAATGGTATTATTTAATATTATATATGATTCAAGTGTTTCTCAAGTGATAAATGACTTTTTTATGAAAAAAAATCTCTTTAATATTTTCCTCCAAACTCTTCATTTTCCTTGTACATGTTTTTAAAATGGTTTTATGAAGATTATTATGTCGATATAAAGTATTTATAAATTTATTTTTTTCTCTTATAATTTAATTTAATGGTTCTCAAAATTAATCTTCTTAAGTGTTCCATACATATCATTTGGGAAAATTGAAAAAGGAATGTTATATTCCAAACGCACACACCAACAATGAATTTTCTACCATAGTGAATATTATTTGATTTCAAGATTATTTTTCAATATTTAATGTTTTATTCAAAGAAAACCAATTTTAAATTTTTGGCACTTTTTTTACAATGATTTTTTCAAAAGAAATTTTAATATGGTAATGAAAAAGTGTTTTTAAAATAATATGATATTTTGATATCCAAAAGTGATTTTATTACAATTATAAGTACTTTACAGATGTTTTATGATGAAAATTTAAATAAAAAATGAATCATTTATTATATGGTACTTGATTATTAAATAATAGGGCGGAATAAATAACATCAGGTGAGATCATAACAACTTATTTGATGGGGTAGTTGAGATAGAACCAGATGAGCCTATAAAAACCTATATGATTGGGAAAACCATATAGAATTGGGTGAACCCATTATTGAACAATGGATAATTTCTCCCAGATAACACTAAAATTTATTACGTAGTTGTAATTGTAGAAATTTTCACAATTGTAATTTCAAATAAATGTGCTTAGAAAGGATTTTTAAGATTATAATTCTCTAAGACAATAAAATGTTGTTTTAATTGCTTGATATGGGTTCTAATTATTTTTTCTTGAAATATGTGTCTATGTATTTCATGTAAAAATGTACTATTTAATATTTTTAAAGAACATTGTGGACAGAGGTGAATGATATATTATTTTATATGATTCAACTATATTAATTGTTTCTTTTACATTTACAACCCTTAATTGTTTTTTTCCTAAATTTTTTTATGTATTTCTACTGGATGGTTAAAGGATAGTATCAAATCAATATAATAATAATGATGAGTTTTCATGAAGTGAATAATGATATGTTTTAAATGTTTTATATGGTGTAAATAATTGATGCTGATCATAAATGTCCACATTTTATTATATACTATTATAATCTATGAGTGATGGCATAATTCTATAAAACTATAAGCTTTAAAAGATCTAAAAGTAAATGATTCTAAATTTTTGAGTAAAACTCAAGATTTTGTAATGATTGTGGTTGGAGACTTATAATATCATAACCCATTAATTTGAATGTACAAATAAGAATAAAAACTATTTTTAAATTATGTATAATTTTTTTAATTAATAAATTATATTAATTAGTAAGAACATAATTTGTAGTAAAGCCTTTAAATGATTTAAAATGATTTTCCGTAACAGGTAATTATTATTGATTTTTTTGGACTAAATATGAAAATTATTGTTTGATTATTTTATAAAATTTATTATTCAAAAATGGAATCATTTTTGGAAAACAAATATCGAAATTGTTTTAGGGTGAATTTATTATAGTTTCGGAAAAGGTTAAAATTTTCGATTAAAACTAAAAAAAGTATATTTATTTAAAAAATGCCATTTAGTTTAAAAAAATTTACAATGTTATGTCTTTTTTAAAAAAAAAATTAATATATCATTATTTGAATTATATTATTATTAATAAAATTTAGATTATTGGAATCAAATTTATGTTGAATATTGAAATTATTACATTTTATACTTTTGAAAATTTCCTCTTTGAAATACAACCTTTTCATCACATTAACTGGTTTAATTTTCAATTAATTTTTTTCATTATTTTAGTTGATATTGAGAAAATAGAAATGATATTTTCTATCAGAATGATTAATATTACATAATAAGTGCAAATAATGTTTTCAATATGAAGAAGAAAAAGAGTAAAAAATAATTACCATGGGTTATGTTAAAATGTGCTTACCAAATGTAAAACTAAAATGATAATGGAAAAAATAAACTAAAATCGTGTCTATTAACAATTGTATTGAAATATTTAGACCTTATCTTGAGCATTTTGGTATGATTTCAGTGTCGATACAACTATTTCATTAAAAAATATTCTATGTGCACCCTTCCCCAACTTATAAATGAGAACCCCAGATCATCATCGCTTCACACATTGGAGACCTTTTTTTCAGCAGAAGTCAAACCCAAATAAATTCCCTAATTAATTACCCAAAAAATAATGTATTTTTTTATTATTTAAACCTACTAAAATGTATTTTTCACCCATCTACTGAGGTTTTCCAATGAAGTGGTATCGATCATTACTGAGTGGTTTTATTTTATTTATTCTTTCACCACCATTAAATATTCATATAATAAACTTATTTCATGAGATAAAAATATCCAATGATCTAATATATTTTAATGTAATAACTTAAATCCATGTCCACTTCCATCATATGGTGATGAAATAGTGGATCTTGTGTATGGTTAAATGACGCCACGAGAACCGATGTAACTTATTTTCTATCACTGCCTCTCATGAAAGAAAATAGTGATATCATTAATGTGTATATATAATATTTAGAATCATTTTAGAATCATTTAATTATAATATATATTCTTCCTTCTTACCTTACATTCATTTGTAAGATGATAACGTCTATCATGTATGCATGTGGACAATAGCCTCCACAAAACGATGTGAAACAGTTTACATGTTATCTTGACATGAATGGTAAAAAAGTACTAATTAAATGAATATATATGATATTAGTGATATAAAAATTATTATATAATGTTCAATTACTATTTACCTTTCTATCATTCAATCCATTATTAAAATAGAAACATTATTCAGGATGAATACGACCTACCTTTTCCATGAATAGTGTAATTCATTTTTATCTCTTTTATTAATGGATTACCCAAATATAATCTATAATTAATATTTAAAATATCTATATCATGGTTCTAATTCAGGATATTATGGAACCAGAATCAAATAAAAAGGACTTCAAATATCTAATCAAAACATGAATGAAAAAAGGTTTTTTTTATTTGAAACGTGCTTTCAAAAAAAATCATAAAAAACACATAAAAAATCAATAAGTAAATAATATATGGTATGATATATATTTATATATGTGTATGTTTATATAATATAATTATAATAATATGATATTTAATATTGATAGGTTTTCAACTTGTACGAGGAAAGTCAATACTTGAGGTAAAGGGATTTTCGTCTCACCTTTATTTATACGGGATGGATGCCATATTCACCACTTGTTTTTTTGTGTTGTAAATTCCAAAACTTAATGGATTTTATAATTATTATTTTAAAAATTGTAGGGATTTAATTATCTATATGGGTTTACTTCATTCATCGATCTTTCTATACAAACATTACTAAAGAGTTAAATGTTTTATATTACAATCTCATATTTTTTTGGGATTGTTTATGATTATGAATCTAAAGAAGAAATATTGTGATATAAATAATTAATGTAATGAAATTTATTCTCATATACTTATTACAGGAAAATAATTTTTTTACCTTTATTTTCCTTCTATTTATATAATTATATGTACAAAATAATGTTTTTAAAGAAAACCAAATTTTATTTCTCTTTGATTGAAAACACTTTTCTGTACATATCCATTTTATTCATGAAAATGTTTTGGTGAAGGATTTTACTATTTTCAATATATTGTTAATGTTAATTTTTACCCATGTTTTAATTTTTTCAAAAAAGGTTTAAAATTAATCTTCTATTCATTTTTTTGACACTGCCAATTTAACTTTTTATTGAAAATGTGAATGAAATCATGGGTTTAACACATACACATTGAATAGTATTTTCTTGTATAATTAAAAAATAAATATCTATGATTAAATAGTTATGAATTCTATAATGGGGTCGATGGAGATTAGATCTGACCATAAATCATATAGACTTTGTAAGAAAATTAATATTGAATTAAAATAAAACTCTAAAAACCATGTGGAAAAGAATATATGAATTTATTAATGATCAACATATGGAGTGAAACATAGAAAAAAAAATTTAGGGTAATTGGTAAAGTTATTAGGATTCTAAAAAAAGTACATCGATCAATCAATTGCTGATGTGATGTCAAAAATTTATATAATGATATGAATAAAGAAAAGTCTCTATAGAATACACCACCCATACTGTTGTGTTTCAAATTCATGGATTATATAAATAATGATAACCAATTCATAAAAACAATGGTTAATGGTAATTATTGATGTCAACATATTATTTGGATGAGATATATATGGAAATATCTTGTGATCACTATTTCTGGTGAGGGGTGGGATTACATCACAGTTAAAGGTAAACTTTCCATTCAATCTAGAATTACTAATGTCTTATTAGACTTTAGATCTACCAACTCTTTTATATATAATGAATTTTATAAGGGTGTAAAAATGAAACCCCATTGATTAGATGCGGAATTATTAGTTAACACACATAATGGTATAATGATCATATCTCATGTTTATGAAGAACCTCTAATTTATCTCTACGTGAAAGTGCTCCTTGAAAACTATATTATTCCACATTTAGTTTAATTTTATATTATCATAGGATTGGATTTTCTTTATCTACATTAATATATAATTAAATACTAAAAAATTAAATTCTAGATTGATAGTCCACAACAATCTATTATTGTGTATTAGTTTGATGATAAATATGTATATCCAATGGAGATCAAGTCCATTATAAGGGTCTTGATTCCAATTCAAAATGGGTGTTCATATCATATAGTTGGGAGGAAAATTAAAATCGTCAACAAAACTATTGTGAGAGAGTTTGTTAATGTCCTTAAGGAAATTCTGCCATATATTACAACAAATCATGAAGTCGAGTTATCAAGGAATCTCATACCTCTAGATACGCCAATTTCAAAGGCTCCAAATTTTATTTCACTGATTAATTTGAACCAATTAATTGAGAATATCTAAGAGAATATTGGAAACAGATTTATTCAGAAATTTTACTCACCTAAGGGAGAAAATGATGTTTTCTAAGAAGAAATATGGATCGATGCAACTCTATATACATTAGCTACAGATGAACAATGTCTAAATAAAGAACTAGTATCCTCTACCAGCTATTGATTATTTTTTTGAACTACATGACATAATTAAATATTTTTCCATCATTGAGCATTGATCATGATATCATCAAATGGAGATTATGAGGGAGGAATACCGAAGTCATAATTTAAAAAATTCATTGACACCATGAATATATAGTAATGGAATTTTCTCTTACTAATTTCATTTCTATCATTAGGGAATTAATGAGCAGTGAATTAAGGGATTACCATTTTTTTATTGTGGTTGGGTTTATAGATGATATTGTTATCTATTCATATATAATTGAAGAGAATGATGAAAAACTGATAATTGTAATAGGTACCTTGATAAGGAGAACCTCATGGAAAAATTCAAACAATAGTGATTTTTTTATACCAAAGGATTCATTTTTAGGTTATAAAATTTATATAAATGGTATATCAGTGGAACCATATATGTAAATGGAAATTTTTCAATAGCATAGACCAAATATTAGGACTGAGATATGATGTGTTCTTGGATTTTATTGATATTATCAATGTTTTAAAGATAATTTATCATGACTATCTAATTGTAACACATAGTTAACTCAGAATGGAACCAATTCCTTATGAAAAATGCTTGTGAGGTAAATTTTGAAGAAATAAAGGGAAGGATAGTAAATTCACATATTCCTAAATTACCTTAACTAAAGAAGTTTTTTAATTCTATTTCATCGACATAAATAAGGGATTGGGATTCATTATAATATGCAATGATATGGTGATAACTTATGCTTTATGATAATTAGAGGTTATTGAACAAAATTACCCAAATCATGGTTTGGAGTTAGCTATGATAATTTCTGAATTAAAGATACGATGGAATTATAGATATATATTATGGTGTGCTATATATTATTTTTATAATAGTTTAATGTATATATTCACAAAATAATTTTTTTACTATTTTATATATAATAAAGTTGGAGATGGATAATGATTATGACTTCACAATACATGACCACCCTGGGAATGAGGTCAATGTGAATAGTTCCTTAATTAAAAATAATCATGCTATCATATATTTTATGAGGATAAAAAAGATCAATTATTTATTAACATTAATAAGATGGATAAAAAATAGATAATGTGTGGGAATATTATAAATCTAAAAAACGTTCTCGGCAATCCACCCATGTATCTGTTAAATAGGAATAGAAGGACTATGTTGTGTTATTAAAGAAGGTGAGAAATGATCCTTAATATAACATTGACTATGAAAAAACAAATTGGTACAAGAATCGTGTATGGGTTCAACCCATACCATATTTAAAATAGGTTATATTAGAGGAATTATATATTTATTCATTATTTATTTATCCTTGATGTAAAAACAATGTATAGAGATTTGAGACAATATTTCTTCTTGTAAAGAATGAAAAGGCATATATATGAGTTTGTATCTTAGTGACTAGTATGTAAGGAAGTTATGTCTATGATAACAAAAGACCAAGGTTATGTTAAAAGCATTTCCCATTCCATAATTTAAATTGGAAGACATCACGATGTATTTTTCGTCAGACTCCTAAATATTTCTTAAGTGAATATAGAAATATGGGTTGTAGTCAATCATCATACAATGTTAGCACACCGCATCACTATCAGAGAATATTTACCTCTAGAAAAAACTTCTAGGATACACATTAAGGATTTGGGATGTTTGCATGGAGTATGACATTTTATTATTTTGTAATTTGGATATATTGATTAATAAATTGTTATGGAAATTCCCTTCACCAGATCATTGTATAAAATTGATTTTTAGTATAGTATATCATATTTATAAATATGGTAATTATTAGAGAACAATTAAAACACTTGAAAATATGTTGATTTATTTTTCTATGGATTTCAATTGTCGATAATATCAACACCATACTCTACTCAAGTATTAATAAAAAATAAATTTTATTCATGGATTCATATGTATCTTAATGAATCCCTACAGGAAAATTAGTGTTTAAATATAATGGGTTGGGATGAATTTGGAGATACAAATCTATTAGGACCTATCCTAGTTGTGTAAGTTGTAAATAATTTCAAAACCATTCAATAACACATTAAGGCAGCTTAGGGTCATCATAAATGTCATGCTTACAATCATCAGCTAGATATAGAGTATGATGTTGGTGATTAATTTTACAATTAACTTATCCATAGATCAATGATGTTATATTTTGGATGAAAAGATTTTTGATACCTAGATATATTATCACTTTTAATAAAATTTATCATTTATGGACAATTATTTATCAATTAATTTTTCCATAGACCTCTCTTATGTCCAAGATGTGTCCATATATCCCCCCCCCCCCATGAGGTAGTAAATACATCATCCAACACATATACTAATGTTTAATGTAATTATTGATGTATTATAAAAATTCTTATGATGAACAACCTATGGAGAATCCATATCACAATGATATTTTTTATGAAATATGACCACTCACTATGTCGAGGTTTTATGGGAATGATACCAACATTAAGAAGCTCCTAGGGAACCTAATGATAAGAATACACATAAGTATCCTTAATTTTTTATCATAGGGTGGAATTTTGATGGTGAAATTAATTTTAAGGGGGTTAAAATGAAGCATCACAAGATTTTATGAATTGTTTTTTTCTAAATAAATTTAATATTCTCAATATAATATATCAAACTAAACACTGAGTTTTAAGGGTATCATTATATTCTTTTAATATTATTATTCAACCATGAAAATTATAAATTATCCATTATATTTTATTATATTAATAATAATTACTTTTTTTAAAATTATGAAATACGTTGTAGATATATAAAATATTTTTATAAATAAGAACATAATTTTTATTATGGTCATTTTATGATACTTTTTTCAACAAATGATTTTAATATCTTTTTGGAAGAAATTATAAAATTTATTTATTATAGTTATATATAAAAACACAAAATTGACATCATTTTTGAATAAAAATTTAAATATTAGCTTTGGGTGAATTTGAGATATTTTTCTGAAGAGATATTTGTTTTTGTGAATTTGTAAAAAATGTTAATTTTTATCAAAACAACATAATTTTTTATGAAAGAGTTGAAAATGTAACATAATTTTAAAAGAATTATTTAAAATTAAAATTAGTTAAATTATGTTATGATTAATCAAATTTTGGTAATTGAATCGTATTTATAATGAATTTCAATACTAAAAAATTCTTTACTTATAAATATTTTCTTTTTGGAAACTCTCTTTTTTGTGGAATCTTCAAGATTGATTTTCTATTATATATTCCACCTATATATGATTGGAATTTTCATAAATTTATTCCATATTTGGAATAATATTAATTAATATAGTATTATAGGTTCATATTTATTTACGATAAAATTTAACAGTAAAAACCTTAAAATCTATTTAATGTGGATGAGGATAAAATAAGATTACTGTGGGTTAAACTAATGAAATAAGGGGTAAATATCCTAAAAACATGTCCAAATACCATTATCTATCCCTTTTTTGACCTAATATCATAAACATCAAGATAATGATCCATAAGTGATCCATTTTTAATGTTTAAGACATGGGTACACCTATTTTCATTCACATATTAATAGTGTGTCCTCTCTACCACGAATAAAAGGGATCCCCCTATCCTCTCCCATTAAGACATAAAAACTATTTTCTTCAAATATTACCTACCAAAATAAATTCATCACCTCTATACCAACACCATAGAGGGATTATTTTTATTATTCAACCCTCCTATGATGGCTTCTAAAACAAACTTAATAAGGCTGAATGAATAAAATGTATTATTCTTAACAGAGAATTTTAATTTTCTTTATTATTATTAAAACATAAAATAGTCATCAAATATATTAATATAAAAAACATAATTTTACCCCATATACATATATTTTATTATGTTAATGTCATAACCTTCATAAATATCATATTTCATTAAATGGGAAATAAAAACTTAATACTGTGTATGGAAAACAACCCCCTCACGAACCAATATAATTATTTTTCCATTAAAACCTCTCATGAACATATATATTGATCAAATTAATTTCTATATATTTTATTTATTACATAAAAAATATCCTTTAACTATAATATCCCATCTATTATCTTACCTTCCAATCATTTGGAAACAAATAAGATCACTTTTATGTATGTGTGGTTTACTATATCTACAAAGAGATTTCATATCTTTTTCATTATATATTAACCTACATGGTAATAAGGGTATATTAAATGGATATAGATAATAATAACAATATAAATTTTATTCTATAGTATAAATTGTAAATTTATTTTCTTTTTTTTTCATCTCTCTATAAAATGAAAGTTTCATGCATTCCTATGTAAGGCCTTCCATCTCCATGAATGGTGTAATAATTTTATTATATCTAATAATAATAAATTGATATAAAAATATTATGAAAAAAATATTATATTATTATAATTTTTGACAATAAGTGGAACATAGCATCATGATCAAAATAAATTTAATAGATAAATAAAAACCTACATGAAAAATGAAGCTATTATAACCTGAAACGTGATTTTAAAAAGAAGTTATTAATTAAAGGGAAAAAATTTTAATAATTAAACAATATATGGTATTATATTTATAAATATGGTTATATTATATATTTATAATAATACAATTTTTATTATACCATATGTTCAAACGTGTATGGAGAACGAGGAGCCTTTATATGTGGTATTTTTCATCTAACTTTTATTTTTGGGGGACACAGTCTTTATTAACCAATTTTTTCTCTTGTGTGGTATATATTATTAACATGAATGTATTTTTTCATTATTATTATTTAAATAATGGGTATTAACATATCCATATATGTTTCATTATTTCATGGGTCTAATGATTCAAATGTTACAAAAGTTGTTATGATTTTATGCAACAATCTAATTGTTTATCGATATTTTTTATGATAATTATTCAATGGTGAAATAATATGATCTATAGAATAATATACTCATGATATTTATTATCATCTTATTATATCATGAAAATATAATTTTCCCATCATTTTACCATATTAATGAACTAAAGGGTCCAAAATAATGTCTTTATGGAAAATCAAATTTATTTTTCTCCTCGATAAGACACCCTTTTTATTCAATAAATATATTCTATATAAAATGTTCTAAACAAGTTTCTAATAATACTAATAAATTTTTATATAAATTTATACACATTTTATAACATTTTTTTAAATTTATTTTAATGAAATCTTCTTGTAATATTTTGGATGAGGCACATTTTTCATTTTACATAAAATGTGAAAGGACACTTTGTTTTAACACTTATGGAATGAATTATATTTTCCACAATCATGAACACGCAATTATTTAAATATTAAATTTGATGGTTTATATTTTTATTAAAAATAGGATGTTTAATTTAATATATTGTATTTTTTAAAAAATGTTATCACTAATCAAATAGAATATTTCTTTCCTGAAATGTTGCAAGGATCATTAGAAATATTTTTTTACATATTAGATGACATCCATTGATATTTGTTGATATATACATGTGATATAAACCAAGGATACATCACTAATTTTTTAAATTTATCGTGTATGTTTTCTATGAAAATATGTTTATGAATCTCGGTCCTTTCCTAGGGGTTTTTAATGATAAAATGATGAATATTTTATTGAAATTATTTTCCATGGGTTAGATATGATGATATGCATATAAAACCCATTTATTGTTCTGGGTTCGGATATTATGAAGTGGAAAAACGGAATTATTATGTAATGTATGAGAAATATATATCCCAGTAATTAATCAGGTAATGATTAACATATCTTAAGATAAACATGAATGGAATGATGAGTGATCTATGTTCTGTAATGAAATTTTTACGCAGTGATAGTAACGAGATTGAACCATATCTACTATGTTGGTTTGATTAGGGATCCCAATTCACTATGAAGGTATCTTGAGTGATTCATAAATACTATGATTTTTGGGGAGTAAACCCAATCCACTATGATTGTCAATGGTGTGAATTCTGACTACTAAAACAGTTTTCAGAGTGAACCTAATAAACTATTATAGTATTGTAAATTATCCTTGAGTAATAAGATAATTATTGTCTATACATATGTTTATGAAAAAATTACGTCTATTCAAAAAAAAATTTATTGGTTATTTTATTTGATTACTTTTTTATTGATGTCATTTAAACTTATACTCTTTATGAAAAGACTTAATTATAAGGTTTATGATAATCATGGTATATTTTCCAAATTTTATTCTCATTATATCATACCCATATAGTCATATTATATTTATATCTTCCTTGTTTACTCATACAAATAATTTAATCTCTCCCTTTATTATGTTTCCTTTAACCATGTTATGAAGAAATATATTATGTGTTGTAAGTCTAAGAGGGGTTTTAGTTATGAATAAGTTAGTGGGTGATGTTGTAGTTCACTTATGAATAAGTCTTATATATAACCAATATTTGAAATTAACATCACCTGAATATTATATAGCGTGGATTCCTATTTTTTATAATTAATGTTCATCTATTCATTTGTGATATCTTTGTAAGCTTAATTTAGTTATTACATGAATGATTCTATAAATATATCCCAAATAAGACATGATTTATAGAGGGTATAATTACCACATATTAGGAAAATATAGTGATAAAATCATTGAGAAATCTAGAAGAAACCAGCACATAATCCTCTAAAAACACAAGGATATCTCATATTGTAGATATGGGAAGGATTTAAAATCTTGATCACATATGATGTTTCACTCAATAATAAACTCCCCATTAAAGACTTCAACATTATATAACGCAACTCTCATTTGGATGCAGTATTTAACCCTATACATAGAACATGGATAATACATTAAAATAATGACATTTTCTTGATATATAAAAATAAAAAATAGTATTAAATCCCATAAGTTTCTAATTATTTATCATCATAACCACACAATAATTTCATACATCAATCATTCTCACTTTATGTCTATATGTATAGTTATCACTGGGTGCACTGAGAGCCTCTCCACATTGATTCCCAAAGCGTATACCAATACGGGTGTAACAAATGATATAAAATCATTATAATAAAATATTGTTAATTTAATTTTTAAATATAAAATTTATTACATTGAATGGTCTCATGAATTCATCATGATTTTCTCTTAATGGTGTGTAATAGACCATTCCTTATTCTACTACCTCAATGGAATATCCAATGACCACCTCTGCCTCCATTCTCAATCATTTATTCGATAATAAAAGTGATATATTTTTTTATTTCTCCTAATAGATTCATCATACCATAATATAGTGAAGGCCTAATAAAATATCTAATGATAATTCCTTTCAAAAAATGACTGATAAAAGTGAATTGGAATCTACAAAGCTATGTCCTGATGGCCCCCATTAATGGTTAATAACTAGATATTAAAATATTAATGAAACCTTAAACTAAGGAATGCATAAATTGATACTATTATTGGTGTAGAACAAGTACTCACACTGAAAAAATATGTGAAATACTAAAATGGATGACTCTCTTTAAGTTGAAAAATGATTTCACCGTCATCAAAGAAAATCTATCAATCAAACATCTAATTGAGGAGTTATGATGAATCCACTATCAATGAAATATAATGTACTTATGAATCATATAAATAACCTATTAGATATAAAATAAAACTATGAATATTAGTATCATAAATTAGGTATCCACATAATGAGTGGTAGGTTATAGATCCTCCTCAAAACTGTATGTGTTTCTTTCCTTATCAGGGGAAATATCTAAGGAAAAGTACATGAGGTCCCTAAATGGAATATATATTTCTCATAGTATTAGGCACCATTTTCTGATTAATAGAAACTATTAATTCATTACTAACATCCCAATCAATTAAAGGATGTCCACATGAAATTATTTTAATAACATTCCCAAAAAATCGTATCATCCTTGTCCCCTTTTAGAATCATAATATACACTGTGCCTTCTAGTCATTTCATCTGACTTATTTATAATAGTTAACATTACTTTTTCCTATAAAATATCTATTTTAATGAGATATATTACTCATGTGACTAATACATTTGGATTTTAATGAGGAAATTCATTTTATTGACCATCACATTCAATATTAGAATGTTTAATTATAGTTTCACCCATTGACTAAAACCAAAACTCACATTGTGATAAACACAAATCATAGTGGGAAACCACATTATCATTAAAAATAATCTATATGATTTCTAAATTATGAAACCCTCATTTATGAAATCTTACGATTAGCATATTTCAATAAGGATCATTACCAAATAATTAGTAATATATACTTTACTAAGAATTATCCCTAGGGTTCCAACTAAATTAATATTGTACAAAATTCCAAAGGTTAACTAAACCTAATGCCAAGTATAGTCTCTCATACTATCCATACATAGGTGTCAAATATTTTAAGGTGAATATTCATTACATAACATTATCATACCCATAGGAATCTTATAAGACATGTTTTTCCTTTTAAAAAAATATACATATAACTAATTGGTTTATAAAATATATACATCATATCCCAATAAATTTTCATAACTATAACCCTTCTTAGACATATATTATGTAGCATATTTCTTCATATCCTTGAGAATATAAACATAATATACGATGCTCTAAAATTATCTGTATTGGTAAACAAGGGAGATATCAATGGTCACATGATAAAAACATTTAATTAAGCATATAATAATGTGATCATAAAATTTGAAAACCATACCATACATATGACAGTTAATAATATTAAGTCATGAAATTGAATATAGTAGTTTAGAACACATGAATCATTATGGAATTAAATAACAAGATCCATGAGAGTATTGAATTTTCATAAGAAATAAGATTGTAGAATATAAATAATCATAAAATATAATTTCCTTATTTGTTGCTTAACACATTCAAGACTGTCATAGTTGAATGGGTTCACTTCCCAAACAATTCCAGTAGTCATGGTTCACTCCTAAGTCTATTATAGTTTGAAGAGTCCCTTAATGAACTAGTTTCACTCTCCATTCTATATATATTTATCTCATTTGATATCAGTAATTGTTGAATGCATTGGACGAAGATATAGTTCCCATTCAACCATGGTTAAAATGTCACTATAATCCATGTTTATGACATCACCATAGTCCTTTTATATAACATAAAAACTCTTATTTTCAATAATGAAACCAATATGATATGTTATATCATAACCACCATCCATGGTTATAATGTAACCTCCTCCATTGGTTATAATTTAATCATCATGCATTGTTATAACATAACCATTATCCAAAGTGTTAACATATCCACCATTAAATAATTAAATTGAAACATATTTTTTCCACAACACGATAAAACATTCTTCATCATAACTCTGGAAAATAATATGGGATTTATATCAATTTTTTGAATTCATAAAATCTTAATCCATGGAATATAAATAGGTTTCATAACAATATAATCAAAAAAAAATTATCCATGTGAATAAATATTAATAATGTTATCATTGGATCATATCCCCAGTAAAGAATAATTAACATCAAATATTTCATCAAATATGGAAAATTGTTTTCAAACTTCTCATGGAACATTTTTTGAGAAAATTATACTTTTAACATTAAAATGAAATATTCCAAAAATAATAAATTATTAATTATTAATGTAAATAATTTCTATAAAAATTGTGGTGAAAACATATAAAGGAATATTAAAATAATTGATTGTTTCTTTGTGAAGTGTAATTAAACTCATTGTACAAGTGTTAAAATAAAACATTATATTCACACTTTTAATAGTAAATTCAAGAAATATATTGTTTGGGAATAAAATAAGAATATTCCATTGAAACCGTTTTTTTAAATTACTCATAAGTAAAAATATCATAAATATTTATAGTATATTAGAATGAAACATATTTAAAACTTTTCTCATAAAAGATATATGAATGAAAAATATTATTCAACTGAAGTGAGAAATAAATTCAATTTATTTTCAAAACCTATTTTTGGCATCCTAAATTCTTTATAAAGGAAAGGAGGAGGAAAAACTGTATTTCCATAAAAAACAAAAGAGAATAAATTTTATGAGCTTCTTCCAATATAGATGATAATATTTTATGATAATAATTTTACCGTGTCACGAATCGGATCTGGTCGCCACCATTAATGGCACCAAACCCGGCCCGTGGCAAGACCCGAAGGTCATTCCCTATCCCCACGGGCTGGCACAAGTGCCCGGGTATAAAACAATATGATTTGGGAACGATTTACCCGAGTATGAAAGCATAAAACAAATAAAACAATCAATAATAAGAATCTGAAATTTCTATAATAAACCATTATTAACAAAACCAGATCTGAATACATATGTTTAAAGATTCTACAAGTGGTCCAAATACAAATAATGACAACATCAAGACATCCCCAATCACTTCACGCAACAAGGGTGTCATCACCCGCAAGCCTTCTCCACAACTCTGCCCCAACGATGGGGACTAACACCCTGAAGTGCCATCACCCTTAGCCTTCCCTTTACCTGAGTCAAGCATATGAAGTTCTACTTACACCCAAGGGGTGTAAGTAGGGTGTGAGCCTAAGCCCAATAGGATACCACTAGAAGATTCCAAAGAGGATTCAATACAATGGGAACAAAACTAGCAATTTTAACACACAAGGTGAAACAATGTTAAAAATTTCAAGAAAAGAAACTTTCAAATGAGAACAGTTTTCAATCCAAGAATTTCAGAATGATAACACATTAAATAAACATGTGAGCTACTGTAAAGTACTGCCAAAAGATCCCACAACAAGGGTAAATACTACAATTCTAATGAGCACAAAAATTGGGAACACCCCTAGGCAACTAGATAGTCTCGGGCCCTATGTACCTCGTACCTCGGTGTAATGTATTCAAGTCACAATCCTTTCCCGTGCACGAGCCACTAGTAGGGAACAAACCCATAACCTAGTGGTCCCCAAATAACATCCACATAGTTCAGTTAGTGTTGTCGTTATCCATTTTCTCAGTGAAACAGGGACACAACCCATCCGGTCCACTAGCCGTACTAGTACATATCCGCCCACCTAAGTACCCGGGATTCCCCCTTTTGTGCTCAAACAATTTCAGCAAACAACACACATACTTTTTAATGTAAAGTATCTCTACTGGTCACAAACAAATAGTACAGTAGCTACACACATTTTATATCATTTGAAATAGTCAATAAAATATTTTGATCTTCAATAAAACAACCTCTCAAAAAATCACATTGTTTTGCACCCAAAACTCTTTAAAATATCCACTTTTCACAGTATGTGAACACTTGTAAGTCATAAAAACAAAATTTTAGTTCAACACAATTTAATAAAACCAAAAATTCAGTTATGGGGCAGCCCAATGTGAACCAAGAAATTATATATTTTAAAAACCACCATTTTCACACCAACATGACACTTAATGCCCATTTGCTTCTCAAACACAATTTAAAAAAACTTTTGCAGCCACAACCAAAAAGAATAAATATTTAACACATTATTTAAATTCCTAATACAGTTCAATAAAATCAACTATGTAATTAGAGTTCATCCCAAAATGAACCAATAAAAGACTTGCATGAAAAACCCTCAATTTCAACAAAAATTGTAACATAAAATTCATTTTCATTGTAAATGAAACTAAAACATATTTTTACAGAAACATTAAAATTCAATAATCATTAATTCACCCTCAACACAGCAAGAAAATTCCCAAAGAATTGCACACACAATGGAATCACCTACCAAAAGATTCAAGAACCGCAAATCCTAGTGCGGAACTTCAACCGCACGACCACCGCGCCACAAGGAAGTGATATCAAACCTAAAACCAGAGGATTGAACCATGAAACCCAAAATGAAACCCTAGGCACGAAGCCCTAGCTTCTGGAAATTTGGGGATTCAAGAAAAAAAAGATAAATCTCAAGGAAAAGGAGAGAACTAGAAGGATAGTCACTTACTTGAGAAAACTGGACGTTTTTAGAAACCAGAGAAGTTAGGCCCTAATTCGCGACAGATGAGATCTCCAAAGAGGGGGAAATGAAGCTGGGGGTGCGGCCAGGTACAGTGGGAGAAGGTGAGAGGTGTAATCACCGAAAAATAATAAACATTGAATATTTTATGAAATAATTACAAAACAATTTTAAAACTGGAAATGGGCTTTCGGGTTGGCCCAATACCTAACTTGATCACCCAAATCCAAGATGCAAATGAATTTTTAAGGGGGCCAAAATTCATTGGTGGTTTTAATAGTTAAATTAAGGTCATTTTGGAAGTTGAATGAGTTAAAAATGTTGAAAAACGAGGGAGTTATTAAACGAACAAAATTTATTGTCAAAACTGGAAATGGGCTCTCGAGTTGACCCAAATTATGGAAACCCACCATTTCCTTCAAAAATGCATTGAAAAACCCCCAAAAAAGCAATAATGTAAATTAAATACAAAAATAACTTTAAAATATGTCATTTATGTGACAATTCTCACCACCATGAAGGACTTTCCGCCCCGGAAAGTCAACATGATTCTTGGTTGGTAAACAAGAATGGGTACTCTTCCTCGACCCATGACTTTCGCTCCCAAGTCTCATGTGTATCATTCCCATGCTGCCATAAAACCCGGACTAAAGGAATAGACTTTCCCATAAGTATCTTCTCCTGGGAGTCCACTATTTTCACTGGCCTCTCAACGATAGACAAGTCAGGCTCTATCTCTAGTTCTTCCCAACTCAACACATGGGATGGATCTGGATTGTATTTCTTCAACTGGGAGACGTGGAAGACATCATGGATAGATTTCAACTGAGAAGGTAAGGCCAACCTGTATGCCACCTTACCAATACGCTCGGTGATCTCAAAGGGTCCGACATACCGTGGCATCAGCTTACCTTGCTTCCCCAATCGACGATGGCCCAGACGAGGGGCCACTTTTAAGAATACCATATCACCCACAGTAAACTATAGGTCTCGACGCCTTTGATCAGCATAAGATTTATGACGACTCTGAGCTGTCAATAAGCGCTTCCTGATCAATTTGACCTTCTCAGAAGTCTCCTGCACAAGGCTCGGCCCCAGTAGTGAAGTCTCTCCTACCTCAGCCCAACATAGGGGGGACCGACATGGCCGACCATAGAGCGCCTCAAAAGGGGCCATTCGAATTGAGGATTGGTAACTATTATTATAAGCAAACTCAACCAATCCGAAATGGCTATCCCAAGAACCTCCAAAGTCCAAGACACATGCACGAAGCATGTCCTCCAAAATCTGATTCGCCCGCTCTGTCTGACCATCCGTCTGAGGGTGGTACGACGTGCTCATCTTAATCTGAGAGCCCAAGGCCTTTTGAAGGCCTTCCCAAAATCGAGAAGTGAAGCGGGGGTCTCTATCCGAGACAATAGCTGATGGTACACCATGGAGTCTCACCACCTCCTGAAGATACAAATGGCCCAACTCATCCACTTTAGATGTGTCTCTGATCGGAATGAAGTGGGCTGATTTGGTCAGACGATCAATCACCACCCAAATGGAATTCTTACCCCGAGGTGTACGAGGTAAGCCAACAATGAAGTCCATGGCAACCTCGTCCCACTTCCAGGTAGGAATGGGTAATGATTGGAGCAAACCGGAGGGCCTTTGGTGCTCTGCTTTCACCTGCTGGCATGTGTAGCATCTCGAAACAAAGTCTGCTATGTCTCGTCTCAAACCAGGCCACCAAAAATGCCGACGGACATCATAATACATCTTAGTGGCACCTGGATGGACAGCCCACTGAGACTGGTGGCTATCGTGCATCACTGCCTTCCGTAGAGATAACGGTACTACTGAACGGCCCTTGAAGCACAAGATGCCCTCGGGAGACGACGACCAATCAGAGGATGTCTCCCCACCATGAAGAAACTTCCTAGATCGCTGACAAAGCTCATCACTAGGTTGTTCCCGCTGAATCAACTCCAACAGAGAAGGAGTCAACTGGACACTCGCCAAGAATGCCCCTCCACTGTGTTCCCTAGCCTCCACATGCATTTGAGAAAAGAGCCCCATCAATGTACACTAATCACTAGACTTCCTCAAAGCCTGCACTGGAACTCTTCTGCTCAAAGCGTCGGCCACCACATTACCCTTGCCTGGGGTATAGACAATGTCAAAGTCGAACCCCTGCAAGTACTCGATCCAGCGGCGTTGCCTCAAGTTGAGGTCCTTCTGCGAGAAGATATAAGCCAAGCTTTTGTGATCAGAGTAGACCACAAACTTCTCGCCAAAGAGGTAGTGACGCCATGTCTTCAAAGCATGCATCACCGCTGCCAACTCCAAGTCATGGGTAGGGTAGTTCTTTTCATGTGGTCGGAGTTGGCGAGAGCCATAAGCCACCACGTGATCATCCTGCATAAGCACGCACCCAAGACCCATACCTGAAGCATCACAATAAACCACATAACCCTTCCCGGCCTCAGGCAAAATCAGCACAGGGGCGGTAGTCAACCGTCTCTTCAGCTCCTCGAATGATGCTTGACATTCTGTACCCCATACAAACTTCACCCCTTTCCGGGTGAGCGCAGTCATTGGTGATGCGAGCCGAGAGAAATCCCGAACGAATCACCTGTAGTAACCAGCCAGGCCAAGGAAACTCCTGATCTCGAACACATTCTTCGGCTGCTCCCATGACATAACCGCACTAATTTTCTCAGGGTCCACTGAAACTCCGTGCTCTGAGATCACATGCCCTAGAAATCTCACATCTCTGATCCAGAAGGTGCACTTTGACAACTTTGCATAGAGGCGGTGATCCCGTAATGTACCTAAAACGATCCTCAAGTGATGTTCGTGTTCCTCCTCAGAGCTAGAGTATACCAGAATATCATCCACGAACACCACAACAAAGGAATCGAGATACTGATGGAACACCCTATTCATTAGTGCCATAAATACCGCTGGAGCATTGGTCAATCCGAAGGGCATGACCAAATACTCAAAGTGGCCATACCTGCTTCGGAAGGCTGTCTTGGGGATATCTGACTCATTCACCCTGAGTTGATGATACCCTGAACGCAGGTCTATCTTTGAGAACCAATTTTCCCCCTTCAACTGATCAAACAAATCATCTATTCTGGGAAAAGGGTATTTGTTTTTAATTGTTACCTTATTCAACTTCCGGTAGTCAACGCACAACCGGAGGGATCCATCATCCTTTTTTGCAAACAACACAGGAGCGGCCCAAGGAGAGACGCTCGGGCGAATGAATCCTTTGGATTCTAAGTCGTCCAGTTGTATCTTTAATTCCCTCAACTCGGTGGGGGACATGCGATAGGAGGGAAGAGATATCGGCTGTGTTCCTGGCACCAGATCAATCAAAAACTCCACATCCCGCTCTGGGGTAAAACCAGAAAAATCATCAGGGAATACCTCGGGAAACTCATTCACTACATGAGGTAGTGCACCTTCAGGGGAAAGACCATCCTCTAGCACAATCGAAGATAACTGGAAGATAACACTTCCCAACTCTGGGAGTGGAGGCCCTGCACGACTTGATCGTGGATCCCATTCTCCATGAAAAACCTGACGACTCCCATCAGGTGCCGTGAAACTCACACGCCTTCTGTAGCAGTCGATGTGTGCCTGGAAGTGAACTAGCCAATCCATCCTGAGTATGACATCAAAAAGGTCCATATCTAAGACCATAAGGTCCCACTCCATCTCGACCCCTGATACAGAAAGTGCACATGAGGGGCACCTCAGGCCCTGCTCCTTCTTCTTTCCCAATGGTGTCACCAACTCCATCGCAAAAGACATTAACTCAGTTGGCAAATTCAGCATGTCCACGAAATGTCCAGAAATGAATGAAACAGAGGCACCAGTATCAAAAAGAGCAGTAGCTATAGAAGATGCGATCAGAACGGTACCTCGAACTGTCGACGGTCCCGCCTCTGATCCTGCTGGTGACTGATCCACTGCATGGAGATGTCCAGTATCTGCCTGAGGACGACCGCTAGTATGTGGTTGTGCCCTAAACTGGCTCTGCCCAGAAGATGATCCAGCCCTACCACCACGACCACCAAATCGAGATCCCCCAGTCCTCGACGGCTCGGACTGTGCTGGCACTCCTTTTGAAGCCACTGAACCAACCCCACTCGGAAGTGGACGTGCCACACCACAAAAACGCTGCAAATGCCCCATACCTCCACACTGGAAACAAGGCTTCGGAGGAAGTGGACATGCTGGTCGGATATGCCCAGGCCTCCCACATTGGTGGCACACGACCGATCTTGCATCAGAAGCAGCAGAAGAAAACTGCCTGGAAGAGTGGCCTGAACTGCCCCCTCCTTTCTTCACATGATCCTCCCGCTTCCTTTTCTTCTCTGAGGAGCTACCACTTCCCACTGCTGATACTGAACCATAGAAACCAGCCCTGCCTTTCCTATCAATCTCCACCATGCACGCTCGATCAACAACCTCAGCATAGGTCCTCAGCTTAAACAAGAACACCTGGGAGTATATCTCTGGTCGCAAGCCTTTCTCAAACCTCTGGGCCTTCGCTTGTTCATTAGAGACAATTTCTGGAGCATACCGAACCAATTCAGTGAAACGGTTGGCATACTCCATCACAGATAGATTCCCCTGAACAAGTTCCATGAACTCTCTAGACCTGGCATAAGCCAACACCTCAGGGCAATACTGTTCATTGAAGACAGCCTTGAAATCTCCCCAGTGCATCTGATCATTCTTCTTAGCCTGAAGCACTGACTCCCACCATTTACGACTGGGACCCTCCAATAGGAAGGAGGCACACTTCACCCTGAGCTCCTCGGGTGTTTCTAGGAACTCAAACATACGCTCGATCTTCTCGAGCCATTCTTCTGCTTCCTGGGGTTCTGAGCTGCCTCGGAAGGTTGGAGGCTTATTTTTCAGGAACTCCTGGGCCTTGTCCTTTCTAGGACCAGTATAATCCTCTCTAACAGGAGCTGGAGCTGGAGCTGGTCCATATCCAAGAGCCTGGACAGCCCGGACCACGACCTCGACTAGCCTCTGATCAATCGGCGTGGGAGAACTCTCTCCAGCTTCCTCCTGTGGGTGCGTGGGAGCTTTCCGGGGAGGCATGTTGCTACAAAATGCAACAGTCACAAAACAATGGTCAATACCACAATTCTGAAAATTGTAATCAAATACATCAAATATAAGCAAACTAAACACATTCTTGTAATAAAAGAAACAACTACTCCACATCTGCCTGATGTCCACATGTGGTCTGCAGCCCACACGTCTCACCTGGAAGTGAAGTAAATCAGTAAATTCCAACATCCTCTGGTGACTCAAGGTCTGCCATGAGAGGTGCGGGCCAGGAACCCTACTCACAACCAATACCCCGAGCCCCGACAGTCCTAGCTCCTGTCTATCCCGACTCATGTCAAAATAACAATATAACCCAAAAACATTAACCTCCTCTGATACCATTTTGTCACGAACCGGATCTGGTCGCCACCATTAATGGCACCAAACCCGGCCCGTGGCAAGACCCGAAGGGCATTTCCTATCCCCACGGGCTGGCACAAGTGCCCGGGTATAAAACAATATGATTTGGGAACGATTTACCCGAGTATGAAAGCATAAAACAAATAAAACAATCAATAATAAGAATCTGAAATTTCCATACTAAACCATTATTAACAAAACCAGATCTGAATACATATGTTTAAAGACGCTACAAGTG
This sequence comes from Viscum album, assembly GCA_963277665.1. Taxonomy (NCBI): domain Eukaryota; kingdom Viridiplantae; phylum Streptophyta; class Magnoliopsida; order Santalales; family Viscaceae; genus Viscum; species Viscum album. The sequence continues at coordinate 873,532,120 of OY728153.1, read as the reverse complement.
GTCCAAATACAAATAATGACAACATCAAGACATCCCCAATCACTTCATGCAACAAGGGTGTCATCACCCGCAAGCCTTCTCCACAACTCTGCCCCAACGATGGGGACTAACACCCTGAAGCGCCATCACCCTTAGCCTTCCCTTTACCTGAGTCAAGCATAAGAAGTTCTACTTACACCCAAGGGGTGTAAGTAGGGTGTGAGCCTAAGCCCAATAGGATACCACCAGAAGATTCCAAAGAGGATGCAATACAATGGGAACAAAACTAGCAATTTTAACACACAAGGTGAAACAATGTTAAAAATTTCAAGAAAAGAAACTTTCAAATGAGAACAGTTTTCAATCCAAGAATTTCAGAATGATAACACATTAAATAAACATGTGAGCTACTGTAAAGTACTGCCAAAAGATCCCACAACAAGGGTAAATACTACAATTCTAATGAGCACAAAAATTGGGAACACCCCTAGGCAACTAGATAGTCTCGGGCCCTATGTACCTCGTACCTCGGTGTAATGTATCCAAGTCACAATCCTTTCCCGTGCACGAGCCACTAGTAGGGAACAAACCCATAACCTAGTGGTCCCCAAATAACATCCACATAGTTCAGTTAGTGTTGTCGTTATCCATTTGCTCAGTGAAACAGGGACACAACCCATCCGGTCCACTAGCCGTACTAGTACATATCCGCCCACCTAAGTACCCGGGATTCCCCCTTTTGTGCTCAAACAATTTCAGAAAACAACACACATACTTTTTCATGTAAATTATCTCTACTGGTCACAAACAAATATTACAGTAGCTACACACATTTTATATCATTTGAAACAGTCAATAAAATATTTTGATCTTCAATAAAACAACCTCTCAAAACATCACATTGTTTTGCACCCAAAACTCTTTAAAATATCCACTTTTCACAGTATGTGAACACTTGTAAGTAATCAAAACAAAATTTCAGTTCAACACAATTTAATAAAACCAAAAATTCAGTTATGGGGCAGCCCAATGTGAACCAAGAAATTATATATTTTAAAAACCACCATTTTCACACCAACATGACACTTAATGCCCATTTGCTTCTCAAACACAATTTAAACAAACTTTTGCAGCCACAACCAAAAAGAATAAATATTTAACACATTATTTTAATTCCTAATACAGTTCAATAAAATCAACTATGTAATTAGAGTTCATCCCAAAATGAACCAATAAAAGACTTGAATGAAAAAACCCTCAATTTCAACAAAAATTGTAACATAAAATTCATTTGCATTGTAAATGAAACTAAAACAAATTTTTACAGAAACATTAAAATTCAATAAGCATTAATTCACCCTCAACACAGCAAGCAAATTCCCAAAGAATTGCACACACAATGGAATCACCTACCAAAAGATTCAAGAACCGCAAATCCTAGTGCGGAACTTCAACCGCACGACCACCGCGCCACAAGGAAGTGATATCAAACCTAAAACCAGAGGATTGAACCATGAAACCCAAAATGAAACCCTAGGCACGAAGCCCTAGCTTCTGGAAATTTGGGGATTCAAGAAAAAAAAAGATAAATCTCAAGGAAAAGGAGAGAACTAGAAGGATAGTCACTTACTTGAGAAAACTGGACGTTTTTAGAAACCAGAGAAGTTAGGCCCTAATTCGAGATAGATTCGATCTCCAAAGAGGGGGCAACGAAGCTGGGGGTGCGGCCAGGTACAGTGGGAGAAGGTGAGAGGTGGAATCACCATAAAATAATAAAAATTGAATATTTTATGAAATAATTACAAAACAATTTTAAAACTGGAAATGGGCTTTCGGGTTGGCCCAATACCTAACTTGATCACCCAAATCCAAGATGCAAATGAATTTTTATGGGGGCAAAAATTAATTGGTGGTTTTAATAGTTAAATTAAGGTCATTTTGGAAGTTTAATGAGTTAAAAATGTTGAAAAACGAGGTAGTTATTAAACAAACAAAATTTATTGTCAAAACTGGAAATGGGCTCTCGAGTTGACCCAAATTATGGAAACCCACCATTTCCTTCAAAAATGCATTGAAAACCCCCAAAAAAGAAATAATGTAAATTAAATACAAAAATACCTTTAAAATATGTCATGTATGTGACATACCGTAAATAGACTCGATAATTAATGAGATTGTAACAAAAATTCCTTACTACTTTGGTAACATTTCAATCGTAATTAAAATTAGTTGAATTCTATTATTGGAAAATTATAATCAAAATGAAATTCATAAGAATAAATATAAAATATATTAATATAAAGTATATACACTATATAAAAGAACGCATACTATATAAAGAATGTGTCCCATATAAATAAATTTGAGGTTAAAATCCCTTACCTTAGATCTGATGTCTATCATATGCATTGTAAAATCCTGTATAATATATATATATATATACATATATATGATACATATATTATAGAACGATAATCTGGTATTTAACAACAAATATTGAAAATGTATATCATTTTATCATATTTTTAACTCATCTTTGTGAAAATAACTATTATGGGTGGTATCTCCTATGTTTTTCATGAATATTCTTGTTTTTTAGTTTTGGTACATATATTATGGTCATTGATTAATCTTATATAGAATTATAATAATATTATAAATATCATATATTTCATTATATACATGTTTATAGCCATTCCTAAAAGACAATGACAAGAAAATGAATTACACTATTAATGGATACAGAAGGTCATACATACATGAGGATTCTTTTTTATTTTCATGATGGATGAAAATAAAGAAATAATGATAATAAATTATATTTATATTATATTTATTAAATGATATATATGATATATATTCACTAAATCTATCCTCATCACCGACCATGTAAATGAATAATGAAAAATTAATCATATCACTTTATAGAGTTGGTAGTGTACATATACCCCTGATCGACGATATCATTTTCTAATGAAAATGATGGTAAAAATATAGGTATTATATTATCATGAAATATGTATTATTATCTCATAATTAATAAAACACGCCTTCTTTTTATTACACACTTAGACATGATTTATTACATTAAACCTTGACTTCTTAAAACATAGAAGCTCGATAGGTCTAGTCTATTTGGGGCTTAAGAAGATTACATAAATATGTAAAACATGAAAACACAATATCTTTATTGAAAACATTCTTTACATGACCATTAAATTCCCTCTTACATAGCATTTCATGGGATAACCTGAGGATATGAATAAAAAATGGGTGAGCAATACAACCTAGTGAGGGAGTAACCAAGGCATAAGATGAATAATACAATTCTTATTAGGAAATAGGTTTTTCAATGGAGAATAAAATTAACATGAACATAAAGTCAGGATATAGCATGATTATCATAACATGGAAATGTAGCAACAACACTTAACCTGAAAATAACATGAAACAAGGCTCATTAAAAATAGAGCAGGAGTAAACCATCATTCCACTCAAAATTTCTTGATTAAATCGTCATTGGACATTTATTAGAATGTGTAAATACCTATTTATCTTTACGTATCATGATACTAATCTTTAACCAATTCATTTGGGTGCTATCAGGGCACACCCTTCTTAAACATTTCATTTCATGCATAAGTGTGCGACATGGATCACACCACATGGAATCATTCAACATAGTAATTTATTCTATGATAAAGGAATTTGAAATCCATACATGAAACTCTTTAAGAAATAAGTAAATGTGCACAATGTTGGATACCAATCATAGAGAAATGGTAATGGTATTCACTACACAGTGACCTTGGTTTGGAAAATCACCGTGCAATTTCGGCAGCATAACAGCATGACATAAAAATTCATAAAAATGTTTGATGAGAGATAAAGGGGTTTCTCATATATTGTAAATAAAATTTACATTAAGGGGATCATATAGATACATTTCCCAACAATTGTAATGGAATTTAGATTCATTATATAAAATAATTTCTTGAATGTAAATGAGGATGGGGAAATTCCGTATGGAATTTACGCTTGGTAATAAGGATACATGGAAGTAATCTATGAGTGATAAAAGGTTATATAATCATTAAAACATAAATAGGATATTATATGGGAGTTTCAAAATCCTACCCAAACATTTATTATTTAAAATAAAATGGCATAACATTATTAAAAAATATTGATAAAAGGAGAAAGGAAGGAATCCCTTAGAGAATTTCGGCATAATAACAGGTGTAAATGGGGGGCATTAATGATAGAGAAATAGGTCTCTCATAATTTCAAACAAAGGGTGGGTAATATAAAGAAATTGTGAAATCATACCCCAGTATTTGTAATTTAATGTAAAAGGGTATTACAATATAAAAAACATGGATAAAAATAAGAAAGGATAGAATCCCTCATGGAATTTCAGCATGGTAACAGGTGTACATGAGATACAATAGTGGGAGAGAAATGAATCTATCATTATTAGAACATAATAAGGTTAGTATAAGGGTGGTGATAAATCTACCCCAAAAATTAATAATAAAAGGACATTGCAATATTATGAAACTTGGATAAAATTAGAAAGGAAGGTATCCCTTACTTGGAAGAGTGATCCCAAAGGCTTGGGAAAAGGCATGAGAGAGGATTATTGGGAGCCTGGGGAACCTAGGTAGGATTCTAGAGAGAGGATATAATAAGCTATATGAACTCCAAAGGCTTTGAGTGAATAGAGAGTGAGAGAATGGGTGGATTTATATAGGGAATGAGAGGGAATTATTTATTATTTAGGTTTGGGACACCACACACTAAACATAGCAAAACCACAAACCATCCCATGGTTTTTCCCATGGTTATGTCCAAAGGGGAGTGGAAAACAATATTTTATTATGTCAATGGACAAATATCTTAAAAAAATAGGGTTGATTATGTAGAGGTGAGTCACACTCTCAATGAAATCAATTTAAAAAGTTAAAATCATTTATATGTTTTTGGGGTCCACTAAAGCTTTGTAAAATAAAAAAAACCTAAAATTAAATTATTTTAATGGTAAAACATATATTGGATGAACATACAGTTTATTTTATTTTATTACATCACTATTTGGTCATTATGATGTCATAAAACACATTATATATTTAAATTGTATTTATTTTTTACCCAAAAATTTGGCACTCAGAAAATTTTGAAAAATTCACTATTGGATAATTTTTGATGTACTGATTCCAAAAATAATATTCATTTTATCTAAATAATTTTCTATAAATAATAATTTTCTCTTTGAAAATAAAAACCTACATTTATCAAAAAATCATGGGTTTTGATAAAAATAGCTTTCAATCTATAATAAAAATTGCAATTGCATTCACAAAATTATACGATCATCTATATTTAATAAAAAGTAATTTAATAATAATAATAACAATTTATTAAAATAGTATTTAATTAAAAAAAATATTAATTCATCAATATTTATTTCTTAGTTGAATATTAACTAATAATACTATTTGCGCTTTAAAACTATTTACAAAGTAACAATAATAGAATGAATGTATATTCTCTATATGAAAATAGTGTACATAATCATAGTATTGGGGTCTTGTTACATAAAACCTTATAACATCCACATAACATTGAAGCGTAAGGTTTGTGATGGTGATAGAATCTTGGGGTGGCTCAGATAACATCGCTTGGGTGGTAATCTCTATCAACTCCCACTTCTCCCGTAGGAGGTTCCGTTCGAGCAGAACGTGTTCAAGAACGGCTTGGGTTTCGTCAAGAGAGAATCCCAATGATGGCACCTCCTTTTTGATCTCCAAAAATGGGATTCGTATGGGGAAAGTCTACAGGATGAGGCCATCAATTCCTTTGTCTGAGTAAATTAGATTTGTTAAAGCCTTATATTTGTAATAATCATGTGATCACTGTTCAATGGATATATTAGCAATGGTAACAATTCATAATGATATTTTGAAATCCAAAATCATAAAAAAAATAAGTTCATATTTTATATAACCATTTTACATAGTGAGGCATTTAATTAGAACACGAGGAATTTCCATTAATAAAAGTTGGGGTCATTACAATCTCCCCCCGTAAGAAATTTCAGCCTATAATTTTCCATTTCCCACCCTAAAACAGAAGAATGTAACAGTGTTTCATCACATCCTCCGATTCCCACATCACTTATTCAAACTTGTGGTTTCTCCACAACACCTAGAAAAGGGGAATTTTATTATTTTGTATAACTTTTTTCTCTACAATAGAAGATTTTTTCTGGTTTCTCTTCATAAGAATGATCATAATCTAACATTACTACCTCTAAAGAGAGTCATGTGAAGGGCCTAATAAGTACTTACATAAAAGGAATACATGAAAGACATCATGTATTTTTGCCATGGTGGGTTGATGTGCTAGTCTATAGGCCACAACCATGACACAATCAAGAATCACGAAGGGGACGATAAACCTAGGACATTACTTCCCTTTATTTTCATACCTCTTGACCATATTCTAGGGAGATATGATTAGAAATACCATGTCTCAAACAATGAATTCCAGGTATCGTCAACAATTATCTGCATAACTGTTCTGTCAACTTTGTTCTATCTTGATATGCTACTGAATGGATTTTACCTTATCCACCATTTTTTTTACCATTTTAGGTCATATCATCCTACACTCACCGACTTCATCCCAACACGCCAGTGTTATTCGCCTTTTCCAAGAAAGGGAAACATATAGTGTCATTCGAATGCTCGAGTGGAAACTGTTATTGTAGGAGAATTCAACCAGTGGAAGATGTGGGTCCCATCCTCCTTTGAAGTCCATAGAATATGATCCTAACATATATTCCAGTGTCTGAATAGTTCCCTCATATTGGCCATTAGTTTGAGGATGATAGGTCATAATGAAGTTCAGTTCAGTGCATAGATCATGATGGAGAATTTTCCAGAACATCAAGGTGAATCTTGGATCACGATCATATACAAAAGATATTGGTACTCCAAGCAGCCTTGCCACATCTTTGATGTAAATATGTGCAAGTTTATCTAATGAGAATTACCCTTAAATCACGATAAAGTTAGTTGTCTTTGTAAGACGATCCACAACATCCTATATAATATTGTTTACTCTAGATTTCATTGGATGTTCAGTGAGAATGTCCTTGGTAATATTTTTCCACTTCGAGGTTGGTATGGGTATGGGTTGCATATTCCCCTTAGACCTTTTTCTCTTAGTATTCACTTGCTAACATACCCAGAACTTTGATGTATATTTAAAAACCTCCATTTTTATATTGTGCCCCCAAAAGTTTTCTCAGAGATCTCGATATATCTTTGTACTCCCTGGGAGAATTGAAAAGGTTGAGTTATGTGTGTCATTAAGATGCTCATTATTTATATCTAGATTAAATGGTACACATAATCATGAACCAAATCCCACAATTCCATCCTTGTAAACCATAAATTCTATGGATTTCCCATTTTTGATAGCTTCCACCTTTTTTAGAATTTCCATAACTTTTTTAGAATACTTTATTTTCTCCATGAGCAATGGTTGAGAAATCATTTGAGAAAGGTTTGATGATGTTCCCCTATTAATGATTCCTATTTCCATCCTCTTCACATCTAATAAGATTGGATCTTTTTCAATTCTCATCATTGATATAGGCGTAAGATCCTTTCTACTTAGAGCATCTTCCACATTGTTTTCTTTCGCAGTTTGGTAATGGATCGAGCAATCATAGTCCATGATGAGTTCTTTCTATCTTTGTTGGCGCATATTATTCCTTTTTTATGTGAATATATATTTGAGGCTCTTGTGATCATTACATATCTCACACTTCTCCCCATAGAGATAATGTTGCCATTTTTTCCAAGTGAAGATCATATCCCCCAACTCCAGATCATCTGTGGGATAGTTTTTCTCATGGATTTTTAAAATACTTAAGGCGTAGGGTATCAATTTATCATTTTTCATCAACGCACAACCCATGAACTTATCTTAATCATCACTAAAAACCACAAAAATATCTCCACTAATGGGTAAAGTGAGAACGAGTGTCGTGATAACCCTCCTTTTAAACTCCTTGAACCTCTCTTCACATTCATCACTGTAAGAAAACATTACTCCCTTCCAAGATAGCTTGGTAAGAGGGTTGGATAATCATGAGACATTTCTCACAAATTAGAGATAATATCTATCTTATCCCAAGAATCTATGGATATTCATTACTGATGATGGACTAGACCATTCATCAATTGCAGTTTTCTTGGATGGATCCACATATATCCCATTTCTTGTGATGATATTACCCAAGAATGAGACATCCTTCTACCAGAACTCACAATTTCTATACTTTTCATAGACCTTCTCCTTTTTCAAGGTCTCTTTTATAGTTCTTAGATTCTTCCCATGATCCTCATTAGTTTTGGATTATATTATAATTTAATCTATAAAGACTACAAAAAATTCATCAAGGTAATGTCTAAATACTCTATTTATCATGTCCTTTAAAATTTCTGGAGTATTAGTGTGTCTAAAAGGCATTACTATGAATTCATAGTCCATGTATCTAGTACGAAAATAATTTTTGGGGATATCTTCCTTCTTCGCTATTACTTGATAATATCTCGACCACAAATCCACCATAGAGAATTATTGTTCTTCACGTAGTTGATTGAACATGTAATAAATTCATGGAAGAGGATACGTGTTATTTATCGTGATTTTTTTGAGCTCTTGATAATCAATACAATGGTTCATTGAACCATCCTTCTTCTTCACGAAAAGGGCAGGTGCACCCCATTGTAAATCACCTAGGCATATAAACCCTTTATGAAGATTCCCCTATTTTTGTTTCTTTAGCTCTTAAATTACCACAATAGCTATTATATACAAAGTCTTGGATATTGGAAATGCCCTAGATATAAGGTCAATTGATAATTCAACATCTCTTCTAGGAGGAAGAATAGAAAATTCCTTGGGAAACACTTCAGTGAATTCCATCACAATAAGCATGTCATTATGGATGGTCATCTCCTTAGACTCAATCATCTGAGCCATATACACATGCTCATAGATTAGTAATATCCATGGTTGAGATGATGGTGCTAAAAAAGGTTCATCTTCCTCCTTGCACTAGTATATAATTGTGGGTCGATTATTTATATGAAGAGTGATTTCCCTCTCATGGAAATTTATGTTGGCTCTATATAAGGAAAGCCAATCCATGCCAACAATTACATCAAATTCCACTAGAGGTAGTATGATCAGGATCTCTGGGAAACTCAATCCCCAAATTTTGATAGGGGAGGAGTATTATTCATGGTATTCATTGATTTACCCATTTTCCGTACTCACTAATATCTCTTCTTCCATGATTTTTGGTGGTATAGGGAATTTTCTACTAATCTTTTGGGATAAAAAAGAATGTGTATAACTATGGGTGATAACCCTCCATTAACTTTTTGACTCAGGTTCTACTCTATCAAATATAGACATTGGGATGAGTTTTTTTAACTATTAAAAACATAAAGGGGAATCCAATGAATAAAAGGGATGACTTATAAATTACACTTATTTCTTTAATTGATGAATTCTTAGGCTTTAATCTATGTATTCATGATCTAATTTCTAACATATATACTTTAGGGTTTTTTTATTCCCCTAATAATGATTCATACTAAACATAAGACTTTACCAAATCATATCCCCCTAGATTGTCGAAACCAATAGTGCATCTAGGCCAGTTGTCATATACCAGGATACCTCAAGTCAAGCCTGAAACTCCTTGTCAGAGTTTTCACTATTAGGTACTTCTGTGCCAGAGCTTTCTCTACCTGCTCGTATCCATATAGGGATGTATTTTCTTCATAAACTACTTACTCAATACTCCCCAGAATTTAGGGATGTTTTTATTATAGTTAGTATTATCCCTATGGCTTTTGCTATGGTTTTCTAATCTTAATCCCAAAAATAACTAATCCACCCTTTTATACCAACTAGAACAAAACTTATTTTTATAACACACTTTTAAAGACCCGTAAATTTCAAGGAAATTTTTTTCTTAATTTTATTGGGAATTTTACAAGAACGCAGTTTCTGACGGCGCCTGATTCTGAGGCTCGGTGTGCCCGGAATCATTTTCTGAAGTTTGGCTCAGGTACGTTCAGTGAACGGACGAGCGGGTTTTTCTAACTTTTGAACCGGTGCCCGGAATCGAATTCTGAGGGCACCGATGAAATCGCAGCGCCGATATTCGCTTAGAAACGCCTCTTCCGGAGTTGCGTTTGCTCGGGTGTGGTTTTTTAATTTTCGGGCTTAAGGTTAAGAAATAAAATAATTTTGCGACAACTTTATTTTATTTCACTTAAGCCACTTGGAAGCCACTTGAAGCCACTTAAAAAGGATTGAACTGAGTTGAACTGGATAGGATGCTATCCAGAAATATCCTACCCCCTTGGTAGGATATTTGTGAGGTGGGGCCTGCACGAGCCCCGCCGTTTCTTTCCGCTAAGAAATGCACCCGTGAAAACCCGTCTTAATGAAAGTCAACCGACGCGTTTTCTAAATTCTTAATAGAACATTTAATTGGGCGGTTTATTTCGTGAATTAAATGGGTCGTTTCTTTCGTTGAATTAATTCAACGAATTGATGGATCGTTTCTTAACCAGTTTTTCAAATTCGTTGGCGTAATAATAAAATAAGACCAACACTTAGCCTCTGGTTATTTGCGCTTGAAGAGATTTGGGAGAACCCTCGCAACTTCTTCTCCCTCGCGAAGAACGCGAAGAACGCGAAGAACACGAAGAACGCGAAGAACGCCGAACCCGGAAATCGACGACGCCTCTGCCCGAGACTTTCTTCCGATCTCCGATCTCCGATCTCCGATCACCGACCATTCGAGGTGAGTGCTTTCGGATTTCCTCTCAAGTTCTTTTCTTTGGTTTTAAACGAAACACAGATTTAAATATTAATAATTTAAATCTGTTGTTCTTGATTCGTTGAGCTCGCCGACTCAACACCAGAATCCGCGACGACGCGACGCCTCCCCACGACGACGCGACGATCGATCTCTTCCGCGACGGTCTCTTCCGCGAAGAACGCCTGTGCACAACGATCATCAAGGTAGGGATTCATTTTGGAAAATTACCGCTTTTTAATTTTCTCATGAACGTTCTTGAAAATTAAAAAGCCGGTTTTCAATGAACAATTTTATTTTAATTAAAATTGTTGGATCATGTGATGATCATTTTTCTCCCGGTTGTTTATCTCTAACGCGGAGGGTGCGGGCCGAACGAACACGGCCCGACGACCCTCCGCCGTTCTTGATTTTGTGCGGATTTGACGGTCGACGACGGAACGTGCCGCAGCGGACGTTTGACGATCCCGCAGTAAAGAACGGATCCCAGGAGGAGCAACAGTGCAGACGGGAAAGAAAACGGGCCACCGGAGCGACGCCGGCGGCCCACGGAAGATGCGGGCGGCCGGAGGCGGCGGCGCTCCGGCGCGCCGCCGGACGAAATCCGCCGCGGCTTCAGCCACGGCGGCGGCGGCCAAACGGACCCGCGGCGCGCGGGTCCGGTTCATCCAGGCGGACGTGGCTCAGCGCGTCCGCGGCTCGCCAGCGCGGCCCGCACGCGGGCCCGGTCCTTCCTCAAGCCGCGGGTCAGCGCCCGCGGCTTCCACCCGCGCGGCTCGGACAAGCCGAGCCGGCCGAGCCGGACCGGCCCTGCCCGGGCCGGGGTGGGCCAGCCGGGTCGGACCCGGGTCGGGTCGCCCGGTTCGGGCCGACCCAGGGGGGGTCGGGCCGGGTCGGCCCGGGCCCGTACCCCCCATCTTCGGACGTTTTCGTTCAAACGCCCGTATCTTGAGCTTCGTGCCTCAAAACGACTCGCCGTCAGCGGCAACGCGATCTTTGGATCGAGACGGTCGTTTCGGTACATCGCACTCAAGGTTTTGGAACACTTTGAGTTCGGCCGGGTTGGTTCGTACACGAGACCAACCGGGCCCTCGGAGCAGAAACGCTCATATCTTGAGCTACGGACGTCCGATTGACGTGTCGTCAGCTTTGTTGTTTTCCTCTAAGTGAGACGGATCTTTTGGCATACTCCGCCCGAGGTTTGGACGCAGGTGGAGTGCGGTCAGGTTGGTTTTGTCTTAAAAACCAACCGGGCCCCTGGGACGAAAATGCCAATATCTCTCAGACCGGGCGTCCGATTGACGCGCCGTCTGCGACGTTGAGTTCCTGTTGACGATACGGAACTTTTGGATACATCAACTTCGGACTTCGTGTAAGTTGATGTATCAGCCTCTCGGCTCGTGGAGCGGACCTTCCCGAACAAGCTTGCTATGTGCGGGAACCCTAGTGCTGGCTGCGACTGCTACTTCGACAGCGACGACCGTGTAGAGATCCTCAGTGGACTGCGGCGACAACTGTGCAGAGATCCTCCGTGGACTCCGACGACGACCGTGCAGAGATCCTCAGTGGACTGCGGCGACGACTGTGCAGAGATCCTCAGCAGACTGCGACGACTACTGCACTCAGCGATCCTACGTGGATCAGTGCTACAGGTCCTGTGTGGGCCCGGTCCTGTGTGGGCCCGATCCTGTGTGGGTCCGATCCTGCGTGGGTCAGCGCTCAGCGGTTCTGTGTGAGCCAGCGCCTACAGGTCCTGCGTGGGCCCGGTCCTGTGTGGGCCCGATCCTGTGTGGGTCATCTCTCAGCGGTTCTGTGTGAGCCAACTTCTACAGGTCCTACGTGGGCCCGATCCTGTGTGGGTCACTGCAAGGTTAGTACCTATCAATCCTTCGTGGGTCCGACGACTTAGATGGTTCAATGATCATCTTTATCGTCATCCGAAGAAGTATACCTGTGTGAGCTGAATCTTGTGTTACTCTCCTTTGTGGATTGTGTTGAGCTATCCTGTGTGGATTTACTGTTTACTCTCCTTTGTGGATTGTGTTTCTCTATCCTGCGTGGGTATACGTTTTGCTTTCCTGTGTGGACTGGGTTGTGCTTGGGCTCGGACGTTGGAGCCGAACGGGAATTGAAGACTTAGGTATATGTATGGGCATATACCTAAGCCGTGTCAGATGTTACTTCGTGATTGTATCTTTCCTTTGTGGATTATCCATTGTGGATTTCGGGAGACCTTCAGGGGTCTCGGGGTCCCTACTGAGTAGCTTATACTCACCCCTGCACGGGCTATGCCCGCACTTCGTGGTGTTGGTTGCAGACGACGGACAACGCTGATCGTGGAGGAGGCGTGCGGAGCAGGACAGTACCTGGAGGTGGAACACTGGGCGGGACGTACTCGGAGCAGTTAGGTGGACCCGAGGAGCAGTGGAGGCTATCTGTACCCACCCTTCAGGTGGGACTTCCGGAGGACGGCTCGACGCTGCAGTTTTCCCTTTTCAGTTGCTGTTTTTCCTTTCAGTTGTACTTTACAGTTGGGCTTGTATTTCCGGCCCCTTTTTACTTTCAGCACAGCTTGTACAGTTTTACTTAGTGTTTACTTTTCCGCTTGCTTGCTCTGTGGTGCTTGTTTACTTTTCAAAGGCAATGCCTTCCCTTTTTGTTGGGATTTACGCCTTGGTGCTAGTCGCCAGCCCCTGGCCTATGGATGCGGGCTTGGGGTAGTCATGGCACGGGCCCCGAGGACGGGTCGTGACAAATTGGTATCAGAGGTGGTCGGTTCTACCACAGACTCTGATCTTTCTTCTATGTGAAGCAAAAGTGTTTAGTGTATTGAGTGTGGCTATCAGTCCAGGGAGTCCAGTGTTGGTGCGGCGGCAGACGTATCCATACACCAGGACCCTGACTTCTGATTCCCGACTTAATGTACGAAAACATTGTTTCCATGTGTGTTTCAAGTTTTCTTTGTGATTACTTGTGTCAGCTCACCAGGTATACTGTTCTGACAGTGGCATACTTGTTTCCTTTTCAGGATGGCACGACGACAGCAGCCAGCTAGGGTTCCCAGAGTAGGGTGCGACGACAGCCCGCCGAGCGACGAGGCCTCGGTACAGGGCCCGTTGACAGCAGAGGCACCGGCGGCACCTTTACCCGCCGAGCCCCCGATGCTTCCAGCACTGGCAGCTGACGACGCACGACGCCTCGGAGCTCTGCACGAGTTCCAACGCCAGCGACCACCCAGGTTCCGTGGGGAGTCGGACCCCCAGGCAGCCGAGGAATGGCTGGAGGCGGTCGTCCGAGTTTTCAGGCTAGTGAGGATGCCAGCAGACCTCATGGTGATCCTCGCGGCGAGCTTACTGCACGCAGCAGCCGGACGCTGGTGGAGCCTGATGCTCCAGGTACACGATGTGGCCTCCCTCATCTGGACGGACTTCGAGAGCCACTTCCGCTCAGAGTTCGTCCCGGCCACCCTCCTAGAGGTGCGCATCCAGGAGCTTCTTCAGCTGCGGCAGGGCAGCTTGACGGTCGCTCAGTACGCGGCGAGGTTCACCGACCTTTCTCGGTACTCGACAGACATGGTATGGGACCCCTTCTTCCGGGCCCGGACCTTCGAGTAGGGTTTGAGACACGAGATCAGGGCATCGCTAATCTCCCTCAGCATCCCGACCCAGGCAGGAGTACTGGAGCGAGCCCTCCTGATCGAGAGCTACCTGGCTGAGTCCACAGCGAGACCCACCGTAGGGCGGCATATAGCGGAGTCTTCGGCAGCTAGTAGCCGGCGGATGACTCAGGGTACCAGGCAGACCAGATCTTCCGGCAGGCGACCTCGGGACACTGGCTCAGCAGTGCAGGGCACCCGGCCCGGAGCCAGCCTTCCGAGAGGCAGACAGTGCTACGAGTGCGGCGGGCAGGACCACATGGCTCGTGACTGCCCGACCCGTCGTACCGAGGGGCAGCAGACGGTGGAGGGGCCACCCAGGCAGAGGCAGAGGGTCGACCGTGGCGGTCCGCAGGGAGGAGGCGGACGAGGCAGAGGAGCTGGCCGAGCAGCAGGTGGTGGACGACGCTTTGAGGCTCTTCCACCACCACCACCAGGAGGCCCGCCCCGACCACAGGGAGCTGGCGGGCAGAGACAGGCTCAGCTCCAGGCAGCGGAGGCCTACGACCACGGCGCGCCAGAGATGATTTGAGGTAAGATCTGTATCTATTCCACCCTTTTACATTTCTGATAGACACAGGAGCGAGTCACTCTTTCATAGCCACTGCCCTTGTTCGGAGCTCGGAGATTCCGACAGAGCCGTTGGCTCGATCCTTACAGCTAGAGACTCCTACGGAAGCAGACTCGACGATTACGCACTGGTGCCGGCAGTGTGAGCTTACTCTAGGAGGCGAGAACTTCGGCTGGGATCTTCTTGTAGCGGCGTCGAGGCCTTACGGCGTCATCTTGGGCGTGGATTGGTTATCTACGGTCCATGCTCAGATTGACTGCTTTAGGCGCAAGGTGCGATGTGTGCGCACCGACGGGAGCAGGTTCACCTTCACCGGCGAGAAGGGAGCCTTAGCAGCACAGGATGGACTCACGCAGAGGAGTGGTCATCCCATCACTCATCAGTTGGCTAGCCTCATCCTGGGAGCAGTTGACGTGCGGAGTCCCAGTTTTCCTGCAGTGGTGGATCAGTACACGGACGTCTTTCCCGACGACGTTCCAGGACTACCTCCTCGCAGAGAGGTAGACTTTTATATTGACCTGTACCCCGGGACAGCCCCGATATCCACTCCAGCATATCGGATGGCCCCCGCTGAGCTTCGAGAGCTGCGAGTACAGTTGGAGGACTTGCAGGGAAAGGGGTTCATCCGACCCAGTGTTTCGCCCTGGGCTTCCCCGATTTTGTTCGCCAAGAAGGCGGACGGGAGCTTGCGACTGTGTGTCGATTATCGTCGCCTGAATCAGGTGACAGTGAGGAACAAGTATCCGCTACCCATGATTGATGATCTCTTCGACCAGCTCAAGGGAGCACGGTGGTTCTCGAAGATAGACCTCATGTCAGGCTATCATCAGCTTAGAGTTCGAGACGAGGATGTGCAGAAGACGGCCTTCAGGTGTCTGTATGGCCACTTCGAGTTCTTGGTTATGCCTTTCGGCATGACCAATGCTCCAGCAGTGTTCATGAGCCTCATGAACAGGATCTTCTAGCCACACCTCGATCGATTTGTCGTGGTCTTCATCGACGACATTTTGGTGTACTTGACGACGGAGGAGGAGAACGCCTACCACCTGCGTGTTGTACTAGACACACTCCGAGAGCACCAGCTTTATGGAAAGCTCTCGAAGTGTCAGTTCTGGTTACGTGAGTTCCACTTCTTGGGGCACGTCATTTCTGAGGCGGGAGTTGCAGTGGATCCCGCGAAGATAGAGGCATTGCTAGCTTGGGAGCCACCCAAGAGCGTGACAGAGGTGCGGAGTTTCTTGGGCCTAGCCGGATACTATCTGAGATTTGTGCCGGACTTCTCCAGAGTTGCGGCCCCACTCTCAGCGTTGACGAAGAAGGGGAAACCCTTCGTGTGGTCAGACGGATGTCAGCAGAGCTTCCAGGAGCTGAGGCAGAGGTTGAACAACGCACCTATCTTGAGGTTGCCTGAGGAGGGAGTTGGATACGCAGTCTACTGCGATGCATCAGGGACCAGACTCGGGTGTGTCCTGATGCAGGAGTGGGCCGTGATTGCCTACAGATCACGTCAGTTGAGGCCGCATGAGCAGAACTACGTTACCCATGACTTGGAGTTGGCAGCAGTGGTCTTCGCCCTGAAGACATGGCGACACTATCTGATGGGCGAGCGCTTCACAGTCTTTTCTGACCACCAGAGTCTCAGGTACATCTTCTCTCAGAAGGACCTGAACCTGAGATAGCGGCGATGGCTCGAGTTCCTCCAGGACTATGACTTTGAGATAGTCTATACTCCTGGGAAGGGGAACGTGGTGGCTGATGCCCTCAGCAGGAGGACAGGCATCCAGCTACTTGAGGAGGCGACAGAGCAGCTAGCCGCTTTGCAGATATCCTTCGTGGATAGAGACGGAGCAGCCTTCCTTCAGTCTGTCACAGTCTCTCCTCCACTTCTTCAGCGGGTTAGAGAGGCACAGCATGGGGATGTTGACTGTGAGACGCGGCGTGCACAGATATCCTCGGGACAAGCACCTGATGGTTTCTCCCTTGGAGCAGAGCACGATGTCCTTTTCAGAGGACGTACCTTGGTACCAGTCGCCTTACGAGAGGAGGTGCTGAGAGAGTTTCACACTTCTCCCTTGGCGGTACATCCTGGAGTGGCGAAGATGTACCAGGATCTCAGGCGACAACACTGGTGGCCGGGCATGAAGAAGGATGTGGCAGAGTTCGTTTCACGGTGTCTCACCTGCCAGCAGGTGAAGGCAGAGCATCAGGTACCAGCAGGCTTGGTACAGCCCTTGGAGGTCCCGGAGTGGAAGTGGGACGGGATATATATGGACTTTGTGACTGGACTTCCACGCACTTCCAGAGGTCACGATTCCATTTGGGTGATTGTTGACCGACTCACCAAGTCGGAACACTTCCTACCCATCCGAGAGCAGGGCACAGTGGAGAGCTTGGGGCGTCTCTACGTTCAGGAGATTGTACGACTTCACGGTGTGCCATCGACTATCGTCTCCGATCGGGATGCTCGTTTTACTTCCCGGCTTTGGAAGGGGTTGCAGGAGGCGTTCGAGACGCGATTACGTCTGAGCACCGCCTTTCACCCTCAGACGGATGGTCAGACGGAGAGGACCATTCAGACTCTCGAGGACATGCTCCGTGCATGTGTCCTCGACTTTGGTCGCAGCTGGGAGGACCACCTACCCTTGGTGGAGTTCGCGTACCACAACAGCTACCACTCCACCATCGGGATGGCACCCTACGAGGCGTTGTACGGCAGGCCTTGCAGATCTCCTTTGTGCTGGACAGACCCTGGAGAGTCAGCACTTGTGGGACCAGGGATGGTCTGGGCCACGACATAGAAGGTCCAGGTCATCCAGGAGCGGATGAGGACAGCACAGAGCCGGCAGAAGTCATATGCTGACAGGAGGCGGAGACCACTAGAGTTCGAGGATGGCGACCACGTCTTCTTGCGGGTCTCATCTCGACGTGGTTTGAGGATATTTGGCCGAGGCGGCAAGTTGTCTCCACGCTTCATCGGACCCTTCCAGGTCCTCAGCAGGGTTGGCGAGGTGGCTTATCGCCTGGCTTTGCCACCTCAGTTGCACCGGGTGCATGACGTCTTCCACGTATCCCAGCTGAGGAGATACGTACACGACCCGACGCACATCATTGACTATGGGGAGCTAGACCTGGATGATGGGGCGACTTTTGCGGAGGTCCCAGTGTAGATAGAGGATCGACAGGAGAGGGTCCTACGTGGGAGATCGATTCCTCTTGTGCGCATCAGATGGAAGCACGGGAACCTCTAGGAGAGCACTTGGGAGCGGGAGGCTCAGATGCGTGCTCAGTACCCACATTTGTTTCCCTAGTTTTTGATGTATCTTTACGGGTACGTAAAGTCCTGAGGTGGGAGTAATGTAAAGACCCGTAAATTTCAAGGAACTTTTTTTTTTAATTTTCTTTGGAATTTTACAAGAACGCAGTTTCTGACGGCGCCTGATTCCGAGGCCCGGTGTGCCCGGAATCATTTTCTGAAGTTTGGATCGGGTACGTTCAGTGAACGGACGAGCGGGTTTTTCTAACTTTTGTACCGGTGCCCGGAATCGAATTCTGAGGGCACCGATGAAATCGCAGTGCCGGTATTCGCTTAGAAACGCCTCTTCCGGAGTTGCGTTTGCTCGGGTGTGGTTTTTTAATTTTCGGGCTTAAGGTTAAGAAAGAAAATAATTTTGCGACAACTTTATTTTATTTCACTTAAGCCACTTGGAAGCCACTTGAAGCCACTTAAAGGAGGCTTGAACTGAGTTGAACTGGATAGGATGCTATCCAGAAATATCCTACCCCCTTGGTAGGATATTTGTGAGGTGGGGCCCGCACGAGCCCCGCCGTTTCTTTCCGCTAAGAAACGCACCCGTGAAAACCCGTCTTAATGAAATTCAACCGACGCGTTTTCTAAATTCTTAACAGACCATTTAATTGGGCGGTCTATTTCGTGAATTAAATGGGTCGTTTCTTTCATTGAATTAATTCAACGAATTGATGGATCGTTTCTTAACAAGTTTTTCAAATTTGTTGGCGTAATAATAAAATAAGACCAACGCTTAACCTCTGGTTATTTGCGCTTGAGAAGATTTGGGAGAACCCTCGCAACTTCTTCTCCCTCGCGAAGAATGCGAAGAACGCGAAGAACGCGAAGAACGCCGAACCCGGAAATCGACGACGCCTTCGCCCGAGACGTTCTTCCGATCTCCGATCTCCGATCTCCGATCACCGACCATTCGAGGTGAGTGCTTTCGGATTTCCTCTCAAGTTCTTTTCTTTGGTTTTAAACGAAACACATATTTAAATATTAATAATTTAAATCTGTTGTTCTTGATTCGTTGAGCTCGCCGACTCAACGCCGGAATACGCGACGACGCGACGCCTCCCCACGACGACGCGACGATCGATCTCTTCCGCGACGGTCTCTTCCGCGAAGAACGCCCGCGCACGACGATCATCAAGGTAGGGATTCATTTTGGAAAATTACCACTTTTTAATTTTCTCGTGAACTTTCTTGAAAATTAAAAAGCCGGTTTTCAATGAACAATTTTATTTTAATTAAAATTGTTGGATCATGTGATGATCGTTTTTCTCCCAGTTGTTTATCTCTAACGCGGAGGGTGCGGGCCGAACGAACACGGCCCGACGACCCTCCGTCGTTCTTCATTTTGTGCGGATTTGACGGTCGACGACGGAACGTGCCGCATCGGACGTTTGAAGATACCGCAGTAAAGAACGGATCCCGGGAGGAGCAACGGCGCAGACGGGAAAGAAAACGGGCCACCGGAGCGACGCCGGCGGCCCGCGGAAGTTGCCGGCGGCGCGGGTGGCGCCGGCGGCCGGAGGCGGCGGCGCCTCGGCGCGCCGGCGGACGAAATCTGCCGCGGCTGAATCCGCGGCGGCGGCGGCCAAACGGACCCGCGGCACGCGGGTCCGGTTCATCCGGGCGGACGCGGCTCAGCGCGTCCGCGGCTCGCCAGCGCGGCCCGCACGCGGGCCGCGGTCCTTCCTCAAGCCGCGGGTCAGCGCCCGCGGCTTCCACCCACGCGGCTCGGCCAAGCCGAGCCGGCCGAGACGGACCGGCCCTGGCCGGGCCGGGCCGGGCCAGCCGGGTCGGACCCGGTTCGGGCCGACCCAGGGGCGGGTCGGGCCAGGTCGGCCCGGGCCCGTACCCCCCATCTACGGACGTTTTCGTTCAAACGCCTGTATCTTGAGCTTCGTGCCTCCAAACGACTCGCCGTCAGTGGCAACGTGATCTTTGGATCGAGACGGTCGTTTCGGTATATCGCACTCAAGGTTTCGGAATACTTTGAGTTCGGCCGGGTTGGTTCGTACACGAGACCAACCGGGCCCTCGGAGCGGAAACGCTCATATCTTGAGCTACGGACGTCCGATTAACGTGCCGTCAACTTTGTTGTTTTCCTCTAAGTGAGACGGATCTTTTGGCATACTCCGCCCGAGTTTTGGACGCAGGTGGAGTACGGTCGGGTTGGTTTTTCCTTAAAAACCAACCGGGCCCCTGGGACGAAAATGCCAATATCTCTCAGACCGGGCGTCCGATTGACGCGCCGTCTGCGACGTTGAGTTCCTGTTGACGATACGGAACTTTTGGATACATCAACTTCGGACTTCGTGTCAGTTGATGTATCAGCCTCTCGGCTCGTGGAGCGGACCTTCCCGAACGAGCTTGCTGTGTGCGGGAACCCTAGTGCTGGCTGCGACTGCTACTTCGACAGCGACGACCGTGCAGAGATCCTCAGTGGACTGCGGCGACAACTGTGCAGAGATCCTCCATGGACTCCGACGACGACCGTGCAGAGATCCTCAGTGGACTGCGGCGACGACTGTGCAGAGATCCTCAGCGGACTGCGATGACTACTTCACTCAGCGATCCTACGTGGATCAGTGCTACAGGTCCTGTGTGGGCCCGGTCCAGTGTGGACCCGATCCTGTGTGGGTCCGATCCTGTGTGGGTCAGCGCTCAGCGGTTCTATGTGAGCCAGCGCCTACAGGTCCTGCGTGGGCCCGGTCCTGTGTGGGCCCGATCCTGTGTGGGTCATCTCTCAGCGGTTCTGTGTGAGCCAACTTCTACAGGTCCTGCGTGGGCCCGATCCTGTGTGGGTCACTGCAAGGTTAGTACCTATCGATCCTTCGTGGGTCCGATGACTTAGATGGTTCAATGATCATCTTTATCGTCATCCGAAGAAGTATACCTGTGTGAGCTGAATCTTGTGTTACTCTCCTTTGTGGATTGTGTTGAGCTATCCTGTGTGGATTTACTGTTTACTCTCCTTTGTGGATTGTGTTGCTCTATCCTGCATGGGTATACGTTTTGTTTTCCTGTGTGGACTGGGTTGTGCTTGGGCTCGGACGTTGGAGCCGAACGTGAATTGAAGACTTAGGTATATGTATGGGCATATACCTAAGCCGTGTCAGATGTTACTTCGTGATTGTATCTTTCCTTTGTGGATTATCCTTTGTGGATTTCGGGAGACCTTCGGGGGTCTCGGGGTCCCTACTGAGTAGCTTATACTCACCCCTGCACGGGCTATGCCCGCACTTCGGGGTGTTGGTTGCAGACGACGGACAGCGCTGACCGTGGAGGAGGCGTGCGGAGCAGGACAGTACCTGGAGGTGGACCACAGGGCGGGACGTACTCGGAGCGGTTAGGTGGACCCGAGGAGCAGTGGAGGCTATCTGTACCCACCCTTCAGGTGGGACTTCAGGAGGACGGCTCGACGCTGCAGTTTTCCCTTTTCAGTTGCTGTTTTTTCCTTTCAGTTGTACTTTACAGTTGGGCTTGTATTTCCGGCCCCTTTTTACTTTCATCACAACTTGTACAGTTTTACTTAGTGTTTACTTTTCTGCTTCCTTGCTCTGTGGTGCTTGTTTACTTTTCAAAGGCAATGCCTTCCCTTTTTGTTGGGATTTACGCCTTGGTGCTAGTCGCCAGCCCCTGGCCTATGGAAGGCGGGCTTGGGGTAGTCACGACACGAGCCCCGAGGACGGGTCGTGACAACACTTAGACATGATTTATTACATAAAACATTCAGTTGTTACAATATATATGTCAATAGTTCTAGTGTATTTGTGTCTTAGAAATATTAAATAACAACATAAAAATTAAAAAAATCTTTTTCGAGAAATTCCTTTTCATGACCACAATATTCCATCGTACTTATCAAAGCATCAGATAACCTGATGTCATGAACAAGAAAAGGGTGAGCTATAAAGCCCAATAAAGGAGTAAAGAAGGAATAACATGAAGAATACAATACATGTTAGGTAATAGGAATCTCAATGGAGAATAAAATAAACATGAATATAAAGTCATGATATAGAATTATTATCATTACATAGAAATGTAGCTACAACACTTAACATGGAATTAGAAAGAGCCAAAAGCTCATTGCAAATGAAGCATGAGTAAAACCTCATTTCACTTGAATTAGCATGGGTAAATTCTCATTGCACTTGAATTAGAATTACCAAATCCTCATTGCACACGATGTATCCTGACACTAATCTTTACCTAATACATTAGAGTGCTATCAGGGTGCACCCTTCTTAAACATTTCATTTTATGTATAATTGGGCGACAAGGATCATAAAACAAGGAATCATTCAACATCACCATTTATTACATGATAAAAAAATATGGAATGAATACATGAAACTATTTACGCAATAAGTAAATGTGCATAATGTTTAATACCCTTTATAGTGAAATGAGCCTGGTATTCACTACATAATGACTTTGGCTTGGAAAATCAGGGTGCTATTTCAGCAGCATAATGGTGTGACCTAAAAATTCATAAAAATTGTTGATTATAGAGAAAAGAGTGTCTAATTATTTTCAAATAAAATGGATAGTAAGGGGGTCATATAGATATATCTCCCAAAAATTATAATGGAATTTAGATTCATGATACAAACTAATTACTCAAATGTAAATGAGGAGAGAGAACTTCCATATGGAATTTCGGCATGGTAACAAGTATACATGGAAGGCATATATGAGAGAGAATGTGATCTATCATCATTCACACATAAAGATGATAGTATAAGGGAGGTGATAAATCATACCCCATGATTTATAATTGAAAATGAATTGGCATAAAAATATTAAGAAACAGGGTTAAAATGAGAAAGGAAGGATTCCCTTATGGAATTTCGGCATGGTAACAGGTGTACTTGGGTGGAATTAATGAGAGAGAAAGAGTCTATCACCAATTAAAAAATAGGATGGGGAATATAAGGTAGGTATTAAATCACCCACATACATTTGTCATTCAATGTAATAGGTTATTAAATCATAATTAATCATGGATAAAAATAAGAAATGAAGGAATCCCTTATGGAATTTAGACATGTTTAGGGATGTACCTGAGAGAAATTAGTGAGAGGAAAATGGGTCTCTAATCATTAGAACATAATGATTGAAGTATAATGGCGCTGAAAAATCATACCCCAAAATTTATAATAAGACATAAAAATGTTAAGAAACAAGGATAAAATGAGAAAAGAAGGAATCCCTTACTTGGATGTGTGATCCCAATTGATTGGGAGAGGCTTCAGAGAGGCCTCATGGGAGTCTGTGGTGCCTTGGGATGATTCCATATAGAGGAGTTCATAGTTTGGAAAAACTATAAAGTCTTTTAGTGAAAAGTAAGTGAGAGATTCAGTGGTTTTATATAGGAAA
This sequence comes from Viscum album, assembly GCA_963277665.1. Lineage (NCBI taxonomy): Eukaryota > Viridiplantae > Streptophyta > Magnoliopsida > Santalales > Viscaceae > Viscum > Viscum album. The sequence continues at coordinate 873,508,314 of OY728153.1, read as the reverse complement.
TGAGTGAGAATTTGTTATTATTTAGGTTTGGGACACCCAACATTCAACTAATCAAAACCACAAATAATCCCATGTTTTTTTCCAAAGGGGAGTGGAAAAAAATATTTTATAAGTCCATTTTCCGAACTTCTTAAAATAATAGGGTATCGTATGTGGAGGTGAGTCACACTCTCAAGGAAATCAATTTAAAAAGCCAAAATGCATTATAAGTCTTGGAGGGTCCCCTAAAGCTTTGTAAAATAAAAAAACATAAAATCGCATTATTTTATTGTTAAAAAATACATTGGACCAAAATAAAGTTTATAGTATTTTATTACATAACTATAGGGTAATTATGATGTCATAAAACACATTATATATTTAAACGATATTTATCTTTTGCCCAAAAATTCGACTGTCTCCGAAAATTGTGAAAAATTCACCGTTGGATAAATTTGAAATCCGGATTCCAAATATTATATTCATTTTATCTAAATAATTTTCTAAATATGTGAATTTTCTCTTTTAAAAAAATGGAAATTTATAGAAAAATAATGGGTTTTGACAGAAAAAGATTTCAAACATTAATAAAAATTACAATTGCACTCACACACTTATACAATAATTTATATTTAATAAAGAGTAATTTAATAATAATAATATTTTATTAAAATATTATTTAATTAAAAAATCCATTATATCATAAAAATAGGTTTCTTAGTTGAATGTTATCAAAAAATACTATTTTCACGTTAGAAACTATTTCCAAAGTAACAATCATATAATGAATGTATATTATCTATAAATAAATAGTGTACATAATCAGAGTACTAGGGTATGGTTACATGACCCCTTATAACACCAACATAACAACGAAGGGTGAGGTGTGTGATGGTGATAGACACTTGGGGTGGCTCAGTTAACATTGCTCGGGTGTTAATCTATATCAACTTCCACATCTCCCATAGGTGGTTCTGTTCATACTTAATGTGTCGGAACATTTCTTGGGCTAGGTCAATAGCGAAGCCCAATGATGCTATATCCTTTCTGAGCTCTAAAAAATGGGCTTCGTATGGGAAAAGTCTACTGGATGTGGCCAATGCTTCCTTTTTCTGAGTAAATTATATTTGTTAAATCCCTATATTTTTACAAATAATGTGATCAATGTTCAACATCTATATTAGAAACAGTAACAATTCATAACAGTATTTTGAAATCCAAACACATAAAACCATGTAATAGCATATTTTATATAACCATTTTACATAATGAGACATTTAATTAGGTCAAGAGGAACATCCATTAATAAATGATTGGATTATTACAATTTTCATAAAAAACATTAAATATGTCATAATTCCCATCTATAAAATATGGTGATGAGAAATGAGTTATATAATTATGTGGAGATGGTCACCCGTGCATACACACAAGAGATATTTTCCCAACCCATTTGATAGAAAGAGTGTGAATAATGGTTGATATATAATTATAATAAAAATTAATTATATTTATGATAATAAATATTTATTATAATTATAAATATTATATATTTAACATAATTAAAAGAATAATTAAAAAGAAAGTGATAGATTAAGGTGATTACCTCTTCATTGATAAAACTCATTTAGATATCATCATTATAGACACAGGGTTTAAATTTTGCGGATATAAATTTGTCGATAATGTTTATAGGGGAGTGGGTAATAAAATAAGTTACATTGTTTAAATCAATATGGATAAAATTAGTGCCAATAATAAAATGATCATACCTTATATGATTTAAAGGGGAGGAACTCTTGGAATTTTTTAAAATAAAAAATTAATATAAATATGTTTTAATGAAAATATGGTTCAAAAATTATATTATTTGAATATAAGATTAATATTTTTTCAAATCCCTTCATCCAATAAATTTTATACATGATTTCATCACATTATAACAAAAATAATTTATTTTGAAGACATCATTAACAGTTTTGAAATTTTCCAAAACATTAATGTGTTATACCCTTTAAATATTAATAATTTATTAATAAAAATAGAAAAGAACCATAATATGAAAATGTAAGGATATTAAAAACTATATACCATTCATTTAGATGTATATAATTTTTTTAATTTTTTAATTTTATTTAATGAAATATTATTAATTATAAAATATCATTTATCTCAACTTAAACAATATTCATATCATTTTCCATCAAATACATCAAGAAAAACAGTTAATTAAGACTTAAATCTTCCAACCCACTCTTTTATGTCATATAGGTCTATATAATCCATGGGAAAAATTAACCCACACAAATTACAACACTTTTACTGTTTTTGAAATCATTTATTTTAATTTTTTATAAGTTGAATTAATATTTTATTATAATTTCCAAATAATTTATGGCCATTATATAATTCAAATAGACTAAAAAATTATATCAGGAAAATAATATCATTAATCTTGAAATAGACACTTATATTCATTCATTAAATTATTTTTTCCTTATGTGTACACTTAAGAGACATTTAAAAGTAAGGGAGCTATAGTTTGTATACTTCACTATTTTAAATATTATGTATGTCGTTTCCATGGGAAATATTCCATTCAAAATTAAATTTATATCATAATGTTATTAGGGTATAACAAATTTTATCCAATAATAATTATTATGAAATAATATTAACATATCGTATAGATTTTACAATGACTAACACGATTTACCCATTATCGAGGTGATAACATTTACTACGATTACAATTCATGTTAAAAAAATTAAAATTAGTAAATTTATCATATTTTAAACTCATTATTATAAATATTAAATCAGTTTTTATCAAATTAAATACATATGAGTTTTAGTAATTAATTTTCTAATAATTAAGGAAAATGTGTTGAAAATATTTTTTCTCAAAAATTACATTTTTAAACTCACAACCAGATTTATTCTAATTCCATGCCAGGAAAAAAAATAGAGAAAGGTTTAAAAAAATTGTTAGTATATAATATATCAATTTCATTAACTTAATTCCCAAAGATTTATATATTTAATTTATTAATAAAAAACAATATTTTATCATAAAAACAGTTCACCTAGAAATTATAATTTTACTTATAAAAATAATTTTATACTAAATGTAAAGAAAAAATTGATTCAAATGGAAATAATTTAATTATTTTAAATAATAGAAAACTATTTTATTTATTTTAATACATTTAAAAAATGGAATCTTATATATGTTGTTTTAAAAAATCCCCTATTTTTTACAATACACTATAATATCAATCATTGCAAAAAAAATTATCAACATACTTCCTAATATAATTTTTAGAATATTATTTCAAAATTGATGATCATTTTATAAAATAAAAAATCAGATTAGTATAGAAATTAATCATATATTCTCACAAACTGTATAAATTTTTTTGATCAAATTTTATTTTTGAAGAAGAAAATGAATATAATAATTATAGATTGATTATTTACAAATAATTATTCATTACATTTATATTGATTATATATATATATATCATAATGTACTTAATACTATTCATAATATCCAAACATCAATCCTTTATCTGACTCAAAATATAATATTTTTTTTATTTTATTATAGTTCATTTAAATATGAATATTCTTGTGACCCAAGATATCTATGAAATTATATTTTTTATAGTGAAAATTTTAAAAATATCTGGCTGTTATTGTTTAAATTTATTAGAAATGTTGATAAATACTTTAAATTCAAATTACAATTTAAAACATAAAATACAACATCGTATTTTGTTTTAGTCCATCTCTATTAACTTTAGCACATTCCAACATATCAATATTAATAAATTTAAAGGATTCCTAGGGAAATGAATGATAATAAAGGGTTAAGATCTGATGTTCACTAAGGGTATGTCTGTTTGGGAAGTAAACCTGAATAAATAAAAATAATCAACATTTTAAGGTAAATATCTAGCAACACATACCATTTAATAAAACTAGAGTGTGAAGATAAATATGTAAAGAATAAATTAAAATTAAATAATTACATTAGAATAATCAAAAAATAAATAAATTTATTTATTGATATCATAAGTAATGAAAAAAATTACATGGTCATCAATAAAAAATATCATAATAAGGGAATTCAAAATTATAGACATTATAAGCATATTATAATTGCACTGTTCAATAACATATTATATAAATGAGCTAGTCCTCATCCAAACACCTATTATAATATGAATCATTAGAACTATTTATCAATAAATGGGATAAAGTATCCACTACACATCACATATTAATTATAATTATTTACTTACACAAATAATGTGAAACATATTCCAAAATACCGGTTTTTTTAAAAAACTAGCATATAAAATGTTAATAATTTTCCAAATAAATAAACACTATCATAAAATACCCATATTAAAATAATTGATTGTATCAAAATAGAACATATCCTGAAAATAAAAATATTTACTAAATAAATTTCATATAAAATAATTTATTTTATAAGTATAAATGAAATATTTATTTATAAAATATAACCATTTCATTTTGAAAAAAAACTATTAAAAAAATATCCAAAATATTAAAGAAGAAGTTTTAATTGAATAGATAATTTGAAACATTTAATGGATATTTTAATTAATTTACTGGTCATGATGAATGAAAATTATGTCCATTCTGCATAAGATAAAAAACAATACTTTTACACCTTTATCAAAAGTCCAAAAGTATCTCATTCAAAAAGTTACAGTAAGAATCCCTTTAAAAAATGGTTTAAAAATCCAAAAAATGTATAAAATAAATTATTCTATAATTTAAAAAAAAAATATTTATAATTTTTAAGAGAAATATATCTATGGAAGAGAAGGATTTCCGACAGAGTATACATACAATGTTAGTTTCCAAAAAAACCAAGTATTGTATCATGGGTACATAAAGAGTATAAAGTAAATGAAATAATTTAAATAATATAAAAAATAATAATTGATTAATGTATATCTTATATGATTTAAGGATCAAATATTTCCCAAAAATAGATTTTAATATATACAATTTTAAATAAAAATGAGATTATTAAACAAAACAATACATCAGGTTTGATTTCCTTCGTATATTTTCAAACATATTATATAATAAATATAGATTTGTTATACATATATTATATAACCATAATCATATATATTCCACTTTATATGATTTAATTATAATATTTTCCACTGGTTTATTTCAAATTCTTTGATATATCCTTGTATCGGGAAATGACATCATCACTTTTTTGTTTTGGTTCGGTAGTTTTGGTAGTATTTTGTTTGATCATAGTTAAATAATTTTTTTAATTTTATGAATGATATAAATATAATGTATAAAAAATATATATAATTACTTATAATATCAATAAATTTTGAGGATAGAAAAATGATTTACACAATTCATGGAGGCAGTAGACCCTACGTACAAGTGAACAACATTCATTAATAATTTTTAGGTGGAATGAAATAATGGTATATAATAAATCACTATTATAGAATTATTTTTTTATCATTTAAAGAATAAATTTTTATAAAATCCATAATTATTACCATACATTTCAAAATAAAGTTTAAAATAAATCATATCGCTTCGTTGATTCGGTAGTCTACATGTATGCACGAGCAACATTATCATTTTCCAAAAAAATGGTAGGTAACAAGGTAGAACTAATATTATAATTATTTAAGTATAAATATATAAAAACTATAATATATATATATATATAATCTATCATTATATCTTCCCATTACATATTGTGATGGAAATGAATTACATTGGTTCAAAGAGGCGTTAGGTAGCCATACACAAGATCCATATTTTTCCCCCATTCGATAGAAGAGTAAATTGATAAATTTTTTTAAAAAACCTAGTCAAATATAATTATACGGTAGGAAATGGTGCAATTATATTATAATTATTAACATTTTAATTAATCTTTTAATGACCCAAACTCCAGTAACACGGAGCATGAACTTATTTATTTCTTAAGAATAGATACAAGGCATCAAATCCCGATTGACTTATCAAATTGGTCATTTTCTAGAACCAGATATATATATCATAACCAATTTTTTTTTTATTAAAAAATAATCCATAATAAATAACAAAACAAAATTTAAATCATCCCTGAAAACTCATTCAGTTATTTTCTTTTTATATATTGGGGAAATGAAAAAAGGGTGAGATTAAATGCTTTGAAAATGTCATGCACAGAGGATGATTCCATTAATTGACAATCCTAGTAAAAATTTAAATTCTAATAAGTGAATATACATTACATTTAAGTATTTTTAATGTCATTATAATATAAATCCTAATCAGCATGGAAAGGTAAATAACTAAAACACATTCTATTTAATCAATAACTGAGAATGAAATCCATCCAGAGGTAATATCATAGATAAAAAATCAATAATTATCAGAAATATATATTATTACTGATTTAAATGATAAATTATTTGATTCCATGGTATTATACATCATGAAATCTCCAGCTTCATGATCACTACACAAAAAAATTTAAATCTACTATATGAAAACCCAACTGATTTGGTCAAAAAAAATTTCTCATGAGACATGTCGATGAATTAAGGGGATATCTATAAATTTTCCCAACCCATTTCATCATGTCTAAATCATGCCTCATATATCTAATAATCATTTTAATTAATTAATAATATTCTTAAACAAAAAATATTTTTATTTCGTAAAAGATATAAATTTATCTATATTTTTGTATTTAATAGAATTATATTTAATGTAAAAACTTTGAAAAGAATCATATATAGTTTAGGATATTATTATATACATAATATATGTATAATTTTATTAAATATAAATTTAATAAAAAATGGAAAATTACCACAACAATTTAATTATTTAAAAACAAATTTAATAATCAAAAAGGAAGAGAGAATGTACAATTACATTATCCTATTGGTGATTTTATGTCAAATTAACTTGGATAAAATAATTCAAATAGAATCATAAAACAAAATGAATTATTAAGCAAGCATGATATTACATGTAAATGGGGCATTATATACAACATATAAAAAGATTATCTACAAACATTGTAGCGTGGCTCAATGAAGAGAAATTGAGATGAAGTCCCTCACCTTGAGTGTAACTCATAATTTACATTCATTATATTCTTGAATAAGAATATTATGATAATTATTTACCTTGTTAGTAACCCTTTTCATTATTATTATACCTTCTTATTACCTTACTCTTATTTTTAATACAATTACATGGTCAATTATGTATACATCGGGTGTTCGGCTGATATTTGACTTACATATAAAAAATTTATTTTGTATGTTGGGTTTTTGTCTAAAATTAATTTATTTTGACAACTAAAATATAATTATCAAATATATACATATAAATAATATTACTATTTTAAATAATAAATTTTTGTTTTGAGAAATAAAGTATGTTATGATCATGGATACAATAGGTCGTATGTATGCATGAGTAAGATTTCCAATCTTCGACAGTCATTATGGATATGAGGTAATTTACATTTTGTCATTACATAAATATAATAATAAAAAATAATATTTTTTTTTAAATTTATCTATATATATCATCCATGTGTTTTGATGGTGAAAAGAGAGTCACATAGCATTGTAAAGGAAGTAGTTTGCACGTACAACAATGATGTTATCAGGATTTAGTGACTGAAAAGAAAAAAATGTGAATGATGTATTATATTTTAATAATGAGAAATTATTAATTAATATTATAATTAGGTATTTTATATTACATATAAACATTATAATTATCCTTATAACCTTCAACATGATTCATTAGTGAAAGTGGAATTTCATTGCTTCGTGAGGTGGTAGTCCCCCTTAAACATGAGGGACATTATAATATCCCCTATGGAATGGAAATTAAATGGTTATATATGATATAATGACTAAAAACATATAATAACATTATATATATCATAAATATATGTTTTATCCACTATCCCACTCACCTATGATTTTTAGTGATGGAAAAACGAATGAGGTCAGTTCATGAGGTGGAAGACTACAGTTTAAACGAATGATGATTTCGTAAACCATTTCGTAGAAGTGGGGATGGTCTAAGTTAATAAACATAATCTTACAAAAATTAGGAATATTTATTATACATAGGTTGATATATAATCTTAAATAATATTTGAAGGATTTGGAAGAATTCATAAAGAAAAAATCTAAAGTAATGAATTTTTTCTCTTCTCAAACATCCATTTTTGGATTGTAACTAATATATACCTATAATGTAATTCTTAGAAAACCTAAGGAATAAAGGATGGGATGATGGAATTTGGAAGGTGATTATTATATTTATTTTTTAGTACAAAAGTTCTTTAAGGTGTAAATAATAGAGGAGAGTGAGAGGCCTTTTATAAGTGAGGGGAGTGGCATTCTAGTAATTTTTGAAAGAGGAAATGTGTACCCACATTTTTCACATGAAAAACTATTCCAAAATTGATTATTTTAAATAATTAAAAATTATAAGGTCTATATATCTCCAGAAATTAGATTTTATAGATTTTTTATATTGTGTTAGACCTTATATTTTTTTAACCCCCAGGAAACCAATTTTTACATTAATATCGTTAAATAATCTTAACTATTTTTAATTTTAATTCTGATAAGAAATAATGTTCAAATTATAATATAATATAAATGATTCTAATTCTAGATATGAAATGAATTTTTAAAAATTCAATTCATAGATGATAAAAAATTTAATTAAAAATTATTCTTACGTGCATGATTTGAAAATGTGGTTTTAAATAAAAAATGTTAAAAAGTTTATAATGTTTTTATATCAAAATTAAAAATTCAAATAATTATTACTAAATTAAATGGATTAATTAATATTTAACTTATCTATTGATAATTTAAACTGTATCATTAATATAATATATCGTTATAAATAATTTTGACGAAAAATTAGTTTTCAACTAGAATCCTTTTGTCTTTTTACTATTCACCAAAAAATGAAACATTTTAGGAAAATAAAAAAAATTACCAATAAATAAAATTGATATTTTATATTAAAAATTGAATATATTTTTTAAAAATAAATATTCTGAAAAGTAATAAAATTTATTTCATATTTTGTTCAAGATAGTCCATTAAACTGCATTTTAGAAAAATATTTTTAAAAAAATTTATTTTTAATCCAATTGTATTTGATTTTTATTTGTAATCATTATATAAAACATATATGTTAAAAAATGATAAATTTTTCATATTTTAGTTATTTATATTCGTAATATCTAACATAACATTTTGGTTATTATATTAATGTTTGAATAATATTTTACTAGAGTATCGTGTTACTTTTAAACCTAGAATTGGGTGCATCTCCAGCTATAAAAAATAAAATTTATTGTAATATATATATATATATATAATAAATATATATGTTGTTACATTCTTCCCTCTAAAAAATGGTTTATCCTTGAAGTTCTGTAGATGTTTCCTTCTAAAAAAATGATGGTAGTTCATCTTCATTGCATTCTCTGGTTCCCATTTTCTTTCCAACATTTCTTGATTTCTCTAAAGTACCTTTACCAGTCGAGTAATATGTTTTCTCAACAATCAATAATTATTATCAAGATTTTGGAAGGATTATTTATAGTATGATAGATAATGTTCCAATTTTGTTTTTATCAATGTTGAGAATATTATTTTAGTCTAGCATATACTTCTTTAACAATGATATATTGAACACATCTTGAACTTTTGGGAGATTTGAAAGCACCACCAAATTATAAGAATCAAATAAAATTATTTCCAAAATTTAAAAGTGAATGATGTACTTGGGTATCTGCCTCCCTTTCACAATAATCCTTATAACACCCTCATATGAATATATATTTAAGAAAACATGATCTCCCACTAGAGAATCTCATTATTAAGATCCATCTAAATAATATTACATAATTTTGATATAAAATAGAGATCCCGATCAGATAGAATCATATAAGGTGAACCGTGAAGTATTAAAACATCATTAATATTGATAATTATGAGGTGATCCGGAGTTGAATCTTCTCTTATAGTGATTAAATGTGTATATTTGGTTAGTTAATCAATGAAAACCCATATTTCATCATTCATTCTATGAGCCTTTGGTATTCTGGTAACAAAGTCCATAGTAATGTCATCCAATTACCACAAAAATGTGAAAAAGATGCATGAATCCTCTAGGATTCCACGACACATACTTCTCTTGTTAAGAAACCAAACATCTAGACACATAATCTAAAATTTCCAAATTTATGTTTTCTCACCCAAAGCTTTCCCTCAAATCCCAATATGTCTTTTTACTACCAGGATTATAGATATTTTGGAGATATATTAATAAATTGAAAATTCCCATTTTAGATAAGGTACACATTGAATACATAATCTATTTCCAAGAATTGGTAAATGATTTTCTTAAAAAATATTTTCCAAATTTCAGATAAATCAAAACATTAATTTTCATCTAAATGTTTGCATTTTAAAATTGAGAACTACTTCTATTTTTTAATAACGATTGTTTCAAAAAAAATTTAAAAAATTGGAGATGTTTATCCATCATTAATAATTTCCATAACTATATTTACTATATCCATAAACATTTGAAACCACTCAATCCCCATTAGGGTAAGAACTCTATGATATTTTATCCTCAATGAATCTGCTACCTAATTGTTATCTTTGGGTGGTAGTGTATTTATTAATCATAATCTGTGGGTACCTTAACCCACACCTTTATCTCATATTGAACTCTTTATATGAAATTATCAATTTAATAATTTTTTATATGTTTATATGTCACATATTACACCCAAGAGATAATTTCTCCATATCATCAGAGAAATAATTTTCAAGGCCAACTCCAGATCATGGGATGGATAATTTTATTTATGAGACCACAATTTCCATTATGAATTTGAAATAACATTATAATTTTTATGAAGAATAAAATGATCTCAGTTTAGATGAATTCATATATATCACAAACCCATCATTTCTAGATAGTAGTGTAATAATATGAGCATTGAAAACAATCCCATGTAATTCATCGAAAACACTATTCACATTCTACTTTCCAATCAATATTAACCCCTATACTTGTATACTTGGTTAATGGGTTATTCAATCAGGGAAAAATATCAATGAATTACTATTAAAAACCATTAAATGCAATGAAACTATGTACCCTTGTTTTGTTCATCTGTATAATACGTTCTATGAAACTATATTCATTTTGGTAGGATTAACTGATTTTCCATTCTTGGGGAAAATATGTCTATTCCATGAAATATCTTGAATATAGAAATCACACTTATTAAATTTCCAATATAACACATTAATTCTAAGAGTCTCGTGATTTATATTGAAGTTATTCTCATGGTCCTCGTATATTTTATAATCAAACAAAATAACATCAAATAATACCACAAATATTGGTCAATATACACCAGGAATTATATCCTCATTATATACTTAAATAAAAGAGGTTCCATTTTCCATTAAAAATGGAATTACTATAAACTTGTAATGTCTATACCTTGATCAAAAACATGTTTTTGTAATGACTTATCTCTTTAATCACAAATGATTATTCCCAGAATAATAGTCAATCTTTGAAAAATATAGGGATATCTAAATTTTATTCCATAATTTAACTATGAAATGTAATAGATACTTGTTCATTATCATAAGAGTGTTGATTTCTCTATAATCAATGCGCATCCTCATACATCCATTATTCTACTTAAATAAGAGAATTCGGGATCCCTTTGGTGAAACACATGGGTGACTAAATCCCTTATCACAGAACTCATTTATTTTTTCATCAAATACACAAATACTACAATGTCCATTAAATATGGATTCATTGATATTGGTCTTTCATGGGGGGGGGGAATAAACAGACAAAGCAACATCATTCCCTGGGGAATGTCTACGTAACTCCTCAAGAAACATATTAAATTTTTCTTGTATAGTATATGCATCCAAAATTTTAAGATTACCTTCTCAAACCATAGTTTATGTTTTCTCTTATTCTATATGAATCTCTATTAGAAGAGGTCATAGGGGGGGATCTAGATATGACTCATATGATAAAGTATCTACTCTAGAGATTGGAAATTTTACATCCTCATCAAAAATCACAATTTCTATCTCTTTATAATAACATTTTCATCATATTTCAATATACAATCCATGAAAATGATTTTATAAAAATCAATCATAGGTATGATAAAATTGTAAGATATTAAAGAATTTAGATGTTTAATAATAGGGTTTATATGACACAACCTTATTGAAGTGAGACATCACATATGTATTAAGACAAGCAAATCCATTAGTAAATTAAAATGAAAATTCATAATTTTAATGGAATATTATATAGATATAAAATTTTTAAGGGACATAAAATTGAATAAATCATTATCTAAAAATGAATATGAGATTAATTTACCATCCACAACATCATTTTGTACCTTCCCCTCAGCTATAGTATTCTTAAAAACATGTCCTTCTCCCCTTTCCCTCTTATGTGGTGGATTCCCTTTACTCTTGTTACATTAATTTGGGTTGTTCCCCATATACCTATATTTGAAAAAGTAAATAATAGGGTTTTATTTATTCCATTTTCATTATTTATCTTATTGAACCTTATCTAGAATTATATAACAAAATCATGCCACCTTCATGAATTTCCATGGGTGATTCATTCAAAAAAATTAAAAATATTTGAATCATTATGTTTTATTATTATTATATGATACATTAATTTTATGTGTTTTTAATGTTACCTAATATTCTATTTATTTATATTGAATATGTAAGATTTAGAGAATTAAATTTCCACTTGATGTATCATAAAACTATTTAATCATATGATTAACAAAATTTCAGACTAGAATCATTCAAAGCAATAACTTAAGGGCATCAATGAAATGGTCAATCTTATACTCTGTGTTGTGTATGTAATATATACCATGACTAGATAACATTTTCACGGTAGCTTCATACACTAAAACACTTTATCATTCATTTTGTAATCTATAGAAATATCTATTCAATTTAAATTGTTTCTCATTAAGGAAATATTTCATGAAGAATGCCTCAATAAATTCTTTTTATTCTATGGGTTTTATTTAGTCTTCATCAATATCATTATAGAAATAAGATGTCCATTTATCAGGATCACCTTTAAGATAATAATATACAAGTGTAACTTTTCCCTTTCAGTATATCCCAAAAACATAAATATACACTACAAATAATTAATTGATTTCTTAGGAACGTTTATATTAATAGTCCCAAAAAATAATGGGGGATTTTATCACATTATGTGATCCAACATAGGGTAATCACAATATTGAATATTTTTACCCATTAGGGACAGTATATTTTTTATATCCTGATTAAGATACCCTAATATAGACATAATTTTATCAGTTATAATACCAGGTTTATTTTCTTATTTAGTAGGGTAATCTATACATTTTCCATGAGTATTGATACTCTTCATCCATCTAGGTGCTCTTTAAAAAAATATAATATGATGGATTAAATCATTAAATTAATAATTTTTAATCAACATGTATAATCCTAAATAAGTCTCAAAATAAAACATAAATAAAAAATAATGATTTTTTAATATCATAAGTGTAAACTAGGTTTCTTCGAGGATATATTTATTTCATAATCCAACATTATGGTTTATAAAAAATAGGAATTATGATAAGTATATCTCATTGGAGTTTCAAACTAGATGTGTATTAAGCCCAGTTTTCATGGACAAGGAAATGATATGGTCAATCCAAATGAAATTTGTTTTGTGTAATTAACCCCAGGTTCATCGATTCTAGAACCACATTCCCATGTGGTATCCAAAAAATGATGCACTTCAAGGAAAACCACATAATAACATTCATATGAAAACATTTTTATACCCTCATATTCTTTTCTTCAATGTATTTCCTATGGTTATATTGTTTAATATATTTTTTCTTTAATATATATCCCTGGGTTTTTTCTATACTTTCCTTTGATACTAATTATAATGACCTGGAATCTAGTAACTCATATTCAATGATGAATTTCTACATTGGAATAGATACATGTCATCAAATCCCTACACACCAATCAATATAGTTGAATTAAATAACCATTAATATTCATGATAAAAATATAAAATTTGGAATAGAAAATAAAACATAAAAAATGAACATCATCCCTGAAAACGCTTTTAGTGATTTCCTCTTCATATCCTCAGGAAAAAACAAAATAAGGGTGATGTAAAATTCTCATACTGGGTAAAATTTAACATAATCTATCTTGAATAATTAATAAAAATCAACATGTAAAGGTAAATAACTAATGATACATTAAATTTAAGGAGATTTAATATCATGATAAGATAATACACAATCAATATTGCATGGAAAATAACTAAAAACAAATTTTATTAATCAATAACTAGGAATGAAATGAATTCATAAAAAATATCACAAGAAAAATATCATGGATAATAATAAAAATATAATCTAAATGAAATAATTTCTTAATTACTATATTTCATGATTTCAACAATCATGATACCTCTACATAAATGTCATTCCTCAAGAAAGTATTAAACTACTGGGTAAACAATCGTGTAATTTGGACAATCAATTTGACTCATAATAGGTATTATTTTTTTCATGGGGATATCTATAATTTTCCCACATCCCTTTTTTAATGTCCAATTAATTCCCCATATATTGAATAATGTATTAAATTTAGGAACAATATTCCCCATCAATAAATATCCATATTAAGAAAAAGATACAAATATTTTCATATTTACATAGTTAATCAAATAACATACAATTTATAGACCATATGTAAAAATTATAAATAGTTATAGAAATATTAATACTCACATTATAGGAATATGGATATTTAATACAAGTGTAATTATTAATGAAAAATGAAGATAAGAATATGACTATTTGAATATAATGTTAACAATCAGAAAAGAAACCGAGATTATACAACAAATTTTACCAATAGTAAATTTTCATGACAAATCCCCTTCTCTAATGAAAATCAAATTGAAACATATTTTACATTGAATTATTTTGGAATCAAGAAATTAAATGAAAATGGGAATTTTATAAAATATATAAATGAAATTGGGTGTATAACATTACATACATGCTTTAATGAATATAAATCAAGATGGATTCCTTTACCTTGAGTCCAAATCAACTCGTACACTCTATATCATACTTAATAATAATTATATTATAATAATTTAATTTAATAATAATATATATATATATAAATTCATCCTTTTATTTCACATATTATTGTGTTATATTCATTTCAAAAATCAATTATGTTTGTGTTGTGTTTTTTATGATATTTTGCATGTGTGTCAAAATTAGAATTGATAATTGTTTAATTGTACTTTAAGGTAATTATTTCAACATCTCCATAGTAATACTAATGATATAATTATCATGTTTTTAAATAAGTCATATGATTAATACTAATCAATAAATATGGTTCTGAGAAATGAATTGTGTTCTCAGGAAGGAGATGATAGTCCATACATACGCATGAGTAATGTTTCTATTTCACTGTGATCATTATGGAAATGTTGTAAGTAATATTTTATCTTTAAAAATTTATCATAATACAATAAATACCATGTTATTTCTCTAAATATTCTTATATATATCATACATGAGGTACAAGTATTGAAAATAGAGTGACATTGCTTTGTGTAGGCGGTAGTGCACATATATTTGAACGAAGTTGTCATCTTTTAGTGAGTAAAAAGGTAAAAAATATATCATGTAAAAAAAATTTAGATTTATATTTATGTCATTAATATCATTATTATTTCTTGTATATCACATCTTTTAAATAAATTTATCCTTATCACATTCCATGTAAACATTAGTAATAGAAGAATATCGTCACATCACATTGAAGTAGGCCATTATATACACGTGAGACATTATTGTATCTTATATGGAATGGAATGTTATAAATGTATATAGGATAAAATTACTATATGTAAATATTTTTTTATTAATATCATATATATAATTTATATTAATAATAAAACCAAAATTTTTGTGGAGGTAATAGAAAACTCAATGACATGAGTTCGTGACATAGTAGTTTGTCATTCACACAAATGATGATTTCATAAACCATTCGATGGAATTGAATTGTTTTTATGTCATACCAATAACATAAAAATGTATCCAAATATGGTTGATAATTTCGTTATTATGTAATCATAAATTAATAATATCTTAAGGAGGTGAAAAAATAAATAAAAAAACCCAGTTTAGAATTTTACCTCTTTACAAACCACCTATATATGATTAAACATAATGTATTAATAGAATGAAATTTTGAAAAAAGGATTACATTGTTATGGTATGAATGTTAGGGAGTGATTTTTTTGGGGCATGGAAGAATAAAAATAATGTCAATTTGTTAATAAGAGATGATATGGGGTGGCCTTTATAAGCGAGGTGAATGGTAGTTGAATTTTTTTAGGGAAATGGTTTACCAACATTTATTACCAAAATAAAGAGTAAAATAGATTTTTTAAAATCCTTAGACATTATAATATCCAAATAATACCATTAAATATATGTTATACAATTTTTATTTCATTTTAATTATTATCCTTCCATATTTACCATCATGTAATCCCAATTTCCCTTAACCATAGTAAATATTTTTACCATTTTTCTATTCATTATGGACTGAAATTATGATGAATGTATTATATAATATAAATTTTTTTTATTCTATTTAGTTATTCCATTTTCCCAAATTCCACTCACTCAATTTAAAAAATATAAATTAAAATCATTCTCAGAGTCATGATGTGAAAGTAGGGTTTGAAAGAGAAATTTTTAGATGTTTACAATCATTTTATATCCAAATTAGAATTTAAAAAGATTTAAATGAACTAAATTGGAATAATTTATATATATTTGAACTATTTTTAGTTTGATCCAAATTTATAATATAACCCATTTTATATATAATTTAAATGAAATTGCAGCTTTCATATAATATTAAGTATATTTACTATTTTTTAGTAAATAAAACATTTTATAAAATTCCCAAAATATCATCCAAAGATAATTTTCATAGAATATATTTTAAAAATGTAGTTTATTTTATCAAATAAATTTTATAAATTTGTTATAAATTACTTTTATATTATCTCTGACAAGCCAGACTATACAACCTATTAGAAAAGTATAATTTTGGAAAAATCATATTATTCTCTACAAAATTAATTACATTTTTATTTATAATAATAGTAAAAACAATATGTGTGTGAAAAATATTTATTTTCCATAATTGAGTTAGTTTAATTCAAATCCTATAATATAATCCTTAGGCTCTAATAGTCATGTTTAAATAATTGGTTTATGTATTATAGAAATTTATTTAAACTTGGTGTTGTATGCATTACAATCTATCAATGAAATTAAATTTATTTTTCAAATTTTTTTTGTAATTTCCTTGGGTTTTACTTGGATGTTAAGAGATGAATTGAAAAAAATGACCTTAATGAATGCAATTTACTTAACATAGAAAATACACCTTTTTATATATTATTAAGGACCCCAGGGTTGGTGTATTGGGAAGACCTAAAACTCTACAAATTTTATATAGATTTTATGGAGATAATGGTGTAGGTTTTGGTTGAGATAAATATATTTTTCTTCAATAAGTGAGTGGAGTATGTTTCCATTTATAATTTCTATGGAGTGACATTCTGTATATACACAAATCAATTCAATAATGGTAAGCCACTCTCAACCAAAGTGCCTCCAAAATAGATAAATGGTGTATTTTAGGTCTCATAAGATCAATGCAAACCTTAAAAAAAGATTTAATCTTGTTATTCCCTTAAATTCTATTGTTACATGAATGATGTATTTAATTTTTCCCTGGGAAAAATAGTTTTTTATATACACAGATAACTTTTCCTTGAACTCTAAAAATAAACGATAATTATTAGATAATTTAGACCAAATGATTCTAAATTTAAAATTTTATTTATGAATTATTTCATGAATCGTCCCCCAGGGCCCATGTTAGGACTACCCCAAGCCCGCCTTCTATAGGACAGGGGCTAGCGACCAACACTAAAAGGCATATTCCCTATAACAGGAAGGCATTGTCTTTATAAACTATAAACTCACAAAAACCCAGCACACAACAAGATACAAGCTCAAAGTAAACTATATCATAAAAAAAGTGTGTATAGTGAGTAAAAGGGCTGGAATACAAGTCGAAATAGAAAGTACAAGTAAAACTGAAAGGTACAAGTAAATCTGAAAACTGCTCTTGTGAACACCTGCCACAGATCCTACCTGAAGGGTAGGTACAAGTCCCAAACAGTCATCTCTGTGGTACACCTCATCTTAGGTCTACCTCTGGGAAGTCTCAAATCATGGTACCATCTTCCCCATTCAGAGTTTTCCGTTGTCTGCACAAGATACAACAAGGTGCGGGTGTATCCCGTGCAGGGGTGAGTATAGCAATACTCAGTTGGGACCTTGAGACCCTGAAGGTCTCTAAAATTCACAATGGAGAAACCAAAAAACATGGAAACAACATTCAACCCTACTTAGATATATTCAAATACATATACATAAGTTATCAAGATATACTCATCTCACGTAAGAGGACTGAATACCACAAAGGTAACACCACGATGGTAGAAGTACCATAGAGGTGACACCACGAAGGTAGAAGTACCACACAGGTAACACCGCAATGATATAGATCCACATCGATACACCATGAAGATAAATACTCAGCTCACAAGGGTATAATCATAAGCAGTGCCTCTTGAGAGAACTAGATGAGTGCTAACCTACATAGGATAGATAATCACTAACCCTCATAATGACCCACATTGGATCTGACCCACACATGATCAGTAAGCGCTGACCCACACAGGATCACCGAGTGATGAACCACACATGATCGATATGCACTGACCCACACAAGATCACTGAGTCCAGAACCACATAGGATCAATAGGTACTAACCCCTGCAATGACCCACAAGGATCCGACCCTCCCAGAGTCGATTGGTTAGTAACCTCCGTATGATCTGTCTCCTACCTCTGCATCACTGCCAACCATTGGATTCCTACTAATAACACGTTTGGGAGAACTTTTCATCAATCAATCGATCATACCTCAACTGCCACGAAGTTCCATGAAGAAGTATCACAAAGGTCCATCACGTCATAAGGGACCCAACATAATAAATGGCGTGTCAATCGGACACCTGGTCTGTATGTTATTATTGTTTCTGCAATAATGGACTGTTTGAATTTGGGGTTCGATCCACCCTGGGCACACACCAACTTATCCAAAACACAAATTGAGTATACCAAAAGGACCATTTCTATCCCAGGATTCTGGTTCCATAGACGGTTCGTCAAACGGACACTCAGTTTTCAAGATATGGCCACAATGGCGTATTTCGGTCTAGAGGGGCCTAAGTCTGTTCCGACCTGGTTAGACAAGCTGGCCCAACCCAGTATGGCTGACCTGATTCAGTTCGAGTCGACTAAGTTGGCTTGGGCCACAGCGGGGATGTCCAGTTGGGCCATGGTCCGGCCCGGACCACTGGTCCAGCCCGGTGGCGCAGCCCGGTGGTATGGCCCGCTGAGGCAGCCCAGGTTGTGGCCCGCGGTCAGGTGGACCTCTGTGGCGAAGTCCAACCTAGAGAACTCCTAGTGGTTGGCACCTCCCAGGTCACTAGAATGACTAAAGGGTTGTTCAATTTTTTGAAGCAGGACCCGCTAGAGTGGGTCCTGCTCGGTGTGCCACTTTCAGCAAGTTGGCCGGCCGATCCTCCTCCTCCCTGCAGCATGATGGAATAATTATACTTCATGGCTGGCTGGTTCTCAGCCGAACATCGGCCTCTAATGTGGCCAAGCGTTTGCGACCTCCTACTCCACCGGTAGGGCGGACGCACGCTACTGATCCACCACGTGGCCGGCCAGATACCGGGTGCCACCCTGGTCCACCGCAGTTGACGGGCCGCGGCCTCCTGCTCAACCGGCAACACAGACGCGCCCCCTCCCCTTTTTCCTTGTGGTCAGTCAGGTGTCAGCCTCCACATTCTTCCGCGAGCCATCCCAGCTTCGTTCCAAGCCCGAAAAATATGACGACTGTATATTCGCAATCCTTGGGTCGAGGGCTCTATGTCTATATGTCACACTCAACAAAACCTCGTATTTCTAGCATCATTAATTATTTGGCATTGATGAACGCATGAAGAACGCATGAAGAAAAAAAGAAAAATGGGAATGGTATAAGTTTGAGACAACGGAAATTTTAGTTTGGCCATCATCATTATGAATCCATAAAATGAATAATTATCAAATAAATTCAATCATATTTCAATTTAAAACCCCCACCTTGTTTTCTCGTTGGAGACGGCGCGAGGAAAGTGATGATGATGATGATGTCTCCGATGTCCGTTGATCCCACAACAGGTTCCAAAGTTGGTTCCTCATTCTTGATCTGGGGAACATTCATCCTTAGGAAAACTTCTTACTCATGCTAATTAAACGTTAACAAAACTTCGATGGATCATTCTAGGAACTCCGGGCCTCAGAATCACGTGCCATAAGATTTTTTGGTCTTGAAATAATTCCATATAATTGAATAAAATTATACGGAATTTCTGGGACATTACATTCTCCCCACCATTTGGATTTACATCCCAGAAAGCCACAATAAATGAAAAACAAAAAAATAGATGGTACTGAGCACGAATCTGAGCCTCATGCTCCCAGGTGCTATCCTGGAGGTTCTCATGCTGCCAGCGTACGCGTACTAGAGGTATCGACATCCCATGAAGGACCCACTCCTGTCAATACTCAATCTCCACTGGAACCTTCGTAAACGTCACCCCGTCATCGAAATCCATCTCACCGTGGTCGATTCTATGAGATGGTCCGTACATGTATCTCTTCAGCTAGGATACGTGGAAGATGTTGTGCACCCTCTCCAACTGTGGTGTAAGATCCAAAAGGTATGCTACCTCACCTATCCTCTGAAGTATCAGAAAAGAACCGATAAACATCGGTGATAAATTTTTTCCTCGGCCAAATCTCAGTGGTCCTTGTTGAGGAGAGGCTCGCAGGAATATGTGGTCTCCCTCCAAGAACTCCCTGGGTCTCTGTATCTTGTTGGTACAAGACATCTTCCAACTATGTATAGTCTTCACTTGCTGACAATTGAGATACCATGATACAAACTTTTCCACTGATTCCTTTATCATGGGCTATGAGTACTGATGTCGGAGGTCCTGGTACATCTTCTCTACTCCAAGATGTACCGCAAGAGGGAATGTATGAAACTCCCTCAACACCTCCTCTTGTAGCGCTACTGGTACCATAGTATGTCCTCTAAAGTGGATGACATGCTCACCACCATCAGAAAATCTATCAGGTGCCTTTCCTAAGGATATCTGAGCACATCAAGCCTCGCAGTCATGTCCCCAAGCTGCGCCTCCCAGACTAGCTATAGGAGTGGGGGTGTGACTATCATATACTAGAGGTATGCTACTTCCTCACTATCCACGAAGTATATATGCAATGTGGCTAGATGCTTTGTTATCTCACTTAGAAAATACAGAACAAACATCCTGGTGAGTGAATCTACTACCATGTACCTCTTCACAAGAGTATAGACTATCTCAAAGTCATATTGCAAGATGAACTCTAGTCATCTCCACTGTTTCAGGTTCAGTTTCTTGTGAGATAAGTTATACCTGAGACTCTTGTGATCAGAGTAGACTGTAAAACGTCTTCCAATCACGTTCTGCCGCCACATCGTTAACGTAAGTTCAAACTCTCTGTCATGGGTAGCATAGTTTTACTTGTCAGTCTCAGTCTCTGATCCTGAAAACTCGGATGACACTTCTCCGTCCACAGGAAAGGCTCCCCCTTTTCATCAAAGCTGACATGGGTGTTTCTACCCTAGGGAAGTCAGGTACAAATATCTGATAGTACCTAGAAAAAGAAAATGTCCCTCTCCCTTTGAGGAGGTAACCCTGGAAACATCTTTTGAAAAGATTTCCCCATTCCCTACCACTCTTATTTGGAAGTGAAAACTCAATACTCATACTGCCATGAGGGTATGTCTGGAAAACTCAAGGGTGATCGGTTGCACCCTCCTATGCATGAGTTTATCATGTGATACCTGGGTTTACAGGTTCACCGATGAAGGAGAATCCCATTAGAATATTGTAGGTAATCTACAACCCTTTTGCCTCATATTGTCAATCTGAGTATGAACTGTGGATATCCAGTCTATACCCAAACAAACGTCGTAAGTCCTTGACACAGACACCAAGAGGTTCCAACCGAATCTCTCACCTCATGCATCAGATCACACCATCGACATAAATGTGATTATCGAGGATCCTCCCAAAGGTATCTCTAGATGTGAGCGTCAAGTCAGTGGCTTAACCGGAAACTATAGGTCTTTGACAAGTTTTGTAGAAGGAAAGAATTATTGGTACCTTTTTCTATTAAAATGAAAGATATTAGTAGTCACCGACCGTTCATCAAATCATTCTTGGAGCCCTTGGGCCTCACTCTATGACCATATGAAGCTACTCCCTTCCCCTGCCCTCCCGCTCCCTAAGCCTGGTAGGGACCAAAAAGGGGGGTGGTTGTAACATTTCGAAATGTACACCACCTCATGCATCTCTCCTAGCTCTGCTCCCACATCTGCAGGAATTCATATTCATCTGTCCCTAACAATTCTTATTCCTGAAACATTTTAACATGCCCAAGTCTTTAAGACTGGCGCTACTTTCCTACCCTCCCACTGCTAACATTTACTGATTTATATGCTCAGCCAAAGGACATTCAACCACAAAGGTTGTCTCTAGCACCCTAACATAAGTTGGAATGCAAAGGGAAATAGTTCTGGCTCGAATGTCTCTAAAGACACCTCCCTCGGATGTTCGAGCCTTGAAGCACTGATCATATCGTATTCATTGAGTACCAGGAATGGTCGGTACACCTCAATGAATACTCAGATACCGACATGTCATTCTGCTGAAGCTGTAGAAGCTCTAGAGAAATTTTAGCCACCTCCTTAAGCCAGTCCTCAACTGCCTGTAATTGGGGCTTTCCTCGGAACCTAAGGGGTATCTGATGCTGAAACTCACATAACGCACTGAGCCTAAATGTTTCTTCTAGTGGTACTGATGGTTGTAACCACTAACCAATGGTCAATGACATAGATGGAACACTACTTGAAGGTACCATCTCGGGAAACTATCCATGTACCAAAGCCTCATTATCCTACATACCATTCTTATAGTCATGTACCAGAACAAACTAGAAGCTAAGATCACCATCTTCTCTACCGATGACTCAACTAGGTGGAAATATCTATCCATAGCATCCAGCCAGTCCTCACTTGCCTGAGAATCTGTCTTGCCTCGAAATCTCAAATTCCTCTACTGCTGGAACTCATGCAATGCTCTTATTCGACATTCATCCTCTACTGGTGGAGATGGTGGTAATGACATCCCAATGGGTAATGGTGTTGCAGATACACCACCTGATGGTGCTAACACCAAAAGAGGGCCATGCATCGAGGCCTCATTGCTCGGAAGGTCGTCAACGTGTACTCTCTCTGGAATCCTAGCAGGCTGTCTATGTGATGTAATATAGATAAGGGATAGGTTCATAAAGGTCATTAAGTTGTACCTGGTGAGCTGACTCCCACGAAATCAAAAGAAAAAAACTTTTCAAAAACACATGCAATCAGTGTTTTCATGTGCTGAGTTGGAAATCAGAATTCAGGGTCCTGGTGTATGGATACATCGGCCGCCATACCAACAATGGACTCCTAAAACAAAAAACCACACTCATAACACTTAAAACTATTGCATTTCAGAAATTATTAGATTCAAAGTTCATTGGTAGAACTGAAATCCTCTGATACCAATTTGTCACGATCTGTCACCCGGGGCCTGTTCAGTGACTACCCCAAGCTCGCCTTCCATTGGCCAGGGGCTAGGGACAAGCACCGAAAGAAATATTCCCTAATACAAGAAGGCATTTCTATTATAAACTGTAAACTCACACAAAACAATCGCACAAAAAGTTACAGGCACAAAGTAAACTATATAGTAAACAAGGTGTGTACAGAATGTAAAGGGGACGAAATACAAGCCCAACTGGAAAGTACAAGTAAAACTAGAATGTACATGTAAAACTGAAAACAGCTTCTTTGAACACCTTCCAAGGATCCTACCTGAAGGGTAGGTACATGTATTAAATGGTTATCTCTGTGGTACTCCTCATCTAAGGTCCACCTCTAGGTAGTATCCAGTCCTGGTACCCTCATCCTCAGTCAACACTTTCTGTCGTCTACACAAGACACAACCAGGTGCGAGTGTAGCCCATGCAGAGGTGTGTATGATAATAAATAGTAAGGACCTCGAGACCCTCGAAGGTCTCTCAAATTCACAAAGGATGAACTACAAAACATGGTAACAACAGTCAACCCTACTTAGGTATAATCCAACACATATAACTATGTTATCAAGATATACTCATCTCACACAATAGGAAAGAATACCCCAAAGTTAACTCAAAAAAGGTAGAAGTACCACATAGGTAACACTTCGAAGGTAGGAGTACCACAAAGGTAACACCACGAAGAAATAGTACCACACATGTATGCCATGATGATAAAGACTCAGCTCACACAGGTATAATTGATGTATAGAAGTACAAATGATTATTCTTGAAGCTAGATCATCTTATTCTATCAAGAAGCACTGATTTTGATTATACAGAGTCTGACCCATACAGGATTGATATGTACTAACCCCTATAATGACCCACATAGGATCTAACCCTCACAAGATCGGTATGCGCTGACCCACATTGGATCGATGAATTCTGACCCACACAGGATCTGACCCACACATGATTGATATGAAATGACCCACAAAGGATCGATGAACACTGACCCACACAAGATCTGTCCCACAAAGTATCAGTATGCGCTAACCCACACAGGATCGCTGAGCGCTAACATACACATGATCGATAGATACTAACCACCATAATGACCCACACAAGATCCGACCCACCAAGTGTTGATAGATTAATAACCTCCATATGATATGTCTTCAACGTCTGTCTCACTGCCAGCCACTGGATTCCCGCTAATAGCACGTTTGGGTGAAGCGCTACTTGATCTATCTTTCATACCTAAAATGCCACTAAGTTCCACAAAGAAGTATCCCAAAGGTCCTTCACATCATAATAGACCCAATTCAATAGACGGAACGTCAATAGGACGCCCGGTCTGTAAGTTATTAGAATTTCCGCTCTGAGGGTCCGGTTGGATTTGGGGTTCGATCTAACCCAGCTGTACTCCAGCATTATCCAAAACTCAATTAAAGTATACCAAAAGGACAATCTCAATCCCATGATTCCACTGACATAGATAGTTCGTCAAACGAATGCTCGGTTATCAAGATATGGCTACAAAGGCATATTAGAGTCTAGAGGGGCCCGGGTCCGGCCCGACCTGGTCGGACCGACCCGACCCGACCCAATTTGGGTGGACTCGGTTGGGCTGGGTCGTGGAAAGCTCGGCCTGCTGGGCCATTGTTCGTCCAGGCCTGCTGGGCGTGGCCCGGTGGCGCGGCCAACCGGGGTGGCCTGTGATGCGGCCTGTAGTCGGGTGGAACGTCGTGGCAGGTCCGCCCTTGACGAATCTCGGGAAGAAGGTGCCTCCAAGGACACCCAACTAACCAAATGGCCATTCAGTTTTTGGTAGCCGGACCCACCAGAGCGGGTCCTTCTCGGGTTCCATGGATGACCGGTCCTCGTCTTCATAGTGACTCAACGACGCCGCTGTTCTCTGCGGTCGGCCGGGTTCCCACCACCCTTCGGCCTCCTCTTCAGCCTAGTGGCCGCGGCCTCCTGCTCCATCGGCAACGCGGACATACGCCGCCACTCTGCCACACGGCCGCCCGAATACCAGCCGCCACCCTACTCCGTCACGGCTAACGGGTCACGACGTCCTACTCAACTGGTGGCATGAATGCGTGCCCCCCTTCCTTGCGGTCGTCTGGGTGTCTTCCGGTTCCTTCTTTCATGAGTCATCGGAGCTTCATTCCAATCCCGAAAAATATGATGGCCGCATATTTGAGATCCTTAGGTCGAGGGATCCGTGTCTATATGTCACGCTCGAAAAAACTTTATGTTTCCAGCGTCATTAATTATTTGGTGTTGATAAATGAATGAATAACACATAAAGAACAAAAGAAATAGGGGCTAGGTATAAGTACAAGAAGACGGACATGATAGTTTGGACACTGTCGTTGTGAATCCATAATATGAAGAATTATAAAAAAAATCAATCATATTTCAAATTAAAACCCCTACCTTGTTTTCTCGATGGAGACGGCGCGAGGAAGGAGATGAAGATGACGAAGTTTCCAATGTCTGTCGCTCCTGCAATAGGCTCCAAATTCGGTTCCTTATTCTTGATCTGGAGAAAGTTCTTTGTTAGAGAGGTTATTTGTTTCGAGGATGTATCTCTAAAGGCTCTCCTTTTCCAATCCATTTTCCCCACGAGAGGTGATGTGACAAATTAATAAGTTATGTTAATTAAACCAATTAATGTTGGCACAATTAATTGGAGGAATTCCAAGGGTTAACCCACATTTAAGTGGGATTTCAAGGGTCAAGTGGTCCCCACTACTAATTTCTAATGGGATGCTTCATGCTCAGGTGATCCCCACCACTAAATTCAACATGGGAGGTTTCAACTTCAAAAATAAAATAAAGAATGTTTATTTTATTTTCTCCCATGAAATGTCTGAAAACTAATTTACATGCTTGACCTATCGTGGTCGAGGGGAAGGTAACCTTAAGTGAATATTGGCTGAAGGAGTTTAATATTGTCCCCATATTTCAATTCTGATCAGTTTTTCAAATGATACAAAATGCGGCTCTAGTGTTTAATAAAAGTACATGAAAAAAAGTTTGGAAAATAATAAATAGTCACACTCGTCCCGTGCCAGTCGAGGTTCGGCTTTTCCTAAGTAAAACACTTACCAAAAAACCCAATGGTACTCTTTAATTTCCAAACTGAATTACATTTTAAAAGTTATGGTTTTTAGAATAAAAAATTTTCAATTAATTAGTTTATTTGTGGTCAAAAACTAACCTTCACTAGTGGCCCACGCTAGCCAATGTGAGTATCTGGCTAATGAAATCATACTTTCATGAGTTCAGTAGTGGTCCCAGATGTTTAATCCGATTTACCGTTTTTGAGTTATAAGCATTGGTAAAATAAAATAAATTTATTTAATTTTTTTATTTAGAGTTATGCCATTTTCGAATTTTTACACAGGAGGCCCATGCCGAATAAAAGTAAGTCGGGCCTAGTGTAAACCCACCATCATGAGCACAATGGTTCTCTAAGAATTATGACCTAATTAAACATTTATGATTTATTGCAATTTTTCAGAAAAACTGCTTATGAACGCTAATTAAACCTTAAAAAACATCGACAGATCATTCCGGGCACTCCATGCCTCGGAATCGTGTGCTGTCAGATTTCACAGTCTTGAAAAAATTCCATATAATTAAAAAATATTATACGTAATTTCTGGGACATTAAAAAATAAATTTCCAATATGGTTGAAAAAATAATTTTAACATAGGCACATTTAACCTGAAAACCCCTATTTTTACAAAAACCTGAGTAATTAATTTTGACAGCCTCTACTATTCATTATGAGAAAAAATAAGTTGAATTTATTACATAATATTAATTTTATTGATTCCAAATATCAAATCCATTTTTTAAAATTTAGTTCATATATGTGTCTAAATATAATTTCAAATTAAACCCACAAGGGCGATGAAAATACGATTTCCAATGAAATGTTTTACAATGTATAGAATATTTGTATATTAAAAATAAACATAAAAATGTTTGCAATAAAACAAATTGGATTAATAATAATATAATTGGTCTAATTTTAGTATTCTGAGAAATAAAAATTAAAAAATTGAATTGGTAAATCTATTAATGGAAAACAAATCTTTCAACAAAAATCAATATTTTTCATTATTCATAGAAAAAAATAAATCATTAAAAATAAACTACTATTTTAATTCATTTCATGATTTTTCTTCCTCAATTGTATTGGAGCATAAGGTAATTTCCGCCATTCTAATGACATGATTAAGGTTTTTTGGAAGGATTCTTTTTATCGGTGGTTAAAAATCTATTTTGATGGCACCTCATGAGGCAATCAAGGTCCCTCTCATTATGGAGCTATTTTTTGGGATCATAGGGGATCTTTTATTGGATACTTTCATGGCTCCTATGGATTTTTTTCTTCCCTTAAAGAATAAGTTATTAGTTTCATCATTGTAGTAGAGAAAAGAAATCATCCTTGATGGAATAATATTTTCCATGATTGTGATTCCATCATTATTGTCCTTACTATTAGGACCTGTCCTTCTCACTTATCTTAGTATCTTACTAATCCGTGGATAAAATTATTTAACTAACATTTATCCATAAATCATATCATAAAATATATATATATGGAGGCCAATGAAGTGGAATATGAAATTGAAAATAAATTCTTCAATTGTTTTGACTATATACGTTCTGATGAGGTTCACGATGAACTTCTAACTCTTATTCATAGGGATAAATGTAAATCTCCCATTTTCAGACTTCATTAAGTATCCCTTTTTTGGTAATAAAATTTTTTGTCCTTCAACATAAGGTTTAATTTTACCAAAAAAACAACACAAATTTAATTTTTATGTTAAAATGGTACACTATATTACAACTCATTTGGACTCGAGGATAACTGTCTTGTAAGAATCAGACAAAATAAATTTATCTGAAAATAAATATATCATAATGTATTGAGTTATTATAGGGTCAACCATCCTATATTAAAATAGATCATCACATAACACCATTAAAATCTAGAACACATTAAAATAACCACATGAATTCACATATATATTATATAAATGAAACCCCTATACCAAGTAGCATAATATTTATTAATTTATACATAATTGTAATATTTATCAAAATCATAAAAATTTTCCTATTAAACCAAAATCCTAAAAACATGAATAAAATTACTCTCCAATATCACTAAACTATAAAAAACCATAAAAACCTCAGGGTGATTATTAACATAAGGTCTTTATATCAAATCCATCTTCCCTACACCACTAAATGGTATTCTATCTTGAAAATAAATTAAATTATCCCGCCATGATGACTTACTAATAAGTTCCCATTTTGAATTACTAATTATAGTATTCTATCTTTAAAATAAAATAAATTATCCCACTATGTTTTTTTCCTATATCATATAATTGTCAGAAAAAATATTATCAATTTAACATATATCCATAATTTCCATATAATTACAACATTAAACTTTTATATAATTTTATCATATCTAAAAGAGAATATGTAAGAGTGAGTATTCAACCATCTGATCCATCACTACCCTAGATAGCAAGTTAATTTAATGGAAACTGAAATAGTGTATATTTGTTAATGATTTTAGACATACGATGGGTGTATAAACTCACATAGAAAATATAAATTATATATTATCCACGAAGAACACATACATAAATTATTAACACAAAAAGGGCACTAATAAATTCCAAAATAGTGAAAACATTGCCACAGCTACATAAATAAACTACTAACTTCACTACACCACAAATAAACACCACACCTCACAAAAGTAAGTCATAACAAAATCCATGATTACCATTTAATATTATCATAATCTATTTTATTATTTTTTATTTTACGATCCACATTATTTTTATTATTACATTGATTTACATATTTATCATCAAACCATTTTTCATCTATCTACCACCCTAATCCAATTCATGTCTAATTAATTTTTATCATTTACATTTCATTAATAGCCACAAATAATTACCATTTTCATTTTTTCAAACGATATTCTATACCACTAGGAATCTATAATAAAACCACATAATTTCCATGACCACAATGACGTTACTTACCACTAATTATACCATAATATCTAAAACACATGATGCACCATCCAAAATATAAACATCTATAAGAAAACCTCCTAATGTAAACCATGGAAGTCAATCACAAAAAAAATAAAACATATTCTATTTTAATAACAACAGTATAAAAAGCACACAATTATAAAAAAAGACCCAAATTCATAAAAAATACACTTATATAATTTTTTAGAATAGTTCATTATGTTAATTAAAAACCGCAATCATGAGAAACATTTCCTTACTTACTTACTAACAAAACCAGTTAATTTTAACATTAAAATTTTAATATTTTTGTGAATAGGTTCTCCAAATACTAAATCAATAAAATAGAAAAAATTGCATAATAGAAAGAAATAATTAGAAGAAATTTTGACAGGAAATAAAATACAATAATTGTCATAGAATCATATAAAAAACAATTAAATCACCACCTTCCATTCAATTATCATTAGTCCATTTCATTGAATTTATATGGTAAAATCTTAACTCCCACCCAAGGATTCCATAATCAAGAGGATTCTATAATTTTCATATAACAGAATAATACTTAAATCCCATTATTTAATATTAATCATCATTGAACACCACAAAATAATAAAAGAACTAATGATACGACCAAGAAAAATATATGGAACCACCTTAGGAACTAACCACATTCAACAATTATCATAGTATACACAAATAAATAACAATACAAAAATAAAACACAATACATTAACTTCTTTAAAAATTAAGGAAAGTGATCCGATTAAACAACAAATGTTGTACCGAAAATTAAGAGATACCGAATATCATGGATCAAAAGTTTTAAATCCTAAAGGTATATGACTTGAGGGAACCAAATAATATATAGTCCATTTATGACTCAGGGGATTAGATTTAAATTCATGAAAATGAATACCTTACCTATAATTATATAGAAGAAAATGCCAATATCCGTCATAAAATAGATAATTCATAAATAGATGTGGTGGTCATAGTTAAATGTGATTCTAAAATCTAGGTCTTTAAAATAGAAAATCACATCACTAATTGGTGGCTATTTTATCTGCATTAAATTAGTTGTGTCTAATACAATAGTTTT
Organism: Viscum album; assembly: GCA_963277665.1. Taxonomy (NCBI): domain Eukaryota; kingdom Viridiplantae; phylum Streptophyta; class Magnoliopsida; order Santalales; family Viscaceae; genus Viscum; species Viscum album. The sequence goes on along the minus strand of OY728153.1, from coordinate 873,477,033 downwards.
AATGTACCCAAAATGGTTGTGAAAACCTCAATAGTGAATCACCTCAATGAACCATCATGGTATATATGAGCATTGGCTTCCATTTTGATAATATCAATAAAACATAAATACATTGAATAATCCTTATTACTGTGTCTTACAACCACCGTGATTCCAAACATTGGAATTTGACCCTTCCCCATTTATGATAAGGAAAACCTCTAAAAACCTCTAGATACCAAACAATCTCAAAAATTGTCCCTGTGGAATGAAGTATACAACACACTGTAATTAATAAATGAAAAAGGTAATAAATAAGTGTATTAATCCATACATAAATAAATTCATAGGATACATATGATGTTGTTAAATTAAAAATTTCTTCACACAAGTTTCTGAAACTTCCTCATGAAATCCAAATCAATAAAGAACAAATATCGGGTCAATCATTCACCATGAAACTATTCTTGCATGAAGCATACTAGGGGATCATTCCTAATCACCCCAAGTAAGAAATAATTTCATGGGAATCGTATAACAACTTAGGGGAATGGTTGTTCTCAATAAATATAATTCATCTCAGAACTTCAACCATGATTTTGTTTCATGAAAACTATGTATAGAATAGATACATACACAACATTAATAAAAAAAAGACCTAACTAAATAATAAACAAATAAAAAAACCAGGAACTTCCCAAGGATACTCAATAGTAAAACAACTATAGTGGTACCAAAATAGGATCTTAAAATTATGATTTTGACATAGGCAATACAACTATGATAGAAATAAATTGCAAAATACTATACAAAATATCAATTTGACGACATAGTTTCTAGAAAACAATTTCAAAATCTAGTTCCCTCAATGAGAATTTCCAAAATGGGGCCAAAACGTAAAAAACCACTTGAGTCCATTAACACTAATTTTCACAAGTATTGTTCATTAAAAATACATCATAGTTTTCCATAACCAAAGAATCCATTATTTCTTATTATAAAACTACCCATGGATGTTTTATTGGAAATTAATATCAAAAATTTGATTTTTCAATTTCTCAAACTAACTAATCAATTTATAAAATCAAATAAATATTTTGATTTTTCAATAATTTTTCAAAACCACCAATTTCTGATATAATGATTATTAACTATACTAGATATATAGGTATACTAAATAACTAAAACTTATTCAAACAATGTAAATACACAAACAAGAACAACCCCATACAATATATATAGTACAGTAATAAAGAAAATAATTTTACGAATAAATGAGTTATAGAATAATAGAAGTAGTAAATAAAATTTCAAGTAATATTAAGTATTAAAAATGGTATATTCATATATATCATGCTATATAATCTTAGATGTAATTGGGTTGTAAAATTAATTCATTGTACCAATGAAATCCTATGTCTATAACTAAACATCTATTTTAAACTATCATTATTTAGGGAACACACTTAGGTCCTAAAATACCATAAAAGGTCTCACTAGATAATTAATACTAGGGAGTATCCTTATCTCATTCCTCACTCAAATATTTGGATCTCTATGATGATGATGATAATGTGTGGTGAGTATGCCTTTCAATACAACATATCAATAACCAATAAACATATGATATAATGAATTCTCAACCCGTAATCCGATTCCAACCCATTTTAAACTCTCCTCTAAAATAAATCAACATCATTTCACAGAATCTATATTTATGATAACCCTAAATGTGAATAATTTTTCTAAAAAACATTTGAATGTAATTATCAACCTTTACCTTCTAAAAGTAGTAATACCTTTATAAAACAATTTTCATCCATTAAATTCATTCAAAACCCAATATTTATTGAAAATATATAATTATTATATTCTGAAGGGACTCTAAATCAGGATTTAAAAATTTATCTTTCAAATATTATATTTTAAAAAAAATTATGAGAGTGGTTTTGAACCAATTCATTAAAGAGTTCATCCTTTGATATTATATATTATATATAAATAAAAATATATGAGAAAAAACACACAAATACACAAAAACACACACACACAGATATATATATATATATATATATATATCAACTGACATAAATAAATACACATTCATAAGCTATACAAAAGGAATAGGCAAAGAGATTCCATTTAGTTGACTCATCAAAATTAAAGAACCACCAGGTCAATTTAACAATACAAGAAATGACCAATAATTAAAATAAACTATAAACCAACCATAAAAAACCAAATCCTTTCAAATATGAATTTATATTCATCCTATTGAAAACCAAATTTTTGATAATTCCCCAAATTAAATCTAATAAATATATAACAAACATATACTATTAAAAAACATATTGGAACATGGATATATTGGAAAAATTAATTTTTATAAATAATATGACCCTTTAAATATCCAAAATCAATTAATAAATTCAACATAATGAGAAATTAGACTAAATATATATTTAGTAAAACCAATGAATCTCATAGTGTCCTGTTGTATGTAATGTAATGGAAATACCAACCTCAATCGAGTGTAGATTCCATGGAATGATCAAAAGAAAATAGAAAAAAGGGCCAATGAAGCAACCACACCCCCAACATCAATGATGAAAAATAATTCAGAATGATCCTCACCCCAGTGATTTACTAAGGAGACACCATTTATTTTGAGAAGAGTAAATTAGTAGTATATGAGGGATGTTGGAAGAATAATCTATTACATGGAATGACCATCTTAAAAATTAATGAAAAAATCCATTTAAAATATAAGGAGAATAAAGGATGAAGGTGCCTTGTGGACCCATCGTGTTCTATGATCAAGTGTTCATATGTTTGATAAAAATATGTATTTTAGATTGGGTAATGTTCTTTAGGAAATTAAAATATTAAAAAAATTATTTCTGATGGTTTGGCTCGTTGTTTACCAAAACATATTCCAAATTTTCATAATTCAGTGGAGTCACTAGGATATGTATATATTTTGGATACACAACATAGAAAACCATGCACATACATTTTAAATTGAGTAAATTTATGTCTGTATACATAAGAACAATAACTACATCCTTAATACTAATCATGTGAGCTAAGCATAGAACATATAATTGAGCTATTTGTCTTATAAAATATTAAAATCAATAAAACCGTTTTGGGGAAAATCATAAAATCATAAATAAATTAATTTTAATGAAAAACTGGTCAAGGAGTTGTAATTATCTACACAATAAAACTGTCTTCCTCTTGAAATTAATGAATTAAAAACACATAAAATGAAAAGTGATATCTAGATAAAATATGGAATCTCCCAAATTATAATACCCAAAACAATATAATTCTAATTGAAACCATGAGAAAATTATAAATTTTGAATCGATATGACATACCTAACATGTCTAAGGAGAATGATCATGAAATATAGGCCCATTATGGGTTTACCAACCATTTAACTATCATACTAGTGTAGATATTAAAAAAATAGAGTATTAAATTGGACCATTACATAAACAAAAATAAGATGCGATAAAGAATAACTCCAATGAATCGTTATATTGAGACAAAATTCGTAATTATATAAGAAAACCCCCTCTCCACAATAGAAAAGGATACGAAGTGATCGAAAATAAAATTTATAATGACAAAAAATATTATCAATGGAAATTACTTTATTATAATTATTTTCATATATAAAAAATCACATAAAATAATATATATAACATAATAAAAAACATTTTTAATTACGAATGTATGAAATAAGAAATATTTCATGATTTTAAGGAAACTATAACTATAGAAATGAAAATTTATCTTTAGGATCATAATATGACCATTATGAATAGTAATATGACTAATCCTATAGTAACCACACCTATTAAATTATAAATAAAATTTATATATCTTGTAAATTAAAATATGATATATATATATATATCATAGTTTATGAAAATAAATGTTTTGAAAATAAAAACATAATTGTTTGTATTTTTATAAAACACAATTTTTATTGAAAACATTATAATTAATATAAATATTTAAGATAAATTTTATTTTTTAAAAATTGATTCATAAATTAGTAATTTATTAGTATTATGAATATAAGATATTTTAATGAGACCTTAATAAATTTTCAAGGTGTGGTAAAATCAGTTATAATTACAAAATCGATATTTTCCATGTAAATAATGATTTTAATTAAAAATTAATTTTCTCATAGTTCAATAATTATTTTCATAAAATGGTGTTAATTTATTAATTATACATGTCAAAAATGGTTTGGGTGAGTTTGGGAAATATTCTAAAATACATGAATTTTTGGTGAGTAGTGAAATATGATAATTTAGGATAAAAACTAAATACCTGATTTTTTGAGCCATAGATGATGTATGTATGATGTAAGACAAAAATATAAAACTATCCTTAATTATTTATATATATTTAGTTATAGTGCTCAACCTATTCATATTCTAGAGCCAAAATAATGAATTAATGAATAAAATAATGACAAAACACCCATATCCTCCCCTATAAATAACAAACCTCACCATCTATTATCCTCAAAACTCAAATGCTTATAGCCTTTCAAAATTCTTCACAATCTTATTAAAAAGCCTCTCCCCCATGTCCAGGATCTCTTAGTCCCAAAAAAAACCAAACTCTTTTCCATAAGGCGGTTCTCAAGGAGGAGAAATTCAAGATGTAAAATCCTTTTTCTTTTTCTTTTAATTTCTCTTCAATTTTAATTATTTTATTATCCTATCCACAACTCCAATTATAAAAGTGGAATGACAGATATAGGATCATATACCATAATTTTACTATGTTAATGTAATAATTCATTTCAAAATCTCTTCCCTTTTTCATATATTTTGAAAATGAGGATATCATTTGTGGTCTGTAGTTTTAATACCACCATAGATACTATGTTTTTGTTTTACATTAACACCTTAAAGACTGGTCATAAGACCATTATTATGGTAAAATAAGATATTGTTATACATATTAAGAGTTATAAAATGTTCTGGAACCAATATATATACATCAAGTCAAATAAAATGATATGATTTCGTTATAGCTATAAAATCAACCAAATTAATTAAATCATTTTTATTAACAATTTGTCTAATGATTTATCCTCATACCATATATACATCTGATATATAAGAACATTTAATATTATATATCTTCTTTAATAACATATAATATCAATTATGGAGAATCATCCTCATTTTATATGAACTTCTACACATGAATACAAGGGATCATATCATGAAATCCAAGAAAATGAACACTCATGAATGATGAAATTAACCTCTCTAACTCATAGAAAACATAATAAATGTTGTTAATAAAATTATAATGAATATAATTAATGTATTAATGGTTTTTTATTTCATATTTAATGATTTTAATTGGATTATTTTGGATATTAAAGTGATGAAATCATTCATACATATGTTAAAGGGATTCTCGAACCCAACTCTCTTCCTCAGGGTTTTCCCTATTTCCCTCTATTTTCAGAATGTATGTTCCATTAATGTTCCTTAAATACCATTTATCTTGCCTTAACTTTTCTTTTTTGGGATATACATGTTTCCAAAATATTTTTATGAAAAAGTAAATAATTTTTCCAAAACAACTCCTCTTTCCAAAAATACAACTTTTACTTCTCATGAGATTTGTTTATTCTCACAAAAGATTAAGGATTCATATACCATGTATGTTATTCCTTCCTTATTTTTTGGAGGTCCAAATTTTATTCTTGATCACGTTATTTATAAAATATAACCCATTCTATTCCATGGGTGATTTTATGTCCAAGATTGATATATGTTATATATGGAAAGTATGATAATATAAATGTTATGATGTGATAGGTGCACCAATAATTTTATAGAACTAAAATGCATTGGTTTATGTGATGCATCTCATTATAAATGGTGATATATGTGTTAAAAAGATAAAAGATTAGATCCTAACTATGATTGTTTGTTAACCACTAAGACATGCTGTTTTTTATGAATTTCAACATTCCATAACCTTATATATTTCTTCCTATAATGATTATGATTGCGATCCTTTTATTACATTTTGATGATTATTATTATTCTCACACATGTTTCATGTATCTTACTTATCCTCTTACTGGGATTTTTTTCTCACCCCATATCAATATGTATATTCTCAGGTGAATACTTTTACAGTGTAGAATGCGAGGGTCTATAAGAGGCTAAAGAAGAAGGCATTAAATAAATGTTTATGTTTTATTAAGTAAAATTTATGCATAATACTTAATTTTCGTATACAAAAAAATATATGGATATTGGTTATGTAATGCATTTATTTTGTATATATATAAAATAATGCAATAATTATTTATTAAAAAATAGGGTCTTATAGTTGGAATCATAGCATGGTTTAGTTAAAATGGGAATTAGGATTGGGGAACCTCATTGAAAACCCATAGTGTGAGACTTTATATAGACCCAAAAGGCATTGTTTTAGAATAACTACAAATATATAGATCTTACAAGAAATTCTTTCATATTAATTGAATAAAATAATTTATTATTTACACATTAAATGTTTACTTATGTTTTGTTATAAAAATTTATATTTTTAAAAATTGTGGAAATTAGGAGAAACCAGGCCAAAACCCATTTGAGGGACAATGTAGTGATTTACCAAATGAAAAACCCAATGCCTTGGTTGGCGGGGTTCAAAATATCATGGTTATTCATACACATATATCTCAATATATAAAAAATAACCTAAATAATTTTAAGCATCCTCTTTCAAATATGAGGTTGAAACCAGAAATAATATCGTTTATGTGGTAACAACCAAAGACATATATTGGATATTATGATCCACTCATCAAGGAATAGTGGGTTAACTCAATAGATATGATCTATTCTAGGCTTTACTATTCTGAGATAGTGTAGTTGACCCTATTTGATTATCCCCTAGATGGAGAGGCAGATCAATGGTAGATGTTGATAAATAACACCAAGTAGAATTACTAAATTGAATTAATTGAGGGGGAATACAATATGATAATGTTTCTTAACAATAATTTCCCTTTAAATCATTATACAAAGATAAAAATAGAATTCATAGAGGTGAATAAAATAGATGGTGAATATATCATAGACTATGAAGAATGTTTCACAAGTAATTTAAGTTATGCTTATAACCTTGTTATCCAAAATGATATAAACATTTATAGATTTTATAGGGTTTTAAAACAACACAATCGAAAGGATATAGAAATTGGAGACATTGGATGTTGTGAGGAAGTATTTAGATGTGATCTCTAAGCGGAGTTGGAGCTTAGAGAATGGTCTCACTATTATGGTGATATTAAACGAATGCTGGAGTATCAAAATGGGATATGCAATAACAATGGTGGAATGAAATGTCAAAAAATATGGGAAGAAAAAAATGGGAATTGGCTCAAAGGTAAATGGAAAGGCTATATCTATGGGAGAGAAGGACACAAAGCTCATGACTGTCTAAGATACATGAGGGGGCTGGAAAATTTTGGTATATCAAAGGAGAGAACCACCTCTTGTTCAATACTTCAACTATAGGGATCAGTGTAACTATGATATACAATGCACTAATCCAAGAGTTTTGGAGAGTAATTAGTTTCTATAGCCACCAATGCCAATAGATAGAGTGAAATATTATTCCATCTCTACCATAAATGTGGATCCCGAAAAAGATGCGGTGATAGGTACATTGGTTATTAATTGAAAAATTTTATCATAATGTTTGATTCTAGTTTTACAAATTCTTTCATATCATGAAATTTTAGTAAAACTATTCAAACTCAAACTCAAAATATAGAGGTTAAATTATATTCTAGAATAGAAAATGGAGAAACTATTAAATCCAATGTATTTAACTCCCCTGTTTATGTCTATAGACTAAAACTCCCATAAAATCGTTCTGTAAATATTTTGGTTAAGATTGATTCTATAATGTGCATGGATTGGATATCTTTACAAAAGAAAATATCAACTATTCGGAAAGGGAGGCATATCTTCACATATTGAGGAACTATCAAATTATGTACAAGTGTATGTAGGAGTATGTATTTTCTTTAGATCCATAATCTCAAGTGTGGATATTATTTCATTCAAAGAAATAATGTCTATCTCAAATGATTGATATTAATGACAGAGTCATGCTCAGAGGTATCCCCTCTGTAAGAGTGTACACTGAGGCATTTCCAGAATAATTTTGTGGCCTTCCTTCTAACCAAGAGGTTGAGTACTAAATTGAACTTATTATTGGAACTCCTCCTATATAAATGAAACCATATAAAATACTGGGGATTAATTATTCAAATCCATCATCTCATGAATGAATATTATTTCCTTATGAGAAAAAATGTCTATCTCAAATAATTAAGATAAAGGAGAGAATCATGATCGAAGACATCACCAATATATGATTCTATATGGATTTTTTTATAAAATAATTTTTTGGCCTTCCTCTTGACTAGGAGGTTGAGTACTCTATATAATGTTTTCTTTGACCTCCTCCTGTATCGAGGAAACATTATAAAATGACCACCATTGAGATGAAGGAACTAAAGAAGCTGTTAAAAGAGAATCTAGACATGGGTTTTATACTCCCAAGTGCTTCAACATTGGGTCAACTAGTCCTTGTCATCATGAAGAAAGAAAAAATAATTTTCCTCTCCATTGATTATGGTGATCTAAACAAAAGCCTGAAAAAAATTTGGGGCCATGTATTTATCTATGGTTGACCTTTGATCAAGATATAACTAATTAAAGGTGAGTAAATATGATATTCTCAGTACTTTTATTTGAACATGGTATGAGAACTATGTGTTCTTAGTGATGACCTTTGTAATCACTAATGCTTCATAAATATTCATGGAATAAATTAATAGAGTCATTAGAGATTATCTCAAAAACATTTGGTAGCCATTATTGATGAAATTATGTTATACTCCACGAGAAAGGAGGAATATGAAGATAATTTGAATACTATGATAAAATATTTTTTATGTGGTAAAACATATTCTATGATCAATAAATGCGAGTCTTAGATAGATTTTGTGTCATTATTGGGGAACGTTATCACTATGAAAGGAATATATGTAGATCATCCAAGAAAATGGTAAACAAAGAGTGGCCCATGAAAATATTTGTAATAGATATCCATAGTTTCTCTTGTCTATCTAGGTATCACCAGATATTTGAAAATATTATATTAGTATTTTTTAAATGTCTATGAAATCTAACTCAGAAGGGGGAAAGGTTATTCTAGGCTAGTGAATGTGAAAACATCATAAAAGAGTTAAATAATAGGATTATTACTGAAATAGTACTCAGAATTCTGATAATTGGGGATTTATTTGTGGCACAAAGTGATGATTCATATAAGGAATTTGGTTATATTCTAATGAAAAATGATAAAGTGAATGTATACAACTCAAGAAAGTTGAAATTAATTAGAAAAACTATCATATATGGGATCTGGAGTTTGAAATTGTGATATTCACATTGAAAATATGGAAATAATTTCACTATGGGGAGAAGTGTGGGATATATAATGATCATAATATCATAAAATATATATTTACCCTGAAGGATCATGATATTTTCTTATGAATATGGTTAGATCTTATCAAGGATTGCAAATTCCCAGTCCACTTCCATCCAGTTATAGAGAATAATGTGTCACCAGCTCTATGTAGAATGTATCCTCCAACATTATTGATGATTATAATTTAGAAGGATAGAATATATTTAGAAAAAAATGTATATACATGTGAATCATTAATGAAGCAAAATCTTAAATCCTTACCCAAATGATATCTTAACCATTTCTCATAGAGAAAATAAAGGGTTCTCACTCAAAATATATTGAAATTCAAAAAAGGTTGATGTTTTGTATAAGGCACCGATCTTAAACCTTACATAATATTGAATTAAATGAATAATTCACATCGAGGATCTTTTCAGGTTTAGAGTTTTAGAGAATTAGTACATAACTATTATATCTCAAAAGATTGCAAAGTACACACTTCTACTAAGTTTCCATAAAATAAAAACTCTTAAAAAGAAACATGTCTAGTTCCATGTTTTAGATAGCATGACTTTTCCTTGATCCCATCCGTGACCATATTCCACTTTAAGTCCTGTGAAAAACATTTCAAAAACTTGGGGTGAGCATAAAAAGCTCTGTAAAGGATAAAAAAATAAGGAAAACTGTTAGTTTTTCAAAGAAACAAGTAAACCATGTACACTTTTTCAAAGTAATACCTTTTCACCTTTCGAAAGTTGTAAAAACTCTTCATTGAATAAAATATAATTACATACCCTTTTGTAACCAAAAGATTACCATAAAACCCATATAAAGAACACATAACATATAAAGGTAACTTGAGACATAATCATACTTAAATGGAATAACCATACGGTCGACTTCCACACATACTTAATGGAATAACCATACGGCCGACTTCCATACCCAATGCATTGGAGGTTATAACGTAAGCACCTGTCCTGGTATTCAAGGCACCACCCGTCATATGGTTTATCACGTAACCACCCGTAAAATGTCCAATTACCATCATTACGCATAAAATATTTCCAATATAAAAATTTCAATAACAACATTTCATTTTCAATCAAAATAATTAATTCAAAGATATTGAATTAATCAATCCATTTTCAAAAATCATTTAAAAGAGATTTTTGAAACAAAGTGTCCCATACCACTTTGAAGATTTTATTGGAATTATAATTTTAAAACATTAATGTCCATACAAATAAATACAGAAAACCATTTTGAAAACATGGAAATTAAAGATAAATATTTAGAATAATAAATCTGTAAAACATTTAAAACGATATTTTTGTTAAAGAGTTTTTAACAAAATGAGAGACTCATGAATACAAATAATTGAGGAATAACATTTAATCCGAACTTTATAATATCATGAGAATAAAGGGATTCATTATATAATATTTCAAAGGTCAGTATACACTCCATATATAGAGTGAATTGGTGCATAACAACAAAGAAGTCTCAAAAGAAATGTTAAATGAGATGAAATCCATTATAAAGAAGGTATCCTTAAATTAAAGATAAATCAATCTCATAATTATGTGTGAAAAATATAAATACACCCATTATAAGTGGAAATTAAGTGTAAAACAATCAAAGCTCATTCACACATATTCAAAGGATGACATATTCATGAACTACATGTTGAACCCAAAGAAATCAAAATTGGGTTAAGAAGTTCCCTTGGTAAAATTCGACAGCCTAACGGCGTCACATAAAATTTTACAAACACTGTTGATGAGAGAGATAAATGGGATCTCATCACTTGGACATAAAATTTACATAAATAAGGATATATAAGAACATATACCAACATAATAGTATGTTAATTAAAAGACATAACTAAATAAGTCTTTTAAAAAAAAGAGGGTGAAAGGTCCCCTTACCGAGTTGGGTAACTTTTGAAAAGTAAACCCCATGGAAGAAGGGTCATACAATGAAGATGTAAATACCCATAAATGAAATTATACAATACAATGTGTCTAATAATGTTCAGTACATACACCACTCAAAGGAAATAGTGGAAAAAGTAGCATAAATGTCATGGGAATAAAAGTGAGATGAAAAATCCCTTACGAAAAATCGGCAGCCTAACGACGCCACTTAAAACATCGAAAAATGGATTTATGAGATAAAATATGGTCTCACATAATATTAACATAAAAATTAATGTATGAGGAATATAAAATAACATCCACAAACATAATAAAGATGGGCTTAAAAGAAATGACATAAAAGAGATTACTTAAAAAGAAAGAGAGAGGTTGGATCCCTTACCTCGGGTCCGACTTGACTCGATCATTCTTTCACGTCCTGAATAATAAACTTGAGTTAATTTACACTTTCTTAAGAACTTTTTTCAAGTTCATTATTCCTTTTATATCACTTATATCCATGTTATAAGCATTATGTAATCATTTAAGTTAATAATGTTTGTTCTGTCCATTTTTGGTTCTTAAGTCGAAAGTGGACTTCTTACAATTACATGTTGTTCGTGTGGTCAAAGGATTATTATATCCAGAATGATATTCATTACTTGGATATCATATATATCATATATATACATAATAGGAAAGTATTTATAATATTACATAATCATTTATAGGTAATAAATGAAATGGACCGTTCATGGAGACGGTAAGTCGTACGTACGAATGAACGCTACTTTCATTTCTATGTCATATTAATGGAATTAAAACCAAATGATAGGTATGTATATTTAATTCCAGAATTATATTAATCATTTATATGTAACATAAATCATATATAATAACTTTAAATCCATCCTTTATACATCCCACATATGGCATTAACGAATAAAATTACTTTGAGGGGGCGGTAGTCCGCACTTCCTAAAATGAAATTATCTTGTTTACCCACAATGGAAACCATAAAGGTATGCCACAAAACAAATACATAAGTTTAATTAAAAAATAAACATATTATATATCATATATAAATATTGTGACATCTTAACGGCCACCGTTGAAGGTGTTATATGAGTGTTCAACAATCATCGTTTTGTGAGGCAGAAATTCGCCATCCACAGAAACAGTATGTTATTTAACCATTAGATGTAGGTGTGTGTAAGTGTAGCTCAAATGATTCTTATAAAAACATTATAGCATAATGAAGATTTTGGATTTGTTACAAAAAAAAATAATAAAAAGAGTTTAGGGGGTTGGGGAAGCAAAATTGAACAAAAGAACACAAGAGAAGACCCTACCATTAAATCAGGTAACTCTTTTTGATTTGAGCTCAAAGGCTTCCTTGGGAAGACTTATACCCAATGTGAGGCTTCTAGGAGTAAGAGAGGGATGTGGAGAGACAAAATGGGAAGATCTTGGTCGAACCAAAGGCTTTAGAGGTGTGGGTAAGGTGATAGTGGTGGGGGCCTTTTATAAGAGGAGAGGAGGGGCACTCTTGGAAAGTAAAGAAATGTTACATTATTTTAAAATGAGTTTCGGATTTAAAAGGACCCAAATTGATATAATTAGAGGATAAGGTGCTAAGGGTTAGATATATACCCATACAATAGGTTTTTGACAAGTTTAGGTTTTAGTTTTTACATTATCTTTTCATTTTATTTAAATCGTTAAATAATGAGGTAATCGCTGCATCATCATGATGTCATAAATAATTTAATTTATTTAATGTCTAAATAATATAAAAAACTTACTATGATGTAATAAATCTTTTAACTTTCCAATGACTATTTATTGTAAAAAATATGACTTGTATAACCCCATTTAAAAATTGTTTTAGTAAAACAACTCATGTTTGTGTCATTTTTATTTTAACATTAAATAAAAAGGTATTAATGTCATTCTCCTACCAAAGTTTCTCCATGGGGACCCCAAGTTGACCCATGGATTGTATTGGTCTCCCCTGACACACCCAATGAGGGTTGGACATGTTTCAAGCACATCTCATATTATTAGAACATTATTTTTTCCTTAAATTACACTAATTACCTCTAATCGCGATTAAAAACATAAAAGTTACTATTCACCAAGAAATTATTTTAACCCCATTGAACCAAATTTTAATTATTAATGACAACCATGTATGTCGGATTTTTGAAATAAAAAACACAGAGGTGGAAAAGTTTCATTGAAACGAAAAATTAGTTTCTTTAACTACCAATTAGTGGTTTCACTATTCATCAAAAATTGATGTTTTTCAGAAAAATACCAAAAATTCACCCTAAGCTATATTTGATATTCCGAACTCAAAAATGATGTCCATTTTACAAAATTCAAAAAATATAAGTTTCATTAATTAATTTAATAATTAATTCCTGATGTCAATGCAAATAGCGTGTTTTTAAGAAATAATATCTATTAAAAGATTAACACTAGTTTAAGTCCAATTTCAAAGTGAAATTAATTACAATGACCACTATTGGAATAAATGGTAAAAATATATTCTAATTTTACTTTAAAAACAACTCAATATATTATCTAATAATATAAATAATATTAGATTAAAAAGAGGTTTTGAATTAAAAGACAACATTTTTCACTATTCATAAAAAAATGAACTTTATCGGAAAGATACCAAAAATTTACACAAAGTAAATTTTGATGTCTCGATTCTAAAGAAGAATTTTATTTTTTCAAATATAACATATAAAATTTTCAAAAAGTGTATTTAAAAGAGGTTCTCCATCAAAATGCGGTTAATCGACCGTCTAAATAATATTAGAATGTTTACGCTTAAAATTGAATTCATTAACATTTTTAATCCTCTAAAATTTATTGTAAAAAGTAAAAATATTTGAAAAAAATATATAATCATTTTGTAGTTAGTTCTCTTCATTCGCTCCATTACATCGGCTAGGAGTTAACAACCATTTAGGATAATATTATTTTATTATTATAGTGCAACGTAAGATTTCAAAGGAACTCGTTGTTTCATATTGGGTAAGACATCAAGCATAGCATTCCCTTTAAATTAATATTAACATTTTATCAAAAATAGGGATAAATATAAAAATGTCATATTCTTTATTTACCTGGGGTGTTACATCCTTCCCCCCTTTTGGGAATTGTGTTCTCGCAATTTAAAAATTGGGCTCGGAAACTTCATTGAAAGTCCCACATCGGAACAAGAGTCGGTAAAATAATCACTTTAAAAGAATGAAAGAGGAGTACAGAGGTCACCCGAGTTAACCCATACTAGGATTTAATGTATAAAAATATGGACATGGAGGAAAAAATAAAGGGTCATGTTCTGAGAAAGAGTGATAGTAAACATGTCTAGGAGAAAGTTAACCATAAGAAAGTCACAAACTTTTGATGGGTTAAACTGTATTCGATTCCCCAGTAGGAAAAGTTAACATAAAACATTTTTGTTTTAAGTTATTCTTTATTGAGGAATTTATTTTTGAGCTTAACAAAATCATAATGAAACATATTTACTTTTCACTTAGACTTTCATCTTTTACTATATTCCTTAATCAAACTAATATTATCTCCAAAATACGTGTATTTAGGATGACTTGTTCACATTAAGAGTACTATAATCAACTTCTAGAGAATCACCTAATCCACAAAAGATAACTATATACTTCCCATTTCTTTAGACTTTAACCAAAACCAAAACCAAAAAGGTTAGTACAAGAACAGATAATCCAGAAAAGGATAAACCTTTATAAAAAGAAAATCTATTCTTAATCTCCAAAACTTGTCCAAAAAACACAAAGTTCAACGAGGACCAATCGATAAAAAATTTGTCCATAAAATTCTTCAAAGTAAACCAAACTAAGAATGAAAAACAAATATTAGAAGGATTTAGTCACATAGTCTTCCAAGTTAAATCGTAACATTTATCTCCAAACAACATGAGTTGCTCTTAAAGTCTTGTATTGAAAACTAATTAACCTAATCACATATCCTCTATGATAGGTTAATAAATTTCCCTAGATAACCCAAAATCAAATTACTCTTAATTAATAAAATCATCTAACTAAAAATAATCAGTCAAACTAACGAGGGACTTCACGTAGTCCAGTGGTAGGCGATAAATAACAGTTGCACTTTGGTTGTGGGTTCGATTCCTATAGCTTTGTCCGACGTGACGGGTTGTCACACGGTCTACGTGTTTCCCTTTTCCAAAACTAGATAATTCTTAAAACATTCCCCAAAACGAGATAAAATCTTCAAAAAGGATCATAACATATTTTAACCTCAAGTTTATCTCATGCCTTTCATTTTCCATCATATCATAGAGTAACCCATAATTACATAAAAAGTAAGGATCATATAAACCCTAATGGTTACCTTTATAATTATTACCTGAACTTCCACATCGAGTTGGTCATCTCGTACATGATGCATTAGAGAACTCAGCAAGGTTCAAGTGGTTGATCATGAATCCATGATAGTTGGTTTAGCATGACCACGCGATTCCTCATTGAATACCCCATTTCATCCAGTCTCTTAATTAGAGAACCACCACAGTTTCCATCAAACCCATTGTCACTTTGGTGCCTGCTTGATCAATCCATTTACTAAAACCAGAAATGTCAGTGTGTGTATATCAACAAAATCATCATGTACTAATGAGGAAGACAAATAGTAAGATATACTTACTCATTCACTTTATCTAAAACTAGGACACTTTCTGAAATCCTAACCATTATTGTAATGTCACTTATGCTTAGAAAATACCCTAACCTCTAAAGTTATCTAAACCGACCTCTGATACCAACTATAAGTCCCTGACCTTAAACCTTACTTAATATTGAATTAAATGAATAATTCACATCAAGGATCTTTTTAGATTTATAGTTTTTGAGAATTATGACATAACTATTACATCTCAAAAGATTGCAAAGTATACACTTTTACTAAGTTTCCATAAAATAAAAACTCTTAAAAAGAAACATGTCTAGTTCCATGTCTTAGATAGAATGACTTTTCCATGATCCCATCCTTGACCCTATTCCACTTTAAGTCATGTGAAAAACATTTCAAAAACATGGGGTGAGCATAAAAAGCTCAGTAAAGGATACAAAAAGAAGGAAAGTGTTAGTTTTTCAAAGCAACAAGTAAACCATGTACACATTATCAAAGTAATACCTTTCACCTTTAGGAAGTAGTAAAACTCTTCACTAAATAAAATATCATTAATTACCCTTTTGTAACCAAAATATTACCATAAAACCCATATAAAGAACACATAACATATAAAGGTAACTTGAGACATAATAATACTTAATGGAATAACCATACGGTCGACTTACACACATACTTAATGGAATAGCCATACGATCGACTTCCATACCCAATTCATTGGAGGTTATAACGGAACCACCCATCCTGGTATTCACGGCACCACCCGTCATATGGTTTATCACGTAACCACCCGTAAAATGTCCAAGTACCATAATTACACATAAAATATTGAAAATATAAAAATTTCAATAACAACATTTCATTTTCAATCAAAATAAGTAATTCCAAGATATTGAATTAATCAATCCATTTTCAAAAATCATTTAAAAGAGATTTTTGAATCAAAGTGTCCCATACCACTTTGAAGCTTTTATTGGAATTATAAATTTAGAACATTAATGTCCATATAAATAAATACTGACAACCATTTTGAAAACATGGACATTAAAGATAAATATTTAGAATAATAAATCATTAAAACATTTAAAACGATATTTTTGTTAAAGAGTTTTTAACAAAATTAGAGACTCTTGAATACAAATAATTGCGGAATAACATTTAATCTGAACATTATAATATAATGAGAATAAAGGGATTCATGATATAATATGTCAAAGGAATGTATACACCCCATATAAGAGTGAATTGGTGGATAACAACAATTAAGACTCAAAAGAAATGTAAAATGAGACGAAATCCATTATAAAGAAGGTATCCTTAAATTAAGGATAATTCAATCTCATAATTATGTTTGACAAATATAAATACACCCAATATAAGTGGATATTAATTGTAAAACAATCAAAGGTCATTCACATATATTCAAAGGATGACATATTCAATGACTACATGTTGAACCCAAAGAAATCAAAATTGGGTTAAGAAGTTCCCTTGGTAAAATTCGATAGCCTAATGGCGTCACATAAAATTTTACAAAAAGGGTTGATGAGAGAGATAAAGGGGATCTCATCACTTGGACATAAAATTTACATAAATAAGGATATATAAGAACATATCCCAACATAAGAGTATGTGAATTAAAAGACATAATAAAAGAAGTCTTTCAAAAAAAGGAGGGTGAAAGGTCCCCTTACCGAGTTGGGTAACTTTTGAAAAGTACACCCCATGGAAGAAGGGTCATACAATGAAGATGTAAATACCCAAATATGAAATTATACTAAAAAAATTGTATAATAATGGGAATTACATACACCAATCAAATGAAATAGTGGAAAACGTAGCATAAATATCACGGGAATAAAAGTGAGATGAAAAATCCCTTATGAAAACTCGGTAGTCTAACAACGCCACTTAAAACATCCAAAAATGGATTTATGAGATCAAATAGGGTATCCCGTAATATTAACATAAAAATTAAAGTATGAGTTATATAAAATAACATCCCCAAACATAAGAAAGACGGGATTAAAAGAAATGACATAAAAGAGAGTACTTAAAAAGAAAGAGAGAGGTTGGATTCCTTACCTCGGGTCCGACTTGACTCGATCGTTCTTTAACGTACTGAATAATAAAATTGAGTTAATTTCCACATGATTTAGAACCTTTTTCAAGTTCATTATTACTTTTATATCACTTATTTCCATGTTATAAGCATCATGTAATCATTTAAGTTAATAATGTTTGTTCTGTAGATATTTGGTTCTTAAGTCAAAAGTGGACTTCTTACAATTACATGTTGTTCGTGTGGTTAATGGTTCATTATATCCAGAATGATATTCAGGATTTGTATATCATATATATCATATATATATATATATATAATATACAAGTATTTAAAATATTACATAATCATTTAGAGGTAAGAAATGAAATGGACCGTTCATTGAGACAGTAAGCCGTACGTACGTATGAACGCTACTTTCATTTCTATGTCATATTAATGGAATTAAAAACAAATGAGAGGTATGTATATTTTAATTACAGAATTATATTTATCATTTATATGTAACATACATCATATATAATAACTTTAAATCCATCCTTTATACATCCCACATATGGCATTAACGAATCAAATCACTTTGAGGGGGCGGTAGTCCGCACTTCCTAAAATGAAATTACCGGGTTTACCCACAATGGAAACCATAAAGTTCTGTCACAAAAGAAAAATAAAGAAGTTTAAGTAAAAAATAATCATATTATATATCATATATAATGATAGTAACATCTTAATGGCCATCTTAGAAGGTGTTATATGAGTGTTGAACAATCATCATTTCGTGAGACAGAAATTCTCCATCCACAGAAACAGTATGTTATTTAACCATTAGATGTAGGTTTGTGTAAGTTTATCTCGAATGCTTCTTATAAAAACATCATAGTATATTGAAGATACTGTAGTTGTTACAAAATAAAATAATAAAAAGAGTTTAGGGGGTTGGAGAAGCAATATAAAACAAAAGAACACAAGAGAAGACATTACCTTTAAATAGGGTAACTCTTTTTGATTTGAGCTCAAAGGCTTCCTTGGGAAGACTTCTACCCAAAGTGAGGCTTCTAGGAGTAATATAGGGATGTGGAGAGACAAAATGGGCAGATCTTGGCCGAACCAAAGGCTTGAGAGGTGTGGGTAAGGTGATAGTGGTGGGGGCCTTTTATAAGAGGAGAGGAGGGGCACTCTTGGAAAGTAAAGAAATGTTACTTTATTTTAAAATGCGTTTCGGATTTAAAAGGACCCAAATTGATATAATTAGAGGATAAGGTGCTAAGGGTTAGATATATATCCATACAATAGGTTTTTGACAAGTTTAGGTTTTAGTTTTTACATTATCATTTAATTTTATTTAAATCGTTAAATAATGAGGTAATCGCTGCATCATCATGATGTCATAAATAATTTAATTTATTTAATTTCTAAAAATTATAAAAAAAATTACTCTGATTTAAGATATATTTTTATCTTTCCAATGAATATTTATAGTCAAAAATATGACTTGTATAACCCAATTTAAAAATTGTTTTAGTAAAACAACTCATGTTTGTGTCATTTTTATTTTAACATTAAATAGAAAAGGTATTAATGTCATTTTCCTACCAAAGTGGCTCCATGGGGTCCCCAAGTTGACCCATGGATTGTATTGGTCGTCCATGACACATAAAATGAGGGTAGTACATTTTTCAAGCTCATCTCATATTATTAAAACATTATTTTTACCCTATACTACACTAATTACCTCTAATCGCGATTAAAAAACATAAAAGTTACTATTCAACAAAAACTTATTTTAATCCCATTAAACCACATTTTACTTCTTAATGAAAATCATGTATGTTAGATTTTTGAAATTCAAAACACAGAGGTGGAAAAGGTTCATTTAAATGAAAAATCAGTTTCTTTAACTACCACTTAGTGGTTTCACTATTCATCAAAAATTGAATTTTTTCAGAAAAATACAACAAATTCACCCTAAGCTATATTTGATATTCCGAACTCAAAAATGATATCTATTTTAAAAAATTCAATTCATATAAGTTGCATTAATTATTTTAATAATTAATTCCCGTTATCAAAGGAAATAGCGTGTTTTTAAGAAACAATATCTATTAAAAGATTGACACCAGTTTAAGTCCAATTTCAAAGTGAAATTAATTCAAATGAACACTATTGGATTAAATGGTAAAAATATATTCTAATTGTACTTTAAAAACAATTCAAAAGATAATATAATCATATAAATAAATTATATTAAAAATAGGTTTAGAATTAAAATACAACATTTTTCACTATTCATAAAAAATGAACTTTATCGGAAAGATACCAAAAAACTAGACAAAGTAAATTTTGATGTCTCGATTATAAAGAAGAATTTTATTTTGTCAAATATAACACATAAAATTTTCAAAAAGTTGATTTAAAAGAGGTTCTCCATCAAAAGGCGGTTAATCAACCTTCTAAAGAATATTACAATGTTTACGCTTAAAATTGAATTCATTCACAATTGTAATAATATAACATTTATTGTAAAAAGTAAAAATATTTTAAAAAAATATATAATAATTTTGTATTTAGTTCTTTTCATTCCATCCATTACAACGGCTAGGAGTTAACTACCATTTAAGATAAAATTATTTTATTATTATAGTGCAACGTAAGATTTCAAAGGAACTCGTTGTTGCATATTGGGTAAGCCATCCAGCATAGCGTTTCCTTTAAAATAATATTGAAATTTTATTCACAAATAGGGATAAATATAAAAATGTCATATTCTTTATTTACCTGGGGTGTTACATTTTGAGACAGTGGAAATCATCATTGTTTAAAACTGATGTGGATGGATTTGAAAAAATCGGGTTATGACTATCTGTACCATCCAAACTAGATATAAAGATTGATATTCTTAATGATGAACATACAATACTAGAAAATGAAGCTATACTAATTATTTTGGAGAAACATTTTGGTATAAGTCAGTCTTATATACACAGTTTTCCAAAAACCATCGATATATGGATTGGATGGGAACCTATACCAATAGTTTCCCAAACCGTGGGTATACGATTGAAATTGTCAACTATAGCCACAATTATGGAAGTACTATGTGTATATGGATTTTTTTTCTAGGAAAATACCCACAGTTCTCTATAATCCATTGGTATAGTTCATTCCTATACCCACAGGTTTGGAAATCCATTGGTATGACATTCCCACAGTAAGGTGGGGAATCAAATTTCGATGGTAGAAAAATGAAATTATATATGAACACCTATTTCAAAAATTTCCACCAATAACCATAGATTTTATAAATATATATTAATAAATATATATTTATATACTTATAATACAATGTGGTGTAGTGGTTAAGTGCATAAATTATATGTACCAGGTCTAGGGATCAAAACCCATGGAAAGTGATTATTTAAAACCTATATCAATGGTTTCAAAACCATGGGTACAAGGTTAATGACACGGTGGAATACACCCATTCCTGAAATTTTAAAAATGGGGGAATATAATTTCCAAACCATGGGTATATCATAGACTTATACCAATGCCTTAACTAGACACTATTCTCAAAACTGTAGGTGTATATTCCTTTTCTAGTAGTGATAGTTCAAAATTATCTATTCACCTAGGGAGCACAATGATTTATCGAGATCTCTGAGATAACAATTAGTGGGAAAATATGAAGTATCATATTAATGAATACACATCAAGTTACCTCTTATTTTAGCATGTGATGGATGAAATAAAAAATTCTAAGGGTATGTGGAAACCATTACCCATACCAACTTTGAAATGAGAAAACAACACAACAGACATTATCACTGGTATTTCAAAGACATCTATAGGAAAAAATATTATATGTGTTTTTGTGGATTGTATGACAAATGTAGCACACTTAATAACACTTTTAGAGGACTTATCACTTGAAAAAATGTCCTCAATTAACATATGATACGTTTTAAGGCTTCTTGATGAACCAATATAGAATCTATCAGATCAATATATGAGATTCACTAACATATTCTTGAAAAGTCTTAAATGTTATCTAAACACTAGTCCAAGAATTCGAATGGACTATCATCCTACAAGGGATAGAAAACATGAGTGGACTATTAATTCCCTAAAATTCATGTCAGGAGCTTGTTCAGTGGTCTTTAAATGAGGATGGGATGAACATCTGCCTCTGGATGAGTTCTCTTGAAACAATAGTTTCAACTAGACCATCTAAATGGACACATATGATGGGATTTATTGGAAATATGTAGAACACCAGTGTGTTGGGATTAATTCAGTGAACATAAGATTATATGATATAAAATTTTCAAAGAAATGTTTGAAAATGATAAAACCATTCAACTACATATCAAGGTAGCCTAATGTCGGTAGATGAACTTTGAATATAGTCATCGACAGGACCTAGAGTTTGAGGTTAGAGATAAGTTATTCCTCCAAATATCTCCATGGAAGAGGATCGTGATATTTTAGAAGAATGGAAAGATGATTCCTAGTATTTTTTCCCCATTATGATTTTTTAATGTGTTGGATCTATAATCTATTGACTGTAACGTTCAACACAAATGTATCAAGTACATGATGTATTACATGTGACTATATTGAGGAAGTACATACCAGATCTATCACATGTACTTAATCCATAAGTGGTATAGTTGAAAAATTATATCTCTTACGAGGTGTAACCAGTTAAAATTATAGACCACAGAGGTTATTTTCTGTGTCATAAGACAACTCACTTGGTTAATGTTCTATAGCAAATCCAAAAGAGTGGAAACGTGGGATCTGGGTGAAGCTACGAAAGAGTAGTACCACACTTTTTTCACCATAGTATTTAAGACAAAATTTCAATGGTGAAATTTCATAAGGGGGAAATAATGTAACGACCAAAAATTTTAACAATGGAAATCCCCTTCTTATAAATCATTCATATTGTGAAAATCATATAAAATAACATAGAGAACGCAATTGAGACTTTATAAATGAGGAATTAATGAAAAAAGAGGAATTTATTGTAGTTAATGATAATATAACCATGGAATAGTAATTGGACCTTTTGGAATAGTAACATTGCAATAAGGAATAGTAATATTACCAATAGAATAGAAAACTCACTTATTAAATTACAAATAAAATTTTATCATCTTATAAATGTAAATTTGATATATATTAATCCATGTTTAGGTAATTAAATGCTTTTAGAATGATAAATAATGTGTTGGGGTTTTTATTAAACACAAATGATTATTGAAAATTTTATAATTCTTATAATGATTCAAAATAATAATTATTTTAATAAAATATAATAAAAAATTAAAATTGTTTTCTTATGGTAATATGATAATTTAACATGTTTGTAATTATTTTTTCCATGTGTTAAAATGTCATATATAATTTTAAAATAAGTATATTCCATGTAAATAATGATTCTAATAAAAAACTGAAAACCCAATGTTTATAAAATTATTTTCATAAAATGGAGTTGTTTTTTAGAAATTATATATCTAAAAATGGTTTAGGGGAATTTTTGGAATTTTTCAAAAAGACGTGATTTTTTGTTCAATAGTGAATTACTATAATTTAGAATAAAAAATAAATACTTGAATTATTATTTCATAGATGATTTATGGCTGATATATGCCAAATTTATCAAACACTCTTTGATTATTTTAATTTATTTAGTAATAATTCTCAAACTATTCATAGTACTGATGCAAAATATTAAACTAATGAATAAAATAATGAGAGAACACACATCTTCTCCCAAATAAATACCACCCTCTCCAACTCTTCTACTCACAAATAGAAAGCATTTAACGTTTTTAAAATTCTTCCCAATCCACTTATTAGGACCCTAAGACATTCCCAATACCCCTTGGTCTCATAAAAATACCATTTTCTTTTCATAATGATGTTCTTAAGGAGGATAAATTCAAGAGGTAAAATACTCTTCGTTTTTATATTAATTTCACTTCAGTTTCATTCCCTTTGTTATGATATCCTATCCTACACAAATATAACTAGTATTCTAAAAATAGTATATTTTATAGAATATAAAATTATTATAGAAATGTAAGAATTCATCTCCAAATATCTTCAATTTTTCATTTATTTTAAAAATGAATATATCATTTGTGGTGGGTAGATTTACTACCACCCTGTATAATGAATTTTCATTTTCCGTTACCTCCTTCATGGAAGGTCATAAAAAATTTATTATTGTGAATTATTATTTTATTATACATATTAAAATTTCAATAATTTTGTGGAAGGATCATATAAATTTGATTTTATAAAAAATGATTTGAGTTCCTGTTGATCTTAAAATCCACAAAATATATAAAATCATTTTCAATAAATATTTATCTAATTATTCATCCACATACCATATATCCAAATGATATATAAAATCATTTAATTTTATGTTAGTTCATTAATAACATATAAATTAAATTCTATATAATTATACACATTTTATATGAACATCCATACATGCATACAAGTGAACTGATCAAGAAATCCATGAAAAGGAACACTCTAGAATGATGAAATTAAACATTATAACTCATTAAAAAATGAAAAAAACTTCTTAGAAATATAATAATTAATATTCAGGTATAAAATGTTATTTATTTATTTATTAATTAATTAAATTTGATTATATTTGATTTTAAAGTGAAGAATGAATTTAAATAAAAGGTAAGGGGATTCTCAAACCCAAATCTCTTCCTTGGAATTTACCTCGTTCATCCCATATTTAGTATATAAGTTCATCTAATGTTCGTTAAATATAATTTATTTTTTAATTTCCTTATATTTTTTGGAATATACATTTTTTCAATATGGTGTTATGACAAATTAAACAATTTTTACAAAAGAACACTTCATTCCAAGAATACACCTCTTATATTTCATCATATTATTTCTTTCTCACATAGGATTAATGATTCTTATACAAACTATTTTATTCTCTATTTATTTTGGGGTCCTCAATTTTTATTCATGATTGTTTTCCTTATGCAATAATACCCATTAATTTCTATTGGTTATTTCATATCCAAGATTGATATATGTTCTATGTGGAATGCATGATAATGTAAATGTTATAATTTTATGGGTCACTAGAAATTATATAGTGCTCCAATGCATTGGGTAATGTGATTTATGTCATGATAAGAAGGGAAATATTAATGTCTGTGAAGCTATATTTGTTCACAACAGTGATTGGTAGATAACCACTAAGATATGCAGTTTAATTTTTTATTAATTCCCACATTCCCTGACCTTATATAATGCTTCATATCATAATTATGATAATAATCTTTTTCCTATATTATGATGATTATTATTATTATCAACATTGTTTATTGTTTCTTATTCATATTCTTATAGGTATTTTATCTCACCATTTCTTATGATTTATATCATTACATTAACACTTATAATTATAATAACACTGGGCCAATAAGAATATAGTGAATAATGAATTAAATAAAAGTTTAATGAATTATTATGTAAATGTTATGTATGGAATTAATTTTACAAAGACACTAAAAAATTCTAACTTTCTTTTATAACTCTTTTTGTATTTTATCTTTAAATTTATGTAATATAATATATGAAAAACAATGTTATCTATAATATTTATAGACTAATGAAAATAAAAAAGGAGTTAATTGAAAAAAATTTAGGAAAAGAAACTCCAAAGTTATTATAAGGGACCACTAATGTGATTCTAGAGCCTTCAATACTATCATGTTCTTCAACATTTATCTAAATTTATAGAAAATTTGAATGTGTTCCAGATGACCATAATAATTAATTGTCTTGAGAAAATTATTATAATATAAATTGGAATACATTATGTGACATCATTGAAAGAATATTAGTGAGAACTTAATCTTAGTTGAGGTATGAATATAAGATGGTGACTCCTCAAAATCATGTTCCCCCACTTTTCAATCCTCACTGGAAAGGGAACCATCATTATAAAAAAATATGACAAAGTTTCCACCCATAACAGGAAACCCAATATAAAAAAACTCAACCATGAACTCCTCAACTAACATCTCTATAAATTAAAGAATCCTAAATTAATTTTCTATAACTACAAAGTAATTTTTTTATTATAGCCTGTGAATTGCCTTAAAAGAACAAGTTCAAGGGGGGATAAAGTAGTGATGATCGAGTGTGTCATCCCTCACACTATTGTCACAAAATGTACGAAGAGAACCCATACTATAAAAAATTGAGCAATAGTCATCACTAGACAATAAATAAGAATGAAAATCCCAGGATTTGTTCCCCTCATGCCAGGTATGTGAGATGAACACCCACAGAAGAATGAGGGATTTTCTTATTCTTGTAAGATTAATGGACCATGGACACTAAATATTCTCTTATAACACTCTATACAACACCATCAAGTCTGTCTCAACTGCTTCTAGTGCATTATGATCCTGAAAAAGCTAGAGACCCTTCCATATAGCCTTGGCGTACACCATGATGGAATCCCCAAGTCAAAGACCACTGGAAAAAGCCAAAATAACAACCCATTTAGAGTCATAAACCACCCCACACCCTTACATAATCCTTGAGTTATCGGATTTGTACATATTATGAATGATACCAATGGTAGGATGATTCTACCATACCTATATACCTTACTTTCTAGGGTTTCATATAATCAAGAAAGAAAACCTCCCGGCCAAGAACCACTTCAACTAGTCTGACCCATTAAAGTGTCTTACCAGAGGGACTAGGTCCATGATGGTGCTATGCAATTTGATCCCCAATCCCAGGAATGAGAAAATGAGACAAGTGTAACAGGATTGATTAGTTTCCCTTTAAATAACACTGTAGCCCGCAAAAACTAGGAGCACCCTCTTCTGCGTCTCTTATACTAGGTCCTCCGACCCCGCAAACCAGAACTACCACAAGCATTCCAAATAACATCCCTACTTTACTAGACCAAAGAACTCATCGAGCATACCCCAGAAAATCTCACCCCACACAATAGAAAAGAAAATATTTCCCAACGATTCATCATTTTTTTGCTCACAACACAAGTATCTAGATTCCATAGAAATACCGTTTCTTTTAACGAGATCATCCATGGGAAGACCCTAGTAATAGATCCCTAAACAAGGAAGATAAAATTTTTAGGAATTTCACTACACCATGTAGATACATTCCAAGGATCCTTACTATCCTCCATTTGAATTAAAGATCAATATTATTTAGTCTATAATACACTCGAATATGATCTTGTAAAAATGAGCATGTCTGGTTCGTCAATAATTTTGACATAATTGATCATATCCTTTTATTTTCATATGAAAATGGCATGAATAAATCTCTAAAATCTTCTTTCCTAAGAGAAAGAAATGTCCGAGGTTGGGTAGCCTGAGAATCCAATCATAGTTCCCACCCAATTGTCATTCCAGAAACTGATCTTCCCACATCCCACAATCCACCTGGAGTGTTTCCTTAGGAATGATATGTGCCTAGAAAACCCAGAACAAAGTGACAAAATACCCCCATGATAAGGACATCCATATGTACTATATTCGCTAGACATAAAACTGGCCTTGAGAGATTTCCCCTCCATGAAGTCCCATGCATGCTTGGCATACAAAATCGATATAACCACATGACATTCCAAAGGTTGATATCCCCGACTCCAACCATTCTAGCCATCATATCCCAAGATACCCAATGTCATCTTCCTTCTATAATGGACATCCCATATGAATATTTTCAGGATCCTTTCAATGTTTTTCAAGACCTCATTGGGCACATTGAGCACCAAAAACACATGTATGAGAATGGATTATAGGACACAATTGTCCAATGTGATTCTTCCTCCGATGGAAGGAAATTAGTTCTACTAATTATAGATGTGAGCAATGATCCTTTGAACCATACCATCAATGTGTTGAACCTGAGTCCTTCTAGGGTCCATCTGGGAACCTATAAAATCAATGGGAAATAATATTTTTTTTAATACCGAGGACATCCTTAATTTTATTTACCTGCCTCTCTGTGCACCATCTCGATATGAAAACACTGATTGTTTCCCTTTTAATAGACATCCCACTCTACCGAATGTATGTACCCATATTTTTTTTGAACTACCAAATGATTATTCTATTCCTATTAAGGAAAAATACCATGTCATCAGTTAAAAAATTAAAGATCACCCTCGGATTGGATATACCATGAATGGGTCCCAAGGTAGCAATATTCATCTTCCACTCTGCATATCTAATAAGGGTATCCTACCCTATAACAAGTAAACAAGGAGTGATTAACCTCCTTGTCTATGAACCTAGGTATTCTTGAAGAACCCACAGTTAGACCCCATGAATGAAATTTCCAACAATGGTGAACTAACATCCCTGTTAAATAAGTCAACTAGTGCTCCAGAGAAGCCCTTATAATGCAAAACTTTATTGATGAATCTCCACTCAATAATTTCATAGGACATGTGCATATTGACTTTGATCACCCCATTACATCCAGAAGTCTTCTTGTTAATTTCCCCCGCCAATTGTTGAAACATTGCAATTGCTTCTTGGGATGACCTCCCTTTGATGAAGCCTTGTCGGTTTTTGAGGCCCAGATTGATAGGAATCTAGTAAGCCTTCTATAGATGATATTTTTCAATACATTATACAGAAAGTTAGAGACTCAAATTGGCAGTTAATGGATGAGAGAGGATGGAACTTTAATTTTTGGAATGACAGTCAGGGTCAAAGAACAAGCTACTAGGTATAATTCACACATCTAAAGAAATCCTAGATGCCCTTTATCCACTCCACTTTCACTAAACCTAAAAATTAAATATATAATGATCCTAGGAACCCAACAAGTCTTGATAAACTCTATACACTATGGTCCGGGACTACATCCCAAATTACTGCCTCATCTGGTATTCTTATAAAGGACTTTTTGATATCAAGAGAAACAATCAAATGAATGATATTAAATAGATCAATCATCACATATGAATTTACCCCATTCCTAAGAGGATTAGGCTTATCAAATAATGCATTAAAAAAGTCAGTATCCCTACCACCCATCTTCGTGGAATCATGCATGAATGACCCATCTCCAAAAGAAGATTCGGAACACTGATCTTCTTTCTTTTGATCACGCATGCCTGAGAAAAAAACTATGTTCCTATCCCCCTCAAGAAGCCACGTCACCCTAGATTTCTTATAGGTGAGACTCTCTTATTCCAGAATTTATTAATCTATCTCGTTTCTTTTCTCCACAAACATACTAAAAGTATCATCATTCCACCCTGAATCTATGCTCTCCTCCAAAGTGGAAATATCAGCCATACCCACAATGTCTTCTTGGAAATTTGGTCTGCTACCATACAAGGAGAGGAGATATAATTTTAGTATTCTAAGATTGTTGTGAAGTCTTACCCATCTACCATCTTACATGGGTTTCATCCATGAAACCCAGAATGTGTTAAATAAGCTTCCATCTTACACCCACTAGTTGGAATAGTGAAATCTCTTGTTCTCCCTCGATCCTTTCTTAAGACAATTAAGTAGGGGTTCATGGTCTGAATGTTCTCGAGATCTGTGTTCAACCATTATATTCTCAAAATGTGACAGCACAAGAAGGTTGGAAAAGTAGTGGTCTAGCTCACTACATATGTGAAAATTACATTTATAAATATTTCACCAGGTCTACTTGTTTACCATAAAACGAAAGTCAAGCAATCCATTACAAGTGATGCAATCCGCACAATCCTATTGATCCCTTCCAGGAACAAGGCCACCTCCCTTCCTCTTTGATGAGTATAAGAAAATATTAAATTCACCCCCAGAAAACCAATATGAGCTACCAGGATCAAGACTTCCATGATCCTACTATAAAGATTCTTGATCATTCACTTCGCACTTAGCACTGACACACGAGAAGATGCAATCTTGGATTCCCTCTGAGATCCGTACCGAAACCTGATGATTCCTAGCACCCAACGGACCCAAAAAAACACATCCCTAAATAACAACCAAATTTATTGGTTGATATGATCCCCATAAAGATAACTATGAAGGATGATCATATTGGAAAAATCTCCAAGAGACCTTTTGTTTGGGCTCAATAATTACCACCACCGAGGCCTTGGATAGCTAGAGTTTGGAACAAATAAAATCCATCTTCACCCCTGACCCCATACCTCTTACATTTCATAAAAATAGAGAAATCATTGACACTGATGTCTCCTTGATTTTGACCTAGGCATCAATTATCCATTACACTGATCTAAAGAGCCACACTGAAAGAACATAGCTCAGGCTTGAGTAAAAATCCCAAAAGAAGATGTAGATGATACAATAACTACATAAGGGGGATCATCTAAATCCTGTAACAAAGCGCTGAAACTATTTTCCTAGGATACACCTGAGAAGTCAATTTGATATTTTTCCAAATGGTAGAATTCTTATTCGGTTCTTGAACCCAGAGACCCCACCTTTCACCTAGAGGGTGAACTAGGGGAACCCTGGGAAGACCGTCACCCTAGGACCGATGACTACACATCCACCAACTCCCCCCACCCTGCATCACCCTACATGAAGAGTGAAATCTCGTAAGAATAGCTCATAGAGAGGGGCCTATGATAGAACTAGTGGGAGCGACACACATTCCACCACGATGTTTCTGAGATAGGTTTCCAATAGATGCTCCCACCACACATGAAATAATGCACAATTGAATGAATCCATGAGAAAAAACAAAGAAAAAAACAATTACGAATGCTTCGGGTCAATAAAGGGGAGAGGTTGATTGAACAGGAAAAGATCCCTAATTGGAATCACCACAGCATGGGTAGGATCAGAAAACAATGGAACAACAACAATAACCTCAAGAGAAGAACCCAATGATCACACATGAGGTGCAACAACATACGACTCACCCCCTGACTCCTCCACAAAGGCCACCCATTACCCACTAGAACATTCAATGAATCCATAGGACCATGATTCTTGGACTGGTCTTGATGACTCCTACGATAGGAGGAAAATGTGTGTCCCTGTAGTGAACAACTAGTTCAGAAGGAAATTTTTTTTCCACTAATAAAGACACAATCCGTCCATTATCATATAAATATTTCTCACCCTATATGCTTCAGGTGTCCCCATAGACATGTTAGTTTCTCTAATTTACAACATCCACTATATATCCCATGAACATTCAATTTTTTTTAATTGTAGGTGACAACTAGTATGTTTAAAAATGTACCACTATACTTAGAGGCCGAGTAGAGTGGACCATGAGGATAAGAACATCAAAACATTTGGAGATAGACCCTTTATGATCCTTCAATAACGTATTTTGAGGAAAAATCTCAATAAAAAATATAGATGAATTACTAATGAAACCATTATAAATAAAAAATAGGAAATAACATTATAACTTAATCATTAATCTTGTAGAATAAATAACCATCATAATTCACAGAACCACGCCATGGAACAAAAAAACCCTATGTTAGATTAATCTCAAACAAACACACTTTTATTTTTATTCCCCAAAAAACTAACATAAAAACCTAAGAAAATTTTAACATTTTTCTATATAAAAAACATGTAGCCAAATTAAATCTTCAATCCCATTATAATTCATCATAGAGAACCTTCTCAAACCTATCAAGGTTTCATTTTAGAACAATTTTCTCTTCATAAAATCTATTTTCAAAATCTAAAATTCCAAACAATTATTCATTTATTTTGAAATATGAATTTTCAATACTAAACACTAATCAATGTTAATAACATCAGATAATAGATTATACTATGTTGAATATTTCTTATTCATGAAATGTTTATGTGCTTTATAAGACCGTGTGATAATTTATAACCCCTACTATGAGATATATTGAACCACGTAATCACCACTACATGTTTTATAGGACATGTGTGGTTACCATGTGATGTTGATTTCACTCAAATTATCTCCCCCAAAACAAAAAAAATACATTACAAAATATAGAATAATATCAAAATGAATAAAGTGATAATAAAAACCAAAATCAAAAAAAAAATTGGGAAAAACCAAATACTAAAAACACAAAACCCATAGAAACTAATGTTTTTGTACTATACATGTTTTGAAATAGATCATTCACACCAAAACGCATTGTATTGATAGTACTAAATATGATTAACTTGACACACATAAATATAAGGGGGCACCACATGAACCTATTCCCATACTATGTAACCTGTTCCATAGTACATGTTCCCCACGAACCAACATCATGTCACCCCTAGATTGGGAACTTGAGATTTTATCAATATACTGATAGATAATTAATGATCAAAATAGGCTAGAGAGAAGATACTAGGATATAGATAACATATAGGTGAACAATTTCATCTAATAAATAAAATTTAACTTCCATTTTCTACCAAGATATGCAACATGAACATTTTATATATCATATATATGTGAAAACAAATCAATAAAAAATACACACAGAAACAAAATTCAATCAATCACCACATGAAGGAATATCTATAAAACCTAATTAATACATATGAAATTGTAGTTCAATAATTATAGGATCTATAAAGGTAGATTCCAAAATTTATGATCTTACTATAATGAATAAAACCAAAATACAAGCCACAATCTCTTTGTGACAACTTGTTAATTATCTACCAATTTATAAATCCCACTTTCACCTTGAGTAATCTAAAAAATAACCTTAAACCTAAAAAACTTATTTTGTCTACTAATGTTGAGTGGTTGTAGTAGGGTGTGAGAATAAAACAATTAAACATGTAAGAACTAAAAAATACAAGAATTTCCTTTCTATAAAAATTACCATGACTGTTAATGTAGAAATAAATAAAGAAAATCTTTATTTATCATTTTATAATAAAATACATCATCTTTTGAATTCCACTTCAAAATCACTATATATAACCATGCCTTCAAAATATCAGTGTTAGTACATTAATCACTTCATCAGTAATAAAATGATATACAATTGACTAAAATAAGTTCCTCTAATTTAAATACATAAACAAGAACGACCAAATATAAAATGGTTCTCGTTTATCATCTCCATATGGACTATGATAATTATGATTGAAACACTAAAAAATTTTTGTTTATGTAAATAGTAAATAATATAGAATAAGTAATCATTTGAAATTTAGAAACATCCAATAAGGTGACCTTATTTATAACCAATATAAAAAAATATGTACATGTTAATACACATAAATATCTATAATAAATTGAATTCTATCTATATTCCTTATTAGTAGAACTCTCACAAGTCCATTGATACCATAGATGATCTATTCTAAAGTACCAGGACTAGATAAGTTTTCTTTCCCATCCCCCTCTAAGACACTTAGAATCCCCATATTGATAATAATATTTGGATTTTTATAGAATCCACATATAACATTTAAATTAAGATTAATGATAATTCTGACACATATTCTCAACCAACCTCCCAACAACAACAAATTTGAAACTACTCTATAAAATAAAATGAACCAATTTGATCATAATATGATTATGGATCTTCTATAGTGGTGAATACTATTCATACAAAGCTATTAATGGTACCAATGAAGCATTACCATTGGAAACTAATATTAATTTTCTATGAAAATTACTATAATTTAATTATATTCAAAAAACCAAATAGACAACCAAACTATTTTTATCATAATTCCATAACTCTATCAAATAACGTCGTTAGATTTCTTTAAATTCCCTCTTTTTTCCCACTGGGTGGGAATTTAGAACCAAATCATTAAACACGGAATCCAATAAAAACCTATTTCATTTTGTAGATTTATATATATTTTTAAAATAGACAAGAATATATATGTATATCCACTCACATATTTATATGTAGACATTCATAAGTAATAAAATTTAATAGTCAAATATACAAAATTAATGTAAGTCAGAAAACATAATAATATGAAGATAAAATAAAACCTCAAATTGAGAAAAATCCAAATAAATAAGATTACAACATAAAAAACAAAACAATTTAAATATTTAAAATTCTAACAATCATTTAGAACATATATGTTTTTTTAAATCCCCCTAGAAGAATTTATATGACTACAAACAATACATATACAATTAAAATAAGCAATTTCTAGGAAACCCCACTTTTTGATGAATATAATAACACATAAATATTTCAAAATCAATAAATAAATTCAAAATTACGTAAAATTTGATAATTAATATAATCATGAAACCCCTTAAGACACATGTTCTTCATTGTAATGGGATGGAATAGAAAAAAATTCTTCTACAATGTGTTTATTAAATAAAATTCCCAGACCAAATTTAATACATCAATTCTTCAAATCATTTGATCCCAAACTTTCTTCTTGTAAATTTTTGTAATTTTTAATATAATTGACTACGAAATGATGTGATGTTACATAAAAAATAAATGATAACCTCAAAAAGTCTCCCCTAAATGAACCATAATGTCATAGAATAAGAAACATCACTTTTAATAAACAAATACAACAAAACATGGCCAAATATAAGAATCACCATAATGTAGAGATGACACCACCATGGATTCTAACATAGTAATTTCAACCTTCCATATTTCCCTCTATGAAAACCTATAGAAACCTGTAGACATTCTTTTAATTTTAATATTAATCATTAAGGCTTGATGTCCTGTACAATCTCGAATAGAGGATCATAAAAGCCAATATGTATGTGTATTAGTCCATACAAGAGATCATTTATCTAATATGAATGGGTTTATACATTTAAAAATTCCATGCACCATAGAAATATACCACTATGTCTAATAAAAATAGCATTACACCTCTCATTGTTTAATATAGGTGTATCACGAAGATCTTTCCATGCGCAGCACCATTCAAAATGGGATATACCTTTTCATTGTCGAACACTGTGACCATAATAGTAACCATAACAATTATTTTGACCCATAAATAATACAATTCTATAAAATTATGAACTCACTACACCCATAGAACAAATACTGCTCCCAAAGAGTATATTTCCTCTTCAAAATGACTATTTTAAGAAATATCTTTCTAAATATCATACTCTCACCTATAAACCACAATGAAACATCCACATAATCCTAGTACTACCACTAAAAAATCCTTATACACACTTATCACCCATGAAATGAAAATGATAGGGTTTCAAAAAAATTATTCCTCTATATTATCTCTACTATAATGCCCTGACCCTAGTTACACAGAGTCGGTGCATTATTACATAACATTGGTTTGATTGCAAATAATCATGTCCCGAAGGACCGATCAGTTTAGTAGTCTTGGAAAATAGATTACATACATTAATGTCACACTACACTTTATAACATAAAACACAACATAAAAAATCCTTTAAGAATTCCATTATTCCCATAGCTTAACTTTTCATATCAATCACAATACACATATCATAATCTT
Source organism: Viscum album (assembly GCA_963277665.1). Taxonomy (NCBI): domain Eukaryota; kingdom Viridiplantae; phylum Streptophyta; class Magnoliopsida; order Santalales; family Viscaceae; genus Viscum; species Viscum album. The sequence goes on along the minus strand of OY728153.1, from coordinate 873,441,313 downwards.
GGAAAAAATAGAACATAGAAAGGGGTGAGCTCAGATGCTCAGTAAGAATAACAATACAAAAAAATATTTCATAAATAAGTATAAACATTTAAGGCAATGTATAAAACTAAAACAAAATCCTTTTCACCATAACTTCATCATAATATGGAAAATATAAATCAAAATAATTCCATTTACTTACTCACATGGATACGTTACTAGTGGAATAATCACATGCAATATCAATAGCCAATTTCATAATGATGTAATGCATAATGCAAGAATTAATAACCACATATTCAAGGATTTTTTCCAATACTAAAAATAATATCTTGTCAAGGCCCTGTACCAAGACACTAGTTTGTCTCATGATACCTACCGATGCATCGAGGTGCTATAGCGGGATCCACCCATCACTTTCTATGTCCAATACATTTCTTCATATGAAAAGGTTTAAACATGACATAAACATTCGTATTAAAACTAGCATAATAAATGTCAATACGTGATCCATAAACCATGAATTGTATAAAAATAACACATCCAGATTCAAACATGTCACAAAACCTTCAATACAATATTGATGACTTGTATCATAATAAATCAACTTCAAACATGATTAAAATCCATCAAGGGATGTTGATATAAATGAAAATGATTTGTACAAATATTTGAGATAAATATCCCTTCTTCATTAAAACATTTAAAAGTCAGACAATTAAAAAAGGAAGACATTTAAAAGCATTTTTGAATTAAAGTGTCCCATAACACTCTGAAACATTTGAAAGTAATTAACATTTTATAATCTTTTATGTCTATATAAATAAAAACTTAAAAACTATTTTGATAAAATGGGAATTACTGAGAATGATTTTGAAGAATAAATATTTAAAACATTTAAACTATGTTTTAGTAAAAAAGTACCTCTAAATTAATCCCTTTTAAAACTCTTTTATGAAAAATGGACATGGGTAATAAATATGTCCCATTAGATACTTAAACATAAACAATATCGGATAATAATGAGATTGAGGAATTAACCCCTATCTTGTAATTTTATTTGGTCGAGGGTAGGTTAACCACCTGTATAATGGAGAAATAATTTTTATTAAATTATACTAGAATCATATACATTAATAAGATATCATATATGATCTATTAACATTGCTTTGTTAATAATATCTTAGTATTATCATCGTTTCAGGTGTTAACTGATTTGTTTTCCTTAATTTTCTTTGTTATGTATGCCATTTTAGTTATGAATAGTTTGTATATTACTCATATTCAGAATTATATTATGTCTTTAAACATATATTTTAATCATCTATTGAAAATTAGTCTTGAATGGATTACGATGAGGAATGAATCTCATCGCGTTCGTGGACACGGTAATCCGTACGTACGCACGATTGACAATATCATTATTTTGATATTAAATTAATATAAAATTAAATGGTATATAATATATAAAGAATAATTATCATGTTATATTTATTATGTACATTAATTACACATCATTATTATACCCATCCAAATAATAATGTATTTAATAACAATTACACCCCGACGTGGCGACGATAAGCTGTACGTACACACGTATAGTGACATGTCATTCAATGGATGGATAAAATAATGAATATGGTTATATGATATATATAACAACATCACATTATATATAATATAATGTAGTTATTATTTTATAATGGAAACAACAAAGATAGAGGAAGTGGAAGAAGAATGGAATTTGAAAGAGGTGATGAAATATTTACCTCTTCTTCGGGTTCTTCATTTTGATTTTATCAAAAGGAATCCTTAGGAAGGCTTTGTATCTAAATTAATTCTTCTAGGATGAATTTAGGATAGTTGAGAGGGTATTTGGGCAGTGGTTGGACGAGCCAAAAGGATTTGAAGGTGTGAATATGAGGGAAGGGGGAGTTCCCTTTTATAATGGGGGTGAGGGGCACCTTAGGAAAAGCTAGAAATATTATTTTATAATAAAATCATTTTCGGATTCTAATGGCTCCAAAATGAATTATTTAATTTATATGGTGGGTATGGGTCTAAAATCACTCATCCAATAGGTTCTATACTGGTTAGGTTCACTATATTAACATTTTATTATAGATTTAACTCTTAGTTAAATAGTTTGACATTTACCATGTCTCTTTGTATTTTTATATTATATGGTTAACATACTTAATATATAATTCAAAAATAACCCCAAGTGGTTCATTAATAATACAAATATAATTATATAATTCTTTTTCCCAAACGTTAGATTTTTAGGAATATAATATCAATTAATAATATCATATTTTTTTTAAAAACTCTTTTATGTCAATTTTGAGACTATTTGGTATTTTGTTTTTAATAAATTCATAACACCATTTTTACTTCAAAATAATTTATCTAACCAACCCTAACATGTAATATCAACCTATAAAATTATTTTTATTCCTAAAAAGTCTCAAATTACATTTTTTGGGTATTAATAATTTCAATTATTTTAATCATTTATTAATACTTTAATTACTGCATCATCTTTTTGTGAAAAATAAATTTAATTACATAATGTCTAAAAAGTATAAATAAAATAATATTATGTAGGAAAACGTTTTACATTTCTAATGAATATTTATAGTTGAATTTATATTGTGTGTATCTTTATATTAAATATGGTTTATTTTTTAAACATTGAATTTAACTTTTTCAACTATTCGTTAAATAAAATAATAATAAATGTTCTAATCTAATAAAAGTGGACCAAAGAGGTTCATATTTTATTCCTAAGGTTGTTTTGGTTGAATTATACTTATACAATAGAATTAGGACATGTGTTAGGGTAATAATAATATAATTCTATCCTGAATTACCCTATTTACTTTTAACCGTGGTAAATAAAATGAAAAATTTACAATTCACAAAAAATTATTTTTATCTTATTGAACCACATTTTACTTACTGATATTAACCGTGTCTCTTTTATTTTTTAAATTAAACTCACAGAAGTGGTAAAATTAATTTTAATGCAAATTTGCAAATGCTTCTAGGAGATGAGTAAAAGACAGTAAAAAGTTTAATAAACTTTTTATATATATAAAAATTTTATAAAATGACTCCAATTAATTATATTGAACTTATATATGTATTACCTATATATTTTTACCTGCAATAAATTTAAATAAAATAAATACGTATTTAAATAAAAAGTTGGTTTTAACCAATAACTTAGTGTTTTTCACTATTCATCAAAAATTGAAAGTTTTCAAAAAAATGACAAAATTTGAACCTAATATAAATTTGATATTCTGAATTAAAAAATTAAGTATATTTTACCAAATTCAAAACATAGAATTTGAATTTATTAATTTAAAAATAATTCCAGTTTTCAAAACCAACAAGCGTGTTTTTAAGAAATAATAACTAAAAGAAGATTGATACTTGTTTATGTTCGATTTTAATGTTAAATTATTTCCAATGAATAACATTGGATAAAATGGTAAAAATATAATATATTTATATTTCCAAACCATTAAAATGTATAATTTAACAATACAAAAAAAATTTGATTAAAAAAGTTGTTTTCGGTAAAAATATAGTATTTTTCACTGTTCCCCAAATATAAATGTTATCAGAAAAACACCACAAATTTATTGAAAATAAATTATTATGACTGGATACCAATGGATAATTTTATTGTGTCATATTTATTATATCAAAGTTTTAAATATTTGATTTGAAAAGTTTTCTGCATTAAAAGGCTGTAAAACTGCATTTTTTTATAAAATATTTATTTTATCTAAAACAAATGAATTTGTGTTTTCATTTTGTATAAGAAACTCATAATATGGATTCTAAAATTATAAGGATTATATAAAGTTCAAATTTTAGTTAATAATATTATAACATCTTTTGAATGGCTAGTTTGGTAAGTCATGGTGCGCTTGAACTCGGTGTTGCATGTAGTGAATGTTATTGAATTACATTGATGAAATAACGTACTATGAAATCATGGGGTGTTAAAATATTATATCATTCAATAAATTGAATACTCACAATTTGAAATTGTTCATCAAAAATAAAAGGTTGAAAATAGAAAATACCTTTGTGGGAAAACCCACATCGAAAATTGGGTTTTTAAAATATAGTTGTAATAAAAGGAAAAAGAAAATGAAAAAGTCACTACCAAATTACGATCTCTACTATGAGACCATTGGTGGAAATTTGTGACACATAATTAGAGGAAAACATAAATATATTGGGGGAGTGATTGAGGTTATCTGTGACAAAAAATTGTAGGATTGAGGGCCTCAAATCCATTAATCTATGATGATTTAAAATATCATTGGTTCAACAAAACATAATCTATTAGGATATCATATTTTTAGATTTAATATCCCTTACCTAATGTTTAAGAATTAATTTTTTCATAGAACAAGAGAAGAAAAAAATATAAACTTTTCAAGTATAATTCCAACCTTTAACTAATTTCTACCATAAACTCATCTTTCTCTCTAAAAGATAATAGAACATAAAAAAATATATTTATCCAATTCGTATAGGGTTCTAAAAGAAAATTAATTTATAATTCATCTACTAAAACTTTAAAAAAATACATTATTCAATTTAGGACATCACATGAGCCAATGTTAGGTAATACATCCTTGTCGCCCTTCGGTTGGAGGGTCAAGTCTCGCAGCCTTTCCAAAGGCGACGTGTTGACGCCCAACCTCCTGGTTGTCCTTTTTATGGAAATACAAAAATAATCTCAAAATAATCTTATCCAGAATACTTATTTCCATAATCAGAGTCTAAAATTTATAAGGAATGTAAACAAAATGAAGATCATTTTTGCCACATAATAACATTTGAAAACATTCATCATGTATTCTTTTAAAACATTGTAACACCTGAATTACCATAAAACCTTATTGATTACATTCACGCTCCATTATTCCTTATAGAATACTAGATATACTCCTTATATCATAGAATTTTATCAACTCGAACAATGATGGAATATACAAATCATTAATCAGTTTCAAGGTAGTCAAGAATATCCAATATAATTTATCCTGATCAATAATCTATTATTATAAAATCAATAACTCAGTATCAGGACCATATTAATTTTTTCTCTATCCTTCAACCATGTATTTTCCAAAAACATTTAACATTACATTAAGTAACTTTTCTGGGTTCCACACAATCTCAAGTCCTTAATGAAATAGTTATGCAGTACAATCATTATATACTGTATAATTGTTATAACATGTACTTCATTAATACTCAAATGACACGATACTTTATTAACAACAAAAAACTCTTAATCATTGTTATTTATATTCGGTAGTATAATAACTTGATTGTTATCCAATATCATCTTTTGGGGTATACTCTGAGGATTTTGACATTGATTCGCGCAGTGTCCCAACTCGTAGTAGATGAAGCATTGTAAATTTGAATCCTTTTTCTTACATTTAAAATCACATACTTGGTGCCCTTTTTCTCCACACTTATAACTAACTCTCATTCCCTTAAAGCATTTACCAAGGTGTTTTTTCCACAATTATCACATATAGGAAAATCCTTCTTTCCCTTATTCCCTTTATCCATCTTTCTTTCTACCATCCTTTTCTTCTCTGGATTCCCTTCAAAGCCATTGACTCTGAGAATTGTTTACTTATCTTATTAACACATGATATTATTTCTTCATATGACGATAATACATGTGAGACTATTTCCATTATAAATGTTTGATTAATACAATGAATTATATGATCCTTATTACTCTTTGGATCAAGCGTATTACTGGAGGTCTCATTCCTTTTACAAGGCACCTTTTCTAAATAATGTCATACATAAGGTTAGTTTATGAATTACAATGCATAATTCCAATCTTTTAAAATACATAACATAAATTTAAAAGATTATAAACATAATATATAATCATAAAATTTATTCTTTGAGAAATTTATTTACTCCTAAATCCTTCATAATGGCTTGTAAGGAAAATTTGAATTATTCTAAGCATATCAACCGGGAGTGTCGTAACCAAGAGTGTAGCAAGACCCATTGTCATGAACCAGTTCCCAATCAAGTCATGCTCAAAGTGGTGTTTTCGGGATTTACCCCTAGACACATATGTGTCAGAGCCACCTCTACCTGCTCGTATCTAGACATGGATATATTTTTTTGAAAACTCACAAAATATCTACAGTACTAAAATTATAGGATGTTCTTCTATAAAAATCCTCAAAGTCTATCTTAGGGTAATGTTCTCTAATCAGAGTTTGACTAAATATATTTCCAAGGTTGTTTCTAAACTTCCTCGGATACCAACTGTAATGCCCCAACCTGAGTTACCCAGAGTCGGTGCATTATTACATAATATTGGTATGATTACAAGTGATCATGTCCCGAAGGACTGTTCAGTTTAGCAGTCTTGGAAAATAGATTACATACATGAATGGTACACTACACTTTATAAAATACAACACAACTTAAATAATCCTTTAATAATTCCATTATTCCCTTTGCTTAACCCTACATATAAATCACAATACACTTCTTGGAATTCTGGGAAAAATAAAACATAGAAATGGGTGAGCTCAGATACTTATTAAGGATAACAATACAACTGAAAATTTTATAAATAAGCATAAACATTTAATGTAATGAATAAAACTAAAAAAATCATTCTCAACATAAATTTCATCCTAATATGGTAAATATAAATAAAAATAATTCCATTTACTTACACCCATTGATTCTATACTTATCGAATAATCACATGCAATATCAATAGCCACTTTCATAAGGATGGAATGCATAATTCCATATTTAATGACCACATAGTCAAGGCCTTGTACAAATAATATTTTGTCATGGCCTTGTGCCAATTCACTAGTTTGTCTCATGATACCTACCGATGTATCGAGAAGCTATAGCGGGCTCCACTCATTACTTAATATGTCAAATGCATTCCTCATACAAAAAGAATTAAACATAATATAAAAATTCATATTTAAAATAACAGACGAAATTTCAATACTTTATCCATAAACCATGAATGGTATAAAAATAACACATCCACAATCAAACATATCACAAAACATTTAATACAATTTGGAAGATTTGTATCATAATAAATCAACTTCAATCAAGTTTAAAATCCATCAAGGGATGTTGATATAAATGAAAAGTATTTGTAAAAATATTTGAGAGAAATATCCCTTTTTCATAAAAACATCTAAAAGTCACACAATTTTTAAAGGAATAAATTTAAAGAAATTTTGAATCAACGTTTCCCACACCACTTTGAAACTTTTTAAAAGAACTAACATTTTAAAAACATTCATGTCCATATAAATAATTCCTTAAAAAATATTTTGAAAAAAATGGACATTAATGAGAAGGATTTAGAAGAAAAGATATATAAAACATTTAAAATGATGTTTTAGTAAAAAAAGTCCCATAAAAAGAATCCTTTTTAAAACACGTTTATGAAACATGTACATGGGTAATAAATATGTCCCATTATATACCTACACATAAATAATCTCGGATAATAATGAGATTGATGATTTAACCCTTACCTTGTAATTGTCCTTGGTTGAGGGTAGTTTAACCTCTGGTATAATGGTTAAATAATTGTTATTAAATTATAATAGAATCATATACGTTATTATTATATCATATATGATATTTTAATATCGTTTTGTTAATAACATCTTTGCATTATCGTCATTTCATGTGTTAACTGATTCGTTTTCCTTCATAGGCTTTGTTACGTATGTAATTATTGTTATCTATAGGATGTATCTTATTCATATTGAGAATGATATAATGTTTTTTAACATTAGTTTTAGTCATATAATTAAAATTAGGTTTGAATGGATTATGAAGGGGAATGCATCTCATCCCGTTCATGGAGACTGTAATCTGTACGTATGCACGAGTGACAATATCATTCTTTTGATATTAAAATAATTTATATTTGGAAAGTATATAATATATAAAGAATAATTATCATGTTATATTTATTATTTACATCAATTAAACATCATTATTATACTCATCCAAATAATAATGTATTGAATAATAATAACACCCCAACATGGAGACGGTAAGTCGTACGTACACACGTATGGTGACATGTCATTAAAAGGGTAGATAGAAAAATGAATATGGTTGTACCATATTTATAATAACATCACAATATGTAAAATATACTGGATTTATTATTTTAAAATAGAAACAATAAAGAAAGAGTAAGTGGAAGATGAAAGGAACTTGAAAGAGGTGAGGAAATATTTTCCTCCTCTTTGGGTTCTTCCTTTTGATTTGATCAAAAGGGACCCATAGGATAGAATTATGACTAAATGAAGGCTTTTAGGATGAAGGGAGGATAGTTGAGCGGGAATTTTGGTAGAGTTTGTCCGAGAAAAATGGTTTTGAAGGTGTTAATTAGAGGGAGGGGGAATACCCTTTTATATTAGGGGTGAGGGCACCTTAGGAAAAGATAGAAATATTATTTTATAATAAAATAATTTTTGGATTCTAATGGCTCTGAAATGAATTATTTAGAGGATGTGGTGGGGATGGGTTGAAAACCACTCAACCAATAGATTTTAGACAAGTTTGGGTCACTATGTTAACCTTATCTTTTGGATTTAACTCTTTGTTAAATAGGTTGACATTTAACATGTCGCTTGTTATTTTTATATTATATAGTTAATAAACATAGTATATACATTCAAGAAAACCCCAATTGGTTAAATAATTATACATCTATAATTATATACGTATTTTGGATGAACCTTATATTTTTAGGAACTGAATATCAATTAATAATATAAAATTTGTTTTAAAAACTCTTTTATGTTAATATTTACACTATTTGGTATTCTGTTTTTTCTAAATTCATAACAGCATTATTACATTGAAAAAAATTCATCCAACCAACCAAAACATGTCATTTTATCCTATAAAATTAGTTTAGTTTATAATAAGTCACAAATTACATTTATTTGAGTATTTATAATATCAATTATTTTAATCTATCATTAATACGGTAATTACTGCATCATCATTGGGTCATAAATAAATTTAATTATTTGATGTATAAAAAATATAAATAAAATATAATTATTTAGGAAATAATTTTATATTTCTAGTGAATATTTATAGTAAAATTTATATTGTGTGTATCCCTATATTATAAATGGTTTATAAATTAAACATTGAATTTAACTCTTTTAACTCTTCTTTAAATAAAATAACAATAAATGTCATAATCTAATAAAATTGGACCAAAAGGATCATATTTTATTTCTACTGTTTTTTTGGTCTAATTATAGTACTCAAGTAGAATTAGGACATGTTTTAGGGTAATAATAATATAATTATTACCCTTAATTACCCTATTTACCTTTAACCGTGGTAAATAAAAGTAAAAAGTTACTATTCACCAAAACTATTTTTCCTCGTATTGAAGAAAATTTTACTTACTGATAGTAACTATGTGTCTGGGATTTTTTAAATTCAACTCATAGAAGCGGTAAAATTATGTTTTATGCAAATTTGCAAATTTTCTTAGGAGGTGGGTAAAAGACGGTAAAAAGTTCAATAAAATTTTTATATATCTAAACTTATTATAAAATGACTCCAATGAAATATATTGCACTCATATAGGTATTATGTATCTATTTTGACCTAAAATAAATTTAAATAAAATAAATAATTATTTTGATAAAAAGTCGGTTTTGACCAATAACCGAGTGTTTTTCAATATTCATCAAAAAATCAATGTTCTTAGAAAAATACCAAAATTTGACCCTATGCTAATTTTTATATTATTAAATAAAAAATTAAGACTATTTTACTAAATTCAAAAAATAGAAGTTGGATTCATTAATTTAAAAATAATTCTCGTTCTTAAAACCAAAAGGCGTGTTTTTACGAAATAATAACTAACCAAAGTTTGATACTTGTTTATGTTCAATTTCAAAGTGAAACTATTTAAAATTAATAACATTGGATTAAATGGTATAAATATAATATATTTATACTTAAAAACCATTAAAATTTATAATTTAACACTACAAATTATTTTGATTAAAAAAGTAGTTTTTAGTTCAAATATAGTATTTTTCATTATTCACCCAAATAGGAAAGTTATCAGAAAAACACCAAAAATTTATTGAAATTTAATTATTATGTTTTTATTATAAATAATAACTTTATTTGGCCAAATTGAAAATATAAAAGTTTCGAATATTGAATTTAAAATGGTTTCTCCAATAAAATGTTGTAAAATATATTTTTTAAAAAAAATACTTCTTTTATCAGAAAAAACTGAATTTGTTTTTTCATTATGCCTAAGAAACTCATAATATAGATTATAAAATTATAAGGATTATATAATGTTTAAAATTTAGTTAATACTATTTATATCCTCTTTTGAACGACTAGTTTGGTAAGTCGTGGTTCGCTTGAACTCGGCGTTGTGTGTAGTGCAAGTTGTTGAATTTCTTTGAAGAAATAATGTACTATGAAATCATGGGGTCTTACATATACAATATCCAAAATCATGTTTTTTTAGAGAAAAGATCTTTAAGATATATTTAATATGTTTTTCTTCTCAAATTAATACATAATGATGATTTATTTTCTTTACTGAACAATATTATCATCACTTCTGATAGTAATCTGACACAAATTATTATTCCAAATCTAAAAACACTTTTTTGTAATGATTTGACATATAAATATTCCATATCATCCTTTATACCACCATGTCATTATTTTATCACCTTAATCATAACATATATATATATGGTTGAGTAGAAATTTTGTAAATGTACAATTATATTACTTCTTTTATGATGTTCATGTTAATTAGTTGAACACACACACATATTTTCATTATCACGCCCTCCCCTGGGGCCCATGCAATGACTACCCCATGACCACCTTCCATAGGCTAGGGGTTGGCAAGAAGAACTGGAAAAAAGAATCCCTAAAACAGGAAGGAATTTCCATTAATGTTGTACAAACACACACCCCAATAACACAACAAGATTCAACCATGAAGTAAAACTGCAATAGTTTAAGTGTGTAATGAAAGTAAAGGGGATAGAATTAATGCTCAATAGAAAGATAAAACTACAATAGATAATAGTAAAAAACTCTTGGAATCATCCACCAAGGTTCCTACCTGAAGGGTAGGTACATTTCGTCTCCACAACTCTCTACACCAACCATCATCTCCATCCACCGTTAGGTCCTAGCTCCCCGAGTCACAGTCTAGGCTACCCATCGTCTACACAAGACACAACAAATTGAGGGTGAAGCCAATGGAGTGGTGAGTATAAAAATACCCAGTAGGCACCCTGAGACCCCCTGAAGGTCTATCAAGATTCCAGAATGGGGAACCACAAATAATGATCTCAATATCAAAGCACAAAGCAAAAGACTCAGATAAAAATAGGTAAACAACTCATAGATCAGTAATAAAGATGATTATCTATAAGCAATATCATTTTATTCCATTAGGATGTTTTCAAAAATGAACCACATGAGAGTTATTCCATTGTCGATCCCCACATGATCTTATATCGCTGATCCACAATGAGACTCTCTAAGGCTGGTCCTCATCGGGTGGCACTTTGTTGATCCACACACGATCATTAGAATGCTTATTCACATAGGGTCTCTATAATATGGACCCACACATGTTTGCTGGATGCAGATCCACATAGGGTCTCTAAGATACTGATCTACATAGGGTCACTCAGATGCTGATCCAAACAGTGTCGCTAAGATACAGATCCACACATGGTTTTTAAGATGTTGATCCACAGAGGGTCTCTATGAATCATGATCCACACAGGGTCACTATGATGCCGATCCACATAGGATGGCAACTCAAATAACAGCTAGCCATAGGATTCCCTACACCCGGTGCACTTTACTTCCATATTATCTTCTCCTATAGATATTAGACATGCCTCAACTGCTATGAATTTATAGTAAGTAGTATCCCATTGGACTGCCATATTGTAAGGGTTCCAACGCAATAGATGACCTATCAATAGGACGCCTGGTCTGTGCGTTATATGCACTTTAGTGCCGAGGCCCCAATTGGATTTGGGTACGGTCCAACCTGGTCATGCTCCAAATTTCTCTAAAAGACAAGTGGAATATCTCAAAAAGACTATCTTTCACAAAGGATCCCAGTTCCAAAAATGGGTTTTCAAACGAATGTATGGTTAGCAAGATACATCTCTTTAAGGGAAATTGGCCACAAAAGGGTTTTGGGTCTGGCCCGTCCCGGTTGGACCGACCCGACCCAGCTCGAACTGGCCTGGTTTGGTGGGGACATGGCGGGCTCGTCCCACTAAGCCATAGACCAACCCACCTCAGTAGGGATAGGCCATGACGACCCAACACACCGACTAGCGTGACCTATGAGAGGGTCCACGGTCTGCATTACGAATGGTTCAAAGTGTCTTTAGACTCTTAATTGGTGGCACCGCCTGGCTGTCTGTGGGATCTGTAGGGAGCGAGTCCCCTCCCTTCACCGCCACTTCGATGTCGCGGCCTACCTCAACGTGGCACGCGACGGCATGCCCCTACTCCCCTCTACGGCCGGCCGAGATCCTTCGGCTAGTCCGTCCGCCATGGCATTGAGTGGTGCCACCCTCTTTCACGGCTGGCGAGCGTAGGACGACATCGGCCCCGTTCACCATTGCCTCTCTATCGAAACCTCCGCAGGCCACCGAGTGAGCTCCAATTTCCCATCTTCCCTACCTCTTGATCCTATGGGCCTCCCGTGATTCCGTCATCACTGCCTGCTTCCAAGTTTCAAGGTTCTGTCAAGTTGAAAATCATCCCCCCGAAGCACATGGAAAGAATGAAGCGGTGGAGGGTCTGGGCCTTGTATGTTTGGCATGCCCCCTCCGCTTTACCATCATAACAATCCAACACCAATAAATTCATCAATATCTACATAGAACTAAATCATTTCAAACCCCCTACCTCGATATTATATGGAGATGTCACGGTGGTGGAAGAAGATTCCACGTTTGATGAAGCCACTGGAGTTTTTTTATCCCATTTTTTCCGACCAAGCCTCCATCCTCCATCGGTGGAAGCTGTCGCAGTACTTCGCCAAATTATTGTCACAGCTGTACCAAGATCCCACACCCAAGCTTCAATTAAATAGATGGATGAATCAATTGATTTTCACAACATTAATGCATTTCATTTATGAAACACATTTAATGTTTCAACATGGTGGTTACAAAAACCAACATTCAAGCTAATAAATGGCTTGAAAACTTAGTTTTCCAACCACTCTTCTCAACCGTGAGAGAGAAAATTAAATAACATTTTCATGTTATTTTATTATTCTTTTAAAAATATGAAAACTATCTTTTTCTCCCGACCACCTGCGGTCAAAGGGAAGCCTCCCTTAATCGAATCCCAGTGAGGAAGATTCAATAGTTTCCTCAGCTTTCAATTCCGAGCATCAGTTCAAAAGTTAAAAAAAATTCCCGCACATTTACTGAACATATCAAAAAGATCTCAAAATTCTGTTCAGGCACACTAGGCCTTAGAATCAAGCACCTTCAATTTTCACAAACTCGTAATAATTCCAAATAATTTGAAAAATAAATTAAATAATATTTTTGTGTCTTTCTATTCTCCTCACCTTAGGTCCTTTAATCCCTAAAAACTACAAAAAAATTAGGGAAACAAATGGGGGTATTTAGTACCTATATGATCCTCCCGCTCTCATTTTCTTTCTTGGAGAGTCCCATGCTGCTAACAAACTCGCACTAGAGAGATCAACTTCCCAAGAAGGACCCGCTCCTATCAATCCTCTATCTCCATCGAGAACTCCCCAAACGTCGACCCATCATCGATGTCCATCTCACCCCAGTCGAAAACATGAAATGGATCATGCACATATCTCCTCTGCTACAACACATCAAAAACTTTATGCCCCAGGTGTATCTATGGGGGAAGATCTAGATGGTAAACCACCTCACTTAGTCTGCTAAGGATTTGGAAGGGTTCTATGAACCTCAGAGAAAGCTTTCCTCCCCTACCAAACCTCTGTAATCCTCATCAGGGAGAGACCCATAGGAATTTATGGTCCCCCTCCTCAAACTCCAAGGTTCTCTATCTACTGCCGGGATAAGACTACTTCTGGATCTATACAATTTTCATCCACTCCTGGATGGTCTACACCTTCTCTGTGGTAGCATGTACCATCATTGGACCCATAAGTTCCGACTCCGCTAGGTCTGTCTAGCATATTGATGACCAGAAAGGTCGTGCATACATGGACTAAAACAGACCCATTTCGATGGTGGAGTGATAATATTTGTTGAATGAGAACCCCACTAGTGGCTAGGGGTCCTCCCAACTATGTCCAAAATTCAGGACACAAGCTGGAAGCAAGTCCTCAAGTGTATGTATGATCTTCTCCATCTAACCATCTATTTTATGGTGAAAGGTAGTGTTAATGCATAGATAAGTCCTGAATGCCTCCTGTAAACCCTTCCACAAATGAGATGTAAAACAAGTGTCATGACCTGAGATGATCATCGATGGAATCTTGTGAAGTCATAAAATCTTCTTTAAATAGTTATGTCCCATGTTCTCAACTAATCCATGCTCTTGGATGGGTAGGAAGTGGGATGACATGGTGAGTCGGTCAACAATCACCCAGATGGAAATTTGGACCATTGACGTGCGTGGAAGCCCTGTCACAAATCCCATGGAAATACCATCCCACATCCACTTTGTTATCTCAATTTGTTGTGCTAAGCTTGCTGGGACATGATGCTTGACCTTCACTTGTAGAAATGTGAGGCATCAAGATACAATCCCGGCCACTTCTTTCTTCTTTCATGGAAACCATTACTGATTTCGGAGGTCTTGGTACATCATCTCAACTCCAGGATGTACCACAAAAGCGTATGTATGGAATTCTCTCAGAAAACCTTCTCATAGTATCACTGGTTCCATGGTGTGTCCTATAAAGAGAACGGTGTGCTCCCCCCTTCTAAAAATCTATCACAATCCTGTCCTAAGGATATTTGAGCACGTCGGCCTCGCAGTATATATCCCCAAGATATGACTCTATGGATCGCTAAAGGATTCGGGAAGTAACTATCATTAAATAAAGATAATATTCTCTATCTATATCCACAAAGGATATCTAAAGTCCAGCTAGCTACCCTATCACCTCACTCAGCAATTGATGACCAAACCTCCTATTGAGTGTGTCTACTACTATGTTTCCCTTCCCTAGAGTATAGATTATCTAAAATTCATAGTCCTGGAGGAAATCCAGCAATTTCTGATGTCTGGGGATTAGGTTCTACTATGATAAGATATACTTAAGACTCTTGTGATCATAGTAAACAGTAAATCATTCACCAATCAATTAGCATTGCCACGTATTCAGTGCAAAGACAAATACTGCTAACTCCAGTTCATGGTTATCATAGTTTTTCTCATGATTTCTCAATAGCTGTGAGCCATACATGATCATTGTTCGCTCCTGCATCACGAAATAACCTAGTTCAGTCCCTGATGTTTCATATTAGGCTACATGCCAAACTCCCTCTTCTAGTAGCCTCATGATGGGGGCACTCGTCAATCAGTACCTCATCTAAAAAAAACTCCACTGGCACTTCTCCGACTACAAGAAAGGCTTCGCCTTCTTCATCAATGTTGAAAAAGGTGTTTCAACCCTGGAGAATTCAATTATGAACCTCTAGTAGTATCCAACTAATCCCAAAAAACTCCACACCTCAGTCCCACTCTAGGGTGGATCCCAAGAAAGCACTACCTCTATCTTCTTCGGATCCACTACAACTCCAACCTCCATGATAACATTCCCTAGTAATTGGTATTCCTTTTTCCAGAGCTGGTACATCAAGATCATTCCATAAATATGGTGCTATCAGTGTGTATCTAGAACAATCTGTAGGTGCGTGGCATGAACCTTTTCTGATTCTGAGTATATCATGATGTCTTCAATGAAGACCCCCACAAAGGGATCGAGGAATGACTGGGATATCCTGTTCATGAACCCCATGAGCACTAATAGATAATTGCATATAGTGAAGCGAATGACCAAAAACTCATAATTTCCGTACTAATACCTGATGTCCATCTTTGGTACATCCTCATCTCGTACCCTGGGCAGGTGATAGCCTGATCTGAGGTCTATCTTTGAAAACCATCGATCTCCCTTTATCTTGTTGAAGAGTTCATCAATCCTTGGGTATTGATACTTTCTCTTCATAGTTACCTGGTTCAGGTGACGATAGTCCACACAACACCTTAGACTCCCATTCACCTTGTTGGTGAACAAAATTGGGGGTTCCCATGGAGAAACTCAGGCCCTATGAACCCCTTTCCCTAAAAGTCCTCCAAATCTACCCACAACCCACGTATCCTTGTAGGAGCTATCCGATATGCTGGTGTAGATATCAGTGTTGTACAAGGATACAGATCAATGTAGATGCCTACTTATCTATGTTAAGGTAGTCCTAGAACATCATCAAGAAAGTCATTAGCATACCGTTCCACCACTACAGGATAACTCAGAATCCCCATGTCAATAGATCTGAGGGTAAGGTAAGCCAACTAATGAGTGATCGGCTACACCCTCCTCCATGTAAGTCCATTTTTGAATCAAAGGTTCCATTCTCAATGGTTTAGTAAAACATGGTCTCATCCCCATGAACAAACCACACATTGTGCCAAAAATAGTTGATTTGAGCATGGACTATGGATAGCATGTCCATACTAAATATGACATCGTAAAGCCTCGACGCTACTACTAAGTGATCCCAACTGAAGCTCTCTCATCCAAGACTAAGGTCACACTGCCTTCACCAGTGTATAATGGTCGAATCTTCTCCCATAAGAGTCTTTAATCATAAGGTTCAAGCCAATGGCCCCATCTAAATCTTCGAGCTCTGAACAAGTGTTGTGGAAATAAAAGAGTGACCGGAACTGTGGTTGATACAAACTGTAGCTAGGGTGGAATAGACACAGATCGTACCTCTTATCATATCTGGAGCACCATGGTCCTAGGTGTCTACCGCCTGAAGCTGAACTCACCCCTGTCCACCTTCTCATTATGGTCGAGGTGGACCACCTGAGGGTGGTGGTGGTCGAACCTCAAACAGTCATCCACCTCTTGTTATACAACCTACTCCTCTTCTACATCTACCACCCTGCGGACCCCCTCACTCAAACCTCGGTCACTGTCTCGGTTGTCCCTCAACCATTTGATGATTGTCTGTATAGAGGGTCGAGCAGTCGCGAGACATGTGGCCCTACCTACCACACTTTTGTCATAGTTTACTTCCAGCTGACCCACTATACCCGAGGAGATCTACACCTCAGACCCTGCGTCCTTGGGATATCCACCGGAGGGTCTAGCCTACTTGGACCGCTGTTTCATCTTCCTACTACCTGCTATAGATGACTCATATACCTATCGTCTAGTGGGGGCTCTCACTACCGGTTCCTGCTCAGCTAAAAATCTCTCCACAAATAATGCTCTCTCAGGCACTCCAACCTACTTCGAGATATTGAGCGATATCATATAATCTCTGATCTACCACTAGAGACCCTGCTCAAAGGTCAGGGCCATGAAGAAAGTGTCATGTACCATGTCAGTGGAGTAGCAAGAGAGGTCATTGAATCTTGCTGAGTATTGGTCCACTGATAGTCTTCCCTACATTAAGTGCAGCAGCTCTTGAATACACACTGAGCGTAAAGTTTCTAGTATGAAATCTGCCTTGAAGAGGGTCTCGAAGTCTAACCAGGTGAGTGTCGCGTCATCATGTGTTTAGAGTGTTAGACTACAGCATCTCCATTCTGTTCCTTAGAAAAGTCTAGCAGCTAAGATCACCATATTCTCTACTAGTCTCCCAACTAAGCAAAAAACTATAGCCACAGCCTCCATCGAGTCCTCAGCTGCCTGGGGATCTGTCTCACCAATAATCCTTGGAGGCCTCTACCATTGAAACTCGTGAAACACACTCAGTTGTCGTGCATTGTCCCCCTGTGGGGATGGTGGCAACTACTACCTTTCGAGTTGTTGTGCTACTGTTACACCACCAGAAAGTGCCAACTTAGTAACAGGGCCCTGCACTAAAGCCTCATCCCTCAGTGGGCCTTCATAGTGAAATATCTTAGGAATCATGGTCGATTGTCTATGTAGTGGAATCATGAAATGAAACAGGTGTGCCATAGTAAAAAAGTTATACCTGGTGAGCTGACTCAAAATAGATCAAAAGTAAAACATTTTCCAAACACACGCAATCAGTGTTTTTGTGTACTGAGTCAGAAATTAGAATTCAGGTTCTTGTTGTTTGGATATGTCGGACACCAAACAAACAGTAGACACCCAAAAATAAAAAAGACAGTAAAAACACATAACATTATTGCTCCACTGGAAATATCAGAGTCCATGTTCTACGGTAGAATGGACGACTATGATACCAATATCTCACGACCCGTCCACGGGGCCCATTCCGTGACTACCCCAAACCCGCCATCCATAGGCCAGGGGTTGGAGACGAGAACCGAAAAGGCATATCCAAAAAATGGGAAGGAATTTTCATTAAACCTATACAAACACACCACCCATGAACACAAACTGATGCAAACAAAAAGTAAAACTGCAATAATAAAAATGTATACTGAAAGTAAAGGGGACAGAATAAAATCACAACTGAAAGATACACCAACCACAGAAAATTGTAAACCTCTCTAGGAATTGTCCACCAAGGTTCTAACCAGAATCGTTGGTGAAACTTTTCTCCATAGCTCTCTATGTCAACTGTCACCATTGTCCACTATATTGTCTTATCTCCCTGAGTATCAATCATGGTTTCCCATCATCCGCACAAGAAACGCAGGGTGCGGGCGAAGCCCGTGCAGGGTTGAGTATAAAAATACATGATTAGCCACTGAATGAGGATAATATTCATTGTTAATATATATAATATTCATGTGATTTATTATTTATAAACACCATTTTAGTGCATTTTACACTTGGATCATAATTTCACATTATGATTGTAATTCTACCTTAAAATTCACTATTACATGGTATATTTTTGAACACCACCTATAATAAAAATTGGCCTTGAATTTATTTTCATATTTTATTTTCAAGCCTATCCTGATACAAGTTACAATTCATACTTTTTATGTATTTAAAAATTCACATTTTAAGACCACCAAAATGGTCTTTAATGGAATCACATTCTGGTTAATGTAAACAAGACATCAACCCAATACAGTGACTATAAAGGCCAAGATACAAGCCTAATGATTCTAAAAAGTTATCTCAAGATATAAAACTTCACGTGGAACATTTCATTAAACTGTGACACGAGCTAATTCAGATGGTTTAATGGAGTTCTAGGCTTCCCAAGTGAAAGATTAAATTATGTGTCAGATTCTATAGCCCCGAAAAACATCCCACTAATTTAATCATATCTCACAAACCAAAATTTCATTTGAGCTAGTATTTTACAGCAGGTTAGGAGACACATGGGTATCAATTTTATTATTCTATGGACCACTATTATTAGGAACTCTAGAAATTCATTTTCACATGTCTGTTCGGTGGATGAAAACTGGATGCCACTTCGGGTCAAGGATAATGAAGTCCACACTCCCTTACATTACACCACACTAGGCCTACCATACTCAAGTGGGATACCTTTTACTATTGGTATATCTACCCAAGACTCTTGAAATTCCTATTTAATTCAGTGGTGGTGGATGAGTTTATCTTCTTTGGAACTTTCATTCATTGTAATGTTATGCTACGATTTTGTTGTCTCAAGTTTGTCTTTCACATGTATGTTTTTCAATTCTCTTTAGTTTATAAGTAAAAGTTTTTCTTCTCATATTCTTCTATTTTTATTCATATTACATTGATAATTTCGGTTCAAGATGTGAATTTATCACATATAACCTTGTGAAATTATCACACAACGGTGGATCCATTGCTTTCGTTTTATTGTTTTTTTACTTCTCCATTTCCTCCCTCATAAGTCTACTTTCCGATTCCATTGAATTGATGGAATCAATGGATAGATAAACCCACTTATGGGTCGATCCAATGGAGTATAAAGGGGGTGGATTGGATGTTTTTTATCACCACATTAATTTGTAATCACCTATTTTAATTTAGATTGTTATTTGATGATTTTGAAATGTCTTCGTCCTTGTTGAATTTTAAGGCCATGTACTTCAGGTACTAATATGAAACATTACCTTTAAGTGCTCTTAAGTTTGGTACTCAAAGAGTATAGGTGATTATTATTATGGTTTTTTGGTATTAAACCAGTATGTGGTGAATTTATTTTATCTTCTTGAAAAAATGTATCTCCAATATAAGATGTTGAAACCTTTAAAAATAGAATTTCATCCAAACCACCCCCAAGTGATAACCTCATATCAAATCATTATTTTTCTTTTAATTAACATAAGTATATTATAATTCCCTTAAAGCCATCTAATATCATCCTAAGTTTTCCACTTCATATCAAAAAACAATCCGTGGAATGTACGTGTCTGTATTTTAGTTCTTATGTCACTGAGGATTCAACAACCCAAGCTAAACTACAACCGACCGCTTAACCCTAAAATATTGTGTAAATTTGGCCAAGAACAAATTTTGGTGCTATTTCCAGGGACCCATGAATGTTATATTAGATACTCAACTTCTATTCTCAAACAAATTCCCTTTTCTCACCACCATTTCTCTAGTCTTTTCTCCTTTTTGTTCCGTGTGTCCAAAGAGGTTAATATCCACATTTTCAAATCAACTCAATTGGAATATAATAAAAACTACCCCAACATAAACCCAATATATAATGAAATTGAAAATCAATATTAGGAGGCCTCTAATTTAGGAAATTCATTTTATCAACCCTTGAATGAATACCCCTCACCCGGTAACATGTATAATATTTTTGATGATGAAATCTTAAAGGATAAATTTCCATCCCTCTCAAGGATAATATAATAGATCAATATTAATGATTTATATGATGTAAAAACTTTAATCCAGACCAATCCCCAAAAAATTCTTGAACAATTTTTTGATCAAATATATATAATGAATTCTGATTTTTCATCTTTTAGATTAGAACTACAATCCATTAATACTTGTGAGAAACTCATCTATACATTGACTATCCATTAAATAACCTTATGTGGAGTGTCTAGTTTCCCACTAACCTCTACTGAATTTATTTATGCACCAACCTTTGTATTTGTGGTAGTGAAAGCGAATAAAGAGGTTTTTGAAGGGTTTTAAAATTAGGAGGAAATTGATTTCATGTATTCACAGGACGGAAATTTGACGTCGTGGATTGTGTGTCCATATTGTAGCTCTATTGATGATTTTTTCAAAACACCAATCAGTGAAACATTGGGAGAAATCAAAAATTTTGCGTCTATACCCATTCATAACTCTAATCCTCCCAATTATGTGGTTGAATCATCTATTCCAAAGGAACCAATTTTGTTGACAAATATTGAAAATGTAATTGAGTTTTATTCAAAGTCATGACTAGTGTTTAATGGTGTTTGTGAACTCAATATCATATTCAATTCCCTTACATATTCTCTCAAGTATTACTTTATAGAGGATAATCAAAAAAATTCTATTATAATTTCATCCTATATTGATTCTAGTAATGATAAAATTATACATTATGTCTTAAGAAATATTAAGTAGACAATTGGATGGATCCTTTTAGATATTCACGGGATAATCCCATTCATTAAGACCTATATTGTTTATCTTGAATAAATTTCAAAACCTTCCTATAATCCCATTGGAGATTCAATAACAATCTAATTTATGAAGAGAAAAATTTAATAATTCAGTTTTTAAAGTTGGTGTCAGAAAACATAGAGTGTTCATGTCTTGCTAATGATGTTAAACAAAAGCGATACACGGGAGGAAACCTGTTGTTTCCATGTTTCCAATATTGTAGATCATCTTTTTATAAATGAATCATTTTGATATTATTTAAAAAAATACATTGTTGACCTATTATTATATTATGAGTATGGATTGGTATGAAAGGGGAGTGCCAAATTCATTTGTGTCACGTGGTGTGATCATTGAGTAATACCTTACCCGGAAATTTAAAAAGAAGACAATGTATTATCGATTTATTTTATTTTATTTTTTTGTGTTTGTTGGTTAAAAGAAAAATAAAAAAAATTACTAATTAAAAAAATTAAAAGGACATGTCGTAGGTTGTTGGGAAAACACCGTCACAACCAGCGAAACCGTGGGGACTCTAACCCGGGATCGAAGGGAGATAGGGGTGTGCACACTTACCACTGACCAATAGCTTATAGTGCTTCCTTATTCTATAATTTTTTTATATATAGTTATATTTTACATTTTTTATTATATGAATAATATTTATATATCTATATATATTGTTTTTTTGTTTGTTTGTTTTTCCTTTTTCCACTAGGGAACTCTGCAAGTGGCATGGATATCAAAGGAGTACATTAGAGCAGCAAGAACTTAAAATTCCACCACCAGGTGACTTCATTCCACGATCCTCATATTGAAAATTCCTTTTATAACTCCTAGAATCTACCTCTACCCCCTTTTCAATTCTATTTTCATTAAACATTTGGGAAAATGTTATTTTAGGTTTAGGGGGGTGAAAATAATGAAAAAAAATTAATTAATTTCGTGTGCATAAAAAATTTATGGAAGGAAAAAAAAATTTAACCATGAACATGATAATTCAAATTATACAATTTGAAACTGAATATCATATAATTTAGTATTCCCTAATTCTAGTTTTAATCCATGTAAAAGTTCAGGTGCATATATTTTGGAAAGTGTGGATGTCTGATGAGAAATTTCATCATTTATATTTTCATCCAAATAGAAAAAAAGAGACCACAACACACGTCCTTTAGATAGTGGGGAATTAGTTTGAATTTATGTGGTCCCATAAATAAATATCATAGGTTTTATGATCAATTTGTTTTTAATATGATTATGCAATAAAAAAATAAAAAAAAAATTTGCATGTAGAGCATTAAAATGACAAAATGTGAGGATTTCGGCACTTGGAGATCGTGACTCCATACCTATCTGGCCCAAAGTTAGTAATTTCATCATAATTTGTGGTAATTTTATTTCTGATTGAGTTAACTTGAGATGATGCCAAAGTATGTGGGCTTCACGTGGTGCCCTAAGGTCGTTGAGCGTGGGAGTCGTCAGCAAAGTCTCGCTACATGGGTTGACACTTTTGAGTTATATTTTGATTACCCTGAAAATAATGAAAAAAAATTGAATACTATTATTAATATTGAAATGTGATTGCACCTAGAACATCTTTCATTTCACCAATAATTAAGATGAACCATCATGTCTATTGTGATACACAACACATCCTCACACTTAATTGACATTGGATGAAACATGGTGATGAATTTGAAAAATTGAATGGGCTTATGTTGGGATATTCTTATGAAACTATTTTTTATTAAAATTTATTTATGGTTTTCATGATTTTTGGGCATGAAGTTCTTAGTGATCATTGTGTATTAAAGTTTTTTTCGAAAAGGGAATTTGAATTTCATTTTTTTTAGATATATTTTTTGAGGACTAGAAAAACACAAGTTGGGGGGGGGGTGTGATTAGAAACTGAATTAGGATAATAATCATTGTCAATATATATAATATCCACGTGCTTTATTATTCATAAACACCATTTTATTACATTTTACACTTTTAATGGTATTTCACATTAAAATTTTAATCCCCCAATAAAATGCACTATTACATGATAGAGTTTTCAACACCTCTTAAAATAAAAAATGGCAATGATTTTATATTCATATTTTAATTTCAATTCTCTCATGATACATGGTACAATTCATACTTTTTATGTATCTGATGATTCACTTTGAAAGACCACTAAAAGGGGATTTCATGGAAACACATTCTGGGCAACGTAAACTAGACAGAAACCCAATAAAGTGACTGTAGTGGCCATGATACAAGCCCAATGATTCCCTAAGTTTAACTAAATATATATTAAATCATGGGTAAATTTTCATAAAATAGTGAAAAGATCTTATTTGGATGTTTTAATGGAGATCAAGGCTGCCCAAGTGGAAGATGAAATTCTGGGCCATATTCTATAGCCCATAAAAACAGCCAACCAATTTAATAATATCTCATTAACCCTACTTCCATTTTGTCAGAACATCTACAAGAAGTTAGGAGAAATATGTGGCTCAATTTTATTCTTATATGTCCCACTCTAGTTCGGCAATCTAGAAGAATATTCTGACGTGTCTGTTTGGTGGATGCAAGCTGTCTGCCACTTTAGGTCAAGGGTAAAGAAGTCCACTCTCCCTTACTTTCCACCAGCCTAGGCCTACCATACTCAAGTGGGATACTTTGTACTGCTGGGAGATAGACCCAATCCTCTTGAAATTCCTATTTAACTCTGTGGTGTTGAAGGAGTTTATTATATTTGGATCTTTATTTCATTGTAATGTTATTGTGTGATTTTATTGTCTCATGTTTTCCTTTCACATGTAAGTTGTTCAATTCACATTATTTTCGTAATGAATGTTATTATTATAGTCATATTAGGTTTTTATTCATATCTCTTTGATACCATTGGTTCATGTTGTGAATTTATTTACACCAAACATTGTGAATTTATAACAAAACAGTGATGTGATTGCTTTGTTTTTATAGTTTTATTTACTTATCCAATTCCTCTTTTATGAGTCTACATTCCGCTTCCATTGAAACCACGGAATAAATGGACGTCTGAAAAACTTATGGGTTTGTCCATGGGAGTAGGAAGGGGCTGGATTGGATGTCATTTACCACAAAATTAAATTCTAATCCCCTCTTTTAATGGATATTTTTGTTGGATGATTTTGAAACTTCTTCATCCATGTATAATTTTAAGGCCACCTACTTTAATTGCTAATGCGAACCATTACCTTGGAGTGCTCCAAAGTATGATCCTCCAAGTGTATAGGAGACTATTATAATTATTTGTTGGTATTAAACTAGTACGGGATGAATTTTTTTGATCTTCTTGAATAAACTTATCTCGAATATAAGAAGTTGAAACAATTAGAAATAGACTTTCATCCAATCCACCCGCAAGTGATAACCTAGGATCAAATCATTATTTTAATATAAATTCACTTAAGTATATTAGCATTAAATTAAACCCATATAATATCAACCCATATTGGCCACTTCATATCCAAAAACAATACATAGAATGTACCTGTCTGTAGGTAACCTCTTAGGTCTATGAGGATTTGACAACCTAAGATACACTACAAGCAACGACTTAACCCTAAAATCTTGCGTAAAATTGGGGAAGACCAATACACAGTAGGGACCCTGAGACCCTTTAAGGTCTCTCAGAATTCCACAAAGGAAATCAACAAAGAATCGTCTCAATCAAAAAGACAAAAAAATCATGATCTCAAACCAGGTAAAACCCCCATAGTTCATGAATAAATATGAATAGCCCTAAGCTATATCATTTTATTCTGTTAGGATGTTTACACAACTGAACCCCGAAAGAGTTGTTCCATTTATTATCCACACAAGATCGTATATCGCTGATCCACGGCTGGACTATCTATGGTTTGTCTTCTTCGAGTCATGCATTGCTGATCCGAATAGGGTCATAAGAATGCAGATCCACACAGGGTTGCTATGATGCTTATCCACACAGGGTTTCTTGATTTGAGTCCACACAAGGTCACTAAGATACTGATTCACAAAGGTTCACTAAGATACTGATCCACAGAGGGTTTCTAAGATGCTGATCCACATAGGGTCACTATGATGATAATTCACACAGGGTCTCTATGAATAATCATACACAAAGGGTCTCTATGATGTCGATCCACAAAGGATCGCTATTGAAATGACAGCGAGCCACATGATTCCTTGCACCCGATGCACTTAAGATTCATAGTATCTGCAACTCTAGACATCATTCATGCATCAAATACTATGAATATCCATGAATTAGTAACCCATAGGACATCCATATCATAAGGATTCCAATATAAT
This sequence comes from Viscum album, assembly GCA_963277665.1. NCBI lineage: Eukaryota > Viridiplantae > Streptophyta > Magnoliopsida > Santalales > Viscaceae > Viscum > Viscum album. Next base: position 873,415,152 of record OY728153.1, on the reverse strand, counting down.
AGATGACGAGTCAACCGGACACCCGGTCTGTGAGTTATAGGCATTTTAGTGGTGAGGGCACGGTTGGATTCGGGCATGATTCAACCCATACATACTCCAAATATATCCAAAACAAAAGATGAGTATCATAAAAGGACCGTCTCGCCCCAAGGATCTCAGCGCCATATAAGGTTTGTCAAATAGATGTATGGTTTTCAAGATACGACTCTTTGAGTGAAATTGGGCATGAAAGGGGTCCAGGTCCAGTTCGAATTGGTCGAGACAACATGACCTGACCCAGTAGGTCCTGAACTAGCATGGGGTACCTTGGTTGGGTAGGCCCGTGGCGGGCTTGTCCCAGACCACCCTAGATGGGTTGGGTCACGGTGGTTTTTCCCGCCGACTGGCGTGAACTGCTCGATGGTCACGCGGTCCGCCTCCTGAGAGGCTCAAAGAGCTGTTCAACTCTTAATTGGCGGCGCTAGGTGGCTCCTCCTAGCAGTCTACATGACCCATAGGGAGAACTCCCCATACCTTCATCGTGGTTTCGAAGCCGTAGCCTACCTCACTATGGCACGTGACGGCACACCACCTCCCACTTCCGCGCTCGGCTAAGAGTTGGCCGCCTATCCATCCTCCGCCATCGCTGCCGGCACCTGTCACTATTTCCGCACCTATGAAACCTCCGCGGGCCACAAGGTGAGCTCTGATGGTCCGTTTTCCCAATATATCATGCCTACGGGCCTCCTGGGATGCCACCATCGCTGCGTACCTCCCAATTTCATGGTTCTGTCAAGTTGAAAAATCATCCCCCGAAGGACATACCAAAAACAAGCGGTGAAGTGTATGGTCATGTTCATTTGGGTCATTCCCTCCACATTAGCATCATAACAATCGAGCATCAATAAATTCATCAAAATCCACTCAAAATCAACTATGTCCAACCTCTTACCTCGAGGTTCGATGGAGATTTCGCGGTGGTGGAAGAAGATTACACGTTTGATGAAGCTGCCAGTGTTTTTCTATCCCAGTTTGTTGCCACACAAGGCTCCTTCCTCCATTATTTGAATGTTTCATGGTACTTCTACAGAGGTTCCTCACATACGTACCACAATCCCATGCCTGGTCACCAATTAAATAGAAAGAAGAATCCACCGAGTTTCAAAACATTAATATGGTTCATTTATGGACCACATTTAATGTTTCAATGTCATGGTTACAAAAACCCAAAGTCTAGCCATTAAATGTATTAAGAACATAGTGGTCCCGCATTGCTGCTCAACCGCTGGAGAGAAAATAAAATAACATTTTCATGTTATTTTATTATTCTTTTAAAAGTCCAAAAAAACATTCTTTTTCTCCCAAAATACTGTAGTCAAATTGAAGCCTCCCTTAAGAGAAAAATGGTGTTACGGATTTGAAAGTGTCATCAGATTTCATTTCCGAGCACCGGTTCAAATGTTAGAAAATGATTCCCACACGTTTACTAAATTTACAAAAAAAGTGCAAAATTCAATTCTGGGCACACCGGGCCTCAGAATCAAGAACCATCAATATTCGTAGACTCATAATAATCTATAATAATTTTTAAAAAAAATTATGAAATTTTTAGTTCATTACAGTCTCCCATTAATTCTTCAATATAGAAGAGGTAGAATAATTATTTCTATAGAGTGAATCGACAACCATTCTTTCGATCATGGATTGTTAATTTATAAAGAATTATTATTCCGTGATCAACTGATACAATGTAATTTAGTTCTTGTTAAACAACTTCTTTATGAATATATTATAGAATATATTTTTTTAGTATATATTATTACTACATCACTCAATATATAGATTTCCACTAAATTAAAATTTAACGTATTATAATTAGTAACTCCAAATCACAAAATATTAAAAAAAATTATCAGGTTTAATTAATTAATTTATGTTTTATTATATAAATTTATCCATTTACAAATTAATATCAAATAAGAACATCTTTTAAGAAGACTTTTATATCCCAAAACCTTATCTACTATAGTGCAGTGTGTGTATACTCATAATGAGAAACATTTTCTTAATATCCTTGAATATTTCCTCACATTTTTATATTTATAGAAACATATCTCCATTTTTATTTAACATTATTGGATTATTTAAAAATTATAGTAAATTCCCTGTAAAATATAAATATTATATTATTAAATCTAATAAAATTATTAATCACTCTTAAATCACATAGTCCATTAAACACTCAAATAACAAGTTTTCTTAATAGATCCATAAAAACAACCTATATTTTGATTATATTCCTAAGAATTATACTTTCTCCAATTAAATTTTATACATTTTGAATTTTAAATAAAATAGATTCTGTCAAAAAATATCTAATATAGTACTCAAATTCAAGTCATGTTCATCATTTCTCATGTAAATATTATAATTTTATCTTTAGATACTATAACTAATATATTATGGTAATAGTTAATGAAACTATTAATAATATTCATGAATATATTAATTTTATTTATATGTATGACAGATATAAATATATATATAATGTCTATATCTTATATAAAATTATTCTATAAGAATATCCTCCCTTTGTACACATAGTTGGTGATAGGTAAAATAAGGATTAACAATTTACATGTATTAATTTGGTGGAATTTTATTGATTAAGTCATAAATATGAGGTATAAGATACTTTTATTGGTGATGATCACATCATTCTCCTTATAATAAATGAAAATATACATTGACCCACCATTCTTCTAAAAAAACAGGATATTTTCGCACATGATGAATAAAATTTGTGTCCAAAATCAATTTTAAAATTATATTATATTTAATTCAATTATAAAAATTAAATTATTGTCGTTTTATAAAAATACATTATATATTGACAACGTTTTGAATTTTTTGAATTGAAAAATAAAATTAACAAAACTCGGTAGAAATGAAAAATTCCTTGAGAAATAAATTAATAAATCCCCACAAAATAATTATGTCATTACTAGTGAGTATATCACTAATTATTAGATCATGATATGAAACATTATAGTCTATAAATACCCATATTTGTGAATTTATTTTGACACAGGCATTATAATCAACCTTTCATTTATAAATTATAATGGGAATATTTATCATATGGATTGAAATTTCATTATAGACGAAAATGAAATGAACCATATTTAAAGATATTGAATATATTTATACTAAAATTTTAAAAAATTGACGTATAACTAGATTCAAGAAAATATCTTCCCATGAATATATATTGGTGATATGGTATATAGATTGAATGTAAACGTTACACTACTAGGCGTGTTCACATATAATTTAATATCATATGCTATGGAGGTTATTTAAAAATATATTAGAATATGGAATTCATAGAGGAATGAATCGAGAAGTAATTAATTATGTCGTTAAAAACATGTCAATGGATAATAAGCATGTTGGATACCACATATTTTTCATGTATATTTGTCCAACAATTTATATAAAAGTTCTATTATATCAAAATATTAATCAGTAATAGTTAATAAAATTTGAGTTATCAATCATATGATAATGAAAAATTATTCCTATTATGTATCAACTCTTGAAAGACTTAGTTCAACTTATTAAACTAAAAGATCATCCCATAACACAATTACATAAACTATAAGACTATTGTTCGAACTATGAATTTATAATTTCACCAAAGGTTTTTTTAATTCAAAAACTAATCCCTAAAATTTTATTTTTCCAATGATAAAAAAAATATAAGATAAAAAATAAATAAATATTATATATTTTACGACATTATATAAGTTAAAACATAATATATAATTTTTTTAGTAAAACACCTGAACCCAAAGGCTTGTTATCCTTGGAGATTTGCTTCATTATAATAATTTATTATATTATAATGTCTATTTCATAAAACAAATCATACATTATTTTTCATTGAATTATTTATATATTTTAATTAAAGTGAAAAAATATAAAAATAAAAGGGAGACCTAACTATATAGAATGGGGTAAAAGAGTTCATAATCATAATATAATTTTCACAAAATCATTAACAGCTTCAAAAAACCTTAACCTATATGAAATGGAATGATCAGAATAATTTTTTCATGTAATTTTTAGACTATATTTTGGGGAATAATAGCATAATAATAGTGTAATACCCCATTATTTTATTATATATCACTTTCTTAAAATAAATGTAATCTCTTTGACTGTTAATTTTCAAAAAACAATTATGCCTAAAAAAATTGAAAATATTATTATTTAATTATGATTGTTATCACATATAAATTGGAATATAGGGATTTAATGTAGAGACCCTAAGCTTGACGTACATAGATAGTACATTACTTTTTCAGAATACTTAATACATAACAAAAACAGACACACATGGACCGTAATAGTTTAGTGTATTTGGAGACTTGAAACACAATCTTCTAATCGTGGTGAAAGATCTTAAACATCTCCCATAAAGATCTTACACTTTTTGTTTCCTTAACTAAAACCTTTATTTTAATCCTGGGGAAAGATAAAACATAAAAAGGGTGAGCTCAAATGCTCAGTAAGGGTAAGCATGGATAAAATAAAACACACCATATACATTTTAACTTAAAAAGATGAACATAATGTTTAAACATAAAAATCTTGAGCAATGACTTAAAACATGGAAGTACATAAGGCATAGATCATAATGGAACAGTAATCATGATAACATAGCATAGGAATAAAGCATGTAATTATGACATCCATTAAGCACATGTAATGATTTCCATAGTAGCCAAGGCATTGCTTCCAAGACCATCTTAGTGGACAAAGTCCCATTCTGAATCGAGTTCACTCCTCATTTCAGTCCTGTAACACTGAACCGGATTAACTTAGAGTTCCAGCCATGTCTATCTCATGAGATATAAAATCTTTACCCAATGTATTGGAGGGATATATAGGTCCCACCCATCTCATAATGAAATCATTCTTACTTGTGCCACAAAATAAACATACATCATTCATAAAAACCCAATAAATAAAATGGGTTTCATAAACATCATACCATCATCACATAATCCATATAAAATAAATAGATATAATTTCTAAATAAGAAAAGTGAAACCATGTAAATCATAGAGACATTATACTTGAAACATACACATATGAAATAATGTCATCTTAGATGAAAGATGGTTTTGATAAAACACTTGAAATGAATTTTTGAGGAAAATATCCTTTTTTCTTCAAAATCATTTTCTTTTCACAAAATGTCATGAAATTTTAAAAGAAAATGATTTTGTTGAAAATAGTCATCAAATACTTTGGAGGACACTTCATTAAAACACGTCTTTATAAAACCGTAAAAATCCGTTCACGCCGTATAAGTTAACAATAACATTCTCCTCGTACTTTTGTCGGAAAAGTCAAAAAAGTACCTCGTAACATAAATAAGAGAAATATTCCAAAAATACCATGTAGTAAAATTCAAAAATGGGTAAAAAGGACTTTATACATACATGAAAACACTTTTATAAAACATTGACATGATAGAAATAGCCCCAGTAAATACTTACGAATAAGCATTCTCAGATAAAAATGAGATTTGCAAAATTATCCCTTACCTTATGTCCGATATTCTTTGTATGTATCCGAACCTCCTGTATAATGATTTAAATAATGTAATTGACTTATTACAGAATCATATTCACTGTTATGATATCATATATGGTTCACTTATGACTTTATATTACCCTTTATTTTGTAAATTCCATGTTAAAGAGTGTTTTGGGTAAAATTGTTTCATTTGTCGTCCGTGTTTTGACTTGTAATTATTCATATGATTCCATAGATATTGATTACTTAATTACAGAATATAAAAAATTATTTATATATAATATATATTCAGAATATACATATATATAATAGATCGATAAATGGAAAGAAATACACCGTTCATGGAGACGGTAAGCCGTACGTACGCATGAACGCTGTTTTCGTTCCCTTATTGAGTTGAATGGAAATAAGTAGATGAAATATATATATACATAAATACATTACCTTTATAATGCCATATATTTCATTATTATTGCTTATATATACTTTATAATCATTCTTTAATGGTTAACATGGAGAATGAATCTCATCGCGTCGTGGAGACGGTAGTCCGTACGTACGCACGAGCGATGATATCGTTTCCATAATTATTGAATTGAATTGGAGTTGATGATACAATATATAAGAATCATTATGATGTTATAATAACTATTTATAGTTATTCTTTACACCATTATACCCATCCGTGTAAGGTGTTGGTGGAAAAACAGATTACACCACGGCGTGGAGACGGTATTCCGTACGTATGCACGCGTGGTGATTTTGTTTTATGTAGGATGGATAGAAGGTGAAATGGGGTTGTTTCATATTTATAATAACAAATCAGTATATTAGTGATACTTATGTTATTACTTTATAATTAAACAACTAATGAAGAAGAAGTTGAAGAAGAAAGAAGCTTGAATGAATCGGGAGAAGAAATTACATCTTCTTCGATACGCCTCTTTGAAACCTCCTCTTAGGGCACTAAGATTGGTCTTTAAAGTAGACCAGAACCACTAGGATGTTTCTAGGGAAGTGTAGAAGATAATTTGGCAGGGGTTATCCGAGATTTAAAGCTCAAATTGGTGTGAGGAGGAGCGGGAGGAGGTTCCCTTTTATAAGGGAGGAGAGGGGCACCTTTGGAATTCTTAAAAATATTAATTTATAATAAATCTAACCCCACTTAAAAACCTCCAAAAATTACTTATATTAGAAGATTAGATGATATAGGGTTGCAATCTCATCAACCAATCAAATTTAGACAGGTTTGGATCTTATTTTAAACCTTATCATTTTGATTTATCCTTATTTAATCTATTTGAGTTTATTTGTGGTAATAAAATTCTAAATTTTAAATTATAACAAATAATTACTTATTAGTTGTGAATTTTCCATAATTGTTTACTTTATAAAATTATAGACCATATAAATTTAAATTTATAATTTTTAAATATTTTTCTATTTTTTAAACAATTTTATAATATGTTATTTTTATAAAATAACAATAGTGTCAATTTTGACATCATTTATTTATTTGAATTTAAATAAAATATATACAGAAGATATGTTCGAAATAAAAGAATTAATAGATTCATAAAAGGTCATAAGTATCTATAAAATTAGTGGATCACATGAAATAGTTCATATAATATTTATTTTATTATTTTTAAAACCATTTATTTGGTTTATCTCTTAATAAAATAATTACTACAACATTTTTGTATAATTATTTAATATACTGATTTGTTGCATAAAAATTTAAAATAAAATCCTATGATGAATATAAATCTATTACCGTTTACAATAATACTTTTAATAGAATTTATCATCTTAAAATCACAATATTTAAATTGTTATATTTATTAAATTATTAAGGTGACATCTTTGGCATCATTTAAAATAAAATAATATAAGTGTTATAATTGCTTGTATAAGACTCCAAATGGTCAAATATTCGACCATTGGATGGTTATAGTTTACAGTTACATGACCAATAAGTTTTTCTCCGGGTTTTGTGCCTTTTATGGTCACTATTAGTTTAATAAAAACTATATTCTTGATTTTTCACTAGATAAATAATTTCTGCCTCACTATTGTGTCACGATTAAGGATAATTATTTAATCCCAAAAAATTCTAAATAAAATATCATGATGTAGATAATTTTCTTATATTTCTTTAGACTATTAATTTATGAAGTTTCGTGAAGTGTATCACTAACTTAAAATTATTATACTTATAAGATTTAAGAGAGTGACATGTTGTCACTTTCTTTGGTTTTAATAATAATTAAATTATTTTCATGGTCAAAAGTCCATAAAAGGAATATAATCCGACGCTTAGTCGATATGAGTTTACCTTTAGCCATCCAATATAATTTTGGCATGTGTTAGGATAATTTTATAATATTATATTTATCCTTAATTACCCGATTTACCTTTAACTATGGTAAATTAAATTTACCGTAGTTACTATTCATAATTCCCAAAAATAAAAAGTAGCTTATTAAAATAATTTGGACCCACTGATTCCAAATATGGAATCCATTTTTCCTAATTCAATACACAAAAGTTGCAGAAATTAAATTAAAATTAATCCCGTTGTCGAAAGAAAACGGATTTTTCTTTAAAACATTGCAAAAGATTGAATTGATTTAACCTATGAATTCAAGGTAAAATCAATGCTAATGACATAAATTATATTTAATGGTAAAAATATATTCTATTTATACTTTAAAACCATTCAATATTATACTTTAACCACATAAGATATTACGATGAACAAGTTGTTTTTAATTAAAATATAGCATGTTTTTACTATTCATTAAAATATGAAAGTCATCAGAGTAAAATGAAAAATTTATCCAAAGTAAATTTTTATTTCTTGATTCCAAAGATTAATTTTAATTTTTCAAATGGAACTTATAAACATGTTAAAAACTAGATTTAAAGTGGGTGCACCATCAAAAGGCGGTAAAAATGCATTTTTTGAAAAATACTTATTTTACCCGAAAAATTTATTTTGTTCTTATAACATGTTCTAGAAAATGTGTAAGATGAGTAATAATGTTATAAAATTCAAAATTTAGTTAATACTATTCATAACTTCTAGTTCATAATAATATTATAATAATATAATGTTGTTTAGTAAAACCTGGTATTGCGTACAACACACGCTATCGATGAAGGTCGTGATTGTGTGTAAGGAAAGCCAAGTCAGGGTTGCGTGTTGTGCAAGACTCCTCAGTTGTTTCAAATAACATAATCAAACCATATTTCATTTATACATTGAATATATATATATATATACTCAGTGTTGCGTAGAATAACTATTATCAAAATTGTGTGTAACACGATCCAAGAATAGTGTTGCGTATACTGTAGGCTAATACGGTGTTGCGTATAGCGCAAGGTAATCTTGGTGTAGCATACAACACAAGAGATTAATGAAATTAAATGAATATTTTTCATAAAATCTTGGGGCGTTACATTCTACCCACCTTAAAATGAATTTCGCCCTCCAAATTCGTCGGGGTTTTAAATAGGTTACTGCTCGAAAGTTTGTTTAATAGAAGCCCACATCGTAAAAAGGAATACCAAAACATGGCTTTAAAAACTAATGTATGAAGTGTAACAGTTACCCAAATTAACTAGTCATTGGGTTTCCACGTAGGAGAACATAGGTGAAAATATGGATATGGAAGAAAAATCTAACAATCAGGTTCTAATGGAGAGTGGTAGAGAACATGTCTATGAAAACTCCAACAATCACAAAGATATAGATTTGTGATGATCTAAGGTACCATTTGATTCATCGGATATAAGGGAACTAGGACAACATTTTTGGTTTTCAAAATCATTAAAATAAATACTTACATGATTTTGGTACAATCTTACTGTTGTTCGTGAATTGAACAATTTCCACTTCATCCCTTAAAGAAATAATGTTGAATTTGTTATTCATGATGTGTTAGCATATCATGTGATAGAATGATGGTTCATTCCATCTCTTTCAAACAAAAGGTTAGAAAAAGTTATAAGTCCATCATATGGTTAGATTAATCGTATATGGTTCCAAAAATGAACTTATAATTCATATATCATACCGCTTAATAAAATAAAACTAGTTTCTATTAAATAATGACTTCCTGTAGGCCAGTGGTAGGCGATAATGGCCTGTCACACTTCGGTTGTGGGTTCGATTCCCACAGCCTTGTCCGACGCGATGGGCTTTCGCCCGTCCTGCAGGTTTTCCTTTTTCTAAAGCTATATTACTATAACATCCCATCAATAACATCGAAAAAAAAGTTTTATCCTAACTTATGTCCAACATAATCCATTCCAATATTTAGGCTTATCTAAAATACTTCGATCCAATATCATAGTATAAAGAAAATGATTACTTGAAATGTCGTCAACCAATCATGTGAATACCATCATTTATCCCCTATATATCTTGTTGGTCACATTCCAATCATGTGAATACCTTAATCATGTATTCTCTTGAAAAATGAATACACATTACACCTTAGTGAAAACATGAATGCTGTCAAAAGTTAACTCATTCCAAAATCCAAAAATTCTATACACTAAAACCATGATATAACCTTCTCCTTATATCAGTCATGAGCTTATGAATACTATCAAACATTTATTTTTCTTTTTATCCCTTTATTATGCACATATCATCTACATTACAAAAATATCTGAATAACCTTTCATGGATACTGGTACCATTAATCATACACTTTCAAAACTCAAGGAAAGACAACAGTGTAACAATCCTTTGATGTCTCTTTATTCCATAGTACCATGAGATTACATATACAACATTACACATGATAAACATGTAATAATTCCACTACATTCTTAAACCATTGACTGAGCTTCAACAATTCTTTCATCTCACATATCATTTATAGTTTCTTCAACATCATCAACATAAATACTACCCATACGACCATACTGATTCTCTTCATGAGACTTTCCCTTTGGGCATTGGTTTGCATAATGCCCGTACATTCCACATTTAAAACATTTAACCATTTTTGATGTCGTAGCAATACCATTATCCTCATCCCTGGTGTTAACTGAACCTTTTCCTTTGCACTTACTGGTTTTGTGTCCTTCTTTTCCACACCCAAAGCATCTTCCATTTCCTTTGAAACATTCTACTTGATGCCTCTTCCCACATGATATACATAGGGTAAATTGAACTTTCTTTCCTCTATGATCATCATGAAACTCCATCTTTCTCTTATTAGCCGAGTCAGGAAACTTACCAAATTTTACTTTATTGATCATATTATGAGATTAATGATTCGGCATAATAATGATGTTTGGACTTCCAAATCGCATTTCATTTGGTTGATCATGAATAATATCATTCCATTTTCCATCATATCCTCCATTATCGTGAATCATCTTGTTTCCAACCATTTTCTAATACCCAAAAAGAATAGTGTGAGAGGAAAAAATCAAAATAAAGGTGGAGTGACTTCAATATATAACATCTTTGGTTTAATCTAATATCATTACCATAGTTCTAGTATATATCTTATATGTATACTTATCCTTAGGTACATCCCTAGACATACCTTAGAAATATCTCTAGGGATCTCACTAACATTTTCACATCCTAGTTTCCAAAGGTTGACTAAACCTTTCCTCGGATACCAACTGTAAGGACCCTAATCTTGACGTACATAGATATTACATTACTTTTGCGGAATACTTAATACATAACAAAAACAGACACACAAGGACCGTAATAGTTTAGTGTCTTTGGAAACTTGGAACGTAATCTTCTAATCGTGGTGAAAGATGTTCAACATCTCCCATAATGATCTTACACTTTTTGTTTCCTTAACTAAAACCTTTCTTTTAATCATGGGGAAAGATAAAACATAAAAATGGTGAGCTAAAATTCTCAGTAAGGGTATGAATGGATAAAATAAAACACACCATATACATTTGAACTTAAAAACATGAACATAATTTTTAAACATAAAAATCTTGAGCAATGACTTAAAACATGGAAGTGTATAAGGCATAGATCATAATAGAACATTAATCATGATAACATAGCATAGGAATAAAGCATGTAATTTTGGAATCCATTAAGAACATGTAATGATTTCCATAGTAGCCAAGGCATTGCTACCAAGACCATCTTAGTGGACAAAGTCCCATTCTGAATCGAGTTCACTCCTCGTTTCAGTCCTGTAACACTAAACCGGATTAACTTACCATTCCAGCCATGTCCATCTCATGAGATATAAAATATTTACCCAATTAATTGGACGGTGATATAGGTCCCACCCATCTCAAAATGAAATCATTCTTACTTGTTCCACAAAATAAACATACATCATTCAAAAAATCCATTAAATAAAATGGGTTTCATAAACATCATACCATCATCACATAATCCATATAAAAGAAATGGATATAATTTCTAAATAAGAAAAGTGAAACTACGTAAATCATAGAGACATTATACTTGAAACATTCACATATGAAATAATGTCATCTTAGATGAAAAATGGTTTTGATAAAACACTTGAAATGAATTCTTGAGCAAAATATCCTTTTTTCTTCAAAATCATTTTCTTTTTACAAAATGTCATGAAATTTTAAAAGAAAAGGCTTTTGTTGAAAATAGTCATGAAATAATTTGGAGGACGCTTCATAAAAACAAGGCTTTATAAAATCGTAAAAATTCGTTCACGCCGTATAAGTTAAAAATAACATTCTCCTCGTACTTTTGTCGGAAAAGTCAAAAAAGTACCTTGTAACGTAAATAAGAGAAAGATTCCATACATACCATGTAGTAAAAGTAAAAAATGGGTAAAAAGGACTTTTTAAATACATGAAAACACTTTTATGAAACATGGACATGATAGAAATAGTCCCAGTAAATACTTACGAATAAGCAATTTCGGATAAAAATGAGATTTGCAAAATTATCCCTTACTTTATGTCCGATATTCTTCGTATGTATCTGAACCTCCTGTATAATGATTTAAATAATGTCATTGACTTATTACAGAATCATATTCACTATTATGATATCATATATGGTTCACTTATGACTTTATATTACCCGTTATTTTGTAAATTTCATGTTAAAGAGTGTTTTGGGTAAAATCGTTTCATTTGTCGTCCGTGTTTTGACTTTTAATTATTCATATGATTACTTAGATCATGATTAATTAATTCCAGAATATAAAATATTATTTATATATAATATAAATTCAGAATATACATATATATAATAGATTTATAAATGTAAAGAAATACACCGTTCATGTAGACGGTAGGCCGTACGTACGCATGAACACTGTTTTCGTTTCCTTATTGAGTTGAATGGAATTAAGTATATGAAATACATATATAAATAAATCCAGTAGCTTTATAATGTCATACATTTCATTATTATTGCTTATATATAATTTATAATCATTCTTAAATGGTTAACATGGAGAATGAATCTCATCACGTTGTGGAGACGGTAGTCCGTACGTACGCACGAGCGATGATATCGTTTCCATAATTATTGAATTGAATTGGAGTGGATGATACAATATATCAGAATCATTATGATTTTATAATAACTATGTATAGTTATTCTTTACACCATTATACCCATCCGTGTAAGGTGTTGGTGGAAAAACAGATTACACCACGGCGTGGAGACTGTATTCCGTAAGTACGCACGGGCGGTGATTTTGTTTTCTGTAGGATGGATAGAAGGTGAAATGGGGTTGTTTCATATTAATAATAACAAATAAGTATATTAGTGATACTGATGTTATTACTTTATAATGAAACAACTAAAGAAGAAGAAGTTGAAGAAGAAAGAAGCATGAAAGAATTGGGGGAAGAAATTACCTCTTCTTCGATACGCCTCTTTGAAACCTCCTCTTAGGGAACTAAGATTGGTCATTAAAGTAGACCAGAACCACTAGGATGTTTCTAGGGAAGTGGATAAGATAATTTTTCAGGGGTTAGCCGAGCATGAAATCTCAAATTGGTGTGAGGAGGAGAGGGAGGAGGTGCCCTTTTATAATGGAGGAGAGGGGCACCTTTGGAATTCTTAAAAATATTAATTTATAATAAATCTAACCCCACTTAAAAACCTCAAAAAATGACTCATATTCAAATATTAGATGAGATAGGGTTGTAATCTCATAAACCAATCAAATTTAGACAGGTTTGGATCTTATTTTAAACCTTATCATTTTGATTTATCCTTATTTATTATATTTAAGTTTATTTGTGGTAATAAAATTCTAAATTTTAAATTATAACAAATAATTACTTATTAGTTGTTAATTTTCCATAATTGTTTACTTAGTAACATTATAGACCATATAAATTTAAATTTATAATTTTTAAATATATTTGTGATTTTTAAACAATTTTATAATATGTTATTTTTATAAAATAACAATAGTGTCAATTTTTACACCATTCATTTATTTGAATTTAAATAAAATATATACAGAAGATATGTTCGAACTAAAATAATTAATATATTAATAAAAGGTCATAAGTATCTATAAAATTAGTGGATCACATTAAATAGTTCATATAATATTTATTTTATTATTTTTAAAACCATTTATTTGGTTTATCTCTTAATAAAATAATTACTACAACATTTTTTTATAATTATTTAATGTACTTATTTGTTGCATATAAATTTAAAATAAAATCCTATGATGAAAATAAATCTATTAAATTTGACAATAATACTTTTACTCGAATTTATCATCTTAAAATCACAATATTTAAATTGTTATATTTATTAAATTATGTAGGTGACAACTTTGGCATCATTTAAAATAAAATAATATAAGTGTCATAATTGCTTCTATAAGACTCCAAATGGTCAAATATTCGACCATTGGATGATTATAGTTTATATTTACATGACCAATAAGTTTTTCTCAGGGTTTTGTGCATTTTATGGTCACTATTAGTTTAATAAAAACTATATTCTTGATTTTTCACAAGATAAATAATTTCTGCATCACTATTGTGTCACAATTAATGATAATTATTTAATCCCAAAAAAATTTAAATAAATTCTCATGATGTAGATAATTTCATTAGCCTTCTGTAGACTATTAATGTTCTAAGTTTCATTATGTTTATCACTAACTTAATATTATTATACTTATAAGATTTAAGAGAGTGACATGTTGTCACATTCTTTGGTTTTAATAATAATTAAATTATTTTCATGGTACAAAGTCCATAAAATGAATCTAATCCGACCCTTAGTTTATATGGGTTTACTCTTAGCCATCCAATAGAATTCTGGCTTTTGTTAGGATAATTTTATAATACTATATTTACCCTTAATTACCTAATTTACCTTTAACTATGGTAAATAAAATTTACCGTAGTTACTATTCATAATTCACAAAAATAAAAAGTAGCTTATTAAAATAATTTGGACCCACAGATTCCAAATATGGAATCCATTTTTCCAAATTCAATACACAAAAGTTGAAGAAATTAAATTAAAATTAATCCCGTTGTCGAAAGAAAATGGGGTTTTCTTTAAAACATTGCAAAAGATTGAAATGATTTAACCTAAGAATTCAAGGTAAAATTAATGCTAATGGCATACATTATATTAAATGGTAAAAATATATTCTATTTATACTTTAAAACCATTCAATATTATAATTTAACCACATAAGATATTACGATGAAAAAAGTTGTTTTTAATTAAAATATAGCGTGTTTTTACTATTCATTAAAATATGAAAGTAATCCGAATAAAATGAAAAATCTCTCCAAAGTAAATTTTTATTTATTGATTCCAAAGAATAATTTTAATTTGTCAAATAGAACTTATAAACATGTCAAAAACTAGATTTAATGTGGGTGAGCCATCAAAAGGAGGAAAAAATGCATTTTTTTTTAAAATATTTATTTTACCCGAAAAATTTATTTTGTTCTTCTAACATGTTCTAGAAAATGTGTAGAATGAATAATAATGTTATAAAATTCAAAATTTAGTTAATACTATTCATAATGTCTAGTTCATAATAATATTATAAGAATATAATGTTGTTTAGTAAAACCTGGTATTGTGTACAACACATGCTATCGAGGAAGGTCGCGATTGCGTGTAAGGAAAACCAAGTCAGGGTTGAGTGTTGTGAAAGACTCCTCCATTTTTTCGAATAAAAGAATACAACCATATTTCATTTATACATTGAATATATATATATATACTCAATGTTGCGTAGAATAACTATTAGCAAAATTGTGTGTAACACGATCAAAGAATAGTGTTGCGTATACTGCAAGCTAATACGGTGTTGCGTATAGCGCAAGGTAATCTTAGTGTAGTATACAACACAAGACATTAATGAAATTAAATGAATATTTATCATAAAATCTTGGGGCGTTACATTTAAAGAGATTAAATAAATTATGAATATAAATATTAAACATATTTATAAAATTAATTAATTTGTTACCAATTATTTCAAAATAAAAACAAGAACAAATTAAATATAAAGGACATGTTTTTATAAAAATATTATTTTTTATTTCCACAGTGGAACATCATATTAGTAAATCAAATTAATCACTTATAGTGAAATATCACAATGATATTTATATTTATTATACTCATCAAATTTTTTTTTAAATTCACTCAATATGTTTGATAGGATTAAGATAATAATAACTCCAATTTTATTCATAAATATCTATATTTTTTTAAATGGTAAATGAGATTACCTATTACGAAGCACCTATATTAATAATACATGTTGACACTCTTATATGTTATAATTGAAAAATCTAATTTAATTTTTTAAATTTTGACATCAGAACTATATTATAGAGAAAATTTTGATTTTAATGATAAGCTCCCTTTTTGGGTGAATAAAGAGAAATTCTTCATTTTTAAGGAAAACATCATTTCCATGTAATTTATTTATATATTTAAATTATATTTTTATATTTTTAATATTTTTATAAATTTTAATGAGTTCATTTATACATTAATAAATTTAATTTATGTACTTTTAATCAATTTCAAATCAAAATTGGATATTAAAACATTTCAAACTATTGAACCATTTCACTTAAAACCACACATTAATATTGCATCTACAAGACTAATTTTATATATAATTTTTCAGATTTTTTGATATGAATGTGTTAGAATGGATTAAATATTTGGAATCCAAATTTCTAAATTATTTATTACAGTCACATTCATTTTTAAGTATAAAAAGGTTTTGTGGAAAACAAATTATTTACTACATTATGAGTAAAATTCTGACAAGGGTTAAAGTTAAAGGTCAAAATCCTAACATAAAAAAATTACAACATTTAATGGTTACTTAAGGTATTTTAATATGACAGCTATACTAAAAATAATTATAAAAAAAATCATGGAACGTAATTTCTCCTCAATGTGGTTGGCATTAAATATAAAACAATCAACATTTTAATCACATTAACTGACCACTGCTCACGTATAAATATCTATCAAAACCACCACATTGTTTACCCAAAATCCATCAAGATCCTAAAATATATTATAAAACACTCATCATAACTGTAAACATATCCTAATGGTGTTTTTTCCACAACAATGCCAATCCCAAGGTACTCATGGTTCTCTCAAGGATGTGATATTAGAGAGGTTGTAACACCCCGAGATTTTATGATAAATATTCATTTTAATTTTTTTGATGTCTTGTGTTGTACACTACACCAATATTATCTTGCACAATACGAAACCCCATATTATCTTGTAGTATATGCAACACTATTATTGGCTTGTGTTGCATGCAACGATAACCTTCTTTGATAGCCTGTGTTGTACGCAATATCGAGTTTCACTAAACAACGATGTACTATCATGAACTAGAATTTATATATAGTATTAAATAAATTTTTAATTTTATTACATAATAATTCATCTTACACATATTCTAGAACAAGGTATGAGAACAAAATAAATTTTTCACGTAAAATAAGTACTTTTAAAAAAATACAGTTTTGCTACCTATTGATGGTGCACACACATTAAATCTAGTTTTTGACATGTTTATAAGTTCAATTAGACAAAATAAACATATTTATTGAAATAAGGATATAAAAATTTACTTTGTATAAATTTTTTATATTTTTCTGTTAACTTTCATATTTTGATGAATAGTAAAAAATACACCAAATTTTTCTTAAAAACAACTTTTTCCATCAAGATAATTTATTTAGTAAATTAATAAAATTTAATGGTTTTAAAGTATAAATAAAATATATTTTTACTTTTTATTATAATGTAAGTCTTTATCATTAATTTTACATTGAATTCATAGATAAAAACATTTCAATATTTGTCAATGTTTTAACTTTTAAAACCCATTTTCTTAACAATAACATTAATATTAAATTAATTACTACAACTTATGTGTTTTGAATTTTGAAAAATGGATTTCATATTTGAATTGTGTGGGTCCAAATTATGTTAATAGGTTACTTTTTTTTATTTTATGAATAGTAACTACGATAATTTTTATTTACTATAGTTAAAAGTAAATCGGGTAATTAAGGGTAAAAATATGATTATAAAATTTCCATAACTCCAGAATAAATTCTATTGGATGAATATAAGTCGACCCATATCACCTAAGGGACGTAATAGATTAATTTCATGGGCTTATAACCATGAAAAAGATGTAATTATTATTAAAACCAAACAAAGTCACAACATGTCATTCTTTTATATCTTATAAGTGAAATAATTTTAATTTAGTGATAAACATCATAAAACTTCAAAAATAAATAGTCACAAAAAATATAATAAAATTATTTACATAAAGTTAATTTATTTATAATTTTTATGGATTAAATAATTATCTTTAATGGTGACACAATAGTGATGTAGAAATTTTTTTATTAATTGAAATATCAAATAAATGGTTTTAAAAATATTAAAATAAATATTATATAAACTATTTAATGTTATCCAAATATTTTTTAGATATATATGACCTGTTATAAATATATTAAATATTTGTTTTCCAATATAACATCTTTTTGGATTTTAGTTAAATTCAAATAAATGAATACTGTCAAGATTGACACTATTGTTATTTTATACAAATAACATATTATTAAATTGTTTAAAAATCACAAATATATTTAATAATTGAAAATTGAAATTTATATGATCTAAAATGTCATAAATAATTAAATTATGGGAAATTCACAGGACATAAGTATTTATTTATAACAACTAAAAACTTACAACATTATTACCACAAATAAAAATAAATAGTTTAAATAAGGATAAATCATGTTAATAAGATTTAAAATAAATTTCCAAAATGTATAAATTTTATTTTCTGATGATTTTAAAACCCTATCTCATCTCATATTCGAATTGGAGTCATTTGAGATGTTTTTAAGTGGGGTATGTGTTTATTATAAATTAATATTTTAGAGGTTTCCAAAATTGCCCCTCTCATCTCTTATAAAAGGGAACCTCCTCTCTATCCACTTCACTACATTTTGAGCCTTCATGATCGGCCAAAACCTATCCATTTATTTTCTCTAATTACCTAGAGACATACTAGAGGTCCTGGACTTCTTCAAAGACCAAATTTAGTGCCCTAAGAGGAGGTTTAGAAGAGGTGCGTCAAAGAAGAGGTAATATCCTTTACCGATTCTTTTGAATTTATTTCTTATTTTACTTCCTCTTATCTATTTGTTTCCTTATAAAGTAATAACTTCAATATCAATCATATGTTGATATGTAATTATAAATATGAAACAACTCTATTTCACCTTTTATCCATCCTACAAAAAATGAAATCACTACGCGTTTGTACATACGGAATACCGTCTCCACGTTGTTGTGTAATCTATATTTCCACCACCACCATACTTGGATGGGTATAATGGTGGAAATAATAACTATATATGATTATTATAACATTATTCTAATTATGAGATATTATACCATCCACTCCAAATCTATTCAATAATTATGGGAATGATATCATCACTTGTTCCTATGTACGGATTACCATCTCCACGATGCGATTAGATTCATTATCCATGTTAATCATTGAAGAATGATTATAAAGTATAAATAATAAACATTCAGGAAATATATGACATAATAATTATACTGGATTTATTTATATTTTTTTTACATACTTCTATCAAATTTAATAAGGAAATGAAAATAACATTCATGTGTACGTACGACCTACCATCTCCATGAACGATGTATTTCATTCCATTTATCGATCTATTATATACATTTAAACGATGAATATTATATATATATATATATATATATATATATCAATTTTTACATTATAGATATGTGTAATAATGATCTATGTAATCATTTGTATAATTACAAGTCAAAACATGTACGATAAATGAAAGAATTTTACCCAAAATGCTGCTTTAACATGGAATTGACAAATGAACATGTAATATAAAGTCATAAGTGAATCATATATGATATCATAAATATTATTATGGTTATGTTAAAAGATAATAATATTTTGAAACCCACTATACAAGAGTCTCAGACACATATGAAAAAATTGGACATAAGTTAAGGGATAATTATTCAAATCTTGTTTTATCCGGGATTATTTATTCGCATGTATTTACAGGGGTTATGTTTATGATCCATATCCATGTTTCATAAAAAATGTTTTCATAAATTTTTTACTGTTCTCCCATGTATTTTTAAATTCATTTTTACTCTTTTTGACTTCTATCCCATGGTGTGGAAGGAATCTTTCTTTTGTTTACCGTATGAGGTACGTTTTGAAATTTCCGAAAAAAGTACAAGAAGAATGTTTTTTTAACTTATACTACACAAATAGATTTTTACGGTTTCATAACACCTTATTTACATTAAGTTTCATATACAATATTTCATGACTATTTTCAACAAAATCCTTTTCTTTTAAAATTGCATTGCATTTTGAGGAAAGAAAATGATTTTGAAGAAGAAAGAATATTTTCCTCATGAATTCATTTCAAGTGTTTTATCAAAACTATTTTCCATCTATGATGAAATTATTTAGTATGTTTATGATTCAAGTATAAAAAATCTATTATATACATGGTTTGATTTTTATTATGATGAAATGATATTTATTTTCTTTATATGGATTATGTTATGATGACATGATGTTTAAGAATCCTATTCTATTATAGGGGTTATGCTATGATGTATGATTTACGATTTTGTGGCACACATAATAATGGTTTCCTTATGAGATTGGTGGGACCTATATCTCCCTCCAATGAATTGGGTAAATATTTATATCTAATGAGATATATATTCCTGGAATGACAAGTAAAGTATGGTTCGACAATACAGGGCTGGAATGACAATTAAACCTAGTTCAGTAATGGACTTTGTCCACTATGATGGTCTTTCCAGCTATACCTTGGCTACTATGGAAATAATATCATGTGATTAATGGTTTTTCACAATTACATGTTTTATTCTCATTCTATTTTAGCATGATTAATGTTACTTTATGATCTATTCCTTATGTACTGCCAAGATTTATGTCATTACTCATGATTTGGATGTTTTATGTTCATGTTTTTACATTCAAATGTTTATGGATTGTTTTATGATCTCTATGTTTATCCTTACTTATCATTTGAGCTCACCCTTTTTATGTTTCCTTTTCCCAAGGATATAATGAAAGGGTTTATGTAATAAAACAAAAGAGGAATATATTTAAGGGAGATGTTTATGATCATTCACCATGATTATAAGATTATGTTCAGAGTTTCCAAAGACACTAAACTATTATAGTACTTGGGTGTCTATTTTTGTTATGTATTAACTATTCCACAAAATTAATGTAATGTACATGTACGTCAAGCTTGGGTATCTATAGTTGGTATCAGAGGAATGGTTTAGTTAACCATTGGAAACTAGGATGTGAAAACTATAGTGAGATCCCTAGAGATATTCCTAAGGTATGTCTAGGGATATCCGTAAAGTTAATTATAAGTATAGGTTACAATCCTAGAATTATGATAAAAATCATGAATAACATACGATTAAACCTAAGATTCTCTATATTTAAGGTTCCCCCCCATTATTATGTTGTTTTCCTAGAATGATTTTTTCCTCTCACACTATTCTTTTTTGGTTATAGATGATGACTGGAACCCGAAGGAACCATGTTGATCAATGTAATGGAAAATACAATGAATTTCCTCCTGAACAAACCATTGTTATGGAAGATGGAGTGAAAAATATTATTTCTATACTTACACAAGCTATGAATCGTTCTGGAATTCCAAATGAACATAGAAGGGAAAATTATTCTATTGAGTCCTTTATGAGGAAACAAACACATTTTTTCAGTGGGTCTTCTGATCCACTTGTCGCTGAACAATGGATCAATACCATTGAAAAGTTATTTTCCATACGTTTCTGTTTAGAGCATGAAAATTTCATTTTGGCTTTTTAACATTTAGAAGGTGAATCATACTAGTGGTGGATTCTAATTAAGAATACAAATCCCCAAGATGAAATTGAATCAATGGAATGGGACGAGTTCAAGAATATGTTTTTTAATATGTACTTCCCTCATATTCTTTGAACAAAGATGGAAAAGGTGTTTGTTGTGCTTAAGAAAAAGGATGATAAAGCTTTTGGTATATATGAGGCGAATTTTACAAGGCTTACAAGGTACGCATCTGGATTTACCATCCAACATGAAAGTAAAGTTGATCGATTCTTCAGTGGCTTAAAACCAAGTCATCGAAGGGCATTATCTTTAAAAGAATTCAGAAGCTATGAAGAAATTGTGCACTATGCTATCAAGGTAGAACTGAAATTTGGTGTTACATATCCATCTCACGGTTTTGACAAGAAACGAATGATGGAGTTCAAGAAAAAATTTCAAAAATATGTTGAAAAGAAAAAAATGTTTCATTATGCTCAATGTGTAGAAAGAATCATGGTGGAGATTGTCTTAAAGGGACTAGAAAATATTTTAAGTGTAGAAAAGATGTTCATCGAGCAGTTGAGTGTAGAAGTAATGGGAAAAGGTAGATAATGATGTGAATAGCTAAAAGGATACATGGAACTCACCACCAACACTTCAATGCTACAAGTTAAATGAAATGGGGCATTATGATAACAAATGTAATAATCCAAGGGTTAATGATGATCAACATCCACAATCTCTTAAGGAAAAGGACAAGGGGAAGTCACATGCGATCACTATTAGTGATGTTGAATATGACAATGAATGAGTGAAATGATTATGTGTTTATGTAATGAGTTTCCAAATTAGTATTTGGAATCTCATTTATAGTATCGTGGAATTTTGAAATGTCTATGTATTGGTTTATTGTGGTTCTAAATAATTGTATGGTACCAGTAACCATGAAAAGTGATTGATATATTTTTGGAAAGCAGATGATATGCGCATAATGAAGGGATAAGGAGATTATAATATATTTGATAGTATTAATGATCTCAAGAATGATATAAGTACAAAGTGATTTCATGGTAAGATTATATTGAAATTTTGGGATTTTGGTTTGTGGAAAGAGTAAACTTTTGACAGCATTCATGTATTAACTAATGTTTTATGGTAATTCATGTTTCAAGAGAATACATGATTAAGGTATTCAAATGTTTGTAATGTGACCAACAAGATATATCATACGATATATGGGGGATAAATGATGTTAATCACATGCTTGGTAGAGGACCTCTGTAGTAATATTTTTCTTTATACTATGAGATTGGAAAAAATTATTTTGGATAAGACTAAAGATTGGAATGGATAATGTTATAAATCATATAGTATTGTTTAAGGCTATAAATTTATGATATTATTTCTAAAATGTTATAATAGTATAGTTTTAGAAAAATGGAAACCTTTACGATGGGTGACAACCCGTCCTGTTGGAAAAGGTTATAGGAATCGAACCCACAAATGAAGTGTGGCGAGTCTTTATCACCTACCACTATCCTACAAGAATTACCTGGTTAGTAGAAATTAGTTTTATTTTATTATGTGGTATGATATATTATGTATATGTCCATTTTTGGTGCCATATATGACTAACATCACCATATTTGGACTTATGTATATTGAATAACTTTTGCTAACATTTTGTTTGAGACAGCTTGAATGACCTTTCATTCTATCACATGATCTACTAAGACTTCACGAATGACAAATTCAACTTAATTTCATTAATATATGAAGTGGAAATTGTTTAAGGAATGACTAACGATGAGATTTTACCAAAATCAACTAATTATTTCTTCAAATTCAAATTCTTTAACTTTAGGGAAATGATCTTGAAAACATAAAATGTTGTCCTAATACCGTCATATCGGATGAATCAGAAGGTTTCCTAGATCATAAAAAATTTATGGCTTTTGTATTGTTGGCTTTTTCATAGCCATGTTCTCTAACACTCTCCATCCGAACTTGAGTGTTAGATTTATCTTCTACATCTAGGTTTTCACATATGTTATCCTATGTGGAAACCTAGTGACAAGTTAATTTGGGTAAACTTTACATTTCATACTTTACATTTTAAAATTATGTTTCTGTATTCCTTTTTACGATCTGGGTTTCTATGAAAGAAACTTTCAAGTAGTAAATGATTTATAACCCTGACGAATTCCGAGGTAGAAATTCATTTTCAGTGGGGTAGAAAGTAACACCACGAGATTTTATGAGAAATATTCTTTATAATTTCTTTGATGTCATGTGTTGTATGCTAAACCATGATTATATTGAGATATACAAAACATCTTATTATCTTTTAGTATACTCAACACTATTCTTGGCTTATGTTTCATGCAAGAGTGACCTTCCTCGATAGCGTGTGTTGTACACAATACCGAGTTTCAATAAACAATGATATATTATTATGAACTAGCCGTTATGAATTGTATTAACTAAATTTTCAATTTTATTACATAATAATTCATCTTACACATATTCTAGATCATGGTATGAGAACAAAATATAATTTTCAGGTTAGATAAGTATTTTTTTTAAATACAGTTTTGCCACATTTTGAGGGAACACCAACATTAAATCTAATTTTTGATAGATTTGTATGTTCAATTAGACAAAATAAACTTATTCATTTAAATATGGATATTAAAATTTACTTTGAATAAATTTTTGATATTTTTCTGTTAACTTTCATATTTTGATGAGTAGTTAAAAATACGATAAATTTTTCTTAAAAACAACTTTTTTCATATAAATAATTTATATGGTTAAATTATAAAATTTAATGGTTTTAATGTATAAATAAAATATATTTTTACCATTTAATATAATTTTAGTCATTATCATTAATTTTACATTGAATTCATAGGTAAAAACATTTCAATATTTGGCAATGATTTAACTTTTAAAACCAATTTTCTTAAACATGAGAATAATTTTAAATTAATTACTGCAACTTTTTTATTTTGAATTTTGAAAAATGGATTTCATATTTGAATTCAGTGGGTCCAAATTATGTTAATAGGTTACTTTTTTATGATATTATGAATTATAACTACGGTAATTTTTATTTACTATAGTTAAATGTAAATCGGGTAATTAAGGGTAAAAATAAGATTATAAAATTTCCATAACACCTGCCAAAATTATATTGGATTAATAAAAGTCGTCCCATATCACTTAATGGTTGGAATAGATTCATTTAAGGGAATTTTGACCATGAAAATGATGTCATTATTATTAAAACTAATGAAAGTGACAACATGTCACTCTCTTATATATTATATGTGCAATGATTTAAATTTAGTAATAAACTTCATAAAATTTCGAGCATAAATAGTCACTGGAAAGATAATAAAATTATATACATCATGTTAATTTTTTAATAGTTTTTACGGATTAAATAAGTATCATTAATGGTGACACAATAGTGATGTAGAAATAATTTTATTGATTGAAATATCAAATAAATTGTTTTAAAAGTACTTAAATAAATTTTATATGATTTATTTACTGTGATCCATGAATATTATAGATAAATATGACATTATATGAATATATTAAATATTTTTGGATGAATATATCCTCTGTTTTCATTTTATTTAAATTCAAATAAACGAATAGTGTCAAAATCGACACTATTGTTATTTTACAAAAATATCATATTATTAAATTGTTTAAAAATCCCAAAAATATTTCAAAATTATAAATTGAAGTTTATATTGTCTAAAATGTCATAAATTATCCAGTTATTGGCTATCCACAACACATAAGTAAATATTTATTACAATTTAAAATTTATAATATTATTACCACAAATAAAATTAAATAGATTAAATAATGATAAATCAAGATGATAAGGTTTAAAATAAATTCCAAAAATGTATAAATTTTATTGTCTAATGAGATTACAACAATATGTCATCTTATATTAGAATTTGAGACATTATGGAAGTTTTTATGTCGGTCTTGGTTTTATTATAAATTAATATTTTAGAGGTTTCAAAAAGTTCCCCTCTCCCCTCTTATAAAAGGGCACCTCCTCCCTCTCCTCTTCAAACCATTTTGTGCCTTCAAGATCAGATGAACCCTATCCATTTCTCTTCTCCACTTCCATAGAAACATACTATAGGTCCTGGTCTTCTTGAAAGACCAACTTTAGTTCCCTAAGAGGAGGTTTAAAAGAGGCACGTCAAAGAAAAGGTAATATCCATTACCGATTCTTTCAAATTTATTTCTTCTTCTACTTCCTCTTATTTATTTGCTTCATTATAAAGTAATAACATCAGTATAACTCATATAATGTTATGTTTTTATAAATACGAAACAAACCTATTTCACCTTCTATCCATCATACGAAAAACGAAATTACCGCGTGTGTGCACATACAGAATACTATCTCCACGCTGTGGTGTAATCTATTTTCCCACCACCACCTTACTTGGATGGGTATAATGGTGGAAATAATAACTATATATTCTTATAATAACATTATTCTAATTATGAGATATTATATCATCCACTCCAATTCCATTCAATAATTATGGGAACAATATCATCGCTCATCCATACGTACGGATTATCGTCTCCACGATGCGATGAGATCCATTCTCCATGTTAACCTTTCAAGAATGATTTTAATGTATATATTATAAATAATCATGAGATATATGACATTAAAATGATACTGTATTTATGTATATGTTATTTACTTACTTTAATTCTATTTAACAACGAAATGAAAACAACGTTCATGTGTACGTACGACCTACCGTCTCCATGAACGGTGTATTTTATTCCCTTTATTGATCTATTATATATATTTATATAAATAATATATATTATATATAAATAATGTTTTACATTCTGAAAATATGTAATCATGATATATGTAATCATATGAATAATTACAAGTCAAAACATGTATGATAAATAAAACAATTTTACCCAAAACGCTGCTTTAACATGGAATTGACAAATGAACGGGTAATATAACGTCGTAAGTGAACCATATATGATATGATAATTATTATTATGGTCATATTACAAGTTAATAATATGTTTAAACTCAACGTACAGGAGCCTCAAACACATACAGAAGAAATTGGATATAAGGTAAGGAATAATTATTCCAATCTCGTTCTTATCCGGGATTGTTTATTCGTAATTATTTACTGGGGTAATGTTTATGATCCATGTCCATGTTTTCTAAAAAAATGTATTCATAAAATGTTTACTATTCTCCCATTATTTTCAAAAGTCATTTTTACCCTTTTTTACTTCTCCCACACGGTATGGAAGGAATCTTTTTTTGTTTACCATATGAGGTACTTGTTGACTTCTCCGACAGAAGTACGAGAAGAATGTTTTTTTAACTTATACGACATGAATGGATTTTTACGGTTTCATAATGCCTTATTTTCATGAAGCTTCCTATACAAAATTTCATTATTATTTTCAAAAAAAATATTCTTCATTTAAAATTACATGGCCTTTTGAAAAAAGAAAATGATTTTGAAGAAGAAAGTATATTTTCGTCAGGAATTCAATTTCAAGTGTTTTATGAAAACTATTTTCCATATAAGATGACATTATTTAGTATGTTTATGTTTCATGTATAATGTCTCTATTATTTAAATGGTTTGATTTTTTTTATGATGAAATTATATCCATTTGTTTTATATGGATTATGTTATATTGGCATGATTTTTAAGAATCCCATTATATTACATGGGTATGCAATAATGTATGATTTATGATTTTGTAGAACAATAAGAATGGTTCCATTATGATATCAGTGGGACCTATATCTCCCTCTAATGAATTGTGTAAATATTTATATCGCATCAGATAATCATGGTTGGAACGGAAAGTAAAATCTCGTTCAGTAATAAAGGGTTGGAACGACATGTAAACCTGGTTCAGTAATGGACTTTTTCCACTATGATGGTCTTAGCATGATTGCCTTGGATAATATGGAAATAATAACTTCTGATTAATGGTTTTCCATAATTATATGTTTTATTCCCATTCTATTTTATCATGATTAATGTTCCTTTGTGATCTATGCCTTAAATACTTCCAAGATTTATGTCATTAATCATGATTTTGATGTTTTATGTTCATGTTTTTACATTCAAATGATTATGGAATGTTTTATGTTCTCCATGTTTACCATTACTGAGCATTTGAGCTATGCCTTTTTATGTTTTCTTTTCCCCAGGATATGAGGAAAGGTTTTAGGTAAGAAAACAAAAGGGGGAGTCTTTTATGGGAGATGTTGAAGATATTTCACCATGATTAGAAGATTATGTTCTAAGTTTCCAAAGACACTAAACTATTACGGTCCTTGAGTGTCTGTTTTAGTTATGTATTAAGTATTCCACAAAAGTAATGCAATGTCCATGTATATCAAGCTTGGGACTGTACAGAGGTTAATGTCACAAAAAACATATCCCACTTTCTTTTATTTCCTTAATTTATCATCACCTACATAATCCAAAATGGAATATCAATTCCAGAATAATGTACATTGTGGAATTTTATTTGTAATTCAATATTATATCCCTCCATTATTATATCCTTTTATTTAGAGAAACAAAATAATTTTCTAAATTATGTCGGTTAATCACCTCTGTAACTAATGATTTAGTTCGTTGTCCATTACATCGTTAATGTATGTTTATTAAAAATATTGTTCTGAATTAAATATTATTATAATCAGTATATTATAACTGATTTTATCTTTTCAAACTAATATATTGAATTAATGATATATATAACAAAACCACGTTGTTATGGTCAGAAAAATCAAAAGAATGAACTAATCATTTATCATTAACAATTAATAAAATGAATCATCCTCATATATGAATGAAAAATAAATAATTTAAAAATTCAATCTGATGGAATTAAATTAATAATAATTCTTTATTCTTTATGTTTTTTTCCACTCGACAGAGAAATACAAAATTATATACGAATAAACCAATAATGAATATCGTGAAATGAACTCACCCGATCTAATAGAAATCATGAATCAATATTAATTAATGGGTGGTTGGATGTTATAAAAAATATCATATAAGGTATTGTTAATATAAATATGGTTCTTAAATAAACTGAGACGATTAATTAAACCATTAGAAATGTGGTTTAAGTAGGCAACACTAAAGGGAAGCATGAGGTAAGTGTTTATCATCTCACCTTTTATTTTGTGAGATATATTCCCTATTCAGCACTTATTTCTTGTGTGTGGTGTGTGTGTTGACCACTGATTTGTAATATCAAGAATATAAATATTTTATTTTTAGTAAATTCATTGTTTTCTTATTATTACCTTAATGGGTAATATGACTCGATGGATTAAAATGTTATATGGGGAATCTTATCCCAATTTCTATTCTTTCGGAAAACCTTCTCCCCCATTAATTATATCATCCTAATATTATTTGAGGGATTAATTTTTATGATATTATATTGTTCTTAATAATATTTTATATGTAGTTAGAGTGATAATGCATATTTGATTAATTTTATAAATGGTCATTTTAATGTTATACATTTATAATTGATTTTCATTTAATACTTATCATTTTAATATTTACCTTAAAAGTCAATTTTATATCCATGGACATGTTTATTATAAAATTATATCAAATTGTTTTTAATATCCATTTTTTATTTTTTGAATGAGTTTTTAATCGTGTTTTGATTTTTAAAAAGTATTTTTAAAAGACCATTTTTGTCATTTTTAACCGAGGTTCATTATGATATTTACAAAAAAATATCAATGGAATGCTTTTATAATTTATACGACATGAGAGGATTTTCCCACCATCATGAAGCATTATTTCATTAAATCTTACTTTACAGGATGATAAAGTTATTTTCAAATAAATATTTTTATTATATAATTGTGTGACATTTAAATAAATTGTTTTCAAAACGTAAAGGTTATTTTTCTCAGGATTTTTTTAAGTTATATCTCAAAATTAGTATCCATCTAAGATAGAATTATTTGAAGTTAATTATTCATTAATAGAGATATTATTCATGTAAATGATCCTTATTCATTTTATTTTGGGTTATTTTTATTGTGGATTGATATTTTTAAAACTATTTATTTTCATGGGTTCTGAAATGATTTATGATTTCTATTCTTGTGGAACACATATGTTGGGTTTTTAAAATGTGGTAGGTGGGAGCTCTATCTACCTCTAATGAATTGGTTATGATAAATGTTCTATGAGATTATAGTACATAAGGGAGGTAATCTTATTCCATAAATAAGAGTTCACAATGGTGTTCCTTCTAAGCCCACAACAAGAGGGTACATAGGAGGTCGTCTTGTGCCTGCAAAAGGTGGGTACACATGATATCCACATATGACCACAACAATAGGGAACACAGTAGGTCATTGTAATCTTGAAAAATAGGTTACATACAAGGTCATCATAGGACAAAAACTTGAAGGTACATGGGTGGTCATCCCAATCCCGAAGTCGGTAAACAGTTGATTAGCCCAACCCAAACATACTATAAATGTCTTAGTAGGTATCATTAACACTAAGTATTCTAAACATATGTTCATGACAAAACATTCATGTAATATGATATTATTCTACTCCCATGTCTCATGTACATTTATTATCTTAAGATTCATGTCTTATGAATAACCAATCTTTTAACTGAAATTTTTTATATATGATATACATGGTAATCAAGTAAAATGTTATTATATTGTTTTCAAACCATTATTCCCATGTTATGATTACATATAATCCATGTTTAACCAGAAATATCATCTAAAATCTTCATTTATTACATTTAATTTCCCTAAGTTACAAATAATGGTTTTAATATGGATTACTAAATATGAATATATTTATGTGATATGTTGAATATCTTTCACTAAATTAGAATAATATGTTCTATGTTTATAAGGGAAATAAACTATAACTATCCTCAGGAATGTGTTTGTGTAATATATTGAATAATAATCTAAAGAAGATCAAATATGCATGTATGAGAATATTGAGTCTTATTGTAGTAACAAATAAAAGTTCTTATTATCCTTTGGAAACTAGGATGAGAAAACCTTAGTAAAAACCCTGAAGGTAATTCTTGGTTATAATTCTAGATTATTGGTAAAATCCTAGTATTAAACCTATGCTATTATAAATTGGAATTTGATAAGTAATATCCCAATTATGTTGTTTTTCCACTATTATTACTGCTTCTCATATTTTTATTTAATTTTTATTGGAAGGAATGAACTAGAAGGAATCAATTTAACATTGAATCTGATTGACAATTTGGTGTCCATGGAAAAACAAAATTAGATGATGACTATATAAAATGATATTATTATTATTCCAAATAATCTACTATGAATAATGATTCACAACATAAACCTAATTGAGATAAAGAACACATCAAATAAGTGGAATATAGGCTATTATGAATTTTGTTGTTGTTATTAACAAAGAAAAATGATTATTCGACTTCACGTTCGTTAAGTAGGTGGGAAGAAGAATATGGATAAATATCTCAATTGGAGGGGATGATGTATTCTATGTGGAAAATAATGAATCATATTAAACAATTGTCAACAAGTTCAATTCTATATGATTGCGGAATATGGGAATTGTGAAACTCAATTCCCTTAGTCAAGAATTAACTTCAAAGCAAAGGAAAGACATATTCCATGCCAATTTTTGAAGTGGAAGGATTAAAGTATTTATCTTGGATTAAATAATGATGTTTTAAATGTACTATTATTTTATTATGGAGTGATGAAATAAATAATGATTTGTTCACTGTAGTTTTCCCATAAGGATCTGAAAGGATAAGTTAAATAATGATGGTGGAATAGAAATGTGATTTACTAGTAAAGTGATGTTTTTGGAGAAAACATAATTAAGGTAAAAATAACACTTAAAATGTGATTTTTGAGGGAATAATAATGTTATAAATAGATGTTTGGTTTTTTGATAAAATAAATGGGATGGTAATAAACACCATGAAGATAATTAGTAATATGTTGACCCGATTTTTATGGACTAATTTTATAGAATTTTTGGATATATGTTCTGATTAAATAGTTAATTTTTGAGAGAAATTATTTTTGACACTATGGGATTATAGAAAATCATATTATTACCATATTTCAATAGAATACCTTATAATGATCCCCACATTTTTTAAGGGACAATTACGTACTATAGCATGTTTTTCGAGGGATTAATGAAAAGATGATTTTTTAAATACTGTTACCTTATCTAAAGATTTAATTATAAAAATCATTTTGAAGGTTCATAAGGGTTTTAATATTTATGGTGAACATTTCATGAAGTTTTATTGATTAATATATATCATAAATATAAGAAGATTTTATATTTTTGAATATCATGTTCTAATTTTTTTGTTATGATGACAACAAGAGAGAAAATTAATGACGTGTCAACCCATTATGGATCATATGATGCTCCGGTTTTGCAAGTTCTACAAATTCAAAAACATTTATTTGAATAGGAAATGAACTGAAACATTTTCAAGGAATAATCAATGATTGAGATATTACTTAAGATATTAAATCAAGTAATTATATATTCTCAAATGATTTTTGAAAATAACATTATCCAATTATCGTCAATTCAGATGATTTGAATGACATTTTCAGACATATTTGGTCTATGGTTTTATGATAATTATAATTATAATGGAAATGTTCTATATAATTATAATTATAACTTAATAGTTATAATTATCTTCCATCACCATTTTTTCTTTTTTAAAAAATGTTCTAATAACCAAAATCCTAGTTTATTTAGTTATCTTCCCATATTACATTCCTAATTTTAAAAAGAAGGATTTATTGACCTCTTTTTCAATTTCTTTTTCCCAAAGAAAATTATACATCCCAAATTAAATTTTGAAGTTATATTTCAATTTTCAATGACATATGTTGTTGAAATTCTTGATCATATCTATATGGTATTTTATTGATTTATGGATCTACTATATGTCGCTAAAGATCATTATGTGTTCCATGTATCTCACTTCATTAATTACATACCCAATTCCTATCATATATTAATCTCATATGTTGTACCGATAGAGAAATAAATTTTTTAAAATGATGAACCTATATAGATTTTGGATCATTGAGATAATGGTCTATGAAATAAGATCACTCACACAGTTATAATCTAACGGCGAAACCACCCATTCAAGGAAGATATGTGGGAAATAGAAGATATTATGATGATGGGTTATCCTCATCCATCTATATCAATGTAATGATATTTTAGATTAAATTCATTTTAAAGGTGGTATAATGTAACACCTCATGATTTATGACATGTTTATTTTTTTTTGAAATTAAATTAATCCCTTTAAAAGTTTACTTTTAAAAAAATTATGAACTTAAATGAATTTCAAAATATTTTTATTCAATTGTGATAGCTGTCACTGAGAAATTGGAAGATAATTAATTAATTATTATTAACTAAATTATGATAATATAGTCCACACATTTTTGTAAAATGAATTCATTAGTTACCAATTAATTAAAAATGTAATTTTCAACTAGATGAACATAATGGTTGTGTTTTTTATAAAAGAATATATCTTTTTACCAAAATGGAATAATATATTGAAAAATTAAATCTATATTAATTAGATGTATTAATGTATCTTGTATTATATTTATTCTTTAATATGTCATTAAATCCAACAAATATGTATTATAACCTTTATATTAGAATAAATCCAATTTTAAGCATTAAAAAAATATTTTTCAAAGAGTTAAAAGTGAACCAATTTACTTGAGAAAAATTTTGAAAACAATATGTTTATAATATTATAATTTTAATTTCAAAAAATAAATTTATATTTTGAAATTGGGAAATAATGATTTTCTTTGGGTGACATTTTGGTATTTTTATGGTAACTTTCATTTTTTCATGAATAGTGAAAAGTACTACATTTTCATCTAATATATATATATATATATAGTTAAATTATATTTTATTTTATAAAATTATAATTTTTTAATTTATACATAAATAAATAAAATATTGGTCATTGGATCAATTTGAAATACAAATTTGATATAAAATCATTTAACACATTTTTATTTTTTTACTTAAAAAATTCATTTTCAAGTTTTGTTTTCCAAAATAGTAATAAAATTAAAATTTAAAATTATATTAATTTAATATGCTAATTTTTTTACCTTTTTTTAATAATAATTTCCAAATTATTGTGTATTTTCATATTAATTTTTAGTTATATAGATGATTCTATGGTAAATATTTTTTTCTATTTTATATGTAAAATAGTTACAAGGGTTAAAGATAAAAGATAAAAACATAACATACCTAAAAATAAAAAAAATTAATTTTGTTTGGTGTATTTATAAACCAATATAATCCTACAAAAAATTAATTAATAAATAATTTGTGGAAGATAATTCCACCTCTGTGTGGTCAGATATAAATATAAAATAATAATTACTACAATCAATTAAACAACCTCTCTTAAAGTATAAATACAAACTTCACCGCCACATTTCATTCCAAAATACATGAATATATAAAAATATTTTTCCAAATATCTCATCGTCACTAACCTTAAATTATATTGCATATGGTCTCTTCAATAGATAAAAACCAAGGTCCTCCACTCTCTCTTAAGGAGGTGATATTCTAGGGTAATTTTCTCAAAACACCCCTCTTAATTTACTTTCATTTTCTAATTCTTCTTTACCTAATTTATCAATCATGAGATAAAAATTCCCAAAATAATTATATATATTTATTTCTTTTGAAAATTTAATATATTATATACCTCTCTTTTATTACATCATCATATTCAATGAAATGAAACAATTATCCTAATTACATAAGTTAATCCACTCCAGGAATAATGATTTTTTTGTTCTACATTACCTCTTTCAATGCTAGTCATAAAAATATTATTCAAATTAAATATGATTTTGATATATTTTGATATACAATTTCATATTGTTAAACTAATATATAAAAATAATCTTAAATGAAACAAAACTATTTTTTTATGGTCAAAAAAATATCCAAATTAAACCCAACATTTTCATAAACAATTTATCAAATCAATCATCCTAATATATGAAATGAAAATAATAAATGAGACCATATAATATCCC
Organism: Viscum album; assembly: GCA_963277665.1. Taxonomy (NCBI): domain Eukaryota; kingdom Viridiplantae; phylum Streptophyta; class Magnoliopsida; order Santalales; family Viscaceae; genus Viscum; species Viscum album. The sequence continues at coordinate 873,379,848 of OY728153.1, read as the reverse complement.
AGAATTACATTATTACAATTTCATTATAGTTCTAGAGTTTTATTTCTATTCGACGCAGAAATCCATAATTGTACATAAATAAACTGATCATGAATATGGTGAAACGAAATCACCCGAACCAAAAGAAATAATTAATAATTAATAATTAATAGTTATATGATATTATATAAATATCATATAGGGTGTTATAAATAAAATTATGGTTTTTTATTAATTAATAAAATAATTTAAAGTATTATACAAGAGGTTCATTAAAAAACTATAGGGAAATCATGGATATGAGTTTAATTCTAACATTTTCTTCTATGATATATATCCCTTATTCACAACTTATTTTCTATGTGTAGTTTATATACTTAACATTGATATATAATATCATGAATATAATTTTCTTAATATTATTAAATGATATGTTTTATTATTTCTAATTTTATTGGGTATATGATTCGACTGATTACAATGTTTTAAGGAGATTCCTAACTGGGATTCCATTATTTGGGTTAGCCATATAATCCATTTATTATATCATTATATGATTATGTGTGGGAATAATTCAACTATATTATGTTTAAATTACAATTTTTTTTGTGTTACTATATAAAATAATCAAAATCTATTATTTTTATTAATGGTCCCTTCATTGAATTGAAATTTATAAAGGATTTTCATTGCAAAATTATCTTATTTAGGTTTTCCGTAAAATCCATTTTTCATCAATGACCATTTTTTTATAAAATTAATTCGAAAAATGTTTTTTCTATTCTCCTATGCTTTTTTAAATTCAATTTTACTCATGTTTGAATTTTTATGAAAATGTTTTCAAGGACCTCTCTTGTAATTTTCTAAGAGAGGTTATTAATGATTTTTCTGACAAAAATATATAAGAAATGTTTTTGTTATCTTATACTACATGTGTGGATTTCCCCACCATAATGATGATTTAATGGATTAATGATTCATTTAGAAGATTAAAATGTTATTTTCAATGAAATTATTAACTTTTATAATTTCTTGTAATTTAAAATAGTTGTATTCAAACCAGAAAAGATATTTTCCTTGATAATGATTTATGTGATCTCCCAAAATTATTTTTTCATATAAGTAAACATTATATGATGTCACACATGCTTAACTGGGTATATTATTCAAGTAAATTATCCTTATTCCATTTTTTTTGGATTATGATTATGATGGATTTATATTTATAAAACCTATTTCATTACATGGGTTCTGAAATGATAAATGATTAATGTTCTAGTGGAACACATAAGTTTGGATTTCATCATGTGATTGTTGTGAGATATATCTCCATCAGATTTTTTAGATAATGATACATTTTCAATGAGATCAAACAATATGTGGGAGGTTGTCATATACATGAAACAGGGGTACACATGGGAGGTCATCCTTATCCCCAACAAGAGGGTACACAAGAGGTCATGTTAATCTAGAGATAATTTGGTACAATAGAGGTTACCCTTAAAAAAGGGGTAACATCGGAGTTCATCCCAAGCCAGCATTAAGAGGACACATGTGAGGTCATCCTAGTCCCCAAACTTGAATGTTCAAGATAGTTCATCCCTAACTCGACATATGTACACGGGTGATTACCCCTATCCTAACATATTATAAACGTATTTGTAGGCATCATTGAAAAATGATATTCTAATATAATGTTAATGAAACAAAATCCATGCATTATTTCATTAATATAATCTCATTTCCTATGTTGTTTAATTATCCTATTATTCATGTATTATGAAGTTCCAATATTTTAAGTTAATATTATGATCTTTGATATACTGGATATTCGTATCAAATGTCATGATCTTGTTTTCATACCTTTATTCTTAAGTAATTATTATGTATCTTAAATATTTAACCTCAAAAGGCATTTGATATCACCCTTTCTTATGTTTCATTTTCCCATGTAATAAATAATGGTTCTTAAGTAGGTGAACTAAATGGGAAGATATTTATGGGAGATGTGGAATATATTTCACCGAATTAGAATAATTTTTTCCATGATTCCAAAGGCACTAAACTATTACAACCCTTAGCCTTGTGTTTGTTGTAATATAATAAGTAGTAATCTAAAAATTACGTAATATCCATGATGTCATGATCTGTCCCCTAGGGCTCGTGTCGTGACTACCCCATGCTCGCCTTCGATTGGCCAGGGGCTGGCGACTAGCACCAAAAGGCGTATTCCCAAAAACTGGGATGGAATAGACTTTATAACATGTAAATTCACACAACTAAGCACTAAACATGATAAAATTACAAAGTAAAACTATATAGTAAACAAGTTATGTATAGAAAGAAAATGGGGCCAGAATAGAAGCTCAAATTGAAAGTACAAGAAATATGGGAAGTATAAGTAAACTGGAACAGCTCTTATGAACACCTGCCAAGGATCCTACCTGAAGGGTAGATATAGCTGTCAAACAGTTGTGACTGTGGTATGCCTTGTCTAATATCCACCACCGAGATACCTCCAGTTTCAGTACCCTCATCCTCGATCAATGTTGTCTCTTGTCTGCACCAAACACAACATGGTGCGGGCGTAGCCTGTGCAGGGGTGAGTATAATGATACTCAGTAGGGACCCCGAGACACTTGAAGGTCTCACAAAATCCACAGAGTAAAAAAAACCATGAAAAAAACAAACAACCCTACTTAGGTATTTTCCCGTACATATACCAAAGTTGTTGAGTAAACCCATCTCAATCATGAGGAAACACAAGGCCCACTCAAAATCCCAAGCTCAACAGTCCCACGATGGAAGGAATACCATGAAGGTAACACCATGAAGGTAAGTACTACATAGGTAACACCACATAAAAGAATAACAAAATGGTATCACCATGAAGGTAAGTACATTAAAGGTAACACCATACAGAATAATACCAAAAAGGTATCACCATGAAGGTATGAATCACAAAGTTACACCACATAGATGATTAACACATAGGTAAAGAATCAAATCACATCATGTATATCATAGGTACGGTAGTAAAGGTGATTACTTGTAACTACAGGATCATCTTACTCCTTTGATAGGCAGACCCACATAGGATCCTAAGTCATTAGAACGATGTAGGATCCTAGTACAGTAGACCCACGTAAGATCCTAGAGTAATCCCATGTGGATTCCTAGAGCAGATCCAAGTGGGATACTGGAACATAGGACCACGTAGGATCCTAAATCATAGGCCCACATAGGATCCCAAGGCACAGACCCACATATTAACCCTTTCTCATCTTACAGCCTGCTGTAGGGTTCAGAACATACCTCACATGATTCTAGGAGGGTCTTATCCTCAATAAACAGTTCTATACTCCAACTACCATTAATTACCTTGAAGATGTATCCCAAAGGACCTCCATGTAAAAGGGGTCTCAATGCAACAAATGGTGCGTCAATCAGATGCCTAGTCTGTAAGTTATTGGCCTTTTAGTCTCGAGGGCCCAGATGGATTCGTGTTCAATACAACCCAGCCATACCCCAGCGTTATCCAAAAATCAAATAGGGTATACCAAAAGGACCGTCTCGATCCAAGGATCCTGGCACCGCAGACAGTTTGACAAACAGACGCTCGTAGCTCAAGTTATGGCCAGAAGAGTGGAAAACGGTCGAAGCTGGTCCAGGTCCAGTCTGACCTGGTCAGACCGACCCACACCACCCAGCCTGGGCTGACCCTAGTCCGGCCCGGGGTCAGACCCGGCCCAGTGCGTACTTCCCGGCCCACTGGGTCCGGCATGGCCCGCTGGGTCCGTCCTGGCCCACCATTGCGGCCTGGCCTGCTGGGTGGCCCTTGCAGTGGGGTCCGACCTAGCCACCACCCAAGGATAAGGCACCCCTTGTGTACCCCGAATGGCTAAGTCATTCGGGTATTTTTAGCCGACCGACCGGCCCCATGTGGCACCGGCAGGAGGAACCTCGGACCTGGGGTCCTGCTCAGCTCCCCGGCGTGCCGGACGGCCTGCCCACCCACACGGTGCATGTACATGCCACACCACCACTGGTGGCCAGCAACAAGCCGATCACCCTTCTTCACCACCGCGACCCCGTGACGCGGCTCCTGCAGCCCCAGCGGTGGGGGGGCGCGGTGCCGCCCCTTCATGCGGCCCTCCATGCGTTGGACGCCACCCTAGCTTTGCCGTGTCCGATGGGCCATGTCCCTTCTCCAGCCGTGCGGTCGTGCCACTGACTTTATTGTAGCCGGCCGGAGCATTAGTCGTTGTTCCCAAGCCCCACCTATGCCGGTCATCAGCACGGTTTTCCAGCGACGTTCCTTGGGTCATCGGGTGCGCCCTGGTGGCTCATTCTTCATTCTGAAAACTCCCACACTCGACTCAGAATGTCGTCATCGATTCAAGACCATCATAAACCAAAAAGTTTGTGAGGAGTTCAGTCTGTGTTCGTTTGGCCCACACCCTCCGCGTTAGAATCAGTAGTAAGTGGAATAATTGTTCTTAAATCAAAAATATTGTCAATAACAGGGTAATGGGTACTCAAAACAAGATTCCCTACCTTGATTTCTGGTAGGAGGGGTCACGAGATGATCTCAGTGATGGTGAGGAAATGACAGACTTTGATTCATCATTATTGAAGATGTTCCTCGTTGGTGATCCTTCAACGGAGTTCTTAGTTGGATAAAGTGTTTTTCGTTAAGGATATTCTTTCCTCAAAATTATCCCAAGCTCTCATTTTCCAAAAAATCCCACAACCAAGTGGTGAAATGAAAAAAAAGTTAAGTTAATTAATACAATTAATTTTGGCACATTAATTAATTTGATGTTGGCACAATTAATGGGAAAAAAGCCCAAGAGTCACCTACCTCATTAAAGAGGGTGTTCAAGGCTTGATTGGTCCTCGCCAACCAAATCCAATTTGAGAGGATTGAATTTCAAAAATAAAATGATGTTAATTTAATTTATTTTCTCTCACAAAATGAACAGAAAATAACATTCACCCTCAACCTACTACAGTTAAGGGGAAGGTATCCTTAAGCGAATAATGGAACTGCGAGCTCAACTGTGTCCTCAAATTTCAATTCCATGAACCAGTTCAAAAGTAACAAAACCCCACTCACATGTTTACTGAACATACCTAAAAAAAGTTCAAGAATCCATTTTGGGCACTCCAGGCCTCGGAATCACACTCCGTCAATTTTCACGGACTCTTAGTATTCCTATATAACTAAAAATAATTTCATGGAATATACTGGTCTTTAAATTCTCCACATCTTTTGGATTTGCATCCCTGAAACCCACATCACAAAAACTAGAAAAACAAGTGGGTGTATTGAGCATAAATTTGAGCCTCCCATTCCCATGTTCTCTCCTGGAGGTTTCTGTGCAGCCAACACACATGAAAAAATGTATAAATCACCCACAAAAGACTCTCTCCTCCAACCCCTTCCAATGTTGGGAAGTGAAATGTGCATCACAATCAGATACAATCATTGAGGTTACTCCTTGTAAGTGCGCAATCTCTTACACATATAGGGGTCTCATGCTCTCTTCTGAACCCTACTCTCTGATCTATTAGAAGTGGGCTGACTTGGTTAGTCGGTCGATGATCACCCAGATAGAATCATGAACCCTAGATATATATGGAAGTACTGTCAAAAAGTACATGGATATCCTATCACACTTCCACTCTAAGGCCTCTAAAGGATAAAATATGCCTGCTGGTACCTGATGCTCCACAATCACTTGCTGATAAGTGAGGAAATGAGAGACAAACCCTTAAACTACTTTCTTCATTTTTGGCCACTGGTGCTTTCGTTGAAGGTCCTGGTGTAGATTTTCCACTCTTGGATTTTTCTTCTAGAGGGGATGTTTGGAACTCCCTCAACACTTCATCTCGAAGAGACAATGGTACCATGGTACCTCCTCTGAAGGAGATGATGTAATCCCTACCTTCAGAAAATACATCAAGTGCCTGTTCTGTGGATATCAGAGCATGTCAAGCCTCACAGTTAGTGTCCCCATGCTACGCCTCCCTGACTCACGGAAAGAGTGGGGTATTGACTATATGAGACTGAAGAAAAGATGCTCCATCTCGATCCACAAATGATATCTTCAAAGGGACTAGTATCTCCGTCGCCTCACCTAGTAGCTGTAATCTATATATACGGCTGAGTTCATCTTCTACAAATTTACCCTTCCCATGATTACAGGCTATCTCAAAGTCATAGTCCTCGAGAAACTCAAAACAACGTCACTATCTCAGGTTCAGGTCTGTATAGGAGAAGATATACCTTAGACGCTAGTGACTAGAGTAGACGATAAAATGATCGTCCGTCAGATATTGTCTCCACATATTCAGAGCGAAGACCACTTCTACTAACTCAAGGTCATGGGTAGCGTAGTTTTTCTCATTATGCCTCAGCTATCGAGAACCATATGCAATAACTACTCACTCCTACATCAGGACACATCCGATCCCAGTTCCTGAGGCATCACAGTAGACTACATACCCAATGCCCTCCTCCAGAAGCCTCAAGATGGTGGAACTAGTCAGACTATGCCTTAGCTCCGGAAAACTTCGCTGGGGTCTCCCTGACCAAATGAAGGGTTGCCTCTTCTTCGTTAACACTGAAATTGGTGTTGAAACTCTGAAAAAATCTGGCACAAATCTTCGGTAGTATCCGGTCAAAACCAGGAAACTATGTACCTTCGTCACACTCCTAGGTGGTTCCCGAGAAAGTACCGCCTCAATCTTTGCTGGATCCACTGCAACTCCAGCCATAGAGATGACATGTCCCAGGAAGTGAACCTATTGCATCCAGAACTGGCACTTCGAGAGCTTACCATAAATCTGATGCTATCAGAGGGTGTCTTGTACTACTTTCAAATGATAGGCATGCTCCTCCTTAGTAGTCGAATAGATCAGAATGACTTCAATGAAGACTAGAAAAAAGAGATCAAGGTATGGCTGAAAGATCATATTCATGAGTCCCATGAACACTGCTGGAGTGTTGGTCATGCCGAATGGCATAACCAAGAACTCATAATGGTCATACCAACATCTGAACATCATCTTCTGCACATCTTCATCTCGTACTCTGAGCTGGTGATAGCCTGATCTGGGGTCTATCTTCGAGAACCACCATGCTCCCTTCAACTGATCAAATGGGTCGTCAATCCTCGAAATAGGGTACTTGTTCTTCAAGGTCACCTAGTTCTGGCGCCGATAGTCGACACAAAGACTCAAGATACCATCCTCATTCTTGGCGAAAAAAAATCGGGGCTTCCCAAGGGAAAAAACTTGCCCGAATGAACTCTTTCCCATGTAATTCCTCCAGCTGTACCTGCAACTCACGAAGCTCCACGGGAGCCATCTGATATGCTGGTGTAAATATCTGTTTCTTCCCGAGGTACAAGTCAATGTAAAAGTCCACACAATTACGAGGAGGAAGACCCGAAACATCATCAGGGAAGACATATTCATATTGGTCCACCACTATAGGAGAGCTCAGACTCTCAACATCAACTTCTCTGAGGGTAAGGCTAGCCAACTGATGAGTGATCGGCTGCACATTCCTCCGGGTAAGTCCATTCTGTACTGCAAAGGCTCCCTTCTCACCAGTGAATGTAAAACTAGTCCCATCCATGTAGACACACCACACATTTCCCCTAATATAGTCAATATGAGTATAGATTATAGATAACCAGTGCATACCCAAGATGACGTCGTAAGGACTCGACGCCGCACCTAGGAGATCCCAACCGAAGCTCTCACCTCCTAGAGTAATCTCACACTGCCAGCACCCGTGCGTAATTTTTGAATCAGCTCATGTAGGAGTCTCTACCCGTAAGGATCGATCCAAATTCTCCATCGGAATCTCTGAGCTCCGAACGAGGGCAGTGGAAAAAAAGAATGACTGGCACCTATGTCTATTAGTACTATAGCTAAGGTGGAGTAGACACAGATCGTACCTCGTATCATCTCTGGAGTTCCATGATCACAGGCCTCATCTACCTAGAGCTAAGCTCACCCCATTCCACCTACTCCCTATGGTCGGGTGGAACTCCTGGTGGTGGTGACAGTAACATCTCAAATCGTTGCCCACTTCCATCTGCATGGCCAGTTCCTCTTCCACGTCATCCTCCTCCATGCGGACCTCCTCGGTCTAATCTCTGTCTCTGCCTGGGCGGTCCCGCGATCATCAGTTGATCATCCATATGGTGGGTGGGGAAATCATGAGCCATGTGACCCTACCTAGAGCATGTGAAACACTACTTGTTCCTCGCATGACTGGCTCTGTCTCCGGTTCCCCACACAATCGATCCTGAGTCATGTGGTCATCCACATATAAAACTGGTCCTTTTGGAATTCTGTGTCATCTGTCTACTGCCATCTGTAGAAGACTCCGCTACGTGATGACTGGAAGTGGGTCTCGATGCCGGTGACTTCTTAGAAAAAAAATCACTACTAAGAGGGCCCTCTCTAACACCCCTACCTATGTCAGGATGCTGAGTGAGATCATCGAAGCCCTGATCTTTTGTCTGAGTCCCTGCTCAAACGTCCGGGCCCTGAATAATGGGTCTCACACTATATCCATGGAGTAGCGTGAGAGGACATTGAACCTCACTGAGTACTGAGCTACATTCATGATTCCCCATTGCAGATGAAGAAGCTCTTGTATGCGCACTTCGCGAAGAGTCGCTAGGAAAAACTCTTCCCAAAACAGGCTCTCGAAGTCTGCCCAGAGAAGTGTCACCTAATCGTGAGAATATAGCATCATGCTCCACCATATTCCTACTGCTTCCTATTTTATACTGGCAGAAAGGATCACCATGAGATCAGCTGGTGTCCCTACCAGTCAGAAGACTCTCACCACATCCTCCTGCCAGTCCTCATCCCCCTGTGGGTCAGTCTATCCCCTGATCCTGGGTGTCCTATGGAGATAGAACATATGCAATTCACTCAATAGGATTGCACCCTATGCTACTGGGGCTGGTGGCATCGGTGACCCAACAGGTAATGGTACTGCTGGTGCCTCTACTGGAAGAGGGCCCTACACCAAGGCCTCGTCGCTCGATGGGTTATTAGTGTGTACTATATCCGAAAGCCTAGAAGGCTGTCTAAGTGGAGGTATCTTGAGATGAAACTGGTGCACCATGGTCATTAAGTTATACCTAGTGAGATGAATCAACGAGATAACAAAGAAAACTCCTAAAAACTCACATGCAATAAGTGGTTTCATGTACTGAGTCGGAAATCAGTAGTTAGGGTTCTGGTGTATGGATACGTCGGCCATCGCACTGACACTGGATTCCCTAAACTGATAACAAAACTCACTAAACGTAACACTATTGATGTTAAAAGATCAAAGTCTTCTGTTATATGGTAGAAATGACTCCTCTGATACCAATTTATCAAGACCCATCCCCCGGGGCCCGTTAAACCAAGCACACAGTAAGATACAAACTCAAGTAAAATTAATAGTAAATAGAGTGAGTACAGTATGTAAAAGGGTCCAGAATACATGCCCAACTAGAAATTAAAAGAATATAAAAGTACAAGTAAACCGGAATAGCTCTTGCAAACACCCACCAAGGATCCTACTTGAAGGTTATGTACAGCTCCCGATTGGTCGTCTATGCTGTGCGCCACATCTACGGTCCACCTCCGAGCTACCTCCAGTCCTAGTACTCTCGTCTTTATTCAGAAATGTCTATCATCTGCACCAAACATAATGAAGTGCAAGAATATACATTACATGGGTGAGTATAACGATAATCATCTGGAACCCCGAGACCCTCAAGTTCTAACAAAATCTACAAAGGATATACCACAAATCATGAAATCAACAGACAACCCTACTTAGGTATATGACGATATGTATACCAATGTTATGAAGTATACCCATCTCCATCATGAGGAAACATAGAGTCCAACTCAAAATCCATAAGCTCAAATGTTCCCCAAAGGAAGGAGTACCACGATAGTAAATACCACTCATGTACGCTACACAGAAGAACACCACCAATGTATTACCACAAAGGAATGTACCACTCAGGTACGAACTCAGTTCACACCAGGTTTTTCTTAGGTACAATAGATGATATGATTATATGTAACTACTAAACCATCTTACTCTTTTAATAGGATCTGCTTCTGACCCATGCATGATCACTTGGTGCTGACCCACATAGGATCTCTATATGCTGACCCACACATGATAACTCGGTGCTGACCCACATAGGATCGCTCGGTGTAGACACACACAGGGTCAGTCGGTGTTGACCCACACATGATTTCTAGGTGCTGGCCCACACATGATCGCTTGGTGTTGACCAAAATAGGATCTCTAAGTGATGACCCACACATGATCACTACTCATTCTTCACGTCACAGCCAGCTACTAGGTTCCCGTACTAGGCTTTCTCGCCTCTGGGAGGGTACACTACTCAATCCACTAGTCTATACTCTAACTACCACAAAGTCCCACAAAGAAAAAGTATTCCAAAATACTGCCATGTTATAGGGTCTCAATGCAACAGATGATGCGTCTATCGGACCCATGGTCTGTGAGTTATTAGGCTTTTAGTCCCAAGGGCCGGGTTGGATTCTTGCTCCATGCAACTCGCCTGTACTCCAAAATTATCCAAATCTCTAGTGGGGTATAACCAAAGGGATCATCTTGCTCCAAGGTTTCCCGCTCCACTGACGGTTCATCAAACGGACACCCGGTGCCAATGTTATGGCCGATAGAGAGAAATGTTTGATGATGGCCCGGGTCTGGTTTAACCCAGCCGGACTCGGCCTGGGCTGACCCGACCCGGTTCTGGACAACCTGGCCAGCTTGATCTGTCCCAGTCTACGCTTGGCGATCGGGCCTGGGTAGCATGGAGGCCGCGGGGGTCGCGAAGGCTGTGGAGACCATGAGGGCGACGTGACGCCGCGAGGCCCGAGGGGCGGCGTGGTGGTCTGTGGGGGGGGGGGGCAAGGCCACGGGGGCCATGATGGAAGCGAGGTAGCGAGGCCGTGGGGTGGCACAGAGGGTCGTGAGTTGGTGAGGCCACAGGGCGACAGAGGCCACCGGCGGTGCAGTTGCTGCGGGGTGGTGCGGTTGCCCCATCGCCTTCGTCGCGACCAACAGTGGTGGTGGTCGCCGTTCTCTTACCCCACCAAGGTTGGTTGCCGTCATCCTCTATCGCGAAGAACACAACCAAAAATTAAGAACGACGGAGGGGTTGGGAGATGTTTCTTTGTCACACACCCTCTGTGTTAGAGCGGTAGCAAAAAACTCAACAAAAATCTTGAATGAAGAATGTCAAACCCTGCAACCTCACAAAATGATTATTCCCAAACCCGTAAAAGAAATCATCCGCGGATCACCTAGTTAGAGAGTTGATATGTGTTCTTTGTTTTATAAGGGAATAACATGGGAAAATAATTATACACAAATAAACCCCTACCTTGGAGATTTGTCGATGGAGGTCACGTGGAAAGAGACGAAGTCATTGGGGATAGACGGACGTCGGTGAAATCGCCGTTTCCTCGATCGTCGGTTCATTATTATTGAAGACTCCCCTCATCGGCCTGAGTGTTCTTCATTGGGGAGAGCATTCTTCGTTGGGGAATGCATTCTTCGTTGGATAGAATAATACTCCAAAAGGTTATCCTCTCCCAATTCCACCAAAATGTGGAAATATCCCCCTTGTTAATTTATGTTTATTAAATTAAAAGTTTGGCATAGTTAATTATTGTCACAATTAATTGTACCTTTTTGGCATAATTAATTGGATCCAATTAATTGGAGGATAGGATTAATAGGGAGTTGAGATGTTTCTCCCCCATTAATAGGGGTCGGGTGGTCCCTGCCCCTAAATTCATAATGGGGGTTAGTTTAGGTGGTCCCCACCTCTTAACACCGACATGGGATGTTTTGGCTCGGGTGGTCCCCACAAACATAAGCCATGTTGAGGGGTTTCAGAAATAAAAATGGTAGAGATTTTTATTATATTATATTATTTCACGAAACGCACAAAAATTATTTTTCACTCTCGACCCACAACGGTCGAGGTGAAGGTCTCTTTAAACGAATATCAGTGATGTGAGTTTAACAATGTCTCCAGATTTCAATTCCATGCACCAGTTCAAAAGTTACAAAAACTCACTCGCATGTTTACTAAATGTACCTGAAAAAATGTTTAGAAATTCATTCCAGGCAAACCGGGCCTCAGAATCATGCGCCGTTAATTTTCGCGGAATCGAAAAATTTCCATATATTTTAAAAAAAATTACATGGAAATTACAGGACTTTACACAATATGATACAAGGAAAGAGTTATTTATGGATTAAGTTTTATTACTCATAACATTTTTCCAAAACTAACTTTTCCATTTATAATTAATTTTTATACTTAGAATTAACATTAATAACAAAAACGATTAGGGGATAAATTTATATAATATTTGAACTAGAATTTATGCTGAGAAAGTATTTTTGACATAGAAAGTATCAAAATGTGTGAAAATGTAATATCAAAATAAACACAAATAATCTCATAAAAATAATTTTATAAAAATAAAATTTTCTCATAAAAAAATATTATATAGATTAATCATGGATTATAATTTTAATGACATAAATTAATTTATTATCAAAAATTATATGTTGGATTCTTTAAATCAAACAATAAATTGAATTTTATTATCTAAAAAGATAATATTAGGGAATACTAAATAATTATTTTATATTAACATATGGATTTTGTTTAAAAAATATTATAAAAAGGATTATATGTTCAAAATGAATTCAAAAAGAGAATAATAATATTCCATAAATATATATTTATATTCCAAAATTGTTTTTAACAATTAAGTATATTATTAAATTCTAATAAAACCATAAATATTATATATTTTTTTGCAAAAAAAAATTTCATTAGAAATTCATCTTTTCCGGAAAAAATATAAATTTCTTAGTAAGAAGTTTTCTTATGTGAGGAATTCAAAATTTTATTTTTTTTAAAAAATAAACTGTTAAATTTTATATTTTGAATAAAATACATAATAAAAAAATATTCATTTTACAAAAAAAAAATTGTTTTCGATATTGACTCACATTAATTATTAACATTGAAAATAAATAATGGTTTAAAATAATATTCATTTATTATAATATTATTAATCATTTATTTTTACTATTATGTTTTTTTTGATTAAGTGTTGTGTGTAATTAATTCCACCAGACACAATTCCATATTTTCATTGAATAGATTGTCGAGACTTTATATTTTAACACCCTTAACATAAATATTCCCTAAAAATTGTAATATATATTGATTAAAAAAATATAGGGTACTTCTCACTCATCAATTCCAAATATTCCTATAAATATTTCGTTAACTTATGATTCCCCCAAAAAATATTTACCAGATGGGTGGTCTTGTTCGAACACATCTTATCTTCTTTATCATTAATATTCAATAGTAGTTCCTCATTTTAGGGATCATGTTCTAGTATCATTGTTTCTAAATTTAGAACATGTAATGGTTATGTTACATACATCCTTAACACAGGTTCCTAGAATAAATTATGTACTTGGGAGGGGTTTGTTTTTTTGGTTCATAGATATAATACTACCTCGGAACAATTATTGTTCTTTAATGGAATCATCTACATAGGTATCATCATACCTATCATAAAATATTAGAAAATAATCATCTATGGAGATATCCTTATAATTGACTTATCTCCAACATCAACCTATAGACTTCATAAATGATTATCTGAATAGAAATTCTGTCAGATATTTTCATCTTTCATAAGCCTCTTAATGGTTTTTACCTATCTATTATATCATACCGAAGGTCACGAAAAATCATTATCCTCTTTAGAAATTGATCAAAGTATGTTGGAGTGTATTATCTCCTTCTCTATAGAGCTACGTATTGGTCCAGATAATGATATAATGATTTTTGTGTCTTATATGAAAACTATACTAAGGGATAATGTTTATTATTACATTTTGGTAATACCATAAAACATGTTGGGATCATATCATCTATCCATTGTATTATTCTCTTAGATAGAACATCTATCTAAGGGTGACATTTAGTTCTGAAACTCCATAATTTCTTTAATACTTCATTAATATTTCTCCAAAATCATGAGATAAACATATAATCATAATCAGGTTAAATGTAATGGGTCAACCTATATAGACTTACCACATCGCTTATGTGTATCTAGAAATTTTTGTGAAGATTGAATACTTTTTTTATTGGAGATACAATATGTTGATGTGATAAGGTGGTTTATTTTGACCGAAATTTTATTATGGAACATTGATGTATGGGGGAGTCGAACTAAAAATTCATGGAAAATTTTCCAATATCCTCAATGGTACTGTTAATGGTTTAGACATACCCATATAATATTTATCATTCATCTTTAGTTTTCTGCATTAGAAGAATATATATTTATATTCCAATCTTTCCTTCTTTGTGGTATCTCATATGATTTTTTGTTATAGATGTCTATACATATTTATGATGGCACAAAAAATATAAAATGATGATCCATGTGTATCGCCCAAAAGTAACTTCTTCAGCTCTAGATTTTATGGGACACATATCTATGTTCAATAACATATAATATCAACATTATCATGGTTTAAATCCAAAATATACAATATAATTTTTTATAGCTCTCCATCACCTTTCTTGGATTATATGACTTACTCATGAATGTAGGGATGAGAAATCCATTTAAATTAATGGAAATTTAATCATTACCATATTATTTTAGGATCTGACAATCATAAAATAATTATTATGGAATCCATTTCATTCCTAATCATGGATGATAGAGAATGATCATTCCTACATAGACATCATCCACCTTGTTTTACTTCATATGGTTGAAATGTATTGAAAATCCATAGTCATTGAATAGTTTTAACCATCTACATTGATCCATTTTTATCAATAATTTGGTGAATATATAAATTATAATCTTATAGTATGTATAAATCACACTATTATTATGATAGAGATTAAGCCACCAAATTTTCAGTGCAATAGTAATTGCAGCTAGCTCTAGATCTTTAGTATGATAGTTCTTCAGACGATTCATTAATTTTCAAGAGGCACAAGATATTTACAATTTGTTTTATATAATACGACACCTCGTGTCCTTGAATAAAGCATCAATATAAATCACAAGCCTTTCCCAATTGTAGGGTAGTGTGAGGATAGTTGAAATGAAAAATATATTCTTAATCTCCTTAATTAATTCCTCACATTCAATTATCTTTAGGAACTTCCCTACCATCAAGTTAAACATGGTTATTAGATATTATAATAATTATATGATTCTCAAGAATCACATATTGAATCTAGATAATTTAAGAAAACGTGATATCTCAATCAAAAAGGTTAGTATTATCTATTTTCAATCATGGATTTATTTGATGTGTCTATAGAGATATCATCACTATTTATTACCTGAAAAAAAAGATATTATTTTCATCAACAATTCACACTTTTTGAACATTGCACATAATTTTGAAGAATTATTGGTTCCTTAGAAAAATATCTAGAATCTATTTGTTATATTCCTTTATCATGGACTATATAAAAAATGTAATAATTAATGTATACCAGAATTTTCCCAATGGTAATCAATTATTACTCTATTCATTAGATATATAAAAATAAAATGACAATTCGTAACCCTAAATTGAATGACAATAAATTCACAATGTTCATAGAATGTGATGAAAGATATTATTATTATATATTATCTCCCAACCATAAACTAATTATATTCATATCGAATGTGAATATTTGGTAAATATTTATCTCCTAATATTTGATTGAATAGAACATATATAATTAGAGGAGGATATTTATTATTTATTATGATATTTATATATTCAAAATAGTTAATACAACAAAACATTGATCCATTATTCACATTAAAAAACACATTGGTGCTCCCCAAGGAATATCACTCAGTATTTCAATTCCCTTATATAAAGTATCTTATAGTTATTTCATAAATTATTCAAACTCAATGGGGTATATTCTATATGAAAACTCTATTGTATGCATAGATAAGGTTATGATCCTGATTAAAAACCAACCACATGTACTTGGGGAAGGCCAATTTTTTTAAAAATACATTTTTATACTCTGATAAAATAGACGTGACATTAATTTTGACTACATTAATGATCAGTTGAGCCATGGATCCATCATTACTAGGTATCATAGGCCATATTATAATTTTTTTTATAAATAGATCTAATAATTATCCTTGAATATATATTTGATCACTATATGGATGAGGATATGAATTGATATATCCTTATCTCGATAATTAAAATATGATTTGTGTGGGGATAACCACTCCATACTCAAAATAACATTAGATTATGGAAGACGAACTAAATAAAAAATTTATAGGATCCCATGAACATTTATCATAAAAGAGTTATATATACTAGGTGATACCATCGTACCACCCGAGGTTTTGAAAATTAATTCATTATCAATGGAAAATTCCTTTATAGGTTATATAAGAATATTTTATTTAGATGCATAATAAAAATTAATAATGAGAATCTAAATTAACAAATTTATATAAGCTAGTATTATCCAAATAGTTATATCATATTTGGCATGCACATCATGTATTATAGATACGATCAATTCAATGAACAACCACCCATTTTTAGGGTGATTACCCAAAGGTGCATGGGAGCCCTAGAAAAATATACTTTCATGTGTCCATAAGAGGATACATTGAATGAAAAAAATAATTATATATACAGTACCAAAACATAATGATATTTACCCACACATTGACCTTTTTGTATGTTTCTCACTAATGTTTTCTAAACTAATCCCCAAATAACTAATAATTCCATCTAATACTAAATAAGTATCCACAAGATAATCTGACATGAATTATATGTTAGTTTAAATATTTTTCTAATACATTCAACTAATATTCCCACAAAACACAGACCAAATGATTTTGTTTTTTCGAAACTATATATATATAAATCATATTTTTCAACACATATGAATATTTTTCCATAACTGTTCCCCTTAAATCATCTTCTAGAAATACCATATGAAGAATAATCTTCATAACCTATGTAAAAAAATATAATAATGGGTGACCATGAATCTTGAGTAGGGGAAATATTTCAACTAATCATAATTGTTAAATATTTAATAGGAGGGAAAACATGAGTAAGGGATTCATTTCATATAAAAATATCATGAGATCCAATGGGTAAAATGTAAATTGATTTTCCATCAAGAATCAAGAAGTAGGAACATAATAAAAATAAAGGTCATCAATTCATGTCATATAAACATATAAAAAATATGAAATCAATACATAATAATTAATAATTTAAATAGAACATAAAATATCATAAACATTTGGAATATTTCAAAAATAAGTAACATTTTATAGAATTAATGGTACATAAATTAGCATCTCAAATCATTATAAACATTTTCATGTAGGTCAACCGCATAATTTTTTTAAAAAAATAGAATTATCTCCAACCTTTTATTTTGTGAAAAAATCCAAATATATTTTCATATCATTATATCATGTTATATTAAACCATATGAAATGAAATAAAGGGAGTTATAGGACCCATAAAATCATATATATATATATATATATATATATGAGTGACACTTAAAATAAAATCATTCATCTTAATATAAATAACCAAGGGGAAGTAAAATATGCTTTATATCATATCTATATCATATCACATAACGAAAATAATATGATCATTTGATACAAAAAATATGAACACAAAAAAATTGAATATGTCAGATGTTTTATAAACCATTACATAATTAGATGAAAATCCTATAAAAATTAATATAAATTTTAAAATTTATTTTTCTTAATAAATATTCGTAATGTTACTATAAAATTAAGCGATTTCTATGTCACATTCTTTAAAACCATTTTTTTTAAAATGAATAGAAATCATCTTAAAAAGTTTATTTTAAAAAAAGTTTCATAACAAGACACTTGAAAATAATTAAATCATAGGTCATAACGAGATTATAAGGGTGGAATATAATATCTTTAAAAGGAAAAGACGTTGAAATATTTTAAACTTTATTTAATTAAAACTGACATTGTTAAAAAGAAATCAAAACCGTGGTTTTAAAATAAATTTGACTATAAGTAATATTATAAATGATAAGAGTTTGAGTTTCCAATAGGGGAAGGAGAAAATTTTGTTGGTATTAAAAATTTGAAAATAGAGTAAAATTTCATTAAAAGATGTGAGAACTATTTTAAAAAAAATGTTCTTTTCTATATAAGAATAGATTTATCAGGGAAGAATGATTTGTTTTGAAATTTGACTTCCCTAGAATTAAATGTTGAAATTCCACAAAACATTATTATAGTTAAGGTATTATCATACAAGAAAATTTTGAAGAAAAAACAATTGATTTTGATCGAAAGGGAGTTTTTTAATCATGAAAATATATTACATTTAGTCCCACTTATGTCGAATACAAATAAACCCCAAGTATAAAAAAAAATATTGATCACATATTTTAGAAATGTATTAATTTAAAACATATTTTATAAACATATTTTATATTATTTAAATATATAAACTAACGTTATTTATAATTTATTTTGGAAATCATTTGAGACAAATATATAACATTTTGAACTAGTTTTTTGATGTCAGTAATTTCATTCATTATTCTTTAAAAGTTAGTCATTATTATGTATTAATTGGTACTTTATTAAATATTTTAGAATAAATTATGAATTTATAATTTAAATTTATATTTATTTGAATAACATTTTTTGATAATGAAGTTTTATATCAGCTTATTTTGTTGAGGTTAATGAATATAGTTTGAATTTTAACTACATCACTAGAAAATTATATTATGGATCCATAATAATTTTTAAATATTGATAAAATTTTTATTAATGTTTTTACTATAATATAAAATTACTTAATGAAGACCAATATAAATATTACAACAACACTCATGTACATGGTAAAAATGTCCCAAACACCATGTTGTAACAATAATTAAATAAGCAAGAGAATTATATTATAATATATAAAAATATATTTTACATAATTTTCAAAATGAAATAATAATAATTAATAATAATTAATATAATTGTGAGAACCTTCCAAATTTTTTGGTTATGAAAAATTTAATACATTGGTTTTTGATGGAATTACTACATATATATGCATGATTACTGATAAAAAATTTTAATGAATGGAAAAAAGATAATATATGATAACTCATAACATAAGAAATATAATTTTCACCTAGAAAAAGTATTAATTAATTAAATCCAATGTTAATACCATCACTGAGATGTAGTGAGGGAATAACTTCATTTTTTCACAGAGATATTAGTCTGCATGTACGCATGATCGATGTCACTTTGGTTTATTAATGGATCAAAATGATATAATATTGTTAAAGTAATTAATATAATGAGTTTTTAGAATCATAATACTATTTATTTCATTATATGGATAATATTTGAAATTACATTAGGATAGAATAAACTATAATAAATAGATAAGATAAGGTAATACTCACTTTGGATGAATGCGGTTTTTATTGGGAAACTCTGTGTATGTTAATACATTAAGAAAAAGTTTTGTCAAAATAAGATTATATAATATGGAGAAGGGTCTAAGATAAAAAAACTATTTCAAGGATTAATCTAAGTCATATATGTATATTTGGAAGGTTCTAAGTTTTATAATTTTATAAATTAAAAATTGAAAATTTTGAAATTGAATGTTTTTTAAATAATTCCATGACACTTTCCTGGGTTAGTGGCTCAAATGTGAAAAAATGGGGTTTGGAAATTATATATTGGAATATTGTGTCATCAATTCATTTTGAGATTCGTTAATAGTTGTTTAGGAGTTTTCATTAATTTAATCTTTTTACCCAAATTAAATTTTTTGGTAACTAATTTTTAACATTTTCAGCTATCATTTAACAAAATTATGATTTTATCCTTTCATATAATTTTATTCTTGTGATTTAAAATATTAAAACATATACATTATAAAGGATTGAATTGGTAATTTTAAATTAAACATATGTAATCATATAAAAGAAGTTTTTTAAAAAAATTAACATTTTTATTATACAAATATATATATAAGATAAATAATTTCTAAATAAAGCTTTTAATAAGTTAAAATGAATTATTATTAAAAAATTCTTGGTGTATTTCAAGGCAATAGAAAAATTAATTTTTTCATCTAAACACTTAATTAGAGGAAAAGACTCATTTTTTATTAAAGTAATATTTTAATTGAATTTTGAAAATATAGAACATAATATTATAAGATAAATTAAAATTTTGAAAAGTTTAATATTTTTCATTAAATATATATTTTCTTAATGAAATGTTTTTTACTATTTTTGGATAATATTACATAATTTTAAAATAAAAAAATTTATAATTTTCTAAACATCTATATTCATCAACAAAATGTCATATTTTTCAAAAAACAACTACAAAATTCATACTAATTGAATATTTATTCAAGAAATAATTTTATTTTATAAATATTAAATTTCTCAATTTTCATATTTAAATTAACAATGTAATTAATAAAAAAAATTAGGATTTATTAACATAAAATTAATTATCAACTCATATTAATTAATTTCATCCAAAAAATGAAATGGTTTACCACATTATTCTTTATTGTAGCTTTATTAATAATTTTCTACTAATATGTTTTTGTTTTATCTCATCATGTTTTATGTGTAATGCATGTTATTAAACATAAAATATGTAATAAATAGTCTACAAATTTTATATTGTTACATTATCTATTGGGACGATATAGAAATAGGACATATATGAATTCATATATCATCCATGAAATATAGAATTTTCTATTAATAAATCTTTATAGCATTGAACGATTGGTTTATATGATTATATATATATATATATATATATATTTATATCTACCAATAAAAAAAGATGCAGCCTTTTAAAGTGTAAGTTGTGTATAATATTATATTCTAACATATAAATATATGGTTGAATCCTAAATGTCCATCGAAATAATGGTTATCTTCATATAAGTCATATAAAAAATAACAATTTAAAAAATTGGTCATATAAAGTGTTTTTAAGAGACCAATATGGTGTATTACCTAAAATATTATGAATGACACCATATCTAACCAAACCATATCAATATAAATAAATGGAAAATATTAAAATGTTGAAGTGAATACTAACATGGATGACTAACAAGTGGAACCCTATAGAAGGTATTGATTTATGGTCTTGATAGTGACTAGTTTTTTGAGACCATATAGGTTGGTTGTGTATAGTACTACGATATTGTACTTTTATTGTTTTATTTGATCTTTAACAGTCTCCTAGTTAAATTTTTAAAGATGTTGATGATAACATTGTGAATATACGAAACTCCAAAGTGGAAAGGTACCGTTATAACAGGGTAATGGTTGGTATGCTCCATTATAAAGTGGGATTTCCCTCCTATAATTAAAGGTATATATATATAGATGAGTAGAATCATGAGATTCTTATGTGTGTATTACATTTGATGGATATCAGATCTCCTTAGATAGAAATACTGATGTCATGCCTTAACCATGAATTATAGAAACAACACCCTTTTTATTTTCTAGATAAGGTGGTCTGTAATCCATTTTGCTACATATTAATTTTTTTCGAAATATTATTGACCACATAAAGATTCCCCAGGTAATATCAAATAATATTATAGAGTATACATTTTTAAAATAATATTGTTGAGGTTGGGATGTTATTTTTAGGCATAAAATAACATTTGACAAAACTAAATTATCTATAATTACCATTTCATTTGTTTATTAATTCATAAAAACTATAAGTAAGAGAGTGCCATATAGTTTATTAATTTTTGGTTGTGATATTAGAATGAAATTTATTAGACCTCATGATTCATAGAGCAATATCTTTATTCTCTAGTTATGGAAGTACATGATATCTCTAAATCCAACCACATGAAAAGGGGTTTGTTATATGAGATTAGGGTGTGGGTAACTATATTCTAGATGAACTCCTCTGCAGAAATTGTGGATCAATCCACAGTCACCAAGAGGAATGTTAGTGAGGGACAAGGTGTTTGGACGTTCTCCTCTATTTGTGGAAGTGGTAGTGTTATATATTAAAGATGTAAATCCCAATCATATTAATCATTATAGGATGTTGGTAGTATGACTCAACCATTCCGTTAAACTTCACTTCATTTAAGAATGAGTAGAGGGTCCAATCCTATATGTTCCTGTGCTGGGGCTTACAAACCCACATTGTACTCATACTCTATGGGAGTGTTAT
The DNA here is from genome assembly GCA_963277665.1 of Viscum album. Lineage (NCBI taxonomy): Eukaryota > Viridiplantae > Streptophyta > Magnoliopsida > Santalales > Viscaceae > Viscum > Viscum album. The sequence goes on along the minus strand of OY728153.1, from coordinate 873,357,444 downwards.
CAGCGTGTAATAATGGGTCACCTATGTTGATTTCATTCTTAGTTTGGTATCAAAAGATTAATATAAAAGGAATAATATCTACTCAAGGCTCGATGGATGAGAATAAAATACCTCTCCCGGGTAGTAATAGGGGAATCCACTAGTAGTTTGGGCCATGGTTGTAGAAATGAAGCTCAAGGTCAAGGCCAATACTGAAATATAACAAATGGTATCCACATTGGAGTAGATGGATATGGTACTATCAAAACATATAGTGTTAATCACGATCTTACAAGCCATGATGCATGACTATTTATTATATGAGGTGTGGTATTAATTTATTTGACCCATCCTTATTCTCATTTTTAAATAAGAACCTCTCATTCCTATCATTATTATTATTTTTTGGGAGATTTCAGTTTATTTATGAAGTACCTTTTTGTAGTGTAATCGGTTTTCGCACACTTTTGCTTGATGTTAATCATGATACACTTTTCTGTAGATTTTCCACAGTTATTTGAGTTTTTAAAATAAAATAGGACTTTACTGTGTTGGATATGGGTAGTTATAACATCACTCTTAAAATGTAATGACTTTTTTCTTTATGAAAGAATATTTATTTCTATCACCATTGAGTTTCATTCTCTTATCCAAATGGTGATACCCAAAAATATTATTGTGAGTTGGACATGTGAGTGGGTCATTTAGGAAAAAATAATTACTGAAAATGTGGGATTATAGGACACGTTTCTTGCCTCATTATGGATTAAGAAGATATATTCCATCCAAATTTACCTCCCATAGATGGTCAATACCAAGATGGGTTCCCTATCAAATTTTCAAGATTAACATTCGAGTGTGGATTCAAGGTTATAAACGATATCATATTATATACATAAACTTTCTATATCCCATCTTATATGATGGTTCATACAACACTCAATGAACTATAAAATATACTACATGATTTTAAAACAAAAGTGATTATCCATCAGACCACGTTCCATTAGGGTGCTCTTATTTGTTTCACTAAGATGGATGGTGGATCCATAGGACTATGTATAAACTATTAGAGTATTAAAAATGTATATATAAATAACTAATAACCACTTAATCATATTAATTAATTATTAAAACAGTGGATGGATTATAGATTTTTCTCCATCCTTGACATACAAATGGGTTACCCCCATCTTAGGGAAAAACATTCTGATGTTCCTCGCAAATCCTTTCATAGCAGGTGAGGTCACTATGACTAAATTGTTATGTTTTTTTGGGTAGTAAATAAATCCAAATTTTTTTATGTAAATAATTTCTATGGTGATCAATATTTAAAAGGATTCCCCTAACTTCATGATTGTTTATGATATTTTGTTGTACTCATGGAAGAGGTATTTAATCCTATAATTGTTCGAGAAACATCGGAGTAAACATAAGAAAAATAACTATATAAAAAACCATTAAAGTCATATTTTTTTAGTGTTGAGTTGAATTAATTGTAAATGCAAAATGAGTGGATAGGGTTTCCATTCCTATAGAGGTTTGATTTAATGATTTCATAGGAGATACCCAAGATCATCATTATAATTCCAAGTTTCCCCATGTTTTATAGATAATATAAAAAGTTTATATAGCGTTTCTTTATATTGGATGTGTCATTCATGGGATGAACCCTTGAATCAAGTGATGATTTATTGTTCTAATGCATGATGGGTATCCTTTAGTGTTATGAATATTCATATTACATCCATTATAATCCTTACCTTAACTAATTTTGGTAAGTAATATACATTATATTGTGAAGTGTCATGCTACAGTTTGAGGGAAGTCCTCATATAGGATGGGTGGGTGGTCGATTATATGTCTATGAAGCTATGAACCAACATGAATAACTACCTAACCCATTATATTATTCTTGAATATGTGTTGGATACTCTAAGATGTTTCCACATTTTCTCATGGGCTAGCGGTTTTTGGTTTATATAGTTCATAAAAAAATAGAAATACATATTCTTTAAGAGTGACATGAATCTCATTAAATGTGTTTGTGTCAGTAAAATATTCCATTAAAATTAGTTTAGATTATAATCCTGGGAATCATAACAACACATTAAATTCCTTGAGTCAGAAGAAAAATACCTAGGTATTCATGTAGTTTTTTTACGAGAGGCAGGCAATGGATTTGTTTTTTGAGTTGTGTTCAGAAGTCTAGGGATACAAGTGGTGAAAAAATTTGGTTTTAATTTCAATTAACTCAATAATTATTAATATTATATTATAAATAAATCTCTTAAATTCTGATTTCATTATGATTGGAGACAATGTATATAGTTGAGAGTTTTATATATATTGGTTCTTGGATTCTAAAAATGTTCTTTTTGTTAGTCGGTTTTCAATATTATAGAATTAAATTAATGATGAAATAATGATATAAAAACATTTTATATAGTAGTATATTAACCTAGGTATAACCAAGAATTATCGAGTTGTGTGTCGAAAGTAATAATGTCCTGGATTAAAGAAGCACCTAACATCGTTCATTATATGGTGCTCCACCTAACATCAGGTGAACTCCAATGGCATGAACCTACACTTCCAAATTCAACAAATAAAGGATGTGAATATTTTTAATAAATCATAACTAAAAATATAAAATATATTATTCATTAAATGAACATTTTTAGTTCAGGTTTTGGATGATTATGAAAATCCATACATATTTTCATTGATGTACAGAAATCGTAAAACAAGTACTTGGATTCTCTCGAAGAATAATTGTAATTTCCATTAATATTATATAAAATATTGTGAATGAAATATTTTAATGAATGGTATATGAATTAAATTCCACATTAAATTGTCTTAAAACATTTGAAAAAAGGATGGGGTTTTCCATTTAATATAAAATTATAATATGTTGTAAAGATAGAAAATTCAAAACATTGAAATAATGAGTAATTTTGAAAATGATAAATTGATTTCAAAATATAGATTCTTGTAAAAACATATTTAATTTATTAAAAAAACAAGAAACGTTTCTCTTGAAACAATATAATAACTCATATATAATTACCAAATTGACATTAGATAATAACCTAAAGTCACTATTTACTCCCGATAAAGCATAACATAGTAGACATAGCCCCATGATGGATTATATTTACTCCTTGATACCATATTTTTCATATAATATGACCACATCAACATTACATGACATATCATGATATAAAAACATTATAAAATGAATTGGAGCACTATCTCAGAACACCAATCAATTAATCTATAACATGATCACCAAATTCTATCTAGGTGCACCCATCACATAGTTGGACAATGTCCCAATGACATTAGGTTTACTCAACATCCACTACCATCATTCATACATTATCCAAGTTCAATTTAATTGAATTAAAAACATTGTTAATTTTATTATACATAATAAAAATCACGAATATTCTTTCAAAACATGGGCATCGGTATCTTTTTTCCCTCTAAATTGACTTTTTTATTTTCTAACACATTAAAGGGGAAAGTGATAACTATTACAGTTCAACAGATCAAACAAAAAAAGAGACTACTGACTTGTTAAACACTATATTGAGCCGATTGTAATCAAATTACATACATAGTTTCCAAGGAAAAGAATTTACCAAGATTCCTGGATCATCTTTATGGAGTGCTTCATAACAAGTTTCCAGGTACTCCTTGGCATGCATGTACTCTTTGTTGATAATTTACCCATGTTGAATCCTCTATCCATTATACGGTCTTGCGGGTTAATCCACACCCCTTTCTCATTGGAACATTCCACCCAGAGAAATCTAATCATCATTTGATCAATGTCTTCCCTTGTCGCCTTAATCACCTGGATGTCCTCCTTCATTTCCTCACCTAAGTGCATGAGTAGATCCATCATTTTATCTGAATTAATATCTTCCATGAATTTCCAAATTACAATAGGCCCTTCCCCAAGCTGCTGACGATCATCCACCATTTCCGATATCACCTCTTCAGATTGAATTTTCAATTTTTCCTATTGATGAACTGCCCTTGTACCAGCCATATATTTTTCAAACACTTGGTCATTGGCCTGTGATCCACCTTCTTGATTACCATCCCCATGATCATCATATCCTTTCATATTGCTCATGGAATTGTTACCATCATTTAAAGTACCAATCAAGGGGAGTTTACCTAGAATTACAGAACATGTAACATGAGGACTAGTTAATTTAGAGTAGTCCTTCCTCCATCACGTCCTTCAATTATGCTTAATAAATCCTTATGAATCAATAATTGTATTCTTTCCCTTACTTGATGAGGATTTAAATTATTCCTCTTCCAATCCCACTTCTATAGGCTCAATAGGTGAGTCTAAGACATGATCTGCCTCCTTTTGGGTATCCACCCATACCAGAGAGGGGTTCTCTCCATGTGTATCCTTAATATCAGTTCCTTCTCCAAGGATGTGACAGTCATCTTATCCCAAATCGTCAAACTTGTTCTGAGAATTTTTTAGCAGGCCTCCATCTATTTCCTTCTCTGCATAAGAAGGTTGTGTCTATATTTCCTACGATTCCTTTTATGGTCCCCTTATTTGGATAAAGCCACGACCCATGTATTGAAATAACAAAGAGGGGAATTCACTAGTGGCTGGATACACACTCGCAACATCACTCACCATGACACCACTTGATATATTTGAATCCAGTTGTCTTGCCATATTAGCATTCATGTGTGGCTCCCTATCTTTAAGACTTGCTTCCTTATCCTACACCAATCCTTTATTCATACCGACCCGACGCTTCCAACTACAAACATTTCCTCAGAAGGGAATCCAACACCGAAATCAGATTCATTATTCTAAAAATCCCATAAATAGTATGGTCACGCTGAGATACCTTAGCTGGATTTTGAGGAGCCTCCACACCTAGAGAGAGATGTTTCCCGACAGCCTCCAACACCTCTGGTACAACCACACACATCTCTTCATGCTCATCCTAGCCTGCCACTACTATCATTTCTGGCATCAATGATTAACTTTCTTCTCGTTTGACATAATAAATTTTAGTCGCTTCAGTAGCCAGATGTCCCATCTATAAGGCCTTTCACACTACAACAAAATCAATATCCTAAAGATCCTAAGGGGGATCTCTCCGAGGAAAAATAGAAGGGCTTCTATGACATCTGCTAATATTGCGACCCATGCAATTACAACCTTCACAGAAATGAACCCATGAATCGTAGCATACCTTCTAGTGTCAGGGTAGATCTCCTTCAACCTCAATCTTAATGAACTCTATTGGTCTATTCGAGACATCAACATCAAGAAAAATTCTAGGAGAAATCAAATGGAAAATCGAGTGGTTATGGGCATCTGAAAAAAGGTATCAACTAATCATATTACCAATAAAACAAAGAATACATGGATTCTGGAATGGTAATGGGAGACCGGGGAGAGAAATCTAGATCACAATAACTGGAGAGTAGCATAATAGGGTAAATTCGAAGGACCACCAAAGAGTTAGAAGAAAAAACCATCCTTGACTCACAGAGCATTATCCCAAGCATAACTCAGATCCTCCTCATTCAAAAAACGAATCATAACATTCCTTTTTTCCATAAGGCCAACAACCATCTGATCCTGAAAATTCCATGAAGAGACAAAAAACATCTCGAAGGCATCAACAGAGGGCTACTTCTTCCCAAAACGAGAAAGCATCGTAAGGTCCAGTAGTGCTAAGGATTCCTGGAACTCCAGACGAGTAATCAAAATAGAAAGATCTCCATTCACACAGGACTGAACATTAGGGATCACTTCAATAGTGGGAATGTAAGGAAGGGAATACAGATCTGTAGTAGGGAAAAAACAATGGTCACGAGAGGGAAACAGAAGTGAAGAAGGAGCTTATTCCTCTCTTCCTAGATGAGGGTGCCCGAGGATGGAAGACGGGGCCACAACCAAGACCTACACCAAGAGAGGCAGGATAAGTGGAGCGGAATGACCCATAATAGTATAAGATCTTATTTATTTCATAAAAAGGTATTACTTGAATATAAATATATATTTCGTGATAAAAGTAGTTTTGAATGAGATGATATATGTTTATATATATATATATGTATAAATATTTTGAAATAAAAAGATGCATATATGTATACATATATTTACATATATATTGATATTAAAATAAAAACATGATTAAATATTAACAAACAAATATATAGATATCAAAAATAATTTTTTTTCATAAAATGACTTGTATATATATATATATATTGGAGATATAGTGGCTATAGATAAATTGTTAGAGATATACATACATTTATATTTTTGTATTTATTATATACATATAGTTATTTGAAAATCAAAAAGTTTAATATAAATATTAGTTTTGCAAATTTGATAACATCCCTTGAAATTATAGAACCCTAATTTAGATTCTTATAATTCAAATTAAATTCATAAAAAGAAATTTATATGATAAATTTATTTTTACATGAAATTATTTATATATAAAAATGCATAAAAATATTTTGAATGATTTTTTATTATAAATAGTAATTTAAAAAATCTAATAAGTTATATAATTTCATAAGGAATAATTACACTTAGTTAAAATTTATAAATACAACATAAAATAAATAAATCTTATGAGATAATAATATTCATGAATCGATACACAATCACACACAGACATATATATACATATATAATTATTTGAAAATTAGAAATTATGTCGTTAATTTTAAAATTTAATTACCCCCACCATAAGATAATCCAACATAAATTTCCTTGAACATTTAAATTATTTTTATAAAATAATCCTTGTGGAAATAATGATTTTTGTGTGTAAAAAATTTAAACCTAAAAATTGTACAAGCATTTAATAAATGCATTTGAATGAAGAAAATATTTACCTTTATAATGGTGTAATTAATGTTTTTATACATCCAAAATAGTTTCACAAATATAAATCTCATGGTATAATTAAATTTTATGTATAATATTATAAAATCACATCCTATATGAATGATTGAGGTGGGAAATTTCATTTAAAAAAAATAAATGATCTCCTTACCATATAAAGAACATAAGACACTTATATTGATAAACGACTAAAATAATTTAGAATACATGGTTTCAAACATAGAAACCCCTTACAAAATTATGTAGTGTAAAAAAATACCTTACATGCGTTGAAGAAGAACTCAAATTCACTACACATTAAAATAATTTAAATAAAATAAAATAAAATATATAGATAGAAACAATTATTTCAATCTTAAAATTGGATGTTATGAAATATTTATGTAGATATTTAAAAAACCCTTACCATAATTTGAAAATGAAGATGGATCTGGAAGCCTTATTAGGGTTGTTTTATAGATGAAATTAGAGTAATATGAGAATTTTAGGGGTTACATTTCTGTTCCTTTAGGGGAACTATTTAGTAGTTTGATTAATCATGTAACCCTACGAAATGTATTTTTCACTACATTCATATCTAGAATATACAGTTTGAGAAAAAATGGTGTTAGGGGATCTGATGTATCATTCTCAAAAAAGAGTACATTACTTCTATATGTATATATTGACTTCTTATCAAAATAATTTTTGAATAATCTCTATAAAATGATAGTTTCAAACAGTACAGATCTAGATTGAAAAAATATATAGAAATATATAGAAATATATAGAATAATATTTTTATCATTAAAACTAATTATAATCCGACTAATTGGAAAATTTAAAAAATGTTATATTTTTGTATAATTTGATTTTTATGTATCATTATTTATCTTGAATATATCTGTTATAATTTAAATATTCTTCATGAAGCATTATGAATCGATATAAAGCTAGAAAGAATTGTTTAAAAACAATAAATAAAATGTTTATTTATATTTTACATATACATGAAAGTGATGATTGATGGAAAATAGAAGATGTTCATTGTAGAAAAATTTATGAAACATAAAAACAAGTCACTATAATGGGGAAATCAGTACATGAAATAGGATCATCGTAATGATTTTTTCTATTTGGTTCGTATATATCTAAAAATTGGGATTCACACATGAGGGAGGCTGATGGGATATTCATTTCCCATCGTCCATGTTTGAATTGAAATTAGGAATTTGAACCTCCTTCAGCATTTGACTCTGACTTTGATCCCCATTTTCATGATCATCATCTCAAAATTGAATCGAATCCCTCATTGATGGTTGATTCCTTTTCTGATATCGAGCCATGCCTGGAACTTTTTCACTAACATTCAATCCCCTTTAACTAATCAAGACCTCAGCTTGTTTTAATCCCTTCTAACTATGATACAGTCCTCACCTGGGGTTGAATAACCCTATGCACTTTAGCTTCCAAACAATGAAGCTGTAACCCCTTTATCATGCTCATTTCCTCCCAATGAAATAGGGCCCTCTAGAAAAAATTCCACACTTAGGCCCTCGAAACAAATAAAACATTCATTTAATTTAAAATATATTTAGTTATTTGAATTTTATATAAATAAAAATTAAAAATTATAATTATTCATACAATATATTTATAATTTCATAATTTAATTAAATAAATTCAAAAAAATTATGTAATCCATTATTAATATCTAAATTTCATTAATGAATAATTTAATATATTTTTTATTCAAATATATTATCCTGATTTTATAATAAATTTATATGTTATATTTATAATTTTCTAATATAATACATTTATTATCATCAAAAATAATTTATCACATTATATTAAGTTTTACATATCATTAATTTTTTTTAAAGAAAGCTTATTATAAATAATTTTAATATATTTTATGATTGACAATTCATAAAGCATTTTTTATTTCTAAATTTTAATTATGCAATATTATTTATTTACATTAAATCATAATATTATTTTATAAAAAAAATTAAATATTATTTTATAAAATTGCATGTTTACATATAAACATTGATTAATGAAAAAAAATATTTTTCTAAAAAACATATTGAAGTTTTTCATGCAATTGTATGAATAATTTTTTTTTTGTATGAAATTAATTGATAAAAATAACTCATAAATATTACTTAATATAGTTTAATATTAATAGTGACATTATATTGTATTTATTTATTAATTTTCATTCTTATTTTCAAACTATTATTCATTAATAATCTAGTTAAATGATAACATTTATTTATCATTGAATTGTCTTTAACATAATTTATTTAAAATATCTTATCATCTATTAATAGCTCATTTATTTCGTTTCATTAACATCAATCCATTTATATAGAAATAAATTATGTTTATAATATAAAGGATATTATGTGAAGGATGTAAATTTTTTCCTACCGAACATCTTCAGTCTTTATCAATCCCTGAATTGATGAGCTATGATGTCACGGTGTTGTTTGTAATGGAATTATTGAATACACCACATGGTTGTTGTTCTATTTTTTTTATATATGTATTGACGAATATATCCTGTTTTATGCTAACCAAGGAGGCTTTTTTAGTGGATGATCATGGTAGATTTTATTGTTGTGAGGTAGTATATATGCATCGGGTTGCACAACACATCATATTAGATGGAGATGATTGTTTCGCTTAATGGGTTATTAGGGGATGTAGGGCGCAACAACCAAGAAAGTTCATCTTATAACTTTATACCGCCCAAAGAAGGCCAAAAAATCTATGTTCTAGATATAAGTACTATTTTACCTGATTAAATATTTTCACCTTTATTTTTTAGGCTATAATGAAATTCCTCATGAAATATTGGAATTTTATTTCAATAAATTATATCAATATAAATGATAATGGAATAATTTGAAGCAAAATTTGGGAGATAGTTTTAGTCATCATTTTTCTCTTAGGAAATTACGGAGTCATATTGGCTTGGGATAAACCTAGTAAAGAGACAACTAAGTAGGTCTAGATGATCACTAAGTTGTTGGTGTCCAGCTAGAATTTATATATATTTTACGATGACCCAAGAAATTTTCCGTTTGTATTTTTGTTTGGTGACCATATTTTCTTATGAAAGACATTGATGATTAGGGAATAGGGGATTCAAAATTAGGGGAATTTTGGATTGAGGTATTTGAGGTACTTTTATATGAATAAGAAGATCAACATCATATCTTAATAGATGAATCATTTTTTCAATGTACAAAACTATTTATCACATGTTTCATGTCTCCCTGTGTTGATGGTATCACCCAGGCCTATGACATGTGAACGATAGTGATGACTTCAAGAAAAAGTATGATGATTATTTTTAGGAACAACTTGTTCTCATCTTTGATTATGGGTAATATATTATCTACCACATGAAAATTAAACTAATATTTTTTCTTTGGAATCACATTCACTATAATGAAGATGAATTGGTTTGAGAATATATTTTATTGAAAAATATCTTGATTTGTTCTTCAGTGAAGATCAATGATTCTTGGGGGTGTACCACAGGGATGATCTAATTTATAGTCATTAGTTTTTAAAATTTTATTCATTCATTAATTTTGTTTCTAATAATTTTTAGATGAACCTAGTGTGATAATTTAGTTTTATTATGTTTTAGGAGATTTAATGTGTTATGGGAGGTAATGAGTTATTCAAGGATTAATATATCTTATTTTTGAGTTTCATCCTTAGGGGTAGAGTTTGCATATAGTAAGATATAACTTTGTACCCCCACAATTTGACCTAATTAACATATATATATATATATAGTTTGTTATATTTTCATGGGGATCTTCAGAAATTTGAAAATTCATATTGAAAATTAATGATAAATTTAACAGGATTGGTTAAACAATTCTCAATATTCCAATGTAATCATACGAACTAGCTTGTTTTGGAATATATTATTATCTAGGATTGTGTTCCATTTTCTAAAATGTGGGACCTAAAAATCATTCCATTAAAATAGTTAAAAATGAATCAAATACCTTACAACCCCGAAATATTTGGGTTATTGTTTTCCCTCATTATCCAGTAAGATGACCCATATATGATCCCATTTCTCCCCTCCTTCCTCGACAATCCTCCTTTACTTATTTATCATTCTGAGGGTTGTTGCTTATGAATGGAGGGTGAGAAAGGGAAAATATCTACTTCTTCCTTATCTCTGATTTATTCACATTCAAATGATATCTTTCTATTTCCCCTAATATGTAATTTTTTTCAACCCTTTTTTCTGAAATGTAGATTTTTATTCCATTTTAAGTTTAATTGTATACTAATATAATATATGTTTCTCTTCTTAGAAATAAGTTAGTTCATCCTAATGAATTTTTTATTTCATACCATAATATTCATGTTTTATCATCATGTTTCTTGAATACATACTTTGTGTGACACTAAATTTTAATTTTTAGAAAAAGAATTTTTTTATGCTAATTTCATTTCATTAAAATATGAAGATGAATATAGATATGTGAATCAATTTTTTTTACCTTTTCTATAATTAATTCCCTGTTAAAATGACTATTAAAATGTAAATTTAAAATTGTATATTAAATTTTTATTCTGGAATTAGTAATTTCATAATTTATTTTTTAAATGAATTATAAATTGAAATTTTAAGAGGGTAAATTGTAAATTTCTTTATAAATTGATGTGTGAAATGGATCCTGATAATTTTTGTTTTGAAATATATTTAATGTCACAAATATTGGAAAATAAATTTGTTTTTCATAGTTTTTAAAGTAAAAACAAGGATATAATAGTAATGATTTTATATACTAAATTATGATAACTCCCACAAGGGATTGTCTGCACTACTATTTTTGGGTGAGAAAATTACCATAGTGGATGGTTTATGTTACTTATTATTGATAATATAAAACCCATAGGGTTTGGTACATGAAGCTTGTTTTAGATGAGAAACCACAAATTATGGGGTGGTCATGACTTCTTATATTTGTTTAGAAAATCCCCATGATGGGTGGTCTATGAGACTATTTATTTTTTACAAAACACATGATCCGGTGGTTCTTGATATCATTGATAACATATATTTTTGATGGTTTTTCTATTATTGTTAGAATAATTCCCTCATTATTTTCAAAGACACCCAGAGACGTGATATTGTATGTGTAATCGATCGAGGTCTGGGAAATAAGAATGGATGATGGTTTTGATTTTATATTTAATGTTGTAAATTAAAATTATATATTATTTATTACTAAAATTATGCATGAAATTCAATAGAGAATGGATTTACATAGGGATTATATTAGTGGTAACTTATTAGTTTTACTCCAACCCTTCTCAAGAAACCATTAGGTACAAGAGATGGCTTTATAGTTGTAGTTAAAGTCAAGTGGATGTTCCTAATTCCAAATCTATGATTCATAGATCGGTTGGATCTTTAGAGATAGAAATTGAGATAAAGATCATTCCCTTTATAGAGTATTTTTATTTTTGGTTTTTAGAAAATATATTCAATTTATCTCTATTTTATAACAATACTAAAATTTATTTCTCATTATGGCCTTATAGCATCATCTTACATATTTAATGGTTTGATGATTACTTTTTTTACTTTGTCTTAATTTTTATTGATGTGTAATGTGATGTTTATTGATTCTCATATTTCTTAATTATTGTTACACTCAAATCAAAGTATATAATCACCCTTTGAAATCTTGTTAGTCTTTTGGCATGAGTTAGTATCCTATACTGTATGGAGAGACATGCTTGGGACATAATAGCAACTAGTAATCTGAGAACCGATTTGTGGTCTAGTGTTTTGGGATGTTATACCATGTTTTCATGATTTTATCATATGATTATTTCAAATTTTTATCAATCTCATGGAATTATATTGAACCAAACATTATATTAATTGGATTGATTAATAAAAATACATTTTTTATTTTGAAAATAGTAAACACAAATGAAGAGTATTGTTACCTAATAATACCAATGTCAACCCAACTATTCATAAAATATGAAAATACATTAGACTGTATTTTCTATGAAGAAATAAAAATAATATCAGTATCATTTTTCTCAATAATGAAAACATATTTGGAACTGTCTTTAATAAAAAAATCGAAATGATTTTCATCATTTAAATGAATTATTAATTATATGTAATAAAAAGCAATTATTCCGTGATTTTGTAATTTTTGTCATCCATAATCAAATTATGAATGTTTCTGATAATTATTAAATTAAATTCTTTCTCATAATAGGGGGTTGGTTCAAAAAAGTATGATAATTTTTTTACATTTAAAATTTTTTTTTGATCATCCATTTGAATATGTTTAATTCAAAAATTAAAAAATCATTCTAAAATAATTATTATAGAAACTATTCTTACTTCTAGAGAAAATAATACAAAAAACTCAACCTCATTTTCTTGTTACTAACCACGAGCTACCATTTGAGCATTTTTTAAATTTTTTAATTAAATATTCTAATTTATTTATAATGATAAATTTTTAATAATTAATATAATGATCTCTAAGGGTTGAAATACTGTCAGTACACAATTTATATCATACAAATTTAAATCTTCAATAATTACCATAATAAATTTTTTATAATATAATGATTCATCAATATTTTGAGGTATAAAGTCAAAAAAATATATAATAACATTTTTTAATAAGGATTTATTATTTTTTATAGGAGTAGTAATGTAAATTTTTACTTTCTAAATCAAATTATATTTACTGAATTTTAATTACTAATCATGAGAAAGGATTCCACCAAAAATTAATGAATTGAAATCCAAATTTCTAGGTTCTCTGAAATTATTATTTCGAAACTCTTACTCAGCCTATTCCAAATAAAATTTATTTTTTCTAAAATGATTTTCATTAAATAATTGCTTTTAATATTCTTTAACAATTAATGTTAATTCAAAAAAAACATTACATGATATAATTGAGTTGGAATACTCTTGACAAAAAACATCATCAAAGTTTAAATCAAAATTTTCAAATGAATCATTTATGTTAATAATGAAAAAGAACTCCACCCAAATACTCTAATGTTACCAATTCATGACTTATTTCTATTATTGATATCTTAATAAATTATATTCAAGAATATTCTATGAATAATTTTAATAGAAACGTGAAATTTTTTATTGAAAAATACCTCCGAGAAGTATTACAAAAAAATAAACACATTTTACATTTTTGTAGATATTTCATAGAGGCTATACTTTTCCGTATCTCCAACACTATTTTTTTAGTGTCCTAGAAGGTAAAAAATTACGATTACATCTACTATATTTGAAAAAATTATGAAATTCATGAATTTATGAATCTCCAAATAAATATATTCTAATCGTTATTATTATATAAATATTTTCATTTTGAAGTAATTCATTAATAAAAAATTTATATAATTTCTTGGATTTATATAAAATAAAATTATTCCATTTAGACAACCAATAGTAAAATATTATAACAAATTCATAGAAAAGACTCTAATATTTAAATTTTTCATAGGGAAAAATAAAACCAAATGTTAAACCTGAAGATTTATAGAAGAACACACCCCATGAATAGATTTAAATGACACCTATGATCCTTACCATCTATGAATAAATTACATATATAGCTACGTTCATGTTTTAACTCAAAAATAAACAATAGCAATTAATTTTTTTTTGGAGAATTTTATAGAAACATGAAAAATTATTTACCCCATATTAATTAAAATTATTCATTTTAATGTCGTAAAACATTTAAAAACTTGAATTTTCTCATATTGAAATCATATAAATAAGCTTAATAGTTTTTATCTTTAATATTCATATAAAATAAGAAAAATTAATATTAAAAGCAACACACTTATCAATTTCAAATATCATATTTTTATTATAATCAATAGTATTTCCTAAAATAATCATATTATGTTTTGAACCTTCTTTTAATAAGATATTTGAAATATTAACTAAATTAGTAATTCCATTTCACTAAATAATTTTACATTTATCACTGAGTTATAACAAAATGCAGAACTTCCACCTATATAGATATTGAAGGATACAAATTTATAGATATAAATGGTCAAATGTCATGAACATTCAATTTAAATGTACAAAAGGTCATGATTGGAATTTTTATCACATACATATTCTATAAATATTCATGATCAAATTTACAACTAGTTTATATTGGGTACAATTGAGATGGGAACAAATTATTGGCAACCCAAATTGACTTAATGAATATACTCATATAAAATTATAAAGGGAATGATTTGGGTTAAATCCTTAGTTTGATAAACAGACTATTGAAATATTATTTAATATTCATCAGTATAACATACCATTAAATGATATAAAAAATTCAATAATTGAAATAACACCACATAAAATTTTAACAAAATTATATTATTCAATTTGGATAAAATTTTATCATAAAAAATTTTATTCATATTTAATTGATTTTATTTGAACTAATATTTTTATGATAACATTTTCATCATTGATCAAAAGTGAAAAATTATGATTCGATCCATCAAATTCATTTAGAATGAATTTAATTTATTGTATAAATATTTAGTATAATCTAGTATGAATCATAATAATTTTACAAATAATCCTTATGCTATATATTTTTATTTTGAATACATTCCATGTCAACACACAATTTAACATTTGATCATGAAGTATAATATTTAAAATTTTCAATTTCATCCAATAAATCATTCTAATTACATATTTATTTTTTATTTACAATTATGTATTTTTAATACTATAATTGATTATATTAATATAACAATTAAACTCATAAGTAGTGGGATTCGAATTAGATTTATTTTTGAATGAACATGTTGAATAACCTATATATTGTGATATGTCTATAAAATATAGGTTTTATTATTCATTTTAAAAATATTATTCTTCTATATAATTTTATTATGATTTATAAATCTAATGATCTTCCCCTTCATTAGTTTTAATTATTTTACATCACCTGTTATGTTTTCACAAATTATAATTGGTTATTTAGTTTTGATGTGTACACTTTTTCTACAGTTATTAAAAAAACATGGGAATAATAAATATTAATATAAATAACTTCTCTCTTCTCATTGAAATAATTTTTTATGGTGATTCATTATGAATCATATTGGCCAACCTTTTTTATTACTAAATCCTCTCATTAATAAATTTGAATCATAAACTCTTTCTCAAAACAATAGCTTGGATTTTGATTCATATGTGGTAACAATATATTTAATATCCATTTTGATATCTTTCAAAATCATGTATTGAGAAAAAAATTATAAACCATAAGGTAATACATATATAATAATTTCCACTATAGTATTTTCTATGAAATGTTATTTACAAAGATGAAACATTATTATCTTACCATTAGTTTGGTAATGAATTTAAAACTCTTTCTCATAACAAAAATTTATCAAATTTCACCCCCAATGAAATAATTTCATTTATAATAATTGTAAATCTATGAAGCATAATATTTATAATTTCTTCCTCATCCATTTTAAAATCATTGCATTCTTCCCTTATCACACAATATATCGTTCTGGTTATCTTATATAAAACCAAAATAATTCCACATACAATTAACAATAGTTCTTGAGTACTTTTTAGGAAAAAATAGGGCTAAGCCATTTGTTAATAATTTCATAATATATGTGGTTCATAACTTTATAGTATAAAACAATGATACATGAATCATATCAAGTCCATATTTAGGGATCAAAATCAAGTTAATCGTATGTTTTTTTTGTAAACATTGAATAATCTATGAAATAATGTATATTATAATACTCAACAGTTATTTTTCATTATCCATAGTCTATTACAACAATAAATGGTTCCACTTAGGGTGTATATGCATAACTTTTACTGGTTATCTCTATCTCAAATAGATGTATTACCCTTTTACTTTTATGTCGGTGATAAACAAAAACATATAAATATTCATATTCTAAATCTTGGGGTCAATTAATGAAATAAATTACTTGGTCCTATTGTGAAATTGACCAAATATTCAAGAGGGGTGACTTTATTTTTCAAAATAAAACATATGAATTATTATAAAAGAAATATTTTTATTTATTAAGGATAAGAATTATTGGAATATAGTTATTTTATTAGTCTTCATTTCTAAATGATCCAACATATACTATTCACTCCTCTATAATTTAGAGATGAATAAAACTCACAATAATGTACTCACTAATCATTGATAAGGATTCACAAAACATTACTACTTAATTTTGGAATTCTGGATGTATAATGTAAGAATAACTTTTTTAGCCTCAATAAATAACCATGGAATCCTTCCATTGAGGTGGTGGAAGATACAAAACATTCATTTCACCTGACAAAGGCATAAATGAATACCCCACCTTTTACCTTTTATAAAAAACCCACAAATACCTTTTATATACCATGTTATACTAATATATCCATTTCATTAGGGGTAGTAAGACATAATACAATTAAATACATAAAGAGAGTATAAAAAACAAGAACCAAAAAATTAGTTGAACTAGAAGATCTCTAAGTGATGTGGTTTAAGTTTTCCTTCAAGAAGAAAACAATAAAAAAGGATGTAGCTTCTAGATAAGTGTGTTTTAGTAAATGATTTCAATGGTGTGTTCAATAGTACATCTAAAAATTTTAATCAAACCAGTTATATTTAACTAAATATATCACACTATTTATTTTGGAGTTCACATATGCATAGAATATTCAAAAATGAAATCAATTTCCCTGATTATTTTCGAAAGTATTATGTTCATCTAAATTTAAAAATGAAAAGACAAGTTGTTATGTGTGTATTTAATTAAATAACATTAAGTGAAATGATTTTTAAAATGATAATAAAACATATGTTATTATGAGTCAAATTAATTTATAAAAGGTAAAATTTGTTTTATAGTGATTGTTTTCTAGTAATCTCATACATCTTTCAGATATTCCAATAATAATAATAATTTATTTCATAGTAATAATCACTTAATTCATACAAGTCAAACAATTTTTATTTGTAATAATATTGAATTTTAAAAATAAATATCAATGAATTAAGTATTACTATTTATCCATCTTTATGAACACATATCAATATATAAAATTTTACAAAAGAAAACATAACATCATTTAAATAATGAATACATAATTAAGGAATAATTTCATTAAACAAAATATTTTTCAAAAGGTAATAATAAATAAAAATAAGAGAGAATATTAAATCATATAATTTATAAAACAACTACTATTTATGGTATAGTTAATTTCTATGGGTAGGTCAGAAAATGTTATAGGTCCAACCACACAGTATTTAAATTCATGCAGATGGTTACCCTTTCAAATATGTTAGATTCAATATATGGTTGATCAGATTAATAATATTGATGATAAAAATGATTATACAGTTGATGAATAAAATTAAACAATTCTCAACAATTATTTATCAGATTCATCATGCTATAAATCCCTTCGGGTATTTGGTTTTAAAGAATATATGGTCACTTCATGAATTTTGTAAAATTATATTCATGAGAGATTGATAATTATATTTAGCTGAAACTCTATATTTGGTCAATTAACGAATTAAAATATTTTCCATTTATTGAGATTATAAACATAATTTTTATTGTGGTCATTTAATGACTTATAACTAGTCTACTTACTAATGTGGTTAATGTATTAAACATATGGCTTGAAAAAGATTTACAGACAATCTATTTACATAGTCAATCGATGTATTGTACAAGTGGATAGTGTATTTTAGGCCTTATGATTGAATAGTATACACAACTGATGTTCAATTAATATCTGTATCCAACCATATATATATTAATATTTTTTAATATATTATAATAGTAAATAATAATATCAATATCAATGGGAATATTTCTGCATTATAAGTAGTATTAGAAGAAAAAATATATATTAACAAATGATTTGGAGAAAGAATGGTTAAATTAGAAATTGTAAACACATAAAAAATAAATTGGTTCAATGAGCCACTTATACACATATAAATAGTGAAAAATAAAAGAGAACTCGTGAAATATATTTTCTTAACATTTAAGAATATATATATATATTACTATAAAATTAAAAATAATATGAAAATCATTATAATGTGTAGTATTAATAATAAAATGAGCCAAAATTTTACATTGAAATGTAATAATAATAGTATATAAGAATGATGGGAAGAAAAGAGTAAATAATTTTAAAGTTGAAGAATTTTATTATTATAATTTTTATTAGGTTGAAATAACCCACATCAATGAAAGGAATATTTAACTAATTTTTATGTTTAATGAAATATTTTTTTGAGAGGTGTAAAATAAACCAATTATTTTACATTCAAATAAATGGAAATAAATATATTTGGAAATGATTAGTAGGGATATGAATGGGAAATACCAATTATATATTATATATCTAATCCTTTACAATTTCATATTATATTATGTATGAATAAGTAAAAATGAAATCACGTATTTGGTTATTTTAACTCAAAAGAAAAAAATGAAATAAAATATGATATATTGAAACAATATTATATTATAAATTTATGATAACATTTTCATATTAGAAATAATATGAATGAGTGAAAGAAGACGGAGTCATTAAAAATTCTAATCATGGATTCTCACTTTTTAGAACAATATCTAACACAATTTATAATTAATTTAACACTGTAATATATAAATTTGAATTAAATTTATTCTTATATATTTTAATATTAACTAATTTTATTTATTTGATACCCATTTAATTGTAATTTTAATATTACATATTTCATTTCTTATTAGTATTTTCTAATTGTATTCTCATTATTTTAGTAATGTTGTATTACTTGATTCTTTACACTCATGTGTATGTCAACTATTGAAAGGAAAAGAAAAAGGATTTAAATATGAATATATATATATATATATATATATATAACAATTTGTGTTCTTGTGTGTTTTATATAATTCTAGAGACCAATTTTTTCTTTATTAATGTTGTAGTTAATATTTTAAAAAACCTTTTCTGGTTAATTCATGTATGATAAATGATATATTTTATATTGTCAGTTTTTATGAAATGTTCCTTATTATTTAATACAATAAAGATATCTTAAATTTATATTTATTTTATAATAAATAATACATATTATGAGTATTCGTGTTTTGATAGTCGTTAGTTACAACCATAGTATTGGATTGTTCACATTGTGGTCGATCCAACCCGAACAAGAACTTACTGTTACGAAAGAATCAATAAAAATTATTTATTATATTCATATTACATTAGTTTTATGAACAGAATAATTATTTAAATTATATGTTTTAAAATATTATTTAATAAGGGGTATATGTTGAAAATAATGAAAAATATCAAGGAGAGGATAATACTAAAGATAATGGCTCAAATCGTTCCTTATGGTCGTTATTTGGAATTACGGATTAGTTTTTCCTTTATGTGACCATAGACCTACTAACATGACACGTGTTTGTTAATATCATCACGTGGATAGAAATCGGAATTTAAATAAAATACATGTGTGGTTTGTAATGGGTTGGGGATGAGTCCATTAATAAATTATTTTTACTGACATATTTGAAAATACTCATTTTTTAATGGTTTCAAAAAATTAATTTTAAATGAAAAGACAATCACAAATATGACACAATAAAAGGTAAATAAATTAATATTCAAAAAACAAAAAGGATAATATTTAATTATTTTTTTATAATTTATAATTTTTTTATACAGTCTATACCATATTTACTATTAAATATTTTTTACTTATAATGCTCTTATCAATTTTATAGAAAAAATTAAATCTAATTTTTTGAAATTATTTAGGATTTGATTCCAATATAAAATATATTTTATCAAATTCAATCACTTATTATGATAAATTTAAATTATGATTTAAATAATACAAATTATATTATATATATATATAATATTTTAAAATATTACATGAATTTACTCTTACTTTTACCAATAAATAATCATAACATGAATGTGAATTTATTATATTATATATATAAACATTAAAGTTTCTATACATGATTAACTAAAATTGAAAAATTATATTTTAAAAAAATAAATATTTTTCCTAGATTAATGAAATTTTCATCAATGAAATATTATTGTTTTTACATTCTTTTATAATTTTTTATTTCTTGTTATACATATTTCCAATATTTGAATTGTAAAAAAAAAATCTTCTATATAAGGGTTATATGGTTTTTTTATAAATTAATATTTATATTATTTATATGTAATCAAAATATCTTTCTATCATATATTCATATATTTTATTACCATAAATCCAATAACTATAAAATAATCTCATGACACATTTTCATTCCCATGTACTTCCTCATATATTTCTATAATATTTTTTTATCAAAATAGAAACTCCAATATGTATATTACTCTAATGTTTTTCATTATTTACATAATTGTTTACGGTGGTGGGATCATCATTGGAGAATATGATGAATAATACATCATGATTTATAACATTCATCTTACTTGCGGTTATATTAATCTTATAATTATCACAATTTTGATTCATTTTTTTTATTTTAATAAATATTACGTCATATTTAATTTTATTATCCCATATTTATAAAACAAATCATTAATAATATTAAATTCGTATTATATCTAAAACATTTTAATATATTATGGGTCACAATAGACAAAATTTCATTCTAAAAATTTAGGCTGCTTCATAGGAGATTATAGATTCCTTGTGGACCATTGAATAAATAATTTAAAAAACAAGTGAATAAGTCATACATGTGAATCTACTCACATTTATTTAGAAATATCTATTATAATATTTTAATTCATTTTATAGGATTACGAAGTCAAATATATTTTATACCTTAAATAATAATAAACCATTTTCATGTGGACCGTCATTGAAATTCCGTTTATAGACCCCAATAAAACCCTTAATAATTAAGATCATCCAAAACATAACCATGGTTATAGAAAGTTATTAATAAGCACACATTCTCCTATATTCTCTATAGATCAAGATATACATGGAAATTTTAACAATTTATTCTTTATCAATGTGGGACAATAACTCATATAACATTATAAGATTATTCAACTCAATAAATATGATGAAATTAAAAATATATATATCAATTTCTATAACCTTAACCATCTTGTTTAAAAATATTAATTTCATGTATTATTATATAAAGAAATTATCATTGATATAGATTTTTTTTAATACCTATCCTTCAAGAAAGGGTCTTATAAATATTATCATATCCATTTAGACATGAAGGATAAAGAGTCCATAGAAATTAGGTTACATAAATATGTATATTACTACATAGGGATTCTCATTGACATGATGAATTATCTACTAACCTATAAATTGAAAATGCATCATAAATTAAATTGCCACATAGGAATGACAATAGAATATTATGTGTTGATCTGATAGTCAATTCATTTAATAATGATAACAAATTCATTAACATAGAATTAGTTTGTTCAATTATTACACAATTTAATTTTTATGGTATTTAAATTTACATTTTCATGCATATAATGGTGATTTATTTTTAATTATTTAATTTTTATAAAATAAATAAGGAAACAACCTTGATAGTTTTCTTCTATTGGGTAGCTATAAAAAACCTCTGAGTATTTAGAGGACCAAACATATTCTTCACTAACATCAGACACTTCATTACAAATGTCATTTGAAAACTTATACCCTTCATAGAGATGATAAGAAGCGTGTGACCTATCATTTATATGGGTAATGAAATATTTTATATGATATCCTAATGTGAAATTTTTTTCACCCTAGTTTAATTGTGTCTCTCAGGAATGGAGACAATTTAACACCTTGATTTTTTAAAAATAATACTACATTTAATAGCTTTATTTATAAGAAACATTATGATTAAATTAAATGTTACCATTATAATATTGCAAATAATTTTTTGGTATTAATATTAACAACCAAAATATGAATAATATTTATAAATTATTAAATTAATGTAATTTTATTTATTGATTTATAATAAATAGCAACATAATATTCTATAATGTCATTTTATGCTTTAAAAATTATATATCATAAAAAATTGTTTATATTTTATTTTAAAAACAATTAATAAATTTAATTGAATCTATTTTAATAATTTTTTACGGTTTTATGAAAATTATTTTTTATATCATCATTTTAATATTATCTTAAAGTTAGTTTTGTGATTTTTTTAAAAACTATTCTCAATGAATAGTAAAAATATATATTTTTTATAAAAATATAATTTAATTTCAAATAAAAGTAAAATTATTTTATGAATTATATATTAATGTATGATAATTTTCCCTTATTTATAAATAATATTGAAAAATTTACTTTATTATATGTTCAATATGTTTTTCTATTTAAAAATTAATTATTCAATATATTTTAATGATTTTAAATAAATTTATATATTATATGTTAAGCATATTTTTTAATATTCATCGTATTGTTTTTACAATTCATGGAATTGAAGTGTATTTAGTAATTTTATTAATAATGCATTTTTCTAAAATGTATTTTCATTGTGTTTTATGCAATTCTTATAAAGAACAATTCTCACAATTGTAGAAATTAAAGATGGTATAGTTGATTATATATGTTTAATATTCGCAATTAATATAATTTATTTTTTTAACATTATATATTTCATAGTGAATGGTAACAACAATATATTATTGTTTCCATGGTAAAAGATAAAAAAGACTTATCTGGGTTTTAAACAGGTTATAAGGGTTGTAATTCCACTCACTCGAATGTAAATCATATTAGTTGAAGATATTTCAACATTATTTTATAGTATTATTCATTATATGACCATTATTAGTAATGTTTGGGTTATTGTGTCCTTCATTTTTTTGAAATCGTATAGGAAATTCCATGTGTGTCCCTCCCTTCACATACAAAAGGTACCATATTTACATACATTATTCAATAAAAAATATTCTTCTATATCAGAAAAATATATTCTTTATGCCTTCCTATAATCCATATATTAACCCTATATATTTTGGTTTTTCCTTAATACTAATCATTCATGGAAAAATTTGTAGGACAAAGTATGTATCTAAAAGAAGAGGTATAAATATTAATAGAGCTATGTAAATTATATTCTTACTTGAAAAATCACTAAATATATTTTGTACATAATAAAATGATTACTAATGATTCAAAAATATAATTATATGTTATTAGGATTATGGTATAAGAGTTTCTCACCTCTTCTCCATTGGATAGGAGATGAATGTATTGCTCATGTGTATGTGTGGATTACAACCTTCGTGTCACAGTATAATGATTTTCCTTCACAATCATTGATAAATGGTTATAATTATGGATTTAGGATTTAAAAATGAGATTCATGTAAATAAAATGATTATTGTATTATAATATCCTATTTACTTTATTACAATTTGATCTATTGGAAAATGATAACATCTTCAATGTGTATGTGTCAACTACCACCTCCACATAGTGATGCGATTCATTTTTTTGTTTTTATAAATATTAGTCAGTAAAAATGGTAAATATATTTATTATGCTTGATATATTAGATATAATAATTAGTATATAATGGTTATTTATCATTTAAATTTCCTTTATTCCATTCATTGATAAGTAGAAACATCACTCATCAATATATAAAGATTTCCATCTTTAGAAAGATATGTAATTCATTTTTCATCTTCTACTAACGGATTAGTTATAAATCTATATATAATGATCAAAATATCTATGAAATGATTAATATTGATTACATTATGAAAATATAATAAAATTTAATGGATCTAGACCACTGAACTAAAATTAACTTGAAAAATGAAAAAGGTAACACCAAGAAGTGATGATGTTATTGAAAAATTAGTAATAATGATTTCATGAAACGTTATAAATGGGTAATATATAATATTAAATAAATATATATATTTTTTAATTATAGAAATTATAATTAATATAAAATTAGCATATTTTAGGTTAGATCCCTTATGAATCATGATAGACATAATGTAAGGGTTTCAATGCTTTATTTATAATTTCAAGATACATGTTTGATACTTCACACTATAATTCATTTTTTATTGTGTGATTACATACTAATGAATATGTTTTTATATATAACTAAAATTATTGTAATGAAGATACAAACCTTGTTCTTTTTATACTTTTCCATTGATTCAAATTATAAAAATGTTTTCAGGGTACATAGTCTCAATTTTGTTTCATTGAGATAGGTTAGATGTTGTTTTCCTATTTAGTTTTATGAGGTGTATATACTGATCTTATGAGATTATATGTTATGGTACCTTATAAATTCATTTTATTTAATTTTAAAATCCATATTATTCCATGAAAGGGGTTTTCATTCATATGTTACCAAAGTTTTAATGGTTTAGCATCTATTTTTTCCTTTGGGGTATATGTTATGGTATACACAAAAATACTATCATTGGGATCATATATATATTAGAGACCTATTTTTTCCTTTATATTATGTTAACATATTTCAACATATATTTCGAGATTCAGGTGATGAGATAGCGTGCGATTCCACGACTCGGATTTCTAGGAATAAATTATACAAAATATTATGTATATTTCATACTATAGACGTGGTAGAAAGGGGATATCTATAAAATGGTAGATCAGATCAAAAATATGAGGCCACAATTGTGTTTGGAGCATATAATTTAACATTGGTGGGACATAACTTTGTTCGGCACTGGACTTCTATATAAAACACCATTGGGGGTGTAACCATAAATAAAATTAGTTTATCATAGATGTTAATTCAAATAACACCTGAAAAAGGACTCAGATTTGAAATTGGAGACTGTCTTTGAGTTCCAAATGAGGTTTTTACCATAGGGGATACCTCCGGTGAGGGGGTGTAGGAGGTTCAGATTCCACGACTACTAGAAGATTCCCATGAATTAGTATTTAAGGAATTGATTAAGGGTTTTGATCATTTCCAACCTCCACCGGTGAAGCTCCATCATTCTCTTCTAATGGTGATTCGACATCGAAATATTGGTGGTCCATAACGAAACATTATATCCGAGTAGGTTAGTGCCTAGGGAATGAAATGACGGATCCATATTCCATTTAGTATTCTCATTCTAGATTCTACGTCCCCTGATTGTTATTTTGGTTGTACTATTTGTGTTCATTTTAGTTTTGGTGCTTTGAAAACCTTCGTTGATGGCTATACTAAAACTGTCATCGACCGTTTCAATTCGGGATACCTCGTTCTTAATGTTATTCACCCATTCTTCAAATTATTCATCAGTTAACTTTTCTACACATCAAAAAAACAATCTATATTAAAGATAAGAATATATTTTCATTTTTTTGGTCCAAGGATTCCAGATCTACAATGGTCTCAAGTTTCCGGTGCTGGAGGAGGTGCTACGGAGAGAAAAAGCGACCACTATTGTTTGTCACATCATGAAAACCTTGAGAGGAGCACAAATAGTGTATATTAGTATCTGAAGTTCCAATATATGTCCTTGTATCAATTTTTCAACCCCTAGAGTGTTACAATTGATATTTGGAAGAAGACAGTGGCTCTGGTTTGGTGAGGTGTAGCCTTGTTTGGCGGTGGGGCGGTGTGTTGCAGGAAGAGGTGGTTGAGGGGGCGACGGAGTGTAGCTGGAAGACGGAAGCGATGATCGGTTGGCCACGGGACCCCCCACAACATGGGTTTCAGAAAAAAATAAATGTATATAAAAAATAAAAAATTATTATTATTATTATAATATTAGTAGTTATAATAATATTATTGAAATGGTTAATCAGTTGCAACTTCCCTATGCAGTGTCTAATTCATGCGCTGTCAGTGGCCTTGTGCTAGTATCGTTGATGTTTTCCTTTTAAGATCAATGTAGGGTGTTTTTCCCTAACTCAAAGAGTGGGTGAATAAAATTCCCTAAAAAGAACAATATTTATTATTTATCTTTAGACGCTAATTTAAATGTCACTCTTTCATGGAGCATCTGATTAATGTGTCGTCTAATGTAGTGTGACCCAACATTCGAGAAAGACCATTTGGATCGGTTTGGTAATTTTATGTGTTTTTTTGTTGTCTTGGTTACATGAAACTACACAATATTATAATTATAATA
Organism: Viscum album; assembly: GCA_963277665.1. Taxonomy (NCBI): domain Eukaryota; kingdom Viridiplantae; phylum Streptophyta; class Magnoliopsida; order Santalales; family Viscaceae; genus Viscum; species Viscum album. Next base: position 873,330,298 of record OY728153.1, on the reverse strand, counting down.
TAATTGTTATTATTGATGATATTTGTATCACGCATAACATCTTTATACGATGTCTAATCGATGTGATATCAGTGGCAACATGACCCTGAAATCGAGATAGGCTTTTCAAGAATGATTCTGAGTGCTTAAACACAAATTAAGGTGTTAGCCCCTTGAAGCATGGTTTAGGTGGTTGGGGTAAAATATTACTTTTGGTACAGGGTATCCTTTTTGAAAAAATTAATATCCTGTCACATGAGTATTTTTGAATGGATCACAATGGCGTGATCCATGTTTTGTGTTCATTAATCGAGATGTTGACCCGAAAAATCACTGTTCACCTGTGACACTAAGAATTGTAGCTTCTTCACCATGTGTCTGATTCGAGAGAAAGAATAGTTTATCCTCTAAAATTTTCCACAATGATCATAATAGTGTGATATCTTTGGTTATTTGGGGCTCTTTTATGAGGTATTCTAGTAAAGGTATATTGTTTTCCTTCAAACCAATGACTAGCGGCATGCACTCGTTAGCCTTTTGGCCAGATTTTCTATGAAATTTAGTAGTACACCAGCAATGTTAGGAGTACTTGTCCATAGTTTGTTACCCGAGTATGCATAGGTACACGTCCTTGTGATTAGGAGAGGTCACACATTGTGTGGTCCCCACACGCATTGTGTACCACTTTATAAATCCTTTATCTCCTGTATCAGCTTCTTTTAGACTCAGGTTTTGTCTTGTGAATATCCTATCCTATGTATTTCTCTACATAGACTGTGATGGAGGACTTTATAGTGTATTTCCATATACGATGGAAGATGTTTTTTTCGTGGTTTTTTTCTTGTGATGTTTGATGATAACAACGATCAGGAGAAGACATCAAGGACATTCAAGATCCATCATCTAGGAGGCTAGCCATGAGTCCTTGATAAAATTAGAGTGGTATCCTACAGCTGGGATGGGCATGAATTCACAACGACACTAGAGAGTAATCCTCTAATTGGGTTAGGCATGGGCCCTTGAAAACACTAGAGTGGTATCTTCTAGATAGGATAGGTATAGGTCCTCAATGACACTAGATTGACATCATCTACTCAGGTTGGGAATGCATCCTCAACCTCAAGGCATGACCTCTTCACTATGTGGATCAATGATGAGATAGATTTTAATGTCACTTTGGACTCAAAAGTAATAGTAGTGATTTACGCCCTAAGATGAATCATTTTGATGCGGACTAGAATCATTTGGGTGAGAAAGACCCACATAAACTAGATTGTATTGATGTGTGGTGTTTGATCCCCTTTATCTCATCAGCCAGGGAAGACGTGAGGAATTTTGGGCATCGATAGTGGTTACTTCTAAAACTATTTTCTACTATTCTTCCTAGGTCGAGCTGTGACATGGATATCTTTCTTCTATCATATTTGGGTTTCCTTAGTTGATTATATATTTATGTTTGGTTTCAGTACCCACTCCATGGATTTAGGTTACTCTTCTTATAAAAGAGGTGAGGACACAGTGGGTATACCACATTCTTTCCATGTCTATATTTTTATGGTTGGATTTGTCTACTCTCCTACTATAGGTAGAGAAGACTCGAGGAGATGTTAATATTCTTACAGTTTCAATCTCTAGGTGTTCGGAGGAGTTTTCTTTCACTCTATTGTTGGGTTGTTCTATAATCTTTACAGAAATTTGTTCTATCTACTTCCATCATCTTCAGTTGTATCTCTTACTACCCCCTCTCCATTTAGCGGAGTCCTACTATGTATTTTTATAATTACCCCTACATGGGATTCTACCAAACGTATAATGACATATACAGATGGTAGACGGGTTGATCATCATTTTAGAGGATCTTAAGGATATAGATCCTTGGACAGCATATGGTGGCATAGCTTGGGTTTCCAAAGTGGTGATTTATCCACTATTTTACATTTTCAGTTACACCTAGGTTGTGCTAATCCTTAACATTGATGTTAATTTTTCCCATTTTTTCTTTTAGTTTACTTTACATCACCTGTACATGTGCTTTTTAGAAGTCAATACATGATTGTGATTTATATATAGAAGTTTTTTATCTTTTTTTCTATTCCATGTGCCCAATTTCACCGAGTTAGCTACGTGTTTGTGTGTGTGTTTTTGGGAAATTAGGAAAATTACTCCCTGATATTTTTGTGCCTTTAGTGCTTGTCTCCACCCCTATCATTTCATTATGTGTGCAGAGAAACATTACAACACTTGTTTCTAGAATATGCCTAGAGAAAGTAGCTATGGGACTATGTTGCTTTTCTACTTGTGAAGAGACCTGAAACCTGAAAAATGTTCATTGACATGAAAACAAGGTTGTCTGATTTAAATTATAGTGGTCAAATATAACACATCCTCCTTCTCTCTACTACTGAAAATATTTCAGTCCTATGGGATGATCAGAACATTTCATAGTTTGACATTTCACATAATGTTATTCAATAAGGAATGTTGTCCATACACAGGGATGTATATACTGATTCACTTGTCCAATATGGTGTAATGAATAAAACTGATTCAAGCTTTCAAACTCTTAGATTTCATGGTGATTCTGGTCAGTGGGGAAATCCTCTGATGATCAAGTGCATTTAGTGGATACCATTGATTTCACCATACCTCAATGTGAGAGTTTTCGGGGATACTTCGGGTGCATCAGGTCATTTGGGTTATCGTGGGGTGTTTCAGACTTACCGTGGGATTGTAAATAGATGTTTCTATCAAGTCATTGGAGTTGGAAATGCCTATGAAACTGAATTATGGGAAATGCTTCATGAAATCTGGGATGATCTCAAGTTTAATCGGAAATGGATATGGATTAAATCTGATTATTAGATTGATGTTTATTCCATTAAGACAAAGATGCATAATCTGCCTTGGAGAGTGTTATATCATTGGGTTTATTGTCTTAACAATCTCAATCAAATTCATTAGGTTGTATCACATGCCTATCGGGAGGCCAATCAGGTGGTAGATGCTCTGGAAATGAAGGTGATCATTGAAATGGATACAATGTGGTCTTTTATGACCCCAGATTATTGTGCCTCGTTTGTGGAGGTGGATAGGTGTGGTTTCACATACTCTCGTTTATATAATAATCAATTCTATTTCTGAATCTTTATCTCTATTTATTTTATAATTTCATAGGGTCAGCTTCCATCGAACCCTAGAATTTTGGTTAAGGGTTTTTCTTTCATTTGGTTAATGAATTGAATGTTATCTAACCAGAAAGGGTATTAAGAAAAAAATTATTATAACATGAATGATTATTCTAAAATTTCTAATAATGGAATGATAATGTCTCTCAAATTTCAATAATTTTATTCTAATCTGGTTATTTCATAGAATAAATTTATTCCTCTCATTTTCTAACCTTGATTCACTCAAAATACTAATTGATTTTTTGTAACAAAATATAAATTTATTTCTCTTTTCAATCGCGAATCATTATTTCCATGTCCATATTTTCATGAAAATATTAAGAAAATTGTTTCTAATATTCCCAATATATTTATTATGGACACTTTTAACTCATCTTTTATATTCTATAAAAACGTTTAATAGTAATATTCCTATCATTTTCCAAATGTGGTATGTTTGGATTTTTACCAAAATTGTGAGTGGAATTTTTATTTTATTTTAAACAGCATGAAAGACTTTTCCCACCAACATTAATTCTCTTTAGATTGACCTTAATATAAAATTTTGAATTTTATTTTCAATGAAAATGATCTCCATAATATTTTTGATATTTTTTTAAATATAAATAACTCATTTCAGAAAGAAATTTTTTTTTCATCATGTTATGTTTTAGTGATCATTTAATGATATTTATCACTTTAATAAAAACTATTGATGGTTATTTTGATTTAATAAGTATATAGACTAATGTGACCATATATATACTTCCTCTAGATGGATTATTATTATTATTATGACATTTTTATGAATCTAATTTTCCTTTCATGGGTAATTATACAATGAAATTATTAATATTTTATGATCTTCTTGAAATAATATGTGTGGAAAATTATTACATGAGGGTTGACCCTAATATAGCTAATATTCCTGGGTTCTTCTATTATATCCCTCAAATATTTTTATTATTAATTATAGAGATGGTAAACTTCTAAGATATGATGGATTTATAAAATCTAAAGAGATAAAAGAGTTACATGGATGAATGTTACTCCAAATGGAATGTTGAAAACAGTCAGTTAGGAATTCTCATTGTTGTAAATTGATGATAATTATAGTCTTACAGTATATCCTTAACTAAACAAGTGATTTTATATAGTTATTTGAATTCTATAAACTTCTATCTTATTCTAATGACATTCACTCGTTGAACATGATTGAATATATATGATCCCAAACTTTATTGAATTATGTATTTTTATTAACAAAACACATGGCCATGATTCATGATTATTATATATAAATTTTTGGTAATGATTTTAAAATTATAGTTTCTTGATCAAAATACCTTATTCTTGTCATATTCCTACATATGACCATTGACTGATATCTATTACATTTATCCTTACTCGGTCATTGACCTCAACCATTTATTTTTTCCATTACCCGTGTTATTGAATGAATCTATTTCTTGATGGAGGTCTAAAACATAATTATATTTTTCTTAAAAATGGCACAACTGATATCCTCTGGTTCACTCGTAAGGATGTAGTGTACCTAATAATGTTTTTTCACTAAAAATCATTGTGGGTTTTTAAATTTAAATTTGATAAATGGAAATGAAGAAATATTGAGATGATGATAAATATCACGAATGATGTGAGGGAAATATGGGTCAAAAATTTGACAAATAAGAAAATATAGGAAACAATAAATTATGGGGGGAAAAGATGAATGAATGAAATATGATGATATCTAAGTCAATCAACTCTATAAATACTAATCATGGATATTAGATGTATTAGATCATTTCCCAAAATCACTTAGTTCATGTTCGATCTATCAATACACACAACATTATCACCGAAAATGATAAACTATATAAGAAAAAAATCTCTTCCATTGTGAGAGATATTTTTGAAATGTGAATGATTCACCTAATCACACCACTCAAACTAAGAATCTCTTCCTAACTGATGTTATCTTCATGGGATCAAAAAGTACACAACCACTCTCAAAAACTAATTCATTTCATGTAAGAGAATGTGCTTGGATTTTTTTAAAATTATTATCAAACAGATACCTTTGGTGTGATTTCTCTTACATGATCATTTTGTTGGATCCAGATTATATCAAATATACACAAGAGGGGGTGAATTGGGTCGTTTAAAAATTCATTGCGAGATAATGTTATATTTGTAAAATTTAATTCGATGGATTAATGCAGCGGAAATTTAAATAGTAGGGACACACGATGCATAGTGGTTCAGGTAACCAAAGGCCCCTAGTCCACTCCACCAACACACTACTCCACGAGCTTGGTTATTTTCACTATCTAGTCCTCTTATCAATAGACCATTCCAAAACTGAGTAAAGGCAGTTGACAACTTTAAAATATAAGGAAAAAATAAATCTTTTTGGTTCAAACGCATATCCTAATACACATCTTAGTATGAGAGGCTGTTCACTCAAGATAAAAGAGTATTTGATTGTTGAAAATACTTTCCCAGTTGTTCTTCATAATTTCCACAGAATTCAATTGATAGTAGATAGATCGACATCTTCAGAAATAATGATCTTCAAGTAAGATTTGTTCTGAGTCGATCCTATTTGAGTAGATAAAGAAATATAATTCGCTACTTTAGTAGTGTTAGAGTCACAATATATCTTTGACAAGAAATGGGTGAATCATATGTCGTTTTTCTTCTTCATCAATAAACAAAAATTCTTTTTCTTCGTAATCAACAGATCTGTAGATCATGATTTTTCATTGTTTATATCTTATGTAACAACATTGTCATGCAGAAAATCTATGTATATAATAAGTGTATATGCTCTAGTGTTCTTGTTTCAGACCTTGTACGCTGTGTGTTTTTTGAATTTAAAAATAACACAGATATATCGAGCCCTTTATCTACAAAGTCAGAACCCCAAAAGTCGCCTTCTGACTCATGATATTCAAACATTTGAATTAATATAGCAGTCATAACTCCCCTTGAAATTTTCTATGAAACTATCATTTAATTTCAATCTTTTGAATCATAAATAAGTGGTTTTGAACTCATCAAAGACGCGCTTTAAAATCATCTTTTAATCTGGTTTGAAATCATCCAAATAATTCTCTTGTAGATTGTTGGATAATAATATCATCTTTAAATCTTCAACGCCAAACGTACGGTTGAGATGTATAGATTTCATTGTTTTAAATTAAGATAGATCACAAACTTAAGGTTGATTTCACATCTTTCAAACATAAGGTTTAATGAAAATGTACGGTTGATGACACATCCTTCAAATTTAAGGTACATGATCCTTACATTTATAATCTTCCAAACGTAAAGTACATGATCCATATTTTTATATGAAATGCAAGTTTTTTCACAAAATTAAGGTTGTTGAACCATACTTTTGAGAAACAAACGTAACATTTAAAACATACATATGGTTCTTCTTTCATAATTTTCAAACAATATATGTTTTTTAACTATACTTTTATAATAACTTGTCAAGTAAACAGTGGGTTCCTTTCTCTACTCTACGATCCAAAATGTAGGATATGAACAGTGTTTCCTGAATACTTTGAATTGATTTTCAAACTCTTTAATACTTTTTACATGTTGTATTAATGCATGAATACTCTTCCAAAAATTAAAATATAAAAAATATTTTATTCCAAAAATATACTTAAACTAAAATCATTTGAAAACAATTAAGTGTATTTGTGAGAATGAAAATCATCATAAAGAGATAGAGTATTGTTGTCAAAAATCTCCCCCTTTTTAATAAAAATATAATTTATTTTTGAAAAAAACGTGCTCAACAATCTCTCCCTTTTTTATGATCACAAAACCGACAAAATAACAAATAAAATAAACATACAAAATTAATTGCATATAGTTTTGAATTTTGAAAAGATAAATACAATATAAGATTTATCTTAATTTCACTTCCTTAAATGATTATGTTAATGCTCAATATTTCTCCCCCATTGTAAAAAAGGAAAACAAAATTAAATACAAAATGTTGTGGTTATCCTAATTTCTCCCCCTTTTAGTGATATAAAAAAGAAGATAGAATAAGGAATATATCACATTTTAATGTAGCACGAAACATAAGTAAATGTAATAATAAACCATTTATCAATATGTGAATCTGGATTACTGACATTTATATCAAAGAATGTACTGTAAAACAAAATAAAACACATGAAAATGAGATGTAAAGATATTACAAATATAATTCCATGTACATTCATGAAAAGTAACAGGAATCGGGATTGGGTAAGAGTATAAGGTAGGGTTCATCACCTATGAACTATTACCTTAATCTTTGTTAATTATTCACTCAAACGCCTCATCAATACATATCTCAATGGGATAATTAGATCTCTAATTTTCTCAGACAAATGAATATCATTAATTAGATTTACTCTGAAAAACTCATGAAGTCTTTCTTCCTTATCCATTAAAAGAGAGAACTTTTCGGTGAACTGATTCAACACAGTTCTAATTCCTGGTTCACTAGAAGTCAACTAGGAAACTAGAAGCTTATGATTATCTAACAATACGGAGAAAGGAGAACTTTTTTACTGTAAGTCTTACAGTATAGAATTCATATTCTCCATGACCACTATAATAGACTGAAATCATTGGATTAAATCATGTGAAGAATATGATATACTGGCCTCATTGGTTCTGAAAGATGAAAATTGTTGCTCCATGAAGGATCTAAATTCCATTAAATCTATCTTCGTAACCATCTTAGAATTCAATTTTTCAACTTTATTTAACATTTCCTACGTAAATCTTTAAACTTCTGGTTTAGAAACAATACTTTATTTCAGCATTCTAAAATTTAAAATTTCCTTTTCTAATGCTCTCTGTAGAGTAGCATTCTTCCTTTCAGCTTCAGTCAACATTATGTTCAGTTCCTCCATTTCTGTATTTACTAAATCAGAGGCACGCCATGCTCGATTCTCATTTTATGATTCAACTTGATGAAACAACACTAATGGAAAGGATTTAGCATCTGATTTTTCATCATTTCCTCCCTGTACTAGTTTCTCAAAATATTTTTCCTCTGATATTTCCCAGACTCATATAATTAAAAATTCACATTCAATACCTCAGTATGAATCTCATAAGCATTATTTTCTTGGTTGTCAGGTGCTGGAGGTTACTCCTCGTGAGTATCGTCTTCATGTTCATCCTCTTTCACAGGATTTCTAAAAACAATATTTTCATGATCAACTTTGACATGGTCAATTTGGGTTTGGGCCAATGCTTCTCCTTCACCAGGAACTATCCTGGTTATATTTTCTATTTGAGCTTCTGGTTCTATCAATTCCTGAGCCAAGAATTCTTGCTCTACTAAAAGATTCACCTTATCTTGAGAAAATCCTCCCCATAGCATCTCTTCAACAACAGCTTCTCTCACAAACTTATAGCTTAAGAGATCACTAGATGATAAAACATTTGATGTTACAGCAGGCTCATCAATAGGATTAGGACACCTGGTCCATTTGAACCGAAGACCTTTCTGACTTCTTTCTTTAGAAACTTCCATAGCCTCAAACATGAGTCTTCTTGATACAACACTGATTCTTGATTCAGCTTGTCCTACCTTTGATATTGCTAGTTGGGCCTGAGCACTTTTTTCATACTCTTCATCTCTAACAGGAAGTAGCTTTCCTTTGATAGTGCTCTAGAAAAATCCATTTTTCTCAATGTACCAGCATTGAGGAAGTTACTATGATGGAATTTCACCTGAGCATACACTAATCTTACAATACCTATATTAAATAGAATATTTGAGATGAACCTTTCAAAAGGATAAAAATTTATTCTTCCCTCTAGTGGGAAATAGTTACTAAGATACCTTTCCATGTATTTCAAAAAGTTCAATTTGATATCACTAATCCGAAAAACACATGATATACATATCTGGGTAAAGAATCTTTTCTATCTTAGACATTCTAGGTGAAACACCAGTTTTCACAAACTTAATCAATATTTTATGATCTGTTTCCAAATCATTCTTAAGCATCTACTTTATAGATGTAGTTCCAAACAAATAGGACATAATATCTTCAGGAATATGCACATAATCACCAGTATTCTTTAAATCAAAATGAAAAACTCCCTCATGAGGGATGTTTAGAATTCAAGGAATTTCTACAGATGAGATTAAAAAATCATGATCCTCAATCTTAGTAATAATTGAATCCTCATTAGTTCGTAGACTAAAATATACTGACATAAAGAAATTATGAAGTTATACCACATATAAAAACTCCATATGATCTCCATTAAAAGTTTGTTCTATGTTCTGAAAATCTATGACATGCTTTATCATTAGATTAGAATGATAGAAACATTCCAGATCGATGACTTTTCCTTGAAAAATATTTCTCCCTGGCGAGCACTGCCTCTTCACAGTGCTAGTCTCTGGATCATTGATTCTTTTGGTATTGGAAATGTTTTTCATAAATTAATGAAGGTTCAAAAATACTAGTGTTTCGAAGGATCAGGTTTTGGAGAGATGAGTGGAGAATGTTTTTGAGGTTTCAAAGGTCTTTGAACAAGTTTGGAATTTGAAGCGGTTTCTAACATCCTTGATTCCCATGTCATTACATACATACTAATTATTTCATAAATTTTAAAATGAATTAAAATCACCTGCTGAAAAAAATATATAAAAACATAAATATACAAAAGTGAACACTTTGAAAAACAAGTAACGAAACTATTTTTTTAAAACATTCTTAAAATTAAATAAACCTAACTCCCCCTTTATAAAATAATACATTTCAGTGGGAAGTTGTTTAGTAAAAATATCAGCTAATTGAATTTCAGTACATACAAAATCTAATAATATATCCTTTTTAAGGACATAGTATCTTAGAAAATGATGTTTGATATCAATATGCTTTGTCCTAGAATGATTAATAGGGTTTTTTGAAATATTTATTACATTTGTATTATCATATAATACTGGTGTATTATTAAAATTTAGTCCAAAAATTTATAAGAGTATTTTTCATCCACAATAATCGTGCACAAAAACTACCACCAGATACATATTCTGCCTTGGCAGTTGACAGGGCAACAGAGTGTTGTATCTTACTAGACCACAATACTAAGGATTATCCTAAAAAGTGAAAAGTACTTGAAGTGATTTTCCTATCTAATCGACAACTGCCAAAGTATTGATCTGAATATCGAATTAAATTAAAATTAGATGTTTTTGGATAGAGATGAAATCGAAAAACTGTTCCTTTTAAATAGCTAAAAAATCTTTTAACAACAGTTAAATGGGATTATTTTGATTTGATTGAAATCTTGCACAAAGACATACTGGATACATTATATCTGGCCTACTAGCAGTAAGATATAATAAACTAGTAATAATACCTCTATATAAATTGTTGTCAACTGATTTCCCAGTTTCATCTAAATCATGTTTTATATTAGTACATATAGGAGTTGTATATGTTTTGTTGTTTCCAAGTCCAAATATATTTAGTAAATCAGTAATGTATTTTATTTGATTTAAAACATTTATAAATTATTTTTTATAAATTTGATGTCCTAAAAATAAATTCAATTCTCTCATGAAACTCATTTCAAATTATTTTTGCATTAGATTTAAAAACTCATGAAAATGAGATTTATTAGTTGATCCAAAAATTACAACATCAACATCAATTTGAACCAATAAAATATTAGAGTTTAAAATTTTCTTAAATAGTGTTGGATGTGGCATTCCAGTCGTAAAATAATTTTTTAAAAGAAAAGATCTTAATCTTTCATACAAAGCTATAGGTGCTTGTTTAAGTCCACAAAGAGCATTAGTATGATTATAAACAAAATCTGGATTTTGGGAATTTTCAAAACCAGGAGGTTTCTCGACATAAACCTCCTCTAATAAATAACAATTTAAAAAGGCATCCTTAACATCCCTCTAAAATAATTTAAAATTTATATGATATGCATATGATAATAGGATTATAATGGCTTCTAATCTTGGTACAGGTGAAAGGTCTCATCATAGTCTATACCTTCATCTTGATTGTATCTTTTAGCTACTAGTCATTCTTTATTCCAAGTTATAATTCCTTAATCATCAAGTTTGTTTCTAAATACCCATTTGGTTCCAATTACTGGTTAATTATGTGGTCTTGCAACTAATTTACAACCTTCATTTCTTTTGAACTCATTTAGTTTTTATTGCATTTCTATCAAGAAAATTTCACCAACTAACGCTTCTTCTATATTTTTGGGTTCTTATTGGGATAGAATGGAAGAAAAATCAACATGATTTCCTATGTTCCTTATTATTTTTCTTTATGTGTCTAAGCCTCCTATTATAGTTTCTAAAGGATGATTCATTCAGGTTCATTACTGTCTTTGTTTTACATTTATAGGTTCTTTAGTGTCATGATATTCTACACTGGACTGAATTTCAATTATATATTTTTCGAAATCATCTTTCAAGTTCTCATGTCTCATGTTATCATTATAATCATGTTCATCTATTTGATATGTCCTTTTCTCAAAGGGATCTGATTCATCAAATTTCACATGAACCGATTCTTCAAAAATCCTTGACATTTTATTAAAAACTCTATAAGCATTAGAAGTAGTATAATATCTTAAGAAAATTAATTCATTATATTTTAGATCAAACTTTTAAATATTGTCCTTGGTGTTTAAGGTGAAAACCTTGCATCCAAATACTGTAAAGTAATTTACTTTAGGTTTTCTATTATTCCAGAGTTCATCCGGTGTCTTTTTGAAAATAGGTTTAATTGAAAGTCTATTCATTATATAGCAGGTTCTACTTAATGATTCTCCCAAAAATGCATAGGAAGGTTGTATTCATTAATTATAGTCCTAGACATTTCTTGAATAGTCTTATTTTTTCTTTCAACAATTCCATTTTGATGACGTGTTCTTGGTTTAGAGAAGGTGTGTTTAATTCCCATATTTGACCGAAAGTAATTGAATTATAGAATCTCAAATTCTCCACCATGATCACTTTATAATGAAATTATATTAAAACATTTTTCATTTTGAACAAATTTGCAAAACTATTCAAATAATGTAAAATATTCATTTTTAAATTTTAAAAATAATATCCATGTAATTTTAGAATAGTCATTAACTAAAACATACAAATATAATTTACCATATAAGATTACTACCCTTGAAAGTCCAAACAGATCCATATGGATAAGTTCTAGAGATTTATATGTAGAAATTTCTTAATTGATTTTAAGGATGGTTTGTGTTGCTTGCCATGTTGACATGCATCACAAAATCTATCACTTTCAAACCTGAGACTAGGAAACTCAGAAACAAGTTGTTTCATAGATAACATATTTAAAAAATATATATTACAATGTCCAAGTCTTCTATGATAGATATAGGATTCATTTATCTTAGCAGTTAAGAATTTTACTTGTTGTTTACACAAGTAATTTAATTCCAGGGTGTATACATTATCAGTTCTAGATGGAATAAATTAAAGCAATTTATTTTGAAAATAGAATGGTAATTGATAAAAAAATAAGCACTATAAACATTATCACAGAGTTGAGAGATAATTATCATATTGTATTTCAATCCTTGTACATAAAGTAATTTATTGATTGAGAAAGCTTCTGGATCTCCAACGGTTCCAATTCCAATTATATTGCATTTGCCATCATCACAAAAAACGACTAGTCCACCATCTTTTTGAGTTAGTGTAGTGTTATTTGATTTGTTTTCACTCATATTCCTGGAGAAGACACTATCTATATACCATATGGTCTTTTTTTTCCTGTGACCTGCTTCCTACAAAGGCATTTAAACATATTGTTTTGGTACCCATATTCTATTAGGTCATGTTGTGTTATCCAGCAATGATCTCGAAATCCAGACTTGCTTTGTTTTTCTAAAATCAACAGACTCATATAAATTGTTTGAGACAAAGGCTTTAATTATTCCACTTAATTGGGGTTTCCTTAAGTAAAAATTCATAGATAGATGTCTTTTGGCAGGACAATAGTTACAGATTACCTTTCTATTACATGGCACAAAGTAATTTTTGTACAGTTTGGGCTTTTCACAATTACTACCTATTCCATATCTTCCCTTTTTAATCCCATTATTTCCAAGAATTTCATTTAGTGTATATTATCCTTTTTAAAAAATAAGAGTTGCACTTTTATATGATTCTACTTTAGTTTTCAATTTTTTTATTTTATCTTCATGATCTTTATTGTTTGAATTTATCAAATTATATTTTTCTAGTAATTTATGATGTTGTTTTAGCGGAGTATCTCTTTCTCCTAAAACAACATTATGAATATTCAATAAAGAATTTTTTTTCTTATATAAAGAATGACATTTCTCTTTATGAATATTGCAGTAAGATATAAGTTTATCATTTGTATAGCTTGATTCAGAATTAGATTAAGTAGAGTAATATGATTGTACATCATCACTTTCTTCCATAAAGCACATATTTTCTTTCAAATTAGATTCCTCCTTTTTTAAATCATATTTTGATGAGCTGTTGGAGTCTTCAGATACACTCCATGCACCTTTCATTGTTTTCATGTCTATTTTCTCATAATCATGCGTTTTGAAAAACATCTTCTCTATGTCTTCCTTTAATTGAGGACAGTCAGGTCTGATATGACCCATCTTCTTTTACTGATATCATATATCTTTATTTTCATCCTTTTTGATAGTTTTTAAGCCTTTATTTATTCTGTAGAATTTACTAGACTTTATGGCTTGCTTATCCCGTTCTACATCATAATTTGATGAATCCTAGATTTCTGATTTCACTTTTACTTCCTTTTCCTTTATCTTTCTTTTTTTTCTCTGTGATGACACTATTAAGGTAATGCCATCATTCTTGATAAAAACATTATACCCATTTGCATCATCTTGCATCTCATCTTCATACATTATAAGTATTCCAATCAGCTATCTCATGGTTATGTCTCTGACATGTTTTGACTATCTAATTGCAGTAGATATTCTATTTCTTTTAGTAGGCAGTACTCTTAGTACTTTTAATTCTTGATCTTATTGATTGATTGGTTCTACCAAAGCACTTATATTATTGAAAATTTATGCCAATCTTCCTTTCATTTAAGTAATTATTTCACCTTCAAACATTGTGAATGTATCAAATTTAATATTAGTAGTAGGATATCTTATTTTTCTAGAATTGTCAGTTCCTTCATAAGAAACAGTAATAGTTTTCCACATCTCATATGCTACAAGGCATTAAGATACTCTATTAAATTAATCAGGTTCTAGACAACATATAAATGCATTCATTGCCTTTGAATTCATGTCATACTCAGCTTCTACAGTTACAGTCCATGTTTCAGTTTTCTCTGGTATTTCTTATGGAGTCAGAATAACAGAATATACTCTGTTTCAACGGTTTTTCAGACAAATTATCATTCTCGAATTCTAGAATCCATATTTTCCTCTATTAAAGTATGGTGATCTAACTATAGAAATTCTCTCTATTGTATCAGTTATCTTGCTCTGTGTATAATCCTTAATCACTTTCATCTTGTTATGACTTTATCAGAAATCTACTCCTCTGATACCAATTATTGGATGTAGATTATATCAAATATACACAAGAGGGGGGGGGGGGGGGGGTGAATTGTCTCTTTTACAAATACATTGCAAGATCATGTTCTATCCTTTGACTTAAATCAGATGGATTAATGCAGCGGAAATTTAAATTGTAGGGACACACGATGTATAATGGTTCGGGGAACATAAAGCCCCTAGTCCCCTCCACCAACGCTCTAGTCCAAGAGCTTAGTGATCTACTATATCAGGTCCTCTAATCAATAGACTATTCCATAACTAAGTACAGGAAGCTGACACCTTTACAATCTAAGGAAAAATAGATCCTTCTAGTTCAAACACAGAACCTAATACACAACTTAGTAAGAGAAGCTAATCACTCAAGATAAAAGAGTATCTGATCGTTGAAGATACTTTCCCAGTTTTCTTCACAATTGCAACTGAATGCAATTGAAAGAAGATGGATCAACGTCTTCAGAAATAATGATCTTCATGTAAGAGTTTTTCTGAGTTGATCCAATTGCAGTAGATATATAAATACAATTTCAACTTCAGTATCAGTAGATTCACAATAGATCATTGATGATGAATGGGTGAATCATCTGTCGTGTTTATTCTTCTTCAATAAACAGAGCTTTATCGCTCTTCGTAATCAACAGATCTGTAGATATTGATTTGTCTATATTTATCTCTTATGTATCATCATTTTCGTGCAACAAATCATTGTATATCGTAAGTGTATCTACTCTCGTGTTCCAATTTTAGACCTTGTACGATTTGTGTTTTTTTAATTTCAAAATAACAGAGATATATCATGCACTTTCTCAGAAAAGTCAGATCCACAAAAGTTACCTTATGACTCACGATATTCAAACATTTGAATTAACAGAGCAGTCCTAACTCCCCTTGATAGTCTCCATGAAAGGATCCTTTAATCTATAACTTTTGAATCATAAATAAGCAGATATGAACTTGTCAAAGGAAGGATTTAAAATCTTATTTTAATCCTATTTGAAATCTTCTTAATAATTAACTTGTAGACCATTGCATAATAATATCATCTTTAATCTTTCGATGCCAAACATAAGGTTGAACTGTATAGCATGCATATTCTGAAAGCAATGTAGATTACAAGCGTAAGGTTAATTTCACATCCTTCAAATGTAAGTTTGAATACAAATGTAGGGTTGATGAAACATCATTCAAAGGTAATGTATATGATACATACTTTTATATGCTTCCAAATGTAAGGTACATGATCTATAATTTCATAACAAATGTAAGGTTGTTCACAAAAGTATGATTGATGAACCATACTTTTGAGAAATAAACGCAACTTGTAAAACTAACAAACAATTCTCCTTCCATACTTTCAAATTATGTATTGTTGTTTAACCATACTTTTCTGATATCTTGTAAAGTAAACAGATGGTTCCTTTCTTTATGCTATGCCCCAAAACATAGGATATGAACAATGTTTCCAGAGTACTTCGAATTGATTTTCGAACTCTTTACCACTTTTCCCACGCTGTATAAATACATTAATACTCTTCCAAACATAAGAATACATAAATCATTTAATTCTTGAAATATACATAATGTAAAATCATTACAAAACAATTAAGGATATTTTTGAGAATCAAAATCATCATAAATAAATAGAGTATTGGTCTCAACAATCTCCCCCGTTTTAATAAAAAATTATGTATTGTTGAAAACAACACTTGGGCAACACATTTACACCATCATTAACTACTAAAATATATATAAAAGAATAAGGAATGATATAATGACCATATCTATAAGTAGTATTATATCTTCATTTCATAACCATGAACCTGTGGTTTATTCCAATAATTCTATATGTATGATATCATAACACTCGTACAAACAATACTAGATACTTATCATCTATTAATAATCATAAAATATAATCAGAGCATAAGGAATCATTTGAAAATGAGTACCATTTATAGGTCCTATGAATTGAGAATTATGGTTTCCTATCATATAAAAAAATCATTATAGGTTGAAGAGTTATCCTATTATTAAAAAATTAAAACATAACTGTACTGATATCCTAATATAACAAGTAGAAAAATATCTTTCTGACATTCTTTGTGGTGTTTTTTAAAAACATTAAATTATGTCCTTGTGAAAATAACTCAACTATTGTAATAATATACACTTCTCATCTAATGTTTTTAGTAAGATGTGACCATGATCCATAATTGATAAGTTATTATGGGGGTTTTAATGGTATGGATCATTAAAATATAGAATTGGAATCTATTATCTCATTTTACATTGATTGAAGTCGTCTTTTTTTCTTAATTTTGGTTAGAAAATTGAAACAAAATCAATGACGTCTTTGTGATGATAAGGTTTATTTTGTCAAATTAATATTAGTCCTATCAGTATCCTGATGATTTGGGTTGATTTTATAGAGTATTGGAAAATATTTGGACATCAACAAATAATCTATTTCCTACCCATTATAGTGCATCACATCTAACATTCTACGAACATCATTAATTTTTTAAATCTCATAACTATTATCTATAAATACTCTATATTTCTCCTATGGATTATTCAAGTTCAAAAAAAATATTATCAAATGTAGGAGTATATATTCCCCTAATTTCAACAAACTCTAATTTTTTACAGCACACAATTGGAATGATCCATTATATTTCTCTGATTTTGAAATAATTAACAATTGATCAAATAGAAATGTGAATATTTTTGAGTTTCAATAAATCAAATACAAATATTATTATTCTAGAATTATCATTCCTTTCTAAAATATGTGATTGATGAAATATATAATTTCAATCTATTCTCACCCAATTCCATCTTAGTAATATTCAGTAGTAATTATCTATCTCATGTGACTACCAAAGGATCAATGAAATAGTAATGGGTTACCATGAATGACATCCAGAGTTCGAATACTATTTGTAAATTCATTATGAATGTTCAGTGAATACATTACTTATATAGTAGTTGAAACCATGTATTCCAGTTTACACCCCACTAATTTTTCCAAATTGAAACATAAAAAACAATAGTAGAGTGAACATAATCATTGGTTTCTCATCATCAACTGTATTGGAATCCCCTCTTAACTCTAATTTCATGATGATATATATATATATACATATATATATATATCCTATAATGGGATTTAACTCATCCAGGTGTCTATCTTAAGATCCATCAACATTTTATCCCTTCATTCCATAATTCCAGCAACACTTAATTTCATCATTTTCTTTAATCCTCGATATCTCAGTTTCAAACAATGCATCTTAAATTCTACATTTACTAATAAACCTCTTTCATCATATCCTTAAGGTTAATCTTCACCCATTATGGAATCAAATATCTTCTATAGAAATATTATATCATTATAAAAACATGTTCGAATACATCTTCCAATATCCTTGGCTCGCTGCATAAGAAATCAATCAGAAAAACTAGTGTCATCACCTTATACTACCCTGATCAAAATTTCCCTACAAAGATATATTTTTGCAACTACATCTATTTTACCCTATCTCAATTATGGATTCACCATATTTTAATTTTTTGAAGGTTGTAATAATTCCATATTCTTATGTTAGACTCGGATGGTGGTTCTCGGGTTCAAAGTGGATAAGTTATCATGACTGATAGATTTCTTCACTTGGTTTTCCTATCTTCATTCGAGATTGGATTATCAAACCACATCTAGGTCATATTATTATCATAAAACAATAAAAAAACTAACTCAATTTATTTTGAAATTTCATATTTAAAATCATCTTTGAGGTTTCACAATGGTTTTCAATGGATTAGGTTTTATACATCATAAATTACAAAAACATTAAATTTTACATTCCATTCATCATCTATCAATATTCTTATGATATCATTGAAGCTCTTGTGAATACGTATTGAATTTTTATTTTTTGACTACCTATAACTTAATTGGCCAATATGATTTTATTTTATAGCTTCATAATATTATTCTCAGTAACCTAAAAAATATTCTTATGGAATGTTTGAAACTTCATGATAGTTGGGATCTGATGTTTCATGGTAGAATAAAAATGAAACCTAATGTCATTTGGAAATCCCTCTATCTAGTAAGATAAAATCATCTTACATGGATGGATATAGTTTTATTTGGTTGTCACTTGGTTAATTTACATGTTTTATAAGTAATGGTTATTTGAATGAACATTTCTACTTCACGTGAAAATTTTATTTTATTTATTTATGACTCTAGTTTAACTCAATTTATGGTCTTCATGGCCATTATTCACAGTCACTTGAATGTTTCAAAAATTTGTCAAAAAATCAAATATTAAACCCAAAATTTATATCAATTATCAATATATTAAATCATCAATATAGATTTTAAATTTATTGAATTATATAATATATTAGTGTTAATATAATTAAGAAGTGATATTTTTAAAAATATATTTTTTATAATCACAAATAATTATATTACAAAAAACATATATGATTAAACAATGTATATGAAATAATTAATTCAAGCATTTAAAACACATTAAAATAATAATAAATTTATTTGAGTAACTATTCATTCAATATTATATATTCAAAATTTAGAAAATGAATAAAAAAATAAAATTTGGTTCCTGAAAATGTATTACATTAAAAAGATATTTTGAATTTCATCTTTTAATAAAATAAATTGAATTTTAGGAAAATAAAAACATCAGGAAAACCAACATGATTAAAATAAAATAATTTTATCAATGAAATTTTATCACATTAAAACATATAATCAATATTTATCCAATGAACATTCAAAATTCACCTCAATAAAATATTTATTCTCATTCGTGATTTTAAAGGAAAAAAACTTTTCACTCAAATTACCCAATATTCATGAAATCTTCATTGAAAAAAATATCTTTAAAAAAATTAATTTCTATTATGTGATGTTTAGAAAATTCATAAAAATAATACGACATAAAATTTCATTAAACTAAATAAAATTCAATATCATGAAATAATTTGAAATAAATTTATTTAAAAAAAAATTCATGTTGTTATCCAATTTGGGTTCTTATTCAATAATGAATAAAGGAAAACCCCATATATCTTAATTTATTTAATTTTTCATTAAGGTAATGTAAATATTTCACAACACCCTATCGTAACACCCCAAGATTTCATAGTAAGTTAATTTCTTTAAATTTATTCAATATCTTGCGCTACACGCAACACCGAGTTCGAGCGCACCATGACTTAACAATCAAGTCATGAAAAAAGGCTATGAATAGTATTAAATGCATTTTTAACTTTATATACTCCATAAAATTTTAACTTCCATATTCTGTGTTTCTTAGACATAACATATGAACAAATTATTTTTTTCTACATAAAAGAAGTATTTTTTAAAAAATGCAATTTTTCAACCTTTTAATGGAGAACCATTTTTAAATCCAATATTTGAAACTTTTATATAAACAATTTGACAAAAATATACTTCTTATTTAGAATAGAGACATAAAAAGTTAGTTTGGATAAATTTTATGTATTTTTCTAATAACTTTCATATTTTCATGAAATGTGAAAAATAGAAAATTTTAATTGAAAAAAACTTTTTTAATCAAAATAATTTATAGTAGTAAATTATACATTTCAATGGTTTTTAAGTATAATTAAATTATATTCTTATCATTTATTCCAATTTTATTCATCAGAAGTAATTTTACATTTAAAATGGACATAAACACATATCAATCTTTTGATAGTTTTAACTTCTCAAAAAATCACTTTTTAATTTTGATAATGGGAATATTTTTTGAAATTAATTAATAAAACAATTATTTTTTTAATTTGGTAAAATAGAAATCATTTTTGAGTTTGTTAAATCAAAATTATCTTTCGTGAATTTTTGGTATTTTCCTAAAAACATTCAATTTTCTTGAAGAGTTAAAAACATTGTGTTATTGTTTAAAGCCAACTTTTTATACAAATAAATTTTCTTAATTTAAATTTTTTTAAAGTAAAAATAGACAGAAAATACCTATATTTGTAAAATGTAATTCATTGAAGTGATTTTAATATAATATTATATATATAAATTTTATTTGAAATTTTTACCATCTTTTACTCTCCTAAAATGAATATTTGAAAATTTTTATAAAACAGAATTTTACAATTTTTTCAATTGAATTTCAAAAATATGATAGACATGGTTGACATTATTAAGTATAATATGGTTTAATAGGATAATTTTTTTTTTGTGAATAGTACCATTTCAATTTTTTAACCACGGTTAAAAGTAAATAGTGTAATTAAAGCTAAAAATGATATTATAGATACCCTAACAGTAGTCCTAATTCTATTGGATATGTTTTTTAAGACCAAAATAAACCATAGGAATAAAATATGATCTTTTTGATCGACCTGGATTAGATCAGGGCATATATTATTATTTAATTTAAAGATGAGTAAAAAGTATTAAATACAAATTCTAATAACTAAAACATTTTTAATATAGGGTCATAGAAAAGATAAATTCTATGATAAATATTTATTATAAATACAAATATATTTTCTATATCATGGTATTTTATTTATAATTTTTAGACGTTAAATAATTACATTTATTTATGACACAATGATGATATAATAATTACCTTATTAAAGAAATATTAAAATAATTGATATTAAAAATATCAATATAAATGTAAATTGGGAATTTTTATGCATTACAAGAACTTTTTAGCTTAATATGTCATTTTAAGGCTGACTTAATTTATTTTTTCAATGTAATAATGTTTTCTTGACTTTTACAAAAAACCCAATACAAAATATTGTCAAAATTGACATAAATGAGTATTTAAAACAAATACTATATTATTAAATGATATAATATTCTTAAAAAATAATGTTTGTATAAAGGACTTATATAATGATAGATATGTCATTAATGAACTACTTTAGGTTTTCTTGGCATTTTATATTATGTTTATTAACCATGTTATATGAAAATACATCAAGTCATGGTAAAAGTTAAACTGTTTAACTATGAATCAAATCTAAAAGACAGGGTTAATATGGTGTCCTAAACTTGTCTAAAACCTACTAATTGACAGTATTTATACCCATACTCACCTTATCCTCAAAATAAATCCATTTTGAACCATTATAAACCGAAAATTATTTTATAATAATATAATCTTTCAAATATTTACAAAATTGAGCCTCACCTCTCTTATAAAAGGGTACATCCCCTTCTCTCAAAATTACACCACCAAAGCCATCTGGATCATCCAAAAGCTGATCAAATATCCTTCCAACAAACCTAAAATTAGATTATATTACTTACATTCATTATAAATTCATCTTATGGAGCCTTTTTGATCAAATCAAAAGGAATCACCTGAAGAAGAGGTAATAATTTCATCATATCTTTCAAAGTTCTTTTCTTCATACACTTCCTATTTCATTATTCATTACATAAAAAAATAATAAAACTAGTGTATTATACATACTGTGATGTTATTATAAAAATGGTACAACTAAATTCATTATTATATTTATCCTATGAATGAAAAAGTCACCATACGTGTGTACGTACGGATTACCGTCTCCACGTCGTGGTGTAGTTTGTTATTCAACACTTTATTATTTGGATGGGTATAATAATGATTATAACTAATGTAAATTATAAATATAACATTTTAATGATTATTTATATATAATATACCATCCAATTACATGCTATTTCACAACTAATAGAATGATATTGTCGCTCGTGCGTATGTACGGATTACCGTCTCCACGACGCGATGAGATTTCATTTTCCATCGTAACCATTCAAAAATAATTTTCATTTTATAATTAAAAATAATGTTTAATAACTTAATATTATTTTGGATATGAATCAAATATATCTATTCATAAAAAAAATGACTTACATAACAAAACATATAAAGGAAAATGAATCAGTTAACACCCAAAACGATGATACTACCGAAATATCATTAACAAGAAAATATTAGAAGATCATATATGATATCATATTTACGTATGTAATTATTTTATAATTTAATAATAATGATTTCACTATTAAACAATTTGTTAGCCTACCCTCTACTAAGGAAAATTACAAGTTAAGGGGTTTTCATTTCACTTTTTATTCCCGTGATATTTATGCTATATTTACCACTATTTCCCTTTGTTGGTAAATGTTCTATCCCTAAATATATTATTTGGGTAATATATTTTAATTTATTGATATTTACATCTTAATTTTATTTTTCTTCTTCCATGGGGTGTATGTTTCGTAAGTCTCCAAACTGGCAAGGGAATTTCTAATTTCAATTTCTACCCATTTGGTATTATATATACTTCATTGATTATTTTACTCCAAGATTTTGAGTGGAATCGCTATTTATATATGTATGTTTTAATTTCCACTATACTTTGTGTGGATAAACGTTTTATACACACAAAAAAATCCATTGAAAAATTATCATGTCATTGATATGAACTTGGTAAGGGTAATCTTAAACCAATTTCCATTCATTGAGTTAAACATCCTAGACAGTGGTTTTTTTAAAACAAATGTGCGTGAATTTCATCTAATTGATTTACACCGAATATCCAATCATATTGAGTGTATTTGTATTTTTCACACATATTTTTTTCATTGATTTATCCTTCATCGAATGATACAGTCTTTATAAGGGATTTCATCTCAATTTTCATTCCATTTAGACTTTTTTGTTGTTATGCACTGATTTAATTTTATATAGTGTATATAATTTACATTAACATATTATATAGTTAATCCCTTTATTATAATTATATTATAAAAGATTGATTAATTTTATTCCTCAATTTTTTTTATTCAAGCGTCTTTCATTTGGTTATGAACTTTTTAACTAAAATATCATTTTAAATGTTTTAATGATTTATTCTTCTAAATCTGTCTCATTAATGTCCATGATTTAAAAAGGGTGTCAAGAAAATATTTATATGGAGATAAAAATTTTAATACTAAAATTTCTTTTAAATGATTCAATGTGGTATGATACACTTTTGTTAAAAAATATATTTTTAACAGCTTGTTGATAAATATTGAGAGTTTAAAATCTATTCAAGTAAAAGGGGATATTTCTCTCAAATAGTTTTTCTTGTTATTTTCATCTATGTCAATGTCCTTAATTATTTTTTATTGAGGTTGAATTATTATAATACAATCTTAAATATTGTATTGAATGAGTAAATTTTAACGTTGGAAGTCCTTTTTTTATACCATTCATGGTTTGTGGTTAAAATATTTACATTTTGTATCCTAGTTTTAATATGATTGGTTAAATTATGATTCAAACTTTTCATATGAAGAATGTATTCGTCTTAGTAAGTGACGAGTGGAGCCTTCTATATATCATCGATGCATCAGTAGGTCTAATGAGAAAAACTACTGTCTTGGCTCAAGGCCTTGAAAAATTATTATTTGTAGTCTTGGCACGAGGCCTAGACTATGTGGTTATGATGTCCAACATTATGCATTCCATCATTTTGAAATTAGCTATTGATATTACATGTGATTATTAGACTAATAGAATATCCTTGTGAATATGTAAATGGAGTTATTTGATTTATCTTTTCCATATTACGATGATGTTTTAGTTTAAAAGGATTGTGGTTTAGTCTTATATATTCCCTTTAATATTTATACTTATTTATGGTAGTTTCCGCTATATTGTTATCTCTGCCGAGAATCTTATCTCACCCCTTTCTTAGGTTTAATTTGTCCTAGGATTTTCTGAAGTATATTATGATTAACCTATAGGGATAGGACAAAGGATAAAAGTTTTTTCAAAGGGGGCACAATGTTGTTTTCTTTTATTTCATGATGTAATGTAAAACTTATGTATGTATCTAGTACATCCAAGGCTACTAAAATAATCTATCATTCAAGACATGATCTCTTGTGATAATTAAAATGCTATATAATAATGAACCATATCTAGGTAACTAGGGTTGGGCATTAAAATTGGTATTAGACAGTGTTTAGTACAAACCTTGGCAGCAAGATTTAGAAAAACACTGATTATAAAACACTAACCTTAGAGAGAGTTTGAGGATTTGTATATAAGAACCTCAAAAAAAATTTCGTAATGTAAATATTATGTGGGTTGTCCTAGAAATACATCCCTATATAGATATGTTCAGGTAGAGGCAGCTCTGGTACATGTGTACATAGGGGTCAAACCCAAAAACACCGCATTGAGATAGACTCAAATGAGAACTGGTGCATGAAAATGGGCCTTGATGTACTCTTGGTTATGAAACTCCCAGGGGATATGTTTAGGATAATTCATATTTTCTTTAAAAAACGATTCGAAGGATTTTAATATATGATGATAGTAAATAAACATGGTTAATCAAAAGGTGTTTTAAATTGAAAATAAGGTGTCATGATATTATGTAAATGATTTTTTGACTATTTTTAATCACAATGCTTTCTTGTTTTAGTCATTGGCTGGATTCCAATGAATTCATTGTAACATTAAACATGATGAACATGGTGGTGAGGATGGTGGAAATGAGAAACTAAATGGAGTGTTGACAGGCATAAAAGATATATTTTTTTATTTCGAAGAAGGTTTCCCAAAATATGATGAATAATATATACATTAACCAACATTAAAACTCAAAAAGGAAGAGAATTGTGGAAAATTATAAGAGATCCAGTAGTGGAGACTATGGGGAAAAGAATGCTCTATTTCCATAACGATGGAAATGTGGATAGAGACACCCAAGAAAGTGTCTTAATGAAACAACTAAATACTTTATGTGTGGGAAGGAAGGACACAAAGTAAATAATTTCCAAGGAAAAATGAAGTGTACAATGAAAGAAAATAAAAATGATCTTATGAATATATTTACTATCATTTTCCATAAATCTAGGGTACCTAGGAATTACCTGAGTCAGTTACCTATTTTATTAGATAACCACTATGTCACGGAAGAACCTATATTGAAATAAATAGATGGAGAAATATTCAAAAGTATTAATTATTTATGTTGATGAGATTACGTTGGATTATTTTTCTCTTGTTTGTGTAACCCTGCTGTTTGTTATGGGAAAATTCATTTTGAGGAAGAATTATATTTTTTGTGTGTATATAGTTATAAAGAACCATTTGGGTTTATATGATCCATGAATTTTAGGTAATTGAATGTTCTTAATTTTTGGTATGAAAATGCGAGGTATGATATATAATTTGTGGTTAAATTATGTTATGGTTATTTTGAGGAATTTATCTTATTTTGGGAATGTTATAAAATATTTTTTTGAAAAAGGACAACACACATACCATGTGACAACCAGCTT
This sequence comes from Viscum album, assembly GCA_963277665.1. Classification (NCBI taxonomy): domain Eukaryota; kingdom Viridiplantae; phylum Streptophyta; class Magnoliopsida; order Santalales; family Viscaceae; genus Viscum; species Viscum album. The sequence goes on along the minus strand of OY728153.1, from coordinate 873,304,159 downwards.
CATCAGCCAAGCTGCGGGAATCGAAACCACTACCAATGTGCGACATAGATTTATCTCTTACCAATGGACTACATGAAGTCCCTGGTTAGTGTGACTAATTATTTTTAGTTAAAAGATTTTAATAAACAATAGTATATTGATTTGGGATCTTATATTTTATCAAATGGATATCCTTATTATAGAAAAATGATTTTATGATTAAGTGATAGGTTTTATTTTGGAAGAGGTTCGGTTTGTTGGGAACACTATATGAATAAATAAAAATAGAATAATATGGGATTTAATTTGATAAGTAATGGTGGATATTTTTTAATTTTAGAAGAATCTATTTTTTTAAAGAGATTAAGGTTATTAATGGAAACAATTAACATATCATAAAGAATATGTGATATTGTTAATTACACTTATGTATGAGACTTTATAAGTAGTTGATGTTATTTGGAGATAAATATTATGATTTACATTGAATAATTATGTGGTTAAATTCTTCTGATTTTTGGGTTTCAAACATATGTTGGATTATATTGAATATTTTAAGGGGAATTGTTTATTGAATAGTCTTTATTGAACTTTTAGTATTGTTTGATAAATTGTGGAAATTAAGATTTGTATTTCTTTCTATAACAGATTATCCATTTTGGGGATCATATGATCTTGTACTAACAATTTGTTTTTGGTTAATATCAAATGACATGGGAAATAAATAGCTCATCCATTGTGGATTATGAGATTCTCTAGAAGTTTATTCTAGCACTTCAGGTGTGACCAAGTCATCCTGAATTCTCATCATTTGGAGAAAAGATATTTTAGTGATAAAAATTTATCAAATGATGAAAATCTTCTTAAAATGTAAGTATATATCTTTATGTTATTAGTTAATATAAAAAATAAATCCATCAACCTTATGAAATGAATCTTAAAAAAAATATTTTCCATTTACTTTTCCTATAGAAAATCAAATTATCATTTAACCCATCACAAGTTTGTGGTTTTCTTTTAGTAATCATTATATTGATCAGGTTTTCTATCACTATCCATTATAACATGTCACTTATTTTATCTTCTATATCCATGTTTGAATAAACGTAATCCTATTATGGTTTATCTTGGGTGACCTTTGTGCTTATCATTCATTCTTTTAAATCGATAGTTTTATTGACACTTTTTCTGATGTGGGATATTCAATGATATTCCCATGCCAAATTTTAAAATTGTCTGGATGCAATTATCAAAATGTGTGAATAATGTTACACCCCATGATTTCAAAGTATGTTATTTTCTTTAAATTAATTCATTAGCATGTGCTATAGACAAAACTGTTTTCTAGTGCACCACGACTTACCTAACCAGCCGTAAAAAATGGTTATGAATATTATTCACTTCATTTTAAATTTTATATACTCCATACAATTTTAACATCCATATTATGTGTTTCTTAAACATAATGTAAGAAAAAATTTAATTTTTCAGATAAAAGATTTTTTTTAAAAAAATAACATTTTACTACATTTTAACGGAGAACCATTTTTAAATCCATTATTTGAAACTTTCATATATTCAATTCGAAAAAATTAAACTTCTTCTTTAAAATTTGGATATAAAAATTATTTTTGGATAAATTTTTGATGCATTTCTGATAACTTTCATATTTTAATGAATAGTAAAAAAATACAAAAATTTAATTGAAAAGTAATTTTTAATCAAAATAATTTATAGTGCTAAATTATACATTAGAATGGTCTTCAAGTATAATTATGTTATATTTTTATCATTTAAACAAATTTTGGTTATTGGATGTAATTTTAAATTTATATTGGACTTAAACACATATCAAACATTTGATAGTTTTTACTTCGAAAAAACCCAATTTTTGGTTTTGACAACAAGAATATTTTTTAAAAAATAATTAATAAAACATCTATGTTTTGAATTTGGTAAAATATTAATCATTTATGAATTTCAGAAATCATAATTAGATTTGGGGGAATTTTTGTTATTTTTCTAAAACATTCAATTTTTGATGAATACCGAAAAACATTGCGTTTTTTTAATAATGTTTTTTTATTTAAATAATTATTTTTAATTTAATATTATTTTGAAGTAAAAATAGATAAATAATACTCATTTTAGTCCAATTTAGTTAATTTGATTCATTTTATAATATGACTAGAGATATAAAATTTTATTGAACTTTTTACTATCATTTACTTACCTTCTAGACACATTTGCAAATTTACATAAAACATAATTTTACCACTTCTGTAATTTGAATTAAAAAAATAGAAGAGACACAGTTGAAATCTCTAATTAAACTTTGGTTCAATAGGATGAAACTAAATTTTGGTGAATAATAACATTAAAATATTATTTACCATAGTTATAAGTAAATAGGGTAATTAAAGGTAAAAATAATATTATAATTACACTAACACATTTCCTAATTCTATTGGATAAGTGTATTTCGACCAAAATAATTCTTATGAATAAAATATGATCCTTTTGATCCACTTGGATTAGATTAAGAAATTTATAACTATTTTATTTAAAGAAGAGATAAAAGTGTTAAATTCAAATTTTAGGAACTAAAACATTAAAAATATAGGGTTATGCATAAGATAAATTCAACAATACATATTCATTAGACAGATAAAAATATTTCCTACATAATGGTATTTTATATATAATTTTTAGACGTTATATAATTTAATTTAATTATGACTCAATGATGATGTAGTAATTACCTTATTAATGAAAGATTAAAATAGTTGATATTATTAATATCAAAATAAATGTAAATTGAGACTTTCGATGCATTCCACACATTTTCTAGGTTAATATGACATTTGAGGTTTTATTTAATGTATTTTTTTTGAAATAATCTTGTTTTTTTGACTTTCACAAAAAAACCAAATACTAAATAGTGTTGAAATTGACATAAATGTGTATTTAAAACAAATAATATATTATTAAATTATATAATATTCCTAAAAATATAAGGTTCAGAAAAATGACATATATAATTATTTATATTTCATTAGATATCCACTTGAGGTTATCTTGTCATTTTATAGTATGTTTATTAACCTTCTAAAAAAATACAAGAAGACATGATAAAAGTTAAACTATTTAACTAAGAATTAAATCTAAAAGATAAGGTTAATATGGGGACAAAAATGTGTCTAAAACCTATTGGTTGAGAGGATTTCGACCAATCCCCACCATTTACAAGAAATAATTTTATTTGGATCCATTATAAACTGGAAATAATTTTATAAAAAAATAATATTTCAATCATTTCTTTTTGTGTCCTCACCTATCTTATAAAATGGAACTTCCAATTTTCTCAAAAGAATAACTCCAAATCCATTTGGATTGGATAAACCCTAGTAGGATATCCTCCCAAATACCTCACATAAACTTATAGTAATTTCTTTGATCCTAATGGCAACCTATGGATCCATTTTGATCAAATCAAAAGGAAGCCCCCGAAGAAGAGGTAATAATTTCATCACTAATTTTAATGTTTTTTCTTCTTCCACATCCTATTTCATTTTTGTTTCCATACCAAAATAATAAATCATGTATCTATTACCTACTTTGATGTTATTATAAATATGGTACAACCATATCAATTATTCTATCCATCCTAGGAATGAAAAAGTCCCCATACGTGCGTACGTACGGCTTACTTTCTCCACGTCGTGGTGTAGTTTTTTATTCAAAACATCATTATGTGGATGGTTATAATAATGAGTATAACTGATTTAAATAATAAATATAAAAATTTAATGATTTTTTATATTTAATATACCATCCAGTTACATAATATTTCACAACTAATATAATGATATTGTCACTCGTGTGTAAATACGACTTACCATCTCCACGACACAAAGAGATTTTATTCCCCATCGTAACCATTCAATAATATTTATCATTTTATGATTAAAAATAATTATTAAAAACTTAATATCAACCTACATATGAATCAAATACATCCTATCCATAATAAAAGTTACATACATAACAAAATAAATAAATTAAAATGAATTAGTTAACAACCAAAGAAATGATACTATGGAAATTTCCTTAACAATGCAATATTAGAAGATCATATATGATATAATATTTATGTATTTGTTTATTTTATAATTTAATAAATATTATTTCCCCATTATAAATAAGGTTAACCTACCCTCTACTATGGAATAGTACATGGTAAGGATTTTTCATCTCACTTTTTATTCATGTGAGATTCATGCTATATTTGCCACTATTTCCTTTTCTGTGGTGTATGTATTTCCCATGAATGTATTATTTGGATAATATAATTTAACATATGGGTATTTAGATATTAATTATATGATATATATTTCATGATGTGTATGGTTCGTAAGATACCGTATCGATAACTGAATTTCTAATTTCAATTTCTACTAATTGGGTTTTACGTATACTTCATTGATTATTTTACTATAAGATTATGTGTGGAATAAATTTTATTTATTTATATAGTATTTTCCAATCCTCTTTAGATGGATATATTGTTGATACACATAATCAATCCATTGAAAAATTATCAAGTCATCGATATAAACTGGATAAAGTAATCTTAACTCAATTTCCATTCATTGAGTTAAACATCTGAGTCATTGGTTTCATTTTTAATAAGAATATGTGTGAATGCACAATAATTTATTTTCAAAAAATATTAAATCATATTGAATGTATTTTTATTTTTCACACATAATTATGTTATTGATTTATCCTTCATCTAAGGATACATTCTTTATAAGATATGTCATCTTAATTTACATTCCATTGAGAATTATTTGTTGTTATGCATCAATTCACTTTTATATGTTGTATGTACTGTCCTTTGACATATTATATCATGAATCCATTTATTATCATGATATTATAAAGGTTTGATTAATGTAATTCCCCAATTATTTTTTATTCGAGCGTCTTTCATTTGGTTAGGAACTTTTTAACTAAAACATCGTTTAAAATATTTTAAAGATTAATTCTTATAAATCCTTCTAATTAATGTAGATGTTTTAAAAATTGTGTTATGAATTTATTTACATAAAAATGAAAATTTTAAAATTAAAATTCCATAAAATAGTTTCAATGTTTTATGGGACACTACGATTCAAAAATCTATTTTTAATAGCTTCTTGATAAATAGTGAGACTTTTAAATGTTTTCCGAAAAAATGGGATATATCTTTCAAATAGTTTTACTCTTTATTTTCATCTATGTTAATATCCTTAATCATTCTTTCTTTATGAAGATTTATTATTATTAAATATTTCATATTGTATTTAATGAGTTATTTTTGACTATGGATGTTCTATTTTTATACCATTAATTGTTTGTGGTTATAATATTTACATTTTGTATGCCAGTTTTAATACGATTGCTTAGATTACGATTGAAAATTTTCATACAAGAAATGAATTGGACATAGTAAGTGATGGGTAGAGCCCGATATAGCTCTTCTATACATCGGTAGGTCTCATAAGATAAACTACTGTCTTGGACTAAGGCCTTGACAAAATTATTACTTGTAGTCATGGCATGAGGCCTAGACTATGTGGTTATGATGTCCGGCATTATGAATTCCATCATTATGAAATTATTTATTGATATTGAATGTGATTATTTGACTAGTATAATATCCATGTGAATAAGTAAATGAAATTATTTGATTTATCGTTGCCAAATAAGGTTTGTGTTTATGTTTAAAAGTATTGTGTTTTAGTCTTGTACATTGCCTTACATGTTTATTCTTGTTTATAATAGTTTCTGCTATATTGTTATCCCTAGTGGGCATCTGATATCACCCTATTCTTAGGTTTTTTTCCTTGGATGTGATGGATTATATTATGATTAACATGTAGGGATATGCCAAAGGATATGAGTGTGTTTAATGTTGTCACAATGTTTTTTTCTTTATATCATAATATAATGTAAAACATATGTATGTATCTAGTACTTCCAAGGCTACTAAACTAGTCGGTCTTTCGCGACATCATCTCTTGTGATCATTCCAATGTTATGTAATAATTCATGGACTCTGGGTAATTAGCATCGGGGCATTATTCCTATAACAATCAAATTTAAAATTCTATTTTAAGGTGTTCACACTAGATATATTTAAGTGTGATAAAAAACATAACAATTGGACCAGTCAATTATGAATCTCACCTATGTTCAAAATATCGAAGGTCTATCTATCACGAAACTAATTCAATTAAAATTATTGTATAATAAATAAATTACCCCATTCATTACCAGGTTCAAAATTCATCACACCTTAATGAACACACTTTTGACAAATAAGATCTTTATTTGAGTTTCTCCCTGACATGAATTTTTGTATAGAACTATTCAAAGAAAATATTTGAATTTAATTGTGGATTTATTTATTTATTTATACACACATCCTATTCTTGTGTCATATATATTCACCCTGGGATCCCAATTTCATATTTTTCTCTAGTTCCAATGGGCTTATATTTTTATAATCTGAGTTGCATGCATGATGTGTTTAATGAAATAAAGTATGTGTCCTCTATAATCCAGATCAAGTATTTTTTTCCTCAATTTTTAATCTAAATTCCAATAAGTTCTACTTATCAAGATCCCATTCTTATTAATAAAATTTTATTTTAGTAAAAATCATAGACAACATCACTAAAAAAAATATTCTAACAATATCGAAACTGTGATTATCACTAACAATCAGCATGAATGTTTTACCTAAGAAATAAAAATTGAAATTTTATCTCCCTTTCAGGAAAACACAAAAAAATATTTTATTATTAATAATCAACGGATCCTAAAATGATTCTTGATTGGTGTATTTTGTAAAAAATAGGTATTTTATATGATTAAATTATTTATTCGTATAGAATGAACAAATAAAGACTCGTATCCCGATATATAAAACACAAATTATTTCCACAAAATTTTATATTATAGTGGGAGAACACTTTCATCCATAAATTTATTACAATTTGGTGGATCACATATTTTTAGAATGGTTACATTTTGATCAAGGAAATATATTTTCTAAATATCCAAAAAATTTATCAAATTATGTTTTTTAAAGTAAACAATCATGATTCATTGAAAATAGAAAAATTATGTTTCACTTTACCTTTAGTTTAGGTGAGATAAAAATCTGTGTATATAATGTGAATATTTTTTAATCATGGATATGATTCTTTAAATAAAAATCAATATGATTTGGAATAATTTTTATATTTTCCAAATTTAAACTCCTCCATGAGAACATATTCTCATAAATATATAGAAACATTAATAGCGATTTATCCACTCATAATTTCACAATGAATTTATTCTGTATGGGAATCATTAACTGTAAAAAAATAAAGTGTAAAATATGTTAAGTATTTATTTTTAAAAAAATTAATCTCTCCACTTTTATATTGAGATAATTAAATAGGTTAACAGTTGAAGTACAAAGAAACATAAGTAACCCCATTAAAAATAGAGGTGTAGATTTCAAATTAATTGCGTCATTCAAAAAACATTATATCATGATGGGTTTATCCAGTATGTGTCTCCTTGTAGCTCCACTGTTCCATGATAACTATAATGATTTTACTAAAATATCTAATTTGTAAATTTTTTTCATTATAATATTCAAGCACCTTCTGGTTGTTTGTTCTGGTTAATAAAAAATGAATACACCATAAACATAAATAAATAAAACAATTATTCCAACCCATAAAATAAGATATTCATTACATAACCCCCATTTGGAACTATGTCTACACATTCCAATGTAATAAATTAAATGTTTCAATATAATAAAATGGTGATTTTGTCTTCATAAATAAAAATCACCAAATTTTCATCACTGCATACATAGTGAATAATCTATTTTGTAGTAACCCATGAACATCTTATTTGAGGCCCCATTCAGAGAACACAAGTCACATGAACTATTGTGGAGTGGGAAAGAAAATATAGGAGAAATGTAACATCCCAAGTAAGTAATGAATAATATATATTTTTATCTATGTCTATTAATGAATTATATAATGTTTTAGTGTCTTAAAATGGAAATAAATCCAATCTTAAGCATGGAATACGCTAATATTTTTTAAAGGATTGTTTTACTATCTTTTGATGGAAAACCATTTATAAATCTATATTTTGACAATTTTATAATCTATTTTTGTCAAAATACTCTTATTCATTATGATTGGGACGTCAAAATTTACTTTGTGTGAATTTTTGGTATTTTTCTGACAATGTTCATTTTTTTATGAATAGTGAAAAATATTGTATTTTACATCAAAACTGGTTTTTAATCTACTTTATTTATATTATTAGATTATCTTTTGAATTGGTTTTAAAGTTAAATTAGAATATATTTTTACCATTTAATCTAATGGTGGTCAGTAGGATTAATTTGAGTTTGTAATTGGGCATAAACTAATGCCAAACTTTTCATAGATATTGTTTCAAAAAAAACCAGCTATTTGTTTTGGCAACGAGAATTATTTTTAATCAATTATTTCAATTTATGTGTTTGGAATTTGGTAAAATGGAATACATATTTGGAATAAGAATTTCCAAATTATGTAATCAAGACTCTTTTGTTTTTGGACATTATGAATAGTAATGACGGTAATTATCTTTAATTATCTTGATTAATGTGTAATCAGGTAGTTAAGGATAATAAAATGATTTCATAATAATAAAAAGAGACCACAACATGTGTCCTAAGGCTACTAGTTGTATCATGGCCGACCATGGGATGAATTTTTCCAAACTTGGGGGCCCCATGGAATAACTTTTTTGAGAAAGTGACTTTTTATCTTTTTATTTTTAAAGAATGTTAAATGTGAAAAAGAATGTATCACCTAAGTAAAATATTTTTAATTTTGTCTACATAAATGATATTTTGGACTATAAATATTCATTAGAAATCTAAAATGATTTCCTACATCAGGATATTTGTTTATAATTTTTAGTCATTAAATTCATTAAATTATTTATGACATCATGATGATGCAGCGATTACCTAATTAATAGAGGATTTAAATAAAATGAAATGATAATGTGAAATCTATGACCTACACATGTCCAAAACCTATTGGATGGGTGGATTTCGAACACTTATCACCTTACCATTGAATTATATCAATGTGGGACCTTTTGAATCCGAAAATCATTTTCAAATAAAGTAACATTTCTTTACTTTCCAAGAGTGCCCCTCCTCTCCTCTTATATAAGGCCCCCCACCTCTACCTCCTTACCCACACTCCAAAAGCCTTTGTCTCAGCCAACCCCTTCCCATTTTGTCTCTCCACATCCCTATCTTACTCCTTGAAGCCTCACTTTAGGCATAAGACTTCCCAAGGAATCCTTTGAGCTCAAACCAAAGGGAGTTACCGGATTTTAAGGTAATGTCTTCACTTGAGTCCTTTTGTTTTATTTTGCTTCCCCAACCCCCTAAACACATTTTATTCATTTATATTGTAACAACTACAGTATCTCCAATACACTAGGAGGTTTTTATAAGAAGGATTCTAGCTACACTTACACACACCTACATCTAATGGTTAAAGGACATACTGTTTCCATGGATGGTGAATTTATGCCTCCCGAAACGCTGATTGTTCAACATTATTTTAACACCTTCAAAGGTGGACATTAAGATGTCCCTATATTTGTATATCATATATAATATGTTTATGTTTTCCTTAAGCTTCTGTATTTTCCATTTTGAGCATACCTTTATGGTTTCTATTATGGGTAAACGCGATATCTTAATTTAAGGAAGTGCGGACTACTGCCCCCTCAAAGTGATTTGATTCGTTAAATACCATATATGGGACGTATAAAGGATGGAACTATGATATTATATATGATATTAAACTGGAATTATAATATACCTTTATATCATTATGATTCCATTCTATAAAATACTAAATAGAAATGAAAGTAGCGTTCATTCGTACGTACGGCTTACCGTCTCCATAAACGGTGCATTTCATTTCTTACCTCTAAATGATTATGTAATATTATAAATGCATGTATATACTGGATATATATGATATATAGATCATGATTATAAATCTGGATATAATGGATTCATGAACAACTTGTAATTATAAAGGGTTTATTTTTGACTCAAGTACTAATGATAATTAAAACGACCGTTATTAACTTAAATAATTACACAGTGTTCATGACATGGAAATAAGTATTATAAAAGGATTAATGAACTTGAAAAAGGTTCTTAAGCAAGTAGAAATTAACTCAAGTTTATTATTCAGGACATTAAAGAACGATCGAGTCAAGTCGGACCCGAGGTAAGGGATCTTCTTAACCCAATTTCTATTCTTTGGGTTAATCTCCTACTTTCAAATTATGTCACGATATTATTATGTCCTATCTTGTATTTGTACTTTATTTATGTGTACTTATATTGAATACACATAATAGATCTACTTTATTTTAAAAAATGATCTTTGTATGGGACTTCATCTCAATCTCCTTTCATTGAGGCATATTTTGTTTTATACACAACCTTCTTTTATACGGTGTATAAACCCCTTTGAATTTTACGTTTATTTCAAAGGAATCATTTTTATACGAAGCGTTTACTAAATGACAAAAGAGAATGTTTTTGTTGTACGTATGTGGTGACAATGACTTCTCTGCCGCCGTGACCGTTATTTGAGTTTCGACTTCCTCTACAAGCCATACCTTTTTTTAAAAGAAAAATAAATACCATGTTTAACTTTTCTTTTATTTTGGTATTGAAAATGGTTTTCATAATGTTTATATTATATCAATGTGTTGTATTGATATCTTGTGATTTAAATGTAGAAATTTTATGTTTCCTTTATGTATGTTTTATGTGATACGATTATGTTATGGTTCTTGGGCATTATTATGAAGACGGGTGGTTCCATGATAAACTAAGGGCGGGTGATCCCGATATAGCTCTCCAATGCATTGGGTAATGCGAAGTAGTGAAACGTTAAGGTTTCTCCAAATATATTTAGGGAATATACTGTGATGGATATTCCAAACATAACCAAGAGGGTTACTCCCTACGTAAGAATGTTATAAATTCCTCAAGTTACCTTTATGTATTATGATTTCTATTATTTATTCATGATTTGATGAGGTATGTTAAAGTGCTTATGTTTTATGGGTAAAGTATGATTTCATTATTATGTATAAATGTACCCATGTTTCCTTTCCATATTTTTATATCCCTTACTGAGCATTTTATGCTCATCCCAAGTTTTTTGAAATGTTTTTCACAGGTCAAGGGAAAGGTACATGATATGCTGATAGTGTCAAGGAAGTGTCAAGAATGAATCCATGTTTTATTTTAAATATGTTTCCATTGATGGGAAATAAGAATACTATCTTTATGTAACCACTTTGTTTATATGTGGAATGTAATGCAAGTTTTATGATCTAATTCTCTAAAACTCTAAACCCGAAAATATCCTCAATGTGTAATCTTGTAATAACTCAAGATTAAGTAAGGTTTAAGGATGGGGACTTATAGTTGGTATCAGAGGTCGGTTTAGACAACTTTAGGAGTTAGAAATTTGTTAAATTATAAATTAATTTATTGTATGATTAAAATGATATAGCATTTAAAGATTACCATGTTTCTTCACCTAAGGTATTTCAGTGTTAAGAATGGTTTTTCATAGAGGAAATCAAGAAGTTTTTTTTTGAGAAGGCATACTGAAGGAAATGACCTTCCAAATCAGAATACTAAGATGGTCAGAATTAGAATTGAGTAGTTTGTTGCAGTGATGGCTCAGTTGAATCAGGAGTTGAAAAGAAGATTGGTGAATGCTCCAATTTTGGAAGTACCTTATAGGAATGGTGAGTTTTTTATCTACAGTGATGATTCATTGAAAGGACTTGGTTGTGTCATAATGCAGAATGATCAGGTAATTTCTTATGCTTCATGTCAGTTTAAAACTCATGAGGTAAATTACCCTACACATGATTTGGAATTAGCTGCTGTAGTTTTTGCTTTAAAAATTTGGAGGCATCATTTGTATGGTGTAAAGTTTGAAATATATACTAATCAAAAAAGTATAAAGTATATATTCACTCAGAAAAAATTGAAAATGAGACAGAGGAGATGGCTGGAATTAATCAAGGATTATGATTGTACAATTCATTACCATCCAGGAAAAGGAAATAAAGTGGCTGATTCTTTGAGTTGAAAAAGTAATGCTTCATTAGAAATGTTGTGTTTGGAATGTGATCCTTTGGTTAAGGATTAAATGAACTTTGGCATAGAAGTTGTTGGTGGAAGATGTTCTTCTGTTTTCTTTCAGGTATCAGTGAAATATTCTCTATCAGACAAAAATCAAGCAAGCACAGAAGCAAGACAATGAGTTGCAGAAAAAGGTAGAGCTGGTTCAGAAGGGTAAGTTTCCTGAATTAAACATTGATAATGATTGTGTTTTGAGGTTTAGGAAGATATTATGTGTTCCTTGTGATTCATAGTTGAAGAATGAGTTGATATGTGAGGCTCATAGTTCCCCGTTTTCAGTTCATCCTGGCAGTACTATGATGTACAGGGATCTGCGGGAGTATTACTGGTGGGATGGAATGAAAAGAGATATTACTGATTTTATTGTGAAGTGTTTGACTTGTCAGAAGGTTAAAGCAGAGTGGTAGTTACCAAAAGGGATGCTTCAACCTTTACGAGTGCCAGAGTGGAAATGAGAAAATATATCCATGGACTTTCTTGTGGGATTGCCGAAGACCCCTCGAGGTAATAATGCAATCTGGGTTATTGTTGATCGCTTGACTAAATCTACTCATTTACTTGAAATACGAGATACTTTTTCCCTAGATCAACTTTCCTGTTTGTATCGTAAAGAGATAGTCAGGTTACACGGAGTTCCCCTCTCCATTGTATCTGATCGTGATCCCAGGTTCACTTCTAACTTTTGGAAAGGCCTTCAGAAGTCGTTGGGTACTAAATTAAATTTTAGTACAGCTTTTCATCCTCAATCAGATGGGCAGTTAGAATGAACAATTCATACCTTATAGGATATGATACGAGATTGTTCAATGGATTATCAGGGAATTTGGGACCAACATCTTTCTTTGGTTGAATTTTCATATAATAACAGTTTTCATTCCAGTATACAGATGGCACCATTTCATGCATTATATGGGAAACGGTGTCGAACTCCAGCTTTCTGGGATGAAGTGGGTGAAAGGAAGTTGATGGGACCAGAATTGGTAGAAGAGTTGGATGAAAAATTTCAGCTGCTACAGAAACACATGAGAACAGCTCAGAGTAGGCAGAAGAGTTATGCAGACAACAGGAGGAAGGATCTACCTTTTGAGGTAGGTGATCATGTTTTTCTCAAAGTCTCACCATGGAAAAGTGTGATAAAATTTGGTAAGAAAGGAAAGCTGATTCCAAGGTTCATTAGACCATATGAAATTCTGGAGAGAGTTGGATCAGTTGCATACCGGGTGGCTTTACCTCCGAGTTTATCTCAGGTACACAATGTTTTTCACGTTTCGATGTTGAGAAAGTATATGCCAGATCCATCTCATGTTTTGAGTCCAGAGGTAGTTCAGCTGGAAGAGAACCTATCTTATAAGGAAAAACCAGTCCAGATTCTTGACCACAGGGAGCAAGTGTTACAAAATAAGATGATTAATCATATAAAGGTTTTGTGGAAAAACCACATAATGGAAGAGGCAACATGGGAATCTGAAAATGCAATGAGGGATAAATACCCCCATTTATTCGATAAGTAAATAAATTGTGGGGACGCAATTTTCTAAAGGGAGGAAGGATGTAACATCCCAAGTAAGTAATTAATAATAGATATTTATATCTATTTCTATTAATTAATTAGATAATGTTTTAGAGGCTTAAGATGAAAATAAATCCAATCTTAAGCATGGAATACACTAATATTTTTTAAAGGATTGTTTTACTGCCTTTTGATGGAAAACCATTTATAAATCTATCTTTTGAATATTTTATAAGCTATGTTTTTCAAAATAAACTTATTATTTATGATTGGGACTTCAAAATTTACTTTGTGTGAATTTTTGGTATTTTTCTGACAATGTTCATTTTTTTATGAATAGTGAAAAATATTGTATTTTACATCAAAACTGCTTTTTAATCAACTTTATTTATATGATTATATTATATTTTGAATTGTTTTTAAAGTTAAATTAGAATATATTTTTACCATTTAATCCAATGGTGGTCATTAAGATTAATTTTACTTTGGAATTGGGCATAAACTAATGCCAAACTTTTCATATATATTGTTTCAAAAACAAACCGCTATTTGTTTTCACAACGGGAATTATTTTTAAATCAATTATTGAAATTTCTGTGTTTGGAATTTGGTAAAATGGATTAAATATTTGGAATCATAAGGTCCAAATTATTTACTCAATACTCTTTTGTTTTTGGACATTATGAATAGTAACAACGGTAATTTTCTTTAATTATCTTGATTAATGAGTAATCAGGTAGTTAAGGATAATAAAATGATATCATAATAATACAAAAAGACCACAACATGTGTCCTAAGGATACGGGTTGTCTCATGGCCGACCATGGGATGCATTGTTCCAAACTTGGGTGCCCCATGGAATCACTTTTGTGAGAAAGTGCCTTTTTATCTTTTTATTTTTAAATAATGTTAAATGTGACAAAGAATGTATCACCTAAGTAAAATATTTTTAATTTTGTCTACATAAATGATCTTTTGGAGTATAAATATTCATTAGAAATTTAAAAAGCTTTCCTACATCATCATATCTTTTTTATAATTTTTAGACATTAAATGTATTAAATTAGTTATGACATCGTGATGATGCAGCGATTACCTCATTAATAAAGGATTTAAATAAAATGAAATGATAATGTGAAATCCATGACCTAAACATGTCCAAAACCTATTGGATGGGTTTATTTAGAAACCCTATCAACTTATACTCGAATTATATCAATGTGGGACCTTTTGAATCCGAAAATCATTTTCAAATAAAGTAACATTTCTTTACTTTCCAAGAGTGCCCCTCCTCTCCTCATATAAAAGGCCCCCACCTCTACCTCCTTACCCACACTCCCAAAACCTTTGGATCGGCCAAACCCTGCCCATTTTGTCTCTACACATCCCTCTATTACTCCTTGAAGCCTCACTTTGGGCATAAGTCTTCCCAAGGAAGCCTTTGAGCTCAAACCAAAGGGAGTTACCCGATTTTAAGGTAATGTCTTCACTTGAGTCATTTTGTTTTATTTTGCTTCTCCAACCCCCTAAAATATTTTTATTCATATCTTTTGTAACAACTAAATTATCGTCAATATACTAGGATGTTTTTATAATAATTATTCGAGATACACTTACACACACCTACATCTAATGGTTAAAGGACATACTGTTTCCGTGGATGGTGAATTTATGCCTCCCGAAACGATGATTGTTCAACATTCTTTTAACACCTTCAAAGGTGTCCATTAAGATGTAACTATATTTATATATGATATATAATATGTTTATGTTTCCCTTAAGCTTCTGTATTTTCCATTTTGGGCATACCTTTATGGTTTCCATTATGGGTAAACGCGATATCTTCATTTAAGGAAGTGCAGACTACCGCCCCCTCAAAGTGATTTGATTCGTTAAATACCATATGTGGGACGTATAAAAAATGGAACTATGATATTATATATGATATTATACTGAAATTATAATATATCTTTATATCATTATGATTCCATTCTATAAAATACGAAATAGAAATGAAAGTAGCGTTCATGCGTACGTATGGCTTACCGTCTCCATGAACAGTGCATTTCATTTCTTACCTCTAAATGATTATGTAATATTATAAATGCATGTATATACTGGATATATATGATATATAAATCATGATTATAATTATTGATATAATGGATACATGAACAACTTGTAATTATAAAGGGATTATTTTTGACTCAAGTACCAATGATCGTTAAAACGACCGTTATTAACATAAATAATTACATAGTGTTCATGACATGGAAATAAGTGATATAAAAGGAATAATGAACTTGAAAAAGGTTCTTAAGCAAGTAGAAATTAACTCAAGTTTATTATTCAGGACATTAAAGAAAGATGGAGTCAATTCGGACCCGAGGTTACGGAACTTCTTAACCCAATTTCTATTCTTTGGGTTAATCTACTACTTTCAAATTATGTCATGATATTATTATGTTCTATCTTGTATTTGTACTTTATTTATGTGTACTTATAGTGAATACATATAATAGACCTACTTTATTTAAAAAAAATGATCTTTGTGTGGGACACCATCTCAATCTCCTTTCATTGAGGCATATTTGGTTTTATACACAACCTTCTTTTATACGGTGTATAAACCCCTTTTACTATTACGTTTATTTCAAAGGAATCTTTTTTATACTAAGCATTTACTAAATGAAAAAAGACAATGTTTTTGTCGTACATATGCGGCGACAACGACTTCTCCGCCGCCGTGACCATTATTTGAGTTTCGGCTTCCTCTACAAGCCATACATTTTTTTAAAAGAAAAATAAATACCATGTTTTAATTTTCTTTTATTTTGGTATTGAAAATGTTTTTCATAATGTTTTTATTATATCAATGTGTTTTATTGATATCATCTGATTGAAATGTGGAAATGTTATGTTTCCTTTATGTATGTTTTATGTGATACGGTTATGTTATTTTTCTTGGGCATTATTAAGAAGACGGGTGGTTCCGTGATAAAATAAGGGCGGGTGAGCCCGATATAGCTCTCCAAGGCATTGGGTAACGCGAAGGAGTGAAACGTTAAGGTTTCTCCGAAGAGATTTAGGTAATATACTATGATGGTTATTCCAAACGTAACCAAGAGGGTTACTCCCTACGTAAGAATGTTATGAATTCCTCAAGTTACCTTTATGTATTTGGATTTCTATGATTTATTCATGATTTGATGAGGTATGTTAAAGTGCTTATGTTTTATGGGTAAAGTATGATTTCATTCTTATGTATATATGTACCCATGTTTCCTTTCCATATTTTTATATCCCTTACTGAGCTTTTTATGCTCATCCCATGTTTTTTGAAATGTTTTTCACAGGTCAAGGGAAAGGTACATGATATGATGATTTTGTCAAGGAAGTTTCAAGAAAGAATCCATGTTTTATTTTAAATATGTTTCCATTGATGGGAAAGAATAATACTATCTTTATGTAACCAGTTTGTTTATATGTGGAATGTAATGAATGTTTTATGATCTAATTCTCTAAAACACTAAATCCGAAAATATCCTCAATGTGTAATCTTGTAATAACTAAAGATTAAGTAAGGTTTAAGGGTGGGGCCTTATAGTTGGTATCAGAGGTCGATTTAGACAACTTTAGGAGTTATAAAATTGTTAAATTATAAATTAATTTATGGTATGATTGAAATGATATAGCATTTAAAGATTACCATGTTGCTTCACCTAAGGTATTTCAGTGTTAATAATGGTTTTCATAGAGGAAACCGAGAAGTTTTTTTTGGGAAGGCATACTGAGGGAAATGAACTTCCAAATCAGCATACTAAGATGGTCAGAATTAGAATTGAGCAGTTTGTTGCAGTGATGGCTCAGTTGAATCAGGAGTTGAAAAATAGATTAGTGAATGCTCTAGTTTTGGCAGTACCTTCTAGGAATGGTGAGTTTGTTATCTACAGTGATGCTTCATTGAATGGACTTGGTTGTTCCCTAATGCAGAATGATCAAGTAATTGATTGTGCTTCATGTCAGTTGAAAACTCATGAGGTAAATTACCCTACACATGATTTGGAATTAGCTTTTGTAGTTTTCACTTTAAAAATTTGGAGGAATCATTTGTATGGAGTAAAGTGTGAAATATATATTGATCACAAAATTATAAAGTATATATTCACTCAGAAAGAATTGAACATGAGATAGAGGAGATGGCTAGAATTAATCAAGGATTATTATTGTTCAATTCATTACCATCCAAGAAATGAAAATAAAGTGGATGATTATTTGAGTCGAAAAAGTAATGCTTCATTAGAAATGTTGCATTTGGAACATGATCCTTTTGTTAATGATTTGATGAACTTTGGCATAGAAGTTTTTGGTGCAAGATGTTCTTCTGTTTTGTTTCAGGTATCAGTGAAATCTTCTCTATCAGAGAGAATCAAGCAATCAAAGAAGCAAGACAGTGAGTTGTAGAAAAAGGTAGAGCTAGTTTAGAAGGGTAAGTTACCTGAATTCAACATTGATAATGATTGTGTTTTGAGGTTTGGGAAGATATTATGTGTTCCTTGTGATTCACAGTTGAAGAATGAGTTGTTATGTGAGGCTCATAGTTCCCCGTTTTCAGTTCATCCTGGCAGTACTAAGATGTACAGGGATCTGCGGGAGTATTACTGGTGGGATGGAATGAAAAGAGATATTGCTGATTTTCCTGTGAAGTGTTTGACTTGTCAGCAGGTTAAATCAGAGCGGTCGTTACCAAAAGGGATGCTTCAACCTTTACTAGTGCCAGAGTGGAAATGGGAAAATATATCCATGGACTTTGTTGTGGGATTTCTGAAGACCCCTCGAGGTAATAACGCAATCTGGGTTATTGTTGATCACTTGAAAAAATCTACTCATTTCCTTGCTATACGATATACTTTTTCCCTAGATCAACTTTCCTGTTTGTATCTTAAAGAGATAGTCAGGTTACATGGAGTTCCCCTCTCCATTGTATCTGATTGTGATCCCAGTTTCACTTCTAACTTTTGGAAAGGCCTTCAGAAGTCATTGGGTACTGAATTAAATTTTAGTACAGATTTTCATCCTCAATAAGATGGGCAGTTAGAATGAACAATTCAGACCTTGGAGGATATGCTACGAGCTTGTTCAATGAATTATTAGGGATGCTGGGACCAACATATTTATTTGGTTGAATTTTCATATAATAACAGTTTTCATTCCAGTATACAGATGGCACCATTTCAGGCATTATATGGGAAGCGGTGTCGAACTTCAGCTTTCTGGGATGAAGTGGGTGAAAGGAAGTTGATGGGACCAGAATTGGTAGAAGAGTTGGCAGAAAAATTTCAGTTGATACAAAAACACATGATAACATATCAGAGTAGGTAGAAGAGTTATGCAGACAACAGGTTGAAGGATCTAACTTTTGAGGTAGGAGATCATGTTTTTCTCAAAGTCTCACCATGGAAAAGTGTGATGAGATTTGGTAAGAAAGGAAAGCTGAGTCCAAGGTTCATTGAACCATATGAAATTCTAGAGAGTGTTGGATCAGTTGCATACCGGGTGGCTTTACCTCCAAGTTTATCTCAGGTACACAATGTTTTTCACGTTTCTATGTTGAGAAAGTATATGCCAGATCCATCTCATGTTTTGAGTCCAAAGGTAGTACAGCTGGAAGAGAACCTATCTTATAAGGAACAACCGGTCCAGATTCTTGACCACAGGGAGTAAGTGTTATGAAATAATGTGATTTATCAGGTAAAGGTTTTGTGGAAAAACCACATGATGGAAGAGGCAACATGGGAATCTGAAAATGCAATGAGGGATAAGTACCCCCATTTATTCGATAAGTAAATAAATTGCGGGGACGCAATTTTATAAAGGGGGTAAGGATGTAACATCCCAAGTAAGTAATTAATAATAGATATTTTTATCTATGTCTATTAATGAATTAGATAATGTTTTAGAGGCTTAAAATGAAAATAGATCCAATCTTAAGCATGGAATACACTAATATTTTTTAAAGGATTGCTTTACTGCCTTTTGATGGAAAACCATTTATAAATCTAACTTTTGAAAATTTTATAAGCTATGTTTTTTAAAATAAACTTATTCTTTATGATTGGGACATCAAAATTTACTTTGTGTGAATTTTTGGTATTTTTCTGACTATGTTCATTTTTTTATGAATAGTGAAAAATATTGTATTTTACATCAAAACTGCTTTTTAATATTCTTTATTTATATGATTATATTATCTTTTGAATTGGTTTTAAAGTTACATTAGAATATATATTTACCATTTAATCCAATGGCGGTCATTAGGATTAATTTCACTTTGGAATTGGGCATAAACTAATGCCAAACTTTTCATAGATATTGTTTAAAAAAACCCGCTATTTGTTTTGACAACGAGAATTATTTTTAAATCAATTATTTCAATTTCTGTGTTTGTAATTTTGTAAAATGGATTACATATTTGGAATCATAAGGTCCAAATTATGTAATAAAAACTATTTTGTTTTTGGACATTATGAATAGTAATGACGGTAACTATCTTTAATTATCATGATTAATGGGTAATCAGGTAGTTAAGGATAATAAAATGATATCATAATAATACAAAAAGACCACAACATGTGTCCTAAGGATACAGGTTGTCTCATGGCAGACCATGGGATGCATTGTTCCAAACTTGGGGGCCCCATGGAATCACTTTTGTGAGAAAGTGACTTTTTATATTTTTATTTTTAAAGAATGTTAAATGTGACAAAGAATGTATCACCTAAGTAAACTATATTTAATTTTGTCTAAATAAATGATCTTTTGGACTATAAATATTCATTAGAATGATAAAACGATTTCCTACATCATGATATATTTTTTTATAATTTTTAGACATTAAATTTATTAAATTATTATTAACATCATGATGATGCAGCGATTACCTCATTAATAAAGGATTTAAATAAAATGAAATGATAATGTGAAATATATGACCTAAACATGTCCAAAACCTATTGGATGGGTGGATTTAGAACCCGTATCACCTTAACCTCGAATTATATCAATGTGGGACCTTTTGAATCCGAAAATCATTTTCAAATAATGTAACATTTCTTTACTTTCCAAGAGTGCCCCTCCTCTCCTCTTTTAAAAGGCCCCCACCTCTACCTCCTTACCCACACTCCCAATGCCTTTGGCTCGGCCAACCCCTGCCCATTTTGACTCTCCAAATCCCTCTATTACTCCTTGAAGCCTCACTTTCAGCAGAATCCTTCCCAAGGAAGCCTTTGAGCTCAAACCAAAGGGAGTTACCCGATTTTAAAGTAATGTCTTCACTTAAGTCTTTTTGTTTTATTTTCCTTCTCCAACCCCTAAACTATTTTTATTCAATTATTTTGTAATACCTCTAGTATCTTTAATATACTAGGATTTTGTTATAATAAGGATTCGAGATACACATACACACACCTACATCTAATGGTTAAAGGACATACTGTTTCTGTGGATGGTGAATTTATGCCTCCCAAAACGATGATTGTTCAACATTCTTTTAACACCTTAAAAGGTGGCCATTAAGATGTCACTATATTTATATATGATATATAATATTTTTATGTTTTCCTTATGCTTTTTTATTTTCCATTTTGGGCATACCTTTATGGTTTCCATTATGGGTAAACGCGATATCTTCATTTAAGGAAGTGCGGACTACCGCCCCCTCAAAGTGATTTGATTCGTTAAATACCATATGTGGGATGTATAAAGGATGGAACTATGATATTATATATGATATTATACTGGAATCATAATATACCTTTATATCATTATGATTCCATTCTATAAAATACTGAATAGAAATGAAAGTAGCGTTCATGTGTACGTACGGCTTACCATCTCCATGAACGGTGCATTTCATTTCTTACCTCTAAATGATTATGTAATATTATAAATGAATGTATATACTGGATATATATGATATATACATCATGATTATAATTCTGGATATAATTAATACATGAACAACTTGTAATTATAAAGGGTTTATCTTTGACTCAAGTACCAATGATTGTTAAAACGACCGTTATTAACTTAAATAATTATGTAGTGTTCATGACATGGAAATAAGTGATATAAAAGGAATAATGAACTTGAAAAAGGTTCTTAAGCAAGTAGAAATTAACTCAAGTTCATTATTCAGGACATTAAAAAACGATCGAGTCAAGTCGGATCCGAGGTAAGGGAACTTCTTAACACAATTTCTATTATTTGGGTTAATCTCCTACTTTCAAATTATGTCATGATATTATTATGTACTATCTTGTATTTGTACTTTATTTACATGTACTTATAGTGAATACATATAATAGACCTACTTTATTTAAAAAAATGATCTTTGTATGGGACTTCGTCTCAATCTCCTTTCATTGAGGCACATTTTGTTTTATACACAACCTTCTTTTATACGGTGTATAAACCCCTTTGAGTTTTACGTTTATTTCAAAGAAATCTTTTTTATACTAAGCGTTTACTAAATGAAAAAATAGAATGTTTTTGTCGTACGTATGCAGTGAAAACGACTTCTCCGCCGCCGTGACCGTTATTTGAGTTTTGGCTTCCTCTACAAGCCATACCTTTTTTAAAAGAAAAATAAATATCATGTTTTACTTTTATTTTATTTTGGTATTGAAAATGGTTTTCATAATGTTTTTATTATATCAATGTGTTTTATTGATATCATCTAATTTAAATGTGGAAATGTTATGTTTCTTTTATGTATTTTTTATGTGATACGATTATTTTATGGTTCTTGGGCATTATTATGAAGACGGGTGGTTCCGTGATAAACTAAGGGTGGGTGAGCCCGATATAGCTCTCCAATGCATTGGGTAACGTGAAGGAGTGAACCGTTAAGGTTTCTCCGAAGAGATTTAGGGAATATAACGTGATGGGTATTCCAAACGTAACCAAGAGGGTTACTCCCTGCGTAATAATGTTATGAATGCCTCAAGTTACCTTTATGTCTTATGATTTCTATGATTTATTCATGATTTGATGAGGTATGTGAAAGTGCTTTTGTTTTATGGGTAAAGTATGATTTCATTCTTATGTATATATGTACCCATGTTTCCTTTCCTTATTTTTATATCCCTTACTGAGCTTTTTATGCTCATCCCATGTTTTTTGAAATGTTTTTCACAGGTCAAGGGAAAGGTACATGATATGATGATAGTGTCAAGGAAGTGTCAAGAAAGAATCCATTTTTTATTTTAAATATGTTTCTATTGATGGGAAATAAGAATAATATCTTTTTGTAACCACTTTGTTTATATATGGAATGTAATGCAAGTTTTATGATCTAATTCTCTAAAACTCTAAACCCGAAAAGATCAACAATGTGTAATCTTGTAATAACTCATGATTAAGTAAGGTTTAAGGCTGGGGCCTTATAAGAACATCACCACATCATTAAAAAATTGTGATAACAGGAAAAAAACCCAATTCCATGGGATTTGAACTCTATAATGGTTATCTCTAATAGATCATTTCCTCATTTTAAATGAATATTCTTTAAATATGAGAATTTTCATTAATTTATATGACTAACAGTTTCTTATCATGTAACACCCTAAAATTCAAAAGTAAGAACCTTTTATTTTATAGCATATATGACATACGAGATAAATAATGTAATGGAATATAATATTAGGATACATTATAATATATTTACTCTTTAAAATAGATACTATATATTTAAATTTATACAATACCAAGTTATCATGTGCTACATGAAAGATATTCCTTCTTTGATGGCTTATGTTACACGAAAGACCGAGTTTCACAAAATAACATAATATTATTAAAATAATATTATTTAATATAATATGATATAAAATATCCCTTAAGTGAGATTTTATGCATTTCAGTAACTATTTAATGAAAATTTTAACTTAATATAAATGTAAAATGAATTAATTAGTTACTAATTAATGAGAAATAAAAATATAAACCATTGGATATAAAATAAAATATTGTTATTTTTATGTTGTGAAAGGGGTTTAGAAATAATAAACATAATTAAATATAACTTGAAAATTATTTTAATGAAATAAATATGGTATATATTCAATATAATGTATTTTCTATTCATCAAGTAGGTTATATATGAATAAGAAAATAAAAAAAATTATTTTACACATAAAACCTATATTTTTTTAAAGGAAATTTTCTCAACTTTTAATGGAGAACCCATATTAAATATTAATTCCAAAAATTTAATTTTTTTATATTTCAATATAACCATCATATTTGAATTCAAAAAATAATAATTTGTTTAGGGTGATTTTTTATATTTTTTAAAAACATTTTATTTTTAACGAATAGTTAACAATAATGACTTTTTGCTCCAAGCAACCTTTTATCTAATTTATTTATATGTTACAATTATTAATTTAATAGGTTGAAATGTTTAAATAGGTGATATGTTTATCTATTAGTATAACATATTTCATTTTAATCAATTCTAAATTTATATTTATTATTAAAACATTGAAAACATTCGGATGTTTTAATATTAAAAAGTAATAATGTCATCATGCATGCATGATTAAATTTAAATCAAATTCTGCTACTTATAGGATTGGAATTTATAAAAATAAATTACATATTTTTAATCCAAAAAATATATAATTTCTAATAAGAAAAGTTTGTTTTACAAAATAAATTGTGAATGTTATTAATATTAATTACAATGGTTATCAAAAAATAACGTTTAATAAAGGACAAAACATTATATTAGGGGTGAAAATGACCTTGAAAATATTGTAACACCCATTATCTGGACATAATTATTCCATTAACATTAACTTATTTAGTTTTTTTATTTTTCATAACAGTTTTTTGGTAAAAATGATGGTAGACCACACTTGTTTTCAAAATACGATGTGAGTCCTCATCCAATATAAATGGCCACCACTTATCCCCATTACTCACACCTCTCAACCCAAACTGGATTAGACAATATCTACAAAATTCACTTCCCAAAATCCATCACCTATACCATTAATCATCCCTTTGGGGGTAGAAATCCTTCCAAGGATTCTCTTTTGTATAAACCCAAAGGAGTTACATGATTTTTCAGGTAATGCTTTCCAACGATCTCTTCGCATTCATTTACTTTTCCAGCACCTCAAATAATATTCTTCCTTGTTCATATAATAACACAAGTATCATAAATATACTGTAATTTTTTTATATTATGTATTATACCTACACTTACCCAAGTATCAATCTTAGGGTTAACAGACATATTGTTTCTATGTGTGGCACAGTACAGCCCCAAAAAATGTTGATTGCTTAGTTCCCCCTTTTCACCTCTCA
Source organism: Viscum album (assembly GCA_963277665.1). Classification (NCBI taxonomy): domain Eukaryota; kingdom Viridiplantae; phylum Streptophyta; class Magnoliopsida; order Santalales; family Viscaceae; genus Viscum; species Viscum album. The sequence goes on along the minus strand of OY728153.1, from coordinate 873,278,963 downwards.
TTGTGGACATTATGATGGAAAATAGGTTTATATATACTATATATGATATTTATTATGTATTTATACATATTTAATGATTTTATAACACATAACATTAATAATTTCTATTTTGTGTTATTATGATTACATCATTGGAGGAAATGTGCACTACAGACCCCTCCAAGCGATGTAATTCATTTACAAAATATGTGGAAGGTATAAAATTCTATTATAATTAAAAATTTGACACATAAAATACATATATATGATATAAATTAAATAATTAGCTTTCTGGAAATTTCTGTATATCATTTTATTTATTACCCTTTCACACAATTAAAAATTAATAACATTATTCATGGATGTGTGGACTACCACCTCCTTGACATGATGTGATACCCTTTTCAAAACAATATGTATGTATATATATAACTATATATGTTTAAATAATATTGAATTTATAATATAATTATCATTTTTTTAATGTTATGTTTTACTTACCTTTTTCCATAATAATCATTCAAAAAAATGTTCCTCTTTCGTATGAAAGACGTAATATCTCTAAGATTCAAATGCAGATTTATTATTAATAAATATATGAAATAATTGTTTGAAAACTATAATTGATTTATACATATGATAATTATATCATTATTATTACTCTTTAGATGTTAAATGAGGACCCCTTTTCCACAATTGACCTACCAAAGTTTCTTTTGACGCATAAACTAAATTTGGTTTAAACACCAAACATAAACATAATTGTTTATGTAGTTGTATACAACATAGTAAAAAGTGAAATAAATTTAACTATAAAAATTAAAAATTTTATCAAGATGGAAAATAATTATGATAATTTTATTATACATGAAGTGAAAGGTCGTTCACCTAAAGGGAAACACAAGGTAAATGATTTCATCTCAATTTACACTCTATTAAGACATATTTGTTTTTAGGAACATAGTTTCTTCTATATAGTGTATATAGTTCTGTATTACATGAAATATAATTAATCTATTTATTCTCTGAATATAATATATATTATTTTATTTTATTCTAATATGAGGCTTATGAATTAAAATAATTCAAGTGGTAAGGGATAATTTGAAATTTTTAAATATTATTGTCCTCATCAATAACATTAATGATCTATCCATCATATTTAAATTAGAGGAAATTATATTACTATTGTTCTATAAAACCTTTAATTTTACTCTCATTTAGTTATTCATGACCATTTTCATGTATTTGTACCATTTTTCCAATCAATTGTATTCAAAATGTTTTTCAAGAAACCAAACATTGTTTCTCTCTATTATTAAAGAACCAATTTTCTTGTAAGACCCATGTTTTAATTGAACTATTTAAAAAATTATTTTATAATGATTTATTAAGGTCATTTTCCCCTTTTTACCAATGTTTTTAAAGAAATATTTTTATCCCTTTCAAAACGAAGAATATTTTTAACCGTTATCCGTGAAAAAAGAAAGTTGTTTTAACCTCATACGAATTTATCGAAAGTAATTTCATTTAATCTTCCTCTTAAAATATAGAAGGATATTTTCTAATGAAATTATTTTTAAATGTGATTTTCAAAGGAATGGGTTTTCAAATGTTTTTTTTTTGAAAAAAATGAATATTTTCTAGAATTATATTTTTAAAATATTTTTTTGAAATTTTTACATTCATCTATGAAAATAACATATTATTTTACTCCTAATGGTTATGTTACATCGATAAAATAATTAATATTACTATAGATGGATTATGAATGATTTTTCTAAGAAAAATATTCACATTCTATTCCTTGATTCCTTTTAGCTCCCTTGAAATATTTAATTTTTTATGATAATTTAACATTGAATTTCCCATAAATATCTATATAATTTTTTCATCGATATTATTTATTTTATAAACCATATACCATTTTCCATATGGTGTTTACATTGAAATTTATTTAAATATTTTTTGAAATATTACAAATTATGTATTCTTGATTAAATATTAATATTAGATAAGGTATATTTTTTATTTGATATTAGGATTGTTTTGGCAATGAAATATATGGTTTGGGGACTGTTTAAGAAAAACACTATGTATTAGGGACTAGTTAATTAAATACCATAGATGCATCGATATTATCATGGGAGGAATCCTTTTTCCTGAATAAGAATATTTAAACTATCTTTTAGTGGTATTAGTTTCATGTACCTAAGAAACAACGAATACAATAAATAAGAATTTAGATCGTTTAGTTTTAGTTATTATTTTTCCCTGAGATCTTTCATGGACATATATATGGATACATATCATTTATAGTTCATTTATTAAATGTAATATGTTTTAGTTTCTTACCTTTTCATATTGATTTATCTTTATCTATTTATTTGAATGGTATGAGTTTCAATTTATTGACTTTCTATATATTTTATGAACTTTCATCTCTATTTGTTGATTATATGGTATGTGTGTTATATTATATATCTTGAAATAATTATGAATTTCAATGATTCATTATTAATTCCACTATACTTTACACTTACTAATTATGTGAGCTCACTATTATTATATTTCTTTCCCCAACATTCCAAGAAGTGTTCTATGAAATATTTAAAGCGATTTACAAGATGGAATAAATATATCATTGATGTTTATTTAATAATAAGAAAACAATTATGTTGTAATTAGTGTATTAATTTTTAATAAAATACTAATTTATGTATATTCTTTAACAATACTACTAAACTCTTTAGTATTTCATTATTTTATCGCTTATAATCATGCCAATGTATTTGATAGTAGACACCGATTTGGGATTTCAGGGGTCAAGTCGCTATAGTTGGTATAAGAGGAAGTACAGTACCATCTATGGGAATAAAATTTATGAAAACATAAAATAGAGAACATAACCCTAAAGTATAATTTTACGATAAGTATAGAATAAAATCCAAGAATATTGGTAATGTGTAGATTATGTGGGTCATCCTAAAAATACATCCATGACTTGACACTACAAGTGGGTGTGGTTCTGGAAAAGATGGGTCGTGGTGTAATAACACAAAAAATGGTTTCTGATCCTAACGTAGGGTTACAGGATACACACAAATAGGCCTTAGTGCATGCCTATTATTACCACTCTAGGGGATATGCTTTGGATAATTTATATTTTTTTACAAACCATTATGAAGTATTTTCGAAATGAATAATTATGGTTAAACATAAGGATTTTTACATTTAAAAATAGGGTCTCATGATTTAGAAATCCAATAACTGATATTATGGATAAACCCTAGAACAAGGAGTGATCTACGTGAAAATTATTGGATAGAATTTTTATGTACTAAGGTTGAATTTAAATCATTAGTTAAAATTATATTCAGTGATTAACATTATTTCAATGATGTTCATCCTATTTTTTAGAATAAAATTAATATGGTTTTAAAACATGATTATATGTATGTAGGGTGGAAACCAATCAATTTCAGCAAGGATGCGGGTCTTGAAACCATGACCGATGGGTGATAACAATTTCAAGCCAACCAATGACCTACTTAATGTCTGGTTTAGTTTTTCATTGTTTTTTGTTAAACACTATGATGATTAAATGTTCATGATGAACTAATTATATCACATTTGATGATTATATATTAATCTATGAACTATATTGGTTTTTAAAGATAGTTAAAGAAAAATAGTTAGAATTGTCACTCATTTATAGGCTTTTTGATCTTTAAATGTTTCTTTTAGTGCTTCAGGCATAAAAAAGCCATTATTGGTAATTAATTTTTGAGACTTAATGAATGAATTATAATTTGAGTGAATGAAAAAAATAATTATTATTATTCATAAGCAATTAAAACCTATCATGTAATAAAATTTCATTATGTTCTAGGTCAGTAAAAGAATCTCCCAATAAAATGACTTCAAACAAATATTTTCATAATATCTAAATTTTTAATGATTTGATGTTTTTTTAAATCACCATAGATTTATAGATTTTAGGCCCTTAACTTTCTATTAATATTTTAACCTATTTATTATTTATGAACTCAATCAAGGCATATAAATTTGTACTCTTTTACTCTTTGTACATATCTCTACTTTCTACTAAAATTATCCTACTTAGATATCTGGTTATATGTTAGTCCATTTGAATATTGAACTTCCCATTCTATCTTTTATAGTGGGTTTTTTTACAAACCCTTCTATTGATGTTGGATTTTAACATAGGAAACATAACATAATTATCACTAAGATATAGTTTAAATTGCGAGGATGTAATTTAATTTGTGTAGAGAATGTAACACCCCAAAATTTCAATGTTAGAACCTTATATTTGATACCGTGTATGACATACAACATAAAGCATGTAATGGAATATAATATCTAGATACATTATAATACATTATAATATTTATAATAGATTATATATATTTCAATGCATGAAACACCGAGTAATCATGTTTTACATGCTAGACCATCCTTCTTCAATGGCTTGCGTTCCATGTAAGAACATGTTTCACCAAATAACAATTTATTATTAAAATATTATTATTTTATATATTATGATATAACATATCTTTTATATTAGTTATTATAAAAATAATACAATAAGTAATAATTTTTTTTGTTTATATAAATATAAAATAAATTCCTCGGTTATCATTTAATAAGAAAAGTAATTAAGAAAAAATTGGATGTAAAAAAGAAATATTATTATTTTTATGCTTCAAAATTAATTTTTTCATAATATACCTAATTATTTACAATTGATTTATTAATCCATTAGGTCTTATTGTTATAAGATAGGGACAAACTCTATTTTATATATAAAACTATATATTTTTAGAAAGTAATTTTACCAGTTTATAATGGAGAACCCATTTTAAATAATAAATTTGATACTTAAAATTTTTTAATATTTAAAAATAAACATTAAATTAGAAAATTAAAAATAATAATTAGGTTAGGGTTAATTTTTTTATATTTTTCTGAAACATTTCATTTTATAACGAATAATTAAAAATACTAAATTTTACTTCAAAACTGCTTTTTAATATAATTTATTTAAAATATTAAATTTTAATTTTAATTGGTATTAAGGTATAATATGATAATATATTTATCATTCAAAACAAATAATTTTATTTTATTAAAATTCACAATGTAATTTATTTTAAAAATATAACAAATGTTCAAATGTTTTTAAATTAATAAACCACATAGTCATCCCACTTGCGCGATTACATTTAAATTAACTTATACCAATTATATGATATTAATTTGGAAAATTAAATTACATATTTGGAATAATATTAATTTATAATTTATAATAATACCAACTTTATTTTTTACCAAAAGGATTAGTGGATGTGAATATAATTAATTAAATTTCATAAGGAAAAATTAAGATTAATAATGCACTACACCTTTAATTTTTGAACCCAAATGACCCATAAAAATTTAAAATACAAATTTTATGGACATAGTTCATACATAAAACTTCCATTATCCAATATTGTTGGTTTTTATAACTTTTTTTATGTAGAAACACTGTCACACTTAACCTTCTTTCCCAATACCAAGTATGATCTTTTACTCCCTTATAAAACGGCTACACTTATACCCATTCATCACATCTCTCAAACAACTTATGATTGGACATGATCTTCCCAATTCACATCCAAAAAAATCCCTCCCCACGACTACGAATCCTTTATTTGGGTCTAAATACATCCAAGTATTCCTTTTGGAATAAACAATTATGATTTACATGATTTTGATGCTAATGTTTTCTGTTGATCACTTTTCATTCATTGACTTTTACACCACCTAAAATATTATTCATCAATATTAATATAATATATTCAGTATTTTTAATATTCTTAAATGTTGTTAAATTATGGTTTTGACCTACACTTACACACACATCCATCTAATCGGTAAAGAGCATATTGTTTATGTGTGAGACGAACTACTTTCTTATGAAACAATGATTGTTAATTTTTCATTAACCAACTATCATGGTGGAAATTATGATGAAAAATCAGTTATAAATGATATATAGGTTATTTATTATGTCTTTATAATTCATTAATAATTTAATAACACATAATTTTAATCCATTACAATTTTCATTAATACGGTGATATCATATGGGGATGTGTGGACTACCTCACCCTCAAATATATATGATTCGTTCACACAACACATTGAATTTATAAAAAAATAACTGTAATTAAAGATATGAAACATAAACAACATGTATATGATATTTATGAAATAATTAAATTTCTGGATATATATATATATATATATCAATTTCTTTATTACCATTTAACACACTTAAAAACTTACAGTGTTTTTTGTGGACGGGTGGACAATCATCTACTCGACATGATGTGATTAATTTTTTATTAGTGAAATTATATTTATAAGTATATATGATTAAATACTATGGTATTTATTATATAATTAAAATTATGTAATGATATGGTGTTACATTCCCTTTTTCTATAATGATCATTGAAAAATCAGAATGTTACTCATGCGTACGTACAACCTACTATCTTCATGATTGTAATGTTGATTAATTTTTCGTAACTATGTTTTGTAATTACTTTAGAAAGTATAAAGTAAGTATAAATATGATAATTATTCCATAATTATTATTTTTACATGTTATATAATGATCCTTTTGACCATGGTTGACCTACTAATGTTGTTTTTGACACATAAACCGAATTTGGTCTGAACATCTGATATAAACAAAATTGTTTATATTACTATATATAACATGATAAAAATGAAATAAATATAATGATAAACATGAAAAAGTTTCTCAGTAATGTAAATAATTTACACACGTCTATTTTACAAGATAATAAAGGATGTTCACCTGAGAAGAAATTCAAGGTAAGGGATTTCATCACAATTAAAATTATATTGAGAATTATTTGTTGTTATGCCCCTAATTTCATTTATATGGTGTGTATAATGCCATAGTTTCATGATATTTCATGAATCTATTTATTATCGTGATATTCTAAAATCCATTTAATTTTATTCCTTCATGAGGATTTTGATTTTAAATGTTTTAATGTGGTAATGGACAATTTGGAATGTTTAAATACTAAATTCCATAACAATAACATGCATAATATTTAAATAGTATTTATAGTATAATAAATGAAATGAAAATTTTTCTATAAACACCTAAATTTTCATCACATATATTAATGATAATTTTATGGAATTAATACAATTTTCCCACCCCTTGGAACTAAAAATGTTTTAGAAAATGTTTTCAGAAAACTCAAATTTTTCTCTCTCATTAATAGAAGAACCTTTGTTCTTCTAAAACCCATGTTTTATTAAAACTATTACTCTCTCGTTCTATTTAAAGGTGTAATTTATTACTAGTTTTTCATTTAAAAAGAGATAAATACTTATATGAGTTGATAATAAATAATAATGTTGAATAAATTTTAATTAGAACGTAATGGTGTATGATAAAAGAATTGTAGTGCATAGAATATGGATATACCATTTAAATTTTTGATAAAGAAAAAGGATATATTAAATGTATATTATTTCTTAATTTTTTTAGGATGGAAATTTGAATTCATTTTCAACTTCATAAATTACAATAACAGTACCACGTACACTATAATAAAACGATAGTAAACATTAAAAAATGATAAATAAAATTCTAACTCTTAACATAAAAGATATTGTTTTGAAACAATTGAAACATAGCATAATTATATAGAGACTGATTTGTTTGAAAAACAGATGTGAAAAATATTACAATAATAGTAGATGTTTATTGTATTTGGTGTGCCATTCGAACTAACTTATACAGGTTAATCCCTCTTACTTCAAGCCTTATAGATGTGTGCATCTATGGTACATTTGACGAAAACTTCTGGATAGTGGTTGATGGTAATGATGTGCCATGCATCTATTTAATTTATCTAAATTAAAACAAATTGGAAACACATTAAACTGCATAGCTTATAATAATTAGATATTATTTTTGTGTGAGTTACATGTGTTAGTAAAAGAAACATATATGATGTAATAAATTAATGTTAAATTTTTTGGTATAAATGCATATGATAATTTTAGAAAAGTTGGTTCAATAAGGTTGTTGTGCTACCCTTTTAAATGAACCACCAAAATGGGGATTTCATTCATTGACATGGATTATTAATGTCGTATTGTATCGAGACAATACAACTCTTTATTAGACTAAATAGAAAAAAACCAAACTCATTCCACATAGTTTTTTACATTAATAAATGAATTAAATAAATCAGTAGACAAAAACCCTTACCACTATATTAATTTTCATTGTAATCTGATTTTTACAAATTGAAAAATGAGACAAAAAATTTCATAGTGTTTTAATGATACAATGAAAATGATACTAACAAAATCATTATTTTCCACTCCAATGAAATAATGATAATAAAATTCAATGAAGATAAAAAACATCGTCATGGGAAGTTGTTTTTACAACTAGCCTGAAAGGACACCAATATAGTTTAGAGGAGGGGAAGTCATATATCATTTCCCTGAATGGAGACAGTCACCCATGGTTAGAATCATCTGAAGAGTGCCTTTATCCCCCCATAAAACCCGAAAACATGAAATTGAATCAAAAAAATAGATAAAGATAGATTAAATGTTGATGTTTCATAACTAAATTTCAAGAGTGTTGTGTTGTTGTATTTGAAGCTAATCTAAATACATTCAAATAACTGGAAAGTGGTGTGACAGACATGTCTGTTTTCAGTGATTGGAGTCATTCACCCATGCTATGCAGCTTCTACATAGATCTCTCAACCACTTTAGAATACCTAGAATCTTGATTGGAGTTATTAACCCATGTCCTTTTCCAGGTGCATTCAAAGAAGATCAACCTCTTCTGCAAACTGAGTTAGTGTTCCAATACAGGTGAAAAAAAGAGCAGAACATAAAATGTAGCCGTATTATTTACAGATATTGAGGAAGAATAGTTACATAAGATGTTATAGATCCAATAAATGTATTTGTTTTCATGTTTACAAAAATCCATACTGCCTAGAATCATTTTTAGCCATCAATTACTCCACCAGAACCATTAATTTCTATATCAAATCAATCTTGAAAGTATCAAAATTTATTTACATAGTTGGGGATCACTTTTAGAGTACACCCCATATCCCTTATCATTGAGATATATATCATGATTAATGATTGTAATCAAAATTTCAAGCAGGTACCATGTAGGGGACCTGATTTCCAACATTCAAGGTAGTATTTCATCAGCATTGGCTTTGAGAACTCTTTCTGCATTGTTTTAATAAAAATATTAAAAACCATTATTTTTTCTATCATTATATTGTAAGTGTTGGGTTTTATTAGACAATTTCAATAAGTGAGCCTAATTCCATTAGAAGGATAAAAATATGTATATACTCACTATTTATATGAGTTGGTACCAATGAATTCGAGGAAATCACTTATGAATGAAATGAGTTCCAATATCATGGTGGATGTTGATGATCAAACCATAGACACGATCAAGCTTCATCAGTCCCCCATGAAGATACCTCAATTCATGTCCAAAAATCAATGAACCCAAGTAAAAATTTGTGGGTGAATAAATTTTTCCAATGATAATAGTGTTAAGGACGAAAATTAGAAACAATTCATTCAATAAAAACTACTTATCGAACCCTTTTAGCAAAAACCATTTGATCTCCTACTTAATGCATATAGAAGATTGAAGAGAAAAGAAAACTTATTCTAATTACCATATTTTTGTACTTATTATGAATATGAATTTTTCCATTGAATATAAATCATTTAGAATGTTTCCATTAGAAAATAATAAATCATATGTTCATATGATAATAATATTTTTTGTCATAGAAACGTTTTTAGTGATTTGAATGTCATACCTTATTGCAGAACCAAGTCTGTATTTCTCTTACATGTCATTTTATATTCCTCCAAATATTGAGTCTCTTCATGTCATCATTAAAACAAATCCCACTCATTTATTATAACATATAGATATGTTTGTTCATATACTAATTTTCCCACAAGAGAGCATATAATAATTTCTATGGGAGTTCTATATGCGTTTCTGCATTCATTCCAACCACCATATATGGAAATTCCTTCATCCGTGTAGAATCAAAACAGAATCTGGTCTGCAGAAAATTTGAAAATATGTTACAATGTATAAAAACTAACAATGCAGAATATAAAAACATTCAAAATAGAATCTAACAAAAACTCGTTAGGTCAAATCTTAATTATACAATCAAAGAAGAGGTATACTACTATACCAACAAACAACAATATAATAAAAATAGAATCTGATCAGCAGAATATATAAAAAGATGTTATAGATAGAGTATAAAAAGAGAATAGTTGAAGTGTACTACAGTTTGAGACTAATCAAAACTATATGAAAATAAGGTCGAAAACTGGATATTGAAAATCACATTAGGTTCACTAAAAATGTAAGGATTTTTTAAAACTAGATTTCAATGTAATTGAACAAAAAACACCTAATATCAATGAGTTTTACTAATCCAATAAATTCATTAAATATTTTTAACTTTTTAATGTGACTATAACCTAAATCTATTAAAAGTGTATGAATATTTTTAAGAAAACATTAATCTATTTTCTCATAGCAATGACACACATTACATTAACTGCTTAACCTAAGATGAGAATTCAACTCCACATTATGTCAAATACTTAACATAATAGTAGAAACAAATCTTATTAACAATGAACAAACTATCAGTGAATACAATATTTTAAAAGTGAATATAAATACATAAATATTGGAATAAATTTTTAGTGAATATAACATATTAATAGTGAAAACAACTATGGAAATGCCTGGAATCTATGATACAAAAGCATGACAGCATAATGAATATTGAAATAGAACTAACTAACTGGAAACATGTCCTCAATGGAATCTGCTTTGCTGCACTCATTCCAAAGACCAAGTATGGAAATGCCTTCATCTGTGTAGAATCAAAAAAGAATCCGATCAGCAGAATATATAGAAACATTTTATAGATAGTATAAAAAATCATTACAGAATATAAAAACAGTCAAATCAGAATCAAATCAAAACTTATTAGGTCAAAAATGAAACATATAATCAATTCAAGGGTATACGCCTATACCAATAGATAACTATATATTTAAAATATAATCTGATTATTAGAGTATATAAAAACCTATTACTGGTCAGGGGTGGCATACAATGCGTTTCTTTTGGGTTTGGAGGTTGAAATATAGGGTTTGGGTGACGTGGTGACATAGGAAGGAGGAACATAAGTAGAGAAAATTAATGAAGTACTATATATATATATATATATTTAAATAAGGAAGTTATAACAGAATGACAGAATTATATTCTAGTATCACAATGCTACAAAACATAATTCAAAATATTTCAAAATAAATAATTTGAGTTTTTGTGAGTCATTTAGAAAATGAAAAAATATATATAATTCAAAAATCACAAGGCTGTTTATTCAATTAATATACAGTGTTTAATACTTTCACTAAAACCTAAATCAATAATGTATTATACACCAATCACTTGAGTTGGATGATTTTATAGTAAATAGTGTTGCTATACAAAAATTCTTATACAATTGTAGAAATATATCAATATAATACTATGAATTAAAATATATATTTTTAGACAGCTAATCACACTATATAGAATTTAAAAATGCTCAATAACATACATAGTATTGTGCACCATCAACAATTTCATTAAAAAAATTTAACAATGAAACATAGGTTCCCTAAAAGGTTTTTATAACATCCTAGGAAAAAGGAATCCATTGGAACATGTTTAAATTTAAATTTATGCTTGTCATACCTAAACATCACATCATTCTGATGTCGTGGAATTATAGATGGGTAAACTCGAATATATGTAACAGTATGTAACAAAAAATGATTTCTATTTCTTTAAATACAAATAAATTATTTATTATTTTAAAGAAAGACATTAAATTAGTTGAAAAAGACTGTGAAAAATACAAACCACAAAACATGATGATTTTTCAGTGATAGAAATCGGGAGTTCTTTGAATTGAACACAATAGTACCTCCCCTGCACAGCCCTTCTGTCTCTGATTGAGCACTCTTCATATTATATATCATCACCGAAAATGAAAAAAAATGAGAAGAATCAATGAATTAAGACAATATAATAATTGAAGGTAGTATACATTTCATTGAAAAAAACTAATGTAAGAATAAAATTATCGAGTATACAACATATAATATAATTTGTAATGGTGGAAAATGATTACATAATGAATGTAATGTGTCACCTCTATAAAAATAAATAATAAATAGCACAAATAATCTACATGAGAGAAAAATAAATATATTGTCCAATTAAAAATGTACGATTGGCATACCTAAACTGAAACTCTTTTTGAAGTGGTGGAAGAAAGTTTGAAACCTGAAAAAACAAATAGGTGAATCAATATATAATTACAGAATTAAATAGTTGTTTCAATTGCTGAAATGGAAGAGTAAATAAATTGAAAGGAAATAAGAAAATATAAAGTATGAATTTAAAAATATAACTAGAATGAAGAGAGGTTGAGGTCAGCTGCAGCTTCTAAGAGAAGCTCGAAAAAGGATATTGGTGGTCTTTCTTGAAAAGGAAATCGATAGTATAACCAGTTGAGTAATAGAATCACAAAATATGATCACAGACTAGGCCAAATTTATGTGAATGATTTGGTTTCATCCACAACATGAGTTTCAAATCACTAATGTTAGCTTTTATAATGATGAAGGTGGTGATGACCAAGCCAGAATCTATAGACTGTCATTTGAGTGTTGATGATGATTTCCAAACATAAACCTCGCATGAGGATGAAATCGAATAAAAATATCGACGATAGAGAAATGGGTTGTTGATCCGAGCTGTTAGCTGATGTAGAGATCCTTTCCCTACGATTGAGAGAAACCGACATCCACGATTTTTAATGAACCCCGATTCGATGCCAACAATAGATTATTTAAAGATATAAATCCATTGTGATTCCAAAAACAGGTTCTTTGAAGATTAAAATGCACATCGATTCGTGTTCACCCCTGTAGAATTGGGTGAGTTAGAGGAGCCAAACAAATTTGATTCATAGGACGAGTAGTCATATGTGGTAGACATGGAACAAGAGAAGGAGGAGTAGGTGAAGGAAAAGGCAGATAAGCTAGAGGAACCGAGGGTAGATTATGAGGTAGAGGGAGCCGACGACGGTAGTATGAACCCTATATATAGAGAAAGGAACACAAGGGCAAGGATATGTGTAGGATGTAAAACTGATCAATAACATACCTCTTAATGTGCACCATCAACCATTACATTAAAATTTATTTAATAATGACACATTGGGTCCCTGAAAGGTATGTTAGATCAACCTAGGAAAAAGAATCCTTGAGAACATGTTCAAATGAAAACGTAAGCTTAGCATACCTAGACTACAACTCATTTTGATACGTTGGAATAATAGTTGGGTAAACTCGAATGTATGTAACAGTGTATATCAAAAAATAATTTCTAATTTTTTAATACAAAAAAAATGATTTCTTATTTTAATGAAAGTAATTATCTTAGATGAATAATATCTTGAAACACACAAAACACATAAATTGATGATTTTTCAGTGATAGAAATCATGCATTCATCGAATTGAACACCTTAGTACCTCCCCTTCTTAGCCCATCACTCTCTAGTTGTTCTCTCTTGAAATTACCTCTCATCACCTAATGTCACAAAAAAATTGAAGAGAATCAATGAATTAAGATAATATAATAATGGAAGAAGGTATTAATTTGATTGAAAAAACTGAAAGAAGAAGAAAATCTATCGAGTATACAACATATAATATAATTTGTAATTGTGGAAAAGGATTACATAATGAAATTAATGTGACAACTCTATAAAAATCAATAATAAACTTTACATACAATCTTCATGAGAGAAAAAATATATATTTTCTAATTAACAAACTAAGATTGGGATAACTAAACTACGACTCATTTTGAAGTGGTGGAAGAAAGTATGACCCCTGAAAAAACGAATAGGTGAATAAATATCATCTTACTGAATGAAATAGTTTATACAATTACTGAAATGGAAGAGGAAATATATTGAAGTGAAATAATAAAATATATTGTATGAATTTAAATATAAAACCCAAATGAAGAAAGGTCAGTGCCAACTGTATCTTCTGAGAGAAGCTTGAAAAAGGCTAGTGGTGGTCTATCTTGAAAAAAAAATCGATAGTATACCGGTTTAGAAAGAGAATCAAAAAATATTGTGACAAACTAAGACAATGTTATGTGAATGATTTGGTTTCTTCTTCCACCAGATTTGTGAATCACTAAGGTTACCTTTTATGATGAAGAAGGTGGTGTTGACCAAGCTAGAATCTGGATACCATCATTTGAGTGTTGATGATGATTTCCAAACTAAACCTTTCAAGAAGATGAAATCAGATGAAAATATCAACGACAGAGAAATTGGTTGCCATCACAAGTTGTTAGCTGATGTAGAGCACCTTGCCCTTCGATTGAGAGAAACTTACACCCAATATTTTCCATGAAGCCTTAGTTGATGCCAACAAAAACTTCTTTAAATATAGAAATCTAATGTGATGACAACAGAAAATTCATTAAATATTGAAATCCACTTTGATTTATGGTCACTAATGTATAATCGAAGGAGGTATAGGATTCATAGACAAATGAGTCATAAGCATAGGAGCCATATGTGGCAGATGCGGAATAGGTAGAGGTGAAGTAGGAGAAGGTGAAGGCGGAGAAGGTGGAGGTTCTGAGTGTACATTATGAGGTAGAGGGAGCTGAATGTGGTAGCATGAACCCTAAAAAGGTGAAAGGAATAGGAGAGTGAGGATAGATGTAAGAGAATAAGCTATCGAAGATAATGGAAAAATTAGAGGTTGGGAGAGGAATTGATTTTTATTGTTAACCCTAGGATAGGGAGAGGGTAATCGCGAGTGGGAGATGACTGATGTGGAGGGAATGATACGTGGAGGATAGGGTATATATCAGAGCAGTAGGAAATACAGAGTGGAAGTGATGTAGGAGCAGGATTCAGAGGAGGTTAAGGTGGTGTATGGTGAGGAAAGAATAAGGGAGGAGTAATTGAAAACATAAAACGAGAGGGAGGGAAATAGAAATGGGGAGGATGAGTGGGAGCGGGAGGGAGAGAATGGTAGTGAAATGGAGGAGGGATGTGGAGGCATAGAGGATTGGCATATACGGAAAATAGGATGTGGAGGATTATTAGAGTGACACATGGTAGAAGGAAATCAATGATTAGAATATATTGCAGATTATTTCAAAAATATTTTTAAAATTATTTGTTAAAGTAATGCTCACCCATTTGCCTTTTACGATTCTTTTAAAGGAACCTTCTTGTCACATTTCTAACATGGAATTTTAACAAACTTTAAATATGCCAAAGGAATGTTCTTCTTACCTTATATGGCTAGTGAAAATTTTTCCACCACTATTTATTTAAAGCCTCCATTTAAATTTTATAAGGTTACTTCTTAATGAAAATAATTTCAAAAGTTTTTTTCAAAACAATGGGATATTTTCCTCAATATTTTTTTAAACGATATTTTTATAACATTTTCATTCATCAATGACAAAACCACTCTATTTTACTCTATGTGGGTAATGTTGTATTTATACACTCCTTAATCTGCAAATGGATGGATTATTATTAATTTTTCAAGGATACTTTTCACATTCACTTCTATGATTCCTTTAATTACCCTTAAAATATTCAATTTACTATGATGATTTTTACTGAATTTACACTACATATCCATATCATTTTTCATTGATATGATTTATTTCCTAAATCATATAAAATTTTGTATGGGTTTTACTTTTACTTTTAATTCATTATTTCTGGAAATATTGTTAAATTAATATAATTTTTTCAATGAAAATATTTGATAAGTAATATTTTTTATTAGATATGATGCTGTTTTGGACCTGAAATACATTATTTGGGGACTATTTAAGGCAAGCTATATAGGTTCGGGACTGGTTAATGAAATCCCATTGATGCATTGGTAATCTCATGGGACGAATTTGTTGATAAAATTGGAATAGGTAAAATGTGTATTCAGGGTAATGGATCCATGTACATAAGAAAAATGGCATACAATAGTTAATAATTTCCTCCATTTAGTTATATTCATTATTCATCCATAACATCTTGTGTTGATAGATCTATGGACACATTTAATTTTTTGGTAATTGATTTAAGGGCATGTGTTATAGTTTATAACCTTTCCTTATTGATTTTTCTATTTTGAGTTATTTGAATGGAATATCTTTCAATATTTTGTCTTTACATATTGTTTATGCACTTATTAGTTTTATTATTATAAGTATGTGTGTTGTATTATTTTTCATCCCATAATTATTAATGTCATTTATTTATTAATTCATCCATTGTCCATTTCCCTTACTAAGAATTTGATATCACCCTGATTATTTTTCTTTACCTAGGAATATAAGAACTGTAATATGAAATATATATAGGGATTTAATAGATGGAATAATTATATCTTTAAAATTAATTTAGAAATAAGAAATAAAATTATTTTTTAATTAGTGTATTCATTTGTAATACAAGCCTTGATTACGAATTTGGTTTACTAAAACTGGTAAACAATTTTTTAATTCTAGATTTGATTCCATATAATCAATCCAACATAATTAATAATAGACAATATATATTGGATTTCTAGAGTTAGGACGATACATAAACTCTTCAAAAACATGGATTAAATAAAAGTCCAACTCATATGCTCATCTGGTTCCCTCCTAGATGTCCAGGATTTTATATAATATAATATATTCATAATTATATAAATAGGTAAAATTTAAGTCATCATTAATTTCAAATACATCAGTTTCAAAATTATAGAAATCTTTTTCAATAAAATTATTAAGTACCTCAATATATTCATTTTGTTCTTCTCTGTGTGTATGTTGTGTTCCTTCGAAAATTTCACGTAATGGAGTGAGGTAGCTAGCCTCCTCTAGCATTTCATAAAAAAAAATCATTTTATGTGTATTCTAAGGAAACTAATAGGATGTATTCTATTGGTGGAGTATTTCATAAAATGATTATTTCAATAGAATGGTCAATGTAATAAAAAATTACAATGAATACCTCAAAAAAATAGTCATTAAAGAGATCTTCTACATCTTCGGTTTATATATATACCATCTCCGTATATCCATTAAAATGTATTTTTGATGGTGTTTCAATTGTGGATAAATGATAAAATTTGTCAAAAATATTGCGAGATCAAATATCTTATTTCTACATCTGTTTATTTTATATTATATTATTAATTTCTTTCTAGATTTTTATTTAATGTGTTTTTAGATTTATATTTTTTTTATTTGGTCATATTGAACAATTTATGTAATTACAATGAAGTTAATAATCATCATAGTAGCTAAATGATCATTCATGGTAGGTTCCATCCCATCATGATTTTTATTGAATTTATTGAATTATTGTGAAATCATTATGTTTCATTTTTAGAGACACAACCCTTATTCTATCAGATAACCCTCTTTCTAAATTATATTACAATTAAATTGGAAAAAATTTCCCATCTCCGAAATGAGAATTCACTAAAGATTATTCTAATAGTAGGTCATGGTATATATTCTTAGTATTTATCCCTAGATTTTTAACATGTTTTTTATAGTAAAAGTAATTATGAAAATGTAATGAACCCATTAAGAAAAAAATTTCTTCCCCGACAATAGTGAAAATTGATAAAAACATCATTTTCAGGAGGATCATCCAAAATAAATTTATATTTACCTTATATATAGCATATTGACTAAAAACGAGGTTTCTCCCCCAAAAAATATAGTCTTTAATATTATTTTCCACCTAAAATCTATTAGATTTTTATATAAATTTTAATTTATTAAATGAAATCATGAATAAAATTGAAAAAACTAGTTACGTCAGTTGGTGGATGAGTGGTGAGTTAGTAAAAAAACACGAAAATTAAAGAACCAAGATGAGAGAATGAAAAATAACAAGGTAATCAACATCCTCAGATCAAAGTTGATCAACATTAAACTACCTATCAATGATATTATATTGATTATCAAATTACACAAACTCACTTAGTGCACAATCGATCAATTTATTCACAAAAATATCTTTGGAAAAAAAATTTCAAAACCCATTTTCTCTTCTAGTTTATGATATCTACCCAAAATGTTTGTATCACTTAATCATAACACTCCATCCAATAATCCTATACTTAGAAAAATTGACCATTATGATATCACCAATCACAAAACTAATGTCAAATACTCTATGATGTTATCAAATAGATTTATAGGTTAATGATAATGGGGGGAGGGGGACTATTCAACACATATATTGTGTAGATGTTATCTCACATCACCAATTTAAATTTCACTATTAACTAAGAAAAAGGAAAAAAGATGATTATCGACATGAAGTTCAAATCTCCAAGAAGCATTGTAGATTCACTAAATAAACCTTGAATAACTATTCTTATTTCCATTTCTATAGGTTATAGTTAAATAAATTGTGAGGAATACTTAATGATTATCAATATATATTTACAATCATAAACAAAAATTTAGTAAAATGAATAAAGTGTGGTTTTAAAAAATATATATATCCCTATATCAATTCTATCATGTGGCGTTGGTTGTGGAATAAATGTGATTTGTAGTAATAAATTTGAATGATGTACATTGGTTATTGACTCCATCATCACTGTTGAATCTTAAGTGGGACAAAAACTAAATAACTATTTAGACACTACCAACTGATATGATTTCCCCAACATAAATTCTATTTATGATTCCTTATGAAGCATTTGAATAGATAAGATCCATGGATTAACTTGGTTTAACCTGATGTTTCATATGTTGAAAAAAAATGTTTCATGAGTTAGACGTCATATGAATAAATTTTAATGATTACATGACACATCACTATGATAATTTTCCCTAAAACTCTTTTCTTTGGTTTTAGCCAATTTATAAATCTATAAATACTTCTTTTAATGTTAAATGTGATAGATTATGAAATACTCTTCAACATGAGAATTCAAATTAAATGGGGATAGAATTCGAAAGCTTGTGATTATTTCTAACTATTTTACGTAAAATATAAATAACTACCTAAAAATGGTTAGTTTACATATTAACCATATAACATAAATATAATTTTATATGAAGATGATAGTGGAAAGGATATTCTCCTCCTACGTGATGAGATGGTGTAAAGAAGCACATGAGGAAATGTCTTAGTGGAATGGGAATCCATTGGCATGTGAAAAATAAAAACATAGAGAAACAATATTCTGATGAAATATAAACCATTTGTTTAACAAAATGGAAGGTAGAGATGGTTTCAATAAGGTAACATCAATGGATGAATTTTTAAATTTTCTAATGTATGGGAATTATTAAAATAAATTCCTTATGTGTAAAGTGTCATATTTCTGTCTTTAAGGTTGTATGAGTAATTAATTTGTTGTTTATTATGAAGATAATACTAATGAAATTTGGATTTTATAAGTTCTTTTAAAAGTAATGATTTTTTTAAAATTAAGAATCATGATTAAATTGATATTGATGTATCTTAATACAAGAATAATATTTTTTTATTATATGAAAGAAGTATTTGAGAATAATATAAATAATCATTGTTAATAATTTACGAACTCATTTGAATTATTGAAGAATTTTTTTAGTGGGATTCAAAAAATAGGTTTTAAAGGATCTTTAACAATGATAATATAGTTATTCGAGTCTAAAAACATATAATTATTCACCGATAGTAGTTTTTTTCATTAGGTTTTGAAAGAATATATTGATTGAAATAAATAACCTATAAATTTAGTTTAATTAAACAATGACAATTTTAGAGAACACATCGTTGTGGGAATGATAACAATTATTATGTTCATATCATTGAGGTAATCAAATTTAGTTGGAATAAAAATGTATTCAAATATATAATGTGAATTGGGTAGTGTTGGAGTCTTGGAATTGATTTGTGATTTAGTAATAAAATGGTTTATGGAAATGTTAATTGCATTTTTGGATTTATTTAATATAATAGAAACTATATGAATTTATTTGAGGAATAAGGATAATGTTTATATTTTAATTAATTTTTTTAATTTAGTTTTTATTAATATTATTTTTATTTTAAGAAATGACTATCATTTTTTAGGAGGCTATATAATCATGGTATTAATTTGATTGGTGTTTGACATTATGAGATGTACAACAAGGGTCATGTCACCAGTGAGGATGCACAACGACTAGTTTCAGAACACATCCCTAACCATCTCCAATTCATAGGTCGAGGTCTTGAGCAGATAGATGTTTCAGCTAAGAAAAATTAGGTTCCGTAGGGATCCCCTTATTCTGAGAAGCTCAAAGCAGGGGCTAATTGGGACCTCTCAGAATCATTTTGCAGTGCTCGATGAAGAACACTACCTTAACAATGAGGAAGAAACAAGGGGAATCACAGACAGGGCATCAGGTTAAATCAGAAACATCCCAAGGGAAAATTTTTGAAGATTCAGACCATGATGAGTCCAAGGAACTATCCTTAGAGGAGGTCCACTTTATATACTATATATGGTAGGACAAGAACAAATCCATGGATTCATATGGCTTCATTTCTAACAATAAGAGGGTGCATAGAAGGAAGGATTACCCCAACCTCCCTAGCCCTCCCATTATAAGATCTGCATGCAGGGGAAGGTTGTCACCGAAGGATTTTACAACGGTTGGCACCTCAACCTGGAACATGCCCAAAGACCCTAGTCGATAGGAGGTGATTTCCATCAATAGTGACCTGGTTAGGCCAGGATGTGAGGCTACTTCTCTAGTTCCTTCCACAGGTGGTGTGAAGTTGGGTGGTCAGGTGCAGCAACACGAATAATGTTCTAAAGATGATTATCAGTGCCAGATGGCCTCAGTGATATAACATAGGTATTTACTCGTGAATTTGGATGAGGAAATGTTTGAAGAAACGTTGGATATTAATGAACTGAATAAGATGAGACTGATCTAAGTGGCCACTACAATGGAGCATGGATAGTGAGCTGATAAGAAGGATATCATTCTGCTTAGAGGATTTATTATGGGGAAGATTAGTAAGGCGGAATACAATAAATCATGGGAAAACATGGTACTTCTATTGGAGGTTACATTGAAAGATCCCCCCGACACTCAGGTAAGAGTTATTCCCTCGGTTTTGTTTAGGGAAAATGTTTCCAAACAAATCACTATTTTCTTTAACAAATTTGTCGTATCATTTGGTTATTAAACCATTGAGCTATGACGGTTCCCCCTTTCCCCTTACAATAGCTTGTTTTAATAAAAAATTATTGTTGGATGGATAAATATTAATGTATTATTTGACCATATGAATATTTTTCAATATTTGTTATCCTAGGATAACCATTTTGGTTTTGGAAAGTATTTAATGAATTAAGGAATGGATATTTATTATTTTATGAATATTATGATCCAATAAAACATAATTTTAGTTCATCATGCTTTAAAAACTATAATTTAATATTAATTTTGTGGAGTAATGGATAAGATAAAAGTGGAATTTTATTGAATCACAACCAAATGATGTATTTTATATTATAAAATTAATATAAACAATATATATATATATATATTCTTATGTTATCTATATTCATATCAAGATAATTCCTTATCTATTGTGAATAAATAACATCAAAATAAAAAAAGGATTTCCTTTTAATATTTATTTATGCTTAATTTATGTTTACTTTATACTATGAAAATTTGAAGTTTCATGGTGATTCCTTTTATCATAAACATATTTTATATCAGTAAATATTAATAATTGAGTAATAATATTCTCCTTTACATTCTTATATTCCTTCTCTTATAATGTTATACTTATTTGGGAACCAAAATATTTTTTATTTGATGTAACCTTTTTTTTCCACATAACTTTTGAAAAAAATTTGTATTAATAATGTATAATGTGGTTTTCTAAAAGTGGTATTTTAAAATATTGAACCCTTTATTATGATGATAAAAATTACAACGATTTAATTTTCTTATTTGGGTGATATCTCCACACTCAAAACATCTGGTTTAAAATAATATTATTCCATCTTGGTTTCTTGACATTCAACAATGATCATTAAAAGATTTATTATATAAAATAAAAATAATAGTTTTAAAATATAAATAGTATAGAATAGACATTAATTTTGATGGTAATAATATTCATGACAGCATTATAAAAAATATTTTTGATTTTTAAAAGTAATAAAAATTAATTAATTAATTAATAAAAAATCAAAACTAAATTTTTTTCAAAATACATTTTATTCTTCATAAAATTATTTTCATAAAAAGGGTTTTTATTTCATTTGTGGACTTTAATTTTATTTAATATAATTATTAATTAAAATTATTTTTTAGGTAATTGAAATCTTTTTTCAATTATGAAATCAATATTTTTTAGATTTAGTTTTTTTTGGAAAAAAGATTTATTTTTAAGTAAATAGTAATAAATACTGATTTTTGTAAAAGTGTCATTTATTTTCCTTTGAATATACCTTTAAACATTGAGTATTATAATAATGTAATATAATAATAATTTAATTATAAATAATTTAACTACTTACATTTGAAAAAACATTATATAGGATTTTTCTATAAGTTCATTTATTGTCACTAAACAATATTTTTATAATAATTCATTTTTCCTACAAAAAAACATATATAAAGTAATAAATTTAATCCTAATTTAACAATTTAATATATTAAATATTTGATAAGTTATTTTAAAATTCATTTTATCATTTTTATAATGAAATTTTTAGATGGGAATTTAGCATTCTACTGAAATTTTCATTTTCCTGAAAAGTGTTTTCATTTCATTTTATAGATACATTTTTTGTTAAATTTTCTTTACAAAAATTGATCCATGAAAACTGATTCAAAATTATTAATAATCATATTTACTATATTTTAATGGTGTCAAATAAATATTTATTCATACTGAATATTAAAAAAAATCTTACTATGCTTACGATTAAATAGAGTCCACTAGGAGGTCAATGAAATAGATAATTCATAAATGTCATAAAAAACTAACTATTTAATATTATATAAAAAAAATGATCCCTAAATAATCCTAAATTTGATTCAATGGGATATTTGGATCCACATTAGCATGTAAGTTACCATATATTATTGAAATTTTTTTGAAATTCCATGTGTGTCCTGTCCCACCCTTATAAAAGGTAATATCTTATTCTACCTTGTTCATTAAATTTTAGAAATATAGATTGGGAAATTAATTCAAAAAAAAACATTCATATAATTCATACATTCATCATTTATAATATGGTATTCTTCAATGAATAATCGTTCAATTATAATTGTGTAAGCCAATGGTGGTATCTTGAAGAAGGGGTATAAATATTAACTATTAAAAAAAAATTCATCTTCAACAATATATAAAAGACATTTTCTCTAAAAAATATTGATTCCACAGTAATAATATTCTGAGGTGTTTTAAATTTGATTCTGTATTGATTTACCACTATATATCAATTAAATATGAGATGAATATATCACTCATTCATACATGTGGACTACTCCTCTGCATAGGGATAAGAATCATTTCCAATCACATTCACTCATGGTTTGTTAGTATAATGTATTTAAAACTTATATATGATATTTATGAAATAATTTTTCTTCATTAATTATAGGGTCTTATCTATCTTTTTATTTTATGATCTGTGGGTAAATGATAATATCGATTGTGTGTACATCTAGACTACCACCTCCAGGGATATATGTGATTCTTTTTTCATTTTTTCTTATCCTGGATTATAATAAAAAAATGAATTATAATATATGAATTTTATAATATAATAATTTTTTTATAATTTTTATTTATCATATATCATTTTTTCATTCCGTCCATTGAATATTGGAAACATAAATCACATGCGGGTACGAATTTTCATCTCCAAAATGTTTTGTAATTTATTATTCACAAAAAATTTATAAAAATTGAAAAATGTGTCTATATAATTATTAAATATGATAATATGGAAATTATAATGATTTTGGATAGTATGGAACCATGATCCAAGTCTAGGGAATAGAATTGAAAAACTAAATCATATATGAAATATAAAATAATTAACAGCCAGAAACAATGATTTTAATAATGATTACTTAATAATTTGGTGTTGAAATGATATAAATGTATCATATATGAAATTATAAATATTTATATAATTATATAATATATTATTTAAAAATATGAATTTATTATACAGTACTTTAAAATCATTCAAATCATGTGTGAAATAAGGTAATTGTTAGTTTATTACATTTTCAAATTAATAAGACATGTTTTATATTATGCTCCATCATTTATTTTATATGGATTAATTAAATTATACAGACATTAGTTTTAAATATTCACTAATTTCTTTTTTTCTTAGTGATATATCACTTTTTCTATCATCATGACCATTGATTAAAAAGATTAGAAAATTTTAGGGGTTCGTCATCTCAATTATGTTTCGTTGAGTCATATTTGATGTTATAAACCATTTTATGCTTATGAGGTATATAAAATAATATATTCATATTTTATATAAAGAATCATTAAAAAATCATTATATTTAAGATCATAATTTAAATTATTTTATCCATGGGGTTTTATTCGAAATATACCAAAGTTGTAATTCTTTATCATCTCAAAATTAACTTTTTTGAGACATATATTATGTTAAAAAATATTATTTTATGAGGTGTATATACTTCAATGTTGATATTTTATTTTGTGAGTATACTTATTTTAATGGTATTTATTCATTCATAGAATTTTATTTCATTCATCGGTGTCATGAATAATATGTTATAAAAGCGATAAGGGTTTCATTTTACTATTTCATTATAGTGATAGTATATGTTTATATTTATTATGATAAAAATATAAGAACTATATCACCCATATCGTATATCATTTATTATCCATTATATATTTCTATATATTACAAGCTTTTCTTTCTTTATCCACTATTTATTCACACATGATACTGAATGAATTCTATTTTGAAAAACTAACTATTAACCACTTTGCTCGAGAATATTTTTCTTCAATGTAAATATTTCCATTATAATGTTTTCAATATAACTTTTACTATATTAAATTGATCAATTAATTCCATTTAAAAAAACTTTTTAATTTCAATAAAGACATCACAATGTAATTTCTGTTTCATACAACATACACTGAATATTTAATTTTTACAGATTTTGTAAAAGGAATCATTTTTTTCGGGTACACCACATGAATGGAATTTCTCTCTATTAGAAAATATATATTATAAAGGGGTAAATTATTTTTTAGGGGAACATTAATATAAATTTATTCTTTAATAATTTCTAAATTTTTATAATTTAAATATGTTCTTTCAAAATAAAAGTAGTATTTTCCATAATAAATATTTCAGTGATATTTTTCATGTATTTCTACTTATAAATTTATACAATGATTTTTCTTCTGAATTATGATAGATATGATACAATTGTACAAATAATTTTATTTCCCTATGTGGATTATGATTATGATGTTGTAATTTATTTGAACTCTATTTTCTTTCAATGGTTTAAAATATTTTGAAATAATGTATTTTTAATGATCTTATGGTTCTCATGTTCATATATTGTGATTATATGATGGCTAATCATGATATTTTTAATGAGTATGGGTTTTTTTGAAATATACCTAAGATGTATTTGTTATTTATAATGGATTTGAGAGACTATAAATTGAAAAAAGAGTTTATAAAATCATAAGATATGATGGGGTTTACATTATAGAAGTTACACATAAGATAATGTTGGAAATAATCATGGTGATATTTATTTTTTGGGGATATTATCAATAAAAATAATATTTTTACTGTTCCTGGACTATGTAAGTGATTTTTATGAATATTTGTTCATTGAAAACCTTTATAAGGATTATTATATGTTGTCAACTCTCATGATTGATTATTCAGGACTCATTATTATTGTTATGTGTTATATATATTGATTCAAAAAACATTATACAGTGATTCATTATTTGTAAATATGTATTGGTAAGTATTATTTTATAATGTTATGATCATGTCCTCATACCCTTATTATTAGCTTATGATCACCCATGACCAATGAAAAAATATCTTTTTTGTTTACAATTACTCAAAATCTGATATCAAAGTTTATTATGTTTTTATTCCCCTAGTTATAAAGAATGGTTTTTTGTAAGATATGTCTAAGAAGGGTTATAGTTCTAATATTATTAATATGAAATATGTAGAACTTTTATTTTCCATTTTTTTATCCAATTATCGAAAAACATTGATCATTTAATGTTATATACTATATCTTAATTATATGTAATGAATATTGATAAAAATTAATGTATTATTTGTATATGTAAATTGTGTGTCTCTTTATCTTCCACTCATTATAATTATGAGTATCTTGGATTAATTTCTTGGTGCTATCATTCATTGGAGAAATAATTTTTTTTATGGAATTAATGTATACTGTCATATCTGGATGATGTAGAACATTTTTGTTACATACACCATAGTCAAAATAGCTTATCATGCATTGATAATTTCCTTGAAATGGTGTAATCATTATTTATAGAATCATGACATCCACCCAGTCCATTACATTGTTATATTTCGGTATATTCTCTATTTATGACTATTGGATGGTATTATAGTGAGATGATTTATAATACCATTTCAATTCAATACCTTTTTTATCTCATATAAGGATACTAAAATACATGAACTGTAGTGTCTTCCAATGGAACACCAAACATTATTAGAAATTCTTCTATGTGTAATGTTCCCCTATTATGGTATATTTCTCTCAATATAGGATCCCATACATGGGAAATTCAATTTTACAAGACATCCTAAATACTATACTTAAAAAATTATACATGAACATGTTTTAATATAGATTACTTGGGAGTCCTATTAATCTTTTTAATAGTTCATCCCTTAGTAAACTACATCTCATACAAAGAGGTTTGTATAAACAATGAAGAATAATACTAGGCTATTATCATATTTTTGTAGTAAGAATAATGATTTAATTCATATTAAACACTTTTTTGTCGTTACTAATGTATCCAATTAGTAGGGAATATATATTCATAATAGGAAAATCTAAATATATACATTACCATAATCAGGACTTGATGGATTATTTCTAACATTTTTATTCAATTTATACATTTTTTTTACACAAAGTTCCCTTAAAGAAACACAAGTCTATATAGACACCACTCTCCCCAGATGCAATTAGGATGAAGAAATAATTTTTTTATATCAAGGAGTGGTATACACTTTCATTAAGGAGTTATAAGTGATAGATGAAGTTAATTTCACCTTTCCCCAGTCATAGTCCTTATCTGAAAAAATATATATTACAATTAATTAGATATTCTAAATTGTCATAATGTATAGGTGGAGGTGAACTGTGAACCCCTTTATAAGGGTTGTAGGTACAAATCACATAATAAGGGCTATAATATGAGTAAATATTAAAAAAATAAAAATTATGGGACTACCCTCTATAAAATAATAATTTGTAGATCATTGTTTATTTATCCTATTGTAAATGCCATTATATATAGTTCCCAATCAATTTGGTAGTTGAGACACTAGGGTATACATGAGTTTAATATAGTAGTCCCACGTTTGAGGTGGATGTGGATAAAAAGCCTTATTATAACGTGGTATGAATACAACAAACATAATGTAGTGCTTTTAGGGATAAAGCCTAAGAAAAACCATATTCCATAGTAGAAATAAATTGATCAATATATATATCTCATTTGATCAAGTCTATGGTATATTACACAAAAATTTGATTCACTATTCATGTAAGGTTGATTTCATCAATTTTTTATAAACTAATTTTTCGGAGTCATAGTAATGACTCATAAAGAGATTATCCATGTCTTAAGAGAATAATGTGTTTAACATTTCATTCCAATATCGTCAAATATAAACAATGTGTTTAAAATTTAACTCTAAGATGTATAGTCTTGACATTTTGGTAACAATTTATTACAAGCTCTCTGATGCTAAAATGTGTATAAGTATACAAATATTCACTTTATAACCATAAAAAAGAGGCATCATTTTTTTTGTTCAGAGTAGTAAGAAATTAATTATCTAAGCACTCGACCCATGGCTGTAATGACTCTAATATTACCATATATTACATTAGAATGTTATATGTATTATTTTAGGAGTTAGGTGGTGAGACGATATGATATTATAAGGCTCAATGAGCCCAGAGTTAATCATTGAAATATATTTGAAAACATGTGTGAGAATTTATCCTGAAAAGTAAAATAACACATAAACATAGTCTAATATTAGAAATATGATGACACCATTTCATTCAGGTTATAGGTTTTACCCTACACATGACATAATCATTATTGGCATTATGTGTTGTCCTTGAGCACCTTCATGGGTGAATAAATTAATTATTCAATTATATTTATTTAATTATTTTAATTACATTTATAACCAAAAAATATCATATATATAATTGATATGGACAATTTTTAGTGTTAGCTACATTACCCTAAAAATTTATATATTGAGTTTGAGGAGATCGTGATAGATGACACCACCCTGGATCTTGGATTTTCGATCGATGCACAACGAGATTCAAGGATCTAAATAATGCCAAGGACACATATTTTGCTTCATCAATGATCGATCCATATTGAGGTATAATGTTACTTGTATTTTTATTTATCCCATCATTATATTTCTAATTATGAACATGAATCATTTGCTGGAAATAAGTTTATGATCATTCCTAGAGACGATTTCTCTAAAATGAGTATATATGGATATTCCTATTAGGTTTTCTATTGGAATATACCATGTCATGAGATGAATAGTATTCATGTTGCTATATTCTTATTTATTTCAGGTATTCTTATTGGTAATGATATTCTAAACCCCAAAGGGGTTCTTTATGGACATTCCATGACTTATGATGCCAACGGACATTTTGACAGTATCCTAGAGGGACCATGACCAGGTGGGTATTACTGAGAGAGACAGAATGAGGTGTTTTCTAGCAATTTTATGAGTATCATCTCCTCTTTTATAGTTTTTACATTCATACGATTTATTTTATTGGGATTTTATTTGGAACTTTATTTCCAGTAATATGTTTTCATACTCTATTTGTGGCATTTTAGATGTAATTATGAATAGTTATAATTTTTCACATTTTATTATTATATGGGATTTGAGATGTATTTGTATATGTACTGGCACATTAGTATAATGATTTCCATATATGTGACATGACTACTCGATGATGTTCTCTATCCCTAGGCATATAAGACACGAGATTGGGATAGTTGGAACTTTAGACCTATTGGGCTTAGTCATGATTGAGTGGTGTGAGTGGAGATAGTTATACCATTGGAAATGATTCTGTATGATTGGTTTAGGTTTCATGGAAACAATTTTTTGTGTTCAAGATCATCATTTTGTCTACGGACTCCAGTTTTGATGTGACCTATGACCTATCTATACACCAAGACCTGATCACCTACATTGAGACTCATTAAAAGTATACCTTGGTTTTAGTGAAATTACTGGTCAAACATTCATATATGAATTAGTTGCGGTTTCCATGCCCTTCTTGGGTTATCTCTCCAGATATATTCATTAACTATGGTATGTCCTCTCTTGTACATGATTCCTCCAAAACTATTTGAAGCTAGCATTTAGTAGTACGATCATGCAGATGATACCCTTGGAGATGAGGCTTTGATACAAGAACTTTTATAGAATGTGTTACCTCATGGTGGTGCACCAGTATTACAACCACATATAATGAACCATTTTTTGTCATAAGAACTTGTTGACGAGGTGTGAAAGCTTATAACACTTCATGTTTTTTGGTAAAAGATACCCCTCTGGTTCCAAGTAGATCTATTCCCACATAAGGATGGTGATTGTCTTGAGGTAGAGACATAATTATTTAATCCTTTTAGGATTCCTTCATACTAAATGGAAGTGTTGAGGGTGATCATTTTTCATGAATCATTTAGATTATGGCGGAGTTTAGTGACTGAGTCATATGATGAGATTACTCTTTCATGGTCATTTTTAAAGTGCCTTTTTGGATAAAACTAATCTCCAAATATGTTTAGAGATGTATTCATATAGAATATTTGATATATTCTATAGGTTAGTATTTCTATGGATGATTATTCATCGAGGTTCAGTAAACTCTCTTGTTACTCAATAGATATTGTGTCAGGGAAGTTCTTTTTTCGTGGAACTTTAAGAACAAAAAAATGCAAAAAATATATCGTGATATCTCTATGAATTATTATCCATGTCAGGTTCGTAGAACCAGAATTTGTACTAAATATTTTCCTTTCTAAAAATACATTAATAGTTATTCTAGATAGTGGTAATATAAGAGATGAGATTTCTTTTGTAGGGAGTCGATGATAGACACAATGTCCCTGACATGGGAAATGTTTTGGGAGGTGATCCCAGGATAGGGGTTCTATAGTTCAAGTCTCGCATGATGGATATAGTCAATTTATAAAGAGGCATATCTACTCTTTTGATGGTATGTAACATAATTTACTAAATTTCATGACATGACATGATACTGATTTAGAGAATATGTATGGGCCACCTAGGCATGGGTATCTAAGGATCAGGTAGTTCTGCTTGGAAAATGATGTGGTATAGTAGTTGGGATAGTAGTTTTATATGGATGATGTAATGACTGGTTAACACCACCACACCCAGGTTGCCCCTACTCACCTCGGTGATCTAGTGGAAAAGGGAGAGGGAAGATGTATGTGGTTGAGGATTATGACACATTGGCTCCATCAATGACATGAGATAAAATCATTTTTTAATTAACATTAGTTGTCATATTTATATAAATTGGTGAGAGAGAGACCTTTATTTACAATTATCTAGTTTATGACATAGAGATTTGGGTTGATCCCTTAGCTTGACCCTTGCACTTGGAGACTCCAACTAGAGGTGGCTCTGAAATCACACACTTTTATGGATTGTTTGAACTGACTCTTGGAGGTGATAGTTTAATTTGATATCTCTTTAAATAATCAATGGGGATATATGATTTCATATTTGGTATAGATGACTTAGCTATAAATTATTACCAAATAAACTATTTCATACAGAGAATATGGCATGTCAGTTGAAATGTGGGGATGTCTTCCAATGTGGGTGAAAAGTAAATTCAATTAGAGCAGGATGGGATCATTAATTAGTGAGTAAAACAATTTACAAAATATATGCATTGTATAACATACAGTGCAACGTATTCTATGAGTGTTTAGTTTCCAACAGTGGTGACTGAGTCTAAGGATATCATTCTTAATGATATGTCAGGATTACATAATCGTTGAGAGATATACTTTTTATTGATTTACTCAACAATATGGCCCTATAGTATACTCCATAGTATCATGTGGATCCCATATAGCTCATTGAGAATATGTTTTAATTTATGTTAATTCAGGGGAATTTCTTTTTTAGAGCTAGTGTCTCACCCGAGGAAGATCTATTATTAGTCGCTAAGAAGGATTACAAGGGCTTGTGTTGGTTTTTGTACTATCATCACCTAAACTAGGTAATCATGAAGAAGAAGTGTTAAATAATTATTATCAATGACCTATAAAAAATGAAGGTAATATTGGTTCTATAATATATACCTCATATCAGGTTATCACCTGTAGGGAGTACGAGATGAGGATATATCAATGATGACATTCTGATGTCTCTACAGTCTCTATGAGTATTTGGTGATATCATTTGTTATAGATAATTCCCTATAACTATTCATGTGGCTCATGAATTGGGTCATTCAGTCTCTATTAGGCTAGTTTTTGTTAGTCTTCATTGATTATATCCAAGCGTACTCAGAGTTAGAGAAGTAACATGCGAGACACTTGATGATTATTAGGGAGGAACATTGAGAGAAACATATAAATTAAATGTTATAGATGTTACAGTTCTGTATTAAGGTTTTCCATAATCTAGGAAATGTTTTCTCATTATATGTTATAATGGTGGAACCTCGGAAGGTCCTGTTAGTGTTGTATTAGGATCCACCTAAGAACATGACATAGGTTTGTAGTTTCTTTAGGTTGGAAAAATACATTTATAGATTTGTACCTCATTTCTATATGATTTGAGCACCCATGGAAACATTGAAGAAAAATGGGAATCCTTTAATGATAGAAATGAGGTTCTAATAATAATTTTAGGATTTCGGGAAAATATTGATGATCTCTTCCATTTTGTGATTCTAAGAGGAGGGTGTCGAGCACATACTGTTCTATGATTAATCATGAAACGATTTTGGTTGTGTTATGATAAAGAGAAAGGTGGTGATTTAAAAAAGTTAATGCTAGTTGATTTCAGAAGTGTTTAAATATATGACCCATGATCATGATCTATTAGTGGTAGTCATCTCACTATTGATGTGGAGACACTAAGTTATTGCTGAGTGATTTATCCACTATTATGACCCTAAGATTATTAACTGTATCTTTTTTGAAAAAAATCATAAATTTAGATATAGTTGGTTGGTATAGTTCTTCTAGGATTATGAATTCAAGATATTCTATATTCTTTAGAATGGAAAATGTTAGAATATTCCCTCAACTAGATATATTTATCACATTTACTAAGAAATATATCAGTGTGGTTGTCTTATTTGCAATTATTCTTTATATATGGGTGTGGAAAAATATACATCCAATATATGGTTGTTACTCCTACACCATTTCATTGAGTGAGGGAGCCACGTCTTGGAGATATAGACTATGAGACCCTGCATACTCAGATATCCACTAGACATGCTCTTGGTCGATTTTCTAAAGGTAGGGATCATGTTGTTCTTTTTATGTGATGTGTGATGGTACCAGTTTCACTAAGAGAGGAGGTTTTGATTAATTTGGACACAACACCCATAAATGTACGTTTCGGTGTGGTGAAGATGTACCAGGACATTGATGAAAATTCATTTGTCTATGGTCGAATAAGGGAATTTCAATAATTTTCCCTTTATGCAATACTTGTTAGAAGGTGAAGGTTGAGCACTAGGTTATTTCCACCTTGGATCATCACCTTGAGGTTATAGAGTTGAAGTGGGATGACATATCCATGAGCATCCTGATAGGAATACCATTTATGTCTAGGGGAATGATTCCATTATGTTGATCATAGAATTACTCACCAATTCATCCCACATTCTTTTTATATGAGAGTAGATTTAGGTATAGAGATAGGGAATCATTTATGTGATGGTTATATTCTCACTCCATGGTGTTCCCTTGATGGTAATTTTAGAATATGACTCTCACTTCACATCATTATTATGGGGAATATTGTAGGAGGCCATTGGGACATAGTTTAATTTGATCATGGCATCCCCTCTAAACTGAAGGACAAAGCTTGGGAACTATTCATGTTATAAATGAAATAATTCAGGATTTCATTTCAATTTTGTACATAGTAGATAGGACCACCTAACCAATGATAATTTTTAATACAACTATGGATATGTAAAATCTCCAACACATAGGCTAGTAAATCAGTTCCCTGAGTTGAGCCACCACATGACCTTAGGTGCATCTCCTTGTACACAAGAGGTAGCTGACCAGTAGTTATGGTCTATTAGGCCATGTGTTGTTTTGGGGAAAAACC
This sequence comes from Viscum album, assembly GCA_963277665.1. Classification (NCBI taxonomy): domain Eukaryota; kingdom Viridiplantae; phylum Streptophyta; class Magnoliopsida; order Santalales; family Viscaceae; genus Viscum; species Viscum album. The sequence continues at coordinate 873,244,992 of OY728153.1, read as the reverse complement.
CCTCAAGGTAACACTGAAGCATTTTTGAGGTGTCTGTGTTTGTTGAAAAGTATGGTTAATTTTTTGACAAAGAGGGTTTCCATGGTGATTTGTCAAGATAAAGAGATATTATTGCCAACCTATGTTAAAAAATAACCATGAAAATGGAATGGTTGATCTGGAGGTGGTACATAACGCACAGATGTATGGTGGTGTTGTTTTACAGTGATTGCCAAATTTTTGGAGGCTCAAAAAATGTAAATGGGGAATTTTTTTTGGAAAAGGAATTTGTTTACAAGATAAAAGGTGGTTTCGAAACATGTTCGCAATGCATTCTTCGAGATCAGAATGTTGAAAAATGCAAAAGGCATAATGAAAACAAAAGATTTTTTAAATGTGCATGAAAGATGAGGCTGTGAAAAATAATCATGTGTGCCCAATAGGACGTCAAATTGGGTTCTGTGTGTAATAAAAAAATCTTTCGTGATGTAGGGAATATTCTGTGCAGGGTTCAACATCGCCTGTAAATAAGAGGTTACCTAGCTCATGCGAAATAACACAATAGCTAGAGAGAATCTGAGCTCCGAGTCACATAATAATTTTTTTAAAATGGAATTTCATGAAAGATTTTGAGTTTCACACAAGATTAGAATGTTGCACATATGATTTGAGTTGGGTTTAATATTAAAGAAGCATGTTAAAGGTTTCTCATGACAAAAGTATAATCCTCTGCGTAAGGCATTAAATATGTGTTCAAGATGTAGTGAGGGTTTTCAAGAATGATTTAGAGATTCCCAATAGTACTGTGGTGAAATGGTAGTCATCAGGAGATGAATGTAGGAAATAAATAGAGAATCTACATTCAGTGGAGGACGATTTAATTTTTGAAAATTAAGGGACCTATATGTCTATAAACTATGAGTGGATATTTTGAAGAAGTAGTGAGAAAACTTCTATTGAGGGAGTAGTGTGTGCTTTCAAATTGTGAAAGATTGTAAACCTGGAGGGACAGTGAGTCCACTTCGAACATGTAAACAATAGTTCCCTTTTAGTGAATTTGGTACATATACACATTGTCAGTGTATTCTCCTTGGATGTATCCCAGTGAGGGTGAACCAAGTAAAATTGTTATGTCATATTCATGATTTATGATTTCTTCATACTCCACAATGGGAATGAGAGAGAATAGAATTTTTTCTAACAACGAAACAACATCAAAGGAGTAGTTTTTTTTAATATTTCCTACCTTGGGTCACCCCCCACCCTTGGGGTCTCTATCCCTGTGGACCTAACATGTGGATAATATACCATTATTATTAGAGTGATCCAAAATATATAATAATAAAAAAACTATGTAGAATAAATAATAACATGAATTACAATAAATTTCCCAAAATTGGTTGGAATCCCACTACCAAATAGTAAATATGTTATGTCATTCCATACAGTTCCAAGTGCAAGGAAACCCCAAAAATAATGAAAAACTAAAGAATCCCCAAAATGGGTCTCAACACCATTCCCGGTTCTTGCATACATACATATACCATGCCCATGTCAACCCTCAAGTATATGTTCTTTTTTCCTTCTCCTGTCCTACAAAAATGAAGTCTACTTGGGTACCCAATGGAAGCCAAAGAAGGGTGTGAGTAAAACTCAATATTCCACCACTAAATGATGTTTATAAAATATGCAATCTAAATATATAGTGTATACAGTTTATATAGATATAAAAATATAATAAAAATATAAACTAGGTGTCATTAGTTAAAAAAGTTCACTTAAACCACTTAAATAATTTATTACCTAAGTTGGGTAATACATTTTTTACAAAATGGTCTATGTTGTTCAACTACTATGCATGGGGGAAAATTCAACTACCCTATATCACTATGGAAAACGTTTCACAAAATAATACTTCACACATAACATAGATTCTTAGTATTAGTAGTATCATCCAATGAAACCATTTGGAGAATAGAGCCTCAATTCGAATCCCTAACCCAAGAATTCTAGTGTTGGGTTTTTTAGCATCAGTTCAACTAAATGAATGGGCATAGAACCACAAGTAAATATCCAAAACCCCACCAAGCCATGTGCACATGCTTCTTTAAACAATACACATTCCAAACATAAACCATAATGTAACAACCTGAGATTTTATGAGATTTATTATTTTTAATTTCATTGATGTATTGTTTTTTACACTACAAAAAAATTATCTTGTTCTACACACAACACCATATTAGCTTGCAGTATATGCAACAGTATTATTGGCTCGTGTTACACACAATTTCATGTTTTTTTTGTAGAAATTATTCAATGAATAATTATGTATAGATTTTGCTTAATGTATAAAGGAAATATGTTTAGATTATGTTATACGCAATAAAAAAGGGAGAATTCACAACACGCAACCTTAACTTGGCTTGCGTTACACGCAATCACGACCATCCTCGATAACGTGTGTAGTACGTAATACCGGGTTTCACTAAACAACGATATATTGTTATAACATTTATATGAACTAGCCGTTATGAATATTAGTATCTACTTTTTGAATTTTATGACATTATAATTCATCTTACACATTTTATATAACAAGGCATGGGAACAAAATAAATGTTTCGAGTAAAATAAGAATTTTACAAAAATGCAGTTTTGCCGGCTTTTGATGGCGCACCCACATTAAATTTAGTTTTTGACATGTTTATAAGTTAAATTTGACAAAATAAAATTATTATTTGGAATCAGGATATAAAAATTTACTTTGGATAAATTTTTCATATTATTATGATAACATTCATATTTTAATGAATAGTAAAAACACGTTATATTTTAATTAAAAACAATTTTTTTCATCGCAATAATTTTTATGGATAAATTATAATTTTGAAAGGTTTTAAATTATAAATAGAATATATTTTTTAAATTTAATATAATTTATGTCATTTCCATTAATTTTACATTGAATTCATAGGTAAAAACCTTTCAATCTTTGGCAATGTTTTAACTTTTAAAACTCATTTTCTTAACGATGGGATTAATTTTAAATTAATTACTGCAACTTCTATGTTTTTAATTTTAAAAAATGAATTCCATATTTGAATTAAGTGGGTCCAAATTATGTTAATAGGTTACTTTAATTTTTTTTGATATTTTGAATAGTAACTATGTTAATTTTTATTTATTGTGGTTAAAGGTAAATCGAGTAATTATGGGTAAAAATAAGATTATAAAATTACCCTAACACCTACCAAAATTCTATTTGATGATCAAAAGTCGACCCATATCACCTAAGGTTAGGAATAGATTAATTTATGGTCTTTTGACAATGAAAATAATTAAATTATTATAAAAACTAAAGAAAATGACAACATGTCACTCTCTTAAATATTATAAGTATACTAATTTTACTTTAGTGATAAATTTCATGTAACATATAACTTGAATAGTCTATATTAAGATAATAAAATTATCTAAATCATGTGAATTTATTAGGAATTTTTATGGATTAAATAATTATCATTAAAGGTGACATAATAGTGATGTTGAAATTATTTTATTGATTAAAATATCAAATAAATTGTTTTTAAAATATTAAATTAAATATTATATGAAATATTTAATGTTCTCCACTAATTTTCTCGATAAATATGACATTTTATTAATCTATTAAATCATTTAGTTTGAACATATCTATTGGGTGGATTTTTTTTAAATTCAAATAAATGAATAGTGTCAAAATTTACAATATTGTTATTTTATAAAAAACATATTATAAATTTTTTTAAAAATCACAGAAATATTTAAGAATTATAAATTAAACATTATATGGTCTAAAATGTCATAAATAATCTATTTATGGAAAATTCACAACACATAAGCACTATTTAAAACAATTTAAAATTTAGAATCTTATAGCCACAAATAAAATTAAATAGATTAAATCAGGATAAATCAAATTGATAATGTTTAACATAAATTAACAACATGTCTAAATTTTATTAGTAGACTATATTACAACACTATCTCATATATGTTCGTATTATAGTCATTTTGGATTTTTTTAAGTGGGGTTTTAATTTATTATAAATTAATATTTTTGAGGTTTCCAAAGGTTCCCCTCTCCTCCCCTATAAAAGGGAACCTCCTCCCTCTTCCCTTTACACAATTTTGAGCCTTCAATCTCAGCCAAACCCTGCCCATATCCCTTCTCAACTTCCCTAGAAACATTATAGAGGTTCTGGTCTCCAAAAAAGACAATCTCTATTTCCTTAAGAGGAGGTTAAGAAGAAGCGTGTCAAAGAAGTGATAATATCCATTACCAATTCTCTCCAATTTATTTCTTCTTATACTTATTTTTATTTATTTGTTTAATCATAAATTAATAATATCAGTATCTCCAATATATAGATATGTTATTATAAATATGAAACAACCCTGTTTCATCTTCAATCCATCCTATGAAAAATTAAATAACCACGCGTGCGTACGTACGGAATACCGTCTCCACGCCGTGGTGTAATCTGTTTTCCACCACCACCTTACTTGGATGGGTATAATGGTGTAAATAAATAACTATATATGATTATTGTAAATTGATATTTATTCTGAAATATTATAAATACACTTCAATACAATTCCATGATCATGGAAATGATATCATCGCTAGTGCGTACGTACGGACTACCATCTCCACGAATGCGATGAGATTAATTTTCCATGATTAACCATTCAAGTATGATTATAAAGAATATATAATAAATAATCATGAAATATTTTACATAATAATGATTCTGAATTTAAGTACATATATTATTCATTTACTTAATTCCATTTAATTCAATAATGAAACAAAAACAGTGTTCATGTGTATGTACGGCCTACCGTCTCCATGAACGATGTATTTCATTCAATTTATCAATATATCATATATATATTTATATACTGAATATATATTACAAAGAAATCATGTTTTACATTATGAAATTAATTAAATCGGGATATAAGTAATAATATCATGAACAACATGTCGAAACACGTAAGATAAATGAAACGATTTTAACCAAAACACTACTTTAACATGGAATTTACCAAAGAACGGGTAATATAAAGTCATAAGTGAACCATATATGATATCATAACAGTGGATATGATTCTGTAATAAGTTAATGAGATTATGTAAATCATTATACTGGAGGTTTAGATACATACAAAGCATATCAGACATAAGGTAAGGGAAAATCTCACAATCTCATATTTATCCGAGACTGTTTATACTTTAGAATTTACTGGGGAATATTTATCATCCACGTCCATGTTTCCTCAATATTTAATATTATTTATATCCTCCTAAAATTTTATAAATACAATTTTAACTATTGGGGAATTTTTAGTAAAATATATGAATGAAATCTTTTATCGTTTTTAGTATGATAGACGTTTTGACTTTTTCGGCCAAAGTATGTGAAGAATGTTTTTTATGGTATGAACGGATTTTTACGGTTTCATAACAACTTACTTCAATGAATATTTTTTTTCAAGATTTTTTGAATAATTTCAACAAATTTTTTTTGTTTTAAAATTGCATGGCATTTTTTGAAAAGAAAATGATTTTGAAAATGAAATGATATTTCCATCAAGAATTCATTCCAAGGGTTTTATCAAAACCATCTTCCATATAAGATGAAATTATTTCATATGTGTAAGTTTCAAGTATAATGTCTCTAAAAAACATGGTTTCACTTTTCTTATGATGAAATGATATCCATTTGTTTTATATGGATTATGTTATGATGGGATGATGTTTATGAACCCCATTTTATTCTTTGGGTTATGATGAATAATTTATGTTTATGTTGTGGCACACGTAAGAATGATTTCATTATGAGATTGGTGGGACCTATATCTCCCTCCAATGCATTGGGTAAAGATATATATCTCATGAGATAGACATGGCTGGAACGGTAAGTTAATTTAGTTCAGTGATACAGGACTGGAACGAGGAGTGAACTCGATTCAGAAAGGGAATTTGTTTACTAAGATAGTCTTGGAAGCAATTCCGTGGCTACTATGGAAATCATATCAAGTGATTAATGGTTTTACACAATTACATGTTTTATTCCCAGTCTATTTTATCATGATTGATGTTCCTTTATGATATATGCCTTATGTATTTCCAAGATTTATGTCTTTGCTAAAGATTTTGATGTTTAGATTTTATGTTCAAGTTTTTTCATTCAAATGTTTATGGATTGTTTTATATTCTCTATGTTTACCCTTACTGACCATTTGAGCTCAAACTTTTTATGTTTTCTTTTCCCCATGATATAAAGAAAGGTTTTTTGTAAGAAAACAAAAGGGGAAGATATTTATGGGAGATGTTGAAGATCTTTCAGCACGATTAGAAGATTGTGTTCCGAGTTTCTAAAGTCACTAAACTATTATGATCCTTGAGTGTTGGTTTGTGTTATGTATTAAGTATTCCGAAAAAGTAATGTAATGTCCAATTACATTAGGTTTGGGGTCTCTACAATTGGTATCAGAGGAAGGGTTTAGTTATCCTTTGGAAACTAAGACGTGAAAACTTTAGTGAGATCTCTAGAGATATTTCTATGGTATGACTAGGGATGTTCATAAGGTTATGTATAAGTATAGGTTACAGTCCTATAATTATGATAATGATCGTGAGTAACCTATGATTAAACCTAAGGTGTTAGAGATTAAAATTACTCCCCTTGATTTTGTTGTTTTCTTAGTATGATTTTTTCCTCTCACACTATTTATTTTGGGTTTTAAAAAATGGTTGGAAACAGGAAAATTCACGATAATAGAGGATATGATGGAAAATGGAATGATATTATTCATTAGAAACCAAATGAAACGGGATTTGGATGTCCAAACATTGTTATTTTTCCTAATCAGTAATCTCATAATATGATCAATAATCTCAACATTGGTAAGTTTCCTGACTCAGTTAATATGAGAAAGATGGAGTTTCATGTTGATCATAGAGGAAAGAAAGTTCAATTTCCATCATGTAAATCATGTGGTATGAGGAATCCGGGAGAATGTTTCAAAGGAACTAGAAGATGATTTGGGTGTGGAAAAGAAGGACACAAAGCCAGTAATTGTAAAGGAAAAGGTTCACTTAACACCCTCGAAAAGGATAATGGTATTTCTAAGACATGTAAAACGATTAAAATTTTTAAATGTGGAATTTATGGGCATTATGAAAACCAATGCACGAAGGGAAAATTTCATGAAGAGAATATGCATGGTCATATGGGTAGTATTTATGTTGATGATGATGAGGAGACTACAAATGATATATGAGATGAAAGAAATTATGATGCTCAGACAGTGGTTTAAGAAGGTAGTGGAATGATTGTATGTTTATCATGAATAATGTACAGTACTATATAATAATGAAAAATCAAAGGATTGTTACATTGCTGCCTTTCCTTTAGTTTTTGAAAGTATATAATGAATGGTACTGGTAACCATGAAAGGTTATTCAAATATTTTTGGAAGGTAGATGATATGTGAATAATGAAAGGATAAAGAGATAATGAGATGTTTGATAGTATTAATGATCTCATGACTGGTATAAGGACAATATGAGATCATGGTTTGAGTAGACATTTTTTTGGGATTTTGGTATGTGGAAATAGTTAACTTTTGACAACATTCATGTTTTAACTAAAGTTCACTAGGTATTCATTTTTCAAGAGAATACATGATTAAATAATTCACATGTTTCGAATGTGACCAACAAGATATATATATCTTACAATATACGGGTGATAAATGATTCTATTCAATGCTTGGTAGATGATCATTCTAGTAATTGTTTTATCTATACTATGTGATTGGAAAAAATTATTTTGGATAAACCTAAAGATTGGAATAGATTAAGTTCGACATCAGATTTTATTGTTTAAGGCTAGAACTTTTGGTTATGTTATAATAGTATAGTTTAAAAAAAAGGAAAACCCATAGGATGAGCGACAACCCATCGCGTTGGACAAGGTTGCGGGAATCGAACCCACAACTAATGTGTGACAGGCATTTATTGCCTACCACTGGCCTACAAGAAGTCCCTGGTTAGTAGAAACTGTTTTTCTTTTATTAAGAAGGATGATAGATGAAGTATAAGTCCATTTGGGAACCATATCTGATTAATCTCACTATATATGGACATGTGTATATAAATTTTGCTAACTTATGTTTGAGATAGATGGAATGAAATATCATTATATTGCATGATATGCTAAAACTTTGCGAAATACAAATTCAACTTCATTTATTTAAGAGATGAAGTGGAAATTGTTCGACGCACAAGCAACGTTGAGATTGTAGCAAAATCAAGTAAATATTTATTTTAATTCAAAAAATTATTCATCATTTGGGAAATGATCTTGAAAACCAAAAATTTTGTCCTAGTGCTCTAATATCTGATGAATCAGATGGCACCTTAGATCATCACAAATTTATGGCATTGTGACTGTTGGATATTTTCATAGCCCTGTTCTCTACCACTCTCCATCCGAACATGACGATTATATTTCTCTTCCATATCCATATTTTCAGCTTTGTTCTCTTATGTGGGAACCCAAGTAATCAGTTCCTTTGGATATCCGTTTTGTTTCTAACATTCATTTTTTAAAATTATTTTTTAGTATTCCTTTTTACGATGTGGGTTTCTATGAAAGAAACTTTCAAGTTGTAAACCATTTATAACCCCGACGAATTTCGAGGGCGAAAGTCATTTTAAGGGGGGTAGAATGTAACAACCCAAGATATTATGAGAATTATTCGTTTTAATTTAATTCATATCTTGTGTTGTATGCTACACAAAAATAAGCTTGTTCTATACGCAACACCGTATTAGCTTGCAGTATAGGCAACACTATTCTTGGCTCATATTACACAAAATTTCATGTTTGTTTTGTAGAAATTATTCTACGCAACATTATGTATAGATTTAGTTTAATTTATAAATTATATAAGTTTTGATTATGTTATATAGATCAACAAACGGAGATTCCACTATATGCAACCTTGACTTGGCTTGCATTACACGCAATCGCGACATTCCTCGATAGCGTGTGTAGTACACAATACCAGGTTTCCTAAACAATGATATATTGTTATAATATTATTATGAACTAGCCTTTATGAATAGTTGTATCTAAATTTTGAGTTTTATGACATTATAATTCATCTTACACATTTTATAGAACATGGTATGAGAACAGAATAATTTTTTCAGGTAAAATAAGTATTTTTAAAAAAAATGAAGTCTTCCACCTTTTGATGGTGCACCCATATTAAATTTAATTTTTGACATGTTTATATGTTCAATTTGATAAAATAAAATTCTTATTTGTAATATGGATATAAAAATTTACTTTGGATAAATTTTTCATATTATTCTGATAACTTTCATATTTTAATGAATAGTAAAAACAAGATATATTTTAATTAAAAACAACTTTTTTCATTGCAATATTTTATATAGTTAAATTATAATATTGAACGGTTTTAAATTATAAATATAATATATTTTTACCATTTATTATAATGTATTAAATTACCATTAATTTTACATTGAATTAATAGGTAAAAAATATCAATATTTGGCAATGTTTTAACTTTTAAAACATGTTTTCTTAACAACGGGATTAATTTTGAATTAATTACTGCAACTTCTGTGTTTTGAATTTTGAAAAATGGATTCCATATTTGAATTAAGTGGGTCCAAATTATGTTTATAGGTTAGTTTTATTTTTTTGATTTTATGAATAGTAACTACGTTAATTTTTATTTACTATAGTTAAAGGTAAATCGAGAAATTAAGGGTAAAAATAAGATCATAAAATTACCCTAAAACCTTCCGAAATTTTATTGGATGACTAAAAGTCGACCCATATCACTTAAGGGTTGGAATATATTCATTTTATGGACTTTTGACCATGAAAATAATTTAATTATTATTAAAACCAAAGAAAGTGACAACATGTCACTCTCTTGACTATTATAAGTATAATAATTTTAATTTACTAATAAACATCATGAATCTTCAAACGTGAATAGTCAATAGAAATATAATAAAATTATATACACCATTTGAATTTATTTATAATTTTTAGGGATTAAATAATTATCATTAAAGGTGACATAATAGTGATGTTGAAATTATTTTTTAGATTGAAATATGAAATAAATGGTTTTAAAAATATTAAAATAAATATTATATTAACTATTTAATGTGGTCCACTAATTTTATAGATAAATATGACATGTTATTCATCTATTAAAGCTTTTAGTTTGAACATATTTTCTGTGTGGATTTTATTTGAATTCATATATATTAATAGTGTCAAAATTGACACTATTGTTATTTTATAAAAATAACATAATATAAAATTGATTAAAAATCACAAAAATATTTAATAATAATAAATAAAAATTTATATGATCTAAAATGTCATAAATAATCCAATTATGGAAAATTCACAACACATATGTAATTATTTATAATAATTTGAAATTTAGAATCTTATAACCACAAATAAAATTTAATTGATTTAATAAGGATAAATGTAGTTGATGATTTTTAAAATAAATTTACAACATGTATAAATTTTATTTTTAGATTATATTAAAACCCTATCTCATCTATGTTCGGATATTAGTCATTTTGGATGTTTTTAAGTGGGGTTTGAATTTATTATAAATTAATATTTTTGAGGTTTCCAAAGGTGCCCCTCTCCTCCATTATAAAAGGCACCTCCTCCCTCTTCTCTTTACACAATTTTGAGCCTTCAAGCTCGGAAAAACACTACCCATTTCCCTTATCAACTTCCCTGGAAACATTATAGAGGTTCTGTTCTCCTAAAAAGTCGAACATTATTTCCTTAAGAGGAGCTTAAGAAGTGGCATGTCAAATAAGTGGTAATATCATTTAACGGTTCACTCCAATGTATTTATTCTTATACTTCTTATTATTTATTTGTTTCATAATAAATTAATAATATCAGTATATCTAAAATAGAGATATGTTATTATAAATATTAAACAACCCTATTTCATCTTTAATCCATCCTACGGAAAACAAAATCACCACGCGTGCAAACGTACGAAATACCGTCTCCACGATGTGGTGTAATCTATTTTCCACCACCACCTTACTTGGATCAGTATAATGGTGTAAATAGATAACTATATATGATTATTGTAAATTGATATTTATTCTGTAATATTATAAATACACTTCAATACAATTCCACGATCATGGGAATGATATCATCGCTAGTGCGTACGTACAGACTACCATCTCCACGAACACGATGAGATTCATTTTCCATGATTAACCATTCAAGTATGATTATAAATTATATATAATAAATAATAATGAAAGATATTAAATAATAATGATACTATATTTATGTTCATATATTTTTCATTTACCTATTCCATTTAATTCAATAAGGAAACGAAAACAACATTCATGCGTACGTACGGCCTACCGTCTCCATGAACGGTGTATTTCATTCCATTTATCGATCTACAATATATATTTATATGATGAATATATATTATATATAAATCATGTATTACATTCTAGAATTAATTAAATCAGGATATATGTAATAATATCAATAACAACATGTCGAAACACGTACGATAAATGAAACGATTTTACTCAAAATGCTGCTTTAACATGGAATTTACAAAAGAACAGGAAATATAAAGTCATAAGTGAAACATATATGATATCATAACAATGAATATGACTATGTAATAAATCAATGACATTATTTAAATCATTATACAAGAGGTTCAGATACATACGAATCATATCAGACATAAGGTAAGGGAAAATCTCTCAATCTCATTTTTATCTGAGATTGTTTATACTTCAGAATTTACTAGGGCATATTTAACATCCACATTGATGATTCCTCAATATGATACATTATTTATATCCTTTTACAATTGTTTAAATCCAATTTTACCTATTGTTTAATTTTTAGTAAAATATATGAAATGAATCTTTTCTCATTTTCAGTACGAGAGACTTTTTGACTTTTCGGCCAATGTGCGAGAAGAATGTTTTTTTATACGACATGAATGGATTTTTACGGTTTCATGAAAAATTATTTCGATGAATCTTCCTATAAAATATTTCATGACTATTTTCCACAAAATCCTTCTCTTTTAAAATTTCTTGGCATTTTGTGAAAATAAAATTATTTTTAAGAAGAAAGGATATTTTTATCAATTATCCATTTCAAGTGTTTTCTCAAAACCATTTTCCATCTAAGATGGCATTATTTCATATGTGTATGTTTCAAGTATCATGTCTCTGTGATTTTCATGTTTTCACTTTTCTTATGATGAAATGATATCCATTTGTTTTATATGGATTATGTTATGGTGGGATGATGTTTATGAAACCCATTTTATTTTTTAGGTTATGATGAATGATTTATGTTTATGTTGTGGCACATGTAAGAATGATTTAATTATGAGATGGGTGGGACCTATATCTCCCTCCAATGCATTGGGTAAAGATTTATATCTCATGATATAGACATGGCTGGAATGGTATGTTAATCCAGTTCAGTGATACAGGACTCGAATGAGTAGTGAACTCGATTCAAAAAGGGACTTTGTCCACTAAGATGGTCTTGGCAAGAATGCCTTGGATACTATGGAAATAATATCAAGTAATTAATGGTTTGACACAATTACATGTTTTATTACCATTCTATTTTATCATGATTGATGTTCCTGTATGATATATTCCTTACATACTTCCTATATTTATGTCATTGCTCAAGATTTGGATGTTTAGATTTTATGTTCATGTTTTTGCATTCAAATGTTTATGGATTGTTTTATGTTCTCTATGTTTACCCTTACTGATCATTGGAGATCACCCTTTATATGTTTTATTTTCCCCACGATATAAACAAAGGATTTAGGTAAGATAACAAAATGGGATGATCTTTTATGGGAGATGTTAAAGATCTTTCACCATGATTAGAAGATTGTGTTCCGAGTTTCTAAAGACACTAAACTATTAAGATCCTTGAGTGTTGGTTTTTGTTATGTATTAAGTATTCCACAAAATAATGTAATGTCCAAGAACGTCTGTATTGGCATCTCTACACATAACCATTTGACAATTTAATAGTTCATAATAAATTTTCATTCAACACAAAGTTCATAACATTTCCATTTCAAATGTACATATCATTATTTTCATGTCTTAACTCAGTTGACCCTTTATCATTTAAAATTATTAACTCATCTTACCCATTTAACATTACACCAAAAAAATACCTTATACTGAATTAACAACCCAAAACTATTACCATCATTTTCAATTCTATCCCAATATAATATGTCAAATAAATTTATTATGGGTTCTATGTTATAACTGTTCAATTCTATACATAAAATTTCTATTTCATTGTTCATGAAGTGGCAGACCACATGGGCATATCTTAACCTAATAAAAGCAACCTCAATGGAACCCATGAAGACTACGAGGGGTTCAATTCAAAATTCATCAAATATTTTTATCATTTCTATTAAGGAGATCCAAATGTGAAACACATATTAATAATGAAAAATAGGATACACAAAAATAAATTACATGAAAATGAGATATAACTTGTAGACTTCCTACTTTAATATTGAGGACGAACACTCACTCTACCCTAGAATTTGTTTCAGATCCGAAAACCCTCCAAAGAAAAAATATAAGACCCTGTTAAAAAGTTGTTTTTATAGATTTAAAGGAATAAGAGTAATCACATAAGCCCTACTCTTGAAAAGAGAAGGAAGAGAAGTTCCTAACTCTCCTAGGGACTTAATTTCCATCCAAAAATGCTCTAAATGGCTTTGAAATTATGGGGACGGATCCTTGTAATACTTGGAGAAGTTTTGTTCATCTCAAGAGAATTAGGAATAAAAAATGATGAAACTTCCATGTTAGAACACTTATGTACCCAAGGGGGAAAAGTGTAAAATCCAATTTTTAAGGGGGTGCATTTTGGCCACTTGGTTTGTCAAACCATGTGCCAACCGTGTTACACCCTCGATCCTAGAGGGGTGTGGCCACATGGTTACCAAGGAATCCCGTACAGTTTTGAAAACCATTATCTGACCATGATGAATAGAAATTTCAAATATTTCATGGTTTTTTCTTTCCTCCTTGTGCAGTTTCATCAAATTGTGGACCCCTCCTCCATGCATGCATGGTAAGGATCCACAGTTATAGCTAACTATGTGCCAACTATGCAATACGAACTATATATCCATGTTCTCACTTTTATAAATTCGCAAACCCTAAGAACAACCTTGAGTGTCCATATAGACTCAAAAAACCATTCATTACCCATCATAAAGGTATTAAAACTAGAAATTTTAACAATAATGTACCTCACAGAATTCTAGGATATCACAACCTTGCCACCTTATAATTACTATTCCTCGAGCTTCTATATCAAGAAATAATTGAGATTCCAATGTGAAAAGATCCATCCACTAGCCCAACATATATGTCTCCATATACCAATATTGCACCTAAACATTACCATGTTCAAAAAAATGTGATCTAACAACATTTTCATTCTTCACAAGACCTTCTCACATCAATATATAATGATAATAAAATTCTCTTCAATGGTTGCATCATCCTCAATGTCAACATCATCAACATAATTCACATGATATGGTTCGGGGTTATACAATTGAAAATGTGACACACGAAAAGAATCGTGCGTGAACATATAAATTTGTAGAATTGCTAAATGATATTTCACTGATCGTATCCCCCCTACTATCTTAACTGGTCCCACATACATGGGAACAAACTTTCCCTAGATTAGTATTTTAAGGTGACCCAACCACATAGAAACTATTAGATGTAAATGATCACATATAATAAACTCAAGAGTTCTATGATGTTGATAATCATATGGAATATTCTTAATTTGAATTGTAGAAATTTGTTTCTAAATCAATTGAACATGTTGTTATATCTCTTTAATGTGACAAGACACTAACAACCTTGATTTCCTAGCCTCAATCCAAAAAATGGTGATCTACACGGTCAACCATAAATCACCTCACACAATCATATCACAATCATTACATATTAACTATTATTATATGTGTGCTCAACAAATTCCAAGTGAATTACCCATGACCCACCAATGTTTAAAACACATTACATCAACATTCTTTCCAGCACTTGAATACTTTGTTATAAATACCCATTCTTATGTGGGAGGAAAGTTGTACATAGAAATTCCTAGATACCATGAACAATCATTAATCCATTCCACAAGAAAAATGTAAACATAATACCATGAAATGAAACTATAGTTCATGGAACACCATGAAACTGTATTATATCTACGTCATATAAATCACCAAAAAAATCAATAGTGAATGTGTATCAAATTGGTAAAAAATGTGTCACTTTGGTCAATCAATACACAACTACCTATGTCACATAATTATTCTAAGGAATCATTGGAAGACCAACTAAAAAAGGAATCATCATGTCATCCCATATCTATTCCTAAAATGGAAATGTCTATAAAAAACATGTTAGTTATTGAATGTTGACCTTTACATTATGATAGGTGTAGAACCATGCTAGTAAACCCAAAACCTCTTTCTTAATACTTGGACACCAATATTGTCTATGAGGTCCATGATACATTTTGATTAATCTAGGATTCACATCACACCTCTTAGCACAAAACAAATGCAGGTTCGAAAACACGACCACAAGCATAAATAAAATCACTGTCACCAACAACCCAATAATATGGTGACTCACCAAATTCATGTAATTCCCTCTTTGACAAGAAATATGGATTCTCATACAACCTCTCCTTGATTTATCTCATAAGTGTAGAATAAATTGTAAAGGAGGAAATTCCCAACCTCCATTGTCCATCCTACACCTCTTGATGAATCTCATTGAATAATGCCATAATCCTCCACTTAGAACTAGATTCATGTACCACATGATTTGGAGTCTTCTAAATCAATTCATTAGAAAACTGTTTCCATATCCTGGTGTGTTTACCAGTTAAAAATTAATGTATTTCATGTAATAAATCTATCTTTACTTCCAAAGGATTGTGTTGTGTAGAGAGAATATATAAATAATGATTTTATGATTGGTATACACCATAAACCTCATTCGTAATTAGTATTTTTTCCTAGACAACAAAGTGTAAAACACCTTGGTGAATTGAAGATCTGGTATATGATACTTTCATTCTTGAGTCCTCAATTGTTAAGGCCAATACACCACAAACTAGTCAATTTTCATTAACACTGCCCCAAGACCATCAATATAATTATCACAAAACATGGTATACAACGTACATGAATTATGTAGAGTCATTATTTGTGAAGTATTTAGCATCATATTTTACTCTTATAAATCATTATCACATGATTTAGACTATACAAACAAGATTCTTTTTTTGGTTTGACCTAAAAGTGGTGCATTCAAGAGGGATACACCCTTGATGAAACTATGATAAAACCATAATAAACCCAAAAAAAATAGGACACAAAAAAACATACATGGGATTATCCTATGATACAATAGATTGAAATTTCTCATTGTCTACTAACAAACCTTCCATTGAGATGATATGATCCATTATTTGTACCTTTTCAATAAATAAATAAAACATTCATAGCTTGGTGTATGGAACATTCTATTATAGTTTATTAAGAACTGTGTCAATATGTTTGGAATTATCATCATGATTTTCGGAGTACACCAATTTGCCATCCCAAAATATAAAAACAAACTGATCCTGGAATGAGTGGAATATTCAGTTCATTAGGCCCATAAATTCTATCAGTGCATTATTCAACTTGAAAAACCTAAAAAACTCATATAAACTATACCAACTCTTGAATGTATTCCATGATATATCATAAGGTCTCACCATAAACTAATAATACATAGATCTCAAATCTATCATAGAGAACATAGAAGACCCCCTCAGCTTATTAAATATATCATCGATTCATGGAAGAGAATATGAGTTCATAGCTATCATATGATTCAACTTTATATAATCAACAAAAAACCACAATGATCGGTCATCCTTATTTAAAGAAATATTAGATACATTCAAGGTGATATACTCGAGGGAATAATCCCATTGTTCTCCAGTTCCTACAACTATGTTTTAAGTTCTCAGATTTCTTCCAATACCAATCTATAAGGCAGAATTCAAACATGATCTACTCCCATTAAGAACTATATCATAAACTCAACCTCCTACTTAGGTGGCATCCTAAGAAGTATCTAGGAAACAAAAACTCACACTCATCCACTTTATGATGAATTACAGGTTTCTCTACTCCCCCATCAGCTAATATACGAGAATCCACTTGGGCTGTAAGTTCACCCAACTAGTGATTGTTCAGCCCCACATATCTTTCCTAGAAATCCCATTCCCCATTGTGAACATATGTACTCCCCTATGTGGATGTAGACATTATCCTACGATGGTAATAGTAAATATGGTTCTGGTACCCAACTATCCAATCCATACCCCAAATCTGATCAAAACTCGACATCCCTATCACAAAAAAAACCCCTAAAAAATGGTTCCCACTAATCTCAAGGGAACAACCCTTACAATGCAACATATTTTCCACCCAATATACCAATGTTGTATCAATGAACATAAATCAAAAAATATGCTCCAACTCTAGGACAAAAATGCTCACCAAAAAAGAAGAGATAGAACATTGTGAGAAATATAAATCAAATAATGAACTTGAAATATTCGAATCTAGAAAAATCATACCACATAATGTCGATGGAAAACCCTCACCACATATTGGTGCAGGATGAAATAAATGAATTTTACCTTCTCCATACCCTATGATTTAGTATAGGTTCTTTGAACATCACTACCCTATAAATAAGGATTCTCTCATCATGGAGTACCACATCCATTTCCATGTTTCATACAACATGTAAGGCTCTAAATGACTACTTGATATGGAGTAACTATCCTCTATCTTCACTCTATATTAGCCTCTATCCTCTATCTGTACCCATATGTTGAGGGTTCTTGTATAACCTCATCACATTCACCAAACATCCTCTCCCTCTTCACTCACTTGGTGGTGAGGGACACCAAACATGTTTGTGTCTCGTCCTTCCATATTAATTGCAGAAAAACTCGATCATTAACATAAAATATATTTTTATTTTCTAACCCCTATTTTCACCCATTACCTAGTGAAAAATAATTAAATGATTCTTCCTTCTATTGGAATTTATGCTTCTAGAGTGCCCAAATAGAATTGCATGTCCACCTCTAGAAGCCTCTTTGATATTCTCTTCTAAAATAAGGTGATGGTCAACCATTATAGAAAAACCTCTTTATATAGATGGTATTAACCTATGATTTTATATTATCTAGATTTCCATCATAGAAGCATCTGGTAATAGAAGCATCATCCCATGCCAATGTTGGGAAAAGTGTTTTAGGTTGTTGAAGATGCTAGCATATATCATCATCATCATTGTAATCAAGGTTAGAATCATAATTTTTTTTATCATTTTGCTGCATCAAGGTCTTGGGATATAAATTTTCTTGAAAAATTTCCTTGAAACCCTTCATCAAAAATCCCTTTCTCAACTATGTATAAACCATGATCTCCCACTAGAGCTTTGGCTACCACTGAAACATGTAGTTTCCTAACATGCGTCTTTTACAAGGAGTTTTATCTATGTGATCAAGAATTTTCTAGATTGACCCTATCCAGAACAATTTTTCCATATGTACACTATATGTGACAAATGTCATAGACTGTTAGAGATGAAACCCTCTAGTCATCTCAAATATACTCATCACGAATCATCATGGGTCCCATTCTATCATCTGCATTAAGTGAGAAAAGGTATCCTGGAATATCTATTCCACTATGTTACCCTAGATAATCATGGTTTGTTGATCCACTTTTTTGGATAATGTTGAGTATATCCACTTTTTTCCCAATCAGCACATGTCATCATGGTGGAATTTACCTACAATTCCAAGATAAATCTAAAATCACATAACACAAAAAAGAAACATCCACAAATTTCACATTAATGATATCACCGCACCTCTATCACTACCCTCATCAATCCATATCAGGGTCCATGGTCAACTTGGTTCAAAAAAATCACACAATAATGAACCTTTTGATAGAACATATTTTTTAACAGTTTTAATTTCTATGAGAAAAATATTTCGGTTTTAGACACTTTACATTCTTACAAATATTTATCACTATAATATTTTCACATATATAAACATTTCATTAGGCACTATTCATTACCCATTATTTCCCTCTAACCATTTAATTCATATTATTTATAAAAAAAATTGTTTCCATTTTTTTCAATTATTTTGCCATGCATTCTAACTCACACTTCCCACATATCTTCTATGTTTGTGCATACTATGATTCATGCCATATTTATTCATAGGCACCGTAAATTATTCACTAATCAACAACCTTGCACAATTTTTTTCATGAGAAAAATATCATAAAATAGTCAAATAGAAAAAAAGTGTATCACCCAATGATGAAAAAACATTCTATTGCAACAACATAAATCAAGAACAACAATCCCGCCCTAGGGTCATGGGTTTTCCCACATACATGGGTTAGCTACTCCCATTAAAGAGATCGTTACCAAGTTCTAAAACATCCTTGAATCTTATATACCATACCAACATAGTTAGAGAAAATAATATAACCGCTATGATACCACATTATAATGTCCCCAACTCAGAGGACACTAAACATATTCCCCTGAGATGAGTCACCACAGGGCCTCAGGCATGCATCTTTGTATTCTAGAGGTAGAAAAATAAAAATTAGGGTCTATTAAGAAATTTGGGAGAATAGACCTTCATTTATAATGTGAGACATAATAAATAACAATAACAAATAAAACAAATACACCAACTAATAACATGAAAACCAAACATTCCCTAAAACACGATATAAGCCCACAACCAAATTGTAAATATTCCATGTCATGTCATAAACTTTGAAGTTCAAGGGGAAAAAATAATTTCAACTCAAAGAATCAAAAAAATTGTGTCCTAACACCAATTCTAGTTCCCTCATCCATGCACATCCCATTCCCAAGTCAACCACAAATATATGAAGCTTTCCCTTATCAGGACCAGCAATGATGAATTTTTCTCAGGTACGCAAAGGAGTCCCAAACAGTGTGTCATTACAACATAGTAGGCCCACACCAATAATGTATATAATAATATCTAGACCACATAGATAGTGTATGTTGGTACTAAAGGAATATAAAGATAATATGAAGATAAGTTGGGTTTCATTAGTTAACAAATTTCACTTAAACCATTTACATCATCTATTCCATGGGTTAGGTAATCTATTTATTACCCAATGAACTATTCCAGTAAACTAATATTCCTGGGGAAATATTCCAGTTCCCTATATAATTAGGAAAAATCATTCATAAATAATTACATCACACTTACCCAGGATCCTCATTCCATTTAACCTCATCCAATGAAACTTTTAGGGGCATAGAGCCTCAGCCCGACTCCCTAACCCATACATTCGTGGGGAATGGATTGGAGCCACACTCCAACATAACATTTGGGAATAGAACCTCAAGTCAATACCCAACTAACCACAAATCCATGTTCACAATCATCCATAACCATAACATATTCTTAACAAAAACCATAAATATTTAACACACTCATCTTTTACAATAAATGTTTTTCAACAGATAAGTTAACAATTTGTCATAACCCAATTACGCGTCATCATTTTCACATCGTAACTCAATTTATCATTATCATTTACATGATGTAACTCTTTTTACACATTTGAAATTATACCAAACAATCCCTTATACTGATTTAAAAACCAAAAAAAATTACTATGTGTTTCATTTCATACCCAATCTAATGTTTCAACACATTTAGTTTCAGATCTATATCATAAAAGATCAATAATACACATAACATTTCACTTTCCTTGTTCATGATGTGGAACCCCCCATTGGTAGCCCTTCTTAACCTTGTCAAATCAACCTCAATGCCTCCCATGGGGATCAGGAGTGGGTCAAATAAATATTCTCCCCACCAATTTTTCATTTATACGAAGGAAAACCAAATGAAAAAAAAACAAAACCAAAGCACAACCACATACACATAAATAACCAACATGACTAATGGATTTAACTTGTATACCAACTATCTCAATTCAAAATATGAACGCTCACTCATCCCTAGCCTTTGATATTGATCTAAATTCCATTTGAAGTCCCAGACTAAGATCCCCTAATAAATATGGTTATAGGGATTTGGAATTAGAATAGAAAAAAAAACCTTACTCCAAAAAAATAGAGGGAATATAACTATTATACTCACTCAGAGATTCAATTCACATCCAATGGTGCTCCAAATAGCTGAAAAAGAATAGAGTTAAGTCCATGGAATCATGGGGCGTTTTAGTTCATCATTAGAGATATAGGAGGAATCAATGAGGGAAATACCAAATTTGAATAGTTTGGTCCCAAGGGGGAAAATGAAATAAAATACTTTTTTAAGGGGAAAAATGGTCTGGCTACCTGGTTGGACAAACTATTCACCAACAGTGTACAACCCTCTATCAAAGAGGGTTCTAGGGCACATGGTTTCCTCGAAATCCCATGCAGTTTTTCAAATGATGATCATACTAAGCTGAGGGGATATGTCCAATTCGACATGGTTTTTCCTTCCCACGTGAATGGTATATTTAAACTATGCACACCTCATCCTTTCATGCGGGTTTAGGGTGTATGGTTTCTACTAACCATGCATGAATAGTGTGACATGCACTAGATGGAATAATTCTCCCTTATTTCATTTCCAGAACCCTTGAAACATGTAACACCCTAATATTTTATGAGAAATAATTTTTTTATGTCTTCTGTTATACACAACACCAAAGGAAGCATTCACTACAATAAACACTAGCTTGTCTTGCATTACACGCAAGAGCAACCATCCTCGGTAGCTTACGTTGTACACAAAAATGAGTTTCACTAAACAATGATATGTTATTAAAATATTATATAAACTAGATTTTATAAATATTATTAACAAAATTTTTAATTTTATATAACATTATAATTTTTCTTAAAAATGATATGAAAAAAATCAATTTTTTGGATAAAAGAATAATTTTTTTTCAAAAATGTAGTTTTCCACCTTTTGATGGTGCACCCATTTTAAATATAATTTTTCAAAATATTATGAGTTAAATTTGAAAAAATAAACTTCCTCTTTTGAATTAGGACATAAAAGTTTATATTGGAAAATTTTTTGATTCATTTCTGATAACTTTCATATTTTGATGAATAGTAAAAATACGATAATTTTTTCTTAAAAACAACATTCTTTATAAAGGTAATTTATATGGTTAAATTATAAAATTTAATGGTTTTAAAGTATAAATACAATATATTTTTATGATTTAATATAATGTATTTCATTAGCATTAATATTACATTAAATTCATAGAGATAAGCATTTCAATCTTTTGTAATGTATTACATTTTAAATCTCTTCTTCTCAACAACAGGATAAATTTTTAAATTAATTTCTGAAACTTTTGTGTATTGAATTTGGAAAAATGGATTCCATATTTGGAATTAGTAGGTCCAAATTATGTTAATATGCTACTTTTTATTTTTGGGCATTATAAATAGTTACTATGATAAATTTTATTTACCAAAGTTAAAGGTAAATCAGGCAATTATGGGTAATAATAATATTAAAAATTTTCCTAACACCTGGAAAAATTGTATTGGATGAATATTAGTCAACCTATATCACCTAAGGGTCGAAATAGATTCATTTCATGGACTTGTTACCATGAAAATTATTTAATTATTATTAAAACAAAAGAAAGTGGCAACATGTCACCCTTTTATATCTTATATGTGTAATAATTTTTATTTTGTGATAAACTTCATAAAACATCGAAAATAAATAGTCTTCAGAAATAAAATAATATTATAAACATCATTTCAATTTCTTTATTATTTTTAGGAATTAAATAAATATCATAAATAATAACACAATAGTGATGTAGAGATTATTTTATTGATTGAAATATCAAATAAATCGTTTTAAAAATATTAAAATAAATATTATACGAACTATTTAATGTTATCCTTTTATTTTCTAGATAAATATGACATGTTATAAATCTATTAAATATTTTTATTATATTACATCCTCTTTTTGGAATTTATTTAAATTTAAATAAATGAATAGTGTCAAAATTGACATTACTGTTATTTTATAAAAATAACATATTATTAAATTGTTTAAAAATCACAAAAATATTTAAAAATTATAAATTGAAATTTAAATGGTCTAAAACTTCATAAAGAATCCAATTATTGTAAATTAAAAACATATAAGTAATTATTTATAACAATTCAAAATTTACAATAATATTATCACAAATAAAATTAAATAGATTAAATAAGGGTAACTCAAGCTGATATGGTTTAAAATAAATTCCCAACATGTCTAAATTTTATTGGATTATGACATTAAAACTATATAGCATCTAATATTTGTATTTGAGTCATTTTTTATGTTTTTATGTGGATTTTGAGTTTTTTAGAAATTAATATTTTAGAGGTTTCCAAAAGTGCCCCTCTCCACCCTTATAAAAGGGCACCTCCTCCCTCTCCTCTTCACAACATTTTGAGCCTTCAAGCTCGGCCAAACCCTATAAATTTCTTTTCTCTAATTCCCTATCCACATACCAACGATCCTGATCTTCTTCCAAGACCAACTATAGTGCCATAACTTGTGGATTAGAAGAGGCGCGTTAAAGAAGAGGTAATATCCTTTACCGATTCTTTTAAATTTATTTCTTCTTATAATTCCTCTTCTTCATTTATTTAATTGTAAAGTAATTACATCAGTATAACTCATATACTGATATGATATTATAAATATGAAACAACCCCATTTCACCTTCTATCCATCTTACAGAAAATGAAATCACCGCGCGTGCGTACGGACGGAATACCATCTCCACACTGTGGTATAATCTGTTTTCCAAAACCACCATACCTGGATGGGTATAACGGTGTAAAGAATAACTAAATATGGTTATTATAACATGATACTAATTCTGAGATATTCTATCATCCACTCCCATACTATTCAATAATTATGGGAACGATATCGTCGCTCGTGCGTACGTACAGCTTACCGTTTCCACGATGCGATGAGATTTGTTCTACATGATCTTCATTAAAAAATGATTATATAAATGAATTGAATGAATAAATATGATATATATTATACTAATACCATTTTATAAATGATATAAGTAAAACAAAAATAAGAGGAATATGAACTTTTCCGACAAAACATACGTATGAAAATAAAGCAATTATTACCCAAACAACGAGTAAAAATGAAATGTTACTAACAAACGAATGAAAATATGATCATAAATGTTATCATAATCATAATAATGATTCTTTAATAGAAATATAAAACTATTTAAATCATTATACAAGAGTTTTGGATATACACAAAGCATATCGAACCTAAGGTAAGGGATAATTATTCCAATCTCGTTCTTAATCGAGATTGGTTATTCATAAGTATTTACTAGGATTATATTTATCATCAATTTCCATGTTTGCTAAAACAAATCATGTATGTTTAAAGTTGTTTTTACCAATTTTTTACTTTAACTACATGTTATGTAAGGAATCTTTCTTTTGTTTACCATATGAGGTACTTTTTTACTTTTCTGGAAGAAGTACGAGGAGAATGTTTTTTAACTTATACGACATGAATTGATTTTTACAGTTTTATAATGCCTTATTTCCATAAATCATACTTTAAAAGATTTCATGATTAATAAAAATTCATTTCTTTTAAAATTTTATGTCATTTTGAGAACAGAAAATGATTTTAAAGAAGAAATGATATTTTCCTCAAGAACTGAGTTCAAGTGTTTTATCAAAATTATTTTCCATCTAAGATGATATAGGGGTAGGTTTCTATCCATATTATTACATTTATTTGCTTAAGTTATGATGGAATTATTTTTATGAAGTCCTTTATCTTTTATGGATTATGTTATGATGGCATGATGTTTAAGAGTCCCATTTTTAC
This sequence comes from Viscum album, assembly GCA_963277665.1. Classification (NCBI taxonomy): domain Eukaryota; kingdom Viridiplantae; phylum Streptophyta; class Magnoliopsida; order Santalales; family Viscaceae; genus Viscum; species Viscum album. The sequence goes on along the minus strand of OY728153.1, from coordinate 873,219,739 downwards.
TACATGGGTTATGCTATGATGTATAATTTATGATTTTCTGGCACACATAAGAATCGTTTTATTATGAGATGGGTGGGACCTATATCTCCCACCAATTAATTGGGTAATGATATATATCTCATGAGATAGACATGGCTAGAATGACAAGTTAATATAGTTCAATGATATAGGACTCGAACGTGTAGTGAACTAGGTTCAGTAATGGACTTTGTCCGCTATGATGGTCTTGGAAATGAGTCATGAATAATATGAAATGATTTTTTATGAATATGTGTGTATGCCAAAAATTATCATGTCCAATTTTATGATTATTGGGATTATATTTCACTACAATGACTTATCCCATGTCATGATATTATGACCTCTTTTATAGGATAAGATTTTTAAAATGTAATGTTCTTATGAATATGATATGATTGATATTTTCTTTGTTTACCCTTTATGAGCATTTGAGCTCACCCAATGTATGTTTTATTTTCCCCAGGTTAGGAAGAAGTGTATTAAGTTGTATATGCCAAAAGGGACTCTAGATATGATGAAATAAACAGGAGATAATGGGAATGATTTATGAACCAGTTGTTTATGCTTCTCAGTTTCTAATGAAATTATACCTATGTGGTTTTATCATGGTTCAGTTATATGTTTTAATAAATATGCTTCAATTATGAATTAATAACTATGTATTTAAATTATGGTTAGTTATATTGGGTATCAGAGGGAGGATATAGTCAACCTTTGGAAACTAGGATGTGAAATCCTTAGTAAGAACCCTAAGGATATGTCTAAGCATAGGACACAATATTAGTGTTTTAGAAATTTCCATGAATAACCTATTATAAGACCTAAAGTGTGATTTTTTTTCTTGATTATGTGGTTTTCCTATTATGATTAGTGTTTGTCACACTATGCTTCTTGGATTTAGTCAATGTATAGAACTCAAAGGAACCATGTTAATTCTGAATGTGACGAGAAATGAAATGATTGTCCCCCGAAGAAACCAAATGTTATGGGATCTGGAATGAAAAATATTGTAGCCATGCTCACACAACTTTATCAAGCTATTAATCAAGAAATCCTTCTAAACAAGCAAAGGAAAGAGCAACATTTTTTTGAATCCTTCATGATGCATAGTCCACCTTCATTCAGGGGTTCTTATGATCCATTAGTGGCTGAAAAATGGATCAGTATCACTAAAAAGATATTTTTAGTCCTACAATGTTATGAACATGATAAAGTCATCTTAGCAGTATATCGTTTGGAAGTTGAAGCTGATCAATGGTGTAATTTCATCAAGAATACAAGGCACATGGATGAAATTAAGTCCATGGAAAGGGACGTCTTCAAGAACTAATTTTTCAATAAGTACTTTCCTCACATTATTCAATCAAATATAAAGAAGAAGGTTCTTGAAATATAGTAAAATGATGATGAATCTGTTGGTACCTACGAAGAAACTTTTACAAGACTTGCAAGGTACGCTTCTGGGATTATTATACAAACTGAGAGTAACATCGATCAATTATTTAGTGTCTTAAAACCATGTCCCCGAAGGGAATTCTACCTAAGGGACTTCAATGGCTATGATGAAATTTTTCGATGTTCTCTAATGGATGATATGGAGATTTGAGTAACCCATATGTTATATGGTTTTGATAAGAAGAGGAAAATGGAATTCAAAGGAAAATCTAAAGACCACCCTGAAAAAAATATGAGTTTTCTTTTATGCTCAAATTGTGGAAAGAAAAATGGATGGAATTGTCTTAAAGGGACAAGTAAATTTTTTATGTGTGGAAATGAAGGTCATCGGGAAATTGAATGTCAATGTAATAGGGAGAATATGTCTAATGATGAGAACAAAGAAAGGGATACACAGAATGCACCTCCTACACTTCAATGTTACAAGTTCAAGGAAATGGGGCATTATGCTAATCAATGCCCTAATCCAAGGGTTATGGATGATGATAGATGTCAAAAAACACTCAAGGCCAATGAAAAAGGAAAAGGCACATGCAATTACTATCGGCGATTTGGAGTATGATGATGAAGTGGTGAAAGTTAAACTTACCATCTAGTCTAATGTAGAAAACGTTTTATTTGATTCTGGATCCTCCCACCCTTTTATTTATAATGAATTTTTTAAGGGTATCGCTATATTACCTCATCAATTAGATATTGAGTTAGCTGTGACAACTCCGAATGTCACAATAGTCGCATCAAAAGTTTACAATTATTCTCTGATTGAAGTTTGTGGGAAAGTGCTTCCTACAAATCTTGTGATCCTTCATATAGTGGAACTTGATGTGATTCATGGAATGGATTGGATTTTTTTATATGGATCTAATATCAATTTCCAAATAAGGGAAGTCACATTTCATATTCCTGATCAATCTATGATCATTTATCATTGCAAGGTGGAATATAACCTTCCAATGGAAATTTTATCCATCTTATGGGTCTTGATTCCAAAAAATGAATGTTATTTATCTCAAATGGTTGGAGTGAAAATACCTATTGAGAATATAAACCTTCTATGGAAGTTTTCCTTCCAGAGGAATTTCCAGGTCTTCCACTAAATCATGATGTTTAGTTTTCAATAGAACTTATACTGGGTGTTATGCCCCTTTCAATGAATCCTTATAGAATGGAACCAATTGATTTTCATGAATGAAATAAGCAACTCCCAGATAATCTTGATAAGGGATTCATACCCCCTGGTGCATCACCTTACGGAGAACCTATTCTGTTTGTTAAGAAGAAAGATGGATAATTGAGAATTTTCATTGACTATCGGGAACTTAATGAGATCTCTATCAAAAACAAATATCCTCTCCCATGAATTGATGACTTATTTGACCAACTACGCGGAGCAAAATACTTTTCCAAGATTGATCTTCATTCAGGATACCATCAACTAAGGGTTAAAATGGATAATATATCAAATACAACATTCCGTATAGGGTATGGAAACTATGAATTTATAGTGATGCCTTTTGGTCTTACTAATGCCCCTGTTATCGTCATGGATCTAATGAATAGAGTCTTTAGATACTATCTTGATCACTTTGTGGAAGTCTTTATAGACGATATTATTGTCTATTCAAAGGCCATGGAAGATCATGAAGATCGCTTGAGAAATGTATTGATGACCCTGAGAAAGGAGAAGATTCATTCCATATTTACCAAGTGTGAATTTTCGCTTCAAAAAATTTCATTTTTTGGTCACATAATCTCAAATGTGGTGATATCTATGGATCAAGAAAAAACAAAGGTTATTGAATGATGGTTGAGACCAACAATGGTAAATGAAATATGAAATTTTTATGGGTTATCTGGGTATTAATGATGTTTTGTGAAATATTTTTCAAGATTATATATCCCTCTCACCTAGTTGGCTCGGAAAGGAGTTAAGTTTGTTTGGATGGAGGAATATGAAGAGAATTTCAAAGAGCTAAAAAGAAGGTTAGCCAGTGCACCTGTGCTTACACTTCCTCGTAGTGGAGAATGTTTTGCAATCTATTGTGATGAATCCAATAAGGGGTTGGGGTGTGTTATCATGAAAAATGATATGGTGATAGATTATACCTCATGCCAGTTGAAAATCCTTGGGAAAAAATACCGAACTCATGATTTGGAGTTATATACGGTAATATTTTCATTAAATATTTGGAGGAATTATTTTTATAGTAAAAGGTCTGATATTTATATTGATCATAAAAGTTTAAAGTATATTTTCACCCAATAGGAGATGAATATGCGCCAAAGAAGATGTTTGGAGCTGATTATGGACAACGTCTGCTAAATTCATTAACACCCTGGGAATGAAAACAAGGTGGAATATGCATTAAGTAAACAAGACCATGATAGATTATCCATGATGAGGATAAAAAATGATCTAATATTTACAGATTTACAAAGGATATAACTTGTAATTCTAATGAAAGTGGGGATATCATATCTTTCTCAAATGAATGTTCAACCATCTATATAAGTGCATATTAAAGAGGCACAGAAGGAGGATGTTTGGATTCAAAAGAAGGTGTGAAATGATCCTGGATTCAACATTGATTGTGATGGGATAATAACATTCAGGAACCAGGTCTTTATTCCTCCCATACATGAATTAAAGAAGGAGCTTCTGGATGAGGCTCATAGTTCTTCATTCTCTATTCATCCTGGAAGTACAATTATGTATAGGGATCTAAAATATTACTTTTAGTGTGATGGAATGAAAAGAGGTATCGTAGAATATGTCTCTCGATGATTGGTTTGTCAGCAAGTTAATTTTGAGAGAAACATTTCAAAGGTGATTTTACTACCATTACCCATACCAGAATGGAAATGGAAAAACAACACTATGTACTTTGTCATCAGACATCCCAAAATATCCAAATGCAATAATGCTATCTCGGTTATAGTTGATCATATTACAAAGTCGATATACATCATTTCTATTAGAGAATATTTCTCTCTTGATCAGCTTTCCAGGATATATCTAAATGAAGTGGTAATGTTGCATGGAGTACCACTTTCCATTATATATGATTGGGATCCGAGGTTTACCTCAGAGTTCTGGCGAAGTCTTCATCATGCTCTGGATACAGAGTTATGTTTTAGCACTTCTTGTCATCCTCAGACAGAGGGACCATCTAAGAGGACAATTCAAACTTTGGAAGACATGTTGAGATCTTGCTCTATGGATTTCAAATGTGGTTGGTATCATCACATACCTTCGGTGGATTTTTCTTATAATAATTGCATTTTACTCCAGTATAGAGATGGCTCTTTATGATTCTCTCTATAGAAAGAAATGCATAAATCCAACTTTCTGGGTTGATGATTGGGAAAGAAAGATATTAAGACCTGATCTTGTTGATGAGATGGTAGAAAATATCAGATCTATTCAACAACACATAAGAGTAGCTTAGAGTCGAAAAAAATTTATGTCGAAAACCGACGAAAATACCATGAGTTTGAAGTGGGTGATAAAGTGTTCTTACGATTATCTCCCTGGAATAGAGTAATGAGATTTGGAAAGAAGGGAAAGTTGAGCCCCGGGTTTATCAATCCTTTCGAAATAATGGATCGTGTTGGGAAGGTAGATTACCGATTGTAACTTCCACCAAATCTCTCTCAAGTTCATAATGTGTTCCATTTATCTCTCCTGAGAAACTACGTACCTGATCCTTTACATGTACTAAGCTCAGAAGTTATACAACTGGAGCAAGATCTTTCTTATAAAGAACAACCGATAGAGATTCTACATCGTAGTGATAATGTTCTATGAAACAAGACCACTCACTTGGTTAAAGTTTTATGGAGGAACAACCAATTAGACGAAGCTACATGGGAACTTTAGGATATGATGAGGGAGAGGTAGCCTCATCTGTTTGTTACGAAGGGACGAATTTTGAGGGAAAAATTCATTTTCAGGGTGGTAGAATGTAACACCCAGATATTTTATGAGAAATATTTGTTATGTCTTTTGTTATACGCAACACCAACGGAATCTTTCACTACACGCAACACTGGCTTGGTTTGCGTTACACACAAGAGCAAACTTTCTCGATAGGTTGCGTTGTACGCAATTCATAGTTTCACTAAAAAACGATATGTTATTAAAATATCATATAAAATATCCGTTATAAATATTATTAACCACATTTTTAATTTTATATAAAATTATATTTTTTCTTACATATGATATGGGGAAAAAATCAATATTTCGGATAAAAGAATTACTTTTTTCAAAAATGCAGGTTTTCTGCCTTTTGATGGCACACCCATTTTAAATCTCATTTTTATAATTTTTATGAGTTAAATTTGAAAAAATAAACTTTTTATTTTGAATCCGGAAATAAAAATTTACATTGGATAATTTTTTGATACTTTTCTAATTACTTGGATATTTTGATGAATAGTAAAAATACGCTAATTCTTTCTTAAAAACACCTTTTTTATCAAGATATTTCAATGGTTAAATTATAAAATTTAATGGTTTTAAAGCATAAATATAATATATATTTACCTTTTAATATAATGTATGTAATTATAATTAATTTTACATTTAATTAATAGATATAAACATTTCAGTCTTTTGCATTGTTTTAAATTTTAAACCTTGTCCTCTCAACAACGGGATTATTTTTTAAATTAATTTCTGCAACATTTTTGTATTGAACATGAAAAAATGGATTTCATATTAAGAATAATTTGGTCCAAATTATATTAATAGGCTACTTTTTATTTTTGGGATTATAAATAGTAAATTCAGTAAATGTTTTTTACCAAAGTTCAAGGTAAATCAGGCAATTAAGGGTAAAAATAATATAATAAAATTATCCTAATACCTACCAAAATTATATTGGACGAATATAAGTCGAATAATATCACCTAAGGGTATTAATAGATTCATTTAATGGAATTTTATCCATGAAAAGGATGTAATTATTATTAAAACCAATGAAAGTGACAACATGTCACGCTCTTATATCTTATAAGTTTAATAATTATAATTTGGTGATAAAAATCATAACAAATCGAACATAAATAGTCTCCATAAATCCAATAACATTATCTACATCATGTGAATTTATTTATAATTTTTCGGGATTAAATAATTATCATTAATAATGACACAATAGTGATGTACAAGTTATTTTATTCATTAAAATATCAAGTAAATGGTTTTAAAAATATTAAAATAAATATTATTTGAACTATTTAATGTGCTCCATGAATTTTATAGATACATATTACATTTTATGAATATATTAAATATTTATGTTTAATTATATCCTTGGTGTGGATTTTATTTAAATTCAGATAAATGAATAGTGTCAAAATTGAAACTATTGATATTTTATAAAAATAACATATTATTAAATTGTTTAAAAATCACAAAAATATTTAAAAATTATAAATTATAAAATATATGGTCTAAAATGTCATTAATAATCCAATTATGGTAAATTCACAACAGATATGTAATTATTTATAACAATTTTAAACTTAAAATATTATTATCACAAATAAAGCTAAATAGATTAAATAAGGATAAATCAAATTGATAAGGTATAAAATAAAGTCCCAACATGTCAAAAAAAACTTATATGATGATATTACAACCCTATATCATCTAATATTCTTATTGGAGGCATTTTGGACGTTTTTATGTAGGGTTTGGGTTTATTATAAATTAATATTTTAGAGGTTTCCAAAAGTTCCCCTCTCCTATCTTATAAAAGGGCACCTCCTCCCTATCCTCCTCACAACATTTTGAGCCATAAAGATCGGAAAAAACCTGTCCATTTATTTTCTCCACTTCCCTATCAACATACTAAAGGTCCTTATCTTCTTCAAAAACAAACATTAGTTCCCTAAGAGTAGGTTTAGAAGAGGCGCGCCAATGTGGAGGTTATATCCTTTACCGATTCTTTCAAATTTATTCCATCTTCTACTTCATCTCATTTATTTTATTTCATTATAAAGTAATAAAATATTTATCACTAATATGATAATATGTTATTATGAATATTAAACAACCCCATTTCACCTTCTATCCATCCTATGGAAAAATAAATCACTGCGCATGTGTACCTACGGAATAACGTCTCCACGCCGTGGTGTAATCTGTTTTCCACCACCACCTTGCTTGGATGGGTATAATGGTGTAAAGAATAACAATATATGGTTATTGTAACATGATACTAATTCTGAGATATTCTATCATCCACCCCAATACCATTCAATAATCATAAGAATGATATCATCGCTCATGTATACATGAAGCTTACTGTCTCCACGGTGCGATGAGATTCATTCTAAATGATCTTCCTCAAACCATGATTATATAAATTAATTGAATGAATAAATATGATTTATATTATACTAATATAATTATTTAAATTATATAACTAAAACCTAAAAGGTGGAATATGAACTTATCAAACAAAACATACATATGAAAATAAAGCAGTTAAATCCCAAACAACGAGTAACAATGAGATTTTACTAACCAATGGATGAAAATATGATCATAAATGTTATCAAAAAAATACTTATGTTTCATTAATAGAAACATAACATTATATAAATCATTATATAGAATGTTCGAATACTCATGAAGCATATCAGACCTAAGGTAAGGGATAATTATTCAAATCTCATTCTTAACCGAGAATATTTATTCGTAAGTATTTACTAGGGTTATAATTATCATCTATGTCCATGATTTCTAAAAATTTATTCATGTATGTTTAAAGTCTTTGTTTATCAATTTTTTTCTTTTACTACATGGTATGTAAGCAATCTTTCTTTTTTTACCATACGATGTACTTTTTGAATTTTCTGGAAACAGTATGAGGAGAATGTTTTTTTACATATACAGAAAGAATTAATTTATACTATTTTATAACACATTATTTAGATGAATATTCCTATGAAAAATTTCATTATTAACGAAAATTCATTTATATTAAAATTTTATGTCATTTTGAGAAAATATATTTTCCTCAAGAACTGAGTTCAAATGTTTTATGAAAATTATTTTCTATTTAATTTGATATAGGGTTAGGTTTCTATCCCTATTATTACGTTGATTTGATTATGTTATGAGGGAATTATTTTTCTGAAGTCTTTTATCTTATATATAGTATGTTTTTATGGCATGATGTTTAAGAATCCCATTTTTATTACATGGGTTATGCTATAATGTATGATTTATAATTTTGTGGCACTCATAAGAATGGTTTCATTATGTGAATGGTGGGACCTATATCTCCCTCCAATGCATTGGGTAAAGATTTATATCTCATGAGAAAGACATGGAAAGAATGGCATGTTAATCTGGTTCAGTGGTACAGGACTGGAACGAAGAGCGAACTCGGTTCAGTAATGGACATTGTCCGCTACGATGTTCTTGGAAATGAGTGTTGAATAATATAAAATGTTTTTATATGATTATTTGTGCATTACAAAAAGTATTGTGTCTTATGTTGTGATTATTGGGATTACATTCCACTACTATGACTTTTCTCATGTAATGATATTATGATCTCGTTTGCCAGATAATATTTTCAAAATGTTATGTTCTTATGAAGATGATATGATTGATATTTCCTCTGTTTTTCCTTACTGAGCATTTGAGCTCACCCTTTGTATGTTTCTTTTCCCCAGGTTAGGAATAATGGTATTAAGTGGGATAGTCCAAAAGGGACTCTAGATATGATGAAATAAACAGGAGACAATGTAGATGATTTATGAACCAGTTGTTTTTGTTTCCCAGTTTCTAATGAAACTATACCTATATGGTCCTATAATGGTTCTATTATATGTTGTAATAAATATGCATCAATTATAATGTAACAAAAATGTATTTAAAGTATGGGTCATTATAAAACACCTCCATTACACCACACAGAATTGGTAAACATTTAATTAACTATATTAGAGGAATTTAATTAGTAAATGTGAATAGAATCATACCTAAGGGAAATCTACCATCTCATATGCCATTATTCCACTCTCAGTATTGTTTCATTTAGGGCCTTGTACGAGTTACCCAGATGGTCAACACTACGATTGACTAACCCAAGAGAGTAAAAAATTATGGTCCCATTTTGACCCACAATTGAGAATGTTCATATCATCCATGATAATATATGGACTACATATAGATGTCATAAGTCACATGTGAACCACTGATAGAGGCCCTTAAAGATCGAGGAAGAAGACATGTTCTCCTTAGTGTGTCACCTCAATGTGGTTTGTGGATATTTTTTAGGAAGAAAGATATATATTAGATTTAATATTCCATTATGGATACTATATTTAATGGTTTAGATGGATTACTGCTTAGATGTACTATCAGTGTTCGATTGGATTCACGATTTCTTCCACATGTCGTAGATAAGGACAAATGTTCTCCACCAGTTGTATGTAATCATATGAGGATTTCAAGACATTTTTTATGGGGATAATTTTGAATATACTTTAGTAAATATTGAGTATCATCAATAGAGGATGAACCCTAGGTGAGTAATGCCTTTATTTATTGTTCAATGGTAGCACAACAACCTTCACAATATTACCTTGGATTGATATACATAGATTCATGCTCAGTACTCATGTCTCTTTATGTAATATTTTTTTGGATTCCTATGATTTAACCCCCCATGGTGGGTTTAATGAACCTACTTTAATTTTTCCATGAATTAATTTATTATATTATATATATTGTTTTTAGAGATAGGTGGTGAGACAGTGTGAGATTCTATGGTATATGAGAAAATAAATAAGGTTTAAAAAATATTAAATATCACATATGTGTAGTTTTCATGAAGAAGAGAAATAACTCTTGAATAGAGTCTCAGATCAAGAAATTTGAGGCCAAGGCTACATTCAGAACCAAGGTTTTACCCTAGGAATGACTTAAACTATGTTGTAATCTGGTGTTGGGATTGAGTGAATTCATTGGCGAATTATTAAACAAATTCAATTATATTTATTTAATTATTTCTAATTGAATCCTGAATTAAAAAACTACTATATTTACACTTCTATTGAAAATTATCAAGGTTATCTACATAACCCTTGAAATTGAGAGACAATGTTGTAGGAGTTCTTGATAGGTGATGCTGCAACAGATTATGGATTGTGGATGGATATGAAATGTGATTCGAGGATCTATCCAACAAAAATTATTTGGATTCTTTCATCATCAATGATCAAACCATGTTTAGATATTAATTTTGTTAATGTTAATTTATCATTTAATGATTATTCATATGAGAAATGTGAATTAATAAATCAATGAATAAATTTCTGGATCATACATATTTGATGTATGGGTATGATTATCTGGGATTGGGGTGTTTTTATTTTTTATTATAATATATATCAATATTATTCATTATAAGAGAAAAAAATTGGTTCCAACACACACATTGTTTGAGGTCCATTCCTCACTTTGTTTGTGAATTTATTCACTCGTTCTTGAATCATTCATCATTTATGTTCATTTTCTCAAGCGATTTAAAAAATAGTCGGTAGTAAATCAATGAAAACTCGTTTCATGGGGGACCATATTGATACTAAAGATCGAAGATTTCATTTTTCTTGAATAGATTCTACGATGATGGATCAGGATAATATTTACATGGCTTCGGTGTGTTGTACTAGAAAATAATGATGGTTGGTGTTTCTTGAGCAGTTGATACAACTAAAATATGGATAGTAACAGAAAATGGAGTTTTATTAACCACATCCCCGAAAAAATGGTATCATCTGTGGTGGAATCAATGGTATTGGAACTTTATAGTATGAACAATTATAAAACCTATGGGTTATGTGAAAAAATTGACTACATGTTCTGTAGTCTTTTGAAAACTTGCAGCATAATCCATTTTTATTTGGTTCTAGAGTTTTAGTAGGGATATAATCATCACATTCCATATGAATAAGGTCACATGAAATTTAACCACTATTTACTACATCATAATTTATAGGTTGTACATACCTAGGAAATCATGGGGGGTTTACATGGTGTGTCGGACATACCACACACCTTATACAACTAGGTAGGATTATCAGCATGTATAGGTGGTACCCACTCAGAAGATGGTGTTGCCACAATGATGATGTGTGGTGCACCACAAACCATGTAATAGGATGAAAACATGGGAACATGCCATAGTACAAAGGTAGAACCCAATTCTGAAGGTACGCATCATGTAATTCATCAATAATGGATTCTATCCCTTATTCTTTTAAGCAAGGACATGTTCTTTAAGTGTGAATTCCATTCATCATAACCCTAAGGGTTTAGTTTGGATTGTATACATTACATTGGATGTTGATCCCCTCTGAAGAACATCATTATTGGATAGAGTTCTTGGAATCCCTCCATCAGGCCTGTAGTGAAATTATTTATCCTCATCATTACCCATGGTGGCATTCATGGTATCATCATGACCAACTCTAATTGGGTGTCTACATCTTAATTAGTGGATTAATCAAAATTAGTGTATTGGTACACCCCATGTCCATTGGTATGGTCCCTATATATTCCACACCCTGACCTCATATACTCTTTTATTTTATTCTTTTCTTGGTCTTTCATCTTTTGGAATGAGTTTGGCTTTGTGTCCCAGTTTGATGTTTTTTGTTTTCTAGAAATTTTGGTGGGTTTTGGGCTAGTAAATGGTCACCGCATGGTTATCAGTAACCGTGAAGTCGGACCATCTGACCATGCAGTTTCCCAAAATTTAAAATAAATAAATTTATTTAAAATAAAATGAAAATAAAATAAAATAAGAAAGATGAAATAATATTAAAATAATATAATAATAATAATAATATTATTATTATTATTATAAATGTAATGATTATTATTACAATTATTATTATAATTAGTATTTTATTATTTTTATTACTATTATTCATATTAGTATTATTGATATTATTATTATTATTTGTTTTTTTCTCTTTGAGAATGCCTAAAGGGGTCACGTCATCCCCCTTCTCCCTTCTCTTAGACGCAGCACGACCCCTCCTTCCCTACCTCCCTATGTGTGTGTTACACCTCCATCGGCTGATAGTTCCTCCATTTGGATACACCCCATCCCTTTGGTCATTACACCCTTCTCCGATGACACTCATTCCCTGCTTGAGCAACCACTTATAGTGGCACCCCTTCCCAACTAGTGAGACCCCTTCTGGTGAAACCTCTCCCATCCAGCTGGAATTTGTCCGGCGCGCTACCCTTCTCTGATAGCAATCCACTCCAATTATTTTCTCTCTCACACCCTCTCTATTTTTTGTTATTTAATGTTTATTCAGGTTGGATCTAACCCTACTAGTATAGTTCTTCATGGTTTTTGTGTTTCTTTGGATTTAGGGTTTGCGACAGGACCGGTAGGCCTCATTCTTACCTCCATTGAAGGGTTGTTGCATCCTCACCTCAGCGAGGTACGTAATTCCTTGTTCTTCATTCCCAATACATTTCCATTAATTATTGATTCCTTCAATAAAATTTTAAACATATTTTTCACCTCTATGTTACCTCTATTTAGGTTATTGTGATGTCTTAAAAATGGTAGTGTTTTTTAAATTGGATTTCAAGTGAATTTCGAGTTACACCAAAGTAATTGTGATTTTTGATTGTTCAATAAAATTTCTTGTTTTCATTAAATTTAATTTGGTACACTGGAGAAGTATTTGTCCTTGTTATGTTTTAACAACTTTTTTGGATTTTGGGATGGTGTTTTGACTGTGAATTATTAATTTCATAAGGCTTGGTTCTTTTTTATGGATTATTGTGTTGGTTGAAAAAATGTGTAGTTTTTCTTGAAATTTTTTTTCTTGGTATTCATAGATTTGCGGTCACACAAATGAAAATGGTTGGGGTTAATTTTTAAAACATAGATTTTATAAACATTACCTCCTTCTCCCTTCCTCTACATTATTAAACACAAATGCCTTTTTTTCTTAAATGGATCAAATATGGTCTACAAGTGTCATGTTTGTTGGGCAAAAATCACTCAAGGCATCATTGAAGCATTTTTGAGGTGATTGTGTTTGTTGACAAAGTGGACATCTGAGTGGTTCTTGTTGAAAAAGCAAAACAATGACATACAAATTTGTTGACAAAGAGGATTTCATGATGGAATGTCGAGTTCAAGAGATGAGGTCAACGATCCATGTTTGATTCAAGAATGTCGACAAAAGTATTGGATGATCTGGAGGCGGTACAAAAGAACAGAAACAAGGTGGCGTCGTTTTCCATTGTTTGGCAAATTTTTGGGCCTGAAAATCGACAAATGAAGAAAAGTGTTTTTGGCAAAGGGACTTGCGCGCCGATGACTTGGATTATAGGAAACTTGCGTGCCATATGTTTTTCAAGTTCAGAAGATCAAAATATGGAAAAGGAAACAGGTTCGCGCAAGTTTGGTAGTTGGTCGCGCAAGCGTCTAGCAGGATAGAAGACTTGCGCGCCGAGACTGGATCGCGCAGGTGACTTGCACGCCGTCGCGCAGGGTGGTAAATTTTCCTATAAATACTGGACCAACCCTCTTCATTCTTCACCGGAGTTCAACACTTTGAGAAATCAGAGCTCCAGTCATGCAGGTGTGGTGGTTGCGCAAGTGGTGTGTGTGGTCGCGTAGGTGGGACTTGCGTGCCAGGGGTGATTGTTGCACGCCAGTGTTTGAAGCTGCGTGCCAGTTTGGAGTTGCGTGCCAATATTGGTTTGGGAGTAAAAGGAAGTGAGTCGCGTAGGTTTTGGGTTGAAGAAGGTTGTGTCACGCAAGTGTCTGCGGTAGACTTGCGCGCCAGTTGTGACTATCGCACTGATACTTGCGCACCTAGATTGACTTGCGCACCAAGTAAGGTTTATTTCCAGCAGTGATTTTCAGGCTGCGTGGAAGCGGGAAGTTTTCTCGATACCTTCGGTGCAAAAAGAGATTCATCTACGGGTTAAAATTGGGCTTCAACAGAGTTTCTACTTACAGAGGAAGATGCATTTTTTCATGCGAATGAAGAGACCTACAGGTCTATAAACATTGAGTGGATTACTTCCAAGAGCAGTGAGCAGAGGAAGAGAAAGAAGGTGATCCTCTCCACGGGCAGTGAGCCAGAGAGAGAGAAACAGGGAGTGGCCCTTGGAGAAGCAGTGAGCTGACTCTAAACATTTTAAATGCAGTGAGCCTTGGCATAGAAGTGATCTAGCCCAAACATTGTAATCCACAGCTACTGAAGTTTAGTGGAATTGGTATAACCGGCAACTTGTCGGCATATGCTCCTTGGACGTAGCCATTTGCGGTGAACCAAGTAAAATTTATGTGTCTTGTGCATGCTTTACATTCTGTTTACTTTGTGCAACAGGAAAGAGAGAGAAGAGTGTTTTTCTTAACAGCGAAACAAGATCAGAACGGGCATTAATTTTAAAATAGTCATACCCTGATTCACCCCCCCTCTTAGGGTATTCAGCCTTGTGGACCTAGCAATTGGTATCAGTGGGAAAGGTTGATATTAGGTCTTCTCTCAATGGAGGTCACTAATCATAGAGGGATTCCGATCTTCGACGGATGTAATTTTCAGATATGGAAGAATCGAATGCAACACTATTTTCGATCTTTGGGAATGGATGTGTTTTTAGTAGCTATGCATGGTATCACAACTGATATTACTAGTGGTGAATTATTAGAAGTTGAGCACAATGTGTTGGATACTGATTCCAAAGCAATCAATGCCTTAGGGGGAGCCCTCTCCAATCCCATCTATACACAGGTGATGTCAGGAAAAATGTCACATGCCATGTGGGAAAAGTTTTTGAATATATATGAAGGGGATACGAAGGTGAGAGAGGTAAATCTGCAAGTATTGTGGAAAAAGTATGAAGATCTAAGAATGAACCCGAATGAGTCTGTTGATGCATTCTTTGACAGGGTAAATGTTGTGGTAGAAGACATGCAGGGTCGTGGAGAAATTATCGAAGATATAAAAATTGTGAAGCGCATATTGAGAGAACATACACCTCAGTTCAATCCGAAAGTTTCTGTTTTGGAAGATAAGGACCCAAAAGAACTGACACTAGATAACCTGCACATCACTCTTGTTGCATATGAAATGAGAAAAGATGATAACGAGACTGTGTAAAAGGGGAAATCCAAAGTGGTGGTATTCAAGGCCATGAAGAAGCTCGCCATTGAAGATTCTAATGAAGAAGAAGAGACAGATGTGGTGATGTCATTCCTTTCTTCAAATATTCAAAGAGGAAGAAGAAAGTTTAAAGGTAAACTTCCACTAGCATGCTTTCGATGTGGAAAGGTTGGTCATCTTGCGACAAGATGCCCCAAGAAATTTCAATATAACGATGATGATGATGATGAAGTTGAAATTACCAAGAATAATAATTCAACGTTTGTGAAAGGGAAGAAGCAATTCAAGAGAAATTTCTTCAAGAAAAAGAATCTCATTTCCCAAGAATTTGAATGTTCAGAGGAGTCTGAGGATCGAGAGGTTGAGGAAATAGAAAATTGTAGAGATCGTGGGGTAAATGCCTTGGTGGCGATCGTTGGTAGTTCTCAAAGAAAGGAAGAAGTTGACGCTGAAGAAGAAGAAGAAATTGAAGGGAGAGTTGATATGGAAGCCGAATTGGAAGCAGCTCTTGATGAGATAGACGTTTGGAGAGCCAAAACGAAGAAATCCAATAAAGTGGTTCGTGATGCCAAACTCTATATGCAACAACAAAATGAAGAAAAGTCTGAGCTATTAGAAGAAATTGAAAGACTAAAATCCTCAACACCAGAGAGCTCAGAAAATATTGTTGAGTATAAGCTTAAAATTGAGGAACAAAAGAAGGAAATTGATTGTTTGAGTAACATAGGAAATGAGAAGGTTAGATGTATCAAAGAGCTTGAAGAAGAAGTGGCCAGTCTGTGACAAAAAATTAAGGATCAAGAAAAACTCTTGACCCCCAATGTGATATCAGAAAAGAAGGCCATTCAGAAGAAAGAGAAGATGAAAGAGGATCCAAGCAGTTCAGTAGGGAAGAAGCAGCAATTGAGCTCAATTACTAAATCCATTTCAGGGATGAATCAGGAACACAAATCTGTGACAATTGTAGTCATATTGTAAGCAACCGTCCCGAAATTGAAGGTTGATTTGGGCACAAAACAGAATCATAATATTCAGAGATCCCAAAGGGATAATTTTTTTGATGAAGTATCACGAAGTAATGCATCCTATATCTGATGTTATTGCTGTGGGAAAATGGGACATTCACAGTATGTGTGTTCCATATCCAAGATATATAGAAGGGAACAGGAACAAAGATGGAAGCCAAACAAAGAATCGTTTTCCAGAACATATTTCGAAGGAAAATGTTTTTGGTGTGGAGGATTTGGACACATGACTAGGTACTACACTTCGACCATTTAGAAAAATGTGCCAAAGCAGAATCAAAATGTTTGCAAGCAGTAGATAAATTAACCGACAAGTGAGATAAACGTTCAGAACAGATTTGCAGCTCTGCAAGATGAAGCTGGTCCATCATACCCTGATAAAGAACAAAATCCTCAATCCATGCCAAGTATGAAAGAAAAATTATGGACCAATAAGAAGAAAATTGAGAAGGCCGTAGTTGCTGAAATTTCCCTTAATGCATCAGATTGTTCTAGTGTGTGGATTCTTGATAGTGGTTATACGTCTCACATGACAGGCAACAAGGATCTGGTTACAGGCATAAAATATGACAAATAAGGAGTTGTCAAATTTGGAAATGATGAAGGCCTGAAGATTGTTGGCTCAGGGAAATCCAAGTTTGGGGGCAAAGAAATGAAACGTGCTGATGTCTTGGTAGTAGAGGGTCTTAGTCATAACTTGCTTAGTGTCAATCAACTACGTGACTCTGGGAACTCTATCCGATTTACCAAGAAGATGTGTACTGTTAAAGGAAAATATGGAGCAGTCATTCTACAGGGAAAATGAACAATGCAAAATCTTTACCTGGTAGGTGGGGAAGAAGATTTGTGCTTTTTATCCAGAGAAGAAGAAAACTAGCTGTGGCATAAGAGACTTGGTCATCTATGTCAACCATCCATGGAAGATCTGGTAATGGGTGATGCTGCTAGAGACCGTCCCAAACTATCACATGATCGCACTCATACGTGTGATGCTTGTCAACAAGGGAAGATCATCTGAAAGACATACAGTCCAGAGGAACAAAAAACAATTGGAGTTCTCGAATTGGTGCATGATGATGTATGTGGACCTATCACACCACGAGTTATAAATGGGAAAAGGTACTATGTTCTTTCCATTGATGATTATAGCAGAATGGTCTAGGTATTCATCATTACCCATAAGACAGAGGTGTTCAGTTGCATAAATCAGTATAGGAGGGAGTCAGAAAAGATGCATGGGCAGAAAATTATGAAGTTTTGTACTGATAATGGTACGGAATTCACAAAAATTCAAGTTGAAAACTAACTCGAGAAACATGGGATAAGGCATCAAGTTTCATTAGTGAGAACTCCCCAACAGAATAGAGTGGTTGAAAGGAGAAATCGGATCATCAACAACATGGCCAGAACGATGCTTATTGATAAAGAACTACCAGAGAAATTTTGGAAGGAAGTAGTTTCGACATCAGTTTATGTTTCGAACAGGTCTCTGTTGTGTCCGAAGCAAGGGAAGACTCTGTATGAACTGTGGTATGGAAAGAAGCCAATTTTGAAATACTTTTAAATCTTTGGAAGTAAGTGTTTCATTCTCAACAAAAAAATCACAGGAAGTTTGAGGCACGAGGAGATGAATGGATATTCCTTGTCTACTCAGGGAAAAGTAAACCATATAAATGCTTCATCAAAAGGCTGGGAAAAATTGTTGAGAGAAATGATGTCACTATAGTCGAAAATGAACAGAATGCTCAAAGACCTAGTGAACAATTTTTGGATGACAGTGATGATGAGGTAAGCGAAACAAGGGGAGTAGAAGCGGTAGAGGATGACTCATAAGAAGATACTGATGATGAACAAGAAATTGTAAATTCTGTGTCTGCATGGAAGCCAAAGAGTCGAGCTGAAATTGATAGGCAGAATATCATTGGTGATCAGACAGCTCCATTTTAGTCTCAAAGAATGAAATCATTACAGCAAACATCATTTTTGTCTCAGGTAGAGCCGAAATGCTTTTCCGATGCAGCTGAAGATGAAAACTGGGTTCAGGCTATGAATGAAGAGATTGATAAAATTGAGAAGAACCAAACATGGGAGATTGTTTCGAGGCCAGCTGACAAGAATGTCATTGGGGCTAAATGGGTCCATCACAACTAGATGAATGAAGATGGCACGGTGATTCACAACAAAGAACGACTAGTGTGCAAGGGGTACTCCCAGATCGAGGGAATAGATATAGATGAGACATTTGCACCGACTGCAAGGATGGAGACAATCGGATTATTTTTTTCCATAGCAGTGCAAATAAGGTTCAAAGTGTTCTAGATGGATGTCAAATCCCCATTCTTGAATGGGGTTCTATAAGAAGAGGTGTACATTGAGCATCTATATGGTTTTCTCATTCATGAGGATGATAACAAAGTTTGCAGGCTGAAGAAGGCATTGTATGGGCTGAAACAAGCACCAAGAGCATGGTACTCACGGCTTGATCAGTACTTGAAGAAGCATGGTTTTCAGTGTGGAGGAGTTGATTACAATCTCTATTTCAATAATGATTGTAATCAAAGGATGATGGTGTTGGTTTATGTCGATGACATAATATTTGGAGGATCAGATGAAGCTTAATGCAGGAAGTTTTACGAATTCATTAAAAATGAGTTTGAAATGTCAATGATTGGAGAGCTAACGTTTTTCCTTGGTCTATAGGTGACACAAGGAAGGACTGGAACATTCATTTCTCAATCTAAATATGCCAACGAGGTCATGAGAAGTTTTGGAATGGAAAATTCCAAAGAGTTGAAGACTCTGGTTGCTACTCGGATGAAATTATCAAAAGATGAGGATGGAAAGGCAGTTAATATCACAGAATATAGGCAAATCGTTGGAAGTCTGTTGTACTTAACTGCAACAAGGCCTGATATTGTTTTCGCCACATGAAAAGCAACAAGATATCATAGTAATCCCAAGGAAAGCCAAATGCTTGCAGTGAAAAGAATACTTCAGTATATCGAGGGCACAGTGGATTTCATCTTGACATATACTAACAAATCTCAGACAGAGTTATTGGGATATATTGATGCAGACTGGGCCGGTTCAGCAGATGATAGAAAATCAACATTAGGTGGTTCATTCTATCTTAGTAGAATGTATATTTCTTAGCTAAGCAAGAAACAAGATTTCATTTCATTGAGCACCGCAGAAGCTGATTATATTGTGGCCACTCAAGCATGCACACAGTTATTGTGGATAAAGCAGCAGCTTGAAGATATGGGAGTTGAAGTGAAGTCTCTGATCAGAATCCAGTGCGACAACTAAAGTTCTATAAATCTTAGCAAAAATCCCGTCCATCATTCAATGACAAAGCAGATTGAGATTAAGTATCATTTTATCAAGGAGAAGGTTGAGCAGGGAATCATGAAGTTGTAGTAAGTGGCTACAGAGCTACAGTATGCAGACATTCTGACAAAGGCCTTACCCAAGGAAGCTTTTGGGAGGCATCGACAGGCTCTGGGAGTTCAGTTGATTCCCCGCACTTGAAATAGTGTTGATGTGGAACCCCCTCCCCCCCTCTCCCCGAGGTATGATGTGTTTTTCCCTAATGTGCTGATATCTGTTCTATACTATGTTACAGACTACAAAGGAGTTTCCTTTGGGTTCATTGACAAAGGGGGAGAAAATAGTTATAGTTCAAGGGGGAGACAATGTGGAGATTTGATAAATCATGAATGATATGGGGAGAAGCTGACAAGTGGAGCAGCCAGATAGGGGGAGTTGAAGCTAGTTGAACGTGCTTAGCAAGAGCTTAGCTTGGACAACACATGAAATAGGGATAAAGTGGTTTTGAAGCTGACAAGGGATGAAGCTGTGAACAGAAAGGGGGAGCGTATTAAATCTAACGATGCTAGAAGTGATCAATCAAAGAATATATATCACGATAGCTGCAGATCGTGATAAAAGCAGAAGAGTAGTGTTGGAATGTGGTAAAAACATTTCCAACCAAAATTGGTCATCCAACAAGTCCTTAAATAATTGGTATCAGTTTAGTACAAATTGGTATCAGTTTGGTGTCAACAGTGGATGTCAGAAATGAAGTGATTCATTGATGAAATTTTCATTTACTCTTGTTTCTCACGCCGAGCATTGCTCATGTGGGCTTAGATTATGTGATGAGTAAATCCTTGATCGCTATAAGAATCACAAAAGGCGAATGGTGGATAATGAATTAACGATGTATCTTTCCATAAAAGAGTTGTCACCAATCCCAAAGGGGGAGAATTTTGGGAAAAATCCCTCAAGGCATGATTGAAGCATTTTTGAGGTGATTGTGTTTGTTGACAAAGTCGACATCTGAGTTGTGCTTGTTAAAAAAGAAAAACAATGACATAAAAATTTGTTGACAAAGATGATTTCATGATGGAATGTCGAGTTCAAGAGCTAAGGTCAACGATCCATATTTGATTCAAGAATGTTGAAAAAAGTAATAGATGATCTGGAGGCGGTAAAAAAGAGCAAATACAAGGTGGCACCGTTTTCCATTGCTTTCCAAATTTTTGGTCCTGAAAATCAACAAATGAAGAAAAGTGTTTTTGGCAAAGGGACATGTGTGCCAAGGACTTGGAGTATAGGAAACTTGCGCGCCATATGTTTTTCAAGATTAGAAGATCAAAATATGGAAAAGGAAATAGGTTGGCGCAAATTTGGGAGTTGGTCGCGCAAGTGTCTAGCAGGACAGAAGACTTGCATGCCGAGACTGGATCGCGCAGGTGACTTGCGTGCCGTCACGCAGGGTGGTCAATTTGCCTATAAATACTCGACCACCCCTTTTAATTATTCACCAAAGTTCAACACTTTGAGAAATCAGAGCTCCCGTCACGCAGGTGTGGTGGTCGCGCAAGTGGTGTGTGTGGTCACACAGGTGGGTCTTGCGCGCCAGGGGTGATTGTTGCGCGCCAGTGTTTGAAGCTGCGCGCCAGTGTGGAGTTGCGTGACAATATTGGTTTGGGCGTAAAATGAAGTGAGTCGCGCGGGTTTTGGGATGAAATAAGGTTGTGTTGCGCAAGTGTCTGAGGTAGACTTGCGCGCCATTTGTGACTTATGCGTCGATACTTGCGCGCTGAGATTGACTTGTGCGCCAAGTAAGTTTTATTTCCAGCAGTGATTTTTGGTCTATGTGGAAGCTTGAAGTTTTCCCGATACCTTCGGTGAAAAAATAGATTCATCTACGGGTGAAAATTGGGCTTCAACAGAGCATCCACTTACAGAGGAAGATGCATTCATTTATGAAAATTAAGAGACCTACCGGTCTATAAACTGTGAGTGGATTCCTTCCAAGAGCAGTGAGAAAAGGAAGAGAAAGAAGGTGATCCTCTCCACCGGCAGTGAGCCAGAGAGAGAGAAACAGGGAGTGACCCTTGGGGAAGCAGTGGGCTAACTCTAAACATTGTAAAGGCAGTGAGCCTGGGCATAGAAGTGATCTAGCCTGAACATTGTAATCCACAGCTAGTGAAGTTTAGTGGAATTGGTATGACAGGCAACTTGTCAACGTATGCTTCTTGGACATAGCCCTTTACGGTGAACCAAGTAAAATTGTTGTGTCATGTGCATGCTTTAATTTCTGTTTACTTTGTGCAACAGGAAAGAGAGATAAGAGTGTTTTTCTTAACAGCGAAACAAGATCTGAACGTGCATTAATTTTAAATTAGTCATACCCTGATTCACACCCCCTTTCAGGGTATTCAGCCTTGTGGACCTAACAATGTTTGAATCTATGGTTAGTTTTTTTATAGAGGATGTTAAGATACTAAATAGTATTAAATCCATTTGGCATATTGAGTGCATTGTGTGTTTTTATCTTAGTGTTGGTATAATGATGGAATCGGAACATAAAACCCCTCTTAGCACTACTCACAATAAAATTTTGATTCTATAGACCTTGGTTTCAAGAATGGTTAGTTTTTTTCTAGAGAATGTTGGTTCCTTTATTTGATTTATAAAAGGTGGGGCAAAATTAAAACTAAAAACATATGCCCGTTTGGAACATCGTAAATGTTTTTCTTAAGGGGTCATTTGGAATGTTTTATAAAATTTTGTATTTTTGTATTGTTTAGAAATGATTTAATGAAAATGTATTTTCAGTTGGAACCTAAGGGCCTAATTGGGAAATTTATAATGATAATAGGGTTTCAGATTTTTTGAAAATAGATTTTGTGGTGTTTTAAAAAAAGGGTGAATTTTGGTGCATAAAGATAAAGGCATGTTTGTCATTTTTCATGTTTTTAATGAAATGGTTTAATGATCAAGTGATATGATGGCTCGGTTCACACAATTGATGAAGTTATGCGTATATGTATATTTAAATAGTGGGAACCACTATCTAGGATTTCCTTTTATGGGTTATCATATAGATGACGTTCGCGTGTGGGGTATGCAAGTGTGGTGGTGGAAGGTAAGGTGAGTCACACATGTGACGGCCTCCAACATACATAGATTACTATTACCATATGTTTTTAAGAATCTTTTAGGGGATCGAGTGATAGTTGCTGACCAACCCCGATGAGACGGGTTGGCACCCCCTAGATTTTATATTGGCTAGGTGGGATGTTCTACTAGACTGTCTAGTTGAGGGCATCCAATTGGTTATAGACATAGGGGGTTCACCCTACACCAGTAGGTGGTTCTGAACTGATTATTCCAAAGGTTCTTAAAGGTATTTTTAGGATCACCCATGGTTACTTTTTTATTTCTAATTATTTCAATTTTTCTACCCTTAGTTTTTCCAGGTACTCGGTTAACTTATTTATTATTCAGAGCATCAATTTAAATTTTGGACTGAAATGTGGTTTTAATGTGGAATGATCATATTTTTAATGTGCAGGAATGGGATGGGTTATTTTATAAGAAATGAGGTGTATTTTTTAAATGTTTGAGAACCTATTTTTATATCTGTATTTTCAAACAAATGTAAATTGATTGTTTCGGTAATGTAAAATACATGGATTCAACGATTTATCATAGGAATTCCTACTGAGAATCTCTGTGCTCACACCTACTATATTTTTTTTATTTTTAGGTTCCTCTACTATTGGATCTCCCATGGAGTGATCATGGTTATATTTTTTTGGGGACTGTTGATGTCACTAGGAGGTATGATTTGTTGTGAAACTCTATTCCACATTCTGCTGCTTGTGCTTATTTATACCGTTCAGTTTATATTCAGATATTTTTAATCTGTTTAAGGTAAAAATCATTCCCTACTATTTTATCTTGATGCCCGACACTAGTTGTCAGCCCATGGGGATTGGGAATTCACACCAGAAAATACTGTAGGCTAGCTCGGGTGACCAATTTAGGGTCAACCTAGGTTGCCTCATAAGAAAATGGTATCTGTGTAGGCCCTTGTTATTTTGGGTGTCCAATAGTTTTATATTAGGAAATTCATGACTCAGGTGGTAGGTTGTGGGTCGGTTTTACATCACCACCACTAATAATGACACATGATTTACCAGGGGTAGTCTAAGAATTGAGCCTTTTCTCTTAGTTTCATTTTTAGTGATTACAATGGAGGAAAACTAATGTTACTTCCTGATTTCCTATAGAGTAGTGACCAATGTGGAGTCTGAGCAGACTGTTTAAGCTTCTCTTAGTTGTTGATGCTTTCTTGGGTCATGGATCAATACAATGACATTGGTTTAAGAATAAATACTAGTCCCACATTTTTAAAATTTGGTGTATGTTGTGGTTTTTTTGATCTGGTTGGTGTAAGTTTGATTTTGAAAAAGGAAATCATTTAAAAAATTAAAATGGTCTCATCTATATGGAATTAAATTAGAATGATGGATTTTAAAATTTAATTTTTTTTGGTTTGATAATTTTCTAATTGATTTTACTTGCTATGAAAATAAATTGGTTGCACCCCTATGTTCACATTATTAACATTTTCACATGTGTTGTTACATGTATGGACCGTTCATGTTGACACATATGAATGGAAATGGAGGAACACAAGTGTTTTAGTTCATGGGATTGCATGGGTATTTATTTGAAGCAAATGTGTAGGCCTTGCTTTTATAATGCTAGAATATGAATGTAATGTGTTTTTTTGTTATTATATTTTTTGGTTTTTGAACAAATTGTTTTTGGATTGGGGTGCTGTTTTTTATTATGCTACAGCTTGATATTGGATTTGGTTTTGTGTTTTATATGTTCAGAAAATTCCACTAAAAAAGTTCCATAATGTTTTTGATGATTCATGCCTAGTTATTTATCCTTCCTGAGTGTTTCCAATCCTTCATGGTGATTAGGGTTCGTTAAATGTGCTGAGATAGATTGAAGAGATCCAGAGTATCTTTAGGTCATTGAAAACTCCTAATGCTTTCAAAGTGTGTGTTTTATTGGTTGTATTATATGGTCCAACTTTGGATGAATGAGAGTTGTTCGCCCCCAGCCCCCCCCCCCCCCCCCAATCAATTCATGATGGGAAGATGTGGGATGCTTTAATGTCTGTTTTCATCCAATGGTTCATACATGAAGAGGTGAAGATGAAGAAATTATAAGAGCACATGCATATTCAGAAAGGAAAATATATGGTGAATTCCTGTTTTGACTATTTCAAGGATCGGGCTTTTCTCCGAAGATGGTGTCATAATATCTAATGAAGGAATCTATTTACATTGGGGGTCTTCCCCAATAGATCACACAGATGGTCCTCATTTCTATGGACCTTCATTTAATGAATATGGTAGAGGATGTATTCCAAGTTGAATTTTTTTATTGTGTGTACGTAGTCAGTAATACAGTGTCTCATGTTTCTAGTGAAGGTGTCCTATATAGAGAGAATTTCATGATGGAGGAACCAGTCACTAAGGGGCCCCCAACATTGGGCATGGTATATAGTTCGTCAGACCATTTTTTTGTGTTCCATTAATGTAGATTTACTTGGTCATGTAAATCTGTCTTAATGCGGCCCTCTGAAGTCCTACTACCACTATGACCACATGGTTCATATGGGGAAGTGTTGGTAGAATCATTTTCTAATGAAGTTTTCTTTTTCAATGGAATATATTAAATAACCATGTGGATGTTAATGCTTCATTCATCATATCTCCAGCCATAGGTCTCAGAGTGATTCTCGTACACATTCAGAAGTTTTTGGTTGTGTGAAGCCTCAATCTGGGTTTTGTGTTCCATGTTGGGATTCAAACATTTAAAGTCTTCTAGTTATTTCTTTCCTAAGGTTGATTTTTCTAGATCATTTTCTGTTTACCATTTCTTAGGGATATTATTATGGTAATGTTCTATTGTAATCCAAGAAGTCCTATTTGTCACAATGTGACTTTTAACCCCATTTTGTCATAAAATGTTATTTCCCCTTGCGTGGGTTTCATTTTGTGATTTTTCACCTAATATTGGTGGTTTGTTTAGTGTGTTAAAGGATTCTAGTTATAGTGGTGGAGTTTCTTTGATCGATCTATAGATGCTCGTGTATTCTTGGGTGAGAGTTCCCTAGTTCAAGATTCTAGTAAGGGTGTTTTTTGGTATGTATGGAATGTTGAGTTAGTTTTGGCATCCTGGTTGACCGGGTCACTCTATGGTGGGGTTCCTATTTAAATCTCAGTGGTATTTTTTAGGATTTGGTTTCTGATATGGCTGAATACTTATGGTGGGGACTACCCCTCGTCTCCTCACATCATCCTCATGTTGTGGATTCTTATTTATTGGTAGGGTGTGACTTGTGGAATGAATATTCATCCATATGTTCATGGTTTCTCTCAAATTTTATTTCGTATGGACTCATATTTTAGTAAAATTTTATCTTGGTCACTTTATAGTGGAAAAAAATTTATTTAGTGTGGATTATTGTCCAACAACATCCTTAGATACTCTTTTATTTTATTCTTCTATTGGCCTCACATCTATTGGTAAATGTTTGCGTTTGGGTCCCGGTTTAAAATTTTTTATGTTTGGAAATTTTTATGGGTTTTAGGCCGCTGAGTGGGCATTGCATGGTTAGTAGTAAGTGTACAGTTGGCCTTAGGGACCTTGTGGCTGCTTGGTATTTAAAATAAATAAATTTTATAAAAATAAAATGAAAAATAAAACAATATTTGGAAGATGAAATAAAATTTTAATATCTTTTTAATAATAATACTTATAATAATATAATTATTATTAAAAAATTAACTAATTTTATTAATTTTATTATTTTTATGTATATGTTATTAAAATTATTACTATCATTCAGAATAGTATTTTTGATATTATTATTATTTTTGTTGATATTATTTTAATTATTATTATTATTTATTTATTTTCTGGTTTTTTTGTTGGAGAAAAAACTTGTGGGGTCATGTCGCCCCCCTTCTCTATTCTCTTCCATGCAATGCGACCCCGTCCATTTTTTCAGGTGCACATACACCACCCCCACTCGTCATCGGTTCCACCCTTTGTCCGCACCCCCCCCCCTTCGGCCGACACAACATTCTCCTATGACACCCCATCCTTTCTCTTATGACACAATCTAGTGGTGCCCCTTCCTTACTTCTGTGAACTCATCCTGTGCGACCTCTTCCCTCTAGACAAAATCCGTCTGACACACCACACTTCTCTAGTGGAAACCCCTCCTCAGTTGAGTTTCATTCTATTCCCTCTCCATTTCTTGGGTTTTATTGGGGGTTTTTATTAGACTAAAACTTAATTGTTAGGGTTTGCTTGGGGTTTGTGTTTTTTCAGATTTAGGGTTTTCGGTAGGTCTAGGAGGCCTTATTCTTCCTTCCATTGAAGAATCATTGTATCTATACCCCACATAGTTGTTGGTTCCATTTTTTCCTTCCCAATACATTTCCATTGATGAATTTTACCACCATAAAATTAATAATGTTGTTTATCACCTCCACGATACCTATATTTAGCTTATTGTGATAGTTTGGAATTGATATATTTTGTTAAAAAACGTATTTTAAGTTAAATTGAGTTATACCATGTAATTGTTAATTCTAAGTGTTTAATAAAATGTTATGTTTTTAAAATGTAATTAGGTGATTTAGAGTAGTATTTTTCCTTGTCAAGTTCTAATAGAATTGGTGGATTTTGGGATGGGATTGTGAGTGTAAATTAGTAATTTCATAAGGCTTGGAGCTCATTTATGTCTTTTTGTGTTGGTTGGAAAATGTGTAGTATATCTTAAAAATTGGTTTTGGGTATTGTCTCATATATTGGAAGTGTTCCATAGGACATGGAAACACCCATGTGTGCTTGGGAGGACCACAAAAGTGGGCACAAGAATAAAAATGGTTGGGTTTAATTTTTAAAATATGGATTTCACAAACATCCCGCCTTCTCTCTTCCTTCACCATTTTAAACCCAAATGATTCCTTGTATTAAATTGATAAAAAATGGTTTGCAAGTGTCATGTTTTAAATAAGGTTCAGTTTGGTGATTTAGAAAGGATGGTCATATTATAAAGGATATGGAAGACCATTTGGAATTTTCAGTGTGTTGTTCATTGTTATCATAGTTTTGAAATAATGATGGACTTGGAACATAAAGTCCCATTTGGATCTATTAACCTTAAAATATTATTTCTTTAGACCTTGGTTACTTGAATGGTCCATTGGATTCTAAATAACATTAGTTCCTTTGTGTTATTTCTTAAAAGTTGGGTTAAATGAAATCCAAAATGGTATTCCCATTTAACACTCATCGTCCATTTTGGTAAATGTTTTTCTTAAGAGTTTGATTGTTATGTCTTATAAAAATGAGTATTTCACTAATGGTTACAAAATATATATTGAAAATTTATTGTAAAATGTAAACTATAGGCCTATTAGGTCACTCTTAATAAAAATGGGGTTTCACAGGTTTTGGAATTGGAAATTTTAGTGTTTTTGGAAGAATGGAATTTTGGTGTGTAATGATAAAGGAATGTTTGTTATTTTTCATCTTTTTAAAGAAATGTTGAATGATTAAGTGATATGAAATCCCATTTTTCACATTCGATGATGTGAGGTGTATATTTATATATATATACTGGGAACCCCTATCTTGGATTTCCCTTTTTGGGTTATCGTATAGGTGGTGTCACTAGTGCAGAAAATGTTTTTTACGTCGGTTATTTTTTATTATTTACGTCGGTTTTTAGGCGACGTTAATACGGACGACGTTATAAATAACGTTTTTTACGTCGGTTATTTAAAACCGACGTAATATCCCTAACATCACGGTGGTTATCACGTCGGTTCATATAATAACTGACGTGATAAATATGCGCGTGGGGCTTTATCACGTCGGTTATTCCCTAAACCGACGTGATAAAACGCCTGGGATATCGTTTATCACGTCGGTTATGTCATAACCGACGTGATAAACCCTTCCCCTGGCCTTTTATCACGTCGGTTATTTAGGAAACCGACGTGATAAAAAGGCCTGGGAAACGTTTTAGCACGTCGGTTATCCAATAACCGACGTGGTAAATCGATTCCCAGGCCTTTTAGCACGTCGGTTATATTAAGAACCGACGTGATAAAATCCCCGGGAACGGTTTATCACATCGGTTCTAGAAAAACCCGACGTGATAAACCCCTCCCGATTTATTTACCACGTCGGTTATAAAATAACCGACGTGAAAGAATTTTTTTTTTTAAATAATTGCACTGCTCTCACCAAAAAGCAACCAGAAACCAAACAAAAATAACCATGCCAGCCCTCCCCCAAGCCCCAACTGAACCCCACCCTCATCTATACCCACCTAACAACCTGGCCAGCCCTCCCCCACCACATTGGAGCCCCACCACAACCCTTGGACACCCCCCACCCCTTGGAAAGCCCCCCACCCTCATTTACACCCCCACGACCCCTAGTACAGCCACAAACACCCATTGGACACCCCCCCCCCTCATTTACACCAAACCGGACCCTTGGACAGAACTCCTAGACACCTTGGACACCCCCCCACCCCTTGGACACCCACCACCCCTTCGACAGCCCCCCCACCCTCATTTACACCCCCCGAACACTAGGACAGCCCCAAACACCCCTTGGGCACCCCTCCCATATCCCTTGGACACCCCCCACCCCTTGGACACCCCCCCACCCCTTGGACAGCCCCCCACCCCCTGGACACCCCCCCCGACCCCTTGGAAACCCCCCCTACCCCTTGGAAACCCCCCCATCCCCTTGGACAGCCCCAAACACCCCTTGGACACCCCTCCTATATCCCTTGGACACCCCCCACCACTTGGACACCCCCCACCCCTTGGACAGCCCCCCCCCCCCACCCTCATTTACACCCAACCGACTCCTTGGACAGCCACAAACACACCTTGGACACCCCTCCCATATCCCTTGGACACCCCCCACCCCTTGGACACCCCCCCACCCCTTGGACACCCCCCCACCCTCATTTACACCCCCCGACCCCTAGGACAACCCCAAAAACACCTTGGACACCCCTCCCATATCCCTTGGACACCCCCCAAACACCCACCCACCCCCTTGGAACCTCTCCCCCCATACCAAAATCCAGACCAGAAAAACCATCAACAGTAGACCAAAACAAGAAGTAGAGAAAAATTAAACATTCACTTATATAACATTCAAAACTTACACTGTCAACTTCAAAAAAAACTAAATCCAACCTAAACGACTACGAAATACACAATTACATTGACAATATTCAAAATTACATTTTACATTACAAACAACTAAAAGTCAATCAAACCTGTAAAATAATTTGACCACTCCACTTGTAAGTGTTTGATATCTTCAGCAGTAAAGGGTTGAGGGTCATCAAAAAGCTACAAAGGAAAAGGATAGTAGTCAACGTGTATAATGAATAAATCAAATTGAAATATTATGAGAAAGAGGAAATCTTACCAGGTCAAAACTCAGAACTGTCCCAGTTGTTATTATTTCATACATAAATCTTAACATGTAATATCCGCATTCGATGATGCCTTGTTGCTCATGACATTTCTGTATGAATGAGTGTAAATTCAATATATTATTTTTATGTAATAAATCAAAATGTACAAATTATAAATGGATATTTACCTTCGCATGTACATATTTGATCTTGTAATTCCTTTTCTTTGCGCTTTTTCGAAAGTGGACCCATGCCCTGTTAGAAAATAATATGAATGGGGCAAATTTAAAATTCATTATAATATATAAAACTATTGTGAAATTGAAACTTACGTTTCCAATATATTCTTAAAACTTTCTCGCACATCATCATGGAGAGAGCATATCCAATAAAGTGTTTTCTCCCTAGGGCAAAAAACCCCTAACATCAAATGATCCCTGAGAAAAGGAAATTTAAGAAAAGGAAATTTAACGTTAGTGGTTTTTTATGTTAAAAGATAATTAACTCTTTGAGAGGGATGTGTTTCATACCTCTCACAAAAAGGCATCATCCAACACTGTGTGATTACATTCTTTTCAAATCTATCAGCAATATAAAGCATTATTTGTTCCTCATCCAATGCACATGCTTCAGGGGAAATCAATTGTGGGTCCACGAATCCATATACATCTGTCAGCTCATTCCTCTCACAAATTTTATACATATACCTAATACAAAGCAGACATAAGTATACATTTTTAATAAATATAACGCAAGGAAAAGGTGTTAAGACTTACATGATAAAAATTTGCACCACGTTGATGCCCAACTTATCTCCAGTGACAAACTCCATGATATCAGTTTTCATAATCCCCACACATAGTTCACGTCCACAGACATGAGCTTCCATTGTAAAGTCATAATGATCCGCCAACAAATTTGAATATCTTGACAATTTGTCAAGACTGCTAGTATCTGCATCTGATGTCATAGCTATCTGTCATTGTTGTTGTCTATACAGTATTTCTTTACCTTTGAAGTATTCCTGTAAAAATAAATTGAAAAATATATTAGTTTTCAAATGATAAAACATTAATAAAAATATAAAATAAAAGATATAACATCCATACCTCTATGGTAATGAGTCGAAGAAGTCTGGATGGCCAAAGTAAAAAATGGCCGATACTATGTCCAACTGTCGTCACCTCATCTATAGGTAATGGTATCCGAGCTGATCTATCTATAATATCCTGTACAGTGACCCTCTGATTCTCTACCTCTAACTGTTGATGATGAACTGTATCTCCTATACAATATACCATCCCATATGCAACTATATGATGTTGAGGATCATCAACATACAACTCACAATAAGTAGGTAGCTGTGGCGGAGGAGGAGGATCAAAAATGGGGTCCGCAGGCTGAGGTGGGGGAGTGGGAGCTACTGGGAGAGGTGGAGTGGGAGCTGCACCCTGAAATTGTCTTTGCAAGTCTGCAAACATTAACTGCACCGATGCTCTAATCTTGTCCTCCATTGTCGCATTAATATTATGGACTTCAGCCTCCAAGGATTCTATTTTTTTTATAAACTCCCTCAACGTTAGAAGTTGAGGAACGTGGCAACACTTTTCTTACCGATACACCTGCCGGATATCCTCTTACACGGCCAGGATGTTCGGGCTTTCCCAATGCCACAGATAAAATATCTTCCCTCCCAGATGGTGTAAATGTCCCCTGTGAACTCTGCTCCTCAAGAGAGTCCTGTAATAATTAATTGAACATTTCTATAATGATTGGAAATATATGACGAAAATAGTAAACATAAATAAATAAAATAGATATCTTACAATCCTCTCAACTACGAGTCTCGATTCTTCCGAAAGATATTGTCCTTTTTTGTCCTTCCGAGATCTTTTCCATTTCTCATGTCTAGATGGAGGGGATGGAGGGGCTACCTCTCCAGAGCTTGAAGACTCAGCTCTTAGTTGTTGAAATTTTTCTGCCATCATTTGTTCTTCCAATAATGCATACCCTCCCCGAGATAAACTATGAGGGTATACATTTTTAGATTGGATCTCTTGATGAGCTTTCCTTGTTTGCTGTAAATTAAGAATAAGTAATCATTAACAAAACAATAATAAGATCATTTATATAAGAAAGCTTATAAAAGTTTACATTGCCCTTACCAAAAATGAATCTTTTCTTCTAATTTCAAAAATTTCTCTCCATGTGTCTTCATCTATAAAAGGATATATACGACATGGATTCTCACGACTCCTATGACCATAAATGAAATCAGATGAGAGGGTTGATTTGAAATCCCTCCATCTCCTAGCAGCCAACGATAAGCATTTCTTCCTGACTCCTCCAGTGTCAGGAATATCAAATGTCATCTGATAAAAAAGAGGTTAAAATATTATATATACTAGAAACATTTAAAGAACAGTCAAACAATAGCAAAAGATCTTACCAAAATGGTATCCCACAGCTGAGAAATTATCGCCTTATCCACACTTCTCCAATCATCATAGAGAATGCTTACTTTGCTCTTAGCCTGATTTGCTACAAAACCCTTAAAATCTTTAGCATTTGGACCTCTAGGAAGATCATCATCATCAAACTCCACGACTATCCTCTCCTCCTTCGTACGGGCAAGTGATAATTTTGGTAAACGTGTGCACCCACGCTTACCAACCTTTGAACTCTTTTTCGTAATAGGAGCATGTGAATGTTCCTCCCCAGATGTATGACCAATATGCTCATCTCCAGAATCATGTGGCTGATCAACTGATTGATCTGTCATTTTCCTTCAAATCAAAAAAACAAACGTTAGTTCACAAATAGAAAAGTGTACTAAATTACATAATAGTAAACATTGGTAATATGGTAAGAATGTTAAACAATGATAAACATGGTAAACACAGGCAAAAGGTTGCCAAGGAGTTGGCCCAAGAAAGCTGAAAAGTGGACTCACTGATGCCACCGGCCGGCCGCTGGCTCACCACCGGCCGGCCGGTGGACCAGACAACCTTCCTCTGTCTGGACCACCGGCCGGCCGGTGGACCAGACAGAGAGCCTTCCTCTCTGTCTAAACCACCGGCCGGCCGCTGGCTCCTCACCGGCCGGCCGCTGGTGATCCAGACATAGAGGAAGGCTCTCTGTCTGGTCCACCGGGCGGCCGGTGGTGATCCAGCGGCCGGCCGGTGGACCAGACAGAGAGCCTTCCTCTCTGTCTGAACCACCGGCCGGCCGCTGGCTCAACACCGGCCGGCCGCTGGTGATCCAGACAGAGAGGAAGGCTTTGTCTGGTCCACCGGCCGGACGGTGGTGAGCCAGCGGCCGGCCGGTGGTTCAGACAGAGAGGAAAGCTGTCTGGACCACCGGCCGGCCGCTGGCTCAGCACCGGCCGGCCGGTGGACCAGACAGCTTTGTTCTGGACCACCGGCCAACCGGTGATCCACCACCGGCCAGCCGGTGCGCCCAGGACTTCTCCTCTTTACGGTTTTTATTGTTTTATCGTTTTGGTTTGATATAT
This sequence comes from Viscum album, assembly GCA_963277665.1. Taxonomy (NCBI): domain Eukaryota; kingdom Viridiplantae; phylum Streptophyta; class Magnoliopsida; order Santalales; family Viscaceae; genus Viscum; species Viscum album. Next base: position 873,185,691 of record OY728153.1, on the reverse strand, counting down.
ATTTTAATAAGTAAAAAATTTACAGTATCTAACATTATATGAAAAAACTAAATGTAAACAAGAAATAAACTTGTGTTACCTTTAATTTTAGGAATGTACAGTTGGATTGTTTTCCCAAATTCCTTCGTCGTGATCGTTCCTTATGGCACAAACCATGTCTTCAACATACTCATCATTATGTTCTGTTAATCTTTCCATGGAAGTAGGGATCTCACATAAATCAGCATCTTCATCAAATTCATCCTCACCAACATATTGGTTTTTCCCTTGTAAAACAACAGCCCACTGCATATTTGATTGATCTACTACATAGAAAATTTGTTTGGCATGTGTTGCCATTATAAAAGAATCAGATGTGTCTTCCAATCTATTCAGATTAACAAGTGTCATTCCAAATTCATCGTGTCTGACACTGTTGTTACCGATAAACCATTTACAGTTAAAAACGGGAACTTTAATTTTAAAGTAATCAGCCTCCCATATGTCTTCAATCACTCCATAATATTCACTTGATGCCGAAATTGGGTTTTTGTCCTTAGCACTCGAAAAATGCATTGCTTCTGCAAACACCATTACACCACTATTCTGAACTGCACTTCTGTTGTCCGGAGCTTTCGTATGAAATGTATAGCCATTAATGTCATAAGCGGACCATGTTATCACATTTAAAGATGGACCACCCACTATCCATTTTAATGTCTCTGATACATCTGATCTACCAAGCAAGGTCTTTTTAAACCATGGAAAAAAAGTTTTGTTGTGCTCATTCAAAATCCACATTTCTTTCTTCTTTGGATGACATTGTTTCAACTCATTAATATGCAATGTGATATACGGTTGAACATCAGCTATGTTATTCAAGATGTATGATTCTAACTTCTTCATATGTTCAGCTGACAGTGATTTGACTTTCAAGCCATGAATCCCCTTTCCCTCATTATTAACCCGTTCATGGCGAGATGGAGGCAAACCTATGTGTTGCGCCGTAGCCAAGTAGCTCGTACAAAACTCTGCTACCTCCTCAGAAATATACTTTTCAATAATGGAGGCTTCAGGTCGATATGGATTTTTAACATATCCCTTTAATATTTTCATATACCTTTCAAAAGGATACATCCAACGAAGATATACAGGTCCACAAAGCCTTATTTCTCGAACCAGATGAATCAGTAAATGCACCATCATATCAAAAAAAGTTGGAGGAAAATACATTTCCAAATGACAAAGTATAAAAATTGCATCCTTTTCCAAAATGTTCAAAGCATTCACATCAATCGCCTTGTTGCAAATTGAATTGAAAAAATAACACAACCTCATTATAGTCTTTCTGACACGGATGGGCAATATTCCACGCAGTGCAACTGGTAGAATTTGTTGCATCATGACATGACAATCATGTGATTTCATACCTATCAACTTCAAGTCTTTCAATGAGACAAAATTTTTTACATTTGAAGAATAACCTTGAAGCACTTTGATATCATGAAGACACTGACAGAAGCTACTTTTCTCCCTCTTCGATAATGTATGACAAGCCGGGGGAAGAAATGTTCGTCTTCCTTTAGGAGTGGGAGCTAACTCCAAACGTATTCCCATTGACAGTAGGTCTAACCTTGCATTCAACCCATATTTTGTCTTTCCTTTAATATCTAGCAATGTTCCGATCAAAGAATCACAGATATTCTTCTCCACGTGCATGACATCAATATTATGTTTGACTTCCTGATACCTCCAATATGGTAGCTCAAAAAATATTGACCTTTTCTTCCAAATATGTCTATCATTACCAGATTTCTGTGTCTTTCCCAATGTCACATCAAGGTTTTTCACCCTCTCAAAATACAATTCTGGGGATAAAGGTTGAGGAGCAGTATCAAATTCTTGTGAGCCATTGAATGCCTTTTTTAGTCTTCTATAAGGGTGATCCATAGGCAAAAACTTTCGATGACCCATGTACACTGTTTTCCTCCCATGATGCAATTGACAATATGGCGTCTGTTGTTCGCAAATTGGACATTCTTTATGCCCTTTAACACTGTATCCAGACAAATTTCCATATGCTGGGAAGTCATTTATAGTGAATAGAAGCACTGCATGCAGTTGAAAATATTCCATTTTATAAGAATCATACACCCTAATACCATCAGCCCATAACAGTTTCAAATCATCAATCAGCGGTGACAAGTATACATCAATATCATTGCCGGGTTGCTTTGGACCAGAGATCATGATACTCAACATGACATATTTGCGCTTCATACAAACTTCAGGAGAGAGGTTGTAAATTACCAATAAAACAGGCCATGAACTATGTGTGCTACTGAGGGTTCGGTATGGATTCATTCCATCTGTGCACAAGCCTAGTCTCAGATTTATAATTTCATTTCCAAATGTAGGGTACTGGGCATCAATTTTCTTCCATTGTGGACAATCAGCTGGATGACGTATTTTTCCATCACATACCCGCTCATCAGCATGCCATCTTAACCTTTTTGCATCATGTGAATTAGCAAATAAACGTTTGAAACGAGGAATTATAGAAAGATACCAAAATACCTTTGAAGGGAGCTTTGTAATCTCTACATCAGCTTGTGATTTTTCTTTCACCTTATACCGTGATGTCCCACATTTAGGACACTCTTTCAGAAATTCATATTCCTTCCTATATATAATGCAGTCATTCGAACAGGCATGTATTTTCCTGTATCCCAATCCCATCGGGCATAATATTTTTTTGGCCTTATAATGTGAATCTGGAAGATCGTTATCTTTTGGAAGAATGTCTTTCATCAATTGTAGCAGCTCTGTAAAACTTCTGTCACTCCATCCATGTTTCGCCTTCAGGTTAATCAATCTTAACACCGCCGACAAAACCGTAAAATATGTACAACCAGGATATAATGGTTTTTCGGCATCACCATATAGACGTGCAACTCTCGGTTCTATCTCAATTTGTTCTGCTACAATATCGCGAATCATTTCTTCAATTCCATCGGAGTTACCATCTTGCGATTCATTATCATCAGTGACATTCTGTCCAGTTTCGCCATGCCAAATCCAAGGGTTGTAACTCGGATTGAAACCATGACAAATCAGATGATCTTTTATCTCTCTACTTTTCAACTTCTTCATATTCAGACATTTCAGGCATGGACAGAAAAAAATGTCACTACTTGGAACATTTCGTTTAGCAAATTCCAAAAAGGCATCAACACCTTCCTCATATTCATTGCTCATTCGATGTGCCGTAATCCAACTTCGACTCATTATTACCTATAACAAATAGAAAAAATATATATATTTTTTAGATAAGACAAATATATGTTTATATGAAAAAAATCATAATTTGAATATAACAATTTTGAAATATAAAACAAATCGATGTGTAAACCCCCCTGGACACCCCCCGACCCCTCTGGACAGCCCCCCACCCCTCCTGGACACAACCCCCCACCCCCGACCTGCTTGGACACCCCCCTGGACACCCCCCAACCCTCTGGACAGCCCCCCCACCCCTCCTAAACACCACCCCCACCCCCTACCCCCTTGGACACCCCCCTGGACACCCCCCGACCCTCCTGGACACCACCCCCCACCCCCTACCCCCTTGGACACCCCCTGGACATCCCCCAACCCTCTGGACAGCCCCCCCACCCACCCGGACAACCCCAAATACCCTCTGGAGAGGCCGCCACCCACCTGGACAGCCCCCCACACCCATCCACCCCCTTGGACACCCCCCTGGACACCCCACCGACCCCTCTGGACCCCACCGCCACCCTCTGTTAGCTTATTTATTTTTTCATCATAGTATAATATAGTAGGGATTGGAATGTTTTTTTTAATGTGGAAATCTCATCTATTTAAAATGAAAGTATGGTTTGAGTCGTTTTAAAAGAAAATTGGTGTTTTATTGTTAAAGATTGAATTCATATTTTTATATGTGTTTTTTCAAAATACTGTTAATTGATATTTTTGTGAGAGGAATATATATGGATTATGTGGTTTATCTTCGGAATTCTTACTGAGCATATCGGTTGTCATTTCTACATTATCATTTAATTTTTAGGTTCCTCTTGTGTTGTATCACTCTTAGAGAGAGAGTGGTTCTATGTTTTGTGGTGACCCAGGAAGTCACATAGAGGTATGATTCCATATGAAATGTTGTTCTACTTTTCACTACTCATGCTAATTTATTCCATTCAATTAATTTTTATTTATTTGCATTGTTTTTATGGGAAATAGAATCCTATATTTTTTAAACAAGATTCTAGACACTAGTTTCTAGCCTGGGGGGATTGGGAACACCCTTCAGGCCATGCCGCGGGCCAAACCGAGTTCTTGGTGCAGGGTTGACCTGGGATGGATCATGAAAATCTATGTATCTATATCTTAAATCTTTTAGTGTATACTTACTTTGGAATGACTAGACAAGCATGGAATCTCAGATAGATTCAATCAATGTTTTCTAACTTCTGACATAGGTTCGCTAAGAACAGTTTTATATGGAACCATTGAATTAGAATCCTCTTAAGTAATTATTTTTCTAATAGTAGCTTGATATACTGTGTCTATAATGAGTATATCTTGATATTTTTGTTATTTACTCTGTTGAAATATACCTATGATGAGTTGACTGTAATTATTCATTATATATGATTTATGATTTTTTGGGTTTACGTTATGTATTGTTATACTCACCCATAATAGGTTTCTCCCACACATGTCGTGTCTTATGCAGACGACTTCCATTTTCACAGAGTCATATAGAGACTAGGACTAGGTAGATTATACTGTTCTAGATATAATGAGTTGTGTTCTGTTTATTTTAATGTTTTCATAACATATTTCCAAGGTTGGACATTCATTTATTCCTTTTGGTGGGATTATATTTGGCCCTTTCATTCTAGTACTTTATTTTCATACTTAGATGGTTGATATTTGAAGTATGCATGCATGGTTATTTGTTGATAACATACTTTTTTATTTTATAAGATTAGTGATTTTTGAGTGTGCAGGTACATTAGGCTAAGACCACACATGTATGTGATATTCCAACTTGGTTCTGGTTGTTATTCCATGTCCTATTGGAGTTGGGATTTGGGTAGTCATGGCTTGGGACCTGTTGGGATTGATGGAGACAATGTCATATGATAGTAAAAAAATGCACAATGTTTTAAAAAATTTTAGATAATAATCCTCAATGAATATGATGAAAAAATATATCATACATAAAACCAATATTTATTCTCTTATGAATTTTTTTATTCAATCTATAAGACAAAAACATTAATTATTAGTCATAAAATAAAGCATTAAAATAAGATTTGAAAAATATAGGGAAAAAAATTAATCACATTTTTTTCACAATAGATCCATTAGTCTAGAAATCAATTAGAGAAATACCATATCACTTCATGTGAATGAACGTACACTATAAATTTTCCTTGTTATATTGTAAAGGCCAAACATTTTATATGATTCCCCTAAAACAAAATTATAGATTAATATTCAAAATAATAGTATTTTAAATGAAGATATTTTATGTTTTAATCAATATTTCAGTTTGATAACGAACCATATTACTATTAGAAAGATTCATAATAAATATTATGCATTTTTTGGGAGCCCTAGCCACGCATTCTACACATCATTTTATTTTACCTCCATCTTATATATGACTACAGTCTACAATATCCATATTATTTCATAGTAATTAAAAAAAATGTTTCTCCAACACAAACTAGTTAAATGACATAAGATCTCAATCCCTTATATATCCAATATTCATAAATATAACATCATAAATTTAGGTAGTTAATTAATTAGAACAATCATATTTTACTTAAAAAGGATAACCATAGGTATTGTTAAAGAATAGGTTTATAAGTATATAAAATAAATGATTGAGATAAATTATTTGGTGAGATATTCCCCTAATTATAATAAGCCAAAATTTGATATAATAGTGGCATAAGAGAGCATTTTCTTCAGATGTTATTCCATAGAAAACACACTTGATATATATTATCACATTTTAATGTCAGAGAACAATTGGTTTAGAGAAGGTCAATTATCTAACAAATATTTGTTCATCTTATAAACTCATAAGGAACATTCTCCCAAATCTAATGGAATGAATCCTCAAACTAGTTGAATGAATAAGATCATATTTCTATAAAAAAAATATTTCATTACATACATTCCAATTCTATCTCCCAATATCCTATGTTACCAATTTATTAATTTTAAATTTTGATGTAAATTTTTCAAATCCCATAATAACCAAATTGATTCAAATACAATAAATGATACAGATTCAACCATCAGGATCATTATTATTGTAATATATCAAGTCCTATAACTAATTATATCTTATGAAATATATTATTATATTCATCTATATGACTATAAATAGTTATTCCATAATTTGGGTTCCATTCGTTATATTCAAAAACCATATCGATATCCAAAATTTAGAGACTATCATTGAATAAAGTACAACATAATTAGGAAATTCTATAAAGATAACATTTTTAGAATTAAAACAGACTTTTGGGGGTATGTTGAGTCCATTAGGGATTTATATGATGAATAAGACATTTTTCTAAAACTGTTTCATTTTTAGAAATTTCTAATTCCTTATAGGCACATTTCTAGTTCTCCATAATGACCATATGTTTTAACTTATTATGTATATTATAAATCATGAATTACTCCTCAATAAACTCTACAATAGTATCTTCTAATAATTAATTCTGTTTTCCATGATAATCTATCCATTTGATAACCTCGTCTAGTAGTTGATATTTATTCTCCCCCTATAAATCCAGCTTTCGCCATGAAATCTCTAGGAACAAAACATTCTAACATGTAGATAATTTCTCATATATTTCCATTGATAGATACTATAATATATTACAAGAATGTATGGTATCTAATTAAAAATTTTATATTTCCTTATAATCAATGATTCTAATAACTAATCCTATGATTTTTAATGTATTGGATAAACATTTAAACTCTTCTCCTTGAAGGTATTCTATGAGAAAAATATCTGAATTCAACATAAGGACCACATCTTTATATTATGAATTATACATCATGTTTTTAGATAATAATAATCCATACATTTTTAAAACAAACTATAAAATGATAACAATATTACCCATATAGGGATTCTTCCCAATCCTGGAATTTGATTTTATTAGTTTTATAGTAATTGTAGCATTGGTAGTGTGAGTATTTATCTCTATTGTAGGACTTTTATACTGTGGGATCATTTGTACTCAAACTATGGGAACATTCATTAAATAAATTTTGGAAAATATTTTTGTTACCTATATTGTAAAATTATTTCATGAATTTATATCACCTAGAGCATTCATAATTTCATGGACATCATCATGGATTTGCACTATCTCATTAGTCAGCATCCCATTTTCTAAGGTAGGGATTATTTTTTTATGTATGATCTCTGTATTTTAGCTCTAATGAACTAATTATGAACATCAATTCAATATTAAACGATAGGATCTCTACCAATCCCACTACAATGACCATGTGTCATGGTAAGTTAAATGTGGGATAACCACTATTCAAAGCAATGAAGAAAATTAAATATATCATACCAAATTGTTTAAAAGAAAATGTATATGAAGATAATTATTTTAATTTAATTAATCTATCAAAGTAGTTATTTTTAAACAATTTAACAACCAATTTCAACCCTATCATTTTATTGACTAATCTTCTCAAATATATCATCATGTTAATTCAAACATACATCAATGATTTTATTAGTGTTAATCCTAAAAAGTTTATAACAAACTCATAAACTACAGTAATTAGGATACCCAATATGTAATTTCTAGAGTTCATCAGATTGTTATATCATTTCACTACATAATAAATATCACCTCATACATATTCCCCAATAACATTAAATAATTTTTAATAGATTATATGTTTCTAAATCGTTAATAATATAAAAAAAAGATATTATATTAAATTATATACAAATATCACTCTTATATTATACCTACCATGAAATAATTCTAAGAGTTCATTCCCAATAATATAGTATATTTAAGACACTAGAAATGTGTGATTTACTCAATAACCAATATGGATTTTCAATAACAAAAAATTTATATGGAAAGAACAGTAAAATTTAAATTTAAATTGGATATATTATGATACAAATATAAATTTTCTATAAGGTGAATGAACACCCACTTCAGTCACTCCAAGTGAACTATATCACTTCCTGACACTTGATACTCTAGATTCACTAGATATGGAATTGGTAACTCAATTAGATAATAAATATATTCATAAATAAACTATATATCTATCATAAATTGTGTCACATACTTCCTTGGTAGAAATGGTTGTGATAAAATATATACGGTATTATTTTACAATTCACGTGAAAAATGGAAATAATTGATGAGTAAATATTTTGGATATTTTGATGGAATAATATATGAGTACACGTCATCAAGAGTATTTTTTTGACACATTTTCAAATTTCCCTATTTTGGTGCCTTCTTAATCCTTTCATTTTTTATATATTTTAATTTAGTCATTCCCAATATCCACTCTATATTTTATACCCCTATAAATATCCATTTTGGCCGCCCAATGGAGTATTTATCCTTGGGTTAGGAAAATACCATCATGGATTAATGAATAAAAAAGGTCTCTAATTTATGGATAAAGTCAATGTACTCCTCATTATTGGGGATAAATATAACATTATTTTGGGATAAATTATTCATAATCCATTGTATGTCAGCCCTGATGAAATGAAGACTCCAATGTTACCTGAGGATATAGTATGCAGTCATGGTATTCCATTTAGTCCATTCTTCCAAAAATATTGTTCTATTATTAATACCTCAGAGAATAAAATGTTTATGTGTCATAATTCCCATGTTGAAAAACTCTTCATCCTCTAGAATCAAATACAAAATAAATCACCTAGGTTTTAACCCTTTCATTGGGTATTTCATGGGGTTATACATAATCACATATCCCACATAACTAAATATATATCACTATCATGACACCATCAAAAAACCTATTCTTAAAGTATTTTTGAGACTAATATATTCAAATATTCATGATACCCCTAAAATATCTTCTACTTAGTATTTATGTTAATAAATCTATATTTTTATAGGGTACCTATAGATATATAAGAGTGTAACCCTCATAATAATATTTACATATGAATTTATCTATGTATGAACATTTTTTTGGTAAAAAATAGAATAACATAGCTATATGTTATTATAATTTCTATTTTTTATTTTCACACACTTATATTGACCAAAAAAATACACTATAATTAGATATATCTAATATTATACTCTATCATACTGTAATTAGATAATCTATAATTAGTAATTTAGTCTTTACTAAAAAATAAGAACGATGTATTATGATCACTTAAAATTTCCATATCATTGTATAATTTGTATAATACATCCCTGTATTTCATCATCCATGAGTGATGTTATGAAATATTAACAATTTATTCCTTAATCCTCCAAAATTATTATCTTTATTTGATAAATAGAAATTACTTATTGTTACCTATAATGTTTGATATCACGTTAATATTAATCATAAATGGATGTTAATCATCAATAGTCAATAGCTTTGATATGATCCGAGATCATTAGACAATGATTAGGTTTAAGAACATATATTCCACATAATATAACAATAAAAGACCACTAATATACTAAATTGGGTTATATACATAGTATGATATCACACTTCTATCTATATACCCAACTTATTGGTAAATAATATCCAATAAAAATTTTTAATGATAGTCTATCCATATCATTCCAAGCAATAAATTACCCATAATGTGTTTTTATGAAATCTATATGAAGTTACCTCAGTAGAAGTTAACATACACTAGTGAAAAAAGACTATGAAGTCTATTTTCTAATGATGTATAATCACATTTATCCTAACACGGATTCCCCATGTGGTGTATTTTCATATCTCCAATACTAGTTAGTTGAAATCCTCCTTTCCCTATATGAAATGCACTATGAAATTGTTTTTCCTCCTCATCATTGTTTTTAACCCATGAGGTACCAAAAATCATTAAATTTACTATATTTAGGTTACAACTATGTTGTGTCCAATCACATTATTATAATTTTAACATGAAGATGATTATAATACCCTTCATAGTATATGGTTATTCTAAGAATTATTGATGAAATTGAGATCTGAAAGGAATTAATTATATAGTTCACAAAATATGGATATTACATTGCTCTTCTAGTTTTCCTAGATATTGACACACACATCTACTAATATTTAATAGATGGTTAAAAACACAATATTTCCACTGGATTAAATATTATACTAGGATTTGTGGAATATTAAAGACTATAAATCATTAGAGTAATATCTTATTAAATGATAGGTTGTTCAAAAAATATTTTCACATATGATCCAAAATTATCCTATTTATGCATGAGATAATAGGGTTTATGTTAGGGTAATTATTTTCATTTATATCCATTAACCTCAAAAAATAGATAAAAATATTAGTGTGGTAATATAATTAGATTATTTTTGTACAAGGAGATGAAACATGGAAGAGATATGAAAATCCCAATGGACTATTGAATTGATATGAGAAAGGTTGAATCAGGTGTTGCCTTTATTTTTTTCAAATTTTCAAACCTCTAAAATATGATTTCGGTATTTAACCCCAAATACAAGTTCATGCATATGGATATATTTTAGTTGAACGATTAAATCATCAAGAACGTGAATGTATTTAAATCTGATAAAAGGAACACATTATTTTTATAATGTTTAGTAATTAAACATAATCTAAACTATGATAGTAATTTTTTCCAAAATGTATTATAAACACTAAAGATCAATACCGAAATATAGTGGTTTGGGGTTTTTCTCAACTACACAGAGACTGAAAATTTATCCACTTGACTAATTCTCATAGAAATATTAAATTCCCCCTTCCCATAAGACTTCTACCACAACATTCACACTTAATTATGTGCATTAGTCCATGCTTTATAAGAATTCCTTAAGTAATACATGGTCTACAACATCCCACACATTATATGAATGATACCTCATTTAATAACAACCTTTAATTAAGATCACTTTTCTAATAGAGGATGCTTCTGCATCCCTATGAAAAAACTGGTTCTACTCATAGTGCACCTTTTTTTCAAAACCTAGAGGATGTGAAACACAAGTAAAATATTATTTTCCCTTTTTCTTATTCTCTGTTAAATGTGTAAAATTTTCATTCATGGTCATTTAATGGTACACGAAACATAATCTCCAATATTGATCTTGATTACTAATAGAAAATAATCAGTCCCAAATGAAGTGGTGCCTTCTTCAATGTTTTCATTGTTTCATTCTATATTTCCTCAGTTTATCACATGAATGAGATGATTCATTTAAAACTATAAATCTTATATATCATTATAAAATTCCTTACATTGTGGAAAAAGAAGATAATTTATTCAAATCAAAAAATTATTTAATAGTAAATATTTTCTTTGTGGAGAAAATAATTTCTAAACAATTATCAAAAAAATATCATCATAATAGAATATATTTTTCAATGATATACATGTGTACCCTTATACAGTTCATAATTTTTCTCTCTTTTCTCATTTCCCAAATGACCTATTCTATATACTTCTAACAAATTTGGTATCTCATCATCTATTTCTACCTGATCCAACATTGAGTACTATTTACATCAATCATGTAAGATATCATTAAATATCATGATATTGACATAAAATGTCAATAAATATTCAATTACTATAATAGTGGTCTTGGATAACTAGTTTTTTTATATATCTCCATTTAAATTAGGAAAATTAAATAATCATCATACTTATATAAAAAATAAATTTATAGAATGGAAACATTATTTATGAAATGAGATATTTTCATGAAAAATGATGAATCTCTAATATCATACCTAAACAAATTTGTAGCATCACTATAACATCCTAGAACCCATACACACATTATAATTTAAAAAATATAATTTTTACATTTATTGTTATGATAACAATAATCATAACTGACATTTAACCCTTCAAAACATAAAACATAATACTGAAAATTTGGATCACTTACATTCCCACGGACCTTGTCAGTTTATTGTTTTAAGGATTTTGAAAAAAACCTATAGGGAAATAAAAATACATAAACAACTAGTTCATAAAAATCAACATCTTTTATCACTATTTTTATCACATCTAGTAACCATTATAGGCAGTGATAATTCTATAAATATCTTTATAAACTAAGGAAATCAGAAAAATATAAAGGGTGAGATTCTATTTTCCATAATGGTAATAATAATAATTAACAATATAATTCCATAAAAGATCATTATAATTGTATACTGACATGATGAAATAATAAAATTACATGATATCAACATAAGATAATTCAAAAAAATCAAAACAAAGGTCATGGGATTATGATTTATATACGTTTAGTGTTTTATTGGTCAGTAATAATGAGACATCTAAAAAATCCTTGAGAAAAGGATCCATTAAACTCATAAAAGTAATAGATTAATCATGTTGGTATCTTGAAACATCTTTATCACATCACTCTTATGATCACTCTTACAAATAGAATAACATGTTCAGTAAATTTCAAAAAAATCATAGGATAAAACATTAACACGTTATATTTATATCATTATAAATTTAATTTAAAGGATTTAAATGACCCACATTGTCATAATATATAATATCCCATAATTATTAGGTCTCACTCCCCAATCCCATTATCATAAAAAATATCCAGGTACCATATCACAAGAAAAATAAAAACAACCTTGAACATTCCAACAAAAAAATAACAGTTGTTCTTTCCTTGAATCATTTAACTATTGAAATAAATCATATTAAATGAAAAATCTTTGAAACAGTTACATTTAATTGAGAAAAATAATAAGGATGGTATAATTATAATAATAATTATTTTTTCTTATGTAAATCCAAAAATTTTCATTTTTTCTAAAAATAAAAAAATAAAAAATCATTAAACATTTTTGAAGGAAAATAACCTCTGTAAATGGAAAATCACTTTTCAATTTTACCAAAATATATCAAAAAATTATTTTAAAATAACAGAAAAAATAAGTAATGTAAACTTCAATTTATTTTGTGTTCATGATATTAGTAAATTTCATTCATCTCATTTTTTTAAACATGTACTTTAATAACACCTTCTATAAAAAGTAACAAATTCTTAAAATTAGTAGAATATCCATTTTCAAAAATGTTATAAAAATAAAATCAGGGGTACAAATGAATTTATTCAATCAATGATGAATAATAAAAACATTTTAGAAAATAAGGATTTTCAAGAAAGTTGTTTTCTAATCAAAAGGTGATAAATATAGTCTGGTTTTCTTAACAAAATTTCCTAAATTGTTTTAACTACCAAATATTTGGAACAGTTACTATGATTTTATGATTATATAAATAAATATTAGAGAATAAATTTATAAAGGGAAAATTAGATAAGGCTAATAAACAGTTTTCTATGTAAAATTAGGTAAAAACATTCGTTGTTAAAATTTAATTGAATGAAAAATCCATTATTACTCGGGTTAAATTTTAATAATAATATCCATGAAAAATAAATTCAAATGAACCATTAAATTTCATTAGAATAATAATATTCATGATTTAACTTATATATAAACATCTAATAATAAATATAATCATAACATAACATCCATCCCATATAAAGAAATATTCATTGATCAACCCTTACCAATTTAGTTATATTGGAATGAAATCATCAATAATGAGAGAGTACTAAATAGATTTATAAGTCCCATAAATAGTAATTAGAAACAAAATAAATAACATCAATGTGTTTTGTATAACTCACACAAAAGAAACATGTGATAATTATGGAATATGTCAAAAAGAAATAAACTTTAGGCAGGAAACCCGTACAAAGACCATATAATTAAATTGATAACCATATAATTATGATATTATGTGTAAAAATCTAAAATCTAAAAAAACAATTAGAAATTAATCATAAATAAAATAAATTTCATTTCATATATAAATTTTTCATAATATAATCAAAAAATAACTGGTATGACATAATCATATGAAATAGAGTTATGAAAACCTTTACCACATTGGAAACATCCCAATGAAAATACATTGGATGAAGTAACATTAATTGTAACATAAAATACAATGAAGTATGTATGATTCCTGATTTAAACATTAAAATTGTGGTATATACACAATATACAATACATTTTTTGTATAACATTAAAAAATGATACAATGAATGAAAATTATGGAAAAATACCATATCTCAAGTCCACACAATATATAAATTTTCTTTCAACATGTATACTAAAACTATATGAATTATTTTGTTTATTAATATTTTTTTAAATCATTATACCCCAAACCATAAATAATTTATTTCATTTTTTATGAAATTTAATTACTTATTCAATAATGTCCATGTCCGGAGTTTTGAGTATATTCAGATCATAACTGTACAATGAATTTGGTATATTGACCATTGTAAAAGTTATCATAATTCCATTATCAATAGAATAATATTAATGAAATTATTATCATTTTAAAAAATTAATTATACCTCTAAAAAACCATTAATTATGGTTATTAAAGAATGTATATGTTATAAACATTGAGACGGTAGTTTTTGAGTACAGATGAGTAACATTTTTATTTTCGAAATAAAATTAATAAAAGAATGTTTTATATTATAGATACATTACTATTATTATATCATAAATATAATATTATCTCTTTAAGTAATTTAAATATTTAATTCATATGATGAATTGATGAAAAAAGTATCACTCCGATTCATGGAGAGGATATTCCAGACGTATGCCTGACCGATGTTATCATTTTTCAATACATGTAATGGAATGAATGTAGAGGATATCATATAATTAAAAAATGATAGTTATTTATTGGAAATAATATATTTAAATTAAATCCCACATTACATTAATAAATTATTATTTTTAATTAAATTAATTATACCAGTTTTTTAGGCGGTAGTTTTTTATACACATTAATGATGGTTTTATTTTACATTTGGTTGAAGATGGAGAAATATTAAGGGCAGTACATTAATAAAATAACATACTATTATATGTGGGATAATAATTTTATTATATAAAAAGGGTTATAATAATTATAATTGAGTTATATTAATATATAAAACTAAAACACTTGGTTAAAAACTATATCTCTTCTTAAAAGTAATTCCATTAATTTATACCATAAGACAATTATGTTGGGTATTATACCAAAAATAAGGCCTATAAGGCATGGTTATTATTTTTAAGGTATTTTTTTATTCATCAACAAATATATAAACCTCAAGTGGCATGAGAAGTAAAGGAGTGGAGGTTCCCTTTTAGAAGTGAGGAGAGGGGAACATTTTAGATTACCTAAAGAATTAAAATAATATAAATTTATTTTTATGGAAAAGTGGAACATAATTTTTAATTTTATAATATTCTAGAGGGATGAGTTTAAATAATATATAAAATATATAAACTAATTTAGGTTATTATTTCACCCTTATCCTATTTTTATCTATTGTTACCCCTTTTTCCGATTACAATGATATCAAAATGTTTTACACATTACTGTTTATGATAGAAACTATAAAAGGAAAAGTGAACGATAAATGGAACTAGGATGATATTTTCAATTATTACCCCTTAACATGGTTTATTATAGTATTCTTATGAATTTTAAATATTTTAATAATTTTTTTAAAAAAATTATCATTACAGCCATTTATTAAAAATATTAATTGTATTTTTCTTTATATTTATCATCATTACAATGTAATTTTAATAAAAACATATTTCGAATCCTAGATATAAAATTTTTATCTATAATGTTAACAAGACAATATATTTCTACCAAAAATATTTCTTCTTGAGTTTTAAATATCTTTTACATGGTTTTTCAATAACCTGCACAATCAATATAGCGTTGTTGTGTAATCATTTATTGTAATTATTTCATTATTAAATACTAAAAATATATTCCCATCATAAATATAATTTCATAATGTTCATAATAACATTTTAGTTTTATTCCGAAAAAAATAATCCCCATGTGTAGATATAATATAAATCTATGACTGAGAGAGTGACATACTGTATTTTTATTTACCGAATAAACATATGTCATTTTACAAGGAAATAACAACTACTTTCCATAAAATCTTATCTTGGATGATTATCGTTAGTACCAACTATTCTAATAGAATAAATTCAGTTGATATGATCATTCTTTATGATCAATTTCAATTCATAGTTGGTAATGTTAGTGAAAATAAACGATTCTTTATGAATATGGGTATTTTTTATTATTCACTAAAAATTGAAACAATTAATAAAAATACCAAAATTTCATCACATGAAAATTTTTATTTTATGATTCAAAAAATGATATCATATTTTATAAAATAAATTTTAAATAATTGGAAAAAATTGATTAGAACAATTTATCACAAAAATAAATGAAGTTATTTTTAATGAAAATGTATGTTTGATGCATAATGTGACATTACTAAAAATATAAATCTTATTTTCTAAGTATTTATCATGAAATTTTAATTGATTATAACCAATATATATTACATAATATGGTTTCTATAATTCATACTTTCTAGTTTATTATTTATGTTATTATAGTTATATTTAAATAATAATATTTCATGGTTTAGTTAATCTTTGTGTTTCATGTCCTTCACACTATAAAATATAATACTATTTTAAAATTGTTTGAAATTAAATTATACCCCCATCTATTTTATAACATATGTACATAATAATTGAACATGGTCTTATAAATCAAGTGTTTGAAAATAGGAAACAACATTTTTTGAAACCCATATCGTAAAAATGGTGAATAAAACATGCACATGAAAATTGGGAATCATAAAATACAATGTTCATCATGAATAAAACATAACAAGGTCCCTAAATGTGATCAAATTAGTGAGAAGTGAAATTTTTTTCATAATGGGAAAAATTATTGTTTATAAAATGATAGATAGTGAAATAGAACATTGATCATAAAAAATTAAATGATCATGAAAATGTTAATTAACAAAAAAATACACATCAATGATATGTGATAATGACTATAAATTCGTCTTAAATGATAATAATAAGATAATATTTTTATATCAATATCTTTTTCCTAGAGATCATGATTTGTGGTACTATATAGACATTGAACATAATCACATATACTCACCTAAAAATTAAAATCAAATAATTTAAAAATATTTCCACCAAAATCTCACATGTTTCTCTAAACAATTAGTATTAAACATGCATTTTTAATTCATGAAGCACTATAATCAAATTCTAATTTTCCATGAATAATATAAATGTTTGAAAATAAAATATTACTATATTTAAAAAAATAGATACAAAATTATAATATAACACCCAAAATTAATAATCCTTAATATGAGGAACTAATACATTAATCTCAAAATATTAGAAACAACACCAAATGTTCAACATAACTAAAAGGACCAGGATCAAGTCAAACACCTACTCCTACCAAATTTTATTGAAAAAATGACAAATTATGAACATCATAAGGGGGGTTTACAAAGTCTAGTAAACAAAGTTCTATGTGCATCTACCTCGACAAGTTGCACACAACAATGAGTAGTGATAAAAGACTATTCAGAGCTGAACTCCCCAATAGCCTTCTTATACAAAGCATCAACAACCTGGTTAGCCTCCATATAAACATGAGTCACATCTAGAATAACAGCATCAAGAAGTCGTAATCATTTAATACAAGAAGTCGACATCACCCGTTCGACATTCCTCGATTATCTCTTTAGGATGTCAACAACCACCATTGATTATGATTCCAACTAGAGAAATCGCCAACTATAATGAACTGCATAAGTGATAACTTTAATCATACCCCATAACTCAGCCTCAATGGCAGACCCCTACCCAATATAATGATAAAATAATCCATTAAAAAATCCCCAATAGGTACGGAAAACACCACCACAACCCGAAGGCCCAGGTGCACCTACAGCCGCCCCATCAACCTTAACATTCACCCAAGAGGGAATTGGAAGAATCCACCATATGTACTTCATCACCAACGATTTCTTGTCCTTCTAGAAATACCAATTTTCCATGGAATAACTAGATCATTAAAATCATTTCTCTTTTATAGAACATGTACCCTAGATGCAGTATGAATAGCCCTATGAATAGCATTAACACCTGACTGAAAAGATAGATTGGCATTCTAAAAAACGTGATCATTTTAATCCCTCCATATGAAACCAACTATTGCTGAAACAACTGATAGAAAGAGATTCTGGACCTGATCACTATAGTGAGCATCCACAATGGAAGAAAGGATCCCTTCAATCGATCTCAAATCCATGCAGAAACCTATCATATCCTGATGATACCTCTATAGCCTGCATATATGAGTACAGTGAAGAAAAGGATGATCAATGGATTCTACATTAGTAAAGAAAAGAGAATAGGCCGAGGCAAGTTGTATCCCTGCCCGTTGGAGATGACACTAAACATGAAGCCTTCTTTTCCAAATCCTCCAAATAAGTGAGAAATTAGCAGGAGGAATGAAGATGCTCTGATAAGCAAGAAGCCACCGAAGAGCTGCATTCTATCCAACACACAGAAAAAGATACACCACCCGATTATAATGAACAAAATATAAAAATAAAATTAAATGTTTATCATTAGCCTCATTATCAATATCTCTGAATATATCACATTTTTAATTTTTTATTTTCTAGCCATCAAGATTATTACACCCCTTTATCCAATTATCCATGAATACTTAAAAATACTATCACATAAAACCTCAAAATTAGTTTATATTTATTTCAAATTATGATCAACAATTTAATTTTTTAACCCATGATAATATCCATAAATCATATTTTACCTCCCATGAAAACATTTTTATATCTGAATATATGTAAACACTACTTTGATACAAACTATAACCACCTTTAGCTTAAAATCCTAGGTCCAGTTCTAAAACATAATGATTAATTTCACAGATTTAATGCCAATAATAATGAATCAATTTTAACCCATAAATATATATTACATAAAATGGAAATATTAAATCAATTACATGCTCAAGGATTATTTAGGAATAAAGTTTTATTGAATTAGGAAAAACACTTACATTAAAACGTGGATACATAAACAATTGGTTCCTAGTACCATCAAATTCTTCCATTGTATTCTTAACATATAATATCCTAATTAGGAATGAAATATGTAAAACACTTCATCGAAAACTAGTTAAATAGAAATTATAATAATTTTGAGATAAAATTTATGGTAATGGTAAACCTAAGAAATAATAATTTAATGGTAATAATGAGAAATTGAGGAGAATAAGTGTATGATTCCATAATCCAAATGAATACGTGTAACATAGGAAAATTAATACCCATTAATTAATATGTCAGGGAATAATGTATTAAGAAAATATATATTCATTTGGTCTATAATCACAATTCATAAGAAAATATTCCTTAAGAAAAGATTCATTTTATATGTCATATAAATAAATGTAAAAGATGTTTTTATATTTGAACATTATTAACATATAACTATTAAAATCACTCATAAAAATGAAATAAAGTAGTTGGTATATTCCAAAAATATTTTAGGATAAACCTATAATTTTTAATTATATCTCATTACGAAATAAATTATAGGGATAAAACAAACCCACCGATTATATATCATATAATTTCCTTTAAGGAATTGGATTCACAAACCAATATCAATTTCATCAATAATTATTGTTCACAATTTGATGAGAAAAACCACTAGTAGATTTTTCTTTTCATCAAAACAATAACCATTATTCTATCATACCTTGATTTATCCATTGATGAAATATTCACATTAATCTTCTCTGAAACCATCATTATCTATTTGAAAAATGAATAAGCATTGCATGTTAAAAACATATACCTAGTTGAGAATATATGGAATCATTAATTTTGACTTTGATGGATATAAATAATATGAAAAGGTTATTCAAAACCTCTATGATGAAAATACCCTTCCAAATTTAAAAGTCACCATTATAAATTTCCATAGTGTTAGGGGAAAAGTTTCTTTGGAACGAAAAAAATAATTTTTTAATGAAAACATTAATTCATTGAGCAGTCATGATGGATGGAAATTCAATTCATTCTATAACAGTTAAAACAAAGATTTTGTACACACCGTTGGAAAAAAGTAACATATTAAAAAATAGACTTTTATTCTTCAATTATTTTTAATACATAAAAAATATGTAAATTTGAATTTAAAAAATTATTGATGAATTTTCAAAACATTTTAAAAATCATGGATATCAATAAAAAAATGTATTATGATCAGAAGATGAGATACAATGTATGATCTTCTTAAAATAAATTCTAAACCATTTTATCTACCAAAATGATGAAAATGTTAAAAAATCATAAAAACTAAAAAAATTCAAAGAGAAATAAATTGGTTTTATTTTATTAAGATCATATATTTTACTCTATGAAAATTCAAGCATAAAAAATCCTCATAAAAAATAGAATGAAACATAAACCCCTTACCATAATGGAATCATAAAAATCATAATACCAATGAAAGAATAACATCAATGGGATATTTTAATATAATTAGCATACATATATTCATTATGTAACATTTCAATGGTGATTTATATATATCTCATAAAATAACATCGGTGGATAATATAATATACATCTCATAGATGACAACTTCAGATAATAAACCCTTACTGATTTGGTAATCTCTAAATCAAAACCTCATGAAATAGATAACATTATATGGATGATTAAATCACCAATATTTTTAGTTGATTCATTATATGTGACATAATAGAAGGTATATACACCGAAAAACTGTGTAATGTATCATATATACCCTAGAAATAAATTTCTTATGATAAAAAGTTCAAAAGGTCATATTGTAGAACTCAAAATTTTTAAATTGAATTATTTTTCATATGATATTAAAATCAAAACCAATTGTAGAAGTAAAAAAATATATCATTGGAAATTATTTCGCACATATCTAGGAAATTGTATTACCACTAAGGCAATGCTATATCTTAATGAATGACAATTTAGTTGTGAAACCATTTCCTTCTTTTTTTAAATAACAATAAAAACCTTTTCGATGGTTAAACATGAATTATAACATAAACTATACTGAATGAAGAAGGATTCATGATTTAACAAATATGAATGAATAATTTTTTAATTTTCAATGGATTGAATGGTAGTAAAATAAATGATATCTTATTTTTAAAGAATTATAATTATCACATTAATGTGACATATATATATACATATATATATTCCTTCAAAAAATCATTATAATTCTCTATGTGAGGTGTTGTTGAGAGAAGAAATATATCAGTTTCTGATGTGGTAGTGCTCTATACACACAAATGATGGTTTACATTCCCATATAATGGAATAAATATATTTATTAATATCAATACATTATCATAATAACATATAATATATTTAATATACTAATAAAATTATTTCAAAATGGTTAGAAGTGTTTTTATGGTGGAATTTGATGAAATAAAACTAAAAAATTCGGTTTAAAACTATATGTATTCTTTGGACATATTCGATTGGATTAAAAAATATAAAGGCTAGTGTTTGAGGATATATATTTGATAGATATATTGGTTGGTATTTTCTAAATTAGATTACACACAATGTATTAAGAAAATTGGATATGAGTTTTAATTTTATAAGTGTGTGGAGGGGCACTTTGGGAATTAGTTATTGTATTAAATTAATATAAACTAATTTTTATTCCAAAGGTGTCCCAAAATTGATATATTTTAACTATAAGATTATGGTTATTCTAAATCTTCTAATACAATAACAATTGGGAAAGTATAATTTTTTCACCCATATCTATTTATTTCAATACTCCATTTACCGTATTGATGATTTCCATTATGTAATTGTTTTTTAAAAATTCAGGTTCAGTAGAGAATCCATAAAAGATTTAGGTTATAGTAAATGTAAAATGGTTTATATGTCAATATATAACCCATTATCTTGTATAAATATATGATTTTTATGATGTTTATATCCTATAGAAAATTATTTTCTTTTATGAAATATCAATAACTCTATATTTGGAACTATTAATTTATCATTATATTAAAGGCATAAAGATAATAGATGAATTCGAATACAGTGTTTTAAAAAATACATAATATTTTTTTATTTCTATAAAATTATTGGTACCCAATGACCTGACCGTCTAAAAATAAATATAATGTTTTAAAAAACATTTACTATATTTTTCAACTAGTTTCAATGAACTATATTAATTATTGAAATTCATTTATGTTAATTCGAACATCCTTTAAAATTAAAAATAAAATATCTTTTTTAATATCAATTGATTACCCTCAAAATAATCATTAGTATTCATTCGTAAAACAACAGTTATTCTTCTGCGAACATAAACAATAAAATCAAAATAAAGAGGGTGATATTTTGTATTATTCATTACATAAACTAATATATATTTAATTTTCTAATAAAAATGACTCAAATTTTCCATAACCAAATTTATTTTATAGGTAATATAGAAACCCCCTATTAAAATATATAAGGCATGTTTTATTGTCATTTTTTGTCCTTATCATATAATTTTTAACAATAATTTACTAATTTACCCTTACCGATGTGACAAATATTTACTAAAGTTACTATTCTAAAGGAATAAGAATACATGGTACCAACATTAATATGAAACGAAATTTAGAAAACATAGTATCATTTTTCACTATTCTTTCTCTATAAGTGGGATAAATTAATATACTATAAAACATTGTTCCCAATGAAAAACTACAGTAAGATAAATGTGTTTTTAATAACAAAAATGATATCTTACCTAAATTAATTAAAAAACTGATTACTATATAATTAAACATATAATTTCTAACTTAATAATACATATGTCAATTCATAATAAAATTTATATAATCCAAGATATTGAAATGAAATGAAATTAATATAGTGCTAAAATGACATTTTTCACTTTTCATTGAAATGTCCTACAATTCAATAAAAACCCAAAAATTCAACCTAATATAATTTAGAAATTATTTTTTCCTAAATGAAATATTTTTATGTAATTAAATTATTTAAATTTCTTTAACATTAATTATATTATTATTTCTCAAAAATGATAAAAATAATGATTGAAGAAAGTATCTTTTTTAAGAATTAAAATAATTTACTTAAAATTGTGTACTTGAGTTATATGAATTAATCAAAATATTTCACTAACTATTACGTATATATTTTGGTTCTTTATATTCATTCATGAAAAATTTATTACTAGGTTATAATGGTTATATTTGAATAATAATATTTCATAGTTTGTTCGAACATGTTGTTGTATGTCTAGTATGATATCAAACGCAATAGTGTTTCAAGATATTTGGATATTGAAAAATTAACATCAATATTAACATTTAAAAAAGTTAATATTACTATCGTTCCATATATATTCTTTTAAAATACTTGAAAACCCTTGGGTCAATTGAGGTAGACAACAATTAATTGTTTCTCAAGCATTGATGGTTCATCATTTGAATTTTTCTTGAAAACTAAAGAAACTCTTTTTAAGTGTCATGTAGTACACATACTGGTTCTTCATAATTTATATTCATCAAAATAAGCTATGATAATGTATTCAATATATTTTTAATGTTTTTATCTTAAATTATAAATATAGGCACCAAGTGGTTTGTGTTTCTTCTTAAGAATAAAAAATTATTTAATATCTTAATTTTCATCCCATATATATAGAGAGTTTCATAACATGAGATTTTTTTTCCAAAAATATACATATATATATATATGACTGTTTTTAATACATTCTCTCATATTAACTTATGCGGTCTAAATTTTCATATATATTTCGGTAAAATATCATTTTTCTACATTATATATATTCCATTACCTGAATATAAATTTTTGTTTATGGCTCCTAAATTTGGATAAATTGAAGATTTTTCCAACATGAAATGAATTCAAGTGGTATTATGCTGCATTTTCAGAATATTTAACATGGAGATCCATAGATAAATTTGGTCCTAGAATTTTGTGGTGTAGAAAAATTCAACTATGTGACCATTAAGCTGTGTATTTTTAATTCAAGAATATTTATCTTTAGATCTACAAATATTTACATATGTAGAGACTTCTGATACATGAGGATACCTGTGCTAGAATTCCCATATATAGTCATTATTTTTTATAAAACATCGTGTACATAGATCATGGGAATTGGATAATTTTTCTACTTCCATTCAATTTCAAACTAGGGCTCCTCCATATTATCTCCATTCAGCCTCATCCATCCATAAACTCCAAAAAAATACCTTCTGAATTTCATAGAACATATTGAATGAAGAAAAATGGTTCCTAAGAATTTTGTAACAAGTAATAAGTATTCATTAAATTCAAATGTATCATGCACTGCACTCCCAATTGAAATTTTAATATAACTCTAATCCATGTGTACTTCATAAGTAATTTTAGTAGACATCATGCATAGGGATAGGTGGACAGATTCTTCTTATCCTAGTTCTCTTCCTATTAATTCTTTAAACATATTATACAATATGTGTTCATATATTTTCATGGAGATTGATATAGTTATAGTTTCCAGATGTACCTTACATATTACTATTCATTTTTTTAATAAAAAGTCCACATACTTTTTTAGTAACTTTTATAAACCAAAAAAAGAACTAAAATTATCTGAATGACCTTGGTTTCTACACAAATTACTCCAACCAGATCACTATATAGAATTACATCTTCCAATATACCATGGGTCATATATGAGTTCCATTCTTTATGTCCCCTAATAGAACCTTTTATCTCAATGTTATTAGTGGGTACACAATTTATTATCCAAATTATAACCTTTATAGAATGAAATTGAAGATAAAAACATTACCAATTTACATAAAATAAAATCATCAATGGATGGGATATTCTTTCCCCCTTTGGTTTTGATAAAATTTCTAATCTACCCAAATAGACATTCAAAATTTTCTCCCCTTACATGAAAATAAATAAAAAGAAGGGATTTAAATTAATATGCAATCATATATTACATAGGTTTCTGTTATCGAATAGTAAAACCAATATCTACATGGGAAATCCTAAAGTGAAAAACAATAAAAATTAATGAATATAATTTTTTCCCGTTTTCAAACCAAAATCTTATACAAAATATTGACATATTACAAAATCTCCAAAAAATATAATTAAAAATATTTTATTAAATATGTGTATAGTGGAACTAATCATAAAAACATAAATCAAAATGTTCATGTAAAATTAAATTACTTCCATATTGGTTTTGGAACACCCATACCCCCACTATCATAATTATAATAAGAAAAATCCAAAAGAGAAATAGCATGATTATCATGCCTCAAACATCAGCATATGTATGTAATATACAAATAAAAAAATTTTACAATATACGAAATCATCAACATCCATAACATATTATGTCCCTCCCCCTTAAGGGATGTCATCTATACTTTATGTCAATCTGAAGAAGAATTCTCTCCCAAGAAAACCTTTTATAAGAAAAAAGTTCTTAATTTATTCCTCTCATACATAACCATGAATACACCAATACAAATTTAATTTACCATTTTTATAAGAATAAGGTGTATATTCTATTGGTGATCATTTATAGCTCTGGGGTAAGGGATTATTTCACATCCAATTTCATGTTTTTTAGGCTTTAAAATCATTTAATAACATAATATTTTATATTATATATGTGTATATAATTGAAAACCATACAGGATTTAAAATTTCACCATTTATGTGAACTTCTTATTGCCATCTGATTTAAAACATGTGATAAATATTGATTTTTAGTTTTTCATCAATAGTTCATTCAATTTTTTATAGTAGTTAGAAACATACTTGTAATGTGTCTAACTTTATTTCACCTACAAGACAACATTTTTATTAACATTGAGTTTCTAATCATTTTAATTTCTCATCATCTATCAATGACATCATGGAAGTTCTTTCATCAATTGTCTTCAATATATCACTTCTCAGGAAAAAAAAAATTTCCAATTCATTATTATATTATTTTGATACATTTTGTTCTCTTGAATGTAAGATATATCTTAAATTCATGGATAAAAATATTCATTATATTTATAGCCAAAAAATTTCAAGATTCATTGAAAAAATTCAATTATTAAAATATTTTTTATAGGGAAAGATTCAATAATTTGTTTCTTTTTTTCTTCCACACAACTTTTTTTTCAAATGAAAAGAATTTTTCCCTTTTCCATGCCCCCCATGAACATGTAGCAAGTAATATATTATTCCATAAATCCAATTCCCTATATCTAATCCCACAAAATCAACAAATGTATCAATAAAATGTGTTAGTTTGGAATTAATATATTAGATTTCCCACTTGTGATGTTTTCAATTATTTACATAGAGCCCCATTTATTTTGAATAATATTTTTATAAGTTTATCAAGGATATACAAAAATTTATCATTAAAAGAACTTTTTCATATACCAACATTTATATTCAGTCACATTTGAAATATTTTAATTTTTTTCATGCACACATTGAAATTACATAATTGTTTCATGCCACTTTATCTGAATAGTGGGATATCATTTTACAATGGAAAGATGCAGATGATTCTAAATATAATATCAATATATCTTCTCCTCCATTTTTAGTATTTATTAATGTAGACATAAATTATTATTATTTCATGGAAAAAAATTCTTTTCAAAATTTTGACAGCTTCCATATTGGGATGAATCCGAATTTTTAAATTTAATTTCTAGCTGAAGGAACATCATATTAAGAGGATATGTATCTTATATATATGATAATATATACTATACCATTAATTATTTTTATTTCCAAATTTTCATTGAATCTTTTAGATTCTCTATACTATCGATACATCTAGATCTTTTACCATTTTTTATTTAACATTTTGTTGGTTTGTCATGAAATCCCAAAAGTCTTTTTGAATATTATTCAGTGAAAAGACTACATATTTAAAAAAAATTAAAAAACAATATCTAACAGTTATCTCATGGAAATTATTCCTTTTTACTTAAGATATTCATCAATTAAATGTATTTCATACAGTTCAATAGATTTCTCAAAACTATTGAGATTGTTATTGGATTTTATCTTTATTCATTATGAATATTCCATTACATCATACTCGACATTATATGGTTTATTTTCCTTTTGAAGTCTCTTTTTGAATACACAAATATATATTACTATCTAAATAAAGAAAATTTTTAGAATATCTTTAATAACATGATCGAGGTCTTCACTTAGTTTAGTGGAGAAAATACCACATTGGGACCTACAATCACTGAAGGAATTGAAATCAATATATTTTGAAATTATATCCATATCTTATTGATTATATTCAGATAATGATATTTACCCTTGTTGAATTGTGTTTTTTACTATTCATAGACTCTCCCTTCTACCCTTTTTGGGGTTACATGGTCAAGACATAAAATTATACACTAATAGGATTTTATATTAATTCTTCCATATATGTCACTTCATCAGCTATATATAATATAAATTTAACATATATATGAATATTGAAAAATGGGGAGAATAATTATAGTTCATATTTGAGGGAACCATATACATCAAATTTAGTAAGATAATAAAAATATCCCATCAGTGGTAACCCGATCTGATATTGGTTTTTATACATAATTGTAACATCTTGTTACCTTTATATCAAGAATATTCTATTTATTGTCATTGGTTTTCTTATTTATTGACTACGTAGGGTCGAGATTGAATTGGGAGGATACCTATAATGGTGATGTGAGGTTTTATTTGGAATTTATGGAAAGAATTTGTCCTATACTATAGGATTCTAGCGAATTGAAAATTTTATAACAAGGTTACATGATGTGTAAATTTTAATTTTATAAATATTGTTATTTTAGGAAAATTTGAAGGGTTTTTAGTTATTATGAGACTTAGAAACTACACGTCGTGTAACTGGGTTAAACGTCATGTACAGTCCTGATGAATTTTTTATATAAGAAGCATGATATATTGTTATTATTTCTTCCTCTAAGAAACCTTCTTCTCACAACATATCTTTCCCAATCCAATCTTTGGATCTTTCAACCCCTCTAGGTATTTTCATTTGGAAATAGATCCTCCTTCTGATCATTTTGTGATAACTAGGTAAGAATTCAGCATATCTCATGGCCTCTTTGTCTATTTCTTCTTTGGTGTTTTATAGATCATCTTGACATTGATGTATCTAAGCTCTACACTAGTGAATATTGTTTCTAGGTTTACTTGGTATATGTTCTACACATTCCTTATTATTGTCAGGTTTTGTTTTGGTTTGTGAGTTTCAGTGAAGAAGTATGTGGTTCTTTATTTCATTTACAATTTAATTAACTATACATTGATTAATTTATATTAAACATTTTATTTAGAGTATATTTAATTATTTTAATATTTTTTTTTCAAAACATTTAATAAAAATATCGATCCACTGAATTACAGTTTTGGTTCAATTTTGAATGAAATTGTGTAATCCCACAATTCTATTGAATTAGAGTATATTTGTGAAATGGATCAAAAAATATTGGACATTAAATGGTTAAATTTAATTTTGTGATGAATTTCTAAAATTGATTTGATAAAAATTATATAGATGTTGTATTGATGAAAATATCTTAAAAAGGTATTGACTATATCTCAAGGAGTTTATCATGAAAAAATGAATTTTTTTATTTCAACCAATGTTAGGTTTTAAAATAAAAAATTATTTTATTTTAAATGGATAATTGGTTTAATTTTATTAAAACTAGTTGTGAAATAAAAATTCTGACTATTGATTATTAAAAAACTGCATGAATATTCATGTTTGTTGAAACCTTATTGGGGATATCACTTTTTTTATTGGCACATTTTATTCTCTGGTAGGATGTCGGTGAGTCTACTTTACTAGTGTCGAGAGACGTGTAAAAATTACTATTGTTTTTTAGAGATTCCATTATCATAGAACTATTGTACCTTTTTGTTGTTTACAATGTTGCTCACTTGTTTGTATTTGAAATATTTTCCATTGGATATTGTACACATCATATGCATTCTTTGCGAATTTATATAATCATTTTTTATAAAATATTTGTTTAATACATTTTTTAAAAAATAATTTCTGTAAAGAACCCTTAGATTAAAGGTAAATTCTATATTTTGATATGGATTTCCATCATTTAAAATGTGAAACATGAAATGATGAATGTATTTCCATCATTAAAATGTATAGAATGATTTATTTAAATAGGCTTTTGAAATTCTAATGCGGTTAGTTTTAAATTGAATTAAATTTACTTGGTTAATTTGATATTGTCATATCTTATGGAATCTTTGGTGAAATCATACTAGGTTTTGGATGAAATTATTTTTCATCCTGAAGGTGTTTTTAGATTATCTAATTCTAGTTCTAATAAGGTAAAATCATATATTAGTGTTGGATCTAGCTGTTGAACCTTTGAGAGGGTGAGTTGCATCTGATTTGGGGCTTTGGTATATTTCCATATATTGGAAATTTTTTATTATAACTTTGGGATATTTTTCTTATTTGACTTCTGGTACATTAGTCTTAGTGAAAATTATTTTTATATGCATATTTCCTTCTCTCTTTTACTTCTATAATGTTTTGGGATCATCCATTCCCACATTCTGTTTTCAATATGTGAGGTTCTCGTCGACAACATGTGGGGATCAGGAACGTCCTTCTAGCTATGTTAAGACCATCTTGATTATTGGGTTACCAAGGTACTCCTGTTGGTTCTTGAAAATGTGGTATTAAAAGGAGGTTGGTGAAAGTTTATGGTTGAACCTCGTCTAGTGCAAGAGACAACATCAAAGGTTTATTTGATTCCTCATATAATGATGTTGTCAGAATAATGGTATATGTCTTATTTTAATCCTCAGTATAGTCCTTTGGGGTCCTTAGTTAGTGATTATGTGTTCATGAATGTTTCACCCCTGATAAGTCATTAACAACGTGAGAGGAAATAGAGGATTGGTTCTAATATTGTGGGACCATTCGAGGTTCTTGAGTATTTGGGGAGAGATTCAAATATTTTATCACTTCCACCTCAGGTGTCATCGATACATAACATGATTCATATATCTCAACTATAATAGTATCTATCTGTTGCATCTCATGTTCTGAGATGGAGTGATCTTAATGTTGAACCTAATTTATTTAACATTGAACATCCAGTTAGGATATTTGATTATGAATCCAAGGTACATAATTAGAGGAAGATATTTTTTGATCATATTTTATGGAAGCATGGTTATGATTCTCATTATAAATGGGAGGAGGAGCCACTCAGGAAAGATCAATGGCCTCATATTTTTGGCATGAAAGCTTCTTTGTAGGATTTCTAGGGATATAATGTTTCTATGGTGGGGAGGGTGTAACATACCATTATCTTTATATAATTTTTGTTCTAAAACATTCATGGTTTTTATTTTTCTTTTATAGGGTAGGGATGAAAAGGAATTTAGTAGATAATTTTGATGGTAAAGTTATGTATTTGTTGGAATTTCTGGCACAAATTATGCCTATTCTGTAGCATGATTGATAATTTCCTGTCATGTAATATGGATATATGGCATATAAATATTAAATAAAAATAAATCTTATTTTTATCAAATTGCTATGGTTTTTTTTGGAGTTTATGGGACTTGGATATTACACGTCATGTAACTAGGTTACATGTCATGTAATGTTCCAAGGATTATTTTAAAGTTGGAATCCTGTATTTTTTTAGATTTTTATTCCTCCGGGATTCATTTCAATCGATCAATGGATTTCCCCATATGAGTTTTTGAGCCTTAAACCCCTCATCATCTGTTCATTTGGCGATTGATCCTCGTTCCAATAATTATGTGATAATTGGGTAAATGTTCTCCCTATATCTCTATCTCTTTCTCTATTCCTTAATAGGAGTTTGTTATATGATATTGAGTTTGATGGATATACACTCTTCTTTGATGAATCTTGTTTCTAGGTTGAGTTCTTAGTCCATCTATGCCTCTATTCTTATTTGAGTGATTCATTACTAACATTGAGTTTCCATGATAATATAAGGTAATTTTGTCTTTATTTTCTTGTTCAATTATACAAAAATATAATTTTTTAAATTAAATTGTTTAATTTAAATGAAAATTCATTATTTGAATTAAATTCATTTAATTTTTTGATAAAAACACACTTCTAACGAATAGGGTTTTTTTCTATTTGGCATGATATTGGAAAACCCCAATTCTAGTGAATTTGGGTATATTTGTTAAATGGGTGGAAATTGTATTTACATTAAATTGGTGGATTTAATTATGTATTGAAAATATGAAATTGATTTGATAAAATTTATTTCTATGTGGTATTAATGAAAAATTCTTAAAACTATTTTCATAGAAACCTAATGTTTTTATCTCGAGAAAATAATTTTTTTATTTAAAACTGGCGTTTGGTTTTAAAATAGAATATTTGAATATTTGAAAAGGATAGTGGGATGAATTTTATTATGAAAAGTCTTGAAATAAACATCCCACCATTTTTTATTACTAGATCATGTGAAACCTATAGGTAATTAGTGAGTTATTAGGTGTTACACTTATTTTTATTAGCACATATTATTCGCTAGTGGGATTTTTGCGAGTCAACTTTGACCAGTTTTGAGTGGAATGTGAACATTTCTATTATTGTGTGGAAATACTATTAGTATGGAACTACTATAACTTTTGGATGTTGACCATGATTCTCTTATGATTATATTTGAGATATAATCTATTGGTTATTTTAAACTACACATGCAAGCCTTGTTAATTTATATAAATAAATTTACAAAAAATATTTGTTTAACCCATTTGTTAAAAGTTCCATTTCTGTATAGGACCATTTTCAAAAAGGTATATTCCATCATTTATTATTTATATCCATCATTTTAAATGGGAATCATAAATTTCTAAATGTATTTCCATATTCAAAATTTAAATCATGATTTGTTTAAATATGATCATTAAATTCAAAAATAGTTTGTTTAAAATTGAAAGAACATTACATGGTACATTATATTTTGGAATCTTTTTATGGAATATTTGGTGGAATCATTATGGAATTTTTCTCATAACCTACTTATTCCTTTTGGTGTTTTTTTATTATCACCTTCATGGTTTGGCCAAGGTAAAATGATCTCTTGCAGGTGGATATAGTTGTTGAACCATGGACATGTTGATTTTCATCTGAGTTGTGTCTTAGGATGTTTCCCTATTTTGGTACGTTGGATTTAGAAATTAGAAATCTATTTATTTTTTTAATTCTAATATATTTATCTTAGTGGAGTTTCTTTTGAAATTAAAATTATCCTATCTATTTTAATTTTATAATGTTTGTGGAAAAACTTTTCCCACTGTCAGTTTTTATATTGCCATGTGATAGCCTACGACCTGTGGGGATAAAGAACACCCTTCAAGCTATTTCATGACCGACTTAGTTATCTGGTAACTAGAGTACCCAGGATAGTTTTTGGAACAAATGGACCATTTTACCCACATATGGGAGGGGTGAATATTGTGTCTCTTAGCACTTTATCAAAATTAAAAACATCCTCGAACCCAATTTAATATTTTTCCCATGATGTTGGTTAATGCATATAGATCTATATTAGTTAATCCATTAAATTGTCAAGTGTGTGTGTTTTCATTTAAATAAGACCAAGGGAATACAGTAATTTCACATGTTTCATTACAACGATATACTACATTCAAATTATGTTATATTCCCCAACTTGGGTTCCAGTCTATAATAATCAATATCTGAATATAGAAGCACATTTTTTCCCATACATAAATGATTTCACCCTATGTATAGACTTTTTTTCTTCTCACCACACATTAAGATTCATAAATACCACTAGACATTCACCATCAACTTTCTATTGGATTCAAAAAATCGCATTTTCCCTATAAGAATACTTTGAGTCCCATAGGATCTATAAAATCACAAAATGTATATGAAAAGTTTATTTCAAAGATCCTGTTTCATATAGATCACCTATAAAGTATAGGTTTCTTATACATAAACTTGTTTAAATATCATTCCACTCACACTTATTCTCATTTATCTATGATTAAAAATATATATAACACTATAATAGTATCAGGTTTGTCTTCTTCTTCTAGATAAAAATGTGTCATTCCATATCGTACCAAACAAACATCAACCATATTCAATGTATAACCGATTTATTTCATGTTCACTGGATGATTCATACTATTTATGATGTGGTAAATCCATCACATATGAGCAACCAATTAATTTTCATCCTATTTATAATGGGGAAAATCTAGCACATATGACCAAAATTATAATGGGATTCCTTACATCATGATACAACAATGTAAGATTCATATAACTCCCCCCAATTTGAGAAATCTATTATTCATATAAAAATAAGGATAGTATTTTATAAATACGTTATAGCACACCTCGTTTCTATAACCTTTTTTCATAGAATGGGTACATTGATTTTGTTTATTTAATAATTCCTACTCATAAGTTTCATAGTGATATGAACATGAACTATAAGATATTTGGTATTTTTTAAACAACATAAAAGTGCATAAAAATGGTATATGAGGCATGATTTTATTCTTTATGGATAAATTATTATCATATAACCATGAAATATATGATACACAACCTTCAAAAATGATTTGAGATTTCATGGTAAACTTTCGTACATAAATCTATACTCTAGGACACATTATCAAGGATGTGATTCATGATTTGTTACCAATGATATATAATGAATGTTATTCCAAGATTATATACATGAAATTATATAACATGTTTATGAATGATTAGGTTAATTATCTATCGATGTACTTTTAATTGTAACCCCAATTTTTGTGGGTATTTATTATGGTAATAATGATTTACAAAATCCATCTAATGGTTTAATCCTTATTTAGTGAAAAATCACACGACATTAGATAAACCCTCTAGTATTTATATTATGTACCTAGACATTGAAATAACACATTAATTAATTATTTGTTAAACTACTCTCATTTAAATGAATTTATGTCTTTAGAGATGGCATATAAACTCTCTTTAAGAATTTATGTCTTCCAATATGATAATAACCATCAGTTTGGTCTTTTTTATTCTTGGATGACACATGATTATAACATAATATTTATTAAAGAATTAAAATAAACTTGTGTATAAAATTTCTTTTTTTACATGTAATTAAACATCAACATAACATATAATATTTCATTGACAATATTAAATATTAATGTAAGCATTCCAATCCTCTTTAATTGCAATCAATTATTTTTTAATCCTATTATTCATCATGGATAGTAATAATATCCATTGTAAAATTATAACATCCTTTTATATATCAAAATCCATTTTAACCATCTTTATATTATCATTTATAATTCCTTATATGGCTGTAATCTGCAACATAATATTTTTTTCTCAGTATATATTATTAAATTTTAATATTATACATACTTTTTAATGGATAATCTAAGACATTATAATATCCTTTATGTCTTCATAGATGACATTTAATAATAATAAAAAAGATTCATCTTCATAAATGATGATGAAATATAGCTTAAACCATTAAATAATTATTGGATGAATGAAAAATCTAGTTTACCAAAGTATTCACTTATCATTATCTTTATTCTATGGATTCACTCTCATAATATCCATGTTATAGTCAATATTCATATTACATCATATAATTCTTTAAACTATAGTGTAACAACACCTCTTCCTAGAACAAATTAGAAATTTTTGGTAAAATGTACCTTGGTTTTTAAAAACAATTATGAACTGATCTCACAAATGAATATCTATAAATTAATATCATTAATTATTGTTTTCAATATTTTAGTTAAAATAAATACAATAAAATGTTATTACTCTTGTTGTGGATTTCAAAATCAAATGTTTGATTGATAAGAGAGTCATGTAAAAGAACACAAGATTCATTTTTGGACGAGATTTCAAACTATTATCTCAATTTTAGCATATAGAACCCAATAAAACCCATGATATACCATCACGAGGTTGATCTTAAAGGATGAGGTGAAAAATAGACACAAAAATATTATCGACTAATTGATATCATAATTAAAAAAACACTAATGACAAAAAACATAACACGTTATTATATCATATTATCAATTCTAACTCGAAATATAAATTAATATCCCAAAAATATTCATAAACACTTTTTCATCATACCCTTCCTCTATTATTATACAATTTTATTTTTTTTATTTCTCTATAATCTATGATTTTTTATGTTTCTAAATTTCATCACTTTAACCATAATATAATAATTTATATTTCAAAATTTTATATCGGTCAACTGACCCCTACGCTTTCATATCTCCATCTAATAATATATTAGAGTTTTATTCTATGGTTTTAAAAATGAATCAAATTTCATTGAATCCAAGTTATTTCTCCTCAAATTACATTATAAACCCTCATGAAAGAAGATAAATGGGGATATAAAATAACATGTGGAACAACCCCTATTATAATTTACCATGGAATCATGCTTAATTATCACCATCCATATAATAACAAAATAACTCTTATAAAAGTAATTAGGATAATGAGTCTTTTTACTTGGGAGTTTCATGCCACCATAATATTTTGTTTGTTAATTTAAATTATCACCATTGTATTTATCTAAATATTTATTTGTATCTCATTTTATTCATCACTACCCCATTCCAAAAAAAAACAATAGGATAATTCATTTTAATTAGATATAAAATTTCACTACAAACCCTTGGTAATCACACATTAATGTGACATGTCGTTATGGTCCTCACATGAAAAATAATTGAACCTTTGAATATAGTTTTGTGGTACTAACCATGCCTATTCTCAACGAGTCATACACTGGTTAATTATTGAACACATTCACTAAGGTTTCTATTTTGAGACTAATTTTAGAAGAAGACAAAAAAATTTGCAATTCTTTTTATGATGATGAAAATTGATGTAAGAAAAAATTATTAATAGGGACTTTCAATGTCCATTATATGAATTAAATTTATTAAATTACTATTATATATTAATCCATGTTACCTATAAAATATGTGGGGTCAGTATCATTCATCATCTCATCTAGAATTTTTTCTTTATGATGACACAATAATTATAACCATGGATCCTCCAAGACACTAGTAACTCATTTAACATCCTTGGTGAATTTGGAATAGTAACCCCTCAATAAATGGATTTCACCTTCTCAACCTAACTTATAGAGACATTTCCTTTTCTTACATTAAAATTACATCATTTTAAAGATCAAAAAAATAATACTATTACACATAGAGGATCCAAAGGTTTAGTGTATTGGGAAAACTATGACAATACATAACAATTAAAACATCAATCATAAACATTTATTTAGTTTCTTCCTCTCAAGCTTCTTATTGGAACTTTTCCTCTCCTTAATACGTGTATCCACCTAAGGATATACATAAAAATGGGTGAGCTAGAAGACCAATAAGAGGATATTTAAGAATAATATAGAATGGGGTGAGCATAATCATAACATGGGAAAAATATCATGAACATGAGAGGAAGCATACATATAAGGTGTGAAATGTGGCAATGCATAAAAAATGAAACATCATGTCTTAGTGGTTAACTACCACACATTCTTGTGAACCAAGCTATAATCTTGTTCACACATCATTTAAAATTTACTCATGAGGTTTATCAATTTAACCAATGCATTGGAGCACTGTATAATTCTAGGTGCACCCCTCACATTTAAATAATCATATTCCACTATATAATTTCGGGCGCACCCGTCGCATCATAAAATTAGAAATATCATGATTGCCACATAGAACACATATAGAAAATGTACATAACTAAACCATGTAAGGTAATAGGTTTCATCTCATACGAACACATTCATAAACATTGGGCTCTAGATATAATGAGGGAATAACATACATGTTACAAGAACCGTCCATTTTGAGTGAGAATTAGAAGGCTTGTTCTTAAAAGAAGAGTTCTTTTGAAAAACATATTGTTTGACACAAAAAACTAGTGAAAAACATGAATATCTGAGAAAAGGAAAGAAAATTATGGAAAAATGATATTTAAGGATTAACCATATCAAAAATGGACTGAAATTGGGAGAACCCGAAGAAAGAAAAATGGGTTCGAGATTTTCCCCTAACCTTGTATCTGAATTCATCCTTCACTTTAATGTCCTATATAATGAAATTATATTAACTAATTAGAAATCCAGAACCTTTTATACGTTAATATGGTTCATAATGGTATTAATAAGTGATTTTATATTCCTTTGTATGAGTTATAGAGTTTAAAAACATTGTTCGGGAATGTTTGTTTTTTATGGTTTTCTTATGTAGTTCACTTGTATTCTTAAATTGAACTTCAGGTAGAACTTGGGTTAAAATACATAACTGATATTACAAGTTATTAATGATTTTACAGGAGTTTGAATGATCTTTTAATTAATTATATTAGATCTATGTGGATTAATCATTAGATAAGAATTAAATAATGATTGTTTGGGTTAATTTGAGCAATTTTTTCGATCATAATTAACTTGTTTTATTTTATCACTTGAAAAAAGGTCATAAGTTAGTTCCAGAACATTAAATAGGATATAGTACATATAAAATTTTCTGGTTCGACCATACAAATGGTTTCATGACCAGATCTGAAGTTATATGTGGAAGAAGAAAACTTTTCGTTCTTGAAGGTGATAAATTAACACCTCACGAACAACATTCTGTATAATAAAATAAAAGGAATAGGGAAAGGGGTTGGATGATATAATATCCGATTAGAATCATAACATTCCAGTACATGTATAATAATATATTTAAAATACCATTTGGATGAATATATGTGGTGAGAGATCAAGAAATGAGCTTGAACATGAAAGGATATTAAAGGAGAAGAGGGAGAGAAATTACCTCTTAAATCCTCCTCTTGAGATCCTCCTTAAGGGAGCTAGGCTTGGTCTTTTTATGAGACCAGAAGCTCTTGAAATTGATAGAGGGTCTAGGTAGGATGTTTGGGTAGAGTTTATGGAAGGATTAGAGCTTGATATGTGTGAGGAAATGAGGGTGTGAAGGTTGGTTTTTATGTTGGAGAGGAGAGGGGTTTCTGAAATATAAAATTCATTAGTTTATTAATTTCCCCGATGATAATGAAAAGTGAGGCGTAAATGACCAAGAATAGTAAATAAATCAGGTGAGTTTGGTATTTGGGTGCTTACATCACTTGTGATGTCAGGAATAGTGGGTTTTAATTATAATGTATTTATATGGTAAATTAATGTATTTTACTATTCACAAAAAAATCAAGTATTTTAGAAAAATCACAAAAAATTTCCCCAACCATTTATCGATGTGTAGAATCCAAAAATGATGTCCATTTTTCAAAATTAATTTCCTATATATGATTAATTTAATATTTAATTAAAATAATAATTTACATAAAAAGCTGTTTATAATATTAAAACTGATTTTATAGTGCTTTCAAAAATTACATAGGGTCTTATAAAATTATCTAAAAATTATAATACATGGATTTTATAATTAATTAAGACATTTTAATAATATACATTTTCTTTTAAATTATATAATTATTTATAATTAATTATTTATGACTTAAAAAATACCAAAGTGTTTACTAAGGTCAAATTGAAGCTTTCTAAGTTCTCTAAATTTTATTTAATTATTCATGGGTAAGGTTACTCTTATGTTGGATGATTTACTATTCATAAGGTTCGTATTAATATTCATAAGGGTTGGTTACTATTCACAAGGGTAAGTTACTATTCACCAAAATTATTTTCGTTTCATTAGACACTAAAAATCATCTTGAACACAACCGTATATGTCAGATTTTCAAAATTCCCAATACAGAAGTGACAAAATTATGTTTAATGGTCACATAGAACTTAGTAGTTAATTATGTTGTGCTTTCATGTGATTTAATGACATAATTTTAAGAAGGTAATTTTCATTGAAAAACATTGGATCGTTACATTAATACCCCCTTAAGAATTTACTCCCCTGAAATTTCACTTTACAAAAATAGGTGAGGGTACTTCTCATTCATTTCCTCTTCCAGTTCCCAAGTTTCTTTCTCAAACATGTGGTTCCTCCACAAAACATTAACAAGCTGAGTTGTCTTGTTGTGTAGAACCATATCTCTTCGATCCAGAATCTCTACTGGTTGTTCCTCATAAGCGAGGCCATCTTCTAGCTATACCACCTCTGAGTTTAGTACATGAGAGGGATCAGGTATGTACTTCCTCAAGAGTGATACGTTAAACACATCATGAACTGGATCCATATTTGGTAGAAGTGAATGTCGATAGGCCACAGCTACTAAGCGGTCAAGGATATCAAAGGGGCCAATGTACTTTGGGATTAGCTTCCCTTTCTTCCCAAATCACATGACTCTCCTCCATGGAAATATTCGAAGGAAGACTTTATCTCCAACGTCAAAGTCCAAGTCCCTTTAACGGTTGTTATCATGGCTCTTTTTCCGACTCTGAGCAATGTTGATGTGTTTCTGGATGACTTGAACCTTCTCTGTCATCTCTTGAACAAGATCGGGTCAAAGTTGCTTTCTTTCTCCAACTTCATCCCAACAAGTTGGAGTTCTACATCGCTTTCCATACAGATCTTTATATGGAGCCATCTGAATAATTCAGTGGAAGATATTTCTGTATGAGAACTCAACCAATGGGATATACTTATCCCATCCACCTTTGAATTATAGAGAGAAGGCTCATAGCATATCTTTAAGCGTCTGAATAGTCCTTTCAGACTGGCAATCAGTTTGGGGGTGATAGGCCGTGATAAAATTTAATTCAGTACTCAAATCATGTTGAAGGCTTTTTTAGAATTTAGATGTGAACCTTGGATCACAGTCCGAGACAATTGAGAGTGGAACACCATGCAGTCTCACCACTTATTTCACATATATCTTTGCAAGTTGTTCAAGCAAGAGATATTCCTGAATATCGATAAAATGGGTATTCTTGGTGATTCAATGAACAACAACCCATATCGCATTATTTCCCTTCGACGTCTTCGGGAGACCCATGACAAAGTCCATAGTAACATTTTCCCATTTCCACATGGGTATAGGCAATGGGTTCGTTATACATTTGGACTTTTGTCGCTCAACATTAAGTTACTGAAATACCAAGCACCTTGATATATATTCAACAATATCTTTCTTCATGTTATCCCACCATATGTGTTCTCAGAGATCATGATACATCATGGTACTCCCAGGATGGATAGAGAATGTTGAGCAATGTGCATTTTCCAATAGCTCCTTCTTTACCACAGGTGATAAAGGTACACAGAGCCACGTTCCAAACCGAATCACACCATCATCATCGATATGGAACTCTTTCATCTTCCCTTCCTTTACAGCATCAACCCTCTTTTATATATCCACATCATCCCTTTGTGCTTCCTTAACATTCTCCTAGATGGATGGTTTCACAATAATTTTGTCAAGGTAGGATGTATCCCCTGCCCTCATGATTTCCAAATCCATTCTTCACATATCTAAGAAGATAGGGCATTTCTCAATCCATAGCATTGATAGAGTAGAAGTTTCATTTCTACTTAGTACATCAACTACCTTGTTGGCCTTTCTAGTATGATCGTGAATAGAGAAATCACAATCCTTGATTAGATCTAACCATCTCTTTTGATGCATGTTGAGTCTCTTTTGTGTGAATATATACTTTAGGCTCTTGTGGTCGGTGTATATGTCACACTTCTCACCATAAAGGAAGTGCCGCCAGAGTTTCATGGAAAAAATCATGGCTTCCATATCTAGATCATGCATTGGACAGTTCTGCTCATGGATCTTCAACTTTCGCGAGGCGTACACTATCACATTATCATTTTCCATGAGTACACAACCCAATCCTTTCTTTGACGCATCACTGAATATCGCAAAACCTTCTCCACTTTTCGGTAGTGTGAGTACAAGTGCAGTGATAAACCTTCTCTTTATCTCCTTGAAGCTTCCCTCAGATTATTCTTTCTAGACATACTTTACCGCTTTCCTTGTTAACTTAGTTAGAAGGCTGGAAAATCATGAGAAGTTTCTCACAAAATGTCGGTAGTACCCATATAATCCAAGAAAACTACGGATTTCCATGACACTAGAGGTCCTGGGCCAGTCCTCAATCGCCTTTGTCTTTAAATGATCCAAATAAATTCCCTCACTTGTGATCACATGCCCCAATAATGTGACATTTTGCATCCAAAAGTCACACTTCCTGAACTTGGCATAAAACTTATCATTTCTAAATGTCACTAACACAAGTCTTAGATTTTCTTCATGTTCCTGCTTTCTCTTTGAGTAGATGAGAATATCATCAATAATCAGAATCACAAATTTGTCAAGGTAATGTCTAAAGACTCTATTCATCAAATTCATAAAGATTTCATGGGCATTAGTAAGTCCGAAGGGCATCACCAGAAACTCATAGTGCCCATACCTTGTACGGAAGGCAGTCTTCTGAAAATCATTCTTCTTCACCTTTACCTGATGATATCCCAAACGAAGATCCAACTTTGAAAATTATTTATCTCCTATTAACTAAACAAACAAGTAATCAATCCTAGGGAGAGGATACTTGTTCTTTATGGTGATATTATTGAGTTCCTGATAATCAATACACATCTTCATTGTTCCATCCATCTTCTTCACATAGATCACTGGTGCACCCCAAGGTGATGCAATAGGGCATATAAACCCTTTGTCCAGATTCTCTTTCAGCTGCTTCTTTAACTCCACCTGTTTGATAGAAGCCATCCTATTGGGACTCATCAAGATAATAGTAGCTTTGGGTATGATTTCAATTGAGAACTCTACCTCATGATCAGGGGGAATTTTGGGTAACTCTTCGGGAAATACATCGTTGTATTCCCTCACAATGGGCATTTACTCATGGTTGGAACTTTACTTCTACTCAACCATTTGGGCAAGGTATGCTTACTCACAGGGAATCAACACCCAAACCATTGAAGGATTTTTCAAAGAAGATTAATTATCTTCCTTGTATTTGTAGAGGATAATGTGATGGTTTTGGAATATGAAATGATATTTACTTTTCCTGATAGTTGATATGTGCTATATATAATGAGAGCCAATCCATTCCCATTATAGCGTCAAATTCCACCAAAGGAAGTATTACCAGATTTTCTAGAAGAATACTCCCACATACGCCAATAGGAGAGGATTAAAACACTTGGGTTTCAATTATTGCACCACTTGGTGTTTTTACAGATAACTCGACTTCAAGGTTTTGGGGCTTCGATTCAATAGTTCTAGAAAACTTGCACGATATAAAGGAATGCATACAACCAGAATCAAATAACACTTTTTCCATTCTTGAGTGAATAAGAAGTGTACCTTATACAACTTCATTATCATGCTCTACCTCTGCAGTAGTGTTGTTATAAGCCTTCACTTTTTCCTTTGGCGTTGGTGGCTGCTGACACTTATTACCCTCGAGAACTCGAGGTTTAGTGCAGTGGTTTTTATAGTGCCCTAGCTCCCTACAGTTGTAGCATTAAACCATGAGTGGTTCTCTCCTTTCATCTACTACATTCTCCATCTTTTTCATGTCTTTTCGACACTCTTGAGCATGTTTTCCTTGTTTCCAACACATGAAGCATTTCCCCATCCCTTTGAGGCAGTTCCCATGGTGTATCTTTCCACATTTTTGACACGTGGGTCATTGAGTTTTCTTCCAAACTATATCATTAGATCCTCCAGCTTGAAACTCTATCAGTTGTTTCATATCCCCATATCCATGGGAACTTTCTCCAAAATACATCTCTATATTGAGAGGACATCGAACAAATTCTTCATAATTTCCAAAGTCTCGAATTACAATAGCCATTCGAAGGTGTGGTTTAAATCCACTAAAGTATCTATGAATTTTTCTATCATTGTTGATAACAAAACCCAAAGTGTTCCTTGAATGTATTGTGAAATTATCTTCATAGGTTGTGATAGATTCTCCTTATTTTTTCTTGATCTATTTGAACTATCTATCCATCTTTGTGCGAAGAGTTCTTGGGAAATATTTGTTATGAAACATTATATTAAAGT
This sequence comes from Viscum album, assembly GCA_963277665.1. Taxonomy (NCBI): domain Eukaryota; kingdom Viridiplantae; phylum Streptophyta; class Magnoliopsida; order Santalales; family Viscaceae; genus Viscum; species Viscum album. Next base: position 873,142,178 of record OY728153.1, on the reverse strand, counting down.
CTTCTCATTCCATCTCTTCAATTTCCTCCCTTGGCATAGTGTTCTTAATCAAAGCCCACAATTTATCGGCTTATACATATAGAAAATAAATGGGTAGGGTCATATTCTCTATACCAGAACAATGAAGAATAGAAAAGATCATCTCAAAGGAGTTTACCAACTGTTCCACAACTAGTGGATCCGAAGATCCTTTAAACGTCGGTGGTCGTTGATGAAAAAAACATTCGATAGCCAGTTTCTCCCTCTCTGGTGAAAGAGGACATTCCCCATTATTATGGTCATTGTTCATAACCTGATATTATTGGGTAATAATCTCCATGATGTTTTGAACTCCACCTCCTAAATCATTGGGGATGTTGTTCAATCAAACATTGCATTAGCCCTCACACGAGTTGTTGGACTGATTTTTTCTGGTTCCCACCATTTTCAAAAATTTAAAAGGGTAGAACAAAACATAAGTAAACAAGTCATGAGTAACTTATTCAATTAAACAATTTATACCAACAAATTAACATATGGGATCCCTATGTAAATATTCTTGTGTGCATATTTTTACATTGTCTCATGCTAGAGGTTTTCTCTAGGGATCCCTAACCCTAATTCCCAAAATAACTAAACATTGCCTCTAATACCAACTATAATGACCATTACTTTTCTTAAATTACTATTACATCATTTTAAAGATAAAAAACAAATAGTATTATACATAGAGGATCCAAATGTTTTGTGTGTTGGGAAAACGTGGACCATACGTAACAATTACAACATCAAGCATAAACATTTGTTTAATTTCTTTTTCTCTATATTCTTATTGGAACTTTTCCTCTCTTTAGTACATGTAGCCACCTAAGGATATACATCAAAAGGGGGGAGCTAGAATCCCAGTAAAAGGATATATAAGAACAATATAACATAGGTGAGCATAATCATAACATGGGAAAAAGATCATCTACATGAGAGGAAGCGTAAATAAAAGACATGAAATGTGGAAATGCATAAAAAATGAACAATCATGTCATAGTGGTTAACTACCACAGATAATTGTGAACCATGCTACAATCTTGTTCACATATCATTTCACATTTAATAATGAGGTTCATCACCTTACAGAATTCAATTGTGTGTTGTACAATTCTAGTTGCACCCGTCACTTTTAAACATTCATATTGCGCTATATAATTCTGGGCACACCTGTTACATCATAACATTATCATTATCATGAATCCCATATAGAACACATATAAAAAATGTACATAACTAACCCATATATAGGAATGGGTTTCGGATCATAAGAACACATTCATAAATATTGAGTTCCCAAAAGAAAGAGGGAATAGCATACATGTTACAAGAACCGTCCATTTTGAGTGAGAAGTAAAAGGCGTGTTCTTAAAAGAAGAGTTATTTTGGAAAAAAAAAATTTATATAAAAAACTAGTGGGAAACAATTATATCCCAAAAACACAAATTCAATGATGAAAAAATGATCTTTAATGTGTAAACATATAAAAAATGGAGTGAAAGATAGAGAACCCAAAGAAAGAAAATTGGGTTTGAGATTTTCCCTAACCTTGTATCTGAATTCTTCCTTCACATAAATGTCCTGTATGATTAAATTATATACATTAATTAGAAATACAGAACCTTTAGTACATTATTATGGTTCAGTGTGGTGTCATTAAGTTTTTTTATGTGCCTTTAGATGAGTTATAGAGTTTAAAACATTGTTTAGGAATGTTTTTGTTTCTTGAGCGGTTCACCTGTATTCTTAAATTGATGTTCGGGTAGAACATGGGTAAACATCTAGAACTGACATTACATGTTATTAATGTTATTACAGGAGTTTTATTGATCTTATAATGAATTATATTAGATCTATGTGGATGAATCATTAGATAATAATTAAATGATGACTGTTTGGGTTAATTTGAGCGATTTTCTCGATCATAATGAACTTGTTTTATATTATCACTAAAAAAGTTGTCATAAGTAAGTTCTAGAAAATTTAATTGGAGATAATACATATTAAATATTTTTTTATACAAAAAAATGGTTTCATGACTAGATCTGAAGGTAGAAGTGGGAGAAGAAACCTTGTCGTTCTTGAAGGTGATAAATTAACACCTCATGAACAACATTCTCTTTAATAAAATAAAAGGAAGAGGGAAAGGGGGTTGGGTGATATAATATCCCATTAGAATTATAAAATTACAGTACATGTATAATACTTGAGTTAAAATACCATTTGGATGATGATAGGTGGTGAGAGATCAAGAAATTAACTTGAACTTGGAAGGAAATTAAAGGAGAAGAGGGAGAGAAATTACCTCTTAAATCCTCTTATCGGGATCCTCCTTAAAGAAGATAGTTTTGGACTTTTGATGACACCTATAGCTCTTGAACGTGGTATTGGGGCTAGGGAAGATGTTTGGGTAGAGTTTAGAGAAGACATGGAGCTTGAGAGGTGTGAGGAAGTGATAGTGTGAAGGGTGGTTTTTATAGTGGATGGGAGAGGGGTTTCATTAATATATAATTCATTAGTTTATTAGGTTCCCCTAAGACAAGGAATAGTGAGTCACCCATGACCAATAATAGTAAATAAGTCACGCGACTTCTGGATTTCAGTGCTTACATCACCTGAGATGTCAGGAATAGTGGGTTTTAATTATAATGTATTTATACGGTAAATTAATGTATTTTAATATTCACAAAAAAATCATGTATTTTAGAAAAATACCAAAACATAACTCAACCATTTTTAGATGTTTAGAATCCAAAAATGAAGTATTTTTTTCAAAAATAATTTTCTAAATATGATTAATTTAATATTTAATTAAAATCATAATTTACATAAAAAACAGTTTTTAAAATTAAAACTGATTTTATAATGCTTTGAAAAATTACATAGGGTCTTATAAAATTATATAAAAACTATAAGACATTGATTTGATAATTAAATAACACATTTTAAGAAAATACATTTTCTTTTAAATTAATCAATTAATTATAGTTATTTATATATGACATACAAAATACTAAAATGTTTATAAAGGTCAAATCACCACTTTATAATATGTATAAATTTTATTTAATTATTCATGGGTAAGGTTACTCTTACGTTTGATGATTTACTATTCATAAAGGTCATATTACTATTCATTAGATAGGTTACTATTCCCAAGGGAACATTACTATTCATTGAAAATTATTTTTGTTTTATTAGACTCCAAAAATCATCTTAAACACAACCGTGTATGTAGGATTCTCAATATTCCAAATAAAAAAGTGACAAAATTATGTTTAAAGGTCACTTAGAACTTAGTAGTTCATTAATTTGTTCTTTCATGTTATTTTATGATAGAATATTACGATGGGAATTTTCATAGAAAATCTTTGGGTCATTACATACCTGGAAGTCATATAATTTCATTCAAAATCACAATTCACTCACCCCCATTTGGATGGAAGGTAATGCAAAATACGTAAAGCATTAAATCATATAATATAGAATGAATAATTAAGTATAGATATAAATTTATAGTGATGAGTACTACCACAAATATACAACATTACTTCATTACTAAATCAATCAAATAAAATATAAAAAAATATAAAATTTAATAGAAACACTATAACTCCCCATTAGACCACTCAAAAAGAGTTATTACTCCATAATCATGAATAATCAGATCATTGGCATGTCACATAGATGAATAAACAACACTAAATTTTCAAAGTATGGAATCAAACATTAAAAAATTATGAATAGAATGAAATTAGAATTATAAATATAGAAATATACAAAACCCTTACTAAAATATAGAATCAAGGAAAAAGCCACTGTTTTAATTCATTAGAGTGGTGGATGAGAATTATTTTTATAATAATTTAATATCCTTAATCATCCTTCTTATACAATTTCATTTCTTAGTAGTGAACGTTTTTTTCATCATATTATTTATACGTGTCTTAGAAAATAGTGTAGATGAATGATGTTGATATTTTCTTCATGAATCATCCTAGAATAGAAATTATTCTTATGATTATGTTATATATTTATTATTAATGAAATAAAGATAAATAAATTTACTATATGGAATATATAGTAGAGTATATGTTCTAATGGTTATACCAACATTGGTGGAAATAAGGCATATGCTGGTTGGATCACGGTTGGGACTTATGTGAGGATGTGATTTTCATTAAAAATTTTATTTTATTGATGGGCTTCAAAACATTTATACCAAACCAAACACATGGTTAATTGTGATAATTTTAATAATAATTTTTTGAAAAGGGTTTGATCTAATATTTTACTAATGAGGTTGTCCCAATGAATTTATTTATCTAATGTCGATTAGGAAAATAAAATGGTAGTGTGGTATCTATCAAAGAGTTGGAGAAGAGACTGAGCTCATGTGTACTAATGTTTGACAAAGAAAATTTTCATTTTTTTATTTAGGAGTATAGAGTAATGTTTAATTGTGATACAAGATATGAGTTTATGAAGATAATTATGTAATCATGATGAAATTATATTCCTTTACAAAAATATGACTTGGGATTATTATATTGTAAACTTTTGTTTCAATGTATCTTCTGGTGCATATAAAAGAAAGGAAATGGAGATAAGGTAGTATAATAGGTGATACATTAGTGGTCTGAACAGGATGAAATCATTAAATAACATCACCATGAATATTGATTTTTTACTCTTTCAGCTCTGTAGTCACAACATTGGGGTGGTAGATGGTCCCAATTTTTTTGATATCAAACCTACAAAGGGAATATACTTGTGAACACATTTTTCGTTGCATGAATCATCTCATCCATATTTGTAACTTCTTTGATCTAAACTTTGGTGTGATGCATCCTCCATCCATATCATCATGTTGATTTTGTTAATCTCATTCATGGGAATAGATTTCATCATTGTTAATTGATAAACACATAGTATTATGGATTATGATGAATTTTTAATAATCTAATTTAAAATTACACTTAATTGAGTATATGTATACAATTATATCATCCTAAATCTATATCTATATAATTTTTTGGATTATTAATCATGTTCATCATAACATCCCTTATGTACATCAAGCCTCGTGGGCATGGATCTAATCAATATTGATGTCTTCTTTCAAGATTCTCATCAGTTTTATGAGCCTTGACTTTTGATATATGTTGAGTTCAAAAAATAATAAATATCATTAGGTGTCTAGTTAAATCCATATTTGTGTTGTTTTAAATTATAAAATAACTTCATCTTTTGTAGTACATATCTCAAGGAGGGTATATTCAATTTGAATTAGAGAAAGCACGATCAACCAGTTTTTCTATTGAGTATGATCGTTGTTGAATATGGTTGAAATTTTAGAGGTGAAATTGTATCTTTTAATGAACATGGTAAATTGATTTGTTTGGATAGGTATCTTGAATGTTGTGGGTTGGAATCTTCATGTGGTGTTGCTTTAGGTTCTTACAAGAAATAATTGATTGATCCATGATTTTATTAAGGTGGTGGTGTATTCACATTGTCAGTCAACTAACCATATAAATGTAGTGTAATTTTTTCACAGAGAAATGCACAATTATTATATATTATAACTTTTAGTAACAGTGGAATTTCACAGGGTTTCTATTGATTTCCCATAATATATTTAATCAGTGGTCATGGCGGTTGATTCATCTGTCAAATTTAAACTCCAATATTCAAAGTAAAGAAACACTACTGATATTATGAGAAATATTTAAATTAATTTTAGAAAATTGTAAACAATTGAAATATTTAATATTGTTATGTTTACACTGCAAATTCCTTATTCAAATAAACTTTTGAATCTCACCTAACTCCAATATTAATACTATAATATAAAATTCATATTAAATTTCTTTAAAAAATAAACATCAAATTTATTAAAAAATTTAATAAAATAAAATTAGTTATGAATTGAATGTTTTAAAAAAATTATAAATATAGATATATGGATTTTTTAGTCAAAGAGAATAATGTACAAAATCATTAAAAATAATGCTTAATTATTATTATCATTGATGTTGTTGATTTCAATAAGTTATAAAAATTACATCATTTATATAGGTTTTAATACAAACTTGGTGGTGATTTGTGAATAATAACAGTTAATAATTATGTGTAGTTTTTATCTATTCTGAGGTCTAAAGATTTATTAAAATTCACCAATATGGATTTATAACACCTATTATAAAAACCTTGATAGAAAAAACAATTAATATTTATACGTAATTAGTTATAGTGATATAAAAAATAGATTCCACAATATATAAATTTTGTTATCAATATTTCCACCATAACTACATATAATCATATAATTATAATGTGAAAATTAACTACATACCACATATCCCTCAATATTTACAGTCAATAGTATTTTTATATATTCATCATATAATTTTACCTCTGCCATACCCACATTTTTAGATTATTTATAATACTATATAGATAATAAAATATATTTACCAACCAATTAAAATAAATAACATGATTAATTTACATATATTTGATATTACTGATACTTCAAATTCACATGATTAAATTTTCACATCTATCATCAATCAATAACCATAATCATTTTTCACCTCATCATGTTCTCGATCCACCTCACATGATTTCTCATGATTGTGAGAATCCAATAAATTAACATGAGTTCAGAGAAAATATGATCATGATGTAATAGAAAATAATAGTTAATATAATGAATTCATCATATCATATATATAATAAAAAAATAAATAATCTCTAAAAATTTTGTCTTAGTTTTCATTCAAATATCCCCATTACTCACTAATGGGGATACAAAATTTATAATATAATATGGAATCCTCATAATTAAATATATTTTAAAATTCCCTACTATTCTAATATTGTATAATAAAAATTATTTTTCTTAAAAAATTATTCAATGAACTGAATTAAATAAATTTTATTAAATTTAATTTTTTTTAAAATTCTAATAGACATTAAAAATCATAAAAAAATTAAACAAAATTCTAAAAACAATTCTCAAATAAAATGGTAATATTATAATGTTATTCTAATAAAAATATTTTTACAATTTTAGCCTCATAATTAAATAAAACAATATAACCTCAAGAATATCATTAATCGTAAAATATTATATTTCTATTCCTTGATGGTATTCATTTGATTCTTATAGTTATTATAGTATTAGTGGTTTAGATATGATAGCTTGAAAATGAAATTGTTATTTACTATTTAAAATGGATAAATGAATTATATTCATGGTTGATACAACTAAGATCAACATATGTATTTTCTATTCACATTAACAAAACAAGTTGTAAACGTATTTTGATGTTAAATAAATTCTACTACCTCGACACAACCAAACCAGTACTACTTAAAAATATTTCATTGACCCTAAATGATTGAATTTCAAAATAAAATTTTATAAAAGAATTTAAAATATTTATATCAAGAATAATAAAATTATATATAGGTACAATAATCTTATATGTTCTTTCCAAATATTTTTTCATAGAAAAACATTTCTTTATTGGTATACTATTTAGCACAACATTGTTTTTCAGATAACATAAGGAGAATAATAAATTAACACATATATATTACGATGATTAGAAATCGACTATATTTAATAAAATAATGGTTTAGAAATATTTTCTAGTCCATTAAATATGATATTATTAGAAAAATCAGATCATTTCAACTTAAAATCTATAAAATGACTATTGAAGTATATAAAATGATGATTAAATCACCATTATTCTTATAAATATATTGTATTTTTAAAAGATATAAGATTGTTTTATAATTTAGTAGATTTAAAAATGATATATGAAGAAATCATAAAATATATTTGATGTAATGATACCTTTAGGAGGATATTGAAGTTCCCATGAATAAATTATAATGTATTTATTATCAATATTTTAATCATCACATATGTGAAAAGTATAATAATAAAAAAAATATTTACCAGTAAAATAATAAAACCATCGTGTATTGGGATTAAAAGGGGAGTATAAAATCTCCTTATGATAAGTTTGACACTATAGAGTGAGCATCATGAGTGTAAATAATCCATAAAACATAAAAACAAAATTATTTGTAATAACGTTTTATTTTTAAATAAAAACCATGATTTTATTTTAAATAAAAAAATATAAATAGTTTACATGTAATTTATTTAATGTACGATGTTATAGTATATAGAACATATAATTAGAAAGATAGAAAGGTTGTTTTGGAATTATAAATTTCATTAAAAAATATTGTAATTCAATAAAGAATATTTATAGGCACGCTGTTATAAATCTATTCAGTTGGATTATGGGAAATGTGTATCTAAATTTTTTATGCTCATTATAAAATATAGAACTATTAGATTTTTAAGATTTATTAGTCCATAGAGTAATAATGTACAATAATTGACTCATGCGACATATTTTTTTAAATAAAAGAACAAATGACTAACATTATAAAAAAATGAATTCTATGTATGAATTAATTATTTTTAGAACATGTTGTTTATTTTTATTATGTATGATTTTTTAATGATGATCTGCAAAAATTAAAAGAAACTAAAAGTTGAAAAAATATATATAACATATGTTCTATCATGATTTTTAATATAAATATAATATTTTTATTTCTACTAAAAATGATTAATTAATATAAATAATGAGTTATAAATTTAACTTTTATTTTTCATTAGGATTTGTTTGAAAATTTGCAAATGAATATTTAGCAAGTAATTCACTTAAAACAACAATAGATCATGTAATGATTTATTGAAAAATATATTAAATAGAACAACAAAAAATTTACATTTTTAATTAATTTATAATGATATATTATTGTAAAAACAGTAATAAATATTTTCATACATGTTTCAAAGGATTATTAAAAAAATTATTTAGAACATATAAAATATCATTTTGAGGGCACAAAACAAATATTGATAAGATCAGAACATATGGTCTTGAACAATTTAACATGACTAAATTTTTAGACTGATAATGTACTAAAAAATTAAAATAACTAAATATTATTCATCTTATCTATAGAGACAAAAATAATTATTTTTTCACAATGAAAAAAATGTTATAATAATAATCCAAGATTCAGAAACATTTTCATTTAAAATATTAACTATGATATTGAATTTTAGTTTCATACAAAATTGGTCGAAGGATTAATAAATATTTGAGTTAGAGTTTAATATCTTGTATTTTTAAATTGTTTACGAATAACTTTGATGATGATGAGATCTATTGGAAGTAGTTTCTATCTATAAATAATATTTTGATGTATAAATTCAAAGACCATTTTTAATTTGTTTATTTGAAATAAATAAAGTGAATTTTATATTTGTTTATAGAGTGTATATGGTCTATAAAATTTCAATATAAAATAACTTAGGATTTTGAAAGATATTTACATGATGTTCATAGTTTTTATAAGTGGATGGAAGAAAATAATGTATATTAATAGAATTTTTTTAATTCCCTAAGACTCAAAATAATGGTTTCCTTATACGAATCCATGATTCGTTTTATGCATGTAAAATATTAATGGATTTTAGTTAGAGTTATTCCATAGATTACATTATCAAATTCTATAATGAAACAGTTTATTTGTTCTAGTGATAATGAAAACGTTATTCTATATAACATGTGGAAGAGAACATATGATTTTAGTAAATGTTAATCTATTTTTTTTGAAAATGATTTGAAAAAATTTAATGATTACAATGAAAATTTTTTTGCTATATTTTTTAAAAAATTATGGATAAATTTAAATGTTTGTATTCAGTATTTGGGAAAAATATGTGAAAAATAATGTATAAGTGTCAGTATATTTTTTTTCTAATCATACAATTCACTTTCAAGGTTTTTATAGATAACATTGCATATATTATTTGAGATATAATATCAAATCCATGATTAAATGGATCAAATACTAGAGAATTTAATTAATTAAATAGGAATATATAAATATTTGATATAATAAATTGATATTTTTCTCAATACTAGAGAGAATATAATCAAATATATAACCTATTATATTGGGATTTTAATTTTAAAATAATGGATATTTTTTTGAATAATGTATGGAAATAATATTTGATATAATGATACTTAATTGCTGGGAAAATATTCAACATAATTGGATAAATAAATATTTTTCGTATTTAATACATAAATAAATAAATATTTTGATCTAAATTAATAGAATATGAGTATGAATAGATTACATTAAGATGAATAAGGAAACATATTATGTTGATAAGAGAGAGGTTTGATAATGAGATATATTATCCATTATGGTACTGATAAGAGAATTCTTACTTTCATATTTTTAATATTATGTTGAACTCAAAAATCAAAGATAAAGTATCATTATCCCATAGTTGATTAAATTAATCTATAAAAAATTGAGTAGGAGATTATAAATGATCTATTCACTTTTCAAATATTAGATGAGAAAAGTAAAAATGAATAATAATCATGATTCTCATGACATTAGTAGGGTGAAAATTTTTAGTTAATTAATTATACATATGATTTTTAATATTATTTATATAATATATAATTATCTATGTACTTGATGAGAATAATGAATAAAAAGGAGTTTTTTAATAAATTATGAGTACAGTTTATAAAATAACAATTTTTTCCTTGATTTTTAAAGTGGTTAAGTGAAAAGAATTATAAAAGAGAACATGAATTCCTTAAGTAATAATACCAATGTAACCCAAATTTAATTTAATTATCTCTTTATAAATTAATTTAATTCAAAAGGAAACCCATATCTCTAATGCAACCTAAGAATAAATCTCATCTAAAATTCTCCCTTTCCTCCCCTACACCACCACACATAAAATTTGTATTTTGTATGAAAGATGAATATATAGTGTTAGATAAATAATATCGCAAGATATCAATATGAGCCAAATAATCTTGAGGATTTTTCATATTATTTCAAACGTTGTGTATTACTATAAAAATATTCAATATGACACAAAAAAACTCAAATATAATAATGTTAGGTGAATAATGGGAAACCTAATAAATTCATAGACCAACTTCTACCAATTCAATAAATACTCTGAATATAGGTGATTATAATCCATAACCAAACACATAACTAATTTTGTAACACTTCCAAACTTGTGGTTCCTATAGTGTCCCTACGAACCACATACAACCTACAATATACCTTGAACCCCCTTGGAATATATAATGTCTATTGAAAAAACATGATATTTTTAGTTCATATACTTATATAATCCCCAACTAAACCCATCAACCATATTATATCACAATATATTCTATGGATTCTCTACATTTTTAGGTATACTTATTGTCTTTGATGATTAATAATCGATATGTTAGGATATCATATACTTCGATATTAAATACATCACATAAAACAAAAAAACTTCTAAATTTTAAAGTATAATAATATCTTTTCAAAACATCATATGGAAATACATATGATTAATTATTTATCATCCAATATTTTTTAAAATTAAAAATATAATATTTTTAGTATCAATTACCATTTTATGATCTCATTATGAAAACACGTTAATAATGCTCATCATACTGAAAATTCAATTGCTACAAAATAAATATATAGTCACTTATCTAGCTTAATCTCAACAACATTGACAATTGAGTAGTCATATGAGAAGTGGTTGGTTGCTTGAAATGAAATGTTCTATTTTTTAATTTTATTACACGATATTGTAATCATATTACAAAAAAATAAGGAAATTTATTATTCTATCTTTTGTTAATAAGAAATATCTTGCATATTTCATTATTGAAGATTTTTTTAGTGGATAATTTACACAATTCTAAATTTTAATTCTTATCACCCAAATTCAATTCTATATTATATGGTCAGATTGAATCATTTTTATTCTACGTAAATAATTCCAATTATTAATTCCAAACATTTCGTTAAAACATCTTCTTAATTAAAATATTTAAGTTCCAAACTAGTTGTTTTTTTCTCTAGTCAACAATGTGTTATATCTTGTTATAATATGAATATATCTATCGTACATCCATTTTAATTTTCAAATTTATTCATTAATATATATAATATGTTATTCCACACTCATGATAACCACTTTTTTAACCTATAAATTGTGTTGGACTCATATTTTTTTAATGACCACAAATCATTCAAATCATGTAAACCATGTAAATCATGTAAGTCATGTAAATCCTGTAAATCTTGTAATTCATGTGTAAATCTTATAAATCATGATTAATCATGTTATAGTATGTTTTATTATGATTATGATTAACCATAATCCATTTTATGAGTATTAATTCTTAAGACAGATGGATGATATTTGACTAATTTAGAGACACTATTACTTTGATGAAATTATCTCACTTATTAGTTTAAAAAATCGACAATGTATGAGACACAAATTCTCTGCCAAAATGATCACACCATGTAATCTGGATATCAAAAAAGTCATTGACACCATTACCCTTACACCGTAACCATGCTACCTAATCCAAAATCTGAAAAGGACTAGACATCATAATTTTACTACCTATTCCAGAATTCATAAAGAAAGAGAAACCATAATGTGGCTACCGGTTCCATAATTTACAATGGACCAAAAATCATGATCATTCTACTATTTCAGAATTCTCAAATGACAAGACACATTTTCTGTAACACCTATTCTATGACACCATAACAAGTCAACATTCATATGTTTTAAAAATGAGAATATACCATTTTTATAACACCTTAATAAGAGATCTTAACAAGAAATAGTCTGATGTTAGTACTTCTAACTCACCATGAAGAGGAACTGTTCCTAACTCACTACAACTAAGACTCTGTTCTTTACTAAACAATTTTTTTTCATTTTCAATTTAATTTAAGAGATTATTCTAATTATCATATTAGAGAAATTCAATTAAACTATCATAATTAAATATATTTTGTAGACATATCTATAGATAGTACGATGTAGAAGGTGTTGAGATCATGCTCCTTGTAAGACATAACATAAGCACCCTATATAAAATATAGGGTGGCAGAAGAGATAGAAGATGGGAAGTGATTAATGAAAGAGATGTAGGAGTGAAGTAACATGCATGAAATACCACATAAAAGAAGACATGAAGAACTCTCATTTTTCTCTAGTTGAATTTCAATGGATCAAAACTTCGAACATCCTTGAAGCAACAACCCAAAAAATAATAGAAGAAGATAATCTCGCTGATCTAGAAACTAGAACATAGAACTCATGACACTCTATATCTAAGTCATCTTTTAGAAGTTGACTAGAACATCAAATATGATACATCCTATAAGTATAGAGGTGCATAGATCACTATTCGGATCATTTTGAATCCCATCTTATTATATTATTCTTTGTTTTTTAGTGTTTTATCATTTATTCAAGCATTGTGTGAATCTGTCTACTAAACACACACTGTCTCCGGCACCAAACTAGAAGATAGAAGATTTCCTCACACAAATATCATTTTCACCCTGTTTCACCCAAATATAACTTTGGAAGAGGTCCTGTATAACATGACTGTTATATTTTCCATGTAGAACTATGGTAAATGACAAGTTATCTAGATAATCTTGTGAACTATTGTGTAAAACCCAATCCAGAGTGTCGATCAAAGACATATATATATATATATATATATATATATATATATTCTTGGTGGTAGGTAATCCCCATGTGGAGTTGATTATGTCTCTATTTGATATTGAACCAATTGTCTTAATCTGTTATGTTTTCACATTTAGTTTTCTATATTTTAACTCATATTTTAGAACACTATGTTTCACATGGATAGTTAGTTGTGGATAGTATTTATATCTATTTTGATTTTGTAAATTGGTTTCAGAAGATATTTTTTTTCATTTATGTTGATATAACTAAAAATTAATCATTCTTTTAAGAAATTAATTCAATAGATAAATATTACAAATTTACTACTTTGATTAACTTTCTTGTTTTGTTTTTACATTAGGGTATTTTTAAATAATGTTTTTTAATATAAGTTTTTATTTGTACTCAATTTACCACCCTCTTGAGTGTCCTACTCTGACCAAAAAATTGTAATTATAGAGTCATATTAATTTATTAAATATAATTATGTAAGTGAAATATATAACATACATCACCAAAAAAGAATCAACATCATATTGAATAAATGTTGAAATTAATCCTAAAACAATTAAATTATTTAATTCTGTTGAATCTATAATAATTGAGATTGAAAAGGTGAAACATCTACTAGTATGGAAATCATCATCTTTAATTATGATCCTAGAACCTCATAAAATAAAAAAATATGAAGATCAAAATTTTATTATGAATGAAAAAATATTAGTAGAATCGAGTTGAATAATTTTGATGATTACCCACAAATAATATTGTTCATTCATGAAAGTAAAATTCTTAGAAGTTTATAAATACATGAAAAAATTTTCATTGTTAAATATAATTTCTAGAAAAATAATCATGGGATCGAAACAGATTATGTGTATTCCAATATTAAAAACCATGATTTTTAATTAAGGGTATTTTCACCTAGCTAAATTTTTTAGACGAATCCTTTATATCCCATCCCTAATGATTTGGTTAGTATTTTCAAAAAAAATTATTTTTGGGTTTATAAATCCCCAAACCATGAATTTTTCCTTAACTATTAACTCTTTAAAGAATTTTACTATTAGACTCATAATGAACTATAGAGAACCCCCATGGCTAATAAAATGGAAGGTGCTGCTTCGAAGAGACCTCCCAACATTAATGGAAAATTATGATCATTGGAAAATTAAAATGAAAATTCACTAATAAATTATGGGGTTTGATATTTGGATAGTAATAGAAGATAAATATAAAATACCACAAACTTTGAGAAATTCATGGAGTGAAGCAACAAAATCATTATACATTAATAACTATTGGGCTATGAATGCAATATTTTGTGCTTTAGGAGATGAAGAATTTAATAGAATATCTTCTTGTAAATAGGACTATGAAATTTGGGATACCTTAGAGGTATCTCACAAAGAAACCACTAATGTTAAAGAAATGATACTTAATACCTATAATATTAGTTATGATAACATTAAGATAAATCCTAATAAACCCATTTTCGATACATATCTTAGGATTAATGAAATATCCATTATAATAATCTCTATTGGAAAGCTAGTGGATTCCAAAGAATAAATTATGCAGATACTTCTATGTCTACCTGAAAGATAGAGAGGAACCACAGTATAAATTAGATAAGCCTATGACAGCAGTATGGTTACAGTCAAGGAGCGGATAGGTAAATTGATGATGTATGAGGAAGAGTTTAAGGTAAAAAAATAGGATGAGGTTGAACTAAATATAATATCAGTGGCTTTCAAAACCATGATTTCCAAAAATAAGTAAAATGAAAGGATACAAACTCATTCTAGGAGAATAATTCATGATGATTCACTATCAGATATTAATGAGGAAATGGATCAATTAACCTGATGGTTTAATAAGTTTTGTAGGAGGATAAAATTATTTAGGAAGACCAGCTGTAATAGAAAATATGGGAATAAAGGTTATTGGAATAATGAAAAGAAAAGGAATGAGAACTCAAATGAAATAGTCTACTCTGAATGAATGAGAAAAAGAAATGTAAAGTCTGACTGTCCAAAGATAAATTATAAAAATTTTTGAAGACAAATATAGAAAGTAGAAGCAGAAAACGATATAAACATGGAGTGATCTGGAGGATGGATCCAGTGACATATATTATCCACATGGTAAAAATATAGAGAAATACAATATATGTTTCCTGAAAAACACAACTGAGGTACTCATGAGTCACCTATTCATAATTTATATTACTCTGGGGATGAAAGTGATTCTAAAAATATGACTACTAAGGATATGTTTGAATACATCCAAATGTATAATGATAAATTCAATGAATTAAAATATAAATATAATTCTTTAAAGAAACATCATGCTCTTACTTATACTGTTAAATCTGATCTTACTATAGAAATGAAATGAAATGATCAATTACGTAAAGTGAACAAAGAAAATAAAATATCTAATGATCAAATGATAAAAGACCTAGAATAATATACTAATGGAAAGAAAACTCTTACACAAATTGATGGTAAGAATGTAGTTTCTATGTATACTACTAGTATAGGATACCAACCTGGATAGGGGAACATAGCTAAAAAAATTATATAAAAAATTATAAAACCTGATTTCATACCTAGAATAATGAAATATACTAGTCCAAGCTATGGAAAGAAATTCAATGCTTAATATTTTTCAGAACCATAGAATGTTTGCTTTTCCAATACATTACAAACTATGTATAGGATACCCATTAAAATGTATGGGTTCCCAAAGCTCTTATTTCTAATGTTACTGGACCCAGAAAATCTAGGGAAAAAACTTGTCTCTAACTTAATTCTTTTGTAGGAAAGTAGTTTGGAGAGATCTTGTAGAATTATATAGAACATGGACATTGTATTTTCAAGAAATATGATAGGATATTACCCATTAATCAATAATCTGATAAATATTGATGGTGGACATGTAGCTTTTGGTGATAATGCTAAAAGAAAAAATAATTGGCCTTCACCTTATTGGTAACTATAACTCAGTTTAAATTCATAGCATACATTTTTTGATGGATTAAAATATCATATTCATATTATCTAAGAGTTGTTTGATGATGGTTTCCATGTTAAATTTTAAAATGATTCTTTCAATGTTTTAATTATAAAATTGATTTAGTATTTTATGCTTTTAGAAATGAAAATTTTTATGCTAGTAACATAGATTCATTAGTTTCTAAAAACGTCTCATGCTTAAGTTTCATTCACAAAGAGTCTTTGATTTTTCACAAAAGGCTAGGGAATTGTATCATACAGTCCCATAGAATGATTAATAGAAAATTCTTAGTCATACATCTACCCAAACATGATTTTTAAAATGAGAATTATTGTAATCCTTATCAAAATGGTAAAGAATAAGAAATATCATTCAATCCAATGAAAGAAGTATCAACATCTCAACCTCTCGAGTTGGTTCACATAGACATCTTTGGACCATCTAGAGTTTCATGAAATAATTGGATGCACTATATATATTTTCTTGTAGATGACTATTATTGATATTTTTGGACCTTTATCATAGCTCACAAAAGTGATGTTTGTTCTCATTTCACAAGGTACTCTAGAATAATAGATAACCTATGTAATCTTAAAATTAAGACTGTAAGGAGTGATGATGGTTGTGAGAGTGTGAACCATGTGTTTGAATCTTATTTCTCACAAAATTATTGTAGTCATAACTTCTCTTCGCCTAGGACACCTCAAAAAAATAGGGCTGTATAAATTTGAAATAGAACGTTACAAGACATGGAATGAACCATACTTTAAAAATATGACCTTCCTATCAACTTTTGGGAAGAATCTATCAATACATCTTTCTATATTTTGGATCGATTACTAATTAGACCAATTCGTATGAAAACTCCCTTTGAGTTGTTGAATAATATAAAACACAAAGTGAATTTCATCAATGTTTTTGGTTGCAATATTTATATTCTCAATAATAATGTCAATCATGATAAATTATCATCCAAAAGTGATTAAAGAATGTTTCTAGGTTACCCAATTTCTAGTAAATCCTATAGAATTATTAACAAAATAACCATGTGTGTGGAAGATTTCTAAGAAGTGATGTTTGATGAAATATATCCACAAAAACTTAAGAACTCTCTTGAAAATCATGTGGTTGATGTGTCAAGTATGGACATATATGAAAAAACTTCTAACCATGCTATCAAGAAACCTGTTAAATCTTCCAGTTCTAGTAATTCTCCAAATTCTAATCATGATGAACATGAAATTGTTGAAGAACCAGAAATCACTAGACCTTCTTTTTTTATATTTTTTTGAACCCTTAAGAACCATCATTTAGATTTTATGGTTTTTATCTTAGATAAAGGTACTCATACTAGATCTTCTGTAAGAAATAAGGTTGAGCGTAATGATTTCTGGTCAAATCTTGATCCTAGGAACCTCAATGTAGAAATAAATTAATAATTTTTTGTGATTTATATGGAAGAAAAATTAAACATGTTGGAAAGAAATAAATATTGAAACTAGTGGATAGACCCAAAGACACCTTGACTATAGTCACTAAATGGGTTTTTAATAATAATTTATATAAATCTTGAACCATAATAACAATTAAATCTAGATTAGCTTCACAATGTTATAGATAAAATGAAGGGATAGACTATGAGGAAACGTTTTAACCAGTTTTTGTACATGAAGCCTTTAGAATATTTCAGGCATATGAAACACATTAAAATTTTATGGTATATCAAATGGATATTAAGAGTGCATTCCTAAATGAGTATATAGTTGAGGATGTTTTTTAGCTACCCCCTGGTTTTAAAACCCCTCATTTTTAAAATCATTTTTTATATTGAAAAATTATATGTATGGTTTCTAACATGCTCCAAGATCATACTATGATAGACTAAGTAGTTTTCTTATTTCTAAAGGAATTATAGAAGTTATAGCTGATCCAACTGTCTTTATAAACATAATTTCTAAAGATGCTTTAGTTGTTCAAATCTACGATGATGACATTATTTTTGGATTTTAAAAAAATTCCTTATGTGTTGATGTTTCAAAAATGATGCAAAATGAATCTAAAATGAGTTTGATGGGTGAACTAAAATTCATTTTTAAATTTCAAATTTGTCAAAACATGGAAGATATTATATTGAATCATAGTAGATATAATAAATATCTTCTGAAATGTTTTCTTTGGATAGTATTAAATGTAGTGACACTCCTATGAGTACCACCTATAAATTGGATCATGATGAGAATGGTACATATGTTGATCAAACCACTTATAGAAAAATGATTTGGGGTTTACTCTACTTAACCACTAGAAGGCCTAATACTATGTTTAGTGTTTTTATGTGTGCAATTTTTCAAGAAAATTTTAAAGAGTCGCATCTTCCTTCTATTAAAAGGATTTTCAAATACCTAAAACAAACTACCAACCTAGGACTGTTCTATCATAGGGGACTATAATTTGATCTAGTTAGCTATTAAAATTTTGATTTTGGCAGTTGTATGTTAGATAGAAAAATCACCTTTGAAAAAATTCACTTTTTTCGCAAGTCAATAGTATCATGGTGTTGTAAAATGAAAAATAATGTTTCATTATCTATTGTTGAAGCTGAATACAAATCTTCTAGTAGTTGTTGTGCTTAGATTTTGTTGATGAAACATGATTTTCTAGATTACGAATTCCAATTTACACATGTCCCTATTAATTGTGATAACATAAGTGCTATTAAAACCTCTGAGAAACCTGTTTCTATTTCATGAACAAACAAATTTATGTAAGAAAACACTTATAAAGATATTATTATCAAAATGGTAATATTACTTTAGAATTCATTGTCACTAAACATCACCTTACTGACATTTTCACCAATCCATTAATCTCAGAAAGGATGAGTTACATCCTAAATGAATTAGGAATGATCATACATGAGATACTAGTTACTATATACTAGTTTTTGTCTCAAAATTACTGCCTCTCAATTATTATCTCTTATGTTTGGTGTCTCGTTTTTGATATCTCTCTAGTTAAGGTCACACAGTCTGAGTCACACTGTACTGTTGACATTGTGACTTCTTGTTCTTGTCTCATCGAAATGAATCAGACTTCTATTTTTAGAAATCATTTTCTTGTAACTCTTTATTGATTAATTCATTTTATTTATACAATTTTTCTGTGATTTGGGACGTTTGAACTCCCATAAGGATAAAAACTCATCTTGTTACTTCTCTCTTCACTAATACACTCTACTCGCGAAGCCAATCACATTTCTATCAATCTACATGTATTTCTTGAGCCCGTGTTGAATTCCTAGTATGAAGCATAGATCTTCATCATCTCTGAGAAAGAATTTTTCTTCAAAAAAAATAGAAAAAGTGTCTGATTATCAAGCCCATAAAACCACTAAACCTAGGTATGGAAGATCAAATAGACGTGAAATAGAAAGAAATATGTGTGAAGTGGATCATATCATGCATGTTTCTTTTTCTGAATGTATTATAAGAATAGGCACCATTAGAGTGGATTACATAAGATAAAATAAGTATCTATCCAAAGATGGTTTTCGTGTTTTTAGTATGTTCAGTTCACTTTCAACTCTAATGTTGATTTTGTTGTTAGAAGCTAGATGAATGGGGAGAGATGTACATTTTCATTGAGGATGTGTGATGCCTACTTAAGAATAGCACATGATGTAATTTTTTAATACTATCAAAGAGTTCATCCTCCACCATGTGATTTTTTATCCTAGAAGAGGTTATGGGTAGTTTGAATAGAAACAAAAAGAAATAAAGTCCTATTACTGTTGAACTTGGTGGAGAGACTACGTTGTTGTTTAATTTTAGTCAACATTAATATGTCCATTGAATGGATACATTACAACTCAAAATTTTAAACATTTGATTTTGATACATCTTCTGATGAATGGTCACAAGATTAATGTTTTAATGTACATTATTCTTCACATATTTGTCATGATCAAGAAAACATCAAAGTCAACCTCCTTATTTTACTAATGTTTATCTGTACAATGTTACTAGATAAATGTGTGGTTCATAAGAATGAAAAAGTGGTTAAATATTTTGATTTTTTATATCTATGGATACATGAAGACGAAAAAATATCGGTTTAAATCCATGGAAGAGATCACAGGTTGAGGAAAATGACAGACTATATGGAGATTATAATCTTATTGAGAACCCTTCAAGAACTAATAATGTCACTAACCCTGGTTTTTAGTCAAATGAGCTTCTGGAATATTTAAATGAAGAAATGGAAGATGATATTCCCAGAACTGATGGATAAAAACATGCTGATGAAAGTGAATCAATTTTGTATAATTCTTGTGAACCATTTAAAATAGTTTCCTCTAGAAAATATCCTCTCTCTAAAATTGATAAAGATGATCACAAGGGAAGTGATGTTTTTATAAAAGTAAATATTTTTAAGAATAAATTCTATTGTAGAAGAGAATGATATTATTGAAGAAATAACAAAAAAACATGTAGAAAGAGAAATGATTTTATCTGATGAATAATGAATGGAGAATGCTTTTAAGTTAGATAGAGATGTGTCTGAACATGATATAGCACATGGTGTGTAATCTAGTCAATATATTTAGTCTATTAATAATAAAATATATCCATCTATTTAGTGGTAGAATACCCCCATCTTGGAATGAATTAATGTTCCAAATCTTATTGACTCAAGTTATGTGGGTACTTGTTACATGCTTCTAAGATATTATGAAGTTGTTGTGTCTCATGGAACTGTAGTAAATGGATTGGATCTTTTAAATGTGTTTTATCTAAAGCCAATCATTACTAAGGAATTAATATTTACTAATGATCCCTAACCAATCTCTATTCTGGTTCGTTAACCTACTAAAAAACTTCTAGTTATTTAGTTCAAGAAAATTTGATCGAGTTTGGGGACAATTTATTGTCTAGTTTTGAGAAGCTCAGGAAATCCCAACCTACCCATGTAACCAATCTTAATGAAAGGATGTTTCATTACATCTGAAATAAATCATATATGAAATCCAACCCAATATTCTTCATGTGGTTCGGGAAGTCTTGATTAAAAATAGGCAGTTGAGTGATCATATAAATTCTTCAATATCTATGGTTGTGGAAATGAGGAAAGACGTGGAAGATTATTCGAATCCTAATGCTCATCTCAGTGAGGATTTTGATGATAATATCCCAAATATTGTTGTATCTATGATTCAAATGAACTTGATTTCTAAGTATGAAAAAGAGGATGAGAGAAAAACCAGAATAGAAAATGAGATGTGTGCCCTTGTCTTAGGAATCAATAATCTGACCACTGAATATAAAGGATGTTTACAAACTGCATTAAATGGATTGATTCTCTCAAATAAGCTATTTATTCTCTTTCTACATTTTCTCATCCATCTCCTCCTTTTGACATTGAAAAGACCAGATTAATATTTATAGAAGAACATCAGTCTGTGCTGAGTGGTACTGAATAGGAGAGTCTATCTATAATCATTAAGAACAGTGACAATGTGCTTGACCAGGTAATATTTCACACAAATATTTCCACTAATAATCAAGAAGAAATAAATAATAAAGTGGAATACTACTTTAATAGTATCTATTCAAAGAATGAGTTGATCATCTATTTCAAGTATCTTGTGGAGAATTTAAAGTTGCATCATCTAATTGAAGCTTTCTAAGATCATGTTCAGAATCTAAACAACATCAAACCAACTCTATCGAAATTCATGGAAAATAATTATGACTTTGAAAAGGGCACGATGTATAGTGTTTAAATCATTATGGATTTCATAAACTTGTGGAATCCATATCTGCATGTTCAAAGCACAGCCATCGTGGCTCCTACAGCAGCTCCATTGAGGACTAGTCTACCTCCTTTGATCTATCCTTCTTCATCTACTTCAATTTCCCCTACTATAATGTCTATTGCTCGGGATCTGAGTTAGATCATACATGTCATTGATCAATATCATTTTCCTCAATATTCCACCAAACCAACCCTTCCACATCTATCATTGAAGAAGGTCTATTACCATCCCTTGCTACTACTTCTACCACCTCGACATATTCACCTCTTGACTCTAATTCTATTGTCTATGATAAGGATAAAGTGAAGGCTGTAGAATCTAAAGAGAAGTTAAGGATAATTTTTCATAAGTCTGTGATGTATTATTTTTTCTGATTGTAAATAGTCTTTTATTTTATATTCAATGAAACATTATCTCTATCTTTTATTCACTTATAAGTTTCCTTTAGTGATTATTTACATACTCTCTTTTTTATAATCTCAAACGGGGAGAAGAGATGGAATTTGTGCTAAAGGGAGAAACACTCTTTTTACATCTATACTCTAATATTGTCATGAATTTTCTTGAGTTTATTTCTTTCTGTCACTTACTCTATTTGATTGGATATGCATGTTGTTTATTCCTTTCTAATATGTATGTAATTTAAATTACATGTTTTTTTATCATAAAAAATTGTTAGATTTTTGGACTCCTCTTGTTTTAATACTCAAAAATCATGAAAATAATTTATATAATATAAATCATGTAAATCCATTAAGTCATGTAAATCATGTTTAAATATTATAAATCATGATTACAATTGTTCTACTATGTTTTGTAGTGAATATGATTGAATGTTATAAATTCGATGAGTATTACTTCTTAAGACAGAAGGAAGACATTTGACTAAGTACGAGTCACTATTTTAGTGATCAAACTCTCTCACTGGATAGTCTGAAAATTTGATAAAGTATGAGATACCATTTGTCTGCCCAAACTATCTCAGCATTTTTTCTGGATATTTTCATAGTCTTTGAAACTGTAATGGTGCTACCAGTTCTAGAATTCGCAAATGACTAGACACTGTAACCATTCTACCAGTTCTGAAATTGGCAATGGTCTAGACCCCATAACCATGCTACCATTTCCAGAATTCAAAAAGGACAAGACTCCGGGACTGTGCTAACTAGTTCTAAAGATCAGAAAGTACTAAACACAGTTTCTGCAACACCAGTTTTGTGACAACATAACATGACACTGTTCAGATGATTGAAAAATGAAAATATAACATTTATATGACACCGTAACAAGACACAGTCCCGAGTCACTACTTGTGACTCACCATGACTGTGGAACTGTTCTGGACTCACCGTAATGGTGACATCATTCATTAGATAAGAATTTTTTTCTTTTTCAATTAAATTTGAAATCTGATTCTAACAGTCATATTTGAGTGATTTAATGACACAAGAATAAGTAATGATATTTTTCTCACATATATTCATATAGTAGGAGGTACATGGTGTTGAGATTGGGTCCTTATCGACTATAAAAAAGGCACCCAAGATAAAATACAATGTGGTGCACTAGCTGGGAGATGGGAAGTGATGACTGAAATAGATGATAGAGTGAACATAAATGCATGAAATAATACACAAAGAATTCTAATTTTCAGCTAGCTATATTTCTACAGAAATCGTGACACTCTATTTCTAAGTCTACATTTAGAAGATGACTAGAACATAAAATATGATACATCAAAGTGGTCAAGAGTTGCACATATCAATAGTTAGAGCATTTATAATCCCTTCTAATTTTATAATTCTATGTTGTGTACTGTTTTAAGAATCTTTCATGTAGTGTGTTCATATCTATTTTAAACAGATATTGTCTCCAACATTGAAAGTAAGGATACATGATATCATCAAAAAAATATTATTTTACACCTTCTTTCACTCTTGAATAACTATGGATGGGGTCCTCTGTGACCTGGATATTTTAGGTCCCACGTAGAACTGTGGTAGTGGACAAGTTTCTGGGACAGTCCTATGTACTATTGTGTAAACCTTGATTTAGGATGTAGATCTAATCTATATATATATATATATATATTGGTGGTAGCTGATCACCATATATAGTGGATTTTGTCTTATCTTTATACTGAACCACTTTTTTTATCCACTACGGTTTCAAATTTTGTTTACTCTGTTTTAACTCATATTTCAGAAAACTAAGATTTAATTTGAAAGTTAGTCATGTATAATATTTATAACTATTTTTACTTAGTAAATTAGTTTCAAATATTTTCTCAGTCATTTAGGTTGATATAACCAAGAATTAATCAATTTATGTAGAAGCTAATTGAATATCTGAACTATTACAAACATACTACATTGTTTAAATAGCCATTTTTTTATAATTTTGGGGATCTACAAATAATTTTTTAATAGAAATTTGTGAAAGAACTCAATTTACCCCCCTCTTGAGTGTCCTACTATGAAAAAAATATTTTAATTACACAGTCATATTAATTCATTACATATAACTATGTGGATGAAATATATAACATACATCATCTTGAATAATGATCTTATAACATTATGAACTAAAACAATTTAGAAGATAAAAATTTTATTATAAATAAAAAAATATTTGTATAATTTATTTGATTCATTTTGATTATTACCCACAAATAATATTGTTCATTCATGAAAGTAAAATTCTAAAAAGTTCATAAATACCTAAAAATATATTCATTATTAAATATTGTTTCTATAAGAAAAAATCATGGGATCAAAAAACAATAAGTGTCTTCCCAAATTAAAATCCATGATTTTCAATAATGGGTATATTAATCTAGATAATATTTTTAGCCAAATCCTCTATATACCAACCATTACAATCTGGGTAATAAATTCAAAATAATTTAAGACAAGGTTTATAAATCCCCAAACCATGATTCTTCTTCCCTAACTATTACTTATTCAATGAATTTTACTATTAGACTCATCAATAACTATAGATAACATCTATTAAACCATAATAAAACGTTTCCATAATTGGGATTGAAGCTAAATTAAATCCCCAATTCATAGTGACTCCAACCATGAATATGTATTCTTACACTAGAAATTTTTTTATATATTCGTGTCTTGGATTCTCCCTTTGATACAAAGAATGATAACAAACCCAAAAATCAAAATAGAATAATTAACACTACCACATTATAATACTCCATTCTCAATCATGTTTCCAGCATAATGAAAATCTATAGCATGGTTTCACAATTCTTAAAATGTGGAATTCTTATAAAAATTAAAACATTTCTCAAAAATATTATAAAAAATATTATATGTTATCACTAACATATATAAAAAAATTCAATGTAAATTTATATAAGAATTAATATTTAAATCTTACCTTAAAACCTAGATCCATTAAAAATATCTATCATAGGTCTTTTCATCAATGATAATCATCCATGACTCACTCGATTGAAAAAATATTAAAATAGACTCATTATCTATTTATTACATTCTCATATTTCATTTTATAAAAGATAATTTGATGAAATGATAATATTATATGATCAATCCTTTTATTTATTGTCTTCAATATCAAAACAATTACACACATTAGTTATTTTTTGTAGAGGAATATATCTCAATTATAACATAATAATTGTGGAGTACATTAGATTAATCCAGATCACACATCTAATACAAAGATATATGAAAAACATCATAAATTATTTTATATTTTATATTAAAATCTAATTTATCAGAAAATTCATTGATCCTATTTATGATCACATGTGGTTTTATAATGTTTATATAATTCTTCCCTTGATTATCCAAACATCACTTTCTCAACCAATTTTTGGAATAAATAAATACATGGTCTCTAACATCAAAAATAGGAGGTCAATTCCTTCTATTACTACAATATTTACCTCTACTCTGTGCCATTTATTGATTCATACTAATTAATAGGCACTGATCAAGTGACTCCTACACTATGATATTTTTTTAAATAAAATCACAATATCCACAAACCAAAACAATGGTGACCAGTATTTCATACCCTGAAATATGTAAATTCAATTAGATAAAATTGATTCAGTATAGTGATTTATATACCTAAAGTCTATATGAAATATATGATCTTCATGATGGGTGATAGAGGGATATAAAAAAGGATGTTAAATGATGTGGATGAGATTAAACATAATAAACCATGATCTAAAAGATATATTAATGAAAAAATATGTAAGCTAGAAGTAATAAAACTATAAATATGGGCACCGTTCATCATTTATCCAAATTAAAAATCAATGTATTGGATTAATAAATAACACCATGAAGTATAAAAATGTAACTCTTCTATTGTTATACATGGGTTACTAAGTCAGTCAAAATTCATGTGGGATTAATCTTATTCACATGGTATTCTAAAACCTTGCAATTAAAATGTGTCATAATAATTTGAGAATCTTGTTTGAGGGTATTTTGGATGGAATGTGAAATCATCATTAGGCCCACTCTAAAATTTTATTAGGATTTATAAATCCTTTTTGGTTACTCCATATGTGAAATATTAATTAGTTCAATAATTATAATTATGGTGTAAATAATTATACTACTACATAAAAAACATTTAAAAATGTATTAAACTCCATATCTATTTCATCATATAAAATGCATCCTTTATGATAGAAAATTTGGAAAAATTATATGAATAAAAATACTTATCATTTTGATTCCCCAATCAATGGGTATATGTCATACATTTTGATATCACACAATATGATATCATCAAATCACATAATATGGTTTAAAATGAATTGATGAGGGATATCATTCATGCCTTATAATAAAAAATATATTATATAAATTGATATAACCAATAATATATTCCTAACAATGTTTTGATAAAAAATGTATTTAATTATGAATTATTATTGAGCCAAATGATATTTACTATATATGTATAATCTATACATATAAATAATTTTTAGAATATCTCATTTAATCTTCCACTTTCACCAAATCCTCATTGACTTCATATAATTTTAACTTATGTTGATCATATTGAGTATCTTTTTATCTCATATAGAAAAATATTTTTCATATATTCCAAAAACCATTTTGATAGTTATAATCATCTTTTTTAAGAAAATATTGAGATATGATCAACAAATTTATGGGGGTAAAATCAGTGATGTTGTAGTTTTGTTCAAATTTAATCTTTTTCTACCATTATCTCTTTGACCAGATTGGAGTTTGATTATAATTTTCTCTCTTCATTTTAATATGAAACTATATTAAAATAAGTAATGGATGGATCATTTGGATTCTTATAAGGTTAAAAACTCATACCGAGCAATTATTTTGGATTTTTATGGTAGTGACCAATATATATATTTTACACTAAAATGACACACCAATTATTGTGTTGTGGATCGATAAAAAAATATGTAACTAATGTGTGGTTCCTATGACATTATAAGTTGGATAAAAAATAATTCAAATCCCTTGTTTTAGTGATAACATGTTATAAAAAAACTCCTTGTTAGGTATGTATACTACTAATGTTGATAGTGTGTAACTTCACCAATTTAATGACAACAACAAGAGATTCCTCCCACAATTGTGAATCAAGTTGAATTTCACATTGAAACATTGTTTTATCCTCCTCTATATTCTATTATAAAATTCTCAACAACATGTAAAAAACTTCTTATAATATTACTCTATATAAATCTATGTGAACACAACCTTGTGCCTATTTATATCAATAGACAAGAAGGGTTCTTTTCTTAAAAAAGAGAAATAATTCATTATAATGTGTTCTTATTCTCTTTTTCTTATTATAATTCCTCACGTCAATATGTGAAATATTTAATACATAGTATATTCTTATACTTGATAATATCATTAATAACATTTTGTATTATTAAACTTTTTCCAATGAAAAAAATATAAATTAAATAACTAATTCTATTGTTTTTTAACATGTCATACAACCTACATTTCTTCATAAATAATGGATTTCACTCAGAATATGTATAATTATTATAAGTGAGTTGGTTCTTCTTCTATATGAATAATAAATATTAATTATTTAAGTGTCTAAAACACTCTCTAATGATATATATGTATTCATTATTGACCTATATAGTGTATATATGTAATTAAAATTGTAGTGTTAGTTACCTTATTTGATTTTCTTCTATTTCTTATGCATTAAGAAAATTCATTGTGAATGCATTATTTTTTATTATGAAGATAAAAAATAATTCAAAATTCTAAAATTATATTCATTATTTTACTTGAATGTATCCCGAATTTTCTATCATTCCTTTCAGTATTATCATTATCGAATTCCTGGAATACTCGCAATAAAACTTGACTTATTCATCTTCTTTTCCTTCCCTGATAAATGGAAATATTTTTCACTCATAGATCTTTATAATATAAATACTCAAACTATGCTTACAACATATTATTTAAATAAGAATTAGTTTTAGTTTTGGATCCCATAAATTTTGGAACATATCATGCAATTATTTGTTCCTCTTTTTTCATTTAACTACCTTAATAGACATTCCTTTATTTTTTTGTGATATTTCCCTAAAACTATTTATAGATAATATATCATTAAATAGACTCTATCCTAAAATATTTATTCAAATATTTATTTATTTTTATTCCCAATATACCTGAAATATTATAAATCAACTTTATAGTAAACATATCTTGTAAGAAACCAATTTGGGTCTCCATCCAACCAGAACCTAATCCGATACATGGAAAGGTCCCAAGGGAGTTCCCTATACTCACAGGATATAAAAGGTTCCAAGGTAACATAAATAAATGGTTGGGAACAATAAACCCGAGTTTATAAAAATAAAACAACCACCAATAATAAATAAAATGAATCTGATATTTCAATCCAAAGAAACAATTAACGGTATTAAGAATTTAATTATATTGTTTTTAAAAAACCCAAGTGGGGTAAAACTAAAAAGGATCAGAATGTTAGACTGAAATACCACCATATAAAAAGGGGACATCTCCCTCAATCCATCTTCACAACACTGCACAAAGCAATAAAAACTAAAAACCCACACCATCATCTCCAATGACCATTCATTTACCTGTGTCAAACATTACCAAGTCTTTATACACCCAATGGTTTATGTAGGGTGTGATCCTAAGACAAATATGATTCCACCAATATGATTCATGATATAATCATTATAATTCAAAAGAAGAAGCTTGGAAGTTTTCATAAATAGGAAATGATAGTAAATTTTTTCGGGGAAGAAACATTAAATGAAAATAGTTTTCAAGTGGGAAAATTTAAATAATGAACAATTAAAAATAAAACAAACATGAAACCAAAATTACAAACAAAACACTTCATATTACGATGGAAATTAAAACATAACCAATGAGCACTAGTCATAAGAATGACACCTAGGAACTTTCTATCTATGGGGCCATAGGTTTCTCATATCATGGTGTAATATGTCTCAGTACCACAACCAATTTCATTATCATGCACGAGACTCTATGATAGAACACCTAAAAGGACTAGTGGTCTCCCAAAAACAATAATTTTTTAGATATTGTTGTCATTTTCAATCCTGCTAAGTGAAACCGGGCCTTATCCACTTCTAAATCACTAGCATATGAGTCCTAGTCTACCCACCTAGTTACCTATGATTACATTTTTTTGCTCAACCAAGTTCCACATGTTCTAAAATACTATTTTCACATTAAAAATAAAATTATAAATAATACACAGACCATGAATTACCTAAACTAGTTTTCAAATCCCAATGTAGTTTAATAAACATTTTGAAAATAATATAAAACAATTTTGGGAGGGATTACAAGGTTTTAGACAGAAAATCAATTAAAAAAAATCTTTTAAGGCCAAACACCCAAAAATTTCATAATAAAATAGAGTGGGAATCCCTAAAACCAATTAATAAATCAATTTCAAAAACATAAAAAAGGCATCTTACAACATAACATGATTTACATATGAAAAACACTCAATTTCATTTAAAATGCTACATTAAAATTAAATAGTTAATCAACTACACCAAAAATGGTTTTCATACCACACATAATAGTCATGTAACATGATTAATATGTTATTAAAGTAAACCAAATTCAACAAATAGTGTTTATATATGGACCCTCCTACCATGGATGTCAAAAAAGCCCAAAATTTAGAGCCAAACTTAAACTGCACCAGAAACTCACCACAAGAGAGTGAGTATAAACCCTAATAAATCAAATTGATCCATTAAACTTAATAATAAACCATTGGGAAGAAACTCTAGATATTTGAAATTTAGAACCATAAGAAGATGGGATGAAACCCTAAAGACAAGGAAGGGGGAAGGGGGAAATCCACTAACTTGATCATCCATGAAGTTCCCCCACCAAGCCCCATTCATAAATGGGTGCCAAGGGGGTTGAAGGATCTAGGAGTCCTTCTATGTATAAAAGGGATGAATGGAGAAGGAGAGGTGTGTAATGGGTTTAATTACAGAAGGGAAAATTTTTAATAACAATGTATTTACACCTTGACTATGAGTGTGGTTTTTCTATACGATTTAGTAAACTATGAGGCTAACCATGTGCATGGTTCTATCAACCCAAAAACCTCCCTTTAAATAAAAAATTAAAGAGGAAACCTAGGGGTTATGATAAGACAAAAATAAATCAGAAAAATCATGAAATGGAGGACATGTATTTCAAAATTATCCCCACTATTAAAACATTCCACCCTAGAAAGTTAACCTGAATCTTGATCAAGAAACAAGAGTGGGAGCATTTGTTCAACACAAAAATTAATCTACATAGTCTTGTGACCATAATTCTCATGCTTTCAAAGGATCCACTCCAATGGATTAGACATTCCCTAGAGCACATGTTTTTAGGAATCTACTATTTCCACATGTCGTTCAAATACTAATAATTTGGGTTCTATCTCAAACTCTTCCCAAATTAGCATATGGGATGAATCCAAATTGAACTTCTTATGTTGGGAGACATTGAATATATTGTGAATTATTTTTAATTGAGATGTAAAATAAAATATATATGCAGTATTTCTAATCCAATCAGTGATATCAATGTTTCACATGCCTCAGCTTTATCTTTCACTTCTTTCTCAAATGACAATGGCCCAAATGAGGGGCCACCATCAAGAACACTCGATAAAAAATAGAGAACTCAATATACTTATTCCTATAGTCATCATTAGATTTGGGAAAACTCTGAGATTTCAATAATCAATGCCTGATCTACTTGGTTGTCTCGTATATCTGTTGTACAAGGATCAGCCCCAACAGTAATGTATCACCAACCTCAGCCCAACAGAGAGAGGACCGACATGTATGACCATAGAGATCCTCAAAAGGATCCATTAAAATTGGTGATTGGTAATAATTATTATATGAAAATTTATCTAACCCCAAATTCATATCCCAAGCTCCTCTGAAATCCAAAACACATGCATGATGCTTGTCCTCTAGAATCTAATTTTTCTGCTCCATCTTTACATCCATTTGAGGATGGTATGTTGTGACCATCTTAATATGCCAGCACTAAGTACTTATTAAGGCCTTACCAATAGTTAGAGTTTAAATGAGGGTCTCTATCTGAGACAACATGTGATGGTACACCATGAATCCATATCACCTTCGGAATATACAATCAACCCAACTCATCCACTTTTGCTATATATTTGATCTGAATAAAGTTTTATGATTTGGTAAGGTGACAAATCACCAAAAAAATGTCATTTTTATCATGAGGTGTATGTGGGAATGCATTAATGAGATTTATGGAGACCTCATCCTACTTCAAGGTAGAAATGGGAAACAGCTGATGCAAACTTGAGGGTGATTGGTGCACTTCTTTCACCTACTGACATGTTTAGAACCTAGATACAAAATCAGTTATGTATAATCTCATTACATGCCACAAGAGCTTCAGTAGAATGTCATAATACAGTTTGGTATCCCCAGAATGAATGGGACACTATGATTGGTGGTAATCCTGTAGCACCACCTTTCTCCGAGACAATAAAACCACTAAACAACCATTGAAGCACAAGACCCCCTCAAGAGATGAAGACTAATCAGAAGATGTCTCCCCACTATCAAAAAAATACATAAACAGCTGTAAGTTCTCATTACAAGGATGATCATTATAAATTAGATCCAAAAGAGTAAGAGTTGACTGAATTCATTCCATGAATGCACCTCCATTGTGCTCTTTAGTCTCCACATGCATCTGAGAAAAGAGCCCCATTATAGTCCACTCATCACTGGAATTACTCAAATCCTTCACTAGATCATATATATTGAAGACATCATCAACCACATTACGCTTCCCTTGTTTGTAGAAAATATCAAAGTTTAACCACTACAAATACTCAATCCATCTGTGATACCCTAGATTAACATCCTTCCATAAAAAGTTATAGAAAATGATCTTATAATAAGAGTAGACCAAAAACATCTCCCAAA
This sequence comes from Viscum album, assembly GCA_963277665.1. NCBI lineage: Eukaryota > Viridiplantae > Streptophyta > Magnoliopsida > Santalales > Viscaceae > Viscum > Viscum album. The sequence continues at coordinate 873,109,109 of OY728153.1, read as the reverse complement.
AGAGGTAGCGATACCATGTATACAAATATTATATCACTGATTCTAACTCAAAATTGTGGTTCTGTAAATTATTATCATGTGTTTGGAGTTGGAAAGAGTCATACACCACCACGTGATCTCCTTGTATAAGCCCAATCATGAGACTCATGTCTAACGCATCACAATAAAAAACATAGAACTTTAATGATTCTAAAAATATCACATCATGGGTGGTAGTCAATTGGACGTTATGCTCATTGTTGGATACCTAACATTTTGGGTGCCATTCAATTTTTACCCATTTTAGGGTGAGCGCGGTCTTGGGTGAAGCAAGCCGAGAGATATCCCGAACAAATCGCGTAGAGTATTAAACCAGGATAAGGAAACTTCTATTATTGATCACATGTTTTGGCTACTCCCATGACATAAATGCACTTATTTTCTCCAGGTAAATTGAGCCCCCATGTTCCACGACGACATGATCTAGAAACTTCACATCCACGGTCTAGAAAATACACATGGACATCATAACATAAATGAGATGTTCTTGTAAAGTAAAAAACACAATTAGAAAATTATTCTCATGATCCTCCTCAGATCCATAATAAACTAGGATATCTTCCCTGATTACCACAACTAAAGAGTCAAGATTATGGTGAAACACCCTATTCATGAGTTCCAAAAAATCAATGAGGAATTTATCAATCCGAAAGGCACGAACATGTACTCAAAGTGGCAATACCTTTTTTATAAATTTTTTATTAGGATATCCTTATCTCTCACCCTAGAATGATGGTAACCAAACCTCAAATCTATTTTAGAAAACCACTTTTCCTCGTTTAGTTGATCAAAAAAATCATAAACTTGGGGGAAAATGATACTTTTTCTTGCAGGATACCTTATTCAGCTTTTGGTAATCGATTCACAACCAGTCTGTTCCATAATTCTTCTTTACAAAAAGAATTGGAGAGGCCCAAGGAGAGTTTTTTAGGTGAATGGTTATTTTTTATTCAAATTCATCTCGATGTATCTTTAATTTTATCAACTCAATGGGGGCCATATGATAATAGATAATATATATAGATTTTGTTCCTAATGCGAAATCAGTCAAGAACTCTACATCCCTATCTAGGGGAAAGCCACAAAAATCATCCTGAAATACCTTTCGTAACTCATCCAACAGATGAGGTAATCAATCCTCATGTGAACATCCATCATCCTCGAGCAAGATTGATGATAATTGAAATACATGATTTCCCCAATCTAGGAGGGGAGGTCCCAATAGACCCAACCAATAATACGATTACCCATGAAAAACCTGGGGACTCCCATAATGTTCCAAGAAACTCACTCACCGCCTATAGTAATCAATATTCTCTTGAAAGTGCACTATCCAATCCATGACATTTATAACATAGAAATGTTATATATCAAAGACCAATATATCCCATTCCATATCAAATCCTGACAAGGAAATCACACATGATGGGAACCTGATACATTGTTCCTTATTCATTCCCAACAGTATCCCAAACTCCATTTCAAAAGAAAAAAACTCAGTTGGAAAATTCAGATGATTCACAAGACAGACAGAGTTAAAAGAAATAGAAGCACTAGTATCCAAAAAGAATATTAGTTATAAAATATGGAATCAAATTGGAACATCAAATATTAAAAGGACCAATATCTGATCCTGCAGGTTCCTTATCTATAACATGAATATGTCTGGTGTCTACTTGAGAATGATAGCTCTCATGTGGCTATGTCCTTAACAATATCATCTATGAATATGAACCAGTCCTATAACCATAACCAAAGAACTAATATCCATCCATCATGGACAGATTTGACTGAAATGACACCCCTAAGTAGCCACAAATCCTTCGCCACTCTACAGTGGATGCATCACCTTGAAAAAGTGCTACAAGTTATTCATAGATCCATACTGATAACAATGACTTAGATAATATATAAATGAAGTCCGATTATTAGCTACCCTCCTAAAGTAGTGGGTGACAATGAAACATGCATCAAAGTCCAAAGATGAAAAAATCTAGGGAGGATGGCCTGAACTACCACCTCCCTTCTTCCCCTACATTTCTCACTTACTTTTCTTCTAAGATGAACTTCCACTGCCCATCACTGTTACTATCCAAATTAAACTAGACCTCCACATGTAGTCAATCACTATCATACAAGGCTAGTTAATCACGCCATAATAGTTATTTATCTTAAATAGGATGACCTGAGAAAAGATCTTTGGCTGTAATCCATTTGAAATCTTTTGAGACTTCATCTTCTAATTAGAGATTATCTCAGGGGAATATCAAACTAGCATGGAAATGTGGTTGGCATAATCTATCATTTATATATCACTCCAAATGATTTTCATAAACTAAAAAGATCTGGAATAGGCCATGACCTTAGAAAATTACTTGTCACTGAATATATCCTTGATGTTCTTCCAGCTTATCTACTCACTCTTCCAAGATTGAAGTACTTATTCCCACCACCTTCGACTAGGTAATTCTAGTATAAATGAGGCACATTCATTCATGACCTTTAAAGGTGTGTTAATGAATTAAAACATGTGTTATAGCTTCTCAAGCCACTCCTCTACATCCTGGGGCTTTTTCCTACCTCATAAAGTAAGAGGATTGTTCTTAATAAACTCTTGGGCTTTGTACTTATTAGGACCAAGTTCATGTCATCTAACTAAAGTAAGAGTAGGACCCACTACCTTACCCAGATCCTAGATATCCTAGACCATAGCTTCTACCACCCTTTGATCATGAAGTGAGGGAGAACTCTCTTAGGATTTCTCCTATGGATCCATGAGAGCTTTCCAAGAGGCATGTTGCTACAAAAAGCAATAGTGACAAGAGAAATCATTAGTACAACACTTCTAAAATATTTTAGAAACAAAATAAAATATAAGGTAACCAAACTCATAAAAAAATGAAATGTACAACTACTTCACCCCATGTAAGGTCCACATGCATTATAATGTCAGAAAATCCATCTTGTTAGAGAAGGCAAACAAAATCCAAACATCCCATAACGACTCAAGGTCTATCACGAGAGGTGCTAGCCAGGAACCCCACTCTCAAAAAAATATGATCCCTAATAGACCTAGCTATTATCTAACTAGACTCATCCAAAATAATATGACCAAAAGAGCATAACCTATTCTGATATCATTTTTTACAAACCATGTTCGGTTTCCATCTAACCAGTTATCAACTAAGTTCATGGAATTGGCCAAATGGAATTCTCTATCCCCACATGCTACCATAAGTGCCTGAGTATCATAAATAAAGGATTGGGAATAGTTTACCCGTTTTTATAAATATACAACAACCAAAAATAATAAATAAACCAAAACATAAAAATCAATCCAAACTAACCATTAACAAAATTTAGAATTGAATGACATGGTTCTAATGCAATACCCAAGGGTGAGAAAACTAAAAAGTAGCAGCAAGTCTGACTCAAAGACCACCAAACAATAAAGTTACATCGCCATAAAGCCATCTACATAACACCTCACCATGGAAGAAATTTAAGAACCAAAACCACCATCTCCAAAGGCATTTCCCTTACCTACATCAAACATTAACAAGTCTACATAAATCCAAATGTGTATGTTGGGTGTGAACCTAAGACCAATATGATTACACCCAACATGATTTGATGATATAAACATTATAATAAAAAGAAAAAAATTATAATTTTCATAAATTGGAAATGCTAGTAACATTTTTAATGGGATGAATCTTTAAATGAAAATAGTTTTCAAGATAGAAACATTAAGGAATGAAATTTTTTAAATAAAACACAAATGTTTCTAAAATTAACAACCAAATACTCTGTATTTCGATGGTAAGTACACCATAACCAATGAGAACTTGTCACGAGAAACATCTATAGTCACCAGCTATCTTAAAGGCCCAAGGTACCTCATTTCTCTGTGAAATATGCATCGAAACCACAATAAATTACTTTCTTGTGGATGATCCACTAGAGGGGACACCCCAATGGCCTAGTGGTCTCTAAAAGTCATCATTATTTATTTAATGTTTTCATTGTAAATCCCATTATGTGAAACCGAGTCGTCTCGACTATCTAATCACTAGAATAGTAGTCCTAGTCCACCCACATAGTTACTCAGGCTTCCCATTTAGTTCTCAAACTTGTTCCACATGACATAAAATTAGATTTACAAATAAAAACTCAATTTCTAAATAATACACCCACCAAACAGTACCCAAACATGCTTCCCATCCCCACTGTAGTTTAATAAACCATTTGAAAATTTTATAACACAATATTGAGAGGGATTACAAAGATTTTCACACAAAATATATTAAAAATACTCTTTCAAGGTCAAATACCCACCAATACTATACCGAAACAAAAATAGCCACCATAAAATAATTTAATAAATAAATTACAAAAATATAAAAAATGGACTCATATAGAACAATATTGTTTACACATGACATAAAGTCAATTTCATGTAAAAATGATGCTTTAAAATTATACGTTTAATCAATGATACTAAAAATGGTTTTAACACCACACATATTAATCAACTAACTTTATAAATATATAAATAAATAAAAAATTCATAAAATAAAGTTAAAACATTGAACCACATACCGTGGAAGTGAAAAACCAAAAACATGGAGCGAAACATCACTGAAATAATAACCACACCACAAGCGTGTGAAAATGAGCCTAAATGAAGAATATTGAACTATAAAACTCAATATTAAACCCTAGGGACGAAGCCCTATTTGTTGTAAATCTAGAACCTGAAGTTGGAGGGAAGAAATCCTAAAGAGAAAGAAGAAGGAAGGGTGAAATGAATTTACATGATGATCTTTGATGTTTCTCCAACCAAAACCCCATAAAAATGGGTGTCAAGGGCACTTGAGGGATCTTAGAGGACTTATAGGGATGAAAGTGTCAAATAGATAAGGATAGTGGTGCATTAGGTTTAATTATGGAAAGTTAAAATAGTAATAACAAATTTTTTCCACACCTAGACTATGCCCACAGTTTTTCTACACAGTTTAATAAACCATGAAGCTAACTGTCATCTTGGTTCTATCAACCCAAAAAAACCTCCATTTCTCTTCAAAATTTAGGGAAAATCTAGGGGGAATGATAGGTAAAAAATATAATATAAAGTATATGAGAATAAAAACATGTATGTGACATATATTTTTCTTCTACTTTATGGTATGTCACATAACTCTTTCATAAATGGAGACACACACACATAGAATTCATTGAATAAACAAACCATTTTCGTTTCTGAATCATCATTTTATTTAGAAATATCTTTCATGAAACATCATATAGTTCACCCAAAATCACCCCTTTCTCTATTTTTCCATATACTCATCCAAAAACCCCATTAGACCAATCTCTTTATGATGTTAGTAATGGCCACATTATGGGATTCTCCTACATCAGTCCAATTCCCTTCCTTAACACATTTCCATACATAATATCATTCTACCACATCGATTTCCTAACTTCTCTAGGATTTTTCCTATATAAACCCTCATGTATTTGAATTGACATATCCAGGTCCTTTTGTGAACATGTAGTCACATATCAAAATTCACCTATGTGAACATTTGAATATGATACCATGCATTTAGGTATGAAGATCCATCAATGTGATAAATTCATATATCAAACAACCTATTGGGTTTAATTGTTACAAATTCCTATCAAATCAAATATCAAATTTTTTTCTATGATAATTCACGTACACCGAACCTAATTACTCTAAACATTAAAGACCCATACATGGATACTTCCATAAGTGGAGTAGTTATTCAAATTCAAATATGTTGTTCTACACTTCATCAAACAACTATAATACTTCATCTTTTTTTCCATTATATAATTCTCAATTAATTCAATATTAATCTCATATTCTATTTATATGAACTATGAAATTTAGTATCATGATTCTATACATTGGAAAAATAGTTCAATTTACACCAACTGAATTAAATCTAAAAAAAATTCAGATCATATTTATATATTCATTGAAATATATACCATTATTTACTTTTTCAGCATTATATTATGTGTCATTTACATTCTCTAAACATGTATTAGTGATGAATTTTTTTCAACCATATCCTTCATCATGTGGTTGATTGTCTTATCATGAATCTTCAATTGGCAGCCAATAATTCTTTCTTCTCATGGTAATTTAATCTTTTTTTCTACTCATGATAACTTCAATCTAATTCTTTTCATCATCAAACAGTATTCAAAACATATTGATATATCATTGAATTATTCAAACCACATGGATTCATTATCATCCATAATCAATAAATAATCCTCAAAATATTTATTGAAAATTATAAATACTTCTCCATAATCAACATATTTAAACTCAATGAAAATCAATTCTTAGAATTAAATAAAAAATTTAAAAAGTGGGATTAAAAATTTTAACCGTTGTATTTATTGTCAACATATTCTAAATGATTTCTCGGTATGTGTTTCCTCTATTCCAGATCCCCTATTTTTATCAATCATTCATTTCACATATTATCCCTTCATTGAAAATAAATACACAGTACATGGGAATGTGGTATCAATTCATACATAATAATATTAGAATATACCATTACACACGAATTTTAAATGATCGGATCCATTAGTGATGTAGAAAATAATAGGGTATGATTTAGATAATGAGGCACTCCATTTTCAATTAAAATTTATACATAACTAAATTATTACTCATTAACTGTCAGAACAGTTTCCCAAAAATTTTATAGGATACTACCAGTTGAGATAAAAAATATTTTATAATAATAAAACATTAACCTCATGCTCTCAATTCAATTAATAGGTTAAAAACCTTCATGTATAAAGAATGATTGATGTTCTGGAAATTGTTCTAAATTTGCATAAAATATTAAGCATCAATTTAATTAATTTATATAAGTTTCTCCCCTTTATATAATTAATAGATTTTATATTAATATGGATTATAAATATATTAAGACTTATATTTTATTCAAAAAAACTTCATGTAAATTATAGAAAAATTGGAAAATTTATTAGATAATAATTATTTAATATTGTTCAACACACTCTATGAACATCCAACTCAGCGAGCCATTCCTGAAAATATTCATGATGACGAATCACGTCAATAAATATAGTTCATGGTCTCCATGTTAGGGATCTAAAAAATTGAATCCTCTACCAATGTCTATCCATTTTTCATATCATCTATAACTTCATCATGGGTAATATTCATCAATGTAATATGTTCATAATAAGAATTGTTGGGTTAATATTTGGTTGAATAATTATTAATTTGGCATCATCTATTTAAATCATTCTCTCCTTTAAAATCATCAATGATGATCCCATTATCATACTTTTCATAATATCAATCGATTGGTCAATCATAGATGGAGAAATCCTTATTTGGTCTATTCATAATTAGTAGCCCAGGGTACTACTCATGTTCTCCCACTGAGATCATTCTTAACTTTCTATACCATTTATTATATGAAAAAATACATTGTATATTTTTTTTATGAATAATCAGTGTCCTCATACTCCTAAACATGAACAAAATGGTTCAGAGAAACTTCTTAACCATGTTTCTCCATTCTTCATCACTAAAACTCTATTTACCATGTGTAGTTTGATAGTTAGTAGAATAGATCTCATTATTTCTCTGTTTTCATGGCGTGTGAATTTTCACATAGAATAATTATTTATGGAATATCTATAAATTGGTGAAAATTTTATCTTCTTAAGGAAATATTCTTATTTTGATATTAATTATGATTAATCATTCAGATTCTGTCCATTCATGTTTCGCCACAATCATAACACATAGTTATCAAATGAGTTGCCCCTTATTAAAACATCCCCAAAATTTTAATATTCCCATGTGGATTATTCACTTTCATTTTTAGAACTAAAATTTTCATGTTCCTTTTTTAATTATTTTCTTTATCCATATGTGATGGACATATTACTTGAAAATTATTAGGAACATTAAAATCCTACATTGACTCTCCATATTGAATCATATGAGTTTTTTTTATCTCCTCAAACCATTTATGTGTTACACTCCTCTTGGACATCATGGAAATATTTTGGATCTGCATTTACTTCATCGTTTCTTTGATGATTCTCTAACATACCCTTTTTACATCTTCTTAGGAGAATTATTTTTTCAATATTTTGCTACTTTCATCCAAATACTACTTCTTCGTTCAACACAACCTTTTTTTATTCTTTTAAAATATATTTATTATACATTATTATATGATAAATAACCATTTATATTAATATAATTATTTCATATATCACATATGAGTCCAAGAATAATAAATATATTTGATAGAAAAATATTTTTATTAACCTATAAATACTTCTTCCTCATAATTTTTTTTATAAAATTTATAGAAATATATAAATAATATAATTATAAATTCATAACTCCTTTACAACATCAACAATTCCCTAAATATAATAAAATTTTTACTTTTACTTCATGGTGTCACAATTTGGGGAAAAGCTATATCAGGAATTCTTTCATCCCAATTTCAAATGAACATAGAGAACCTATTTCCACACCATTTCATATATCCATAATAGAAATACTGGTAGGATTATAATTATTTTTCATCACCCATAATTATACATACTATTTTTTCAAATCTAAAAGAATCCATAAAAATGTTTTATAGATATTATTAAAAATAGAAATAGATAACACCTTTTCTTTCACAGTTACTTACTCTAGATCATAATATAATTTAATGATTTTCTCAATTTTGTGTTTTTCATTTATTAGGATATTCCTTCAAAAGAATATCGTGTTGTAGTAATTCTTATTCAGTAAACATCCTATAAAAACTCATATTATATTTCTATCAAATTTACAAATTTAAACTCATGTTATAGGCACATCGTATAATGAATTTATTTTTCTCTAGGATATAACTTCATTTAGTCATAAAATTCTTTATTAAATGTATTAATATATTAATCATGAGATTTCATTCATACAAAAAATAATTTTTTGGGATCTTTTATCATGAATGCCTTAACATCATTTTGATTTTTAATCATAGAAAGATCATATTTTTGGATAGGGATATTTTTTTCAAACTCATTAGTAGCATCATCCTTACTTGTGATTGAACTAAGACACTCCTCATTAAACATGGAAAATATTTCTTCAAGATACACATTTTTTCCGATTTTATTGACTACTTTGAATGACTTTATACCTGTTATACATATTTCATTCAAATCCTACTTTTTATTATTTTCATACAGTTAATGTTTTGTGGTTTATGCTTGTAATATTTCAAAAATAAATTTAAAAAAACTAATTATTTTGGAAAAAAATGTAGTAAATACATTAATACATAAATTTTTAAAATAAATCTATATTTTTTGGCTTTTTTTAATTATTTTATCTAATAGTATGGATAGAGTGTTGGTATATGATTATGTTACAACAAGATGTTGTACATGCCTTGTGGATATTTTTTGGTGAATTGAAATTATCCTTGATATGTATATATATAAAAAAGTATGAGGTTTTATAATATTATTTCATATCATGGTGGTGTGGCTAGGTTATAGAGTAACATTTTATTTTCCTATCTATGATATAATTATTTTGGAAGGAAGAATTCGGGGGTATTATGCATGAATAGGGATATGATACCAGGAGATCATGAACATGAATATTTTATAAAGGCATTGATGTTATAGAAGATGATCTAAATATATTATAATGATTTTCAAGAAGATTAGAAAATAGTATAATTTATAAATTGGGAATAACTGAATTTTATTTTAAAATGGAAACACTTCATATAGATTATATTTTTTATTGATTAAAATATAGGGGAAAATATTTTCTAGCATAACTAGTATTGTGTTATGTGATCTCATAAGTCAAGACGCATAATGGTAATGTAATTGAAATAATTTAATACATAAAATGGATTTTTATAACATGGTCATGAATGTTCTGTGTGATGATAATTTATAGAATTTTATGCTAAAATAAAAAAATTCATTCATGGTTCAAGGTTCATGATGGAAAAGATATGTGACATAGTATTGTGATAGAATGATAAATAAATGGGTATATGATCATAATAATTATATTCAAGGGATATAAAATTAGTTTGAGAATAGAGGCAGTGTCCCCATGTGGACACTAATGTCAGCTTTGGATACACAATGTTGGAGTTTATGAAGGTATCATGTGAACTGTATGAGTTGTTTATGTATAAAATAATTACAAGGACATGTTTTTGGAATTAAATGTTAAGAAAGGTTTTTAGTGTCAATGGAGATCATCTATAAATTGTTCACTATTCATTCCATTAATGGAGTTGATTTTCAAAAAATGTATTATCCAAGGAGATTTTTGATATTATAATGATGGTGGGAGGGTTGTCGAATATGTGGTGATAATAAAGTGTTTTACACATAAGAAGAACATATCTAGATCGACTTGAGGTGGAGTAGTTGATCATATAATGGTTACCTGAAATAATGTTATGCAACTAATATTTTATAGTAAATTAAAATTATTATTGTTATGTGAATATAGTCATCTTAATTAATGTTTTATAGTAAGTATAACTAGACTATGATACATGATCCATGTTATGGGAACCAATTTATGTGATCACATGCTTAGAAGATTTCCTGACCAAGGAGTTACCTTCCACCATCCTGGTAAAGGGGTAACACACCCACATACACACACTCGAGGTTATTTGTTTGGGGTCTCATGTTTGACATTATATGTAAATGATTGTGAAAAATGGTTTACAATAGAGATATGTTATTGGGGTTAATAATGATAAAAAATATATTCATTAGGGTAGTTTCAAAAAAATAAATTCTGTAGGTATTTTAGTTGTGCAAGAGTATATATGGGGTTCAAAAGTTATTCAAACGGAGGATGTGATAAAAAACTTTCTAATATTTATTAGTGAAATTAGTCAATTTTTAACATGAAAATTCATAAATAGAATTACATCCATATAGAGGAGAAGTTTTCCATAGACGATATTATTTGTGAAGAAGACATAACTCTATCATTGATGAGTTAATCACATTGGGCATGGAAGTAGAAGGGAACAACCTGGAAAAAGGTTAATAATGCATTATTTCAGAAATTTTGATTTAAGAAGTGTCTTGGGCATAATAGAAACTAACCATCATGTCCCTAATCTATTTATTAGTCCTATAATATAATAAATAGTGGTTGAACATTCACCAATTAAGTGTGTGGGAGTAAGTAAGTTGAAGTTCACCGTAAGAGAGGAGTAAAAATGTCAAAAAACATGGTAAGCTAATACTCCTAGTATGAAGAGATAGTGTAAAAAACATTATATCTAAATAACATGAGAGGCATTATGTATTTTTTTCACATTGATCCATAATAAGAGTGTTCCCCTAAGATAAAGGTACTTTTTAAAAACCAATTCAATTATAAGTGTTCTATGTAATATTTAATTTGATATAAATTGCTACATTTTTAGAGATTTTAGATTCAGGAGTAACATATTGAATATATTTCCTATTGTCTTGGGAATAAGATCCTAATGAACGAAAGAAAAATATATGGAAAAGTTTTAAATTTACCATCCACATGATTCACACCCCTCTCTATGTATCAATGGGTTTAAAAAGTCAATATAAACAACTATAGAAATACAATCACTCCAACTAAAGTATGGTACTTCTTCAAGATATTTTCACCATAATTTATAAATAACTCTTGATAAATTGAGTCTATTTATTTCACTATGTAAAAGAGAATTTCAAACTACTTTACAAAATATTGAACCACTAGATCTTCTCTTTTTAAAAAAATCAATATTATTTGTTTTCATTGAATAGAAAATTATCTTTCTATTTACTCGAGATATACGTTTTACATATCTTCCTATATTATTTCATTCTCCTATTAATCAATCTCCTAAAAGAGATTTAATTTTTATATGAGAACAAATATTCATTACTAACAATTTACTTCATTATTAATATATATATAAACTCTTATATTCAAATCTCTATATCTTCAATTTAGAAATCCCAAAATTATGAAAATATACAAGAAATAAAAACTTTTATGATTAGCTTTATATATTCTCAACACTAAGAGGGTGCTCAATCAGTGATAGGTTTGTTTTTTCCATCATATTTATTATTATATCATTATCTCAATGAAATTTTAAGGAATTTTGTTACTTGTTCTGTCTTACTCTTCATATTGATGTTCATAAAAGAGCATAAATGATAGAACATGCGGATTCTCCAAGGATCAATACCCAAAAAAATTAAATAGTTCTTATTGTGTTTGGTGTTGACTAAAACACAAAATCTCTACTATAATGAGGTAACAATTATAGTTTTTTGGATTCTAAAAAAATCATCAACTGATGTTTAGTTCCCAATAGTATTGGGTTGGGGAAAAATATTAAATCCTGATATTTTTTATAATATGGAAAAAACTTAGCACCTCGCTAGGTATTTATACTTTTTATATAGGTACTATGTAACTTCTTTAATTTATATTCCACTCAAATAGAGCCATCCAAATATTGTGTCTCTTATTTGATGTTGTAGTATCATTTTTTCTTCTCCTATATCTTGTTTTATTTTTACTTTCACCCTATCATGTTAGAAAAAAAACTTTCTTCCATTGTATGAAAAAAAAGTTCACACATCCTTATTCCTATTCATAATAGCACACAATAATGCATATTTCATACACATGTAGAAGATGTATTCTCTTATTCTCCTTCTCTTACACTTCCTTCAAGACCTATCATTAATCTGTGAAACCTATAACAAAATCCATTCATTTTCTAATAATCATATTTTCCAACTCATTCAATAAAACTACATCTTCCCATTCAAATTTTTTTTCACCATAACTACTTCTTCTATTCATATTATTTAGTTCATACTTCGAGAACTAGTTATTCCTTCTTTTATTCAACTAACATAATTTATAAATATAAAAATTGTGTAATATATTCTTCTTTTAAAACAAAAAATATATATCTTCTTACAAATATTCATATACTTAACTCTTAAATTATATATATTCACAATTAACCAATATATATATATATATATAAACATGAAGCTTTTGGTAACTTGTAATTGTTTCTACTCTTTTATCTATAGTCAGAATAACACCACATTGAAACATAGTTTTAATTTACGAAGATTTTCAATAATTCAAAACCCTCTAATCGTGGCTTTATTTATCCATGATAGGATCCAAAATTGATAAAAATTCTTGTATTAAATATAATTCAAATATTCCATGAATATTTATCTAAATAATCATTTATTAATTCCCCGGTTTTCAAGATATATGGAATATAAATCCCTCATCACTCCATGTATTCCATATATTAAAAAAGTAACCCCATACATACATTTATATATATATATATATATATTATTTCTATTCATGGATAACTTTCATCTTGTTCCACAAGTTTTTTCCCTCATTCCAATTCCTTTAATGAACTACAAAATATAGACTCTCAATCATTGGAGATAATATTTCCACTATGAATATCTCTCCCAAAACCTTCATCATACAACTAGTGTAATGAGGAATATTAAAATTGTTTGAATTTTAATTTAGTTCATATTTTATAAAAATCAATTGAACTGGATTTACTGTGAATGACTATTATTCAACCTCCTCATATGACATATAACGCCTCTTCGTTACCTAAAGAAACATATACAATGTGAAATTTTCCTAGTTGGACCACTTCCATAAATAAGTCATCTTAATAGAAGGATATATTAATCACAACTCATTATATGGATTCTCTAACATTGTTATCATCCTATTTTATTTCGTCAATTCATTACTTTTCCACATTATGTCTGTTCATAGTAGTTCAAATTACATAAGTGTTTCAAAATAGATACTTCACAAAATTCTCTTACATCATCCCATTTCTCATTCAAAACCCATTCCCTTATATTGTATCATTCATCTGTATTAAATCTCATACATTTAATTAATTTCACCAATGTGGCATGTCATGTATTCAAATAATTAAATTTGGAACATTTATCCAATGTGATTTTACATATCTAAATTCACCTATGTGGACATTCACATACGCATAATTACATTTTTATATGGAGATTATCCTACTAGACAAGTTTGAATAAGTAAAAACTTCATAAACACACCATGGAATTCAATTTCATTGATTCAATTAAGTCACCTATCATGAATTCAATCATTGAATATTAAGATATGAATTACTATATTTTTATTCATTGATTTGGCTACATAGGAATAACCTATAAGTAGATATTTTCTTCCATCAATCATGTATGTATATTCACATGTGTGGTTCTATAATTCAACAAACAACATCTATATATTATCCTCTTCCCTATCATAAAAATATTCCTTCTTTCACTACTCATCCATGATACTATTTGAATGAATCGTTATATCCATTACAATTATAATTAAACTTTGGAATAATAAATAAATTTTTATCGACTGAATTACATTGCCTCCTTTTTATGTTCATTAATATTTTTTTTAGATATTTACAATCATCATTATCATGAAATGTTTCTACCAAAAAAACATGTGGTTTATTTTCCTATTTCTTGTATGATATTTTTTAAACCACCACCTTCTTTAGGTTGTTGATTGTACATGAAATGATGGGTGTCCTAATGGGTTATAAAAATTCTATGGTAAATTAATGTTTTTCACTAGTGGAATCTTATATTCAAGTGTGAGTTAGGAGAAAAATGAACTTTAATTCCCATGATTATGACATCGTTGGAACATCCAGTGAGTTGGGAACCTTTTATTTAAATTGGGGTTATTTGTTTAATTAATTAACTTATTTATTTATTTTTATGATATTTATATATTAGGTAGGTGATGGGGGTCTTGTTGTGGTATGTATGGACATTAGATGGGATTTGAATATAGTAATGGGAGTCTATAGAGATTTTCATATTCTCTTAATAGTTTAATTAATTTAAAATATCTATAATTAATTTTTGGTGATTCTACATGAGGCATAGATCCTCAAAATTAGAGTTGGTGTGTAAAAGAGCATATGAAGAGATATTTCATGGTGTGATGTAGTGGAAATGGACTTGGTTTCTAGTAGGGGTCCTTTAACATATTTGAGTCTCTTTGTGAATTGGTAATTTTTTTATTTCATATTAGTATGAATTTCTACATGAGTTTTTTGTTTTATATGATAGTTTATTTGTATGAAATTTTAGTGCTGGTTTAATCTCAATGGATGTGATAAATCCCTTAGGAGATATGGGGTTATGAGAGACCCCTATGGGTTTTTTCACATTGGACATGTTTATATGGTAATAGTTTCTTAACTGTGAGTTGGGAAGTTGCGAGATAGTCTCCACAACCAATTTTCTCATGTTTTATAGTACTGATAATTTGAAGGATGTGACTTATATAATTATGCATTGATGGGTTGTGGTACTCGATGATGGAATCCATTTAATTTAGGTGGATTTTCTTTTTTTCTATTTTTATGTCGTCCTTATAACATGTGAGGATCATCCGGTTTCCATGATTTGATCATGACCATATCATTTGGGTGAGATATTTTTGTTGATGGTTGGCCACAATTTTCCCAAACTATGTGCCCTATTAGATAAAAATGTCCAACCGTTCACTAGCCCATGAAATTTGAAAAACTATAAAATTTAACTTGAATAAACCCCAAAAAAATAAAACCAAAGTTCAATTACAATTATGGTTTGTTAAAAAAATGTAACAAGATGTAAAACATCTTCATAGTAGATAATTTTTGTCCCTGGAAAGCTTTTTAATAAGCTTTGATTCCAAAAAAGATGAGGCCACTACGCTATAATTAGTGCCTACATCTCCCACATCTCATGACTACTGAAACTGTGCTACCATAGCACATGAACCGGTGATAACATCCTTATATGAGGTACCTTAGTATTAGAATAAACATTCTTGAGTAGTTGTTCAGTCATAGGTAAATTAGGCACAACCTAAAGATCACACCAACTCAGAAAATGAGTTGGATCAGATAGAGACTTTCATAAATGAGATACATTAAACATGTTATTTATCGATGTCTTCTTCCTTGGAAGTTATAAATGGTACAAATCATTACCCATATGTTTAGAAACCTTGAAATCTCCCACAAAAGGAGGATAAATATTCCATCGACTCATATGTTGTCAATGATCCAACCATGGTGAATCATTCATGAAAACATGGTCACCATGTAAAAACACCAAATGTCTACAAAAACTATCAAAATAAGACATATATTTCCTATTTTATGTCAACATCCTTGGATTAATGAACTAAATATTTTTTGTCATATATTTAACAAAACATCATCCAACAAATGATCTTTCACCAATCTCTGACTAACACAACAAATATTTACAAGACTGACAATACAGTGATTCAAAATGATCCATCCCGATTACAAAATAGTAACCATAGTTACAATCAAACTCCACCATCGACAAATGATCATCTCTAGCACCACTGAATTCTAGAATACAAGTGGGAATAATATCCTCTAGATTATGCATTATTTTTTATATTTAGCCATGTGACTACGGATGTGTTGCCATTCACAAAAAGAAATGATATCATAGTGCCTCCAGAAGTCATATCAATAAAATTAAACTGAGGAAACATAATATAGACTATATCATATGGATCCCAGTTAAAATTAACAATCTATTTCACATAGATATTTTATAATTCCTTAACATTGGATGAATGAACAATGGGTATAATGTGATCTGATTTCATCAACCTATCGATCACAACCCATATAACATTCTTATTTCTCTAATTATGAGGAAACTGAACCAAAAATTCCATAGATATCTTATCCCAATTCCATATAGGGACTGGATGTGGCTGCAACAAATGTGAATTCTTCTAGTGCTCGACCTTCACCTACTATCATGTATGATAATGAGAGACAAGCTCAAAAATTCCCCATCTCATACCTGACCACCTGAACTACTAACACATATCATATAACACCTTAAATGTTCTTGGGTACACTTCCCACTAGGAATTAATACTATTAACTATCATATATTTTATTGTCGATAACAGCACAATGTAGCTATTCTAATAAAACTAAACACACTATTTGGAGAACGAAAACAAGGAACTCTTCTACCTACCATATAGAGAGTCTATAATTTTATAGAACTCCTCATCATGATGTTAATCCTTGAGAATAATTTCCAGAATATAGGATTTCAAATGAACGATGTACATAGAAACCTCGACACCATTATATATAACTCTAATATAAAACTATTTAATTAGATTCATCAAATTAAATCTTATGAATATACATTTACTTCTTGTGTTAGATGTTTTCTGGTATAAGGATCTACAATAACATTCCCTTTCCCTGAGGTATATGTGATGTCGAATTCTATGGATTTCGTATATTTTATCCAATTCTTTTGTTGGAGATTCAAATATTTTTGATATATGATATATCTCATTATTTTATGGTCTAAAAACATAATAAAAATTTCTCTATAATGGTAATGCATTCAACTACTAATCACGTGCATCCAAAGAGAAATTTTAACATCATGGGTTGGATGATTCTTCTTGTGTTTCCTATGATGAAAAGACCAATAGGAAAAAAAATATTACCTTGCATAATAACATATAACAAACATAATCCCAATGAATTAAAAAAGATCATATAGCACTACTCGGCCTCTGGAAGATTCAATACCAATGCAGTAGTAAAAATTATTTGCATCCTAAAAAAAGAACATTGAAATTTATCATTCAAAGGAATCATTAATCCATTATGAGTTAGAGTAGTCATTGAATAATCCATGTTGGAGAAGTCATTAATGAATCAGTGATATTATCTAGATAAACCCAAGAAGGTATGAATCATGAAGACATTCTATGGTTGTTCCCTTGTCATAACCACATTCATATTCTCATGGAAATCTAAAATAAAATTTCTTGACATATCGTATCCCAAGAATTTCACTTCCATAATCCGTAAATGCCACTTCAAATGTTTATTATAGGGTTGGTGATTAATCACGGAACTCAAAACTATTCTCTGATGACGCAAATGATCCTCATAATTCATAGAGTTAATGAGTATTTCATCCAAACAAAACTACCAAAATGGTGTCTAGATTTTAATAGAAAATCATGTTCAATAATTCCATGTAAGTTTTCAAAGCATTGGTTTGAACAAAGGTCAAAAAAAGGTACTAGTTGTGATCGTACCTTCTCCTGAAAGAGGTTTTCTGAATACCAGATTCATTATATTAAATCGATTGTAATTAGAGTGAAGATAAATATTCAAGATTCGCATTTCCCCTTTCAACTAATCAAATAGATCTCTAATACATGAAAACAAATATTTTTTTCTTTTTCCTAACTTGATTGACCATTTGGTAATCAAAAAAGGTGTAGTGGACCATCAGCTTTCTTGGAAAAGAGAACCATTTCCACCCATAGTGTCTTACATGGGAATATTAATATGCTCTCATGAATATTAACAAATAGGGACATAATCACTTCCAATTCATATGGTTTCAGGCGGAAAGAGGGAATGGATGCTTATTTAGTTCTAGGAATTAAGTCAACCGAAAAGTCAATCTCCCTTTCTGGTGTAAAATTATAAAAGATAGATGGAAACACACCCAGAAAATCGATGAAAACTGGGGGGATATCACCAATGCATGATTATTACTCAAGAAAATGGAAAAAAATGATATTTATTTCCCTAACACTTTATACAATGTTTTGGCCCTACTCAACCTTGGGTCTCATTCACCTTGAAAAACACAAGACACAACACTATGTTTGGTAAAAGATACATGTCGAAGAAACCAATAAATCCTAACTTTATTAGAAATGATCCAATATGTCCAAAATATGTTTTGAAGTTAATTCATGTCAAGAACCAAAAATATCCAATCAATCTCAATATCTGATATAGATAAGACACAAGTGGGACTATAGAGTCTCTACTCTATCTTTATACCAAGGGATGTAGTAATATCCATTGCACAAGAGATAATCACCATTAGAAGGTTTAGAAGATTAAAAAAATGTATTGAAAAAAAAAGAATTAGATGGAGTTGTAAAAAATAATGTATTCATGAATGATGAAGTTATAATGATAGTACCTATTACCGTCATTGGAGTTCTATATACGTCCTATGAAGAATCTAAAACTATGGGATATAGCTTCATTCTGGATGCCTATGGCTATAAACATTTTTCACGTAATAAATCTATTTTTTCCTTAATTTTAGAATGTTCTTATAATTTAATTCCACTATAATGAGTATAATTGATATCGATGAACCATTTTATGTTCCCCAAGTTTCCTCATGATCCACTGTTCTAGAGTTCCTTGGTGCAACCCATTTTAAATTTCTAGGCATACCTCACTAGAAATAGACCCAAAATCTTCTTCGAGGCACATGAGGAGGTTTAGAATGAACTTACTATCTAAAAACTCTATGATAATCATCTTACCTTCTCTTTCCCTTATAATATTTTACACTGCCACTGGGAGAGAAAGAAACTCCAAAAAACCTAGACGTGCCATCTAGGTCTATCTCAACCATATACACTCTATATAGTAGATCATCATAAAAAGGCAGTTTATGTATGAAAACAGTAGAATAAATATGTTGAAGAAGTCCCAACTGAATCCTTTAGGTATTTATAATCTCATTCGATTATATCTCATGTTCTAATTGCATGAGCTCAGCAATACAGTTTCCATACACAGTCATAGTCTTTTTATTCAAATTAATCATGAAAAATTCCATAGACATGTCCATCAAAATAAATTTTGAGTAGAAATGGTTTGTGAAAAGAACATTTAAGTATTTTCACTTTATGTCCTCATGCATATTTTTCATCACTATAGTGTCCCACCATCTCCAACTTGGTCATTCCATCATGAAGGTGGAACATTTCACTATGATCTCATCGACTGTGTCAAAGAACCAAAATAAAAAATTCCAAACTACTCCACCATTCGACGGTTTCTTGAGGATCATTATAACCTTTAAACAATGTTGGATTTTGGAGAGTTAAATATTGAGAACTAACTTGGATAATGACCCTATGAGGTTCAAGAACTTGAGCCAAAATTTGAACCAGAAGTGGTGCATGTCTCATAGCATAAAAAGTGTGTATATTCACCTCAACCATGTTTGAAACAATAATAGGATTCACTCATTGTGTTTTAGAAAAATATTCCTCCTAAATATGGCTCACATGTCTTATCGGAGTCATTATTTTATTCAAAATCAGCATACAATAAAGAAGACATCAGATAATTCCCAAATAGATAGAAATTTAAATTAATCGCAATTAATAAACAAAATAGATTTGGATATCACCCTATATGAATCAAAATAGCTAAAATACTAGAAATAATATTCAATTTATCTTTCCCAAACAAACCCTGGAGTCTTAACGTTCATTTTAGTGAGAGATGGCCAGGAAATAAATCTCAACTACCTCCTATGTCCTGAAAAGTTTTCAGAATGCACACTGACTTCATGAGAAAAATATAAACCTCTATATGATAACACTTTTTTTAAAACCAACATGGTTACCCTTGTAAAACAATAACTAATCCAGTCTTGACAAAGCCAAATTAGGGTTCTTGATCCCCATGGGTCAGTGACCAGAATCTAGAATCATTCAAACTGAATGTGTGAATAGTTTTTCCACAAAAATTGTAGAATTAAAAGAGATAATCTAGTATTAATATGATATCAAAATCCACTGTGGGTAATGTGCTATAAGTACAAAAGGTAATAAATCCCAATGTGCTACAATCAAGTACCTAAATAGGTAAAATATCCCAGTCCCCAACTCAAACACAACTCAACAAGTCCATGGTTTGACAGCTGGGTCCACCTATAAGAGATCATTTTCCCCTGCTCGAACCTGGAATGAGGTAATCAACAAACACCCAAAGGTACAAGTATGGTATGGGAAAAATCCCAAAATGATTTTACCAATGATTCTATAATTATATTTCAATATAAATTTATCTAAGAATATTCTTTCAATTTCAAAATAAATAGGGTTAGAATACAAAACAATATTTAAAAAAATCATGATTTACAATTTAAATGATAGTAATAAATTTAGAAATTCCTAAATCACATTTCAAATGATGGAAATGATATTTAAATGATGGAATTTATCTTTAAAAAAGGGTGATTTACACTAATGGAACTTTTCAGAAAATTTCATAATAAAATATTTTATACAAAAGAGTTTATATAACTTCTCAAGATATATAAAATAATTTACCATTATGGAATATATATACATTTAAAATAGCAACAATCAAGAAATATGGTCATATGACAAGCTGTTATTATAATTCATAAATACAGGGATCCAATAACATGGAATGAAAATTATGTACACACACTCCTTTGGGCCTAAGGAAAAGGGGAGTCATCTTCATCACCTAAGGAATGATTATATGCTAATATGATGTTTTAGAACATTGTAACTAATAAGGTGGCATCCAAAATAGCTCAAAATTTACCTAAGGCTTTCATGTTGTTATGTACAAAAAACTATGTAAAATTTATTTCAATATTATAAAAAATTAAATTAAATATCATCCCCATTTCAAATATGCCTATTTTCTTTTTAAACCCATAATAGGTTTTTGAACAAAAAACAAGCCTTTTCACAATGACGAAACCTGAAGGACTGGATCAGAACATTTTAAGACATTTTTCAGAATATAAGGAATTCAAACCAATTATTTATAATTAAAAATCCATTTGATAATTAAATCAAACAATTTAATTTTCATACAATTCCACCAATGTCATCACAAACCCCCAATTCCTTGGAAGTAAGGTATTTTCACAATTTTTCATTAAATCATTATTTCAACAATTAAATTAAATAATTTAATGGATTCAAAATTTCCTTCAAAATTATAATTTATATTATTCAATATAAATCTATCAAATTTTTTATAAACATAATCCCCAATTCTATGAAATTCGGTGTTATCCAATTTCATTCCAAAAAACCATTTTTCTCACGAAAAATAAAAATTTACCGAGATTGGGATTTTCTAAAAAATGACTAAAACCCATTAAATCCAAAATAATGAAATTTAATTTAACACCAAAAACTGAAATTAAACAAAGTAATTTTGGTTAAGAAAAATTGGACATCATAAAGGAACCACCTATCTCGGAATCCAATGGATCTTGCAATGCAAAAGCCTAATCGAGTTTTACCCAAGAAGAATGGTGATCATGCACACATGAATCAATGATAAGATTAAGAGTCCACAATGGAGAGTATTATATCTATAAATCAATATGCGGATCCATAAAATAAAAATATAATAAGAGAGAACATGGCAGAACATTATTAGGACACAAAAACCTACCATGGGTAAATTGAAGGAAATTCATCTCGATTTGGATCACATATGAGAGGCCATGAATCCTCCATGGATATTTTAGGAAGGGATAAATGAGTTTTGGTTGAAAAAGATCTATCAAAGACATGAATCATGGTTCTGTAATTTTTAATAAAAAGATGTATCTCTTAAAATCCCACAAGCACTATTTCATGGGATGACTCGCAAAGTTAGACCAAATAATTCAAACTATCCCTATTTACTTTTTAAATGGGTCACCCAATTTATAATAATATAGTGCAAGGCCTGACTAACCATGAAAAATCTATGTAAAACCCCACTGCCTTGTGTTTCATGGTTTTCTCTAATAGGGAACATAGTTTTGAAAACCTATTCGCCAAAAGTGAAGTAGCCCAAAAAATTCCAATAACATTAAATCATCATCTGAAATATCCCCAAGTGAAATCCCACAAAAGCACAATTAAAAGGAGGGTTTAGGAATACCTAAAAATATTAATATGATGTTATATTTTCACTCACCCATATCTATGTAAACAATGTGGGTTACTGTATACATAGGGTAAACCTTCCTTTTTTATTTTATGAAACATGCCATGTCTTGTTCTAAACTCACTGTATAGGTCAAAAGGTTATGGAGAATATTGATATTGATGTATGGAATGTGAGTTGTGTCAAAGGGAATTTTTTTATTTTCATTTTTTTTGTAAAATAGTAAGATTTTAAAATAATAACATAGTCTTGGATACCATATGTCACATGGAGAAAGAATCTTGAATGACCATGAAATATATTTATTTTAATTCAACATCTCTGGTATCTGTAATTATAATAAACATTTTTTTTAAACTACCAAAAAATAAATTTAAAATATTATCATTTATAATAACTATTATATCCAAGCCATTAAGTTGGTGGTTATGATTAGGAATGACTGAATTAAGAAAATATATTTCTAATCCATGTATAAAATAAATTCAATTTATAACTGTTAAATTGAAATAAAAAATATTAATACATTGATTTATAAAAAATTTTGTCTACAAAAAAAATTATTTTCCTAAAATGTGGTCATGTCATGTTTTACACATATTATATTAAAATAAAAAGTTATGAATTTACAATAATTTTAATATCAAGAATTAATTAATATTTTTGATTCATCATGTCAATATTATAATAGAGTGATATTTTTTTAGAATTTCTAAAAATAATTTTTTTCAATGAATAGTGAATGATATAAGTTTTAATATAACAATAAATTTTAATTTAAAACATTTAAAAAATAAAATTTTGAATAAACATGTTTTAAAAGTATAATTATTTTGATTATAATATAAAAAATAAAATTTAGATCATTTTATTTAAATTAATTTTAATTTTTTGATATTAAAAATTTCTATATATATGAGAATTTTCTCGTGAAAAAATAAGTTATTAATCACATTTGGGAGTTACATTTTAATTTAATGTTCCACAATTTTGATTATTAAATTTCAAAAATGGATTATATATTTGGAATCATAATAATTGATATTTTATAATAAGATAAAAAAATTCATTAGGAATTTTAAAATTATCAAAATGTAATTATGAGGGTTATGTTTAAAATAGGTATACTATGGAATCAAAGAAAAAAAATGGGTTACAATGTCCCAAATTCTTGTATAAACATGACTATAATTAAATATTTCTAATTTTATAAACATAGGATCTATTATTATGTACTTGTGGTAATGTTTTCTCTGAAATTGACAAATATAATGATTTATATAAATAGAAAGGAAAAATGTCACCCTCGTACATTTAATTTTCAGGTGTGTTGTGACATAGGGACAAAACAAATATGCGTATTTATATTGAATTTCATTTTTAGGGTAATAAAATTAATTTTATAAGGGTAACTTATTTGTATGATTCAGTGATTATATAATTGAATCAAATGTTTTAGCAATTCCAACACATTAATTATTTAATAAATAGAAAAAAATAAATTATATAATAATTATTAAAAGTAAAATAAATGGAATTAATTATAGTACTCCATTATAGATTTATGTATATATAACCTGATATAATAATACCAAAATATAATATTTTAATTTTCACTATTTTATTTAATGTTTTTAAGGTAATATTAAATAATTAGATGAATAATTAACATCAATATTATTTTATAATAAATAATATTTTATTAAATGATTTCAAATTTCTATAAATGATATAATCTAAAATGTTATTAGAATATGTTTTAAGATATATACCATATTACATTCTTTCAATAATGGTCCATCTATAATAGATATATTTACCCCTAAATACTAAAACCATTTTTATGATGGTAAATTGTAAAATCAAGCTCGGTGTGTTACATACGCTTTTATGAAAATAAATTTTCTAAGGATTTTGTTTTCTATTTTATGAATTTAATTTAATATCTGTAACATGTGGGTAAAACGTTTCTAATAATGATCATTTATTGATTCCAAAATTATAAATTACCATGGTAAAATTATTAGTTACTATAGTGAAAAAATATTGATAAAAGTAATGAAGCATAGAAGGTAATGATCAACATATTAAAAAATTATTTTTCTTTTATGGTTAAGGTTTTAATAGGGTATATAATCCATAAAGTCTTTACTTATAAATTTTTTTGGAAGACGGGGTGAGAGTGGTTTCCCATTATTGAATTGTTTGGGGTATTTATAAAATTGAGATCATTCCTCAATTATAAAAGGGAACATCCTCCCAAAAATTATTCAAACCTCTTATGCTCATATTCACAAACTAAACCATTAAAAATCAGTAACAAAAATCCTTATTTATTTTATTGTGCTTTTAGTATTCCCAAAAGAACATTATTATGGTATTCAATAGGAATTCCAAAGGTGGTTTTCATAGGAAAATGTAATAATATTCACTATTCTCTTTCTTTTTACTATATATATTAAAATATTACTTCATGTATTAAAAATTAAAATATAATCAACCAGTATGTTTTATATAATAAGATTTTATTATTTTAACTTAATAACCTATATTCATATCCCTTTCTATTAAATGTGAAACAAACCATCAATCGTGTGTACGACTGAGTACCGTCTCACAAACCAATGTAATTCATTTTCCCTCACAACTTATTAAGGATGGATTTAACCATTGATTTAATGTTTATCTATAATAATTATTCTAGAAATATTCTTTTATAATTATGATAACACATATACCCTTTTACCTTGCATACATTTGCAGAACAATAACAATGTTTGTGCATATATGTGGACTGCCGCCTCTACATAACATTGTGAAATATTTTCATTTAATTTTACTTTGAGTGGAAATGATGATATATTTAATGAATATAAATTACATATATGATATAATAATAGTTTTTTGAAGGTGAAATATTATTTACCATTCTAATATTCCATTCACTATAACAAATGGAAACAGTGTTCAAGAACAGGTATGAACTAGTATCTCCACGAAGGATGTAACTCATTTTCTCAAATATAAATTTTATGGACCATAATAAATATATATAATGAATATAAATGATAATTATTTCATGTTAATAATTCTTGATATGGTGTAACAAATATCAATTAAAAGTTATTGATATTACTGAACAAAAACATACAATAAAAATGATCCAATTATCACTCGAAACATAGATTTTAACAAAACATTTTTAACAAATGGATCATAAAAAAATATATGTAAATCACATATAGAATTAAATATCTGAGTACATTAATGTAATATAATTATAATTAACATAGTTTTATTATATAATATTTAGAGACACATACAAGGGAAATAAATCATGGTGTAAGGGTTTGTCGTGAAACTTTTTCATTCAAGAGAATATTCCTTATTCAGGAATTAATTTTTTATGGTGTTTATAATACCCCATAGATATGTTATATAATATATATTGTTATATTATAGGTATTTGTAGTTTTTATTTATGTTATTTATCTAATGGGGCTTATGACTCAAAAGTTATATTAATGGGAAGTGATTGTTTCACAATCTCATTGTCATTCATGATTTATTGTATTTATGTATGCCTCGAGAATATTGATTGATATTATTATATTAATCCTATTAAACCTTCTTGTTTCCTTGGTTATTTTTTAAATTTTCTGGTAATATTACCATTTTCCTCTCTATGATACTGAAAATGAATGAGATTTTTTTAATAAAACCCTTTTTCCTTTCAAACATCGACCAAAGACCATTTTTCTACTATATGTATATTCTATAAAAAACTTCTAAAATTCTTATAAAATTTTAAAAATTAATTTTTGATGAAATTTTTACCCAAAAGTTTATTTTTATAAAAAAATTTGAATGTAATATTCTTATTTTTCTAAAAGTGAGGGTAATTTTATTCTTTTTACAACAGTGTGAAATGAATGTATTTTTAAAATATATAATGATTTCAATGAATTAAAAACCATCATGACCTCTATTTACTATGATTTATCCTCTAAAATTTTTCAGGAATAATTATATTGAAAAAAATTACATAATATTTTGGAATTTCTCAGTTTCTGAAATTTATTTTAAAAATAAAAAGGTTATTTTTTAAAGAATATTTTGATAGATTTTTTATGAAATTTATTTTAATTAATTAATTATTCCCATATGTCACTAATTACCCATCTTTAATAGTTTCTAATGATACCATCCATCTTATTTATTTGGGGGATTTATTATTATTTTGATTGGGGATGTAAAATATTAATATCATTCAACTTATTTATTTATATGGTTTATAATAATGTTAATTTATTGGGAATGTATTATCATTTCATATGATATTAATTGAGTAAAAATGTTTATATTGATTATTTTTCACCCCATTTATATGTGGAATGATTTTAATTAATTATGTGATGGGTGGGACCTTCTATAACCCTTTAATGCATTAGTGGGACTCATGATTTTACATAGATTTAGCTTAGGGTGAGGACATAAATATTTATTTAGATTTCATGAAATAAGCCTCAATAGATGAGTTTCTATACTATCAGTTAATTTTTATAGAATCATTAGATTACAAATTATTCCTATTATATTATTCATTACTTTTAGATTTTATTGTATTCATTCCCTTACTAAATATCTGATTTCACCCACATGTTTCGTAACATTCCCTTTAGTTCTAGAAGAATTTTTATGATTTATTTACTAGGAGGTTCTAGAGAAAATTATGATATTATAAAATAAAATAATATGTTGTGTTTTATGTTTCCCATTATAATTTAAAATTCATGTATGTATCCTAACTACCAAGAATAAAAAACTAGTCGAACCTTTGTCATATAGTCCTTTTATCTAGTACTAATGTAATAATGTTACCATAGACTCTAGAATATAAGATTCAAGGTATTCACTGATGGTATCAAAGAATGTTTTGTAAAACCCTTAAGAACTAGATTTAGGAAAATAAATATTCTAAAACTGAACCTTATGATTGTTTTTAGGAAAAGATTATATATTTAATGACGTCCTAATTTTTTGGTAAGATATATATTATGTTCTTTTTACAAGAAATGCATCAATGTTTTGATACTGAAATTAGATGTGTCTCTCATATAGATATACCACGGGGTAAGAAATTTGAAAAGGGAATATTGGGATTTGAATCAATAATCAATTTATTTTTAGAAAATGAGACTTATTTCAAACATTATTTGAAACTTCCAGGGTTTATTATTGGGTAATTATCATTTACCTTACAAACCATTATTGGGATTTTTTTATTAATTTCATAATTTGAGAACATTTCAAAAGAAACCAATTATATTATACAGGATCATCTATGTGTTATTTTTTATATTTATATCAGGTAGTTTTATTTTTTGGATATGAATTATGTTTCGTAATTTTATTATCTAATATAGTCATTGAAATTGTATAAAAATAGATACTATGAAATTAATGGCTATCATATCAATGTACTTACTCCATTTAAGTATTTAACTCCTTAATAATATAATGAAGTTGAAGATTGTGATGCGACCCAAACCAATAATATAATAACCATATTGGGGAAAATCAGGTTATGAGAAATAACCTTCCCAGTATAGAGTTTCCAACTGATCAACCATGTGCTGTAACAATATTAGACCATTTCATGCATCCTCAACCTCCATCATTTAATGGGAATAAAAATCAATGTGTTTTTTACCAATGGATACGGTCCATAGAGAAGAGATTTATTTATCTAATACATAATAAAAGGGAGAAGTTTATCATGCTTTTTTGTCTTCTATCACATTATGTAGACCGATGGGGATTAATAATACAAAAAAATATGGATAAAAAATAAATAACAAACATGGAGTTGACTGATTTTAAAGTACTCTTCGTAGAAGGTTTTTTCCTAAAATGTAATGAACATATATGGAGAGGAAATTCCTCAGTTGAATACAAAAGGAAGATGAAAATATAGTTACTTATAAGTCCAATATTAAAATATTATCAAGTTACTATGCATGCTACATATATAATCTGAAGGAAATATTTTCTGTTTTATTACTAGACTTATTATAGTCTTTTAGGGGATTAAATCTCCAAAATATTATCATCGTACGAGGGTATGGGATCAAGTGCGATCAAAAATGATAAATAACATTCAATACATATAGATTTATGTAATGTATTGTAATAAAATTATGGAAGAAAAAAAAATTGACAATGGGATGAATGTAAGAATTATTTTACCAGATGTGATAATTGTGGAAAGATACACCCTACTACTAACAAGAAGGAAATGTGAGATTGATTCCAGTGTGCAGAGAATGTCTATCTTGATCATGAATGAAATGGAATTAGATACCCTCTAATGTTTAGTGTATCCATTTTTTAAAGTTGGGGAAAAAATGAATTCTACAATAGTGAAGGGAATATACCCCGGAAGATGAAAGTAGATCGAAGCCTTGATTATGCTATTAATATAGATAAATTGGAATGATTAATGTACTAGTTAATTTTGACACAATAATTTTGTTGAATTATTATTTTTATTAATGGTATTTTTCTTATAAGAATCATGTAATGTATAATTATTTTAAAGTGGTACTTTCTCTTTAAAAAATGGCATATGTTCAATGGTGTCGATGACCATGATATTTTATTTAATAACCAATTATATTTTTTAGGATATTTATAATATTTTTTGAAATATAATAGAAATTATATTAACATGGTTTTATGAAAAGAAAACCCTTATATTAGGTGAATATCAGTCCCATCCGGTGAGGTTACAGTGCATGAACCCACAACATAAGGTTTATAAGGGTGCAACAAATACGATTTTCTTACTTGATATTATGGTTAATGTGGAATTTTCCATAATTCATTTGATAGATAAATTCTTGTGGTATTGATTATGATGAAAATGGATTATTACTATTGAGTCTTAAAGATTAATGTCTCATATTGGATGACACATGAAAACTCTTTTGGTTTTAGAAAATATTTAAAGACATACTAAATGATTGGTCACTCTTTTGTGTATCTTATGATCCATTAAAAGTTAATTTATTTCTTTATGAAATAGATATTATTATTTGAAATTCATTAATATGAGTAATAAATTTTTTTCTAAATTTGAATCAACAAATACCAAAATTTGAAATTGTTTTTATGAAATTTGAACATATCAAATAAAGTTATTTCCTAATGTTAGTTTTCCATATTCAACCATAATTCCAAAACATTAGTAATAGGATCATGAAAATAGTTTTTTTTTCATAGTACCTTCATTTCAACCAAGGATTTGTGGATTTGTGGTTGCTAAATTTCTATTTACCATTCTGTTTATTTTGACCAATGATCATCATTACAATCCCTATATATTTACATTTTTCTCTATGACCATATTTTCACTTCCCATAAATATTTTACATAAAAAACCTATATATGTGTTACACTTGATATCTTTTATACTTCTATTTCCCTATTAAAAAACATATTTTTTTATTTTCCCTTTAATGATTTCGGTTTTCAGTAAAGGATATACCTATGATGACCAAAAAATAATTTTCATGATGTAATTTATTAATGGGTTAAAAATATAAAACAATAATATTTTAAAATAATGAAATTTTATTTCATTTCATTGTGACAGTCAACATTAATCTTAAAACCCCGAAAAAATATATATCTTTATATTTAATCACATTAATATTTTATGTGACAAGAAATCTTATGGTTAACTAAAATTAAATATAATATTAAAATATTTTTATTTACTCAAACTATTATAACCAAGATAAAAAATTGTTAAGTATGAATATTACTAACTAAATTATGAAAAATAATTCTTTAAGGATGTTTAAAATAAAGTCATTAGTTAACTATTTATTAGTTTTGAAATAAGAATCATTTGAAAGAACATGAAATATTTAAAAACAATATTTAATAAAATGATGTATAATAAAACTTTTCAAACATTATCTATGAACATTATATATTTGATATGGACATGTATGAACGAAATCATACCTGATGTAATGGTTTCTCATCCCACATGTACATTCATGAGACGTATTCCATATTAAAAAACTATTCCTTTTGGGAGTGTTATATAATATTTTATTGATATTTTTTATCCTAAATATATTTGTCTTCAAGGTATTTAATTTTAATTTATGTTATTTCTTTCATAGGTCTTATGATTGAAATTTTAACAACATGGGAGGTTTTAGATTCACAATATCATTATTACTCAAGATTCTTTCTGTTTAAGGACATCATGAGGGAATCGTTTGATATTTATATCATAAAACCATTAGATATTTTTTATTTTTAGGTTAATCATGAAAACATCATGTAATAGTACCATTTTCCAATATTTTTTACTTAAAATGATTGAGAGTATTTTTTAAATAAAAACAAACATAATTACTCTCTTAAGTCAAAAAAATGTTTATTATATATCCATGTTTTAACAAAAATTGAAAAATGTTTTACCACTATAAAAAATATTAAATAAAGATATTTTATCCCATGATGTCTTTAAATTTATTAAATAAATATTCTTTATGTTTTCTAAATGAGGGTCGTTTATCCATTTTACAGTACTATGAGAGTAATGTTTTTTAACTTATAAGTCATGTAATGAATTAAACTCCTCCAGGACCATTTATTACTTTTAATCATCCTTCAAAACTAAATAAGAGTAATATTAAATAAAATATTTTTAGTAATATTAAATGTATCTTTTGTTTTTTAATGTTATTTTAAAAGTGAGTATGATATTTTCCTCAGGATTGTTTTTAATGGATCTTTTATGGTATTTCAATTCATCGACGACAACAACCCAAATTTCAAATATGTACCATTGGTAAAAAAATTAATTATATGATATTTATTATTCTTTTATATGGTTAATGATTAGTTTTAATGGGGTCATGTGATTTTTATTTTATTCAACACATTAGTCTGAAGGGTATACAATTCTGTATATTGATTGGGGAATGTATTAATATTTCTTGGGCAAGTTTTGCAATAAAATTTTTATATTGATTAGTTTTTACCCTTTTAATATGACAATTTAATTTTACATAGTATGTGATAGATTAGGCCTCATATATCCGCATGACACATTAGTAGGACACATGAGACAAAATTGATTTGGGTTTGGAAATTCCTTACCCATTTATTTGAGGATTTGAAACTAGGCCTCAATGTTATTTTAGATATCCTGGCATATGGGGTCAACGATATTTCATAGATGTGTGACATTATGAATTCCATTATGATAAATTTACTTATTGATGCCCATATGATTATTTTATATGTTATGGTATTAATGGATTCATTTCTTACTCATGTGATTAATTGTATGGAATTATTTGATTAACATCTTTTCCTTCCATATTATTCATCTCTTATTAGCTGTTATTATAATCTAATACTTTAGGAGAATTTGAAATCACCCATTTCATATGTTCCATTTCATAGGATGTTAAGATATTTTTTAGATTTAATTTAGGGACATTGTATAGAAAATATCGATGTACATGAAGAAAATACTTTGTTATATTTCATGTTTCCAATTATAATGTGAAATATATGTATATATATATTACCAGTACTAAAAAACTACTCAATCCTTTGGAATGTGATTACTTATATATAGTTAAAATGTGAAATAGGTAACCACTATATTTGGGATACTAGGTTTGGGGACTTTATAGTTATTCCCACCATATATAAATGATGTATATTTTGATTATATGTTATTTATTTTAATTAATATGTACTAGTATTTCATTTTTTTAATCAATCATATATATTTTTTAATAAATTTATATTTAGGACTTCTATCACATATAGAGATCCCAATTTTGACAATATGTTGATGGTAAGTCCACTATAAAGATGGGTTATGCCAAATTATGAGAATATCTATACATCACCATCTGGTGCTTTTCAGAGGGCATAGTCTCCCAAAGACTATATCATCCTTCACCAATAGCCTCTATCATTTTGGGAGGCACACTTGAGGTCATGTGATGACCCATGAACATGATTTTTTTAGGAAACACCAATCAGGGAATTACAAATTGTTATCACATGGATTTAGGATAGAAATAATAGTTATATATGGAGATTGGATTTTGGGATGTGAGATGTAGATAGAGTCCATGCCTAGCCGGCACGACATCGATTGAAACAAGGGGTTCCCATGAATGTTTAGTTTTGGGGTTATTAGTTCTTGGATGAGTGAGGAGTATGTTTGGAAAATGAATTAAAATTTGGGATGGTTGAGACATTGGTTGAGAAATGGGGCTCGGTATGGAACATGTGACTTATACATCATAATCATTGTGCCATACAAGGATCCTAGTATATATAAGTATTATTAGTTTTTTTGACATAACATCTTTTTCAAATATCATATTAATTTATGGAACATAGAATATATATTTTATCAATATTTATATTGTATAGGGTGATGATATTAATATGTATGTATGGGGAATTATTTATTTTTATGATGTTCTTGTTGGCTTCCATCAAAAATAGTAATTTTGATATTTTAGTTTATGAGAGAAAACAATGTCTTTTAAATGGGAACCATGAATGTTAAAATGATGTGATTTTTAATTGTTTTATAGGTCCGTTTTATGGAAAATTTCTTGGGTATATGTTCCTTGTAAAATTTTTATCATTTTCTTGTTTTGCTAAAAATTTAGGTAAACAAGAATTGAAATTTAATTTCAAAGTGGTTCTATATATATTTATTAAATAAATTTTTTATAATTTTATTTTTTAAATGGAATGATTCTATATGGGAGTAGGTTAACTTTTTTATGTAAACTATTTCATCTCAAGTGGTGGTTTTAAATCATGTGATGTTTTAAATAGTGTAATTTTATTAGAAATGGTTTTGTAGAATGGGAAATCGATACCTAGTGAAAATGGTTAGGGGGATTTTTTTATGGTGGTAAGTGTTAATTCAAATTATTGAACTGTTTTCTCATCTTTCAAATATAGGTTTATTGGAAAAATTCCATGTGAGGTCTAAAGGTGTGTTTTGGGGATTTATGTGGTGTGCAGAGAATGATTTCTGTCTGAATAAACTGATTTTCTATATAAGGCCCCACCCTTAAACCTTACTTAATCTTGATTTCATACAAGATTACACATTGAGGGTCTTTTCAGGTTTAAAGTTTTAGAGAATTAGATCATAAAACATGCATTACATTCCACATTTAAACAAAGTGGTTACATAAAGATAGTATTCATTTTTTTCCCATCAACGGAAACATATTTAAAAATAATAAATGGATTCATTCTTGACACTTCCTTGACACTATCATCATATCATGTACATTTCCCTTGACCTGTGAAAAACATTTCAAAAAAACTTGGGATGAGCATAAAAATCTCAGTAAGGGTTATAAAAATATGGAAAGGAAACATTAGTTCATATATACATAAGAATGAAATCATACTTCACCCATAAAACATAAGCACTTTAACATACCTAATCAAAACATGAATAAATCATAGAAATCATAAGGCATAAAAGGTAACTTGAGGCATTCATAACATTCTTACGTAGGGAGTAATCCTCTTGGTTACGTTTGGAATACCCATCACAGTATATTCCCTAAATATCTTCAGAGAAACCTTAACGTTTCACTCCTTCGCATTACCCAATGCATTAGAGAGCTATATCAGACTCACCCTCCCTTAGTTTATCATGGAACCACCCATCTTCATAACAATTCCCAAGAACAATAACATAATTGTATCACATAAAACATGCATAAACGAAACATAACATTTCCACATTTCAATCACAAGATATCAATAACACATTGATATAATAAAAACATTTTCAAAACCATTCAAAATACCAAAATAATAGAATAGTAAAACATGTTATTTATTTTTCATTTAAAAAAAGGTATGGCTTGTAGAGGAAGCCGAAACTCAAATAATGGTCACGGCGGCGGAGAAGTCATTGTCACCGCATACGTATGACAAAAACATTCCCTTTTGTCATTTAGTAAACGCTTCGTATAAAAAATATTCCTTTTGAATAAACGTAAAAGTCATAGGGGTTTATACACCGTATAAAAGAAGGTTGTGTATAAAACAAAATATGCCTCAATGAAAGGAGATTGAAACGAAGTCCCATACAAAGATGGTATCCTTAGTTTAAGGATAAATCAGTTATATAATTTTGTGTGACAAACGAATACACAAAATATAAGTGGATATTAAGTGTAAAACAATCAGAGGTTATTCACACATATTCATAGAATCACATATTCAAGGAGTACAATTTTATCCCAAAGAATCAAATTTGGGTTAAGAAGTTCCCTTGCAAAAAATTTATAGCCTAATGGCATCACTACAAAATTCAGAAAATGAGTTGATGAGAGATAAAAAGGGTATCTCATCACATGGACATAAAATTTAATTCAATAAGGATATAGAAGAACATATCCCAACATAATAGTATGTGAATTAAAATACATAACAAAATAAGTCTTTTAAAAGGAGGAGGGTGAAAGGTTCCCTTACCGACATGGGTATCTTTCGAAACATACACCGCGTGAAAGAAGGACAATAAAACACTGATGTAAATACTCATAAATGAAGGTATATTACACAATGAGTAAAATAATGGGCTGTACATACACCACTCAAAGCAAATTGTGCCAAATGTAGCATAAATCTCACGGGAATAAAAATGAGATGAAAAACCCCTTACGAAAACTCGGCAGCCTAACGGCACCACTTAAAACATACAAAAAAATGGATTGATGAGATCAAATAGGGTCTCTCATTATATTAAAATAATGTTTACAGAAAGAGGAATATAAAATAACATCCCCCCAACATAACAAAGAGTATCTTAAAATAAGTGACATAAAGGAGAGTACTTAAAAAGAAAGAGAGAGGTTAGATCTCTTACAAAAATTCGGCAACCTAACGGCGCCACTCAAAACATCCAAAATGGATTGATGAGAGACAATAGGGTATCTCATCATATGAACATAAAAATTACAGTAAGAGTAATATAAAAGATCATCCCAATAATTATAAAGATTATATTTAAAAGGAATGACATAAAATAGTGTACTTAAAAAGAAAGAGAGGAGTAGGATCTCTTACCTCACGTCCAACTTGTCTTGTTCATTTCATTATATTCATGAATAATAAACTTTGGTCAATTTATAATTGCCTATG
The DNA here is from genome assembly GCA_963277665.1 of Viscum album. Lineage (NCBI taxonomy): Eukaryota > Viridiplantae > Streptophyta > Magnoliopsida > Santalales > Viscaceae > Viscum > Viscum album. Next base: position 873,072,831 of record OY728153.1, on the reverse strand, counting down.
TACCTCCTATAAAGATTATTATTCAGTTCATATAACATATTTTAATTTTATAATAATTGGTTAATAATATGAGTTCATATCAGACGTTTTTTTCGATGTTTAGTAGATGATTCAAAAATTGAACTTTTTCGAAAATAATTTTCCATGTAGTTATAGGTACATCATATCCAGAATAGTATTGATGTTCTAAATATCATATATATCTAGTAGATATTCATTTTATACTATTCAATATCATTTGGAGTTAAAAAAATTAAAATCACCGTTCATGGAGATGGTAGGCCGTGCGTACGCATGAACGCTACTTTCATTTTTTTTGTCATATTAATGGAATTAAAACAAAATGAGAAATATATATATATGTATATATATGTTAATATTACAGAATTATATCCATAATTTAGATGTAATATATTACACATATACCCATTATATATATGTACTTATAATAGTACATAATATTTTCAGACAAGAAATGAAATGTACCGTTCCTGGAGACGGTAAGCCGTACGTACGCATGAATGCTACTTCCACATCTATTTCAGATTTAATGGAATTAAAACATAATTATACATAATATTATTTTAATTCTAGTATGGTATCATATATAATATCGTTAAATATATCCTTTATATGTAACACATATGGTATTAACGAATCAAATCACATTGAGGGGGCGGTAGTCCGCACTTCCTTAAATGAAGATATCGCGTTGACACGTAATGGAAACCATAAAGGTATGCCATAAATGAAAAATACAGAATCTTAAGTAAAACATAAACAAATTATATATCATATATATGTATATATAGTGTCATCTTAATGGCCACATTTGAAGGTGTTAGAATAATGTTGAACAATCATCGTTTTGTGAGGCAGAAATTCACCATCCACAGAAACAGTATGTTCTTTAACCATTTGATGTAGGTGTGTGTAAGTGTAGCTCGAATATTTCTTATATAAATATCCTAGTATATTGAAGATACTGTATTTGTTACAAAATAAAGTAATAAAAATATATTAGGGGGTTGGAGAAGCAAAATAAAACAAAAGGACACAAGTGAAGACATTACCTTAAAATCGGGTAACTCCCTTTGGTTTGATCTCAAAGGCTTCTTTGGGGAGACTTCTGCCCAAAGTGAGGCTTCAAGGAGTTAGAGAGGGATGTTGAGAGACAACATTATCAGGGTTTGGCCGAGCCAAAGGCTTTGGAAGTGTCGGTATGGAGGTAGAGGTGGGGGCCTTTTATAAGAGGAGCGGAGGGGCACTCTTGGAAAGTAAAGAAATGTTACTTTATTTTAGAATGAGTTTCGGGTTTTAATGGTCCCACATTGATGTGTTTCGAGTATAAGGTGATAATGGTTAGATATACACCCATCCAGTAGGTTTTGGACATGTGTAGGTCTTAGATTTTACATTATCTTTCTATTTTTTTAAATCGTTAAATAATGAGGTCATCGCTGGATCATCATGATGTCATAAATAATTTAATTTATTTAATGTCAAAAAATTATAAAAAAAATACTATGATGTAGGAAATCTTTTTATATTTCCAATGACTATTTATAGTCAAAAAAATGACTTGTATAACCCCATGTAAAAATTGTTTTAGTTAAACAACTCATGTCTGTGACATTTTAATTTTAACATTAAATAAAAAGGTATTTATGTCATTTTCCAACGAAAGTGGCTCTATGGGGTCACCAAGTTGACCCACGGATTTTTTTGGTCGGACATGACTCATCCAATGAGGGTAGAACATGTGTCTAGGTTATTTCATATTATTAAAAAATTATGTTTACCTTAAACTACACTAATTACCTCTAATCGCGATTAAGAACTTAATTTGTTACTATTCACCAAATAATTATTTTAATCCCATTGAACCACATTTTACTTCATAATGACAACAATTTATGTCGGATTTTTGAAATTCAAAACATGAAGGTTGCAAAATTTCATTTAAACAGAAAATCAGTTTTTATAAGTACCACTTAGTGGTTTCACTATTCATCAAAAATTGTAGTTTTTCAGAAGACTACCAAAAATTCACCCTAAGCTATATTTGATATTCTGAATTAAAAAATGATGTCTATTTTACAAAATTCATAACATATAAGTTACATTAATTAATTTAATAATTAATTCCCACTGTCAAAACAAATAGCATGTTTTTATGAAACAAAATGTATCAAAAGATTGACACTAGTTTAAGTCCGATTTCAAAGTGAAATTAATTACAACGAACAATATTGGATTAAATGGTAAAAATATATTCTAATTTCACTTTAAAACCAATTCAATAGATAATCTAATCATAAAAATAAATTAGATTAAAAAGATGTTTTGAATTAAAATACAACATTTTCACTATTCATCAAAAATTGATCTTTTTCGGAAGAATACCAAAAATTTCCACAAAGTAAATTTTGATGTCCCGATTCTAAAGAAGAATTTTATTTTGTCAAATATAAAAAATAAAATTTTCAAAAAGTGGATTTAAAAGAGGTTTTCCATCAAAAGGCGGTTAATCGACCTTTTAAAGAATAGTAGAATGTTTACGCTTAAAATTGGATTCATTCGCATTTTTAATCCTATAAAATTTATTATAAAAGTAAAAATATTTGACAAAAATAGATAATAATTTTTTAGTTAGTTCCGTTCATTCCCACCATTACAATGGCTAGGCGTTAAATACCTTTTAAAATAATATTATTTTATTATTAGAGTGCAACGTAAGATTTCAAAGGAACTTGTTGTTGCGTATTGGGTAATCCATCGAGCATAGAGTTCCCTTTAAATTAATATTGAAATTTTATTCACAAATAGGGATAAATATAAAAATTTCATATTCTTTATTTACCTGGGGTGTTACATCCTTCCCCCATTTTGGGAATTGCGTCCTCGCAATTTCAAAATTGGGCTTGGAAACATCATTGAAAGTCCCACATTGGAACAAGAGTCGGTAAAAAAATCACTTTAAAATAAAGGGAGAGAAGTACAATGGTCACCCAATTTAACGCATACTAGGATTCCATGTAGGAAAATATGGATATGGAAGAAAAAACAAAGGGTCATGTTCTGAGGGAGAGTGATAGTAAACATGCCTAGGAGAAAGTTAACCACAAGAAAATCACAAACTTGTGATGGGTTAAACGGTATTCGATTCTGTTGTAGGAAAAGTTAATAGACAACATTTTTGTTTTAAGTTACTCTTCATTGAGAAATTTATTTTTGATCTTAAGGAAACATACTTACTTGTCATGTTGACTTTCAGCTTTTACTAGATTTCTTACACAAACTCATACTTTCCCTAAAAGATGAGTATTTATGAAGACTTGTTCACATTAAGAGTATTATAATCAACTTCTAGGGGATAACATAATCCACAAAAGAGAACTATATAATTCCCATATCTTTATACCTTAACCAAAACCAAAACCAAAAAGGTTAGTACAAGATCAGATAATACCCAAATAGTATAATCCTTTAAAAAAAATCTATTCTGAATCTCCAAAATTTATCAAACAATACCCAAAGTTCAAAAGAGACCATTCAATAAACAAATTGTCCATAAAATACTTCAAATTAAACCAAACTAAGATTGAAACTCAAATATTTGAAGGATTTAATCACATAGTCTTCCAAGTTAAATCGTAACATTTATCTCCAAACAACATCAATTTATCTTAAAGTCTTGTATTGAAAAGTAATTAACCCAATCACATATCCTCCATGATAGGTTAATAAATTTCCATAGATAACCCAAAATCAGCTTACTCTTAATTCATAAAATCATCCAACTAAAAAGAATTAGTCAAACTAACCAGGGACTTCACGTAGTCCAGTGGTAGGCGATAAATACTAGTTGCACCTTGGTTGTGGGTTCGATTCCCGCAGCTTTGTCCGACACGACGTCTTGTCACACGGTCTGCGTGTTGTCCTTTTTCTGAACTATATAATTCTCAAATCATTCCCCAAAAAGAGATAAAATCATCAAAAATAACCATAACATAATTTAACCTCAATTTTATCTCATGCCCTTCACTTCCATCATAACATATAGTAACCCATAATTATCTCAAACGTAAGGATCATATAACCCCAAATGGTTCTTTATAACTATGTCCACAAAAGAACAGATAACTGTTCCTTGAATAAAAGTTTCATATATTATACATTAGGGTTACACATACTATAAATAGTCTTTTAATATAACCCCATCATCAAAAGAGACTTAATAATCTTAAGAATTTCACCATAACTCTTGAAGCCCTTATATGTTGACTTTTTACTCATTCAACATTCTTCAAAATCCATTAACCATTCCTTTCCAACTTATTCTGAAATACTTCTTTCCTACAAAAAAAATCATGAATCATATCCTATGATTCCAAAATAGGAAAACAAAAGTTATGAAATAATCCATTCATTTGATTGGTCATTGTTAGTTTCTTCATCCTCAATCAGAATGGCATTAGGTATTGGTAAACGAGTATTTGTTCGATCTTGGTTATCCCATTCACGAAACTTCTTCATAGGACATGTGTTTGCATAATGACCATGCACCCCACATTTAAAACATTCAATTGATCCCTCAGAAAGAACTTCTTTCCCTTTCCTTGAGTCAATTGGATGCTTCCTTTTTCCATGGCAGGTTCTTGCTTTATGACCTTCATTTCCACATCTATAGTATATTTCTGTCCCTTTGAAACATTTTCCTAGGTGTTTCTTTCCACCTCATTGACACATATGTTTTTGAACACACATGCCTTTATGATTGTTACATGTAGTTCTGTAGGGATTTGTTTCTCGCATATATGATGCCTTAGATAAATCACCAAGGGTTAGATGGTCAATCATGACTCCAGATATTTGGTTGAGGATAAACACAAGGGTTCTCATTGCCGCTCCCATATCATTCAGTTCCTCGCTCAAAAAACTGTCACAGTTTCATTCACATCCACTGTTACTTTGGTGCCTGCTAGATCCATCCATTTACTAAAACCAAAAAGGTCAGTGTGAGTATATCAACAAAACCATCATGTACTAATGAGGATGTTAAACAGTAAGATATACTTACTCTTTCACTTTATCGAAAACTAGGACTCTTTCTGAAATTCTAACCATTATGGTAATGTCACTTATGCTTAAAGAATACCCTAACCTCTAAAGATATCTAAACTGACCTTTGATACCAACTATAAGGCCCCAACCTTAAACCTTACTTAATCTTGAGTTAATACAAGATTACACATTGAGGATCTTTTCAGGTTTACTATTTTAGAGAATTAGATCATAAAACATTCATTACATTCCACATTTAAACAAAGTGGTTACATAAAGATAGTATTCATTTTTTCCCATCAACAGAAACATATTTAAAAATAAAACATGGATTATTTCTTGAAAATTACTTGACACTATCATCATATCATGTCCCTTTCCCTTGACCTGTGAAAAACTTCTCAAAAAACATGGGATGAGCATAAAAATCTGAGTAAGGGTTATAAAAATATGGAAAAGAAACATTAGTTCATATATACATAATAATGAAATCATACTTCACCCATAAAACATAAACACTTTAACATACCTCATCAAAACAAGAATAAATCATATAAATCATAAGATAAAAAAGGTAACTTGAGGCATTCATAACATTCTTACTTAGGGAGTAACCCTCTTGGTTACGTTTAGAATACCCATCACAGTATATTCCCTAAATCTCTTCAGATAAACCTTAATGTTTCACTCCTTCGCGTTACCCAATGCATTGGAGTGCTATATCGGGCTCACCCGCCCTTAGTTTATCACGGAACCACCCATCTTCATAACAATGACCAAGAACCATAACATAATTGTATCACATAAAACATGCATAAAGGAAACATAACATTTCCACATTTCAATCATAAGATATCAATAACACATTGATATAATAAAAAAACTATCAAAACCATTTTAAATTCCAAAATAAAAGAGAAAAGTAAAACATGGTATTTATTTTTCTTTAAAAAAAAGGTATGGCTTTTAGAGGAAGCCGAAACTCAAATAATGGTCACGGCGGCGGAGAAGTCATTGTCGCCGCATACGTATGACAAAAACATTCCATTTTGTCGTTTAGTAAATGCTTCGTATAAAAAAGATACCTTTTGAATAAACATAAAATTCAAAGGGGTTTATACACCGTAAAAAAGAAGGTTGTGTATAAAACAAAATATGCCTCAATGAAAGGAGATTGAGACGAATTCACATACAGACGGTATCCTTGGTTTAAGGATAAATCAATTACATAATTATGTGTGACAAACGAATACACCAAATATAAGTGGATATTAAGTGTAAAACAATCAGATTTTATTCACACATCTTCATAGAATGACATATTCAAGGAGTACAAGTTTATCCCAAAGAATCAAATTTTGGTTAAGAAGTTCCCTTGCAAAACTTTGATAGCCTAATGGCGTCACTACAAAATTCAGAAAATGAGTTGATGAGAGATAAAAAGGGTATATCACCAGATGGATATAAAATTTAAATCAATAAGGATATAGAAGAACATATCCCAACATAATAGTATGTGAATTAAAAGACATAACAAAATAAGTCTTTTAAAAAGAGGAGGGTGAAAGGTTCCCTTACCGACATGGGTATCTTTCGAAACATACACCCCGTGAAAGAAGGACAATAAAACACTAATGAAAATACTCACAAATGAAACTATATTACACAATGAGTAAAATAATGGGAAGTACATACACCAATCAAAGGAAATTGTGGCAAATGTAGCATAAATATCACAGGAATAAAAGTGAGATGAAAAATCCCTTACGAAAACTCGGCAACCTAACGGCGCCACTTAAAACATACAAAAAATGGATTGATGAGATCAAATAGGGTCTCTCATCATATAAACATAAAGTTTACAGAAAGAGGAATATAAAATAACATCCCCCAACATAATAAAGAGGAGCTTAAAAGAAGTGACATAAAGGAGAGTACTTAAAAAGAAAGAGAGAGGTCATATCTCTTACAAAAATTCGACAGCCTAACGGCGCCACTCAAAACTTCCAAAATGGATCGATGAGAGAGAATATGGTATCTCATCATATGAACATAAAAATTACAGTAAGAGTAATATAAAAGAACATACCAATAATGAGACAGATGAGCTTTAAAAGGAATGACATAAAAGAGTGTACTTAAAAAGAAAGAGAGGAGTAGGATCCCTTACCTCAAGTCCAACTTGTCTTGTTCGTTTCTTTATATTCCTGAATAATAAACTTTGGTCAATTTATAATTGCCTAAGGACCTCCGATAAAGATTATTATTCAGTTCATATCACATATTTTAATGTTATAATAATTGGTTAATAATATGAGTTCATATCAGACGTTTTTGTCGATGTTTGGTACATGAGTCAAAAATTGAACTTGTTGGAAAATAATTTTCCATGTAGTTATAGGTACATCATATCCAGAATAGTATTTATGTTTTAAATATCATATATATCCTGTATATATTCATTTTATACTATTCAATAGCATTTGGAGTTAAAAAATTAAAAGCACCATTCATGGAGACGGTTGGCTGTACGTACGCATGAATGCTACTTTCATTTTTTTGTCATATTAATGGAATTAAAACAAAATGAGATATATATATATATATATTTTATAATTCCAGATTGATATCCATAATTTAGATGTAATATATTACATATATATCCATTATATATATTTGCTTATAATAGTACATAACATTTTGAGACAAAAAAATGAAATGTACCGTTCATGGAGACGGTAAGCCGTACATACGCATGAACGCTACTTCCATTTCATTTTCATATTTAATGTAATTAAAACATAATGATACATAATAGTATATTAATTCCAGTATAGTATCATATATAATATCATTAAATATATCCTTTATATGTACCACATATGGTATTAACGAATCAAATCACTTTGAGGGGGCGGTAGTCCGCACTTCCTTAAATGAAGATATCACGTTGACACATAATGGAAATCATAAAGGTATGCCATAAATGAAAAATACAGAAGCTTAAGTAAAACATAAACATATTATATATCATATATAAATATATTTTCATCTTAATGGCCACCTTTGAAGGTGTTAGAAGAATGTTGAACAATCATCGTTTCGTGAGGCAGAAATTCGCCATCCACAGAAATAGTATGTTCTTTAACAATCATATGTAGGTGTGTGTAAGTTTAGCTCGAATATGTCTTATAAAAACATCCTAGTATATCTAGGATACTGGATTTGTTACAAAATAAATGAATAAAAAGAGTTTAGGGGGTTGGAGAAACAAAATAATACAAAAGGACACAAGTGAAGACATTACCTTAAAATCGGGTAACTCCCTTTGGTTTGATCTCAATGGATTCCTTGGGAAGACTTCACCCCAATGTGAGGCTTCAAGGAGTTATAGAGGGATGTGGAGAGATAAAATGGGCAGGGGTTGGCCTTGCCAAAGGCTTTGGAAGTGTGGGTACGGAGGTACAGGTGGGGGCCTTTTATAAGAGGAGAGGAGGGGCACTCTTGGAAAGTAAAAAAAATGTTACTTTATTTTAGAATGAGTTTCGGATTTTAATGGTCCCACATTGATGTGTTTCTAGGATAAGGTGATAAGGGTTCGGAATCCACCCATCCAACAGGTTTGGACATGTTTAGGTCTTAGATTGAACATTATCTTTCCATTTTTTTTAAATCGTTAAATAATGATGTCATCGCTGCATCATCAAGATGTCATAAATAACTTAATTTATATAATGTCTAAAAATTATAAAAAAAATACTATGATGTAGGAAATATTATTATATTTCCAATGACTATTTATAGTCAAAAAGATAACTTGTATATCCCCATGTAATTTTTTTTTAGTTAAACAACTCATGTCTGTGACATTTTAATTTTAACACTAAATAAAAAGGTATTTATGTCATTTTCCCACCAAAGTGGCTCCACGGGGTCCCCAAGTTGACCCATGGATTGTCTTTCTCGGCCATGACTCATCCAATTAGGGTAGGACATGTGTCTAGGTAATTTCATATTATTAAAACATTTTTTTTACCTTAAACTACACTAATTACCTCTAATCGCGATTAAGAACTTAATAAGTTACTATTCACCAAAAATTATTTTAATCCCGTTGAACCACATTTTACTTCTTAATTACAACCATGTATGTCGGATTTTTGAAATTAAAAACACAAAGGTGGAAAATTTCCTTTAAATGGAAAATCAGTTTTTATATGTACCACTTAGTGGTTTCACTATTCATCAAAAATTGAAGTTTTTCAGAAAACTTCCAAAAATTCACCCTAAGCTATATTTGATATTCTGAATTCAAAAATGATGTCTATTTCAAAAAATTCATAACATATAAGTTACATTAATTAATTTAATAATTAATTCCCGCTGTCAAAACAAATAGCGTGTTTTTATGAAACAAAATGTATCAAAAGATTGACACTAGTTTAAGTCCGATTTCAAAGTGAAATTAATTCCAAAGAACACTATTGGATTAAATGGTAAAAATATATTTTAATTTGACTTTAAAACCAATTCAAAAGATAATATAATCATTTAAAAAAATTAGATTAAAAAGAGGTTTTGAATTAAAATACATCATTTTTCACTATTCATTATAAATTGATCTTTTTCGGAAAAATACCAAAAATTTACACAAAGTAAATTTTGATGTCCCAAATCTAAAGAAGATTTTTATTTTGTCATATATAACAAATAAAATTGTAAAAAAGGGGATTTAAAATTGGTTTTCCATCAAAAGGCGGTTAATCGACCTTTTAAAGAATATTAGAATGTTTACGCTTAAAATTGGATTCATTCACATTTTTAATCCTCTAACATTTATTATAAAAGTAAAAATATTTGACAAAAATATATAATCATTTTGTAGTTAGTTCCGTTCATTCCCACCATTACAACGGCTAGGCGTTAACTACCTTTTAAAATAATATTATTTTATTATTAGAGTGCAACGTAAGATTTCAAAGGAACTCGTTGTTGCGTATTGGGTAAGCCATCGAGCATAGCATTCCCTTTAAATTAATATTTACATTTTATTCAAAAATTAGGATAAATATAAAAATGTGATATTCTTTATTTACCTGGGGTGTTACATTCTAGATCAGTTATATTAAACAAAGATATTTTTGGGCGATGGTTCTTGCATTCAGTAGGTACCCCATGATTTTCTTCTGGATATATTGCTTCCAATATCATTCAATGGATTTTTGGTGGCTGTCACTAGTTTTGGGATGATGAATTTTATGTTTTGAGAGACATATACATGGCTTACTCATTGAGGATTGGAATGAATTTTCATGTCAAATATGTGATTTTTGAGAGCATGGTTATGGATCATTTTACCATGTTATGAGCGATAGGATGTTGGTTACTAACAATTGTTCTTAAGGATATGAAATTTTATCTTGGGAGAAATGATACATATGTGGTGTTGTGACCAAAAATGGGTCACTACTTTTTGAAAAATATAAATGTAGCTATTATGTGGTAGAAAATCATATGATTGTTTTATATAATGACAAGAAATATACATATTTTTTAGTGATGTCAATATTCATATTCTTGGTCAATTGATAATACTAAGTGGTTAGAGTTCATTGTTAGCTATCGAGTACAAGTAGTGCATCCATTTATAATCAATTCGTGTGGTGAGGTATGGATTTTGTAGTGTATTCTTTAATTAGTTCATTTAGTGAGTTAAAATAATGATACTCTTATAGTGTGGGGAATCATAGTAGTTGTGGGTTTTTAGACCATATATTAGAAGGTTTTTGGATAAAAATTATGGTGTTTTGATACAAATGGATCAATGTGTTCATGTTCAAAATAATCATTAGTGAATTCAGAGTTAAACATGGATAAGGTATCACAAGGGTCCAAGTAATATCCTTTGTCCTATTTTTGTTTTGGGTTATTCAAGTTGGATTCTGATCAATAGTGATGCAATTTAGGTGGTGTATCACGATGGGTGTTTTAACTATTAGAGTTTTTAATAGGGATATGTAAATAGACGTTCGGTTTAGAATATGGATTGCATACATTGATTGTAATGGGATTCCATCGTAGTTAGGAATCTACATTTAATGGTGTTATTAGTGTCTCTACTGGTGTGGTTGAATAGTTTTATAGAATTATATTTTAGAAGTCATTAACTAATAACATTCTATGAAAATCGATTTAATTTTATAGAAAACGTACTAGTAGAATCATTCGACTTAATGTTTTTGTGGTTCATGGTTTGAACTGGGTTTTTTTGGATCAGATTCGGTGTGCCGAGATTCATGGATATATTTCATAGTAAAATCATGTTAGGATTTTTTAAATGAATCATGGAGGATTCATGTTGGGTTAGAAATATTTATATATCTGTAGAGAGGATATAAAACCCTCCATATCTTATTTATGAATATTAGTGTCATGCTGGATGGTTTTTAATGTCCAAGATCAATATGGGCTTCGAAAATTCTATTTGAAATTTAATTTTCTCATTTTTGTTAAATTTGTTTTAAAAACCATGATTTAAAATGGGATAATGGAAATTTTGGTATCTATAGTATGTGTTATTTTATATATAATTAGATATAAGGGTGGTACCATACATTATGAGGGGTTTAGAAGTAGTGTTCTAGTGTCTATACTACTGAAATTCAGTAGATTGCCATTGTCTTGGTCGTGGGTGGGACAAGTAACACTTTCTAAGCCCATGATCTTGCTACTATGCTACCACTAGCCCAATGGTGGGATGCACTATGTGTGGGAGAAACATTCTAAACCCACTTCTTAGCTGGTTCACCCTACCTCTGAGTAGGTGGGGTCGAGGAAGCATCATTTTTATGATTATCATTTTTTCTCTTTTCAAAATGTATCTATTTTTAACCCCCTTGGGTTTCATCTCATTTGACCAAATGAATAGTAGGGGGATAAATAATATTTTATATCACTTTATCTTTGTTTCTGTTCTATAATTCCTTGTGATTATGTATATCTTAAATGTTTGATTTTGAGTTAAAGTTTCCTCTTTTCTCCAACTTTTTCTCTCCACAAATTATTCAAATATTTTCAACTTTTTTTGGTAAGGTGTTCTATGAGATTTCTCCCATGAAATTAAAAAATAATTCTTCCATAATGGAAATTTATGTGTGTCTTTTATTGGATTACTTAATATGTTTAAATAAAATTGATACTAAATGTTAATCATATTGTATGTTTCCTGATGAGTTTCTAAACTATTTTTTAGTAATTTTGATTAATTTACCCTCATTTCAGGTTAATTATTTAGGTAGTTTACTTATATTAGTCTCTTGGATATGTTTGGATAAATAATCATTTCATGAAATCCAATTATGGAATCGGTGGACCACGTAGTTTGTTTGGAAATTATTATGCTAATTGGTTTTTTCTAAATTAATTAATTAATTAATTTGATGTCGTTTATGGGAGAAATACTTTCTAGGTTACATTATTATATTAGAAAACACCATGAATGTGTTTAATGTACCATCTAGTAAAACTTTAGTCATTTGAAATATTTTGAATACATCCTGTTTTTCTTTTTCATTTACTTGTTTTTTCTTTAATTCGCCGCTGGTGTAATTTCTTTACACCTCGAGTCTGTACTGCATACATCCTGTTTTTAATAAATTCCTTTGGGTGGCATGAACTTTGAAACCAATTCATGTCATCAACCTTTTAAAAAAACATATTTCATTTATAATAATTATGTAAAATTAATTGTTTTCAATGTTGGATGAGGGAGAGGGCATGAGGATTTGAGGCATTCCATTGAAGATGTAGAGAAAAAAGGTGACATTATTTAATGTATTATAAATAGATTCAGTTCAAAATAGGGGTCCATTACTATATTTGAGTCTCTTTTTTGGTCTTTTGTTTAATTTTATTGTGCTTCATTAGTATAAAATCTTATTTGTGTTGTCTGTTTTAACTAATAAAGTATAATCAAAGAATCAAATTGGTGGGTTGATATCGATATAAGTGACATACCGCTATGTGGTTGGTTGAATTTGAGTGAACTTAGTTTTTACATTCACTATGGACAAGGTCTTGAAAGAGAAGTTACCAGAAACCAAGTTTGGGATTTTTGAGATTGTTTTGTGAGACCTTTGTTTTGTATGTGTGTACGGATTATATGACTGATGTGACCTCCCTAAGTGCATCGATATGGGTCATGGTACTCGAAAATAGAATCCCTAAGAACTATTGTGATGGTATGATGTGTGTAATTGTTCCCCCTATAGAATGTATGGGGATGGGTTGGTCTGATTGGCTATAAATTCTCGAGAGCATATGTTGATAGGTCGTCATTGGTTATGGTGGACTCCTCAAAACCTGCAGGGATGCACAGATTTTCATGGATGACCTCAGTAATGGTAGAGAGGATAGGATGTGGGACATCAAGAACCATACTGAGTAATAAACCATGGTTAAAGGGTATATGATGTGTCATATCCACAAACATGCACTCCCTAACATAGTGCTAAAAAAATTACGATTCTAGGTTTGATAATAATAAATATGGATCAATTTTTTCATCCCAAACCATAGAAATCAGAAATAAAATGTTTAATAATCTACATTCCCAGGGAATATTTAGCTTAAGAGTTATAAGTAATTAGAGAATCAATCATAATTACTTGGTTTCATAAATAACTAGTGCGTAATGATCATTAAAATAAGTCACTATACCCATATTTTCATATTCCATGTTAATTCATCAAAATTTTCCATATAATTATTCAAAAAATAAACCTCTCAAAACACAATTCATTTCACATAATTCATCATATCTTTTGGAAAATGAAAAAATGGTGATCTAAAATGATTAGTAATTGTAAAAATAACAATTAATAATTAAATTTCTATAATGATAGTAAGATGAGATTATGATTTTATGACATATACAAAGTGGATGAGAATAACATAATATAATTCATACTAAACAGTACATGGATCAAATATCATGAAACATTGCATAAATATTTATGGTTGGATACGTGTAATAATAATTAATAATAATGATTAATATAATTTTAGTCTTGGTCAATTGAAATATTTATGACACATAGATAGAGTAAATAAAATGTATTGGTGCCTTGGGATATCATCATCATAGAACCCACACAGAACCCATACAATTGGAATAACCACACAGATGAATTCTAATTTAATTATCTAGAAAACATAATCAGTACACAATGCATTATCATGGTATTTGGGTGAACGCATCATATCATCTCTATCAGGCTCACTTTTTATCTATTATCGGTCTCAACCCTTTAGAAATAATTTCCATGGAATATCACTTGAAGAAAACCCTTTTAAAACTAATTTAATCACATGTGAGAAACACTTCAGTTTATAAAAATAAGCATTCATTTAATACCCCACATGCAAAATATTATTTACGAAGAAAAAAGGTAGGATATCATTTCTTAAAAGAAAACATGAAATATTATAAGGTAATCCAAAAATAAATTAATTTTTATATAAATAAGAAATTTTGTTTAATCATATAAAATAAGATACAACAATCCATTACTAAAAATAATAAATAGTAAAAATTAAAATTTTTCCATGAAAATATATTTAAAAAATTATTAAGCTACCTAGAGGAAGATTTTGTATGGTATTGTTGCAAAAATATCCCAATTGGATTATAAGTAATATTGCGATATATTGATGTTGAAGAATGAAAATACCATTAAAATATCTACAGAAATATTCTTGAGGAAAATATTATTTTCAAATTGAAATTTAACATCTAAAAACAATTTGTTTTGAAAATATTGTGAAAAAAATATCATTGAAAATAACCTTGGAAACATATAATGTATGCTTTAATGAAAATAATTTTAATGATGGTGGGAAAATCTTTTCATGATGTAGATATCAAAATTCAATATTTTTCATAACATTTTAGAAAAGGAGACAAAAGTGACCCATTTAGAAATACATTATGAAATACACTTTAAAAAAATACATAAAAAGTACAATGATCATATAAAAAAGAATTATGAAATGATTTTATTTTATAGAAATAAAATTTTGAAAACATTTTGGAAAATATTGATTTCTAAGAGAATGATTTCCAATATAAAAGAAGGCAGAATATTAGTATCACTTAAAAATGAATCTAGTGATGGTTTTCAGTAATAAGGGAGGAAATGGAAAATAAACATTTAAAAGAATTCAAAAATAGTGGGGAATAAAATATATGTTCATTAAAAAATAATAACTTATGAAATCCCCCAAATTAGTCTTTAATTTAAACAATACCAAAAAAATATTGCAACTTTAGTATGTTTCCACTTTAGAAACATTGAAATCATTTTACCATGAAGTAATAACATAAAATTACACATTAAATATAATATAAATAAGTATATCCCTAATATATTATTCAAAAATGTCAATTTATTTTATATTATAAAATAGTATAGGTTCACATCATAATCCTATGTCCAAACGAAATAAAATTTGAGATGAATAACCCTCACAAGGATCATATCATTGAATTGATAATTTTATAATTGAGAGGTTTTGTGTAAAAAATGGTAATCCAAAGGAAAAATAGTTTAAATAATTAATAAAAAATTTATATATCAACTTACATATAGTCATTGAATAACAAGTTCAGTGAAAAGGATATATTACCCAATATAATGAAATTGAATTAAGAAACCCTTTACGACATAGTATATTTGAAGTCAAATTCCATTGTATAAAATAATACATATATCATTGTAAAATATAATTATATATGAATTATTCATAACATAACATATGATATGATATTATATACACAATTTAAATTAATTATGAGTGTAATAATAAACTATGTCTCAGTGATAAGCAAATGAGATGGATTCCATTAAATTGAGTCCGAAAATTTCATTTATGCAATTCTAAATCATGAAAAATAAAATAAAATAAATTATTTAATTTTATAAGATCTTGTACCTAATTATTCACCTTTCCATTAACAATTTTTTTTCATTTATTATTAATGACATAGTAAATTACTTAATCAAATATATCAATGTTAGGTATATTGACAATATTTAGTCCATAATTTCAAAACATATTTGGTGTGTTGACTGTGGTAAAAATGGTAATTATTCCACTATATAAATAATAATATTCTTGATATAATTATAATTTTTATATAGAAATAATAATTTTAATACAAATCATTAAATGCGGTTATGAAAAATTAAATACATTACAATCATGGTGAGAGTATTCCATATTTGTGAACAATTTTATTTTTCATTTTAATATAGTCATTATGGAAATAAGTAACGTATTATTTTATTATATAGTATTAATAAATATATCATATATATATTAGTAATTAATTAAATATATTTATATATATCCTCCTTGTGATGTGGTGATTAAAAATGAACTTCAGCGCTTCATGGATGTGGTAGTCCGCATATTTGTGGGAAAGATGTAATCATCTTTTAGTGATTGAAAATGTATGATTAGTAATGATATATTATATTTTAATCGTGAAAAATATGTCTTCAATATAAAAAATAAAAAATAATTCAAACAACATAACTATTCGTTATTGGAGGTGATGGAAAATGATTTACATCAGTATATGATGGGGTTCTCTATCGTACACATAAATGATCTATTACATTCCAATTCTATAGAATTTAGAGATAGATATAGGTTAATACACTAAAATAATTACATATTAATTTATTTAATATTTTTTAATAATTTCTAAAGAATATTGAAATGTGTATTATGACTAAATAAAATAGAAATGATCAGTCAAAAATGATACCTCTTCATTAAACACCATTCTTTTCTTAACACCAGAAGTCCACTAAGGTCTATTTTCATCCATAAAAAACTAATAAATAATGTTTAGAGGGAATTTATGATGTTATTTTGGTATATAATTTCTGATAAAAACTATTTAAGTGTGAATTGTAGAGAAGAAGATGTTCTCTTTTATAAGAGTGGGGAGAGGCACTCTTGAAATTTCATAAAATGTGAAATTAATATAAATAAATTTTGAATATAAAATTGATCCAAAATGATATTATTCAACTATAATATATTTATTATTAAATTATATATGATAAAAGAAAATTTGGATAAGGTTATGTATTTTTCCCTCATTTTATTGGTTTTAACAATCTGGTAACCCTTTTGACACTTACCTTGACAACAATGATTTTTACTCTATGTTGGAAATAATAATTAACTAAATATAAAATAACCTATAAATATTCAAGGTATTAAATTATGAACCATATAATAATAACTTGGTTGAATATAATAATTCATGACCTTTTTCTTCATTTAATAATATATTATTTATACTAAAAAATCATTAATGTAAATTTTTGGAATTATTAAATTTATTTAAAAAATGAATATATCAAAGAAATAAATTAAAAAAATATTTTATTACATTGTAAACCTATTGTATTAGTCTAAATAATTATTAGATCACCTTGATTATTTAAAATTATATAACCTTTTAAAAAATTAATATCATTTTTTTATTTTTTTTTAATTGAAAAATTACTAGGTTAAAATTATTTATGTATTTAAGGTTAATATTTATAAACTATAAATTAAAAAAATACTATAGTATTTCAAATTATTATTTATATAATAAATATCTTATGTTTATCCCCATGTTAAAAATATTATAGTTATTAACTAAAAGAGTGTGATATTATATAATTTTCATTAAATAAGATATTATAAAGTTCATAATCAGACCCAGACAGTGAAAAAAGGTCATATTACCAAATCATAGTTGTTTTGGAAGATTTCTACTCATAAAAAATTATATATAGTTTTAGGAAAGTTTTATAGTTCTTATCATATTATTTTTAACCCTTAAATTGCCAATTTACAACTGACCATGATAACAAAAATTACAATTGTTCCTATTGATATTTTCCAAATATATAAGGATGATACCTAACAAATGTGGACATACATATTCAAAATAAGGAAAAAAAATTAAAATTAAAAACATATAAATAATATAAATTAATTTAAAATCAAACCTTTAGAACATGATGTAATTCTTTTTTCTCTGAAAAATTCACATTACAAATATATAAATATTTTATTCTAAATTCATGTAATAAATTCCTTAAAAAATAAATAATTGGAATATTTAATAGAGAAAAAAATATACTTTAAAACTAATCCAAAATATAATTTAAATTTTAAACCCTTTAAAATAAAATTCTATCAAAAAAATCAGTATTTTTTAATATTCACTAAAAAATTAATTATTTAAGAAAGATACCAAAATTTGAACAAATTTTAATATTCAGATGATTATTGAAAAGTTATTTTTTGTATATAAAATATAGATATTAAAAGTTTTTGAAACTTATTTATATCATTTACTCAATAAAAACACATTTTTAAAAAAAGAAATATCTTTGAAGAACATAACGATTGTACAAAAAATTTATTTCTTATTTTGTCAATATTAATAAATATATTTTTTTATTATAACTATTCAACATATTTCAGTATTTATTTTTTATTATTCCAAACATACAATTTAACATCTCAGTTATTAAAAAAATTAAATAATAATTTTTCACTATTTATTTTGGCTCATTGTTTTGTGTTGTAAACATAATCAACCTGATTTATTTCTCTTAAAATGTCAAGATATTACATTATTCCCACAAAAGAACTAACATCCTAAAAATTTTACACTAGATCTTATTAATAAACAATTTTAATTTTTAAATAACATTCTTGAAATCCTATATCATAAAATGGGTTAATAAAAATACCTCTTGAAAATGTAGTAAGGGAAGTATGAAGGTCATCTTATATAGTATATTCTAGGATTCCAACTATAAATTCATTAATGTGGTGGAAAATTAATAGATTAATGAAATTAAAAATGTCAAAATAATTATGGAAAGTGATACAGATCATAGATCATACAAATTTAAATAATTAGGTGAAAGTAAATTACCACAAAACCATTATGCAAATAGGTGCGAAAGAGACCATGGATTCATTACAAATGTAGGAAATTGGAAAAATTTGTATTCTAGACCCTTTTCCTAAGGTTTAATATTTTTTTAACCATATAAAAATATAAAATACACAATATAAAAACGTGAAATGTAGAATATATAACTTTAATCAATTTCCATTACAATATCATATTTTACTCCAAATAATTGTCATTTTGGATGAATGATTTTATTCATAAATCTCAAAAACATACATTAAAAAATAAAATAATCCATAGTGGAATTAAAATATATTCCTTGTGTATTTATAAAAAGAAACCCAAAATAATTAGTGTAAGGTAAAATAATTCCAAATAAGTATAAACCATTATATGAAGATATTATACAGTAATCTCAAAAATTTGAGAGTAGTAAACAATGTTTAAATAAAATCATTACGTAAATAACTGTAATAAAATGTTAACCATATTCCAAACCAATACTAAAAAACAAAAACAAAAAATATATTATCACACATTATTCACTGATAAATTTAACATTTATATCCAAATAACATCATACACTCATACAGTCACATACCATAAAAGCTATACACCACAATCTTATAATTTCAAAAATATTCTATTCAATTCCATAAATAACCTAAATCACTATAAATAAAATTTAAGATCAGATTTGGTCCAAAATATAATATGATATTGACACCTCAAAAAATGATTCATGATAAACATGAGGGTTATATATAACTCAATGAATTAAAACATCACAAAAAATACCATTACTGATATTAAAATTACATCAACTAAAACCACAAAAGGGGTGTCTATGATTCCGAAATAATGATCAACCTTAAACATATAAATCCATGATGGTATAAAAAACTACTAAAAAACCACACATGAAAACATAATAATCATCAAAATTATATAAACCCTTTTCTAATGACAATTTTAATACCCATGAACCCTCACTCCTAGATCTGATGTTATTAAAATAAATACTACATTTAAAGATTTGATATAGATAAATGTGATGGAATTTTTCATATCAAAATGATACAATATCAAAATGAAATATTTGACCACTTACATATTACAGGACCTAATATATTTAAATTTTTAAATAATCAAGAAAAACTCATAAAAACTGGGATAATAAAAAATGAGTTCAAAATGGTAAATATAGTCTCCAGTTATTCCCATATTTTTATATTACATGTTATATCATAAATTTATATGTTAGAATTATTCACATATTAAACCTATCTATAAAATACATTTAACACCAATCCTCATAACTTGTGTAAAATTAATCATAAGATATGTGTGGTCAAATTCTCAATAAGGGTGAATATAGTAACTGAATATTTAATTTCACAAGGGATAATAAGATGAGAATAAGGGTATGGTAACATAAAAAATGTGAATTATCATTACATAAGAAAATTCAAACCAACCAGTGACTATATCATCAATCATATAACATGGAATTAGGAATTACCATAGGACAAGAGTCATCAGAATCAATAATCCTAAGAAATTTAATATCAACCTTAATTGAATGAAACATTCATATACCATTGAGCGAATAATGAACTAATGTTAATGCATAGGGAAATCATTATCCAATAACCATTTCAAAACTATTATAATTAGAATAACTATATGATAATCTCCCACTATATTTCTTTAGAGAATACATCATTACCAAAGTAATTAATGCTCTATTAGGGCGCCCCCATGTTATAATAAATATTTATCACACTCATGAGCTATTGTGGGGATCAACACTTCATAAACAATACCCAAGTAATATATCATTAATATAAAATTTAAAAAATCTTTTAAACCAATGTGAAAATAACTTCTACATATCAACATAATGTTTCCTTTTAAAAACTCATATTTATTACATAAATCTCTCAGAAAATGGCAAGGCAAGCTTTTAATTAACAAAAAATAAAATATTACGAGTTAATCAAAATATGAAATAAAGGTTATGGCGGTGGAATTTTTTTTATTATCTCATAAGTTAACATAAATCATTCATCTCATAACATAATTAACTCACTGAAAAGAAACAAGTTCCATGAAAATCACATTTAAGAAATAATAATCCAACCAAGAAGAAAATAAGGGTGGTATCATTAAGGAATATCCCACATTTGAAAAATTTATGATTTAGGTTTTTTGGTTTTGATTATTGAAAAATACAATAAAAAATTGTTGAGGAAAAAAATTCTTTCCACAATGAATATTATTTATAAAATTAAAAGATATAAAAAATATGATAAAAAATATTTAATGAAAATATACATGAAACATATAATGGAAGATTAAATGAAATAAATTGTAATGATTGAGGGAAAATAGGTTCATGTTGTAGATGTAAAAATAAATATTCTTTTAAAAAAAATTTGTCAGAGTTGTCAAATGTGACCCATTTGAAAAAACAATATGAAAATGTATTTTTAAAAACTGTTTAAAAGAAGTTTTAAAATCATGTAATGTATATTTATGAAAACATTTACCTTCATAAAATATCATTTATTTAAAAAAATTTAAAACATGGGTATGGAAGAGAATGAATCCCGATCGAGAAGAAGACACAAGATTAATGTCACATACAAATAAAATTATTGATGTATATTTAATCAATATGAGAGAAACTGGAAATTAGAACTATAAACCACATTCATAACCATAATAGAATAAAAAATATGTTGTTCAAAAAAATAAAATATTATGATTTCCCCCCATGGAACCTTGAACATAAACAGTACCAAAAAGAAAAGAAATTACAGTATAAGTCATTTTCAACATTTGTAACATTTCAATGATAAACAAATGATATAATAACATATAATTAGACTTTAAATATCCTGAAAATTATGAGATTAATTATATATAATGTCTAGTGGTATTTATATACAACTAATTAATGAAGATATATAGACATCATAATGGTATTTCCTATTTGAGACGAATAACCCTTACCATGATTTTGTCATTGAATTGAGAATTACTTAATGGATAGATTATGTGTAACAGATGCAAATCAATAAAAACATATGGTAAATACATAATGAAAAAATTAATATATTATTAAACAAATAATAATGGAATTAAAACATCATTTAAAAAGGGTTATAACTTACTATATGGAAATTACGTTCTGAAAACCATTACAACATGGTATCTTTGATGTCAAATCCCTATAGATAAAATTAATCAAATTGAAATGTCAAATATCATGAAGAATAAAGGATCTAATATATAAAATGTAAATGAAAAGTAGATAGACAACAAAAATATAATTATTTTTATAATAATAAAATGTATCATAATGATTATAAATTGAGATGAAATACTTACCCTGAGTCCAGAAATTCTATTTATATCATTTCAAGTCATGAATAACGAACTCATATTAATTAATTTATTTCATAAGAATATTTTCCATATTTAATTCATTTTACCCAATACAATTATTTCACTTATCATAATAACATAGTTTATTTCCTAATTTTTTGAAGTCCATGTCTGGCATGTTTTGAATGTTCAGTCCATAATTTTAAAACATCAACGGTGTGTTTACTTTGGAAAAATGGGTCAATATTCCATGATCTCTTGAATAATAGTCATAAAACAATTTATAATTTTATAAAAAAATAACACATTTAAAACCTTTCATGAATGATGATTGTGAAAAATGAACTATATTACATTCATGAATATGGAAGACTGAATGTATGTTTGAGCACTATTTATATTTTTAACCGTCATTATGGAAAGATGTTAAGTATTAGTTTATCTTACTATAAGTTTAATAATATGATAAATATTATATTACTTCTTTAAATATTCATTTTTATATATATCATTCAGGTCATGTGGTTTTGAAAAATGAATTACATCATTTTGTAGAGATAGTAGTCAACACATTCTCATGAACAACGTTATCATTTTTCCGTGAATGGAATGGTTTGAATGTAGATGAGAAATTATATTTCAAGAATTATTAATGTGTACTAATTATAATATATAGATAATAATTCCCATAGTATATCCATATGTCATATGACGTTATGGAAAACAAATTTAATCAGTTCATGAGATGGTAGTCTCCCATACAAATTAACAATGAATATCTTCATATTTTAATTGATGTTAGACATGAATATTGGAAATTAAATTAACAGAATAAAGTATATTTTTATTGATGATACCCAAATTATTATATATTAATGGTTTAGGCATATCTTACTGACTTGTAATAACAAGAAAAAACTTAAATTCATGGCTTAGAACGATACATATTCTTTAAAACTATTCCTTTGTTTAACAACATATGACCACAAAGGAATATATAATTCCACAACTATAAAGTATATAATTTTCGAATGGAATTTATGATGGAATATAGGTAGGTATTGTCTAACTGATTTTTTTAAGTGTGAATTAAAGATAAGTATTGATGGACTTTTATAAGAGACGGGAGGAGAACTATTGCAATTTATTAAAAGATAATATTATTCATGCTTGATTTTGATTCTCATGTGGCTCCAAATTGATCATATTTTATGGTAAGATATGTATAATTAAACATATTATCATTAAATAAAATTTTTAAAAGTATTGTATATGTTTTTACCCTTGTAAATTGGTTTTAACCCCCCAACCATTAACCCATTTAACACTTACTGAAAAACATTGTTTTCCACTCTTTGGGGGTCATTATTATTACTATAATTGTAAAAAAGGTCTACAAATAAATCAATAATGATATTATAGAAAATATTATAATCCCTTCCGTGAAAGTAATATTTTTATGAATTTTATATTAACTAATAAAGTATTATTTATTATAAAATATCAAAAATGATATTTTTTCTAACTATTCATTATATTAAGTGCATTCCTATCCTAAAAACAAATTAAATTACATACATCTATTTTACAAAAAACATAACATATTATATTAATATATAAAATTCGTCAATAATTTTATGTTTCTCAAATTATTTTACTTTGAATACTTATTAATATAATTTTTTTATTTCCCATTACTTGAATAATTACTACGTCTCCTTTGTTGAAGCATTTAAGGTAATTAAATTTTCACTAAAACTATAAAGTATATTTTCATGATGAAGATAAAACGTATAGATTTTAAAATAATATTTATATCTCAACATATATTATGTTTATCATCATGATAAAAATATTATAGTTATTAAAAACAATAGTGTTACATTTTTTACTTTTCATTACATATAATATTATAAAGGGAATAATAAAACCCAATTACGAGACAATGACATATAATTAAATCAAATATGACTATGGGAATTATGGACTCATAAAATAATATTTAGGAAAGTGTGACATGAATTTTATATTCCTTATAACATAATTTTTAATCCTTTATTATTTGATTTTTCCATTACCATAGTAACAATAATTACTATGGTGAATATTTATTTTATGAAAAAAATAATTGCAAAATATTTAATATATATAAACACCAATTAATTTCAATTATGGAATGAAGTTTTAACCATTTTAAAATATATTTTCAATAATATAATTTTAAATCAAAATAGAAAAACACAACAAAAATTGATTTTTCAGATAAATTCCTTTCATAAATATAAAATGTTTTTATTCTATCACTAAATATAAAAATATTATAAAAATTAACTGTATTATTATTAATAAAATTTAACTAATTATATATTTAAACTAATATAAAATAAAATATTTATTGTTAAATAATTTAAATGAAATTACATTTTTTTCATTAAAAATCGTCATTTTTCACAATTCACTGAAAATTTATTCTTTTTAGAAAAATACTTAAATTTAACCCAAAAATAATTATGATTTTATAATTTAAAAAAGAATAATTTTTTCACAAAATAAAATTTAAAATTTTTAATAAAATTAATTCTATTATTTTCTAAATAAAATCGTATTTTTAAAAAAATCATATATTTGATGAATAAAATGGATTTACTGAAACATGGGTGATTATTTTCTATGAATTAATAAATACATTTTTATCAAATAAAAAATTTATAAATATTTGAAAAATAATTCAATATTATTCATACAATTCAATTTAATGGTTAGGTTATAGAAACTGAATTTAGATAATAATATTTAATGGTTAATTTACGGTTCGTGTTGCCTACCGTACACATTATCGAACATAATTCCATTATTTTAAATGTTCTTGATATTATATGATGAAATCATAACTTGAGTTATAGCCATTGGGAACTGGATACATGTGTTAGTGAGTTCCTAATAGAAACCATTTCTATCATAGTGTTGAGGAGGTTGTGTATGGGTTATGGTATGACCCAGATTCAAGTATAGGGATGAAGAAGGAATTGTATGGGTTTTTGTATGAGTTAGATACTAGAAGGGTTCTTATGAATGTATTATTTTGTGTGAATGAATGTTATTGTTATAGTTGGGTTACATTCACAAAAATCACTACACACACTATATGTATATATATATATATCATGTACATCCACATGATCATAGTATCACTCTGTTTGATTGAGGCAATAGGGATATATATATATGTTTATTAGAATATAACCATTTATATGAACGTGATGTGGGTTATAGTATACATGGATCAACATTCCTTACTTCTCACATGACATAGGTGTTCCATGAATCTAGAAACACAATATAGTTCATCAATTTTTATTGTCCATAGATATGGAAGGATGGCTTGTGAGTTGGGTGGTAGTACATGTATTATTTTTCATCAGTATGTATTAGACAATGATACTTTTAAATTAATGAGATTATTTTTTATAATTATATATTTCTTCTTTAGTATTTTGTATTGATGCATCAAATATATCATTTCAGGATTATCTATTCTAGAAAATGGGGGCCCATAGGGAGAAATGTTTTTTCTACTGGTTAATGTGAAATCCATAATTTGGATCGGTAATACTAAATATTAATTAGACATAGTCATAACCATATAGGTTTGTTTTGTAGTTAATAACATATCATGTAATATGTTACACCATCACTACTAGTTTCAAACCTCTAATGTATGGGTATGAATGTCTAAGGTCGGGTAGAGAACCCAACTCAATCACCACTTCGGAAGCCGGAGTTGAGGAATTATAGTCCTTCCAGGAATCTCCCATAGCCTCTCCAAATAGTATTCTTCTCATTAAAACTTCCATCTAATTACCATTATCATTAAAAAATTTCTAATATATATGGATGGGAAATTGACAAATTCTACAAGAATGGATTCCTTAACATACATAATCTATTCATTATCATCACCACCTTTAGTCAACATCATTTAAACATATTATTAATAAAAATATTAGCATTCAATGATAATAATTTCTTGAAAAAAATACAAATCACACTAATGTGTCTCAAACAACTTCATCACATAGCTCATCATATGTAAAACGTAATAAAGTATTATCCAAAACTCTTTTCAGTAAAATACAAAACACTTTTAGAGAATCTATTTTAGTAAAACTCAATCCCCATTAATTATAAATAAAAATAATTTCTCATGATTATTTAAAGTATTAAAAACAAATTTAAATATATGGATCTATAAATTTAAGAAAATGGCACTTTTATAATGTCATAAATTCGCATCCAGATACAAAGGGATATGTTGTAATATCCATTAAAAACATGTACCTCTATAATCTTTCCACCATTCACATTATCTGAATGTATGTGTTCTCGTATATTCCACTTTCAATAAGAATATGGGATTATGGGGCACTTATAATATAAATACCATATAGTCAACACATTGGTTCATTTCTATTCATTGGATTAATTTCCAAATTGATGTAAACATCACTTATTATATGCCATAATAGATGACCACATATCATTCGTATTTTTGAAATATATAATAATATCATGTATAACACTACATGAAACCACATACCCATTATATCCTAATCAAGGGTACATTTTTTATACACTTCATATGAAAAGAAAAACAACATCATGGGTGGGATCAAACAAATGGCATGATCTTCATCATAACCAACCAACCCCAAATTAGTTATAACTTTGGGATTTACAAAATAAGTTATCAAATTATATACATTGAAATTCTTGGTATCTTGTTAACCTTAGGTAGTGGGCACTAAAAATATGATCCATGCAATACAAATATAATAATGTCATAGTTTATTAAATCTGAAGTAGTAGATATATCTGGTTATATAGTGAAAAACACACATTTAGTTCCCCATGTGAATATTTAATATGTACATAAAATTATCCTTCTCTTATAAAAATTAATATTTCATCATAACATATAACATGAGACAAAAAACATTGTTTAAGGATTTCTCAATTTCATAATTTTAGATGTCAACAATCCTTATAATACATTAAATTTATATCAATATATACATATATGAATCCAATGATAAATGCTTTTAATGTTTTCATTACCATTAATATGATACATATATATTTCATAAAATTATTCTATAAACACATAATAATGAAATATATGAAAACGTTTCTATCATGTCATAGGTTTTAGTGTTCTAGGTCATCACTATAGTTTTTAGTCATTTTGTGTTTTTATTACTGAATTATGTCTAAATGTAATCCATAAAACATCCTTATGTTACCACCAGATAAAACCCTTATAAAATCTATACTATGTTACATCTATAATTAAATAATTCATGAATAAAGTTCATATTTAGGAATCACATTCCTAATGTTAAAAACATTGAATAAATTCAAACTACTTAACTACAAAATATCAAATATTATTATGTTAAGAAGATCTACTGACGGCCAAAAATTATTTTCAACCATAACATCATCATAATTATAAACATTCCATAAACAATTTTACTAAAAATATTTTTTTTGTAATGTATCTATTTACATTACCATATACTATAACATCCTACAAATACTATTGATAATTACCAATACTCATTGTTATATTAAATAAATTTAACAATTTACAGTTCTCTATAACTCCATAGAATAAAACTCTTTTATGATATTATTTAAAATATTTAATTAATTATGAATAATAAAATCTATTATGAAATAATTATATTCACTATCTCATAGTAAATAATATAACTCTAATATTTCCCTTTCCCATCACATATCATAAAATATTTATTATGAAATTAATTATTTTATTTGTAAAAAATGAATAACAATATTAATTTTTTTAAAAGGGATGATATGTAATACAACCAATAATGGTTTTCTATAGTATTGAATCTTGAGAGTGTCATTGCTGATTACCTATATGAAATCCAGTTTTAGAGTTTGAATAATAGAATAGATAATAAAATCTTCTTTCTTTTTTCCACTATAAGCTATGTGCATATGTTAAACATTACCTATCACAAAGTGTGGAAAATAAACACATTATGTATTTTCAATACCCTACATGGTCTAATAATAGAGGTTATGGACCAGTTCCTTGGACCTCTCTTGATCTAAATGTGGATAGCATAGAGGATTCTATTTCCATGATCAACGATTTTATATTGGACTGGTTACATTGGGTGAGATCACTAAGCCTAGATCACAACAATGATATGATTGAGTAAACCTTACCATAACTGTAACTAAAATCCATAATTATATATACCATCATGTGACCTATAATTAAGACATCTTTTATCATACCTACAAAACAGAAAAGAATTTCTTATTATGTTGCATCCATGTATCAGGATCTCTCTATCATATTTATCGTCATATGTTTTCTATGCCACAATTATCCATGATGGTGATATTATGAGTGTAATTTCATGTGATATTTAAATAAGGTTACACTCGATGGAGTACCAGATAAGCAACATTGATCCTTAATGACTGGGAAGTATTATTATATAGTATAATCATTTTATCATTGTCCTTGAAACTATGAGCAAGAATAGAAGTAACAATAATATAAATTATATATTAAAATTTCATACAAAATAAAAATACATTAATTAATTACTATAAAATAAAAACTCAATTTTAATAAATTTCATTTTATGCTCTAAAAATAATTTTTATTCATAAATGGGTTTTATTATTTTTTGGGGAACTATTATAACCAATTTATTTCAATTATAGAAACTTATTTTCCAAAATAGTGTATAATTAATGTAATTATACTATCAAAATTATCCCTGGATGATATTGGGTGACATTATTGAATTCATTTTTTTCAAATGGATATTGAACGAATAAAAAATTTATAAAAACTTTATTCTTAATTCTTGTTTTTACAAAGTCACAGTTTTTTAATTTATTAAATTATTTAATTTGATATTTTATTATAAATAATCAAACTAATCTCATTGTAATTGAAAAAAATAATAATTAGTGTATAGAAAAAAAATTACACATAAAAGTGTAGTTTTATAGAAGATAATATTTTATCTTATTTTGTGGAACTATTTTGAATTTAATTAATCCCATTTATAAAATTTTAATTAGATAAAATATATTCAATATTTTTATTAATTATTTCAAAATTTCAAAAATAGTTCACCATTATGTTTTCAAATTAATAGTTACTACAGTGAAAATTTTATCTCTGTTATAATGGAAAATTCTATAGAACATGGTAAAAACTATGAAACAAGGATCCCAAATAGTCCAAAATTATTCCTATATTTTTTTTCATGATTTTAATTTTATTATAACCGTCAGATATTATAATATATTGAATTTTGGTGAATGTTTTCAATAAAAACACCAATATATTATTATATTTTAATGAAAATTACAAAATCACTATTTATTTATTTTGATATATATAATATATTTCGAAATTGATAAAAACAATCTGTAAATGGATCTAAAAGACTATTTTTATTATTAATTAAGTTTTTTATAATGATAATATATTTTAATTTTTTTATTAAATAATTATATTAAATTATTATGCAACATTGACTCAATTATTGTTCAAGGATGGAAAATTAGGTATATGTTTTAAAAAATAAGAAAAGTAATATTATTTAGTGAGTTGTGGAAATCAATATTGTTTACAGTTTTTTTATTTTTAGTAATATTATATATTCTAATTAGATTACTATATTAATATTTTAGAAATCAAAATTATGTGAATAGTCATCAAAATTATATTAGTGACATTTTGTGATAAATTATATCTTATTATGTGAACAAAAATTCATTAAAATATTACATTAGTAAAAGTGAAAATTATATTTTCTATACATTCATCCATTTTCAATTTATGGGATACATTTAATATTATTGTATGATTTCATTACCTCTGTAGAGTTAAAATATTAGTATTGCAGTATTCATTAAAATGTTTAAAAGGCGGTTAAAAATAACATATATGGTTTCAAACATAACCTAAACATACATAAATTTTATTTAATTATATTATTTAAAATTATAATGAAAATAAATCCAAATAATATCAATTATTTTCAACATTATCATGAAAATTAAATTATAATAATTCAATACCTAAATTAATTTCAATGGTTACCCTCTCCTATATTATATAAGGACACCAACCCTACTATATTACTCACACATCCTGGTCCATTTACATAGGTAAATATATATTCAAATCACATTCCAATTTTTCTAACCACATTATAAGTTCATTTTCTCACAAAATGTCCATCCTATAAGTCTTGAGGTTTAAGGTAATGGTGGTTCATCATTGGGTATGAAATGATCTTAATCGATCATTTTCATTTTATTTAATATTATACATCCTCCATTTTTGTCAAAACCAATAAAATATAATATGATAAGTATCAAAAAAATAAAATTAATTTATTAATTTAATATCATAATCATATTCATACCCTTTTTTATCTGTTGGGGAATGAAATTGTTGTTCATGGGTATGTGCGTACTAGCATCTCATGAACCAATGTATTTCATTTCCCATCAACACCTCTCATGTAAGGTTATTATGATCGTTTTCTTCTATATATAGGATATTAATTAAATAAATATTATATTGGAAATCTAATATATCATCTATATTTAAACCATCCCAATCTTTAAAAATGGAATCATTGAAGGAGCGTATATAAGGACTATAGTTTCCATGCTTCGGTGGACATCATTTTTTGAAAACCACTCTACATGGATTTGTATGGGGATGGATTATTTAAATTTTAATGATATATATTTATAAATAACATGATTATTATTATATAAAGATATTATTTTATATTTTTTCATTTTTCTCTCTAATAGAAAGTAAAAAAAGTCGGTTGTGTGTATGTACAAACTACATCTACCAAAGTCAACGTATTTTTTTAAAGACCAATTTACATAGATGAAAATAAAATTATTGTTTATATATAAACATATTAATTGAATAATGATTGTTATTCAAGATATTATATAATAATTAACCATTTTTTTCTTGTATTTACATTATTTTTTTTATGACCACAATCCCAACATTATCCAAAACAGCTAACGTGAAGATAATTAAATTAGAAACTATTTAATATATTTTAATAAAAAGAAATAAAAATTATTATTTATACATAATAACCCTAAAAATGGTTCTTATGAAAATACAATGGTAATATCCTTTTATTAAAAGGGATTTAAAGAAATTACGTGTAATGTTGGGATAGTTGGTAATGGATATCCTATCTCAATTCCTTTTATTTAAGGATTAAGATATTTTAACCATATTTTTTTTTTGTGTGGGTTCTAATATTACATGTGGATGTATTTTATAATTATTCCCTAAAAATTATAGCCTTTTTAAGGCTATTATGTTTACATTAATTTAATTAATCATTAGATCAAAATATATAATTTTTTAGAGGATATTATATTTGAAAAACTATTCTTAAATTACATTAAAGACTTATTCCTATAATTTACCCTCAAAGGAAATATTTTTTTCTAAATTTGAAAATAATTTAATAAATTAATTAAAAATTTATATTTAAATCACATTTTACTATCACACAAATATTATCAAATGTATTATATTTTGTATTTCACAAGGAATATTTCACATTTTATTATAAGTAAAAATAGAAATATTTCAAATTACAAATATGACATGATGGTAATTCCCCACAATAATGTTATTTATTTTTTACAAATAATAATATTATTAATTTTTTATTTATTTATACTTTAAATTAAATTTCCAATAATTTCTCAAAGTAATCAATATTTATTCATTTTCAAGGAAGAATAAAATTTTTCCTTCTGTTTAAAAGAAAATGGAAAGTGATTTATATATGGGTTCAAAATTATATTTTTATTACTTTAATAATGGGAATGAAATATTTTTATTGTTTCATATAATATATTTTCCTTGAAACAAAATTAATGAGGAGAGAGAATAATATAACTAACTAATGTAAAGGGTAATGATTATGTTCTCCTAAGAATTATTTTGGAATTATGAGAGTGGTTTACTTCATTTGAAAGTGTTCATGTGAGTGTTATTTTAGGGGATTTATATTGATTATTCCTCATAAAACCTTCATGCATTTTAAATTTCTTTTAAATTAGTTTTCATGGAAATTTTTTTCCTTCATAAGGTAAGTTAATGATTTGTATCTTATAAAATGCATGTACATTTATATTGTAAATTTTCTGTTTTTAAGAAACTTTTTGATTGATTCTCATATTATCTGAGAAATATTCTTGGTTATTATTTTTCCATTATGTTTTCATATATTGTTTTTTATGAATAAAAATATTGATATAAGGTAAATTTCATGTTAATATAAATGATTAATGTTTTCACATTTTATTATATGAATTGGAAAAAATATGATATGATTTATTTATTTTATATTATACTAACCTGATCCATTAATTTTTTTTATATTTCTCTTTTTAAAAACTTGGGTCTTTAGAGAGGGTTGAAATATTATCTCTTATTGAATTTTTTGAATATGTAGGTATAATAGTTTCTTTTCAATCATGAGATCCTAATTCATATTTCTCCATCAATCCAATGCCTTCATTTGGGTATGGTAGTTTTAAAAAATCATCGGGTGTTCATATGGTTTTTGGGTGCGTCAGAGTCCTGAAGGCCCTATTTTGGGCGTTTTAGGTAGAGGTGAAAAGTTATATCTAACCATGCAGCCTATCAAAGAAAAATATGACCCCCCATTTTCATTAAATAAGGGCTTGGTAAACCATATGAGATGTGGTGCATGGATAGGAATGTACCTATACATTTTTTGATGATAGATTTCACACGGTTTGCATATGGTTTGGAAAATGGTGCACAAGCCACATGAATAGTGCTATATAAGTATTACCCCCAAACTTTAGACCGAACAGTTGACATACAGTTTCGAAAATTGTGTGATATAACCATGTTGCATCTTGAAATGGTTGAATTTACAAATTTTCTTTTCCTCCTACGTGTGATTTCGATCAAACTACTTCATCTGAGCATACATTCTTCAAACTGTTTGTAGCATTGGATCTTCCTAAGTATAGTTCTCATCTTCTATTCCTTTCTTTTCATTCAAGTGGTTTGAGCCATGAAAGAGGAACAAAACAATGGGCAGTTAGGTCTAGGGTGTTTATTATATTAACATGATTTTTTGTATTTATTATGAGTCGTACAATTCAATTATATTTAATTGTATCATTTAAATTGGAGTAAATAATATATGAATTGTGTGTGATATACTATTGAGTTTCATGGGATCATGGCAGGCTTAGCCCAAGGTTTGAGATCGCAATGATTATATGGAATTTGGTTGATGTGATTGTCAATATGGGCATGTACTTGGTTACAAGTGTGATAGGATCACAGGATGGGTGACATGGTAGTCTATTAAGGTGGTAAAGCAATCAGTTTCTGGGCATGGCCTTAGATTTATAGGATAGTGTATCCATCATACTTGAGAGACAAGGTCAGAGGTACATGAGGTGACAGAGTTGGTGTGGCTTAAGTTCTATGTTGGGGATTCCACTCACCCATGATTGCCCAAATTTTTGTTTGGGTCATGTGAATATAAGCTGACTCATTTATGAGATGGTTTTCACTACTTGTGAGGGAAAATTCACCATGTAGTGTCAGATAAGGTAAATGGATGGGATTATTGTAGTATAAATCCACAAGAAGTGGTGTGTTTAAAATTTTATGACAGCGTTGAAGCTATTGGTTAGGAGTAGAAGTGGATGTGCATGATTCCATCAAGCCAGGACCATTGGATGATGGGCATCACCATTCATTGGTATGTTAGGATTTGATCAAATGGTTATTTTATTTTTATTATAGGAATCACTCCTCTTCTAGGTGTATGGATTCGAGCATAGGATTGATTTCAAGAAGTTGTCTAAGGGACCAGATTTGTATTGTTTGGGAATACCATCAAGATATCAGTGAGATGTTATGTACATGAGAAATTAAGAGGCATGTTGTTTCAGGAGACCTTTTCTAAATTAGAACTTGAGGGTTAACCTAAAAATTCTATATCATGGGATTCCATAGTTCATGGTATAGGGATCCTCTTTGCTACAACATTATGGAATAAGACGAGGAAGGTGACTGATTCCTAGTGGATTTTGAGAACCATGTATGCTTGTGATTACATTATGCATGTGTTAGTGCTTATTTATTTTTAGTACACACTTTCATATCCACAAATGTAAGCTATGAACATGTGGGCATAACCGTACATAGACTCATTCTCACACCCTACAGGGGACCTTCAGGATGCATGTATAATTTTTTCTCCTATGTTCAGGTAAAGGCTCGGGTTTAGGATCTAGATCATAGTGCCTGTTAGCATGGGATGGAAGGATATACCATTGGTTCTTTCCTTGGATAGAGTTTATCTTTTGAGTTTGCCTTTTTATTCTCGATGATATATATATATATATATACTGATGGTCATCCATGGGTACCTCCTTTAATGGTTATGAATTGTATAACTTATATCATATTAATGATGCGTTTTTAGTTTCTATAAATGTTATGCATGTATGGATTATTTATTCAAATGTGGTTGTTTAGTTATGATTTCACTATTGTATGTTATAGAGTTTCCATTCCACCATGGTCGGTCATGTATTGAGTATGCCATTATTTTTCCACTCCGCAGTGTATTACATATCTACTCAGACCATTTTATTATCATCAATAGAGGGTATGGTCTCTCTTTATCACCCATTCCAACCCTCACATAGAGTCTAAAGCATTTGGAATATGGGTAGGACCACATAATTTCTATAGAAGTCAAATTGTAATCACTGTTCGGGTGGAAATTCGGTTCGGGGTGCTGAAATGGTAACATAGTAGTTGTTGACTGTGACACATTAGTAGCATACAGTTGAATAAATTTATAAAAAATCTATTTATTTTCTACTGGTCTTACTATTTTGGATATTTTATTCTTGATATTAGGATGTTGTTGAAACTAAGAATATATCTCATACTAGGGTCCCTAAATCCCCTTGTACGGGGGAAGAACTCAGCTTCCATATGTGGGAATTGTTTTCCCCCTTTCTCATTTGTGGTTGATGTGATTTCCAACTTTAGTGTCACACATTAATTTCAATTATTATCTACTGTGACCTGATACATGAGATCCCTCACCTGGTATGATAAGTAAGTAGATAGGGACCCTTCACCGAGTATGGAAATTAATGTTAGTTTTTCTTGTTTTTGATTTTAAATTGGGCACATACAATATTTAATTCATATATACTTTTATTCCTCTAATAGTAATGTTTTATTTGTTAAATATGATATTTGAAATATATATATATGTATATATATGGGACCGAATCTAATAGAATCATGAAGTTACTATGATATTGTGTGATGTTGATCAATGGGATGAGCATTGTGGTCATCATGTTGATGCATCGTGGTTCGTTAGGATTGGTGTGTCCAAAGGAATTTTATACACATGGCTCTATTAAGTGCAGGTAATGAGTCCCTATGGTTGGGATGTCATGTGACATGGTTGCAGTATATCTGGGATATATGACCATGAAACGGTATTCAGGGGTGCCACCTAGATGACTCATATAGAGAGTTAGGCAAGTGGTGATGTGGTACCAAAGGATCAAATCCAGGTTGGGCCCACTAAGGTTCAAATCGACCATGATCTCTAGGTACATGATCATTATCAGATTCTATTATAGAAGGTCTAGCTTGTAAATTGGATATATCTTGGGCAATTTCATGAGGATAATCTCAGAGAAATCCTGATATGTCTCATTCGGGTCATCGATAGGGGAGATCGCAGAAAATAGTCATTGACGGATTATTTTACTCAGGAGTTCTTGTTACAACATGTTTCACTTTTTTATGGGGAGGGTGGTCCACATGCTTCTAAGAACAGGATCAAATTGATGAAAATGATTTTCGAGCTAGTAGAGAACTCACAATGGTAGAGGGTGATGTTGGAGACCTATATTCTATGAGGACTGGAAAGTTTCTTGTGAGATGTTCATATTAAAGCTGGTTGATATGAACTAATGGCATGGAAGAAAATTGAGGTTAGGTTTGTTGAGTAGTTTTTTCTAATGACACTGTGGGTGTAAATATAGTTAGAGTTCTTGAGATTACAATATGTTGATATTTACTTCAAGGAAAATGTAGTGAACTTCAATAAAATTTATCACCTTTCACCCAGTACTATGAGCGATGACACCTCAAGGGAGAGGCATTTCAAGAATGGTTGACAACATCCAATTCAGGTGCATGAAAACAACGTCATCTTAGAATCATTTTTAGAGTTGGGAAATAAAGAACTCAAATATAAAGGAAACTTGAATGATATGTATTAATCAAGCCATGTGATGTATTTAGGTGAATTAAGTGTTGATGAATCAGATGGAAGGAATTTAGGCATAGATGTGTTCCAGTCATTCAGTTATGTTGTAACCTCATCCAGACCACCTCGGAGTGGATTTTTTACATTGTTCTTCTAGAGGGGACATCAAGGACACGTCCAAAATCAATGTGAGTTTACTCCAATGAAGTTTTACGAATCTAGTATGGTCAAGAATCTCAACATGTTCTGTTGTAAGGCTTCTTGGAAAAGCTATAGTCAGGGACTAGGGTAGACTTAGGGCTCTCAGATCGGATCTGGAGTTTTACCAGGTGATGGTAGATGAGTTTCATCTACACGTGGAGATCAAGGTAGATTCCTAGGGACCCATAATTTGGGACATTGGTTGGTGTATGGTGAATCATTACAATGATGTCATTCTTTAGGAAGTCAAGATTTAGGATAGGTTCACTCTATGAAGATTCCAGGAGATGATAAGGTTTCTCATATGATGGCATTCAGAGTTACCATAAGTGACTGAACTTGGATCATTTTTATTTTATTTAGGCAAGTAATTAATATAGGCATGTCAATATTTGGTGGAAAAGGTGAACATAATGTATTTAGAGATAATCTAGATGTTGTTCAGTTGGATGGAACTAGACCAAGTGTTATATATATATATATATATATGAGATTCATGGAAGAAGGACTTGTATGTGGGCATCGTTTGATGTGAGATTACTAAGATTTATTGGCATCAGAACATCAAGAATATATGGGCTATGGGAAATGAGAATGAATTAGAGAATAAATGCCATTCAGTATTTGGCTAAGGTAAGAGGAACCCTTACTTTTGAGAATCTTTTGGGATATGGGACCTTGTTAGTGGCATGTGTTACATGACCATAGGGTGGGAACCGATGTAGTGCAGGATTCGAATTGGTGTCGGGTAGACATAAAAGCATGTGATGAGGTGAAGAAGTGAAAAAATATCATGGGATGAAATTTGAGTCCTAGGATAGGCATTGGACCATTGGTATTATTTGATCTTTGGTACATGATACAATCGGGGTAGCTAACTCTTAATGCAGGGAACCCCATGATTTAGTTAAACTATTCCCTTTTGATCATGCTAGTCTAGGTTAATTTAAAGAAGATCAATATGATTTATATCATATTTGAGTTTTTTTATAACTTGGGATGATCTATGTCATGGTGGGGAGATAGTAACGTTACATGTCATTAGAGCTTGTTAAAATCCTATCACTTTTTGAATTTTTTGATTGGTGGGTATGCCAATTACTTTTTTGATTATAAGAAACTAATTATGTGGACTACATTAATTAAATACCTTTATTTTAGAAGTATTTATAGGTTTATCAATATAATTGGGTTTTCAGATGGGTTTCAGGTTCTTCGGAGGCCTGAAATACCTATTTTAGGAGTTGCAGGTTGAGGTGCACTATTTGAACTAACCGTGCATACTCTCCTAGAATACCAAACACCCTCATTTTCTACTGAAAAATGGTTTAGTAAACCATGTGATTTGAGGTCCAAAAACATTCATGAACATTTTTAATTTTTACTAAGGTTTTTCACATGGGTTGTGCATGGTTTTTCAAATCATTTCCAAGCCATATGGGTAGGGCCACTTAGGTAGTACCCTCACATTTTGGTCTTTACAATTGAAAAATAGTTTTTTAAATGATGAAAACTAACCACGAGGATTATTTTAAAAGTTTGGATTTGTCTATTATATCATTCCCCCTTAAAGAAATTTCCACCATTTTTTATTATCGTACATGTACACATAGCGTGAGGGTATCTCTATTTTTCATCCTCAGCTATATTCTGATCCAACTCCATTTTCTGACCTCCATTCTTCAAACTGCGTATAGTGTAGGATATATCATGGTTAGGCTCCCCTATCCAATGCTTCCATTATCATTTTCCCTCACATCATTGACTGATAAATTTGTTCGATTCATTTTCCCAGTTTTTGGGTATTCTATGGAAACACGGATTTCATCCAAAAGCATCAAATTTAGAAGATAATATTGTATGTGACTATATGTATGACTCAAAGGTAGGTGGTGAATACTTTTGATTTTAATTTTGAGAGTTTTTTGGGGAAGAATATTTTAGCCTATTGTTGTGCTGACTTAGTGAGACTATTTTAATTTGATGTTTATTTTTAATTATTTAATTGATCCCATGTGGCTTGCCAATGGAAATTCCCACTCAAGAATACAAGTTGGATGAGTCATGTAAGAGGCTCGGAACCTTAAGATGTTAGGCCACGAATGTTCTTTATAATAAATTCATTTTTTTATTTATGTTGAGTTTTTCAATTCAATTATATTGAATTATTTTATTTCAATTTGAATTGAATTATAACAGAATTTCTTGTGATGAACTGGTGAGATCATTGGGATAATTACGGGCTCGGCTCGAGGTCTGATATGAAAATTGACATCTAGATTTGAGGTGATGAGATCATAATAATGGTATTGGGTGATTGAATCACTAGTTGGGTTACATGGTCATTGGTTGAGGTAGACATCCCATCAGGTTATAGGTATCGCCTAAGATTTATTGGATGGTGTGTCTAGAGACCTTGAGTGATGTGGTCTTAAGGGTATGATGTTCTAGAGTTTGTGTGTCATAGTTTCTAAATTGGAGGTGTCTCTCAACTGTGATTGGCCAAAGTGGAATTTGGATTCATGTTCACAAAAGTTGACTTAGTGATGAGGTGGTTGTGACCACTAATGCGTAGAGTCCACTGGTAGTTAAATCATTAGAAAAATGGATGGGGTGCTTATTTTATAAAACCATGGGAATGGTGAGGATCCATTCGATGAAATCATTTTGGTTTTTTGGTAAGGAGATGAAGTTTTTTTCTTATGGTTGAATATCTAAGACCATTGCAGGAAATTCATCACTATTCCTTTGGTCATTGTGCTTTGATCCAATGGTGATTTTAATTTGATGAATGGTTTAATTATGCCTCTGCACATTTGGATTTATGCTGACAGGGGATTAATATTTGTGTTTAGAGGGACCATATTAGTATCATTTTGGTTTTCCTTCGAAATTTATGTGACATATTATGGACACGAGGTGTTGAGAGGAACATGTTTCCATCAGACTTATTTAGATCTCGAACCTAATGGTTCACCTAGACATTCTACATCAGGTGATGCCTTGCGCCATGGGTTAGGGATCCATGCATCTATGAAATAATATCCTTGTTCGATGTAGGTGATATATTTTTGGAGGATTTTCATCACCAGGGAATTGTTTTTTTACATTATGCTAGTGTTTGTACATATTTATTTATCATAAAAATATTCTTAGTCACAAATGTAAGGTATACACATGTGGGTGGTACCATACTTAGACTCATTATCACACCCTACATAGGCCTCATAGGATGTGTATATACTCTATTCTTTTACATCTATGTAAAGGCATGAGTTCATTAGATGGATCATAGTGGCAGCTACCATGGGAAAGATGGAAATGGACAACTAATTCATTCCTCTTATGAATTTTACCTTCTGTGTTTTACATTACGTTATTATATGATATATATGTATATACTAAGGGTTGGGCATGGTAGACACCATTACTGCTTATTATATTGTATGACATGTGTTTGATTTATTCTCTATTTTAGTAGCTATAAATAAAATACATGGATTTATTATTTATTTTATTTTTTTAGTTATTCTTCCACTATTATATGTTATTGATTTGTGTTTCTACCATGGGTGGGGTTTGTATTAATGTTTACATTATTTTTTCATTCTACTACATATTAAATATATAATCATACAATTACATCATCATCACCATTTGGTATATTCTCCCCACTATCACCCTTTCACACCCCTTGTTCTTGTAAGCAGCCTTTGGAGTATATGGATGCCTACCTATGTCTCGTAGAACTCGACCCAGAAGCATTATTCAGGTGGAAATTTGGGTCGGGGGGCTACACTCATAATGATAATTTTTTTTTCTAATCCCATGATTTCAAATGATTTTGTATAGATACTATTTACATATAGAATTTTTAATAAAGTTGTAGTTCTAGATATGGGAGTTAGCTTGAATGAAGCATGTATGCATCCATAAAGAACATATTTTATAGAGAAATATATAATATATGTACGTTTCCATGTTAATAGTTTGTAAAATTTCTATAAATATCTAAGTATAAATGTTAACTGGTTATGTAACCAATCCAATATTTTAATTTTAATTTAAATTATTTACTGGTTAAAATTTGGTCATGTTTATTGACATCAATGACAAACTTTTAAAATATTTTTTTTCATCACTTAATCTAGTAGTGTCTGTTAATAGTTATTTTCATGAATATTATAAGTGTTGGGAAGAGATACCTTCTCATTAACATATAGATACGATCTATGATAAGAGATTGAAAAATAACCCTTAATTGAGAGATATTAAGCCTCAATTAATCCAGGAATTGTTGCAAGGCTCTATGAAACCCAAACATCTTGTTTCCATTAATTTATTCTTAACCTATATTTTCATTAATGAGAAACCATTATCATTGAACCATGTCTAGATAATTATCTTGGTATATTAGATTATAAAAACAAAGACTATTGAGTTTTTAAACAATGTCTAGATGATGTTAGCCCACTCTACCTCAATGAAATAATGACCGGTGATTTCTATTTGACATTGTGTATATAAGGAATATATAGAGATGATTTGGTCACCTTTACTATAAAAATATTCATTTTTTTGGTTGATCGTAGTTGATAAAACAACAAATGTGAAAACTAAATAATTATATAGAATCATTTTCCATCATACATGATCATCCCAAATAACTGCAATTTTCTAGGTCTAAGAAATGAACTAAAATTCGACCACCATGAAACTTCCTATGGTGGACATAGGTAATATAATTAAATTATATTATTAAAATAGATGATTTTCACATCGATGTTCATTCTATTCATTATCAAATATCTATTCAATGAAGGACCATTGGAAGAATACATATAAAAATATTATTTCTACTCCTAGGTATAATGGGGAATGTAATTTTATTCATGATCAGTTATCCATCCAGATCACGATGACTTCTTGTCATCAAAACATATAGAGTTCTTACGAAGGATCTGGATAGACACATTATTCCCATACTAAAGTGGGGTTCCTTTCACATTCATCTAAATTCAAATAAGTACCTCATACATCATTTTTCAATATCTACCAAGGAAATATTTTCATTCAAGTACATTCTATGTTAATTTTTCCTATATTAATTTAATGTTTCCTTCCACATTAGTTCTGTTACATCCCCTAACTTTTGATGGCTTGGGTTTCCCATGAAATTTATTCCAATTATGTATCCCTTCATTATTTGAGTTCAATATGGAACCATTCAGAATTTATTTGTTATTATGTATAACTATATAGAATCCTTGATCACTAAGACATTATATATTTGAAAAAATAAAATCATCAATTAAAATAAGATGGTTTTTTCTAAGAAATGAAAAAATAAATTTTTTTATATAAAACAATGACTGAAAATTTAATTGAGAATTACAGAAAAATGATTGATTTAAATTATTCCTAGAGTAATGGTGCTCTTACATAATCCTTGGGAAATATTTCTAGCCAATCCCTATAAATTTTATAATCTAATTAAAAGAAAAAGAGATGAATTTTAAATATATATATATATATATTTAAATTAATTATATTGATTAATTTACAGAACTATTTAATTTAATCTTTTTTTGAATATGTGATACTTTTTATGTTGTGATTTGGAAAATTAATTCAATTTTAGACTGGTATGTTCTTTTATTTGTAATCCTTGAAAATATATAATCCACACCTATTCCTATAATATTATTAAAGACTATATCATCTTTACAATATCAATTATAATATAATAGAACTGAACTATGACTGTTAATAATACTTGTTTCTGTTATTTAGAGCATATAAATGTTACAAAAAAATCTAAAATCATATATGATATTCTATATTTTGTATGATTTATCTCATCCAAATAAGTCATTATTCATCAAAATAAACAACTAATTCATATAAAAAACTTATTCCCTATAATGATTTTAAATATCATGATAAAACACTTATATCCCCTATAAAACATTTTTTCCTTATCTCCTAAAAAATATATAATTCAAGAAATCAGAATCCATATCTCTTGACTTCATTATATCCCATTATTAATATTAACTATTTTTTAATTAATGTTATTGTCAAACAATAGAAATAATATAACTATATACATCCCTTATTTATATTATTATAATAATGTTAAACTCATGTACATTCAACTTGTTGATGTATCAGGTCATATCAGCCTTATTTAAATAAATAAAACTAGATTTATCAATTATTACATTGATTTTATGCCATAACATATTATAACTAAATGTAATTTATACATTTGTTTTCAGAATATTAGTACTAGATAAACCCAGAGAAACCTAAATGAGTGGTGAATTACGTTGCAAGATGATTAAAAAATACTTTTAATAAATACCCTAAGGACATACCAATATTGTTTTTATAGAGGATGGAACACATTCAATCTCTCAGTCTCTCTCGCATTATTGATTACTATTATTGAAAGACATAAACAAGGAAAATAATGCATAATAAACATGGGGATTTAATATCATTCAACCCTATGGAATCATAAATTGGCCATACAAATGGTGACATGGTGGGGTCCTAGAAATTTACACTATAAACTATATTTGATACAATAAATTACGAGAGATTCTATATTCACCCAAGGGAACTCCATATTCATCTTGGTTTTTTATATTTTATAGATATACCATTGTATATTTATAGACCTGAGGGTATGTTATTAAATATAAATAAAATAATGTGTTTTTCAGTTTAGTAAATTTCATTTCATCCATCATATCACTATAATTGATTCTCTTTATAACCAAACTCCTTTGAACTTATCAATATTCAGTAATTGATGAGGCTTACACATTTGTCTATAGGTTGAGTAATTATCTTCCACGTTCTCATAGTGGAAACAATTATGCTACAGGAAATGATTTATTACTACATGGAAAGTCATATTTCATTAAAATCCATCTATATATATATATGAATCTATATAACATCCAATTAATTTATTCAAGAACACGAGGTGAAAATAATATCACCCAATGATTTGATGAGATTTATTATTTTTAAATTCATTGATTTCTTGAGTTTTACGCTACACTAATATTATCTTTTTCTATACGGAATATTGTATTAGCTTTCAGTATACACAACAATATTCATGTCTTATGTTAAACACAATTTCATGTTCTTTTGATAGAATTCAATTCATGAATCACTGAGCATAGATTTTGTTCAGTGTATAATTTAAAAAAGTTTGGATAATGTTATACGCCACCCTAAAGGAAGAATACCTTACATACAATACTTACATGGATTTCATTGCACGCAAGAGTGACCTTACTTGATAGATTTCAATGTACGCAATATTTAGTTTCACTTCTAAATGATATATTATTAAAATATTTTTATTTAATGGAATATAAAATACTTGTTATTTATATTATTAAAAAATTATATTATATCTTTTACATCCGTTCTACACATTTCTTGGAACACAATATGAGAAAAAATCACATTTTTTGACAAAAGTTGTATTTTTTGAAAGAAATGTAGTTTTACAGCATTTTGATAGTGGACCCATTTTAAATATATT
This sequence comes from Viscum album, assembly GCA_963277665.1. NCBI lineage: Eukaryota > Viridiplantae > Streptophyta > Magnoliopsida > Santalales > Viscaceae > Viscum > Viscum album. The sequence continues at coordinate 873,028,166 of OY728153.1, read as the reverse complement.
TTTTGACATGATTATAAGTGAAATACGAAAAAAATAAACTTTTTATTTGGAATCTAGATATAAAATTTTCCTTTGGATAAATATTTGATATTTTTCTAATAACTTTCATATTTTTATTAATAGTGAAAATATGCTAGATATTAGATGAAAAAAATATTTTTTCATCAAAATTAATTATATGGTAGAAAAATACTATTTAATGGTTTTAAAGTATAAATATAATATGTTTTTATATAATATGAAACTTAATGAAATTGTCGTGAATTGTACATTGAATTCATATGTAATAACATTTCAATCTTCTGCAATGTTTTAAAAAAACCCATTTTCATTCGACATCTAGATTAATTTTAAATTAAATACTACAACTTCTGTGTTTTGATTATTGAAAAATATATTCTATATTTGGAATCTATAGGTTTAAATTATGTTAATGGGCTACTTTTAAATTTTTGGAATTATTAATAGTAACTTTTGTAATTATTATTTTTACTATAGTTAGAGGTCAATCGGGTAATTGAGGGTAAAAATATTATTATAAAATAAACCTAACAACTTATAAAACTATATTGGATGAATAAAATTTGACCTATATCTCTTGTGGGTGGTAATAGATTAATTTCATGGACTTTTGTCTATGAAAATGATGTAATTAATAATAAAAGAAAAGAAAGTAACGATATGGCACTCACTTATATCTTATAAGTGTAATAATTTTAATTTAGTATTAAACTTCCTAAAACATTAAAATTAAATAGTCACATAAAAGATAATTAAATTTTATATATCATTTAAATTTATTTACAATTTTAAATATTAATTATTTATTATTAATAATGACACAATAGTGATGTAAAAATTATTTTATTAATAGACATATCAAATAAATGGTTTTAACAATATTAAATTAAATATCATATGATCTAATTGAAGTGCTCCATTAATTTTAGAGGTTACTATGACATGTTATGGGTGTTTTAAATATTTGTTTTCGAATTTATCTTTTGTGAGGATTTTTTTTAAGTCAACTAAATGAATAATTTCAAAATTGACAGTATTGATATTTTATAAAAATAACATTTATATAAATTATTTAAAAGTCATAAAAATATTTGAAAATTACAAAGTGATAAATATAATTATTAAAATATAATTAAAGTATCCATTTCTGGTCAATTAATTCCACATTTGTAAATATTCATTACTATTAAATATTTAGAATGTCATTACCAAAATTAAAACATAAGTGAATAACTATATGTCAATTAAAAAGATAAGGATTAAATTGACAAAATAAGTTGTCCAAATTTTATTAGTTGATGATATTAAAAATCTATATCATCTCATTTTATAATATGGGAAACATTTGAGATTTTTGGGTAGGGTGTTATTTTATTATAAATTAATATTTTAAAGAGTTCTTTAAAGTTCTCCTCTCCTCTCTTATAAAAGGGATTCTCCTACCTCTCCTATTAACTCAATTTTAATCCATAAAGATAGTCCAAAACCTACTAATTTATATTATTAACTTTCCTAGTATCATTTTAGATGTTCTTTTCATGTATAAAGGCCAACACTAGTGCCCTATGTCGAAATTTAATGGAGGCAGATCAAGGAAGAGGTAATCTCTTCTACCGATTCTTTCAAATTTCATTCTTCTTCTACTAACTATTATTTAGTTTTTTTCATTAATAAGTAATAACATAGGTATCACTCATATATTGATATGTAATTATAAATATGAAACAACCATTTTTCTCCTTCTATCATCCTATGAAAAATGAAATCAATGTGCCCGTGTTTGTACGGCTTACCGTCTCCACACCGTGGTGTAATATGTTTTCTTACCACCACCTTAATTAGATGGGTATAATGGTATAAATAATAACTATATATTATTATTATTAAATGGTACTAATTTTGAGATACTCTACACTTCAATACCATTCAAAAATTATTAGAATGATATCGTTGCTCCTGCGTACATAGGGCTTACCATCTCTACGGTGCGATGTGATTCGTTCTACACAATTTTCTTGAACACATCATTATATAAATGAATTGAATGAATAAAAATGATATATATTATACTAAAACATTTTTGTAAATTATAAAAATATAACCTAAAAAATATAAATAAGAACTTATCCAAAAAACATGCCGAAGAACATAAAGCAATTAATACCAGAATGACGAGTAACAATGAAATTATACTAAAAACTGATTAAAATACCATCAAAAATGTTTTTAAAGAAATTATTATGATTCTAGAATAAATCAGTAACATTACATAAATCATTATAATCGAGGATCGGATACATAAGAATCTTATCATATCCAAAATAAGGGTTAATTTGCAATCCCATTTTTATCTGAGGTTGTTTATACGTATGTATTTAATAAGGATATATTTATCATCCAGAACCATGTTTTATAAAAATGTTTTCATAAAATGTTTACTATTATTCTATGTATATTTACAGTCATTTTTACCCATGATTAATTTTACTACATGGTTTGAAAGTAATATTTGTTTTTCTTACTATATGAGTTACTTTTTCACTTTTCCAGCAAAAGAATAAGGATAATGTTTTTTAACTTATAAAGTATGAAAGAATTTTTACATGTTCATAACACCTTATTTCCATAAAAATTCCTCTTCATAGTTTCATGTTTATTTTCAAATATATTATTTTCTTTTAAAATTTCATGACATTTTGAAAAAATAAAACATTTTTGAAGAGGAAACGATATTTTTATCTGGAATTAAGCTCAAGTGTGTTATCAAAATTATTTTCCATCTAAGATAACATAAGGTTATGTTTCTATCCTTATTATTACATTTATTTGATTGATTTTAAAATGGAATTAATTTTATGAATTCCATTTGTATTATATGGATTATGTTATGATGAAATTATGTCTAATAATCCAATTTTATTTCTTGGGTTATGCTACGATGAATCGTTATATATTTTGCCAAACATGTAAGAATAATTTCATTATGCGATGGGTGGGACCTATATCTCACTCCAATGGATTGGGTAAATATTTTAATCTCCTGATATAGACATGGATTTAATGATAGGTAAAAATGGTTCAGAAATACAGGACTGTAACGACAAATATTTTCGGTTAAGTAATGGACTACGTCCACTATGATGGTCATGGTAGAAATGCCTTGGATACTATAGAAATCATATTATGTGATTAATGATTATGTAAAATTCTATATTTTATTACCATTTTCATTTATTAGGATTAATGTTCCATTATGATCTTTTCCTTTTGTACTATAATGATTTATTTTATGAATCAATATTTTGATGTTAAAACATTTTGTTCATGTGTTTATGTTTAAATGTTTATGGTTACTTTATGTCCTCCATGTTTACCATTACTGAGAAGTTCATCTCACTCTTTTTATGTTTTCTTTTCTCCAAGATATAAATAAAGGTTTTAGTTAGGGAAAAAAGTGGAATATCTTTATGAATGATGATACATATCTTTCACCAAGTTATAAGATTATGTTTCAACTTTCCAAATACACTAAACTAACACTGTCATTGGGCGTCTATTTGTGTCATGTATTTACGTATTTCAAAATAGAAATGTAATGTCTTTTTACATCTATCTTGGGTCTCTATAGTTGGTATTGGAAAAAATGTCTAGTTATCCTTTGGAAATTATGATACAAAAACTCCAGTGAGATCCCTAAAGGTATTTCAAAGGTATGTCTAGGGATGTCCCTATGGTTGAGTATAAGTATAGGCTACTCTCATAGAATTATGTTAACAGTCTGAAAATACCTAGGATTAAACCAAATATGTTAGATATTTAATGTAAACCACCTTGAATATGTTTTTTACTGGTATGATTTTTCCCTCTCACGCTATTTTTTTAGTTTTAGACAATGGATAGAAACCGAAGGAACCGTTTTAATGATCAATGCACTAGGAAATGAAATGATTGTTCTATTGAAAAGCTAAATGTTATGGCAGATGGAATAAAAAATATTATTGTTATTCTTACAGAAGCTATGAATCATTATGGACTTCCAAATGATAAAATAAAGGAATAACATTCTTTTATGTACTTTAAGAGGGAACATACACCTTTTATTAGAGGGTCTTATGATCCTATTGTTACTGAACAATGGATCTGTTCCATTGAGAAGATATTTTCCATCATTAACTATACATAAGATAAAAACGTCATTTTGTATTTCTATCGTTTAGAAGGTTAAAAATTATAGTGGTATACTTTAATGATGAATACAAGGAAGAAAAATGAAATATAATCCATGGAATGGGAAAAATTCAATATCATATTTTTTAATAATTACTTAACTAGTATTCTTCGAAAAATTATGTAAAAAGAGCTCCTTGAGCAAAAGAAAAATGATGATAAATCAATTGGTAATTACGATGATAATTTTACAAGACATGAAAGGTATGCTTATATATTTCTCATCCAACATGAAAGTAAAGTTGATTGATTCTTCAGTGGATTAAAACAAGTATTCAAAGGGAATTAGCTATAAGAGACTAAAGTAGATATGAAGAAACGGTGTGTTTTTCTATCATGGTTGAACTGAAATTTTGTGTTACATATCCATCTCATGGTTTTGACAAGAAACAAAAGATGGAGTTGAAGGGAAAATCTCAAAACAGTGGTGAAAAGAAGAAAATGTTTCATTATCATCAATGTGTGGAATGAAGCATGTTGGAGATTTTCATAAAGGGACTAGAAAATGTTTCAACTGTGGAAAGGAATGTCAAAAAGCAGTTGAGTGCAGATGTAATAGGAAAAAGTATGTTTATGATGTGAATGTAGAAATTACTACAGAGAATGCACCACCAACACTTCAATTCTATATATTAATGGAAATGGGATATTATGCTAACCAATGCTGTAATCCAAGGATTGTTAATGGTCAACTTCAATAACCTGTTACAGAAAAAGACAAAGGGAAGTCACTTGTAATCATTATTGGTGTTGTTGAGTATAAAATTATGTGGGGGAATGATTAAGTGTTTATGTAATGGGATTTCAAAATAGTGTTATGGGATATCATTTATAGTATTAGGAGATATTATAATATCTATGTATTGGTATATTGTGGTTTCCCATAATTATAAGGTACTGATAACCATAAAAAGTGATTGAATTATTTTTGGAATTCAAATAATATGCGCATAATGATGGGATAAGAATAGATTATGATGTTTGATAGTATAAATGAGATAATGACTGATAAAAGTTCAAAGTGGTATCATGGGATGAGTATATAAAATTTTTGGTATATTTCATTTGTGGAATGAGATAATTTTGATAGAATAAAAGTTGTCACTATGGTGCTATGGTAATTCATGTTATTATTAAAATTTATGATTATACAAGATTAAGGAATTCAAATATTTGGAATGTGACAACCAATAACTTCCAAATGAGATATGGGAGAAAATGTTATGTTCATTTATTTCACCTCCTTATAAAGTTTTTATTTTCATTTTTTTGAAGGATTGTAATATTATCCATTTATATATAGTATAATTTATATTCTGGTTGAAGTTTTTTCGATTAATTTAGTTTCTCACTATAGGTATACTTATGCATATTTAATAATATGTTCTATCCATTTAATCAAGACATATGGAATAACTTATAATTTAATCATATGATCTATTAACTGTTTAAAAATGAAAAATTCTACTTAATTTATTTAAATAAGTGATAAAGAAGAAATTGTTTAGGGAACAACCAATGGTGATATTTTACTAAAATCAAGTAAGTATTTCTCATTACGAAAAAATTATTCAACTTTAGGGAAATGATCTTGGAAACCAAAAATGTTATATGATTACCATATTATCCAATGAATATTATAGTCCATTAAGTCATCACATAATTATGTATTTCTGGTAGTTAAATTTCTCCAAAGCTTATTCTATATCACAATCCATCAGAACTGGATGGTTAGATTTCTCATCCATATCCATGTTTTCACTTCCCACATATGTTCTAATATGTGGAAACCCAGTTATGAGTTACATCGGGTAACCATTTCATTTTTAAATTTCCTTTTTATGGTGGTGTCTTAGAATCCCTTTTTACAATGTGGTCTTCCATGAATGAAATATTCAGGTATAAAAACATTTATAACCCTAACAAATTTTGAGGGAGAAATTCATTTTATGGAGGGAAGAATTTAAAACCCAAATATTTTATGGGATTGATTATTTCTAATTTCTTTTATGTCTTGTGTTATATGCTACACCAAGATTAGGTTGCAGTATATGCAACACCGTATTAGCTTGTAGTATATGCAACAATTTTCTTGGCTTGTGTTGCACACAATTTAATGTTTTATTGATAGAATTCATTTCACCCAACACTGAGTATAGATTTTTTTAGTGTATTAATGAACTATGTTTAGATTATGATATACGCATCACCAATGGAATCTATCACTACACACAACACTAAATTGTCCTGTGTTAAATACAAGAGTGACCTTCCTCGATAGCTTGCATTGTAAGAGATACCATGTTTCACTAAACAAAGGTATATTATTAAAATATTATTATTTAATTAGATATAAACTATCTTTTATGAATAATATTAATCCAATTTTAAATTTTATATCACTGGAATTCATCGTACACATTTTCTAGAACACAATATGAGAAAAAAAAATTTCAGATAAAATAAGTAATTTAAAAAAACAGTGTTGTTGCCATTTCATAGAGAACCCATTTTAAATCTAGTTTTGATATGTTTATAAGTTCAACTTGAAAAAAATAAAATTCTTATGTTTAATCGAGATAGAAAATTTTTCTTTGGATGAATTTTTGATATTTTTCTGATAACTTTCATATTTTGATGAATATTGAAAATACGCTAAATATTAATTGAAAATAACTTTTTCTATTATAATACATTATATGGTTAAAATATGTTATTTAATTGTTTAAAATTATAAATAGTTTATCCTTTTATATATTATTAATGTTTAAGTCAATGTCATTAATTTTACATTGAATTCATATGTAAAAATATTTCAGTCTTTTACAATGTTTTAAAGAAAAAAATATTTTTTCTACAATGGTGTTAATTTTAAATTAATTACAGAAAATTATATGTTTCTAATTTTGAAAAATGTATTTCTAATTTCGAATCTATAGGTCCATATTTTTTAAATTGGACACTTTGAATTTTTTGGAATTATGAATACTAACTTTGGTAATTAATTTTGTTACCATAGTTAAAGTTAAATCGGGTAATTAAGGTTTAAAATATATTATAAAATTACCCTAACACTTGGAAGAACTCTATTAGATGAATAAACTTTAACCCATATCAACCAAGGGTCGAAATGGATTCATTTCATTGACATATTTTCAAGAAAATGATGCAATTATTATTAAAACTAAAGAAAGTGACAACATGTCACACTCTTATATCTTATAAGTGTAATAATTTTAATTTAATGATAAATTTCATAAAACATCAAAATTAAATAGTCAATAGAAATAATATTAAATTTTACATATCGTGTGAATTTATTTAAAATATTTAGATATTAATTAATTAACATTAATAATGACACAATAGTGATGTAAAAAGTATTTTATTAATAGAAATATCATAGAAATTGTTTTAAAATATGAAATAAATATCATATAAACTAATTGAAGTGATCCAAGAATTTTCAAGGTTACTATGACATATTATGATTGTATTTACTTTTTTATTTAGAATTTATATTTTGTGAGGATTTTATTCAAAGTCAAATAAATTAATAATGTCAAAATTAAAAGTATTGATATTTTATAAATATATCATTTTATTTTATTAATTAAAATTCATAAAATTATTTAAAAACTACAAAATGATAATTATAAGGTCCAAAATTACATATTTTATCCATTTATGGCCAATTAACACCACAAAAGTAAATATTAACTAACATTAAATATATTGAATGTTTTTAACAAAATTGAATTTTTAATTGAATAAATCAGTTTTAATTAAAAATATAATGATTAAATTGACAAAATAATTTACCTATATTTTTTTGGTTGATAATGTTAAAACCATATCTCATCCCATATTTTAATTTGATACACTTTAGATATTTTTTAATTAGGTTTTATTTTATTATAAATTAATATTTTTGAGAGTTTCCTAAAGTGCCCCTCACCTCTTTTATAAAAGGGCACCTCCTCCCTGTCATCTTTACTCCATTTTAAGCCTTCATGCTCAGAAAATACCTAACCAATTCTCTTCTGAACATCCCTAGTTACATTCATAGTGTTCTTTTATTCTCAAAAAACCAACTCTAGTGTCCTATGAGAATATTTAAAGGAGGCATGTCAAGGAAGAGATAATCTCTTCTACCGATTATTTCAAATTTATTTCTTATTGTAATTCCACATCATCAGGTGTATCATTATAAAGTAATAAAATAAGTATAACTCATATTATTATATGTTATTATAAATATGAATCAACCCAAATTTCACCTTATATCCATCCTATGAAAAAGAAATCACCGTGTGTGCGTACATTGAGCTTACCGTCTCCATGTCGTGGTGTAATATGTTTTTTCACCACCACCTTAATTCGATGGGTATAATAGTATAAATAATAACTATATTATTATTATTATTACATGATACTAATTTTTATATACTATACACTTCAATACCAATCGTCAATTGTTGGAACAATATCATCACTCATGCGTGCGTACGACTTACCGTCTCCACGATGCGATGTGATTCGTTCTACGCAATATTCATTAAACCATAATTATATAAATTAATTGAATGAATAAATATGATATATATTATAATAATAAAATTATTTAAATTATATAAATATAACCTAAAAAATAAGAATAATAACTTATATGACAAAACATGCAGAAGAACATAAAGTAGTTAATACCTGAATAACGAGTAATAATGAAATATTACTAAAAAATGAATGAAAACATGATAATAAATGTTATAATAAAAATGATTATGAATCTATAATAATTCATTAAATTTAATTAAATCATTATACATTAGTTTCAGATACATATTAATCATATCATACCTAAGATAAGGGATAAATTTTCAATCCCATTTTTAACTGACATAGTTTATACGTAAGTATTTACTTGGGATATATTTTTCATCAATGCCCATGTTTTCGAAAAAAAATCAAAAAAAATTTACCATTATACTATGAATTTTTAAATTCATTTTTACTCATTTTTACTTTTACTACATGGTTTTAAAGTAATCTTTCTTTCGTTTACCATAAGAGTTACCTTGGAATTTTCTAGCAAAAGTACGAGGAGTCTGTTTTTTTAACTTATGAGGCATGAATGGATTTTTACATATTCATAATGGCTTATTTACATGAAGCTTCATATACAAAGTCACATGTGTATTTTCAAATAAATTCATTTCTTTTAAAATTTCATGACATTTTGGGAAAATAAAAATTTTGATGAAGAATGGATATTTTTCATTGGAATTAAGGTCAAGTTTTTTATCAAAATTATTTTCCATCTAAGATGACATAGATTTATGATTATATACCTATTATTACTTATATTATATTGATTTTATGATGGATTTTTTTTATATAGTCCATTTATCTTATATGGATTTTTTTTATGATGAAATGATGTTTAAGAATTCCATTTTATTTCTTGGGTTATGCTATGATGAGTCGTTATATATTGTGTGGCACATGTAAGAATGATTTAATTATGAGATGGGTGGGACCTAATATCCCTCCAATTAATTGGTTAATGATTAATATATAATGTTATAGACATGGCTAGAACCATAGGTAAATCGGGATCAGTAACATAGGGATGAAACGAAAAGTAATCGGGGTTCAGTAATGGAATTCTTCCACTATGATGGTATTGGTAGAAGTGACTTTCCTACTTATAAAATAATATTATGTTCATAATGGTTGGACCAGATTCCATGTTTTATTACCACACAATTTTAACATTTATAATGTTCCTCTATGATCATTGTCTTCTGTACTGCAAAGATTTATTTCACGAGTCATCATTTTGATGTTTAAACATTATGTTCAGGTTTTTATGTTCAACTTTTTATGGTTTATTTTATGTCTTCCATGTTTAAACTTACTGATCATTTCAGCTCACCTTTTTATGTATCTTTTTCCACCAGGATATAAAGTATGTTTTTAGGTGGGAAAACAAAATGAAAAGATATTTATGGAAGATGTTGAAGATCGTTTAACAAGTTAGAATATTGTGTTCCAAGTTTCCAAATACACTAATCTAATACAGACTTTGGTCATCTATTTGTGCCAGGTATTTAAGTATTGTACAAAATAAAATTTAGTGAAGGTTTAGTTTACCATTGGAAACATGGATAACAAACATTAGAGATATCACTAGAGGTATTTCTAAGGTATGTCTAGGGATTTACCAAATTTTAATTACAATTATAGGATGCCATCATAAAATTAAGGTAAAAATCCTGAATAACCTCAGAATATACCTAACATGTTAGATATTGAATGTACTCCCCCATGACTATGTCGTTTTCCTTGTATGATTTTTCCTCTCACACAATTCTTTTTGGGTTTTAAAAGATGGCTGGAACCCGATAGATCCATGCTAATGTTCATTGCACTGGGAAAAGAAATGATTTCTCTCCTGAACAACCAAATGATATGGTAGATAGATGAAAAATTTTATTTCTATACATACAAAAGATATGAATCATTCTAGACTCCCAAATTATCATATATGGGAACAACATTCGATTGAGTCTTTCATGAGGTAATGTCCACCTTATTTTAGTGGGTCTTTAGATCCACTTGTTTCTGAACAATGGATCAGTTCCAATAAAAATATATTTTCTATCATTTTATTTTCAAAACATGATAATGACATTTTAGTTGTCTATTGTTTAGAAGGTGAAACAGACCAATGGTGGAATCTAATTAAGAATACATGGCAACAAGATGAAATTGAATCCCGCGAATCGGACGAATTCAAAACATCTTTTTCAATAAGTAATTCCCTCTTATTCTTCGAACAAAGATGAAAAATGAGTTCACTGTGCTTAAGAAAAAGAATGATAAACATGTTGGTACATAAAAGGTGAATTATACAAGACTTTCATGGTATCTTTATTGGGTTATCATCCAACCCTGAATGGCCCAAAGGACATTTATTTTTATTTATTTTTGATAACCCCCATTTCAAGGGATGAGGGTGATCCCTTACGAGTTCCGTAGGATAAGAGATTACATGGCCTGTTGGCTTAAGAGATTACATGACCCTAAGGTCTTATGGAATTCCACTGGACTGTAACTATAAAGGAACTACCCCACCCCAACATCTACATTGTGATGGTAGCTCTTCTCCTTCACATGGTTGTCTAGATAGACATCTCGTGCAAGCATAGTATAGTCCCAATGACATAGCCATACCCACTAATTCTTCCAAATCCATTTGGTTTTTCACTGGTGAGTGCACTTTCTAAGAATCCTCTTTTGTGGTTTCTACTTTTTATAGAATCTATCTGGGTAAAATGAACTGATAATGTGGACAAAAGGCCTTGAGGAGGCCCAAAGGCCTTAAAGGTGGCCCGAATGCCTTACTGACCTGAAGTCCTAGGTGCCCCGAACACCTAAAGGACTCCAATCCCAAACTGGTGGCCCAAGGTGAATAGTTTTAGGTTATTTTATACCCATACAGTACTGCTACAGTGTTACTACAATAACACATAATTATGCTTCAGCATGGTTTTGAACCTGGGTCTCATGGATGAACATAAGGATTCCTCACTAACTGGGATGAAGCTCATGTGCTCATCCAACCTGAAAGTAAGTTGATCAATTTTTCATTTCCTTAAAACAAATTCTTTGAAGGGAATTAACTATAAGAGATTTAAGTAGCTATGTAGAGACTATGTGTTGTGCTATGAAGGTAGAACTAGAAGTTGGTGTTACATATCCATATCATGGTTTTGACATGAAATGAAATATGGAGGTCAATGGAAAATCTCAAAATAATGGAGAAAAAAAGATAAATGTTTCCTTTCACTCAATATAGGGAATAAAGAATGGTATAGAATTTCATTAAGGGACTAGTGAATGTGTCATGTGGGGAAAATAAATTCATCGAGCAGTTGAGTGTTGAAGTAATGGGAAAAAGGTTTCTAATGATGAGAATAGAGAAAATACTATAGAGAATGAACCCACAACACTTAAATGCTATAAGTGAATGGAAATGTGGAGTTTTTCTAACCAATTCCCAAATATATGGGTTAATGATGATCTAAATCAATATCCTATTAAGGAAAAATACAATGGGAATTCACATGCGATCACTATTGAAAATGTTGAGTATGAGAATGAAGTGTTGGAATGATTTAGTGTTTATCTATTGGGATTTCAAAATAGTGTTGTGGAATATCATTTATAGTATTATGGAATATTAGAATATATATGTATTGGAATATTATGATTTGACATAATTATATGGTACCTAAATCCATAAAATGTGATTGAAATATTTTCTGAAAGCAGATAATATGCGCATAGTGATGGGATAAAAAGATAATAAGATGTATGATAGTATAAATGAGTTCATGATTGCTAAAAAGTAAAATGTGATATCATGGTTTGAGTATATAAAATTTTTGGTATATTTGGTGTGTGGAAAGAGTTAATTTTCATAGAATTCATGTTGTCACTAAGGTTCTATGGTAATTCGTGTTATTATCATATTTCCATAGAATACATTGTTAAGGTATTCAGATATTTGGAATGTGACAACCAAGAACTTCTATATGAGATATGGGAGACAGATGTTATGTCAATTTAGTTCACCTACTTATAATGTTTTTATTTTCACTATTTGGAATGATTGTAATGTTATCCATTTATGGAATGTATAATTTTTATTCTAGTTAAAGTTTTATAGATTAATTTATTATCTCACTATAGGTAGACTTCCGCATATTTAATAATATGCTCTAACCATTTTGTTGAGACAGATGGAATAACTTATCATGCTATCATATGATCTACTAACACTAAAAAAATTACAAATTCACCTTAATTTCATTAAATAAGAGATGAAGTGAAATTTTTTAATGGAAGGCCATCGGTGATATTACATAAAAATCAAGAAAGTATTTCTCTTTATGAAATAAATATTCAACATTAGGGAAATGATATTGAAAACCATAAATTTTATCCCAGTACCCTCTTATCTAATTAATCAGATAGTCCCTTAAATAATCAAAGATTTATGGCTTTCTAGTAGATAACTTTCTTCTATCCATATCCCCTATCACTATCCATAAGAACATGACTTTTAGATTTCTCTTCCATATCCATGTATTCACTTCCCACCTAAGTTTTCCTATGTGGAAGCCAAGTGATGAGTTACTTTGGCTAACCGTTACATTTATAACATTCCTTTTTGAAATAATTTCTTTGTATCCCTTTTTACGAAGTGGGTTTCCATGAAAGAATCATTTAATTATCAACCCATTTATAACCATGAAAAAATTCATTCGAGGGAGAAATTCATATTAAGGGGGTAGAAGGTAACACCCCAAGATTTTACGAGATAGATTCTTTCTAATTTCATTGATTTCTAGTGTTTTGCTCTAAAACGGGATTAGTCTGCGCTATATGCAACACCGTATTAGCATGTAGTATATGCAACAATATTCTTGGCTTGTGTTGCAAATAATTTCAGGTTCTTTTGATAAAATTCATTTCATAGAACACTGGGTATGGATTTTTCTCAATATATAATTGAACAATGCTTGGAATATTTTATACGCAGCACCAAAAGAATCTTACACTACATGAAACACTGACTTTGATTGCCTTACATGCAAGAGTAACCTTCCTCAATATCTTGCATTGTATGCGATACTGAGTTTCACTAAAGAATGATATATTATTAAATTATTATTATTTAATGGGATATAAACTAGCTGTTATGAATAATATTAACAACATTTTTAATTTTATATCATTTTCATTCATCTTACACATTTTCTAGAACACAGTATAAGAAAAAATCAACATTTTTGATAAAAGAAGTATTTTAAAAAAATGCAGTTTTATCACCTTCTTAATAGAGCACCCATTTTAAATATTTTTTAACACGTTTAAAAGTTCAATTTTACAAAATAAACTTTTTCTTTGGAACCGGGATATAAAATTTTACATTTCATGATTTTTTGATATTTTTCTGATAACTTTTATATTTTGATGAATAGTGAAAATACACTAACGTTTAATTGAAATCAAATTTTATATCAAAATTATTTATATATTTAAAATATATTATTTTATATTTTACAAGTATAAATAGAATATATTGTTATATATTGAAAAATTTAAGTCATTTTCATTAATTTTACATTAAATTCATATGTAAAAACATTTCAATCTTTTGCAATGTTTTAATAAAAACCCATTTTTTGGACAACTGGATTAATTTTAAACTAATTGCTGCAAATTCTCTGTTTCTGAATTTTTTAAAATGTATTCGATATTCGGAATCATTAAGAAAAAATTATGTTAATGAGATACTTTGACTTTTTGCGCATTCTGAATAACAACTTTTGTAATTATTTTTATTACCATATTTAAAGGTAAATTTTTCAATTAAGGGTAAAAATATTATAAAATTACCTTAACACATGAGAAAATTATATTAGATGAATAAAAGTCAACCCAAATAATCTATGGGTCAGAATAGATACATTTTGAGGACTTCTGTCCATCAAAATGATGTATTTATTTTTAAAACAAAAGAATGTGACCACATGTCAGTCTCTTATATCTTATACGTGTAATAATTTGAATTTAGTAATAAACATCATAAAAAATCGAAAGTAAATAGTAAATAGAAATAAAATTAAATTTTCTAATTTTTTTAATTTTTTTTATAATTTTTATATATTAATTAATTATCACAAATGATGACACAAAAATGATGTAATCTTTTTTTATTAATAGAAATATCAAATAAATGGTTTCAAAAATAGAAAAAAAAATATCATATGAAGTAATTGTAATGCACTGGGAATTTTTTACGTTACTATGAAATATTAAGAGTGTATTAAATATTTTTTTTTGAGTTTATCTTTTACGAGGATTATATTAAAAGTTAAATAAATGAATTGTGTCACATTTGAAACAATTAATATTTTTAAAAAATAAAATTTTATTAAATTATTTAAAAATCATAAAAATATTCAAAAATTACAAAGTTATAATTATAAGTTCTAAAATGTCATAATTTATCTATTTATGGTCAATTAACACCACATAAGTAATTATTCATTTCCATTTAATCTTTATAATTTTATTACAAAAATTGAAAATTAATAGAATAACTAATTGTCAATTAAAAAGATAAGGATTACATTGACAAAATAGGTAGTAAAAAAATTATTAGTATTTGAGATTGCAACCATATATCATCTTATATTTTATTTTGAGAAAAAATGGATGTTTTGGGACCTATTTTATTTTATTATAATTTAATATTTTTGAGAGTTTCCTAATATTCCCCACTCCTCTCTTATAAGACGTCACCTCCTCCCTCTCATCTTCACAAGCTTTTAACTATTCATGCTAAGACAACACCTACCCATTTTGCTTTTAAAAATACATAGTGACAATATATTGGTTTGGTTCTTCTATGAAGACCAACTCTAGTTCCCTAATAGCAAATTTAAAGGAGGCACGTCAAGGAAGAGGTAACATATTCTACTGATTCCCTCAAATTTCATTCCTCTTCTACTTCCTCTTACTTAGTTATTTCATTATAATGTGCCAATATGAGTATCACTAATACACTTATAATTAATTATATATATTAAATAATCATATTTCACCTTCTATTCATCCTATGAAAAATGAAATCACATCTCATGTGTACGTACGACTTACCATCTCTACACTGTGGTGTATTTTGTTTTTTCCCCACCTCCTTAATTGGATGTTTATAATGGTAGAAATAATAACTATATATTATTATAATGTCATGATACTAACTTTGAGATACTATACCCTTTAATACCAATCAATAATTATGGGAATGATATCATCGCTCGTGCGTGCGTACCACTTATTATCTCCACAATCCGATGTGATTCGTTCTAAATAATCATCATTATACCATGATTATATGAATAATTTTAATGAATAAACATGATATATATTATAATAATACCATATTGTAAATGATATAACAATATCCAAAAAATAGGAATAAGAACTTATCCGAAAAAACATGCCTAAAAACATATAGCAGTTAATACACGAATAACAAGTAATAATGAAATGTTACTAACAAACATATGAAAATATGATTATAAATATTATCTTAAAAATGATTATTATTTGGGAAGAAATCAGTATCATTATTTATATTATTATACATGAGGTTTGGATACATACAAATCATATCATATCTAAGGTAAATGATAATTTTCCAATCCTATTTTTATCTTAGATTGTTTATATGTAAGTATTTACCGGAGATATATTTATCATCCATGTCCGTGTTCTATAAAAATGTTTTCATAAAATTATTAATATTCATCTATTTATTTTTAAAGGAATTTTTACCCAGTTTGACTTTTACTACATGTCTTGGATGAAATATTTATTTTGTTTACCATACGAGTTATTTTTCACTTTTTTGGAAAAAGTAAGAGGATATTTTTTTAACTTATACGGCATGAACCAGTTTTTACATCTTCAAAACGCTTTATTTCCATTAAGGTTCCTCTATATTATTTCATGTTTATTTTCATCTAAATTATTTTCTTTTCAAATTTAATGACATTTTGAGAAACAAAAAATAAATAATAAGAAGGTCTATTTTTTCAGTAATTAAGATCAAGTGTTTTATCAAAACTATTTTCCATCTAAGATGACTTAGGTTTATGTTTCTTTCCATATTATTACATTTATTTGATTTATTTCATGATGGAATTTTTTTATGAATTCCATTTATCTAATATGTTTTATGTTATGATGAAATTATGTTTAATAATCCCATTTTATTTCTTGGAATATGCTACTATGAACGGTTTTATATTTTGTGGCACATGTAAGAATCATTTCATTATGAGATCGGTTGGACCAATATCTCCCTCCAATGAATTGAGTAATGATTTATATGTCATGAGATATACATGGGTTGATCGACGGGTAAATCTTGTTCAGTAATACAGTGCTAGAACGACACGTAAACCCAGTTCAGGGGTAATATATAGTTTATGGGTAATTATATTTATATGATCTCATAGACTAATATATATAACTAATATTGGTAATTATATATAATTTAAAAGTTATTAACCACTAATTCAAATATGGAGACAAATTATCCCTCTCTTGGGATATCACATTCATTATAGCGGAAATATATTGTTTATTATGGTAATTAATTACTAATAAAACTATGTTACTTCCAAAAATATCTACTAATAAATCCTATCAAAAATTTACATCCTAAATATATAGATAATATGGAATTATGTAGTCAATAGAGTTGCTTCCTTCATGATTAAATAACATGCCTCAACTCATGATAAATCATAATATTATTAACTTCACTATAACATGATACTTGATAAAATAATTTATCCAGAGAATATACCATATAAATAACTTCTAATTACTTTTTATAACATTTTGGGAAATGTTGGAGAAATATGAGTTAATTTAAAAGTTTATGTTGGAGATATTTTATAATGATCTCTTCAATATTAAGGCTCTGAAAAACCTATGGAAAAAGATTAATGGATTTATATCCATTTCACGGTGCAGATTTAGAGTCATGGTTCTAATATGAATAAAACACATAATAAGATTATTTAATACCAACATTATGTAACCTTAATGGTAACACAAATATCCCTAATTTTATAAATCTATTCCTTCTACGATGTGTATATATTCAAATATCAAAAACCAACCAAATTATCCAATCACATTTTAGGATATGGACAATGTGTCATGAATTGGAAAACTTCACCCCCATAATTTCACAATGTAAATAACCTTATGCATGGGTATCTAATTCATAGGAATGTTATGTTAGGTTTTTTAATTATTAAGATTAATTTTGTAGAACAACAATTAGATAAATTTAATTTTCTCACATTGTGGAAAGGCCACCCGTTTCCTAACATAAAAATTCAACATTTCAAAAATTACAATGGGGGATTCATTATGTAAGATCTTGGGATCTTTATATGGGGTATATATATTTTCATTTTATTTAAAATCATAGGTTTGGTAAAAATATTACCCCTTAAAGAGTTCACCAGAGTCTCTGGGGTGTTAAAGGCTAGTTCAGATCTCCATGGATCAGTATTTGGTATTCATAATTGGAATTCACTAGTAGAAGAACCCATTCATAATAGGCCACACAATATCTACAAACTGTGTGGGAGTGTTTTAGGGAAAAAATTGGTCGTCATGGATTGATTAAACCATGAAACCCAGGCTTCATGCCTCTGTAAGGGAATGGTATTTTTGAACAGAGGAAAAAATAATTATAGGCACGCTGTTTATTTAACTTTTCATCATGATCGTGAAAGGTGGTATTGATAAAGATTGGGATGCATTATTGAGGAAGGATTTAAAATTCTAGGAATCCAAACCATTTATCACATATTTTAAATGGGAAATGGCCATTTTTTACTTTATGAAATTAAAACCTCTCACCAATTACTTATTTTTTATTTCCTCTAGTTTCCAACCCTCTCCACCAAATTGGATCTCACATGTTGGAATCATCCTAGGAATTTTTGTATCTTCATAATCTGGAATCCATTTCGAGCATTTTTAGTCTTGTTTCATACCCTTTGGTATGTCCCCTCTTACTCTATAACCACGAATATTTTTTCTCCATATGTACTTATTTATTTTCGATAAAAAAAATCTTTATTTCTAGGGTATTCATTTGTTCGACCATTTTCCTAAAATATGGGTCAATTTAGGGGCCAATACTGGGAGAGTATTCTTACATGTGAATTAGGGAGTTTATCTATACCTTTTTCATAGAAGTATAATTTTTATAAATCTAATTTATATTATGCAACACAGAAATATATTTGCGGTGTTCTCCTAAATTAATTGAATTTACTGATTCATTTTTTGGAACACTGTAATGTTACCCATAGTGTGCATGTGATAGTTGGAGGGTGTCACCCTCAACTAAACCACTATTTTGGTGTGTTCATGTTTCTTCCCATGATATACCACCCATTTGGGTTTTATGATTTATCTATATATATATATATGAATCCTTAAGAAACTATGTTATATATTATCATATGGATTATGACTTATTTCCAAGTCATTATATGTAATAAAAATTATTAAATAGTTTAAATGAAAAATATTGAATGAGTTGGATAGTCTAATGGATAGTGTATGATTAGAAAATAGAATATGAAATGGATCAAACAACAAAAGTCATAGTTAATGAATGTAACTTTTTTCATATGTGACAATGTAAATTATGGATTGTTTGGTATGGAACTAAATATTTAAATGGATTCCATGGAAATTTATACTTAATGGATCCAGAATTAATTTGGATGCCATTGAAATTTATACTCCATGGATCTAGGATTACATAGACATTTCTTCTCAATATATCAAGATTACAATGGAAGAATATGGAAATTATATCCATTGGTTTTATCCTAGGTGGGTCTAACATTTGATTACATGAAATATTACATTAGTTATGTTTTACATTATGTTATAGAAATTCCATGTTAATGGTTTCAGGATTATAGAGAGGCATGTTCAGCTGGATATTATCACCTATACTTATATCACATAATAACTATTATATTTGTCACACTAATTAATCAAATATGAATAGATCATATTTGTTATTAACAACATTGGAGGCATACTATTGAGTTTTATCTCGGATGTTGAGTGGGATATCATTGTGTAGTCATAGGACATTCATTAATGCACTTAGGGACATAGGAAAGCACCAACATTATGATGATTGATTTATTATACAAATGAGATGTGGAGAACAGTACTGATTTGTGGCTCGTAATGCTATATGATGACATATATTTAGTTATTTTTAACTTTTGGTACATGTAATGTACCATATCCCAATTCCCATATATTTACAACCTTTTTTGATAGATTCGTAAAATATACATCATTATCAATTTTATATTTCTAACATCTTTGTTTTTTTTTCAACGATTAAGATAATTTACCCATTTGTTCATGGATTTTCTATTTTTCCTCTGCTTTTTATCTATTATGGAACTCCAGTGTGACTGTGATAATGATGGTATAATATACCCATGATCCTTCTTTAGACCCTAATTTATAGTTGTTAGCTTCTACCAAAAGTGGGGGTGAACTTGAGGCCATTTTACATAGAGGATCGAGGCACCATTTACATTTTCCTCGGGCGCAACATTAAAAATATGTGTCAGAGTCATTTTTTTATCATTTTACCGTATCATTTGGGAATATTTGAGAGAATATTATAAATTTTCTGTAATTTGGTAATATGTTGTGTATGGGAGTAGCTGATCCACAAACAAGAAAAATCCAAATTTTATAGGATAGGACATTTCATTCTAAATTGTTATTATTATAGTTCCTCGATATCAATATTAGGTGAAGCACTTTATGTTTTGTGTTTCTTATGAATATTAAATTTTATCCATGGCCTAATATGGTATGTAGATATCACATCATTCACCATTATAGTCACTTCAATGTTTATATATAATGCATTATTCCATGAAATGTTTATATTACTGTGTGCATTGCTTTGGATATGTTTTGGTTTCGTATTGCTATATAAATGGAATTACACTAACAATTCATGCCCGGACCAGATAAATAATTTTTTAGAATAGAATAGATTCCAACATTTATTTTATAAGGTGTTGTGGGCCTTAGAAATTGTTTTATCCATATAGTACAAATTTATGAGCACATTTCTAAATAAAAGAGAATCAAAATTTATTGAAAATGAATTCTTAAAAAAATTCATTAAATGGGGATTAAAATTTCAATTTAAAGGGTATTTTACTATATAACTTTTATTTTAACTCTATATAATATAACAATAAACTTATTATATAGAACGTTAAATGGACCCGACTATAGTAGTGGTCACATTACAGTGACTCTAGTTTTCTTTATGAATGTTCCTACTAACCATTACTAGTTTTTTTAGCATGCATATCATTGTTTATTTTTTATAATATGGATTGTAAATGTTCTATTTAAATTTTTATCATATATTTGGATCCAAAACTTTTATAAGTTTTTTTATTTTTAACGAAATGTCACTATAACTACCTCTAGACGTGCACTTGGGGGGTGATGACCCTACTCTGGTGGTGTATGGCCCAAAGGAACTATTATAACCTCTAATAGTTGCACATAAAACACCACCCATTGTTCCTAATATATTTTTGAGGCCCACATATAATGTTGTTTCATTCACTTTATGAAGACCATTCGGGGTGCCCGACTACCTGCCTTGACTATAGAATAGTTCATATGTTTGTTCTAGTAGTATTATCCACCAAATTTTTGGTGGATGGTATCCCATAGGCTACTAAGCTATGGCTTGAGAATATCTTACTAATATTTGTGAACATGGATACTCCTCTAGAGTTAAGATTCATCACGATGTATATTATTTTGGGGTCCTATAAGAAATGGTTGGATGTTATGAACCGGGCTGATGGGCTATGGTACAATGTTTAGAGGGATTAACAATCTAGATTCTATTAATACATCATTCCTAAAACATTATTAGATGAATGGTATTGTGATTTTATTAATATATATAAGGGTTATATGATTACTATGGAGTAGTCGAATAATTTTTTAGAGCTTCATCACATTGCTCCTGTCTATCTTGATAATAAGCCTTTTACGATAAGATGCTTTGAGGAAGGTCTTTGAAAATCCATTCAATCACTTGTGAATGTGTTTCAGTTAAAAACCATAACTGATATAGAAAACTTCGGTCATATTAGTAAATGTATTTGGAGGTATTATGGAGCCCTCGATTATGGTAGTGCAACTTCTCAACCAACTGGGTCAGTTTCAAGTGGTTGGAAGTGAAGTATTGAGACATCATCATAGAGTAATACCATCTAGGATCTAAGTGCTGGTAGTTTTTTCTAATGTATTCAGTGTGGAAGTTGGGGACACCTTAGGAGCCAGTGTTATAGAGAACCAGTGGAGTGTCGATAATGTGGTGTGATGTGACATCTACATCATTTTTGTAGGACTGTACCTCTAGTAGAATATGATATGTGTTCAACACCTACTCTAGGTTAAAGAGAGGGATTAAAATCTCCATGGAAGGCCGAGAGATGTAATACTACTAGTCATTCTGGTTGAGTGTGTGGTTTTGGCTAGGGGATCCATGCACCAATTTCACCTCAACAATTGAGTCATCCTTCTCATGGTAGACAAGATATTTCTCAAGGTTGTTGTTCAAGATAGATATATTTTGTACATCGTTTACCTAAGGAGAAGAGCATCAGGCAATCAATAGTGATATGTAAGATATTTTTTATACAAATATAGTATTATTCCATTTTGATATAGGCTCTGAATATTAATTCATAACCATAAATTTTGTGGAGAGCCTTTGGATCATTGTGTTTTTATGATAGTTCTATAAGACTGAATATTTTTTTTGGATTTTATTAGAGAATATACACCACTTTAAAGAAAAAATATTTAGGTAGGAGGGTATCATTTATTATACAATATATTTATTCAATAAATCATGAGATTTGATTAAATATATTTTTCTTTATAATTCCTTATAATTCCCATGTCAATTTATATCAATTGAGGATATCATTCACATCACCATAGAGAGGTAGGTGTATCCACATGGGTGGGTGGGATGTCCAATTAGGTAGAGCTCAACCAGAGCATCATGGATGATATTTCATGACAGTAATGATTTCTAGCATTTATCTTGATTATCTGGGAATGAAATATGTTGCCTTGACACTATTTATTATATCAATTAATGGATGACTTCCTAAATGGTTTTTCTAGATTACCCGTTGGATGAATGGATATGTTATCTAGTAGGATGGTTTTAAGATATTCCCCAGCATCCATTACTCCATATAGGTTGAACACTATTGAGATAAATAAGATTAATAGATAATATAGAAAATTGAAGAAAAATGTTTCATAAGACGTGATTCGTCTCTATGGGGTTTGCTAGTCCTTTCACAAAAAATATGGATGTAACCCTTGGGTTATGTGTATATTACAAAAAATTGAACAATTTTATGGTTAAGAATCTATATAATTTAACCCGTATCGATGAAATCTCGAAAAAATCCCGAGGAACTCTAGTTTTTTAAAAAAATAAATCAAGGATAGGTTATCACCATGAATATGTATGGTTAATAGATACACCTCCTAATGTGTTTTTGTAGTAGTTATTCCATTTATAAATTTCTAGTTATGTTTCTCTTCCTCAAAAACACTCCAGTAGTTTTCATGGCTATGATGAATCTGGTATTCCATCCATATTTGGACACAGTTGTGGACATTTCATCGAAATACATCTTGGAGTATTCTAAAACTCGACATGATCATTCCTAACACCTTGACATCATTTTTAATACATAGAGAGATAATATGTTTTATTCCAATCATATAAAATGTATGTATGGGATAGATACTGTTCATTCCTTAGGTAACATAATCTCATCGACAAATGTATCTACGGAGCCATATAAGGTGAGTTTTGGTTTTTTGTTATAGAATACCATGAATTTATTTCATAATCATAGTTTATTACTATTTTATTTCTGTTATAGGTTCATCAACCAAGACATACGATGTCTATTTATGCTTCTTGTGGGCTTGCCTATAGAGTATATGAAATTTTTATGATCTAAAACATCTGATAAATTTTTTATAGTTCTTAAGGGGAGTGTTAATTTAGTTCCAATTCAGATTATAAATGATCCTAGAAGAAGAAATATGGTTTAATATGATTCATTAGGCATTGAGACATCAATTATTAGGATGTAGAGGGATAAATTAATCGCATATAGGTCTCAAGAGTTGAGAAAAAATTAGTTGAATTACCAAACACACAATATCATGTTGGAAATTGTGGTTCACTCCTTTTGTTCATAGTGTGACACAACACGATTTCATAGTACGTTATTTTTTCAAAGTAATTCAATAACTTACGCTACAAGAAACCCCGAGTTCGAGTGCACCAAAACTTACCAAACTAGTCGTTTAAAAGCAGTTAGGGATAGTATAATCTGCACTTTGAATTTGATATATTCCATATAAATTTTGGCATCCATGTTATTTGTTTCATAGACATAATATACGAACAAATATCATTTTTCATATAAAGGAAGAATTTTTCAAAAAAATATATTTTACCACCCTTTAATGGAGAACCCTTTTTAAATCCAATATTTGACACTTTTATATATTATATTGGACAAAATAATCTTCTTATTTAGAATTAGGACATAAAAAATTATATTGGATAATATTTTGGTGTTTTTCTGATAACTTTTTTATTTGGTTAATAGTGACAAATAATAAACTTTAATTGAAAAAAACTTTTTTAATCAAAATAATTTATAGAATTAAATTATACATTTTAATTGTTTATAAGTATAATTAGATTATACTTTTATCATTTAACACAATTTCGGTCATTATAATTAATTTCACATTTAAATTTGATATGAACACATGTCAATCCTTTGATAGTTTTTGCTTTTTAAAAACGTGCTTCTTAGTTTTGACAATAGGAATTAATTTTAAATTAAATAATGAAACTTCAATGTTTTGAATTTGGTAAAATAGACTTCATTTTCTAATTTGGAATAGGAAAATTATCTCAAGGTTAATTGTTGGTATTTTTCTAAAAACATTCAATTTTTGATCAATATTGAAAACCACTGCGTTATTGTTTAAAACCGACTTATTATTTAAATTATTAGTTATTTTATTTTAATTTATTTTATCACAAAATATATACATTATACCTGTATAGGTTTTTTATAATTCATTGGAGTTATTTTATAATATGTTTAGATAATAAAATTTTATTGAACTTCTTATTGTCTTTTACCCACCTTCTAAGAGCATTTTCAAATTTGCATAAAACTAAATTTTACCTCCTTTGTGAGTTTAATTTCAATAATACAAGAGACACAGTTAGTATCAGTAAGTAAAATTTGGTTCAATAATATTAAAATATTTTTTTCTAAATAGTAACTTTTGACTTTTATTTACAACGGTTAAAAGTAAATAGGGTAATAAAAGGTAAAAGTGAAAATATAATTAACCTAACACATGTCATAATTATATTAGATAAGATTAATTTGAACAAATAAATCATTAGGTATAAAGTATGATCATTTGGGTCCACTGGGATTAGATTAAAATATTTATTATTATTTTATTTAAATAAGAGTTAAAAGTTTTAAATGCAATGTTTAATAACTAAACCATTTTTAATATAGGGTTACACATAAGATAAATTAGACTATAAAAATTAATTGGAAATCAAAAATGATTTCATACATTATATTATTTTATTTAAAAAAATTAGACATTAAATAATTTAATTTATTTACGACACAATGATGATGCAATAATTACCTTATTAATGAAATATTAAAATAATTGATATTATAAATATCCAAATAAATGTAAATTGAGACTTAAGATGAATTAAAATAATTTTATATGTTAATATGACAAGTTATGGTTGATTAAATACAATTTATTTGAAGTGATAAATATTTTATGGATTTCAAAAAAATTAGATACTTAATAGTGTCAAAATTGACATAATTGATATTTTAAAAAAAATACTATATTATTAATTGATATAATATTCCTAAAAATATGAGGTTTTCCAAAAGAACATAGATAAGGTTATATATATTAATAATGAACCACTTAGGGTTTACTTGGCTTTTTATAGTATGTTTATTAACCATTTCATATAAAAATACAAAGAGACGTGGTAAATGCAAAACTATTTAACTAAGAGTTAAATATAAACATAAGGTTAATATAGTGACCCAAACCTTTATAAAGCCTATTAGATGAGATTTTATAGACCCATACCCACCTTATCCTCGAAATAAATTTTTTTGGGGCCATTAGAAACTGAGAATTGTTTTATTATAAAATGTTTTTTCAAGCTTTTCCTAAAGTGACCCCCACCTCTCTTATAAAAGAGTACATCCACTTCTCTTAATTTAACACCTACAAAGAAATTTATCTCAGACAAACCTTACCCAAATATCTTTCCAACTTCCCTAAACTTATCCTACAGGACATACTTTGAACATAACTCCAACCAATGGATCCCTTTTGATCATCTCAAAAGAAAACACCCGAAGAAGAGGTAATAATTTACCACCCACTTTCATGTTCTTTTCTTCTTCCACTTCCTGTATATTTTTTTTATATACCAAAATAATAACTCCATAACCTTATACATACTTTGATTTTATTATAAATATGGTACAACCATGTTCACAATTCTATCAATCCTATAAATGACAAAGTCACCATACCTGTATACGTACGGCTTAACGTCTCCACGTTGTGGTGTTGTTTGTTATTCAAACAATAAATTATTTGGATTGGAATAATAATGAGTATAACTCATTTAAATAATAAATATAACATTTTAATTATTTTTTGTATATGATATATAATCCAATTACATAGTATTTCTCCATCAATATAATGATATTGTCGCTTGTGCGTACGTACAGATTACTGTATCCACGTACGCTATGAGATTCAATCCCCATCATAATCATTCAAGAATAATTTTTATCTTATGATTAAAAATAATGTTCATGAACATAATATAATTTTTATATGAATCAAATAAGTCCTATCCATAACAAACATAGATTACATAACTAATCATATAAAAGAAAATGAATCACTTAACACCCGAAATTACGATACTACTGAAATATTTTTAACAAATCAATAATATAGGAACATATATGATATCATATTGATGTATATAGTTCTTTTATAATTTAATAAAAACGTTTTAATTAATATACATGAGGATAACATACCATCGACTAAGGAAAAGTACAAGGTAAGGGTTAATTCCACAATCCCTTCATTATTCGAGGTTGTTTATACATGAGTATCTACTTAGACCTCTTTATCATAAACATCCATGTTTCATAAAAATATATTTAAAAAAATTACTATTTCCTATAATATATATTAATGTCATTTATACCATTTTTTTAATTTTTATAAAATTTTTAAAAAGGAATAATTCCTTCGTTTTCCCAACAAGGTCATTTATGACCTTTTCGACAAAATTAAGAAAAGAATGTTTCTTTAGCTTATACATCGGGTGCGGCTATTTACCACCCTTATAACATGTTTCAAGCTTCCCATAAAATATTATAAGAATATTTTCAGAATAAATGTTTTATTTTATAATTACATGACTTTTAAATGATTTCAAAATAGAATGAGTTATTTTTCTAAATTTTTTTCATTTCATCTATGTCAACATCCTTTGATGGATTTTAAACTTGATTGATGCTGATTTATTATAATACAAATCCTACATATTGTATGGAATGTTTTGTGATATATTTGACTGTGGATGGATTATTTTTATACCATTCATGGTTTATGGAAAAATTATTGACATTTCATATGCTAGTTTTAATATGATTTTTTATGTTATGTTTAAACCTTTTCTTATGAATAATGTATTGGAATTAGTACGTGACAGGTGGATCTAGCAATACGTATGATTGAAAGATTAAGAAGGATCATATCTTTCATGGTTTTAAGAAAACAATTAAAAGTGAAATAGTCTCCCATGTATTATCATAATATGAAGAAATGTTATCATGTGTTAATAAGATATGTAAATAATTCTCTATGTCCGATATCTTTGAAGAGAAGCAAGAGAATAAAAGGATGGAATAGAGAAATATGTACAATGGGAATAAGGGAAAGAAGAACATTCTTATATGTGATAACAATGGAAAGAATCATCATGTTAAATGATTTATAGGAATGGGAGTTTGTTATATGTGTGGATAAAAAGGACACCATGTATGTGATTTCAAGGGTAATAAAATGGTTTCAAATGTACAATGCTCCATCTGCAAGGAGTTGGGACACTACATGTATCAATGTCCAAATAATCAGAGTATACACCCAAATACTTTCATTGGATAATAATCAAGTTATGATTCTACTGAACATATAGAGGAATGATTGTAGTTCTTATGTTGTTATTAATGTATTGTGTAATTTGAGTATTGTATTAATGATGTACATATTATAAAAATTATAAAGTATATAATGATTGTACCACAGTACTATTTCATTAAACACATGAGATTGTGTGGATCCAAGAAAAGTGACTCAATAGCATGTTAACTGTTTTTGGAATATATATGGATGAGAGAAAGATAAACCATAATATGGGTCTGATACTAAGGTAGTGCTTTTAGAATAAAATTTGATTAATTTGGAAAAATTATATTGGATATTCTTGACTACCTTGAAACATATTAATGAATTTTATATTTCTATAATTGTTGGCGTTTACAATATTTTTGGATAGAAGGAGTATATCTAGAATTCTATAATGAATAAGGGAGAATTAATGTAATCAATATGGTTTTATGGTAATTTAGGGTGTTACAGTGTTGTAAAAGAATACATGATTAAGGTATTCACATGTTATTAAGTGGAAAAAAGGATCTTCGCTCTGTTTACCTTCCTTATAAATTTTGGTCAGTGAGTTTGAAAAAAAGTATTTTGCATAATTCTAAATGATAGGATCGATTAATTTTGACATTGGATACTATTTTTAACGTTAAATAATTTCTAGAGATTATTTTTTTATTGTCATAAAAAGGACAAATCGAAGGTTGGGAGACAACCTGTCACGTCCGAAAAGGCTGTGAGACTTAAACCCACACCAGAAGGGCAACAAGGGTTGATCACCTACCATTAGAATTTATGATGTCCTTGTTTGTATAATTTAGTTTTTTAATATTGTAGAAAATAAATTATAAATTCATTATTTTTGGAACCCTATACAATTAGGATAAATAGAATATTTTGGAATTCTATTATATTTTTTAGTGAATGATGAGTTTTTAGTATGAATTAGTTGAAGGATGACACTCTACTTGTCAAGTATATCTATATATATATAGATATTACACTTATTGTGTGAATAAATTAATTCTTATGCTTTAGGGAAGGGATCTTAAAACAAAAAATGTGTTATCATAATACCATATTTTCAGTTGAACGGATGATATTTTAAATACCATAGATTGATGTCTTTGAGGCCCTCAATTTTACACTTGTTTGTGATTGATGAAGAAAGTCACTCCCTATAAATTTTTATGTTTTTCCTCCAATTATGTGTCTCTAACATCCACCAATGTTCTTCTAATTTAGATCAAAACTTGGTGGTGACTTTTTCATTTCATTTTCCATCTTATTAAGACAAAATTTTATTAACCAAATTTCCGATGTGGATTTTCCAAAAATATATTTTTCTAGTTTTAACCTTTTATTTTTGTTTTAGTTTTCAAATTTTGAGGAATAAATTTATTGAAGTTACCGAGAATGTAACACCCCAAAATTTCAAATAATGTTATTTCTTCAAAGTAATTCAATAACTTACACTACACGCAACACCAAGTTTGAGCACACCACAACATACCAAACTAGTTGTTCAAATGTGGTTATGAATAATATTATCTTTATTTAGAATTTTAAATATTCCATATAAATTTTAACTTCCATATTATCTTTTTCTTAGACATAATATAAGAACAAATTCATTTTTTCAGACAAAGGAAGTATTCTTCAGAATATGAAAATTTACCACCTTTTAATGGAAAACACCTTTTAAATCCAATATTTGACTCTTTTATATATTAAATTTTACAAAACTAAACTTCTTATTTTAAATTGGGTTATAAAAATTTATTTTGGATAAATGTTTGGTGTTTTTCTGATAACTTTCATATTTGGGTGAATAGTTATAAATACTAAATTTTAATTGAAAACATCTTTTTTAATAAAAATAATTTATAATGTTAAATTATACATTTTAATGGTTTTGAAGTATAATTAGATTATATTTTTATCATTTAACACAATTTAGGTCATCATAAGTAATTTTACAAATAAATTTGAAATAAACACATGTCGATGTTTTTATAGTTTTTACTTTTAAAAACCCCACTTTTTGGTTTTGAAAATGGGAATTGATTTTAAATTATTCAATGTGAATTATATGGTTTGATTATGGTAAAATAGAATTCATTTTTGAATATTTAATATAAAAATTATCTTAGAGTGAAATTTTGGTATTTTTCTGAAAACATTCCTTTTTTTATGAATAGTGAAAAAAACTGTGTTATTATTTAAAACTGATTTTTATTTAAATTATTATGTAACACCCGAGACTTTTATGAGAAAATATTTTGTTTTTTATGTTATATAAATCATCAAAGGAATCTTTCACTACACAGAACACTAGCTGGGCTTGCTTTACACGCAATCACGACCTTCCTCTATAGCTTGCGTCGTACGCAATACCGAGTTTCACTAAACAATGATATGCTATTAAAATATTATTAAAACTAGCCGTTATGAATAGTAATATCCACTTTTTGAAATTCTTGTAAATTTCATATTTCAAAATGGACTTCATTTTTGGATTCGGAATATCGAAATTAGCCTAGAGTAAAATTTTGGTATTTTTCTGAAAACTTTCAATTTTTGATGAATAGTTAAAACCCTGGGTTACTATTTAAATACCGACTTTTTATTTAAATAATTATTAATTTTATTTAAATTTATTTTAGGTCAAAATTGATACATAATACCTATATAAGTTCAATGCAATTCATTGGAGTCATTTTATAATAATTTTACATATATAAAAATTTTATTGAACTTTTCACTGTCTTTTACCCACCTCCTAGGAGAATTTCAAAATTCACATAAAACCTAATTTTGCCACTTCTGTGAGTGGAATTTCGAAAATCCGAGAGACACGGTTAATATCAAGGACTAAAATGTGATTCAATGAGATAAAAATAATTTTTGGTGAATAGTAACTTTTTACTTTTTTTACCACGATTAAAAGTAAATAGGGAAATAAAGGGTAAAAATGTTATTATTATTACCCTAACACATATCCTAATTCTATTAGATAAGTGTAATTAGACCAAAAACAACTTTAGGAATAAAATATGACCATTTAGGCCCAAATGGATTAGATTAGGACATTTATTATTAAATTATTTAAAGAAGGGTTAAAATAGGTAAAATCAGTGATTAATAACTAATGCATTTTTAATGTAGGGTTATACATAAGATAAATTTGACTATAAATATTAATTAGAAAGATAAACCGATTTCCTACATAATGGTATTTTATTTATAATTTTTAGACATTAAATAATTTAATTTATTTATGACATAATGATGATGCAGTAATTATCTTATTAATAAAATATTGACATAATTGATGTTTTAAATACCCAAATAAATGTAATTTGAGACTTTTTATGAATTAAAATAATTTTCTAGGTTAATATTACATATTATTGCTTCTATAATTAACTTTTTTTGAACTAATGTTTCCGTTATTAATTTCACAAAAATTAATTACCAAATAGTGTCAAAATTGACAGAAATTTGTTTTAAAAAAAATATTATATTATTAATTGTTATTTTATTCCTAAAAATATACGTTTCGGCCAAATGATGTAGATAAGGTTATATAAATTAACAAAAAATAACATGGGGTTCGGTTGGCTTGTTATAGTAAGTTTATTAACCTTATAGTGTAAGAAAACAAGAAGACACTATAAAAGTTAAATTATATAACTTAAAGTAAAATCTAAATGATAAGGTTACAATAGATACCTAAACTTGTCTAAATTATATTTTATTAGATAATTTTGACCCATACCCACATTAGCTTCGAAATAAATCAATTTGGAGCTATTAGAAACCGAATATGACTTTATAATAAAATAATATTTTTAGTTTTTCCAAAGGTGCCCCTCTCCTTTCTTATGAAAGGGCACCTCCTCCCTCTCTTCCTTACACCACTTTCAGCCTTCCAGCCTGCTAAACCCATGCCAAATTCTCTTCTCCACTTCCATCGAAACATCCTAGAGGTCCTGGTATTTTTTAAAGAACAATTTTAGTGCCCTAAGAGGATGTCTCAAAGAGGCGCTTCAAAGAAGAGATAATGTCAGTTACCGATTCTTTCAACTTTATTTCTTCTTCAACTTCTTCTTCTTTAGTTTTTTCATTATGAAGTAATAACATCAGTATCACTAATATACTGATATTTTATTATAATTATGAAACAACCCTATTTCACCATCTATCCCTCCTACGGAAAAATGAAATCACCGCGCATGCGTACGTACGGAATACCGTCTCCACGCCATGGTGTAATCTATTTTCCACCACCACCTTACTTAGATGGGTATAATGGTGAAAATAAATAACTATATATGATTATTGTAAAGTTTTATTGATTCTGAAATAGTATACATACACTCCAATACAATTCTATGATCATTGGAACGATATCATCGCTCGTGCGTACGTACGGAATACCGTCTCCACGATGTGATGCGACTCGTTCTACATGATCTTCATTACATAATGATTACATAAATGAATTGAGTGAATAAATATGATATGTAATGGGGTATCTATAACCTAAAAAGAAGAATAATAATTTATTCAGCAAAACACGCATAAGAATAAAAAGTAATATACACCCGAATAACAAGTAACAATGAAATATTACTAATAAGAATCTAAGAATATAACCATATATGATATCATAACAATGATTATGATTCTGGAATAAGTCAATGATATTATTTAAATCATCATATAGGAGGTTCGGACACTTAAGAAGCAAATCAGACCTAAGGTAAGTGATAATTTATCAATCTCATTTTTATCCGATATTGTTTATTCGTAAGTATTTACTGGGGTTATCTTTATCATCCAAGTCCATGTTTTCTAAAGAAATTCATGTATGTTTAAAGACCTTTTACCTATTTTTGACTCTACATGTTATGTATGGAATCTTTTTTTGTTTACCATGCGATGTACTTTTTGACTTTTCCGACAAAAGTACGAGGAGAATGTTATTTTTAACTTATACGGCATGAAAATATTTTTACGGTTTCATAACGCCTCATTTTCATGAAGCTTACCCTACATGATTCTATGACTATTTTCAACAAAATAATTTTATTTTAAAAGTGCGTGGCATTTTTTGAAAAGAAATTGATTTTGAAGAAGAAAAGATATTTTCCTCAAGAATTCTTTTCAAATGTTTTATCAAAACCATTTTCCATCTAAGATTACATTATTTCATATGTGTATGTTTCAAGTTTAATGCCTCTATGATTTACATGGTTCACTTTTCTTATGATTAAATGTCCATTTTTTTATATGTATTATGAAATGACGGGATGATGTTCAAGAAACCCATTTTATTCTTTGGGTTATGATGAATGTTTTAAGTTTATTTTGTGGCACAAGTAAGAATGATTTCATTATGAGATGGGTGGGACCTATATCTACCTCCAATGCATTGGGTAAAGATTTATATCTCATGAGATAGACATGGCTGGAACGGCAGGTTAATCCGGTTCAGTGAAACAGGACTGAAATGAGTAGTGAACTCAGTTCAGAAATGGACTTTGTCCGCTAAGATAGTCTTGGCTATGAGTCTTGACTAATAATAAATCATTCTCTATGATTATGTGTGCATGCCACAAAGTTTAATGTTTTAAGTTATAATTATTGGGATTACATTTCACTTCTATGATTTATCCCATGATATGAAATTATTATTTCTTTTGCAGGTTAAGATTTAAAAAATGATAAGTTCATATGAATATGATGTGATTGATTTTTCTTTTTTTTACCATTACTAAACATTTGAGCACACCCTTTTGTATGTTTTCTTTACCCCAGGTCAGGAAGAAGGTTATTAAGTAGGATATTCCAAAAGGGACTCCAGATATGATGAAATAAATGGGAGACAATGTAGTTGCTTTATGAACCAGTTTTTTATGTTTCCCAGTTTCTAAAGACAATATACCTATACAGTCCTTTCATGGTTTTTTTATATGTTGTAATAAGTGTGCTTCAATTTTGAAGTATTAAAAATGTATGTAAAGTTTGGGTTATTATATATTAGTTATTTTATTTTAATTTAATGTAGCTCAAAATAGATACATAATACATATATATGTTTAATTTATTTTATTGGAGACATTTTCTAATAAGTTTAGATATATAAAAGTTTATTAAACTGTCGATCATTTTTTACCCACCTTATTCGAGTATTTGAAAATTTGCATAAAACTAATTTTTATCACTTCTATGAGTTTATTTCAAAAAATTTGAGAGACACGGTTAATATCAATAATTAAAATGTTGTTCAATAAATTGAAAATAAATTCCAGTACATAATAACTTTTGACTTTTATTTTCCACGATTTTAAGTTAATAGGGTGATTAATGGTAAAAATTATATTATAATTACCCTAAAACATGTTATAATTATATTGGATAACTGTAATTAGACCCAAAAAATCTTATGAATAAAATATGATCCTTTTGGTCTACTTGGATTTGATTAGGATATTTATTATTATTTTATTTAAAGAAGAGTTAAAAGTGTTAAATTAAAAGTTTATTAACTAAACCGTTTTAAATATAGGGTTACACATAATATATATTCAACTATAAATATTCTATAGAAAGCTAAAAATGTTTCATACATAATGGTATTTTAATTATAATTTTGATACATTAAATAATTTTATTTATTAATGACATAATGATAATTTAGTAATAACCTTATTAATGAAACATTAAAATAATCAATATTATAAATATCCAAATAAATGTAAATTTAGATTTCTGATTAACTCCACTAATTTTATAGATTAATATTACTTGTTAGGGTTGATAAAATAAATTTTATTCGAAGTATTAAATATTTATGTCTTTCAAAAAATCAAATACTATATAGTGTCAAAATTGATATAATTGACTTTTTAAAACAAATACAACATTATTAATTTATATAATATTCGTAAAAATATAATGTTCGGCCAAAGGAAATAGATAAGATTATATATATTATTAATTAACCAATTGGGTTTCTCTCGGTTTGTTATTGTATGTTTATTAACCATATAATATAAAAATACATAGAGACACGGTAAATGTCAAACAATTTAACTAAGAGTTAAATAAAAAAGATAAGGTTAATATGGTGAACTAAACATGTCTAAAAACTATTGGATGAGAGGTTTGCGACTCATACCCACCATATCCTATAAATAAATCTTTTTTGATCCGTTAGAAACCGATTATTATTTTATTATAAAACAATACTTCATTCTTTTCCGAAAGTGACCGTCACCACTATTACAAAAGTGTACCTACCCTTCTCTTAATTTTACACCTCCAAAGCCATTTTTCTTGGCCAAACACTTCCAAAATATCATTCAAACTTTCCTAAATTCATCCTAGAGGCCTTACATTGATTATAAAGCTATCCTAAAGTTCCCTTTTGATCATCTCAAAAAGAAAACACCCGAAGAAGATGTAATAATTTCACCACCAACTTTCAAGTGCTTTTATTCTTCCACTTCCCCTTTCTTTGTTGTATCCATACCAAAATAATGACTCTAGTGCCATATATAAACTGTGATTTCATTATGAATATGGTACAACCATATTAGTTATTCTATCCATCCTATAATTGACAAAGTCACCATATCTTCTTATGTACGGATTGTCGTCTCCACATCGTGGTGTAGTTTGTTATTCAAACACTTCATTGTTTGGATGGATATAATAATAAGTATAACTTATTTAAATAATAAATATAACATGTTAATTATTTTTTTTCTATGATATAACATCTAATTACATATGATTTCACCATCAATATAATGATATTGTCACTCGTGCGTACGTACAAATTACCGTCTCTACGAACGCGATGAGATTCATTCCCCGTCGTGATAATTCAAGAATAATTTTCATTTTTTGATTAAAAATAATTTTTATGAACATAATATCATTCTCTATATAAATTAAATACATCCTATACATAACAAAAATGGATTACTTAACCAAGTATATAATGGAAAACGAATTAGTTAACACCCAAAACGATGATACCACCAAAATATTAATAACAAAGTAATATTAGAGGATAAAAATATTATATCATATTAGTGTATATAGATCATGTATAATTTATTAACAATTTTATACCTATTATAAATGAGGTTAACATACCTTGTATTAAGTAAAAGTACAAGGTAAGGGTTAATTCCACAATCTCTTCATTATCCGAGGTTGTTTCAACTTTATTTCTTCTTCCACTTCTTCTTCTTTAGTTTTTTCATTATGAAGTAATAACATCAGTATCACTAATATACTGATATGTTATTATAATTATGAAACAACCCTATTTCACCATCTATCCATCCTACGGAAAATGAAATCACCGCGCATGCGTACGTACAGAATACTGTCTCCACGCCAGGGTGTAATCTATTTTCCATCACCACCTTACTTAGATGGGTATAATGGTGAAAATAAATAACTATATATGATTATTTTAAAGTGGTATTGATTCTGAAATAGTATACATACACTCCAATACAATTCTATGATCATGGGAACGATATCATCGCTCATGCGTACGTACGGAATACCGTCTCCACGATGTGATGCGACTCGTTCTACATGATCTTCATTACATAATGATTACATAAATGAATTGAGTGAATACATATGATATTTAATGAGGTATCTATAACGTAAAAGGAATAATAAGAATTTATTCGAAAAAACACGCATAAGAACAAAAAGAAATAAACACCCGAATAACATGTAACAATGAAATATTACTAATAAGAAGCTAAGAATATGACCATATATTATATAATAACAATGAGTGTGATTCTTGAATAAGTCAATGAAATTATTTAAATCATTATACAGGAGGTTCAGACACTTAGGAAGAAAATCGGACCTAAGGTAAGGGATAATTTATCAATCTCATTTTTATCCGAGATTGTTTATTCGTAAGTATTTACTGGGGTTATCTTTATCATCCAAGCCCATGTTTTCTAAAACAATTCATGTATATTTAAAGTACTTTTTACCTATTTTTGACTTTTACTAGATGGTATGTAAGGAATATTTTTGTGTTTACCATATGAGGTACTTTTTGACACTTCCGACAAAAGTACGAGGAGAATGTTATTTTTAACTTATACGACGTGAATGGATTTTTACAGTTTCATAACGCCTCATTTTCATGAATCTTACTCTACATGAATTTATGACTATTTTCAACAAAATAATTTTATTTTAAAAGTGAATGGCATTTTTTGAAAAGAAAATGATTTTGAAAAAGAAAGGATATTTTCCTCAAGAATTCATTTCAAATGTTTTATCAAAACCATTTTTTCATCTAAGAGTACATTATTTCATATGTGTATGTTTCAAGTTTAATGTCTCTATGATTTACATGGTTAACTTTTCTTATGATGAAATTTTCATTTTTTTATGGATTATGAAATGATGGGATGATGTTTACGAATCGCATTTTATTCTTTGGGTTATGATGAATGTTTTAAGTTTATTTTGTGGCACAAGTAAGAATGATTTCATTATGAGATGGGTGGGACCTATATCTCCCTCCAATGCATTGGGTAAAGATTTATATCTCATGAGATAGACATGGCTGGAATGGCAAGTTAATCCGGTTCAGTGAAACAGGACTGAAATGAGTAGTGATCTCGGTTCAGAAATAGACTTTGTCCGCTAAGATAGTCTTCTATATGAGTCTTGACTACTAAGAAATGATTCTCTATGATTATGTGTGTATGCCACAAAGTCTCATGTTTTATGTTATGATTATTAGGATTATATTTAACTTCTATGATTTATCCCATGATATGAAATTATGATTTCTTTTGCAGGTTAAGATTTCCAAAATGTTATATTCTTATGAATATGATGTGATTGATTTTTCTTTTTTTTACCCTTACTGAGAATTTAATCTCACCCTTTTGTATGTTTTCTTTCCCCAGGTTAAGAATAAGGTTATTAAGTAGGATATTCCAAAAGGGACTCTAGTTATGATGAAATAAATGGGAGACAATGTAGATCCTTTATGAACCAGTTGTTTATGTTTCGCAGTTTCTAAAGACATTATACCTATATTGTCCTTTCTTGGTTTTATTATATGTTGTAATAAGTGTGCTTCAATTTTGATGTATTAACAATGTATGTAATGTATGGGTCGTTATAGTTGGTATTAGAGTAAAGGTATAGTCAACCTTTGGAAACTAGGATGTGAAAGCCTTAGTATGAACCCTAAGGATAAGTATAAGCATATAACCCAATCTTAGTGTTTTAGGAATGGCCGTGAACAACCTATGATAAGACCTTAGGTGTGAAATTTTATTCTTGATTATGTGGTTTTCCTATTGTAATTAGTGTTTCTCACACTATTCTTCTTGGTTTTGGTCAATAGATAGAACCTGAAGGAACCGTGTTAATGCGGAATGCGACGGACAATGCAATGATTGTCCCCATGAGCAACCAAACGTTATGGGAGATGGAATAAAAAATCTTTTAGCCATGATCACACATCTTTCTCAAGCTATGAATCATGCAGGACTTCCAAAGGAGCAAAGGAAGGAGCAACATTCTGTTGAATCCGTCATGAGGCAGCGTCCACCTTCATTCAGCGGGTCTTCTAATCCATTAGTGGCTAAAAAATGGATCAGAACCACTGAAAATATATTTTCAGTTCGTCAATGTTCTAAACATGATAATGTCATCTTAGCTGTTTATCATTTGGAAGGTGATGCTGATCAATTGTGGAATCATATTAAGAATACGAGGCAAAGGGATGAAATTGAGTCCATGTAATGGGACGAGTTCAATAACTTATTTTTCAATAAGTACTTACCTCATATTCTCCGAAAAAAGATGGAGAAGGAGTTTCTTGAACTAAATCAAAAGGGTTATGAATTTATTGGTACCTATGAAGCAAATTTTACAAGACTTGCAAGGTACGCTTCCGGAATTATTATCCATCCTATGAGTAAGATCGATCGATTCTTTAGTGGCCTAAAACCAAGTCTTCGAAGGGAGTTAGCCATAAGGGACTTTAATATCTATGAGGAAATTGTTCGATGTGCTCTCAAGGTTGAGATGGAGATTGGTGTAACCCATCAGTCGCATGGGTTTGATAGGAAGACGAAAATGGAATTGAAAGGAAAATCTAAAGAGCACACTAAAAAGAAGATGAGTTTTCGCTTTTGCTCAAAGTTTTGAATGAAACATGCAGGAAATTGTCTTAAGGGGACAAGAAAATGTTATAACTGTGGAAAAGAAGGTCATCGGGAAATTGAATGTCGAAATAATGGGAAGAAAGTGTCTAATGATGCAAACAAAGGAAGGGATACACAGAATGAACCTACTACACTTCAATGTTTCATATGCAAGGAGATGGGGAATTATGCCAATAAATGCCCAAATCCAAGGGTTGATGATGATGATCGACGTCAACAAACTCTTAAGGCTAAAGACAAAGGAAAGTCGCATGCAATTACTATCGGCGATGTGGAGTACGACAACGAAGTGGTGAGAGGTACACTTACCATCCACTCTAAAGTAGAAAATGTTTTATTTGATTCTGGATCCACCCAATCTTTATTTTTGAATAATTTTCTAAGGGTATCACCATATTACCTCAACAATTTGATGTTGTGTTAGCTGTGACAACACCTAATGGCACAATAGTCGCATCAAAAGTTTATAATTCTTCTCCGATTGAAGTTTGTGGTAAAGTGATTCCTGAAAATCTTGTGGTCCTTACTATAGTGGAATTTGATGTGATTCTTGGCATGGATTGGATTTCTTTATATGGAGCTCATATCAATTTCCAAAGAAGGGAAGTCACATTTCATATTCCAGATCAATCTATGATCGTCTATCAGTGCAAGGATGAATATAACCTTCCAGTTGAAATTTATTCCATCTTATGGGTCTTGATTCCACTAAATGAATGTTATTTATCTCAAATGGTTGGTGAGAAACTCACGATTAAGAATATTCCCACTGTACGGGAGTTTGATGATGTCTTTCTGGAGGAATTGCTGGGTCTTCCACCATATCATGAAGTTGAGTTTTTAATAGAACTTGTACCAGGTGCTTTGCCTATTTCAAAGACACCTTATAGAATGGCCCCAATTGAGTTGCAAGAATTGAAGAAGCAACTCCAAGAGAATCTTGATAAAGGATTGATACGCCCTAGTGTGTCACCTTGGGGAGCACCTGTTCTATTTGTTAAGAAGAATGATGGATCAATGAGACTCTGTATTGACTGTCGAGAACATAACAAGATCACTATCAAGAACAAATATCCTCTCCCATGAATTGATGACATATTTGACCAACTAAGTGTAGCTCAATACTTTTCAAAGATTGATCTTTGTTCAGGGTGTCATAAATTAAGGTTCAAAAGGGAGGATATACCAAAGACGGCTTTCCGTACAAGGTATGGACAGTATGAATTTATAGTGATGCCATTTGGTCTTACTAATGCCCCCGATATCTTCATGGATCTAATGAATAGTGTCTTTAGAGACTATCTTGATCAGTTTGTGGTAGTCTTTATAGATGATATTCTTGTCTATACAAAGAGCAAGGAAGAACAAGAAGATCACTTGAGAATTATATTGAAGACCCTGATAAAGGGGAAGCTTTATGCTAAATTTACCAAGTATGAATTTTGGCCTCGAAAAGTTGCATTTTTGGGTCACATAATCTCAAAAGAGGGGATATCTGTGGATCCAGAAAAAACAAAGGTTATCGAAAGATGGTCGAGACCAACAACATTAACTGAGATCCGATGTTTTCTTGGTTTGGCTGGATATTATCGATGTTTTGTGAAAGACATTTCATGATTATCTAATCCACTCACCAGGTTGACTCGAAAAGGAGTTAAGTTCGTGTTGATGGAGGAATGGGAAGAGAATTTCAAGGAGTTGAAAAGAAGGTTATCAAGTGCACCTGTACTCACACTTCCTTGTAGTGGAGAATGGTTTGTGATCTACAGTGATGCATCCAAGATGGGGCTGGGGTGTGTTATTTTGCAAAACGATATGGTGATAGCTTATGCCTCACGACAGTTGAAAATCCAGGAGCAAAATTACACAACTCATGATTTGGAGTTAGCTACGGTAATCTTTGCATTAAAGATTTGGAGGCATTATCTTTATGGAGAGAGGTGTGATATTTATACTGATCATAAAAGTTTAAAGTATATTATCACACAAAAGGAGCTGAATACACGCCAAAGAAGATGGTTGGATCTGATTAAGGATTACGACTGCCCAATTTATTACCACCCTGGGAAAGCAAACAAGGTGGAAAATGCATTAAGTCGAAAAGACCATGCTAGCTTATCCATAATGAGGATAAAATATGATCCAATATTTATTGATTTTAAAAGGATGGATCTTGGAATTATAATTGAAGGGGAAAATCGTATCTTTATCAATTGAATGTTCAACCATTTATACATGTGAATATTAAAGAGGCGCAGAAAGAAGATGTAGAGTTACAAAATAAGGTGAAAAATATTCCTGAATAAACCTTGATTGTGATGGGATAATAATGTTCAAGAATCGGGTTTGTGTTCCTCCCATCCTAGAATTAAAGAAGGAGTTGCTGTATGAGGCTCATAGTTCTTCATTCTCTACTCATCCTGGAATCATGAAGATGTATAGGGACCTGAAAGAGTACTTCTGGTGGGATGGCATGAAAAGAGATGCTACTGAATATGTCTCTCGACGCTTGGTTTGTCAGCAAGTTAAAAGCTAAGAAACAGAAGTCTAAGAGGATGTTACAACCATTACCCATACCAGAATGGAAATGGGAAAGCATCACTATTGACTTTGTCACTGGACTTCCTAAAAAATCCAAAGGGAATAATGATATCTGTTTCATAGTTGATCGTCTTACAAACTCGGCACATTTCATCGCTATTAGATAGGATTTCCCTCTGGATCAGCTTTCCAGGA
This sequence comes from Viscum album, assembly GCA_963277665.1. Classification (NCBI taxonomy): domain Eukaryota; kingdom Viridiplantae; phylum Streptophyta; class Magnoliopsida; order Santalales; family Viscaceae; genus Viscum; species Viscum album. The sequence goes on along the minus strand of OY728153.1, from coordinate 872,985,834 downwards.
TATATGTAAAGGAAGTGGTAAGATTGCTTGGAGTACCACTTTCAATTATATCTGATCGGGATCTGAGGTTTACCTCAATGTTCTGGTGAAGTCTTCAGCATACTCTAGATAGAGAGTTTAGTTTCAACACTGCTTATCATCCTCAGACAGACAGTCATTCTGAGAGAACAATTCAAACTCTAGAAGATATGTTGAGAGTTTGATCTATGGATTTCAATGGTGGTTGGGATCAACACCTACATTTGGTGGAATATTCTTATAATAATAGCTTTCACTCCAGTATTTAGATGGCTCCTTATGAAGATCTCCATGGAAAGAAATGAAGGACTCCAACTTGCTGGGATGAAGTTGGGGAAAGAATGTTACTAGGACCTGATCTTGTTGATGAGATGGCAGAAAAGGTCAGATCTATTCAACAACATATTATAGCAGCTCAGAGTCAACAAAAAAATTATGCCGACAACCGAAGAAAAGACCTAGATTTTGAAGTGGGTGATAAAGTGGTCTTACGAATATCTCCTTGGAAGTGAGTAATGAGATTTGGAAAGAAGGGAAAGTTTATCCCTAGGTATATCGGTTCTTTCGAAATACTGGATCATGTTTGGAAGGTAGCTTATCGATTGGAGCTTCCACCGAATCTCTCTCAAATTTAGGATGTGTTCCATGTATCTCTCCTGATAAAGTACATACCTGATCCTTCACATGTACTCAGCTCAGAAGTTGTACCGCTGGAACAAGATCTTTCTTATGAAGAATAGCCGATAGAGATTCTGGATCGTAGAGAAAAAGTCCTACGGAACAAGACCACTCTCTTGGTGGATGTTTTATGGAGGAAAACCCAATTAGAAGAAGCTACATGGGAGCTTGAGGACATGGTGAGGAAAAGGTATCCTCATCTGTTTGTTATAAAGTGACGGATTTCGAGGGAGAAATTCATTTTAAGGGCGGTAGAATGTTACACCCGAGACTTTTATGAGAAATATTTTGTTTTTTATGTTATATAAATCATCAAAGGAATCATTCACTACACACAACACTAGCTTGGTTTTCTTTACACGCAACTGCGACCTTCCTCGATAGCTTGCATTGAACGCAATACCGAGTTTCACTAAACAACGATATGCTATTAAAATATTATTAAAACTAGCCGTTATGAATAGTAATAACCACTTTTTGAAATTTTGTAAATTTAATCTTTCAAAATGGACTTCATTTTTGTATTCGGAATATCAAAATTAGCCTAGGGTGAAATTGTGGTATTTTTCTGAAAACATTCAATTTTTGATGAATAGTGAAAACACGGGGTTACTATTTAAAAACCGACTTTTTATTTAAATATTTATTTATTTTATTTAAATTTATTTTAGGTCAAAATTGATACATAATACCTATATAATTTCAATGCAATTCATTGGAGTCATTTTATAATAATTTTAGATATATAAAAATTTTATTGAACTTTTCACCCTCTTTTACCCACCTCCTAGGAGAATTTCCAAATTCACATAAAACCTAATTTTACCGCTTCTGTGAGTGGAATTTCGAAAATCTGGGAGACACAGTTAATATCATGGACTAAAATGTGGTTTAATGAGATGAAAATAATTTTTTCTGAAAAGTAACTTTTTACTTTTTTTTACCATGATTAAAAGTAAATAGGGAAATTAAGGGTAAAAATGTTATTATTATTACCCTAACACATGTCATAATTCTATTGGATAAGTGTAATTTGACCAAAAACAACCTTATGAATACAACATGACCATTTATTCCTACATGGATTAGATTAGTACATTTATTATTAATTTATTTAAAGAAGGGTCAAAATAGTTAAAATCAAGGTTTTATAACTAAAGCATTTTTAATATAGGGTAATACATAAGATAAATTTGACTATAAATATTAATTAGAAAGATAAAAATATTTCCTACATAAGAGTATTTTATTTTTAATTTTTAGACATTAAATAATTTAATTTATTTATGACACAATGATGATGAAATAATTATCTTATTAATGAAATATTGACATAATTGATGTTATAAATATCCAAATAAATGTAATTTGAGACTTTTTATGAATGAAAATAATTTTATAGCTTAATATTACATATTTTAAATGATTTAATTAAATTCTTTCGAACTAATAAATCTGTTATGAGATTTAAAAAAATCAATTACCAAATAGTGTCAAAATTGACATAAAATTGTTTTTAAAACAAATATTATATTATTAATTGTTATTTTATTCCTAAAAATCTAAGGTTCAGAAAAATGACTTAGATAATGTTATATATATTAACAATAAAGAACTTGGGGTTCGTTTGTCTTGTTATAGTATGTTTATTAACCTTATAGTGTAAGAAAACAAGAAGACACAGTAAAAGTTAAATTATCTAACTTAAAGTTAAATCTAAATGATAAGGTTAAAATAGAAACCTAAACTTGTCTAAATTCTATTGGATAAGAGTATCTTGACCCATAACCACCTTAGATTCGATATAAATCCATTTGGAGCTATTAAAAACCGAATATGACTTTATAATAAAATAAAATTTTCAGTTTTTTCAAAGGTGCCCCTCTCCTCCCTTATAAAATGGAACCTCCTCCCTCTCTTCCTCACACCACATTGAGCCTTCATGCACGGACAAACCCTGCCAAATTCTCTTCTCCACTTCTCTAGAAACATAATAGAGATCATGGTCTTCTTAAAAGACCAATTTTAGTTCCCTAAGAGGATGTCTCAAAGAGGCGCTTCAAAGAATAGGTAATGTCCGTTACCGATTCTTTCAACTTTATTTCTTCTCCCACTTCTTCTTATTTAGTTTTTTCATTATGAAGTAATAACATCAGTGTCACTAATATACTGATATGTTATTATAATTATGAAACAACCCTATTTCACCATCTATCCATCCTACGGAAAATGAAATCACCGTGCATGCGTACGTACGGAATACCGTCTCCACGCCATGGTGTAATCTATTTTCCACCACCACCTTACTTAGATGGGTATAATGGTGAAAATAAATAACTATATATGATTATTGTAAAGTGGTATTGATTCTGAAATAGTATACATACACTCCAATAGAATTCTATGATCATGGGAACGATATCATCGCTCGTGCGTACGTACGGAATACCGTCTCCACGATGTGATGCGACTCGTTCTACATGATCTTCATTGCATAATGATTACATAAATGAATTGAGTGAATAAATATGATATTTAATGGGGTATCTATAACCTAAAAAGAAGAATAATAATTTATTCAACAAAACACGCATAAGAACAAAAAGTAATATACACCCAAATAACAAGTAACAATGAAATATTACTAATAAGAATCTAATAATATAACCATATATGATATCATAACAATGATTATGATTATGGAATAAGTCAATGATATTATTTAAATCATCATATAGGAGGTTCGGACACTTAAGAAGCAAATCAGACCTAAGGTAAGTGATAATTTATCAATCTCATTTTTATCTGAGATTTTTTATTCGTAAGTATTTACTGGGGTTATCTTTATCATCCAAGCCCATGTTTTCTAAAAAAAATCATGTATGTTTAAAGTTCTTTTACCTATTTTTGACTCTACATGTTATGTATGGAATCTTTTTTTATTTACAATGCGATGTACTTTTTAACTTTTCCGACAAAAGTACGAGGAGAATGTTATTTTTAACTTATACGGCGTGAACATATTTTTACAGTTTCATAACGCCTCATTTTCATGAAGCTTACGCTACATGATTCTATGACTATTTTCAACAAAATAATTTCATTTTAAAAGTGCGTGGCTTTTTTTGAAAAGAAATATATTTTGAAGAAGAAAAGATATTTTCCTCAAGAATTCATTTCAAATGTTTTCTGAAATCCATTTTCCATCTAAGATTACATTATTTCATATGTGTATGTTTCATGTTTAATGCCTCTATGATTTACATGGTTCACTTTTCTTATGATTAAATGTCCATTTTTTTATATGTATTATGAAATGACGGGATGATGTTCAAGAAACCCATTTTATTCTTTGGGTTATGATGAATGTTTTAAGTTTATTTTGTGGAACAAGTAAGAATGATTTCATTATGAGATGGGTGGGACCTATATCTCCCTCCAATGCATTGGGTAAAGATTTATATCTCATGAGATAGACATGGATGGAACGGCAGGTTAATCCGGTTCAGTGAAACAGGACTGAAATTAGTAGTGAACTCAGTTCAGAAATGGACTTTGTCCGCTAAGATAGTCTTGGCTATGAGTCTTGACTACTAATAAATGATTCTCTATGATTATGTGTGCATGCCACAAAGTTTGATGTTTTATGTTATGATTATTGGGATTACATTTCACTTCTATGATTTATCCCATGATATGAAATTATTATTTCTTTTGCAGGTTAAGATTTCAAAAATGATATGTTCATATGAATATGATGTGATTGATTTTTCTTTTTTTTACCATTACTAAATATTTGAGCACACCCTTTTGTATGTTTTCTTTACCCCATGTCAGGAAGAAGGTTATTAAGTAGGATATTCCAAAAGGGACTCTAGATATGATGAAATAAATGGGAGACAATGTAGATGCTTTATGAACCAGTTGTTTATGTTTCCCAGTTTCTAAAGACACTATACCTATACAGTCCTTTCATGGTTTTTTTATATGTTGTAATAACTATGCTTCAATTTTGAAGTATTAACAATGTATGTAAAGTATGGGTTGTTATATATTAGTTATTTTATTTTAATTTAATGTAGCTCAAAATAGATACATAATACATATATATGTTCAATTTATTTTATTGGAGTCATTTTCTAATAAGTTTAGATATATAAAAGTTTATTGAACTGTCGATCATTTTTTACCCACCTTATTCGTGTATTTGAAAATTTGAATAAAACTAATTTTTATCACTTCTATGAGTTTATTTCAAAAAACCTGAGAGACGCGGTTAATATCAATAAGTAAAATGTTGTTCAATAAATTGAAAATAAATTCCAGTACATAATAACTTTTGACTTTTATTTACCACGATTATAAGTTAATAGGGTGATTAATGGTAAAAATGATATTGTAATTACCCTAACACATGTTCTAATTATATTGGATAACTGTAATTAGACCCAAAAAATCTTATGAATAAAATATGATCCTTTTGGTCTACTTGGATTTGATTAGGATATTTATTATTATTTTATTTAAAGAAGAGTCAAAAGTGTTAAATTAAAAGTTTATTAACTAAACCGTTTTAAATATAGGGTTACACATAATATATATTCAACTATAAATATTCTCTAGAAAGCTAAAAATGTTTCATACATAATGGTATTTTAATTATAATTTTGATACATTAAATAATTTTATTTATTAATGACACAATGATAATGTGGTAATAACCTTATTAATGAAACATTAAAATAATCAATATTATAAATATCCAAATAAATGTAAATTTAGATTTCTGATTAATTCCACTAATTTTATATATTAATATGACTTTTTAGGGTTGATAAAATAAATTTTATTCGAAGTATTAAATATTTATGTCTTTCAAAAAATCAAATACTATATAGTGTCAAAATTGATATAATTGACTTTTTAAAACAAATACAACATTATTAATTAATATAATATTCGTAAAAATATAATGTTCGGACAAAGGAAATAGATAAGATTATATATATTATTAATTAACCAATTTGGTTTCTCTTGGCTTGTTATTGTATGTTTATTAACCATATAATATGAAAATACATAGAAACACGGTAAATGTCAAACAATTTAACTAAGAGTTAAATAAAAAAGATAAGGTTAATATGGTGAACTAAACATGTCTAAAAACTATTGGATGAGAGGTTTGCGACTCATACCCACCATATCCTATAAATAAATCTCTTTTGATCCGTTAGAAACCGATTATTATTTTATTATAAAACAATACTTCATTCTTTTCCAAAAGTGACTGTCACCACTATTACAAAAGTATACATACCCTTCTCTTAATTTTACACCTCCAAAGCCATTTTTCTTGGCCAAACCCCTCAAAAATATCATTCAAACTTACCTAAATTCATCCTAGAGGCCTTACATTGATTAGAAAGCTATCCTAAAGTTCCCTTTTGATCATCTCAAAAAGAAAACACCCGAAGAAGATGTAATAATTTCACCACCAACTTTCAAGTGCTTTTATTCTTCCACTTTCCCTTTCTTTGTTGTATCCATACCAAAATAATGACTTTAGTACCATATATAAACTGTGATTTCATTATGAATATGGTACAACCATATTTATTTATTCTATCCATCCTATAATTGACAAAGTCACCATATCTTCTTATGTACGGATTGTCGTCTCCACATCGTGGTGTAGTTTGTTATTCAAACACTTCATTGTTTGGATGGATATAATAATAAGTATAACATATTTAAATAATAAATATAAAATGTTAATTATTTTTTATATATGATATAACATCTAATTACATATGATTTCACCATCAATATAATGATATTGTCACTCGTGCGTACGTACAGATTACCGTCTCTACGAACGCGATGAGATTCATTCCCCATCGTGATAATTCAAGAATAATTTTCATTTTTTGATTAAAAATAATGTTTATTAACATAATATCATTCTCTATTTAAATTAAATACATCCTATACATAACAAAAATGGATTACTTAACCAAGCATATAAAGGAAAACGAATTAGTTAACACCCAAAATGATGATACCACTAAAATATTAATAACAAAGTAATATTAGAGGATAAACATATTATATCATATTAGTGTATATAGATCATGTATAATTTATTAACAATTTTATACCTATTATACATGAGGTTAACATACCTTGTATTAAGTAAAATTACAAGGTAAGGGTTAATTCCACAATCTCTTCATTATCCGAGGTTGTTTATATGTGACTATCTACTGGGACCCCTTTATCATCCACATCTATGTTTCGTAAAAATATATTTCAAAACATTTTTACTATTTCCTATACTATGGTTTAATGTAATTTATACCATTTTGACTTTTTATAAAAAAAATTTAAAGTAATCTTTTCGTCATTTTCCAAAGAAGGTCTTTTACGACCTTATCATCAAAATTAAGTAAAGAATGTTTTTTAAACTTATGCGGCGGGTGGGACTATTTTCCGCCATTATAACACCTTCAAAGCCTCCCTTAAAATATTATAATAATATTTTCAAAATAAATGTTTTATTTTATAATTACATTACTTCTAAATGATTTAGGAATAGAAATTGATATTTCTCTCAAAAAAAATTTATTTCATCTATGTCAACATCCTTTGATGGATATTAAACTTGATTGAAGTTGATTTATTATGATACTAATATTCCATTTTGTATTGAAGTTTTTTTGATATATTATACTGTGGATGTTTAATTTTTATACCATTCATGGTTTATTGATAAAGTATTGACATTTTGTATGCTAGTTTCAATTCGAATGCTTATGTTATGTTTAATAATTTTCATATGAGGAATGCATTAGACTTAATAAGTGACGGGTGGTGCCTGCTATAGCTCTTAAATGCATTGGTAGGTCTCATGACACAAACTAGTGTCTTGGTACAAGGTGTTGACAAAATCTTATTTGTAGTTTTGGCACAAGGCCTGGACTATGTGGTTATGAAGTCTAGCATTATGCATTCAATAATTATGAAATTTTCTATTGATATTGAATTTTTTTATTTAACTAGTAGAATATCAATGTGAATAAGTAAATGGAATTATTTTATTTATATTGGCCATATTATGCATATTTATATGTTTAAAAGTCTTTTGTTTTAGTTTTATACATTTCCATAAATGTTTACGCTTATTAATAACAGTTTCTATTATATAGATATACTTATTGTGCATTTGAGATCACCCCTTACTTAGGTTTTATTTTGAAAATATTCCAAGTAGTGTATTATGATTGATAAGCAGGGATAAGCTAGGGGATTAATGACATTCTCAATGGATCATTTATGTTTAGTTTTATTTTCTAATGTGTAATGTAACATTCGTGTACGTAATCTATTTTCCATTAATACTAAAGTAATCAATCTTTCAAAACTTGATTCTTTGTAATCATGCCAATGTATTAAAATAATGTACCGACTCTGGGATTCTGGGATCAGGACATTACACAAAGATACATTGTATTCTTGGATATCATTTTTTGGTGTATAATGAACATAAAATCCTCAAGTGCATATTTACGAATAATAACATGAAACTTTTATAGAGAAGTTTTTTAGTATATCTAGGAATTAAATTTTGAGATGGCCTATACAACTGGTAACATAAATAAAATAGAAGCTTTTTTAAGATAGAAGACTTATAATTAGTCTATTAATTAAAACATTATTGAATGGAAATTGGTTGTCTTGTTCTCTGAGATGCAATTGGAGGTAAAGGATAGTCATCAGTAAAATTTTATACAACCCATGGTGGTGACATACACTCTTCTAGATAGGGTGACGATGAGATAATTTTTAGATTTTGAGTGATTATCCATTTGGTGATTGTAGTAGGTTAGGACGTACCTCCTGGTTTTACCATTTGAGTAGATGAAATCATATGTATTCATGGGTTTCTCTTGGTTCTAGATGACATTTTAGATGAGATGAATCATGAATTTCATTCCTCATATTGGGCAGTACATCTTGAAATTAGTTAGATATTTAAAAATTATTGCCACCAGTATTGGATGCCATATATTAAATATGAAATAGTCATATTTTTCACTTTGTCCACCACTTTTCAGTTGGTGAAAGAAAATCCCCAGTGTCAAAATGGGTCCTAATAGAACCTACCTTTTCCTGAGTGGAATGGGATGATGTTGTAATGGATTCCATGATTGCAATGTTTAAGTCACCCCAAGGTAGTGATGCTTTATTTGTAATTATGGATAAGATGATGAAGGTTTCTTAATTATTAGATATTAGGGTGACCATCTCAGAAGATTAGTTTGGTGGAATTTATATCTATGATATTGTGAGCCATCACAGGTTTCCTCATACTTGTGTACCATATAATGATACCAAGTTAACATATCTATTTTTTCAAGTCTTATTGAGGGATTTGTGTACATAAGATATTTTGAGTACGACATACCACCCTCATAATGATAGCCAATTAGGACTCACAATACATGTTCTATAGGATGTCCTTATATCACAGGTCCTTATTTTTTGGGTCCCATGAGAGAGTAATATACCCCTATTTCAATTCTCCTCTAAAAATATCAATCAAAAAACTATATAGATGGAACCTTGTGGGGATTTTTATGGTAATTTGTGTTGATCTTGTCTATGTTGGATAGATTTAGGGGAGGTTGGAATGGTTATTTCTCATCCATTGAATGTGGCATTTTAACTTTTTCACTTAATTTTGAAATTGATGGATACAACACAATCTATAAAAAAATAAAATTCCAATCAATGTTGATGAGATCTAGTGTTTAAGGACTTAGATTAGGTATTTTACACATAAAATTGATGGCGGGGAATAGATAGACTCAGATATAGGGTACAGTTACACTATTATATATTGGTCCCTTCAAGGTTTTTGGGAGAGTCAGTCCACTAGCCTTTTGGGTGTAGTTATCTCTTTTGTATCGATTCATGCATGATATCTTCCATTTATCTCAACGATGTCTGGATCGCTTAGACTTGTCTCTTACCCTTCAACTGTACGAGGTTTAGTTACCAGTATATGTTCCCTTCAAGGAGAATCCTAAAGGGATTATTGATTGGTTAATGGAAGATATCTGAGGAATGTTAGTTTCATTAGTTTAGTTTCCATGAAAACAAAACCATGTTTAGGATGATACCAAGGAAGGATACCTGGATGTACGAGCTCTGTGGAAAGAAATCATTTCAGATTTATTACCACCCATTGAAGATAAACATGGGGAATAGTTTTCTTAACAGGGGGATATTGTAAGATCCAGATATTTTCAATGGGGTAGGGATATTTTGAATTTCAATTTTATTATGAGGTTTTGGAATTATTGGACTTCCTAGTGAAGAAAGGGAAGATTTTGGGGTGTGTGGGGGCTTGTTTAAATCCCCGAGGATATGTTTCTTGGAATACGAATATGGGCAACATAGTTTATAGAATATTTTCCACATAGGACAAATAGTTTCTACCAATCATATAGGTTGGTTCAGTGAGAATATGTGGGTTGAATTATTTGATGAAACCGTGCCACCTAGTCTGCACACCCATGTGAGGGGACTACAGGTTTTAATAGAGAAAAAATGAATGGTTTTTGCACATTTTCTCTAACTGTTCTTCATGACCATATGAGAGAGGTATTGATACTGATAAAGGTACATGGTCAGCACAAGGTTTTCCCAAGAATGTGGCCAAACTGTGTGGCCATGATTTAAAATTGTAAATAATGATTTCTCCATTATATCATTAGAAGTATTCACCATTAATTCATTATCGTTTTCTACAGTGGCTATCCCTCTACCGAAAATTGGTGCCCACTCATTGGAATCCAACTATGATTTTTGAATTCACTTTAATCCAAAATTCAATTCGGGCATCATCTTTGTCATTGAAAAATCCTACAGTAAGCCACACATTCATATTACACCTTTCATTATTGTTTCCCTCGAGATTGAGTTATTTTTGTTTAAGTTAATATCTCATATTTCTTGTATATTAGTCCATTCATATATTTTATTACCATATGGGTCAAGTTAGGATCCAATAAAAGATTTGTATCATACAATGGGCTTAAGTTAGGTACTATATACCTTTTACCATACATTATATATGTTTAATAGAATATTTTTACAGTGCCACATGCCATAATTTCTGAGCATTTCTCTTAAATTAATTTATTTTATTGATTATATTTTTTGACCATATTTTGTTTCCCACATAGAACTATGTTATAGTTGGAGGTTTTAAACCTCAATATGATCCACCATTGAAGTGTTTTCATGTATATTCTTTGGATATACAACCTCATTTGGTTATTTGAGCATGCCATATGTAGAGTGATCCTTAATAAACCTACTAAGATATTGGTAGAGGAGTTAAGAATCAATTCCATGTGTTTAAATGCTATTGAAATGGTTAAATGGTTGATAAAATATAGAATGAGTTAGATAAACTCATGGATAGTGTATGATTATGAAATGTATTATTAAATCAATAAAATGAAAAAGGTAATAGTTATTGAATGAACACTATTTCCATTATGTGATCATGTTAACGATGGTTGGTTTTGTATGGCTCCACAGTTCCTAATGGATTCCATGTACATTTCTACTACATGGTTTATGAATTAATATTGATTCCATTGAAATTAACACTCCATAGATCCCAGATTACATTAGACAGAAATAGATATTTATACTCCTTGGATCCATATTTCTTTGGGTTCCTAGTACATTTCTACTCCTCAGATCTAGCCTAGGTGGTTCTGACATATCATTATATGGAATATTCCATTAGTGATGCTACATATTTCTTTAAATATTGACCATGTTTATGGTTTATTGATTAAAAAGTGACTTGGATGACTAGAGAGTATCAATAAAACTTTAATCACATAATTATTATTATAATTTTAACATGGGTTCATCTTATATTCATATACAATATTTATTATACACACTGTTAGTGATGTCCTATTGTGTTTTATCCCATACCCTATTTTGGTCTGTTATTGGGTACCCCAACAGAACTCATGGATATGATTGGGGGTTGGGGGATGCACACACTATAAGATTCCAGATTGATTGTTTATATTAATGGGGGAGAAAAGGATTGAGAGGTGGCTTGTGATTCTATCTGAATATTGTCATTTCTGTATTTTTATAACTAGGATACATGTATTATGTTGGATGAATGTTTCTATATTTTTACTGGATTTTGTTATACACTCATGAATTATTCATCAAGAAACATTTCATATTTCCTCTACCTTTATTTACCAACACTAGATACTTTATTTACCCCACTATGAATTATTACTATATTTTTCATCCAATAATTATATTTTATAATAGTACTTTGTAACTTTGATCATGAGGTCATAGTCTCCCAATGATATTACCTTAAACCCTTACATCTAGTCGAAAGCGTATGGACTATAGGGAATAATTTATAAGGCTATGTTCCCCATCAGATCAAGGAACCATTTAGTAATTCATTGTTCAAGGTGTTACACTTTACTATTTATTTGTGAAATCTTTATTTAAGGTGATAAAAATATTTTTATCCCAAGAATTAACTAAATAATGATGCCTCTCATCAAATTAGATACAAAACACAAAAAATATTTTACAAATAACATAAATAAACACATCATTGAAGGGAAAACATATATAGTTGAGAAATTATCATTTTTTCATTTTGTTGAATATCTGAGAAATATTTCCATTGATAAAATAAATTAAATAATAACACTAAAATCATAAAAACATATTCGTTAAAATTTTAATGATATTTATTCAAAATGATAATTAAAATTATCTATAATTATGCACCATCCTACACATTCATGAATTTATTGAAACCTAACCAGATATAATAGGTTCATTATCAAACTCCTCATCCACAATTATATGTATTTTCATTACCAATATCATACAATTGGATTACTTCAAGAAAAATCAACATACTCTCAACATCTGTATAACATTATTTATTTTAAGGTACACTATTTTTGTGTTTAAGAGTTTTTATTTTGGTTGTGTGGGATCAAGAATTTTTTTGGTGTTTTCAACAAAAATGTTGATTTTTCATCTTACATGGCATATTTATAAAATAAACATGTATCTTATGGTGTAAATTTATGGGGCCTAGACTGTAAACCCCACTAGTACATAAAATTATTTTTCATCATAAAATATATCTTACATTGTAAATTCATCCATAAATATTCTATCTAACCAGTGTAGACATATTTTTTAGTTAATTTGGATTATTGGGATTATAAATTATCAATAACATGTTTAATCTAAAAAACCTCCATCCTATATTTTTTAACTATTTATTGTGTATAACTCCTCTTCACTAATTATGTAGCCATATTTATAAAACACCTGAATATTCAAATAGATTTGTGTTTATCATCCACTTTAGGATCTCACGGTTAAGTGATCAATATTCACGGAGTTTATTGTGTCATCTCTCTCGATGAGTGTCCTTTTGACTTATTAATTTCCATTTTTAATATTAGTGTGATTGGTCCACATTGATAGGATATCAGGATCAAATAATTAATTTTATGCGACTCATTCTAGATCCATCGTGTGATAATCTCCAAAAAACCCCTCACATATGTTGTGGTGTAGTGGGTGTGTCTATCATGGTATGTGTGATATATCCTCTTTCTTATCACTTTTTTTGTTATGGAAAATAATTTTGATATATTGGATCATTATTAGTGAGTATGTCTTGGTATATTATTTCCTTCTAGTGTGGGTGGATCCAATTTTGGGTAGTGTTTTAAATGAGATTATGGTTTGATTTTTCGTCGCTAGAATAAATTGGGGGAATCATATATCTCTAGTTTTATAAATTTATTTATGTGAATTGAAATGATTGTTTTCTGTGTACTAATTTATTTTTCATAAAATTTGACTTTTACATTGTTTAAGAAAACAAAAATTATGTTTTTAAAGCATTGTGAAATGGATTGAGAAAAGGGGTTCATCAGATAATATTTTAGTAAAATTAAGGGTTGTAAAATATATTGTTAAATTTGAAACCCTGTGAAAATATTTTAGAAATTATACATAATGGAAGCCTTGGGTAAAAAGGTGTGGGTGTAGCATAGGGTTACAATACATTTTAATATAAGTACGTTCACTCATGTGGTGTTCCACTATTTCCTTTTCCTATTGTTTTAAGGACATGTTGTTGACATTATTGGGGTGTCCAATCAATGAGTTTTCCAACCCTCATTAGGAATATTTTTATAAGAACATGTTATTAAATATTTTGTGATATCACTCCTGGGGTGTTATTATATTCCATAGGACTATGTTCTAAGGAAATGGGTGTGAAACTGTCACAGATTGTGTCAGTAGTAGACTAATATCCAAATATATTATAATACTTGTACTATTTACTATTTGTCTAGGATTTTACTATTTTTAATTGATTTAATTTTTTTGTTATTTGAAAAATGGTAATGAAAAATTGTGATCAGAAACTATTTTACTAGGTATGTTTTAGAAATATGAAAATTTAAATTTTTTACGATGATTTTTATATGAAGTCTTTTTACATTAATAATTTCTTTTTTCTTTAAAATTTCAATAATATGATTATTTCTATAATGAAATGATAGGTAACACCTTGGTGGGATCCTACTGATCCTGTTTTGACCACACCGTAGACACCCATTTGACGATATGTAGACCTACTAATGTATTATTATGAAGTAAAGGGATGTCCCCAAAGTGAGTTGTAATGGTTTCTACCATATAGTTTTGTGTATATCATGGTGAGATAAAGGGATATTTTCAACATATATAAGGATTAAAAATCTGAAATTTTGTTGTCCTTTTTTTAGACATGTTCCTTTTTTAGTTACTTGTCTTTCATGTTGGATCGACACCATGTTTTTTTATTTATTAGGTTTATTTAATATGGGTTTTTCTTTTATTTATTCTATGTATATATATATAACCTATCAGGTTGTAGTTGGGATAAATAGTTACCTCTAGTTGTTATTAATTCCCAGGTGTTAGTCACCATCAGCTGGGGATCATGATATAAAAATGGGTATGTGGAAGATCAGTTTAGGACCAATTTATATCGGGAACATTGGGTTAGATCATTAAAAATTTGTATTAGAGGTCAGTTCTTCATCAATTTTTTGTCTTGTTATTTTTTGAATATTATAGATATGATTTGTAGAAAATTAGAGGCGGGTTTTTGATAGTTCATGTCATGATCATTCTGTGATTAAACTAATGTTTTCATTAGGTATAGGGATGTTTGTGTCCTATTTTCAATTCATATTCTCTATCTCAATTTTTTCTTATTATTTTTTAGTGTCAATTGAGATTATCATGATGGATTATTATTTCCTCAATTTTATTTATGTGGAGAAATACCTCTGAGATGTCTCTTATAGGTTCTAAAGGAGCGTGCATTATATGGTCTTCAAGGTAATATTCATTTAGAATGGAATTTTATGGTGGCTATTAGTTGGGATTTTCATGGCATTGACCAAAATGTAACATGAGTTTAAGACCCAATATCCCAGATTGATTCAGGATTTATAGGATATAATATTAATCTTATGAGTACATATGTGAGAATCCACCTTAAATTAAGGGTAAACATGATCCCTATGTGATAGAAGACTTAATAGAATATATCAATAATTTCCTAACTTTCTAGATAAACATGTGGTTAGGAAGGTGATGTTCATGAAATTAAAGATCAAGTGTCCCACTAACATGAAGTATAATTCTATGGTATAGGTGGACAAACATGTGGTATTATAATTTCAGTGTTTCAAGACTCCTTTTTATTAATAGTTCTGCCCTTAGTTTATGATTATGGTGAAATATCTAGAGTTCATATCTTTATATTTGGGAGAATTTTAAGTGTTGATGTTCACAAGTCGGTTTGTGAAGATGGTTCCTTTTTCCTTAGTAGTTTAAATGAATGATTACCCAAAATCCAAGAATTTTCTTCTTTTTTTGTGACCAGATATAATATTGAGTTATTTATATAAAAATATTTAACCTTTAGGGAGAAAAAAGATGTAGAAATAATGGAGAAAATTTATATTTCATGAAAGATAAATTATTCTTCCCCTTCCCATCAACCAAGTGGAAACATTAATGGTACGCAATGAAAAAAGAGAAGCTTTATGATCATTACAAGAGTGGTGGACATGGGTTCCCAGTAGAGGGCCTCCTGGACACCATTATTTATTACTATATGTGCGTTTTTTTATTATTATCGGTGTGGAATGGTTGGTCACACTATCCATTATTGTCCCACCCCCATGAATGTGTATAATGTTTGTGATTTTTATAGTTGTATATAGAGGTTCTAACATGATATTTCTATTCCTCGCTATGGATAAGGATCATTATCCTTGAATAACACTACCGAACTACTAGAATATTTAAATTATATTGGGATCTATCCAAAAGACACAATATTGAAGTACACTCACATACTGTATGAGTCTGTAGATGAGGATTATATGGGTCCATAAATTGTAGTCGGGACCACCTTTTTTAAATCATCTATAGGGACATATTTGTTTCATCCATGTTCCTTCGATATAATTAGATCTATCAAATGTTTTACGTTTTGAAACATCCAATTTAGGTCATTTAATTTTTAAAATATTTAAATACACCTATTATAAATTTGAATGAGTAGGGGTATCTATGTCCTTGTTCTTTATTAGTATCTAATAAGAATTTATTTTAGGAATTACTCATTCTCAACCTATATCAGTTTGATTCTATCATTAGGGTGCATTTTATTTTCTCTTAACATGGTGAAGTTGATTTATATAATTGGTGTGGTTCATTAAATTTTCCAAATGGGAAAACATAGCTATTTCAGGGATAATAAAATTTGAGTTCTAGTCATTCTTGACCTCCCCACCTAGAGAAAAAGAGTTTGTTGTATACTATTTCATTTTATCTTAATGTGGTCTATTATCATTAAGATCTTACCACTGTTATTCAAAACCATCCTAATATTTTCCATCATAATATATTTGATATTTCCCCTGAGAGGGAGGTATATTTTATGATTGATTGGGTTTTATGTATATAGATGATCTTGATAACTTCTTATCACATGGAAATAATAGAGATGAAGGAGATCATCATTCTATTAGATGGTCTAGTAGAGAAACGTTTTCTTCACCATAGTGATACTCTATTGGTATACCTCATGAACCTTTCTATAATGTTTTATTTTTCACTTTATTAGTGTATTAAATACCAAAAGGTGGTTTTGGTGATGGTTAATAATAAGTACAGATTAACCTATGTGGATGATTCGTTTGACCATTTAAAGAGGATGAAGTGGTTTTCACATATCAGTCTTTGGGTTTTTTATCATCAGCTAAGGGTTCAAGAGATTGATATATCTCAAAATGATTTTTGGGGTAGGTTTGTACATTATCCTTATCTTTTATATCCTTTTTCTCCAAAAAATTATAAAAACTTTTTTATGGTTTTGATGAATATGGTATCCAATTAGTATCTCAACACCATTTTTTTGTCTTTATGGATGATATTTTTGGATATTTTTGGTCTAAAAGCAAGCACATTCACTATTTAAATAATGTTTTGTAAATCCTGAAGAGTCACCATCTATATAGAACTATTTGAAAATTTATTTTATGGAACTACCATGTGAAGAAATTTGGGAAAATGATTTATAAGCATGGACTGTTAGTCAATAGTGAGAATGTAATGGTTTCCTTACCATGGGAGGACACATATAATCTCTTTGATATTTGGAGTTTCTTCAGTCATGTTGGGTACTATCGTTGGTTCATCAAGGATTTATAAAATATTGAATCACATTTTATTACTCTTACTAAGAAGGGGTGAAATTAATATGTGTTTCTATGTTTCAAAATTATTTCAATGAGTTGAAATGACTGTTGAAATCAGAATTAATTTTGATGTTATCAAAATGAGGTATGGAGTATATGGTGTTTAGTGATGCTTATGCAGCTAGTATTAATTTATATATTATATAATATGATCATTTGGTTGCCTAAGGATTTGAGCGCTTCATACAAATGAGAAGAATTACCCAACTCATGATATAGATATTATTTCTATTATTCATATACATTAATATCAGAAGTAATATCTTTTTGGGAGATATTAATGCTCTATTTTAAAAAAAAGTCCCATATTTAAATCTTTTCACTAATGGACATGAATCTCAAATATATGTGTTTGTTGTATTACGTTATTAAATTTAATTTTGTATCACCTATACCACATGGAAGGTGAATTTCATCAATGATTTTATCAGTAGGAAAATACCATCGTATATTTTTGATGGAATTGATAGTTGATTATAACCCAATGGAAATATTCACTCAGTTCTATCTAGACACTCATTAGGATGTTTTAGGTTTGGTTATCTTAACTATTAATCTATCATTATCCCTCCTTGGGGATATACTTTAGAGTTAGTAGAAGTATGACATGTTTAGATGAAACAAAAAAACCCTTATGATGGGGAGATAGTTTGTTGTTGGCCTATCCTTTTTAACAGAATTATCTGCATTGGGTTTTGGTTTTTCATCCATGCATCTATAAGTTTTTTAAAAGATATACATAATAATAACATGAGCATAATGGTATTATAACATGATAATTACATTTACATATCATAAACTACATATCAACGATCACATACATTAGTCATGGTATAAATATTGTTAATTCAAAAGAAATGAATCATAAGGTAACCAAGTTCATAATCCATGAAACCATGATAGAGGAATGATACACTGAATTGTGGAAACACGTAAAATATAAATTCATTTGATATTATTCAAGGATCCATTCCAAGAACATCATATCCCTTTACTAAAACGGGTATATCCCCATTCAATCCATATCTTAATGTACATATTTCACTTACCATTCCATCTATGTTTTAGTGAACTGAGTTCACGTCCCATTCTAGCCATATTTTAATGAACCATGTTCACCTTCTATTACAACCCTATTTCACTAAACTGATTTCACTTATTGTCCCAACTGTATTTTACTAAACAATGTTCACCTCTCATTCCTACCCTATTTTAATGCATCGAGTTCACTTCCCATTCCATCATTGTTTTACTAAACGCAGTTCACTCCCAATTCTAGCACTGTATTACTGAACTGGTCTCACTTCACCTTTCATCCCTGTATTACAAAACCATGTTCACTCTTTATTCCAACCCTATATTTCATAATTGAGTTCACTCCTCATTTCATTCATCTCTATCTCATGAGATATAAATCAATACAAAAAATAATTTTATTTAAATATTGGACCCACCCATTCCATAATAAAATTATTCATATGTGTTACAAAATATCAAAAACATTCATCATATCATAACCTTTAAAAAATATACTATATTCATAATAATTTCAACATACAATAACCAATAAAAGGTTGTGGGTTTGATAATCATTTTATCATTGGATAACCCAAAGAATAGAAAAGGGTTCATAAAAAACATTCAGTATATAAATTAACTATTAAATGAAATAATATGAGTGGCGTCCTTGGATCATAATCCACGTAAACTATAAACTATATCAAAGTATTGCATATTATATAGGGAAGTATATTCAAAGGTAAATTGGAGAATTTTGTAAGGTAAATAAAATTTCATTGCAATTCACATTTTAATAAATAATACATTTTCAAAATCTTTTTCTTTGAATTTTTTTAAATGTATTGTGTTATATTTGAAAATAATACAATAGTTATATTCATAAATGTATTCTTCTTATTTGAAATTTTTTTTATATCATAAAACATTTTGAAAACATTTTTCTTTAAAAATAACCATGAAAACTTATAAAGATGGTATGAAAACCATTTTAAAAACCTTTTAAAATAAAAAAATTAAAAAAAAAAATAATTTACCTATAAATTATATTAAAATAAAATTTCAATATTTTTTTAATTCATTTTTATGAATCATTTTTTTTGAATAAAACATATTTTTGACCGAAGGGAGATATAAGTTCGTATTTTCTTAAAGAACATTCATAATTATCTAAAGTACCAGAAATGGAAAAATAGTACCATTTAATTAATATATCATGAATAACCATAAGATCGTAAAATTAATGAGAATTATTGAGATAAAGATCATAATATTTCATCAATGGAGTCCTAATCATAAACAATGATATTGTCGCAATAAAATCTTACCAATTTGGTGACGTTGAGTCAAAATACTTATGAAATAAAAAAATTAGATGGGGATTAAAATATAATTAAAGGATTTAAATTCATGATACAACATGTAAATGGAAATTATATACCCCACATAGAGGAATATAGGTTCACAACATAACATGTGTCTCAAAGATGGAAGACGGAGACAAAATTACTTCACCGATTTGAAATCTTTTGAACTGAAAATACATCTAATTGAGATCACAAAAAATATATATAAATAAATAATGATTTAAGGATAATAATCATATAATAAATTAATGGGAATTATATACATTTTGAAAAATAAACTACTGGTGAATAAGGAATATGTCTCGCATAAATAAATGTGAGATTAGAAATCCCCATACTAGTTGAGTAACTTTTGAATCATGAGATCCACGATAGAATAACTTCAATTGAAACTTTTAATATCATAAAATAATGTAAATTTGTTATAAAAAATTTCAAATTAAATTATATAAACTGCACAATGGTAATAAGTAGTGAATATAAAATATATCTCACTAAAATAAGAGTGAGATAAAAATCCCTTACCCCTTGTCTTGAATTTCTTCACAGAAATTCAAAACACCTAAATAATAAATATATTTTTATTATTCATCTAAAAAAGAAAAATATTATAAAATATACTACCATATATGATATAATTTTGACTATATTTTACATGTTTATTAATGATTTCATGTTAATGTTATGTTTTGGGTAATAATTTGTTTTTTTCCAATACGTTTAGACTTTTTATTCTAGATCCTCTAAAATAGATCCTGGTATACAAGTTTTCATAATGTAAAACATGATATTAGAATCATATATATTCAGTATAAACATTTTTATTGTAATCTATAGAATATATAAATATGATATAAAATACATTGCTCCAAGATATGGTGGGTCATATGTAGGCATGAACATTGTTACCATTTTCATGTCATATTTTTTAAGATATAAAATTAGATTATATATATATATATTACATTGTTTTGAAATTTTTATGTCATATATATAGTATTTTTATTAAAAACAACCTTTATACAATACATGTATAACGTGAATGAATCACATTACATTAATGAGGCGGTAGTCTACAAATCCAAAAAAGAAATTACTGTATACCCACAAAATGGAAAACGTGAAGGTATGTGTTATATAGTAATTAAAAATGATAAAAAAGTAAAATATATCATATATATATATGCTATATATCAAATTTATCAAATAAAAAAATTCCCTCAATTATTATTCCAAACCATGAGATGTGGTAATGAGAGAATGAACAACATTGGTTTGTGAGGTGGTAGTCTACTATAAGCACAAATGATTATTGTGTCTCCCCTTTGATGGAACTATGTGTGTGTAGGTCATAACCTTAACATAAAAAATTCTTAGTATATTGAGGATACTAATTTTATTATATAATCTTGGAATAATAAGAGTCTAATATTTGGTGAATGAAATAAAAAAAGTGGTCGTTGAAGAATGTTACCACTTCTTTGGGTATCTCCTACTGGTTTGTACCAACAGGACACCGTGGATTTTTTTTCATCCAAAAGTGATGGTTTTAGGATGATATTAGGTATTTTTGGTGCTTATATGGACATGGTCTGGTAGAAAAAAAATTACATTATATGTGTGAATAAAGGGGATGGCGAGTTCCCTTTTATATTGGAGGAGTGGAAGTCATGTAAATATAAAATGGTAAACACTATTTAGATATCTACCTCACATAATTTATTTCCAATAATGTTAAACGTTCTCTAAAATAGGGTAAATGGTATAAATATGTTATGAAAATGTGTTTTTGACATGATTATAAGACATTTTTTCACTTATGATTAATATTTAACCACTACGTAAGCTTGATATTACCTTAATCGTTGTAATTAAATTCAATTACATTCAAGAATATTTTTTAAAAAAATTATTTTGACCTTATTAGAAATTATATATTGTTGTTATTATAAATATGGTATCCATTTTTCCAAATTCTGAAAAAATATGATGAGTAAGTTAATTTAAAATTGATCCCACATATACGATGTTTCAACCGGTTTTTTTGTAAAAAGTTCAAATATTTGAAATGTTTCATATCCTATTTAAATTAAAAATTGACTCAAATGACCTAAATTATATTTATTTATTTATAAATAATCTAATTATACATTAAATATAATTTAAATATTAATTTTCCTATATAAATAATTTAGATGAAAATGTTGTTTTCATTTAAAATTCAGTGTTTTCCATTATTGATAAAAAAATTAACTTCTCAAAAAAATAAAAAAAATTACCCAAATTAGATTCTGAAATATATAGTTAAATTTGTTTTATTTTTTAATATCTAAATAGAGAATGTATTAAAAAATATATTTAAAATTATTCTTCAATTAAAATATTGTAAAATGTGCTCTAAAAAACTACATATTTATGCATAAATTAGATTCATTCATATCTATTATCTAGAAAATAAATAATATAATGGTTAAAATGATTAATGAATATATAATATAATAATTCCATTAAAATAATTCATCATAATTGGTTTACTAAATCTATTTCAGTAAAACATGATTCTATAAAGAATTTTTTTTTCATAAAATAAATTTTCTTATTTTCCAATACTTCATACTATCATTTTAATTAATTAATTACAAAATAATTAATTTTATAAATAATAATAAACATATTCTAATAATTTATTTATTCCCTTTCATACCAACCATTCAAATAGCTAGATGATTACAATAATTATATTTCAATAATATTATTAATAGAATACTATAGTTTAGTAAAACTCAGTATTGCATTTAACACAAGTTATCAAATGAAGATGTTATTGTGTATATAATAAGGAAATATTAGTATTGGGTGTAATGTAGTATAATCTCATTGTTGTGTGTAGGATAAGATTTACTTGATGTACCATGCAAAGAAATCCATCAAATAACATTTAATTATTGGTATACAATTATTCGTAAAAACTTATGGTGTTACAAAATATATACCCCAAAAAACATGTCAAATAATTATAACTTTTTGACCTCAAAAAAATTACCCTATTAAAATGATTTATCCAATTTTATGTGTTGTTGTTATAGATAGTATGTTAAAAATTTCTAATCAGTACTTTTCATTTATATTCATTTATTTCATCTTCAACCTCCTCCAAATCTATCCTCGTCTTGATTAAAAAATTATTTTAGTATAATATGTATACATAAATGTTAAAATATTGACATAAAAAATAATTAAATATTTCCTACAAACCATTTAAACAAACATAATTTTTCATGTGTTACATTTAGAATGCTACATTCATGAATGACATATTTCCTTTTTCATCCCAAAAGTACATGGATGGTTATAAAAGATATTTAAAAAATAAAAATTATATTAATGATTAATATATATCATAATTGTAGTCTATATTATTTTTGAAAAATTCTTGATCGTCATAATTTAATCTGTTGATATAAGTGTATTGCTCTGAAAAAGATAATCATGGATGTAGTTCTCTTATATAACACTTATTGTATCCCTATGTTTAATATGGGGATCCAAAAAAAATTCAAAAATATGATTTTAATAATTTTTATAATTTTGTAATGATTATTGTGATCAAATAATGGGTATCATGATCTATATTATAAAACTTGTACAAACCAATCAAAATAAATAACATCATAGGATGAAAACATAAATTAAAGGGGTAATGACTGTACACTGAATAATAATAAATAAAATATATGAAATTAGATATATATTAATAGTTTTATAATTTTTTTATTAAAATGTTTATTTTCAATATTCAAGAAGTTAAATAAAATTGTTGAAAATATATATAAAGGAGGGACATTCTTTTAAATCATATTATTGAAAATGACTATTAGGAATGAATATGAATCTCGGGAAAAAATATATGACAATTATCAATAAAACCATATATATTTTTTCACCTCTAGTATCTCATATATTATTAAATTACCACTCATATTTCTATTTCCATTGGTAAATTATTTTCTTAATCAGATGCATGCATGTGAGACTAACCACAACAATTCATTTGATGTGTGAAAATTCCACCTCTATGCAAAAATGTATTGGATGATTTTAGGGATATCCTTATCTATTATTTAAATACTATTTAAGGAATTTTTCAAGTATTCTTAATCTATTAAAAATTTAAATTAATATTTAAACATATCCCATAGTTTTTTTCAAATTTTTTTAATGAATTACTTTTAAACATTATACATGTGAAAACATTATTTTTTTCAATCATAATCATTCTACTTTATTAAGATTACTTTTTATTTTTAAAAACATTTTTCTAAATAACAATATTACTTATGAATTTTGAAAATAAAATGTATAGTTCACATTATTTTTAATGTGATTTATCCCCTAATATTTAAAATAATTAGAGTTTTTCAACCAGATTTGATATTCCTCAAGTAACATTATGTTTACATTTTTATGTCCCCATCCACCTTGTTTCTCTAAATGATTTATAAAATTTTCAACTTAATTCTTTAATGGATAACCACATTTCTATGTGTTAATTTTGTAATGGTTGAAATATGAATGTCCTCATGTTATTTTAGGTTAAATATGTATGTTTTTAATGTGTGATTTTTGAATTATATATCCCCCTAATGAATTGGTAAATGATTGATATCTCATGATACAATTTAGGGAGGGATGAACATGAATTGTAGTCCACTATGTGATATGTGTTGGGAAGGTGATTCCTAATCGATAATGTTATGGGAAGAGATAATGTTATTCCAAGCCGACTATGTATTCAATCATATTCTTATTTATTTTCCTCATTCATATTTTTTCATCCTAATAATTATACAATGTCTTATATATAATATTATAAATGTATCTTTAATTTCTATATTATGATCTATTTTTATATATATGATATCATGTTGTTATATTCCTAAACATATGTTATGTTCTCATACACACATGATTAACTTATATTCACTTATGATCCTCATTTTTCACCCATATTAGTCGTTTGATATCTCCCTTTCTTATGATTAAGTTCCGTAGGATATGAATAAGATTATCATGCATGATATTCCAAAATTATTTCATGTAAATGAAATTATAGAAGATTTTTGAAATGTTTTTATATAAGATATATCTTTATCTAGTTTCCAAATTCCTTTTACCTTTATGTTGGGAATTTTCCCATTAAATAATTTTAGTAATTTCTTAATGACTTTGTTTTTTTTAAAAACCACCATTTTTTTACTAAGGCTATTTATTTATCTATATTTCAGGATAATATATATTGGAAAATGAATTCATTATAGAATAAATTTATTTTTAATTTTAGATGTTGTTTTATTATAAATAATTATAGGAATTTCAATGTATTATGGAATTTCAATTCTATACCATACGCCTAATGTAAAAAAAATAAGGTTTATGAACTATAATCTTGTCAGGATTGATACTTTTGGAACCCAATGTTTGAATTAAAAAAATTGATTTCAGAACCACATATTTATTAATTACCCAATATTTTTATAATTATATTATGGACCATCATAAATATATTGGAGTCATGAATATTTTTTCAATCATACTTTGGATGATTATCCATACAAAATGCAAACCTATTTTTACCTAGTAATCATTGTGATTTTAATTATGGATTATTTAACTATTTTCTAAAAATAATTCATTATAATTATTCAAGATTTATTTTTATTTAAATTCATATTCAATACCCTTATTCATCTAAATAAATCATTATAATTCTATGACATGTTATAATTTATAAAAAGAATGTTTAAAATAAAATAATCATGACTTATCAAGATTTTTTTTGGATCATTATAACTTTAAAAAAAATTGAATCATCCTATAATAATCATATAGTTTTTCATATATAAAATATATATCTATGGAAGTATCTAATTTTATAAATATATACACACTAGATATATGCATGTTTGGAAATTTTTCTATTTGTCTTTTAGGTTTTTACTGGTGTATCCATTATCAATCTATCTCTTCAGTTAGTCTAATAAAGTATCATAGAAACATGTTAGAGATATACAAGTTTTTAATTTTATGTGAATCTCATTAGTGTTATTTATATAAATATGAAGCCATTAAAATATTAAAAATTATTCTGATTATACTATATGTTATTTAACATCATGTAAATCTATTAGTTTTGGTTGTAATAAAAATATGATCCTATTATTATACATCTAGAACTTATTTATTTTAATGAAGTGTTGATAGATCAGACACAATAATTGTGTAGTTTCATCTTCTAAAATTAACCTATGGATATCTCAATTTCCCATTAATGAACGAGATACCTCTATAAAATCATTTTTTATGGTTTCAACTTCCTTGACAAAGTCTTATAGGTCCCCATTAAAACAAACTCTATATATAATCACTATACAAGTTGATAGGGTGTTGTTGGAGTGAATATGGGGATATTTACTCCCAAAACCACTATATATTTCAATTTTCACTTTTGTTATTTTTTTATTTCTGTATCATGATTTTTTTAAGTGATAAGTGAATAATTGATTTTTTAGGGGGGCGCTTCATAGTTTTCATGTTTTTTAAAAAGGACATTATTCACCTCATTCAGGTGTATCTATCTTAGCCCTTCCAACATACGAATTAGTATTTGTCAGAAAATAATTGTGGGATATATTTATCTTTTTATAAATACTTATGGATAATAGGGTTTTTACAAAATAATATCATTTGATTTAAAAAAATCAAGATCAAGTGGATTTATTTATTTTGGTTCTAACATGTATGTGTTAAATATTCATATGAATTCAATGTTAAATGGATGATATTATAAAAGTTATGTTGATGATATGTGATCTTTATTTTAACAGTGATAATTATAGATTCTTGATAGAAGACATGATTAACTATTTGAAAAATCATGGAAAAAAGATTATTTGAATGTGGTCATGAATTATTAAATTCACAAATAATATTCGATGATGTGAAATAATAATAGAGAGACAAATTATGATATTAATTTAAAATCGATGAATTTTATTATTTATTGATTAATAATTTATGAATTTAATTGATTTTAGATATGTGATTGTACATATTTGATGTGGAAAAAAATCTTAGTTACCTATGAAGGGACTGAAAATATTTGATAATTTATGTATATAACAAAAAAAATAAAAACATTAAACATTCAATATTTATGATGTTGAAATCATCACTCAAATTAATTTAAAATTAAATATAATATTCCATTGTGTTCCCTCTCTAGGAGATCCAATTTTATAACCATAATAGGCTTAAATGTCCAATGAATTTTACTCTTAAATTAGATTGGAATATCTGTTACAATATTTCAATGCACTCCTACTAAAAATATTTCAGAAGAGGAATATATTGGAACCTCTATGATACATGAATATGAGCATTAAAATAAAATGATAAATCTATCTAAGATGACTCATGTTAATGAAGTAAACTCAAATTTATCCCTAAATTATAATTCTTAAAATTATACTCATAGAAATGATAATAAATATTATTTTATGATTTCAATGAAATAAGAAACCTTAATGAAATATCATTAAAATTTATGAAAATATTATGATTCAATATGTATTTAAAAATAAATTTCGGAATCAAATTTTAGGTTTAAAATACGAATCATAAAAAATTATTTTTCATTATATAAAAATAATATTAAATATTTATTGATAATGTCAATACATTAAAAATAGATTCCCAAATAATAATTAAATGATAAAATAATATAAATCCACTTATATATAAGAATGAAATTAACAAATGAAATATTGGTATTAGTAGTAATGGAGATAAGAAAAAATTATAGTGGAATTATTTTATTCATGGTTATAAAATTATAAAAATATCTACTATTAAATGTTTTCATTTTTATATTAATGGATAATTTTCTGATGAATATTATTTTATAAATCCTCAATTTCCCAGTATGATGAATGTTATTTATTCAAATCATTATATGAATATATGTTTGGAATTTCCTCTCAAAATAATTACATTAAGTTTCCAAAATCATTATTTATTAACTATAGCAGATCCAATATCATATGGACACAAAAAGGATCCTATTTTTTTTAATTTCACAAATGAGGTTGGCTAAAAATAATTTTTCACAACAATAAATGGATGGTTGAAATATAGGTGACCATTTTTTATTAATTAAAATCATAATTATTTTATAAATATAGACTGACTACAATTTATAACCTTATCTAAGCATAATGATCCATAAAATGGGAACTATTGAAAACTAGGAAGTATTTCTTTTTAATTTTAATATACTAGTTATTATTATATAGTGGGAGAAAAAATATAAATTATTTATTGAATTCTTAAAAAATTGATTATTTTTTTGTTCAAAAAAATTAAATCTATTATTTAATTGATTATTTATTGTGATAAACTAAACCATATCATTATTTTTATAACATCATGTATACTGTTCAAATTGTTTTTATTAATTTTTTTTGGACATTTAACACAAAAATTCAAAGATACTATATTCAATGAATATATTTATTAATGTATATTCTTATTCATTGTGGGATTCATTTAATAGTGTTATCGTATTGTCAAATATATTATTATTGTGGGTTGAATAAATTATTTTGTTACATATATTTTTTCAATAAAAATACCATACTACTCATTAAATAATAATTTACATATTTTAATAACATTTTATGTTTTCTTGGTAAACATTTATTAAAGAAGACTTTATAATTACTATTTTATTGTAAATAAATATATTGTATTTTTGGTCTATTCAATAATATTTTGTAAATTGTTCTATTAGAAAAATTTGTTTTACTTTTTTAATCAATACTTTGAAATATTAATTATAGAAAACTATCTATTTAATTGTAAAATCCAGAATTTTTATACTATAATTTTGGCTCAAGAAACAAAAACATCACCTAAGTACAGTCATGTAAAAACCCCTCCTTCATCTTCCATAAAACATACAACCTTTCACCCTCTCAATCACTTCCATAATTTTAAAATTAAAATTATAAAACCTCTAATGAAGCTGTCATAAGTGGCATGAGAAGACTAAATGTATTCAGTTTAGACATTTTTCAACTTCAAATACTATTCTTTATAGGATTGTAATTTTTGTTTAAATTTTGTTCAGAATATATTTAGGAGGATGAGATTATATAAATTTGTAAGTTACGTATTTATTTATTTACATCTTTAACTGATCTATTTTTGAAAAAGTTAGTTTCATTTTTTGAATAATATGAAGAAAAAAATCATGAAATAGTAATAAAATTTATTTTTTAATAAATAGTAAGTTCAATATCATCAAATGGTCAAAAGTGGGATGCCTTTTATAAAATATCAAAAATTTCTATTTGAGGATGATGAGCTCTTTTGAAGAGATAATTCTCATTTTTTCCATGAAAATTTCATTCTTGTTTAATCTCTGAATAGGATATGAAATGAGGATTCATGAAGAACATGATTTTTCTTGAAGATCATTTCAACAGATGAAAATTAATCAAGTTTAACAAAAATTACCTATAAAAGCGAAATATCAAAGTATTCATAAAATATCAACTTCATGAAAATATTTTGATGCATTTTAATATGAAATAGTTAATCATGTGGAGTGAATCAAATGAAAATCTATTTCTAAATCAGATCACTGAGAGATTATAGAGTGTTCTTAGATGAACAATTTTCCTTGTCATTAAAAAGAAATAGACCCACATATATTCAAAACAAAATATATCTACTTACAATTTTTTTCTCAGTAGTGAGTATATGATTTCAGAGTTAATTTTGTGAAGATTCACCACACAACCTATCTAAAAACCCTATATTTTTTCCATCCCACACCTTAGCATATCCAATCCTCTAAGTCTAAAATATCCTTTTAATCATGTATAATTATTACAACTTCATATGTGATACCATATTAATTCTATAATTACCGATTCTAATGATTTTATGTCTACATTTTTTCATTATATTTTTTTATTTTTTCATAAAAACCCATATTGTTCACTAAATTTATTATACTATTTGAAATGTGTGTTATTATATATCATAATTTGTTTTTTATATAAAAAATGGGGAGTAATCTAGAAAAAACATAACACAAAAATTTCATAATTTTGGAGAAATATGAATAAATATGTCGTTATAAATAAAATATTAGTATTACTAGTTTGTTATATAGAATTATATTTTTCTTATCAAATATTATATTATTATATTTATATAAAATTTCTACATATTTGATTTTATAGGTTTTGTGTTCATAAAAAAGGCGAATATTGTTGGGAATTCATTTGTCCAATAATTTTAGTAATTTCAAATTAATATTGATTCTTATAAACACCCACATATATGTTACCAGTGTTTTTTAATGTGGATATTATAATAATTTCTGTTGGACTAATTATTTTATTTTTGAGGCAATTTTGTTTTAAATTATAATGAAGTTTCTTTTCATAACTATTCATAGAACTTCAAAGTCTTCGGGAATGACATTTTTGTATAATATCTTTATGTTAACATATGGAATAGGAACCCTACATTATTAAGGGTCGCTACTTTTTTTGGACCCCAACATTTAATGTAAACATAGGGTTTGTGAACCATAAATTTACCTATTATCCTACATTTTGAAATTTATGTATTGTTCATCAACCCAACATTTGGTATCATCCTTACTTTTTCAAGCATAATTTTGAATATTATCCATACATAGTGCTACCAAATGTTCAACCTAGTCATATATGATATTTTAATTATTGGTTATTTCCGTGATTTGTGAAATGGTATTTTAAAAATGTCTTTAATATATAAATCTATTTAATTACATATTAATGTACCATATTCATCATTTTAATCTTTATTATTCTTTGGTTAATTTACTATTTTCTAATTTTCATTGAAATTAAAATGATCATAATTTATTAGGTAGATTTTATGGACATGTTTGACTTTAAAAATATAAATCTTCTTGTTAAATATTATGTGTATTTATTTAAAAATTTATAGATGTGATGATGTCAAAAGTTCTCTATAATAAAACACTTTACATAAATACATGTCTTGATCTTTTCTTTTTTGATAATTTTATAATTTATAGTGCATCCATTATCAATATATTACTACATTTACTTGAAGAAACCATCAGATATTCACCTATGAAATATACATTTTTATCATGAATTAATTATTACCTCTAATTATATTTAACGAAAAAGGATGGTTCTGAAATAGCGAATATTATTTTAACATTCGTGTAAATTATTGAAGATCATCAATATCTCTCAGTTAATAATACCATTGTAATATGAACCTATTATTACATTTTTTATATCTCATATATTTTATTTATGATTACATTACTCATTCTATATCGTGGTGGATTGTCTCACTCTCATACATTGTTGTAGACAAATCAGATCCCTGTATAAGAACCTACATTCCATGTAAAATCCTTTTTTAATGGTTTCAATTTCCAATACTCTACATTAGACTTCCCCAATAAAAGGCCCTACTAGTGAAAATCACCAATCTCATGTAGAGAGCATTGGTGGAGTAGACCAGGGGATTTCAATTCCATATATAATAGTATATCATTGTTTCCAACTATGTCTGATATTTATTTCCCTTTTCTATCTTGTATTTAAGATATAATTAAGGAATTAATATATATCAACAAGAATGAATACAATTTTTTTCATGTTTTCTAAAAAGGAAACATTTAACCCATCACCCATTTTGTATTCGTTATAGTCATTATTACCTTACACATTAGGTTTTGGGATATGATTTATTATGAGTTAAAATGAATATTCATATATACCTATGTAAAATACATGTATATCTATTTGGTTCACCATGATTGGTATTAGAGTGGGGTTTTGTTTCTTTGTTTATTAGGATTAGAGAACACTACTGAACACCTTAAAATTATTCTAAATATAAGAAAACATCCTAAAATTCTGATAAAGAGTATATTTTTTGGTTCTCTATTTCTAGAAACACAATTTAGATAAAAACATAATTATTAAATCTCTATCATATATTCCCAACAGGGAGATAACCCTTAAAAATTATTATGGGTTATATTATCGATCTTCACATAATGTACACCAGGTTGACCTAAATTGACACCTAGTTTGAAACTCATGGGGGATATGTATTTGGATAATTCATATTATATTTATGAAATATTATGAGGTACTTGATTTTTTAGTCTAGAAAAAATAATAATAAATGACCATATATAATATTAATAAAATCCTTGAAATTAATCAGTTATGGTATACACTATATTTATGTGTTAATTGTTATATTTTCATTAATTCCATTCAATAAAAATTTTAATTTATATATTCTAATCCCTACCTTAATTTATTAAGTTAAAAGTTCTGGAGAAGTGAAGCAGAAATAAAATTTAATGCAACAGATAATACAGTGACTACCAAAACGAGAAAATAGATACCATGGTCCCCAAAGTAAATAATATTCTATTAATTATCAATAAAGTAAAAAAATTCCAAAATAATAATGTAAATATTATAGTTATTTAGAATGAAAAATGGAATGAAAAAACTTCTATTGGGAAATTTATGAATCAAATACAACCATATATTAGTGGGTCATCCTACACAATCATTTTGGATTAGTGGTGTAATGTAATTAATAAAAACAAATTAATTAATCCTCGCTTGAAACAAGAGATGGTTATACTTTATATTTATTTTCCAGAAGTTGAGATAATATAACATTGGAAAATTTTAAAAAATATGAATCTATGGGAATAATTTGACATAATGGAAGTGGAGGATATTATGAAAATAGTAATTTCTAAACATTTTCCCAGAAATCATCACATACATGTAGAGTTATAAATATTATATATGAAAAAATACATAATGAATCCATTACATGTATAAAAAAACATCATGTTTCTAAAAAGGTATTCTACTAGATTTGTCACTAAAAATAATAAAATATAATCTGATTCATTATTCTCTTAAATGAAAGTCATCAATATAATTTATCAAAAAGAGACTATTGGAGATATAAATAAATTTTTTTTACACATTCATATTTTAAATTGTGATTAATGACTATCATTCATCTTAGGGTTTTTGGGATATGAAAATAAAAGTAAATTTTTAGGTTTACCCAAATATAATATCATATGTTGTGATGAATTTATATAATCATGTATAAAAAAAATATAGAATGAATCATTGTGGAAATATCCTCAAATGATCAATAATATGTTTTTCCTGTGGAGATGTACTGCATCTTGCACATTATTCTCTGAATATGGGAAGGAGTACGAATAATGAATCAAATGAAAATAAATCTGACTCAAATTCCCTATACATACTCTATTTCTATAATATCAATGATTTTGTAAAATAAAGCAATCATGGAACCAATATATAGGTTATTGATTAAAATTAATGTCAAAAATATCATATACTAAGGGAAAAGGGAAAAGGTAAGTGATCACATATATTGAATTAATTCATGAAATTTATATGGTAGATGTCACACATATCATCCATTTTATAAATTATAATGTTTTATTTTTTTCTGTTTCAATTGACATCATATTTAGAACATTTTATGAACACATAAAATCACTATTCCAATAATTACATACTAATATATTTGTGAAAACTCTTAGTGGTTGTGATAATTTCATCTCATTCATTACAATACTCTTTGATAGAAATTTGGGCAATTTGTAATTAAACAAAACCATTGAAATCTTCCATTGGTTGAATTTTTTTAGTTTGGACTTCTAATGGATCTATTTATTCAGATCATTATTAATTGTAGGGATAATGAAGGCATTGTTAATATCTTGAATCAAACTATGATCATCTATCAGTGGAAGTATCACTTTGAAACTCCAATTGAAATTTCTACTATTATATGGGGATCAATAACCAACACTGATAAGCATATAGCACAAATTGTAGTAAAAGAACTTGAAATTATAAGTATTTATAATTTGGGGAAATTGTTTTGGTATTTGATGAGAAATTTTTTATTTTTCACTACATCATGAGGATGAGTTTTTAATTAAACTCAGACCTATTTATAATCATATATCAGATAATCAATATAATATAGATTAAATTTGGTTCAAGGAAGTGAATAAACAACTCTATGAAAATATAAAAAATGGTTTTATAGTCCTGATGGATTCACTATGGAAAGAAACTTTTCTTTTTGTTAAAATTGGATTGAGTAATGAACCTCCAAACCTTATATCACATAAATAAAAATATAATGATAAAACAATATTCAACATAGAAATAATGAATTTATTAATCACTTATATAGAGATCAACACATATTTCATATTTTCTATCGATCCTAATATCATCAATAATGGTTTAAAATAGAAGACATTAATATGAAATCCTTCCTCCTAATAGGTAGATTCTATGAATTCATTTTGATATCATTAAAATATAAACATTCTCCACTTATACTAAGGGACATGAAAAATAGAGTCTTTTGATATTAATAAGAAAAGTATTTAGTAAACATAATAAATATTATCATCATATAATCTATGACAGAATAAAAAATTTATGGTCATTAGGAGATTATTATCAATTCCATATGAATCAAAAAATTATATTCCATGTTTTGTAATTGTGAATTTTGGATGTAAAATTTATCATTCTTGGGTCTTGTAACCTGAAGTGAGGGTATATTTTTTCATCCATAGAATATAGTAATGATTGAAAGATAGTTGATAATAACTAGACTAATAGAAATCCAAAAAAAATATAGAAAGATAATTAAAATTATTTTTGGGAAATTTATAATGAATTTCTAATCCATGGACTATGTTAATATGAAACCGAGTGAATTTATACATGATATAAGAATTTGATAAATTCTACAAGGTAATGAAGAATATATTTGCCATTTATCATGTTCATATGTTACCATATTGTAGATAAGGGTTTATAATATATCATCACCCTTTATTAATGTATTTGGGATAATTCCTTATAGATATTGATAAGGTAATTAGTTTTTTCACATCCATTAATGAAACTTCAAGAAAACTACAAAGTGATTTATATGGAGTTGTTAGTAGTAGTAATTTCATTGAATATTTTTTAGCACTATAAATATAAATATTTTTTTGATATCTAGACTCAATAAAGTATGATAATGAATATATTTAGGAAAATGTGGTTAAACATATAACAAATGATTTGGTTTTGAATTTATAAAATAATATGAATATTTAAGAGATTACCAACCCTTGATGGAAAAAATGGTGGCCAATAATCTTAGAATAAATAAAACTTTTATCACCCCAACCCTAATATTTCAATTTTTTACTATTTTATTGGTGTTGGTTAATTTTGATGTGGTTCAAGTTGAGTTTCCAATGCTACTTTTCATGTTTTATAGGTTTTACATGTATTTTGGCCCTATGCATGGTTTTTTTTCATGGTTTCATGGGAGACCATGTGACTCATTATAGATGATGGTGTTTATAGGTATTTTTCTTATCTTATAGTTTAACATTTACAACTTCAAAAAAAATTAAAAAACATTTTGGGTGAAGGAGAAACAAGACAATATGTCGTTGGTGTTTGGGACAATGTGCAAAGCTTTCACATGGGTAGTGGAAATTGTGTTGCAAGTGTGAGTGGAGCCTATAAAATTTGAAAGAACCATTTTCCATTGTTATGTAGAGTTTCAAAAAACATTTTGGAAACCCCTTTTGAATTTCACCCCCTTCTAGTAGATTTAACAGAGTTGGCGAACAATATATAAAACTTTTATACTTAACTAGTTTCTTAAATAATACAAATTATTATTTTTTCCATTTTTTGTTTTAATACATAATCCACTACTTGCCTCCCACTCTCATGAATGTATCCCCACGAAATTATTGGGTTTAATTATCCTTCTCTCCTCCTTATATCATTGGTGTTTCTCTATCAATTATTTGATGTCTTCCTCATTATGTAATTTTATTCAACTCTTCTGAATTTTTTTATTTTGTTAACTTGGTCTCTCAATGGTGGAATCTCTCTTGTATGAACCCCAAGGGTTATGGATGATGTCTGGATTGTATTTTATTGATTTTAAGTATCTTTTTTTGTCTTTTGGACTTTGATATTATTTTTATAAAAGTTTATTCACATTCGAACACCATTGAGTTAGGTTTTTCAATCCATTTCCTTTTCAAAACATTCTAGTTGATTATATTGCATTAAAAATTAAATTATAAATTTATCAATTATGATTGTGATGTGGTTTTATGAATTTTTGTGTAATTTTCATGTATGAAATTTGGTAAAAATGGGTTTCAAAATTATTTCTATGATTATTCCTACATTTTTTCATCCAATGTGTAGGATAAAATTTCAATTGGCCTTTTAGAACAAAATAATAAACTTGGGATTGTTTGTGTATATGGAAATTTTTTGATAACTCGGTTTGTTTAGGATTTGTTCTTTTGAATATATTTTTGTTGTCTTTAATAGATAGGTGTTTTATTGTCAGTCTACGTGATAGGTTGTAATGCAACTCATGTTTAATTAATTAAAACATTTAATACTTGGTGAGTTTCATTTAGTGTCCCTCGAGATGTAGGAATATCCATATGTTCAATGGGTGAACTTATGGATAGGAAAAAAATGATAATGTATTTCTATATAAAATTTACTTCTCAAACCTAGTTTTCAAAATGCTTCTCTCCCATTTCTTCTATTCATTGTCCCTCCTCCTTCAAAATCATTCATCTGGAACCCAAATTTTTATAATTCTTATTGAAATGAAATTAAATATGGTTTCTGTTTTTTTTCAAAAAAATTTCTCTTTCAGAACATTGGATGCATGGTTTCGTAATAAGAATTACAGGAAAATCCCCATTTGGAATCATCCAAACTGAAGTGGTGCTTTCAAATTGGTTTTGGAAATGGTTTCTCGAAAAGGAATTGGATTTTTAAATTTCATGGTTGTGTTGGTACTTTTTTATTCATTCAGAAGATGTTTTTGAACACATTATGTGGAGGATTGAATGGATCTTTTGAATGTATAGATCTATGATGGGAACCTTATTAGTGACCATTTGGTGAAATGGACTCTGCATAGGTGGTTTCATTGTTTTATCTATAAAATAATGGTTGAATATGTGGTTTATGATTTTTTCCATGTGTGTGATGACCACTTAATTATCAATTCTTGGTTATCATAGGATTCATAGAAATCATCTAGAGGGTCAATTTAAGGTTTCATATGAGTCTTAATTATTTGAATAGTATGAAACAATTGGGCCCTACTAATAGAATAGACACTATACCTTAACATTCCCATCGGGTCTTGGATCACGAGGTACAACCAGTTTTCCAGTATACATATGGATCAATCCCTAGAGACCGCCCATGTTCTTGAATAGGTCATCCATATAATTACATTCCCCACTAGCCAACACATGTTCTTTCTATTGTGATTTTTCATCAATTTCACACACTTGGAGAAACATCCCAGAAGCTGACCTATGTTGATCACTGCTCTAGGACAAGTATGCTTAAATTTTGGATTCTAATCTGGTAAGATCCCAAAAAGGGAATCTTATTTACATGAGTTATATCATTTTTTCATTTAACATTTTTTCATTTTTTGGTTTTAAATTCACCCCACTTTATACCAAAAAGTCCTCAATTTTCACCCTTTAACTCAATGAAGGCAGTGCCAATACAATTAAGGATGAATTCCTTCTCTAATAAAAAATGTAACAACTCAAACCTAATAAAAACACATAAACCCTAACTTTACATGTTCATCAATCCATCACCCACCATATACCACCATTTGTGTCGTAGATACGTGGTACCCCCCCTAGGGCCAACCTAGATGCTCTAACCGATCATCTGACTAATTATTATCCAACTAAGATATCATATGTTATTTCTAGTGCACATTTTACTCACTTCCACACACCCTAGGAAACTTCCTAAATGGTCACCAGTCCTGATCACTATTCCGGTCCACAAGAACGTTACTGGGGATTGTTAATTAGGTTGGCTCTTAAAAATAGTGCACCTTGTTTACATGAGTCTTATCATTTAGCCATTTTACACTTTATCATTTTGGGGTGTTACATACTACCCCTTTGATTTATTAAGATTAAATAGGTAAATTTACACTATTGAGGATAGTTTAGAGGAGCTAGTAGGATATTGACTATGGAGTTTCACTATATTCAAGCAGGTGGGTCAGAACATAGTATATCTAGGGATTTTT
This sequence comes from Viscum album, assembly GCA_963277665.1. Classification (NCBI taxonomy): domain Eukaryota; kingdom Viridiplantae; phylum Streptophyta; class Magnoliopsida; order Santalales; family Viscaceae; genus Viscum; species Viscum album. The sequence goes on along the minus strand of OY728153.1, from coordinate 872,947,487 downwards.
TATAGATATTTTTAGGAAACACCCATGACTGTTATATGCATGTTATGTTCTATTCTGTTGAACCTATTTTACAATGTTTCAATTTTTACTCATACTTATACCAATACCGTTATTTTTCAAATTGGACATTTTTCACCTAGTTTGGTTTCTTTTGGGATATTAGTTTCTTAATCTAGGTTTCAAAAATGGTTATTTTCTTTCATAAAGGGTAGCTAATTTTCATGAAAGCTGATTTCACTAGGAAAAATGTGTTTAGTTCCATAATTTGAAAAACCACTATTTTTAGTATGTTATTTTTCAAACCTCTTTTATATATGTTTTCAAGATTGGGCATGTATTGGTTCTCTAGTGCTTACATGCAAAGTTTTCTACACTCGCACACTACTTATGCTACTCGACATTTGTAGACCCGAGCTATTTTGTAGGTTTCTGATTTTGATATGGATTTCCATTAGAGAATATTGGTCTGAATGTTTGTACGGACCTATAGGTCATGTGGATATCGTTTCATTTTAGGATTCATATTATTTTAATTTTATAGTTATATTTTCTTTCTGAAGTAATTGTTTTAGATCTATTTGATGTATTTATTTATTTTTTCAATGTTTATAGATCCATATTTTTTCTATGTTACCTATTTTTATTGATTGATATCAGTTGTTTAAAAGGATAAATCATTCCCACTATTATATCCATAGTTCGTGGTACTATTAATAGCCTAGGAAGATCTGAAACAACATTACAGCCTTTATATGGGCTAGGTCAGCTTTCTGGTTGGATGGTATCCCAGCCTGGTTTGTGAAAAAAGTGTTTTAAATGATCCCTTTGTTATTTTTGTAATTAGGTATAATAAGGATTAGGATTTTCTTGGACATTATGGGTAGGTATGCGAAGGAAATAATGAACGCTTTCTTGTCCAGAGCCTCGAGTTTCTAAGGTTTATCTAGGATTTGAGCTATTCATTTTGGTATTTAGGTGTGAGGGTGGGGAATGGTAATGGTGGTGAACTGGTTTTCTATGGTGGGATTAAATATTGTATTGAACCATTTCAATCTAGAGAAATTAGATCAGGAAACCAATAGTGGTTAGTGATTTGTTGGGGTATGTTCTATTAATCCATGTTACTAGGCTATGAATAGCCATTAGTTCTCTATTCCAAGTGTTTTGGTATTTATTTTCGTCAGCATGTGAGGAATTTAAATTAAAATATATTTTAGGAAAATTGCTTTCCAATGGAAATTGATTATGTATTGAAAGAGGATAATGGAAATTTAAATAGATTTGAATATGTTTTGTGAATTTGAATGGTGTCTTTTTAATTAAATGTGGTTTTTAATTTTCTATGCAAATATTGGGTTTTTAAAGATGAATGTGGTTTTGTTTTGAGATTTTTGGTTTTTGAGCATGATATTATTTTTTGGGATATTATTTTTGGTCTATTTTTGGTTAAATGTTGATATGGTCATTTGATTATATGTTAAATAATGTACGCCTCATAGAATGGTGCCAACAGTTTCCTGCAATTTTTATCTAATTTTTTGTCTATCCCATACACCCAATGTGGTGGAAGAGTCAAGTTATTTTGGATTTTTTCATGTTTTTCATGGTTATCATTTCCTATTAGAGGTTGTGGTGTGGATTTAAAAGTCAAATGTGTTTTCATATTGTTGGGAACTCCTAAAACCATAAGAATGCATACTATTTTGGGTTAGTTTAAAGGATAGAGTTTAGATTAGTGTAAGGTGATCATCTTAACATCAACAAACTTTTGAAGGTATTGTGGTTTCATAAAGACCAATTTCATCTAATGGTTTATAGAAAGGGTGTTCAAGATGAGTAAAGTGGCATATCACTTCAGTGTATAGTATGTTTTGTGGATGGTGAATTCCTATGTTGACCATTTTTAAGATCTAGTTTCTTTTTATCCTGATATAGAATTAGTGGATCAATAGAATTATCATCTCTCCATCTCAAGTCTCCATGTTGAGATCAAAGAGTGACTTCCATCATATAGGGATGTTCTATTCAAGTAACTCATGGATGAGGCCTTTAATGTTGAGGTGATTCATAGGGAACAATCCATAGTAGTCAATAATCTGGATTCTCTTGGTGCACATGAAGGATATCCATCTTCTAAGAGGTTTGTGGTAGAGGAACCTATTCTTGAAAAGTGTCCTTTGTATGTTATGGATTATTGTTCATTAGACTATTCAATCATGTGCTTCTAGTGCAGTCAGTTACGAAATTCAGTGATTTCTTGTCATAATTCTCAATAGGAATTTCACTAAAGTGGTTATTTGGGTCACTTAAATAAGATCTACAAGTAGTATTTCTTGTTGGGTATGTATACATAGAAGGCTTTCAGCTCCTCTATGTTTGGAAGTGAATGATTTAATACATCATAGGTCCAATCATAGAACCTAAAGTAAATCTTTTCATGAAGATAGGAATTTGTGGGTTTGGGGGATACCTTGCACCATCTTTTAGATTATGTTTAGAGTGGTATCTATTTTTCATTTCTTATTTTAGTCCCCCTATTTTTATAATTACCCTTATATTGTAAATGGTTTCGTGGACCCCCCTACTATAATTTCGTGGTTATGTTTTTAAATTATAAAACATATGTGATTAGAAATTTTGGGATCTATTTTGGTTTTGGATTTTTCAGATTTTGGAGATTCATGTTTCTTATGGAAATGGTGAATTGGGGTTTTGTTTTCTATTTCATTTGAGTTCTATACATGTGTCTACCCTTGTTTCAAAGTGTTTTTCTTCATTTTAGGAGTTTCATTATTGGAACTATGGTGTTACTTGTGTTTTGTTAGTGGAAATAAACCTATATTATTTTCCCCATGGTTATCAACATTCTGGTTTTCTATAGAGGTATTCAGGTATTACTGGTATAGTGGAATGGTCACACTATGGTTTTTCGTTCCATTCGACATCGTTCGATTTTGAGCTCATGTTTTGATCCCCCTTTAGATGGGTGAGATTTTGGGGAAGAAATTGATGTGGGTGGGAGATTCTTCACACCCCATTACTGATATTTACTTTGTTATATTATTTTATTATCCTTGGTTCATTCAATTGAGGTTTTGTTTGAGTTTTCTATGGTATATTTTATGATATGGAGGATTTGGTTCTGTTTTGTCAATGTGAATGATTTGTGTGTATGGTTTGAGATAAAATCGTGTCACTAGTAAATGATGAGGGTGATTTATATTTTTTTCTTCCTAAATATTTTTTTCATGTCTTCATCATCATCTTCCCAAAATTTTGGGGGTTATGTAAAAATCTTGTGGTATGTGGTTTGTGTCTACAACAAATTTTACACTTTTCACATAGTTAGAGAAAAATATTTAGGATGAATGCAGGGAGGATATGGAATTTTATTGAACCCATATTCATGGTTAGATCATGATTTCCCAAACCATGGGTCGAACTCATGTGGGTAACATCCTCTTATTGTAGGGTGTGCACTTTTGGTTCACATTTTTGAAAATTTTGTGACTAAACAATGTGACATACCCAGTTTCTTGCATAGTTGTAATTCAAATTTCTCCCCCTATTTTTTTAGAAGAAAATTACACAACTATTTTTCCCCTCTTATTCATGTGTCCCCTATTGTATATTTTATAGATTGCTCATCTCCTTCTCCTTGTATCTTGGTTGTTTCTCCATCAATTTTTGTGTGGATTCCTCTTTATGGATGTCTTATTGTTTATCTTATTCTATTTTTCTCTTGGATTACTAGTTTATCATGGGTGGCTTCTCTCATTAATGAATCCTATGGGGTTGGGTTGATGTTTAGATTGTGTTTCTTTAATGCAAGGGTGTGTGTTTTTACCCTTGGGATTAGATCTTACTTCTCCTATAGTTTTTTTTTCACATTCACACACCGTTGTGGTAGGTTTCTCTATCCATTTCCATTATAAAAAATTATATTTGATTATTGAGCTTTCCAAATTAATTTTTAAATGTTTCTATCATGATGGTTATGTGGTTATATAAATTGATGCTGTTTTTTTTAATTCAATTTGATAAAAATATAGTGTTAAAGGATTTCACTAATTATTCCTAAATATATACATGCATGCTATGTGTTTGATAAAATGTTAATTAGACTTTTAAAACTAAATTTAACAGTTAGTGTTGTGTTTTGAATTAGTAATGTTTTGATAATAAAGGTTTTTTGGTGACTTGGGATTCTGAGTGGATTTTGGTGTCTTTTATGGTTTGGTGTTTTTGTATGGTTCCTTGTGTTAGGATTTTAGCATATTTGGGTTTATATAAGGAAAAAATATGACACATGTTAGACATAAGTGAGGGTGCTATTGGATGTGATCATGTACATATGTTCAATGGGTTTACATATGTATAGGCACAGAAATGATAATAAATTCGTGTATACAATTCTCGTCTAGAACCTAGTTTTCAAAATGTATATATCTCATTTATTTTCTTTCTTATCCCTCCTCCATCTGAATAGATCTTCTAAAACCAAAATTCATTCTAAATGATTCCTCGTATTTAAATGAACTCAAATGTGGTTCTGAATGTTTTTTTAAACTTTTTCTTTTTAGGCACCTTTGATGAGTGGTTTGGTATGAAACTCGATTAAAAAGTCTCATATGGAATCATTAAAACATAAGAAGTTTTTATTATTTTTTTAGGAAATAGTTTTTTGAAATGTAATTGGATTCATAAATTATAAGGTGTGGTTGGTTTGTTTTAATTAATTAGAAAGTGGTTTTGAAACTAATGATGTGTAGGCCCAGTTGGAACTTAAGAATGGATTGAAGTGTGATGGGAATCTTATGGCTGAACATTTTGTGAGAGGGTCTCCGTAAAGGTGGTGTTCGAGTTTGTGATATGAAATCATAGTAGAATTTATTTGTTTTTTACATGCATGTGATGACCTTACCAATCTCCTTTTACTATTATAATGGGTTTCATAGTCACCATTTGGAGGTCGAGTGATGTTTTCTTACAATTCTTGATTGGATGGACTAGTGCCCTTAGATTTGTTGAGAGGACAGAGAAGAATTACATTTGTGATGCTAGTTTAGAGCATCAATTTGGTTATTAACTATGAAGATTAACTACATTCTATATGGTAAGTCTGAACCGAGTTAAAATAGATAATTATTATAGATATTTTTTTGGAAAATACCGTGATTATTATATATATCTTTTGTTATATTATGTTCTGCATGTATGTAAAATTTTCTAGTTTTCTACATGCTATTTTTGTTACCAATATCTTTCTGTATGTCACTTTTTTATCCTAGTTTGGTTCTATTTTGGGGATTTGGTTCATGAAAATGGTTTTAAAAATGGAAATAATTTTTTTAAAATTGAATATGGGTTTTTTACGAATGTGTAATTTAGTGGGAAATCTATTTTGGTTATTTGAAATAAAAAACCATATTTCAATATTTGTATTTAAAACAACAATTTATATTCTATTTCAAGAAGGTGCATGTTTGAATTTGGTGGTTCTTACCTACAGATATATTTATGAAAACACCCTTCTTATTCTACAAAAAAACTATAATCCCAAAATTTTTTAAATGTTTTGGATCATTTTTATGTATTCCTTTAGATCAAGCAGTATTATCAATGGTGGTGACCTAGTGGTCACCTTGAGGTTTTTTCCTTTCCTATACGATGTTAGTTTTGTTTTTTATTTTTGGTTCCATTTATCCTAATTTCTTTACAATACTATTGATGTATTTATATGTATTCAGTGTTTATGGATCCCCATGTTTTCTCTGAATTTTCTTCCTTGTTTTTTATTTTTTAAGGATTTATTAGGAGAAGTATTTTGTGCTATGATATATTTTGAGTACGGAGCTAGACACCAAACCTAGAGTATCAGGAACACCTCTTAGGCCTGGTCACATGTCACGTCAGTTGTTAGATTGAATGTAAATCGAACATCATGTGTGAAAATAATTCTAACCTATCAAAGACATGGATTATAAAAGTTCTATTAATCAGGGATTTGAAAAATCATAAACCATTAAATAATAAGGGATAGGGAGATGTCTTATCACTCCAAATTTATGGCTCAATCATCCATCCATGTGAATTTAAAGGAGGTAATATAGGAGGATATAAAGATATACAAGAAAGTATTGAATACTCCAATGTTTAATTTTTAAAATGATAGAATAATATGATTCTGAGAATGCATATGTGTTACATAAATACCAGAATTGATGAAGGAGTTGTTGGATGATGCATAGAAACCATCAATCTTTATACATCAATGATGAAAAAGAATGTAAAGCTATCTCAATGTGAATGTAAACACACTTACCCTAGTATCCATGATCATGTGGTTAATTTACTAAATTGGTGCACAATAAAAGATGTCACATCCCAAAGGATGGAATACTTTTGATGTATTTGAAAATGAGATAAATAATTGAATCACAGTCCACATTTAAAAATATAAAATATAAAATATAGTGAAGCAAAATAATTTACAACTATAAATTATTTTAAATATGTTGTTTTCATATCATGTGGAAATGAAAAAACAATAATATTTAACGTAGATAAATAATAAGGGTAACATATTGTATATATTATCAAGAGTGAATAATGAATTATATATATGGAGAGGTAAAAAAAATGAAACACATTCAATTTAATTAATTAACTTGAGAATAATGAATAACATAGTAGTATTAAAAAATTTTAAAAATGACACATAAATAATTACATATTATTGAGACATACACATGTATATTATTAGAAATAATATAATGGACATCAACAACTGCTTTTATAGTGATGGGATGAATATTATCAAAAATATGAAATGTACCATCATGATATTATGCTAAGAAATTTTAATGTATTGGTATGTATGAAATGAACACCCATTTAATATTGTTACTGATTTTTTTTGTCTCTTGAGACCTACTAATGCATTGAGGGTTTTTTAATTCTAATACACACCCATCACATAATAATTCCATGAATTATTCACATGAATAAATAACAAAAACTTAATCAACTTCCAAAAAATTAAATAATATTACATATTTGAAGAACTAGAATGAATAATTTCAATACAATCCCCAACAATGTTGTACATAAACCATACTTGTATATATAATTTATATTTTCATTGAATTATTTCCTCATTATATAATAGGATTCAAAAAAATGATGTTGAAATTGATGAAAATGGATTAAATGGATCACTATATATGTTTTTCAAGATAATAAACTTTTCCACATTTAAATTTCATATTTAACAACTAAAATGTTCTCAAATTCTATATAAAACAATAAAATTGACTAGAAAATTGAAAAAATATAATTAAATCCATAAAACATGAATGTTTATGAAGGGGTAAAATTATATTTATGTTCGTAACTTCAAAATAACACTCTTTTCACACATTTTTTTGAAATATCAAAAACTACCTCATTTGGAATACGACGGGACAATTATTTTGAAAAAAAAATATAAATTACCAAATGAGAATTAATAAATTAAAATAATAATTAGATAATAATTAAAATATTCTTTAAACCTTTTTATGTTTATTATGATTATTGATGAAATTGATTATCGGCCAAGTTGATGAATAAATATAGTATTCCTTAAAAACATGAATTTACTATTCTTATACCAAAATGATGGTCAAATGTAATGAAAATTTATAATTTATTAAAATTAAAAGAGGACATAAAAATATTTTTGATTAATTATAGAATTATCAAATAATTCCCCTAGTGGGGACTTTAAAATAAACAGTCTTAAATAATGATGTGATTATGAATTAAACCCTCGATGATTTGGTAACTTTTTAATCATAACCCCCATGAGTAGAATAAAATCAAAAAAATATTTAAATAAAATAAATTATAATTTAATCATAATATATCATTTATAATTGATATTACATACCCTAAAGAAATTTAACAAGTGTTGAATATGACTTATGTCTCACAAAAACAAAAGTGACATGAAAAAACCCTTACAAATATCATATCTACGAATTTATAAATAATAAATGAAGTTATTACATGTGAAAAAATTAAATACATTGAAATTGAATAGAAATATAACATAATAAAATATGCGGAATCTTCACACATAATTTGGGAATAACATAGTAAATGAAGTAGAATTATAACACTATAACTAGATGTTTAGTTAAGAAATCCCATACCTTAGGATTGAATTCCATTATATCTATTCATACTACCTATATTATAAATAAAATTTTATTTAAAAAAATAATAAAACTGTAATCATATATTTAATTAGAAATATATTTTATTTATAACATTTTATTTAACAATTATTTAAAAATTATTTATTAAAATCACAGTAATGGTTGACTAGTGCTTTAATTTTTATTTATGACTTGGTTCGGAAATAGTGTTTTTTCCATTATCAGGGACCCATAATCTCAACATATTTATTAATTATATTAATATAATAAAAATTAAATATATTTTTATTTAATTTCATCAATGAAATATAGATATGTTAAATTCAATAACATTGTTCTTGGTGAAGATATGTCGAATGTATGCGTGAATGTTGTTTTAGATTTTTGAAGGATGATACCAGTGAAATTTAAATAAATTTCATATTTAAATGATAATATTTATATGATATATTTCATAGTTATTCAACAAATATATTATTATTTCCTACTATGTAAATGATAAATGAAAAATAGATCACATCGCTTTGTGGTGGTGGTAGTCCACACATTCGCATAATTTACATTATCATTTTCTAACAAATGAGAAGGTAAGATAGTGTACATATATTTTAATTTTAGAATATTAAATATTTAATTTATAATATATATATTCACTACTTCGATATTTATATCTATAAATGTAATGTAGAGATTAAAATTGATTTACACCTCTATATGGAGATTGAAAGCCATACATTTACACCAGTGATGTTCTCCCTTTTCATTGGATGTAAAATATATGTAAAATTATTTTATAATAATCCTAATAAAAAAAAGTATTTTGATTATACTATATATATTATGGTATTATGTATAAAATAAATTTATATGAATAAAGAAATAATTCTTTTGAAACATTCATTATATTCTTCAAAAAAGATCCTTTGGATATTATATTAAGGGACCTTGGGTTCATCTTCTTAAGAATCCTCGATCTTTTAGAACATGAATGTTGGTTTTTATAATATATTTTTGTTGGTTTTTCATGAAATGAGGCTCTATGTGGGGGATTGGTGCTTCCTTTTTATAGTGAATGAAATGAAACACATGAATTATTAGAATTATTTAAACAAAATAAATTAATCATAATTTTATCATGGAACAACGTGGAAATAATTTATATTCTAATATATCATATGGTATAAATCCCATCAATAAATAATATGTGGATAGGTTTATGTTTTATTTTAAACCATATCTTTTGGTTTGACCGCTCAGTTAACCAATTTAACCCTTAAGAATGGTTGTGCCTTCTTTACACTTAAAGGGTTATAATTTTACATATAATGTTTTAATTTAAAAAAATGAATGAAATATTAGACCTTATATTTTATGAGTTTTAAATAAATTAATAATAAATCGTTTTCTTTAAGATATCATTAATTTCATTTTTGACACTACTCAATTAATTTGACATTAAATACATAAATAACAACAAGTAATCAAAATATAGACCATTTAAAAATGTATAATTTAAATTATATATGTATAATATTTTGATTTACTGTGATTCCCAGAAAAATAATTTTTTTTATTTTTTAAAATAATATATTTTATTTTCCAATTAAATGAATAAATAATATATTGATGTTCTATAATAATTTAATGTATGTATATAATTAGTAAAAATTATAAGTAAATTTTAATCGTCAATATATATATATATATATATAATTATATTTTTAACTAAGGTTTATTATTTTATCATTATAATAAAAATTTATATTTATTAAAATTATGAGAGTGTTATTCTATATTTATTCACTTAACAAATTATTATAAAGTTATTAATCCATGAAATTTGTCACAACTCATCCTAGTGGGGCTTATGCCGCAACACCCCAATACCAACTCTAATAGGCCAAGGGTTGGTTACTAGAACTGAGTATGAATATCCCTTACATGGGATCCATTTCCTATTTACCTATTCACACATACATCTCAAAGCCCAAAAATGGTGAAATATAAAAACTACTAAGAAAATAATGCATTATTACTACAGATATCTCACAAAAGAGTGCGACAGTGAAAGTACTAGAAAGTAAATAGGGCCAAATAAAATCCCACCATAGTGATTTTGTAACACAAGTCTAAATAGGAAGAAATGGTACTGGGACAGATGTATAAAATCCAGAGGAACACCTCGATCTGTACGGTCTCATGAATCACTATCTGGTCTGGTCTTCCTATAACTCCCTCAAAGAGTCAATCATCTATAAAATACACGACACATGAGGCAAATCCCATTTGGGTGTGAGTATAATAATACTCAGTATGATACCATGAAACTACAATGAAAACTTAAAAAAGGAATACCAAAAAGGAATACCACAAAGAAATTCCACAAAGGAATAACACCAACGAATACCAAAAATGAATACCATGAAGAAAAACAAAAAATGATTACCGTGAAGGAACACCAAAAAGGTACACCATGATGGAATACCATAGAGGATTACCAAAAAAACTACCACATAGGATTACCACAAAGGAATACCACATAGGATTACCACAAATTAAAACCACAATAGATTACCACAAAGGAATACCCCATAAGATTACCATGAATAAACACCACAGAATATTAGCATGAAGGGATACCACAAATGACTACAACAATTTAATACCACAAGGTATTACCACAAAGGATTACCACAAGGGATTACCACAAAGGAATACCATACAAAATTACCACAATTTAATACCACATTGGGTTATGATAAATGATTACCACGTAGGAATACCACAAATGAATACCACAAAGTAATACCACATATGATTACAATAATGAAATACGAAAAAGGAATACCACAAAGGAATACCAGGATGGAATATCACAAAGTAATGTATAATCAACTCTACAAAGGAATATGTCTAAAGAACATATAACAAGGATTTCAAAATATACTCAGTATAAGACAAAAAATCTAGAGGAAAGACACACCAAATTAACTACTACAAGAATCTACTTGAAGCACACTCTCTTCGGGAGAACTCGCTCCACAAGCCATGATGTCATCAGATGCATTCTTGAAGAGTTCTAACTCATTTCAGCCCACCCAAAGAGAATGAATTTTTCAATTAAAACTGTGATACACAGAGAAAGGATTCAGCCTAGACATAGTAGAGAATACCTTGTATCCAAACTGGATAAACCATTAACATATTGGATCCTTCGAAAACACACCGGTGAATAACACAACCCCTATTGATGCGGCTCGTTAGACGGAGGACCAACACCCTTCTCTTGGTTAGTACATCGATTACAAAATACTCCACTAGGGGTGATAGAGGATTTCAATTTAGTCCCAGGAAGGGATTCCATTCTCTATATGTGAATTAGCCACTAGAGGTGATTATAATCCAGTGATGTGGATGTAATGTCGTACTAAACTGTCAAGGAATGGACCAACAAGACACTATCAATCTATACTAGTCCAAACTAAAAAATCACTACTCGTTTGAAAAGGATCGTCTCAATGTCAGGGAATCAACACCATAGAATACTTTTTGATTGGAAGCTACATTTAGGACATATGCTCATTTGAGTGAAATTGTCTGTTGGCCTACCGGGGCCTGCAAACCAACCGCAATGGTCGACTAACATGGTCAGTCTTGCAGTTCCTACACCTGGGGTTTACTATTGTGTTCAGTGTTCCCATAGATTCTATGGATTTTTTGATATAGTCGTAGACTGTAATTGGTCTCTTCATTTTCCTCCATGAATTCATCTTAGGTTTGACCCAAATCTGACTCGAGTCCGCTTCGTCTGACCCATCACACCAGCCCGGTCCATTTCATTACCATATTGTTTACCTCTTCTAGCCCCTCCAATAGCTCCACATCCACCACCCATGACCCTCCATCATCTCCATGTCCAACCACCATTGCGCACCCTCTATCACCACCATCACTCATGGCCTCCACCATTTTCTAGAACAGCCAAATGCATCTCCACCACTGTCGATCGGCCATTCAATTCATGTGGTCCCTTCCATAGACCAGCATGCCTCCTTCAATAGATAAAAACCCCAAAAATCATAGATATGATATCATTGAGACATTTCGTCTCCAGATAAACATGTTTTGTCTTCTAATATCCTCACAAAATAGATCAATTCTTCATTCTTCACTATGTTACGAAGAACACTAAAGAACACTATTTCAGGAATCATCCATTGTCCAAAATTCTAGGTCTCTATTTTCATAACTTAGTCATTTCAAGATGATCAAAGATCTATTATATTTTATCTTTTCACAAAGATCTAGTGAACAATTATTGATTGATCTATATGTATTGATTTGTAGGCCAAAAAATGAATGCATGTGATGAAGGATGAATCAGGGGAGAAAACAACAAGAACCAAAGAAATGAATGAACCATGACTGATGTTAATTTCAATCTCAATATATAACTTTTATAAAGACAATCAAATAAAAAAATAATCACAAATATTAATTTCCCCTTAAAACTCTTCAAATATAATTCTATTTTCACGATACACACAATCTAAGAATCAATCCTTTTTTCAAATGATTCACCTTTATTGAAGAAATTAATAATAAAGAAAAAATCAATTGGAACACACTCCCTACCTAGATTCATAATTCTCTATGAAAAATTATGGTCTTTTCATCATATCCATATGAATTATCCTTCGAAACCATTGTTTTTTGGAAATTATTCCACGATCTGTCATCATCACTTGAGTAAGATTCCACAAAGCTCTCTCTTTCTCTCTCCATTATTTCTCCAAGGTTTCCATTGTTATGGAAACAACCCTAAAAAATATCCATAACAATATTTTTATATATTATCATATAATAAGTCAAAAAATAATAATTTTTATTAAATTATTTATTTCTCATTACATCACGCGACAACGTTTTCACAAAACGATCCACACAGACTAAATATAAGTGAAGACTAGGGGAAAACAACATTAAAAACTCAATATTGGCCTCTTATTTTCTATCCAATTCACTATTGATGAGTTATTAAGAATTAAATATACAATAAAAGTATTTATTTATTTTATTTATAGTCATGTCCTTGGTGAATGTCTTTACAGATGACTTGACCCAAACAAAGTTAGGTTGCTCCTACAATAATGCCAACGTTCAAAGCTCTATGGTTCTATTTTATTTATAATCTACGCAACTGTGGAATAGTTATTCCACCATTTCAGGAAAACTGTACCCACATACTATTAAGAGGTTTAATATATTTTGATCAATTTTTTTTTGGCACACCGGGCCTTAGAATCGCACCTTGTCTTAGAACCTAGTCTCTAAATCAATTCATATAATATTTTAAAAAAGTACATGTAAAATAAGAGATGTTACATTCATCCCAAATTTGGATTTTTAACCCTCGAATTCCAAAACAAGGGCTACTCAAAAACATGTGGGTACAAAGCATGAATCTTATCATCCCACTCCCATGTGCTCTCCAAGAGATTATCATGCTTCCATAAGACATGACCTAAAGGAATCAATCTCCCATGTTGGATCCTCACAAACCGACCCTAGAACACCACCAAATACTCATTAATGTTATCTACATCCTTATTTTCAAAGTCACCCCAATCGATGGAATGTGGGGGATCACACATGTATCACCATAGTTCCGACATGTTAAAGACATTGTGTAACTAATGTCACTATTTTGTTTGAGCCAAGTGGGACACCACCTCAAAAAAATTAAGCATTATCTAGAAAGGGTTGTTCAATATCATAGATAACTAGTAAAGAGACAGACTTGTTGAGTCATTCAACGAGCACCAAGATGGAATTTTGTCCCCAAGAAGTATATGGTAAACCCTTCTTGAAGTCCATAGATATCCCGTCCCAATCCCATTTTAGCACCAAAAGGTGTTGTGATAAACCCACCAGAACATGGTTCTTATCATCCAACTACTAACAATTAATAAATCAAGAGAAAATCTATGAAAGTCCATTCTATATACATGACCACCGAAACTGACATCGAAGGTCATGTTAATTATTTTCCACACATGAATGTACCACCAAATTGGACGAGTGAAACTCTCTCAGAACCTCCTCCAACAACACTATGGGCACTCTTTTTCATCCAATTAAAATAATAACATGATCTCCTCTATTATAATGTCCTTCATGATCATGATCTATTGATATCTAAGAATGTAGGGTCTCATAGTCAGCATCCTCAATCTAGGCCTCCCAGACCTGTTGTAAAGAGTTGATGAGTAACAACTATCGACTGGCGGTATGCTTCTCCATCTCCATCCATAATGGATAACTATAATAAGGCCAACTCCATTAATTCCTCATTCATCAACCAAAAAATAGATCTCCGGGTGAGAGAATCTACCACCACTTTCCCTTTTCTGGGAGTATAGAAAATCTCTATGTAATAGTCTTGGAGGAACTATAGAAAATGCCTCTATCTCAACCTTTGATGAATCCAATTCAACTCCATCACTACTGTTGGAAACTAAGGACTCATAACATCCAATATTTTGAGTACTATCCTTAATAATTGATGAGTAATCAGCTGCACCCTGATATGTGTGATTCTATCTGATATGTCCTGGGATTATTTCTCACTAACAAGGAAGACCTCATTCCACCATAACAGACACACTACACTCTTTTCATCAAACAGTCAATCTGGGGATGTGATTTGGATAACTAGTGCATACTAAGAATCATCCCGTAAGGCCTTGACACCACTATTATGGGATCCTAACTGAAACTCTCCCCTCCAACAGCCAGTTCCCACTATTAGCTCGAGTGTGTGATCATTGGGTCTCCTCCAATAAGAGTCTCTAAGCATGTGGTTTGAGTCAATGCTTAAACCAAAATCTATACATCTCGAACAAGATATGTGGAAACAAAAAATGAATAGTACAAGTTTCCATCAATACAACAACTAAATTATAAAAGATCTGAATTGTACATCAAATCATTCCTTATTCCCATGGGTCACATGTTCCAACCACATTCAGTTTTCCCCTTCCCCTCTCCTCTAATTCCCTATGCCTAGTGTCAACCACCATGGGGTGGTGTTTGTATCATGTCGAAATATCTACTACCTCCTACTGCTCTCATGGATCTTCAAAAATGTATGATGTCCTATAGATCTTGGTACTCCTGTCATCGTATCTGCCTGTGTAGTCTATATACAGTCTCCCTATCATTAGTACAATTGGTTCGAAAGTCTCAGGTGAGATCCTCATGTTGTCATAAGAATAGAACAACATCTCTCTATGTGGACTGGACCCACCTTGTGGGACCTGAACTATAGGTCCTCTATCATGGTACCTTCTCTTGAAATATATTTCACGTCTATGTCCATGAGACTGATATAGTATCCCTATTTCTAAGGTCATTACTCCCAATTTCCCACTATAGACAATCACTGGGTGTATCTGCTTAGATTAGTGACTTTTTACCACAAAAGATTTCTCCAGAACCCTTGTATAAGTAGGAATGATCATAAGGATAACACTTGATTTGATGTCCCTATGCATATGTCATTTGATGTTCTGATCCCTAATGTATAGATCATGTATCATATCAATCGATATCATGGAGAGGATGTTATTCCTCAAAAAATACTCGAATACTGACATGTCATTCTACCAAATATTTAGAATCTCATAGATAGGCATAGACCATAGATTATCATGTTAGAACTCTTATCTAAAAATTTTCTCAAACTCTTTCCATAGAAGAGTCTATTCATTGTATGATCGGTTTACCAAACACCACTATCACCCTACTGGGCTATGTAGAAGGCTCGCTAGTAAGACCACCATCTGATGTGCCTGTGTCCAAACTAGATAGAAAACATAGGTTACTGCCTCAAGCATGTCCTCATCCTCCTATACGGTGATCTCTCCTAAGATCTTGATGTGTATCTTCTACTAAAACTTGAAAAGTGTGATCAACCAGCAAACCACATCCAATGGTACTGTGAGTACCATGTTCTAGTCTTCAAGTAGCAGTATGGTCGGTGCACCACCTAGAGGTGCTACCTCTAATACAAATCCCTATACCGATGCCTTATCACCCATAAGATCATCTTGGGGATCACGTGGTAGAATCCTACAGAGCTATCTATATGGATACATCATGAAATAAAACGAGATGTACCATGATCAACTGAGTGTATCTAGAATGATTACTCAATAAGGACGTGGAAAACACAACCATTCTTATATGATGCATGTACCATTGTTTTCCACTAAAAATAGTGCATTCATGCACCAAGTCTAAAATAAGTAACCAGAGTCCAGGTGTACTGATACATTGGTGACCACACCAACACTAGAGTCCATGACTAAAAATCCAAACTCGAAACACATAACACTATTACTCCAAACCAATCTCATAGACAACTGGTCCTAATGTACAACATGAACGTTTTATACCACTATGTCATGACCCTTCCCTTTGGAGCCTATGTCATAACTCCCCAAAATCATTTCCAATTGTCCTAGGGATAGAGACTAGCACTGATTATGAATATGACTGATATAGGAGGAATTTCATATATAACTATATGCACACACACATCTCCAAGGCCAAAAAATGCTAAAAAGTAAAAACCACTAAGTAAACAATGCATTCATACTACTAGGATCTCACAATAAAGTATGATAGTAAATGTACTAGAATGTAACTGGGGCCAAATACCATCCCACCAAAAAGTGTCTATAGCACTACTAAAATCTGGAAGTAATGGTACTAGGACTACTATCTGATGTTCATAGGAACACCTCGGCCTATCTGGTCTCAATAAAAACCATCTGGTCCTAGTCTACCTTGGACTCTGTCAAATAGTCAATCACTTCTATAGGACACAACTTGTGTAGGTAAAGCCCATATTTGGGTGAGTATAACAACAATATGTAGGACACCCTAAAACAATAATGAAAAAACAACGAAGAACACTATAAAGGAAAACCACAATGTAATACTAAAAAGGAATACAACAACAGGATAGCACAACTGAATACTGCACTTGATTTCCACCAAGGAGTTCCACAAAGGAATACCACATACGATTACCCCAAAGGAATACCACAAAAGATTACCATATTGAAATACCACATAGTATTAGCACAATGAATTACCATATAGGATAACCACCAAGGAATACCACTTAGGATTACCATGAAGGGATACCACATAGTATTATAAAAAAGGATTAACATAAAGGAATACAAAAAAAGATTAACACAATTTAATACCACACTGTGTTACCACAAATGATTACTACAAAGTAGTACCACATGGGATTACCACAATGGAATACAACAGATGATTACCACAAATGAATACCAAAAAATAATACCCCAAAGGAATGCCACGAAGAAATGAAATAAAGGAATCTATTATCAGATCTACATAGGTATATTTTTAATGAAAATAAAACAAGGATATCCAAATATACTCAATCCAAGACATTAAGTCTAATGGTACTCCACAACCAATTACCTACAATAGGATTTGGCTCAAATAACACTCATTCCAAGAAAACGCACTCCTTGATACATGATATCATCTGAGAAACTCATGGAGAGGTCTAACTTATTTTGTCCCCTCCCAAAGAGAACGCACTTGTCAAATAATACTATGATAACCAAAGAGGGGATCATTCCCAGACATAGTAGGACATTCCACAAACCCAGTTTGAATCAACCTGCAATTTATAGGATCCTTCCAAGACACACTGAACAATAACACTGACCCTACTAATGTGGTCCTCTAGGTGGAGGACCAATGTATAACTCTCGGTGGTTACATTGATTGAAAAAAACACTAATAGAGATGAAAGTGGTTCTTCCTCTTCTCTCATCGAGCCATAATCTATCAGTGACCCATTCTCTATAGGGGATTACAATCCAGTGATGCGGATGTAATGTTGTATGGTACCCTTGAGGAAAAGACTAAGGGAACACCCTCAACCTATACTATTCCAAAATAAAAACTCACTACTTATTTCAAAAGGACCATATCAATGTCAGGGTCTCAACGATATAGAGGGATCATCGATTGGATGATCCGTTGAAGAGATATTCTCATTTGAATGAAACCGTCGGCATGACTACCAAGGCCTAAGGATCAAAAGCTATAGTAAGTCCAACCTACCACCGTGGTCAACCACCACAATTAGTCATGTTGTTTCTACATCCATGGTCGACCATTGAGGTAGCTGTACCAATAGTAGTTAGGGATGTTATGGCCTCTTGGTCAAACAAGACCGGTCTATACCCTGATCACCCAAGATTTGACCTGGGTCTGACCATATTTGAACCAGGTTCACTTCTTCTGACCCACCTGAACTCGGCCCAATAGCCCCACCCGACCCACTGGTATGAACCATCCTAGCCCATCTCGTTCCTTCTCCATCACATCCACCTCCAGTATACCTGCCAGTGCCTCCAAGTCTTTCAACCATAGCGCAACGCCTTCTTTGTGTCCTTCCGCCATCGTGCACCCACCATCACCACTATCTACTATAGACCCAACCGCACGCCGCTGCAGCCACTGGCCACACCCGTTGTATGCCGCTGCCATCGCTGATCCTCATTATCATGCTAGTGGTCCCTTTTGCTGAGATCCATGCCTCCTCTATTGCTTTAAAAACTGACTACTCCAGATCTGAGCTCATCGAGTCAGGTTGTTTCCATATCAACATGGTTTTCCTTCCCATATACTCACGAATTGGATCACATATTTCTTCGTCATTATGTGCCGAAGAACACGAATTCGGGAATCATCCTTCACTTGAATCATTCCATCTCTTTTATCACAAGTCTTTCGTGTCATGTTGATCTTATATATATGATATCGAATTGCTGATCAAAGAATCGGGTGCATAACAATTTCATGATTGGAATTTTTCATGTCATGGGCCAAACGAAGAACACCTATGATGAACAATGGATCATGAGAGAAAATCACAAGAACCAAGATAGGAAAAAAACATGATCACTGTTTGTGTCTATGTCGATCTATTGTCGTTAGAAAGACAATTGAATAAACAAATATTCACAAATATTAATCTTTCATTAAAACCCTACAAAGATAATTCCCTTCCCACAATACACATTATTCATGAATAAATCAATTTTTTCAATTGATTCAAATTCATTTTATAAATTAAGAATGAGGAAATAAATAATTGAAAAACATTCCCTACCTCAATTCATATTTCATTTTGATTAATAATGGCCGACATTTCATTTCCCTAGGGACGAACCTTCAAATATGAGGTGTGTCAGTTGTTGATCCATTGTCCATCACCGTCGCCTGAGAGAGAATCCTCAAAGATCTCCCTCTCTCTCTTTCTCTTTGACAGTTCTCCGTGGTTTCTAGGGATATGTGACTAACCAATGAAATTATCTTTAAAAATATTTTTAAATAATGGCTTTTTTGTATCAAAACAATATTTTTTATTAAATTATTTTATTCTTTTTATATCCCACGATAACTTTTCATTAACGGCCTGCACCGTCTAATGTTAAGTCACACCAAGGGAAAGCACCACATTGCAAACACAACGGTGGTCTCACATTTCTAATTCGAGTCACCATTCCAAAGTTTTAGAATATGAAAACAAAATAATTTTATTTAATTTTTTAATTTTTCATTATCCCCTAAGTTAATGTTTCTATAGATTACCCACGCTGACCTTTGTAAGGTTGCTCCTAGGGTAAATCCACTATTCTGAGCCTAAATGTGCTCTCTGATTTCTGATTCAGACACCCATTTATGTTATATTCCTATTTTTTAAGACAATAACCTTCATGTTCTATTAAAAGGTTTAATATTTTTTAAATAGTTGTTTTAGTCACACCGAGCCTCGAAATAACACACCTTCTCAGTGCCTGGTCTCAAAGTCAATCAATATAAAATATAAAAATAGTACATGGAAAATTCTGATATGTTACAAAATATGCCTCCAAATGGACATATATTCTATAAATTTATAGAAATGTTTTGTATACACTCATAAAATATGATAAATTCATGTCTTGGGTTGATTTTAAGTCAATATCTCATGGTTTAAATCATATATTACCCATTTTAACCTTACAAATATGACAAAACATTACCATCATTAGTATTCATAGTGAACTAAAATAAAGGGGATGTATTTATAAATCATGGGAATCATGATTTACAATATAAATTTCTTTTTTCAATATAAAATTTTTATATGTTACATAAACGAAGTTATTATTAAAATGCAAGAATGAATGAAAACCAATTTTTTTAGAAATAAACCTTTTAAGTATAAATACGTTTTTATAATAAAATAATCTATAAAGTTGATTTCAATGTATTTAATTCAAAAAATATTAACCTAATATAAATATTTATAATTTTAAATAATGATAAATCAAAACGAATCTATTTAAATTCTTGAAAAAAATTAATTTTTAATTAAATTTCATTATTTTTTACTATATATTTGAAAATAAAATCCTTAAAATTAACAAATGTTAATATTTATTTGGTTATTTAAAATGTTTTGATAATTTTTGAAAATTATATTTCTAATAGAGTTAGAAATTAATTAAAATTACCAATAGTAAAATTGAAAAATTAAACCATTTTCGACGAAAATGTGTAGTTTAAGTATAAAATCATTTAACTGAAAATTATGTACTTTTTATTTATTAATAGATATATTTTATAAAAAACGGTATACATGTTTTAATTTTATATTTAAAACTCTTAATACATTGAAATTCGACCACTATATTATAACAATCATATTTAAATAATAATATTTCATCGTTTCATTGGGATTTGGAATTTTTTGTATATGAAATAAAACATAATATCCTTTTAAAATATCATTGTGTAATATTCAGACCCCCCTATAAATAAATTTAGTTGTCACAATTTGACATTTTTCTTGGAAATCAATGGTTTTACATTTTAAAATGTATTTGTGGGAAACCCACATCATAAAAAGGTAATAACAAAAAATAGGTTTCTAAATAGGAGATCATTACTGTGAGCTAAAAATGGACATAGAGGATAAAATTAATGATCAAGGGATAATAATTTTTGATACAAGACATGATCAGGAGAAATTTAATGACAATATATCAATATACTTATAATAGGTGAAAGGATCATCATTTAGTTAGAAATGATAGTAAATGGAAAAAAATTTACCTAAAATATCATTTCCCAAGAGTGGAATAAATAATTTAGAATATATAACAAAAAAATTATGAAATATAATTAGTTTGCAAGTATAATTTCAACCATTAATTAATTCAAACCACATTATGTTATATTCTCAAAAATAAGCATATTCAATATAATTGTTTCAAGAGTGATGCTCTAAAATGATGTTATAACAAATCACATAATCCATGGAATGATAATAAGATATTCCTAATGTGTATAAATTTTATTCAAAAATAAATTTTTTACCATATTGTAAAAAAATATCCAATATGTAAAGTCCTTCATATCAATAAATAATACATTTTACTTCAAAATTTCCTCAAAAACATCAATGATTTAACATATATTATTCCAAAAATAATAAACCCTACATCCTAATTAACATCAATAATCTCAAAATTAAGGGATGTTTTAACCTCAAAGGTTATTTAATACCTTTTAACATATATTACAAAATATAAATCCACTCTTCCCAAAAAAATCACATTAAACTATATATTAAACCTAAAGGTAACATATACTTCATCCCAATAAATAATCTCAAAAAAATCATTAACCACCATGATAAACAAATATATTATCATATAATATTGTGATCATAACATTAATATCATGAATAAAATTTAGATAATATCATGAAAGGTAATCTACAGCTGGAATAAAAATATCATTAAAAATACCACATTGTTATTGAATCACTTTTAAACAGTGAATATTTTTTCAATATCATTATCTAATAGATTATAAAAATCATATACTAGAACAATTGGTTGGTTATCCCTTAGTATGGAATTCTAACAAAAACCTAGTAAATGTTTCAAATAACCTTATAATATCATAAATTGAAACATCAAAAGGGATATCTATGAAACAATACAAATGAAAACCATAATCATAATAACCCATGATGATATTCATTACTATTTTGTTAACCCCACATGAAAACAAATATACTTCCAAAAATTAACATGATCCATATTCATAAAAAGATCGCATTCTAATAAAATAAATCAAAAATTGCAATAAGAGTCGTAAAATATTACCTTAATCACATTGTCAACATATCACCAACCAATTTCAAGCCCACTAATACTATCTGATTTACATTATCAAGGCTAATAATAACATTATCTCTGTAAGACCCCAAGATTTTATGAAAAATATTCTTTTTAATTTCATTAATGTCTTGTGTTGTATGCTACACCAAAAGGAGCTTGCACAACACGCATCCTTGACTTGGCTTGCATTACACTCAAGCGCGACCTTCCACGATAGCGTTTGTTGTACGCAATAGCAAGTTTCACTAAACAATAATATGCCATTAAAATATTATTAAAACTAGTCGTTATGAATAGTAATAACCAATTTTTGAAATTTGTTAATTTTTTTTTTCAAAATGGACTTCATTTTTGGATTCGGAATATCGAAATTAGCTTAGGGTGAAATTTTGGTTCTTTTTAGATAACATTCATATTCTGATGAATAGTGAAAATTAATAAATTTTAATTAAAAATAACTTTTTTAATCGAAATAATTAATAGTGATAAATTATTAATTTTAGTGGTTTAAAGTATATTTAGAATATATTTTTACAATTTAATACAATGTTGGTCATTGGATTTAATTTCACATTTAAACCAGACATAAACAAGTGTCAATCTTTTGATAGTTATTATCTCTTAAAAACACGCTATTTGTGTTGACAACGGGAATCAATTTTTAAATTAATTAATGCAACTGATATGTTTTGAATTTGGTAAAATAGAAATCTTTTTTTAGTTCATAATATCAAATATAGCTTAGGCCTAATTTTTTGTATTTTTCTAGAAACTTTCATTTTTTGATGAATAGTGAAACCACTAAGTGGTAGTTAAAAAAATGAATTTTTCATAAAACTTAATTTTACCGCTTCTGTGAGTGGAATTTCAAAACTCCGAGAGACACGGTTGATGTCAGTAAGTAAAATGTAGTTCAATGAGATGAAAATAATTTTTGGTGAATAGTAACTTTTTACTTTTTTTTACCACGGTTAAAAGTAAATAGGGTAATTAAGGGTAAAAATGATATTATTATTACCCTAACACAAGTCTTAATTCTATTGGATAAGATTAATTCGACCAAAAAAAACCTTAGGAACAAAATATGACCATTTAGGCCCACTTGGATTAGATTAGGACATTTATTAATATTTAATTCAAAGAAGAGTTAAAATAGTTAAAATCACAATTTATTTACTAAAATATTTTTAATATAAGGTTATACATAAGATATATTTGATTGTAAATATTCATTAGAAAGATAAGAATATTTCCTACATAATGATATTTTATTTATAATTTTTTTACATTAAATAAATTAATTTATTTATGACACAATAATGATGGAGTAATTACCATAATAGTGAAAAATTAGAATAATTGATATTATAAATATCCAAATAAATATAATTTCAGACTTTTTATGAATTACACTAATTTTCTAGGTTAATATGGCATGTTATTATTGATTTAATTAACATTTGTATAAGTAATCATTCTGTTATGAGTTTCACAAAAATCAACTATTTAATAGTGTCAAAATTGACATAAAATAATGTTTAAAACCAATATTATATTATTGATTGTTATTTTATTCCTAAAAATCTAAGGTTCGGCTAAGATACTTATATCATGATAGGTGTATCATTAATGGACCACTTGGGGGTCGCTTGGATGTATATGGTAAGTTTATTAACTATATAATATAAAAATACAAAGTGTCATGGTAAATGTCAATCTAATTAACTAAGAGTTAAAACTAAAAGATAAGGTTAGTATAATGACCTAAACATGTATAAATTATATTGTATGAGAGGTTTTCGACCCATACACACCTTATCTTAGAAATAAATCAATTTGGAGCTATTTAAAAGCGAATTTGGATTTATAATAAAATAATATTTTTTGTTATTCCAAAGGTGCCCCTCTCCTCCCTTATAAAAGGGAACCTCCTCCCCCTCTTCGTCACACCACTTTGAGCCTTCCAGTTCGGCCAACCCCTTCCCATTTCACTTCCCCACTTCCCTAGAAACATCCTAGAGGTCCTGGTCTTCTTCAAAGAACAATTTTAGTTCCCTAAGAAGAGGACTCAAAGAGCCGCTTCAAAGAAGAGGTAATTTCCGTTACCGATTCTTTTGACTTTATTTCTTCTTCCAATTCTTCTTATTAGGTTGTTTCATTATGAAGTAATAACATAAGTATCACTCATATTCTGATATGTTATTATAAGTA
Source organism: Viscum album (assembly GCA_963277665.1). Taxonomy (NCBI): domain Eukaryota; kingdom Viridiplantae; phylum Streptophyta; class Magnoliopsida; order Santalales; family Viscaceae; genus Viscum; species Viscum album. The sequence continues at coordinate 872,922,769 of OY728153.1, read as the reverse complement.
TGAAACAACCCTATTTCACCATCTATCCATCCTACGGAAAACAAAATCACCGCGCGTGCGTACGTACGGAATACCTTCTCCACGCCGTGGTGTAATCTATTTTCCACCACCACCTTACTTGAATGGGTATAATCTTGTAAATAATAATTATATATGATTATTTTAAAGTGATATTGATTCTGAAATATTATACATACACTCCAATACAGTCCCACGATCATGAGAATGATATCTTCGCTCGTGCGTACGTACGGACTACCGTCTCCACGACGCGATGAGATTCATTCTCCGCGTTAACCATTCATGAATGATTATAAAGTATATATAATAAGTAATCATGAAATATATGACATAATAATGATACTGGATTTATGTGTATATATATGTATGTCATCTACTTAATTCCATTCAACTCAATAAGGAAACGAAAACAACGTTCATGCGTACGTACGGCCTACCGTCTCCATGAACGGTGTATTTCATTCCATTTACTGATTTATTTTATATATGTATATTCTGAATATATATTATATATAAATCATGTTTTATATTCTGGAATTAAGTAATCATGATCTATGTAATCATATGAATAATTACAAGTCAAAACACGGACGACAAATGAAACAATTTTACCCAAAACGCTCTTTAACATGGAATTTACAAAAGAATGGGTAATATAAAGTCATAAGTGAACCATATATGATATCATAACAATGATTATGATTCTGGAATAAGTCAATGACATTATTTAAATCATTATACAGGAGTTTCAGACACTTACGAAGCAAATCAGACCTAAGGTAAGGGAAAATATCACAATCTCATTTTTATCCGAGATTGTTTATACTTTGGTATTTACTGGGGTGTATTTTATCATCCACATCCATATTTCCCCAATATGTAATATTATTTCCATCCACCTACAATTTTTTTAAATCCAGTTTTACCCTTTGGTGAGTTTTAGTAAAAGATATGAAAGGAATCTTTTGTTGTTTTTCGTACGAGGTACTTTTTGACTTTTCTGACAAAAGTACGAGAAGAATGTTTATTTTGACTTATACGGCATGAATGGATTTTTAAAACATTATTTCCAAGAAGCTTCCTTTACAAGTTTTCAAGTTTATTTTTAATCAACTTATTTTAGTTTAAAATTGTATGACATTTAAAGAAAGGAAAGTGTTTTTGAAATAGAAAGGATATTTTCCTCAAGAATGGAGTTCAAGTGTTTTATCAAAAATATTTTCTATATAAGATAATATAGGATTATATTTCTATCCCTATTATTACATTGATTTTATTATGTTGTGATGGAATTATTTTTATGAATTCCTTTATCTTTTATGAATTGTTTTATGATGTCATGATGTTTAAGAATCCCATTTTTATTGCATGGGTTATGCAATGATGTATGATTTATAATTTTGTGGCACACATAAGAATGGTATCATTATGATATGGGTGGGACCTATATCTCCCTCCAATGAATTGGGTAAAGATTTTATATCTCATGAGATAGACATGGCTGGAACGACAGGTTAAACCGGTTCAGTAAAACAGGACTGAAACGAGGAGTGAACATGGTTCAGAAATGGACTTTGTCCACTAAGATAATCTTGGCAATGAGTCTTGACTAATAAGAAATTATTCTCTATTATTATGTGTTCATTCCACAAAGTTTCATGTTTTATGTTATGATTATTGTGATTACATTTCACTACCATGATTTATCCCATGTTATGAAATTATGATCTCTTTTGCAGGGTAAGATTTCCTAATTGTTATGTTCTTATGAATATGATGTGATTGATATTTCTTTTGTTTACCCTTACTGAGCATTCGAGCTCACCCTTTTATGTTTTCTTTTCCCCAAGATATAAATAAAGGTTTTAGGTAAGGAAACAATAAGTGGAAGATCTTTATGGGAAATTTTGAAGATCGTTCACCACGATTAGAAGATTATGTTCCAAGTTTCCAAAGACCATAAAATATTATGGTCCTTGTGTGTCTGTTTTTGTTATGTATTAAGTATTCCATAAAATTAATGTAATGTCAATGTACGTTAAGTGTTGGGTCTCTACAGTTGGTATCAGAGGAAAGTTTTAGTCAACCTTTGGAAACTAGGATGCGAAAACGTTAGTGAGATCTCTAGAGATATTTCTAAGGTATGTCTAGGGATGTCCCTAAGGATAAGTATACGTATAGGATATAGTCCTAGAACTACGCTAACAATCTTAGAATTTAACCTAAGATGTTAGATATTGAAGGTACTCCCCATTTATTATATTTTTTTCCCTAGCGTGATTTTTACCTCTCACACTATTCTTTTTGGGTTTTAGACGATGGCTGGAACCCGAAGGAACCGTGTTGATCAATGTAATGGACAATTAAATGATTGTCCTCTTGAACAAACAAATTTTATGGGAGATGGAGTGAAAAATCTTATTGATATACTTCCACATGTTATGAATCATTCTAGACTTCCAAATGAGCAGAGAAGGGAACAATATTCTATTAAGTCCTTCATGAGGCAACGCCCACCTTCTTTCAGTGGGTATTCTGATCCACTTGTTTCTGAACAATGGATCAGTACTACTGAAAAGATATTTTCAGTTCATCAATGTTCTGAACATGATAAAGTCATCTTAGCAGTATATCATTTGGAAGGTGAAGCTGATCAATGTTGGAATCTTATCAAGAATACAAGGACAATAGATGAAATTGAGTCCATGGAATGGGACGAGTTCAAGAACTCATTTTTCAATAAGTACTTCCCTCATATTCTTCGAAAAAAGATGTAGAAGGAGTTTCTTGAACTAAAGCAAAAGGATGATGAATCTGTTGGTATATACGAAGCTAATTTTACAAGGCTTGCTAGGTAGGCATCTGGATTTATCATCCAACCTGAAAGTAAAGTTGATCGATTATTCAGTGGCTTAAAACCAAATCATCGAAGGGAATTAGCTATAAGAGACTTCAGTACATATGAAGAAATTGTGTGTTGTGCTATCAAGGTAGAAATAGAAGTTGGTGTTACTTATCCATCTCATAGTTTTGACAAGAAACGAAATATGGAGTTCAAGGAGAAATCTTAGAATAATGGTGAAAAGAATATTAATGTTTCCCTATGCTCAAAGTGTGGAAAGAAGCATGGTGGAGATTGTCTTAAAGGGACAAGTGAATGTTTCAAATGTGTAAAGGAAGTTCATCGGGCATTTGAATGCCGCAATGATGGGAAGAAGATGTCTACTGATGCAAACAAAGGAATGGATACACAGAATGAACCTACTACACTTCAATGCTTCAAGTGCAATGAAATGGGGCATTATGCTAATAAATGCCCTGATCCAAGGGTTAGTGATGATCGACATGAGCAACCGCTTAAGGAAAAGGACAAAGGGATGTCACATGCGATCACTATTGGCGATGTTGAATATGACAACAATGTGGTGGAATGATTAAGTGTTTATGTAATGGGATTCCAAAATAATGTTGTATATATTATCGTGGAATATTGGAATATTTATGCATTGGTATATTGTGGTTTTCAATGGTACCGGTAACCATGTAATGTGATTGAGATATTTTTGGGGAAAAAAGATGATATGCGCATAATGAAAGGCAAATGAGAAAATGAAATGTTTGACCGAATTCATGAGCTCGTGAATGATATAAGGAGAAGGTTATATCATGGTTTGAGTATATAGAATTTTTGGATTTTGGTATGTCGAAAGAGTTAACATTTGACTGCATTCGTGTTTTCACTAAGGTTCAATGGGTATTCATTCTTTAAGAGAATACATGATTAAGGTATTCACATGTTTTTAATTTGACCAACAAGACATATCTTATGATATATGGGGATCAACGATGGTATTAAATATATGGTAATAATTTTCACTATATTATGAGAGTGGACTGCAGTATTATGGATAAGCCAAAATATTGGAATGGATTATGTTGGACATAAGTTATTATTGTTTAAGGATATAATTTTTTTTCAATATTATTGATGGGATGTTATAGTAATATAGTTTTAGAAAAAGGACAACCTGCAGGACGGGCGACATCCCATCGCGTAGGACAAGGCTGTGGGAATCAAACCCACAACTGAAATGCGACTGGCCTTTATCGCCTACCACTGGGCTACAGGAAGTCCCTGGTTAGTAGAAACTAGTTTTATTTTATTAAGAGGTATGATATATGAAGTATAAGTTCATTTTTGGAACCATATACGATTAATCTAACCATAAGATGGACTTATCACTTTTGCTAACCTTTTGTTTGAAAGAGATGGAATGACCCCTCATTCTATCACATGATCTTCTAACACATCACGAATAACAAATTCAACTTCATTTCTTTAAGGGATGAAGTGGAAATTGTTCAATTCACGAACAACAGTGAGATTGTACCAAAATCATGTAAGTAGTTCTTTTAATTCGTCAAGTTTAGGGAAATGATCTTGAAAACCAAAAATGTTGTCCTAGTTCCCTTATATCCTATGAATCAGATGGTACCTTAGATCATCACAAATCTATAGCTTTTTGATTGTTGGATTTTTCATAGCCATGTTCTCTACCACTCTCCATCAGAACCTGATGGTTAGATTTTTCTTCCATATCCATATTTTCACCTATGTTCTCCTACGTGGAAACCCAGTGATGAGTTAATTTGGGTAACCGTTACATTTCGTACATTAGTTTTTAAAGCCATGTTTTGGTATTCCTTTTTACGATGTGGGTTTCTATTAGAGAAACTTTTGAGTAGTAAACCATTTATAACCCTGACGAATTTCGAGGGTGAAATTCATTTTAAGGGGGGTAGAATGTAACACCCCAAGATTTTACAAAAAATATTCTTTTTAATTTCATTAATGTCTTGTGTTGTATGCTACACCAAAAAGAGCTTTCACAACACGCATCCCTGACTTAGCTTGCATTACACGCAAGCACGACCTTCCACGATATTGTGTGTTGTACGCAATACCAAGTTTCGCTAAACAACGATATGCTATTAAAATATTATTAAAACTAGACATTATGTATAGTAATAACCACTTTTTGAAATTTTGCAAATTTTTTTTTCAAAATGGACGTCATTTTTGGATTCGTAATATCGAAATTAGCTTAGGTTGAAATTTTGGTACTTTTCGGATAACTTTCATATTCTGATGAATAGTGAAAATTACTAAATTTTAATTAAAAACTACTTTTTTAATCGAAATTATTAGTAGTGATAAATTATTATTTTTAGTGGTTTTAAAGTATATTTAGAATATATTTTTAAAATTTAATACAATGTTGGTCATTGGATGTAATTTCACATTTAAACCAGACATAAATAAGTGTCAATCTTTTGATAGTTATTATCTCTTAAAAACACGCTATTTGTGTTGACGATGAGAATTAATTTTTAAATTAATTAATGAAACTGATATGTTTTGAATTTGGTAAAATAGACATCATTTTTGAGTTCATAATATCAAATATATCTTAGTCCTAATTTTTGGTATTTTTCTGGAAACTTTCATTTTTTGATGAATAGTGAAACCACTAAGTGGTAGTTAAAAAAAATGAATTTTTCATAAAACTTAATTTTACCACTTCTATGAGTGGAATTTAAAAATTCCGAGAGACATGGTTGATGTCAGTGAGTAAAATGTGGTTCAATGAGATGAAAATAATTTTTTGTGAATAGTAACTTTTTACTTTTTTTACCACGGTTAAAAGTAAATAGGGTAATTAAGGGTAAAAATGATATTATTAATAACCTAACACGTGTCCTAATTCTATTGGATGAAATTAATTCGACCAAAAACAACCTTAGGAACAAAATATTACCATTTAGGCCCACATGGATTAGATTAGAACATTTATTATTATTTAATTCAAAGAAGAGTTAAAAGAGTTAAAATCAAAGTTTATTTACAAAAACATTTTTAATATAGGTTTATACACAAGATAAATTTGATTGTAAATATTCATTAGAAATATAATATAATTTAATACATAATGATATTTTATTTATAATTTTTATACATTAAATAAATTAATTTATTTATGACACAATGATGATGGAGTAATTACCATAATAGTGAAAAATTAGAATAATTGATATTATAAATACCCAAATAAATATAATTTCGGACTTTTTATGAATTAAACTAATTTTATAGGTTAATATGGAATGTTATGATTGATTTAATTAACTTTTTTCGAAGTAATCATTCTGTTATGAGTTTTAAAAAAATCAACTATTGAATAGTGTCAAAATTGACATAAAATAATTTTTAAAACAAATATTATATTATTGATTGTTATTTTATTCCTAAAAATCTAAGGATCGGTCAAGCTACTTATATCATGATAGGTGTATCATTAATGGACCACTTGGTGGGTCTCTTGGATGTGTATGGTATGTTTATTAACTATATAATATAAAAATACAAAGTGTCATGGTAAATGTCAATCTAATTAACTAAGAGTTAAAACTAAAAGATAAGGTTAGTATAAGGACCTAAACTTGTATAAATTCTATTGTATGAGAGATTTTCGACCCATCCCCACCTTAGATTCTAAATAAATCAATTTGGAGCTATTTAAAACCGAATTTGGCTTTATAATAAAATAATATTTTTAGTTATTCCAAAGGTGCCCCTCTCCTCCCTTATAAAGGGGTACCTCCTCCCCCTCTTCCTCACACCACATTGAGCCTTCAAGCTCGGCCAACCCCTGTCCATTTCACTTCCCCACTTCCCTAGAAACATCCTTGAGGTCCTGGTCTTCTTCAAAGACAAATTTTAGTGCCCTAAGAAGAGGACTCAAAAGGCCGCTTCAAAGAAGAGGTAATGTCCGTTACCGATTCTTTCAACTTTATTTCTTCTTACACTTCTTCTTCTTAGGTTGTTTCATTATGAAGTAATAACATCAGTATCACTAATATACAGATATGTTATTATAAGTATGAAACAACCCTATTAAACCATCTATCCATCCTACGGAAAATGAAATCACCGCGCGTGTGTACGTACGGAATATCGTCTCCACGCCGTGGTGTAATCTATTTTCCACCACCACCTTACTTGGATGGGTATAATGGTTTAAATAATAACTATATATGATTATTATAAAGTGATATTGATTCTGAAATAGTATACATACACTCCAATACAGTCCCACGATCATGAGAACGATATCATCGCTCGTGCGTACGTACGGACTACCGTCTCCACAACGCGATTAGATTCATTCTCCACTTTAACCATTCATGAATGATTATAAAGTATATATAATAAGTAATCATGAAATATATAACATAATAATGATACTAGATTTATGTGTATATATATGTATGTCATCTACTTAATTCCATTCAACTCAATAAGGAAACGAAAACAACGTTCATGCGTACGTACGGCCTACCGTCTCCATGAATGGTGTATTTCTTTCCATTTACTGATTTATTATATATATGTATATTCTGAATATAAATTATATATAAATCATGTTTTATATTCTGGAATTATGTAATCATGATCTAAGTAATCATATTAATAATTACAAGTCAAAACACGGATGACAAATGAAACAATTTTACCCAAAACGCTCTTTAACATGGAATTTACAAAAGAACGGGTAATATAAAGTCATAAGTGAACCATATATGATATCATAACAACGAGTATGATTCTGGAATAAGTCAATGACATTATTTAAATCATTATACAGGATGTTCAGACACTTACGAAGCAAATCAGACATAAGGTAAGGGAAAATATCACAATCTCATTTTTATCCAAGATTGTTTATACTTTGGTATTTACTGGGGTGTATTTTATCATCCACATACATGTTTCCTCAATATGTAATATTATTTCCATCCACCTATAATTTTTTTTAAATCCATTTTTACCCTTTGGTGAGTTTTAGTATATGATATGAAAGGAATCTTTTTCCATTTTTCGTACGAGGTACTTTTTGACTTTTCCGACAAAAGTACGAGAAGAATGTTTTTTAACTTATACGGCATGAATGGATTTTTAAAACATTATTTACAAGAATCTTCCATTATAAGTTTTCAAGTTTATTTTTAATCAAATTCATTTAGTTTAAAATTTTATGACATTTAATGAAAGGAAAGTTTTTTTGAAGTAGAAAGGATATTTTCCTCAAGAATGGAGTTCAAGTGTTTTATCAAAATTATTTTCCATCTAAGATAATATAGGGTTATGTTTCTATACCTATTATTACATTGATTTGATTATGTTGTGATGGAATTATTTTTATGAATTCCTTTATCTTATATGATTTGTTTTATTATGTCATGATGTTTAAGAATCCCATTTTTATTACATGGGTTATGCAATGATGTATGATTTATGATTTTGTGGCACACATAAGAATGGTATCATTATAAGATGGGTGGGACCTATATCTCCCTCCAATACATTGGGTAAAGATTTTATATCTCATGAGATATACATGGCTAGAACGGCAGGTTAAACCGGTTCAGTAAAACAGGACTGAAACGAGGAGTGAACTCGGTTCAGAAATGGACTTTGTCCACTAAGATAGTCTTGGCAATTAGTCTTGACTAATAAGAAATGATTCTCTATGATTATGTGTGCATTCCAAAAAGATTCATGTTTTATGTTATGATTATTGGGATTACATTTCACTACCATGATTTATCCCATCTTATGATATTATGATCTCTTTTGCAGGGTAAGATTTCCAAATTGTTATGTTCTTATGAATATTATGTGATTGATATTTCTTTTGTTTACCCTTAATGTGCATTTGAGCTCACCCTTTTATGTTTTCTTTTTCCTAGGATATAAGCAAAGGTTTTAGGTAAGGAAAAAAAAGTGTAAGATCTTTATAGGAAATTTTGAAGATCTTTCACCACGATTAGAAGATTACGTTCCAAATTTCCAAAGACACTAAACTATTACGGTCCTTATGTGTCTATTTATTGTTATGTATTAAGTATTCCGCAGAAGTAATGTAATGTCCATGTACGTTAAGCTTCGGGTCTCTACAATCTCAATACACAAGAACATAAATATTTACACTTTTGTGATTAGCATAGGATTATACCTTACATGTTCTAGTAGTTAAACCTTCAATTAGGTTATTTTCTTGGATAATGAGAATATTCTCCAAAAATAAGAAATTAAACAATAAATGGTACTTTCGAATGAACGTCATATCCCTCCATAAAACTATAAATTTTAAAATGTTAATTTGTTGATATATACCCATATTTTACACACACAAAACATTTCCCATTTTCTTTGAGATTCTCTATGGGTTATCTCTTTCAAAAAATTTAATGTAAAGAAAATTGGGCTTTCATTCCTCTAGGGCCTCCACTAAGAGAGCTCTTAATAGACTCTGTTCTTCTCTTATTTGGTGTGTTTTTGGGTTATTTATGGTTTATATAATTAATTATATTTAATGATAACTAATTATGAATATTCTAGATATATTTCACTCTATTAATCATCCATTTTAGTATCTTATAATCATGGCATTGTCCATCACATTTAATGATAAAAGTATATCTCCTAATTTTAGCTATTGACTAAAATCAAAATACTATAGTATAAAAAATAATACTCATAATGTGAAAACACATAATACATTTCATACAAATACTCTTGGATATTATCCTATACATAGTCTTATCCGAAAATACATTCATAGGGTTATGTCCCATAATCTATGTTTTCTTAAATCTACTCCCAAGTGTTTGTACTAATTTTGTTTGGATACTAACTATTAATAAAAACCATATCCAGTCAAAGGATAGTGTTTATATTATTACATGGTAACTAGATATTTTCAATCATATCCCAAATTAATAAATAGGTCAATATTTTTTGTAAAATATACACAAACTTTAAGATCACATTACTTTTGAAAACATTAAATACCGAACATAATGAAAGAAATTATTATACAACCTTGTACTCATTCAAATACACCTTCCTCAATCATAGGGAAAGGTAAAAAACGTTAACGGTGAGATCAGATTCATTATAATGGTTACAGGTAGTTGAAGAGATCATAAGTAAATAAATAATAATTAATATGTAATTGTAAATAACTGAAAAACATTTCATTTTATCAATTAAATGTATTATAAAAAATATTATTATAGGTTTTAATAAAGAAAATATGATAAGCTATAAATAATCACATGATCATGAAAATTATCCATGTATATTATTTAAAATTGTCACATGGACATTAATAAAGTGTTTAATAATAATTTTATAGATAATGTCGAATATATGAAACTTATCATTATGAAATTTCTATAATAAAATTTAATCTATCAGTATGTAAACACTAGAAACCCATTTAATTGGGCTATCGAGTAGATTTTTATCATGAGACCTACCAGTGAATCAAGGTACTATGTAATTCTAGGTCCCATAAATTACTTAATAAGTGTAATTCATTAATAAGATAATTATATAACTCAAATTAATAAATATTGCAAAAAAATAAATAATTATCCTTATTAGAAGAACTAGCAAATAATATTTCAGTTCCATCCTTGAAAATCTGATCATAAACCATCCATAATTTATTTTTGATTGAATCATGGGATTATTTAAACAATAGAGAATAAGACACAAATAAATGATTTTGATATATTTAAAAATAATTTAAAATTTTCATGGGAAATGTTTTGAATAAAATACAACTTTTTTACTTTGAAATTAATTATTTAAAATATAAAACAATCACTAATATTATGGAAACAAATTCAAATGGAAATAATCATTTAAAATATTTATGGACTCCTACAAATATATATATTTCAAGATATTTTTATATTCAATTCAAGTCATATAAATAAAAATAATTTCTTTCAACATTTTCAAGTAATGTTAAAAAGTACATATTTCAGAAAATGATATGAACATTCCATTCAAAAAATATTTTATATGTAAAACATATGTAAAAATGAAATTAATAAATAAGTAGAGAATATGAAAAAAATTCTTTCAATAATTTAATGAAAATATTTATATGGACAAAAACGATTCCCCGTCATGTATAAACAAAAGGTTGTGTTTCTTTAAAAATATGATTTTCATATCATGAGTGCATAAATTATGTAAAATAGTAGTAAAACGTGTAATTTCAATAAATAAATAGTGGATATTAAAATATATTTTGTTCAATATATAAAGAGAAAATAATTCCTCTAGTATAGACATTAATAGAAAAAATCTAGAACATTGATGACATTGTGAGATAAACCATTACCGGTTTCGTATCTTTTGAATCATAACCCGAATGAAATGTATAACATAAAAGAAAACATTAAATACAATAAATATAATGTGAGATATTATATGTCATATCAATGGGTTAATATATACACCACATGAAATAATGTAGTGAATATGGTATATGTCTCATAGAAACAAATGCAAAATAAAAAACCCTTATAATGATCACTTCATTAATGTGGGTAAAGAAAATAAGTGATTTTTTCGGTGAAAAAATTAAATCCATAAATAAATTGGAAATTAAAAATAATAATATAAGATCAAATTTCACACATAATCATGGAATTTTATAGTCCATATTTTATAATTATTACCCAATTAATTAAAATTGAGTGATGAAACCCCTAACCTGAGGTTCAACATTCCTTGTATGTGTTTGAACATCCTGTATAATAAATATATATTAATAATATAATTATTAATAAAGAATATTCATATACGTAATTATATATATTATTTACTTTTAACAGTTTATCACCCATTAATTATCAATTCATTATTAATATCGTTGTCCAAGGTTATAAATACATCATTTTTCATATCTATTTTGGTTTGGCAGTTGTGGTCTTTGTGAATTTATCATGGTCACATAATCTCATGAAGTTTATTAATGATATAAATATCATATATATTCAATATATAGTTATTTTTCATTACCAATAAAATATATATTTAGAAAAATGAATTACAATATTAATGGAGACTGTAGGTCGTACGTGTGCATTAATATAGTTTTCACTTTATAGTGGATGGAATGAAAGAAATTTAAATAATATTTCACCTTTATAGGATAATTATTATATGATATATATATATATATCTTATATATTAAATAAATATATTCTTATTACCATTCCTCTAAATTGGAAATGGAAAATATATCATATTACTTCATCGATGTGGTAGTCACAAGTATACACAAGATACATTATCATTTTCTGATGGATTGGAATGTACGAAGTTATTTATGATATTATAATTAAAAAATAATTTTTATTTCATAAATAATAATAATATATATATATTCGTTAATTCTATATTTACAACTTTCTATGCAGTGTGGTTATGAAAAATGAGTTGCACCGCTACGTGAAGAAGGCATGTCATACGCACACATGTGTTGTGTTTCTTCTTTTTGTAGTATAGAAACTAAAAATAAAATGGTTGTAAAATAATCATAATAAGAACTATATATATATGTATTATACTGGATTTTTTAATGTAGAATGATTAAAAATTATTTATATGATGTTAATGAGGAAATATATTTGAATGATTAGTTTAATATAATTACCATTACATCAAAAGAGATCATTTAGATCTCTCTTTAGTGACCTTAGGATGGTGTTTTTTGAAAATCAACCCCTAAAAATTAGAATATATATTTACTAAAGATTTTTTTCATGGTTTATTGATCTTAGAGGGTTTATGTGGTGTATAATAGATAGGATATATGGTGCCTTTTATAGTGAATGAATGAACGCCCATGGGATTAATAAAAATATTTCGTATAAAAAATTTATTCTCAAGTGTAAGTGTATCAATGTGGATTTAATTTTAAATATAATATATTTTAGTGATTAAATGTGTTAGAAAAATAAAATTTTTATGATTTTAGGTTTTATTTTAAAGCTTATCATACTCTTTAATGGCTTAGATAACATATTTTAAACAAACCCATTGTGACACCATTTTCACTCTTAATTGGTTTAGAACTAACATATAAGGTGAAAATTGAACCATATTTATCCATGGGATGAAATTTTATATAATATCAAATCCAAATTATCATATTTTAATATATTTATTTTTTTAGGTAGTTTTAAATAATATAATTTTAATTAAATTTGTATAATGTCAATTTTTAAAATATATATTTAATTTTTCTTTAATGACATTTATATAAATATTTAATTTCAGCATAGACATTTAAAACACCTATATTATTTTATATGTGAGTATTAAATTTGTGGTCATATTAACACACTCATCAAAATATTACATTAAGTGTTTTTAAAATCATTTATTTTAGTTTCCAATTATTTGAATTAATACTATATCCGTATAGTATAAGAATTTAAGGAAATAATTAATTTACCTAAAATTAGGTATAGAAAACCATAATTAAAATAAATATATTATAGTTTTTTATTATCATTTTGAACTAATATTTTCCATTCTATCGATATGATAAATATTTAGAGTTATTAAATTCAAGAAATTAACATTTTGTATATATTCTATTCCTAAATTATAATAATTTACCTAATCAAATACATATGGAACCATGTAGACATATATTCTAGGAATTGATGGATATTGAAAAAACCCACCCATAAAATATGAAAATGAATTTTTCCTATGATATTGAGACATTATTTATGGGGTTTAACTATATTTTACCTATATTTTCCATAACGAGGTGGAAATTATCTACCATGGTCACTTTAAATATGAAAAATTATAAAAGGGAACTATTTAAATAATTTGGAACTCATGATTAAAAATATATATTTCATTTCTTGTGTTTCAATTACTATATGTGAAAGAAAATAATTTATCATTAAATGGAAAAATGCAAAGAAAAATAATTTTTCTTAGAAATATTTCTTCTCAAATATAAAATGTATTCATAATAAATTAAAAAATAAAATATATTGAAATTAGGTAAATTTAATTATTATAAATAAAATAGAACTAATATTTCCTTTATTTCATAAAAAAATAAAATCGAACATTATAAATAAATGAAACATAAATACAATTTTCAATGAAAATCAGTATTGTTTATTAATCACCTGAAAATAAATCTTCTAAATAATCACTCCCTATTTTAATTGTGATAATTTAATTTCAGGAAAAAATATTTTTTTATAAAATAATAATACAATATGTTTAGGAAATAATATTAATTCCCACAAATAAATTAAAAAAACAGTTTTGAAGAAAAAATATTCTTAAAGGATAAAATCATTTTACTAAAAATTAAGTACATATTTATCATTAATAAATATAGAATATTAAACCATTATAAATCAATTTTATAATGAGTTAAACCCCATTCATACATATCATTTCAATGGTTAGGTTATAATGGTCATAATTAAATAATAATATTTCATAGTTTGTTTATTCTTGTCATTGCCTGTTGTATACACAATTGAACATAGCGTTCATTTAATATATAAAAGTCTTAGAGTGAACTTATAGAGGTATAACATAAAGTGGTATAACATAAAATATTTATCATGATGATTGAGATACAAGTATATTAACTCTCAATGATAGAAGTCTACAATGATATAGTACATATTACCCATACTAATACAGAAATGGCAGAACTAAACCATTGATTCCATCCTATACTCCCAAAACAAATAATGATTATAAATGTACATTGTAGTTAATTACTCAATTTATAATGTAATTGTATTTAAATTCTAATACATATTACTATTTCTTGAAAAAAAAAACCTTGATATAATTTTGGGATGTTATATGACTAAATGGTGTACCACATTCCATTATATCAGATTGCTTGTTCAGGTCTTCCAATATATTATAGAAAGTATTTAATAGGCTTTCAATATAGAGATTAAATTATATCTGACTTATTATCATCACAATGATTTCCAAACAAAAAGGAATATTCTATATATATAGGATATGGTGAGATCATATTTTAAGGGTTTCAATGGAATTTTTGATCAACCCCTTTCACAAGAAGATTTCACATAAAAAAGAATTTATATTCTATCCTTAAAATGGAACCATATAAATGTATGTATGGGAAAAGTAACCAAAATAAACCAATTTGGGAATATTTTTATGAAATTAAATTGGTGGGACACATCATTACTTATGAGGTGAAATAAATGATAAAAAATATTAATTATAATATTAATGTTATAGAAATTAGGAAGAAGTGTTATTTAGATCACTATCTATGAGAATATGAATTTGAATTTAGAGATAACATATTGCAAATAATATCACCATGGATGAATTTTAGAATTTTTTGAAATAATTGGATGATAAATACTAGGATATAATGGTCCTTCTAAGATCATAGTTCATGTGGGGATGGTATATTGTCCCCTTATGTGATATTCATAACATTATGTATAATTTATAGATATTAAAGTATATAGTCACATTAATTTTAATAATATAACATCCATATTCATATTTTTTTTACTAAATTTTAGTTATTTTATATTTGGTGTGCAATTTTGATAAAATTAAATAAAAAAATAAAATTTCAATATAGTTATTGTTTCACTGTGTTTCGGGTTCTTAGGGATAAAAAACTGTTAGTCAAGACCACCCATAAATAGATGAGAGAATGAAAATCAGGTAACCCATGAGGGGCTGGGGTCATGTATCCCATATGGAGAGTCATCCACATATATGAGGTGGAGTATAGGTCATGCATTTAGTGCTTAAGAGTGGAGCTAAACTAGCACATGAGGTTTATTTCTATGTGGATGTGGGAGGAGAGATTCATCATTGTGGGGTGGAACTCATTTGTGGTAAGGGTCCTTTAACTCCTTAATAACATCAATTCAATTATGGTGACATTTTATATCACTATAAATAAGTGTCCTCCCAAAATTATTTACTAATTTCAATTCATCCCTCTTCTTGGGTACTAGGAAATTTCTGAAACCCTGTCATTTCAAGACTAACATCCACATTGTCTTAAATATTTTAATTCTATTCCCATCTTATTAAAAATAAATGAATATCCTATACTTTATAAATTCTATAAAAGGATATGGTAAGCTTTGGTGGTTCTACAATATCAATCATAACATCATCATAGGTTTACCAATAAGTCATAGTCATCTATAGAGCTCGAACCGATGATGGATGGTGACACCATGGTCCATCCTTCACAATGTATCCCCGAATGTAGAGGTAAATCAAAATGGATATATATATAAAGTTTGGAATAGATATTTCATGAAAAATGATGAAAATTATTAAGTGGTTTTCAATGATAATGTTATTTTCATTGCGTAAAATAGTTTTTTTCATGATGAACTGTGATTCATAAGTTAGTTTCTGTTATGTGGTATAACACCACAATATACTAGAGTAGAAGTATGTCAAAAAAGAATGGGTTAAACATAGATTAGATAATATGGGGTATCTAATAATTCGGGAATATTAGTTCTTAGATTAAATATTTTCTACACATAAATTTCCACGTCTATGACACAGATTAATTATTTTCATTGAATTTTCAATGGGTAAATATTTTGAACCATGAATGTGCAATAGAAATGTTGGGATGTGTAACACCCTGACCCCTCTAGGCTAGAGCAGGTTCATTACCTATGATATTGGATTGGTTAAAAGGAATGAAAATCCTGTAAGAATGATTAGTTTAATAGTCTTGAAGAAACTACATACATTGATGTTGCTCAAATTACATTGGAAAAGATTACAAAATACAATACATAATGAAACTAAAAACTGCATCCACAAGAACTCAATAAACGATCTCCTATTTTTCACCTGTTGAAAGTAAACAATGAATGGTGTGACCTCAAATGATCAGAAAGGGTTACAACTAGATAAAGCATGAGTACAATAATAAGTGAATCATAATCAAATTGACATGATCAATATGGCATAGTGAATAAATGAAAAACTAATTCCATTAATAAACTGAGAATGAAACTGCATCCATAGATTTTGTCATAGTGAAAACCTAATGGATAATAATAATAACTGGTAATGAATAAAGAGAATGATTATTAATTGGATGTAATGTATCTGGTACATGAAACCATAATACCATAAAAATGGTTTAGTTCTATGGGTAGAAACCCATCTGATTTTTGGAAACAAACTCGAAGGGTTTGTCGCCAACTGATCTGTATCATGAGAAATACCGATACATCGAGTGGCTATAGAGGGACCCACCTACCACTGAATGTCCAAATAATTCATTATACATTGATTCAATACAAGGTAAATGTGCCTTTTCAATATCCGTATAGAGTAGAATATACTGATTTATCAGTATTTCCATAATTATAATATCATTCCAAATAAACGTCGTATGTAAAATGGTATATGGTTTAGACAACAAACCTATCAATGACATGAGATTGTGGAAATTTAATATAAATATAATTTCAATTGAAAAGTGATCTAAAATGGGCATTATGTCCACCACATAAGGATTATTAGGTGCAGAATACAAAGTTAGTCACAATGAATATGTAGTTGAGACAAAGTCCCTTACCCAAATGTAATCAGTCAAATCAAATGACCATAACATAATGAACATCATATTAATCATTGAATAACATTAATATAAATAGAATAATGTTATTATATATAAAATTGGAGTACACATATACCCTATACAATAAATAAGTGGCAAACAATGAAAATCTCATAGAAATGAAAGTGAGATTAGAAACCCCTTAGCTTTTGCTCGATTGTGTTCTTCCTTTGTTTTAATGACTTGATTAATCAAATTTAGATTCATTAATTAATAATTATAGAACCTTCTATACATGTAATTGATTTATTATAACCTTATTAGGATCATTCATAGACCTTTTATTGGGTTTAAGAGGTTCAATTTCATTGTTTTGGAAGCATTTTCTTCCTTGGTTTTCATGATTCGTTTACTTGCTCTCATGAATGGAAGTTTATTATAAAATCTGGATAAATATACAGATGTGTTAATATATATTATTAGTTAAATTAAATATATATAAATGATATTATAATGAATATAGGTTATATACATGAGGATGAATCATTAGTTAAATGTTTTTGATAAATGCTTGGATTTAGCTTGGCAGTTTTGTATACAATGAACTCATTTTGTATTATTAATCCATATTATGAGTGTGTAAAGATTATATAACATTAATGAGATGAAATAATTATAATTTTATCTGGTTAAACCATTAAAATGGTATCATGACCCAAAATGATTAAGAAAGTGAAGAACGAAACTCCGTCGTCCACAAAGGTTATAAATTGGAACCTCATGGACGTTGATTTCGTTTATAAAAATAAAAGGGAAGGAGAAAGGATATTGATTATATTTATTCCATTCACATGATATAATTCAATTATATATATTATAATGGAGTTTATCATGGTCATTTGGACATATAGATGAGGAGAGAAAAATAAAAGAGATGAACTTGAAAATAAAAGAAAAGATGACAGATCCCTTATAAAAATTCTGCAGCCTAACGACATTGCTTAAAATTTCATAAAATAAAATGATGAGAATAAAAGTGTATATAATCATATTTAAATCAAAATGACAGTAATAGGAATAAATAAAATCAAACCACAACATATTAAGAAGGAATTTCAAATAGCTAACATAAAAGAAGTGTCGACGTAAAGAAGAGAATGAAGGATTCCCTTACCTTCTAGAATAACTCCTAGATCATGAAGGATGGGACCTTGGGGGTTTAGAGACACCGTGGGAGGACTCCTATAGTGGTAAAACCACCAGAGATTCTAGGATTTAGGATTTTGAATGAAATAAAACGAATGTATTAGTGGGTATTTATAGAAAAATAGAGGTAATTCTTTAATAATTTCAAAGGGACACCTCATTAGTGGTTTTTGCCAAACCATGGGATTTCCCATGGTGTTTTCTCATGTTGTTAGCCACTTGGGACACCTTGTGTCATATGTTACTGTACAAAAGCCGACCATACTTTTATATTTAATTATTACCTCATTAGGATGTCATTAATCTACCGAAAACTCAAAACTGTATTTTTACTATTCATGAAAAAATCATGTATTTTAGAAAAATCCAAAAAATTTAATCTAAACAATTTTCGACATGTAGAATTCAAAAATGAACTCCATTTTCTGAAAACAAATTTCTTTGTATTATTAATTTTATTTTTAAATAAATTCCTAGTTAATTCGGAAAATAACAATCTTAAAGGAGCAATTAGTTTTATTTCTTATTGAAAAACTAATTAAGATATCATTTTATTATTGCATTAAGAAAATAAAATAATATTATTATTTTCTATTCACAAGGGTCATATTACTATTCAGATTACTATTCATAAGCATATGTTACTATTCACCAAAAATCATGTTCATTCTATCAGATTCCAAATTACTTACTGATCACAACTCTACATGACTATTTTTCGAAATTCAAAACATAGAAGTGGAAAATTTCTATCTAATGGATAGGTTTTGAGTATCTCCTAAATAACCTATGGTTGTTTCAAAGCAACATAGTGATGAATATAATGTATTTAATATAAGCATACCATAACATATTTCGGGTTTTATATTATTCCCTCCTTCAGAAATTTTGACCTTGAAATTGTATGTATAAAGCCCACCAAAAAGATGTGGGTGGTTATTCTTCAAGAAATCCTCTGGTTCCCAGGTTTCTTCCTGCATATTATGGTTTCCCCAAAAAACCTTTACTAGAAGAGTTGTTCGATTTCTCAATACCTACTCCCTTGTGTCAATAATCCTAATAGGCTTTTCACAGTATGAAAAATTAGATTGTAGTTTTTTTTTCATGATATGTGAGTTCATGCATTGGGTCTGGCATGTAAGTATGTAACAATGATACGTGGAACACATCATGAACTCTAGAGAGATTTGGGGGCATCACTAAATAGTATGCTAAAACTTCGATTCTTCCCAAAAGTTAAAATGGTCCAATGTACCTGGGGATTAGTTTACCATTCTTACCGAACCTTAAGACGCCCTTCCATAGAGATAATTATAGAAATACGTGATCTCCCACTTGAAATTCCAACTCCTTTCTCTGGTTGTCAGCATAACTCTTCTGTCTACATTGGTCTATTTGAATATGGGCTTGTATTTTCTTCATCTTTGTCATGGTCTCTTCAATAATTTCTGGGCCTATAAGTTTCCTCTCACCAACTTCATCCCAACAAGTTTGAGTTTAACATCTCTTCTCATATAATGCATCATATGGAGTTATTTGAATACTATAATGGAAACAATTGTTGTATGAATATTCCACCAAAGGCATGTATTGATCCCACATACCTTGGAAGTCAGGAGATCATGACCTCAGCATATATTCTAGACTATAAATAGTCCTTTCAGATTGTCCGTCGGTTTGGGGGTGATATTCTGTACTCATATGAAGCTCAGTATACAAAGCCTTCTGGAGACGTTTCCAGAATTTTGACGTAAACTAGGGATCTCGATTAGAGACTATTGATAGAGGTGCACCATGAAGTCTCACAACTTCATTAATATAAAGTACTGCCAGGTGCTCAAGTGGTAAATCCTCTATCATCATCATGTCATTATATTTATTCAAAGAAGGAATAAAATACAAAAGAAACAAGGATTAGGGGGGTCTAAAATAATGGAGGACAAGTGGTAAATCTTCTATTATTGGACGGAAATGTGCTATTTTAGTGAGACAATCAATAGTTTCCCATATAGCATCAATTCTTCTAGGTTTCCTCGGTAGTCCGGTTAAAAAATCTATCGTAATGTTATCCCACTCCCACATAGGAATAGGTAGAGGCTGCATCATTACATTGGGATGTTGTCTCTCCACCTTCACTTGTTGACAAACTAGACACCTTGACATGTAGTCCGTAATTTCTCATTTCATATTATCCCACCAAAAATATTCCTTCAGATCTCTATAAATCTTGGTGCTACCCGGGTGAATAGAGAAATTTGATCTTTGAGAATCGTCTAATATTTCCTTTTTTAGATCATGTACTGATGGAATGCATAACCTCTTCCCAAACTTCAGAACACATTCTTCATACACAAATTCATCCAGTCTCCCATCTTCAACTGCATTAATTTTCTTGTGCAGATTCTCATCATCAGATTGATAAATTGTTATCTTGTCTAGTAAATATGGTTTAGAAATCATTCAAAGAGGAGTGATGTTTCCCCTTGCTTAACAATTCCCATATTCATCTTCAGTAGATCCATGAACATAGTATCTCTTTGAATCTTCATTTGAGTCAGAAGCGCATGATATTTCCTCCTTAATTCATCTTCCACCTTATTCGCCTTTCCTGGGTGGTAGCGTATTAAACAATCATAATCATTGAGTATCTCTAGCCATCTTCTTTGCCTCATGTTGATTTATTTTTGTGTGAAAATATATTTCAAACTCTTGTGGTCTGTATAAGTCCCACATCTCTCTATGTAGAGATAATGCCTCCATATTTTCAGAACAAAGATTACAGCTACTAACTCAAGATCATGAGTTGGATAATTTTTCTCATGAGTCTTCAACTGTCAAGATGCACAAGAAATAACTTTATCATTCTTCATAATGACACAACCCAGTCCATTCTTTAATGAATAGGTGTATATTACAAATCCATTACTTCTACATTGATGATTCAAAAGTGGGGCATTGTCCAATCTTCTTTTCAATTCATCGAAGAATTCTGTACATTCTTCTGTCCACACAAACTTAACTCCTTTATGAGTGATCTTGGTTAGCGGATTAGCCAGTCAGGTAGAATTTTAAACAGAATGTCGATAATAACCTACTAAGACAATAAAACTACGCAACTCAGTTATGTTTATTGGCATGTACCAATCTTTTATTTCCTTTTTCATCACAAGATCTACTAGGATTCCATCCATAGAGACAATATGGCCTAGAAAAGAAACTGATTGAAGCCAAAATTTGCTCTTGATAAACTTCCCCTATAATTAATTTCTTCTGAGAGTTCTCAAAATAACTCGCAAGTGATTCTCATGGTATTAAAAGCATATTGAGTATACAAGGATATCATCGATGAATACCAAAAAAAGTTTATCATGATATTCTATGAAAACTCTATTTATTAAATCCATGAAAACAGATGGTGCATTCATCAATCCAAAAGGCATCACTGTAAACTCATAATGCCCATACCTGGTTCGAAATGTTGTCTACGAAATATCTTCCTTCCTCCCACTTAGTTGATGATATCCGGATCGAAGTTCAATCATTGAAAAGTATTTAGCTCCATGAATTTGGTCAAATAAATCATCAATTCGAGGTAGAGGATACTTATTCATTATTGTAATAGCATTTATTTCCCCGTAATCAATGCATGGCCTCATGGATCTATCTTTCTTATTTACAAACAAGACTAGGGCTCCCCGTGGAGAAACACTAGGTCGAATAAATCCTTTTTCACTCAACTATTCTAGTTGTTTCTTCAGCTCCACTAACTCCATAGTAGACATTCTATTTGGGTTCATTGATATAGTTCTTGCACCAGGAATTAATTCAATGGAAAAATTAATTTCCCACTCTGGAGGATGTTCATGTAAATCCTAAAGAAACACATCAATGTATTCTTTCAATATATGCACATATTTAATTTGAATATTTCATTCCTCACCCATAGATATTGGGTTCTCTTCCTCTCCATGAATTGCATTCAATAGAGCTACTGGGGTGGGTCAAAAGAAGAATTAGATGGTTAAGTATCATCTCTGAAGATTAGAGATTCTACACCATTTTCTGAAATTGTCATTTATTTTTTTTTTTTAAACAAATCCTCGCATCATAATTTGACAGCCAATCCATACTTTGAATTATATCATATTAAGTCATGGGTATGATGATATGGTTAGAAACTAAACCACAGTATTGGTGTTTAGAGGGGGACTAGTCCACATGCCTTTGTTGCAATGATACATCCCATGGGAGTTTTTAATTACAACTCCTTTATTAAATCAAATTGGAAATATCTAATTTTATTTACAAACTGAGAGGATATAAATGAATTCGATGATCCAGAATCAAATAATGTGTTAGCTAACATTGAGGAAACAATTAAAGTAGCTTCCACCAAGTCACTAGGAACTTCAACCTATGCGGTTGTAATTTCATAGGCTCTCCCTTTCTATCATGGCTTTTTCTAAGGCATGTTTCCTTGGAGCTTAGGACACTCATTTTCATAGTGTCACATCTCTATGAAATTGTAGCATTGAATATCATTTAATTGTTTCATCCCCCTGCATTCCCCAGATTGATGACCCCTTTCTCTACATTTATAGCAGACTCCCATGCCATTCATGAATTCTCCAAGAAGATTCATTCCACAGTTCTCGGATAATGGGAAATTATTCGTTACCTTCCTCTTATTTAGTGCTTCTCATTTTCCTTTTTTATCAGAGTACCACTTATTATCTTTGTTTGCTTTGAAAAAATGTGATCTAGAAAATTATTTCTCTGTTTTGATGGCACTTGATACAGTTTCATCATATGATGAAAATGATTGAGAAGCTAGTACCCTTCGAAGTCTTGTCTTAAGAACATAAAATAAATGATCAATCTTGTCTGCTGAGTCATGTACATAATCCCCGACATACCTGGATAGCCTTGTGTAGGTAGCCTCATACTCTACAACACTGTCTTCTTCCATTTGATTCTAACCAAGGAATTTTCTCTTCATTTCAGTTCGTTTCTCACAAAGGAAATATTTTTCGAAAAATATTTCCTCAAAATTCATCCATTCCATATCATATATATCTTCTTCCTCCATGTAATTTTGAATCAGGTACCACCATTGATCAGTGTCTCCCTTGAGACAATATTCTGCCAGTAATACCTTTTCAATTTCATCACATCTTAATTCCATGAATATCTTTTCAAGGGACTTGATCCATTGCTTAGCAACCACTGCATTAGTAGTCCCTCCAAAATATGGGGGCTCTTGCTGCATGAAACGATCCAACACAGGTGTGTAATGGTTATTCGTTACAACTTGAGTAAGGTGTCCGAATATGGTCATGATCAGATATGCTCCAATGTTGATTGTGTTGACTTGCTCAGTATGGAGATCCCAACCTTTCCCACAAGTTTTGATTCCCCTTATTCAATTATACACCTAAATAATGGGTTACACTAGATTAGTTTATGAATCTCAAACAGAAAAGCACTCAACAAAGATTTAAATTCTATATATAGCTAATATTTTAAACATGGTTCCTCTAAGAAAAAAATTACATTAACTACTTCATAATGGCATATAAAAAAATATTAATTATCCTAAGCATATCCTTTTGGTGTTCTGTAACCAAGAGTACTGCAAGGCCCGTTGTCGTGCACTAGTTCTCATTTGATTCTAGCTCAAAGCGGTGTTTTCGGGTTTTACCCCTATATACATCGGTGCTAGAGCAACCTCTACCTGCTCGTATCCAGACAAGGAAGTATTGCATAAAATATCCACATAATCTATTCCTTACCAAAATAACAGGACGTTATTGTATGTTTTATCCACAAATAATACCTTAGGGATTTGTTCCCTACTATAAATTTCCTACCCTAGTTTCCAAATTTTCTACTAAACTTCCTCTGATTCCAACTGTAACACCCTGACCCCTCTAGGTTAGAGCCGGTGCATTACTTATGATATTGGCATGGTTAAAAAGAATGAAAATCCTGAAGTAATGATCAGTTTTATACTCTTGTAAAAAATAGATACATAGATGTTTCTCAAATTACATTGGAAAAGTTTACAAGATACAATACATAACGAAACTAAAAACTACATCTACAAGAACTCAATAAACGATCTCCTCTTTGTCACCTGTTGAAAGTAAACAACGAAAGGGGTGAGATCAAACGCTTAGTAAGGGTTATAACTAGCAGAATCATGAGTACAATAATAAGTGAATCATAATCAATCTGACATAATCAATATAGCATAGTGAATAAATGAAAAACTAATGCCATTATTAAACTGAGAGTGAAACTGCATCCATAGATTTTGTCATAGTGAAAACCTCATGGATAATAATACTAACATTAAATGAATAATGATAATTCTTATTAATTAGATGTCATGTATCTAGTACATGAAACCATAATACATTAAAAATGGTTTAGTTCTATGGTTAGAAAACTATCTTATTTTTTGAAACAAACTCGAAGGGTTTGTCGCTAGCTGATTTGTCTCATTAGACTTACTGATGCATCGAGGGGCTATAGCGGGCCCCACCCACGACTCCATGTCCAAATCATTATTTAAAAATTGATTCAATATAAGGGTAATATGCATTTTCAATATACGTATAGAGTATAGTATACAAATTCATCAATATTTCCATAATTAAAATATCATTCCAAATAAACATCATTTGTAAAATGTTATATAGTTTAGAAATAAAACATATCCATGACATGAGATTATGGATATTTAATAAAAATATAATTTCAATTTAAAATTGATCTCAAATGGGCTGTATGTACACCACATAAAGATTATTAGGTGCACAATACAAAGTTAGTCACAAAGATAATGTAGGTGAGACAAAGTCCCTTGCCACAATGTAATCAGTCAAATCAAATGACCACAACATAATGAACATAAAATGAATCATTAAATAACATTAATATAAATAGAATCATGTTATTATATATCAATTGGGTGTACACATATACCCCATACAATAAATAAGTGGGAAACAATGAAAATCGCACAGATATGAAAGTGAGATGAGAAACCCCTTACCTTATGCTCGAGTGTGTTCTTCGTTTGTTGTAATGACCTGAAAAATAAAATTTTGATTCATTAATTAATAATTACAGAACCTCATATACATGTAATTGATTTATTATATCCTTATTAGGTTTATTAGTGGCCCTTTTAATGGGTTTACAAGGTTCAATTTTATTGGTTTGGAAGCATTTTCTTCCATGGTTTTCATGATTCATTTGCTTGCTCTCATGAATGGAAGATCATTTAGAAATGTGGATAATTATCCAGATTAGTTAATATATATTATTAGTGAAATTAAATATATTTAAATTATATTATAATTTTTATAGGTTATATACAGGAGGATGAATCATTAGTTAAAAGTTTTTGATAAACACTTGGATTTAGCTTAAATTTTTGTATAAAATGAACTCCGTTTGTATTATTATTCCATAATATGAGTTTTTAAATATTATAGATCATTAATGAGATGAAATACTTCTATTTTTATCTGTTTCAACCATTAAAATGGTCTCATGACCAGTAATGATGAAGAAAGTGAATAATGAAACTCCGTTGTCCACAAAGGATATAAATTGGAACCTGATGGACGTTGATTTCGTTTATAAAAATAAAAGGGAGGGAGAAAGGATATTGATGATAGTTGATCCATTAAAATGATATAATTACAGTATATAGATGATACTGGAGTTTATCATGGTCTTTTCGATAGAGGAGGTGAGGAGATAAAAATAAAAGAGATTAACTTGAAAATAAAAGATAAGTTGAGAGATCCCTTATGAAAATTCGGCAGCCTAACCGCGTCGCTTAAACTTTCATAAAATAAAATGATGAGAACCAAAGGGTATCTCATCATATTTATATAAATATAATAGTAATAAGAATAAATCAAATCAAATCCCAACATTTGAGAATGGAATTTCAAATAGCTAACATAAAAGAAGCGTCGACTTAAAGAAGAGAATGAAGGATTCCCTTACCTTGTAGAATAACTCCTGGATCTTGAAGGATGGGACCTTGGGGGCATAGGGACACATTGGGAGGACTTCTAGAGAGGTAAACCCACCAGGGATTCTAGTATGAGGGATTTTTAAATAATTAATTCGAATGCATGATTGGGTATTTATAGAAAAAGAGAGGTAATTTTTTAATAATTTCAAAGGGACACCTCATTAGTGGTTTTTGCCAAACCATGGGCTTTCCCAGGGTATATAATAATGGTTTCAGTCACTTGGGACACCTATTGTCATATTTTATTGTACACTAGTCTAATATGCTTCTATATTTAATTATTACATCATTATGATGTCATTAAACTACCGAAAACTCCAAACTGTATTTTTACTATTCATGAAAAATTCATGTATTTTAGAAAAATCCCAAAAATTTACCCAAACCATTTTTTGACATATAGAATTCAAGAATGAAATCCATTTTTTGAAAATAATTTTATAGTTATTATTAATTTAATTTGTAAATAAATTTATAGTTAATTCAGAAAATAAATATCTTAAAGGTGCAATTAGTTTTATTTCTTAGGGAAAAACTAATTAAGATCTCATTATCGTATTACAATACGAAAAAATAATATTATTATTATTTACTGTTAACAAGGGTCATTTTACTATTTATATTACTATTCATAATGGAATGTTACTTTTCGCCAAAAATCATGTTTGTTCTATTAGACTCCAAATGACTTACTGATCACAACTCTAGATGACCATTTTTTGAAATTCAAAACATATAAAAGAAAATTTATATCTACTGGAAAGGTTTTTGATATCTCTTAAAAACCTAGTGTTGTTTCAAAGGAACATAGTGATGAATAAAGTTCATTTAATATAATCATACCATAAAATATTTAGGGTGTTATAGGATGGATAATTGAAAAGGATCATGTGAGTATAGTTGTTCCTTCTTATTTGGAGCCAGAATAAACTATATAATAGGGGTGATAATGTGAATTAATGGAGAAGATATGCATGGTAAAGAGTAAAGTAAATATATATCAAGGATATAGTAGTTCAAATAAACTGTTATCTCTCGTACATAGTTAAATACATTAAATAGATATAGATAAGACAATCACACATCGGGTTCACAATTTAATGGTAAGATAAGTGTCTATGAAATATGAAATAATAATATCTCATTATTAAATGGAAACCATAGTTAATATAAATGGGAATACAGATGAAAATTTTAATTATTACCATGAATTGAATTCTCTATATAAATATGGGATAAGTCTATTGGGAAGGTGATAAGTTATTCTCTAAAGGGGGTTAATTTAAAAGTATTTTTTGGATTCTAATAAACTTGCAAAATTGGAAGATCTCTATCTAACATAAAAATAGAGAGTGTAATAGGATGATCAACTTCAACCATGATTCTACATATTTTGTATTTCCTTTCCCTTTTGGTAATAATAGTGTAATTCATGAATCTATTATTCCAAGTAAAATAAAAGAAAATTATGATTTCAGTTTTTTCAAAACACCTTTTTTTAGATCTGGATTTTATATTCCCCCACACATAGATTTCAATTAGTTCACCATACAAATATTTGGTATGAGTTTCTTTGATTTTTGCAAGGGGTGTGTTTGATGATGGTTATTTTCAACAATTTTTTAATTTATTTATATTATTTTGAGGATTTATATTATATTTTGTATTAATTTTTGAGATATTTATTTTAACATTCTAACATATTATAGTGAGTGTGATGATTCTAGGGGTAGATATGAATTTTCATTGAAGGAATTGGGAGAGGGAGACTCATTCATCACCACACCTTACTCATAATAGATTGATATTAATTCACTAAGGGTTATTTTATTCATATAATGTGACACATGATAAAAGAAATTGGTTTTCCTAATTAATTTAAATAGTCTATTCTAGATAATCTAAGAGGTAATATGGTTTTTTAGTAATATTATTATAATAAGTGAAACCTAGTTACCATTCTTTAACCTATAGTCTTAAATTCATGCATCACTTCTCTTCATCATATCCCTTGAGTCTCAAATAAATAAATTTATTTAAATTATAGTTTTATTTATATAAAATCATGAAAATGTTAGAATTATTGAATATTTGTTACCTCTTACAAATGATATCAAATGCTTAATTTACAATATACAGTGATTTTTATGTTATTGTAGGTTATGTTAATATAAATTCTATACATTAAAAATGAATTATAATAAGGACACCATCAGATCATTCCATTCAATTCTTCAAAACTGCTCCTAATTACATGATGTGTTCCTTGTATCTCTTTTGAGGGAGTATGAACCCATCCATCACAACTATTGAATATGAAGATCAAAAAAAAATTAACATGATCTCTTATATTAGGATTAACTATTATAAATTATTAATCTTAGAGATAATTTATTAAAAATCGATTACTCAACTAGTTAATGGTCTATGAAGGAATCATATGTTCATTGAAGCAACATAAATACTATAAGAGGTGATGAGGTATAGGAATCCTTATCTTTTTATTCTATAGTAATAAATTTAAAGAGATAAACAATATTAAAGGGATAGAATTTAATATCCCATTGTATTATATTGTCTTTTATATTAATTAATATTTTGATGAATAGTTTTTTTTCTCGTGATATAACAAACAATAACAAATCACTAAACTTTTTACTGAGATAAAATATAAATTATAGGAATATAATAATTAAAAAATATAATAATGATAATTTTATGCACTAATAACAATATTAAATTATTTATTTATAAAATATAGTAATTGATTTTAATATTAGTTGACTAGTAAAGTTATATTCTGAGATTACAAATAAATAATTGTAATTGAATTTTTTGAATATGACATTTATAAAGTTTTATTTTAAAATGACTATTTTTTAAAAAGTGTTGTGTATATTAAAATACACATGATTGAATAATTATGTTAATTTTATTTATTAATATTAATTACAAGAAATTAAATTAACATCCTTACAATAGTTATCAATATGAATGTGATATGAATTAATTTATTTTATGAGTTAAAATGTGTTTTCCAAAATTCTTATGTATTATATTTTATAAATTTTTATTTATGAAGAAAAATATGAAATGGTCGAATGATGATAGAGTATATATTTTATATTAATAATAAATTATCTCAATTTATTAAATTAATGGAAATAAAGATAATAAGAATAAGTATTTAAAAAGTAATTTTCAAATTAGAATAGTATGTCATTATATAATATGATTCCATTTAAATGGTGGATAGAAAAACATTTATTACTATAATGACAAGAAATTATTATTTTTTTTGAATTTATAAATTTATGATTATCATCGGTATATTTTTTGGGAATAATATAACAGTCTTATTTTTAGGTAAATATAAGAAAATATTGTTTTTTCAAATACCATAATTTTTATGACATTATTTGGAAATAAATATGAAAAAAAGAGTTATAAGTACATATTTTGATGGAACATGTATCTAATATATAAAATTATACTTTTAGTAATATTATGAATAATTTTGAATGAATTATCTGACATTTTAAAACACATGATTATTTTTTTTCAAAAAAACTGTGTAATAAAATTTTCATTTTAGAAATAATATTTATTTAATTTTTTAATTTTGTATAATAATATTTATTTTCTATTTGGAATCATTATATCCAAAAACAATCATGATGAAAATTTCATTTTTGATCATAAAACTATGTTATCGATGTCAAAAAAAATTGAGTCACCCATGTATTGTAAAACAATGTCAAAAGGGTTAAAAATAAGTGATAAAAATAAAAAATATGAAAAAAAATTATCTAAAAATATTTGTATTAAGGATTTTTGTTGAAAAATCATTATCCTTTCAATATTATTACATGTTTTTATCCACATTCCTCGAATATTTTATCCCTTATTACAAAAAATGATATTACTATCAATAATAAATTAACCCATTCACCATCTAACATATCTATAATCATTAATCCTATAAGATATTAAAAAATCAACCAAAATTCATCACAAAAACACTTAGAAACATTATATAGGTCCTTAAATCATCAAAATACCACCCATAAAATGGTTAATTCAATTTAAAGGGATTTTTTCATTAGACTATGGTTCAAATTCTTAGTAACTCTTTCTTTATTTAATTTTAAATATTTCTTCATCTACCTAACAAAAATCTATTCTAGAAAAGATAAAATAATTAAACCAGTACCATACGAATTGTTAAATGTTATTATGTTGATGTGATAATTATTTTTTAACTTCCTTATAACCATTATAAAAGATAAAATGTACCTTATGATGACGGTGGACTGCCAAATCCATGAATGACATATTTTGTTTTTATTTGACTTCCATACATACGTAGTTATAAAATAAATATGATAAAATAATTGAAGTATAGAAATATATATATATATATATATATAAATTAAAGGATGAATCATTAATTAATGATAATTCTAATGTAATATATTTTTATTCACAATTTTCCCAAAACATGTTAGTCATGAATCCCAGCCTCTATAACCACATTAATAGAATCCATAAAATAAACATCTTGATGATGAAATCATCAGAATATATATATATATATATATATATATATATATATATATATCATTTATTATTTTGTAACATGTTTTTATCAATAAATTGTGTTTAACATCACCATTATGATATATGGGTGATACAATAAAAATTAAAAACATATTATGATGAAAATGTTAATTAGCTATATAATAAACTTTTTATGATTTCTTTAAAATAAATAAAATAAAATGAAATAAATATGAATAATTTTATTTAATATGTTATTAAGATGTTTATGTTTATTTTATGTGAGGTAGAATCACCATCATGTAATCTAGATTATTGGTTAAGGTTCCTTTCTAAATCTCAATTTCAAATCACACTTTTTATGAAATAATTTACTTTTGGGAAAATATTTTTTGAACATTATATTTAAAACAAAATTTATTTTATTATACACTATTTATTCTATGAATTTTATATGTCCACACTATATTCCATTTCCCATATTAAATAACAAACCAGATGTAGTTTTTTAAGTGAAACCTACCCCAACTCATATTTTCTATAAAATATAATCCTTTTTTAGGTCCACAGTCAATAGATGATTTTATAAAAATCATTTTATAACAATAAATAATTTATTGAGTTCATTTTATATTGTATTAATACGACATAAAATTATTGAAATTGTTTTTTTGATGTTTTTCGCACAACAAGTTTTTTAAAAATTAAGAAATATCCCTTTTTATTTTTTTTCCATGTGAACACATTTTTTGTCATTACGACCATTCTTCCTTATGAATAATCTTTTCTATGTTTTAAAATTGATTCATAAATTCTAATTTCATATTTTCTATAGTTTTAATAGGGACCAAGTTAACTTTACCTTGAGAAAGGGAGCTGATTCATGGTATGATATTCTATTACAAATTTGTAAACTTCTCACATCCCCAATGTTTCAAGTCCTCTTTCATCGATGTATCAATCGATTTATTCACTTATAGATGATGATATGATAATAAAATATCTTAATAATGATTTATTTTATTTTATTTTAGGTTCATTTTACCCACTTATGTTGTCTCTATATAAATTAAATAGGAGTTGTTTCTTTTGTAATTACATCCCCACTATGGGAAAATCTATGGAACATGTGATTGATAATGTGTTTGTAACACCTTGACCCCTATAGACTGGATCCAGTGCATTAATTTTGATATTTCCATGGTTAGAAGGAATGAAAATACTGAAGGAACAATCAGTTTAGGGGTCTTGAAGAAACTATATACATATAAATTACTCAAATTGCATTGGAAATGTTTACAAAATACAATAAATAACAAAAACTAAAAAATGCATCCAAAAGAACTCAATAAATGATCTCCTATTTTGTCACTAATTGGAAGTAAAAAGTGAAAGTGGTGTGCTAAAACGCTCAGTAAGGGTTACAAATAGTGGAAGCATGAGTACAATAATAACTGAATCACAATCAATCTAACATAATCAATATGGAATAGTGAATAAACAAATAACTAATCCCATTAATAAACTGAGAATGAAACTGCATCCATATATTTTGACATAGTGAAATCCAAATGGACAATAATAATAACTGATAAAGAACAATGAGATTTCTTATTTATTGTACGTAATGTATCTGGCACGTGAAACCATAATACCATAAAAATTGTTTAGTTCTATGGGTAGAAACTCGTCTGATTATTGGAAACAAACTCGAAGGGTTTGTCTCCAACTGATTTCTCTCATTAGACCTACCAATGCATCGAGGGGATATAACATGCCCCACCTACCTCTAGATGTCCAAAGAATTTATTATACATTGATTCAATATAATATCAATATTTTTTCAATTTCCGTATGAGTATAGTATACAGACTCATAAATATTAAAATAACTTTCCTAATAAACACTGTATGTAAAATGGAATATGGTTTAGACAACAAATATATCCATGATATGAGATTATGTATATTTAAACTAAATTTAATTTCAAATGAAAGGTGATCTCAAATGGTCAGTAGGTACACCAAATAATGATTTTTAGGTGCACAATACAATGTTAGTCACAAGAATATATTAGTTGAGACATAGACTCTTTCCACAATGTAAACGGTCACATCATATGACCAGAAAATAATGAACCTAAAATGAACAACTGAATAACATTAATATAAAGATAATCATGTTATTATATATCAAATTTTTGTACACATATACCACATACAAGAGATAAGTGGCGAACAATGAAAATCTCACAGAAATGAACGTTACATGAGAAACCCCTTACAAAAACACTTTGTCTTGGTAACGACTGTTATTGCAAGGAATTAATTAGAGGTAAAGGGGTATTCAATTATTTATATTTCACAAGGGAAGTATGGGGGAGGTTCTAAAACATGCCCCATAATTATAAATTAAAAATAAAACAGCACAACTTCGGGGAGATTCTTGAACAAAAGTGGGAGAGAGAATCACTTACAATGATTGTGTCATTAGAGTGACGATAAATCAATGAAATATTTTTGTGTGACAAATAAAAATCCACAAAATATAATTAGATATACAGTTTAAAACAATCATAAGTCATTAACACATATTCATGGAAGGAAAAAACCAATAACATAGATGTGTAACTCAATAAATGGAAATTGAGTTAAGATATCCCTTACCTTATGCTTGAAGGTGTTCTTGACATGTTATTTATAACCTGAATAAAAAAATTAGACATATTAATTCATAATTCTATATCCTCTTCTATATATAAATGATTTTTTATAACCCTTTTTAGTTCATTATTGGCCTTTTTTATTATTTATAAGGTTCAATTTCATTGTTCGGGATCATTTGTTTACATGGTTTTATATGATCGGTTCACTTATATTCAAGTTCAAAAAAATATATAAGATGGATGTGGTTGTCTAGAATGAAGTTATATTTCATTAGTGAACATCCATAAGATTACATGGTTTAATATTTAATTCGGTTACTTAGAGTGAAGTCAAATTATTATATATAAAACCTTAGTGACAAACCATTTTGGCTAAACTGTGGGTTTGATTAAAATGAACATTTTTTACTCTATAACGTAATAGCATTTGTAAAAAAGGATTATAGAACAAAAAATATGATATATTAAATATATAATAATATTTTTAACCATAACAAAAATGGATTCATGACCAAAATTAAAGATTATAATAGAAATTGATAAAATATTGTCCTTGAATGTGCTAAATTAGCATATCTCAAATGGTGCTTTCATTTCTTTCAAATAAATGGTGGGGAAAGAGATAAGGTAATAAAATATACCATTTAAAAAAACATTCTATTACATGTATGTTACTATATTTATCATACTATTATGGTGAGGAAAGAAACAAAAAGAAAAGAACATAAAATAATTGAAGGAATTGGAAAGAGGATTTTACCTCTTGAGACTTCCTCCTTTGAGAACCTCTGAAGGGAATAGGTAATGGTATATTGAAGAGTCTAGAAGCTTTTGGATGTGGGGGGGGATCTTGGGGAGATAAATGGGTAGAATATTGGAAAGTCAGAAGGCTTGAGTGGTGTGAGTGGAATATGGGGTGAGGGGTGCTTTATATAGTGGATGGGAGAGGAGTTTTCTTAATATAATAATCATTAATTTATTATTTCCTCTCAAGACTTACAATAATGAGTATTCCATGACTGATAATAGTAATATATTCATGTGACTTCAAAAAAATTGGTCTTACATCAGTAGATCACCATCAATGACTCAATTAATCCATTATTTAGCATTTATTGTTGGTTATCGGATTTTACTATTCATCAAAACTATATGTATTTCAGAAAAATCCCAAAATTTAACCCGAACCATTTTTTGATGTGTAGAGTCCAAAAATAAAGTCCATTTTTGAAAAATAATTTTATAAGTATGATTAATTAAATATTTAATTAAAATAATTATATAATCGAAATAATATAAACACTTAAAATATACATCTTCATTTTTAAGGTGCCTAAATTCATTTATAAATTCATGGGAATGGATACCATTCATAAGAGTCATATTACTATTCATAAGGGTAATTTACTATTCAAAAAAAATTAAGTTAATTCTATTATACTCTAATTATCATCTTGATCACAACAGTGTATCTTATATTTTTAAAATTCAAATCATGGAGCAGAAAAATTTATGTTTTATGGCTAGGTTATAGATATCTCCTATAAGTAACCATATTTTGATCCATAGAGGCTCAGTGGTTCTTGAAGTATAGGCTATAACAATAATCTATTTAAGAGAAACATAACATAAAATGTTTGGGGTGCTACATTATTCCCTCCTTTGGAAATTTCTTCCACGAGTTTTTATGTATGAAACTCACCAAAAAGATTTGGGTGGTTCTTTTTCCTAAAATCCTCCGGTTCCCATGTTGCTTCCTCCATATTTTGGTTCCTCCAAAAAACCTTTATAAGATGACTTGTCCAATTTCTCAATACTTCATCCCTTGTGTCAAGAATCCCAATACACTTTTCACAGTATGACAAATCAGGTTCCAGTTCAATTTCTTCATAGGTGAGTACATGTGTTGGGTTTGGAATGTATTTCTTCAACAATGATACATGGAACACATCATGGAATTTAGAGAGATTTGTAGTCATTGCTAAATGGTAACCTACTACTCCGATTTATTCCATAATTTTAAATGGTCTGATATACCTGGGGCTCAGTTTACCTTTCTTACTGAACCTTAAGATACCCTTCCATGGAGATACTTTCTGAAATACATGATCTCATAGTTGAAATTCCAAGTCCTTTATCTGGTTGTCAACATAACTCATATTCCTACTTTGGGCTTCTTTAATATGGGCTTGTATTGTCTTCACCTTTGTCATGGTCTCTTCAATTAGTTCCGTCCCTATTAGTTTCCTCTCACCAATTTCATCCCAACAAGTTTGAGTTCGACATCTCTTTCCATACAATGCTTCATATGGAGACATTTGAATACTAGAATGGAAACTATAGTTATAGGGAAATTCCACCAAAGGAACATATTGATTCCACATACCTTGGAAATCAAGAGAGAATGACCTTTGTATGTCTTCTAGAGTTTGAAAAGTCCTTTCAGACTGTCCATCATTTTGGGGGTGATAACCAATAATCATATGAAGCTTAGTATTCAAATACTTCTAGAGACTTTTCCAGAATTTTCAGGTAAACCGGGGATCTTGATCAAAGACAATTGATAGAGGTGC
Organism: Viscum album; assembly: GCA_963277665.1. Taxonomy (NCBI): domain Eukaryota; kingdom Viridiplantae; phylum Streptophyta; class Magnoliopsida; order Santalales; family Viscaceae; genus Viscum; species Viscum album. The sequence continues at coordinate 872,886,154 of OY728153.1, read as the reverse complement.
ACCATGAAGTATTAGAACTTCATTAATATAATTTCTTTCCATGTGATCAAGTGGAAAATCCCCTCTTATAGGAAAAAAATGTGTTGATTTTCTCAGCCGATCAACAATTACCAATATTGCATTGTTCCTTCTAGGTACCCTTGGTAGTTCGGTGAAAAAATCCATTATAATATTATCTCACTTCCAAATAGGAATAGGTAGAGGTTCCATCACTCGTTTGGGATGTTGTCTCTATACCTTCACTTGTTGACAAACTAGAAAACTTGACACGTATTCAGCAATTTCCTACTTCATATTATCCTACCAGAAATATTACTTCATATATCTATATATCTTGATGCTACTTGGGTGTATATAGAAATTTTAGCTATGAGAATCATCTAATAGTTCCCTTTTTATCCCAGGTTCTGATGGACCGCATAACCTCTTCCCATATTTCAGAACTCCTTCTCCATACACGAATTCAGCCATTCTCCCATCCTTGACAACATGAATTTTCTTGTACAGGTTCTCATCATCAGATTGAGAGCTTTTTATCTTCTCTAATAAAGATGGTTTAGAAAATCATTTTAATGGGGAAATATGTTTCCCTTTACTTATCAATTACCATATCCGTCTTTAGTAGAACCAAAAATATAGGATCTCTCTCAATCATCGTTAGAGTCAGAAGTCCATGATCTTTCATGCTTAATGCATCTTCCACCTTATTCTCCTTTCTCGAGTGGTAGTGTATTGAACAATAATAATCTTTGAGTAACTCAAGCCATTTAATCTGCCTCATGTTGAGTTCTTTTTTGTGTGAAAATATATTTCAAACTCTTGTGGTCTGTATAAATCTCACATCTCTCTCTGTAGAGATAATGCCTCCATATTTCTAGAGAAAATATTATATTTTCTAATTCAAGGTCATGAGTTGGGTAATGTTTCTCATGATTCTTCCACTGTATGGATGCATAAGCAATAACTTTATCATTTTTCATAAGGACACAACCCAATCCATTATTTGATGCATTGCTGTATATTAAATATCCAACACTTCAAGATGGAAGAGTCAAAATTGGAGCATTGACCAAGCTTATTTTCAATTATTTGAAGCATTTTGTACATTTTTTTGTCCACACAAACTTAACTCCTTTATGTGTGAGCTTGGTTAGCGAGTTAGCCAGTGGGGAAAAATTCTGAATGAAACACCGACAGTATCCTACTAAGCCAATAAAACTGCATACCTCGGTTAAGTTTTTTGGTGAGGGAAATTCTTATATGGCCTTTGTCTTTATAGGATCAACTAGAATTCCATACTTAGGAAATATATGGCCTTAAAATAACTGATTTAATCCAGAATCCGCATTTACTAAATTTCCCATATAATTTATTGCTTATAGGAGTTTGAAAAATGACCGAAAAGTTATTCTCATAGTCTTCATAATTTTTTGAGTATATGAGGATATCATCAGTGAATACCACAACAAAGTTATCAATATATTCCTTGAAAAATCTAGTCATTAAATCCCTGAAAACAGAGGGTGCATTTTTCAGTCCAAAAGGAATTACTGTGAACTCGTAATGCCCATACCTTGTCTGAAATGATGTCTTAGGAATATCTTCCTTACTTACACGCAACAGATGATATCTGGATCGAAGTTCAATCTTAGAAAAGTATTGATCTCCATGAAGTTGATAAAATAAATCATCAATACAAGGCATAGGATACTTATTATTTATTGTAATTGCATTGATTTCACTTTAATCAATGCCAACCCTCATGGATCCATCTATCTTCTTGACAAAGAGGACAGGGTCTCCCCATGGAGAAACAATAGGTCGAATAACTCTTTTTTCACAAAAATCCTCTAGTTGTTTCTTTAGCTCTAATAATTCCACAGTATCCATTCTGTAGGGAGTATTTGATATAGGTCTTTCATCAGAAATTAAATCAATATAGAACTCAACTTCCCTCTCTAGAGGATACCCAGGTAAATCCTATGGTAATACATCAATGTATTTTGTCACTGTGTTCACATATTCAATTTGATTATTTCTTTCCTCTCCCATAGATATTGATTTATCTTCCTCTCAGTGTATTGCATTTGGTAGGGATACTAGGGGTGGTTCTAGATAAGAATCATGTGGCAAAGTTTTTACCCTAAAGGCAAGGGATTCTACACCATATTCAAAAATTGTAACTTCCTTATTCTTACAATAAATCTTTGCATCATTATTTGACATCCAATCCATTCCAAGAATTATATCAAATTCAGTCATTGGTATGATAATAAGTATAGCAACTAAAGGATGATTTGGTGTTTGGAGGGGGACTAATCGACATTCCTTTGTTGCAATGATACATCCCCTTAGAGTATTGACCGACAACTACTTTATTAAATCAAATTGGATATATCTAATTTTCTTGGAAAAATGGGAAGATATAAATAAATGCAATGATCCAGAATCAAATAAAGTGATAGCTAAGTTTGAGGAAATAATTAAAGTACCTCCCACCAAGTCATTAGAAACTTCAACCTCCACGGTTATAATTGCATACGCTCTCTATTGTTCTTTTGGATTTTTTGAGGAATGTTTCCTTGGCGCTTAGGAACTAATTTGCATAGTGTCCCATCTCTTTGCAACTATAGCACTGAATATCCTTGAATTGTTTCTTCCCCTTGTATTCATCATATCTATTTCCCTTTTCTCCACAGTTATAGAAAACTCCCATTCCTTTCATGAATTTCCCGTGATGATTCTTTCCACGGTTCTCACATAATGGGAATATCTTTGTTACCTTACTCTTCTTTGGTACTTCTCATTTTCCTTTGTTATTAGAGTACCGCTTCTTATCTTGGTTTCCTTTGAAAATATTTGATCTAGAAAATTACCTCACTGTTTTGATGGAACTTGATACAATTTCATCATATGACGAAAATGATTGAGAAGATAGTGCCCTTCGAAGACTTGTCTTATGAACTTCAAATAAATGATCAATCTTGTCTGTCGGGTCATGTATGTAATCTACGACATACCTGACCAGCCTTATGAAATTAGCCTCATACTCTACAACACTATCTTCTTCCCTTTGTTTTAAGATAAGGTATTGCTTCATCATTTAAGTTCATTGCTCATGAGGGAAATATTTTTCAAAGAATGTTTCTTTAAAAGTCCTTCATTCCATATATTCTATTTCTTCTTCCTCCCTGGTATTCTGAATCAAGTACCACCATTAATCTGTGTCTCCCATGAGACAATATACTGCCAGTACTACCATTTCATTTTCATTGCATCTTAATGCCATGAATATCCTTTCAAGGGACTTGATCCATTACTCTGCAACCACTGGGTTAGTAGTCCCACTAAAATATGGGGGCTTCTGCCGCATGAAACTATCCAACAAAGGTGTGGAATGGTTATTCATTATAACCTAAGTAAGTTGTCTCAATATAGTCATGATCTGATCTACTCCATCATTTACTATGTTGACATGCTCAGTTGGGAGATCCCTACATTTCCCATGAGTATTGATTCCCCTTATTTCATTAGACACCATTTCTAAATAAAGGGATACACTAGATTAGTTTAAGAATCTTTAATAGAAAATCACTGAGCATAGATTGAGATTCTATGCATATATAATCTTGTAAACATGATTTCTATGAGAAAAAATTTAAATTAAACTCCTTCATAATGACTTGTAATGAAAATGTGAATTATACTAAGCATATACCTCGGGAGTGTTGTAACCAAGAGTGCAGCAAGTCCAATTGTCATGCACCAGTTTCCGTTCGAGTCTAGCTCAAAGTGGTGTTTTTGAGTTTTACCCCTAGATACATATTCTCCAGAGCTACCTATACCTGCTCATATCCAGACAAGGACATATTGCATAAAATATCCAGATAATCTATTCATTACTAAAATTTCATGACATTCTTGTATGTTTATCCTCAAATAATACATTAGGGCTTTGTTCCCTACATTACATTTCCTACAATAGCTTCCATGTCTTCTTCAAAACTTCATATGATACCAAATGTAACACCCGACCCCTCTAGACTAGAGCTGGTGCATTACTTGTGATATTGGAATGGTTAGGATGAATGAAAATCCTGAATGAATGATCATTTTAGTAGTATTGAAGAAAATAGATACATAGAAGTTACTCAAATTACATTGCAAAAGTGTACAAAATACAATACATAACGAAAACTAAAAATTGCATCTACACGAACGCAATAAATGATATCCTCTTTGTCACCTATTGAAAGTAAAAAATGAGAGGGGTGAGCTCAAATTCTCAGTAAGGGTTAAAAATTGCGAAAGCATGAGTACAATTGTAACGCCCCCGAACTAGAAGCCACTAAACTGGTGCTCCGAGCCTTGTGGTTACATGACCATAAGCGCGCCTCCCCGTACGCCAAAGGCTGCCGACTAGCAGCGGGGGTCTATGGATTCAAGTGGAGAGACTATACCCCCTTTTTATCAGAGTAAGCTGTAACAGAAATAATCCAAATAGTGGAAACAATAACCAATAATAAATGAACATGTATAACTACCATTTCCAACAATAAACATGCCATGTTATACTACAAGTGCAAGAGTGAACAAAACATGAAATAAAGACAACGACCAAAATCCCCAAAATGGTCCTGACTCCATGTTAGGATCCTCCACTAAGTACTACACATGTCCACTCAATATCTAGTAAGGACCCTTGCATTTATCCTGACCTGCAAACATGAAGTCTGCTCGGGTACCCAACGACGGCCTGAGTAGGGTGTGAGTACAACTCAGCAGGCCACCACCAACAGTGTCTGCAAAATATCCAGTATAAACAAGTACTGCATGTAAAAGGAATATGAATTTTAACTACCATGTAATTACTTGGGATTCCATTAACAAGTTCAGGGCCACATAAATTTCTACTTCCATTACCATTCAATACACACCAATTATCCTCACTTACCAAATCACCACTTTTCTATGGGTTAATCACATACATTAGGTCACATGGTTCTAAGGCCAACAATCACATGCAAGAGGGTAAACACATTGTTAACCTATCTCACTAGGACTAACTCCCTCAAAGAACCCATATTCTCACTTCTAAGCCTCAGTCCGGGTGGATGTAATCGTTAGGAGAATAGATCATCAGTCCTCATTCCTAACCCATGCATTTAGGGTGGAGTTTAGAGCATCAGTCTTCGCTAGACCTGTGGGTGTAGATCCTCAATTCATACCCCACTCTATCAATCCATGTTCACATGTTTATATATATAAGAAACTATCAACCATCCATACCATTTCCCCTTGGACAAACCATTCAAAAAAACCACATGGGAATTCATATCATGTCTTAACCCATTAACACATTAACATTTCACATTATTTATCCATTCACCCAATTCCCTTGTGTCATGCCTATCTCACTAAGCATTCAATAGTAGACCCTTAATTCATCCCATTAGGGTCTTCAGTCAGTTTACACCTTAACCCATTTAACCCATTCATCATTCCCATGAATCAACCATTCAACCCATTCCAAAAAATCTTTAGGTTATTTCCAAGTCTAGGTGCATCACTTAACTTCTATTCCATGTTCAACCAATCATGCCAACATATTCATCAAGGGCTCAACCATGCATTACAATAAGGTCACATGTTTAATAACAATCCCTATGTCCTGGAACGCCGGTGCATCCCATGTATGACCCTAAATTAGATTAAGACAACCCCAAGACATCCCATGAGGATCGTGAGGGTTCCCATTTTCCATTTCAAACACCATTATTACCAAAATTTCCATGGTTATTCAAAACATAACCAAGGGAAAAAAAGAACACAACTAAACATGCACAAATACCCAAATAACCATGGGATATAACTTTTAGACCACCTACCTCAAAAATGCAGTTGAATGCACCCTAAATAGAGTTCTTAGACCTCAATCTGACTAGCCTTTAGAGCTTCAACCTATAACTCACCCAAAAGATAGGGTTTTAGGGATTCGTAACAAGAAGGAGAGGAGATACAAACCCTAAACCAAAAGGAGAATCAAGTATGGGATTAGCTTTACCCGGAGCTTCGATCTGCAACCAACGACGCTCTAAACAAACAAGAATCGAAGGAGAACCACGTTTCGGAAGCATGGGTCATCCATGTTCTTCATTAGGGTTGACAAGGGATGAATGGAGGAAAATACCAAGTTGGGGTTTAAAAGCATGGAGTGGAAAACATTTAATTTTTCCCAACTTTAAGAGGCCACATGTTTTAGCCGCACGGTTTGACAAATCATGCGCAAACCATGTGCGTGCTACTACCAGGAGGAGAAGGGTTGCACGGTTTACCTGGGAAGGCCGCACGATTTTCCCTAGCTGTGCACAGGCCGTATGCCCTGGCCTGTCTTGCCCAGCTTTCCTTTATTTTGTGCTCCGAGACCCTGAAACACTCCCAAGGCCTCTCATACTTTGAAAAGAAATCCCTTGAAACCCGGAACAAGGGATTCAACCAAAACATAATGAAAACATAACCTTCAAAAAACCAGTATCTTACAACCTCCCCACCTCATAACGTCTCGTCCTCAAGACGAGTTTATAAGCCTCATTGATCCACAGAAGAGAAGAGTTTGGGCCACTGAGCACGCATATCTGATTCCCACTCACAAGTTTCTTCTTGAACTTTCCCATGATTCCATAGTTATCGCACTAATGGAACAACCTTTCCCCGCAAGATCTTTTCACCACGATCCACCACAATAACTGGATGCTCCTGAAAGGACGCATCAGCCTCAAGCTCCACATCCTCAACATCAACCACGTGAGATGGGTCATGGTGATACTGTCGAAGCTGCGACACATGAAACATGTCATGCATCCCACCATAGCACTATAGAAGAGAAAATTGGTAAGCCACTGGTCTGATGCTCTCCATAATTTCGTAAGGACCCAAAAACATGGGTGCCAACTTACCCTGCTTTCGAATCCGATGGTGACCCAACCTTGGCGACACCCGAAGGAACACTTTATCACCAACTGTAAACTCAATAGGTCTACGCCCCCGATATGCATATGACTTCTATCTAATCTAAGCCGTATCCATCCACTTTCAGATCAACATAACTCTCTCTGAGGTCTCCTGCATGAGACTTGGCTCCAACAACTCAGATTCACTGGCCTCTAGCCAACACAACGGAGATCAACATGGCCTCCCGTAGAGTGTCTCAAATGGTTCCATATGAATCGTAACTTGAAAATTGTTGTTGTATTATAACTCGACTAATTATAGGTGTCTCTCCCAAGAACCACAAATGTCCAAGACACATGCTCTTAACATGTCTTCCAATACTTGGATTGTACGCTCCGACTACCCGTCCATCTGTGGGTGGAAAGATGTACTGAAAAACACATGTGTACCAAACGCCTTCTTCAAACCTTTCCAGAAACAAGATGTGAAACATGGATCTCGGTTTGAAAATATGGTTCACAGAACACCATGCAGCCGCACTATCTCCCGAAAATTCATCTCACCAAACTAGTCGACTGGAAAGGTCTCCTGAATCATTAAGAAACGAGTCACTTTCGTTAACTGATCTACAACCACCCAGATTGCATTATTCTTTCGTGACGTCCTCGGAAGACCCAAGACAAAATCCATTGTTAAATCATCCCACTTCCATTCCAGAATGGGTAATGGATGCAACAAACCACCTGGTCGTTGATACTAGACCTTCACCTATTGAGAGTTAAGGCACCGTGCCACAAAGCCCCCAACTTCCTTCTTCATTCCAGGCCACCAAAAATGCCTTCGAAGACCACAGTTCTTCTTGGTCAAACCAGGATGCACTGCCCACTTTGATGCATGGTTCTCATGCATCAACTCTTCTCGTACGCAGTTTGGCACAACCAAATGATCACGAAAATGAACAACACCATCCACGCCGACGGTCCAGCCAGAAGGTAGCTCCCCACCTTTAAACTTTTCCTTTATGATCAAACACTCAGGATCATCAAGATGACCTTCCCCAACTCGATTCAAAAGCATTGAATCCATCGTTAATGAAGCAAGAGTGACCTGACCACTCTCTTCCTGCACCACCAGGTGCATCTCTACAAACATATCCATCAACTTCCACTTGGTGCTCGAATCCTGAACCACCTGATTCTGAACCTTCCTGCTCAAAGCATCAGCAAAACTATTTCCCTTTCCTAGCATGTACACCAACTCAATGTCAAAATATAAGAGACATTCAACCCATCTTCTCTAATGAAGATTCAAATCTCGCTGTGAGAAGATGTACTTTAGGCTCTTATGGTCAGTAATCACGGTAAACTATTCTCCCAACTGATAGTACCTCCAACACTTTAAGGCGTACACTACTGCAGCCAAGTCGAGATCATGAGTGGGACTGTTCTGCTCGTGGGGTCTCAACTGCCTCAACCCATAAGCCAAAATCCTCTCATCTTGCATCAACACAGCCCCAAGTCTGATCCCAAACGCATCAGAAAACATGATGTACTTCTTAACCGGCTCAGGTAATATCAAGATAGGTGCGGTCGTCAACTGCTTCTTCAACTATTGGAAGGCATTATCACAAGACTCAGACCACTCGAACCTAATTCCTTTCTTTTTCAATATCGACAGAGGTGATGCCAAGTGATAGAAATCGTGAATGAACATTCGGTAATACCCTAACAAACCAAGAAAACTCTGAACATCAGAAACACTCTTGGGCTTCTCCTAAGATACATCTGCCTGCACTTTCTCTAGATCAACTTTCACACCTGCCTCCGAGATGATGTGTCCCAGAAAATGCACCTCACTTATCCCGAATTGAAAATTTTATATCTTGGGATATAGCCGATGCTCTCTTAGCGTACCCAATAAGATATAAAGATGTTGGGCATGATCGTCATGAGTTTTCGAGTACACTAACTTATCTTCAACAAAGACAACCACAAACTGATCTACACAGGGATGAAATATTCAGTTCATCAAAGCTATAAACACCACCGGTGATTTGGTCAAGCCGAAATTCATTACCACAAACTCAAACAACCCGTACCGAATCCGGAAAGTAGTTTGAGGTACGTCAGAAGACAACACCCTCAACTGGTGATAACCCAACCTCAGATCAATCTTAGAAAAAACTGATGCACACCTCAACTGATCAAACATGTCATCAATTCTAGGAAGAGGGTACCGACTTTTCATTGTCGTCTAATTCAACTTCCGATAGTCAACAAATAGCCTCAACGAACCATTGGAATTCTTTGAAAAAGAACGAGAGATCCCAAAGGAGACGTACAAGGATGGATAAACCCTTTATGCTCCAAATCCTCAAGCTAAACCTTCAGTTCCTGGAGTTTTTCCAGTGACATTCGGTATGGCGGAATAGAAACTGGCTCTACTCCCAGCAGCAACTCGATCGTGAATTCAACATCCCTCTCGGGGGGTAACCCTGATAAAATCATAGGAAACACGTCATGAAACAGATCCACTATAAGAAAAAAATTATATTGTTCCCATCCCTCATCATCATCAATCATGAGACATGCCACTTGAGTCGTGATTCCACTCATCTGTTGTTAAAACAACCCCGCATGACCTGGTCGAATATCCCATTCTCCACGGTGGACATAAACGTCACCCTCAAGCGACCTGATCGATACTCTGTGACGATAACAGTCTATATGTGCCTGATACAACACAAACCAATCCATTCCCAAGATTAGTTCAAAACCTGACATCTCAAGAACGAACAAGTCCCATAGAAAATGATACCCACCAACTTCCAAGGCACATCCCTTACACTTCTTGATATCCTCAACCCGCACTCCCAATGCGGTGTCAATTGACATAACTCCACACACCCCATCCACATGTAAACCCAGCACTAATACAAGTTGAGAATAAACAAAAGAGTGTGTGACACATGTGTCAAACAACAAACTAGAAAACGTAGAAGATACAAGGATCGTACCTCAAACAGTTGACGGTCCGACCTCACCATCACTAGGCGCAAACTGAACTGCCTAAAGCCGACTTACCCCTCTACCCTGGGCTCCAGCCGGAACACCCTATGCCGCACAGCCCTGCTGGTGTGAGTGATCATGACCTAGAGTTCCACATCCATCGAACTTGCTAGTATGGCCCGTGGAGCTCCAACTTCCTGCCTGATAAGGGGCAACTGATCCCCTTCCTGTATCTGGTATCTGATTTTCCTCATTATGCTCACCCGTCTTCCAAGGGTTCCTGAAAAACCTCTGCACATGCCCCATTCTTCCGCAAAATAGACACTCAACTGGAGTTTGAGGACACTGACCATGCATATGGTCCGTCCTGCCGCACTGATAACAAAACACCTGGTTCTCACTCTGAGCGGGTAACCCCATCTTCTCACCACCTTGTTGTAAACTTTCTAAACGGCTCTTCCGACATTCGAAAGATGCACCACTTGTCTGTCCAGCTGGCACGACAAGCCCACCACCCAAAGATCCTTTAAGGTTCCCTTCAGAGATGAGTGCCTGATCCATCACCTCTGTAAACTTCTTCAAGCGGAAGATATTCACTTGAGAGATGATCTCATGTCTCAACCCATCCTGAGAACGCCTTGAAATCACTTCCTCATCTCAAGCAAACACTTAGACAATGCGTGACAAATCAATGAAGCAACTAGCATATTCCATCATTAATAGCGATCTCTAAGTCAGGATCATAAAATCTATAGCCCGCACCTTCCTCAATGACTCTGGGTAAAAATTCTCTAGAAACTTCTCCTAGAAAACGTTCCATGACATCCCCTCATCCTGCTCGGTCTGATCTTGAATTTTCCACCAACACCTTTCATGGACACGCAACATATAAACAGACACCTTTAGTCACTTTTCAACAGGTGTCTCCAGATGATCCAGTATTGTCTGGACAGACTCTAACCAGAACTCTGTTGCCTCTGGCCCACCCTCTCCATTGATGGTTGGAGGGTGCTATAGCTAGAACTCCCTGGTCATCTCAAACATACTCGGTGAAACCCGCCCTTGGTCGCGATCCATCATCTATATAAGGCGAGCCATGTTCTCTCAGAACTGGTCTTCTCTACCATCATTGATCACCACATTTTCATGGTCTTCTACCTGAGGAGTGTTCTCAGCAACATCCTCTCGTTGCCCAATTGGAAATCGACGTCATGGTGGAATCTCTATACATTTCCAAACACTAGATTTTCCACGCATACCATAAAAATTTCATGACTACCTCAAATATATCTATACTAGCTACAACAAACCATTTTAATATGCTAATTTAACATCATTAGCACCTCAAATTCACCACCCCGACCATCCCTACAGCGGTCCATGGTCCAGATGGGGTAAACAACCATGTACTACCACCAAACTAACACAACGTTTTACAAAACATTTTACACTTCGTTTCAAAACCTTATGTTTCATTAAACATCCTTTACCCACTTATTTAATTTCATTATTCTCATTATTTACTGGTTTTAGGAAATGCATGATGCACCCTACCATCCTACCTCACACACCCATCTCGTTCGTGTTCCTAACATGATGCATGCCACTTATCTCCCTAGGTTCCTACAATGAAGAATGAATGAAAATCCTCTTGACGTTAAGGCCACGAGACAAATATCATAAAATAGTCACATCAAACCACATGTGCATCACGCAATGGTGAAATATCATCAACTGTAACAACACACAACCAAGAACAACATTTCCCACCCAAGGTGACTTGGAGTTTCCCCCGTACATGGGTTAGCTACTCCCAAGCATGAGCTCATTACCATGGCCCAACACATCTTAACCCTTGGAAACCTATCCCAATTAAAAAGACCTCAGAGAAAGAGAAGAAATACCTCCTCTGATATAACTTTGTAACATCCCCGACCCAGAAGCCACTAAATCAGTGCTCCGAACCGAGTGGTTACATGACCTTAAGCACGCCTCCCCATTCGCCAAAGGCTACTAAGTAGCAACAGGGGTCCATGGAGTCAAGTGGGGAGACTATACCCGCTCTTTCTCAGAGTAAGGCACAACAGAAATAAACCAAATAGTGGAAACAATAACCAATAAACAAGGAACATGTATAAAAACCATTTCCAACAATAAACATGCCATGTCATACTACAAGTGCGAGTGTGAACAAAACCCGAAATAAATATCGAGGCCAAAATACCCAAAATGGTCTCGACTCTAAGTCTGGAGCCTCTACAAAGTGCTACCCATGTCCACTAACTATCTAGTAAGGACTCTTTCCCTTCTTCTGACCTATAAACATGAATTCTGCTTAGGTACCCAATGGTAGCCCGAGCAGGGTGTGAGTACAACTCAGTAGGCCACCACCAACGATGTATACAAAATATCCAGTATAAACAAGTCGTGCATGCAAAAGGAATATGAATGATAATTACCAAGTAATTACTTGGGGAGAAATTAACAAGTTCAGGGCCAAATCCATTGCCACTTCCCTTACCATTCATTACACACCAATTTTCATCACTTACCAATTCACCACATTTACATGGGTTAATCAGAGACATTAGGTCACGTGGGTGTAAGACCAATAGTCACATGCAGAAGGGTAAACAAATCGTTATCCTATCTCACTTGGACTAAAACCATCATAGGAACCATTCACAATAAATGCCACGGTAATTTACATCATGCCTTAACCCATTAGCACATTACCATTTCACATCATTTAACCATTCACCCAATTCCCAAGTTTTATTCCTATCTCACTAAGCATTCAACAATAGACCCACAATTCATCCCATTATGGTCTTTAATCAGTTTACACATTAACACATTTAACTCATTCATCATTCCCATGAATCAAACATTCAATCCATTCCAAATAACATTTAAGTTATTTCCAAGTCTAGGTGCATCACCTAAATTATATTCTAAGTTCATCCAATCATGCCAACATATTCATCAAGGGATCTACCATGTATTACAACAAGGTCACTTATTTAATAACAATCCCTATGTCCGGGAATGCCGGCGCATCCCATGGATGTCCTTAAATTAGGTCAACTAAATCCCAACACATCCCACAGGGATCGTGAGGGTTCCCATTTTCCATTTCCCACACCATTCTTACCAAACATGCCAAGGTTATTCAAAAAATAACCAAGGGAAAACAAGAACACAACTAAACATGAAAAAATACCCAAATAACCATGTGATATAACTTATAGACCACCTACATCGATACCGCAGTTGAATGCACCCTCAATCGAGTCCTTAGACCTCAATCTGGCTAGACATTAAAGCTTCAACCTAGAACTCACCCAAAAGATAGGGTTTTAGGGATTTGGAACAAGAGGGAGAGAATATACACACCCTAAACCAAAATGAGAAGCAAGGATGGGATTAGCCTTACCCGGAGCTTCGATCCGCAACCAACGATGCTCTGAATAGCCAAGAATCGAAGGAGACCCACCCTTGGGAAGCTTGGGTCGGCCATGTTCGTCACTAGGGTGGAGAGGGGAGGAATGGAGGAAAATCCTGAGTAGGGGTTTAAAATCCTAGAGTGGAAAACATTTAATTTTTCCCAACTTTAAGATGTCGCAAGGTTTAGCCATACGGTTTGACAAACCGTGTGAAAACCGTGCGAACTATACTACCTAGAGGAGAAGGGTTGCATGGTTTACCTGGGCAGGCCACGCAGTTTTCCATGGCTGTGCAAAGGCCATGCGCCCTATCCTTTCTTGCCCAGCTTTCCTTTCATCCGTTCCCCGAGCCCCTGAAACACTCCCAGGCCCTCTCATTCTTTCGAAAGACATCCCTTGAAACCCAAAACAAGGGACTCAACCAAAACATAATGAAAACATACCATTAAAAAAACTAGGATCTTACAGCAATAATAATTGAATCACAATAAAACTGACATAATCAATATGTCATAGTGTATAAATGCATAACTGATGCCATTAATAAAATGAGAATGAAACTGCACCCATAGATTTTTTCATAGTGAAATCCTCATGGACAATAATAATAACTGAAAATGAATAAATAGAATGCTTATTAAGTGGAAATCATGTATCTGGCACATGAAACCATAATAGCATAAAAACCGTTTAGTTTTATGGGTAGAAACCCATCAGATTTTTGGAAAAAAACTCGAAGGGTATGTCGCCAACTGATTTGTCTCATGAGACCTACCGATGCATCGAGGGGCTATAGTGGGCTCCTCCTTCCACTGCATGTCCAAATCATTCTTTATAAATTGATTCAAAACAATAGTAATATGCCTTTTCAATATCCATATAGAATAGAGTATACAGACTCGTCAATATTAAAATAACTTTCCAGATAAACAACGTATGTAAAATCGTATATGGTTTGGACAAAAAACTTATCCATGATATGAGATTATGGATATTTAATGTAAATATAATTTTTAAATGAAAGTTTATCTCAAATTGAAAGTAGTTACACCACATAAGGATTATTTGGTGAATAATACAATGTTAGTCACAACAAAATAGTAGTCGAGACAATGACTCGTACCACAATGTAAAGGCTCACATCATATGACGAGAACATAATAAACCTAAAATGAATCATCGAATAACATGAATATAAAGAGAATCATGTTATTATATATCAAATTTCAGTACACATATACCACATAAAAGAGTTAAGTGGTGAACAATGTAAATCTCACAGAAATGAAAGTGAGATGAGAAACCCCTTACAGACATTTCATCTTGGTAACAAGTGTTTTTGTGAGGGATTAATGAGAGGTAAAGGGAAATTACATTATTTATATGTCACAAGGGCAGTATGGGGGAGGTTAGAAAACATACCCCATCATTATGATTTAAAAATAAAAGAGCACAACATAGGGGATATTCTTGAACAAAAGTGAAAGAGAGGATCCCTTACAAAGATTGTGTCATTACAGTGATGATAAATAAATGAAATATTTATTTGTGACAAATAAAAATCCAGAAAATATAATTGGATATACAGTTTAAAACAATAATATGCCATTCACTCATATTCTTGGAAAGTAAAAACCAATGAGATAGATGTGTAACTCAATAAATGGAAATTGAGTTAGGATATCCCATACCTTATGCATGAAGGTGTTCTTGACATGTTATTTAAGACCTGAATAAACAAAATAGGATTACTAATTCATAATTCCAGAACATTTTATATATGTAAATGATTTATTATAACCTTTCTTATTTCATTCAATTCCTTTTTGATTAGTTATAATGTTCAATTTCATTGTTTATGCTTGTTTGTTTACTTTGTTTTAAATGATCAGTTCACTTATATTCAAATTTGGACAAATATATAAGATGGATGTGGTTTTCTAGAAATGAAGTTATATTCTATTAGTGAACATACAAAAGAATAAATGGTTTTCAAATTTAATTTGGTTACATAGAGTGAAGTCGAATTATTATATATATATATATATATAACCTTAGTGAAAACCGTTTTGGCTAAACGGTGGGTTTGATTACAATGAACATGTTTTCATTTATAACTTAATACCATTTTTACAAAAGCATTATAGAACTAAAAATAGGATATATTGAAAATATAATAATCTGTTTCTACCATAACACAATTTTTTTGATGACCAGAATTAATGATTATAATATAAATGGATAAACCATTGTCCTTGAATGTACTAAATTAGCATATCTTAAACTGCGCTTTAATTTCGTTCAAATAAATGGCGGGAAAAAGAGAAAAGGTAATGAAATATAACATTAGCATAAAAAATTACATTACATGTATGTTAATGGATGTATCATACTATTATGGTGAGGAAAGAAACCAAATGAAAAAAAACTTAAAAGAATTAAAGGAATTGGAAAGAGGAATTTACCTCTTGAGACTTCTTCCTTTATGGTATATTAAAGAGGCTAGGGGATTTTGGACGTGGGGGAGGATCTTGGGGAGAGACATGGTCAAAATATTGGAAAGTCACGAGGCTTGAGTGGTGATATAGGAGGAGGGGGTGAGGGGTGATTTATATAGTGGAGGGGAGAGGAGTTTTCTTAATATTATAATAATTAATTTACTATTTCCTCTCAAGACAACCAATATTGAGTATTCTGTGACAAAGAACTGTAATATATGCATGTGACTTTGAACCAATTAGTTTTACATCAGAAAAACATCATTAATTACTCAATTATTCCATTATTTAACATTTATTGTGAATTATCAGATTATATTATTCATCAAAAATTTAAGTATTTCATAAAAATCCCAAAAAATCACCCAAACCATTTTTCAATTTTCAGAATGAAAAAATAAAGTCAATTTTTCAAAAATACTTTTATAAATATGATTAATTAAATATTTAATTAAAATATTTATTTAATCGATAAAATATAAACACTTAAAACATTCATCTTCATTTTAAGGTGTCTAAATTCATTTATACATTAAAGGGCATATATACCATTCATAAGAGGCATATTAATATTCATAAGGGTAAGTTACTATTAACTGAAAATTAATTTAATACTATTAGACTCTAATTATCAACATGATCAAAACTGTGTATGTTCGATTTTTAAAATTCAAATCACAGAGCTGACAAATTTTTGTTTTATGGATAGGTTATGGAAATTTGTTATAAGTAACCATATTTTGTTCCATAGAGGCTCAGTGATTCTTTAAATATAGGCTATAACTAAAATGTATTTAAAAGAAACATACCATAAAATGTTTGGGGTTCTACAGTGTAAATGCACCAAATATGTAAAATCTAACTCATATTAATTGTGGTTTATACTTGGTCACTCCATCGTAGATCCATTCCACATACTATTTTATGGCCATATCATTACTTCCTAAGGGTATCTCTATCAAAAATCTATCATATGCATCACTGATCTCAAAAGTACAACATTCACTTACATTATGAATTGGTGGATCACTTCATCATATTACAGGTCATCAAAAATTTCATAGAACTCCCTATGAATTCTCCACAATTTTCTCCATCATGCAATACATAGAAAAATAACTACAAATTTAACCTTATATATCCACATAAAACATTGAATTATGTATCAATTAATCAAATTGATGAATTAATATAATACTTTGGGTTTAATAAATGAATCATAGTCTAAAATAAAGGCCCATGATTATTATTTCATTGAGGAACTGTTAATTTATAATGATATACCGCATCGCAAAATATAGAATGTGTCCTAAAGAAACAAATACTAAAATTCATTGATTTCAAACACCATGAAATATTGTTTTCAATCATAATTAAAACACTATTTATAACATTATGTTTCATGAACTCTTTTCCATTATTACTTCTTTTGTAATAAGACATGTGTCCCTTCCAAATTCTATAACAAAAAATATCTACAACATCATCTTCCACCGCCATTTGGGTTCACTATTTAACAAAGATGAATCTCCAAATCAAAACAATGTTATACATAGTGCATTGAAACCCCACTTGATATTTTTTCTATATTACATCAACTACAATTTTTGGAACTCTATGGTTGTATTTTTTACACAAATGTTCATGAAATTCCTATTTTGGGATAATAATTATTGCACAAAATATCTTCCAAAACTCAACACCAGTATTAATTGTGTGGCCCTCCTCCAATTATCTATTTTGTAACTATATATCTTCTAGTTTATCTTGGATTTTTCCACAGTTTACAAAATTCAATATTGGGATTTACCATTATTTAATGGTTCTCTAACAATCAACCATGGGGACCACCACAACAGAGTAATTTCTAGTTTTCATTTTGTTTAACTGATTCTCATGGCACAATAAATTCTAGAATGACCTTCATCTACCTTTCTTAATGATAGAAATAACAATTTTTTAGTCCTTATCTTGTATATATATGTTCATTGTAGAATTACTTCCATCTGTTGAATTTACTCTGAATATATTTGCATTAGTGTTTAATCATTTAACAACATAAACCACCTTCATTCTAATATTTCATAAAAAATACCTTTCGTGTCAATAAATCATACATATCTTCACAATTCAATCTTTCCAAAAAAATATTATTTTCAACAAACCCCTCCCCGAAATAAAATTTTAAAAAACCCATTTGGGTACGAGTAGTATCCCTAGATTTATTTTGGATACAATATGATAAAACCATTAAATTTAAAATTTTCTCTCCCAGCATGTCGATGAAATAAAAATGTAAATTCTCCCATACATTTAAAAAATAAATATTATTAACTCTTATAAAGATATTAATATCAAATTCACTCCCCTACATAGGATTATATCTTCTCTGTCAGTGAAAAACATGATCATGGATTTTAGAAAATACTCTCTCGTTAAATGGGGTATTCTCATTCCAAATTTCTCTAAATTTTCTCCCCCATAATGTTTGGGGAAAAATATGATAAAATCAATTCCCCTATGGTATTTCACATAAACCATTGGAAACAAAAACATTTTTACTTGAAAAAATATCTATAAACCAATAGTCAAATATGATTTTTTTGAATAAAAAAGTCTATAATCTATTTTCTCCCACAATAACGCCTTCTAAAATGTTTCATCATTTAAATTTTCCACTTTTTATATGAGATGTTTAAAATTTTCTATAATCCTAATGAATCGGGTGTATATGTAGGAAATCATGTTTTATTGAATAAAACAATGTTCTCTATGTCACTCATGGTTAATAATTATACCATAATTGCATTGAATATAGCACTTTCAAAAAAATTGTGATCATCATCAATTTCACTTCCAAAATTTTGTTGATAAATAAAAGTGCACAAGTTTGTGAGATTCATAAAACATTATGAACTGATATGAATTGAGAAACAAATATTGAAACCAATTGAAACTAATTATCTTCAAATTCATAATAGGATTAAAAAATTTAAATATAAGGTTAGAAAACCATTTATTTTTTATTTCCAACCCACCCTATGAATTTATCACAGTAAAAAAATCTTGATTAATTTAGTGGTTCCACAAGTGAAAAAAAACTCTTAATCTTAATATATTTTCAAATAATATATATCAAGATAGAATCTACAAAATAAAAAATAAATGAAAACAAAATCATTTTTTTGTGGTATCTATGGTCACCATTATTTCTAGTGGTCTGATACCAGGGGATTAATACTATATTTTTTGTGATATAAATTTATATATATGATATTTTTTAAAATTACATTGATTTTATCATATCAATAAAATTTTAATAAATTATTTAATATGATAATTCCCAATCATGATTCACCTTATATCTTAATAAAATTTTAGTTTTGACTCACAACATTGTCCACATATTACATGTAATTTACAGCTTGAACATGTTTCTATTCATCTTATATATTATATAAATTTTAGAACTATTACCCCATTTATTATGTCTACCCTAAATTTCTACATATATATTAAATAGTTTATAGAAATTTTAGGTATATGGGGAGAAGGGTATGTCATCCATCTCCATTTAGAGAAATGGGGATGTCCATGTTGGGCCATCCCATCTTCCCAAAACATTCCATTTCACATTTTTATATTTAATGAAATAAATTACATTATCTCTTTAAATTTGACATTATTAAATCTAGTATTCACACTACTAAACCTCCTAATGAATTTTCTCCCTTGTTTGAATCCACTCACACACTTACCTTCATGTATGTTCATATTATCATCCTTCCTTGGAGTATTTTTTTCCCCAATTATGGAATCAATCACTCTTGAAAAAAATATTATATTATTGAATTTCTAGTGGATCATCCCATCAGATATCGTCACCATTTATGATCTATTCCATAATTCTTGAACAATTTCTTAATAGTTTTATATTAAATAATCCTTGGGAATATATCTTTTTTAATGGCTATAAATTCTTCCATGGATATTGCATATCTAGGTGGGTTCTTCTTTAAGTCCTCTTCTATGACCACTCGAAAAACGCCTCAAGTATGATTCAAAATTTACTATCTTTACTCCTAAGAGAGATATTATGAGTATAAACCATTTTATTATTGATTAAATTATACTTGATTCTCATTATTTTTCTCTAAAATATTTTACCTTTTTCCACCTTATTAAGAATTTTCATTTAATAATAAAATTATTCATATTAATTTGTTGGGGAGTGTATCATGTTTGAAAATTTACCCTTTTATGCACTCCTAGAGTTATAATACCATTTCATATGACCAAATTTAGGAAGAATATTTCATTTAACATAAGAATAAAACCTCACAAGGCCTTTTGTTATATTATATTTTGGAACTTCTTGAGTTATTCCTTAAATTTTGGCTTTCTAGGCCTTGATGAATCGGCAAATATTGTAACCAAGTCTTTAAAAATAGTATCTTATTGGTTCCTCATTGTACTGTTGATTATCTATTTTATAATTTTCAAATAAATCATCATTTCTTAAAAATTTATGATCTTAACTTATTCTTGGTATTGAGGATTCCATTGGATGAATTTTCATCTTCTCATCTCATGTTTTATTCCTCTCACTGTTTTATTTAAAAAAATTATCTTTATATTTCGATTATGTATCCATAAATGTTATACCTAAAGTAGTATCCATCAAAAATTATCAAATTTCTATCTAGTTTTTTATAGTAATTATTTTATCTTTAATTTTTTCCCCGTGGAAAAATATTTTATAATCTACCTGGAATGAAATTCAAGCATGTTTCTTTATTTCTTCATCTTTGCTCCCAATTTCAGTAACATAAAATTTATGGACATATTAACACTATTTTCTCTCTTGTTCTCAACGTAAAAAAATCAATCATCATATAATAAAAATCATGCAATAATTTCCATTTGAAAATATCCTCTTATAAGGAATGCATCTCCTCTTGTCCACTACATGAGAACGTTATAGATTTTAATGTTGATGGTTTACCCATATCTACATTAAATCCTAATTTTATCATCATAATAATGTCTAAAAAATCAAAACCATTATCCAGACAAGAATTATAATCATATCAGACAATATTTTTAAATTTTAAATTAGCTAATGAACTTATCTTGGGAAATTAATTTTTCTTATTCTTTTTATCCATTAAATTATACATAAAGAATTTTTTATTTTACCTATGATGATTATCAAATGATTCTTGCAATAAAATACTTTTTCCCATTGAATATTTTTAGTGATAAATATTTCTGGGAATATCTTCTCCAATAAAATATATTAATGACATTATATAAAAGGATATAATCTCAATATTTCATTTATATACTTCAAATATAAATCAATTTTGATAAAATAGATTGATTTTTTATTCTAAAATTTACAAGGAACTCCAATGAAATCTCCCATAAACATAATGAATTTCTTTTAATATGATTTTAATCATTTCATTAGAAAATAGGATCCTTCATGTGATATTACTTCCTTTATCGAATTTAGATCATTTCAGATAACATGTAGATACCAAAAAAATAGCCTGCCCTTTCATACAAACTGATTTTCTTAATAGGGGCCAAGTGAGATATAAAAAATAATGGTGAATCATGCTGTGTAATTTTAATAAATTTAATACACTTCTCGTAGGATCAATGTATCTTAAATACTTTATTTAGAGGGTCACATGTTTACACTTCTTATGGGGGATGATTTGAATACAAAATATCTTAAATAAATATTATCATATATTATTTAAAGAGACATTTACCCAATTTTTGTATGAATGTTGAAATTATATAGTACATGGTTTTTTTGTTGAGTTCATCACTATAGGAAAGTTCATGTAGTATGTGATCATAATTTATTTGATGTGTTATGTCTCTAATTGTTCAGTTATCATTATTGGGGTTTAGGGTAGGTATCTTTTGGTTTGGTTCACTACCCTTACATTATCAGTGAAAAATCACTACTTCCCATGCCTCACTCCCTTGAACGTATTTCTTATGGCTCACCCTAATGGCCCCAACTCGAGTAACCCAGATTCATCATCCTGTATAATTAATTTTCTATAAGATACAGGGAATATCTTCTCGAATTACTGACTAGATTAGAAGTACTGGTAAACTAGATTCATTCATGATACCCATAAAACACTAGAGAAATAAGATAAAACATCAAAAAATAATATTCTCAATATCCATGAATCTCAATAAATTAATTCATCTTCATAGCCTAAGGAATGGATAAAACATTACGGTGAGATCAAATCCATTGCAGGTGTCACATACATTATAAACTATCATGAATGAATAATGATTAATCAATATGGATGGGAAAATTAATGAAAACTTGTTCCAATTAATCAATAAGTTATCAATAATGTTTTTATAATACAAAATCAATAAAAAGGTAAATAAATAAAAATCGATGTCATTTAATAAATAGTTGGGAATGAAGTACATATAGAGATAATATATTTGAGAAAATTTTATAAAAAATAATAATACCTAAATTCTAAATGATAGAAATGATTAATAAGTAGATGTCATGATCTAAAGAATCATGTTATCTCTACTATCAATACCATTCAGAATACATTTTAAAACAACCAAGTAAAATCCCATCTGATTTTGTAGCAACTGGAGTTTTGATCTGTATGACATTAGAATATTTCTGAGAATATTACTGAATTCATGCTCTAATTTAGTTTGGGATTTTGAGGCCTAGAGAGCCTCGGTGTGGTGATTTCAAAAATGTTAAATATTTTTTTATGTGAACGTATCTTCACTTGAATCATGGAATATCAACTAAGCAATATCTCAGATTGAATTTCAGAGACAACGGTTGAGTTCATAACTATAAGTTTACCTGAGGAACGACTTAGACTTTTTGGGAACTAATAGTTTGGATGAATTAGAGTTGGTGAAAGATAGTAAAATAGAGTATATTATATTAATATAATTATAAAAATACCCCTATCACCCATGCCTTTGGTGAATATTCCATATGGGGAAGAATCCCTTATACCCCTCTCGATTGATGGACGACCCGAGGGAAAGGTAGGGGAAACGAGGCACCATCAATCTCGAATCATGATGAGGATTGCTCTCAGATCATGCAGTAGAAGTATCTGGGTGCTGATTTGAACTTTAATCTCTTGTGTTTCATTCCAAGGTTGTTGGTTTGAGTTTTATGTTCTTATCCCCTTTTATGCATCTTTTTATGGTTTTAGAAACCTTAGAAACCATCTAGGGATCCATTAAGGGTCTATCTGTGTGTTTCGGGGTGAATATGAGATATCTAGGTTACATGAAGAAATTTTACCATATATTTTACCATCTACCCAATGTATATACTGGAGGAACATTCATTGTGTTCTTCCCATTCACGGAAGATGAGTTTTAGGGACTACATATCTTGTATCATGGGTTACATGTCGTGTTGTGACCCCAAGTCAGGTGGCCCGTGGACATGGTAGGGGAAGCTATGTGAATGTACACAGTCATGTAAAAGTACAAAGGTATGGAACATGGGAATGGGGTTCTAGAAATAGACACTTTAAAGACACATGTCCATGCAGTCATGTTGTTGGGACACCCTATGGACCGAGGTGTACACGATGTGGGGGAAATATGGTTAGTTGATCCATGTGAATAGAATACCCGAATGGGGCCTAAGTGAAGTGAGACACACCATGAAGTCCCACATGACCAAAAAATCCATGTGGTCAGAGGACATATCTAGGTATTCAGATGTGGTCACACACCATGTGTTCTCCTCTTGGTGTGGTTTTACCCAAGCGTGTCTCCTCCTTCGGGTCTCCGAATCTGGCCTATGAGTGCCCTATCCAGAGTAATTTTATGTGTATAAAATGATGATGTTCATGGTTTAGTCCTATGAGATGCGAGGTGCAGTGATGTTTTAGGATGATTGGGTTGGAAATGTTTGGACCATTAGTGGTTGAGTGAGCTCCATCAGTCTTTTCGAATGAGGGTTTTTAGTTGTTTTATGTCCTTAGTACTTGGTTATGATCCCCTTAATAGAATGATGTTTGATAGAGTTACTATATCCCCCTAGAGTGTTCGGGGTAGTATCTTCTATGTTAATATTTGTGTTTTTTTATCCTTAATGATAGGTCGTCATGTGATCCTCTAGTATATTGTTTCCCCGGATTGGGTTTTCGATATAGCCATGACCAACACTAAAACGGTAGTAATTCTCTATATAGTTTGACATCATTCTAGGGCTTGTGGAATGATCAGATATATAATCCTTTATGTAGTAGGAAGAGAAAGTATGGTTTCTTCACCATTGGATATGTGATCCCCTATTTTGCATTTGGTTTGTGTTGGTTTTTTGGTATCGTCGGGAGTTAGATACCCAACTTCATGATGTATAGCGGATAGTGTTTATGGGATATTCATGACCAACACTACATGGGGGAGATACTCTGTCCGAGTGACATGTTCTCCATGATGTAAAATTGGGTTGTGGTGTTCCTTAGTAGATCCCCAGAGTAATACCCTTTATATTTGAGATATTCATGTTACTAGATTGGGGTTTTAGTGACCCCTAAAGGACACTAGGATTTATCTCCTTTTTAAGAATATATGGTTTACGGTTTTTAAAAATGGGTTCACTGTGCCCCATATAAAATCCTTTGAGGGATACATTTTTTATGGTTGGGGAAATTCACGGTTATATTATGGTTTCTAGTGGCCCCCTACAAGGATGACTATGATCCCCTATCTGAATATCATGATCCATTGGCTTCATGTTTTACACTATAAGAACACCATATATAGAGTCAATATGATATAGTTTTTACCAGTTCATCACATGTATTTTTCTTGATAATTGAATCTTAAATACCATAACCGTTCTTCGCACTACATTTTGAATCATATAAAACATAATGTTTGGAATTTACACTATCTACATAAATTATATTCTAATATAACTTCCACTTATTCATGTTATTACTCCCCTAAGTTGTAATAAAATTTTCCTTTGGCCTTTATTTATTTTCATATTAATCATCTATCAACATACAAAATTCCTTTAAAAATTTAAAAATATTTATTATTCTTGGATATATATTATTTGAGATATTTTTTAACAACTTTTTATTTGCGGAATAAATGTTAATATTTAATTGATATTTTTCCAAGATAACACAATGTTGGATTTATAAAACAATTACTTCTTCAACCACATCTCGAGAAACTACAAGAGAATAATCCATCAAAAAATGAACTCTGGTTTCCATGATGATGTCCAACAAACATTGAAGATTTCATATTAGCTTCCATACTAAAAATATATAGATAATATTAGAGAAAAAATAATACAATGTAAAACAACCCATTAATACCAATTGACATTCCCAACATGGTCTATGTATGATATAACAGGAGAGGGATGAATTTGGGTTATGAATTTTAATCAATTTAATACACTTCTCAGAGCCTCTAAGGATCTTGACCACATTATATTTAGTTTACTTATTTGGTGTTCCTATAGACAATGATTTAATTGAAAAAATATATTGACTAGCCTTTATTAAATTTTATTTTGGTTCTTTTAGCCTATTTTTGTGCGCATATAGAATTAAAAAAGAATAAAATTGGTCTTAACATCACTGTCGATTATGTAAAAGTATTTGGGGAATATTACTAACAATGTTTAGATAGAAAAATCACAAAAATATCAGTACTCTTTATTGTGATTTAGGTTAGCCCAATTCTACAAAGTTCAACTTCCATATATGTTTAGGGACATATCTATAATTTCAAGGGGTTAACCCTAAAAAATTATCACTTTCACATTTATATTTTTGGGATCACATTCAAGAATTTTATTTACACGTGGGACCCCTATATATTATCACATTCGGTGATTTTATCATTGAGTACATGTAGATTCATTTTTTAAGTCTACTTAGATACAACTTGACAATCTATAAATAACCCTTTATCATTTCACATCTTCCTCAGGAATGATATTTGAATTCATGCTACTATTTTAGTTCCAAGAACACTTTTTTATTCATTTATATTGTGAATAAATAAAAATACTATTCTCTTTCACAGAATTTATAATATTACCTTTTTTGAAATTATATCTTTTTTACCGGTTTGTTTGAGTGGGGTAGAAAATACCCCTTACATTATTCTTCGGATATGAAATTTTTTAGTTGAAATGTATTAAAAAACATTCTCACCTAATTACTAGAAGAAAAATAAATTTTTATATCATATATATTTCACTATATTTTATAATTTTTTAGTTTTTGTTTTTATAGGAAATAAATTTTTATTTATAGAGGAATTATAATTTATCAGATTGTATAAATTACCTCATTTGGAAAAACATATTCTATTTTTTCAGAAAAAAATAAGAAATATATTTAACAATAAATATTTATAATTGTTACCTTGTTATAAAATAAAAATGTTCAATCTAATAATTTTATATTAAGAATTTTGGAAAATTATTTTCTATATTGAAGTAGATATGTATTATATAATTAATTTTCATTAAATTTTTCAGATATAGATATAAAATTAATATAGAAAAACATTAATTCCACTTGATGAAATATTATTATGATATGATGGTTTATAAAAATGAGGCCATAAGATGAACATGTTGAGCTATCAAGAAAGAGTTTATTCTAAGGTTATTAAAACATCCTCTATGAATCAAGGAATATAATCATTAAATCATTTCCTATATATAACAGTAGTTATCATGGGGGAGGATTATAGTATCCCAAGATTAACACACATAAGTATTAAATTGTTTTAGATGAATATTCATAACAATACAAAAATAAATCTTATGGACTATAATAGTTTATTACCTTTTTAAATTCGGAACAAAATAATATAAATTGGTAAATGATTCTAAATTTTTTCCACAAAGATCGTTCCCTTTATTACTTCTACTCAAAACCATTCTTCATTACATAGGGAAAGGACACATTAGAAAGGGTTGACACAAATTCTTAGTAAGGGTGGAAAAGAGAGATATATAACCACAATCTTGTGGATAAGGGTATGATAACATGATTATAATATTTTAGGATCATACCATGCAAACCAGAGATCATAATCAATAGCCATGGAATAAATATTTCCAGCTCATAGGACATGAATTGCAATGGAATCAAGAGAAGAAGCCCTAAAATAATAGCTTTGGAATATTACATGGAATTGTGGAAGAGGCATAATCTTATAAATTTGTTTCTATAATATTCACATCTTAATTAAAAGGCTATATTAGTTGAATGGGTTCACTCCTAAAACCATCATTGTAGTCGTGGTTCACTTCCAATACTATCATAATATTTTAATTCTATTACTAAAGTGATTTAATTACTTATTCCATCCATATTTATCTCATGAGATATAAATATTTAACAAAATTCATTAGAGGAAGATATTGGTCCCACCAATCTCATAATGAAATCATACAAATGTGTCCAATAATATAATTTATCATTTATCATATCATAACCCATAATAAGTGATGTATTTCATAAACATCAATTCATTAACCATAAAATTAAATGGGTATCATAAACAATTCATCATATCATAACATGTGGAGAATATACATGTTTTGTAACCATGTAATAACCCATAAAAAAAGTATGTATCATAAGAATTATATCATAGAATAACCAGTGGAGGAGAAATGGTTTTTGTAAGAAACATCATCTCAATAATAAACCATTCAGTGAAATAATAAGAATGGTTTCCTTGGATCGTATCCCTAGTATTGAATAAACTATATTAAGGGGTATAATGTTATATGTATAAGGAATTTGATATATAACTTGGATAATTTATTAAGGTAAATAACCTTCATAGAAAATAAATTTGTAATACCTAAATCAATTTTTATATCATTTTCTTTGAAACCCACATTGAAAACATATGAATTAATAATTAAAAATAATTTAAAACATTTATTTAGGGAAATATAATTTTTTGGTTTCAAAATTATTTTTTATAATATGAAACGTTTTGATAACCATTTTCTTTTGAATTTTATTTAAAAACATATTAAATAATATTTTAAACAATTTAAATCCTTTAATATGAAAATTTCCTTTTGAAAATATATAAATGAATAATTTAAAAGTTATTTAATTCACATTTTAAACATATAAAAATGTTGAAAACATTTTTCATTTAAACTATTATTCAAAATTTTTTAAATATTCTTTGATATCTTTGAAATATTTTTATTTGAAAAATAACCTTTTAAAAACAAATAAAAGAATCATTAGAAATCATTTATCACTCATTTTAAAAATAAAATATTTTTGAAAAACTTTTTCTGTGAAATAATCTTTGAATAAACCATGAATATCAATAATATTTAGAAACGTGTTTTCATTAAAATAATAATATTATAAAATTGAAAAGGAATATTTAAAGAAATGACAATCATGATGGTAGATAAATCTATACATGATGTATATTCCTTTTTCATTGTAAAAAGTACAGAAAAGTTCCTAGATCCTAAAAAGATAAGAATAATTATTTTAAAAACACTTTTTTTAAAAACTAAAAAAATTGATAAAAATTACTTTTAATGAACATTAGAGAATAAAAGATTTTTTTTTATTTTTTAGAATTCCTAATATTAAATGAAAACAGATTTTCGACTGAAAAATTGAATACATTCATATTTTATAAAAAAAACATATTAATTATATTAAATAAAAAATATTTTAAAATCGTACCATTGCATAAATATATCAAGTATATCAAGAGTAAAATAAATCTTATAACAATTCATTAAAGATAGCTCAAAATATTTCATAACTGGAAGCGTAATCATAATTAATTCCCATGAATGATGAGATGGTAGAAAGAAACTATTATCACAATTGTAACATTGAATCAAAATTCCCATGAAATAATAAAAATAAATGATTCTTAAAATAACATGAAATGATTTATTTTCATGATAAAATATTTCAATGTTTTGTATATATACCTTGTAAAATAATATAGGTGAATAACAAAACATGTGTCTTAATGGAGGAAAATTGAGACAAAATTAGTTTACTAATTTGATAATAATTAAAAATTAATTACCATGGAATATATATCATCCAAATGGATGTTTAAATATCTATAGTAATAAGTATACTAATCATAGAATATGTTCTGGTCTGTATATACACGACACAAAATAAATGAGTGCTGAATAAGGCATAAGTCTCATAAAAATAATAAGGGGACTAGAAATATCTTTAATACATTAGTAATTTTTGAATAATGGGATCAAGGAAAGAATAAAATAAATTAATATAATAAAAATAAAATATATCTCACAGAAATAAAAGTGAGACAAAAAAACCCATAACTTATATATTGAATCTCATCATTCTCACTGAAAAATACAATATAATAAATATAATTATATTATAATTATATTATAGAACCATATTAAATTATATCATTAAAATATATTTTTTTCTTAGGACGTTTTAGTACCCTTTTATTAAAAATTTCATTTGAATGTTACATTTGGGGTAATAACCACTTTGTTTTTCATATATGTTATGACATATTATTTTATTCCTGTTACTTATATCATAATTTAAATATTTGAAAAATGTAAAACATTATTTATATATCATATATATCATTATATAATTATTATTAATAAACATTAAATAATAGAAATGTAAAATTTAATAAACCGTTCATGGAGATGGTGGGTCGTGCGTAAGCATGAACGTTGTTTGTTTTTTATCAAAAAAAGAAACAATGTAGATGAATCATATATATATATATATTATAATTATAGTAGAATTATTATTGCATTTATTTTATATAAATTTATAAAAACAATACTGAATACATTCCTTGTAAAGTGTTACTAAATCACATCACATTGAGGAGGTGGTAGTCCACATGTCCACAAACGTAGTTATCATATTGCCATGAAATAAAATTTATGAAGGTATGTGTTATATAATAAATCAAGAAAAATAAATATATCACTAATATCATATAAATAATATAATAATATTATGTCCCTAATTATTCCCAACCATAAAAGTAGGAAATGGTAGAATGAACAACATCAATTTGCGAAGCTGTAGTCTGTCGTACACACGAATAAAGATTGCATGACCCATTTGATGGAAGTTTGTGTGAGTGTATATTGTTAACATATAATAAAAACATATAATTATATTTATTATACTCATTACATTATATAATAATTTAATAGGTATAATTTGGGTGTTAGGGAATGAAATAAAACAAAAGTTCTTGTTGAACGATGCTACCTCTTCTTTGGATAACTCCATTTGGTTTGCACCAAATGGATTCTGTTGATGGCTTTCTGACCAAAGTGAGGCCTTTGGTATGAAAATAGAAAATTTGGGAGATTATATTGGAAGGTTTTTTATGAGACAAATGGATTTTTATGTGTCATGATGTGAAGAGGTGAGCACCCATTTATAGAGGTGGAGTGGCGCTCTTGAAAATATAAAAAGGAAAAATTATTGAGAGGTATCCATTACAATCAGGTTCTTAAAATAATGGTCCATACTCTAGAAAATGAATTATATGATTTAAATATGGAAATAAAAACCTATCTGTACATGTTTCTCGGTGATTTGGAACTTTATGATAAAGTGTCACCATTATGTAAATTTGTTTTTTCTTTGATGGTTATAATTAATTTTAATTACATTCACTAATATTTTTTCGAAAACAATAAGTGTAAGTAACAAGAAATTATAAATTATATTGAATAAAAATATTATATTAATTTTTCTAAATTCGTAACAAATAAGGTGTATAAATTAATTTGACGTTAATCCTGCAGATGGGTCAAGACAACGAGTTTTTAAAATGAAATTGTTCAAAAGATTAAAATGTTTATATATAAGATTTCATTGTTAAATTGATAACAATGTCTAAATTTTATTAATATACGTATAATGGATCTAAATTAACATTAAAAATATTTTAAACTATTATTTGACAATATAAATAATTAATATAAAAAATATTCTTTTAGTTAAAATTTGGTATTCTTTAATATTCATCGAAAAATGAAACTTCTCAGAAAATACAAAAAAATCGCCCTATGATAATTTGTTTTTTACTATTTAGATATTTATTTTTATATTATAAAATAGAATATATAATAAATTATAAACATTATATTTTAATTAGGTTCTATATTAAAAGGTGTAAAAAATACCTTTTATAAAAATATATAACTTTCTGCATAAAATTGGTTATTTATAATATCTTGTCTAGATAACACATATCATAAAAATTAAATAGTTATATATATATATATATATCATTAAAATCATTTTTCAAAAATTATTTTAATTAATTTATTGAGTTAAAACATGTTTTAATTCATAACTATAGTTTTCTAACAAAATATTACCAATATTTTGAAAAGGGTTTTATTTTTATTTTTAGTTAATTAGTCACCAAATAATTATTTTTACACACATCAATAAAAAATAATTTCATAATTTTAATTAATCATATTCATGAATGATATTCCACTGACAACTATTTCCAAAATTAAATCATAATTGTTACCCAAGGTTAAGCAAAACTGGGTTTCTAAATAGGATAACATAGGCAGAATATCAAAACAAGGACATAGAAGATAAAATATAACTATCATGTTATGATGAAGATTGATAGATTTCATGGTTATGATGATGTTAATGATACAAAATCCACAACCCAAAAAGGATTTATAAAGTACATTGATGTCATTAAATATGATGATAATGAGAAAAAAAGATATTTGAAGAACCCTTTCCTAATGTTACATATTTATAATTGAAAGATATAAATACATGATTATAGATTAATCTCACATTTTTTACTTTATAAAATTTCACTTAATCATTTATTCCAAAAATCAAAGGTGAATTTTTCATTCACGATGAATTTACAGATTATGAGATCCATAAATAGAATGAAAAATCATTCCATCTTTCATTATAAAAAAATGTATAGAACATGTTATAAAATATGTCATAAATCCTTATATGGAAAGATAATGCATTAATATCAAAAATATTATCCATTGTTTAACATAAACCATTCCATAAATGGAAATCCTTATAACTCTTTTGAATGATGAATGTCAAAATCATTATAATGAATAGTCCTAGATTTTATTAAATTAGGCTAACATTGATCTCACATATATCATAATGTAGCTTATATTTGACTCATACCAGAAACATGAATACCATCATCATGTATTATTGTAAAACATGGTAATTTCATTAATTAGTATTAATCATTATTGAAAACATTCATGTTTCATTATTCCAATCATTATTGGATATATTCCATAAAACCAATAATTATATAAACATTATCGATGATGGAATAAACCACATTGTCAACAAATAATTAATCATATTCAAGGAAATAATTAACATTTAATTTACATTATTCAATCACCGTTATCAAATCATTCGGATCATATTATTGGTTTTTCTTCACTTAATCATCTATTTCACAATGATTATCAACTTCCCAATAAATACCTCTTCAAGTTCATCCATCCCATTCAATATATTCTTTTAAATCCTTAGTGAAAAACATAAAAAAAATATTTATGTAATTTATATTTTTTATGACATAAATCACGAATAAAAAGTCATAATCGACGAGATTATTCTAATTTATCATTAATCAATCTATATGGATTGCTTATAATGTCACATAAAACCTATTTCCATTAAAATTTAACCTTAATTCTCATCATCAAAAACACTATAACCATTACCTTTACCACATTTCATTTTCTCTTTGTGTTATTTCTGCTTAAGAAATACATTTTCGTAATTCCCATTCATTCCACATATAAAGAATACAATTATTTATGATTTCATAGGGAGGAGATTTTTCACATTCTTTATGTTAACTGAACTTTTCATTTTTACATTGTAGTTACTTGATTTGTGTTCTTATTTTTAACCATGAAAAATTCATCCTTTTACTCTAAGAAATTCACATTGGTTCATTTTACAAAAATTTTAACTTGTAAGAAACCCAATTTTCATTCCACTATGATATCTATTACCATGATTCTCAATGAACTCATTCTTTCTATTCTTTGGTGAGTCTAAGAGTTGATTAAGGTACACATTGTAAATCATGTTCCATAGAAAATTATTTGAAATAATCATAATTCACCCCACTGCAGTGATCATCCCACTTGACATCTCGTTAGAAATTATTTCATCACATTCAAAGATAACGTAGATCCTTACAGTTCCCACAATTTACTAAAATAAGAAACCGTACTGTGATCCCAATTATCATAGAAGAAAACAATGTAATAATTAAAATTTAATTATATTATTTCTAAGTCACAAAACCCTCCTTTATATCTATGAAACCATAACATTATCCCTGATCATCAATTATCTTCTTCTATTAAAATTCTTCATGATGGTTCATAAATTGTATGTAAATTTTCAAAGCATATACCCCAGGAGTTTCAAAATATGTGTTCATTATGTAAAATTGTAATGCACCATTTCCGAATGGATTTTAACTCAATACAATGTTTTTAGTGTTTTTTACCCTATGTATATCTATTTTAGATCCGCATCCACTTATAATGTCAACATAGAGATGTATTTATAGGAAACCACTCACTCAATCCTCTACCAAAATTCCATGATATTCATATATCCATTGACTCATCCATTGACTCATCCATTGAATCATCCATTGACTCATCCATTGACTTATCCATAGAGGAATCATTCCTAACATTCTTTTACATGACATCATTTTATATGAATACTCATCACATTTAAAAATTACATGTAATGGCCTGATGAAAGATGGAGCTCATGCCGCAACTACCCCTAGAACGACTCCATATGCCAGGGGATGGTGATAAGCACTGAAGGAAGAAACACATTGGGGATTTTTTTTTCATAAAAACCTGTACACACACACACAACCAACTCAATGAAAAAGTACCGATGAAAATGAACAAATAATAAAACCCCACTATTTAAGGAAATCCATGATGCATCAAACTCTAATCAGTATAAGTACAGAAATGTAAATTAAACTAAAAGAGAAAGGGGAAAAATAAAGGCCCAACCAAAATTGTGTCACAACCAAAAAAAAAACAAGAAAATTAAAATAGCTGAGAGTCCCCTACACCTGGATCCCAAGCTATGAACACCCTAAATGGTCCAAGCACCCCATATCTCCAAGCACCTCTGTAGTCATGATCAATATGTTCGCAATCTACATATGGCATAACACATGAGGGAAAGACGCATGCATGGGTGAGTATAAATATACTCAGTATGCCACCCCAAAATTTTAATGGGGGTAGTAAGAGATAAAAATGAGGAGGAAAGCATTATATTAAACATGGTATAGTGAAACGGTACCTCTCATCCCAACTATAGAGTGATATAAAACTCATTCAAACACAAATAGATAAAAATGTAGATCATATGAACTCCTCATTGAGTCTTCATTACATATAGTAGATGTATAGACTCATTCAACTGTGAGAAGACAGACATGGAAAACACATGGCAAACCCCACGCTCCATCACCTCTCCTATAAGGTGGGTATCCAAAACCAAAGGGGTGGGTACTGAAATAGGATATATATATATATATATATATATATATATATATATATATATAATCTTAGTAAATTAAGCCCAAATGTGAGAGAAAGGGGATCACCATATCACAAATCATCCCTAGAATAATCTTCTCCACCAGTTCCAAAAGTATCCACCAATGATGCCTAACATCCCACATGTCTTCCTAGATCATCCAAGTAAAAAGGGATCAATCACCACACATTTATTCTATCATTTTTGGGCGGATCTGTCTCACCTGCACTATTTTAGGTCACCTCACAAGGATGTATCTCGGTGGGGAACACTCTCCTCTCCCTTATGAATCCAATGTTATGTAAAACCATGTCTCTTATCACATTTTCATAGTCAATAGGTTGTACCTCTATGTCAAGGATGCATTCCCAGCCTAACTCGATGGTTCCACTATAGTGTTACCAAGGACCCATGTCTATCCTGACATGAGGGTTCAACTATTAAAAGGTTAAGGACCCATGCCTAACCATGATGGAGAGTTCTACTATAGTGTCATTGAGGACCCATGCCCAACCCGACAGGAGGGTACCACTTGGGAAAGGTCAAGGACCCATGACAAGCATGACTGGAAGGTTCTACTATAGTGTCATCGAGGACACATGACCAACCAGGCTAAATGGATCCATTGTAGTGTCATCGAGGATGCATTTCCTTCCCAGCTAGAGGTTTCCACTAGGAAAATGTCAAGGAATTAGACTATCCATCCATGCTAGATGGTAATCCTGAGATAATTTTAAGATACATTACAATTGTTTTCATCATTGGGTCCCTACCCGAATAGGCTTCACACATGAAACATCAAACATCATTTCTCAAAAGCCACTACATAGGGAACCATCACATTCTATGTGAAAAAACACATAGGATAGGCTATTTTCTGGAAAAAATATGAGTCTAAAAGAAGGATATGTGAGAGATAGAAGATTCATAATGTGTTACACAGTGCATGTGGGTCCCCAATAACATGTGAACCACCTCACCACCTTTTTATATACCCAACCAGACTCATGTACTAAACTAAACACTTGTACCCCTGGTGTTCTAGTGTACTCTTTGGAGTACATGGTTCACCTGGTCGAAATGGGTGGAAAATTCATGATGCTCATTGTTTATCTGAAGGAAAAAAACATAACATACTAACATGCATCCTCAAACAAACCCAGAAGACCAAACATATATCACTTTTGTGATCCTAGTGGAAAAGTGCACATGATATACTATTTATTTTCCTGAATCAGACTCCCGGTGAAGATACTAAATCTCTCAACATCACATAATAATGATGCTTCATGGGGCCCATACCTCGATTTAAGAACATATTAAACGGATTACAACATTTCAATCCTCACTTGAACACACAGGAGATTGGCGATTCATTTGTTCTAAAAGGACACCTGGTGAAGAAGTCACTTCTCACCGCAAACACCCATGTCATTCTTTAGGGGTCTCACACATAAATTTCATTTTTAAGCACTTGAAAATGGTTTTGAAAAATTCACTGTTATTTCATGGTCGTAACACCATTGAGGGAGGATCAATGGGATTTCATATAAAAATGTTATGGCCAGTCGATGTTGTAACAATAATGATATATAATTTTTATTTGAGCATTTTGGGGGACTACACTACGAGCATGAAATATAAAATTCACAAACTGGCCTCAAACGGGTTGTCTTGTTCATATGAGTGTGTATCAGCAGATCGCGCATCAAAGGGATGCACAAGATTGATGAAGTGGTTGTTTTAAGTCACCTAGGCCCAACCCACATCCATTGGTCCCACACTAGTCAAACTCCTCTATATGGGATGGCCAAGACCGTATCATTTTCCCATAGTTTAGCCATTTTCATCCAAGTGCACTATGGATTCGTCGTATCCACCATCTCCTACTCCCGCCGACTGCATGCTCACCCTCCCACTAGCCACACCCTGTGCGCACCCCATGCCACCTAGTAATCCTACCATAACCTCTAGCTCCGACCTCCCCATCTGCCACCTCCTAGCAGCCCGTACAGACCACAACACACTGGTGGTACTTCTACAGACCACAAGGACTCCTCTGATTTCCCAAAACATTTTTTAGATAACATATCTAAGATCCTTGGGACATGAATTTTATAGAAACATGATTTTCATGGTGATCCATAGTCGTTTCAACTTGATGAAAAATAGGAATCGCTTCACTCACAATTGTTCCTCCTCTGACACTTGAAACTCAAAACCATCATAGAACCAAAATCCTATGTCCAAAAACATCATAGATCTATATATTTCTCAATGTTTGTATTTAATTTAAACATGTTAAAATATTATCGATGAAGAATATGAATAACAGGTGAAGAAACAAAGAATGAGCAATCCAGATTTGTGATGGTTGATTGTTGTGTTTTTATGGTCATTAAAAAAATGTTTTCAAAGTAGCTGTGATTACCAGAAATAAATATTGAAAACCAAAACATTAATTGATGGATAACGAATCTGGAATACAAATCCTATCTATATTTTGGATCCACAGTTGCATTCACTACACTCTAATGTTCTCAAATCTACAATCTTTTCACAATCCTCCAAAGATCTGACGTAAATTGTCTAATGGAAGGAGAGGTGGAGAGATTCCGTAGTCTATGGTATATGTCAGCCAATCCAAACTCATTTCCTTAATGACATATTTATATAAATTCAATAAGTCATCCTCTAATGGTCGTGGGATCCAAACATCCCTCACCTACTTGCTTTAGTTTGTGCATAAGTAAAACACCCTGCTATGAACTCAACGGTGGTCTCAGATTTCCAAGACGAGTTCCCATTAATAATTTATTTGAATTAACATTATAGATAAAATAAATTTGTTTAATTTTTTTATTTATGGTTACAACATCCATTTCATTTTCTATAAAGTGTATGTGCCGACAAAATTTATGTCCCACATAGGGTAAACGCCATGCTCAAGACTCGCCTGTCCTCATAAATTTATAATCTACGCTTCCATTTAACAGATATTCCACCTCTATCATGTGCATAGTATAAAATATACTTAATATTTTCAAGAAATTTATTATGGGTACTCCAGGCCATAGAATCGCACGCCGTTATAGACCCTATCTCTTGAAATATATTTAGAAATATTCCAATGTCTACTAAGGAGAAAATGATACCTACCTTATTCCCGCCTTCAATATTTTAGTCATTTAGAAGAAAAATATAGAACAACTTAGGATACTGAGCTTGCACCTAGATCTCCCATTCTCTGGGAAAATTATGCATGTTTCTGTATTACCACAACACACGAACCAAAGGGATTATATGTCCTATCGATGATATGCCTAGTGTCATACACATATCTCCCTGTTTACAATGCATGTAAATGGTCGTGCACTCACTGCAGCTATGTGGGGTAGGGAAAGGTGGTAGAAAACCTCACTGACCCTCTCCAGGATCTCGAACAGCTTGACAATCCTCATAGGTAGGTTTCCTCCCTATTTAAAAACTAAAATACAAGCCCACATCATATCCTCCAACACCTGAATTTTATTCTAACTCTACCCATCAGTTTAGGGGTGAAAGGCTAAAATCATCCTTAGTTGGGTCTCAAAATCTTCAAGTAGGCCTCGTCATAATCTTGATGTAAACCATACATCATGATCTGAGAAAAACATTGAGGGACCTCCCGAAGGGGGATGATATCCCATACATAGAACTACCCAAATTGATCCACCGAACTCTACTCCTTATTAGAAAGGAGTGCCTTTAATATGTGAGTTGGTACACTATCACCTAGATGGCATCATGGCCCTTCAATGTGAGAAAAATATATTTGACGATGTCTATGAATATGTCATCCCGTTTCAATAAGAGGATTTCAAGGGGTTTCGACAACCCGTCGAAACACGACGCTTAGCATTCACCTACTGAAAGGTGAGGTGTCATGAAATGAACTCAACTATTTTTCATCTCACTTCGGAAACCAAAAATATCCACATAATATCCCGATGAATCTTCCCCACATTGGTATGTACAACAAATGGAGAAGTTTGGAAGTCTTGCATCGCCTCCTCCCACATCACAAATGGAATAAAATTTTTTCCCTGGAATAATGTCACCTGATTTCATCCATCAGAATATCCATCTAGTGCATCACCAATGTAGATCTAACTCACACAATATCTCTTAGTTGATGTCTCATAGTTGGGACTCTCTCTCACATGTGAGGAGTGTAGGAGTCAAAACCATCTACTGAATAAAATAGTACCCTCCTTCTCCACCAGGGTCAGCTGTAGGGAAGTTAACTACTCTGAATCTTCCCACACTAGGTGATATTGGGACATTATGCTAATAGAATATTTTATAATGTTTCCTCTTCCTATAGTATATACTTTCTTTAATCCATAGTCTTATATTAAGTTCTACCAGTATCGCCACCTCAGGTTCATATCTCTATAAGTGGAAAAATACCTGAGACTCTGGTGGTCTATGGAGATCACAAAGCCCTCTCCCTGAAGGTAGTGTCTCCACATCCTCAAATAGAAGGCTAACACTGCCATCACTAGATATTGAGTCTTGTAGTTCTATTCATGGGGTATCCATATCCACGACATGTACCTTAAAACTATCATATCAAGGTTTACGTTGAGCACACTAATGTTCCAATTAATATAGAAGGTGAATAAAATCATCCAACAGTAAGAAGATAGACATGGAATATAGGGGGAATACCCTACATATATTCCCTTTTTTTAAGACTATAATCTGAAATCGAACACTTTGTCGCACCCAGTATTGGAATTCCATGAAAAATGAGGTCAAGAAAAACACTCCACTAGAAATTACAGGACCTACTACATCACTACACTATAAAACCCCACCATTAACACAAAATTCATAGGGACTCATTCACAATACCTCAATACTATTATCTTTGGGTGGAAGTGGCTCACCCTCATAGTTTTTCTTGCGTAAGAAAAATGCATCTCAGTGGAGAAGGACCCCTCTTCCTCACACATTCATAGCTACGTCTAACAACATCGACATAGGGTTTCACTAATTCCAAACATCACCCAGATTAAACCGCAAGAAAGAATTATGAGGAAAGAGTACCACACAATGTATCTAAAAAGATTATCTACAAAAGGTAGAATAGAAAAAGGAACATTTCTCATATCATTTTTCATAATAAAGGATTGTAGACATCCATAACATATAGCATCCCATGGCCCCAGCCGCCAGCTCCCTGAACCTGATGTGGGCTGCTTGGTGGTGGTGGTCGAAGGACCGCATAGTGTTATCCACCAACAAAAACTCCTCCTTCTCCAATGCCAGCACTTCCTCCCCAGGGAACACCGTGTCCCCACTGGGGAGATACATGATCATGACACTGTCTCTATTGTAGCAGTCCATATGTTATCCCCCCCCCCGAGATGATCAGCACTTTTGGTCAAGCAGGTTCATTCCATTTGACATCGCTTTCAAAATTCATAACATCGTCCCTCCCCAGGCTATCTCGGTGTTTTTTTTGCGTCGACCTTATATGACTATGTGCCTAATATTGATTATGAGGAGGTATTAAACATCAAAATCCTATCATCCAACATATGCTAGCTGGGAAAATGTCTCTGCTCTGTTGCACCTGCTAACACAACCATCATTCTGGAGTCCTTTTGATAGAATTCTCTATGTCACCAGTGCATGATTCAGCACCCCGACATATGTGGGGATCATAAAGGGAACTAAATCGATGCATATCTCTCTGTGGATTCCCTACTCAATCTTTAGTGTTTGGAAGTAGGCGTCATGGATCATGTCCAGAGAGTACTGATTCAGTTCTGTGAACCTAGTCACGTACTCAACCACTATCAACCCTCCCTAGTGAACCTTTGAAAGTTATATAAATCCCAATGGAGTGTAATTTATATGGATATTACTTCTCATAGAATAGGTACTCAGAGCCATCCCATGAGAGCGCTGACTCATGGTGCCTCTGAGTAATCATGCTCAACCAAAACCCAGTTGCTCCATGGAAATTTCTAGCAATTAAAGCCACCATATGACCTATAGGTTTCCAAACAAGCTTGAAGAGGCAGACCACTGACTATAATTGATCCTCTATTTTTTAGGATCTGGTTCACTGTAGAACCTTAGCGGTCTAAACCTCTGGAACTCACAGAGTGCTCTCATCCTGTGCATGTCCTCAACCTTCTCTACTAAGAATAACAATGTAAAGACCCTGAAATTTCAAGGAATATTTTTTACTACTTTGGAATTTTACGAGCCTGTGACTTCTGACGGTGCTTGATTCAGAGGCCCGGTGTGCTCGTAATCAATTTCAGAAGTTTAGACCGGATACGTTCAGTGAACGAATGAGCGGGTATTTCTATATTTTGAACTAGTGCCCGGAATTAAAATCTGAGGGAATCAATGAACTCGCAACGCCGGTAATTTCTAAAGGGGACATTTTCCACAGTTGCGTTTTAAGTGGGTTTGAAGTTATATTTTGGGGGTTTAATTAAGAAGTAAATAAAAAAATGTTGGAACAATTTTTATTTTATATAGTGGTTATACCCTCCCATGGGTAGTTAATTGTTGGGCCCATAACCACCTAACTACCCAAGTGTGTATGTTAGATATGTGGGGCCCACAAGAGCCCCAACTATTTGATTTCCTCTAAACTCATTAAAAATCCCTCACTAAATTGGGAACCCTCCCCCCCCCCCTTAAATTCCAATATATCCACCTCACTCCATTAATTCATGTCAACCAGAAAATTAATGAGGATATTTACTCTTTTCCCCATTTTTATTTAATTTCCAAAGTGTTAATAAATGGGGACCTTCCCTCTCCCTTACTTGATTGATTGTCAACACATTTTTTTAAATGTGGGGATTTGAATTTTGGGAAGTTGCTATATGTGTGTAATAAAATAATAGTAGGAGCCTATTATTTTATTTTTGGGGAGAACTTTCATTGGGCGATGGAAGATCGGGGGAGCTACTGAGATTTTGGAAGAACGCTGGCCTTCGACGAAGAATGACAAAGAACGAAAAAGAACACCAGTTCCTCGAATATCGACGATGCGCCACCAATTCTCTTCTATGCGATAAGAGAGGAGACGTCGCTTCCTCCTCGACGCACTCCGATGTCGCCTACAGTCCCTTTCCCCACAACGCCGTCTGCCGCGACGCCGACATTCGTCTTCAATCACTGAGGTAGGGGATTTTTCGTATATTTCATTATGTGATTTATACCCTCAGCATGGTGTGTAATTGTTGGGTGATGTTTTGAACCACTAACACGGTGGGTATGGACTAACGAAAAAGTCTGAAACCACCGCTATTTTGTTCTTGATGCATGGAATTTTTGGTGAAAAACTAGTGGGACTGCAATGGAGAATGGAGGCCTTCGTATTGATGTACGGGTCCCGAGACGACCGGAGGTGCAGACTGTAGTAAAATCGGACCACCGGAAAGACTCTGGTGGCCCGCGGAAGCCCCCGGTGGCCGGAGGGGGCGACGCCTCAGTGCGCCGCTGGCAGAAGCCCGCGACTGCTGATGCCACGGTGGCAAGAGAGAAATCCCACGGCCACGCGGGATCTAGGGTAGCCAATAATTCCACCCTGGCTCCACGTCCATGGAAAGCGGGGGTCGCACCCCCCGCTCGGCTCACTGACCGAGCCAACGCACCCCCCTGCTGGGTCGGGACGTGTCGCACGGACCGGGCCGAGTCGGCGGGGTAGAGGTTCACCCTCCCAGGATGGGCTGGACCTGGACCCAGGTTGGGTCCGCCCGGTTGGGGCCGACCCATGGGGGGGTTGGGTCGGGTCAGACCGGGCCCAAACCCCCACTTTGGACCGTTTTCGGTATTTTTCCCATAACATGAGTTACGAACCTCCAATCGACGCACCGTCAGTGGAGTCAGAATACTTTGATCGAGATGGTTGTTTTGGTATATTATACATGAGGTTTAGGAAAAAGTTTTGGTACGTCCGGGTTGGTTCGAACCTGAAACCAACCGGGCCCTTGGAGAGAAAATGCTTATAACATAAGGATTGGACGTCTGATAGACGTGCCGTCAAGTACGTTGAATTCGTTTTGTTGAGAAGATTCTTTTGGTATTATCTACTTGAGGGTTGGACACAGCTGGAGTACGGTCGGGTTGGTTTTAGCTTAAAAACTAACCAGTCCCCTAGAACAGAAAAGCCAATAACTCTCAGACCGGGTGTCCGATTGACGCACCGTCTATCGAGGTGGGTTTCTTTTAATGTGAAAGAACATTGGGATACATCAACTATAGGCTTTGTGACAGTTGATGTATCGACTCTCTTGCTCGAGGATAATACCCTCCCAGAATCGAGCATGCTATGTGCGGGAACCCTAGAGCTGGCTGCGATGCGACGATGACGAATGCACTTGGATCCTCCGTGGGTTCGACAGCAAGGACGACTGTACTTCGATCCTCCATGGGTTCGGTAGTGATGATGTCCGTACTGGGATCCTTTGTGTGTTCGACGACGATGACTACTGTTCTTTTATCCTACATGGGTCTGGCAGTATTAACCTCTGTACTGGTATCCTGAGTGGGTCCGGCAGGGTAGCTGGTCTTTTATCCAATGTGGGTATGACAGCCTGGCTGGTCTTGTCTCTTATGTGGGTCTGACGTCTTAGATGATTCAGTGGCTACATCTGATCATCTCTATCACTATATGAAATATGTATACTTGTGTGAGCTGAGTCTTGATTTTTCAATCATTACCTTCGATGTGATTGACTTACTTTCCTGCGTGGACTGGGTTGTGTTTTCCTGTGTAGACTAGGTTGTTATTTCTTGTGTGGAATGGGTTTTGTTTTCCTC
Organism: Viscum album; assembly: GCA_963277665.1. Classification (NCBI taxonomy): domain Eukaryota; kingdom Viridiplantae; phylum Streptophyta; class Magnoliopsida; order Santalales; family Viscaceae; genus Viscum; species Viscum album. Next base: position 872,842,700 of record OY728153.1, on the reverse strand, counting down.
TGTGGACTGTGTTGTGCTTGGGATCTAGAGTTGGAGACATTTTGTAATTAATGAATTAGGTATATGTATGGGCATATACCTAAGTAAAGTCAGTTGATACTTCGTGATTGTATCTTTCCTTTTTAGTTTATCCTTCGTGGATTCTGAGAGACCGTCGGGGGCCTCAGGGTCCCTACTGAGTATCGTATACTCACCCCTGCACGGGATATGCCCGCACTACGTTGTGTTGGATGCAGATGACGGACAACACTGATCGAGTTGGAGGCTCGTGGAGTTGGACAGTACCCAGAGGTGGACCACTTGGCAGGATGTGCACGGGGCGGACGACCGGACCTGAGGAGATGAGGAGACTATATGTACCCACCCTTCAGGTGGCATTTCTGGAGGATGACTCAATGTTGCTATATTACTCACTGTTGTTTTACTTTGCTTTCAGTTGTATTGTACTTCCAATTGGGTTTTTATACCGGCCCATTTACTTGTCAGCACTTACCTTGTCCCCAATTTTTCTTAGTGTTTACCTCACTCACTTACTCTGGTGTGTTTTTGTTTACATTATAAAAAGGAAATAACTTCCATTTTATCAGGATTTACGCATTTGGTGCTATTCGCTAGCCCCTGGGCTATTGAAGGCAGGATTGGGGAAGTAACGACATGGGCCCTAGGGACGGGTCGTGACAAATTGGTATCAGAGGAGTCAGTTCTACCACAGAACTCAGGACACTGATAATTTCATCTCTGTGAAGAAATGGTGTTAAGAGTATTGTGTGTGGTTTTCAGTTCAGGGAGTCCAGTGTTGGTGCGGTGGCCGACGTAGCCATACACTAGGACCCTGACTTATGATTTCTGACTCAGTGCTAGAAAACAATGATTGCATCTGTGATTCAAAAGATTTCTTTGTGATTACTTTTTGTTAGCTCACCAGGTATATTGTTTGACCGTGGCACAACTCTTTATTTTAGGATGGCCCCATGAATGAAGCCAGCTACGGTTATGTGTTACGTGCGGGATGGAATCCCACCAAGAGATGAGGCCTCGGTGCAGGGCCCCATCACAGCGGAGGCACCAGTGGTACCACTACTCGCTGAGCCACCGATACTACATGCCCCAGCAGTAGAGGGTGCACGCTGCCTGAGTGCGTGGCATGATTTTTAGAGATAGAGGCCGCCCAGGTTCCATGGATAGATGGATCCTTAGGCAGCCGAGGATTGGCTGGAGGCTATCATTAGAGTCTTCAGATTGGTAGGGACACCAGTAGACCTTATGGTGATCCTTTCTTCGAGTCTCAAACACGCAACAGCAGGTAGATGATGGATCCTGATGCTCCAGGTGCACGACGAGGCATCTCTACTTTGGACGGATTTCGTGATCCTATTTCACACGGAGTTTTTTCCACCCACCCTCCATGCAGTGCGCATCCAAGAGTTATTGTAGTTGTGGTAGGGCAGCATGATAGTAGCTCAGTACTCAACAAGATTTACCGACCTCTTGCGCTACTCCATGGACATGTTACGAGAACCATTCTTCGGGGCCCAGACCTTCGAGCAGGGACTGAGGCATGAGATCAAGGATTCGATGATCTCCCTTTGCATTCCAACATAGGAAGGAGTACTGGAGCAAGCCCTTCTAGAGGAGAGTTTTCTCACAGAGCAGTCACCAGCAGCGAGACCCTCGACAGGACGACAGGTAGAGGAGTCCTCTGCAGCTGGTAGTAGATAGTTGACGCAGATGTCCAAACAGACCAGGCCATCAGATGAGCGATCTCAGGATTCAAGTTTGTTTGTGCGGGGCACACGAAATAGATCAATCCATACGAGGAGCAGGCAGTGCTATACATGCGGCGGGTAGGGTCACATGGCTGGAGACTGCCCGACCCTCCCTGCAGATGACCAGCAGGAGGTAGAGGGACCACCCAGGAAGAGGTTCGACCATGGTGGCCCACCGTGAGCAGGCGGACATGGCAGAGGAGCTGGCCAAGCAGTATGTGGTGGATGACGTTTCGAGGCCCTACCGCCACCACCACAAGGAGGACCACCCCGACCGTAGGGAATAGGTGGACAGGGGAGAGCTCGGCTTCAGGTAGCTGAGGCCTACGACCATAGAGCTCTGGGAACCGATGGATAAGAGCGGGACTAGCTCCAGGCATGGAGACTTTTGTTCATTATGCTTCTATCTTTGTTGATGTTTTTTTGTAGATTCTTTGTGTCTTTGTACTTTGAGTTGCAGTAATAAAATACACTTGTTCTTGTGATGTTTGCTTTCATGTATTTTTGATGTGGTCGATACTGAGAGGTTTTGGTTAAAACCATTGACTTGACCCTCACTTTCGAGAATCCTACTGGAGGAGAACCAGTGACCACACACTGCTGCCGACAATGTGACTCGACCCTTGGAGGAAAGAGTAACAGTTGGATCTCATGGTAGTAGCGTCGAGGCCTTATGACGTCGTCCATGGCATGAAATAGTACTGTTCATGTCAGGATTGACTGTATTAGGAAAATAACGTGTTTCATCCAGGGGATGAGATCAGATTTTTCTTTTTGGTAAAGTAGAAATCATAGTAGCTCTGGTAGGACATAAGAGAAAAGAGGTGTATTTGAGTTCTTTACAATGGCTTGTCACACCCATGGTTCGTTGAGCGAACGGTTTAGGGTTTACTTGAATATAAAAATTCTCAGGTGTGTCTTCTCATAGAAGGACCAAGACCTGAGATGGTGTTGTCGACTTGAGTTCCTCCGGGACTACGACTTTGAGATATTATATACTCCTGGGAAGGGGAACACAGTAGCAGAGTTCGTTTCATGATTCCCCACTTGTCAGCAAGTGAAGGTGGAGCACTAGTTGCCAGCATATATGGTACATCCCTTAGAGGTCCCAGAGTGGATGTGGGATGGAATATCCCTGGATTTTGTGACGGGGCTTCCACGTACTTCCAGAGGGAACAACTCTATTTGGGTGATTGTCAACCGACTCACCAAGTCACCCCACTTCATACCAATCAGAGAGAAGGGCTCAGGAGAGAGCGTGGGACGCCTCCAAGTCCAGGAGATCGTACGACTCCATGGTGTGCCATAATCTATCATCTCCAATAGAGACACTCACTTTAAATACCGGCTTGGGAAGGGGTTACAGGAGGCTTTTGGGATGCAGATACACCTGAGAACTTCCTTTCACCCTTAGATGGATGGCTAGACAGAGAGGACCATTCAAAAACTCGAGGACATGCTCCGTGCATGTGTCCTTGTCTTTGGTCGTAGCTGGGAGGATCGCCTACCCTTAGTGGAGTTTGCGTACAACAACAACTATCACTCCACCATCAGGATTTCACCATACGAGGCACTGTACGACTGACCTTACAGATCACCTCTCTGTCGGACTGACCCTAGGTAGTCCGCACTCGTAGGACCAGAGATGGTTCATGCTACAACGGATAAGGTGCAGATCATCCAGGAGCGGATGAGGACTACAAAGAGTAGACATAAGTCCTTTGCTAATAAGAGGTAGAGACCACTAGAGTTCGAGGATGGAAACCACGTTTTCTTATGGGTCCCAACTCGATGTGGATTACAGATATTTGGTTGGGGCGACAAGTTATCTTCGTGCTTCATCGGACCATTCCAGGTCCTCAGTAGGGTATGCGAGGTGGCTTACCGCCTGTCCCTTCTACCTCAGTTGCACCGGGTGCACGACGTCTTCCTCGTATCTCAGATGAAGATATATGTGCCTGAACCGACACATATCATCACCCATAGGGAGCTGGACATTGATGACAGGGAGACTTTTGCAGAGGTCCTGGTGGAGATCTAGGATCGACTGGAGCGGGTCCTATGTGGACGGTCAATTCCTCCAGTGCGCATTTTTTGGAATCACGGGAACCTCCAGGAGAGCACATGGGAGCTGGAGGCTTAGATTCGTGCTTAGTACCCCAATTTGTTTCCCTAGTTTATGATATAGCTTACGGGGACATAAATCCCTAAGGTGGGAGTAATGTAAATACCAGTAAATTTCAAGGAAATTTTTTTAATACTTCTTAATTTTACGAGTCTGTGGCTTCTAACTGCACTTGATTCCGATGCCCAGTGTGCCTGGAATCAATTTCTGAAGTTTATCTCAGGTACGTTCAGTGAACGAATGAGAGGGTTTTTCTATCTTTTGAACCAGTGTTCAGAATTGAAATCTGAGGGCACCGATGTACTCACAACATGGGTAATTTTTAAAGGGGACATTTGCCGCAGTTGCATTTTAAGTGGATATGAGGTTATATTTTGGGGGTTTAATTAAGAAGTAAATAAAAATTGTCGGAACAATTTTTATTTTATAAGGATCTTATACCCTTCCATTGTTAGTTAAGGGTGGTTCCCACAGCCACCTAACTACCCAAGTGTGGATGTTAGAGAGGTGGGTCCCACACGAGCCCCAACAATTTAATTTCCTCTAAACTCATTAAAAACCTCTCATTAAATTGTAAAAACCCCCTTTAAATGATAATCTCTCCACCTAACTCCATTAATTCATGTCAACCCGCAAATTAATGAGGATCTTTCCTCTTTTCCCCCTTTTTATTTAATCACCAACACGTTTAAAAAATGGGCACCTTCCCTTTCCCTTCCTTGATTGATTGTCAACACATTTTTTTTAAATGTGTTGATTTGAATTTTGGGAAGTTACTTTACGTGTGTAATAAAATAATAGGAGGAGCCTATTATTTTATTTTTTGGGAGACCTTTAGTTGGGAGAAGGAAGATCAGGGGAGCTCTTGAGATTTTGGAATAACGCCGACTCCGACGAAGAATGAATAAGAACAAAGAAGAATGCCCGTTCCTCGAAGATCGATGACGGACCACCAATTTTATTCTTTGTGACAAGAGAGGAGACACCACTTCTTCCTCGGTGCACTCCGATGTCGCCTACAATCCCTTTCCCCACAACTCCGTCTACCGCGATGCCGACGTTCATCTTAAATCGTTGAGGTAGGGGATTTTTCATATATTTCATTATGTGATGTATACCCTCATCATGGCGTGTAATTGTTGGTTGATGTTTTGAACCACTAACGCAGTGGGTACGGACTAATAAAGAAGTCTGAGCCCACCGCTATTTTGTTCTTGATGCACGGAATTTTTGGCGACAACAAAGTGAGACTGCAATGGAAATTGTAGGCCTTCATAGTGATGTATGGGTGCTGAGACAACCATAGGCATAGACGAGAGTAAAATCATACTACCTGAATGACTCTGGTGGCCCGCGGAAGCACCCGGCATCGCGGGTTTCCGGCGCCGGAGACGAGGGCCAGCACTGGTCGACCGCCTGGAGGGGGCGGCTCCCCGGTACCCGCTGGCAGAAGCCCAACGAGGCTGAATCCATGGCGGTGAGGGTGGGATCTTGCGGCCATGCAGGATTCAAGGGAGCCAGCGGCACCACCCTGCCGCCGCGTCCGCGGAAAGTGGGGGTCGTGCCCCCCGCTCGGCTTGCTGGTCGGGCACGCTCACCCCCACCCCCCCGACTGGGCCGGGGCGGGTCGCGTGGACCAAGCTGCATCAACCTGGATGGGCCTCCCTCTACCGGTTCGGACCCGGGACAAACCAGTTCGGGATGACCCCCGAGGGGGGGGGGGTTGTGTCCGGTCAGACCGGGCCCAGACCCCCACTTCGGACCATTTTTTCAGTCTTTTCCCATAACATGAGCTACGTACCTCTGATCAACACACTGTCAGTTGCGTAGGAATCCTTAGATCGAGGTGGTCGTTTTGGTATATTACACACGATGTTTCAGAAAATAATTAGTATGGGAGGTTTGGTTTGAACCCAAAACCAACCGGGCCCTTGGAGCGGAAACACTTATAACTTAAGGACCGGACGTCCGATTGACCTGTCATCAACTGCGTTGAATTCATTTTGTTGAGATGGTTATTTTGGAATAATCCACTTGAGGTTTGGACTTATATGTAGTACGGTAGGGTTGGTTTTATCTTAAAAATCAATCGGGCCCCTGGAACGGAAAAGCCATTAACTCTTAGACCGGGCGTCCGATTGACGCACCATCTGTCGCTCTGGGTTTCTTTTGACGAGATGGAACTTTGGGATACATCAAATATGGGCTCTGTGACATTTTATGCATCGACTCTCTTTCCATAGGAGCATACCATCCCAAAATAAAGTGTGATGTGTGCGGGGACCCTAGATCTGGCTGCGATGCGACGATGATGACTGCACTTGGATCCTCCGTGGGTTCGGCAGTGAGGATGACTGTACTTGGATCCTCTGTGAGTTTGGCCATGATGACGACTGTATTGGGATCCTCTATGGGTTTGAAGGCGATGACTACTATTCTTGTATCCTACGTGGTTCCGCCAGTATTGACCTTTGTACTTGTATCCTGAGTGGGTCCGGCAGAGTAGCTGGTCTTGTATCCTCTGTGGGTCCGACAGTTTAGCTGGTCTTGTATCCTATGTGGGTCTGATATATTAGATGATTTAGTGGCTACATCGGATCATATATATCTCTATACGAAAGATATATACCTATGTGAGCTGAGTCTTGATTTTTAAATCATTATCATCAATGTGATTGACATGCTTTCCTGTGTGGACTGGGTTGTGTTTTCCTGTATAGACTGGATTGTGTTTTCCTCTGTGGACTGGGTTGTGCTTTCCTATGTGGACTGGGTTGTTCTTTCCTTTGTGGAATGTGTTGTTTTTTTCTTTGTGGACTAGGTTGTGCTTAGGCTTGAGAGATTGAGCCATTTTTTAATTAATGACTTAGGTATATGTATGGGAATATACCTAAGTAGAGTCGGTTGATACTTCATGATTGTATCTTTCCTTTGTGGTTTATCCTTCATGGATTCGGAGAGACCTTTGGGGGGTCTCGGGGTCCCTAATGAGTATCGTATACTCACCCCTGCATGAGCTATGCCCGCACTATGTCGTGTTGGATGCAGATGATGGACAACATTGATCGAGGTGGAGGCTTGTGGAGCTGGATGGTACCCGGAGGTGGACCACTTGGCAGGACGTGCACGGGACGGACGACCAGTCCCGAGGAGCTGAGGAGACTATCTCTTAACCACCCATAAGGTGGGATTTTAGGAGGATGACTTGGTGTTATTGTTTTACATACTATTGTTGTACTTTCCTTTCAGTTGTACTGTACTTCCAGTTGAGTTTGTATACTGGCCCATTTACTTTTCAGCACTTACCTTTTACCTAGTTTTTCTTAGTTCTTACCTAACTCACGTACTCTATTGGGTTTTTTTACGTTATAAAAAGGCAATGCCTTCCCTTTTATCGGAATTTATTCCTTTGGTGCTAGTCGCCAGCCCCTGGCCTATGGAAGGCGGGCTTGGGGTAGTCACGACACGGGCCCCGAGGACGGGTCGTGACAAATAACTTCTCCACATGTGGAATTTCTACAACTTAACCACTTGGAGTCAGGGGGGTCATATGATGGATCCTGAACTGATTCCTCGTCACTCATAGGTTCATCATCACAATTTGGAGCTAGTATATTGGCATACAATCATCGCGGAGGCATCTTGAAACATATCAAAGAATACATCGGTCAAATATTCCCATTATATATATATATATATATATATATATTAATGATAATGGGGAGTAGAATCAAGAAGGACAGTTAAGGAATCAATCATATATGATTCATGTACCAATGTTTCCTACAACAAATATCCCAGCATTCCAAGATAACAAGAAGGTAATCAGGGTCATGGTGAATGGATACATCAGCCTCCACACTATCACTGCACTTCCTAGACTGAGATACTCTCTTGAGACACATCAACATTGTTTCCCTAAACCCAACAAATTTCTTTTTTTGGTATACTTCCAAACAATGTCTCAAGGGATGAACCACCTTTGATACCACTTTTGCATGAGCTGACCCATGTCGTGGCTCAAGAAACAACTACCCCAAGCCTACCTCCATAAACCAGAGGTGGTGACAAATTCCTGAAGGAAAAAAAACATATGGATGCCATTTCCTATAATCATGTTCACAAACTCAATACCAACACAATGAAAAAATGTAGATTAAATTAAAAAAATTACAACACTTCTATAAAAGGAAACCAAACATGCATAGACCTATAATAATTAAAAATATAAAACTGTAAAGTAAACTAAAAGGGAATGAGGAAAAATACACGACCAACTCAAAAAAATTCAATACCTAACAACAACTAGAAACATTAAAACGTTGATAGATCCCCAATATGGGATCCCAAGAAAGGACCACCATATACGGTCCAAGAACTCTATATCTCCAGCTCCTCTGAAGTCATGATCAACCTGTCTGTCGTCTGTATATGGCATGATATGTGATGGAAAGTCCTGTACATGGGGATTATAAACATTATTAGTATGAAACACCAAAAAGGAAAATGGGGAGTAGTAAGAGATACAACCCAAGAGGAAAACAGTAGATAGAAATAATATACAATGAAAGAGTAAAAATCAACCCAATAAGAAAGTGGATGAAAAGAAATCCAAACACAAGGTGCTATAAATTGTGAGAATACTTACTTCTCTTCGATTCTTTACTACCAATAATAGGAGAGTAGACTCATCCAACCCTAAGAATCTACATATAGAAATTTTATGGCATACCCCGCGCATCTTCACCTCTCCTAGAAGGATAGTAACGAAAACCAAAGGAGTGGGTACTAAAATTTGAAATATGTGTGTGTGTGTGTGTGTGTGTGTGTTCAGTCAAAGATAACCAAATGAGAGAGTGAGGGGTTCTTCTTCTAACATCTCAGCCCAAGAAGAAGAGTCGCCAAAAGTTTGAGAAGTAGCTTATAAGGATTCCAGGTTGTCCAACATGTCTTCTCTGAAGATGTAAGTCAAAGGGGATAAATCACTACACCATAATACTATCCACTTCTGGAAGCTGTTTCTCACCTACACGGCTTAGGTCACATCACAAGTTCATCTTAGTGGGGAAAGAGTCCCTCTTCTTTATGTGTCCAAAGTTATGTCAAACCATGTATTGTCAATTATCTTCATAGTCAAGAGGTCGTGCATTTATGTCAAGAACCAATTCCTATTTTGACTGGAGATTTCCACTCTAGTGTCATTGAGGACCCATGCCTTCTCGACTGTAGGGTTCCACTCGGAAAAGGTTGAGGACCCATGACAAGCGCGATTGGAGGGTCCCACTCTAGTTTCATCTAGCACCCATGCTTAGCTTGATTGGGGGGTCCTCTTAGAAAGGGAAGAGGAACCATACCCACCTAGGCTGGAGGGTTCCTCTTGGAAAAGGTCAAGGACCCATGCCTAGCTAGGCTAGGGATTCCACTCTAATTTCATCGAGGACCCATGCCCACCCTGGCTGGAGGGTTACACTTAAAAAAGGTTGATAAACTACAGGGGACATCCACACTGGATGGTAAGCCCTAAATACTCTAATGATACAATAAGATCACTTTCTTCATTTATTTTTTCCCCAGATAAGCATCATAACCAGAACATCATGCATCGTATCTTGGAATCCACTATGGAGGGAACCGTCATGTTTTATGTGGAAAAATAATCAGGATAGGTTATTCATCAGCCAAAATATGAGTCCAAAATAAGGAAATAGAAGAGATAGAATATCTATAATGTGATATATGGGGAATGTTGGTACCAAAAAATGTGTGAACTTGCCCCATCGCCTGGCCATGTACCCATCAATACTTGGGTACTAAACTGTGCACTAATTCCCCTAAGTGTGTCAGTGTACTCCAGGAGTATATTTTTCACCTTGAAAAAAGGGATGAGGAGCACATGCTCGTCATTGTTTATCTGAGGGGAAAATGGTAACATACCTACTTTCCTCCTCAGATCGATGTAGATAACCAAATAGACCCCATCATTGTAATCCTTGTGTAAGAGTTAACTTGATTGACAATTCCTTCACCCGAATCAGACTCTCAGTGAAAAAGCTGCATTTATTAGTGTCACACATGAAGGATGCATCATGGGGCCCATGCCTCGATCTCGAAACAAATCAAATGGATTGAACCATTGTGATCCTCATAGGAAAACACATGATATCGGTTATTCATCCATCACAAAAAAAACACCCTTTAATAAAGTCACATTTCACCACAAACGCCCAAACCGGGATTCGGGGGGGGGGATACATCAATTTAGGTTTAAGAACATGATGTCAGAGTTCAAACGTCCTCCAAAATTTTAGGGTCCTAAAACCTCTGATGGTGCATCGATCATACTTTATATGCAGATGTTATGGTGGGTCAATGTTGTAATAATAATGATATGTTATTATAATTTTTAGCATTTCGTCGGCCTGTGCAATGAGTCCAAAATATAAAATTCTCAATCCTACCTCAAAAAGCCTATCTCAATGATAGGATCATGTGTCATAGATGTAACATCAACCGGATTCCCGAATTAGGTGAAATGGTCATTTGATGTATCCTCATCCCAACCAGCATCAGTCCGCCCCACTCCAGCTAGTTTTTTCCACTTGGGTTGGCCCGTCATGTCTCACCAGCCAGTGGCCCAATAGAGTTTGATAATACCCATCTTCTGGCTTCTGCTCACACCTTCTATGCACTCTTCTTCTCGGCCACAATCTTCCACACACGTCCACCGCAAACCACTCGCACCCCGCGACCGCTGGCTCCAACTACCCAAACCGCCACCTCTGGAAGCTTCCTCCATCACCTCATGGTCACTACTGCTTCCATGGGGCCCACTGGCCACCGAGGACCATGGAGACTCCCCCAATTTCCTAATAAATAGTTTTGATACAAAATCTAGCCTCTTAGGGATAATATATTCACAAACAAAAGCTCTGCTTGAAAATTTGTCACTGTTTTGATGTTATGAAAACTAGGCATCACATCGACTCACCACAGCACCTCCTCCTGCACCCGAAACTTGAAAAAATTGTAAATAAAAAATCAATGGTTCATTAAATTCAAAAATCTATTATTATCTTGATTTTAGGATTTTGTTACAAAATATTGAGATGTTAATTGAGTAAGAACGTGAAGAATTGGTGAAGAACACGGCGAATGAGCCATCCAGAAATAAAACAATTGATGGATGTCTTAGTGTGGTCATGAAAAAATGTCTAAAAAGTAGTGATAAGGTTGAAAAATTTAATTTGAGAACCAAAATATTAATATAGAGATATAAAATATGAAATAAACAACATATATTGATTTTGGATCCACACTTTCATTTGTCGCAATCTAATGTGCTCAGACGTGCAATCTATTTGTGATCTGCTAAAGATCAGATTCTGATTTTCCAAAATAAGGAGAGGAGGAGATATTTCACCATATATGGGAGAAGTGATACAAACCTTGGTAATTTACATAATGATTTATTTAAAGAAATTCCATAAGTCACTGGCCAAAAGTTTCCGGATCTGAACATCTCACACCCCCTTACATTAGGTCGGACTAAGGTAAAACAACCCACTATAAACTCAATGGTGTTTTAGATATCCCGTATGGGTCCCCATTTAGAAGTAATTTTAATAAAAATCAAATATTAAATAATATTATTTGATTGTTTTATTTATAGTTACATCCTCCAGGGTTTTTTCTACAAAAGGCCCACACCGACAAAAGCCACGTCCCACATTGGGTAATCCCTATACCCTCGACTCAACTGTTCTCTCATATTTCTGATCAGAGATTCCCTTTAATAGATATATCATCTCTATCATGTTCATAGTAAAAAATATAGTTACTATTTTTATAATATTTATTTCAGGCACTCTTTTCCTCAGAATCACAGGCCATCTCTATGCACAGCTCTGGAAATATATGTAAAAATATTCTAGTGTCCTAAAATGAAAAAACCATGTCTGTATAGTACATGAATGAGGACTATAATTGTTTAGTTTATTTTGAATCTTTGAACTCTACCTTCTAAATTTGGAATGGTCTTTAATTTTTTCCACAGTGATCATCCTTTTAAGTACTCGTACTCAAAACTATTCTTCACATCACGTGGAAAAGAAACATAAGAAAGGGTGAGATCAAATTCTCAGAAAGGGTAAATAAGGATGATATGTAAGCATAATCATTGGAATAAGGGTACAAGAACATGATCATAACATTAAAATATCATACCCTTCATATCAAATATCATTATCTAGAGTCGGAATAAGAATATTTGTAGTTCATAAGACATTGATCATATGGGAATGAAGAGAATAATCCATGACGGAAAAAATTAGAATCAGACATAGAATTGTATAAGACACAAGATTATATACAGTAATTTCCATTATAGTAATTTATAAATTCCAAATACAGCATTTTTAAATAGGTTTACTATCATAAACATCTAAGTAATAAATCTTCACTCTGAACACCATATTATAAGACAATGTATTTTACTAAACTGAATTCACTCCCCATTCTAGAAATGTCTATCTAATGGGATATAAATCATTACATAATTCATTGAAGGTAGATATATGTCTCAACTATCTCATAATGAATCAATACATGTTTTTTACACTAGATAATAAAACATTAATCATAACATGACCCACAAAAATATATGGTTCTTATAAAACTCATATTATAACCCATTAAATTAAATTGGTATCATAATGATTTCATTATATAATTAAATTTTGAAGGTATATAGGTTTCATAATCATAGATCAACCTATGAAAATGTGTTGGTCTCATATGTAAATTGTCATGGTATAATCTATGGAAGAGAATTTGGTTTTGTAGACAGCATATTATCTTAAACATAAACCATTAAAACAAAAAACACGAATTTATTTTTATATTACATCGCTAGTAAAGAATAATATAATTTAAAATATATTAAATATAGATAGAGGTGGATTATCAATGATTACTTAGATAATTTCCAAATATAAATAACCTTACATTGAAAATAAATATTTAAAACATAAAACTATTTTAGGATTCTTTCAAAAACAGTTAAAAACATCTGAATTAAGCTTTAAAATAATTTAAAATATTACTTGAGGGAAAGAACCACTTATCTTTGAAAATTTATTTTTATAGAATAATATTTCATGAGAAAATATTTCTATGTATATTTATTTAAAAAATTATGAATGCATATTTAAAATCATTGAAATTATTTTCTTTGAAATAACCTTTTGTAATCCATAAAGTAAATATTGAAAGTCATTTAAAACACTTAAAAAATAAAACCTTTTTAAAGAATTTTTCAATTAATATTTATTTGATTACGTATAAAGGAATCCCTGAAATCATTGACATCTTTTCCTTTGAAAATAACCTTCTAGAATCATATAAAGGGAACAATAAAAATCATTTAATCCATGTTTTCAACACAAATCATGTTGGAAAACCATTTTATTTTGAAATATATTCCATAAAAAATTTAATTTCTAGAAAATTTGGAGATATTTTTTTCTTAAAAAACATTTCCAATCTATAAATAAAGTAAAAAATAAATTACAGTCATTATGGTTGATAAATTTGTATATATTGAGCATTCCTTTTTCACCATAAAAAGATAAAAAATATTCCACGATTGACAAACATCATAAAAACAACTATTTAAACCATTTAAAAAAAGGTAAAAAAGGTTTAAAATTTTATTTTAAATATAATTTGATAAAAGTAGTATATTGTTGAAAAAAAATTTATTAAACATTATTTTTGAAGAAAAATTATTCTTACCGAAAAAATGAATGAAGTCATATTTTCTTAAAATAAATTTATTAATTATCTTAAGTACCTAAAAGTTGAAGCATTAGACCATTACTTGAATATATGATGACTAAAAAATGAGTATAAAATTCATGATACTTCCTGAGAGTGTGATCATAATATTTAATCAATGGAATAATAATCATAAACAATCTCGATAAATGATGAGATTGTAGAAAAAACCCTTCCCACTTTGGTAATATTGAATCAAAATAACCATGAAAGAATATAATTAAATTAATCATACAATATAATGAAAATAATTATATTCATGATATAACATGTTAATGGTCAGTATATTCATCTCATAAAATTATTGAGGTTCATAACAAAACATGTGTCTAAAATAATGAAAATTGAGACAAAGTTACTTTTTTAATTTGGTAACATTTTGACTGAAAACACAAGAAAGTGAGATGATCAAATATAAATTTATATAAACATTAATTTAAGGATAATAATCATTTAATAAATTATTGGGAAATATATATACCACAAAAATGAAATGAGTAGTGAGTAAAACATAAGTCTCATAGGAATAAATACGAGGCTAGAAGTATCATTACTATATGAATGAAATTTGAATCATGAGTGAAATGAATGAATAATATAAATTATAACTTTTAGTACCATTTTATAAATTAAATTAATGATATAACATTTCACAGTGATATATATACACCACACACCAATAAAAACTGTTAAATATAGAATATATCTCAAAGAAATAAAAGTGAGGTTACAAAGCCATTACCTTATGTATTGAATATAATTGTTCTCTTTAATACCTCATTTATTTTATATATAATTTTATTATACATATATTACAGAACCATAATAAATTATATCATTATATATATGATTTTTATGACTTTTTATTGAATGTTTAATTGAAATTTCTTTTTATTTTAATGTTTCTGGTAATAACTCCAATATTTTTTTATATGTTTTGACTTGTGATTATATTTCCAATTACTTAGACAATGATTTTATTATTTAAATAATATAATAAATGATTAAAATATCATATATTTTCAACATATAATTATTTATAATAATCTATTAATGTTATAAATATGAAATTAAATACACCATTCATAGATATGGTAGACCATATGTATACATTAACTTTCTTTTGAATTTTCATATCGTATTGAAAAAATAATGTAAATGATATATATATATATATATAATCATTAAATAAGAATTATTATGTCATAAATATCATATAATTTTACCCAAATCATCTTTAAACCTTTCTGTGTTAAGTACAAACAAATCACATCGCTTTGAGGAGGTGGTAGTCCACACTTCCACAAATGAAGTTATCATATTCACATAAAATGAAAATTATGAAGTTATGTGTCGTAAAATATTTAATTAATAATAATTAAATCATAAATATAATATATGTGTTATAAAATCATTATGTACATCATTATTACCAACCCTGAATAGTGGAAATGGATGAATGAACAACATCAGTTCGTGAGGCAGTAGCATGTTGTACTCACGAATAATGATTTTGAATCCAATTTGATGGATGCATGTGTGAGTGTAGGTCATAAACTTAACATAAAAAAATATTATTTTATTTATTATTCTTATGTTATTATATAAACTAGTAATTGAAAGAATTAATGTTTTAGAGAAATAAATAAAATGAAAGTGCTTGTTGAAGGATGTTACTTATTCTTTGGGTAACCCATTTTGGTTTTCCCCAAAAGGGCTTCCATTATTGGATTTATTCCCCAAGTGATCCTTATATGATTAAGGGAGATAATTGTGGTGATTATTAATGAATTTTTTGGATGATAAAAAGTTATTTAGATGTGTGAAAAAGTGAGGTAGGAAGTTCTCTTTTATAGAGGGGTGGAATTCTTATAAATTCAAAAGGTAAACACTATTGAGATGTATCCATTATATATGTTTCCTAGAATCATGGTACATATTTTATAAAAGGGATTTTATGATAAAAATATATCCATTTATTACATTTTTATAGGTTATTTTCCCCTTAATTTAATGTTTAACAACTATGTAATGTCATTTTACCTTAATCGATGTAAATAATTTAAATTAATTTGACAAATTTTTTTAGCAAAAACCTATGTTGACCAAAATGGACATTAAAATGTACTCTTATTAAAAAATATGGAATTGATTTTTATTATTTATTTCCACATAATTTGTATAAATTATCTTACCATTAATCTCACAGACGGGATGAGACAATTGGTTTTTAAAATGAAAATGTTTCAAAGTTACAAATATTTATATTTCCAATTTCAATGTGAAATTTTATCTTAAGATATAAATTGTATTAATATATTTATAATTTATATAATTAAAATTTTAGCACAATTTAAAATATAATTTTAAATAATAAATATAATTGACTAAAATGTAGTTATCAATTAAAATTTAATATTTTGAATATTAATTCAAAAATGAAACTTCTCAGAAAAATACCAAAAAATCACTCCAATAATAGATTGAAATTCCAATTTCAAAAATTATGAATATTTTTTCAAATATAATTTATAAATGTTTCAAAAAAAATATTTATAATTGGTACTCTTTTAAGAAGTAGTAAAAACACCTTCTAAAAAAATATATCATTATGCATAAAATTGGTTTTTATATTATCCATTTTAGAGAAGACATGTAATATAAATGTTAAATAGTAAATTGAATTATATATATATATATAGTTAAAACCAATTAACAAATGTGGTTTAACTAATTTATTTTGGTAAAACGTGTTTTAATTCATAAATATATTTTTCCAGAAAAATATTTTCTATAATTTAAAAATGGGTTTATATTAATTTATTTTTAATATTTCCCCAAATAATTATTCTTATATACACTAGAAAAATGTGTTTATAATTTTCACTAATCATATTCATAACCTCCATTCCCACAACTATGTTAAAAATGTAATATTATTTTAATATTATTATTAATAGCACAATGTAGTTTGGTAAATTTACATCTTGCGTGTCACACATATTATCGAAGGAACTTTTCTTTGTGTATAACACAATACAAACATAGTGTTTCATATAAAAAATATAATATAATTATTTCTTATAGCTGAAGCTCGACGTGGTGTTTCTTACAAAGAAATAATTATATGGTCATTTTAAATAACATAATTATATTCAGTGGTTTTTCAAATGAAAAAAAATTAAAATGAATAAATATAATTAGAAAAATAATTCATAAAATCTAGGCGTGTAACAAGTATTGTTTTCATCACTGTATAATATTATTTTTGTAAAATATTTTTTAAAATATTTTAATATTTATTTCAATTTATTATAATCTTTTGATAGTCTATTTTTTAGGGTCTCTATGAGAGGATTTTGTATTTTCCATAATAAATTTGGTATAATTTACATTTTATTTTATTTAGTTAAATTAAGGATTCTGAGGATAAGAAGAAAATGTTTTTTCTGATCATAATGATGGAGGGATTTTAGTGGTATGAATATAGAGTTGTTTTAATTTTTTTGATCGAGGGTTTTATTTCTTAATGAAAACAAAAGGTACAATTAATTAAAACCATGGATACCCCATATCCGGGTTTGTGATGTCATTAAGACATAAATAAAATTAATAAAATATTTTATAATATAGTATATATTTTTCTTAATATATTAATAAAAGAAAATTATACATGTTTTAACAAGTTTATTATTAAAAAAATTTATTTTTATGGAATGTTTACATTTTTTAAAATCCTTTATTATACTATGAAAATTATAATGTATTGGATTATCTGATTATAAATCAATAAATAAGATAGAGTGTTCATCTAATAAGATGTTTTAAGATGTTTATTAAACCTTACATTTTATTTTTATAAACTATAATTTACCTCACTCCCCCTACTATTGTAATTTGAGTACTTTTATGATACAAAAACCAGTATCTAAGATGGTTATAATTTTTTAAATTACATGATTTTTTATAATTTCTAAATTTATATTCAATAAGGTTACCAATTTTAGGGGTTTTTCTCAAAAACAAAAAATTAACCTATTTCACACTAACATGTATTTGTAGAATTAATTTTTTATTTTTATAAAAATGGAAGGTTTAAATGATATAACTCATAAAAATCTAAATCCTAATATATCAATTATAATTGACGGTACTAATTATTAATGTTGTAGTAACCATATGAAAACCATTATTATCAATAATATGGTACATAATTTTGTAAATCTAAATGGATGTTATCAAATTCCTGAAAAAGATGTTTCTACATTTATAAATCATGTTATGATAGAATATTAGAAATTATAATTATCAAAAATACATTTCTATATTCTATGACTAGAAATATCTATAGTTAAATATACTCTTTTTTGTTTCTAATACTATCTAGTAAAATCATGATATTAAAAAAAGTGGAATATCCCGATATATTGTAAATATAAGATACATTTAAGAGATTACTATAATGATTTTAATTTCTTATTTAGAGATTATATTAAAAATATGAAATCTAGGTTTGTGAAAATTGATAATAGATTACAATATCCTAGTTTTGATGATCTTATTTATGATGTTTTTTTGATAATATAATTGAGATTTTTTTAGAGTATCGAAATATAGATAATAGTGTTAGAAGATACTATGATAATTACATAGTTGAGATTAGATGATCTTATCACAACAGTCACTAAGTATGAAGTCAGATTGAATAAAGATTATAAAAAAATTAAAATGAAAATTGTTGAGTATAATTTTATTTAATATTATATTTTTCTTTGAATATTAGGTTTACTGGAAAAGTTTTTCAATTATCTTAAAAGAACAAGGTTTAAGGTGATATTGAATGTATTTTTTCCACTGAAATCAAAATTAAACATTCCCAATTAGCTTAGATAATGATTTAGATTATTGGAAAGAATGACTTGAGATAAAATTATAAAAATAATTACTATAATAGAAAATATATGAATTATTATTATGTGATGTTTTTGTACGATTATAGAAGATCTGGTCACATTAGTTATGCATTTCCATGACTAAAAAGAATGATATGAAGGATGGAAATTAAAAAAATAAGATGTATATAAAACATAAAATAAATAATAGTTCAAAAGTTTCATAAATTTTAGAAAATATATAAGAGAACATTCATTAGAGTGTTTTTCACACAGTGCAAATGATAATCTGAATTATTTTTATATATATATAAAAATATAATTAACAAAAACTACTTCATGTCTATGTTAGCTTTTAAACACATAAATAATCTTATATTAAATAAAAATTATGCTGATCTTTAGTATTTTAATGTTTCTAATTCTTTTGAGGAAGAAAGATCTAGTTCATGTTAATATAATAATTCATCACATAGTTATCAAGAGGTTTCTTTTTTTCTTAAAATATTTGATAAACAATGTAGTATTTTTTTAGATCATTATAGAGTTATTAAGGAAAATTTTTCCTAGGAAATTTTGAGAATTTAAAAACATACTATTCAAATTTAAAATCATTCTACGCATTTTTTGAAATCTAATTTTGAAAAATAAAATAAATGGAATAGAATATAAAAAATACAAAAACATGACATCCAATTATAATTTAGATGTATTTTTTCAAATAAATTCCCATATATTGAGTTTAAATATATTAATATCAAAATTTACTTCTAGTGGAGAATATTTTGATAATATGTATATAAAAATCAATCCAAAAGTGAATTTCTTGATAATAGTTAATCCCAATTCATAATTTTTTTCAAAAATAATTATTTTTCCCAAAACATTCACTATTTTGTAATAATTTTTTATTTGTTAGAAAATATAAGTATAATTGTTCTTTATAAATAGTGTAAACATTAGAATTTCTTGGAGTCTATTTTCAAAAATTTTAAATAAATTTTCAACATAATAATGTTATATAGATATGGATTCCTAAAATAATTTTTTCTAATAATGCATGACACAATAATGTTTGGTTACAAAAAACATAATATTTTTCTTAATTTTAGAAGATATTATATGGTTTCAAAAGAACATAATTTACATGAATTGTGGGTGTTATTGATAAACAACCAAAAAAATTAGTTTCGTCTAGAATATTTTAGACATTAATAGTGGAAAATTAACTTTTTGGTTACAATGATCATAGCTATAAAACATGGTAAAAGTATTATTATTCTCCATAAGGAATATTTAATATCAATTTTTTATGTCATAAGACATAAGAAAAAAATTATTAGTATTATAAAATTTTTCTATGAGAAAATTCTTTTGAAATTTAGGAATGAAAATTTTATTTTTCATAGTTCTGAAGATAGATTTATTCTTTCATCATATTCATGATAATGTATCCACAATTCCTATAGAAGAATTTAGAATCAAAGATATATATATCCCTTGTGATATGTAATATCAATATCAGATTTGGAATAGAAGATTAGGCAACTATAATAAAATAACATTAACTCTTCTATCTAATAAAGGACTAGTTTGAGATATATTAGAGCTTAAGATTAATTCTTTTAATGAATGTGATCCTTATAAATTTGGAATGAATAAAATGTTGAATTTTAAATCTATTAGTAAAGTATCAACTTCTCATGGTTTATAATTTATGAAAATGGTTTAATTTGGTACTAAAAACTTTGGATTTATTGGTTGAATATATTTTTTATATATTTTAGTAGTTTATTACAGTAGATATACACCGGTCCATTTTATAATAAAAATGTTATATTGATTTTTCTATTTTAAATCATTTTAATCATGTGATAAAAATTAGAAAAATTTACCTTCGATAATTAATTTTGAGGATCATAGTGTATAATTTGATAATTCTGTGTTTGAAACCCTCTGTATTAAAAAAAATATATAATTCATTTACTTGTAATCACCTAGAACTCTATTGAAAAGGGTTACAGTTGAAGGAAGAAATAGAAATTTTCCGGGGACTACTAGAACCATGTTGACATAATATTCAACAACTAAACATTTTTGGGATTAAGAATCTATTATTATGTTTTATATTATATATATTATTTTTTTATAGAATCTTTATGTAATACCCCATAGGATTTTTATACAGGATTAAATCTATAACATTATTACTTCATTGTTTTTGGATAATATTTATTCATCCTTAATTCAATGATTATTTATAGAAATTTTCTCAAAAATACGATGAAGAAATATTTTGATGTTATTCTACAAGTTTTTTAGATTTTAGAGTTGTTAATAAAAACACAAGTCCAATTAACAAAACTATGAATATTAAATAAAATGAAACATCTCCTTTTAATTTCAAACAATTTTAATCCATGTAATTGGATTTTATTTCAGATTCTATATTTCAAATCCTGTTGAAACATTATTCTCATGAGATAACAACAAATTATATTTTCTATGTATTTATAACCCGTGAATAAAAAACATTTATTGAAGAAAATATTTCAAAAAACCAAGAAACTAGTCAATCCATAGGAAAATTCCAAGTGATAATATCATTGGTGATGAGATCAACTAGTTAAAAGAATAAATTCCACAATAAATGAAGTTTAACATTGTTCATTTTTTGTTAATTCGAACATAAGAACCCTTATGTGGATTTTGGTGATAAATATTAGATAAAATCTATTTTAGATGAACTCAATTAATTTTATATGAATTGACTTTTTACATTACTTAAATGATCTAATGATTCTATTATTACTGGTATAAAATTGGATTTCTAAATAAATGTTATGTATGTAGATTCATAGATAAAGATAAAGGTAGACATGTTTATAAATGTTATAATCTACAATATGGTGTTGATAATAAAGAAAAGTATGCCCTAGTAGCTAGACATTATGTTATTTGTATAATTATACCATATGAATCAGTTCTTTATTTCATCACTTTTTGAATGGATGTGAAGTGTTAATTTAATAATGGATATGTGCAGGTGGAATTTTATGTAGAATAAACACATGATTTTAAAAATTCAAAATCTAAATACCCTATATTTTGACTTAATAATATACTTTATGAACCTAAACAATCACCTAGTGCACTATATGATAGATTACCTACATATTTTTAATAAACAATCTTTTTTACGGGATTATGATCCAACTCTTTTTTGTTAAATGTTTCATAAAATACAATTATAGTCCAAATTTATATTAATGAAATTATTTTTATCTCAATTGAAAAAAATAATTAAATAATACTTTTTTGGATATTATAAAATATGAGATTTATATTACCATGAATGGAGAATAATCCAATTCTATGTTCTTCATGTTTTACAAAATATATAAATAAAATTTATATCTCAACATAATGATTTAGAATATCATCATAATGAATTTGTGTACCAAGGAACTAAAATTAGAAGAACTTCTATAACAACAATAAATATATTATATATTGGTGAAACAAGAAAGCTAGTTGATCAAATTATCATTATAATAATGAATGGTTGTTCAATTTACTTAACTACTAGTCATTCAGATTTAATGTTTTTTGTACATTTTTATGTAGTATATCAATCAAATTTAGAATAGTCTCTTCTTAAAGTTGGAAAATAAATTTTTTCTATCTGGAGGTAAATATAGATATTTGAATATTATATTCTTCTAGAAATATTTATGAGCATACATTTTTTAGATTCGGACATTTGGGGATGTAAATTGGATAAAAAGAGATCATATTGAAGTTTTTATTTATTATTAGTAGAAATACTTTCTTACTTTTATAAGAAGTAACATTCTACCACACTTTCAACTGCTGAGCAAGATTTATGGTAGCGTGAAGTTTTTTTCTCAACTTTTGTTGATGTTACAAACAATCATTGACATTGGCATGAGTATTAGTTAAACTAAAATTTTGTATGAAAACAAAAGATTCATTTTATTAATAAACAATTTATCACATCACTCATTAGGTAAGAAAAAATATATAAGATACTATATCCTTAAAGATAACTCACAAAAAGAATATATCAATTTAAATTTCATCATAAAGAATGAATAGCTTATTGATATAATTAGAAATTTTCTTAATTCTGAAATATTGGAATACATTAAAAAAATCTAGAAATGGCCAATACAAAATTATAATTCATAACTACTTTCTATTTAAATTGTCTATTATATTAATAAAATCCTTAATAGTGGTGTAAATATATTATATGTTTTATAAATTATCTTGGATGAAAATTATCTAGGAAAAATTTATACACAAACAACTATAAGAAAATTTTTAGACATTGTTTTGTTAAGGAACAATTCCACATAAATTATCTGCTATGAAAAATTTCATGTATAAAGTTTTCATAAATAAAGTTTTCTTTGTAATAATATCATTAAAAAAATTTAATTCTAGTTATTCATTTCAATTTTTTGTAATAAATATTTCATTTAAAACTAATCATTAATTTTTTTTTATTATAAACAATTTTAGATGAAATTGTTGATACAAAAACATCATTTAATTGATGAATTTAAAATGTTAATATAATGGTTAATTTTTTTCTAGAAATTTATATTCATAAATGAGATACCATAAAAAAATTTATAAATTCATGTTTGGTAGGTAAATATATAGGTCTTTTCCTTTTTTACATTTCTTTGTAGTATAATTTTTATGTTTTTTGGAATAATTTTTTTTCTATTTCATAATTATGGGTTTTATCAAACAAATAATCTGACTAATAAAAAAAATTTGAAAAGAAAAATAAAAAATTTTAGTTCAAAAAGATAGTTTTTCATTAAATTTTATGAGCAGTTGATCAAAATAGTTGTTTTTTCTCAAAACCATTAGACACAGGGATTGAAAAATATCACTCTTAATAGGATATAAATATGGGAGTGGGTCACCAATTTTATATCGCTTTTAATCCTTGTTACCAACTCTTTACTCTCTATTTTACTTTTTACATGATTTAAGGGTTCATCTGATTTTATTTATGAACTGATGGTTTCTGCTGCTGATATTTCTATAATTCATACACTGAAAAAAGGATTATTGTGATGGTATAGTTTGATAATAATGAAACTCTAGTAAATAAAGTAATTACTTTCCAAATTTTGGAACCTCTATGAATTTAAATAGAGGAATTTTACTTCAATTTACCATATTTTGTAACTATTGTTAATTAGTATACTGGATTTATGGAGGAGTAAAATATCAATGCAGTATCATTTGAGTTGCTTAAGAATAAATATAAGGTTTATATAAATCATGTTCCATATCATTTTCAAATTACATATAATGTTGATGAATATTTGGTTTTTTATATGTTTCCTAAAAATATTAGAACTTTAATTAAAGAAAAAAGAAGAAGATTCCCCATTTTATTATAAGAAAAATGTTTGCATGGAATGCCATCTCTATCTGGAAAAATGAATAGTGTATATTTGGATATAGAATCTATTGATCACAGTGAAAGGTGACATGGAAACCTTTAATATTCATGATATATATGTTGTACATTTTGTTTATAATATTGGGAAATTTAATTAAGTGAAATATGTTTTGAATACGGTTGTAGTAGTCATGTCAGGTTAGTTGAAAATGAAAATTCATATGTATCTAGAGTTTTTCAATACTTTATTGGTGAAATTTGTGATAGTTATGAAATATAATAATATTACAACTACTATGAGATAAAATACTTCATTAATTGGTGATGATATGAATTCAAATATGAGCATGATATATATCTACCATAAAAAATATATTCAATAGTCTATAAAATCTGTATCAATAGAAAGAGTATACCAACTGACACCTATAATTGACAAGAGTAAAGAAACCAATAAATCTACACCAATGACAAGAATTAAACTAAATAAAAATTCAGATTAATTTTTTTGGATTTTATGGAAAATAAAAGAGGATAAAAACCCAAATAATATAAATTGTTTATTGTATAATGAACAAGATATAGTATTGATGTATAATACATATCAAAATATTAGATAAGAGTGAAATAAGAGTAAAAAAGATAAAAAAATAAAAGAACATATTCCAAGATACTTTCTTTAGAAATGAATATGATATTCAAGAAAGGGAAAAGCTATTACAAAAGTTAAATATCATATTTATGTATTTATGGAATCAAATATGTTTATAATTCTATATGTCCAATATATAACATTCTCCATTCCACCATTGGATTTGGATAAGTATAAGCACTATACATTGGATATTTACTCTATAGAATAATGACAAAGACAAGGAAGGAACCGTGGATATATCTCCAAAAACATTTCCTAGGGATAACAAATTAAGAA
The DNA here is from genome assembly GCA_963277665.1 of Viscum album. Lineage (NCBI taxonomy): Eukaryota > Viridiplantae > Streptophyta > Magnoliopsida > Santalales > Viscaceae > Viscum > Viscum album. The sequence continues at coordinate 872,817,700 of OY728153.1, read as the reverse complement.
GGAAATATCAAATTGTTCAAGAGTTGACGGAATAGTTAAATCTTGATGAATTATTAGGTTCAAAATAAATTTATTCATATTCCAATTCAATTATTAGTATATATTTAAATTTATAGGATAGAGAATATTATATAGAAATTAAATAGATTTATAGCGTAAAAATATCCAGAAATACATCAGTATAATATTTTTAACAATGATGTTGATTATACTGGTATTGTTGAAGCATATGATGATGTTGATGATGGTAGTGAAGGTGATAATAGTGGTGATGTGGGTAAAATATAAATGATGGAGGTTTATGATTATGGTAGTGATCAAGATGTTTCTAAGATATATAGAATCTCCAATCCTTCAATACATCATGTTCCAATTATATTATTTGATTCCCTGAATTATAAACCATAAAATACATCAAATAAAATAGAGATTACAATGAACTATTTCAATGAGTTTATTCAACAATTGGATGCTATCACTAAAAGAATTTTAGAAATATATTTTACACTTAATTTTTTGAATAGTATGTTTGATGTTCTATTTAATTCAATTTTAGTGAAAAGTCTTGCATAATTAGATTTTTAAAATTAACATAACTAAAGAAATATTATATGATGGGTTCTTATAGATAGATGTATTTTAATATAAATAATTATATGGATGTGTAGTTTTCCAAATGATGTGATATATTTTGATAGTATGATTGAGAATTTATGGGGAACAACATATTCAATATCAAAGGCTATAAAAAGTAAACATGGGGTAATTTTTGAATCTACTATAGAAATTTATAATATGAAATATATGTTGATGAATCAAGATGATGACATTGTTATGATCTAAAATTATTTTGATTTTTTTGGTTTTGGAAGTCATAAATTTAAATAAAGTAGTTTTATTACTAATTTTTGATGATGTTGAATGTTCTAAATTATAAAAATTAAAATAAAAAATTTAAATTATGAATAAATTATTTTCAATTCTCCCAGATAATCAACCTGAATGATCAAAATCATATAATTTAGAAGTGAAATAATATTTCTTAAGGAATAAAATAATAATTTCAATATTGTTGAACAATATTTTGTTAATTTTAAAAAAATTCATAGATTAAGAGAAATAAGGAAATGATGTTAATAAATGATGATATTTATTAAATACCTCATTAAGAAATAATGATATTTTGTCACTGAAATATTTTGAAAATAATTTCTAGTAACTGAAACTGATTTATTAATTGATATATATTTTTTTAACTAACATTATTCCATTTTAATTTTATGGATATTTCAAATTTCATTCTTCATATATTTCAGAAATTTGTGATTGAATAACTATAATTTTTCTTGTAGAAATTTCGGTACTATTTATAAATTTCATTACCTAACATTTCTGGTACCCCATATAAGTTTTAAAAACCCATTCATTCAATATAGTGGAATAAATAATTTTAAGAAAAATTGAAATACAACTTTCTGATGGACATATTCAGATGTTTGTAAATATAGTCACATATTTTTGGATAATGATTTATAAACATGTTATAATAAGAATAAACCTAAGATCAAACTGATGAGTGTATATTAAAAATTTTAAACATACATTTTCTGGATGGAAGCACATTTGATTTGTAGATGGACGTTTTCATTATTAATTCAAATGGAGATATAAATTTTTTTGGATAAACAAATTAATTCCACTAGATGAAATATTATTACAATATAATGGTTTATAAACATACGAGAATTATAAAAAACATTTTTATTATCCAACACATATTTTTATGAAGATTTTGTAACCTCCTCTAAGATACATGGAATATGACCCTTGTTAATTTTTCAATAAATAATATCAATGAAGGATGAGGAATAATTTCATCACTAAATATCATGGGTTTTTATAAAAAAATTTAACATGTTTTTACATTGAGATAACATTCCAGAAACATTTAGTGAGTCTTTCAAGGTTTCAATGAGATGAACATTTTTGATATCCTTAATAACATTTATGTTTCTTAATTTTCTATCTAATATGGAGGATTATAGACGTCTGGGGATAAGATGATAGAGATGTGTTTGTTCGTGATTAATGATTCCTTCAAGGGATAACTATATATAATTATTCTAATCTTCATGATAAATTTTTTCCTAGTGTAGGTAGATAAACATTTAAGTTAAGTGAAACATTGTGTAGGAAATCCATGTTTTGTGTCATCCATAAAAAATAATTTTAAAATATAAAATAATTTATTCACTCATTGATGTCATTAATAATTTTTTTAAAAAATATTAGTTTGCTTTTCTCAAAATTTTACTACTTTGTTTCTCTATTTATAAAGAAATTTTTAGTTTTTGTAAATATTTCTTATTCTCAGAAAATTATAAGGTTTTGTAAGTTCTTATTAATTGTCTATAAATTAGTAAAATAATTCTAATAAACTATTTTAAGAGGCTTATTGAACTTTATGTCATATATATACTACAATTTACCCCCCCCCCCCCCCCCCGCCTCTTAGTAATTTGATTACTCTTACTATTATACAAAAATATTATCTCTATTTATTCTATATTTATTAATATCGACATCATATTCATAAATAGGATTTCATAAGATAATTAAATTGGCCACCTATCTAAACATTATGGTTCATATAAAGATGAATAAAACTCACCACGATTTATCCAATCTTTTAATTAACAAATAACTATTTTGTTGACCTTATAAATCAGCTTTTATCATGGAATTAATTATAAATTAGTCAAATTGATTAATTAATACAGTATTTGTCAATTCCTTCATTAAAAATGACATAATATCTACTGTAATGATTATTGATTCATCGAGAATATATTCGTACATCTCCAGATATAACATCCCAAAATTTGGTGCCTCTCCCAAAAAAAAATATTTTCCAAATTACATTACCTCTAAATATCAATGAATTGATTGTTTAATCACTAGGAAAATTTCCCTTAAAAACACCTATTCCTAAGCCATGTTTTCAATTTTTAAATATTCTATAGAAAACCATGTTTCTCTTCCAATGTCCTTCATAGAAACCAATTCTATGACCACCAACACTATTATTCAAGTTCTACCATTTCACACATGTAAAACATAATATAAAAACTCTATTGGTTATTGTTTTTTAAAAAACAAATATTTTTATAATACAAAAAAAAAATTATTGATAAATTTTGGATAGTTTTTTAGCTAGAATTTTCTTGAGACGCATATTTTCGGATACATATTTGTATAGGAAATCATCCGATGTTCCAATCCCAGCTCCAAAAGCTAGTTCACTTTAATTGGAAATTTTCAAAAAATATATATTTTATTTTATTAATTTATTGATAAGGTATTATATTTATGTCATCTCCATATAAATAAACCATGATTCTTATTTTGGGATTCACCATCCATTATCATTGATGCCTCCAATACATAAGAATGATAGCTAAGTAAATTTTGATTTTATTGGGGTGGAGTTACGGTGTAGAAATCCTGTGGTCGGTGAATCATGGTTTGATTTTTTCTCATATTGTTAAGAAATGGCCTACTCAGTGGAACCCTGTAAGAATGCGTCAATAACATCGATTTGTTTATGTTTGTCAATATAGGAGGTGGTGATAAGGGATTGGCACCTAGAGTTGGTGAATATCTGATGGGGTAGAGTCAATTGGGTGAATCTACCAATCCAAAAAATAAAGGTTTTTTGAAATGTGGCACACAAGAGGGTACTCCAATAATGGATTACATTTCTTATCACTTGAGAAAGGATTTGGGTGATCCCAAACCTTCTATTCATGCTTCTTCGGGGCCAGTGGGATCTGATACGATGAGAACTATCGATCTTTTGGATTATTTATCCCACATTTCAATTAAGAGATCCTATAGTGGTGTGGTGAAATCTGGAACATGAAAAAACCATGAATTTGAGACACAATGGGAAGAAAAGGGATGTTCATGGACTATAATGGTTTCATCCTATATGAATACAATGCATTTAAGAAAAGAAACCATTTTTTAGGATGGATTACATAATATAGAGACATTATGAGGCCATGAAGTGGTGACTAATTTGGAAAGGGAGGGTGATACCATAAGTGTAACACTTCAAGAGTAGGACATAGGGATGGTTTATTGATTATCCCAATCCTTAGAATGGAGTTTCCATCAATAAATAATGTTAATTTATTTAAAGTGTGGGACTTAGAGTATGAAGTTTATTAGGTAGAGAACTCCTAGGATGAGCATGGAGTCCATGGGTATGAGCCCAGAAACAAGTATTCTAGTTTGTTTTCAGGAGACATAGAAGATTATTTTAAATATAGTGAGCTTCCCATTATAAGGAGGGAGAAGGGTAGGAGATGTAATAGGAAAGTGAAAAATACTTTTCCTTTTTTACACCTACCGATGGGGACAAGATCCACATAAATTTTTAAATCCAAGGTGATTGATGATTATCCCAAGGTTATTAGAATCAATGATTGGGATAAGATAGTTGATTATGGGGTCATTCCCCTAAATAGTTTTATGACTAAAAATTTGTAGGAGATATGTAAAACATATGAGAAATATATGGAGCTACTCATACATTCATTTGAAGAATTGGTAGAGGAGTTTCTTGTGTTTAATTCCAATTCAGAGGATGCTAACATGATTATGGAATGGTTGATACTTATGGGTACTAATCCTGAGAATTGTTCATATATTGATAAGAAATATTTTATACTGATAATTGGATTCAATAGAGGGAATATCAATAAAGATAAATTCATTAAAATATGCGACAAGATGGTGTATCACTTTAAAGGCCATATAATGGATGATTCTCAAACACAACTAACCACTCTCACACAGATATTATTTAGAGAGATTTTTCTCTATTAGGGTTAAGTTATTTTTCAAATATAATTTAGTTTCTTTTAGTGTCTGCTCTAGGTGAACCTTATTTTTTATTACATTTACCATAATATTTTTTAGGTAAAAAAGAAGTTTACTTTTTATTAAGTTGGTAATGGGGGTCATGAACATGATTCTTGATCTACAATGTTATAGAAGTAAATAAACTCATTCATGATCCATGATTATAATTTATATTCATTTTTTGAGTCATATTTATGTGATTTCATTTTACTCAAATTATTATTAATTAGGTTTCATGATTTGCTCATATCCTTGATATAAATGTTATTGTCCATGATTGTTTGTGTATGTTTTTATAAAATTTTATTTCTCTAATTTTATCATTTTTTCATATATATGTCTTTATATTATTCCCACTTATCATCATAAATGTTTACCCTTACTAAGAATACGATTTCATATATTCCAATGATTATAATCCATGAGTTATGAATATGATTACAATGTATGATGTATGGGACGACGGAATCCAAATACATACATGTCATATATTATTTATATAATATTAAAGGTAAATTTTATAAGTAATATTACAATCTCAAAGACTCAATGGTTTACATTATCTTTGGGTTATATAGATAAAATTATTATTAAGCATTATAGCTTTCTCATCTGTCGTAATAAACTCTAAAAAGGAATTTATTCTACTCATAGTCTATAATATAATTTCTTTTAGAATATAAAATAAATTAATCGGTGGGCTCATATTCATAGAAATATAAACCTATCATTGAACACTACTTTTTTAAATTTCAAACATGTGACAAAAAATAAATTAAATGAAATATATCTAACAAATATGAATATGGAATTAGAAATAATAATCATATAAAATGGTAAAAGATCATGGATTATGGAATGAGATAATAAAACTTTCTTAGAAGTTTAAGAAATATACCATGGCCTTGAAGAATATAGAAGTAAACATAAACTATCAAAAGTAATTTTGGAATGTGTTATATTATATAAATGTGGAATAAGAATAGTCTTTTATAATCATAACATTTTGTGGAAAGGGAATAATTATTACTCAATTTTTTTAAAATACCCAATCATGTCTGTGAATTATGATGTGTGAAAACCCAATCATTCTCACACATTGTGTTGTTAACAAAACATAATCATGTCCATAGATTATAATTTCCACATGAGATATAACACATTACCTAATTCATTGGAGTGATATATAGGACACATCCTAAAACATATTGATAAACAATACATATTTCCTATATATGAAAAATAATAAAACAGCATATCTTGAAAACCCAAGAAATGAAAAATGGATTTCATAATATTTCAAAAAAAACTACACATATATTGAAAAAATGAGTACATCAGTTAACCCAATAGATTAAATCATAAAAAATTAGTGTAAAATCATATAGATGATTTTTATGAATATTAAATCATAATAGTTATTTTTTTAGAGTTATAATGGAAGAATGCTGTGAAATTATGAAAAGCGTTATCTTAAATCTTCTGAAACATAGTGGAAAAAATTAATTAGTGATTTCATAATACCATTTGAATATGGGTAAAAATGATACATTGGGAACCATAATAATATAATAATTACATTGATGCATATATTATAATGAAATGAAATTAATGAAAAGAAATTTGAAATGTGTGATAAAAATATGTATCTAAAAATAAATTCTGTTCACATTTTAAAGTATTTTTATTCAATTCCACATCATAAGAAAGTAAGAATACTATCTATTTAATAAAATAAATGTGAAATATAAAGATGAAAGAGTTAAAAAGAAATTTTTTTATAATTAAAAATTCATATCATATCCAAGAAGAAAAGTATAGATATTTAATAATAAAGGGCCATTAGAATATGTGGGAATTATTCTGAATGATGAAGCTTTATTAAGGAGGAAACAGATCAAGGAGTAATATATTAATTAAAAATGTAAATTATTTTGAAAAAAAATTAAAATGTTTTATATAATAGTGAAATTTTATCATGAAAGTATATTGAAATAGAAAAATCCATAAAATTATTTTATGACTCAATAAAAGAAAATTGAGTGGGTTAAAATGATTTTCAGGGATTCTAACTTGTTATGACACATTTTATCATCCAATACAATAACAATCGACTCATTAACTATCTATTCTCCGACATCATTAATATATAATTAAATTTTAAGATTATTTTAAGCAAATTTTACTTATAATTTTTACATGTATCTAGTTAATATAATTTATTTGTAGTCAATGGTATTAATTATTTATTATTTATTTTTGGATAACATTTATAGTTATGACTCCATTTAAAATATTTATTCATATATATAATTGGTCAACCATATATAAATCATTTTTAAATAATTATTTAGTACGTTCTATGATTATCCCATAGAATGTTGATATACGACTCCTAAAGACAGGATTTAAAACATGTTTGTTTTAGTCACATATATTATATAAAATGATGTTAACTAATATTATGATTAAAAATAAACCGTTTCATTATAGAAACAAAAACACTACTCATATATTAATATCATATTTTACTATAAATTAATTTTCAATTACCGTCAATGGTATAAATTCATTGCATTTTTAGGTATATGGTTATAAAATCAAATAAGAACATCCTAAAATGCATTGGATATTTATGATGTTTGAATTGTTTTATTCTTTTAGAATTGTAACCAAATTTGGGAACATAAACAATTCATCATTATTATATAACATATCCATAATGTATTATTTCCTAATCATTATTTATATTATAATTTTAACATCATTCGTATATATAGGTTGTAAACCCACCATAAATATAAGTGTGTTATAATTATTGAATGAATAAGAAAAATTAATTTAATAATTCTAATATTACATTTCTAGATGCAAAATGATTTATTTAAAATGAAAATAGAGTGTTAAATATTATTTAATATTATGTATTTGTATAATAAATGGAATATTTATAACAGTGTTGAAAATACACACACTAATGAATTTAATCTAATCTTGAAAATCATATTTAATTAGAAGGGATTTGGGAAATATCTAGTGACCAAAATCCCAATAATGTGGGATATTTTTATTTTTGAATGAAATATGGTATTGTAGAGGGGTTAATTCAATTTTATAGATTGTACATGATTGGGTGGTGGAAGGATCCTTCTAATTTAGGGGAGTATCACACTTATTATTATTTAAAACATTATTATTAATTATTTCATTTTCAAGGGAAAATTGATCAAAATATCCCAATTTAGAATATAAGTTGAAATAGGGCCCATATTCCCTAAAAACGTAAAGTATGTAATTTCTTAAAATTATTTTGTTCCTAAATAATTGGTCAACACCCCTTTATCATTTTAAACATTACTCTTGTTACATAATTGTTTATATCATAACATATTCTTATCACTAGAAATTAAATTTTCATTATAACTGTATTTTGGAATTATGATTCCACAAATTATACCAATTTAATATATATAATTTCTATATGATTTATAATTTTATTATATTATCTATGTATAAAACATGTACAAAAAATATATATATAACATGTATTTCATAAGAATAAAATAAATCAATTCTTATTATTTGACTTGTAATAGCCATTAGATGAATGTTAACATATCAAAATAAATATATTAAAACATTCAGTAAAATAATTCATAAATAGTGATTTATTTAATTTATAAAAAAAATTTACTCACACATAAAAATATGTATTGTGAAAAATATATTTTTCACCTTCGAATGATTATATTTTATTTTCTATGTATTTTAATCTCCATTTATGAATAATTATTCATTTTTATATATGTGTAAATAATTTTTTTTTGTGATTAATACTCTAATAATGGGAAATTTGGTTTCTATATTCTTAAATAATAAAATTTATTTTGTGAAAAAAAAATATTATACATTATGATTATAACCCTCTGTAAGGCCAATTTCATATTTTTAATAAGAAAGAGTAAAAAATTGTACAATTATCTTAAAAATGATCTATTATAAATATGATTAGTTAAATTATGATATTAAAGTAATTAACATAATGTTACTTAATAATAAAAAATAAACAAAAATGGTAAACCCATTTATAAATTAAACGGATAATAATGAAACTTCATATTCCTTATAATGAATTATTTTTGTATAATATTTTATTTGAAAATTCAAAATATGTTTCATAAAAATGTTTATATAAAATTATTTTTAATATTTTACATCATTGATTTAATGAAAACCTGTATCATAATATGTGGACCCATAAATAAAAATGCAAAACTTATAATGATAATTTAAAAATAGAACATTTAATAAAATAAATTTAATTATAATGTTAAAATATATATTTAAAAAATTCAAAAAATACTGAATTAGATATCATTATACTCATATAAAAGGAATGAAATATGGATATAGGAAAATTTGTAGTAAATTAGAAGAATTTACCCCCATGTCGGTTCTTAGTTTTGGTTTGAGCAACATGGCCATACCGGATGTGATGTTTTATATTCCTACCCATGGGCCTCTGATTTTCTAAATAACCATTTTCCTAAATAAAAATCTATTATTTGTCAAATATATATATATATATATAATTTATTTGGTAATTTTTAAACACATTTTTAGTTAAATCAAAAATAATGGAATGAATTTCAAATAAAATATTCAATTTTGGATAAAAATAATTATTGGAAATCATAGATAGTATTTTGTTCGTGATTTCTCCATAGAAGTTCAACGCATCCACCATGTTTCTCTCTTCATCACTGGTGGCTCAGTTCATTTGGAGTCACCCCTGGTTGAGTTGTTTGACATGCTTATGAATGGGTAATGTGGATTATATCGGCATGCGGTTGTTGGGTTTCTTGGGCCACGATCAATTCTTCTCGCTTCTCGAGTGAGAAAGACCAAGTGCGGGCATGGTCTCAACCTAAAAGATTTGTTCGAGGCTTCCATTTTCATCTTCTCCAATGGTCATTCAATCTCTATATGTAGAGGGACCCTTCTACCATAGGGATTTGGATTCAATATCCTAACCTTCCGCTACCATTTAAAAATAGAGTGTTTCTCTTTTCGATAGGTATCTCCATAGGACGATTTCTTTGTGATGATTAGCGGACATCCTCTCTGAAGTGTCTGATTGTGGCACATTTATGTGTTGAAATAGATCTCTCTCGGCCTCCTCCTGAAGTCGTTTGGATTGTGATTGAGGGGGAGTATAGGTATTGGTAGCCGTTTTTCTACGAATCATGGACTATGTTTTTTTCTTGCTGCAATAGACATTATCATAGTCTTCTCCAATGATGGAAGAAGGATCCAGGTTCTGGTGAGGACGACCCCAATGGTGTTTTTGTTGGTCCTAGTTACCAAGAGGATTCTTTAGGGGATGCTCGTATGGAAGTACCTCTAGCTATCTTGGATAGGGGGACCCATTCTCCTAGGGTGAGGACGAATCCAGGCTAGGTCCATTGGGCATAGGACAAGGATACTCTTCGGTTGCAACCCAGAAAGGTGGTCCATAGGCTTTAGGGCCCCTTTTTTAGAGTTTTTTGATTATTTGGGTCGTGATCTAGGTGTAAGAAGCCCGAGCGACGACATGCAGGGGTGCGGGGCTATCCCTAAGGAGAGTACCCTTCATACGGATGCGAATTAGGTCAGCCAAATGGCAATGAAGACAGTGAGGCAAGCCCTCTAGGATTCTCCATAGGTATTCTAGAAGGTTTCTCCAAAAACAACTAATGATGTTGTCTTGAAGGTTGAAATTTATGGGCATGGTTCCAATGAGGCCTCACATTTCCTGGTATTGGAAGACAGTTCCAACAATTTCCAATATATGGGTCGTGCTCATGAGAATATTGAAGTCCCGACCAAGACAAAGCAGGCCCCACAGACCTCCTCTTATACTGAGAATCTTTTAGTAGGGGGTCCAATCGGGACCTACCAAAACTGGTATGCAGTGCAAGGTGAAGAACATTTCCTTAACAGTGAGGAAGCTATAAGGGTGGAACATGTTCATGACCTATTAGTTAATGCGAAAACATCCCAAGAGGGAATGGTCATGGCTTCGGACATTGATGAGCCCAAGGAACTGTTCATAGAATAGGAATATTTTATATCATTTATGTGGAAGGGAAAGAACAAAGTCATGGATTCATATGGCTTTATTTTGAACAACCAGAGGGCGCGCAGAAGGAAGGATTACTCAAACCTCTCTAGCCCTCCTATTAGAAGATCTCTTAGTAAGGGAAGGTTATCCCTGAAGGCCTCTACAAAGGTTGGCAGCTCAACCCTAAACATGTTCAAAGACCTTATCCAATAAGAGGTGGCTGCCATCTCCAAGGACCTAGTTTTGGAAAGATGTGAGGCTGCTTCTCCAGATTCTTCTTCAGGTGGTGTGGAGCTGAGGGGTCGGGGGCAGTAATGTGAAGTAGGTACTAAAGCTAACTTACACCACCAAATGGTCTCTATGTTGGAACATAGGGATCTATACATGCATTCAGATGAGGAAATGTTTTAGGAAACTTTGGATATCAATGCTTTGACGAAGAGTAGACCGATCTAGGTGGCCACTACAAAAAATCTTGGCGAGTGGGATGATAAGTAGGTGCGCATTCTTCTTAGAGGATTCAACATGGGGAATATTATCAAAGATGGGTACAAGAAATATTAGGACAACATGGATCTACTTTTCGAGGGCACCTTGAAGTATTTCCCTAGAACAAAGGTAAACGATACTCCATGGGGTTTTTTTAGGGAAAACGATTGCAAACAACTCACATTTTTCGTTAATATATCTGTCAAATCATTTAGTACTGAAACTAGTTAGTTGTTAGGGATCCCACCCTCCCCTTAAAAGTTCTTGATCCTTAATAAAAAATTAATGTTGGATATAAGTTTAAAATAAACACTATTCATGGAAGTAAAACAATGTGGTACTATATGTGTCGCCATGTTACCTCACAAGTAACTTCCAATGATAGATCCACAGTCCCTCTTATGTCTGACTAGTGCATAGTTGATACTAAAATTGAAAAAATGATAAAGAAAGTAAGAATGAGAATAAAACCATAGTAGGGATTCCAAGGATAAACAACACAATATGCCCTAGCATTAAAGAGAATTCCATATCTTTCTAGATTCAAAATAATAAATATAAAAATAATCTTTTCTATTATTTTAGGTAAAAAAATAATAATCTTCCATTATAAGAACAAAACTACATTACGTTATATTTGTAAAAGATGTTGATAAGGCATAAAAGGCCTTTCATAAAGTTAATTATAAAAGAAAACTTGTTCTAAAATAGGTATCCCTTTATGGATTCAAGATAGTATCTAATTCTATGATTCTATTTTTTTATATTAGAAAACAATTAATCTATAAAAAAATATCATTTTAAAATAGTTCCATTAAAAATAATAGTAATGTATAGTATTAATCATTGGATGTTCTGAAGTAGCTAGTGTTAGTGGGGATGTAAGAACCAGGACCTTCTTTTCAGGTATGTTCTTTCTTTTTCTGGAGTTTTTTAGAAAATAAGAGTTTTTGAAAAAAAAATTAAGTACACAAAATGTACTTTATGAGTACTAGCCGTGTACTCCCTTTCCACATGAGTTCGTGTGATGTCCGTTTCCGAACCACACACATGGACATGTAGGGGTGATGTGGAGGTTGCTTAAAGCGGAGTACAGAAAATCCTAGTACACGCCCTGTACTCCAAAGGTACAGTTCGTGTAGTTTTTGTTTCACTAAATGGACGGGGTTGCGTCTTTACCCCACAACCATATTTTTCTCTAGCTTCTTCAACTGAGAGAATCCCGTACGGCTGCGAATCTCCTCTGAGCCCCTGACCCTCTCTCCTTTCTCTAAATCTACTGTCGTTGATTGCGTTGGAACCGCTGCGGTAAGCTCTTCTTTCTCCTACAACTTCATTTTCCAATTCATCCTCTTTCTCACGTTATCAGGGGTTGTGTGTTTTGTGCGTTTTCATAGATCTATAACTTTATAAGGATTGTCAAGCCTCGTGGTTCAAGTATATTGATCTCCTAGCATCGAGGTAGGTGGTTTGTGCCTTTCCGTTTGAAGTCTTTGAGTTTTATGTACAATTTCCACGAATACTCTTGAACGGGGTATTGTGTGTTTACTATTTTTCCAATGTTGTTTTCCTGCCTTGATAGTATTCCTGTGTAGAGGTATGTTGGTTATGTATGAGGATAATTTCTATTCATGGATGTTTTTCCCATGCCTTGTTCTGTTTATGACCTTTTGGTCTTATTCAGCCTTTGGATGTTATACATGTTTTCCATCCCTTGTGACTATAGGATAGAGTGCTATTTCATAACATGATTGTCATGCTGTAGACTGGTTAGCCAAGTAGATATGTATGTTTTCTTTGGCCTTATAGCATTATTATGCACCGAATGGCATGGGACCGTGAGAACCTAGTGCTATAGACTATAAGGGGATAGAGCGAGTGAGCTTCCTCAAAGAGTCTTGGACATTATAGACTATAAAATATATACATAGTGAGCTTCCCGGAGAGTCTTGGATATTATAGACTATAGGAGTTTAGACCAAGTGAGCTTCCTCAGAGATTCATGAGCTTTATAGACTATAGAGGCATAGACTGAGTGTGCTTCCTCATAAAGTCTATGTTTTGTATGAATTCCCATAAACCATTCCAGGCTATAGGAGGAATTGAATGAGTGATCTTCCTTAGAGAGTATGTGATAGACCTGCAACTATTGGAGGAATTGAATGAGTGATATTCCTAAGAGATTCTTTAGACCTTGGGGCTATAAGGGTATTACACCGCGTGAGCTTTCTCAGAGAGTCCCTGACTACCTTAGACTATAAGGGGAATTGACTGAGCGTGCTTCCTCAGAGAGTCTTATAATTTCGTATGACCAAACCATAGGGGTTAGGATTATTGTACTACCCAGAGGGTTGTTGGTACTTCTTAGATAGGACCAAAGTGGATGGCTGTGAGTACATATTAGAGGGAATCCTGTTTGGGGTTAGATATTTTCTTCACTGTTTCTTGTTGATATTTGGATTGGATACTGTAGTTTATCATCCTATTTGTTGTTTACTGCTTACTGTACTATTACCTGTCATATGCTCACTGACTATTAGGCACATATCTTAAGGTGGTTTCCTACTGGGATTTAGTCACGCACCCTATTTGGGTCATGCTTTTGGGCCCAAATAGATTATAATGTTTCAGGTATAGACAAGGGAAAGTGTGCTTCGACTTCAGGTACTGGACTGCATTGGAGCAGGGGAGCATGAGACCAAGCCGAGGCTTGAGATGCTGAGGAGTTTATATATTTTCCTTTATTTAATAATTTGGTTTGCACTATTGTATTTCTAGCATTTTGACTTGTTTGGATACTTTCCTAGACATATGTATCATGCATCATTTCATATATGTATGTGTGCTCTAGTTGCTTATTGTTTTAGTCCTCTATTATTTACTGTTTTTGGATATTTACTGCTTCTGCTATTGTATGAGTTTTTTACTTCCAATATGTATTCTTCCAATGAGGGCATATTTTCCCCACTATCACACCCAAGGCCCTTGCTGCTAATCGGCAGCCTCTGGCGTTCGGGGAAATGTGCTTGAGGCCTTGTGACCAGTCGGGAATACAGTACCTCTGGGAGGCTTCTAGAACCGGGACGTTGGAAAGTGGTATCATAGGAATTATTTTCTCATGACTTATTGTTTGGAGCCTATAACAATGGATAGGATGGAATAGGTAGTTGTTAATAAGTTGTGCCCGGGAGTAGCTAACCCATGTACATGGAAAATCCATACTACCTCGTTTATTTTAGTTTTACTGGTTTTCACTTTTATAGTTGATTTGGTTTCACCATTGGGTGATTCACATGCTTCGTGCTGTTACCATTGTTGTTATTACGGTTCTATTTCTGGCGTAACACGATGCTATAAGGGTATTCCATCTCATGCATCGTATAGGATCTTGTTAGAAATTACATTCCATGCATTCTTTCCATGCCATCATGGATGCATTAGCGATTTCATGTTGTTTTGATTGACGTTGTGTAGATTATTTATGTTGTTGTGATAGATGTTTTGATATAATATCTACTTTTTCATATAGAATTTGTTTGTATAAGACTTTGCTTAAATGGACGCCAAACTTTGGTTATTGAGGTGTTATGGGCCCCCATGGACCAGAATTTGCTGGATCATTTCATGTTTTCCTTTTTATAACTTTTATAATATGCCAAGATTTGATTCGCAGTGAGTATGGGCCCTCACAGATCAGAATTTGGAACCTTAACTCTTATTTTCGGTGTTTTATGGGCTTTAGAGCAGTTTCTGAGATACTGCCTGGAAAAACATAGATTACAGGGCATGTACTTTATTAATACATGCCATGTAGTTTTTTAAACTATGTCATTGACTGTGTGGGAAAAAACACGGTGTTGTGAAAAATATTCAGGAACACACCGTGTACATTATGTACACGCTTTGTTGTACTGATCGTGTGTCTACCTGTGTGGATAACGACACAGATGGATGTAACATTGACTTTACACACCTTGTCCTTTTATCACACGCCATTCCATGTAACCTATGTACCTGACTGTGTCATGAACAACATGGGTCAGGGAAAACAATCAAGTACACGACGTGTTCTCAGGGAGCACGCCGTGTAGAGTGAACTGTGTAGCCAGCCGTGTAACTAACAACATGGGATGTTGAAACCTTGTCTAGTACACATTGTGTCTTTCGTGAACTTTCCATGTAGTCTAGGATTAAGAGGACCATGTGGGTTGGCCATGTAAGGAGACTCGGGTAAGGTAATAGAGTTAAAGTACACTCCGTGTGTCGGGACAACACACTGTGTGGTTTGGGCGTTACACGACTAGTTGTGGCAGAAGTACAAGCCCATGTGAATGGATTAAATGAACACGCTGTGTAGTTTTTATACACACCATGTAGTCATGTTTTTTAAAACTTGAATGTTTCTTTCTCTTATTCCCCTCTTCTACTCTTGGGTTCCTAGTCTTTGATAATCCTGATCTAAGGTGTGATTTTGACCTTTCAGAGTTATTCCACTGAGATGTCCTCCGGTTGTACGTCAGCTGCCAGATGGTGATCAGACACCAGATATGTCCAATCAGAGACCTCCTGTAGATCCTCATTCTATGTCAGTCTTGGCACCAGCTGTTATATCAGTTGTAGGATCTAATGCGTAGTTTTGGGAATACTTTATGTGGATGATGCTGACCTTCCAGGGAGCGCCGCCTCCTACCTCGTCAGTGGAAGAATTGAAGCGGGTTTTTCTGCTGCAGCATCCTCTTACTTTATTAGGGGATGGAATACCTCAGGCTTCCGAGTTGTGGCTAGAGGCCATGCTAATAATTTTTGAGCATCTAGAGATACCTCCATTAACTAGGGTGAATCTCGCTACCTATATGCTCTAAGACTCTGCCAAGAGGTGGTGGGAGGTGGTCTCACAGTCTGGGCGCCAGCAGAGTATGACTTGGGATGAATTTTGGAGCATCTACTACGATTACTTCTACCCAGAGACTTTGAGGGCTGATCAAGCCCAGGAGTTTATGAGTCTGGAGCAGGGTACTCTTTCTCCTAAAGAGTACTCATATCGCTTTACAGAGCTGCAACGTTTCATGCCGATTATAGAAGGTGATGAGTTGTTCCTTACACGGATGTTTGGGGATGGTATGAGACACGACATCTGCTCGTAGGTGAACATCTTCAGGTTGAATTCAATACCGTCTATCGTCAACCGAGTGCTGATCACAGAGCAAAATCTAAGGGATTCTGGAGCAGTGAGCTTGCGCAGTTTAACATCCAGAGTCAGTGTTCCTCCTATTGAAAGCACGAAGTGCCACAGGGAGTCTTCTCGAGGAGATCGGAGGAGGCGGAATGTATCTTCGGGCAGCTAGGTAGTCTGCTACCAATGCGGGAGGAGCGGGAATTCTAGGCCTCAATACCAGAGAGACCTGGTGGAGTGCCGGTATTGCAAAACAAATGGGCTATCTTTAGCATTTTTATCAGATCTTCTCACCTACAACTGTTGGTAGGGGTTCTTCTATGACTTCGCTTTTAAAAGATGCATCGCCAGTTTGTCACCAGTCAGGGAACTAGAGTTCTTCTGGCCGTGTGGGCCGAGGTGGAGGTCGTGGACGTGGTGGTCAGTCACCAGGTTACCAATGACAGTAGAGTGGATTAGCTGAGAGTGGTCAGCCAGTGTCGCCGGGCTGCGGTACATGCCATACTTTTTCTATGGAGCAGACCCATCAGGAGCAAGATCCTAGACCTTCCAAAGTTCGAGGTACGATTTTAGTAGCCTCAGTTTTATCTTTAGCTCTTTTTTGATACTTGTGCTACGCATAGCTTTATCTCTATTGCTATTGTGGAGATCCTTGTGCTCTACATCTTTTCATCCACCGATACTTATACTCTAGACACACCGTTGGGGACTAGAACAACTAGCGTACATCAGTGCAGAGAGTTCCCTCTTGAGGTTGCAGGGTGTCACTTCTTATGGGACCTCTATGTCTTAGAGATGACGAGCTATGATGTCATTCTCGAAACGGGCGGGTTAGTTCCCTTCTAGGAAGTCGTCGATTCCTATCTCTGCAGGGTGAGTTTTGTATCACCATAGGGTGGATCATTTCTTCATAGGGGTGAGTGGGATGTCCAAGCGAGTCAAGTAGGACCCAAGCATCATGGTCTAGGAGGAGTTACATCCCAGATTACTAGTCTTTATCTGGATGACCAGGAGAATTCACAGTTAGACTTTCCCCCAGTGGTGGATGATTTCAGAGACATCTTTACAAAGGACTTTTCAGGTTTTCCTTTAGAGAGTGAGGTATAATTCTCTATTGATCCAGTCGAAGGAGTGGCATCGGCGTCCAGTATTCCTTATAGGATGGCTACACCTGAGTTGTAGGAGCTCAAGAAGTAGTTGGAGGAGTTGCAGGAAAAGAGTTTCATCTGAACCAGTACATCTCCTTGGGGTTCTCCTATCTTGTTTGCGAAGAAGGAAGACGGCACCCTTGGGCTTTGTGTGGATTATCAGAAGCTAAAACAGTTGACGGTCAAGAACTAATATCTCTTTCCATGGATCAATGATATCTTTGATCAACTTCGAGGAGCCCGAGTGTTCTTAAAGATCGACTTGAGATCCAGTTATCATCAGTTGCATGTTAGACCATCTAATAAACCTCTTACATATTTTTAGAGCATATATGGTATATACAGGTATATGGTTATGCCATTCGGTCTCATGAATGCGCCTACAGTTTTCATGGCACGATGAACCGAGTGTTCCATCCATACATGGATTCCTTCGAAAAGGTTTTCATGGAAGACATCTTGGTGTACTCTCACACTCAACACGACCATGCTACCCATCTTGAGATCATTCTGAGAACACAGAGAGAGCATCAGTTATATGCTAATCTCTCAAATTACACTTTTCTATGGATCATATTCACTTCTTCGGTCATGTTATCTAAGAGAAAAGAGTAACAGTAGACCCAGAGAAAGTGAGAGTTGTAGTTTCCTGGGAGCAGCCAAAGAATGTCTTTGAGGTGCAGTGTTTTCTAGGGCTGGCTGGATACTACAGGCATTTCATACAAGACTTTTCAAGCCTAGCATCACTGCTGACATGTCTGACCAAGAAAGGGGAAAAGTTATTATGGTTAGATTACTGGGAGTCATCCTTTCAAGAGCTGAAAGGGAGGTTGACGTCAGCATCGATACTAGTATTTCCAGATCTGAGTAAGAGCTATACAGTCTACTGTCATTCTTCAGGTATCGGGCTGGGAGCTGTGATTATGTAGAGAGATGGATTTGTTGGGTACGGGTCTCAACAATTGAGGCCACATGAGAGGAATTACCCGATGCACGACCTGGATTTCACAAATATTGTTCATGCCTTATGTTGTTGGAGACATCATCTTCTATGAGAGCACTTTGTGGTGTTTACCGACCAAAAGAGTCTCATTACATTTTCACTCTATGTGATCTGAATATGAGAAAACGCAGGTGGTTCAAGTACCTACAGTCCTATGACATTGATCTTGCCTATACGTCGATAAAGGGAAACGCAGTGGCTAATGCGTAGAGCAGGAGAACTCAGATACATGAAGTTTAGGAGGCCAGAAGTGAGTGGAAGATTATGGCATTGTTATCTGGGATGAATATGGAGGTGCATGATGGAAAGTGGCAGTCCGTTATATCTTCTGTAGTTGTTTCCTCTAAACTTCTTGATCAGGTACGGATGAATCAGCTATCTGACTCAAGAGTCCTACTCTTGCGGGAGAGTGTGTCAGGAGAGGACCCTCTTCCAGGATGGACAGTGGGTGAGGATGAGATCTTGCATTTCCAGGGACGTGTATGGGTGTGAGTAGACATATGTAAGGAGATGATGTGAGATTTTCATTCCTCAGTTTAGTAAGTTAATCCTGGCATCAGCAAGATGTATCGTGATCTACACCTCCTATATTGGTGTCTAGGTATGAAGAAAGATGTTTCCGGTTTTGTCATGAGGTGGTCTACTTGATAGCAGGTGAAAGTAGAGCATCAACGACCAGATAGTCTTTTGCAGAAGTAACCCATTCCTGGGTGGAAGTGGAATGATGTCACAATGGACTTTGTGACCGGGCAGCCGAGGTCACCTCGAGAGAATGATGTTGCTTGGGTTGTCTTTAACAGGATTACGAAGGTTTCTCAATTCATTCTGATCAAATAGACCTTCAGTGTTGATGAGCTAGGATGGTTGTACATTCGAGAGATTGTACATCTACATAGAGTTCAACACTCTATTTTTTCATGCAAAGAGGTCCATTTTAAATCTCGATTCTGGAATGGGATTCAGAAGGCTTTTGGTACATAGGTACTTCTGAGTACAACATACCATCCCCTGGCAGATGGCCAGTATGAGCGATGATTCAGGTGCTTGATGATATGCTCTGAGAATGCATTCTGGACTTTGCAGGTTCTTGGGAATAACATATACCTCTTGTAGAGTTTTTATACAATAATAGTTTTCAGACGACTATTCAAATGGAACCTTATGAGGTTTTGTATAGTAGGCCATGCTGATCACCCTAGTGTTGGCTGGGGGTAGGAGAGGTAGCTTTGCTGGGACCTCATCTGGTTTAGGAGACCTTAGAGCATATAGAGTTGATTCGGGAGAGGATGGCTACATCAGAGTCTCGAAAAGAGTTCTTATGTTGATCAGTAGAGACGACCTCTGGAGTTTGAGGTCTGGGATTAGGATTTCTTGAATGTCACAGTGAGGTTTGGACACAAAATGATTTGGAGATAGGGTAAGCTTTCACCATTGTATGTCGGGTTGTTTCAGGTGTTGGAGAGTGTTGGGATGGTTGCCTATCAGTTGCAATTACCTTAGAGGTACCAAGCTATTCACAACTTCTTCCAAGATTCTCAGTTTCAACGTTACATTTCAGACCCATCTCATATATTTCAACTTGAAGAGTTTGAGCTCGAAGTGGATGCATCGTTTGAGGAGCAACCTATCCAGATTGTCTATAGTAGTACGAAAATTCTCTGTGGTCGGTATATTCCTCTGGTATGGGTGTTATGGCAGCACAGGCGAGTACAGGACGAGACTTAGGAGAGGGAGGCTGATGTACGATCACAGTGGCCGGAGCTATGTGGGGTTTATTTATCTACGCATTTCTAGGGAAATTCGGGGACAAATTTCTTTAAGGGGGGAAGTTTTTAAGAACTCGGACATTTTTTAGGTATGTTTTTTTCTGGTGTTTTTGAGAAATGAGGAGTTTCTGGAAATTTTTGAAGTACACGCCTTGTACTTTATGAGTACACACCATGTACTCCCTTGCCGCGCGAGGCTGTCTGCAGGCCGTGTCCGGTCCACACACATGGCCATGTAGGGGTGATTTGGAGGCTGCTTAAAGTGGAGTATGGAAATGCCTAGTACATTCCATGTACTCAAAAAGTACACGCCATGTACTTTCTTTTTTTCATTAAATGGACCGGGGTCACGTTTTAACCCCAGAATTGTCTTCTTCTCCAACTTCTTCGACTAAGAGCATCACGTAGGACCGCAAATATCTTCTAAGCCCCCGAGCCTCCATCCGTTCTCCAAATAGAATGCTGTCGAATGCCTTGGGACCTCAGATATAAGTTCTTCCTTCTCCTAGATCTTCATTTTCCAATTCCACATCTTTCTCAAGTTATCATGGGTTGAAAATTTTGTGTGTTTTCAAATATCTACAACGTTATAAGGAGATTCAAGCCAAGTGGTTCATGTATATCGATCTCCTAGCATCGAGGTAGGTGGTTTGTGCCTTTCCGTTCGATGTCTTTGAGTTTTATGTGCAGTTTCAACCAATACCCTTGAACGGGGTATTGTGTGTTTTCTGTTTTTCCCCGGTTGTTTTCCTTCCTAGATTGTATGCTTGTGTAGAGGTAATTTTGTTATGTATGATTATAATTTATATTCTTTGATTTTTTTCCCATGCCTTGTTCTATTTACAATCTTTTGGTATTGTTCTACCTTTGGCTGTTATACCTACTTTCCATGCCTTGTAAAGGTAGGATGGAGTGTTGTTTCCTGACATGATTGTCATGCTGTAGACTAGTTATCCAAGTAGCTCTGTAGGTTTACTTTGGCCTTATAGAATTATTATGCACTGACTGGCACATGACTGTGAGAACCTAGGGCTATTGACTATTAATGGACAGACTGAGTGAGCTTCCTCATAGAGTCTTGGACATTATAGACTATAAGGGATAGACTGAGTGAGCTTCCTGGAGAGTCTTGGATATTATAGACTAAAGGAGGTTAGACTGAGTGAGCTACCTCATAGACTCTTGAGCTTTATAAACTATATGGGGATAGACTGAGTATGATTTCTTGGAGAGTCTGTGTTTTGTTTGAATTTCCTAAAACCATTCCATGCTATATGAGGAATTGACAGAGTGAACTTCCTAAGAGAGTGTGTGATAGACCTGAGTCTATAGGAGAAATTGTCCAAGTGAGCTTCCTCAGAGAGTCTCTAGACCTTGGGGATATAAAGTGATTAGACCGTGTGATGTTCCTCATATATTCCCTGACTACCTTAGACTATAAGGGGAATTGACTGATTGTGCTTCCTCAGAGAGTCTTCTAATTTTGTATGACCAAAACAGAGGGGTTAGGCTGAGTGTACTTCTCAGAGGGTTGTTGGTACATATTGGATAGGACTAGAGGGGATGGTTGTGAGTACTTCCCAGAGGGATTCCTATTTCTGTCTAGCTATTTTCTTCACTACTGATTGTTGATCTGTGGATTGGTTACTGTTGTGTATCATCCTGTTTATTGTTTATTGTTTACTGTTTACTGCTTACTGTACTATTACCTGCCATATGCTCACTGAATGTTAGGCACATATCATCAGGTGGTTGCCTACTGGCATTTAGTCTCACACCCTGTTTGGGTCATTCTTTTGGGCCCAAACAGATTATATTGCTGCAGGTATAGACAATGGAAAACACCCTTCGTCTTTAGGTACATGAATGCATTAGAGCCGGAGAGATGGGACCAAGCCGAGTCTTGCGATGCTGAGGGGTTTATCTGTTTACCTATCTTTTGTACTCTGGTTTTCACTATTGTATTGGTAGCATTGTGACTTGTTTTGCTGGTTTCCTTGACATATGTATCAAGCATAATTTCATATATGTATGTGTGCTCCAGTTGTTTATTGTTTAGCCTTCTGTTGTTTACTGTTGTTGGATATTTATTGCTTTTGCTATTGTGTGAGTTGATTACATCTGCTGTGTATTCATCCAATGAGGGCATAGTTTCCCCACTATCACACCCAACGCCCTCACTGTTAGTCGAAAGCCTCTGGAATTCGGGGAAATGCGCTTGAGGCCATGTGACCAACCAGGTACGGAGCGCCTCTGGATGGAATTCGGAACCAGGACATTATAGGGGACCTTGGATCATCATAATAGTACTTATCAACCAAGGATGCAAGGGTCTATTACCCTCCTCAATTAAAAAAATCTATTCTATCATATATTATTTTGTTTTTCAATGGAATCATATTTGGGAGGGAAGGTCCTAACCATTTTACTTGTCTTCGTGTGTCCTCTTAGATAACCATTATTCCCTTGTGCGATTCTCAAAGGGAGTTGAGTTTTTTTATGATTTCATATATATATATATATATATATATATCAAATTCATTACACAATAAAACCCATCCATATTCTTACCTATTGGTTCCTTCATTAAGTGTATCCCTTTTTCAAAGACACAATAACAAAGCACACACCCATCACTGGGCACACAATTTATGTTGCACATTTAATAAACATATATCAATTTTTTCATGGGGAAATACAAAGAGGATTTTTATATATTTCATAAATAAATTCCAAATGGTCCTCATCACATTAAGATTATAAAACCAATAAATAATTGAAAAATATATCATGTTTTAAAAAATGGGTAAAATAATAATTCTAGCATTTAGAATATAGGTCAGAAGGATAGAAAAATTATAAAAACAAAATAAAAATGGTTTCAAAGCTCTACCAAAAAACAATCACACTATATAGAGACTACATATAAATAAAAAAACACTTTTAATGCACTCATGAAATCATAGAATTCAAAATAAATCCACGAACAAAGGGAACCTACCACAAATCATTCCACTTTAGAGGATGGACACAATTAAGTGACATGAATATTAACATTCATAGACACACACAAACACACACACACACAGATATATATATAAAATTTTAAACAATGTTAAAATTACCTTCTCCATGAGAGAATATGTATAAAGAGGTTATATATTTGTCTTTAGCTATGGATACACATGAATGTTTACTTCAACAACTGAAGCTCAAATCCACCTCATGGAGGCCTAAGAGAAATGATAGATGTTTGTGAAACCAAAAAATTAAAAAATAAAAAAACAAAAAAAGTGATAAATTATAAGTATAGAAGAAATATTACATAAAAACAGTGAAAAAATGGCTACGTTCAATTTTCACAATACGAGCCAGCCTTAATAAAACCCTACAAACCCTATGAACCAAACACTGATCAAAGGAAACTCCCAACACAAGATAGGGTTCATTTATGGTGCTCTAACCTCGAAGGGAGAAAGAAGAATCTAAGAAAACTAAGAATAAGGGGGAGGATGAGAAGAATAAATGCTCATTAGGGATGATAAAATTATAAAATGGGGAAGAAATAAGAAACTTTATGGATAGGAAGAAGAGATTCTACTTGAGGGTACCCCTTATAGGATGGTGTATCAAGAGAAAGATAGAGTATAGGAGAGGGTGGGGAACATCTAGTAGGAGTGTGGGATTGGAATATTATTTTTCAATTTTTATTTATTATTAAAATTTTAGTTTAATTTAATTTATTTCAATTAAATCTTTAAATCACTAGGTAGGTCGCATGATTTTTTCACACGGTCTTCTATACTATGCGCCAACTATGTGGTGCCCCTATATAAGAGGGAGGAGAGGTTGCATGGTTTTTTTTGGGCAAGGAACACAACCATGTGCCATCTTTCGTGACAATAATAGGCTCACTCTCAAGGGACACACTGTTTATAGAAGTTAGTATAGTTTCTTCTTACTAGGAACTAACCATTTGATGCCCCATATTAGGGCTATAAATCATATTTCAGAAGAAAAAAACCCAAGAAACCCATAAAAAAGGAAGAAAAAATATTTACTAAAATAAAAATTGATGTTCTGGGTTGGGGTGTGACATTTATCCCCTCTATTGACACATTCTTCCCCCATAAAGTGTCAAAGATTCCATTAACCAGGACATGATATGAGGGAAAAAATAGTTCCCAAAATAGAACCTCTACTTCCAAATTAACAGTGCATCAGAAATAGAATCTTCAGCTGAATTTTTAAAATCTAAATCACTAAATGAAAACTAACACCAATTCCTAAAACCAACATTCATTTATAAAACCAAGGATAGTACCTATGATACCAACCATCTACTAATTTTTGCAAGACTCTTATGAGGTACACTCTAGAAAACTAATATATAGAACCAAACAATAGTGAATCAAAAATAAAATCATCACATCTCAATCATAAATAAAAAACCCTCCAAACATCATTATAATCATACCTCTAAAACACCCACGAGAAATCCCCAAAAGTTAAAATTACAATCTTAAAAAGAAGAATCACATCACTCTGAATTTTCTAAACATTAAAATGCCACATTTTTAAAACAATTTTTAGAAATCAAAACAACCTCAAGGGGTTATGTTTAAACCTTTGGTATTCCATAAATATTCCCATATAAACAACATTGTTCTAGGTAAAGAACCCATCCACACATACTAACAACCATCTCTTTACCATATAAATACATCCATATACATGTGTGTGTATTTGGGTGTGTGTGTGAACACTCATAAGAATATAAAGGGTAAAAAAAAGACATTTCCATTTCCCAGAAAAAACATCCAACCCTGATTTAAAATTATAATAAAAAAATTAATTCATCCTCTTAATATTATAGAAACTCATCTCCATATTCCCAATAAACTTAAATTTCATATTTTTTTAATGAAATTAAAATTCACAAAACATCTCTCATATCCATTTCTTATTTTCATTTTTATAAAACCAATAAATGATCCCAAAATATTTCCTAAACCACTTTTTATTCTCAAAATAAATAAATTGATAATTAAAGACATCACCATTTTCATTTTTGGAAATAAAATTTCAATAATACTACTACCATTTTAAATACTCCAATGGAATAACCTAAAAAACAAAAACAAATACCATGAAAATTTAAGGAAACCCAATACTAAATAAAAACTTACAAAATATTGTAGGAGAAATTTCTACCACTATTCTAGATGCATAGTTTGGTAGGTTTTTCCCAGTTTTGTGACATTATAAGAGGTTATGAGAGGTAATTTAATGGTTTATGTCTTGTTTTCCAGACATTTTATATAACAACTCTTTTTATATCCATGTATTAATTCATAATTATATACATAATATTTTCATAGCCATGCGGTGAGATGGAGAGAGATTCTGAGTCTCGATTAGCCTAAAATTGATATTTGATAAATACTAAAAAATTTAACGCCCCCCACCATAGTTTTCCTAGAACAATGGAAAAAATATTTAATGGATGAAATGATTAGAAATATAAGGCCACTATTTTGTTTATAATATGGAAATTATCCTAGGAATGTTATAATCTTTGTCGGTTTTTTTTTCTTTCAGTAAAGTGATATCACAGGTTCAGATAATAATATAAATTAATTTAATTTTTTTTATTAGGTTGAAGTAGTTTCCTCTTTCCTCTATAAATGTATGATTATGATGATTTATCATTTTATTCCACAAAACACTGGAGATCTAGAGGACTATTGGAGGATATTATTTTTGGAGGATGACTATGGATCGAGTCAAGATGAAGGATCAGTATGCCCTTGTGGTTTATATATCTTCCCAATTATAGAAACACAAATCTTTTATTCATGGCTAATCAATAAAAAATCTATGTAGTATTTTTGATTTGTATGATTCCATGCCATTAATTTATTTCAATTGAAGGTGGATCAATTCCATTTATAGTAATTGATTCATGCATCAATAGTTGATTTTATTTACAATTGATTTGTTTTTTTGATGATTATTTCCCTACTCTTTTGTCAAATTCATTGAAAATTTATCAAGGGTTAAATAAAAAGTGTACAATGATATTTTCTTCTAGTTTTGATTTATTTATTTTCTATTTTATCTTCATAAGTTCATCATGAAAAATTTCTTTGTCCCATTGTTCAAAATATTGATATATGATAATTTTACAAAAAATATTTGGGGAATAAGATCAATATTGTGGGTGTGGTTCATGATTGAGGATTCAATAGTGGTGTACCATATACAAAGGATGATCAATGGAATATTCGAATTGATCAATAGTTCTCTTTCTTTTTATATTTTTTTTGTTTAAGATGGTGTTGCTTGATGGTGCACTCTCTTAGAATATTCGATGTCTGGATTTAGATATCCAGTTATAGAAGGGTCATATGATGTCAAATTTTGTATTCTATACTAAAATCATGGTTTAGGTAGCATGTATAAGGACATGATGAATTACCCAATCGGTCTGGAAAATCCAAACTTATTCAGCAAGTAATCCATAGATACAAACCTTGTTGGACACTCTATACGGAGTTAGGGTTTCCACAGAGAATAAAATATAACACACCACGTGAAAAATTTCACACATCGTGTGAAACTTCATGGAGGCTATGGATGTACATTAGATGGTACATGGGACTAGTTAGGCTGGGGTTCACAGAAATTTCTGGAGTACATGTTCAGAGTATTGTACTCGAACATTGCTCAGTGTATATTGGAACAACCATATATATGTGGGATAACACATGAGAATGACAACAAGTACACATGTTGTGATGGATGATATGGTAGGGGGTTGGAATTCCTAAACACATCATCTATACTTACACAATTTTTATTTTGAGGTTTACATTTCCTGTGAGGTAGTGACACATAAGGAGACCAGGGGTTGGATAGACATGTCAGGTACTCCCTAGTACACACAATGTAACAATTTTATGGTGTTTAGAGCCAATATATTATTCAGTTTGGACCAATATTGGTCAAGGTGTCCCTTGTTCCATCCCATTGATTTTACAACATAGAATTATTCCCACAACATTGGATTATGATCCCCTGTATAGGACAATTCAAGAATAGAGTTTATAGTTTCCATCCGTGAGACCAGAATGTTATCCTATATTATTCATTCTTATACCCTAGTTGGGGTTTATGGAATCAATGTGACCACATTATGTAAGGTATTTATCCACCATATATGTGGTTTTTTTAGTAGTGTTCATGGTATCATTGGGATATGATCACCTACAAAGAAGGTTGGTCTATATTATAATTTTTTTGTCCGTTATATGTCCCAGATGTGATCTCCTGTATGAGTATAAATGTCTTTGGAGACCATTGAGTTTTCTTGGGTGGGGTCTAATGATAATGACCTCTTAGATGTTTGTATCTTATTATAGAATGAATTTTGGAGTAGGATCTATCATAATGAGAATTTATTAGAAGATTCTAGTATAATCATGTGGCAGAAATTTTTGTTGAGACCACTAAAAGGCATGGTGTATTAGGTTTTTCAAGGTGTTTTTCCTTCTATTTTTTAACCTTGTTATGAGTATTCTATTCTTGATTCTACTATTTTGTGTTTTTAGGGTAACCTACTCGGTGTTGTTATAGTAAAACATGTATGGGATCTATCCACATGTGTCTTGTCTTATAGAGAAGAAGTCTCGTTTAATGGTGTACTATGAAGATAAGGATTTTGTGGAGATTTTCTGGATCTATACTGACTAATGTGTTTTCCATATGGTTTCATTTTATTGTAGTCCCCATCATTTGAGGAGGTTGTAATATCTATAGTTTTTTAGGGTCTTGAATTTAGACACTTTACTAAATCCCATACATTATTTTCATACTCTGATTATGGTCTTATAGATGTATGCTTTCATTTGTTTTCATTTTTCTACATTTATTATTTGTACAGTATTGGATGTGTTCATATGTGTTTGTGTTTGTGTTTGTGGGTTTTTATTGGTGAATTAGGATATTTCCTCTCATGTGTGTGATATTCCTATAAGGTGTTGGTAACCCTCCCCTGGACTATTGGAGGTGGGCTTGGGGTAGTCTTGGTTTGGGCCCCCTCAGGATAGGTTGTGAAAGAGTGGTATCGAATGAGTTTGTTATACCTTTTTATTGAATTACATGATATGAGGATGTGATTAATGAAAATTGTTTTAAGTATTTCAAGTATTGTTTTTAGGCTAGACACTCCAGTGTTGGTGCGGCTTCCGACGTATCCATATAATAGGAATCTAATCACATACATTCATATTTGGTACATATAGACATTAGTTATTGGAATAAAATGCCACATCCATCATATAAGAATGTGTTTTTATTTTCATATACCTATTGAGTCAGCTTCTCAGATATAATATTTTACCAGGGTACAACTTGTCTATTTCACTATGCCTCTACGAAAATAGTCATCCAGGATTCTACTACATCATCACAAAGATGAACTTCTATGTAAGAAGGATTAAATAAATTTTCATATACCAAAGATATAACCTTTGTGTATTTTACCAACTGCACCACCACCCATTGAGTATATTTTATCCCTAGATGCGCCAGATGAGTACTCAGGTAAGATCAGCGTGTTTTATGAGTTCTATATATAGAGACCTTCTAGTTTTCAAGGTGATATAATCCCCCTATTTTTGAGGACTATCTAGTGGTAGAAACTCTATTTTTTCCTTATGATTATACTAATATATTATATGGTAGTCTTCATAGAAAGTATTCTATATGGATCTACTATGTGGTGGTGGATTCTACTAACACATTCACATGATGAAAAAGATATATCCATGTAATACTTCAAGTGTTTCTTTAGAAACATGTTTTATCTGGCCAGATTACAATCAATGCTCATCTAGGATTATTTATTGCTATAGTAGGGTAGTATGACCATGGAAGAGTATTCAATGAGAATTATTTATCTCCTATTGTATTGTATAGATATGGTACGATGTTTTTTCTTCAGACCACAAACTTTTGAGAAGGTTTTATAATGAGATACTAGGGATTCAGTGATATATCATTGCATTACCACATACGCATGAGTACATGAGAGGGACTTATTAGTATATAGTTTATTTTATGATTATATGCTAATAGTTGATGATGTTAGTTAATACCTAAGAGTGGATTCCTTTGAGAAAGTTTTGAAAGTTATTCATAGGGATCTGATCATTTTAGACAAAAGACGAGATAATCGTGTGATTGTGGATCAGTGGTGAATGACTCTCTTGATGGATGTAATCATCAGAGGGAGTGGTTGTTTTTCTCATAAGACAGTACAAGACATCACGTATAGGATTGTATGAACTTCTGTACAAATTTTTGATATATGGATGAACAAAATCCTAGTAATAGATAGGGGGTACAAAAATGGAGGTTTGTAGGGGGTCAAATGTAGTAGAGGGGAAAGTAGAGTAGGAGGCGGTGGTCCGAGGTTTGACCTATTAATAACACTACCAGCATGTGGTCTATACTAGGCTCAGGGAGTTGGTGGTTAGGGATGAGTCTAGTGACTAGATATAGAGGCATATGATCATAAGGTTCCTTGGATGATATTTTGTACGATCTATGTAGTTTTTTACATTAGTTCCAGTATTGATAGAGACAAATGCAAGTCATTACATTATTACAACATATCTGGTTCTAGAATTTGATATTTTGGTTGATCATTTGGATTGAAAATCAAAATTAGAGACTCTAACAGGAGGTGACTCATCGATTTCACACTACATCTAATAATGGGATCTGATACATGGAGGTAAGAGATA
Organism: Viscum album; assembly: GCA_963277665.1. Classification (NCBI taxonomy): domain Eukaryota; kingdom Viridiplantae; phylum Streptophyta; class Magnoliopsida; order Santalales; family Viscaceae; genus Viscum; species Viscum album. The sequence continues at coordinate 872,787,277 of OY728153.1, read as the reverse complement.
CATATGGAAACTATTTTCAATAGTGATTATTTCTTTTGAAAAAAAATATTATTTATGGAATTTATACCCATAATTAATTCCCATATTTGAAATTTTAAGAAGTGGATGTGGTCTTTCCCCAAGGATGGCATGAGTTTGTACTTTTTTTATGAAGAGAAAACCGCAGCTGAGGAGGATGGGATCAGATATATGAGAGTGAATCCTATTTATAATTATATGGATATCATGACTCTTAGTTCAAAGTATGTTATTGAATACCAATTCCCTATAGTGGTGGTGGTGTATGGGGATGTATTTTTTAAGGATGTTATAGGACTACAACCCAATTGAGAGATGGAGTTCTACATTGACTTAAACACTGATACTTCCTTGATATCTACACTAGCATATTAGAGGTCTCCCTTGGTGCTTAATGATAAGTGTCTTGAATTGGGGGAATTATATAAGAAGGGATTTGTGAGACCTGGCATTTCTTCTTGGTAAAACCTATTATTGTTTTCCATGAATTTAGACATGATCATGATGATATCTTTTGATTACCACTTCTTAAACTAAGTGACCATAAATAATAAGTATCAACTATTGAGGATCAATAATCAATTCGATTACATGAGCGGGGAATGATGGTTCTTAATGATTTTATTCCTATAGTTTTATCTCTAGTTGTTAGTACGAGATAAGAATATACCAAATAAGATATTTGGATTATCCTATAGTCACTATGAGTACATGGTTATGTCTATTATTTTGATGAAAACCCAAGTAATTGTCATGGGACTCATGAATCATGTCAATAATAATTTAATATATTTTTTTGTTATCATTATTAATGAAATTCTAGTGTACTCATCATTCATGGAGGTGTATTCAAGACAATAGAGGATGTTCAAAAATACACATTTAAATAACCATATTTATGGAAATCTATAAATTTCTCATTTTTTGATTCAAGAGGTTTCATTCCTATGATACATCATCTCATAAGTAGGAGTGGTTTTGGACTCGGTGAAGGCTGTGGTGGTGCTATCTTGGGAGACCCCAAAGAGTGTTACCGAGATGTACTATTTACTTGGGTAGACATGGTATTGTCAGAGGCTTATAAATGATCTATAAGAAACTTCACAAACTGTGAAATCATTAACCGGAAAGGGAACGAATTCATGTAGGTTGAACGGTTCTAGTAGTATTTTCTGGTGAGTATAAAAACTAAATAAAGCCATCATAGGTCTTATGTGTACCATTTCAAGAGGCCTCTACATTTCTATGAGGGAGTCCATGTGTTCTTGGGGGACTCGCCTCGATGTAGATTATGAAAAATATTACGGGGAAGAAATATATAGTGGGATTAAGTTTCCATTTATATATCTTTTATAAATTTAATGAGGTGGAATACTACTTTACTCTACCACCACAGTTAGAAACGGTACATGATGTATACCACTTGTCATAGTTGGGGAGGTTTGATCATGATTTATCACACGTTATCAACTAGAGATAGTTGAACAATGAGGATGATATACCATTTCTATGTAACCAATGGAGATCGAGGATCAGAATAGGGGGGGTCATTTATTAGTGATTTATTCCCATAGTGCATGTCCATTGTAAAATAGGAATCTTCATGAATGCACCTGGGAGGGGGAGACCCATATCAGATCATAATACCCAAATCTTTTTTATTAGGTTTTTACTTTTCAAAATGAAAACCAAAAGTTGGGGAGAATGTAAAAAAAATTATTCTTCCATGTATTACATCATAATATTATAAATATTATTTTTTTAGTCATGCACTATGTTTGCATGAGATTTTGAGGCCTGGTTATCCATAAAATGAAATTTGAAAAATATGAAAAATATTAATATCACACATATGGTATTTTTATAAAAAAATTGTTTAACTCTTAAATGGAGTTTTTTTTTAAAAAATATAGGTCGTCGTTGAGTTTACAGAAATGAATATACACTAGGTATGACATAATATGCGTCATAATTAGTAGTTTCATTAAAGCGCTATCACAAGCATGAATAATAAAACAAATAATTAATTTATTTTTTATTATTTTGAAACATCAACTTGTTTAATCTATAAATATAAGATTATTATGAGATCTATACGTTTTCAACACAACCCTCAATATATAAAATACCATTTTAGGAGAGAAATATTTGTCGATGACATCATATTGGATCAAGATTGAGGATCTTTGTACAATCAGAGTTCATGGATCTCCCCAATGACCTTAATGATAGACCATTATTCTTCAAGAAATTGATCCAAACTCCATCTATTATGTTTTATTTATTTTATTCAATCCAATTATTTTATCCAAATTGAATGTGGAACAATTCAATGAACACGAATTTATTAGTGCACTGATGAACGTTTTTATTTAAAGTTGATTTAATTTTCTAGATGATTATTCCTCACTTTGTTCATCAAATTATTTGACAAGGATAATTGCAGAAATGAAAAATGACAAGTTATATTCCTCATGGTATTTTTTATGAATTTCTCCCTTGTTTCTTTGGATGTTCATCATGGTAAATTACATTATCTTGTGGTTCGATGAATACTAGGTATATAATAAATGTGCGACCATTATTCAGTGAATCAGATCAATATCGTTGGCATTTTTCATGATCAAGGGTGTGATTATGGTTTGAAGATTAAAAATAATGGTTGGTAGTTGATCTAAATTGATCGACCATTCCATTTCTTAGCAGTTTTATGTTTTGTGGATGGTTTGGCTCCACAGTGTGCTTTCGGTGAATATTCGAATATCAGGTTTAGATATCTTGGGATGAGATGGTCAGACAGCCTCAAATATGAGATTCCTGGATGGAATTATAGAAACAAAATCATGGAAAATGTTTTAAAAAAGAACCTAATGGTTCTAGAAAATCACATGTGATATGAAATTTAATAGGATGATACAATCTATGTGGGACCCTCTGTTCAAAATTAGAGTCTCTAAAGATATTAAAATATCACATGTTGTGTGAATCCAATTACACATCATGTGACCTATAATAGTGGAACAAAAATATAACTCATAGGGTATATGGTAAAGGGAAGTCCAGGGTAAAGGAACATGGCCAGAGTATAAGGGATAATCTATGTACATGGACATGGATAGGTGTATATGGGCATGACTAGGTGTACATGGGTCGTCACAAGTGTCTTACTATAAGTACATTAGCATGAAAATAATGCACATGAATGGTGGTGGAAGACCTATAAATACATTTTAAACATAATTACACACTATTTATTTTTATTTCTTACATACTTTGTAATGTAGTGACACATCGGGGTATGAGGGCTTGACTCTTAATATTTTATGCTTCTTAGTACAGCTCGTGTAACTCTTTTGAGGGTGTTTGGATCCCATGGATTCATCAATTTGGACCATTATTTTTTGAGTGTGTTCCCTTGGTATATCCCCTCAATTATATAGTGTAAAATTATGTCCACATCTCAAGATATTGATACCCTATAGATGTTGAGTCTCAGATAAGATATTTGGAGTCCCTCCTTTTGATCGGAGTGTGATCCTCTTTTATTATTTCTCATACACTAGGTGGATTTTATAGAATCGGTGTGGCCTCCATAATTAGGTAATTAATATCCCATCTATCTAGATGTTTTTGTACGGTATTCAATATCATTGTAATATGTTCCCTTTAATGGAGGGATAAACTATATTATATATATATATCCCTTATTAGTCCTAGATGTGATCTCATATCTTAGTTTCATGGTCTTTATAGAACAATGAATTTTCCTGGTTGGGGCCCAATGATCACGACCTTCTAGATGATTGTCTTTGATGATAGTATGGATCATGGGATGGGTTCTTCCGAAATGATATTTTCTAAGAAGCATCAAGAAGAGTCTTGCGGCTGGTTGTTTGGTTGAGAGAACCAGGAAACGAGGTGTCCTTATTCAGTATATCTATGTGTTTTAACTTCAATTGATATATCATTTTTATGATATATATATTTTTGATTCCATGTGAATAATTTTTTTGGGTTTCCTACTAGTTATTATTATTATCACCCTTAAATGACATCTACCCACACTTGTTGTGTATTATATAGATTACAACCCATATGATAGTGTCCTGGAAGGACATCAAGCTGGCTGATCATAGCAGGTGCTATACATGCCAAGCTATTTTTTAGGATGTGGGATATGCTAGTAGTAACAAATTTATATTTTGTTTCGAATCTATGTAGTTTATGGATTGGTTTATATTTTGTCTCATTACCAATTCAATACATTATATTCATAATCTAATTGTGAGGTTATAGATGTATTCCTAGATGGGTTTAAGTTGTTTTAAATTTTATATCTTTATGGTTTTTTATATTAATGAATACGTATAGGTACATTAGGATAATGAATCTAAATTTTGTGATATGTATCCATAGAACAGGGCACTAACCCCTAGACTATTAGAAGCTGGCTTGGGGTTGTTGCGATTCAGGACCCATCAGCCCAGGTCGTGACAATGAACATTAACCATGAACCCTCTAAATTCCTCCCATAATAGCCAAAAAAATATTAAATAATAACATTAAACACTCAATTAAAAAACAAGGAAATAAAAAAAATTACAAACAAGCATTTATTTTGAGGTAAAACCGCACCAGTCCAACCTGGAAATTCAAGTATCTTTTCGAAGAAATGTTGATCAAGCACTCTCTATGAATAAACACATGAATTCAAATAGTCTTATTCCCAATATACTAGAAACCCCAATATATAATGGTATAAAACCTAAAATACAGTATTTTAATTAACCATTCCATGTTGACCCAAAATGGTCACCATAGATGGCCAACAATAAGGCCTGAGAGTCATTCCTGATCCTCCTGGGATGGAAACAGGCATCTGGCATGAAAGTGACTCATTTATGAATGATATTTCCTATAATTGATACATTAATTAATATATAAAATATTAATAAACTAAAAACAATTAGGGGGAAAAATTACATGTACCTCCATATAACCTCACGGTCACCTCTAAAAATAGAACCACACTCACTCCATGAACAAACTACATATTGGTTGAAAGTATTAGTGAAAAATTATTGAGAAATTATGAGTGAGCATAATAATCACCCATAAGGATTCCATAGATAAATAAGACCCCATGAAATACCATTAAATATAAATCCATATCATGACAGTTTGAAAATAAGACATATAAAAATATTTGTTTACAAACTTTTATTATAAACAAGTAACATATTTCCATTTTGAGAAAATACTATGTTCTATTAATTTTCAAAAAACAAATTTCAATCAGTGACTGAAATTTTATAAAATTACATATAAAATATAATAATTTCTAAAATAGGTCTCCTGCTACAGATTAATAATAGTAGATAATATAAGCAAGTTTTTTTTGTTATTTTAGAAAAAAAGGAAACTAAGAAAATAAGAATTTTAAAATAGTAAAATGAATTATTAGAATAAACATAATTAGAACCATAATAAATTCAATAGTTTTAAAGGGTTAGTAGTGATATAGGATGATCATAATCTTAGTGATTTTCCATGAACATGAAGGTATATTCTCCAACTCAAGCTAACAAATCCACAACATCATAGTTTCATTATTATTTTATTTTAATCCTATGCGGTGGGGGTGGGTGATGCCTTTCATACATTTCTGAATATGCCTTCATAGACACCCAAGGTTCCCATGTCACATAACCAAAATGGTGCGAGTATTTAATGATATTATCTATATATATATCACATTATTTATAAAAACCTCATCTATAATATCAACATTGATCACCATACTTAAGAGATTCCCCTTTTCTTCGTAGAAAAAATAAAGAACGAGACCATATCTAGGCCCAAATTTCATAGCAAGCATTCAACACACACATACCAACATTCCATTTAATAAAGTAATGAATTAAGAGGGGTTTTTCATAATTTCATCCAACAAATGTTCCAACTGGGACTCATGACATTAACATTTGGAAACCAATTTAACATTGATAAATACATTATATTTCCACAAAAATGATGGATGAAAAATTCTATCGTTAAGAACCCTTGATAGAAGATTAGGTGAATTATGAAATTATAAAAATAAAAACCATTTCCATAATCCAATACAATTTTACATATAATTTTCATACTACATAATAATAAAATCACACTTTCAAAATTTCATAGAAATCATGGGACTGAAATTAAATGCTCAGATATAGGGAACATACCTCAAAGAATACCTACTTTGATGACTACAACTTCACATATACACACATATATACCATTATATATATCTGTGTGTGTGTGTGTGTTCTCATTGAACCAATGATCATATTCCCATCACCATGAGGGAATGTCTTCAAAGAGAATATATATTTGTTATCTTTCCTCTGTATACACATATAAGATAAATTCAACAATGTATTGTCAAAACATCCTCAATGTGGTCTATAGAAAAAAATAATAATAATTGATACCCAAATATTATAGAATCCTTAATTAATAAAAGAGATGGTTAAAGAGAATGTAAGAATCATTTCCCAAAACTAATGGATAGCTCACTTCCTTCAATAATTGTGGTAAGAAATGACATTAATCGAACCCCACAAAACCATAGAACCCAAAACATGCAAAAAGAAAACACAAAAAGGTTAAGGTTTTCCATCGAACACACACCACAATGCTGTAAAGAAGAAGGAATGAAACATGGTAATAGTATGGAGGTAGATAAGAAGAGATTTTCACCTCATATAATTGCACTAGAAATCAGGGATGAAATCGGCCAACATAGGGAGATAAAAGGGATGTTGCATACAAGGGACCCCCTACTGGGAGTAGTGTTTCATGTGACCTAGATAATAATGTAGGTGGTAGAGGAATTTGATAGGGTGAAATGGTATATTAGATTTTTATTTTTTTATTTTTTTATTTTTTATTAATAATTTAGTTTTCTTTATTTTTTTTCATTTTTTTATCCATGGAAGGCCTAAATATTTAGTCATAAGATCGTCCAAAACAATCACCGACCACATGGTGCCTCATTCCATGTGGTAGGAGAGGCATCATAGATTCTGGATCCTAGAGATATGTGACTTTTTCATTCACACTATCACAATTCACACAAATTTATAGAATCTAGAACACTACTTATTTTAATAACGATCCCACTATACACCACCCAATTTTATAAAAAAACACCCATTACAAGTGATACCCGCCTATGAAAACCAATAAAATCAAAAAAAAATATATAAAATAAATTCTTTAGGTAGGGTTGTGACACTTCTCCACACAATTAACTATTTCTTCTCCAATAAATTACCAACAATTCTATTCACTGTAATGTGATTCAATGAAAAACAAATCTCAAAACTGTACATATGCCACCTGATGATCGAAAACAAAAAACTCAATTTTTCCCCAAAACCTGAATGTTAAAATAAATATATGCTGGTAATAGCATCCTAATGGAAGACTCCAAAAATTCAAACATGCATAGAATGAGACCAAAAAAATCAAAATAAAAATTAGAAATACCAAACTAAGAGAATCACCTTTTTTAATTGGAATTTGAAAACAAGGAACACTCAAAACCAAAACATAAAGACAAACCTAGAAACTCTTTGTGGTTTATTTGGGATCTTAACAATAATCCATCACACAACCCACTAACCATGATCGAAAAACTACTTTGAATTCATTCATGTGGGGTGAAATCTAATAATTTCCCCATCATGAATTCTGTGTAGATTGAGATTTCTAGAATCTCATCATATGGTTGTCTCAACAACTTTTGAAAACACAAGATAAACACCAATTTCTTCAAGCCAGAACAAGATCTCATGAAATGAGACATAGAACAACAAACATCAACTTCTGTAACCACAAGATTCATAATTCCTTCCTAAATTACTCTTCCTTTGAATCATAAAGTTCTAATAAAGTAAAAGGGGCATAATTATCCATGTAGAAACTAAAAAAACCTAATCATCATTAAATACACCACCAAATGTTTCAGATATATCCAAAAAGGAACCTAAAATTTTTAAATGGTTCCAGATTAAGTCCAACCTTTCAAGAGTGTACATTTAGATGGATCAAATAGAGTGAAAGAAATGAAATCATTATCATGATCAAAACCAAGGTATATAAGACATCATACACAAAATTTCCCAGATAAGGAACCAAAATTTTAAAAGAAAAAACTATTTAGACAATATAACACTACATAAAGGAAAAACTCAAATAATTTCCACATTAAAATTTGAATCATCATGTTGGTGAATATCCATCACACTTGGAAACTATTAAATTTAATTAAAAGATTCACTCTCAGTCATTTGGTTGGATCCCTTATGTCATGAACCATCAACTTCCCCTTACTCAAGAGCTCAAATTATTTACTTAAATATTCCCCATTCAGTAGTTTCCTATACAGAACCTCTTCTGGGGACTAATGTAGCCATAGAGATTGAAGAATGGGAATTCTATTGTAAGACACTACGGATGAGGTATTCTCTTATTTTCAATGATTGAAGGTGGAAGACAACCCATGTAGACCTCTGTGTGGTAATATTAATGAAAATAAAATGGTTCCACCCCTCGATTAAATGTCTATATAAAATCATCATTAAGAATACCTAAACATGAACATAAATGGGTTTTTATAAAATACTCCAAGAACCGTAATTTAATAAAATATAAAACCACTAAACAATTACTATCACTAATTATGAAAACAAAAACTAACTAAGACATCCAATTAACAAACCTCACATACTACATTATTCTCTTTATATAAGTCATATTCTATGGCGTACTCTAAAATCATGAAGCATGGAACCATCCCAAAATGTGTCACAAATATAATATAAACATATCACCCATAAATTTACAACCCAGAATCAAACCACCATTCTAATAAATCCGAAAACTCATCATATCCAAACCCAAAAAAAGGAATAACCCTAACATAAAAAAATCCTCAAACCATTACCACTTTTCAAAATATTAAAACCCCCTTCCAAAACCAATATTCAAAAAAAAACAACTTTAATATGTTATATACCCTTTATTTCTATTGCATTAGGCCTCATATATACAACCATGATGAATTTAGACAACATATACACACAAACTAATAAACCTCTATTTACCACAATCATATATCCATATATATAAATATGAGAATTTATAGGAATACAAAGGATCAAATAAATGAATTTCAAATTACAATACAAAATTTCAAACCCATATTTTAAATTTCCACCATATTTTCAAAGCCACAACTTATCAGTAAAGAAACACACTTTTAATTTACCAAGAAATATATATGCTAAATTTGAAATAAAATTCAAAACACTAAAGACATTTTCAAATACCATTTTTGATTAACATTTTTATAAAACCATTCATATTTGCCAAAAAAAATCCCCAAAAAATAAATTCTTAAAAAAACTTAAATAATAATGAGTCCTTAGGTTTTAATTTTTGGAAATAACTTTTCAATAAATAATTGGACACTTTTAAACTTATTGGAAACTCCCTAAAACAAACTAAAACCACTATAATGAATAGTCAAAATAAATAAAATTCTAAATATGAAATCCAAAACTCTCCTAGAAACAATCCTTATACATGGCTTGGATCACATTTTGGAAGGAAATGTGACAACTAGGTGAGAGCATCCAAGGTCTTCAAAACAAATTTCATGGTCTTTATATGGTTTTTAAGCCCTTTCATAGAAACCATGAACCTTATGAATCCCTCCCATAATAACTATAAAATCATCAAGACAAACTAGAAATAATAAAAGTAACCACAAACCTAGAAAACAACAAATATCCAAGATTGTTTTTAATCGAAAAATTACCATATACCACACTATAAATTCAATCCTCCTTCAAAATAGGTGTTTATAGAGAACCTATCTAGGATGATCTAATTTAATTATATCAATCATACCTCAAAACTACTAGAAAATACCAATTTCAAATGAATAATTCATGTAAAACAATTTTCTCAAGAACAAACTTGGTTCGACCCAGAACTGGTCACCTAAGATGTCCTATAACAAGGAATGAGAGTTGTTTTGGATCATCCCGGGTAGGAAACTAGTGTTTTAAAACAAAATTAACTCAATTGGGAATGATTTATCCATAATATATATATATATAACATGAGATACAACAGAAAAATAAACACTGGATATTGATTAAAATTAATAAACTACTACAAATATTGTTATGTGGCCTCATGGGTCACCACCGACCATAAAACCACACTCTCTCTATTGTATAACATGATAATTTTAGATAGTATAACATAAAAAGTAAATAAAAATTTAGGTGTGAACATGAAAATGATTAGTATGGATACTAAGGATAAATAATTCCATGCATCATACCTTTAAATGGAAATCTATAACTTGATAGTTTGAAATTAGTACATATAAAAATAGGTTTTTCACATCATTTATGAAAAAAAAGTCACAATTTTCAATTTTATTAAAAAACTACATTCTATCATATTGTTAAAAATAGTTTCCAATTCATGAAAGGGGATTCAAAAAAACACATAAAAGGTAACCATTTTCATGATAGTTATTTCAGTATTGATGCATAACTTTAGGGAATGTAAACATTATTATTATTATTTAAAAAATTGGAAACTACGAAAAGGGGATTTTGAAAGATTTCAATGAAAAATATATTAAAAGAGAGAAATCACCGTGGGAACATCCAATGTACCTATGGTTAGTGGGAACCTAGGATAATTGTACTCTCAGTAATCAAACAAGGATTTTAAGGTCCATTATCATGATAAAGACAACCAATCCACACATTTATAGATTAATTAGTGCTACAATATAATCTCAATGTGTAGGGAGGTTCAGGTCTATGGTACGTTTCCAAGTATTCCCACCTAGATACCAGGTATTTTCATTTTCCTTGACCAACTATATGTGAGTATATAATAAGAAATAATATTCATGAATATCACACTCTTTACACAAAAAATACATCTACACTATCATATTTTATCTCTATATTTTTAAGAACCCCTTTTCTATGTCACAAAAAAAAAGCAAACACTCATCACTATGAACACATTTAATACCATTCATTTAACACACATATATCCCAATTTAATTTCAAGGGGGGAATTCAATTAGAGGGTTTTTTATAATATCATAAAAACCAAGAAAATGTGCCACCCTAGACCCATCACTTTATGTTAATAATACCAAATGAACGTCTAAAACTACATTGTGTTTAAAACTAATGTTGAATATCTATTTTTTATATTATGAAACCATGTTGTATGTTTAGGTAAATTTTGAGAAACAAAAGAAAAACCATTTCCAAGAGCCAAAAAAAATTTACATAGTATTGACAGACTATATTATAATAATAAAACACTTTTAAAACAATTGATCAATCAAGGAATTAAAATTTAATTCTTATAGATAGGCAACATACCTCAAAACAAGTCACCATTAATAATATTCACATCCCACATACATAAATAAGCACCTTCACATAATTATATATATATATATATATATTCCCTTTGAACAAACGTATATATTCTCTTATCCAAGATATCATATACACAAATATGGAGTGTATATATATGTGTCTTTTTTTACCTACAAATTCACATGAATTTCTCCTTCAAAAATGATAGTTGAAATCTACATCTAGGATGTATATGGAAAACATTAAAAATATGAGAAAACAAAAATTAAAAGATTCCCTAAGTGGAAAAAGATCTAAATAATAATAATGGAACAAATATTACCCAAAATTGAAGGAGAACTCACTACCTTCAGTCACCAAAGAATAAAATGACCGTAATCAGGTAACACTAACCCTATGAACTGCAATCTGACCAAAGTAACCCACCAAATCATGTTAGGGTTTAGTCCTGGAAGATACACCACAAATGGATAATAATAATCAATTAAATACAGAATAAATAGGGGGAATAGAATAATATAATCTCATCTAAGATAATCGTACTTGAAATCAAGTAAGAAATCATCCATTGGAGAGAGATGAACATGAGAGATACCCTCTTAGGCATGGTGTTTCATGCGACATAGAGAGGATGGAAGGGAATTTGCCAATTTTGGTAAGCGTGGAAGGGTAGATTAGATTTTAATTTTTAATTATTTTTATTCGTTTAATTTAATTTATTATTATTTCTATTTTTTAATAGTGGGAAGAACTCATGTTTTGGCCACACATTCTTCCAGACCATCTTCCAACTATGGAACACCTAAATCTATGAGTGTGGGGATTCAACATTGCTTTAAGGACTTTGAGAAATAATATTTGGTTTGTTATTTAACCTTGAATGTCCCACTATCAAGGGCTACTGTATTTACAAAATACACCTCACATTTTAATCTAATTGTGTGCTAACCACGTGCCACCCCATGTCCAAAAAAAAATTAATTTCAAGATAAAAAAACCAATAAAAGAAATTAAAAATAAAGATGAAAATAAAAGAAAAAATAATTTTTGGATTCGTTTAAGACATTTCTTCTCACCACTAAAACATTCCTCCTCGTGATTTTTAATTATTCGATTGACAATGGAAAGAAGAAAGGAAATTAAAATTCCCAAAATAGTTTCACCATGACATAAAGACTAAAAAGGAAATTATACCCTCTCCCCAAAGACAAAAAAGATTAAATATAAAGAATCATGAGGAAATATGAAAGCATTATCAGAAGCACCTAATGATGCCAAAGGACACAGAATACTATATGAAATATCATGAAGATAGATACTCATATTTTTAAATACATTCTAAAAACAAGTAATACCCTGATCTATAACATATAAAAAATCACAAAAACTCATTGTGGTATGTTTGGTATCTCTATGAGAATCCATCACTTGACCCATTAACAAATATTTTCAACCAACTATGATCAATATCAAGTTAGGAGGAAACAATGAATTTCTCTATCATGAATGATTTAATGAATGATTTTACATTAGATCATCCTATTGTGATATCACCATTATTTTATAAAACTATTTTAAAACTATTTTCCCTAATTTGGAAGAAGATCAAAATATTTGGGGCAAAAAAATAGAAAAATCACCAACCAAAACCACATGATCCAAAATTTCATTCTAAAAGGTACATTCATGGAATCCATAATTTATATATATATATATATAATATTATTATCCAAATACTAGGATAATCAACCAACACCTAATCATCCTCAAAACCATAAAAAAAATTTAGACTCATTAATTATACCCCTCAACAAACCAAGACCATTTAAAATGAAGGATAATAGTTCAAGAGTCCAGATGAACCGGGTAAAACCACAAATATAAAAAAACAATACCATTATAATTATGAAAAAAAATGTTCATAATATATCATCCAAAAATTTACCAGGATAAGAAATGATATTTTTTAAAAAATGTTTCCCAAAAGTCAAAACTATGTTAAGAAAAAAAGATAAAATGGTTCCCACAATAATTTCAAAATCAACAAGTTTTTTAACATCTATCAAACATAAAAAAACCTACACTATATGAAAATATTCACTGTGAGGCCTATTTATATATCCCTAATGCCTTGAATAATATAATACCCATAGTTTGGATCGATAATTAATTGACTAATACATCCCATTTTCGTATCCCAACTTACATAATCTCTATATGTGATTAAAAAATCCACACTGAATGAAACAACATTCCATAATCTACTAAGTATGAGGTATTCTCCTATTTTTAGTGGAAAAAGGTGGTAAATAACCAAATATTCATGGGTGTGGTCTAATGAATGGAAGGGAGCCACCAATTTTAGAAAATATTATTTATAATTTCTTTATAGAATCTAACCACCTCAATTTTGAAAACATCAAACACCTCAACGACAACCAAATCCATCTACCAAAACAAATATTCACATATAAAACCTAATACGGAACCTCAATTAATAACAATCTACTATTCCTATTAATACTCTTTTAGGTAATACACTAAAAAAAGAAACCCAGAACCAAAAAATACAAGAACATTAGTAGAATATTGATATATCAATTATAAATCAAGAAACAAAACTCAAAACATCATTCCCATATCACCACCACAACATCAAAGAGAAGTCCCAAAATAGGTAAATTCCAAACAGGAAAATAAGCATCACATTAGTCCCAATTCTATCAACATTTAAATCCTCTTTTTTAGGACCATTTTCATACAAAAAACATCATTAATAGGTTATGCACCCACCATTAGTATTCTATATATCCTCACATGTATATATAAATATATATCCTTATGCTAGATCAATAACCCATCTACACATAATAAGGACTATACATTTTACACATACATGCATCGATATATATATATATATATATATATATATATATATATATCTGTGTGATGATTCATAGTTATACCATGGGTCAAAACAAGATAATTCCATTTCTTAAAATGATATACCCAACCTAGATTTCCAATTCCCTACCAATTTTTAATGCCTCAACTTATGAAAAAAGCAACACATTTTAAAATCCCCAGGAAACATTAACTGTGCATTTCAAATAACTTTTTCAAAATTCCAAATCATTTTCCTAAGACATTTCCAAATCATTGTTTTATAAAACCTTCAAAATATCCAAAAAAACTTCCCAAAATATATTCTAATCTTAACCCCAACTATTTAATCTTAATATAATCCAAGGTTTTCATTTTCTAAATATAATTTCAATAAACCAATATTCATTTTAAAACCCAAGGTAAATTTACCAAATCTAACTCAAACCACAACCAAGAACAAAAAAAATGAATGCAACACTTTATCAAAAATAAAAAATCTCGTAGGAACAACTGCTAAACACAGCTTGGTAGCGTAGTTTTCCCGGTCATCCACTACTAGAAGAGAACATCAGTGGTAATTAGGTATAATTTCATGTTCCACATTAGGTTTTATATACTTTACATAACAACAATGGACCTGAAAAAAATCCCTCCCATAATAACAAAACAAATCGTAAAGACCACACATAAACACTAAAATGGATATAGAGGACGTAATAAACACCTAAAATCTATGATCATATTGTATGGAAAGACCATCCTAGACAACCCAGTAAATACATGTTTCCCTATTAAAAGGAGATGATTGGGAACAAACACATGACTGAGAAGTTTAATTCTAAAAAATAATAGACAAAATTTATGGAAAACCCCTAAATAGAGAGTTTTAAAACCACTTAAACCATTTTGGAACTAATTAACTAAGTTTGAACCTAAACCCATCACTAAAGGAGGCCTATAACAAAACCTAAGAGGGATTCTGGATCCACTCATGCTAGAAAATAGTGACAGGAAAGAAAATTCATTTGATTGGGAATGATTTATCTCTTAAAAGATAAATAAATTAACATTATCACTAATTATAAAATAAAAACATGCGGTGTATATAAAATAATAAACTTCTACATGTACCTCCATGTAACATCATGAGTCACCTCTAACCATAGAACCACAATCTCTCTTGAGAGAACTTGATATGGTTGTTAATAGAAATTTTAATAATTTTGGCGTAGTAGGCATGATCATAAAAATACCAAATAGGGATGTCAAGAATAAAAAACGCCTAATATATTACTTTTAATGTGAAATAAGTATCATGATAGTTATTAAATAAGGAATAAAAATAGTTTTTCCCACACATTTAATGAAACTGTGTAATAAGATTCCATATTATGTAAAATATAAACTCAATTATATGTATTTAAAAAATCCACAAATAAATGAACTTCCAAAAAATTATTTAAAAAATATAACCATGGATAAAATAGTATTCTCAATATTGATACATATAGGTTGATAAAGTAAACAAGTTCTTTATTATTTTAGAAAAAAATTGTGTAAAATATAATTTTAAAATTGAACCATGAAAACAAATGTAAAATAGAAAAAGAAACATGGGAAATTACAAAGTTGTTAGGGTTATTAGGGACCTAGGATCATCATAATCTATGTTATTTACCATGTAAATGAAGGTATGTTCTCTTTATCAAGCTAAAATATAGAAACTAATATTTTTTAGTTAATTTTATAATGTAATCCTTCTATGTAGGGCAGTTCATGCTTAGTTTACCTATTATAGTCTTTCTATTTTGACACATAAGATTTCCTTGTTCCATAAAAAAATGGGGGTCAATTTTTATCAACATATCATATAAATAATTATCACATTCTATAAAATTTAACCCATACACATTACCACCTCTAATTTCCCTCCTATAGTGAATACAATTTTCCAACTCATACAAATGATGAAGAAGACCATCACCACACACACATTTCATTCTCTGAATTATAAAAAAACCTTTCATTTTCAAGGTGGAATGCCTTAATAAGAGGTTTTAAGATTTCATAAAAACCAAACAAAAGTTCAAACCATTCCTTATCATGTTAATATTTTAGGATCAATTAAACATTTAAAAATACTTTCATTTTCAAAGCATGTTTTAAATAATGATTTTAATATTTGGATATAATTTTAAAATATTATTTAAATAATTAAAAATAGTGGAAAACCCATTCCTAATATCCAAAAACAATTTATGTTCTATAAAAATTCAGCATAATAATAATATCACACTTTTAAAACAAAAAAACAATCAAGGAATTCAAATTAAGTACTCAGATATGGGTAACCTACCTCAAAAAATTATTCCATTGATTAAAACCACTTCAAACATACATGAAGAAACACATTCATACACACAAACACACATATGTATCTAAACTTTTAACCAATGTAAATATTCACCTCACTATGATGGAATATGTACTATATATACACATAAAAATAACCTTCAACAACCGTGCACAAAATCTCTCTAAAGTCTATCTAATGAAAAATTGTAAATTTGAGAATTCTAATAATAAAAAACCCATAATTAAAAATATACCTTAAGAATAATAATGGATGAAAACATAATTAAAAGTGAAGGATAGAATACTCCATTAAATGCTAACAGAAATAACAGACCCTAATAATACCCCAAACACCGTATGAAACACCATATATCCAAAAAACACCCAAAATATGTTAGGTTTAATACATGTTTCACTAAATGTAAGGGGAGAGAGATAAAGTCAAAAAATATGGGAATAATTTGTTGGAGGAGGATGAGGTATGATCACCTAGGATGATCATACTATAAAGCTACAAATAGAGGGAGAAGATGAGTAGGTCTTGTATAGGGAGCTACATGAGGGAGTGGTGGGTCACTGTTCATAGATGGGATGTGATGGGGTGAGGTGTATCAGATAATGGGAAGGGAATATTAAGTCCATATTTTAATTATAAGGAACAATTTAATTTATGTTTATATTTATTTCATTTTTTGAACACTCGGAAGACTGTATATTTGGGGTACAGATTCTTCCAGACAGTGCACTAATTCTGTGGTGCCTCTATCTATAATGGATGAGAGGATACATGGTTTTTGGTGTCTATAATAAGACTAATCAGCTAACCATATTTCCCTGATAGGCCAACTATAAAGGGCTTATGGTTTATTGAAGCTAGCACCTTGTTTCTTCTAATCATACCCCAACTATTTTCAACCCCTTATTCATCCCAAAACTCTGAATTTAGGAATAAAAACCTTATAAACCATAAAAATAATAATAGGGAAAAAATAAATTAATTAATAGCGGAGGTTCTAGTTTGGATAGATACTTACAATGTGTTTAATGGGTATCGTGTCAATGACTTTGAAATATATGTTTAAAATGTAATAGATAATTTTTAATTTCTTTATTCCCAATAGGCACACAGAAATTTAATTCCATGCTATCATTTGTTGTGACATGAATTTAATATTTATGTAAAATGATTTAATTTTCATGTATTCACTTTCAAGTAACATTAGTTGTTATTAGAGTTGGATTTCATTATTTTTTGATATTGGGATAAGAAAATATTAGTGATAAAACAAGGTATAATACTAAATATTGGAAATAACTAACTAGATTTAAAATGTAGACTGTTTTTAGTTTTCTAAGAATTAAATACTTATAGAGATTTAAATAACTAGATGCATGCTCTATTATAGAAGAAACATAGAATAATAACATAATAAAAGGCTGGATAGTAATTAATTTGATCATCACTCAATGAAAAATATGTTGTTCAAAAACCACACCTGATATGACACTCATGTGGGATATGATTTGATTATTTCATATTCCCTAGATGATTAATTATTGTATATTTGAATATATTTTAGTTAGAGGAGATAAAATAAAATAATAATGGATAACCTTTCATAAAACCCATAAATTTATATTCTATTGTATACAAATAATTCATATATTATTTATTATGTGTTCATAGATTACATTCATTTAATTTATTAATTTATGTATTAATATCCCCAATTTTTTATGTAATGATTATAATAAATAGAAATTAATTTAACAATGAATGTGATGGGAAATAGAATGATCTCCCCAATACGAACATATATATAATGGTAAAAGGAATATTAAATTTTGGGTGGATTCCCTTCCACCTCTCCCATTTTATAAATTGTAATGTGATACTTGTTAAGATCCCAAAGAAAAAATGAAAGTAAAAAATTCATATTGAGTCCTTAATGAGTAAATTTTTACCCTTCATTAATGTATCTTCCACCACACTAATTTTTGAGAATGTTATTAAAGAAATATCAATGATATTTTCAATTATCCAATGATCGTACCCTGAAAAAAAGAATTCCTTTCATTAAGATGATAACGCTAAAACATACTTGAATATTAAGAATAATATGATACCTAAGGATGAAATAAAATCGATTGAATTTTAATAATTTAAAAAAAAATCCTCCCTACATATATTTCTTAAAGTCATCACATAAAAATTGAGAGAGATTATTCGGACTCATATCAAAAGGAGAATTAATCAATTGTTATGTTTGATGAATTTTGTGCATGAATCCCATGGTAAACTTATTATATCATTACTAACCATGACTAAATGATCAATTTATTCATTAGTAGACTAAAAAGATGTCTTAAAATTCGTTAGTTATACCATACTGTTGTAGCAATAAAGAAATTTTGCTATGTACTCTTAGGGATAAAATATAAATTGTAGAAACTACTTACACTCTTATTTTGGGGTATAGGAAATGAAAAATAGAGTTCCAAGAAAACATAAATGATAAATCACATGGATTGAATAATGTTACTCTTTATTTCTTAAAGGAATATGGAAAGAATCATGTGAGAAATTTCCTTAGTTGTAAAGAATAATTTTTTTCATGTCTAAAAGTGTGTCATCTTCCATGTGATTAACAAAAATATGTATTATGGGTAGATAGTAAGTGGGAGGATAAGAAATCTAACCCAAATGTACCTCTAAAACCCTAGTACAATAATTTTAAAGTGTATATGCAATTAAACAATCATTAAACCAAAATAATTATTAGTGGGTAATTTATTTTTCAACAACCTCATAAGCCAAGAGAAAAGGTAAATAATATTTTGTAATAAATACCGAAGTGGGCTGTGAAAATGAAATTCTAAAATGTATACTTATCATACAATATATAAATACAACTTTTTAGTTTGATTTGTATTCTACTAACTATTTTATATGTGGGTTATTTTCTATTGATATCAAATCACCAATAAAAGGATTAATTAATAATGTATTTGTGAAAAAACTTGGTTGTGTGATAATTTCATCTCAAGTCAACAAATCCTCTAGAATAGATATATAAAAGAGAGTGATTCCTAAAATCTTATTATCTATTATTTCAATTTTTATTATGTTTTTTAAAAATTGAATCTATCAAATTATATATGGACCATATATATATATATGGGACTGAGAAGTTCTATTTAATATATTAAATAAACCCATTATTATCTATTAGTGGAGGAATAATTATCGATATCCAGTGGAAATTAACCCCATTATGTGAGTCATAATACATAACCATGTGGGTTATTTAGCTAAAATAGTTTTAGAGGAACTCATAATTAAAGATATTACTATTTTTAGGAATATATCAATGTTTTCTGCGATGACTCAAGAATTCTGATATGCACATGTGATGTCTTCATTTTTAATGAATGTTAAGAAAGGATGCCAAATAATAACGTTTTAACATAATAAAAATTATATTATTAACATCATATATATATTTTTAATAACATATATAAAAGATTCCTTGAGTGGTTGTGATGAGAAATGGATTTCATCGCTTTATGGAAGTGGTTTCCCACATATACAGATGAGTGAAAAATTCATTTTTATTGGATATAATGTAGATTGAAAATGTGTGTATTGTTAACATTAAAAAAAATTATTTTCCATACATTTATTTTAGTTTTTTCAGATTGTTATTGTGGATTTGGAGAAGCATTAATGAATTAATAAACATGAAATAGATTAGAAAAGGTAATTGTCTCTCCTTCGTGTATACACCTTTGGTTTACACACTAATCCTTCTTACGTTGGTTTTTTGGTGATATTATGAGATCTTGGATATTAAGAGTATATTCTGTACAGAATTAGGGATAATCTGAATCATATTGTATTTATAAATTTTTGTGATAAAGTAAGGATGGCATTTTCCCTTTTATAAATGAAAAGAGCAGAACTCTTATAAATATTTATAACTTTCAAAAATAATAAATTTTATTCTCATGTAAATTTGAATCAATTTAGTCCAATTATAATGATAATTTCAGGTTAGATATAAATCCAATCATACAATAAAATAATGACGTATTTCCTATGATATTAGAGGCCTTATCAATTTTTTTCCCATTTTATCCCAATTTAACCTTTACTATGATAATTTAAAGTTTACCATAATAATAATTTTTTTTAAAATAATGGAATTTAGAATATAAAAAAATAAGAAGTTTTAATTCATAAGGTGGAATAAATTTTATTAGAGTCAATTTTAAATGTTGTAAGAATTTACCATTAATATATGAAATCATATTTAAATGATGAACAGTTTTTACACAAATATATATTCTTTAATAAAATTGATTTGACACCAAAATAATCTATAGAAGTTATATATAATAAATTTATTGAATTATATATTAAATTATCTTTATAAAATAAAAAAAATATAAAAATAAATGTATCATTGTGAATACAAAATTAACTGAAAATGAAAAAACTATTTATTATTAGAATAAAATATCACATTTTTTCTAAAAGGACAACCATGGTTTTCAATATTTAACATAATAATTTGAAATGAATTATTTTTTACATTAAGAAAACCTCAATAAATCCAAATATTTTAAATATTTTCAGTGCATTTTTTTATTATAACAATTTCATAAAATTTACGGTATTTATAATATTATAATTTTTTACAATCCACCTAGAATTTATATATTTATAAAATATCTCAATAAATTACTAGAAGATAATTTTCCCTAAATAAATTCAAAAATTATGCTCTTTTTTCAAAATTTAAATGCTAATATTTATTATTAGATATTCACGTAAATCATATATAATAATAAATGAAAAAAATATATATAAAATATATTTTTGATTATATTTGAATAATTATATATTTCTAATAATTGTTATATTTATTTTAATATTTATATTTTATTTAATTTTCCATTAAAAAATTTCTCCAATTATTATATATAAAAATATTTTTCATTAGTTTGACATTCTTTGCATCACAAGATACTAATGCATTAAATTTATCTAAAATGAAAATATATATTAAAATCCAAGGGTATTACATTCATACCCTTTATAATAATTTCAACATTTATATTCCCTAAGGAAAATGAATGAAATTAAGGATACTTCTACCCAATCATGTCTTCAAGATCCCATGTACCTTCCACATTTTTTGGTTTTGTGAAAAATCATTGATAATCTGAGTGGTCTTATTCTACAACATTATATCTATTTGACCATGATTTTCCACAGATTCTTCTTTGTAATAAATATCATCCACCCATGGTATAACTCCAGAGTTTTGTAATTATTTTATATTAAATATGTACATTTTTTATATTGATATATTGAACTTATTGTAATCATGGGAGATATATTATCTGGAATCACCAAGTGATAATATACAGTCCTTCTCTAATCAAGAATCTCATACGTAAAAATATATCTAGGTCTCTACATACCCTTTCTTTATATAAGATAATATTCATTAAAGGAAAAACACATTTGAGTAAATTTTCAAAAACAAAAAAAAATAGTATATCTCAACGATGATGGTTTGTAGAACTTACATATTGATTATGATATTTCATTATGTTCTATTGAATGCCTCTAACATTCAATGGAATCTCAACATCTTCTTCAGGTCCCAATATCTCTCACTCTCTATATTAATCCTCTAGTAATGATTTATAAACATCTTTCCATATATGGATTTAAAATAATCCATCTAAATACTTGAGTGAGAATTGTTGTTATAATAAAATTTTACAACTAGAATTATTTGATTCTTATGACCATCAAAATAAATATATAATTATTCCATAATATTTTATAGTTTTTTAATTTTCCATTGAAACTGAAGATCTATGTGAGAATGATATGAATTGGTAATGTTCAACTCCATTTCCAACGATTTCTAAAGTATTATACATGATTTAGATGTAAATATTCGATCTCCAATAGACATAACATTGTTTGAAACTCCATGAAACCTTAACACTTCAATAATTTGTAGTAATGAAAGTTACAAAAATTCTAAATTCTCCTAACTCACCATGAAATGTGTTTAATCATTCAGGAAATTGGCATCAATCTAACTTGGACTACTGCCTTTAGATGTCTGGTGGAGGGATACAATAAAATATATATGGATATATTCTAATTCATACTCAATTAGGGGTAATGGAAATAAAATTCTATTAGCCTTTTTTAGGTTCATCATTAACATGGTAACATACTAGGAATTGAGATACAGACTCCTAAATATATCATTTCTTATTATCCCCCGTGAAATTCTCTATTAGACTTCTATTCAATATTGTGCATCCAATCAACAAATAATGATGAACTATGTTCTATAATAAATATAACCATCGTTATTTATATTTTTTAATTGAAACATGTCTAATCCCTATATCTTACCATCCAACATTTCTGAGGATAAACACTAGAACATACATTTCCTTCTTTTAAATCTCCACTTCAACCTCTTTTACCCCATTAATCTTCACATGGATCGATGATTGCACATTCATTTCGGCAGTACATCATTTCTCTCACTCTAGAATTATTTCATGGTCTTTCCTATATAAATCATTAAAAACTGAACATTTTAAATCCTCATCGTGGATAAACATTCATAATCCTTTCAACTTAGAGTATCATTCAACTTGTCTTCCTTCAAGGGGTGGTAATATATAAACCATTCATAATAATTTATCAACTCTAACCCTCTCATTAAAAACATATTAAATTAATTCACTTTCATATATACATCAATATTTTATGTTCATTCTATATCACACATTTCACCATATATATACTCAGTCAATATTTTCTATGCAAAAAATTACCTCTACCGACTCTAAATCAGGAGCTGGGAAATTTAACTAACAAACCATCAATTTCCAGGAGGCATACACAACCACCAAATAGTTTTGAATAACATACAATTCAATACATTATTTGGATGTATCACATTATATCAAAATCTTTTATCCACTGTATTGTATTGCGGGAATAGGTACACTATTCATTATTTTCTTCAACTCCTTTAAATTTTATTCACATTCATTTTTTTCAAATGAAATTTGTTCCCTTATATATCAAAGTGGTTATTTTATTTGATAATTATGATTAATTTCTAAATTTTGTTTTTGGTATTATCAATCCAATACAAAAAACTATGGATCATGGTCAACATAGTTGGTCTGGTAAATTGTTCAATAACAACATTAAAAAAATAATCCATTGATATACCCATCCATGTAATTATGTGACATATGAATGATAATATCTATTACTTTAGTATATATTTTATATATTTTCATTATAACCAATACCTTTTAATTGTATTCAAAACTATACTGAATGGAAATAAATATTCTTCCTTCCTCGAATAATATATTTAAATTTTATATATAAAATCTACCACAAATTAATGAAGGTAATATCTAAATATTATATTAATTATATCCATGAGGATATATGGGTTTTTAGTATGCTTGAATGGAATCACTATAATTCATAGTGCCAATTCCTTGTATGGAAGGCTTCTATGATTATATCATTCCATTTTACCATTAATTAGTGAAATCAAGGATGAAGATAAATATTTGAAAAGTATTTAGATACTCGTAGTTAAACAAACAAGTCTCTAATACATGGTAAATGATACATATTTTTAAGAGTGATCTTGTTATGTTCTATATAATAAATTTAATAAAGTGTTGAAAAATAAATCATGATAACAAAAATAATAGGTATGCCCCAGGGTGATGTGATAAGGTTTATGAATCCATTTTATATATTCTTAAGGATATTCTTCAGAAATTCCTAAAACTCAATTGGGGCCATTCAATAATGATTCATTTAAATAGTCTTGTCACAAGGTATTATTTATATTGGAAACTCATTTTATGATTCTATGAAAGACAGGGAAAATATTTATGAAAATCATTATAATATTTTTATAATAAAGAAATATCATAAATTTGGCCTTTCTAACAATTCATTCATGATAAATTACAAAAAGAATAGATAGTAAGACCCCTAAAAGGGAAGTAATTTTTATTTTTTGGTAAATTTCACCCATGTATCAATAGATGGTCAAATGTTGGTTCAAAATATGAAATGTGGATTCTATTACATGAAAATTATTGTGGTATCCATTTAAAGATATACAATTCATTCCCATAATCACATAAAATTCAACTATTGGGAAGGAAAAAAAGACTTATAGGAAGCAGATTTAAAATAACATTAATTGAAGAGAATCTATATACATCATATGTTGTCATCATAATATTAGTGTTTTTCTCTAATAAATAAATTTTGAACCATTGATATGGTGACATTAAACACATATAAAATATATCAAATGTAACATATTGGGTAGGATGATATTAAAATAAGACACCCAAATTTCATTAATTCACAATAAGGGTTCTATTCTACATTGTATTCCACTTAACATTATTTTCATAGACTGTTAGTCATGATATTATTATTAATGTACATAAATTAGATAAAAAATCATATTATAATGAAAATGATTCAAAATATGTTTGAAATTATGAAACCTTCTTTCAACCCTTTATATTATAGGATTCAAACTATTTTTTAATGGTCATATTTTATTATTCATTATAAATTAAACATATTCAAATTCCAAATAATTTACCATTAAGATAGCATGAATTAACCAAGTCATATCCCTCATGATTTTTAAACCAAGTGTGACTTAAGGTTTCTCTTCCTTGGACTAGATGAAAATCAAGTGAATACCCAAGCTTCCAATGTAGGGTTAGTACCAATATGTGAATCTATGTTGTATCTTATATCAACATTTTTTTTATCAAGATTTTTATTTCATTCGTAAAAAAACACACTCTATAATTTACCTGAATATTGGATAATTCATATATTTATATTTATCCATAGGTTTATCAATATGGTTTTTCTAATCATAATTTTTTTAAATAACAAATCATTTCCATAACACCAATTGAGGAAACACTAGAATCACTAATAAAAATATTATATCATTAATAATAATATTCAATACATGTCAGAATAATACATTACCTAGAATAGTAATGTTTTGGTGTATTTGTGGATTAGATATATAAACAACTTATTTGCTGAAATATCCTCAATATCTAAACAAATTTCTTCTTACATAGTGACCTTGTTTTATAAGAAATATATAAAACCATTCTCCATAACCAGGTAAAATTGAAACATAAGAAAAGAATAATTTAGATGACCCGTATGGGTAAACATTGTATATATCATTCGATGATCATAAATGAGTATAAGATATGTATATGGGTACAATAATATGACAGTATCTTATGAATAACCGGGCCAAAAAATCATAGCCAATGAATCGGGAGTCCAAACTAATGTCTTTTTTAAATCCCAATCTATTAGTAAGAAGATTTCACAATCATAAATAATCAATCATGTCCCTAAGAACATATTATAATCATTGGATACAATTTTCTCCCATTCACAAAACTATATAATTTTTTTTCTCTTATTCTATGATCATTTACAACATTATTATAGTGTATAGAGTCTAATAATGGATTGTGTCCCATTATTATTCCAGTAAATATAATAAATAGGGACTCATAGTGGATTTGGTTAACTCCCAATCGCATTCTACATTATATAATAAAATATAAAACATTACACAATTCATTATAGTGATATATAATTTTAGTCCCCCTCATTACAAAATGAATTTCATGCATATTTACGCAACAATATACTAAAAATATTCATCAATCCATCACCAATTAATTATCCCATGGGAAATAAATGGGTTTTGTAAAAACACCATTCTAGTAAACCATAAAAATAAATAAAGTGGAATGTATCACAATAGAATATCCCTAGTTAGTCATTATAATCCTTAAAAGATGTTGACATAGATGAAAAATACTTTCATAAAATTATTTGAAATATTATATAAAAATATAAATAAATGCCATTTTCTATTTGTAAAATATAAATACTAAAAATACCATAAAATATAAAGAGAATATTATTTTCAAAACCATTGGAACATTTAAAAGAGAAAAAAAATAATTTTCATGGTAGTGGAAAATTCTACTCATCTAGAAATTGTTAAAAAATATTCTTTTAACTTTTAAAACTAAAATGGAAATTACATTAATGATTTATTGTTAAACCATTGTACAGAAATTAAGCTATAGTTGAAAAAAATGTAAAAAATAATTTTATAATTTAAATTATAATTTTTGATACATTTTGAATAATGAAGACATGTACAATAGAAATTATAGACCTTGAAAAAATAAGGTCAGCTCTGCATAAAAAACACATTTAGAAACATTTCTAGCTTATTGGGGAAAATAGAATAATTATTTGAAAATCCTATAAATAACCTACGTATATGAATATATATAGTGTTTTTTAAAATAATAACATATAATATCCCATAATGAAAATTGAAACACAAACGATAATAAAAATTATTGAGATGATAAAATAAACCATTTCACCTATTTAAAACATTGATTTAAACCCTAATATATATTTAATAGTACATTAGGAAAATTTTCATGATTATTTTCATAATATAAATCCATGGGTAGTATATAAACCACATAAAGGAAGGATGGTAGTGAATATACAACATATCACAATGAAGGGAATTTGATAAGAGGAAACTCTGACCTCAAGTCCTTGATTAATTTTTATGCATTATAACCTCCTAAATAATTAATTTATATTTATTAAAAATAAATATTAGGGAAATATCCATTCATACCATACTATATATCATTCCATTATAATTTCCAATCACTTATCTATTAATAACTCATCATTGAAGTCAATAGTTTTGTGTAAACAAATTCATTTTCCATGAATGTTTTAGTTTTACAGTTTTGATACACAAACCATGGTAGTGGTTCTAAAATATTATTTATGTTAAAAATGAAAAAAAATATAATTCTATAATATTTTTTAATAGATCATTTAATATGTTGACTAAATTTTTTTTTACATCTCATCACGTAGGTGGTTGTATGCACATATGTTTGGGTGAATTTTTAATCATTCAATTAATGGAAATTAAATAATGTCAAAAATAATTTTTCTTCATATATTAATAGTTATAATATTATATTCATATATATTCAATAAAATCATCTATATAACCATCCAAGATAGGTGGTTATGGAAAATTTATCGTATCACTTTTTGGTGGAAGTACTCTGCATATACGCATGGGTGGCACATTAATTTTACAATATATAGAAATGAGATAAAAATTATGGAACTATTAATATTAAAAACAATTAAAGTTAATATAATAATTTAGTTATAGTATAAA
Organism: Viscum album; assembly: GCA_963277665.1. Lineage (NCBI taxonomy): Eukaryota > Viridiplantae > Streptophyta > Magnoliopsida > Santalales > Viscaceae > Viscum > Viscum album. The sequence goes on along the minus strand of OY728153.1, from coordinate 872,759,136 downwards.
ATTTATATAGTATTGATATGAGGTTTAATTAGTATAGAAACATTAAATAGAACAGTAATGAAAAATACCTCTCTTTAGGGTATCCCCATTTGGTCTACACAATAATTATTAATAGTATGGTCTTTTGGGGAGACATTTTACAATAAGTAATGTGGATGATATACATGATTCAATTTCAGTAGATAATGTTATATATATGGTGGTTAGAGTGTGTGAATAATTAATAAGAGGAGGTACCATTTTATAAGATATTGCAGTGGCACTCATTTATATATTAATAAACATTTAACTATAATAGATGTATTTCTCATGGAATATAAAACTGATTTAGTCAAATTTAAAATATAATATGAGTGGAGATAAAAATATACAAAAAATATTAGATAATGAAAATTGTTTTGTGATATAAGAATCTTTATCCTTTATTTTAACCCTTATTCTAATTTTCACGTTATCTCTAAAAACATAGATTTTTACCATAGTTATTCATTAGTATGAATAAAAATTAAATTTACCAAATAATAAAATTTGAAATGATTATTTGATATTTGGAATCTATTTTATCAGACTATATTTATAAGGGAAATATAAAATAATTTTAATATATATGCACAAAGTGCAATGAAAATCATTTTTTTAGAAAAATTAATTTTACATTTAAAAATTCTTATGCCCCAAAATCTTGTATAGAATTATTCATGATAAATTAATTTATTTTTAGATATAAAATTATTTTCATAAATTTAAAAGAAATATAATAATAAATGGATCATTATAAATACATAATTAAATAAAAGTTACTACTTTTATTCTCTTTCTGTATAACATACGTTATAAAAATTCAACCATGAGATTCCAAATTCAATATAATTACTTCTAATGAATTATTTGTATCATTAAATATATTTTTGTTAGATAAATTTTTTTATATATTATTATTTAATTTTTAAATCATAATTATTTTATAAAAGCTATGATATTTTCAAAATTATTATTATTCACTATTCATCTGAAAATTATGTTTTTTTTCAAAAAATAACAAAAATAACCTTAAGAGTATTATTTCCTGATGAAGAAATATTAATTTTAATTATGTATTACAACAATTAAATAATTTATAAATTTATCATTTTTTTAATACATGTATAATGTAAAATAAAAAAAATTAAATTGAAACATTTCTTTTCAGCTTTGGGTAATTAAATAAAAATTCATATAATTAATAAATTATTGTCACTAATTTTTTTTAATCATATAAATATATCCATCACATTGTATTATAATTATTCATAACACAATTTATTTTAGTGTTTATCTCATCAAAATATATCAAACACATAAAATTTATTTTTGTGGAAAATATATCTAAAAACGTGTGCTCTTACAGATTTTTTAATGGATTACACGATCTTCATTTTGATAATGAGGATAAATATGAAATTGAAATAATATATAGTTCTATTCTTATAAATTCATTCATTATATAATTTTTAATATTGAAAAAGTGGAATTGAAAATGTATTTCTATGAAATTCTATAAAAGTGTTTTATATGTCTAAGGGATTTATCAAGGGATGCATTAGTTAAAATTATTATGAATAAGGATAGATCAGGGCATCTATTAATTTACTTTCATGAACATTATAATATCATTACCAATAATAAATATCATCAACTTATTTTTGATGATTTGTTTTATAAACCATAGGTATCTCAACATTTCAAGAAGATTAAACTTCTATCTGGATATCATTAATTATATATAGAAATAAAAGATTGATTAGTGTTAGATTTTTATGCTAGATATAGACACTATAAAATTATAGTTATATAATTAATTCATGAAAATACCCATTATATCATCATGGATCCATTGAATATAGTATTTAGTTATTTCTTCAACCTATTTTTGGATGTATTTTTTAATGATTTTCTCCAATATTATAAGAGAAAGAAATGATATTAAGATTACTTATGTATATTGATAAATACATATGGAATGTCTAAATTACAGTACCATTTAAATATTATTTATTTCTGAAATAAAAAATACCATTATTTTTTCTTGTAATCAATAGTGAGTGAATATACATATACCCATAACACATGGAAGTGATAAAAGAATGGTTGAGGCCAACCAATATGATCAAAATATGATGATTTCATAGTAAATTAGGATTTTGTCGAAGAATTGTGATACATTTATAATGATTGAATATTACCCTATAAAACAAAAAATTTAAGGGAGGGAAGTTACTCTAAATAAAATATTGTGAATAAGTACTAAAGGAGTTTAAGAATCGATTAGTCCCCACACAAATGGTCACATTACCATTCAATGATAAAGGGTATATAATATTTGTTGAGGATTCATTAAATGCTTTTTATATTCGATTTTGAAAAAATAAAAGGTAACGGTATTTTCAACACATAAATTAATTATTCTTGGAATAAATTTCCCAACTAATGTTCTAGAGTTTGTGCAGTAGTTTTTTCATTGAAAATTTAGGGGAATTATTTTTATTGTGTGATGTGTTATATCTATTCTGAATAAAATATATTAATGAATACATACACACAAAATTATCTTAATAATATATGTTGATCCAATATGTGTGTTCATTATGAACATAAATTTATATTTAAATAAAAAATGAATTAATTATACATTCACATGTTAAATTAGGTGAAATATGTCATGACCTATCCTCGGGGCCAATGTCGTGACTTCCCCAAGACCACCTTCCATAGGACAGTGGCTGGCGACTAGCACCAAAGGTGTAAATACCTAAGCTGGGAAGGCATTTCCTTTATGAAAGTAAACAAATACAACAGAGTATGCAACAAGAAGTAAACACTTAGTAAAACGGAATACTAAAGAGTGCGTTGGAAAGTAAATGAGCTCGTATACAAACCCACCTAAACAACAGGTACAAGTAAAGGGACAAACAGCTGAAAGTAAAGAGAAGATCATAGATCATCCTCTATGGATTCCTACCTGATGGGTAGGTGAAAATGGCCACCTCAGCTCCCATGTCTGTCAGTCTCCACCGTGTGCGGAATTGTCATATGGTCCACCTCCAGGTACCGTCCAGTCGTGGTGCTCTGGGACTCTGTCAGCACTGTCTGTCATCTGAATCCAACACATTGAGGTGTTGGCATAGCCCATGCAAGGGTGAGTATAACGATACTCAGTAGGGTCCCTGAGACCCGCAAGGTCTCACAATATCCTCTAAAGAATAATCAAAATAAGAAGGATACAATCACAAACTATCAACCAACCCTACTTAGGTATATTCCCATACATATACCTAAGTTACCAATATCAAACCGGCTCCAACTCTCGATCCCAAGAACAAACCAATTCAACAAAGGTAGTAAAGTCAACCACCACGATGATAATGGAGGAAAAACATGACTCATCTCACATAGGTATATAATTCACGAAGAGGTGTAGAAATGATTAGATGTAGCCTTTGAATCATCTCTTCTGTCAAACCCATGTAGGATCCTATTACAGAAGTAATCAATGCCAAAACCATGAAGGAACCTAGTACAGAAGTCATCACGGTTGAACCCATGGAGGATCACAGTACATATGTCATCGCTGTCGAACCCACGGAGGATCCCAGTAAAGAAGTCATCGCTGCCAAACCCACGGAGAATCCCAGAACAGATGTCATCGCTGCAGAACCCATGGAGGATCCCAGTATAGTAGTCATTTTTTTCAAACCCACAAAAGATCCCCATACAGAAGTCATCGCTGCCAAACCTGCGGAGGATCCCAGTACAGAAGTCATCGCAGTCGCAGCCATCTCTAGGGTTCCCGCACACAACACGCTCGATTCCAAGAGGGACCACTCCTAAATCCAAGTTTCGATATATAAAATATTCCAAAGCCATGAGTTGATATATCACGTAGTTCCATATCATCATAAGGAACCCAACGCGACAGACAGCATGTCAATCGGACGTCCGGTCAGAGAGTTATTAGCATTTCTGTTCCCGGGGCCTGGTTGGAATTATGCTCGATCCAAACCCTGCCATTTTCCAAAGTAGTCTAAAACTCACTTGGAGTATCACAAAAGGACCGACTTGTCACGATGATCACAGTTCCATAGACAGTGTGTTGATCGTACATGAGGTCTAGAAGTTATTCACATTTAAGTGAAACGGGCCTGGCCCGTCAAGCCCAGTGGGCTGGCGGGTCAGCCCGACCCGGTTTAGCGTTTCAGACCAGGTTGGGGGTTGGCCTAGCCCGGTGGAGCGCGACCCACCTAGGGACCCGACCTGGAAGGTCCGACACAGTTAGGGGGTCATCCAGGCCCGGTGGGGTGCGACCCACCCGCGTACCCTGCCAGGATAGCGGGCCAGTTTGGTTCACCCGGCGGCGCCGAGTGGCACCGCGCCTCTTCTGGCCGGCCATCCGAATCCTGCCGATTTTGTCCAGACGACTAATCATGTAGATAACATTCCTCCTCGTCCAAGTCTCTATTGACTTGTCGAGGTTAAACCCATATAAATACGTGGTCTCCATCCTATAACACCATTGGTCACAGTCCGCTGGATGTATGTGGAGACCCACCACGAAGTCCATGGATATCTGATCCAACATCCACTATGGGACCTCGAAAGGCTGAACCAAGCTTGTTGATACCTGCTCTTCCACCATCACTTTCTGACAAGTGAGGCATTATGAGAGAAACTATACAACTGTTTTCTTCATTCCCGACGACCAGTGCTATCGTCGGAGGTCCTGTTACATCTTCTCCACTCTAGAATGTACCGCAAAAGGAGATGTGTGGAACCCCAACAACACTTCCTCCTGAAGTGCAACTAGTACCATGGGATTTCCTATGAAGAGAATGACATGCTTCCCACCTTCAGAAAACCCATCATGTGCCTGACTTGAAGATATCTGATCACATCACGTCTCACAGTCAACATCCCCACACTGTGCCTCTCTGACTCGCTGACGAATTAGAGGAGTGACTGTGAGGGACTGCAGAAAGTCTACTCCATCTCTATCAACAAAGGATATCTAAAACACGGCCAGCTACTCTGTAACCTCTCCTAGCAGCTGAATGACCTATCTTCTATTGAGAGCATCTACTACAATGTTCCCTTTTCAAGGAGTATAGACTATCTCGAAGTCGTAGTCCTGGAGGAACTCAAGCCATCGTCGATGTCTCATGTTCAAGTCCTTATGCTAGAAGATGTACCTGATACTCTGGTGGTCAGAATAGACTGTAAAATTCTCACCCGTTAGATACTTCTGCAACATCTTCAAGGCGAAGACCACTACTGCTAACTCTAGTTCATGGGTAGCATCGTTCTACTCATGATGTCTCAACTGCCATAAACTATATGTGATCACTGCTCACTCCTGTATCAGGACACACCCTAGTCTAGTCTCTGATGCGTCGCAGTAAACTACATACCCAATGATCTCCCTCTGGAAGAATCAATATTGGGCACTAGTCATCCTCTACCTCATATCTTGAAATCTCTGATGGCATCTCTCTAACCACACCGAGGGTTGCCCCTTTCTTTCCAAGATTATATTTGTGCTACAACGCCAGAGAGGTTTAGAAAAAAGTCAACTCTGGCCGACTCATGAGTGTTCGACCGCACCCTATTATGCATGATTCTATCCTGTGCTCCATGGGTTTTCCTTTTCACAGACCAAGGAAAACCCCATCCCAAAACTGTAGATAAACCACAACCTTTTTTCCTAATACAGTCAATATGTGTATGAACTGTGGTTACCCAATCCATACCCAAACTAACGTCATAAGGCCTTGACGCTGCCACAAAGATGTTCCAACCGAAACTCTCGCCTCAACGGTCATATCACACCATCGACGTATGTGTTATTATCGAGTCTCATGTCAAAGGTATATCAAGACGTGAGGGTCAAGTCAACGGCTTAACCAGAAACTCTAGGTCTGGGACAAGATTCGAGGATGGAAGGAATTATTGGTAACAATTTCTATTGATACGAAATCTATTAGTAGACAAAGACCGTGCCTCAAATCATTCTTATAGACCTTGGGTCACACTCCTTGACCGCATGCATCTATTCTCTTCCCCTACCCTCCAGATCCCTTAGCTTAGCGGGGACTACAAAGGCGGGTGGATGTAACATGTCGAAATGTTTACCACCTCATGCTACTCTCCAAGCTCTTCTTATATGTCTTATGCCCTGAAGATTCATCTGTCCTAAAAACTTCCTCTTCTCAAATCATTCTACACACTCAAGTCTCTGAGACTAGCGCCAGTTTCATGCTCCCTAACTACTAACATTCACGGGAAGTATCCGCTCATCCATTAAACATTCAACCACAAAGGTTCTCTCTATCACCCTAACATAAGTTGGAATGCATAGAGGAAAAAGTGTTGGCTCAGATATCCTTAAACACACCTCGCATAGAGGATCGATCTCTAAAGAACTGATCATATCATATTCATTGAGTACCAGGAATGATCGGTATGCCTCGATGAATACTCAGCTACCGACACATCGTTACTCTAAATCTGTATAAGCTCTAGAAAACTCTCAACCACCTCCTCATTTCAGTCCTTATCCACCTGTGGGTCGGGCTCGCCTCGTAACTTGAGGTATATCTAGTGTTGAAACACATGTAAGGCACTAAGACTACAAGTTTCCTCTAGCGGTACTTCTGGTAGGGTCTGCTAACAAACAGGCAGTGATATAGTTGGCACACTTCCCGAAGGTACCATCTCTGAAAATGGTCCAAGTACCAAAACCTCATCACTATGCATACCATCTTCTTGTTAAGACACTAAAAAATATTAGTAGCTAAGATTAACATCTTCTCTACTAGTGTCTTAACTAGTCAGAAAACTCCAGTAATCGCCTCCATCTAGTCCTCTGCTTCTTGGGAATCTGTCTTGCCTCATAACCCCAAAGGCCTCTACCACTGGAACTCGTGAAACATGCTCAGTCAGCAAGATCTGTCCTCCAATGTGGCTGGTGGCATCTACTACCCAATGGGTGGTGGTGCTACTCGTACACCACACAAATGTGCCAACATTGTAAGAGGGCCCTAATCGGAGCCGCGTCGCTTGATGGGCCATCATCGTGTACTATCACAAAAACCGTAACTGGCTGTCTACACAGTGGAATCCTGATAAGGAACAGATATTCAACAGTCAATAAGTTATACCTGGTGAGCTGACTCAAATAGTTCACAAAGAAGACTCTTGAAAACACACTCACAATCAGTGTTTTCGGGCACTGAGTCTGATATCAGAAGTCAGGGTCCTGGTGTATGGATACATCAGCCGCCGCACCAACACTGGACTCCCTGGACTGAAAACCACACTCAATACTCTTAACACAATTGCTTCACAGAAAAGAATTAGAGTCAGTAGAACCAAATCCTCTGATACCAATTTGTTATGACCCGTCCTCGGGGCCCGTGCCGTGACTATCCCAAGCCCGCCTTCCATAGGCTAGGGTCTGGCGACTAGAACCAAAGGCATAAATACGTAAGCTGGGAAGAAATTTCTTTTATGAAAGTAAACAAACACAACAGAGTATGCAACAAGAAGTAAAGACTAAGTAAAACTGAATACAAATGAGTCTGCTGGAAAGTAAATGGGCCCGTATAAAATCCCAACTGAAAAACAGGAACACGTAAAGGGAAAAATAGCTGAAAGTAATGATCAGCTCATGGATCGTCCTCTGGGGATTCCTAATAGAAGGGTAGGTACAGATGGAAACCTCATCTCCCATATCTATCAGTCTCCACTATGTGTCGACTCGTCGTAAGGTCCACCTCTGGGTACCGTCCGGTCGTGGCGCTCTCGGCCTCCGTCAGTGATGTCTGTCATCTGCATCCAACACAACGTGGTGCGAGCATATCCCATGCAGGGGTGATTATAATGATACTATTTTGGGACCCAGAGACCCTCAAGGTCTCACAATATCCACTAAATAATAAACAAAAGAATAAGGATACAATCACGAAGTATCATCCAACCCTACTTAGGTATATGGCCATACATATACCTATGTTACCAATCTCAGACCGGCTCCAACTCTCAAGCCCAAGCACAAACCAACTCCACAGCGGTAGTAAAGTCAATCACCATGATGATAATGGTTGAAAGACATGACTCAGCTCACACAGGTATACAATTCACGAAGAGGGGTAGAGATGACTAGATGTATCATCTGAATCATCTCCTCTGTCCAACCCACGTAGGATCCTATTATAGAAGTAATCTCTACCAAACCCATAGAGGATCCCAGTACAGACGTCATCGCTGCCAAACCCACGGAGGTTTCCAGTAAATAATACATCACTACTGAACCAACAGAGGATACCAGTACAGAAGTCATCACTGCCGAACCCACGAAGGATCCCAATACAGAAGTCATCTGTGCCGAACCCACGAAGGATCCCAAAACAGATGTCATTTTTGCCGAACCCATGGAGGATCCCAGTATAGTTGTCATAACTTCTGAACCCATGGAGGAATCCAGTATTGAAGTCATCACTGCCGAACCCATAGAGGATCCCAATACAGAAGTCATCACAATCACAACCAGCTCTAGGGTTCCCGCACACATCACGCTCGATTCCGGGAGGGTCTGCTTCTCGAGACAAGTGTCGATACATAAACTATCATGAAGTCCTGAGTTGATGTATCCCGTCATTCCGTCTCATCATAAGGAACCCAACGCGACAGATGGAGTGTTAATCGGACGCCCGGTCTAAGAGCTATTAGCATTTCCATTCCAGGTGCCCGGTTGGAATTACGCTCATTCCAAACCTGACCGTTTTCCAAAGTTGTCAAAAACTCACATAGAGTATCAAAAAAGGACGGTCTCATCGCAAGGATTCTAGTTCCATAGAATAAATTTCGATCAGACACGGGGTCTAGAAGTTATTCATGTTTAAGTGAAACGGCCCCGACCCGTTACGCCCAGTGGGCTGGAGGGTCGGCCCGACCCGGTTTGGCTGGTCCAACCCGGTTGGGGGTCAGCCCGGCCTGGTGGAGCATGGACAATGCAGGGACCCAACCCGGCGGGTCCGACCGAGTTAGGGGGTCGGACCGGCCGGGTGGGGAGCGGCCCACCCGCGGACCCGGCCTGGATAGTGGGACGATTCAGTTCGCACGGCGGCGCCGAGCGACGTTGCCCCTCCTCTGCCCAGCCGGGCGAAGCCGGCCAATTTTTTCCAGCCGGAGTGGCCCGCACAGTGGGCCCCTGTCCTCCCAAGAAGCGTCATGGTTTCTTCCGCCCGGCCGGTAGGCAGCCGAGCGGTTCTCCAACCGAGCGGCCCACGAAAGCGGGCCACAGTTCCTCTACAGCGCTACGCCAAGTGGCAGTGCAGTCTTCTGCACGACCGGCCGTAGCTGGCCTGTTCATCCAGTAAACGGCATGCATAAGCGGGCCATGGTCTTCTCTTCAGGGTGGCATGAAGGGGGCGGCGCGGTCCTCCATCCCATGTGGCAAAGGCCGGCCGGTTCGGTTCTTCCGTCGAGCGGCCCGTGGATGCAGTCCACAGTTTCCTCTACATGGCTGCCATGACGGCACCAGTCCTCCACCGCCGGGGCCCGACCTGGCTGCGGTCTTCGGTTTCCGTCGCCTATCATCGCCACCGCCTTATGGCCAGGGTCTCTTTCTCGAGTGCGGTGCGACGAAACTGCACCCTTTCGACTCCGCCTCCATTACCAAATAAACCAACAAGCAAAGGAGGAATTTCGGACTATGTTTCTTCGGCCCGCACCCTCCGTATTAGAAGATATAATTTGGCCAACGACGAACCAAGGTATTCAATGAATAACGAGGTATAATTTTATTCCATTAAAATTAATCAAAAACTCCCTACCTCGAAACTTGTTGTTGAATGTTGTCGAGTCGTGGAAAGAGGGCGGGCCTCGATTTCGTTGACGTCGGGAAACGTCTGAGGATGAAGTGTTGTCGACGTTCCTCGTGGGAAGATCCATATCCTTTAACATGGAGGAAGGTCATTGAAGAAGTTCTTCATGTTCTTCATGTTCTTCATGTTCATCGGTGTCCTCGGATTTTAATTCCGATCATCGGTTCAAAAGATAGAAAAACTTGCACGTACGTTTACTGAACTCACCCGAACAAAAATTCAGAAATTGATTTCAGGCACACTAGGGCTCAGAATTAGGCACCTTCAAAAACTGAAAACTCTTAAAATTCATAAGAATTTATGAAAAAAAATTCCTAGAAATTTCCGGGTCTTCACAAAATATATTCTTCTTAAATCTCAAAAGGATACAATGTTCATGATGGGTATTATTTAAATAATATTATTAGAGATATTGATCACATTTTAGAATATGTTTTTTCAATACCTAGTCTCTAAATATGCTATACCATCAGGTTCATTTGTTTGATTAACTATTAGAAGAAAATAATATTTCTGTAAGATGATATAATATGCATATATGTATGTTTATATCATCTCAATTGACATCATATTAGGGTTTAGTTATTTTTCATGATTATCAGTTGAGAATAATAGTGAAAACCCTTTTTCTTATCTTACATATTGGAAAAAATCTATAATTTACATAAATTGAGAATATAGACTTTTGAGGAAATGTAAACCCTGTCTAGAAAAAACTATATTGAAGTAAGATTTGAAATAGATGCACCAAGTTATAATAACCCTGGAAAGGGTCAGTTGGGTATCAACCTGATCTCTTCATGGTTCATAAAGAGTTTATATATCTATACACCTATATTGACACTCCCAAGGGACCTTATTTTGTAATATAAAATATTCATTATAAACTATTATAGGGGATTCCAAAATATATTTTTTAGATAAGGTAATATAATAGGAATAGGGAAAACATAGATTATATCCTACAAATTTATAATATTTGGTACACACATTATTTATTAATTACCAAATCTATTATCATAGATTCTTTTCTATACATTTAATCGTTAAATTATTTTAATCATAATTTTATTTATTTATATAATAGTTGTAACAAAGTGAAACCAAGTTAAAAATATTAGAAATTTTGTGATTGTACTGATGAAGAAATAAATGGAATGGTTGAAGGATTAAACATTATATTTAAGATACAAAAACATCTCCAAAATGTTTTGAAAAATAACTCAAACCATATTAATCTCTCAAATTCACCCCGGATGGAGAAACAGTCTATTGACCACTGGTATTTAGTGAGATATCAGTCACACTAATTACATAGTAGTGTATTAGTAAAATAGATAATATATTTTATATTATCTATTTTTCATAACATAATATTATTATTTTTTGTGTTTATTATCTAAAATGTGAGGCAGACATATGTTCTACACATATTTCACATATAACTTTGTTGTAAATTTTTTCTAATAGAATAAGGGGAGTTCAAGATTGTGTTTTTCACTAAATATTTTAATTCGAATATATGATAAAATTCAACATTGATTTGTTGGATTATAGATTTGATGTGAACGAATCTATTGGCACACATGAGGATAATATCTAAAGAATATCATTGTATGCCTTTTCTTTTAGAAAAAAATCCTAAAAAAATAATCGGGCCATTATTTAGTCACGAAAATATAGGTCCTTAAAATGTTTTATCCATAATGGATTTTGTGACATATAAATAAATTATTTCATGTCCACTCAATGATGAAATATATATTTGATACCGACGCTATTATAATTGTTTTGGGGACAATTAAGTAAAAAATGGAGTTTTAATATAACTTCAATGATAAGTATCATGGAGGAAACCTATAAAATTATCATTTATACTAACAATATGGAATTAAACTTGGGGAAAATGTATGTAAAAGGGTTAGAATGATTTTACACACTGAAATGTGGACCATCATGCTTGTTATTCTAGAAAATTTGTAAGGAGGATTATGAATTAAAGGAGGGATATGAATGATTATCCAAATACACCATGAGAAATCTGGTGCTTAAAATCTAAGGATTATTGGTACAAATTCAATAAGTGTACCAATACAAGGGGTATTGGAGAAATTAATTGTCAAAAACTTTTAAATCTAATGGAACAAGGGAAAACTTATGCAATCAATATTTTTAACATGTGTCTTGAATTCAATATGGTGAAATGTACACATTTATTCTACTCTATAACTATTAATATTTTCATTTTTATACTTAAATAAAATCTTTTATGCCATGGAAAGTTTTTATTGATGAAAAATCTACACCCTGATGATTAAATATTTAATTATTAGTTGAAACTATTTGTGGTACTAGAATTTAATCTCATGTATAAAAATAATATCTTGTAGAAGATTATTAGAGAAAACATCACCCAAATATTAAAATAAATAATATTTATGAATTTGAGGGTATATTTTTTATATAATAGATGAATTTATATATTTTATATACTGATTAATGGGTATCTAAATCACATTTAATTTCTGAAATCACCCTATAATAATCTATTAGAGACATACTGACTATTAATACATTTTGGATATTACTCCAATTATATGGGACATGATTCCCAATCATCAGGTTTATTTTTTTTAAATGGTTTCTGAAAAAATATATATTAGATATATACCTGTTATGAGGGAAATTTTTGACATATTTCAAAATGAATTTTTGGGCCTTTCTACAAATCGTGAGGTTGATATTTCAATAGATCTCAAACCTGGGGTTAATCTTATATCAAAGATAAATTATAGAATTATTATGATAAAATTAATTGATTTAATGAATATGCACCAAAAAAATTTAATGTTTTTATATGCTTGGTCTCGTCATCATAGGGTGCACAAATTCACATAATTTTGAATATGGATGGTTCAAAGTGCCTCTAAATTAACTATCATGAATATTTCAAGATTATTATTAGGAAAAAATATCTTAAACCCTTTATTTTTTATTTTTTTAGGTAAAATTTGAAGAGATAAATATTTAATTAATATTGAACTTCAATCATGATATCATAAATTAAGTTTGAATAAGACAGTTATACCCAGTATAAACTTCCATAAAAAGTAATTTTAAATATTAATTCATAGTTATTCTATTAATATACACAAATTCTTTTTGTGACTTCATGGATATGAAAAATAGATTATTTATAGATTACCTAGTAGATTTTTTTTGTATTCATTATTTAGGGTATTATAATTAATCCAATTTGTAAATTAAAACATGTATAGAATTTTTGTATAGAGCTAAGGATCAAATGAATGATACATTTTATTCCATGTTATGTAAGTATAAATTTTGAATGAAAAAAATATTTCCTTTTGGGTTAGGTAATCATAAAAGATATTGCATCTATATATAAATAAAATATAGATGTCATTAATGAATTATTGAGACCAATGAATTTTGTTGGAATAACTAGATAATAATGATGATTGGATAGAAATTTAACATTAATTTCCCATCCACTGACCATGTTGACATAAAAGGAAGTTATATTACTATAGATAAAGTAATTTTATAAAATAATTTTGAATATTAAGAAAATATTGTTCATCACACCATTTCTTACATTACCATATTGGGAGGAAGGTCCTATAATATACAATGAAATGTAATTAAATTTTTCTGGTTGTATCCTTCTGAAAAATGATATGGTAATAGATGATGGTTAATTTAAATTACAATATCATGAGTTAAATTTCCAAAAAAAACGACATGGGGATGGAAAAATAATACTTCTCATTGAAAATATGGAGGATTTAACTCTATGATGAAAATTTTTATATCAATACTGACTATAAAATCATAAAATATAAAATAACAAAAATATCTAAACGTGAGTCAATGGAGATGGAAATAACTTATAAAATACTATGAATTACCAAGACATTATATCCCCTAGAAATTAATCTATGTGGTAAATTATATGAGTAAAAAAGGACCATGATACTCTATCCAATATGAGGTTTTTAGGGGGATGGAAAATAAAATCTTAAGGTATGTGTGTAATCTACTAATTCCCAAATGATGGCATAATTCATAGTCCATGTAAAGATCAATGGAGTGAAAAATGATGATATAGATCTATATAAAAAGGTATAGACTATTCCATCATTTAGAAATGAAAATAATTGAATTATATGTTTTATAAAATTTATATTTGATTCATCAATACCAGTAATAAATTTTATTAATGAAAAATTTATATAAATCATCATTCTCTATCGATTCCCAACGAACAAGAAGATATAAAAACCGTAAGGGTTATTTTTTGTTAGATAACAAGAAGAGGTAGATTGAAGAATACCTGTCTCAATTCTTGGTATGACATAATGTTATGGTAGAACCACTAATTAAGATGGATATTATCAAACCAAAATCCATACAAAAATAGAAATTGGTGAAAATAACTATATATTTCATCATAGGGTTCCAAAAAACATTTAATGCTAATAATGTTATTTATGATGTAGTTGAAATCAAAAATATTTATTGATATCAATGAATATTTCTTTTAAAAAAAATACCATGATATTAATATGTGAAGAGGAAAGGATATATTTTATACCAAATTACATTATATTAGATAGATATACTAGGATCTTATTGATATTTTGGAAAAGTGTTAAGAAGGATTTTTATATAGTTATATGCTCTATTAATACATATCGGACTCATACTAATGGTTAATCTAAAAAGACCATTCATACATAGTAGGATATTTTGTGACCATGTTTGATGGATTTAAATGGATATTTATATTAACAAATTACCCTCAATTGGTTCTCACACAATAATAGTTTCAATTATATTTTTAAAATACCAAAATATAAGGCTCTATAAGGGAAACTTTATAGTACTCTATCATTTTGGGATGAATTATCACAATTTTGGTTAGTAGTAACAAACATTTTGAATGAAATGATATAGAATATCCATAATAATTAGCGTAACATTATTGTTTCCCATTTTTAATATAAGAGTTTTGTTGATAACCATCATTGATATTTATAGTTCAAGTTTGGATATAAGTTATTCGTTTAAATATCACCATGTATAAATATTAAGATATTTATAAAAAAGTTGAAATGTGGTACTAGAAAAATTATTCCTATTCAAATAATTGATCATGTGAGAATAATATCTGTTTTTCTTTCACTCACTCCAATCTTATCCCATGTATAAAGTGTGTTCTATGTATCAATCTGAAGGAAGTGCATAGGAGATCCATCATATGTTCTGAACTAAAAGGTATTAAAGCCGGAACATAATCTCTTTTATGATGAAAAAATATAGAAATGTTGTTTCATAGAGATAATGTGCTTTGAAATATTATCACTTAACTGGTTAATGTTCTACGGAGGAATCATATGTTCTATGAAGCATCATGGTAACCAGAAGAGTAAATAAGGGACATTTAACATCATCTATATAAATAAATGTAAAAAATTCATTATGGTATTTTTTTGGTAGGAATAATATAACATCCCACCATTTTTAATGTATTTTCATTTTATTAATATAATGTATAATTACCTTCATAATAAAAAACATTGAATAAAGATATTTATTAACATAAAATATTCATTTTAAGAATAAAATAAAAAAATAATATTTTTAAAGATATTTTATGCACCACATATCATTATTATAAAATATATTTATAAAATTTTATGAACATTTCCAGTAAAAATGGATTAACACAATAAAATTTTAAGAATATAAGTAATATATTTTAATGGCATTTGAGAAAAATTAACGAATATAAAATTAATATTTTTATAAGATTATTTTATTAAATTGTTGTGTATTTTAAATTACCCATTCCTAAGTTATTATTTTATTGAAATTTTTTAATAATATTTATAATAAAATTAATTAAATGCTTTTATATAGTAATTTAAATGTAATTAATAACAACATATTGATTATGTACTTTATAATGTGTATTTGAAAATTTTTACTTTTTGTATACTATGAAGATTTATTTTAGAAAACAAAATAATGTATAGTTAAATGGTGATACATTATATAGTTGTAATTATTAACATATTGACACTAATACATAAATAATATATTAAAACAAAAAACAACATTTAATATTTAAGAAATTGATTTTACTATAAAATAGTTTTTCCTTATATATAATTCTTCTATTTTAAAATTGAATTCATAAAATTTAGAAACTGAATTTCACAAATTCATAATAATTTTTTTGTTCAACATGTTATTATTATCATAGTATAATAATTTTTTGAAATAATTATATTTTGTTGAATAGAACATAATATATTTTATATAAACATGGCTACCATTGTCAAATTATCATGATATAAATGTGAAATAATGGTTTATGAAACAATTTTAAATAACAAATATGTATTTCATAATAAACAAATTCAATTTAATAATGTGATGCATAATTTAAAACATTTGTTTCCAAATTTTGAATGTATGATTGTATTTTTTCTAAATCTATTTGGATGAGTTTTGCATGTATTATTTTAAAATAACGTTTTATCACTATTAAATATTTTATTTTATATAAATGTTTCCAAATTGTTTATCATCTTATCCAAATTGTGTAATAAATGAAATTTCATTTTTTAGTCATTATAATATATTAAAAACCTAAAATAATTGAATTACCCTAATAATGGAAAGTCAATATAAAGAGGAATAATAGAATATGATAAAAACTATAAATATCACATATCACTAATTCTAGAATTTTGGATAATGAATTTAATTACCAAAAATTATCCCCAATACATTATAAAAATTACCAGGGAAATATTTTTTTAATACTGTCTCTCTTATTACAAAAAATCCACTCCACTCACCAATAAATGGAAATTTCACCACCGTCTTTCTCCTCATAAAATAAGTCTCTTGGTTTAACAAAAATATATTCAAATACAACACAGAAATTATATCAAAATATTATATATATTTTTCTCATTAATATAGACCCTTAGAATTGTATTATCAAATTTTTAAATGAGTTGTTCCAAAGAGTAAGCTAACAATTACTAATTACACTTTTTTATTCTTATTAATTTTTATTAATTTTTTAATGTTCTATCTCAAAAAAAATAGATTATAACAATGATTAAATTGTTAGATAAATATCATTATTAGTCATTAATTTTATGTTTTTATGTAATAAACATATTCTACAATAATCTAAACCATTGAAAAATGGAATGTTCCCTCATGTTACATGAAAATGTCAGCATCGAGGGATGATATATTTCTTTTTTCATCCCCACCATATATTAATGGTTCTAAAATAAATTTTAAGAAAATTAATAATATAAATAAATAATATATATAATAAATATGGATATAATATAATAAAATTGTAATTTAATATGATTATAATATAATCCATTTATATCATTTAATTTCCCTAAACAAACCCGTCATATCATAATATTACCCAACCCATACCTATAGTTTCAATCAAATGGTTTTGGGAATGCATAAGTTGTTGAAAAAAATGATTTAAATGTATTTAATAATATCCAGAGGATGAAAATGGTATCAAGAAATGGGGTTTGATGTCTCCATTTTTAAACAACTACAAAATAATCAAAATTATTAACATCAAATAATGAAATTGGTAATCAACATGAAAATAAATGTATAATTAATAACTATAATTATATAATGGAAAACATTTATATATTAATAAATTTTTTAAATAAGTAAATAATATTAAATTTGAATTATATAGTTTGTTACATGGGTTTCATGTAAATCAGGGTAAATATTAGTGTTTCTTTTCAACCATGATATTAAATTGAGATTATAATAAACGAGTTATCATATGTGAGTTTTAAAAAATATATATCATGAAACACAATCATATTATAATATAATAGTTATTAAAAGTGGTTTTATATTTCCTCCCTCTATTTCATTATCCTTTTTATATAATAATCCAGATGTGATGCTTGTAATTGAATACAACCCCACATCATCTTTTCATATGAGAATTATGTTTCCTCTGTGTCTATATTCATTATTTGATTTTATGGATGATCTTATATATGATTAAATAAATAATTAATGTGATTTTATACTATTTTTAGTCACTTAAATTTTATTATTGGAATATTTTATCTTTTTCCCTATATGTATTTTTTTCAGAATTATGAAATGAATTTATTTTCAAAATTTATATATGACCAGATTATTTTGTTATTATGACCTTTCTTATTTTTAAATAATATGTTCCATTTTATAAATATCATTCGTAATAATATTAAATCATACTGATTTTGAAAATAAAAAGGGTATTTTTTTATTACATTTCAATGTAATAATCCCATAATCATAAAAAAACTTTTTTTATTTATGTCAATATCCATTAATTTTCTTTAATTTTCATAGGGAATATGTCCTTACTTCCCAATCCACCTTATGTTTCTAGATATATTAACAATTTTACTATAGAATATTTCATAAAACACATCTTTTTTATTAGTTAATTATGGGATATTTTTAACTGGAATTTATTCATGTTCTCATGGGACACATATAGATGGTTTTCATTATATAATGTGTAGACTTTGAATTATATATACCTCCAATATATTGGGTAGTTTTTGATATATTATGAGATAAGTATGAGATCTAGAGATGTCATTCTTTATCCACTATATGATTAGATTCATGAACATGGTTCTTGACCAATTAAATTAATATTTTTATGGTTACGTTTTCATTTTAGTAATGTTTTTTTCATTTTACTAATGTGTTGATGGATTTTGTATTATTTTATGAACATGTCCTTGATATATGACATATAACCCAATTTTAATTTTGAATAATCCCCAAATTTAAAATTCTTGGAAACATATTTCTTTCTTATACACACATGATTATCTTATTCTAACTTATGGACCCTATTTATTACCCTTAATGAGAATCTAAGCTCACCCTTTCTTTTGTTTCTATTGCATGGATTCTAAAGATTATTATTATATGTGATTATTTAAGAAGTGATCATTAAAAAGAATTTATGGAATATAATTACTATATATTAGAATAATATTTTTATGTATATAGTCTCCAATGACCTTTATCCTTCCATTTATGGGGTTTGATTGGTTATAATATGAATGGAATATTGATGTAAAATGATTTAATATATATATATATATATGTAACTTTTGGTCCCCCCACTTATTTTCTAGGTTTGTCATGTTCATTCATTTAATTACATAATTCAATATTTAGTTTTTTTCAAACTCACGGGTTGAGGCTACCATGAAAGGATTATATAGATTTTATATACCATTTTGATGATTTGATCTCCTATTCATGAACATAAATCTTCTATTATTTCCCATTAACTGTGAATCTAATTCTTTTGGAATTGACAAATATTCAAATATTTATTACTACCTCACATAATTATTGATATTGTGTTGGATAATTATATCTTTAAACACTTACTCTATGTTTATATGTTTCTTATATTATGTGTGATATCCAAAAGTCAACCACTTTATACATTTATCCATGAACCAAACATAATTATTCCCACAGATAAGGACACATATAACCTTCTTACCTTATTAATATCCAATGATGATTTTTCAAGGAATTCTTACTCCATTTTATCAGTGAAATATTATAGGTCCACCTTCTCATGCATGGATTGGTTCTTATATTGATAAGTACAGGGAAATTAACTAAACCAACAACTAGATGGAATTTCTATATTATCCAACTGACAATGTTACTCTCTAACATCCAATGGGGAATTCGAAGTCAATTATTTTCAAGCAAAATCTAATGAAATGTTTGATTCAAATTTATTGTTAAATTTATAATTATTGACCTTAAATAGCGAGTTTATATTTTAAGTTATCTTCTAATTTCTCCTATTCGTCTGATCGTTTTTATGATTTTTTCTTCAACAAGGTTTTTGGATAATTCCTCTATATCTAACATGTTTACTATTTTCTCATAATTAATTTCCAATGAATTATATAGTTTAAATATATAATTATAATGATTAGATTTCTTATAAATATTTTTATTAAGGGTTGTAATAAACAGCTTATTTATCTTAGAATCACCTAATATATTATTGGATATAGTAAAATCAATATCCCTATGTTTGTACTCAATGGAATCCTTTCCAAAATTCTACAGAAAAATAAGAATCCCTTTTTTCAATTGTAAATTTTATTTCCTCAAAAATAATAAATATTATATTGATCTAATCTATCCAAAAGACTAATAAACATTTATAGATTAAGGAATAAGTTAAAAACATAAAATCTGACACATCATTTTAGGAATAGGTTGAACTAAATCACCATGGAAGAGAGTTGAATTATGGTGACACCAATAAAAACATTTTTCATTTACTCTCAAAGGATGTTTGAATCTTATTACAATGACACTAGGAACTTGTTCAATCATTCATTCTCTGTCATTACACTAATCACACCCAATAATTTCAATGAATAAAAAATATATAGCATTAACATAAATAGTATTTTAACTAGAACAAAAATAAGGAATAATCATTAGTTCATATACAAGGGTATCTTATAGTTTACTAAAAATTAACGCAAACCATTTTATGTGTAATAAGAATTTATAAAATAGACATTGTCAATCCTAGGGGAACTCTCACTTCCTATATTCTAAATAAGTCATAAATTAAACAATTAATAGGTTTATATAATTGAGGGTCTTCTCTAATATTTTATAGAAATTGAGGCTGATTCGTTTTTATTAAAAGGCATTATTTGCATCATATCTCACAATTTGATGAATGTTTGAGGTCATCTTTGTTTTTCATCTTATTCTTTAAGAACATATGATTCCAACTGATATGTGTGATGATTATTCGATTATCATATTCATAATAAAAATATAATTTTCACGAAATAACACATGTCGGGGATCAAACATCTTGTACCCCATGGCCGCCTCCATAGGCCCGGCACTAGCGGCCCATGCCAAATGAATGACTAACATAAAGATGAATTTCCATATGTACATGAACAAACACACACACACATCCATATCGATGCATAAATGCAGAGGAAATAAAATTAAATGATGAACAAATGCCAGGGAAACAACCATACATGTAAATTCTCTAGATAGTGGAAAAGTATGGTATTTTGAAGTAAACATTAATGTGTAAAAATAAACACCCAACCATAAATATATTCCAGTTTAAAATAATTGGAAAGTAAAACACTGAGAGAGCCCATATATTGATCTATAAGTTGTGACCACCATACCCGGTCCAAAGTAACTTGTAACCCTAATCTCATATGAAAAAGCACTGATATGTATTCCATCTACATAAGAAATGACACATGCATGAAAATTACTTATAGGATTGAATATATACATACCATGTAGGACACCCTGATAGTAGAAGGAAGAGCATTAACAGATGCAACTGGAAAATGAAGACATTAGATAGTAAACAATATGAAAATAAATAAAATATATCAAACGATACTGAATGAGGGAGTAAACTCATCCAAGAATATGGGTCTTAACATATTGAGTATATAAAGTACACGTCAAGTATATTCCACATATAGAAACAAAGTAATCTCATCCAACTATGAGAATCTAAACATGAAAAGCATGGGGAATATCTCACACGTCTTCGAATCTTAGAAGGAGAGTAACCAAATTAAAAGGTATGAATATATATATATATATATATTAGAAAAAAGAAACACAAATGATAGATAAATATAATATATATCTCAGAGATTAGCCTAGGAATAGATCTAAATTCCATCAATGATGCCCAATATCTCACAGATCTTCACAAAAGAAATTTTCAAAGTAAATCCATGCCACATCACTATTCCACATAGTTGAGGGGACAAAATATCTAGGAAGAGGACCCATTACCTGGTGAAATAAGAGGTTTCCACTCTAATAGGCGATGGAGGACTCAGGATATACCCAACATGAGGATTCCACTTAGATAGTTGGGTTCCCATGCCCATCCCAGTCTGAGGGTTAAATCGTAGTAGTCTTTAGAGGTCCCATGACTTTTTCTAACATGAGGGATCCACTCTACTCTTCTAAGAATCATCCCCTACCCAACTAGATGGTTCTACTTAAATGTATATTGGGGACCCATTCCCTATGTAGATTAGAGGTTTCCACTCTAAGTGTCGATAGAGGACCCATACCCATCCCATTTGGAGGGTTCCACCCTAAAACTTATAGAGGAATCCTGCCTAGCCCAACTTGAGGATTCCACTAAAGAGTATATAGAGGACCCTTACCCTATACATATAGGAATTTTCCACTCTAATAGTATAGGACCCATGTGTAGCCATGCTAGAGGGTTCTACTCTAGATGTCTTCTACAAATCCAGACACTACCTATCAAGAGAGATCTAGTAGGATTTGTCTAGTGATCGGGCATAATGACTACTATTATCGAGAAGGCCTTACTATGGATTATGCCTGGAAAATTTTACATCATCTCTCAAAAAAAACTAAGGGAAACATAATGTTCTATATGAAAAAAAAACACTTAGGATATGCTACTCTTGGGCCAAAATCTATGTCCAAATGAATGAGATATGGAACCTTGATGTTTCCTCAAAAGTTACAAATGGGTATATAGTATGTGAGGGGACCCACATAGAATGTGGTCCTACTCTTACACTTAGTCAGGTCCCTTATGTTACACATACATCCAACCATGTAGGATTACATTGCATGTGGGGGGATATAAACTCCCTTACAAATGCCACTCGGAGTCCCGCCCTTATTCTAGGTCATGTCTGTGAAACCAATCCATGTTTGGGTACATTTCACCATGTCCATATACATTATTACATGACATAATGAATGTGTTCTCTAGTCTTAACCATGTAATAAGAGATGTGGAATTTTTCTAGTTTTGTTCCCTATCACATAGTTCGTTCACATGGGAAATGTGGTACACGAGCATGTAGTAAGCCGACACGGCCGATCATCCTTATAAATTTCATAAACCCTATTATCCATAGTCAAGGAAATACACAATGTGAATTCTTCAACGTAAAAAGTATGTAGTCAGGTTGTTCAAAGAAATATATATTCACGATCCTTGCTATAAATTTGGCCTTATTTCATTGATTTTAGCCTTATTTCTTATCAAAATTAAAGGATCTAGCTATTGTTCATTGTTTCCCGCCATCTATTTCCATGAAATCTAATTCCATTAACCCAAGAGGGTTTTTCGTATGTATTGCACACATTGGTTCCTCATGTATCCATGGTTTCAATCTCCAATCATTTAAATAGTTACCTACATCTCATAAACATCATATATATGCTTTGTTTTCATCGATTCAAGCTTATTTATTTGATATTTCATGATTTAGGGGGTCCATTTAGACACTATACCTTCCGATAATGTAAAATAAGGATCATTGGATCCAATTGTCGATGAATGAGAAGCAATTTCGGAAGAAAAAACATAAAAATTTGTTTAATTGGTTGTTCCCAAGGTTTCTAGACCAACAATGTTGAATACTGATAACTGAGGTTAAAGAAATAATTTAATGAATGATTAAATCGGAAATAGGATCTTATCAAGGATCTAAAATTTGTGCAGATTAATAGAAGGGATTGACTTGATCAATCAATTTAGTCAAAAACTGAGTAAACCAAAAATTGACGAGTCTTACTATGAGACTAGATAATTCATCATCAAATAAAATGATCTCCAATGATTAAAGGACGTTATTGTGTTTTCACACTCTGATATACTCATATCCATAGTTTCATTGTCATCCATGGTTATTCACCAATTAATGGAAGCGAAGAAGCTATAGAATCCTCAAAGGTTTTATGCTGCTAACTATGGAGGATTCTCCATGGATATATAATTATAGACATTTCATTTTGGTCAAAATAATCAATTAATTACTTTTAATTTAACTAATTATCCAACTAATCATACTACCAACATGCAAGATGTATGAACGCCCTACACTAAAATATTTTAGGTCACGCCTAGGTTAAACAATGCATTCCGAACCCAACCATTTTCATGAATTCCTGATATGAGATTCCATCTAAGTTTATCCAATTTTTATTGAAACTACTTATATATAATATAAAATATAAATAATATTTTTATAAAATAGTTTTCAGGAACACCGCGCCATGGAATCGCATGTCGTCTCAGTTCCTGGCTATAGAAATATATGTAGAAATATTTAAAAAACATATTCTCTACATCATTACATGTTTCATGATTTTCAACTATATAAAGTTAAACTAATCAAACAAATTCGTATAATGATCATTTATGTGTCTCCCCCACTCCTAGGAACACTTATTCACATTCTAATGTTGCGAAAACTTATCAACCAAAGTGAAGATCTCTCAATGCATGGTACTCTTCTATTGATCCTTGATCACCACTAGGTGCTCCGAAAAGGTTTCTCCATCCTCGATTTCCAGCTTACCCCATTCGATAGCATGTGTAGGGTCATGTATGTATCACCTCGATGATGAAATATGATATATTTTGTGCACTCTCTCTTGCTGTAAGGATGGAGAGAGGAAGTAATATTCCTTGGAAACACTCCACATGATCTTGAATGGCCTGAAGATCCTTAAGGATGGATTTTATCCCAAGCTAAACCTCAACAATCCCCATTATGGGGAGAATCCCATGAAAATTTGGTATCCCTACTTAGACTCCAATGGCTTATGATGGTGATCTATGAATGTTTTCGTCTTTATCAAGGTCATCCTCATCTTCTAATAGATGAAATGAAACTTATTTTTCTTCACTTCCACAAACCCTGGACCCACATAAGATCTCCCAATGATATTTTTCCAGCACAAGGGTGTAATTTAGGGTCTCTCATAGAGGGCCCCAAAAGGTAACATGTTTATTGTATAGTGCTATCTATTGTTGTACTGAAAATATACTAATGGATTCTGATCCTACTAGCATCAACCAAAGTCTAACATGCAATCCATTATCATATCCTTGAACACCTAGATATTGCACTCAGTTTTCCCATCAGTTTGGGGGTGAATGTTTATAATCATCCACATTTGGGTCAAAATTCATCATTAAATCCTCTCTAAAACCACACCATAAACATCAGGTCATGATCAAAAACAATCATCAAGGGAATACAATGAAGGGAATGATCTCCCATACGTCAAACTGCACAAAATCACAATAGAACTCTACTCCATGATACCATGGAAGTGTTTGGACTTCTTGAGTCAGTAAACTATCACACATATATAATAATGGACCTTCACTGTGTGTGTGTGTTCCACATCACAAAATCTATGGATATTTTGTTCCACTCCAACTCCATGATCATAATAGACCACAAAAAATATGTTGGAACTTGGTGGTCATCCTTCACTTATTGTCAATTTGGGAATTAAGAGATGTAATATTCTACACATCATCTTACTTCAGACCAAAAAAACTACAACTGAAGGTCTCTATACATCTTCCTCACAATGATATTTTCAGTTAAGGGAGAAGTGTGGAAATCTCACATCACCACCCCCCGCATCGTGATTGTAAAAACAATCCATCCAAGGAAAAAATATGAAATGATTGCATACTTCATTGTATACACCTTGTGTGTCCCCCCATAGATATATGGTCACATAGGACCCCACAATTGATGCCTTCTAGCTAGGACTCTCTCTCATGCTTGAGAAGTGGAGAAGTGAACACCATCAACTACAAAAAATTTACAACCTCCTACTCCACTAGTGCTAGTTGTTGGTAGGCTAACTACTCTAAAGCCTCATGAACCAAGAGTTCATGATACATCCCACTAAGGGAATATTAAACTATCTTATACATCAACATACTATAAACTATATAAAAGTCATAAACCTATAGGAACTCTAAAATGTTCTGTTGTCTCATATTCATGTCTCTCTTCGTGAAAATGTACATGAGAGCATGATGTTATGAGTAAAACACAAAGACCTCCCCTATAAGACATTATATATATATCCTCATGGAAAATACGACCACTTTCAGCTCTAGCCCATGTTTATATAATTGTTCTCATGGGGCCTCAACTTTTGTGACCCATACGTCATAACTTTCGGCCACTGCATCAACATGTAGATAATATTAGATCATAATGCATCACAATAAACTAAGTAATACATTCCATCCTATAGTAGTCTCAACATAGGATAACCTTTCATCATCAACCCAACTCTTCAAAGGACCTCTCTCACTTTTCATTCCATGTGTACAATTTCTCTTTTCATGTTAGGGAGGTCAAATGTGATGCAATTCTGGAAAACTCTTCCAAAAACCTTCAGGTATTACCTTGTCAAGCCATGAATCCTCTTCAAATATGACACACACTTGGATGGATAATATTAAACCATTCAAATGATCATCACTAGGTCCATGGCCAAACCATGATAAAAAATTACATGCCTCAGCATGTGAAACTCTTTATTCTAGCATTGGAACTTTGAGAGATTTTAATAAAGATAGTGATCTAGAATAAAATATTGAACCACCCTAAAATGCTATGAATGCTCTTCCTATGATGTAGAGTATATGAGTATGTTATTTATGAAGAAGACCAAAAACTGGGCAATGTATGGATGTATTATCTGGTTCATCAAATCCATAATCATGGAATGGAAATTTGATACAATAAATTGAATCACTTGGAACTGATAGTGTCAGTAGCTACATTGGAAGGCAAAATATATAATAATATCTCTATAAAACTTCAACTATTTAAATTCGTACTAGATATTGATCTTTGAGAAATGAATCACACCTCATAACTGGTCACTGAGGTAATCAATCATCAGAAAGAGGTACTAGTTCTTTATCATGGGCAGGTGTAAGTGATGATAATCCATGTAAATACAAAATATCTCATATGTATTTTTCATGATCAATAATGGTTATACCTTTGGGGACAAAATTGGTCTAATGAATCCCTTCCCTTGATGGTCCTCCAACTACAACAATAGCTTTCAGATCTTGGTAGGGGTCGTCTAATATGCTACAAAAGACATCGGAGTGGTCTTGGGATTCAAGTCAATGAAAAACTTAATTTCATATGTCAAAGGTTGTCCCAAAACATCCATAGGGAATACTTCCATATAATACTTCCCAACTAAAAGAATCTAGATTCCATAAAAGGTTGATACACTATGGGCTATACTCACCAACGGATTGGTGATGGGTTTCAGCCTCGTCCTCAAAGAACCCGCACATCCTTCCATATGATAACTCTCACCCATAATGTTGAATCCCATCCCATCAATGTGAAGGAACAAGAGTCATCATTAATGAAAATGAAAATGGTATCATACCATAGAAAACACATCCATACCAAGGACGACATCATATGGCCCCATCATGATGACCAACAGGTCCCACATGAACCTCTCTACACAAAGCAGTAGCTCATACTGATGGTATATAAAGGATAAAAAATAAGAGCTCCATGTAAGAAAGTAATGAAAAATATGATGGGTTAGGGCCTCAACTGTAATCTTCATCTCTTGCATCAGATGTTTAGATATGAAGGAATTATTGTAACCTATGCCTTCTAATACTGAACAAAGATTATAATAAACCCATATAATTCCTCTACTCATCTCATGTGTTTTGTGTTCATATTCCTCTGAATCCTAATTTTCCATATTTCCCCAACCACAGTATATCTAATACTCTCTTTGGCCACATGGTGGTGTTGGTGGATAGATCTCATAGCATCATCTTCCACCCATATCTCCCCATTCCCCAATGTTATCTCCCTGATCAGAGTTCTATCACTTCCATGGAAGTTTATCTGCTATCTTTCTATTCTCCTCTCACGTTCTGGTTGGGTAGTCTCGTGATATGTGATATCACCCATCAAAAGAATAGAAATGAACATCTCTGAGAATCATTGGTGCTTTTCTCTATCCCTTTACTACAAGACAACGTCCCTGACTCTAATCATGAAATGATCACATGTGCCAAAATATTTCTGAATATTTCCTGCTAGTTTCTATTGATGACTTGTATTTTTCATGACCACTGCCAGATCCATCAATCATGATTACCTTTAATAGAAATATATATATCACTTTTTACCACTCCATCACCATAACATATGTGTTTTTTAGGGAACTACATTGGCACAAATATTTTTACAGAGACACTACTCCAACATTCGTGCTCACAATTACCCATTTCTATCATGTTAAGGGAGTAACATGTAAGTTTTTTTAACCTTGATTCATACTCAACCACCATCATACCTCCCTTATATTGCTCTAAAATCACCTACATCCAAATAAAACAAACAAAGGAGGGGTATAAATCCTAATATAATATTTTTTTGTAGGGAGGCCCATAATAATGTTGACTCATCATACATCTATGTAACAAGAGTCTTCTATTTCCCATATGCTCCATGGTAAATGATAGCTTATAGTGCATCCACCTCATCATTCGATGTACAAATAAGTCTAAAATCATGGACCAAAAACACTTTCTAATCCTATGCATCCTATGGATATTTTCATTGTGGAACCTCAGTGGAATCTTGATCCAAAAGCTATATAAATAGATAATCCTTCATGTATCCTTAGTATACTGTATTAGGAAATTATATTACTCAATAGGTGGAGGTGCTACTTCATACCCACCTGGAGAAAAAAATTCCACTGGATGATCTCTGAACTGAAGCCTCATTGCTCATAGGATATTTGTCATGATCTAGAACTAGTATCATGGGTGGTGGTCATTATAAAGGTATCTTAATATTCTAATTAAGATTTACCATGGTCATATGATAACATATATATATATATATATATATAAACAATGGGGATCTTAATCATGAAGGATGATCAATGACTCAATCATATATGAAGCATGTGCCATTGATCCCTACATCCAATGTCTTGATATGATGAGCTGACAGGTGGGTAGTCAACGTCCTAGGGAACAGATATGTTAGCCACCCACATAATTAATGGACTCCCTCTACTATGATCTACAATCGATACACTTTTATAGAGTTTCCTTATTCCCAATAAAATCCTCAAAAGCGAAATACTCTGAAACACCATCCTAGGGATCAAACAACATTTGATACCAATCTATCATGACCATGTCCAACTCAGGGATCAAGCCACCACTACCACAAGCCTCCATCCATAGTCCGGGGGATGACGACTAGAATCGAAGGAATATAAATCATGATGAGGCCTTTTAATAAGTACTTTTATACACACACAAAATACATCTCGATACAGAAGTGTAATGAGAGAAAAATTAAAATAAGTAATGAACTTGGGAAACAACCATGCTTGTATAGCCTCTACATAGTAGAAAAGTATGGTAGTGTAAACAGAAATGTAAAGGGATGAGACTCAAGACCAAAATTCCTGCCTTACCTGAATGATGTCCATACCATACAAAACTAAGAAGTAAAAAATAATAGATTTCACCTCTTGAACTCCATGATGTGACAGCCAAACACATTCCATAGTACCAGGTATCCCTAAGATCCCCTGAATCCACCAATAACCTATCTATCATCTGCATAACACATGACATGTGTGTTAAAACCATACTTAAGTGTGTGTATATGCATACCTAGTATGAATTCCCAAAATATAAAAGGGGAAATAATATATACAATAAGAAATGATAGATAGTAGATAGTAAAAAGGATGTAGTGAAAGAGAACACCTCATCCAATACTGAGAGATGGAGAAACCTCATCCAAGAGTTGGGGGATCCACATGGTGAGTAGATGAACAACACATAAAGTATTTTACACCCAAATAAGGTGATTATACTCATCCAATAATGAGAATATATTCATAGAAATTACAAATCATACTGAGAACATCCTCTCATCATATGGAAGTAAAGTAACTACATCCAATGGTATTGATGTATATTTATATATAGATGATCCGTCAAATGAAACCCAATAAAGGGATAAATGTGATCTCTATATCAAAGATCACCCTTAGAAGAAAAGTTTCCAGCAATTCTATGATTCAATCAATGATGCCCATAAACTCATGTTTCTCATTGATGTAACTATCCAAGCCAAGCCATGCATCATCACTATGTCGCACAGTCGATGGGACAAAATATCAATTAATAGGACCCATGCAGTAGTACAACAAGAGGGTTCGACTCAGATAATCAAAGGATGACATATTCCCTACTCATTATGAGGGTTTCACTCTGATAGTCTAGGACCCATACCCATCCCATTCGAAGGGTTCCACTCTAGTAGTCTATAGAGAACCCATACCCTTTTCGAATATGAGGGCTCCACTCTTGTCATCAAAGACCCATTCTTTATTCAACATTAGGGTTCTACTTGGATGTCTACAGAGTACTCATATAATGTTTCTATAAGAGGGTTCCACTCAAGGAGTTAGTAGAGGACCCATGCCTATCCCAACTATAAGGTTCCACTCTAGAAGTCTTCAAGGACCCATTCCTAGCCTAGCTAGTGGGTTCCACTCAAGATTCTATAGAGAACCCAATACTTATACTAATATTAGTGTTCCACTCTAATGGTAGAGGATCTATTCCTATCCCAGCTAAATGTATCAACTCAAGAAGTTGACCTGGGCCCATGCCCAACCCATCCAAAGGGTTCTACTGTGAATTCTCTGGTCATCCTGTGCGATCACAACCATTGTTGAGTGTAGATTAATAAATTTTAACCCCTAGAACATTTCGCATTGGTCCTCAAAGAGTCCCAAATGAGGTTACCTTTTCATTCTATGTAAGAAAACACTAGATAATATATTCACGATCCAAAATACATATAAAAAGAATGGAGATACCAAACCTTGGTATTTCAAAAAACAGAAACATGGGGTACATTACGTTTGAGGAGGCCCACACAGTATCTAATCCCTCTCCTTCACCTGGATGTTTCCGTGAAGGTATATATTTCACCAACTATGAATGGGTATATTAATTATGGGGGGATATACACATTGTTCCACTCAGGTTACTTCCTGAGTGCTTGGTCATGTATGTGTATCAGAGATTTTTTCGTATACTTTACCTCATGATCATGTACTTTAGTTCTCAGATTTCCACTTCACATGGGGTCCACCTATGTGCTCTGGTCATTCCAGTGAACTCGTTCACATGCATTGTGTATGATTATGTGCTCTAAAACATGGCTTTCCCACAAAGGGATAGTCGTACATGGCATTTAGAAAGCCTACACGATGTTCTATCCTAATAAAATTCCAAAACCCTAGCCCCAAAACCAATGTGTTACACAACATGTGTTCCTCATGGTAATAATTGTGTATTACGGTTTTTTACAGAAAATCTACACCAACAACCCACACTCCATGCCTACCCTCGTTTCTTCGATTCCGGTCTCATTTCATGCCAAAATTAGAGGCTACATCTATATTTTGTCGATTTCAGACATCCATTAGCAAGAAATCTGATTCCATTGACCTATGGGGGTTTTTCATATGTGATATATGCCTCAGTTACACCTGTCTCCCTGGATTTCATATTCGATCGTTGAAACAATCACCTGTGTCCCTTAAACATCCCATATCTAGTCTTGTTTCATAAATTCATTCTTCGTTCGTCTATCTGTCAAACTTTCAGGGGTATGATAGGGCTCGGTACCACCCCCAACATTAAATTAGGACCAAAATGCAATACTAATGAAGAAATTGATGCAATTGAGGTAAAAATCCCAATAACAGATGTCTAGTTGATCGTTTCCAAGAATTCTTGTCCTCAAATTAAGAGAAAGGATAAATTTGGATAGAAAACAATTTAATAACCAATTAAAATGTTTCATAGGAGCTTGTCATGGATTTGAAATCTATGTAGATCAATATAAGTTATTAATATACTCAATAATTTTATTCAAAAAGGTAATTAAACACTAATTTATAATCCTTAACTAAATGTTGAATCAATTTTTCAATGAATGTACTCTCTAGTGATTAGAGGACTTTATTGCATTCATTTTGCTCTAGTCTACTCCAATCCATAGACTGTTTATTTTCTGAGGTGATTTTCCAAGGGAAGGAATGTAAGAAACCCTAGAATACTCCCATGGTTTATTTGGGTAACCCTGGAAGATTCTCCATAGTGATATATTTATAGACATTACATTTAGGTCAAAACAATCAATTAATTAAATCAATTTAAATAAATAACCAATTGAAAACACTGTAAGCATTGATATGTCAGAAAACCCTGCATCGACCAGTTTTTGTTCATTCTTAGGGTAAATAATGTGTTCCATACTCTACCGCGGTCTCATATTTATGACCAGTGATTATTTTTGAGTGTTATCCCATTTTTAAGAAACTGATAACATGTAATATAAAATATATTTACAATTTTTTACAATTAATTTTGGGAACACTGGGCCACAAAATCGCATGTAGACTCAATGCCTAGCTTGGGAAATATATTTTAAATTTTTTTAGGTCTTATAGGAAAAAATTCATCTCTATAAGAATCAACCATATTATTGATGTGGATTGATCAATTTTTTACTAATATTATTTCTTCCAAAAATATACATATCAAGGAAATTATTTAATATTCATCCATATTTTTTAAATAACTACATATGGAAATATGACTAATCTTCTCTTCATCACATTGGAATCAAATATCTCAATATTCTTAGCCTTTATCTAATTTTACACATTTTTAAAAATATGAAATATTAATATAGACTCTCACACTATTCACCCTAACTAATGTGAAAAAATTTGTATATTATCCTAATTTAAACCATTAAACTAAGATATGGGAACAATTATTGTTCTCTAGATTATCCACTATAATTATAGGTGTTCCACATGATTTATTATAGTCATTAATAATAAAAAAATATAAACTAATACCTAAAATATTAGAAAAAAATTTCATCACAGTAATTCAAATAAAAATTTTAATACAATAATGAATTAGCTAGTTCATGGGGGTGGGTACTTCTTCAATACATTACATGACATCACTCTATATTTATCAAATCATGCTTAACATCAATTTAATAAATTTCATTTTTAAAATAGAATATCAAAAAACATTAACAATTAACTCTCATTAAACTTATTTAAATATTTTTGTCTGGTATATCTAAATATTTTTTTATGAAACCTTTCATAGACTAAATTTTCTTTAATACAGGGTACATAAATTTTGAATAAAAATAGTATATGAAAAAAATTCAAGAAACCTATTTTTTCAGATCTTATATATCATTGAAGGATTCTCCGTAGAATAAATTTGATCTCAGTACATATTTATAAAATGTGGTGTGTCTCTTTTAAAATAACATCCAAATATATTCCATTCATTTTCCAAATCATTTCCACTGTGTGTCAACCCTAAACTACCTCAAACAATTTAAATTATACAAAAATATTTAATTTCTTGTAAAATATAGCGTTTCATGAAACTGAGTGGCTTAATGAAATATATGATGTAAATAAAATTATAGATGGGTCTTTAAATAAGGGTAATTATACGTATTTATTTTATAAACATATGTTTCACAGTGTAGAAAAACACATAATGAGAATTAAAACTCCTAAAAATATATTGAAATATATTTCATTATAAATATCAAACTTTATAATCATGTCTAGGAAAAAATTATATCATTAAAACATCTGAATTTTCCATGATTTAATTGAATATAATATATCAAAAACTAATATAGAATTTATTACTAACACATATATCATATAAAATTGACGAAAAAATACTATTACACTATTATCTAACCTCGAACATCAATGAAGCTTCCAAAACCTCTTCAGGTGTCATAAAAATAATTTATCCTATGGATCCATTACACATGATTTCTAATAGATCTAGGATAAAATGACCATAATTTGATACTTTAAGAAAAAATATTAGACACACAAACATATTTTATTCATTCTAGTATAATATTTTCCCTTCAAAAAACTATCTACACTTCACTAAAAATAAGAAATTGAGACTTTAGTTCTCTATTCTCAACCCATGAGAAAATTAGGAAAAAAATTCTTGAATTTTTTCATCTTGTTTATGAATCTCCATTGATGTTGGAATGATGGTTTCCATAGAAAAAACATCTCAATGAAACCACCAGTTTTAGTAATCCATTTAAATATACAACCATATTTAATATTTTTTTAGTGCAAAATATTGATATGTATATCGTGTCAATAATTCCTCTGAAACCCATGGTGAATAATTTTATTCCTCTCTAAAGGATATAATTTCACCTATTGAATGAAATTAGTATATGGTTACCAATAAAAAGGTTTATATAACATATAGAGTATTCCATTACATATGAACAACTCGTATGTTACTAGTATGAGGAGCTTCTTACCTTGAGTTTCAATTTCTCATGTATTGATCTTATACTTACGTTTGACGTTGTTGAAGCTCGTTATCTATAAAAATATATTATGTAAATATTTAACAGATATTTAATATGAACTTATATTAAATTTTCTCCAACTAAAATGGTGAACACTTTAGTTTTTTTATTCCCATTAGTGGTCTATGATTCATAAATCCCCATAACATACATTGGTTTGTTCTCATAAATATTTATTTACTATATCCAGTAGAAAACTAATTTTCAATAATAAAATATATGATTATTGGATTGTTTAATAAATAAATATTTATAAAAATCCATTATATTTATATATATTCAAATCAATTCCACTAGTATATACACTATTAGTGTTTACCAAATACATATAAATAGAAAAAGTCTATGAAAAATAATCTTCTCCATTAGAATAACTATATTAATTCCTTAATATACACATGATATTCCATGGTAACCTAACCAATTGAAATATAAATAATGAATGATCATGGCCTTGACAAGATCGACATTATAATAAATATAAAACTAATTATTTAAATGGGATTTAATCCTTCCATGTAATCTTATTTTATCCTATTTAGTATTTTTATTTATATTAAAATACCTAAAATTAGTTTGGAAATCACCTTTGGGTATTTTGATTATTCACTCCACGGTATTCAGATTCATCCCAAAATGCTTGTTTTAAATAATATTTTTCTATCCAAAATTTTAATTGGGATAGCCTTAATACTTTGAGTAATCCTTTTATTACTCATTTATTAGTGATAAGTAATCTTTAAGGTGGTCACACTCATTCTTCACTGATGAAAATGTTAGTTCTATGTGAAAAAGGTGGGGAGGTCTCATCCTTCAATTATTTCTAGTAGTGAAGTTGGGAATAATATTACTTATACATCAAAAGTGAATCTATCCCATATATTTAAAAATAATGGGTATCATGGTGAGTCACTCAAGGTAAGATATAAACCATATTGTATGACCATGTAAAAAACGTGATGATCACGGGGACTCAGTTATATATCAATAGTATATTGAGGAAGATAAAATAGGTTGAATCATTAATGCTAAGATTATTACAAATTATTTATATAATCAATCATATTTTACGTCTCTATAATATGGATCTGAATTTTTCATATCTTTTTGTAAGTCATATCTAGATATGAGACAATAAAATTATATTATTTATGGAATTTATATTACCCCCTCATATTGGGGGGAGTGTAGTACTCCTCTAATAAGTAGGATGAGAAAAATTAAGGTATATCCTTCTAACCATAACAATAGGAATAACATTAAGGTAATATAATATGAAAAATCAAATAATAATATAGGTTAATAGGGGATCATAAAATATAGGGAAAAATAAATTTATTCTAGAAATAGTCTCAGTTCATGATTATGAACCAAAGAGACATCATTAGATGGAAGTTGAGACATCCTATGTTGGATCTATTGATTATAGAAGCTCAATACCATCGAATAATTATTAGGTGGAAATTAATGAAATAGAATAATATTGAGAATCATTGAAAAGCATAGTGACATGAAATTTCATTATATGAGGCTATCTGATGACTCTAAAAGAGACCATAGTATGTAATTATTT
The DNA here is from genome assembly GCA_963277665.1 of Viscum album. Lineage (NCBI taxonomy): Eukaryota > Viridiplantae > Streptophyta > Magnoliopsida > Santalales > Viscaceae > Viscum > Viscum album. The sequence goes on along the minus strand of OY728153.1, from coordinate 872,723,140 downwards.
ATGTCACTTTCCCAAATATATAATGGTATGATCAAAGAGGAAATATATATAGATTAAGAAGAGAAATATTTTTTCAACTTAAAATTATATTGTGGAAAATAATTTCTATATTATTCAAAGAATTTTTCTTATACTTGTTTATGACGTATTAGAACCCGTTATTATTATTATTGGAGAAGTCTCGAGAAGGAGTGACTATTATTAAATCGATCAAACACACTTAATGGGATTGATTATATACTCTATAGAGGATATTTTAAAAGATTATTTTATTATTAATACTACATAAGAATGTATCGACAACTATTGTGAATGTGTCACAAACTAAACTGTAGAGGCATAGCCCATAACTACCCCAAGCCTTCCATCAATAGGTAGTGGTTGGTGACCAACACTAAGTAGGAATATCACACATCTGGGAGACATCAGCATAAATTAAAATTACACTCACACATATATCATAGCCCAAACAGGTATGAAATTTAAATCAACTGAATCATTGCAAGAATATATCTAAGATCAAACAACATAGAATGACATAAATGCACTGAAGTAGAAAAGGGTCCAAATAAAATCACAACCAAATAACTATAAATAGTTCAACTGGTGCTAAGGATGGGGAGTAAGTCAAATGAAATCTCCCAGTGGGAACTATGTTCTGAAATTATCTAGATATGCTCCACTAAATCCTTTTCCCCCCAATACACTTTCAAAGGGGTTGTCGTCCCCATATTACTCAAAAAGTATAGGAAAAGACCATGTAGGGGTTAGTTTAATAAAAAATAGTAGGAAAACATAGAAACATTAAACACAACGCACTATGTATTTTTAGAGAAATTAAATATATCAATATCAATATAAAATAGAAACCCCCAGATATACTCAAGAAATACACCATTCTACCAAGTGATAATAACCAACTATAATCCATTAGATTATAAAAAATGAAATGATCATTCCCATGGAATCCACACCATGTGACATGATATCATCGGAGACACTCAATGAAGATTTCTAGATAATTGTGCTTGTCCCAAGGAAGTTCCCTAGTCTATGAAGACCCTAATGTAAATATTAGGGTCATACCTTTAATTAATGGGTGATACCACAAACCCAATCTCGATTAACCATCTATGTTCGGGATCATATATCATGACAAAAAAACCTTACCGATATGGAATTCTTGATGGAGTATTGATTCCATACTCAAGGATATTATGAAGATTCCAAAAATCCCACCTAGGTATAAATGGATGATAGAGGATTTTACTCATGTATCATGGAGTGACACCCCAATTCAATCTCATTCACATCTTCTAGAGGGGAAGAAATCCTATAATGTGGATGTAATGGCGCATGTTACCCAGAATAAATGGAATAATGGAATATGAAAAACCTAAAATGTTACAAAATATGGAAACATAGAGCTATAAACACTCACGAATGGGGTAAATGTCATGTACTAGGGGGTACATATCATGTCCAACTATCACCAAATATACCTTTATAGAAAGGCCCAACATGGCATCTATGAATACATATAAACAGCGTGTGGATGAAGTAATTGATATATAGATTCACATAACACTCTTTTCATGTCATCTAGAAGTGTCTACGTTTGGTGGGTTTTTCCATGTATCAGTCATTGTACAACTAGTCGTGTGTGTATCCAGGTACATAGCATGCCACAGGCTGTGTACGATTTCCAGTGTATGCTTATATCCCAGATGACACGGTGATCATTCATGGAGTTTTCAAACAGTGTGTGACCAAATTACTTGGTGTGTGATATTTTAATTCAGTCATAACTCTAGCATCGTATATAGGGGGCCGACACGGTGTATAATGACAAATCACATGCCATGTAACCAAGGATTTTCTAGATCATGTGGGATATCCTCTGTAATGTATACACATGATTCTAACACTGTTTTCCTCATTATAGATTATTGATACATAGTTTTCGAAGCCTTTCTATCACCACCGGCCATAATACGGTTCATGGATCCTCTCAGATAACTATACTTTGAGCGATCTTCCACCTATACTCAAATCATGGATGAACAGAACCCAAAAATCTGATCTGATCTTCTACCATTCATCTATTGTTTTCATCGCACCTTGACCGCCCCACAAATCCAAAACAACAACTCCGATATTGATCAATTTCACTGAATTATGTTTGTGCACTGATAAATTATTATGTATTCATCAAACCAATGGCTAAAAGAAAATTTGTTCAATGACCATATGAAGAATTGTGGAAGAAATCAAAAATCAACAAATTGGTATGAATAAAGCTTTTGTGTTTTTCATTTTCCTTTAATATTTGGTCATAGAAGGAGGTGAATAAAGAGGGTAAAATCAAAGAAGAAATAAATATTTAATTAATTTAATTCTATCGATGATGTTAGTATCAATTATATTTTTGTAATTATCCTCATATATTTAGGATTAAGAAATGGGATGGAAATCACAAATAACATCCTAAAAGGAATGTTGACCGATCTTTGATGAATAAATGTTCTATTATTCCATCATTGATGAGATCATGGAATTGGGTTTTTGCAATGATCTAAAATCTGATCTTGGTCCATTTTCAATCCCTAATAATTCATACAAATGGATTTTTAAATCATTACGGTTTGAGTGGCCAACCCTGATTAAATCTTATTAATGTATATTTAAAAAAGAAAAACATTTCTACATCAAAATAAATAAAGTAAATATGTTTAGACATTTTATTTATTTATTTATCCATGTGATGCCTTTTTTACATATGGCTCGAATTAGTATTGATTATGTCTTACCTACGGTAAAACCATCATTTTGAACTCCAATGTACCCTTGGATTTCTTCTCTAGGCACCTGTTTGAGTGATATTCCACATTTTTTTAAAATATTCATCTGCATGCTATTTAATATATATAATATATTTGAAATATTTATTCTAAGAACAATGGGTTTCAGAATCACAATCCTATTCTTCTCGTGAACTTAAAAATAACCCATATAGCAAGAAGGTCCGAGAGCCAGGCAGAAACCTGCTCCCAAAAAATATAATATAAAAAGTAAACTGTAAAAAATCTCAAAAGAGGGGCGCCTTAAAAACCCTTGTGTGCATCACACCATTACAATCATCCCTAACCAAACTATCACAATAGTTGGGAAGAACAAAATACCAACTGGAACAAACCTCCATAACATCCCATTCGGAGAGGGCATCAGCAACCTGGTTTGCTTCACGGTAGACATGAGAGACATCAAGGAGCAATCTTTGAGCAAGCTTCAGACAAGAGATCCAGGCAGACATCATGCTCCATGGTACATTCCGGGACCGGTCCTTCAAAATCTGGACAGCAACTAAAGAATCTGACTCCAGCCATAACCTGTGCCATCCATAACGAATAACGTACCTGATAGCCTTAATAATGGCACATAATTCAGCCTCAATTGCATGTGCATGTACAACATAATGGAAAAATCAACCCTTGAAAAAACCCTGATGGGTTCTGAACACCCCACAACACCCAGCAGGGCCCGGTGCACCCAAGGCTGCCCCATAAACATTCACCTTTAACCAGCTAAAAATAGGGGGAATCCATCGAATATATTTCAGCATACATGGTTTCCTTTCCCTGCCACTAACACCAAGATATCTCAGAATTAGAAACTCAGAAATTTAATTATGCATGGAGCCTGTTTGATTCACCGAGGAAAGTTTAATGCCTCTATGAATCATCATGATCCCTTCGCGATGGCTGGATTTTACATTATTGAAGATCAGTCTATTACGACACTTCCATATGTATGAAATAATTGAAATAGTAGCATCAAGCAGCAAGGCTTTAAGCTGCTCACTAAAGGAGAATTGCAGGACCGAGCAGAACAGGGAAGGAATAGATGAAACATCAATGAAGCAATGAAAAACATCTTGTAGATAACTCCATAACCTCATGGAAAAATCAAAGTGAATAAACAAGTGCAAAAGGGATTCATCTGCCTTCAAACAGAGGAAGCAAACAAGAACAGTGATGATACCTTCTCGCTGCAGAACAGCTTGAATGGGCAACCTGTTTTTCCATATCTTCAAATTAGTAAAGCATCAGTAGGAAAGATATAGGGCTTATGGACAGCTGGCACCCATGAAGGAAAGCCAGGATCATGACCACGCAATATCTTATAACATTCCCTGCAAGAGAAGTATCCATTCAAAGATAGCTTCCACATCAAAACATCATATTCAACATAATCATAATTGAAAATCTCATCATAGAGAGTAGCTGGAATAAATGCAGAAACATCATAATTCCCATGAAGATCAGACATGGACAGATTCTTTATTGATGATGGAATATTGACAGAATCCCAGATGGGGGAGGACAGCCATGAAGTGGTCCAGAAATTCAGATGTGAAGTAGGGCAGACCAACCATATAGATTGAGTCATGATCTTGGAGAATGTGTTTCTAACCGAAGACCAAACTGAGGACTTAAGGTACAAACACTTCTGGTTCTGTAATTTGTCAACGAACCTACCAAAAAGGAATTCCATAGAAAAATCTGGCCTGGAAATAAGCCTCCATGTGAATTTTTGTAGCAAGGAGTCATTGAATAATTTAATATCCTTAACTCCCATTCCCCCCATTTTAACTGGTCTAATACATTCTTTCCATGATACACTATCCAATTTCCTTTGTTGTGTTGAACCAGTCCAAAGGAAATTCCAAACCAAACTACTCAGCTCCTTGAGAAGGGCTCTTGACCATCTATAGACCGAGAAAGAATAAACTAACATAGAAGTGATAATTGAATTGACAAGACATATTCTACCAGCCTGAGACATATTTTTTCCCTTCCAATTAGCCAACTGATTACTGATTTTTAGGGAAATGCCTTCGAAATGAACCTGTTTCACTCTTCCCCAAAACAGAGGTATCCCCAGGTAATCAAAGGGAAAATCCCCTCTCTCAACATGTAGCTTACTTGCAGTCCTGTTTTGTTTCACAATTGAGAATCCTTCCCCAAACACAACAAAGGATTTACTCCAGCTGATTTCCTTCCCTGCAACCTTTTCATAATGTGAGAAAATTATCTTGAGGAAGGATATAGTTCCCCTATTAGCCTTACAAAACAGAAGGATGTCATCAGCATACAGCAAGTGTGAGGGCGCAAAGAGATTCTGACCAGCTTTCATTCTTTGATAAAGACTTGTATTGACAAGATCATTTAGACATATACTGAGTTAGTCTTCGGCCAGAGAAAACAGAAGCCCAGATAAGGGATCACCTTGCCTTACCCCCCTTGAGCACTGAAAGAAACCCATGGGGGAACCATTAACAAGAATAGAGAGACGAGAACTTCGTAGAATATAAGAGATCGGCTCAATAAACCTATTTGAGAAGCCATGGATTCTGAGAATGGTGAAAACGAAGTCCCGTCGTATAGTGTCAATAGCCTTAGAAATGTCAACTTTCAAGGCCATATTCCCATTCTGAGTCTTACCCTTCATAATGTTAATGCATTCGGATGCAGTAAATAGACAGTTCTGAATATTTCTACTAGGTATGAAGCCAAAATGATTAGCAGAGATGAGATCCCTAGAAACTTCACCTAAGCGAAGAGCAAAAATCTTGCTAATAACTTTAGGAATATAATTACCAATAGCAACAGGCCTAAAATCCTTGACATCTAAAGCATTATCCTTCTTTGGAATCAAGGCAATAAAACTGGAGTTCATACCAAGAGGCATAAAAGAATGTTGAAATAATTCCCTGATGGCATTAATAACCTCAACATGGATGATATCCTAGTAGAACATAAAGAATTTATTATTGAAGCCATCCGGGCCAACAGCACTATCCATATTCAAGGAGAATAAAGCATGATGAATCTCTTTATAGGATGGGATCTCAATGAGACTTTTGTTTTGAGTTTCATTGAGAGTTGATTCAATACATGTGAAAATCCTACTTGAGCTATTCACACTAGAATCAGAGTAGAGCATCTCAAAGTGACCAGTCACAGCATTAACAATCTCATTTTCATAAGTGAGTAACTTACCATCAATCTTAAGAGCCATGAGATTTTTCTTAATCCTTTTCTCCTTATGAAATCAATGGAAAAATATTGTGTTTCTATCCCCATTCCTCATCCATTTTATACTCAACTGATTTCCATCCAGATTTTCCTTAAGGGACAAGAGACTATCAAGCTAGAGGCAGCTTGTAGCTCCTCTTGAGATGGGGAATATTTCTGTATATTCCTTTACTGGAAGTCTAAGAGAATAGCTTCAGCTCCTTTGATGTCATTGACAAAGCTGGAAAAAGATTCTTTGCTCCAAACTTTGAGTATGTCCTTGAAAATTTTCAGTTTCGAAATCGAAATGTGTGAAGAGCACCCAGTGACATCAGATCCCCATGCTTCCATAATAATTTCCCTGCATCCTTGAACAACTAACCATTAATTATTAAATTTAAAGGGCAGAGGAGCTAACCTTACAGTACTAAAACATAACTCAAACAAGATAGGATTATGATCTGAATGCAGCCTTGGAAGAGTTAAACCAGACGCATCCATTGTATCACTTCTATCATTCATCTGTACTAGGAAATAGTCCAGCATGCTAGCCTGCCTCCCATTGAAAGTATATCTACTCCAGGTGAAGTCAGCACCTAAAATAGGAAGCTCACTCAGATGGCATTGATCAATACAGTAAAGAAAGTCCTTGGCTGAGGCCCGACAAAAATTGCTTCAAGTCTTTTCCTCTGGCCTTAAAATTGTGTTGAAATCACCAAGCATGATCCATATCTTGGACATATTCCCAGAAATTGAGTGAAAGTGATTCCAAAGATATCTCCTTTTGATATATTGGTTGGAAGCATAATCAAAAGTAACACAAAGGTCATTATACTGATGACAACAAGATAAAGTAACAGCTTTCTGATCAATCTGATAAGAGTCAATGATTATGTTGTTGTGTTTGAGGACCCATAAGGATTCATTCCCATCTTGGACCTGATTGCAGGCAACCAGTGAATACCCAATAGCGTTCCAATTGAATTCTAACCATTGTGACTAGTTCATTCTATGCTCAGAAATCCCCAGTAACATGGTCTTGTTGGTCATGATCAAGTGCTTCAGGGCTCTGACCATGGGAGAGTTCCCAAGCCCCTGGAAATTCCAGAAAAGTATCTTCATTGATTTAAATACCACTGCCTTGTGTAGGGTCCAACATAACTTTCAGCTATACATTCATTAGACACAGATTCCACAATATCCATTGATTTACTGGGAGAATCTTCATGCATTAAGGACTCACTATCATCATCATAATGAGGGGTAAACCTTTTCTCAGAACTAATAGGCACACATAATGTAGCGGGAAGCTTCCTTTTAGCCAACTTCGAATCCGGTATCTGGGAAATCTCATCTATATTTCCCTCAATATTGAGTCCTAGCTGATCCTGTTCCAAAGAGGGCTCATGAGATAAAGAGTGAAGTATCTGTTGAGCAGCAGGATCCACAATCTCAAGGGTCCCCTGTTCATGTGACACCTCACCTGTAACCGCATGGAAATCAACAAGATGAGTTTCAGCAACATTTTTCCCATTATCAGTATCCTTCTTTGCCTGAGAGTCTGTGTTATCCAGTAGTCTCATTGCATCCTTACCACCTACTTCATTTCCATCATTCGTCACAATAGGAGGATCCTGAGGGGTTTTCTCTATTATTACCCCGCAAACATCAACAAGCATAGTATCAACAACAATATCCACATTTTTACCCTGAACCTCCTCATCATTTTTATCATCCTGCACCTTGTTACCATCATCTAAATTGGGACCTCACTGTCCAGTCATCTTATTTCGGCATGTATCCACAACATGCCCACGGATATGACAAGCATAACACACCTTATTATTGTTACATTCCGAAAGATTATGACCAAAAATCTGACAATTAAGACAGAACTTTGGTTTCCTTTCATATCATATCTTCAGATTAATGCTATCATCCCTCGTGGTGAAGAAAACCTCTTCCACAAGTGTACTTGACATATCCACCTCCACTAAAATTCGAGCATAATGTCGAAAATTAGGGTTATCGGTTTTCTTATCAAGTCAAATAGAATTCCCTACAGAAGATGCAATATCCAACAAAATTTGGGGATGCCAATACAACCAACTTAGTTTTTGAATGCAAATCCAAACTTGTGAAAATGTTTTCTTGACCGTGTTTGGATCCAAATTACGGTCCCATTCATGAATTCTGAGGAAACCATGATGTAGAGGGACAGTGTGATGCCCCAGGTTTTATGAACAGGTCCAAGTGAACAATGTTATGCATTTAGTAATGTATCTTGTTTTATTTGTTGTGCTTTTAATGATGTCTCTTGTTTTATGCTTTGAGTACTATAAAAGAACATGAAACAAAATAAAAGATGGAGAATACAGTAAACTGGTATATATTTAAAAGTTACATTGCAACGAGACCCAACTAATTAAAAATACCATGCACAAGACCTAACAGAGCCACATCAAGACTACTAAGAACCACAACGCGAGTAATTGGATAGTCCTCATCTTCATAGTCCATCAGCGTGAAAAATATAACAGCCAGTGCCACGGCACACATGCTCAACACCAAAGGTATGAGGAGAACCATCCTTCCACGCTCAAGTGTTCTGATTTTAAGAAACAGCCTACACCCCTAGCTTCTATAATGATCCTGTGAACTATGACTATTGGAACATATAGCCATTGGGTTTTCAAAACAAACATTGGGTTTCCATTGATAAAGTTTATCTTAATATTAAAACTTGTTTTCAATGCTCTTGTAATTTTATAATAATATGTCTAAAGTATGTTTCACAAAAGAATCATAGTTTTAAAATTTAGAGAGTGTTCTCGGAAATAAATCCTATTGTTTTCACAAAATTCCGATGGATAATTATATATTGAAAACTTATTATTCTATTTATAAAAGATATGTTTAAAGGGTATAAATAATAATATCTTTTGAGCTCTAAAATTATGAATTTTTGAATAAATTAGTGGTCTTTTATAATTTCTTAAAAGATCCACATAATTATAATGGTTTTGCATTTAAAATAAGAAAGGTATATCTCTTAAAAGATTTATATATAGATTGGTAATGAGATTTAAATTTTAAGTTAAAACTATTTTGTTGTTATAGTATATTGACTCATTTGGTGAAAATATTTATATTTTGAACTAAGCATACTTAAACTAGTAATTTCGAGAGACTAAATAAATTTTCTTTTTATAAAAAAATTATATTGATATGAAATATAGTACATAAGCTAGTAAAAGGATTTAGATTTTTAAATTAAAACAATTTGTTTTATTGAATTAACTTTATTTTTGTATAAATATTTATACTACACTTTATAAGTATACTTATACTGGTTATTTTATAAATTTAAAATGAGTTTTTAATAAAAAAAAAATAGGTTGCGGCCCGGCCAAGCCGAGGGCATCCCTTAAGGGACAAGCCCTCTAGGCCGGGACCAAGCCCCAAGGGACCCGAGGTGCCAACCATCGGGGTCCCCAAGCGTCCAGTGGATGTCCAAACCGTGTCCTGAGCCATGCATAGGTGTTCCAGGTCGCGCGTAGGCCCGTGTGTAAGGCCACGGTGCGCGGTGCGTAGTGGTGGCCCAAAGCCCGCATATGGCCCATGTATAAGGCCCATGTGTGTGTGTTCATGTTATTGCACCGAGAGCAGCGGAGCTTGTTTGTTAAATCACGCCTCAACCGCATTGCATTTTGATGTGGGACGCATTCCGCGTGATCAGGACCATCCGATCGAATCACGCTTCGATCTCGACCATCAAAACCTATTAGTCGCGCGATCGCCCGGCATATCACTGCGACTGTTCGATCTCACCCGAGATCTAATCCCGACCATTGGTTTATTTTAAACCGATCTCTTTAAATTTCTTCCCGCGTCCTCTCCAGTCGTTCGATCTTCCCGGAGATCTAATCCCGGTCGTCCTTTCCTTTACCGCGTCGACCCCGTCGTCTTCTTCCTCACAGCAGCACCTGACCTGTAGGCCTGCAACCGAGGACGCCTCGGCTCCTCCTCCGCACTACTCCTCTTGACTTCCGAACACCCCCCTCCTAGGTCTCTATTTTCCCGTCTTACCCACATTGGTCTACTCTTTGTTCGAGTCACCCTTTGTGAACCAAATCCCTACTTAAACCCCTCTGCTTCCTGAAGTCTCGGCGACTTCTCCTTCTTCTCCTTCCCTCCCACGAACTTCCAGCAAGATCAGCGTGGTGCACCTGGTCCGAGCCTTCTCCCCAAGCAAGGTAAGGGTCCTTTCATGCTTTCCTTATTTTAAAGAAACCTTCAGTATATATACAAGATTATATTTGTTTATATATACTTAATATATATACCCCTCAGATGGTATCACCTTCAAAGAACCTGTTTTCGTGTTCTCTGTAGGGTGCATACGTGAGAGTGTTTACATGTTTTGAAATCCTTTGAAGAAACCCATACCTTTATATTCTCGGTGTATATATATAGTTTATATATATATATACTTAAAAATAAACCCTTAAGGTTGTGATGTTTTCAAAAAGGGGCTTGCAGCCGTGTTTCCAGTAGGGTGCATGTGTGGTGGTTTTTAAGTTATTTTACCTCATAATACTACTCTTCTATGTTTTATTATATACAGTTTATACATATAGATAGTTATGTATAATGAAATCCATCCGATCTTAAAAAAGGTTTTCCTAAAGTTTATTACAATGGTTGCAAGGGGAAAAGAGTTATCTTACCTTATTCTAAAACAACCGTTAATAATATGGTTCATGTATATGCGGTTTACCCCCCCCCCCCACCTTTTATATATATATACATATAGGTTATATTTCTTTTTTTTTTCTTCTTTTTGGATGGACCTATGTTGGAAAAGGCTTTGAGGTGTTAAGTTTTATTGTTTTCTTTCGGCTTTATTTCATAAAACCTATGCAGATACAAATATACCATTTTCTATTGTATATAAAAATATTTATAACCAAAACTCTATATGTTTTTTTAAAATTATCCAATATGTTATACTATGAATTATATATTAATGAGGGTTGTTTAAAACTATTTTACCATGAAAACATCTCGTTGCAAACATGGTATCTATATATATCTATGTACACATAAACATGTAGACCAATACAAATCAAATTTATGATTTCAAGGGGTGGGTACCAACCTTTAAGTAAATCCTTATTTTATGCGAACTATGTTTTATTAAAGAGGCATACTGGGCATCTCTCATGATGCGTTTACCATAAAGGGTGTATTTTGGTTTGATTTAAGATGTATTAGAGGATTTAAGATTTAATGGGTCATGATATAATGTTGTGTTCATGTATTATCTTAAGACCTAATGAACTTACTTTGGTGAATGTATTAATTAATCATGTTATGATTTAATTCATTTACAAGTTCAAGGGCCTACTTATCACCATAACTGATTTCAAGTGTTTTCCTTAAGCACTCCTTTTTTCATGGATTTATAATGACAAAGATTCATCATTTAGTATATCATTATTTTATATTCCTTAGTGAAAAGTATGTTTTACTAAGATATGTATGCCTTTTATTAGTTATTGACTCATGTTGCAAAGTTAACTATCATACCTTGTATTAGAAAAATTTTTGGTGGTTTGTTATTTATTATTGTACCTAATGCATTCTTATGACATATCACTAAATAAGATAAGAAAATAGATTACCAAAAGTGGTATGGGACACCTTGGGTAAAATGAAAAGGAATGATATATTCAAGGTGGTATGGGACATCTTGAATATACATAACGATTTAAGTAAAGCATGAACGATGTGGCTCACATGATAATAATGGAAAATTTAAGGGTGCACCCTAATAGCACTCCAATGCATTGGGTAATGATATAACCACTAGAGATTACAATTTTAATGATACCTTGGGGTTTACCTTGGTAATTTTAAATGACACCTTGGGGATGGACCTTGGTGATATGTTCATGATTGTCTAAGTTAAATGTTGATGCCACATAATTCAAGTTATGTAACATGTTCTTTCTAAAGATAAAGTTCCTTTACAACTGATGCCTTTAAGTTTTCATAAAGTTCTTATTTCACTAGTATAAATCTTGGAGCATGACTGGTGTTGTCAATTAATAGTATAGTAACCAGTATATGAAAATTTAGTTGTTTTCTTTATGCAATACTCTGATTATGCATTACTTTTAACCGTTTAATTTATGCTTAAGTGAGATATATGTCGTGCTTGTTTATGATAATTATTCTTTAATGAGTGTTCAATCACTTTTAACAGAATGTTTTCAAATGTTCAGTGTTTTAATTTCTTTTTAAAACCCCTTACTGGGTATTTCAATGCTCACCCAATGTTTGATTTAAAATTTTCAGGTTTCAGCTTTTACAAGATGAATTTTTTCAGAAGTTGTTGGTTTCCCAGAACCCAAACTGCACACGATCCTCTGTATGGGACATGATGTGTTGTTAACAAGTGTGTTTTATTTTAAGAAACACATCATGTTCAGAAGGTACTGACTCCTAAGGTTTCTGGGTTCAGGGTCCTCACAGTTGGTATGAGAGGTTCGGTTTGGATAATTCTAGAAAACCAAAAACTGAAAATATATATATATATGTACTTCAATTTATTAAAAATTGGGTTTTCTTAAATTTCAGATGGAAAATGAAGGAACAAATCTCTTATCTCTCCCCACATAGGCCCTAAAGACCATTGTGTCTTTAGCCAGCCGTGAGGATTTTCTAAACTATGCCCATATCTACATGTCATGCAAACACCTTTACGACATATCCAATTCAACACGGGTACTTCAGTTACACCAAGGGGTAGGAATAGGTTACCTCCTTATGATGATAACCCAGTTTCCCTCCTATGTACATCGAGGAAGGTACTATGAGGTACTTTTCCGAATTTTCATGACGGGTGAGAGCTTTGGCACAATGATTGGTAACCCTTTTCAAGAAGCTGCTGCTGACGGAGACCTCCGAGCGGGCTACCTTTGTCAGATTTTAAACTATGGCTTCTGTGGTCAGTTGTTGAACTTCGGAAGGTTAAAGGACGAGTCCACCCGACTGTCTTGCTGACAAAAAGTGTATGAATATGTCTCTCAACTTCATACCCCTCATTCTAGACTCATAAGACGTCATAGGTGCCCCCATGAGTTTTTCCCGGAATGCTCAGCCTGTGTTTGGTTCGAGGAGTTAGGAAGTTTTGCTTCTCTGTGTGGAGTTCATTTAGTCAGTGGATAAGGGAAACACAATCACTAATAATAATAAACGTATGTTTATTGAAATTTTTTATTTACCCTTCCTTGTCTTTATATTGTTTTTGTCCTTGAATGATTTTAAAGTGATTGAACTCCTGCCTTAAAACTTTCAGATGGAAGGACTAACCCACCTGTTATCTCTTCCCACTGAGATTATGGAAATAATTGAAATCAAAACGTGTGAGGACGAGTATGACCCCTTCGCAAATTTGCGAATAACGTGCAAGCAGTGGTTTGAGGTAACAAATGGTCTGGAGATTCTCTGCACCTGCCAGGGTAATGCATCCATCTATTACCGCATTGGATATGCACAGCTAGCCGGACGTGAACGACGAGGAAGTTAACATGAAGGTCTCTTTTTGTGTTTTACCCTAGGCCGAAACTACACGTCCAGAGTGAAATTTCAAGAGGCTGTGTTAGAGGGAAGTTTTCATGCAGCTTATATGCTCCAACTTCTCAGCTTTAGCTTGTTTGACCGCATCTATGGCTTCAATGTCCTCGACCGAGACAAAATTTGGTGAGTCCTTCGTACGATGGTCTGTAATGACATTTCAAGAACTTTGTACTGTTCGAGCATCCCTCTGGAGGCCTGAAGGCCCGAAACATAAGTGCAACCCCTCCTGTCTTAGGTGTATGTGGATTAGGGAACTGGAAGAGGTGATCTTCGCTATGGGGATTCCTTTAAATGCACCTGTTGACCCTATACGTTGGTGGAGATGGAGAGAATGTTGCAGAACCTTTTAGTGTTGTGAAATAAATTGCGAGGATGCAATTTTCTAAAGGGGGGGATAATGTGACGCCCTAGGTTTTATGAACGGGTCCAAGTGAACAACATTTTGCTTTTAGTAATGTATCTTGTTTTATTTGTTGTGATTTTAATGATTTCTCTTGTTTTATGCTTTGAGTACTATTAAAGAAATTGAAACAAAATAAAACATGGAGAATACAGTAAACTGGTATATATTTAAAAGTTACATTGCAACGAGACCCAACTAATTTAAAATACCATGCACAAGACCTAACACAGCCACAACAAGACTACTAAGAACCACAACGCGAGTAATCGGATAGTCCTCGTCTTCAGAGTCCATCAGCGTGAAAAATATAACAGCCAGGGCCACGGAACACACGCTCAACACCAAAGGTATGAGGAGAACCATCCTTCCTAGCTCAAGTGTTCTGATTTTAAGAAACACTCTACACCCCCTGCTTTTATAATGATCTTGTGAATTATGACCGTTAGAAAATATAGCCCTTGGGTTTTCAAAACAAACTTTGGGTTTCCGTTGATAAAGATTATCTTTATATTAAAACTTGTTTTTAATTCTCTTATAATTTTATAATAATATTTCTGAAGTATGTTTCACAAAAGAATCATAGTTTTAAAATTTAGAGAGAGTTCTCGGAAATAAATCCTCTTGTTTTCACAAAATTCCTATCGATACTTATAAATTGAAAACTTAGTATTCTTTTTATAAAAGATATGTTTAAAGGGTATCAATAATAATATATTTTGAACTCTAAAATTATGAATTTTTGAATTAACTAGTTTTCTTTTAGAATTTTTTTAAAGATCTTGATAATTATAATGGGTTTTCATGTAAAATAAGAATGATATATCTTTTAAAAGATTTATATATAGATTGGTAAAGGGATTTAAATTTTAAGTTAAAACTATTTTTTTGTTATAGTATATTGACTCATTTTGTGCAAATATTTATATTTTGAACTAAGCATACATAAACTAGTTATTTCGAGAGACTAAATAAATTTTCTTTTTATAAAAAAATTATATTGATATGAAATATATTACATAAGCTAGTAAAAGGATTTACATTTATAAATTAAAACTATTTTTTTATTTAATTAACTCTCTTTTTGTATAAATATATATACTATAATTTATAAGTATACTTATACTGGTTATTTTATAAATTTAAAATGAGTTTTTAATAATAAATAGGTTGGGGCCCGGCCAAGCCGAGGGAATCCCTTAAGGGAAAAGTCCTCTAGGCCGAGACCAAGCCCCAAGGGACCCGAGGTGCCGACCATCAGGGTCCCCAAGCGTCCAGTGGATGTCCAAACCGTGTCCTGAACCGTGCATAGGTGTTCCAGGTCACGCGCAGGCCCGTGTGTAAGTTCGAGGTGCGCGGTGCGTAGGGGTGGGCCAAAGCCCGTATGGGGCCCATGTATAAGGCCATGGTGTGTGTGTTTGGGTTATTGCACCGGGAGCAGCAGAGCTTGTTTGTTAAACCGTGCCTCAACCGAGTTGTGTTTCGATGTGGGATGTGTTCCACGTGATCAGGACCGTCCGATCGAATCACGCTTCGATCTCGACCGTCTGAACCAATTAGTCGCGCGATCGCCCCACGTATCACCGTGACCGTACGATCTCACCTGAGATCTAATCCCGACCATTGGTTTTTTTAAATGGATCTCTTTAAATTTATTCCCTCTCCCTCTCCAGCAATTCGATCTTCCCTGAGATCTAATCTCGACCGTCCTTTCCTTTACCGGATCGACCCCATCATCTTCTTCCTCGCACAGCACCCGACCAGTAGGCCTGCAACCGAGGACGCCTCGGCTCCTCCTCCGCACTGCACCTCTTGACATCCAAACACACCCTCCTAGGTCTCTCTTTTCCCATCTTCCCCATGTCGGTCTACTCTTGGGTCGAGTGACCCTTTGTGCACCAAATCCCTACTTAAACCCCTCTGCTTCTTGAAGTCCCGACGGCTTCTCCTTCTTCTTCTTCACTCCCACGAACTTCCAGCAAGATCAACGTGGTGCACCTGGTCCGAGCCTTCTCCCCAAGAAAGGTAAGGGTCCTTGCATGCTTGCCTTCTTTTAAAGAAACCTTCGGTATATATACAAGATTATATTTGTTTATATAGTCTTAATATATTGTTTCGCACGGATTTCGGGGATGACCTCCTGGACGGGAGGTTCAAACGTTCTGATCGGTTTCTAGTGGGTTTGTTCGTAGAACCGGAAACATCCAATGATTCCACATCCGTTTGGACCTACTTTCCAAAGGTAGGTGCTCATTAGTTTGTGGACTGATGAGGCTTAGGAATTTTCATTGGTCGAGAGGATGGGAGGTCGGACTCACCACACCTTTTGAGGGGAATTATTTTATACTCCGGGACACTCTTTATAGATTTAAGTTATGTTCGTGAATCCTTATTACATTACCAAGTATAAAATGTGATTTCCTTTAGTTTTAACAATCAATGATTAAATATGCAAGAAATTTAGAGAATCTTTTATATGTATTCGAGGTTCTTCATCAATAGAGAATCATCTATATCTGTTTAGAGATTCTTGGTCAATGGTATCCTTCAAAAAATTTATATAAAAGTCTCCTGGTCATTATGATGACCAGGCTGGTTTTAAAGCCACTCAGTGGGGCACTTGAAGTTTATCATCATTCAGAATGACCGGGATTATTTCAAAGTTGGGATCGAACCCATAAATGGGCTACCTACGTATCCTTTGTTTTGGAAAAGGAATCAGAACCCACGTAGTTCGAGTAATGGAGTATGATGTTTATGATTGATGGATCAAAGAAGAATTTCATAATTACTTTTACACTCTAAGCTCACGTGAGTCATGCTCGGTGTGAAAAACAAGAGGTATTGGTAAAAATTAGACAATTGTGCCATGAAAGATGCAATCAAAAGAAATTGTTTGGGGCTTAGGTATGTATGACTGACCAGATAGATGAAGGTTTAGGATTCACTTTTAGGGAGAAAATCCAGGAACAAGGTCCATAAAGGTATATGTGCTTTATGGAGATTTGAATACTCTAATCTTGGGGCTTACTCCTAAGGAGGATGCCCAAGTTAGGAGGGGACTTATGATTGGGTTTTACTCCTGAAAAGGAAACCCAAATCAACGGTAAATTAGGACTGGTTAAGAGAAATTTAAGGGGGCTTGGGGTTTACTCCTGAAAAGGAAACCCAAGATTATGACTGGGACTTACTCCTAAAAAAGGAGGCCCAGGTTATGACTGAGTCTTATTCCTAAAAGGGAGACCCAGGTTAGGGGACTTGGGGATTACTCCTAAGAAGGATGCCCAAGATTATGACTGAGTCTTATTCCTGAAAAGGAGACCCAGGTTAGGAATTAAGGTTTGGGGCTTACTCCTGAGGAGGATGCCCAAGTTTGGGAACTTTAAGAATTTGGGGCTTACTCCTAAAGAAGGATGCCCAAGTCAAGGATTCTCTCATCTTAAAGGATGAGGTTGAATGAATGAACTCTCTATATTTAGTGACATAAGGATATTTAAATCACTAGGTTTTGAGAGATATTCCATAGAATTCCTTTCAGATAAGGAAGTCAAATCAAGAAATCATGCCATAAATGGATTTGAAGAGTGTCTTGAAGACTGAATCTTGAAAAGGAAAGATGTAATGGCTTAAGAGGGGTAAAATGGGCAAGATGGGCACCCAAAAAGGTAGGGGCGCGCAAGTCTTGAAAGGCGTGCAAGTCTTCCGTGGGCGCGCAAATTTTGGTCGCGCAGGTATACATGCGCGTCACATGGTGTACTTGCGCGATTTTCAACCAGCATTGAAATATTTGAGAGACTCTTTTTTAAACCCTTTAGAATCCTCTTGAGGTTCTTCCAGAAAAGGGACGTGCAAGTTATATTGAAGGAAATAAGTCGGCGCGCAAGTGTTGATAAGTTTCAACACTTAGGCCTTCTTTCTTCTCTTTAGATCTTCCATTCTAGGTAAGAAATTACCTTAGAAGTGTTCCGGAAGCTTTGAGAAGAGACTTGGGCGTCGAGAGCTTCAATCCGAGTTTCTGGAAAAAGATCCTCTCGAATGGGGGGCCCACAGGGTCTATTTATAGGCAGGAGAAGACCCTGGGTGGTTACCGGGCGGTTACCACTTAGGTCGTGCAAGTCACTTGCGTGACCAAGGTCGCCGCGCAAGTACACTTGCGCGCCAGTTAGATAACTTGCGCGTTGAGGTTTCTGTTGATCCTTTCTTCCTTCTTTTGTTGATTTTTTATGTTTTTCTTCAAAGGATGAATCACTTTGAGCTCGAATATTCCCTTTTACGATCTTTAGATTTTGTGACGAAAGGAGCGTCAACAAAAGTCCCCCCTCAGAGTTGGATCCGGAGAGAAAAGAGGATCAGACTCTGAGGAAATCGAATTCCTCCAAAGGAAAAGGGAGGCGCGCAAGTCTTCAGTTTACAGAGGGCGGCACGCAAGTTTTCATCGCATAGGCCTTAAGCGCTCTGAGTGCGGCACGCAGATAGTCCTCCTGGCCTATAAATACACCATTTTTGGCCGTGGATAACACCTGATCCCGATGTTCTCGAGCTCTGGCCACGCATGTCTCTTTTTCCACTGTTTCCTCGCTGCCACGCTACTCTCAAGGTAATAGGGCTTGCGCGGTAATACTTGCGTGATAAAAACTTGCACGGAAAATGTATCACTTGCGAGACATGTCCATACTTGCGCGCCTTAATGCCTTAGCCATTTTTTCCAAATTCTTTCACAAATTTTATGAAAAATAAACCCATTTAAGAGTTTAATTTATTCAACTCCTGTAAAGATTCAATGGCTCTTAGACCTGGATTAATTGATGAACTGGCTAGCAAGCGGATAGATGATATGATGGACATCATTGGCCATGATTACTATACTGTCAAAGATAGTACTCTTCCATGTTTGTCTAAGTATCTGAAGAAATATCATCGCAACTTTCCTCACTGCACTTATCTACCTTTGTATGGCTATAGTCATCTACAAGAATTCATTATTCCAGAAGTAAAGAAATATCTTCCATTTTCATGGTTTCAGAATTATACCAATTTTGCTTCAGCAAATATCTCAGGTGGAGGATCATTTCTAACTGCTGGAACAGTGGAGAAGGCTTATGTGATGCATCATAGCCCTTGCACACCAGATCTGAAAGATCATACACCTGAGCTTCAACCACATTGCCATCCTTCAATCTTCCGAAATGCTCAGATGGATCAATCCAAAGGCTGGAAGAAAAGTTGGGATTTCCGTCCTGGGGGAGGTGTGAAGCCAACTTGGATGTGGGTATACTGGGTGCGACAGACTTGCGCAGAATTTATCGAGGACCTGAAGAGAGCTGCAATATACGAGGCCGTTTGGGTTGGGAAAACATATGTTTACAGACATGATAACTTTGTGCCAGAGATACTCAGCCACTAGATCCCAGCAACTAATTCTTTCCATTTGACTCATGGAGAAGTAGGTATCAGTTTGTGGGATGTCCACAAGATTTCAGGAGCTCCAATCTTGGGCGATATGTATGATGAATTCATTCCTCCCAAGGTGACTTGGAATGATTCAGAGAAGACTCATGCTTTAGCTCGAGAATTACTTAAAATCTTCCACAGGCTCAAGAGTTCAGAGACCTCATTAACTCATTTTAGAAAAGATATTCATCCGGAAGAATGGATGAATGTGTTTCTTACTGAGAAGAAAAGGATGGAGCAAAAAGAAAAAGGATCCAAGAAAAAGAAATCCAAGGATACCAGGCCCAGACGTCCTACCACATGTCCAAAACCTGAGAAGAGAGGAGCTCCTGGCACATTCTGGCCAACTCTAGAAGCAGAAGAGTTTGAAAAGTGGGGATATGAAGTGAATCAAAGAATTCCGAAGAAAACTCGTCTGGCGGGTTTCTTGGCAATGTGGCTCAGGGTTTATCTCTTGCCGGACAGGGATTCGAAGGGAGGCGTTAGGCCAGGTACCTTCGTCATTGCGGCAAAGTTGGCTGAGGGAAAAATGGTTGGGTTAGCTACCCCCATTTTAGCAAAGATTCACAGGAGTTTACTTCACGTCTTCCAGGGTAAATCTCCTTTAAGAATAGTGGGACCATTCCAGGTTTTGTGGGGATGGATCACCACTCACTTCAGGACTTACAGTGTACAGAATGGATTAAAAATTCCTAGAATCTCTTTCAGACCGTCAGTGCAAGCATTCTCTAGAATTTATCCATTATATGTTAATGGTTATGACATGAATGTAAGACTGAGCATGTTTAAGGAATTCAACTTCTTTCCCTATGGAAGTCCGCCATCCGGGAGGTTTGTTGATGATGGGACAGCCCATTTGGATTTGAGGGCATACATGCTAGCTTGCAGGGATGGTGTGTTAGTAGCCAGGATTGATGGAGAAATCATATGTGAGGCCTATGCTCCATATAGATTTGCACGCCAATTCAAATGTTTGCAACAGATTGCTGTATCCCCTCCGGTACATGTCAGGTTAGAGCAACATCCGATGGTTGCTCGACAACTATGGTTGCTGACATCAAGAGAGAAGACTGGGGCAGTATTTGATCTACCAGTTGAAAAAGCGGCACATAATCTGACTACATTTTATGCCGAACACTGGATAGCATCATACCCCAAAGGGATATTAAATCACCTAGTATATCAAGTGGGAAAGAGGAAGAGGACTGTAGAGAAAGAAACTCTTCCTCATGAAGGTGACGCTTCTCCACCTGAAATAGGTTCAACAGACTCCTCTTCTAGAACTGATTCATCGGATTATCATGATGGGGATGATGAGGCACAACCGGCGGCAAAGCGGTTTCGTGCCCGATATAATCCTCCGGCCAGAATTAAAAGACCCACTCCATCAACTCCTGGTGAGTTATTTCATTGTAGAAAATTTCAATCACTGCTACTTTATAAAGTAATAAGTCTTACATTCCTATTCTCTATTTGTAGTTGCAGGAGCTGGGAAGAGATTAAAATCAAAAATTGTAGGACCTTCCTCACAGCCTTTATATCTAAGATCAGAGGCTGTTCAGCTATGGCATAGCTTATACTGTGATATTGAGACCGCCTGGCTGGATTTGTGTGAGGGCCTACAACTTCCTGGAATAGGAAATCTTGTAGCTTCTAAAAACCTTCAATACGGAGATAACCCCAATGAAGTGTGAGCTTACATCAGAGAGCTGGAAATGCTCATATATGCCACTGATGATTCGGTTCCTATCACCAGGCAGGTGAAGGAAATGATTGATCGTGGCGCCACTGAGGGGGCTGGTGGTTCTGGAGATGAGGAATGGCAAGAGTACGTGGCTCCTGAAGATGTAAGTTTTCTTTCCTTATTTTCTTTGCAACTTGATTTCAGTTGAATCTTTGTTACTTACGGAAGTTATTTTCTTCATCTTGCAGCTTGCAAAGAAAGGAACCAGGGTTCCTTAACCACAATATAGGCCTGGTGGTACTGCTATCGGGGCTACTGCTGATTCTCCTCGCGAACCAGGCGAGATATCTCCAGGCTAGCAGGCCATGAATGAGGCACTGGACATAGCCTTCCATTCTCCAATCCAAGTGCCAATAAGGGAGACTACTGATACTCCGAGAAAAAAAAGAAGCCAAGGCAACGAAGGAGGAAATCCATAGCTAAATGTTTCATTAGCAGTTGTAAGTCCTTCGAACAATCATGAGTTTATACCCATAATCATATGGTTACTCATATTTCTGAGGATTGCAGGGGCTTCTTCAATTTCCCCCTTTAGGGAAGGGACTGACCCTCCTTCAAAGGTCGTGGAGGGTGCTGTAGAACAATCACAGACCTAGGCTGACTTGGTTGCTCCTGGAGAAGAGCTACCATCCATTCCCAGTATCCCTCCTACTACTGAAGATGCTGTCCAGGGTCAGGGGTTGTAGGACATAAGTCGGCAAGAAGATGTAGCAAATGCTCCCACTGGTGAGACTAATCCAGATTCTGAAGTATCATTGGATGAAATGATGAATCAAGGAATGAATTTTGAAGAATTTTATGATCATGCTAAGTTTTCATATGATTTAGAAGACCTTGGGCGTGAGTGCTACCCTTCGCCCAATTTTTTAAAAAAAAATATACTTCTAACCATGATGGAAAATAATATGCAGTTTCTTCCATAGAATCCACTGAACTGCCAATGCCCGAAGAGGGTGTGGACACTGATGTCAACCCTATCATTGCAGAAACATTAGCTCAAGTAGAGCTAAATCCAATAAACTCTCCTGAGACTCATCTTGAAAATCCTGTTGAAATCGGGAAATATGGGGAGAAGTCTTCTCAGGTTGCTGAACCACCCTTGGGTAAGGGATAACAATATTTGTGATTGTACTTTATTCGCAAGACAATCTATTCTTTTGTTATCCTTTGAAGATGACTAAACCTTTCAATTAATCATGTAGGACCATCAACTATAATGACTAGATCCGGAGGTGAGGCCTCAGCCTCTACCCCAACGGGAATTGAAAGTGAAGAAGCACAAGTCAGGGGGGAAGAGCAGGACAAGGCACTTCCCTAAGCGCGCTAATTACAGATTACATACCCCCCTCTGACGATGATATTGAATCAGATCCAGAGATGCTTAAAGAATTCAGCTTTTCACGACGTAAGGCATGGAAAAACATATGGAACATCATATCTGGGGTGCCTTTAGAAGAGCTACCATCAAAAATTTCTTGATTGTCATCCCAATTTGTTATACTGGGACTTGGTGGTTTTGGGTAGGAAAAGATCCATGCTGCGGTGAAACAGATCATTTTCAGGAGGGAGCAAGTGCAGACAAGTCACGAAGATTTGACCAGAGTGAAATTTTCAGTCAACATAGGCGAATTTGAGGCTGCGATATCCCAAGATGAAGCTGATTATGCTGCCAAGATGAAGGATCTGAAGCAAAAAATCAAAGAAAAGGT
Source organism: Viscum album (assembly GCA_963277665.1). Classification (NCBI taxonomy): domain Eukaryota; kingdom Viridiplantae; phylum Streptophyta; class Magnoliopsida; order Santalales; family Viscaceae; genus Viscum; species Viscum album. Next base: position 872,700,112 of record OY728153.1, on the reverse strand, counting down.
CGTCCAGCAGGTGCAACTCCAGCAATAGTTAGATGATGTTACTGGGGAACTTGATTAGCTTAATAAATCATTGGATGAAACTCATATGAATGGCATGAAATCCATCGCAGATGCTAAGAAGGCACTTCAGCAAGCTTAAAAGAGTGAAGCTAGTCAAGTGCACGAGCTTCAAGTAACTGCTGATAAGGCTCAGGATGCTATACATCAAATGAAGACTTATGTTGACAATCTTCTGTAATTCTTGAAAAAGAGAAGAGACTCCAGTCTGTGAATGTCTTTCTATCTCATGTGTATCAATGAAAAACACTTTTTTCTTCAATAATTTGTACCTGCATTCTTTCATTACCTGCTTCAAATTTACTTAAGCCAATGGGCCTAGTAAGCATAGTTTGATTTTTACTAGGATTATTACAAATAATCCTACAAACTTTGAACTTTTTAATTGCTCAATATTACCTAAATTACACATAAATGTATATTTAGTGAGCTGGAACTTGACTTTTATTCAGAGTTCCTTTGTCTTTTGTGGGCAGTTTAAAGTCATGCATACCGGACATAAAGGGGCTAATGTTTAAGGTCGAAATATCTTTGACCAAAATACATTAAAATTGATTCAATTCCTTGAAAATTTATCTGAAAACATATTACCATACTCAAGTATGAGAGAAAAAATGTAAATTATGGCTTAAGAATATATGAATCTGAGGAATGATATGAAAAAGAGCTAAAAGGCATTAGAAGAAGTAGTTTCCAAGAATGAAGTTACTATTATTTAACAAAACCCGTTAGGGGGTTGAAATATGCAGGGCCACCTATGGGCATTGGCTGCATGGTCAAATAAATAGCATCTTTAGGCTGACAAGTCTGTTATGTGGACTGTTTATGCAAGGCCACCTATGGGCACGTGCTGCATAGTCAGGCAAAAGAACTCCCAGAAATTTACTTTCCTAGTGTTAAAAGCCAGTGAAAGTTTATGGAGATTCAAATTTTCTAAAGTATAGAGTTTTTTGTATGGAAAGAGGTACTTGAATATGGAGAAGATATTTCCGAACAAGAATATCGAAGAATTGGATGAATATCACTCCTACGAAGGTCTGACCCAAACGTAGGGAAGAATAATAAACCATAGACTTGAATACTTTCAGATCATGAAAAAAGGATATGGGACAAATATGTTAAGGATGGCTATTTTTTTGCGGATCCCTACATACTGTCGTTTAAGACAAATAAGGACAAAAGAGGCATTCTTCCCAAGAATGAAGTTACCATTATTTAACAAAACCCGTTAGGGGGTTGAAATATGCAGGGCCACCTATGGGCATTGGCTGCATGGTCAAATAAATAGCATCTTTTGGCTGACAAGTCTGTTATGTGGACTTTTTATGCAAGGCCACCTATGGGCACGTGCTGCATAGTCAGAAAAAAGAATTCTCAGAAGTTTGACATTTTTGTGATTAGAAGTCATGAAAAAGGGTTATGAAGATCTGAAAATATTTAAGGTTAGGATTATAACACATAAATATGGGTATTGTCCAATGTATATAGAGATACATAGGTCAATGATAACCATAATCAAGTTGGGGCTGGGTCCTGAAAACCTGGACTTCAATACGTATCTCATAAGTATGAGAATCAAGCCATACGTAGTTCTTGAAATGCAGTTTTAACGTCGTTCAGGACGAAAGTATGAGTGATCTTAGTTTAGGGTCATAGAATTCGGACCATAATAATGAATACACAGTGTGTGTTTTCATAAGGACTTTTCAGCCAAGGGACTGAAAGTGAAATTTGGGGTTAGGCCCAAAAGACTTGGGACTGGATTCGAGGGATACTCGAATGTTCCTACGTATCCCATAAGGATGGGAATCAAGTCCACGTAGTTCTAGAAATGCAGTTTAACGTCGTGCAGGACGAAAGTATGAGAAATCTTAGTTTAGGGTCATAGAATTCGGACCATAATAATGAATACACAGTGTGTGTTTTCATGAGGACTTTTCAGCTAAGGGACTGAAAGTGAAATTTGGGGTTAGGCCCAAAAGACTTGGGACTAGATTCGAGGGATACTCGAATGTTTCTACATATCCCATAAGGATGGGAATCAAGTCCACGTAGTTCTAGAATTACCCTTTGAACAAATTTGGTTCATACATGTGAATGGTGAAAGGGGACTTTAGTGCAATGATGGTTTAACCTAAGATAAAAAGTTTAGGAATTACCATGTATGCATGTAGTCTTTTGAAATGAAACATGATTGAAAAAATCAATGTCAATAATGGTTCCTTCTCAAATGAGGAAATCAAAGAATATTGTAGTTTATTGTCGTACCGGACAAAAGTGTTGTATAGTTTAACGTCATATAACAAGGACGAAAGTGAATCAATGTAAAGATATTGATTACAGGGGCGGTTTCACAAATCAACATCATATGAGATGGTGGTGAACCGATGTGAAGAGATTGTTTTTTGGGCTTGAACCCTTGGAGGTTGCCTACATACCCAGCCTGGAGGGAAAGGATCAAAGTCTGTGTAGTTCAATTAAAGAATGAATTAATGATCAAGTTGTTCTTGTGGACAATGATCTAAATAAAAACTGTTGTTGGGACTTATACATGGTTAGTGGCCCAAAGGGAGTGTTATGGTTGTTGTTCGCTCTAAGCTCACGTGAGTCATACTCGGTGTGAGAAACAAGAGGTAATAACAGCCTTAACGATGCACAGTTTAATGTCATGTAGGACATAAAAAAGGGACTATGCAGTTTAAAGTCTTGCAATTAGGACTATTGGTGCTGCACAATTTAGTGTCATGTAGCAGGGACAAAATAACAATTTAATGTCATGTAGGACATATCAAGGACTTTCTGTACAGTTTAGCGTCATGTAGTTAGGACGTCACAGTTTAACGTCTTACTGGACGTAAGGGATTTGAAAATAGTTTATGGTCATATACATGGACCAGGGATGATGCAGTTTAAGGTCATGCTGGACGGTTTAGGGAACTTTTTCACAGTTTAATGTCGTGTGGGACGAAGTTGCAGTTTAAAGTCATACTGGAGCATTGCTGTATAGTTTAACGTCATATAGCAAGGACGAACTGGTGCTGTATAGTTTAAAGTCATGTAGCTAGGACTAAGGTGAACCAATATGAGGATATCAGTTCTGGGGACTTTTTACAGTTTATCGTCATGCTGGACGTTGGAAGTTCCACACAGTTTAATGTCATGTTGCTAGGACACAATATAGTTTAATGTCATCTCGGACAAAATATGGAACTTCTGTACAGTTTAATGTCATGTAGATAGGACATAATACAGTTTAGTGTCATGTAGGACAATATATGAACCAATGTGATTGTTTTTGGATCTGGGAATAATATTTTTTTTTATACAAAATACTTCTTCAGAAATCTGGCATTAGTTGGAGTCGTGATGTGTTCTCCATCCATTGAGATTAGAGAATATGCTCCATTGGAGTAGACCTTATGTATTGAATAAGGTCCTTCCCATTTTGGTTCAAGCTTGGGAGGCTTCTTTCCTGGTATCATTGGTGCTCTGAGAACCAATACCAATTCTCCCTGAATGAATGAACGAAGACGAACTTTTTTGTTAAAAGCTCGTGCTATTCGATTCTGATAGATTTCCAAGTGGTGCAAAGTGCACAATCTTTTCTCATCTAACTGTTCCAATTCATTCAACCGCTTTTGGGATTGCTCATCTGTAGATAACTGATCACAAATGGCTATTCTGAGTGAGGTCAATTGAACTTCAATTGGAAAGACTGCTTCTGTTCCATATACCAATGAATATGGAGTTGACCGCGTTGCATTGCGAGTGGTAGTCCGATAAGCCCATAAAGCATGAAAGAGTTTATCAGGCCATGACTTCTTATCTTTATCCACCATCTTTTGCAGTATATTTGAAAGAGTCTTGTTGAAGGCCTCTATCTAGCCATTAGCCGCTGCATGATATCGAGATGAATGGTTGGACTTAATGTTGTATTCTTGATACAATTTCTTTACCTCATAAGAACAGAAGTTGGTGCCGTTGTCCGTTAATATGGTATGAGGGACACCAAATCAAGTAATGATGTTAGACTTGATGAAGCTAACAATGCATTTAGAATTTACTTCTTTGAGAGGTACTGCCTCTGCCCATTTGGAAAAGAAATTAGTAGCAGTAAGAATGTTCTTAAACTGCTTGGCCGTAGCTGAAGGGTAAGGTCCCACCACATCCATTCCCCATGTGGAAAATGGCCATGAGTATTTAGCTATATGAAGCAACTCTGGAGGTTTATGAATGAAGTTGGCATATACTTGGCATGAATGACACTTCTTTGTGAAATTAACACAATCCTGTATCATTGAAGGCCAAAAGTATCCAAGCCTTCGAATTTGATCAGACAGTCTATGTCCAGACTGGTGGGCACCACAGACTCCTGCATGCACTTCTTTTATGACAGCCATTGTCTCTTCACCATCAATACATCTGAAGAGAACTCCATCAAAACCACATTTGTAGAGAATTTTCTCGAGGTGGTTTGGGCTATCATAAAGAGTAAAATTGACCACACGTCGCCGAATTTGTTCTTTCTCGGCTCTATCAGGTGGAAGTGTTCCATTTTGAAGGTATTCCCTGATAGGTGACATCCATCCTGTAGTATGACCATATGGTTCAGGAATGGGACTAATTTCCTTAATTTCCTCTGTTCTGGCTTGAACATAAGGTGAAATTTCATGATGGTGAGCAATACAGATGGTTGACTCGTCCCGATTTGGATCTGCTAAAGCTGTGGCTATATTAGCCAGTGCATCAGCTTGAGCATTTTGTGATCTTGGGACATAAGAAAATTTCGGTTCTAAAGGGAATTCCGACATTAACTCTCTGATGTAATCATACAAAGGGATTAATTCTTCTTTTCTGATGGCATAATCCCCATTGACTTGTTTGATTACCAGGTCTGAATCACCTTTCACCTTTAAGTGATTCACTTGTGCTTGAAGCGCTAATTCCAAGCCTGTAATGAGAGCTTGGTATTCAGCTTCATTATTGGTACCACCTTCCCACAACAAAAAGGAATAAGGTAACACTGCCTTATCTGGAGAAATGAGCACAATTCCTAAACCAACTTTGTTGAATTTAGGATTTTCCATTTTCTTCCATGTTGGACTTCTAGAAGCACCATCAATATACATTTCCCATGTTTGAGGACTCTCTTGAATAGAGAAAACTTCCTCATCAGGGAGTTCGATATCTGAATACGTGTCTTCCACTGAAGGATGTTCAGCCAGGAAATCAGCCAGAGCTTGGCCCTTAATTGCCTTTTGAGACACATACTGAATGTCGAACTGCTGTAGAATAACCACCCACCTTGCCAGACGTCCTGTAAGCATTGGACGACTAAGGATGAATTTGAGCGGATTATTACGAGATACCAATTGGACCTCATGATGTTGCAGGTAGTGTCTCAGTTTCTGAACTACAAAGATTAATGCTAGGCAGCACTTTTCAATACTTGAATACCAGGTTTCTGCTTCAAGCATAGTTCTACTGAGATAGTAGAGACTATTTTCATTCCCAGCATCATTCTTTTGAGCGAGAAAGGCACCCAATGATCGCTCTAAAGCTATCACATAGAGGATAAGAGGTCTACCCTCAACAGGTGGCATGAGTACTGGTGGACTCAAGAGGTATTTCTTGAAAACATCAAATGCTTCTTGACATTCTTCAGTCCACTGGTAAGTGACTCCTTTCTTCAATAATTTGGTAAAGGGTAAACTTTTGCCTGCCAAATTGGCGATGAAACACCGAATATAGGCTAAGTGTCCTTGAAGTCCTCTTAATTCTTTCAAATTCTGAGGAGGTGACATACCAAAGATTGATTTGGTCTTCTCAGGATCGACTTCAATACCACGATGGCGTACAACAAAGCCGAGGAATTTTCCTGAGGTTACCCCAAGAGCACATTTTAAGGGGTTCATCTTCAAATTATGTTGTCGAAGCTTGTGGAATATGACTTCCAAATCAGCCAAGTGATTAGAACGTTGTTTGGATTTAACCACCAAATCATGTACATAGAATTCAACAAACTTCCCTAAAAGAGGTTTGAAGATACGATGCATGGCGCGTTGATATGTTGCACCTGCATTCTTTAAACCAAAGGGCATCACCTGGTAACAAAACACACCTTGAGGAGCTCTGAAGGCTGTATATTCCTCATCTTCTGGGGCCATTCGGATCTGATTATATCTGGAATATCCATCCATGAAAGAAAGTACTTCATAGCCAGCTGTCGCATCAATTAAGAGTTCTGTAATCGGAACTAGGAAATCATCTTTAGGACAATACCGATTAAGATCTCTGAAATCGATGCAAACCCTAATTTGTCCGTTATTCTTATTTATGGGGACAATATTAGCCAACCACTTGGGATATTGAACTTCTCTGACAAAGTTAGCTTTGATCAGCTTATCCACTTCAGCTTCAATTTTGGAAGCATAGGTTGGGTGTGTTCTTATCGCGGCTTGTTTAAAACCTCGATGTTCTTTTGGTAAACCCAAATGATGAGTAGAAACATCAGGATCAAGCCCAGGCATCTCTGTATAATTCCAAGAAAAAATATCTTTATTTTTCTTTAGAAAAGAAATATACATCTCTTTCTCTTCAAGGGTCATGGCCGCACTAATTAAAGTGGGGCGTGGATCTTTCTTTGTACCCAGATTTACTTCTCTGAGTTCATCCACAGTGGTAGAGATACCCTCTTCAAATGCTGGAGGAGCATCTCTAAGATCTTCCTCTTCCTCTTCATCATGTGTTATTTCTTCCGTTTCTACTTGCAATGTAGATGAAAAAACGAAATTCTCATGATCATAAGAGATGTAAAAATTTTCACATTTTGAAGAATAAGCTTCCATTTCCGACCCTATTGATGATAAAGGGTCTTCTTTGGGAAATAAAGAGGGGATGATGTATTGAGAATCGACATCATTATTCACCTCTGGTGTTGCTATAACTTCTTCTGGCCTGATTAGCGAAGTATAGACTTGTTGGATTTCAGCAGACGAAATGAAAACGTCACCACTTATGCTTTCATCACTGCTTGGTAAGTTACCAATTTCTCCTATGTTGTCTGGCTCGATTGCCGTAATTGACATTATGGATCTTTCCATAAGAGTATTTTGATTTGGGCCTATTTTTTCAATTTCACTGATAGGTAATACATAATCTATACTCACATGTGAAAATGGATATATTGGAATTTTCTCCAAACCATATGGAGCATTCACTTTGGTAATTTCCTTCATTGTAGATTTTTCTCTTCCCTTCATGTGATAAAATTCTGCCTCAAAGTATTGAGACTCACATGTCTTGAACGGGGCCTTATCACCATACAATGTTCCAACTTGACCATCGAAACAGTATTTGAGACATTGATGGTATGATGACGGAATAGCTGCATGCTGATGTAGCCAGGGTCTTCCAAGCAAGATATTGAAAGCTAAGTCTTGATCAAGAATCATGAAATCCGAATTGGAAACAAGATCTCCAAACTGAGTTCTGAGTGTAAATTCTCCCAGTGGTTCTTGTTCATTTTTATCATATCCTTGCAACATCATGGTAGAAGGATATAAATCAGATTCCGTGAGGCCCAATCGATGAAGTGTACGAATGGGCATGAGGTTGACTCCTGAACCATTGTCAATGAAAGCTCTTCGAACATCTATACCATTGACTTTTCCAGATAAGTACAAAGGTTTTATGTTCCCATGCACAACATCATCTTCATCTTTATCAGTAAAAGATATCACTGCATGGCCTTCTTGCAGGATTATTCTCTATGTGATAGATTTCAGCTGCAGCAATTTCAGCTTCAAACTCCTGAGGACTTGACAAAGCTTCGATGAGTGCTTCCCGAAGATCTTTTGACAGGTTAAAAGCATCCAAAATTGATAACATGGATGGTACTTGGGCCAAGTGTTTCAATATATCATACTTTTGATCTAGAGGTCTGCGTTTCCCAATAGGAATATGCGGTTTAGCAGGTACCTTGGAAGCAGATGCTTTGGAAGCTGATGCATCTTGTATTGAAGTTGGCAACATCCTTGGTTTTGGAAGATTACACTGATTAGATCCATTTACATGCTGAGATAAATAAGATGGAACCTTTAATCGGTCTTCTGAAATAACTGTGCCAAAACTGAGTTGGTCATTGGCAGAAGAACTTGCTTGTTCTTTTTGAGCTCGCTGAAGGTCTCTACCACGAGTTTCTGCTGCATATACAGTGCTAGCAAGGGTAAAATTAGAGTAGTGGCTTTGGAAAGATCCACGTCTTCCCCTATATCCTGAACCTCTAGAACCTCTTCGGATTCCCTTATTTGATACAGGGAATTCAGGCTCATTAAGACTGGAATATGAATCTGTTAATTGAATCATATTAAAAGAACCAAAGATTAACTCTTCGTCTGATAAAGACTCTTCCTGGTTAGCCTGTTTAGGCTGTGACGTTTGATGGGGCGGTGCCCGTGGCTTTGAAGTAGATGGCATGAAATCTTCTAGAGTCAAAGACAATTTAGGCTTTTCTACATACTCATCTTCTCCTGATTCCTCTTTCTTCTTTGAATTGCGCTGCCCTTTTGAGGATTTGTCTTTTGATGGAGGCTTTACTGCAGCTTTTGTAGGAGACACAATTGGCTTCTTCAATTGTGTTCGCAAAATGGAATGGGTCTGATTGATTGTCTTTCTGACCATCCAATCATCATATTTTTTCGTAGTTTTGCTTTTGACTTCCTGCCACTCGCCTCCTTCCTCTGGATCTGTAGTGGTAATACACGCTACATGAGCTGAAGAACCCTTCAATTTGACTTGTCCCAAGTCGACCATCTTTTGAAGGAGGTCTTTAAAGACAAAACACTCCTGGATGGGATGCCCCAACATTTGATGAAAGGGACAATAATTGGGATGGTCTTCATCTCCTTCCTTGTTTGGCCTCTTCAGCACTGGTAATTGAACCAAATTATTTTCCAGAGATGAAATGAAGTAACTAGGAACTTTCTCACTTCGGAAAGAGTATGTTTTACTCTTCATATCGTCAAATTGTTTTCGTCGTTGATCTCTTTGATCATTTGGACGAAATGACCATTGTTGTTGGCGTTCAGGAGGTGGAGTCCTTCGAGAAGATGAAGGTTTTGAAATAGATATAGGTACAGGTGCTTGTTTAAGCATAACTGTAGCAGTTTCTGCTTTACCCATTCTTCTTCCTGGAGCTAATGGAATTATACGAGATTTAACCTTAGCCTGTATAAGGGAATCTTCAATCTGCTGAGCGATTGAAGTAAGGTCTCGAAACCCTCCTGTTTATTTCACAGGGATCAATGGCGTGCGTAATTCGTCATGCAAATTTGCCACATAGATTGGAAACAATTCCTCCTGAGGGAGTGCTAAACTCAAGGAATACGTTAATCCCTTCCAACGAGCAATGAAATCAGAGCCTCTTTCATTCTCCCTTTGCTTGCAGTTTGTAAGATCGAAAACTGTCATTTTTGGCAAAGTTGAGCTAAACTGAAGAAGGAATTTTTGACGAAGATCCTCCCATCCGATGACTGACCTGGATTGCAAGCTTGTATACCAGACAAAAGCTGGTCCTTGCAAGGTTCACATGAAGTATCTGAGTTTCACTGCTTCTTGCTGCTCTGGAGTTCCCATCATAGGATCACAACAAGACACGTAATGCGTCAAATGTTGTTCAGGGTCGCCTGATCCATTCAAAGTAGGGAAAACAGGGTTTCCAAAATTGGATGGAGGAGAAATTGAATCTACCCATTCAGGGTAAAATTTCTTTTCAGGTTGAACTTGCGCCCGTTTTCCTTCCATAGTTTCTAACCGAGCTGTTAATGACTCAATAGTAGTTATTAACTTTTGAGAAACATCAGGTTGATCTTGGTTTTGAGTAGGTGAAATAAATGGAGCTTGGACAGACGTGGTGGTTGGTGCTGCAACTGATGGTAGTGCTACCAACCGTTGTTGCGTTTGACCCGTAGGATTAGACCTCTGAGGGTGTACTGATAAAGGAGGATATTCCTGATCCATCTCAGTAGTTACAACAAATTCCTTCGGCTGTCGGATTTCAGCATTCTTAAGAAGAAGACTACTTTGAAGTAGTTCTGCCTTCAACCTTCTTAATTCTTTCATTTCTTACTCCTGTTGTGCAAACCTTTGCTCTAATGAGAGCGATTGACCTCCTTCATAGGAAGGGTGAGAAGTAACCTGATTCTTTTCTTTCCCCTTATTGGATCCTTTTCGGAGAGGGGGAAGTGGGTTACTTGAAGGAATACCCAGATTTTGGGTAAGCCTTTGATTACGTGTGCGCACACCTTCTTCATTTAAGTCTGTGTGCGCAACTTCTTGAGCAGGAACCTCTTCGTCTGATCCCTCTGATTGAGCCTCATCTGGTGAATCAGCAGCAACGACATTGATGACATTAATGGATGAATATTGCATGGAATCCTTTCTATCAGCATTTCTGTGATATTGTCTTCTTCTATGTCCATGATGAGACATGGCATTCCGTTGACTTGATCTCTCAGGAACTTCTTGGAGAACCGTCACTTGGAGAGAATCTCCTGATAGCATGGCTCTACGTTCCTCTTGAGGCTTATTCCCTAATCGAGAGAATACTGCCTTTCTCTGAGGGAGGGATTGAGGATTTGAAAAAGTCCCCAGTCCGGTGGACTGGGGATGTTTCTGCTGCTTCCGCTCAACTCCTCGAATCCCATTTGTTGACTCTGAGGGTTGGGTTAGAGAAGTCCCCAGTCTGGAAAGCTGGGGTGTCTCTTGACATGCTATGTCTGAGATCTTTTTAAAATCTCTCTTGATCTTGCGAATCTTAGTTCGGAAATTAGCTGTATGCATTAACCTGTATCCACTTTTATCACCCGGTTCAACAGATCATTGGATGATTTCCGAAACATCTGTCATTTGATGACGTGTTTGCTCCAGACGAGAGGCTTGTGCAATATTCTCGCCTGCTTGATGTAGGATCAATTCAACAACTTGTTCTCTATATACTTGATTTTTAGAGGAACTAGTTGAAGCCTGTTCTTGAGCAAGCTTTTGATTATGAACAAAGCCCATTGACTGTGGCCGGCCATGGGCAATAACATTTCATGAGACCATTTTCGGCGGGCTTTGCTGACTGGAAAGCACTGTGAAATGTAGTGCTCCGTGAACACCCCATCCTCTGACATGAACATCAGGTGGAGCATTGGCAATTAACTGACACAATTTTCTTAGTGCGCCAAGGAATGAACGTTGAAGGGTTCTTTGTTGCTTTTCAGCCTTCGGATACCGAGAGACTGATAGAGATGCCAAATAAATCTGGCGTTGTAACCCTTCTATTATCTTAATATGATTTTCATAATCACCGTAAGATAATACTTTATTCTTCAATTGAAAAAGAGTATTCCATATGTTGAGACGAATATTATGGATTCCATCATCCGTCAACATCTTTGGAATGTCGTACTGGGAGTCAGCCAAAGGCCAAAACATGACTGGTACTTCACCTTTTGCCAGTTTTTTCCTCATGTTCAGCATTTCCTCTTTATCATTAAATGAAGATTATTCTACCTATTTGGACCAGAGTTGGTGTTTCCTTGTTGCTTCATCGGATTCAACAAGATTGGTAGAGATATCACTATTCATGCTAGAAGATGAATGACCCAGGGATGGTTCGGAGAATAACCTGAACCCCAGGCTATCTTCTGATGGAGAAAGAGTTTCACCTGCCGATAGTAAAGCATCAGACATGACTGGTTTTATCTTTGCAAGTGCCTCGAGATAGGAGGGCTTTCTCGTCACTACATTGCCTTCTGAAGAATTTTCGAGACAACGTGAATCACTACTGCGGAGAGGACTTTCGCAGCGAAGTTCATCACCATGAGGAGGACTGTCATGATGGGTTACAGCAAAAGATGAAATCTCTTGCTCCTTGGTCTTCTGACCACACAGAGGGTTCCTGTGGCTCTCATATGAAGAAGAAACTTCAAGATTGACCGAACTTTCATGAAGCAAGCCTTCATGAGGAAGTGTCTGTTGAAGACCTTCAAAATTAATGTTCCCGTTATTGAGAACTGAGGGAGTAGAATCTTGAATTCCGACAGATAAATGTCTGAGGGCTTCAAGAACTCCAGCATCGAGCAAGGCCTTGTTACAGATTGGCCTTTGATCTCCTGACTGTGCTGGGCAGATCTTTTTCTTAGATGCCTTCTTACTCACTTTAGAAACCACTTGTTGATGAAAGTGGTTACTCTGAGCAGGTGTATGTGCCTGATCAGGAAATATGGTCAGGTTAGGCTGACGATCTCCACTAAAATCAGGTGTATGTACCTGACATGGTTGTCCGTTTGATATGGGGGAGTATGCCCTATAACCCTCTTGGACTGGAACAGATGTGTGTGTCTGTTTCAGATTGAATTGTTGATGTGTCACTCCACTGCTAGGGATAGATTTATGTGTCTGTCCCTGTGATGATGCTGATGCTGTTATGATATCCTGGCAAGCATCCAGAATATGAGCAGGAATTTGCTTCTGCTCTTTCACCATTAACAAAATATGTTTGGTGACTTCAGCCGCCGGAACGGGGATATACGTCCATTCTGGGCTTGGAGTAGGTGTATGTGCCTGCTCCTGTCCTCCTTTTCCTGTCAGTGAATCCTGACAGTACTCAAGTGTGGAGGCAGAGAGTTGAGTCTGCCTCCTGTTTGTCATCGGGACTTTCCGACTGACTTCTCTGTGCGCTAACAAGCGAGACTGTTGGTAGGCTTGATTAGTATTAGCAGGTGTATGTGCCTGCTGATTACACTTCGCTAAACGCGGTTGATGAGATCCATCATATGTAGTCAGACGAGCCTGCTGAATAATTGGTGATGTATAAGCAGGTGTATGTTCATGCCTACAGTACTCCGCCGGAATTGCCTGGCGGGATTGGCTTGATGCTGCCAGATGAGTCTGTTGGGCAGCGGAATTAAAACGGGCAGGTGTGTGTGCCTGCTCGTTGTTTGCCACCATGTTAGGTTGGTGGACTTCTCCGGAGATGGTAGGGATGAAAACCTGCCCATTATTCACCGGATTCCATCTCTAGCGGTTCATCTTGCCTGCTCGGGTTCGAGGAACCTGAGCTGAATGCCTGGAGTCGGTACCCTCATCATGTTGAGGGCGCACTACCGCATGAGTCTGGCGGCGATTGTTCATGGGAGCCCTTGAGAAGGACTCCTGTCTTTTTGAATTAAGGTCCTGCGGGACCTGCTCATTCACTTCCTCAGAGTAAGGGAGTGAATGGAAATTGCGTTCCGGGGATAACGACCCGAAACGGTTGGAGACGGTAGTCAGTACCGCCTGCTTCTTGATCGCTGGCCGCCGTTGTCCAGACGACCAGGTAGAGTTGTTAACTTGGAGGGCTTGATGAGCGGCCTCCAGAGTTGGGATAGTACCATTACGACGGTACTCCTTAACCAGTGCATTAGAAACCCAGCGTTGAAGACGCTGAGTTGGTGATGTCATCCTCAGAGCGGACGACGTTCCAGCATGAGTAGCAGCATTGGTTTTCACAGCAGCAGACCTCACAGTAGAGGTGTTCACAGCAGCAGTATTCACAGGGGTGAATTTAAGGAAAGCCATTTTGCAGAAGATCTTGAGAAAAGAGTGCATGTTCCATATAACAGACATAATCAAGATGAATCCGGCCACTACATCTTTTGGATGAGCACATGTCAATGATTGCTTTGTTGGCCCAAGGGGCCTAACAAAAAATAAGAACATCACTTTAACTTGGTTAAGGATTCACGTCGGGTTCACCATTTTTGTTTCGCACGGATTTCGGGGATGACCTCCTAGACGGGAGGTTCAAACGTTCCGATCGGTTTCTAGCGGGTTTGTTCGTAGAACCGGAAACATCCAATGATTCCACATCTGTTTGGACCTACTTTCCAAAGGTAGGAGCTCATTAGTTTGTGGACTGATGAGGCTTAGGAATTTGCATTGGTCGAGAGGATGGGAGGTCGGACTCATCACACCTTTTTGAGGGAAATTATTGTCTACTCCGGGACTCTCTTTATAGATTTAAGTTATGTTCGTGAATCCTTATTACATTACCAAGTATAAAATGTTCTTTCCTTTAGTTTTAACAATCAATGATTAAATATGCAAGAAATTTAGAGAATCTTTTATATGTATTCGAGGTTCTTCATCAATAGAGAATCATCTATATCTGTTTAGAGATTCTTGGTCAATGGTATCCTTCAAAACATTTATATAAAAGTCTCTTGGTCATTATGATGACTAGGCTGGTTTTAAAGCCACTCAGTGGGGCACTTGATGTTTATCGTCATTCAGAATGAAAATGATTATTTCAAAGTTGGGATCGAACCCATAAATGGGCTACCTACGTATCCTTTGTTTTGGAAAAGGAACCAGAACCCACGTAGTTCGAGTAATGGAGTATGATGTTTATGATTGATGGATCAAAGAAGAATGTCATAATTAATTTTACACACTAAGCTCACGTGAGTCATGCTCGGTGTGAGAAACAAGAGGTATTGGTAAAAATTAGACAATTGTGCCACGAAAGATGCAATCATAAGAAATTGTTTGGGGCTTAAGTATGTATGACTGCCCAGATAGATGAAGGTTTAGGATTCACTTTTAGGTAGAAAATCCAGGAACAGGGTCCATAAAGGTATATGTGCTTTATTGAGATTTGAATACTCTAATCTTGGGGCTAACTTCTAAGGAGGATTCCCAAGTTAGGAGGGGACTTATGATTGGGTTTTACTCCTGAAAAGGAATCCCAAATCAAGGGTAAATTAGGACTGGTTAAGAGAAATTTAAGGGGGCTTGGGGTTTACTCCTGAAAAGGAAACCCAAGATTATGACTGCGACTTACTCCTAAAAAAGGAGGCCCAGGTTATGACTGAGTCTTATTCCTAAAAGGGAGACCCAGGTTAGGGGACTTGGGGCTTACTCCTAAGAAGTATGGCCAAGATTATGACTGAGTCTTATTCCTGAAAAGGAGACCCAGGTTAGGAATTAAGGTTTGGGGCTTACTCCTGAGGAGGATGCCCAAGTTTGGGAACTTTAAGAATTTGGGGCTTACTCCTAAAGAAGGATGCCCAAGTTCAGGATTCTCTCATCTTAAAGGATGAGGTTGAATGAATGAACTCTCTATATTTAGTGACATAAGGATATTTAAATCACTAGGTTTTAAGAGATATTCCACAGAATTCCTTTCAGATAAGGAAGTCAAATCAAGAAATCATGCCATAAATGGCTTTGAAGAGTGTCTTGAAGACTGAATCTTGAAAAGGAAAGATGTAATGGCTTAAGAGGGGTAAAATGGGGAAGATGGGCACCCAAAAAGGTAGGGGCGTGCAAGTCTTGAAAGGCGCGCAAGTCTTCCGTGGGCGCGCAAATTTTGGTCGCGCGGGTATACCTGCGCGACACATGGTGTACTTGCGCGATTTTCAACCAGCATTGAAATATTTGAGCGACTCTTTTTTAAACCCTTTAGAATCCTCTTGAGGTTCTTCCAGAAAAGGGACGCGCAAGTTATATTGAAGGAAATAAGTCGGCGCGCAAGTGTTGATAAGTTTCAACACTTAGGCCTTCTTTTTTCTCTTTAGATCTTCCATTCTAGGTAAGAAATTACCTTAGAAGTGTTCCGGAAGCTTTGAGAAGAGACTTGGGCGTCGAGAGCTTCAATCCGAGTTTCTGGAAAAAGATCCTCTCGAATGGGGGGCCCACAGTGTAACAGCCCAAGATTTTATAAAAAATATTCTTTTTAATTTTATTAATGTCTTGTGTTATACGCTACACCAAAAGGAGCTTGCACAACACGCATCCTTGACTTGCCTTGCATTTCACGCAATCGCGACCTTCCTCGATAGCGTGTGTAATACGCAATATCGAGTTTCACTAAACAACGATATGCTATTAAAATGTTATTAAAACTAGCCGGTATGAATAGTAATAACCACTTTTTAAAATTCTGTAAATCTTATTTTTCAAAATGAACTTCATTTTTGGATTCGGAGTATCGAATTTAGCCTAAGGTGAAATTTTGGTACATTTCGGATAACTTTCATATTCTGATGAATAGTGAAAATTACTAAATTATAATTAAAAAACAACTTTTTTAATCGAAATAATTAATAGTGATAAATTATTAATTGGAGTAGTTTTAAAGTATATTTAGAATATGTTTTTACAATTTAATACAATGTTGGTCATTGGATGTAATTTCACATTTAAAGCAGTTATAAAAAGTGTCAATCTTTTGATAGTTATTATCTCTTAAAAACACGCTATTTGTTGTAACAGTGGAAATTAATTTAATTAATGCAACTTATGTGTTGTGAATTTTGTAAAATAGAAATCATTTTTGAATTCGGAATATCAATTATAGCTTAGGGTGAAATTTTGGCATTTTTCTGAAAAACTTCAATTTTTGATGAATAGTGAAACCACTAAGTGGTAGGTTAAAAACTGAATTTTGCATAAAACTTAATTTTACCGCTTCTGTGAATGGAATTTCGAAAATCCGAAAGACATGGTTGATATCAGTAAGTAAAATGTGGTTCAATGAGATAAAAATAATTTTTTGGTGAATAGTAACTTTTTACTTTTTTTTACCGCAGTTAATAGTAAATAGGGTAACTAAGGGTAAATATGATATTACTATTACCCTAACACATGTCATAATTCTATTGGACAAGTGTAATTCGACCAAAAACAAGCTTCGGAAGAAAATATGACCATTTAGGCCCACTTGGATTAGATTAGGACATTTATTATTATTTAATTCAAAGAAGAGTTAAAAGAGTTAAAATCAAAGTTTATTTACTAAAACATTTTTAATATAGGGTTATACATAGGATCAATTAGATTGTAAATATTCATTAGAAAGCTAAAAAGATTTCCTACATAATGGTATTTTATTTGTAATTTTTAGACATCAAATAATGTAATTTATTTATGACACAAAGATGATGCAGTAATTATCTTATTAATGAAATATTAACATAATTGATGTTATAAATGCTCAAATGAATGTAATTTGAGACTTTTTATGACTTAAACTAATTTTCTAGGTTACTATGATATATTAGTGATGATTTAATCAACTTGGTTCGAAAATATAATTCTGTTATGACTTTCAAAAAAATCATATATCAAATAGTGTCAAAATTGACACAAAATAGTTTTTAAATCAAATATTATATTATTAATTGTTATTTTATTCCTAAAAATCTAAGGTTCGTCCAAATGACTTAGATAAGGATATAGTTATTAATAATATACAATTTGGGGTTCGTTTGGCATGTTATAGTGAGTGTATTAACCATATAGTGAAAGAAAACAAAAAGACAAGGTAAAAGTTAAATTATTTAACTTAGAGTTAAATCTAATTGATAAGGTTACAATAATAACCTAAACTTGTCTAAATCCTATTGGTTGATAGGATTTCGACCCATACCCACTTTATCTTCGAAATAAGACCCTTTGGAACCATTATAAACCGATTTTGACTTTAATATAAAATAATATTTTGAGATATTCCTAAGGTGCCCCTCTCCTCCCTTATAAAAGGACACCTCCTCCCCCTCCTCCTCACACCAATTTGAGCACTCAAGCTCGGCCAAAACCTGCCAAAATCTCTTCTCCACTTCCCTAGAAACATCCTAGAGGTTCTGGTCTTCCTCAAAGACCAATTTTAGTTCCCTAAGAGGAGGTCTCCAAAAGGTGCTTCAAAGAAGAGGTAATTACCGTTACCAATTCTTTCATCTTTATTTCTTATTCCACTTCTTCTTCTTAGTTTGTTTCATTATGAAGTAATAACATCAGTATCACTCATATACTGATATGTTATTATAAGTATGAAACAACCCTATTTCACCATCTATCTATCCTACGGAAAAAGAAATCACCGCGCGTGCGTACGTACGGAATACCGTCTCCACGCCGTGGTGTAATCTATTTTCCACAACCACCTTACATGGATGGGTATAATGGTGTAAAGAATAACTATACATAGTTATTACAACATCATATTGATTCTGATATATTTTATAATCCACTCCAATTCAATTCAATATTTATTGAAATGATATCATCGCTCGTGCGTACGTACGGACTACCGTCTCCACGACGCGATGAGATTCATTCTTAATGATTAACCATTCATGAATGATTATAAAGTATATATAATAAGTACTAATGAAATATATGACATAATAATGATACTGGATTTATGTATATATATATATATATATATATGTATGTCATCTACTTACTTCCATTCAAGACAATAAGGAAAGAAAAACAGCGTTCATGCGTACGTACGGACTACCGTCTCCTTGAACGGTGTTTTTCATTTTATTTATCTATCTATTATATATATATATACTGAATATATATGATATATAAATCATATTATATATTCTGGAAGTAAGTAAATCATGATATAAGTAATAATGATGTCAAGAACAACAAGTCAAAACACCTACGATAAATGAAACGATTTTACCCAAAACGCTTCTTTAACATGGAATTTACAAAAGAACGGGTAATATAATGTCATAAGTGAACCATATATGATATCATAAAAATGAATATGATTCTGTAATAAGTCAATGACATTATTTAAATCATTATACAGGAGGTTCGGACACATACGAAGCAAATCGGACCTAAGGTAAGGGAAATATCACAATCTCATTTTTATCCGAGATTGTTTATTCATAAGTATTTACTGGGGTGTATTTTATCATCCACATACATGTTTCATCAATATGTAATATTATTTCCATCCACCTACAATTGTTTAAATCCATTTTTACCCTTCGGTGAGTTTTTAGTAATATCTATGAAAGGAATCTTTTGTCATACGAGGTATTTTTGACTTTTCCGACAAAAGTACGAAGAATTTTTTTTTAACTTATACGGCATGAATGTATTTTTAAAACATTATTTCCAAGAAGCTTCATTTACAAGTTTTCAAGTTTATTTTTAATCAACTTCTTTTAGTTTAAATTTTTATGACATGTTAAGAAAGGAAAAATATTTTTAAAGAAGAAAGGATATTTTCCTCAAGAATTCATTTCAAGTGTTTTTTTTCAAAATTATTTTCCATCTAAGATAATAAAGGGTTCTGTTTTTATCCCTATTATTACATTGATTTGATTATGTTGTGATGGAATTATTTTTATGAATTCCTTTATCTTATATGAATTGTTTTATGATGTCATGATGTTTAATATTTCCATTTTTATTACATGGGTTATGCAATGATGTATGTTTTAAGATTTTGTGGCACACATAAGAATGGTATCATTATGAGATGGGTGGGACCTATATCTCCCTCCAATACATTGGGTAAAGATTTTATATCTCATGAGATAGACATGGCTGGAATGGTAGGTTATACCGGTTCAGTGAAACAGGACTGAAACGAGGGTTACTTGATTCAGAAAGGGACTTTGTCCACTAAGATAGTCTTGGCAATGAGTCTTGACTAACAAGAAATGATTCTCTATGATTATGTGTGAATGCCACAAAGTTTCAAGTTTCATGTTATGATTATGGTGATTTCATTTTCAATTCCATGATTTATCCCACGTTATGAAATTATGCTCTCTTTTGCAGGTTATGATTTCCAAAATGTTATGTTCTTATGAATATGATGTGATTGATATTTCTTTTGTTTACCCTTAATGAGCATTTGAGATCACCCTTTTATGTTTTCTTTTCCCCAGGATAAAAAAGAAAGGTTCTAGGTAAAAAAAGGGGAAGATCTTTATGGGAGATACTGAAGATCATTCACCACGATTAGAAGATTACGTTCCGAGTTTCCAAAGACACTAAACTATTACGATCCTTGTGTGTGTGTTTTTGTTATGTACCAAGTATTCCGCAAAAGTAATGTAATGTCCATGTACGTCAAGATACGGGTTTCTACAGTTGGTATCAGAGTAAAGGTTTAGTCAACCTTTGGAAACTAGGATGCGAAAACGTTAGTGATATCCCTAGAGATATTTCTACGGTATGTCTAGGGATGTCCCTAAGGTTAAGTAGACGTATAAGTTATAGTACTAGAAATACGCTAACGATCATAGAATTAAACCTAAGATGTTATATATTGAAGGTACTCCCCCTTTATTATGTTGTTTTCCCTAGCATGATTTTTTCCTCTCACACTATTCATTTTGGGTTTTAGAAAATGGCTGGAAATAAGATGATTCATGATAATGGAGGATATGATGGACAATGGAATGATATTCTTCATGAGCAACCAAATGAAATGGGATTTGGAAGTCCAAAGATCATTATTATGTTGAATCAGCAATCTCATAATATGATCAATAAAGTAAAATTTGGTAAGTTTCCTGACTCGGCTAATAAGAGAAAGATGGAGTTTCATGATGATCATAGAGGAAAGAAAGTTCAATTTCCCCTATGTAAATCATGTGGGAAGAGGCATCAAGGAGAATGTTTCAAGGGAACTGGAAGATGCTTTGGGTGTGGAAAAGAAGGACACAAAGCAAGTAAGTGTAAAGGAAAAGGTTCGGTTAACACCATGGATGAGGATAATGGTATTGCTACGACATCAAAAATGGTTAAGTGTTTTAAATGTGGAATGTATGGGCATTATGCAAACAAATGCCCTAAGGGAAAGACTCATGAAGAGAATCGGTATGTTCATATGGGTAGTATTTATGTGGATGATGATGATGAGACTACAAATGATATGTGAGATGAAAGAATTGTTGAAGCTCGGTCAATGGTTTAAGAATGTAGTGGAATGATTACATGTTTATCACGTGTAATGTTGTATAAGTAATCTCATGGTACTATGGAATAAAAAGACATCTAAGGATTGTTACACTGTTGTCTTTCCTTGAGTTTTGAAAGTATATGATTAATGGTACAAGTATCCATGAAAGGTTATTCAGATATTTTTGGAATGTAGATGATATGTGCATAATGAAGGGATAAGACGATAATGAGATGTTTGATTGTATTCATGAGCTCATGATTGATATAAGGACTAAGTGATATCATGGTTTGAGTATATAGAATTTTGAGGATTTTAGTATATGGAAGGTGTTAACTTTTAACTGCATTCATGTTTTCACAAAGGTATTCAAGAGAATACATGATTAAGGACTTTGAATGTTTGGAATGTAACCAACAAAACATATCTTATGATATATGGGAATTGACGATGGTATTAAATCCTTGGTAATCGTTTTCACTATGTTATGAGAGTGGATTGCAGTATTATGGATAATCCTAAAGATTGGAATGGATTATGTTGGACAAAAGTTAGTATTGTTTAAGGATAGAAGTTTTTTCGATATTATTTATGGGATGTTATAGTAATATAGTTTTAGAAAAAGGACAACCTGCAGGACGGGCGACAGCCCATCGCTTCGGACAAGGCTGTGGGAATCGAACCCACAACCGAAGTGCGACTGGCCTTTATCGCCTACCACTGGCCTACAGGAAGTCCCTGTTTAGTAGAAACTAGTTTTATTATATTAAGCAGTATGATATATGAAGTATAAGTCCATTTTAGGAACTATATATGATTAATCTCACTATAGATCGACTTATGTATATAATTTTTGCTAACCTTTTGTTTGAGACAGATGGAATGACCCGTCATTCTATCACATGATCTGCTAACACTTCACGAATAACAAATTCAACTTCATTTATTTAAGAGATGAAGGGGAAATTGTTCTAGGCACGAACAATAGTGAGATTGTACCAAAATAAAGAAAGTATTTATTCCATTTCTCAACTTTAGGGAAATGATCTTGAAAGCCAAAAATGTTGTCCTAGTGATCTTATACCTGATGAATCGAATGGTACCTTAGATCGTCACAAATTTATGGATTTGTGATTATTGGCTTTTCCATAGCCATGTTCTCTGCCACTCTCCATCAGAACATGATGGTTAGATTTCTCTTCCATATCCTTATTTTCACCTATGTGGAAACCCAATGATTAGTTTATTTGGGTAACCGTTACGTTTCATACGTTTGTTTTTAAATATTGGTTTTGATATTCCTTTTTACGATGTGGGTTTCTATTAAAGAAACTTTCAAATAGTAAACCATTTATAACCCCGACGAATTTCGAGGGCGAAATTCATTTTAAGGGGGGTAGAATGTAACAGCCCAAGATTTTATAAAAAATATTCTTTTTAATTTTATTAATGTCTTGTGTTATATGCTACACCAAAAAGAGCTTGCACAACACGCATCCTTGACTTGCCTTGCATTACACGCAATCGCGACCTTCCTCGATAGCGTGTGTAATACGCAATACCGAGTTTCACTAAACAACGATATGCTATTAAAATATTATTAAAACTATCCTGTATGAATAGTAATAACCACTTTTTAAAATTATGTAAATCTTATTTTTCAAAATTAACTTCATTTTTTGATTCGGAGTATCGAATTTAGCCTAAGGTGAAATTTTGGTACATTTCGGATAACTTTCATATTCTGATGAATAGTGAAAATTACTAAATTATAATTAAAAAAAAACTTTTTTAATAGAAATAATTAATAGTGATAAATTATTAATTGGAGTATTTTTAAAGTATATTTAGAATATATTTTTACAATTTAATACAATGTTGGTCATTGGATGTAATTTCACATTTAAAGCAGTTATAAACAAGTGTCAATCTTTTGATAGTTATTATCTCTTAAAAACACGCTATTTGTTGTAACAGTGGAAATTAATTTAATTAATGCAACTTATGTATTGTGAATTTTGTAAAATAGAAATCATTTTTGAATTCTGAATATCAATTATAGCTTAGGGTGAAATTTTGGCATTTTTCTGAAAAACGTCAATTTTTGATGAATAGTGAAACCACTAAGTGGTAGGTTAAAAACTGAATTTTGCATAAAACTTAATTTTACCGCTTCTGTGAATGGAATTTCGAAAATCTGACAGACACGGTTGATATCAGTAAGTAAAATGTGGTTCAATGAGATAAAAATAATTTTTTGGTGAATAGTAACTTTTTACTTTTTTTTACCGCAGTTAATAGTAAATAGGGTAACTAAGGGTAAATATGATATTACTATTACCCTAACACATGTCCTAATTCTATTGGACAAGTGTAATTCGACCAAAAACAAGCTTAGGAATAAAATATGACCATTTAGGCCCACTTGGATTAGATTAGGACATTTATTATTATTTAATTCAAAGAAGAGTTAAAAGAGTTAAAATCAAAGTTTATTTACTAAAACATTTTTAATATAGGGTTATACATAAGATAAATTAGATTGTAAATATTCATTAGAAAGCTAAAACGATTTCCTACATAATGGTATTTTATTTGTAATTTTTAGACATCAAATAATTTAATTTATTTATGACACAAAGATGATGCAGTAATTATCTTATTAATGAAATATTAACATAATTGATGTTATAAATGCTCAAATGAATGTAATTTGAGACGTTTTATGACTTAAACTAATTTTCTAGGTTACTATGATATATTAGTGTTGATTTAATCAACTTGGTTCGAACATATAATTCTGTTATGACTTTCAAAAAAATCATATATCAAATAGTGTCAAAATTGACACAAAATAGTTTTTAAATCAAATATTATATTATTAATTGTTATTTTATTCCTAAAAATCTAAGGTTCGGCCAAATGACTTAGATAAGGATATATTTATTAATAATATACAATTTGGGGTTCTTTTGGTATTTTATAGTGAGTGTATTAACCATATAGTGAAAGAAAACAAAAAGACAAGGTAAAAGTTAAATTATTTAACTTAGAGTTAAATCTAATTGATAAGGTTAAAATAATAACCTAAACTTGTCTAAATCCTATTGGTTGATAGTATTTCGACCCATCCCCACTTTATCTTCGAAATAAGACCCTTTGGAACCATTATAAACCGATTTTGACTTTAATATAAAATAATATTTTGAGATATTCCTAAGGTGCCCCTCTCCTCCCTTATAAAAGGACACCTCCTCCCCCTCCTCCTCACACCAATTTGAGCACTCAAGCTCGGCCAAACCCTGCCAAAATCTCTTCTCCACTTCCCTAGAAACATCCTAGAGGTTCTGGTCTTCCTCAAAGACCAATTTTAGTTCCCTAAGAGGAGGTCTCCAAAAGGTGCTTCAAAGAAGAGGTAATTACCGTTACCAATTCTTTCATCTTTATTTCTTATTCCACTTCTTCTTCTTAGGTTGTTTCATTATGAAGTAATAACATCAGTATCACTCATATACTGATATGTTATTATAAGTATGAAACAACCCTATTTCACCATCTATCTATCCTACGGAAAAAGAAATCACCGCGCGTGCGTACGTACGGAATACCGTCTCCACGCCGTGGTGTAATCTATTTTCCACCACCATCTTACATGGATGGGTATAATGGTGTAAAGAATAACTATACATAGTTATTAAAACATCATATTTATTCTGATATATTTTATAATCCACTCCAATTCAATTCAATATTTATGGAAATGATATCATCGCTCGTGCGTACGTACGGACTACCGTCTCCACGACGCGATGAGATTCATTCTTAATGATTAACCATTCATGAATGATTATAAAGTATATATAATAAGTACTAATGAAATATATGACATAATAATTATACTGGATTTATGTATATATATATATATATATATGTATGTCATCTACTTACTTCCATTCAAGACAATAAGGAAAGAAAAACAGCGTTCATGCGTACGTACGGACTACCGTCTCCATGAACGGTGTTTTTCATTTTATTTATCTATCTATTATATATATATATATACTGAATATATATGATATATAAATCATATTTTATATTCTGGAAGTAAGTAAATCATGATATATGTAATAATGATGTCAAGAACAACAAGTCAAAACACCTACGATAAATGAAACGATTTTACCCAAAACGCTTCTTTAACATGGAATTTACAAAAGAACGGGTAATATAATGTCATAAGTGAACCATATATGATATCATAACAATGAATATGATTCTGTAATAAGTCAATGACATTATTTAAATCATTATACAGGAGGTTCGGACACATACGAAGCAAATCGGACCTAAGGTAAGGGAAATATCACAATCTCATTTTTATCCGAGATTGTTTATTCATAAGTATTTACTGGGGTGTATTTTATCATCCACATCCATGTTTCATCAATATGTAATATTATTTCCATCCACCTACAATTGTTTAAATCCATTTTTACCCTTCGGTGAGTTTTTAGTAATATCTATGAAAGGAATCTTTTGTCATACGAGGTATTTTTGACTTTTCCGACAAAAGTACGAAGAATGTTTTTTTTAACTTATACGGCATGAATGTATTTTTAAAACATTATTTCCAAGAAGCTTCCTTTACAAGTTTTCAAGTTTATTTTTAATCAACTTCTTTTAGTTTAAATTTTTATGACATGTTAAGAAAGGAAAAATGTTTTTAAAGAAGAAAGGATATTTTCCTCAAGAATTCATTTCAAGTGTTTTTTTTCAAAATTATTTTTCATCTAAGATAATAAAGGGTTCTGTTTTTATCCCTATTATTACATTGATTTGATTATGTTGTGATGGAATTATTTTTATGAATTCCTTTATCTTATATGAATTGTTTTATGATGTCATGATGTTTAAGATTTCCATTTTTATTACATGGGTTATGCAATGATGTATGTTTTAAGATTTTGTGGCACACATAAGAATGGTATCATTATGAGATGGGTGGGACCTATATCTCCCTCCAATGCATTGGGTAAAGATTTTATATCTCATGAGATAGACATGGCTGGAATGGTAGGTTATATCGGTTCAGTGAAACAGGACTGAAACGAGGGTTACTCGATTCAGAAAGGGACTTTGTCCACTAAGATAGTCTTGGAAATGAGTCTTGACTAACAAGAAATGATTCTCTATGATTATGTGTGAATGCCACAAAGTTTCAAGTTTCATGTTATGATTATGGTGATTTCATTTTCACTTCCATGATTTATCCCATGTTATGAAATTATGCTCTCTTTTGCAGGTTATGATTTCCAAAATGTTATGTTCTTATGAATATGATGTGATTGATATTTCTTTTGTTTACCCTTACTGAGCATTTGAGCTCACCCTTTTATGTTTTCTTTTCCCCAGGATAAAAAGAAAGGTTCTAGGTAAAAAAAAAGGGGAAGATCTTTATGGGAGATACTGAAGATCTTTCACCACGATTAGAAGATTATGTTCCGAGTTTCCAAAGACACTAAACTATTACGATCCTTGTGTGTGTGTTTTTGTTATGTACCAAGTATTCCGCAAAAGTAATGTAATGTCCATGTACGTCAAGATACGGGTCTCTACACACAGGGTCTATTTATAGGCAGTAGAAGACCCTGGGTGGTTACCGGGCGGTTACCACTTAGGTCGCGCAAGTCACTTGCGCGACCAAGGTCTCCGTGCAAGTACACTTGCGCGACAGTTAGATAACTTGCGCGGTGAGGTTTTTGTTGATCCTTTATTCCTTCTTTTGTTGATTTTTCTATGTTTTTCTTCAATGGATGAATCACTTTGAGCTCGGATATTCCCTTTTCCGATCTTTAGATTCTGTGACGAAAGGAGTGTCAACATATATATACCCCTCGGATGGTATCACCTTCAAAGAACCTGTTTTCGTGTTCTCTATAGGGTGCATACATGATAGTGTTTACATGTTTTGAACTCCTTTTAAGAAACCCATTCCTTTGTATTCTCGGTGTATATATACAGTTTATATATATATATATATATATACTTAAAAATAAACCCTTTAGGTTGTGATGTTTTCAAAAAGGGGATTGCAACCGTGTTTCCAGTAGGGTGCAAGTGTGGTGGTTTTTAAGTTTTTTTTACCTCATAATACTGCTCTTCTATGGTTTAGTATATACGGCTTATACATATACATAGTTATGTATAATGAAATCCATCTAGTCTTAAAACGGGATTTCTTAAAGTTTATTACAATGGTTACAAGGGGAAAAGAGTTATCTTACCTTATTCTAAAACAACCCTTAATAATATGGTTCATGTATATGCGGGTTACCCCCCTTTTATATATATATATATACATATAAGTTATATTTATTTTTTTTTTCTTCTTTTTGGATGGACCTATGTTGGACAGGGCTTTGGGGTGTTAAGTTTGATTGTTTTATTTCCATTTTATTTCATAAAACCTATGCATATATAAATATACCATTTTATATTGTATATAAAAATATTTATAACCAAAACTCTATCTATTTTTTTAAATGATCCAACATGTTATACTATGCATTATATATTAATGAGGGTTGTTTGAAACTGTTTTACCATGAAAACCCCTCGTTCAAAACTTGGTATCTATATATATCTATGTACTCATAAACATGTAGACCAATACAAATCAAATTTATGATTTCAAGGGGTGGGTACCAACCTTTATGTAAATCCTTATTTTATGCGAACTATGTTTTATTAAAGAGGCATACTGGGCATCGATCATGATGTGTTTTACCATAAAGGGTGTATTTTTGTTTGATTTAAGATGTATTAGAGGATTTAAGATTTAATGGGTCATGATATCATGTTGTGTTCATGTATTATCTTAAGACCTAATGAACCTACTTTGTTGAATGTATTAATTAATCAAGTTATGATTTAATTCATTTACATGGTCAAGGTCCTACTTATCACCATAACTGATTTCAAGTGTTTTCCTTAAGCACTCCTTTTTTCATGGATTTATAATGAAAAAGATTCATCATTTAGTATATCATTATTTTATATGCCTTAGTGAAAAGGATTTTTTACTATGCTATGTATGCCTTTGATTAGTTATTGACTCATGTTGCAAAGTTAACTATCATACCTTGTATTAGAAAAATTTGTGGTGGTTTATTATTTATTATTGTACCTAATGCATGCTTATGGAATATCTCTAAATAAGCTAAGAAAATAGATTACCCAAAGTGGTATGGGACACCTTGGGTAAAATGAAAATGAATGAGATATTCAAGGTTGTATGGGACATCTTGAATATACATAACGATTTAAGTAAAGCATGAACGATGTGGCTCACATGATAATAAAGGAAAAATTAATGGTGTGCCCTGATAGCGCTCCAATGCATTGGGTAATGATGTAACCACTAGAGATTACAATTTTAATGATACCTTGGGGTTTACCTTGGTAATTTCAAATGACACCTTGGGGATGGACCTTGGTGATATGTTCATGATTGTCTAAATAAAATGTTGATGCCACAAAATTCAAGTTATGTAATAAGTTCTTTATAAAGATAAAGTTCTTTTACAACTGATGCCTTTAAGTTTTCATAAAGTTCTTATTTCACTAGTATAAAGCTTGGAGCATGACTGGTGTTATCACTTAATAGTATAATAACCAGCATATGAAAATTTAGTTGTTTCCTTTATGCACAACTCTGATTATGCATTACTTTTAACCGTTTAATTTATGCTTAAGTGAGATACATGTCGTGCTTTTTTATGATAATTATCCATTAATGTGTGTTCAAGCTCTTTTAAAAGCATGTTTTCAAATGTTCAATGCTTTAATTTCTTTTTAAAACCCCTTACTGAGTATTTCAATGCTCACCCTACGTTTGATTTAAAATTTTTAGGTATCAGCTTTTAAAAGATGAATTGCTTCAGAAGTTGTTGGTTTCCTAGAACCCGAACCGCACACGATCCCCTCTATGGGACATGATGTGTTGTTAACAAGTGTGTTTTATTTTCAGATAACACATCATGTTCAGAAGGCACCGACTCCTGAGGTTTCTGGGGTCAGGGTCCCCACAGACTGAGCCCAGAATCCATGCACATCTCTTGCATTCAT
The DNA here is from genome assembly GCA_963277665.1 of Viscum album. Taxonomy (NCBI): domain Eukaryota; kingdom Viridiplantae; phylum Streptophyta; class Magnoliopsida; order Santalales; family Viscaceae; genus Viscum; species Viscum album. The sequence goes on along the minus strand of OY728153.1, from coordinate 872,671,170 downwards.
CATATGGGAAGACGACATGATAAAAGCCATGACCCATTGCTGTCATCTTCTAATCACTAAAGCCCTAGATTTCTGCCAATCTCACGATAAGCTCCTGAAATTTCCATGGCCTCACACCTTTTGGAATCACCACACGAGCGATGATGGAGAACTTACACAATTTAACCCTTTCTTCAACAGCGGCTTGATTGGCCGATACATGGGCAAACCGACCCTTTCGTATAATTCTTCCAGAGCTACCAGAATCGCAATCCATGAATGAAAAAACTCCAGCCTTTTTAGCCACTTCCGCAAAGCTCCTCCCATGAACAGAGGCATCCTTAGAGTCTGATTTCTCATCTTTACGTTTCGCACAGAGACTAAAAAGATGTTAGTATTGAGCTTGCATCTGGGAATCCATCTCGCAGGGTCTCCCCTGAGGATTAAAGTGCATATATTAGACATGAAATAGGGAAATTGAACACCCATGAATGATCCTCTCCTACCAATCCTCAATCTCCAATGCATAATCTGCAAAGGTACCTTCATACATGATGTCCAGATCACCCCAGTAAATAACGTGCAGCGGGTCATGCACGTACCTACTAAGTTGGTAAACATGGAAGGCGTCTTATACCCAGTACAACTACAATGATAGAGATAAGATGTATTCCACATTGGAAACTCTATACAGTATGCAGTAGTCACTAATTAATCACAGAGATAACTTGAATCCATGACCAAATCTCATCAGTCCATGTCAAGGTGAGACCCTCGGAAACAAATAGTATCCATCATCTATCTTAATAGGTCTTCATCATCAATATATATTGTATTATGATGTCTCTATGTAGTACTCATATGCTCTTAGATGATCTATTCCTTCTCTTTATAAGGTCAAACAAACTCTAGGACCATGACTGCAGACTCTCTCAGATTCATCCAAAAATGTGGTCACATGAAGGGTTTAACCAACAAATACTCAAACGGTTCCGTATCATGGGAGTAATGGTAGCTATTGTAGTACAAAAACTCCACCAAGGGTAGGTCATCCTCCAATCTAGGGCCAAATTTCATCATGCAATCCCTCAACTTGTCACCCACGACCTGAATAGTTCGCTCTGTCTAGAAATTATTCTAGGGGAGAAGTGTTGTTCTTAAAAGTAACAAAGTCTCAAAGGCCTAATGGTATCCTATACATAACCAATATGTGTGTCATGAATCATTATTAGAGATGATTTTAAGGTAACTCCATGGATTCAGACAATATCATGTAGTTAGAGGCTCCCCATTCTCTCAACTAAACTTTTTTCGTAAACAACTAGAAAGTGGGCCAACTTGGTGAGTTGGTCTATGATAACCTGGATAACATTGTTTACCCTATACATAGGCGGTAAACTAATAAATATGTCCATGGATATCCTATCACACTTACACTATATCACTTTAAGGGGTTGATCTAACCTTATTGTAACTTAGTTCATTGCATCACATTATGATAATTGAGGCATCAAGAGATAATCTCTGGAACTCCATACTTCATGAATGGCCATGAAAACTATCATTATAGGTCCTAAAACATATTTCACACACTTGCATGTACTGGTAAAGGTATTGATGGAATTTATTCCAACATCTCCTCCTCCAAAGTCAAAAGTAACATCGTTTATCCTCTTAGAATGATGGAATTCTCCCCACATTTAGAATATCCATCAATAGCATGTCTACAGGATATATGAGGGTAAAAGGTATCAGAGTCAGTATAACCTCAATGGGTTTCCCATACACATTGTAAAATTAGTGGGATAAAAATCAAAAAATGAATATATGATGAACCATCCTTTTCCATGATGTAAATTTACAATGAGAATTACTACTATAATTCCATTGTCAGCAAATAATAAAAATATCTCCTATTGAGAGTATCTACCACCATGTTACCCTTACCAAGTGTATATAAAACATTTAAGTCATGAACCTAGAGAATCTTTATCGATATCCTATATCTCATGTTAAGATCCTTCTAAGAGATGATACACTTGAGACTCTTTTTGTCACAATGAACGATAAATTCCTCACGCTCTGGTACTATCACGACTTGTTCAATATGAAGAATAGAACTGCTGAATAATAGTTGTGGGTCATGTTTTTCTACTCATCTTGTCTTAATAAGCATAAAACATAAGACATAATTTTCCACCTCTATATAAGAAAAAATCTAATTCTGTTCTCTATTTTATTTCATAACACTATGCACTCAACATCCTCCTCTAGAAATTTCATGATTGGAGTGCTCCTAAACCTCTATCTCAGCTACTAAAAGCACGGTTGGAACCATTACATCCACATGAAAGTCTTTCTCTACTGAGTCAAAGTTGTCAAGGGTGTTTCCACTCTAGAAAAAATATGCACAAACCTATGATATAACCCTTCCTAATCAAAGAAACATTTAACCTTGATAACACTCTTGGGTGGATCCCAAGAACGAAATTCCTCATATTTTTTTGGGTCCACTATTTCTCCTCCCACTAAGATGATGCATCCTAGAATGTGGACCTCTTGAATCCAAATGTAAAACTTCAAGATATTCCCATAAATATGGTGGTCTCAACATGTGTCTAGGACCATACCCAAGTGTCTCATGTGCTCATCAACAGACACAGAATACACCTGAATGTTATCTATAAAGACCACTACAAAATGGTATAAGAAATGATGAATGATCTGTTTCATAAGTACCATGAACAAAACTGGGGAACTTATCTTACCGAACATCATCACCCATTACTCATAGTGAACATAGAGACATCTAACTGTCATCTATGGTATATCCTAAACATTTACTCACATATTGGGATAACTTATTTTGAGGTCACTATTCAAGAACCATCACACACCTCTAAAATAATCAATGATTTATTTGATCACACGTGTATCTATAAACACTATAGCTGAAGTAGAAAAGACCCAAGACACGAATCATACATCAAATCACCCATATATTGTCAAATGAAAAGCCTCCATATCCTTCAACTGGCCTTGTCCCTATCCACCAACTCTGCAACCCTAATGCGTACCACCTAGGGGTGCGGGTGGTGGTAACAGGATAGACATATAACTCCCTACTGACACTTTATCGAACCCCCATACCTATCTGATTCCCTACAGACAGCCTTGATCCTTCCATTATCTCTTCCTTAGTGTTCCCATGATCATATCATGATCAGCTGTATAACGGTTTAGACAATCCCAATCTAGATGTCCCCAACCCTCGTAAGAGAAACACCACCTCAACCTTCACTAATTGGAGCCAAACTAAGGGTCATGTACCACTAACCCTATGTCTTGGGATTTAATCTTGAATCATCTAACATGATTGCATTTCTATGATGGTTGTCTATATTCTCATACTGAGCTATTAGATATTGGGTTCCCATTATGAGCTCTTATTTTTGGTACCATCTCTCCCAGAGATCTCTCCACTACCAAGGCTCTCTTAAGCACACCATCATAGGATGAAATTCAAGGGGATACTACTGAATCCCTAATGTATTGCAGTAATCCCTACTCAAAGGTTTTAGCATTCAAGAATATATCTTGAACCATATACATTAAGTAACACAAGATATCATTAAACCTCATTGATTACTCTTCCATAGTCACACATCCCTAAAATAGATTCATAAGCTCTAGTATTCATACAGGTCACAACATGGATGTATAGAACTCCTACCTGAAGAATTTTTCAATTTGTAACTATGAAAGATTGTTCTAATCGTGTGATTGATTCACTAAGCTCTATTCCCTCCTATTAATGTCCTGGAAAGACTCACAATGAAGAACACCATCTGATATGATGACATCCTCACAAGTAAGAAAATGAGAGTTAATTTCTTTGCCCAGTCCTCACCCACCTAAGGTTATGGATGAACCCAAAAAATTAGGAGTCCACTTCCTCTCCTTAACTAATACTTTCAAATCTAGAAACTTCTCAATAGGTGGTGGTTTAGCTAGTAAACAACATAGAGGTTCTATCTTCAGTGCATTCCCCTATACCAATGTCTTTTCACTAGCTAGGTCATCCTCATGATCACACAGAGAAGTATTCTCTGGATGTCGACGTGGAGGATTCCTAAAAAAATATTTACCATGGTCAAAAGAGTATATTATGGAAGATGAATCTGGATGGACATGAACATCAGAACCCATTCTTTTGTGATGTTTTTACCAAATTTTTTCCCAAAACTAATGTTTAAATGTATTGAGATGAAAGGCTGGTGATCAGAGTGTTGGTGTAGGGATACATCAACCACAACAACAAAACTAGATTCTATATCCTGAGAGCCTAAATTGAAATAGTAAACACTATTTCCCCAAACTATTCTCATAGACTCTGGTCCAATGGTAGAATGGACATTCTATGATACCACTCAATCATGACCTGACTCGCATGAGGTCCCACCCGTGACTACCACAATACCTCCACCAATAGGTCATTGGATGGAGACTTGAATTGTGTAAGAATATCCCACAAATGAGAGGAATTATTATAATGTACATGTACACACAGACATATCTAATCCCATATAATTCTCAAATGTAAAATAGCTGAACAAATGTTTCCATATATATATGATCCCACAATAGAGTATGCGAGTAAAGTGATAAAATAAGAAAAAGGGTCAATATAAAATCCCATCAAAACACTATAAAGAGTTCAACCAACACAATGGGTTAGGAATAATTCAACTAAAATGTCCCAATAACATCCTTAGTCTAAAGAGCTCCATCAATTCTCCAACCTCTCCTTATCCCCCTAGGAAACTGTCAAAGGGGATGTCATCTACAAAATACATGAAACATGTAAGAAAACCCCAAGAAAATACATTTCATGAAAAGATCATGAATGACTATTAGAGAAGAATATATATTATAATTAATGTAAAAATATAAAAAAATACTCCAAGGTATACTTAAATATAAACAACCATAAATAATAATGAGACTGTGAGATAAACCCTCACAACTTTTGTAACATTTGAATCATAATTCAAATGAATTAAGTAACATAAAATGTAAAATTAAATACCATTAAGATAAGTAGATTCTCTATATGAAAACAAAATATCATTATATACATCAAAAAAATTAAATATGTAGTGATTTATGGAATATGTATCATCGAAGTAAATATGGAAAGAGAATTTTGTTACCTCGAGTCCATACTTTTCATTTATATCCATTATCTCCAGTTTGATAAACATAAATCAATAATGTAACATTTCAAGAGCCTTTTATAGGATTAATACCACCTAATTAAATCAATTCTATAAAATTTCTATAAATTTACATGCCCATAGATATTACTTGTTTTGTTATTGAAGAATATGCACCACTAGAGAATTTTTTGGAAGCCTTTGAAGAATAAAATTATGCAAAATTGTGTATAAATGTTAGGGTATTTAAATATATAAAATATGTCCCTTAGTATAGATTAATAAAAAATTTAATGATATTTATTTATATTTTCAATTTACAAACAAACAGTCTAGTAAAATTGATAAATATCTAATTCTAATAAATGTTAATTTATCCTCAATTTATGGAGAAATCACTCTGATAGAAGAAGTTAAGGATGATGAACTTTATTATAGGATTCTTACCTAATTAGATTAGAAAGGAACAACATAAGTATAAAAAATCACCATTTATAGGGGTAATTTCATGTGAAGAATGATAAAGACATTGGGGAGAAGAAAATGTGATGTGTCCTGCACCTACCACTAAATATTACATCCAATTTTGAATAAAAAATGGTATTATCTAGTTACTAATAGCCAAAACTACAACACTTTTTTATGGGGGATTAAATTTTAAAAAAAACTCCCTTATTTATTTATTTAATTTTCCATTTTCTTCCTTTGTTAGTATTTTTCATGACATTTTATATTACATGTTGGAATATTGGTCTATATTCTATAAGATACCAAAAACTACAATTTACACATGTATAAATAAATTTTCATATAGTTCACTTATCGATTATTTTTATTTGAATGATATTTTATTAAATATTTGTTGTATTAGTATATAGGTGATTTAAATTTTAGTACAATAAGAAAGTTAAATTACCTATTGTACTCTTTTTATTTTTATGTAATAAAAGGTTATATATTTCTACTTCATTCAATAGTATTTATCCAAACTGTTTTCAATGGAACTGAAAGTATTTCATGTGAAAACAAAAGGTTCAGAAAATTTTATAGGTGTAAGGGAGTGTTTTATATGTATTTAAGATATATATATATATATTCTGTCATATCATACTATTTTTTAAATATTTGTCTCAAATATCCTGATATTTTTGGAATAACATCTTAGTTGTTAAAATTGATTAGTATTAAAGAAAATTCAAATGAGCTTTGATTTCAAAATTCCATAAATTTTAAAATATAATTTAAAGAGTTTATCACTTTCCAATGTCTAAATAATTCACCCCGTTTAAATATATGCCTTATATTGATTATTTCAATTCGTTATTGCTTGAGAGTACTTGATTGATGTGTGAACAATAAAAATTTATTTTATTTTATTTCCAATCTATTTGGAAAATTTAGAATCTATATCAATATTGTTTTAAAATATACTGATGATGATTTTTTTTAGTTTTAGAATATATGACTCTAACATTACATTTGAAAATTTTCTAAACACCCTAGAATGAATAGATGGCCTTTTAGGATGCCATAAAATAATATTTAATCCCTACAAAACATACATATATTATTTTTTTAATTATTTTAATCTAAAAATATTAAGGGATTTTATTTTTCTTCTATTTCAGGGTTGTAAATGTGACAAATAGGTCACAGTGACAACACATACACCCTGCCTTTAACACGTATATAAAGACTGGGCCTACTAGGTACCACCAGTTGCTCCACCGAAATGTGGTCAACACCCTCAGGCCCTCACACATGCCTGAACTGGTCATTTGAAAAATGACAACCCCCAAAGGCCAACACATGTACTTTCCAATGTGATTTACTTCACTCTCACACACCAAGGAATATTTTACAGAAGGCCATCCATCATGATCACTACTCCAAGCCAAGCACGCATACATGTGGTGTTACAATTAGACAGCATTATAAAAATGAAGGATTACCTTGTTGACACAAGTCATTTCATTTAGTTATTTAACCTCTTCTCATTATGGGGAGTTACATTTACCCCCCCCCCCCCCAGAGCACAATTCCCTTGTTGTGTTCCATACATATCTACCCAGGTAGTGCACTAAACCTAAGGTTTGTTTCCACCCCTGATACCAAATGTGACAACCAGGTACTAGTGACAGCACAAAAACCTTGCTTATAACATGGTCGTTGGGACCTGGCCTGCTAGGTACCACCAGTTGCCTCATAGACATGTGGTCTCTACCCTGGGGCCCTCCCACATGCCCGAACGGGTCATGTGACTAATGAAAGTCTTTGTGGTCCAACAAATGTCCTTTCCAATGTACTTTTTCCTCACTCATACACACCATGGGAAACATCCCATCAGTTCACCCATCATATTCACTACTCCAAGCCATAAACACTTAACTGTTGAATTCTAATCGGGTAGGCTCCCAAAAAGGAAGGTTCACCTTATTATCACGAGTCATATCATTTAGTAATTTAATCCTTACTCATTTTGGGGAGTTATAGTAAAGGTATTATAGTTAATATATTAATGTATTCTATTTCCATAAAAGTAATGGGTGAGGGTTGATGACATGATAATGGAAATATTTATCATAAACTCTAATTAACATGATCATTATACGACATTATTCATTTTCTATAATTTAAGTCTTAGATACCATGAATGGACATCATGGGATCTATGTTATAATCCATAATCCTTTACAAATATTATCTTATTAGAAATGAAATTATTTCTATAAGATATTTTTGTTGTTATAATCAAACTATTTCATGATTTTCTTGGTAAGAAATTCTTTATTTATAGGAGTGTACATTATTATTTCATAGAATGGGAAGAAAAAAATATTAAAAATTAATATATGGTGAAATTGTTTTATACATCCTATATAAATGGTTTCGATTTTCAAATTTAATTTCACATATAGCAGTTAGTTAAAGACATTTTGTGGTGTGTTAGAGGTGTGTTCATTAATTTGGCTTTAAATCTAATAAATGTTTTATTTTACTACAGATATAAAGCATAATAGTTTAATTCATTTTACTAACACAACCTATCAACCTAAAACTAGAAAAATTACCATGAAATTACCTCTTTATCAACCATGAATCTATAATTTTAGTTTATAAGTTAGAAATAAAAAAAGAACTAAAAACATGTGCTTGTTTGCAAATCATTTATTTGGAAAATAGTTTATGATTTTTATGGGAACAACATATTCTCAAACTTCTCTAAAAAGTATAACATAAATTTAATATAAATATAAAAAATATATTTGGATAAAATATATTTTACCATATTCAATGTTGTGAGAACCCCCTATTAAATGATTAAGAGTGGGTTTGGGAGAATAATTTCAAGGGGAGTGATTCAAGGATTTTTTTCTATTCCACAATAGTAAATAAATAAATATTCATAAACTGTTTGTCCTCAATTTTCCACCTCTTTTTTTTACATTTGAACCACTAAAAATAAAATAAAAAATAAAATTGTCTTTTATTTATTTTTATCATATACTTGATTCCATAGTGGTGATGCAAGAAAATTAACAGTGTTATAATAAAAAATGTTTTTTTTTACAATATTGATAAGAACATAACAAGAAAATAAATATTGAGTTTTAAAAGAAAAAATCTCTATGATTGTAGGTGAGATTATCTTTCATCAGATCACTATGATTGAGACATTTTTGACAAATTGAGGAAAATTAAATGAGATTAAGAATATCAAAATAAATGAACTTTTTTGATTAAACTAAAAAAGACATTATTTTTAAAATGTATTACTTTTTTTTAATGTTATATTTTACCCATGAGTGAAAAAAAATGTTTTGATGAGAGATAACATAAGTGTTTTTTGTGTTTTATATCAATAGTCAATTAATTAATTATAAAAATAAAATTAAATAAAATTTTTATTATATTTTCTTAAAAAATTAAATTTGAAATTAACTATCTTAAAAAATTATTTCTTTGTATGAAAACAAATACATTTTTTGTTTCATATTATAAATATATATTTTATTTATACTATTAAATTTCATGTTTATATTTGGAATTATATGAAAAACATACTCTTGAATATAGATATAAATCTATTATAATTAATATTCCATGACTCAATAAACATTTAACTTGGAATTGAAATTGGATTCTATTGGGTTTTCAGTTGAATGGGTTAATCATAAAAATTGGAACATATCTTAATAAGAGTAAAGTGCATAATTCATTAGCTATAAAAAAATCAAATATATATTTTTAGATATGTACATGTTAATATGTGGAATTATATTAAATCATGTATAATTATATGGTAGAGGAACCCATCACATGAAAATAATTCCACAATTATATAATATTAAATGACCTGATCATGACCAAATAGAGGATTGAATTTTCAATGAAGCATTATATTTATGATTTAATGGTCCTAAATGTAGTTCACATATTAAAAACCAAGGGGGAATTCACTCCTATAAGAATAAAATGTGCAGAATCCGTTCATGCATGAGTAAATAATTACCTATATTAGAAGAAACATTAATAGTGAAATCCAAACTTCTGTATAAAATAAAAAAAATGTTAATACATTATATTAATTCAATTCTTAAGTAAGATTAATTTGATCTCTAATGATATTAAACTAGGCCAAAAAATATTATGGGATATTAAATTTTCTACATCTGTATGAGTATGTTGGTCATAAGAATGAAATTTCACTAAATAGTAATTTATTAAATATTATTTTTAGTCCTATAAATATATTAGATAACTAACCAGTTGTGGTTTAAAGAAACATAGGTAAGGAATAATCAAGGAATGTAAAATTTGAGACACAATAAATTGAATCCCCTATTTAATTATGGATCATAAATTTTTTATTGAGGTTTCATTGGATATTAGACGTGGATATTAGGATATGTTGAGGATTATAGGGTTGTCTAAATCAAATCTTATAGATAGAGAACTTGATTTCTGAATATGAAACACCAAATAGTAGTAATTGAAGTCATGAAACCTCATTCAATGTTGGGATACTTTTTTGAAGAATCATGAATGATTTGATAAAGCACTAATTGTTTAGTATATAATCTATTTTGTAGATGATAGTTATTTGATCATCAGTTCAACATTTTGATATATAATTTAAAAACATATATATGTTTTTTTTCTATTGGTAAGACTATAAAGATAAATCTAAATTCACGCCAAGTTATCATAAATTATTCTGTGAGGATTATATATGATGGAGTGATAGGTAAATAAATATTGAACTTTTCTATTTCCTTATTATTTTTTCTATAGTCTACAGTTTGAGGATATTATTTACTATTATGGTAGATTATGAATATTTTTTAAAGGAGTTAGTGAAATTGTTCATTGAGGTAGATTTAGAGATCATGTGGTTTTAATTAGAAATATTTTGTATTATTTTATAGATAAGGAGTCTTGGTGAAAGACTCTTGAGGATAGAGAGTAATATGAATAATGTTTTGGATTTTTTTATGTTATTTCAAGAAACTAGGTACCACATGAATTATCTTGTACTAATATTCATCCTACACCTCACTAAAAAAAATTTAGACTCCCATATTGTATAATATATATCTTTACCATCTCTTATGGGGGATTATCTCCCTCTTCTCCATTCCTTTTTTCAAACTCACTATCATATTATATTTTCACCACTATAATGGGTAAAATACCATCAATGGATTGTTTCCTTATTGTCCTACATGAATTCAACATCTTCTTCTTTATCTTTAATATCTTCTTCTTCTTTGTCTTATTTTTATTCTATTTTCCTTCATATAAATTTATTTTACATATTTTTTTTTCTGAGTCTATTTTTGTTTTATAATATAATAGACTAAGTGATTCTTAAATTGTAATTGTGTTCACAAATTTCACATCGATATTTATTTATTTTGTTCATAATTTTGTATTTTAAATGAATCGTTACATTGAGTCAGGGTAAATAAATATGATATGAACCCAAAAATTATTTATATATCACGGTTGATATAGTTAATTATCATGTTGACATAGAAAAATAAAACATAAGAATCTTGACTATAAATTCAAAAACATACAAAAAATCTTATGATATTTATCAACCCATAGTTTCTTTTTACATAGATAATAAATTGATTAATCTTAGCATGAATTGATTTTCCAGTTCGATTTTTTCACAGGATAATTAAAAATACCTAATTATCCTAAATTCATTTCACCAGATTATCTCTTAGCGGACTTTATTAAAGGATTTTGGTGTAGTTAATGTGGTGTATTAACACTAATATAGTGTTCCAATAGTGTATTTTTTCATACGCTTTCTCAAGAGGAAATTTTTTAATTTGATGAGTTAAATTAAATTGAATTTTTTTGAGTCCATTTACCGTTTTATGGATTTCCTTTTCCATTTATATTTTATTTTTTCATGAGTAACCAAATATATATGTATATATTATAAAAATCCCAGTTTCTTCATTTATATTCAAATCCTTCCCACCTAATTACTAGTTCTATGTGGAAATTTTAATAATTTATTTTTATTGATGATGACCTATTGTAAATTTGGAACCATATCTATAAAACAATAGTGGATTAGTCATAACATTTATCTATTTGTCTTTCAAAAAAAATTCTATATCTAACTCTAAGTTACATTATTCTTTTTCGATCACTACTTCACACCCAAATATTTTAAAATGGTAAATTTTTCAATTTATAACTTCTTCAGCATCCTTATAATTGGTATAAACCTAATGAAATGAAATGAAAAAAATACAACATCAAAATCATCCATATTACTAATAAACTATGATGTGTAGTTATCTTAAATTTTTTAGGCATATAATTATTAAAAACTATCAAGAAATAATTAAAGTGAGTTATTTGTTTCTAGATAAAATAATATGAAGAAATATTAAAGAAGATTAAGAAGATGGAGTGGAATAAAACTATATTGAATATACTTTTATGAATAAAATGTTTTTTTCTAAATGACTATTCTTTAATAATGGTTTTCAAATGTGTCCCTCTTAAAATTATTAATGTGACATCCTAGACCATAATATATTTAATTATCCATGAGAAAAATTATTTAATGTAATATATTCTATTATAAACCATTATTTTTTCTTTAAATAATTAATAAAATAATAAATATTGTTATCTGTTTAGTATATATTCAAATTTAAAAAACATAAATTATATATTAACACCAAAAATCTAGACTTGTTCCAGTAAATAGTTCCATATATAATCAATAATTATAATTACTCAAAACAGATCTCAATTGAAAAGGAAAATAATGTTTTATATTATCCATGTATAAGATATAATTGTACCTTTTCTTTGATAATGATTGAAATAGATATAATATTCTTGGATATGAAATGTATAGACATATAAATCATAAAAAAGGGAATGAAATCCCACCATTCTGAAATGATTTCCTAAAAATCCAGCATGGAGATGATTTATGTGGAATGAGTTGATAAATTATAATTATGAAATAATGTGGAAGAAAACTTTATAGGTAAAATAATTATAATTTTATGTTTATAATAGTTGACTTGTTTAATTTTTGTAACACTTGTGTATACCCTTAATTCCATAAACGAAGAATATTCTATAAGATGATACACATTAATTATCATTTCAAATACTCCTAATAAGATATGTATTGAAATATTTGAAATAATAATTTATGGGAAAAATAATGAAAACTTATTCTTGAATATACCTTAGGGTACATAGTATTACATAATGTTATGTAAGAATGTATGTATTCTTAATGGATGATGAAATAAATCCATATACAAACCTCAAAATGGAATAACATCACTCTGTATTTTGTTATAGTTCATCCATATTAATTTATGGTTAATAATTATATATGCTCTGAAATGAATTTGATTAAAATCATCTACAGAAAATATTGAATGTGATTAATTTTAGTGGTTAGAGTGTTGAGGTTATGTTAGTTCTAACATGATATGTTTTGTCAACATATGGATGACATGTAGAATATATCAGTTGTATTGATCTGACACAAAATCCCCATATATCATTGTCTTTCATTAAATAAATTTTACAAGATTTTAAATAAGAAAGGAGTAATGAAAAAAATCATGGAATAACCAATCTATCAACTCATGTAGTATGACACATTATTTAATATGAATAATGAGAAAAAACTTATTCTCATAGTTTATAAAACAATCCCTCAACCATGTGGTGGTGTGTGTCTATATTTAACACCCTTTAAAAATTTCATTGACCTTGAATATCTCTTTATATTCTTCATTATACACGTGAATATCTATCACACTATAGTGGTTATTGGATCTCATTAATATGATGAACAATTCAAGTCAAATCTATAGTTACACCCACTATTGATATAATTTCTTCATCCACATTAGTTATGTTCATCAATCCCATTAGATTGTATTTAGTCTATGAAAATTTTTAAAAAATGATTCTTTAGTAAAAGTTATACATTATTTTTATTTCAAGATTTCTACAGAATTCATATTATTGTTCATGGATATCATTATCATGGTATTTTGATCTCGTATTTCTTCTCTAAACAGTGTTTTTATACCACTATTAATCACTTCATTAGTATAAACTCCACCCATTATTTTATATTTTTTAAATCATGGATGAAATAGAGAACACAATAAAAATAGTGATTCACATTTTTCCTTCCCCACATTGAATTGATAATGCCAACAAATCATGAACAGTGTCCCATATGACAAAAATAACATCCATATTTTTCCAGGATATAGACGAATCCATTTCATATAATCTATGACATAAAATGTTATCATAAGTATAATTGTAAGGAGAATTCACCATTCATAGGGGGATTTGTGGTCTACATGTTATTATATGATTCTATACCATGTTGTGGGAGATTTTCTAGAATGACCATGACAATCTTCATGCCATAGTGTAATCAATGGTTTATTGAAAATAAAAAAAATTAGAATATTTACATTTTCAATTTTTAATTGAATTTATTTTCTCATAATTTTATTTTAAATATAAATAAAACAATTTAAGATATTTATACATTTATAAAAAATTTATCTTTTAATCAATCATAATAAATTTTGTAATCATTAATTATAAATATTTCATTAATATTAGAGTAAATATTAATACTATATTTTAAAAATTATTCTAGAAACATTACTATTTAAATATATAATGATTTTATGAAAAATTATATGTTCAATTTATAAAGTGTTTATAATTTTAAAAATAAGGATAAATATATAGTGATTATATATAAAATTAGTAATTGTCCATATTTCATAATTTTAAGTGATATAATTAAAAAGAAATATTTGGATATTATTTAGATCACACAAAAGGGTTTTTATTATCTATATGATCATTGGTTTAAATAATGATAGTTATATGATATATATACTATGTAAAATTATTACATAATAGAAAATTTATAGTGCTTATGATTCATGAAATATGATATATTTAATGTAAAATTACATATAATGTAAAATATTGATGAGTTCTAATTAAAAATTGTATATAAACTATGTATATTAAATATAATGAAATTTTAATAATGGGTATAATATTATAATATTATTATATTTAATCATCATTTCATAGATATTTATATATATATTCTTCATATTTAAATATTTGAATTTTTTATTTTATGTAAATGTTAGTTACCACTTTATTCATGGTTATAAATTCATTATAATAAGAATTATTTTTTCATGATTTTAAAAGATAAAAAATGACTTTGATTTTCATACATGCATTTTTTCTAGTCACATGAATGGTGTCATAAAAGGGTTTTACATTCATTAAACCTTCACATGAGTTTGTAATTAGAGTTATGGGCTTCATTTTAGTACTTGAATGTAGTTTATCCATATTAGGTTTTATAATTATATTAATTTTAATTAAAACTTAAGTAATGTATCATGGGAAAATTTACTTTATCTCGGAACACCAATTGGATTTGATGCTATTCCTTTTTATATAAATTTTAATGATAACAATATGTTTCTCTGGGATTACTCAAATAGATATTTTCAATTTCATATAAATCTATGGACTTACTTAGAACACCCACGTAATTTATATCTAATGTTAATTATGAAATATATTGATATTTTTTGTTTCTATTATTAATTTTTTAACAAACCCATTTGGTTTTGTGAAGAGATACACTTCTATTTGGTTCAAATATATTTATTTACTGTATGGTGTAATATTCCAGATATATATTCCGTAAAATATATCATACATAAATATAAGAACTTGATATTATATGGTGATATTAAATCCTCTTCATGATACAAAGTTTTAAATTTCATCTGATGTGGTACTTTTGCAGAGCTCGATTATCCAACAGGGTAGGTCATTCTAATGTTGGGTGTTTCATGATTATTTAGTGAAAGGATATAAAGTGGTATATTACTCCAGATTATATTCTGAGGTTGGTCATTCAAAATATAGGTTCCCCATTATCATGCCTTTTTAACGTATTCCTATATTTTCTATAGGTAGAATTGGCTAATATACAATTGAAGATTCAGTTACTGAAGATATAGAGTTGGGTTTTACCAGTAGATGGGTTCAACAATGAGTAGTATGATTTACTATAAAAGATTCATATACCATATGATTTAGATTGTTCCCTCCTATTTAATTATGATTTTATATAGTATACGTATAATTAGAATGGAATAATTAATTATATATTTTTTCCATCTAATTGGGGTGATTAATTTTAAAAGGACTCGCCATTTTAGTGGTACCCCTTATAGAAAACGGTAAAATTAAACATGAACATAACATTATATGCATATTATAAAATATTTTGATTTATGAATTGTAATAATCATCATATTTTAAGAACATGTGAAGAATTTTCTATAAATAAAAATAAAATTAATGTAACATTCTTTGATTGTACCAAAACTTTAGAAATGATGTCAGCAAAGAATGAATTTTTTTTAAAAAACCCCTATCTAAAAAATAATTGGTTGTTGATTTTGTTTATAAATTGGATGTATATAATTTTTATAAAAATATATTGTATTCTCGATAATATTAAAAAAAACATTATTGAAACCATTGATTCTATGTTTTATAATCAACATGATAATATGTACACCTATCATATGATAGATATGTTGAATCGACACTATTAGGGGAAAGATAGTTATGATTGATTCAAACATTAAAAAACATTTTTTAGAGAAAATAAATGATAAAAGACCATTCTTAACTATTTTTCATAATATTATTGAATAATTTAATGACTTGAATATTATGGTTTTAACTATAAACATAAATTATCCTTAGATATAAATTTTGAATCAAAAATGAAGTTTTATTGAAAGGTTTGTGTTAAATACAACATGAATGTATTTAGTAAAAAATTAAATGATATCCTAAATATAATGATTATAGTTGAGTTTTAAATTGGTGTTATAGGATATAGTTCCATGTTGACGGTATAAAAATAAAAGGGTGGATGGTTTGGATAGAAAGATAAAATGGGTGACAGACAGTCCACACCACCAGCTAAACAATATAATAAGAACTAATGATAATGAATTAAATTTTGTGTCATTATACATTAAGGAAATAATTTTCTAAAATACATAAATGGTTATAAGAATCCACAATGTGAGACCACATAAGTTTCAAATTTTATATATTTCAATACTCTTGTTCATAAAATTATTTCGTACCAATTATACATTTTAAAGGAGACAAAAATATAATTTATTTTAATAATAATTAAAATGTATTGGATTCTAACTTATTTGGATTGATTTTTATAATATAGGAAAATGATTTTCAGCATTAAATGACTTGGATTGAATAATCATAGAACCTTTTATAAAATATGTGTATAGATTGTCATTATTTATCTTTTTCAGATATTGTAAAAATTTTATATTTAAATAAATATGGTCATTTTCATAATATTCATATTTTTTTATTCATTTAATACTATAACATTTAATAAAAGATAAAATGGTAAAATAAAATTTTCCAAAACATAAAATACCATATATGATATTGAAACAGTGATATATTTGTTTAATATTTCTACCAAAATTAAATACATTTTATTTCCTAAACACAATGAAGTTTTTGAATCATATCAAAATGTTTTTTGATGATGAGAGGGTATGTATTTCCCATTAGTTCTATTCCCATGAATTTATATATTGGACTACTCACCTAAAGGTCCTGCTTGTTTTAGGCCTGTCATCATGGTGTAATTGGAGGGGAGGAGTGAATCTTGTAGTTTTTTTCTAGGTTTTTGTTTTGGTTTCCTGTGGGTGTTGTTGTAATTTATGGTTTCTCACTTTTCCTCAAAAGTGTTTTGAAAATAAAAAATTATTTTTCAAACATATCAAGATATTCTAAAAAGAATATAATTATAAGAGCCTAGTGGGAGTATATTTGAATATAAATAAATGTAATGTTAGTAATTAAAAGGTTATACAAGTCTAAATTTAACTTTATTTTATTTAATATCCTAAATATATTATGATATTGATTATATTTAAAAATATAAAGGGTCAGATTGAGTAATTTTGATAATTTGGTTATCAATACTTCATCAAGTATTCATCCAAAAATATAATTTTAGTTAAAATGGATATCCTAAATTTGATTTACATTATATCTATAAATAGAATTTTTAAGATTTTAATTATAGTTATGATAATGAAGTGGATATCCCATTATATTAAAATAGTTAATAATGTTCTGGTAAAGTAAAAAAATGAAAATAAAATTATAGTATTTATAAAATATTTTAATTATATATTTTCATTTTAATGGTTCCCAAAATGATGTTTTTAAACTGAAGTGTTCTAAATGGAATGAAGAATTTAACATTGAAAAAATTTTATTTGGGAAGATATCGATTTTGATATGTTCAAATAGATGAAAATTATGATTATGATTCAAAAATATAACCATTATTTATGACTACATACTTTTTAGATGTTAGTAACTAATGTGCTTAATGTTAGGATTTTAGTATTTCTCACTTATTAGTGTAATAATAATTACATCTAGTTGTAAACAAGTTAAAAAATGTATACTTCTTACAATACATTAGGATGATATAGAATTCTATCGTATTTGATATTGTACAATGTAAATTATTTTGATTTTATTAACTATTCTTAAAATATTTTAGTGATATAAAATTTATCATATAGTCTTTAATCACTATTTTATCATTCCCTCAAATTATTTAAATAAATTTATATATGGGGACACGGTTTGGGAAGTTTAATGATAATTGACATCCCAATGTAATAAATTGACTTATATGTGACTAATTTATGTCATGATATATTATAGGTTATGGTGAAATGATAATCTCAACATTGTATTTTCATATTAATATACAAAATAATCTCATGAGCCATAATAAAAGAATAAAAATATTTTTCTGCATTTGATGTCCCATTATGTATACAACACGGTGTTCCATAAACTATGTTTTTGGTACACTAGGTGTGTGTAGAGGGTATTTGGTTTATACTACCAAAGGTTGGTGAGATACATATCCTAAGTACCATCATATTTTTTTCACATTTTTATACAATTGATTAGAGATATATCTTGTTTGAAGAGGTTGGTTATGATACAGATAATATCATTCGTTAGAGGTAAACCAAGAAGTATCTTTTAGTATCATATGTTGAATATGAAATCAATTCCCTCAACTAAGATAAATAAGGGAGTATATATATTCCCCTAGACAGTACAAGTGACATGTGTAACTTTTATGGAGGGGAGAAGTGATGTGATCATCCATAAAAAAGAATGATATGTTATATATTAATCATAAAATATAGTTTATTTCAAGAGAATAGAAAATTTATGTGTTTCTAATATGGGACTTACACACTCTATGTTGCATGTAAACTCAATGGATTTGAAAAAGTGAATATATGGGAGTGTATTCTTATATGTGATGAATAGTTGTGGATATAGGTGTATAAATAAATGATTTAATGGATATCACACCTGCTTCCTTAAAAACATGAGTTGCATTGATTCTTTGATATAGGGTTCTCTTTAAATAAAATAATAGATTTAGTGACTCATAATTATTTATAATGTTATAAATTTTGGAGGGGTCTCACATTATATTTGAATTAGTGGGGATTGATTTTGACTCATATGTCCTATGTAAATGTGTTATATATTATAAATATTGTTGTTTATGGGTATTTACAAGATATTACATACGATTTTCTTTGATATGAAGCTAATCAAATATTCTCCAAATCTTTATGAAAAATATCTAAATATATTTTTGACTATAATTTCACAGCCTATTGTATATTATATAATTCAAGTTTAAATAGAACAAACTCTATGATTATTTAATTCTAAAATGAGTTTAAAATATAGATTCAGTAAAACCAATATTATTGGTGATGTATTCTGGTGGATAAGGATGTGAGGTTCTGATGATATTGTCATGATATGTTGTCACATCACATGCTAGGAATATAGCCTATAATAGAATAATTGTTTCAATAATTAATCATCTTACAAGATTGGATGTCATTAAAGTCTTGTTACTGGAGTTGTAAAGTGAAGGTGGTAACGTATATGACTCATGTACTAACCATGTTATTAACAAAATCATTATAATAAAATTATTAAAATGCATAAATTTGTGTGGAACCTCCTTTGGGGAAAAAGGAACTCAATCATGAGAAGTTGTGTGTGTGTGCATTTTTATCATCCAAAACAAAACACTCCATATTCACGACTCTCTCTTTATTTTATTTTTAATCCTTATGAGGAACTTTCATTTCATGGGGGTTAGTTGATCTTTTCGATACATTAAATATTTTCATTGATATCTTACGCATGGGAATTTGATTACTTATTTTTATTCTAATATGTTTTTTAGACTATCGAAATTCTCTATAGTTGATTGAATTGAATGGATTTCACACATCCACTATATTATATAATATTTTATTCTTTATCTAATTTATAATATATGTATTATATATTTGGTGGGGATTTATTGGAAAAAAATTATATTTGATCAAGATTCAAGAATCGCCTCAAATTTCAACTGGATTCATATAAATGTATTCAGCATGGAGTTGAAATTCATTAAAATACATCACTAAGAGAAAAAATTTCTTTCCAAATAAACTATATAGTTTCATTAATAACATATTAGAACATCATGTATGGGCAAAAATGGATACATAGATCAATATCATTCACTCATTAACTTCTTATCGAACAGTAACATTAACTTATATATACCAATGGCCCCATACAAAGCATTATATGGATAGTAGTAATGAAATTCTATCTGATAATATTAATTTTGAGATAATAAAATATTATGATCATAACCTATTTAAGAGATGATAAATAATTTCCATCCTATTCCACAATATATTATATTATATGGGAGATATAATAATATTTATCTTGAAAATTTTCAATGTGACCTGGATCTAGGGTTAAATTATTCATTGGAATATCTACATTGATGTGTGTAATATGTTCTAAAAAAAGGGGAAATGATTTATGAGATATTTTTCCCTATTTTATATTCAATATCATATAGGATTTATGGACTTTCAATTATATTTCATACCATTTATCTCATTTATATAATTTGGTTCCCTTATTTATTTTTTTTATTAGATTCCAAAATTTTCACTTGTAATGAATCTTTAGGTTCTAAAATTAGAGAATAATCTCTCCCATGATTAGAGTCTAGTGAATAACTTATATTGTTTTTGGATATTATCTTCATAAAAAACAAAAATCACCACATCAAAATCTCATTAATGAATCATAGGTAGAAAGGGAAAACATGGCATAGTTAGGATATGTTGAAATAAAATCACCTTTAACAATTTAAATTTAATATTTTCAATTTATATGTTAATGATGTAATTTAAATACAAAACAAGTAACATAACCTATATATTATTCGGAAAATTTTATTTTCTATTGGTCTCTTAAAAATTCAATAATTCTAAATAGAATTATACAAAAAAATATATTCAAAATAATGTAATAAATTTATAAAATAAATTTATTAAACATTATATGGAATTTTACTGAATAAAAAATTATAAAATTATATTTTATATATTTTAATTATATGTTATATAAGAATGATACAAGTTGGTATTGTGTCAATAGAAATAGGACTCCTAAAATATTGTACTAGCCGTTAATAGAGATACATGTTTTTTAAGAATAGAAAATTTCTAGTCATGATAACTAATGAAGTTAAATTATATGTAAATTATTCAAAATATTTACAAATTTTAATATAAGAACTGAAGTAACCTAAAACAATTTTTAATTATTTTATATTTAAGTAAGTATATATATTCACTATTAACAAACCTTCTGATAATTTCATTTATGAAACTGTACTTCTAATGTAAAGTATAAATATTTTAATTACCAAATTTATAAATATATTTTGATATAATGGATTTAAATTTTTATGAATATATCTAAAATAGGTAATTGTGAATCATTTATAGTTTTAGTAAAATGTTAAAAATGTCATCATATTTGGAACTATAGTATAAAAAATTTATTTATAATGGTAATGTATGAATATATTTCTCAATTTTAGGTAGTAATAATTAATTTTATTGTTCTAATACTACATTTTAATTGTATGTAATTTAATATTTATTCACTAAGATTATCATTATTTTTGAAAAATAATTTTTTTTAAATATTTTATACAATAATTATCTCTATCACCTATAACTACCACAACTCTTCACCCATATCAGATAAAAATATATTCCATTGAAAAATTAATCCCATATTATCACTTATATTACTCTTGTACACATAGGGAGAATCTATTCACACTAAGACACCATCCATTAAATCCCAATATCATCTGTGAAACGAGTTATACTAGAGGCATGTAGATTCATATTTGTACATTTTTTCTATTAATTTTATTTAGTTTTCTATGTTATTATAAATATTTATTTTCCCTTATAATAACATGGAATAATTATTATAATTCTAGTATAATTTATTTATGATAATCATATATTAATTTATTTCCCTTTCTTGCATCCAT
This sequence comes from Viscum album, assembly GCA_963277665.1. Classification (NCBI taxonomy): domain Eukaryota; kingdom Viridiplantae; phylum Streptophyta; class Magnoliopsida; order Santalales; family Viscaceae; genus Viscum; species Viscum album. The sequence continues at coordinate 872,648,826 of OY728153.1, read as the reverse complement.
TTTACGACATCATATATATTTTTCTCATTTTTTAACTCTAATATAGACGGTTTTTTTAAATTTTCACCATCCATCATCGAATGAATAAATTATTTCATACATGTATCATTTAAAAAGTATTGACAAATTTATTTTTTTAATTAATATTTCCCAATATTAAAATTTATATCAAAATGTTGTTATAAAAAATACATCTTAATGGATAATAAAATCACATTAAACTCGAGTATCATGAGACATTTTATTTATATTTTTTATTTATTAAGAAATAACTACCAAATCATGTATACATTTTATATTGTTTTTGAAATGAATCATCCTTCATTACACATTTGTATATTATGAACTCAAAAGGAAAGGAACTTTTTATCGAGAGGTTCCACATAATGTACTCTTAATGTGGGGAGAATCAGTGAATTAATATATTTTATGATATCCACATACCCATATTTCATATTTAGTTATGTTGATAGGTTATCAAGATGTCATCTAACCATTTTCATGGAATATTAAATTTCATATTTTCATTCAATTAAATTCATTAATCTATTCATTAAATTCCACTAAAAACAATTCATGTAAGAATGTACACACCTGACCATTCAAAATTAATTTCTACGTAAATTCCATGATTTTATTTAATCATTTGATATATGATCCACTAAAATAATGTAATGGTTACAAATAAAAAGGTCAATTCTTGAACACATATTGATATAAATGTTACCTGGAATAGATAATTATCGCCTAAACAACCATAATAAATAACTTCAATGACACGAAAAAATATATTCTCCTCTGCTATGTAGGATGTTTAAATTGTTTTCAAAAGAATACCCATTTTTAAATTACTTTTCATTTATTTAAATTTTAACAAATTGTGAGAAAAAACATATATATTTATTTTAAAAAACATCGACATTTACATTTTATGAGTAATTATTCATGTGTAGAATATTATTCATTCATAAACCAACAAAATGAACCTCATCTGAAAATTGTAAACAAAATGGTAGCATTGATAATCTTTAAATTAAGTTTACAATATTTACATTCCCAGTATTCATATTTTATGAAATCTATGAATTGTGAATAAAACTAATTAACCGCTTCATTATGTGTAAAATTGATCCTCAATATTTTATTTAACACTTTTTTCAATTCTTATATGTGATATACTATACTACAACATCAATATTCACCTACCATATTTATTTTGATATTCAAATTATAAAATAATAACAACCATTTTACAATATTTTAACACATACTCAATTTTATAATTTTGATCATCCATTCCTCCAAATCTATTTAGATTTATTTATGTGCTATTGGTGTCCATGGTGATGAATTCTTATGTGGAGTCCATTACAAAACATTATTAAACACCCCTTTAATCAAATTTTATGACAAAACATAGAGAAGATGGAAACAATAGTGTTGTTATATTTAACATCATTAACATCATTGAAATTCTCTTTGAAACCTAAAAACCATATCCCTGAGAGCGAAACCATGACATTAGAAAAATCATTTTAATTCTCTATATAATCTATCATCACAAATATCACGTATTTTGAAAACATGAAAATACATTTATAAAAATATTACCCCCAGTATAAAATCCATGATTTGTAATTTCACAGTGATTCTTATATAATATTGTGATCAAGATCACATCCCATATTTATTCAATGTGGTATCAAAATTTGATTTCATTTCTTCTCCACCAAATACCTTTTTATATTAAATACAAATTTTTTGTAAAAAACATTATTTTTTTAATTCCATTATTTTTTTATAATCTCATAACACAATATCCAAATACCATAGGCCAAACTATAACAATTTTCTCAATTACTTCATAAAGTAAATTTTTTTATATAAATCATGATGAAGTTTAATAAATACCATAATTTTTTATAACATCACATATAACAACTATAAAATTTATACTATGAACAAATATTATTCTACTAATAAAACTATTATTTATTAAACCTTTAGACACATAAACATCTTTGAATAATTTTAAATTACCTTAGAGTAAATGTGATTTATGTTTTAAAAAAACACAATACCTTGATGAATGTCAACTCATATAAAAATATAATTATATTTAATTAATTTTCTCTAAAAAAAATTCCTTCATTCCTCCTTAGTCAGTAATCATTGATCATTACCATCATACAAATGAAAAATTGGATTTTTAGATCACGTGTCCTTGGTAAATCACCATAAAAACCACGAAAATAATAAATTAATAATAATTTAATATAAAAGAAAAAATTTAAATTGAAAAAATTTGATAAATGTACATTATACATTAATTAGAAAGTAATGTTTTGTTATTGATGATTTTTCCCCCCCAGATCAATACTATGAAAATGATGTGATGGAAGTTTTAATTTAATTGTAAAGTAATTCTTTAATCATGGATCACATGGATGCTTAAGGTTCATGAAATACATCATCACATAACCCTATAGAAGATATGATTAAATGATATCAAGATGATCATGTAACATAATAAATGAAAATAAATGTTTATGAATGAAAAAATTTCATATAGTGATCATACTCTATTAAATAACTTTTAAATGTAGTTATATCATACAAAAAGAGGAGATATCTGAGATAGGAGTGTCTAATTGTCACTATTCATTAAACGAATCCCTCTTTGAGTGATTATATGTTCGCATTACAAATGGATAATGTGACTAAATCTAGGAATAAAATATATATAATTGTAATATCTCCTTATTATTGTTTATCATGAGATTTACACGGGAGAATTCATTGGTGATATACAACATGGTCATGAACCATGTGTGATCCCAAGTGGACTTATGAGGATAATATTATACCACCATTAATTCAAATGTGGGTTTAAACTAACATATTAAGAATCATAGATAATGGATAGTCTACATATATAAATTCATAACTAACAATCAAACATAAATGGATTAGATAACTATAGATAGTGGACTATATAGATTTGTTGAGTGTTTTTAAATTTGGAATACATACATTGGAAAATTGGTTATTTAATTATTAAATTATAGAATGGATGACCCTATGATAACCATGTGAAGCATCCATCTAATATATAGATTTATCACATGAAAACCCCTAAATCACAAGATTTTAGGATTACTAACTGATTATAAAATCACATCATGAAATGTTTACCACATGATTTCCTAAAATGATGTTGGTTTCACAATCACATTAACCCCATCCAATTATATGTCCACAAAACCCCCACTACAATCATATAAGCATATAAATCATAATCTTTTAATCTAATCACGCAACCCCATATTCATACATCATTGCCTAGAAACCAAAAATTCCACTTGAACATTGAAAGTTCATGTTTTCTTCTTCCCTTATAAGGCCATATGCATCAATAGTTTTTCCAACATTCCCAAACTAATGTGAAAATTACTTTATATTTATACCATTATTTATTAACCACATGTTGGAATAAAACCTTATAAACTATGAGAACTATGGTTCCAATTTTAATCGAGATAAATAAGAGACTTTTAGAGGCCTCAACGCCGTCTCCATTGTATTTTCATTCTACTTTCCATGTTTTCATGTCTCTTTTGATACCATAATACCTCCATACATCATTCTACATTTCATTAATTCTAGGTAAAGATCATGACCTCTCTTATATATCAATATTCTCAAAGAGTTTCATAACAATACATCTCATAAGGAATCCACAATTTGTATTCCTCTAATAAATTTAACCCACAATGTGTTTGATCTTCTACAATCTCTTTTTTTCTAAAACTGAGCATGAATCACATTGGATTATATTTTTTAAATGATAATACCAGTAACGTACCTAAAATAACCATTTTTGGAATCCTCTATATGTGTAATACCTGATTGTATATTTTGTTTTATTAAAGTTTCTAACTCCCAAAAAATCATCTCAAGGTGGCCTCATTACATCATACCCAAATAAATTAAATATTTTTCTTTCATGTGATGGATATGATAACTTAATATCTCTTTTTTTCTCTTAAGTATCATGACTTATGTGGTCCAAGAGACCAAAAATTTTCATTCAATTTACATGATACAATTTCCACTAATTATGGATGTCCTATTAGTGGAAATTATTGATTACATTTTGTCTTTAAAAAAAAATTATGATTTAAATATCTAATGGGTGCCTCAAATGCATAATCCTTACTCAATCATAGGTTTTTGTACCATTCACATCACAAATAATCAAAATATATGAACTTAAGGCACTATAATTTTTACATCATATGATTAGTAGGATTCCACTCCAAGGATTGATCCCTATTATCCAATCCTAAAATTTCGCCATATACTTTATTAAATTATGATGTTACGTTAAATGGTGTGGTATTATAACATGGACATGAATTGTTTCCTTAGACCTACATGGAAATAGATTCACATATCAACATGATACAGAGGATGGATCCATGTGGTTAAAAATAAATAACATTAACCTCTCATCCTAGTGAATTCATACCACTCGATAAATCAATATTTTCATTTTTTCACTGACCCTTATTCCATCATGTCTGGACATCCCATCCATTTGAGCCATATTCTAAATAGAATATTTTTTGTCTAAACTATTTATGATAGCATAATAAACTTACTTGAGGGCTATATTTATTGTGGCCCCCATAATATCATCCCGAATAGTCTATAATCCTTCTAGGGATTTCCTTAAAAGGGCCATACTTCATATGAAATCAGTCAATCATCTGTATGATATACGTCCTATATAGATATCCTTTATAGGGACATTCTATTTATAACAAAATATTCCTCATATATATATATATATATATATATATTCCATTTTATTATATCTAGAAAGGGTCAATCTTGTGTAATAACTACATCGATCATAACTCGTAACCTTTCTCCTAGTCATCCACATCATATGTATCTATATTGAATTTATTATTAGTTTCCTCGTAACCTTGAATAGTATGATTCATCTCGTTAATTAGCACCAAAATATTAAATTTCTAATCTCTTTCATAAGTATTTGTTGAAATCCATTTCAATGGCTTGATCATGATTCCATAAATGCTTACCACCATCTAAGAAGGTAATAAATTATTCAGCGAGTAGTTGTATTTGTCTAAAACATCACTACCATTGAACCACCATCATAAATTATAATACGTAACAAGATATATAACCTATGATACATATAGAAATTTTCATCGATGATGAACTTATCATTCATATATATTTTCTCATAAATCGGATTCTTATAATTTGTATATATACTCAAATCGATAGTTAACGAATTTTTTACTATTAGGGTAACTATTTTCATATTTTTTTATATTAAATATTCATAAATAAGGATTAAAACTATAATATAGTCCTAGATTATTTAATAATTCCCCCACCATTGTGTAACTAGTATGTCCTTCTTTCTTATAAAAAAATGTGTGTTCCTAAGAATCATTCGTATGAAACCCCAATGATTTCCAACCATAGGAATGTAAGCCCATAGCTCAATTTGAATGTGTGAACCATTGGGTGTTTATGATTCCTTGTATAAAACCCACTAGAAAATATCCATGATATGTTTCATTAAATATATCTAGGCTTTTATTGTGATCATTTTTCCCTCATGAAAGTTGAACATCAGGTCACCCCATCCCAGGTCAAAAAAATAGTGAACCCAACATCAATATTTCATTAACAATAATAAGAATATGAGTCTCCCATGAATAAATAACTGTGAATTGTTTTTAAATTTGATTTTGAAAGGTTGTAATCCTTATTCCATGTAATATCCATGGTTGGATATACCCTTCTCACAACATCCCTTATATTACAAAATAATTCAATCAATGTTAGTTAAACACTATAATACTTTAAATTCCATGAGTGTTGCTACCTCTATGATCCAAAGGATGACAACACATTATTTGAACTGCCAAAACTTGTTAGAAAATGAAATTGCTAGGGTTTATAATAAATAAACTACCATATAAATACTATATAATTTACACAAGGGTCTCTAAGAGCTAAATAATATTGTCCTTCCTCACCCTAGGAGAGTCATGAAAATACCATAAATTATAATTTATACTGTCAACATCTTGTAGAGACTGTACCTTGACTGTGAAGGTATAAACCACACACACACACATATATATATATATATTAGGAAGATGGATCAGGGAGATGAATAAGAATCCTCCATAGTACACGAGTTTAGTGGTAGGGATCTTTTCAACCAATACCATAAGAATTTTCCCACTGATTTTCCTCTAAAACTTGCTACGGTAACTAATAGGAAGGTCACCTCCATTGAAATTTATAACTAGGTGACTATAAGATATCACTAGGCCTATAAATATCAAATCATAGGGTGCATGCCCATATACCCACTCTCACTAATTAATACAACTGAAATATTTTATAGGAGACCTGTTAGTAAGCTCGTATTCATGTTTTCCCACAATATGTCTACCATCATGTTTCAGTAGATAATATAGGGTATGAAAATATTCTTACCCTAACACATATGTAAAATAAATTTATTTTTGGTGTAAATTTAAGGATGTTAATTAGAATATTTTCCATCATTAATTTTCTATGTATTCCGACATAACTTTTCACCTAAAAATATGAGGGCATGTATTCCATCCCACACCCATATGATGTGAAAGTATATTCTAGAAGTAACAGGAGAGCTTACAACATATTCCTTCAATGATATAGGGACAAGAGCATACTCTTATTCTAAGTTACAAAGAAACATATCCTCATGTACATCATTACAATATGGATATTCTAAATCTTGAACATCTTCCAACTCTGATCCTGCATGATTATAGGTATAAGATCATAAATGATGAGGCAAATGGCATTTCTCATTACTCTATTCATAGTGGAGTATGCCAACCAGGTTTTTCTATCTCATAATGAGAGTTTCATATTAATATATATGACTTTATAAGGAATATTCAAAATAAAAAAAATGTATTTGGTCTTTATTTATAATGTACATGCCTAAAATATTACGTAATCTTGAGTTTCAAGTCCAAAATTGATTCTCTTACATTTGAGGATCCTTTTAAGTTTGTATTTTTAGATAATTATCTAATAACTTATAGATAGAAATACTACATATTATAAATTATCAACTTCCTATTAGTAAACATTTTACCATTATATAATACTTTAATATTAAAACACATTTTATTTTCATGAAAAATATTCATGAAATTCAAAATTACTTATTCATTAAATTTACCCATCCTTAAACCCTATTAATTATTTTTTTAAAAATTCTAGGTCAATAAAAATATTTTTAAGATGCATAAGAAGAATAAATACCTTAGTACAGTGAAAAAAATTAAGACCCATGAAAATACTTTTCTTCAAAACATATATGTTTACCAAATATGGGCATCATTTTTCCATTGAAATGATCATTTTCATATATTTTTTAAATTAAAATACTTCCATGAAATATATTTATAAATCATATAAATTTAATGTTGGTTACATGGGAAATAATATTTTAAAATAACCTTAAAATATTTATAGAAAACATAAAAATTTGAATAACCATATTGTTGTTGTCTAATATAATTTTCAAGTGAAAACAATCCTTACCCAATGCATTATAAATTTATCTAGGTGCACCCCTTGAATAAACATTATCATGGTCAACGATGAGCTATAACAAGGATCAACACATAATATAAACAATGTAAAATGATAATAACAATAGAAACAAAATTTAATTTTTCAACTTATCATCATAAAACCCTTGATAAACACTTTAAAATCCATTTTCTAAACTGATTCGGATATGAAAAGACAATATTTATTTAAAACCCCATTTTTAATAATAGAACCCAAAAAATAAAAGGAGATTTTTTTTTTAATATAATATTAATTCTTATAGTGGAATCCAAAAATAAAATAATGGTTTTGGTGGTAGGAAAAGTAATTTTCACTATATATATTAATATTAAACATTTCTTTAGTAATTTTAAAATAAATTCAAACATTGCATAAAAATAGTTTTTTTCAAGCCATTGAAATAAAGTAAAAAGGGAGACAAACCATACATTATAAATATTTTATTTCCATATAAAAACATCCAAAAAATAATTTCAAATATTTCTACATGGAAGAAAATTTGTTTTAAATTAAATATTTTGAAAAAATATCTTATGAATGACATTTCCTTACATAAAACCGTAAAAATATTAATTTTTAAAAAATTGTATATAAACTAAAAAATTGTAAATAAGGACCATTATCTTCCATTGTTGAATAAATAAGAATGTTCTTGAAACATTAAACAGAATGTGTACACATATTACAAATATTTAGATGATAAATATATAAATACGATAGAATAAGGTTTTATGTTAATGTTCCCCAAACCTTGAGTCAAAATTGCCTCATACATTCGTTATCGTGTTAAATTAAAAAAAATTAGAATTACGTACATACTCAATAACATTATTCATGTTTATCATTTATTTTATTTTATCTCTTACCATGTTATACATAATAAGTGAATCATTTAAGTTTAATTCGAATGTTTTGATGGTATTGAGCTTATATTTCAAAAATGAATTTTTTTTGTTGACTATGGTACAAGAATAAATTAGTTTAAAATTCCTAGAATAATATTCATGAAATATTTATCATATTAACATGTAAATTGGAATTTTAAAACCAATAATGAAGCATGGTTATGAAAAATGAACTACGTTACAATTTTGGAGATGGTAGAATGTACTTATGCATGAGTAATGTTTCTATATTATAAAAATCATTATATATAGAAGTTATATAATATATTATCTTTATATAATGATAATCATATCATAAATTCCATACTATATTTACAAATAAAAATATTTATATAATCTGTGTTATGTAGTGATGAAAAAAATCACATCACTTTGTGGAGATGGTAGTCCACAAGAAAGAAAAAAACTGACATTATCATTTCTCAATGACTGGATTGGAAACTTAGAAATGATATATTATAATTTGATAAACAATTATTTTTTATTAATATAATATATAAACATTAATTCTAATATTATAACCATCTTTGAGAGGTGATAATGGAAACCAAATTACATTGGTTCGCGTGGTGGTAGTCTTCCATAAACATGAATGATGGATCTAGTTACCATTTTATAGAAGAGGTGATGGATGTAGGATGTTAAATTATGAAAATAAAACCTTAATCTACAGAATATACTAGTGTTATTATATCATCACTATTGAATAATATTTTATGGAGGTGGATGAATAAATAAAACAAAATTATCATTTAAGAAAGATACACATTATTTTTAAGACCTCTTGATGTTTTCCCCAGAAACCATCTTAGTAGGGTTTTTATAACAATACAAATATTTTAGGACATGTTTATAGATTCTATAAAAAGACTTAGATATGTATTCTCTAATCAAAAAGGATATGGATGTGTGAAGTAGGGATTAGAGAGGGTGTCTTTTTATATGTGGGGAGGAGTGTCGTTTTTTATATACATAAAAAAATTTAGTAATGGGGAGTCACTCTCAAATAAATTCTTAAAAAAATGAAACAATTTTTTTTTATGTAAGATAGGGTTTCTCAATACCTCTCTGATAAAAAAAATAAACTTGTTTTAATTATAATATTTCTTGACCATTAAGGTTACTCACTTTTACCATCTTAGTTTTCATATATACTAACTAGTTTTTTAACACTTTAAGGGACATAACATTAACTATAATATGAAACATGGAATATAAATGCACCATGGTTGTAATTTCAATCCATGTAATAATCATCTGGCCTAATATATTATTTATATAAAATTTAATGTATTTTATAAAATGTTATTTTTTATAAACTATCAAATATGTATGTTTTGACACTATTTAATTAATTAGAAAATTAAATTATAAATAAAATATTGGAATTAGAATAAAAAGTTTTGAAAATTCTCAAAAATGGTATAAATATCTATGAAATTAATGAACCAAAATAATTATATCATTTTATATTACATTTAATATTTTAAGAACAATTTATTTTATTTTCTATTTAACTAAATAATCATTGTGTCAGTGTTTTATATGCATTCAAGGATGTTATTTAATGACTAAAAATTAGAAATAAATTACCACAATAAAGGGAATTAATTTACCTTTACAATTTGTTTTTATAACTGTGAATTGATTATTTATCCCTATTGTAAAAAATTATAGAAATTATAAGTTATATGTTGACATTTCACACTTTTCTATATATATAAAGTAATAAGATTGGAATAACCCAGGATATGTGATAAAATGTGGTAATGTATTATAATATTTAATGAATATAGATGAAATATTCTCATACATTAAAATTTAGGGAAATTTTATTGTCATTTTATGTCCATAACATAATAATTTAAGCCTTAATTAACACATTTTACTATTACAATGATAAAAAATATTTACTATGGTTACTATTTATTTTGATAGAATTAGATTATATTATTATGAAATTTAATTATTATAAGTCCAAATATGGTATCTATTTTTTCATATAAAATGCATATAATTAAAGTAATTTAATTTAAAAATATTCCTATATACATGATGTAAAAATAGTTTCTCAATAAATTTATTTATCAAGAATAAGAGGATATTATATAAAATCTATGAATAGTAATTTTCATTTTATAATATTCAATTCATATTTGTATATGTATAATCAATAAATTTCGTTTTAATTATTCATATCCATGGGATATTTTAATTAATTTCGGTAGAGATACATTATGCACATTAAAATAGTTTTCGAATAAATACATTTCTAAGACAAAAAATAAACTTCTACCAAATTCTAATATAATTATTATTCAAATGTAATTAATTAGATTATGAATATATAAAGAATTCATATATTAATTTAAATCAAATTCAAATAATAATATTATATTTAAATTACATAATTTATTCAACATAAATGTTTGTATTTGAAACGTCGATATTTATTACAATTTACTGAAATCCCAATATTTTCCAAAATATTTACAAAAAATATCCATATTTTTAAATTTATATAATTATTTTAAGAATTAATATAATTTTATCTAAATCATTTTGTATGATCTATTAAGATAAATTATAATATTTTCTCAGAAAAATCAATAAAAATGTTAGAAGAAGACATATTTGTTATGAATAAAATCACATTGAAAAATGTTATTGAATATTTACTAATAATTTATCAGAAAATTTTTATTTATTAGGATATTTATATATTAATATATAATAAATTTAATACTATTCAGACCCCCCCAATTTAACACATTGGTTATAATAGTCATATTTAAATAATAATATTTAATTATTTATTAATGTTTAATGTTATGTATATTTTATGCTATCTTTCATTGTTTTATAATCTAAAATATCATGTTGTTACATCGCACCATAATTTAAAAAATTCTACCTCACAATTTAAACATTATCTCAATAAACATATATTCTACATTTGAAAATAACATTATTGAAATCAGACATTTTAAAATGGGTTAATGACTCATCATCCTGATAAGAGAGAAATGAAAATAAGAAGATCAAGTAGAATAACACATATCTCTATTTTGTAGTTAGAAAAAATTCGTGTGATGTAAAAATATAGGCCTATATGAAATAATATTTCCCAAATAATGATGGAGTGTGACATAAATAATTGATCACATGAAAGTTAATGACCATGATAAAGTTAAAAACATGAAAATCATGAACCAAATAGGTGTGAAAAATAAAATCGATATCATCATAAATAATGGTATTAATGAAAAAAATTATATCAAGATCATATCCCTAGAGTTGAAGAATTCATTTACCATCAAGACTAAGAACATAAAGAAAATTATCTTCAATGGAAATAAAAATTTCATCCTTTAATAAATTCTCACCACAATCTCATATTTTTCTTAAAATGATGAGTGTTCATGATGAAGTTTTTTAATCTATAAGAACTAAAATCCACTTATTGTTGGGACCAAGTTGTATGGATAAGGAAGTAAGAAGAGTTTGTTATTACAGAGTGTTGTTTTTTTGTTGTCAAAGAAGATAAATCAATTCACTTTGTAACGGACTTGTAAACCAATCAATTATTTGCTGATTTTTATTTCACTAATATAATAAGTTATAAGAACATGTGATATAAGCCATATGAAATAAAGGGTTAGAAACGATGATGCAAGTCATATACAGTTTTGATTGGTTGGAATGATGCTGCTAGAAGAAAGGGAAGTTTTAGTACGTTCCATTGGAAAACTGAAGATACTAAAGTCGTTTGACCATAGGATACATATCATGATAGTGTATTTCATGATAAAATCTAAATAATGGTTATAGGATGTAGTGTAGAGAACTATGAAAAATGAATGGACAATATGGAGGCAATATATAAGAACATTTTATGGTGGTGCTATTTTTTAGTGTTTGCAAAATTTTAGGGCCTGAAAATCGGTTGATGATGAAACATTTTTTTTAGAAAATGATGTTGCAAAAAAAGTATGAATATGGTTTGGTATGTTGCGCACAAGTGTATTTCCATGGTCCAAACATCAAAATCTAGTAAAGAAGAGGCATGCGGGAAATATTGGGCTTTTGCGTGCAAGATTGGTTTTTGCAAGCAATATTGAAGGTAGTGTGAAATCTTGCACACAAGGCATGATTCGAGGTCCAAACTTCAAAAAAAGGAAATGGAATGAAGTGTTCAAAATTGTAGGTTTCACGAAATATTGGAGAATTTGTGTGAAAGAGAATTTTATGTGAAATATTGAATAATTGGTGCGAAAGAAGAGGTTGGTGTGAAAGAAACTTTAACGCCAAAGGAGATACAAAATAGGGTTTCACGCACCATGCATAATTTGTGGTCTGAACTTTGGAAAATGAAAAAGGAAGGAAGTGCATGGAAGATTTCCAAAGTTCGTGGAATATATTAAAAGTGCGCCAAAGATGAGGTTGGTACGAAAGAAACATTTGCTGCGAAGGCGACATCAATCGGGGTTTTGCGCGACGCGTCAGGATCTTGCGCGACCTGTTGGGGATTTTGCACTTAGGGGTCAATAAATAAAAGGTGACCCCCTCAAATTATGTGTGATAGACAATTAAAGATATCTCGAGCACTTAGGTGTAGAATATTATAAAGAAAAGTAGAGTGTGTGCAAGAAGAAGAAGTTTCACACAAGAAGAAGAAGTTGTGCATAAGAAGAGAGTTGCGTGCAAGATTGATGTTCTGCACAATAGGTGTTTCATGAGAAAAGTCAAATCTTGGGCACCTGGAATAAATGTTGCATGAAAGACACTTAAAAGAGTGTGCAAAAGATTTGGGTTCTTTGCATGTATTCGGTTGTGCGTAAGATAGTTCTTACTTGCTTCTGGGTAAGAAAGTGATGATTTGTACTTCATATAATACAGTTGCTCAATTGTAAAGAAGCACTGAAATACTGTAATTCCTTATTTGTTCCAAGAGGGTGAACACACATTTTCATATTATTTCCCAAGTTCTATACAAGGGTAAGGGTATATCCTCCTCATTCTATTCCATATCAAAGTGTTTTTTCTAGTGGATTGTGTGGTACTAGATTATTTATGTACCATACGTAGCTACTCTTGTTGAGTAGTAAACCTTGTCAATCTTTTGTTCTTGTGGTTGTATGTGTTCAGAAGAGGAAGAATATTTTTAACAGGAGGCGAAGAATATTTCAAAAGGAAGGAAACATAAAAAATAAAGAGACATCCTTGATTCACCCCTCCCCCTCTCAGTGATACTTAGATCTTGATTGGGCACTTTAATTATAAAGGCTACTAAAATTTAACAAAAATAGAAAAAGAATTTCTTGTTATCTTTATAAATTAACCAAACCCAAAATGTTTAGCACAAATTTAATAATTCTCCAAAATTAATAAATATTTATATCATTAATATCATAATTTCAATAGTGATAACGAAGTTCAAAAGCATTCCATATATAAAAATCCAATAAATTATTCAAAATATTCTTCGTAATGATTTAAAACTAAAAAAATCATAAGGTTATGATCAAATTTTTTTCCTTGATTGATATAGAATTTATGTATAAGTAACACTAATTATTTTTAAAATATCATTAAAAAACTTATGTGCCCTAATCATATTGTTTCCATTAAATACTAATTGATTCCATAAATAACTTCAATAACAACAATGCCATTTTAAAATCTTATATTCTTTAGAAATGTAATTCTAACTTTATTACTAATATTAAATACCACAATTCTTTATCTATCGTAATCTTGTAATTTTTCCAAATATCATGAAACTATTATGAAAACACATTACTCAAAAAATTAAAAAAAAAGACTTTTCAGTCCCATATTTATAAATATTATAAACCATATGGTCTAAAAAACTTAATAATTATATTTAAAATAGTTTAGGTAAAAACTGATTTCATACTATCCATGAAATCATATAGTCTAATTTTGGGTGCTTCACCCTTGTCAACGATAAGTTATAGGTTCAATCCTCGTGTCAGTTTAAGAGGTGAAATGTTGTATTTTTTATAAATCCATACAAATAAATTTATTCTAACTTTATAGAAATATGATTAACATCCTACAATAGAAATTTAATCAAAAAATTTTATATCAACCCTAAGGATTATTAAAACATTTAAAATTATTTTAAGAAAATTAGAAGATCATTATCAATCAAATAATATTTTTATATTGGTAATATAGAGATTCATATACATTATACATCCATAAAAACTCAATATATGTATCTATAATTACTCTAACAATTTAAAACATAAAAATAGAATTAATCCACATAACCATATGATCATCTATACATCCACCACCGCATCCTAACAGATGAAACCCTACGTATGGAGACCTTAATTTCTCAAAATTAATCATAATACATTAACTAATATTTTCCATCTTATAAATTAATACTTCTATCAGACAAAAAATAATACTCTTCTCCTAAGACTCAGGGATTTCAAATTATAATCTCTGATTTAATTCATACATTTCATATGTAATATTTAGGTTCCTCATCTTTAATGATAATGGAATTACATATTTATATACATTTATCTATATAGACATGTAGATAATGTTCTTTAGATTTCTCCATAGGTCATCAATTTGCACAATTATCATACTCCAATAATTTAAAACATTTAATTGACGAATTAGGATCAATTTTATTCCCCTTCACATAATTTACCAAATGATTCCTTTTTAAATGGAATATTATGACCTTATGTTCTCTTTTACTACATTAAAAACAATTTTCCATACTTTTAAGACATTTTCCTCAGTTATTTCACCTACAGTATTGACACATAAATTATTAGATATTTTTACATTTAAAATTATCACTTAAACATCCATGGATCATCATTTCAATATTATTTGGTCCATTAGGGAACTCACCTAGGTTCATGTTGTTAATCATAAATGATGATAAGTGTTTATTAATAACCAAAATAGTATTCATTAAAACTCCCATTCCATTTTGTTGATTTTTCAGACAACCATTGCCTTTCACTCCACATACATTATTAATTTTGATCTTCTGGGACCTATACATTTGCTGAAACAGAAAAGGTTAGTTAGAGTATATCAAATAAATCATGATAAATAATATTATGAGTATGATAAAAACTAATATATCATTAACCATTATATTCCATATTCACTAACTTGTATTGATAAAATATAACTATAATTTTCCTTGGCATAACAACCATTTTAGATATAGACTATTTTTATGTTAAGATCAAATAACATATTAACCTAAAGAGATATTTAATCCATGTTATAATACCAACTATATGTACCTGGACTTAAAAATTATTGTTTGTAAAAATTCCCTTAAATAACATTATAGTATTTTTGGGTAGATTGTGTTTGTTGAAAAAATGGGTTTCCAAGGTATGTTGTGGAGTCTAAGATAGATTGTTAACCTAGTGTATTGACATTGATCCAGGAAAAAGGAATGGATACCCTTTCAGGGGTAAATAAAATTGCCTATACAAGGTGTCATAGATTCAAAGTGTTTTCTAAATTTTTGGGGTTCACAATTTGGAGGATGGTAGCATGAAGAAAAAATTATTTTCTTGAATACCATGAAAAAATAAAGAAAATTCATGAATTATATAAAGAAAGGGTTTCCCGATGGAAGTTCCAGGAAGACACAACGAAGTGTATGGTAATCTTGATGACTACGATAAGAATCATGGATGGGAAATTCCCATAGTGCCTCACAAGATAGGGAGAATCATGAAAGAAAATAGGGATCATCGTGAAATAGTGATGAAATTGATTGAATATTCTGGAATCGATGTAAAATCCTATAAATATTCTTATACCCCCTTCATAAATGATGGAATACATTAAATAGATTCTAAGTATCTTGATTCATGACGTGGGTTCATGAATATAGATATTGAAAAAAAATTCAAAATGAAATTTTATTTTTGAAGGCTATAAAATCCAACTAAAATGTACAATCATTACGAAAGTAAGGGAGTTCCTAAAGGCCATAAAAAGACAACTAAAAGTTTTTAGATTGAAGAAATATTTTTTCATCATGGAGGATATATGATCTTCATGAATGGGGTGTTCTTTGAGAAGGAAGTGAACATTATGAAATCATGGAAAAAGGAGTCCCCAGTTAATATATGGTAACGTGGTATTTATCAAGTGGATTAATGTGGAACATCAATATAGCCACTATCTACAACTGAAGATAAATTAATTATGGATAAGGAAGGCTCCTATATGTCCATAAAATGTGTATGGATCCTTTATAGAGCAGTATGTAATGGAAGAAGAATATGTTGATCCTTTTTCCACCAGTAATGGGGCATTGAAATAGATTTAGGGAGAGACCCCTGGTAAATTATGTCACGGCCCGCCTTCACCAAAAGGAGGGAAGAGTCAGTAGATTTCCAGGACATTACTTCTTTAAGTTGAAGGAGAGATAATGACCCCTGAAACACGCCTTCAATAGGTCCCGGAGTGGCAGCTAGCACCAAGGGTATAGAAATTTCTCACAAATGGAAGGCATTACCCTTTTTATTTTATAGGATCGAGAGATAAGGAGAAGGAAACCCAACAACACCAAGGCAGAAAGAAATGTAAAGCCAAAAGTAAACCATTCCCACATGCATGTTTCAAAAGTAAAAGACACAAAGTGAAAAAGGTGACTATAAGGTAAGTACCAAAAGGGAAAAGAAAACAACAACTGCAACTGCTCCAAAGGTCCGAGCTAGTAAGGTCCTGTGTGATCCCTGAAGTCCTCCTCGAAACCTGAAAGCAGTTTTATATACGTAGGGTTAGCATACAAGTACACTCAGTAGGGAAAACCAGAGACTCTCGTGCACAAGTGGGGGAATGTACTAAAGTCCCGTGAGAAAAAGAGTAAACCAAACACCTAAAAAGGAAAACTATCCACCCCAGGCCTCACCAAGGCACACTCCCCAAATAATGCATGTCAGGTAATATATATATAATAAGAGCACATCGATGTTTGGGTACCCCGTGCCACTTTCCCACTGGTTATTGAGACATCCTACACATCGGACCAATCCCGCTATTCTCACCACAGTCCCACTACCACACCCACCCGCACACACCTGGGCCACAACCACACGCAGTCCCACTGCTGAAATCCCGCCTGCACACACCTGGGCCTCAACCGCACGTAGTTCCACTGCAGAATCCATCCCGCACACACCTGGGCCACAACTGTCACATGTAACCATGCCTGCAAACACCTAGGCCAGAACAACCACCACCATGCCCAAAGACACCTGGGCCTCATCTCGAAGACACTTGGGAAACCACCTGCCGCACACACCTGGCCAACCACCACACCACCCCGCCCGAAGGTTCTTGGGCTAATAATGGACTTCAGGCCATCACAGCCTACCTGAAGATACTTGGGCTATCCGGGAAAGGGAGCATAAAAGGAGCTAATAACCAGCCACTAAGAATATTTTTGGGAAAAAACACCCTCCCCCATGAAATGGGGTTGTTCGGAACTAATTGCTCAACTTGGGTGGGGCACGAATAAGAAACATAAAGCTAAATATATATATATATATATATATATATATATATATGTAACAATCACTCATCCAAAGCTAGGTTTTTCTTCAAACAGCCTACAGATCACAACAACACTCAAGTCTGAGTCACGACTCACGCCAACAACCCATGTGTCCCCTTTCTTATTTCACATTCAGTAATAATGTTTATGTTTAAGCACTACTGGGAAACTAGTAGGCATAGGCATGAGTCTAGGAAAGTAAACAGTCAAACAACAACCAAAACGTCCACACCTGGTTCTCAACAACAGAGGATTCCACCCCAATTTGTGATATAAACAAGTAACCACCCGGATTTAAAACTCGAAACCACCGAATCCATACCCACAGGAAATCCCATCCCCCAAATTCACAAAACCACCGAGAGTATAAAAGAGCAGGGGATCCCATCCCCCAAATTCACACAACCACCGAGAGTATAAAAGAACAGGGGATCCCATCCCCTCCCACATCTCCAGCAATCGGCCCGAAAGGAACACAACCAACTACCACCATCAACACAACAGGGCCTTGCAGGTATTTTCAGATTTAAATGACTTAACACACTCCATGATTCAAATTCCATGTGTTATAACCGGGAGTTATCACAGAAGGGTTGATCCTGGTGCTTTTAATTTATTCAGCCGGATATATGTGATTAACCAATTCACTTTTCACAGCAGGAATTTACAACCACAAACAAGTGAGTTAAAACATCAGAAGGGTTCATTAGTGCACAAACAACGACCACCAACGGCCTCTATTTTCAGGAGGCATAAGCCAGCACAACTCAACAAGATGGTCATAGAATAAACAACATTAAAATATAAAACACCATCAACGATCACACACCCCCCCTTCTTTCTTTATAGAATTCGTTCATTATCTTTAATTAGGTCTGGTTTACCCAATTCTACAGAATCAAAACCATGCGCACCCCGCATGATACACAAAAGAGAGAGGCAAAGGATAAATTCCCTACTTGTTGATAGATGATCGATGTTTAGGCCGGGGGCGCGGAACTTTACGAATAACGATGTGCCCGATGCACCAGAAGCTATTTGTGAAAACCCACGATCGAGGAAAGGAGAAACCACGGATAACCCTTAGTTTATAAGAGCTCGGGACGGTTGAGGTGAAAACGCGAAACCACGTAAGGCGCAGGGGTCGTGGGTTGACCACGCGGCTCCACTCGCCATAAAAACGGGTCGGGTGGTTTAAGATGACTCATGAATTGATTAAGTATTTAATTAAAGCTCTTATGCGCGTTACGGATCTTAAAAACACGGTTAAATGAGTCAGAATAGGGTTTAAAACCCTATTTGCGCAAAGGAGCGCTACTGACGCCAATCGGTCTCACCGATCGGTCTTACCGATTGGTCTCACCGATCGGTCTCCCGATCGGTCTCGCCGATCGGTCTCACCGAGACGCGACTCCTCTAGAACCCGGATTTTGGAAAAGGGAAGGACTAAGAGAGTCTGGGTCATCACATCAGATACCTCTCAAACTATTCTCGTCCCCATGAATTTAAACAACCCAGAAGGGAAGGGCGGGTCCGAGTAACCACCCCGAAAGATACCTCTCAAGAGTGAACCTCATCGTTAACTAAGAACAACTTCCTGCCACGAACCAAGCAACATACCATGCCACACCGCCCGGGCATGTGGGTTGGGGAGTCTCCTCCCCCATGTTAAGATATTATCCGCTTTGGGCGGCACTGACTCGTCCGCATGGGTTTAATCGCATCCACCTTAATGCGTCTTGATTAGTGGTCGGGTTCTCTCTTTCCCCATAGTCGCGGCTTTTCACACACATGCAGAGGAAGAAAACCAGTATATTTCATAGCCAAAAGAAAAAACGTTCTATCACAACAGGTACAACAAGGAAAAAAACTTAAAACAACTCTGGGTACTGGGTATGCATTTGTGCTTCCCTCTCCCACGTACTCTCCTCAAGCCCACCATGTCTCCACAACACGCGAACCAAGGGAATGGTTCGCCCGCGAAGCACCTTTTCTTTGCGATCCCCGATCACCACTGGTCTCTCCACAAAGGTCACGTCATCCTCAATGTCCAGCTCACCCCAATCAAGGACATGTGAATCATCATGCAGATACCGATGGAACTGGGACACATGAAAGACATCATGTATCCTTAGTAGCGGCGGAGGCAATGCTAGCTGGTAACCCACTTCGCCGACCCGCCGCATCACTTGGAAGGGTCCGATGAATCTGGGAGAAAGCTTACTCCCTTTATCGAACCTCCGCTGCCCACGCTGAGGGGAGACCTTTAAGAACACGTGGTCCCCAACCTCAAACTCCAAGGGACTCCTCCTGGTATCAGCATACGAATTCTATCGGTCCTGGGCCGCCTTCATCCTTTCCCGTATGAGCTGAACCTTCTCTGTCATGTTCTGCACCACCTCCGGACCAAGGATGTCTGCCTCTCCTACTTCGGCCCAACACACAGGCGAACGGCATGGCCTCCCGTACAAAGCTTCAAACGGGGCCATGCCAATGGTAGAGTGGTATCTATTGTTGTAGGAAAACTCTACTAGAGGCAAGTATTTCACCCATGATCCTCTGAGTCCAGAACACATGCTCGTAGCATATCCTCCAAGGTCTGGATGGTGCGCTCTATTTTTTCCATCCGTCTGGGGATGGAAAGCAGTGCTAAGGCGTAACTGGGTTCCAAACGCATACTGCAATCCTCTCCAGACTCGCGAGGTAAAATGTGCATCCTTATCTGATACTATAGACCTCGGGACTCCATGCAACCGCACCACCTTATCCACATACTTTCGTGCCAAAGAATCCATAGCACTCGACTCCCTGATCCCCAGAAAGTGAGCCGATTTCATCAACCTATCCACTACCACCCAGATGGAGTCGTACCCTCCTTGGGCCATGGGTAGTCCCATGTTGAAATCCATTGAGATGCCATCCCACTTCCACTTGGAGACATCTAGGGGTTGTAGTAGGCCGCCTGGAACTCGGTGTTCAGCCTTCACTTGCTGACACACTAGGCACATGGCCACAAACTCTGCCACCGCTCACTTAACTCTGGGCCACCAAAACTTCCTCTTCAAACCCTGGTACATCTTGGAAACTCTTGGGTGTACCGACAGGGGAGAGTTTTGGAACTCACTGAGAACCTTGTCGTGCATCGCCTCTGGGACAAACAACCTTTTCTGGAAAAGCATCCAGTTCTGACCATCCTCTGTCCATCCTCTTGGAGCATTGCCCTGGTCAACTTGGTCACGCATCACTTCACACTCTAGGTCTCCCCAATGAGACTCCTCCACTTGCTGGAACAGGGATGACTACACTGTCATCTGATATAGGCAGACTCTGCCGTTATCCATCTTTGCATCCAGGCGTAAGGCATCCAACTCTTCCATCTCCTTCGAGGCATCAGCCGACTCTCGGACCGCATCCTTCTGCGTCCTCCTGCTCAAGGCATTGGCCACCACATTGCCCTTGCCCTCAGTATAAGAGATCTTGAAGTCGTATTCCTGGAGGAACTCCACCCATCTCCGCTGTAGCAAGTTTAAGTCCCGCTGGGAGAAGATATACCTCAAGCTTTTGTGATCCGTGAAGACCACAAAGCGTTCTATGATGAGGTAGTGCCGCCATAACTTTAGCGTGAAAATGACCGCTGCAAGCTCCAGGTCATGGGTGGTGTAATTACGCTCATGGGAACGCAGCTGCCTGGACCCATAAGAGATCATCCCCTGTCACTGCATCAACACGCATCCCAGGCCCTGTCTCGAAGCATCACATAACACCTCATAGGCCACTTCTTCTTCTAGTAATCTCAGCACTGGGGCACTGACCAACTTCTCCTTCAGATAGCTGAAGGTTGACTGGCACTGCTCACTCCATATGAAGGCCTGGTCCTTCTTGGTCAGAGCCGTCAAAGGGGCTGCTACCTGGGAGAAGTTGGGTACGAATCTATGGTAGTAACCCGCCAGCCTGAGGAAACTTCGGACTTATGCCACATTCTTGGGTGCTTCCCAAGAAACAACTGCCTCAACCTTTGATGGGTCGACCGCTACCCCCTGCTCAGACACTACGTTCTCGAGGAAGTGCACTTCTAATGTCCAGAACTTGCATTTTGACAACTTCCCATAGAGCTGGTGTTGTCGGAGGACCTCCAAAACTGTCCTCAGGTGCTCTGCATGGTCCTCCTCTAATCTAGAGTAGACCAGGATGTCGTCGACAAACACAACCACGAACCAATCCAGGTACTCCCAGAAGATGGAGTTCATAAGCCCCATGATCACAACCGGGGCGTTCGTAACACTAAAGGGAATGACTACGAACTCGAAGTGTCCATACCTGCACCTAAACGCTGTCTTCGGGATGTCGCTCTATTTCACCCTCAGCTGGTGGTACCCAGACTGCAGGTCGATCTTCGAGAACCATCCTGCCCCTTTCTGCTGGTCAAAAAGATCATCTATCCTTAGGAGAGGGTAGCGATTCTTGATCGTCACCTGATTCAACCTCCTGTAGTCAATGCATAGCCTAAGACCTCCATCAGCCTTCTTTGAAAACAAGACCGGAGCACCCCACGGTGATGCACTCGGATGAAAATAACCCCTCTTCATCAGATCGTCAATCTGTATCTGTAACTCTCGTAGCTCCGAAGGTGCCATCCGTTAAGGAGCCATCGAGATTGGATGAGCGTCGGGCTGCAGGTCTATCCCGAACTCGATATCACGTCGAGGGGGTAGAGTCGTCACCTCCTCAGGAAAGATGTCTATAAACTCACGGACGATCTCTGGCACTTCCACCATTTCAGCATCTACTGATTCCACTGTCAGCTCGGTCAACAAGAAGAGGAGAGGTTCCTCTCTCCTATTTCCCTTCGGACTGCTACGCTCACCGGTGAAGGTAACACGCCGGCTGTCCAAGTCTGAGAACACCTCCCTTCTTCGAAAACAGTCAATGATGGCGCACACAGAAAATAGCCATTCGATGCCTAGGATGACATCGTATGGCTGAATCTGTAGCAGAAGAAGATCCCTAACCAACTGGTGTGGTCATATCATCAGTCTAAATCCCTGAAAAACGAAAAACAAGTCGGTCTGACCTCTGACTGGTGTGCTCAACACTAGGGGCACTGGAAGTCTCTCGGCATCTAGACCCAAGGCACGGGCTAGACTGGGTGCAACGAAGGAGTGCGAACCTCATGTATCGAACAAAGCATAAGAAAGAGTGCTAAACAGACTGATCGTACCTCGAACAACCTTTGGCCCTGCTGGAACTACTGCCTCTATAGCGTGCAACTGTCCACGCCCAGCTCCCATGCCCCTCGGCAGTCGGCAACCTCCGCGACCACGCCCTGGTCGAGGTCCCTGTGGAGCACCCTGAGGTCGGCCTCCTCCTACGTCTACCCTCGGAGGAGCGGGAGATCGCTGTCCCTGTTGCTGCTGCTGGAAAGGTCTGGCTGGAAGCTGCTACTGGGATGGGTGCTGGGGCTGACTGCCACTGCTGTACTGCACCCGGTCTGGGCACCGACTCCGGAGATGCCCAGGGCTCCCACAGATGAAACGCCGCGGTCCCGGGCCCATAGGAAAAGGGTGAGGGTTGGGGGATCGAAACTGAAACTGTTGCGGCCTGCTCCCTGTGGGTCGGAACCTAGAGGGTCCTGACGCTAGAGGCCTGGTGCTGACAGCCTTCCCCTTCGATGGTCCCAGCTGGATCCCCTCTCGCGACACTCCCCCTAGATAATGCATCTGCTCCACCACTTCGGCCTTCTTCTGGACCTCCAAGTACGTCGGCAGGGTAAAGGGGGTAACAGCATACTGGAGGGAGGGTCAGAGTGCCTCCTCCAAACATCTTGCCCGAGGATCCTCGTCGGGAAAGAGGTCCGGAGAAAAACGTAGGAGGTCCTTGAACTTGATCCCTAGCTCCCTCACAGACATACTCCCATGCTGGAGGGAGAGTATTTCCAGCCTCTTTTCTGCCTTCATCGTCGAGGAGAGGAATTCTGCCCGGAACTCCCTCTCGAAATCCACCCAAGCCACCTCAGACTCTCTCTTCTCCCCCAGGTAAATCATCCACCACTGACGTGTCGCTCCCCACATCTGGCTAACGGCCAGAGGAACCCATTACTTGGTCGGGGCCCGAATCAGGCCGAAGGCTATAACAAGCTCCTCTAGCCAGCCTTCTGTCTTTATATCGGAGGTGTTGCCCTCATACTTCTCGAGGGCCTGTCGTTGGAAGGCTCGAAGAGTCTTCTGCCACTAGTCATCTTCTTCCTCTTGATCAGCTCTCTGCCGATCGGCCAAAGTAGTTTTGGGGCCTCTATCGCCTGTACCACACGTGGTCGCCTTCCAGGTGCCATAAATGCAAGGTAAACAAGGAATGCCTAATCCCAATTAGTGCAGAATATCGTTCTTCAAACTTCTGAAGATTTAATTTATTCTTAATTCCCAAGACATCCCAGAAACACAAGCACACAAGTCATTATGATGCATGTACCTTTCCTAGGGTCTCTACCTTGCAATCAGTGTGGCCTCACTTGGTCGTTCGGTAGGTCCAAAGTCCTTGCATTGGATCACGGGGGGCCCTAAAATCTCGTGTCCTAGCTGGTCTTCCCTGGCCTAATTCATGCACCAAGGTACCCAACACTGTTGTCTTACCATCCCATGAAATCCTCACTATGCCTAACTTCAGACACCATCCTATCTCTCAACCTCACCTCTGATACCATTCTATCACGACCCGCCTTCACCAAAAGGAGGGAAGAGTCAGCAGATTGCCAGGCCCTTCCTTCTTTAAGTTGAAGGAGAGATAATGACCCCCAAAACCCGCCTTCAATAGGTCCCGGAGTGGCGAATAGCACCAAGGGTATAGAAATTTCTCACAAATGGAAGGCATTACCCTTTTTATTTTATAGGATCGAGAGATAAGGAGAAGGAAACCCATCAAAACCAAGGCAGAAAGAAAAGTAAAGCCAAAAGTAAACCATTCCCACATGCATGTTTCAAAAGTAAAAGCCACAAAGTGAAAAATGTGACTACAAGGTAAGTACCGAAAGGGAAAAGAAAACAACAGCTGCAACTGCTCCAAAGGTCCGAGCTAGTAAGGTCCTGCGTGATCCCTAAAGTCCTCCTGGAAACCTGAAAGCAGTTTTATATACGTAGGGTGAGCATACAAGTACACTCAGTAGGGAAAACCAAAGACTCTCGTGCATAAGTGGGGGAACGTACTAAAGTCTCGTGAGAAAAAGAGTAAACCAAACACCTAACAAGGAAAACTATCCACCCCAGGCCTCACCAAGGCACACTCCCCAAATAATGCAAGTCAAGTAATATATATAATAAGAGCACATCGATGTTTGGGTACCCCGCGCCACTTTCCCACTGGTTATTGAGACATCTTACGCATCGGACCAATCCCACCATTCTCACCGCAGTCCCACTGCCACACCCACCCGCACACACCTGGGCCACAACCACACACAGTCCCACTACCGAAATCCCGCCCACACACACTTGGGCCTCAACATCACACAGTCCCATTGCTGAATCCCGCCCGCACACACCTGGGCCACAATTGTAACATGTAACCATGCCTGCAAACACCTAGGCCAGAACAACCACCACCACGCTCGAAGACACCTGGGCCTCATCCCGAAGACACATGGGAAACCACCTGCCGCACACACCTGGGCAACCACCACACCACCCCGCCTGAAGGTTCTTGGGCTAATAATGGACTTCAGGCCATCACATCCTACCTGAAGATACTTGGGCTATCTGGGAAAGGGAGCAGAAAAGAAGCTAATAACCAGCCACTAAGAATAGTGTTGGGAAAAAACACCCTCCCCCTGAAATGGGGGTGTTCGGCACTAAGTGCTCAACTTGGGTGGGGCACGAATAAGAAACACAA
This sequence comes from Viscum album, assembly GCA_963277665.1. NCBI lineage: Eukaryota > Viridiplantae > Streptophyta > Magnoliopsida > Santalales > Viscaceae > Viscum > Viscum album. Next base: position 872,622,756 of record OY728153.1, on the reverse strand, counting down.
AGCTACATATATATATATATATATATATATATATATATATAACAAGCACTCACCCAAAGCTAGGTTTTTATTCATACAGCCTACAGATCACAATAATACTCAAGTCCGAGTCACGACTCATGACAACTGTAACGCCCCAACCCTAGATAACCAGAGTCGGTGCATTATTTCATAACATTGCCATGATCACAAGAAAGATCAAATCTCGAAAGACCGATTGGTTTAGTAGCCTTGGAAACACTAGATATATTCATAAGTTTTACATTACATCATTAAATGAAAAACTACTACAACAACATATTGTTTCCATAATCCACACTCATATCCCCACATAATATCCCTGCATGTCATTCATAATTTACTTATTCACTTCCTGGGAAAAATAAATCATAGAAAAGGGGTGAGCTCAAATGCCCAGTATGGATAACAATATAGCGGAAACTTTCATAAATAAGAATGAACATTTAAGGCAATGTATAAATTAAAAAAGGCCTTTCATACTTGAACTTTCAACATAGTATGGCATAAATAAAATGAAACAATGCCATTTACTTATTCACATGGATATTCTACTAATCGAATAATCACATGCAAAATCGATAACCACTTTCATAATGATGGAATGCATAATGCCAGACTATCATAACCACGTAGCCCAGGCCTCGTGCCAAGACTATAAATACAATTTTGCCAAGGCCTTGTGCCAAGACACTAGTTTGTCTCATGAGACCTACCGATGCATCGAGGAGCTATAGCGGGCTCCACCCATCACATATTAAGTCCAATGCATTCCCATATGAAAAGGTTTAAACATAACATAAACATTCGTATTATAATCTAGCATACGAAATGTCAATAATTTCACCATAAACTATGAATGGTATAAAAATAGCACATCCACAGTCAAAAATATCACAAAACCCTCAATACAATATAGAAGTTTTGTATCATAATAAATCAACTTCAAATAAGCGTAAAATCCATCAAAGGATGTTGACATAGATGAAATCAAAACTCTTTCAAGAGAAATATCTCTTTCTATTTTTGAAATAATTTAAGAGCCATATAAAATAAAACTTTTTCTTTGAAAATATTCTTAAAAGATTGTAAGGAAAGATTTGAAGATTTTATAACGGCGGAAAATAGTCGCACCCGCCGTATAAGTTAAAAAAACATTCTTACCTTAATTTTGTCGAAAAGGTTAAAAAGCACCTTGTTTGGAAAACGACAGAAATATTCCTTTATAAACCTCTTATAAAAAGTCAAAAAAGTTTATAAATGACTCTAACCCATATTCTTGTGAATAGTAAAAAGGTTTTTAAATACATTTTTAAGAAACATGGATGTGGATGATAAAGGGATCCCAGTATATTATTACGTATAAACAACCTCGGATAATGAAAAGATTGTGAAATAACCCTTACCTTGTACTTTTCCTTGGTTGGGGTAGGTTAACCTCCTTTATAATGGTGAAATAATTGTTATTAAATTATACAAGAATCATATACATTAATATGATATCATATATGATCTTTTAATATTGATTTGATAATAATATCTTAGTATTATCGTTGTTTCGGGTGTTAACTTACTTGTTTTCTTTTATATGTTTTGTTACGTAATCCATGTTTGTAATGGATAGGTTGTATATTATTCATATCCAGAATGATATCAAGTCCTTAAACATCATTTTTAAATCATCAAATTATAATTATACTTGAATGGATACGATGGAGGATGAATCTTATAGCGTTCGTGGAGACGGTAGTCCGTACGTACGCACGAGCGACAATATCATTCTTTTGATATTAAAATAATATATAAATGGATGTTATATCATATATACAGAATAATTAACATGTTATATTTATTATTTACATGAGTTACACATCATTATTATACCCATCCAAATAATAATATATTGAATAACAATTACACCACGACGTGGAGACGGTAAGCCGTACGTACGCACGTATGGTGACATGTTATTCAAAGGGTGGATAGAATACTGAATATGGTTGTACCATATTTATAATAACATCACAGTATATGTGAGATACTGGAGTTATTATTTTATAATGGTTAGAACAAAGAAAGAAGAAGTGGAAGAAGAAAGGAACTTGGAAAAGGTTGGTGAAATCATTACATCTTCTTCGGGTTCTTCCTTTTGATTTGATCAAAAGGGCTCCTTAGGTTGGCTTTCTGATCAAACTAAGGCCTCTAGGTTGTAGTGAGGGAAGTTGGGAGAGTATTTGGGCAGAGGTTGGCCGAACCAAAAGGCTTTGAAGGTGTGAAGAAATGGGAAGGAGGAGTGCCGTTTTATAAGAGGGGTGAGGGGCACCTTTGGAAAAGCTAGAGATATTAGTTTATAATAAATTCATATTCGGTTTCTAATGGCTCCAAAGTTGATTATTTAAATGTTAAGGTGGTGATAGGTCGAAAAAAACTCAACCAATAGAATTTAGACAGGTTTGGGTACTTATATTAACCTTATCTTTAAGTATTAACTCTATGTTAATTAGTTTCACTTTTACAATGTCTCTTTGTATTTTTATATAATATGGTTAATAAACTTACTATATACATCCAATCGACCCCCAAGTGGTCCATTAACGATGAACCTATCATGATATAAGTCTCTTGGCCAAACCTTAGATTTTTAGGAATTTAATATCAATTAATAATATAATATTTGTTTTAAGAACTCTTTTATGTCAATTTTGACACTATTCAATAGTTGATTTTTGTGAAACTCATAACAGATTGATTACTTCAAACAAAGTCAATTAAATAAATCCTAATATATCATATTCTCCTATAAAATTAGTTTAATTTATTAAAAGTTTCATATTGTATTTATTTGGGTATTTATAATATCAATTATTTTAATTTTTCACTATTATAGTAATTAATTCATCATCATTGTGTCATAAATAAATTAAATTATTTAATGTCTAGAAATTATAAATAAAATAGAATTATGTAGGAAATAATTTTATCTTTCTAATGAATATTTATAATCTAAAATGAAACATATATAACCCTATGTAAAAATTGGTTTTCTAAAAGATATATGCTTGTGTCATTTTGGTATTCATTTTAACTTAATTAAAAAAAAGTGTCCCTATCACATACAAGTGGCACCGTGGGGTCCCAAAATCGACCCAAAGATGCCTATGGTCGAACATGTATCAAAAAATAAGGCTAAGACACGTTTTAGGGTAATTTATTATTATTATAATATTATTTTTTAACCCTTATTTACCGGATTTACCCTTAACCATGGAAAATAAAATATTTACCGCAGTAATTATTCAAAATGTCTAAAAATAAAAGTTACCTATTTACACAATTTGGACATCCTGATTCCAAATATGGAATCCATTTTTCTAAATTCAAAACACAGAAGTGGCAGAAATTAATTTAAAATTAATTCCCGCTGTCAAAACAAAAAGCGTGTTTTTAAGAGATAATAACTATCAAAAGATTGACACTTGTTTATGTTTGGTTTAACTGTAAAATTATGTCCAATGACCAAAATTATATTAAATGGTAAAAATATATTCTAAATATACTTTAAAACCACTCAAATTCATAATTTATCACTATTAATTATTTTGATTAAAAAAGTTGTTTTTAATTAAAATTTAGTAATTTTCACTATTCATCAAAATATTAAAGTTATCTGAAAAGAAACAAAATTTCACCTTAGGCTAAATTCGATATTCCGAATCCAAAAATGAATTCCATTTTAAAATATAAAATAAATATAATTTCAAAAAGTAGGTATTACTATTCATAACGGCTAGTTTGATTGGTTATGGTGTGTTAGAACTCGGCGTTGCGTACAACACACGCTATCACATTATTCAATGAGAAGCGTACCGTTGAAGCTTGGGGTGTTACATTCTCCCCTCCATAAAATAATTTCGTCCTCGAAATTTCTAGAATACTGCCGCTTGAAAATACTCGGGTGGTTCTTCATCATAAGTTCATCGGGTTCCCACGTTGCCTCTTCCATCTTATGGTTTCTCCACAAAACTTTTACTAGACGCATCGTCCGGTTTCTCAGCACTTGTTCTCTCGTATCAAGAATCTTGACGGGCTCTTCGCAATAAGACAGATCGGGATCCAGTTCTAATTCTTCATAGGTGAGTACATGCGTTGGGTCAGGCATGTATTTCCTCAACAGAGATACGTGGAACACATCGTGAACTTTAGAGAGACTTGGCGGCATTGCCAATCGGTAAGCCACAGCCCCAATTCGTTCTAGAATTTCGAAAGGTCCGATGTACCTGGGACTCAATTTACCTTTCTTACCAAAACGTATGACTCCCTTCCATGGAGATACCTTCAGGAAAACATGATCACTGACTTGAAATTCCAAATACTTTCTTCGATTATCAGCATAGCTCTTCTGCCTACTTTGAGATGCTTTGATGTGATTTTGGATTACCTTCACCTTTTCCATCGTTTCCTCCACCAGTTCTGGACCTACAAGTTTTCTTTCACCAACGTCATCCCAACAGGTTGGTGTATGACATCTCTTTCCATATAACGCTTCATATGGTGCCATCTGAATACTCGAATAGAAGCTATTGTTATAGGAAAATTCTACTAGTGGTAAATATTGATCCCACATACCCTGAAAGTCAAGTGAGCAAGATATCAACATGTCTTCTAGGGTTTGAATAATCCGTTCTGATTGTCCATCTGTCTGAGGGTGGTAAGCAGTTCTCAAATGAAGTTCAGTATCCAGGGATTTCTGAAGACTTTTCCAAAATCTTGAAGTAAAATAGGGTTCACGATCAGAAACAATTAATAGGGGTACTCCATGAAGTCTCACAACTTCATTAATATATAGTCTTTCTAGACGTTCCAGGGGTAGATCTTCTCTTATAGCAAGAAAATGTGCTGACTTGGTAAGACGATCAACAATAACCCATATTGCATCGTTTCTTCTAGGAGTCTTTGGTAGCCCCATGACAAAGTCCATCGTAATATTGTCTCATTTCTACTCCGGTATGGGAAGAGGTTGCATGACTCCTCCAGGCTGTTGCCTTCCAGCTTTCACTTGTTGACAAACCATACATCTTGACACAAAATCAGCAATCTCCCTCTTCATGTTGTCCCACCAAAAATGTTCCTTCAAATCTCTATACATTTTGGTGCTCCCAGGGTGTATAGAGAAATTGGAACTATGAGCATCATCAAACAATTCCATTTTTAGATCAGGTATATCGGGAACACAAAGTCTCTTCCCGAATTTCAAAATTCCATCTTTATACACAAAGTCTCTCAATCTCCCATCATTCACAGCTTTAATCTTCTTTTGAAATTCTTCATCATCGGTCTGAGAACTCTTAATCCTTTCTAGTAAAGATGGTTTGGCAACCATTTGAAAAAGCATTAATGTTTCACCTTCCCTGGTTATTCCCATGTCCATCTTCACTAGATCTATGAAAATTGGATCCCTTTCAATTCTCATATTGTTCAAAAATCCATGGTATTTTCTAGTCAAAGCATCTTCCACCTTGTTTGCTTTCCCCAGGTGGTAGTGTATCGTACAATCATAATCCTTGAGTAATTCAAGCCATCTACTTTGTCTCATGTTGAGTTCTTTTTGTGAGAAAATATACTTCAAACTCTTGTGATCAGTATAAATCTCACATTTTTTACCATAGAGGTAGTGCCTCCATATCTTCAAAGAAAATATCACAGCTGCTAACTTGAGATCATGAGTAGGATAGTTTTTCTCATGAATTTTCAACTGTCGTGATTTATAGGCAATAACTCTATCATTCTGCATAAGGACACGACCAAGTCCTTTCTTTGATGCATCACTATAAATAACGATCCCATCATTCCCCGATGGTAGAGTCAATATAGGAGAATTGACTAATCTTTTCTTCATTTCTTCGAAACATTCTTCACACTCTTTTGTCCAAACAAATTTAACCCCTTTACGTGTGAGCTTCGTTAATGGGTTAGACAATCGGGCAAAATTCTGGACGAAACGTCGATAATAACCTGCCAAACCAATAAAACTACGTACCTCAATTATACTCATAGGTTCTGGCCATTCTTGGATTTCCTTGGTCTTAGAAGGATCAACAGAGATTCCATCTTTAGAGACAATATGGCCAAGAAAAGAAATCTCATGGAGCCAGAATTCACACTTGCTAAACTTTCCATATAATTCATGCCTCCTCGGAGTCTTCAAGATAATGCGCAAGTGATTTTCATGATCTTCATAGGTTTTGGAGTATACCAAGATATAATCAATAAATACCACCACAAATTCATCGAGATACTCCTTGAAAACTCTATTCATCAGATCCATGAATACAGAGGGTGCATTAGTCAATCCAAAAGGCATTACAGTAAACTCGTAATGCCCGTACCTGGTTCGAAATGCTGTCTTCGGAATGTCTTCCTTCTTCACACACAACTGATGGTATCCAGATCGAAGGTCAATCTTTGAAAAGTATTGATATACATGCAGTTGGTCAAATAAATCATCAATGTGAGGTAGGGGATACTTGTTCTTTATCGTTATAGCATTAATCTCCCTGTAGTTGATACATAACCTCATAGATCCATCTTTCATTTTAACAAAAAGAACAGGGGCTCCCCATGGAGAAACACTAGGGAGAATAAATCCTTTATTACTCAATTCCTCTAGTTGTTTCTTTAGTTCAACTAATTCTACAGTGGCCATTCTATAAGGGGTCTTCGATATAGGCCTTGATCCAGGAATCAAATCAATGGAAAACTCAACTTCTCATTCTGGAGGATGTCCAGGTAAATCTTCCGGAAATACATCTACAAATTCTTTCACAATAGGTACATCCTCTATTTGAACATTCCTTTACTCACCCACAGTTATTTCATTCTCTTCCTCCCCAATAATTGAATTTAGTTGAGCTATTGAGGGTAGATCTAAATAAGAATTAGGTGGTGACGATTATACTCTAAAGATAAGGTGTTACTTATCATTATCATCAAGAATCGTAACCTCTTTCTTCTTACAATAAATCTTCTCATCATAGTCCGAAATCCAGTCCATACCGAGGATTATATCAAACTCAATCATAGGTATGACGATGAGATCAGCAGATAACAAACATTTATGTGCTATAATGGGGACTGATTCACAAAACTTTGTTGCAATGATACTTCCCTTAGGAGTTTTAACTGACAAATCCCATGTTAAATCAAATTGGAAATATCTAATTTTCTTAGCAAACTGGGAAGATATGAAACAATGCAATGACCCAGAATCAAATAATGCATTTTCTAAACTTGAGGAAACCATTAAATTACCTGCCACCACGTCTTTTGGAGCTTCTACCTCAGCAGTAGTGATAGCATAAGCCTGGCCTTGATCCCTTGGCCTTTTCTGAGGTAAGTTCTCCTGACGCTTAGGAAATTCATTTGCATAATGTCCCATCTCCTTGAAATTGTAGCACTAAATGTTGGTGGCTTCCTTCTTCCCTTTGCAATCACGAGCTTGGTGGCCTTTTTCGCCACACTTGTAACAGACTCACATTCCCTTCAAGCAAGTACCAAGATGTTTCTTCCCGCATTTACCACAAGATGGATATTCATCCTTTCCCTTCTTCCCCTTATTTCCATTCCCAGATTGATCAGCAGGTCTCTTCTTCTCTTTCTTTGCTTTAAAGTCATAAGACTTAGAGAATTCCTTTTCGGTCTTGATAGCACATGAGACAATGTCTTCGTACGATGAAAAGGATTGTGAGACTAATGCTCGACGGAGAAATGGTTTTAACCCATCAAAGAAACGATCAATATTACTTCTTGGGTTATGTATATAATCTCCATCATACCTTGCTAACCTTGTAAAGTTAGCCTCATACTTTGTGACATTCTCATCCTCCTTCTGTCTCAAACTCAGAAATTGTCTTTCCATATCTGTTCGATGGTCGCGAGGAAAGTATTTTTCTAAAAACAGATCTTTGAACTCCCTCCATTCCATATTTGATACTTCATCATCTTCCTTCGTATTTTGAATCAATGACCACCATTGATCAGCATCTCCAGTGAGGCGGTAAACTGCCATGATAACTTTTTCCCTTTCACTACTCCCCAAAGCCTGAAATATTTTCTCTAGGGAAAATATCCATTGCTTAGCTACTAAGGGATTTGTACTCCCATTGAACGTTGGTGGTTTTTTCCTCATGAATCGATCTAACATTGATCCTCCACGCTGTGGATTAGGGTGCTCCATACGGGTAAGGTTATTATTCATAACCTGAGTAAGTTGTCCCAGTATGGTGATTAGCTGATCGGCACTAGTTGCATCACCAGCTCCACTATAATTATCTTGAGCAGGAGGGAAATCCCTACATGGAGTGTGTGCATTGATACGGTTTCCATTTCTTCCACTAGGTGCCATTTCTAAACAATGGCATAAACTAGATCAGTTTATGAATAAAAATACATAATCCCATACTTATAAAACACTTAACATAAATTGAACTATTTATGGATATAATCCATAATCATAAAAAAAATTTCTTTGAGGAAGTATATACTCATAAACCCTTCATAATGATTTTTAATGAAAATGAGAGTTATCCTAAGCATATCCCCCGGGAGTGTCGTAACCAAGAGTGCAGCAAGGCCCGTTGTCGTGCACCAGTTCCCGTTCGAGTCTAGCTCAAAGTGGTGTTTTCGGGTTTTACCCCTAGGTACATCTGTGCAAGAGCAGCCTCTACCTGCTCGTATCCAGATAGGGATGTATTGCTCGGAAAACTCACAAAATCTCTACAATACCAAAATTCTAGGAAGTTCTTCTATACTAATCCTCAAAGTTCATCTTAGGTCTACGTGCTCTAATCAGAGTTTATCTAAATCTAGCTTCCAAGGTTTGTACTAAACTTCCTCTGATACCAACTGTAACGCCCCGACCCTAGATACCCATAGTCGGTGCATTATTTCATAACATTGGAATGATCACAAGAAAGATCAAATCTCGAAATACCGATTGGTTTAGTAGACTTGGAAACACTAGATATATTCATAAGTTTTACATTACATCATAAAATGAAAAACTACTACAACAACATATTGTTTCCATAATCCACACTCATATCCCCACATAATATCCCTGCAGGTCATTCATAATTTACTTATTCACTTCCTGGGAAAAATAAAACATAGAAAAGGGTTGAGCTCAAATGCCCAGTAAGGATAACAATATAGCGGAAACTTTCATAAATAAGAATAAACATTTAAGGCAATGTATAACTAAAACAAAAGCCTTTCAAACTTGAACTTTCAACATAGTATGGAATAAATAAATTGAAACAATTCCATTTACTTATTCACATGGATATTCAACTAATCGAATAATCACATGCAAAATCGATAACCACTTTCATAATGATGGAATTCATAATGCCAGACTATCATAACCACATAGCCCAGGCCTCGTGCCAAGACTATAAATAAGATTCTGCCAAGCCCTTGTTCCAAGACACTAGTTTGTCTCATGAGACCTACCGATGCATCAAGGAGCTATAGCGGGCTCCACCCGTCACATATTAAGTCCAATGCATTCCCATATGAAAAGGTTTAAACATAACATAAACATTCGTATTATAATCTAGAAAACGAAATGTCAATAATTTCACCATAAACTATGAATGGTATAAAAATAGCACATCCATAGTCAAACATATTACAAAACCTTCAATACAATATAGAAGTTTTGTATCATAATAAATCAACTTCAAATAAGCGTAAAATCCATCAAAGGATGTTGACATAGATGAAATCAAAACTCTTTCAAGAGAAATATCTCTTTCTATTTTTGAAATCATTTAAGAGCCATATAAAATAAAACTTTTTCTTTGAAAATATTCTTATAAGCTTGTAAGGAAAGCTTTGAAGATTTTATAACGGCGGAAAATAGTTGCACCCACCGTATAAGTTAAAAAAAACATTCTTACCTTAATTTTGTCGAAAATGTTAAAAAGCTCCTTGTTTGGAAAACGATGGAAAGATTCCTTTATAAACCTCTTATAAAAATTCAAACAAGGGTATAAATGACTCTAACCCATATTCATGTGAATAGTAAAAATGTTTTGAAATACATTTTTAAGAAACATGGATGTGGATGATAAAGAGATCCCAGTAGATTATTACATATAAACAACCTCGGATAATGAAGAGATTGTGAAATAACCCTTACCTTGTACTTTTCCTTGGTTGGGGTAGGTTAACCTCCTGTATAATGGTGAAATAATTGTTATGAAATTATACAAGAATCATATACATTAATATGATATCATATATGATCTTTTAATATTGATTTGATAATAATATCTTAGTATTATCGTTGTTTCGGGTGTTAACTTACTTGTTTTATTTTATATGTTTTGTTACGTAAGCCATGTTTGTAATGGATAGGTTGTATATTATTAATATCCATAATGATATCAAGTCCTTAAACATCATTTTTAAATCATCAAATGATAATTATACTTGAATGGATACGATGGAGAATGAATCTTATCGCGATCGTGGAGACGGCAGTCCGTACGTACGCACGAGCGACAATATCATTCTTTTGATATTAAAATAATATATAAATGGATGTTATATAATATATAAAGAATAATTAACATGTTATATTTATTATTTACATGAGTTACACATCATTATTATACCCATCCAAATAATAATATATTGAATAACAATTACACCACGACGTGGAGACGGTAAGCCGTACGTACGCACGTATGGTGACATGTTATTCAAAGGGTGGATAGAATACTGAATATGGTTGTACCATATTTATAATAACATCACAGTATATGTGAGATACTGGAGTTATTATTTTAGAATGGTAAGAACAAAGAAAGAAGAAGTGTAAGAAGAAAGGAACTTGGAAAAGGGTGGTGAAATCATTACCTCTTCTTCGGGTTCTTCCTTTTGATTTGATCAAAAGGGCTCCTTAGGTTGGCTTTATGATTAAACTAAGGCCTCTAGGTTGTATTGAGGGAAGTTGTGAGAGTATTTGGGCAGGGTTTGGCCGAACCAAGAGTCTTTTAAGGTGTGAAGAAATGAGAAGGAGGAGTTCCCTTTTATAAGAGGGGTGAGGGGCACCTTTGGAAAAGCTAGAGATATTAGTTTATAATAAATTCATATTCGGTTTATAATGACTCCAAAGTTGATTATTTAAATGTTAAGGTGGGGATAGGTCGAAAACAACTCAACCAATAAAATTTATACAGGTTTGGGTACTTATATTAACCTTATCTTTAAGTATTAACTCTAAGTTAATTAGTTTCACTTTTACAATGTCTCTTTGTACTTTTATATAATATGGTTAATAAACATAATATATACATACAAGCGACCCCAAAGTGGTCCATTAATGATGAAACTATCAAGATATAAGTCTATTGACCTAACCTTCTATTTTTTAGAATTAATATCAATTAATAATATAATATTTGTTTTAAGAACTCTTTTATGTCAATTTTGACACTATTCAATAGTTGATTTTTGTGAAACTCATAACAGATTGATTACTTCGAAAAAAGTCAATTAAATCAATCCTAATATATCATATTATCCTATAAAATTTGTTTAATTTATTAAAAGTTTCATATTATATTTATTTGGGTATTTATAATATCAATTATTTTAATTTTTCACTATTATAGTAATTAATTCATCATCATTGTGTCATAAATAAATTAACTTATTTAATGTCTAAAAATTATAAATAAAATATAATTATGTATGAAATCTTTTTATCTTTCTAATTAATATTTATAATCTAAAATCCAACATATATAACCCTATGTAAAAATTGTTTTTCTAAAAGATATATGCTTGTGTCATTTTTGTATTCATTTTAACTTAATTAAAAAAAAGTGTCCCTATCACCTACAAGTGGCACCGTGGGGTCCCAAAATCGACCCAAAGATGCCTATGGTCGTACATGTATCAACCAATAAGTCTAGAACACGTTTTATGGTAATTTAGTATTATTATAATAATATATTTTGACCCTTATTTCCGGATTTACCCTTAACCATGGCAAATAAAATATTTACCGCAGTAATTATTCAAAATGTCTAAAAATAAAAGTTACCTATTTACACAATTTGGACATCCTGATTCCAAATATGGAATCCATTTTTCTAAATTCAAAACACATAAGTGGCAGAAATTAATTTAAAATTAATTCCCGCTGTCAAAACAAAAAGCGTGTTTTTAAGAGATAATAACTATCAAAAGATTGACACTTGTTTATGTTTGGTTTAATTGTAAAATTATGTCCAATGACCAACTTTATATTAAATGGTAAAAATATATTCTAAATATACTTTAAAACAACTCAAATTCATAATTTATCACTATTAATTATTTTGATTAAAAAAGTTGTTTTTAATTAAAATTTAGTAATTTTCACTATTCATCAAAATATTAAAGTTATCCGAAAAGTACCAAAATTTCACCTTAGGCTAAATTCGATATTCCGAATACAAAAATGAAGTCCATTTTAAAATATAAAATATATATAATTTCAAAAAGTAGGTATTACTATTCATAACTGCTAGTTTGATTGGTTATGGTGTGTTAGAACTCGGTGTTGCGTACAACACACGCTATCAAATTATTCAATGAGAAGCGTACCGTAGAAGCTTGGGGTGTTACACCAACAACCCATGTGTCCCCTTTCTTATTTCACATTCAGTAATAATTTTTATGTTTAAGCACTACTGGGCAACTAGTAGGCATAGGCATGAGTCCAGGAAAGTAAACAGTCAAACAACAACCAAAACGTCCACACCTGGTTCTCAACAACAGAGGATTCCACCCCAATTTGTGATATAAACAAGTAACCACCTGGATTTAAAACTCTCAACCACCGAATCCATACCAACAGGAGATCCCATCCCCCAAATTCACACAACCACCGAGAGTATAAAAGACCAGGGGATCCCATCCCCCAAATTCACACAACCACTAAGAGTATAAAAGAACAGGGGATCACATCCCCTCCCACATCTCCAGCAATCGGCCCGAAAGGAACACAACCAACTACCACCATCAACACAATAGGGCCTTGCAGGTATTTTCAGATTTAAATGACTTAACACACTCCATGATTCAAATTCCGTGTGTTATAACTGGGAGTTATCACAGAAGGGTTGATCCTGGTGCTTTCAATTTATTCAGCCAGATATATGTGATTAACCAATTCACTTTTCACAGCAGGAATTTACAACCACAAACAAGTCAGTTAAAACATCAGCAGGGTTCATTAGTGCACAAACAACGACCACCAACGGCCTCGATTTTCAGGAGGCATAAGCCAGCACAACTCAACAAGATGGTCATAGAAGAAACAGCATCAAAATATAAAATACCATCAACGATCACAGCCCCCCCCCCTCTTCTTTCTTTATAGAATTCATTCATTATCTTTAATTAGGTCTGGTTTACCCAATTCTACAGAATCAAACTACACCCACCTCGCATGATACACAAAAGAGAGAGGCAAACGAGAAATTCCCTACTTGTTGATAGATGATCGATGTTTAGGCCGGGGGCGTGGAACTTTACGGATAACGATGCGCCCGATGCACCAGAAGTTGTTTGTGAAAACCCACGATCGAGGAAAGGAGAAACCACGGCTAACCCTTGGTTTATATGTGTCGGGGACGGTTGAGGTGAAAACGCAAAACCGCGTAAGGCGCGGGGGTTGTGGGTTGACCATGCGGCTCCACTCGCCATAGAAAGGGGTCGGGTAGTTTAAGGCGACTCATGAATTGATTAAGTATTTAATTAAAGCTCTTATGCGCGTTATGGGTCTTAAAAACACGCTTAAATGAGTCAGAATAGGGTTTAAACCCCTATTTACGCAAAGGAGCGCTACTGACGCCAATCGGTCTCACCAATCGGTCTCACCGAATGGTCTCACCAATCGGTCTCACGCCGATCGGTCTCGCCGATCGGTCTCACCAATCGGTCTCACCGATCGGTCTCACCCATCGGTCTCACCGATCGGTCTCACCCATCGGTCTCACCCATCGGTCTCACCCATCGATCTCACTCATCGGTCTCATCGATCGGTCTCACCGATCGGTCTCACTGATCGGTCTCACCGAGACGCGACTCCTCTAGAACCCAGATTTTGGCAAAGGGAAGGACTAAGAGAGTCTGGGTCATCACAAATTAGCATGTTGATCCAAAAAAAAATTATGTAGAAATACTAAGAATAGAATTGATATATCTAAAACAATATTTTGGTTTTGGGCCATTTTGTAATTTTTTTATCTTCACATTGTCATTTTAGGTTCCTTGGATGTGGGCCAGTGAGGTTGAACCATGTAAAATCTATGTGTTTTTATGCTTTCTTTCTTATTTTACATTTAGTTCATCTTCATAAGATAAAAAATTAATGAATATGATTAGTATAAAACCATAAGAAAAAATAAAGTGACCCTAATAATAAAGAGGTCAAGATCTAGTGGGGTAGGATGAATTTTGAAAAGAATATTCATACCCGGATTCCCCCCCTACCTTCTTAGGGTATCTAGTCCCCTATTGGGCCGGAAAATTACATTATCTTGAATTTTAATTCAGGAATTAATTCTCTTATATTTTCTGATATTTAAAAGTTTATATTTTTAGTGAATTAGTTCATAAAACATCAATAACTATCCAACATTTTCAAAATTGGATTATTTCAATAAGTACCCATCATTCCTATAATACATGGTTTTCAAAATAAAACATGATTTCATTTCATGAAAAATACTTAAGATGTTTATCTTGAATTATTTTATTCTATTTTCCATCATTAAAACAGAAAAATGTTTTTTAAAAAACCTGGTATGAGAATAAAATTCTGAGTAAGGTGCATTAATAGAATAAGTACATTAGTCAAGTAAAAAATAATAAAACCCATGAGAATCCATTTCTTAAAAAAACATTCTTACCCAATAGTTCTTCATTTTACGGTTAAAAAATAATTATAAACCATTCTGAAATCAAATTATCTCAATAAAAATACATGATCAAAAATTTAAATTTCATATAGGTTGATTGGGACATCATATTTCTAGAACCATTATAATACTCTAAAAATTAGAATAATCATATATCTGAATTGAAATATAATTCTCAAGAGACCAGCATCCTTACCTAATGCAATGGAGCATTATCTGTGTGAACCAATAATATACGTTATATCTAGATCAAATGTGAGCTATAATGGGGCTTAAACCATCACATAAACAGTGTCCAAGGACCTTAACATGAAGAAAAAATATATATCAACTTTTCAACAAAAACCTGTCAAAAAACTCTTTTAAACCCATATGGAAAAATATTTTGGATATCAACAAACACTTTTTATAAAAACCATTTAAGTAGAAAAATACCAACAAAAATGATAATTGGGTTTTCCATAAATAAAACATTAATCCTTGTAATGTTATCCAAAATTAAAATATGGTTAAACCGGTGGTAAAATTTCTTTCCCCCATAAAAGTTAAATTAGAACATTCTTTTACTCTTTTGGTAAAGAAACTAAAAAATTCCGTAAAAAGATTACTTTCTCAAAAATGTTGAAATATCAGAAAAGGATATAAATAAATATCTTTTATAAATAATTTATATTTATTTAAAATCATTCATAAACTAATTTTATAAATATGGACATGGATGAAAAATTATTGTGCAATAACTTTTTAAACGAATATTTTTTTAAAGAAAGGTCATTATGAAAAACATTGAAAATATTAACATTAAAAAAACACTGTAAATAATCTTAAATAAGAAAAATAATAAAATATATCCCATATTTAACAACAAATAAAAATTATATGGAAATTTAGAAAATAACATGTATATGTAAGTGAATGTTTTGTAAAACATATATTTAAATCATTTGAAATGATGTTTAAAGTAAAACTATCACTTCCCTTCAGTCCAAATCCTCTAATAGATTCTCTATATTTATAAATACTAAACCTATTTTAATTATTTGATTTATTGATAAATTTTTTAATTTTATTATTTATTTTATTTTATCCCTTACCATTCTATACACAATAAGTTAATTATTCAGTTTCCTTATAGATGTTTTGATGATATTAATCTTATATGTCAAAAATGAATTTGGTATGATGTCTATGGTAAAATATATAAAAAATTTAGCATATCGTGAATTATAATCACATAATATATAACATATTTAAACATAAATAATACTTTTAAATAAAACCATTAATGATAGCTATGAAATAAGAACTATATTACAATAATGAGGTCGGTAGGTCGTACTTATGCATGAGTAATATTTAAATTTTTAAACGGTCATTATATAAATAATTTATGTATTATATTATCCTTATAAAATGTTTATTATATCATAAATAAAACATTTTGTTCTTCAAAAACACCTATATATATCAATAATGTGATATAGTGATGAAAAAATAATCACATCACTTGGTTAAGGTGGTAGTCCACACAAACAACATTATCTCTTTCAAGTTAATGGAATGATAAAATGTAAATGATATATTATATTATCATAATGATAAATAGTTAATTAATATCATATATATAAACATAAATTCTATCATTATATACATCTATTAGATCCATTGATGGGTAATGAATTACATTAGTTCGCAAGCCAGTAGTATGATTTCCACACGAATGATGGTTTCGTGTTGCATTTTCTGGAAGAGGGGAATGATATAGATTAATACATTAAATTTACCAAAACTAATTATATTAGATATAATGATGTTATTGTATCATAATTTTTGAATAATATTTTAATGATATGGAAGAATAAATAAAATAAAACACTATGTTAATAATGATACCTCTTCTTTATACGACCTCATTATGTATTCACCAAAAACAATCCAAGGAGGGTTTAATAATCAAATTCATGCTTCTATGATTTGATTAGGGATGCGAGGAATGGATTTGGGTAGTTTTCTTCTTACCAAAAAGTCTTTTAAGTGTGATGGTGAGTGGAGGTGGTGGTCTTTTATAAGTGAGGGGTAGTGGCATTTTTGTAAACATAGAAAACTATTCAATAATAGGGAGTCACTCTCAAAAAAAGTGCCACAAATATTGAAAAATAATTTATATGGTGGAATATAAGGTCAGTAAATAGTTAAAAAAATATAAAAAAATTAAACCTATTTTAAACTTATGCTATTACAACCACTATGTTTACTCACTATTAAATATTTCATTTTCACCTATGATAACTAGTATTTTACTATTTACGAGTCAAGATAATTACTATTAAAGTAAAATTTGAACATAATTTACATGCGGTTTATATTTTAAAATATATCTTAATTAATATTATTATTTTAGGATTTTTATGATATATTCAATTTTTTTAAAAAATATTATTTTTTACAAAAGATCATTACTGGATATTTTATGACAAATTATTTAATTAGACTTTAAAAATATCCAGATAAAAATGGTGTTCAAATATATACCTTTCAAAAAAATATAACTATCTATATAATATATTGAAAAAATTATACTTTAATGTTTTTATTAATTTCAATACTTTTAATATCATTTATTTTATTTTACTTTAAATTAAATAATGAATTCATCAGTGTTCTATAAGCATTATGAATTATTAATTAATCAGTAAAAAATATAAATAAATTAATAGGAAGAATAAAAATATTTTATACTTAAAATTAGTATTTAAAACTAATAATTGGTTGTTTTATCCCTATCAAAAAATGTTATAAAATGCAAAAAAGAAATAAAGAGACATATTTTATGTTTATTTATATATGGTAATATAATTTTAATAATCACGACCGTATGATAACAGATGATATAAAATTCTATAATTAAATTAATACATAAAAAAATTTACTCATCCAATACAATTTAGGAAAATACTGTGATGTTTTTAATCCTTATCATATTATTTGTTACTTTAATTAACACATTTTACTTTTATTATTATAACAAATATTTATTACAGTTACTATTCATAATGATAAAGAATTCACTTTATCTTATTTCATAGTAATAATTATTTTGATCCTAAATATTTAATAAATTTTATTAAATTAAATTAATTTATGTTTTGGAATATAATTTTAAATTAATCCCACAAACATGATGAAAAAGCGAGTTTTCAGTAAAAGTGTTTTCCATGCTTGATAATATTTTATATTAACCTAGTGACTAGTAATTATCATTATATTAGTTTAAAATAATATTAATAGATAGATAATAATTAAAATTAATTTAAATAATTCCTCGTAATGTATATTTATAATAAATTAAAATGGAGAAGCATTATGCACATTAAAGCAGTTTTAAGAAAACAGACTTTATATCCCAAAAACATTTTACTAAAATATATTATAATGATTATTAAATTCATTAAATTCATTACATATGAATAATTAATATTTATATTACATGAAATCAAATTCAAATAACATTTTTGAATTTTTAATTAATTAATTAATTGAAAATAATTGTTTATATTTAAGAAACTCAGTATTTGTCACTATTCATTGAAAACCTAATATTTTACAAAAAATAATAAAATCTCACTGAATTTAAATTTATATATTCTTGTTTCAAAAATTATTTTATTTTAATAAAAATAATTTTATGAAATTCATAGTAGTTGATTATAATATTTTCACACAAAAATCAATTTTGAAGAAAACAATTTTTTCGGAAGAATAAAATCCCTTTACTAAAAATTTATTGATTACACTGTATGAATTTCTCATTAAATTTATGTGGATTAAATATATATATATATATATTTCATAAAATTTTTAATATTATTTATACCCATGTCTTTAATGTATATGTTATAAATGTCATATTTAAATACTTATATTTTGTGGTTTGTTTATGTTTGGTGTTTTGTATATTTTATGCAATGTGAAATAGTTTTCTTCTCTATAATATAATTGTATTAAAATATTTCTACCCCATTTAAAATCACACCCCAAGTTCCCCTCAATAGTGCCCTGAGACGGAGGTCCACGTGACCTTAAGAGAATCTCCCAGAATTCTAGAGGGTGCCATCTAGCTGTGATGGCCTATGGTGTGTTTGTAGGGAGACTATTCTCTTATAGACTAGAGTTTACACATCAGTAAAAAATAGATAGAAAATAATGTAAGAGTAAATATAAATAGATAGTAAGTGATGTAATGAAATATACTATGAAATTTAATCACACAAATATTGGAAGCTGGATAACAATTATATATACAAAATGATTGAAATTATGTCATTTTCCTATAAAAAATAAGATTAATGGGGAACTAGAGATATATCTATATAATCCTTTCCGAGAAAATAATAAAAAGGTAAAAACTCATACAAAAAACATCTCTACCATAGGCTTGGTCCTCTACCCTTTTCTCCATCCAATGGCAGCAATCAATCAAGAAACAGAAGCAGTATTCTACCCTTTAACCATACTTGTGATCAAAACCTGTACTCAGGGTACTAAACAGTCCCTGAGAAGGGTGTGAGGTATAAATGTAAATACTATGGAACCCATGACATCAAGGACGATCAATTTCATGAAATAAATAAATGAAGTTCTTCTATATAAAAATAAAATTGGTAAAATAAAATAAATAAAACATAAACACCTTGGATTGGGTTCCCAAATGGACACCCAATGCATACCACCTACTTCTGCCTAAGATGGTAATCTGAAAGAGGTACCTATTCATTTTATAACATGTGTACAAGGGCCATTACAATTTAATCAACCATGGTAAATTAAGATGACCTCTAGTTTTTCTTTTAACATAGAGGTCCCATTGCAACATCATTATACAAGTATTCTAATAGATCAATGGAGAAGAATAACATGTGTATAAGAAAAAAAATTCATCTATCTATCAAATCTATTGGTGGAGTCTCAAGACCATCCCAGGAGATCTAAATAGAATCCTATTAGTTACTATGGTTTCCTCTAAATAACCTAATACCTATAAGTCATTCTAAGGAAATAGATATAGTATTACTTGTATCACTCAACATATCGTGACTCTGAGACCATACCATGTATCTCACATAGGGGACTGAGTATCACCTAAGGCATGGAATAACAACATTTCCAAATGGAACTATCCTAAATTTATCCCCAAGGAATTTGGAATCACTCACTAGTACATGTAATCCTCCCAGAGATCATGACATGTCATGTGGATCTAATCGACAATGGAACGTCCATCCATTGAATCCTTAATTTCAGACCAATGGTCTCTTTTGACCCTTAGAAGTGAGCCATAACAATAAGAAGATGTCATAGGGAAGATAATCCATATAATTTTATTCCATTACTGAAATCATTTCAATACCACAAGATCACTAAGGTAAACCAACAATAGAAATAACCCCAAACATTGTGACACAATTCTGTTGAAAAATCACAAGTCAGGATCCTGAGTCGTATGCTACAAGGCATAGCATGTAAGACCTTACATGACATCATTGGAATTTCAAAATATAAAGATAAAAATCTTACTAAAGAATAGAATTCAATCCCACCATATCAATTATGTAATAAAGTAATAATAACAAAATGATGCATATATCACTATGAGATTGACAAAAAATAAGTATAATAAGTGTAATATAGCATAAATAAAGGTTTTATCCCAATGTAATATAAGTAATTAAATTCATGTCTTTTGAAATTAAATGTAAATCTTGATGCATGAGTAATTAAACATAAGGTTTCATGGTTCATTATTCATACTACCTTGATTTATCAATTAATGAAATTATTTAAAGTGAATCTCAAACACACAAGGGGTGGTTCAAAAATTTAAGCAATTGGAAAATTTCTATTCAAGAGGGAACTCCCAAGGATTGACCAATGACCAATAAAACATCCCACTAATGGGTTTCCCTTTAAGGTAATATCATAATAGACACATCAAAACATTCTAATTAATTTAATATGAAATAAAAAAGTGTCACCATATGGGTCTGGTGATCAGAAGAACGACCCATCAAATAAAATGAAACTAAATGAGCCATAAAGAGCTACACCACCTAACTCTATGTAGTGTTGCTCCACTCATCCATTATCAGGACGTGACTCATCCTTGAACATTAGAAATTGAAGAAATATTCAAATTACAAGAAAATAAGAAAACATATGTCACACAAAAATTGTGAAAAATATGTAAGAGTAAATTAGAAATAGAATCATGGAGGGGGAAGAGTATACTGGGGTTTTTTGTCTCTTCTGACTATGAAGTAATCGGGCACCAGATGGTGGAGCTAGCATAAAACCTATGACATGGAGAGGAGGAGATCAATGTGCTGGAGGAAGGGAAATACAACATGAATGGATGGTTGTAAAGAAATGAGTTACTTAAATTCATTAAAGAGTGGGAAAGTGTTAATATCACCCATTTTTACATATCGCACGATTTGGAAAACAGTTGGGAAAAATTCTGAACCAAATGTGCCCCATTATCTAATAATTAGGGAACATCACATGGATTATCACACGATTTGAATAACCATGGGAAAATCATGAAAAATCTCTATGTCCCTGATTTTAGGCAACTCATATGGCCTTACACCCTAGGTCCTATTGTTGTAGACAAACCATGTGGCCCAGTCTGCCTCCTCCCATTTGGGGCTCCAGGCTTCAAATGAGCCTCGAACGCACTCAGGACCTCCATTAACCTCTTAGGAATCCTTAATAGGGTTGTTTTAAGGAATGAAACCAAATAAAAAAGGGTTATTACCTTTATATAATTATTATACATTACAACCTCCAATCATTTAAAAAAATCATCCCCCAGTTACCCTTCCGAGGGTGGTAAAATGTCGTCTGAGAAATGCTCTGCCCACAACATATGTAAATTGGCCTTCTACTTCTAGGTGTCATCCAGATCATGTATGTGCTTCCCTAGAAATCATACAATAGAAACCGACCTACCATGGAGAACCCTTGTGCTATGATCGATGATACCTGTCAGACGCTCCTCAAAAGACGCATTTTCTTCCATCTTAATATCATCAGTCTCAAACAAATGAGACATGTATGGATGATAGTGTCAATGTTTAGGTTCATGGAAGACATAATAAATTTCATGGTATATATGAGGTAACTTTAACCAATGGGCTGAAATTTCAACTCCCTCCACTATATTAAAGATCCTGAAATACTGAGGTGCTAACTTCCCATGTCTCCTGATTTGTTTATGACCCAATCTAGGTCATACATGTAGAAATAACTTATTTCCCACCTTAGACTCCAGATGATTGTGAAAAATATCATAATATAATTTCATAATAGACTGAGATTTAGTAATGGGATTCTAAATCATCCATACATTCTCTTATGTCTAGGGAAGAATACAAGGATAGAGTAGAGATGCCTTAACCGCTTTAGGATAGCATAGAGGCTAAAAACATGGTCTACCATAGAGGGCCTCAAACATATCCATCAAAATTGTTTCATGAAAAGTTTTATTATAGGATAACTCAACTAGAAAAATATGACTTTCCCATTAATC
Source organism: Viscum album (assembly GCA_963277665.1). Classification (NCBI taxonomy): domain Eukaryota; kingdom Viridiplantae; phylum Streptophyta; class Magnoliopsida; order Santalales; family Viscaceae; genus Viscum; species Viscum album. The sequence goes on along the minus strand of OY728153.1, from coordinate 872,600,169 downwards.
TCCAAAATCAAGGATAATTTCCCAAGTCATATCCTATAATAACAAAATTTTATGGTTAGACTCCTATCAGTCAGGGGGTGAGATTTTGTACTCAAGAAAACCTATAAACAAAGTGAATTATGAAAACCATTCAAAAAACATGATGTGAAATAGGAATCTCAATATAATATGATATAAATGGGGACCCCATGATGTTTGAATATCTCCTTGATATAAATACTTCTTTGTTCATTAATAGAGAAGGATTCATAGATTAGTAAGGAGTGCTCAACATTGGTCAACTGGTCAACCATAACCCAACCTACACCACTTCCTCAAAGATAGCTCATAAATCTTATCAAAAATTCAATAGTGACATTATTCAATTTCCAATCAAGAATGAAATGAGGTTCTAGAAGCCCAGTAGGCCACTGGTTCTCTTCCTTCACCTGCTTATAGGTGGATCACTGAGTGATTAATCCTTTTATCTACCTCTTCATACCTATCCACCAATACTGACAACGAATATCATGGTAAATCTTGACAATCCTAGGATAAAATTTCCATATAGAGGCATTTGATTCCCCCATAAAATATTCCCATATATCTGAAGTCACCAAAACATGCCCATGGAAGAGTAGAGTTTCCCCTCCATCAAAAAACAAAACATGAGGTAGGTTCTACCCACCCTTGTTGCCTCAGTTTGAAGTCTCGTAGTGTGGGGATTTTTTGGGACTTTTATGATCCACATAAACAATAAATCACTACCCTAACAGATATTGTATCTAATATCATAGATCATGAACAATGACAACCAACTAAATGTCATTCCTAGGATAGTTCTACCCATGATGCCCTGGTTGGAGATATCCATACACTACAACATGATAACCATCCATCAGTACTGCACCCAATATGACTTTTGAAGAATCACAAGTTCATGTATAAATTCATCATTTCTTTAGAAGAATCAGGATCAAAGCTAAATCGAGTGTCCCTCTAAACTCTTGAAAAAAATTATTAAAAAATTCATATAATATGAACTACTGAACATTCTTATTCAGGGATATAAGGGACGATCCTATGTAGGAGAAGTCATGTGTGAACCACCTATAATAGCCAGCTAGCATTAAGACGCTCTGTATATCGAATACATTCTTGGTATAATTCATTGAACCATGACTCTCTCCTTCTCTAGGCCAACTAATATTCTTACATTTGATATGATATGACCCACAATGTTACCCTTGCTGATCCAAAATTGGATCTTGTTGAGCTTTGCATATTTCAAGTCCTAACATTGTTTAGTCAAAATGATATTAAGTTGATTTCATGGTTGTGTGTTGTGAGAGACTACACTACGATTTTTTCTGCAAATACTACCATAATGTAATATATATACAAGTGAAAAACATGGTTCTTCAGAACAATGAAGATTGTAGGTGCATTTGTTAGACCAAAAAACATAACCATGTACTCGTATAGGTTGTACCTACTCTAGGAAAATGTATGTAGGATAGCTACTAGTTTGACATGAACCTGATGAAAGGTTAACTTCAGATTGATCATGGAGAAATACTTTTCTCTTTGGGGATGGTTGAAGTGGTCATATATATGAGGTATTTAATAATGGTTCTTCAGCATGAGTTTTTTAAACAGTGTAAAATCCATGAAAAATTAAAGGGTGATATATTCCTTTTTTGAAAAAGGAATCATGAACCCCATGGTGATGTGCTGGTTTATATGAAACACATAGCCTCTATGTTTTCTAGATGATTCTTGAGTTTGTAGAGCTCTATAGGTGTCTTCCTATAGGGAAGAATAAGAACCACCGTCCCATATGGAACTATCTCTTTGGTGAAATCGAACTATCTCACAGATGGTAAGAAAGATAAACTATCAGGGAAGACGTCCCAGAAATGATACACTACAGTATGGATCTCTACTAAAATCATTTCCAAATCACTCATAAAGAGAGTTATTAACTGATTTTACACTCTACCCACCCCATTATTCTTGGTTTCATCTTGATCTTCATGGATATCTCATTTTCCATTGTATATAAAAATTATTCCCTCTGGTGATGTAAAGGACACCTAAAATAAATCAAAATCCACATAGTCATGATAAGGAATGAGCTAGTTTTTACTGAAAATTATGTTTAATATAGTCATATAGAGGATGAATAAACTCCATAAGAAATTAAACCCACCTATATCAACTGGTAACTCTTCAAATGGGTCTATTCCCTCTTCTCTGAACACTAATAAGGTGTCATGAGTCATGATGCTAATAAAGTACTTAATTTCAAGGCCAAGACATTCCACCATCATAGCAGATATAATGTTATGTTATGAACTTATATCAAAAGGGGAATGAACTTATATAGGTGATAATAGAATAATATATCTATCCATATATGGACCTAAACATTACTCCTCTATTGTTGGCTACACTTCATACATATGGCCAGAATCACAACCCTGATATGCTGCTTGACTAGCCTGAGCAGATTCGCTATTCTGACACTGAAGATATGGGTCCTAACTACATATTCCATAGACATTACTGCTTTGTCCAAATAAGACTATAGAATAATATCTACAAGCATGATGTGGAGTAACATATATTTTTCCTGATAGAGGTGATAGTAGGGATTTCCTACCTCTGGATGATATAGGAAAATAAAGGAAAACCCACTGAAGATGACCCATCCTACCATAGGCTCAACACTCGATCAGGTTCCTCAGGCACTGAGGCTTCTAATAAACTACCATGCCACTCTAGTGATTCATTATAGAGATATTAGTGTGTGTCACTTGGATGGAAACACCCCCACTTGCACCTTCTAAATGGCACTTTTTTCTATTAGACGAACCATCACTCTACCTCAGAACAGAACCACACTGGCTCACCTAATGAGATTCTATGAGATTTTGATCTATAATTAGGTTGTGGTTAGTATCTCTCTAACACTCTAAAAAGGAATATGTTCACTTTTAATTATAATTAATGCCATATACCTTCCTCAAAACGTGTCGTAGTCATCAAATCATCACTTTTCAAATATGGAGTAATACATTGTAGCTCGGTGAAGTGATTAGAATACTAAAGCACTATCATAGTGCCCAGATGATGATGAATGAACTCCCTAGTGTTATCTTCCTCAATATTCTGTGGGAATATGATATTGTAGAATTATATCTAGAATTACTCCCAGACCATACCTCAGTAATACTTTAACTTGGAGATGAGATCCCACCAACACATTGCAGAATCACATAACAAGTAGGTAGAGAGTTTGACCCTCGAATTTGGAAGAATTTCTAGAAGAAAGAATATTTACATAATAGAATCTAACCATGACTCTATATCTTGATGTCCTATATACCCTGAGAAGGTGGGGGAATGATGTTAATGAAAGACCCATGGTAGCACTTCTATAGTTGTGGCAGGTAGGGGACCGCCTTGAATAGACTGTATAAAATGGATGAATCTCTCATGAAGCTGAGTGTCAGTTCCCAAAAGTGGATCATCGGGAGGTGACTGAGGTGGTACTATAGGAGGTATAACAGGTGGATCAAGTCCCACCACATCTACAGTTTTATCATTCCCACACTCCTAGTATAAAACATCAGGACGTTGTGGCGTCATATCTCTACAATTTCCAATCACACTCCCCAAACATAATTTATAACATATAAGGAATGAAGATAAAAAAAATGATAAATAATGGAAATTAAAAGGCCTCCATAAAATATGAAAACCTTGGTATCCTTCTTCAGAATAAAGGCTTAGTAAAGAAGAAAAAGGTCACTGAGACACAACCTACTACATAATTCCACTATAAGGTCAGGTTCATGGTCTTATATTTATCATATAAGGTGGCCATTTCATTTTAAAGGTGGATTTTTTAACTAATATATGTTTTTATCCCCCCTTTTAGTGGATTGAATTGTGTGGATCGCCATTTCAATATATAAGGGCCCACACACATTATATATTGAAATAGGTTTCCACTTAATCCAATTTATAACATTCTCTTATAGGGTAAATTGGAAAATGTCAATAAAATTAGAAAAGCAGGTCCTACAATGCATAAAAAATAGTCACAAAAAAATCACATATGAATCAGGAAATGCACACTAAATTTATATATGTCAAGGAAATATGCCTGAAAAAATCATTTCACATAATTCCTAACATGATGTATGCATCAATCATCCCTCAAATCATTGGTATGGAGTAACTGGAATAATATTTTCAATAATTTTGATCCAAAAAACATAAATTAAGTGCATCACCCAATAGTAATGTCATATAAACCATAAATGTAATAGTCAATAACACAAGTTCCCAACCCAGGTAATTTGGGGTTTCCCTATACATGAGTTAGCTAAATCCCAGAATATGGTAAATTAAAAATTACAATGTCATATTATTCTTTTTAGCAAATAATAATATGAAAAACAGAAATATAGTCTATAATATGACTTTTTAACATCCTTCTATAAGGGAATCTCAATATTTCCCTTGGACTGTGGGCCAAATGACCTTATGCACATCTCCCCAAACAACTGATGCATCCAAATAGCAGTGAGGGCCTAGGGTGTGTCTATGGGGAGATTATTCCCTCATAGATCTGATTATTTAGAGCAGTAACTAGTTGATAGTAAATAAAAGAATCCTAAATTGAAATAGACAATAACAGAAGTAATGGAATAAACCAAGTAATGTAGTTATAGAACTGGTAGAAGCAGAATAATAATGATAGAAAAAAAATAATCGAAGTGATTTCATGTCTCTATAAAAAAATATGATTACGATGAAATAGGGATAAAAGAATATATTGTGTTCTAGAAAAAATAAAAAAATGAAAAAAAAATTAACAATAAGAACCTTGAGTATAGGCTCAGTCATCTACCTCACGGTCATTCCTAAGGCATAAATCAATCAATAACCTAAAACAGAACAATTCTCTTTATCCATACCTATGATCATCAGGCCGTCTTGGGTAAAAAATGGGGCCCGATTAGGGTATGAGATATAAATATCAGAAGGCCAACACTTACAGTGTCTACGCTGATCCATTTTAAGAAACAAAAAAATGATAGTGTTCCACATATAAATAAAATTAGGGAAATAAATAAATAAAATATAAAAACCATGGTTTATGTCACTAAATAGAAACCCGATCAATACCATATGATTCATACTAAGATGGATGTCTCGTCGATGTACCTATGCATGTCATAATATGCTTATAAGGGATATTACAATTTAATCAACCAATGCATGATAAGATGACCAAAAACATGCGCATTAGCTTGGAGGTCACATTGAAATGTCATTATAAGATTATGATAATATATAAATGAATAAGCATATCATGTGTACATGAAATCATTCAATCAATCCATCAAATCCATTATTGGAATCTCCAGATTTTATAAGGCATTCTAAACAAAATTCCAAGTGTCACTATGGGTGTATCTGAATAACCCAATACCTTTTAGTATATCGAAGTAAACCCATATATAATCCCTTGTATCACTCATGCTATAGGGAATCCATACCCGTACCATGTATATCAAATAGGATACCAGATATCACCCCTGGCATGGCTTAACCATCCTTCAAAACGGACACATCCTCGATTTCCCCCTAGGGAACCAGCACTGCTCAAGAGTATATGTAATCTTCATGTATATCCCATACCTAGAAATCAAAAGTATTTCTCCTGGTATTTCATGTGTATCCATCTGAGTAGGGATATCCCATTAATATAATCCTTAATTCAATACCCATGTTCACCCCCACCCCACAGTAGTGATCTATCCCAACAAGCACAAATCATAATTCATAACTTCTATATAATTGAATTCCATTAATTGAAACATTTCAATACTACAATATTTATATGGTAAACCAACTATAAAATTAACTCTATGTGTTATGGAACAATTATATAGAAAATTCACAATGATTTAGACATAAGCATCGAATGGGCATGAGGAATAGGCTACAAGGCATAGTATTTAGGAAATTACATGCCCTTATTAGAATTTTAAAATTTCATGCTAATTGGATTACTAAATCATAGCATTAAATCCTAGATAATAAATTATGGAATAAAGTAATAAGCTTAAAATGAGGTTTTAATCATAATGATTTAGACATTGCATAAATGTATGAAATGGAAGATAATATAATTAATTTCTTCCTCTCAACATGTAATATGTAATTAAATCTACAAATTGTGGAGTTAAATTTGATGCTTGAATAATGGGTAATTAACCTTAAGGTTGGATGCCTGAATCTCAAGGAAATATCAAGGTTCATCATTTATACTATCTTAATTTATCAATTAAGGCATTATATATAGTGAAAATTTCAAACAAAAGGGTTGTTCATAAATTAGAGGGATGGGAAAATTTCATTCGAGTAATAAAACCCAAGGGTGTTAATGATAATGATAACATCCCATGTATGCTTTTAATCACAAGGGGAGGTTAGAAGAGACACATAATCCCATTTTAAATAATTTAGTATTAATGAACAATGAATCAACAGATGGGTTTGGTGTGTGGTACAGTGGAATGTCAATTTAAATATGATGAAACATGAGCTAAATACCTATACCACCTACTGCAAAATCAGTATCTATCCACTCATATATTATCAAGATTTGATTCAGCCTAAAATAGGGGAAATAAAAGGATTTTTAAAATTCCCCAGAACTAGGAGAAAACACATCTCATCACTATAGAACAACTGATGGAAGAGGAAATTAGAAATAGAAGGACAGAGGAAGAAGAGCATAATGAGGGATTTCTTTTTCATTTGAAAGAGAAAGAATCAGGCACCATATGGAGGATCTATCACAAATCATAAGAGGTGTGGAGGAGGGGATCCATGAAAAAGATGAAGGGAAATATCACTGGAATATATGGGAGGAAATAAAATGGTGGATTAAATTCATTAAATAGTTGAAATGTGGTAATTTCACCCATTTTTACTTTGCGCATGGTTTGGATGCACATTTTGAACAAACTGTGAAGAAACCGTGCACCATACATTGCTACGTAGGGAGAATCACATAGTTTCCCATATGATATAACGATCCACATGAAAACCATGAAAAATATATGTGTCCATGATTTGAGAAAGATCACATGGTCATGCAACCTGGGTTTCATAGTTACAGACAAACCATGCAACCCAGACATCCGCCTCCCATTTTGGGCTCTAGGATTAAAACAAGCCCTTGATGGACCTAAGACATCCTTTAACCTCTTAGCCATAATTTTTAGGGATTTTTTAAGGAATTAAACCAAATATTAGATGGTATGTACCTTTTGATAAATTCAATTTGATACAAATAAACTTAGTTTTGTCTATATATTCTTGTAGATACCTAAGGGAAGACTCATATCAATACTAGAAATGATACTTAACATAATTTGGAGAACAACAGGAGTGAAACACATATCCCCAGTCCCACCAATAGAGGACTACATTAGCATCCTTCAGAGTCTATATATGTGAAGGTCCGTATATATTTTCTCATTATGATGGGCCATTGGAATATTTCGGTGTGAAATTTACATATGAATCAATCCAAAATTCCACATGAAATAATATTGGCTGACATATTCGGATGAATTTCCAATGTGGGATCATATTGTTTCCAATAATACTAATGTCTGTAGATATACCCCACCTACTGTCCCATATCCTGATAGTCAAAAAATATTATCATTATCATATTCCATTTAATCCCATGTTTATTTCCCATATTCATCCTCAACTACAAATTTCAATCCAACTTATGATATCTATAATGAATGTTGAGGTTCATATTCCTACCCTAGAAAATGCCATTATCCTTGATGCTATTGATGGAATTATTTATTTTTTATTTTTTTACAGTTTTTTAAATAATTTCATAGATTTTAATATTTTTTTCTATTTAATTAATTTTGTTATTAAAATTTTGGTTGATTTACATTAATATAAAAGCAATTGATTAAATGAATGGAAATACTGAATTTGAAAATTTCATTTTACTTATGAATTTTTTTGATGATTTTAATCACCCATACCAAATTCTTAGGGATTATGTAAGTGTAAAATGTGGTATACCATTACACAAGAGACTATTAAGGTGCTGCATATGAGAAAACCATAGATTTAAAAGACTTTTTAAGAGTATATGATCTACATCAAGAGTTGTACAATAGTAACCTATTATTTTCATGCACTGTGAAATGGTAAGTTATTTATTTTGAATTTTATGTAAGGTTTACTCCAAATTTCATATGGTTTTATAAAATTATTGTAGCTTCTATGTAAAAGAAATATTTTATATATAAAGGTTATACAATAATTTCATAAATATAGTCCCTAGTATTTTTTGATTTATGTAAATGTATGATTAATTTTATTAATGTTATATAAGAGTAAAAGGAGGATGGTTAAGGGTTATCTGAACACCATTTATATATCATTTATATAACTACTACGACATTAAGATTCCATGGATGAATAAATAAGATATTGATAAATAAAGATGTTAAAGAACATCCATGAAGTTTTCAAGTCATGTATCGTGGAATCCATTGGAGGATGAAAAGTTGAAAAAGTTGATATGGAAAAGTATAGGTGTTATACCATAGTGGTAAATATGGAAGATGGAAATTTTAAGTTATACTATTGGTTGAATACTATGACAAGGATGTTCTAAAAAAGGTTTTGATGAATATAATAGGAAGGATAATCATGATTTCATGGTTCATCTACTATTTCATTTCAATGTTGAGTCCATAGAAAAGTCCATGGGTTGTACCTAAGAATTTCTCTCCATGTCATACAGTTTTTGGCACTAAAATTTTAAAAAATTATGATATCCTCAGGGAATTTATGTGATAAAAATGTGATATATTTTTTGGATAATTTTCCATGTGGATATATGAAATGATTCCAAATGATGATTTGGAGATCTAAATTGGATGAAAAAATAAAAAATCTTTGACTGAATATAATATATTGTAATTATAATGAATAATGATGTTTGGTCTAGTAACTATAAATTTGATGGTTTTACCCCACTTGGAAGGATATCAACCAGGGAAAAGGGTAATATTTAGTTAATTTTTAATATAGAATTTAGTTTTATTTTACATTTTCATGTAACTCATCCTATGTTTTTTAAATTGAAGGGTATCTTTAATTCCATTATCTCCCCATATCTCTCTCTATTACATTCTCCATCATGGACTCTTATACTTGTGATTATGAGAAAATCAGATGAGGACTATCTCAAGGGTGTAATATGGTGTCAAAACTTATTTTATTTTTAACATATACGTTTGGTTAACTTGAGGATTATTTTTTCGGTTGAGATCTCCAACATTGACATCCAAAGGATAAATATTATTTTATAACAATTCTTCCTCAATTTTAGAGTGGGGTGTGGTGGTTTCTTGGTGATTATTGAGTTCATTGTATATACAAAATTGGGGATGAAGAATGATTGTAGACATATTATAGAGTGTTTCCCTGATGTTTATTTAAAATAGGTCCATAAGTAAAAGAGAGTTGTGAGTAGTTGAATATGAAGATCCTTGCTTAAAATGAACATGTTTTTCCACAAATGTGACAGGAAAATACAATAGAATTTTCCCCATTATATGATATCTGTGTTAAAACATGTTACCATTTCATGGGTGGCCAATTCATTGATTATTTACATTTTCTATTCACAATCAGTAAATAATTTCATTATTTTCAAAATATATATCTAGAAACTCTTTTACCATGATGTATTCAAACTACCCTTATTCAATATAGATTGATTACTCCCATGTGAATCATCAAGAACTAGTATAGGACAACAATACTAAATATTAGTTTCAATATAATATAGAAAATATACATGATATGGATATTAAAATGGAACAAATTGATCATGGGTATTAATAGCTACCCAAACCAAATCCAGTCATGGAAGTTATTTCCACACTCATTTTATAAATTGAATAACATGATTAAGAAATGAAATAATATCTTGAAGATCAATTTTTCAAAGTCTTTCCCCATCACATTGTATTTAAAAAGAGGAGGGACATTAATTGGTCTTATGGGACGTCCCCAAGACACCAATGTATGGAAATAAATTCTGAAGGGATTCAATACATGTGGGGGAAAATTACCCCTTTAAGAATAAAACAACAAAAAAACCACTATATGATTCAAGATAAAAATGAAAGGAAAATCAAATTTTCATTTATAAAAAAAAACTAAAACCAAGTACCACAACGGAAGAATAAAATATCAAAGTAAATAATAAAAGACTATAAGACCAGAAAAATTAAATGACATCCCACAATAACTACATTATCCAAGAATGCTCCATGATCCACCTCCAAAAGAAATTCTATGTATCACGAAGTAATGGTAAAGATGTGTGATACCTTACATTTACCCATGTCTTGATAAAAAACATATGAAAAAGTACCAATGTTACAAATAAGGGGTGAGTAATGAAACTCATTATATTTTCCCCGATGACATCCCTACTCAGGCTAAAAAGATATAACACATTAAAAACATTTATATAAAAATTGATCATATAAACCAATTTCTAAAATTGACTATAGAGAAATATAAATTAGTTTAAATGAAACAATTTTATCAAAATAACATCATGTTCCTAGGTAAAAAAGCAAACAATTATTTAATCCATTTCACATGTTCTGTTTTGGAACAACCATTCCATTCCACATATCCTCACTTCCAACCATGCAAGGATTGTTATGAAAGTTCCATACTCATGTGCATTTTCTCATAGATCTAACTAGTCATCAAAAGGTAATTATATCCCATGTTCCATAACACCTTTTGGAATGATACCCAAGTCATATTTCAACAAGTCCTCATAAATTCAATATGAACTCACCTAGAATAATTATGAAAAACCATTCCAAAACAATTATTGAAACCATTATAATAAACCACCCATTTATTAACAGTCTTATAAACAACCATTTCTATAAAAAAAATTATTTAAAATAATTTTCTAAGCATAAAAACAGAACCGCCATTATAAAATCTTCAATTTAAAATCATGTTATAACGAATCACTTTCCAAAAAAACACCCAATCCCAATTTCCATAATTTCGAAAACTATCACTCAAGAGATTTTTCTGAAAATTCATTGCAAATGCATAGAGAGTCAATTTCAATCATAAAAAATCAATTTGTAACTAATTATAAATGTTTTAAATAAATGAGTCAAGAGTCAAGCCACCAACCTTGGGTTTTAGGTTTAAAGCAAGGAATTCCATGAATAACACCCATGAAACTGGGTTAAATATCAAAAAGACCTACTTGAATCTCTTACCATATCATCAAAAAGACCAAATCACCACATATTTGGAATCCAAAACTTATATCTACCCATAGTGGGCATCGATATAAGAATATGAGAGAGATTTTGAAGTAGATCTAACAAAACTACTAATAAAAACCATGAACGATCAGTTACCACATGAATCGAGCTTCAGCGCAACATGAAATCACTCAAGATCACTTCCAATTTGATGAGGATAGATTCTACAACCTTTATAGAAAAAAATCACGAGTTAGGGGAATTTTGATGGGAAATATTAATCATTTTAAGGGGAAAATGTTTCTGAACCACAATTTAAGGTTATAACAATTGACACACACACGGTTTAGTCATGCAGTTGAGAAAATTGTGTGTTAACCCTCCTTCTTCCAATGCCTTAAGGAAGAACTCACAAAGTTGTCTTCTACGAATACCAAACCATTCACCATCCATTCCAAATATAATCATCCAACATATGCTCAATAGAACATAGTTTTCATATAATTTCCCATGGTTTGGGAAAACCGTGCGCTGCCTATGCACATTTCTTTCTTCAATTATTTCTATGTGCACAGTTTCCTATAGGTATTGAAAGATTTTCCCGAACCGTGCACCAACCGTTCACCAATAGAAAATCCAGAAAACTCTCCAAAACATCTCCAAAATATCCCAAACATGAGCCATATACTATACATCCTTAAAAATAATAAATAAAGGGTTACCTACATGAAACAAGGGTTACTAAATTATCCCCACCATTGACCTTCATGTACCTAAAAAGTAAAAAACCATTCTTGTGTAATGGTGTTTTGTCTGTTTCTCTTCTATTTAATTATCTCCTTCCTATGTTTATTTCTATGTCTAACAATGTTTCAAAAAAATCCAAACTTGGAATATTAGTTTTACATGAAATAATTTCAGTTACCTATCAATAATCCACACTTAGATATGTACCAACAAAGCATCTGACACTAGTTCAACATGATCCCATCAAATCATGTGTTCAGGATCAGGCTGATACTTTTTCAATTGAGATGTGAAACACATTTTTCACTTCACTAAACTCTATTAGAGATTAAAACTTACATTCCCCATATCTGACTCATTATAATATCTCAAAAGTGCCTCTGTATAGAGGAGATAACATCCCATGCATCCCAAAATGTTGATGCCCAAGCCTTAGAGAAATCCATAAGAACTCATGTTCACTCATGGAGAATGAAATTAGACATCAATGAAGGTCTCTATATTATTTATAACAACTCTGAGCTATCTCCATCTATTTAATTATGAACTAAATCTTTTATATTGTTTCCTAGACAGGGCTCAGCCCAAGTAGTGAATTCTCGCATGTTTCCACCCAACAAAGAAGAGAACGACAAGGACACCCATACAATTATTCCAATAGAACCATTTGTATTGAGTCCCGATAACTCGCATTATAAAAGAACTCCACTAATGGTATTTTATCTTCCCATGAGTCACTGAAATATATTACACAAGCCTATAATATGTCTCCCAATATTTTTATTGTCCCCTAAGATTAACCATCAATTTTTTGATGATACATTGTACACATTATCCATTGTTTCCCAAGGTATTTCTATAATAATCTTCAGAAATGAGATGTAAACATTGGATATTGTTATAATACAATCAAACCTAATATCCCATGCCTCTTTTCCACTTCTCTGATATAGATTTTGATAGATCCACCATTGACGATATTCATGAATTAGAATAAAATAAGTCAACTTTCAGGGTCAGTCCACAATTAAAAAATGGAATCATATTTATGAACTATTATTGGTAGGTATATTAAAAATTATATAGCTATCTACTCCAATTTGAACAATGGAATAGGTAAAGAGTATAGAATACCTTTCATTCACTGATATTATTCCTTATCTTATTGACAAGTTAATCATCTTCAAACAAACTCGTCACTAGCATTTTAATACCACTCCACCAAAATTGTGCTTTCAATACCTTATATATCTTCTATATTAATGGGTGAACATAAAATATTAAATTTAGTTATTCATATATAAGTTATCCTTGAGAATACAAAGGATCAACAATCTGATTTTTAAACTACGACATCAAACTGTCATCCATCTTTCATCCCTCAATATGCTCCACAACATTGTGTTTTCAACTCATCGCAACACATTTGGAATCGGATATCCATTCCTATTTAGAAATCATTAAAAAATAAAGAACCACTGAAACTGAAAATTAAATTTCAAAATCCCCTTGGTCTTCACATTCCACATAAATATTTACTAGAACTGACATCAACTATCACTCATCTGAAGACTCTTTTTCTAACTGAGCATATTCTTTTTAGTGTGTCTGCCAAAAAAATTTCATTACCCATTTTATGGATCCAGTATTAGTATAAAATTTGAAGATACTATATCCATCTTAATTGTCTTATATTAAAATACCATTGTGATAAAATATGTTTCATGCTCTTATGTTCAGTGAACATAGTAAATTTCTCACGAAATAGATAATGACGCCATGTCTTCAAAGAATAGACTACAATAGATAACTCTAAATCGTGTGTTGGGTAACTATTTTCATGAACTAGTAACTAACATGAGACATAAGATACAATATGATCTCCTTACATTAGAACACATCCTAACCCTGATCTTGAATCATCACAATACAACAAATACTCTTGTCCTGGTTACAGAAATTTGAATATAAGTGATGATATTAGATGACGAGTAAGCTCTTGAAAATATTCCTAGAATTATTAATTACACATGAATGGAAAAGTTTACTATGTAAAATATTTAATTCATGAAACTAGTCTTGAAAAATCCTGAGAAAAACATCTATAATAACCATCTATACCAAGATTACTTTTTATCTCAAAGATATTCCTTGGAAGTTTTCAAGAGATAAAAAATTCTATCTTCTCTGGATCCCCTACATAATATTTTTCTGAAATCACATAGCCAGGAAATCTTACCTATTATATCTAAAAAATTATCATATATAATTTTTCATGAAAATGATGGTCCCTAAAGATTCCCAAAATTGTCACTAGGTTTGTCTCATTCTCAGCCTTTGTCCTTGAATACACCAATATGTCACCCATAAACACCACCATGAAAGAATCCATATATATCTTAAATATTTTATTCATAAATTCCATAAAAAACCTATAGTAAATTCTTATGATTGAAACCCATTACAGCATACTTTTAGTGGTCATATATTCTTCTAAACACTTTCTTCGGAAGATTCTCCATCCAAATCTGCAATTGGTGTTATCCTAAACACATGTCAATATTACAGAACCACTAAGCTTCTATTAATTTATCTAAAATGAAATCAATGAGAGGAAATATAAATATATTATTTATTATATCCTTTTTAATATTTTTATAATCCATGCACAATCAAAGAGTTTCATCTCCCTTCTTTATAAAAACATTGGTGCTACCCACGGAGTCATTCTTAGTTGGATAAAACATTTTCTTTCTTGCACTTATAACTACACCTTCAATTCCTTTAATTTAGTTGATTTTATATAATATAAAACATGGTAAATGTGGTTCCCAAATGAATATAAATCTTGAACTCCTCTTCTATAATATATGTTAACCCTGATAATTTTTTGGGAAACATTTCTTGAAATTGATCCACCACCATTAGAGATCTATTCTTCTCGATCTCTTCGATCGATTCCAAAGGAAATTCTTTATACTCGGTATGAGATCATCCTGGATGCTTGTTCCAAAATTCCCATTTCCCACACAATTACAATCTACTTTTGTCGAAAGATATACTAGATGTCGTCTTCAGTTGTGAAGCTAACTATTCTGCTATAACAGTAGATGTGAGCCTGGAACATTTTAAACAAATCTATACCTAGGATTATGTCAGAGACATCCATCTCAAGAACATATGAAGTCCCATTTAATCATAGATCCCTAAATAGTTATAGAACATTTTATACACATGAAATTTCAACATTCTCTTTGAACAGGAGGAGTGTGATGTTTTATCTTAAATTGAAGCATATAAACATTTAAACTCCGTGAATTAACAACATGAGACGTAATTATGAAATGAGACGATGCTTTTACAATAAAACATTCATATGGGTATAATTCAAATTAATCATACATATCAACATAGATGGTTCATCCTAATCATCCATAATCAAATGCTCTGTAACATACAATTGCTTCATCACGGAACATTGTTCCTGGTTTTCTTATTGAGATTGCATCGCCAAAGTAGTCATGGTATTCCTATAATAACTGTGGATAGCTCTGTTCTGGTGACGATATTGATTTGCATACCCTTACCCTATCAAATAATATGATGCCAACAAAACCTAATACGTGTCTCGAACACCTGACCTTGGAAAACTACAACAATAGCCTTGAATATGCCCCAACTAATTTTTGTTGTGGCAGATTCTAGGTGGTTTCATACACTGTTTCTTCATAGGGTCAAATGAACCACATTTTAAACATCTAGGATAAATATTTGGTTATGGTGGAACATTATTTTCTCATTTGGATTGACTCAGATGTGTTCCACCACCTTGAGAATAGGTATCCCTCTTACTATTTCCTTTAGTTCTAGAGTTACCACCTCCTCTCATGAAGACAATATTACTTCCTCAACATGGATTTTCAGTGATGATAGTTATCATAAAAAGAGTATCTAGTTTTAGTCATAACTAAACTATTTAAAAATCCTATGTGATTATTTTAACCAACTGTTGGTTCACCTTTGTCTTAAGTGTGATCACATATTTAATGGTTGCTTCAAACATGATCCTCTGATTCCTACCAGGATTCATTTTCTAAAAATGTAATAACATCAACAAGTCTCAGTCTCTATGAACTGAATTTTTTGCAATTTGAAATTCTAGCATATCAATTATTACAACATTTCATTCCAAAATAAACATTTACCATCATTAACCATTTTAAATAAAATCATTACATGCTTTTGAAAATCAAACCATTTCTCAAATACCAAATTGATTATATTTTTCATAAATCCATTATTTTAATAGAACTTCAACATTTTTCAATAATAAATATATTAAACCAAAAAATATATTATTAATAAAAATGAAATATGAACTCTTAGTTGGAATAAATTTTTCTAATTCATGTCAAGCTCATCTCATTGGATAAACCCATGATAATGGGATTCTAGATCCTTTATGTGTCTCTAAAACCCTTTTGTACACAACTACCTAGTAATATGAAATTCAGCATAAAAATGGTAGCTTTGTATTTTTATTCTCTACATTTAATGTTCTGAAAATCATACTCCTTTCTATGATACCAAATCAAAGAATAGACCAAAATGAATTCAACTCCAAGACCAACCACTAATCCCAAGTCAAAGAGAAACCAAGACCTAGACCAATTTTTCCAAAAAGGAAGGACCAAGATGATTCCACTTGTAAAATCTCACCCCATCTCATTGGGTTGAATAGTCATAAGGACATTACATGGACTTAAAAAACATACTTAAGACACCAATGTCTAGAAATAAATGTTAATGCGATTAAATAAAAATGGGGGATAATTTTACCTTTAAGAATAAAAAACTATCCAAACTATCCATAACCATATAAACACTATATTATGCGTGATAAATGTGAAATTAAACTCAAATTTTGACTTATAAAAGTAAAAATAAAACCATGTACCACAACATAATACTACAATATGAAATTAAACTGTGTAAGTCTACAATAACGAAAAAACTCAAAGGCAACAAACGAAAACTTCTTTCTACAAGTATGCTCCAGGCTCCATCTCCACAAGAAAGACCAAGTATCATGAAGTACTACCAATGAAGTGAAATCCCATACCTTTACCCATTTATTGATACAAAAAATATACAAAAGCACTAACCTCCCAAAGTAGTATTGAGTAATAAAAAGTAGATGATTCTTTAAAAAGTCTTTCCAACTCACTTCACTAGGATAGAACATGTTAGAAAAATTTATATAAAAATAGTTTATATAAAATAATTCATAAAAAACATTATATTAAAATATAAATGAGTACTAATGAAACCATTATCTCAAAATAGTATCAAGTTCCACGGAAAGAATCAAATTAATACTTTATACCATTTCTCAAGTTCCATTTTGGCATAGCTATTCCATTCCACATATCTACACATCCAACCATGCAAGCATCGTTACAATAGTTATATACACATGAGTGGTTTATCGTTGACCTATCAAGTAATTACAAGGTAATTATATCCCATGTTCCATTATACCATTTCAACGAGCACCATGTCATATTTCAACTAGGCCTCATAAATTCTATATGAACTCACACAAACCCATTATGTCAAAAAATAAAAAAACATCATTTCAACCATTTCAATAAAACCATAATTATATTAAAAATATTTTAAACAACCATTTGAATAAAAAAATTATTGAAAACACCTTTCCAAACATCAAAACCTATCCACAATTTTAAAATCTTAATTTTGAAATCATGTTACAAAAATCAATTTTAAACAAAACACCAAATTTCCATAATTTCCTAAACTCTCACTCAAGCATGTTTTCAACAGTTATTTCATAGAAAATACTCAATATTTTTCTATTAAAATAATCAATTTTAAACTAAGAATTAATGTTCTAAATAGAGGAGTCAATAGTGAACCCACCTACCTTAGGTTTTATAATGAAAATGAAGTAAGACACAAATAACGTCCATGAAACATGGTTAAATCTCCAAAAACCATCCTCAGATCTATTCCCCTATCATAATAAAATATATTGAATCAATAACCATATATATAGCCATAATGGGAATAGATCAATGAATCTAAGGTATAGGGTGAACTAGATCTAACCAAAATACAACAAACAACCAATAGTAATAACTTACAGAAATAATTGTGCTCCAATGCACCAAGAAACAACTCTCGATCCCTTTTATTTTACTATGGCGGGGGATTCCAAATATTGAGAGAGAAAATCCTGAGTTAGGGCTGTTTAGGGAAAAATTATTTTGATGTGATATTAAATTAGATCCAAAATTAAAGGATCTATCTTTTGACAGACACACATTTTAGTTGCATGGTTTGGAAAACAGTTCAAAAACCAGGCTCCAGCCTTTTCCATAACGGAGCCCTCGCATGGTTGGCTCATACAACTACCAAAAAATGTGCCAAACATGAAAAATATCACTTTAAAAAAATTTATAATATTATCATGGGTTCTCATAAGATTTTCTATGGTTTGGTAAAACCATTCACCGCCCATTCACCTTCCATTTATCCCCTATATCATTGAGCACAGTTTCCTGTAGGTGTTTCATGGTTTTCAAAAACTGTGCCATTATAAAAAATACCAAAATATAAAAAAGTTATCAAAACTATCCCAAACTTGAAATATATGAATTAAATACTTAAAATTCATAAATTAAGGGTTACTTACTTGAAACCGGGGGTATTACACATTCCACCTCTCCCAAAAAAATCTATAGAAGTTTCATGACCTAGAATTTCTCACCACTGTATATGTGGGGGATCAATGAGATTTGGGTAAATTTATGGATGATTAGGAAATTTAAAAAATTCAATATTATCTTCCTATAATCAATGAAAAAACAACACTATAGTCCTTGGATGAAGATTAAACCACTTGAGTGGAGGTTTTGATGAAATAATTGAGGATCTTGCCTACATGACTTCATCCTCTACTCCTCAACACCAAGATGAAATTTATAATGAATAATAGAATGAAGTTGTACCAACATAGGGAGATTATATTTTTATTATCTTATTCTCATATAAATTTATTTTTATTGAATTGAGAATCCCACCTCATTATATGGAATTTTTAGATTCATCCAGCCCTTATTTTACCTTAGAAGAATGTGATGAACATTATAATGCATCTTTGGAAGAACACATGGATCTCTATGAACATATTTAACCCATATTAGATTAATTATACCATGATATACCAGTGTCTCTACCTATTTAAATAGGTAAATAAGTTACATATATTGAGGGAGATGAATTTTATATTGATGATTCAAACCTAAGTTAGTTTAAAAAAATTAAAATTCAATATTTCTTCTTGATTATTCCATTAATGAAGAATACCTTATGCAAGAACTATAAAAATAATTAAAGGTTGTGAAAGTTAATAACAGGAAGGATGAGGAATCATACTTAATCAACCCCCACTGTGAAAGATATATCTCATTTACATGGGTGTAGAATTTTTTACTCTTTAGATGTATTCAATTGAAAAAATGATGAAAGAATGTAATACGGAATAAATAACTGTTGGTTGTTTAAACTAATGAATCTCGACCCACTATAATATTTTAGAAAACAATTTATACCAACATTCCATATGTAGTCCAAACACCAATCCCAATTTGGGTATCAAACCACAACTTATCTTTCTTATCAATTATTTTCTATCTAGACATTAATTAAAATTTTCAATCATAGTAATTAGTATTAATAATATAATAGGATGAATTATAGTCCCCCCAATTATTATAGATCTTTAATGATACGGTCTTTGTTCTTTAATGTGATAATTATCATTTTCCATTTAATGAAGATGTTACGAGGAATCTCCCAAAAAACACTAAAGAGGATGAATGATTATTTATTACCAAGAGAGTACACATTTATGTTTATATTTTAGCTCTATATGAATATTTTCTATGTTTTAAATAGGAATTTTCCTTCCCACACTTAGATTTTATACATTACTTGAGTGATATAGGAGACATTATTATTTTTAGGAATCTCAGGATGAAAATTTTTAGTTCTCAAACTCGATGACACTGATTGATTAATATGGGATATTGATTGATTAGTCTGAATAATATGATAAGAATTTACTAAAATGGAATTTGGGATAATTATTTTATTCATGAAAATAACATTTCCCAACCATTATTCATGATTTGAATTTTTTAATATAATGTTGAAATATTTACTATTATTATAATATTTTATGTATGATTTCACAATTTCGTATGATTCACATTAGAAAATAGATTTATAGACCAAATTTATCCATTGGAATCTTAATCATATTTCTTGAGTGATCTTGGGGTATTCTTGAAACAAGAACTCCCCTTAGATATTTTCAATGATATGATTTTAAAAAGAAAATTAAAATTATTAAGGCATTTTTATTGATATAATCGTTATCCATGGGAGAATGTTTTCCATTTAACATTGTTTCGACCCCATAATCCATGAATTACTTTTTTATGAATATTCCACATTATAATAAAATATTATCCATTTCTACCCTCTTATTGGTAACATGTCTGATATTTTAATGTTGACGTGTGGGGTTGGGGGAATTCATTAGGAAAAGAATTCTTTACATTTAATGGAATAAGTTTTGGGGTAATATTTTATGGTATTGATGAGGATCATGATATAATATATTATATGTTTCTTACTACAATTCATGAAAAAAATGAAAAAATTGGAAAAATGAAAAAAAAATGTTTGTGACTTGAGTGAATAAGAAATCAGTATTACTAGAATGATTCTTCTATTATATTTAGTTAGTTTGTTGATGTGAGGTTTTTTAAAAGAATAAATTATGAAAAAAGTAAAAAAAATAAAAAGTATTCTTAAAAAATTATTAATGTAAAAAATTGGGAAATTTAAATACAGTGTACAATATTCATTCAACATTCATTATTCAATACCTTTATATAGAGATAAAGAAGTAAGAGTTGTCGAATTATGATGTACAGATTTCAATAGATATTTTTTTTCATATCATGAATTACTATTTAGAAATAAACATTGTTATTGAGATTTAATGTTTTCATCATCAATTCTTATAATCCTTAATCCGCATAATCTTCAATAAAATTTATTTAATTTTCTTCTAATATTTTGTGATTTTGGTCATTATACAGTGAAGATTTCCCATCCTTGGAATGGTTATTGAAATATTTATCTTCTCATTCTGTGAGTATAAATCTACATGAATCTCAAAAGTAAGTGTTGAGTTAATAAATTAAAATAACATGAGGAATATCCCAACATGGAAAGACTAATAATAATAAATTGAGAATCATTAATTGTATAATAGATAATTTTCACATTTCAAATTGAAAAAATTTTAAGATATGTGTTGAATGTATGTTTGAAAAATGTGAAGTAAAATTCTTATTTAACATGGTTGATAAACTGAAATACCATTGATAAACTTTTTATATAATTATTAATAATTTTATGTATTGGTATTATTATTTCCCTATGAGATTATTTTTTTAGATTCAAAATATGAGGACAAGCATATTTCAAGTGTCATAGTATTTGATGCCCTTATTTTCCATTATATTTTTCACATTTTGATAAATAATTTCAAGGTTTTTAATAATTTTATTAATGTAATTAATTGATTTATAAAAATATCAGTGACTTACATTTAACATTGTAATTTGGAGTAAATGAGATGAAAATGGTGAATTTTGATGTTTGGTTATACTCATAAAATATATGATATAATTTTCGAACCCATACGTATGGACTAGGGCCTACATAAGGGTAAACTGTATTCTACCATTTTATAGGAATTTTTTCAGGTACTATATATGGATAACCCATTTATTTCAATTGATGTGTATGAGTATGTTATCATTCTCAATCCCTTCATAAGAGTAACCCATTGCTTTAATTTTCTATGTAAGGGTATGTACTCTATTTTAGGTGACAAATAAAAGAAATTGAAAATTCCATATGTTTGTACAAAGGTAAGATAGCCCTAGTGTAAGTGTAAAAAAGGATATAAAGTGTAATAAAACCATTTTTTAAAGGTAGTAAAAGGTTTTTCATGTGCTTCATAAAGGTATCACTCTAATCATTATAGTTACTTGAGGGGTAAAACAAGGTTTTGTAAAGGTCATAGGACCACCACAGCTACATTGTTCGCCCACTAAAACATTGTAGGGATATTGAAGATGAAAATATGAGATCTTGATACCACTAGAAATTAAATCACATCCATTATGGATTATATCCCTGTGTTGTGAAACCCACTATAAGGGTATTTTATGAATAATAGTTTATGAAATAGTATGTGTGTTGCATCATGGTTAGAAATGGGGAAGATCGTCAACATGAAACTGCACTATAGTTTATTTTCTATTCTAAAAAAGTGATAAATATAGTATAATAGAAAGAATTATTGACAATAAGTTTGTGGTTATGGGTTCTCTACAACATTATAGCTTTGTAGTGACCATGGGAAATAGGAACGACAGCACCAAGACATTTCTCTCCATGCAATAGAATTTTCTGCACTATTTTTTTAAAAAAAAATACATATATCCATCTAGAATCCACATGATAACAATATTGATATTCTATAGAGAATTATCTTCATATAAACATGAATATATGGAAAATTAAAATTGAGGGATCCATACTAAATGGTAAAATAAGGAACCTTTGATAAAAGATAAGATACTATAATTTGAATGAATATGGATGGGATGATCTATTGTATATAATTATAGTGGTGTTGTTCCACTCCAGAGGAAATTTTCTACAGAATAGTATGAAACATTTTAGTTAGTTTTATAAATTTATTTTAGTTTTTTTTTCTTTTTTTATGTATCTAATTCAATGTGTTTTTAATTCATGTGTTTCTTCCATTCCAAACACATGCACCCAATCTCTCTCTATCTCTCTATTCTATTATCCACCATGTACTCATATAATCATGATTATGAGTAACTGAACACAAGAATATAAATTTGGAATAATATATTGATGATCCAAATTCTATTATTAAATTCTCGGTTGGGTTAATCTGATGATTATTTTCATTTAGTGTATTCTTACCTTTCAGTCATCTAAAGGTTAATTTCAAATTCTACAACCATTATACATCAATTGTGTAGGTGTATATTGATTTTCCATCATGGTTTTTAGTGTATTAAACATTTAAAACTAGGTAAGAATAATGTGTTAACATATATGATGAATTGTATTCATTAAGTTTATTTTAAAATAGGAAAATGAGGTATCACTTTGGATGAATCTCTGTGGAGGAAATCCATTTTTTAGTGATCATTCATTCTATTTTTTATTTCATCTAGAAGATTAGGAATAGTTTTTAATTTAATTATTATTCTACAATCAATTTCATTTATTTTATAAAATTAGAAAATAAAAATATACAATATGTGAATGAGGATACAAAGATATCTCTTTTTATGCACATTAGGTAATACAAACCCAGACAGCTACTATGATGCAATAGAAAAAATATGGATTCATTTTAACCACAAAATTGTTGTTGTGTTAGCTATATAGTGCATATCCAATTTTTTTGAAGGATATTTAGACACTACATCTAATGAATATGGTGATACATACTGTGATAGTACTCCTTATGCTATTATAGAGATGGATTGTTGGTATTCTATCCACGAAGTGAATCATAAAAAACCCAACCCAAACTGATATCTCACAAATGAAAGGAAATTCTCCCATTTTCAATAAAACTATATAAATAGTGATTTATAGAACATCAGGGTCTACCATATATAGTTCCCCATACTATGCAACCAATAACCCACCTTTGTTAGCTGGCAAACCAATACGGTGACCACCATCCCTACCATATATGGGAAGTGACGTGTTCTCCATATATATGATACCTTAGTGTTATTACCAATTGGAGTTATGTTTCCTTGATGATGAAGAATTAATCAACAACTTAGGGATGTATTTGGCTAAGAACAACCTCTCGAATATGTTTTAGACATCACCACTTCCACCTACATCTCACAAGTAGTCTAAAGGAGGGTTATTGACATAAAAACAAAAACAAAATATGGGGGTACATTTAACAAATAAATCTAAAGTACCTGTTGGAGATATTAGGACCATAAATAGGTTTTGAACATTATCTACTACTAAATATAACATTTTTATTTCTCTATGGATTGGAACCTAAGGTTGAAAAACATCGTGAAAACATGCGGTACTCCTACCAACATATATTAGTATCCCTTTTATAAATAATATTCTAAGCCTCATCGAATGTACATAACCAAGGATAATGTGAGTATGGAACATTCCAAATCACCTCATCTTTAGGAAAAAATAGTTTCTCCAACATGGATTCTAAAAACATCATAACTTCTTAAGAGGTCACAAGATCAAATAATACATGCATCAGTCGGTCATTCTGACAAAACCCTCTTTCCACTAATAAACATAAGAAACATATGCATTCTATATTTAATGAAGCTAATATTTTGAGTAGACACTCCACATCGCCCAACAATGAGTAACAATGTACCAAATTCAGAGAATCACATTGGTAGCATCCATGATATCCATTCAGGAGAAACCCCATCCACTAGATTTGGGGTAATTTTCACCAATCCCTCCACCCATGGGGTTATAAAATCCCATGAGGGTCCCAGATAAATCAGTACTTGCTCCAAACCTACCCGAGACCGCATTGTTTGTGAAATATTTATCATGACCTCCAACCCATGAGTCATAAATTCATTATCAAATTTGGTAATTTCCCATGGAAACCTCACATAAGTTCCAACCCTTATGTCTTGGGGATTTGTTACTATTTTCTCCAATGACATCGGTCTTCTCTGGATTGGGTAGTGGCTACAGACAGTCAACACCCCAACCATTCCTAGTGCTATATAACACACCCATCTCAATCTAAGCATGATTAGCGTGGGTAGTTGGATATTCCATTAAAACCACTAACTATATACCAAATTCAGTGGAAATACAAATGAATTGGATCAAACCACAAAATTTTCATAACCTAAAAAGTCCTACTATTATAATGGGTTACGAAGAAGGCCTCGATTTATCTCTTAGATGGGATGTGGGAGGCATTGACTTGCTCTATTACTCAAAAATTATTAGAATTTACCTATCACCTGATATACCATAGTGATCATTTTCATATTAAATACTATGGATTATATATATATCAATATATGGATGTTGAATGATGAAATGTAGAAACAATTCCTTGATATTTGGGTTACACCAATTCCAAAAACCTAGGTCATTAAAGCCTAGAATGAGAGGAATAATCATTATCTAAAACATCCTAATTAAGTTTTTTCACCACATCCATTGCATTCCACTTAATAGAAATGGCAAACATTTGCTACTACATATCCCTAAGAAGAAAGCCTAATGTCTCCTCTGTGGAAGAGATTTTGGAATATTATAAGTAATATATATATCATTTTATACTATATTGATGGATGATTCAATGAAAATTTTCCCACTAGGTTTTGTATCAAGAAATAGTGACCACACCTACTCCCACCCATCAGTGGGAGTTAGTCTGCTAGAAATAGTGTAAAATCAACATTATAACACCCATAGTTTTCTTGCATTATTTTTTTATGAATTAATTTAATCATTTTGATATTTTTTATTTCATGAAACACTAAATATAGATTGTATTATATAAATGTACCAAGATATTATTTCTTCATATAAAACACCAAGTCAATATTTTTCTAAAAGTTACACATATATTATCTTGAGTTATAAACAACACTATGTTTAAATTGTGTTACACTTAATTCTTAGTTCATTCAATAACATGTGTGACATACAATACATTGTTTTACCAAACCACATTGTATTATTATTATTATTATTGGAATATTATTAAATTTGTCACCAATCCATTGGAATGGATGTTATTAACAATATTAATTAAACTATGAAAATATTGTTTACACATTTATAAAAGAATAATTTATTAGTGACCAATAAAATATAAATGAAAATAAAACAATTTGAAAATATAGGAAATCTTTGGCTGGAAAAAAATATTTACGCAATAAAAATTGTTTTACCTCAATAAATTAACTAAAATAATTTTGATAAATAAAATTAATTATATATATATTATTAATTTAACAATATAGTTTTCATCTTATATGTTTACTATATAGGAGATATGCATAAATCCAATTTTGTGCATAAAGTTGAATGTTTTCCTAAAAGGTAATTTTTCAGCCTTTCAATGGTGACCTATATAAAATATAATTTTTGATACCTTTATAAATTTTATTATAAAAATAGACTTTTTTTTAATTTTATTATAAAAATTTAATTTGGGTGATTTTTTGTATTTTTCTGAAAAGATTCATTTTTTGGATGATTAGTGGAAAACACTAAATTTTAATTGAAAACTCTATTTTCATATAATTTATTTATATAGTTAAAATATATTCTAAAATGGATTTTAATTATATTTATAAAATTATGTATCCATTAGTACCATTTAGTCCATCCGAATCAATTCCAGATTGATATTTGATGCAAAAACATTCCAATCTTCTAAAAACTTTCAATTTAAAACACCATTGTCTCATCCCATATATAGGATTAATTTTTATTCATTTTATTCCCCTTATATGTTTAAAATTTGAAAAAATTCATTACATGTTAGGAATTCTAATAATTTATAATTTATTTTTAGTGAGAAAATATTTTTTGAGAAAACAAATAGTGAATTAAACTAATATTAATTACTATGATGAATATTAAAATGGGTTTGCTTAGTGGTTAAAATTTAACTTTATAGGGAAAATTACCTTGAAAAATGTAAAAAATAAATTTTCATGGAAAATATATACCATTTAACCACTTTTATCAAAAATTATTCAGTATTTAAAGAACATGATGAATGATAGACCTCTCAATAGTGTTTAACTTGTGTACTTACATTAATGTTAGTGCTCCTCTACCCTATAAAGGAAATCACCCAATTTGCTTATTTACAACTCTAATTCCATTTGGATCAACAAAACAATATCCAAATATCCTCTAAATTTCCCTCCTATAATCCTATAATCCACACTTTTGGTATAAATCCAACAAAGGAATCACTTTCATTGAAGCTAAAAGGAGTTACGTGAAGAAGAGGTAATGTTCATCAACAAGTACTTTTGTTTCATTTTTTTCACCATAATTTCAATTATTATTATTATATGATTACATAAAAACCACATAATCCTAAATATAGTAATATGTTGTTATGATTAGGGCATTAACTACACTCACACACACTTCCATTAAATGTCATATGTAATCATCATTATTGTATACGACGAACTACAACCTCACAATCCGAGGACATTTTTTTCATCCATTAACACATCTCATGTATAAGAATAATAATAAACATACCATTTTAATATCATATTTATGATATTTTTTATTTATTTATACTTTATAATTTATTATATAACACATTCCTTCATTATTTCAATTTTTGGAATCTGATAACATCATATGTGGAAGTGTGGACTACCACCTCCTCAAAGCGATGTGATTCAATCACGATTTACATGTAATGTATTAAGTAAGGGATTATTAAACATGTGTGATATTTATTACATTATAATTATAATAATATATATATATATATATATCATTAATATTTCGTTCATTCAATACAAGTAAATGGAAACAACATTCACGTGTGCATATGATATATCATCTCCGTGAAAGGTGAATTTAATTTTCCATTACCATATATTTAATATTATTATAAATATATATAAATACTGAATTTTTTTTATTAATCTAATTTATTACATTATTTATATAATCAAATCATTATCTATGTAAGAGGCCTAATAATGATATGTCAAAGCATGTATGAAATATGATGTGGTCATTACCTGGAATGTAAGATTAACAAAAACAATTTAAGAAATGGTGAGTATAATATCACAATAAAATAATATATGGTATAAAATAAAATAATATGGTCTCTTGGTAGATTTATAATAGAATTATATTTATTATATATCATTTTTAATGTGTACAATGAATATAAAGACTTTTGGTTTGGGTTTTATCGTCTCACTTTTATATTTATGATATATATGCCATATTCACCAATTATTCATGTTTTTTGGTGTATATAAATCCCTATTAAATTTTATATCAGTGATTTAATTTATTTAATTATATTAAAATTTCCAACATATGTTATTATTTCACATATCTAATTATTCTATAGTTACTCTACTAGTAAAGGTATTTCTAGTATCACTTTAATTTTTACAAGACTTATACTTTATTCACCACTAGTTTCTTTTCTATGGTTTATATAATGAATAATAATGTATTCTATGATTCTTATAATTAACTATATTGGTATTTTCTTATCCATTTTACAACTTATATTTCATGGGGTTTATGGTTCAAAAGTTACTAAATCGGTATGGTAACTTTGTCTCAATTTTCCTTCATTGAGTCACATGTTATGTTATGAACCTATATTCGTTTATGTTCTATTGGCATGATGTTTATGAAGCTAGTTTCTCTTTAAGGGGTTATGTGTTTAGAAAATAGGTTTCTATTTCATGGGATCTATGTTTAGGAATCCCATTTATCTTTCACATGTTATATATTTATGAAATCCATTTCTCTTTTATGGATTAAATTATTATGAAACCCTATTATCATTATTATGGTATATGCTTATGAAACATGTTTATTTTCAGTTTGTATTCTTTCATGAAATTATTATGAAACCCATATCTTTTTGAAAGGATATGATATGCTGAAATGATTATGATACCCATTTAATTCCATGGATTATGATATGATGAATTTTTGGATATTCTAGGACACATATGTATGGTTTCAATATGAGAGATGTGGGACCTATATCTCCCTCCGCTGCATTGGGTAATGATTTATATCTCATGGTATAGACATTGATTTAATAGAGAGTGAACTCCGTTTAGTAAAGGATTTTTTCTACTATGAATTTCTTGGGAGTTAACCATGAATACTATAATTGTTTGGGGAGTGAACACATTCCACTATGAAAGCCTTGTCAATAACCCTTGAATAAAAAGGAAATATTTTTTTTATATTCTTATGTGTCTTCCAAAATTACATGTCTAATTCCTATATTATTATTTCATGGCTTATTCTTTGGGTCCTCTTATGATTCAGGTCTTACGAACTATCAATACTTTTTCCATGTCATTTGATTATGAAGTTTGATATGTAGGGTACGATATTCTATTGTTATTATCATGGTATCATACCATTATGCGTATGGTTATCCTTCAATTTATCCCTTCTTTTCCCTCACAAACCAAATAAGCTCATTCTATCCTTTTTTTCCTTTCCACATGTTATGAATACAAGATTTATGAAGAAGTACTAAATGGTATGATATTTGTATGAAACATTGTTGATCGTTTTCCAAGATAGAATATTTTCTTATAATTTTCTAATGAAAGAAAACTATTACGGTC
The DNA here is from genome assembly GCA_963277665.1 of Viscum album. Lineage (NCBI taxonomy): Eukaryota > Viridiplantae > Streptophyta > Magnoliopsida > Santalales > Viscaceae > Viscum > Viscum album. Next base: position 872,570,462 of record OY728153.1, on the reverse strand, counting down.
CTCGATCATGTACACCTATAATTTGTTAAATATTCACCAGAAATTATGTAATATAAATGTATGTTAAGACTAGGTTTTTATGAAAAACATGTTTAAAGTGGAACAAGATAGTTAGATTTCCAAAATAATGGAATCATGGAATACCATGATCTTTCTCTATTTCAAAATAAAATTTAACAATATTTTGATAATAATTAGGTCCTGGCAGGAATTTGAAATCATCATCAAATGAATGTAGGGTGAATATATAAAGAATTCCCCACTGCCTATGCTTTGAATGTTGTTTTCATAGTGGAACCCCTAGGAGACCTCAACATCATTGAGTCACATGAAACTTGGATGGAATCCATGGGAGGTCAGTGCATCATAATATAGACTGAGATGAAGCTATATAGCAAATTAGTGGATTCCACTCAACGACGTCCAAATTCAGAAATTCATTTTTTTCTTAACCATTGATTACAAGGAAGATCTAGAGTAGTATATAAAACACTTCATATCCTAATTTTTTCCTATGATGGGCCCATTATACAAGAATGAGGTAGCGATGTTGAGGTTATTATTGTAGAATCTTGTGAGGTTAGATTTTCTCTTCTAAAATATCCTCCCAACAGGGTCCACCATAGGCTAATAATAAGTCCATTATCAATTTCTCTACCAATAAATCTATATAGTAATGAAGAAAATGATTGTCAAACTCACAAACTAAAAAAATGTGATAATAAAATGGTCAATGAATTTATCACTAGATATGAAATCTTAACATAAAAACTTATCACACCACTCCTATTGGTATAGTATAGGTATTTCTATACAGAAAGTATCTTTGTGGAACTATATAAAATTATAATATTATTTAAATATTTATGTGGGATATGGTATATTGAAGAGATGGCCCCATGTATTGTAGACTTTATTGAGTTTACCATGTAAAATTCTCAACCTAGTCCAATGGAGCAATAGGAATGATATATCAAGTTAGAAACTAGTATTATCATACTAGAATCAGTGTTGGTTCTGGTTATAGCACCTAAGAAGGACACACAATAGAAAATTCCTCCCACCAAGTGGAATCATTAGAAATATTTCCACCATTTAGAGGAAATGTGAGATTTGGTCTTCCCATGATTTAAGGAGTAAAAGAAAAAAGAAATTAGTTCATAAATGAATAGGTTACTAGTTATTTCATCATATCCATAGAAACAAATTCCAAAAATTTCTAGAGCCCAAGAAATACGATGAGTTCAGTATCTATGAATATCCTAACAACTTCCATTTTGATCAAAAGCTAGGCCACACCATGAAATACTATTTTTTATTTAATTAATGCCTATAGGATATGGTATATTGCAGATATGTGATACTAGGAAAATATAAATTTCATGGTTCCCATGTATCCACCATCCAAATTATAGATTAATGTGACTCTAAAATAGTTTCATCTGACTATCAACAAAATTTTTAATATGGGATGACCCATAATGAACATGATTAGGCTCACACCATCTATATATCATCAAATACTCAACAAATAATTGATATAAAAACTCATGTGTTGCCAAAAGTGATAGCTTAAGACTCATCCAATGAAAGAAGATATAATTTTCAAAAATAAATTGGTCACCATAGGAATATTCTCATACAATTACCAAACCTTCCTGGATTCTCATGGATATCATTCCCTCATAATCTACTGTACTAGAATCACACCACCAAATAGTACCCACATATAAAAAAATAATCTATTTTTCCCTTTTAATTTCATTCAACTTATAGACCCCTTAACTAATGATAAATATATATATATATATATGTACCTAGATTCTCAATATTTGATTAAAAATATAGAGAAAAATGATGTATAGGTACCTCAAATAGGGTAGTATGTAATTATGGTTAATAAAAATATCATTGGGACATCCATGATGAATCAATTTATATGGACAAGACCAATAGAAATGTGTTACATCAGGCCTTGTGGGGGAATAGAGACACCTCAATGTCTATTTTGGGAATACTAAACGCAATTATTTTTTATGATTGGTTTTATAGTGTGGAACTATCTGATGAGACCAGATGAGTGGTATACCAACTTGGACCACCCCACTAGTGACTAGAATTCCTCAATCTTCTCTAAAGTAACATGATCTATATATATAAAAACCTATAACCCCTAAGTCCCAAGAAAAAAAGAAACACACTATTGAGATGGTTATACCACTTTTGTATAGGTATTTCATTTTTAAATAGTCAATGCTCATCCTGAAAATGATCACAATTCCGATTTCTCTCTGCATTTTAAGAGAACTCTTAGAGTCACATTTTGAGACCCTATCAAGTCCATGGATTTCTGAGACATAAGTCCTCATAGATAATTCCTACCATATATATACATAATTGACATATTTTCATGCCAATATCTACATCACTGAGAAAAGTATGTAAAATACCATTCCATGACATATCAAACCCCTATATGTGTAAGGAAAACTTGATAATTTCATCATCTGATAGGATCTTGTAGATAATGGTTCCAATATTAATCTTAACCCTTTCTAATCTATTTTATGTTATTTATATTGTGAGGATGATTGAACTCACCTTAATCAGATCACTCAAGTGTATGAAAATAAAAAGCAGAATCAGCAATTAATATGAAATTCCCAACCCAATTTGGGGACCTAGTGTAGATTCAATACTTCATGGTCAAATACAGGGACATTGAATATAATTTTCTTCAATGGGGTCTATTGATTCATTAACACATGACTGTTCCATCTAAATTTCACCAATTCCTAAAGTACCCCATTGCTAGAAAATTATTCATGTTGTTCAGTGATGGAAACCCTTTTTAACCATAATATTTCAAGTATGTTGTGGTATGTTTATAAAAAAAGATAATAATACGGCATATAACCGAGGGTGACATATGGGTTAATACTCTCAAAAACTTGGGAACCACCACTGTATCCCCTATACATTTCTCAGTAATTAAAATTTGATTCCTGAAATTATGATTAGGTTTCAGATCAAGCTCTAAAAGGCCACTATAAACAAAAAAAATTCATAAGAACATTTCTAAAAAATATAAGTCATTCCACATCCATAGGACCTATCTGAAGATAGTCATATCAACTCCCTATACAGGTCTAAAAATTATCAATCTATGTCGATAGAGATTAATAATTCCCTTATGAAATATCATACCACTTGGGATAAACATACTTCTTCTGATTTAGATAATAGTAGAGAGGAAAATAAGAATCAAGAAAATTTTGTTGATTTTGAAAAGTATTATTTTTCACTCCAATGTCCTAGGGGTGGCCTCTTATCTGTCAACATGGATAGAGGTACTCACATGTCATACATAATCATAAGGACACATCATTTTCTATATAGATTAGAGACGAATAAGATGGACTTAGGGAAACCCCTCATTTATTTTAGGAATAGATATTTACCACCATTGGTGATGTCGAGAATACCTTTCTTGGACGAATCATAGAGTGTTAGGTCAATGTCTTGGTGGTTAAATTCTATCAATAATGTGATCTTCTTTGGATCTACAAATAATTGTCAAAAATTTATTGTAGAAAAACATTATGACGATCCTTATGAGGAATTATTTTTGAGAAATTTCAGGGAAATTCTATGTATTTATGCTTTGATAATGTGTCATTTTTGTTGAACCATATAAGACTAGTGAAATTATCACAATTACACCTATAAAAAACCATAAATAGTTACCATGAATTCTTGATACCTTACTTATATGAGTAATTTCATACCAAAAACAAATGAAAAATTTCAACCCTTCATGAATTTAATCTATAATAGAGTCACCTATGATTTGGGTGGAGATTTATTGGAATCCTTTGAGGACCTAGAGTAATATTTTCTAAATTCACTCACCTTAATTCCTCTAATAGAAGGTATTCCAGTCAAACTGTATGAGGCCTCTATTAAGAAATCAGCTAATGTAATTATCTTTTAGAGGACTAAATCCGGGAACAAAAAAATAAATATTATCTAATCCAAAAAAACGTTAGATACTAAGACCTAATAAATAGATATCACAGAAAAATGAATTAAAATAATTTTCATAGTACAAAGATAATATATTAATTTCAAAAATGTGAGGCCAACATAGTCTTCCATATGATCTCGGAGAATTATATTCACAATCACCCATACTGACTATGCATATGACCCTATATGTGGTCATCCTATAATAATATGGTTTCTGATTATTATCAAAAAATATAATTAAAGTGAATAAACTAGCTAATTTAAATAAAGTGAATCCTACCACAAAAAGTAAATTTGTAAAAAATCACTTGAAATAAGATTTTTTCCATCCACATGATACTCCCTACCCATTTTCGATGTATTATTTATGGAACCTATTGATTCCCTACAATGAAAATAATTTAATTTCTGAATCTCAATATGGTTGATCATGGAGTTGTCTTTGTTTCTCCAGAAAAAGAATTCATTCTATGTTCCTTACAACTATTTAAAGGTTTCACCAACATTGAGTTTTTATACTAATCCCTCATTGTATTATTGAATAATGCCTTAGAATTAGAGATATTCCATCTAAAAGTCTTGGGTGATTCAGATATAGGGTTTAAATAGATTAATGATTAACATGCCAGTATGAAGGAGTATTTAAACCCTCTCATTTGCTATGTAATCCGTATGATGAATGAATTTTCTTTTCAAACAATAATATATCACAAACCTCATTCATAGAATACATACGATGATGAATTGGGTAATATAGCCAAAACCATGGCATATTGTGATAAGGATAAGACAATCTTTTAAATCAAACACTAAAGGGTTCATTCCCCAATCATCATCTTCGACAAGAAGGATACTAGTAAAATTAGTTCTATCCTTGGGAAAGTTGGGTAAATTTTTATCATTGTAGGGATGAGAATCTTAATAAAATATCAAAAAAATATTTTTTATATGAATGAGACATAATGAAATAAATCAGAAACTAGGATGAAACGGTTTTCCTTTGGGATGAGAATAATGGAGATAATGTCCTATATATATGTGGTTTTGATGGATTCCCCCTAGGATTAATTACATAAGAAGATAAAAACAGTGTAATATAGGAAACCAAGTAAGGTTCTTGTGGGGTCCATTAATGAAGACCCAAATGATCCATCAATATTAAAAGACAAGGTTATATCTAGTTTAAAAGGAAAAAAATTATGTGTAATTTACCAAGAAGTGTCACACATTTCAAATACATAAAATGTTAATCCATCATCCCACAAAGTTGATGAACTCTTTCAAATAATCCAAATTGTTCACCATATAAGTAATGAATTTCATGGGTATATAACCCCTAGATAAATAAATGTAGGTAACATATATTATTAATTATATATAATTATTATATAAATTTTCTAAGGTAGTACACCTCAAGGAATTTAGGAGGAAGAACATAATCACCACCCTGAAGCCCAATATCAATACTAATTTTTATGTTCCTCATATAATAATGATAGAAAATGGGAATAAATACTTTTCTTCTAAGATGTTATGTTTATAACTATAATAAAATTTTTATTCAACCATTTTAATATACATAACATAGTGTGAAATGGGAAAGTACCGATATTTAATAGGACTCTATCAAATATACTCAAGAAAATTAGAGACACATATAAGAAATATTTTCTAGAAAAACTCTTGTATGAATTTAATTAATATTCATCCAAATCCCATAATCCCATATAAGTAAACTAATATTAACTTATTATGGATCATAGGTAGAGTTTCTAATCAATTTTTTGTTTCCGTCGTAATGAATAACTACATTTGGTCATCTCTCATATGATAAATAGTCATTGAAGCTACTATATTAGTTATAAGGACCAGATGAGAAAATGTTTTATTTATTGAACAACTAGGAAGTCCATTAGAATATTATTTTGTGTACCTTTAATAAAAATTCCCACCTCTACTCATTCTACCATGGAGAGATGGTAACTATTTTCAAAACTTGGATGATGATTTGGAATATGCCTCCAAATCTAGAACCAAAAGTGGGAAAGGACTTAAAATAATACAAAATGACCATTAAAATAGAGAATAATTGTTACGAATGAAGGATGGGGAACACATTATATCCCCCAATAATATAATGGTTCTCATGATGTACTTTTCAAAATTCTCATATGATAAAGAATCCATGAAATAATACAGTAATCTTTACAAAACTCATGTCCTAGTAGAAAGATATTATACTACACAAAACTCATGTCCAGACACCAAGATGTTAAACTATATATAATTTATATCACAATATCATGATCATAAGATTCATGGCATCTGGTCCATCCCAAAAGACCTAAAACTACATATATTGGGCCATTTGATTTGATATATTGCCTATATAAGGGCCAGATCCTTGGAAGGATATGTAACATATCCTCTATATCCATAAATTTGTGATAGAGTTGATTGATTAATACCAATACAGGGGTCGAATATGGAAATTATCCTCCCCTATATATGAGATCAATCAACTTATGGGAACCTTATCTTATTTTAATGATCACTCATCCAATGACCCAAAACACAATCTCCCTGTATGAGATCCAAATAAGTACGAGGAATTTTACTTCAAAGAACTACATGTGGACTGAATTATGTTATTTAGTGATATATAGTTATGTTAAGATCTTATACATCATTACCTAACAAAAACAATGAAATGAATATGCAATAATATTACTTCTTTTCAATCCATAATTTAAAATTCAACGAATGTTTCTTAGTGTATGACCATTAACAGGACTATATTAGTGTTTTTTATACTCAGAATAGAGATATGGTTATTATATTTCATATTCATATCAAAACCATATGAGACCAATTATATGACCAAATAGAAAGAATTAAAACTAAATTGAATCAACATCCGAGACATATTACCTTGAACTATATGAAAATTTATTTTTCAAATGATATTAAACTGCATGATTATCCCCCCCCAATGATTACAAATAGTGATGTGGGATTTTCACCATGCATGAATCTAAAATAATTATAGATTCCCATTATTGTTGGATACTCCCTCCCCTAAATTAGAGATCTATCCATAATTATTTCATAATAACATGGTTGGATTGTTCCTTAGAATATCAATTCCCTATATTCCTTTCATTTTAGATAGTTTAGTGAATAGAATCAATATGATCAATAAGTACAAGAAGGTTGAATTCCCACAAGGATAGTATACATAGTGATATGTAAAAAGTCCCATACACTACTAACATAATCAAAATATGTACATTCCACCCTCTTTCATATGATCATAATCATCATGGTAGATTTTGATCTGGTTATAAAAATTTATTAATTAATACTCCAAATAAAATGCACATTACCCTATATATGTTTTAGATATATGTAAGGGGCCCTTAATTTTAATGAACTAAATATCCCTTGACCCCTATCTATATAAGATCCCACATCTAAAACTTTGGACAATGATAAAAGTTACCTCTCCATGAATATGACTGTGATGTATGTAAGGAATAATTATTTTATGAACTATGTGAGTCTTTATTTCTATTAACAAATAATTCATAGTGATTCTAGGATATCTAAATCCAAGTCCTAGTCAACGTGTTCTAAATAATAATGACCAATTTTTTCATTCCCCTTAAAATTTTCATTATCTGGTTAGGGCACCCTTTTTCATTTTAAGAAGTACATATTTCTCAATTCATATCTATTTTGGATATGAAATGACTCCAGGATACCATATTAGATTCAAAAAATTGTGATAAAAATTCTTCACCCCTAAATAAGAGCCAGATATTTATGGAGGAATTTCTTTTCAAGAATTAAATGTGTCTTAATTAATGTCTAAAATAGATATGTAATGAAACCTAGATCCTGCATCATGTTCCAAATTGTAATATCATATAATTCAAACCCCCTATACAAGAACCCAATATATTCATGGGACATTGCATGTGAGAACTATGCTTAGCATGATTTTTTATCTTTTTGGATATGTAACAATTCTTAGGTATACTACCATGGGAATATCCATATGTTCATCACTATCAAAACTCTATCTCATTATTAATTTTTATAAATATAATTCACCACTTTTTTATATAGGGTTTGGAAGAAATACCAGATAGTAAAATCCTCTCTTAAAATGAGATATCTCCACCTTCACAATATTCATAGATCATACACCATGAATATTGTTGAATGCTCTTATTTTATAACTCAAAATTCTTCTTTTACATACAAATGAGTTAAATATTTGTAGGGGGGATTTTATTTTGGAACAAAATTTCACTTGATTACTTTCCTTATAGGATATATAGTGACACATATATTTTCATTCCTAAGCCTAACCACTATCCTTAAAACAATAGTACCTCATTCTTATTAACTATATACAAGTAAGATATATTAATTAAGTGATACATTATTCCTATAACCTCATGTTCCCACATCATAAAAATAAATATTGTTGATATCCAATTAAAAATTGATTTGTTGGCTTCTATCACTTTATCGTAACATGATGTTATATGGTGAAACCTATTTTACATTTCAATGCATATGTGATAGATATGTGTAGTTGATATCCTCTCTAATAATTATACATGTATTTATATTTTTCATCATCAAATACATATTGAAACTCAAATATTCTATCTCGGTCCATACAACAAATTTCCCAAAAATACCCATAATAACATAGTGTTTGAATCATCACAGAAATAATCAAACTCTTGATGGTACTATACTATTGTAGGGATTAATTTTTATTTATTATCTATGATATGTAACTTTTAGATGAATCCTCACTAATATTTTTCCAAGTAATGATAATTTATACCCTCTCTCTGTGTATAATTTATTCTATTTATGGAGAAACATATAAACTACATGTGTCGTGAATAATATCATTATATGACATGTACTAATACTCGGATCCTATTTCATGGGACTAACTAGAATATCAAAAGAATTATCCCCCCATAATTATGTACAATCTATATCTACACAAGTGGTTTTCTATGATCAAAAATTATATGTGGGTTTTTCCAACTCCTTACATGTGGGCCTAGACAATAAAATTGTATGTCCCCCCAACTCATATGGGTTACCAATCAATTAACCATTCATTCATGATGGGTTATTTCTACTCTCATCACTAAGACACGTCACATTTAGCTCATGAGAAAATTTGATCCCCACAATAATTGAAACTATGAAATGACGTCATCATGCATACGAACTAAACATTTGCATCAGTCCTCAACATGGGTTCTCTCATATTTAGACTCATGGTATGGTATTATTTACACTATGATTCATGTCCCTGTTCATTTTCAACCCTAATAAAACACAATTTGGATAATAATTTTATCACCAATTATTTCTCACAATGAGTATAACATAGGTTTTCTTATTAGAATATTTTTTTTCCATTTAGCTTAACTTACTATATAATGTGCGAATACAAAAAAACCAAAAAAAATAATCTACCTTAGAATACCATTAAACTTTTCATGAATGGTAATGTCATTAATACTCACTTTGATTATATATGATTAAAATATATTCATTTTTTTTATTTTATATGAGTTATATTTTAAAACAAGGGTTCTACAAAATGGATATTCATCTATTTCCTTATGAAATAATACCCCTTTAATTTTATACAAGCTATATGATGTTTATCATCATGTAATAAGGTCCTTTTTATATAAAAATTACCCTATTAATAGTTGATTCATTTTAACATGTTGTTTAACAACAAGAATGATGAGTCCTTATTTCATGATATTAAATGTAACAATTGTTATGTTATCATCACATGATGATAAATTTCTTGGATTATCATACATTATCACTCCTTATCAAATCAATTCAATATCTTTAACATATCTAACCAAGGGTCATTATTATCTCCTCATCATCCCAAACACCTTCATCCATAATCAATACATCATGGCTTCAGTGTCTCCAAATTTAACTTCTCTTCTATAGTCCAAGGAAATGATAATTAAAATCTATAAGGTACATTTTTTTTTACTATAGACATGTTCAATATGCAAAAAATACAATGTCATGTTAACTAGAGGCTTATTTTCATTACAAAAAAGGTCAACTAATCCTTTTGAGCCCTGAAATCATGAAAACAGAGTCTTTTACACTAAATTTATTCATTTACATACCATGATGGTTTTTTCTAACCCATTAATCAATATTTTATAACCTTCAGTTGACATTTTGAGTATTTCGATCCCCCATTCGAGATAGTGTAAGAGTATTCTTTCCATCAGTAGCCATAATTAGGTTGTTGTATCACGCATCTCCATCATAGTTGATGAATGCATCAAAATTTTGAAATTTAATAATAATTAGTTTAAATATTTACAACCTTAAACAATATTCCATTATGGTCTATAATATAATTCAATTAACTATTATTGAATGAAAAATTAAACATTTCAAATTAAAAACCCCAATATGTGATCTTTGTAAAATTTGTTCCATTCTCACTTCACACTTTCAGTATTGAGAAATCTTATGGAAATGATTTATCATATTCTTTTTCCTTGATAATATATTCATTACATAAAAACAAACCACTTAGGGGTCCATAATTCTCTATTGATAGATATTTTCAGATAACCTACATCATTAATCGCATTTTAAAATCACAAAAAAAAATCTTATGTGTCCCTTGGAAAGGACCATATTTATATTCTCAGGAACTTCTAGTTTAAATTGAATAAAATCTCCAAGAACCTTCATATGTGAATTTTTTCAATCAAATAGATGCTTATTTTTCTTGAAAAATGTTTCCTAATATCCTTGTGATCCCTTGCAGCATTTTAGGGAAACTCATCACATCAATCTGATTTTCAAGTATCCCCATTATTTTCTGCATCTCATCATACTCAGTAAAATTCTTCAAGAAATTTTTTACAAAATCCATAATATAAATATTATTGTGGATTCAACATCATTGTTGGTAGATCACCGTATACCATTCTTTTTTACAATGTTGGGATGTGTTATTGTTATTCTCAATCCTTTGGGTAGTCCTCATCATAGAACCATAAACCACATGAATTTTTTTTGATAATCACAATTATAAATTGTAAAATACCTTTTCGTAGGTAGTATATTCTGAAATAATCCCCACATTCATATCATGATTCACATAGTCATTACCGTATGAACAATATATTGACTGCCATAACCCTCCATAAATAACCATTTTCTCTATAGCCCACTTCATTGATAAAGTGCTTGAATACCAACAAACATTTTATTTCCCTTGGAAAAGAGTTTTATGGATTCAAGGGACTCACTTCATGACATTTTATATAATCCCTTAAAACTTTCATAAGATCATCTTACATACCAACACAATTTATGTTTACCATGAAAAAAGGTAACTTCAATCCCCATGGGCCTTATAAAGATTATAGTGGAATTTTTCACCTCAATGTAATTTTAACTATCCCTGGATTGTTTTCCTCATGTAATCATCCTTATTCTAAACACATCTTGTTATGATTTACACAAAATATAATACAACTTTTAATGTGGCTTCAAAATCCTCAATGTTATCTTAACATATACAATACTTGTTCATTGAAAAAAAGTATATAGGGTTCTAGAATCCTTTATGAACACTCATAATTAATTCCAAGATGTGGGGTTATAGATCTCTTCTTGAATATTCATATTACAATACCCATTTTACGTCTTTAACATCTAAATTCCCCATAAAAAAATTTCTTACCCATGGTGAGGAGCATATCCAATTTCTAGGGACTCCCCATCTAACTATGATTATCTATATCTAGATACAACATATTATCCACCAAGCTATGAGCCATATGAATTTTCCTTATGTAAATAGGGTTATATGATCGCTATAATCCCTAACAATAATAGATTGGAAATCAAAACCCTTGTTTGGTTCATGAACATCTTTAGCATGTCTGTTAGATTTTTTCACCCCGATTGATGTCATTTGAGAGATGATTTACCTTTTCAATGAGTCTATGAATAAATATGAGATATTTTAGTCACAATATAGGGTCCAATCTATATGATGTTAATCTATAGAAAAATAAAACCCAAGCTATATGACCTTAAACAACAGATGAAAAACATTCACATCTATATGACCTTAACCTATAGTGACATGTGTGTCCACATTATATGAAAATATATTAGAGAATTCATAAGATAAATCTGGTTAATATAAAATATCATCACCACATATATTTGAAGTTAACAATCACATAGTACCCCAGGAAGAAGATATAGTAATCATCAAATGGAAACCCACTAATGAGAATTATGGAGAAAATTGACTCTATTCTCGCTGGACACAAACCTTTTCTTACATAAAAAATTGATATTAAATAAAAAATTTGGCATAAAACATCATAGTTTAAAAAATTAAAAAGGGAAGGCTTTGTAAAAGTTATTTCTATGTTGTTATTCCATCCATAGAAAAAAACATAAGAATAATTAAGTTAAATAATTGAACAAACAAATCATAAACCACTACAAAAAATGGGCATTAATAGCACTAAAAATGGGCTTTAACAGTGCTAAAAAAGCACTGTAAATCTTGGCACCAATAAAGGGGGTACCCTTTATTAGCACTTTTTTAGCGCTGATAAATTGAGCTTTTATCAGCACTAAAGAAGCGCTAATAAAGGGATACTTTATCAGCGCTAAACGAGTTCTGATAAAACATCCCCTTATCAGCGCTAAAGGAGCACTGATAAATGAGGGTTTTATTAGCGATACTTTAGTGCTAATAATATTTTCCTTTATCATCACTTATTTAGCACTGATAAAGGTGTAGTTTATCGGTGCTTTTTTAGCACTGATAAAATCCCCATTTATCAGTGCTAAAAAATCACTGATAAATGCCCTTTCTGCTGCTCTGAAAAAATCTGCAGCATCACACCTGAACACCTGCAAAAAAATCAGCATCTCAATAATATAATTAAAGAAAGTATACCCATACAAAATTAACACATAAATCACAAGCTAATAATACCATGTATACCCATACAACCAGTATACTCGTACACCATTAACACATAATACATAATTTAATTAAGTACTTAAATAATTCAATTCAGAATTCAAGTGGTTGGGGGATGTTCAAGGGTTTGGGGTGGCTGTCCATGGGGGGGTAGGGGGTGTCTAGGGGGCTTTCCAGGGGGTGGGCCGGTGTCCAAGTTGTTGGGGGGACTTTACAGGGGGTGGGGGTGTCCAGAGGGGTAGGGGTGTCCAGGGGGTGGATTTTTGTCTAGGGGGTGGGGACGGTCCAGGGGTGGATTGGTGTATGGGGGGCTTTCTAGGGGGTGGACTGATGTCCAAGGTGTCGGGGTGGCTTTATAGGGGGTGGGGGTGTCCAGAGGGGTGGGGGTGTCCAGAGGGGTGAATTGGTGTCCAGGGGGGTGGGTGGAGGTCCAGAGGGTGGATTGGTGTCCAGGGGGCTTTACAGGGGTGGTGGGTGTCCGGAGGGGTGGGGTGTCCAGGGGGAGGATTGGTTTCTGGGGAGGTGGGGGCAGTCCATGGGGTGGATTGGTGTCTGGGGGGGCTTTCCAGGTGGTGGGCTGGTGTCCAAGGTGCCGGGGGGCTTTACAGGGGGTGGGGGTGTCCAGGGGTGGATTGGTGTCTGGGGGGGCTTTCCAGCGGGTGGGCTGGTGTCCAATGTGTCGGGGGGGATTTACAGGGGGTGGGGGTGTCCAGAGGGGTGGGGCTATCCATGAGGTGGATTGGTGATCGGGGGGGCAGTCCAGGGGGTGGATTGGTGTCCGGGGGGTCATTCTTGGGTGTGGGCTGGTGTCCAAGGTGTCGGGGGGGTTTCCAGGGGGTGGGGAAGGTGGTCCAAGGGTGGATTGGTGTCCGGGGGGGCTTTCCAGGGGGTGGGCAGGTGACCAAGGTGTCGGGGGGGCTTTATAGGGGGCGGGGGTGTCCAAAGGGGTGGGGGTGTCCAGGGGGTGGATTGGTGTCCAGGGGGGGCGGTCCAGGGGGTTGGTGGGGTTGACTTGTACATGTCACCAAGGACCCTTGGATCGTTCTCCTAAATGATCAAGGCAATCCGAATGCTTTTGGTTGGATTTTCATAGGTCAGTTGTTGTTTTCAATTAAAATTGTGTCCATTTTATACAAAAGAGAGACCCTTTGAGTGGTACCAGCCAAACTGTGCCTCGGATTGAGGCAAGGTTGACTCATACACATCACCAAAGACCCTTTGATTGTCCTCTTAAAGGATAAAGGCAACACAAATGCGTTTGTTTGGATTTTCGTACGTCAGTTGCTGTTTTCACTTAAAATCGTGTTGATTTTAAACAAAAGAGAGACCCTTTGAGTGCTAGCGGCTACAACGTGACTCAGATTGAGGAGGGAATGACTCGTACAAGTCAAAAAGGACCAGTGGATCTTTCTCCTAAAAGATCAAGGAAATCTGAATGCGTTTGGTCAGAATTTTATATGTCAGTTTTTGTTTTCAATTAAAATCGTGTCCATTTTAAACAAAAGAGAGACCCTTTCAGTGTTATCAGATACATTGGGCCTCAGATTAATGCGGGGATGACTCATACACGTCACCAAGGACCCTTGGATCATCCTCCTAAAGGATAAAGTCAATATGAATGTGTTTGGTCATATTTTCGTATGTCAATTGTTGTTTGTTACTTAAAATTGTGTCGATTTTAAACAAAATAGAGACCCTTTGAATGTTATCAGCCACATCGTGCCTCGGATTGAGGCTGGGATGACTCGTACAAGTCACAAATGACCATTGGATTGTTTTCCTAAAGGATCAACCCAATCCAAATGTGTTTGGTCGGATTTTCAGAGGTCATTTATTGTTTTCAATTAAAATTGTCTTTATTTTAAACAAAAGAGAGACCCTTTGAGTGGTACCGGCCACACCGTGCCTCGGATTGAGGTGAGGATGACTTTCACATGTCACCAAGGACTCTTTTATCATCATCCTAAAGGATTAAGGATATCCGAATGCGTTTTCTTGGATTTTCGTATGTCAGATGTTGTTTTCACTTAAAATCGTGTCGATTTTAAACAAAAGAGAGACCCTTTGAGTGCTAGCGGCCACACCGCGCCTCGGATTGAGGTGGGTATGACTCATACAAGTCACAAAGAACCATTGGATTGTTCTCCTAAAGGATCATGGCAAGCCGAATGCGTTTGGTTTGATTTGCATATGTCAGTTGTTGTTTTCAATTAAAATCGTGTCCATTTTAAACAAAAGAGAGACCCTTTGAGTGGTACCGGCCACACCATGCCTCGTATCGAAGCAGGGATGAATTGTAAACGTCACCATGGACCCTTGGATTGTCTTTCTAAAGGATAATGGCAATCCGAATGTGTTTGGTCAGATTTTCGTACGTCAGTTGTTGTTTTTACTTAAAATTGTGTCGATTTTAAACAAAATGGAGACCCTTTGAGTGATAACGGCCACAACGTGCCCCGGATTGAGGTGGGGATGACTCATACAAGTCAAAAAGGACCAGTGGATCGTTCTACTAATGATCAAGGGAATCAGAATGCATTTGGTCATATTTTCTTATGTTAGTTGTTGTTTTCAATTAAAATCGTGTCCATTTTAAACAAAAGATAGATACTTTTAGTGATATCGGCCACACCACGCCTCGGATTGAGGCGAGGATGACTCGTATATGTTACTAAGGACCCTTGGATATTCCTCCTAAATTATCAAGGAAATCTGAATGCGTTTGATCGGATTTCCATTCGTCAGTTGTTGTTTTTACCTAAAATCGTGTTGATTTTAAACAAAATAGAATCCTTTTGAGTGCTAGTGGTCACACCATGCCTCGGATTGAGGCGGGGATGACTCTTACAAGTAACCAAGGACCCATGGATCGTTATCCTATAGGATCAAGGCAATAAAAATAAGCTTGTTCAGAGTTTCATAGGTCAGTTTTGGTTTTCAATTAAAATCGTGTCCATTTTAAACAAAAGAGAGACCCTTTGAGTGGTACCGGCCACACCGTGCCTTGGATTGAGGAAAGGATGACTCTTACACATCAAAAATGACCCTTGGATCGTCCTCCTAATGGATTATGTCAATCCTAATGCATTTGGTCGGATTTCCGTATGTCAGTTGCTGTTTTAACTTAAAATCATGTCGATTTTAAACAAAAGAGAGACCCTTTGAGTGCTACCGGCCCCACCACGCCTTGGATTGAGGTAAGAATGACTCTTAAAAGTCAAAAAAGACCATTGGATTTTTCTCCTAAAGGATCAAGGCAATCCTAATGTGTTTGGTTAGATTTTCATATGTCAGTTATTGTTTTCAATTAAAATCGTGTCCATTTTAATCAAAAGAGTGACCCTTTGAGTGGTACCGTCCACACCGTGCCTCGGATTGAAGCAGGGATGACTCGTACATGTCACCAAGGACCCCTAGATCATCCTCCTAAAGGATCAATGTAATCCGATTGTGTTTGGTCGGATTTCCGTACGTCATTTGTTGTTTTCAATTAAAATCGTGTCGATTTTAAACAAAAGAGAGACCCTTTGAGTGCTAGAGGCCACCCCGTGCCTCCGATTGAGGCGAGGATGACTTGTACAAGTCACAAAGGACCAGTGGATCGTTCTCCTAAACTATCAAGGAAATAAGAATGTGTTTTATCAGATTTTCATATGTCAGTTGTTGTTTTCAATTAAAATCGTGTCCATTTTAAACAAAAGAGAGACCCTTTGAGTGGTACCGGCCACACCGTGCCTCATATTGAGGCGGGGATGACTCATACACGACACCAAGGACCCTTGGATCATCCTCCAAAATTATCGAGGAAATCCAAATTCGTTTGGTCAGATTTTCATACGTCATTTGCTGTTTTCACTTAAAATCATGTCGATTTTAAACAAAAGAGAGACCCTTTGAGTGCTAGCAGCCACACCGTGCCTCAGATTGAGGAGGGGATGACTTTTACAAGTCAAAAACGACCATTTTATAGTTCTCCTAAAGTATCGTCAAAATCCGAAAGCGTTTGGTCAGATTTTCATATGTTAGTTGTTGTTTTCAATTAAAATCATGTCCATTTTAAACAAAACAGAGACCCTTTGAGTGGTACTGGCCACACCAGGCCTCAGATTGAGACGGGGTGACTCTTACACGTCACCAAGGACCCTTGTATTGTCCTCCTAAATTATCAAGTCAATATTAATGCGTTTGGTCAGATTTCCGTATGTCTGTTGTTGTTTTTACTTAAAATCGTGTTGATTTTAAACAAAATTGAGACCGTTTGAGTGCTAGCGGCCACACCATGCCTCGGATTGAGGTAGGGATGACTCGTATAAGTCACCAAAGACCCTTGAATTTTTCTCCTATAGGATAAAAATAATTTGAATGCGTTTGGTCATATTTTCATAGGTCAGCTGTTGTTTCCAATTAAAATCGTGTCCATTTTAAACAAAAGAGATACCCTTTGAGTGGTACTGGCCACACTGTGCCTCAGATTGAGGCAAAGATTACTCATGCATGTCACCAAGGACCCTTGTATCGTCCTCCTAAAGTATCAAGTCAATCGGAATGCATTTGGTTGGATTTACGTACGTTAGTTGCTGTTTTCACTTAAAATCATGTCGATTTTAAACAAAAGAGAGAACCTTTGAGTGCTATCGGCCACACCGTGCCTCGTATTGTGGCGGGGATTACTCATAAAAGTCACAAAGGACCAGTGGATCATTCTTCTAAAGTTTCAATGCAATCCAAATGCGTTTGGTTAGATTTTCATAGGTCAGTTGTTGTTTTCAATTAAAACTGTGTTTATTTTAAACAAAAATAGAGACCCTTTGAGTGGTTCAGCATTCTTGCATGTTTCTGGTGCATATTATCTATTACATTGGAAAATGACTCATTGGAGAAAGGATTTTTTATTTAATAACAGTTAAAATTTTCCTATGAACATTTACATTCCACAATGTTTCATCTTTTTATCCCCTTAACCCCTCTCAAAAATGACCACCAATTGTATATATCCCCAAGTCAGATCTTCATTGAAGTTGTGTAAAATCTTCCATCATTGTAATTGTGTACAATCTGCCATCAGGTATGCGGCCCACTCGTTTCTGAACACATCTATGTTGTCTTTTGAGTATGAGGCTTTTCGGCAGTCAGAGTAGTACTACAAAATATAAAAATAAAGAATTAATAAATAACTTAAACGAACTAGTAGTTTATTTTGAAAATACCTCTTTAGGGATGATAGTTTTTTTATGAAAAAACGATCTTTTTCATATATTTAAAAACACAATAACCACAATCATTATCATTTGATTGTATTGGGCACTGTAAAAAAATTTATCATTAGGATAATAACTAACTTTTGTTGAGATGTGTTTGGATAGTAAAATTTTATTATATATACCCTGATATTTGTCTAGACATAGTACTTGTTCGCCTCTTTATTCTTAGCCCCTATCCTCATTCGGTGTTTTAGACGATAATGATACCCCACCCTATCATAACAAAATCATTAGTAAAAGATAATATAAATTATATTACTTGATGTTTTGACGTAAAACGTAGGATGTAGTGTCTTACAGATTCACAAACTCCATCATGTGTGGTCGGTTTGATGGATATCCTTGCTTTAAATCCAAAAAATAAATCTTCGGAGTATCCATGTTCACCGCAATTAGCAACCAATGTTTCCTAAAAACACAAAAATAAATAAGCAATAAATGAAGTGAAAATATAATTTATTTGATTTAATCATAGAGTTTTACCTTTGCATGTTTGGTATTTGGAAGAGTCTTTCATCTGTAATATTTCTTTCAAATGTTTTCACCAAGCTGTTCACTATTTCATTATTTTTTGATTTATCTAATTCTGTTAGGTGTGTTGATGTGATATGAGGACAAACGAGTCCAAATCTTGGCTCATGGGAAAAACTTTTCAACTGTTTTTCATAAATGCGTCTGTTAACAATATGAAATGAATTTAGTCATAATTTGCACATTAGATCAACTTTTAGAAAATCAATTCATGAAAATATACCTCATATATATATTTACAACTGTGACACCTAGCTGACCATTTTCAAGGATCTCATTTACATTTTCTACAGCAACGAAATCTTGACTTTCCTCTTGGTATATATTCTTTTTGAAAAACACTCTATGACTACTAACATCTTTTATCTTGGTATCCACATGATTCTTCAATGCTAGTAAATGTGTATAGAGAACATGTGGTGTTATTGTTCTTTTAGTAGCTCCTTGGGATCGGTTGGTCGATCCTTTAGATGGTTTTGAGCCAACGTTTGTCACCCCCTTCCCTTTCTCCGTCTATAACAACAATCATTGGTTCAGACACTTTTTTCATTAATTGTTAAGGGTTTAGCTTGAAAAAAAGGAAATAAATACCTCTTGGTCTGCATGTAATCTTACAAGTTGTGAATTCCATGCAATGAATTTACCAATATCCTTTTCGACTGTATGAATATCATCTTCATCAAGTGGAATAGGTAGCTCTTCATTTGGCTCATGAGCTACAATATTTGTCACTTTCAGATGATCTTTTGGAAGTGGTCTATTATGCAGTGTGGCATTTGGGATATTGAACATTGTAGCCCTCGCTACAAGGTGATAGGTGGGTTTTAACAGATATAAATCACAATCATTATCACCCTGTAGAAGATCAGTACAGAAAAATTATCAGTGTTTGTCTGATTCACATTTTATGGGAACAATTATTAGAATATGGATTACCACAGCTGAGACAGTTCTTTGAGGCGAATGGCTCACCTCAAAGCTGGGGGGTGGGGCGGGATGTTCACACAATGATTGTTCCTGAGTTGTGTCTTCCCTTTGCTTCCCACCCATAAAAGTTGCTATCAACTCTCCCTGCCATTGCAATCAATCTTCAAGGGTTTCTTTTTTTTTTGCCCATTTCTTCCAATTTTTCATCTGTATCATCCATTTTTTTCTTCTTCTCAAAATATACTTGGGGTTTCACCCCAAACCCTGCACCTCTGACAGGACCGTATTTTTCTGGCAGCTTTAAAGCCGTCGATAATAGGTCTGTATCTGCTACAGGAGTAGCTGATTCCTGTGACTGTCATATGGAGGAAAATAACTAATTATTTTTAAGTAATAGCAATTTAAAACAAATATTTTTATCATCATTTCATACTTACACATATTTCCTACACATTATGTGTTTTCTCATCTAGTAACTTCCCTTATTTGTTCACACGTGCCTCCTTCCATAGCACATGATGTGGGATGGAAGTGAATTTGGTTTTAGACTCATCAATCTATACATAAACATAGAAAGATAATTGCGATGTTGTTTATTGGCACCTAACAATATTACTGTAAATTTAAAGACATGCCATTTTCATTCCTAATGAAGTGTACCCCATCCTTGATTTACGATAGGGGTATGTTGGTTTTGATACACCTTCCTTATTTTCAGTACAGAGTTTCTGTTTCATAAATGAAATATTGGAAATCAAAATGATGAATATAGGTATCCTCATAACACGTATTATCACCCATAATGTACCTGAAACTTCTCATCCCCACGGCGGCCAATAAATGCATCCCATGCTTCTTGGGATATCAGGTGAGCATAAACAATGGGTGGGTGTGATTTTATTTTACCTTTGGAATATTTTAGGTTACATCTTGTTAAAATAGTGTGAAAACCTCGATGAATCTTTCCTGCAAGCCTTAGTACATAATCCATGTGTGAATCGTCTAATATAAATGTACTTTGAAAGATATTGAGAAGAGTAAGACATTGTATCATTATTTTATTTTCTAGTAAATTAGAGAAACAAATTCATAATGTTACCGTAATTTCTTCCCAAATCATAGCCTTCATCCTGAACATAACATGGTGCCATGAATCTATGTCAATTGGCACGCGTTGCCGATTGACAACTCCAATGTAGCTGCTAAACATAGCATTGATGGGATTCACATGTTGGCCTCATGCATTCCATCCGACTTCAAATTTGATTCCTTTGATTTTCTCCTTAAGAATTTTTTCCAACACCGTCAAACTACGACACACTTGTGTTTTCTGGGACGTCGTTCCTTCATTCCCGACCATTTCATCGATATCAACATCATCTATATGTTCATCTGAAATGGTGTCAATGGAATGTGCTGATGGTTATTGGACATCAACACTAGGATCAGTATGAGTTTCAGCAGTAGGAGTAGTAGCAGCAGCAGCAGGAGCAGCAGGAGCCGTAGCGGGAGGAGCAACAGGAGAAACAGGAGCCGCAGTAGGAGCAGTAGCAGAAGCAGTATGAGCAGCAGCAGCTTGAGAGACTTGTTCAGCCTCAAGGTTAGGAGCACCCGAATGTGCAGAAGTCATTATCTTCAAAAGTAGTTGAATAGTTAATTCAGATTACATAAATTCAGTAATGATAAGATACTAACATGAGATAACAAGACCTATATTACAAACAAAATATAACCTGTTTATTTGACTCTCTTTCTTTTTTTAAAAGGTTGAAGGGATTTGACACCTCTATTGATTATCCAAATACCTTCATTGTGGTCTCCTCTAACATACAAAACATCATCTTCATTGGGACCGCTCCAAAATGATCGCGACGTAACACTAAAAGGATCATCCCCAACTGAATTTTCATCTGACCCATCATTAGTTTTGGATAATAACAGAACAATCGACCATTTTCGGTTTGTGGGATCTGGAACATAAAAAACTTTTATGGCTTGTGATGCCATTATAAATTGTTCGTCTTTGTACCCTTCTTTACTAAAATCAACTTTCACAAATCCCCATTCATCTGTTTTAACACCACTATTGTTATCAATCCATTTGCATTGAAAAATCTTCGATTGGAATGTCTTATAATCCAACTCCCATATTAGTTTGATAATGCCAATGTATGACATATTTTCATAAATTGGATTTCTGTCCTTGCTACCAGAAACATGCATCGCTTCAGCCACTAGTGTAACTCCACTATTTTTCATGGTACTATCTTCATCATGTTCATCTGTATATAATGTATAACCATTAATTACATAACCACTGTAAGATAATACATACACACTTGGTCTAGCGGCTAGCCATCGAAGTCATTCTGAAATTGAATTTGGATATTCATCCAACTTCTTAAAAATATAGTCCTCAAACCATCCTATAAACTGGTGATTATATGTATCTGATAACCATTTTTCAGCCCTTGATGGATTCAACCACCTAAGAATTTATTTGTGAGTTTCAATATATGGAGCAACCTCCCAACTGTTATGCAAAACATAAAGATGGGCATGCTCCCGATCTGTAAAACTGAATGTCAAAACTTCTCTTCCAGAAATTCCCTCACCCTCAATGCGTCCAGTGTGACGAGATTTCAGGAGACCAATTCTTTCCACATTAGATAGGTATTTAGTACAAAATTCAATGTCGTCCTCAATAATATATCACTCCACTATACAGCCCTCTGGCCGACTTCAATTTTTGACATACCCTTTCAAAATCTTCATATACCATTCAAAAGGATACATCCAATAATAGTGCACAGGACCCGAAAGTCGAATCTCTCTCACCAAGTGAATCATCAAATTAACCATCATATCAAAGAATGTTGGCGGGAATAACATTTCTAATTCACATAATATGATGACAATTTCTTTTTCCATAGCTATAAATTTCTCCGGGTCTAAAACTTTTCTACATATAGCTTTGAAAAAGAAACAATGTTTGGTTAACGTATGATGAACATTCTTGTAAAAAATGCAATGTAAAGCTATAGGAATTAGATCTTGCATCAAAACATGGAAATCATGTAATTTCAAACCTTTTAACTTCAAATCATTCATTGACACAATGTTCTTGATATTTGATGAGTACCCCTCTGGAACCTTTACATCATTAAAGAAGTTGCAAAACCGATATCTCTCCTCCCTAGAAAGAGTATAAGCAGCTGCAGGAAGAAACATTCGATTTTCACCCTTCACGGGAGCCAACTCTTTTCGTATTCTCATGTCAACCATGTCCAACCTTGCCTTAATTCCATCTTTTTTTTCCTAGGGGAATTTATCAACATTCCGATAACACTATCACATACATTTTTTTCCACATGCATCACATCAACAAAATGTCTGACATACAAACAATTCTAGTATGGTAATACAAAAAAATTGATCTCTTTTTCTAACTTATTTTTGTAAGGTTTTTCGAAAATGATTTACCAAAAATAGTGTTCATATTTGTTACTTTCTCAAACAGCTGATCACCTATTAGTGGAGACGATTTTTGCGCGTTGTTTTGAACTTCCATTGAATGATGTCGTCCAAGATCAGTACTTATGCCTACGAGGTAGAAATATACGATGTCCTAGAAACACAGATTTTGATGAATGTTTCATCCTAATTAAATCTGTATCTTTTTATCACATGGGACACCCTTGAGTTCCTTTAATGCTATAGCCTGAAAAATTTCCATAAGCAGGGAAATCATTTATTTTCCCATACAACATTGCTCTCAACGTGAATTATTCACTGTTATAATCATCATATAACATTACACATAAATCCCACAATAACTTCAAATCCTCGATCAAAGGAGCCAGATAAACATCAATATCATTACCTGGTTGTTTTGGTCCTGATATAAGCATAGATAACATGATTAATTTATGCTTCATGCATAACCAGGGTGGCAAGTTATAATTTACAAACATAACAAGCCATGTACTATGAGTGCTGGTTTGAAAACCAAAAGGATTCACTCCATCTATAGATAACGCAAGATGAAGGTTTCATGGATCTTTTCCAAATTCAAGATACTGATGATCAATTTTCCTCCATTGAGGAGAGTCGGTCGGATGACATAACTTCCCATCTTTATTTCTTTTATCTGCATTCCACGACAATTGTCTTTCTGTTTCTTCACTTCCATATAGACGCTTAAACCTTGGGATGATTGGAAAGTACCATACAACTTTTGTAGGATTGGATTTATCTTTCTTGTATCGAGAAGCACCACCCTTTGGGAATTCTATAAGTGATTTTTTCTCCTTGCGAAACAACATACAGTCTTTCGGGTAGGCATGTATTCTTTCATAAATCATACCCATCGAGCATAGCATTCATCTAGCCTCATATTTCTGGCTTGGGAGCTCATTATCTTCCAGGAGAATGTCATTCAGGAGATCAAGTTGTTCTGTAAAACTGAAATCACTCCATCCATTACCTACTTTCAATTTATAAAACTTCAGTACAACTGAAAATGTTGTATACTTAGTGCAAGCAGCATGAAATGGCGTCTTTGGACAACTATTTAACTTCTCAAACAATTTTGGGCCATCACGGTGTTCATCTTCAATTGTCTTTGTCATTTACTCAATACGATCTTCATCATCATTGACATATGTAATCACATCCTCCATATGGTCTTCTTCATTATCCATATTTGTATTCATATATGATGATCCATCAAACATAGTTTTATCCCAACCAGTAGCTACATTATCTTTTTCTCCATATTTATTCCAACATTTATAATTCTGATCTATTCAGTGACATATCAAATGTTCTTCCAACTCCTCGGGAGTAAGTAGTCTTGAATAACAACAACATAAACATGGACAAAGAATTTGAGAAGGATCCTTTGTGTGATCCTTTGCAAACATGATGAACTCTTTCACTCTATTCTCATACTCTATTGTTAAAATATTATCATCCAACCAATCTTTATTCATCTCCATCCTATTTGAATCTCAAATATTAGTATTTATGGTTCAAGTACACAAAAAATACTTCCAAATACAGTAGAAGAGAACCACTTCCTTATAAAATTAGAGATTAATAGAGCTTATCCACTAGTATTTATTCATCTTCATTAAATATAATTACTTTAGATTCATTAATGTTTCCTCAAATCACCCCAGACCAAACACAAGAATAATCAAGAATGATACATCTACCACTCCTAGGTCTCTTCCCTACATTCAATATCATTATGCCTAAATACTCACTACTGTTGGAAGTGAAACCGTTCCTGATGATCATGCCAAGAAGAAATGGAAACCAAAAGGGGGGAGTGAATCAAAATAACCCAAACAAGATGGAAAAATGGTATTTGAGAATAGGTTAGTGGATTTCATGTTGGCTAGACACCAATCCAAAAGAATGCATAAGCGGTGATGGTCCCTACATTTGTTGCACTAGGTGAAACTATCACCTGAGAAGCTGAGATCAATGAGGCCCTTCCCAGCCATGAACTGAACAAACTCCATGATGGCCTTCCTCTGGAATGGGCTTATACCTTTCCTTTCCTTTGGGTTAGAAACGACATTAAAGTCACCCCCAACAAACAATGGATGGTGGTCGGGATCGAAGGTATTTTGTTCAAAAGGAAAATAAATCCCCCTCAATTTTTTAAAATACCAATACTATAAACCATTTAAAAACAAGACATTTTAATTTATTTTGGAAATCATTCCAAAAAAATCAATAAACAAAAACATGCCAAACCATTTGGAATTTTATTTAAATAATCAAATTATCTTTATTTTAAACCATGATTTTCATTTATAGTATCAAATCCACCAACAGTAGAAGGAAACCTAATTTATTTCAATGAAAAAGGTTAATTCACAACAAGATACCATCCATTCAATTTATTATTTTCATTAGTAGGGTTATTTTCTACTTCAAAATGATCAAAAAAATGTCTAACCAACTTCAAATGGATAAAATATGAATTCATGAAACACATGAATCCCAAAATGAAGATATAGTATAGAAACACCCACTTGGAATCTGAATGAGTCTACTCAAATGAAGAACATCATACATCTCCAACTACATTGATGCTTTCTCATATACAACGACACCACTATCAAGATAGTGGCCCTCACCAAGAACATCACACATCTCCAAATAAGAGACTACAACCACTAACCATGAAGAAAATCATAAGATGGAAATATACTAAGAACACATCCCTTCACCCAAATAAGAGACTACAACCCCTAACCATGAAGAACCACTAAGAGCATAATTTGAAACCTAAGGAAAGGTACACCCAAAACATACCAATGAATTCAAATGAAATACTTTCTAAACCAAACCATTGAAATCCTCAAATGTTCCTAACATCAAACCCCATCATATCTCCTAATAAAATTCTTTGATAACACTATTTCATGGCCTATACGCATTTAGACCCCTCTATTGGTTAGTAGATTATAGTGTAGTGACCCCCTAAAACCATCCTCCAACATGTCATGGGTTAGTGAATGCACTAAGGGTATTTATCCCAACCATGTACAATGTACTTGTAATAATAAATAATTGATATAGTTTAACATCAAGTTGTATATATTATTTTTCGAATGATACCAAGTGAAAGTTAGTTTGGTAAATATGGGTGATAAGACATTTTTGGACTAACTAAAAGGGGATATAGCCTAATGAGTGTATTTTGGATTCACAAAAAAATATGACCCTATGTGGTATAGGGTTTTTTCAACTAGTAAGAGTATGGACCACCTAGTGAATATGGTCCTCTATGTGTGGGAATGTTTTAATTTAGAGTATGGCCTAATATGCATGTTTCCCATAGAATAAGGCGCATTTTAATTGGATATTTGGGCTCATGGGTATTGTTTTGATGCCTCTACTAGGGAAATCACTCTGGCTTGAATCTGTTTCCTTGGGCTAGCCACAATCCTCATAACCTACCTTTCCAATTTCCAAAGGTGGAAAGAGTCCACCTCCATTGTTGATAATATTGTCCCCATGATTGGAATGGGAATATGGGATATTAGATATTACTTCTATAGTTTCCTTCTTGGAGTATGATTCCTATCCTAGGTCTCTGTTCCAGATATAAGACATGTTTCTGAATCTAGTTTTTGGTTCTAATCTCTAGTGGACACAAGTTAATTACAATTATTATTCTAGTTATAGGGAATATACTTTTAGTTGAATATAATAATGGTGATGAGTGTATTGATAAACTATAAAATTCATCTAAAATTGAGGTTATTAATTTTTCATTAGCTCATGACATGAGGTGTATTATCTGTAATACATGAGTCATACCATGATTGATAATTGGTAACTTATTCTTATTCTAGAAGGAATTCAAGTCTTATAACCTCTATAATCTTATGCTCATTATACAAGGTGGATCACATTTTTCATGTGAGGAATCTACAACAATTTTGTTCATAAAAAATATTCATAACACATAAGGATTTATATATTAATAAACTAATGAATCGTGTTCTTATCACACCAGGTAATAACATAAGATCATCTACTAAGGGAAGTGTTTAGAGATCGTATGCTGATCTCATAGGGGATTCTTTGACACATCGCCTAAAGAATCTCATGCTCCTCATGTGAGGTATAATCCAAGGATCATTACCTAGGAGATGAATCAAAGATCTTATGATCATCACTTAGGGGATTCTTAGGCAGATCCCCTAATGAATCTATTTATAATCTCATGAGGTATAATCAAGGGAACATTATTTGGGAGATAAAGAAGATCTCATATTCCCATAACATAGGGACTTCATATTCTCGTCACCTAAGGAAACCTAGGATTATCACCTAGAGTTGGATGATTCCTGAATTAAGAGTGGTCATAGGTTTATATCTCAGTAAAGGAACTCACATATTTGAATTTTAGAAGAGGGAACCACCTAATACACTAACCGCGTAGGGGGGTGAGCATAGTTTTATAGCCACTATTTCATTTTTATCCATGAAGTTATTCAATTCCCACCAAACCCTTTTCAATTTCATCATTAACAACTATATTCTATGTCACTGGGAAACTAAAAGGAAAACCCATATCAACTAACGATGTCATCTCCCACAATAACCCACTCATTACATCTTTTTAACCATGGAAAGGTTGATGCTTCCCCACTGCATGATTTACCACATCAACCATCTCACATTTTCCCCCAACAGAATCTATCACAACCAAACTAACAAAAAACATCTCAAACAACCCCACCAAAAAACAATGATGATTTTCAACAATAAAAGTAAACAAGCACCATGTTCTTGAGAAATATAATTAAAATTAGTAAACACATGTGTATCATCCCCTTTACATCAATTTCCATCAAGTATGGTTCATTTTCATCAATCAGTCAATCCATAATACTCACCCATAGAATAAAAAGCATGTTAAAAAATGATATACAAATGGGAGGGGAGAACAATATTGAAAAAAGATTTGGAAAACATGCTTTAAAGGAGGTCCGGAAAACCGAAGCTTGAAAGCATTGCGAGCGGAGGAGGTCCAGCAAACCGAAGCTTGAGGGCGGCGGAGGTCCAGCAATGCGAACTCTGCGGGTGGTGGAGGTTCGGCAACGAGAAGTGAGGGCAGAAGAGGTCCGACAACATGATCTTAATGGGTGGCAGAGGGGAGTCGCTGGGTTCTAGTACCGCGAGAGATTTAGGTCACGATAAAACGAGGGCACTGTGCGACCGACTTTAAAAAAATGCACTAAGGTTTTATCAGTGCTAAAAAACGCTGATAAATACTACCTTTATCAGCACTTTTTTAGCGCTGATACACGGAGTCTTTATCAGCGCTATTCTAGCACAGATAAAGAATCCTTGTATCAGCGCTAAAGTTTTAGCACTGATAAAGGAGTTCTTTATCAATACTTTTCTAACGCTGATATAGGGCCTCTTTATCAGCGCTAGAAAATCTCTGATAAAGAATCCATGTATTAGCGCTACAAGGGGGCACTTCTCTTGCCCGCTTTTATAGTAGTGAACCTTATAGGGACCATCATATGTCCTAAGAAAAAGAGAATATTTTCTTCCAAAGACACTAGCATATATGAAAGTTAAATCCCAATATTCGTATAAGGTACTCACTTATGTCACCCATTTGGCCCAGGAAATTTTTCATTGTTCTTAATGGATTAGATCTAGTATTTTAATGATTGTATCCTTCTATGAGAATGCACAAGAGGAATCCACTATGACAAGAATGTATGATTCTAGATTAGGATTCATATAATATTAAAATACATTATTAATAAATATTGTATGTTTATATGTTACTATGTCATCAATATTTCATAAAATTAAAAAAATAAATAGGTGATAAATCATGACAAAAACTCATGGATTTCTTGAGATTTAATTTATTAATAATTCAAAAAATTAGAGGAACCGACATATCCTTGATTCTAACTTATAAATCCCTATATAAAGGTATACTCGAGAGGAATAAATAAATTCCAATAATAATGGATCATTATACCTGTTGATCTCTTTCAACTTATGATTCATGGTGGCTACATACTAGTGAAAATAATATATTAATGCAATCTCCACCTTTATAGTATATCGAAATGCATATTTTTTAGAAAATGAGTCAAAATTTTCTTTATTATCCCTTTAAATGAATTTTTTTTCCCTTATGTGATCTTATCCATAAAAGTTCGGGTATAGTATTGATAAGAAATCTCAAGTTTGATTCGTTCAATCTCAGTCTTCCTAGCATTGACCAAATCATGGTGAGTTTATATTTCTATTGAAAACTAGGAATCATCATTAAATGTATAATTCTTATTTCTACCAGATAAATATGTGTCATAAATCATCGATACTCTCATCTCAATAGACCTCTTATAATACCTTACAAAAAACACCTCCTTCACTTCTGATGGAAGATCCTGATAGTTGAAATCTTCATAATTAGGTGTAGTGAACATGTACTAGAGGTGTCACAACCATTCCATAAACTCATTGAAGGGGATCTATGTGAACATAATATAAATTTCAAATTACTCTTCACCTTTTTTATTTATGAAATATTTTGTCTTATGATTCATAAAGCTAACCTAGTCTACGAATATGGATATATTTCAAGACCACATCACTAAGAGTGGGAATATACCAGCATTACTTGGTGAAAATAGTGCATTAAAGAATTTACCTCAGTTATTTCAATGGGGATATATTTTTAAGATAATGAAAATGGGACCTCTGATTTTTAGGTGGATCTAATATGATAAATCATAATAATTTCTGTTAGTTAATAAATATTTTCCTCAGATAATTCAAAATCATATTAGCCACCTATTATAACGACCCATAATCCTATTAATGAGATTTACCATCTTATTTTTAATTAAAATGGTATATATCACATAAAATAACTTATAAACCTGAATAAAAACTTTAAAATTATTAATAAATGAAATCAGAGGTGTTTTTAGTAGTTAAGAAGCCTATACTGATGAAATTGTAGCATGACATTTTGAATAGTAATGTGACACTTATGAATTGTATACCATCCAATTGAAAAATAATGTAACCAAAACATTTATAAGTAAAATTTATCCATCATATAAATTAAAATATGATATAATTATTTCAAATTATAAGAAACTAAATATTTTAGAAATTAAGAATTAAGGGTTGGTATTTTTGTGAGTAATAAATATTAAATTTAAATTTTTTAATTATTAAAATATTTAAAATAAAATTATATTTCATAAAATTTATTCATAAATAAGTATTTCATTTTCTTATTATTTTAGAACAATTTAATGTGACCATGTTTAATTTTTCAGATTGTTCCAAAATTTGTAATAATTTTTAAATAAATATTTTTCGTTTAAATAATGATTTTCATAAAAAAATTTAATTTATCATGTTTTGAAAATAATTTCCATAAAATGGACTTGATTTTGTAATTTTACATATCGAGAAATGTTTAGGCTAGATTGTTTAGATTTTTCTAAAATACTTGAATTTTTTGTGAATAGTAAAATATTAGTAATTTATGGTATAAATAAATTACAAGTTAAATACCATATTTGTTTAGTCATGTATTATGTAAGAACAAAAATATCAATCTTCCATTAATTAATTTCAAATATTTTGTGATAATTCTTAAACTATTCATTGTCACGGTCCAAAATAATAAATAAATGAAATAAATATTCAAAAAACCCCTCTATAACATTGTAAATACCACCCCTTCACTTCACTCCTTATAGTATTTGAATATTCTAAAATTTCTACTAAATAATCTTCCTGAGTCCATTCCACATGTCTAGGACATCTTGAAATCATCAAAAGACCAAAATAATTACCCAAAGGAGGTTCTGAAGGATGAGAATTAAAGAGGTAAAATACTATTCAATTTCCTTTTAATTTCTTTTTAAGTTATTTTATTATATTATTCTCTCTTTACCTCCCCTCATCCAAATAAAATGATAACTTGAACAACTTAAATATACTATTAGTTTTTATCAGAATAGAATAACCCCCCATCATAACCTTTTTCTTTTCCCTTTTCATCTAAAAAATGAAATGTTGTCTTTGAGGTGTTGTTTCATCTCCTTCAAGGATGAAAAGTTTTCATTTTCCTCCACCATATTCAAGTTTGTTCATGAAACAATTTTAATATTTGAATAATATTTTAAAATTTATATTAAAACCCTTTTTATCTTCTTTAAGTAACATATTTTCATAAAACAAAATGATAAAACAAAATGGGTTTGTTGTGATATAAAATCATTTAAATTAATCTAAACAAATATCATTAATATGTTATTTAATAACTCATCCACATATTTGAAAAAAATAATATATAATACCTATTAAAATTTTAGATGTTCATTAATAACATTTAATTCCAATTTTAGAATTATTATTCCAATTTTACATAAACTTCATTACTTATAAATAAGAGAAAATATCATGAAAACCACAAAAACAAGTGCTCCCGAACAATAAAATTAACCTGTATAACTCATCAAAAAGGTCATAAATAAAGTTAATAAAAATATCATTAATAAAATATTAGTAGATTTGGTTATGGAGTAATTAATTGTTTTATTTTATTTTATATTCCAGGACATTAGGGTCAAGTGCAGAACACAGTCTTGCATTAGTTTAGTGTTTTCCCCCTGAACCTCCATTTTCATTCAGGTTATGATTTCTCCCACTATACACATTTTTAGTTATTAATTATTTTTTTAAAGATTATAAATTATATGAATATTTTTCAAACACATTTATCCATATCATTTTATCATTTTTTGATATGATAATACATGTTTTATAAGGTTTCATTCCAAATTCCCCCGATACTCATGCCCGATTAAGTGAACTTCCCAATTTCTTACCCATTTTCAAGTACCATAGATAATATATTTTAATAATCCTTTTTTTTGAATGAATTAATGTTTTCATGAAAACCCATATTTGTACATTTCTATGTTTATACAGAAAATTATGATAATTTCAATTTATTTTCTCAAAATAACTTTTATTTACAAAGCAAAAGGGGTATTTTTCTAAAGAATTTTCCAATGATTTGATTATATTATTTTCATTAATTTAAACACCTATATTTAATTTAAATTCTTTATTGAGGTTTATCTCTTCTATCTGGAATCCACCATATTTTTTTAAATGGTTTATAATCAGGTTGACTAGGGATTTTCAATCTTGACACCATTCATTATACTAGTTATAATGGTTAGTGATTATGTTTAGAGATTGGGGAAAGTAATTTAAATATCATATGTATATGGTGTTTATTTTTATCCCCATTTAGATTGGTAATGTAGTGTTCTATGTAAGTGATGGTTGAGGCCTTTTATAGCCCTTAATGCATCGGTAGGTATGAGACAAGTTGACCTGCTTTTTTACCCATTATGTATGGTATCTTTGATGAGGCCTTGATGGTATGTTTATGATGTCTGGAATTATCCATTCCTTCATTATGAAACAAGTAATTCATATTCAACATGATTATTTGACTAGTATAATATATATTGTTATGGTTTATTATGGAATTATTTAATCATCTTTTATTTCATGCATTTAATGCTCAAGATTATGGTTTACTTACCTGTATTTTTAGTAATTCATGATGACTTATTATTTATGTTTATCAGAGATACCCTTTTATTTATTACCCTTAATAAGAATATGATATTGCCCATTTTCTCTATTTTTTTACTAGGTTTCAAATATGTATATTGTGAATGATATTCTGGGATAATTTAAGAGTTATGGAAATTTTTAATGTATTTTATAATTTTTTTCCTTTTAAGTTGTAATGAAAAGTTTATATATGTAAATTGGATTCCTAAACTACTAATCTTATCAGTCCTTTGGGATTCGATTTGATCCAATGTAATAAATTAAGGCACTGGATATGGGAAACTGGGGTCAGGGTCTTTACAGTTGATGTCAAAGGAAGTTTAGTAAAAACCTTGGAAACTATATTTACAAAACAAATATTAGGTAACAAGACTCTAAAATAGTCTTTAAGGATAAGAATATAGGAACACACTAAAATTTTGGTGAAGTAATGATTTTGAGTCATCCTCGTAATAAATACCTATCTAGATAATACATGTGGATGTGGTTTTCGCACAGATGTACCCATGGGTAACAACTCTGAAAAGGTGTCCCAAAACTAACATTGCGTTACCTGTTATTCAAAAATGGGCCTTACTTCACATCAAGTTTGAAATTCCCAAGGGATTTTCTTAATATAAGGGGTATTTTCATTACAAAAAAATATGAAGGATTTAAAATTAAATATACCCCCAAATAAACCATGTGTTTGATTATGATATTATCTATGAGTAAAACTTTGATTTATGTTATGTGATTTTCTAGTTTGATATTATACATTATGATTTATAACATAATCTAGGGTATGTATTAATTTTTAAATGGTGCTTATTTGAAGGAACATAAATTGTATCAAAACACGTATGCCATTTAGGGATTTCCCTCTTATGCATGATAATGATGTAAGTACTGGAACTGTTATTGTGGATAACCAACTTATAAGTATATGGGGATAGATGACTCATGTTATGAACAATAACCTTACCAGTATAGAGCATATTGATCTACAATATGGAGGAGAAATTATATATTACTTTATGTGACACAACTCCAATCATTCAATGAGACTAAAACCCATATATAGTAGAGTAGTGAAAAATTACCATGAAGAATATATTTCTCACATTGGGAAGTAATGGATAAGGTTATCATGGATGTTTATTACCTCTCAGGATTTGAAGATAAATAGTGGGTGTTGATTCAAAACATAAGGGGGAAGAAATTTCAAAATTGTAATGGGATTGTTTTTTGGAAATATTCCAAGAAAAATATTTCCCAATAAATAAACGAGTGGATATGGAAAGAAAATTTTTGAATCTGTGGAAAAGGAGGATAAGAAAACTGATATGTATGAATCCAACTTTACAAGGTTAGAAAGGCATAGTGTGGACTATATATGTAATCCAAGGAGTTAGATTAGTCGATTATTTGATGGTTTAAAAAATTTCCTCTAAATGGTGATTGTCTCCCAAAATATATTATCATATGACCCTATACTATCGTGTACTACCAAGACAGAAAAATAATTCTTCTTTACCTATAGCTTTAAGAGAAATCAATAGAATATGAAGGATGTTGAACTCTCTGGAAAAGGAAATAATTAATTGGGGAATAAGATAAGAGTTTAATTTTCATCATGAGATAATTGAGGGAAGAAACACCCTAGAAATTTCTTGAACTGTAGGTGTTTTTGTTACAAGTATGGAGGAAAATTCCACAAAGATCATGATTTCTAGGGAAAGAAATTATCTATCAATTTCAATTCGATAATTGAAAAATAGGTGGTACATTATTAAAAATAAATGTTCTTTATTTTTTGGCCATTTTATCATACCTATTATTGACTTTTAAATAATAGTTGGTATAGATTGGATTTCAAATTATGATGCCAAAATCTATTCTAAAAATAATGAAGTTACAATTTTTTAGAATGATGTATGATCCCATAACTTTAGAGAATAAATGTCATCGTCTAACAATTTTATAGACCAACCCCCCGTGTCTCTACTGAATAAAATCCTTAGAAAGGAAGAGAAAATGTAAACTATAGTTGAGTAATGAAATCATAAAATTGAAAATCAACTGAATGTGAAATAATATATAGATCTATTTATAGATTATTTACTAGAAATTCATCCTGGGTGGGAAGTTTAGTTCTTTATTGATTTATTTTTTTAGTAAAAAGCCAATATCAAAGACTCCTTATAGAATGGTCACAGTAGAATTAGTAGAACTGAATACAAAACTAAATGAATTAAGTGATAAAGGATTTACCCTCCTTAGTGTTTCTCAATGGGAAGACCTTATTCTCTTTGTCCAGAAGAAATATGGATCCTTGAGTTTTTTCATTGACTATTGAGAAATCAATGCTATTACAATAAACAAGTATCCCCTACATCATATTGATGATTTATTTGGTCAACATCATAGAGCTCAAAATTTCTCTAAAATTGACCATCGATCTGGATATCATCAATTTCATGGAAGGAAAGAATATATTATAAAGACATTATTTCAAACCCAATATAGACATTAGAAGTTTATATTAATTCCATTTATAGTGACTAATGAACCCTCCAGATCCATGGATCTAATAAACAAAATTTTCAAGGAATATCATGATGAAATTGTTGTGGTGTTTATTGTTGATATATTATTATACTCCAAAAGCTATGAATCCCATGAGAATCACTTCTATATTGTTATAAATACTCTTAGTAGAAAATAATTATAAGGGATGTTTAGAACGTGTGAATTTTGGAATCAATCATTTTCTTTTCATGGCCATATTTTCTCAAATGATAGAATCTCATTTGATCTTTTAACGAAAAAGGAGGTTCATAAATGGCCTAAACAAATGAAGATAATCAATGTACTAGTATTATTGGTTTAGAAAGTAATTAGAAATGTTTCATTAAGAACATCACTTAGTTAGATAATATTTTAACAAAGATTACTCATACAGGGGTTATGTTTGTGTGGACCAAATAATTTGAAGAATGTTTTTAATGAATTGAAGATAAGATTATTGAATGCTCTGATCTTTACTCTACCATTGGGAAATTATGGATTTGTGATTTATAGTTATTCTTCAAATAAATGAAGAATGTTTTACGTTATGTAGTATGATAGGGTTATTATCAATTCATCAATTCAGTTAATAACTCATGAACATAACAATCCAACTCATTACCTTGAATTACCAGTTGTAATCATTTCTATAAATATATGTAGGCTCTATCTCATGGAGAAATATTTGAGTTATATACATATAACCTGATCATGAAATATATCTTCTTAGAGAAGGAAATAAACATGAGGAATATGTGGTGGCTTGAACTACTCAAGAATCATGATTTTATAATACACTACTAGCTGAGGAAGGTGAATAGGGTAGAAGATGTACTGAGAAGGAGATATCAGGTAGTTATAAACAAAATGAGGATTGACAATGATCATGAGTATATGGATTTGGAAAATATGGATATTGGATTTATCAATGAATATAAAACCTCATCACTTTTTCAATTGGTATCCCACCCATATTTATTGGAAAGGAATAAAAGTTTGCAGTCGGAAGATGAGAATATTCAAAAGAAATTTAAAGAATTGAATAATGGGGCATTAGAAAACCTCGTGTGTAATGATAGTATTATGAAATTTGGTTGGGGATATGTATTCCCTCTATACTCGAACTAAAAAAGAGAGTTATTTTATGATTCCCATAGATATAATTTCCCTATACACCCTAGTACAACTAACATGAATATAAGTTTGAAGGAACATTTCTAGTAGGATAACATGAAGTAGGAAATTGTTTATTATGTATCAAAATGTTTACTCTGTCAACAACTAATGGCTGAAAGACAATATCCTAGAGGATTCATGCATCCTCTTCCTATTTTTATATGGAAATCGGATGACATAACTATGGATTTTTTCACTAGATTGCCAAAACCCCGAAGAAATAATGATACTATATGGGTGATTGATGATCGACATTCCAAATATATAGATTTCCTTGCTATAAAGGGGGAGTTTCCATTAGATTTATTTTCATGACTATCTATTAATGAATTTGTAAGAATTAATAAAGCACCTATCTCAATATTATCAAATCATGATGCATGATATACATTGAAATTATAGAAATTTTCCTAGAAATCTCTGGATATTGAGAATCATTCTAGTACTACTTATCAACCAAAAACTAGCAGGTAGTCAAAAAGGATGATCCAAACATTAGAGGACATGTTGAGATCAAGCTCAATTTGTTTTCAAGGGATGTGGGATTAGTATATACCTTTGGTAGATTTTTTCTAACATAATAGTTTCAATTGTTGAATTAAAATTGAAATGTATTTTTCATTGTAACGGAATATATTACGTACACCAACATGTTTGGATGAAGTTTGTGAAAGGAATATTGTATGCCCAGAGCTTGTGGAGGAAACAAGTGAAAAGGTAAAGGAGATATTGACCCATATCAAAAAATTTCAAAGTAGTAAAAATATCAATATAGATTATTGAAGGAAAGATTTTTAATTTCAAGTGGGAGAACATGTTTTTAAAATTATCTCAATGGAAGGGTGTTTTATGATTTGAAAGGAACAAGAAACTAAGTCATAGGCACATTGGTATTTTGAAAATATCAATAGAATTGAATCTATAGATTATAATATGAAAATGCACCCAGTATTTCCAATGTTCACAATGTGTTCCACATCCCTTTGTTAAAAATTTACATTCTAGACCTAACACATGTTCTCACTTCTAATGAATTAGAATTAGAACTAGATTTATCTTAATATAAAGATCATATCTAGATTCTAGACACTAAAGTGTTGAGGAATCAAATGACCTGACCAGTAATGTTACATTCATAATATCACACATCTAAAGAGGTGGCATGGGTTACTAAGAAACATATGATGAATAACAACTAAAATATGTTCATGAGGTGACATTCTGAGAATTTCGAGGAAACAATTTTTATAGGAGGGTAGAATATAACAACCCAGAATTATATCAATGAGATTTACCTTATTATGTTTTTTTCATATAGAATAGATCACATAATTTCACTTATAGAACATAGTAAGACATTATATATTAATAATTAATGAAATAGTAGGTTTTTCTAGACGTTAAGAAATCTAGGCCGATGAAATAGTAACATGGCCATAGGAATAGTAATGTGGCACTTATAAATATTAATCCATCCAATAGAATAGTTTTCTAACCAATGAAAGAAAGATTAATATTTATCTATCCTATAAATGAAAATATGATATTATTTTATCATAGTATAAGTAAATAAATATTTGAAAAATTACTAATTAAGTGATGGTATTTTATGTTAGTCATACATATTTAATTACAATTTTATAATTAACAAAAAAAATTAAAAGAAAATTTATTTTCAAAAATGAATTCAAAAATAAATATTTTGTTTTCTTGTTGTTTTTGGATAATTTAATTAGACCATAGTTAATTTTTTATAGTGTTATGAAATCGGTTATAATTTTAATAATTGTAAATTTGAGTGAATAAAGATTTTGATTAAAATTTAAATTCAATATTTTTAGGAAATTATTTTTATAAAATGGTGTTCCTTTTTTAATTCTAATAATCGAAAAATGGTTACGGTGGTTTTTTGGAATTTTCTTAAAATACATGAATTATTTGTGAATACTTAAATACAGTAATTAACAATATAAATACATTATAAGTTAAATACATTATTACTTAAGTCATGGAATGATTTAAGGACTATAATATCGAATATAACATCATTATTTTCATATATGCGGTGATAATTATCAAAATATTCATATTCATTAGCCAAAATAATAATCAAAAGAATTAAATATTCAAAAAATACCCCTCTCCTCAACTATAAATTCAACCAATTCACCTCACATCATCCAAGCTTTGAGCCTTTTCATATTTTTTTTCAATAGTCTTCCCAACTCCCTCCCCCATGTACAGGATTTCTTGGTCTAATCAAATGACCAAAACCATTTCCCTATGGAGTTTCTCAAGGAGAATAATTTAAGATGTAAAACCCTCTCCCTTTTCCTTTTAATTTCATTTCCGGTTTTTTCTTTTTTTCTTCTCTCATCGCCTCCCCAAATCTAAATTGAATGATAACTCCATTTCCATAAATTTAACATATTTTAATATTATAATATAATAATCTATCATCAATACCCTACCCCTATCCCTTTTATACTATGAATTTAAATTATTCCCTTGAGGTGGTGTTTCATCAACTTTGTAAGAACCCGGTTCTTATTTTGAGGTATAAATTTCATCCTTTTCTATTTTCCTTAAGTGTTTTTGAAAAAAATATGGAAAATGGGGGAAAATCATAAATTTTAGGACTACATTCCATGTACTATTCCACACGTCGTGTACTTTGGCCCTGTGGGATGAGTACACAGGGTGTGTAGCCATGTCGGCGACGAAGGGTGTAAAAATTGACTACATGCCATGTAGTGGTATTTACACGCCGTGTAGTCAGTCAGTAGGGAAATAGTAAGGTGGTGAAAGTAGCCGCCAGTTGGTCAACAGTACATGCTGTGTAGTCAAGAATACACATCGTGTACTCATGTCGACAGATGAACAGTTTGGCAGTGCCACAATAGGAACGGTTAAATGAGGGATGTACACGCTATGTATCCAAAAGTAGACACTGTGTAGTTTGTTTTTTTCGCATAAAATGGGCAGTAGCCAACCCTGTTCATAGGATTAGCTTATAACTGGATGGGAGCTCATGGGAGGAGTCTGGACCTTCGAGGATCAACCGATCGAGCACCGGGAATCTAATTCTGCTTCCGTCGATCTCGTTGGAACCACACGGGTAAGATCGTCCTTCTGCTTGTGTGTTTCTTTCCAATTATTCCTATAAGGGAAGTTATTTGAGGTTTAATGAGAATTATTTTTCCTCAGATCTACGACATTCTTCGATGTTGCAGAAGGCATTGTTCAGGTATACCGTTCTAGGGTGTTTAAGGTAGGTGGCTTGGTGTTTAATTTCCAACTGTTGTACATTTGTGTGAATCGTTGTGCCACAATCCCATGTTGGGGTGTCGTGTGGATGAGGCCTTATTTGTTTTAAATAACTAGAATTTTATAGGTAATTAAATGTGATAATAAACTGCTGTTTGGGATCACTACTTGGATCCAGGACCACCCCAGGGTTGCGTTCCTCTGTTTAGACGTTTGGCCAGGATACCCGAGGGTATTCCATTGTAATAATGTTTTTTAAATTTCCTAGAGATGAATTGTATGTGAATTTATTATTTACATGTTGGTCATGCCCCGGTTACTTGCGCCTGATGGAAATGTTTTTTTTAGCCCGAGGGAATTGTTTGTTTAGCCTGAGGGCAAGGTACTGCTTAGCATGGGGGAAACGTTCTATTTTGCCAAAGGGAAACCATTCGTATGATAGAGGGAAGTGACTTCTATGCTTGAGGGAGACACTTTGTACACTTGAGGGCAAGCTTGAGGGCGTGGTTTCACTATATTATCCTAAGGGCAAGATTCTGATTAGCCTCAGGGCTTGGTTCTACTGAGCACAGAATGATATTAAATTAAATGGTTAAAAATGAATAATAAAATGGAAATATAACTGGTAAAGTTAGTTAATATTGATTACTACTTAGTTTATTTCATTTTACTACGGAACACTTTTGTTTCATACCTTTCACACAGTTGGACATGGGCCTTTGGTGGGTTCCTACTGGGAATTATTTCTCACACCCTGTTTGGGGTTATGTCTTCGGCCCCAAACAGATTACATTTCTACAGTTGTGGATAAGGGAAAGGGTCCCTATACAGGTACCTAATTGTTGTTGAGGAGTAGGGGAGCCTGGGATCGGGCTTAGTCTCGCGATGCTACAGACTGTTTTGTTTCGCTTTTTTGTACTCTATATTGTATTGTACTGTTGTGTAACATGTTATGGCTATTTTCTTAAAACATGAGACATATTGCATCATATCTATATAACTAGTTGGTTATATTTTACTATTGTTGTTTATATTAAATATGTATGGTTTATTGCTTCCGTTGTTGTTGTATGATTTTTATTTTATCCCGGTGTCCTACACTTTGACAAATGAGGGCATAGTTTCCCCACTATCAGACCTGGGCCCTCGTTTCTAGTCAAAAGCCTCTGGAATTTTTGGAAATGCGCTTGAGGTCGTGTGGCGAACTGGGATCGGGGCACCCATTGAGTGGCACCCAGACCCGAAACTTTACAAAGTGGTATCAAAGGCGTTCTTTTCTTTGACTTACTATTTGGAGACTTAGTCAGGGATATGACTGAAACGGTAGTTGGTAATAAGTTGTGCTCGGGTGTAGCTAACCCGTGTACTGGGAAAAGCCAGCCTACCTCGTAGTTTTGCAAAAATTTTCGATTTTGCAAATTTTACAGTTGAATTGATTTCACCGTTGGGTGATGCACTTGTGATTGTGCTGTTTATATTTTATCCATGGGTTCTATTTTGTTGCAACCCGTTGAGATGAGGGTGTGCAATCTCATACATCATATAGACACATTCTAGAAATCACATGCCATTTATAGTTCCATGCCATGTAGGTGCATTATAAATTTCATGTTGTTCGGATAGTTGTTGTGCTAGAAAATTATGATGTTGTGATAGTTTCTTAATAAATACCTGCAAAGTTATAGGGTATTTCTATGTGAGCCGGTTTAGAGAATGGACACCAAACATTGATTTTTGGGGAGTATGGGCCCTCAATGATCGGAATTTTGTGGATCATTGACTTTTTTACATGTATATAACACATATAAGATGTCAGACTTTGATTCTTGGGGAGTATGGGCCCTCACGGTTCGGAATTTGACACTTGGCTAGTGTTTTTTCAGTATTTTCTGGGTTCCAGAGTAGTTTCAGAGGCTTACTATCCGCAAAAATGAGGATACACACCGTGTAGTTCCTTGGACACGCGATGTGTGATCTTCTGTTTGGGAAGAAAATAAAACTTTTTAAGTACACGTCATGTAGCCTCTTTCTTTGTCATAGACCATATGGGTGGGGACATGGGGAAGGGAAATGCCTGGGGAAAACACGTTGTGTACGGGATGTACATACCGTGTAGTGTTGACCCGTATTCTGCCCATGAAACTAATAACACGGGCAGAGGAGACCATAAGACATACACGACGTGTCCACTATGTTTCATGTCGTGTAGTCTGACCTGGGATCCGGTCGTGTAACTAACAACACGGGTCGGTGTAATCCTTTCGTGTACATGTCGTGTGTATATGGAACATGTCGTGTAGTGTGAGTTGTGCATCCGACCATCTAACTAACAACACAGGTAGGCAGAGCTCGTCTAGTACACACCGTGTTCATGATGAACACGCCTTGTGGTCTTGTTCGAGGACAGACCGTGTGGACCTAGCCATGTGGCTGGGGAAACAGGGTGGTGTACATGCCTTCTGTAGGTGTAACACAAAGTGTAGCCGTAGCCGAGTAGTCGGTCGTGTCATAAATGACATGGGCAGTTGGAAAGTTACACCATAAATGTTGTGTAGATGATATACACGTCATGTAGTCTTATTTAACGTGACCCGTGTGTCATAGCCGTGTAGAAGAACCCAGGCAGGGTAATAGCAGTCAGGTATACACCGTGTAGTCAGTATACATGCCATGTTGTAACACCCCGACCCTAGTTACCCAGAGTCGGTGCATTATTACATAACATTGGCATGATCACAAGAAAGATCAAATCTCGAAAGACCGATTGGTTTAGTAGCCTTGGAAACACTAGATATATTCATAAGTTTTACATTACATCATAAAATGAAAAAACAATACAACAACATAATGTCTCCATAATCCACACTCATATCCCCACATAATATCCCTACAGGTCATTCATAATTTACTTCTTCACTTCCTGGGAAAAATAAAACATAGAAAAGGGGTGAGCTCAAATGCCCAGTAAGGATAACAATATAGCGGAAACTTTCATAAATAAGAATAAACATTTAAGGCAATGTATAACTGAAACAAAATCCTTTCAAACATGAACTTTCAACACGGTACGGCATAAATAAAATGAAATAATTCCATTTACTTATTCACATGGATATTCTGCTAATCGAATAATCACATGCAAAAATCAATAACCACTTTCATAATGTTGGAATGCATAATGCCAGACTATCATAACCACATAGCCAAGGCCTCATGCCAAGACTACAAATAAGATTTGTCAAGGCCTTGTGCCAAGACACTAGTTTGTCTCATGAGACCTATCGATGCATCGAGGAGCTATAGCGGGCTCCACCCGTCACATATTAAGTCCAATGCATTCCCATATGAAAAGGTTTAAACATAACATAAACATTCGTATTAAAACTAGCATACGAAATGTTAATACTTTCACGATAAATCATGAATGGTATAAAAATAGAACATCCAAAGTCAAACAAATCACAAAACCTTCAATATAATATAGAAGTTTTGTATCATAACAAATCAACTTTAAATAAGCGTAAAATCCATCAAAGGATGTTGACATAGATGAAATCAAAATTCTTTTAAAAGAAATATCTCTTTTTATTTTGAAATCATTTAAGATCCATATAAAATAAAACATTTTTTTTTGAAAATATTCTTATAAGCTTTTAAGGGAATCTTTGAAGATTTTATAATGGCAGAAAATAGCCGCACCCGCCGTATAAGTTAAAAAAACATTCTTACCTTAATTCTGACGAAAAGGATAAAAAGGACCTTATTTTAAAAACGACGGAAAGATTCCTCTTATAAAAAGTCAAACAAGGGTATAAATGACTTTAACCCATATTCTTGTAAATAATAAAAATGTTTTGAAATACATTTTGAAGAAACATGGATGTGGATGATAAAGAGATCCCAGTAGATTATTACGTATAAACAACCTCGGATAATGAAGAGATTGTGAAATAACCCTTACCTTGTACTTTTCTGTGGTTGGGGTAGGCTGACCTCATGTATAATGGCGAAATAATTGTTATTAAATTATAAAATAATCATATACATTATAATGATATCATATATGCTCTTTTAATATTGATTTGATAATAATATCTTAGTATTATCGTTGTTTCGGGTGTGAACTTACTCATTTTCTTTTATATGTTTTGTTACATAAGCCATGTTTGTTGTATCTTATTCATATCCAGAATGATATCAAGTCCTTAAACATCATTTTTAAATCATCAAATTATAATTATACTTGAATGGATACGATGGAGAATGAATCTCATCGCGTTCGTGGAGACGGTAGTCCGTACGTACACACGAGCGACAATATCATTCTTTTGATATTAAAATAATATATAAATGGATGTTATATCATATATAAAGAATAATTAACATGTTATATTTATTATTTACATGAGTTTCACATCATTATTATACCCATCCAAATAATAATATATTGAATAACAATTACACCACGACGTGGAGACGGTAAGTCGTACGTACGCACGTATGGTGACATGTTATTCAAAGGGTGGATAGAATACTGAATATGGTTGTACCATATTTATAATAACATCACAGTATATGTGAGATACTGGAGTTATTATTTTAGAATGGTAAAAACAAAGGAAGAAGAAGTGGAAGAAGAAATGAACTTGGAAAAGGGTGGTGAAATCATTACCTCTTCTTCGGGCTCTTCCTTTTAATTTGATCAAAAGGGCTCCTTAGGTTGGATTTCTGATCAAACTAAGGCCTCTAGGTTGTAGTGAGGGAATTTGGGAGAGTATTTGGGCAGATTTTGGCCGAACCAAAAGGCTTTTAAGGTGTGA
The DNA here is from genome assembly GCA_963277665.1 of Viscum album. Lineage (NCBI taxonomy): Eukaryota > Viridiplantae > Streptophyta > Magnoliopsida > Santalales > Viscaceae > Viscum > Viscum album. Next base: position 872,525,649 of record OY728153.1, on the reverse strand, counting down.
AGAAATGAGAAAGAGTGGTCTCCTTTTATAAGGGAGAGGAGGGGCTCTTTAGGAAAGAGTGAAAGTATTACTTTATAATATAATTATATTCGGTTTATAATGGTCCAAAAATCATTGTGGTAGAAGATACGATGACTCATATTCTAAATAACATCAACCAATAAGAATTGGACAGGTTTTAGATAATATTTTAATCATTATAATCTTATTTATTTAAATGATTTATTAATGAGGTAAACATTGCATCATTATTGTGTCATTAATAATTTAAATTATTTGATGTCTAAAAATTATAAATAAAATATCATTATGTAGGAAATATTTTTATCTTTCTAATGAATATTTATAATCGAAAATCCAACATGTATAACCCTATGTAAAAATTGTTCTTCTAAAAGATGTAAGCTTATGCCATTTTTATTTTTATTTTAACTTTATTAATATAATGTGTCCCTACCACATACAAGTGGCTCTAAGGGGTCCCCAAATCTACAAAAGGATGCCCATGGTCGGGTATGTGTCCACCAATAAGGTTAGGACACGTTTTAGGGTAATTTTGTATTATTATAATATTATTTTTTAACCCTTATTTACCGGATTTACCCTTTAACCATGGTAAATAAAATATTTACCGCAGTAAATATTCAAAATGTGTAAAAATAAAAGTTACCTATTTACATAATTTGGACATCCTGATTCCAAATATGTAATCCATTTTTCCAAATTCAAAACACAGAAGTGGCAGAAATTAATTTAAAATTAATTCCCGTTGTTAAAATAAAAAGCGTGTTTTTAAGAGATAATAACTATCAAAAGATTGACACTTGTTTATGTCTGGTTTAATTGTGAAATTATGTCCAATGACAAACATTAAATTAAATGGTAAAAATATATTCTAAATATACTTTAAAACCACTCAAATTCATAATTTATCAATATTAATTATTTTGATTAAAAAAGTTGATTTTAATTAAAATTTAGTAATTTTCACTATTCATCAAAATATAAAAGTTATCCGAAAAGTACCAAAATTTCACCCTAGGCTAATTTCAATATTCCGAATCCAAAAATGAAGTCCATTTTGAAATATAAAATATATATGATTTCAAAAAGTAGGTATTACTATTCACAACGGCTAGTTTAATTAGTTGTGGTGTGAGTTAGAACTCGAGGTTGCGTACAACACACGCTATCGCATTATTCGAAGGGAAACGTACCGTGGAAGCTTGGGGTGTTACATTCTCCCCTCTTTCAAATAATTGTGTCCTCGCAATTTCTAGGGTATTACTACATAAAAAGACTCTGGTGGTTCTTCATCATAAGTTCCTCGGGTTCCTACGTTGCCTCTTCCATCTTATGATTTCTCCACAAAACTTTTACCAGACGCGTCGTCCGGTTTCTCAGTACTTGTTCTCTTGTATCAAGAATCCTGACAGGCTCTTCACAATAAGACAGATCGGGTTCCCGTTCTAATTCCTCATAGGTGAGTACATGCGTTGGGTCAGGCATGTATTTTCTCAACAGAGATACGTGGAACACATCGTGAACTTTGGAGAGACTTGGCGGCATTGCCAATCGGTAAGCTACAACCCCAATTCGTTCTAGAATTTCGAAGGGTCCGATGTACCTGGGACTCAATTTACCTTTCTTACCAAAACGTATGACTCCCTTCCATGGAGATACCTTCAGGAAAACATGATCACCGACTTGAAATTCCAAATCCTTCCTTCGATTATCGGCAGAGCTCTTCTGCCTACTTTGGGCTGCTTTGATGTGATTTTGGATTACCTTCACCTTTTCCACTGTTTCCTCCACCAGTTCTGGGCCTACTAGTTTTCTTTCACCAACCTCATCCCAACAGGTTGGTGTACGACATCTCTTTCCATATAACGCTTCATATGGTGCCATCTGAATACTCGAATGGAAGCTATTTTTATAGGAAAATTCTACCAGTGGTAAATATTGATCCCACATACCCTGAAAGTCAAGTGAGCAAGATCTCAACATGTCTTCTAGGGTTTGAATAGTCCGTTCTGATTGTCCATCTGTCTGAGGGTGGTAAGCAGTGCTCAAATGAAGTTCAGTATCTAGGGATTTCTGAAGACTTTTCCAAAATCTTGAAGTAAAACGGGGATCACGATCAGAAACAATCGATAGGGGTACTCCAGGAAGTCTCACAACTTCATTAATGTATAGTCTTACTAGACGTTCCAGGGGTAGATCTTCTCTTATAGCAAGAAAATGTGCTGACTTGGTAAGACGATCAACAATAACCCATATTGCATCGTTCCTTCTAGGAGTCTTTGGTAGCCCCATGACAAAGTCCATCGTAATGTTGTCCCATTTCCACTCCGGTATGGGAAGAGGTTGCATGACTCCTCCAGGCTGTTGCCTTCCAGCTTTCACTTGTTAACAAACCATACATCTTGACACAAAATCAGCAATCTCCCCTTTCATGTTGTCCCACCAAAAATGTTCCTTCAAATCTCTATACATTTTGGTGCTCCCAGGGTGTATAGAGAAATTGGAACTATGAGCATCATCCAACAATTCCCTTTTCAGATCAGGTAAATTGGGAACACAAAGTCTCTTCCCGAATTTCAAAATTCCATCTTCATACACAAAGTCTCTCAATCTCCCATCATTCACAGCTTTAATCTTCTTCTGAAATTCTTCATCATCAGTCTGAGAACTCTTAATCCTTTCTGGTAAAGATGGTTTGGCAACCATTTGAAAAAGCATTGATGTTTCACCTTCTCTGGTTATTCCCATGTCCATCTTCACTAGATCAATGAAAATTGGATCCCTTTCAATTCTCATATTGTTCAAAACTCCATGGTCTTTTCTACTCAAAGCATCTTCCACCTTGTTTGCCTTCCCCGGGTGGTAGTGTATCGTACAATCATAATCCTTGAGTAATTCAAGCCATCTCCTTTGCCTCATGTTGAGTTCTGTTTGTGAGAAAATATTCTTCAAACTCTTGTGATCAGTATAAATCTCACATTTTTCACCATAGAGGTAGTGTCTCCATATCTTCAAAGAATAGATCACAGCTGATAACTCAAGATCATGAGTAGGATAGTTTTGTTCATGAATTTTCAACTGTCGTGATGCATAGGCAATAACTATATCATTCTGCATAAGGACACAACCAAGTCCTTTCCTTGATGCATCACTATAAATAACGAACCCATCATTCCCCGATGGTAGAGTCAATATAGGAGCATTGACTAATCTTCTCTTCAGTTCTTCGAAACATTCTTCACACTCTTTTGTCCAAACAAATTTAACCCCTTTACGTGTGAGCTTCGTTAATGGGTTATCCAATCGGGCAAAATTCTGGACGAAACGTCGATAATAACCTGCCAAACCAATAAAACTACGTACCTCAGTTATACTCGTAGGTGTTGGCCATTCTTGGATTGCCTTGGTCTTAGAAGGATCAACAGAGATTCCATCTTTAGAGACAATATGGCCAAGAAAAGAAATATCCTGAAGCCAGAATTCACACTTGCTAAACTTCCCATATAATTCATGCCTCCTCAGAGTCTTCAAGATAACGCGCAAGTGATTTTCATGATCTTCGTAGGTTTTGGAGTATACCAAGATATCATCAATAAATACCACCACAAATTCATCGAGATACTCCTTGAAAGCACTATTCATCAGATCCATGAATACAGATGGTGCATTAGTCAATCCAAACGGCATTACAGTAAACTCGTAATGCCCGTACCTGGTTCGAAATGCTATCTTCGGAATGTCTTCCTTCTTCACACACGACTGATGGTATCCAGATCGAAGGTCAATCTTTGAAAAGTATTGAGCTCCTTGCAGTTGGTCAAATAAATCATCAATGCGAGGTAGGGGATACTTGTTCTTTATCGTTATAGCATTGATCTCCATGTAGTCGATACATAACCTCATAGATCCATCTTTCTTTTTAACAAAAAGAATAGGGGCTCCCCATTGAGAAACACTAGGGCGAATAAATCCCTTATTACTCAATTCCTCTAGTTGTTTCTTTAGTTCGACTAACTCTACAGTGGCCATTCTATAAGGGGTCTTCGATATAGGCCTTGATCCAGGAATCAAATCAATGGAAAACTCAACTTCTCATTCTGGAGGATGTCCAGGTAAATCTTCCGGAAATACATCTACAAATTCTTTCACAACAGGTACATCATCTATTTGAATATTCCTTTCCTCACCCGCAGTTATTTCATTCTCTTCCTCCCCAATAATTGAATTTAGTTGAGCTATTGAGGGTGGATCTAAATAAGAATTAGGTGGTGACGATTCTGCTCTAAAAATAAGGTGTTCCTTATCATTATCATCAAGAATCGTAACCTCTTTCTTCTTACAATAAATCTTCACATCATAGTCTGAAAGCCAGTACATACTGAGGATTATATCAAACTCAATCATAGGTATGACGATGATATCAGCAGATAAAGAAAATTTATGTGCTCTAATGGGGATTGATACACAAAACTTTGTTGCAATGATACTTCCCTTAGGAGTTTTAACTGACAACTCCCTTATTAAATCAAATTGGAAATATCTAATTTTCTTAGCAAATTGGGAAGATATGAAACAATGCGACGATCCAGAGTCAAATAATGCATTTGCTAAACTTGAGGAAACCATTAAATTACCAGCCACCACGTATTTTGGAGCCTCTACCTCAGCAGTAGTGATAGCATAAGCTTGGCCTTGATCCCTTGGCCTTTTCTGAGGTAAGTTCTCCTGACGCTTAGGACATTCATTTTCATAATGTACCATCTCCCTGAAATTGTAACACTGAACGTTGGTGGCTTCCTTCTTCCCTTTGCAATCATGAGCGTGGTGGCCTTTTTCACCACACTTGTAACAGACTCCCATTCCCTTCAAGCAAGCACCGGGGTGTTTCTTCCCACATTTACCACAGGATGGATATTCAACCTTTCCTTTCTTCCCCTTATTTCCATTCCCAGATTGATCAGCAGGCCTCTTCTTCTCTTGCTTTGCTTTAAAGTCATAAGACTTAGAGAATTCCTTTTCGGTCTTGATAGCACATGAGACAATGTCTTCGTACGATGAAAAGGATTGTGAGACTAATGCTCGACGGAGAAATGGTTTTAACCCATCAAAGAAACGATCAATATTACTTCTTGGGTTGCGAATATAATCTCCAGCATACCTCGCTAACCTTGTAAAGTTAGCCTCATACTTTGTGACATTCTCATCCTCCTTTTGTCTCAGACTCATAAATTGCCTTTCCATATCTGCTTGATGGTCGCGAGGAAAGTATTTTTCTAAAAACAGATCTTTGAACTCCCTCCATTCCATATTTGATACTTCATCATCTTCCTTCGTATTTTGAATCACTGACCACCATTGATCAGCATCTCCAGTGAGGCGGTAAACTACCATGATAACTTTTTCCCTTTCACTGCTCCCCAAAGCCTGAAATATTTTCTCTAGGGAAAATATCCATTGCTCAGCTACTAAGGGATTTGTACTCCCATTGAACGTTGGTGGTTGTTGCCTCATGAATCGATCTAACATTGATCCTCCACGCTACGGATCAGGGTGCTCCATACGGGTAAGGTTATTATTCATAACCTGAGTAAGTTGTCCCAGTATGGTGATTAGCTGATCGGCACCAGTTGCATCACCAGCCCCACTATAATTATCTTGAGCAGGAGGGCAATCCCTACACGGAGTGCGTGCATTGATACAGTTTCCATTTCTTCCACTAGGTGCCATTTCTAAACAATGGCATAAACTAGATCAGTTTATGAATCAAAATACATAATCCCATACTTATAAAACACTCAACATAAATTGAACTATTTATGGATATAATCCATAATCATAAAAATGTTTTATTTGACGAATTATATACTCATAAACCCTTCATAATGATTTTTAAAGAAAATAAGAGTTATCCTAAGCATATCCCCCGGGAGTGTCGTAACCAAGAGTGAAGCAAGGCCCGTTGTCGTGCACCAGTTCCCGTTCGAGTCTAGCTCAAAGCGGTGTTTTCGGGTTTTACCCCTAGGTACATCTGTGCCAGAGCCGCCTCTACCTGCTCGTATCCAGACAAGGATGTATTTCTCGAAAAACTCACAAAATCTCTACAATACCAAAATTCTAGGAAGTTCTTCTATACTAATCCTCAAAGTTCATCTTAGGTCTACGTGCTCTAATCAGAGTTTATCTAAATCTAGCTTCCAAGGTTTGTACTAAACTTCCTCTAATACCAACTGTAACGCCCCGACCCTAGTTACCCAGAGTCAGTGCATTATTACATAACATTGGCATGATCACAAGAAAGATCAAATCTCGAAAGACCGATTGGTTTAGTAGCCTTGGAAACACTAGATATATTCATAAGTTTTACATTACATCATAAAATGAAAAACTACTACAACAACATAATGTCTCTATAATCCACAGTCATATCCCCACATAATATCCCTACAGGTCATTCATAATTTACTTCTTCACTTCCTGGGAAAAATAAAACATAGAAAAGGGGTGAGCTCAAATGCCCAGTAAGGATAACAATATAGCGGAAACTTTCATAAATAAGAATAAACATTTAAGGAAATGTATAACTAAAACAAAAGCCTTTCAAACATGAACTTTCAACATGGTACGGCATAAATAAAATGAAATAATTCCATTTACTTATTCACATGGATATTCTACTAGTCGAATAATCACATGCAAAAATCAATAACCACTTTCATAATGTTGGAATGCATAATGCCAGACGATCATAACCACATAGCCAAGGCCTCATGCCAAGACTACAAATAATATTTTGTCAAGGCCTTGTGCCAAGACACTAGTTTGTCTCATGAGACCTACCGATGCATCGAGGAGCTATAGCGGGCTCCACCCGTCACATATTAAGTCCAATGCATTCCCATATGAAAAGGTTTAAACATAACATAAACATTCGTATTAAAACTAGCATACGAAATGTTAATACTTTCACGATAAACCATGAATGGTATAAAAATAGAACATCCAAAGTCAAACAAATCAAAAAACCTTCAATATAATATAGAATTTTTGTATCATAACAAATCAACTTTAAATAAGCGTAAAATCCATCAAAGGATGTTGACATAGATGAAATCAAAATTCTTTTTAAAGAAATATCTCTTTTTATTTTAAAATCATTTAAGATACATATAAAATAAAACATTTTCTTTGAAAATATTCTTATAAGCTTGTAAGGGAAGCTTTGAAGATTTTATAACGGTGGAAAATAGCCGCACCCGCCGTATAAGTTAAAAAAACATTCTTACCTTAATTCTGTCGAAAAGGTTAAAAAGGACCCTGTTTTGAAAACGACGGAAAGATTCCTCTTATAAAAAGTCAAAAAAGGGTATAAATGACTTTAACCCATATTCTTGTAAATAATAAAAATGTTTTGAAATACATTTTGAAGAAACATGGATGTGGATGATAAAGAGATCCCAGTAGATTATTACGTATAAACAACCTCGGATAATGAAGAGATTGTGAAATAACCCTTACCTTGTACTTTTCCTTGGTTGGGGTAGGTTAACCTCCTGTATAATGGTGAAATAATTGTTATTAAATTATAAAATAATCATATACATTATTATGATATCATATATGATCTTTTAATATTGATTTGATAATAATATCTTAGTATTATCATTGTTTCGGGTGTGAACTTACTCATTTTATTTTATATGTTTTGTTACATAAGCCATGTTTGTTGTATCTTATTCATATCCAGAATGATATCAAGTCCTTAAACATCATTTTTAAATCATCAAATGATAATTATACTTGAATGGATACGATGGAGAATGAATCTCATCGCGTTCATGGAGACGGTAATCCGTACGTACGCACGAGCGACAATATCATTCTTTTGATATTAAAATAATATATAAATGGATGTTATATCATATATACAGAATAATTAACATGTTATATTTATTATTTACATGAGTTTCACATCATTATTATACCCATTCAAATAATAATATATTGAATAACAATTACACCACGACGTGGAGACGGTAAGTCGTACGTACGCACGTATGGTGACATGCTATTCAAAGGGTGGATAGAATACTGAATATGGTTGTACCATATTTATAATAACATCACAGTATATGTGAGATACTGGAGTTATTATTATAGAATGGTAACAACAAAGGAAGAAGAAGTGGAAGAAGAAATGAACTTGGAAAAGGGTGGTGAAATCATTACCTCTTCTTCAGGCTCTTCCTTTTGATTTGATCAAAAGGGATCCTTAGGTTGGATTTCTGATCAAACTAAGGCCTCTAGGTTGTATTGAGGGAATTTGGGAGAGTATTTGGGCAGAGTTTGGCCGAACCAAAAGGCTTTGAAGGTGTGAAGAAATGAGAAGGAGTGATCTCCTTTTATAAGGGAGAGGAGGGGCTCTTTAGGAAAGAGTGAAAGTATTACTTTATAATATAATTATATTCGGTTTATAATGGTCCAAAAATCATTGACGTCAAAGATAAGATGACTCATATTCTAAATAAAATCAACCAATAAGAATTGGACAGGTTTTAGATAATATTTTAATCATTATAATCTTATTTATTTAAATGATTTATTAATGAGGTAAAATTGCATCATTATTGTGTCATTAATAATTTAAATTATTTGATGTCTAAAAATTATAAATAAAATATAATTATTTATGAAATCCTTTTATCTTTCTAATGAATATTTATAATCTAAAATCCAACATGTATAACCCTATGTAAAAATTGTTCTTCTAAACGATGTAAGCTTATGCCATTTTTATTTTTATTTTAACTTTATTAATATAATGTGTCCCTACCACATACAAGTGGCTCTAAGGGGTCCCCAAATCTACACAAGGATGCCCATGGTCGGGTATGTGTCCACCAATAAGGTTAGGACACGTTTTAGGGTAATTTTTTATTATTATAATATTATTTTTTAACCCTTATTTACCGGATTTACCCTTTAACCATGGTAAATAAAATATTTACCGCAGTAAATATTCAAAATGTGTAAAAATAAAAGTTACCTATTTACATAATTTGGACATCCTGATTCCAAATATGTAATCCATTTTTCCAAATTCAAAACACAAAATTGTCAGAAATTAATTTAAAATTAATTCCCGTTGTTAAAATAAAAAGCGTGTTTTTAAGAGATAATAACTATCAAAAGATTGACACTTGTTTATGTCTGGTTTAATTGTGAAATTATGTCCAATGACAAACATTAAATTAAATGGTAAAAATATATTCTAAATATACTTTAAAACCACTCAAATTCATAATTTATCAATATTAATTATTTTGATTAAAAAAGTTGATTTTAATTAAAATTTAGTAATTTTCACTATTCATCAAAATATAAAAGTTATCCGAAAAGTACCAAAATTTCACCCTAGTCTAATTTCAATATTCCGAATCCAAAAATGAAGTCCATTTTAAAATATATAATATATATGACTTCAAAAATTAGGTATTACTATTCACAACGGCTAGTTTAATTAGTTGTGGTGTGTGTTAGAACTCGAGGTTGCGTACAACACACGCTATCGCATTATTCGAAGGGAAACGTACCGTGGAAGCTTGGGGTGTTACACATGTAGTCTTGTTTTGAAAATCGTGAATGCCTTCTTCCTCCTATTCCCCTTTGGGTCCCTTCATTTTCAGTTTTTGATAAACTTGATCTAAGGTGTGCATTTGACCTTGTAGATTCATGCCGCCGAGACGACCACACATTGTTTGCCAAGAAAGTGGTGACAATTATACTTCAGAGATGGTGGGCCATGGGATACCAGTGGATCCTCCAGCAGAGCGAGATGCTGCGCTAGATGTTATACCCGACACAGGCACGGAGGCGCAATTCCGTGAAGGCTTTATGCGGTTCATGGTGACCTTTTAGAGAGCACCACCAGCTGCCACATCTATGGATGAGCAGACTCGTATCTTCCAGTAGCAACATCCACCTACGTTTTCAGGGGATGGCGGACCACAGTCTGCGGAATCTTGGCTGGGGTCTATGAAGATTATTTTTGAGCATATTGAGATGCCTCCAGGGTGAAGGGTTAAGCTTGCGACGTATATGCCGCATGATTCGGCCAAGAGGTGGTGGGATGTTACCACCAAGTCAGAGCATCATAGAGACATGGAATGGGAAGATTTTCAGGCATTATTCTATGACTTCTTCTTTCCAGAGATGCTGAGAGCAGATAGAGCTCGAGAGATCATGAATCTATAGCAGAGCATTATGTCGGTGATGGATCATTATTCTCGTTTCACCGAGCTTCAGTGTTTTGCACCCGTTCTGGTGGGTGATGAGACGTTGAGGGCTAGACGCTTTGAGTATGGTATTCGATATTACATCTGCGCACTGGTGAATGTTGTTAGGTTTCCTACTGTACATGCTATTGTGAACCAGGCGCTGATTACATAGAGGAACCTTCGGGAGGCTAGTGGTGCATGCCAGGGTGGTTCAACACCTGTTTCTGGTACTATTTCTACTAGAAAGAGGAAGAGACAGATTGACTTATCTTAGGGTGGTAGTACTAGCCAGATGATTTCTTCAGGTGCCCTGGTCAGGTGCTACCAGTGTGGTAAAAAGGGGCACAAGAGACCTCAGTTTCCACGATACCTAGTGGAGTGTCGAGCTTGTGGCAAGATGGGTCATCTGCAGCGCTTTTGCAGGGCGTTTCCACCAGTGGTTAGGGAGAGGGGTTCTGAGCATACTCCGCGTGCAGAAGAAGGACCATAAGCTTCTTACCAAACGGGAAACTAGAATACGTCAGGGCATGCAGGTAGAGATGGTGGTTGTGGCCGTGATAGCCGGACACCAGGATCTCAAAGGCAGCTGGGCGGGACAGCTCAGGGTAGCCAGGATGTGTCGCAGAGCCGCAGCACTGGGTAGGCATATGAAGTGCAATAGACCTAGCAGGACCAGGATCCCAGATCTTCTACAGTCAGAGGTACTATTCTAGTAGCTTCTGTCTTATCTTCAGTACTTTTCTATGCGGGATATGCACATAGTTTTATATCTGTGCCCGTTGTGGAGATCCTTGGGCTCTGTGTTTCTTCTTCTTCTACTGTTATGACGCTAGACACTCTGTTGGGAACTATAACAGCTGGTGTGCATCAGTTCAAGGAGTTCCCCCTTGAGGTTGGTGGGTGGCACTTCCTTTGGGACCTCTATGTCTTAGAGATGATGGGCTATGACATCATTCTCGGGATGGACTGGTTGGTTCCCTTTCGAGCCTTTGTGGACTGCTATCATCACAGGGTGTGTTTCATGTCACCAAAGGGTGGAGAGTTTCTATACAGGGGTGATTGGGATGTTCAAGCAAGTCGAGATGGACCAGAGCATCATGGGCAAGGTGGAGTCACAACCCAGATTGCGAGTTTATATCTGGATGATCAGGGGACTTGTCAGACGGATTTCCCTCCAATGGTTGATCATTTTAGGGATGTATTTCCATACAACTTTTCATTTCTACCTCCGGAGTGTGAGGTGGATTTCTCTATTAAGATTTTTCCAAAAGTAGCACCGGTGTCCATTCCTCCTTATCGGATGGCCAAATCTGAGTTGCAGGAGCTCTAGAGGAATTTATATGGGTTAAAGGCAAAGGGTTTCATCCAACCTAGTACTTCTCCTTGGGGTTCTCCAGTCCTTTTAGCGAAGAAGGCAGACGGTACCCTCAGACTCTGTGTGGATTATCAGAAGTTGAACCAGTTGACGGTCAAGAACCGATATCCTGTTCCAAGGATTGATGATCTTTTTGATCAACTTCGTGGAGCATGAGTGTTCTTGAAGATTGACCTGAGATTAGGATATCATCATCTACGCATGAGACTATCAGATAAACCGCTTTTAGCTTTTCGGAGCAGATATGGTCTATATGAGTACTTGGTTATGTCATTCGGACTCACGAACACACCAACAGTTTTTATGGCTCCGAGGAATAGTGTGTTCCATCCTTATCTAGATTATTTTGTGGTAGTATTTGTGGACGACATCTTGGTGTACTCTCACACTCAACACGACCATGCCACCCATCTTGAAATCGTATTGAGTACACTAAGAGAGCATAAGATATATGATAATATCTCAAAGTGCCACTTTTGGATGGGCCAGATTCACTTCCTGGGTCATATCATCTCAGAGGAAGGAGTTGCAGTAGACCCAGAGAAGGTGAGAGCAGTAGTTTCCTGGTATCACCCTAAGAACGTGTTTGAGATACATATTTTCTTTGGGATATCTGGTAACTAAAGACGTTTCATATAGGAATTCTCCCACTTAGCACCACCATTGAAGAGTTATACTAAGAAGCATTTGAAGTTCGTTTGGTTAGAATCTTGTGAGACAGTCTTTCATATGCTGAAGGGAAGGTTAACATCAGCACCAATCCTAATATTCCTAGAGAAGGTAAAAATCTATTCAGTTTACTGTGATGCATCAAGTATTGGGCTAGGAGCCGTGTTGATGCAGGGTGTTCGAGTTGTTGTGTATGGTTCTCGGCAGTTGAGGCCTCATGATAAGAATTACCTGATGCATGACCTCTATTTAGCTGCAGTTGTTCATGCATTACACTTTTGGAGACATTATCTCTTGGGAGAGCATTTTGGGGTTTTCACCGACCACAAAAGTCTCAAGTATATATTTACACAGCGTGACTTTATTCTGAGGCAGCAAAGGTGGGTCAAATACCATCAGTCCTTTGTTTTTTAGCTTTATTGTACACCTCGTAATGGTAATACATTAGATGATGCACTGAGCAGGAGGACTTAGATACAGGCAGTGCAGGACTCTAGTGGTGAGCGGCAGCTCATGGATTTGTTCTCTGAGATGCATTTGGAGGTGCATGACAGTCAAGGGAAGACCTATCTTTCTTCTTTAGCTGTGACCTCTACCCTCTTGGATAGAGTGATGATGAGACAACTATCTGATTCAGAAAGCCTAGTTCTATAGATGTCGGTGGCCAGTGAGGACCCTCCTCCTAGGTGGATGATAGGAGATGATGAAATTTTACATTTCCATGGACGAGTGTGGGTTCCAGGGGATATACGTGAAGAGTTGATGTGAGAGTTTCATGCTTCATCTTGGGCAGATCATCCCGGGGTTACCAAGATATACCCTGACTTGAGACGTCAGTATTGGTGGCTGGGTATGAAGAGGGAGATAGCTAGTTTTGTTACTAGATGTTCCACATGTTAGTAGGTGAAGGCAGAGCATCAGAGACCAGCCGGATGGTTCTAGTAGTTACCCATCCCGGAGTGGAAATGGGATGATGTCGCCATGGATTTCGTTACTGGGTTGCTGAGGTCACCTCGAGGCAATGATGTCGTGTGGGTTGTTGTGGACAGACTCATGAAGGTAGCTCACTTTTTTCCAATCAAGGAGACCTTCGGTGTTGATGAGATCAGAAATTTGTACATCTGAGTGGTCGTACTTTTCATGGGGTTCCTCGTTCTATCGTTTTAGGTAGGGACGCACATTTTAAGTCTCGTTTCTATTAGAGTTTTCAAAGGGAACTGGGTACATAGGTGATTCTAAGCACAACTTACCACCCTCAGACTGATGGTCAGTTAGAGTATACGATACAGGTGCTTGAGGACATGCTGCGTGCATGAATCCTATACTTTGGGGGATCTTGGGAGAAGCATATACCCTTGGTCAAGTTTTACTATAATAATAGTTTTCAGGAAACTATTGAGTGGAACCATACGAGGCTTTATATGGTAGGTCATGTCGATCACCTTTGTGCTGTATAGAGGTCGGTGAGGCAGCTTTACGGGGACCGCAGCTCATGCAGGATACACTTGAGTAGGTCCAGTTGATTCAAAAGCGAATGGTTGTTGCGTAGTCTCAACCAAAATCTTATGTTGATCGCCGCAGATGACCTTTGGAGTTCGTGGTCGGGGATCAGGTCTTCTTACGTGTTTCTCCAAGGTTGGGATACAGACAGATCAGGAGACAGGGTAAACTTTCACCATGGTATGTGGGGCCATTCGAGATTCTAGGGAGAGTCGGGCTGGTTGCCTATCGGTTACAGTTACCACAGTGGTACTAAGCCATGAACGACGTCTTCCATGTATCTCAGTTGCATCGCTATCATTCAGACTGTCTCACGTCTTTCATCCCGAGGAGGTTGAGCTTGAGGCAGATACTTCCTTTGAGGAGCATCCTATTCATATCGTTGATATGAGAACGAAGGTTCTCCGAGGCCAGTCAGCTCCTCTTGTACAGGTGCTATGACAGTATTTCCGAGTACAGGATGAAACCTGGGAGTGGGAGACCGATGTACATGCTCAGTGGCCAGATCTGTTCTGAGTATTATCTTCACCATTCTTGGAAGGGAAATTCGGGGATGAATTTCTTTAATGGGGGATGTCTGTAAGAACCCGGTTCTTATTTTGAGGTACGATTTTCTTCTTTCTCTTTTCCTTAAGTGTTTTTGAGAAAATAATGAAAATGGGGAAAATCCTAAATTTTTGGACTTCACATTGTGTACTATTCCACACATTGTGTACTTTGGCCATGTCGGATGAGAACACAGGGTGTGTAGCCATGTCGGTGACGAAGGGTGTAAAAACCGACTATACGCCGTGTAGTTGTATTTACACGCCGTGTAGTCAGTCGGTAGGGAAATTGTAATGTGGTGGAAGCAGCCTCCAGCTGGTCAATAGTACACGCTGTGTAGTCAAGAATACATGTTGTGTACTCATGTTGATGGATGACCAGTTTGGTGGTGCCACTAGAGGAATAATTAAATGAGGGAAGTACAAGCCGTGTAGCCAAAAGTACATGTCGTGTAGTTTTTTTTTCCGCATAAAATAGGTTGTAGCCAACCCTGTACCTAGGATTGGCTTAGAACTGGACAGGAGCTTGAGAGAGGAGGTCGGACCTTTGAGGATCAACCGATCGAGTACCGGGAATCTGATTCTGCTTCCATCGATCTCGTTGGAACCACACAGATAAGAGATTCCTTCTCCTTGTGTGTTTCTTGCCAATTATTCCTCTAAAAGAAGTTATTTGAGGTTTAATTAGAAATATTTTACCTCATATCTATGAAGTTCTTGGATGTTTCAGAAGGCGTCATTCAGGTATACCATTCTAGGGTGATTAAGGTATGTGGCTTGGTGTTTAATTTACAACTGTTGTGCGTTTCTGTGAATCGTTGTGCCACGAACCCATGTCGGTATGTCGTGTGGATGATTACTTAGCTGTTTTATATACCTATAATTGTATAGGTGATTAAATGTGATAATAATGTACTATTTGGGATCGTTGCTTGGATCTTGGGCCACCCCGGGGTGCGTTCCTCTGTTTAGTCATTTGGCTAGGATACCCGAGGGTATGACATTGTAATAATGTTTGTTAAATTTCCTTAAGAGGAATTGTATGTGAATTTCTTATTTACATGTTGGGCATGGCCCAGTTACTTGTGCCTGAGGTCAGTGTTCTTTTTAGCCTAAGGGAATTGTTTGTTTAGCCTGAGGGCAAGGTACTACTTAGCCTGAGGGAAACGTTCTATTTCGCCTGAGGGCAACCTTTCTTATGCCTGAGGGTAGTGACTTTTGTGCCTGAGGGCGATACATTGTACGCTTGAGGGAAATACTTGATAGCTTTAGGGAAAGCATGAGGGAGTGGTTTCACTATATTAGCCTGAGGGAAAAATTCTGATTAGCCTGAGGGCTTGGTTCTGTTGAGCATAGAATGTTATTAAATTAAATGGTTAAAAATGAATAATAAAATAGAAATATAACTGGTAAAGTTAGTTACTATTGAGTACTGCTTAGTTTATTGCAATTTATTACTGCACACTTTTTTTGCATACCTTTCACACAGTTGGACACGGGCCTTTAGTGGGTGCCTGCTGGGAATTATTTCTCACACCCTATTTGGGGTTATGTCTTCAGCCCCAAATAGATTACGTTTCTACAGGTGTGGATAAGGGAAAGGGTCCCTATAAAGGTACCTGATTTCTCCTGAGGAGTAGGGTAGAATGGCACCGGGCTTAGGCTCGCGATGCTACCACTATTTTGTTTTTCATTGTTGTACTATGTATTATATTGTACTATTGTGTACCATGATCTGTCTATTTTCTTAGAACATGAGACATGTTTCATTATATCTATATAACTGGTTGGTTATCTTTTACTATGGTTATTTATATTAAATATGTATGGTTTATTGCTTCTATTGTTGTTGTATGCTTTTTATATTAGTTCGTTGTGCTACACTTTGACAAATGTGGGCATAGTTTCCCCACTATCAGACCAAGGCCCTTGCTGCTAGTTGAAAGCCTCTAGCCTTTGGGGAAATTTGCTTGAGGTCATGTGGAGAACCGGGCTTGGGGCACCCATTGAATGGCACCCGGACCTGGAACGTTACAAACTTCAAGGGCCAACAATTTTCATTTTCCTTCACCATATTCATGGATATTCCTGAATCCATTTTAATGGATGTATAATATTTTTAAATATATATTACAAAACATTTTATTTTCTGGATGGTACATATTTACATAATACTATGTAATAATATAAAATGAGTTTTTTGTGATCCAAAACCGCTTAAATTAATCTAAAAGAACATAATTAACATGTTATATAATGATTCATCCTTTAAAATAGGGAAAAATATATAAAACCAATTAAACAAATTGATGTTTATTGATAACATGTAATTCCAATTCTGGAGGATCTAGTGCCATTTTACATATTCTTCATTACATATAAACAATAGAACCAGTTATGAAAACAACGAAAATGAATGCTCTCGAACTATAAAATTAAACACTATAACTCATCAAAAATTTCATAAATGAACATAATAAAACTGAAATAAATAAAATAATTGTATATAAGTTTATTATATGATTAATTAATGGATTTAATTTTATTATCCAGAATATTAATTTCATGTGCAGAACACATTCATGTATAATGTAATGGTTTTTTTCAGGAACATCCATTTTTATTCACCTTATACTTTCTCCCTTTATACACCAATTTAATTCTTAAATATTTTTATGTAATTATTATAAATTCTATGAATATGTTCCAAAAACATTTATCAATATCATATAATATTTTTATGATGCAATAATACATGATTTATGAGGTTCCCTTCTAAATTATACTCGATATGCCAGCCCGATTGATGGGATCATCCCATTTTCTTTACCATTTTCAAGTGTCACAAAAGTATTTTTGAATACTCGATTATTTTTCATAATGTTCTAATTTTTTAATGACAAACCATATTTGTTCATTTCTGGTTTTCTACAAACAATTATGAGAGATACAAAATATTTTTCCTAAATAACTCTTATTTTCAAAGTAAAAGGGGAATTTCTCTCAAGAATTTCTTGATAATTTTATTGGAGTATTATCATTTATTTCAACACATATATTAAATTTTATGATTTATTGAGATTTATCTCATAT
Organism: Viscum album; assembly: GCA_963277665.1. NCBI lineage: Eukaryota > Viridiplantae > Streptophyta > Magnoliopsida > Santalales > Viscaceae > Viscum > Viscum album. The sequence continues at coordinate 872,508,169 of OY728153.1, read as the reverse complement.
TTTTATCAACCACTATATTTAATTAAATGGTTTATGATTATTTTGACTATGGATGTGATATCTTGATACTATTCGCCATACTAGTCCAAATGGTTAGTGATTACGTTTGCATGTGGGGGAAAGTTATTTACATTTAATTTTTATATGTTGTTTATATTTATCCCATTTAATTTGTGGAATGAAATGGACATAGTAAGTGATATATGGGTCCTATTATATCCCTTTAATACATCAGTATGTCTCATGAAAAAACACTAGACTGTGTTTTTACCCATTACGTATAGTGTATTGGATGATGCCTTGATGATATGTTTATGATGTCTGGAATTATGCATTCCCTCATTATAAAATGTTTAATTTATATTCCATGTGATTATTTGACTAGTATAATATCCATGGTTATATTTTATTATGGAATTATTTAATCATCTTTTATTCCTACTATTTCATTCTCAAGATTATATTTCAATGACATGTGTTTTTAGTTATTCAACATGCCTTGTAATTTATGTTTATTATAGATTCCATATAATTTCTTAGGATTACGGAGCATCTGATCTCACTCCACTGTTATGTTTTATTTTTCCTCAATAATGCAAGCATATATATTATAAATGACTTTCAGGGATAATCTTGGGGTAATGCGATTAATAGACTTTCTATGTTGTTTTTGCATTCAAGTTGTAATAAAAAAATTATGAATTTACTATGGCATCCAAAACAATTAAATTGATAAGTAATTTGGTATTCTAGTATTTTCAATGTAATAATGTAAGGAATAATATCCAGGAAATTGGGGTTGCAGAATTTAAACATATCATATACATTTCATATCTAGGTTAGTGGATACCTCTAACTCTACAACCTCAACAAGAGAGAGACATACTAATCTTCCAATAGAATATACCATAGTGGCACAGACAATTTTACCGTTATCAATGTATTCTATTCACTACACTTTATGGATAAAAATTAGATATAGGTTAGATGAAATTATAAAAAATCCAATAGTGTATCTAATTTTAGTGGAAACACATACCATCACCTGTTGATGCCTCAATCGTGGCCAGTTTGGAAGAAGAATATTGCCTCCATCAAGAACCTCTAGTAGTGTTATCTCCCATTCTAGATCAAAAGGCACAAGTGATAGTGTATTGATATCATTTACAAGTTTTGACCCTTCTCATACCATGACCACCTCTACACTTCCATTATCCCTATATAGAGATTTATGTACTTCTATAGGGATATAATGTGTATTACTCTTATTGATTTTTGTGTCTATAACAGGACATAATGAAAAACTAAAAAATAAAATATGGTTAGGATAATATACTAGATTGATTCAAATGATAAAATATAAATATTTAATAATGATACATAATTGTTTAATATAGGACAAGTTTCTTTGGTGGCCATTCCCTCTTGATTTTCCTAGTTCTCTATGAGGATGTAAAATCAAAAGGAGACAAAATGATATGTTTGCGATGTCATGCTAGAAAATTCATGGGAAGTGTTGATTCTAGATATGAAACCACTACCTCTATCAGTTACATTTGAATGTGAGATCCATATTCATCAACCTCCCAGTAATTATTTGAGTGAGCCTTATCTGACATTCCATCAAGAGAAAATATTTGGAAGGATAGTGGTAACATGATCCCTCTATCATCTAAAAATATCCAAGAATAATATTATAATCATTATTCTAATAATAATCAATGAATAAATAATGGATCTTATAGAATTATCTTACTTCTTCACTGAATCCATGTTGTCTTCCCCCTTATTATATCAACTGTCATGAGGAGAATCATTATTCATCTCACCCAATTCATGTATTGGATTTTATTTTCTATTTAATGGATAACTAAACTTGGTTCAATGAGGAATGTCTCAACTGTGGGAGGTTTTTCATCTAATGAAATACCTTCAAGAGTGATCAGATCCCTAAAAACCTCCATCTCTACCAATTCATAGCACATAACCATACCCGTCTCATTGACCTAGCTATCCTTTCTCCAATTATTCAATTTAATTCACATGATAGGAAATGTATCCACATTTTATGTATATGACCCTATTGTTGGTACACCATTAGTATGAAATCCACTCGATGTGGTTACATCAATTTTCATGTTACATGATGATGGAGATGACACAAAATTCCTTATTTTATTTTGGGGAATCATTGGATCCCTAGATCTACTAGAAGAGTTCCACTTACTGGGACTTTAGTTCATTTACTCCACTAGAATCACTACACCCTCACCATATTCCACCTTTGGAGACAATGGGTCCTTTAACAACAAGGTATCTAATTAACCATCTAGGTATAGCTATACCCAAACATCGACATGAACACTAAAGATGAACAAAATTACACTAGTGAGAGATATGGTCAACATAACATGGTTTTACTCTTTGGGTATTATTATCAAGAATTATCAAAACTCCATCAAATTAAATTCTAAAAAGATATGAGGAGTAGAGTTGAATTATTCCTATACACACCAAAACTACAGATTAAATTGATTGGGCATGTATAAACTGAAAAATAACTTTTTTTACTAGATAATTATCACACTTGAATAATTATTAGTTAGGTTCAATCACTGAGATCACTATTGATATTATGGATTAATACACAGTTAGTTTCCCCATATATCCAAAATATGAATTGGTCGTATCATTTTAGCCTTTTAATTACCTCAAAATTATTTTATGTTGGGGACTTTACACTACTGATACTCTATAAAAATGGACTTGAAATAGAACCAAAAAACTCTGAACATATGTAAAATCATAGAAACAATTATGGCCCCCCATCTAGTCCCACTGATCTTTGATAGACCTAAATATTCTAAACATGTCATATCCAATATTTTTTTTGATGTTATTGATTTAACTTGGGAAATACTATAAAATAAAACATGATATTCTAACAACATTATATTATCAAAAACATAAAAAAAATAGATACCCAAACTCTACTCTTCTCTCAATCTGGGAATAAGTACCACTCAGTTGCATTTCTAGGAAATTAGTTTGCTATACATGTTGGTTGGTATGGGAGGGAATAATTCACACCCAGATGATGAATTTCCCTTCCAAAATTATTAGATCATAAACATACTCTTCCCGACTAAATTTATATGATGGGTAGGTCGTAATCATGTTGGATAGTGGTTCATGGTGAGACATTATTTGGAAAATAACATGTCTCACATTGTAATGAGCTAGACCCAAATAGCCAACCGAACAGTGCAAAATGGTTCAGGTCTTACTACCTTAGGCGTACCTCCCCAAATGTCAAAGGCTGCCGACTAGCAGTGAGGGTCTTATAGGTATAGTGTGGAGGCTATACCCTCTCAGAGGATAATAATAATGGTACTGGTCCAAGTATAACAATAAATATGCAGCGGAATAAAATCCTCAACAGACTTGAACCAGACCCACAAATCGGAAGCACGTTCAATATCAATAAAGAGCGGAAGCAATAAATGTAAACAAAAAAAGAGGAAATAAACACAACATCATTTTGATCACTTGTAACTACTAATAAACAATAAAACATGCATCCAAAGAAGGTCTTACATATCTGAAAATAAAAATGGTGCCAATGGATAACCAACTGTAGCTAAAAAATAGGTAAGCATGATGATACAATAATAAAGAAAAAATGGTAACTCTAGCTAGGAAGAACCTCAAGGTCCATACCATCTCCATGCAATAGATAATACAACCCAGCTTCTAAAGATGGACTATTTCCTGCATGCAAATCCATAAAGTTTGTACCCGTCCTGAAGGGCCTGTGTAGGGTGTGAGACGAATCTCAGAAGGATACCACCCAACGGTGTGTGCCTAATATAAGTGTTTAAGAAGGGATGAATTTATAAGGAATGTGGTAAACAGAACGATGCTCAAATAAACACAAACTCCACTGGTGCTCAGCAACCACCATGGATTGTCACCTGCTTCGGCCTGCGCTGGAATCTCTGTTAGGTAACCCGGCACCATGTTCCCTCTAACACAGCATGTCTCAAGTACCGATGTCTCGAAGGCATTCCCATGAAACAATAACCCAGAGGAATATTGATTCATGTCCTCAATAAGTAACCGGAGGGATAGTGATGTCTTCCCTCAACATAAGTAGCCGGACGGACAACGGCGTATGCCCTCAATGTAAGTATCTGGAGGGACAGTGATGTCAGCCCTCAAATAAATTATCTGAAGGGACAGCGATATCTACCCTAAAATAATGGCGATCCTCTTCCCCCAACCCGATAGCCTCAATGCTATCCCCAGAAGGCTCATCACCTTCCCCGTGGCTTCCTACGACAAGAACCACCAAACCAATAGTACCTAACCCGCAACTAACGGGGGCCTCTACCAACATGAGTGGTCAAAACCACGTCATCACAGAGTCTATCTGTGTGAAAACAACTCAAAGTTTCGGGTGAGCGGTAATCACCAAAATAGTACCTAAGACACAACGTCTCGGAAAACTTGTGTCCCTGAGACCATGTCACTCAAGTCTGATGGCATCACTATCCCAGTAACCTGGGCGATTCCCAACATGATAGTAATCCTGCTTCAAGTCGACGTCCATGATGCCCAATCTGGTGGTATAAACCACCCAACATATCCCGGTCCAAGCCCAACCTGTGATCCTCATCACTCAAGAATATTCAATCCATGCCCAACACAAATAAGAGGTTCCTGTATATACAATTCAATAATTACATATATAACACATAACATGCAAAACAATCTAAACAGTTGAATTTCACTAGCCCAACGGTTATCAAACAAAAGTACTGAGGTCTTAAATGCCTCAAACAATTCATATCATAACATAACGAATTAAACACAACAGTTTAATCAAACAAAATAAATTCTAACCATTTTTGCATCCCCGGCCAAAATGCCCTATAGCAGCGACGACCCCTCCCCTAGCCCCGCATAAGAAAAACAGGTAACATGGCATACACAAATGCATCCCATAGGTCAATTATCAATTTAACAGGCAATAAAAGGTAAAACAGGGTCAAGATCAAAATACCTGAAAACGGGTCATAAGTATCTCCACCCAAAAGTCTGTGAGACCACAAAAAGAAGTGTGTAACCTCTACCAATAGGGTTCTGGTAGAAAAAGACCACAGCAACCGCAGCCCAATCTAGAAAATGTTTCAAGAAAAATGCTCTATATCCCTTTCCTTATGATCCACAAGCCTTAAATTTAACACCCAATGCAACCCCAACAATAGATCTACATGCAACGGATGTAGATTTAGAAAACTGAGATAGAGGGAAAAGAAGACCTACAGGAAAACACAAAGAAACCAAGAGGAGAGACTTACCCGAGATAAACTGGCTTAAATCCAACAAGAAACCCCTTAGATTTTCTTCCAAAATGTGTGAGAGAGTCCCCTCACCCTTGAGAACCAAAAATCCCAAAAGAGCTTCGAGTGGGAAGAAAAATGAGGGAGGAATGGGAAATCCCGAGTGGCCCATGACTTGGAAACCCTAACTTTATGTGCCTGCATGGTTACTTTGCACGGCTTTCCTGCATGGTTTTTCAAACCATGCACCGCCCTTGGGGAGCCAACTATCAAGGGTGAATGGTTTCCGAGGCTGGCCACATAGTTTTTTCAGACCGTGTGCCAACCGTGCACCCCTGCATGACCTCCACAACATTATATGTTTTTCCAAGGATTGTCTAATTTCACTAGTTTTTCTCTGAAACGAGACAAAATTCAAACAGGGTCGGGATTTTGACCCGTTCAAAAAACCCAGGTTCTTAAAAACTCCCCACCTTAATATAGCTCATCCCTGAGCAATAAAACGAAACCCGGAGATGGCATCGAACACGCCACCCTGATCAAAGTACCCCGGACTTCCCTGACCTCAAGGTTCTGGCTAAATTCCTCAAGGTGCTCCCCACCTTAGGAATTTCCTAACTCGGTCTCAACCCGAAAGAACATAAAACAAGTGAAGGTCCACTAACCTATGTTCTGGACGCATGGTCCTCACGTGACCCATCATCACCCCTTCCCTTCATTGGTGCTCCCGTGTCGTTTTTGAAACCAAAACATATCCCGCACCACATTGGTGTCTGCCTCCATAAGGTCATGCATCCCATGGATTCTCAAAATGAACCTGGTGCCTAGACCCCCAAGTAACCTACATCCTCGATGCCCAGATGCCCAAGGCAACTCAAGTAACTGACATCCTCGATGCCCCAATGCCCTAGGCACCTCAAGTAATCCACATCCTCGATTCCCTAATGCCACGCATCTCATATATATATATATATATATAAGTATATCACGCACCTGATATGGCGCCAAACCCACTGATCAACATCTAGTCAGTCTACATAGGTCATGTGCATCACGTGCACTCAAAACGGACATGCCTCTACAAGTCATGCCAAAATAGAACAAGAGAATCATGGCCACACCAGTGGTGTACATATAACCGTCACCGGCTCACCAGGCTGCTCAGCCTCAAGCAGCTCCATGATGTGCACATGTCCTGATGTACAGCTGCCTGATTCCTGACCTCCCTACGGTGTTGCTCCAACCACCAGCCATTGACCCCTCAGCTGGATCTCGTTGTCTCTGTCACGTCCTCCACGTGCAGCTGAACCTCGGATACCCTCTCATAATATCGAACCTAAACCAACATTAAATGCCACCATCTGTCCTGGTCCCGGCCTACCGGCTATCTGAGAAGACTTCCTGCAAAACCTCTCAAGTTTCCTGACCCATCCACATGATCGGCACTCCTTTGGAGGCCTATCGTACTGAGTCCGAAAACACCCTGGCTATCCACACTAAAATAATACCACTGTAGAACTACTATGAGGTGGTCTAGAAGAGTCTTTGGCCTCACTTCCGTGCAGGATAAAATCCCTTCCTTGCTTCCTGTTGTTCGAACCCTTGCCTGAAGCCGTCATCCGGCCAACCTGAGGCCTATCCAGCTGGTTTCCCTCCGCTATGAACGCCTGATTCACTGCCTCTGAAAAAGAACTCATCCTGAAGATATTCACTGGGGTCTGAATGGTGTGTCTTAATCCATCCTTGAAGTGCCTCACCCTAGCCGCGTCATGGCTTACCATACCAGGTGCAATGTGAGACAGCTCCGTGATAGTAGCTACATATTCCTTGATGGACATGTCTCCCTGCTAAATACTCAAGAACTCATGATCTCTCTCTACTCATAGTGTCTCTAGGTAGAAGTTCTTAAGGAACATGTCCTCGAAGTCTTTTCATTCTAGTCCCTCATGCCTGTGATCTTGAATCTGCACATCCCACAAACGCTTTTTCGATCCTCGCAGCTTGTATGTCGCCAGCTTGACCCTCCACCCTAGAGGCGTCTTGAGCTGCTCGAAGACCATCTACTTACTCTCTATCTAGTTCTCAGCTGCCTATGGGCCACCCTCACCTTAAAAAAATGGCGGGTGCTATGACTGGAACTCTCACGTCAGATATTCCATAGTTGGCTATGTACCCTGCGCTCCTCTGTCGATCCCCTACAAGACACGTACCGGGATAGCTTGGAGTTTCTCGTCAAGCCATGGTCTGAATGCTACCAAACCCGGATGTTGTCTTGCCTACACTGGATCCTGAACCTGATCATGTCCTGAGCATGTACCCACGACTCGTGATCTTCCTATACCGAATCCTGAACCTGATCCTGCGGCACTGTATAATCTCCCTCCTGACGCTCCGTCTGAGTCGACTAAAGGGAACCTGCTGAATACCATAAATGGTCAGACAATCCATATAAATAATAATTTATACATATATAACGCAGATAAGGAAAGCAGTAAAAGGGAGTGCATAACTACAACCCTTACTCTCTCCACGGCAACCATGCCCTATGGAATCCTGGCCTTGTGGCCTCCTTACCCGCCCTTAACAGAGCCATGTATCAAAAGTACCACGGGCCATGCCTGTCCTGACAACGAATGTTTCCTCAAACTGACAACCGAGTCGCCCAATCCCGGGGATCAAAATCACATCAACCAATAGTACTTTCCTGTTCTCATAAGAGTCGGACCCAAATATCCTACCACATTCAATTCTACAAATATACAAAGCATGGAGTAACACATTGCAATAAACCAGCAAATTATATCATGAATTTCAACTATTCAAATTCCAAAGAATACAAAGTATGGAAATTTGTTATTATTCACATGGCTTTATCATATCACAAAGCATACGTGTAGTTATAAAATTGAAATACCCTAAAAATGTGTCTATCAAAATCCAAACAAACAAACCTTGCTATACCAAGCCAAGGTCCAATTCTCCCTTACTGCAGCGGGTCAAGGGTCACATATCACAATCAATAACATAATACACAAAGTGATCCAACGAGGTGGAAATCATATAAACTATAATCTGATAAAAAAACAACAATTCCCACCCATGACAACTTGGTCCATCACACGTACCTAGGGCTGCAAGCACCCAAGCACAAGCAAGAAACCCAGTTCCAGTAACAACCTAGATCTAGTCTACCCTATCCAAAATAGTAAAACCAGCTGAAATAAAAGAGAAGTTTCAATCTCATTAGTAGCCAACAAAAAATCTGCAACTAAATACTTGTCATGAACTCCTCTAATACCAATTTGTAATGACCTAGATTCGAATAGCCACCCGAACAATACTAAACAGGTCAGGTGCTACTACCTTAGGTCCACCTCCCCGAACGCCAAAGGCTGCCGACTAGTAGTGGGGTTCTTATAGGTATAGTGGGGAGGATATACCCTCTAAGTGGATAATAATAATGGTACTGGTCCATGTATAACAACAAATATGCATTAGAATAAAAGACTCAGTAGACTCGAACCAGACCCACAGAGCAGAATCACCTTCAATATCACTAAATAGAGGAAGCATTAAATGTAAACAACAATAGCAGAAATAAACACAACAGCGTGTTGATCACATGTAACTACTACTGAACAATAAAACATGCATCCAATGTAGGTCATACATATTTGAATAAAAAAGGGTGCCAATTGCTAACCAACGGTATCTATGAAACAGGTAAGCATGCTGATACAAGAATAAATAAAAACATGGTAACTACAGCTAAGCAAAACCTCAAGGTCCATAACATCTCCATGAAATAGCTAATACAACCTAGCACCTGAAGATGGCCTCTTTCCTGAATGAAAATTCATAAAGTCCGCATGTGTCCCGAAGGGCCCATTCAGGGTGTGACATGAATCGCATTAGGATACCACCCAATGGTGCATACCTAATATAAGTGTTTAAGCAGGAATGCATTTATATGGAAAGCAGTAAATATAATGATGAACAAATAAAAACAAACTCCACTGGCGCTCAGCAGCCACCATGGAGTGTCACCTATTTTGGCAAATACAGAAATCTCTGTCATGTAACCCGGCACCATGTTCCCTCTAACTCCGCGTGTCTCAAGTACCAATGTCCCGAAGGCACGCCCAAGAATTAGTAACCTAGAGGAAGAGAGATTCTTGTCGTCAATAAGTATCAAGAGGGACAACAATGTCTTCCCTTAAAATAATAAGCCGGAGGGGCAACAATATCTAACCTCAAAGTAAGTATCCGGAGGGACATCGATGTCTGCCCTCAAATAAATTATATGGAAGGACAATAATATCTTCCCTCAAATAATGGAGAGCCTATACCCCCATCCCAATAGCCTCAATGCTATCCCCAGAAGGCTCCTCACCTTCCACGTGGCTTCCTACGGCAAACACCCCCAAACCAATAGTACCTAAACCACAACTAATGGGTGCCTCTACCCGCACGAGTGGTCAAAACCACCTCATCACAGAGTCTCTCTGTGTGCACACTACTTAATGTTCTGGGTGAGCGGTAATAACCAAAATTGTACCTAATCCACAACTTCTCTGAAACCTCGTGTCCCTGCGACCATGTCTCTCATGTCTGATGGCATCGCCATCCATGTAACCTAGGTCGTGCCCAACCTGACAGTCATCCTGCCTCAAGCCGATGTCCATGATGCCCAATCTCGTGGTCTGAACCACCCAATGTATCCTAGGCCAATCCCAACTTGTGATCCTCATCACTCAAGAATATTCGGGCCACACCCAACACAACCAAGAGGTTCTAGTATATGAAATTCAGCAATTACATAAATAACACATAACAAGAAAAACAATCTAAACAATTGAATTGCACTAGCCCAATAGTTATCGGACAATAGTACTAAGGTTTTAAATGCCTCAAAAAATTCATATCATAACTTAATGAATTAAACTCAGTAGTTTAATCAAAAAAATCAATTCATAAAATTTTGGCATCCCTGGACAAAATGCACCATATGAGCGATGACCCCTCGCCCAGCCCCGCTCAAGAAAAACAGGTAACAGGGCATACCCAAAGGCATCCCATAGGTCAATTATCAATTTAACAAGAAATAACAGGTAAAACAAGGTCATGCTCAAAATACCCAAAATTCACCATAAGTCATGCCACCCAAAAGTCTACGAGATCACAAAAAGTAGTATGCACCACCTACCTTTAGGCTACCAGAGGAAATGACTCACAACAACCACACCCCAATCCGGAAAACACTTCAGGAAAACATCTCTATATCTCCTTCTCTATCATATACAAGGCTTAAAATTAACACCCAATGCAACCCCAACACTAGATCTACATTCAACAGATGTAGATCTAGAAATCCAAGAGAGAGGTAAAAGAAGACCTAGAGGAAAACACAAAGAAACCAAGAGGAGAGATTTACCAGAGAAGAACCGGAATCAATCCAACAATAAACCCCTTTTATTTTCTTCCAAAATGTGTGGGAGAGTCCCTCCAACCCTTAAGAACCGAAAATTTCGAAAGGGCTTCGACTGGGAGAAATAATGAGGAAGAAATGGGAAATCCCAAGTGGCCCGGGACATAAAAAACCCTAACATTAATTGGTTTGTGCTTACCCCACACGGTTTTGAAAACCATGTACCAACCATGAGGTTGCTACTATCTCACCCAAGGACTTCGTATGGCTTTCCCATTCAGTTTGTCAAACTGTGTGCCGCTCGTGCGGAGCCAACTATCAAAGGTGCAAGTTTTCTTGGGCTGGCCGCACGGTTTGTTCAGACCGTGCGACAACTGTGCACCCCTACATGACCTACACAACATTAAATATTTTTCCTAGAATTGTCCAATTGCTCCAGTTTTTCTCATAAATGAGACAAAAATTCAAATAGGGTCAGGATTTTGACCCATTATGAAAACCCGTGTTTTTACACACATCATGAAGGGTATACTCACACCTATATATATGATTTTTTACCATAGTCCTTATTGAATAGGTAATTCAATTACTTTATGATTATAGGATTCTATTATACATCATCCCATACATAATAGAGATGTAGAAACTCACCATACCTGTCTCCAAAATTTTATATAGAAAATAACTCCTCAAAATCCTATATATTGATTCCATCCTTGACCTACATATGATGAAATATATTTGTGTATGTGATCTACCAGATGACTAGTTCTACCATCAGACCATTATTGATATACAAAATGGTTTTGGAAATCAAGATTACCTCATACAAATATATCTAATTATGCTCGTACAAAAACACTATATCAATATGGTACAAACATAAGTTCCATCCCCAATATATTCAAGAATCTTATTCCTGATCAAATATCCAATCTAGATAACCATGAAGACATCTTGTTGGAAATAAAATTTCCTAATTATGGAAGGATAATCATGTGTGTGATGATCAAATTCACACCATATTCCTTCCATGTTTATAGTTATGAGATTTGGAATGTATTTATTATAGTTATCCCCTTAAAAATTAAATTTACCCACACATGAGATTTTTTTCAATAAAAATTTGTGACTCTCAAAGAATTATAAAGGAGGAATGATACCTTCATGAGGTAGTATGATTATATCATTATTTTAAAGACTAAAACAAAAACTAGGAAACTAATAATAGAGTTGGTACACCAACATATTATTCCCCATCACACATTCAATATAATCCTATATATAATGTATGGCTATGTCTTGTTCTACATAAGAACCACTTACCCATGAATCCCGACATGCCATAAGTGCTTTGGAATCCATTCACATTTTCATATGAAGAAAATTGGTAGATTCATTTTATGTATAATGTTTAATTATTTTAGAATTTGAAACTAAGATTTAATAAAAAAAGGAGGTGCATGAATTTTGTATCATCAATTGAAGTACATGAACCATATAAGAACATCAAATAACGTTATCGTAATACAGTAACCTGAATCCCATAACCCTATACATGTTATATGATCATGTAAAGAATAAGATATCATAATAATTTCTTTAGCATGTAGAAGATAAATGATGCACAATTTAACAATGTTACCATGATTGATTATGTGGTTAATTTAATGAATTTGATTACATTACTGGGTTATGATATTAAGACCGCATGATACAGTTACTTAATCAGAGTAGGCAAAGAGGTTATGTGAAGAATGATTCCTATGTGTTTATGAGAAAGAAAAAAATTGTTGGCCCTCAAATCCATCAGATCGTAAGTGAAATAGAAAGAACCTAATCATCTGAATTATATGAGATTTCATTTAATTCCTTAAGTCACTATGAAATATAAGAGGTAAATGGTAATGGAATTCCATGTTTCACCTAAAAAAATGACTTCTGGAAGCCCAATAGACTTAGGTGGGCATATAATTCCTTAGAAGCAAGTGGCCCCTTATTTCTCCGTACACTACCAAAAATATTTGATTAGTGATGATATTTTTGAGAGGGTTAGGAAAAACCCCATAAAAATTTATTTTATAGTGGGTTTTACACAACCCCCTCTAGTCATCAGATTTAGAGGGGGTTCCCAACACCCTCTAAAAAATTTAGCAGTTTCTTTGTTTGTTATATTTGGTTGGAATGTCGGGCCGGTTGTGTCAGAACGACCATCAATTTAATAATTATTCACCTTATATGTTCGGTTGGATTTTAGAGGTACTATATATATATAATATTCATTTGGATATTAGAGGCTATTTATATAATATATTTTTTTAAAATGAAATAGTGGGGGTGCACAACCAACTCTAATCTCTTAAATTAGAGGGGGTTGTAAACCTCATCCAATATATGAAATTACAGGGGGTTTTGAACCCCATTTAATTTATGAAATTATATGGGGTTCATGAACTGCCTCTAATCCCATTGATTAGAGAGGTTTAATAACCCCCATTAATTTTTTATTTTTATTTTAAATAAATCTCAAATAAAATCAAATTAAAAAATATATGTGTGTGGGTGCGCATCTATGTGTACACACACACACACACACACACACACACACACAGATATATATATATTACAAAAACCCACTATATAAAATTATATAAATTAATTATAAACATATACATACCAATATTATATAAATACTTAACACCAATACTTATATATAGAAAAAAAATGTATACATATATAAATATTGGTATATGTAATTTAAATGTAATTATAAATATATTTAAACAAATATAAAAATTTATATATGGTTTTATAAATACTATAAATTTCTATTATGATATATATTATACATATATTATATTATACATATATTATATTAAATATTTATTAATTGAATATTTTTTCTAAATACATTTATATTATATTATGTATACAAATAAATATAATATAATCAAAATTAAATATATAAATAAATAAATATATTTATATATTTATTTACTATATTTATATTTTATATATTATAATTTAAATATTTTATTATATATAAATTTATATATATTATTTAGTTATTTCATATATATTACAGTATAAAATATTAATTATAAAATAATTTAATATATTTATATATGATTTAATTATATTATATATATCCAATTATATGATTGTATTTAATTTATTTATATGTATACATAAATATAATTTTATAATTTTTTGTACCCTTCAAAATATTTATTTCTATAAATTGTATTTCATATAATGTTAATTATATATAACATAACAACTTCAACATGTTATATAAATATATACATGAAAATAATTTATTTAAAAATTATATCCTATAAACCCCAAGCTTGTAGTTTTTATAATTTACATTATTATAATAATCAATATATTTTTAAATAATATGTTTTTCCTGTCACTTCATATATATTATTTGTATAAATTTCATTTAACATAATAATAATTATATATGTTACAAATATTTGTATAAATTTTATTTCACATATATGTGTTTCCTATAATATAATTATATATAATATTATACAATTTATACAAAAAATATATATATTAATTTTCTTAATAATAAATATATGTATTGAAATAGATTATATTGATATATTTTTAAAGACGTTATATAAATATATTAAATAAATACTTATATATATTATAAATTAAAATGTACATAATATATAAATATGTATTTAAGTATATAAATCATTTACATATATATATTTATAATTAAATAAATATATGTCTATATACATAACAGAAATAGAATTACAGAATATATTTAGAAAAATGTATGTAAATACACCTGTAAAACATATAGTTTATATAAATGTATTAGTTGAATATAATATAAATTTAATATAATATAACTACATAAAAACATATTATAAGTATATATAATTTAATTCATATATATATGTAAGTAATCTATTTATATGTATTTAAATATTTAATAACATAATATTTATTTTAATTATCTTACAAATACATCTATATATATAATAATGTGTATATTTTGTGAAATTAATCGAACATCGATTGAAACCGCGAAGCATTTCGAAACCCGAAATACACGATTAATCATAGGCAAAGCGCATCGAGGAGAAAGCGGATGTTGTATTTGCGTATGACGATGATAATAACAAATGGAAATACAAATAAAAAAGAAAAACTAGAAGTAGAGAACAAAATGTGGAGCCAAATGTCCATTTCATTTCATTAACATATCACCATATTTATAGAGTACATGAGATCTAATCCAACGGTGATAATATGAAAGTTTGGCCATTAGGAGTGTAATTAATTGGGAATTGATGAGTAATCCTAATTTTCATAATTATGACATCAATTAATAATATTTCATAACACCCCCCTTAGATGTCATAATTTCATGGAACCTTATTTAATCTTCACTTAAAAACCCAGTGGGAAAAATAAGTGAATCCAAATTAAAAGAATATCATGTCATGTTTCCTCATTAACAACCTTATCAGGAATACCCAATGAGAAAAAAACCTGATGAAGGGAAAAAGAGTGCAGTGTTCCCAACTACCCTTGATTATATCATTTAGTTGTGTCTACAGGACATCAATTAATATTATTATTTAATTATTTCTTCGAGACATGGGATGAAGACCGAAGGTAATAATGAATGGTCTCATTCATAATTATAACTCATGGGGAAGACCAAAAATTGCCATTAATTATAGATATCCACAATAATTTTTAACATTACATTGGATATCTGTTATGATGTATTATTTCCACATTAAAAACCTCATCAAGGGAAAACACTTGATTAGGGAAAAAGAGTACAATGACATCAAGTCCCTATAGTACTACCTCATTAAAAACCTTATCAATAAAACCCAGTGGAAAAAACATGACTATGTGAAAAAGTGTACAACAGTTACATCTCTCATTCATAATGATCATCATTTATCTCATATAATGTCCATGATCAATTCATAACTAAAACATTTAGTTTTGAATTTTGGATTAATAATAACTTATACCCTTTAAATTTCAATAAATGGGGAAGAACATTAACTTGCATCATAATATGATTTATTTTCATTTTCAAGGTACATATGTACATGTACATTTATATCCTTCAAGGATTAATAAAATGTGAATTTATATTTAATCCTTCTGGGATAGGTATGTTCTTCATCAACCCATTATGTATGAAATCTATCACTCTTGGAAGAAAGATATTTATTTATTAATTAAGGGTAAAACCATTGAAAAATTTAATATTTCATCTTCAGGATGATTAATTCAAAATACAAGCACATTCCATGTAATTTCATGATCAAATAATTAATTGATTTCAGAAAACTCTTCAATAGTATAGATGTTTTTCAAAACACCTTAAAAATACAATGATTCATCCAAACCATGGGATGATAAATTCAACTTATATTCTCCCTTTACTTAATATGGATAAATGAAATACAACTTATTCAATTCAACCCATAATTTATTAGATTTGGTGAAACTTTCATAATTTTGAAAATGCTTCAGGCATTTTGAACCCTTCTAGGATTCATATAAATATCCAAATATACAAGGAAGAATATTTCTTATAATAAGATCATCGATATTCAATGGTCTTGATAGTTTAGATACTTAATCGAGAACATTATATGTTGAACATTTCATAAGTTACTTTAACAATTTTGACCAATTATTATGATGTCGACATCTATCAAAATCCATTGTCACCAATGAGTTTTTAAAAGCATTCAATGAAAATATATCATAAAAAACATTTGATTGAGATCTTATAATTTTTCTAGTACTAGTGTCAAATTAGGGACAATATCTAAAAAGATATAATTATATCGATATATTCATTTTCCTCTTCAAGGGAAAATATATTTATTGCTTTCTACTCATGATTAACGATGATTTTATATAATTATTTCAACCACACTTCATGTGTGTATAATCTGACTATTGATTTCCAACACTTTACATTCATGTAATTATTATGAGCATCATGTCAATGGTTCTGTAGGACCACATATTATATGATACTCAATATTTATTTTAATCGACATGCATAACATTCAATGTATACTCCCCATCAGTAAATAAAACATGTGATCATTTAGTGGATGCATCATTCATATAGATAGATCACATGGTAGGTGAGTGCGCCCATATATACTTTTTCATCAGTATATGGGAAATTTATTTCCATAATAGCTGCTAATGACCTAAATAATTTACCTCAAAAGTGGGTACCTCGTGGTAAATTGTCATACATGGGGAATTCATAATGACTTAATGATAAAAAAATGATTGATAATTTTGTAAACATGCATCCATTAAATAAATTTATCATTCTCCCCTAGATGTGTGTATACTATGCTATCAATAAATCAATGCTCATGTATACTTGAATCAATATCTTTCATTATAATTAATCCCAACTGGCGTAAATCATCATGTCATGTATTTGAGGAGCCAAGATCAGAAAACATCTGGTTTACCATTATTGATTCGATTGTACATAAAAAATTATTTATAATCACTTTTATTAATGCTTTTTACATGTTGAGGTACCTCTTTTGTCTCCATATGATATTAATTTTCATGAATACCATTCATATATCTCATTGGGACTTTAGATATAACAAAGCATTTTGAATTTGTACTACCGGGTAGGAATATATTCGCTTATCTGGAGACTTTTATTAATTTTAAATACAGGTAAATGTAATTATATGAGCATATACTAATGCATATATGATTTCTTTTGAATCATTTAATCAATATAGTATTTTGCTTCAAGATCGACACATATAAGATCTTCATGATCATTCATTGTGGAAACTCAAATTTGTCATTATAAATTACACTTATGGTGGTTGATTAATTCATAATATATTCATAACGGGTTAGGCCCATCACCAAGAGGATTATTGAATAATTTAGAACTTCTGGACAAAGTATTTTGGAACTTCGGGTCCAAATATTATTTTACAATACATATACCTTGGATAGAAGCCCCCACATCTTTTAAAGCTGGTAAATGTGGTAGCGAGAACCAATATTGAAGAATCTTCTGGATTCACGACACACTTTATCACCATCCGAAATTATAATTCATAAACAACATTCACCTCATCAAATGAAAGATAAATCATTTGATCAATCCTCATCAACTCTCAAATATTCATGACATCATAAATAAATAAATAAACATGAATAATTTCAATTGCTTCAAGGAATGAGATATAGTAATTAATACTACATTCACATCAGGTAATTCATTCATTCGTCAGATTTCATGATCCATGAATGCTAATTTATTATTTATCAATAATGATCATCCTGTATAAAATATAAATTTTATTGATTTTTATGATCATTGATTTAACCACTCCACGTGGTAAAATAATTTCCATAATATATATCGGATTATCAAAACTATGAAATTCAGTCATTTCATTTATGAATTATATGAAAAACAACATCCACTTCAGGGGATAGATGAATTACATGAGAAGATATTAATAACCAATACGAATATGATAAATAATAATTTTTTCCTTTATATTGTTACTACAGAAACAATAAATGATAAATGAATATATTCTTCAATATACTTTCAAAGGAAATTATTTTCATATCATCCTTCAGGGATGTATTATTTTATAAATATTAATAAAATTTATTGTGCTTTATAAATATTTAGTTTCATCAAACCACTTCTGGTGGTTATATTTTTATTATTTGTTATAAACAAATACAACACAATGATCATTCACAAAACATCATATTCACCTCGAATCAGGTATATTTTCATTCAATTCGTGGAATGAAATAAATCATTTTCAATAAATGTTCTCATTCACTTCAGTGAATAGAATACAATTATTTGTTTGAGTTTTATAGTGTCTTCAAGATAATTGCATGAATATTCAATTCAGAAATTTCATCAATTTCATCCACTATGGGGGATTAATATATATAAAATATATTCACACTTATTCATAAATAATATTTAATTTATCTAAAACATTTTATAATAAATAAAAGATAGAAAAAAGAAATAAAAAAAAATATAAAAATATTAAAGGTAAACATCATCTCCATCATGAACCTTTATATAGTATAATGAAACTTGAAACCTTCAGGGTGAACAAGAAATAAGAGATATGAAATTTCATGGTTCATGGAATTATTAGAGAACTTCAGATTGACATATGACAGGTATGCGATGATCATCAAAATTCGTCTCGAAGTACAATGGCTATACAATGTTCATCATTCAACGGATCGATATACAACGGGTACGCGATGTTTATCATTTAATAGATCAACGTACAATGGGTACACGATGTTCATCATTCAACAGCTCGACGTACGTTGGGTACACGATTTTCATCATTCAATGGCTCGATGTACGACATGTTTGCGATATTCATTATTCAACGGCTCGACGTACGATGGGTACGCAGTATTCATCCTTCAACGGCTCGACATACGGTGGGTACATGATATTAATCAAACATCGTATTTATGTGTGATGGGTACACAATGTTCATCAAACATTGGATTGACGTACGATGGGTGCACAATGTTCATCATTCAACCGTGAGTCATTACAACTACTCAGAAGCTTCTTATTTTTCCCGCATTAAAATATTAAGAAAATCATATATAATTTTTAGATTTATAAAGAGGGGATAAATAAATGTTACAATATCTTACATGTAAAATAAATTATACCTTTTGATGCAGTACTTCGAATGAGTGGAGTCGATGTGCATGCGAGAGAGTATGTCTGAAGAATAATGATTATAAAAACACGTGACATACCTTTTTCCCATATGAATTTTATTATACTGATGATGGGAATGAAGGTAGCGTCATCATGATGCACAATGCGGAGGGGACAATCATGATGATCACGTGTTGTGAAATCAATCGAACACCAATTGAAACCGTGAAGAATTTCGAATCCGGAAATATAAGATCAATCGTAGGGGAAGCACATTGTTGATAAAGCAGATGTCGTATTTTCATATGACAATGATAATAACAAATGGAAATACAAATACAAAATAAAAACATGAAGTAGAGAAAACAATGTTGAGCCAAAAGTCTATTTCATTTCATTAACATGTCACCATATTTATAGTGTACATGAGATCTAATCCAATGGTGAGAATATGAAAGGTTGGCCATTAAGAGGGGAATTAATTGGGAATTCAAGAGTCATCATAATTGTCATAATTATTAAATCCATTAATAATATTTCATAACAGTATAAATAAAAACAAAAAAAATCAACTTGGGGAAGAGGATCTTTGATTTGAGGATGTGATGAGGGGTTGAAAACCCGTAGGAAACATTTTATTAGTGATTTTATGGCGGGGGTGGTGGGCCTTGGGTGGTGTATTGCACAAGAAAATGCTGGTGGGGTAGGGTGGCTGGATTGTGGCCAGGGATGGTAGGGGAAGGGGGGGAAATGGGATGGCTGAAACATGTGAAGGGAATCTGGACAACGGGGAACAGGGGATGGGAGCAGGATGGAAAGGTGGGATGCACAACAGGTCATAAGGGATGGGAACTAGAGGGATGGTGAGCATCATAGTGGGGAAACCGGAGGGAAGGTGGGTGGACTGAGTATGATTAAAAAAACTAGAATAAAATATTTATTGGCGATTGATTACAACTACCTATAAATATTTCTCAAATCCTCTAAATTTTAGGTGGTTATGAGAACTACCCCTAATATATGACATAAAACTCACTTAGCGGTGGTTTAAAACAACCACTAAGTTGACTTATGCATTATATATAACTCACTTAGTGGTGTTTCTTCATAATCCGTACTAATGTGTTTAGAAGGGGTTATAACCCCTTCTAATTGGTTCATTTTTTATTGATTGACATCATTTAAGTGTGGGGAACTTCTTCATACCCTCTAGAAAAATATTACCAAATTGAAGTGGTGGAAACACTGATTTTTATAAAAATGGATTATTTGAAACAAAATCATATGGCCTCTTATGGATCATGAAATACTGTATATCATAACTGATGAAGGGATATTCCTTCACCTAATCCAAATAATTTTATATGCTACCTTGATGGCATGAGAAGTGTTTTTTCAATGAAGAGGATTTTATTCCACCTTCACCATTGATATGATGCCCTATATTTTTAGTTGGATCATGATTTAAGGGGGACTATAATAGATGTTACTGTCTATTCATTTATGTTATTTACACAATTCCCTCTCAGATACATGTGATCACCCCATGAATAATAGATCATAAGATAGACTCTAGGGAGAGGATTTCCATGAATGTATTATCTCACTGTCATTTATTGTCACCTGATGCCCAGGGAATATGCCATTACTAACATGTGACTTGGTCACATAGGATGCAAGATATTAGGCTCACCTATGTAGGAAATATTCAACTGAAAAAAATAGTATATATAGCTCAACTACATTTTGAAGAAACATATATATAGGTGGTTTGACATCTATAAAACTCATCTTATATCCAAACAATGAAGAATTAGGTATATTGAATTTATATATCTACATAGAGTTTTTTGATTTTGAATAATGTTATTTGAAAATTTTTTATGTAAAATTTGAAGCACAAAATTGGTGATAATTGTATAAACTCAAAAAACATTTAGGGTTGATTTTATTGTATTTCATGACATCCCCTTAGTCAAATCACAACATGATGATCAATCAATAATGTAATTGTGTGGTGAGATTTTGGTCATGAAACCATGTAAAATGATATCTTATCCTAAGTCTAGTTAGATAATAATATGTCCCTATTGTTTTGATAAAATCATATGTACGTGGAACATATGTTTTCATTCATGATTGTTTTATCAATTTTAGGATAATGAACACAATATCAATACAATATAAGATCAAACGGATTGGTTTATTTGGAAAATTAGTCATATACATCAATTTTACAAAATAAAACATAAAAATTATTTAAATAATTCTTATTTATACTTATAAATCTTTCATAATATCCTTAGTACATGTAATCACCAGATTATATACATTAAAAACATGGTATATTAAAATATTAGTATATGGAGTAATAATGTCCATGAAATAAAAACAACATGAGCCAACACAATCAACATCCTCATATAATAAGAATATGATAATTGTATGAATAATTTTGTAAAATATTGATAAATTAACATAACTTTTCATATTCATAATAACTAAAAAATCATATAATGGTAGTGAAATACCACACATAGTTATGAATAAATCAAGCATCATGTTCACATAAAACATATGTGCATACATCATAACATTATCATTGTGAAAAAAGATATAATCGTATTAAAAAATAATACACAACGTCTCATGAGATATATCACATTGAACAATAAAATGGAGTGATATATAATTGGATCCCACCCACCACATCATAAAATGCTCATAATCTTGCGTGCCACATAAAAGGTTATCAATCATTGTCATGAAATATGTAATAAAATGGAATGGGTTATTTAAAATATTTCATATATCATACTTAATGAAATAAACATTATGATTCAAAAAATAATAAAGGGAGATCATAAATTATCAAAAAATATATTTTTCTTATTTTCAGGGTGAAATAACTAAATTGGATTTAATATTTGAAAGGAAATTAATTTCTCTTTTATAAAGCTTTATAATAAGATTAGAAAACATTTTGGAATGGTAGAAAATTTTATTTTCCCAAGGAAAAGAGAAATAATATTTAATGAACAAATTTTTTATATTTTAGGAATATTAATACTTCAATCAATGTGAAATTGGAGATAACCCAAAAGAATGAATTGGGTTTGAGAATACCCAAACCATAAATTGTGTGTTTTTTTCATATTTAAGCCTCCTGAAAAATGAAGAAATTTTTATTAAAAAATTGAACCATAAGTTAATTTTGTTAATTTTGTTCACTATTTACCAATTAAAATAATTGGAAAATATTTCTTAAGTTTCCATTTTAAAAGGTGAAGCATTAAGATATCTAATTTTCTTTAAAAATTATCTACTCTTGTTTCAATTTCTATATTTTTCATCAAGTTCATATATAAATATGTAATTTTAATTCAATAAGTTTAATATTAATATATTTAGACATTTATATATTAAAAAAATTGTAGTAAAACCATTTATAAGGGTGGTGATGTTAAATATTTTGGAAATGTCCTTATTGGCCGTTAACTGACCCTTATTGGGAATGTTTTCCAAAGTAGAATAAAGAGATTTTTAAAACATAAATACACAATAAATATAAACATTACAGTATGTTAAAATAATTAATATATCATTAACATAATATCTAATGAATATTAGGTTTTTTTTTAAATAAATTTGGAAGAAAGAGAAGAGAAGACGAAATTGAGTGAAACCTTGATAAAAAAATTCTCTTTTCCCGATGTTTCTTCTCTTGTACAGTAATATAATTCCTTATGTAATAGAGTTGGTTAACTCCGTAACATATCTAATGTTTCTATGGGATTAATAAATGTTATTTTTTAAGAATTGGGTCTTTGTAATGTGAGGGGGTTGGTTTTCCATGGGGAGGGAGAGGGGTTATTTATACCTGAAGAGAGGGGTATTTTCAAAATGAAATGAAAAATAAAACATTACTATAATGGTAATCCTTTAAATAATGATATTTTTTAAATAATAAATCTAATATAAATATTTTATAATGTTTTTTGGACTTTAAAACCTTTTATAATTTTAATTCTATAGTTTTTTAAAAAGGATTTTTGAAAATTGATAAAACTATTTTTAGCGAATACTTTTGAAGTTTGACATTGGAAGGTAATTTCAAGGATTAGTTATAATTTTTATTATATTTTAATGAATAATTTATCAAATTAATTATTATTTTTCAAACCAAATGTTCTATAAATTATTAGAACATTATTACATCATTAATGATGTAATCAAAGATACACTAGTCACTGAAAAAAAAATATTTTTATTATTCACCTATAAATTTAAGTATTTAAAAAAACTACCAAAAAAAATATACCTTGGATAATTTCAATTTATTGATTTCAAAAATTAATATAATATTATCAAAATAATTTTCTATCATATTTTATTTTAATTTTTCATATAAATTTTTTTATTATTATAAAATACCAAAAAATATAGTTTACTAAAATTTGAATATATTTTTATTTAGTATTTTATCTTGATATTTTGTATTCAATTAAAATAATTAAATTTATATCAATTAATTTTGATAAATGTTATTAATATTAAATATTAATATATGGGGTAATATTATTATTCCAATAGTCATGTTGTTATTCCCAATGATAATATCATTACTCCATTAACGACGTAACTATTTAAACAGACATATTACCTTCTTATAAATACCACTTAATTATATTATTTAGGAGTTAATAAAATATCACTAAAAAATCTATAGTTTCATTTTATAAAATTTTCTTTTGATTACTAATAATGTTTTTCTTTTGAGAAGATTTATACAAAAGAATGTTGATTATAAGCGATCATGGGGATCCAAATTTTCCCATTGTAGTTTATCTATTTTATATTTTATATCTCATTGAAATATTTTCAATTTACATAGGTATGTTTTAGAATAATTTATTTGTTTTATTAATGGAATAATGTGTTTTTTTCACAATGTTCTCATATTCTATAATACTATATAATATTAAACAAATTCATTTCAAAGGAAAAATATAATTTATAAACTATGGTTTGTAACATTATTCCACCCTTTATAAATTGTTTCTTGTAAATTTAGACTCATATTCAATATTGATAATTGGATAGGGTACTTCAACTTCCATATTTCCACTAGTTCCCACGTAACCTCTTAATATTTATTGTTCCACCACAAAACTTTTACAAACTGAGTTGTCTTGTTGTGTAGAACATTGTCTCTATAATCAAAGATATTCAATATCTTCTCCTCATATAATAGGTAATTATTTAGATGGACCGCCTTTGGATTCTCTACATTTGATTGTTTGACGATATAGTTACTTATAATTGATATGTGGAATTCATAATGAACATGGTCCATGATTGGTGGGAGTTCTAGCCAATAGTCCATAGCTCATATATGATCAAGGTTATAAATGTGGTTAATGTAGATAGGGAGAATTTTCCATTTCATTGAAAACTAATGTGTTTTTTCTATGATTAAATATGAAGGAAAACATTTTCTCTTATGTCAAACACCAAGTCCTATTGATTGTTTCCATAATAGTTATTCTACCAACTCTGAGTATCTTTTATATGTTATTGAATGGATTGGAAGATTTTTGGCATCTCCTACATAGTATTAGGTGAATGTAACATTTTTCTCCAATATCCTTCTAATAAGTAGGTGTTATGTATCACTTACCATACAATGATTCATTAGGATCCATTTAAATGCTATAAAGGAATATTTTTTTTAAAGAGAACTCAATTACTTTGATTTTCTGATCCACTACTCCTTAAAATTTAATAAAAATGGATCTCATCATGTCCTTGAGTATCTTAATAGTCTATTCAGATAGGTTGGTAGTTTGGGGTGACTGTTGGGGAAAATTTAATTCAATATTCAGAGCACATTGATGACTTCTCCAGAATGTATAAGTGAACCATGGAACATAATTAGATATGATTGATATCAGTTCCCCATGTAGCCTCACCGCTATCGTTACATAGATCATAGAATGTTATTCAAGGGATAAATATTCTCTAATAGTGATAGAGTGGGTAGTATTGATGATTCAATCCACTATAAATCATATGTAATTACTTATAATTATATGTTTTCAAGAGATCATTCATAAATTTTATGATGATGTTGTACCATTTACATGTTGGTATGTGAAATGGTTGTGTTGTATCCTTATAATTTTTTCATTATTATTTACTTTTTGGAATACTAATAACATTGAGTTGTACGAAATAATCTATTTCATCGTGCATTTACACTAGAAATGCTCTCAAACATCAATGTGCATCCTTGTAATTTCAAGGATGGATGGAGAAAGATGAGATACATGAATTATCCAACACATCTTTCTTTATCATAGGTTATGAAGGCATTCATAGTCTAGTTCCAGGATAAATTACACCATTATCAATGATTTATAATGAATGATGATTCCCCATATTTTATGCTTTTATACTTTTTTGATGATCCATGTCATACCTCGGTTCCTCCATGATGTTCTCATGGATGTATCCACTACAATTATGACTTCAAGATTTATCCAATGAATACACATGAAGATAATGTCTTTCCCATAAAACATATTAGATGGAGTATTAGTTTCCATTAAACTAAGAGAATTTCATACCTTCTTTTCCAGTCCTGGAAGGTTCTGAATGGAGTCATCATAGTCTTTGACTCGACATATCCATCTATATTGACGCAAATTGATATCATTATGTGTCAATATATATTTAGACTCTTGTTATCTTTATATATTCCACACTTCTCACTAGATAAGTATTCAAAAAAATATTCAAGAAAAAGATGAAAGATTCTAACTATAGATAATGGGTATTGTAGTTTTTTTCTTGGATATTTATCTTTTATTAAGTACATAGTATCCCTTTATCATTATACTTGAGTACACAACCCAATATTTTCCATGAAAAATCATTTCATTTAATAAACCTACTTCCATTATTGGTATTATGAGTAAATTCATAGTGCTTAGTCTATTCTTGATCTCCTTAATTATTTCCTAGCATTGTTCTATCTAGAAATACTTTAATCTTTTCCATGTTATCATAGATAGAGGGATAGACAATAATGATAAATTTATCCCAAAATGTCGGTAGTACCCATCTATTAAAAGAAAATGAAAACATATTTCCATACAACTTAAAGGGTATGATTGATTATTCAATTGCATTTTCCATTAAATTTCCTATAGAAATTACCCCAGTTGTGATCTAATTTACCAATAAACTGACTTGATTCATCCAAAATTTACACATAATGAAATTAGCATACATTTTCATATCCATTAATGTCTCTAGAAAAATCCATAGATTCCCTTAATATTCCTCTATTCACTTATAG
The DNA here is from genome assembly GCA_963277665.1 of Viscum album. Taxonomy (NCBI): domain Eukaryota; kingdom Viridiplantae; phylum Streptophyta; class Magnoliopsida; order Santalales; family Viscaceae; genus Viscum; species Viscum album. Next base: position 872,481,287 of record OY728153.1, on the reverse strand, counting down.
TAAATGAGACTATAATTGATAAAAACAACCATATATTTGTATAGGTAGACTCTAAATACTCTATTTCTAAAATACATGAATATTTTATGGGAATTAGTAAGTCTAAATGGAATAAATGTGAAAAAATAGTGTCCATACCTTCTATGTTAGGATATATTTTGAATATTGTTCTTTTTCACCTTCAACTGATGATATAAAAAATGAAGATAAACATTTCAAAAGTATTGATCTTCTCATTGATGATTAAACATGTCATCAATCATGGGTAGGGAATAAATTTTCTTTATAGTGGTCTTATAAAGCTCTTGATAATTGACACACAACCATATTAATCCATCCTTTTTCTTTACAGAGATAATTTTTGAACCCTAAATTGATTCATTATGGTGTATGAACACATTATATGAATTCCATTACAACTTCTTCTATAACTCTTATTTGGTAGGGGCTATCTAGTAGGTTTATTTGGTGATATTAGTGGCTCTAGGGATATGTAGAATTAATAAATCTACCTCATGATCAGATAGAAGTCAGAGAAACTCTTCTGTAAATATATTAGTGTATTCCCTATCAATGGGAATTCCAATAATATTGGTGATTTCCTTCAACTAAAATATTTGGGAAATAATTTTTTTAGCATAGATTATCATCACCCACACTATTTAGGGATTTTCTATAGGAGATTCATGATCTTTATTTCATTTTTATATGATAATTTGATGGTTCCGAATATAGAAATTGATTTTTGTTTCCCAAAAATTGATGTGTTCTCTATATATTGAAAGACAATACATTCCTTTTAATGTTTCATATTCCAACATAGAAGGGATTAAGAGATTAAATAGAAGAATATTCTTGTATATTCTAACAGGAGAATAGTCCAACACTTTGGTTGAGATGATAAAAAACTAGGTTTTTATAAATATATCTACTTCATGGAATTTTTTCTTTAAATAAACATTCAAGAAATACATACAAATTATAAATCAATGTGTAGAAATTGAATCAAATAAAGCAATATCCATTCATGAGTGAATAAGAAGTGTACCTTGTATGATGTTATTTTCATGCTTGAGTAAAACAATAGTGATGGTATAGGCTTTACCTTGCTCTTTTTTCTTTGGTGGTTTGTAATGAGGATTACCTGCAATGACCCATGGTTTATTGCACTGGCTTGTATAGTGACCTTGCTTCATATAGTTAAAGCCTTGAACCACGAGTTTTACAATAAGAGGTTCATTTATTTCCTCCATCATATTGGATGTATTATTCTTGTTTCACCATTATTAATAATCTTGGTTCTATATATCATGTAGTTGAAGCACCTTCATATCCCATTGAGTAAATTCCATTGACATTTCTTCCCAAATTTCTAATATATTGGTGGTTCGATCCTCTTTCCCCCTTTTTCATTTTACCCAGCAGATTTACACACCATCATTATCTTCTTATCTTCATAACCATGGTAATATTCTCCAAAATCCATATGTACTACTAGATCACATATAACTTCTTATTCACTACTCCCAAAGTCTCATATAGATATATTATTTTTAAGGTTATCTTTTAAACCACTAAATAATATATCTATTTCTCTATAATTATTGATATAAAATCCCAAGTATTTTCTTGTAAACCTTTTCAAAATTTCCCTATAATTCATGACTATTTTACCCTACTTTCACGTAATATTTAATAATTCAAACTTTGTATTTTTTCGATGAGCTCTACAGAAATACATATTATGAAATATTTTCATAAAGTCTTCCCAGTTTTTCTCTCCCATTTTATCTTTTTTTATTGGTGTTCATTAATCAAAACCCCTATTTATTGGCTTCTATAAATAAATTATATACATCCAAATTGACCATTATATTATAATAATAATGGACCATATAAATGATCATCTACATTGAGTTATCCCTACTATTCATTGACAAGTGGATCAAAATACCCAATGAATGTTGGTGGGAATTACTATATAAACTAATTGATAGTCAGTTTCTCTTACTTGGTAAAAGGAAGACATTAAACAAGGTTTGAGTTAGTATATATATATTTTGAAAACTTTTTAATAATATCTATGATTTTTTTGAAAAACATCACCCATCGCATGTGGAATGTTTTTCAGAAAATCGTTATATTGTCTCTCACACAGGTTATTGGTCTAGTTTTATCTATTTCCCATTATTTCCTTAAATATAAAATGTTTGAAAAAAACATAAGTAAACAAGCAATAGATAAATAATGTATTCATATGTGAAAATTAATTCTAAAGTAATATATTATTATGTACCCATATTTATTCTTTTTCTAAAATGATTTCTCAAGAATGATTACCAATATATAAACATAGATATATGGTTTTCAGTAAAAAAAAGTATATTCGTAAATCCAAAATTAACTAAACCATGAATTGATACATACTATGGTGACAAAAAAATTTCTTTCATGACTATTACATATTTTTTAATATGAACCATATAATAGAGATACAATCCAGTATCTAAAGGTTTTGTTTCTTTAGAAAATTAGGCTCTTACATCCATTGAACACAACAAAACATAATCATTATTTATGTTCATGATATTTCTCTATCTAAATATATGATTGTCTCTTTTTCACATGTAGTCACTTAAAAATATGAATCAAATAAGTGGGTGAGATAAAATCAATTTAAGGGGAGGAATAAGGGACATAATTCAATAAACATTGGTGGGCACAACCAACATCATCATATCATAAGAATTGGATCATAATATTAATCATGATGGGGTCATTTGATAATGGAATGAGATATGGAATATGCCTAACAATTAAAACAACAAAACATAGTAGTAAAACACAATAAATAGTTTTGAATAAAGCTATAATCATGTCTATGAATAACATATGTTTGAAAATATAGAAATCCCAATTATTAAAAAATATAGACTCATATTCAATCATATTACACATAATATCATGAGATTTTTTACATTTCCAAAATACTTGGTGGTATATATAATTTTTTTCCCACTTATCACATTAATAAAGTGATCATAACCATTCATGCTACATAAAAGGTTAATAATAGTCCTGAAATAACCTATAGAAGAAAATTGTTTTCAGAAAATATTTCATGTATCGTGATTAGTGAAATTATGTTTATTATACCCAAATGAATAATGGTGATCATACTTTTTCATAAATGGTATTTTTATTCTTTGACATTATAAACAATTTAATAGGATTCACAGGGATGTTTTGGAAATTCATCTCTCTTTAATAAATCATTGTAAATGTCATAAATTTTTTTTGAATGGCATAAACAAGAATATACACAAAATAAAATAGAAAGAATATTTGATGGACATATTTTGGAAATTAATGTAAATTTAATAAATAAATAAATGTGATGTTATGGATAACTCAAAAAAATGAATTGAGTTCAAGAATCCTCTTACCGTAAATCCTTCATTATATCATTGCTTTTATACCTCCGGAATAATGAACATGAATTTATTAAAAAAATGAACCATAATTGAATTATGTTAATTTAGGACACTATTTATAAATTAAAATAATTTTATTATATTTCTTAACATTCTACTATTAAAATTTAAATGTTTTGTTATCATGTTTTCTTTAAACAAATATCTTGTTTTACTTTAATTTCACTATATATCATCAATGTAAAATATCAATAAGTAATTTAAAAAAAAAATAAAATACATATATTTTTAAATTTATATACTAAAAATAATTTATAAAATCCATTAATTAGTTTTTTGATATAAAACAAATTGGAAATGTCTTCATTGGTGGTTAACTAACTATTATTGGGAACATTATCCAAAAGAGACGAAAGAGAGGTATAAAATATAAATACTTCAAAATAAAAATTTTATATTTGTTTGACAATATTAATTTATGGTAAAAATAAATCCTAATTAATACCATATGATTTTTTTTGGATATAAATTGGAAAATAATTATGGGACATGGACAATGAGGGAAGATTTGAAAATATAACATTCTCTTTTCTCGATGATACTTCTCTTGTATGACACATGAAATCCTTAATAAATGGATTTGGTGTAGTCCAGCATAGACCTATGGTTTATAAGGGATAAATATAAAATATTTCGGTAGAATCTGGTCTCTAATAAGTTATAGATGAGTCATTTTCCAAGGAGAGGTAGACGGGTTATTTTACTTGAGGAAAGTGGTATTTTTAGAATAAAATATTAAATAAAATAATATATCAAAGTTTAAACTTATAGTAGTTATATGTTTTACATAATAAATTATATATCAATATCATATAATGTTTTATAGAGATTAAACTCATTTATAATTTTAATTTATGAGTTTTTTTGTTATATTACTATTTCATTAGATACTCTACTATTCTGATGGGTGAGATTACTATTCAAATGGTCACATTATTGTTCCAATGTTCATATTAACTCTTATAAATACCACTTCATACTATAATTTAACATTAAATGAAATTTTTATAAAGGTTATACATTTTCATTTTCAAATCATCTGACTGGTTTAAAAATATTTTAATTCATTTCCATAGTGTTTTTTTGTGATGGATAATTTTATGTGATCGGGGTAACCCAAATTTTCAAATAATAGTTTTTTTATTTTATATTTTTTGTACCATTCTAATTTTTTTCATTTTCAAATATTTAGTTATATTGTATTATAATTATTTTATTAATTAAATAATGTGTTGTTAATTGAACTATATTTTATTATTATATAATAATGTACAATATAACACATATTTACCTCAAAAAATATCATTTATAAACTCTAGGTTGTTATAATATGAACCCAATACCTTAATGTGATCACATAAAAACCCTTCTATTAAGAAAATCATGAAACCCCATGTTCTTAAAGAATACTTATAACTCTAAAAAATATGAATTAAAACATAATTCATCTATGTTTTCTTCTTCTCCCATAATTCCATATAACATAATTTTATTTCAAATATTCTATAATTCATGGGAAAAATCACTATAAATTCAAAAATGATTCCTTGTCCACTGGTAGGAAAGAAACATTATAAACTATGAGGACTCTGGTTCCTATTATAATCTGGATACATAGGTCACCTTTTGAATTTTCTTGGTCCAAATTTACTATATTTCTATCAGTCAATTCATGCATCCATGCCAATCTTAAAGGAAATAAATCACCACACATTATGAAAATTTATAATACTCGTTTTTAAATCTCATTACCTCTCTCTTGGAGCCAAATTTTACATGATAAAAATAACTTTACTCAACATATCTTTTCCAAAGTTTGTGATCCCATTTCAAATTTCATTCATAATTTATTTGATCTCCTATTATCTATTATATCTCACACACAACATTACTCATTTGGATTTAGTAATTTTGACTGATCATATCATCAGTATAAGAAAAATACACCCATTGTGGGAATCCTCCTTAGTTGTGAGACCTGATTATATCATTCATTCCATCAAAGGGACATACACCCAATGAAACACCTAATAGAATCCCCACTATGTATGCCTTATATAGATACAATATTATTCATTCATGTGATAGATTTGATATTGTGATATTTTATGTTTCTCACACCAATCATAACTCTCGTGGTATTAGGGACTTCAAATTGTTATGCCATTTGAATGTGAAAAATTACTCAAATATGGTCCTCATATATATGTATATACCTATTATATCTTATCATTTAAAGGAAAATATTTTTGATGTAATATCTTAGGTAATCCTCATATGAATAATCCACGCTTAAACATTGGTACTCAGACCATTCATGACACAAATTTTTTCAACATCATAACTTTGTAGACTCTGATTTCTTCCACTATATAATTCATTTGAAAACTCTCCATGGATAAAACTACCATATATAATACTTGAATAACACCACACATTTCATCATCACATGATGTTAAACTGATTTATAAGTTTCATTTACATGAACTTATGTTATTTATTTTAAACTATGTAAGATTTAATTTCAATCTCAGAAGGATATATAAGATTTTTATGTGAGTTTCAAATCATAAATCATTATCCATTAATCCTAATGATTCCATACAAACTAAAATATCATTCACATCCTTTACTAATTAGTCCAATTTCTTGTGAGTCTATACATCTCTTACATCTATATCATATTCACTGTAGACTACATTATATAATGTTATATTCTAGATAGCATCATACCCCCACCTAGATGGTTATTTTCCTTTAGAGTCCCACAATATCATCATTATTTTTATACTATTATAGGGTTTATCTCATTCATAGAACCACTGTACATATGAAATATGTTCATCCTCGTTCGGCCACACCCCTATTGTGGATTTCCTTTATGGGGCCATACTTCAACTAAAACCTAATCATCCTTGTTTAGTCAAATTACCATCAAGTATAACAATAATGGGCTTCTCGTGCATAACACCCTCAAAATAAATTCTAGTAACCTTTCACCTAGTCATCATTACTTTATGAAATTAAACATTATTGATGGGTCCTTATCAAATACCCTAACAATGTAAGACATGTCCCATTAAGTTGAACTGAACTACACGATTTTTGGTTCTACTAATAAGGATACTTAGGAATAACCTTTATAGGATTGATCCTAACTTCTTGAATAGATAAAATTTTATGTATGATAATATATTATAGAGTTACTATGAGTAAGAATTTAACAATGGAAAACTGTAATACAACATCAATAAGTTATAATGGGTAAAAAGATAGAGAACACATGATACATATAGAGGTTCTCATTATTGAAGAACCTCTAATAACTAAATATATTCATGTTAGTGGTGTGCTCCTAAAATTTAGTGAAGTTGATTTGAAATTTAATCTTATTTTTGGATTCTAGGTTAACTAGACCCATATTGGGGTATGAGAATGATTGATGATAATGACATAATTCTATAAGAGATTCCTAAAGTGGGAAATAATTCCACCATACTGGGTTTGATGAGGAATAAATTCATTCATATTAACCAATTTTAGTTCCTAACAATAATTTTTAAGAATCCCAATGGGTCCCTTCATTTTTAAATTAGGATTGTAGCTCATTACAGATGTGGGAACCATTGGATGATTTCAGTTCCATGAATAAAATCCATTAAAAACTATCTTAGATAGGGGTTTTGGAACATCATAAGGATTGTGTAGTTATTATCAAACTCTCATGAATGTTGAACATTATACCACCACATACAATTTTGAAACAATTATAGATGTAATTTTATGTGAATTGGGACTCAACATATGTTCCTCGAAAAATGATCTTACTCATTAAATGAGTTTCCTTTCAATTAGTTTAATAATTTGACATGGTGACAAAATTAAACTAAAATGAACAATGTATTATTTCATTTTAGTTGAATAATACTATAATAAAATAAATAAATTGAAAAAATATAAAATATGTATAATTGGGAATATTCCAACAAGAATAAGTCATCATGTAAATAAAAATAATAGAATATTTTATGATTCATCCTCATGGTTTCCCATAATGATAATAAAACTGAGTATAACTATGGAAATAATAGAATGCATTAAAAATATATTTTATATTTTTGAGAAATGAATTGTCCAATTTATTATATATAATATATATGTTATATCTATAAATATAAAATGGTAATATAATTTTTATATGGTCATTGGTTATGATTCTATTGAATAAGTGTTCATTAGATATATTCTCCTTCAGTATAGATGCATTCAATAGTAATAATGATGAGATTACAACATAAATGTATAATATAATGATGTGTTTTAAACAATATATCTTATAAGAATAATAATATAATAATAAAATATTTCATAAAATAAAAAGATATTAATATATCAAAAAAATATCATTTATTTTAATAATTCAAAAATTTTAGAAATTATGTGTTTTTATTCCAAAAAATTAAATCTATTAATTTGAAAAAGTTATTTTCATAAAATAATAATTTTAATGTATACAATTAAATAATGACTACATCATGTAATGAATATAAATAATAATTGAATAATAATAAATTCAAATCATTATTAAGAGGATATTGTTTCCAAAAATATTTTATGAAATATATGATTTTGTTAAAAAAATTAATTTTATTCTCTTCATGAAATTTAATTTCATAAAATTTATTTTATATTTATAATCATTGTGTAAAAATTAGATAATATGGTAAATTTTTTTCTCCACAAAAATCCTTATTGTGAAACATATGTTACCACTATTAAGCATTAAATGAGTTGAATAGTAAAAATGAGGTGTCAATTGTTGAAATTTATTTAAAAACATCACAGGAATGTGTGTTTGAGGGAATTAATTACCTATCATCTTCTATTTTTTTATTTTGTGTGATTTTCCATGATAATTTACATTCCTTGCACATTATGTAATGGATATCTACAAATACAACACCCAGCCTCACCGACAAATAATTCACCACTAACCATAATAAAACATCAATATCCTTTAGTTTTATCTCTAATGTTTACCAATATTACATATCTAATAACCCTATCTGATTTTTTTTGTTATATTCCAGAGAAAGAGTCCAATATCCTTTATATGTAAGAAGGTTCTTGATGGATGATTCCACTGTTAAACATAAATAATATATTTTCTTTGATTATTTTATTTATCTACCCAAATTACCTAATCATTAATAGTATTTAAATCATTAGTACATTGTAATTTAAATAATTTTTAATCTATAAACATAATATTAAATATTATAACAAAGTATTATTATTTAATCATTTCTTATAAGACATTTTTTGGGTTGGTTTAAATTCTTATATTAATGATGTAATAACATTTTCATCATAAGGAATTAAAAAATAATACTAATGTTAATTAGTTATATTAGTGATTAATTTAATTCTATATTATCATTTATTAAGGGCAAAATATATAAATATATTAATTAATAAAATATATTTATTTTTATTGATTCAGTATTCACTAAATGATGAAATATTAAACCATTCATTATGAATATTCACCATAATATACATGAAATAATAATGGGATAATAGAATTCCATATTCCATATATAGAAACATTATATGACCTTATGGGTGGTAATAAACAAATAATAGAAGAAAAAGTATCATAATCCATATTGAAGTAAGCATTGAATTAATGGAACAATAAACACATGATAATTAATATAAAAAATGGGTTAATAAAAAGTATAAATGAATGATATTAGGTTTAATAAATGGTAAAAAAAAATTTATATAAATAAATAATATAATTCTTATCATGAATCATCCTAGATACCCAGGTAGCCTAACAACTGATCCACCTCTACCATATCCCAAGGGGCATTCTAGATCCCCACGTTTTGGTGACTAGAACCTAGAATCATATAAGATTAAATAGTGAATTAATTTTCCACTAAGATAGTTGAAGATAATGAATACAAGTCAGTGTGATCAATACTCCAAAAAGAGAAAGTACCAAATATCAAATAGGTGTAACAATATCCAAAATAGTGCATCATTAAAGTACTAAACTAAATGAAAAACAACAGAAGACAATAACAACAACCTATTGTCGAGATGATCAAGTACATCCACCACCTCCAACTGGCACATCCCCTTTTCTCGAAAGAGACATACGAAAATCTAAAAATACGCAACAAAAAAGGTAAGGTCTGAGATATATATCTTAGTAGGGTATCACCAAGTGTACTATAATATATTCTATAACAATAAACATAATTTTTAATTCAATTTTATTAATACTAGATATTTTGTAATGTATCATTTGAAAATTAAAAAAAATATTTCATTTAAAATGATGGAAAAAATTGAAAAATTTGTCAACAATAAACATTTTACATAAATGAATTTATATAAATCATTTGGAATGAATAAAATAGTTTTATAATAAATGGAATATATATCAAAATGATCTTGACAAGGACCATGGTATTCTTCCTTATAGTACGATATTATTTGGTTATAGGATCCTCACACTTCTAATATCATTGATTAAGAAAAGTATCTACACACATGTCCCTCATGTTTATGTTGAATATAACACATCAACATGCCATCAAGGATAAGTTATGTTGACCTAGGTTTTTTTATAGCTTCTCTCATCAATAAATTATTGGGGTATCAATATCCTATCATGTTTTTACTAAATAACAAACTAACTACCAAATATCACATGTTATGAGTCAATGAATCAATAATTGTAAATCATATAATTTCAAATAAATCATCATTTTAAATTCAATTTCCTAATTTTTAGTTTAAGGTGAAAAATAAATTTTAAAACACGAAAATAGGTTTTCATAATTTCATGAATTTTAAATACAATAAGAAACATAGGATTTCATCATTTCAATTTAATCTTTTTTTCAAAAATAAAATCTCAAATCATTTCATCAATTCTATCAGTTTCAAAATATTCTCTAAATTCTAAATCTATTATAATTTATCAGTTCTCAATAAAATCTATTCCATTTCAAATTCAAATTCCAAATCATATTGAATTGGGTTTTCATAAATCAATTGATAAAAATTTTAAAAAAATAAATCGAAAAAATGATTTAATTATATGTCCAATCACAAATAGAACTACATACCTTTAATCCCAAATAAAGAATCTACGCTGATAGTGGGATATTCCAACTAAGAACGAAGGATTTAGATATCAATACATAAAACCTAGAATCTATATCACATAAAACATAGTTTAAACTATCAAATAAAAAATGAACTAATACCAACTAAGGAGGATAGAAAAGATCCCATAAGAAAACTCATGAGAGGATATTCACATACTCAGAGGAGATCAAACAAGATCCACTATGCTTCAATCCACTAAGGAAATGGTTTGAAGGAGCCAAAACATCTTCCTAAGATCCTAGAAAGCCTAGAAAAATATTTTTGGGTTTAGTGGGGTTCTACCAAAGGATAAACCAGGAGTTTGGGATTGTAAAAAAAATTCAAGAATAAAAAATGGATGACTGCACGGTTTCTTAGAGAGGGATATATTGTTAGAAAAACTGGGTACCCTATCCATGTACCCCCTATAGACTCACTATCAAATCCCTACTATTTCTACTAAGTGGGTTTATGGTCTTTTATACCGTTTTACAACTATGAAAACCCTTACTATACAGGATCCCATAGTTTTAACTAGGGGTGTATGGTTTGGGAAACCATATATAAAACATAAATATCAAAGTAAAATCTATAATTTCCCCAAATTCATGTGAAACAAACTGATAAAAACTACAAAAAAATAATGATAAAAAATGATTGGGTATCACCTAAAAAACATGTAATGGGATGTTAGAACCTCCATAGCATTACAACATTATATCACCAGAAAGCTTGTTATGATGTCTCCAAATCAAAGAGATTAGTCCACATGTCTCTCACAATTTCTTTATTCGCCCAAGGATTATGAGAATCAGAACCATGATTCCATAAATATGGAGAAATGTTTTTTCCTCCAATGAATTACATTTGACTTAGAATCGTATATCTTGATTGTATTCTCATTCAGGGATAAATCATGCCCAACTTCAAGATAACTCTAACTCAATACATGATATGGGTCATAGAGATACTTTTATAGCTAAGATACATGGAATAGGTTATGTATTGATGTAAATTGTGTTATAATTTCTAATCCATCCATCCAACATTACGATTTTTATGTCAAAAAGGAAAAAAAAGAAATACAATAAAAGGGGACTACACCGAGGGAGGCCAGAAATAATGTTGCCCCATAGCATCACTCCTAATCATGCTCACCCCCTCGGTTTAAAAAAAGAGATATTTGAAAAAAAACACAAGATCATTTGGGACCGCAAGGGAGGCCAAGTAGTCCTCCACTCTGTTCCCTTCACGCCAAGTATGAGTGACCCTAACTCTGTTTGAGAAGAGATCCTTACATTGTCTGATAGTATAGATGATGGACCATGGAGTTCTACCCTTCCCAATCAAGTCCTCCTGGACAATCTTTGAATTAGCTTCAATCTGAGCGATGCTGAGATTCCTCTTCTTACATATGGACAGCCCTATGAGCACTGCAAGGGCCTCCGCCCGGACTGAATTTCCGCTACCATAATAAGCAGAAAAATCTAAGGCCACCCTTCCACTGTGATCATGTAAGACCCCACCACCTCGCATGACCTCCTTGATGTAGGACCCATCGTTATTAAGCTTAAAACCTTCCTCCGGAAGCGACCAACTGATCCAGCTCCGCTATACCCTGGAACCATTCCTCTTAGCCTCAGTAAGCAGGGACTGCAAGCAAAGAAACACAGACGCCTCCTTCCCAATACCCACCGCGCCAACCAGGTCCAACAATAGGCATCTGGTTCTGGCCACCACCACCCTCCCTGTGGACAGTAACCCTTCATACCTAGCATGATTTCTTCCATTCCAAAGAATCCAACAACCTATATTGAGAACAAAAGCCCGATCCTCAGTCTCTATAATATTTTCATTTCATCCTTGGAACCATTGCATGAAGAAACTCTCATAGTTACTATCATGAGAATAAAAACCTCAAGGCCCCCCAAATAAACTCCACACCTCATAGGCCCAATCGACATCGAAGAAAATATGATTCATACTCTCTAACTTCCTGCGCTCACAGAAATGGCAACAAGAGACCATACCAATACCCATACATTTGATGTTATCATCCAATGGAATAGCATTATACTGCAATCTCCAAGTAAGGAAATTAAGCTTAGCTAGAATATTCTTCTGCCATACCACTCTGTTCCAGCTCACGCTATCTTGAGGACCACCGAAACTGGTGCTTCTGCGAAAATAATTAACATTGAACCTACCTAAACATGAAGGGGTATACACACACCTACCCTTCTTTGAATTAAGCACGATAGAGTCAAAAACAAGACGTTGAGAGTAATCCAGAATTGATCTGAAAAACAGAGGGTGAGAACTAGCCTCTCTGAAGGTGATGAAAGGAGCCGGGCACCCCCGAATAATTCAACACCTTCCCTGACCAGTTCTGCTGCCAAAACAAGGTGCTATCCTCCCCAACAATCCATTGAGAATGTGGAATAAGTGTTGGAACTATATTACACACTGAAACCCACAGAGACGTCGCTTCTCCCAAAGGACGAGTCACGCATGCTGAGTATTTCTGAGCCAAACTTCTCCCCCACAACATACGTTCCTCGGCGATTTCCCATGCATGCTTCACAGGAACCTCGTGCACTGCCTCCGCCATGCTCCTAACATTGATTCCTCCTTCCCCAAACGGTCGAGCCATCTTCCCCCATGAAACCCACATCTTTTTCTTTTCCAGCGTGGCACCCCAGATAAACCAACCCATGATTCTATCCATGGTCTTGATGACCCCCTTCGGTAAACTCGTGGAATCCATAGCATGCACTGGCACCGCCGACAGCATGCTGTTCACCAAGGTGATGCACCCCCCAAAGGATAAAAAATGATTCATCCAGTCCAAAATGTGGGCCATCATCCTATCCACCACTTTGTCAAAATCCCTGGTACGCAGCCTACCAGAAGAAACCAGTGTACCCAGGTATTCCATAGGGAGATAGCCCTTCCCCATTCCCAGCTCGTTGCTCAACCTGCTCAACCTCCCTGCACCACATGATCCAACAATGTTAAAGCTACTCTTTTTCCTATTGACAAACATCACACTCCATCGGCAACACTCCTCCAAAATTTTGTTAAACCCCTGAATCGACCTCCTTCCATCATTCGTGAAGATGATAGTATAATCTACATACATTAATTGTGAGATAAAAGGCTTCCATGTTTCCTCCTGAAAGCCAAAATCTCCCCATTACCAATACCTTTATTAATCATCCTACTAAGAGTGTCCTACATTAGTATGAATATAATCAGAGAAATCAGATCACCCTGACGAATACCCCGCATGGATTTGAAGAATCCATGCGTTCTCCTCATGAAGGACACCGCCAACCATGGTGAGCAAACGCACTTGAAAATAATGTCGCATGCCCACTTTTAGAAACCCATCTAGAAGAGAACCCTATTTATAAAAACCCATTACAACCTATCAAAACCTTTTTCATATCAAGCTTGATCACCACGTTAACCCCTCGATATTTCTTGTTCAAATCCCTCATCATCTCCTGGGCCAACGCCATGGCCCCCTATATTGATCGATCATGCACAAAACTGTGTTGCTCCAAAGAGACCCACTGAGGTAGACGGCATGACAGCCTCTGATTGATCACACTAGCCAAAACATTATATGAGAAGTTTCACATTCCAATCGGCTGGTATTGATTGAGAGAAGAGGGGGCTTTAGACTTTGGAAACATAACCAAAGAAGTAGCTGCTGCAATCCGGGGGATGATCCCTCCATGAAAGAAATCCACAATGGCCCAAAACAGATCCCCTTTAACCACCTTCCATGTACCCTTATAGAATGATCCTGGAAACCCGTCGGGACCAGCTGCACTATCCAGGTTCAGACTCCACACGACCTCCTTCACCTCCTCCTCTGTGGGTATTATTTCAAGCATCTCATTCTCTTATAGAGAGACAACATTTGGAATTGATTCCGATAAAAAAGAATCCCCAGAGGGATACCCCCTAGGCATACTGGCGCTCGGGCCTGCCAGAAGGTCTTTAAAAACATTAGAGCCAAGCCCCCAACCACCTCTCTGTTATCCGAAAACGAGTCGTCCTCCAGGGCCATGTTGGGATTCACCATGCACCGTTTCTCCATAAGACATGCATGGAAGTAGGCAATATTCTTGTCCGCTTCGTTGAGACACTTTATCCTTGCACGATCCCTCTCCCTACGCTCTTGAGCTAGCAGCAACTCCGCCAAAGCTTCCTTTTTCTCATAAAGTTCCTCAAACAAAGCATCATCCCAGCAACTCTCAAGACCAGATTCCAAAATCTCAACTTCTTGTTTAAGGGTATCCAGTTCATTATCCCATGGGGGAATAGAGACATCCCATCCCAAGAGGGCCTACTTCAACTGCCTCAATTTGTGGTGCAAAGCCACCCACGAAAAACCCCGCGACGGTTCAGTCCATGACTACAACACCACCCGGTGGAAAGCCGGGTTTCCTACCTACTGACTGGAAAATCTAAAACATTCTTGAGCTGCCTCCAACCTACCGAGCGAGAGAATAAGTGGAGAGTGATCAGAGATGCTTCACGACAGATTCCTAAACTTCACGTCTGGGAACTTTTCGATGGCATGCACATTAGCCATGCATCGGTCAAGCCTGCTCCAGCTACCCCTGTCCCCCTTACGGTTGTTGCACCAAGTCAAAGGGTCGCCAGAGTAACCCACGTCCATGAGACCCTTACCCTCCATGCACTGAGTGAAAGCCAAACTAGATCGCCTTGGAAAATCACCATGGCCATTCCTCTCCTCCGGCCTCGAAACAATGTTCAAATCCCTACCCACCAACCAAGGAAGATCCCCTGAGTCGAACGCATTCAACTTCGACCAAAGCACCTCCCTACAATGGGCATAACAACTTCCGTAAATGAAGGACATATACCACTCTACACCATCCCTTGACACCTTCGTCGTAACGTGTTGGTCCCCAACCTACACCTTAACCATCGAGATGCCCCTCTTCCAGAATATCCAGATGTGGTTATTCTCTGGGTCTCCCTCCACGCATCGCTTCATGCATACCAATCTTCCGAGTGAACTCCTGCAACTTAGAATTGTTTTTCTTCTTCTCAAAAATCGCCACCAACATTACTTTGTGCTTCATTGACTCTGAGGAAATAAAATTAGTCTTCACCCTAGCCCTGATCCCATGGACGTTCCAAATCAAGATGGGAAACATTTAAACGGGAGCATTCCTGACTTTGGCCGTAGGAAATGTGGTCATTTTCACAAGAGATCGAGATCTCTCCCTAACTTGAAGCCTCTTCAACATCAGCCTCGTGCAAACACCTGGGCTCGATGAGGATCTTCCAGTGCAAATGTCCACAGAACCAGCAGACAGCAAAGAAGGACCTCAAATATCCCCCTTACATACCCCCTCAGTCGAGACACCAACCGCCGCGACATCCTTACCATTTCTATTAGCGGAGCCACAGGAATCAGTCCACAGCATGCTCCTAGAAACCTCGGGAGACAAACCTTTCGACAGCCTGGAGCTCTTGCTAGAAACAGAGACCCCCATAGGCTCGGAACCCACCAGCCAAACAAGAACATGAGGACCAGCCACCAAACCACCCATCCCCCAAAATGAAAACCTGAACCCCTAAGCATCCCAGGAGGAGCCAGAGAGGGGGGAACGGGGACAACCCTGAAACATCTTAGCAAAGAACCAATCAACTCACTGACCGAAAACATCTTTGAGGAAGCCAAAAAATCTGAATTTGTAGACTAAGGAGAGAAAGGAACTAAATCCGAGAATCCAAAAGAGCCATCCCAACCAAACGAAACTGGCGGCCTGGAAACCGGGAGGAGGACATGCGAACATGAAGACAGGCCAGCTGCCAGTTTCTAAACAGAGGCCGAGGGAGGCCCAGGCCATGCTTGGACGGGGGTAGGCCTCAAGGGCTGATTCGGGACCAAAGGAAACCTTGGGCTTCACTTAGCAGGAACAACAGGGTTACGAGAAGCCATATCAGAATTACCACCACGAAGCTAGCGACCTGACTGGATTGAGTTCCCCTACAGCAAGCACGAGGAGCAGTACGTAGGGAACACCAGAAACACGATCGTCTGAGACCAATCCACTGTACCAGGCACTGAGAGGGTGATCTGCTTTGGGATCGAAAGAGTAAGGTCCATCTCCATGCATATCCGAGGCGTCGAAACCTCCACACCACTACGAGTATTGTCGGCCGAACAGAGGAAACCCCCCAATGCGTCGCCAATGGCCTTGAGGAAAGCACCGTTATGGAAAGGAAGGGGAAGCCCATACAAACTAACCCACACCACAGCCCGAGCACTCTCCTTTCCCTTGTGAACCTCCATCGACCAGCGAGACAGATTGAAACGCCGGTGACCCCAAGCCTGGGGAGCCTTGCACCATGCCAACACGAAATCCACTTCCGAAGAAAGAACCACACAGAACGATTGCCTATGGAGTGCTGACACCCGAACATCCCGCTGAAAACCCCAGGAAGCCACGAACCGCTGAAAAACAGGCAAAGAAGGTTTGATCGAAGCAAACCTCACAACGGGCGTCCACTTAAGAACGGCCACAGCCTCACAAAATGCCCGCTCCGGTGCCACCAACTTAATTTTGGAGCCATTCCTCACGACGGAGTGGGAGAAAGGATTAATCTCCGAGAAAAAAGGGCACAAAACAGTCGGGCCTGAATCGCGCACCACGTCCCTGAAGGATCTCTCCGGTAGATCGCTCCGACACGGAACACCGAGCCTCCGCGAAGGTCGTGGGGCCGCCGTCGGAGGGCCAGAACCTAGACCAAGCTCCACCGGAGATGAAGCCATCGGCGAAGGGAGATATGGGAGGGGAGCAACGGTCGATAAGACACTTACCCCACCTTGTCAAAAATCCAAAAAATGTCCCACAAATGAGGTGTATTCTTTCCTTTCCTCCCGTGTATTTGATCACAAAAATAAGGTAAAATTTTGATCAACACATCTTCACTGAGTAAGAAGTCAAATGGTATATGATGACAATGGTCATATTATTTGTACCGGCTCTGTATCATCAATATTCTCTAAAAGATCAATTTAATCTTTACTGAAATTTCTAGAACAAAATTTGGTCCCACCAAGAAACTTTCACTGATCACCGACCAACACAGTGTATATGTACAAAATTATTCATGTAAGGCCTCAAAAAGATCCACTATGATCATGAATTGGAAACTATTGTCATAATAAAATTCTACCAATTCAAATTGGTCATCCAAATCTCTACCAAATTTAATGATGTAGTCATGAAGAATTTGCTCATGATTCAAAATTTCCCCCTCTTTCTACCCATCCATCTATAGATGGTATGCCATACTCAAACTAAAATGATATCCCATCTCCTCCAGAAGGCCATTCCAAAAATGAATGATAAAATATGGATATCTATTTGATACTACTGGATATAGAACTCCTTGTAGACAAAAAAATATGTCACATTGATATTTCTGATTCTCAACATTGGTTATATCCCAAATGGGTATAAAATGAGCCAATTTCATCGTCTTAATGATCAAAAACCACATCACATTCTACTTTCTAGGGTACTAAAAAACCTAACCAAAAAGTACTTAAAGATATCATCCCACATTCATGATGGAACTAGAAGTGTATAAAACAAAACCTTAAGGCCTATTGTGATCCTACTTCACTTGTTGTAAAGTATATAAGTAAAAAAACAAATCAAATGATGTCATGTATCATACCGGGCCTCTAGAATCTTCACTACAAGCCATAGAACATCATTTTTGATCCTGGGTGAACAACCTATTGATAATTATAAAAATCAACTATAATATATTTCCTCCATGGAAAAGGTACAATAAAACCATTTTTAGAACATATAATACCCATCATGTTGAGAGACTACTCACCAATATCCTCCCAACCATAAAGAGGGTTCCTGATGACACAAACCTCATGATCAATATGTTTCTCCTAGATAATAATCTCAATTAGATGAGAGGTAAAATGAAGACTAGAAAAAAAATCCTCTGCCTATATTTCCCAAACACTTATATAAAAATTTGTAAAACTATCGATGATTTTCCACTCTTTTAATGATTATATCAGGTCTCTGGTCATAAGTTTCCTGCTCAAAGCATCTCCGGTGTCATTCCCTTTCCCCAAGGTATACGCAATGTCAAAATCAAAACACTATAGGTACTCCACTAACACATATATATATTCCAATATTTTTGAGATTAGATATAAATCAATCTCTTGTTCTTGAAATTCATGGTAAAACTTTCTCTAAAAATTTAATTTTGCAAACACTTTAGGGAATACATCATGGATGTGAGATGAAGGCCAATGGGTGGAAAATTATTATTTTCTGGCCTATGATTTTGAGAATCATATACTACCACATGATCAAACTATATAATAACATATCCCATACCCATAAATTTCACATAACGGAAAAAAACATAGCCATGTCTGAACTCTGGAACAGTCAACACCAGTGAAAATTCAAAAGATGTCTCAACTCAACAAAACAAATCTGACATTTATCATCTTATGATAACATCACCCCCTTTTAAGTGAGAAATAATTGGTGAATACAACTTCATGAAATCATTTACAGACCAATGATAATACCACACTACACCCAAGAAGCACCAAATCACAAAATCATTACACGGTTTCTCCTATGTCATAACAAATTTTATAATTTCAAGATCAAATGTGATACGACATTCTAAGACCACATATCCTATGAAATTCACTTCCAAAATATTGAATTAACATTAAAATTACTTTCCTTAAAGTTATTTATCTCTCAAAAATTCCCAAACTACTCTCAGATGACACACATGATCCTCTTCAAACTAATAGTAAAATAGTAGGTCATATATAATTTCAACCAAAAATTTATCATGATTATCATGGAGGATTATTTTAATCAGATACATAATGATTTTAGGAATATCAGTTTGATCAAATGGCATGAAAAGATATGTATAATCGTCATACCTTCTCTGGAAGGTGGTTTTCTAAATGTAAAATTAATTTATTCCCCACTAGTTATAAATATATCATGGATCAAAATTTGAGAACAACTTCACCCTATCCAACTTGCCAGATAGATCATCTATCTGCGGAAACATTTACTTTTTATTTACCATATCTCAGTTTAGTTTTCTATAATCAATACATAAGATAATAATTTTTTCAACATTATAAGAAAATATATTATAATACTCATAAGTTGACACACACGTGCATATAAATCCTTTATCTAAAAGAACATACAATTGATCAATAAACACTTTAATTTTCACTAGTTCTATGTGGTAAGAAAGAATGGATATAGGTTGAGTACCATAAACTAAAACCATAGATAACTATACTTCTCTTAACAGTTGAAACAAAAATTAGAAGGAAACATATCAAGAAACTCATTGACAAAAGAGTGAGACCATCACTAAGTTATTACAACTTCAGATCAAATGAAAACACATATATTACATTACTAAACTCTGGATAAGAAGGTCTGGATATATTCAACCTCATGTCCCATTTTCCCTAAAAGATATGACAAGCCCCATCAGATGTAGTAATGGGGTACCATAGAAGATTAAAGAAAATTCAAGTCTTATTTGAAATGACCCAAACATCCTTGAAGAATAAACCACGTAGTTTAATTTCACGAACTAGAAAACAATAAAAAATATCGATCTATGATAAAGACAATACATAAGGAAAAATGAGACGTATCTTTCTCTTCAATCTAGTGAGTGTAGTAGTATCCATCAATCAAGATATAAGTTCATTAGGAATATTTTGAATGTTCAAAATAGGAGTCTATATAAATGAATGTGATGCACCAGTATCAAAGAAATTAGTCACTAGTGATGAAGCTATAGTAATGTTACCTCGCATGATTTCTAGACTAATATATTATTCCAAATAAGACTCTTCCACTATGAAAAAAAGCATTTTTCTGGATTCCTTTCACTAAAACACATTTTTTCGTGAATGATATGAATGCTGCTTTTTTATTTTTAGTACTGATGAGCCCATGACACTATGTGGGGAACAAAATATATCACATAATTTCTATTAGTATCTCGAGAATCTATTAGAACTATAGATATTGTGTGCCTCAGTGTAAACTTATATCAAATGCACAGTATTTCCACACTAGAAACAAGTCATAGGGCCTCAACTACCAACTATAGGAGGTCTAAAAGAACAAAACATTCAATATCCTCTATGAGAATCATCATAGCTAATAATTGCATTAATATAAACCATATAATATCCAATAGGAGAAAATGTAACACCCATCAACCTTGAATTACCTTCCAAGCCAATGTCAGCTATCAACTCCCTATCCATCTTATATGTAAAAGGAGAGAGCTTCATCAAGTCATGAGAGAAAATATCACGTCTAGGACCCATCTCGAGCCATAAAGTATTCATTATATCATTATATAAATTATCATGTCAAAACTACACAACCATGAGAAATGGTTTTCATATTTTATCACAGTCGTTTCAGCGTGATCGAGATTCAAAAACACTATAGCCTAAAAAAGAACCACAACTCTTGGTTTAATAGGTAAGTGAAATGAAATCCTAATTTCCTTACACTATCAACAAATTTTATTCTTCACCAAAAACAACAAGTCCCATCACCTTCGAATACATCACTATTATTTGAATATGTCACATTCCAATTTAATCAAATCATGTATTTACAAGATATAAAACAAAAGCTATAACTTTATCAACTAATCATTAGCCTCTTAAGGATCATTTAGTCCTTCTAACTCTAGAGGATGTTTGATAAATAACTCTGTAGAATGATTCATGGATTCATACATATGAGTTTCCTCCATTGGAGACTAATCATGAATGGGTTTTTGTGCCTTTCCTATAGCATGAAAAACAATCATAATAATATCAACAAGATTCTAGACCACGGGAGGATTCGCTCACTTTGTTTTATCAACAGCTTCCTCCAAGATCATATTCACCATTTTTTTGAAAGGCATGGTGCTATAAAATATCAACAAACAACATTTATACAACATAATATTAATCAAATTAAAAAATCAAATAAGAAAATGGTAATATCAATTCCATTCGATAATATATCTAGATTTTTATTTCACCCTATCAAAATCAAGATTAAGGAAAAGACTATAATGAGATAAAAAATCTCATCAAGATTCTTTTCCCAAACCCCCCATAGTGACATAAAGCTCGTTTTGACGAGGGATGGAAAATAACTCTTTTGGAACTACCTCTTCAGTCCCAAAAAGTTATTCCAAACTAGATACTAACATAGAGGAATAATTCTTAACCTATGTCTCATAACAATATTATATAAACCAATCCAGATACCTTGGTACCCTGATAACTGATCTCGCACTGACATAGTTCGAAGGGTGTTCATGATCCCCATGAGATTGGATAATTGTACCCAATATCATTAAAAATAAAATATGGAACACATTTTCCCCCAAAATTTTTGGTGACAATGAATTCAAGTCAATATGTTCAAAAAATGAATAAAGAATATACAAGAAACCAAACATGTGTAGCAAAAAAAAGTACATCATCAATATACTCATCAGAAAGAAAAACATCCCAAGATAATAATAACAAACTATGCTCCAATGGATCATGAATATATAATTCCTTCGTGCAGTGCTTTCCATTTACTCATACATAGCATAAAAAATCTACAAATACATGAATTTCATTGTAGTGTGTGATCTATAAAGCCATATAGTGTCTCTCCTAGTGTACCATAACAGATTACATAATAGAAATTAAATAATTGATTAAATTTAAATGAAACAAGGATAGAAATAATGTATCATTTTCACTATTAAAACAAAAAATATTTCATTTCAAAGGACGGAAAACATTTCAATCTATGGATCATATAAACCATACATATAAAATAATTTATATAAATCATTTGGGATTAATAAAACAGTTCTATAATAAATGGAATCTATATGAAACCAATCAAAACAAGAAACATGTTCTTTTTCCATTTAGTAAATTAGTGTCTGGCTATAGGATCCTCAAACTTCTCAAATCCATGACCATAGAACATATGTGTACACACATCCCTCGGGATTATACCAAATAGGACGCATCAACATCCCATCATTGATGATTTTTTATAAACATGGTTGTTATTATAGTTTTCTTCATTAATAGATTGACAGGGAATCAAAATATTATTGTTCTTTCCCCAAATACCCAACTAATTAAATATGATCACATGTGATGAATCATTCAATCAATAGTGGAAAAATCATACCATTTTAAATAAATCATCATTTACAATTTAATTTCCCAATTTTTAGTTTCAATTTTCCAACTATATTTCAGAACCAAAACAAATGTTTTCATCATTTCGTGCCTTTTAAACACAAAAAAATCATTGGTTTTAATCATTTAAATTTTATCTATTTTTTTCTCAAACCATTTCCTTAATTCTAACTATTTCGAAATATGCCCCAAATTCCAATTCGATTGGTATACATGGTTTTTCTCTAAAATCCATTCAATTTAAAAATAAAATTATGATTCATGTCTATTTATGATTCCATAAATAAATTGAAAGTTATTTAAAACACATAAGGAATATAATATTTTTAATTATATGGCTAATATCAAATGAAATCACCAACCTTTAATCCCAGATTAAGAATCAACACCCACAGCGGGATTTTTCAATAAAGAACGAAGGATTCAAAGATCAATAATTCATAACTAGAATAAATATCCCATCAAATGGATTTTAAATCCATAGAATATAAAATGATTTAATACACTCTAAGGATAAGAAAATGAGAGACCATGATAAAAATCATGAGGGAATATACACTTACCCATAGTATATCAAAAGAGATATTCCATGCTTTGATCCACCAAGGAAAGTGTTTGGGGTTATAAAATACACATCTTATAAGCCTACAAATCCAATGAAATAATATGTGCTCAAGGAACATGGTTTCAACTATATTGGAAAATAATGTTTTAAACCATGAAAAAATCCATGAAAATCCTCACTATTTAGGGTTGGATGGTTTTCAATAGAGGGTGCACAGTTTTGGATACATGTGTTCCAACCATGCTCAATCGATAAAATAACAAACTTTTCAAACATGTTCCCAAAACAACCCAAGAAAAATTACAAGTAGAACATGATCAATATAAGTGTAAATGAGTACATGAATCTAAGTATTGTCAATTTACACATATATTTATTTTATTGTGATTTGGAACATGTTTGGGCAATAAACAATCCATTTATTTTTTTTATCTTAATTTACATTAAATAAGACATAATCATATTACCCTAATATTTTATTTTATATGGTGAATATGGTATCCCATATAATTTTTATTCATTATGATTTAATTCAATTTCATTTTATCCATTTCATTTAATTTGGAATCATATATTTTTAAAATTCATATATGTTTTTGAAATCTTGATTTATTTTTCATGAGTTAAACTCATTCAACTAAAAAGAATTAATTTATGTTTTTTGTAATCTAGCCTAATATAATGAAAAATTATTTAATGATTTCAATTAAATTTTTATTTCATTCACAAAAAAATAAATCATCTATGACTATTTTATATCACTTCTTTTCACCCTTCAAATGATTATACAACATGTTTCTTTTACATGATTGGTTTTCTGGTATCATCTGATCTAATTCTTGATTTCATCTACTATTGTTCCTTTTGAAAATTATTTTCAAATTATTTTATTTAAATATGTTAATCAATATATGATTTCAGATATTATTTAATTGATTTGATATGGTCTATATATGTATAGATTTACTTGTAAAGGAAAGGATGGCCTAGACTTATATGACCCTATAAATCATTGGGTAAAAATTTGTATCACATGTGATTAATAACCTATAAAACACAAGTTGTCATACCACCCCATCATATTATTAAACAAGAGTGGTTATTCTAGTATATTATGATATGTAAAATATGTGTTAAGATTATTGTATTGTGATATGATTGTCTCTATGGATAACATTCTCATATAATTAAGATATCTTATTCGTAAGTTTTTTATCTATTCCAATTTCATGCCACATTTCTATGTTATGTCAAATGTCTCATTATATTTGTTTAAAATTCTTATTTTATAATATATGTTATGATTTCATGATCTTATTTTTATGATTTCACAAGCATGAGCTTTGTCTATATTTTCATTCTTTATGATATCTCCTTATAATTTCTTGACTTTATTCCATTAATCATGTCATTTATTGAAATATAATTTTTTTCAGCTATTTCTTTTCTAAATATAATTTCTTTATGTATTATTTATTTTTTTCCCCTAATAATCATTTGAGTCGAACATTTTCCAAAAATTTCCATTTCTCAATGTAAGAAATAAAATAATATATAAGATTTTCTCAAAAAGGTAATTGAGTGCAATGAAATATTATGTAATATTTATAAGTTTAATTATAAAATTAGAATGTTTTGTTGTTAGTATATTAAACATTTATGTTTTTAGAGTCTGATTTATTTCTTATTCTTTTAGAATAATCATTTAAAATTGTGTAAAATATATGTATATATTTTTTTATACATCTATATTTGTTTTCCCAATTTCGTAATTTTTATATAATATTTCTTTATTGAATATTATATTTTATATAAATCAGATATAAATTATCTATAAATTCTTATATATTTATTTATCTTTTTTATTTTTGTTACTTTTTTACTATATTATTTGATTGTTAACATATGATGTTGATAGGGGTCACCCAATCTATATCATTTTCATTTATTTACATTCAAAAATTATCCTATTTATTTTCCCTCTTCAATATTTCATAATCATTATTCATTTTTTCTCAAATGTTCTAAAATTAACTCTATAATGAGGCCTTAGATTTTTATCTATATATCATTCATTTTATATTTATAATTTCATACATAAAATTATGTTCAAACAGGCTCCCTCTAGAATTTATCTATATATGATTATTACTTTACTTAGATATCCATCTGATTATTCAATGTGTGTTTTTCTCATTGATTACCTAATCCTTTGAAATATATTTTGTATTATTCCATTTTTTTGGATCGTATATGATTCCTTGTTTTCTTATGGTTTTTGAAGTAAATTTATTTTATAACTAATTCAAATTTTTAATTGGTTATCATGATCATAATTTATATTTGTTATTTTTATTGATGTTGTAATTATATTCATGTACATGTTATGATTTTATTGGTGGGACCAGAATCATGAACCCCCTTATACAAATTTTCATAGTTTTGTTCCATGAGATACAATGTATTGTACATGGGAATTTAAACTAAGACATTATCTTATAACATCACGAAAATGTGGATTTCCATTTTCATATGATGAAATTTTTTATTATTCTACATTTAATTAATTTTCATGTTCCTATAAAATATTTTCTCATATATCATGATTCAATCTAATGATTTAACATTATCTTTTGATGTAATCACATGAAATTATTAATGATTTATATTTTATCCTACAATAATAATTTTCATAATTATTATCATTATAATACCATAACAAGTCATTTAACTCACCCTCTATTTCATGTATATGCAAATGATTCACCTTTACTGATTAGATTACAGTGGGATTTTGTATTTTTATATAGAATGAGATAATTTATTTTTAGTTAATTTTAAATGATATTGTATAATATATCATCCATAGAATATAAATTATACCTGTATGTTTAGTGTAACTATAATTTTATATTTTTAATATATAAAATATTTTAATAAAATACTTTTGAGTTAAGGGTCATTATACATTATGCATAGTACTACTTTTTGAGGAATGTGGTGTTCCTGATTGATCACCAGTTTCAAAAAAATTCCCCCAAGGGTCCACTCTATTATATATTATAGTATAATTCTGAAATATCTATAAATAGAGACTAATAATATTTTTTATAACTCATAATGTATTTAATATAAAACTATAATATTTTTCCCTCAACTTTTTATGTCAATTTATTTGTTTGTAAAATCAAACATTGAAAAACATCACTAAAATTAATAATATATTGTCCATGAAGATACAAATGTTTTAATAGATTGTATTTGTTTTCAAATAAATTTTACCGGTAAACAATGATGATCAATGAAAAATGATGTTTACATTGATGTCAAAATGATAGAGAAGTTCTAGTAGTTATGGTGATTGGATAAAATCATAAAGTCTTAAACTTCCAAGAATCTTGTGAATGGTTTGAAGACTTTGAGTTTCATGTTGATGGATGGAGACAACATTTGGATGTTTGAAGAATTTTTTCTTGGAGTTGGACTCACTATGCTTATAAATTACCGTGTTATAGGTTCATCAAAACCACATTGGGTTTGGAATGAAGATCTAATTGTAAAAAATATGAGAATTGGATTCAACATCGATTCGATAAAAATGTGAAATTGGAATGAAGGTTTGAAGGATTATACATAAAATCGAATTCAGGTTTTATTGGAGAGAAATATTTTTATTTAAAAGATTATTCCAATCATACTAATATTTCAATGGAAGGAAATATGTTACTATAAGATAGGTATGTTACAATACTTTACTCAGAAAATACGATGATGCTTTGCTAGTATGTATTTCAAAAATATCATAAATTATATGGAGAACTTGTGATGAAAGTATTATGAATGAAAGGGGGAGAAAACATGATTCTAATAATTTCCTCCTTACATTATCTTGAAATAAGATATTGGATGACTACGGATCAACATGTTTGGTTTTAGTGAAGCAGATTTTTAAGGTGGTGTAGTTTCCCTGGGGTTTCCATATTATTGGGGTCTAAAATTTAGAGTTTGGATAGCATTATGATAAGATATTTTTTTGAAAATGAAACTTCATAAAAATGATAATTTCATAGGTTTTGTGAAGGTTAGGATTTGATTTGGGTAGATGTGAAGCAACACAAACGGCTATGGAAACCATCACGGTTAAATGATGTGGAGCATTAAGAGTGCATAATGGATTGATGATGATCATATTGAAAATGTAAAATATCAAAGGAGAATTGTGAATAGAGGCCCTCCAAATTTTTTTTTTGAGTGATATGAAAAATTCACTGGAGGTGGTGGAGTATCACGAATGAGAGAGCCTATAAATATTAGGCAACACCCAAGTTGTTTTTGAATTAAATAATAATAAAAATTATAAATCACTTTGATTTTTATATGGTCGAAGAGCTCCACGAAACGAGAGATTAAGAATCAAGAAAAGACTTCTAATGTCTTGACTGGTGACAATGCTTTTAAGTAATAAGTGATTCCTGATTATAGGATATTTTGTGATGACTCAATGACCTTTATGATGGATGTTGGTTCCTTGAAGGTAGTTTTCATCAAGAAGTTTGTGAGATTCATAAAGGGAGATTTGTGAACTTTGGTATTGAATATCTGTTTTAAGTGAACTGGTTCATGAATATAATTCCCCCATTCTATGTCAATGAAGAAGAAGATAGTGGGAAATATATATTCAGTTCTTCAGGCCATATCAATTGTGATGGTGCTAAGAAAAGTTGAAATTCAATGATTCAATAATCACAAAGGTAGTTTTCGATTCTAGATAGAAGAAGAATAGAGAACTCAATTAATTTGGTTTTGTAGTGAATAATGAAGTGAAAATAAGGGGATAAATGATAGGCTATATTTATTCCCACTTTTAAAAATTTTGGTCAAGGAGAATTATTTTCATTATTCTACTACATTCATATTATTAAGATTGATAGATGAAGAAGATAATTCAGCAATCAAGTTTTCTATAGGGAAGAAGTATGAAGATGTTTATTTTCTACTTCTATGAATGTTTCCTAGTGAATTAGAATATTGTGGTAGGACAAAGAAACATTGTTCCATCCAAGAGGTCTAAATAGGTGAATAACATTCTTGGTGTTATAAACCCTTGAAAACAAGGAGAAGACTGTCTTGGGAGGATGTATGAAGATCCATCCTAGAGCCATAAAACATGCACTATTTGATTGTTTTCAAAGATATTCATGAGTATAATGGAATCTCCTACTCATTTTAACCACACAAAAAGATTATTTTTTGGGTGTTGTGTGATCTGGATTATCTCCAGAACATTCCAGGGACTAGATACTCTTATTGAGTAGTGAACCTTATTAAAATATCATGTATTATCTTTACTGATTTCATATAATTGAATGCGACAGGGAAAAGAAAATAACAGAGTCAATATCTTAGTAGGTCTAAGAGGTAAATGGATAAAACATTTATATTATAATAAAAAGTCCACAAAAAAGATTCAACCCCCTCTCAGTGTTAGGTGTATCCAAAACTAGTCCACTCAGTTCTAAGTAAAAAACTTCCATATTAATTGGTGGAATATATGAATTATTATGAAATTTGGAACTAATTTATATATTATATTCTCAATATATATTCAATATATCAGCATAAATTCATAGTGTATATTTAGAGGCTTTTAAATAGATATAGAAAATTATTTTTAAGATCTGTATGATTAAACCATATAACCTGAAGAGAATATACATGGTCAAGTTTACAATATCCAGCTATATACCTCCTTATAAATCTCATGTGGAGTAATTTTCATAAAAATACATCAACTGAAATCTCATTTTGTGATATAAAACATATATTGGAAACCATATCATCTCATATCTGACATAATTTTTTTAAGACCTCTTTATATTTTCCTTTCTCCAAAATGTAAATCCATAAGGGAACATATAATAATGTCATGTGTTCATTTTTTTATTACCCTTTGTTTTTTGATTTACAGAAATACCCTACCATGTAAAAAAGGGTAGAACTATTGAATATATGACATGTTACCTATAAATTAAAGATAAATCATCCACCATCTATATTGATCTTGTCCCCACATAACTTGCACATAGGGAATTTATGACTACATACCATATACCTAGGGAATTAATTCCCATGTATCTCATTAAATGGGAATTCAAAAATATCTACCACAAAACATGTATAAACATTATATTGGCCACTTCCAACCACAATGACATGATTCTCCACACACATATATATATATATATATTCACATCTACATTATGATACCTAATTATGTGAGCTTTACTCAAAGCCTAGGAGAGTCGTATAAAAATATATAACACTTTTATAACGGAGGTTTCACATCCTATAGTGGATCTCCCATTTAGTTATACTCTTACTTTCATGGATCCCCAATGAATGGTCAATCACATAACCACTTGATAACAAGGACATATTATCGTGAATTTTTGCGGTCATTCCCTCCAACCTAATATTCTCGCATGAGTAATATATTATAAACCTATATTCCAATATTTTATTCTCTATATAATCCCTATAATATTACATGACATCTAATAAAGTATATTTCAATGTAGATATTACATAATTTTCGTTCAAACTTTCTTGGGATCCATTAATGTATAGAACTCACAATATATCTAAACACAACACCATATTTTTGAAATATTTTATGTGAATCGATTCTTAAAATTGTGGATCATGTATAAGTACGTATTTATAATATTTTTTTTCATTTTTCTAGTAGTATTAAGTGGTGTATAGTCATTAATTATATAACATTATATATTAATTCTTGAACATAAAAGTAACAATATTGTTATTTGTTACCGAACCATAAAATAAAGAATATTCATCATTCTAGAACATCATTAAACACCATTGAATGCCCATATCATACTATATTAAACCACATTTTGTTACATTATTCATAGTTTAAAATTTCATGAAATATTTATCCGATATAGGTGTCATTCCAAATTAAATGGAACTAAAATGTGGCCTTGAACTATAAAAATTTTGATTGGATATTATGATGGAATAAATGGAATATCTAAATGGACTCATTTTTAACCCTATAGATCATCCATCTCCAACATAGACAATTAAAATTTTAGGATAGTATAAAACTCTACCATAAACACCTTTTATTCGTAGATCAAAAAACTATATCATAAACAATTCACATGGTTGAAACATAGGAATAATATTTATCATACTAATGTGACATGTAACACTAGTATAATCCTTTCGACATCCTAGAAGGAATGGAAATACATATTAAAGTATTTTTATTCCATGATAATGAAAAAAATCAATGTAAAGCCATTTCTATATGATAATAAATTGTAATTTATTGTAAGAATATTTCCCTCATAGATGGAAAAAAATGCCAATGTAGACTAATAGTATTCCATCATGATAAAACAACTCCATCATGAACTCTTCACATTTAACAGTATTAAGAAACTCCAATGTTTACCATCAATATTATTAGATAACATTTAACTCTATCATAACTCATTCTACTTCCTAGATAGTAAATATATCCAATGTAAATCATTCAATATTTTGTAATTGATTTAACACTATCAATATTTATTCACCTACCAATATCTTTAAAAGAGTATAACATAAAATATTTTCCATCCTAGATTGCACAAATATATAATGATAATCATTCTACTAATTTTATTTCACATAGCTCTATCATAAAACTATTATTTTAGTTGATGGTAAAAAATTATCATAAACCTTTTATTCCTTATTACCTTGATTTAATTTATTGCAAACACATTCATGTCTTCTAAGATTCCATAAAAAAACTATTGTACCATCTCTCATGGATTTAATCTATAATGTGGTCATCTTTCTTTATGATATTATGATGAAATTCCATGTTACTTGATCTTATGATTATTTAATTTGGAAAATTTTCTTTTCCAGTGTATCATTGTTTATAAACCCATTTCACCATTGGTTATTTATCCACTAATATGGCAAGCGATGTAAATAATATTGTATTACTATAAGTAATAATATCATGAACATTATTTAAACACAAAAAACTTTCTCGGACTGGATAATAAAATCTTACATTGGATGAATTAATGACCCACAATTTTATCATTGGAATATAAATGCCAAAATGCAAGGATTTATACTTCTCTATCCAAAGTAAGGTCATATAGAAGAAAATTGGTGATGGAATTACCATGTAACAAGTTTGAAAAATCTAACATAAAACTATTATATATAGTTGTGGTTGATTAACCATGAATATTATATTATAATAACAAACTAAGAGGATATTTTTTTATACTGACGTAAAAAATATAAAATAATTTAATTTGATTGAAAAAAATAGTTTCCCCTAATTATCAAGGGGTAAATGTGATCACAAATAATTATTTACTAGATTAAAACCATAATGAAGTGATCATGTATACATACATCATTGATACTATTAAAACTAACATAGATTTATGAAATTAACAACACATGTTCCTAATATTTTGTCTCTGCTAATAGATTGTTATCACATTGGAGTAGGAGTATATTTAAAATGATGTTATCCTAATGTGCTCAATGACACTATAGAACATTGTATAAATGAAAAAAAAGATCATTTTTAATTTAGAGGACTAGTCAGGGTAGGAGATCCATAAAATACTCTATAAACATATTGGGTAACTCTATATATACTGAAATAGTTCATTATATACATAACTAAACAAAGAAAATTTGGATGTTATTTCCATACTTTTAGAAGCTAATGAATCACCTATGATTGATTTCACCCACTACTGCCCACTAGTGTGTTGTGTGGTCTTTACTACCTTGAGGTTATCAAATATGCACATACCCCATAAATATAGGCCCAAAAAATAAATAAGTGATACCTCCAAGGAAATTTTAACCCACAATAAAAAGGTAAGATAACCCTTATGAAATTGTTGAGACCATGATGTCTTTCTATCTATAAAAACACTGACCTATATATATTTTATGATAACATTAGAATATATTCCCTAGTATATTATCAAATATTCCTTGAAAGTATGACAAAAAATTCTAACATGTAAATGGAATTTAATTACCATGAGTTGGTCTATAAAATATTTACAACCCATTATGGAAGTCATTCCTGTAATGTCAATAATAAGTGATCATAAGTTACTCCCCTTAATGATAATGTGCATCGTCTATGTAGTGCTCTGCATGGTAAGGTGTTCAAAAACCATCACTGACATCCTCCCCATGGTAACACTAGTAAAAATATATTAAGGAATCCCCATAATGACAGCACCAAAAAACATGGAAGTCCTCTTCATATTGAAAACATACACCTTGGATTCCTACCCTGTAGAAATGGAGAGGATTATCAATTGGGGAAAATCCTAAAATCATGAAAAATATTTTCAATTTCATGAAATTTTACGTAGTAAATGAAAACATTAACATCATCCTATAGTCCAATAAAAAACTATATTTAAATAGGAATTTAAATGTTTATTTCCACTCTAAGATAATATAACCCTAAAGAATTCAATATTGATCGATTTCTATTAAACACTCATCACCAAAAAATATCTAGTATAATAAAAACATATCTAATAATTTTTATATTCCCCTAAAAAATAAACATTATATTCTTGATACTTCACTAAAAAACATTTCAGTCATATATAAATAAATAAATACATTGTGTCAATAATCATCAATAGTGCCACTATTCGTTCTTTTTTATTTGGGATAAGAAGAATATTTTTAAGGTAGATTAGCCTGACATACAAATTATCTAATAAATGCTTCTATGTTTTAACAAGTTAAATAACATCCATTATAATGTAATTTAAATTTTATAAAAGGAGAGAAAAATTAAAGGGATATCAATTACAGTTATAGACTAGAATCTTTCCACCATTTTGTTTTCCATAGTTGGTTCTATTATGATGAAATATGTGTCATGCCTCCAATAAAAATTCTTAGAAAATATTAATCATTATAGTTTTTCAAACATGGGATACACCAACATTATTAGGAAACTAAATATTATATATTTAAAATTCCAATAGTTTTACCTCATTAGACTTGAAGAAGAGAAAATACACAAGCCCATCACACAACATAATCCCCCTTAACAGGCTTGTAATGATAATATCACATAAATCCAAATAATTATTAATGAATCCTATAATAATGTGTAAATCATATTATTGAGAATTTATGTTTTCCTACACATTACCCATTTAGTATTTACAGAATAAAATATATATAGTTTTTTAGGAATAGATACTTAAAATGTTCACCAGAACAATATACATGGTCATCAGCAATGGTGATACAAGAAGCCTAAGGAAAAAAATTTAAATAATCTTTATGAATAGATCCACCACATCTATGAAATATAAATATTAGGTTTTTTTAAACTATGATATTGATTTTCACATTCATGAAGTAGGACATGCAGCAATGGTAGGAACTATTATTTTGGATTCTGTACCGTAGATGTTTCCACTCTAAAAAATTTATCTAAACTAGTATATCCCCTATAAAAAGAGATTCCTCACCCTATGAATATAATAATATGTTCTTGAGAGGAATTAAAACCCAAAAATATCACTAAATCATTTGAGGAACAATAGTAATTTATAATGATGATGGAATTTATCCCATACACTATCTCAAACACCACCAACATGGTTAAAAATAGACTCAATTTCTATAATACCACATCAATTAAATATGAATCCATAATAATGGGTTCAACATTACAACTAAATAGCCCAAAAAAATCTACTATATAATGATGTTTACTTGAAATATCAGTTTATTAACTGAAAATTATATTTTTTAGAGTCTCTACTATCCTATCCACAAATAAATCAATATGACCATGTGAAATTACAAGAGTAAATGAAATTTTTCTTTCCCTCTATTAGATCATCTCTCCCAGTCAATAATGATGATATAAATGATGAATATTTTTTCACACCCCAAACATTAAAATTATTTTATTTTATTATTTTTGGGATTTGTATTTTCTTGTAAAAGTTCAAGTTGATTGATGGTTTTATGTTTTTGATTTTTAATAATTTTAGTGGGATTCAGGCTAGTACATAGGGACCAAACAGTTAGTGGTAATCATGAGGTCAGCCAAGGTGACCATGCAGTTTACCAATATTTAAAATAAATAAAATTTATGAGAATAAAATTTAAAGAATGTGTTAACAATAACAATAACAATAATTTTATTTTTATTATTACTATTATTAGGTTATTTTTTATTATAACTATTTTTATGTTATTATTATAATTACTTTTAAAATAGTTATTTTAATTATTATAAATATTATTATTAATGATATCATAATAATAATAATAATTATTATTATTATTAGTATTATTATTATTATTAGTTCTAGTAATTTAATTGTAATAGATCTCATTTTTGTAACTAAACCCTAATACTCCCACTCCTTATCCCTTTGTATCCCATTGAACGACCACCCCCTCATTACACCCTTCCTTGCACGATGATGCATCTGGTGCACCACCCTCCTTCGACCAAACCTCCTCCCTAGAGGTGTTCCCTTCTGATTGTGTTCCCTTTCCTCTGGTAGCTTACTGCATAACACCCCCTTATTCGCACCTCTGCTCGGCATTCCGCACTCCTTTGGCATGACACCTTCCATCTAATCCTACATACAGATACCCCTATCTCTGGTGCCACCTCCAACCTCTCTGGCCTCAACTACACCCTCCTTCACCGTTGTGTTTTTCTTCTAATATAGGGGTTGGTTCTCTAGAATGAACCCTATATGTTAGGGTTTTCTTTTGACTCATTATTCTTGGGGTTTTAGGGATTCAGATCATTTTTTGGGTGTTGTTCTCTCTCCCATAGAGGTTTTGTTGTATCCACACCCCATATGATTATATTCACCACTCCTTCATTCATCCTTGTAAAATGGTTTCATGGGTTTTCAAATAAGTTAATATGGTTTGAAGGTTTTCATGGATGTTATGGCCCATTTCGAATTTTATAATAGAGATTTGGTTTGAAAGTGGTGTTTTTGAAAGTGAAATATGAAGGATTCATGGATGTTAGGTGTTCCATTGTATATCAGCATATCCATGGGTGCACTAAGTGAACATATGGATGTGCTCCCAAATGAAGATGACACATTAAAATAGTTTTTTTCTTCAAACCATGTTTACCTAAATGGATCTTTGGTCCTTAAATTATTTTGCTTCCCTTGTGTGACTTCTATAAATGGTTTGAAACAAATCTCAGAGGGTATTCCCATTTGGATCTTGGTGTGTGTTTTGGTTATTTTTTGTCTTAAGAGGTCGTTTGGCATGTTTTATGAGTTGCATGTTCATTTTCTAAAATTGTTATATAGAAATGTTCTTAGTAAATGTTATTTGGGGTGTGTAAAGAAAAGGTATGTTTGTCATTGTGTATTAAAATTAATTTTTGGGTTTATTTTCATAAATGACGTGGTTTGAAAATGTAAAAGTCCAGTTAGCATCATTGAATGTTTTGAGGTATTCGTTAGAAGCAATGTGACATGACGACTCAATTGGAAAAATTGATTATTATATATATATATATATATATATTTGTGTCTGTGTGTGTATGTATGTGTATAATGTGGGCACCCCTGTCTATAATTTCACAATATGGGTTATCATACAGGTGATGTTCATGTTTGGGGTTGGAAGTGCAGTGGTGGTAGATAAGGTGATTCAGGTGTTTGAGGACCTACCACTTACAAAAATTAATATTATCATGTGTTGTTGGGTGTATTTTAGGGGATCGAGTGACAGTTACTGACCAACCCCGATTAGATGGGTTGCTACCCCCTGGATCGCAGATATGCCAGGTAGGATGTGCCATTAGATTGGTCAATTTAGAGTTTTCAGTGGTTATTGACAAAGGGGAATCACCATACGCCGAAAAGTGGTTCCGAACTGAGTATTTCCATGGGTATTCTAGGGATGTTTTAGATCACCCATAATTACTATTATATATTGTTATGTAATGTCAATTTTTTTTAGTTTTCATCATGAATTTTTTATTTATTTATTTTCAACACATCACTTTAATTCTCTGATTTGGTATTTGATTTAGATTTTTGGAATCAAAATAAAAATCTGTTCCATAAATGATATGGGGCTTGTGTTGGTTTTAAAAAATTATGGAAAACATAGTTTATTTTTTTAAAATGTCAAAATACTAGTTTTATAATTTTATTTTCAAACTATTATTAATGAAATATTTTCAGGAATATAAAATACATGGATTATATGGTTTATCATTAGAATTACTATTGATAATTTCCTTTCTCATCCCTATTGTACCTTTCCCAATTTAGGTTCTTCTACTATTGGATCTCTCTTGGAGCGATCATAGATCTTAGTTTGGTGGTGAGATATGAGGTCACATAGAGGTATGTGTAGTTTTATTTTTTTCCCACTTCTAGTTTTCATTTTTATCATCATTATTTATTTATATTTTTAACATTTTCTCATGGGAAAAATCATTCCCAACTATTTAATCTTGATTTATGAAAATAGTTTCCAACCCATGAGGATCGGGAACGCCCTACGGGCCATGCTGTGGGCCAGATGGGTTGATCGGTTTAGGGTTAACCCTAGTTGGTTCATGAAAAAAATTTATTGGAGGGGGTTCATGATATTTGGGGTCTCCTATCGTTAGAGATTAAAAATTTTGGGACTTGGTAGGTATGTGAAGGAAGGGTTTCATGAACCATTGCATCTTTTGAAACTCGAGATGTTAGGACTAGTTTGGGAATTGAGTCTTTTAACTTTGTTATGGATTAAGGGATGACAACAAAGGTGAGCCAATGTCAAATTGTGATACCACATGGATTAGTGACGCATGTGTAGTCTATGTTCATGGAACAAGTACCTATGATTATTATCACCTTCTTGGGGCATGACCCACAACCATTTCACTGAGCTAAGAATAGATGCAAGTCACACCTTCTGGTAGTTTGGTGTAAGTTGATCTTAATTTTGGGTATGGTTGGTGTATGTGTTCTTTTGAAGATAAAAATTGTTTTAGTAATAAAAATTCTTTCAATAAATGGTATTAAATAGGTAAAATGGTTTTCTAGAATTTAAATTATTTTTGATTGGGAATTTGGTAAATGTTTGGACTTGCTGAGAAAATGGATTGTGTACGATCCTCGATACTCATTATGAACATTTGTATGTGTGTGGGTTTGTGTTGTAAGTGAATGTTGGAACACGTAGATGAAACTGGAGGGAAACACATGTAAAAGATCCAAGGATTCCATGGGTTTTTATTTGAATGTAAAGTCTTTGCCATGTTTTTATAGGGTGATTTTGAAAAGGTAAATGATTTTTTAGATTGAAATCTAGTTTAAAAGGGGGGATCTGAATTTGGAAAAGTGGACTTAGAAGAAGGTGGTTAAAAATTTAAATGAAAATATTTTTTTTAATGAAATATATTTGGTTATTTTTTTATTTAATTTGTTTTAGCCAGTCTTTTAGCTCAGGATGTTTCCTTTTATTTCACATCGAATTGATGTCGGTTTTTGTTCTATGCGTCTTGTTTTGTTCAAAAAATAACTCTAAGAATGGTTTCCAAGATTTATAAGGATTCATGCCTAGTTTTCAATTATTATCAAATTCTGTATATCCTTTAAGGTGATCTTGGTCTGTATGAGTTAGTGGAGTGGCTTGAAGAGGTCAACCATCTCTTAAGGGTTTTGGGAACTCCAGAAGCTATTAGAGTGAATTCCATTCTGGTCTATTTGATGGTTCAGATCTAGAAGAATGGGAGTTTTTCCCCCGCCATCAATGAAATTCATGATCACGTGGGATGTTTTTAAATCTTTATTCGTCTGATGGTTCATACTAGAGGAGGGTAAAATTAAAAAAATAAATGAACTCACGTGTATTCAACAAAGCCAATGAATGGTGAAGGAATTTGTTGACTATTTTAAGGTGATTGATTCTTTTTCTCTAGAGGTAGTATTGAAAGATTTCATAAAGACTTCTCTCTTCATTAGGGGTCTTCATCTAGATATCAAGGAGAGGGTCCTCTATTATAATGACCATCATTTTGAGAAGCTGGTAGATGAAGCATTCCTAGATGAGCTAGTTTTTGGATCATGGGCGGTTTGACACCTGTAATCTCTTACTGCTCATAATGGTTCCACATCAATCAAGAAGTATAAGCTAGAGTAGGCTGCATTTAATGTGTTTCTATCCATGGTTCTAGTTTCCAGTTCATCGGATCATCCTTATTTTTTCCACCAGTGTGGCTGGTTTAGGCACTTGATGTTGTCATGTCACATACCTTTGAAGATGTTCTATTATTGCAACTATCTAGGACATATAAAGAGGTTCTTCATAAAGTATCACGTAAAAAGGTGTTATGATCTATGGATTCTCATAACTGACTATGATCCGAGATATGCTTCTTCCACCAGAGCCCCAGTCATATGACTCGGGGTGAAGCTTGTCCATAGTCTTAAGTTGTCGGGAGTGTGGAGCCTTGGTTCAGGTTTTTTTGTTCTGTGTTGGGATTGAAACATTAAAAGTCATTTCATTATTGTTTTTATATTATTAAATTTTTCATGTCATTATAAGCTCACTTTCTCATTGTGAAATTATGATGGACATGTTCTATTTTAATTAAAGTAGACCTGTTACCTGAATGTCACTTTCATAATCCTTCTTTTTCCATGAGTATGTCTAACCATGGTGGGGGTTGATCTCTAATTATATGTGATCGTCTAGAGAGGTTAGTGTTATGTGGAATTTAAGGGCAGTGTTTCCAATTTTCTATCTATGATAAGTTCATCTTGTGGGTTTTCCGTAGTGTGGGAGATTTTGGACTAGGTTGAGAGCACTAGGATTTAGTGGAGGCGTTGTCTTGCTCGTACTACGGATGTTGGATGTAGTTTTGTCATTAGTTTTAGATTGGAATGAGAAATTATTATTTATGGCATCATTTTTATGGTTATTTATTTATTCTGATGCCCCAATATATTGGGTGGCCTTGTAGTATCTTTCCGTATAAGTCTCAGTAGTGTTGTTCAACTCATATGGATAAGTCAGGTATGTTCATGTTGGGAGTTCCCAAATTGGTCCCACTCCCAAGGGTGGTATGTTTGGGTTTTGATTTCTATTTTAGTAGAATCCTTGTGTGGGGAGAACACCCTCATGTTCTCCATCTGTTTTAGATTGTGGTTTCTTCTAGATCGGTCTGGTGTGACTTGCAGAATAAATAGCCACCACAGAATTCCTTATATCTTCTGGTTGTGTTCGGGAATAGACTCCAATTTTGATTAACTTTTGTCTTTGATGACTTTATAAGGGTAAAATATTTTGTGATGAGGATAAATATCACACCCCATCCATTAAAATTATTTTATATTATTATTTATTATCTTTGGTGTTTCTTATCATGTTCCAGGTAGGGTGTTGGTTTAAATTTTTTAAAGTTTAATAGTTTTGGTGGGTTTTGTGCCAATGTATGGGATCCACATGGTTAGTGGTAACTGTACGGTCGAGCCAGGTGACTGTGTGGTTTCCTAATATTTAAAATAAATAAAATTTTATGCAAATAATTTTCTAAAAATGGTTTGATAATAATAATAATATTATTATTGTTATTATTATTATTATTTTTATCAACATGATTAAGTTGCAATTATTATTATTAAAATAGTTATTCATATTATTATTAATATTTAAATTATTGATATGATGATAATAATTATTAATATTTTTAGTATTATTATTAGTAGTAGTAGTAATTTAATGTTAGTAGGTTTTATTTTTTTTACAGCACCCTAATACTCCTCCTACTCCCTTACCCTCCCACAACATGGACACCCCCCACTATCCACCCATCTTCCATGCGTGATGTCACCTCTAGTGAACCACCCTCATATGGACGAACCTCCTCCCTGACAGAATATCCTTCTAACATCTCTCCTTCTCCTATGGTGGCTTGCATCACAACTACCACCTTGTATGCACCCCTAATAGGCGCTTCGCTCTACTCTGGAGTGACTCCTTCTAGGAGCCCGTGCCTCTGACTGACCCGATCTCTGGCATACCCTCTGGTCGTACCTCCCTCATCAGTTCCATCCTCCACCAGTTCATTTTTCATCAATTTGTTTGGTTTTCTTCTCTATGTCGAACCCTAGATGTCAGAATTAGGGTTTTAATCTTTTTTCAGGGGGTTTTAGGGCTAGCAGATCATTCTTGGGGTGATGTTATCTCTCCCTTCTAGGTTTCCTTGCATCTTCACCCCACCTAGGTAAG
Source organism: Viscum album (assembly GCA_963277665.1). Classification (NCBI taxonomy): domain Eukaryota; kingdom Viridiplantae; phylum Streptophyta; class Magnoliopsida; order Santalales; family Viscaceae; genus Viscum; species Viscum album. The sequence continues at coordinate 872,440,387 of OY728153.1, read as the reverse complement.
TGTATCCATATGTATCATTTCCTAATAATTTTCATTTATTATTGGTGATTTTTAAAAATTTATAAACATTCTATGCACCTCTATGATACCTTTATTTGGCTTGTTGTGATAATTGGACGTTGATAGATTTTGTTAAAAACAAATTTTGAGATAAGCCTTGGTTGATGAATATGTGTAATTGTTCCAAAAGAGTTTTATGAAATTCCTTGTGCACTTTATCAATAAATTGGATGTTTTATTAAATTATTATTCCCATTGTGATATGATAAAATTGTTGGTTATTGTTTTGGATTTATATATGTGTTATGTGGTAACTCCTTGGAATTAAAAGTGGTTGTTTGAGATTTTTTTAATTAAATGTGATGGTTTGGTTGTTCTATAAATCATGAAGTTTTTTAGAAAATGATTTCAAAAATAGGTTTCTTTCTCACGAGGTGGGTTCCATGGGTGCATGGGGTGCACACATGACTTTGTGTTCAAATGAATATGGCACCCAAAGGCATCTTTCCCTTAAAAGCCTCTCTTCTTCTCTCCTTCATTAATACTTGTAAAGTGGTTGCATGGGTTATTATATGAGGTAATGTGGTTTCACATATGTGTTGGAAACTATATCCCATTTAGTGTTTTCTAAAAGAGAGTGCTTTTTCAAGTGGTTTTTTCAAAAGTGATTTAAGAAGGTTTCATTGATATTAGCTCGGGTATTGGACATTGGCACGTATATGGGTTCACTAGGTGCACACATGGATGTGCCCTCAAATGAATATGACACTTTAAATTATTGTTTTATTAAAACATTATTTTCTTAAATGGATCTTTGGTCCTTAAACGATTTTGGGTTCCCTTTGTGACTTCTAAAAATGGTTTGAAATGAATTTCATAGGGTACGACCATTTGGATCTAGGTGTGTGTTTTGGTAAAGTTTTGGCTTAAGGGGCCTTTTGGAAAGATTTATGAGTTTTTTTTTCTAAAATGGGGATTTGGAAATTTTCTTGGAAAATGTTATTTGGAGTGAGTAAAGAATTGGAATTTTTGGAGTTATATACTTGTAAATGATTCTTTGTGTTGATTTTCGGAAATGACATGGTTTGAAAAATGTAAAAAAACCATGTTAGAATCAATGAATGTTTGGTGTTATTCTTTATATTCAATGTAACATGAAAGTTCGATTGGATCCTTTGATGATTTGATGGGTGTGTGTGTGTGTGTGTTTTTGTGAATTTCTGTGTATATTTGTATGTGCATATAGTGGGATCCCCAATCTTGTATTTTTCTTCATTGGTTGTCAAATATGTGGTGTCTATGTTTGGGGTAGGCAAGTGCGGTTACGACAGGTAAGGTGATTCATATGTGTGAGGGCTTCCCACTTACACAGAATACTATTATCATGGGTTCCTATCCATATTTTATGGGATCGTGTCATGACCCGAACTATACAAGGGATCAAGCCGTAAATACCCCAATCTCGCCTCCATAGGCCAGGGGGTGGCGAATAGCACTGAAGGCACAACAACTCGGGGAGGCCTTTTCCTAAGTACCTGTACACACACAGGAAGCCAACTCAATGTAATACAATAGAGGGAAAATAAACAATAGATACAATACCACTATATATAAACCAAAAAATGCTTTAAAATCAAAATAGTACATGTACAATGAAGTAACCTGAAAGAGAAAAGGGAAAAATACACTCCCAACTAGAAACGTTTTACAACCCGACAACATGTGGAAAATTAAAACAGCTGGGAGAGCACTACTCATGAATCCCAAGTCATGAAAATTCACATGATCCAAGCACTCTGTATCCATAGCTCCCCGGAAGTCACGATCAACCTATCCATCATTTTCAAGGGCACACCAAGTGCGGGAAAATCCAAAGCTGGGGTGAGTATAAAAATACTCAGTGAGATTCCCCAAAGTCTCAAGGGAGATAAAATAGATGTACTAAAGAGGTAAGAAATATATAGAACAAGGTACAATAACAAAGTATAGCTAAACCCACCCAAAGAGTGATGTAAGCTCACCTAAACATAAGGATCTAGAAACGGTGAGAAGATGAACTTCTTATCAAGTATTTGTTACCTATAGTAGGAGAGTTGACTCATCTAACCATGATAAGAAAGACATGAAATGAATGTGAAATATCCCATGCATCATTGCCTCTCCTCAAAGAAGAGTAACCAAAACCCACAGAGTGGGTACTGAAAGAGAATACATATATATGATCGATCAAAGAAGCCCAAATGAGAGAGTAATGAGATCTACATCTCACAAGATCAGCTATAGGAAAAATGTTTCAAACAGTTCTAGAAGTAACCACCATTGATGTCCCACATCATACACATCTTTCCTAAATTTCAAGTCAAAGTGGTTCAATCATCGTACCTTGAAACTATCCCCTTTGGGTGGGTCTGTCTCACCCGCACAATTTTAGGTCGCATCACAAAGGACACATCTTTGTGGGAACATCACCCCTCTTTCTCAAGAGTATAAAGGTATGTCAAAACATGTTATGTTACTATACCACATAGTCGAGAGATCATACCACAAGTCTATGGGGACCCACTGCCCATCCCTGCTAGAAGTATGCCTGGATCTGTCATTGCAGAACGACTGCCCAGCCTAGCTGGAGGTATGCATGACTAAGTCATCAAGGACGCACATCCCAGTCCAGCTGGAGGTACTCCCATCTCTTCTGTGGCCATCCTTGGTGGATGATACCTCTCAAAAAAGCACTATTATAGTCATTGGGTGTCTCCCCTGATAGGTGTCACCCCGGAAACATCTCATATCATAACTTGTAATCCACTACAGAGGGAACCATATAGTTCTATCATGGATAAAACTAAGGATAGTGTATTATCTTTCAAAAATATGAGTCCAACTGAAGGATGTTCGAGATATAGATGAATTTTTAATGTGGTACACGGTGCCTGTGGGGCCCATATGTCATGTGGCCCCAACTCGTCGCCTAGCCATGTACCTAAAAATTCTCGGGTACAAATATACAAACAAGTAACCCTAGGAATTTCAACATACTCCCAGATTACTTAAAACACCTATTCTAATGGTTGATGAGTGCACGATTCTCATCGTTGATCAGAAGGGAAAAAAAGAGTAATTACGTTGGAACACCTCCTCAAATAGCTCAATAACATTTTACCGCATCTCTTCATACATCTTATCCTCTCTCACAAGAGTCGAGGTTGATCCAAACTGTGGGTTCTCCTCAAAAACATCAAAAATATTCTCCATTGATATTCCTTTCATGTTTCCACATTTAATGGGATCACGGACAAAGATCTGCACATCCAAACGGATCACTCTATTGTCATCCTTGTGGAAAAAACATGCAATATTGAATATTTATTTCCCTCAAATGGAAATCTAATGGAAAATTCATAAGTCATCGCATTTCACTTGAATGACATCCCATTGGACACACATATTTTTCCCCAAACAAATTATATGGATTGAGAAATTGCAATCCTCATGAAAAAACACACGGGATGGACTAATAATTTTTTCAAATAGGATAATAAGTGAAAAACAATAATTTCACTATAAATCAATTGAACAGGGCCTCCAAGAGCCCATACCTTGACTTTGGATTAAAATCATGAAATTTATCTTGAAATGTCTGCATATAGACAGTAGTTGTGCTACCACTGGTGACGCATAAAACATCCATATCGTTTAGAATTTCAGTCTAAAACAAAATTCTTGAACAATAAAAATTAAATTCTGATTATTAAATTTCGGCATTTCCCAAGCCCAAAAATGAAGGGAAAGACATAAAAGTTCCAAAATAGTCTAAAATTATTAGCCTAGATGAGAGGGATGTGTGGTCATAGATGTCACGTGAAAAAAACCCCAAATTGATAGATACGAGCATTTAAAGCAGTTTGGGGTCATATTGGGTTGGTCCAACTCATTCTGGCCAGACCTAACCCCATATTCCAGCCCGCTCTGGCCGGCCTTGTTCAGTTTTAATAGCCTATTTTTCCTACCAAGGTCTAACCCACCTTTTTCTGACACAAAGGAGTGCCACAGTCTCCCCTCCACCGGACTGCTGGTCATCGTGGAGACCTACGCCTCGTGGTTCACTGCCACCTCGCATCCCAATCCGCAACCCAGTTCTTTTCCAGCCTGGTCACGATGGCCCATCATCTTGCTGACATTGCAGCATGTCAGCTCCACATCAATCAACTGGTCTGTGTCGACGCTGACGTCCATCTCTAGTAGCTCCCATCCGGTCGATCTCACCACCAACTGAGACGCCTCTATCCATCTTCAGCCACGCTGTCAAACCATGACCACCATGTGTTAGGCTCCTTTTATCCACCATTTCCCGTCAGCACCACCTAGGACAACCATCGCGCCAATGCAGGTCGACCTAGCTCTGGTGGTCCCTGTTGTAGACCAATGCGACATCACTGGAATCCCGATTTGAAATCAGATAAAGTATATACGATCCCTATAGCGAGACCTTCAAAACATCAACCTCTGCTCTAGGATCTGATGATGGATTAGTGTGCCTAAAACATAGAAATTGTTATGCACACTGAATGAGCAGATTATAGACAAAAATATGGTTTCATAGTATAGATGGACAACCATGATAGTGTGGCCAGTGGTCATCGATAAGCAAACGATGAATTAAAACATTGAAGGAGGGGTTATCAAATTAAAACATCAATTAGAGGTAAAAAAGGAAGAATCATACCTTGATCCATCCATTTATCGATGTCGATGCGATCACCACACTCCTACCTTGATTAGTCAAGGTTTCGGGGAAGATCGCTCCTCGATTCGAAGAATAATGATGAAGAACATTTGGGAGGGAGATAGAGATGAGAGAGGGAGAGAGAGAGGATGAGGTCTAACCCTAATTCTTAACTCATAATCTTCTATTTATAGAATCCCCACTCGGTACGACCATTAGTGATCGATAAGAAAATGATGAATTGAAATGGTGAAGGAGGGGTTCTCAAATTAAAACTCTAATAAAAGGTAAACAAAGTAAGAATCCTACCTTGCTTTGTCCATATATCGTTGTCAATGCGATCATCATGCTCCTGCCATGATTTGTTGAGGTTTTGGCTAGGATCGCTCCCCGATTCGAAGAATAATGATGATGAAAATTTTGGATGGAGATAGATATGAGAGAGAGAGAGAGAGGATTATGGATAACCCTAATCCATACCTTTTAGACTTTTATTTTTTGAAGTCTTTCTAGGTTCCGAATCTGAATTTCCCGCACCCCCTCTTTTTATGTCACACCTAGTAAAAACGCTATTCCAAAACCAATAGTGGTCTTACATTATCAATTTGTGTACATGTTCAAATGATATTTAGATTTAAATTTAAGAAAAATTAATTAAGTTTAATTATTTTATTTATAGTTTTTTTTCTTGGGTGACTTTTCATACATATGTCTCTTTTCGAGAAAAGTTATACCCTGCATATGGTAAACAACATGTTTTAGACTCAACTGTGGCCTTGTATTTCTGGTTTGATCTACCTTTTGAGAGATATCCCAATTCTGACATGTGAATAGTAAAAAATAACTAATATTTTTATTATAATTTATTCTAGTACACCGGGCCTCATAATTGCACATTGTCTCAACGCCTGGCTCTAGAAATATTTGTATAAATATTCAAATGTCTTACAAGGTGAAAATTGGGTCTCTACATCATTCCCTATTTCAATCATTTCATCCCGAAAATGAAAAATATGGAAAAAAATCAGGAGACTAAGCTCGCACTAGCTCTCTCGCTCCCAAAAAAACATAAATATTTTCTATACTTTCTCATCACGAGAACTAATAGGGATGGTCTGTCGACATAATGCATGATCTTGTTGGTGACTTTTAAAGAAACACACATGTATCTCTCCAGTTGGGACACATAGGAGATAGAGTGTGCCCACTCTAGTTATTGGTGGTGGGGAAAGGAAGTATAAAACCTTGTTGTCTCCTACACAGTCTCAAATGGACCAAAGAAGCTCAGGGGGTGGTTTGACTCCCTATCCAAACCACTATATCTTGCATCGTGACTAGAATCCCTATTTTTTCCTAGAATAGGTTCTTGTGGTTCCCTCCTTCAAGAATATCCATCTAGTGAAATTCCGAAGGATATCTGGTCATGTAATATTTCAGAGTTGGTTCATCACAACTGAGACTCTTTTACCCATTTGAGAAGAAATGGAGTCAACACCATCGACTGAAGGAAATTTTCACCCTCTGGATCCACCACGGTTATCTATAGAGAAGCTAAATGCTCTAAAACATTACACACTAGGAGAGCCTGGGATGTCCTGCTATGGGAATATACTAAAATTTTTCTTATTACCAGAGTATATACTTCCTCAAAGTCGTAGTCCTGTAGGAAGTTCAACCAGCATCACTGCCTCAGGTTCAGGTCTCTTTACGCAAATACATAATTGAGACTCTGTTGGTCTGTGCAAACCACAAAGTAGACTTAGCGTTGAGCATGAATGGTAATGATAAACAGGGTAGGTGATTATACTCATCCAACTAAAAGAGGGTAGACATGGAAAGAACAATGCATACCTTGTTCATCTTTTCATCCCTTGGAAGGAGAGTGACCCCCAAACTAGACACTACACTCTACTATACAACCCTTCCAAGATCGCACAAGTCAGAGGGATTCATCTACCACACCATGATACTATCTTCTTCGGGTGGCACCAACTATCCCCCTTGTGTTTTCTCATATCACAAAAATGAATATCAATGGGGCAAGGATCACTCTTCCTCATTTATTCATATTTATGTCGAACAACACCGACACAAGGTTACAATGACGCGCTATGACACCCCGATAACATTTCGAGCATGGAGTTAGAATAAAAGATTATCTCCTGAAATTTCTACCATGTTCATAAAAAGAGATATAAAATAAACAGAGTGTACCCTTTATCATATCATGTATAGTATGATTTTATACTTCCATAAAATGCAGCTACCCATGGCCTCGACCGCTAGATCCCTGAGCCTGACATGGGCCACCTAGTGGTGGTGGAAGGACCTCGTAACATCATCCACAAACCATAGTTATTCCTGATCTTCTGCTAGCACTCCCTCCCTAGGGACCATTCTGTCCTCAATTTGGAAATCTCTAATAATAGCATTGCCTCTGCCAAAGTAGTGAATCTACCAACTGCCTAGAAAGCTCAGTACATATGATCTAGTATTATTGTTCCATGTGACCAGGCCTGTCCCAAGCACAGTATAATCCTTCCTTGGGTGCGTTTGGTGCTCTACATTGTCCCCAACCATGTGCTTGAGTCTTATCATGGGCAGGCCTCCTATATAAAGGCCTCTCTAACTGATTTATTCTAGTTGTGGTGGACATCTCAGCTTCATTGTTGCACTACAAGTTTTAGTTGACTTTCCCCTCTATGAAAGAAAACACTCTATCACTAGTGCTCACTATGACACCATAGAATTGGTGGGAAAGCATGTGGATACTTTATTGACATAGATCTCCTTATAGATACCCCTCTAAAACATCTGATATTAGAAATTAACATCTTGAACGATGCCCAGAGAGTACCGAGTAAGGTTTGTGAACCTTATTTTCATACCCATCCACTGTCATCCATCCCCACTAAAACTCTTTTACCTCCTAAAACAGGTTGGAGCATAAGCATGAGGGGTAGTACACCTCATGAAACAACTACTGGAATTTTTCCCATGAGAGATTTGACTCATCGTGTATTTTTGTAACTAGGGTCCACCAATGTCCAAATGCTCCATGTAAAATACTGGCCTCCAAAGCCATCATTTGATACATCGGTGTCCAAACATGCCTAAAGTGGTAAAAAACTTACTCTAGCCAAACCTTCACTTTCTGAGGCCCTATCATACTATGGAACCACAATGGTCTCTAATGATGTAAATCATGGAGTGTACTAAGCCTTTGCATGTACTTAACCTACTCTGTGGGAGATTTCTTATCACAAAAGGTGGAGGTGCTACTACTTACCCACCTGGAGGAAGGGGATCGCATTATAGATCCATAATTGAGGCCTCATCACTCAAAAAATCTTCTTCACTAAAAAGAAGTTGTACCAAGGCTGGTTGTCATCGTAGAGGCATCTGGAATATAATCAAGGAGTAGCACAGTAAAATGAGAATATATATATCAACAACTATAGGGAGCTTACTCAATAAGTATATTCAAAGACTTGATCATATATGATGCATGTACAAAGTTCACTGCAACAAGTGTCTCTGCTAGCCGAGTGAACAAGCGGGTAATTAGTTTCCTAGTGAATGGCCAGATCGATCGTATTTCAATCACTAGACCCTATAGCTTAAGAGCCTCTCTTGAGTCATGTCGACATAATTTATCTAAACCAGACCAAGTACTTTTAGGGAAACATCCAAACAAAGTCCCTAGGGTCAACTCACCTCTGATACAACATTGTCATACCCCAGCCCATACCAAGGCTCGAGTCGTAACTACCCCAAGCCTACCTCCACATTCTAGGGCTGGAGACAGACACCGAAGGAACAAAAACTAGAGGATGTCTTTTCCAAAGTACGTGTACACACACACAACCAACTCAATGTAAAAGTCTAGAGGGAATAGAAGAAAGACATACAAAACTACTATATATATACCACAAACATGCATCCACCTCTAAATAGTACAAGTACAATGACATAGTATAATAAAAAAAGGGCCAAAATACACACCCAACCAGAAAAGTGACAAAACCCAGCAACAGGTGGAAAAGTAAAACAGTTGGGAGCACCCCACTTCTGAGTCCCAAGTCATGACCAACACACACAATCCAAGAACCATGTATCCCTTGATCCTTTGAAGTCGTGATCAACATGTATGTCATCTTCAAGGGAACAATAAGTGTGGGAAAAGCCCAAGAAAGGGTGAGTTTAAGAATACTTAGTAGGATGCCTTGAAGGTTCAAGGGAGAAGCAATAGGTGTACTGAATAGGGAAGCAGTAGATACAAGAAGGTATAGTAAAATAGTATTACTCAACCCAACTAGAGTAAAGTAAGCTCACCCAAGAATAAGGAGCATGAAACAGTGAGAAGACGATCTTCTCATCGTTTCTTCTCTACCTATAGTAGGAGAGTAGACTCATACAACCATGATAATCTAGAAATTGAAAGCATGTGGCATACACCACACATCTTTACCTCCCCTGGAAGGAAAGTAATGAAAACCAAAATAGTGGGTACTAAAATAGGATACATATATATATGCTCAGTCAAGGAATCCCAAACTATAGAGTCGGGTATATCCATATCACAAGATCAGTTATACTAAAATAGTAACAAATAGATCTAGAAGTAACAACCATTGATGCACAACATCCCACATGTCTTCCCTAAACTACAATTAAAATGGGATTAATCACCACACCCTGATACTATCCTCATTGGGAGGGTCTGTCTCAGTTTCATTGTTTTAGGTCACATCACAAGGACACATCTGGTGGAAAAACTTCAATCTTCCTTTAGAGTCCAATGGTACGACAAATCTTGTAACATCACTATTCCGCACAGGGGAGAGATATTTTCATAAATCGATGGGGACCCACTAGCCTTCCTTGATAGAGGTATGCTCAGATCAGTCATAGAGGACCCACTGCCCAGCCTAGCAGGAGGTATGCATGGCTTTGTCATTGGGGACCCACTGCACAGCACAGCTGGAGGTATTCCCAACTCTGTTACCGGGAACCCATTACCCATCCTAGCTAGAGGTATGACCAGTTCTATCATCAAGGACCAACTTTACAGCCCAGTCGAAGGTATTCCCACCCCTACTCTGGTCATCCCTGCTGGAAGGTACCTCTCGAAAAAGCACTGTTTTAGTCCACGGGTGTAGCCCCAGATAGGTGTAACACCTAGAACATATGTCATCCTAACTCATAGGCCATTTCGGAGGGCACCATTGTGTTCTAAATTAAAAAACACTCAGGATACTCTACTCAAATTCCAAAATTCAGGTTCAAAATAAAGAGTTACGAGGGATATACAAATTCATAATTTGGTACATGACGTGTGTGGGACCCACACATCTTGTGTCACTGCCATGTCGCCTGGTGGTGTACCTAACCATTCTCAGCTACTAAACTATGAACAAGTACCCATATGAATACCGACATACTCCTAGAGTACTTGACACACCAAGTAAAAAGTCCATCGAGTGCATGACGATCGTTTTAGATATGATGTGCAAAACACATAATTATGCCGGCACACCTCCACAAATTGCTCAAGAACAAATGACTGCATCTCTTCATACATATTCCCCACTCTCACAAGAGTCAAGGTTGACCTGAACCATGGGTTTTATTCAAACACATCAAAAGGATCTTCCACCAATATTCCTTTCATGTCTACACATTCAATGAGATTATGAACAAGGCTCTAGATGTATAAACTGATCCCACAATTGAGATTGTTGCAGAAAAACATGCAATATCGACTATTTATTCCTCCCAAGAATACATCTGATAGAAAATTTATATGTCGCCACATTGCGCTCGAATGACACCCTGGGGGGCCCATGTCTCGATCCCAAAAAAACATATTCAGATCATACTATTGAGATCCTGTTGGAAAAACACACGTGATGGACTACTAATTTTTCTAAAAAGGGTAACTGGTCAAAATTTTCATTTCACCACAAAGTGTGTGGATTGGGCCTTATGGGGCCCGAAAATCGACTACTGATTAAAATCCAAAACGTTATCATGAAAATACCTAATAGAGACAATGGTTTCAAAACCACAGATGGTGCGTCAAAAAGACCACTAGTTTAGATTCTAGGTGCAAAACAAAATTTCTGAATAATAATAATTAAATTATAATTATTAAATCTAGGATTTTTGGGAACTAAAACCCCAAACCCATTATAAGAAATTCTTGAACAGGTCTAAAATTGTTCTTCTCGATGAGAGGGACACATGTCTCTGGACGATGCATCAAATTGAATCCCAAATTGAGAGATATAGTCATTTAGATCTGTTTGGCCACATTTCAAGCCAGTTCAGCCCATTCTGGCTGGACCTGTCCACTTGGGCCTGCCCACTAGGGCTGGCCTAATTCTATTTTGCTGGCCTGGCCCACTTACCACATCTTGAGCCACCTCATACAAACACCAATGGGCACCCATGGTCTCCTGGTCACTATGGAAACCAACGTAGTGTGGGTAGCTACTACTTGTTTTGGAAAGGCGTGACCCCGCACCACCCCAGCCCAACCTTAATGTCCCTCTCCCATAATGACACTGTAGCATGCATGATCCGCCCCTAGATGCTATTTTTGTTTGACACCTCTATCCGCCTCCAGCCGCTCTTAGACTACCGACCTCACCGCCCACCGAGACACCTCTAGTTGGTTGCCGCCTCATCGTCCAGTATCATCTCCCATGCGTCAGCTTCCTCTACTCCACCATCACTCGACCAGCCTTTGGATTACCATCTGCACCACCTTAGACAACTGTCGTGCCACCATTGTCCAGCCTAGCTCTGGTGGTCCCTTTCATAGACAATCACGACTTCACCAAAATCCCAATTGATACTCGAGAATGGATCTACAATCCCTGTGACGAAACCTAAAAAACACCAACCTCTGATCAATGATCTGACTGTGGATTGGTCCACCCATATGTGAGCATCAATTATCCGTGAGAAACGAGTGGATTTCAGATGAAAATATGGGTTCAATGTATGGATTGACGACCATGTTTGTGAGGCCATCAATTATTGATAAACTAATGATGCATTAAAATGGAAAAGGACAAATTATTAAATTAAAACTTCAATCTGAGGTAAACAATGGATGAATCCTACCTTGATCCACCATTTTATTGCATCCAATGCAGTAATCATGTTCCCATCATAACTTTTTAAGGTTTCTACTATGATCTATCCTAGATTCAATGAACAACGATGAGGAATAGCTGGGAGGGAGAGACAGAGAGTGAGAGAGAGAGGATTAAGGATAACCCTAATCCTTAACTCTTAAACGTCTAGTTATAGAAGCCACGCTCGGTGCGGAGTCTAAAATTCACGTGCCCCCTATTTTTATGGAGTACATAGGAAAAACACCCCATTATGAACTCAATAGAGGTCTCATATTTCTAATAAGATCCATTGATTGAATGTTATTTAGATTGGTCTTCTAGATAAAATAATTACTTTTAATTGTTTTATTTAGGGTTTTCCACACAGTGTCATTTCTCAAAGAAGTCCCTCACTAACAAATTTTATACCCTACCAGGGGAAAAGTCCATGTTCTAAACTCAACTGTCGCCTCAAATTTCGGATCTGATCTATCATTGTTGAGATATACCATTTAATACATTTGCATAGTATTAAAACACTTATAATTTGTGTAACACCCGAGACTTTTATGAGAAATATTTTGTTTTTATGTTATATACATCATCAAAGGAATCTTTCACTTCACACAACACTAGCTTGGTTTGCTTCACACACATTCACGACCTTCCTCGATAGCATGCGTCGTACACAATACCGAGTTTCACTAAACAATGATATGATATTAAAATATTATTAAAACTATCCGTTATGAATAGTAATACCCACTTTTTGAAATTTTGTAAATTTTATTTTTCAAAATGGGCTTTATTTTTAGATTCGGAATATCAAAATTAGCTTGGGGTGAAATTTTGGAATTTTTCTGAAAACTTTAAATTTTTGATGAATAATGAAAACACTAGGTTACTATTTAAAAACTGACTTTTTATTTAAATAATTATTTATTTTATTTAAATTTATTTTCGGTAAAAATTGATACATAATATAGAACTTTTCACCGTCTTTTACCCACCTTCTAGGAGAAATTGCAAATTTACATAAAATGTAATTTTACTACTTTTGTGAGTAGAATTTCGAAAATACAAGATACACGGTTAATATCAAGGACTAAAATGTGGTTCAATGAGATGAAAATAATTTTTGGTGAATAGTAACTTTTTACTTTTTTACCACGGTTAAAAGTAAATAGGGTAATTAAGGAAAAATGTTATTATTATTACCCTAACACATGTCCTAATTCTATTGGATAAGTTTAATTCGACCAAAAACAAACTTAGGAATAAAATATGACCATTTAGGCCAACTTGGATTAGATTAGGACATTTATTATTAATTTATTTAAAGATGGGTTAAACTAGTTAAAATCAAAGTTTAATAACTAATTTCATTTTTAATATAGGGCTATACATAAGATAAATTCAACTATAAATATTCATTAGAAAGATAAAAATATTTCCTAAATAGAGGTATTTTATTTTTAATTTTTAGACATTAAATAATTTAATTAATTTATGACACAATGATGATGCAGTAATTATATTATTAATAAAATATTGATATAATTGATGTTATAAATACCCAAATAAATGTAATTTGAGACTTTTTATGAATTACAATAATTTTCTATGTTAATATGACACGTTTTTATTCATTTAATTAACTTTGTGCGAACTAATATTTCGGTTTTGATTTTCACAAAAATCAATTACCAAATAGTGTCAAAATTGACATAAAATGGTTTTTAAAACAAATATTATATTATTAATTGTTATTTTATTCGTAAAAATCTAATGTTCTGCCAAATAAATTATATAAGGTTATATATATTAATAATAAACAAATTGGGGTTCGTTTGGCTTGTTATAGTAAGTTTATTAACCTTATAGTGTAAGAAAACAAGAAGACACAGTAAAAGTTAAATTATCTAACATAAAGTTAAATCTAAATGATAAGGTTAAAATAGATACCTAAACTTGTCTAAATTCTAATGGATGAGAGTATTTCGAACCATCCTCACCTTAGCTTCTAAATAAATCAATTTTGAGCTATTAAAAACTGAATATGACTTTATAATAAAAAAATATTTTTAGTTTTTTCTAATGTGGCCCTCCCCTCCCTTATAAAAGGGAACCTCCTTCCTCTCCTCCTAACACCACTTTGAGCCTTCATGCTCGGCCAAATCCTGACAAATTATCTTCTCCACATCCATAGAAACATCCTAGTGGTCGTGGTCTTCTTCAAAGACCAATATTAGTGCCCTAAGAGTAGGTCTCAAAGAGGTGCTTCAAAGAAGAGGTAATGTGTGTTATCAATTCTTTCAACTTTATTTCTTATTCCACTTCTTCTTCTTTAGTTGTTTAATTATTAAGTAATAACATCATTATCACTCGTATACTGATAAGTTATTATAAGTATGAAACAACCCTATTTCATCATCTATCCATCCTACAGAATACGAAATCACCGCGTGTGCGTACGTACGGAATACCGTCTCCATGCCGTGGTGTAATCTATTTTCCACCAACACCTTACTTGGATGGGTATAATGGTGTAAATAATAACTATATATGATTATTGTAAAGTGATATTGATTCTGAAATAGTATACATACACTCTAATACAATTCCACGATCTTGGGAACGATATCATCACTCGTGCGTACGTACGGAATACCGTCTCCACGATGTGATGCGACTCGTTCTACATGATCGTCATTTAATAATGATTATATAAATAAATTTAATGAATTAATATGATATATATTACAATAATACCATTCTGAAAATGAGGTATCTATAACCTAAAGAGAAGAATAAGAATTTATTCGACAAAACACGCATAAGAACAAAACGTAATAAACACCTGAATAACAAATAGAAATGCAATATTACTAATAAGAAGCTAAGAATATGGCCATATATGATATCATAACAATCAGTATGATTCTGGAATAAGTCAATGACATTATTTAAATCATTATACAGGAGGTTCGGACACTTACGAAGAAAATCGGACCTTAGGTAAGGGAAAATCTCACAATCTCATTTTTATCCGAGATTGTTTATACTTCAGAATTTACTGGGGAATATTTATCATCCACATCCATGTTTCCTCAATATGTAATATTATTTCCATCCACCTAAAATTTTTTAAATCCAATTTTACCCATTGGTGAGTTTTTAGTAAAATATATGAAAGGAATCGTTTGTCATTTTTCGTACAAGGAACCTTTTGACTTTTCCGGCCAAAGTACGAGAAGAATGTTGTTTTTAACTTATATGGCATGAATGGATTTTTAGAACATTATATCCATGAAGATTCCTTTACAAGTTTTCATGTTTATTTTTAATTAACTTCTTTTAGTTCAAAATTATATGACATGTTAATAAAGGAAAATGTTTTTGAAGTAGAAAGGATATTTTCCTCAAGAATGGAGTTCAAGTGTTTTATAAAAATTATTTTCCGTCTAAGATAATTTAGGGTTATGTTTCTATGCCTATTTTTACATTGTTTTGATTATGTTATGATGGAATTATTTTTATGATGTCCTTTTATCTTATATGGATTATGTTATGATGGAATCCCATTTTTATAACATGGGTTATGCTGTGATGTATGAATTATAATTTTTGTGGCACACATAAGAATGGTATCATTATGAGATGGGTAGGACCAATATATACCTTCAATGCATTGGGTAAAGATTTATATCTCATGAGAGAGACATGGATGGAACAGCTGGTTAAACATGTTCAGTGAAACAGGACTGAAACGAGGAGTGAACTCGGTTCAGAAATGGACATTGTCCACTAAGATAGTCTTGGAAATGAGTCTTGACTACTAAGAAATTATTTTATATGATTATGTGTGTATACCGAAAAGTTTCATGTTTTATGTTATGATTATTGGGATTACATTTCCCTACTATGATTTATCCCATGTTATGAAATTTTGATCTCTTTTGCAGGTTAAGATTTCCAAAATGTTATGTTCTTATGAATATGATGTGATTGATATTTGTTTTTTTACCCTTACTGAGCATTTGAGCTTTCCCTTTTGTATGTTTTCTTTCCCTAGGCCAGGAAGAAGGTTATTAAGTAAGATATTCCAAAAGGGACTCTAGATATGATGAAATAAATGGGAGGCAATGTAGATGCTTTATGAACCAGCTGTTTTTGTTTCAGAGTTTCTAAAGATACTATACCTATATAGTCCTTCCATGGTTTTGTTATACGTTGTAATAAGTGTGATTCAATTCTGAAGTAATAAAAATGTATGTAAAGTATGGGTCATTATAGTTGGTATCAGAGGAAAGGTATAGTCATCCTTTGGAAACTAGGAAATGAAAGCCTTAGTAAGAAACCTAAGGATATGTCTAAGCACAGAACATGATCTTAGTGTTTTAAAAATGGCCATGAACAACCTATGATAATACCTTAAGTGTGAAATTTTATTCTTGATTATGTGGTTTTCCTATTATAATTATTGTTTCTCACACTATTCATCTTGGTTTTAGCCAATGGATGGAACCCGAAGGAACCGCGTTAATGTAGAATGCGACGGGCAATGCAATGATTGTCCCCCTGAGAAAACAAATGTTATGGGAGCTAGAATGCAAAATCTTGTAGCCATGCTCACACAGCTTTCTCAGGCTATGAATCATGCAGTACTTCTAAACGAGCAAAGGAAGGAGAAACGTTCTGTTGAATCCTTCATGAGGTAGTGTCCACCTTCATTCAGTGGGTCTGCTGATCCATTAATTGCTGAACAATGGATTAGTACTACTGAAAAGATATTTTCAGTTCTTCAATGTTCTAAACATGATAAAGTCATCTTAGTAGTTTATCATTTGGAAGGAGATGCGGATCAATGGTGGAATATTTTCAAGAATACGAGGCAAAGAGATGAAATTGAGTCCCTAGAATTGGACGAGTTCAAGAACTTATCTTTCAATAAGTACTTCCCTCGCATTCTTCAAACAAATATGGAGAAGGAGTTTCTTGAACTGAAGCAAAAGGATGATGAATCTGTTGGTACCTATGAAGTAAATTTTACAAGAATTTCAAGGCATGCTTCTGGTATTATTATCCAACTTGACAGTAAGATCTATCAATTCTTTAGTGGCTTAAAACCAAGTCTTCGAAGGGCATTAGCCATAAGGGACTTCAACAGTTACGAGGAAACCATTCGATGTGCTCTCAAGGTTGAGATGGAGATTGGAGTAACCCATCAGTCATATGGGTTTGATAAGAAGAGGAAAATGGAATTCAAAGGAAAATCTAAAGAGCACACTGAAACGAAGATGAGTTTTCCCTCATTCTCAAAGTGTGGAATGAAACATGGAGGGAGTTGTCTTAAAGGGACAAGTAAATGTTTCAAATGTGGAAAGGAAGGTCATCGGGAATTTGAATGCCGCAATGATGGGAAGAAGATGTCTAGTGATGCGAACAAAGAAAAGGCTACACAGAGTGCACCTCCTACACTTCAATGTTACAGGTGCAAGGAAATGGGGCATTATGCCAATCAATGCCTTAATCCAAGGGTTGTTGATGATGATCGATGTCAACAAACTCATAAGGCTAAAGACAAAGGAATGTCACATAAAATTTCTATCAGCGATGTGGATTACGATAACGAAGTGGTGAAAGGTACACTTACCATCCACTCTAAAGTAGAAATTTTTTTATTTGATTCTAGATCCAGCAAAAACAGAGGTTATTGAAAGATGGTCGAGACCAACAATAGTAACCGAGATCCAAAGTTTTCTTGGTTTGGCTGGATATTATCGACGTTTTGTGAATTATTTTTCAGGATTATCTAATCCAATCACTATGTTGACTCGAAAAGGATTTATGTTTGTGTGGACGAAGGAATGTGAAGAGAATTTCAAGGAGTTGAAAAGAAGGTTATCCAGTGCACATGTACTCACACTTCCTTGTAGTGGAGAAAGGTTTGCGATCTACATCAATGCATCCAAGAAGGGGATAAGGTGTGTTCTTATGCAAAATGATATGGTGATAACTTATGCCACACTTAGGCAGCTATGGTGGAATGAGTTTTAGGGGTGCGGGCACAGTCTGGGGGTCGAGCCCCAAATACAGATTCTTTCCTTTTGTGTGTTTTGATAAAAAAATTAATATATTTCATAAATTAAAAACTAAAAACATCATAAATGATATAATAATTAATTTTTCAAAAAATCACAAATCTATATTAAGGGCATCAATACACCCCCATTAATTCATCAATGTCAACCATCTCATTTTCCCAATTAAAAAGTTTAATCATACCAG
Source organism: Viscum album (assembly GCA_963277665.1). NCBI lineage: Eukaryota > Viridiplantae > Streptophyta > Magnoliopsida > Santalales > Viscaceae > Viscum > Viscum album. The sequence continues at coordinate 872,422,246 of OY728153.1, read as the reverse complement.
TAAATTAGTTTCATTTTAATATTTACTATTCAACATATGTTTTCAAATCCATAATAAGAAACAATTGTGGGGAAATACAATCTATTTTCATTATTCTTATATCTAGAATATCATGGACACAATAATTCTACATCATAATTATATATTATCAATACATAAAATATTTAATCCTTTCACTTTAAGGATTAGAATATCAGAGTTCCTTACATGGTATTGGAGCTAACCCTTTGATAAGTAAAATGGTTTGAATAATGTCCTTATTCCCTAAACATAACATATACAGTTATAAATGGTACCTTACGATGAAATTCATTTAAATACATTGAGGATTCTATTTTTTCTCTATAACTATTTTCTCTATGCAACTCTTTTCCTGAAAAAAATTTCTTATTCCCCTAAGACATTTTCCAAATTGAATCATCCAACATAATTGTAATGTAGGAAGCTAAATATTCATCCCTCTATAATCTTCCTAAAAATCCATTTTTCTCTTACTATGTGTTTTATGAGACTCACCCTTGTTGGGATTGTTAATCATATAAAGAGATAGTTAATTTGGCATAATCATAAGGTTCTCTTTCCAAATCCCATTCCATTTCATTTCTCTTTAGAACATACATTCCATAATCCATCACATTCTACAATACCATGAATCCTCAAAAGTCTAAACATTGACTAAAACCAAAATTTATAGTATAAAAAATAATAGTTATAGCGATGAATCATATAATCATTAAAAAATATTTATAGGATATCTAAGTCAAGTCATATTATTTTTTAATCTATGAAACATTATGTTTAATATATCCCATCCCATGTTACCATCACATCCAATCCTTCATTATAATTCATAAAGAAAATTTAAATTAAAGAAATTATATTCCTTGTGAGTTTCAAACCAAATATATAGTAAAGGAACACTCACAGTGCACCTAAATAATGGCTACAATATACTTGACCGTCTTTTTGGTATTATTACCCCTATATACATCAATACTGAATTCACATCCACATATAGTATCCATATAAGGTTGTTTTTCTCTAAAAAACACACTTTTTTTGATTAACATAAATTATGATGCTCTTTTATTTATATAATTATCCTAATGGTTCTCTCTAATTTTTCCTAATCCTAGTTTATAAATGTGTCTAAAACATTCCATGATACTAACTATAATGACCCATAAATTTCATAATAAAATATCACATGCTGTGAGATTAATATTCATTCCATAAAATTATTATCCACACTATAATGGTAATGATTTAGTGTATATGTAATTATTGATACAATATCAATTATTTCATAAAATATCTACATCACCTCCAATATATTTCTCCATAATGGACACCCTTCTTAGACATAACATACTTTGAAATTTTTCTTTCTTTCCTAGGAAATAGGAATCGTAAGAATGGGTGATCTTAGATGGTTAATAATGGTAAAAAAATTTGAAACCATTGATCATTTAAACATAACATGAGAACAATGGGAATTTTAACATTTTTTTAACCATTTAAAATCATACCATGAAATTATAAGACCATAAACATGACTAATGAAATAATTCATGGTAGTTCCTGAGACATGAATCATAATGGGATTAAAAAACATGAGACACAATAACATATACTTGTAAAAACATCCTATCAAAATAGAGTGGAATATGTGTTTAATAATTATATAATTATAAATATTATGTCAATTCTACCTACGAAAACATTTATACCATGCAAGTCTTGGAATAAGTAAACATACTTATACTTTAGGATTGTGATGACCTCCCATGTACTGTCTTTCTAGAATGGGATCACCTACCATGTACCCTATATTAGGCTTAAAATAATGACCTATATACACTTTTAGATTATAAAACACCAACATTTTCCGAATTAATTTGATATATTTATCAAACCGAAATTTTCAAAAATAAATATTAAATAATTTTATAAGAATATATAATTAAAAACATTATTGTTCATGGTAGAAATATAAAGGTTTAGTGTCATTAGATAATAGATATACAATCATGTAATATCATGATTGATCCTAAAAATCTTCCAAAAATATCATCCCATATAATACACTTCTTATTCATATCCTATATAATACCATTATTCATAACCCAGTGAAAGGTAAAATCAAAAAGGGTGACATTATATGTTGAAAAATGGTAAATAAGGGATATAGGAATTGAGGATCATATAAAATTATAATATTTACATAAGGGAATGAAATGAACACCATTACTTGAAATATTTATACTCAATCTCCCGTATATCATAAAAAGGTTTATGGTGTATAACATTATCATATCAAAATTAATGATTAATAATAGAGAAATATCTTAACAAATCATCCATGAAAAAATCAATTTTTATGCATGATAACATGTCAAAAAATTGTGACCAGCTCATATGTATTGAGACTAGTGAAATTTTCATGGTTAAATACCAATAACAATAAATTACATTGGATCAGGCATCATCACTATTTTCCGATATAATTACAAATAATGTATCATCACATGTTTCCCATAGTAGATCATCACATCAATATGTTCCCCATAGTTGACCAAGCACATCGACTAATTTCCCATAGTAGATCAACCACATAGAATTATTTCATCTAGTGGATCGAGGACATCTACATTTTTCCCTATAGTGGATGTATCTCCTAAACTTGTTTGTTATAATTATCCCATGAGATATAAATCTTTACCCAATGCATTAGATAGATATATAATTTTTGGCCCACCTATCACATAATGAATTCCATATATATGTGTTCCACAAAGTCATAAAACATTCATTATATCGCTCTATCAAAACATGTGAAAATAAAATGGGTTTCCTAATTATTCAATAAATTCATCATAGAATAACCCATGGAAAATATATTGGTTTTGGATTTATCTCATTATCATAATAATAAACTATTGAGAGAAAGAATAAGGATGGAATAATTGGATGATGTGGGAATGTTTTCATCTGATAACAAAAATGATATGGCAATTGACCTAAAATATGTTGGGGATTTTCGTTCAAGTTAATTAAAAAGTGTCTCATTGGTGGAGGCTCTTCAAGGTTTAGTTATGTCCAATGATGATCTTATAAGGGAATGTTTAAAAAAAAATAGAGGATAGTGGGTTCTCGGTCACTTTAGATCTAAATTTCCTTCTTCATAAGCTTTATTTATCTATGTTATCTATTCATAGATGCATTACATACTCTATGGTTGGTATAATTTTGTCTTACTATAATCCATAAAATCATATTTTACTTTTTAGGGAAGAAGTAACTTGAGGATAATACAGATTTGAAGGGGTTTCTTCTACATGCTCATGGGAGTTAAGGATGACCTTAATGTAGTGTGGAAATTTGGTAATGTTAATTTGAAACCTGGTATTACAAAGATATCTAAATGGTATATAAATTTTAATCTATTCCATTATACAAACATGGATACAAATTTTTTTTTATGATTACATTGTTTAAATTGGTTGTTATGGTCTCCCAAAATTTTGAATGATCTTAATTCATGGATTGGCATACATGTGGTGACTTATTATAATAATATAAATCAAGATCATTTTCTATAAATAAGATTGAATAAAAGTTGAACCAAAAATTTACATAATGATTCCAAATGTGATTAAAAATTTTATGAATTATCACAGGTATAATTTAAAAGTGGAGTATGAATATGTCCTCCCCATTTTGTGAAGTTTGTATAATTATAGAGAACTCCATTGCTAATATAATTATTATTCAAAAGCAATAAAAGTATCATCTTTATGGGAATACACAGAAAGAGGTTAATAGAAGCACTAAGTGAAAAGTAATTGCTCCGGATAATGGGGAGAGTGCTTGAAAAAATGATCCTGAAAAATTGATTAAAGGAAGAAAAAAATACATTTGATTTAAAGAATATCATTAGAAAATTAGGGGGTGGCCCTATTAATGAAGAGTAATGGGTAATTTATTTACCTAAGGCCTCTAAATTTATGAAAAATGATGAAGGATATATTGATTTAAATTTACGATAAAATGGTAATCTTAGAAATGGAGATGAAAAAATTCATATTAAAATTTCCCAATATATCAAATGTATTATTGAATTATTTTAAGACAAACAATTTAATCAAGTATCTGGAATTCATAAGGCATTTCACCTCATTCTAATTTGAATCAATTTTTTGAATTTATCCACCCATGAAAATTCTTCGTTATCATCCCTTTTAATAATTCCTATGATGATGGTATATGTAATGACTTAGTAGTGAATCAATATTGAAGTTATTCTAGTCCAATTTCACTTTTATAAATTTCAAAAAATATACACAATATCAATGGTGCCTATCCTCAACATTATAGAAGTCATGATTCATCATCTCTATAGGTTAGAAAATATCAAGGTTAATCCTCATGTAAAACCTTTAGAAACTCTAATAAAGACACAAATAAGAGCATATTTGTTCCTCCTAGATAGTCTATTATAGAAGTCACCATTTCTAAAATCCCATAGTATATACAATCTGATAATTTTAACATCATAAATATAATTTATGCTTCTATTATCAATACTTCCATTAACATTAGAAAGTCATTGTTAGAGGAAATTATCTTATGTAGTAGTGTAAAACTTGATATCACAATAGATCCATGTTACCATTACAATATTATAGTGACTTAAAATGACCGGAAAACCTATAATATAGATTTTATATCGAGATATGTCTTAATAGAAGTCACTAATTTTAACATCTATTTAAGATAAAGAATGTTTATAATCCTCTATAGTTAATTTTCAGAGCATGGAAATGTTTGATAGTCCTGGTGTAACATCCCAAGTAAGTAATGAATAATAGATATTTTTATCTATGTCTATTAATGATTAAGATAGTGTTATAGAGGCTTAAAATGAAAATAAATACAATCTTATGCATGGAATACACTAATATTCTTAAAAGATTGTTTTACTGCCTTTTGATGGCAAACCATTTTTAAATCTATCTTTTGAAAATTTTATAAACTATGTTTGTCAAAATAAACTTATCCTTTATGATTGGGACATAAAAATTTACCTTTGTGTGAATTTTTGGTATTTTTCTGACAATGTTCATTTTTTAATGAATAGTGAAAAATACTGCATTTTACATCAAAATTGCTTTTTAATCTAATTTATTTATATGATTAGATTATGTTTTGAATTGGTTTTGAAGTGAAATTAGAATATATTTTTACCATTTTATCCAATGGTGGTCATTGGAATCAATTTCACTTTGAAATTAGACTTAAACTGGTGTCAATCTTTTGATACTTATTGTTTTGTAAAAACACGCTATTTGCTCTGGCAGCGGGAATTAATTATTAAATTAATTAATGTGAATTATATGATTTGAATTTTGTAAAATAGACTTCATTTTTGAATTCGGAATATCAAATATAGCTTAGGGTGAATTTTTGGTAATTTTCTGAAAAACTTCAATTTTTGATGAATAGTGAAACCACTAAGTGGTAATCAAGCAAACTGATTTTTCAGTTAAATTAAAGTTTACCACTAATGTGTATTGAATTTTGAAAATCCGACATACATGGTTGTCATTAAAAAGTAAAATGTGGTTCAATGGGATTATAATAATTTTTTGGTGAATAGTAACTTATTAAGTTCTTAATCGCGATTAGTGGTAATTAGGGTAGTTTAAGGTATAAATAATGCTTTAATAATAGGAAATGACCTAGACACATGTCCCAACCTTATTGGTTGTGTCATGGCCGACCAAGACAAGCCATGGGTCAACTTGGGGACCCCATGAAGACACTTTGGTTTGGAAATGACATAAATAACTTTTTATTAAATGTTAAAGTAAAAATGACACAAACAAGAGATGTTTTAAGAAAACAATTTTTACATGGGGTTATAAAGATCAGATTTTTGATTATAAATAGTCATTGGAAAGATAAAAAGATTTAATACATCATAGTATTTTTTTTATGATTTTTAGATATTATATAAATTAAATTATTTATGACATAATAATGATACAGCGATGACATCATTATTTGACGATTTAAATAAAATGGAAAGATAATGTAAAATCTATGCACTACACATGTCCAAAACTTATTGTATGAGTGGATTTCGAAGCCTTATCACCTTATACACGAATTATATCAATGTGGGACCTTTTAAAACCGAAACACATTTTCAAATAAAGTAATATTTCTTTACTTTCCAAAAGTGCCCCTCCTCTCCTCTTATAAAAGGCCCCCACCTCTACCTCATTTCACACACTCCTCAAGCCTTTGGCTCGGCCAAACCCTGCCCATTTAATCTCTACACATCCCTCTACTCATCCTAGAGGATTAACCTTGGGCAGAATCCTTTCAAAGGAAGCCTTTAGGCTCAAATCAAAAGGAGTTACACTTTTAAAGGTAATTCAATCTCTCATGTTCATTTGTTTTATTTTGCTTCTCCAACCACCTAAACTCTTTTTATTTACTTATTTTGTAACAAAAATAGTATCTTCAATATAAAAGGATGTTTTTATAATATTTATTTGAGCTACACTCTCACACAACTACATCAAATGGTTAAAGAACCTACGGTTTCCGTGGATGGCGAAATTCTGCCTCCCGAAACGATGATTGTTCAATACTCATTTAACACCTTAAAAGGTGGCCATTATGATGTCACTATTTTTATATATGATATATAATATGTTTATGTTTTCCTTAAGCTTCTGTTTTTTTCATTTTGGGCATACCTTTATAGTTTCCATTATGGGTAAACACGATATCTTCATTTTAGGAAGTGCGGACTACCGCCCCCTGAAAGTGATTTGATTCGTTAATACCATATGTGGGATGTGTAAAGGATAAAGTTAATGATATTATATATGTTATTATACTGGAATTATAATATACTCTTATATCATTATGATTCCATTCCAGAAAATATGAAATAGAAATGGAAGTAGCGTTCATGCGTACGTACGGCATACCGTCTCCATGAACGGTGCATTTCATTTCTTACCTCTAAATATGATGTAATATTATAAATACATGTATATGATGAATATATATGATATATATTTTATCCAAATAATTAATATCATTCTGGATATAATGAACCTTTGACCAAATTAACAACATGTAAGTGTAAGAAGTCTATTTTAGACTTAAGAACTAAATACCGACAAAATGATCATTATTAACTTAACTGATTACATGATGTTCATAACATGGTATAAAAGGAATAATGAACTTGAAAAAGGTTCATAAGAAAGTAGATATTAACTCAAGTTTATTATTCAGGAGATTAAAGAACGGTCGGGTCAAGTCGGATACGAGGTATGGGACTTCGTCTCAATCTCCTTTCATTGAGGCATATTTTATTTTATACACAACTTTCTTTATACGGTGTATAAACCCCTTTGACTTTTACGTTTATTCGAAATGAATCTTTTTTATACGAAGCATTTACTAAATGACAAAAGGGAATGTTTTTGTCGTACGTATGCGGCGACAACGACTTCTCCACCGTCGTGACCGTTATTTGAGTTTCGGCTTCCTCTACAAGCCATACCTTTTTTTTAAAACAAAAAATAAATACCATGTTTTACTTTGGTATTGAAAATGGTTTTCATAATGTTTTTATTATATCAATGTGTTGTATTGATATCTCGTGATTGAAATGTGGAAATGTTAGGTTTCCTTTATGCATGTTTTATGTGATATGATTATGTTATGGTTCTTGGGAATTATTATGAAGATGGGTGGTTCCGTGATAAACTAAGGGCGGGTGAGCCCGTTATAGCTCTCCAATGCATTGGGTAACGCGAAGGAGTGAAACGTTAAGGTTTCTCCGAAGAGATTTAGGGAATATACTGTGATGGGTATTCCAAATGTAACTAAGAGGGTTACACCCTATGTAAGAATGTTATGAATGCCTCAAGTTACCTTTATTTCCTATGATTTCTATGATTTATTCATGATTTTATGAGGTATGTTAAAGTGCCTATGTTTTATGGGTAAAGTATGATTTCATTCTTATGTATATATGAACTCATGTTTCCTTTCCATGTTTTTTTTATAACCCATACTGAGTTTTTATGCTCATCCCAAGTTTTTGAAATGTTTTTCACAGGTCAAGGGAAAGGTACATGATAAGATGATAGAGTCAAGGATGTGTCAAGAAATAATCCATGTTTTATTTTAAATGTGTTTCCATTGATGGGAATGAAGAATACTATCTTTATGTAACCACTTTGTTTATATGTGGAATGTAATGCAAGTTTTATGATCTAATTCTCTAAAACTCTAAACCCGAAAAGATCCTCAATGTGAAATCTTGTAATAACTCAAGATTAAGTAAGGTTTAAGGCTGGGGCCTTACAATTGGTATCAAAGGTCGGTTTAGATAACTTTAGGAGTTAGAATTCTATTAAATGATTATCCAAAAATATTTTTTTTTTCGAAATGATATAGCATTTAAAAATTACCGTGTTGCTTCATCTAAGACATGTTTGTTCAGAATGGTTTTCCGCAGAGGAAACAGGGAAGCAGTGCTAGGAAGGCATACAGAAGGAAATAACCCTCCGAATCAGCATCCAGAAATGGTCGGAATTGGAACTGAACAGTTTGTTGTAGTAATGACGCAGTTGACTCAAGCGATAAATGGTGGTGGTATCCATGCACGAGATCAGCCAGATCAACCGCAGAGGAACATGTCAGTGGTGGAACATTTTATGAGGCAACATCCACCATCATTCAGAGGATCATCTGACCCTGTGCTAGCTGAAGGGTGGATTAAAGTACTGGAGAAGATTTTTGATGTCATGGGGTGTTCAGACAATCAAAAGGTTAGTATTGATATTTACCATTTGGAGGGTGAAGCAGATCAGTGGTGGTCTATGGTTAAAAATATCAAGGACGCCGATGAGATTGATTCTCTTGACTGGGATGAATTCAAAGGTATGTTTCTTGAGAAGTATTTTCCTAAGTCTGTTCGACTTAGGATGGAAAAGAAATTCTTGGAATTGAGGCAAGAGGAAGACTCAGTGGCTGCCTATGAAGAAAGGATCACTCGATTGGCAAGGTATGCTCCCAATTTTATCCGGGACCATGATAATAAAATAAATCGTTTTTACTCAGGATTAAAGCCAAAATATCGAAGGGCATTAGCTTCTCGTGAGTTTAAAAGTTATGAAAAGCTTGTTCGATGTGATGAGAAGGTGGAAATGGAGTTTGCCGATGACCAAGTTTTCTATAACAACCAGCAGAAGAAGAGACCGAGGTGGCAGGAGAAAGGTAAGAATTCTTCAAAAAGGCTGATGGTAAGAGAACTAAGTTTCCATTTTGTGATAAATGTGGCAAAAGGCATGCTGGTGAATGTCTTCTGAATTCTGGAAAGTGTTACCGATGTGGGAAGATGGGACATAAGTCTCGTGATTGCACTGAAAAGGATCAAGGTGAAGGTAAGAACAAATTTGATTTACTGTTAGTGAAGTGTTATAAGTGCAATGAGATGGGTCACTATGCAAACTAGTGTCCGAAAAAGTGCTTGAGTGATGGGAAGCAGTTAGACTACAAGCAAAAAGGGGTGGTGAAATCCTTTGCAACTACTTCAGCAGATGTCGGGCCATCAAATGAAGTTGTATCAGGTACTTTGTTTGTTTTTTAGATTATGCCAGTGTGTTGTTTGATTCGGGGTCTACACATTCTTTCATCTCTGAAACCTTTTCTAGTAAAATGGGAATACCATCTCAAAAAATGACTCCTGAACTTTTGGTAAAAACACCTGGGGGAAATGTTGAGGCAAAAAGAATTTATAAGAATCTTCCTATCCTTATCTGTGGAAAGAACCTACTTGCAAACCTTATTGTTCTACCTCTAGTGGAGTTTGACGTTATCCTGGGTATGGATTGGATCTCTATTTACCATGCTAAGATTGACTGTAGAGCTAAAGAAGTTTCATTTCAGAAAGACATTCAGTTTGTTTACAAGAATGAACCCTTACTTTTGATTACATATCAAGAGGCCGAGAAACTTGTAAAAGATGGAAATGAATGTTACCTTGCACACGTCGTTGAAAATAAAGGAACTGTTCAGATTAATGATGTGCCAGTGGTAAATGAGTATCCTGATGTTTTTCCTGATGAGTTGCCTGGAATAATACCAGATCGGGAAGTTGAGTTTACTGTTGACTTAGTTCCTGATGCTAAGCCAATTTCAAAACCCCCTTATCGAATGGCACAAATTGAACTTTTAGAGTTGAAGGAGCAATTGAAAGATTTATTAGAGAAAGGTTTCATTAGACCTAGCACATCACCATGGGGTGATCCTGTTTTATTTGTTAAAAATAAAGATGGTTCTATGAGACTTTGCATTGATTATAGAGCCTTGAATAATTTCACTGTTAAGAACAAATATCCTTTGCCTCATATCGATGATTTGTTTGATCAGCTCCAGGGAGCTCAGTTTTTTTTCAAAGATTGACTTGAGATCGGGGTACCATCAGCTGAAGGTAAAGGAGGTAGATATTCCGAAGACCGCGTTCCGTACGAGATATGGCCATTATGAATTTGTAGTAATGCCTTTTGGGCTAACCAATGCACCTGCTGTATTCATGGATTTAATGAATAGAATTTTCCATGAGTTCTTGGATAAGTTTGTGGTGGTTTTCATTGATGATATTTTGGTGTTTTCTAAAAGTAAAGAGGAGCATGAAAAAAATTTAAGGGTTATCTTGCAAACCTTAAAAGAAAAGAAAGTGTATGGGAAATTCAGCAAGTGTGAGTTTTGGTTGCAACAAATTTCTTTCCTTGGTCACATTGTTTCTAAAGATGGAATAATTGTTGATCCTTCAAAAACAAAAGTTGTGGAAGAATGGCCAAGACCCACAAATGTAACCGAGATTCATAGCTTCCTTGGTTTGGCGGGCTATTACCGAAGGTTTGTCAGAAATTTTTCACGGTTATCTAGTCCAATGACTAAGCTAACTCAGAAGGGTGTTAAGTTTATCTGGACAAAATAATGTGATGATTGTTTTCAGGAATTGAGAAGAAGATTGGTGAATGCTCCAGTTTTGGCACTACCTTCCAGGAATGGTGAGTTTGTTATATACAGTGATGCTTCATTGAAAGGACTTGGTTGCGTCCTAATTCAAAATGATCAGGTAATTGCTTATGCTTCACGACAGTTGAAAACTCATGAGGTAAATTACCCTACACATGATTTGGAATTACCTGCTGTTGTTTTTTCTTTAAAAATTTGGAGGCATCATTTGTATGGAGTAAAGTGTGAAATATATACTGATCACAAAAGTTTAAAGTATGTATTCTCTCAGAAAGAGTTAAACATGAGACAGAGGAGATGGCTAGAATTAATCAAGGATTATGATTGTACAATTCATTACCATCCGGGAAAATCAAATAAAGTGGCTGATGCTTTGAGTCGAAAAAGTAATGCTTCATTAACAATGTTGCGTTTGGAACGTGATCCTTTGGTTAAGGATTTGATGAACATTGGCATAGAATTTTTTGGTGCAGGAAGTACTTCTGTTTTGTTTCAGGTATCAGTGAGATCATCTCTATCAGATAGAATCAAGCAAGCACAGAAGCAAGATAGTGAGTTGCATAAAAAGGTAGAGCTGGTTCAGAAAGGTAAGTTGCCTGAATTCAACATTGATAATGATTGTGTTTTGAGATTTGGGAAGAGATTGTGTGTGCCTTGTGATTCACAGTTGAAGAGAGAGTTGTTATGTGAAGCTCATAGTTCTCCGTTTTCAGTTCATCCGGGCAGTACTAAGATGTATAGAGATCTGTGGGAGTATTACTGGTGGGATGGAATGAAAAGAGATATTGCTGATTTTACTGTGAAGTGTTTGACTTGTCAGCAGGTTAAAGCAGAGTGGCAGTTATCGAAAGGGATGCTTCAGCCTTTACCAGTGCCAGAGTGGAAATGGGAGAATATATCCATGGACTTTGTTGTTGTATTACCGAAGACATATCGAGGTAATAATGCAATCTGGGTTATTGTTGGTCGCTTGACCAAATCTGCTCATTTCCTTGCTATACGAGATACTTTCTCTCTTGATCAACTTTCCCGTTTTTATCTTAAAGAGATAGTTAGGTTACATGGAGTTCCTCTCTCCATTTTATCGGATCGTGATCCCAGGTTTACTTATAACTTTTGGAAAGGCCTTCACAAGTCGTTGGGCAATGAATTAAATTTTAGTACAGCTTTTCATCCTCAATCAGATGGGCAGTCAGAACGAACAATTCAGACATTGGAGGATATGCTATGAGCTTGTTCTATGGATTATCAGGGAATTTGGGACCAACATCTTTCTTTGGTTGAGTTTTCATATAATAAAAGTTTTCATTCCAGTATACAGATGGCACCATTTCAGGCATTATATGGGAAGCGGTATCGAACTCCAGCTTTCTGGGATGAAGTGGGTGAAAGGAAGTTGATGGGACCAGAATTGGTAGAAGAGATGGCCGAAAAAGTTCAGCTGATTCAGAAACACATGAGAATAGCTCAGAGCAGGCAGAAGAGTTATGCGGATAACCGGAGGAAGGATCTATCATTCGAGGTAGGTGATCATGTTTTTCTCAAGGTTTCTCCTTGGAAAAGTGTGATGAGATTCGGTAAGAAAGGAAAGCTGAGTCCAAGGTTTATTGGACCATACAAAATTCTGGAGAGAGTTGGATCAGTTGCATACCGAGTGGCTTTACCTCCGAGTTTATCTCAGGTACACAATGTTTTTTCACGTTTCGATGTTGAGAAAGTATATGCCAGATCCATCTCATGTTTTGAGTCCAGAGGTAGTTCAGCTGGAAGAGAACCTATCTTATGAGGAACAACCGGTCCAGATTCTTGACCACAGGGAGCAAGTGTTACGGAATAAGGTGATTAAGCAGGTAAAGGTTTTGTGGAAAAACCACATGATTGAAGAGGCAACATGGGAATCTGAAAATGCAATGAGGGATAAGTACCCCCATTTATTCGATAAGTAAATAAATTGCGGGGATGCAATTTTCTAAAGGGGGGAAGGATGTAACATCCCAAGTAAGTAATGAATAATATATATTTTTATCTATGTCTATTAATTATTAAGATAGTGTTATAGAGGCTTAAAATGAAAATAAATACAATCTTATGCATGGAACACACTAATATTCTTAAAAGATTGTTTTACTGCCTTTTGATGGCAAACCATTTTTGAATCTATCTTTTGACAATTTTATAAACTATGTTTGTCAAAATAAACTTATCCTTTATGATTGGGACATCAAAATTTACCTTGTGTGAATTTTTGGTATTTTTCTGACAATGTTCATTTTTTAATGAATAGTGAAAAATACTGCATTTTACATCAAAACTGCTTTTTAATCTAATTTATTTATATGATTAGATTATGTTTTGAATTGGTTTTGAAGTGAAATTAGAATATATTTTTACCATTTTATCCAATGGTGGTCATTGGAATCAATTTCACTTTGAAATTAGACTTAAACTGGTGTCAATCTTTTGATACTTATTGTTTTGTAAAAACACGCTATTTGCTCTGGCAGCGGGAATTAATTATTAAATTAATTAATGTGAGTTATATGATTTGAATTTTGTAAAATATACTTCATTTTTGAATTCGGAATATCAAATATAGCTTAGGGTGAATTTTTGGTAATTTTCTGAAAAACTTCAATTTTTGATGAATAGTGAAACCACTAAGTGGTAATCAAGCAAACTGATTTTTCAGTTAAATTAAAGTTTACCACTAATGTGTATTGAATTTTGAAAATCCGACATACATGGTTGTCATTAAAAAGTAAAATGTGGTTCAATGGGATTATAATAAATTTTTTGTGAATAGTAACTTATTAAGTTCTTAATCGCGATTAGTGGTAATTAGGGTAGTTTAAGGTATAAATAATGCTTTAATAATAGGAAATGACCTAGACACATGTCCCAACATTATTGGTTGTGTCATGGAAGACCAAGACAAGCCATGGGTCAACTTGGGGACCCCATGGAGACACTTTGGTTTGGAAATGACATAAATAACTTTTTTATTAAATGTTAAAGTAAAAATGACACAAACAAGAGATGTTTTACGAAAGTTTTTTTACATGGGGTTATAAAGATCCGATTTTTGATTATAAATAGTCATTGGAAAGCTAAAAAGATTTCCTACATCATAGTATTTTTTTATGATTTTTATACATTAAATAAATTAAATTATTTATGACATAATAATGATGCAGCGATGACATCATTATTTGACGATTTAAATAAAATGGAAAGATAATGTAAAATATATGCACTACACATGTCCAAAACTTATTGGATGAGTGGATTTCGAAGCCTTATCACCTTATCCACGAATTATATCAATGTGGGACCTTTTAAAACCGAAACACAATTTCAAATAAAGTAATATTTCTTTACTTTCCAAAAGTACCCCTCCTCTCCTCTTATAAAAGGCCCCCACCTCTACCTCATTTCACACACTCCTCAAGCCTTTGGCTCGGCCAAACCCTGCCCATTTACTCTCTCCACATCCCTGTCCTCATCCTAGAGGATTACCTTTGGGAATAATCCTTTCAAAGGAAGCCTTTAGGCTCAAATCAAAAGGAGTTACACTTTTAAAGGTAATTCATTCTCTCATGTTCATTTGTTTTATTTTGCTTCTCCAACCCCCTAAACTCTTTTTATTTACTTATTTTGTAACAACACCAGTATCTTCAATATACAAGGATGTTGTTATAATACTTATTTGAGCTAAACTCTCACACAACTACATGAAATGGTTAAAGAACATACGGTTTCCGTGGATGGCGAAATTCTGCCTCCCGAAACGATGATTGTTCAATACTCATTTAACACCTTCAAAGGTGGCCATTATGATGTCACTATTTTTATATATGATATATAATATGTTTATGTTTTCCTTAAGCTTATGTTTTTTTCATTTTGGGCATACCTTTATGGTTTCCATTATGGGTAAACACGGTATCTTCATTTTAGGAAGTGCGGACTACCGCCCCCTGAAAGTGATTTGATTCGTTAATACCATATGTGGGATGTGTAAAGGATAAAGTTAATGATATTATATATGTTATTGTACTGGAATTATAATATACTCTTATATCATTATGATTCCATTCCAGAAAATATGAAATAGAAATGGAAGTACCGTTCATGCGTACGTACGGCTTACCGTCTCCATGAACGGTGCATTTCATTTCTTACCTATAAATATGATGTAATATTATAAATACATGTATATGATGAATATATATGATATATATTTTATCCAAATAATTAATATCATTCTGGATATAATGAACCTTTGACCAAATTAACAACATGTACGTGTAAGAAGTCTATTTTTGACTTAAGAACCAAATACCGACAAAATGAACATTATTAACTTAACTGATTACATGATGTTCATAACATGGTATAAAAGGAATAATGAACTTGAAAAAGGTTCATAAGAAAGTAGAGATTAACTCAAGTTTATTATTCAGGAGATTAAAGAACGGTCGGGTCAAGTCGGATACGAGGTATGGGACTTTGTCTCAATCTCCTTTCATTGAGGCATATTTTATTTTATACACAACTTTCTTTATATGGTGTATAAACCCCTTTGACTTTTACGTTTATTCGAAAGGAATCTTTTTTATACGAAGCATTTACTAAATGACAAAAGGGAATGTTTTTGTCGTACGTATGCGGCGACAACGACTTCTCCGCCGTCGTGACCGTTATTTGAGTTTCGGCTTCCTCTACAAGCCATACCTTTTTTTTAAAACGAAAAATAAATACCATGTTTTACTTTGGTATTGAAAATGGTTTTCATAATGTTTTTATTATATCAATGTGTTGTATTGATATCTCGTGATTGAAATGTGGAAATGTTATGTTTCCTTTATGCATGTTTTATGTGATATGATTATGTTATGGTTCTTGGGCATTATTATGAAGACGGGTGGTTCCGTGATAAACTAAGGGCGGGTGAGCCCGTTATAGCTCTCCAATGCATTGGGTAACGCGAAGGAGTGAAACGTTAAGGTTTCTCCGAAGAGATTTAGGGAATATACTGTGATGGGTATTCCAAATGTAACCAAGAGGGTTACACCCTACGTAAGAATGTTATGAATGCCTCAAGTTACCTTTATGTCCTATGATTTCTATGATTTATTCATGATTTTATGAGGTATGTTAAAGTGCCTATGTTTTATGGGTAAAGTATGATTTCATTCTTATGTATATATGAACTCATGTTTCCTTTCCATGTTTTTTTTATAACCCATACTGAGTTTTGATGCTCATCCCAAGTTTTTGAAATGTTTTTCACAGGTCAAGGGAAAGGTACATGATAAGATGATAGAGTCAAGGATGTGTCAAGAAATAATCCATGTTTTATTTTAAATGTGTTTCCATTGATGGGAATGAAGAATACTATCTTTATGTAACCACTTTGTTTATATGTGGAATGTAATGCAAGTTTTATGATCTAATTCTCTAAAACTCTAAACCCGAAAAGATCCTCAATGTGAAATCTTGTAGTAACTCAAGATTAAGTAAGGTTTAAGGCTGGGGCCTTATACCTGGTGATGAAGGAAAGATATCCATTTTCATAATGAAGTTAAACATCAAGGAATACTCTGATCGAAAGGAAAAAATGGTGGTTCCACCTCCAAACACTGGTTTAAATGAAGATTCTTTTCTAGAATTATTAGGTCTTAGAAAATCACAAAATTATTATCAATATTTTTCTCCTTTTTAAATTACTATTAACCAAATATTATTGGTCTTTTAGAGACTAAAATAATAATTTTGGGAAGAATTGCTTTATTGATTATTTGGGTTCACATCTAATAAATGATAATCGGTCCTATAATGATATTAAAAGGGTTATGGTCTTAGATCCCTCAATAATAGAATAAATATCATATATCTATTATATAAAGTAAATGGTCACATATAGTTACCATTTTTTAGGAATGAATCAATTCTATTTTATGTATTCTTATAGTGGTTATAATGAGAGAAGATATTTATGGGTGGCACATCAAGATTATAGTAGTTCTATGTGTGTTTCATGGATTCTTATAAGATATTTCAATTCCATTAATAATCTAGGTAAATGTTTACACATGGTTAACTCAATTATTTCAAATAGAGTCTTTGGGGATTGTATTGAAAATATGAGTCTTTATAAATCAGTTTGGTTGGTGCTAAATATACATGGTATATGAATAATCATAATAAAGTGATGGCTTCAATAAGGTAAAGGGAATTTTAAAATGATATTTCCCTTGATATTTGGTCCATGGTTTCATGTTCTACTATTTCAATATTAAATTAAGATCATCATCCTATTTTGAGAAACTATATCATTTGAGTGACTCAATCGTATCTTCCGTTCAAATTTAATAATGATTATATTTTTAAAGGCGAATGTAAAAAAGTGGTATAAGACACGTGGAATCCTTTAAATGATAATGATAATTCCTTATCTTTTGTTTTTAAATTCAATGTACATAAGTGTAAATTGAAATCATATATTTATGTTTTCTTTACCCATATAGAGGAAAATATTATTCAACTTTATACTTTCTTCATATAATTCAAGAGAGGGGTACTATTTGTTATTTTTGCAGGTCATGACCATGAAAACAAATCTATTAATAAACCCAATACTCCTTTTAACCTTAAATGATTTATACAAATCCAATGCCTTAAAATTGAATTATCTGAAGGTGGGTGACCAGAACAAAAAAAATATTTATATTCAAATAATAAGAAAACATAATCAACCACTGGTTATTATCAATAATTATGGGGTGTTTATTGATAAAATATATTTTGAATACTAATGTTGTTTATTATTATAAGATACTTTTTGATGGTTCAAATACTATTACCGTTTTTTTGTAAGTTATCATTCCCAATCTTGTCAACGAAGATGACAATGAATTCGATTACATTCTTACCCATGAATTTGAAATTCAAAAGGAAATTTTGATATTAAATTATGATAAATCTCCTCATCTAGATGGTTTCAAAAATTATTTCATTCAAAGTTATTGGTTTATTATTCATAATTATATTTTCATGATTTTTAGTCATTTTAATGTTTTATAGTTCAAACGAGGCATTAATGATTAATATCTACCTCTTAATCCTAAAGGGGGTAATGAAAATGACATTATAGGTTGTTAATATAGATCTTGTTGAAACAATATATTAAATTATTTGAAAAATTCATTCCAATAGACTTAGTGGTATTTATAATTGAATTGCGCCTCTAAAACATTTTTTGCATCATCAAATGTATAACTACTATAGATTGTCATATTACTACATATGAATGTATCAATCATCTCAATAAATCTACCATAGTGGGAAACAACCCTATGAATTTTTATGTTAATAATGATTCTAATATGCTCTATTGGATATTAATATGCTTTATTTTTAACATCTCTATCTTTGGGGGAATTTTTATTAAATGGGTTGGAATTATTCTAAGTTCACAACATATATATGTACACATTAATTGTTCCCCAGAGGGAAATTTTATATGTAATAGAGGTATAAGGTAACACTATCCTCCTTCTTCTATCATGTTCTCCATTGATGATGATATTTTTAGGACACCCTTTCACAACATGCCTAATTCTAATAAATTCATGCCCATCTGATCTACCAGGGGTCTTTCTTCCCCTACACACTAATTTTATGATGATGATATCATACTTTTCAGTCATCATGAAAAAAGAAACATAAAAAAATAATAAATGGTCCACTTAATTATGATAATGTTTGAGGTCAGGATATCACTTGGAGTAATTCATTCTTAAACATTACTAAAAATATCCCTACAACCATTAAATTAATATCATTGATGAGCTAGGGATTATAGAAGGTTCACTTCCTTTCATTTATCTCGTTGTTCCTATGTTTTTAGGTAGGCCTTATTTCGATAATTTTTCTAAAATTGTTTTTCAATTCATGAATCGGTTTGTTTTCTAGAAAGTTATGACTAACTCAATGGTAGGAAGACTTAGCATTGTTAAAGCTATTATTAACCCAAATTTGTTTTACTCTTTTATGGTATATCTATGGTCGGATTACCTACTTAGGTGTATTAACACCAATATTAGGAACTTTATATTGATTATAACTGTTCTTCAAAAAAGTATTTGTACTGTCTCATAGATACAATGTTGTAAACCAATTGAATTTGGTTGGATTGGAATTAAAAATATCATTAAATTTAATAATTATTTACATGTTGTATTCATGTGGAAGCTTATTAATGAGGATTAAGAGACCCTTTCTTTTATGAGTTCTATATTAATAAACAATCTCAAAACATGGAATTTAAAATATTTGAATTCATCTATCCGACTACCCACAATATTTATTTCTTAAAATATTAATAAAATCTCATTGGATTGATGGCACTAATTCTTCTGAAAAATTTTGAATGGAAAATTTGATAGGTGTGTTCCTTTTTTACATTATCTCAGTTCCTCTGATTCTTTATTTGATAAAAATGTGTTGATTAATTAGTAGATGGAATACACTTTGTATATTCTTCTTGTTGATATCAAAGAGTAAGATATTATAATTACATTAATGGAAATGACACTATTTATTAGGAACAATATTTATATGGATGTCTTTCTCAAAGTATTTATATCATGAGGTTGGTTAGGGTAATATAGTCATCTTGAATAAGACTTCATATAGGGAATAGATCCCCCCTTCAAGATTATCCCTTTCATGGAGGATTATGTTTTCAAAAATCAAAATTGGTGATTTTCTATAGGTTTTTTGAATTATTATTTTTTAAAAATGTGTATTATAGAATCATCATCATGAAGACATTGACCATTTTTTTGTTGTGATGTGTTACAGGTACTGCAATGTGGTTAACAATAGAAGATTTCATATAATATCAGTTTCACTATAAATCTAGTATACATGATCATCAAACATGGTGTATTAATTTTCCTCTTTCTCACCAGATTAGGAACATTCTTCGAGTGTCATGTACTAAATTCATCCACATTATTTGGTATAAGAGGAACAAAATAACACATGGAATCACTTTATTCTCCCATCAATAGCCTCTTTTGAGTGTCATTGTTTTTGTTAAACAAGAAAATTATTCCCAAAAATGGAATTTTGATAACTAAATCCATGATGTTACCATTCTTAAGCACTTTAGAATTACAGGTAATTATCAGCCTCTATCTAGAACGTGGAATGTTATGTGGATTAATCTATTTTTGGGATGGATCAAATCAAACATAGATCGATCATCAAGAGAGAATCAAGGACATTCTAATTAGTCTGCAGTTTTCAGAACTGATAGTAGTGAAAAAAATAATTTCTTCATGTTCCTTGTGGTATTTACACATCTCTTGAAGCTTAATTTTTGTGCATTATTAATGTGGTGGAAATTTCAAATCAATGATGATATATTAATTTGTAGCATGAATGTGATTACACCACTATTGTGAAATATTTAAAGAATTGTATTATTCAAAATTCAAGGATGATAACTTCTCAATGAAGATAATTTCAGGATATTCATTCCTCTATGAGTTACTTCATCACACATTCATACTGGGAGGAATATTACATGGCGAATGGAATTTACAATAAAGGTATTGGTTATCCTAAGAATACCTAGCACACTGATGCACCTAATGAGCTACCCTATGTTTTCAAAAAGAAATTATTTTATAAAATAACTTTTTTAGACTCCATTGATTTAGTTATTATTTAATAATGGATGATTTTTCTTTTGGAAAAGTTCTCATATGAATAAATTAATATCTCATTCACATTTTTGGTAAAAAGAAAAAAGTACTTCATTTATAAAAAAATATTAATATTCCATTTAAAATAATTTATAAAGTGTAAAAGATGGATTAAAATAAAATTAAAAAATAGAGTGTAATATTAAAATAATTATTCAACAAAATTTTTAATACATGTACATGGAAGAAAATAATTCCATACCAAAAATTAAAACATGGTTCAGTTTCATTAAAATAATTAATTTGGCCCCTTGAGAATTTAAATTAATGAATACCAAATGAAATAATGTATTATATAGAAATAGAAGAAGTGAAATAAAGAATAATATATTTATCTGATAAGTATAATTAAATTTATTCAATGCAAATTCAATATTAAACAATACCAAATATAATGGTATTGAGAGGTAAATTTCATACCTCATGTATTCTCTCACATCGCACACAATAAAACTCCTATATAATAAATATGTATTTTTTAATTTATACAACAATAATATTTATTTCTATTATACCATATATAATTTAAATAAAACTTCTTTTCACTAGATTATTAACAATTTGTTATTAAATTGAATGTTTTGGGTTATAACTGCATCATTATTCATGCATTTTTTTAATTTCATAAGTCTTCAACCATATAATTTTATCGTGATTACAACATAACAATAATGATAATATTGACTTAAATATCATATATATTATATATATTTAAATATATATTTATATCCATCCATAAATGGTTGAGATAGAAAAATTAGTTGCAATGTTCATGGAGAAGATAGATCGTACATATTCACAAATGAAGTTTTCACTTTTTGAAAGATGGGAAAAAATAAAGGTAAACATTAATTCAAAAGTACAAGATATTGTTTTTCATGTATATTGTTAATATTCATAAAAAATATCCTCATTAACACCCATGAAAAACAAAAATGAAAAATGAAATTCATCAGTTCGTGGAATTGGTAGTCCACCCATACACACAAGTGGTGTTATCATTTTATAATGGATTAGAAAAAGGTGGATAAAGTTATTAAATTTTTATATTAAAAATAAATAATATTTAATATACGTAAATTGGTTTTTATTAATTAAAAACATGGATTGAGAGGATCTATAGGTAGAAGTAAAACTGAATTTTTTTTCTTAGGTGTAATATATCTTCATTAAGATACATCAATTGGATTACACAATATTCTATGAAGGGATAGTCTTTTGGAAAGTCCAGATTCCCTAAAATTTGGGTAAGGAATATAATAAGGTAATATTGTTTCTATTGGATGTTCTCAATATATGAAAATGTGTGAGGAAGAGAGGATAATAGGTCCCGCATTATAATTGTGGGGTCTGGCACTCTTGTAATAAGATAAAAGAGTAAAATATAATGAATAATTTCTAAAAAAATGATTTAAAATTTATATATATTACAATTTAAGGATTAATTTGGTGGAGATATAATACAAAATTAGAATTTTTAAATGTTAAATTGTGGTTTTAAACCTTACATTCTGGTTTAACAACATAGTTTTCCTATTATAACCTAAATAGTGGTAAGTCATTTTTCACTCTTAAAGTGTTAAAAATTTAATTATTATCTAAAAATTATTTCATAAATTTAAAATATATGATAATTTAGACAATATACCATCCTAATTGTAATATTTAATTATTTCCAGGATACTAAAATAATTTAATAAAATATGAATTTTCCTAAAATTTTATAAATATCGTTTTTTAAATAATAAATGTAATTTAAAAATGAAAACTACAAAACATAAATAAAATTCAAATAAAAACCATTCAAAAAACTCATATATGTTATAAGTATTTAAAATTTTCATATACCACAATAATTCAACTAAATTTTATTAATTTTAAAATTTTTATTATAATTTGATTTATTTTCATACTAATTGAATAAATTTATTTTCTCCATTGCATTGGAATTTAGGATAATTATTCAATAAGATACAATTAAATATAAAATAAAATGATAAATAATTTTAATTTATCTTTTAAATATATATTTATAACTAATCATAACCTATTTTTACACTTATGATAAATAAATAATCATACTAACATCTAGAGAGTGGCATTTTTTACTTTATCATTTACTTAAATAAAATAATAGTAATAAATCCACAATATTGAAAAATGTTTGACATTTGGGTATTAATTAATTAAATCCTCTTATAAAATTGTAAAATGTCAAGTTTGGGTTTATTTTGAGACCACATCATATTAGTTTTAACCATAGTTATCTTATTTTACCTTTATCATGGCAATAAAAATTTACTATGGTTACAATTCATAATGATGAAAAAAACTGGGAAATATTAACCAAATATATACCGCCTAATTAAAATTATTTCAACAATTTTTCAACATTCTATTAATTTAAATTTATGAAATTAATTTTTCATAAAAAATAAAAATTCAAGAGAAACCAATTTTTCAAAAAAAATTGATTTTTATGTTAAAAAATGTTTGTATGAAAAAATTTAAAATAAAATTTATTTTAAGGGACTTAAATAGATATTTAATATTATAATAGAACTATTTTTACATTTGATTCATTTAAAAATAAAAATTTTCACTATAAATGGTTAAAAAATATAGTTTTCAATCAAAATCTATATTTTTCACTATTATTCGAAAAATAAATAAATCTTATCATACAAATATAAATGTTATTTATAAGATAATTTTAACATGTTTATATGAAATATTAACTTCATTTTTTCAAATAAGTTTTATAAAATTGGAACAAAATTGTATTATCTTCTCATAAAAAGAAACAAAAATAAAAAATGCATTTCTATAGTATATAAGGACTTTAAAATTAGATATTTATATATCATTATTTTTTTACTTGTCTAAATAAATTACGAATAATTTTAAAATTGTATTTATTCCAATTAAGTTTACATATTTAATGTCAAGGTTATAATGGTATAATATATTACATTTCATTTAGATACTAGTTATTTTATATCGTATGTTATTTATGAAATTTAATTTATTTCAGGAGAAATATATCATAAAATCTTGAGGTGTCCAAATATACACTATATGAAATTAATTTAACACAGTAAATTAAATTACAATGATTCATATAAATGGGTATATCTCTATTTCATTATATCTCTTTATTCCATGTAGCTTCATTGAATTTCGGATTCACATAGGGAACATTAACAATGTGAGTAGTCTTATTTTTAGTACATTATTTGTAAGATCCAAGACTTCTATAGGTTTTTCTTTATAAGAAAGATCATTCTATAATTATATAATCATTGAGTTTAGTACATTTAAATTATTTTATGTTTATGTCCTCTTGATAGATACATGGAACACATCCTCAGCATTATAGAGGTTCAATGGAAGTTTCATAAGATAAGCCACCATCCATACTTGATCAAGAATATTGAACATGATAATATATATTGGGCTTATAATAACAATTTTTTTAAAATATCATATACTTTTTTCATACATATATTCAATTTAATACCTTCTAACTGACATCAAATTCTATATTTCAATGACAATTGTGAACATCTCTTTTCTGTCAACTCTAATCTTTATTAATATGTTTATAATCGGATATTACATTAACTAATTTTTCCCCAAATATATTAGGTACCAATACCTTTATTTATCCATAATCATATAATATTGATAGATTTATACACTTATTTCAGTACAAGGATTCATATGTATCCATATTAAATCTTTATTGAAAGATATTGTTATATGAGAACTTAATTTGATGAAGGTTTTGGTCTCAAACATCGTTGATATCTATAGAGAAAAATCATTACATATCCTTTTGGGTTTTGATGATCCTCTCATACTGAACATGTTTTTAGATTGATAAGTAGTACTAAAGAACAACTCTATCTTAAGATCTTCCATAAGACTTCTCCAGAACAACAAGGTAATCCTCAAAACTAGATTAGATACAACAAAATGGGATATTCTATGTAATCTTATAACTTATTTATTATTTAACCTAGAAAGATGATGAAAAGATAAATATTCTCTGATAGAGGTAAAGTGTTTTTAATTTGTATGGTGATCTAATCCATCCCAAATAGCATTGTACCCTTTAGATATTTTGGGGTTTCCTGTAATAAAATATAGGTTAATGTTTTCCCATTTACATTTAGGTATGGATAATGGTTATATATTCCCCTTATTATTTTTTCTCTCATCATTAACATGTTAACATACCAAGAAACGATATATATATGTATACATATATATTCATATATATATCCCTCTTAATGTTTTACCACTACAAATAATAATTTATATCTCTATACATATTCATACATTGATGATGAAATAAGGATTATGAACTTTAAGAATCATCCAACATATCCTTATTTAAATATGCTTTGGATGTGACACATACATGGTTCCTAAACCATTTCATTCCTTCAAAATCATGATTTCTATATGTAAAATTTCTCACCTTATTTTTTATTTTTATAACTTCATTTTTTACCACTTTAGACTTCTCATGGATAATAGTTGGTAATTCATCAAATAAATATTGGATTTTAACGCTTTCATTATGATTTTAAGTTCCATATTATAAAAATCCATAATTATGAATTTTTTTAAATACCCATAATCACATAACTAGTACGGTCCTTTTACATAGAGAATCAACCTCTTTATTCATCTTCCCAGGGTGGTAATGTACTAATAAATCATAATATTTAATCAAATCGAACAATATTATCGAGATATTATTCAACTCATTTAGATTGAAAATATACTTTATAAAATTTTCATTGGCACAAATGTCACACATTTCACAACAAGCATAATTTCTATATATCGTCTACACAAAAATTAGTGATACCAACTCCATATCTTTAATTGGGTAGTTTTTCTAATCAACTTTCACTTTTCATGAGGAATGAGTTATCCCCATAACATTCTCCAAACGGATATGTCCTAGTTACTTCATTAATGAAATACGAAATAACATCAACACTTCACTATTATATGAAAATGTGGGAATAGGTCCCCTAACTAACCAACTTTTTAGAACCACAAAATTCCCATCACATTCATCTATCAACAATAATTAAACCCCATATGAGTCAACATTGTGTGTGGATAAGAAATTCATGATAAATATTTCTTAATGAATAGGTATTATCCTGAAATCCCATGAAGTCTATGGGTCCTTGAAACCATGATTAGTCTAGGTAACAACATAATAACTCATGTATTTAAAGTATCCATTTAAATACCCTCACATTATATTATATGAATGATGAATAAATAATTTTTAATCTAAAATACATACTTGGTAAATTATTCATATAACCACTCTCATAGGGACCTCAACACAATTCTCAAATTATTTTCATGATCTTCCTTGATTTCTAAATGTATTATAATATCATCTCTAAGTACTACCACAAAATGATTAATGTAATATCTACATGATTTATTCATTTAATCCGTTATTATAATAGGGAAATTAATAAGTCGAATGTGAATCACTAAAAATTCATAATGACCAAACCTTGTGTGGGTGGTTGTCTTATGTATATCCTTCTTCTTAAACCCCAATTCATGATATCTGAAACAAAGGATAATCTTTGAAAAAATTTGATCTCCTTGATAGTGATCAAATAAATAAATGATATTAGGAAAAGGATACATATTCATGATAGTGATATCGTTACATTCTATATAATGAATGGGAAGAGGAATTGACCCAACATTCTTCTTTAAGAAAGAATAGATACACCCCATAGAGATGTAATAGGGTGTGTGAATCTCTTACCAATATAATCTGGTAGTTTCTTTATCTATTATGGAAACTCAATTGGGGCTATTCAATATAGATACATTAAAATAGGTATAACAACATGAAAATGTTTTATTGAAAACTATACTTCAATATTTTAAATTGTAATACGAAATTATTCAATAAATACATCAATAAACACTTAAAAAATAGGTATATATATTAAATATTGATATTATTCCTTAGAAATTGAGATAGATACCCTTCTGGGATGTTCATTAAGACTCACAAGGTAGAAGTAATTTCCATTGGTAGTTTATAATCAACCTTGAAGTAATAAATTATCATAGGTTCATTATGAATATAGAATGTGACATCCTTTCATTAGTGATCAATAGGGGATCCATGTATATAAATCCAATACATTCTATGAATTATACCTAACTCAACTAAAGGTTAAATTCAAATATTTTCAAGAAGCACATTCCTAGAAACATAAATTAAAGACGAAATCTATGCTAAAGATGCAACCATCGAACCATTTTTTTTTTCACCACTAACTCAACAACAGATCATTGAGTTTTTGAATTAACATTCCTTTAGAATTTTCATAATAGACAAAAATTTATATAAATAGGCTCATATAGGGTACCTTAATATTTGAGTGTACTCATTACCACCTAAAATTAGTTATTTAATATTTAATCCCTAACTAAAACCAAAATGGTTTGAAAGACCATTGGTCATCCTTAATCAGAATGTTCAATTAAATATTCAATAAAAACATTTATATGATTCATAAATAAAAAAATTATCTTCTCAAATTATAGAAACATTTGATTAACCTCAGTTATCCATCGTAATAATATAACACTATGATGTTATCATATTCTTACACTAATCCACGGGGTTATCAATACATTTCTCTTATCTGAATCAAAGAATATTCACTAAATCCTACTCTGAAAACAACTATAGTGAACCAATATTTTCAAACAAAAATATTATATCTTGTTAAATAAGTATAGAATACATAACATTATGATCCACATCAAAACCATATTGTTTTAGTGTCCGTTGATACTGGATACACAATCTTCTTATTTCATGATAGACTATTAAAAACTCCCATAAAGAACATAGGACCCAATTCTATTCATTGAAATACAATATTTAATATCTATCTTCATAACCTGGGGAAAGGGAATATAATAATGGGTGAGCACTTATTATCAGTAAGGGTAAACATGAGAGATATCAATCAAATATCATATGAAATAATTAGATAATCATAAAGGTATATGATTATGAAAATAACATAATAATTTGATAACAAATCTGTCATAGATCATAAACAATGTACATGCCATAATACATTATCATTTTAAAATACTTGGATCGTAAGAGTGAGAAATCTATAAAAATAAATCATAAACAAAAAATTGACTTTAAAATCATGAAACCTATCAAAATATTATGGATCCCTCATAAGTATAGAATCCATTTAAGATGATATGGTTCACTATCAAGATCATCAATTCATATTGGAGTAGGAATCAACACATGTTTCACATATCATAATTAACCATATATCATCACCTATTTCCCATAGTGGATCATGCAGATCGAATTCTTTAAAAAAGTGGATTAAGAACATCTACTTCTTTCCCATAGTTGTTCAATCACATCAATATGATTCCCATTGTTGATTAAGAATATTGAATTGTTTCACATAATTATCTCATAAGATATAAAACTTTTACAAATTAATTAGAGGGATATATAATTCTATACACCCATGACATAATGAAAACCATATATATGTGGGCTACACAATCATAAAACATTCATCATATCACCATTTTATAAGATGTGAAATAAAATAGTGGTTAGTAATAACTTCATAAATTCATCATAGGATAATGAATAGAATATTAATGGGTTTCTAAATAATCTCATTATCATAATAATAAACCATACAATTAATGATTAAGGATGGTATCATTGTATCATATTCCAATTAATGCATAATTAACATCCAATTATGTTACAATTTTTTTTAGTGGATTACTGTTATGTTTCTTCAGGAAGATAAAATTTTCATTTTGAAAAATAAATATTTCCAATATACTATGCGAATTTTTTTCATTTAAAATAATCAAGTAAAATTATAGAGGAATAATCAAAATAATGAGTAGTCATGAGTGTGGGAAGTTCCATTCTTTTCATTTATATTAATAGTAAAATTTTGTTCATATTATTGTTAAAAAATTGAAATTAAATCATTCGTATAATGAATAGAATATTCATTTTAAAGCATTATATATAAAGTAAATAAGTGTAAAAGTGAATTTAAAAAATCATATGATAATAATAAAAACATTATTGAAAATAATTCTTTGAAATTATGATCATAGATGAAAAATATTACATACCCAATAGTAAAACATATTTAGTTTGGTTTAAAAACAAATTTAGAGCTTTTGATTATCCAATATAATGAATTGAAATGAAAAAATTTATTCTCTAAATATTACTTGATAATAGTAATAGTTAACAAGATTTATCGAATTTGGATCATAAAATTTCCTCGATTAAAATTTAGGAATAAAAAATCCCAAATAAAACGGGATTAAAATGATGTTATTTTTCCTAAAGTATTGTATCACATTGTATGATTTTAATCCAATAGATTTTTTATAAATATATTTTGTAGCTATACTTATTTATTTAATATAATATATTATTTAATTATAACATCTGATAATATTTTGATTATCATTTAATTATTAAAACCATAGTTTCATGTGATTACTGCTTCATTTTTCATGCATGTTTCCGCTCTGTAGTACTGGTCCTTATACATTGATCATGGTTACAATATCCCTTGAGATATAATCATGATATAAATATAATTTAAATTAATTATATATATATATATATATATCCATCAATAAAAGGCATATATAGAAAAATTATTTACATCATGTTTGGAAATGGTATAGCATATGTATGCATGAACGATGTTTTCACTTTTCGATGGATGAAATGAAATAAAAGTAATAAATATTTCACCTTTATAATAATCATTTTTATATCATATATATCATAAATATTCATAAAATTTATCCTTATTATCATCCATTTAATACAAAAATAAGAAAATAATCACAGCACTTAGTGTAGGTGGTAGTCCCCATATACACACGAGGGACGTTATCTTTTACTAAAGGGTGTGAAGAAAGATGATAACGGTTGTTCCATTATCATAATAAAAATTAAAAATATTGAAGATATGTAAGTCATTATTTTATAAACAGTAACATGTATTTAAATTATGTATAAGTTGAAATAAAATTCAATATTATTGGCTAAGATTTATACCACTTCATTGAGAAACCTCATTTGGATAAGACCTTTATCCTTGAAAGGATGGTGTTTTTGTTATAAAATAATCCCTAGGGTGTGGAAAATTAATCTAGTAAGGTAATATGGGAGGTATGTTTTGATATATAATGATCAAAAGTTGTGATGAAGTTAAGAGAAAAGTTTACCTTTTATAGGCGAGAGGAGGGGCACTCATAGAATTATATAAACGATTAATATAAAAAAAAGTTATTCATGAGGAAATTTTTTCAAAATGGATTGTGATTTGAAGATAATGTTTTATGTGATTTAAGTACCATCAACCAATAAAATTACTATAGTTTTATGCGATATCACAAACATGTCATTTGGTTTACTCCCATAGTTAACATATTGTAACCTTAATTATAGTAACATAGTTTTCACTCATAAAGTGAATAATTTCAATTATAAGGTAAAAAAAACTCATAAATAGTCAGGGATAATAACTTTAATAATTTATCATACAAATTTTTAGATTCTAATATTTTGATGGTTTTAAAATAATTTATTTATTTTTTATTTTTTATATGATTATTAATACAATTTTTATATTATACACATGATTTGACACAAAACAAAAAATCAATGAAATGAGATTACAATACAAATAATTAAAACATATTTAATATTTTAAGTTTTTATAGAAATTTTGTGAAGCCCAATAACACAACCAAATTGTGTTACTTTAATAAACATTAAAATAATATATTTTATTTTTATACTATTTGAAAAAATTCATTATCAATGTTTTGTAATCATTTAGGGTAATTATTTAATAACTAAAAAAATAAAAATAAAATAAAATAATAAATAAAAATAATTTACCTTTCAAATAAACATTTAAAATCGAAAATAAACACCTTTTACACTTGGGATGAAATATTACATATATTACCATTAAGAGAGTGGAATTTTTTACTTTATCTTTTAATTAAATATTTTAAAGATCAAAATAAAATTAAATATACCAATATTGTATATTTTAGAAACATCTAGTCAAATATATGAATTCAACTCACACAATGTGATATTATAATGATTTGGTTTGTTTTTTAGACCTTATACCATTATTATTTATCCCAATTAACCCATTTTACATTTAATGTAGTAATATAAATTTATTGTGGTCAATATTCATAATGAAAAAAAATTAATTGGAATTTTTTACCAAATTTGGACTTTATAATTTAAAAAACGAAATCCATATTTCAGGATTTTATTTATATAAATGAAAAAAATTAACTTTAGGTAAAAACACAAAAGTAAATTAAAAACTATTTTTCTAATAAAAAGAGTTTTAACTATAAAAACGTTTCTATAAAAAATTCAACAATAATATAGATTTCCATGAACATATTGGCATTACTAATAATACAAAATAAAAAATATTTATTTTGAAATAATTCTTTAAAAAATTAATGTTTTTAAATTCTTGAAACATAAATATAGTCTTCAAAATAAATTAGTATTATCACTCTTCATCGATAAATAAATATTGTTAAAAAATAGGTAACTAACTTGAAATGTTATTTTTATCATGTTGATTACAAAAATTAATTTAATTTTTTTTAAATACATTTTCTATAAACTGAAAACACTAATTATTAATAACTAATCAAGAAAATCAATAAAAACCGACAAAATGTTTTTGAAGCATATAATGTTTTTAAAATTTTAATATTTAATGATAAATATATTTTATTTATATTAAAAATGTATACATAATTATTAAAATATAGTAATTCCTATTTACTCCACAAATTTTATGGTTAATTATAATGGTGTAATTTATTATTGATCATTTAAACTCACATTTCCATATATCATAAGCTATTGAATAAATTTAAAATATTTAATGAAAAATATATCATAAAATATCATATTGTTATAAGGGATATATAATTTCAGACACACCTATCACATAATTAGAAATTCATTCATACATATGCCACATGATCATAAAAAAAGTTATCACAACATAACATATTGGAAACAAAATGGGTTTCATCAATTTTTATCATCATAACCATAATAAATACAAATAAATAATAAATATGTAATAATTGGATTATATCCCTAGTAAATCCTAACTATCATTAATGGATGTTCTAATATATAAAAAATTCATTTAGAACATCACTAAAATATTTCTATAGAAAATTACCGTTTTCATGTATGGATCACATATTGAAATATAAAAATTTATAAAATATTAAACAAATAATTTTCATTGAAAAGAACCATTGAAACATGTATACAAAGCTTCAAGTCATTTAGTGAACATGGTTCTTTGAACTTCCATTTATTTCATGTATGTGAAAAAAATATGTCATTCAAATTTTCGATAAAAACTCAAAAGTACCTTGTTCAAAATAAAATGAGAATATTACTTATAACCATTTTTAAAAGAACTTCAAAAATAAGTAAAATTTCTTTTATAAAATAAAAAATAATATAAAACAGTTTTGAAAACATTTTTAGAACAAATATATTTGGAAGAAAGATTATTTTTTATTAAAGAGGGAAATAAAGTCAATTTTTTTCATAAATATTCATTTGCACTCTTAACAAATTATAGTGTCAAAAATGAAATGATACATGTTTTTTATATAAATAAATATTGTATAAAAAATTAAATGGATTTACCATGAACATATCATATAATTTAATTCAATGTAAATTCAAGAATAATGAATCTCGATTAAAATGATATTGAAACAAAATTCCCTTACAACATTTTTAACATTCAAATTAAAACCTAATAAATGAGAGAGCCTTGGATGGATATTAAAATTCCCATAATTTTAAGGATAATTAACTAAAAATTCATTAATGGGAATTATATCTAGAACATAAGATAAGAAAGTTGGGAAAATGGAATGTATCTCATATAAATAAAAGTGGAAACAAACTCTCTTACCTCAAGTTAGAATTGCACAAAAAGAACTCTAAATACATGTCTAAAAAAATATAAATTTATTATAATTATATTTTATATTCATGTAATAACTTTTAATATTCTATATAGTCTAATTATAACATTTCAATAACAATTTATTAAAAATTAATTATAAAAATCATTTTTCGTTGTGTTAACTATTTCGTTTTTTAGGAAATTTTTTATTTGGTATCAGTAGTCCATATACATTGATCATGGTTCAATAATATCATTGTTTTTGAAAATTAGGTTAATATCATACATATTATATATATATAATTTTTAGTCACTTATAATAGATATATATTGAATATTTAATTATACAGTTCATGGAGATATTAGGTCATACATATGCATGACCGTTGATTTCATTTTTTAACAGATAAAATGAAACAATGGTAAATAATTTATCAACTTTATATGAAAATATTTTTCCATACATATCATATATATATATTAAATAAATTCATATTAAAATCATTGAAAAGTTTAATAGAATTACTATCCACATTACATCATGGAGGTGGTAGTGCACACATATGCACAAGTGATGTTACCATTTTCCAAAGGATAAGAAGAATGTGGATAATATGTTTTACCTCATGATAAAAAAAATTATGTGCATTAAATATAAAAAATTCATTA
Source organism: Viscum album (assembly GCA_963277665.1). NCBI lineage: Eukaryota > Viridiplantae > Streptophyta > Magnoliopsida > Santalales > Viscaceae > Viscum > Viscum album. The sequence continues at coordinate 872,388,609 of OY728153.1, read as the reverse complement.
TTACTGATTGGATAACATATTTTTAGAGTATTTAAAAGAAAAAATAAAATTGAAAATTCTCGATTAAGAGTTATACCTCTTCGTTGAGAAAACACTTCTGTCTTGCACCCTATGACTTGAAATGATGGTATTTTGGACAGAATAGAATATCTAGAATATAGTGAGGGAATTTAGGATATTATCATGGTTGTAATTGTGATTAATACTTAAAATATGTGAGTAATAGAGGAGAATAAGTACCATTTTATAAGTGTGTGAATGGAGACTGATATAATTACTTAATGACATAAATTAATATAAATTATTTTTCTAGTATGAGTAGTAACAAATTTATCTAATATAAAGATAATATGAGTAGGATTCAAAATCCTCTTAAAAATAATATTTTTAAATGTTTTTTTTCACACTTATCACTTAGTTTTTACCATTTGTTAAATCTTTTTACAATTTCTACGATATCAAGACAATAGATAATTGACATAGGTAGATCTCTATCAGTCAGTTCCTATTGCTACCATTCTTTAGGTGGTAATTGTTTTCACAATATTCCCTCCCCCTATGTACGGGATGTTCCTCCACCACCTCTTGTAGGGGATTGACCAATGCATTTTCCCATTTCTTGAATCTTATTTTAATCCCTTGTTTACTGATAATCTCCCTCAGCCCAAATGTCCACGAGTGGTTCGATAGATACCTATAACTATCGATCTTAGCTTTTAAATTCACCAATTCTCATTCTATACTACATATAACCATGATTTCATGATTCAAACATCTCCATCTGTTGATGGAATCCTTAAGTTACCTGATTTTTGGTTTATGGGGTCTGTTGGATCAAGAGATGATATGGATTCTTGAATCCAAACATATCATGATTTGATTTTCATCTGAGGATGATATGATGCTTTCTAGGACAAGTGTGCCTCATATATGTGATGGATCCTGTTTTTTTTCTATTTAGTTGGTCATATGATTTTAATATGAAATGTGATTCACCAATACTGGTAGTTTGAGAGAGATGTTAGAAACTCCCACTCCCATTAAAAAATGCTTTGATCCTTCATAAGCTTGAGAACCTAGTATGAATTTATCTCTACTCAGGTAGTAAGAAAAGGGTGGTGTGTCACACGATTTCCCCAAGGGTATGTGTTGAAGTTAATATGTGTATTTCATTGGTTGATACCTTCCAGATTGTTATTTGTGAGGAGTTTAGATATAAACAGTTTTCTTTTTTTTGGATTATTGTTTGATTTCTAATTGTCTTGTATGAAATAGAGGCATAACATTGTTTCTTATATGTGTAAGAGTTAGGTTAAGTAGAGATCTAGTTTGGATTGTTAGGAAAATCAATCCCCAGGTTGTGTTTATGAAGATCATGGAAAGATCCCATATGTGGACTGTAATGTGTCAACTAAGGGCCATGAGGGTTCTGTTCAAACTGATGGAGAGGATGTTTGTCCTGTGAATTTGGGTGAAGAAGTGATGCAGAAACAAAGATAGCTGCGAATTCCTGATTTGAAGGTCAATGGAATGTTTGATATATTAAAATAGGACATGAAGTTTGTAAGCTCTTCAAGAAAAGTTTTGAACCAGGGTATTGTGGCAGCTGTAAGTTAATTTCCTTGAGTATCATTTGACTCTTATGAAAATGCAGGTTCCCTATCTGATAGTGAGGTAGAAAAAGATTCACATGTTAGTGTAAAGGTGTATGATGATAAAGATTTTTAGAATGAGACTTTTAATCATCCAATGGTTTTTGAAGTTCAAAAGGATGTCATGGAAAGAAAACCTATTTGGGATTACACTCTAGGGTGCGGGTCTCAGCTAAGAGACAATGGAAGGGAAGATGTTGGTTTGGTTCATGATGAAGATGTTGGGAATAAGGAGAGGGAGGACCAATTGGACACAAGAACTATATCCATGAATATTGAGGCAGTCTATGATGTTCTAGCTACTAGTGATTACGTGAAATGTTTTATTTTTGAAGATACTATTAGAAAACCCCAATGCATGGGACATGGAATTGTGATTCCAAAAGGATCACATATACAAGTGTGGGACCTAATATATGGGGGTCATTGAATAAAAATAAAAATCATTAATTTCCATTAGAATATTCAAAAACATCATAGCTCTTCGTAAGTTTTTAACATGGGTAAAACTGTTAATGATGATTAAAAGGTGACTCACAGAAACCCTACTCATGCCTTGAGTTAAGGTAAAGCCTCATTCAAATACATTGTCACACATGGTAGGAAACATATGACTAACGACATGGGATTCATATTTTCTCTTTCAATGAGAAGGTTGAGGAAGGACTACTCCAATTTTATAAGGATCATGTCTACCAGGTCCTCTTCTAAGGTGTCACAAAGGATTGATGTTGGGATTATTGTGCACATTAATCTAGGTAACTATCAATATGAATGGTAAACTGTTGATGAGTATGGTTATTATAATGAATTATTATATTATGATTTGTAGTATTTCTTTTTCTAGGTGTGGTCAAGATGTCGTCCCTATCTATATCTCTTGTGTTTTTATCACTTTTTAATAAATGGTCAGAGCATATTTTCTATAACGGACTTTTTGGGTCTATGATACCAAGGTTATTTACAATTTTGTGTTCAATAAAGATAATATAAGAAGATAATTGAACCATAAATAGATCAAGGATAAAATTTTAAACCATATCCCCTTATGTCTTTTAAATATTTTATTATCATGAATTTTCAATCATCTAAATAAATATTTTTTATTTTAAAATAATAATTATTTTATTTTTTAAAATACATGAAATTTTATAATATAATATGTTTTAAATTCATATAAAACAGTTCTAAAAATGAAATGGACTTGATGAGCATGAATATATAGTCTTAATATAATAATCTATTCTAATTTTGATAGGTTTAGATATCATTATATTCCATGACTTTTTGTTTAATCACATGGTTAAACAATTTTTTCCTTATTCATGGTATGAATTTTTTAATATTAAAGTTTAAAAATTTTACATATAAGAACAAAATTGGCTAATAAATAGATATCAGATGAGATTTTGTATCACATATCATCATATTTGACCTCTTGAATGATTTTTTCAAGTAATTTAATAGAATATATTTTACATACAATAATATTAATGACATTTGAAAAAAAATCAAAAAATTTTAATTTGAAAACAACATGAAAAAATTTAATTAGAATATAAACCATTAAAAAATTTCCAATATGTAATATTTATCTAAAATTTTATTTAGAAACTTTAACACACAAAAAAATACTACCTTAAGTGTTTTTTAAATCTTTTACATAATATTTTTACTACTAACACTATATTTATTTCACTGTTTGAAAATCATTTAATTTAATTATATTATAACAAATAATTAAAAATAATTTCCCAACATAAAAAAAGTTAACTCATATTTTGATTGACCATTTATGACTAAATATAAAATTTTTATTTCTTATCATGGAATATTATATAAATTAAAATATATAAAGTCACATTTATGATTTTATCTTTTATGTAAATATTATAAAGATCAAAACATATATAAAAGAAAAAGGGTCATATTATCAAATATTGAATGATTCTAAGAAAAAATAGGATTATAATATTAAATAAACACAATTTTATGAATTAATTATCATCTTTAAAACATTATTTTTAACTATAATTATCTAATTTTACTATTACTATGAAATTAAATAATTATTATGGTTAAAATTCCTAATGAAAAAAATAAAATTATTTAACACATATTGACTTCTTGATTTAAAAAAATTAATCCTTATTTTATGATTACATTTCTAGAAGTGGCATAAATTAATTGTTGGGAAACAATCCCTCCTGGTAACATTGATGAATTATGTAAGGTTAGCGTAATCTATCTTTCAAGATCAGAACATAAATATATGGAAAACAAGAGAAGTGTGTACAAGATATGGATTGGCATAAAATGTTAGATAGTGTGAAATAGACTTCCGTGAATAGTACTTGCACTCTTAGGGAAAAGTGGTGTGAGATGCACGCAAGGTCATCAATGCTTATAAATTGGTGTCTACCCCCTCATTTGAGGATTATAAAAACATAGAGTAAATCTATGCTCTATATAATGCAAGTAGTGAATATCGCACATGTAGGGATTTGATGCCGATATAGGGACATGCGTATAAGAAGGGAGTTGAGCGTACTTAGTGAGCTGTGTGTAAGAAGGGAGATGCATGCAATTCATAATTGGGGTGAAATAATGGTTTCCACATAAAAGTCAAAAGTTTCATGCAAGTCACCCTAATGTTTTGAGAATGTATAAATTTCTTAGTATACCTTTTCTAACGTAGTATTCATCAATTGGATGAATGGGGATTTACAACATGGCATGCATCTATAGTTTATGATGCATTAATTCAATAAAATAAAGGTACCTATAAGTTCATAAACTATGTGTGGATCCCTTCAAAAATTAGTGAGCAAAGGAAGAGGAAGACATTGATCCTTTCTACCCATATTGAGTCTGTGAAATAGAATCATGGAGTGACCATTGGGAAAGAAGAGAACTTACCTTAAATCCATGTAAAGGCAGTGATCCAGTACATAGAGGTGATCAATCCCAACCATCATTATCAGTAGTGAGCCATTGAAAATTTGGTAAAATCAAAACATTTCCATTGTATACTTTTTGGATGTATCCCAATAAGGGTAAACTAAGTAAAAAATCCCTATATACATGTGGTATATTTATTTTTATACGTTCAGTGTATTATCATCACATAAAATTGGAACAAATATGATCACCATTTTTATTAAATGGAATAAGAAGTGACCTTTGGGATTAAGAGTTCAAGATCTAGTGGGGCGGGAATAATTTCAAAAAGAATATATATAACCTAATTATCCCACCCCCAATCAGGGTATCTAGGCCCCTGTTAGACTTAAAAATAATTTATAATAAAAAATAATAAAGAAATGAAAAAATTATTTTAGAAAATTTCATTTTATGTATAAAATTATTTTTATAGTAAATTCAACCATAAAACTGAGTATAATGAACTTATCATGTTTAATAATAAAATAATATAACTAATATATCTTTTAAAGCATTTTAAATCAAATTTTATGTATTTTATTTTTTTAAAAATACGTTTTTCATTTAAAATAATAAATTTCACTGTCATTAGTAAATGAATATTTTCAAAACAAAAATACAAAAATTACACCCTTATCTTATTTTAATATTTTATTATAAACTATTGCATAATGTTTATCAAATTAAATTTAAAAAATTCATATAATTTAATTAAATTATTCACTCAAAAATTTGAAAGAAATAATTTCAGAAGAAAACCTTTTTTATGAATCAAATTTCTATACTAAAACAAATTGAGTTTTTATTCCTGATATATTTATCAATAAATTTTTATTTATTTTTTCCATTTGATAAATATTTTTTTCTTATCTAACTTCTATCCATAACAACAAATTCAGTGATAATGTTGTAGTGGTCATAAAATAATACAATTTATATTACGTTTAAGCTCGGTGTTTCATTTTCTATACTATACCAAAAAAATTATTTATAGATTTTGGGGTGTTATATTTATATCTTACACCTATCATAATGAAGTTAGACAATTGATATAATTGTTAAATAATTTTGTAAAAAATGTTAATGATTGAATTACTTGTAACACAAATAAATTTTAAAAGAATATAATAGGAATTGATAGTGTATATGACCTTAGAAATAAACATTAGATGAGAATATTACAATCCAATGAATTATAATATATATATTTTAAATAAAATTGACCTATTCTATCTCTTTCAGAATAGGAAACTCTGATTCTAAATAAACCCTAATATAGTATACCGCTAAAACCGATCCATTAAATTGTTATCTACAAATACTAATAAATAAATTATAAAAATTATATATTTTACTTAGGTTAAAAAATTCATTTGTTTTATATTTTTTATAAAATAAAATAGGAACCATTTTAAGTAAAAAGAGGTGTTTTTTTCAAAAAGCTTTATTTTTCTAGAATTTCGTTTAGTCATATGAAAATTAGATTGGGGTGACTTTTTTATATTTTTTTGACATTCTTGATTTTCTATGAATATAGGAACATTATGATTTTTATCAAAAAAACCCTTTTCATATATCTTATTAACAATGTTAAATTATTTTTTAAATATTTATTAATATAAATTTAGTTCAATTATAGTATTATCAGTACATTTTTTTTCAATTTAATAAATTTAATAATAATTTTTCATGTGAAATACTTCTATATTTATCAATATTTTCTCTTTGGAAATATGATTTTTAATTGTGTCTATATGTGTAATTTAAAATTGGATTATAACTCTTCATTTTATTGAATTTGGGAAAATAGATTTTATATTGGGAATCATCATATTTTATATTATCTAATATTTTTAACATTATTTCTTCTAGTATTAATAGTTAAAGTAATGAAAATTAATTATAGTGGGAAAGGAAAAAAACTAATTTACCATATCATAAAACTAAAAGGATAATTGTTAAACTAACCTAGAAACATTCGCAAAACAAATTGGTTATCCATATTTATACATTATCTCCTATAAGGGATGATAATGACTATTTTTGTGGCTTTTTTCTCTTGTTCGTTCCAGACATAGTGGAAGAAAGAGGTGGTGGGTGATATTTTAAAATTTATTTTTATAATCATTACCGAAACCAATAATATTGATCTTGGATGGAAAATATATAGTTAATTTAGTTAATATATGAAAAAATAAATACCTAGTGTTATGAAAATTCTCCTTTGATTAATGTATATCATATGATTTTTCCCTTTCAGATTTCCTTCATTGCACTTGTGAGGATCCAATAGTATAACCCATCTAGCGGTGATCCACATGTGTTCCAATGATGTATGAGAAACACTACTAAATTATTAGGTTCTGTCATGGTGAATCTAATAGCTTTTAGGGTTGATTATTGATAACTCATTCTTTATTCACGAATAATTATCTCTTTTATTTCATATTATTGAGACTGATAGAGAAGGAGTCAAAAGATAATTTGTTTTGTGAAAAAATATTTTATTCTCAATTTCAGGATTCAATACATAATAGACATAAACATGTTTTTATAGAGTTAGGATTTAGGTTAAAATATTATTTAATTGCATTTATATCACTAAATAACATTTAATCCTTTTTAATAAACCTAGTTCCACATGATAGTATTATTATTATTGTTTTGTGGTGTGCGCCAATTTGCAAAAAATTGCAAAGAATATTTATCCGCTTTTAAATAATTATTTATCAGCAAATATCAACTTTTTCCAATTTCACTCTTTGATATTATTAAATACAAGGAAAAAAATTATTCAAAAACAAATATTTCATTCATATACCTCTGAATAAATATTCAGTAATCATTTCAGAAAATAAATAAATATATTTTTATTCATATGCATGTGAATAATTTTTTATTTAATTTAGGTCATCAATAAAACATCAATAAAATTATTCCATGGTCTTATGAATATCACATATTCAAATAATTAAAATTGAAATAAATTTAATCGAGATCAACAAAAACATTTAGTGTGTGACTATATATAATTCTTTCTCATTTTCATTTGGGGGACCCTGCGCAATGTCCAAGATTATTATCTAGAAAGAGCTCAAGTTATCTAAGATAAATAACATAATTTCGCAACAATAACAACCACATACAAATGTCTACTATGTAATATAATATATTTTTCCACAATATCTCATCATGTAGGTTTCATGACGGTATCATAAGACTATTTTCTCGACCTTCCATTATTTGAATATTTAAAATAAACATTTCATTACAAAATTAACAAAAAATTTATAGATATGGTTCTATTATAATAAATGGGATGAGATATCAGCTTCAATAAATATTAGAGGTGGAAATCCTTCCTCAATGTATCCATTAAGTACATGTCACTCATGACACACACATCTTCTCCATCTTTTCCTTGAATGGTTATCATAATGGTATAAGAAATACATATAAGTAAATGAGTTCTAACATGCAGTAATAATTAAAATAACTTCTCAGGACCATCACACACACTTACATATTAGAATATCTGATTCCACCAAAACACGAGGAATTCCCACAAGAGGGTCTGTTCACATAATCTCTCGTCTCATTGATTTCCTAGTGAAAAATTCATTTGATGAAGCCTCATTTTTTTTGGAGTACTCACACCTAATATTTTCTGTATTATGTGTGCCATGATAGTACATTATCCCACCACAGATCATTATTCACGAATATCATCATAGCACATCAAGGTTCTCATCATATTGGGTTACTATTATAACCTTATTTATGTGACATATAATCTAGAAAAATATTAAAATATATTCATACATAAAAACTAAACATATATAACATGATTTTTATTAATATTTAATACATTGAATTTACATGTAATCAATATGAAAATCGTTTGTCCTAGGATGATAACTCCCAAAAAATCCCACCTGGACTACAACCATGTACCTATGAACTGTAGTCCACTAGACTATACATGACAGTCATGTTCCTTGTGAGTTAAACATTTTTTATGGGGTCCTCCACATTTCATTTTGTGGAGATAATTCTTATTGAAACTTCCCTTCTCTAAGAAAAATAAATCAAAATTTGATACTTTTGAAGTGTGTGATTCAATTGCTGATAAGACATTGGCTATTTTTCAAGAGCCACTATAACTGTGTTATCAAAATACAGTGTGATATAATCTTAATTTTTAGGTACAATTTCAATCTTATGGACGAATTTGTGTATCCATACTTCTTCTTTAACTTCCTCATAATATGAAATATACTAAGACTCTATTGTAGTATTTGCATAAACACCCTTCTTTTTTCTCTTCTTGATTATAATTCCCCCATTAAAAGATAAATTGTATGTTTTTTCTTTATTCATGTAATTTTTATTATTTTGGAATCCAGTATCTTCATATCCACTAATAAATATTTCTTCATCTCCTCCACAAACAATGATCATATCCGTATCATGCCCTATATAATTTAGGATATCCTTGACTGCTAACCAATGGAATTCAACTAAATCAACTAAATATTTTCCTACTACATAAAATTCATAGGAATATTCTAGGATAGTACATAGCATAGCATACATGACTAACCAAATCACTGATGCATATGGAATCCATTTCATTCTATCTCATTTTTAATGCATTTAAGGAAAAATTTTCATAGAACGATGAATGCCATGTGTTTCTATAAATAAAACTCTCTTGGATTTCCCCACACTAAATATATTCAGTATCTTATTAATGTATATACTTTTAAATAGGATATGGAACCTCTTAGATCTATCAAGATATATTTTTACACCATGATTATGTGTTTCCTCATCTAATTCCTTTATAGGCAGGAATTTATTCAACCATGCCTTGAGAGAATGTAAGACCTGTATTTCATTTATAATGATTCATTTCTCATCAAAATATTCTATTTAAAAAACAACTACACTATGAATAAATTTTTTATAGTCACATGACTCACATTAATTCATTATCAAACCAAATTCTATTATGGACTCATCAAAAAAAATTCCATGACCCGAATTATTTATTCAATCCATAGATCAATCTTTGAAACAAACATACCTTACTGGAATCCATTGGATTCACAAAACCTTCATGTTGTTTCATAATTACATATTCTTAGTGGTTTATATTAAGGAATTTTTTTTTGAAATCAATTTTGTGGATCTCATAATCATGGAAACCCTTAAGGGTAATTAGAATTATGATGGATTTCACCAGTTCAATTGTTGACATGGATTTTTCATAGTCAATTCCTAGACTCTATTTAAAACCTTTTCCAACCATTTGAACCTTATAAGTACCGAAGTTTCCATAAATGTCCAGTTTTGTTCTTGAATACTCAATTGTATCCAATGATCATTACATTAATTTGAAATTTTACCAATATCCAATCCTGATTTTTTGAAGATGGAATCCATTTTAGAATTTATTTCCTCTTACAATTTAGAAATATCTATTCCACTTTCTTATTTATTTTATGTTAGAGGATCATTTTTATCAACTAATAATTCTTCACAATCCTTACTAACAAGAAAACCATTTCATTTTAGTTCAATAATATCTTTAGTACTCCTATGTAGTAATTATGTCTCAGGAATTATTTCTTCTTTTATAGGGATTTTTTGAATTTGTTCTTATTCCATATCATCTGTATCATGAGCCACTACTTTATCAAATTATATATGGGTCCCACTATCCCTTTTAGATATAAGATCATACTCAAGAAATATGGGATATATTTGAACTATAACATTTTTTACTGAAAAATTTAACTATCAGTATCCCTTGATTTTTTTATGATATCCTATGAAGAAACAAGTTCCAACGTAAGGTGATACCTTGTTAACTAAATAGGCCTTAAAAATTTCTTCACAACCCCACACGTGTATGTAAGACAACATTTGTTTCTTTATATTCCATAATATTTATGGAATATTGTCAATTTATTTAGTTCCCACTCAATTTAGTACATATATAGTTGTTTATAAGAAATATCCCCAAAAGGATAATAGATGGCTCACATGATTCATCACTGATCTCTATATTTCCAATAAGGTAATGTTATTCCATTCCATTACACCATTTTCCTTAGTTGTCTGAGTATTGAGTTGAGATAATATCACAAAATCTTATAAATAATCCATTGTGTCTTGATTAAGATATTCTCCACCATGGATTGAGTAGATTTTTCTAATGTTCTTACCAAGTTTGTTCTCAACATCAATATTGTATTCCTTTAATTTTTTAAAATAATATATACTATACCTCATTACCTAAAAATATCCATATCTATTGAAATCACTAGTAAATTTTATGAATTATGAGTACCCGCCCCTTTCCTTTATAGGATATGGTCCGCAGAAATCAGTATGATCTAATTCAAGAAGCTCGTTATCCCTTTCACATTTACTAATAAATATGGATTTGGTAAATTTTCCTTATAAACTTGTTTGAAATACCAAAACTGTATTTATTTCAAAAGAATCCAAATATCCATCATGACGTATTTTACACAATTGGGTTTCATTTACATGGAATTTCCATTGATTTCAAAGTTGGTTGTTGTGTGATTCATGTGAGGTAACTTTGTTATCAATTTTAGTTACATGGTTCGTGTATACCCACAGATAAATACAATTATTTAAATTACCTTTTCCATAAGAAATTATACCTTTATAAAATAAGAACCATTACATCCCAAATTTGAAAATAAATATCTATTCTTCTAGTTTAGATACAAAAATAATGTTTTTGGTGACTAGAGGAACATAACAAATTCCCTTTAAAACCATGATCATTATGACTAGCAACAATATGTTGAAGTCCCCAATAGCCACCCCAACATGTTTAGCTTAGTTTTCTACTCGTATATCTTCCTCCCCCATTCAATATTTCTAAATCTACTTGGTACCTATATTTGAATACATATGTGAGCACTTCAAGATTAATATAATACCCAATTTAAGTTACTATATTAATTGAACGTGATAAAAATATACCTAAATATTTCCATTTATTCTTTGGTTGGGTGTACTTTTTTTTCTTAGTTCCCCTTATTTCAACCTGTGAAATGGAAAACATCATGTTCCCATGAATACCCCTTAATATTCATCTTCTTGGAAGGATGTGAAGAATTTTTGGGATTAAATATCTTTTCATGGACTTTCTATATTTCCACAATAAGGGTGGGTGTATTTTCATGCTTCGTATCCTTATCTACTTGTTGAAGGGGAGTAAGATGATCTGGAATAGACTTCTCAATGTTTTTAATATTAAAATTTTCAAAAACAGAGTTAGAGAAGATATGATGGGGTGATTTCAGAATAAGATTAGTGCCTAGTTATATTAGGTTCTTAAACCCAAGAACCTCAAGGCACTCATTTTAAAAAAATAGATTGACTACATGAGGCCCAAATAAGGAAATCCCTCCAAGATTTGTCTTAAATAAAGCCTTGGATATCTTAAAAATATCATACCTAAGTCTATCATAGTAAATATCATTGAGGCACTCAAGCATGAAATATGGATCGATGATTTTTTTAGAATTAATGAGTTTACTAAATATAGATGAATTCATCAAACATTGAAGATCAACTAAGTTCATCAAATGTTTTTTAGATATGAAACTCTTTATCACTTTCCTCCATAGTAGGGAGATCAAGAATTACAGATTATAGAATTTAAGATTCATGTTCATGGGGTAGAACAACCCAATGTCATCTAAACCACTCCTGGAAGTTAAATCCAATTAAAATATTATCTTATCTATTAGAGATCATTGGGAGTGTGGATAATGAACTTATCATTATATTCTAAAATTAAGAAAAATTAGAGTATTAGAACATTTCATGATTATAAATTTATTGATAAATAATAAATTTATTTTTTAATTAAATCTTTCACTATTTTTCATGTCTCAACAACCCTAACCATTGAAATCAAAAATTCTATTTTCTATGAAATTAATGTGTAAAAGATCCCCATTTCATTCCTTAATGATCTAGAATTGGGTAATGAAAGACATTAGAAAGTAACTAGGTATTTGGATTTTATAACTCTAGGATTTTATCTCTTTAATCTATTGATTTTATTCCCTTTTCATAAAATACAGACTTGGATTTATTTAACACTTTTCTCAAAAAACATTTCAACTAAAATTGGTTGTTAAACTCAAAACAAGTTTGGTTAAGTGAACTCAATACTCTTATGAGAACTCCATAATGAAAGTAATTGTCTAGACATTGTCCATGTACTACACTTAGTTCTATGGTTTAATTATAAAATCATCCCATAGAATGATTTTTATGACTTAATATTAGGTTGATTTATTTTAATTAATTTATCCATAAATTTTATCTTAGTTTATCCTTTACATTTCTTGTTAATATTAAGCAGATGGTACTTAGTTAATTAAACATGATAGATAAAACATTTAATCATAATTCATTTATTTAACTTAAAATTTTTCATATTAATTCATTAATTTATGTTATTTTAATGTTCAATAAAAAAATAAATAATTCATAGACTGAAATAAATAAATAAATATAATGACTCAACCATAAGAATATCGAATAGTTGATTTAATGAGTGGATATTAAATCAAAAAATGACCTAGGGTAATAAATCCATTTTCTAGGCATGTCATAAGTTATATAATTTCACTTATATATATGTTTTTCACCGATTATGAATCATTAGGGTTCCATATTGAACTACCTCCACTCACCTTGGGAGGGTCCAATAATTACAAGTATTTATTACTCACCCCCAGATAAGGGGAACCAAATATTTATTAAAGGGGATTATATAAATATATTTGGATATGTGGTTTATACATAATATTGGAATGAGTTATGACTCATATATAATCAATTAAATTAATATAAAATAATTTAAAACCCATTTAATAAAATTAATAAAATAAATTCCAACACATACATAGGTCTTGATCAGGCTCATGATCAGTTATACTTGTAATGAATATAGAAAAAGTAATCAGATGGAATTCATTTCTTTATTCATTATTCATTATTAATATAAACGTTCTTTCATTAATTAATTAATTAAAAAATAAATCCATTTCATTTTAATTTTCTTATGAACTTAATTAGGGATACCCATCATTAATTGAATTCATGTAAAATAAATGTCAAAACAAATAGTTGACATATTTATTGAAATAAATTAAAATGTAATTTAAAAATATTTAAGAAGTTTTAAATAATCAAACAAACTGTAGATTTGAATCAGTGAATTATGGTTTTAATCGTTCAATTTTTGAATTAAGTTAATTTAATATTCCTATTAATTGGGAGGCTACACAACATGTGTGGTCCATCTAAATTTCGTGTACCTCAATTGATGTGTATCTGAGTCATGTGCCTGGGGATTCATCATGTTAACTGAACCAGAATACATGGGGTAAAAATTATTGTTACATGCCATGTATTCGGTATTCATCTTCAAGGTTGTCCTGGTTAGCATGTGGTGTGGAAAAATTCACCTTGTGTAATTATAAATTTGGAGCATACTAGTATAATGTGAAAGGGTACATGGCATGTACTCTCAATACATGTCATGTAACATAGTTTTACCAACCAAATATTTGGAACATCTCAATGACATCTCTAGTCATTCTTAATCTATTCTTAAATTATTAAGTAAATAATACAATGAATAAACAAGATTAATATGTTAATAAAATTTTCATTCAGATCGAATTAAATAACGAATAACATTAAATAAAAATATAACCACAATTTCAAAAAGATCAATAATGAAATAAATAATTATAAATTTAAATGTGACATCTAGGATACAACTTGTTAGGTCTAGGCATAGAGAAAGTGTGTAGTGGTGCACGATATGTTAAAATTTTTTAAAAATCATTTTCAAAATGAATTGTGAGGATATTGCATGTAAAATTTATAATTAATCTATTTCATATCTAAATAAAAAATAAATGTTCTTAAAAAATTTATTCATTGATGACTATTGATCATCCTAAAAGACCCTTTCAGATTCACTTCCTTGCACTTGTGAAGATACAAGAGTATAATCACTCTAGAGATGGTCCACACATTACCCAATATCTTTGAGAAATGAAACTCCATTTCCATGTCCTAGTGTGGTGTATCAAATTTATTGCAATATTCCTTATTAATTTTTCATTTTTCAGTCTTAAATTAATATGTCTCCCATTTCTTTTTCTTTATAGGTAGAGTAATGGAGGAGTCGAAAGAGAATTCATTATTTGTAACAATTCTCTATTCTTAATTTTTTCGACGCAATAATTAATAGAAGTAATTATACATTTATTGTAATGACCCAATGTTTTTCAATGTAAATTCTCTTCTTATGTCATAAAATAACATGAAAACACAACATAATGAACTACTAAGAATTAAGTGACCTTTAAACATAATTTCGTCACTTCGGTGCTTGGAATTTTAAAAATCCGATAACACAGTTGTGTTCAAGATGATTATTGGAGTCTAATGAAACCAAAATAATTTTCGGTTAATAGTTACGTACCCTAATGAATACTAACATACCCTTATGAATAGTAATATGAACCTTATGAATAGTAAATCATCCAACATAATAGTAACATTACCTATGAATAATTAACTAAAATTTAGACATCTTAGAAAGTGACAATTTGACCTTAGTAAAAGTTTTGGAATTTTGTAAGTCATAAATAATTAATTTTAATTAATAATTTAATTTAAAAGAAAATTTATTTTCTTAAAATTTATTTACTACTTATCAAATCAATGTATTATAGTTTTTAGATAATTTTATAAGACCCTATGTAATTTTTGAAAGAAGTATAAAATCAGTTTTAATCTTAAAAACTTCTTTTTTAAGTAAATTTTGATTTCAATTAAATATTAAATTAATAATATTTAGAAAATGATTTTTGAAAAATGGACTTTTTTTTGGATTCTACATGTCGAAAAATGGTTGGGGTAATTTTTTTGGGATTTTTCTGAAATAATTAAAATTTTGATGAATAGTAGAATCTGATAATTCAAATTAAATGCTAAATAATGGATTAATTGAGTCATCGATGATGTTATGCTGATGTAATCCAAATTGGTTCAGGATCACATGATATAATTTCTATTATTGGTCATTCAAGACTCACTATTCCTTGTCTTAGGGGAAATTAATAAATTAATGAATTTTATATTAAGAAAACCCCACTCCCCTCCACTATAAAAGCCACCCTTCACACCCTCATTTCCTCACACCTCTCAAGCTCCAAGACTTATCTAAACTCTGACCAAACACCTACCCTATCCCCTACCCAACGTCCAAGAGCTTCTGGTCTCATACAAATACCATGCTTAGGCCCTTAAGGAGGTTCTCAAGAGAAGGATTCAAGAGGTAATTTCTCTCCCTCTTCTCCTTTAATTTCCTTTCAAGTTCAAGTTGATTTATTGATCTCTCCACACCTATTTTAATAGAAATAGTATTGTAACTCTATTATTATACATATAATGTAATTTTATGATTCTAATGTGATATTATATCATCCAACCACCTTTCCCTCTTCCTTTTATTTTATTAAAGAGAACGTTGTTCGTAAGGTGTTAATTTATCACCTTCAAAAATGACATGGTTTCTTCTTCCATATCTACCTTTGGATCTGGTCATGAAACCATTTTTATGGTTGAAATAGAATATTTTATATGTATTATGTCCTATTTAATGTTATATAAATAATCTATGGCCATATTACTAAGTGATAAGTAAAAACAAGTTCGTTGTGATCGAAAAACTGCCCAAATTAAACCAAACAATCATCATTTAATTCTTATCTAATGATTCATCCGCATGGATCTAATATAAATCATTAAAAAATAATTCAAAATCCTGTAATATCATTAATAACATGTAATATTATTTCTGGATGTTTACCCATGTTCTACCAAAACTTTAATTTAAAAATACAAGTGAACCACTCAAGAAAACAATAAAAACAAACATTCCCGAATATTGTTTTTAAACTCTATAACTCATCCAAAGACAAATAAAATCACATAATGAAACCATAATGAACCCTAATAATGTACACAAGGTTTTGGATTTCTAATAAATTGATATAATGTCATTATACAGGACATTAAAGAGAAGGAAGCATTCAGATACAAGGTAAGGGGAAATCTCGAACCCAATTTTCTTCCTTCAGGTTATCCCTCTTTCACTCCATTTTTGATATGGTTACTCCTTAAAGATCATTTTTTCATAATTTTCTGTACTTTTCTGGTATATAAATGTTTTCACTGGTTTTTATGTCAAACAAAATTTTCTCCAAAATAACTCCTCTTTTAAGAACACCCCTTTTATTTCTCACTCAAAGTGGTCGGTTGTTGTAAAATGTATGTTATTCTCTATTTCTTTTGGGAACCCAAAGATTATGAATGTGTTATTATGAGATGAAACCCATTCCATTTCATGGGTTTGTTATGTACATTTTTTATATGTGTTCTATGTGGAAAGCATGATGATGATAATGTTATGATGTCACGGGTGCGCCCAGAATTATATAACACAATTATGAATGATTCAATGTGATGGGTGAACCCAGAATTATACAGTGCTCCAATGCATTGGGTAAAGATATAAATCTCATGATTAAATTTTAAATGATGTGTGAACAATATGCTAGCTTGGTTCACAAGTATGTGTGGTAGTTAACCACAAAGACATGATGTTTCATTTTTATGCATTGCCACATTTCAAGTCTTTTATTTATGCTCCTCTCATGTTCATGATCATTTGCCTATGTTATGATTATACTCACCCCATGATATATAGTTATTGTCTATCATCTTACTGGGCTTCTACCTCACCCCTTTTGATGTATATCATCCGATGTCTACATGTACTAAGGGGAGGAAGTGTCAATAAGAAGCTAGAGAAGAAGAAATTAAATAAATGTTTATGCTTGATGTTTTATTTGTTATGTATGGTCCTAGTTTTCCCAAGAAACTAAAACATTGTATCCTCTATGTGTTATTATCTTATGTTTTTTATCTTTAAAATTATGTAATAGTAAATTAAGAAAAGGCCTGGTCACTATAGTTGGTATCAGAGGAAATGTTTAGTTAATTTGGGAATTTGGATTTGTGAACCCTAAAGAAAACCTCTAGCACAAGACTAAGTACAAAAATGCACACAAGAATATTTATATAGGGATCTCATATGATATGTTTTTGGTAGAAAAACGTTAAATTAATAGGTTATTACTTGTTTAATTATGTTTGATCTTAACTTTTCTGTTTTAGAAAAAGCTGGGAACTAGGAGAAATCAGGCCATGAACTCTTGCGAGGGCCAATGCAACGATTGCCCGAACGACATCACCAATGATTTGGGAGGTGGAGTTTAGAACTTCATGGAGATTATTACCCAATTATTTAAGGTTATTAACAATAACCATAATAATGGGGAATGTCCTCCTTCACCAAAGAGGGATAAACTGGAAATTGAATGTTTTATGCGATAACGACCACCGACGTTTTGTGGATCTTTCGATCCACTAGTTGCGGAACAGCGAGTCAACTCCAAGGAGAAGATCTTTTATGTGCTTCACTGTTATAAGACAGAAAAGGTGAATCTTTCCATTTATCGCCTAGATGTAGAAGTCGTTCAATGGTGGGATTTGATTAAGAACACCAAGCCAAGGGAGGAAATTTAAGAGATGGAATGGGAAGAATCTAATATAATGTTTCTTAATAAGTACTTCCCACAAACTCTTCGGTGTGCTCTCAAAGTGGAGATGGAGTTTGGAGAATGGTCCCATGGCTATGGTGATATGAAAAGAATGATGGAGTTTCAAGCTGATGGATCTAATCACAATGGAGGGAAGAAAAATCAACGACCCACATTCCAAAAATGTGGGATGTTGCACCATGGGAACTGCCTCAAAGGGACGGGGAAATGGTTCATTTGTGGGAAAGAACAACACCATTCTAAAGAGTGTCCAAAATACATGAAAAGTATAGATAATGTAGCCGATGAAAAGAGAGAACCATCTTGGTTCAATGCTACAACTGCAGGGAGCTATGGAACTATGCAAACCAGTTCACTAAACCAAGAGTTCTCGAGGGTAATCAGCGTCAGCAGCCACTAAATACAAAGTAACAAGGGATGTATTATGTCATCACTATTGCGAAGGTGGACCATGATAAGGAATTCGTACAAGGTACACTTCTTATTCACTCAAGAATGGAAAAATTTGTATTCGATTCTGGTTCTACGCATTCCTTTATATCTTGCAAGTTTTCTATAACTATAGAATCGAAGGCCCGAAACCTTGAAGTAGAGATATCTGTAAAAACACCAAGTGGTGCAATAATTGCAACCCAAGTGTGTGACTCTTCTCATGTTGGTGTATGTGGGAAGATTCTTCTGGAAAATCTCATCATGATTCCCTTGGTGGAATTCGATGCTATAATGGGAATGGATTGGCTCTCCTTAAATAGAGTACATATCAAATGTCAGGAAAAGGAAATATATTTTCATATTCCAAACCATCCCATGCTCCTCTACAAATTCAAGGAAGATCATGAATATCCTGTGAAAAATCCTGCAATGGTGAGGTTGTTGATTCCCTATGAAGAAGCATACCTTGCCTAAATGGTTGAGTCGAAATAAAAGTGCCAACCTTGAGGAAATGCCCATCGTGAGGGTATACGACGATGTATTTCCCAAAACGTTACACAGAATTCCCTTGGATCGTGAGATAGAGTTCTCAATTTAATTCATATCTGGAGCTACTCCTATCTCGAAGTGTCCCTATAGGATGGATCCAATCAAACTGGAGTAGATGATGAAGCAGTTGCAAAAGCATCTGGAAAAAGGGTTTATATGCCCTAGTGAATCACCTTGGGGTCTGCCGGTGCTCTTTGTGAATAAGAAGGATGGAACAATGCGGGTTTATATCAATTATCATGAACTCAACAAGATAACCATAAAAAACAAGTATCCTCACCCAAGTATTGATGACTTGTTCAACCAGTTAAGAGGAGCTCAATACTTCTCAAAGGTGGATCCTCATTCTTGATATCATCATGTAAAGGTGAAGAAGGAAGATATTCAGAAGACTACCTTCCGTACAAGGTATTCCCACTATGAGTTTTTGGTGATTCCCTTCAGACTTACTAATTCCCCTGTAATCTTCAAGGATTTTATGAATATAGTCTTTAGACATTCCCTCAACCAATTTATGGTAGTTTTTATCAATGATATTCTCATCTACTCCAAGAGCAAGGAGGAACATGAAGGACATTTAAGACTTGTGTTAGAGACATTGAGAAAGGAGAAGTTGTACACCAAGTTCAAAAAGTGTGACTTTTGGATGAAGCAAGTCACGTTATTGGGATATGTGATCACAAGTGAGGGAATTTCTGTGGATCCTTAAAAAAAAGGCAATTGAGGAATGTACCATGCCCTCTAGTGTCACAGAAATATGTAGTTTTCTTGGATTAGCTGGGTACTACCGACATTTTGTGAGAAACTTCTCTTGATTGTCAAGGCCACTAACTATGTTAACAAGGAAAGGTGTAAAGTATGTCTAGACGGAAGAATGTAAGGGAAGCTTCAAGGAGCTAAAGAGAAGACAGATCACTGAAACTAGACTCACACTACTGAAAAGCGGAGAATGTTTTGTGATATAAAGTGATGCTTCAAAGAATGTCTTGGGTTGTTTACTCATGAAAAATGACAATGTGATAGCTTACGCCTCATGGAAGTTCAAGATCCATGAGCAGAACTACCTGACGCATGATCGTGATCTCACAACCGTGATTTTTGACTTGAAAATGTGGCAGCACTACCTTTATGGTGAGAATTGTGACATATACACTGACCAAAAGACCCTAAAGTATATATTCACACAAAAGGAGCTCAACATACTTCAAAGGAGATGGTTAGAGCTAATCAAGGATTACGATTTATCTATTCACTATCATCCTGGAAAGGCGAACAAGGGAGATGATGCTCTAGGTAGAAAAGAACCTGCTACTCTATCCATGCTGCTGATTGAGAAAGACCCTATCTTCATGGATCTGCAAAGAATGAATTTGGAAATCATAAGGGCATGGGATACATCCTACCTTGCCCAAATGATTGCACATCCATCCATCCAATAGAAGATTAATGAAGCACAAAGGGATGACGTGGAGATAAAAAAGAGGGTGAATGCAGTAAATGAAGGGAAGCTAAAAGATTTCCATATCGACTATGATAGTGTGATTCAGTTTGGAATGCAGCTTTGTGTGCCTTCATCACTCGGGATAAAGAAGGAGTTGTTGGATAATGAACATAGCTCAACTTTCTATATCTATCCTGGGAGTACCAAGATGTACCGTGATCTCCAAGAACACTTATGGTGGGATAACATGAATAAGGAGATTGCGGAATACATATCAAGGTTCTTGGTATGTTAGCAACGTAAAGTTGAGTGACAAAATTCCAAAGGAATGATGTAACCATTGTCTATAACCATGTGGAAATGGGAAAATGTTACTATGGACTTTTCCATGGGTCTCCCGAAGACGTCAAAGGGAAATAATGTGATATGGGTTGTGGTTGACCAACTCACCAAGATTGCCCATTTTATTGCTATTCGGGATGATCTCTCTCTTGAACAAATTGCAAAGATATGTGTGAAGGAAGTGGTGAGGCTTCACAGTGTTCCACTCTCAATTGTCTCTGATCGGGATCCAAGGTTCATATCTATGTTCTGGATGAGATTTCAACATGATTTGAGTATTGAATTATATTTCATCACGGCCTATCACCCCCAAACTGATGGCCAATCTGAACGGACTATTCAGACGCTTGAAGTTATGCTAAGAGCCTGCTCTCTAGAATTCAAAGGTGTATGGGATCAATATCTCCCATTGGTTGAGTTCTCATACAACAATATCTTCCACTCAAGTATTCATATGGATTCATGTGAAGCTCTATATGGAAAGAGATGTAGAACTCCATCATTTTTGGATGAAGTTGGAGAAAGGAAGATACTTGGACCCAATCCTGTTGAAGAGATGACAGAGAAGGTTCAAGTCATCCAGAAACACATCAAAGCTGGTCAAAGTCGGCAAAAGAGCTATGCTGACAACCGTCGAAGGGACTTGGAGTTCGAAATTGGAGATAATTCTTCCTTAGAACATCTCCATATAAGAGATTCATGCAATTCAGAAAGAAAGGGAAGTAAAGCCCATCTTATATTGGACCATTTGAAATCCTTGACTGCATAGATGTCGTGGCCTATCGTCTTGCACTTCCACCAAATATGGCTCAATTTCATGATGTGTTTCATGTATCACTACTGAGGAAGTACATACCAGACCCCTCACATGTATTAAACTCAGAGGGGGTGCAGCTGGAAGATGATCTCTCCTAGGAGGGGCAGCCAGTAAAGATTCTGGATCCGAGGGATAAGCTTCTACGCAACAAGACAACCCATCTTGTCATACTGTTGTGGAGGAAGCATAAGTTTGAGGAAGCAACTTGGGAACCAGAAGAGACAATTAAGGAGAAATACCCTCACATGTTTGTGTAATATAATAGTTCGGGGGAGAAATTTCTAAAGGGGGGAAGAATGTAACGACCCAATGTTTTTCAATGGAAATTCTCTTATAATGTCATAAAATAACATGAAAACACAACAGAATGAACTATTAATAATTAAGTGACCTTTAATCATAATTTTTTCACTTATGTGTTTGGAATTTTAAAAATCCGGCAACACGGTTGTGTTCAAGATGATTTTTGAAGTCTAATGAAACAAAAATAATTTTTTGTGAACAGTAACGTACCCTTATGAATAGTAACATACCCTTTTGAATTGTAATATGAACATTATGAATAGTAAATCATCCAATATAAGAGTAATATTACCTATGAATAATTAAATAAAATTAAGACATCTTAGAAAGTGACAATTTGACCCAAGTATATGTTTTGGAATTTTGTAACTTATAAATAATTAATTATAATTAATAAATTAATTTAAAAGAAAATTTATTTTCTTAAAATGTGTTAATTATTTATAAAATAAATTTATTATAGTTTTTAGATAATAATATAAGACCATACGTAATTTTTGAAAGAACTATAAAATCAGTTTTAATCTTAAAAACTGTTTTTTAAGTAAATTATGATTTTATTTAAATAGTAATATAATAATAATTAGAAAATTATTTTTTAAAAATGGATTTAATTTTTGGATTCTAAACATTGAAAAATGGTTGGGGTAAATTTTTGGGATTCTTCTAAAATACTTGAATTTTCGATGAATAGTAGAATCCGATAATTCATAATAAATGCTAAATAAAGGATTAATTGATTCATCGATGATGTTCTACTGATGTAAGCCCACTTGGTTCAGGATCACATGATAAAATTACAATTCTTGGTCATTAAATACTGACCATTCCTTGTCATAGGGGAAATTAAGAAACTAATGAATTTTATATTAAGGAAACCCCACTCCCCTCTAATATAAAAGCCACCCTTCACACCCTCATTTAATCACACCTCTCATGCTCCACTCCTTCTCTAAACTCTGACCAAACACCTCCCCTAGCCCCTCCCCCCATGTCCAAGAGCTTCTGGTATCATCAAAAGACCAATCTTAGGCCCTTAAGGAGGTTTTCAAGAGAAGGATTCAAGAGGTAATTTCTCTCCCTCTTCTCCATTAATTTCCTTTCAAGTTCAAGTTCATTTCTTGATGTCTCCCCGTATATATTCATCCAGATCATATTGTAACTTCAGTATTATAGATATAATTTAATTTTATTATTCTAATGGGATATTATATCATCCAACCCCCTTTTTCCTCTTTTTTTTATTTTATTAAAGAAAACATTTTTTGTGAGGTGTTAATTTATCACCTTCAAAAACAACATGCTTTCTTCTTCCATTTCTACCTTCAGATCTGGTCATGAAACCATTTTTATGGTTGAAAAATAATATCTTATATTTATTATGTAATATTTAATGTTTTTTAAAAAATACCTATGGCCATATTACTAAGGGATAATTTAAAACAAGTTCATTGTGATCAAAAAACCACACAAATTAACCCAAACAATCATCATTTAATTCTTATCTAATGATTCATCCACATGGATCTAAAATAATTCATTAAAAAATCATTCAAACTCCTGTAATATCATTAATAACATATAATATCAGTTATGGATGTTTTCCCATGTTCTACCCAAACTTCAATTTAAGAATACAAGTTAACCACTCAAGAAAACCACAAAAACAAACATTCCCGAATAATGTTTTTAAACTCTATAACTCATCCAAAGGCCCATTAAATCACATAATGAAACCATAATAAAACCTATTAATGTACACAAGGTTCTGTATTTCTAATTAATTAATATAATATCATTATAAATGACATTAAATAGAAAGAAGAATTCAGATACAAGGTAAGGGGAAATCTCAAACCCAATTTTCTTCCTTCAGGTTCTCCCTATTTCAGTCCATTTTTGATATGGTTACTCTTTAAAGATCATTTTTTCAAAATATTCTTTACTTTTCTAGGATATAAATTTTTTTCACTGGTTTTTATTTCAACCAAAATGTTCTCCAAAAGAACTCCTCTTTTTAGAACACCTCTTTTACTTCTCACTCAAAGTGGTTAGTTCTTGTAACATGTATGTTATTCTCTCTTTATTTTGGGAACCCAAATCTTATGAATGTGTTATTATGAGATGAATCCCATTCAATTCCATGGGTTACTTACATATATTTTTTATATGTGTTATATGTGGAAAGCATGATTATGATAATGTTATGATGTGACGGGTGAACCCGAAATTATATAGCGCAATTATGAATGTTTCAATGTGACAGGTGTGCCTGGAATTATACAGATTTCCATTGCATTGGGTAAAGAGATGGATCTCATGAGTAAATGTTAAATATGTGTGAACATGATTCTAGCTTGGTTTACAAGTATGTTTGGTAGTTAACCACTAAGACATGATGTTTCATTTTCATACATTGCCACATTTCAAGTCTTCAATTTCTGCTCCTCTCATCTTCATGATCTTTTGCCTATTTTATGATTATGATCACTACATGATATATATTTCTTATCTATCCACTTACTATGCTTCTAGATCACCACTATTGATGTATATTCTTATTTGGATATATGTACTAAGGAGAGGAAAAGTGTCAGTAAGAAGATAAAGAAGAATAAATTAAATAAATGTTTATTCTTGATTTTGTATTTGTTATCTATGGTCCTAGTTTTCCCAAGACACTAAATCTTTGGTTCCTCTATGTGTAATTATATTATGTTGTTTATCTTTAAAATTATGTAATAGTAATTTAAGAAAAGGTCAGGTCTCTATATTTATAGATTTAGGGTTTAGTTTAAAAAATTATTTAGTATCATTTCAGACTTTAAATGAAATTTAAAACCTTTAATTAACATAATGTCACACAATAGTATTGATATTTTTATTTTATGATGTGTTTCTTCTTGTGAAAATTGGTAAATGATATTTATTTCCTCAAAAAATAATTATCTATCTCCGGATGCAGTCTTGGTCTTTTCGAACTCTTCGGTATCTATTAGACACCCAAATAAATATTTTATTCATAAATAAATACATCATTAACATATTTGAGAATAAATATTTAATATATATTCAATAAAATAAGAATTTTTTTATTCACATACTAGTGATTAAATATTGATTTAATTTATGTAATCAATAAAACGTGAAGAAAATTATTCCTCAGTCATGGAAACAATATTTTTTCCAATAATTAAATTCCTAATGAATTTAATCAAGATCAATGGACAACATAGTTTGTGACCTTCTAGGTTTTTTCTTCTATAGCATTATGAAAACATTCTTAAAGTCCAATAATATTGTCTAAAATTTATTTAAGGATCCCAAGAGAAAAACCTAATGTCTTAATGATGAAAATCATATACGAGCACTCACTATAAAATATAATCCCTTTGCTATAATATCTTATCATGTAGGTTACATGATGGTGTTATCATCCTAATTTCTCTATATGTCTCTCCTTAACTATCTAAAATAAAAACGTTGTTATGTCATAGACATGGAATTTAGGCAGGAAGATCGATTCTAATATAAGAGCTGAGATATCAGCTTCCATAAATATAGAAGGGAAAAATTTGTCCGTAACTTATCCAATAATGAATTTTCACTCCTGACGCACCCAATGTGTCGAAATTCTCTATGGACCATTATCATAATGGTTTATCAAATAAATATAGGTATGAAAGTTGTAACATGAATTAATAAAAATCATAATGTGTAAGGATCATCACACATGATCGCAGAAAGAAATATCTGATGACACCAATACATGCTAAATTCCTACTGGTGGGTCTATTCTCATAATCTCCCTTAGTATAGATTATCAATTGAGAAATTCATGAGAAGAAGCCTCATCTAATTATGAGTGCTCATACATGATATTATAAGTACTATTTTTCCCATCATAGTATTGTATTTAGCCATAAAATATTATTTAGTAATATCTTTATAGACATCATGGTTCTCATCGAATCAAAGAACTACTATGACATGATAAATTCAGTGTATACACTTGTGCATTATTATATTACTTTCATGAATAGAAATAAACAAAGTGTAATAAAAAGATTTATTAATATTAAATACATGGATTATATGTGTAATAAAAGTACAAAAAAATTCTAGGACACAAACTCCAATATTTTCATCATAATAACATTGGTATAACATATTATTTTAAAATAATCCAAGTGTTTTTTCTCCCTACATATAAATTTGGACCAACTCTCATGCCATATTCATAGTAAGGAATCCATTTAATTAGTCTAATACCTACCAAATCACTTCCTTACTCCCCTCTAGACATCCTAAAGACCCTTTTATTATTATATGTCCAAGCTAGAAATTTTTTTGGTTAAAACCTAATAATGTTTTCGATGAAGCGGTAACATTCCTAAATGAGAGTTTCTATTTATTTCTTCATCCACCTAAATAAAATATTATTAAATCATGATTCTATAATATCCTTAGTAACTTCTATATATATAGTTTTTAATATGGTAAGTGAATTGGCTATATCCATTTCCATTTCCACGAAATGGGAAATGATCCTGTCAATCGTGTGTATGATGAACTACTTCATCGAGAACTGATGTAATTCACTTTATATTTTATCTTTTAAAATATATATATAATGATAAACCATTTATATGATATTTATGATAATATTATACTTTTTTAATTTTAATATCACGTATACCATCTTACATTCCATTCTGTTTAAAATATGACAATGTCGACTATGTGCACAGTGGAAAACTACCTCACAAAGCAATGTGATTCATTTTTCACTTAATATTTACATGATAAGTATTAAGGATAAAATTTTATAATATATGTTATATATATATAATTATATTTAATATTAAAAATTAATATATCACCCACTCAGTTACCCTTTTACCCATTAAAGAAATGATAATGTTGCTTGTGTGTACATGTGATATTCCATCTCCATGATGCGATGCGATATATTCTCCATTTTGAAATTTTATTAATGATTCTAAAAATGTATCTAATGAAAAAAACATCATTTATAAAAATAATATAGTTATAGAGATGATGTAACTATATAATACTCTCAATAATAAGAACATTCAAATTAAAACATGCATGAAAAATATAATGTAGTTTACACATGAAAAAATATTAACACTGAAATATTATTATGGAATGGTGATAAGATTTTATAAAATTATAATATATGATATTATAAATATGAATATATAATAGTTATAAATTAAAAATAAGGTTAAAGAAATTGGAATGGAGATGAAATCACATTCAACGAAAAGTATTTGTGAGGTATGAGACTTCATTTAAATTTCTCTTCACTGATGTATATTGTAATTTTATGCTCATAATTTAATTTATATACTTTATATATTAACCCTTTGTCATTTAATATTTTTAATACTTCATGCATCATGGTATTTTATGTTTTAATTTAATAAAATTCATCTAAGTAAATTTTAAACGAAAATTACCATGTGGTAAAAAATTTCATGACTCAATTTATTTTCATTATTATATATTACATATTTATTGTCTTTTACATTCTATGATTATGTGTGTAAATAATTTTTAATATATTATGTTTTAGATACACTTTTCTTATTTAAATTTAAATTTTAAACACATAAACGATTCAATGATTCATTCTAATTTTAACAACATTATAATTTTAAGGGTTCATTTCCCAATTTTATTTTAATCAATATTATTTTGTGTAAATTACCATTAAAGGAAATTATTTGATAATTATTTATTAAACCCCTTAATTTTATTCAGTTTTGGTTATTCATGATGTTTTCATGTAATAGTATGATATTCCTCTCTCTTTACCTAAAACAATTAGGAAATATTTGTTAAGTAAATCCACATTTATTTCACTCTATAATCCAAAATCCAATTTCATTCATATACATGTTTTTAAAAAAAATTAATTTTTTTAAAAGTGTACAAATGACTTATTAATTAAATTTTTTCCCACATTTTAATTGTTAAAATTAATCTGAAAGGAATATTATTTTTGTTCCTTAAATAATACATGTTTGCCTTTTATGGAAAATGTCAATGTAGTCATTTTTTTACCATGAACTATATAAAAATGATATTCCACTATCAAGAACAATAAATATATCAGTGAATATTTTAAATATTATCTAATTTTATTTTTAAATAAAACTATCTTTAATATTTTTGGTGAATTTTTTTTTAAAAATTAATTTTCAAAGTAAAGAGGTTGTCTTCCTCATAAATGATTCCAATTACATTTTTATGGAGTTTATATTCCTCAATGACATATAAATTTTTTTTTGATTACTTATGTATAATATCAATGTAATAAACTAGACACTTGTTCTATGAAACAGAGGTCATGTTTGTACACTTCACCATTTCTAATCATTAGAGCTCGCCATTATTTTTTTTCCATCCCAAAATATCATGGAAGTGTACGGTGAATGATACAAAAGTATATACTAGAGGGAATAATGATATTGCCAAAACATTATGTTGCAATGATTGTATTTAAATTTAAATGGGGAATCATATATATATGTTTAATCATGACTAATAAACTATTTTTTCCTTTGGTATGAGACCAGTTGTATCATATTCCAATATGATAATGTAGATGCCGACGTTAGGATACTAGGGTCGGGGTCATTGAATTACTTGAATGGTTTATAATAACATGCATTAAACCATAAAAGTGTGATAGATTCAACCAATTTAAATCTTTTTTTTAAATATAGTACCATTTGAAATTTCTTTCACAATAAAGAAACCTAAAAATGATATAATTACTCACAACATGCCAAGGATCAAAATGGGGAACCCCTAAGGGTTCCAAATTTGTTCTAGACACTTAAAGAGTTTATTCTCATAATAATTGGTTTTTGAGAATATCCCCAAAAAAATGAACCAACATTAAAAAACAATCCTTGTTTTACTCCATCAGTGTTATCCAATTGGCGTACATGTTTGATGATAAAGAGGTGGGTTATGAACTATAATTCACCGGTAACTCTTTTGGAAGATACTAGAGTAGAGTAATACATAATCAGGGTATGTCATGCATTCTGGGATACATATTATTAGTATATACTTTCATTTTCACTTTTACATCATTTTATGTTTTTTTAGTTCCTCTAAGTAATATTATATAAATATAGTAAATAATTTAAATTATTGTATTTTTGAAAATACATTTCCATATGGATTATATATTATTGAAAATAATTTTAGGGAAACATTAACATATAAATATAGTAGGATTCTTAAAATCATACATGGATGGTGATTTGTATGTTATTTAATGATAGGTGGCTCAATAAAACCATTATGGAATATACATGGATGATAAGAACAAGAACATAAGATGGCAGTTAATATGACACAACACAGGAATAAAAAAAATGAAACTACGGTTTTCTACATGACAATAAAATGGATCCATAAATCCCTAACATTATACATGTCATATTTCAAGTGTGTGATATGTTTTAATGCAGTAGTGTTAAACCTTAGGGAATTGAATTAGATTTTTACTACATGCATACAATGGTAGAGAATTTGATTCATACTAGATATTTTATAATTCCATCTATGTTTACACCCAATATATTCATATTCCTTTAACTATTCCAATATGGATTCCAATAATAGCCTCATAATGTGTCAGATATGACATTATAATGATATAGATTTAAGGTAAAATAATTATTATATAGTAATTGACAATAGTATAACCATATCATAGATTAAAATCCCAACTAGACAATAAAGAACCTAAATCATTTCAATGATGCTACCTATGAGACATATATCTTAGCGATTCCATCTATTTTTTTTAATAACGTGAGATCATAAAAATACTATATGATTTGATTCTTTGAACATAATTGAAAAAAATTATGACAATGTTATGATGTTGTTGTTTATCTATTCATTTAATGCTAATTACTTTATATTTTCCTTAAGTTTTTCCACTGATACATTTAATAATCCAAGTAAAAATCAAAATGTCTTTTAATGTATAATATTAAAGTGGAAAAGAATTATCTTGTTTTGTGATCCATTGGATGATTCACCAAAGTTCATGGAAGAAAAGTATGAATGAATTATATTGATATTAATGTATGACTAACTCAAAAAGTCTTTTTAAAAAAACATAATCGAATACTTAATCCATGGGATATAAAAGATAGTAAAGTGAGAAATGAGAGTGAATCTTGTAGTCAAATAAGGTATAAAAATGTAGGGATGTAAAATTAAGTAATTACAAGTGGATTGATTGAAATAACTATTTTGTATATTGATTGACCACATATATAGAAAAGGTATTAATGATTGAGGAACTCTTAAATTGAAGAGGCCAAAATGAAGATGAAATTTATTTTATCCTTTAATATAGAAGGAAATAGTTATAAACTAAATAGAATAAATACAAAATATCCTCTTTATTAAAAAATATATATTAAACAAAATTTTTATCAGGTTTCTTATAATGATCATTTTATGATAAGAATTCAGTGAAGTTAATGTTACATCTTGTTAATTATTATAGTCATAATTATTGAATATTTGAGTTCATAGTATTTTTTTTTATCTTAATGATTTTAGAAATAGGTCCCTAGTTTATGATTATTTGTAATTGTTGACATAGAAAATGTTGAAGCTCATCCTATACACCATGGATAAAGGCATTATGCACGGATTAAAAACAAACACCTATAATTTCAATGAATAAATGGATTCAAGGAAATTTTAATTTAATTCCCATTTTATATCTTGATATGAAACCACATGAAGATATTTAATTATTATTATGTAGCCATAGATAGTTTCAAATAATAACTCAAGTTATTTTTTTGTTGTGAATGTTATATTCTATAGGATTCATGTTAAAACTATGTAAATCATCAAAAAGGACACCAAATACCCCAACTATTAATAACTTATTTCGCAAAACATGTTAAACTATAATTTTTTTCACTACAGATAATATAAAAATGATGTTATATAACATAAGGAAATCTATTTTACACATTCATATTTCATAGGAAAATAATATCTAGTGAGTATACTCAAGGATATCCCTATATATTTCTCCTAGAACACCTAGTTAACATACATCACTCATTATGTTCACTTTTTATGTTAATGTTTTAGAACATAAATCATCATTCACTTTTGGTGTCATGACATAGGGTATTTTATATCTATTCTTTAATTTAATATTTATTTTATATTAAAAATGTAAAAAAACATTATATTTAATACACATATTCACATATTCTTAAATAAACTCCATATACATTTGGTTTTGATATAAATTTAACCTTGTGTATGAATATGTGCACTATAATTTCCTCAGTACCTAATTCGATTTCCCTGATATCAAAAAATGAAATAAATATTCATAAATTAAATTAAAAAATCACAGGTAACCCTTTATGTATCAGATTATCTGAGAATCCAATGAATTCTGAGCTTAATCATAATCACTTACAATATTTACCCTTATTCAATGGTAATCCAATATAATCTACCAACACATTGTTATAGTATTCAACAAAAATAGTGTTATATATTTCTCTCATTGGTTTTATAAGATAAAATTTGATATTTAGATGCCTTCCTCATTTCATGGAGTAGAATGAAATAAATTATCAACATCCATAAGAGAAAAAATCATTTTAATCATTTGAAAATGTCTATAAATAATATATTATGTTGTTATTTCCATCTTAGAGAAATATGAATATGACTTCTATAATCAAATTTATTTTCAAAATTATTTCAATCCATTATATAATTAATTAGAGAGTTACCTAAAGTAATATTAATTGTGTCGTTATGTCATACTGAGAATAGATGAATGGTTAAGATTGGGGTGAATTTTTATTTTGAAAATAATTGTAACCACTTTACAATATAAATATAATATACTAGAAAAATAAAAATCAATGTATATAATGATTTTTATATTAGTTCAGATTTAATAAATCCTACTATACTCTTCCCCCCTCTCATGATTTGAGTGATATGGAATGCACTATAATAGTCTCTAGGAAATTTTAAGGGATATAACAACCCTTTTATAGATACCTTTTACCCCCATTGGTCACAACCCAATATGAAATCCCTTTTCAAACCTTGTTTCTTAAAAAATCACCATTTCTTATAAAAACATAGAGGGACAACCCATGAGATGCATTTTAATATAGTGTTAGAAACAAAACCTACCATTTAACTGGTATAAGGAACAACTGATTACCAAAATATTTTTTCGGTTATGTATAAAATAGATTCCTTACTTTTTTTGGTGATTCACAAAAAATTATAATACTTCCTCAAAAATTTAACAAGATTAAATTATTAACAAAACAGTAAAAGAAAAAATTATTAAAATAGTATTTAATACAAAATTTAGGATCTAATTGTTGATGGAGAAACGTTCTACTTCAAAAATAATGGATCACATGACTTTGGTTTAGAGAATTAGATGATCAAAAAATTATATAGTATATACATAATTAATTAATATACTCGACCACATGTAATTTGATCTAGATATGTATCACTCCTTATATAGAGTTCCTCCATGAGTAGAATACTAAAATCATGAATACTATTTCATTTCATCCTTCCCTAATCAATATATGATTTCTTATTTTTTTACAATGAAAAAACAAATCTAGGTGGATCACATTGAAATTTTTTAATATTAAAAATATTATATATAGTGACAAAACAATGGAATAATTAATATGGTACAAAAAAATAATAAACATTTGAGTCCCTTTCAAAACTTCTATATGGAATTTGAGATAAACTAATAAAATTCAGATGAGATTAAATTTAAACTCACTTTTTTTCAAGAAACAACATTTAGTATTGAACAAACACGGTCCGAATTTAACCATTTTTATAATTCCTCCAAATAAAATACCTTATAATTTAAATAATTATTATGTATTTAGGTAATAATTATGTCAAGATACACTTATTAAAAAATTTCATTAATTTAAAATATATAATTCTAAATATAATATAAACTGTTTTTTCTCAACCATGAATAAGAAATTAAGTGACCCTATATCATAATATATGATCAATAAATTTATAAATTTCAACATTTATTTACCTCATTTTTCTTCTTTTGGTATCTAAATGTTTTCCCTTTTGTTCACTTAATCTTTTTTCACATGAAAAATTCATTTTTTATGAGATCACTTTTTTTTGTTCCAGATATCTCTTATTTTTTGTTCTTGTGGTCAGTTAATGTTTTTTAGTGAGTACAAGTTATTTTTTTTCATGTGGCCACATTATTTATTTCATGTGGGCACTATTTTTGTTTATGTGGTCACATAAAAAAATTGTTCAATTTTTACTAAAGGTCACTTTTATGCATTGTAAAATTTTGACTAAAGGTTACATCACCTAATGTAACTTCTATACTTTTTCAAATTTTCATTAACATTCACTTCACTTGAACACTTCAAAAGTTTACCTATTAATGTCATATCCCAAGTTAAATTGAAAAAATCACTTCATGTGGTCACTCTAAATGTTTACTTCCATGATTAGATCATTTTTTCACTATAAAATTAATAAAAGAATAATATTATATAATACAACAAGCCATATTATGATTCATTTTTATCCAAAATTAATTTATTACATTGTAATTATGAAAACATAAATAAATAAATTTGATCATGGAGCATCTCAACATTATTTAACATTTTATTAATTAAAATTATATTTAATCCATGATTTCTACAAATTTTTTAAATTGATGAAAAATACCAATCCCCATTGATATACCAAAATATTATGATTACAGTTGATACCCATAATTATAACTGAACACAGAATTCTCCAAATTAATTATTTCTTGGATTAAATCAAACACTTATAATTTTAACATTGAACATGAAAAACTCCCCTTGATAATAATTGTAAAAAAATAACCCTAAAAGTAAAACAAAACACATTACAAGGATTTAAATTAAATTTAGAAAAAATATATTGTATAGGACTTTAGGATCCATGAAAACATTTCATGATTTTCATGGAATGATTTAGAGATTTGTACGGAATTAAATATAATATAACTAAATTAATGCATGTAATGGAGATAAAAATAAAATAGATTTAATATTAACACAAGGTAAATGGAATAGATTTTTTTTTCTAAAAATACAAGTATGAATCCCCAAAAATATATATTTTATAATTAAATTTTCATCATTACAATTTAACATTTGATACTATCAAATTAATATTGGTATGGGGGAGTAGTAAACATATCAGCTAATTATATTTCTAAAGAATCATATTCCAAAATAAAATTCCATTTTTTAACATAGTACATAATGAAGTTATATATAAAATTTATTTGTTTATTAAATATCGTTAAAAATAATTTTTTAATATAAGGATTGTAGATGTATTTTCACAGTAAACTAGAATACATTCATAATTAAAAAAAATATCTATAATAGTTTGTTTAAAACATAATGATTTTGAGAAACAAGAATCCAAAATAAAATAGTCACGTATAGTAGTTGATAATTCTACTAAATTTTAGTTTTTGGATTTCCATAATACTATAAATTTACCAATAATGTAACATGTTCATATATTTCATTATCTACGTATTTTGAAACGACCAAAAATATAATATTATAAACTAGTTACCTTAATATGAATTGTTTATATGATTTAATAAAATTTGGTTTATAGATCCTTTATCATTATTATTTACTCTTCTAACTTCATTTTAATTACTTTCATAAAGATTTTATTAGAATCTGGAACATATACAAACTGAAAACATCAAATCAGGCCTATCTATTGTCAAATAATGAAATATTATAATTATATATCTAAACATCATATTATCTATAGGTTTTCAAGCATAAATTGAATATATATTACATTGGAAAATCATTGGAATATTTTATATTTTACAATTATGAATACCAATCCTATTAATTATTATTTTTAATATTTTGATCTTTTATAAAATAAAATTACTTCTCTTTGAACTATATGTAATCCAAAAAATAAAATTAAGCTCACCAATGTGGATAATATATAATTTATATAACATTAACATTAAAAATTCATTATAATGAATATCACTTTAGGAACCAAAGATAATTTCATCAATATATATTTGGGATAACAAAATATCTTTTGACGTGTTGTTGATGAATAATGAAGGTTAATAGTTTCCATTTTTGAAAACCATATTTAAATTAAATAAAGGTAACCTCTCATATCAATAATTATGGGCCCATTTTATACCATAAATATAATTTTATAGTTTCAATACATGGTAATATTGAGATTAATTATCAAAAATAGCGGGTTTATTTACAAATTTTTTTTCATAAATATATCCATTTAAAAATAAACATTTGAAGTCAATTTGAAAAATATTAAATCCAAAATGAGATGTATATTACAATATATATTTTTTATAATATAGTAAAGATAATGGGAAAACACATTCTTCAAAATCAATTCATTATTCTTCAATATAACCCTAATCGACTTTATTTTCTTTTCTTTTATTTATTTAATAGTAATTATCTACCTTTTATAAATATTCATTTTATTCCCATAATATTTAGAACCTTAAGGGTTTCAACTTTGTTAAATAATTTATTTTTAATAAATTAATATAATTATTCCTCATTTTACATAATATATTTTCATTTAAACAATAAATCATCAATATTTTATGGTACAAAAACAAAAAAAAAACTTGATAAGAACAATAATTTATTATGAATGTTTTGGTTTTAACATAAATAGTTATATATCCAATTAAATGTTCATCTATATGATCCTTATGGAAATTTAATATATTTACGGGATGTAATATCCCCCTCAACAGGTTCATCTAATTAATAATTTTATGGGGTAACAAATTTTAAATCCCTAACCTCTTTCTTAGAATTTTATAAATCTGATTTTCTTTCTATTAAATAATTTTTATGAGATTTAACATGGAATTATTATTCAATGACTAAGGTTGTTTTGTTTAAAATCTACAATACATACTTGAATTAGATAACCCTATAAAAAATCATTATTCTGATTTTGAATCAAAATTTTCTAATGAATCATATACATTAAAAATATAAACGTTGCATCCAAATACTCTGAGAGACTCTATTATATAATTCTTTCTATTTATGACTTCATGAAGATTCTTCATTAAAAATGGGAAAATCCAAAATTTATTAGAAACAAGATGACACAAATTAATATGATCTTATTTGATATAATTTTATAATGAGTATTAATTTAACATTGACTTTTTCTATTTTTTCTAATATCTAATTTTTTATATCTACCAAACTATTTTGTTATGGAGTCCTATAGCCTAAAAATTATTAATATACCGATTATATTCACATTATTTATCAAATTTTTTGTAGTAAATATCATAACCTTTAACAATTCTAACTAATAAAATTAAATATCATTTTTATTATGATGAAATTTTATATATGAAATAAATTTAAAATTGTTCTCATATTAATTTAGAGGAAAATAAATCCATGTATATATACAATTGTCATTAATAATAATTCACACATACCTTTTCCCACTAATACTATAAATTTTCATTCATCTAAATAAATACAATTCTAATTGTTCACGTACTCTGGATGCTTCAACCTCTTGGAAAGATGTGAATAACTCTTTAAGATTCTTAAATTTTTAGAATGAATCATATACTTAGGGGAATTAATAATTAAAACTAGGAAGATCCAAATCCTTTTTAAAATTATAAATCTTTTAATAAAACCTAAAATTTTCCTCCCCTAATTTTTATTCATTAAATTATTTTTCTACATTATAGTATTTATTCATTTTTCATTATATTCTTGAAATTAAAAAAATAAATTAATTTAATATTGAATTTTATTTTTTTTCAAAAAACAAGGAATATTATTCTTTGTAAAAAATACATATATCATTTTAGAATTTCAAATTATTATTTTCAACATAATGCTTTGAGATAATTATTAAATTATTTTTTAACACTTTAACAAAATAACCATTAAAACTCGAACTAAATTTAAAATTACATCTTTTCCAAAAACTTTTCCTTTTCACTTTAAAATATCCTAAAATGTAATACTACCATAATAAGACTTTTAAAAGTTTTTTAATTCAAAAATATCAATAATAAAATATTAATTAAATCCACTATCCATGTACCACACATCCTTTTTTATGTTTCTAAAACTAATTTATAATATGAAGAGATTTAATATGTCTTTGGTATGAGTATAAATTTGGGTCTAATTAGAATTGAGAAAGAATTCATCAAAACCCAAAATTATATCAAGGATGTGTTTATAAGAAATATATATGATAATTACATTGTGATAAAAGCCTTGGTGTGACCAAGAGGATGTGGAACTCTCATGAAACTTTTATATGAATAATATTCATTCACGTGAAATCTAAAACATGTAACAATTGAAAATTTTCCACATAGAATTCTAATAAATAATGTTTTATGCGTTTTGGGTAACTTATTATGACAACCAATACCAACATTTGATTTAGTAATTTTTCTCATTATTACCATATTTTAATCAGATTCATTTCCTTGAACTAATCTGGAATGATCTATTTCTAAGAAACATTATTTCTTAATCCAATAATTTTATTATAATACAAAATCAAACATATTTATTTCAGAATCTTCACATGGGTAATGAAAATCATTATGTTTTATACTTTCAAGTACAATATTATATATATATGTAAACAATATATCATTTGATCCTAATGGAATGTTGTTAAAAATTTCATTTTCATCAATACTATCCTTATATATTTTTCAAATGTTTTTCGAATTATATGTTAATATTATTAAATTTATGATTGAGTTTTTTAATCCCCTCATACATCTCAAAATAAAAAAAAATATTTAAAAGAGGAAGATAATTTATATTCACATACATACTTTGTTGAAGCCATAAAACAAAAATTTTATGTCCCATTTTGTACACCATATTCATTACTATAATATAAGTGCAATTATTGTTTCTTCTTATTTTGGGTCTATTATTTATTAAAACATTGGAAAACTAAAAAACATGATCCCTTTCATTATATTCCATTTCAGAATAAGAATAGAAAGGGGTAACATGCCATATTGTTTTAAATGAAATACCCTTCTTTTTGAAATTATCATCTTGAGATATATGTTTAAAATATAATTCAAATCTTAATATATATCCAATAATATCATCTGAATTATGTTCTTTAAGATATATATTCATCAATTTCTACCTTTTAAATTTATATTTATTTTCAAAAATACTTAATACCCTTTTAACTAGAATATAAAAAACAAATTTTTCTCCTATTGCACTAATGCGACATACAATAATTGTAAATCTATGAAACATTTAATACATTGTGTCTTATCCTCCAATTTTAAATTTTTTATACACATATCTTAACAAGTCTAGAATTTTTCTTTTAATCTTATTAAAACATATATGATTTACTTATAGTATTTTCTAGATTGCATGTTTTTGTTTGCATGCATGAAAATGGCTATATGCAGTCATATTTAATAAACAATACAAAATATTAATCAACCTATGATTTATAAGATAATTTACTGTAACTTTACTAATTAATGTTTCAGGATCAATATATTGT
This sequence comes from Viscum album, assembly GCA_963277665.1. Taxonomy (NCBI): domain Eukaryota; kingdom Viridiplantae; phylum Streptophyta; class Magnoliopsida; order Santalales; family Viscaceae; genus Viscum; species Viscum album. Next base: position 872,349,633 of record OY728153.1, on the reverse strand, counting down.
AATTTTTAGGATTTCATCATGATTTACCATTTATAAAATTCTATTGTGTGTTTGGAAATCCTCCATATGAGATTGCCAATAGCTGTAATATGTTGTGACCAATAATGGTGTCCATTGAGGTGTTGAACCATCATTCTCATTCATTCATACTATCCTGAAATATGAATTTTCCACTTTATTTTTTATTTTAAAATTTAATTATCACAAATAGTAGGAAAATATGCTAATTCTGGGGAAAATTCATTGATACCAACTATTCGGTCACAATAAGAATGTCTAAATAAACAATGGGGGTGAACTAAAATTTTTAAAATAATATTAATCACTTATAAATGATATGTTAATGTTGGGGGAAAATATAGATCAATAAAAATTGGTATTTTTATATCAGTTTAGATCTAAATTATCTTAACACACTCTTAGACACTCTCATGAACTAGGAGTGTTGGTAACTATTATAATAGACTCTATGAATTTTGAACGGAGATCACATACCTTTTGAAACTCCTTTTCAACTCTATTAGACATAACTCAATACGATGTCCGTTTTCACATTGGTATTCTTCACCCAATCAACCTACCTTTTACAGACCATGAGACACAACCCATTATATACCTTTTAATGTATTGTTAAAGACTAAACCTTTCTTTTAATTGATCTATGTCATAATGAAACCCCTAGATTTTTAGTGGTTAAGGATGAAACAGATTCATTATTTTTATTAGGAGTCATTATCCAATATCCTACATTTTAATGTGTTGTATAACCTAGTAAATTTAAGAAAAAATAACCAAAATAATTAAAACCACATAACCAGATATACAATTTAGTATATTATTACCATGGAAGTAATGTTATCTTCCATAAACAAAGGATCAAAGGAGTTTACATTAATTTATAGTATTATTTGATCACTAATGTATTTATCACATTAATAGTTCATGAATATCCCCAACCACATGAAATTTTATATGGATATCTAGAACACCTTATATAATATCCTTATTTTAATAAAATATTCAGATCACGAAATAGATTTTATTTTAACCTTCTAAAAATATATAATATTTATTTATTCAATGTGCACGAAAAACATAAAAACATTGATCACCTTGATAATTTTTAATATTAACAAAATATTTTATAGTGATAAAACATTAGAATAATTAATAAGTTATCAGTAAAAATTAATAATAAATATTAAAGTCCCTAGGAAATCACAAATAATTTATTAAATTAAAACTAGTTTAATTATCACAAAATTAAATACGAAACTTGTGTTTTAAGAAGAAAATAGCATGAGACTTAAACCATTATGACACATAATTAATCTAATATATAAAAATTTAAAATAAAATTACATAGTATTTAAATAATTAAAATGTATTTAATAAATAGATAAATTTTGAATAACAAATGAAAAAAATATATTGGGAAATTCAACATATTAAAGTATAAAATAATAGATAAAAACGTTAACTAAAATAAGCCATATTAATTAAGTGATCGTTGTTCCTAAGAAAGATTCAACAAATTTCCAAATTTCCACTTACAGTGACATCGTTTTTCATATAGTGATCACTTTGTTTTTAATCATGAAGTTAACTAATTTTTTCATTTGACCACTTCATTTAATTTCATGCGGACACTTTATTTTTTTCATGTGGTCACTTAAATTTTTTTCATGTTGCCACATTATATTTTTCAATGCATTCACTTTATTTTTTTCTTGTGGTCTCTTCATTTTTTCAGGTTTTGACTTCACTTGTTTATGAAATAACTTTATTTTTTATCTTGATGTCACTTTCAGATTGTATGAAATATTCAATCTAGGTCACTTCATTTATGGTCACATCCAATATTTGGAAAATTTTCACTTATGGATACATTACCCAAGGCTAATTATAGAAATTGTGAAATTTTTAATCAATGTAACTTCACTATGTCACTTCGCAATGTCACTTAATAAGGTTACTTCCCAAAGTCACTTGATAAGGTCACTTAATGGGGTCACATAACATTGTCACTTCCCTGATTTTTTAATGTTTCATAAGCATACTAAAAACTTATTGATAGCATATAAAATTCCAAAAAAGATTATGATTGATATTTCTCCCAAATATTTCATGATACTGTAATTATCAAAAAATATATAAACAATTTGGCTCAAGGATCCACTTAAGAAGATCCTCCATCAATAATATTCTTCTTCTCTACATATTTTATTGTTTTATAATTGTATTACTTCTCTAAGATATAAATATGTTGACATGGTATCTCAAGGGACTAATGGAGATAAGACATATGGGGAATTAATGATCAACTATAACATGTCATAATGAATTCAAATATTAATAATATAATAGAAATAATAAAAACTATAAATGATATTCCGGTTTCTAGTTATATGAATTGAAATATTATATAGTTAAAAATTCATTACTTCCAATTATACAAATTAATTACTAAAACAACACTTGGTGAAAATTCATTTACAATGTTTATAGGAAATATAATATAAAATTTATATCTTATAATATTGAAATAAAATAAAATTCATTATATCCAGAACTGTGAAAAAACGATATTGTTTTTATAGAATGTTTGTTCATAATTTGAATCACTATATGAACATTAATATAACATGAATTCAACTACAAATGCAGCTTAAAAAATGATAGAATCTAAATTATATATTTCAAATTAACACTACAGGGGAATTTTATTCTGGTCTCTAATATAGATAAACCTAGAATAGGAATTCATCCTAACTGTTATTTGATGCATCAGGGTCTATATATTCTAGTTAGTTAGATTATTTTCTAGTAATAGGCTTTTAGAAAAATATTCATTATAACGCACCAAGTGGAATATTTTTTTACAATTTTTATAGAGTGATAAGAAATTCTTGTGTGTACATGCATCATAAGTGAAAAGTATAATTACATATCATATTCATTCTTGATTATAATTTAATTTTTTTTAAATGGTTTGGGTTAACTAAAAAGATAAATTAAAATTTATATAATATTTTCCTAAAAAACATATTGGTGGTGCATTAATTAATTTTTCTATTTTGTGATGGTGTTTGAGATGCTCCTCTATTTATTATGATCCTTGTGTTATAAACATAAATATGATAATAGTCATGGAGTGTGTTTTATTAGTACGTGGAAACTCTTATAAGGATGAAAACTCTTAGATATGTGTATAGGTAGTGGGTACCTTGATTTTTTTGAAGTAAAAGCATGGGTGTTTCATCATGAGTTGGGATGTAAAAGTTATTTTCAGTCGATTGTTTTAGTTTTTACACATGAGGATAATAATTTATTACTCCTTTTGGTGTGATTTTAGTGTGTCAGTAGAGAGGTATGGTTATTTTCAAATTTTTACACGATATGTATTATAATATATAAGGATAGATATGGGTATTTTTCCATGTACAATGTTACCTAAATATGATGTGATCAGGGTTAAATGCTTCAGTCTAAGAGATTAACTCACATATAACAAGTTGTTGATTTCATAAAGATGTAAATTGAGTGCCTCTAGTATTCATAAAAATGAAAGAAAAAATTGAAATTTATAGGGAAATGTGACTGACATAAATATTATTTATGGCAATATGATTCTAAATTTGAGAGAATAAACAATGGAATATGATGAATTATTTCTTGATATTAGTTTAATTCTATTGTATTATAAGTTTTAATGTCATATCAAGGATAATATTCTATAAAAAATGATGAATTATAGGAACTTATCAATTATTGATTCATTATATTCTTTATTTATGTGAAAAAATGGGCTGAGTAATCATATAATATACAAGATATAAAGAAAAAATAACTTTTAAGCTTAACATTGTGATGATGAGATGGGGGGATTGACTTATAATATTTATCGTCATTGGGAATAATTTAATATATTTAAATCATTGAATGCTAAAATATTCCATTATAAAAAATTATTATGGTATATTATAAAATTTTTTAGTTCCCTAACTACTTTCTCATAGTTTATGGGGTATAAATGAGGTGTTTATGGGAATTCACTTATCTACTTTGATTGAGGAAATGTATTATTAATGGATAATTCAAGATACACCTTATACTAACCAATAGACCATTTGAGGAGTTGAAATTAAATTTTATAATAGTTATTGTAGATATCTTGTAAAAACATTAAGTCTCACATAATCTAGTGTTTTTGTCCTATCCATGAGTATTAGAACATTTATTTTCAAACTCAGTGATTTTGAGGAATGACTATTCTCAGATTATTCAATTTAATTTTTTTGATTGTAGATAGTAATTCCCACTGATATATGGTTTAGAGGCTCATGTATAATCCAATTTATAATAGGGGAGTTAGTACATCACTACAATAACCATTGAAAAAGTTTACTTGGAAGCCTAAACCATGGAATACCTAATTTATTCTTTGTTTCAATATCATCACAGGGAAAAATTTTGGGATGTGTATCCTTACTTGGTTTAAATGATAGTTATCACTTTTGATTTCATGACGTGTGTAAAAGGGAGAGGAACTAGATCCATAAACTAATTTTCAATGGTGGGTGATAATTAAGTGAATGAATATGTCTATTGAAAATTATTTGATTTATCTGGTATTCATACAAGAATATAAAGTGCTCATGTTTGAATAATGTAATTATGACTATACAGGTTAGTACAAACCCAGTGTGAGGTGAGTCATCTTTATTATTATAATGGGGTAAATCATAAAATTATATAAATAAGAAATGATAGGTTTGATATTATTGTATTGTGATATTGAATCAAAATAGCATCTCAACCATATTGAATTAAGAATCAACATATGTTGTTGTACTTTTCCAAGTGTGGTATAAAGTTTGTAGGCAGCTTAAAAGTGGGAATGTCATAATAGTGACTAGAGATCCCCAATGATGTGTTACATTCATTTTAACTTAACTAAAATGTGAATAGATTATTTTTAATATTGAATGGTATTATAATATATAATAATTATATATACAATCCCTAAATAAACGATCATGGATTTTTTTTTGAGGTTGTAATGATCATGAATCGTGATTGGTAGTATTCTGATAATAATGGATTTAGTTCATGTTGTTACTAATTGAATGATAATAATTCCAATCCTATTGTGGGTAATATCCAATAGGTTTCTCTGAGTGAGACCCTATTGATCATGTACATTTCATTGAATTATAGGGATGATGTTTTTGGAAAACAAATATTCTTTTTGGTAAATATTTCTCCTTGCTACTATAAATACGGATGGGAATTACATTTAGTTAGTATATTTAGGGAATAATGTTTTGATAGGTTCAAAGGTAGATAGGTTTAATTCATGAGATTGGAGAATTTTGGTACACTGAAGGTAAATATGATAAAATATTAAATATATTGAACCTACATATGATAGGTCAAGTCTCATGTGTGAGATGAAAAAATCTAGAAATGACTAATTTTGAGATGCAATAAAGGAAACTCCAAGAATGAGATGCTATTGTGATATTTTGTTATGTGATTCATTATTATTCATCCTTGATGATTGGGTATTGTTTGAATGTTTCCTAATGTGTAAAATTTTCATTTCCGAGGTAGAACATTGGTCATCATGTTTCATCAGCTTTTATGTTTTTATAGGTACTCAATAAGATGAAGTATGAAATTGAATTTCATGGACATAATCAATTATAATATCTTAAAAAACTATTCATCCTCTTATTTTAATAGAACGAATTATTTTAATAAATAATCATATACATGGTTCATATATGATAATATTTATGTGTAGTAACAGCATTATCATACTGGATATGATTCCTATATATCTATTGTTGGTAAAAGGTCTCGGTTTCTAGTTTATATCACTAGAGTCATTTGTAGATCTTCTCAATGATTATAAAAACTATAGGGATGAGTTTTTGATAACCCATGTTGTTTGGTGATAGTGAATGTATATGATATTGAATTCATATGGATTTTAATCCTCTAGGTTTTGAATTTTTGAAATGAAATATAAATGATAATTGATTTTTCATCTCTCATGATATTAAATTATGGTTTTAAAAATGAGTTAGATATATAAAAAAATGTAGAGAATAAATTTCATCTTTTAAAAAAGCACCAGACTCATTGTGTTGTAGCCGGGCCCCATCATAATACTTTGGGTAGTCTAATAATATTCTAGTGCAGATAGATGTTATAAAATATCAAATATGTATCTATAGGGAACACATTATCCCATAACAATATTGGGAGGTTTCTATTAAGAGTTTGGTTCTACACATTCTACATTATTTTTAGCGGGGGAATATTCTTTCATGGAAGAGATTTATTAACAACCCCTTTGGGGTTCTTCATATATAATAATATTATTGAATGGTAAAGGTTAACTTTTCTCCCTCCTCTTCAATATTTTCCATTCCTTGATTATTTGTATTTTGAGATATGTTTATTAATTATTTTATGCCTTAATTCCAAACATTCTTATCTCCATCTTCATTTTCATTAAATTCCACTATTTTTTAACATTTTAGGATATGTATTAATGGAATATATCATGGAACATAGTGTAATCTATCAGAAATTTTGGATCTATTACTTATAGTTTTGGTAACAGTTTAAGTAAGGATAATAACATATCATTTAACATAATTTGATGAAGATAAGATACCTAGTGATTATTTTAAGTTATTTTTCTAAAAAAAATTGTTAAATTTACTAATAAATTGCGAACTAAAATTATTTTTTTTTACACAGGGATTTCTAGAGCTTTCAATTAGTGGGAAGTACTTCATTGTCTGGGATTCCAAATATATGGAATCACATAGTTATTTTTCTTTATTTAAGGATGATTATGTATTATAATAAATAATTATTTAATAATAAATTATTTTATATTATTATTATATAAGAGTTCATGGGCCTCAATTATGGATTGAATGATCTCAGATAACAATGGAATTATATATGTGGTAACTGGTCCCTAATATTTCACTAACACTATAAGTCTTAATCATTTTTATGTGAGTTGTGAGTGTACATTATGGGATCAAGAGACAAAAAATAGAACAAAAATTATTCCAATATGTGAGAGTAGAAAGGTTCTATCTATCATGGTTTTGGTGGATATTCGATAAATGTTCCCTAATATTTAGACTCACATTATGAAATTACTAAAAAATATTAATCATCCAATTGAATTGATAATAGAAACTTAGATTGGTTCCCAATATTAATAATGAATCAATTTAAGTAATGTGGTATTTTTTTTATCATGACACAAGACTTGGTTGTCTATGGGGAGATGAATTTGATTTAAGTGGTAGGTTATCTTGTCCTTCATCTCTAAAAATGATTAATTAATAGGGGTAAACTCTATACTAGAATTAATATTATTATATGAGTCATTGTATGAACAATTAAGGTAATGAAATTTATTCTATTATCGGTAGTGTATTGGGATATCCAATGATGAGTGGATCACATTACTGGTTCATTATAGGAAAGAGTTAGAAAACTTTCATAGCTCTATTATGACACGAGAGGTGACTTGTGATATTGACATAATATTATTATTTATAACAATGTTGAAATAGTGTGAATATGGGAAATGATCTTCTATGTATATAAAATTGGGATTATTTTCTAGTGATATGTCAACCTCATGACATTTGTGAATCAAAATAATTATTCATGTCCTTAGAAAATAATCTCATTTGATATATAATTATTTACTTTTATGAGATGTGATTGGGATGTTTATACTTCAAATCGAGGGTATCACATAAATAACTCATGTTATTTTATTATTGATATTATTTGATGGTAAATGTTATGGGATGTGGAATGTTAATCATCTTGATAGTTTATCATGGACTTTTGTGTTGCTATGTGATAATTCGATTGACTATCAGATCAATACCCTTATGTCTGGAAGACTATTTAAAGGAATACCATATGGTTGGACATGTATATAAAACATGATATATAAAATATATTCATTGGTATGTATACACCTTCAATGATCTATAATAATACATTTTATACCTGCATATATTATTTTTTAATTACATAATTATAATTTAAGATTTTTGGAAATGTAAAAAAAGTCATGAGTATCCTGGTAGTTTTCGTGGGATGAATGAGGTATCACATTATCTACCTCTCAGGGCTCATCCCTATCCTCTTCTTTGAAATAGGAGGTTATAGACTCCACATTTGTCACTCACCACTCTAAAGGGGGAGGAACTACCATCATCATTTGTGGGGGATCAGCCTCATCCCTTTAACCCTTTATCTCATACAGATTTCATTCTACCCTTCCATGGGATTTCTCTTTTCCTTAATGTTCCAAACAACTTTAATGGTTTCCATCATATCTTCATCTCGACCTAAAAGTTCCCAAAATCCTCGTCTCTTCTGAATCTGATGCTAGTGGAAGGCATCAATCAATATCATCCTCTAGTTGACTCATTTGTATGGTTTGTTTTTGGATCTTGGGTCTTACAGGAATGATTTAATGATAAAATCCTTAATTATAGGAATATCTGGATTCATTTTTCAACGGATAATTATTTTATCTTTTCCTAATCGCGAGCTCTGTATACCAGAAATGGACCCTATTTCTACTAATTCATCAGGTTTAAGGATTTCCACAGTAAATCTATACTCTAACAATATAAATATGGGTTGGTTTTCTATTAAATCATATTCCCTTTTATAACCCTTATATCAATACATGTTTATGGAATACATTTGGATGTTATTTATATTCCGATAGTAGAACTTCCACTTTTTGATTCACATCTCCATGAATTATTTTATTGAATTCTATGTATCGAGATTAAAAAAAAGGACTATAGTTGGGGAATAATTCCATTATAAGAAACTAGTTGCCTTCGATATGAGAGTTCATTTTTTTCTTCTTGAAATCAATTGGGTCACATTATTTTAGTATACTATCGTGTGCTCAAGAATCACTTTTAAAAGATGGAAAATGTTTTGAGTATATATTATGTCTAGGTGACAAGTTTATAGCTTCCTATTTAGGTGTGGGTACTAAATAACAGGTTATAGTCAGGGAATTTAATTTAGGTTCTTGGGGATTAAGGGGGTGCATGGAACATGTTCATTGAACCAAAGTGCAGTCATCCCAAATCCTTCATCTAATATGGAGGTAATAAAAATTTACAATGATTCTTCACGTGATGTCTAGGTAAATGTGGAATATGGGGAACATACATCCATCTGCATCCTACAGGAAAACACAATGTAGGTAACCCTGACTTCAAAGGAGTGATATATGAATGCAACAAATAGGCCAAGTCATACCATGAACATTTTTACTATTAATATGAGAAACCAAATTGAAAGTTTGGATTATAATTCTTGGTTAATTATCAATTTTAATGCACTATGGAGATATTAAAAATAGAATGTTTAGCATGGGAAGATATTAGAATCCATGTCCCACTACAAGAGGAGGAAAAAAATGGAGTTAAAGAATTTTTTATGGAAGAGTTTGGTGATGATATATTCATTAAATTCCTAGTGGATAGTGTGGATGGAATTCATGGTATTTTACTTCAAAACTGAAATAGTAATAAGGGTAATAAGGTAACTTGGGAATCAAGGATATGAATTGTGATTAAGGGATATAAATCTAACAGGTGTAAGGACTACTCTCACTCACAAAAAATATTTGAGAAAGGGTCCTTTAATAAGTATTGGTATAATAAGGATAATTAATATGAATCCAACACACATAAGTGGGATCATATTAATAGTATTAATATTCATGTTGAGAATAAAAGGGCTAGCAATGGTGATTCAAATGAACTAAATAAGGTTAGTGATCACACCGCGATTTACTATTTCGTTTTCACCCTTATACCACTCTGCTAACTAGTTTTTAATTGGAAATTAGAAAAATAATAAAAAATTACAATTTTTTTATTAAATTATTTTTTCACTATTAAAAATGTAAATTTTACATCTTTTTATAATTTCATTGATGGTTAAGGTTATTTAAAGGTCTCACGTCGAACATTAAGAAAAAATGAGCCAAAATGCATAGGATCCAAGCACACCAATTGAATCAAAAGCCCAATTATACTAAAAAATGCATCTTAATGGGATGATATGTTTTGGGATGGTCCAAAATTTAGTGGGAAAAACATTTTTTTGAAGGAACCCAAGCCCAATTCATCCATCTGGTGGTCCCTTAGGAGTGATATTTCCCAGACATAGAATCTGTACGAAGTCAAGAGTAGTGTGTTGTGTTCATCCAATATCTCAAACTGTATGTATTCAAAAGAATCCAAAAATATTGTGGAGATATTAAATAGGTGGGGAAAATTTTAGTCTTTTCCAAAGTGAGATAAGGCATTCTATTTACTGAATGCAATGGTCTAAGTGGTTTTACACACTGTATGTGCCGAAAACCACCTTCCACTTTGCCTATAGAATGATAATGTGGGAAAAACATTTGGGAGTCATAACATGGAGTGTTTTGTTTCTAATTTAGAGTTCTATAGGAGTCCTATCTTAATCTGAGAAGTTATGGAGGCCCTTATCCTCATAATTGGATCATGTATGAAGAAGGAGTTCCACTTGACTTTCCTCATCATCTTGATGTTAGGCTAAACAGTGGGTGTCTTTTGTGAGGGAGATACAAACAATTTAAGGGAGTTCAGGTGAATCTATTAGCTACTATTTTGGTGTAATTTGGGTGATAAAACATATGGTTACATGTATATTAAATTACTTCATTTTGAATTCTTGTTTGTGTGCATGTGAATGTTTTTCCCTTAATTTCTAACTGATCAATATGCGGTTTTTAGTGAGTAACTATGTTTTTTTTATGGGAGAACACATGAATCCATTTATTATCCACTTTTTTTAGATTCTAATTTTATATGGAATATCTTATTCCATGCATAAGTTCTTAATACATTCAATATGATTGTTTTTTCAATGTTTGGTTCTTTAAGCAATGAAATAAAGGCATAGAATTAAATTGGGATTCTAATTAATTTTTAAAAAATAATTGCTCCAAAACTAAATTAATATCTAAGAAAAATGAACTTGAAATGTGTATAGTGAAATTACAATTACACCTTCATGTCATATTTTTCAAAATCCACATGGGGTTTCAACTATTAAACTCTATAAAATATGAAATTTTCTTAAAACAATTCTCAAAATCACCGCCATTTTTAGTAATTTTTCTTAAAAACGTATACCCTAAACCTATAAATTCTCATTGAGAGATAAACTAGGGTATACCATATACTATAAATATATTTTATAATAAAAATAAATTTAATTTTTCTTGAAAATGTGTTCATACAATGGAAATTTTACGAGGGTATGCTTTTTTTAGTGTTTGCTTTTTGTAAAAGTATTTCCTTTTATGTAATTAATTAATTGTTTATTCTTCCTTATTTTATAAGTTTATTTCTAAAATCATCATTTTTTAGTCCTTGTTCATTTAATGGTCTTAATTTGATGAAATACCTCCCTTAAAACACGAACCAGAGAGGATCTTATGTCAATGACACTGAGATACACAAGAGTACCCTTTGAAGGAGGGCACAAAAAACATCAAAAAATTATTAGTCCTTCTTCTAAACCCCAAGTTACTACTAAATTAATATTTTATAACATGGATGGAAAAAAATTTACATGGAATTATCCTACCTCACCTGATGTTGATATCCAATCCAGTTATATTCAAATTCAAGTCAAGGAACCCAATTTTGAAAGAAAATCCGGATTAATTAATTTATTACCAAGATCACATGGACTCATGATAGAAGATCCACACAAAAATTCAAAATAATTTCATAATATGATTTCAAAAATAAAACTGGATAATGTGAATGAATAACTATTTAATATTACAAAATTTCCATTTTCATTAGAAGACACTAGAAAAGATTGTTTTTATTTTTTTAATTCATAAATTAGAGGTTGGATGGACATGAAATAGCTTTTTTATGGAAAAATAATTCCCCACCAATAGAACCACAACAATAAAGAATTATATATGTGTGGGATAAGAAAATCTTAAGGGGAAATTCTTCATGAATATTAAGAATGATTTAAAAGGAATTTTTTAAGTTACACAAACAACCAAATAAGTGATCAACTTTTAAATCAGTATTTTTTTGAAATTTAAATTCCTATTGATCAAAATATGATTTATGTTGTTGTAGATGTTGAACTAGTTGATTAGAACCCAATTGTTTGTAAGAACCCAAATTGGGAACATGGCACATAAGACTGAACTATTTGGTTCAATATACAGCATACCCATTGGAGGTTTCAATGAGATGAAAAGTACTGAATTCAAGAAGAATGTGAGCATGATGTTTGAAGTGGTAAGTACCACTATTCAATAAAATTAACTTTACAATGTTAAATCCCAAACTCCTCTTACCATCTAATATAGAAAAGGTTCTTCTGACACCCATTATTTGGACCAATTCCCCACAATAAGAGAATATTCTGAGAGTTGTGAGGAAGTATTTTCAGGACACCCCTATAACTAGTCCTTTAGGTGAGAACAATAATATCCATCCAACCCTAGGGGAAAATAAAACCATGATTATAGGAAATAAGATATTCAAACAGTCCTCATCAATAGTGGAACCAATTAGGAAAGAGTAGTCATCCCCCACCACCACCCAGAAATACCCAACCACTATAATGGTCTTTTAAACCACACTCTCAAAATCCTAAGCCTAGTCTAGAAGATATGATCAAATAAATGGATTCTAACAATCTTCAATTCCAAAAAAACACCCAATCATCCATAAAAGTCCTAGAAACCAAATTTCTCCAACTCACTAACTATGTGGGGGAAATTCAAATTCATGGGATGGGTAAACTACCCTCTCAAAAATTTGTTAACACTAGAGATACAATAAATGTTAGTTTTATCACCCCAAAGTAGTGGGAAACAACTTAAAACCCAAATTAACACTCCATTAGATTCATACCCTCCAACGGAAACCACCAACCCAACAACAAAAAATTGTATAAGAGAAGAAAATATTTTTCCTAATAGAATCCCTTGCAAAGGAAATAGTGTGTCTGATGATGAGTCACCTATCCCAACCATTCATATCCTATTTCCACAATGTTCCACCCAACCAAGATAAAAAAATAAACTAGACTTGATAAATAAATATTGAAAACATTAAAAAAGTAAAGGTTTATATCCCCATGATTGATGTTGCGAACAAAATTCCATGATATTCCTTGTTTCTAAAAGAGACGTGTACACCCCAAAGGTGACAACATGGTGATGAGAAGATGAGCTTGGGGAGGAATGTCTAAGCATTGATTGAGAAATCAAATACTAATAAATAAATAAATCCCAGAAAATTCTTAATTCCATGAACCATATAAGATTATTCCTTTTCCAATGATATCGCTTGATTTGGGTACCACAAAAAACTGGATGCCTCACTCTATTGACACTAAATTTCTTTTCAGAGAACTAAGACCAACATGATTTTTTTAAACTTGAAAATTGATGTACAACACACCCCACTGGTCTGTTAGAGGATGTTCTTGTGAGGGTGAATGTTTTAATTTTTCCTATTGACTATTATGTGATTAAAATATAAGATGATAGAATGAATGGACATGACCTGATTATACTAGGGATACATTTCATTAAACGTTACAAAACTGTAATTAATGTCCACAATGGTACATTATCTATAGATTTTTGTAGTGAAATTTTCTACATCAACATCATTGATGCCACTAAGAACCCCTCAGATCAACCTTACTCTCTCTGCTAATTATATTGATGTACTCCCTTCCCCTGAATAAACATATTATCTTTCCCCTAATATCCTTTCTGAGTTTTCATCATTGATTTAATTATTGGGAAAATAATCATGTAAATAATTTTGTAGTGGTTTATAACAATTTCATTCATGTTTGTTAATTGATGATTTCTTGGACACTGAGGATTATATGACCATCAATGATAATGTTAATCTTATAGAATATCATTACTTATATGAGGATGGCACCATTGAGTAGTTATATGAGATTAGTGACCTCTAACTTTCACACACACTCCCACAAATCCAAAATCCCCTTTAATTGAAACTAAAAAAACTAGCTCCGAATTTAAAATATACCTATCTGGAGAATAGAAAAAAGTTTTCCGTCGTTATTTCTAGTTCACTCCCTCTTGAGAGTGAATTGAGACTACTTGAAATTTTTACAGAGTATAAATAAGCTTCTGTATGGACACTTGAAAACATTACTAGTATCATCCCATTAATTTAACCACATCATATATTGTTAAATAATTAGTCTAAAACAGTAATGCAGTCATAACATCGACAGAACTCAAACCTCCTACATGCTGTTAGAAAAAAGGTAATAAAATTATTATATGCTCAAATCATTTACCCCATCTCTGACAGCCAACGGGTCAGTCCAGTATAAGTGTTTCAAAAAAAAAGGGTTTATAGTAACAAAAAATTAAAACAATGTATTGGTTCCAAATTGTGTGAAGAATATATGGTGTGTCTATATTGACTATCTCCAATTAAACCAACACAACAGGAAGGACCATTTCCCATTACCAATCATTGATCAAATTTTATAAAGGCTAGTAGGAAATTCCCATCACGGTTTCTTTTTTGGGTATTATAGATACATTCATATCCATATTTCCCCTCATGATTAGGAAAAAGTAAACTTTCACTTTCCCCTTTGGAAAATTTTCATATAAAAGGGTGCGATTATTTCCATTCAATGATACTGGTACTTTCCAACGATGCATGAATAGTATTTTTTTTGTATTACCTAGAGAATAACATGGAAGTATTCATGGATGATTTCATTATTTATAGATCCTATTTTGATGAGTGTTTGAGTAGTCTTCGTTCAGTCCTACATCAATATATAGAATAGAATATCATTTTTAATTATGAGAAATGTCATTTCATGGCATGACAAGGTATTGTTTTGGGATATGTCATTTCTAGGGATGGTATTCAAGCAGATAATTCAAAAGTGTATATAATTTATTCTATACCATTCCCCAAAAATATATGGGATGTGTGGTCTCTCTTAGGCCATGATGGATTTTACCATCGTTTCATTCGCGACATAAGTAAAATTTCACTTCCCCTATATGGATTCCTCTAAAAATAAAAGGAACTTTTTTATAAAGAATGTGATGAATATTTTAATAAGTAAAAATGGTGTCTCACTTAACCACCTGTAATACAACTACCTCGTTGGGATTTTCCATTTGAGATCAGGTGTGGAGCCTCTAACTATTAATTTGGGGAGGTCTTATCACAAAGGGTAGATCATGCTCTATATGTCATTGAATATGATTCACGTACACTGGACCCAACACAAGAAAAATACACCACAACTGAAAAATAATTTCATTCAATTGTGTATGCCATAGATAAATTCAGGTCATATTTTTTAGGGTCCAAATTTATTATGTTCTTAGAACATGCATCCCTCTACTATCTCCTTATGAAACCCAAAGCCAAACCACATCTCATTTTCTGGATTCTCCTCCTTTAGGAATCCAATTTAAAATTAGTGATAAAAAGGGAGCCAAGAATGTAGTGGATGACCATCTATAAAGGATCCACCCATCCTTAGATATTGACTCATCCCCATATATTCTGATAAATGACATGTTTCTAGATGAGAAATTTTACTATATGAAATATGTTATTCCTTGGAATTCCAGAATTTTAAATTACTTGGTAGCATCTTGAATTTATTTTGATTTCAATAAAAACCAAGCTGGCTATCTAAAACATGAGTCCCTATAGTACATTCGAGATGAGCCTTACCTTTAGTGCACATGTAGTGATCATGTCCCCGAGTGTTGTGTTCCCAAAATATAATTTCATTTTTTTAATAGGTTCTATCACACCCTTGATTGTGGGGGCTAATTAGGTCCCAATTGGACATCTCACATGGTCCTTAATTCTAGCCTCTTTTTTCCAACACATTTTCTGGATTCCCTTGATATCTAAAAATCTTGTCCTCACTGTCAAATAATTGGGAATTTATCTCAATGAAATGAAATTCCACAACAAATAATTCTCTTCCATGATATTTTTGTTGTCTCAGGATTTTACTTTATGGGACCATTCCCCAATACATTTAGGAACCTTTAAATTCTTCTTGATGTGATTATGTTTCAAAATTTATAGAGGCATGAGCCATATGGACTGATGATTCTATGGTAGTTGTGGAGTTTTGAGAACCCATATTGTTTGTAGGTTTATATTACCTAGGTTCATCCTCAGTGACTAGGGTTCTCATTTGAATAACCGAACTGTGAAATAACTTTTGCATCAATATTGGGTCAGGCATTGAGCGTCTACTGCTTATCTGCCACAAACCAATGGTAAAGCTGAGTTTTTGAATAGAGAGGATAAATAAATACTTGAGAAAAGTAGTTCAATCCAATATAAAATATTGGAATCTTAAACTCAATGATTAATTATGGTTGTACCATACTACTTTTAAAATTGTCATTGGAATGTCACCATACAATCTTGTGTTTGGAATGATTTTTCACCTCCCAGTTGATACTTATCAGCAGGCGTACTAGAAACAAAAAACAATGCAATTATATTTTTTGGTGAAGGCTCTCAAATGAAATTATAGATTCAGAGGATAGATTAAATGATAAGAGATTCACAGGACAACGCTCATATTTTTAAGGAGAAAACAAAATCTTTCTAGGACCATCACATCCACCATCAATAGTTTGACATTGGGAATTGGGCCCTCATCTAATACTCAAGGATGAAGTTACATCTAGTTATGATTTATTCCAACTAGTTTGGACCATAAAATGTTACTAATGTCTCTCTCTTTGGCGTTATTTAGGTTCAAAATGAAGAAACCAAACAAAACATTACTTCCAAAGGGAATCAGCTTAAGCAATTTTATAAAGCCCTTCTGGAGTCCCTGATGGAGGAAATCTATTTTAATGAAGCATATTACCTGTGACACTGACCAGATTTTATCATTCCTTCCCAAATTCTCTTTTATTATAGCGAGGAAACTACAAACTTTAGGTGGTGGGTGGGTATATTCCTTGGTTCGTCAAGAATTTTCATGGTCTTTCTTTCTTTTTCTAATTTTTTATTATTTTATAGTATTGTCACTGCCCCTCCCCCTAATGCCTTTCACTTTTATGATGAAATTTTACTTTTTTCCCACATTATCATGGAATATGATTTTTTCTTAATAATTGATGTTATTAAAAATGCATTGGGAAATTATAAATTTCTTATTGTTAAAATATTCAAAAAAATGATGAAATTTTCATTTCAGCAAGAATTCAATACTGTGTTGTTACATTATTTTAAACATTTAGTTTTTTATCGATCATAAAAAAGGTTGTAATATTTTGAATCCTTAGAGAAGAATGGAACCCTTTGTGTGAGTAGTTTAAGAGAAAATTGTGTTAGTTAATTTCTTTACACAACTTTTCACCCAACCATGATGTGTTAAAATATATTACTTAATATAAGGTAAATATAAGTTAGGTTAATTTTTCTCTACATTCGAAAATGATTTTTCCCTAGGTTTGTTCTTTATCGTATATGTTTCATTACTGTACCAAATTGACATATGTGTGTTTACCTATTATCCAACTATTGTACACCCTTAAAAAAGGTTGTGATTGGCTATGTACAAAAAACACCCTTCATTTAACTTTGATCTTGTTATAATGATTATAATTAGTGTTGTGATGAGATCAAACAATGTTTGAGAGAAGAGTTTGATATTTTTTCTAAGTTTTTATTTTGAAAAAAAATTAGGGGAGTGATGAAATGATCAAAATATGGGGATATCTAGTTTTGGATATTATGGTTTGTCTTTTGGAAATTATTAACTAAGTCAGTCCTGAAATTTTATTTCAAAGGATGTAGGTAAGGTTTGGTGGAAAGGATCATGTAAGTAGAAAATTTTTAAAATAACATATATTTACTCGATAGAAAGTGGAAAGAATAAAATGAAATAGTTTCCAAACACACACGTGGAAAATTGACGATCTGATTAACTTTTTAATTATTTTTTTATTGGTATCATTCATCACCTAGAATTTAATTCTGATACATTTTTGTAGATGTCTTTTTCAATGATCACTAAGAATAACTCCTAGGTGTGATTTTTTCATTGATCACATTACTATGAGGAGTTAAATTTTAATTGAATGTTAAATATTTATAATGTTGGAAATATATACATGTATAATTTTTGGAAATATTATTTTTACCATGAGTGAAAATGTTTAGGTGTGGGGGTGTGATTGCAGCATGATTCACTATTTCATTTTCACCCTTACACCACTATACGAAGCTAGTTTTCTATTGAAAATTATAAAAATATTAAAAAAATTAACTGCATATTTTTTTAATTACTTTGTTTATATCAATGTTTAAAAGGACAATGTTACTAGTTTCTATAATTTTATTGAAGGTGGAGGTGATTTGGGAGGCTCGTGATGAAGTTGAAGAAAAAATGGGCCAAATTATGCAGGATCCAAGCACACGAGTGGACTCAACTATACACTACTTCATAAACGTGAATCCAAATGGTATAATATTTTTTTTCTAGTCTATATTTTAGTGGAATAATTTTTTTAATGATTCCAACCATAATTCGTCTATTTGGTGGCCCATCTAGACTGATCTGTCCAACACACCGAATATGCATGAATTCAAAAGTGGTGTGTCGTGTTCTATCAATATCTCAGGTTGTAGGTATTCCAATGAAGCCAACAATTCTATGGATATATTAAAGATTTCAGGAACTAACTTTTTAGTTTTTTCCAAATCGAGATAAGGCATTCAAGACACACAAAAAATAATGTGAAATTGGTTTTACACAATTAGTGTGCCCAAAAACCACCTTCCACTTTTCCTATAAAATGATACCATAGGAACCTCATATGGGTGATTGAACATGGAATTATGTGATGAAAAGTGTTAGTCATTTGGGATTCATCACTTCATAATAGATATTACGGAGGCCCATATCTTCATAGGGGGTCATGGATGAAGAATGAGTTCCACCATATTTTCCTCCTCCTCTTGATGTTTGGATAAGCAGTGGGTGATCACTATGAGGGTGTTATACACATCTCCACAGAGTTCTGGTGAATTTTTTAGATACAATATTGAATTAATTTTTTTGTTAAAATATTTCATTCCCTGTGTATTACATTTTTTCATTTTTTAATTCTTGTTTTTATGAATCTGAATGTTATACTCTTAATTTATAACCCATTAGTGTGAGATTTTGAATATGTGAATTGTGTTGTTCTGATTGGACAACACAAGAATAATTTTATTACCCACATTTATGATATTTCAATCTGATTTGAAAGCTCTTATTCCATTCATAAGATCTGATGATGGTAAAATTATTTTTATATCAAGGTTTAGTTCTTCATGTAATGAAATAACGTCTTAGGAATATATCAGGATTCCAATTAATTTCAAACAAATAATTAATCAAAACACAAATGAATATATAAGAATAATTAACTTGAAATGTGTGTATTAAAATCCCAATGACACTGTCATATCATATATTTCAAAATCCACATGGTTTTTTATATATTAAACTCTTTACGTTAAGTTACTTTCTGAAAACAATTTTCAAAATCACCACCACCTTTAGTACTATATATTAAGAAATAGTATTCTAAACCTATCAATGATCCCTGAGAGATGACCTAGGGTCTTCCATATATTATAAATAAATCTTGAAATCATAATAAATTTGATGTTTCATGACAACGTGGTCAGTTGGTGAAAAGATGGAAGCTCCAAATCTGGTGAAGGGAGGTTTTGTGGTTTCCTGTAACATTTTTTTCAATCCTTATTTGATTAAGGTGACTATGAAAATATTAGTAACTTAGGATCTACTTCTTGTTGATTATATAGAGAGAAATTAAGGAATGGAGGAAGTAGAAAATGAAAACAAATTGGGGCATATTCCCCCCTCGAAGGAAGAATTTCTAGAAGAGGAGTTCCAAAAAAATTCATTGAAGGATGATGTTAACATAATACCTATGAGAATGATTGATGTTGATACTAATGAAGATAAATGGGTGTGGAACAAATAATGTGATCACATTTTAAATTTTTAGATTCAATGATATTAATATCAATTTGAAGTATATTCATACATGGGACAAGATGGCCTATCACATTGGAGACATTATCAAAATGATCTGGATGTGAAGGTAATCAAACATCATTTTATATTATATAGAGTGAATTATTTCAATATTATTAAATTATTCTTCAATGTTTTTTTATGAATTTTTTAGGTTTCCTACTTTTTCCACAATAGATAATTTTGAAAAAGAATAGTTAGTAACATGTATAATATTATGAATCTCAACCATGCATTATATGTTTTGAGAAAGTGGGATGTTAATATGGTTATGAACGGTCCAAGTACCTTGTACAATCAATACGAATTACTAAATACATTTCCAAATTTTCATATTTTTTTTTTCTATTTTTAACTTCTTAAAACATTATATTAATGATTTAATCCCATTTATAATGACATTATACTATGTTTTCTGTATTTATATAATCAATGAAGTGTATTTTAAATATTTTAGTATATGACTCATTTAAAAATGGATATGTTATGTGTTTTATATTATTTATGTATTGTTATTTTATTATATGTGATACTATGTTATATTAAATTAACATGTAATCGATATCTCATTATGTTTTGGTCAATTGAATATAACAAGAAATGTCTGTGTAATAATAATTATTTCATAATATATATATGTATATTTTATGTTATTATTATTATTTTATTTGTTTTTGTTTTTTTTGATATTAATTTCTAAGGACTTTCAAAATTGAAAGGTTTAAGAATCCCTTCCTATACTCACTTTTGTTAGATGACCTAAAGAAAAGGGAGAGAATCTCGATTCATATCATTCATTTGAATATTCATCAATGAATATTGGTATGAATTCTCAAATTCAAATTCATTATTCCACTCTTTAATCCTATCATTCTTTTCCTTAGTCTCACCCAACACACATGTTTGTATTCTTATATTATAGTTCATTTTATTTTTTTGGTGTTTTTATTTTTGAGGGTTTCTATAATTTTGGATTTCTAATGTAAATTATACCTTGTCTGTTATATTATAAGTCCCTCACACTCTGTTGGGATTTTCATAATCATTCTATTTGTCTTCATTAATTAGTCCTCATTTTAAATTGTAAATAGGATTAATCCTAATTGTAATTAAGTTATATAATTGATTATATATTCTTATATAAGTCCTAGTAGAGTGATTTTAATACATAATAATCAATAAATTACACCTTGCTTAAATGTGGTGGGTTATCATTGTATTTTTAATTCATTTTATTTAAATATATATTCTTTATCATTATAAATCCATTATTATTGTGTTTTTACCTCTAAATTATTCATTAATATATTTTGTCTAGATTTAATTATTTAAATAATTATTCTTCAAATCACACTTCATGAATTAATTTATAATTATTTGAAATTTATAATATGTTTTTTATAAACGTTAAAAATAAAAATGATGAATTATAATCTACAAATGTTTCATTATATTAATTTGATTTTTTTTTGATAAATATGTCCATTTTTTAAAATATTTTAAAAAGATCTAAATGTGTGAAAAAGTACTCTAAAATTATTGTGGTTATTTTTTGGATATTTGGAATTACTATGTTAATTGAAAATAGATTTTACATGTATTTTATGGTACTATTTAATGTTGTTTAAAATAATAAATCAATGATTGGATTGATGAATTTGGTGTTTTTTATTGTTATAAACATTTGACCCACTATTGCATTATATTGATAAACAGATTTTTTGAGATTCATTATATAAAATATAAAGAAAAAATGTTTCCTGGCATAATTTCTTGTTCTACTCGAGGGAGTTTTGGGAAGTCAAATGAGTGACTTTATAAAAACAAGTTCTTGTTCTAATAATTTCTTTGTAACTCCATGTGAATATATGGGACTCTAGTTCATATTTAACTATTAATTCTCTATTAGTTATGAATAAAAAATTTATACTAGTTATGTACCCTAGATCATGTTTATGTCTGGGGATTTAGTTAACTGAGTAGGATCATGTTTCAACTAAAATGGTAGTTCAACATATTCATATTTTTTCATATTATATATAATAGATACCAGAGGTCTTACCCCATGATGATAACTTGAATGAATTTTATTATTATTTAATAAAATGATATTTTATTATTTTCTAAAACAAAAAATTATAATATGATCAATGTTAGATACTCATGTCATTAGGGGATGACAATAATTAATATAATTTCTATAAAATTTCTTCATTAAATCAAAGAAAAAGTTTCATTATTTTATTTAACTAGAATGTGGGTATTATATAGGTAGAGGAATGTATATATATTTTAAGAATTCATCCTTATTTATAGAATCACTTCATATGATAGTTATTTTAATTTAATTTAGTTGTCTTGAAGATGATTAAAAGAAAACGTGTGATGTTATTTCATTATGTAGGTATGATATTTCTTCTCAAATTAATTAATAAAAATAGAATAAAACAATCTTCATTTGAGATTGAATAAGATATGGATAGAATATATGAATGATTTATAATCCTAAAATGGATATGACTAAAGTAGATCTACATGGTATAAAAGGTGAGTAGAGTAAAATAGTGTTGAGACCAAGTTGTAAGTTTGTAGATAAGATTTACCTATGGACAATTAAGAAGGTCAAGGACATCATAATTCTAATGATAACTATCCATATTATAGAATATGTTAATTCAATAAAATATGGACTCTAAAATTTTTAATTGGATAAGATTCTTCTATTGTATTATTTTAAATACATAAATCCAGCTCAAAGAGTAGTGATATTTGGAGATAAATTTGAGGAATAGGATGCTAAAAAAGTTGTCATTGTTTAAAGTAGATTGTAATCATATTTGCAGAGGAGGGAAAATCAATATGTATTTCAAAGTGTTCAAGAATTATTAACAACTATGTAATGGATAGCTGGATATTACATGTGCTATGTAATGGTCGGTTTGATTTTTCATAAAGGTAACTATGTTGAACTATTTCATGTGTCAGGGTAACTAAGAAATCCAAGTGCTACATAAAGGGATTTTATAGCTATATAATGATTAATTCGGAATTATTCTACCTATATAATTGTAATTGAAGCATGGAATATGTTAATATCATAATAAAACAAGCTATGTGATTGTAATTTAGTCTATCAAATGGTAATGAACAAGACAGTATAAATGATTACTTCTTCAGATGATATTCTATATGACAAGTGATAATCCTTGTAGATTATGAGGATCTCTTTGGATACATTTATAGTGATGGAAAACATGATATATTCAAGGTAAATAATGAATAAAGAGAAAAATATCATTGAATCTAAAACAACTAAAGAAATTTTTTCTTCAATTACATAAATGTTAAGATAATATTTATCCTAAATCTTACAAATAATAGAAAATAATTTTTTGGTGGATTAGAAAAAAAATGTTGAAAGTACAACATATTTCATTGCTCATATGTCTCTTTATGGTAAGAATTTAATTATAAATTTAAAATCTAATGATTTTTTACATCATAAGTTGTTCCTGATCATCATATAAATACATTAATACATATTTCAAGAATGGGTAATCGTAAAACCACTAAAGTCATACTATAATGAATATAATGATTCTGAGTAAGCTAAGATTTCAGCATCCAAATATCTAATTTTTGATGATCATGATATAATTATGTTTCATGGAGATTATTTTAGAAATTATTTTTAATTAAAAACTATTTTAGGTGTTAAATAATTAAATGAAATATATGTAAGTATATATATATATATCATGATATGACTATCTTGATTAGGGATATATATATGACATAATTAGAAAATAATTATATAAGGCTATTTATGCTAAACAATTATAATAGAACTACCAATAAATTTTTTTTACATGAATGTATTTTTATAATATTTTTTAATGGATAAAAAATATCATGCATAGAAAATAGAGAATATCCAAAATTATTTGATTTTAATTACAAGTGGTTATTCAATCAGTTAAGAAGTAAATACACATATGTTTTAAAATAAGTAATATAAATCTTAATAATAATTAATATTTTCATATTTATAAATTTATTATTGGTAATTAGATATGAAAAATGTGGGTTGATATGTTGGAATATTATTCATGTGGGATTCTGTGAAAAAAATATTAATTTATGAAGAAGTGAGTTATTATTATTCTTGAGAACTTTGAATAAACCCACAAGATAAGTCAAAATGGAATAAAATATAAGATAAATAGGGGGAAAAATGGGGCGTTTCCTTAAACACATCTTGATGAAATATTTCATGAGAGATATTTTTTCATCAAGTTAAAGTGTTTCACGAAGTATTATAATTCGAAATTTATGTGGTGTATTTCAACTATACAAGAATAGTAGAATAAGTTGAATTTATCACACAATAGAACTTGGTACCATTCTATAAGAGAATTAAATACTATTTAACCAAATTATTCATCATTTTATCTATGGGTTGCACTTGTCTATGGGATTCACCATATAAAATTCCTGAGATAATAAAAAATGAGCTTCAAGGATATACCTATATCATTTTAATTACATGATTCACACAACATATAGTGATCATTATTATATCATACAGTTGATCCCACAAGTTTTATCAAATATATCTTTCTTTTTCATATAATTATCTATCTGAATATATATGTATAAAGCCTCTCTCGAAGAATGTTTTTCTCATTTATTTATTTTAAATTTTATAGTTAATTTGAGTTTAGTGAATAGAAAGTTTATTCAAATATTTGATGGAAAAGGGAATTGGTCACTTATTCAAAACCCATTAAATGATCTATTATATATTATGATTCCACAAGTTCTATCAACAAATGGTTTACTTTATTTATAGTTGGTTTTCTTATATAGTTCTTTATAGGCTTTTTAGAATAATATTTTCCCTTATTAAATTTATATGTTATGAATAATTTTAATTTATTTAATAATAATGGTATTCACAAAATTTATATAAATGTATATCACATATAGAAAGAAATAGTTTTTAATACCTTTTTTTATCAGTTATAATGTATTTAATGATATAATTGGTGGATTTCCTCACGTATCGAAAGTGTTTATATAGAAAAAACATATAATGGGAGTTTGGATAATGATGTTCATGACAGAAATGTTATTTTTCCGTTTTCTTTAGAAAGTGAATTTATGAATGTTAAAGGAAATAAAATTGGAAAATTCAATTTTGAAAACCTGGAAATTAAATATAAAATAAAATAAAAATTGAAGTGGGTGAGTTTTTCTAACATCCATGGTATTTATAGAATAATACCTTTTAATATACATTAATATTTATTAATTAGATATTAATTTTAGTTTAAAGGGTACATTATGTGCAGTAGTGTACCTAACACACACAAAATCATTTATCCAAAATCTTACATTGCACACAAGACAGAGTTATACTGAAAAATAATACAATATTATTATTATTATTTCAAATGGTAGTTAACTTATAGACGTTTTATATGAGGGAATGAACATAAATAATAATATTATCTTTACACATTCTTATTATATGTTTTTAATTTCATCTAATTAATTTTAGAGGTTGAAAAAATAATAATAAATCTAATTTTAGGCATAAAATACTATAATATTTTTTTAAAGGTAGTTTTAATGCATTAAGATGGTGAATCATTTTTAAATATAATTTTTTAACTAATATATTTTATATATTAAAAAATAATGTAATTATTTGGAAGTAGGAAATCAAAATTTACATGAGTTGAAATTTTGGTATTTTTCTGATAAAATTCGTAATTTAATAAAAAGTAAAAAATAAGGCATTTTAATTAAAAACATCATTTTCATATAATTTATTTCTATTGTTATATTATCATTTGAATTTTTTAAGTATATATATTTTATTTTTATCATTTATTCCAATTTTTCTGGTTGAAAAAATTTCCCATTGAAATTTGATATAAACACATGTGAATCTTTTGATGTCTTTTACTTTTAAAAATCTACTTTCCTTATTTTAAAAAAATGAAATAATTTTAAAATAATCAATAAAAATTCAATGTATTGAATTTATAAAAATGGATTCAATAATTTTAATCATAATTTCCAAATTATGTAAATATGTCCCTTTTATATTTAGACATGATGAATAGTAGCATTAGTGATTATTTTTATTTACTAAGGTTAAATGGTAAATCAGCTAAATACTTGTAAAAAATGATATTATAATCATATAAAACTACCCTAAAACTTTTTTGAATCCTATTTTATGAGATATTTCTGACCAAGACAACCCTTTGGAAGAAAATTTTGCCTTTTGAAGCCACTGGGTTGTGATTATGACACTTATAACAGTTAATTTAAGGTAAATGAAAATATGATAACGAAATATATCTTCATAAAACAGTTTTATTATTGGATTATATAGTGATATATTTGTCTATAAATAGTCAATAGAAATATAAATGTATTTTATACATAATGGTATTTTATTTATAATTTTTAAACATTAAATAATTAAATTTAATTATGATATAATAATGTTGCATTGATTGATTTATAAAAAAAATCAAATAATTTATAATATAAATATTAAAATGATTATTATATGACATAATGTATATCATCAACAATTTTTATCGGTGAATATGATATTATATAATACTACTCGATGGTTTTTTGAAGTTATCTCCATATTAATCTTTTTAAAAAATTTAATAAAATGAATAGTGTAAATAAAGATACAATTAATGTTTTATAAAAATTGTAATTTAATAAATTATTTAAAAATATAAAAATATTTTAAAATAAATAAGTGAAATGATAAGGTCTAAAAGTTCAATAAAATTCCAATTAATGTAAATTGACCCCATTTAATTAAAATTAATAGCCTCTTCATAATTAAAATGTTGTTACCACACTTAAAATTAATAGATAATAATTAAGGATAAACAGAAAATATAAGGATTAAAATAAAATCAATATATGTCTAAAAATTATTAGATGAGTGTATTTATAACTATATGCATATTATATTCTAAATATCACAATTTTATTGCATTTTAAGTAAAAAAATAATTTATATTAATTTAATAATTTAAGAGTATCTAAGGGTGCCCCTTCTTACTCCAATAAAAAGGTACTATCTCATATCTAATTCTCACACTTCAAGAACCATTTGGTTCAGACAAGGCCTATCCAAACCTCTACCTAGAATATCCCCCTCGTCTTATAATCCTCTATTATGGCATAAAGACTCCCAAAGAAGCCGATTTGTATAAAGTAGAAGATGTTGCCTAATTAATAGGTAATGACTTATTTCATGCTTTTTAGTATCATTTCCATTATACATTCCCTAAACTCTTATTCTTATATAATTAATTAAAAAAATGTATCTTTAATATAATAGGACGTATTAATTATAATTTTCTATCTACAAATACACAAACCTCCATTTAATGTGTAACAAACATATTGTTTCTATATAGAGTGAAGTACTGCCTCACGAAATGAAGATTGTTCAATTTTCCCCTACCACCTCTCATGGTGGCCATTATAATCGACAATATTTATAAATATGATATATATTTTATGAATATTTTCTCTATTCTTATGTAATATTTATTTATAATGGACCTATATTCTTTCAATTATGTGTAAATACGATAATTTTGTTTAAGGAAGTGTTGACTAACACCCGGTCAAAGTGATAAGACTCGTTTCCCGCAATACATGGAATGCCAAAAAAATTAATTAAAACATTGAGAGATATATGAAATTAATATAATTATGGTATTATAATATACATTTTTATCATTTAATTATTATTATTTAAATATGATAAATAAATGAAACTAACATTCTTGCGTATATACGACCTACCATCTCCAAGAATGGTGCATTTCATTTCTTATCTGCAAATATTATGGATTATAATAAATAGATATATACAGGATATATATTATATCCAAATCATTAATACTGTTATGGAGATGTTGGTAAGTAGATATATACTGGTTATATATGATATTTAAATCATGAATAATATTTATGAGATGATAGACTTGTAACCACATAGACTAGTGACATTAAACCACATTCATTTTTGACTCATGTACAGAATATTCAAAAAATATATGATATGAACTTAAATAATTCTATAATTTTTATAACATGGTAATAAGTGATATAAAGGAAATAATAAACTTCAAAAAGTTTCTCAATAATGTAGAAATTAACTTATGTTTATAATTTAGGGATAACAAGGAACATATGTGAGAACTCAAACTTAAGGTAAAGGATGTCGTCTCAATCTCTTTTTATTAAGACAAATTTTGATTTTTTACACCACATTATTTTATAAGGTGTATAATAAACCACTTTGAATCTTAATTCAATCCAAGTATTTCAAAAGTAATCTTTTTATATGAATAATTTTTCTTTCTTTACAAAATTAAAAAACAATTTTTTTAATATATGTGGCAACAATGACGTCTCTACCGCCATAATAATTATTTGATATTTGGATTCCTCTATAAGCCTTAATTTTTCTAAAAGGGAAAAAAATATTATATTCACTTTTTTAATTTGGTATTGATTTTTTTTGAAAGTGTGTTGACTATTTCAATATCACAAAATGATTTCTTTTGATTTCAAATAAAATTTTGAAATGTTGATAATTATAATATTTAATAAATTATGATTATATAATGATACTTGGACATTTAAAGGGTGGATAATTGATAAATAAAAGACTATATATTAAATAATAAACTAAAGATCGTTGGTTCCATGATAAACTAAGGACTGATGGTTAAGTTATAACCTCCAATGAATTGTTAATAGAAGTCTGTTATATGGTTATTCTATAGTGATATATGTGGAAGTCGAACATATGAGAATTATATTAAAGTATGATTATGTCCCAAGATAACATTATATGTGATTTCTATGGGTTTTTAGTTAATAATTTGATTAATAAATGGGTATTTAATGAGATTATATTCAGTGAAGTGTATATAATACTTCGTAAAGATGAAAAGTATTACTTTATGATAAGGTAGTAACAGTTTACATGTTTCTTCAAGAATAATAACTCTTATTCTTTGGGTATCAGTTACTAGGATTATTATGTTCATCCTATGTTTTAATTTTTTTTCACATTATTTAATGAAGAATATAGTCAGGTATGGTATATAGGAAATTTTATTATGTTTAAACATGAAATGAAACCATGTTTCTTTATAAATGTTTTTGTTTAATGAAAATAATAGATATCGAGTAGACTTGTCTTCTTTTTTATATTTGGGTGGTTATGTAGTATTTACGGCCTAATTATCTAATGATATAAACCAGATAAGATACTCAATTTTAATTAATTTCAAATTATTAAATTAACTCAAGAGTAAGTAATGTTTATGGATGGGCCCTTATAGTTGGAATGAGAGGTCAGTTTAGATAACTTTTATATGTTAGGATGTTATCTAGGTGTGGGTTATAGATCCCATATAACCAGAAGGGTCATTATAATATAGAAACATTTTTAAGATTATGTTAAATTAGGTTGATTAGACATAATACTAAAAGACAGAGATATAAGGAGGTTGATGGATTATAGTAATATAAAAAAATTATTTTTTCTTTACCCTATAGAGGTTTATTATTTTCATAATTCATGTCATGTTTAAGGGAAGATTATTTTCAGTAGATTAAAGATAATAAAAAAATATGGAAAGTAATATATCTTTCAAAACCTTCCTATACTTCCTTGATGATTTTATAATCATTATTATGTAAAAAAAATTGTTTGAATGATTTTGATAGATTCTTGAGTATCTAAATCACCAGCAAGAAATTGTTTGACTTATCTAACACCTACTCATTTCTAAAACAATTTTATGGTTCATGGTATCATTTTAATATGATTTCAATATCTCAACATTTTCAACTCTATCATAAAGTGAAATTATATAATTTGAGTGAGAATTTCCTTATTGAATGTTGGACAACATGCCAAAAGATAAAGGGATCATCAAGGAGATCATGATATCTATATTCAAGGTATGATTTTTTTTCTGATTCACAAATAATGAAACATAATTGGATTAGTATTTATAAATTATTTGTATATTTGATATTCATTAAAAATGTATTAAGAAATAAGGCAGAATTACATAATTAATGGATTATGAATAATATTGAATGATTAATAAGTCTACATATAATGGTTTATGGGGTTATGGTAGATTATAGGATGATGAAATGTTTAGAAGTATTAATTATCATTTAATGAAAGGATTAAATTAGAATAATTTTTCTACTATGTGTGACCAATATGTTTATTATATAATAATTTTACTTGAGTAAGAATTCTTTTTTCTTCTCTGGAAACAAATATAATGTAATTGGTAACCATTATATGACCTTTGATATTGAGGTAATTAAGGGTTATTACATTTTGTGATTCAATATGAAAGGAAAGATAAATGTTTTTAGGGTAAAACATGATATGGTTATTTTATAGTACTTTATCATATTTTTGGAATGATATATTAATTATATAGTTTTAGAGAAAGGACATCACGTCATGTTGTAAAAGGCTTTGGGATTGAACTGATAACCAAAATGTGACAAGGTTGTATCTCCTACCACTAGCATTTGTGAAGTCCCTGGTTAGTAAGACTTTTTTTAGTTAAACTATTTTATTGAATATGATGATGTTGATTTTCGGAACTTATGTTTTGTCAAATGGATATCCTTGGTAATGGAAAATGATTTGGGGATTAAGTGATAAATTTTATTTTGGAATACATTCACTATTTTTTGAAAATTATATGATTACGATAAATAGAATACCATGGGATTTTAATTAGGGAGGTATGGTTGAATTATATTATGTAATAATCTATGATTTTAATTGTGAACTTATGGTAATTTGGTTATTTATTTAGTGATTATCCGTTCTTGGAGAAAATGTTATTAGGTTAATTACTTTTTGGTAAAAGTCTTTAAGAGTTCATGATGTTATTTAGCGATAAATGTTAAAATATTTCTTGGAAAACTATGAGATAAAATCTTCATGAATTTAAGATTATTTTGATTAATTTTATGGACATTTATTTGATGAATGGTGTTTGTTGATCTTTGGATATTATTATTGAATTTTATATATTAAATGCACTTTTTATTCATATAATGCTATATTATTTTGTGAGAATTATCAGATCATATACTAACCTTTTTGTTTTTTTAATGTATAAAGATTGGGGAAATATATATTTAACATTTAGTAGATAATATGTGTATCTATAAGTTGATTATATTACTTCAAGGATGAAAAATTAATCTTAAATGCTCATTATTTTGAGAAAAATATGAGTTTGTGGTGTAAATTTATTAAGGAATGATACTCTTCCTGTCATGTAGGTATAATTCCTTATTTTCTTATTATAAAAAGTAAACTAATTCTTCATATTTATTTAATTGAGATTAAAACATAAAAAAATTGTATTTTTTTTCCTACTATGAAGTCAAACACTATTTAACCAATCCTAATTTTATGTTTTTATTAACTTTTCTGGATAATGTTTTCTATCAATCTCCGTCCGAACTTGATAGTTAGTTTTTCTTCCATATCCTTGTTTTCTTATATGGAATCCTATTATATGTCATCTTAGTTCACCTTCGTACTAGATTTTATTTATTTTAATGTGGATTTTTTATTGAATCATTTTCCAATGTGGTATTTTAATAAATGTATTTTGAAAATTCATACCTTAGTTACCGACCTCAGATTAAAATTGTGAGGAAGCAATTTCCAAAGGGGGGATGTAACATCCCAAGTGATTATAGAATAATAATTTTTTATATTTATTATTATTTATGAAATAGATATTTATTTTAGTTTATATTAGAAACTATGTGTGGCAAAGTACCTGATTGGAAACAATGGGTTTCACTAAAATCTTACATTGCACAAAAAATATAGTTATACAGAAAAAATAATGCAATATAAATATTATTATTTAAAATGGTTGTTAAAGCCTAGCCGTTTTATTGGAAAAAATGAATAGAACTAAATATGTTATGTTTACACATGTTTATTATATGTTTTACTTTCATCCAATAAATTTTAATGGCTTAAAAAGAGATTAAATCATATTTTCAACATAAAATACGTTAATATTATTAAAAATAAGTTTTACATAATTTTGATGGTGATCCATTTTTAAATCCATTTTTTCACTTTTAAATGTAATATTTTTCAAAATAAACTTCTTATTTGGATGTTGGACATAAAAATTTAAATTGGTTGAAATTATTTTATTTTTCTGAGAAAATTCATAATTTAATGGATAGTGAAAAATATGGAATTTTAATTCATAACTGTCTTTTCATATAATTTATTTATATTTATAGATTATCATTATAATTTTTTAAAGTATATTTATATTAATTTTTTATCATTCAACACAATTTTTTTCAGTGGAGGTAATTTCAAATTGAAATTACTTATAAGCACGTGTTAATCTTTTGATGGTTTTTACTTTAAAAAAATTGTTTTCTCATTTTGACAACAAGAATTAATTTTAAATTAATTATTGAAACTTTTTTATATGAGTCTGGTGATACTTATTCCATATTTTGAATCACAAGTTCTAAATTGTGTAAATATGCCCCATTTATTTTTGTACATGTTGAATAGTATCTTGAGTACTTATTTTTATATATCATTGTTAAAGGGTAAATCATGTAAATAAGGGTAAAATAATATTATTAATATAAAAAAACCCTAAGACTTGTACTAATCCTATTTTATGAGATATTCATTATCAAAAAAACCCTTGATAATAAAACATGACCTCTTTAAGCCACTTGGGTGTGATTATGAAACATGTAACATTTAATTTAAAGTAAAGGAAAATATGTTATAAACAAATATCTTTTTACTAAAAAAACATTAATATGGGTTAATATAAGTAATCTCATTAACTATAAATATTAATTAGAAATATATAAATATTTTAAACATCTTGGTAGTTTATTTATAATTTTTAAACATTATATAATTAAACTTAATTATGAGACAATGATAATGCAATGATTTCTTTATCAATTAAGGAATCAAAAACGTGATATTATAAATAATTAAATAATTATTATTAGACATAATTTATGTCATAAAATATTTTTCTAGGTGAATATGACATCTTATAATACTATTAAATGGGGTTTTTGAATTTATCTCTATGTTTATATTTTATTTAAATTTAATAAAATAAATAGACTAAAATTAACATATTTGATGATTTATAAAAATAGGAATTTATTAAATTATTCAAAAATAAAAAAAAATATTTTAAAATCATAAAGTGACTATGATAAGGTCTAAAGAATCATTAATGTTACAATTATGCAAAATTTACCCCATATAAGTAAAATTATTAGCCTTTTAATAATTAAAATTTTGTGACAAAAATTAAAATTAAAAAATAATAAATATGGGGAACTGAAAAGATAAGTATTAAAATAAAACAAATACATGTCTAAAAAATATTATAAGAGAGGTTTTAGAACTATAATCATATTTGAGTCTATATATCTCATTTCGGAGACATTTTAATTAAATATTAATTTATTGTAATTTAATAATTTAAGAGTTTTCAAAGGTTCTCTTTCCCTCTCAAATAAAAAGGTATCTCCTCTTGTCTAATAATCTCACATCATTAACCCTTGGTAAAGAAAAATACCTACACAAAACACTTCCTAGAATCTCTCCCCTCATCTTATAAGCCTTTTTATGGATAAAACCCTCTTAATGAAGCCTTTTGCCACAAACCAAAACAACTTACCCGATTAAGAGGTAACACCTTCTTTCATGCTTTTTAGTATCACTTCCATTATCCACTTATTGGAATATTATTATTATATTGTTAAATAACAACACCAGTATCCTAAATATACTAGGTTTTTCTATTCTATGTTTTTTATCAACTCTTACACACATCTTCATTTAACTGGTAATGAACATAATATTTTTGCGTACGGAAAACTACTACCTCATAGATTGATGATTATTAAATTTTTCCCTACCACCTCACTTGAAGGGAGATTATAATAGAAAATATTATTAAATATAATATATATTGTGTTTATATTGTTTCTATTCTTCTGTATTTATTATTTATACCATACATTTATACTTTCCATATTGTGTAAATACGATAATTTCGTTTGAGGAAGTGTGGACTACCGCCCCCATCAAATCAATATCACTCATTACTACTATACATGGAACATATAATGGATGGTTTTATTAAAGAAATGATACATATATTAAATTAATATAATACTATTATTATAATATAAATTTAAATCATTTAATTATTATTATTATTTTAATATGACAAATAAATGAATGTAGTCATCATTCATACCTACGGCCTACCGTCTCCATGAATAGTGCATTACATTTCATATCTCCAAATATTATGGATAATAATAAACACATATGTACTATATATAAATGAAATTTAAATAATGAATTCTATTCTTGTGATGATGTAATTATAATGACATGGACTAGTGACATCAAACTATGGGAATTTTCGGCTCAAGTACCGAATATCAATAAAACATCCGATATGAACTTAAAGAATTATGTAATTTTTATATAATGGTAATAAGTGATTTAAAATAAATAATATAATTGAAAAATACAATCAATAAATTGGAAATTAACTTCAGTTTATTATTCAAGAAGAACAATGAACATATATGATGAATCAAACTTAATGTATGGGACATCATCTCAATATCCTTTCATTAAGATATATTTTGATGTTATACATCCCCATCTTTTATAATGTATAAAAATAAACCCTTTGAATTTTAATTCATTAAAAAGTTTTAAAATGAATTATTTGTATATGAAGCGTTTTACGTTCTTTTCAAAATAACAAAAAGGAATTTTTTTAACATATGTGGTGATAATGAATTCTCCATCTCCATAAAAATTACTTGATATTTATATTCCTCTATAAGCCATAATGTTTTTAAAAGGAAAAGAAATACCTTATTCGCTTTTTTAAAAAGTGGTATTGAAAATGGTTTTTGAAATTGGATTGACTATTTCAATATCATGAAATTATTTCTTGTTATTTCAAATGAAATTTTGAAATTTTTTATAATTGCAATATATTATGTGTTATGATTATATAATGGTACTTAGAGATTTGGTGGGTGGTTATGTGATAAACCAAAGACGTTTGGTTATGTGATATACCAAATTTGGGTGGTTACGTGATAAATCAAGGATGGATTGTTACATTATAACCTCAAATGCATTGGGTATGGAACTTAGTCGTATGGCTATTCCATTTAGTGATTTGTGTGGAAGTCCATCGTACGGTTATTCCATAAAAGTATGATTATGTCATATGATACCATTATATGTGATTTCTATGGGTTTTATAGAAATAATTGTATTACAAAAAAAGAAAGGATATTATATTCAGTGATGTTTATTTACTACTTCTTAATGGTGAAATTTATTAACTTTTGATAAATTATTAATGGTTTTACATTTTTTTCAGACGAATAATTGTTTTCCTTCTTTGTGAATACCTTATTGTGGTTTTTAGGATCATCCCATGTTTTGAATTTTTTTTCATAGGATTTAAAGATGAA
Source organism: Viscum album (assembly GCA_963277665.1). Classification (NCBI taxonomy): domain Eukaryota; kingdom Viridiplantae; phylum Streptophyta; class Magnoliopsida; order Santalales; family Viscaceae; genus Viscum; species Viscum album. The sequence continues at coordinate 872,313,723 of OY728153.1, read as the reverse complement.
TAGAGTCAAGGATGGGATCAAGGAAAATTTAGGATGTTTAAACATGAAATGAACCCATGTTTTTTTAATAGTTATTGTTTTATAAAAAATGGATATTGAGTATAATTGTCTACTTTATAATATTTGAGTGGTTATGTACATGTTATAGCCAAATTCTCTAAAACTATAATCCCTAGAAATGTCCTCAATGTGAATGAATTTAAAATTATTAACTTTACCCAAATTGGGTTCTTATAGTTGTAATTTTAGAGGCTTAAATATCAAGATATTAATAAGCTTGATGATAAGCCTATTGATAGTATCTTCATGAGGGTTTTTGATGTCGTAAGTTTGATTAGATGCTATAGTGGGATATTATAAGTATCTATTGTTATGAAGAATATCTCTCATATTTTATCTAATATGATTGATGGGAATGTGTATACCATATAATAGAAATATTCAAGTGTTATCAATATTTAATACATACACATTATTGTAATATCATAATAAATTAGGCAATAAAATGTTGTCAGAAAAGGGGAAATAAATGAGAAGAATATTTCATTTAGAGCCTAAAAAATATAATGTTTAAGAAGATGGGTTTTTTTATGAATAATCATGATTTTCATATTTTTATAATTATGTAAAGGAGATCTATAACACCACAATATTTTACAGTATTTCTCTCATTAAATTTTCAAGTATTTAATGTTCTACATTACATAGAACACTGAGCATAAACAAATGATTAAATATTTTTATAATTATCTTTAATCTATTTGAATGGTTGGAATAAAATAGATTTTGTAAATTATGAAAACATAGTTTACACATGTTTAAAAAACTAATTCTTTGGACATTAATTAATTAGAAATGAAAATAAAAATATATTGAACATAAAAGATGTGTTTTTATAAAAAACAATTTTTATGATCATACTAGAAATTAATATTAATAAATTAAAACAATTACTATTAGTGAAATATATTATTGAATTTAATATGTTTCACATTCCATAAAATGTTTTTAAATTAAAAAAAATAAGTTTGATAGGCTTTATGGAGGAATAAATCCAATTTTACACTTAAAAGACTATATTTATTATAAAGATAGTTTTGCTGCCTTTTAATGAAACACTTATTTCAAAACTAAATTTGGAATCATTTTTAAATAATATTGGACAAAATAAAATTCATATATAAAATTATAATGTTAAAATTATCTTAGGGTGATGTTTTGGTTTTTTCTGAAAATATTTAATTTTTAGTGAAAAGTTAAAAATCCATATTTTTTTAAAACATTAATTTTATTTATATTCATAGTCTATTTATGATTTTAATAGTAACCTCACCTATGAATTTGTTAAAAAATTAAATTATAAACGAAAATTTTATATATTTATATCATGGAATAAGTAGATAAATATTTGAAAAACGATAAATTAAGTGTTTATATTTTTGTAAAACATGAATGTTTATTTCTAATTTTATAATTAAAATAATTATTTAAAATAATATTTATTTTCCTAAAACAGATTCATAAATTAATATTTATTTTTTCTTATGAATATAAGATAATTTTACGAGACCTTAATTAATTTTTCAACGTGTCATAAAATTTGTTATAATTTTAAAATCAGTATTTTATTTAAAAATTAAATTTATCATATTTAAAATATTATTTTATTAAAATAGAGACCATTTTTTAAATAAAAATATCATAAATTTTCCAAGGTTTACTTTTTAGATTTTTTTAATATAGTTGAAATTTTGGTGATTAGTGGAATATAGTAATTTATAGAATTTCAAATTATAAGTAAACAAAAAAAATTTTAAGTCATGGATGATGTATGGGTGATGTAATCACCCATTAGTTTTCACTCACATGATGTAGTTACTTTATATGGTCATAGAAAAACACTATTAATAGTATTGATCCAAAATAAAAGTAGGAATTAAATAATAGTAAAACACCACTCTCCTCCACTATAAATACAAGCCCTCACAACCCCTTCTCATCACAACTTGAAAGACTTTAATATTTCTTATATTCTACCCATTTCCTCTCAAAAACCTCTCCCTAACATTTTTTTCTTTCTAGTATAAGTAAAAGTTTATTTCCATGTTGCTTAAGGAGTTTTTCAAGGAGGCAACACTCAAGATATAAGGTAAGGTTTTTTATTATCTCACATTTATTAATGAATATAATCTCATTATCCTATACATTAAGTAAAAGTGTTGAAAACATTTGGATATAAGGTAAGGGTTTTTCTCATCTCACCTTTATTTCCATTATATATTCCTTATTCCCTACTATTATCTTCGTTTTGTGTATGAATACTTCTCTTCGATGTATCATATCTTGATTATCTTTATCATTATGGTATTAAATGTTTCTTCTTATGATTATTAATTTTATGGGGCATATGGTTTGGATGTTTTGCAAAGCAGTAAAGTTTTCTCCACAGACCTCCATTTTTTATTCGATTTATGCTTTATCTTTCTTTTCCCCAATTGAATTTTTCTTTATTTTTATATAGATATTCTAAATTATGTTTAGATATTACAAACCCACAAGACCTGGTCCATTCATCTATCTTCAATGGGAAAAACATGTTTTATAATGATCTCTTTTTAATTCCTTATGATAAGTAAGATCTATTAAAAAGAACTTCCCAATTTTATAACCATTTTCATGTACATTTTGAGAAACCATTTTTTTATTAAATCAAAATTTTTATCATAAAAAACTTCATCTTCCAATTTTTTGTTTATGAAATTAATTATGAATTTTTCCATGATAATGAATTGTATATATTTTCTCTTAAACATCCCTGAAGTGAAATATTTCTAATGTTTCATAAAAAACCTTTTTAAATGTTTTCACAAAAGTTGGACATCATTTATTCCTAAAACATAATTTAATTGTCCTTCCTTTTCTACTCTATAATATGAATATTTAAAATCTGATTTTTTGACAGATATAAATGATTTTTTCAAATGAAATATTCAATAAAATGAAAAAAAGTATATTTATATCAAGAATTCTTAAATGATTTTATTAGAGTATTTTCACCTAAATAAACACCTTCTATTTAATATTATGATTAATTGAGATTTATCTTTAATTATATATTCATATATATTTTGTTATGTGGTCTATGATCTGTTTGATTGTGGATGTTCTATCTTGATATAATTCCCCATATTACCCAGAGTTGTTAGTGATTATGTTTCATGATCGGGTGAAGTTCATTACATTTTGTATGTATGTATTGTATATATTTCAACCTATTCATATGATAAATGAATTTTACTTAGTATGTGATGGATGGAGCCAACTATAGCCCCTCGATGCATCGATTGGTCTCATGAGACAATGCATATTGAAATTTGGTCGAGGCCTTACCCATTTATTTTTAGAAGACTCGGTTGAGGCCTTGACGATATGTTTTAGATGTATAGAATTATTCATTCCATAATTATGATATTAGTAATTTATAATCCATGTAAATTTTCAACTTGTAGAATATCTATGGTTAAGATTCATTATAATATGATTATAGAATTATTTAATCAACATTTATTCTTTCTTCATTATGTTCACGATTATGTTCTAATTGATTTTGTTTTTAGTTATTCACCTTCCCTTATTTTTTTTGTTTATATATTTTTTATTCCACTATATTTTTTAACCTTATTGGGAATCTTATCACACCCCTTGTTATGTTTTATTTTCCCCGTGATGTGAATATGTATATTATGAATTTTAACACACCAAGCTTCCAAGGTACGTTTCCCTTTGAATAATGCAATGGCGTGTGTTGTACGCAATATCGAGTTCTAACACACACCACAACCAATCAAACTAGCCATTATAAATAGTAATACTTAATTTTTAAAATTTTATACATTTTATCTTTAAAAATGGACTTTATTTTTGGATTCATAATATCGAAATTAGCTTAGGGTGATATTTTGGTACTTTTTGGATAACTTTCATATTTTGATGAATAGTGAAAATTACTAAATTTTAATTAAAAACAACTTTTTTAATGAAAATAATTAATAATGATAAATTATGAATTTGAGTGGTTTTAAATTATATTCAGAATATATTTATACCATTTAATAAAATGTTGGTCATTGGACATAATTTCACAATTAAACCGAACATAAACACGTATCAATCTTTTGATAGTTATTATATCTTTAAAACACGATTTTTGTTTTGACAACAGAAATTAATTTTAAATTAATTTCTGCCACTTATGTGTTTTGAATTTGGAAAAATGGATTCCATATTTGTAATCAGGATGTCCAAATTGTGTAAATAGGTAACTTTTATTTTTAGACATTTTGAATAATTACTTCGGTAAATATATTATTTACCATGGTTAATGGGTAAATCCGGTAAATAAGGGTTACAAAAAATTATATTATAATAATACTAAATTACCCTAAAACGTGTCCTAACATTAATTGGAGATACATTTACTACCATGGGCATCTTTGGGTCGATTTTGGGACCCCATGGAGCCACTTGTAGGTGATAGGGACACTTTATTTTAATTAAGTTAAAACAAATACAAAAATGACATAAGCATATATCTTTTAGAAAAACATTTTTTAAAAAGGGTTATATATATTGGATTTTCGACTATAAATATTAATTAGAAATATAAAAAGATTTCCTACTTAATTTTATTTTATTTATAATTTTTAGACATTAAATAATTTAATTTATTTATGAGCCAATGATGATGCAATAATTACCATAATAGTGAAAAAACTAAAATAATTGATATTATAAATACCCAAATAAATATAATATGAGACTTTTTATGGATTACACTAATTTTATAGGTTTATATGACATGTTAGGAATTATTTAATTAACTTTCTTAGAAGTTATCATTCTGTTATGATTTTCACAAAAATCAATTTTCCAAATAGTGTCAAAATTGACATAAAAGAGTTTTTAATACAAATATTATATTATTAATTGATATTAAATTCCTAAAAATCTATGGTTCGGACAAGAGACTTATATAATGATATATGTATCATTAAGGGACCACTTGGGGATCGCTTGGATGTATATAGTAGGTTTATTAACCATATAATATAAAAAAACAAAGAGACATTGTAAAAGTGAAACTAATTAACTAAGAGTTAATACTTAAAGATAAGGTTAATATAGTAACCCAAACCTGTCTAAATACTATTGGTTAAGTGTTTTTTGACCTATCCCAACCTTAACCTTTAAATAATCCACTTTGGAGCAATTATAAACCAAATATGAATTTATTATTAAATAATATTTCTAGCTTTTCCAAAGGTGCCCCTCACCCCTCTTCTAAAAGGGAACTCCCCCTTCTCATTAATTCACACCTTCAAAGCCTTTTGGTTCGGCCAAACCCTGCCCAAATACTCTCTCAACTTCCCTCAATTCATCCTAGAGGACTTCCTTTAGTCAGAAAGCTAAACTAAGGAGCCCTTTTGATCAAATCAAAAGGAAGAACCCGAAGAAGAGGTAATGATTTCACCACCCTTTTTCAAGTTCCTTTCTGCTTCAACTTCTTCTTTCTTATTACCATTATAAAATAAAAACTCCAGCATATTATATATACTATGATGTTATTATAAACATGTTACAACCATATTTCAGTATTCTATCCATCTTTTGAATGACATGTCGCTGTACGTGTGTATGTACGGCTTACCGTCTCCACGTCGTGATGTAATTGTTATTCAAAACATGATTATTTGGATGGGTATAATAATGATGTGTAATTCATGTAAATAAAAAATATAACATGATAATTATTCTGTATTTATTATATACCATCCAATTAAATATTATTTTAATATCAAAAGAATGATATTGTCGCTCGTGCGTACGTACGGACTACCGTCTCCACGAACGCGATGAGATTCATTCTCCATCGTATCCATTCAAGACTAATTCTCATTTAATGATTAAAAATAATGTTTAAATATTTTACATCATTCTGGATATGAATAATATAAATCCCATTAGTAGCAAATATGGCTCAAATAACAAATAATATAAAGGAAAATGAACCTGTTAACACCCGAAACGACGATAATTCTAATATATTATTAACAAATCAATGTCAAAAGATCATATATGATATCATATTAATGCATATGATTCATGTATAAATTAATAACAATTATTTCACCAATATACATGAGTTTAACCTACCCTCGACCCAGGAAAAAGTACAAAGTAAGGGGTTTCTTATCTCACTTTTAATTCCATGAGAATTCCATTGTTCACCACTTATTTATTACATGTGGTGTGTGTAATGCCCATGTTTGTATTCATTGTGTAATATAATTTAATTCATGTATATTTACATCATCATTTAATGATCCTTCATTCATGGGTGTGTGTTTTGTATGATACCAAATCAATAAGGGAATTTGAAATTTCAATTTCCAGTCATTCAGCTTTACGCATACTTCATAGATTATTTTACTCCAACATTATGTGTAGAATCACTATTCATTTGATTATGTCATAATTTACACTCCCCTTTCTATTGATATAATTTTTATACACATAATCACTCCATTGATAAATTTTCAAGTCATCGGTATGAACTTGATAAGAGTAATTTTAACTCAATCTCCATTTGTTGAGTTAAATATCCAATTCATTGGTGTTGTTTTTACAAGAATATGTGTGAATGTCATATGATTGATTTACACTAAATATCCAATAATATTGAGTGTATTTATATTTTTCACACATAATTATGTCATTGATTTATCCTTAACCAAAGGATATGGTCTTTATAAGAGAATTCATCTCAATTTACATTCAATGGAGACTTCTTTGTTGTTATACACCAAATAACTTTTATATGGTGTTTATAATGTAATTTGACATAGTATATCATGAATCCCTTTATTCTCATGATATTATAATGTTTTGATTACCTCAATTATTTGTATTCAAGTGTCTCTATTTTGGTTAGAAACTCTAACTAGAATACATTTTTAAGTGTTTTAAAGATTTATTATTCTAAATGTTTCAAATTAATGTCCGTGTTTTAAAAATTGTTTGATAGATTTATTTATATGGACATTAACGTTTTAAAATCAAAATTCCTTTTAAAAGTTTCAAAGTGGTACGGAACACATTGATTCTAAAATCTATTTTAAATGGTTTCTTGACAAATAGTTTGACTTTTAAATGATTTCAAGAAAAAAGGGGGATATTTCACTCTAATTGTTTTGATGATTATTTTCATCTATTTCAATATCCTTCATCATTCTCGATTGAGGTTAATATGAAACAATACAATCTTACATATTGTATCGAATGAGTTATGTTTGACTGTGGATGTGCTATTTTTATACCAATCATGGTTTGTGGATAAAGTATTGACATTTCGTATGCAAGTTTTAATACAAATGTTTATGTAATGTTTAAAACTTTTCATATGAGGAATTCATTGGACTTAATAAGTGACGGGTGGAGCCTGATATAGCTCCAAGATGCATCGGTAGGTCTCATGAGACAAACTAGTGTCTTGGCACAAGGTCTTGGCAAAATCGTATTTGTAGTCTTGGCACGAGGCCTTGGCTATGTGGTTATGATAGTATGACATTATGCATTCCATCATTATGAAAGTGGTTATTCATATTTTATGGGATTGTTCTACTAGTAGAATAACCATGTGAATAAGTAAATGGAGTTATTTCATTTTATCTTTGCCATATTATGCTGAAGTTCAAGTTTAAAAGTCTTTTGTTTTAGTCATAAATTTCTTTAAGTGTTTATGCTTATCTATGAAAGCATCTGCTATATTGTTATCCTTACTGAGCATCTGAGCTCACCCCTTTCAATGTTTTATTTTTTCCAGGATGTGAAGAAGTAATTTATTAATGACCTGCAGGGATAGTCTGAGGGGTTATGAAGACAAGATGTTGTTGTAGTTTTTTTACCTTATGATGTAATATAATACTTATGAATATATCTAGTGTTTCCAAGACTACTAAACTAATCGGTCTTTTGAGACATGATCCTTTGTGATCATTCCAATGTTATGTAATAATGCACCGACTCTGGGTAACTGGGGTCGGGGCGTTATAGTTGGCATCAGAAGAAGTTTAGTACAAACCTTGAAAGCTAGATTTAGATAAACTCTGATTAGAGCACATAGACCTAAGATGGACTTTGAGGATTAGTATAGAAGAACATCCTAGAATTTTGGTATCGTAGAGATTTTGTGAGTTTTCCGAGAAATACATCCATGTCTGGATACGAGCAGGTAGAGGCGGCTCTGGCAACAATTTACCTAGGGGTAAAACCCGAAAACACCGCTTTGAGCCAGACACGAATGGGAACTGGTGCACGACAATGGGCTTTGCTGCACTCTTGGTTACGAAACTCCCTGGGGATATGCTTTGGTAAATTCACAAGATTATTATAATCCATTATTAAGGGAATAAAAAATTCCAGTAAGAATATATGTTGGGAAATAGATAGTGGATAACCTAGATTTTAACATAGGGTACCCCAAGCAAGGATATATTTTTCACTTACAATATTATCCTATTATGTCTAATTTGTTTTACATTCTTATAAGATAAGTATTAAAAAACCCTAATTGTATTTTCCTTTTGTTAGTTAAAACATGGAGGAAGAATGATTACAAACAACTCTTCTCTCTCTTCCTGAAGAACTACTTACAATTATTATCCAGAAGTCATGCACAGATGATGATGAAACTTTTTCAAATGTCAAAGTTACATGCAAACAACTTTATGAGACATCCAATACCTCTAGCATTGTACAATTATTTCAAGGATCAAGTACCGACTATGGGATAATATTGCACTCTCAACTTTCTTATCACGCTAAGTGTGGGAAGTAACATCAGGTTCTTTTCAAATTCTTCACTTTATCTCAAAATTATGATGCAAGAAATTATTTTTTAGATGCTTTAGAAGAGGGAGACATTCGAGTAGCCTATATGTATCAAATTATATATTTATGTCTTTTCGGGTATAAGGAAACTTATTTACCAAAACTTTCTTTTGAAATATTTGAAGATAAATCATTAAGAATTTAAAAAAAAAACATTTTAATGATGATGTCTCAAAATTATATATAAGAAATACCTATTTTTTTATGATGCATCGATGCTTCCATCGATATAATCCAAGATAGATGAGGAGTTTTTGGGTAAAGGAAGTAGATGATTTCGAAAAATTCCTGAGGTACCATTATGACACATGAACACATTCTACCAAAAGGAAATTCTGCCTAGTATCATCAGAGTTCTTTATGTGTTCCACATTTCACTAGTGACAAAATACATGCCTGACCCAACGCATGTACTCTCATATGAAGAATTAGAACTGGAACCCGATCTATCTTATTGTGAAGAACCTATCAGAATTATTCATACCAAAGATCAAGTTTTGAGAAACTGGATGACTCGTCCGGTAAAAGTTCTATGGAGAAATCATAAGATGGTAGAGGCAATGTGGGAACCCAAGGAACATTTGATGAAGAACCTATGTGGAAATAAATTGATGGTGAAATGTTTAAAAGTGTTAGTGCTCTTTATTGATGGGATTACATTGGAAGAATTTTTTCTTATATGTGTAACCCTGCAATTTATCATGTGAAAATGATATTTGAAGAAGAATTATCTTTTCTCTTGTAGATATAGTTATAAATAACCATTTCATCTTATATGATCATTGGGTTTGAGGTAATTAGAAGTTATTATATTTTGGGATGAAAATTCAAGGTATGAGATAACATTTGAGGTTAAATTATGTTATGGTTATTTTGATGAATTTATCTCATTTTGGTAATATTATAAAATATTGTTTTTGAAAAAGGAAAACACATAGACTGTGTGACAACCCATCGCATCGAGCAAAGCTGTGGGAATCGAACCCACAACCAAAGTGAGATTGAGATTTATCGCCTACCACTGGACTATGTGAAGTCCCTGGTTAGTGTGACTATTATTTTTAGTTAAATGATTTTATTTATCAATAATAATTTGATTTGGGATATTATTTCTTATCAAATGAATGCCCTTAGTATAGGAAAATGATTTGGTGATTAAGTGATCAATGTTATTTTGGAAGATGTTCTCTTTGTTGGATACACTATATGCCAAAGGAAAATAGAATACTATAGTATTTCATTTTAGGAGTAATTGTCGATTTTTATCTTTGTTTTTATTATGGATTTATAGTGATTTGGGTTATTCAGGGAAATGATTAACCTATAATAGAGAATATGTGATTAGGTTAATTACTTTTAAGTATGTGACTTTAAGAGTAGTTGATGTCATTTGGAGATACAATTTAATGTGGAAGACTACATAACCAAATTCTTCTATGTTTTGGGTTTCAATATTAGTTTGGATTTTATTGAAGGATTTTAAGGACAATTGTTTATTGAATGGTATTTATTTATCTTTGGGTTATTGTTGGTTTAATTTTAGAAATTAAGATTAGTGGAATATCCTTTTGGGGGATCATCAGATCTTATAGTAACCATTTTGGTTTTTATTAATCTCCAAAGACAAGGTAAATATATAGTTTATCCTTTGTGGATCATGTGATTCTATAAGAAGTTTATTCTATCTCTTCTAGTGTGACCAAGTCTTCTTGAATAATCACCGTTTAAAAATGAGTAATTTGTTGGAATTTATTAAAGAATGAAACTTTACAAAAAAAAATAAGTATATCTCTTTATGTTCTTAGTCAATCTTTGAAATTAATTCTTCATGTTTATGTAATGTATCTTAAAAAAAATTATAAAAATTTTGTCCTTTTACTTTTCCTACTGGGAAAATAATTACTGTTTGTCCCATCACAAGTTTGTGGTTTTCTTATTGTAAACTTTATCCTGATCATGTTCTCTATCCCACTCCATCATAACTTGAAAATTAGTTTATCATCCATATCCATGTTTTTCTACATGTAATCCTAGTATAGGTTATCTCGGGTGACCTTTGTACTTCTCTTTCTTTCTTTTAAAGTGATAGTTTTATTGACTCTTTTTCTGATGTGGGACTTTCCATTATATTCTCAAGACGAATTTTAAAAAAATTGCGAAGATGCAATTTATTAAAGGATGGGAGAATGTAACACCCCAAGCTTCCACGGTACGTTTCCATTTGAATAATGCAATAGTGTGTGTTATACGCAAAATCGAGTTCTAGCACACACCGTAACCGATCAAACTAGCTGTTATGAATAGAAATACATAATTTTTGAAATTTTATACATTTTATCTTTAAAAATGGTCTTTATTTTTGGATTATTAATATCTAAATAAGCTTTGGGTGAAATTTGGGTACTTTTTTGGATAACTTACATATTTTGATGAATAGTGAAAATTACTAAATTTTAATTAAAAACAACTTTTTAAATCAAAATAATTAATAATGATAAATTATGAATTTGAGTGGTTTTAAAGTATATTTAGAATATAGTTTTACCATTTAATACAATTGTGGTCATTGGACATAATTTCACAGTTAAACCGAACATAAACACGTATCAATCTTTTGATAGTTATTATATCTAAAAAACATGCTTTTTTTTTTGACAGCAGGAATTAATTTTAAATTAATTTTTTCCACTTCTATGTTTTGAATTTGGAAAAATGGATTCCATATTTGGAATCAGGATTTCCAAATTGTGTAAATAGTTAACTTTTATTTTTAGACATTTTGAATAATTATTTCGGTAAATATTTTATTTACCATGGTTAATGGGACATCCGGTAAATAAGGGTTAAACAAAATATATTATAATAATACTAAATTACCCTAAAACGTTTCCTAACCTTATTGGTGGATACATGTCCGGCCATGGGCATCTTGGGGTCGATTTTGGGACCCCATGGAGGCACTTGTAGGTGATAGGGACACTTTATTTTAATTAAGTTAAAACAAATGAAAAAATGACATACGCATATATCTTTCAGAAAAACAAATTTTACAAAGTGTTATATATGTTGGATTTTCGACTATAAAAATTCATTAGAAAGATGATATGATTTCCTACATAATGGTATTTTATTTATAATTTTTAGACATTATATAATTTAATTTATTTATGACCCAATGATGATGCAGTAATTACCATAATCGTGAAAAAATTAAAATAATTGATATTATAAATACCCAAATAAATATAATTTGAGACTTTTCATGAATTATACTAATTTTATAGGTTAATATTATATGTTAGGAATGCTTTAATTAACCTTTTTTGAAGTTATAATTCTGTTATGATTTTCACAAAAATCAATTTTCCAAATAGTGTCAAAATTGACATAAATAAGTGTTTAAAACAAATATTATATTATTAATTGATATTAAATTACTAAAAATCTATATTTCGGCGAAGAGACTTATATAATGATATTTGTATCATTAATGGACCACTTGGGGGTCTCTTGGATGTATATAGTAAGTTTATTAACCATATAATACAAAAATACAAAGAGACATTGTAAAAGTGAAACTAATTAACTAAGAGTTAATACTTAAAGATAAGGTTATTATAGTAACCCAAACCTATATAAATCCTATTGGTTGAGTGGTGTTCGACCTATCCCCACCTTAACCTTTAAATAATCCACGTTGGAGCCATTATAAACCGAATATGAATTTATTATAAAATAATATTTCTAGCTTTTTCAAAGGTACCCCTCACCCCTCTTATAAAAGGGCACTCACCATTCTCATTAATTCACACCCTCAAAGCCTTTTTGTTCGGCCAACCCCTGACCAAATACTCTCGCAACTTCTGTCACTCCATCCTAGAGGCCTTCCTTTAGTCAGAAATCCAACCTAAGGAGCCCTTTTGATCAAATCAAAAGGAAGAACCCGAAGAAGAGGTAATGATTTCACCACCCTTTTTCAAGTTCCTTTCTTCTTCCACTTCTTCTTTCTTATTACCATTATAAAATAATAACTCCTGTATATTATATATACTATGATGTTATTATAAACATGTTACAACCATATTTCAGTATTCTATCCATCCTTTGAATGACATGTCACCATACGTGCGTACGTACGACTTACCATCTCCACGTCGTGGTGTAATTATTATTCAAAACATTATTATTTGGATGGGTATAATAATGATGTGTAATTAATGTAAATAATAAATATTACATGATAATTATTCTGTATATATGATATACCATACAATTAAATATTATTTTAATATCAAATTAATGATATTGTCGCTCGTGCGTACATATGGACTACCGTCTCCACGAACGCGATGTGATTCATTCTCCATCGTATCCATTCAAGAATAATTCTCTTTTAATGATTAAAAATAATGTTTAAATATTTTACATAATTCTGGATATGAATAATATACATCCCATTAGTAACAAATATGGCTCAAATAACAACGAATATAATGGAAAATGAACCCATTACCACCCGAAACGATGATAATTCTAAGATATTATTAACACATAAATGTTAAAAGATCATATATGATATCATATTAATGCATATGATTCTTGTATAATTAAATAACAATTATTTCACCATTATACAAGAGGTTATCCTACCCTCGACCATGGAAAAAGTACAATGTAAGGGGTTTCTTATCTCACTTTTAATTCGGTGAGAATTCCATTGTTCACCACTTGTTTATTACATGTTGTGTGTGTACTGCCCATGTTTGTATTCATTGTGTAATATACATTAATTCATGTATATTTACATCATAATTGTATGATCCTTATTTCATGGGTGTATGTTTTTTATGTTACCAATTCAATAAGGGATTTTGAAATTTCAATTTCCACTCATTCAGCTTTACGCATACTTCATTGATTATTTTACTCCAAGATTATGGGTAGAATCACTATTCATTTGATTATGTCATAATTTACACTCCCCTTTCTGTCGATATAATTTTTATACACATAATCATTCCATTGATAAATTCTCAAGTCATCGGTATGAACTTGATAAGAGTAGTTTTAACTCAATCTCTATTTGTTGAGTTAAATATCCAATTCATTGGTGTTGTTTTTACAAGAATATGTGTGAATGTCATATGATTGATTTACACTAAATATCCAATCATATTGAGTGTATTTATATTTTTCACACATAATTATGTCGTTGATTTATCCTTAACTAAAGGATATGTTCTTCATAATAGAATTCATCTCAATTTACATTCCATTGAGGCTTCTTTGTTGTTATACACCAAATCACTTTTATATGGTGTATATAATGTACTTTGAAATAGTTTATCACGAATCCCTTTATTCCCATGATATTATAAAGTTTTGATTACCTCAATTATTTGTATTCATGTGTCTCTCTTTTGGTTAGAAACACTAACTAGAATACATTTTTAAGTGTTTTAAATATTGATTATTCTAAATCTTTCTCATTAATGTCCATGTTTTAAAAATGGTTTTAAAGATTTATTTATATGGAAATTTACATTTTAAAATAAATATTCCTTTTAGATGTTTCAAAGTGGTATGGGACACTTTTAATATAAAATCTATTTTAAATGTATTCTTGACAAATAGCGTGACTTTTAAATGATTTCAAGAAAAAGGGGGATATTTCACTCTAATTATTTTGATGATTATTTTCATCTATGTAAATATCCTTAATCATTATTGATTGAGGTTAATATGAATCAATACAATCTTCCATATTGTATCGAATGAGTTATGTTTGAATGTGGATGTGATATTTTTATACCATTCATGGTTTGTCGATAAAGTATTGACATTTCATAGGCTAGTTTTTATACGAATGCTTATGTTATGTTTAAAACTTTTCATATGAGGAATGAATTGGTCTTAGTAAGTGACTTGTGGAGCCCACTATAGCTCCTCGATGCATCAGTAGGTCTCATTAGATAAACTAGTGTCTTGGCACAAGGCCTTGGAAAAATCCTATTTGTAGTCTTGGCATAAGGCCTTGGCTATGTGGTTATGATAGTCTGGCATTATGCATTCCATCATTATGAAAGTGGTTATTGATATTGCATGTGATTGTTAGACTAGTAGAATATCCATGTGAATAAGTAAATGGAATTATTTCATTTTATCTTTTCCATAATATGCTGAAGTTCAAGTTTAAAAGGATTTGGTTTTAGTTATAAATTGCTTTAAGTGTTTATGATTATCTATGAAAGCTTCAACTATATTGTTATCATTAATGAGCATCTGAGCTCACCCCTTTCAATGTTTTATTTTTTCCAGGATGTGAAGAAGTAATTTATGAATGACCTACATGGATAGTATGAGGGGATATGAAGAAAATATGTTGTTGTACTTTTTTTACCTTATGATGTAATGTAAGACTTATGAATATATCTAGTGTTTCCAAGACTACTAAACTAATCAGTTTTTCGAGACTTGATCCTTTGTGATCATGCCAATGTTATGTAATAATGCACCGACTCTGGGTAACTGGGGCCGGGGCATTACATGAATGACTTGCAGGGATAATATTGATGTTATTGGGTGTTTCCAATGGATTATTTATGTAACACTTATGTATGTATCTAGTTTTCAAAATATACTAAACTATTTGGTCTTATGGGATGAAAGAGGTTGTTCATAGTACCAAGGTAATAAAGTAAGGCACCAGCTTTGGGATACTCGCGATGGGGAGTTTATAGTTTGTATCAGAGAATGTTTAAAAAGAACCTGGAAAATATATTTAGAAAAGATATAGATTAGGAAACATAAACCTATGATATAATTTTAATGTAATCATAGAATAACATCATATAATTTTTCTAATGTATATATTATGTGGGTGTTTATAGAAATACATCCTTGTCTAGATACTACATGTGGACATGGTTCAAGCACATATGTACTTAGAGGTAATAACTCTAACCTGGTGAGTCGAGCTTGAATCAGCGTAAGCCAGTCCATGATAGTGGGACTTACAGTGCACCTAGATTGAAACTCCCAAAGTATATTTATAGGATAATATATATTTTATTTACAAACAATTATGATATATTTAAATGTAAATATTTCCCCAAAGAAACTAGGTTTATGACTATCATATTAGTTATGCATTAATTTTTAATTTAGTTTAGTGTTTCACTAGTTTATGATTATAAAATATATATCATAATGTTCTGATCTAATATAGTGCATGAATTTTTTTATAAATGGTGTATAAATTAAGTAATTAGAGCCTAATCAATTCATATAATCCAATGAGAAAGAATGATCATTTCATCGATGTGTTTATGACAGTCATTCGCAGTGAACTAGTATATGAAACGATCTCATCGTAAAAGGAGATAGTATCATGTTATGTCATGAAACAAAATGACTATTATATGTATTATTTATTTTGAAATAATAATGATAAGAATAAAATTGTGGTAAAAATTTATATAAATGGAAGAAGGTAACAAAACAGTTTTTAACATGTAATAATTGTGGAAGGAAACATAATTTTATTTGCCTAAGAGGAAATAGATTATCCTTCAAGTGTTGATAAAAAAGGACACCATGCTCATTATTTAAAGGATAGGAAATAATTTTACAATGGTCAATGATTCAATGATAATTATATAGGTAACTATTTAATCTAATTCCCCATGAGTAAATGGAATATGCCTTAAAAAATAATTATTCTTGTACAAGATTATGATCTTAACATAGAAAATGAGGAATGTAAAGTTTCATTATTTTTTAATTAAATAATTATGTCATTTTAGTATTTTATAAATTATTCACTAGTAATTTTAATTATAGAATAAATAATTATTATACTATATTAATTTTTATTTAAGGATTTTATAGCACAAGTTGAATGGTTCTGTGGACTGGGAAATGTGTTTCAAAGGAAGTTAAGTATTTTTAAAACACATTAAATGGGATATATAACCCTAAAAATGTTCTTGATATTTATGTAATAATGAATATATGTTTATGGGTTAGTATTTATGATCATTAAGGTGGTTAGTGATCTCATGGTTTATTTTGTACTAGAATGGTTAGATATCTAGTTTAAAGAAATATATTAAACAAACTGGTATTTTATTTTTGGAATCATGGATGATTTTATGGTACTAAAATAATTTTTATGTGATAATAAGAGATGCATAATTTTGTTTTGGTGAATTTTTAATGTCAAATAACAATTCCTCTAAATCTTTGATCCATAACTTTGTACAGACATATTTTGTATGGGTCTTAAGGTTGACTATGTATAGATTGGATTATAGATATTATTGATTTAGGTTAAACTACAATTCATCATACTAGATAACATGTTCCATAATTTTCATTTTTAAATGTCATTTAATGTCTTCAAATAACTTATGGATAAAAGTTCTTCATGCATAAATATTCATCTTAAAAATCCACTTTTTGGATTAGGAAATTATGTTGAGATTGATCGAAGAACAACCAAAGGATGTGATTATGACCTGTAAAGGAATTAAGTAAGTTTATTTTTTAATGTTCTATTCTAGATAGTAAAATAATCCCTCAACCCTACGAAAAATATTTTGGAAGAAAAACACTTATTTAATTTTAGTTCTATGAGATCAATGGTCTTTTTACCAATCATAGATTTAGAGATTTTTTATGATTATCTTTATAAGGACCAAGTTCTTTATCACTATACATCAAAACATTATAGTCATATTTTATTCCATGTTAATTTTTTCATTAATGTTCACCTATTTCAGAATCATATTTTTTTGTGACCTTCGATTTTCTATTTACTTATTTTTAGATTGACATTTAGAACCCCATTTTACAATGTGTTATTTCCACGAAGGGATTTTCAAGTCCCAACCTTTAATTTTTGAAGTGAAATTTCAAATTTCAAAGATTTATTTTTTAGATAAGATAATTCCACATGCCATTATTTTATAGTATGACTCTCTTTAATATTAAACTTCATCAATATATTACATTACACGTAATTGTGAGATTAAAAAAATGATTAAATATTATTATAATTATCAACAAGTCATTGTAATGGTGGTAATAAAACAGGTTATGAAAATTATGAAAATATAGTTTACAATTTTTTGTAAACTTAATTAATTGGTTAGTAATAAATTAGAAATAAAAATAAAAATCAATTGAACAAAAAGGATGTGTTTTTATAACAAAATATTTTTATGACCACAATGGAATTTTATATTTATATATTTAAATAGTAGTTATTATTTTAATATCATAATGAAATGTAGATGTTACATAATAAAAAAATGTTTTTAAATTCAATAAAAAAAATTATAGGATTAATATAAGAATAAATCTAATTTTACACATAAAACACTATATTTTTTTTCTAAAGATAGGTTTACCACTTTTTTATGGAACACTGGTTTAAAAAAAATTGATACATTCATAAATTCTATTTAATGAAATAAATTTAATTTTTAAAAATAGGATGTCAAATTTTTCTTTGGATGAGATTTTGGTTCATTTCTAAAAATACTTATTTTTTGGTGAATAGTGAAAAAATATGATTTTCAAAACTCTGATTTTCATTATATTTATAGTCTATTTTTGGTTTAAATATTAACCTTTCCTATGAAACGTTAAATAAAATTTGGGTATCATATAAATGATATTATGATATATTCATATAATGGTAAACATTAATAAATGTTTTAAAATAATAAATTAAGGGTTTATATTTTTTATGAAACAGAAGTGATTATTAAAAATATTATAATTAAAATAAATATTTATTTTCAAAAAAAATTATTTATAAATTAATATTTGTTTTCTATATTTATAACATATTTCTATGAGACCTTAATTAATTTTTCAAAGTATCATAAAATTTGTTATAATTTTAAAATCATTATTTTTAGTGTAAATGAAAATTTTACATAAAAACTAAATTTATCTTATCTAAAAACTTATTTTCAAAAAATGGAGTTAATTTTATAATTCTAAACATTTAAAAGAGGTTTG
Organism: Viscum album; assembly: GCA_963277665.1. Lineage (NCBI taxonomy): Eukaryota > Viridiplantae > Streptophyta > Magnoliopsida > Santalales > Viscaceae > Viscum > Viscum album. The sequence continues at coordinate 872,294,742 of OY728153.1, read as the reverse complement.
GGTGAATTTTTTGGGATTTTCAAAAATATTTGAAATGTTAGTGAATAGTGAAATACAGTATTTAACATTACAAGTAAATAAATGAATTATTGAGTCATGGATGAGAAATGGATGAGGTAGGAACACATTGATTCGAAATAACATGAAATAGTTACTATATTTGGTGAGAAGAAACAAAAATATTCATATTCTTGATCCAAAATAATAAACAAATGAATTAAATAATCAAAAAACATCCCTCTCCTGTACTATAAATATCACCTCTTCTCCACACACCTAAAAAGCCTTGAAAATTTATTATATTATACTAATTTTCTCTCTAAATAGTCTAACCCAAATTATGTTTTTTCTAGTTACACTAAAATACCATTTCTAATTCCCTTAAAAAAATTTCAAGGAGGCGACACTCAAAAGGTAAAACCTTCTCTCTATCTCTGTCAATTTCTTCTAATCTCATCCTTACCTCACCACCCCAATCCAAAGAGACATGATAAATCCAGTATATTTTATATACTATAATTTTATTATTTTAATTTTATACATACTATCAATTCTATTCTCCTCTAATTTCTATTTTAAAAATGAACAATCATTCATGAGGTGTTGATTTATAACCTTGGTGGACGATGAGTTTTTGATTTTCAATTCCTCCATGAAAACTTTTCATAAGACCATTTATATGGTTAAAATATACCTTATTATATTTAATAAAACTTATTTAATGTTCGATAACCATTATATATGCATAAAATTAATTCCTATGACAAACATATTTCGGGATGATCTAAAAAACACAAAAAATTATCTAAATGGTAATCATAAACACATTATCTGATGAATCATCCTCACATATGGAAACAAAATGATATATATAACCCTCGAATATAATGTAATTTTATTAATAAAATATAATTTCATCTTTAGATTACTATAACATCCCAGACCCAAATTCCACTCAATAGTTCCCCAAGACTGGCAGGTTACATGGTGTCAAGTGAATCTCCTTTAATTCTAGAGGATACAGATTAGTAGCGGGGGCCTTGGTGTGTCATTGGGGAGACTATAACCTCATAAACATATTTTAACATATCAAAAATTAAATAATATATATATAGCATAATTTTTAATACATTCAAACAATCGATAAATATATAGTACAGAAATATACATAAAAACCCGAAGCAATGTTGTATAAAAATTATCATACATGTTTCTACAATGTGGAAAAAAAAGGTACAATACAATAAAATACAACACATGTATTCAAAATAAAAAGGTTTCTAAAAATGGTTTTCTCTAATTATCATCATGATCCTCATCTCGGTCTCACACTCCTCTTCTCCTAGGAATGGCACAAAATCAACCCAAGAACTTTGGGTGATTTCCCCTAACTCTACCTACATCCAAATTGTCTTTTTGGGTACGCCAATGATAGTTCGAATAGGGTAGGACATATATTCCTAGTAGGTAACCACCCAAAGGTCTATTCAATTCCAGGTTGTGCATCATAATAAACTATGTAGTTAAAGAAAAGTAGGAAAGTAGTAAATAAAATTAAAGTGTAGATGGCATATCTACTACTAGAAAGTGGTACCAAAACAACCTCTCAAGGATCCCTATAAAACAAGTTTCAAGATCCTAAAAATGAAACTACAATAGAAACATGATTTAAAAATATTCTCTCTATATATCCATCTATATTAAGTCATTCATGGCCTTGCTGTACTTCTATAAGTGACAAAAAATTATGGCGTTGACGTATAACCAAGTATATCACACAACCATTAGTTATGCTGTATGAACAATGTATCATACAATGTAGGGTCAATTATAAGTTTTCTAAGATCAAGGAATCCTTATTGAGTACCATGATCATATCAATGGGAACTCAGTTAGGAACTTATTGTAACCCTAATACTGTATCAACCGAACATGTCCTACACGATTCCTAGAAAATCAAATCCAAGGGGTAGATAGACCCAAGGCATCCCATTGAATCAAGACCTAATAAGAATACTATATATAATGAATCCCCTAATGTGTTCAAGATCTAAGGAACATAATCCAAGGAATCAAATAAGTAATTCAACATTTCATACCATTTATCATTTTGTACCATATGAGTCTACCCACTTATAAAACCATTCATATCTTATAAAATCACATGATTATACCCACTAATGTATCACAAGATCTAAATAAACCATTACAGTATTTCAAAAGCAACAAATGAGTATATCCACTCATTTAAAATATCAATGAAAGAGATTTTTTCAATTCAATCATGGAATAAAATGTTAAAATAAGGCATGGAGGAAGAACATCACCTAAGAAAGAAATCCAATATTTTTTTTATAATTAAGCTCCCTCTATCTAAGAAAGGATGAAACAATTGTCATTAGTTATTTAATAAGATATAAATATGTTAAATTCATATGGCACACCACATAGGTGGCCCTGGGTGGGGAAACCACCATTATTTCAACCTAATGTAACGTAAAGAAATCCCAAATGGTCTAATTATGTCTAATACAATTAACAAGTTCAAATTCATGGATACACTGGAATGCTAGTCGGGTGTCATAATGGAAAGTAGACTAATAAAGCACAAAAAAACAAGGGAAAAAATATATTCCATCTATTGTAGCATGGTAGTAGAGTATCCTTCCATTATCAACTCCTGATTCGATATAGAGCGGGAGAAACATATGAAGAACCTGATATTTGGGAATATTATCTTACACCTAAAAAAGAGAAACTGAAGTCCAGAAGAATGAAGAACTGATAAAAGGGAATTGTGTACTCACTGATGCATATCTAATGATACATTTGATACTCGTGTTAGAGTTCAAATGGAAAACCAAGAACAAATCCCAGATTATTTATAAAAGAGAGATTCAAAATAGATCCCTCACTATGCGGAAGGGGGAAATGATATTGAGGTTAGAATATATTTTAATTTAATTTAGAATTATTAAATTTACACAAAATAAAAGGGCCACACATTTTGGGAGCACAGTTTGAAAATTCATTCCCAACCGTGCCTGGTTAGCTGTAGGAGAAGGGGTCTGGCATAGTTACCTCACAAGGTTTGAGTGACCATATGGAAATGATATAAAATTGAACTGTTGAAATTATAGAAATTCTCAAATGATCACGCACCTATAGTTTCATGGTTTTTTCAAATAATGTATCCTCCTTCTACTCTCTACCCATTCCTCTTATGGATTCTCTAACTGTGCAGCATGGCACATATGGTTTTATCTAACTGTGAACCAGACCCTTTTCAACCTTAAACATTGGTTCTGAGCTCCAAACAATCCCATGACACCCTTGAAACACCCATGTACTCAAATGTTAATCACATTAGGCCACATATAAACATTAAAACTGAAAAATAAAGGTATATATACCTCATATTAAAACATAGTTTTTTATAATATTCCCCCCCTTAAATAAATTCACCCCTAAATTTCCCTCTAAAGGGTGGTCAAGATTTTTCTAAGAACACCTTCGGCCACTGAGCATGTGTGTCGGCCTCCCGCTCCCATGTCTCATCCTATAAATGGTTATGCTACCATAGAACCTGTACTAGAGGAATTGATCGGCCTCATAGAACCTTTGTGCTCATATCAAAGGAATGAATTGGATGCACCTCAAAGGACACACCAACCTAAAACTCAACCTTTGTGGTTTGAAAAGTGTGAGATGGGTCTGAGTTATAATCGTGGAGCAGAGTATGTGGATAAAATCATGTCTGGATTGGTACCTATGAGGTAACTACAACTGATAGGCTAATGACCTGACTCCCTTCAGAATATCAAAGGGAAAGAAATATCTTGGTGAAGGCTTACCCAATCTTCTAATCTATATTTGTCCCTACTTTGGTGAAACACATAAAGAACCTGATCCCAGACCTCAAAGTATATAGTTCATCTGTGATGATTGGCATAAGATTTATATCAATATTTTTCAAAATACTTTTTCCTCTGAATCAACTGGACCTACTAATAAGTAACCTACATGATATTTGTTCCTAGTAAAGCTACTTCACAAGCCTCGAACCATCACATGGGTGATTGAAATGTCCTTCCATAAAAGGCCTCATATGGTTCCATCTTTATCATCGCCTAGTAGATCTTATTATTTGATAATATAGTTAGGGATATATGTCACTCCCAAGATCCCACAAAATCTAGTACACATGCTCACAAAATTTCTTAAAGCAAAATTATTGTATGATTTTATTGGTTATCCATCTGTGGGTGGTATGTTTTTCTCAGAAGCACCTATGTAACCAATTACCTTTTCAAAATCTTCAAGAAATGACATGTAAATTGTGCATCCCCATCAAAAACTATATTGCATGGGACACTGTGAATTCATACTATCTCACTGATATACAACCTCCTATTATAATTCACACTATAGGTCTTCTTTGTTAAAAAGAAATGAACAACCTTTATGAGCCTATCAACAACATCCCCCACAACATTTTTACTTTAAGGTGACCTCAAAAAACTTGTAACCAAATCCATTTCAGGATCATCCCATTTTCACATTGGAATAAGTAGCTATAGTAAAAGTATTGGTGGTTACTCATGTTCATACTTCACCTACTGATAGGTGGAAGAATTAATAACAAAACAAATACCATACATTTCATATCTGGTCACTAGTACTAACATCATATGTCACGGAGCATCTTGGTGACACCAGGATGCACTGCCCAAACTGTGGCATGAAATTTTGCATTATCACATAATCTATGTCCCCTAGAACTCAAACATGACAATTAAAACACATGATTTCAATCTTTAATATAGTCAAACCATGAGGTGGATCATCACATGAAACTCTCCCATAGGACTAGGCCCTCTAAATATGATCCCTACCTCATCCTAACTTTATCAAGTAGGGTGGAGGTCACAACTAAGGAGGATAGATAACTCTATCCTTCAGTTTCATGCACCTCCAAGTTCATCTTAGAGAAAAAATCCATGAGATTATACTTTTTTACTTCCCTAATGAACTTCCTATATCAATTTTCCTCCCCTCATTTCCTCGGCCACTACACTTTCCTTCCCAGTCTTATAGAAAAAATAAAAGTTGAAAGACTATAGGTTTTACAACAACCATTGTTTCCTAAAATTAAATCAAATTGTTTAAATATAAACTCTAGGATTTTGTGGTGTATATAGAAAAAAATGATCTCCAATTAAATAGTGTAACAATTAGTGAAATTCATGAAGAACTGCAGCTAACTAGAGATCATGCCTCATATATTTAATCTCATATGGCCTCAGTTTCAGAGACTCATACACCATGAATCTATTCACCTATAGTAGCACTACCCCAAGACCGATAACAAATTTAGCTCCTTCTTTATTTCGGGAGTTTCAAAATCAGTGATGAAGTCAATCTCCCTTTCATCTCTTGAAAATATGTCTCATAAATATATTACTATAAAAACATTACACCATTCTTAGTCAACTCTGTATGTGGTGCTACAATACATGATATATCCTGTGTGAAATTCTTGTAGTAACCAGCAAGCCCTAAGAAAATATCTATGTCAAAGACATTCTTGGGCTACACCTAGGAAACTACAACTCTCACCTTCTCTAGTTCAACTAATACTCTTGTTTATAAAATATTGTGACTCATGAAGTGAATTTAATTCATATAGAAGTAGCACTTTGTGATCTTATCATATAACGGATCTGTCTCATTGTATCTAGAATGATCTGATGATAATTGGCATGATCTTATTAATTATAAGAATAAACAAAAATAACATCCATGAAAACCATTATGAATGAATATAGATAAAGATGGAAGACTCAATTAATTGGTTCCATGAATCCTGATGGCATGTTATTGAGAACAAACAACATACTAGATACTCATATTAACCGTATATTATATGACATGTTGTATGAGGTATATCTATATGTAAAACAGATACCTAGTGATTTCCAGATCTAAAATCAATTTTTGATAATACCCGAGTACTTTGATAATCCACACATAGCATAAGGGTTTTATCTTCATTTTTAGCAAAAAATATAGGATAGCCCCAGGAATAATTTTTGGGTCTGATCAACCCCATTACCATTAAATCATATTACTACCTCTTAAGATATTAAAACTCTATCGTATCTTACCTATAAGGAGGAATAGAGACCAGTTCATCTCATGAAACTATCTTTATGAAAAACTCAACCTATCTCTTGTAGGGCTACACTAGAAAAGTCATTAGGGAACAAATACCTAAACCATTTGAGGAATGTCTATCTAAGATGATACCTAATCATCCATATATAAACTATTGATAAGGAATATCAGTATTCCCATCCCACAATGCTCTTCTCTGGATCTTCTTTCATAGATATCCCATGAATCCTTGTGAGTATGAACTGTACCCTCTGGTGACGTGAAAGTCACCCTTCCATGATAGAAGTTAATGTAATCTCGATAATATATGATCCAATCCATCCTGGTTATGATTTAAAACCTAGTCATATCAAGGAAATAAAGATTACATATAAAGTGACACCCACCAACCTTAATGGGTTATCTCTAGACTTGACTATATCCTCCTTTTAAATCTATGTTAGAGTATTGATCATCGTAATTCCCTCATGAAATTGTAGCACAAGCCCAAGACATTCCACAACATGCACAAATATAAAATTATGTGATTCAAAAGAATCAAAAAAATAATAATATTAATTATTAGAGTCTACTAGGATCATACCTCTCACAGTATATAGTCTGGGTCCATACTCTTCATGGTTAAGTTATATAGAAAAGATATAGTCTGAACCATGACATTGTGGAACAACCACACTTCCCGGTGTAGTCCCATTATGATGTATTAGTGTCTCTGGTGTCTTGATTACTCTACCACGACCACCACAACCTCATCCCGATAGATTGGAACTTCTCCAAATCCATGTCTGACATGAAGTTCAGAAACATTATCCTTATCATGGTGTCAACAATGAATCCCTAAAAATCATAGCTAGAGGGATGGTCCTGCAGAACTGTTCAACATTACCCATCCCACTGCAAGCACGATACTTGACTGGGTCGCATCCTCACTAATTATTCCTGATGCACCTACTTCCACACTAATGATATGAGATAGAGCGACCATTAATCACATCCTAACTTGTATTATCATGAAGGATTCCTCAAAACATTTCTTCATGCCACTGGAAGTCAAACTACTTGGTCTATAGATATCACTACCCTACTCTAAACCCACATCATCCCTCAATTTATGCTTTGTAATCAACACATGATTAACAATATCGATAATACAGATCAATTTAAACATGTTAACAAGAGATATGATATCATTTATGAGACCTTTCGCAGAGTGCCTCTCCCTCAACAGCTCATCAGTAAGGTATTTCAGCAGAAAACAATTAAACTCTGTAAAGAGTTTTGAGTACTCCATAACTATCATTGAGCCTTTCTCGAGACTCATGAGTCACTATCTCACTATACTCATGGAGTCTCGAGGTAGAAATATTCATAGAACCTAATTTATAAATTAGACCAAACCATATCGCGTATCCTGACAGCATGGTTCAAAACATCCCACCATCGCTTTTCTTCACCATGTATAATATAACTCTTGAGCTACACTATCTTATCAAAAGGTGTTTCTAGATGCTTGAAGATTGCTGCTGTGGTCTCGATCCATAGTTAAACAGTTTTTGGTATATCATCTCATAAAAATGTTGGAGGAAGATTCTTTTGGAACACAAATTTATGCTCAACCATATAAAAGGTAGGGTGTGGTGCACCCTGAAAATTCTACATAAAGCAAAATAAACCCTCACAGAACTGTTCCTCAACACTTGTGTTCAGAAAAACTGAGGGTTTCATAGAAAGAAGTAAAGGATGATCCACTGATAGCATGTGGTCTAGTACCTCATAAGTGTGGTCATATCCACCCTTGGGGATTATGAATATAGTTCATCATGGTGGAATTCCTCTACAATTCCAAACACATCCTCTAAAAATAATTATATCAATGTTCGCTACTCAAAAATATAGGAGATTTCAAAACCCTCCTAAAACTAGGTCATACCACATATCCTGCTCCTAATTCTAGGACTGACAAAATAATAATCACAAAAAACCACTAAAGACAGTACATGTTTTCTACTCAAAAGTTAAGTCAGGTTTATATTCATGTTTCCAAGTTCATTTTTTTCATTTTAATTACTTTTAATATTCATTTCCCTTATATACTAATTTATTTTTAAATGTTTAACCAATGGGTTCTCTAAATTCAATCCATGAGAGACCATACTCCCCATGAACCAAAGCATGGAATCCATCTAATTCACACCATAACACATTACAAAATACATATCACAATAGTAGGTATGTATATCACAGAACCTATCACAACAACACAAAACAAATAATGCATCCTAAATTGCATGGAATAATGCATCAAATGTGATTTATAGTAAGTATATAAAATGAATCATGAGATGGAATACACTCATATAATTGAGTTAAAATAGAATTGAACCCCCAATAATATCAACAATAACCTCATAGATCAATTGAATCTCAAAACAGTGGAATCAAATCAACTACAATAGTCAAAGTCCTGAAATAGGAAATTTAATTTATGTCAATTTGTCTTTTCCCTATATATGGGTCCCATACGCGAAGGAACAACTCACTACCAAACTCCAATACATTCCTATACCTAAATATTGTTTCCAAATAGTAAATAAAACAAGAAAAGAACGCTATGATACCACATTCTAACATCCCATACCTAGATGCTAGTCAATAGTTCCCCAATCCCAGTTTGTTAAATGGCCATAATCGCATCTCCGTGAACACCAAAGGTTTTTGACTAGAAGCAATGACTATGTGTTTTCCATGGGGAGACTATTCCCTCATCCCTATATTGTAACAAAAAAAATACAATAACATATACATATCACAAGTAGTAAAACACTAAGATAATAGATAAATAAATAGGATATAAATATATAAACAAAGATACATGTAATCTTATATACATATGATGACACATGTTCCTATAAAGAATCCAAAATAGGTATATAAAAATACAGTACAATACATGTATCCAAAATACCAAAGATACTAAAAGGTTATGTCTCTAAATAGAATCACTAGACTTATCTCAGTCCCATGCTCTCTTGGTCATAAGCATGGAACAAAATAACCCTAAAATTGTGGGTGCTTTCCCATGTTTCAACTTGCATCCAAATAGTCTTCATAGGTATCAAATAGTGGACTGAAAAGGATGTTAGATAGAATCCTAGTTGGTAACCACCTAATGTTATATGAAATTTCATGTTGTTCATTATAACAAGCCAAGTTGTGCAATAAAAGAAGGATAGTGGTAAATAAATGGTATGTGCCAATGTCATATCTACTATAAGAAAGTGATACCAAAATATCATCTCAATACTCCCTAAAAAACAATTTTCAATCTCCTAAAATGGTAGATATAATAGAAAAAAGATTAACCAACATGACATCACCATAAATCCATTCATATCATGAAATCCACGACCTTTCCATACAACCAGAAGTGTTAAACAACCATAAACATTCCATAGAACAAATCATATCAGCCAACGCATGGTCATTTTTAATAAACATTGTTTCCAACAACAAATGTTTGGATCAAAGAAGTATCAGACCATGTCATCCTCATCGAGTCCCAGAAGCATCTCCATGTAAACTCATTTAGGAACTGGTTGGACTCCTAGGAGCTTGTCAACTGAATATGTCAATGTGATTCCAAGCAATCCAAATCCATGGGGTAGAAATGCCTGTGGAATCCCATAAAATCAATACCCAAATACCTTAATCTAAATAAGTCATCCACTACTGTATTCACGATCTAGGTAACATCCTTCATGGAATCAAATCAATAATTCAACATTTGATACCATTTATCATTTTGTACCAAATGTGTATACCCACTCATATAACCATTCATATCCAAATACATCACATGATTATACCAAATCAAGTATCACAAGATCTAAATAAACCATTAGAGTAATTCAAAAGAAACCAATGAGTATTCCAACTCACTTGACATAATTGTAAAATACATTTTTTCAATTTATGTATGGAATAACATGTTAACATAAGGAAAGGAGGAATAATATATCATATGTAATAAATATAGTTTCATTTAATTATAATTAAGCTCCCTCTAACTAAGAAAGCATGGAACACATCTCATGGATTTTTAAAAAAATCATTCACAAGTTAAATCCATACGGCACACGCCTTGGATGGACTTGGGTGTGGAAAACACTACCAATACATTAGAAAGGAACCTAAGGGAATCCCTAATAGTTATAATTAAATTTAATTCATTTAACCTATTAAAAATTAGCGACCCATTGGAAATTCAATCAGGCTCCACAATGGATTTTGTCCCAATAAAGCACCAAAACACAAGTAAAATGTATATAAAACCTACAATAGATCGATAGTATAGTTTACATTTTGTATCAACTCATGATTAGTATAAGATCGAGGGAAAATTAAAGATCATATGGGGAACTTGAAATTAAGGAATATTATCATGTGCAAAAATAGCATATCCCATATTCAGAAGAATAAAGAATGGATAAAAATGAATTGAGTACTCACCGATGTGGATCCATTGAGATGTGTGGTGATTTAATTGATGATTAGATATAGAATCGGGATAAAACCCAAGAAAATTATTCAATAGGAGCTTCAAAATGGATCCCTTTATATGAAGAATGAATAAATGAGATTTAGGATAAAATATAATATAATATAATTTAAATTTATAAAATTTACCCAAAATGGGTTACATGGTTTTAGTGTGCAGTTTGAAAAACCATGCACTAACCTTACATAGTTAGATGTAGGAGAAGGGATCATGCATGGTTACGTCACAAGAATTGACTAACCATTTGAAAACCAAGTAAAAAACTATCAAAAATGAAAACATTATCCCCTATTCAAGCGCCTTAAGTCACATTGTTTGGCATAACAGTGTGGAACCTCCTGCTCTCTATCCATGCATCGTACAGTTTATAAAATGGTGTGGTCTTCCCTAAAAGGTTCAAATAAACTAGGAAACATGAAATTTTCAACACTAAACTTCTGTTATATGATATAAAATTCCTTGAAAACCCATGATACAGCCATGATCTCAAAGGATTATAACATTTTTCCATATTTCAAAATTCAAACCGAAAAGGAAGGGGTGTACATCATATGAAAACCCATGTTCTAAAAGTAACTATTTCCATTTTACATGTTGTTTCATACATGTATACAAGTGAACCAATAATGGTATTTAATATTTTATCTAATTATTATTAATTTTATGGGGCATATAGTTCAACTGTTTGCAATGTGGTAAGGGATTCTCCCCAAAGTTCCATTTTCATTGAGGTTACACTTTCAGTCTCTTTCCCCCTTGGTAATTATTATTAATTTTTATATACATATTATAAAATATGTTTATATGTTAAAAAATCATGTAACAAAATATGTAAATATTTCTTTGATGGAGGAAACATGTTTTATAAGGTTCCCTTTTCAATTCCACCTGATAATCAATCCTAATTAAAGGGAAAGTCCCAATTTCTTAACCGTTTTCAAATACCATCCAAAATATATTTTAAGACACCATTATTTTTAAAAAATCACACTTTATATAGTGAAAAATAATATTTTTTCATTTATGGTTATAGAAAAATAATTTGACATTATTCCAATTTAAATACTGTTTTATATTTTCTCTTAAATAACACTTAATGGGCTCATTAATAATGTTTTTTAATAACTCTTTTTATATGTTTTCACTTTAGTTGGAAATTATCATTGCATAAAAAATAATTTAATTTTACAATACTTTTCTGTTCTACGATATACATGTTTACAATGTAATCTTATAAAAATTAAAAATTATTTTTCCAAAATAACTCTTTCATGCAATGAAATAATGGTACTTCTCTCAATAGTTCCACAATGATTATTTAGAGTATTTTCAAATATTTCAAAACCCTTTTTTGAATCATATGTTTGATTGGGATATATATTTTATGATATCATATACCATATTTTATGAAATATTTTATTATTAGTTGGAATGTGTATGTGCTATCTTGATACCATTAATCATATTATTCAGAATGGATAGTGATTATGTTGAATAGTTGGGGAATGGTTTTTACATTTTGTATGTATATGATATTTTTTACCCATTCATATGATAAATTCATTGGGCTTCATAAGTGATGGGTGGGGTCCTCAACAGCCCCTCAATGTATTGTTAGGTCTATTGAGACAAACCATATTTGGATTTGGATGAATTCTTGCAGATTTTTTTAATATGTCTTGATTGAGGCCTCAATGATAAGTTTTAGATGACCAACATTAAGAATTTGATCTTTATGATTTTATTAATTTATAATCCATGTGATTATTTCAGTAGTATAATATCAGTGGTTATGTTTCATTCTCATATTATTATGAAATTAATTAATTAGCCTTTATTCCTTCTATATTATGCTCAAGATTATGTTTTAATGGCATGTGTTTTTAGTTATTCACCTTTCCTTATTTTTATTTTCATTTATGTTAGCTTATGTTGTACTATTTACCCTTAATGATAATTTGATATCAACCTTTTATTCTACTTTAATTTTTCTCTTGGATGCGAAGATGTATGTTATGAATGACTTATAGGAATAAAGTATAAGTATTATGCCTTAAACATTATATAATCTAGTTATTTCAAATAGATTTAACATATTTACATTCCCAAAGATCTTTTCGGGTAAGAATTTTATAAATCTAAGGAATAAATCATACATATAAACCCACAAGCATATAAATTAAGTACCACAAAAATAGAATCCATTTCTATGAAAACATAAAACTATTAAAATAAAACAACAACATGATTTATATGAGAAAATCTTTATAACATAAAACATAACATAGTTATTTCTATCATGAATCCTTATAACCTAAGAAAAACATTCAAAACATGGAATGATCATAAAAATATCAGTATGGATATAAGAATAAGGAAAGATACCATTAGTTAATGAATACTTATAATCATATGAAATCATTTTCAAAAATACATACTTATAACCCATATATAGTTTGTGAAACATAAAATTTACATAATAAAAATAGGACATAAATAAAATCATAAAAATATCATGGGGGATTACTTATATAGTAACCCTCACATATATCATATGATTTTAAACCTCACTGCTACATTGTAATGTCACCCTCACGACTACCTTATGATGTAACCATCTTAGTTACACTTGTAGTAATCATATGGTTTAGCTCCAAAATACACACTCTCATTGCATTGGAGAGAGGTATAGGTCCCACCCTTCTTCATAAAAAATTATCATGAACTATAACATAATCATAAAACATGTATAATTTCAAAAAAATATTTCTTTTGAATTTTCTAAAAATAGTATTTTAAAAGTGATTTTTATTAATGAAGAGTTTCTTATAAATATCATATAATTGATTTGAGAATTAAAATAATTAAGGAATGATGTGTATAAAAATAATATAAAAAAATAATTACACAAATATTCTTATTACCATATAATCAATGAAGTAGAAGATCAACCCAAAGAATGGAAATAGGGTTAATAATTCCTTTACCTCAGGTTCGTCTTACTTCAAACATGTTTCAACCTCTTGTATAATGGTTAAAAAATTGTTATTAATTTTTTATATAAAAATATTCATGTTTATAACACCTTTTATGATCATTTTATAACCTCTTTTTTCCAATTTAATAACAATATTTTTTTATTTCCCTTGATTTGGGTGCATTCTTCACATGATTTCCATGGTTGGTTCGTAAATGATTTTCTTATCGAATGGAATAAAATCTCTAAATGTGGAATGAAATGGTATTAATATATTTCTATAATACTAAATTATCCCATAAATCATTTTGGGTATATGGTATGATGATGAATCATTAGATTAAACATTAATTATATTTGTTTAGATCATTTTGGTGGTTCTTCAACAATCATGAAATAGTTTCGTTATATATCATAATATCATGTATATATGTTAATTACAGAACATAAAATAGGTTATGTCATAAATTTTACAATAAATTTCAACCATTAAAATCTTTATATGACCAGATAACAAAAATTCAATGGAAATTGAAAAATCATTGTCCATTATGTCGGTAAATTGATGCATCACGGGTGATGTTCATATTTTTTTTAATAAGAGGGAGTGGAGAAGAATTAAGTTGATGAATCATTCAATAAAAATCATAAAATTAAAATATATATAAGATAAGGGTAATTTCATGTCCCTTTGATAAGGGTAGGTGAATAGATTATAATAAAATAAAATGAATTGAAAGGAAAATGAATGAAAAATAAAGCAGACTTTTACTACTTAGCCTCTTCTCATTGAGATCCTCCTTAAGGCCTTCGGTATTGGCCTTTATATGAGACAAAAAGTTATTGGATGTGGGGAAGATCCTTGGGAAGGGGATTGGGTAGAATTTTAACAATTCTCAAAGCTTGAGATGTGTGAGAGGAATAGGGGGTGAGGGTGGTATTTATAGGGGAGGAGAGGAGGGGTTTTCCGTTATTTTATTATTTTGATCAAGAAAATAAATAGTATTGGTTTTTTTGACTAAAAATAGCAGTAAGTGTATCTATGTTATATTAAATGTCCATTTACATCATTCATGACTCAGGAATGATCCAAAAAATCATTTATTTAGCATATTCTGCAATTATCGAATTTCATTATTCACTAAAATTTCAAGTATTTCCGAAAAATCAAAAAAAATTATCCCTTACTATTTTCCATGTAAGGGATTCAAAAATGAACTCCATTTTATCAAAAGAAATTTCTATATATGAGACAGTTAAAATTTGAATAAAATAGTTATTTATTCAAAAAATATCAATTTTGAAACTATAACTCATTTTATAACACCTTAAAAAAATTAATCAAGGTATCATAAAATTAGCTTGTAACCATATGAAAATATAACAATAATCTATGATTACACTTTATGAAAATAAATTTTCATATAATTATTTAATAAATCATACAATTTTAATTAAACATTTTTGACTTATAGAATTACTAAGACATATATAATGATCATATTGTCACTTATAAGATTTTATTTTATTATACATTCATTAGTGAGGTTAATATACATTTGGTTGATATTCAATTCTTAAGGGTCATATTAATAATCATAAGGGTAACATTACAATTCATAAGGGTATGTTAATATTCACCAAAAGTTATGTTTATCCTATCATACTTCAAATAACAAATTGATTGCAACCATGTATATATATTTTTTAAAATTAAAATCATAGAAGAGGAAAAATTATGTTTAATGACTAGTTTGTAACTGTATCCTTAAAACAAAGTTTTATTATGTAGAGACTCAGTGTTTCATTCATTTCAATTTATTTGCAAATACTTGGGTGGTTACATTCACACCACCTTCTAGAGATTGTGTCTTCACAATTTTAATTACATATTAAACAAGTGAGGGTACCTTTTCCTCATATCATTTTCCAATTCCCATGTTTCTTCTTCAACCATGTTGTTTCTCCATAAAACTTTTACTTGCTGGATTACCATGTTTCACAATACTTGTTCTCCTCAATCATGAATTTTAATAGGTTTATCTTCATAAGATCGGTTCTCTTCTATCTAAACCATTTCTTGAATAAAAATATGAGATGAATCTGGAAAATAATTTCTCAACATAAGAACATGAAAAACATTATTATCATGAGATAAACATGGAGGAAAATCTACATGGTAAGAAACTAGTCCAACATCCCCCTAGATTTCATAAGGTCATATAAAATGTGGAGTTATCCTTTATTTCTTACCAAAATTCATAACACTTTTCAATGGAGAGATTCTATGAGAATCATGATCACTTACCTTGAAAGAAATGTAGTTCCTCTTACTATCTACATAACCTTTCTATCTATTATTAGCTTTCCTCATGTGTTGATAGCTCGTAATCATTTTCTAAGTCACTTCCTCTACAAATTCGGAACACATCAACTTCTTTTCCTTGACATCATCGTAATAAGAAAAAGTTAAACACCCCTTAACATATAATTAATTAAAAGGATTCATCTATATACTGGAAGGAAAAAATTTATTATAAGAAAAATAAAATAAAGAAATATGATGATCCCGACATCCTTGGTAGTCCTTTTTCTATTCTCAAAGCATATCCTCCAATTTCTGAATTTTTCTCTCAATCACTCCATCAGAATAAGGATAAAAATAAAGGATGAAATTTAATTCATTGTCCAATGAATTTTGGAGACCTTTCCAAAATTTATAATTGAACTTGGGATCATGGTCAGATACAATGGAAATAGGAACTCCATATACCCTGAAAATCTCTTTGAGGTATAGTCGAGAAAATGTATCTAAATACATAGTATCTTGAATTGGAATAAATGTGTAGATTTAGTCAGTCGATTAACAATAACCCACATTTCATTATTACCTCAAGATGTGTTATGTAGTCCCACCACGAAGTCCATGGATATGTTTTCCCATTTCAAATCTTCCACTAGAAAAGGCTGAAGCATCCCCTTTGGTCTTTTTTTCTCTACTTTAACCTGTTGACATGTCAAAGATTTTACGATAAAATCAGCATTATTTCTTTTCATTCAATATCACCAATAATACTCCCAAAGGTCTCTATACATATTTATACTTCTAGGAATAACTAAAAATTTATAACAATAAGATTTTCACAACAATTATTTATTCGTAAGAGAATCAAAAGGCACAAAAAATCACTTTCCAAATATTAAAACAGAATATATATCAAGGTCAAATTATAGAAACAAACTCATTTTAACCAATTATACAATTTCTGTAGCCCAAGGTCTTCATTATTCACTTCCTTAATTCTTTCTGATAGATACAACTACACCAACACCTACAAATAGAGGAAATTCATTCCCCAATAACATCCAAGACAAAATTATTCAAATTATTAATCAAATTCTCTTATTCCATTAATAAAATTGTTAATGATGTATGATTTTTTTTGAATCAAGGAATCTTACAGATTGTTTTCTTTTCTAGGATGGTAATTGATTGTGAAATAATAATCCTTTATCAATTCAATCCATCTTATCTACCTCTTTATTAATTCCTTTTGTGTTAATATATACTTCAGACATTTTAGTAAATTTATATTTCATATTTGTCTTTTTATAAATGATTCCTCAAAAAACTGAAAGAAAAAAACCACAAATTCTATTTACAAATCACGTGTGGGATAATATGACTCATGAGGTTTTAGTTGTCTTAAAGCATAGGCAATTACCTAATCATTCTATTTCAGAACACGACCAAGACCCTTCAATGAAGCATCACTTTAGATGACAAACTCACCATTTTTGGAAGACCAGGATAAAACTAGAGCATTCACCAATATCTTCTTCAGTTCCTAAAAATAGACATCAAATTATTATTTAAAAATAAGTTTAGTCCTCTTGAATTTTAACATAGTTATCATGCTAGATAACCGTAAATATTTTTTTAACAAACTTTCAGTAATTACATGATAATCCATGCAAATTGTGAATATCGGTAACATTTTTAGGTCTTTTCCATTAATAAACCACTTTTTTGGTAGGATAAATTATTATTACATCCATATTTACAATGTTCCCAAGAAAAGAAATCTTTTGCCACCATAAATCACATTTTCTAAACTTTCTGTATAACTTCTTTTCATTGAGAGTTTTCAAGAAAGTCCTTCAATTTTTTTTATAATCCTCACTACATTTTGAAAAGAAAAAAATATCATCAATAAATACAAAAAAATATATCAAAATATTTTTGGAATATTCTATTTATATGATTCATGAATATAGAAAGGGAATTTTTCAAACCAAAGGGAAAAAAAGAAAACTCATAATGCCCATATCTAGTACAAAAATATGTTTTTTCGATGTCAACCTCTTTACCCATTAGCAGATGGTGTCTGAATCTCAAGTCAACCTTCCAAAAAATTGATCACCCTAGAGATGATCAAACAAGTCGTCAATATGAGAAAAAGGATACTCATTCTTAATATTAATGTTATTAAAAAATATATAATCAATGAAAAGTATAATGAAACCATCATTATTTTTAATTAACAAAATTAGAGGACCCCCTGGTGAAGTGCTTAGACTAATGAATCCTTTATTGAGAAAATCATGTAACTAATTTTTCAACTCATGAATTTCTATTTGAGGCATTCGATAAGAGTGATTTGAAAATCGATTAGCATTAGGAACTAAGTTATTTTTGAATTCAACTTCCTGATCAGGTATAAAATCTGGTATCTAATCAAGAAAAATATTAAGGTATTCATTTACCACTAGAACATCATTAATCTGAACAGTTACTTTCAATAATATGGGAATGGTAACATTCATTTCTATATTTTAATAGATTCTTAGATTCTTGATAAGTTATTAATTTTAGGTGTTCTCTATTTTATAAAAACTGAAACTCTTTCTAAAAAAACTTTTATAGATCTACTATGAATATCAGCACAATAAATAGAAATTCAATACATTCCCAAAATAACATCAAACTATAATAAGGGTGAAACAACAAAGTCTGAAGGTAATGTATTTCCACAAATAACAATAGGAAGAATATTATAATACCTTTTTTTCTAAAATATTTCTGCCTGTTTTTTCACCATTAGTTCCAGTCTCATTTCTTGAGCTGAAATTTCCAATTTACTAGAATATTTCCCAGAAAATAAAGAATGTATAGACCCCGTATCAGACATGAATTAAGAAAAATCTGAGTAAAAAAATAAAGTAGCTAATACCACTTTATTAGATGGTCCAACATCCACTAACGTAGTTACAAAGGATCTCATTACACCTTTCTGATTATATTTTTTATGCTTTTCATTATTAGGATCTTTCTTTGGGAAAACATTTTCATAATGAATGATCTCACCACATCATAAACACTTTAACATTTTCAAATCAGAATTGATCTCAAGATAATATTCATTATAATCTTAGGACATATTTCTAAACTAAGAACATTGAAAATACTTACCATTTTTGGTATGACATTCCCCGGGGTGTTTTTTAAAACACTTTTCACAAACTGGAAACTGAACTTTATTCCCTTCAGATTTTTTTGACTGATTCTTACCAATATCTTTCCATTTATACAACTTATCCTATTTTTTAAACTACATGTGATCATCAAAAAACTCTCTTTCTACTCTATCAATACATCATACAAGTTTTTCATGACATTTAAACTCACATAAATCCAATTGCCTTTGATATCTTAGCTTCAATTCTAGGTAAAATGGTTGATTGTTTTATCAAGATCGAGAATAAGGTTTGGAGTATACCTCTAAATTGAGGTGATTTTTGATTCATACACACCAACTAAATCTTCTTTATTTTTCTTCAATTCAAGGAATTTCTTCTCCATCCTATGTTGAACCACCATAGGAAAATATTTTTCAAGGAAAATACTTTTGAATTTATCCAACTCTAAGGCTTCAATCTTCTCTTTATCCCTGATATTCAAGACCATTTAACACCACTAATCAGCCTCACCATCAAAATGATAAACTAAAAGACTAACATTTTGATTATCTATACATCTCATAACATCAAATATCTTTTCAATGGATTTAATTCATCCTTCAGCTACTACTGGGTAAGAAGATCCACAGAAGGAATAAGGGTGTTCCCTGATAAAATGATCCACTATAATATTGTTTTTTTATGTTAGATCTAGATGTTCCCTTGCACAGATTCCATCTCCATTTTTTAAATTTTTATATGAGCCATTATTGTTGCAAATTTCATGATTCAAATTCCCACTATTCATGGTTGTGGACTCAGAAGGATATCGGCCTCTTGGTTCCTTTTAACTTCAGCTTACCTATTTCTTCTATGGAAAGAAATTATGAAACAAAATATCTTACATAAAGAAATATTTTAATATTTAAATTCAATACCATTTAATCATAAGTTAAAAATCATTTATGGTATTATTTTAAAATCATACTAACTCATAAAGTTATCTAAACTTTACTCAGATACCAACTATAAAGACCTGAGCTTAAACATTAGATAGTCCAGTTATTTCAAATAGAATTAGCTTCTTTAGACTCCCAAATAACATTTTCAATTTTATTTTTAGATAGTTCTGACATAACTCATACATATCAACTCACATGAATAAAAAGTGGGTACCACTAAACCAACAGCCATTTCTTGAAAAATATAATTTTTTTGAAAACCAAACAACAACATGATTTCTTTGACCAAGTCTTCATAACTTCTAACATGACATTATTATTTATCTTTCACTATATTATAACTTGTAATAAATATTTATAAACTTTGGATCAACATAAAAATCAAATTAAGGGATATAAAATAAAGTAAGAAATCATTATTCCATTAATACTTATCAACATATGAAATCATTTTTACAAAGACATACTTCTCACCCATATATATATATACTATGAGACATGAAATTTCCATAAAAATAAAGAACATAAATAAAATAATAAATGTATCTTGGGGAACTACTTACTTACATTTTAACCCCCATGGATACCTTATTATTTGTAACCCTCACGACTACCTTGCAATGTAACACTCGCAGCTACCTTATTGTGTAACCGTTGCAGTTACACATAGAGTAACCATACGGTTGACCTCAAACATAAACATAACTAATTAATTTGAGATATATATAGTTACCACCCTTCATTATGAACAATTCACAAGAACCAAAATATATACATTAAATATTGATAATTTCCCAAAAACATTGCTTTGGAATTTTATAAAATATAATTTAAATAATAGATTTAAAAAAAACACCTTTACAAATATCATATATTTGATGTTGGAATTAAAATAATTAATTGAATATGTGTATACAACATAATATAAAGACATCCTTACTCAAATATTCTCAGTATCAAAAAAATCAATGAAGTACATGGTTAACCCAACGAA
This sequence comes from Viscum album, assembly GCA_963277665.1. NCBI lineage: Eukaryota > Viridiplantae > Streptophyta > Magnoliopsida > Santalales > Viscaceae > Viscum > Viscum album. The sequence continues at coordinate 872,273,614 of OY728153.1, read as the reverse complement.
TGGAAATTGGGTTAATAATATCATTACCAGAGGTTCGTATTACAACAAACTTGTTTAAACATCATATATAATGGTTAAAAGAGTGTTATTAATATCTTAAATAAACATATTAATGTTTATAACACCTTATATGATCATTTTATAACATGATTAGACCATTTTATTAATAATATGTTTTAATTTCCATTGTTTTGGGTATGTTCTTCACATGATTTTCATGGTTGGTTCGTAAAGGATTTTTTTGTCAAATGGAATAAAAACTATAGAAGTGGAATTAAGTGGAAATAATATGTTTCTATAATGTTGAATTTTTCATTAATTATTTTGGGTATATGGTATGAGTATGAATCATTCAACAAAACATTAAAGACATTCATTTAGAACATTGTGGTGGTTAATCGATAATCACGAACTAGTTTGGTTATATATCATAATATTTTGTATATTTGTTAATTATAGAAAAAAAGATATTATATCATATATTATATATTACAAATATTAAAATGGGTTTATCACCATATTTAAATGAATTAATTGAAAATGAAAACACATTATCTATGATGTTGGTAAATCGATACATGATTGGTGATGTTGTTATTTTTTGAATAACTGGGAGAGGAGAATAAGTAAGTTTATTAATTTTTTCATAAACATGATGAAATTATATTATATATAATAAAATGGAGCTTTCATTACTCTTTCATAACTGGAGTTTAATATAGTATAAAAAATATAAGGAACTGAATGGATAATGAAAGAAAGAGAAAGAGGATTTTTATCTCTTGATATCTTCTCATTGAGATCTTCCTTAAGGCCTTTGGTATGAGTATTTTGGTGATACCGGATGGTCTTGGACGTGGAGAAGATCCTTGAGAAGGGTATTGGGAATAACTTAGACAATTTTGAATGCTTTATAGGTTTGTTAAAAAGAGGGGGTGAGAGTGGTATTTATAGTGGAGGAGAAGAGGAGTTTTCCATTATTTTAATCATTATTTTATTATTTTTCTCAAGACAAAAAATAGTATTGTTCCTTGTTACTAAAAGTAGTAATAAGTGTATGTGAATTCGAATCAAAGGACATTTACATCATTCATGACTTAATAATAATTCATAAACTCATTTATTTAGCATAATTTGTAATTATCAAATTTCACTTTTCACCAAAAATTCATGTATTTCAGAAAAATCCCAAAAATTCACCCTAAATATTTTTTTACATGTAGAATTTTAAAATGAACTCTGTTTTATGAATATAATTTTATAAATATGGGATATATATTTTTTAATAAAATAACAATTTATTTGAAAAATATTAATTTTAAAACTATAACACATTTTAAAACACCTTGTGAAAAGTAATCATGCTCTATTAAAATTATCTTATAACTATAAGATAATAAAATAATAATTTAGGAATGAATTTTATTAAAATAATATTTCATTTAAATTATATAAATAATCATAAAAGTGTAATTAAATATTTATGACTTACAAAAATACCAACACTTATATAATAATGATATTGTCACTTATAAGATGCCTTTTTTATACATTCATTGGGGAGGTTACTATTCATTTGTCTGATTTAATATTCATAAGGATCATATTACTATTCATATGGGTTACATTATTATTCATAATGTTATGTTACTATTCACTAAAAATTATGTTTATACAATCAGTCTCCAAATAAGTTACTGATCGCAATCGTGTATGTCAATTTTTCAAAATTCAAATCATAAAAGTGAAAAAATTATGTTTAATGAATACTTTATAACTATATCCTTAAAAAAGTGTCTTTATGTAGATACACCATGTTTCATGAATTTAAATTTATTTTCAAAACCATGGGGTTCTATATAAACTAGATGTTTATGCGTGTTTCTAATGGAGATAATGTGTTTTATTTCATTTCATGTTATAATTTTATACTAATGTTTTTATCTAGTTTTCTAAATATACTAAACAATTCAGTCCTTTGGGATATGAATTCTTGTTTATTGAACTAATGTAATAAATAAGGCACTTCATCTAAGCAGCTGGATTTATGGTCTTTATATGATTTTTTATGAACTTATGTGACATATCTCTATGAAAATGATTATAGAGAAAGAAAATTATAATACAAACCTCACATTGAAATATTTCAACAGCGTTTACCATGGGAATTTTTCTATATATCCTCAAAAATTAAAAACTATAGTATATTTTGATGAGGAAGATGTTAATACACGAATATTTTCTAATATGAAACCCAATATGTGCATGGGTTCATAAAACAATATGGATAATAAGTTATGAAAATTTTAAATTAGAATTTTTTTTCAATTATATATAATGGATGTCAATATTAATAATATGTTGATAGTTTTTAATGATAATGGTAAAAACATCTCATTACAAAAGTATATAAATAAAAAAGTTACTACTGGTAATTTGTTTTTCTGAATGTGAATAATAAGAAACTAGGATACTGTTCTTACTAAATAAATTATTGAATGAGTATATCATTAATATCACTAATCTAGAGAAAGATATCATAATTTTGAAAAGGGGAAATAAATCATACAAGAAGATGGAATCTGATTCTATATAATAATGACTCAAATTGCTAAATAATAGTTCTAATACTCCATGTTTTTATGAATTAATTTTTTTAAATAAATAAAATTTCACTGATAGCTTGCCTTACATGAAACCATGAGTTTTATCAAACAGTGATATGTTATTAATATTATTACTTAAATGTGATCATTAAAACCTTTCCATTTATCAAGAAGATATTAATATTAATAAATAATTTCTATGTATTATGTATAATTGTTTTTTTATAAAAAATGCCGATATTAAATTAATAAATGTTTATAAATATATTTATATGTTTTGAAAATACTATTTTCTGATGAAAAAGATTTCATAAATTATTTTTATGAACAATAATAAAATTCATTTTCTAGAATTTTAGAAAATTATTTTGATATAATAAATTATTTTTTTAAATCATCTTTTTAAATTTATATCAGTGTCAGTTTATTTTTTATTTTTCTAAAAAGATTAACTTTTTAGTGAATAGTGAAATATTCTATTTTTATTTAAAGCTTCCTTTTCATTTAATGAATATTTTTTTAAATAAGGTTTAAAATTTTAATCAAATAAATTATATATCATTTAATATAATTATGTCTTTTTATTCATTTTCTTATTTAATTTCGAGACAAAAAACATTTAAAACTTTTGAGCAATTTCTCTTTGGAAAACTGTGTTGTCATCATCTCTACAGGTTTTAATTTTAAATTAATTTTTTTAACATTTTTGAGTGGATTTTTCAGAAAATGGATTCCATATTTTAAATAATAATAATTTATATTATCTAATAAGTTCAACATAATTTTTTACTACAATGAATAGTAATAATATGAAAAACATATTTACATTGGTTATGGTAAAAATGGGTTTATCAAAGTGTTAAACTAAAAATGTAAGGGTTAAAAATGACAAAAATCAATTAAAAACCCCATTTTCTAACAGTATATGGACCTAATCTCTTATATACTCTATAGGGGTCTATATTAGAACCTTGTGCAATGTGGAAAACATGGGTACACCATTTTCTTTTCAAAAATTACCAATGTTCCACTGACCTTAATTATTAAATAAAACCCCTAATCATCTCATATTGACACTTAAAATACCATTTGGTTCATCAAATACATAACCAAATGGAATTTTTAATTCCTTCCTCCCATACTATATAACGTTTTTTAGAAAGCCAACCTAAGAAGCCTTTTTTTGTGAAAACTGAAAGTGGTTGTCCGAAGAAGAGGTACCACCCCAAATTGAGATTTTTATTTTATTTCATTGCGAGACTAATTAAATTATTATTAAGCTATAATTAAATAATAACCTTAATATATAAAATATAATAATATTTTTTTTATTTAAATGTAATTTACTACAACTATATCCTCTTCCATCAAAAAGGGACACGAAACCATTATTTATGTGTACAGAAAAATACAGCATCGCAAACCACTATTATTTATTTTCCATTACCTCCTCCCACAGCTGGAAAAATTATTGAATTAAAAGTATATATATAATATTTATGATATTATTAAAATTATGGATTTATTATATCATATATATGTTCGTATATTTCATTATGGTGGAATATGATAATGTAACTTGTGTGTACGTGGGTCTACCACCCCACAAAGTGATGTGATTCCTTCATAATTTACATGGAAGGAAATAAGGATTCATTTAATAAAAATATATGATATATATGATATATAATTTATTTTTTAATGGTAATATATTATTTACCTATCTTTTTTTAATACATTGAGAAAATGGAAAGATTGTTCATGGGTACTACGACCTACCATCTCCATCAATATTGTATTTTATTTTCTATCTCTAACCTTTATAGATTATTATATATACATAAATACTGAATATTTATTATATTTATATCATAATTTAAATTTTAGAGACTACAATACTATGATCAATGTAAGGGTACTCAAAAAAATCAAAACATATTTGAAATACAAAGCAATTATTGCCAAAAACTTGATATTAATGTGGAAAAGTTAATAAATAGGTCCCAATATATCATAAAAACCATATTATATATAATATTACAGATATATAATTTATTTTTCATAAACATATATTTATTATAAATGTTGTTTTAATTTGTATGAAGGAATTTGAGACTTAAGGTAATATATATCCTTTTCATAATTATTTTCTATGAGACACAAGCTATATTCACTATATATTTATTCTATATGGTTTATATAATTATCATGACTATATTTTATTATTATTATACTAATAATTATTGGGATTTAAATATAAATGTGATTATGTCTCTTTCATGGGGTTTTCATATCAAAATTTACCAATATTGTAAGGAATTTGTTTTCAATTTTCCTTCCTTGAGACATATATTATGTCATAAACCTATCTTATTTTACGTGGTGTATATACAAACCATCATACATATAGTATCATTAATTCATTCAATATCATGGTATTTTATGTTTTATTTAATTTTATTCCTTCTTTTGTCTTACAATTCCAATTTACCCAAGTGGTAAATATTTTATGTTATAATATCATCATTTACACGATTTTTTATGATTATGTTTCTGATGATAAAATATTATGATCCATCTATAAAAAAGCTCATAACATTTCTTATCCTTTGGATATTTCATGATAATACATGTTTTCCATTAATTTTTCTTTACTTATGTACAGAAGTGGTTAAATTAATTTTTTAATAAAAAAATATTCTGTCTTTCTATCTTCGGTTGAATTTGTTTTCTTCCAAAATCATGTTTTATAAAAGTGTTTTGAAAAAAAATTCCTTGATTGATTTATTAAATAAGTTTTTTTCATGTTTAAGTTTTTAGAATTTGTTTTGAAATGAATCATCTAGTCATTTCACAAAAAATTCCCATTTGTCTATTACTAAAAATGTAAAAGGAATATTCATTTTAATGTGTACGACATGAAAAAAATTGACAACCACATAAAAATGAATTTATTTAAAACATAATTTATAATCATCTATGTTTATTTACAAAACAGTGTATTGAAAATATTTTTTATTTTAAAAAGTATTTTTCAATAGAAAAAGTATATTTTCCTTAATAAATGTTTTTATTGATCATTATATTTAATTTTCAATAAAATATGTGATCCATTGATGTTATATATTCCTTACTAGGGAAATGATCCAAATATAACATTATTATTATTTCTAATAATAATTTCTGTTTACGATTTCATGATGTTTACAAAACCTATTTCTTTTCCCTGTGTTATACCATAGTAAAATGGTAATGAAACCTGCTTCAATTCGTGGGTTATTCTATAATGAAATAATGAAATTTTTATGAAATCTATATCTTTTCTGTAGGTTATCCTATGATGCAATTTTTATGAAATGATTTTCATTTCATGGGTGATGATATGATGAATATTTTATAATCTTGGGGAATAGATGCATATTATTTCCATTATGTGATAGGTAGGATCTATATCCCCTCCAATTAATTAGGTGATGATTTATATCTCATGATATTATTAGGACTAGAATTGGGAGTAATCCCACCTAGGAAAAGGACATTTCCTACTATGATGATCTTGGGATAGAACCTTGATTATTATGATGGTTTGGGTGGTGAACACATTTTTTATCCTTCGAGGTGAGACGTGAATAAAATGAAATGATTTTCTGTTAATATGTTAATTCCACAATTCTTTGTCTTATGGTACTGTTGTTCTCTCCTTACTCATGTTCTTTTATTTTTATATGATCCATGTCTTATGAATATCCAACCTCTATTCTACAGCTTATGATTATAATATTTTATGTGAAGGGTATGGTTTTGGAATGATACGCTCATGTTCACATGCACATTGTATCATTTTATGCTTACATATCTCCCCTGTATACCCTTTAAATGATATTGAGCTCAACCTATCTTATTAGTCCATTCCAAATGTTATGAAAATATTTATTAAGTCTGATTGTGTAAGAAGGGTTATAGTTATGATGAACTTAGTGGGATATGATGTAGTTCACATATAAACTACTTATTTATGTTTCTATGTTTCTAAAGGCACTATAACTTTAGGATCCTCATGTTTTTTATTCTATAATATAATTATTATTCAACTCAAATTATTTAATATGTATATATGAAAAGATCAGATTTCTATAGTTTGAATAGAAGTATGGATTTAGTTTTCCATTAAAAAAATGATGAGAAAACATTAGTTTGATTCATAAGGAAATGTCTGAGGATAAGTATAAGGATGAGTCAATGTATAGGAAAATGTCATAGAATTTTGGTAAATAACAGAGAGAGTGGATTCCAAGAAATTAAATCTCTTTATAGATACTACAATTGAATGTGGATCTATAAAAAAGGTACCTACTGGTAATAACTATAAAATGGTAACATTGCTATAGAATTAATCATCACATGGTTCATGATAATGGTATTTACTACACACCTAGTTTGACACTATCGTGAGATATTATTTTGAAATTAAAAAACCCTCTAAGAACAATCCTAAAGGATTTAATTTCATGATAAATATGAATATATGAGCATAAAATAATGGTTTAATATATTAAAAAATTGGTGACATGATTTATACTTCCTATATGTAATTTTTCATGATTTTGTTGTTTTCGAATATGATTATTATTTCTCACACTATGCTTTTTGGTTTTTGTCAATGGCTAAAACCAGACGGGATCATTTTAACACTGAATCTAAAAGAAAACTTTAGTGGTTACGCTAAAAAAATTGGAGGTTGATTGGAGATAATGATATTATGATTATTATTAATGATTTTTCATGATATATGATTAACAACATAAACATTAGTGATATATCTAAAGTGTAAAATAATAAGATGGTGGAATTTTATGAATCTTCATGTGGTAATTAATGTAGAGGAAATAATATTAGGACTCATATATGTTCAGTGGGTGGGAGGAAGAACATAAAATAATATATCAAATGGAGGGTCATTTTTTGTGTGGAAAAAAGGTCATAGTATGATATATTTATGATTAAATCAATTTATTGTATGTGTATAAAAAGGAATTATTCGTGTCCATAACCTAACCCAACAATTGACTTCTATACTAATGAATTACCTATTCCATTTCAATCATTTAATTGGAAGAATTAATGCATTTATGTGTCTACATTCAAGTATGAAGTTGTAGAATTTTTTTACCATTGTATTTGGGTTGTAAGAATAATGAAACATGTAAGGATTATGTTTCTTTTGGAGGAATATATGTACTTATGTAAGATTAAATTAATAATTATATATTCTAGCATGGGATCATATGTTTATGGTTGATCATAGTTTCAATGTCCTAGACACTACTCTTGGAGTTTTATGTGACGAGATTTTATCTAGATTAAAAATATTTTAGAGATATTTATTCCAATACAACCCTGTTGTTTGGTATCTATTTTAGTGATAATGTTATTTTATGAGAAATGCCTTCATAATTTGTGTACATATGATTAAATGTACTGGTAACCTTTAGGTTGTATATTATCTTTGATTATGAAGTAATTATGGGTTGTAGTCGATGACCTTTCAAAGTTGGAAAACTTCATCACTATCAAAGAATAGTATTCTATTGATCATATTTATAGAATATAAATTAACTAGTTGGTATGGTTTCATGAAGTACCACATAAATTTGTATTTGATCAGGATATAAGGTTTACCTTGATGTTTTAATGAATACTTCAACAACATCTAGATACGAAGTTATGTTTCAGCACTACATATTGTCCTTGGATTGATGGTCAGTCTGAGACAAAAAAATCAAGACATACATTATATTTTGATATCTTTCTCTATGGATTTAAAAGGTGTATGGTATTAGTACCTTCCTCTAGTTAATTTTTCATACAAAAATCGATTTCACACATGCATTCAGATTGCTCATTATAAATAACTTCATGGAAAGAAGTACAAAGCTCCAACATGTAGTAATGAAGTTGGATAATGAAATATATTAGGGCTTGAGACATCTGATGAAATAAATATATTATGTTTTTGGTGAATCAATTAAAACTAAATGCACATTTACCAAACCACTCCCAAGGTAATGATTTCTTCTATGTATATCTCTCGAGGAAGTACATACCTAATCCTTCATATTTACAGAACTGAGAGGTCATACTACTTAAGAAGGATATTTCTTATAAATAATAACCATTGGAGATTTAGGTTCATAGAGAGAAGGTTGCGTGAAACAATTCCACTCCCCGAGTATATGTTTTGTGAAGAATCAACCCATTTGAAGAAGCTACGTGGGAACCTGAGGAAATGATGTGGTAAAATTATCTTAATTTTTTTATACTAGATTAATCAATTTCAAGGTAGAAGTTAATTTTATGGAAATTTAGGTATTTATTTATAAAAATAAATTAAATTTATTTGGTATCTTGTGTTACTCACAAAATCAATTCTAGCTTGTGTTACACGCAACCCCGAGTTTTAACATACTAAGATAGATTATTAATATTAGTATTTAAATTAAACAATTATGACATAGATATTAAACATAATGATGTAAATATTAATAAAAAAATAAAAATTTATGTATAATTATTTTATATAAAGAAAACTTATTGATAAAAAAGTAATTAATTTTTTGAAGAGTAATTGTACGTTTCAAAAACAATATTTTCTCAAATTAATGTTCTTCATTTCTATTCTTATGAAAAATATTAAAATTAATTTTGAAACTTTTTGAAGATAAATTTGAAATAATAACCTTCATGTTTTGAAATAATCCCTTCAAAATTTTCTTATGGGGGTATTTAGTATTTTTTTAAACATATATTTTTTAATTAATAGTGAAAAATGTGATTTTTTATTGAAAAAATACTTTCCATTTAACGAATATATAAGGTTTTTTCGTTTTAAAATGGGTTTAAATGTAAAATTACTTCAATAATATATTAATTAATAAAATTATATAAATTTTAGTCATTTAAAAATTGAATTTTTATATGAAATATATTTATACTTCGGAACATTTTCTCTTTGTAAAACCACTCTCTCATTGTAAATCCACTTTCTCGTCGTGTCTATGGGTTAAATAATAAATTTAACATTTCTAATTTGGTGAAGTTAATTTTAAAAAATTGATTCCAAATTTTGAATCTGAATGATTTATATTATTTAATAATTTCATGTAAATTTTTTACAATAATTAAAAGTAAAACCTGTAAAAAAATATTTACAATGTTTAAGGTAAAAATGTGTTCAAGAGAGGGTTAAACTAAAATTATATTTTTCAAATATGATCCAAATCCTGTAAAAATTAAATTTTTTAGAAAACTTTTCACCTTATTTCTTATAGTATAAATAATAGTCCATTTAAGAATATTTTTTGAATTTGAAAACTTTTGATACACGTTTTTATTTTTAAAATGTACAAGTGTGCTCCTCACCTCACATATAAAAGGTCTCCATTTATTCCCTCATTTTCAAACATCCAAAATACTTTTGTTCATCAAATAACTAAAAAAGTAAAATTATTACATCTCTCATCCCATCCTACAATCTTTAGATTGTACATAATTCCAACCTAATAATCATTTTTGGTACAAACCTAAAAAAGTTGTCTCAAGAAGAGGTAACAACCCTAACCGAGCATTTTATATTATTTCATTATCCACGTCCTTAAAAAAATTAATCCATTATGATATAAAAACTAATTATACATAGATTTTTTTTATGTTATGGTAATGACCTAAAATCATCCACTCTTACATCAAATGGGATACAAAATCATTATTCGTGTGTATGATAGACTACCACCTCGTGATCTAATGTTATTCATTTTACATCACTACATATCATGGTGAGATATAATAATAGATTAAATATTTAAATATTATAGTTATTATGTTTCTATAATTTTGAATAATTATATCACATAAACCTTTATATATTTTATTATGTGGTAATATAATAATGTTACTCGTGTGTACGGAGGACAACCGCCACATAAAGTATTGGGATTTATTCACATTTTAAATGGAATTCAACAATGATGGGTATATTGAAAATATGTTATATATATATATGTATGAAATTAATTTTTTTTTTCAATTTTAATATTTTATTTACCTTCTATTATTTCAATCCTTTTGGAAAATGGAAACATTGTTCATGCTTACATATAGCCAACCGTCTCCATGAACGATGTATTTCATGTTCAATCTATAATAATTATGGATAAATATAATTAAATATAAAATAAAAATATATTATATTTATATTAAAATTAACATTATATAGATGATTAAATAATGATCAATTTAATATTACTAAACATAATAATTCAAAACATACACGAAAAATGAAGCAATTATTTCTTGAAATGTGACTTTAATAGGGAATTGTTAGTAAATTATTAATTAAAGGTCACAATAAAATCATATATGGGGTAATATATATAATTCATGTTATTTAATGGATGTACAATAATGATATATTTATTATACATAATTTTTGAACATTTATGTTAGATTTCAAGATAGAAAGTAATGGATTTCAATCTCACTTTTATTTTTTGTGACACACAATCCATATTCACCATGTGTTTCTTTTATATGGTTTATATATATACCATGACTGTATTTTATGATGATTATACTTAAAACTATGGTGATTTAAATATCTATTATTGGATATCTCATTGATGATATTTTTAAATAAAAATTTAGCAAAGTTGTAAAATGTTTTTTCTTGATTTTCCTTATAAAAAATGTTATGTTATGTCCCTATCTTCTTTTATGAGGTGTATATACCACCCCATTGACATGTAGTGTCATTAATTTATCTATTTTTATAATATTTTATATTTAATTTATTTTTACTAAGTAATGGTGCTTATAATTCAATGTTACTAAAGTTGAAAATATTCTATGTTACAATCTCATTATTTATTAGGATTATTTGTGATTATATTTCTGATGATAAAATATTATGATACCACAATCAGGAAAATGATAAATTTTATTGATCTCTAGTTGTGCCATGAGAATAAATTTTTTCCCATCATTTTCCTCTCTTTAGGGACACAAGAGTTCAAAATAATGTTTTTATGAACAAATCAGATATATATCTATCCTTGATTGAAACCCCTTTTTAATCAAAAACCATGTTTTCTAAATGTGTTTTGATTTTTTTATAATTATCAAAATAAATAATTAATGAAATTTTTATCTAGTTTTTATGTTTTTTTTAAAATATTTAAAAGTAATATTCATGTAATATTATAAACAATTCCATGTTGGGTTTGACTGAAAAATTGAAAAGAATCATTGATTTAACGTGTGTGGTAGGAATGCAATTTTCCACTATCATGAACAAGAATTTATTTGAACATTCCTTTATAATCATACAATTTTATTATCAAAGAACAATATTTTTAAAATGTTTTATTTTTTAATGGCTATTTTCAATGTGCAAATGAGATTTTCCTCAATAAATGTTTTAAATAAACATTAAAAATCATTTTTCATTTCAGATTACATCGGTTGATGTTACCTATTCCTTAATAGGGATATGATCCATGGATAAAATACTTATGATTTCTCTAAATGGTGTATATTTATGATCAATTGATTATTATGAAACCTATTTAAATTCTCTGGGTTACACTGTGATAAAATTATTGAGAAACATGCTTCGTTTCATAGGTTATGCTATGATGAAATGATGAAATGATTATGAGACTTGTACCTTTTCCATGGGTTATGATATGATAAAATATTTATATAACACATTTCATTTCATGCATTATGATATGTAGAATTTTTTATAACAATGTAGAACAAATACATATCATTTTTAGTATGTTATGGGTGGGACCTATATCTCCCTTCAATGAATTTGGTAAAGATTTATATCTCATTGGTAAGATAGGGATGGAATGGGGAGTGAACTCGATTTAGTAATGGAATTTTTGTTTTATGATCTTATTGGGAGGGAACCTTCATGGCTATGATGCTTTGGGGAGTGAACCCATTCTAATATGACAGCAACTGCAGTAAGCCTTGACTACTATAGAAACAGTTTTCTAGGTTTATTTTTATTCCATAATTCCAAGTATTTTGTCAATGTTATGCTCTCATGGAACACTTTATTTGATATCCAGATGACATATGTCTTGTGAACTACTAATATTTACGTTATGGGTCAAGATTATGATCGGTGGTACAAAGGGTATGATTTTAAATGTTATCTTCAAGTAAGACTACCCTTATATTCATGTTATACTCATGTATATCTAGTATTTAACCTTACTGATCATCTATGTTCACCCTTTATTTTGTTTAATTTCACTTGGTTATGAATAAATTTGGCATATATGTTTTTTCTAAAAAGGGTTCTAGTTATGAAGAACATATTGGGAGATGATGTAATTCACATATGATCCAATTGTTTATGGTTCCATGTTCCCAAATGCAATATACCATTATGATACATAGATATGTGTTTGTATAATGTATTTAATTTTCATCTAAAAAGATATAATATCTATGTATGAAATGTCTAGGTCAATATAATAAAAATGAATGAATACATAATATTGATGATGAGAATACAGATAGAATTTATATGGAAAAAATGGTGAAATATGAATTGAAGTAGTTGGGTCTTATTTAAACAACATTGTTCAGTAATTAAGAAGACTTAAAGATGACAATATCTAATATTTAGTGTTTTAATTTATAAGTAAAATAATTTTAAATGTTAGGTGAGACTATTGAAAATAAATAGTAACTATCCTATAAATCTAAAAAATGTGATGATTTTTTTTATATTTTGTTATTACGAATCATGCAATGAAGTCAATTTTAGTTTCTAAATCTGGTGATACACAAAAATATAGATGTTTTGGGAACACTAACCTAAAGTAAAAAAAATTCAACTACTGTATTTGTAGAGGTTGAATGTATGACCGATATAAAGAATAAGAAGTCCATATTTATTCAGTAATTGTGTTTTAAAAATAATCCATGATTTTTAAGTGTATAAATGAATAATAATCGTCACAAATTATTGAAAAAAGGTTCTTAAAAAGGTAAATATGATTTTTGTGGAATATTTATCTATTTTAAAGGATTATGGAATATAGAAAAGTTAATTTTCTTCAACTATCAATATAATAATATTTATAGGATTCCTGGTTAGTATCTTTTTAGGGGTAGTCAGCCACTTAATTGAAATAAAATCTATAAAAATTCCAAAAATTATGGATTAAAATATCATAATTGTTTTGATATCCAAGTAAAAAGTCTATATAAGGTATTAAAAACACTGTAAATATTAAAATGAATACTTTTGACTCATTTAGTGTATGATTTTTTTTTTCAATAATATTTAGCTTCATATGAATATGAAAAATATATATAATAAATCATAATTATTGGATATTTAATTCAATGAATCAATAGGGGATGTTCATGGGTAATGGACAGTTGATGTTCCTTATATTATAGAAAAGATTAATTTTTTTGATAGATTTTAAAAAACTAATTAAAATATTTGTGTCCTTTTTAAATAATGAGAAAATGAAAGTTATAAGAGCAGTATAAACAATTATTCAGAAGGAAAATTCTAAATAAAAAACATATCTTTATTTGGATGGATTGACACACTGTCTATTATGTTTTACTTATCCTAGTGAAAATGGAAATTGAGTGATTTTTAATAAGGATTGGTTCTTGAAAAATAACCATGAAGATGGAATATTAGTAACTATAGTTTAATGGTCCAAAGGGATTTTTATACAAGTTTATTATGTTTAAAACTCATGTTATCTAAGAATTAATGAATAGAATAAAATATTTCATTAATTTATTTTCCATTATTCCCAAAATAATATAATCATTATCACATAATGATGTAGTATTCATGATTTTTAATTGATAAAAAGAAAAAAGTCTTCATGTATTTCACGTATCAAAAAATAAATATTTCAAACTCTTTATATAAATTGGTAGAGGGTAAATTTAATCAACCATGGGATATCATAAATTCAAGCATGACAATGTTAATGAGAAATAAATCAAATAATAGAGATATGTACATTATTATTTTTCTTGATGACCTTAGTCACATTACTTATGTTATGTTTTTAAAACAAAAGAAGGATGAAATAAAAATGGATAAATTGTTTCAATTAAGTATATAAATGGATTGTGATTTTACAAAAATGATGATTCTAATAGAAAATCAAATTTAATTATCTAAATTGATAGTTTGGTTCTTTTATAAGGAATCGTTTAATTTGAGATGAACTCATTTTACCTTAGACGCCACAAAAAATGGTGTGTTTGAATGGAAGAATAGATGTTTTTTATATTTCTTTGACTAAAATAGCCTGATAATTTTTATTTATCTTCATATAAATATTATTTATTTGATAGTTTTCTTTACATGAAATTCTAAATTTAAATGAACAACGAAAAAAAATGAAATATTATTATGTGACTATTGTTTCATATCCATTATATTTATGGATATGAATAAAATTATCTACATTGTGAATAATATGTATACATATTTTTATTTAATTTAAATGTATATATTAACTCTTAATAGATAAGTATTCAGTTTTGGTTAAATCTATTTTATGCATCAATAATTTTTTTCATCAAAAAGTATTTTAATTGCATTTTGTGCATGGATGTTTTAATTAATTTATTAAAAAATTAGAAATCTAATTATATAAAAAATATTTAAATTTTAAAATCATCATGTCAAAATTTTCATAGTTTTGATTTTTTGAATTTTTTTTGAAATATTTATTTTTCATGTAATATTGAAAAATAAATATTTTTGTAAAAACAATCTTTTTTTATAATTAATTCATGTATTCTAAAAGTCACACTATATTTTGTATTTTTTAATTAATTTAAATAACATATATTTTATTCTAAAAAATATAATTAATTTAATTATAATTATCATTTAACATGATTTATATATTAGTTAATTTTTATGTATAATAATTTATTTTTTTGGAAAACTATTTTTGATCGATTTTTACAGGTTTATTTTTAAATTGATTTATAAAATTTATATTACAGTGATTTGATAAAGTGGATTCTAAATTTTGATTCAGGAGTGCCAAATTTGGTTAATAGACCACTTTTTTCATTATGAATTATTACCTTGGTAATTATTTTTCACCTCAGTGAGGGAAAAATAGGTAAAACATTTTTAAAACATTGGGATAAGGCTCTAAAATATCTATTACACATACCTATATCCTATTTTATAAATTTATTCCATCCATTATCATAAATATTTCTAATATTTGTATTTTATGTTTCATTTTTCTTTTATTATGTCATTTTTATTCATTTAAGGAATGTAAATATACAAGATGCCACTATATTACCTTTAATACATCTAAAATTTTCTCATAAGGATAGATAGAAATTATGTTTTCTTATAAATAATTATCATATAGATTAATAAATAAGTTTATTATGATAATTTATTTACATTTTATTTTATTATATAACAACCTTAAATACTTCTATATTGTGGACATTGTGCTTGTGAAAGAAGTGAAAAAATTCAAAGTAAATAAATTACAACATTATGACGGAATATTTTTGGATGAAGTACGGTACAGTAAAAAATAATATTTTTTTTAATAATATATTATTTATTTTAAATGGGTTTTATATTATAATTACATATTTTTCATGATTTAATTAAACTCAAATTATTTTAATAATTACTAAAAACATTAATATTGTATTATATAATATTATATTTTATTAAATTATTTAAAAATAATAAAAACTTTACAAGGGAATAATTTGGATTACATTTGGTATTAAACATTATAAATTATTTGTATTTCAGAAAATTGTTATCTTTTACGTAAAATTATAACCATTATTATTGAAAACGTTGTTTTTATGATTAAGGTTAAAATTATTAAAGGATAGGGTTAAACAAAAAAGACAAGAAATAAATGCCAATTAATCCAATCCAAATTTTAGTGTATGAAATTATTTAAACCATATAAAATATTATGTTAAAAATTATTTTCACATGGCCCCACCTTCACTTGAAAATGATTTTATTTTATTTAATTTTTTTTATTAATTCGAATTGTGTCTATTCATTCATTACAGAAAGGACACACCAATTATTTATTATACACACCACCTAGATCCACATATCTCAAAAATCCAAAAAAACACCTTATATATATCATTAAAAAATTTATAGAGGTGGTTTTTTTTAAAATAAAATTCAACCCTATGTCCCTTTGGAGTAGATCTAGAGGAGCTCTTTCAAAGATAAGGTAATCATCTTCACCAAGCACCTTCACTTTCCTTCTTCCTTGGCCACCTTAATTTATTTTATAAAAATTAAATTATAATACCTATATTATATCACATATTCATATATTATAATATTTTAGTGGAATTATATTTATCCATATACTTATCCATCAAATCTAAAACAGAACCATCGCTCATGTGTTTGGGAGACTATATGCTCACAAGTTTATATAATTTAATTTTCAATACCGCATCACTAGTAATGACATAAATATAGAACTAATTAATATATAAGATACTTATGACATATTTATATTTCTATATGTGTAATATATCATTTTATTTCATACCCTTCCACCCATTAAAAGTTTATAACATTTATTGTGCATATGTTTGACCTACCAACCCTTTGAAGCAATGTGATTAATGTTTCTTGTATGTTTATCATTTATGCTTAAAAATAGGTATATAAAAAATATGAAATATATTTAAATCAATATTCAAACTATAAATATGATATATAAATGGCCATGATATTTTTACCATAACAAAAAAATCAAAATATATAAGAAAAATGAATCATTTAACACCGAAAACATTGATAATAATTAAAGACTATTAATAAAAGGGTGAAAAAATGTTTTATATTGATAATATATGATATAATATATATTTATGTGGTTATTTAATGCAATTATAATTACTCCAAATTTATTACATATTAATTTTAAAAAACATATGAAGACTTTTAAACACGATGAAAGAGATTGCATCTCAATTTCCACTTCATTGAAGAATATTTGTATTATGAACCTATTTTTGTTTATGTGGTGTATATACTACCCATTTTATGTATTTTACATAGATATATATCTCTTAATTATGATTAATTATTCAATTATATTTTACACATTCACTAGGTTATAATTACAATTTTACTAAAGAGGTTAGAATTTATTTTCCAATATCATTTTTTTCATATTTTAAATTATTTCATTGAAGATATATTATTATATATCCTTAATAAACACCATATATTTTATAATACTTAGGATATTTTAGGTGTTTAATTTTTTTCTTCAATATTTCCCGAAAATTCACACTTGAATTATGAAAATAATTGTTAAAAATGAAATCAAATCTTATTTCTCCTTTGATCTTGTTTATTTTTCATCTATGTAGATATCTTCTAAAGAAAATTACAAAAGTCATTTTTTTAATTATAATGGTTTATTAAGTAATTTTTCCTTTACTTTTTTTAATAGTTTTAAAGGAATCTTTCTAATATTTTTGAAAAGTGTTGTTTTTTATTTTATGAAAAAAATATTCAAATGGAAATTTTCTTTTTAATGTATATGAAATTAAAGGATGTTCTTGTAGATAAAACCATTTTACATTATTTATATAAATTTAAAATATTTTAATGGTTTTAAGAAGAACTGTATTTAATAACATATTAAATTTTTCATTCACTTGTAGTCTCTTTTTTCTTCAAAATACATTTTTTTATAAAACATGATTTTTTTATGAATATATGGTCATATTTTATCTCTTATTAATTTTGTGTTCATTAAAATTTCCTAAAAATGACTTTCATGTGATCTGTTTACATTTTATATTAAAATTTTATTAAATATCTATATTATTTTAATCATGTATGAAATTATAGTGTATATCATTTATCATTTCAAAAAAATGTGTTATATTGTGAATGTTATTTGATTAACTTGGGAAAATATTAATATTCTATATTATTTACTCAATGTAAATATTTATTGATTCATCATATGGTTTATGAATTAAATTCATCATAAAATATATTAAGAATTAATTGGAAATACAATGTTGGGTGTGTCCCAGTTGTATATATCCCCTCATTGCATTGAAAGGTCTAATGGGGAAAACCATTTAGCAATCCGTGTTGAATAGATTTTTGGTTTATAAATACTAATAGATTAAAATATCTTACCATGAGGAATTAATGGTAAATATATAATCATATATGATATCACAACATCAAGTATTATGCATATCATTCATTGATAATTTAATTAGTACAGTCTGTGATATTACTAAATTGATATTCTACATGGATAAATTTCATTATCAAATTGTTGATTAAATCGTATGAATTTTAAGTTATTAACCGTGTCATATTGACTATTCCTTATTTATTCATGATATCTTTCACTATACGTAACCCATACTAAGAATGTGATAATATCCATTATTTTTGTTCTATTACCCAATATATGAAAAGGGATATAATTAATATCATCTATGCTATGATAATTATTCATATTCTATGTTATTTATATTTCCAATGTAATATGGGAATCATATAAGTAACATGGTTTTGAAGACTACTAAATAGATCATTTCTTTAGTATGAGATCCCATATATATATACCAATGTAATAAAAAAATAAATTTACTTTGGGTATATAGAGTCCTGGTTGTTATAGTTCATATCATATGATGTTTAGTAGAAACCATTAGAACTATATTATAAATGAACATACAAAAAATGAAAATTTTTATAATAAATTATAGTATTTGAGAACTTTTACTATTATTTTGGTTTTTGTTTTATGGATCAAGATTCATGATGATGATGAGATAACTTGGTGTGTGAAATTATTTATTTATAGAGAATAGCATTAGAAATGTAATCAATACTCGTAGTAAATGTAATGATTTACATACTGATTAAACCAATATAGCTAGTGTTGTAAATTAATAGATCATGTCCATGTTAGGGAAAATAAATCCGGTAAGGATGATTAAAATTTCATGTATAGATAAAAATATCTTCCATTAGTTTGATTCAACTATATTGGATTACTTCATGAGCTAGAATCCTTTAATATTTTATGGAACTACTAGTCTATTCGTAGCTGAGAAATGAATTAAGTCCCATAAAAAGTTATTCCTAGCTTTGGGAATAATGAATATGAAATTTTTATTCCGGTATAATACTTTTTAATGTAGATTATGGTCTATATTGGTCATTAACCTTGAATACGAATGAGATTGGTGAAATGGATTTCCATGAATGGTGGAAATTTCAAGTAGTTTTATTTGATAAATACTTACTCTGAGAAAAACTAGTTGATATGGAGTGGATGGTCATTGAATTAATGAAAAAGGAATAATAAGGTTTAGTGAAGTATGTTTTTGAAATTAAAAGACTATCTAGATATGTCGTAGTCTACATATATAATCAAAATAAAATATAGAACATTACTTTAGCAGGATTAACCTGAGTCTCAAAAGTATATAAGTTTCTCAGAAATTTCCATCTTATAATGTCCTAATATCATGTTCCATTAAGACATAGAATTATTATTTTTAGATCCTATATCTTCAAGTTAAATCAATATAAAATGAGGTCCTACGAGAACGAAAAAAGTAGAAAAATCTAAAAAAGGGAAAAAATACATTATCATCACGTTAAAATTGTGGAATAAAAAATCCTATGAAATGCTGGAATGGAATGGGATTTTGTTACAAGGGTGGAGATAAGGGTATTATGGATAATGAATGTAAGGTAAAAAAATATTCTATTATTATATAATTTTTTGACTTTAATGATCTATGTAAATATTCAAAATAGTTTACCAATAATATAGGGAATTTACCATAGAAGAATCCAAGTGTAGAAGGACATGTATATAGAATTACTATTGCTAAAGTGGATGTTCTATGTAATGTGGTGAAAGGTAAAATTATTATCCACCCAATAAAGTAAAAATTCAACATTTTATTTAGGATCCACATAGTCTTTTATATCCAAAGAAATTTTTAATGGTATTACATCACCACCCCCACAATTATATGTTATTTTCCAAGTGAAAAAATCATAATTCTATGATAATCACATAACAAGCCTATACCTCCTCTCTAATATATGTTTATGGGAATTTTCATCAAATAAAATTCCTTGTACTTCCTCTATTAGAATTTGACATAATTATTGTCATGGATTAGATGTCTCATTATTGATCTCATACTAATTGTCTTTGAAGGGATGTTATGTTTAATTTTAATAATAAACTAATGATAGGGTATTACTTCAAGGAAGAACGTTAACCCCCAATGTTAATTACATCCATCATATGGATTTTTATATATATTCTTGATGTATATTTATTTCATATGGTTTATGAAAAACTCATCATTTATAAAATACAAATTATTAGGTAATTTGTTCATGGATTTACAAAATATTTTTCTAGTCTTATTAAAAATCATGAAGATGAGTTTTTAATATAACTTGTACATGATCTTAAAAATATTTATATATACTACATAGAGACTACTCCCAATTTAGTTTCTGTAATTTATAAAGAAAAATAATCACAATATAGATAAGGGATTCATCCATCCTAGTGATTTACAATGGGGTGAACCTATTATTTTTGTTAAAAAGAAATATGTATCAGTGATATTTTTATTCACTGATGAGAAAATAACAAAATAACTATTATAAATTAGTATTTTATACCATATATCAATGATCTATATTATCAATTATAGGTAGACCTATATTTTCATTCAATTGATATTTGATTTAGAAATCATTTGATGAGGTTGAATAAGGGGGATATACCCATGATAGCCTTCTATATTAGGTTTGGTCATTATTAATTTATAATAATTCCATTTTTAAAAATTAATTCCTATGATATAGTCATTAGATATTACCGTGATATGATTTTATTAGGATTTATAGAGGATATTCTTACATATTTAAAGAGAAGTGGAGATAAATAATAAAATTTGAGTATTCTGATGATGACCCAAAGAACAGATAATATATAATCATCATTTACGATTTGTGAATGTTTTTTAATTGAATGTCTCATTATTAGGTCATATAATTTGATGTGAGGGTAAATTAGTGGATCCTTCAATGATATAAGTTATTGAGTAATGACCAAGACTAACAATATCAATAGAGTTCTATATTTTTTTGGGTTGTTTGGATATTACTGATTCTTTATTAGATATTTCCCATGACTATATAATTTAGTAACCAAGATGATGATGAATGACACCAAGTTCTTTCTGAATGATTAATATTAAGAAAATTATATTGAATTGATTATATGGTTGGTCAACACATATTTTTTTTAAACTACATTATAGTATATAAGTGTTTTTAATATAGTGAAACATCATATAACATACGGATATGTTTCCACATGTAGAATTATATGGTGATAGATTGAACCTCTTAAAAACTGAAAATTACTAAGAAAAATATGATTCCTTATTATTTAAATATTTAAGGTGTAATTTTATCATTGATGATATGGAGGAATAATATATCTATATATATATATATTAATTTTTTTGATATATATATGGATCATAGTATAATAAAGTATATACTTACTAAAAATAGTTGAATATGCACTAGAGAATATGATTATAGTTAATGCAATATTATGAATTCTCAATATATTAAGACACTGGGAAGGTTAATAAAGGGAATGATTCTCTAATCCAAAATTACCATAATAGTTTTTCCATCATGCAGATTGAAAAATTATGGTTTTACATAAGTTGGATCTTGAAATCATGATAAAATGGGAGATATCATAAATTTCCCAGATGAGTGTTAAGTCATCTATCCATAAGAGTATTTAGATGTTATAACAGGATGAAATGGAATTATATAAGAAGACCATGAATGTTTATTAGTTCAACCATTATAATTTTATAATAATAATGTTCTAAAGCTATGAATATGTTTCTTTAATAATAGGATTGAAGAAGGATCTATTGGACGGATGTCATGATTTTTAATTTCCTATTCATTGATTAATTACAATGATGTATAGAGATATAAAAGAGTATTTATATTAGGATAACATTAAGAGATATTCTAGAGTACATACCCCTATGTATTGTTTTTTAGTATGTTATGTTGAAGTAGAAAATGTATAAGGTGATGTTACAACCATTACCCATGGCAGAATGGTAATTGGACAACATTACCATAGATTTTATTTTTAGAAACCCAAATTAATCTAAAGGGTAATGGTATAGATCTTCCAACCTAGTACACAATAGTAATTATGGTGGTATATGTTACCATGGAATTTCTTAAGGAAATTGGATAAAAAATACAAGGTTATAGATGGAAAATATATCTAAGTGAGGTTCTCTAACATGGTGTATGGGGTTTCCCTATATGGATGGTTATTCTGGAATATAGAGTCTATATATAACATAGGTTGGATCAGAGTGGTAGTTTTATTTTACACCAAAAATAAGTATAGTTTCAGTATAGAGAGAGGCTATGGATGAGGATATTGG
This sequence comes from Viscum album, assembly GCA_963277665.1. NCBI lineage: Eukaryota > Viridiplantae > Streptophyta > Magnoliopsida > Santalales > Viscaceae > Viscum > Viscum album. The sequence goes on along the minus strand of OY728153.1, from coordinate 872,250,386 downwards.
CTACAACATGATTTATTGGGGGTGTTTTTTGTGGTTCATCCATTTTTGGGGATAAGTGCACCATTGAGGTGGGTTATAGTATATCCTTTGTAATATTTTTAGGTTCTATGATATAGTTATTATTACTCCATCATGGTTGATTTCATTGGACTGTCGGTTTTATTTCCTAGATTGAGACGTTGATATTAGAGGTACCTTTGACTATCAACATCATGGGATTGTACCTTACATTTCACTATGGTCTGATGTTTTTTTAGTAATTATTTAAAATTCATCCAAGACTACGTTGTGCTCTTGTGTTTTTTAGACTGGGTATAAACACAAAAACCCTCTCAAACCCCTTCGTTATTTAATATTTTATCTCATTTATTGATGTACCAAGTGCATCCCATTGAGAAAGTTCAACCACCTTTTAGTGGATTTAAATCTGAGAATTAATGGACTAATCATTGGTGTTTCTAGGTGTGTTTCCATATTTAATTTCACCATTATTATAACTATTCATTATCAGAATATGATTTTTGTTTTCATAAATATACATTTCGTTTATTACTTTAGAATATCAAATTGATTATTTATAGATCTAGGCACTAATATAGAATGCGATTATAAGGTCTGGGGTGCCTGTAATTAATTTTTAAAATATAGTTAATATATTTAATATCTCCCATGAAAATTTTTCATTTAAAAAGTGGAATAAATTTTAAATTGACACTCATATAAAAAATCTATGGTCCTTATTGAGTTAACAGAGTATGTTTTACCCTTGGCATGACATAATCTATCTCGACGTCGACCATTGGGCTTGATCAACTTTATGGGTGAGTAATTAAATAAATATAATTATATTTATTTAATTATTTTAATAAAAACATAGACCTAATGTTTACTTATAAATACTCCTCTATAGAATATTTTTAGGTTTAGTTGAATACCCCTAAAAATTGAGATGTTTTACTATAGAGGAACGTTGGAAAAGATCCTAGAAAATGAAATCATATCTTACTAGGATCGAGGATTATTGTTTCATCAAAGTTCATGACTCTCACCAATGATTGAAAAACTAGACCATTATTCATCATGATCAATTCAAAATCCATGTATGATGTTGTTTTATTTGGATTCATAACCTTTTTATTATTCTTGTGACATACACTAATCAATAGACCAACGAAATGATTCATATATAGTGTATTTTTCTGGTATAGGTCATATTATCTAGAATTTGGGGATTTCAAGTTTTCTTTTTGTTATATCTCTTTATTACTCCTTTAGAAGTAATTTAATTCATGCTAATACTAAGAGAGTTTGAGGTCGATTCCTATAAATTGTCGTATTTGAATTTATTCAATCATTCGTTGTTCATCAATGGAAATTTATTCAGATTGTGGTTCGATGGATACCTGGTAATAAGTAATTTCAAACCTATTTCCTAGAAAAATATATTGATACCACAAATCCAGGTTTTTTTGGATCACATGATTTAGCTTTGATGACAGATGATCAATTGGCCATGGATTTTGGGATCTTTTTATTCGTTTTTTGGGTGTGCAATAACTGGGTGGCATGATGGATTGTTTTACTATATGATTTAGTGGCTAGATCCTAGTGAGAAGTGACGATGAGACTCATCCATACCATTCATTCTATATATAATGATTAGTGTTTGGATTTGAGATTGGAAGAGTAGGTGAAAACATGTGAAATGGCTCTCCGGGTTCTGCAAAATCTTATTATAAATGACATTAAATTTAGGAATACACATCATATAAGACTCTATATTTAGAGATCGGGTTTTTTCAGAGGGGATAAGTTTCAAAAAATATGTGACCCATGTCACAAGACATATAACCCTTACATGGAAGCTCGACATGTACCATGTAGGGTACAAAAACATGGAAAAGAGATCACAGTCATGAATATTCCATTTACATTGACATGGAAATGGCCAAGCCATGTTTACATAGGAAGAGTTGTGTACTTGGAAATGGTCATGAGTAGACAAACATAGATAATCCATGTACTCTTAAATGGACACAAGTATATTCCATGTTATATGGGTATACCTCTTTATGGACATTACATGTCATGTATTTCTATTACAATGTGTGATCATTCAAGGATGGATAAGACCCCATGTCCTCTTCAAAGTGGACATGTTTCATTAGGGTACATTCCATTAACCAATCATGAGGGTTTAGTATGGATTATCACCATATTCATAGGTTTTCAATCCCCTCTGAGAAAATTTATTCTTGGATAGACTTGTGGGAATCCCTCCATGAGGCATATATTTAGATTATCTATCATCATTATTGTCCTAGGTGGGTTATTTGTATCTTCATTACAAAAAATATGTGGGTGTTTATCATTTATGTTGAATATTAGTTCAGATTTGGTTGTTGGTATACCACATAGCCTTTGGTGTGATCCTCATTTGTGTATTGATATCATCAGATTGACAAAGTTTACTTCCTATAATGATACCCAATGAGAAAAACATCTCGAACAGACACCATCAATGTTATCTGACTCGTGGAGTGTGTTACTTAGAAAATTTTATATGCCAAACCTTCATGCTAGAATCCTAATATAGCTTTACAGTTGTGAATTTACCTTGAGAAGGTGTTTCTCTATTAATAATATCTAGAGATTCTAATTATATGTGCTGCTAACATATACCTATAATGAGATGACTATTATTCATGAAATTATATGCATAGTAATTTTATGGTGTCCTAATGGCTATTTTTATATTTACCCCTTTATGGGATTTCCCACATGTGTCATGCCTAAAGTAAATGATTGACCTTTAAAAGGAGTCCAAGTGGGACCAGGAACAGGTAGAACCTTATGAGCCGGACATATCGAGGTGTGTTCTTGTGGTTACATTGACTGTAGTCCCCACCCACTATATAGGTTGGACTTGTTTTCAATTATATTTTGTGGGATTTATTTTGTCCCTTTTTCTTCCCAATATTTGTTTTCCAATCTGATGGTGGGATTTTAGATATTGGCATTCATAGTTATCAATTGTTTTATTTTTTTAGTATTTTATGGTCTTGGAGATGTAGGTTTTTTTATAAGTAAATTAGGCTAAGGAATACCATTTGTGTGATATACTGACTCAAAACTTTCCACCAATCACTAGAACATTGTAGTTGGGCTTGTGTTAGTCATAGTACAAGACTCATTGGGTTAGTTCGTGAAAGAGATGTCTCCAACAGAGGTTATAGCATAGGATAGAAGACTACGAGATTGGTTTGGGGCAGTTTATTTATGTGTTCCTGGTTCATATCATAGGACAGGGGGCTCTACTATTGTCATAGAATCCAATGTATCCATTCACCCAGACTCTGTTAACCATCTTTTAAACTTAGTACATTTTGAAAATGGTTGTAGGGAAGACATTGGTACATGAATCATATAAGAATAGGTTGTGATTTTCACTTCCTTCTTGAGTAATATCTCTAGATATACTCATTGTTTTCATACATCAAGTCTATTTTCGGATTCCTTCATGAAATTTTCCAGTTATTATTCATCATCTGAATCATGAGGATGATCCCCTCAGTGATAAATCTTCGATAAAGGTACATGTTCAGGATGTGTTCCCTCCAGGTGTTGCAATTGTATTACCACCACCCACCGAGCAGTAAATGGTACTATTATTACAATTATATGAGGTTCACAAGATGAGAAAACTTACAATTATTTTTTGAGAGTGGCCCCCAATTTATGACATGATCCAAATCAATAGGTGTTTGAGGACTAGCTTGAGCTGGTGATTCAAGTCTTTCATCTTATCAGGACACCTGAAGACCTGATGCTGGTTCGGGAAGTGATCATTATCTATAGATCTCCAAGATAATTATGGGTATTGTGACCATGTCATATAATGAAGAAACTATAGAATGGTGACGGTTCAAGAACCATTAAATATAATAGTTGTCTCAATCTATGTTGTAGTTCGGGTGCATTCAGGAGGTACTGTAGATTAATAAGTGAAGTAAGACTGTGGTTTAGTATTCATAAATTTTAACAAAACTCTCATGATACTCATTGGATTTGTTACGAGATCAGTTATTTGAGGATTGTAACATTGAGTGAGGACAACTTAGAGACATCTGAGGCTACATGATGGCTCTATGCATTCCAACCATTGTTGGGTTGTTTGTTCATTCTTTGGTAGTCAAGATTTTTTCATATGATATGATGTTGATAGTTGGTGTTGAGAGTGGGAATCCATGATATGATACTTTTGTGGTAGAGATATGATGATAGACACAAGGACATGTAATTGAAATAATTTTTAGGAGGTTTTCCATGGATAGAGGTTATATGGTTCAAGGCTCACAGGATGGATCAAGTCATCCTAGGGAGAGCCTATAGTACTATTGGGATGAAAGGGGACATCTCATGTGGGATTATTTGACCCAATATATGGTTGATATAGATATGGTGTATGGGATACCATTATAGAGGAAATGGAATGATTACGAAGGTCTATAGGGTGGTGGATGTGGAAGAGGCAATGAGAGACCAAATAGATGTGGAAAATTTTATGAAATGTTATCCCCACCACCCCTAGGTGTTCCATACCATACTCAAGGAACTTGAGGACTAGGCTAAGAGTAGATACAGGAAGTCAAGGCATTTGATACATAGGATACATGGATGATAAAAGGTAAAATATATTTCTTGTATACCTTATAAATTGAACTGATATAAATTAGTGAGAGTCATTACTTTATTTCCATTTATCTAGTTTGAGACATAGATATTCCAGTTGATCCTTTAGCTCAACCCTTTCACTTGGTGACTCATATTAGCGATGAATCAGTTATCAAAAAATTCTACCAATAGTGTGAGCTAACTCTTCGAGGTGAGAGTTACACTTGGGTTAAATTTGTATCAGCAATGATTTCTTACAATTTCATATTTGGAATAGATTGGATATCTATAGTTCATGCCCAGATAGACTGTTTTTGTCGGAGAATACTGTGTCTCCATGGGGATGGTATGAGGTTCCCAATGGTAGATCAAAATGAATCCTAGTTATTTTAGTATGGACTCATCTGTAGGTGGGTGCAGGTGATTATAAACTAGTTTGGATAACAAGACCATTGGTGAAGTGGATGCTATGAGTTTCCAGTTTTTGGCAGTGGTGGCATAGTACAAGGAAGTATTTCCAATGGATGTGTCAAGTTTACCTCCCCACAGGGAGATACACTTCTTCATTGGGATAAACCCTAGGATGTCCTTGATGTTTGGTCCATCATTTTCGATGGTTCCCAAAGATCTTTTTGAGATAAGGGTGTAGTTGGAGGAATTGAAGAGGATGGGAATTATTAGACCTAGTGTTTCACATAGGGAATCCCTAGTGTTGTTTTCTAAGAATATATATGGGAGCTTGAGGTTGTGTTGAGATAAATGTCACCTAAAACTGGGGACTGTAATGAATAATTATATCTTATTGAGTAACAATAACCTATTCAATTAGTTAATAAGGTAACAATGGTTCTTAAAAATTGACCTCAGATTAAGATATCATTATTTATGAGTACATGATGAAGATATAATATAGATGTATTTATGATGTCATTACAATCACTATTAGTACATGGTTATTATTCTTCATATGGATAACTCCCCAATAGTTTTCATGGGACTCATGGACTATATATTCCACCCTTTCATATACTATTTTATAGTATACTTCATCAACAATATCCTAGTGTGCTCAATGTCTGAGGAAGATAACACAAAATAATTGAGGATGGTTCTAGACATATTTTAAGAGTGGCATAATCATGTGAAGATCTCTAACTTTCAGTTATGGATTCATGAGTTACACTTTCTAGGACATATTATCTCAATGGTTGGTGTGGTTGTGGATCTAAAAAAGTTCAGATCAATGGTATATTCGGAGCCCCTTAAGAGAATGACAGAGGAGTAGAGTTTTTTTAGGTTGGTAGGATACTCTCAGATGTTCATATTTAATTTCTCCAGGATATTATCTCCCTTGATAGATTTGACATAAAATGGGAACCCATTAATATGGAATGAGAGGTTCCATTAATAATTCTAGGTGTTGATGCAGATATTGATGTGTGCTCCAATCTTGAGATATTTATAGGAGGGTTGCGAGTACATAGTGTTATGTGATGCATCATGTACCATGCTATGTTTTTTTTCAAATGAATAGTCATAATTTTATTTCTTATGATTTACATTAGTAGATACCGCATGATAAAAACTACATTGACCATGATCTTGAGTTAGTAGTGGTAGTATTCACAATAAATGTGTGATGAAACTACCTGATGGTCCGGTGGTTTATTATCTATTCTTACCAAAAGAGTCTCATGTATAATTTTTATAGAAGAATATAAGATTGATATAGAGGTTATGTGTTTAATTTATCTAGGATTATGACATTTATATTATCTATAATCCTATGAAGGGGAACGTGGTAGGATATAATCTCTCAAGGAGATCTTGTTTACAGTTACCATAATAAGAGTAGTAAGCCTCATTATAGTTATCCTTTATGGATGGGGATAGAGTAGTTTAACTCTAGTAAATGTATGTTACCCCTCTATTAAAGTGATTCAAGGATTCATAGCTTGAGGATACCAACTATTAGACCATATGTACTTAGATATCGATTGAAAATGATTCGGAAATATTTTTTGATTAGTAGAGCATGTCATTTTATTTCATAGGACACACAATGGTAATAGTGATGTTGTGGAATTAAGATCATACATAGTTTCATACATCTCCCTGGGAGGAACATGTTGGTGAGGCGAAGATGTACCATAACCTCTCATAATAGTTATTCTGTTTATGGATGAAGAAAGGAGTTAAAGAGTTTGTCTCTTGATTCCATAATTGTATGAACAAATGGTTAAGAACTAGGTTCCATCAGGTTTGTCTCGCCCCCTTTAGGATCTATAGTAGAAGTGGGATGTAATTTCCATGAACATAATGTCTTGGTTACCACATATATATCGGGGACATGATTCCATCTAGGTTTTCTTAGAAAGACTCAACATGTTTTCCCATTTATTAACTATTCAAGAGAAGTGTTTAGTCAAGTTATTTGGATGCCTCAACATGCATGAGATAGTCCAACTCCATATAGTTCCATTTTAGATCATTTATGGACATGATGATAATTTCACATATCTATTATGAATGGGATTTTATGAGTCCTTTGAGACTTAGTAGAATTTTCTCATGCATATTCACCATAAGTGTGATAGAAAAACTAAGCAAACACTTCAGGTCTTGGAGGTCATGCTACAGGTTTGCATGTTGGACGTTCTCTATAGCTGGGAGGATCACCTTCCATTGGTGGTGTGTTTCTATAGTGATAACTACCATTCCATAATCTGTATATAATTGTTTTGTGCCCTTTAGAATTCACCTCAAAGGTCACCATTGTTCTGGAAAATCCTAAGAGAGATATCACTTATGCAATCAGAGTTTTTGTGAGCCACAAATGAGAAGATGAAGATCATACCAGAGTGGATAAGGACTACACAAATCCATAAAAATTCCTATACAGACCAACAAAATAGTCCTTTGAATTATGATAATGTAGAATATGTCTTATTTAGGTTCTCACCTCAATGTGGGTTATTATGGTTTGTCAATGGAGGCAAGCTATATTTGAGATTTAGTGGCCCTTTATAGATTTTCTGTAGAGTTGGAAAGGAAATTATATCTTATCTCTACATATGTAGTTATACCAAGTAAACAACAACATCCTCATGTCATAGCTAAGAAGGTATGTGCATGAGCCTTCACATGTTATCGATTGGGTGAAATGGACAATGAGGATGGCACTAACTTCGCAGAGTACCCAGAAGAAATGGTGGATTGGTAGGAGAGGATCCTCCATGGGAGATCAATTACTTTGGTGTGTGTTTAGTGGAAGCATTATAATATTCCAAAGAGTACATAGTAATGGGAGACCCATATGTGTTCTTTGTACCCACATCTCTCTCTGGTTCCTTTTTTTTATTTCTAGGGTATAAATCTAAAAGGTGGGGAGAATGTAAGGACTCATTTCTTTTAATTTATTAATTTATAAATTAAAATGGACTATTTACGGAGCTAGGCACTGATACAGAATAAAATTCCTAGTAATATTGTGCTCTGAATTAATTTTTTGAATATATTAAATATAATAAATATCAATCATCCGTAATTTTCCAAAAAAAAAGTGAAATATCATATAAAATTATTCATTAATTGAAAAATTAATGCAACCATTGAGTTCAGAGCATGGGTTTTTGGTATGAAATAATCCATTTTTGCATCGCTTGATGGGGTTGAGAACCTTCATGGATGTGTAATTGATCAAATTTAATAATATTTATTTAATTATTTGATTAAAAAAATAAAACCAGAGTTTTCCATATAAATATGTATATATAAATTTCTTTAGGGATTTTAGTAGAACTCTTCAAATCGAGTGGAGTCATTGGAGAGGAACGTTGTAGGATATCTTGGTTAAGGGAATCAGATTAGATCGAGATCAATGATTGATGTGCCATCAAATTTAATGAATCTTTCTAATGATCGTAATGAAGGTTTATTATTCATTGTTACATGATTAAAACTCCATGTAGGATGTTGTAACACTTCAATCATCCACGATATGCTTCTCTTTCAGTAATGCAATAGCTTGCATGGTACGCAAGTTCGAGGTTCTAACACACCACGACCAATCAAAGTAGCAGTTATGAATAGTAATACCCAATTTTTGAATTATATAATTTTTCTATTTCAAAATGGACTTCATTTTTGGATCATGAATATTGAAATTAGCCTAATTTTAATTTTTGGTATTTTACTCAGAACTTCCAATTTTCGATGAATAGTGAAAGATACTTAAAAATAACTTTTTTAATCAAAATAATTTATAGTGACAAATTATACTATTGAGAGGTTTAAAAGTACAATTAGAAAATAATTTTACCATTTTATCCAATGGTGTTCCTTAGAATTAATTTCACTTTAAAATTGGACATAAACAATTGTCAATCTTTTGATAGATATTGTTTCTTAAAAACACGCAATTTGTTTGGACAGCGGGAATTAAATATATAATTTATTAATGAAACTTCTATGTTTTGAATTTGGTAAAATGGAAATCATTTTTTAATTTGTAATATCAAATATAGCATAGGGTGAATCTTTGGTATTTTTCTGATAATGTTCATTTTTATGAATAGTGAAAAATGTTGTATTTTTATTCAAAACTGCCTTTTCATCCAATATATTTATATAGTTAGATTTTAAATTTAATTGTTTTTAAATTATAATTGAATTATGTTTTTATCAATTAATAAAATTTTATTCATTTTATGTAATTTCACTTTTAAATTGGATGTAAAAACAAGTCAATCTTTTGATTGATTTTACTTCTTAAAAAACCCGTCTTTGGTTTTGACAATATGAATTATTTTTAAATTAATTACTGCAATTTCTATGTTTGGAATTTGGTAAAATAAATTCCATATTTGGAATCATAAGGTCCATATTATTTAATTAAGACTCTATTTTTTTGGACATTATGAATAGTAACGATGACAATTATCTTTAATTATCATGAATAATTATTAATCGGGTAGTTAAGGGTAATGAAATAATATCATAATAATATAAAATGACCCCAAAATGTGTCCTAATTATATTTTTTGTGTCATTTCCGACCATGGGATGCCTTGTTACGACTTAGGGACCCCATGGAATTAATTTTGTGTGATAGTGACATTTTATCATTTTATTTTTAAAGAAAGGAAAATATAACCAAAGTATGTAACAGCTAAGTAAAACAATGTTAATTTTGTATACATAAATTATATCTTAGACTATAAATAGTAATTGGAAATATAAAAATATTTCCTATATCACGGTATTTTTTTTATAATTTTTAGACATTAAATAAATAAATATATTTATGACACCATGATGATGTAGTGATTACCCCATTAATGAAAGATTTAAATAAAATGAAATTATAAGGTAAATTTTAAAACATAAACTTGTCTAAATCCTATTGTATGGGTTAATTTATAACCCTTATCACCTTATCCTCGAAATATATCATTTTCGGACCTTTAAAATCTGAAAGGAATTTCATAATAAAGTAACATTTAAATCTTACCAAAAGAGCCCCTCCTCTCCTCTTATAAAAGGCCCCCCACATCTACCACATTATTAACACTTTCCAAGCCATTTTTCTCGGCCATACTCTGCCCAAATACCCTCTAAACATTTCTCCCTTCATCCTAGAAGCCTTACCTTAGGCAAAAAGCTCTTCAAGAAACCCTTTTGGTTCAAACCAAGGGGAGTTACCCGATTTAAAGATAATGTATTCTCTTATGTTCTTTTGTTTTATTTTTCTTCTCCAACCCCCTAAAATATTTTTATTCTATTATTTTGTAACAAAAACAGTATCTTAAATATAATAGGATGCTTTTATGAGAATTATTTTATTTACCCTTACACACACCTCCGCCTAATGGTTATAGAACATATTGTTTCTGTGAGTGGCGAATTACTGCCTCACGAAACGATGATTGTTCAAACTTCTTTTAACACCTTTCATGGTGGCGATTAAGATGTCACTATATTTATATATGGTATATATTATGTTTATGTTTTCTGTATTATTTTGTATTTTTCATTTATGGAATACCTTTATGGTTTCCACTATGGGAAAACACGATAATTTCATTTTAGGAAGTACGGACTACCACCCCCTCAAAGTGATTTGAATCGTTAATGCCTAATGTGGGACGTATAACGGATTGATATAATGATGTTATATATGATATTATAATTTAATTATAATATATTTATGTATCATTATTTTTTCATTCCATTAATGTATGAAATAGAAATGAAAGTAGCGTTCATGCGTACGTACGGCTTACCGTCTCCATGAACGATGCATTTCATTTCTTATCTCCAAATATTATTAATATTATAAGTGAATATATATAATGGATATATATGATATATATTACATCTAAATTATGAATATCATTCTATAATTATAATATATATATATCTCATTTAGTTTTAATTCCATTAATATGACAAAGAAATGAAGGTAGCATTAATGCGTATGTACAGTCTACCATCTCCATGAACGGTGCATTTCATTTTTTATCTCCAAATGTTATGGAATAGTATAAAATGATTATATAATGGATATATATGATATTTAAATCCTTAATACTATTATAGAGACGATGTACTTATAACTATATGGATAATTCTTTTCGAACAAGTTAATTTTTGACTCGAGTACCAAGGATCAAAAAAACGACCGTTATTAAATTAAATGATTACATAATGTTCACAACATGATAATGAGTGATGTAAAAGGAATAATGAACGTGAAAAAGGTTCTTAAGAAAATAGAAATTAATTTTAGTATATTATTCAGTAGATTAAAGAACGATTGAGTCAAGTCGGACACGAGGTAAGGGACTTCGTCTCAATATCCTTTCATTGAGGCATATTTTATTTTATACAAAACTTTCTGTTATACGGTGTATAAACCCATTTGACTGTTAATTTTATTCAAAATTATTCTTTTTATATGAATCGTTTTTACTAAATTAAAAAAGGAATGTTTTGTCTTACGTACGTGGCTACAACGACTTCTCCACCGTCGTGACCATTATTTGAGTTTTGGATTCCTCTACAAGCCGTAACATTTTTATTAAAAAATGAAAAATAAATACCATGTTTTACTTATCTTTTATTTTGGTATTGAAAATGGTATTGATAATGTTTTGATTATATCAATGTTTTGTATTGATATTTTGTGATTGAAATGTGGAAATGTTATGTTTCCTTTATGCATGTTTTGCGTGATACAATTATGTTATGGTTCTTGGGAATTGTTTATGGTATGTTTAAACCTTTTCATATAAGGAATACATTGGACTTAGTAAGTGATTGGTGGAGCCCGCTATAGCTCCTCGTTGCATTGGTAGGTCTCATGAGACAAACTACTGTCTTGGCACAAGGCCGTAAGAAAATATTATTTGTATTCTTGGCATAAGTCCTTGACTCTTTGGTTATGATAGTATGGAATTATGAATTCCATCATTATGAAAGTGGTTATTGATATTGAATTTGATTATTCGACTAGTAGAATATCCATGTGAATAAGTAAATGGATTTATTTCATTTTATTTTTTCCATATTATGCTGAATATCAAGTTTAAAAGAATTTTTCTTTAGTTATACATTGCCTTAAATGTTGATGCATATTCATAAAAGTTTATAATATTTTATTATCCTTACTGAGAATCTGAGCTCAACCCTTTCTATGTTTTATTTCTTCCAAGATGTAAAAAAATATTTTATGACTGACCTGCAGGGATAGTCTGGGGGATTATGAGTGTGGACTATGAAGAATATGTTGTTATAGTTTTTCACTTTGTGATGTAATGTAAGACTTATGAATATATCCACTGTTTCTAAGGCTACTAAACTAATCGGTCTTTCGAGAATTGATCTTTTGTGATCATGCCAATGTTATGTAATAATGCACCAACTTGGGGTAACTGGGGTCGAGCATTACAGTTGGTAGCAGAGGAATTTTTGTACTCAGCTTGGAAGCTAGATTTAGATAAACTCTGATTAGAGCACATATCACTAAGATAGACTTTGAGGATTAGTATAGAAGAACATCCTAGAATTTTGGTAAAGAATAGATTTTGTGTATTTTATGAGAAATACATCCCTGTCTGGATACAAGTAGGTAGAGGCGGCTCTAGCATAGATGTACCTAGGGGTAAAACCCAAAAACCCCGCTTTGAGCTAGACTCGAATGGGAACTGGTGCACGACCACGAGCCTTGCTGCACTCTTGGTTATGACACTCCTGTGGGATATGTTTAAGATAATTCTCATTTTATTTAAAAATCATTATGATGGGTTTATGAGTATATACTTCCCCAAATAAAACATTTTTTTATGATTATGGATTATATCCATAAATAGTTCAATTTATGTAAAGTGTTTTACAATTATAGAATTATGTATTTTGATTCATAAACTGATATAGATTATGCCATTTTTTAGAAATGGATCCTAGTGGATGAAATAGAAACCGTATCAATGCACACACTCCATGTAGGGATTTCCCTCCTGCTCAAGATAATTATAGTGGATCTGCTGATGGAACTGGTGCTGATCAGCTAATCACCATAATAGGAGAACTCACTCAGGTTATGAATAATAACCTTACTCGTATAGAGAACCTTGATCCGCAACATGGAGGATCAATGTTAGAACTCTTCATGAGGCAAAAAACTCCAAAATTTAATGGGGGTACAATTCTATTAGTAGCTGAGGAATGAATAAATTCCCTAGAGAAAATATTTCTTGCTTTATGGAGTAGTGAAAGGGAAAAAGTTGTCATGGCAGTTTACCTCCTCACTGGAGACTATGATCAATAGTGGTCATTGATTCAAAATCAAAAGGAAGATAATGAAGTATCATGTATGGGATGGAGAGAGTTTAAATAGACTTTCTTAAAAAAATACTTTACTCATGACCATTGAGCAGCTTTGGAAAGACAATTTCTGAGTCTAAGGCAAATGAAAGATGACAATGTTACAAAGTATGAGTCTAACATTACAAGGTTAGTGAGGCATGCTTCAAATTATATACGTAACCCAATAATTAATATTGATCATTCCTTTTATGGGTTAAATCCATTTCTCCGTTGAGCTTTAGTATAATAATCCTTCTCATCGTATGAATATTTTGTATCACGTGCTATCAAGATAGAAAAGTAATTCTCTAAGTCTTATGACAAAAAAAGTAATGAAAGAGAAGAAGATAATAGTGGAGCAAGAGACAGATAAAGGGAAAAAGGGAAAGGAGGATTTTCTATTATGTGATAATTGTGGTAAGAAACACCCCGGTACTTGCCTAAAAGGAATGGGAGTTTGTTACGAGTGTGGTGAAAAGGGCCACCAAGCTCATGATTGCAAGGGGAATAAAGAAGCTACCGATGTTTAATGCTACAATTCCAGGGAGATGGAATAATATGAAAATGAATGTCTTAAGTGACAGAGTAACTTACCTCAGAAAAGGCAAACAGATCAAGGCCAATCTTATGATGTTACTACAGATGAAGTTGAATAATTATTGTATTTGTGTTTTTGGACTCAAGAACTATATTATGGTTATAAGAATATTGTGATATATATAAAGATTGTACTATAGTACTTGTTTTTTCATCAGTGTTTTAATATGATGAAGGTAATCATATTTTTAGTATGTGAAAATAAGAGAAACATTACTTTTTTTGGGGAATCTGATGTTACAATTGATTTTGGAATTTAGAGACCTTTTAGAGAAAGTCTGGACATAGGTATTTTGGATAACTATAAAGGTTCGAATGGATTAAGTTGAACTTTGGATAGTATTTTATAAGGTTAAAACATTTCTGAATATTATTTTTGGAATATTATAATACTACAGTTTTAGGAAAAAGGACAACCCGTTGGTTGGGGGATAACCCGTCGCGTTAGAAAAAGCTACAGGAATCGAACCGACAACCATAGTGCGACAGGACTTTATTACATACCACTAGCCTACAGGAATTCCCTGGTTATTACAAAATAGTTTTCCTAATCTAAATGATATGTCTTAATATTTGGAACCTTATACAATTAGGATAAATAGAATATTTTTGAGTTCTATTACCTTTTGGAGTGAAAGATGAGTTTGTGGTAATAATTTATTAATGAATGAAACTCTACATGACAAGTAAGTATATTTCCTTACATTTTTAGTAAATCTCCAAAATAAATTCCTCAACTTAATGAAAGGTAACTTAAAACAAAAATTTTGTCGGTTAACTTTTCCTATTGGGGAATCAATGACCGTTTAACCAATCACAAGTTTGTGATTTTCTTATAGTTAACTTTCTCCTAATCCTGTTTTCTACAACTCCCCATCAGACCTTGATGGTTTTTTTCTACTCCATATCCAGGTTTTCATAGAATCCTAGTATGGGCTATCTCGGGTGACCTCATTTACTTCTCTTTCTTTCTTTTAAAGTTATATTTTTGTTAACCCTATTTCTGATATGGGTTTTCCACAAAGGAATTTTCTATTTTCAACCTTTTATTTTTGAAGAACATTTTCAAATTGTGAGGATGAAATTTTTAGAAGGAGGGGAGAATTTAACACCCCATGCTTCCACAGTACGCTTCTCTTCTAATAATGCAATACCTTGCATTGTACGCAAGTTCGAGATTCTAACACACCGCGACCAATCAAAGTAGCTGTTATGAATAGTAATACCCACTTTTTCAATTATATAAATTTTATATTTCAAAATGGAATTCATTTTTGGATTCAGAATTTCAAAGTTAGCGTAATTTGAATTTTTGGTATTTTTTAGAGAACATCCAATTTTCGATGAATAGTGAAAGATATTTAAAAACAAATTTTTTAATCAAAATAATTTATAGTGATAAATTATACTATTGAGAGGTTTTAAAGTAAAATTAGAATATACTTTTACCATTTTATCCAATGGTGGTCATTGGAATTATTTTCACTTTGAAATTAGACAGAAACAATTGTCAATCTTTTGATAGATATTGTTCTTAAAAACAGCTATTTGTTTGGACAACGGGAATTAACTGTATAATATATTAATGTAAGTTCCATGTTTTAAATTTGGTAAAATGGAAATAATTTTTGAATTTGGAATATCAAATATAGCATGGGGTGAATTTTTTGTATTTTTCTGATAATGTTCATTTTTAATGAATAATGAAAAATGTCGTATTTTAATTCAAAACTCTCTTTGCATCCAAATTATTTTTATAGTTATATTGTCATTATAATTGGTTTTAAAGTATAATTGAATTATTTTTTTATCATTTAATACAATTCTGTTCATTTTAAGTAATTTCACTTTTAAATTGGATGTAAAAACAAGTCAATATTATGATAGATTTTACTTCTTAAAAACCCGTCTTTGGTTTTGAAAACAGAAATTATTTTTAAACTAGTTACTGAAAATTCTGTATTTGGAATTTGGTAAAATAGATTCCATATTTGGAATCATAAGGTCCAAATTATTTAATTAAGACACTTTTGTTTTTGGACATTATAAATAGTAACGATGACAATTATCTTTAATTATCTTGATTATTAGTAATCAGGTAGTTAAGGGTAATGAAATAATATCATAATTATATAAAATAACCCCAACATGTATCCTAATGCTATTGGTTGTGTGATGGCCGGCCATGGGATTCCTTTTAACAACTTAGAGACCCCATGGAATCACTTTTGTGTGATAGTGACATTTTATCATTTTATTTTTAAAGAAAGGAAAATATAACAAAAGTATGTAACTCCTAAGTAAAACAAATTTTATTTTGTCTACATAAATGATATCTTAGACTATAAATAGTCATTGAAAAGATAAAAATATTTCCTACATCAGGTTATTTGTTTTATAATTTTTAGACATTAAATAATTAAATTTATTTATGACTCCATGATGTTGCAGTGATTACCTCATTAATGAATTATTTAAATAAAATGAAAAGATAAGTTAAAATCTAAGACCTAAACTTCTCTAAAGCCTATTGGATGGGTGTATTTAGAACCCTTATCACCTTATCCTCTAAATATATCATTTTGAGACCATTAAAATCTGAAATCCATTTCATAATAATGTAACCTTTCAATCTTTTCAAAAGAGCCCCTCCTCTCCTCTTAAAAAAGGTCCCTACCTCTACCACCTTATTCACACCATCAAATCCATTTGGATCGGCCAAAATCTGGCCAAATACCCTCTCCACTTTCCTCCATTCATCCTAGAAGCCTTACCTTAGGCATAAAGATCTTCAAGAAACCCTTTTGGTTCAAACCAAGGGGAGTTACCTGATTTAAAGGTAATGTCTTCTCTTATGTTATTTTGTTTTATTTTGCTTCTCAAACCACCTAAACTCTTTTTATTACTTTATTTTGTAACTACACCAGTATATTCAATATACTAGGATGTTTTTATGAGAATTATTTGATTTACACTTACACACACCTTTGTCTAATGGTTAAGGAACATATTGTTTCTGTTAGTGGTGAATTACTGCCTCACGAAACGATGAATGTTCAAACATCTTTTAACACGTTTTAATTTATCCATTAAGATGACACTATATTTATATATGGTATATATTATGTTTATGTTTTCTGTATGCTTATTTATTTTTAATTTATGGAATACCTTTATGGTTTCCACTATGGGTAAATGAAAAAATTTCATTTTAGGAAGTGCGGACTACCGCTCCCTCAAAGTGATTTGAATCGTTAATGCCTTATGTGGGAAGTATAAAGGATTTAGATAATGATGTTATATATTATATTACACTGTAATTATAATATACCTATGTATAATTATGTTTTAATTCCATTAAAGTATGAAATAGAAATGAAAGTAGCATTCATGCGTACGTACAGCTTACCATCTCCATGAATGGTGCATTTCATTTCTTATCTCCAAATGTTATGTAATATAATAAGTGCATATATATAATGGTTATATATGATATATATTACATATAAATGATGAATATCATTCTATAATTATAATATATATATATATATATATCTCATTTAGTTTTAATTCCATTAATATGACAACGAAATGAAAGTAGCATTCATGTGTACGTATGGCCTACCGTCTCCATGAACGGTGCATTTCATTTTTGTTATCTCCAAATGTTATGAAATAGTATAAAATGAATATATACTAGATATATATGATATTTAAATTATTAATACTATTCTTTAGATGATGTAATTATAACTACATGGACAATTATTTTCAAACAAGTTCATTTTTGACTCAAGTACCAAGGATCAACAAAACGACCGTTATTAAATTAAATGATTACATAATGTTCAAAATATAGTAATGAGTGATGTAAAAGGAATAATGAACTTGAAAAATGTTCATAAGAAAATAGAAATTAACTATTTTTTATTATTTAGGAGATTAAAGAATGATCGAGTCAAGTCGGACACGGGGTAAGGGACTTCATCTCAATCTCCTTTCATTGAGACATATTTTATTTTATACAAAACTTTCTATTATGCGATGTATAAAACCGTTTGAATTTTAATTTTATTCAAAAATAATCTTTTTATATGAAGCGTTTTTACTAAATGACAAAAGGAATGTTTTGTCTTACGTACGCGGCAACACCGACTTCTCCACCGCCATGACCATTATTTGAGTTTTGTCTTCCTCTACAAGCCATAACTTTTTTAAAAAAATTAAAAATAAATTCCGTGTTTTACTTTTATTTTATTTTGGTATTGAAAATGGTTTTGATAATGTTTTGATTATAACAATGTGTTGTATTGATATCTTGTGATTGAAATGTTGAAATGTTATGTTTCCTTTATGACTGTTTTGTGTGATACGATTATGTTATGGTTCTTGGGAATTTCTTATGATATGTTAAATCATTTTCAAATAAGTAATGCTTTGGACTTAGTAAGTGATGGGTAGAGCCCGCTATACCTCCTCGATACATCGGTAGGTCTAATGAGACAAACTAGTGTATTGGCACAAGGGTTTGAAAAAAATATTATTTTTAGTCTTGGCACAAGGCCTTGACTATGTGGTTATGATAGTCTGGAATTAGGCATTACATCATTATGAAAGTGGTTATTGATATTTCTTGTGATTATTCGACTAGTAGAATATCCATGTGGATAAGTAAATGACATTATTTCATTTTATTTTTTCCATATTATGCTGAAGTTCAAGTTTAAAAAGACTTTTCTTCAGTTATACATTTCTTTAAATGTTGATGCATATTCATATTATTTTTTGATATTTTTTTATCCTTACTGAGCATCTGAGCTCGCCCCTTTCTATGTTTTATTTTTTCTTGGATATGAAGAAATATTTTATGACTGACCTGCAGGGATATTCTAGGGGATTATGAGTATGGACTATGGAGACTATTTTGTTGTAGTTTTTCACTTTGTGATGTAATGTAAGACTTATGAATATACCTAGTGTTTCCAAGGCTACTAAACTACTCAGTCTTTCGAGACCTAATCTTATCTAATGTAAGACTTATCTTGTATTTTGGGATTTAAATTTTTGTTTATGTTCTATCTCTTCATTCATCATTATAAAATAAATGAATCAAGGCCAACATAAACATTTTCTGTTGTTTTTCCTCTTATTTTTGGTTTAAAATTTCTTCCCCACTGTTTGTTCATCGCAAGAAATTATATTATCCCATACATTGATGAATACCCATAAATAAATCATTATGAACATGTTTCATGAGGAAATGTATTAATACCAAATATCCATGTTTAGTTTTATGATGGGACTGAGCTACGATGATATATGATTGATTGGGGGAAGATTAGTTATCCTCATTTTTTGTTTCTTTTTTTTTCTACGACAACTGGAAGGAATGATATATGGTTCTCCCATTGGATTTGGTAGTAAGATACAAGATAGTGGTAATAAAGAGACTCATCTAGACTAGAAATATTTTTCATACATGATTTCAAGTGAGATTGGATACTAGTGAATTGGGATATGATGCCTGAAATGATTTTGTGGGTTCTTCATATCACTGATGTACATGGAATGTATTCTAGAAATACACATTGTGTGGGTTCCTAGCTAAGATCCAAGGGTTCCTATGGAAGAGATAAGTAAAACATAGTATGTGTCCCATTTCACATAGAATATGTCCCAAACCTGGAGCCTTTGGGTGTACCATTGTGGCTATATAGACTCGACTAGTTGTACATGTGCCCAGAAAAATCGGGTACTCAAACGTGGACTTTTCCAAGCTACATGTAAATGGGTGGAGCCATTTACTTAGACATAGTTAAGAGTACACAGAATTGGACGTTTTGTGTACCCGAAAAATAACATGGTCACAGGTTTTGATATATGGTTAAAACATGGTTCCAAAGGAACATGTTTTGTACATCCAGTACACACCTCATACTCCTTAAAGGATGGATTGGAGTTATTTTCCTCTTCAGTATGGAAAAGTTTCCTTAAGGTATGTTCCCATGATATATTCCCTATGTATTTATTATAAAGACATTATATATACATATGATGGTTATCCCCTATCAGTAATTTTAGTCATGGATTATGTTGTGGGAATCCCTCTATGAGGCCCAGATTGAGACACTCTATCATCATCATTTCCCTATAGAGGGTTATTGGTTTTTTCAGGACCAACACAACATGGGATTCGATCCCCTTCTTAGAAGGTAAATCAAGATGAGGTTATTGGTACACCTCATGGTCTTGGTTATGATCCCCATCTATGTATTTATTTGATGAGACATCCAATGTGTAATTGTTTTGGAGAGACCCAATGAGAATGAAATATCTGATATACACCATTACTTATATTATACTCATGGAGTGTGTTCTCCTAAAAAAGTTTTACGTGGAACCTTAATGCAAGAATCCTAGATCAGAATTATAATTTTGACTTTACCTTGAGATTCTGTGTCTAAGTTGATTGTATTTTTACATTCCTATTATATTTATTTTTTTAAATATAAATATGTTGAGATGATAATAATTAATGATGTTATATTCTTAGTGATATTGCGATTTTCTAAAGGGTATTATTATACTCAACCCTGTATGGGGTTTTCTTACATGTTCTGTGTCTTATATAGATGATCAAACTTTTGATAGATTCCTAGAGGGACTAGGACCAGGTAATTATTTGTGATCCTGATAGACCAATGTGTGTTCTTATAGTTACATTAACATTAGCCATCTCCAACATTATAGGTTATAATTATTTTCAATTTCTTTATGGTGGGAATTTTTTTGTACCTTGCACTTCCCATAAATTGTTGTAGTACTCTAATGGTGCTATTTTAAATGTATACATTCTTGTAATGAGTTTATTTTTTTTCAGTATTTTATGACTTAGAGATTTTGTTGGGTGGGGGTGTGAAGGTACATCTGGTTAAGGCATCACATGTATGTGATATGACAACATGGCGATGGTATCCATCCCCTGGCCTATGAGACGTAGGTTTGGGTTAGTTCCGGAACGGACCTTATTGGGCTAGGTCATGATAACTCTCAGGAGAACATTTTATTTTAATGATGTTCACATAATAAGTTGTTTCATAGATTTTTGTATATCTTGATCAAGTTGTTCTCTATCATTGTGGTGATCTTGGATATTATTCCTCTAATTATAACCTAGTTCAGTAGTTCTAGAATCTTTTTTTGATATAGGGTATTCTTCATTTCACATCTAGTTGTGTCGTATGAAAGGGGATAGACTCTATTTTATATTTCAGAAGATGGTATGCACCAGACTAATGAATAAAATTAATTTTTTTAAAATTTTAATATAATTTTTAAGTTAAATAAAATTGCATGGTTTCGGGATTTTGATATTTTTGATATTGTAAGTGTAGAAACATGAATCCACTTTGAAAATCATCTCCATTGGGTGCCTTGTTTTCCCTATAGTTGATCTATTTTTTGAATCTTGTTGTCTAATCGATTGACATCAATTTAAATAAAATTGGATAACCACATATATATGGATAATAAAATGATTTCCACTATAATATTTTTGATATTTTTTAGAGTTCCATTTTAAAAATAACTGATTTTTTTTAATCCCTTTATATAAGTATTATATAAAATGTGTTTTTTGTCTGAAGTGTTTGGGATGTGTGGCTGTAATTTTTGTGTGTGTTGTGTTCAAATATGTGATGAGTTTTTTAGTTGTGATATGGGTTTTTTGTAATGGAAATTGGTAGTGATGTGATTTTTGTGAAGAGGATGTATTTGTGTATATCTATTAGTGGTAGTGTGGGGTGGTTGGTATAAGAAGTATGGTTTATTGTTTTTATATAGATTCCTAGATAGTAGTATAATTCAATTGAAAATGAAGAATTTAAATGGAATTGGATGATTGGTTATTTAATGATTGAATAAAAAGGGAAGTGTTACTAAATATGATTGATTATTAATTTATAATTAATGGGTTGGTTATTTTAAATTACTTAGTAATAGGAAATATAGAAATTAGCTTATATTGAAAGGGTAAAAAATATACAATATGTCTTATGAATTTTTGTGGGGTGTTATGCCTTCTGAAGTATTAGTGGAAGTTATAAGGGTTCTGAGGCTTGTTAGTAATGAGGTGAGTTGGTATATGATTCTTATTTTGAACCTATATTTTTAACGAATAACTAAACATCTCATACATAGATATCAAATCTAAGAAAATGAAAATTCATTACATAATAATTATCCAATCCAAAAATCTTTTTGTTCTAGTGAATTTGGAAACATGAATACATAACAAACATGTTTATAAGTGAACTACATCATCTATAACACCCTAGGATTCTAAAATAAAAGAATTTGGTACAATAGAATATGATACGTGGAACAATGAGCTTAAATGACTAGTGAGATATATTAATTTAAATTTAACACCTTTGATAGCTTCTGATACATGAAACCATGAGTCTAAAAGAAATATAAAATAATATATCATTATAACCAACCAATTAAATTGGAGGTTTTGAATAATACTAACTAAACTATAAAATTAATATGGTTTAAAACTGTATAAAATATATATTCTAGTATTCTATTGATTACAAGTAATATAATAATCAATTTAAATAAAGGTAAATGTTTTTTTGAAAAACATTATTTTATAAAAGGTGGTTTCATTGCACTTTCCACACATACATTAAAATTAATTTTTACCATTTTAATAAAATTTACTTTTAAAAAAAATACAATTTCTCAATTCATCATGAAATAATTATTTTTGAGTGAATTTTAAAAAAAAATCTTACAAGATTTATTCTTTAATAAATAGTGATAAATACTTTTTTTTATTAATGCATTATTTTATTTTAAGGAACATTGATGTTTCATTTTGTATTTAAAATTATTTTAAAATTTAAATTAGTACAAATATATTATAATCAACACAATTTTTCCCATTGGAACAAAATTCATTATTATTATAAACAATAAAACATTCAATATTTCTCATAATTTTCCCTTTGGAAAATCACTTTTTCATCGCCTCTGGTAGTTTAACTTTGAAATAAATTTTACCACCTATATTAATAAAATTTGATAAAATAGACTTAATATTTTTAATAAGAATAATTAATCTTGAATAAAATGTTAAATTAGTTTTTTGTTATAATTAATAGTAAAAACAATAAAAATTAATTACCATGGTTATGGTTAAAACGGGTTTACTGAGGGACATACTAGAGTGATAAGGGTTAAAATGTCTTATAAGCCACTCCAATTTCTATTTTATATACATATTTATACCTTATTTAGTCCATGGTTTTATAATGATACATTTTTTGAGGCCTTTTCGAATATAAAAATATGGGTGTCACTTTTTCATTTAAAAAATTTAAATCGTGTCCTCTCCCCCACTAATTTAAGGACACCTCCTCCCATATTCTCCTTAAACTCCTAGAGCTTTTTGTTTTAGAAAATATCTATCAAAATATACACCTTAAATCACTCCCCACTTCCTAGAGGAATTTTTTGATCAAAAAGTAAACATTGGAAGTCATCAAGTAAAAACCTAAATATGTTGTTTGAAAAAGATGTAAAGATCATAATGATGAATTTTCATTTTCATTATAATTCTAAATCACTAAAATATTATACAAAAATGAATAAAAAAATACACCAGTATACTCTATATAATAATATTTTATTATGTTAATTTATTAGTCTATATTTATATCCTCTTCCATCAAATGGGAAATTAGACTGCTGATCATGTGTATGGTGGACTACAGCCACACGAACCGATGTAATTGGATTTTCTCCACTACATCTCATGGATGGATAAAATGATAGATTTAAAATATTTATATGATATCTATGAAATTAAAATATTTTTGGTAATAAAATATCATATATATCTTATTACATTTCAATCTGTTGAAAAATAATAAAGTCACTCGTGCATTCATATGGACTACCACCTCCATATAAGGATGCGAAATGTTTTCCATTTTATTTTAAAATGGTTGGTAATAAGGATATATTTAATGAAGAAAAAATTATTTTATATAATAATTTCTCATAAAAGGTGAAACGTTTTTTTACGTTTTTTATATTCCATCTTTTTCAAAAATAGAGACATCATTCACGCATACATACGGCCAGTAGTCCCGCTGAATGGTGTAACTAATTTTTTAATATGTATGTTTTGTGGAATTATATAAATAATTATATTATGATTATGTAATATATTTATTTCTTGGTTAATAATATGGGGATATGTTATCCATTATTAATATAAATCTTCCAAAACTAAAAATGCAATAAATACATTAAAATGGATCTATTATCACATGAAATAGTAACATTAACAAAAAACTATTAATAAATGGGTGGTAAAAAGTAATAAAGAAGAATTATATTATTTAATATATTTTAGATTAGTTAATTAATAGATGTTTAATAAATATATATTTTTATATAGGATCTTATAACATGTACAATATGAAAATTGGACCTAATGTAAGGGTTTCTCATCTCACATTTACTTCTGTGAGATGTACACCAAATTCAGAACCTATTTCTTTTATGTGGTGAATATACTAACCCATTAATATGTCATATCATGAATATATTTATATTCATATTATTATATGTTTCATTTGATGTTGTTTCTTTCATGGTATTATTATTCAGAAGTTACCAAAGTGTTATGTGTTTATTCGACAATCTCATCATTATTTGGTATTTCTTATGTTTATGTTTCCTATGGAAGAATATTTTTAATATTTTTATCTTAAACTAAATAAATATTATTATGAAATGTTTATTCCTAATATTTTTATGTAATAGTGTCATTTTTCTCTCTTTGGAACTTAAAATTGTTGAAAAATATTTTTAATAAAAGATGACTATATTTCTATCTTCTTTTATAAATTATTTTTCTTCGATATACATGTTTTCTAAAAATATTTTTAAAAAAGTTTTTAACATTCTAAAAATGATTTAACAAAGAACTATTTGTACATGTTTTAATTTTTTTTTAAAATGTTATGAAAGGAATATTTTTGTTTTTTTCTGTACTAGGTACTTTTAAAACGTTTTTCAATAGTTTGAAAGGAATGTATTTAACTTATACTGCATATATGGAATTAACCTCTACCAGGACAACTCATTCCATTATATCATTCACTACATGTTTATAATGGATTTTAAAATAATGTTCTATCCTTAATTTCCAATAATTTTTTATTTTTTGGATGTTATATTAAATGTGAAAATGATATTTTCTTCAGGAATGTTTTAATGTAGTTTTTATTGTATTTCTATTCCTAAATGAGAACAATAGTTATTTATCTTATTCCCCAAATGTAATTTGTTTTAATTATACCATCCTTAATATTTGACTAGATTGTTTATAATTATTTTGGTTGGGGTTATACTATTTTGATATCATTCTCCAAATTACTCTTAATGGTTTATAGTAATGAATATTGATTGGGAAAAGTATTACCCTATTGTATTCTAATTTTTCAGTATGAATATTTTTGTTAATAATGTTTGACCCCTTTAGTATGAGAAATTAATTGTACTTATTAAGTGATTGTTGGGTCCCTCTATATCCCTTCAATGAACGGGTATGTCAAAGTAGAAAAACTACCATGGTTATTTGGTCAAGGACTTTCCCAATTGTGTTATATTTCTTTTAATGAGGTCTTAATAGTATGATTTTGATTCCTAAAATTATTCATTTCCTTATTGTGTTATGATTTATTACTTTCCATGTGATTATTATGTCAGTTATGATATCAATGGATATGTTTAGAAATCATGTGATTATTTATATGTAATTATTTTCTCATCATTTATAATTTCCATATTTTACATCATGCTCATTTTTTTGAATAAATGTAATTTTTTTAGATATATGCCTTTCCATATTGACTATTCTTTATTTATTCATGACAGTTTCTATTATGTATATACCTTTACAGAGCATTATAGATAACCACTTTCTTAATATTCATTTTCCCCGGATTCAAGGTTGTATATTATGATTTATATTAAGGGATATGCTAAAGGGAATTATGTTGTTATTAGTGAAAAATATAATGTTGTATTTTAAGTCATCAATTTTAATGTGATATTCAAGTATATATATAGTTTTCCAAGACTCCTAAACTATATGGTATTTTGCGATGTGATTAATGTTATCTAGTACCAATTTTGTAATGTAACCACCACCTAAAGGCTACTAGGGTTAGAGTATTTATAGTACGAATCAAATAATTTTTTCTAAAAACCTTGGGAAATAGATTTAAGAAAACACATACTAGAGAATAAAAACATATGACTAAATTTGATGATAATTATAATTATAGGATACCATACTGATGTCTTATTAAGGTATATATTATGTGGTTTTCCTAAAAATATATACCTATCTAGATACTACATGTGAATATTTTTCCAGAGTAGTTTCACTAAGAGTTACTATCTCTAAAAATGGAACATTGGGATTTTACTAGATCATTACATAGTACATAGTAAGGGGCCTTACTATGCACTATATCTGACACTCCTGGGGTATATTATTTGTATAATTTTTTTAAATCCATTATGAGGGATTTCAAAACACTATTATAATTTAAAAAAAAATACAAAAAATATTTATTTATGAATATTATATTATCTATGCATAATTTTAAAAATGTATATTATGTGTTTCAATATTTTTCATATTATACATTATGTTTTATAATGTAATGATATAATAATGTGTATATCACTATTTAGAAATGGATACTAGATTATTAAATGGAAAATGTATTGATGGGAGTAATTCATTAATGGATTTCTATCCTATGAAAGATAATGATGTTTTAATATAGTTTTAGTTAGAAAAAATCAAACTATAACTATGTTTTGATAGAAGAATTAGTTTATCTCCAATAACCTTTCCCATATGGATAATCCTACTAATATATAATTTTATGTAATAATGTTATATATATTAATACATTAATAAATTCCATAATTTAATGGGAATAGAAATCCATTTGTACCTCAGTAATGGATAATTTCTTTAGAGAATATATTTCTCACTTTGGGAAGTATAGAAAGTGGAAGGATTTTTTGGAAGTCTATTATGTCTCAAAGGATTCATACCGATGGTGTTCATCGATTCCAAACACTACAAATGAAGAAGAAAAAAAACATGTAGTTGATGTATTTCAAGGTACTCTCTATGTAAAAACAATTTCCTCATCAACAATGAGAAGATATGGAGAGAAAATTCTTTAGTCTCAGACAATTAGAATAAAAAAAGTATGTATGAATTGAATTTTTAAAGGTTAGAAAGGATTGTTGTAGATTATGTACATAATAAAAAGATAAATATTATCTAGTTCATTGATTTGATTAATAAAATAAATTGAATGACACTGGTCTCCTAGAAATTCTCATCATCTGATATATAATACCTTGATCAATCAAGATATATAAATAATTCTCAAATTCTTATGGATTTTAATGAAATAAATACAAGAAAAGGAAAATAAATAAAAACATATACAAGTGGAAGAAGGTGAAGAATAATTTTCCTACATGCGATAATTGTGGAAGTAGACATCTTACATTATTTAAGGAAATGGGAGTTTAATTCAATTGTGGAGTAAATTTCTATTAGGTTCATGTGTTCAAGGATAATAAATAATCCACTAATGATTAGTTGTTTAACTATAAATAGATAGGGAAACATGAAAACAAATTCTATAAGTTTTAATGGAATATACCTCAGAAGAATCTAAGGGATCAAGGTTGAGATTATAAAATTAATATGGCCAATGTGGAATGATTATTGTTCTTGTTTATTCAGTTTCATGAATTATATTGTTTAAGTATTTATACAAATGGTTTTTGGGTTCTAATAAATTTTACACTTTTAAGTATTGTGCTAATTTTGGAAGCATATTTGTCTCCATTAACATAGGAGTTATGAATACCATTATGGGTTTATGTGGTTAATGTTGACCATAATTTCAAGGTTATACACGCCGCTTTTTGGTTTTATGTGATGATATTTTATCAACATTATTTATATTTTTGTAAAACGTTTTTTCAATACAATACATTGGTGTTATTTATATCTTATCAAAAAGTTTTTAAGGAAAAAATAGTTTACATTTTGGGGACATAACTTTAATGTTATTGGTTACCTTTAGTATTTATCTTATCTTTTTATGTTTAGGTAATTTTGGGTTATTAAAATTTGGGATTGTTATAGTAATTATTTTAATGTAGATTTGGAATAAAGACAACCCACATAATGGATGAAAACCCATTACATTCTGCGAGGCTATGGAGAATGTACCCAAAACTGATGGTCAATAAAGGTGTAGTTCCTATCACGAGCTTACATGATATACCGGTTAGTATGAAGTTTTATTTACATAAACTTTTAAACTAATATCTACTTATTTAATTAATATGGGTTAATTTTTGGAGTTAATATTGAGGTTAAAGTAGTAAGGAATTGTTTTTGAAAACCCAAGCAAAACATTTTGGTTTTGGTAATTTTTTCTGGATAAATGAAATGACTTGTCACTCTTATATGGATATTATGATCCATTGACTGTCAGTATTAGTTATTAAGGAATAAAATTTCATAATTAAAATTCATTTCTAAGAGTAATAAATAACTTGATAATTGATTGACGTTCAACCAAAGGATTAAATTGTGCTTATGAAAATATAATGATACCATCTAAGTATATTTTCCATTTTTCTCTTTCTGAATAATAAAAGAATTTATCAACTCTGTGAAAATAAACATAAAGAAATTATTATACTATTACATTATTTTTTATGAACATATTTCCTTTTCACAAATTATATATTTATGGTTTTTTGGTTTCTAACTTTCTCATGATCATTCACTTTCTTTTGATTAATTATATATATCACCCTCCATCATTATTTTGGCATTTTTATTTTCTTCCATGTATATATTTTCACTTCCCACTAGTGTTATCTAACTTGGAAAACTATTTATTTAGTATTACATGTGACCATTCATATTTCCATTGGATTATTTTTAGGGGAATTGTTTTATCTCTTTTTATGATGTGGATTTTAAAAATTGTATTTTCATATAAAAACCCTTTATTTCCATTTATAAGTTCAAATTTTGAGGATGAAATTTATTGAAGATATGGAGAATTTGACACTAAATTTTTTTAAAAGAATAAATTTTTTTGATAGAATATGAAAAATAAAACACAGAGCTTAAACTAATTCTGAAATATATATCTTTATATTGAACTTGTTCAATAGATTGACAAACACAAAACCCCGAGTCTAAAATATCCAAAAAAAATTTTATCAATATATCATGTTTTTAAAATGGACGGTGTGAATATTAATAACTAAATTATTAAAATTATAGGACTTACACATGTAAGAAATTTACTTAATGTTTATTTACTAATTAAAAATAAAATAATAATCATTTGAAAGAAAATGATATTTTTTCTAAAAACTGTTATTTTTTATAAGGATATCTGATTCCACATTGAGAAAATAATTTCGAATTAATTTTTATCCCTTTTTGAAATAGAATCATATAAAATAAAATTAATTTTTTAAATCATCATGAAAAAATTACGTTAATGTGAATGTTTGAGACTTTTATGAAAATCTTATCTTTTCGATGAATTGTTAAAAAATTATTTTATGGAAAACATACTTTTTCAAAGCATTTAAATTTTTTATTTTGATATTTTTTTAAAAAAAATTAGATAAATTATATTATAATAAATTCATCTTATTCCATTGGAAGAAAATATAATATAATTTTCTATTAAAACGTTTTATATTTATGAGAATTTTATCTTTGGATAATATCTTTTCAATGCGTTTGAGGATTTAAATTTAAATTAAATTTTACCAATTATATAAATATAATTAGGATAATGGATTAAATATTTTTAATCAACATAATTAAAATTATATAATAATTTTAACTAAAGTTTTTTTTTCATAATTAATAATAATAATTGTAAAAATTAATTATTATGGTTAAGGTTAAAACATGTTTACCTTGGGTTAGAATAAAACAATAAGGGATAAACAATACCTTTAATACTGTTAAATTTATATTTAATGTACATATATAATGCATATTATAACCATGGTTCTAGAATGATCTATTTTTTAGCCTTTCTGTATGCGAAAAATATGGATATCACATAATTCCAACTGTTTCCTCTCCCTCAATTATAAATGGTCACACCCTCTTCTCCCCTCTCCACACACCCAAAGTCTTTTAGTTCATAAAATACCTACAAATACTAGTTTTAACATCTCTACCCACATATAATATTACAAGGATTTATCATAAATAAAATCTTGTAAGAATTTTGGTATAAACCTAAAGAGGTTGTCTCAAGAAGAGGTAAAGTACCAAATAATTCATTCTTATTTTACTTATTCTTCAAAATATCTCTAATATTCCGAAATTTTGATAAAATAAAAAATCATTATCCCATATATACTTATATGTTTTAATTTTAATATAATGATCTATATCCATCTCAACTTCTATAAAATTATAAATAAACCCATCTATCATGTGCATAGCAGACTAGTACCTCGTGAACCATTGTATTTTGTTCTCCATCACCACCTCTCGCATATATATATAAAAATGGATATAACAATATAATATGATATTTATGAAATTAAAGTACCTTTTTACATATAAAATCACATATATCTCTTTAAAATACAATATATTGGAAAAAATAACAACGTTAGTTCGTGCATGTGGACTACCACAACCATATAGGGAAGTGAATTATTTTTCATTATATTTTAAAATGGATGGTAATAAAAATATATTTTATAAATATAAACTAAATATTTTATAGATAAAAAATTCTTTAAATTTGAAAAATTATTTCCCTTTTTTACAATCCATATTTTACAAAAATATATACTATGTCATGCATACGTACGACCTACCATCTCCCCGAATGGTGTAACCCATTTTTCTATCTCTAACATTTACGGACTAGTATAAAAACTTATATAATGATTATATATTATATTTTTATCATTTTAATAATTATTTATATTATTTAAAAATCATAATCATAAAATGAACATAACTATTGAACCAAAACATACAAGAAACTGGGGCAATTATCACATGTGACAATGATTTTGAGAAAGAATTTTTTATAAAATTTTACAAGAAACTCATACATGGTATAATATATTTGTGTTTATTTTTTTAATGTATGTATAATAAGTCTTTATTTATTATATAGAATGTTGAAAACATATACAAAATAAATTAGACCTAAGGTTTGGGTTTCTCATCTCACTTTTACATTCATGGGACATTTCCATATTCACGACATATTTATTTTATATAGTGATTATAACGATCCATTGATATGTTATATCCTTAATCTATTTATCATAATGTTATTTAAATTATCATTTCAATTATTTTATTTCATGGTGCTTACGATTCAAAAGGTACCAAAGTGGGAAGTGTTTCTTCCACAATCTCGTCGTTATTCTATTTTTTAATTTTTATGTCTCCCTTTGAGAATTTTTCTATATATTTATCTTAAACAAAATAAATAATAATATCTAATGGGTTTTCATCAATTTTGGAGGCAATAGTACCATTTTACTCTATTTGGTACATGAAATGACTGAGAATTGTTTTTAATAAAATCATACATTATTTCTCTATTCTGTCGAAAATAATTTTTCTTCATTATCCTTGTTTTAGAAAATAATTTTAAAAAATGTTAATACATTAACATAATGAATTATTAATGTCATTTTACACATGTTTCACTTCTTTACAAAATTATATAAAATAAATTGTTTTTTCGGATGAGTAAATTTATATCCTTTTTACAATAGTGTGAAATGAATATTATCTTAACTTATATGACGTGTATAGAATTACCACCATCATAACCACTCATCACATTGAATTATATATTACAAGTTTACAAGTATATTTTGAATTAAAATTTTTATTTCTAAATAATCTGTAAATTTTTATTTTTTGATAGTTTTTTTGAATGTGAAAGTGATATTTTTCCACAATAATTTTTTAACAGTATTTGTGTGATATTTCTATTAATAAATGGAAATAAAAATTATTTAACATATTCACAACTAAAAATATGTTGTAATGGTACTATTATTATTATTTCTCCTAGTGTTTATTTGATTAGTTTTCTGGGGATAAACTATTTTGATAAACTTCACCATATTATTATTAATGGGTTATAATTATACTTATTGATTAGGTAAAATATTAATAATTCATCTGCAAGTTTTTCATTATGAATATTGTTGTTTATAATGTTTCAAGACTTTTATATGAGTAATTAATTATACTAATTAAGTGAAGGTAGGTGATTCTATATCCCCTCAATGTATCAGCAGGTTTCAGGATAAAAACGAGCTTCGATATTTAGCTATGGCCTTACCCATTTATATAAAGATTTATCAGAATTAGGAATTGATAGTATGGTTTTGATTTTTGAAATTATGAATATCTTCATTATGAGATTATTTATCTTTATATGTAATTTATTTATAAGTTATAATATCCTTGGTTAATATTCTAGATTATATGATAATTTATATAGAATTATTTGATCATCATTTATTCCTTTCATATTTTTCTTTATGTTAAATTTATTAATTATATGGAATGTTTTTTTTGTATTAAAATTTCCATATTTACTATGAATAATTTATCCATGATATATTTTCTTCTATGCTTACCCTTACTAGTTATTATAGCTCACCCATTTCTTATGTTTCATTTCCCTTGTATGTCAGAAAGTGTATTACGATTGATAAGTAGGGATATGATAAATGGAATTATAGAATTATAAAAGAATATAATATATTTTATTTTATGTTTTTAATAATAATGTGAGATTCATGTATGTATCTATTTTACCAATGCTACTAAACTACAGTATCCTTCAGTTGTGATTGCTTGTATCTAATTCTAATTTAATAAGGTAACCACTAACTATGGGATAGTAGGGTATGAGTATTTGCAAAATTTTCCTCTAAGATCATCATAACTAACACACTTCATAGACATATCATACATAATACAATCATTCATAACCTACAGAAAGGAATCATTAGAAAGGTTGAGCTCATATTCTAAGTAATGATACCCAATTTACATAAAAACGTCACATGATAATAAGGTCCTTTCATGTTTCAACTAGTGGGGAGTCTCTCTCAATAGTTTCCATCCAAACCATCTAGGTAAAGGGGTTTTTCTAATTTTATTCATAGCCATGGAATTGTATTCATTGTCTATAGTGGACATGGCCATCACCAAAATTAGTTTCCCTTGTTTATCCAATCATATTATGGTGTAGGTGGTCTTATTCAGTGGATGCCTCAGTAGTAGCCACTAGTGAGGACAATTTGTGCATAAGGGGTTATAGGATTATAATCCACAGAGAGAATATGATTAATTACAAGATCAAAATCATGGTGGTCCTCTTCATTAGGGTACTTAACCTTAGTGTGGTAGTGCATGTCGTTGTATAAAGATTAGTAGAGGAGCTTGGTGTGGTTAGTTACATGTTCTGGGGTGACCTCATTTTAAAGGACCTAGATCATTCATGGTATAATCAGTTTATTGTCCACCATTGTTTTTCATCTAGATGATTTTCACTCCTTTGATACACCTACTCTTGTTTGTTCTCACAGACTAGATGTAGAGGGGTTTCAAGTTCCCCTAGTGTTAAATATTCAAAATCAGAACTATACTAGATTATTTGATGGGAGTTATGAGTGTAAACTTCTAATAGGTCCACATCAATCATGTGGGTATCATTTTGTAATATAGATGTAGTCATATGATGTTATTATTAAAGTTGACTTGTTGTATTTCATGATTGATATTATCATCTTTTTGGGAGAAGATTCATTATTTTATATATGGATGGTTTGTGTGATGATTTCAATGGTCTGGGGATTTTTTATGTAGAAAGTATACATTTTGAGCCCATTCTGTATCTGGTGGATAAGTTTTATTTGGATTCAGTAGATGCTAGGTTATAGGAGGCTTAAAAGGTTATTAGATATTTTCTTCATGTTTTTTCTATGGACTTTGTAACACTTCCCCTTGATAATATTCTGAGTTTGGGATCAACTTTCATCCTATTCCATTTATAATTTTAAGGGCTCTATATCAAATAGAACCTTCTGAGTTGTGGGAGATAAGGATTTAGAGAGATGAACTGATGTAAAAAGGTTTTACCTAACCTAGTGCATCCTTTTTGGGTTCTTTATTGTTATTTTTTATGAATGCATATGGTGGTATGATGCTTTGTATAGACTCATGGAGGATGGATCAAATGATTATAATGAATTTTTACTGTATTCTATGTATTTAAAATACTTTAAAACAATTTATGGGAGATATTTGGAAGTCTAATATTGTTCTACGGTCTAGATATCACTAG
The DNA here is from genome assembly GCA_963277665.1 of Viscum album. NCBI lineage: Eukaryota > Viridiplantae > Streptophyta > Magnoliopsida > Santalales > Viscaceae > Viscum > Viscum album. The sequence continues at coordinate 872,215,719 of OY728153.1, read as the reverse complement.
TTGAGGGTGAAGATGTTTGATATCTCAATGACATCCTTCAAATTTTGGTACGGGAACTTCGAGCGTCTTTTCATATAGTTTGTTGTCACAACACTCCCATTGGGTTCTTGGGACTCGTTAACTCTATATTCCATGAATTATTGGACCAATTTGTAGTCATGTACATCCATGATGTTTTGATCTTATTTAAGTCTAAGGAGGATCATGCCGATCATCATAGAGATTTCACGAAATTTATTTAACTCTATAAGCTCCATGGAAAGTTATCAAATTGTATGTTATAGACATGATATGTGCATTTAATTTGGCTTGTGGTGTTTTAGTATGATTTGGATTTTGAAACATCAATGATCGAGGTAGTTTTTTCATGGACATCACCCAATAATGTGGATGAGGTTCATAGCTTCCTTGGTCATATAGGCTATTATCGAATGTTTGTATATAATTTATCATGGATTGTAGACTTGTTGACTTATATGACAAGTAATGAGTATGATTTTATCTGGAATAATCTGTTGCTGGAAATATTTGCCTATCTAAAGGGGATATTAATTAGTGAACCAATTAATTTTCATTAGAGGATGATGTTATGTTGGAGGAGTGTTTTTGGTGCTTCCCTTATGAGGTTATGATTCATATTGATGTTGTATAATTCCACTGATCTATTACGGGTCTCTCTAGTAATAAACCCATGAGAATAATTATTCAATCCATGATATGAAGATAATAATGGTTGCATTTTCACTAAATCTATTGTGATATTGCTTCATTATAGAGCTCTTTGTTGTCTTCATGGATCACTATAAAATGAGGTATATCATTTCATTTATTTATATTAATATTTAGAATGGGGTTGGATGGTTTTAATTTCGAAGATGAATTTGAGATATCATACCCCTCCAAAAAGTGGAATATAATAGAATATGTATTGAGTAAGATAACACATGAGGATGTTTTTAGGAGTTTTTAAATTTTTGGACGGTGATAGAGGAGTTGGAACCCCTACACTTAAATGTGAGCATGTTTCTGGGTGGAGGTTTCTTATTCCAGATGAGAGGGCAGTTTACTTTGATACAAAGGGTGTAAAAGTCTCAGTTACGATGCTTAGAGGTATTGATGATGCAAGATCACATTGGTTATAGTGATTCTCTATAGGAATGGTCGGAGGATAGAAAAAATTGGATGTTGTTTTAGTGGGGATGGAGTGTTTCGATGAAGTTATTTTATGGAGTAATTCATGAGATTCATACATCACCATTGGTGGTACACCCTAGAGTGTATAAGATAAATTGTGGCATGAGGAAATATTTATTATGGTCCAAGATTAAATAGGAGGTGGCAGATATTGTAGCTCAACGCTCGGTTTATGAGTAGGTAAAGGCCGAAAATCTTGTTCTAGTGGTTTTTTGAAACCCATAAATGTTTGGAAATGGAAATTGGATGACATCTTAATGGAATTCATCATATTGTTACCCTGATCTCATGGAGGTTAGGATGTTATCTGCATGGTGATGAATCATTTGATAAAAAAGGATCACTTCTTAGTGATCATGGAGTGGAGCATCATGGCTTCTTTGCTAAGGAGATATGTGGATGATGTGGAGAGGTATCATGTTTTCTAATGGTTTATTATCTCAAATTAGGAAAATTGTTTTCCTCATGACTTTGGTGGGAATTAGAACTTTTTCTTGGCACTCAGTTATAATTCATCACTATATTCCGCCCTTGGAACAATGGGAAGATAGAGTAGACTATCGATGTGATAGATGATATGTAATGGTATTACATCTTAGATATCAAGTAATATTGTAAAAATCAAAATCCTTTATATTATTTTTTTATAATAATAGTATTTATTAATCCATTAGAATGGCCCTATTTTAGGATTTTTGAGGTAGGATGTTTCATTATCTTATATTCTAGGCTGAGTTTGAAGATTCATTATCTCTTGGTCCTGATATAGTCCACAATAAGAAAGAGTATATTTATGTTGCTTTTGAGAGGATGAAATAAGTACATGATTCATAGATGAAATACATCAACCACTGAAGTATTCCCTTGGAGTTCATGGATGGAGACCATATATTTTTTAGAGTATCCCCTAGATGTGGGAAATAGAGGTTTGGAAAGGTTATAAGCTCTCGGCCTAGTTTTTTGTGCCCTTTTGGATGTTGGGAAAATTTGGTGAGATGGCATATAGGTTAGCACTCCTGCCACAACTAAACATGATCCATGGATTCATTCACATCTCTCAATGTTTTGAGTATATTTAATATGAATAAAATATCATTAAATAGGGACAATTGGATATTGAGAACAACATGACATTTTTGGAGTGGCTAGTAGAATATCATTATGATAAGGTGATACACTTATAGAACATTAAATTTTCTTTATGTTGTGAGGTAATGGTGTCCTGGTAGAGATTACCTATGATTATAAGACATAAATATATTCCCAGTACCACCATTTAATCTTTATTTTATAGGATTAATCATTTTATGTTAGGATCTTATTTCATAAAATATGTTCTTTTTCATAAATTTTGATATGTGTCAAAGATTCTTTTATAAGATGAGGGAGGAAACTAGATACATAATCTAGACAAATTATACTACAACATGTATTAAAATCATGCAGGAGAGTCAGTGACACCCAAAGAGGGTAATATCATGATGTGGAATATAGAATTACTTAATTTTTATTCTTGGGGATATACATTGTGATGGTTTTTGTTATAATTATTTTATGATATGTGAAAGATTCAATGTTGGTGTTCCTGGTAATGTGGATATGTGGTCAGTTGAAATTAAGGTAAAATATATTGTTTTAAGGGATCTTTGGTAATCTTTTTAAACTAGGTTTTGTTTGTTTAGTTGGCAGTGGTGTTTGGTTATAATATGGTTATTGAGATTTATATCATGGGGTGGTTATATAGAAAAATTTCCCTCTTTCATTCATGGTTCATATTGAATCTTGATGAAAAGAATATTTTGGTTAGTATTTTATGTTAAATGTTAAATATTTTAACTTGTTACATTGTTGGAATTTGGTTGTATAGGATTATAGAAAATTCCCTATGGAGTTAATAGGAAAATGGAGGTTGGAGCTGTAAAAAATAGTTTAGGGAGGTCTTGCATCATTGAGCATGTGGTTTCATGGAAAGTATGGTTGTTTCCTTTCATAGAGGATAGCTACTATATCAGGTGTCTTAGGTGAGGATCTATATGTTATTACCAAAATTAGAAAAGTTGAAACATGGAGAGAGGTTGTGGTGTGGAGATGGGTTACTTACCGTATTGGCTAGGATGGGACAGTGGTGGATATAGTGTATAGTCTTAGGGTGAGTTTTAGTGATTAAATTATTTTGGTGGTAGTTATGTCATGTAGCTAGGCTACAACATATCCCCATTCCTAGAGTATTCTCCTGTGGTGTAGTGGTCTGGGATGATTTTTTTTATTTACCTATTTTATCAGATCTAAAAAATAAATATAGTCACATATCTTGAAGGTACCTTGGATAAAAAAAATATATTATAGTCCATTTAATTATTCCATGATCTGCAGTTTTTTACAATTATGATACACAGATCATAGGATTTTTCATGGTATTATTTTTTGCAGTCTGGGAATAAAACCCAAAACCCCCTCAAAGCATGTCATTTTTTAGTATTTTATCTCATTTACTGATAGACCCATGTCATTACCATGAGGGGTCTTGTATCCCCAATTTTGTGTATTTTATCCTTGTCCTTGAGAGATTGGCTGTTTTTTGATTCTATGTCAGTTTACTTATTTACATCCCCTATTTATCACCCTATTTCTTATTTGGGGAAAGTTTTTCTCAGGGTAAGTTTGATATTTAGATGGTTTTTTTGTTAGAAGGTGAGATGGGTTGTTGTATTTTTGGTGATTAGGGTGTCCTCATTTTTTTTGGTTCCTGGTGGTTGCCTTCCTCTCATTATGGCCTTTTGATGTAGTTTAAAAATCCTTATCTTGTTTTTGGGATCATTATTTTCTCATCTATTTGTATCAGGCGAGATGGTTTGTTCCATTTTTTAATCATTGGTAAGATTTTATTTACTTTCCTAATTATTATAATTAAATGTTTTAATTGAAAATGGAAGTGTAATGGGAATGAAATCACAAGATTTTTGACTTTTGATATTATTGAAATTAAAATTGAATGGTCATGACATCAATTGGGGTAATTGATTCCATTATAGATATTTGATTGTGAATTAATGTTGTACGATTGTTTTACATCACATTAAAAGAAATTGTATAACAACTTATATCCAACTAATAAGATGGTTTCCCATGGAATGTTTTGTCTTGTGTGAGAATACACATGAAAAAAAGGAGATGTGATGTATATCCCCACATCTAAATATAAAATAAGGCATAATTTTTTTGTGAGTAGGTTTTGATATGTGGTGGTAATGTGTGTTTGTTCTCTTGTGGATAATGTAATGAGTTTTATAGTTGTGATATCAGGTGGTTGTGATGGAAAGTGGTGGGGATTTTATGGTTGTGCTATGAAGTTGGTTGTTTCTATGTAATGACGGAAGTGTGGGTTAGTTGGTATGATGAGGGTAGTTTATTGTGTTGTGTTTTGTAATTATAGATTCATGGGAAGTAATGGAATTTAATTGAAAATGGTGAATTGAAATTTCATGGGTAGAATGGGAAATTAATACTTGAATAAAATGAGATGTGAAGTTGAATATGGTTGATGCACAATATGAAATGAATGTTATTGTTAATTGAAATTTTATGATAATGGGAAATATGGACATTAGTTATGTATGAATGTAAACTATTATCATTTTTTAAATACATATTATGTCTTATTTTATGGTTTAATTCATTCAGAAGTGGTAGTGTAATTTTTATAGGTTGTGTGTTTTGAGGGTGATGATGTGAGTTGGGATAGTATTATTATTGTGAATCCATTTGTTGGTATTTCATGTGGTTTAATAAATTAATATATATATATATACCTTTTATGTTCCTTATTATTTCTATAAACACCCCATAAATGATGAGAACTGTGTTTCGGAAACCAAATATATTAGAGGTGTTTTCCCAATATCCACGTGGTGATCATGGGTAGCTGGCTACCTGCTCTTCCCCACTCCCCCTTCAAAGATATTTTAACATGAATAGGTTTTGATTACCATACATTAAAAGTAAAATATGGTGAAATTTGATGAGGTGTAATGTGGAGGGGTTCATGAATAGAAGATGGATGACACGAGGATGATGTCATTTAGTTTCATGATACCCTAAAATGATGGTTATAGTTGTGGTTGTGATTTGGTGATATGGGTTTCATCTGGTGAGATGTTTTGTTTTTTATGTGATGATCATGGACTCTTAAGATGATATTTGACAAGATTTGATGGCCTAGGTTTATTCAAGTGATATGTTATGTGATGTGGTATGCTGTCCAAACTATATTGGGGCAGTTTTACTATATAAAATAAATAGGATATGTAAGACATACAATGTTAGTGTGTGAAAGTGTTAAATCAATGGAAAAGTTGCGTGGGGTACCTTTTTATCTATATACTGCATATTATATCATTAATCATTCATGAGTTATTTTTTTAGTGATCCATAGTCAGGATGGTATTCGCTAGTTGACTTGTATAGATGTTGTTGGTTTCTCTATTTACTCAGTGGGGTATTAGTGTGATTCCTTCACATTTACACAAGGGACATTGGGTATGATCATATAAATTCTTCTTGTATTATTACCCCACTTATATAAAAACTATTTTTAGGTTTGTTAGAGTGCCTTGTGGACCTTTCTGGACATTACTGGTTCAAACCATCATAGTTTTTTTTCATGTTTTTACCTTAGATTGTCCATTTTAGTTATTTATATGTAGATTCCATGTATTTTTATATATTATTCATGAATTTTGGGTAAAATTTGGTTACCTATTTTATATTATTTAATGGATTTTATTAATCATCAATAATCCATCTTCTGGTCCTATATTATTACGAATGTTCATGCCTCTCATATATGTGATTTTTATAACATTCATTCTAGTAACAGACTCAAGGCCTACTGAAGGAGGGACTTAGGTGTAATTATATCTCTTCCATCATTTTCATCCTAGAAGGGGTACTGTTGGAGGGATGGGATCATGAAAAGGTATATGATGAAATTCAGATTATAGTCAACAACATTAAAAAACCAGATCATTTTATATTTATTAGATAAGATTTCCCTCTTCATCAGATTACTTGGTTATACAATAATAATGGTATGAGATTTCTTTAGGTACCACTCTCAATCATATTTGACCAGGTTTCATGGTTTACCTTGTTATTTTGGAAAATTAATTAGTAAAAATTGGATACATAGTTGATATTTATTAATAAATATCTTCCTTATAGATATGGTTAGTGTTATTAGATCATTAAAACTATTGAAAATAATTTAATAGGATGATCTATGGATTTAAAATGTTGTTAGGTCAGGACCATCCTTTGGATAATTTTTTATACTAAAATATATTTCAATCAGGAATTCATATGGTTCCATATGAATAAGTATATTGAAGGAAGTATAGAAATCCACTATGTTGGGATATTGTTAGAGATATAAAGTTTCTCTGACCTAATATAGTTGAGGAAATGGAAGATAATGTTAGTTATATTCAATATCTATTAAGCGCAGCTCAGATTTAAAAGAGTGTTATGTAGATAATCATCGGTGAGATATATAGTTCAATGATAGTGAGATGGTATTATTATAAATATATCCTCAAACAAGGTTATGGGATTTTTAAGGAAGTTAAAGTTGATCCCCATCTTTATCAATCTCCTTGAAATGCGTCACAAAGTCTGTTTGGTAGCATCTCTATTGGAAAATTCGTTGAATGTCTCTCAAGTTCACTATGTACTGTATGTATCTTTTTTAAGAAAGTACATACGTATTCCATCACATGTTCAAAACATTATGTTCATGTCACTAAAAAATATCTATGTTATATGAAATAACAAATAGAGACTCTGGATCATAAAGAAATGTTCTATGAAATAATTACACTCACATAGTTAATGTTTTGTGGGAAGTTCATAAAATTGATGAAGCTATGTGAGAACTCGAGGATGTGATGAGGAAGAATAGTCCTTATATGTTTGAATTTGAGTGACTAAATTTTGTGGTTAATATTATTAACATTATAACACTTTTATTTTTAAAAGCTTATTATATGTAACTTTTTAGTTATTATTTATCTACATTAAATGTTTATAAAATGTAAATATAGTACTTGTATTTGTAGTGTGAAGTTCAAAGTCAACAATTTTAAAATATTAAAAATAACATTTTTGGGTAAATTATAGTTCCATAATAATTTTTTAGGTAATAATAATCTATTATTTGTGGTTAAAAGGATTAAATTCTAATTTTTTTTCATGATGTATTTAAATCAAGTTATGTGAATAGTTATTAAAATTATTTTAATAGTATTTTATGATAAATTATTGTTTATTAAATTATTTAAAATTCGTAAAATAATTCAAGGAGATAATTATGATTTTAGTTGCATGAAATTTTAATCTATTAGCCATTTATGTGGGAATTTATATCTTATAATTAACATTATAACACTTTAATTTTTAAATGGTTCTTGCTATGGTTAATGGTTAAAAAATTAATGAATGGGTTAAAACTAACAATAAGATATAAAATACCAATTAAACCATTATGAATTTTATTATAAAATGATAGATAAATCATATCCTATATAAACATCAATATTATGTTCATATCTTGCCATTTTGATATGAAAAATAAATTATTATGTTTAAATGTTTTTTAATTTCCTGTGTGACCTTTCATTTGAATTAAAAATGAACCAATGTCCTCACATATATACCCCCACCTAGAGCCACTTATCTTTAAAAAATCCAATAAAAGTTTATTATAAGCATACATATAAATGTACCAGATGTGATTGTCTTTACAGTGACCAAGCATTGGTCTCTTAGTCGGAGATATAAAGGATCTCTTTCAATGAATGAGTAATCATCATATCATGCAATTACATTTTTTCTTCAGATTTTATCACAATAAATTATATCTTAACCATTACAATATAATATCACCCCTATATTCTACATAAATATTAGTTACAATTTTTATGTTGTAATATTTTTTCATCTCCTTCTCTATCAAATTAAGAAAAAACCCATCACTCATTTGTACAGAAGACTACTGCCTCACAAACTGATTAAATTTATTTTCCATTACAGCCATTCCTAGACTATCATACTTATGTAACTGTTTGATATATATAATAATTATGACATAATTTTTATTCTATAAGTATAATATATTGTTTTATTACATACCCTCTCCCCATTAAAAATTATAATGTCGGCCATACGTATATATGACTTACCATCTCCACAAAGCAATGTGATTTTTTTCTTATCAATTTCTCATGGAGGATTTTAAATTTATATGTAATTTATATTTATGATTTTTATATCATGATTAATTTATACATATTATATACTCATGATCAATATTCGATAACTATAACTACTGAATGAAAATATACATGAAAAAATGATCGATTAATTCCTAAAATAATGATAATAATAAAATAATTTTAATAATAAGGTAATAAGATGTTATAAATGATTTATATATGACATTATATATATATATATATAATTATAATTAATATAAATTTTATATAATGTATGTTAAAATCACGTACAAGGAATTTCAAACATGATGTATGTTATTCCATCTCTACTTCCACTTCATTAAGATAAATATTATATTAGGAATAGTTTTTTTATTTGGTGTATATATAGATCCTTTGATGTATATTTACGTAATATATATTGACTCATGATTATTAAAGTTTTCATTCAATTTTAAACATTCAATGGGTTATAGTTTAAAATTTACTAAATATGTAAGAATTTATTTTACAATATAAATTATTTGTTGATCTTTTTTTCATTTAATGAATCATATATTATATCGTTCTCAAAATCCAAAAATTTTATTATCCTCTATATATTTAACTATTTTCCATTTTTTATTCCAAAATTTCATCTATTTTCAACTTTAATTAATAAAATAAACTTTAAAAACAAAATATGATATTATTTTTCTTTCGATTGGGTAGATTTTTCTTTATGTCAATATTTTTCAAAATTATATTTTAAAAGTTATTGTTATTTAAAAAAACTTTTATCAAGGTAATTTTATGTTTATAATTAATTTTTAAAAGTTTTTATTGGAATATCCCAAATATTTTCCATAAGATTCATTTTTCAACTTTATTTAGAAAATTTAAAAGAAATTTTTATTTTTAAAATATATTATGTTAATAGATTTTTTAGCCTCCATTACTATTTTATTTTATTTATCTTCTTCTATAAAATTTCAATATTTTTAAAAAGATGAAAAATTAATTAACTAATATTTTAATTTTTCTATTCTATATTCTATATGTCTCCAATGGTTATGATTTTTTCAAAATCCAATATTTATGATGAATTGATGGTTTCCTTTTTCTTCGTATTATTTTTACTGTCTTTCAGTTTGTATTAAAAAATCACATTATTTTGATAATTTTTCATTAGGGATTAAATTTCCCCTAAATATTCATATAATTTATATCATGGATAGGATTATTACATAAATTTTCTATCATTTTTACATGTTATGTTCTACTATTAAAGTTATTTGATTAGATGTGGAAAATTTTAGAATTATATATTATTTTTTCAATATGAATATTTATTGATGAGAAATATGGTTTAAGGATAAATTTTAAAATTAAATATTTGTGAAATTCATTCTATATGTTGTGACTGGTGGGCCTAATAATTGATTTTCCATCAATTCCTTAAAAGGTATCATGATATCAACTTGTTTTATATCTATATTAAAAGGGTTTAGGTGTATATATACCGATAAATTAATATTTCTTGGCACAATCCCTTAATGATAATGATGTCACAATGTCGTAAATCATGATTTAAAATATAATGTATTTATATAATTGAGAATATAGATATTATTATCCATTACATTACTATGTAAAATCCATGGATGTATTCCACTGCTATGAAATTAATTAAATGTAAAGTTTTATCAATTATATAGATTTACATATTGATTATGCCTTATTTATTCACTATATATTCTAGTATATATAACAATTTCTAAGAATCGTATATCACCCTTTATTTTTTTCTTTTTACCAGGTTATGAAGAAGGGTATTATGAATAATAATAAGAATGTCATAATTTTCTTATTTTATGTTTCATTACAATGTAATATAGGAATAATGTAGCTAGTTTATTAAAAATACTAAAATGATATTTCCTTCAGGATGAGACCCCTTATATCTATTCCATTGAAATAATGAATACAGTTTTTAGGGGATACTAGAGTTGTGGTTGTTTCATATAAAATTTTTATCGAATTTGGTAGTTGTCAATATTTTAGAGGCAAGCTATTAAATCATTATTTCACATTCCAAACCATTGTCCCCATGGGTAAAATTTAGATATATCTCTTTATGAGATATTTTACAAAAAATCCTTGATATTTTCTTATCATTTTGTGTTTGGAATCCCTTGTTTTATCATTGTAAGAGGGGGAAAATTGGATATTTTAAAATTGATCAATTTAAGAGATCTTATGATGATATCATCTAAATAGAAGAGGTTATTGGTGCTATAACAATGAAAATAATTTTTTTATTGATACTTTTAATTTTAAGATCTTGTAACATTTAAATAATGATTTTTTAATGATGAATCATATCTGATAAGTGATGATGAATCTATTTTTGTTAAATAACATAATTTTTTTTTGAAAAAATAATTTTTTTTAAGATGAGGATTTTAGAGAGGAATGTTTGAAAATTTTATGTGAGGAATAACATTCCCATTTATATCATCCAAGGATGATAAGTCATTTTGTGTTCCAAAACATCACTACAAATCATGGACACCTTTTATAGAATATGAAAACCTTTAAGAAATAAGCTTATACATAATTTTATTCTCAAGAAAAACCTCTAGATTATGAAGAATGAATGATGATTAATGATTGGGTTTATACTATAATTGGATAAGCATAACTGATATAGTATAATGAAATTATGGAATTGGTACCCAATCATATCAAAAAAAATAATTATGGAAAATTGAGTGTTTGAAAAAATAAATAACTAAAAAAGGTGAATTGGTGAGAAATAAATATAGATTAGTGTGTAAAGGTTGTTTAATGGTTAATATAGCGGAATATGTTTATAAATTTTAACCTATTTCAAGTATTTCTATCATTATGACATTTATTTCTATGGTAGTAAAAAGGAACATCAAGATGTGCCAAATGGATGTCAAATAAGCCTTCCTCATTGTTGATTCAAAAGAGAAAGTATACATTAAGAAACAATGTGAGTTCAGTCATGGGGATGAGGGGAATTATGTTTGATGGATAAAAAAAGGTTTTATATAGTGCTGAAACAAGCCCCAAGATCATGGTATAATAATCATAACAATTGGTTGAAGAAGTTTCATTTCATAAAAGAAATAGTGTGAAACATTCTCTAAAATTATGGTAAGGAATATATATCTCTCGTTTTAATTATTAATTTAAATTATATCATATTTTCTAAAAATGATAAATTATATTGTGGAATGTTTTATAAGGAAATGAAGGTATTTTTTGAAATTTTCATTCATGGAGAGATGGGGTGATTCGGTGGACTATAGATTTATCAAATGAAAAATCACATTTTTGATTCATGAAAAACCATTGAAGAAAGGATTTTAAAACATTCAACATGGAGGACTGAAATCCTAATTTAACACCAATTTTTTAAGGGAAAATATATCTCAATATGAATAAGGAAAATAAGTTAATAAAAAATAATTATCGAAGTGGATTTATGGTTTTAAATACATAATATATTCAATAGAATTTTTTTATATTTTCATCATTTAAAGAAATTATCTTTGTACTCCAAAAGTTACATACTTCACTACTAGAAAAAAATATTTTGGAACAAAAATGTTAAAATAAGTTTTGGATTAAAATATAATAGTAAAGGGAACAATGATCTGTTTGGATACACATATTAATATTGGAAAAGTTGTATTGATGATGTGCAGTCAACATTCAATGGAGTTTTCTATAATTGTTAATGATTTTTTCTTTCCATGAAAAAATAAATAAATTTCACCACATTGATAATTGTAAATTCTGAATACATTCTTTATATAAATTCCACATTCCAATTGATGTGGATGAATACATTGTCTGAAGATATAATGGTAGAGTGAATATTCAACTTCTCATTGGTTGTGATAATTCATGTGTAATAAATTTATCAAATAATTACATTCATTAAACAAGAATTAATCAAATTAAACTCAAATATCACTTTATCAATGTCATTTTTGAGAGAAATAAGTTGAACATGGAATTTATTCTAATAATGGAGAAAATATAAAAAAAATCACCAAGACATTTCTCATACATACATTTCCAAATATTTGGTTGATTCTTGTAGTTCATCCTCACCCATATCAAAACTATGGTATGATTATCAATCCCATATCTTATATTGTCATTGGATAGTTTTTCAAACAGTAATAATAAGAAAATATCACTTAAATATTCATTTATATTTATATTATAATGTTTTCTATAGGGGGATAATGGATTATATGGGGATAATATTTTGATATGTGTAACTTTTGCGGGGATGAACTCTTAAAGGGATAATATATTAATAGATAGTTATTAAAAAGAGTTATATGTGAATTTATAATTTTTAATATGTAAATAGTTATGAAACTTTTTTTATGTGAATACTTCAAATATTTTTATTATAAATCTAGTATTTTTTAGATAACTTGATATTATTATTCATTTTTCTTGTTCTTTGCTCATATTTTCTCATGTATTCTTATAATTGTTGAGTTATGATTCAATTTTATGATTTTTGGGTATTATAGTGATATATGTCATTTGATTGAAAATGAAATCAATAGGGATGATATTGTTGAGAAAAATCATTTAGTTATTGAAAAAATTTTCTTTGGGGTGATATATGAAGAGATGTGAAAAGATCATAATGAATAATTTCCTCTATAATGTGGTTTAGATCCTGAGAAGATATATTGTGGAAGGTTGAATAGGATTATATTCTTCTGATTTCTTTTGTTTAGTAAATGAATCCTGGTCAAAGTCAATGGATTTTTGGTAAGTAATTTTAGTTGAATCTCATTCCAAAAAATATTGTTTTACATTAATTATAATTATTTTCTAACAGGTTGGAAAAAAATTTGGGGTATGTAAATATTGTATAAAATTATCAGTAGCTATGTAAATAGAACCTTGAATATTTCATTTACACACACTAAGGCTACCCATGTCTCTATCTTGATGTACCCAGTGTTCCCTCTATACATGTTCTATCAATTTATGTTTTTAAAAACCATTATCACATTTTTATAAAACAATTTCAATGAAAATTCAATTTGATTCAAGATTTGAAAATCCATTTTCCATTTCAAATCAAGTAAATTCTTTTTTCAAGTAAAATCCCCCTTTAAAACATAAACATGTGATCCTTTTAATTTCAACACATGAAATTATGGTTCAAATCTCAAGTAAATAAATATTAACTATATGAAATTCAAGAAATCAAAATAATTTATGAAATATAAATACCTTAGGAGCATATAAAACCTAACCTCCTTGAAATTGGTGACTGGAATCCAAAAGGCTTTCCTTATGAAAGAAAATTTATGACTATGACTGAAAAGGATTGAGAAAAAATAAAATCGACTCAACAATACCTATAAAAATGGTTTATTAACATAAAATTATAGAGAAACCAAGAAGAAGGCTTATCTAGAGAGTGGATATGCCTAACTCTACTGATAAATCACATAACAAATTGATATGGATGAAATGAAGAAACAAAAAAATACATGGGAAAGATATTTCACTAATTGGAGGAGGATTAAAAAATAAACGATCACTCAAACAAATGCACAACAACCTAACAACATGAAATTCCGTAATTACATGGCATGTAATCCTTTACATGTCATGAATCAATTTAATTTTAAGTTAAGTCAAAAAATGTGTCACATTTTTAATAAAAAACCTAGTTTAAAATTTCACTATATGTAACCCTTACATGATGTGTAAAAACTCACGCAATGAAGTCAACTCACAGGACATGTCTGTTTAGCATTACATGTTTTGAAACCCTACTACACGTCATGTAACTACCCGTCGAACAAAAAAAAATTCCAGGGAGAAGGTGAAAATACAAAAAATCCATTATTTCACCATTATTGGTATCCTTCCAATTCAAGGCCAAAAATAATCATCCAACAAAAAAGGTAAACCAAAGTCAATGATATGAACATAACTAATAGAAATTTAATGGGGCATTATACACACAGCATTATAAAATACTTCTTCCCCTCATAAGAGATCATGATAATATATCCACCAAAAGCATATGCCATTGTTACCTCATTAGTGACTCTCATCCCCCACATCTTGTGGTGATCATATCCATTTATACATGGTACTTAGACCAGGGGATTCATTTTACCTTGCAATACCTTATCCTCGTGATCCATAATCTAAAATGGATACTCAAGAAAAGGGGTATTGGGATAAAGAACAACATCCTCCCATCTAATCACATGAGAAGAATCTGGAATATACCTCCTCAATTGGGAAACATGAAACACACCATGTATGGAATTAAAGAGAGAAGGTAATAGAAACTGATAGTACACCCTCCCTAGTCACTCACCGATCTCAATTGGGGCCAAAAACCACAATAAAAACATGCCCAACATATCGAACTGATGAAGTCCCAATCGATGGGAAACTAAAAGAAATTTCCAATCCCCAACCTGAAACACTGTTGGCCATCGTTTATGGTCTACATAAGCTTTTTGATGACTTTGTGTCGTGATCAAACACCTATGAATCAACTCCACTAACTTTTTGATCTTCGGAACAACACTTGGCCCAACCAATGAATGCTATCACATTTCTACCCAATATATTGGATATTGACATTGATTATTATAAAAATCCTAAAAGGGATTAATCCTGATCAAATCCTAATAACTATTGTTATAGTAAATCATTACCAATGAAAATGTTTTATCCGAAGATCCTATGAGATCAATCACAAAAGTTCTGATCATATCCTCAAGAAACTAGATATCTATATCTATATGTCCATCCATATGTGGATGATAAGTAGATCATATTTCAATTGGGATACCATTTCCTCCTGTAAACAATTCCAAAATATATATTTGAATCTCATATCCCTATTAGAACCAACTACAGAGGGATCCCCGAGAATCATCACAATATCTCAGAACTACAAGTCCCCATATTTTTTCACATTCATCATTTTCTTTATTGGCATGAAATGAGTTGATTTAGTGAGTCTGTCAACAATCACCCAAATAACGTCCATCCCACTATGATTCTGTGGTAAAACATTGAAGAAATTCATTGAGATTTAATCCCACTTCCATACCAGAATGGGAAATGGATACAACAAACATGCAGGTCTATGGTGTTCTACCTTAACTCTTTTACAAGTGAGACCTTGTGATATAAAATCTGCAACTGACCACCTTATCCCTGAAAAATAATACCAAAATTTTATATCATGGTACATCATTGTGTCCCAAGGGTGTAAAGACTAAGAATACCATTTCACACACTCAAGAATCATATTCCTCAAGGGAAACAGAACAATATACCTACTACTGAATTATAAATCTCTACTGGGAGACTGATACAAATTCCATGAGGTCTCCCCGCTATTTAGGATTTATCCAAAGTGTCCACTCTCGGTGTCTGTAATCTTCTAAATTCAATCTCTCTCATCAAAAGATGAGTGGAAATTTATTGAATCTAATAACACCTTTACACCATACTTCTATACTCCCAAACTCATGTTTGAAAATAAAATCATGGGATACCACTACTCAACTAATTTATTCATGTCTTGTATTAGTAATTTTCTTCTTAATGCATCAGTCACCTTATTCCCTTTCTTGGGGTATAAATTATATCCAAATCATTGTCCATAAGTTACTCAACCCAATGTCTATTAAATCCTCCTATATATTAGAGTACCCAATGATATAATAAATGAACAAAACAATAAAAGAGTCCGAAAACTGATGAAATATTTGATTAATTAAAGTCATGAATACCATAAGATCATTAGTGAGTCTAAATAGCGTAACTAGAAACATAAAATGAAAATATCAACTCTGAAACCCTGTCTTGGGTTCATCCTCTTCTCAAACCCTCATTTAGTGGTACCGAAGACATAATTTAATCATTGATATCCATAAAGATCCTCTTAGATAATCCAATATATCAACAATCCTGGTTAAGGGATACTTGTTCTTAATAGTCAATTTATTAAACTTTTGATAGTCAATACAAAGTCTAAGAATTATGTCTCCCTTATTAGAAAAGCATAAGGAGAAGCTCATGGTGAAATTATGTGATGAATAAATCATTTATCCTCTAGGACCTCAAGAGGGAATTTACTTTCTACCAAATAACATGGTGGCATATGATATGACTAAATTGAAATAGAAATCTTTATAGGTAATATATTATTAGTAAAATTGACCGATCTCTGTGGCATAAAGCCATAAAAATCTTCCAGAAAGACCTTTGGGTATGCTCCCACAAATGTAGTTAGTTTCACTCCCAATCATGGGACAACTAAATCATGAAAAATTATTGAGAACTGGCATCATGTTAAAAAATCATAAGGAATAATTGGCACTTCTCTTCATGATCTTGAGTCCCACTCATCTTATAAAACATAAGTGACCCCGTCCATAGAATATAATTGTACATGATGATGATAACAATCAATATGGGCCTTTAAAATTTTAATATAATCCATGTTGATTATAAAGTCAAATATTTATTGGTTATGAACTATGATGTTCCAAACCACCTCAAATTTTCTGATCACCACCTGACATATCTATGTTCATAAATCTTTCACAAATGAGTTTAAAGATCCAACAACAATGACATATTCTTTTAATTCAAACCCAATACATCAAACTACATTTATGATATAAATGGTTGAGTATCACCTACATCAAACATAGGATGTATAGTAGAATATGAAATAAACATCATACCTCTAACAATAGCTGGATCGAATTTAAATTCCTTAGGCATAAACTCTTCAACAAAATGTCATCCAGACTTAGCCTCCCTAGGACTGAGAATGATACCCACCACCCTTGGGAGAATCAATATAAAAATGTGACCCTTGGTTAAAGTGGATCCCTCCTTATTGTTTTGGGACTTCTAATCATAGAAACCCTTTAGATGGATAGATCATCGATAATGATGTCATGTTCTATAAGCGTCTATATACTGAGGCCTACTACGACCATGCATCATACACTAGTAGAAAATAACATGTTCTTCCCTATATAATCCCCTTAAACCGGTCCTGAAAAAAATACCCACTCTTGTACTTTTTTTGGGACTATAAGAAGAACCGTAGTTAACTGATGCACCCTTCGTAGCTTCACCCAAGACTGTCCTCACTACTATTTTTACCTTATCTAAATCCACTTATTCCACTACCTCTAAAAAGGTTTGAAGGCACAGAAGCACAATCATTGGCCAAAAATGGCCCATCATCCCTATCATGAACCTATAATCCATTAGGTTATAATTGGTGAAAAGAACTGGTGCTAGAAGTACCAACTATGAAAAGTCGGTGGAGTAATCTATAATGGTATGATCCCCTTTCTCCAATTTTAGAAACTCTCTGGTATTTTCTATGTTTATTGTCATAGGATAAAACATTCTATGGGAGATATTCTTGAAAAATTCCCATGTACGACCTTCAAGCAACATAACTTTCAGAATTGAGTCCCGCCACCTTCTTCTCAGTCTGTCGATCATGTGTGTGGAAAAACCCACTTGATAATCCCCAAGAATATTCAAAAGGTTGAATATACTTTCAAATTATTCATGCCACACTTCTGACTATTGTGGTCATTTGTTTCCATTGAAGATATGTGGATGCTACATGGTAAATTCAGAAGCATTATCCACAACCCATCCTGGGTTCACTAGGCCTACTAACCCCAGAGTATAAAGGATATGGATCACTTCTCCATCAAATGAATGGTCCACTAGAGGATCCTCTCATGGAACCTTCCTTGTGGATTCCCCTCTAATATTTGGAAGATCTTTTCTCAGCGGCATTGTTCGTTATATATAAGATAAAAAAATAAATCATCAATAAGAAAATTATAAGGCCATTGAACCAAAAACAAGAATAAAAACCATGTTTTAGAACAATATAAATTTAAAGTAGTTATGAATTATAACACAAAATGAAGACACGTTTGAATGGAACAAGTCAATCTAAATAAATTATCAAGTAATTTTGTCCAAATGACCTTACACACACATAGTACATATATATTATAGATAGTATGAATGAAATATAATTCCCATTAAATATATTCAAGTAATCATAGACACTCAATCTTGGCATTTTGTGGTGTATTCTGACCACCCATGATAACTCAGATTCAGTAACCAGAGACCGCTAGTTAGGCTCATTTTCTGCACCTACTGTCTGAATTCTGATGTTCCTACTCCAATAAACCCTAGAAACATAAATATTCAAGAAGTGATGAAACAATTTAGGATGATTAACCCCTATGATACGAAATTGTAATAGACCAATTAGGCCAACCAGACCAGTCACCAGAGCGAGCCCATTATAGGGTGGGGTAAAATATAGATAACGGAACAAGTCCTCAAGATAATTAAAAAAACACATACAACTAGAGTACTATTATGAAACAATTGAAAGATACAACAAATCAAAATTGTCTAAACCAGAAAAACGTTATAATTCTAGAAAAAAGTCTCCATGTGATCAAGATTCACCACCAAACTACCCCAAAATTAAATAGAAACAAAAAGAGAATATGGTAAGCTAGAAATTGTTGTCCCTTTACCTAGATCCTACAAAACAATGTCTACAACCACCAATAGTCATTATTAGTGTGTTAGTAAAATTACCCTATAGGATAACACCAAAATTAATATAAAATATATAATAACAAGAATAGTCAAGTCAAACCATTTAATAAAAATTACAAGAATTATTATAAACAAGTAAATTTGAAAACGCTGTCTAAAAAATTATTGAGTTTTTCACAAATTTCAGGATATAACTACCAAAGATAGAAACAATGTATGTAAAGATACATAAAATTGAATAAATAAATGTGATCCAATATCCATGAAATAAACTATCATGTAATAAAACCCATAATATATAATGCACCTAAAAGTTATGGTCTATCCTATGGGACAATGTGTACTAAAAACTGACAAGAAAAATGAGGCATTAAGTTAGATCTGAACTAACCTTGAGGCCTCCCATAGACCGTAGACATGAAATAGGTTACCTTATAGTGGTGTCATATAAACTATGGATACATATTCCTCTATCTCAATATACCCATGGTTCCGACTGTGAAATGTTTATCAATTTTTTATTTCAAAAATAATGCTCACATTTTTGTAAAACAATTTCAAATCCATGAAAATATACTTTAGGGTTTGAAAATCCTTTTCGTATTTCAAATCAAGGAAATTAAATTTTCATGGAAAATCCCCTTTTTAGACATGAACCCTTTATCCATTTAGTTTTGCCACATGAAATTCCATTTCATCTATCAAGGAAAACAGTAACCACTTTAATAAATTATAGAAATTAGAACAATTTAATGGATCCACCAACATTAAGAACATAGAAAAAATAACCTCTATGAAAATGGGGATTGAAAATCACAAGATCTACCTTTATAAGAAAATAAATGAGAAATAAACTAAAAAGGATTGTTAGAAAACACAATACAATCAATAATCCCTACAATAACTGGTTCTTCAACAAAAAATGAGAGGTAAATCAAGAGGAAAGATTACCCTGATAGATAAAGAGACCAAACCTATTGATCAATCACTGAACGAATTGATCTGGATGGAAGGAAGACTCTAACAATCAACTACGGTAAGTTTTATAGTTTAGTGGAGGAGGCTGAAAAATAAATGAGACCTAAAACACCTACATGACACCCAAAAATCTAGATGTTAGGGAATTACAAGGCGTGTCATCATTTAAAAATTGTGTATTACTTTAATTTTGAGTTATGATGAAAAAAATATCACCTTTTTAATTAAAAATGTAACATCCTAACCCAACATACAATCAAAACTGGTAGTTGGACCAGTCACCACATGAACTCAAGTGCCTCTCCCAGAACGTTAGAGGATACCGAATAGTAGCGACGTCCTAGGGTGTGTTAGTGGGGAGACTCTTCCCTCATTGATCAGAGTATGTACAATGATTAAAAACATATAATAGGTAGAGGAAGCAAAAACAGAATAGATAGAAACTATGTAAGAATTATATTGTAACTAAAATAACATTTCCAACACCAATTTACAATAATTCATACATGACATATAATGATACAGGGTATAAGTATTGAAATACAATAAAAATAAAAGTGTCCAAAAACATACTCCATGATCATTCAGAGTATTATCTTAGTTCTGTGCCCCTAGCACCCAAGTACATATCATATCACAAGAAATCGACTAATGACCTACAAGCATATATGACTTCTCAGGTACCCTAGAAAAATGGGGTCCCAAGAAGGGTGTGAGACATAAATCTCAGTAGGCCGACACCACTGGTGTCTGGCCCAATCTAGGCATTGTAAAATAAATTGATATTGTACTAAACATAAATGAAATCAAACAAATAATCAAACAAAAAACAACTTTTATGGGTTTCCAAATGGAAACTCATCACCTATCACATGCTTTGGCCTAAACCTAATGTATGAATCAAATACTTGTGTGTGTGATAATACGTATAAAAGGGCCAAACTAAACAAGGAAATACAAGAAGGAATACCACCAAGCTAGTGCTTTGGATTGGAGTCTATCTCACATATCATCGTCCACATGATCTAACAATAAAATTATAAGTGTCAAAAATTCCTAAAAAAATAAATTCAACAATAAGGTATTCATATCACATATATATAAACAAAAAATTCAATGAAATCCATCATATAATGTGGTGGAGTCTGATCCCATTCCTGGTGATCTAAAAATAATCACAGGTATCGCTATGGTACATCCAATATAATTCAATACCACTGATTCCTTCCTAGGAAATCCATATGGAGTCATAGGTATCACTCGAATCAATGTGAATCTGATTCTGTCCCAAGTATCTCACTAGAGGAACGAGTATCACCCTTGGCATGTAATAGACATCTTTCCAAATGTTCCATCCATAGTTTCTCCCCTATGGAACAAGTGTCACTCAATAGTATAGTATACCGCCCGAGAAGACGTCTCCTGGCAATCCAATGCATCACCCCCTATGCATTATGGTATAACCACCTATTAAAAGAAGTCCATCCATGAGTCCTTAATATGGAACCCATGTTCTCACCCAGCCCTCATCACGTGAACTATGTCTCCATGACAAATTAGAAGGTAAACATCAATACATATCTCACATGGAAAGGATGTATATATATATATATAACAAGCCATCAAACAAAAACCATGTGCCACAAACTATTCAACCTATAATGTAAAAAAAATACAAGCCATCACCATGGTATAAGACATTTAACACAAATGTAACTCAATGATCTATGCCAGAACACTATGAAACAATTAATAATCATAAGGAAGGTTCATGAAAGAGGCTTAACTGTGAGTCATAAGCTCTAATAATTAAATTCAGCTAGATCCACATTGAGTTATCATGACTTTAACCATATGCCATCAATTACATCTCAAGGTATCATAATATCATGTTTTACCCAACATTTTATACAACTAATCCAACCACTTTAGAACCAAAAATATACATACCCAAACATATTCCCAAGGATAAACCATAATAACTAGGAATATGAATTTTGAAGGGGCCTAAT
Source organism: Viscum album (assembly GCA_963277665.1). NCBI lineage: Eukaryota > Viridiplantae > Streptophyta > Magnoliopsida > Santalales > Viscaceae > Viscum > Viscum album. Next base: position 872,193,599 of record OY728153.1, on the reverse strand, counting down.
CCATGGTTCAATTACCTTTTTAAATCAAATTCTCAACTTAAGACATTAATCCATGGTTCCAAACACTCAACCAAGGTGAAACATAACTCAATGAATTAGTTAATTATTCTATTTAGGTTGGTAAAACCCCAAGGGCGGAAAAGAGGCAAGAATAATCCACTCAATTATGGTTTTCCACAAGAAAATGTCATAATAGACATGACAAGACAAATAAAACAATTTACTATGTGATATTAAGGCATTGTCGGAAGGTTTCAGGGAGCGGAACAACATCATGACATGAAATAAGCGACAAAATAAATAGTAAGAGGGTAGACACCCTACATTGGTGGAAATACCTATTTATAAGGAATGATATTCATTTTATAAATCAAGAAAAAGTCCTAAAAATTCCGTTTTAACAAAATCCCAATGAAAAATTCATTCATATTATTTAAAAATATACAATTATTAGTTTTCTACAAAACCAGCATAAACAAGTAGGCATATGGACATCGTAGACCATAGTTAACCAGGATATAAATAATTATCACTGTTTTTTGTTTTGAATACAACACACCTCCATTTGAGGGGTTTTTTTTGAAACCATTACTTTGTTTATCAAAAAATCATTTTCCATAACTAAAAATATCATTCAAGAATATTAATAAATTTATCAAAGAAGCATTAAGCAGGAAACAAATGAATTTTTAAATTTAGTAAGAAAATAATGTAATTAAATAATTCTTGATATTAAAAGGACAAGGAAAGATATATTATACTAGTTATCCTCATTTTATAATGAGATATAATTTAACATAAATTATCACCATGGGTTTTCAAAGGTAGCACACCTATGTTGGAGGGGTTTCATTATAAAAACCATTACTTTATTTATCAAACAATCAATTATTCATATTTAAACATTTATTCTAAAAAAATAATGAAACGTTAATTAACATAAAATGTATGGAAATAATGTTGCGGAAGAATACTCATATTTAAAGGGGAAAAGGAATTGGGGCCTACCTCAGGAAGATGATGAAGACGAACACGTTGGCATTATATGCTTTATGCGGTGACCCCTTTAAGTGGCTCCAGTCTTGTGCCCACATACATTCCAATATATATATATATATATAAGTTTATATATATATACTTCTTAATACAATGTACATATTCCCCTCTATATGGGGGAATATGTTCAAGAAAGATATATATATATATATATATTTATATATATAGATGCACATACCTTTATATGTTAGTGTACACCCTCAAAGATGATCCAACCCTACTAAAACAAATAATATTAACTCAAAACACCATGGAAAGGTTAAAAATATAGGGAAATTATGAGGGGCCCAAAAACACTTAAATTCCTTAAATTAAAAATTGTGAAACAATGTAGTTGAAGCAAAACCCTACATTGGATAGTTACAGAAAGATGAAACAACCACGACAAGGTCCACACACACAAATAAAATTATAAAACATCAAAACATCAAAAGGATCTAGAATAAATTTTCTAAAAACAAATATAGGATGGAAAACCAAACATGAAATTTATGATGGTTGTCTAAGATGATCTGAACTCCTTCTCCTTTGGTGGATGTTCTCAGAATGTGAAAGTCGGAGTCTTGCAAACCATTTTCATGCACTAAAATCCGAAGAAACCAAAATACCCAGTTCAAACCTACCCTATGGTTTCTTATGATTGGCGCTAGGTGGTGAGATGGAGAAAAAAATGAATTTGAGGGAGAATATTATGAGATACAATCTTACCATGAAGAACCAACCTTGAAAAATGAAGAAATCTAGGATAAATCATTGTAGAAAGAGGGCATTGGGGGAGGTGCCACGTCAGAGGGAGGCTCGGTCGAGGGGTCACATGCTACAAGGAGGTACGACTGAGAGAGGGGTGTGTGTCAATGAAGGAGTGGATGGGGGGGTATCTCGCATACTAGATAAGGATGGGGTAGTGTGTCACATGATTTGGAGAGGAAGGAGGGTGAGATTCCTTAGGTTTTCTTAAACCTAACATAAATATAATAATAAATAATAATAATAAAGAGAATACTAATAATAATGATGATAATAATAATAATAATAATAATCATAATAATAATAATAATAATAATAATAATAATAATAATAATAACAATATTAATAACAATAATATTAATCATTATCAACATAATCGTAATCATAATTTTATTATTATTATTAAAACATCTCTTTTAAATTTTTTTCATTTTAATTTTAAATTTTTTTTATAAGCAGACCACATTTAAAAGTGTTTTAAATAATTGAATTAAGTTTTGATGCTCAGTTTTAAAATCAGAAAATTCAATAAATGAAATAAAATAAATTCAATATCCCCTAGATTTTTTTTCATATCGTTCAAAACATGGGATGTTACAACCTCCCCACCTTAAAAATTATCTTCTTTGAGAATCCATAGAGATCAATGAAAAAATAAACCAACCTACAAGGGTTTTCAATCTTCATTCAAATGGACATGATGCATTTCTAAACACCCAAAACACCTTCTAGAATCATTTAAGAACACTACACTTAAGCATTCAAAACTCGAGCCAACAATCATTTTACAACCAAAACACAGAAATGACTGTAGACGCCGGAAAAGTCCGTTGTTCCCAAACAAAGCTCCGGATGCGGGAAGCGAAGTCATATTTGGAGTCGGAAGCCCGTTTCGGAGGGCCCGGAAGCCTTGCGCGGAATTTTGGAGACCCGCGCGCAAAGTTGGAGTGCCGCGCGCAAACCTCCCGGGATGCGCGCAATGCGCTGGGCCGGCGCGTAATTTTGCGCGCCCGTGACCCGCACGACTCCCTTGCGCGCCGGGCCCGATTCCACGCCCGCGAAGAGAATTCCGCGCCCGCGATCCGGATTCCGCGCCCGGGGTTGCCTATAAATATAAGGCGACCCCCGACGTTTTGAAGGTTGCCGGAATTCGAAAGGTCTCTCGTGCGTGCAATCCAACCCCCTCCGCGCGCAATACCGATCTTCAGGTAACCTCCTTTCTTTCGCGCAAGAAAGCCTCGGGGTTCGCCTTCACGCGCAATCCCTTTGGCTCCTTTCTTTTTGAATAATTCTTCACCCAAAGGCCTTCGCGCGCAAAAGAAGCCTCTTGCGCGCAATTGCCCCCGGGTGCGCGCAGTCCAGCCCGATTGCGCGCACCCCCCTTTTTTCAAAGAGGCCATTCGTTAAAGAATGAGCTGTTGCCCCCGCGCGCTATCCGAAGCCCGGTGCGCGCAATCTCTATCTTCTGCGCGCAAAGCGCTGACCCAATTGCGTGCCAGCCTTCCCATTTGCGCGCCGACCCGCGGTATTGCGCGCCAAGCTTCTCTTTTGCGCGCAATCCGCCGGGGTCGCCCCCTTTGACCCCCTGAGGGAACCCGCTTGCGTGGCGCCCGATGATCTTCATCCTGGGTGCCCGCACCGTGCGTTGTCTTCCCGTGCGGCCCTCCAGGCTCGCGCGAAGTGATACGGACCCATCGGCGGCAGTATCGTCCGAGCTACAAGACGTTAAACTGTTCAGCATTCGTCCTGCAGGACGCTAAACTGTACTTCGCCCGCGCGACAAGACGTTAAACTGCCAAGCACCTTCGTCCACACTGCAAGACGTTAAACTGCCAAGTGTTTCGTCCAACATGACGTTAAACTGTACCACGTCCAAGCTGCACGACGTTAAACTGCCTAGCATATCGTCCGCGCGACAAGACGTTAAACTGCCAAGCATCTTCGTCCTCAACACACGACGTTAAACTGAACTTCGTCCGGCAAGACGTTAAACCGTCCGCATCACCCGATCCCGTGTCTCGTACGCAGGATCCCCCCGGTTTGGATGTGGCCCCCAACCGCGCGTCTCTGCAGGGATGTCAGGATTGGAGTGGCCTTCGCCCACGGGGGTAGAGTGTTACAGACAGAACGAACTACGTGGACTTTGATCCATGTCTTCTAAACAGGGTAGGTAGGAAGCCTCTCCGAGGTTCAAGCCCACCACCTGGTCGTCCCGGTCGTATTCACGTCGGTTCGTCCATCAGTGGACCCCTCCTGGGTTCACACTCGCGTCGATTCACCTATGAATCCGCCCCTGTGGGAGACTGCACGTGTGTATCTCCATTGTGCTTCCCTACTTCCCTTTTCTCCTTTCAGCGTCCAGCATGACGTGAAACTGTGATCCACCCGGCCGTTCCATCCCCCTCTGTGCGAGGTGGTTCGGTTCAATCCTCCGCCCGGTGGCCTTGATCTCTTCGTGAGTCGGCTTGCCGACGTCCAGCATGACGTTAAACTGTATATCCGAACTACGTTGACTTTGATCCGCGCTAACGCGCGGTACGTAGGAAGCCTCTACGAGGTCCAAGCTATTCACTCCATCATCCATCCTGATCCTTACCCGGGCCGCCACATCCCGATGGGGTCATGCCACTTCATTCCACTCCACTCGGGAAGCTGCCCATGTGCTGGCCCCAACGTCGGAGGTTCCCCGCAAGGGGTTCTGTCATCTGATCCACTTCTCGTGTTGATCAGTCCGATGCCGTCCCCGCTGGACGTTAAACTCGCGGCATACCCCGTGTTAAACATGGGAAGCTGAGGAAAACCTCAGGTAACACAGTTCCCCGCACCCAGCGCGGGGTGCCTCAGGCCATCACGCCTTCGAGAAGCCCTATTAGGGACGGAAGGCAGACATGCAGGGCCGCAGTGTTAAGACACGCCCCCAGCACCCAGAGCTACCCGGTCTCCTCACCGCAGGTTGCTGCCCCGACCAGACTCCTTGGAGCATCCGGGCGGAAGCAGCGTAATTAACCGGTGTCCATGAAGATATGGCGCCAGGAACGAGATTCACGAACATTCTTAAATCTATGAGGGAGACCCGGATTAGGTGACGAGTTCCGAGGAGACGTCCACGGAAGGAGGAGCCGACATCCCATCATCCCGGTTTCGATCAAGGAGCAGACGCCCCTGAATAAGGGACGAATGCCGCCCGCCTTTGGAAAGCGGGATTGCGGGGCCACAAGCAGTGCGCGCTCATCCCCTCGGGTCGACGGGCGCACGCGCGAACGCGCCCTAGCGGAACAGCGTCGGAACAGAAACCCGACGCACATCCGCACCAAAACAGAAAAATGGTGAACCCGACGTGAATCTCTTCTCCTCAATACGAAGACCGATGGCTTTCAGAGGTGTTGGAAGATTGGCATGCTGCTCGACCGAGCATTCAACACCGGGGCATGGAACCAGCCAAGGGCTGGGGAAGGGAAATTGGGCACTCCGTCTCACGACGTCGAGGGCCTAGGTTCCCCCCATGGAATTCGTCGTGGCACTAATGGTTGGTTGTCGATTCCTTTTCCTGTCAGTGTTAATGGGTTTTTCTCCCTGCTTTCAGGAATCAAGTCGCCCAATCCAGTGCCCGATCGCCACCCGCCCACTGGCGCAGGGGTAGGGGAAACACCGACGCGGCTACTCCGCGCGGTCCCGCCCGTTCCACAGCCGTCCCAGCAACCGTAGCTGCGGGGCAACCACGCCCTCTCTCCCCCTCGGAGGTCATCCAGAGAAGGGTGATCAACAACTTGGTGCGGAGATATGAGGAAGAGGGAGTCATCCCCACCAGGGACATGGCTCGCCTAGACCTCGAGGAAGCTGCACTCGCCACCAACGCCGCCCCCGAGGGCCGCGCAGGGAGGCACCGCTGCCTACCTCGACGTCTAACCGCTTCGGGAGCTTATCCCCGGAGCGCTCCGAAAACTCCTTCCCCTATGCGGATGAGGTGGAAGATGTCCGGGACCACCCTATCCGAGATTCGTTCCAGGGATCCGCGATAAGGGCTCCTGTCAGGCCACGGCGACACCGCCGCCAGGCCTCTCAAGTCGAAGAACGGGCTCTCCACCTGCCCGCGCCGCTCATCCCAACTCGTTTGTCCCAACGCCAATGTCGGTCACGAGCGGAAGAGGATGCCCACCTCGGGGCCCTAGCAACAGCGGCCGCGTTGGCTCAAGCCACTACTGGCTCCAGCCACCAGGCCCCTGCGCATCCTGAGCAGGGGCACTTCTATGCCCGACCTGGATCGAGGCCCCGACCGCCCCAAAGGCAGGTTGGGTTGACTCTCCCGGTTGCTGGTATAGGCAATAGCCACCGCGGACCACCTCGCGGTAGCGCTATACACCAACAGGGTCTACTTCGTGTGTCCGATCCAAGAGGCATGGGTCAACCCACCTTTCGATCCCGGCCCGGAGGCCTGCCCGGAATCATCTCTCCCCGCGTCCCCTTTGATATCTGTCCCGGTGCTCCTCTCACCTTGGTTTCCAGCCCTCTTGGCCCCAGCACCAGTGCGGCCGGAGGACGCCAGGATAGAGATCAGCCATGCCCCGAAGAACCACCCAGGGGCAGGAAGGCGAGGCGTCGACGCCGAGGGAAGAATGTTACGGAATTCTGGACAGAGATCCGACCAGTTCGTTTCTCTGATACAGAGGCGGAGTATGATTCGGCGACGGAGCCCTCCCCCCGATCCCGCCAGTTAGGGACAGGGGTAGGAATGCGGCACGTCAGCCTCGTACTTCCCGAGAGCGAGATCGATACGATCCCCGCTTCTCTCCGAAGGTATATCCGGAGTAGTGAGGGCCTGGTAGACCCCCAAGGGCCAAGCTTGCGGTTGGTACCAGCCCCTCCGGAAGCACCTTCTGCCTCGATCAGAGAAGCCAGAGACTTTTTCTGGGGACTGACGGTCGAACCACGATCCAGTGCACCCTCGGCGAGCACCGGCGCTACGGCAGGATGTACGCTCGCCGGCCCGTCCTATCGTGATGTGGTAGCTGGGGCACCGCCACCCTCAGAGGGCGGCCCGGGATATGGAGGCCAATCGGCCTGCTTGCCGTATTCACCGCCGGCCAGCCCGTCGGCCCGACGGCCCGTCTCGGCACCACTGCCAGTTCCCCGTCCATTCCCAGTCGTTGAAGAGGACCAAGGAGACCTGGGTCCCGAGTTTGAGTCGTGGAGCTTCTGGACCGTCCTTGCAGAGGGCCACTTCCCTGAGAAGTTTTGGCCAGTCGCAGGACCGGACTTTGATGCACCCGAATCACTCACCCCGGATGAGTTCGAATGCTTCCGCCGAACTCTCCGGGAGACTCACTCCCGTCTTCACCGCCTAGAAATGCCATATCCCGGGAGTCAAGCACACCTGGAGGATATTGGTGAGCAGTGCCGTCAAATTGACCTGGCCACGCTCCCCGCGGTTCGGCACCCCGGGTCATTTGGGCACCACGAGGCCCTCCAACAACGATGCGTTGAGTGTTTTCAAGTACTCCGCAAGGTTATCGAGGGAGCCACTCCCCACGTGTATATCCGTGGATGGGGGCAGTACGCTGCCCTACGCTTCAGTTCGATTCGCCTACAGCCCGATTCACTGGGTGGCCCTGAGGGTATATCCCCAGGGACAGAAGCGGTCAATATGGCTGACCTGTCGGGGGAGGGGAACGGCTTGGAACTTCTCGACGGGGGCTCTCCCCCCAAAGACAAGCCGTTGTTGGATCCATCGGCGAGAGTTACTCGTCACCAGAGGAACCTCCTGGGTCTCCCCACACCCACTGAAGCACTGACGTTGAGCCGAAACGTCAGCAAAGGTAAAGAGCACGGCGAGGCTATGAAGCCCGCCGACCCATCTGCCTCCACACAGAGGGCGGATGAGGATCCCGAGAAGACTATGCTACGTCAACAGCTCGCCGACCAGAAGAAGCTAGTTGACCAGCTCCTCGCCGAGCGCGCTGCAGAGCAGCGGCCTGACTACGGTGATCCTAGGCCAGGACAGCAGGGACAGGAACAACCACCCCTCGATGAGGCTCTCCCGGGCAACCGTGATTATGCCGTGTTCGCCGACAGGAGAGAGGCCATTGCCTATTGCAAGAGGGCACAGTATGTTTCACCACACCCTCCCGAGCGGCGTGACTACCTGAGAGACCCCGCTCGGATTCCTCCCGCTGCCCCAAGGGCCGCTCCGCCCGCCATCCCACGAGCCGCCGAGTTCGACGACCCGGTCGACGACCCGATTGAAGGGCCATGCAATGCGATCGTGGTTAGAGATCCTCGCCAGGACTGGAACGCATGTCCGGACGATCCGATGGCGGCACTCATCGCCCGCTTGGAAGCCTTGGAGACTCGGCAAGTGGCGATCCCACCGGACGGCAAGCCATACCCAGCATGGGTGGATGACATGCCGGCACCTCCGGGATTCGGGAATCCCACTTTCGCCCCCTTCAGCGGGACTGGAGATCCGCCACAGCATTTGGCCCATTTCAATTCGAGGTGCGAGCCTATGTTGGGAACTCCGGCGCAGCAGGAGGCCGCTAAGCTTCGCTGCTTTGTCCAGAAACTGGAAGGGCCAGCATTTGTCTGGTACAGCCAGCTCCCTGTCGGGTCGATAACTAGCTGGGAGGACCTTCGTAGACAGTTCCTCTACCAGTTCAGTTCCACGACCCAGAAGACGAGTATCGCAGACCTCTTCAAGTGCAAGAAGAGGCCTGATGAGCGAGTCGCGGACTTCGTCGCCCGATGGAAGGGTCTCACGTATTCCCTTGACATGCCATTGACTCAGGAGCAGTTGCTGACAATGTGCGTCAGGAACGTCAAGACCGAGCTGGTCCCTTCCTTGATCACTCAGAATTACCCCGGAGGGTTCAAGGACTTCTCAGACAAAGCTCAACGTCTTGAGGAAGCCCGGCAACAGGCCAGTCAGGCACACCCGCTGCCTCCTATGATTCCTGCAAGGAGAGCCAGCAGGGCTGAGCCCGCTGCTGTTGCCCAGATAGAGGCCCCCAGGCCGTTGGAGGTGCTGCCGGCGAGGCCAGCTCCACAGCCTCACAGGAATCTGCCTCCACGGGCTCAGTTCCCGGCCCAGCAGCGGCAGCCCCAGAACTGGCCGGCCCCTCCGCGTAATGTACCGCCACAACCCAGGCGAGATAATCAGGGTCCACCTCCTCGGCAGGCCCCTCCAGCCCCTCGTCAAGACCACGCTCCCAGGGGCCCGCGATACCTGACTTACTCATTTCACGAGGATCAGGTCCCCGGTTATTTCCGGAGCGCCCTGGAGCAGAGGATTGTGCGATTGCCTGAGTGTTGGAGGCCAGAGGAGGCACATCTCACGGATAACCCCCGCTACTGCCCTTACCATCGGGCCCTGGGGCACACCATCCGGCGGTGCTACGTGTTTAAGGACTGGCTCCAAGACCAGATTAACAACAATGTAATCAGGTTGGGCCCAACTCCAGCACAAGTGGTGGGCGTGTTCGTGGGATCGGATGACGATAGCGGCAATGAGGACGAATGGCAGCTGGTCTCCGACCATGGATCCCAGAAGTATAAAAACTGGATGGCCCGCAAGACGATTATTCGCGCCCATGGAATCATCCGTGCGCGCTTGAATCAGCCTGAGCCCCCAGAATCTGCGGGTGCTGCTTCGGCATCGTCATCCCAGCCTGCCTCTTCCGAGAAGAGCAAACGGCGGCGGCGCAAGAAGGAAGAGCGCGCCCCGCCAGTTCCGCCACTATCCCGCACTCTCGGCGATTTCATGCCCCCGGAGATGGGGGTCCCTCCTCGAATCCGCCCGGCGATGGATGATTCGTCCGATGATGGTGTTGGGTACGCTTCGGTTAATACCGTCGAGCTGGTAAATCCCTTTTCGGTTCCCGACGTTGAAGAACACCAGGTGGACCTCCGTAGTGTCCTCGGTCGTCGCCACCGTCGGAGGAACCGCAACAACAGGAGTCGCCGGGGCACAACAGTTGGTACCTCCAGCCAGGACGTGCACGCCACTGAGACTAGGCAGCAGGCTCAAAACCGAGTTCAGCGCGCACAGCCCCCCCATCCGAGGATGACGGATTCGCCTCCGCCACTGTTTGTGGTGTGGGACCAGGCAGAACCGCCTCAGCCGCGTCGCGATCAGCTCCGCCCTGCCGCAAGTCCGTCCCGGCCTCTTGACCCCAGTACGGTGACTACTTCCCGAGCTTCAACCAATGAACAGCGGGATGCGCCAAGCACCAGTCGGCCGCCGGTCCAATCAGCAAGGCCCGTCATGCCTCCAACCGCAGAGCAACCTCCTGCAACCAGGGGCTCGCGCTTGGCCAAAAAGTATGATGTCCTGAAGCACTTGGCCGACATCCCAGCAAGGCTCTCCATCCTTGAGGCTCTGCACATGTCATCTGAGATGCGCGAGGCACTCGCTGAAGCCCTGAAAATCCCCCTCCAGTTTGAGACAGAGGTTGCGGCTACAGAGGCCTTTCACGCCGAAACGATTGAGGACGCCGAATGTCAGGCAGTTATCTCGTTCTCTGGTAAGGATGAAGACCCTCCTATACAGGGACACATTCGTCCGCTGTATGTTACTGGCCAGTTCAATGGCCTTGAAGTCCGGCGCTGTCTTGTCGACACGGGGTCCGTGATTAACTTGATTCCCACTCGGACACTCCGGAGATTGGGGTTGTCTGAGGATGACTTGATTCCCTTCGACCTCAGGATCCAGGGGTACGACCGCACCGAGCAAACTCCAGTCGGCAAGATACGTTTGAAGACCCAGTTCGGTGACTTAGTTGCCAACACCGAATTCATGGTAGTCTCTCAAGACACTGCGTACAACGCATTGATGGGAAGGCCATGGCTCCACCTTCACGCGGCGGTTCCCTCATCATACCACCAATGCCTCAAATACTCCCTTAACGGTCGAGTAGGCGTGCTTCAGGGAGATGCCTCTCCTTTTGCCTCATGTGAAGCCCGCTATCTGGATGCAGACTATTACAAGAGCAAGGAAAAGCAGATCCTGGCAGGTGAGGTTGAGCCTGTCACTGTTGTAAGTGATCCCTGGGCAAGTTTGGATGACGCTTACGTCCTCCCGATTCATCGGTTGGACGTGGCCATGGTCTCGACGGCCTGTGAGTCTCCAGATGAGATGACCGCGACCGCCCGTGCCAGCACCAGCGGCCCAGCAGGATCTGGTAGCCCCAATGCAGTTTTCAACGCAGTCTCTCCCGTGGACGATCCCTCCCCGAGTGGAGAGGACGTGGAAGACGCACCCCCAGCCTTTGAGGATGGCGTCTCCGCCACGGTCGATGAGTTAGTGCAGGTGAACCTTGGAACCGAAGCAGATCCAAGACCCACATTGGTCAGTGCCGCCATGCCCTCTGAGGAGCGGCAGCAGTACGTGGACTTTCTCAGGAAGCACCGTGATGTGTTCGCTTGGGGCTATGACGAGATGCCGGGGCTAGATCCTCAGGTAGCCGTCCACCGCCTTGGTCTCCCGGTGAACCATCGCGGGTTCAAGCAGCCTCCCAAGAAGATGCACCCATTCCACGGTGCCATGGTTGAGGCCGAAGTTGACAAGCTTATCAAAGCCAACTTCATGAGGGAAGTTCAGTACCCCAAATGGCTGGCCAACATTGTGCCGATCAGGAAGAAGAACGGACAGATCAGAGTCTGTATCGACTTCCGCGATCTCAACCGCCACTGTTCGAAGGATGATTTTCCCCTTTCGGTGACAGAGCTATTGATTGACGCCACGGCAGGGTTCCAAGCCCTCTCCTTCATGGATTGATACTCCGGATACAACCAAATCCAGATGGCCCCTGAGGATGAGAAGTTCACTGCCTTCAGGGCCCCCCAAGGTATCTTTTGTTACCAGGTCATTCCCTTCGGCCTGAAGAATGCAGGTGCCACCTATCAACGGGAGATGCACCGCATATTCAAGCCAATCCTCGGCACACTGGTGGAATGCTACGTCGACGACTTGGTGGTCAAATCGCGCCAGCGTCAGGACCATCTCAAAGATCTTGAGAAAGTGTTCGGCTTCCTCCGGTCTCGCTGCCTGAAGATGAACCCGTTGAAGTGTGCCTTCGGGGTCACCTCCGGAAAGTTCCTTTGATTTGTGGTAAGATACCGGGGTATTGAGATCGACCCGGAGAAGATCAGGGCGATTAGCCAGATGCCTCCCCCAGGTAACATCCGGGAACTGCAAGGGTTCCAAGGCCACTTAGCCTATATACGCCGATTCATCGCGAATCTGGCCGGCAAGTGTAAGCCCTTTTCTTGGCTCATGAAGAAAGGTGCCACCTATGTATGGGATAAAGAGTGTCAGACCGCTTTCGAGGAAATCAAGCAGTACCTGCTTCAACCTCCGGTTCTGATGCCGCCTGTATCCGGGAAGCCGCTGGTCCTGTATGTGACCACCCTGGAACGGTCCCTGGGTGCCCTTCTCGCCCAAAAGAACAACGAAGGAACAGAGAATAGCCTCTATTACCTCAGTCGCATGCTCCTCGATGCGGAAGTCAGGTATTCCCCCATCGAGAAGAGCTGTCTGGCGCTCGTATTTGCCGTACAGAAATTACGGCACTACTTGCAGCACCATGAGGTACAGTTGGTCTCTCGGGTAGACCCGTTGAAATATATCCTGAGCCGGCCTATGTTGACTGGCCGTCTAGCGCGGTGGGCTGTGATTCTCCAGCAGTTCGACATCAGGTATGTGTCTCAGAAGGCCATCAAAGGGCAAGCATTGGCAGACTTTCTGGCTGCTCACCCGACCTCCGCGGATCAGCCGCTGGATCTAGGCTTTCCTGATGAGGCCATTCTCTCGGTCGATCGTGCCGATCCGTGCTGGAAGATTCACTTTGACGGTGCCTCCCGGAGCCCCACCGGTAGAAGGCTTGATAATCCTAAGATCAACAGAGTGGGCTTGGGTATCGTCTTCATTACCCCGGAACAAGCCATGCTGCCATACTCTTTCCTGTTGTCAGAGGGCTGTACCAACAATGAGGCGGAATACCATGCACTCATCACCGGCCTCGAGTTAGCTCTCGAGATCGACGTGCCCCATCTGTGTGTGAAAGGGGACTCTGAGCTGGTCGTTAAGCAGATCAATGGCGACTATGTTGTCAGGAAGCCGGAACTTGTGCCGTTGCTGGAGTGCACCCTCCTTCTGATGGCCCAGTTCCCTTCTCGGCCAGAAATTGTCCATATTCCCCAGTCGCAGAATGGTCGAGCAGATGCTTTGGCCAGCCTTGCTGCGTCACTTGCAGAGCCTGAACAGGATAACCTGATCGTCTGCGTGACGCACCGCAGGCTCATCGCTCCCGTTATCCCGGAGGGAGATCGCGGCCCGTCGGTAAGTAATCTCACCACGGTTGCCCCTATGCCCGGAGCCCCGAGTACCCCAGATATGGCAGTCGAACCAGCCCCTGATTGGAGGACGCCTTTGGTTGAGTACCTCCAACATGGAATTCTCCCATCGGATCGGGCCGAGCGTGAGCGAGTTCGACGCCGCGCATCGCAGTTTGTCCTCCAGAGCAGTCCCGGCCTGGAGCAGATCCTCTATAGACGCGGATTTGATGGTGTTCTCCTCCGTTGCCTTCATGGAGTTGAGATCCCACGAGTCATGCAAGAGGTTCATGCTGGTTCATGCGGTGCCCATCAGACTGGGCCAAAGCTGTCTCACCAGATTCGGAGGTTGGGATACTTCTGGCCCTCCATGATCCATGACTGCATCGAGTATGCCAGGAGGTGCCATGCGTGCCAGGTTCATGCGAACTTTGTGCATCGGCCGCCGGAGCCTCTCCATACCACCAGGTATTCTTGGCCCTCTGCAGTCTGGGGGATGGAGGTTGTGGGACCTTACCCACCGGTGACGGCTCGCCAGTGCCGGTTCATTCTGACCGCCACGGACTTCTTCTCCAAATGGGCAGAGGCGATTCCGCTCAGAGAGGTCAAATCCTGTTCGATCGCTGACTTCGTGACCTCCAACATCATTTATCGATTTGGAGTGCCTCATGCTATCCTCACGGATAACGGATCCAATTTCCAAGCAGCCGAGTTGAAGAAGTTGTACGCCAAGTACAACATTCGCTCGAACCATACATCTCGCTATCATGCGCAGGCGAATGGACAGATTGAGGCGTTTAACAAAACCCTCTCTAACATTCTGCAAAAGATGGTTGGTCAGAACAAGAAGAGTTGGCCGGACAAGCTCCCCAACACCCTCTGGGCTTATCGGACGACGACTCGCAATTCCACCCAGATGACCCCTTATTCCCTGGTATATGGAGCTGAGGCCGTCCTGCCCATCGAGATCCAGTTACCGTCCTTGCGCACTGCGGTCTACGACCAGCAAGCGCCGGACAGAGCTGCTGAATCCCGTCTAGTCGAGTTGGAAGCACTGGATGAGAATAGACTTCGCACTTTGCACAACTTGGAGAGGCATCAAAGCAGAATGGCTCGAGCTTTCAATAAGAAGGTTCGCCTCCGCTCCTTCCTGCAGGGTGACCTAGTGCTGGCCCTAAGAGCGCCAATGATCCCCGGCAGGAAGCCACCCAAGTTGGATCCCAAGTGGAAGGGACCCTTTATTGTCCACAAGGTCTATCCCAATGGCGCGTACTCCCTAGTGACTATGGATGGTGAGCGTGTCACTCCTCCCACCAATGCTAGGTTCCTCAAGCAGTACTTTGCCTGAGTGCACCATGTCCAAGCTGCACGACGTTAAACTGCCTAGCATATCGTCTGCGCTGCAAGACGTTAAACTGCCCAGTGTTTCATCCAACATGACGTTAAACTGTACCACGTCCGCGCTGCAAGACGTTAAACTGCCAAGCATCTTCGTCCGCGCTGCAAGATGTTAAACTGCCCAGTGTTTCATCCAACATGACGTTAAACTGTACCACGTCCGTGCTGCAAGACGTTAAACTGCCAAGCATCTTCGTCCTGCATGACGTTAAACTGCCCCTCAAGAACTACGTACGGCTTGATTCCCATCCTTATGGGATACGTAGGACCGCCTGAACATTCATGTTTCAGGCCCAGCCCCATCCTTCGGGAATTTCCATCCCATCTCGGGCCCTTGGCCCAGTTGCCTCCGGGTGTGCGGCGTATGTTGTGAACGCGGGGCTATGCCCTCATTCACGTCGGTTTGCTTGCCACGCTGTACGCCCCCCACTTTTGGGGATGCCTTCTGCTCCCCCCTTTCTCTTTTCGTCATGCATGACGTTAAACTGCACTTCAAGAACTACGCGCGGCTTGATTCCCATCCTTATGGGATACGTAGGACCGCCTGAACATTCATGTTTCGGGCCCATCCCCATTTCTCGGGAATCTCTATCCCGCATTGGGCCTCTGGCCCAAGTTCCCCTCCTTTTTGTGCGAGGCGTATGGCGTGAGCGGGGGATTATATCCTCATTCGTGTTGGCCTACTGGCCGCGTCGTACGCCTCCCCCGTGTGTGGGATTACCTCACACCCCTCATCGTCCTGCATGACGTTAAACCGCCTCTCAAGAACTACGTACGGCTAGATTCCCATCCTTATGGGATACGTAGGACCGCCTGGACGCTTGTGTTTCAGGTCCAGCCCCGTCTCTTGGTTGATCACGGGGATCTGCCGTCTTTTGGTTGCTCTCAGGGTGAGTCCTCCGACCCTTTCCGGTGATCTGTTAACATGTTTTGGGTACTTCGGTCTATGACCCGTAGTGTCGGATTCAATCCCGACAAGTCCTGTGTTGCTTGTCGGACCTCACGCTTCCTCTTGTTTGAGCCTTCACTCAAAGGGATCCTCGTTAGCGGTTTGGGTACAATGCCTCAGTGCTCTCCTACCTCTCCGGGTTGATTTACCGGCGGGTCCTGGGCTGCAAATCGATATGAATCCTGCGCTTGAGCGGTTGATTCTCATTTGCTTGCCCCGTCCTAGGCTGACGCGATCGGATATTGTGTTGCGAATATGGTTAGCGAAATCCTTGATCGCCATGTCGGCTCTTTCAGGCTCCGAACGTAGGTTGCGCGGTCCTCATCACACTCCGCCTTTGTGCGTTGTAGTGGAATATCGACACTCTCTTCATATTGACCTTCAGTACACCTTTACACGTTAGGCAGGCCAACCAGGGTAATGGTGTCTGTCGAGGCTCCCACGATCTGAGCACCAAGGATATATGCTGATGTCCTCCCTAAGGGCCATGTGTAGCTGGACCCTCGTCCCCATAAGGAGGAAGGAGTCGCCCGAACAATCGCGTTCTGGGCCCAGTATAACTGGAGCCTAGCATCTCTGCCCCTCAGGTGATGGACATACGCCGGCCCCTATCCCAGGATCCTTCTCCTGGAATTGTGCGTGACCGCAGGGCTGGGTATGTTCCCACCTCCGCTGAGTCCGCCATATCACAATAAGCGGATTCCTCCATGGTCCGAACCACACGACCTTAAACTGTGTTGTCCGGTCCTACCACACGACCGTAAACTGTGATCGTCTTGGCCGCCCGACGAGAAACGACACTGCATCATGATGTTCTCCTCAGAGGACACTCACGTTGGGCGCTGGTTACTAACCACGCCATTTGTCAATGCCTTTTATGTCTTGATTATTGTGGCGACGCCAGGGATTTCCTAATCACAGGCATGTCGCTGCACAAAGAAAAACCATCCATCTTTAAGGAAAAACAAGAAATATCAAATACCGCTTCTTCTGTGTGCGAGGGTCAGACCCGCACCCTTCCCCGCGTTGGTGCCCGATTGTGTTGCGCCGCGCTTCCAGAACTACGTGTGTCTTGATTCCCATCCTTATGGGATACGTAGGAACGCCCGAATGTTTGAAACTTCGGGTCCAGCCCCCCACCTCTTAGAGATTCCCCCTTCTCTGGGGAATCCGCCGCCTTCGGGTCACCCTCAAGGCGTGTCCCTCGACCCCTTGCAGTGGTCCACCGGTGTCAAGAGTACTCTGGTTTATTGCCAGGAGGGTCAGGTTCAGCATGGTCAGGTTCCTTCCACTTTTCAGGCTTCGTGCTCCCTTTCATTCGGACCCATCGCCTACGCCCTGGGTGGAGCCCCCGTGAGCGGTTTGGACACAATGCCTCAGTGCTCTCCCACCGACTCGGGCTGGTGCCCCCAAGGGCCTCGGGCAGCAAATCGATATGAATCCTGCGCTTGAGCGGGTGATGCTCGTTTGCTGCCTCATTCCATCAACGGTTAGTACGATATTGATGCTGCTTTTCCGCCACGGTCGGAAGTACTCCCATATCGTTACGCCGGTGCCCCCAGTCCTTGAGTGAATGGCCGCATGATTCACATTACATTTTCCACCTCCCATTCTGACCAGGCGAAACCTCGACACTCTTGACGTTATCCCTCAGTGCATCTTCGCATATCCATGGGATAGGACCACGATGTGGCGTACTTTGAGGTTCCCTATGGTCCGAGCTCTAAGACCTTAAACTAAGATCTGCCCCTATGGTCCGAGCTCTAAGACCTTAAACTAAGATCTGCTCCTATGGTCCAAGCTCTACGACCCTAAACTAAGATCTCCCCAATCGGGGTTCTACGTCCCGCATGACGTTAAAACTGCACTTTCATAACTACGTGTGGCTTGATCTCCAGCCTGATGGAGTACGTAGGAACGCCCGGGCATCTCGACTCGGGTCTAGCCTCAGGGATCGCTAAGTCCCGCCCCTCCTCATCGCCGACCGTCTGGTCTGGCTTCTGGTAGAGTGGTTCAGTTGTGATATTCTCCCCGATCCATCTCGGGATGCCCCATTGCAATGATGGGAAGCGACAGTTTCATCGTTAAAGAGGTTCTGTCTGAGAATTGGGGTGATTCACGGCCAGATTAGTGCATCCGCCTAATACGCTTTCCCCACGGTGGCACAATTTTGGGAGCGTTGGATTCTGTCCGAACAAGTCATCACTTCGCCCCACGCTTCGCATGCCCTGTTGATCCGGATTTCCACCCTTGTGCCTGAAGGAACCCCCAAAGCAGCATTGATGATGACATGTGATCCGCCTCCTGCAATATGAATGATGACCTTTGGTCCGTCTATTGCAGTAGTATGGTCGATTGATCCATTATCCGCTTGCTGTCTTGGGCATTTCCTAGAAGGCCGACCGTTGTGGATTTCTGAATTCGGGACACGTGATTCACCCTTTCTCATTTCCCTATGATCGGATAAAATCCCAACGCCCCTAGCGTTGTCCCGCTCGTGTGTCGGAACAAGTTGGGGGGATGATACATTGATTAGGTCTGAGGTCTCCTTTCCTAGGAATGACCTCCCTCTCTTCTTTAGAAACCCAGGGCCCCTATTTATAGGCGAGGCCGGGGTCCGCGCTGCGCAGAAAGCGCTTTGCGCGACCGCGAATTTCGCGCCCAACGCCCTTTTTTGCGCGCCACAGTCCCGCGCCACCCAGGACTTCGGCATTCCGGCGTCTCCCTCGGAACCCGATCGTTGCGACCTCTCGCCGATCAGATTCCGAGGGGGGGGCTTTTGTAGACGCCGGAAAAGTCCGTTGTTCCCAAACAAAGCTCCGGATGCGGGAAGCGAGTTCATATTTGGAGTCGGAAGCCCATTTCGGAGGGCCCGGAAGCCTTGCGCGGAATTTTGGAGACCCGCGCGCAAAGTTGGAGTGTCGCGCGCAAACCTCCCGGGATGCGCGCAATGCGCTGGGCCGGCTCGCAATTTTGCGCGCCCGTGACCCGCGCGACTCCCTTGCGCGCCGGGCCCGATTCCGCGCCCGCGAAGAGAATTCCGCGCCCGCGATCCGGATTCCGTGCCCGGGGTTGCCTATAAATATAAGGCGACCCCCGACGTTTTGAAGGTTGCCGGAATTCGAAAGGTCTCTCGTGCGCGCAATCCAACCCCCTCCGCGCGCAATGCCGATCTTCAGGTAACCTCCATTCTTTCGCGCAAGAAAGCCTCGGGGTTCGCCTTCGCGCGCAATCCCTTTGGCTCCTTTCTTTTTGAATAATTTTTCACCCAAAGGCCTTCACGCGCAAAAGAAGCCTCTTGCGCGCAATTGCCCCCGGGTGCGCGCAATCCGGCCCGATTGCGCGCACCCCCCTTTTTTCAAAGAGGCCATTCGTTAAAGAATGAGCCGTTGCCCCCGCGCGCTATCCGAAGCCCGGTGCGCGCAATCTCTATCTTCTGCGCGCAAAGCGCTGGCCCAATTGCGCGCCAGCCTGCCCATTTGCGCGCCGACCCGCAGTATTGCGCGCCAAGCTTCTCTTTTGCGCGCAATCCGCCGGGGTCGCCCCCTTTGACCCCCTCAGAGGACCCGCCTGCGTGGCTCCCGATGATCTTCATCCTGGGTGCCCGCACCGTGCGTTGTCTTCCCGTGCGGCCCTCCAGGCTCGCGCGAAGTGATTCGGACCCATCGGCGGCAGTATCGTCCGAGCTACAAGACGTTAAACTGTTCAGCATTCGTCCTGCAGGACGCTAAACTTTACTTCGTCCGCGTGACAAGACGTTAAACTGCCAAGCATCTTCGTCCGCACTGCAAGACGTTAAACTGCCAAGTGTTTCGTCCAACATGACGTTAAACTGTACCACGTCCAAGCTGCACGACGTTAAACTGCCTATCATATCGTCCGTGCGACAAGACGTTAAACTGCCAAGCATCTTCATCCTCAACACACGACGTTAAACTGAACTTCGTCCGGCAAGACGTTAAACCGTCCGCATCACCCGATCCCGTGTCTCGCACGCAGGATCCCCCCGGTTTGGATATTGCCCCCACCCGCGCGTCTCTGTAGGGATGTCGGGATTGGAGTGGCCTTCGCCCACGGGGGTAGAGTGTTACAGACAGAACGAACTACGTGGACTTTGATCCCTGTCTTCAAAAAAGGGTACGTAGGAAGCCTCTACGAGGTTCAAGCCCACCACCTGGTCGTCCCGGTCGTATTCACGTCGGTTCGTCCATCAGTGGAACCCTCCTGGGTTCACACTCGCGTCGATTCACCTATGAATCCGCCCCTGTGGGAGACTGCACGTGTGTATCTCCATTGTGCTTCCCCACTTCCCTTTTCTCCTTTCAGCGTCCAGCATGACGTGAAACTGTGATCCACCCGGCCGTTCCATCCCCCTCTGTGCGAGGTGGTTCGGTTCAATCCTCCGCCCGGCGGCCTTGATCTCTTCGTGAGTCGGCTTGCCGACGTCCAGCATGACGTTAAACTGTATATCCGAACTACGTTGACTTTGATCCGCGCTAACGCGCGGTACGTAGGAAGCCTCTACGAGGTCCAAGCTCTTCACTCCATCATCCATCCTGATCCTTACCCGGGCCGCCACATCCCGATGGGGTCATTCCACTTCATTCCACTCCACTCGGGAAGCCGCCCATGTGCTGGCCCCAGCGTCGGAGGTTCCCCGCAAGGGGTTCTGTCATCTGATCCACTTCTCGTGTTGATCAGTCCGATGCCGTCCCCGCTGGACGTTAAACTCGCGGCATACCCCGTGTTAAACATGGGAAGCTGAGGAAAACCTCAGGTAACACAGTTCCCCGCACCCAGCGCGGGATGCCTCAGGCCATCACGCCTTCGAGAAGCCCTATTAGGGACGGAAGGCAGACATACAGGGCCGCAGTGTTAAGACACGCCCCCAGCACCCAGAGCTACCCGGTCTCCTCACCGCAGGTTGCTGCCCCGACCAGACTCCTTGGAGCGTCCGGGTGGAAGCATCGCAATTAACCGGTGTCCATGAAGATATGGTGCCGGGAACGAGATTCACGAACATTCTTAAATCTATGAGGGAGACCCGGATTTGGTGACGAGTTCCGAGGAGACGTCCACGGAAGGAGGAGCCGACATCCCATCATCCCGGTTTCGATCAAGGAGAAGACGCCCCTGAATAAGGGACGGATGCCGCCCGCCTTTGGAAAGCGGGACTGCGGGGCCACAAGCCACGCGC
The DNA here is from genome assembly GCA_963277665.1 of Viscum album. NCBI lineage: Eukaryota > Viridiplantae > Streptophyta > Magnoliopsida > Santalales > Viscaceae > Viscum > Viscum album. The sequence continues at coordinate 872,172,927 of OY728153.1, read as the reverse complement.
GCTCATCCCCTCGGGTCGACGGGCGCACGCGCGAACGCGCCCTGGCGGAACAGCGTCGGAACAGAAACCCGACGCACATCCGCACCGAAACAACGACACTTACCCAATCCCATTTAGCTAGAGATATGATCATGTAAACTTCTCATAAAGTATCTAGCCATAGGTTTTTTCAACCGCAATATTTAACATTAAAGAGGGTTAATTCCAAGCCACGACATCTCCAATGTTGGAATTTCCATTCAAAGAATAACCTTAGGCATTTTAATGATGCTCTTGGTGTGATTTTGAAACAGTCTAACAATCAATTCTCCATTGAACTGAAATCCTATGTCAATTTTGCATTTCATGAAAATCCTCAACCGACATATACAACACAAACCTCCAACTAGAGATGTGCTCGAAAACAGTCCTTCATCGATCCTAAACAAAAAAAAGAATGACTACAATTCAAACCACCTATGGCCAACCATTACTAAAATGCCTGGTTTAGAAGGTCAGCGTACTACATCATAACTGAAATACCTTCTTCTAAGGAATTTGGAGTTCACAAAAATCATGCACACAAATTTCAAAACCTGAATTATTGTAATTTTATGCGATCAAACTGCTAATTAAACATTAAAATTGTCGTGCCTCGTCACAACCAAGGGGGTAACTGAGACCCATCCCACTTGCATCGTTACCCTTTAAACACACTACTATGCCTGACTACACATCTGATACAGCCTTAGATTCTGTTAAATGGAGTCCTGGGAACTAACCAAAGTAGTCCACCATCTATGATTTTAAGTGATACATTGGTTCAAAGCCATGATTCATACATCAGAACATTGAAAAAGCCAAAAGTGGAATCCACCTAGCGGCTGAGTCAAATTTAACAGGTGGATTCAGTGAGTCTGACCAAGGAATTATTTCAAGAAAATACAAGGTTCACTCAAGACTAATCGTTCATCGATATGAACCACGCATTATGTGTGAAATACTAGGAGACCACTTTAACTGCCCAACAACTTTTAATTTATAACATGGTATAAGGCCATTGATCTCTTAGTGTATGAAGGACGATGTTAAGATAGGGGACATGCTCATATCTTAATGAAGAGTAAACTATGAGTATTTTAAAGATAACTAGATAGAAAATGGTTGATCCACTACTATTAGATAACCTAAAAACTCGTCTTCACATGTTGATGCACCATCATTAGCCGATCATCGAGTCATTTCCACCCGAAGAATCTTGTGATCATTCCGGATTTTACCACTGAAGTCCATATATAACCAATAATGTTTTCAAAGGGTGCATAAATTGCCAACCATTTCAATATTTACCTGCCAAGAAAGAACCAAAATTATTCAAAACAACCAACATTAAAGTAATTCAAGAAGAAACCAACCATTTCTCAATGGTCCTCTTTGGATGTGTTCCTTCTACCTAGAAGGACACGTATTCACTAGAACCAATGTGATACTCCCACCTCTTCAGTATTCTAGTCATCAAAATAAGATTTGAATAGTAGCTCACAATCATGCTAGATGAAAACCAGCTTAAACATATCTGTGTCACTCTTCCGATTCACAACCACAACGTTAAAGAATATGGCATTGAAACAAAAAAAACAGCTTTTCATTACACCAGATTATCTATAAATTTTCCTCGAGCATTGTGATTAACCTTATTTCATTAATACACAAGTCACATTACTATAGAGATGACCGGTGCTAAACTAATACAAGCTTAATTCATGAATCATATGGTTACATGAGAAAAAATAACACATCCTGAATTCTATCCATAGGCTTCCCAACCTATTAATTCAATAATCATATTGTTCATACAAAGGATTTGACCCAAATTCAAATTTCCCCATATGAATTTAAATCTAACCGATGACCTCCCATTCCATCCAATGAAAATAAACATGGTCACAAGGCCTACAAAGCACCCAACCATGCCAAGGGCATGTCTAACCAGTTGTATCTATTTATTACTTGATTCTATTTTTGTATCAAAGACCATGAAATACATGACCAAATATTTGAACAATGGTGTCATTTAAAAGTAATGTGGTCCTACTAGGGAAGAGACAACTAAACAACACCAAACATTAGAAAAAATCACTACATTTAGCAAGGTAATGAAACTCTAGGTGTAATATCTACTACGAGCGATACCCTTGTGAAGGAAAAGAATCAACCATTTCACTTGGTAGTGTGAAACAAAAGTCACTAGGCTCAAAATCAGATCATCTAAGCCATTGCTAAAAATAAGTCATATGGAAAACACCTATGGTTTTGTTTTAGGTGAATCAAATAAAAGGAGAAACATGAGGATTTCAACAAATGAAACCACCTATAGATCCATTTATGGCTCTCACTTTAAGCCACAATAAAACATAAAACATTTTATATTTTGAAAAAAAACATCATATACCCATTTAAAAACAAAATCACTTTGTAACATTATTTAACTAGTAGCTAAAAGAATAACATAATCCTTATAAAACTTATTTTTTAACCATTTAACATTTATCGACATCCCATCTTAATCAAAATAAATAAATTCATCCAATGCATTAATTTTTATAAAAGTAAAAAAATAGCATGTCATCATAAGAAGTAAGCACAAAAGAATGGAATATATAGAAAGCATGATAATGAATATAGTATCATAGCATATAAACATGGAATTATAATTAAATTAGGCGGCATGGTGTATACTCACGAAATGATAAACAAGTAGGTAGCATGTCATAACACTCAAGGGACAAAATAAAATCGGAAACATCTCTATAAATGCAACTACATGGAATGGTATATGCATGACATGTCCTAATATGATGCATATAATGGCTCATCACTTCCATACCATGCCAATGGTAAACTTTAATAAAATTATATAAATAAATCAGTAGTGGAATGTAAAAAAAACACTCATGGTGAAATAATAAATAAATTTTAATACTAAAGGATATAAACCTCAATCCCATCCCTAGACACTTAGTTATTTCCCCATACATGGGGTGATCAGTCCCAAGAATGGCTATTTACCATGAGATGAAACATTCCTAATCTACTTTCTACTAGACCCAAATAGTAATACAAAAGGAAAAATAATCTTTGATTCCACTTTGTCACATCCCAACCTGGCTTGTGATAAAAATTGATAACCAGACTGGTCGCGACATGAATTCAATCACATCTACCAGAATGCCAGTGGTTTCTGTCTAGTAGTGATGGATAGGTTGTGTCTGTGGAGAGACTATACCCTCATACATCAGAGTATAAACAATTATTAAAAAATTGATAATATATATAGGAAACATAACAACAATAGACATCACCTTTGGAAGAATAATATAATAACTGAAATAACATGGACAACTCCAATTTACAATGATGCATTCATGATAGATAATGGTATAAGGTAAAAGAAGTGTGATATAATAAAAATACTAACTCCATGACCATCTGAGTACCAGCTCATTAATGTGATCTCCAAATCCCAAGTATTCAGCACATCACAACCAATCATCCAAAGAACTGCAAGTATATATGACTGATTGGGTACCCCAGTGCAATATAGATCTGAGCAAGGTATGCTACATAAATCTTAGTAGACCGACAACAATAGTGTATAGCCAAATCTAGATAGTGCAATATAAATTCACAGTGTGACAAACATAAATAAAATATAAGAAATAAAAAATAAAAATAACTTGGTTAGAGTTTCTAAATGAACATCCATCCCTTATCACCTACTTAGGCCTAAAATGGAAGTTTCAATGAAATACTTGTGCAAAAGAATATATGTATACAAGTTTCGAAGTAAACATTTCCATCTAAGAATGCATACCCCCTAGGTTGTTCCTCGACTTGTAATCTATCTCACATGTCAACATCTAAGTGCGATAATAAGAAAAGTAGAACATTCATATATACATAAGAAACTAATGTGAGTAATAAGGTATGAATCTCACATATATATAAAGAAACAATTCAATCAAATATATAAAATAATATGGTGGAGTCTAGTCCTATCTCTAGTGATCTTAAAAGAATACTAGGTATCACTGAAGTACACCCAATATAATCCAATACAAGAGTGTCCATCTCAGGAAATCCATATGGAGTTCCTGGTATCATTCGAGACATGGTGACTCTTAGTCCATCCCATGTGTCTCACTAGAGGACTGAGTATCACCAAAGGCATGGCATGGCCATCTTTCCAAAAGTTCCATCCACAGTTTCTCCCCTTGGTAACCTTTATCACTCGAGAGTATCATAAATTTCCTAGTAAACCCTCTCCATGAATGTTAAATCATTACCCCAGGTGCATCATGGTATAACCACCCAAGCATGGGAGTCCATCCAAGAGTCCTTAATACGGAACCTATGTTATCACCCATCCTGTATCACGTGAACCAAGTCACCAATGGAAATTTCAAGGAATAAATCAACACATATCTCATATGGAAAGAATATATATATATATATATATATCCTGATATAAAATAATCACCATGAGCCACAAGCTATTGATGATGTCATGTAAAACAGACAAAGCCATCAACATGGAATAAGGCATTTAGCATAAAAGCAACTCAAGGCTCTAATCTAGAACACTAGAAAATAATAAATAAACATAAGGATAAATCAAGAAAGATGTTACAATACATAATATCATATAATGAAATGAAACTAGATCCACATGGCATTACCATGCCTTTAACCATATGTTATCAATGACATCTCAATGTCTCAAGCTGTGAAACTTGAAACTGAATTTTATACAACCAATCCAAACCACTTTGGTACCAACAATATAGTTAAAAAAACATATTCACAAGTATTGAAATAAAAACATGGAATATACATTGTAAAAGTGAATAATCCATGGTTCAATTCTGATATAAAATCATTTTATCAATTTAGTACATTAATCAATTGTACTACATACTCACTTGAGGTGAAACACAACACAAGGCATTAGACAATTAGGCCATTTTGGTTGGGCACACCCAAATGGGTGACCAAGAGGCAAGGATAACCCCCTCGATTAGGTTTCTCCATAATCGAATGTTACAACGGACATGAAAAGACAGACCAAACAATTTAATAAGCAATAATAAGGCATCAACAGAAGGTTTTGGTAAGCGGAACAATGACGCGATATAAAATAAGTGATGAAATAAATAAGAAGAGGGTTGATTCCCTACAATAGTAATCCCCATATATAAGGAATTATATTCAGTTTATAAAATATGAAAATTTCATAAAAATTCCATCTAAACAAAATTCCCATGAAAAAATCCATTCATATTACTTAAAAAGAGGCAAGTACTAACATTTCACAAAACCATCAACAACAAGTAGGAATATGGAAAACTCAGACTGTAACTAAGTAGGATATAAATAAGTATCACTAATTTTTTGTTTCAAAGATAGAGAACCTCTGCTGTAGGGGTTTTATTTTAAAACCATGACTTTTTTATCAAAAAATCATTGAACATAACTAAACATCTCTTTCAAGAATAAAAAAAATTATCAAAGAAGCATTAATAAAGAAACTAATCCATTTGTAAATTAAACAGGAAACTAATTAAAAAAATAATTATAGAATTTAAAAGGTAAAGGAATGTGATCTTACACTATCAATCCTCATTTATAAATCAATCTAAATTAACATAAATTATCACTCTATGTTTTCAAAGATAGATCACCTCGTTTATAGGGGTTTTGTTATAAAAACCATGACTTTATTTGGTAAATAGTCCATTATTCATATTTAAAAATTTATTTTAAAAAAACAAGATAGAATTAATTAATATTCAAAATGATGAAAGATGGTAGTCAAATAATACTCAAATTTAAAGGGGTAAAATAAATGGGTCCCTACTTCAATCATATGAACAAGCCAAAAACGTTGGCAATTTATGCTTTGAGCAGCGACCACTCGAAGCCACTCCACACTTTCACCCACATAAATTCCAATATATAAACACACACCTCTTAATCCATTGTGCATATTCACCTCTCTATGAGGGAATATTTACAAGAATATATAAATATATATATATGGATACCTTCATATGTGAGTGGACACCTTGAAAGCTGATCAACCCCCACTACAATAAATAATAGGAACTCAAAACTTTTTAGAAAGGTCAAACACACTATAGAAAAATTATAAGGGATTCAAAAACACTTATAGGCCATAAATTAAAATGTGTGAAAAAATGAAGTGGAAGTATGTAGAGACCCGAAGCTTAAGTTACATGGACATTACATTACTTTTGCGGAATACTTAATACATAACATAAACAGACACACAAGGACCGTAATAGTTTAGTGTCTTTGGAAACATGGAACGTAATCTTCTAATCGTGGTGAAAGATCATCAACATCTCCCATAAAGATCTTCCACTTTTTGTTTCCTTACCTAAAACCTTTCTTTCAATCCTGGGGGAAAAGAAAACATAAAAAGGGTGAGCTCAAATGCTCATTAAGGGTAAGCATGGATAAAATAAAACATACCGTATACATTTGAACTTAAAAACATGAACATAATGTTTAAACATAAAAATCTTGAGCAACGACATAAAACATGGAAGTCCATAAGGAATAGATCATAATGGAACATAAATCATGATAAAATAGCATGGGAATAAAACATGTAACTGTGGAAACCATTCAGCACATGTCATGATTTCCATAGTAGCCAAGGCATTGCAGCTAAGACCATCTTAGTGGACAAGTATTTTTCTGAATCGAGTTCATTCCTCATTTCAGTCCTGTAACACTGAACCAGATTAACTTACCATTCCAGCCATGTCTATCTCATGAGATATAAAATCTTTACCCAATTCATTTGAGGGAGATATAGGTCCCACCCATCTCATAATTAAATCATTCTTTCGTGTGCCACAAAATCATAAATCATACATCATATCATAACCCATGTAATAAAATGGGATTCTTAAACATCATGCCATCATAACATAATCCATAAAAGTTTGATATCATTTCATCATAAGAAAATTGAAACCAATTAAATCATAGAGACATATTACTTGAAACATACACATATGAAATAATGTCATCTTAGATGGAAAATAGTTTTGGCAGAACATTTGAAATGAATTCTTGAGGGAAATATCATTTCTTCTTAAAAATCATTTTCTTTTCACAAAATTCCATGCAATTTTAAAAGAAAAGGGTTTTGTTGAAAATAGTCATGCAATATTGTAGAGGAAGATTCTTGAAAATGAGGCGTTATGAAACCGTAAAAATCCGTTCACGCCGTATAAGTTAAAAATAACATTCTCCTCGTACTTTTGTCGGAAAAGTCAAAAAGTACCTCGTAACGTAAAAAAATGAAAGATTCATTACATACCATGTAGTAAAAGTCAAAAATGGGTAAAAAGGACATTAAAAATGCATGAAAACACTTTTATAAAACATGGACATGGATGATAGAAATAACCCCATTAAATACTAAGGAATAAGCAATCTCGGAAAAAAATGAGATTTGCACAATTATCCCTTAACTTAGGTCCGATTTGCTTCGTAAGTGTCTGAACCTCTTGTATAATGATTTAAATAATGTCATTGACTTATTCCAGAATCATACTTATTGTTATGATATTATATATGGTTCACTTATGACTTTATATTACTTGTTCTTTTGTAAATTCCATGTTAAAGAGCGTTTTGGGTAAAATCGTTTCATTTGTCGTCCGTGTTTTGACTTGTAATTATTCATATGATTACTTAGATCATGATTACATAATTCCAGAATATAAAACATTATTTATATATAATATATATTCATAATATACATATATATAAAAAATCAGTAAATGGAAAGAAATACACCGTTCATGGAGACGGTAGGTCGTACGTACGCATGAACGCTGTTTTCGTTTCCTTATTGAGTTGAATGGAAGTAAGTAGATGATATGAATATATATACACATAAATCCAGTATCATTATTATTTAATATATATCATGATTACTTTTTATATATACTTTATAATCATTCATGAATGGTTAACGTGGAGAATGAATCGCATCCCGTCGTGGAGACGGTAGTCCGTACATATGCAAGAGTGATGATATCGTTCTCATGATCGTGGAATTTTATTGGAGTGTATGTATACAACTTCAGAATCAATATCCCTTTACAATAATCATATATAGTTATTATTTACACCATTATACCCATCCAAGTAAGGTGGTGGTGGAAAATAGATTACACCATGGCGTGGAGACGGTATTCCGTACGTACACACGCACGGGGATTTAGTTTTCCGTAGGATGGATAGATGGTGAAATAGGGTTGTTTCATACTTATAATAACATATATGTATATGAGTGATACTTATGTTATTACTTCATAATTAAACAACCTAAGAAGAAGAAGTGTAAGAAGAAATAAAGTTGATAGAATCGGTAACGGACATTACCTCTTCTTTGAAGCGCCTCTTTGAGTCCTCCTCTTAGGGAACTAAAATTGGTCTTTAAAGAAGACCAGGACCTCTAGGATGTTTCTAGGGAAGTGGAGAAGAGAATTTGGCAGGGGTTAGCCGAGCTTTAAGGCTCAATGTGGTGTGAGGAAGAGAGGGAGAAGGTGCCCTTTTATAAGGGAGGAGAGGGGCACCTTTGGAAAACTAAAAATATTATTTTATTATAAATCCAAATTCGGTTTTAAATAGCTCCAAATTTATTTATTTCGATACTAAGGTTCGGATGGGTCGAAATAATCTCATCCAATATAATTTATAAAAGTTTAGGTTCCTATTTTAACCTTATCATTTAGTTTTAACATTAAGTTAAATAATTTTACTTTTACCGTGTCTTCTTGTGTTCTTACACTATAAGGTTAATAAACTTACTATAACAAGCCAAAAGAACCCCAAGTTGTTTATTATTAATATATATAACCTTATCTAAGTCATTTTTCCAAACATTAGTTTTTTAGGAATAAAATAACAATTAATAATATAATATTTTTTTAAAAAACTATTTTATGTCAATTTTGACACTATTTAGTAATTGATTTTTGTGAAAATCATAACAGAATTATTAGTTCTAAAAAAGTTAATTATATAAATACTAACATGTCATAGTAACCTGTAAAATTAGTGTAATTCATAAAAAGTCTCAAATTACATTTATTTGGGTATTTATAACATCAATTATGTCAATATTTCATTAATAAGATAATTACTGCATCATTGTTGTGTCATAAATAAATTAAATTATTTAATGTCTAAAAATTAGAAATAAAAACCCATTATGTGGGAAATTTCATTATCTTTCTAATGAATATTTATAGTCTAATTTAACTTATGTATAATCCCATTTTAAAAATGATTTACTTATTAAACTTTGATTTTAACTATTTTAACCCTTCTTTAAATAAATTAATAATAAATCTCCTAATCTAATCCAAGTGGGCCTAAATGGTCATATGTTATTCCTAAGGTTGTTTTTGGTCGAATTAAACTTATCCAATATAATTAGGAAATGTGTTAGGGTAATAATAATATCTTTTTTACCCTTAATAACACTATTTACTTTTAACCGTGGGGAAAAAAAGTAAAAAGTTACTATTCACTAAAAATTATTTTCATCTCATTGAACCACATTTTAGTCTTTGATATTAACCGTGTCTCTCGGATTTTCGAAATTCCAATCACAGAAGTGGTAAAATTATGTTTTATGAAAAATTCTATTTTTTTTACTACCACTTAGTGGTTTCACTATTCATCAAAAAAAATGAAAGTTTCCAGAAAAATACCAAAAATTAGGCCTAAGCTATATTTGATATTATGAATTCAAAAATGATGCCTATTTTACCAAATTAAAAACATATCAGTTTCATTAATTAATTTAAAAATTAATTCTCATCGTCAAAACAAATAGCGTGTTTTTAAGAGATACTAACTATCCAAAGATTGACACTTGTTTATGTCTGGTTTAAATGTGAAATTACATCTAATGACCAACATTGTATTAAATGGTAAAAATATATTATAAATATACTTTGAAACCACCCAAATTAATAACTTATCACTATTAATTATTTCGATTTAAAAAGTTGTTTTTAATTAAAATTTAGTAATTTTCACTATTCATCAGAATATAAAAGTTATCCAAAAAGTACCAAAATTTGACCCTAAGTTAATTTCGATATTCCGAATCCAAAAATGAAGTCCATTTTGAAAAATAAAATTTAAAAAATTTCAAAAAGTGGTTATTACTATTCATAACGGCTAGTTTTAATAATATTTTAATAGCATATCATTGTTTAGTGAAACTCGGTATTGCGTACTACACACGCTATCAAGGAAGGTCACGATTGAGTGTAATGAAAGGCAAGTAAAGGATGAATGTTGTGTAAGCTCCTTTTGGTGTAGCATACAACACAAGACATTAATGAAATTAAAAAGAATATTTTTCATAAAATCTCGGGGTGTTACATTATACCCCCCTTAAAATGAATTTCGCCCTCGAAATTTGTCGGGGTTATAAATGGTTTACTACTCGAAAGTTTCTTTAATAGAAACCCACATCGTAAAAAGGAATACCAAAACCAATCATTAAAAACAAAAGTATGAAACGTAACAGTTACCCAAATAAACTAATCACTGGGTTTCCACATATGTGAAAATATGGATATGGAAGAGAAATCTAACCACCATGTTCTGATTGAGAGTGGTAGAGAACATGGCTATGGAAAATCCAGCAATCACAAAGACATAAATTTGTGATGATCTGAGGTACCATCTGATTCATCAGATATAAGAGCACTAGGAAAGCATTTTTGGTTTTCAAGATCATTTCCCAAAAGTTGATGAAATTGGAATTAGAAGAAATACTTTCGTGATTTTGGTATAGTCTCACCATTGGTCATTCTTTGGACAATTTCCACTTAATATCTTAAATAAATGAAGCTGAATTTGTCATTCGTGATGTGTTAGAAGATCATGTGATAGAATGATGGGTAATTCCATCTGTCTCAAACAAAAGGTTAGAAAAGTTATCAAAAAATACATAAGTCCATCTATAGTGAGATTAATCATATATGGTTCCTAAAATGGACTTATACTTCATATATCATACTGCTTAATATAATAAAACTAGTTTCTACTAAACAGGGACTTCTTGTAGGCCAGTGGTAGGAGATAAAGGCCAGTCGCCCTTCGGTTTTGGGTTCGATTCCCACAGCCTTGTCCGCTGCGATGGGTTGTCGCCCGTCCTGTAGGTTGTCCTTTTTCTAAAGCTATATTACTATAACATCCCATCAATAATATCGAACAAAAGTCCTATCCTTAAACAATACTAACTTATGTGCAACATAATCCATTCCAATCATTAGGCTTATCTAAAATAATATAAAGAAAACAATTACTTGAAATGTCATCAACCAAGCATGTGAATACCATCATTTATCCCCCATATATCTTGTTGGTCACATTCCAATCCTGTGAATACATTAATCATGTATTCTCTTGAAAAATGAATACCCATTAAACCTTAGTGAAAACATGAATGCTATCAAAAGTTAACTCTTTCCTCATAACAAAATCCAAAAATTCTATATACTCAAACCATGGTATAACCTTCTCCTTATATCAGTCATGAGTTCATGAATACTATCAAACATTTAATTTTCTCCTTATCCCTTAATTATGCACATATCATCTACATTCCAAAAATATCTGAATAACCTTTCAGGGATACTGGTACCATTAATCATACACATTCAAAACTCAAGGAAAGACAACAGTGTAAAAATCCTTAGATGTCTCTTTATTCCATAGTACCATGAGATTACTTATACAACATTACACTTGATAAACATGTAATCATTCCACTACCTTCTTAAATCATTCACTGAGCTTCAACAATTATTTCATCTCACATATCATTTGTAGTCTCTTCATCATCATCAACATAAATACTACCCATACGACCGTACTGATTCTCTTCATGAGACTTTCCCTTGGGGCATCGGTTTTCATAATGCCCGTACTTTCCACATTTAAAACATTTAACCATTGTTGATGTCATAGAAATACCAGTATCCTCATCCATGGTGTTAATTGAACCTTTTCCTTTTCACTTACTGGCTTTGTGTCCTTCTTTTCCACACCCAAAGCATCTTCTAGTTCCCTTGAAACAATCTCCTTGATGCCTCTTCCCACATGATTTAAATGAGGGAAATTGAACTTTCTTTCCTCTATGATCATCATGAAACTCCATCTTTCTCTTATTATTTGAGTTGGGAAACTTACCAAAGTTGAGATTATTGATCATATTATGAGATTACTGATTAGGCATAATAACGATGTTTGGACTTCCAAATCCCGTTTCATTTGGTTTCTCATGAAGAATATCATTCCATTGTCCATCATATCCACCATTATCATGAATATTTATGTTTCCACCGATTTTCTAAAACCCAAAAAGAATAGTGTGAGAGGTAAAAATCATGCTAGAGAAAACAACATAATAAAGGGGTAGTACCTTCAATATCTAACATCTTAGGTTTAATTCTAAGATTTTTAGCGTAATTCTAGGACTATAACCTATACGTATACTTAACCTTAGGGACATCCCTAGACATACCATAGAAATATCTCTAGGGATCTCACTAAAGTTCTCGCATCCTAGTTTCCAAAGGTTGACTAAACCTTTCCTCTGATACCAACTGTAGAGACCCGAATTTTGACATACATGGACATTACATTACTTTTTCGGAATACTTAATACATAACAAAAACAGACACACAAGGACCGTAATAGTTTAGTGTCTTTGGAAACTTGGAACGTAATCTTCTAATCGTGGTGAAAGATCTTCAACATATCCCATAAAGATCTTCCACTTTTTGTTTCCTTACCTAAAACATTTATTTTAATCCTGGTGGAAAAGAAAACATAAAAATGGTGAGCTCAAATGCTCATTAAGGGTAAGCATGGATAAAATAAAACATACCATATACTTTTGAACTTAAAAACATGAACATAATGTTTAAACATCAAAATCTTGAGCAATGACATAAAAAATGGAAGTCTATAAGGCATAGATCATAATGGAACATAAATCATGATAAAATAGCATTGGAATAAAACATGTAATTATGGAAACCATTAAGCACATGTCATGATTTCCATAGTAGCCAAGGCATTGCTTCCAGGACCATCTTAGTGGACAAAGTCCCTTTCTGAATCGAGTTCACTCCTCGTTTCAGTCCTGTAACACTAATCCAGATTAACTTACCGTTCCAACCATGTCTATCTCATGAGATATAAAATCTTTACCCGATGCATTGGAGGGAGATATAGGTCCCACCCATCTCAAAATGAAATCATTCTTTCGTGTGCCACAAAATCATAAATCATTCATCATAGCATAACCCATGTAATAAAATGGGATACTTAAACATCATGCCATCATAACATAATCAATAAAAGTTTGATATCATTTCATCATAAGAAAATTGAAACAATTTAAATCATAGAGACATATTACTTGAAACATACACATATGAAATAATGTCATCTTAGATGGAAAATAGTTTTGGCAGAACACTTGAAATGAATTCTTGAGGAAAATATCCTTTCTTCTTTAAAATAATTTTCTTTTCACAAAATTCCATGCAATTTTAAAAGAAAAGTGTTTTGTTTAAAATAATCATTCAATCTTGTAGAGGAAGCTTTTTAAAAATGAGGCGTTATGAAACCGTAAAAATCCGTTCACGCCTTATAAGTTAAATATAACATTCTCCTCGTACTTTTGTCGGAAAAGTCAAAAAGTACCTTGTAACGTAAACAAAACAAAGATTCTTTAAAAACCATGTAATAAAAGTAAAAAATGAGTAAAAAAGACTTTAAATATACATGAAAAAACTTTTATAAAGCATGGACATGTATGATAGAAATAACCCCAGTAAATACTTACGAATAAGCAATCTCGGATAAAAATGAGATTTGCACAATTATCCCTTACCTTAGGTCCGATTTGCATCGTAAGTGTCCAAAACTCCTGTATAATGATTTAAATAATTTCATTGACTTATTTCAGAATCATACTCATTGTTATGATATTATATATGGTTCACTTATGACTTTATATTACCCGTTCTTTTGTAAATTCCATGTTAAAGAGCGTTTTGGGTAAAATAGTTTCATTTGTCGTCCGTGTTTTCACTTGTAATTATTCATATGATTACTTAGATCATGATTAAATAATTCCAGAATATAAAACATTATTTATATATAATATATATTCAGAATATACATATATATAATAAATCTGTAAATGGAAAGAAATACACCATTCATGGAGACGGTAGGTCGTACGTACGGATGAACGCTGTTTTTGTTTCCTTATTGAGTTGAATGGAATTAAGTAGATGAGATACATATATATACACATAAATCTAGTATCATTATTATGTAATATATTTCATGATTACTTATTATATATACTTTATAATCATTCATGAATGGTTAACGTGGAGAATGAATCTCATCGCGTCGTGGAGACGGTAGTCCGTACGTACGCACGAGCGATGATATCTTTCTCATGATCGTGGAATTGTATTGGAGTGTATGTATAATGTTTCAGAATCAATATCATTTTACAATAATCATATATAGTTATTATGTACACCATTATACCCATCCAAGTAAGGTGGTGGTGGAAAATAGATTACACCACGACGTGGAGACGGTATTCCGTACGTACGCACGCGCGGTGATTTCGTTTTCCGTAGGATGGATAGATGGTGAAATAGGGTTTTTTCATAAATATAATAAAATATAATTATATGAGTGATACTGATGTTATTACTTCATAATGAAACAACCTAAGAAGAAGAATTGGAAGAAGAAATAAAGTTGATAGAATCGGTAACAGACATTACCTCTTCTTTGAAGCGCCTCTTTGAGTCCTCCTCTTAGGGCACTAAAATCGGTCTTTGAAGAAGACCAGGACCCTTAGGATGTTTCTAGGGAAGTGGAGAAGAGAATATGACAGGGTTTTTCCGAGATTTAAGGCTCAATGTGGTGTGGGGAAGAGAGGGAGGAGGTGCCCTTTTATATGGGAGGAGAGGGGCACCTTTGGAAAACTAAAAATATTATTTTATTATAAAGCCAAATTCGGTTTTAAATAGCTCCAAATTGATTTATTCCGAATATAAGGTGGGTATGGGTCAAACTACTCTCATCCAATATAATGTAGACAAGTTTAGGTTCCTATTTTATCCTTGTCATTTAGTTTTAACATTAAGTTAAATAATTTTACTTTTACCGTGTCTTCTTGTGTTCTTACACTATAAGAATAATAAACATACTATAACAAGCCAAACGAACCCCAAGTTGTTTATTATTAATATATATAACCTTATATAAGTCATTTGGCCGAAAATTAGATTTTTAGGAATAATCTAACAATTAATAATATAATATTTGTTTTAAAAACTATTTTATGTCAATTTTGACACTATTTAGTAATTGATTTTTGTGAAAATTATAACAGAATGATTAGTTCGAACCAAGTTAATTAAATCAATACTAACATGTCATATTAACCTGTAAAATTAGTGGAATTCATAAAAAGTCTCAAATTACATTTATTTGGGTATTTATATCATCAATTATGTCAATATTTCATTAATAATATAATTACTGCATCATCGTTGTGTCATAAATAAATTAAACTATTTAATGTCTAAAAATTACAAATAAAATATCATTATGTGGGAAATTTAATTTTCTTTATAATTAATATTTATAGTCGAATTTATCTTATGTTTAACCCCATTTTAAAAATTATTTACTTATTAAACTTTGATTTTAACTATTTTAACCCTTCTTTAAATAAATTAATAATAAATGTCCTAATCTAATTCAAGTGGGCCTAAATGGTCATATTGTATTCCTAAGGTTGTTTTTGGTCGAATTAAACTTATCCAATAGAATTAGGACATGTGTTATGATAATAATAATATCTTTTTTACCCTTAATTACCCTATTTACTTTTAACCGTGGTAAAAAAAAGTTAAAAGTTACTATTCACCAAAAATTATTTTCATCTCATTGAACCACATTTTAGTCCTTGATATTAACCGTGTCTCACGGATTTTCGAAATTCCAATCACAGAAGCGGTAAAATTATGTTTTATGAAAAATTCAGTTTTTTTAACTACCACTTAGTGGTTTCACTATTCATCAAAAAAATGAAAGTTTCCAGAAAAATACCAAAAATTAGGCCTAAGCTATATTTGATATTATGAATTCAAAAATGATGCATATTTTACCAAATTAAAAACATATCAATTTCATTAATTAATTTAAAAATTATTTCTCGTCGTCAAAACAAATAGCGTGTTTTTGAGATATAATAACTATCAAAAGATTGACACTTGTTTATGTATGGTTTAAATGTGAAATTACATCCAATGACCAACATTGTATTAAATGGTAAAAATATATTCTAAATATACTTTAAAACCACTCAAATTAATAACTTATCACTATTAATTATTTTTATTAAAAACGTTGTTTTTAATTAAAATTTAGTAATTTTCACTATTCATCAGAATATGAAAGTTATCCGAAAAGCACCAAAATTTGACCCTAAGCTAATTTCGATATTCTGAATCCAAAAATGAAGTCCATTTTGAAAAATAAAATTTACAAAATTTCAAAAAGTGGTTATTACTATTCATAACGGCTAGTTTTAATAATATTTTAATAGGATATCATTGTTTAGTGAAACTCGGTATTGCGTACTACACATGCTATCGAGGAAGGTCACGATTGCGTGTAATGCAAGGCAAGTCATGGATGCGTGTTGTGCAAACTCCTTTTGGTGTAGCGTACAACAAAAGACATTAATGAAATTAAAAAGAATATTTTTCATAAAATCTCGGGGTGTTACAAAGTAAAACCCTACCTCAGACAATGGAGGCTACTCGAAACGACCTCAGAAAGGTCCACGTAATTAATGAAAAATTATTAAAACCTAAAAACAACAAATGGATCAAAAATAAATTTTGTGAAAGAAAATATAAGATTGAAAACCATACCCGAAATTGATGAGGGTGGTCCGAGACAATCTGAAAAGCTTCAACATTTGGCGGTGGTTGTCGAAATATGTACTAGGGAGTCCCAAGAGACCATTCACACACTCTAAAATTGGAAGAAACACAAAAACCTTGATAAACCCAACCCTAGGGTTTTTGGCTGATGGGTACCAGGTGACGAGAAGGGAAAAAACACCAAATAGAGATGTAATAGTATGAGAGACAGTCTTACTTCGGTGAACCGACCACAAAACATGATGAAATATAGGAGAAATCATTACGGAAGGAGGAAGATGAGGGAGGTATCTTTCAAGAGGGAGGTTCGACTGAGGGGGATCACATGTTATAGGGTTGTTCAGCAGAGGGAGGAGCGTGAAACCATGGAGGATAGAAGGGGGATCTCGTGCACGCTGGATATAGAGGGGCTAGGGTGTCACACTATTTGGAGAGGAAATAGTTAGAGTCTCCTTATGTTTTCATAAACCTAAAATAAAAATAATAATAAATAAATAATTATTATTATAATACAAATAATAATAATGATAATAATTTAAATTACAATAATCATAATCCTAATAATAATAAAACTAACAATAATAATAATAATAATAATAATAATAATAATAATAATCTTATTAATTGTAATAATAATATTATTAAAACATATCATTTATTTTTTGTTCATGTTTATATAATATAATTTCTATGAAAATAAAAGCTCTTTTAACAATGGTATAAATCTCAAAATATTGTTTTGATGCATGGTATTAAAAATGGCTTGTCCTGTAAATGAAATAAATATATCAAAACCATTAGAATTTTTTCATCTCATTTCAAACAAGGGACATTAAAAACCCAGATTTCACATTACATGACATACAACTCATACACATCATTTAAAAACTCAAAATATGAATTCAACTAATGGGATGATTCTGACTGTCATTACACCTCATAAAACCCTACTATACGTCATGTAACTACCCACCAAACAGTAGAAAATCCCATGGAAAGGTAGAAAATCCATCAAATATATGACTTCACCATTAACATTATCCTTATAATTCAGGTCTAAAAAAAACTTTCTCAACCAAAAAGAGAAACCAAAGACAAATATGGGAACATACCTAATAATAAGGTAATGATGCATTACAAGATTCAACAAACAAATTATTCAATATAACTCAATATAGAAATATGTTCTGAATATTGAAGACATAAATTTAAGAACATTTATTGATCCATTTTTTCATACTAAATGTAATTAGACTTAATTAATGTCTACCCATATACTAGAGGCTACTGAATAGCATTGATGGTTAGATAATTTATCATAGGGAGAGTAGAGCCTCGATATCGAAACATTCATGTACAATAAATAACTATATAATTTGAATAATTGATAATAAATAAATATGACATGGAATCACATAAGATGAAATAGTATAATAAATATAAATATTAATATAATGAAATTAAACCAAACATATCCATATCTTAAAATAGAATATGATCACCCAATAAAATGATCACATACAGTCTATAAACTAAAAAACCAAAATTTTAAATAAGGTAGAATATATTATAAGAAACTTAATCTCATCTTAGTTCTGTTTCCTTTTCCCCATCAAACTCAATAATTGTAACCATTATTCAAGGTACATATTCCAAACATTAATCACAAACATGAAGTATACATGACAACCAAGGTACACATAAAATATATGATTATATAATAAAGTATAAAACCAATAATTATATCCAAATACAATCCATAGTATATGTGAATGATTATATAATTTAAAACAAGATTTATAAATATTTACATGAATCCCATGTGTTTCATAATTAGGTTCTTATAAAGAAACCATCATAAAAAAATATTATATGCTTCTACCTAAGCATGAAAATGGGATATACATTCCTTAATCGTAATTCAAGATAATATTTATATGGTTTTTCAAGCACCACCTTGATCTTTGTTAGTCTATGAAATTATTTACTCATCTATTCACTGTAGATTCATAAATTCTCCTATATATAATAATCCTCTAATCATAGGTTGGTAGATCTACCATCATAAACATTGTATGTCTGTACTTCAGTTTCCTGAATTCCCATCCAATAATAATCAATCAAATAATTGGTTATATGAGAACCTAGTAATTATTTGATCTATATTAATCACACTCCAACACACCTAGATTCATTATGAATATATATTCTATAATTTCTATATTTGTTATAATTTGAGATCTCATTCCACCATCAATATATATATATATACTGAAAATTTATTTATCCTCTTATGATATAATATTACAAAATAAATTAACATTATTATTACAAAAATATATATATGGTACGTTGTTATGAAAACAAAAAAAAAGTATTCAATAAAATTACATAAAAATGATACATTCTCAAAATACTTTTCCCCATGATTTATCATGAATATAGGGTATTAAAGTATAACTATAGACTTATTGTAATATATTA
The DNA here is from genome assembly GCA_963277665.1 of Viscum album. Lineage (NCBI taxonomy): Eukaryota > Viridiplantae > Streptophyta > Magnoliopsida > Santalales > Viscaceae > Viscum > Viscum album. Next base: position 872,153,328 of record OY728153.1, on the reverse strand, counting down.
TAATTATTATAGAAATTTTGAAGGGAAAATATTTTTAATAGAAAATGGTAAAATTACTATTATACTGTAATTTGGTATATATATAACCTTTGGGTATATATAAAACTAATAAGTATATTAATGTTTTTATAAATGTTAATAAATATGTATGTATATGTAACTAATAGACTATAAATGGCATATTTCACATTTAATAAAAAATATTATAATCATTGGAATAATCATGAAATTAAATGTTTTTAAAACATAACCTTTCATTACATATGATATACTTTTTTTTTCAGAAAATAAATATAAAATATATTAAATGTTTTTATTTGAATGTTAAATTTCTCATATTTTGAGTTTTAGTTTAATAAAATGAATATCATATTTAGAATTGAAATATTGATATAAATTAATAGGTTCAGTACTTGAAAAATAATAATTTATCAGTATTTGTAATGAAATTTGTAGATATTTACATAATAGGATCATGTTGTGTTCATGTTGTAAAATACCAATTCATTTATTAATAGGTCATCTACAGATTAACCATAAAGATATAGATTTATTTATAAATAATTTTATAAAAATAATACTAAAGTACCATTTAAATTTTTTGTCCTATTTAATAATTGAGATATAAATAATTATTAAATTATATATGATATATATATATATATAATTATTGTTAAATTTAAATATTAGACATATAATATTATATTTTAAAAAAATATCATTTTAATATGGGACAATCAGACCAAGAAGGCCTTATTTGGGGTCACATAATAAATCCCAAAACCAAACCTACTACTATTTTTCTTTTAAAATTTATCCACTTAATAATTGGGCCAAGAAAAAAGGCCAAATTGGACTATTTTACGGAATCGGGTGTGTCCCCTTAAAGATAAATATCTCTAGAAATTATTTTATAAATTTTAAACATGGTAAAATAATGTATATGATAAAAATATAATATAACATTATAAAATATTAATACCCATAAAAATGATGGATCTAATCATGAGCCAACATCCATTTCTCCATTTATATTTCACTTTTTACTCAAAATGAAATTTCATAAACATTTAAAAATGGAAATTTCTAAAAATGAAACCCCTTCTTATTTATTAATGGACTCCACATCCATCGCTTCAAAAGAAATAGATAATATTTTATTTTATATTAAATATATTCCCAAATTTCGACTCTTATAAACCTTTCTCTAGTTTACTAACCATTTTTCACAAGAATTTTTCTCAAATCATTAATTAAAAAAAGGTTCCTAATAGATGAATCAATTATTCAAAGTTTATATCACCCATTTATTTATCTATTTCTTGAAAATTAGCTTTGTTAAATTTTTCTAAAAGTTATTTATTTTAATTATATAAAATAATGTTTCATATATTTCAAATGAATTATGTTTTTTATTATAGTAATTTTTTTCGATCATAAATTTAAATTTTTCCTAATTATTAAATCTATTGAACATTATGCTGAGTGGAAACAATAAAACTAAATAACTACCACATGAAGTGACTAAGGTGGTTCGAAAAAAAACCATCTATTTGTTGAAGATAGTGTAATATTGAGGTGATTGAATTCAAGTTAATCCCTGTGACATCATGACCATTGAATATATCATGAATAATTTTCTCTAACTCTTATAGTGGCTATATTAATAAGCGGATCTACCACACAAAGACAGGGAATGCCTGAAAGAGGGATTCCAATGGACTATTCTAAAAACCACATAAAAAAATTAAATAATTTAAGGAACTATTTTGAGATGAAAATTAAAAAATTTATGTTAAATCATGTTTTAGATATATAAATTAATGTGAGATACAGCACCCTTTTTTAGGCAATGTAGCATATTTGGTGGAGAGTGGTTTTAAGTGGTGGGTTTTTTCTATACCCAGTGCTGAAGAAACATCGATTCCCCTTATTCTCTGATTACCCTAAAAAATCAAATATATTATCTATAATTAATGAAATACATATCTATGTAATGTGTACCTACCATTTATTCATATTAAACATTCAATAACTAAACTAATAGTACGACATTTCTGAATCTATTTTTTTAGTATATTGGGAAAATTATGTTCATAAATCACCTGTATATAAGGATTTTACAAAATGTTCCTATATGGGGTGAAGCAGAAATACACTATGTTGGATGAGATTTTAGTAAAAGGAAAGAAATTATTTGATATTTTATAAAAGAAAAGAAAATAAAATAAATGATTCTGATTTCTCTCCTTGCGTTTCGATCAATAACATGGTAAAAGAAAAGAAATGATCTGGATTTCTCTCCATGTTGTTTGGTGAATCTTTTTAAAACTAAAGAAAAGAAATTATATTGTCATACATGTATAAAATAAGGATAAAATTGTAATTTTAAAATACTAACCACCCTCCACCATCATTTATCTCCAAATCATCCCAATTTTGGGGTGATTTAAAAACAATAGCAGGAGAAAAATCTATTTCTCTCCATTCCTCCTCTTATCATTTCTCTCCCCTAAAAATTATCTTGCCAAACATAAGAAACCAACTTCTCCTGTCAATATAATTTCTTTTCTCTCTATATCATCCCTTCCAAACTAGCCCTTAGGGTTTCCCCTGTCACCGTCTTCCCTTCTTCCATTTCAATTCGATCCTTGACTCTTCTCCCTCGCATTTCCCCTCTCAATGCGGCAACGAGGTGCATGGGCTCGACTATATGGAGGCACGAAAAAGGGTGGTGGTTGATATCTAGTATTTATCAGATCTGTGGTGGGATATAGTTCTTCTGAGAAGGGACCAACATCTGAAGTGGTAAGGGTTTAGGTCTGCGACGGGATCTAGTTTTTTTTGCGGCTCCATTGTGGAATCCTAGTCTCCTTGGATGGAGTTTTATTACATGGTGGTCGAGTTCCAAATTCATGGTGGGATCCTCCGCATAATTGGGTCTAGATTCATCCTTTCTTTGTTCTTAGGGTGGCTCTGTTCCTGGCCCCTGTGGTTTCCTCTCTCGTTTTTTGCGTGGATTCTCATTTTGGCCTCTAGTGCGGGTTCTTCCTCGGCTCAGATCTTCTTGGATCTATTCATATAGTGGAACATATACTATAGATCAGCATGGTACTTCTATTCTATAATAATTCTTTGGTATGGTTTTTGGGACCTCCAACACTTAGAGTCTTTGGCTTGTCTTTTCACATCTTGGAGAGTCTGGTTTCATTGCGGTTTCTGAGGGAGACTTGTGGGTTCGTTGCAGCAGGGCTATCTTTCAGAATCAGTTCTGGAAAGCAGGAAACAAACTATGTTGTTGTTTATTTTATAAATGTTTAATCTTTTTCTTTCTTAATGGTTTTTTTGGTGGTTTATCTTGTCCGGTGGTTCACATTCATGTTCTATGAGACCAAATATTCTTTAAGGGGATACTTCAGATAATGTTCAGAGCAAGAAGTTTTCAATAACCAATTTCCATCCAGATTTGAATGTTTGAGAGGGTATTAATTTTTTAGAAGTATTAGGCCAGTGCGGCTCTGTATCAGATAGCTATCTAGGCGACGATGAGATAATGGAAACTATATGTAATTTTTTTGATTCTGGGGATGAAATTTTCTTGGTTGTTTTGATATGGTTGTTGATGACTTTAAGACCGTTGGGGAACAATTTATGACTTTTTGATCTTGATATCATCTTGGGTTCTCCCTTACCCCTAAAAACGGAATTTTGTTAATAAAAAATTAATTTCTAGTCCTAAAATCCTCTAAGGATATACATCAAATAATGGAGTGAGCTAAATTCCTTATAAGGGTAGAAATAAATAGAGTAATAAGAGTCATAAATCAATAGTACATGGGTTAGAATAATCATAATTATAATACCATAAGCATATTATCATCATTATATACATGAGATAATAATTTTTAAAAGGCATGATATATGTAATATTCATAGAAATGAAACATCATTACATAGTGTTCGTATAACACTCATATTTGTGAACAAATTTAGTATAATGCTCATGCATAACATATGTTCATAAATCATAATATCATTACTGAGAACAAAAAGAGCATCATGATCATTCATAATACACATTATATCATGGGATATATCACATTTCCCAATTTTATAGAAGGATATATAAATTTATTCATAGCTATAAATTCATAAAATTTTCATAATCATTCATTCGACATTGGATGGATGCATATATCAATCATAGTAACAAAATAAACCCATGGAAATAGGTTTTCTTATTAAGGATTTTATATCTAAAACTTTAAGGAATAACCATTTGGGTTCCCAAAATAATTTTTTAGATCATACTTTTACGTAAAATATTGTTTTTATTGAATAATAAATAACCAAAAAGGATCCAGAGAATTTTTTTATAATAAAATGGAGAATTTTTCAAAAAAACCTGAAATTGCCTTTGAAATAATTTCAACAAGGTAAAAACATTTATATCCAAAATAGTAAAATGGAATTAATAGTAAAATGAAGTATCAAGTACAATTTTAGATTTCTATACTAAAAATAATTTGAATGAGGTGACAACCCAAAAGGAGTTGGGTTCAATACACCACTCACCTTAAATCCTGGTTTATTTTTTCCCTTTTTATGCCTCTTGTATAAAAAACCATGAATTATTAAAAAATGAAAAAAAATTAATTTGGTCTATTTTTTCACTCCTGATAAATAAAAAAAAAATTTATATTTACTAATTATCATCATTAATGGTGAAACATTTTCATATCATGTTTTCCATAAATTATCTCATCCTCCTTCGATTTAAGGATTATGCATTATTGTTATTCATAAATTATTATGATTACATTGAGAATACTATAAAAAAAATATTTATATATTTAAAAATTATATATAATTTATTATATTCATCCTTATTGTTTTTGATAATTAGAGAGTTAGCAACGTCATCATGGGTAGTTAATCAACTATTAATGGAACATTGTCCAAAGAAAAGGAAAGAGATATATAATATGTGATTATATTATAAATAAAATTATTATAGGATATTAAATATATAAAATCAATTTAACAGAAATTTTGTGTAATTTTATGGTTTTTATTACAAATGAAATCGAAAATCTGAAATTATAAAAAGAAAACTAAATAAAAATACATTAGCAGATTATCTCTTTCTTGATGTTGTTACTCCTCTACAACCAGTTTCTTATTGAAATCTTAGAATTTGGTTACTCTAGAGAATCCCTAATGATTTTTATTGAATTGAGATAAGTGATTAAGGTTTATGTTTTTCATTGGTAATTGACAATGAAATGATTTTACAATAGGGAGAGGGGATTTGTTTCGCCAATTAGAGGGGTATTCTAATTTGTAATAATGAATAAATTAATATACCCAAGGTAAACCATTCAGTATTAATATTACTGAAATTATGAAATAAATTTGAATAATATAAAATAACTTTAGTTCTTTTGAACACTTTATAATTACAAATTAGTATATTAATGAGAAGGAAAAAAAAATAATAATAATAATAATAGGAAATCATTAGAATTTTAGAAATTGGTAAATGATTTTTAGGTTATTAATACGAATTTTAAATATTATTCAACCTATTAAACCCTATTTTGGTTGAGCCTGAAATTATATAATTGATTTGGTCATTATCACACCAACAATGATGTCATTTAAAACCTATTGGTTGTGAAAAAATGTATTTCTACTACTCACATAAAAATTGATGAATTTCATAATATTTCCCAAATAATAAAGCATTGGGAATATAAACATGATGATTATAAAAAAATTACTTTAATCATAATAATTTTTTAACAAAGGTAATTTTATTTTTTTCATATAAAATTTAGTATTATTATAAAATACATTAATATATAATTTGTTAAAAATGATTTTAATTACATGGAGTTTTTAAATATAGTATTTATATTATGGTATTAAAATATTTATTTTTTATCAAATTAATCATGACAAATATTATTTATATAAAATTTCACTATTTTGTAGTCAAACTAAAATCATAATAGTCAAGTTATTATTCCCTTTGGTCATGTTAAAATTCATAACATTCATGTTATTATTCCAATAGTCATATTACCTATAATAAATATATCATCATTCATTCATACATAACTGACTAAAATTCCTCCCATGGTTCTTTAATTTTCATTTTAAAAAAAATAATGATTAGTTTTCTAACATTCTATTCCATTTACAAACTATTGTTCATGGGGGAGATAATTATAGCAGAGTGAACATATCCAAAATTTCACATTCTAATTTTATTATTTTATATTTTTTATCCCATTATAATATTTTTATTTTTTGGGTATAGATATTGACAAATGTAATTATCCCTATTAATGAAAAAAGTGTAACTGGTTTTTATATATGTTGTCTATTCATTTTATTATATAATTATATAACACAAATTTATTTGTGAAATAAGTATTATTTTTGAAGTCTGCATCAATAAACTGTTCCTCCTTTATAAATTTAATCCTCAAAATTTTAACTCATATTTTCAGATGAAAATAAATTAAAGTTATTTGTTTCATTATTTCCCCAATTCTCATGTGTTCTCCTCAAATTTATAATTCTTCAACATCACTTTAACAAGGTGAGTTGGTTCTTTCGGTGGAACATTGTCTCTACAATCCATGATCTTTAACGGATTCTCCTCATAAGTTTATTATTTCTCTTGATGTACCAAATTTTTATTAGCAACATTTGAGGACATAGGTATGCACTATGTTGGGAGAGATAGGTTGAAAACATTATGAACTTCATCCATGTCAGGGGGATATTCTATCCAATATTCTTCAACTCTTATATGATCATGGATCTGAATGTCACCAATGTTCTTAAGGATAATATTTTCTTTCTTTCTACACTGCATGACTCTCTTCCATAGTTATATTCAAAGGAAAACGTTTTTCCGCAACATCAAAATCTATTTCCATTTCACAGTTTTCATCATATATATTCTACAAAATTTTAAATAATTTTATATGCTATTAATTATTTTGAACCTTCTATATCACTTTTTACAATGATCACGTTCATGTAGCTTCTGATCACCAACTGTATCCCAACATGTAGGATATCTACATAACTTCCAATATATTACTTCAAATAGATCTATTTATATACTCAAGTGAGAGATGTTGTTGTATGAGAACTCAAAAAATGGGGTGTGTTGATCCCATCCCTCTATTAAATTCCCTTGATCAAACTCTCAACATTTACTCAAGTGTTTGGATAGTCCTTTTAGATTAATCGTTTATTTGGCGGTGATTTGTTATACTAAAATTTAGTTCCCTATTTTGAGCTTGTTAAATATATATCTATATTTTAGAGGTAAAACATTTATCATAATAAACAATAATTGGATGTGGTTCCCCATGTAGCCTTACCACATCCTTTATGTATATCTCGAAAAGTTTTTCAAGTGATTAATATTCATGAATAAAGATGAATTGGGTAGTCCCATTGAGTCTATCTACCACTACCCATCTCAATATTTTTACTACATATTTATTCATGAGACCAATGATAATTTTCAAGGTGATGTCTTTTATTTCCATGTGGGTGTGGAAATGGTTGCATCATCCCCTATAATGTTTGGCACTCTACTTTACCTTTATGACATACCAGTCCCTTTGAGTTGTACAACACAATCTTCTTCTTTAGCTTTTACCTTTAAAACAACACTTCATAATTATGAAACCTCTTGGTATATCATGGATTAGTCGAGAAAAATATCATTGAGAATTAATGAATAGATCGTTCTTTATCTCAGGTGATGAAGGCACACAATGTCTTGTAAAAAATCAAATCACACCATCTTCATTAATGTGGAATTAATAGTTCTTCCCATCTTTTAATGGATTCACCATATTTGAAATGTTCAAATTATTATTAGGTTCCTCCTTGTTCTTATATTTGAGATAGGTTTTAGAAATAGTTTGGAAAAGTAAGGATATCTTCCCTTCCATAATTATTTCCAAATCCATTCATTTCATACCCAAGTGGAAAGGGTATTTCTCAATACACATAAATTATTGTGTAGAATGTTCATTTGAAATAAAATAAATTGCCAACATATTCACCTTTCCTTTATGGTAGTTAATAGATCAATCATATTCCTTAATCTTCTATAACCATCTTCACTGTTTTGGATGATTCTACGTCTTTCTATCTGGACTAAACATTGATCTACATTTTGATAAGTTCAATGGCAATGGCGGTTCCTGGATTACTTGTCTGATTATATATGTGTTTCAACTAGCACACTACAGGGGTCTGCTTCAAATAAGGTCTAGATCAGGCATCTTTCCCCTTTTCATGCCATTTGGATTCGGAAGATTGAGAGGGTATGGATCTGCCATCGGTATCGTGCATGTGAACTCCTGCATGGGACAGCTAGCCGAGTGGTCATGTGAAGGAGAATGCTTGTCATCACAATGTAATAGCTAGGAAGGGGAAGATCCAATAGTCTTGACCTAAGTTATCTTATTTCATGGTTTTATGTGCCTGTAATGATTGGACTTTGCGGTTTCTCACTTTTTCCTCAAAAGTGTTTATAATAAAAAAAGTTAATTTTCAGTCAGTGCATGAGTAAAAATCTCAATCCATTGATTGAAGCATCATTGTATATCGAAAATAATTCTCCACGTTATTGATTTTTGATTACATGAGCAGTAATTAACCTCTTAATTAGCTCCCTAAATATTTTTGTACGTTTTTTGATACATTCATACTTTACCCATTTATGTGTCAACTTAGTTATTGGGATATAAATTCATGATCAATTTATCACAAGTCATTACTAGTACCCATCTGATCCATGAATACTAAAAATTTATTGTAGGCCACATCAGTGTCTATCATATTCCATGATTTTATTTTTTACGTGCCCATATAAATTACATAAATTATGAACATGTGCCATACAAATCTGACTTACTATATCCAAAAGTCACAAAGGATTATCATTGTGTACATGCTCTAATTTCATAACGTCTCCAGGAAAATCCATTTATGCTATTTATACCCCTATATTCTATTAGATTAAATGATAAAATCATCGATAAAGACTACCATAAATTTATTGAGGTATTGTCTATATAATATATTCATCAAATACGTAATGATTGTAGGGTAATTATTAAGACCAAAGTTCATTGCTTAACACTCATAGTTTCTATATATTTTATGGAAGATTGTGTTCTGAATGTCTTCTTTCTTTAGCTTTAGTTAATGATATCCAAAATGATGATCCTCTATTTGAGGTAAAGAGCTCCTATAAATTGATCAAAAAAATCACAATCCCTTGTCATGTAATACTTGGTATTTATAATGATCTTGATTAGAACATAGTAATAGATACACATCCACATTGATCTATATTTTTTGTTGATAAAAAGTATTGACACACCCTAAGGTGATGCACATGGTAGTATGAACCCATTTTTAAAATGATATTGAAACTCATTATTTAACTTATCTTTTTCTACTAGGGAAATACTATAGGGGAATTTAGGGAAATGAGTGTCTTCAAGTATATGATTTATTGATAACTGTACATCATAGTCAATGATAATTCAGGGAATCTCTTCATGAAATATATCATTATATTCCCTTATAATATGTATTTCGTCATTTTAACAGCTTTCCTTTGAAAAAACTATTTATAGAAGATATGATATGTCACTATGTATCATGACCCACACCATTGAGGTATTTTCTGAATAAGATTCACGATCTTCCATGAATTATAAAAGGTGGATGGGATGGTCTAAAATATATAATGAGCTTTCATTTTATCAATATTTAATGTCATCCTTATACAACAAGAGCCAATTTATTCTTAGTATATGGTAAAATTCTACTAGGGAACATATTACAAGATTCACTAGAAGAATCTTCCCACATAGACTAGTAGGAAAAAGAGTCCAAAACACGAGTCACATTGATCACACCACTATGTGTTTTTATTATATATCTATATAAAGGTATCAGGATTATAATACAATAGTTCCTAGAAAATTAATGATATAATGGAATATATATAACCATAATCAGATAAAATATTTTTCTTTGTTGATTTAATAGGAATTGTACCTTGTATGAATTTATTTTAATGTTCTACCTCAATGGTGGTGACAGAATAAGATTTCAAATGACCCATCAACTTTGGTGGTTACTAACATTAATAACCATGATGATAAATAGATTGGTTCACTAGCTTTTATAGTTCCCCGGCATCTTATTGTTGGAAAAATTAACCATGGGTGGTGTATCATGAGCTGCCTTTATTTAAACCATTATAAAGGATGACTCATTCATGTAACATCGATATTCAAGATATTGTTCGCATTCACTCCCACACATGATGGATTTATTCATCCATTGGTGGGAATTACCGTGATTATTTTTTCCATATATTTGGCATGTGGACAGTTCAATATTTTTTCCTCATTTTCATTCGATCAGCCATCTTGAAATTCAATTCTTATATTATCAACTACATGTCCATGAGACCAATCTCTAAACTCCCTATCTACTCTAAGAGGACAATGGAGAAATTATTTATAACTCTCTAAGTCATGGAATGGATAATAATTTATAATGTGTGGTTTTAAACCACTAAATAACCTATCTACTTCACTCTCATTTTTTATAAGGTCTAGGAATTCTCACTCCTTTTATTGATGAATTAGAGTGAAATATAGATTAAAAATAAATTCTTAATATATTCCAACTCTATTTAATTCATTAGGCATTTAATAGTCATATAATTTATCATATCCCAACATTATTCATCCTCATCCTCCAAATGATAAATTCATAGATCAACCTTCTCCATCTATGATTAATAGAGCATGTATGAGATCTTTTCTACTGAGTTAAACCACTCTTCAATTAAACGTTTATTGAATGATCTAGTAAATGTTTGTGGTTATTTCCACATAAAATACTTAACGGATAATTTATCATTATTGAGTAAAGGTAGATTGTCTACATGTTTTATCTCATTATTCATAGCTAGAGACTATTGGGTAAGATTCACAATAATGAATCGATCTTGACCTCCCATAGCATTGGGAATGTTGTTTGGACAATTTATGTATCTTCCCTTGTACAAGTTTTCATTTTTGATTCCCCTAGATCCCATCACATTCTAAAATATTAAATTATTAAACAATACATATTTCAAAGATGCATGAATAAATAAATAAATTTCATAGAAAAATTATTTATAATGGCATATCTTGTGGTATGCCTTTTTTATAATTTTCCTCACAAAAGTATTCTAGGATCTTATACTTTAATAATTTTCTAGAAATAATTGGAAAATAACATTAATTATATATCAATCATAATAGTTTGAATAGAGTTTGTGAATAAATATTGCATATCCCATGAGAGTTTCAAACATTCCATGCATCATGACCACTTTTTCTTGCACTATGTGATAAGTGATTTAATATACAGTCCTCTCTTTCTATGTTTACTACCCCTATGTATATATTCGTTATATCCATATCCAATTTTAGTATCCAGAATTTAAATTTATTGTCTTGAAACCATAGGTTATGTTATGTTATGAAAAAATTAATATCTTTCAATTAAAATAAAGAATTATCCTGACGGTTCTCCCTGATGTTTGATAGTGAAAATTTGTTAATTAATTATACCATTATCTAATACAAACTATAGTGACTAAAATTTTCATACAATACTATTAAATATTTTTTGAGTTAAATAACATAATATTCATACAATTAATAATCTACAGATTTATTATCAATGGATAATTTGTTTCATAAATCCCTTATAAATAATTAAAAATATTTTTTTTTTAAAATTCGTCATCTTTATCTTAATAATATCTATCACGTTATCCTTAGTGCATGTAATATCCTAAGTATATACATTAGATAAAGTGTTGAGAAAAAAATCTGAGTGATGTGAGGAATAACCTAAATATAATAGGAGACATAATCAATAATACATGGGAGATCATAATCATCATTTGCATATCATAAGCATGGGATATTCAATATAAGTACGAGGGAATAATTTGGAAAAGCAATATAATTTTTTAAATTCCTAATACTTAAACATTATAACATTGTGGAAAACACCACACATAGTTGTGATCAAATCTATCATTTTTTCGTGTATATTTATGTGCATAAATATTGAGATCATAATTATGATCAAAAAAAGAATATTATTTATGAAGATTACACATAATCACATAATATATGTCACATTAACCAAATAATTGAAGGGATATATAATTTTGGTAGCACCCTTTTAATTACAAAATATAAATAATCTTGCATGCCAAATAGAATATATATATATCAATCATAGTCATTAAATAAACCCACTGAATGAAATGGGTTTTATTATGATTTCATTTATCATGATTCATGGGATAAATATTTAGGTTCCAAAAAATAATATGGGCGTTTATAATTTGGTATAAAATTTCATTTTTATTTTAGGAATAAACGACTCAAGAGGACTAAAGTATTGGTCTCGAAAAAAATGAATTCTTTAAAAAAAACAATAAATTGACTTTTGAATAATTTTGAAAATGTAGAATCATGCATATACCGAAAAATAAAAGGGGAATAATATTCAATGGATTTATTAATGACATTGGGGAAATACCTATACTAAATATAAACCAAAATAGGAAATACCCCAAAAGAAATAGACATATTTGAGATTCCCCTTAAAGTAAATCCAGATTTATTTCACCACTTTTTTAACTCCTATATAATAAAGAAAGGTTTAATAAAAAATTGAACCATAGGTGGGTTATTTAAATTTATATCACTATTTATAAATTATAATAATAGAATTTTATTTCATAAATATCATCATTATTTCTGAATCATTTTAATATCATTTTTTGTTAAAAAATATAAACTTGACTCAATTTAATGATCATGAATTATTGCAATTTATAAATTATTAAAATAAAATATAGAATCCCATAAATACATATATTTATAGCAAAATATAATATAAATGATATATTAAAATCATAAACAATATTTTTTGATAATTAGCGAGCTATAAATGTCCTCGTCAGTCGTTAACCGACCGTTAAAGGGGTATTGTCCATAGAGCAGGTGCGAGATATATCATTTGTACTTATATTATAAATAATATTTTGAGAACAAATTAAAATTACCATGATAATTTTATCATATATTTTTATTGTTTTAAGAATTTATTATAAATAAAAATAATAATTTGTAATTAGAAGAGGAAATATAAATAAAATGATTAAAGAGAATTACCTCTTTTTTGAAGTTGTTAGTTTTCTATTGCCATTAAATTGTATATGTATTAGAGTTTGACTACTAAAATACATTTATAAGGATTCTAAGGATCTTTATAGAGGGTATTTATTTAGATATTTGAATTTTGTTACTAAGGGTGATGTTATTTTCCAAGGGGAGGGAGAAGGGGATTTATAGTTGATGCAGGGGGCTATTTTTGAGTTATAGTAATTAATAGATTATTACATCTAATGTAAACCTTTAAATAGTCATATTTATTACATTATTAAATATATATGGAGAATATAAAATGAATTTTAGACTTTAAAATAATTTATAAATCGAAGTTATTAGTTATATTGGAATGAATATATGAAAATGAAAACAAAAATATATAGTTAAGGGACACATTATAATTTAGACTCTGGAAAATGAATTTAAAGTTATTAATTAGAATTTCATGGATTATATAAATTATTTAACATTATATTGCAACCATTAGAGAGAAAAAAATGTACTAGGTCCTTATTACGTCATAAATGAGGTCATTTAAGACATAACGGTTTTAAAAAAATAGTATTTGTACTATTCATCTAAAATTTATATATTTATAAAATTAATAAATATCACCCATATAATTTTTTTGAAATTATAGTTATTTAAATGGAATACATTTTAAAAAGATAATTTTCTACAATAGGTAATTTTAATTTCTTAATAGAAAAATTAGGATTTTTAAAAAATATATTAAATTTAAATTTAATTAAACTTTTCTTATAATTTCACTTAGTTTTTCATCGTCTTCTTTATTTTAGTTAATTAAAATAATTATATTTTCTTTAATTAGTCAGGGTAAATTACTTTCATATTTCATTTTATTATTATAAGGTAAAATTACTATTCTAAAAAATATGTCACTATTCTCAATGGTCGGGTTACTATTCCTAAATATCTGGCTATAATTCCTATAGTAATATTACCTTATATAAATACCAATTCATTATTCCATATAACTTTCAGTATATTTTATCCCAAGGTTCTATATTTTATTTTTCAAAATAATTAATTATTTTAATAACATTTATTTTCTTTTCCATAGTGTTTCTCATTAGGGTGATAATTTTAAATTATTATAATGATCTGGATTTTCCCATTATACATTTCTTATTTTATATTTTTCATCCCATTTTAATATTTTTCATTTTCAGGGTTTTATTTATAGACTACTGTAATGATCTTGATTAATGAAATAAATAATATTTTGTTTTTCTATGCGTTGTTTGTGTAACGAATTATATAATTATATAACCCAAATTTATTCAGGATAAAAATATTATTTAAAAAATATTTTTCAATATAGAGACTTCATGAAGGAATTCAAGTGACCGTATAGTGAAAATTCATAAAACCACACATTGAACATTCAAGAGACCACATATTGAGTTTCTAAGAGACCATGTGAGTGGAATTAATAAAACATTCATTAAAGGTTGAGGTGATCAAAAGACTAAATATAATTGATGAGATGACATGATTTATGTAACACCCGAGACTTTTATGAGAAATATTTTGTTTTTATCATCAAATGAATCTTTCACTACACACAACACTAGCTTGGCTTGCTTTACACGCAACCGCGGCCTTCCTCGATAGCTTGCGTCGTACGCAATACCGAGTTTCACTAAACAACGATATGCTATTAAAATATTATTAAAACTAGCCATTATGAATAGTAATACCAAATTTTTGAATTTTTGATTTTTTATTTTTTAAAACGGACTTCATTTTTGGATTCGGAATATTTAAATTATCCTAGGGTAAAATTTTGGTATTTTTCTGAAAACTTTCAATTTTTGATGAATAGTGAAAACACTGGGTTACTATTTAAAAACCAACTTTTTATTTAAATAATTATTTATTTTATTTAAATTTATTTTAGGTCAAAATTGATAAATAATACCTATATAAGTTCAATGCAATTCATTGGAGTCATTTTATAATAATTTTTGATATATAAAAATTTTATTGAACTTTTCACCGTCTTTTACCCACCTCCTAGGAGAATTTCCAAATTCACATAAAACTTAATTTTACCACTTCTGTGAGTGGAATTTCAAAAATCTGAGAGACATGATTAATATAAAGGACTAAAATGTGGTCAAATGAGATGAAAATAATTTTTGGTGAATAGTAACTTTTTACTTTTTTTTACCACGGTTAAAAGTAAATAGGCCAATTAAGGGTAAAAATGTTATTATTATTACCCTAACACATTCCCTAATTCTATTGGATAAGTGTTATTAGACCAAAAACAACCTTAGGAATAAAATATTACCATTTAGGACCACATGGATTAGATTAGGACATTTATTATTATTTTATTTAAAGAAGGGTTAAAATAGTTAAAATCAAAGTTTAATAAGTACATCATTTTTAATATAGGGTTATACATAATATAAATTCAACTATAAATATTAATTAGAAATATAAAGTGATTTCATACATAATGGTATTTTATTTATAATTTTTAGACATTAAATAATTTAATTTATTTATGACACAATGATGATGGAGTAATTATCTTATTAATGAAATATTAACAAAATTGATGTTATAAATACCCAAATAAATGTAATTTGAGACTTTTTATGAATTACACTAATTTTCTATGTTAATATGACATGTTATTATTGATATAATTAACTTGTTTTGAACTAAAATTTCTGTTATGATTTTCACAAAAATCAATTACCAAATAGTGTCAAAATTGACATAAAATTGTTTTTTTAAAAATATTATATTATTAATTGTTATTTTATTCTTAAAAATCTATGGTTCAGTCAAATTACTTAGATAAAGTTATATATATTAATAATAAACAACTTGGGGTTCGTTTGTCTTGTTATAGTAAGTTTATTAGCCTTATAGTGTAAGAAAACAAGAAGACACAGTAAAAGTTAAATTATCTAACTTAAAGTTAAACCTAATTGATAAGGTTAAACTAGATACCTAAACTAGTCTAAATTCTGTTGGATGAGAAGATTTCGACCCATCCCCACCTTATATTCGAAATAAATCATTTTGGAGCTATTAAAAACCGAATATGAATTTATAATAAAATAATATTTTTAGTTTTTCCAAAGGTGCCCCTCTCCCCCCTTATAAAAGGGCACCTCCTCCCTCTCTTCCTCACACCACTTTGAGCCTTCTAGCTCGGAAAACCCCTGCCAAATTATCTTATCCACTTCCCTAGAAACATCCTAGAGGTCCTGGTCTTCTTCAAAGACCAATTTTAGAGCCCTAAGAAGAGGTCTCAAAGAGGCGCTTCAAAGAAGAGGTAATGTTCATTACCGATTCTTTCAACATTATTTCTTCTTCCACTTCTTCTTCTTTAGTTGTTTAAATATGAAGTAATAACATTAGTATAACTCATATACTTATATGTAATTATAAGTATGAAACAGCCCTATTTCACCATCTATCCATCCTACGGAAAATGAAATCACCGCGCGTGTGTACGTACGGAATGTCGTCTCCACGCCGTGGTGTAATCTATTTTCCACCACCACCTTACTTGGATGGGTATAATGGTGCAAATAAATAACTATATATGATTATTGTAAATTTTTATTGATTATGAAATATTATACATACACTCCAATACAATTCCACGATCATGGGAATGATATTATCGCTCGTGCGTACGTACGGAATACCATCTCCACGATGTAATGCGACTCGTTCTACATGATATTCATTTCATAATGATTATATAAATGAATTTAATTAATTAATATGATATATATTACAATAATACCATTATGGAAATGAGGTATCTATAACCTAAAAATAATAATAAAAATTTATTCGACAAAACACGCATAAGAACAAAAAGTAATAAACACCCGAAAAACAAGTAGCAATGAAATATTATTTACAAGAAGCTAAGAATATGACCATATATGATATCATAAAAATGAGTATGATTTTGGAATAAGTAAATGACATTATTTAAATAATTATGCAGGAGGTTCAGACAGTTATGATGAAAATTGGACCTAAGGTAAGGGAAAATATCACAATCTCATTTTTATCCGAGATTGTTTATACTTTGGTATTTACTGGGGTGTATTTTATCATCCACATCCATGTTTTCTCAATATGTAATATTATTTCCATCCACCTACAATTGTTTAAATCCAATTTTACCCTTTGGTGAGTTTTTAATAAAAGATATGAAATAAATCTTTTTTCTTTTTTCGTACGATGTACTTTTTGACTTTTCTGACAAAAGTACGAGAAGAATGTTTTTTTAACATATACGCCATGAATGGATTTTTAAAACATTATTTCCAAGAAGCTTACTTTACAAGTTTTCATGTTTATTTTTAATCAACTTCTTTTAGTTTAAAATTATATGACATGTTATGAAAGGAAATTTTTTTTGAAGTTGAATGGATATTTTCCTCAATAATGGAGTTCAAGTGTTTTATCAAAATTATATTCCATCTAAGATAATATAGGGTTCTGTTTCTATCCCTATTATTAAATTGATTTGATTATGTTGTGATGGAATTATTTTTATGAATTCCTTTACCTAATATGAATTGTTTTCTGATGTCATGATGTTTAAGAATCCCATTTTTATTACATGGGTTATGTAATGATGTATGATTTATGATTTTGTGACACACATAAGAATGGTATCATTATGAGATGGGTGGGACCTATATCTCCCTCCAATGAAGTGGGTAAAGATTTATATCTCATGAGATATACATGGCTGGAATGGCAGGTTAATCTGGTTCAGTGAAACAAAACTGAAACGAGGAGTGAACTCGGTTCAGAAATGGACTTTGTCCACTAAGATAGTCTTGGCTATGAGTCTTGAATACTAAGAAATGATTTTTTATGATTATGTGTGTATGCCACAAAGTTTTATGTTTTAAGTTATGATTATTGGGATTACATTTCACTTCTATGATTTATCCCATGATATGAAATTATGATTTCTTTTGCAGGTTAAGATTACCAAAATGTTATGTTCTTATGAATATGATGTGATTGATTTTTTTCTTTTGTTTACCCTTACTGTGAATTTGAGGTCACCCTTTTGTATGTTTTCTTTCTCCCAGGTCAGGAAGAAGGTTATTAAGTAGGATATTACAAAATTTACTCTAGATATGATGAAATAAATGGGAGACAATGTAGATTCTTTATGAACCAGTTGTTTATGTTTCCCAGTTTCTAAAGACACTATACTTATATGGGCCTTTCCTGGTTTTTTTATATGTTGTAATAAGTGTGCTTCAATTTTGAAGTATTAACAATGTATGTAAAGTATGGGTCGTTATAGTTGGTATCATAGGAAAGGTATAGTCAACCTTTGGAATCTTGGATGTGAAATCCTTGGTAAGAAACCTAAGGATATGTCTAAGCATAGAACACAATCTTAGTGTTTTAGAAATGGCCATGAATAACCTATGATAATACCTTAAGTGTAAAATTTCAGTCTTGATTATGTGGTTTTCCTATTATAATTAGTTTTTCTCACACTATTCTTCTTTGTTTTAGTCAATGGATGGAACCCGAAGGATCTGTGTTAATGAGGAATGAGACGGGAAATGCAATGATTGTCCCCCTGGGCAACCAAACGTTATGGGAGCTGGAATGAAAAATCTTGTAGCCATGGTCACACAACTTTCTCAAGCAATGAATCATGCATGACTTCCAGACGAGAAAAGAAAGGAGCAAAATTATGTTGAATCCTTCATGAGGCAGTGTCCACCTTCATTCAACGGGTCTTCTGATCTATTAGTGGCTGAACAATGGATCAGTACCACTAAAAAGATATTTTCAGTTCTTCAATGTTCTAAATATGATAAAGTCATCTTAGCAGTGTATCGTTTGGAAGGTGATGCTTATCAATGGTGGAATTTTATTAAGAATACGAGGCAAAGGGATGAAATTGAGTCCATGGAATGGGGAGAGTTCAAGAACTTATTTTTCAATAAGTACTTCCCTCGTATTCTTCAAACAAAGATGGAGAAGGAGTTTCTTGAACTGAAGTAAAAGGATGATGAATCTATTGGTACCTATGAAGAAAATTTTATAAGACTTGCAAGGTACGCTTCTGGAATTATTATCCAACTTGAGAGTAAGATCGATTGATTCTTTAGTGGCTTAAAACAAAGTCTTATAAGGGCGTTACCCATAAGAGACTTCAATAGCTACGAGGAAATTTTTCAATGTGATCTCATAGTTGAAATGGAGATTGGAGTAACCCATCAGTCATATGGGTTTGATAAGAAGAGGAAAATGGAAATCAAAGTGAAATCTAAAGAGCACACTGAAAAGAAGATGAGTTTTCCCTTATGCTCAATGTGTGGAAAGAAACATGGAGGAAATTGTCTTAAGGGGAAAAGAAAATGTTATAATTGTGGAAAATAAGGCCATCGGGCAATTGAATGTCAAAATAATGGGAAGAAAATGTCTAATGATGCAAACAAAGGAAGGGATACACAGAATGAACCTACTACACTTCAATGTTTCAAGTGCAAGGAGATGGGGCATTATGCCAATCAATGCCCAAATCCAAGGGTTGATGATGATGATCAACGTCAACAAACTCTTAATGCCAAAGACAAAGGAAATTCAAATGCAATTTTTATCGGCGATGTGGAGTACGACAACGAAGTGGTGAGAGGTACACTTACCATCCACTCTAAAGTACCAAATGTTTTATTTGATTCTGGATCCACCCACTCTTTTATTTCTGAAGAATTTTCTAAGGGTATCACCGTATTACCTCAAAAATTAGATGTTGAGTTAGCTGTGACAACTCCTAATGGAACAACAGTCACATCAAAAGTTTATAATTCTTCTCCGATTGAAGTTTTTGGGAAAGTGGTTCCTCCAAATCTTGTGATCCTTACTATAGTATAATTTGATGTGATTCTTGGCATGGATTGGCTTTCTTTATATGGAGCACATATCAATTTCCAAAAAAGGGAAGTCACATTTCATATTCCAGATCAATCTATGATCGTCTATCGATGCAAGGATGAACATAACCTTCCAGTGGAGATTTCTTCCATCTTATGGGTCTTGATTCCACTAAATGAAGGTTATTTATCTCAAATGGTTGGTGAGAAACTCACGATTAAGAATATTCCCATTGTACGGGAGTTTGACGATGTCTTTCCAGAGGAATTGTCGGGTCTTCCACCAAATCACGAAGTTGAGTTTTCAATAGAACTCATTCCTGGTGCTTTGTCTATTTCAAAGACACCTTATAGAATGGCCCCAATTGAGTTGCAGGAATTACAAGAGAATATTGATAAAGGATTCATACACTCTAGTGCGTCACCTTGGGGAGCACATGTTCTGTTTGTTAATAAGAAAGATGGATCAATGAGACTCCGCATTGATTATCGAGAACTTAACAAGATCACTATCAAGAACAAATATCCTCTCCCACGCATTGATGGCTTATTTGACCAACTACATGGAGCTCAATACTTTTCCAAGATTGATCTTCGTTCAGGGTATCATCAATTAAGGGTCAAAAGGGAGTATATACCAAAGACGGATTTCCGTACAAGGTATGGACAGTATGAATTTATAGTGATGCCATTTGGTCTTACTAATTCCCCTGCAATATTCATGGATCTGATGAATAGAGTCTTTAGAGACTATCTTGATCAGTTTTTGGTAGTCTTTATAGACGATATTCTTGTCTATTCAAAGAGAAAGGAAGAACATGAAGATCACTTGCGAATTATATTGAAGACCCTGAGAAAGGAGAAGCTTTATGCCAAATTTACCAATTGTGAATTTTGGCTTCAAAAAGTTGCATTATTGGGTCACATAATCTCAAAAGAGGGGATATCTGTGGATCCAGCAAAAACAGATGTTATCGAAAGATGGTAGAGACCAACAACAGTAACTGAGATATGAATATTTCTTGGTTTGGCTGGATATTATCGACGTTTTGTGAAAGATTTTTCACGATTATCTAATCCACTCACCAAGTTGACTCGGAAAGGAGTTAAGTTTGTTTAGACGGAGGAATGTGAAGATAATTTCAAGGAGTTTAAAAGAAGGTTATCCAGTGAACCTGTGCTCACACTTCCTTGTAGTGGAGAAAGGTTTGTGATCTACAGTGATGCATCCAAGAAGGTATTGGGGTGTGTTCTTATGCAAAATGATATGGTGATAGATTATGCCTCACGACAGTTGAAAATCAATGAGAAAAATTACGCAAATCATGATTTGGAATTAGCTGCGATAATATTTTCATTAATGATTTAGAGGCATTATCTTTATGGAGAAAGGTGTGATATTTATACTGATCATAAAAGTTTAAAGTATATTTTCTCACAAAAGGAGCTGAATATGCGCCAAAGAAGATGGTTGGATCCGATTAAGGATTACGACTGCTCAATTCATTACCACCCTAGGAAAGCAAACAAGGTGGCAGATGCATTAAGTCGACAAGACCATGCTAGCTTATACATGATGAGGATCACAAAAGATCCAATATTTATGGATTTACAAAGGATGGATATTGGAATTATAATGGAAGTGGAAAAATCGTATCTTTCTCAATTGAATGTTCAACCATCTATACATGTGAAGATTAAAGAGGCACATAAAGAAGATGTAGAGTTACAAAAGTAGGTGAGAAATGTTCCTGAATTCAACCTTGATTGTGATGGGATAATAAAGTTTAGGAATTGGGTTTGTGTTCCTCCCATCCCAGAATTAAAGGAGCTGCTGGATGAGGCTCATAGTTCTTAATTCTTTATTCATCCTGGTAGAATGAAGATGTATAGGGACCTAAAAGAGTACTTCTGGTGGGATGGCATGAAAAGAGATGTTGATGAATATGTCTCTCGATGATTGGTTTGTCAGCAAGTTAAATCTGAGAGACAGAAGTCCAAGGGGATGTTTTAACCATTACCCATACCAGAATAGAAATGGGAAAACATCACTATAGACTTTGTCACTAGACATCCTAAAACATCCAAAGGCAATAATGCTTCCTGGGTCATAGTTGATCGTCTTACAAAATCGGCACACTTTATTTCTATTAGAGAGGATTTCCCTCTAGATCAGCTTGCCAGGATATATGTGAAAGAAGTGGTAAGATTTCATGGAGTACCACTTTCCATTATATCTGATTAGGATCTGAGGTTTACCGTGAAGTTATGGCGAAGTCTTTCGCATACTCTGGATACAGAATTGAGTTTTAGCACTACTTATCATCCTCAGACAGACGGTCAGTCTGAGAGAACAATTCAAACTCTAGAAGATATGCTGAGATCTTTCTCTATGGATTTCAAAGGTTGTTGGGATCAACACCTACCTTTGGTGGAATTTTCTTATAATAATAGCTTTCACTCCAGTATTCAGATGGCTCCTTATGAATCTCTCTATAAAAAGAAATGCAGGACTCCAACTTGCTGGGATGAAGTTGGGGAAAGAAAGCTATTAGGACCTGATCTTGTTGATGAGATGGCAGAAAAGGTCAGATCTATTCAACAACACATTAGAGCAGCTCAGAGTCGACAAAAAAATTATGCCGACAACCGAAGAAAAGACCTAGAGTTTGAAGTGGGTGATAAAGTGTTCTTACGAATATCTCCTTGGAAGAGAGTAATGAGATTTGGAAAGAAGGGAAAGCTGAGCCCTAGATATATCAGTCGTTTCAAAATACTGGATCATGTTGGGAAGGTAGCTTACCGATTGGTTCTTCCATCAAATCTCTCCCAAGTTCACGATGTCTTCCATGTATCCATCCTGAGAAAGTACATACCTGATACTTCACATGTACTCAGCTCAAAAGTTGTACCACTGGAACAAGATCTTTCTTATGAAGAACAACCGATAGAGATTCTGGATCGTAGCGAAAAATTCTTACGGAACAAGATCACTCTCTTGGTGAAAGTTTTATAGAGGAACCACCAATTAGAAGAAGCTACATGGGAGCTTGAGGATATGATGAGGGAGAGGTATCCTCATCTGTTTGTTAAAAAGTGACGAATTTCGAGGGCGAAATTCATTTTAAGGGGGGTAGAATGTAACACCCGAGGCTTTTATGAGAAATTTTTTTTCTTTATAATCAAAGGAGTCTTTCAATACACACAACACTAGTTTTTCTTGATTTACACGCAACTGTGGCCTTCCTGGATAGCTTGCGTCGTACGCAATACCGAGTTTCACTAAACAACGAAATGATATTAAAATATTATTAAAACTAGCCGTTATGAATAGTAATACCCACTTTTTGAACTTTTTTAATTTTTATTTTTTAAAACGGACTTCATTTTTCGATTCGGAATATCGAAATTAGCCTAGGGTGAAATATTGGTATTTTTCTGAAAACATTCAATTTTTGATGAATAGTGAAAACACTGGGTTACTATTTACAAACCGACTTTTTATTTAATTAATTATTTGTTTTATTTAAATTTATTTTAGGTAAAAATTGATACATAATACCTATATAAGTTCAATTCAATTCATTGTAGTCATTTTATAATAATTTTAGATATATAAAAATTGTATTAAACTTTTCACCGTCTTTTACCCACATCCTAGGAGAATTTCAAAATTCACTTAAAACTTAATTTTACTACTTCTGTGAGTGGAATTTCGAAAATCTGAGAGACACGGTTAATATCAATGACTTAAATGTGGTTCAATGAGATGAAAATAATTTATGGTGAATAGTAACTTTTTACTTTTTTTTACCACGGTTAAAAGTAAATAGGGTAATTAAGGGTAAAAATGATATTATTATTACCCTAACACATGTCCTAATTCTATTGGATAAGTTTAATTCGACAAAAAACAACCTTATTAATAAAATATGTCCATTTAGGCCCACATGGATTAGATTAGGACATTTATTATTATTTTATTTAAAAAAGGGTTAAAATAGTTAAAATCAATGTTTAATAAGTGAATCATGTTTAATATAGGGTTATTAATAACATAAATTCGACTATAAATATTAATAATAAAGATAAAACATATTTCCTACATAATAGTATTTTATTTATACTTTTTAGACATTAAATAATTTAATTTATTTATGACACAATGATGATACAGTAGTTATCTTATTAATGAAATATTAACATAATTGATGTTATAAATACTCAAATAAATGTAATTTGAGACTTTTTATGAAATAGACTAATTATATATGGTAATATGACATGTTATTATTGATTTAATTAACTTGGTTCGAACTAATCTTTCTATTATAATTTTCACAAAAATCAATTACCAAATAGTGTCAAAATTGACATAAAATTGTTTTTAAAACAAATATTATATTATTAATTGTTATTTTATTCATAAAAATCTAATGATCGGCCAAATGACATAGATAGGGTTATATATATTAATAATAAACAACTTGGGGTTCTTTTGTCTTGTTATAGTAAGTTTATTAACCTTATAGTGTAAGAAAAAAAGAAGACACAGAAAATGCTAAATTATCTAACCTAAAGTTAAATCTAAATGATAAGGCTAAAATAGATACCTAAACTTTTCTAAATTCTATTGGATGAGAGGATTTATACCCACACCCACCTTAGATTCGAAATAAATCAAATTGGGGCAATTAAAAACTTAATACGACTTTATAATAAAATAATATTTTTAGTTTTTCCAAAGGTGCCCCTCTCCTCCCTTATAAAAGGGCACCTCCTCCCTCTCTTCCTCACACCAATTTGAGCCTTCAAGCTCGGCCAACCCCTGAAAAATTCTCTTATACACTTCCCTAGAAACATCCTAGAGGTCCTGGTCTTCTTCAAAGACTAATTTTAGTGCCTTAAGTGGAGGTCTCAAAGAGGCGCTTCAAAGAAGAGGTAATGTCCGTTACCGATTCTTTCAACTTTATTTCATCTTCCACTTATTCTTCGTTAGTTGTTTCATTATGAAGTAATAACATCAGTATCACTCATATACGGATATTTTATTATAATTATGAAACAAACCTATTTCACTATCTATCCATCCTACGGAAAATGAAATCACCGCGTGTGTGTACGTACGGAATACCATCTCCACGCCGTGGTGTAATCTGTTTTCCACCTCCACCTTACTTTGATGGGTATAATGGTGAAACAAAATAACTATATATGATTATTTTATAGTGTTATTGATTCTGAAATAGTATACATACACTCCAATACAATTCCTCGATCATGGGAACAATATCATCGCTCGTGTGTACGTACGGATTACCGTCTCCACGATGTGATGCGACTCGTTCTACATGATCATCATTGCATAATGATTACATAAATGAATTTAATGAGTGAATTTGATATATATTACACTAATACCATTCTGGGAATGAGGTATCTATAACCAAAGGATAAGAATAAGAATTTATTCGACAAAACATGCATAAGAACAAAAAGTAATAAGCACCTGAATAACAAGTAGCAATGAAATATTACTAATAAGAAGCTAAGAATGTGACCATATATGATATCATAACAATGAGTATGATTCTAGAATAATTAAATGACATTATTTAAATCATTATTCAAGAGGTTCGGATAGTTACGAAGCAAATCAGACCTAAGGTAAGGGAAAATATCACAATCTCATTTTTATCCGAGATTGTTTATGCTTTTGTATTTACTGGGGTGTATTTTATTATCCACATCCATGTTTCCTCAATATGTAATAGTATTTCCATCCACCTAAAATTTTTTAAATCCAATTGTACCCTTTGGTGAGTTTGTAGTAAAAGATATGAAAGGAATCTTTTTTCATTTTTCGTACGATGTATTTTTTGACTTTTCCGACAAAAGTACAAGAAGAATGTTTTTTAACTTATACAGCATGAATGTATTTTTAAAACATTATTTCCAAGAAGCTTCCTTTTCAAGTTTTCAAGTTTATTCTTAATCAACATATTTTAGTTTAAAATTTTATGACATGTTATGAAAGGAAAATGTTTTTGAAGTAGAAAGGATATTTTCCTCAGGAATGGAGTTCAAGTGTTTTATCAAAATTATTTTCCATCTAAGATAATATAGGGTTCCGTTTCTATCCCTATTATTACATTGATTTTATTATGTTGTGATGGAATTATTTTTATGAACTGCTTTATCTTATATGAATTGTTTTATGATGTCATGATGTTTAAGAATCACATTTTTATTACATGGGTTATGCAATGATGTATGATTTATGATTTTGTGGAACACATAAGAATGGTATCATTATGATATTGGTGGGACCTATATCTCTCTACAATGAATTGGGTAAAGATTTATAACTCATGAGATAGACATGGCTGGAATGGCAGGTTAATCCGGTTCAGTGAAACAGGACTGAAATGAGGATTGAACTCGGTTCAGAAATGGACTTTGTCCGCTAAGATAGTCTTGGCTATGAGTCTTGAATACTAAGAAATGAATCTCAATGATTATGTGTGTATGCCACAAAGTTTCATGTTTTAAGTTATGATTATTGGGATTACATATCACTTCTATGATTTATCCCATGATATGAAATTATGATTTCTTTTGCAGGTTAAGATTTCCAAAATGTTATATTCTTATGAATATGATGGGATTGATTTTTTTATTTTGTTTACCCTTACTGAGAATTTGAGCTCACCCTTTTGTATGTTTTCTTTCTCCCAGGTCAGGAAGAAGGTTATTAAGTAGGATATGCCAAAAGTGACTCTAGATATGATTAAATAAATGGGAGACAATCTAGATGCTTTATGAACCAGTTGTTTATGTTTCCCAGTTTCTAAAGACACTATCCCTATATAGTCCTTTCCTGGTTTTGTTATATTTTTTAATAAGTGTGGTTCAATTTTTAAGTATTAACAATGTATGTAAATTATGGGTCGTTATAATTTATCCATATAAATATTACCTAAGGGTGACGTAACAACAAGATGATTCTACATCAACTATCAGAAACAAAACTTTTGTGATTAAATTTCATGATTAGAATGGATAGGTTTAATATTTAATAGCTATTTTCAAAGAATTTATGTTTTTTATGTTTGTTAATGATCATTTCTCACTAAATTCATTGTGGATAAGGATCTTAAAACATAAGGAATCCTTCAGAGAGATATATTTTGGTGGGGTTCCCGTTCTTTACTGTCACAAACTGAATCTGGTCTCTATCAAAACTAGTACATGACCCGGCCCACAATAAGGCCCGAAAGGCATTCCTGATCCCCACGGACTGGAACAAATGCCTTGGTATCATAAAATTGAAATTGGGAATGATTTACCAGAGTTTATAAACTTAAAACAACAAAAGAATCAAACAAAACGAATCCGGATTTTTCAATCCAAACAATATTTTACAAAAAATAAAAAATGAATTACATATTTTAAAACAACTCAAAAATACTATAAAAAGGTACAAAACCAAAAGGGAACAGCACAAGAACCCTCATGGAAAGGGGAACCGCCCTCAAGACATCACCACCAGACTTCACCACCAAGGACTTGCTAGAAACCTGAACCACTAGAACTAAAACCTGTACCCAACCTGCGACAACAAAAATAACCAAGTATACATGCACCCAAGGGTATAAGTATGGTGTGATATAAATACCAATAGGATACCACCACTAATACATTCCATGTGATAAACATTCAATGATGAAAAGCAAGTATTTTTTCAAAAACGTGAAATGATAGTTACAATTTTTAAATGATGAAACATTAAATAAAAATAGTTTTCAGGTGGGATAAGTTAAAGAATGAACACATTTAAAATAAATACCAAATCTACTGAATTTTCTAGCCACTCATACCGTATGTTGACGGTAAGAACAAAATATCTAGTGAGCATAAGCAATGGGAAATAACCCCTAAGCACTAGCTAGCTGTGGGCCCCAGGTACCTCGTATCTCAGTGAGAGTAACCATCACAAATATCTATTCCCATGAACGATCCACTAGTAGGGAACATACCCATAACCTAGTGGTCCCCAATCATCATCATCATAGTTTAGTTAGAGTTGTAAGCATTAATCTTTCTATGTGAAACTGAGGCCAAACCCCATAGATTAAGTATCATACTAGTAGACGTCCACACACCTAGATACCCGGGTTTTCCCTTTGTGCTCAAACAAGTTCCACAGGTCAATGAATATAATTTTCACATTAAAATATAATTTCCATATAATATATTCACCAAAAAGCCCACATGTATAAAACATAAGTCTCAAAAGTCTACTTTTCATTCAAATTGATTTTGAAATCCAACTCATACCAAAATAGTCCACAACACTTTTCACATTTCTTTAACACTTCCAAAAATCTATTAAACAATTTTATTAAACCATTCCAATATATTACAACTCTTATAAAAACCCACTAACTTGTTACATAATACCCTAATTACCATCAAAATCATTTTATCATCAAACATACATGAAATTTCCCACAAACAAGTTTCACTCAAACTTCATTATTTAATATAACATTTCAATAATTTAAAAAACATTATAAAAATGTTTGACATCTTAAAATATCAATTCACATTTAAAAACCCCTTATTAGGTGAAAACACATACCAAACAATACATATGCACTCTTTTCCCACATTATTTAACCAACTAAAAAATTTACAATTTTCATAAAAAGAACCAAAGTGGTGTAAATATTTCTTGCACACAATGCCCATTTCAAAACCCCAATTTAAGAGAAAAAACCATACCAATTTCTATCCAAAACAGATTTGGAATCCCTAGAGACATTTATAAAACCACTTTCAAGTTTTATAAATCACTTTGAATAATACTACAAAAGATCCAAATGAAAACACACATTTTCATAAAATGATCTCAATAAGTATAACAATGTTTTACTCATAAAACCTATTAAAAAACCCTATTTTATGGCCTACATGACAATAATACATTACCAAACCAGAATTGGTAGGCCAAAAAAAATTTATTAAACCAATTATATATGTTATAAAATACACCCAAATAATACCCCATGAGTAACACATGAAACACCCAATTTCAAGTTAAAATGCAACTATAAAATTAATCACTTAAGCAAATCAATCATAAATAGTTTTCGCACCACACCCAATATATGAGGAATATGAAAAATGATTAAATACCACAAGATAACTCATCAATAATTGTTTACACATAGAACCACCTACCGAAAGTGTCGAATCCCTCAAAACTTGGTGCGACACATCAACCGCACCACCGTCGCATCGCAAAGAAGATAAGTCCAAACATAGACCACAATATTTAGAAAAAATGACACCAAATAAAACCATAGGTTGGCACCCTAACTTCTGGACATTTTAGAACATAGTGAAAGAGGGAGAAAACCCTAAGGAGAAGGAAGAAATTGATGAGAGAAACACTTACTCAAAACAATCTTGAATAAAACGATCCAAAAAAATGAGTATATGAATTTGAAAACATACAAACATTCAATTTAGGTACTAAAAAGTATGAGGAGATCATGTAGGAACCTTAATGGGGGAAAAAGAGTAAAAATAGAAGTAGTTATGAAAGGATCATTTTACCTCTCCAAATTTGGGTGATTTTTGAAATCCAGAGAAGTTTCGACCATGTACATAGTTATATTGAGCTCCAAATAGTGGGAGGAGAGAATCGGGACGCACCCTATGTAAGTGGGATCGGGTGAGAGTTGGAATCACTGAAAAATCGTAAATATTGAAGGAGATATTAAATAATTATAATGTATTTTTATTACAGAAAATGGGCTTTCGGGCAGGCCTAATCCCTTAAATATAAACCCATATCTACCATGATTATGGATTCCTAAATAGTCCAAATTACTATAGTGGTGCTAATAGGTCTGGGGAGGAAAATTAAAAACTGGAATAGATGAATAATATTGAAAAATTAATGAGTTATAAAGGAATAAAAATTTATTTTTAAATCTAGAATTGGGCTCACGGTTTGGCCCATTTTCATGAAAACTCACCCATTCCTCCATAAAATCTTGGAAAACACCCAAAACAATTCATGAATGGAAATTAAATGGAATTTAACTTTAAAATAGGTTATTTATGTGACAATTATCCCCACCATGAAAAATTTCCACCCCAGAATGTCAAATCAAGGCCAAAGCAATAACCAAAACCTACTGAGAAACCAAAAGGTACTCCTTTTCCAAGTTTCACCCCCAAAGTCCAAAACACCTCCAGTGATCAATTAATGAATTATTACTCTCACAACCAAAACTTATACCAGTTTAATGAAATTATCAATCACATTCATACATTATTCCAAAATAAAACTCCTTAAACACTATCCGAACAAGATCAATCAATTCACCCAAATGAACACAAACATCGAACAAGGTTACACATACCTTGCTATAACTAAACCATTGGGAAATCTCCAATGTCAACGTTTACCCAAGGAATATGTAGGTATCTTGATAGCTCCTAAAGATACTACCTACCGCCAATCCAATTCCATGGATAAGTCTAAGTTACTGGTACGGGGGAACAAAAATAGGCTCCCCATCATAAGAGACAACGTATATTTTTTTCCGAGACAGAATCAGGAAACTAACAGGGGGAGGCCTGAATGGACTCCCTAGTACCAAGGGTGTACTTCCATTATAAATTTACATGATAACTTATATAAGACTCATCGTGGGTCTCCCCACCATAAGAACCAACCATCTTAACTGACCAGCACGGGCCGGTATAGAAAGACCCCAAAAGTTAAAGAGTTTGGATGACCACATGGTTAGTCTACACGGTTTGGGAAACCATGCACTAATAGTGGGTATCATTCTATCTACATGGTTTTCTGGGGCATGGTCACTACTAACCAAGCACAAACAATGTGCTCAAACTATCTAGAAAAACTTCAAACCTTTCTCGAAAGACTCGATTGAAACCAAAGGGGGAGGGAATAACATTGGGTGATGACATGGGTACAAGGACCTCAACCTATTTCCACTAAACAAGAACAACGTAAGAATGATGATAACACCATAGGTTTAAACTCTTCCTATATTTCATACTAAGGATAGGAAATTTTAAAAGGGTTTAAATGAACCTGTGATTTCCCCAGACTATGAGCCAGCTTCTTTTCGAGACCTATGGCTAGAGTTCAAATGATTGAAGCATCTTCGGACCCATAGTAAGGATTTGGAAACCCCCTAAATGATAATTCTTCATTCGTTTCAACCAACAATTACACTGCAATCCCCGATAAGTTTTTCAAGACATAACAGATTCCAAACTCACTTTACCCTAACCTGATATTTCACTGAAATAAGGGCTTAGAAGATGCACACACATCACACCTTGTTTGTTCGGGTGAGAAACAATAGATGTAGAGAACACCTATACTCTCCTTCCACTAAAATGGAATATTTTTAAGTCTTTCCAAGGGAGAAATTATCCCAACATAACATAGACTCTTAAATGATTTCCCAACATTCACCTTTACGGTCAATCAAGCACATGACATCATAAGGCATCATCGAACATGACCATTGCGACTGATATAAACAATGTATGGAGATGGACATTATACAACATCCCCAAAAAATATACAATTCTATAAAGTGGCCACAATATCCTATCATGACCATATTTCCCACACTGGTGGTTTAACGTGAACTCATGCTTCAAATAAACTATGAAGATCTCATAGGACCTCTTAGACACCATCGAGACACTCATCCCCACTAACAACCCTAGACAACTTCCAGCATCGATGAATTAAGAAACTTAAGAAAATAAGGTCTCTTTCAAACTTCCATGAGCACTATCCCACTTCAAAAGGATCTAAAAATAAAATAAAGGAATGGTTGTAGACTCAAACAACAAAGATCAATAAAAGATTCCTTATATTGATCAACTTGAGGATTTTACAATGGTGAAACAATCTGGGTTGAACTTCAGTTATGAATTAACCCTTAATGGGGGAGTACCTTATCTAATGAGATAACCCAAGGACCCAAAAAAGATGGTTAATTAGTCAAAACAATCTGAAAACTAGATCCAAACACATTATGGGAACCACTATAAAGGTGTCCCGAAACATATCTCAGAGGAGACTACTAACCAGCCTTTCTACCTAGTTTACTGACCAAACAAAAACCCAAAACACAGTTCAAATAGGAGGGGTTCTTGGACTCAAAACATCCCACAACATCAAAATTTCCCAAAAACACATAATATAAGACATCCCAAAAAATTCATGAATACATCATGTTTTTCTTTAAAAACATTTCTTGAAAACAAATGGTTCAGCAGTTAGCATATCCACCAATGGTACCCCATGGGACTTACACATACATGTTCCTATGCCACACAGGGGCACCCTCTTCATATCCATCCCGACACTCATCCAATTGTTAGATAAACTATCCATCATGACATATAACCCCATGCATGTGGTTGCTCATGGAAATACCAAAGGTTAAAACAAAAACTTCTTTCCACTTTTCAAAATCATAACTGTCAACCAACACATCCGTTTTCTCAAAACTATTAACCACAAAATCAAAATCCCTATTCACATCTTACAAAACTTTTTATAAACACAAAACCATTAAAAAAATTACTCACTTTCAAGATATTCACATCAATTTCAAATCATCTCATCCTATTAAAACACCCTTTGATTGTTTAGAAAAATATATTGGAAACACTTTTCAAAACCAACATTAATATAGTTCCTACTTTAAAAAAGATGTAAGCACACCATTTTCCATTTCAAAACAATTCTGAAAATTCAGTTCCACCATTTCAGAAATCAAACCATTCCCTCTTTATTTGAAAATCATTTCACAAAATCTTTACGCTTCTTAAAACCAAAGTGCCATGTTTTCAAAACTAAAGCACAAAACAATGTGAGAGGAAACTAGTTTTAGTGGGTGAATTAGACATATGGTGGCGTCCATATTCTAATAACTTCACTATCACATAGAGTGTTCTAGGGAATATCCTAGGATCCACATGGCTTTCTAGGCCATGTGATTTCACTAAGACCATTAACCCAACTCTCTTTTCATTTCCCATAATAATCTTCGAACTAAGAAAACCAAATGACATAGATAAATCCCGACTTCTACTGGAAACTTGAATCCCATCATGAGGTGTGGTGATCAAGAAAACTACCCATAACTGGAATTCCAAGAACCAATAATACTAACTCCAGACTATCCTGACTCTTCCCCTAATAAAATGACCCAAAGAGTTAACATGAACCTCCTTTGATACCATTTTCTCACGAACCGAATCTGGTCGCCATAAAAAACGGCACTCGACCCAAACTAAACCAAGGCCCTAAGGGTGTTCCCGATCCCCACATATAGGAACAGGTTCCTGGGTATCATAAAATGGAAATTGGAAATGATTTACCCAAGTTTGTAAACATAAAACAACAAAAGAATCTAATAAAACAAATCTGTATTTTTGAATCCAAACAATATTTTACAGAAAATCAAAACTGAGTTACATATTTTGAAACAACTCAAAAATTATATAACAAAGTTACTAACCCAAAAGGGAACATCCCAAGAACTCTCATGGAAAGGGGCACTACCCTAAAGGAATCCATACAAGACTTCACCACCATGGACCTGCTAGAATCCCAAACCACTGGAACTAAAAACTGTACCCAACCTGCGACAACAAAAATAACCAAGTCAACTTACACCCAAGGGTGTAAGTAGAGTGTGAGACAAAGCCCAATAGGATACCAACACTAATATATTCCAGGTTATAAACATTTAATGATGAAAATCATGCAAGTTTTGAAAAAATGAAATGCTAGTTACAATTTCTAAAATATGAAACATTAAATAAAAACACTTTTCAGGTGGGCTAATTTAAAGAATAAAAACTTTTAAAATAAATTAAAAAGCTACTGAATTTTCTAGCCACTCATACCTTATGCCAACGGTAAGCACAAAATATCTAGTGAGCACAGGAAATAGGAAATAACCCCTAGGAACTAGCTAGTTGTGGGCCCAAGGTACCTCGTATCTCGGTGAGAGTAACCATCACAAATATATGTTCTAATTCATGAGAGAATAGTAGGGAACATTCCTATAACCTATTGGTCCCCAATAATCATCATAATTATTTATTTAGAGTTTAATGTTTCAATCTTATTATTTGAAACTAAGGCCAAACCCCATAGATTCACTAACATACTAGTACACGTCCACCCACCTAGATACCCAGGTTTTCCCTTTGTGCTAAAATAAGTTCAACAAGTCAATGAATATTTTTTTCACATGAAAATATCATTTAAATATCATAAATTCACCAAAAATCTCACATGTATACAGCACATGTCAAAAAAGTCCACTTTTCATTCAAATTGAATTTGAAATCCGACTCACACCAAAATTTCCCACAACATATTTCAAATTTCTTTAAAACTTCCACAAATCCATTAAACAATTTTATAAAACCATTAAAATATTTTAAAACTCCCATAAAACCCCACTAACTTTTTACATAATACCCCTTTTACCTTCAAAATCATATTTTCATCAAACTTACATGAAACAGCCCACAAACAAGTTTTTCTCCAACATCACAATTTAATAAAATATTTCAGAACTTTACAAAACATTCTAATCATTTTTGATATCTTAAAATGTCACTTCACCTTTCAAAACCCCTTAATAGGTGAAAAAACTTACCCAACAGTCACATATGCACCCTTTTCCCACTTTTTTATCAAACAAAAACATTTTCAATTTTCATAAAAAGAACCCAAGTGGTGTAAATATGTATTGCACACAAACCCCATTTCAAAACCCCAATTTAAGACCAAAAACCATACCAATTATTATCCAAAACATAATTTTAATCCTTATAGATATTTATAAAACCTTTTTCAAGTTTTATAAAATCACCTTGAATAATACTACAAAACATCCAAATGAAAACACACATTTTCATAAAATGGTCTCATGAAGTATAACAATGTTTTACACATAAAAAATATTACAAAACCCTCATTTTAGGCCCAAATGAAACTAATACATTACCAAACCATAATTTTAACGCCAAACAATATTTCTTAAACCAATTCTATATGTTATAAAATACACCCAAATAATACCCCACAAGTAACACATGAAAACACCCAGTTTCAATTAAAATGAAACTATAAAATTAAACACTTAACCAAACCAATCATAAATAGTTTTTGCACCACACCCAAAATATGAGGAATATTAAAAATGATTAAATACATCAATCTAACTCATCAATAATTTTATACACATGGAACCACATACCGAAAGTGTCAAATCCCACAATACATGGTGCAAAACCTCAACCACACCACCACCACATCACATGGTAGATAAATCCAGACCTATAACACATTATTCAACCAAAAAGACACCAAATAAAACCATTGGTATGAACCCTAATCTCTAGAAATTTTAGAACATAATGAAATAGGGAGAAACCCCTAAGGAGAAGGAAGAAATTGAAGATAGAAACACTTACTCAAAACAATCTTGAATAAAACGACCCAAAATCCTCCAGTATATGAATTTTAAAACATCCAACCATTCAAGTGAGGTTCTAAAAAGTATGTGGAGATAATTTAGGAACTCGAATGGGTGGAAAATACTAAAAATATAAGGGGTTATGAAATAATCAATTTACCTCTCCAAATATGGGCGATTTCTAAAATCCAGAGAACATTCGACCATGTTCGAGATTCTATTGAGATCCAGATTGTGGGAGGAGAGAATGGGGGCGTGCCTCATGTAACTGTTCTCGGGTGAGAGTTGGAATCACCGAAACAACGTAAAAATTGAAGGAGATATTAAATAATTAAAATTTATTTTTAATGTAGAAAATGGGCTTTCGGGCAGGCCCAATCCCTTAAATAAAAACCTATATCCACCATGATTATGGATTATTAAATAGTCCAAATTACTATGGTTTTGTTAATAGTTCAGGGGATAAAAATTAAGAATTTTAATGGATGAAAAATGTTGAAAAATGAAGGAGTTATATAGGAATCAAAATTTATTTTTAAATCTGGAATTGGGCTCACGGTTTGGCACAATTCATGAAAACTCACCCATTCCTCCATAAAAGATTTGGAAACCCCTAAAACAATTCATGAATGGAAATTAAATGAAATTTAACTTTAAAATAAGTCATGTATGTGAAATTTACACTATAATATTTCATTTAGAAATAATAATATATTTTTTGGATGAAAATGAATAAACACAAAATAAGGAGAAAGTGACTATAATATTAATTCAAGAGACAACTGTATAAAAAACAATGTTAACAACCCTATTAATAAAATAAAATTCAATGTTAGATTGAGAAACATCAAACTTCAAGTGATTTCATTTCTTAATATTTTCCTATAAAAAATGAGTTAGGTTTTTTATTTTCTATATATTTATTTATAACATATCCTATACTATATTGAAAAGTAATCTGATACTCCTTTCTACATTTTTCATAACATCTATGATCCCACGTATAAATATAGAGTGTCATTGTATAGCCTAGACTCTCTTATGAGTAGTTGTATTATAAAATTCCAATCATTTTTTGATCTATTTATTATGTATTATTAAATGTGCTTGTCATCATTTTACTAACAAGTGGAAAAGAATAAGATCTATATTGAAGATATCTTTTTCTTTACTTTTGATGTGTGTGTTATTTTTCTTCAAATGAATATTTTTTAACCTCACTTCCAAATATTTTTATAAGTATTGATTTTCACTTTGTATATTTCAAAAATATTTTAGAATATTAAACTCTCATATTTTAAATTTAAAAGTTATATATATACTATGGTTGATATATGTAGTGAATTTTCAAAGGTAAAATAATTTAACATGATTTTAATAAGACTTTATAACGCCATTTGTAAATTATTTAAAAGTATAATATTTTATATACATATTGAATTTTTATACTAGATCAGTATTTTAAATTCAATGGATTTTAATTTTTTATTTATAAAATAATTTTTTTTACTGGAAGCTCAATTCACCGACCTCTTTATTATTTTTCTCAGAAAAATATTTGGTATCAAAGCCTGAAATCATTTGTATTCAGGAGTTATATTTTTATTATCATTAATCTACTTCTTAACCTTTATTATGTTTGAGGGAAATACCATTTATTCTTATTTAACGAATAAGATGCTATAACGGATGCTAAACATATAGGTTATTCTGCAAAATGACCTCATTATTTAAGTGGAAAAAATTATTTACAGTTGAAAATTAAATTTAAAATATATATATATAGAAAGTATGATATTTTATATTTGGGAAACAATAGAGTGTAAATATTAAAACCCCACAATTTCTAAAAAATAATTTGTTGGTCAAAATAATTTTTCTTTTGTTTTATAAATCTATGAATGAAATATCATGTGATATAGAATAAAATAAGTTTAGTAGAATATCTACTTCTGAAACATATTTTTAAATTTGGGAAATTTTTCTAAAATAATGAATGAATCCTTGATTTTAATAAAATAATATTGAATGCATATTCCATGATGAAATATTATTTTAATATGAAACCTGATGAGTCAATTTTATAAATATATTTTATATTTAATGAAATCATAAACACCATGGAGGAACATGGATAAAAAATTTCTAGAAAACAATTTTTAAAATCATTTTGATTCTTAACCAATTGGGAGTGAATAACTATAGTTTATATTATATAATCCTTTGATATTATCAAGATTCTAGTCAAAAAACTAATTGGAAATATGATGATGTTTGAAGAGGCATTAAAAACAGAAAATGAATGATGAACTTATGAAGAAAAAATACAATGTAAGACATCTAATATTAAATCACATGAGCTAATTAAAGCTGATTCAAGTGAAGTTGAATCATATTCTATGAGTGATAAAGACATGGATCATCTACCTAGATGTTATAGAAATCTCTTTAAAAAGAATATATTCATTGGAAATTATAATTATAAATAAAATTATGACAATATGGTAATTTGGAAAACTAAATAGAAGAAAAATGACTCCTCTAGTGAAATATCCTGGTATGATGGTAAGATGAAAGGAAATATTAAAATAATTATCTAATTTTAATGCATAGAAAAATAATTATAATAAAGAGAATAAATTAAATTAGTAAATGAACAAAATATTTATTATATATAAAAAAACATCAATGATGTATATTTTGATAATAATAAAGAAAGTGAAAAAGAAAAATTTTCCTTCATGTTCATTGTATCTAATCTATAGAATACAATACTTATTTATATATTTTTTAATAATTATGTGGTAGATAAATTTCACTTGTCAAATGAATAACTTTTTGAATACTAATTTGTATTAGAGTAAAACATTTATTAAGATAAAAAAATATTACAATTCAAAAAATATGAATGAATTAAATTCCAATACTAAAACTGAACATTCTATAATAAAATAGATAAATATAAACCATTTAAAATAAAATGAATATTTGAAATTGGAAAATGATAAAATATAAAATTAAATGGAAAATTTTACAAATGGGTCTCTCATCCTGAAAATGATACTGAAAATTCATAAACCATCCAAACATAACACTATAATTGGATATATATATATATATATATATCATTACAATAAATGTATATAGATCTACTTTGTTTCGAGTATGTAAAACAAGACATTAAACTCCACGAATAATGTTTCTCTTAAATACGAGAAAAGTATTCATTATTTCAGACCTATGAATATTTTTTTGTCAAAATTTATTTTTTTTAACAATACAATAAAAAAAATATTCATTTTAAGGCTATAATTTCTAATATTTCATTGCCCATGTAAATATGGGTACCAAAATCATTTCATATTTTATTTTATATAGGTAAGGTTATCAAAGTGATTTAGTATATTTTTATTTTATCTGGATAGCTTATGTTATAGAGATTTTAATTAAACCTACTTATGAATCTAGAGTTTGGTAAAAAGTGATAGGGTACATGTTACCATTAGTGACAATATAAAAGGTGGTACAATTGGTCTTGGATAAATTTATAACACTAAAAAACTCTTATTTTCAAAGTATTATTCTTTGATAGAGTAAAATTGAACAAAATTAGTATATATGATTCGATTGGTGGATATTATATTGTTATAATTGAGATAATGAATGCAAAATAATTTATTCTTATAATTATTTATTTTTTAATTATGTATGTTTTGGTTGGAGTGGATACTCAAGAGGGGGGTGAATTGAGTTCCAATTAAAAATTTCTTCTTAAAATTTTTGTATTAAAATCCCCCAATTCATAAAACAAGATAAACTGTAGGGAATTTACAATGATTTTAAATGTTCAATCAATTTCTCAAAGATTGATTAATTCTCAGTTAACTTAATCTAAAGATTATGTTTCCTTATGAAACTAACTTACTGGCTAACAATAATTACAAACACTTGCTAGTTTAACTATCAATGTTAATTCAAAAGAGTTTTCAGTTTCAATGTGAATAGAAGCGGAATATTGAAAATAGTTTAAACTAAAAATAATATGCACAACATTTTTAAAAAAAGAGGTTCAATCTCTAGATGAGATTTATTCCTCTCAAACAGTTTATATAAAACATTGATCCACACCATGGATTGGGGTTTAAAATAGTACTCAGACTGTCCAAGTCCTTAGACCTCTACCACATTTCTACATGGGAAAGCAATAATAAAAATAGATCACAGTATTCCCAGGTCCTCATACCTGTTCCACTATCGACAGTGAGATACAAGAGTGTAAGGGAAAGATTGAGTGAGGATTTAGAAATACTTCATTTCAGATTTGTAGTCTGTGTGTGTTCAAATAGAGAGAAGCACACACTGCTTATAATGTATAGAAAAGTATGATCACAGTCGAGCATGAAAATATAGATGAGTTTAAAATGATCTTGTGTGATGTTAATGCAGTTCTGGACTCTTTTTGATTGAAGCAGATGAAGTTTTGAGTCCTTCTCTGGAAGTTGTGTGGAAAACAGAGTGTCGCGATTCTGCTTGTGTTCTCTATGATGTTCTGTCAAGTGAAGATGTTCTTTAGGATTAAAATATTATTTGTCTGTCCAGCAGTGTCATGTTTCATACATTGTTCCTTTCTTCTGAAACTTCCTCCAAATATGCTCTATTTTCTTGTGCTTACTACCTTACTTTTTGTTTCTGTATTGCGCACGTTGATTCTTGGTCACACATCGTTTTTAACTTGGAATGCACGTGTTGGAATAGACTGGTTTCATGTGTTCTGTACCTCGTACCTCATACTGTCTGATGATATGTCTTCAATGAAACATTAATTATGTAAGTGCATTAAAGTCATTAAATATAACCGTTAGAAATTTAAATTGAAAAACAACAAAGTAGTTTAAGAAACCGTGTCACGGTAAGTCATGGAAACGGTGTCTCCTTTACACGGTGTCTGAGTGTCATGGTGTCTCGTGGTCACAGTGTCTTGTTCATGGTGTCTTGTTCACAATGTGTGGCTTCACGGTGTCTTGTTCATGGTGTCTGGCTTTCAGTGTCTTGTTCACAGTGTCTGGCTTACAGTGTCTTGTTCACGGTGTCTGGTTTACGGTGCCAGAAATTAATAGCCAGTGGCAGACTCACGCTATATTAGACCTTCCAAAGTAACTATGTGCAAAATCAAATAAAGATTATAATAGAAAGTATTATATATAAGCATTTGTTAAAGAAGGTATTCTATGAGTAGATTAAAGATAGTATAAATTAAGTAAACTAAATATAGAGCAATTAAGATCTTGCATGGATTCTACTTAAAGCATGAGAAAACTTTAGATATAAATACACATGATCTAGATTGAATAAGATTTGGAATTATTAATACATGAGTAAATAGGATTCGTGATCATTAAATCAGGATTAAAACATGAGTACTCCAATAATCTCCCCCTTTTCGATGATCAAAAATCATATATAGTTAAAGAGTATATAGGATTCAACTATAAAGATAAATGGCTAACATAATATATAGAAACTTCTCCCCCATTTGGGATTATAAAAAAGATTAACTAAGAGAGGGAGAAAAGGGTTATAGTCCATTAGCAGCAAGTAACTGACAGTAAAGAAAAAATCAATACACAACCAATAACATCCCTATGAAAAAGAGTAAACATTGTTCTTCGTCAAGGGATGTCTTTCTATTTTCCTTTTACAGTAGCAGAAGAGGAAACCATAGGGTTTTTGGTTGAGTTAAATGAAGGTAGATATGTGGTTGATAAAGAGGGTAAAGGAAGGCCTTAAAATAATGAGGGAGCCAAGGTAGGAGAAGTAGAAGATCTAGACAGTTGCTAATTAAGAATCACATGCCTGATCTCGACTGAGTGAGTGGCCCACAGACATGGTGGTTGAGGCTTGGGCAGAGATGAAGGTACGCCGCCCA
Source organism: Viscum album (assembly GCA_963277665.1). Classification (NCBI taxonomy): domain Eukaryota; kingdom Viridiplantae; phylum Streptophyta; class Magnoliopsida; order Santalales; family Viscaceae; genus Viscum; species Viscum album. The sequence goes on along the minus strand of OY728153.1, from coordinate 872,111,582 downwards.
GGTCTGAGAGGTGCAGCCGCTGAAGCAACAATAGTTGTACACTAAACATTAAGATAGGGCCAGATGAGTTTGATAAAATTGGTAATGATCTCTCCACTACACTGCACGGATTTCCCAAAATCTTCCTTATTCTCCATAAACATGTCTAACAAACGAGTAAACTCTATGAGTTTCTGCACATGGTTCTTGAAAGCCTGAGTCACAGGAGGAATCCGTAGATTTTCTACAACGTAAATGAAATGGTTTGTCATATCAGTCTTGGAATGAATGTGTTGAAGTAGAAATCCACTTTCTTGGAAATATCTTACTGAGCATCAATAGAAATTTTGGAGTGGATTTGTACTAATTCAGTAACTCTATCACAGTTTTTGACTACTTAAGATAAAGAAGCCACATTAAATCCACTTAAAACATTCTGATGCTCTTCTTGAACTACATATTGGAGAAGATCACTAACCAAGGAAGGTTTAGAGGATTGACTAGATTCTTTGACAGTTGTGGTCAGGGATTTTAGTTGATTCAACACCTTTTGAAGACATAATGTGTACTCATCTGTGAGTTTATTGAGGTTGGAAACAAGCTCTTTCATTTCCATCACAATTTTCTTGTTCCTTTCAGAAATATTTGCATCTAAGGATGAAATATATGGTAGAATCTGAGACACACAAACTTGTGGGATTTGAGGAGTAGCAAATTCTACAAGAGGAACAATAGATTCAGATCAAGAATACAGCTCTCTCTGCATGTATTCAACCAAACACTTAGAGACTTAACTTCATTATTGAGCAGCTTATTTTCAACTCTTACTTCTTGAATCTCATGGAGCATATTAGGTTTTATTTTCCAAATAATCTTCTCTAATACCAGTGAGGAATCTCTCTCACTTAAATTTGTCACATGAAGAGGTTGGGTATTCATGAGTTTCTCAACTCCAGATAAGCGAGTATCTCCAAATTCTTTCAGATCATCCTTATACGCAAAGGATGGATGTTCAGATAAGGGTTCATGAGTAGTAACTAGAACAGTGTCATGTTTTTTCTCAGTAGCAATGTTTGAGATTGATTTCAACTGAAATAGAGACGAAATATCAAGCTCGGTTCTTGTAACTTGCTGAGACTCATTCACATCATAGAAACTTGGAAATTTGTACTGAATGTCAACATGACTTGACTCAGTTGGATGTGAGGATATAGAAAACTCAATATTTCAGGTTTTCTCCCCCTCAACAGGTGCCTCCTTCTCAGGACTGAGAGGGTTAGGAGCTTGGTCTAAATCCACAGACTCACCTCTACGTTCCTCACTCATTTCATGTCTAGCCAGCTCAAAAGATAGATCCATCCGTTCATCAGTATAAGGTATGATTTCAGGAATAGATTTTCCACATGGATTTCCTCAAGATTTAACTCGTGCAGAATAGGTAACTCTTCCACTATAGGCACTTATATTGTAGCCTCTTCCAAGGTATGATTTTCTGAATATTTGGAAACTGATTATGTCTCCAGTTGAGTTTCCAAACTAACATCTTCTTTAGGAGCATGGACTTCATCTTCAAGAACTTAATGAGAAATAGTAGTTCTATCTTCCTCAACAAAAACAGCCTCCTTAGGTGGCACTTCAACTTCTTCATCCTCTTCTTCATGATACTCAACAAGCTCATCTGGTTCCAAACCAGGATCAAAAATGTTTTTCAGCCTTGAGGGATAATCCACAGGATTGAACATCTCATAAAACTTATCATTTTCTTCCACCCATTCCTTTTTCCAAGTATTCTAGTTTATCTTCATTCTCTTGATGGTAGCTTTTGATAGGTAGTACTCATAGTCCATACTCACTTTGTCATCATGTCTAAACACACCTTTTTCACGAAGAATGGCTGATATATGTCGTGAGTAGAACAAAGACGTTGACTTGTTTGTGACTTTGATCAACTCACACATGTGGTGTATGATATACTTGCACGGGTGGATCTTGTGTACATTTTTCATGAGGTGAATCAAAAATCCATCTTAATATTTTAACACATCATAATCACCCTTTCTTGGACTTACCAAATTATGTACAAACTTAAACAGAAGCCTTGTTTCTCCATCTAATTCAGCAGTGATGGCTCTTCTCTGGGTGTCATTTCTAGTTAGGGTTTTCAAATCATCTTCTAAATCAAAGAAATCGGTTGAAGGAGGAGGTACTCTCTGATAATCCCCACATATACCTTCATGAGGTATCCTAAGGCATCCAACCCATAACCTCGAAGAGAAAGAACATCTCTAGACATTGATCCATCTCCTTACAACATAATTTTCACCAGAATCAAATGAGAATTGTATATATTGAGAAAATTAAGCCACAAACCTAGGATAGATTTGTCTATCCTCTTTCAAGAACCATTCTAACCAACCTTGTTGTTCTAAAACTCTCAATACTAGTGACTTACTAGACATAAGCCACTTGAGGAAAATTTCTTTCTTAGGTACAAGAATGTGGTTTACCAAATTCAGATTTAAAGGCCCTTCAAGTGTCATCTTAGGTGCAATATTATTCTTCTTCGAGTTGCGCTTATCGGGTGTTGATGATTATGGCCATTTCATTCTTGGAATTCACTTAAGGTTCAACCAAGAGAAGGGTTTCAAGGATGAATGTGTGTTTCAAAAGAGTAGGTAGAAGAAACCTCGAGAGAAGAATCAAGTGATACTTTCTATGTATTATCATTTAGGAATACCAAACATCGCTAAAATAAAAACGTGGGAAGCATAAAAGAGGGGAAATAATAATTACCATGATAAAAAAAATAATTAGGATTTTTATGGTGAGACCGTGACTAGTCATCATGGAGAGATAGTGATTGAGTTTCACGATGAGATAGTGAGTGAGTTTCACGATGAGACACTGACTGAGTTTCACGGTGAGACTGTAACCATCAGATCGTATGTACACTATGCTAATGGTGAGACTATAAACATAAAATGTTATAGTGAGATAGTAAACTTTAGACACTATAACTGAGAAACCATAATCATGAAACAGTAAAGTATGACACAGTAAGATATCGCACAGTATGACATGAAACAGTGACAAGCAAGGTCTCTATTTTAGATTTATCATATCTAGTTCATGTATGATGAAGTCTATTCTCTCAGAATCGAATGGTTTAGTGAATATATTAGCAAGTTGATATTCAGTACCAATGAATTCCAAAGTGATATCACCTTTTTGATAATTTTCTCTCAAAAGGTTATGTCTTACATCAATATGTTTTTTCATAGAATGTGAAATAGGATTCTTTAAGATGTTAATTGCACTTGTGTTGTCACAATTTATAGGTACATGTCTAAATTGATATCCATAATCTTGTAATGTGTGTTTCATCCACAAATTTTTCCACAACAACATCTAGCATCTATGTGTTCAGATTATGTAGTAGATAATGCAATAGAATTTTTTTTCTTACACACCATGATACTAGTGACTTGCCTAAATGGTGATGTGTTCAAGCGGTGCTTTTTCTATCTAATTTACAGCCACTGAAGTCACCATCAGAATAACTAACTAACTCAAAATACAATCTTTTAGGATAAAATAGTCCTAGATTGGGTGTATGCTTGAGGTAATTAAAAATTATCTTTACATCATTTAAATGAGATTCCTTAGGGTTTTCTTGAAAACAAGCACATATACACACACTAAACATGATGTCAGGATGACTAGCAGTTAAATAAACTAAACTTCCAATCATTGCACTATAATTGGTTTGATCAATAGATTTTCCATCTTCATCAAGATCAAACTTACAAGTGGTTCTCAAGTAAGTGTTACTAGTTTTAGTGTTATCCAATCCAAAACATTTTAGGATATACTTTGATTTAAAATAATACCATTTTCATTTTAAAAAACATGAAATCCCAGAAAATATTTGAGTTCTCCCATTAATCTCATTTAAAACTCGTTTTGCATCAGTTTATAATTAACATAATATAAATAATCCTTCAAGGATCCAAAAATAATTTCATTTACATAAATTTGAACAATTAAAACATTATTAGAAATTTGTTTTATAAAGAGAGTATGATCAACTATTCCTTTTTTAAATCCTTTGGAAATAAGAAATGTACTCAATCTCTTATACCAAGCTCTTGGGGCTTGCTTTAAACCATATAAAGCTTTTTATAGTTTAAAAATATGATTTGGAAAATGAGGGTTTGTATATCTAGGGGGTTTTTCACCAAAAACATCTTCAGCTATATACCCATTTAAGAATGCACTCTTGGCATCCATTTGATATAGTTAGAAATTAAGATGTGCAGCAAAGGAAAGTAGGATTCTGATGACTTCAATTCTAGATACTGGAGAAAATTTCTCTTCATAGTCAATTCCTTCTTCTTGACTATAGCCTTGTGCAACAAGTCTGGCCTTGTTTCTATCTAGGTTACCATCTTCGTCAACTTTATTCCTAAAAACCCATTTAGTTCCTATGGTCAAGGTGTCCTTAGGTCTATCTAATAATTCTCTTTCATTATTTCTTTCAAATTAATTTAATTCATTTTGCAAATCCATCACCCAAAATTCATTATTTCTTGCATCATTGATATTTTTAGGTTCAATATGTGAAAGAAAATCTTGATGTTAAACTTTATTTCTTAGAGAATCTCTCGTTTGTGTCCCTCTATCTAAATGTCATACAAAAGCATCTAAAGGATGGTTTTAAGGGTCCTAATTAGTCTAGAAAAGATAGGGCTAGAGATTTCATGTTCATTTACAGGTTTGGGTTCAACAGAAGCAAATTCTGGAACATTTCCAGAACTGGTTGTCTTAACAATATGTTCACTATTTTTGTCATTAGGGTCTATAATGGCCATATCTTCTTCAATATTTCCAAGAGGGTCATAGTTTTATGTGGATCAGTTTCATCAAATATGATATGTATAGATTCTTCCACACATTTGGTTCTCTTATTGAATACTCAATAGGCTGTACTTGATATTGAGTATCCTAGGAAAATTCATTCATCACTTTTGGAAGCAAATTTGTCAAGATTATCTTTAGTATTAAGGATAAAGACTTTGCAACCAAAAACTCTAAAGTGGTTATCCTTAGTCTTCCTATTTTTACAAATATTATAAGGGGTCTTTTTAGGAATTTGTCTAATCAAGACTCTATTGATAATGTAACAAGATGTATTAACAGCTTCATCCCAAAAGTAAATTGGTAAGTCATATTCATTGAGCATTGTCCTAGAAATCTCATAAAGAGTCCTATTTCTTCTTTCTACTACAGCATTCTACTGAGGTGTTCTAGGAGCAGAGATGTTGTGACTATAGCCATTATGTGTGCAATAAGATTCAAACTCTTGATTTTCAAACTCACGACCATGATCAATTCTCAAGGTCTTGATCCTAATTCCAAAAAGGGTTTCTATATACTTGGAATATATAATAAAGTAAGAACATGCTTCACTTTTGGGAGCTAGAAAATATACAAAAGTGTACCTAGAAAAATCATCTACGAGAACATAGACATAATGCTTCCCATTTAAGCTAGAAACTCTAGATGTCCAAATAAATCCATGTGAATCAACTCAAGAGGTTTATAAGTAGAAAATTCTTACTTTTATTTGAAAGAAACTTTAGGTTTCTTTCCCTTTTGATAGAGAATACAAACTTTGTCAGCTGAGAATTCATGTTTTGGTAGGTCTCTAACTAAGTTCCTCCTAGTCAGTTTTCTAAGTGAGGGTATATTGCAATGTCATAATCTTCTTTGTCAAATCCGAGATTCTATATGAAAGGCATTTAAACAGCTAATATTTTGTTTAGCTAAAGAATTCAAATCCATAGCTTAAAATTTTTATTTCTTAGTGTAGTAAATACCAAAATATTTTTAGAAGCAAATACATTGCAAGCATCATTTTCAAAATTAACATTGAGGCCATCATCAAACAATTGAGAAATGATTAACATATTATACTTTAGACCATCAACAAATAAAAATTTAGATATTAAGATTGAATTAGTGTTACCAATCTAGACTATGCCGATTATCTTTCCTTTTGAGTTATCACCAAAGGTGACATATCCTTCATCAAACTTGATTAAGCTTTTGAAAAATGAAAAATATCCTATCATATGTCTTGAACATCCACTATCTATGTACCATGTCTTCCTACAAGAACTTTTTAACCAGTTCTCCTACAACACAATTTTAGGTAGAAAATGTTTTTGGTACCCATATTGTCTTGGGTCCAGACAAGTTAGAAAGAGGAAGTTTGGGTACCCAGATTTGTCTAAGTGGTTTCACATAATCATAAGTTTTAAAATATTTTGAAAGATAAATTTTGTTTGATCAATAACTATGGGAGTATCTGGTTGAGACATAAGAATTTCCAGAACTGGAACTAGCAGTATACTGTCCAGATTTAGGAATAAATCTATTCTTTGTAATCTGTCTTCGTCCATTCTTATATCCTAAACCAGTGGTATATTTTGGTGCTACCCGTTTTCCAAGAATTTGTTTAAGCATGTCCTTTCCATTAGTAATTTTTCTAAATCATTCTTGAGTTTCTCATTAGAAAATTTTAGTTCAATATTCTCTTTGAGTACTTGAGCATTATTTTCCTTTTTTACTTCTAATACAGATTTGACAGTGCTAGTTAAAGCATGTTGTTTATTTAGGGCTTTATACTTGTCTTTCAGCTTATTTCAGGTATCCTCTATCATGATACAATATTCAAAAAATTCTCCACTACACATTTTTTCATCATAAGAATCATAATTATCTACATAGTAATAAGAATTTAAAGAAGGAGTATCCAATGTTACCTCAGATGCATTTGTCATGAAACACATGTTATCTTTTTTATATTTTTCATCCGGAGTGGAATCAGAATCACTTGAACTATCTTCTGAAGCACTCCAGGTTTCATTCATATCTTTCTTGTATTTGTTATCCTTGTACTCATATTTCTTCTTGTACTTTAACTTCGGACAGTCAGCTTTAACATGTCCTTTCCTCTTTCATTTGTTGCAGACTATGTCATCACCCTTATCAGTCATTTTCCAATCCTTCTTCCAATGACCTATATTGTCATACATTCCCTTGTAATTGGATTTTCTGAAAAAACTACTTTTTTCTATAAAACATTTTTAAATCATATGGCTATCTGAGCCATTTCAGCATCCCTGTCAAATGGACATTCTTCACTACTAGAACTATCACTTGCAGCTCCAATTTTCTCATTGTCCTTGATTTTTGAAGCAGAGGTCTTGAAGGCTACTGATTTCTTTTTGGTTCATCATATTCTTCTTTGTTTAACTTCAATTCTTTTTCATACATCATCAACTTACCAATCAAATCCTTGACATGTAGCATGCCAATGTCACATGATTATCTTATTGAAAGTGATGTGCCTCTCCATCTTTTCGGTAGGTATCTTAATATCCACATGATTTAATCTATTGCTGGAACAACTTTTCCCATTGAGCTCATTGTATTAACTATCTCATTAAACATGAGATACATATCAGAAATATATTCATCAGATTTCATTTTAAATTTATCATACATAATTGTGTATGTATTTAGTCTCGTTTCGTTAACATTGGTTGTTCCCTCATGGAAAACAGCCAATGTATCCCATATTTCATAAGCAGACTTACAAGCAGATATTCGATTAAATTCATCATCTCCTAAAGCACAATACAGTGCATTCATTTCTTTAAAATTATTATTGTAAGTAGCTTTATTAGGTTTATCCCAAGTAGTTCTAAAAGATTATGGAATCTTATACTGATTCTCTATAGTAGCCCAAATGTCATATTACATACTTTCTAAATGAATTTTCATTTTTATTTTCCATTGGACATAATTTACACCATTAAAGAAGGGTGTCATGTTGGTAGCTACACATTCAAGCCTATTATCCATAATATGATTTTAGAATATATATTTAAAGAGATAAAATTTAGAAATAATATAAATTTTGAGATCTTTAAGATACCACTAAAATCATAGTAGAAAACATTTCAAAAACAGTGAGTTTTGAAAAACTTTTAACGCCCTCTGATACCAAATGTTGGTTGGAGTGGATACTCAAGTGGGGGGTGAATGGAGTTCCAATTAAAAATTTCTATTTAAAATATTTGTATTAAAATCCCCCAATTCCTAAAACAAGTTAAACTGTAGTGAATTTATAATGATTGTAAATGTCCAATCAGTTTCTCAAAGATTGATTACTTATCATTTAACTTAATCTGAAGACTAAGTTAGCTTTTGAAACTAACTTATTGGCTAACAATAATTACAAACACTTTCTAGTTTAACTACCAAAGTTACATTAAAAACATATTTGAGTTACAAAGCGAATAGTAATGGAATATTGAAAATAGTTTATACTAAAACTATGATGCACATCAGTTTTAAAACAAGAGGTTTATTCTCAAGCTGAGACTTAGTCCTCTAAAACAGTTTATATAAAACTTTGATCCACACCCTGGATCGGGGTTTATAACAGTACTCAGACTGTCCAGGTCCTCAGACCTCTACCACAGTTCGACGTGGGAATGCAGTAATAACAACAGCTCATAGGCTGTCCAGGTCCACAGAACTCTACCACTATCCATAGTGTGAAACATGGGTGTAAGGGAAATATTGAGTGTGGATTTAGAAATCCTAAATTTTAGGTTAGGAGTCAATGTGTGTTCAAACAGAGAGAAGCACACACTACTGCTAATGTAGAGAAAAGGACGATCATAGTCGATCAAGAAAATAGAGATGAGTTTAGAATGCTCTGGTGTGATTTTAATGTAGTTATGCAATCCTTTTTATTGAAGCAGATGAAACTTTGAGTCCTTCTCTGGATGTTTCGAAGAAAACAGAGTGTCACGATTCTTCTTGTGTTCTCTGTGAAGTTCAGTTGATTGAATATGTTCTTTAGCCTTCAAATATTCTTTGTGTGTCCAGTAGTGTCAAGTTTCAGGCAGTGTGACTTTCATCTGAAACATCCTCCAAGTATGCTCTAAGTTCTTGTGCTTACTTCCGTACTTTTTGTTTTTGTATTGCAAACGCTGATTCTGGGTCACGCTTCACTTTTAACTTGGAATGCACGTTTTGGAGCCGACAGGTTACATGTGTTCTGTACCTCATACCTCATACTGTTTGATTATGTGTTTACAATGAAACATTAATTATGTCAGTGCATTAAAGTCATCAAATATGACCGTTATAAATTTAAATTGAAAAACAACAATGTAGTTTAAAAAATAGTGTCATAGTAAGTCATGGAAACAGTATCTTCTTCACACGGTGTCTGAGTGTCACGGTGTCTCGTGGTCATGGTGTCTTGTTCACGGTGTCTTGTTCATGGTGTCTTGTTCACATTGTATTTTTCACGGTGTTTGGATTCACGGGGTCTTGTTCACGGTGTTTGGCATACGGTGTATTCATCACGGTGTCTGGATTTCGATGTCTTTTTCACGGTGTCTCGCTTACGGTGCCATAAATAAATAGCCAGTGGTAGACTCACGTTGTCTTAGACATTCTGAAGTAACTATGTGCAGAATTAAATAAATATGATAATAGAAAGGATTAGAATTAATCATTCGTTAAAGAAGGTATTCTGAGAGTAGATTAAAGATAGTATAATGTAAGGTAACTGAATATAGAGCAGTTAAGATCATGCATGTCTTCTAGTTAAAGAGAAAACATTAGATATAAATACACATGATCTAGATTGAATAAGATTTGGAACCAATAATACATGAGTAAATAAAATTTTTGATTATTAAAACATGATTAAAACATGAGGAGTCCATCAATATCTCCCTTTTTTATGATAAAAAATAATATATAGTTAAAGAGTATATATGATTCAACTATAAAGATAAATGGCTAACATAATATATAGAAACATCTCCTCCTTTTGGGATTTTCAAAAAGATGAACTAAGAGAGGGAAAAAGGGTCACGGTCCATTAACAGCAAATAAGTGATAGTACAACAAAAAAATAAATACACAACCAATAGCATCCATATAAAAAAGAGTAATCATTGTTCTTCATCAAGGGTTGGCCTTCTCTTTTCCTTTTACAGTAGCAGAAGAGGAAGCCATAGGGGCATTGGATGAGGTAGAAGAAGGCAGAGATGTGGTTGATAAAGAGGGTAAATGAAGGAATTCAAATACTGAGGGATCTAAGGTAGGAGCAGTAGAAGCTCTAGGTAGTTGCTGATTAAGAATCACATGAATGATCTGACAGAGTGTGTGACCCACGGACATAGTGGTTTAGGATTGGGAAGATGTCAAGGTAGGCTGCCCAGGTCTGAGAGGTGCATCTACTGGAGCAACAATAGTTGTACTTTGAACTTAAAGATTGTGCCATAGGAGTTTGATAAAATCGGTAATGATATATCCACCATAATGCATGGCTTTCTCAAAATCTTCCTTGTTCTCTATAAAATTGTCCAACAAGCGAGTAAACTCTGTGAGTTTCTGGACTTGGTTCTTGAGATCTTGAGTCATAGGAGGGATCCATAGATTTTCTACAAGGTACATGAAATGGATTGTCTTATCGGCCTTGGAGAAAATTGTGTTGAAGTATAAATACACTTTCTTGGCAATCTATTACTAAGCATCATTAGAAATTTTGGAGTGGATTTGTACTATATCAAGAACTCTATCACTTTTTGTTGACTACTTCAAGTAAAGAAGCTACATTAAAGACACTGAAAACATTCTGGATATCTTCTTGAACTATATATTGGAGCAGATCACTATCCAAGGAAGGTTAAGAGGATTGACTAGATGCTTTGATAGATGCGGTCAAGGATTTTAGTTGATTCAACACCTTTTGAAGACATCTTGTGTACTCATCAGTGAGTTTATTGAGGTTGGAAACAAGCTCTTTCAATTCCTTCACAATTTGTTTGTTACTTTCAACAATCTTTTCATCTAAGGATGCAAGATAAGTTCGAATCTGAGACACACCAACTTGTGCAATTTGAGGAGCAATAGATTCTACAGGAGGAGAAATGGATTCAAATCTCAAATGCAGCTCTCTCTACATGTCTTCAACCATTATTCATAGAGGCTTAACTTCATTACTGAGCAGCTTATTTTCAACTCTTACTTCTTGAATATCATGGAGCATCTTTGGATTCATTTTCCAAATCTTCTCTAATACTAGTGAGGCATCTCTCTCACTTAAATTTGTCACATGAAGAGGTTGGGTATTCATGAGTTTCTATAATCAAGATAAGAGAGTATAGCCAAATTCCATCAGATCATCCCTACTTACAATGGATGGATGTCCAAATAAGGGTTATGGAGTAGGAACAGGTACAGGGTCAGGTTCCTTCTCAGGTGCCAAGTTTGAGATTTAATTCAACTGAAAAAGGGAGGAAATATCAATCTCGGTTTCTGTAATATGATGAGACGCATTCACATCATAGAAACTAGGAAATTTATACTGAATGTCTACAGGACTAGACTCAATTGGATGTGAGGCTTCAGCAGACACAAGATTTGGGGTTTGATCCCCCTCAACAGGTTCCTCCTTCTCAGTACTGGGAGGCTTAGGAGCTTGGTATAAATCCATAGACTCAGCTATAAGTTCCTCACTCATTTCATTTTTAGCCAGCTGAAAATCTAGCTCCATCTTTTCTTCAGAAAAAGTTATGATTTCAGGAAAAGATTGTTCCACATGGAATTCCTCAAGATTGACCTCTTACATAATAGGTAACTCTTACAATATAGGCTCTTCTATTGTAGGCTCTTCCAAGGCATGCTTTTTTTAATCCTTGGAAACTGATTCTCTCTTGGGTTGAGTTTCCAAACTAACAGCTTCTTTAAGAGCAGGGAATTCTTCTTCAAGAACTTCATGAGAAATAGTAGTTCTATCTTCCTCAACAACAACAACCTCCTTAGGTGGAACATTAGCCTCTTCATCCTCTTCTTCAAGATACTCAACAAGCTCATCTGGTTCCAAACCTGGATCAGAAATGTTTGTCGGCCTTGAGGGATAATCCATAGGATTGAACTTCTCATAAACCTTATCATTGTCTTTGTTGGGAAAAAATCCCTCAAGGTAACATTGCAACATTTTTGGGTTGATTGTGTTTGTTGACAAAGCAGGTTTCCATGGATAATTGATGAGTTCTTGAGAAGTTGTTGACATTCCATGTTGACAAAGAACGATGACAAAGGAAAGGACGATCTAGAGGCGGTACAAAAGAGCAGTACAAGGTGGCGCCGTTTCCCAGTGTTTGCCAAATTTTTGGGGTCCAAAATTTGGAATTTGGTGAGCATCGCGAAAAGTGGATTTCCATGAAGAGCATAATTTCATATGGAAAAGGCATGAATTTCGCGAAGATAGAATGCATTGTTTGGAAATCGCGAAGACCAGAAGAATGGAGGTGGTGATATTTTGCGATTACGTCAAGTTTTGCGAAGGGTAGAGGCTGAAGCGCATCACGGCAGTGAAGGGATTTGTGAGGGAGATTCGCGGTGAAGGTGCGAAGGAATGTTGGGCTTCGCGAGGGAGCTTCGCGGCGAAGTCGCGAAGGTATGTTGACGGTGATGCTTCGCGACTACGTCAAGATTCGCGAATGGAAAAGTGCCGTGGTGCTTCGCGATTTGGACAAAATTCCGGCGGAATCTTTGGAGCTTCGCGATTTGAGATGACGTGGCGTTGACTTCGCGCGGAAGGGATGAGGGTCAGTGGAATCACCTATAAATAGAGGCTGATCCATTCGAGCGAAGTATAGAGATTTTTCAGAAAAGATCATTTGCTCTCGTTTTGCGAAGGTGGTTCGCGGAGCCAGTGTGCTTCGCGAAAGAGGTGCTTCGCGGCGGCTATTGTAGATCCGCGAAACCTGCGAGCTCCATGTTGGATTACTAAGATTCGCGAGGGTCGTTGCTTTGCGACGTCTTGAGCATCGCAATAGTGCTTCACGAGGGTGCTTCGCGAGAGAGCTTCACGAAAAGGCAGGAGCTTCGCAAAGGCTTGTTTGAGCTTCACGAAATTGGGAGATTCGCGAAGTAGGGTGCTTTGCGAAGGTACTTTCCAAAGGTAGTTTCCCAGTGGTCAGAGGCAAAGAGGTATTCATCAGTGGATGAAAGTTGGACTTCAACAGAGCATCTATCAACAGTTGAAGATGCATTGTTTCATTCAAATGAAGAGACCTACAGGTCTATAAACTGTGAGTGAATCCCTTCACAGAGCAGTGAGCTTAGGAAGAGGAAAAAGGTGATCCTCTCCACCGGCAGTGAGCCAGAGAGAGAGAAACATGGAGTGACCCTTGGGAAAGCAGTGAGATGACCCTAAACATTGTAAGGGCAGTGAGTCTGGGCATAGAAGTGATCTAGCCCGAACCATTGTAATCCACAGCTAGTGATGTTTAGTGGAATTGGTACGACCGACAACTTGTCAGCGTATGCTCCTTGGACGTAGCCCTTTGTGGTGAACCAAGTAAAATTGATGTGTCATGTGCATGCTTTACTTTCTGTTTACTTTTTGTAACAGGAAAGAGAGAGAAGAGTGTTTTTCTTAATAGCGAAACAAGATCAGAGCGGGCGTTTATTTTTAAATTATCATACCATGATTCACCCCCCCCCCCTCTCAGGGTATTCAGCCTTGTGGACCTGAAAATTGGTTTCATAGCGTTAGGTTGACAGTTGTTCTTCTCTCAAATGGAGGTCACTAATCATAGAGGGATTCTGATCTTCGACGGATGTAATTTTCAGATATGGAAGAATCAAATGCAACACTATTTCCGATCTTTGGGAATGGATGTTTTTTCAGCAGCTATGCATGGTAACACAGCTGATATTACTAGTGGTGCATTATCAGAAGCAGAGCATAAAGAGCTGGATGCTGATTCCAAAGTAATCAATGCCTTAGGGGAGCCCTTTCCAATCCCATATATAAAAAGGTGATGTCATCCAAAATGTCACATGCCTTGTGGGAAAAACTTTTGAATATTTATGAAGGGGATACAAAAGTTAGAGAGGAAAAGCTGTAAGTGTTGTGGAACAAGTATGAAGATCTGAGAATGAACCCGAATGAGTCTGTTGATTCATTCTTTGACAGGGTAAATGCTGTGGTAGAAGACATGCGGGGTATTGGAGAAATTATCGAAGATATAAAAATTGTGATGCGCATATTGAGAAAGCTTCCACCTCGGTTCAATCCAAAAGTTCCTGTTTTTGAAGATAAAGACCCAAAAGAACTAACATTGGATAACCTGCACAGTACTCTTGTTGCATATGAAATGAGAAACAATGATAACGAGACTGTGGAAAAGGGGAAATCCAAAGAGGTGGCATTCAAGGCCATGAAGAAACTCACCATTGAAGATTCTAATGAAGAAGAAGAGACAGACGAGGTGATGTCATTCCTTTCTTCAAATCTACAAAGAGGAAGAGGAAAGTTTAAAGGTAAAATTCCACTAGCATGCTTTCGATGTGGAAAGGTTGGTCATCTTGCGGCAAGATGCCCCAAGAAATTTCAAGATAATGATGATGATGATGATGGAGTTGAAATTCCCAAGAAGAAATCTTCAGCCTATGTGAAAGGGAAGAAGCAGTTCAAGAGAAATATTTTCAAGAGGAAGAATCTTCTTTCACAAGAAATAGACAGTGCAGATGAGTCTGAGGATGAAGAGGTTGAGGAGTTTGAAAATTGTAAAGATCATAGACAAAATGCTATGGTAGCAGTCGTTGGTAGTTCTCAGGAAAAGGAAGAAACTGGCGCTGGAGAAGAGAAAGAAGAAGTTGAAGGAAGAGTTGATATGGAAGCCGAATTGGAAGCAGCTCTTGAAAAGACAGATGTTTGGAGATCCAAAACGAAGAAAGCCAATAAAGTGGTTCATGATGCCAAACTCTATATGCAACAATAGGATGAATAAAAGTCATAACTGTTAGAAGAAATTGAAAGACTAAAATCCTCAGCACCAGAGAGCTCAGAAAATATTGTTGAGCATAAGCTTAGAATTGAGGAACAGAAGAAGGAAATTGATTGTTTGACTAACACAGGAAAGGAGCAGGTCAGACGTATCAAAGAGCTTGAAGAAGAAGTGGTCAGTCTGCGATGAAAAATGAAGGATCAAGAAAAACTCTTGACCCCCAATGTGATATCAGAAAAGCAGGCCATTCAGAAGACATAGAAGATGAAAGAGGAGGCTCGTAGTTCAGCAGGAGTGAAGTAGAGAGAAATCTCAAATGCTAAGGTTGATTCAAGGCTGGATAAGATACAAAAATCGGTGGCAGTTAATATCAGACCGCAAGCACCCGTCCCGAAATTAAAGGTTGATTTGGGCACAAAACAAAATCAGAATATTCATAGATCTCAAAGGGAAAATCGTAGTGCTGATGTATCATGAAGGAATGTATCCTATATCAGGTGTTATTGCTGTGGGAAAATGGGACATTCACAGTATGTGTGTTCCATAACCAGGAGATATAGAAGGGAACAGGAACAGATATGGCAGCCAAACAGAGAACGGTTTTCCAGAACATGTTTTGAAGGACACTGGTTTTGGTGCGGAGGATTTGGGCACATGGCTAGGTATTGTACTTCGACCATTCAGAGAAATGTGCCAAAGCAGAATCAAAACGTTCACAAGCAGCAGGTCAATAAACTGACAGGTGAGTTAAAAATGCAGAATAGATTTGCGGCTTTTCAAGATGAGGATGGTCCATCATAATCTGTAAAAGAACAAAAGTCCCAATCCATGCCGAGTGTGAAAGAAAAAGTATGGATCAAAAAGAAGAAAAATGAGAAGGCCGTGGTGGCAGAGATTGCCCTTAAAGCATCAGATCGATCTGGTGTTTTGATCCTTGATAGTGGTTGAACATCCCACATGACAGGTAATAAGGATCTTGTTAAAGGCATCAAATATGACAAAGAAGGAATTGTCAAATTTAGAAATGATGAAGGCCTGAAGATTGTTGGCTCAGGGAAATCCAAGTTTGGGGAAAAAGAGATGAGACGTGCTGATGTCTTGGTAGTAGAGGGTCTCAGTCATAACTTACTCAGTGTCAGTCAACTATGTGACTCTGGGCACTCTATCTAATTTACCGAGAAGATGTGTGTTGTGAAAGGAAAAGATGGAGCAACTGTTCTGCAGGGAAAGAGGTCAAAGGGAAATATCTACCTTGTAGGTGGGGAAGAAGATACATGTCTTTTATCCAGAGAGGAAGAAAACCAGCTGTGGCATAAGCGACATGGTCATATATGCTAACCATCTATGGAGGATCTCATAAAGTGTGATGTTGCTAGGGACCTTCCCAAGCTATCATGCGATCTCACTCATACGTGTGATGCTTGCCAACAAGGGAAGATCATCAGAAAGACATACAGGCCAAAGGAACAGAAATCAACTAGAGTGCTCGAACTGGTCCATGCTGATGTATGTGGACCTATCTCACCACGAGCTATAAATGGGCAAAGGTACTATGTCCTTTTCATTGATGACTATAGAAGAATGGCCTAGGTATTCATCATTACCCATAAGACAGAGGTGTTCAGTTGCATAAAGCAGTATAGGAGGGAATCAGAAAAGATTCTTGGGCAGAAAATTCTGAAGTTTAGTACTGATAACAGTATAGAATTCACAAACAGTCAAGTTGAAAACTATCTTGAGAAACATGGGATAAGGCATCAAGTTTCATCAGTAATAACTCCCCAATATAATAGAGTGGTTGAAAGGAGAAATCGGATCATCAACAACATGGCAAGAACAATTCTTATTGATAAAGACCTGCCAGAGAAATTTTGGAAGGAAGCAGTTTTGACATCGGTCTATGTTTCAAACAGGTCTCTGTTGTGTCTGAAGCAAGGGAAGGCTCCATATGAACTGTGGTACAGAAAGAATCCAACGCTAAAATACTTTCGAATCTTTGGAAGTAAGTGTTTCATTATCAAAACAGAAAATCACAGGAAGTTTGAGGCACGAGGAGATGAGGGGATATTCCTTGGCTACTCAGGGAAAAGCAAAGCATATAAATGTTTCAACAAAAGGCTGGGAAAAATCATTGAGAGAAATGATGTCACTATAGTTTAAAATGAACAGAATACTCAACGATCCAGTGAACAGTTCCTTGATGAAAGTGATGATGAGGTATGCAACCCAGGGGGAGCATAAGTGGCAGAAGCTAATTCAGAAGAAGATACTGATGATGAAGAAGAAAGTGGCAAGTCTATGTCTGTGAGGAAGCCAAAGAGTCATGCTGAAATTGATAGGCAGAATATCATTGGTGATCAAACAGCTCCAGTTCAGACTCGAAGAATGAAATCATCACAGCAAACATCGTTTTTATCTCAAGTAGAGCCGAAATGTTTTTCTGATGCAGCTGAAGATGAAAACTGGGTTCAGGCTATGAACAAAGAGCTTGATCAGATTGAGAAGAACCAGACATGGGATATTGTTTTGAGGCCAGCAGACACGAATGTCATTGGGACCAAATGGGTTTATCTCAACAAGATGAATGAAGATGGCACAGTGATTCGGAACAAAGCACGTCTAGTGTGCAAGGGGTACTCCCAGATCGAGGGAATAGATGTTGATGAGACATTTGCGCCGATTGCAAGGCTGGAGACAATAAGATTATTCCTAGCCATCGTAGTGAAAAGGAAGTTCAAAGTGTTCCAGATGGATGTCAAATCTACATTCCTGAATGGTGTTCTAGAAGAGGAGGTGTATATTAAGCAGCTAGATGGTTTTCTCATTAATGAGTATGAGAACAAAGTTTTCAGGATGAAGAAGGCATTGTATGGGCTGAAACAAGCACCAAGGGCATGGTACTCAAGGCTTGATCAGTACTTGAAAAAGCTTGGTTTTCAGTGTGGAGGAGTTGATTACAATCTCTATTTCAGTTATGACAGTAATCAAAGGATGATGGTGTTGGTTTATGTCGATGACATAATATTTGGCGGATCAGATGAAGCTCAGTGCATACAGTTTTCCGAATTCATGAAAAATGAGTTTGAAATGTCAATGATTGGAGAGCTAACGTTTTTCCTTGGTCTACAGGTGACACACGGAAGGAATGGAACATTCATTTCTCAATCTAAATATGCCAAAGAGGTCCTGAGAAAGTTTTTAATGGAAAATTACAAGGAGATGAAGACTCTGGTGGCTACCCGGATGAAATTCTCAAAAGATGAGGATGGTAAGGTAGTTAATATCACTGAATATAGGCAAATAATTGGAAGTCTGTTGTACTTAACCACAACAAGGCTTGATATTGTTTTCGCCACATTCCAAGCAGTGATATATCAGAGCAATCCCAAGGAAATCCACATGCTTGCAGTGAAAAGAATAATTCGGTATATCCATGGCATAGTGGATTTTGGCTTGACATATACTGATAAATCTCAGACAGAGTTATTGGGATATACTGATGCAGACTGGGCCGGTTCAGCGGATGATAGGAAATCAACGTTAGGTGGTGCTTTCTATCTTGGTGGCTTGTGTATTTCTTGGCTTAGCAAGAAGCAAGATTGCGTTTCATTGAGCACCGTAGAAGCTGAGTATATTGCGTCCACTCAAGCATGCACACAATTATTGTGGATGAAGCAACAACTTGAAGATATGGGAGTTGAAGTGAAGTATCCGATCAGAATCCAGTGCGACAACTCAAGTTCTATAAATCTTAGCAAAAATCCCATCCATCATTCAAGGACAAAGCACATTGATATTAAGTATAATTTTATCAAGGAGAAGGTTGAGCAGGGAATCATGAAGTTGGAGTATGTGCCTACAGATCTACAGCTTGCAGACATTCTGACAAAGGCCTTACCCAAGGAAGCTTTTGAGAGGCATCAACTGACTCTGGGAGTTCAGTCGATTCCACGCACTTGAAATAGTGTGGATGTGGGACCCCCCCTCTCCCCAAGGTATGATGTGTTTTCCCTACTATGCTAATGTGTTCTCTACTCTGTTACAGACTGCAAAGGAATGACCTTTGGATTCGTTGACAAAGGAGGAGAAAATAGTGATTGTTAAAGGGGGAGACAGTGTGGAGATTTGATAAATCATAATTGATACGGGGAGAAGCTGACAGGTGGAGCAGCCAGAAAGGGGGAGCAATGAGAAAGGGGGAGAGATTTTAAAATATGACGATGCTAGAAGTGATCGATCAAAGAATAGATATCACGACAGCTGAGGATCGTGATAAAAGCAGAACAGTGGTGTTGTAATGGTGTGAGATGGTGTCCAGCTATCACCAATAGGTATCAACTTAAGAATTCACCAATTGGTATCAATGTGGTTCAACAATTGGTATCAATTTAAGAATTGGTATCAGGGTGGAATCGACAATTATGTCTGACATGAAGTGATTCATTGATGAACTATTCATACTACTCTTGTTTCTCATGACGAGCATTGCTCATGTGGTCTTAGAGTACGTGTTAAGTGAATCCTTGAACGCTATCAGAATCGCAAGAGGCGAATGGTGGTAGCGACTGGAAGAAGACTCAGTGAGGTATCAAAGTGCAGAAAATCATCCTGATCAGAGTTGTGAAGAGTTTTCAACAAACCCAAAGGGGGAGATTGTTGGGAAAAAATCCCTCAAGGTAACATTGCAGCATTTTTGGGTTGATTGTGTTTGTTGACAAAGCAGGTTTCCATGGATAATTGTCGAGTTCTCGAGAAGTTGTTGAAATTCCATGTTGACAAAGAACGATGACAAAGGAATTGACAATCTGGAGGCGGTACAAAAGAGCAGTACAAGGTGGCGCCGTTTCCCAGTGTTTGCCAAATTTTTGGGGTCCAAAATTTGGAATTTGGTGAGCATCGTGAAAAGTGGATTTCCATGAAGAGCATAATTTCATATGGCAAAGGCATGAATTTCGTGAAGATAGAATGCATGGTTTGAAAATCGCGAAGACCAGAAGAATGGAGGTGGTGATGCTTCGCGATTACGTCAAGCTTCGTGAACGGCAGAGGCTGAAGCGCATCGCGACGGTGAAGGGCTTTGCGATGGAGCTTCGCGGAGAAGGCGCGAAGGAATGTTGGGCTTCACGAGGGAGCTTTGCGGTGAAGTTGCGAAGGTATGTTGACGGTGATGCTTCGCGACTACGTCAAGCTTCGCGAATGGCAATGTTCCATGGTGCTTCGCGATTTGGACAGAATTTCGGCGGAATCTTTGGAGCTTCGCGATTTGAGATGACGTGGCGTTGACTTCGCACGGAAGGGATGAGGGTCGGTGGAATCACCTATAAATAGAGGCCGACCCCTTCGAGCGAAGTAGAGAGATTTTTCAGAGAAGATCATTTTCTCTCGTTTTGCGAAGGTGGTTCGCGGAGCCAGTGTGCTTCGCGAAAGAGGTGCTTCGCGGCGGCTATTTTAGCACCGCGAAACCTGCGAGCTCCACGTTGGCTTACTAAGATTCGCGAGGGTCGTTGCTTTGCGAAGGCTTTAGAATCGCGAGAGTGCTTCGCGAGGGTGCTTTGTGAGAGAGCTTCGCGAAAAGGCAGGAGCTTTGCAAAGGCTTGTTTGAGCTTCACAAAATCGGGAGCTTCGCGAAGTAGGGTGCTTTGCGAAGGTACTTTCCAAAGGTAGTTGCCCAGTGGTCAGAGGCAAAAAGGTATTAATCAGTGGATGAAAGTTGGACTTCAACAGAGCATCTATCAACAGTTTAAGATTCATTTTTTCATTCAAATGAAGAGACCTACAGGTCTATAAACTGTGAGTGAATCCCTTCACAGAGCAGTGAGCTTAGGAAGAGGAAAAAGGTGATCCTCTCCACCGGAAGTGAGCCAGAGAGAGAGAAACAGGGAGTGACCATTGGGAAAGCAGTGAGGTGACCCTAAACATTGTAAGGGCAGTGAGCCTGGGCATAAAAGTGATCTAGATCGAACCATTTTAATCCACAGCTAGTGAAGTTTAGTTGAATTGGTACGACCGACAACTTTTCGGCGTATGCTCCTTGGACGTAGCCCTTTGCGGTGAACCAAGTAAAATTGCTGTGTCATGTGCATGCTTTACTTTCTGTTTACTTTGTGTAACAAGAAAGGGAGAGAATAGTTTTTTTCTTAACATCGAAACAAGATCAGAGCAGACATTTATTTTTAAATTTTCATACCTTGATTCACCCCCCCCCCCCTCTCAGGGTATTCAGCCTTGTGGACCTCACAGTCTTCCACCCATTCTTTTTTCCAAGGATTTTATTTTATCATCATTATCTTGATGGTAGATTTTGATAGGCTGTACTCATAGTCCATAATCACTTCTTCATCATGTCCAACCACACCTTTTTCAAGATGAATGGCTGATATAATCCGTGAGTAGAATAGATAAGTTGACATTGATATATATTTGATCGACTCATGCATGTGGTGTATGATATACTTTCACAGGTTGATCTTATGTCCATTTTTTATGTGGTGAATCAAAAACACATCTTGATATTTTTAACATAGAAAAATAACCTTTCTTAGACTTACCAAATTCTATACAAACGTAAACAGACGTATTGTTTCTCCATATAATTCAGTAGATATGTCTCTTATCTAGGTGCCATTTCTAGTTATGGTTTTTAGAGCATCTTCTAGATCAATGAAATCAGTTGAAGGTGGAGGTCCTCTCTGATAATCCTCAAATATGCATTCATGAGGTATCCTAAGGCATGAAACCCATATCTTCAAAGATAAAGAACATCTCTGGCCATTGATCTGTCTCTTTACAACATAACATTCACCAGAAAAAAATGAGAACTATATGTATTCATGAAATTGAGCCACTAACCTAGGATATATTTTCTATCCCCCTTCGAGAACCAATCTATACAACCTTTTTGTTCTAACAATTTTAATTCTAGTGGCTTACTAGACATAAGACACCTGGGGAAAATTTATTCCTTACGTACAACAACACGGTTTACCAGATTCCGATTTAAAGGCCCTTATAGTGTCAGCTTAGGTGCAATATTCTTCTTCTTTGAGCTGCGCTTCTTGAGTATCGATGATGATGATCATTTCATTCTTGGCATTCACTGAAGGTTCGAGCGAGAGAAAGGTTTAAAGGATGAATAAGGGTTTCAGAAGAGTAGGTAGAAGAAACCTTGAGTGATGAACCAAGTGATACTTGCTTTGTTTTATCATTTAGGAATACTAAACGTCGCTAAAATAAAAATGTGGGAAACATAAAAGAGGTGAAATAATAATTACCGTGATAAAAAATAAAAAGGATTTTTACAGTGAGACCGTGACTGGTTATGATGCTGAGACAGTTATTGAGTTTCACAGTGAGATAGTGAGTGATTTTCACAGTGAGATAGTGAGTGAGTTTCACGGTGAGAAAATAATCATCAGATCGTAAGTACACTATGCTAATGGTGAGACCGTAAACATAAAACATTACGGTGAGACATTAAACGATAGAGACAGTAACTAAGAATTTACAGTCATGAAACCGTAAAGTATAACACAGTAAGATTTCTCACAGTAAGACCTGAAGCAATAAAAAGAAAGGTCGGTATTTGAGATTTATCATTCCTAGTTCATGTTTCTATTCTCTCAGAATTTAATGGTTTAGTGAATATATCAGCATGTTGATATTCAGTACCAATGAATTTCAAAGTGATATCACCTTTTTGATAATGATCTCTAAAAAAGTTATATCTTACATCAATATGCTTTTTCCTAGAATATGAAACATGATTCTTTGAGATGTTAATAGCACTTGTGTTGTCAAAATTTATAGGTACATGTCTAAATTAATATGCATAATCTATTAATGTGTGTATCATCCACAAAATTTGTGCCCAAAAACTGCCAACAGCTATGTATTCAGCTTCCACAGTAGATAATGAAAAAAAATATTGTTTCATACTACACCAAGATACTAGTGACTTGCCTAAAAGGTGACATGTTCTAGAGGTTCTTTTTCTATCAAACTAATAGCCACCGAAGTCAGCATCAGAATAACTAACTAACTCAAAATATTGTCCTCTAGGATAAAACAGTCCTAGATTGGGTCTATTCTTGAGGTATTTAAAAATTCTCCTTACAGCATTTAAATGTGATTCCTTAGGGTTTGCTTGAAAATGAGCACACATACACACACTAAACATGATGTTAGGACGACTAGTAGTTAACTAAAGTAAACATCCAATCATTCCTCTATAAGTGGTTTGATCAATAGATTTTCCGTCTTGGTCAAGATCCAACTTACAAGTTGTGCTCATGGGAGTGTTAATACTTTTAGTTCTATCCAATACAAAATGTTTTAGAAGATCCTTTGTATATTTACTTTGATATAAAATAATACCATTTTCATTTTGAAAAACTCGAAATCCAAGAAAATATTTGAGTTCTCCCATTAAACTCATTTCAAATTCATTTTACATTAGTTTAGATAAATCATCACATAATGAATTCTTCGTGGATCGAAAAATAATGTCATATATATAAATTTGAACAATTAAAACATCATTAGAAAGAAATTTTATAATTAGAGAAGGATCAATTATTTATTTTGAAAATTATTTAGAAATAAGAAAAGTACTCAATCTATCATACCAAGATCATGGGGCTTTCTATAAACCATATAAAGCTTTTGATAGTTTAAAAAAATGATTTCGAAAATGAAGGTTTGTAAATCCAGGGGGTTGTTCCACAAAAACAACCTCACCTATATACCAATTTAAGAATTCACTATTGACATCCATTTGATATAGTTTGAAATTCAGATGTGCAGCAAAGGCAAGTAGGATTCTGATGGATTCAAGTCTAGCTACTGGATAAATGGTCTCCTCATAGTCAATTCCTTATTCTTGACTATAGCCTTATGCAAAAAATCTATCCTTTTTTCTAACTATGTTACCATCTTCATCAACTTTATTCCTAAAAACCCATTTAGTGCCTATGGTCAAGGTTTCCTTAGGTCTGTCTACTAATTCCCAGAATTAATTTCTTTCAAATTGATTTAATTCTTCTTTCATAGCCATCACCCAAAATTCTTCTTTGATTGCATCATTGATATTTTTAGGTTCAAGCTGTGAAAGAAAATCTTGATGTTCAACCAGATTTCTTAGAGAAGCTCTCATTTGTGTCCCTATATCTAAATCTCCTATTACAACATCTAAAGGATGGTTTTTAAGGGTCCTAGTTGGTCTAGAAGAGATAGGGATATAGATTTCAGGTTCATTTACAGGTTCAGGTTCAATATAAGCAGATTCTGGAACATTTCTAGAACCGATTGTCTTAACAACATGTTCAATGTTTTTTTCATTAGTGTCTAGAATGGCCATATCCTCTTCAAGATTACCAAGAGGGGTCTTAGGTTCATGTGGATCAGTGTCATCAAATCTGATATTTATAGATTCTTCCACACATTTGGTTTTCTTATTGAATACTCGATAGGCTTTACATGATTTTGAGTAACCAAAGAAAATTCCTTCATCGTGTTTTGAAGAAAATTTGTCAAGATTATCTTTAGTATTAAGGATAAAGACGTTGAAAACAAAAACTCTAAAGTAGTTAACCTTATGCTTCTTATTATTCCAAAGCTCATAAGGGGTCTTTTTAAGAATTGGTCTAATCAATACTCTATTGATAATGTAATAAGCTATATTAACAGCTTCATCCCAAAAGTAAATTGGTAAATCATATTCATTGAGCGTTGTCCTAGAAATCTCTTGAAGAGTCCTATTTCTTCTTTCTACTACACCATACTGCTGAGGTGTTCTGGAAGCAGAGAAGATGTGAGTATAGCCATTATGTGAAGAATAAGATTCAAACTCATGATTTTCAAACTCACGACCATGATCACTTCTCAAGGTCTTGATCCTAAGTCCACTGCAATTTTCTACAGACATGGAATATTTAACAAAGTAAGAACATGATTCACTTTTGTGAGCTAGAAAATATACCCAAGTGTACCTAGAAAAATCATCTATGAGAACATAGACATAGTGGTTCCCATTTAAGCTACAAACATTGGATGGTTCAAATAAATCCATGTGAACCAACTTGAGAGGTTGAGCAGTAGAAACTTCATTCTTTGATTCGAAAGAAACATTATGTTTCTTTCCCTTTGAAAAGGGATTACAAACTTTGTCAGCTGGGAATTCATGTTTCGGTAGGTCTCTAACTAAGTTTATCCTAGTCAGTTTTCTAACTGATTATATATCGCAGTGCCCTAATCTTCTATGCCAAAGCCAAGATTCTTTATGAAATTCATTTAAACAAGTAATATTTTGTTTAGCTAAAGAATTCAAATCCACATCATAAACATTTTCATTTCACAGTGTAGTAAATACTAAAATATTGTTAGAATCAAATACATTTCAAGAATCATTTTCAAATTTAACATTGATACCATCATCACACAATTGAGAAATTGTTAACAGATTATACTTTAGTCCTTCAACAAATAAAACCTTAGATATTAAGACTGAATCATTGTTACCAATCTGGCATAAGCCAATGATATTTCCTTTTGATTTATCACCGAAGGTGACATATCCTCTATTAACCTTGATTATGCTTTTGAAGCATGAAAAGTCTCATGTCATGTGTCTTGAACATCCACTATCCACATACAGTGTCTTCCTAAAGGAACATTTTAAATAGGCTTCCTACAACACAATTTTAGAAAGAAAATGGTTTTGGTACCCAGATTTTCTTGGGTCCAAACAGGTTTGCAAATAGAACTTTTGGTACCCAGATTTTTCTAATGGGTTTTACATAATCAGTAGTTTTAACATATGTGGAAAGATAATTTTTTTTTGATCTATAACTATTGGAGTAGCTGGTTGAGACATAAGAATTTATAGAACTGGAACAAGCAGTTTACTATCCAGATTTAGGAATAAATCTATTCTTGGTAATCTGTCTTTGTCCATGCTGATAGCCTAAACCAGTAGTATATTTTGGTGCTATTTTTTTCTAGAATTTGTGTAAGAATGTTCTTTCCATTAGTAAAATTGTCTAAATCTTCTCTGATTTTCTCATTAGAAAATTTTAGTTCATTATTCTCTTTGAGTAGTTGATAATTCTTTTTATTTTCTACTTCTAGTACAAATTTGACAGTGCTAGTTAAAGCATGCTATTTATTTAGGGATGTATACTTTTCTTTCAACTCATTGCAGGTATCCTCTAGCATGTTACAGTATTCAAATAATTATTCATTGGACAAGTTTTCTACAACAGAATCATAATTATCTCCAGAATAATTAGAATTTAAAGCAGGAGTATCCAATGTTAAATCAGATTTGTTTTTCATGAAACACATATTTGCTTTTTGAGATTTTTCATCCGGAGTGGAATCAGAATCACTTGAACTGTCTTCTAAAGCACTCCAGGATTCTTTCAAATCTTTCTTGTATATTTTTTGTCCTTGTACACATATTTTTTCTTGTAATTCAACTTCGGACAGTAAGCTTTCACATTTCCTTTCCTCTTGCATTCGTAGAAGACTATGTCACCACCCTTATTAGTCCTTTCCGACCCTTCATCCAGAACATTATTATCATACTTTCCCTTGTAATTGGATTTTTTGAAAAAACATTTTTTTTTCTATAAAACTTATTAAGTCGTCTGGCTGTCTGAGCCATTTTAGCATCACTTTCAGATGCAATTTCTTCACTATTAGAACTATCACTTGCAGCTTGAATTTTCTCTTTGTCCATGATTTTTGAAGTAAAGGTATTGAAGGCTACTGATTTCTTTCTTGGTTTCATCATATTCTTCTTTTTTTACCTTCAATTATTCTTCATACATCATCAACTTACCAATCATCTCTTTGATAGGTATCATTCCAAGGTCACCTGATTCTCTTATTGAAACCGATGTGCCTCTCCATCTTTCAGGAAGGTATCTTAGTATCCTTATGATTTTCCCCATTGCTGGAACAGATTTCCCCAGTGATCTCATTGTATTAACTATCTCATTAAACCTGAGATACATATCGGAAATAGATTCATCAGATTTCATTTTAAAATTATCATACTTAATTGTGTATGTATTTAGTCTCATTTATTTAATATTAGTTGTTCCCTCATGGGAAATAACCAAAGTATCCCATATTTAATAAGCATTCTTAAAAAAGATATTCGATTAAGTTATTCACCTCTTAAAGCACAATACATGGTATACATTTCTTTACAATTATTATTGTAAGCAGCTTTAGTAGGTTCATCCAAAGTTGTTCTAACAGTTTCTGGAATCTTATACTCAGTCTCTATAGCAGTCCAAATGTCAAATCTCATACTTTCTAAATGAATTTTCATTTTTATTTTCCATTGGGCATAATTTACACCATTAAATAAGGGTGGTCTGTTGGTAGCTATACCTTCTAGTATATTATCCATAATAAGATTTTAGCAAATATATTTAAAGAGATAAAATTTAGAAATAACAGAAATTTTGAGATCTTTAAGATACAACTAAAATCATAGTTGAAAAATTTTCACAAACATAGAGTTTTGAAAAACTTTTAACGCCCTCTAATACTAAATTTTGGTCAGAGTGGATACTCAAGAAGGGGGGTTAATTGAGTTACAATAAAAAAATTTGTTTAAAATTTTTGTATTAAAATCCCCCAATTCATAAAACAAGTTAAACTATAGTGAATTTCTAAAGATTGTGAATATTCAATAAGTTACTCAAAGATTGATTACTTCTCAGTTAACTTAATCTGATTATTAAGTTAGCTTTTGAGACTAACTTACTGGCTAACAACAATTACAAACACTTTCTAGTTTACCTATCAAAGTTACTTTAAAATAGATTTGAGTTTCAAAGTGAATAGTTGCGGAATATTGAAAATATTTTAAACTAAAACTAAGATGCATAGTAGTTTTAAAACAAGAGGTTCAGTCTCAAGCTGAGACTTAGTCCTCTCAAACAGTTTATATAAAACATTGATCCACACCCTGGATCTGGGTTTACCACAGTACATAGACTGTCCAGGTCCTTAGACCTCTACCACAGTTCTATGTGGGAAAGCAATAATAACAACAGATCATAGGCTATCCAGGTCCTCTGATCTCTACCACTATCCACAGTGGGATACAATAGTGTAAGGGAATTGTTGAGTGAGGATTTAGAAATCCTCCAGTTCATCTTAGGAGTCAGTGTATGTTCAAATAGAGAGAAGCACACACTGCTCGTAATGTAGAGAAAAGGATGATCACAGTCGAGCAAGAAAATTGAGATGAGTTTAGAATTCTCTTGTGTGATGTTAATGTAGTTCTCGACTCCTTTTGATTGAAGCAGATTAATCTTTGAGTCCATCTCTGGAAGTTGTGTGGAAAACAAAGAGTCGTGATTCTGTTTGTGTTCTTCATGAAGTTGAGTCGAGTGAAGATGTTCTTTTGAGTTCAAATATGATTTGTGTACCCAGAAATGTCAAGTTTCATGTAGTGTTCCATTTTTCTGAAACTTCCTCCGAGTATGCTCTACTTTATTGTGATTAAAGCCTTAATTTGTTTCTGTATTACGCACGTTTATTCTTGGTCAGACTTATATTTTATATTAGAAGGCATGTGTCAGTGCCGATAGGTTGCATGTGTTCTGTACCTCATACCTCGTACTGTCTGATGATATGTCTACAATGAAACATTAATTATGTCAGTGCATTAAATTAATAAAATATGACTGTTAGAAATCAAAATTTTAAAACTAAAAAGTAGTTTAAGAAATGGTTTCATTGTAAGTCATGGAAACGATGTCTCCTTTACACGATGTCTGAGTGTCGCGATGTCTCGCGGTCACGGTGTCTTGTTCACGGTGTCTTGTTCATGGTGTCTTGTTCACGGTTTTTGGATTCACAGTGTCTTGTTCACAGTGTCTGTCTTATGGTGTCCTGTTCACAGTGTCTGGCTTATGGTGTCTTGTTCACGGTGTCTGGCTTAGAGGGCCATAAATTCATTGCCAGTGGTAGACTCACGGTGACTTAGACTTCCCAAAGTAACTATGTGAAGATCTAAATATAGAAGATAATAGAAAGTATTAGAATTATATAAATTTTAGAGAAGTTATTCCTAGAGTATATTACAGACAGTATAAATTAAGTAAACTGAATATAGAGCAATTAATATTTTTCATGGCGTCTACTTAGAGCATGAGAAAACTTTAGATATAAATATACATGATCTAGATTGAATAAGATTTAGAATCATTAATAAATGAGTAAATAAGATTTGTGATCATTAAAACATGATTAAAACATGAGGACTCCAATAGTATGAAATAATAATTCTTATTTTATTAATTTTGATTTAATATTTTTTTCAAAAAAAATTCCATCAAATTTCCTCTTTATAAAAAATATTATCTATGGAAGAAGTGACTAGTCATTTTTTTGTATAAATTCTCATTATAAGTTAACTATAAAATGATTTTTCAATTATATACCCAAATAATATTTCTAAAAAGTCAACTTGTGTAATTCCTATCAAAAAAAGAAATAAATAAAAAATTGTTTTCTAACTAAAGAAAGTGGTGTTAACCTCTCTATTTCAGTTGGTGTAATGGAACTAACTTCTAAATAATATATTATTACTTGTATTAATTTATTTAAATATATTAATTAATTTTATAATTACATTGTTATTATTCTTCTGCATAACGTATTATATGATAATGTCCTAAGTGTACTTGTTTCACTGAAAGGTCATAATAGTTGCCTATTGTGATGGGAACATATAAGCTGCACAATATTATAGTTAAAAATTATTTCTATTATTGGATGATATCGTTAAATTGGATGAAAATTATATACATGATTGAGAGTTGAGACTCATAAGACTTTGAGACACTTTCTTATGGTTTATAACATGTTTAATCTTTAGAGTAAGAGATTAGAACTACATGAACCTACAATAAAAAATCCACAATTATATGTGTCAATGGATATACCTACCCAAAGATGTGAAAAATAATAAATAGACTTAGAGATTATTATTTATACATATCAAGAATTGAGTAATTTTATGTATTGATGAAAACTATAATAAAATATGCCCGTAGTGATGTATGATACATTGGGTGCATTAGGACAAATGTTTTATTAATGTGTAATGAGAAAGGATTAATCACTTATATTCTTTAATGAAACTTAACATCTCAGGTCATTCGATGGGAATTGAATAACATAATTATGTATATATTGATGGAAGTGATATGTTCATTTCTATAAAATCAATGAAATCAACATTTATCACATATGTTCCTTGTAATAGCATGAAACATGCTTTGTTGGAGAAATCATGATAATGGGATTATATCACATAGTGTAATTTCGTAATAGGCTACATGTCATTTTTATATTAATTCCTATCTCTATGGGATCTCAGAAATGTTTCTAAATACTAACATTATACACTGTGAAGCATATTATAATTCCATTTATAAAGGGGATTAGAGTGTCAGTGACTAATTTTTTTGAAACCACAATTAATTTATATATTAATTTAAGAAGGTGGATAAATATTATTAATGTACATGGTTTGATAATTATTCATGATAGTTGAATCTCAAATACAAGACCACCATTTATTCAAGAGAATATATATGTGAGTTTAATATTTAATTAATATTTATTCATCATGTAATTATTTATACATTTTGGTTAATTGAAAAGGTAAAAAATATCTAAATAATTATGTGAATATTGATAAATATTTATTCAATAATTTGGTGAATCTATTATTTATATATTTATTGGTAATTATTATAGTTGTATTTATTTAACTAATTAAATATCCATTATTCAACACCTAATAAGTATTGAGGTGGAATGGAAGGCATAGATTAATAGAATAATGAGAAATTTCATATTCATGGTTATATAAAGAAATTTAATTTTATTTATTTAATAAAATTATATTTATAATATACATTAAATTAGCACATTTCATGAAAATAATGATATTATTATAATCATTTAAAAAAAGGATATGATGGGAATTAATAAAATAATAAGGACCATTGGTATATTATTATTTTATAACATTAACACTATTTAAACATGGTTACACCATTTTTTGTAGTGTGTGAAGGTAGTTGAATTAATATTTCATTATGGATAAAAAGTTGAAGAGAGGATTCTATCAGGCCCTAGAGAGATCTTCGTTTTAATTTTCTATGAATCAAAGAGAAATTATCCACTTAAAACAGATTGAATCCATTATTCCATGAGGGATTTGGTTAAGATCAAATAGTTATCATTAAATATGTTAGATTCATCTGCACAATCACACTGAGAATTCAACATTGAAGAATGAAGGTTCTTTAAGCAGGTAATGGTCACCAATATAGATAATCTATATGTGATTCCTATGAAACAATGATGGTTTCATAAAATTTAAATTCCAATTCATTGATGAAGAATCAATTAAATTAATAGTATTTCTTTAATTAAATAAATTAATTAAATATATTTGTGAAAATATATTGTCTTTGTAGATACGGGGAATCTATTTCAATCTAGATTTGAGTTGAAATATGTATAATTTGTTGGAAAACGTTTTTTGGGAACCAACCAAGATAATTCCACTAAACCCTAGAACCTTCTAGGGGTATAAGAGTGGTCACATAATAAATTTTAATTTTTTATTATTCATGGATTGATTATATAAAAAAATAGTTTTAATTGAATTTTATATAGTCCTTATTCCATAAATTAAATAACATTTTTTGACTTATTATTTGTCCTTATTGAATTTCCATATCATCTTAAACAGGTTAATAATAAATAAATAATGATTATAGATTCCATTACAATTTGTTGAGGATTCTGACCAGTAAACATGGATAAACCATGTGTCATTGAAAGCACACATCATGTATAACTGCAACTTGACATATCGATGGATAAATGAAATATTGAATAGTAATTCCCTAAAGTTCATTTAATTCACATCAACAGATGACTAGGCCATCCAAGAACATGATCTATTAGACCACATTATGTGAAGTAAGCATACATTTTGTGTCATATTATGGTTTTGTAGAAAACGTTCCCCTGATTTTTTGGTCAAATAAACTGTTTAATTTCATAAAAGACTAACACACCATATCATTAATGATATATATATGATTTGTAACTAGTTTACATACCATATTACTCATTATTCTATATTTTCAATGATCAAATCGAGCCAACATGTGAGTTATATGTTAAGAACAACACATGGACTATAGAATGTTAGAAAACATATTATAACATAGAAGAGATACATTGCTAGTCACTAAGTATGTATCTCAGATACATTCTAAGAAACAAACATGGCATGTAGCGTGTTACGATAATCCATATAGTCCCCCTATAAAGACCCGAATTATATTATATAATAATTTGTTATTTTTATTATTTAAAACCAAATTACAATGAGGAAATATGATGTTTTTACTTTGTAATAATGGTTTTCATAATTAAAAAAATATCAATTAATTCCATGTAAATATATCTAAATAATTCCCATGGTATTTATGTTCAATATTTCATTTATGATCAGTATCCCAAAGAGACATTGGGTGGTCAATAACATATAAAAAATTAATTAGATAATAATTTATTTTAATTAATTAATTCAACCATGTTTATCTTAATTATAAATAATCGATTAAAGTGAATTCTTGATAGTGTAAATTATTTTATTGGTTGCATGCTATATGGATGGTTGTTATAATTGAAAACACAATGTATGTGATTGACTTATTTAATTTCTAATTACATGATTTTTAAATATTTATTAAATTAAATAGTTTTCTCTAAGTCATTTTTCTATTCTCATTACATAATGTTTTATGAACCCCAAGTTTCATTTAGGTAAAATGCCTCAAAAAATATTTTCGTTTCCCTTACCTGAGTGTGAGTAAAATTATATAATGGATGGGGCTCTATGGGGAGTGGGGGATATTCAATGTTTGTATTCATGGATAAACAAATCCAATAGGTGTACAAGAGTACAAGTTGAATCCTAATACTTGAACTAGTAATGGTTCAGGGAGTTAATTATATGGGCTCAAGTGTTAGTTTAACATCCTAGAGAAAAACCAATCATCACTGATACTCATGTTCATTCCACTTCATTTATTATATTTTATTCAATCTAATAGTAAATTATTTTTTTAAAATAATTAAAATAATTAGTTAACAATCATGAAATCTTGAATTAAAATAAATATTACAATATGGTTAGAAATTATCTTGACATGGTTACTATTTTTTATAAAATCTACAGAATATTAATAAACATCTTATTAGATAAATTGGGAAGTTTTATAATAAAGATAAAATTCATCAAATAAAATATTAAGTCAATATAAATGATAAAAAATTGGTAGAAATAGAATCATAGTCCAAATTGATTCTCCAACCTCCAAAGGGGTTATTTAAATTATTAATGAATATGAATCTTGAGTTTTGGGTCTACTTAACAAATATTTTTTAACGGTTGATCACCTCCACAATATATATTTTACCGAGTGAAAAAATTGGTGGTGAAATCCCAATTTATGATTTCATGATTTGGGAGTACACTAAATAGATCAAGGAGAAGTGAGTTAATGTAGTAGGAAAATTATTCCGACATATATACATTTATATATCCTATCATGCATTTATATTGGTTATAAGAAGAAGAATACGGATCCTTGCTACTAATATATCTATGTGATATGATATTTTGAAACCAATACAAAGGAAAATTTGTTTTCAATAAAATTGTGGGAGGTTAATTAATTTAAAACCTCTTATCTATTATAATAATCTAGGTAGGGTAATAAATTATAGTCTTATTTAATATAGAAATGGAAACCCACATGACATTGACTATATGACTATGATCTATTATAGAGTATAATCACCTTCAAACATATTCATATATGCAGCAATTTCATAGGTTCTTATATGTTATACTATTCCTCGAATAGAAATTATTCATTCTACAAAACAAAATTCCTGAGATTACAAGAAAAGTGACCAGTGTGGAAGATCTATCTCTATAAAACATTTAGATGATTCCATATTTTCCCAATGATTATTGTTATCATCTATGTTTTGTGATCTTCTAAAGCATCAAGATCATTTTTATGTGTATATAGTTATGTCTTGAATCCAAAATCCTTATCAATAGAATATGAGATCTCTAATTTATTATTCATGTGAATCTATAGAGATTCATCACCAACAAGGCCTTGTGTAGTAAAGATGATTGGATATATTTACCATCTAGACATATTCATATTTAATATCCCCAATGAGCCTTGAATAGATCTCATTTTCTCTAACTTACTATGGGAATCTTTAATTTCATTGTAAATTATATTACGAAAAATTGTTAGTGGTCTCTCTCAAAACTCCATACGTTGATTCACCAAGTTTTCAAGGACGTAAGGATTGAAAAATCATTAATCCTTATAGTTAATACAACAAAGAACAATGTAAAGGGAACCAATTATCATTCCACATATATGGTTAACAAGAACCATCCTTCTAGGAAACAGAAGGTCCAAAATAGTCAATGGAAAATGCAACAATAAATTTTGTATATATAAATCTAAGCCCCTAGAATAAGAAATACACCTAATTAAATAATCAATGATAATTTTAAAGTTTGTTTGTTATAGAGTGGATTCATTTTATAACTACACCAAAGGTATTAAATATTATTGGGGATTCCAACATATATATTCCAAAATATAAACCAAGAATAATTTGAATGAATTTTAGAGGATAGGGGGATTTATGCGATTCTAATTAAGTGAGGATAGCTATTGTAGCCATTGGAGAATATTATCTTCTAAAACCAACTATGATTGATTTGGTTTTAAAATATTGTTATTATGTACAAATAGTTACCAAAAAATTTGTATCCTTCCTTAATACTGATTTATTTATTTTTTTCTTCATAAATAATTGATTCTTCTTTATTAACGAAATGATTATAATGGTATAGAAATTTTTAATAATAGTTTTTATTTATAAAATTATGAAAACCAAAAAAATTTAATTGATAGTGAATCAAGCCAATTTGAATCATTTCAGACCTGTTTTTGATATCACCAGTATAAACATGTAAAAAATAATCATTTGATATATTTCTATCCGTATTTTTACATAGAACTTTTTTGAGCTAAAACCACATTATAGAATTCATTTGTATATATAGGTATAATGATAAATCCATATTTAGGATGAAAATGTTTAAGAGATAAAAATCATCTAGAATTATTACACATTGATATGCATTGACTATTTCCAATAAAATCTATGGGATTGTATTCTTAGGTAATTAGATTTATTGGTGATTTTAATAGGTATGGATATGTCTAGATAATCATATATAAGTCAAAATATTTTGATAAATTCAAAGAATTAATGTATGATGTAGAGATAAATATGTTATGAAGATAAGGAAACATTGATCTGATTAGGGTGGTGAATATATTAACTAATAATTCATTAACACTCTATGGGAGTGTGAGATTATATCTTAACTCATTTCAATTTATACACTATAGTGGAATGGTGTTAGAAAAAGGAGGAATCATACATTTCTTAAAATATATTGTAATTATATATAAATATTAGGTTCTTGGGGGTGGAATTACTTAAACACACACACACCACACACATAGGCTCGAAAGACAGTCCATAGCCCCCCCCCCCCCCCCACACGGGATATCCCACCCATATATCCTTATTTATTCAATACATGTCATGTAGGCCTTGTAGGAATGAATCCCACTACATTGCCCATATTCCCAGTAGGCATGTAACCCCATTACATGAACCTAGAGGCCCATATTTTAACCCAAATGCCCTCTGGTGAGTAGTGTTGTTATAATTCCTTCCACCGCTATAGTGTTGTTGGTCAATAGTTACACTGATGCTACAATACTACTATAGTACCTACGCCCAATGGGTTTTGAACCCCCATTTTTGATTTATTATTATGGGGTTCTTACAACTAATCCAAGACCAAACTGCCCTTTCTTAACATGGTATGTCAATAATGAGTCATTATAAATTTCTATTATCCTTTTTGGGGATTGTAATTACATATAAGACCATGAACTAAAAATAGATTAATAACTAAGGTAGCTTATGGGATACCATATTAGTTGATGTATTGATATAAATCTATGTTGTCATATACTCATTCTTGGAGATGTGAAACATTTGTTAAGACTAACTCTAGAAACAATATAGATCCACGATGCATGAGTTTTATTATTATAGGGTATCCTATGGAAATGATAGGATATTATCTATAAAACCCTATAGATAAGATGGTGGCTATCACAAGAAAAGCCATATTTCTTTAGAGGGGGAAAATATTCAAGATGGATAGTTGGAGAAATATTGAATTCAATGAATTTTGCATTCAAGATAAGAAATACTAGGTATAGGAAGAAGATAAACATGCCTCCGAGGAATAAGTTATTCTGTAAACAAAATTTAATTTTTAGGAGTTTAGATGTGGTTAGGGAAACAGAAAAATTGTTTTCCAGTCACTTATGATGGCGTCTATTCATTGATTCATCCTATTTATGATATATAGAAAGTATAGATCTCAAAAGATGAAATATGAAAAGAATACATGAATTATGTGATGGATTCCATGATTGAGAATGATGTTTGAGATATGGTTAATTTATTTGATTATGTAATTATATTTACATGTATAATATAATTCAAGAGAAAACTGGATAAGGAAGGTATACTGAGTACCTATAAAGAAATTATAGTCGTTAAAGAGTTTGAATAGAATCATCTCGTGAACCAGTTTAGGTTTCCATCTGACGCAATACCCAACCCAACTCGTGATAAGGCCCAAGAGGCCTTACTGATCCTCTTGGGCTGGTGACTAGTGTCAAACATCAATGATATCATAGTAATAATTATTTATACCAATAAAAAATTGGATCAAACAACCATAACAGATCTTGTATCATAAACCAATAATAGTTTAAAAGCATTAAAAATATAAACAAGATCTAGATACAACAAAAACAAAGTGTAACAACAAATCTATACCAAAATAGAATCGAAACAATCCCATGGTCTCCATGTGACCCCTTGGTCACCACCAACCATTAAACCAACCTCCTCCAATGGAATTATCAAACCAGAACCAAAACATGAAAAACAACTTAGTTCTATTGATGATGTGTAGGACAAGTATGGTGTGAGTATAAAAATCATATTAGGTAAGAACCATGGATTCCATACATTTACATTCCCAAAATAGTCTAAAAATTAAATTTCCAAATACATAGGGATAATATGATTGTATGATTTTAAAGATCCAAAAATAATTTTCCTTTTTTTAAACAACACACAACACATTCCACTTTTCAAAAAAATATATCCATTTAAAACTACTTTAGAAAACCCAATACCAAAATAAGAAACCTAAATATTTGTTCAAGTAGTTATTCCATGAAAAAAAGAAATAGAACAAGAAGGAAGACACTAGAAAATCATAAAACAAGTGTAGTAGAATGAAACAGAACATGTATATAATAATCATGGCAATTTCATGAAAATATCTAGAATCACTAGTACAAAAAACGGGCAAGGGAATCACCACCTTTTATCAGCAATATGGAAAAAACACAGATAAAGGTAATTATTTATCAGCTCTAAATTTTTAGCACTAATAAATGGTGCCTTTTTATGTGCTAAAAAAGTTGTGATAAAGTGACCCTTTATTAGCGGTAAAAAAGCGCTGATAAAGGGTGCCTTTATCAGTTCTTTTCTAGCATTGATAAAACCATAGTCCCATTTTATAAAATGGGAGGCATTTTCCCCCTTTTTATCATGACACAAAGCTCTAATGGAACGGTACTCCTGCGACAACTCCCCTCCCCATGATCTTCTCTTTTCCTAACCTCCGCTACTCCAAGCCCTACTCCACTGCTCTTCTTTTTTCCGGACCTCCGCCACCACTATCCCTACTCCCCCGCTATCCTTACTTCACTGGAGAACACTAATTTTTATCCTCCCCCTAGAACCCCTTCCACGGATCCTACTCCCCACGACCCCTACTTCTCCTCCTCCCTCCTGGACCCTACTCCCCACGAACCCTACTTCAAGTGTTTTGGATTCCTTTCGACGAGGATTGATTCTTAGCTTCCCATATTTTATCTTTGGTTATTTCTCTGATCATCCTCATCCATTTCCTTTTGTTATTTTTCTAATATTCACAATTGTGGTTTTTTTTGGTTTGGTTTGGTTTGGATTGTATCGTGTGTTTGGGCTATGTTTTTAGGTCACATTCTTTCAAAAATGCATGAAGTGATTAAATTTTTACCAAGTGAATTGTTTATTACATATAGGGTTTTTTAATTTTTTTTCAATATTATGATTATTCTAAACACTCTATTTTAAATGTGAGTAGTGATAAGGATAAAATAGGTTGTCAAATTTTTCAATGGATTTAGGAATGGTGGCATGGGGTGATGAGTTGGTTGTGTTATTGGAGGGTCCGATGGTGATGATTTCATAAGAATATAAATTTTTTTAATTGATTATGAATTGGTTTTTTAGTTTATAAGTGCTGGGGTATATATGATTCTTTCAGCTTGGAAGAGTATCCCAGGGTGTTTGTATGTTATTTATTTTTTTGGATTAAATTTATTAATTTTGATTCATATACATGTTGAAACATTATCATGGTAAATTTCAAAGGAAGTAGAAAGAGACATGGGATAGAGTGGTGTCAAATTTAAATAGTAGGGGGTGTTCATATTTATTGTCTAGGTGTTGGGTCTTATGGTTAAGAATTGGCTAGACGTAGTTCATGAGGGTTTTGAATTGGAAAATATTCTAGCTCATTTATGGCTTTACTTAATACTAGGATTACTTTTAAGGGTGGATTGAGAATGATGGAAGGAAAATCATGTTCAGTAAAAAGTGGTTTTAGGAAGAGTTTTATTCCCTAGTTTTAGAAGTATGAGTGTATACAGAATATCATGGAATTCAATCAAGTTGGATACAATGTGCTTTCCCTTGGGATTCACATCTGTGCATTGATGGTTGTTTCATTCCGGTTTTCGGCCACAAAACGCCCAACGGCTCCATATCCAATATTGATGGACCTACTTTCCAAAGGCAGGAGTTCGCGGATGGTCTGACCAGCGACTCTTAATAACTCACATTGGTCAAGAGGATGGGATGTCGAGCTCATCACACCCTTTTTGGAGGGGAATTATTGCCTATTCCGGGACTCTCTTATAGATTTATGACATATTCATATGTTCACGAATCTTTGGTTTATAACCAAACATAGTATCCACGAATTTAACCTTGGTGGGCAATGGTCAACTAGACGCAGGGGTTCAGAATCATTTATGCTCGAGGTTTACCATCCCACCTTGGATTAATGACCCCGAAGGGTTGGAACTCACTTGAGGCAGCACTAGGAGTCTCGTGGTGAACCGATGTGGAGATGATCAGATCGAGTGGCTATTGGGATTGAAACTCAGGGAGGCTTCCTACGTACCCTTCTTAGGAAGCATGGATCATAGTCCACATAGTTCGGATATATAGTTTAACGTCATGCTTCACGATGGTGGAACTCGATGTGAAGAGACGACCGAGTGGTGGGCTTGAACCTCATGGAGGCTTCCTACGTACCATGCTTTGGAATGGATCAAAGTCCCCATAGTTCGCTTATGTGTCGTGGAACTGGCGTGAAGAGAGACCAGGTGGTCCAATGGGTGGTGGGATTGAACCTCATGGAGGCTTCCTATGTACCCTAAAAAGGAGGCAGGGATCAAAGTCCATGTAGTTCGCATTGGCTTGGGGCTTACGCTATGGGGTATCCCAGAATGATGGATTGGGGCATACACTCTGAGGAGGCCCATAAGAGAATGTCATGGTCAATTCATACTCTAAGACCATGTGAGCCATGCTCGGTGTGAGAAACAAGAGACAACAAGGACCATAGGATCATGTCGCGAAAGGTGCATCTGTGAGAAGCGGAGTGGGGCTTACGCATGAAGGCGGCCCAGGGTGATAAATTAGGGATTACACTCTGAGGAGGCCCAGAAGTTCGGGGATTACTCCGAGATGGACACCCAGGGTGACAAAGCCTAGAGGGAGAGGGAAAGGGGGTGCTCTTGTGCCCATCTCCTCTCTTTCAGTGCACGGGGGCTTCCTTCTGATGGCTATTTTACTATCTTCATGGAACCCTCAACAAGTGGAGGAGCAGAAGGGGGATTCATGAGCTCAAATTCCACATTACCATGGAAATGTGAACCCAGGAATGATTCTAGAATCTGCTCAAGGGTCGGGGAAACCCCTTTGTCCCTATTTACTGTGAGTATGTGATGTGAAAATGGCACGCCGATGCGCCTGAAAGTTATACCACGTGGATCTGGTGGCTCTGGTGGAGGCCTCGGCTTGGGGCCGATGAATAGGAAAATGAGGGAGTCGCGGAGGACCTGGCTGGATTGGAAGTATTTTACCTGGATCTGGAAATGAGAACACCAAAGTATTTGGTGAGCCACCGAGAGGTATGGGTGGTGGCACCCTTCACGCGGGGAAGTGCCACACGGCTGGAGAAGCCATCCGCGAACCAGGGTGGTTCGTGGCATCAGGTTCAATCCACGAACCAGGATGGTTCACGTAGGGTTCTATGTGGGAAGTGGCAGCCAAGGGCGGCGCAAATCAGAGGCTCGTTGGTCGGGGCTTCTCCCCCGTAGGAGAGTGATACACGGTACGACGGATAGGAAAAGAGGAATAAACTCTCTGGTCCGTGGGGAAGTCATCCGCGGAGGGGGTATGGTTCGCGGTTCTCCTTTTTTTGTTATTTTAGGTTCACGGTTCACCAAATTATTATGTGTTTTCCAGTTCCTTCTTAATTCATATACCTTCTGTGGTTCGTGGATGGGAATTTCGCTGTTTGCGAAATCTGAATCCTTCCTTCAATCGATCTCATTCCGAATCTCCAATCCCTCCGAATCTGATTCCAGTTCTCCGATCCTCCTCTTCTTCCCCCCTTGGTCTCCTTTTATAGAGTGGGGAAGGGAATGTATCTATTGCCATGCATCA
Organism: Viscum album; assembly: GCA_963277665.1. Classification (NCBI taxonomy): domain Eukaryota; kingdom Viridiplantae; phylum Streptophyta; class Magnoliopsida; order Santalales; family Viscaceae; genus Viscum; species Viscum album. The sequence goes on along the minus strand of OY728153.1, from coordinate 872,070,579 downwards.
CCTTTTGGGGAGGCCCATAACCAAATACCTGGTTCACAGCTGACTTGGTAAATCTGGGATTCGCGGTGGGTATTGAACGCTCCCCCCTCAGCGAGGAGAACTCAGGGAGTGCTCCGTGGCTACGGATGGTTCCGCCTATATTCTGCGAACAACTGTGAGTGGGGCTCGAACCAATCGACACGGTCCGCAGTTGGGGCGGTTCGTGACGGTGAACCGGACTGGCACCCATCCTACCTCGTGACTGCGGAGGCTCTCCGCCTCCATTTCGCGAACGACAATGGTTCGCGGAGGGGGGTGCCTCGCGGTGCCTAGCCACGTTGCGCTTCCATGGGACCGGTTCATGGACTGTTCATTTCTTTGATTATTTTCCCAAATTCTTTGGGGGATTTGGGTAAAATTTCCTTTGCCGATTTTTCAGGACCCTACAAACGCCCCCCATCGGAATGGGGTCTAATCGGAACAAAGAGGAGGCCATTCCGATGAAAAGTGGTCCTGAAACTGAGATGGTTTGTGGTAGAAAGGTAGACCCGATATGGGACCATGCCTATAAATACAGGGAGCCCATTACTTTTCCTTTACCAAATTCTTCACGAAACCAGAGCTCCTTCGCCTCCGCGTGTTTTCTCCTTTGCGATGTGCCTCGTCCGTGAACCGGCATCAACCTCCGTGAACCATTCTTTCTTCGCGGTCACCTTCACCCGAAAACAAACTTCCCAACCGCGAGCCATTACTCTTAATTAATTAAAAAGTAAGTGATGACGGGTTGTGGAGGAACTTTCTTCGTGGTCTCGATGCTCCGCGGACAAAATATCTCTTGAACTTTAAAAAGTATCTGAGTCTTCTGGATAAACTTGGGAATGAATTTCTGCGAAGCAACTTTGTTTGCGGTTTCTTGGCCAACGCTCTGCGGTCCAGGGCATTGCAGACTTCTTTCACGAAGGTTTGGTTCGCGAGATGATGTCATCGCGAACCATCCTCTTAGGCCTCCTTGAGGATTTTGATTATGAAGGCCCCTTAACCATACATTTCCATATTTTTGTCCAGATTTTTATTCTGGACTAACCAATTGTTGGATCTCATTATGTAGGGAGAAAATTTGGTTCCCCCTCATTCTACGCCGAGGCCTGCTGTAGAGCCCCTCTCAACTGGCTCAGAGAGATGTTCAACGATGATTCACAGAACGGAGGCCGTCAAAGAGGACCCTAGTCGGTCCATCATTCCTGATGAAGGTGTTTTGAAGAACCATCTCTCTCTGGATCTTCTGAGTTATCCATTATCCAATCGGCTCCCGCTCTACAGCTTCAGTCTTCAGGATGACATCCCTATCCCCCCTACATTCTTAGGTCTCCCTTCTCCATTGTTGGAAGCGCCTTCAAAATGAATTTAGGAAAAACATACCCAATCGGGGGAGATAATTTCAAATTTTGGTCTGAAAGACACATTTATTCCGAGGGGCTCTATCTGGACCCAAAACGATCAATGCACTCAATACTTTTCTAAGAAAGCTGTCCTTAAGGACTACCCTTCTATTATCAACCTTGCTCGAAGGGATCCTAATGAGGTGTGGGTTCCTAAGTGGGACCTTAGGTCCGTCAGGCTCTTCTCAAATGATTGGGCTTGGGCTTTCTAGTTCCATCATCATTGTCAGGAGTATCTTGATTCACTGGAAGCGGTCAAACTATACTCCGCAGTGTGGGATTCCTAATTTCCTATTTACCCACCATCTTCGATCCTACCCGACCTGTTCAGACACTGGTGTTCAAGTACTAGTACTTTCCACCTTTCCCACGGTGAAGTCGACATTAGTCTATGGGACATGTACCAGATAAGAGGACTTTCGATTGCTGTTGAGATGTATGAAGAATTTTTTCCCACTCCCGATGCATGGGACGACATTGAACATGTGCCTTTATTGGAGAAGGAGCTGATGGCCATGGCGGAGCAGTCACTGGGTCACGCCTTGCGTGCCCACTCTCTTATTCTTTATAGCACTTGGATAGGGTTATTTCTGAACACCACTGGTCCTACGATAAAGATTAAGCATCCCATGACCCATCCTTCCCAACATTCACAAACCATTCAAGGATCTTACTGGGCGGTTCTGGAAGCAGGTGACTACCTTTCACCGGGTTACGAGGTGCGTCCTGGTGTGTCGCCTATGCTCCAGTTTGGCGGTCTGTTTGCTATGTTTTTTTAGTGGATGGCTACTTCCTTCCTGGGATGTTAACCCAGGTGTCCGGGCCTACACATTGATGATGGCGGCCGAGTTTGCAGAGGTCCTCTTGGTGAATTTAGCCATCCCCACTTTGGCCCGTATCTATGAGCTACTGAGCCACATGAAGGTGGGCAGGTCACCCTACCGTCTAAGCGGGACACTTCAATTTTTTTACGGCTGGGTGGAGGATCACTATCGCTATTATAAATATCGTCACAACATGGCCATCCTGCTTCCTACCTTTCGGCCTACCCTACTGGATATAGCCGGAGTTCACTTGAAGGCTCTCAACTCTAGTAAAGTCCTCAATCTCCAGAGTGACTTCTCCCAGTTCATCTTCACTCCCTACCCGACCCCTTCTAGCATCTTAGTTGACAACTGTCGGGGGATCCTGGAGGTGCGCTCTTACATGATCTCCATGCGGGATGGGTTTCTATCTGCACGGATCGACGAGGTTACTTTGTGCGACCTGTACATCCCGTATCGCTTTTCTCGACAGTTTGGGTGCATGCAAGTCCGAGTTTCCCTTCCCGTTTCTCGGCCTCAAGGACTTCATCCTGCCATACTTCATCAGTGGTGACTGATGCTGACGTAGGGGGATCTGATGCAAGCGTTCCCCTGCCTGATACGGGCGCAGCTGCAGGCCTTTACATGGAGTATGCAAGAACATGGGTAAAATACTATCCTAATGGTATCCTAGGGAAGGTTATCCGGCAGGTTCCCAAATCAAGAGGCATGGTGGCTACTGCATCCACTACACCTTCTTCATCAGTTTTAAGGGAGGACCGACTAATGGCTCATCGATCAAAGCAACTCAGAGAACTTTCCTCTCCCAACCCTGCGGTGGCCGCAGTTCAGGCAAATTCATCCTTCCTGTGCATGGATGAGGACGACCCTGTGGTGTCGGGTCCTAGAGAGACCATACCGGAGCTTCTTACAGTCAATACCAGGCTTAGAAACTTGGTCCCCAAGCCTGAACCAGGGTTAGGGGCTCCAGACGTTCTAGCTTCAGAGTCAACTTCTAGTGAGCACACGTCCCAGCGGGCTGCCATTCCAGACTTTGTTCTTGTGTCGTTCAGCAAGGATACCAAAGTTCCTCGTACAATGGCGGACCATTGGGTAATGCACAGATGGGACTGGCCTAGAATCTGTGAAATCATCACTGAAACCCATTTAGCCGAAATGGAAACTAAAACCAATGCTCTTTGTCAGGTCTTCCTGGGTTTGGGGTTAGGTGGCTTTGACTATTGGCAGTTCTATTCTCTTTCTTGCCAAGTTGTCATGGCCTGTGAGGAAGCTATCACTACTGAATGGACGATTTCTCACTTCGAGACCACTCATTGTGGGGCCCGAGCCTTGGAGGAAACCACAACAAAGCTCCATCAACTGATATCACAAGAGGAGATCTCTCGAGATCAGGCGGCCATACTATCATCCGAGTTGCATGAATGCAAAAAATGGGCCGCAGTGGAGCGTATCCGTCCAGTGGATGAGGTTGAACCAGGGAGAAGGTAGTGTTGGAACAATCCTGCAACGACCTTCGCCATGCAGTCGCTAACCTGGTGGGGAGAGCAAGTCAGACTCCTTTATAACTATCAGATCTACTTTTGTATCCCCTATTTTACTTACCCCTTTGCCCCCCTTTTTTTTATTTTTTATTTTGTGTGAAAGAGTGACCCTAGCTTGTGGACGTCCTCCCCCTTTTTTGTTAGAACAAAACACAGTCTCTGTCAATCACCCGTTTCTGTGGAATTTGATTGTTACTTAGAACAATTGTTGTGAAAATAAAAATTCACTGAATCAGAACTAATCATAACTCAGGAAAACAAGCTCTAATTTTTGCCTGGACCATGGGATCTAGCGAGCGTAGTCTGACTATTTCTTAGGTTTTATAGGAAAACCCCACATTTTTTTTTCTTTTTCTTTCTTTTAATGCCCTGATTTTTCCTGGGCCCATTTGGTATGGACCTGGCGGGTATAACTCGGCTTTTTCTTAGGTCACCCTTTTCGGGTTTTTGGCCTAACAGGCTTTGTGCCTCTTTCTTTCATGAGCGGTTTAAATTCCCGTCGTCAAGACTATAACAACTGATGTTTTTGGTCAAACAACTTTGACCAAATCTAGTGGGGTGAAGGCCACAATGGGGTTCAACTGATTAAAATATGTCTCAATACCCTTCAAATGCACGTGGGGGAAAACATGTTTGAATTTGTGCGGCATAAAGGGCATGTCTCAAGGCATGGGAGCCGTGTCAGTGTACAGAGGTAGGAACATTATCGCCAAAGGGAAACTTGACTTTGGTAGAAGAGCCAAGGGCAATCAATATGCAGAGCCGCTGAGGTCATGGAATGTGTAGTCATACTAAGGTGTCCTTAAGTCAAAGAATTATCCATTTCTTATGGCCAGGGGAATTCATGAAAGTCCAACTTATGGAAACCATGATGGGTGGCATGGAAAATTATGAAAACCACCAAGGGTGGCCCAGAAGGGGAGTGTGAAATCTGAAAGGGTTTTGGAAACATCCGTACTAATATAGAGCGTGGTCTGGAGACCACCTCCCTACACATTTAGTTAGCATAAGGGATGGATGAGGCTTGACGCAGTTTAAAGTCATGCAGTTGGGACCTCATTAAAAGAAATGGAACAACTTCTCCTGGATCCTAGTAATCTTGTCAAAGACGTTCCACCACATTCAAGAATGGTTGTGAAAGAGGTTGGTAAACTGTAGCTCAGATGGTTTCCGAATCTCGGGATGGACATGGGGGCTCAGATGCCAAGAGACGTATGGAGAGAAGCATTGCCTAAGGAAATATTGCCTTTGGTAGATGGGCCGGGGGTGATCAATATGAAGAGCCACTGAGGGAATGGAATGAATAGTCATACAAAGGTGTCCTTAAGTCAAAGACTATCCACTTCCTATAGCCGAACAACTTCAGGGAAGTTGAGATTTGGAACCACCAGGGGTGGCTTATTAGAATTCAGATTTTTTTTTCTGAGTAGAGAGTATGGTTTATGATGAGAGGGTGCTTGAATACGGAGGAAATATCTGGACTAAATTTCCTAAGAATGGGTGAATTAATTATTTCTCACGTGCGTGTGAGGCGGTGGTTCGTGTAGGTCTGACCCGTGCAATGAATCATAGAGAAAAACCTTCGTCCCTCACTGAACCCATGACGAGTATGACCGTGTAGTTTATCGTCATGTGGTTGGGACATATTCCGTACAGTTTAGCGTCATGCGGTAAGGACGAGGTGAATTATTTAAAGGTTGTTGTGCAGTTTAACATCATGTAGCGGGGACAACTTCCGTGCAGTTTAACATCATGCGGTAAAGACAAGGATATCTTTAAAGGTTTCTGTTCAGTTTAATGTCATGCAGCGAGGACGGGGGGCATCTTTGTGAAGGAAACTCTTCATCCGAATATAACTGGGCTTGAATACCTCAACATTCCCTAGACATGGAATGGGGGTTGATTGGTGAAAATCATGGTTTCGGGGCTTCTTGGATCAGGAAAGGTGATATGGGGGCTCTGAGGCCGGTAATCATACGGGGCTAGGAAGAGCATCGCCTGTGGAAATCTTCCCTTTGATGGACGAGCCAGGGGCTATCATTATGAGGAGCCACTTAGTGCATGGTATGCATAGTCGTACAAAGGTGTCCATGGGTTGATGAATTTCTACTTCCGATGTCCATGAATGGTTATGAGGATCCACAATTATCCGGGCCACAAAGTCTGTCATTTGGTAGGACAATTTCTGGACATGTCGGGGATATCCATACCTAGTTTCTTGTTGAGTTTCAAAGAGCCCCTCGTGCTGGTCTTTTCTCTCTTTTTTTGTGTGGGGGTGTGCCTTCATTCCATGTAGTTTAACGTCATGTGGTAAGGATGAGGTACTCCAAGTTTATCGGTCATAGAGCCCAAACCATTGGGTCACTATTGCTGTAGTCACTCGAAGGATAACTGAGTCAACATGTTCTGATATACTTTGAACAATGTGGGGGATGAAGGTCATAAATTGCCACATTGAGCTTTCCTGAATCAGGAGGTATGGTGTGGGGGATCTGAGGCTGATAGGCGTACGGAGCTAGCAAAAGTACCGCCCGAGGAAATCTTGCCTTTGATGGACGAGCCATGGGCTATCATTATGCAGATCCGCTGAGGGCATGGTATGCATAGTCATACAAAGGTGTCCCTGGGTCGATAACTTTCCACTTCCTATGGCCATGAAGGATTATGAGGATCTGTGATTGCTCATAGTGCAGAGTTTGGCACGTGGGGATAAGGGTGTCCGTGTATACAAGAAACATCTTCACCGCAATTTTCTGTTGAGTCAAAGTAGCCTAGTCCTTGCTTGATGTTTGTTGATGCAGGTCGCTATGTGAACCACTGTTAGACACATAGGCTATCCAGATATGGATACCCTAGCAACACCTGGATGTGAAAAGGGTAATGAACTTGTAAACCACTTCTCCATAAACTTCTGGGATATGAGGTATGGTACGGGGTCTTTGAGGCCAGTAAGCGTATGGAGCTAGGAAGAGTGTCTCCTATGGAAATCTTGCCTTTGGTAGACGGGACAGGGGCTATCAATATGCAGAGCCGCTGAGGGCATGGTATGCATTATTGTACAAAGGTGTCCACGGGTCGATAACTTTCCACCTCCGATGGCCATGAGTGGTTATGAAGATCTATAATTATTCGGGCCGTGGAATCTGATGTATGGAAAGGATGTATCCAAATGTGCAAGGAGTATCTCCATCTCATATCGCCATGTGTCCTGGGTGGGTCACGACGAAGTCCGAGAAATTTAACGTCATGTGGTGAGGACAAACTCCATGCAGTTTAATGTCATGCCGTAAGGGCGAAGAATACTCCCCGTGCAAGTCTGGTCCGTACACGGGGGAAGGGTGTATTTTTAAATCTTGTTATCCATGCAATTTTACGTCATACGGTAAGGAAGAGAAGTACACTCCGTGCCAGTCTGCTTCATACACGGGGGGAAAGGTCATTTTTTGTTTATTCAGGGGCTGGGCCAGGACTGGGGATCTTGGCGTCGCTACATATCCTACACGGGTATGAATCAAGCCGTACATAGTTCTATGGAATGAGTACACCCCGTGCAGGTCTGGTCCATACACGGGGGAAAGAAGGCATTTTTTTCTTTTATTCGGGGGCTGGGCCAAGGCTGGGGATCCTGGCGTCGCTACGTATCCTGTGAGGGCAGGAATCAAGCCGTACATAGTTCTCTAGAATCCGTGCAGTTTAACGTCATGCAGTGAGGATGAATTCCAAACAGTTTAACGTCATGTGGTTAGGATGATGAGTACACCCCGTGCAGGTCTGGTCCACACACGGGGGGAGGGGATTTCTTAACTCTTCTTCATCTGTGCAGTTTATCGTCATGTAGTGAGGACGTACTCCATGCAGTTTAGCGTCATGCTGTGAGGACGTACTCTATGCATTTTAGTGTCATGCGGTGATGACGTACTCCAGGCAGTTTAGCGTCATGTGGTGAGGACTTACTCCATGCAGTTTAGCATCATGCGGTGAGTACGTACTCCATGCAGTTTAGCATCATGCGGTTAGGACGTACTCCTTGCAGTTTAGCGTCATGCGGTGAGGACGTACTCCATGCAGTTTAGCATCATGAGGTGAGGACGTACTCCATGTAGTTTAACATCATGCGGTGAGGATGTGGATACTTCATGGTCTCTATGAGAAATACTTCTTCAGGAATCTTGCATTGGTAGGAGCCATGGTGAATTGCCCGTCCCTGGAGATCAGGGCATATTCTCCATTGGAGTAGACCTTCTGTACAACATATGGTCCCTCCCACTTGGGCTCCAGCTTTGGGGGCTTCTTTCCAGGTATCATTGGGGTCCGGAGGACCAGCACTAATTCTCCTTCCGAGAAAGACCGGAGGCGGACCTTTTTGTTGAAGGCTTGTGCGATCCGGTTCTAGTACACTTCTAGGTGGTGCAGAGTGTACAACCGCTTCTAGTCTAGTTGTTTCGATTCACCTAGCCTCTTTTCTGAATGCTCATCATCGGATAATCGATCACAGATGGCAACACGGATTGAGGGAAGTTGGAGTTCAATGGGCAGGACCACCTCTGTGCCGTACACTAATGAGTACGGGGTAGACCGAGTAGCGGTGCAGATTGTGGTTCGATAAGTCCACAATGAATGGAGGAGTTTATCCATCCATGACTTCTTGCCTTTGTCGACCATTTTCTGGAGGATGATGAACATGGTCTTGTGGAAAGCTTCTATCTATCTGCTATCCGCTGCATGGTAGCGGGATGAGTGGTTAGCCTTGATACCATACTCGTGGTATAGCTTTTCCAACTCAGAAGAGAAAAAATTGGTGCCGTTGTCCGTCAGTATGGTATGAGGGACACCAAATTTGGTGATGATATTAGTCTTCACGAAGCTGAAAATATTTCTTTCCCCGACTTCCTTGAGGGGTATGGCTCTTGCCCATTTGGAAAAGAAGTCGGTCGCGGTGAGGATATACTTCAGCCTTTTGGCCGTGGTGGGAGGATATGGTCCCATGACGTCCATCCCCCAGACGGAAAACGACCAGGAGTACTTGGCTTGATGAAGTAACTCCAGGGGCTGGTGTATGAAGTTGGCATGGATCTAGAATGAGTGGAATTTTGCGAGAAAACTCTCACAGTCTCGTGCCACTGTGGGCTAGTAGTACCCAAGCCTTCGAACCTGATGGGAGAGCTTGGTCCCCGGTTAATGTGCTCCACATGATCCTGCATGTACTTCAGTCATGAAAGCAGTGGTTTCTTCTCCGTCAATGCATCTGAGGATCACTCCATCGATGCCTCATTTGTAGAGGACCTCTTGCTGACCCGCGCCTCCATATAAGACAAAATTGATTGCCCTTCTCCGTATTTTCTCTCGTTCAGCCCTGTCTGATGGAAGCTCTCCTCGTTGAAAATAGTTCGCAATGAGGGTCATCCAACCGGTGGTAGGAGCATATGGCTTGGGGAAAGGACTGACTTCATGGATCTCTTCCAGCTTAGCTTGAAAAAATGGAAATACCATTCGATGGTGAGCAATGCTGATGACCGTTTCATCCCGGTCTGGGTCGTCTAGGGCTGTGACTACATTGGCTAATGCATCAGCCTCAGCGTTCTGGGACCGGGGAATATAAGTCAATGTTGGTTCTGTGGAGAACTCGGCCATAAACCCTCAGACAAGGTCAAAAAGTGGGATCATCTCTTCCTTTTTAATAGCATAGTCACCGTTGACTTGCTTGATGACCAGCTTCGAGTCACCTTTTACCTTAAGGTGTTGTACTTGATCCTAGAGTGCGAGCTCCAGGACTGCAATGAGGGCTTGATACTCCGCTTCATTGTTTGTACATCCCTCTGACAGGGGGAATGAATATGGAAAAACTGCATTTTCTGGGGACACGAGTATTATCCCCAGACCCACTTTGTTGAATCTGGGATCCTCCATACTCTTCCCGGTGGGGCTTCTGGACGCGCCATCAAAGTACATTTCCCATGCTGGGAACTCCTCTTGAATCGAGAAGATATCATCATCAGGTAGTTCAGCATCTGGTGCAGTGGTCCCTATTAAAGGGTGCTCTGCTTGAAAGTCTGCTAATGTCTGGCCCTTGATATCTTTTTTAGGCATGAACCGGATATCGAATTGTTTCAGGATGACCGCCCATCGGGATAGGCGTCCGGTTAGCATTGGGCGACTGAGGATGTACATGAGCGGGTTACTCCGCAAGATCAAATGGAAATCATGACGATGCAGATAATGTTGCAGCTTTTGAACCATGAAGACCAAGGCCAGAAATCTCTTCTTAATATTTGAGTATCGAGTCTCAGCATCAATCATGGTTTGACTGAGGTAATAGAGACTATTTTTGCTACCAGCTTTGTTCTTCTGTGTGAGGAAGGCTCCCAATGACCATTCTAGGGCTGTCACATATAGAATGAATGGCCTTCCTTCGACCGGGGGCATGAGCACCGGTGGGCTTAAGAGTTACTTTGTCTAGTTGTCGAATTCCACTTGGCAGTCATTCGTCCATTGGTATGTGACCCCCTTCTTCATCAACCTAGTGAAGGGAAAACATTTGCCTTCCAGGTTGGCTATGAACCACCTAATATAGGCTAGGTGTCCATGAAATCCCCTCAACTCAGTTAGATTTCTAGGGGTGGTAGGCTCAAGACATCCTTCGTCTTCTCAGGGTTGACTTCGATGCCGCAATGGCGTACGACGAAGACAAGGAATTTACCGGAGGTAACCCCAAAGGCGCATTTCAAGGGGTTCATCTTCAAGCTATGTTTTCGGAGCTTATTGAATACAGTATCAAGGTCCCACAGGTGATCTGAGTGCTGTCTGGACTTGACCACTAGGTCATCCACGTAACATTCAACGAATTTCCCTAGGAACGGCTTAAAGATCCGATGCATGGCACGCTGATATGTGGCACCAGAATTCTTGAGACCAAAGGGCATGACCCTATAACATAATACCCCTTAAGAGGCCCTGAAGTCAGTGGATTCTTCATCTTCATGGGCCATCCTGATTTTATTATATCCGGAATATCTGTCCATGATGGATAGAGCCTCATACCCGGTCGTCGCATCAATTAACAACTCGGTGATTGGAACCGGGGAGTCATCTTTCTGACAATGTTGATTAAGGTCTCTGAAGTCAATGCAGATTCGGATTTGCTCTTTCTTTTTCTTGACAGGGATGATGTTGGCCAACCAAATGGGGTATTGGACATCCCTGATGAAGCCTGCATTAATGAGCTTATCGACTTCAGCCTCTATATTGGCAGCATGTGAGTGGTGGGTCCTACTAGAGGCATGTTTGTAGCCCCGGTGTTCTTCTGGAAGACCCAGGTGATGTGTCACTACCTCAGGATTGAGTCCTGAAATTTCTGTGTAATTTTATGCAATGAAATCCCAATGTTTCCTTAGGACAGAGTTATATACCTCGTGTTCCTCAGGAGACATGGCCGCGCTAATGAGAGTGGGCCTCGGGTCTTCTTCGATACCGCGGATTATTTCACTGAGCTCATCCACAGTGGTGGAGATACCTTCCTCAAATGCGGGAGGTGCATCTCTGAGATCTTCACCCTCTTCTTCTCCCAAATCCTCATCTTCTAGGTCTGACAAGGAGAGAGTTTCCGGTCTAAGCCTTTGAGGGTTTGAGGGAGAGGCATCGTGGGCATCCTTGCTTGAGTATTCGTCCCCAAATCGAGGTTTGGTAGACGTTCCTGCATTTTCATGCTCGAACATCGTGGATGAAGTCATGAGGACACCTGAATGCATGTCCGGACATGAACTCCTACTCTCAACACGGTTTATGGGCAGGACATAATCTATGCCAAGCCACCTGAGGGGGTCATCAAGAACCATTTCTAGGCCATTTGGTGCGGGGATCCAGTTGACACCGTCAACCAAAGGCTTCTTCTTCTTTTGCTCATAGAACCCGATGTTAATGTATTGTGACTCAGATATCTTGAAAGGGTTTTTGTCGGTGTGAAACATCCCTCTTTGTCCATTGAAATAGTACTTGATACACTGGTGGAAGGATGAAGGAATTTCCATAAGCTTATGGATCCATGGTTTCCCAGCAGGGCATTGAATGCTGTGCTCTGCCGGACCACCATGAATTCCGTGTAGGCTACCAGGTTAGCAAAATAGGTCTTTATCTTAATCTATCCCATTAGTTTCTGCTCACTCTTGTCGTAACCTAACAAAGTTGTGGCTGAGGGAATTAGATCATCCTCACTGTATCCCAGCTTACAGAGTGTCCGTATGGGAAGGAGGTTAACTCCAGAGCCATTGTCTATAAAGAATTTTTGGATATCAACATAATTAAGTGTTCCGGACACATATAATAGTCTAATGTGTCCTTGAGTGATGGAATCTTCATCCTAATTGTTGAAGGAAATCACCGCATTGCATTGAGTCGGGCCAGTCTCCGTCCAGTAAATATCGGCGGTAGCTACCTCAGTTGGAATTCTTGGGGGCTGATCAAAGCTTCGATAAGCACCTCCATAAGGTCAGCTGACAAACCCAGGGTATCAAGGATTGACAACTTGGCTGGTAATGACACTATCTGCTTAAGGATGTCGTATTTTTCTCCAGCGGTCGACGCTTCTCCGTTGGTGGGAGAGTCTTAGCGGGTACTTTGGGAGCTGGAGCATTTGACGAGGAGGGACCAGCCTCAGGGACATATGTCGATGGTGTTCCTGAGTTTTAAGGACTTGGCTTGGCCGGTTTGTTTGTGCGCACTAGGCGACCAGACACTTGCTCCTCCTCTGGTGGGTATCGCAGAACAACAGGGCCAGAGTGGTTGCTTGTGGAGTTGGAGGGGCATTCCCACTCCTGCTGAGTTTGTTGAAGGGCTCTCCCACGAGTTTCTGCAATATTGATGGTCTGGGCCGTGGTCCACCCGTAGGATTGGTTTTGGCCGCGGCTACCCCTCCCCTGGTATCCTTTGCCTCTGCGATTCCTCCTTCCGAGTCCTCGTGCAGGAAACTCGGGTTTGTAATCATACCCTTTGTCAGGGAATGATTCTATGATATGGATGACGTTCATAGAACTAAATATTGTCTTTTCATCCTCTAACGGGTCAACCGGGTCGGTTGTCTCAGATGGTTCCCTTAAGTGGGTCATTGCCTGTTGTTCCTAATTCGAGGGCATGAAATCCGCCAGGTTCGGGACTAACTTTGGCCCCGTTGCGGAATTCTCCACTTTTGATTGCTTCCCCCTTTGACTCTGTCTGGATGACCGGCTTTTGGAGGGTTGTGAGGCCGATGTGGTTGGATTTGAGGCTCCAGGGGCTGCTGGTGGAAACACCTGCCACTGTAGTTGAGCTCAGAGTATGCCCTGGGCTTGGTTGATAGTCTTCCGAGTCGTCCAGTTGTCAAATTTCTGCCCCTTCTTACTGGTGAATTTCTGCCACTCCCCCTCTTTGTCGAAGTCGGTGGTAGAGATACATGCCACATGTGCTGGGGGTCGTCCCAGCACGACTTGTCCGGAATCTACCATCTTCTGCAGGAGGTATTTGAAGATGAAGAACTCTCAGATATTGTGCCTCAACATACTATGGTAGGGGAAGTAATCTGGCCTATCATCGTGGACGACTTCTTCAGGTCGCCTTGGCTCTGGGAGGCGGAGCAAGTTGCAGTTCATAGCGGCAATGAAGTAGCCGCAGACTTGATCATCCCGGAATGAGTATGATTTTTTATTCTTTCCTCAAACTGGTTTTGCTTCGCTCCTCTTTGATCGTCCCGTTTAGGCGGGGGCGACCGCTGATATGCAGAGGGCCCTTGACGATTTGGTGGAGGCCTGAGCGATGGAGCGGGCACAGGGGTCGGCTTGAGTGTGACGACAGACACTTCAGCTCTAGGGGCTCTTTTCGCAGGAGCCTACGAGGCTATTCAGGACTTTGAATTAGTCCGCTGCAGGGAGTCCTCAATTCTCTAATAAATAGTCGAGAGATGGTTGAAGCTAGTGGTGCACTCCACCGGTATGAGCGGTGTTCGCAGCTCATCTCTAATATTATCGATGCATATGGCTAGAATCTCATCTTGAGACATTGGAATGTTCAGATAATAGGTCAGACCTATCCATATGGTGTAGAAATCTGAGACCCTCTCCTTTTCCCTCTGCTTGCAGTTCATGAGATCGATGACCGTTGTCTTAGGTAGAGTTGAGTTGAAGTGGAACAGGAACTGCTGCCGGAGGTCCTCCCAGCTCTTTATTTACGGGGCCGCCAGACTCGTATACCAGACGAAGGAGAATCCTTGCAAGGTCTGCACAAGCATCTGAGTTTCCCTGCTTCTTGTTTTTTCGGAGTCCCCATCATAGGGTTGCAATAGGACACGTAGTGCATCAAATGATGCTCTGGATCGCCTGATCCATTAAATATGGGGAATACAGGGCTCCCAAAAATTGGGCGGAGGTGGTTTGTTGGTCACCCAAACTGGGTAGGGTTTCCGCTCCGGCTGTATTGGAGCGCGTCGACCTTTCATCACTTCCAATCGAGCTGTTAGTGCCTCGATGGTGTTGGTGAGTCCCTGGTTTACATCCTGTTGGGCCCGGTCTTAGGAAGGCGTAGCCCGAGGCAATACCCGAGGATCCGCATTGGCTGGAACCAAGGGTGCATATTCCGTTCGGGGTACCCTCGGAGGGTTCGGGCATACTTGCTCCGGTTGCCTCCTAAGTGGAGGGAAATCCTGGTATTCATCATCCACGTTTAGGTAGTTGGACGAACCAGGCGCCTCATTGGGCAGGAGCCCTGATCGTACTTCATTTTCCGAGGCAAGCCTTAGCCTTTGAGGTGAAGTTGCTGGGATTACGTGATGTGGATCTTCTTGGGATACACTTTCAATAAGGTGGTTCTTCTAGAGCATCTCGGCGTTAAGCCGCCTCAATTATTTCATCTCTTCTTCATGTCGATCGAACCTCTCTTCGAGTGTGAGTGGTTCCTTTTTATCAAGGGAAGGGGATGGGTTAAGGGTAACCATTCCTTTATTATTATCCTTGTTGGATGCTCACATGGTAGGTGGAGGGAGGTTAGCTGAAGGGGAATCCATATTTAAAGCAGCCCTCTGGTTCCGGGTGTGCACACCTGGGGGTTCGTTGTGAGCCACAGCCTGACCGGAACCGTCGTCTCCCAATCCCTCATGATTTGCATTTTCTCCGGTGTCACCCATGGGGTTAGCCTCTATGGCATTGATGAATGCATATTGTGGGGTGGAGGGGATGTCATCTTCCAAATAGGAAAAGGATCTCTCGTGTCTTTGGCTGGTCTTCCCTTTCATGGCCTGGGATTTCCCTCGGACTTCTTGACGAAGGGTGACGCGAAGAGTTCTTTGATTCAACCTCACAGTGTGCCTTCCTCTCAGAGGGGATGTTGATTCATATGACAGGATAGGATGGGAACCTCCTCTTCTAACTGTCCTCACTAGAAGAGAGAATACCGACTCTCGTGAGGGAGGTTGTTTTTGAGGGGATAATAATTCCCCTAGCACTGAGGGCTGGGGTTGGCTCCATTCCCTGGATGTTGAGTCTCTTCCCGGTTTTATTGGTTTATGGGGGAATTTGTAGTTAAAAATTCCCCCAGCCCTATAGGCTGGAGTTGACTCTAGATATTGGCAGTGGCTGCGGCTATGGTGACCTGCCTGATCACGCGTGCCCACATCCGGGGGTGAACCAGATCTGGTGCCGAATTCACATGGGGATCAGTCCCATCTGGGGAAGTAGTTAAAGATTGTTTATTGGCCTCTCTTAAGAAAGAGGCCGGTTGTATGCTCTCAGTGGCCTGATTCAATAATTCTTGGATGTCTTGTTCACACCAGGCCTGACGCTTCTGGGACTTACTCAAGGCCTGACTCTGTTGGGTGTGTTGCCTTTCTTGAACAGGGGTCCACCCGATTGTCGTCTCTATGTGACGACGTTACACAATTCCATGCCGAACGGGTTTTTCTGGGCGGGGAGTGGAGTGAAATGAAGAGCTCAGTGTTCCCCCCATCCCCTTATATGGACTCCCGTCGGAGCGTCACCGATGAGGCGACGCAGTTCGTGCAGTGCATGGAGGAAAGCTTCCTACATATTCCTTTTGCGCCTCTCGGAGCGTTGTTGTCGCGTTGAAGAAAAGGCCTCCAGGTCGATGTGATGCAAGAGGTCCCCTATCATCTTGACATGGTCTACATACCCTTCATAGGGCAGGAAGCTCGATATCAGCCGGAAGAGGGTCATCCTTATATTATGGCGGATGCCGTGCATGCATTCTTCGGACAAATCTCTGGGTACGTCAAACTAAGAGGTGGTCGTGGGCCAAAACATAACTGGTATATAATTCTTGGCCATTCGTTTCCTCAGGTGTGGCATATCGGCATACTACTCCACCAGTGATTCCTCTACCTGGTCAGCCCAACTAAGGCTCTCACCATAGTCGGAGGTAGTGGGACCGGTAGGTATCAAATTGTGTTGTGGGTGATTCTAAGGTGGTGAAGAAGATGAATGCGGCCATCGAATGGCTCCTGATCGAAGAAGGGTGTAATTAGCGACAAACTGGGAATCTGACATGATCAGTCCCATACTTCTGAGTGCCTCGGCATATGAGTGCTTTTTGGTGCTTGATTCGGTAGGAGAAGGACCTTCCTGTCGATATAATATGTCATCGCGGGGAGGTCCTTCGCAATGACGACCGTAATGGTGAGGACTACCATTACTGCTTGATGCCTCACTACATAGAGGTTTTTTGCAGTGCACACCTTGGGGAGGACCTCCAAGGCTTGTTGTAGCAAGGGGAGGACATTCTGGCTGCGTGGTGTTGTTACGGGGAGGACCTTCGCTATAACAACCCCAGATTTTATAAGATAAATTCTTTTTAATCTCATTAATATCTTCTACTGTACACTACACCAAGATTTCTTGCACTATAAGTGACACCGTATTAGCTTGCAGTATATGCAACACTAATCTTGGATCGTGTTACACACAATTTCAAGTTTGTTTGATAGTATTTATTCTACGTAACACTGAGTATATATATATATATATATATATATTCAATGTATTAATGAAATATTGTTTGATTTTGTTATAGGCAACAACAAAGGAGCCATGCACTAAACGCAACCCTGACTTTTCTTGCATTACATGCAATCGCGACCTTCCTTAATAACGTGTGTTGTACGCAATACAGGGTTTTACTAAACAAAAATATATTGTTATAATATTATTATGAAATAGCCGTTATAAATTGTATTAACTATCTTTTAAATTTTATAACATTATTATTCATCTTACACATTTTCTAGAACATGGTATAATAACAAAAAAAAAATTCGGGTAAAATTAGAATTTAAAAAAAAATGCAGTTTTGCCGCCTTTTGATGGTGCACCCACTTTAAATCTAGATTTTGACATGATTATAAGTTCAATTTGACAAAATAAAATTCTTCTTTGGAATCAAAAAATAGAAATTTACTTTGGATAAATTTTTCATATTATTCTGGTAACTTTCATACTTTGATGAATAGTAAAAACATGATATATTTTAATTAAAAACAACTTTTCTCATCGCAATAATTTATATGGTTAAATAATAATATTGAACGGTTTTAAATTCTAAATAGAATATATTTTTACCATTTAATATAATTTATGTCATTAACATTAATTTTACATTTAATTCATAGGTAAAAAACATTTCAATCTTTTGCAATGTTTTAACTTTTAAAACAAGTTTTCTTAACAATGGGATTAATTTTAAATTAATTTCTTCAACTTATGTGTATTGAATTTAGAAAAATTAATTCTATATTTGGAATTAGTGGGTCCAAATAATGTTAATAAGCTACTTTTTATTTTTGGGCATTATGAATTCTAACTACGGTAAATTTTATTTACCATAGTAAAAGGTAAATCGGGTAATTAAGGGTAAATATAATGTTATAAAATTACTCTAACACTTGTATTAATATAATTGGATGCTTATATTTTTTCCTAAGGAATATTTGGGTCGAAAAGGAATTCATTGGAACCCACTTGGTGGTCATTAAGACTTTTAGTTTATTTTATTTAAGGGAAAGTGAAATATGTCTCACTCAACTTTAATAATTAAAGTATTTCTAATATAATTTATACAGAATATAAATTCGGTTATAAATGCTAATTTGAAAGATAAAATGTTTTTCTTTATCATGGTAATTTATTTGTAATTTTTAAGAGTTATTTAATTACATTTTTTTCTATACATTAATGATGCAGAAATTATTTATTTAGTGAAAAATAAAAAATATAGTTTCAATTGAAATAGTAATATATATCAAAAGGCCCAAAAATCTGAACAAAACTTATTATTAGTGTATATATAAACCCTAATTATCCACTGGATGAATTGTTGACCATTTGGATCCTTATTAAGGCGATTATGACACTTATAATATTTTATTTTAAATTCTTCCAAAGTTGTCACCTTCATAATTTAATAAAGATAAAAATTTACATGATGTTATTTTAAGATGATAAATTCAAGTAAAATTATTATTATAAAAGCTTTGATATTTATCTTCATCAAATGATTTTATTTTTAATTTTTATGCAACAAATAAGTATATTAAATAATTATACAAAAATGTTGTACTAATTATTTTATTAAGAGATATACCAAATATTAAAATAAATATTATATGAACTATTTAATGTGATCCACGAATTTTCTAGACATATTTGACATGTTATGAATCTATTAAATATTTTAGTTCAAATATATCCTCTGTATATTTTATTTAAATTCAAATAAATGAATAATGTCAAAATTGACACTATTGTTATTTTATAAATATAACATATTATTAAATTGTTTAAAAATCACAAAAATATTTAAAAATTATAAATTGAAATTTATATAGTCTAAAATTCCATAAATTATCCAATTATAGAAAATTAACAAAACATAAGTGATTATTTATAACCATTTATAATTTATAATTTTATTACGCCAAACAAACTTAAATAGATTAAATAAGGATAAATCAAAATGATAAGGTTTAAAATAAGATCAAAACATTTATAAATTTGATTGGTTGATGTGATTAAAACACTATCTCAACTAATATTCTAATTGAGTCATTTTTTGAGGTTTTTATGTGGGGTTTGAATTTATATTAAACTAATATTTTTTAGGATTCCAAAGGTTCCCCTCTTCTCCCTTATAAAAGGACACATCCTCCCTCTCCTCCTCACACCAAATTGAGCCTTCAAGCTTAGAAAACCCCTGAAAATTTATCTTCTACACTTCCCTAAAAACATCCAAGAGGTCGTGGAATACTTGAAATACCAATCTTAGTGCCCTAAGAGGAGGTTTCAAAAAGGCGTATCAAAGAAAAGGTAATATCCTTTACCGATTGTTTCAAATTTATTTCTTCTTCTACCACCTCTTCTTAAGTTGTATCATTATATTGTAATAACATAAGTATCACTAATATACTGATATATTATTATTAATATGAAACAACCCCATTTCACCTTCTATCCATCCTAAGGAAAACGAAATCATTACGCATGCGTACGTACGGAATACCTTCTCCACGCCGTGGTGTAATCTGTTTTTCCACCACCACCTTACCTGGATGGGTAAAATGGTGTAAAGAATAAATACATATGATTATTATAATATCATACTGATTCTAAGATATTAGATCATTCACTCAAATTCTATTCAATAAATATGGGAACGATATAATCGCTCGTGCGTACATACGGATTACCGTCTCCATGACGCGATGATTTTCATTTTCAATGTTAAAAATTCAAGAATGATTATAAAGTATATATAATAAGTAATCATGAAATATATGAAATAATAATGGTACTGGATTTATGTATATATATATGTATGTCATATACTTAATTCCATTCGATTCAATAATGAAACGAAAACAGCGTTCATGCGTACGTACGGCCTACCGTCTCCATGAACGGTGTATTTCTTTCCATTTATCAGTCTATTATATATATGTATATTATGAATATATATTATATATAAATCATCTTTTATATTATGTAATTAAGTAATCATGATCTAAGTAATCATATGAATAATTACAAGTCAAAACATGGACGACATATGAAACGATTTTACCCAAAATGCTCTTTAACATTGAATTTACAAAAGAACGGGTAATATAAAGTCATAAGTGAACCATATATGATATCATAACAATGAATATGATTCTGTAATAAGTCAATGACATTATCTAAATCATTATACAGGAGGTTCAGATACATACAAAGCATATCAGACATAAGGTAAGGGATAATTTTGCAAATTTCATTTTTATCCAAGATTTATTATTCGTAAGTATTTACTGGGGTTATTGTTATCATCCATGTCCATGTTTTACAAAAGTGTTTTGATGTATTTTTAATGTCCTTTTTACCCATTTTTGACTTTTACTACATGGTATGTATGGAATCTTTCTTTTACGAGGTACTTTTTGACTTTTTTCGGCAAAAGTACGAGAATAATTTTTTTTAACTTATACGGCATGAACGGATTTTTACAGTTTCATAAAGCCTTATTTTCATGAAGATTAATCTACAAGATTTCATGATTATTTTCAAAAGATTCCTTTTCTTTTAAAATTGAATCGAATTTTGTGAAAATAAAATTATTTTGAAGAAGAAATGATATTTTCCTCAAGAATTCATTTAAAATGTTTTATAAAAACCATTTTCCATCTAAGATGATATTATTTCATATATTTATGTTTCAAGTATAATGTATCTATGATTTACATGGTTTCAATTTTCTTATGATGAAATGATATCCATTTGTTTTATATGGATTATGTTATGGTGGGATGATGTTTATGAAACCCATTTTATTCTTTGGGTTATGATGAATGATTTATGTTTATGTTGTGGCACCAGTAAGAATGATTTCATTATGAGATGGGTGGGACCTATATATCCCTCCAATGCATTGGGTAGAGATTTATATCTCATGAGATAGACATGGCTGTAACGTTATGTTAATCCGGTTCAGTGTTACAAGACTGAAATGAGGAGTGAACTCGATTCAGAAAGGGACTTTTTCCACTAAGATGGTCTTGGAAAAAATGCCTTGGCCACTATGGAAATCATAACTTGTGCTGAATGGTTTCCACAATTACATGTTTTATTCCGATTATATTTTATCATGGTTGATGTTCCATTATGATATATGCCTTATGTACTTCCATGATTTATGTCTTTGCTCATGATTTTGATGTTTAAATTTCATCTTCAAGTTCTTCTTTTCAAATGATTATGGATTGTTTTAAGTTCTCTATGTCTTCCCTTACTGAGCATTTGAGCTCATCCTTTTTATGTTTTATTTTCCCCAGGAAATAATGAAAGGTTTTAGGTAAGGAAACAAAAAGGGGAGGATCGTTATGGGAGTTGTTGAAATCTTTAAACATGATTATAAGTTTATATTTCATGTTTACAAAGACACTAAACTATTACGATGCTTGTGTGTATGTTTTTGTTATATATTAAGTATTCCACAAAAGTAATGTAATGTCAATGTACGTCAAGCTTCGGGTCTCTACATTTGGTATTAGAGGAACAGTTTAGTCAACCTTTAGAAACTAGGATGCGAAAACGTTAGTGAGATCCCTAGAGATATTTCTAAGGTATGTCTAGGGATGTCCCTAAGGATAAGTATACATATAGGATATAGTCCTAGAACTATGGTAACGATCTTAGAATTTAACCAAAGATGTTAAATATTGAGGGTACTCCCCCTTTACTATGTTGTTTTCCCTAGCATGATTTTTTCCTCTCACACTATTCTTTTTGGGTTTTAGAAAATGACTGGAAACAGGAAGATTCATGATAATGGAGGATATTACGGACAATGGAATGATATTATTCATGAGAAACCAAATGGAACAGGATTTGGAAGTCCAAACATCGTTATTATGTCTAATCAGCAATCTCATAATATGATCAATAATCTCAACTTTGGTAAGTTTCCTGACTCAGATAATAAGATAAAGATGGAGTTTCATGATGATCATAGAGGAACAAAAGTTCAATTTCCCCCATGTAAATCATGTGGGAAGAGGCAGCAAGGAGATTGTTTCAAAGGAACTGGAAGATGCTTTTGGTGGGGAAAAGAAGGACACAAAGCCAGTAAGTGAAAAGGAAAAGGTTCAGTTAACACCATGGAAAAGGATAATGGTATTGCTACGACATCAACAGTGATTACATGTTTTAAATGTGGAATGTATGGGCATTATGAAAACCAATTACCTAAGGGAAAATCTCATGAATAGAATCATCATGGTCATATGAGTAGTATTTATGTTGATGATGATGATGAGACTAAAGATGATATGTGAGATGAAATAAGTGTTGAGGAATAAAACGATGAAGCTCGGTCAATGTTTTAGTAAGGTAGTGGAATGATTGTATGTTTATGAAGAGTTATGTTGTATAGGTAATTTAATGGTACTATGGAATAAAGAAACATCTAAGTATTGTTACACTTTTGTTTTTCCTGAAGTATTTGAATGTATATCTTGAATGGTACCAGTATCCATGAAAGGTTATTCAGATGTTTTTGGAAAGAAGATGATATGTGCATAATGAAAGGATTTAGAGAAAATAATATGTTTGATAGTATTCATGTGCTCATGATTGATATAAGGACAAAGTGATATCATGGTTTGAGTACATAGAATTTTTGGAATTGTTTATATGTGGAAAGAGTAAACTTTTGACAGCATTCATTTTTTTCACAAATGTTCAATGAGTATTCATTTTTAAATAGAATACATGATTAAGGTATTCAAATTCTTCGAATACAACCAACAAGATATATCTTATGATATATGTGGGATAAATGCTTGTATTCACATTCTTGGTAGATAACCCTTCTAGTAATTGTTTTCTTTATACTATGAGCTTGGACTGAAGTATTTTAGGTAAGCCTAAAGATTGGAATGGATTATGTAGGACATAATTTAGTATTGTTTAAGGATAGAATTTTTTTCGATATTATTAATCGAATGTTATAGTAATGTAGTTTTAGAAAAAGGACAACCTGCAGAATGGGTGACAACCCATCACGTCGGACAAGGCTGTGAGAATCAAACCCACAACTGAAGTGAAACTAGCCTTTATTGCATACCAATGGCCTACATAAAGTCCCTGGTTAGTAGAAACTAGTTTTATTTTATTAAGTGGTATGATATATGAAGTATAAGTTCATTTTTTGAATCGTATATGATTAACCTCACCATAGATGGACTTATGTATATTTGAAAACTTTTTCTAACCTTTTGTGTGAAATAGATGGAATGACCCATCATTCTATCACATGACCTATTAACACTTCACGAATAAAAAATTCAGCTTCATTTCTTTAAGAGATGAAGTGGAAATTGTTCAAAGCACAAACAACAGTGAGATTGTACCAAAATCAAGAAAGTATTTCTTCTAATTCAAAATTTTCAACTTTAGGGAAATGATATTGAAAACTAAAAATTTTGTCCTAGTGCTCTTATATACGATTAATCAGATGGTACCTTAGATAATCACAAATTTATGGCTTTGTGATTGATGGCTTTTTCATATCCATGTTCTCTACCACTCTCCATCAGAACTTGATGGTTAGAGTTTTCTTCCATATCCATATTTTAACCAATGTTCTACTATATAGAAACCTAGTGATGAGTTAATTTGGTTAATCATTATGTTTCATACTTTAGTTTTTAAAATTAAGTTTTAGTATTCCTTTTTACGATGTGGGTTTCTATGAATAGTAAATGATTTATAACCTTCAGGAATTTCGAGGGCGAAATTCGTTTTAAGGGTGGTAGAATGTAACAACCAGAGATTTTATATGATATATTATTTTTAATCTCTTTCATATGTTCTACTATACGCAACACCAAGATTATCTTGCACTATACACAACACTGTATTAGCTTGCAGTATATGCAACACTAATCTTGGATCGTGTTACACACAATTTCATGTTTGTTTGATAGTAGTTATTCTACGCAACATTGAGTATATATATATATATATATATTCAATGTATTAATGAAATATTGTTTGATTTTGTTATATGAAACAACAAAGGAGTCATGCACTAAAGGAAACACTGACTTGGCTTGCATTACACGCAATCGCGACCTTCCTCGATAACGTGTGTTGTACGCAATACCGGTTTTCACTAAACAATGATATATTGTTATAATATTATTATGAACTAGATATTATAAATAGTATTAACTATATTTTTAATTTTATAACATTATTATTCATCTTACACATTTTCTAGAACATGGTATAAGAACAAAATAAATTTTTCGGGTAAAATATGTATTTTTCAAAAAAAAATGCATTTTTGCAGCCTTTTGATGGCACATCCACATTAAATCTAGTTTTTGAAATGATTATAAGTTCAATTCGACAAAATAAAATTATTCTTTGGAATCAGGAAATAAAAATTTACTTGGGATAAGTTGTTCATATTATTCTGCTAACTTTCATATTTTGATGAATAGTAAAAACACGCTATATTTTAATTAAAAACAACATTTTTCATTGTAATAATTTATATGGTTAAATTATACTATTAAATGATTTTAAAGTATAAATAGAATATATTTTTACCATTTAATATAATGTATGTCATTTACATTAATTATACATTGAATTCATAGGTAAAAACATTTCAATCTTTTGCAATGTTTTAACTTTTAAAACACGTTTTCTTAATAATGAGATTTATTTTAAATTAATTTCTGTACCTTTTTTATATTGAATTTAAAAAAATTTATTCCATATTTGAAATCAGTGGGTCCAAATTATGTTAATAAGATACTTTTTATTTTTGGGCATTATGAATAGTAACTACGGTAAATATTATTTACCATATTAAAAGGTAAATCAGGTAATTAAGGGTAAATATAATATTATAAAATTACCCTAACACTTGTATTAATATAATTGGATGCTTATATTTTGTCCTAAGGCATATTTGGGTCGAAATGGAATCCATTGGAACCCACTTCGAGGTGATTAAGACCTTTATTTTATTTTATTTAAAGGAAAGTGAAATATGTCTCACTCAACTTTAATAATTAAAGTATTTTTAATATAATTTATACAGAATATAAATTTGGTTATAAATACTCATTTGAAAGATAAATTTTTTTTCTTTATCATGGTAATTTATTTGTAATTTTTACGAGTTATTTAAGAACCTTTTATTCTATACATTAATGATGCAGAAATTATTTATTTAGTGAAAAATAAAAAATATAGTTTTTATTGAAACAGTAATACATATCAAAAGGCCCAAAAATCCGCAAAAACATATTATTAGTGTATATATAAACCCTAATCATCCACTGGTCGAATTGTTGACCATTTGGATCCTATTAAGGCGATTATGACACTTATAATATTTTATTTTAAATGCTTCCAAAGTTGTCACCTTCATAATTTAATAAAATAACAATTTACATGATGTTATTTTAAGATGATAAATTCGAGTAAAATTATTATTATAAAATATTTTATATTTATCTTCATAAAATGATTTTATTTTTAATTTTTATGCAACAAATAAATATATTAAATAATTATACAAAAATGTTGTAGTAATTATTTTATTAAGAGATATACCAAATATTAAAATAAATATTATATGAAATATTTAATGTGCTCCACGAATTTTCTAGTAAAATTTGACATGTTAGGAATCTATTAAATATTTTAGTTTGAATATATCCTCTGTGTAGATTTTATTTAAATTCAAATAAATGAATAATGTCAAAATTGACACTACTGTTATTTTATAAAAATAACATATTATTAAATTGTTTAAAAATCACAAAATTATTTAAAAATTATAAATTGAAATTTATATAGTCTACAATGTCATAAAGTATCCAATTATGGAAAATTGACAACACATAAGTGATTATTTATAACCATTTAGAATTTAGAATTTTATTACCCCAAATAAACTTAAATAGATTAAATAAGGATAAATCAAAATGATAAGGTTTAAAATAAGATCAAAACATGTCTAAATTTGATTGGTTGACGTTATTACAACCCTATATCATCTAATCTTAGAATTGAGTCATATTTGGAGGTTTTTATGTGGGGTTTGAATTTATATTAAACTAATATTTTTAAGGATTCCAAAGGTGCTCCTCTCCTC
The DNA here is from genome assembly GCA_963277665.1 of Viscum album. Lineage (NCBI taxonomy): Eukaryota > Viridiplantae > Streptophyta > Magnoliopsida > Santalales > Viscaceae > Viscum > Viscum album. The sequence goes on along the minus strand of OY728153.1, from coordinate 872,044,620 downwards.
CCTTATAAAAGGGAACATCCTCCCTCTCCTCCTCACAACACTTTGACCCTTCATGCTCGTCCAACCCCTGACAATTTATCTTCTCCATTTCCCTAGAAACATCCTAGAGGTCCTGGTCTACTTCAAAGGCCATTCTTAGTGCCCTAAGAGGAGGTTTCAAAAAGGCATATCGAAGAAGTGGTAATATCCATTACCGATTGTTTCAAATTTATTTCGTCTTCCACCTCCTCTTATTAAGTTGTATCATTATACTATAATAACATCAATATAACTAATATAATTATATGTTATTATAAATATTAAACAACCCCATTTCACCTTCTATCTATCCTAAGGAAAATGAAATCACTACGCCTGCGTACGTACGTAATACCGTCTCCACACCGTGGTGTAATCTGTTTTTCCACCAAGACCTTCCTTGGATGGGTATAATGGTGTAAAGAATAAATACATAGGATTATTATAACATCATACTGATTCTAAGATATTAAATCATTCACTCCAATTCGATTCAATAAATATGGGAATTATATCAGCGCTCATGCATACGTACAGATTACCGTCTCCACGACGCGATGAGATTCATTTTCCATGTTAACAATTAAAGAATGATTATAAAGTATATATAATAAGTAATCATGAAATATATGACATAATAATGCTACTGGATTTATGTATATATATATGTATGTCATATACTTAATTCCATTCAATTCAATAAGTAAATGAAAACAGCGTTCATGCGTACGTACAACCTACCGTCTCCATGAACGGCGTATTTCTTTCAATTTATCGATATATTATATATATGTATATTATGAATATATATTATATATATATATATCATGTTTTATATTCTAGAATTAATTAATCATGATCTAAGTAATCATATGAATAATTACAAGTCAAAACACGGACAACATATGAAACGATTTTTACCCAAAATGCTTTTTAACATGGAATTTACAAAAGAACATGTAATATAAAGTCATAAGTGAACCATATATGATATCATAACAATGAATATTATTATTTAATAAGTCAATGAAATTATTTAAATCATTACACAGGATTTTTGGATACATACGAAGCATATCATACATAAGGTAAGGGATAATTTTGCAAATCTCATTTTTATCCGAGATTGCATATTCATAAGTATTTATGGGGGTTATTGTTATCATCCATGTCAATGTTTTATGAAAGTGTTTTCATGTATGTTTAATTCCCTTTTACCCATTTTTCTTTTACTACATTGTATGTATGAAATCTTTCTTTAACGAGGTGCTTTTTGACTTTTCCGGAAAAAGTACAAGAAGAATGTTTTTTTACTTATATGGCATGAACAGATTTTTACGGTTTCATAAAGCCTTATTTTCATGAAGATTAATAAAAAAGATTTCATGATTATTTTTAACAAAATCCTTTTCTTTTAAAATTTAATGGCATTTTGTGAAAAGAAAATTATTTTGAAGAAGAAAGGATATTTTCCTCAAGAATTCATTTCAAATGTTTTATCAAAACCATTTTCCATATAAGATGAAATTATTTCATATGTTTATGTTTCAAGTATAATGTATCTATTATTTACATGGTTTCAATTTTCTTATGATGAAATGATATCCATTTGTTTTATATGGATTATGTTATGATGGGATGATGTTTATGAAACCCAATTCTTTGGTTTATGATGAATGATTTAGGTTTATGTTCTGGAACAAGTAAGAATGATTTCATTATGAGATGGGTGGGACCTATATCTCCCTCCAATTCATTGGGTAAATATTTATATATCATGATATAGACATGGCTGGAATGGTAAGTTTATCCGGTTCAGTGTTACATGACTGAAACGAGGAGCGAACTCGATTCAGAAAGGGACTTTGTCTACTAAGATAGTCTTGGCAGCAATTCCTTGGCCAATATGGAAATCATAACAAGTGCTGAATGGTTTCCACAATTACATGTTTTATTACCATTATATTTTATCATGGTTGATGTTCCATTATGATATATTCCTTACGTACTTCCACGATTTATGTCTTTTCTCAAGATTTTGATGTTTAAATTTCATGTTCAAGTTTTTGTTTTCAAATGTTTATGGATTGTTTTATGTTCCCTATGTTTTCCCTTACTGAGCATTTGAGCTCACCCTTTTTATATTTTATTTTTCCATGGAAATAAAGAAAGGTTTTAGGTACGGAAACAAAAAGGGGAAGATCGTTATGGGAGTTGTTGAAGATCATTCAACATGATTAGAAGTTTATATTCCAAGTTTCTAAAGACACTAAACTATTATGATCCTTGTGTGTATGTTTTTGTTATGTATTAAGTATTCTGGAAAAAATAATGTAATGTCAATTTACGTCAATCTTCGGGTCTCTATATTCGAAACAACTACCATCATGGTGAGGATGACCATCATGGCTTGAAGTTCGACGCGCATCCTGGGGAGGACCATCAGGACACGCCGCGACAAGGGGAGGAACTTCTTGTTGCTTGCTGCCATTGCGGGGAGGACCTTCGCAATGGTGGCCATGGTGGCGAGGACTACCGTCACAGCTACGGCAATGGCGAGGACTACCATTACTGCTGATGTAGGGAGAATATCTGCGTGATACATCCTGGGGAGGGTCTCTAAGATGTACCATAATGAGGGGAGGGACTTCTATTTGCTCAACGTCTCTACAGGGAGGACCTCCGTTATTAGGGTGGTGAGGACTACCACCATGACCTGATGCCTGGATGCGTGGAGTTCCATTGCAGCGTAACCCCTGGGGAGGACCTTCAGGACAGGCCATGACAAGTGGAGTGCCTTCTTGTCATGATGAGACATCACTACAGGGAGGACCTCCGTAGTTGTGACTATGATAGTGAGGACTAATACCATAATATGTTGTCCCACTGCATGCAGAGTTATTGTAGTGTACACCCCGGGGAGGACCTTCAGGGTGGACCGCAGAAAGTGGAGGACCTTTTTGCTGCTCAACCTTCTGGTCACGTGGAGGGTTTCCATGACTCGCATCAATAGAGAATCTCTCGTGACTGATCGTTATATGCCCGCGGGGGAGGCCCCCACTAGTTCTCTTGGGAGGACCTTCAGAGCTGCTAGTAGCGCCATTACGGGGAAGACCTTCGCAACTGCTACTGCCGCTCCCAAAATATGGTAATGGATGGGTAGGTTTTTAAGCCTTTGATGCGTTCTTAGCGGCATCGGGAACCCTGGCTTCTAGCAGAGCAGAGTCATGAACCCACTCTTTATTTTCCGGCTGCCTGCGGCGCGTTCGGGGCACTCTTTTGCGAGCAGCGGGGACCGTCTATTATTGACAACAACCTTCACCTTTGGGTCCTTGTCTAATTTGGTCCTGTGATGTTTCCGGGATACGCCGACGAACATCTTGACTTTTAACAAGGATATGTGCCTGCTCTGGAGCATCCACTGTGATGGATGGGTGTCCCCCAGTTGGAACGAGTGAAGCTGATCGATCCGGTTTCCCTTGAGTCGTGAAATATAGCCGGCGACCCTCTTGGGCTGAATCAGGGATGCAGATATGCTCTGAGGTGGCTATCTCGTCTCTTAGATGAGTCGCCTCAATTGGGGAGATCGGCTCACGGGCCCGAGTCCTTTCTGTTGCCTCCGACGCAATTACATTCTGGAAAGTCTACAAGATAGGATCTCAGATTGATACCTGATCCTCCATCATTTCCAGGATATGTAAAGAGACATCTTTGGCTGGAACGTGTATGAAGGCCCATTCCGGTATCAGAGTAGGAATATCCTACTATGGTCCTCCAGTGGTCAGTGGGTACTGACAATTATCCTGTTTCGGGGCATGTGAATGAGTCTACCTCTGTACTGGGATACGCCGATTTCTCTCTCCTTTTGTCACCACATCGGGGTGGCGGACTTTACTTGCATCCGTAGGGAGCTAGCCCTGCATATATTAGTTTCCCACCATATTGAGTGGGTGGACTTTGTTGGTGGGGAGACGTGTCTGCCTATGATTCTCCACCACATATAGGTGGTGGGCTTTGTTGATCGCCACCATATCAGGATGGAGGGCGTCTGAAACAACTGCCAGGAGCTGGTCCTGCAGGTGCCGGGTCGCCACCCCGTCAATCTGGTGGGCTTCACGACCGTGGGCAGAGAGAGGTGCCTGCCTGGTAAGTGTCATCATGTGTGAGCGACAGGATTGACAGAGCTCGGCGGGGATGCGCCCTGGCTCATACGATGCTTCCATGTCTGGATGGCGGGCTCAGGAGGAGAGAATAAGTGTATGTGCCTGTTCGTGGTACGTCTTCGTGGCTGGGTAGTGGAGCTCCTCCTCAGAGACCAGGTTGATGACCGGTCCCCGATTGTACGTCTGTCTCCCTCATCGGGCGGCACAAGGGGCCGGAGCTCGGGGAGCATGGGCCTGAATCCTCGGGGAAACATCCTCCTCAGTGCGAGGATGTTGAGTCGCGGCGTGACCGCGACGACACCTTTCGGTGGGGGCCTCAGAGAAGAACCCCCATTCAACATGGAAAACGTCCTCAACGTCGACCTCATCTGCCTCACTAACATAGGGGAGGTACGCATTGTCCCGTTCCGGGGATAGACTCCCGAAATGGTTGGAGACAGCGACAGTGGATGTATGGATCTGCCTCTACGGCCTCTGCTGGGCAGGCGACAGGAGAATCTTGATGGATTGGAGGGCGTGCATGGCCACCTCCACCATTGGGAGAGTACCATTCACGTGGTACTCTCAGATCAGCACGTCTGAAACCCATCGTTGAAGATGCTGGGTGGGTGACGGGGTCACACGTTGTTGAGGAAGTCTCATCCTTGCGTCATTGGAAGCACACACTTGTGAGTTCCATTGTTATGACATTGGATTGAAGGGAGTTCTGAAAGTAGTGACTGCAAAAAAATTTAGCAAATACAAGCTGCAAACCCATCAAAGTAGCATCTCATAATCCCATGCGTAATTAGTGACCTTGCTTGGCCCTCATTTGGAGCATAATGGGGCACTGGGTGAGATTAGGTTAAATCCATCATGTTTGGTTAAAGATTCACGTCAGGTTCACCATTTTTTGTTTCATTTTGGTTTTCGGCCACGAAACGACCAACAGCTCCGTATCCAATGATTGATAGACCTTCTTTCCAAAGGCAGGCATTCGCCGGATGGTCAAACCAGCGACTCTTAAAAACACACATTAGTCGAGAGGATGGGAAGTCGGGATCATCACACCCTTTGGGGGGGGGATTATTTCCTGTTCCAGGACTCTCTTATAGATTTAAGACGTATTAATATGTTCACGAATCTTCGTTTATACCCAAACATAGTATCCATGAATTTAACCATGGTGGGAAACGGTCAACTGGATGTAGGGGTTCAGAATCATTTATTCCTGAGGTTTACCATCCCTCATTGGATTAATGACCCCAAAGGGTTGGAACTCGCTTGAGGTAGCACTAGGAGTGGCGTGGTGAACCGATGTGGAGATGATCGGATTGACCAGCTTTTGGGCTTGAAACTCAGGGAGGCTTCCTATGTACCCTTCTTAGGAAGCAGGGATCAAAGTCCACATAGTTTGGATATACAGTTTAATGTCATGCTGGAAAAGGGTGGAACTCGACGTGAAGAGAGGACCGAGTGGTGGGGTTGAACCTCATGGAGGCTTCCTACATACCATGCTTTTGCATGGATCAAAGTCCCTGTAGTTCTCTTAGGTGTAGGGGAACCGACGTGAAGAGAGACCAAGTGGTCCGATGGGTGGTGGGATTGAACCTCATGGAGGCCTCCTATGTACCCTATCTAGGATGTAGGGATCAAAGTCCATGTATTTTACATTGGCTTGGGGCTTACGCTCTGGGGCAGCCCAGAATGATGGATTGGGGCTTACACTATGAGGAGGCCCATTGGAGGATGTCATGGTCGATGCTTACTCTAAGCCCTCCTGAGTCATGCTCGGTGTGAGAAACAAGAGGTAGTAGGGACTATAGGATCATGTCACGAAAGGTGCATCCATTAAAAGCGGAGTGGGGCTTACGCATGAAGGAGGCTCATGGTGATGAATTGGGGATTACACTCTGAGGAGGCCCAAAAGGTCATGGGTTACTCCAAGATGGACGCCCGAGGCAACAAAGCCCAGTGGGAGAGGGAAAGGGGGTTCTCTTGTGCCCATATCCTCTCTTGCAGTGCACGAGGGATTCCTTCTGATGGCTATTTTACCATCTTCGAGGAAAACTCAACAAGTGGAGGAGAAGAAGGTGGATTCCGAAGCTCAAACTCCACATTACCGTGTGAATGTGAACCCAGGAATGCTTCAGGAATCAACTCAAGGGTTGGGGCAACCCATTTTTCCCTGTTTACCGTGGGTATGTGAACTCAAAATGGCGCACTGATGCACCTGAAAGTTATACCACGCGGATCTGGTGGCTCTGGCGGAGGCCTCAGATTGGGGCCGATGAATAGGCCAATGAGGGAGTCGCGGAGGACCTGTCTGGATCGGGAGGATTTTACCTGGCTCTGGAAATGAGAACACCGAAGTATTTGGTGAGCCACCGAGAGGTATGGGTGGTGGCACCCTTCACGTGGGGAAGTGCCACGTGGCTGGAGAAGCCGTCCGTGAACCAGGGTAGTCTGCGGACTAATTGGCTTCCCGTGAACTAGGGTGGTTCATGGATTCAGGTTCAATCCGCGAACCAGGGTGGTCCGCGGAGGGTTCCAGGCGGGCAGCGGTGACCAAGGGCAGCGCCGATCGGAGGCTCGTCGGTCAGGGATTCGCCCACGTAGGAGAGTACTACACGGTACGACGGATGGGAAAAGAGGTATAAAATCCCTAGTCCGCAGGGAAGTCATCCGCAGAGGGGGTATGGTTCTCAGTTTTCCGTTTTTTGTTATTTTAGGTTCTCCGTTCACCAAATTATTATGTGTTTTCCAATTCCTTCTTAATTCATATACCTGCTATGGATCCCGGATGGGAATTTCACTGTTTGTGAAATTCGAAGCCTTCCTTCAACTGATATCCTTCCGAATCTTCAATCCCTCCGAATCTGATTCCAGTTCTCCAATCCTCCTCTTCCTTCCCCCTTGTTCTCCTTTTATAGAGTGGGGAAATGAATGTATCTGTGGACATGCGACACCTTTTGCAGAGGCCCATAACCAAATACCTAGTTCACAACTTACATGGTCAATCCGTGATTCGCGGTAGGTATTGAACGCTCCCCCCCTCCGCGAGATGAACTCAGGGAGTGCTCCGCGGCAGTGGAGGGTTCTGCCCCTATTCCATGAACGACAGTGGGTGCGGATATAACCAGTCGAAATAGTCCGCAGTTGGGGCAGTTCATGACGGTGAACCGGACTGGCGCCCATCCTGCCTCACGACCGCAGAGGCTCTCCACCTCCATCTCACGAACGATAATGGTTCGCGGAGGGGGGTTCTTCGTGGTGCCTGGCCACGTTGCGCTTCCATGGGACGGGTTCACAGACCAGTCCTTTCTTTGATTATTTTCCCCAATTCATTGGGGTATTTGAGTAAAATTTCCTTTTCGGATTTTTCAGGACCCTACGATGATCTAGTTTTTAGAACACTTGATTGATGAATAAATGAAATCCTATAATTTTTAGTCATCTTCGAAGTTAGATATTCTAAGGAAGGTTTCGAGTTTATGTTTTAGGTTTTGGTTGTAGAAAAGGGATTATGATTAATTTATCAAGAGTGGTTTTCTTCATGTTTATTAGAAGGATAAATATGGTGCCTTGATTTATAGTCCTAATGGAATGAGGAATAAGGGAGTGCTGAGATTTTCCAGATGTAGGGTGGGGATTATGACATAGGGTTGTGTATCTAAAGGTGTACCATAAATGTATGGTTGATCTATTTCAATGGTGATGCAGTGGGGCATCAGTAATATGAGGTCCCCGAGATTCATGGTGTTTCTTGGTTTCAGTAAGGTGAAGTTTTATTTTGTCAAATGTTCATGTTTTAGTTGATAAAATTTTGGGATGTGGTGAGTTTGGTTTGAGAGTCTAGGCACGAGTATATCCGGAGTTACTGACCTCATCCCTTTGTTAACGAATACCCTCTTTCAATTTATACTTAAAGATCCAGTTGAATGATTTTAAATGGAATTATTTATCTATATTTACCATCAAATTACTGTGAAAATATGAATTTTATTGAGTTGGATAGCGCTTTTTTCCAAACATAATGATGCATAAGAAAAAAAGGAAGCATGTTTATATTTTAACTAAATGGATGAGAATTTTTATAATCTAAAGGTCATGCTTTTGGGAAATAATTTATTTATAAAATTAATTTCACAAATTTTTTCAATATTTTGGAAGGTATTAACAGATAGTGAGAGGAGGTTTGAGTTTTGGGTAGCGATGGTCAATGTGGTACTTCTCCCTCATGTGTGAGTTTTTTAACACTAAGGGATTGTTGTTTATCCCATTGTATAGAAATGTTCTTTTTTATAGAATGGATGTAAGACATGTCTGTGGATATTAGTTACATGTTTGGGGAAGGTGAGGGAGTGTTATTTCATATCTTTTAGATGTTCATGATAGAATTTTTGTTAATTAACCTCAATTTTCTATTTCTTATGATAATTTGGGTAAAATAACCTATCATATTACATAGTAATTTTTGATAAACCTAGGTTATTTGTCGCCCCCATGAACCCCATTGTGTTTGGAAATGTATCTACTATATTAGTTTTCTCATCAAAATTGTATCCTTTTGTTCATTTTATTTGAATTTGGTCACTAGTTTTGGGTTGTTTAATGTGATTATTTTATTATGAATGAGGTGGCTAGTAGGGGTGATTTAAAGGATGTTTAATGTTTCGCTGTAAGGGTGGTGGGTGCTAGGACTATTGGTAAGGGGCCTGGAAAGTGTGTTGATTTTTATGGGGGATCTATCCTGGTACTATTGACTTCCAAATCTTTATTGAAAAAGGTTAGGATCTATTAATCCCTATTTTTATAAGGAAGTGGTTTTATTATACTATTTTTGGAAGTCCTTTTTTGTGTATTTGAATCATAAATAAAATTTTTTGATATTCAAAGAGGATGGAGATGAATAAAGATTCGATGGATACTAATCGTTTGACAATATAGTATGAGAATGGAGTGAAAGAATTCATCATGTTTGCAAAAGATCATGCCACAGATCCTTCTCAAATCCTTTATTCAGGTTTACATTGTTTTTATTCTAGAATAATTACTCCATAGGAATAGGAAGAACATTTGATATGTCACGGAATAGATCTCAGTTATAAATGTAGGAATAAACACAGAGAAAAAGTGAATTTGGCTACTGGCTGGGATAAAACTGCATTTTATGGACCATCAGATATGATTACAAATATGTATAATGAAGAAGACTGTATGGAGGATGTGATTATAGATGTCGATGATGATGAAGATCATATTCAGTAAATGCCATGGACAGTTGATGATAAACTCCGTGATTGCCCAAAATTCTTTTGAGAAGTTAAAGAGTTGTGAAAAAATGCCATTGTATGCTAGTTTCACTAAATATATAGCATTGTTAGCTGTACTGAATTTGCATAAATTGAAAGTAGGAAACAGATGAAGTGATTTCAGTTTTACGGAACTAATTTTTCTCTTGAATGACATGCTACCAAAAGATAATGATCTCCCAAGAAGAACGTATGAAGCTAAAGGAATGATACGCTCGATGTGTATGATTTCTGAAAGAATACATGCTTCCAAAAAGTCTGTATATGGTTTTGAAAGGAGAAAAAATCACTTACAGAATGCCCAAACTGTGGTCCTTCTTGATATAAGAATAATGAATCCAGTCCAACAAAATTTTTATGGTACTTTCCATTCATTCCATAGTTTAGGCGTCTATATGGAAGTGAAGAAACTGCAAGACAATTGTTGTGGCATGCAAAAAAATGAAATAATGATGGGAAATCACATCACCAGGCCGACTATCCTCAATGGAATAGAATTGGTCATGATTATCCTAAATTAGGAAATGAACCGAGAAACCTTCATCTTCTGTTTTCGATAGATGGAGTGAATCTTTTTGGTTTTCAAACTAGCACTCACAGTACATGGCCTGTTATGTTGGAAAATTATAACTTTCCACCCTGGTTATGCATGAAACGGAAATTCATCATGTTATCTATGCTTATATCAAGACCAAAACAAACTGGTAACGATATTGATGTTTATTTGGCTCTTTTGATTGAGGATTTGATGTTATTGTGGGATTTAGGTGTTATGTTATATGATTCTTATAAAAGTGAATATTTCATGTTGAGAGCGATGTTGTATGGAACGATAAATGATTTCCCTACTTATGGAAATTTTTCATGCTATAACATTAAAGGAACTCAAGGGTGTCCCATGTGTGATGAAGATACAAAATCAATTACGTTGAAACAATAATCGAAATTTTTGTTTTTAGGATATCGTAGATTTCTACCTCGTCTACATATGTACTGATCTTGGAGGACATCATTCAATAGAAGTTCAGAACAACACACAACACCTTCTCCACTAACAAGTGATCAGCTGTTTGAGAAATTAAAATATGTTAACACTATTTTTGGTAAACCATTTTCAAAAAACCTTAAAAAAATTGGTTGGAAAAAGAGATCAGTTTTTTAATTACCATACTGGAATTGTCTGTACGTTAGACATTTTATTGATGTGATTCATATGAAAAAAATGTATGTGACAGTGTTATCAGAACGTTGCTAAATTCCCATGAAAAAACAAAGGTTGGAATTAAAGAAAGGTTGGACATGGTTGACAAGGTAATACTAGAAGAGTTAAATCTCGTGAAGGGTGAATATCAAATGTTTCTTCCTCAAGCTGCTTACACTCTTTCCAGGGAGGAGAGATATTAGTTTTTCAACTTCTTCAATGATGTAAAGGTTTCAGAGGGTATTCATCAAATATCAAGAAAATTGTGTCAATGAATGATTTGAAGTTAAAAGGTTTTAAATCCCATGACTTCTATGTTTTGATGAACGATTTAATTCCTATAGTTTTATGTTTCATGTTTCCCAAGAATGTTCATCAATCGTTAACCAAATTTTGTTTTTTTTTCAAAGCTATATGCAACAAAGTTTTAGTCTCGGCGAAATCACCTACTATGGAAAGATAAATTGTCATCATCTTATGGGAATTATGAATGTTCTTCCCACCATCATTCTTTCATATGATGGTTAATTTGATGGTTCACTTGGTGAGAAGATTCGACTTTTTGGTATTGTGCACTATAGATGGATGTACCCCTTTTAACGGTATATGAAGATTTTGAAAGGGTATGTCAAAAATCGAAGTCGGATAAAGGGTTGTATTCTAGAGCAATATATTGTTGAGAAAGCCATTGAATCTTATACCAAATACTTATCTGATGTCTAAATAATTGGTCTCCCAAAATCTCATCACACTGGATGCATGGAGGGTGAGGGAATTTATGGAAGAGATGTTGTGACAATCAATATTACAGATCGGGCGCAAGTCCACCTTTATGTTTTGAATAACAGTTGGGAGGTTTCTCTATATATTAAAACCCACAAAGAAATTGTTAGGCAGTTGAATCCATCAAGGGATAAAAAATGGATATCAAATACACATAATCACCAGTTTATAAGATGGTTTCAGGACCATATTTTCAAAGAGTTAACTGAAAATACAAATTAAATTTTAGAAAAACTTCAATGGATAGCCTCCAGACCAAGTGTGTATGTATTATCTTACAATGTTTATGTAATTAATAGTTATACATTCTATATAGATGAACATGATAAATATAGTACCATGAAAAATTGTGGAGTTACACTTGTGGCTGGAGCGATGCATGTTTCTGGTTGTAAGGGAAGAAATCCAATTTATGTGAATATGTCATACTTTGGAATTATCAAACAAATATGGAAGTTGGATTATAAGACATTCCAATTGCTGATTTTTCAATGAAAATGGGTTGATAATAAAAGTGGAGTTAAAATATATGAATTGGTATTTGTGAATGTTTATTTTAGTAAAGAAGGGTATAAAGAAGAACGGTTTATAATGGCATCACAAATGGTACAAGTATTTTATTTTCCAGATTCCGCAAACCGAAAGTGGATGATTGTTCTATTATTGACCAAAATTACTGAAGGGTCTGAGGAAAATTCAATGCAGGACCATCCTTTTAGTGGTACGTTGTAATAATTTCACAACATTCCCAATGTAGATGATGTTTTGTATGTTAAAGGAGACCACAATGAAGGGATTTGGATAATCGATAGATGTTTCAAATACCTTCAGCCTTTGTAAAAAAGAAAGAGAGTTCAATAAACAGGTAATATTTTTTTGTAATATAGATCTTGTTATCTCATGTTATTATCTTATCATTAATAAATTTATGTAATCTAAATTAACTATTCGACCACATATGTAGATAATGACTTATGCACGTTCTGGTTCTCCTAACCATGAGGCTAAAAAAGTATCTCAGGCAGCAACTGCTACTGTTGCTGCTGCTATTGCTCACAGTGCATAGCAACAACATGTTTCTGAACCTATTTTCTTCTTCTAGTGTTGAGGTCCAACAACCATCAGCAAATACCGCTGCTACCATTTCTAATAAGCATGTTGATGATGTTGATATCGATGAAATGGTCGGGGATGAAGGAACGATGTCGCAGAAAACATAGGTGCATCTTAGTTTGATGGTGCTAGCCTATGTTCTTAAGGTGAAAAGACAGGGCATCATATTTGATGTCGGATAGAATGAACAAGGCCAACACGTGAATCCCAATAAGGCTATGTTTATTAGTTACATTGGAATTGTCACTCGGCAACGCGTTTTGATTGACATAGATTCATGGAACCATGTTGTGTCTTGGCTGAAAGCTGTATCCTAGGAAGAAATTATGATAACATTATGATATTATTTTTTTAAATGACTAGAAAATAAAATAATGAAACAATGTCTTACTCTTTTCAATCCCTTGCAGAGTACATTTGTAGTATATGATTCACACAAGAATTATGTACTAAGCCTTGCAGGAAGGATTCATCAATGTTTCTTCACACTTTTAACAAAATGTCACCTAAAATATTCCAAAGGATAAATAATCCCACACCCACCCTTATCTACGCTCACCTGATATCCCAAGAATCATGGGATGCATTTATTGTCCACTGTGGGGATAAGAAGTTTTAGGTACATTGTGGCTGATAATATGTTGTTTGAGGATATGTGTATGAATCACTTTTATATTCAATATTTCATTTATAAAATAGAAAATCAGTACTGAAAATAAGAAACGTGCATCAAAACCAACATACCCCTATCATAAAGCAAGGATGGGGTACGCTTCACTAGAAAATAAAATGGTATGTATTTTAAATTTACAGTAATATTGTTATGTGACAAGAAAAAAAATCATAATTATCTTTATATATTTATATGTATATTGATGAGTCTAAATCCAAAGACACTTCCATCCCATGTCATGTGATATGGAAGGAGGTACATTTGAATAAGGAAGGGAATCTAGTATATGAAAACACCCAAAAAGTGTGGGAAATATGTGTAAGTATGACATGATAAAAAGTTTTTTAAAAATTTCTATTACATAATAATAATTACTTATTTTCCAATATCTAACAGTCACAGGAATCAAATACTCCTACAACAGATGTTGACCTATTATCGATGGCTTTGAAGCGGCCAAAACAATACGGTTGCGTCAGAGGTGTGTGGTTTGGGGTGACACCCTGAGTATATTTTGAGAAAAAACAAATGGATGATAGAAATGAAGAAATGAAACAAATGTGTGAATTAACAGAAAATCTTGAAGAACAATTTCAATGGAAGGGAGAGTTTCTAGAAACTTTTGTGGGTGGAATGAAAATACAAGACACCACTCAGGAACAATCAGTACATGAAGATCCTGCCCCACCCCCACCATCTTTGAGATGAGCCATTCCCCTCAAAGCTATCTTAGCTATTGTAATCTATATTCTAATAATTGTTCCCATGAAATTTGAATCAGACAAACATGGATACTTTTCATGTTCTGATCTTATAAAGGGTGATAATGAGTATGATTTATATCTATCAACACTCACCTATCACCTTGTAGCAAGGGCTACGCTATTCAACATCCTAGAGGACAAGCTGCATAACAGACCACTTGAAAGAAATCATCTGAAAGTGATGATTTATGTATCTCATGAGCCAAATTTGGAGATACTTATTCCACTTTATTATGATGATATTCATATTGTCAAAAAGGCTATTGGGACATTAATTTCATGGATTTCACAACTTGTAAGAGTACATGTGGACAAATAGTTATTTATTTCTATTTTTTAAGCTAAAGCTTTCACAATTAATGAAAAAGGTCTAAACCAATGAATATTATTATAGATGGAGAAAGGGAAGGGGGTGACAAGAAAAGTGGGCTCCAAATAATCTAAAGGATCAACCAACTAATCCAAAATATCTACTGAAATTACAATAACACCGCCTGTTCACTATCCACATTTACAATCATTGAAGACTCATGTGGATACGAAGCTAAAAAAGTGGTAGTAGTTATATATTTGTTTTTGAAAAGAATATATACGAAGAGGAAATTCAAGATTACGTTGCTACTAAAAATGTAAATGATATCCTTGAATATGGTTGCCTAGTCATCACAGTTGTAAATTTATATATGAGTTATGTTTTCATGAATTGATTTTCTAAAAGCTGATATAATGTGCTAATTATGAATAAATGTATTTTATATTATTGGTATGTGTATATATGAAGAAAAGTTGAAGGAATTTCCCCATGATCCAAAATTCAGACTCGTTAGTCCTCATACCACAACACCACAACTAATGAAATTATAGCTATCAAAAAGGGAAGAAATAATGTAAGGATTGCTGAAAACATTTGAAAGCAAGATTACAGATAAAAAAACTCTTCATAATACCAACCATGCAGGGGTAAAACTCTATGATTAAATCATATCAATTATATTTTCACTTTATTCACTACTTATTCCTTTTTGTGTATTTAGGCAACATTGGCTACTAATTGTCGTGAACTTGGATACTACAAAGATTAATTTTATGGATTCAATGCAAGGATATCAAACAAACTGACCACAGATGATGGATTTTTTTGAATCTATAAGACACTAAATCCTACTTTTTAGGTCTAAACATCAGGTTATATAATTTATGTTATCTTTTACTGAGGATTCTATTATGATAGGGTGGTGTATCAATATCGTCTAAAAAATAAATGAGGACAAGGGCTGAGCATAAGGAGGCGAACAAGTACTACATCTGGACATGTATCAGAGTATATATAATACAATTTCACTATTCAAAAACATATCAAAAAAGTTACTTATTCACATAATGATCAATGTTTTTGTAGTGTCTAAAACAAACAAACGATAAAGATTGCAGTTATTATATTTGTAAATTTATAAGAGAGATCGTTTTCCATCAACAAACTAGCATCCATAAAGAGGTATTTTAAAAAACAACTACTATTTAATTTAAATTATTTATTAATTCTTTATTAATATATTTTTTTGTACTACTCTGACTGTCAAAAATCCAAATATTCACAAAATGATATAG
Organism: Viscum album; assembly: GCA_963277665.1. NCBI lineage: Eukaryota > Viridiplantae > Streptophyta > Magnoliopsida > Santalales > Viscaceae > Viscum > Viscum album. The sequence goes on along the minus strand of OY728153.1, from coordinate 872,029,003 downwards.
ATTTTTTTACAAATTAGTGGGCCACATACCTGATGGAAGATTTAACACAAATAGCATGAAGATCTGACTTGGGGATGTGTACAATTGGAAGAAATTTTTGAGAGGGGTTCACAGTGATCAAAAGATAAAACATTATTGTATGAAAATGTTCATAGAAATTTTTTGATTGTAATTAAATAAAACATACTTTATCCAATGAGTCATTTATCTATTTTAACAGATGAAATGCACTAGAAACATGCAAGAATGATGAACCACTTATTTTGGGCTTTGGATAAGAAAAACCAGTAAAATATCTAAAATACATTCATATCACACAAGACCACTCACATTCAATGAAAAGATGAGTAAAATTCTCTTCCCTATTTTGATTTTAGTATGAGAATCATGATTCCAAATGGATTCCCATGTGTTGAACATTTTCATTGGTAGAAATTGTATGTTTTCTAATTATCCATAATAAGAAAATGAGCATTGTTAGGACTTCCTTCTTCCACAGGGTTCCCCCATCCATGTTTTCAATTTTGAAAAATTATCCATGGTTCATTTGTGACGTGTATGATTCAACCCTACTTCAATCTGAGGCACTGTGTAACTGGTATCACTCAAAGTGTCTCACTTTTGTTTAAAATGGACAGAATTTTAACTAAAAAAAACTAACATATGAAAAACTGACCAAATGCATTCTTATTGTGTGGATACAATAGTCCAACGATCCATGGGTCATTTGTGATATGTACGAGTCAACCCCGCCTCATTCCGAGGCACGAAGTGTCTGGTATCATTCAAAATGTCTCTCTTTTGTTCAAAATGGACAGAATTTTAAGTGAAAACAACAACTGATATAAGGAAAACCATCCAAACACATTAGGATTTTGTTGATACTTTTGGATAATGATACATGGGTCATTTTTGATGTGTAAGAGTCAACCCCACCTTAATCTGAGGCACGGTATGGCTCGTATCACTCAAAGTGTCTCTCTTTTGTTTAAAATGCATAGAATTTTAAGTGAAAACAACAACTATGATACGGAAAACTGACCAAATGTATTCAGATTGTGTTGATACTTTATTAGAACTATCCATGGGTCATTTTTTATGTGTATGGGTCAACCCCACCTCAATCTGAGGCATGGTTTCACCGGTATCACTCAAATTGTCTCTCTTTTGTTTAAAATGGGAAAACTTTTAAGTGAAAACAACAACCGACGTATAAAAAACTGAACAAACGCATTTGGATTATGTTGATACTTTAGGATAACAAAACATGGGTCATTTATGACATGTATTAGTTAACCCTACCACAATCTGAGGCACGATGTGATCGATATCAGTCAAAGTGTCTCTCTTTTGTTTAAGATGGACAGAACTTTACGTGAAAACAACAACTGGCATACGTAAAGCATACCAAGCACATTCTAATTGTGTGGATACATTAGAACAATTATCCATGGGTCATTTTTTACATTTAATATTAATCCTCACCTCAATCCGAGGCATGGTGTGACCAGTATCACTCAAAGTGTCTCTATTTTGATTAAAATGGGCAGAATTTTAAGTGAAAACAACTACTAATGTACAAAAAACCAACCAAAAACATTAATATTGTGTTGATACTTTAGGATAATGAAAAATGGGTCATTAAAGATTTATAAGAGTCAAACCCACCTCAATATGAGGAACGGTGTGACCGATATCACTCAAAGTCTCTCTTTTTTTTTAATGGACAGAATTTTAAGTGAAACGAAAAACTGACGTACAGAAAATTGAACAAACACATTCCGATTTTGTTGATACATTAAGAGAGATATCCATTGGTCATTATTGACATGTATGAGTCAATATCGCCTCATTACGAGGCATGGTGTGACCAGTATCAATCAATGTGTCTCTCTTTTATTTAAAATGGACAGAATTATAAGTAAAAACAACAACTGACGTACGGAAAACAAACAAAATGTATACGGATTGTGTTGATAATTTAATAAAATGATAAATGGGTCATTTTTGACATGTACGAGTCAACTCTTCTTCAATACATGGCCTGGTGTGACTAGTATCACTCAAAGTGTCTCTCTTTTGATTATAATGGACAAAATTTTAGGTGAAAATAACAACTAACATATGGAAAACCGAACAAATGCATTTGGATTGTTTTGATACCTTATGATAATGATTCATGGGTAATTTTTGACATGTAAAATTACACCTTTCCTCAATCCGAGGCATGGTGGGACCACTATCACTCAAAGTGTCTCTCTTTTGTTTAAAATGGATTGAATTTTAAGTGAAAACAACTAACTTACAAAAACCCAACCAAACGCATTCGTATTCGATTGAAACGTTAGAAAAATTAACCATGGGTCATTTTTGAAGTGTACGACTCAACCTTGAGTCAATAAGAGGCATGGTGTGGCTAGTATCACTCAAAGTGTCTATCTTTTGTTTAAAATGGATAGAATTTTAAGTGAAAACAACAACTAACATACGCAAAACCAACCAAAAGAATTCATATTGTGTTGATACATTATTCCAATTATCCATGGGAAATTTCTTATGTGTAAAAGTCAACCATTCTTCAATACAAAGCATTGTGTGACTGGTATCACTCAAAGTGTCACTCTTTTGTTTAAAATGGACAGAATTTTAAGTGAAATCAACAACTAACGTACAAAAAAATTACTAAAAGCATTCAGATTGTGTTGTTTCTTCAGGATAATGATACATGGGAAATTTTTAGGAGTAAGAGTCATCTCGGCCTCAATATGAGTCACTGTGTGACTGGTATCACTCAAAGTGTCTCTCTTTTGTTTAAAATGGACAGAATTTTATGTGAAAACAATAACTGTCATACGGAAAACTGACTGAATGCATTTGGATTGTGTTTATACTTAAGGAGAAAGATCCATGAGTCATTTTTGGCATTTAAAATTCATCATTTCCTCAATCCAAGGTATGGTGTGACCGAAATCACTCAAAGTGTCTGTCTTTTGTTTAAAATGGACAAACTTTTAAGTGAAAACAATAACTGACATACGAAAAACTGACCAAACACATTCAGAATTTGTTGATACATTATTCCATGATCCATGGTTCATTTGTGACATGTAAAACAAAACGTTGCCGCAATCTGAGGCACAGTGTGGCCAATATCACTCAAAGTGTCTCTCTTTTGTTTAAAATGGATAGAATTTTAAGTGAAAACAACAACTGACGTATGAAAAACCAACCAAATGCATTATGATTGTGTTTATACTTTATTAAAACTATAAAGTTGTCATTTTGGATGTGTAGTATTCAACCAATCCTCAATTAGAGGCATGGTGCGACCGGTATCACTCAAAGTGCCTCTCTTTTGTTTAAAATGGACAGAATTTTAAGTGAAAACAATAATTGAAGTACAGAAAACCGACCAAACGCATTCAGAATGTGTTGATACATTAGTAGAATGGTCCATTGGTTATTTTTGATGTGTAAGAGTCAACCCCATCTCAATACAAGGCATGGTGTGACTGGTATCACTCAATGTGTCTCTCTTTTGTTTAAAATGGATAGAATTTTAGTGAAAACAACAACTGACGTACAGAAATTTAACCAGACACATTAAGATTGTGTTGATAATTTTTTTGAACAATAAATCTGTCATTTTTGAAATGTATGAGTCCACCCTGCTTCAATATGAGGCATGGTGTGACCGGTATCACTCAAAATGTGTCTCTTTTGTTTAAAATGGACAGAATTTTAAGTTAAAACCACAACCGACACACAGAAAACTGACAAAACGCATTAGAATTGTGTTGATACATTAAGATAACTATACATGGGTCATTTTTCACATGTAGGAGTTAACCCCTCCCCAATCTGAGGCACTGTGTGACCGGTATCACTCAAAGTGTATCTTTTTTGTTTAAAATGGACAGAATTTTTAGTGAAAACAACAACTAACATATGGAAAACTGACCAAATGCATTGGGATTGAGTTGATACGTTAGGAAAATGATACATGGGTCATGTGTGACGTGTAAGAGTCAACCCCTACTCAGTAAGAGGCATGGTGTGGGCCGTGTCACTCAAAGAATCTCTTTTTTGTTTAAAATGGACAGAATTTTTAGTGAAAACAGCAACTAACGTATGGAAAACTGACCAAACACATTCAGATTGTGTAAATACTTTAGGAAAATGAACCATGGGTCGTTTTTGATGTGTAAGAGTTATCCCCTCCTCAATCTAAGGCATGATGTGACTGCTATCACTCAAATTCTCTATCTTTTGTTTAAAATGGGCAAAATTTTAAGTGAAAACAAAAATAGTCATACGAAAAACCAACCAATGACATTCGGATTGTGTTGATAGTTTTTGAAAATGATCCATGGGTCATTTGAGACGTGTATGATTCATCCACACCTCAATATGTGGCATGATGTGATCTTTTGTTCAACATTGATAGAATTTTAAGTGAAAACAACAACTAATGTACGTAAAACTGACCAAAAGCAATGGGATTGTGTTGATACTTTAGTATTATAATCCATGGGTCATTTTTGACATGTACGAGTAAACCCCGCCTCAATACAGGTCATTATGTGACCGGTATCACTCAAAGTGTCTGCCCTTTGTTTAAAATGGAAAAAATTGAAGTGAAAACAACAACTAACATAAGGAAAACTGACTAAATGCATCTGAATTGTGTTGATACGTTAGGCCAATGATCCATGGGTCATGTTTGATGTGTACGAGTGAAACCCTTCTCAATATGAGGCATGGTGTGGATGGTATCACTCAATGTTTCTCTCTTTTGTTTAAAATTGAAAGAATTTTAAGTGAAAACAACAACTGCCATATGAAAAACCAACCAAACGCATTTGGATTGTGTTGATAATTTAAGAAAATGATCCATGGGTGACTTGTTATGTGTACAATTCAACCATGCCAAAATCTAAGACACAATGTGACCGGTATCACTCAAAGTGTCTCTCTTTTGTTTAAAATGGAAACAAATTTATGTTAAAACAACAACTGACATACATAAAAAATTACAAAAGTCATTACATATAAAATAATACACTTAGACAAGCATCATAGAGTCCTAATTAGTCCTTATACAATAAACCCCCATTAATAATTCATCACACACCCTAAATAAAAACCTTTATCCCTAGAGTTCATGGTGAGTGATGAAAACAAAGAGGAAATGTAGAGGGAGAAGAACGAAAGGGAACGAAAAAATAATAGAGGATTTAAATTGGATAAAATTTCAAGATAAAGGGCTCTTAGACTAAGTTTCGAAAGGGGGAAGGGAGTAAATAGTTTGAAATACCTTAAATTAAGACATATTATCAGCAACTTTCATGGTCTGTTTGGGAAGATTTCCAAACTGTTCACCAACTTTTTGGGAGCCATTGGATAAGAAACCCTCTTCTGCACAGTTTGGAAAAATAGTTAACTAATAGTGTTCCTATCATTCAAAATGAATTAGTAAAACTATAGATCCATATCACATGGTTTCTCCAAACCATGAAAAACCCGTGTTCTTAATAAATCCTTCAAAATGGTATGTTGCATGGTTTTTACTTAGAGTTATACAGCCCATCATTTTTCCTATGAATGTAAAACATTAAAAGATGAAAATGAATAGGAAACTTCCCCCTGAAAGTATACCCACATGGGTTCTCTTAAATTGTGTCCCCCAATAAAAGCACAACGTGACTACTAATCAAGAGTCTAGGATGGATAAATAATATGAATATATCTCCCACCATTTATAAATTCTATAAATGGCATGAAAAAGAGACAACACACCATAAGATAAAGGTATCAACCACAAGAACACATTTCTTTAAGTGTCCCAAGAATCACCCAAATTCATCTACCATGAAGAATATATAGGGGAAACTCTCTAAGTCCTAAGGAAAAATATCCCAAAAGGAACTCAAAATATATAAACAAATCCCACATCCAATCTTGAAATGAATCTAAACCACAAAAAACATAAAGAATAACTTTCATGCATGCCTTAATCAAAATTTTCTTAATGTTATAACATTGAACTCTCTCTATATATTTTATATGAGGCAATGTAAGATATCATTTGGAGGAGATAGTATTTAATGGTACTTTGTTAATCATAATTAATAATTTGTACATCACATTAGGTATGGATTTTTTCCCATCGTTTGATCCCAAATTGACTACCACTATATATTTTATCAGCATGAACTGTTTGTTTGATATGCTGGTTTTTTTGTAGGCCTTGTTTGGGAGTGTTGTTGCAGAATTTTATGTTACAACAGGCAGGGCATTTATCAGTGGTAAAAAAATCACTGATAAAGGTATCTTTTATCACTGATAAAAAAGCACTGATAAAATATCCCTTTATCAGTTCTTTTTTATCACTGATAAAGGATCCCATTATCCATGCATTTATAGCGCTGATAAAGGTTCCCTTTATTGGTTATTTTTTAGCACTGATAAAGGCTCCCTTTATCAGCACTTTTTAGCGCCGATAAATGTTACCTTTATCACCAGTTTTGAGCACTAATAATGGGGACCCCCCTTTATTAGTACTGAGATATACAACGCTTTTTAAGCACTGTTAAAGCCCGTTTTGAGCACTGATAAAGCCCATTTTTGTAGTAGTGAGTTATTTGTGGATTTACTTATATTGAACAGACATGTCGGTTTATCGTGCATCTCTATAGTAAATATCCATTTAGATGTTCCAAACTAGCCTCACTAGTAGCACAACCCGCATGCCCTCTCAGTAAATATATGGAGTAACTATTTGTCTAATCAGGGTCGATAAGAAACCATCACATGAACCTCTAGTTAATTCCTAGGAATCCCATGATAGTTATACATAGTGATTGAGGATGTCCTCAAACATGTTGAATAAACAAAATAACCCATATATTCCACCATTATTGCCTAGACCAAACACTAACACCATCTATATGATGACCCTCACCTAGGTGGGACTACCAAAGAGGTTCCCATCACACCTGAAGGATTATACATGTTACAAATAGGCCTTCACATAACATGTATTTCAATACCACATTTCAAAATTCCACAAGTTTCTAACCTTGGATTAAAAATTATATATACAATTCCACTTCTAGACCATTTTCAAAACCAAGGAGAAAACATCATTTAATTTTTGAAGATTCCAAAATGGAATTTATATCATTTAGTCCCCAAAACACATTCCAGTGTTCCAAATGAGCCATGATTTTGAGCATGAAATTTTTAACCACAATATTAATTTTGAATCTAAGGGACCATTTAGAGGGAAGGAGGGAAGAGTAAGAAAAGAGGCGGGGAAGGTGAATTTTTAAAATCGAGTTAAAAAAGGAAATTTTCTAAAAGGAATCCATTATCATTTGGGATCCACTCAATATGTTAAACATGGGAACATATGGGTATTCCTACATCAATTGGCATGCTATAATAATCCCCAAATTATGTGAAGTTCCAATTTAATTGTTTAAAAGAATATTTCAACTATTTACACATAACCATCAAACCACTAAACCCCTCACCAAACCCAATTTACAAAGAAAACCAAATTAAAAAAAGAACCATGGTCGAACAAAACACAATATACCCAATTTCATTTTAAAAGATGAAATTGAAATCTCATCAAACACTTTATATACATATACACAAATTCATAATTATAAAAAACCCTTTGAATAAAAATTTTCTTTAAACTTTCCCCATAAAAATACAATATTCATTTATACTAACACATCATAAACAAGGATATCACATTTTAGAAACACTCTAATAAATCTAGAGTTTAAATTGAATGTACCAGAAATATTTTTTTTGAAACAACTAACATAATGGCATGAAAAATCTATGAGCCTTAAAGGGAAGGATAAACTGATCTTGAGGAATCGTCGGCACACCCTATCACTAAATAGAAACAATACATGCACCAAACATAAGGACACGGATTTGGCCAATAGAGATACCACTCATGGAGAAATAATAACAGAGATTGAAATAGAAGAAAGGGAAAAAATTGACAAAAAAAGGGAAACTAACCTTATTAAATTAGTGGAGAACCCATAGAGGAGGGTTAACCAAGAATAAGGGGTTTCAGGATCCCCCTGGGGTTTCTAGGTTGACCAAAGTAAGTGGAAACTCAAAATGGGTTAAAATAGGGGAGGTACAACTTGGAAATTCATGTTTTAATGAACTTGGGCAGGCCACATGGTTTTCCCCCATGGTTTACGAAACTGTGTGACAATCTTGTGAAACCTACTAGAGGAGGAGGAAATTATCAGGGTTTGAATTCATGGTTAGGGAAACCATGCTCCATCCCTAAAAATACACCCTATCAAATGACTAAATCATTTTTCACCATTTCTGCATGGTTTCCTCTCATTGTGAGAATGTCGTGCTCCACCAAAAGAAGGGTGCATAATTTCAACTGTGAGATGCAGAGTTTAAGTAAAACCAATATCAAACCATGAACAAGGACCAAGACCACCAAAAAACTCTAAAAATAAAAACGTTTCACTAGGAACTCGACCAAAATTACAATTGAAAGATCAAACCACAAGAAATGAATAAAATAATAGAAAATTATGTTCGGGTTGTGACAATTACCTCCATAAAAATTACTTTATACCCCAAAAATGTCACCAAAACAAACGAGAAACAAAGAATAATCTCAAACTAAATAAAACAGATTTAGACCATGATCCCCAATGTAAACTTTAACTCCACAATTCACACCCATTCAGATCTAGAGAAAACCTCAAGGATATTGACTAGAATGAAAAAAAGATTGGGTTATCCACACCATAAGAACTTAACAAGCATAGACAAACATTGAAAAACATCTCCAAGTGACCTAGATGGACACATCAATAGAAAGCCTTTCTAGTATTATGACAAGAAAACTTAAAATTATTTATCATACCACAATGAAAGCACACAAGCAAATAGTCTAATGAACGAGGTCCTGGAACCAATGAATGAGGAATCTTAGGAATAAATTCTTCTATAATACACCTCTCACTAGATGGGGAACCTTAATGAGTTTGATGATAAACTTTACTACCAACTGCTATCAACTTCCCTCGAGGAACTAACTATGATAGAGACGCCTCAGCCACAAACTATTCAAAAAAACCTCCCCTGATGAGAGAAGTTTCTCATTAATCAATGTACAATGACCCCAGATGAAGAGTTGAGTCCTTAGTTGATCCTCTATAGTTATCTATAGAGGAAATATAATGAAATACTTACAAGAATAAATGTAGGTATTCATTTTCCATTGTTCATATTGAATTCCCAAGAGATTTTTCACATTCCTTTCCTTCACCTAATCTAATATGGACCATCAGATTAAAGTGGTCTCTAATTGTTATAAAGACGTCAATAATTGTAATGATGGTGTACCAATCACCTTCAATGTCTCCAAACACATACCACAATACAAACTCATAATATCACATAGTATAATGAATTCGAGAGTTCCAGATGCCTTGAAAACACCACAAATTTATCAATCCACTCCACATCCTCTAACAGACCTCAATCATCATAAAAAATAGTAAAAATATGAGAATATAACGAATCCTTCACCCCATTGGAAGTCTAGGTAGGGTCCAAAATCAAAAATAGACTCTCTAGAAAACACTGAAACCATTCTAGGTTGCATACTCTATATAAAAAAACATAAAATCACAATCTAAATCCAATCAAGTCTTAACGAAAATACCAACTGAGGCTGAAACAATCCACTCATATTCAAAACATCAAAAACAAAAACCAAAATCCTCTTTCAAAACCATAATTTATATTCCTTATTCAAAACCAATTCACACTAAGGCCACATTTCCAAATCAATAACACCCACATTAAAAAAAACCGAATCCCAAATAACAACATCCCTATTAGAAAATAATTTTCCAAAAAATCCATTTTCATTTCAAAATAAACCCATGCCATCCAAATCTCTAAAAAAACCCAAATTACACCAAACTCTTAGTATAAGGAACTAGTGATGGTGAAAACCCTTTTCACATAGTTTATGGGAACATTCCCTAAAAAAGAACCAATAACTAGGAGGACCTTGAACCCTGAACTCGGTATCCACATGGGTCATTATTCCACTTAAATTAATCACACATCATTGGTTCACATCCATTGCCATTCCCCATCCATAGAATACAAAACCAAAACAGAAGAAACAAATCATGGACTACTGCTAGAAACTCAAGCATCATAATGAAAAATCATTCATGAAATCAATATTGTACCTACCTCTCCGGTCCCTACAATCTGAATCTACAATCTACCTGATGCCCCAAATAACAAAGGGATTATCTGATACAATTTTGTTATGAACCAGGTGGGGCTGTCATCCAACCCAACACCCATCCTGGATAGAAACAAGGCATGATTTTGAATATGGATCCTCTCGGGCTAGATACTATATTCGGCATCAATGATATCATAGTGGGAATGATTCATCCCAATAAAAACTAGGATAAAATAATCTCGAATAGCACACAACATTAAAAAATAACATCTTAATCTCGGTAAATACATAAACATGATCTATATATAACTACATAATATTTAAACAAAAAAACATTACCAACTATAACTCAAACTAAACCATGATATCTATGTGACCCCTTCGTCACCACCAACCATAAGGCTAACCTACGCCTTAGGCAAACTCAGAATTGAATCTGAATCGGAAAAATCACTCGATTATACCAAATTTGAGTGGAATGAGCAGGGTCTAATCATAAACATATTATTAGGTAAGAACCAAATAATCTATACATTTATTTTAGAAAAATATTCCATAAATTTATTTTTGAAATTCATATAGAAAATATGGTTTTCTCATTTTAATGATCCAATATAAAATTACTTTTTTTAATATCACACACCACTTTCATATTTTAAAAATATATTTCCATTTAGATAAAAATTTTAAAAATTTAATACCAAAATAAGGAACATAAATAGGTGATCAAACATCTATTACAATAAGAAAATATATATTACAAGAAGAAAGATACTAGAAGATTAGGAAACAAGTACAACAATATGAAGCAAAACATACATATAATAATTCTGGAAATTTCCTAAAAATAACTAGTTTTAATCCCTAGATGTTCATATATCACACTCACCTATCGGTGTATGGTGCATCTATATATTTAATAACCAATATGCTACTCAAAAATAGCCTCATCACTAGCACATCCCACCTTCCCTCTCAGAAAATCCAAAGTGTACAAACCCTTATAATCGGGGTCAATAAGAAACCAACACTCAAACCTGTAGATGGTTTGTGGGAATATAATTTTTATAGTACATGGGGAATGAGGAGGTCCCCACACATATGGCATAGAAGAAATAACACACAGATACAATCATTCATTCCTAGCCCAAACATAGACACAACCTATGTGATGACCCTCTCCTTTGAGGGAGTACCATAGATGTTCTCATCACACCTCAAACCAAATTCATGTTCTAACTGAGCCTTCACATCACATTAGTTTCAATACAACGTTCAAAAATACCACAATTTTCAAACCGGACAATAGAAATTATAAATCAAACCCCACTTCTAGAATATTTCCAAAACAAATTAGAAAATATCATTTATATTCTGAAGATTCCAAATATGCCTTTATTTCATTTAGTCATAAAACCACATTACGTGGTGTAAAAATAACCATGATTTAGATCACACTATTCAAAACAACAATTGAGTCATTTTTAGAACAAGGGTCCACTTAGAAAAAATGGTGAGAAGATGAAGAAAAGATATGGGGAAGGGAAATTCTGAAAACCAGTTTTAAAAGGGACATTTCTAAAAGGGAACTATAATCATTTTGGATCCCCTACTCATGGTGACCCATACACATAAGGATAATCCCATATTCAATATAATTATTTAATTTACCCTAAATAAAAATGAAGTTCCAATTTGAAAGCTAAAAATAACCTTTTATGTGTTTTACCCGTAACCATTGAACCAACAAACCACTCCCCAAACCCAATTCACAAAGAAAACCATCACACCAAAAAATTACCAAGTTCAAAACACAACCCAAATTACATAATTTTAATTTAAAAGGACCTATTATCATTTCATCAAAAACTTTACATACATATACATATATGGATAATTTTGAAAACCATTTTAAGACCAATTTTATTCAAATTTCCACAATAAAAATACAAAATACATTTATACTAACACATCAAAAGCACAGATTTCATATTTTAGAAAAAAATGAAAGATCTAGAATCTATGTAATGTATATAAAAAGGAAAATAGTGGAAGCACTTACCACAACAATGTGAAAAAATAATGTGACTTCATGGAAAAGAAGAAGTAAGCCTGAGGAACTATCTATAAAAACTAAAATCAATGAAACACAAGACACACATAAAGACTAGACTCTAGGGATTGGTCAATAGAGAACCCCCTAAATGAAATTCTTGAAACAATAAAGAAATATAAGATGATAAATATTTCAGAAATTAACAAAAACTCACCTTGGAATGTTATAGAAGATTCCAAGGAGGAGGGGAGCCAATGAGAAGGGGGTTTCAAGATCCTCCTAGTGTTCATAGGTCGAGAAAAAAGATAAGTAACCAAAATAGGTTAAAAATATGGGAGGGAAAATATTGAAATTCATTTCTTTAAAAACTACATAGGCCACATGGTTTGGCTGCATGGTTTTCCAAACCATGTGCCAACCATGTGCACCCTATAGGAGAAGGATGACACCAGCACTGTTTGGCCACACGGTAAGGGAAACAGTGCAATAACATTGCAAATATATTATATCAAATGACAAATGAATTTTTTTATTCTTATTTCATGGTTTCCTTTAACCATGAACAACCAATGATCCACAAAAATATGGGTGCAAAATCTTTTCTTGGACTTATACGGTTTGATCTAAACCATGCTCAAAACATGCACAAGGGTAAAGATCACTCCAAAACTCTGAAACTCATAAACTTTCACTAAGAACTCAAACCCAAATGTTAAACTAAGTATCCAAATCTAGGTTAAAAATAAAATAAATAAAAAACTATGGTCAGGGTGTGACATGTCAATGAATTGAATTTGATGAATCCTTTCTCTATTTTTCATGTTTAAACACATCAGAATTCTTCTTCTTAAAACATCACTTCTTGACTATAAAATATTTCATATGGATATCAAAAAAGCTTTAATTAATGGTATCTATTTGGAATACGTCCATTTGAAAAAAATGAAGGTTTTGGGAATCTATGGTTGTCTAATAATATATATAAGTTATAAAGATCCATTTATGGGTTAGAGAAAGAATCATGGTCAAGGAACATTTGGTTCAATGAAGAAATAATAAAATAAATTAATAAATAATGAATATGAAACATGTATATATAATAATTTTTGGGGATTGTATTAATATTCTTAATAATATGTTATTATAACATATTATTCATTTGAAATGACATAACATTGTTATAGTCAGTTAATGAATGGTTAAATTAGTTCTGATCGGTAAATGAATTGAGTAAAACAATATATATTATTGAAATTCAAGGTATTTATGACAATACAAGAGGATTATTTGAATAAATTTACTATATAATATATATATTTTAATATTGAACAATTGATGAGGCTATTGGTTCTAATGTAACATTGTATAAATATCTCAAAAAAAAATTCTTCCTAAAAACAGTAGATAAAGAGAGAGAGAGAGCAGGGTAAAATCAGATTCATCCCATAAGAATTATTGTAGTATATGTAATTTATGACATGTTATATAACATGATTTATGTAACCGATTATTTACGTAAGATAGGTATATATCAAGTTAATCTAGGAAAATAGAATTGAACTATTATATAGATTATCTTTATATATATTTTTCATACTAAGGATATATTCAACATATATAGAGGACAAGAGGAACTATTTATGAGAGGATATAATGATAATAAGTTTCAAACATATTATAATGATTTGAAGTCACATTTCATATATGTATTTAGCCTTAATGTATAATAAATGAGCTGTAGCAGTTTAATGTAGCGAGTTTTCACTGATTTTACAGTGAAGTATGAGTATACATCGACTTTGGGTTTATAAAAATAAATAGTTTGGATTCATAAATTTATTCATTATATTTATTTAGTTTATGTCAATAGAGATCCAATCACATTTTATTGTGATAATACTAAAGTAGAGTATTTCACAAATGAGACAAGGTCACACCATTTGGAAAACCACATAATATGCAAATATCAACTCTTGATGGATTTTTTTAAAATTACTGAAGTATTATTGAGTATATTACCCATCAAAGGAAATGTGGTAGGCCATTTTACAATCCTTATTTGTATTAAATAATGGACATCATGTGAGAAAAATAAGACTGAAGGTTGTTAGTAGTTGGATATAGTATATGTGAGAGTCTATTGGAGTTTGTACCCTAAAAAACTTATATTAAAATTTTGATTACTTTTATTCTTGTATTTTAATATTAATACAATTTATTATCATTTAATTATTTTTATTATAAAATATAATGTTTGTGATAAAGTCATAAGGGTACATCTCACACTGGAATGTCATAGTAGTTCCCAGTTATGAGGAGAACCTAGAAGTTCTATAACATCATTACTAAATATAACCTCCATAGATGTATGATATCATTTGATGAGACCTAAATGATGTAGGCTACCATTTATGGAGACTTGTAGTAAATTTAAATACTTTCCCTTGGTGTACATCCTTGGTAATCTTAGATGTAGGAGATTATAAGAATAAGTCCCACCAATAATAATTCCGTATTTATATTTTTCATTGAATATTCCTATTAAAAGATATTTTTAATGATACAGAGAATTTAATATTATTATTGATAAATATCAGGAGTCTTTTAATTTCATTTATTGACTAATTTTTTTTATATTTGCTCACAAAGAGTCATGATGCATTAGGTTCGTCACTGGATATGTTGTATTAATGAATAATGTGAAAAAATATTTATCCATCATGTTTATTAAGAAAAGTTTATATCTTAGGAACATTTAATGGAATTGAACATCCTGATTTAACTCATAGCCAATGCTTTTATTGTGGTAGGTTCATTTTTGAAAAGTGAAAGAAAGAGATAATGAGCACATAGGTTGATGGAACTAGAATTCAACCTGTTGATTAGTGATATTAAGATAAATGGGTTATATTATATATCATATATTAATAGGATGTTACATATTGGTTTTATATTAAATTTATTCTATATGGAATCCATTACATGTTTCTAGATGCTAACCATGAAATTTAGACAGTGTAGGATAACGACATTGAGAAAGGCACTATGAAGGCACACACTTTGTGAATTTCAAACCTCAGTTATATTTTATATATATTTTAAATGTTTGATAAATATTACCCTCCTATGTGATTTAATTGTTATTTCTCTTGGTTTGATTGTAAATATACAATCACTGGAAATTCAACAGAATGTATATGTTAGTTTAATATTTGATAAATATTTATCCACCAGGTAAAAATTTGTACATTCTTATATATTCAAAATGTGAATAAATATTTTTCTAATTTTGGTATGTGAATATTTAATTATTATCTATTCCCTAATTTAGTGAAAATAATGTATAAATATTTATTGGGGAAAAATATAATATTATCTATTTTATTAAATAAATAATCATAATTCAAGGATCTATATATATTATGGAGGATTGGGAGACTGAGTTTAATGGTCTGCTGAGTAGTACCATATTGAATTTTATTTAAATATATATAAATTTATTTATTGAAGAAAATAATATATATTTTAAAAATGATTTTATCACATGATAAGAAAATAATAATAATATTATTATTATTTATACGCGGGTTTCTTTAGGAATATAGAAAATATTAAGGATCATTACAAAATTATTAATTTCATGCCCTAAAACTCTTTGAACCTAGCGATGGTATTTTTTTATGTTGTGAAACCGGGTGCCACGTTCATTTTTTTTTCAAATTTGTTGTTAATAGGATACTTTAAACCAAATAGTGATCTCCACTTGAACTCTTTCAAAAACATAGGGCAATTGTCCTCCTCCCCTAGAGTGAATCCCTTATATATTGAAGGATTTAGATGTAATAAACAGTTATCATCACAAGTGTTGGATTCATCTATTCTTTCACCCAAAGTATTCTATAATTATTATCATGTGTTTATTAAGAACCTATAGATAACCTCAATAGGAAATATACAATTGATTTCTATCATTCAATGATGGTATGACAATAGTGGTCTATTTATTAATTGTTGAATAAATAGTTAATGAAATGTAATTAATTAATTAATTAAATCAATTAAAAATTATATGTTAAAAGATCGTATATTCATGGAATCAATGAATTCATTTATATTGGGTTCAAAGGAGAAATATGAATAAGTTGCTGGAAGAAATATAATTGGTAACCACATGAAATGATTCAACTAAGCCCTAAAACAGCCACTCTATACAACAATAATTTTTTTGTGTAGATTTTTTTATACCTTCTATAGTTTCTATTCCATGTGTAAAACAATCTCCCCAAATTATTTTAGAAGATTATTCATGCTAAAATAGATATTATTCCTACCAAAAAATTTAAAGCTTCTTCTTATTTTTCAAAATATGAAATGATTATACATAACCATAGTGGGCTTACTAATAAGGCATTAAGAAATGATCGTTGACAAGAATTTGTCAATGAAGACTTTAACATTTTATCTTCATAAGATTTATTTAATCAAAATTTTACATCAACTAGAACACCTCAACAAAATGGGACTCTGGGAAGGGGAAACCAAATTCTCTATGAAATCTCATGAACTATGCTTAGTAAATTTTACATAACTATCTATATTTTGTTTGAATCATTGAGTACAGATTTTAATTAATTAATAGGGTTATGATAATACCAATACTAAGAACAAATACTCATGTTTAATAGAATGGTAGAAAACAAAAGGTGAATTATATTAGATTTTTGGAGGTAAAAGATTTAGTTTAAATCCCACGGAGAATTTATAAAAAAATTCACCTAAGAGTTATAATGGAATTTTCTCAGGTTATTTAACAACTAATAACATATATATATAATTTATAAAAATAATTAATGTTTTATGGACATGTATTAACCTCTAGGACACTTAGCCTGTGAGTCGTGTTGTATTTGGCCTACGGTCCACTGGGAATTTGGGTTATGAAAAGGTTTCCACTCATCTAAATTTAAAATAGACATTTATTTCTTAAATAAAAATGGACTTCATAACCAAATTTTAGAAAAATATATACCATAAGATATCTGAATATACTATACATTTATATGACAAATCTTCTCGTAGGGGCCTACATGTCTTTCCTAACAATATATAAGACGTGGAAGAACCATGTAAATTATTTTGTGGAATGATTAAGGCCCATAGATACAAACATTTAGATTTTCCCCAGAGATCAAGATAGAGAAATCAAACCCAAACCTCTCTTATATTCTATGCTTAACATCATGAATTATTCTCTCAGATATAACCTATGAACACTATAGAAAAAAGTGATTCATATAGGGTAATAGATATGTAATAATGGATAAATAAATTTAAATGATATAATTTCTAGAAACAACTTTAAATACATAAATTATCAGAATATTGGTACTAAATGGGTGTATAGAAATAAGGTTTTTGAATATGGATTTATAGTTAGAAATAATTCTATATCAGGTGAAGAAGGTTATAATCTAGAGGAAGGTATTGATTATGAAGAGAAATTATCACCAGTGACTAATCTTGATTTCATTAGAAAACTAATTTCATGTCAACGTAATAATTATTTAAAAATATATTTATCAAATTTTAAGAGTGAATTCCTTAATTATTATATTATTTATAATTTTTTCATTGGACGACACCTAGGATTTTGAAACCCTTATTTACCAAATCCTGTTTTTAAACATTCAGAAAAACGTTATGGTTTATAATAGGCTCCTAGAGATTCATATGATAAAACTATAACATTCATGATTATAAATTTATTTAAAAGGTTATATCTGACCATACTATATTTATTAAATAAATTTTAAAATATTTTTTATAGTACAAATTTATTTGTATGAAATTATTTTTGTCACATCAAAATTTATTTTTCTATTTAATTTTGAAATATTATGCTAAAGAAATTTGAAATGATTTTAATGGAAGAATTAAAATTCTTCCATTTTTTCAAATATTTAGAAACAAATATTAAATTAATATAAATAAATGTTCGGTTAAAATTATGTTTCAGTTTTTTTTGAAAAAAAAGTGAAACTCCAATGAGTAAATGTTTTAAACTAGTTTTGGATGAAACTATGAAATCAGTTGAACAATATATGTATAGATGTATGATAGGGAGTTATCATACATGAATGTTAGAAATCCCGGTAAAACATTAATAACTAAAAAATAAAACTGGTATTATATTATATTACTTAAGAGGGAATGCATTTGAAATAGTTAGCTATTCATATGTTGATTTTAGTGGCTATAAGTTTCATAGAAAAATCTTCTATAGTTCATGTCACTTTTTTGTGAATGTTTTAGTTTATTATTGTAGTAAAAATATTAAATATGTTTCATTTTTCAACCTCTGAATCTCATTACATATCTAAATAATGTTTTTTGAACAAATTATATGGATGAAGCACACATTAATAAACAATGATTATTAATTATAACATTTCCAAATAAAGTTTAACAATATCACTATGATTAAAATTTCTAAGAGTCATGTATCTCATTATAGGAATATGTACTTTCCTATAATAAATTTATTTTGGTGATAACATTTTCAAAATAGGGACATCACTCACGGTTTTATAGGTATTGAGTACTATATCACTAAAATTTTTACAAGACCTTTGATTATTGAATTATTGAATTATTTTAATAATGGGATACATATGATTAATTACTATTATTTTCATAAAATATTTAATCTATAAGTATTATTTATTCTATTTCTAATGGTAAAAATTCATCATAAGGATTATGTGGTATTAAGGAAAATTCATGTGTTATGTTAATTTATCATCTTTTCTTAATGATTTACATGTATCGTAGTTATTTAGGATACTTTTATAAATTTCACACAATCACTCAAGCTATAATTAATATCTTATTAAATATTAATACAAATATATATATATATATATATATCTCAAATGTTTCTATTTGAATCCCTAAATGATTTTGAATATTCAAATTTGGAATATGAATCGTTTCTCTCTCTAAAAACACTAAAACAATTTGATTCCAAATCACACACTCTCTAATATTTTCAATTAAACAATCCTTGGACTTGAATAAATTGAATCATTATGGATGTTGGTTATAACATAGAATCCTATCTCATTTTCATCTACAATTGGTCTATATTCCTATAATAGAAGGAATGCTTCATTCAGTGTAGCTTTCGAACACATCAGGCCTCGTTTATTAACTAGATCAGTTGTTGTAGAAAATAAATTTAATAAAAAATTATTAAGAATGGCGATGACTTTATTTTGGAATTGTATTCATACTTAAGGTTGGGTTTCATGCTTCAGTGAGAACAAAAAGATATTTTATCCATGGTTAGTGAAGTATTTTTATTGAAATTTTGACCTGTGAACTTTTGATAAGAGTTATTTTATCTATATATCCTTACATAGAGAAAATCTAGTTGGTTATTCATAGCGATGGACCAAGTTCGTGAAGATACCTCATAATGGTTATTATGAGGATAACCAGATTACGTATTCTATGTGTCATGAAACATTTAATTATGTAAGATATCCTCTCTATGTAAATAGATATGGAGCGCCTTAAAAGTCTAATTCTATAGAGATTGATAGTGAATGTATGATGTTGGAAAAGTTCATCCAACACTAAATCTAACCAATTAAAGTGGGTTTTAGTATTTTATGATGTCATGGTGTATTCTTTTTGTACTTAATATAGAATGGGTATATATTATCCTACCAAGTGATATGTCGAGGAACATGGAAGAATTTTTGAAACCTTATTCCATGATTAATTCACTTACATACCCTTCGTCTACGAGAGTATTTTTTAATTTAAAAATAATTTTTCCATTGGAGGTGGAAAAGTCAATTTGTTATAGAAGAGTTTGTTTGAATAAAACTCTTTATAAAATGATAAGGATAAATTGGAATCCATATATGAAAATATAAAATGAATATAATGACAAATTATTTGATAATTTCAATGTATTAAGAAACCCAATTTGATATATGTTTAAAGAATAATGAGGCCTAGAACCTATTACTGTAATAGAATACTATTTTCTAGAACAATTAGAAGATTAAAATGAGGATTTTTAATGGAAGAATATTTTGAATATATTATGAAGAATAAATAGAATATCATAGGTCCATGGGTGTAAAAATATTTTCTACTAACGTTGTTTCCTTTGGCACTCATGAACCTCCTTTTTTACTACCCTCTATGGAAATAGATGTAGATTATGATATTGACACTAAGGGTTTTTGATTATCTTGTTATTGTTGATTCTAAATATGAGGATGTTGAATATAGTGAAGATGAATGAATTGATGAATTATTAATATAATATATGAATAATAAAATATAAAATCATTTTGGTGGTGAATGGATATAAATTAAAATGATTGGATGTACTAAGAGGCCCATTAAAATAGAATCACCTCTTGATGGGGATAAATATGATTAGAATTATAATTATTACTATAATATGGGAAATTAATCAAGAAATAGTGGACCTACACACTCTTGTGCTTCAAAATATCCTAACGAATCTCGTGTACCTCTAATTTATATTAAAGAAATGATTGTGAACTTTTCTCCCATACAATTTTGTTTTGAATTTTAAATCAATATCATGGTTGAAGAATTATTTTAAGATGATTGTTGACCTAATACTATACAAAATTAAAAATCCACCAATAATGTATGTGAATCATAACAAGTATAATTTTAGGGAATTATTTAATAGAATTTGGTCATTTAGATGATGCGAAAAATTAATTAGTTCTAGGTATTGATGAAGATGGTAGAGTATCTCAATTTAGAGAGATAACCCATATTTTGAATGAAATGACTGAGAGGAGTTTACCTTATAAACCTACTACAACTACTTACCCTAATCTTACTTCTTAATATACTTTCAAATAATATATAAGAGTGTTTGAAGTTAATTTCATGGATGTTATCAAACAAATATTTTTGATATATGGAGCTTCAGTTTCAATATATAGAGAATAAGAGATATCCAATATTATTTCAATTGTTTTAAACCATATGGATACTAATATTTTTATGAAGATTGATCATATGACTCCGGATATTTAAATCTTAATAAGAAAAATGGATCTCTTTTGGAAAAAATGAATGTTAGGATGTTGATCCCCTCTAATATGTTTTCCATAGATGACAATCTATTTATACAACATTTCAAAGATGATAATGAAGTTGTTTTGGATGATATGTCTAAGACATGATAAATAGTAGACTATAGTTTTTTATTCTCGAGATACTAAAACCAGTAATATAGTCAGGTCCGATACATAAAAATCTAGAACAAATAGATAAGTGATCAAAAGATACATTGATCATTATTTGAGAAGGGTATTCACAAATATGGATTTGAAAACCATGTTTATATATCTATCCAAAAACTATAAAATGAATATTTTACTAAATAACTAAAATCTACTGTTGAAAATTTTAATTTTATATAACCTATTCTATAAATCATTATAAAATATAAGGAAAACATTTTCTAAATTATAAGACATTGTTCTTTGTCCCTAATGGAATTTACTCAGCCGGTGATGCCTTAAATATAAAATTCGAACACAACTACCATTAACCCTTTATATATATATATATATATATATATATATAACCTCAGTACAAAAACCTATACATGTTTTGTACCCACCTTTTTAATACGCTTTATGCATCTATATCTATCAACTCCAATATAGGTTTATCAACATCTCAATCCTATTTCATATGGAATTTTCATTGATGGAACTTCATCTCCTCATCTGTTTACTTCACCTTAAACTACCCATTAGCTATCTCAGGAAAATAAAAAATTTACTATTTATCATATAGACCCAAGAGAGATGGAATCTGATTCTGATTCTCATTATATTTCCTGATTAGAAATCTATATTTTATAAAACACATCATTAAAATGAATAAGATTTGTTATTTTCTTAATTATATTTATTTGTAACTTAATTTTATTTGTTATTATCTTGATTAGATTTTATTTAGGCTAACTTTTTATTAAATTTAACATTTTTTATTATCCTAAAAGTGTGTTATGATGGCGTTTTTTCATTAATATCCAAGATTCAATTATAGTAAGTTATCATTTTTACTTCTAAATAAACTATAGCATAATTGAAAAATATTTAACCAACAATGTTATTAAAACCATTTTTTATACAATATAGAAGTTTAACTTCATTAAAAAATTTCCATTTTTTAATTTATCATTTCAAAACTAACTTATGAAGAATTTTTTGTATTTTTCCGAAATATTTTCTTTTAAGTGAATGTTGAAAAATACAGATTTTAAAAACTTTTACTTTAATGATATTATAAATATATGAGAATCAATTTAATGTTTATAAAAAAAACATTATATATATAAATATATAAATCAATATAATATATATAAAAATAAAATACTAAACTTGAAAATAAATGATGAATATTTTCAAAATCTATGTAAATTTTATTGGTTAAAAAAATATTCTAACTCTTTAAACTTTATAAAGTATTTATAATATGAAATTCAATTTCATATTTTTTTGAAAGAAATATAAGCCTCATTTGATTTATCTTAATCTAATTATTTCTATTATAATAAATGTTGTTCATTATATTTATAAAATCATTTTTATTATAAAACCAAACAAATTCTAAAAACGGGTTTCATTGAATTTTATGAACATATAATAAATTTAATTTCTACCAATCCTCGGATTTGAATCATGAAAAATAGATTGTTTTTTTAGAGTTAGAATAATTAATATAATGTAATATAGTAAAAAGGTAATCTTAATTTTCGTTCTTAATTAATATTACCCATTCTAAATATTTATCACCTTGATTAAGGGTAAAATGGGTTAAAGGGGTTAAAAATAATGTGTTAATGCTTCATAATAACACAAAACACATATTTAAACCACATTGGTTGGTTTTATTTTAAATTTATCCTTATTTTCATAGAAACTACGAATATTTGTATCCAAATGAATTATAAAATGACATAATATTATTAAAATAATTTATGTAATTGTATGTGTGTGTCCCCTCACTTATAAATGGGACATGTACGCCTCCCTTATTCACAAACTTTTACCCAACTAGATCTACCAATACTGATGCAAAAATAATCCTACATTCCTTCCCTTTATTCTTGTTCTCCTCATCTTACTCCAAGGCTATCCTAATATGAATTAGGGTATAAAAAAATAATTTATCTAAAAGAATAGGAAGATAACACACATGGGAATAAAATGATACCCATGTTAAGAGATTTATATTATAATCTCATTATATTTTTGGAATATATATGTTCATATTTAATTTTAGAAAACTCTATGATCCTAATATATCAAACCAATTCAATTTTATTCACCTTTGGTTAATTTGGGGGGTTTTATATGTTTATATTCCATTTCATCTCTTGTTGGATCATGAATCAACAAGTAAGATACACACAAATGAATTTTTCATTAAAACATTATTTTAAAATATTCCTTTAAAACATTATAATACATATTAATGTTATTAAAAATTATCCAGGAATTTTCATATTTATATACCAAAGATTTTTTAAATTCATTTCCAACTACTTTTGAATTTAAATTTAAAGGTTTGAAGTGAAAAATTTAAACATTTACCTTATTGGTTATTTTTATGTTTTTTAACCAATGTTTTAAGAGAATGTTATTTACATTTATATGGCATGATTGAGTTTTCCTTCCATCGAACCTATCATACATTATCAAGATTCATTTACAGGTTTCCAGGTTTATGATTAAATAAAATTTATTTCTCATTATACTAGATATTATTTAAAAATTATATCAAAATAAAAGAATATTATTTTTATAATTGGATGAGAAGAATTTTCAAATGTTATGTATAACTTTATTTATACAATATGTTCCAAGTGTGAGATTTTTAATGTATTACTTCTATTTTATTTTTTAAAGTATTGGTTTCATTAAAAACCCTTCATTTCAATTGACTTAATTGTCCTATATCATCAGTTATAGATAAAGTATTATATCATTCAATATGACTATTAACTACCTTGTGAACATGTTCTCTATCATAATACATTATTCTTTGTAAAATATTTTTATATTTATTGTCCATGTTTCCATGATTAAAGATGGATTTTGTATCATTACTATTACATTTATAATGTTCCAATTGCTTACCACTTCTATATATGGTATCGGTTGAAGTACGTTTTTCAAGTATGTTATTTCATTTTTTTGGGAATTATTTAAGTTTTTTATTATTGATTCAATATAGGTAATTTTTTAATATATGGAATATTGAGAATAAATTGTATTTATCATTAAACAATTGAAGAATGCATATACATTAATGTAATGGGTAGGTCTCAAATATTGATAGCCTCTAAATGCATCGATAGGTATTATGAGACAAAAAGTATGAATTGCATATTAGAAAGGTATTTTGTTAACTCTTACCAATTTATTAAGAACATTGTCTTAGTTAAGAAGTCTTGATGGTGTGATTCATGATAACTTGGTCATGGCCTTGATAGAAAGTTCATGAATGTATGCACTTTTTCAATTCCTTTATTCGGAATCATGTTTCCATTATCGATGTGATTGAGATATTGATATATTATATCGATGTTATTTGAAATCGTGTTTTTTATTTAATGGAATATGTTTTGATTATCCACTATGATATATCAATACTATATTATTTACTCATTATAACTTATATTTTATGTAACCCTTAATGATGATCTAAAATCAAAATTTATTTGTTTTCCTTTACCTAGGATATAAATAATTATATAATGAATGATTTCTATAAGGTAAGTGTTTTTATTTTTCTATGGTTTTATATTTCCTATATAATAAGGGAATCATGAATGTATCTAGTTTTTGAGGAATATATAACTAAGCAATACTAATTGGTGAGATCCCTTGTATCATATACCAATGTAATAAAGTAAATATCGACATTGGGTTACTAGATTTGGGGTATTATAGTTGGTATTATAGTGAGTTTAGTATGAAAATTACAAACTAGATTTTAAAAATAACACGGATAACATGGAAATTATTATAATGCCTTATGGTATTTTAGAAGTTCTACACTTATTGGGATATTTATTTTATTTGTCATTATTCATTATGATATTTAGTTGTCTTAGTATGTTCCACTTTTTAGAGACATTTCCTATTGAAATAGAGGAAATCAACACCCATGGTAATTATAGGGATCCCCCTGTTGAGTAAGCCAATATAGTTCATGTAGTAGTTGAGAAGATCATGGCCATATTATGGTAGATGACTTCTGTTATAATTAAATGACTTTCCCACATATAGAAACCCATTTTACCGCAACATAATTAACATATATAGTATCCCTTTATATGATAAAATCCTATATCCATTAAAGGAAATAATAATATATTGGTTGATGAGCAAATGATTAATTCTATTGAATGGATATTATGGCCTTATGAAGTAAAGGAAGTGAAAATTATATTCTATGAGTGAAAGGAGATATAGATAAATGGTGGTCATTGATCCAACTCACTAAATAGGTAGGTAAAATAGAAATTACAAAATGTAATTCTTTTACCATGATATTCTTTGAGAGCCAAATTCCTTTAAAATAGTGAGAAAAAAGGAGAACAATTTCCATACATTAAAGTAAAATTAAAAAGAAAGTGTTGTATAATATAATGATAGAATATAAAGATCATCCAGACCTGTTATATACTATTTACATAATCTTTAATGAGTGATTGATAGTCATTTATGGTCATTATCTAAGTCTTTAATGGTCACCGTTTTCTAGAAAAATTATCATATGTTGATATAGTATAAAGTCTCAACAGGATTGAAAAATAAATTTTTAGGTCATATATCATTAATGGAAATCATCAAAATTAGATATTATAGGAGAACATAGAAGAATGAAATGTGTTTAATAAGAATAAATCAAATATTGTATTTCCTAAATGGAATAATTGTGAAAAGTAACATCCATGTATAGGCTTAATGGGATATAAATTTTTTCTCCAGTGCAAAAAAATGAGTCATAACATCCATGACTATAAGTGAAAGAATGAAATTACTAATATATAGTGGTTATTCAAGAAATTGATTCACCATTACATAAACCAATATCCCAATGGTCAATGGTATATCGCCCATATGATTCAAAGGGGGGGAGGCTATTCTTATGAAATTACTATAGTTGATTAAGAAGTTCCTAACGATGTGGATATGTGAAGACAGTACCATGGAATTTTTAATTGGGTTTTCGAAGACTATGAGAAAGCATTATTCCATATGGGTTATTATTTATGTCCTTAAAAATTCTAACCATTTTCCCACTAAAAGGTAATATTAATCTTTTTAGATACTCACCTAACTCTTTATTAATATTGTTATGAGACATTTCGATGCCCATATTTTTATTATATCTTATCATGGAAATGTTTTTACATCAATATTCTAGATAAATATTCAGAAGTCTATCAACAACAATCTAAAATTGATATATTCTTATCATCCTAAGATATATTAAATGTCTATAAGGACTATTTATACATTAGAATACATGTTGCGGTCATGCTAACATAAATTTCATGGTGCACGGGATTGTTGTATCTTTGGGTTAATTTTAATATAATAATATCTTGTATTCATGTATTAAAATGGAACAATATGAATCATTTTTTAGGAAAATATTTCATGGAACAACATGTTGTGATGAGCACTATGACAATTTCCTTTTAGGCCATGAACATGTCGAGAAGATAATGTTGAATGTGACATCTTTTTGTAGTCATATCAAGGAAACTCAAAGTAGGAAAAAGTGTTACATGGATAAACTAAGGAAGGATTAATGATTTTAAGAGGATGTCATGTTTTATTTAAGTTATCATAGGGGAAGGGTGTTATAGGTTTCTATAATAAAGGGAAACTTTATCCTACATACATCATGACTTTTAGAATTTTGGAAAGAATTATAGTTATGCATTACCATTTGGTAATACCATCTAGATTATTTAATGTTCATGGCTTGTTTCATATCACATTATTGAGGAAACACATTCCAAAATCATAACATCTTTCAACTTCCAAGGAAATATAATTAGAACATGATTTATCTTAAAAATAAATGTGTATGTATATTCTCAACACTGGAGAAGATGTATGGAGGAATCACACAGCCATATTGGTTATGGTACTGAGAATAAATCATAAAATAGGATAATCATGGGATACTAAAGAATATAAATGAATCACTACCCTCATAAATTCATGAGGCAACATTTTATAAATTTAGAGGTTCAAATTTTGAGAGAGGGAAGAATGTAACTCCTTAGATTTAATAGTAAAAAGTGTAATGTCATGAACCTCTATTGTACATCCCTTTTCTAGAATCTTGAGTTTGAGGTGTTCTGGTAGGTTAAGGTGACTCATCCCCAACACTTCGCCAAATTTCCAATTCTCTGAACACTGTTTCCAGTTTTGTGAACAATGTCATAGTGAGTTAGAAATGGTGATTCAGAAACGGTGCGTCAAAAATGGTGTGTTAGAAACGGTGAGTCCGAAACAGGGAGTGCAAAATGTTGAGTCTAAAATGGTGAGTTGAAAACTGTGAGTCTGAAATAGTGAGTCAGAAACTATGAGACATAAATGGTGAGTCAGAAATAGTGAGTCCAAAACGGTGAGTCAGAAACAGTGAGTCAGAAACGGTGAGTTAGAAATAGTGAGTCGGAAAAGGTGAGACAAAAATGGCGAGTCAAAAATGGTGAGTAATAAATGGTGAGTCAAAAACAATAAGACAACTTATGAACAATGTTTCCAGAACTTTTTCAAATTTCCTTTGCCAAATTTCCAAATTTTTTTCCAGTTTCGCCAATTTAGCATTTTCATGGACATAAAAGGCTTTTATGGCATTTGTTATGGGATTTAAGGCCAAATCAAATCCCATAACTCCTATATTAATTTTCCTAAGTCCCATGATACATTTACTTGGTCAAACCAAGTGGTTTAATTCGATATGATTTTAATGGATAATCCACTCTATCTTAAACCACTGCTCCATTAAATCTTCTAAAGGGACAAGATATCTTCACCCCATGTTCATTCTGCTTGTTCTCTGGTGCGAGATGTTCGAACCTTTCCTTCATTCCTGTAGGAATCATGAGATTAAACTTTTCCTGGTGGAATGGTTTTCCTCGATGTTCTTCTTTCTGCAACTGCACCCCCTATTTTGGTGCAACCAAGTAGTATCCATTAATATTCGATATAAGGTATGATTTATCATCATTCTTTTGGGTTCACCTTCTCCTGTTTCTCCTTGCCATATTATGGCATGTTGATCTTTATGCTTCTAATATAGTTTCTTGGGTTTCGGTTGGCGCGGTCGTGCCGCGACATCCTCTGGTGGATTCAGTTGTCACGGGAGGAGGCTATCGTGATCTGTTGGGTAGATCATTCTTGTATAAATATCCTTAAGAACCCTTTTAAGGTAGGGGATTCGTTTCTTCTCTTTTATTCTTACATGTAACTTTAGAGTTAGCATGTTTTATCCACTGGATCACAATATAATTGACATAATAAATATTTGAACCAGATAAATAAATTGATATCAATCATATGGTATTGCCTTTTGTTTTTTTCAAGATAGTGTGATATCTATGATTGCTTTGTTTAGATGTTTTTTCTTGAAGTAAATTGGTAAAGAACGTAAACCAGAATTAATTGATAATTGTTTTTCTAAAGATAAAGAGGCATGTAGATGAATTTGGTTCTTATCATTGGATTTTTTTATGTTAGTCAAATTGGTGCAGTAAGCATGTTTAATTTATTTGTGATACCTTACTGTTCAGGTTTCTTGAATATAGAACCTACAAATAATAAATCGTTTAATTCAAGATGGATTAAATAACTGATTGTTTGAAAATTCCTTGAAAGGGTTTTGAGTTACCTTCTTGCTTGTTCAAGGGCAAAGAGCCCAACCGATATGATATTTGTTTTCCTACTTCTTGTGTTGTTATGTGAGCCCGGATGGCTGTTGTGATATATGGGGGCTTGGAGGCCTACTAGTTGTTGTAGAAGTTGACACATAGAGTGGCGAGATGCATGATTTTATGCATGTGGGTGTCAGGGAGGACACCAGGGATGATGAAATGGGTTGGATGTGAATGTTTGGTGTTCTTTTAATTCTTCATGGTTGTTTATCTGCTTTACTTTCCCCACCGCTCAAGGCAACTTGTCTTTCTTACCCTTCTTCTATAGGGGGTGAAGATGCATGGGTTATTCCAATTTCTTTCTATGTTTAGCTTCTCAAGGGAGGATGGGTCTACAATGTTTCTAAAGGTGGAAAAGACTCGATGGGTAGTTCATCTACTCACCTTGTTTAGCCTCTAGTGTTTAGAAACATAGATTGTTTTTCTAGAATGCATGGGAATATGGTAAAGTAATTATTTAAATAAATAATTGAATAAATGATGTTAACCCATGGGGTTTGGAGTTTGATGGGGCATAATGATGAGATTGTGATTTGAAGGAACATTGTACTTTGGGTGTGATGCTAATGAAATTTAATGTGGAATTGTTATTGGTTAATTAATGTTTAACGAAATAATTAACATAAAGTGAAACTAATAAAAAGGGAATCATGTAATGTATTAAAGCTCCTTAAATGGTTGTGTGCTTATAGAGTACCTAGTGTTAGAAGTAGCATCCCGGAGTCTGAGATATGTTAGTTGCAGAAAATGGAGACCAGATGATACATAGGTGTTTAGGCCCCCCTATGATATGATGTACGGACCTTTATGTTTACAATGGATACTAAAAAAGGTGATACTGGTTGTGGGGTAGAGACCTAGGAATGGATCATACATAATTCTTCTTTGTGCCTGTGTTTGAATGGGTAGACCATGAGATAGGTTAACCAAAAATGAATAAAAGGAAAAAATTATATATTTATTTAATGATTATTCTCCCATATTCCAGGTTTATGAGCTCTAACTATTTTTTATCTTAAAGTTATGGCTCCAGGTCGACGTCCTCATCATGATCGCATAGAAGATGTCCAGCAGGCTATGCCAGAAGATCGCTAACTGGTAGTGGTCGATGATGTTGAAACTTGGAAGAGGACACTTTGAGAGTTGCAGTGCTTGAGTCTGTAGAAGTACGCATGATCTATTTCAGATGCAGTAACAGAAGACTAGTGGGAGGAGGTCGAGATAGGCATCAGTTTGATCTGTGCTTGGATGGAGCACTAGGTGTCCTTGGCTCTGACGATTCTGCGTGGAGTAGCGAGGTAGTGGTGGTTCTTGTTCCTCGGGGATCACGAGGAGTCAGCAATCTCGTGGGAGGAGTTCCGTGAAAAGTTTACAGTCAAGTTCCTTTCTTCGACCGTGAAGGAATCCGGTCTCCATGAGCTTCTTACCCTTTGACAAGGGAGCTCCAGTGTGAGAGAGTTTCGAATCTGTTTCAAAAACCTTTTACGATATGCTTTGGACCTGTTTCCAAATGAGGATGCAAGGTCAAGGAATTTAGAGGAGGCTTTGCATCCAGAGATCCAGCGCCAGGTCAACCCATTTATACGGAAGAAATATCATGAGGTGCTGACAAGGGAATATGTCATCGATATGAATTTGGCCAGAACCATATCATCACAAGAGGGGAGTCATCATGATTCCTCACAAAGCAGATCTGCGGTCCGAGGTTCTTGGTTTTCAGGGCAGAAGAGTTTCTGTTCGGCTGGGGGTAGGTCCGAGCCCTTAGCATCTCGTTTATCCAGGGGAAACATATCTTAGGCCTATGCTAAGGGATCTGACTCTTTTTTTATTGTGGTGGTCGAGGTCATTAGCAGCGAGAGTTCCCGACTCTTCAGAGCAATCATTGTGCACCAGGTTTTCCGCTACATGTTTCTCCATTGAGGCAGTTCCAACCGAGGCATCAGCAGCAGGTTGCACCAGCTTTAGATCAGTAGAGTGTAGATGGGGTAGGAATTATAAAACATCTTTATGTTCTCCATCCTCAAAGAGCAGAGTGAATCTGTGGTGGTGGTCGTCATCAGGGTCGGAGAGGTCGTGGAAGAGGTCGTGGTCAGCTTCATGCTTTAGCGTTGCCATCACCAAGTGAGAAATACGTCGTTCAGGTTACCCTTTTCTTGTTTTCTACCATGGTGTATGCCTTATTTGATTTAAAAGTGACACACTCATTCATATCTTCTACCCTTTTCCATGCTTTGGGACTTGAGGTAGAGAGACTTCCAGTGCCCTTAGCGTTGACTACGCCAGTTGGAGGTCGAGCTGACCTGTTTGATGTTTGTAAAAACTATGTGCTAGTTTTGGGGCAACACTGCTTTTGGGGATATTTCTTATGTTTACTAATACAACCATATGATGTCATCCTCGGCATGGATTGGTTGTATTCGGTGAAGGCCATCGTGGATTTCTTCTAGAGGAAGGTTGTGTTCTTCGATGCGGATGAAGAAACGGTGGTGTTCGTTGGTGAGCGAGACCCTCAGATGGGTCATAGGCATGTTCCATACTTATAATCTATGATGGATGAGATGATTTTGAGTTCCTTAGAGGATCAGTAGTTGGTATTTCCTAGTGTCATAGAAGAGTACCCTGGCATATTTCCCGAAGAGGTTGTATCATTACCCCTTCGATGAGAGATTGAGTATGTGGTCAAGCTACAACCAGGATCGTCTCCTACCTCTATGTCCCTATATAGGATGACCCCTTATGAGTTGTGAGAGTTACATATATAGCTTTATGGTCTGTTATAATGTTGTTTTGTTCGAAAGAGTGTTTCACTGTGGGGTGCACCAGTTTTGTTCATGAAGAAGGCTGACATCAGCATGCGGTTGGGTGTCGATTATCGTCACGTAAACAAAGTGATTGTAAAGAATAGTTATCCTCTTCAATGAATTGATGATTTATTCAATCAACTTAACGGTGAAAGTTGGTTCTCAAAGATCCATTTTCAGTTAGGATATCATCAAATGTGTGT
Organism: Viscum album; assembly: GCA_963277665.1. NCBI lineage: Eukaryota > Viridiplantae > Streptophyta > Magnoliopsida > Santalales > Viscaceae > Viscum > Viscum album. Next base: position 871,996,617 of record OY728153.1, on the reverse strand, counting down.
GAAGGATGAGGATATCCCAAAGACTGCTTTCCATTGTCGTCATGGGCATTATGAGTTTGTCATAATGTCGTTCTATGTGACGAATGCTCTAGCTATGTTCATGGGATTGATGAATGTTGTGTTCCGTAAGTTCCTGGACAAGTTTTTGGTGGTTTTCATCGATGAAATTTTTATGTACTCCATATTCGAGTAGGAGCATGCAGAGCATCTACACGCCGTTTTGGGATTTCTTCGTCAACATCAGTTGTTTGGGATGTTTTGAAGTGTGAGTTTTGGGCTCAAGAAGTCCATTTCATTGGGCATGTTGTGTCCCATCCAGGGGTACCTGTGGATCCATTGAAGATAGAAGCAGTTGTCGCTTGGGAATCCTTCAAGACAGTGTTAGAGGTGTGAAGTTTCCTTGGTCTTGTAAGCTACTACAGGAGGTTCGTAGCTGATTTATCTTGAGTTGCGACTCCTCTGACAGATTTTACTAGGAAGGATCAGGCATTCAAATGGACTGATCAGTGTCAGAAAGCTTTCATGTATCTAAAGGAGAAATTAGTAAGTGCTTTAGTTTTTTGTCTCCCTACAGAGTGAGTTCAGTTTGATGTTTTATGTGATCCTTCGCATCTAGTGTTAGGATGTTTTCTAATGCAGCAAAGATCAATTGTTTATTATGGATCTTAGCTATTGCATCCTCATGAATGAAACTATGTAACCCATGATCTTGAGTTGGAAGCCTTGGTGTTTGCTCTAAAGTTATGGATACAGTACCTCATTGGTGAGTGCTTTGTCGTTTTCACCAATCATAAGAGCCTGAGTTATGTTTTCTCCCAGTGTGACATGAACTTATGATAGTGTCGGTGGATGGAGTTCTTATAGAAATACGACTTTGAAATATCATATACACCTAGAAAGGGGAATGTTGTAGCTGATTCACTAAGTCGAAAGACCCGTAGTGATGTTGTGCATGAATCAAGTGATTCCTAGAGAGTAATGGAAGAACCACAAGCATTATATCTAGATATGGGTGAATTTGGGGGATAGGATGTGTTTTCCAGATGACAGTTCAACCATCTCTGTTTCAGCAGGTGGAAGAGTCCCATTTGGTGGGTCTTGAGGTGGAGGTCTGGAGAAACCAAGTTTTTTGTGGCGATGCCCCTAATGGTTGGATTGAGGATAAAAATACCGAGTGTTGTATCGTGGAAGTCCTTTTGTTCTTTTAGAGATGCATGATATGGTTCTCAGAGAGTTCCATAGTTCACCTTTAGCGGTGCATCCTGGTATGAAAAAGATGTACCGAGCCTTGAGGAGTCAGTTTTGGTGTCCTAGGATAAAGCATGCCGTTGTAGAGTTTGTGTGTCAATGTTTAGTCTTCTAGAATGTCAAGGTTGAGCACCATTTACCTGGTGGTTTGCTCCAGCCATTATATGTTCCTCAGAAGAAGTGGGAGGACATCTCAATGGACTTTGTTACTAGTTTAACTCATGCACCAGGAGGACATGATGCTATTTGGGTGGTAGTGGATCATTTAACAAAATCATCCTACATCATACCGATCAAGGAGTTGAGCCCAATGGAATTTTTGTCAATGCAGTATCTAGAGGAGGTGGTGAGACTTCAAGGATTCCCAAGGACGATCATTTCTGATCGATATCCTCTCTTTACTTCTAGGGTGTGGAGAGGTCTCTAGCATGTTTTCGCTTCTTATCTATTCCATAGAACTACTTGTCATCTTCAAACGGATGGTCAGACAGAGCGTAAAATCCAGACTCTTGAAGACATATTACGCATTTGTGTTCTTGATTTTTGAGGTATGTGGATGAGGCACTTACCCTTAGTGGAGTTCGCTTTCAATAATATGTTTCACTCCACTATCGGTATTGCGCCCTTTGAAGACCTACATGGACGGACTTGTTGTTTTCTGTTGTGTTGGTATAGGTTCAGAGAGTTAGTAATTCTCTGACCAGAACTAGTGCAGAATACAACAGAGATGGTTCAGGTGATTTGCAGGAGGATGAAGACAGTGCAGGATCATCATAAATCATATGCCGATCAAAGGAGGATACCTTTGGAGTTTGATTTTGGGGATCAAATGTTTCTGAAGGCAACTTCCCATCATGGGCAGTGATGTTTTGGTCATGGGAGTAAGCTTTATCCATGGTTTGTTGGTCCTTTCGAGGTTTTGTCTTGAGTTCGAGCTATGGAATATAAGATAGAGCTTCCCTCGTAGATGAGCTGGATACACAATGTTTTTCATGTGTCACTGATATGTCCTTATCTTCATGATGACACTCACTATAAGTACCCAACCTTAAAACTTACATAATATTGAATTAAATGAATAATTCACATTGAGGTTCTTTTCAGGTTTAGAGTTTTAGAGAGATAGGCCATAACTATTACATCTCAAAATATTACAAAGTAGACACTTCAACTCAGTTTTCATTTTTTTCATAAAATAAAAACGATTGAAAAAAAGAGTCATGTATAATTACTTGTTTAAGAGAGAATTCCATTTCATTGATCCCATACTCGGCCCTATTTCACTTTATGTCCTATTAAAAACATTTAAAAACTTGGGATGATCATAAAAATCTCAGTAAGGGATACACAAATAAGGAAAACTGTTAGTTTTTCAAGACAATAGGTAAACCATGAATACTTTATCATAAGTAATACTTTTCACATTTATGAAGTAGTAAATACTATTCACTGAATAAATGATCATTACATACCCTTTTGTAACCAAATTATTACCATAAAACCCATATAAAGAACACATAACATATAAAGGTAACTTGGGACATAATCATACATAAATGGAATAACCATACGGTCGACTTCCACACATATCATTAAATGAAATAGCCATACGGTGGAATTCCATAACCAATTAATTGGAGGTTATAATGTAACCACCCATCCTGGTATTCACGGCACCACCTCTCATTTGGTTTATCACGTAACCACCCGTCAAATGTTCAAGTACCAATATAAAATCATAACACATAAAAAAATATAAACGAACGAAACAATTTCCGCATTTTAATAACAATATATAACTTAAATATATTGACATAACAAATCCATTTTCAAAACCATTTTCAGTACCAAAATACAGAAAATAGTATAAGGTATTTATTTTCTTTTAAAAACATTACGGCTTGTTGAGGAAGCCAAAGATCAAATAATACTCGTGGCGGCAGAAAAGGTCATTGTCACCACAAACGTTAGAAGAAACATTCCTCTTTGTCCTTTAGTAAAATGCTTCATAGAAAAATATTCCCTTTGAAAATTCTTTTGTGTTTATACAACGTATAAAATAATGTCGTGTATTAAAACAAAATATGCCTCAATGAAAGGAGATTGAGACGAAGTCCCTTACCTTGTGAGCAAATTTACCCATTCGTTCTTTAATATTCTGAATAGTAAACTAAAGTTAATTTCAACTTTCTTAAGAACCTTTTTCATGTTTATTAATCCATTTATATTACTTCATACCATGTCATATAAAATTATGTAATAATTTAAGTTAATAATGTTCATTTTGTCGATATTTGGTTCTTGAGTCAAAAATGGAGTTCTTATAATTACATGTTGTCCATGTGGTCAATAGTCCATTATATCCCGAATGATATTCGTTATTTAGATAAAATATATATCATATATATCCATTATATACATGTATTTATAATAGTACATAACATTTAGAGGTAAAAAATGAAATGCACCATTCATGGGGACAGTTAGACGTACGTATGCATGAACGCTACTTCTATTTCTATTTCGTATTTAATGGAATTAAATCATAATGACAAAAAGTAGTATTATAATTCAATTATGGAATCATATATAATATCATTAAATATATCCTTTATATGTACCACATATGTTATGAACAAGTCATATCATTTTGAGGGGGTGGTAGTCCGCACTTCCTCTAATGAGATTATCGCGTTTACCCACAATGGAGACCATAAAGGCTTGCTATAAATGGAAATAAAAGAAGAATAAATAAGATATAACCATAATATATATCATATATAAATACAGTTCCATCATAATGGCCACCATGAGAGGTGGTAGGAGATAATCGAACCATCATCGTTTTGTGAGGCGTTAGTTTACCATCCACAAGAACATTATGTTCGTCATCCAATGGATAGAGGTGTGTCTAAGTGTACTAAAAATACTTCTCATAACAAAATCCTACTATATTGAGGATAATGGTGTTGTTAATAAAGAAAGGAATAAAATGAGTTTAGGGGTTGGATATGTAAAATAAAAGAAAACAATTTAAGAGAAATTGTTACCTTTAATTTGAGTAACTCCCTTCGGATTGATCCAAAGAATTTCTTGAAGTGCCTTCTGCCTAAGGTAAGGCTTCTGGGAGGACTAAAGGGATTTAGGGAGCTTAATTGGGCAGAGTTTGGAAGACCCAAATGGCTTGAGAGGTGCGTGGAATTGGCTAGATGTGGTCTCATTTTATATGGGGGGGAGGGGCTCTTTAAGAAAGTGTGAAAATATTATTTTATTATAAACACACATTCGGTTTCAAAAGGTCCAAATATTATTAAGGTATAAAATAAGATGACTCATATTCGAAATAAATTCATCCAATCATAATTGGACATGTTTTGGATAATATTTTAATCATTATAATCTTTTTTATTTAAATCATTTATAAATGAGGTAAATACTGCATCATTATTGTGTCATAAATAATTAAATTTATTTTATTTCTAAAAATTATAAAAAAATACCATGATATAGAAAATCTTTCTATATTTACAATGAATATTTATAGTCAAAAACTAATTTATATAACCCCTTATACAAATTAATTTACTAAAAGATATTTTCTTTTTTCATTTTTGTCGTTACTTTAAGTTAATAAATGTTAATTGTCATTATCACTCCCAAGTGGCACAATGGGGTCCCAAAATCGACCCAAAAATTCCCACGGTTGTAAATGACTCAGCCAATAAGTTTTGGACATGTGTTTAGGTAATTTTGAATTATTATAATATTCTTTTAACAATGAAATATCCTATTTACCTTTAACCGTGGTAAATAAGTCAAAAGTTACTATTCACGAAAAATTATTTTCTTCTTATTGAACCAAATTTTACTTATTGATAGCAACCATGTATGTCGTATTTTTGAAATTCAATTCACAGAAATGGTAAAATTTCATTTTAATGAAAAAGTCAGTTTTTTAACTACTATTAAGTTGTTTCACTATTCATCAAAAATTGAAGTTTTCCAAAAAAATAAAAAAAATTAAGCCTAAGAATTATTTGATATTTTGATTTCAAAATTGATGTCTATTTTTCCAAATTCCAAACATATAAGTGGCATTAAATAATTTCAAAATTAATTCCCTTTGTTAAAACAAATAGTGTGTTTTTAAGAAACAATAACTATCAAAAGATTGACACTTGTTTATGTTCAATTTCAAAGTTAAATTAATTCCAATGACCAAAATTTGATTAAATGGTAAAAAAAATATTCTAATTAAACTTAAAAACCAATTAAAATGATAATATAACCATATAAATAAATTAGATTAAAACATAGTTTTGAATTGAAATACAATATTTTTCACTATTCATTAATAAATGAACTTTATCTGAAAAATTCAAAAAATATACACAAGGTAAATTTTGATGTCCACATTCTAAATAAGGATTTTATTTGGACATATATAATTTATTAATGTGACCAAAACTATATTTAAAAAGGGTTCTCCATTAAAAGGCGATAAATCGTCCTTTTAATGTATATTATGCTTAAAACTAGATTCATTCACATTTTAAGCCTCTAAATTTTATTGGATTAATTTAAATAGATTAAACAAACATGTACAATCATATTTTAGTTTGTTTTGTTCATTCCCCCCAATAAAACGACTAGGAGTTAACTACCATTTAAAATAATAATATTATATTATTAATGTGCAACGTAAGATTTCGAAGAAACTCATTGTTGCATATCAGGTATGCTATCGAACATAGCCACCCTTTTAAAGTAAAATTAATATTTAATTCACAAATATTAATAAATATGAAAAATTTCATATTCTTTATTTACCCAAGATGTTACATCCTTCCCCCCTTTTGGAAATTGTGACCACACAATTTTATTCACATATCAAATAAGTGTGGTTATTTATTCCTCATAGCATTTTAAGATTCCCACGTTGCCTCTTCAACCATATGGGTTTTTTCACAAAACCTTTACCTGGGGAATTACCTTATTACACAACACTTGCTCTCTACAGTCAAGAATCTGGACTGGTTGTTCTTCATAAGAGAGATTCTCTTCCAACTGAACTGTGTTTGTGCTCAAAACATGAGATAGATCTGGCATATACTTTCTCAACATTGAAACATGAAAATAATTGTGTACCTGGGAAAAACATGCAGGAAACGCCTCTCTATACGCCACTAATCCAACTTTATCTATAATTTCATAAGGTCCAATAAACCTCAGACTCAACTTTCCCTTCATACCAAAACACATCACACTTTTCCATGGAGAAACTTTGAGAAAGACATGATCACCTGCCTCAAAAGATAGATCCTTCCTCTAGTAATCTGCATAACTTTTCTGCCTAATTTGTGATGTTCTCATGTGCTTCTGAATCAAATGAACTTTTTCAGCCATCTCTTCTACCAATTTTGGTCCTATCAGCTTCCTTTCCCCTACTTCATCCCAAAAATATGGAGTTTGACATCATTTACCATATAATTCCTCAAACGGAGCCATCTGTATACTTGAATGAAAACTATTATTATAAGAAAATTCAACCAAATAAAGATGTTGGTCCCAAATTCCCTGGTAATCCATCGTTCAAGCACGTAAACTATCCTCCAAGGCCTGAATTGTTCATTCTGACTGCCCATGTGATTGAGGATGAAAAGCAACAGTAAAATATAAATCAGTACCCAACGACTTCTGAAGGCCTTTCCAAAATTTAGAAGTAAACCTGGGATCACAATCAGATACAATAGAGAGGGGAACTCCATTCACCCTAACTATCTCTTTAACATACAGCTGATAAATTTGACCTAGAGACAAAGTATCTCGAATAGGAATGAAGTGAGTAGATTTAGTCAATCGATCAACAATAACCCAGATTTTATTATTACCTCTAGATGTTTTCGGAAATCCCACAACAAAGTCCATGGATATATTTTTCCCTTTCCACATTGGAACTAGGAATGACTGAAGCATCCATTTCGGTAACTGCCACACTGATTTAACCTACTGACAAGTCAAACAATTCATAGTAAAATCAGTAATATCTCTTTTCATTCCATCCCACTAGTAATAATCACAAAGATCTATGTACATCTTAGTACTACTAGGATGAACTGAAAACGGAGAACTATGAGCTTTACATAACAACTCATTCTTCATCTATGAATCACAAGGAACAAATAATCTCTTCCCAAGACTCAAAACACAATCATTATCAATTTTAAAATCAGGAAAATTACCCTTCTGAACCAACTACACATTTTTCTGTAACTAACTATCTTTTTTTTGTGCTTGCTTTATTCTGTCTGATAGAGATGATTTCACTTACACCTGAAACAAAACAGAATAATTTCCTACACCAAAAAATTCTAAACCAAAGTTCATCAAGTCAAAAAACAAAAGGATCTCGTTCCAAACGTAGCATTGTTAATGAATCATTACTTTTCTGACTCAAAGCATCATCCACTTTATTTGATTTTACCAGATGGTAATAGATCGTGCAATCATAATCCTTGATTAATTCCAACCATCTCCTCTGTCTCATGTTCAATTATTTTTGAGTGAATATATAATTTAAACTTTTGTGATCAATATATATTTTACACTTCACTCCATACAAATGATGCCTCCAAAATTTTAAAGCAAAAACAACAGCAGCTAATTCTAAATCATGTGTAGGGTAATTTAACTCATGGGGTTTCAACTGACGTGAAGCATAAACAATTACATGATCATTATTCTTAAGGACACAACCATGTCCTTTCAACAAAGAATCACTGTAGATAAAAAACTCACCATTTTTGGATGGCAGTGCCAAAATTGGAGCATTCACCAATCTCCTTTTCAATTCCTGAAAAGAATCATCACATTCTTTTGTCCAGATGAACTTAACACCTTTTTGAGTTAACATAGTCCTTGGACTAGATAACCGTGTAGAATTTTCAAGAGACCTCCAGTAATAACTTTCCAATCCAAAAAAACTACGAATCTCTGTTATATTTGTCAGTCTTGGAAATTCTTCAACAACTTTTGTTTTAACAGGATCAACAGTTATGCCATTTTTTGAAACAATGTGACCAATGAAAGAAATTTGTTATAACCAAAACTCATACTTGTTGAATTTCCCAATTAGATTATTTTATTTTATGGTTTTCAAGATAACCCTTAAATGAATTTCATATTCCTCATTAATTTTTGATTAAACCAAAATATCATCAATGAACACAACCACAATCTTATCCAAGAACTCAAGGAAAATTCTATTCATAAGATCCATGAATACAGCAGCTGCATTGGTTAAACCAAAAGGCATAACTAAAACATCATATTGGTCATATCTAGTATGAAACACGGTCTTTAGAACATATTCTTCCTTTACATTAAACTGATGGTACCCCGACCTCAAATCAATCTTCGAAAAATACTGGGCTCCCTGGAGATGATCAAACAAATCATCGATATGAGGCAAAGTATACTTATTCTTAAAAGTGATGTTATTCAATGCTCTATAATCAATTTAAAGTCTCATTGAACCATATTTATTTTTAACAAAAAATATATGAGAACCCCATGGTGATGTGCTAGGTCGAATGAAGCCTTTATCTAATAACTCCTGCAATTGCTTATTTAACTCTAAATGTTCAATTTGAGCCATTCGATATGGGGTTTTTGAAATTAGATTAGCATCGAAAACTAAGTAAATAGTAAATTTAACTTCATGATCTGGTATAATAACAGGAAACTCATCAAGAAAAACATCAATATACTCATTTACCACTAGCACGTCATTAAACTGAACAGTTCCATTATTTTGAAAAATTTGGGCAAGGTAACATTCATTTCCATTTTTTACTAGTTTCTCAACTTCCTGATATGTTATCAAAATCAAGGGTTCATTCTTGTACACAAACTATAAATCTCTATGAAAAGAAACCTCTTTAGCTCTGTAGTCAATCTTAGCATGATAAAAAGAAAGCCAACGCATGCCCAAAATAACATCAAACTCTACTAGAGGCTAGACAACAAGGTTTTCAGGTAGATTCTTTCCGCACAAAAGGGCATGCATGTTCTTATGTTTTCTTTTTGTTTAAACATTTCCTCCATGTGTTTTTACAGTAAGTTCTATATTCATATCTTGACATGGAATCCCCAATGTACTAGAAATCTTCTCAGAAATGAATGAGTGTGTAGACCCTGAATCAAACAACACATTGGAATAATCTGAACAAACAAACAGTTTACCTAATACTATTTCATTCAATGGCCCAACATCTTCTGAAGTAGTTGCGAAGGATTTCACCACCCCTTTATTCTTGTATTCTGGATACTTTACCTCAGTTGAGTTCTTCCCTGGACACTCGTTTGCATAATGACCCATTTAATTACACTTAAAACATCTTACCGATGGCTTTTCATTGCCTCCTTGTTCATCCTCTTTATAGTTACGAGAAATATGACCAGACATACCACAATGGAAGCACTTTCCATACTTTGATAAACATTCTCCAAGAGGCTTTTTACCACTCTTCTCAGATGTTGGATATTTAATTTTTGTACCTCTATTCTTATTTGATAAATTGATCCCCTTTTCCTGCCAACTGGACATCTTATTCTGTTGTTTGTCAAAGAACACTTGATCATTGGCAAACTCCATTTCCACCTTCTCCGCACATCGAACAAGTTTTTCTTATCTTTTTAACTCACGAGAGGCTAAATCTATTCGATATCGTGGCTTCAGTCCTGAGTAAAATCGATTTATCATACTATCAAGGTCTCAGATGAAATTTGGTGCATACCATGCCTCTCGAGTGAACTTTTCTTCATAAGCAGCCACTGAGTCATCCTCCTACCTCATTTCTAGGAATTGTTTTTCAATCCTAAGATGAACCACCTTAGGAAAATATTTCTCAATAAACATAAATTTAAATTTATCCCAATCAAGAGCATCAATCTCCTCACTATCCCTGATATTTTTTACCATCGACCACCACTGATCAACTTCACCTTCAAAATGGTAAATAGAAAGACTAACATTTTGATGTTACGAACAACCGATGACATCGAAAATCTTTTTTAGTTCTTTAATCCACCCCTCTATTAGCACAGGACCATATGATCCTCTGAATGATGTGGGATGTTGCCTCATGAAATTCTCTACTACTGACATGTTCCTCTGCGGTTGATCTGGCTGATCTCGTGCACTGATAACCCCACCATTTATAGCATGATTCAACTATGCCATTACTGCAACAAACTGCTCAGTTCTGATTTTGACCATCTCAAGTTGCTGATTTGGAAGGTTGTCTTCCTCCGGATGTCGTCCCAACATAGCTGCCTTGTTTCCTCTGTGGAAAAACATTCTGAACATAGGGATATCTTAGGTGAAGCAACATGGTAATCTGTAAATGCTATATCATTTCAATATTAACATAAATTAATTTATGGACATTTTTTAACAATACCGTAACTCCTAATGTTTTCTAAACCGACCTTTGATACCAACTATTAGGACCCAACTTTAAACCTTACATAATATTGAATTAAATGAATAATTCACATTGAGTATCTTTTCAAATTTAGAGTTTTAGGGAGTTAGGACATAACTATTACATTTCAAAATATTACAAAGTAGACACTTCTACTTAGTTTCCATTTTTTTCATTAAATAAAAATTCATGAAAAAAAGAGTATGTATAATTATGTGTTTAAGAGAGCATGAATTTTCCTTGATCCCATAATTGGACCTATTCGACTTTATGTCATGTGAAAAACATTTCAAAAAATTGGGATGAGCATAAAAATCTCATTAAGGGTTACACAAAGAAGAAAAACTGTTAGTTTTTCAAGACAATATGTAAAACATGAATAATTTTTCATAAGTAATACATTTCACCTTTATGAAGTGGTAAATACTCTTCACTGAATAATAGATCATTACTTACCATTTTTTAACCAAAAGATTACCATAAAACCCATACAAAGAACACATAATATATAAAGGTAACTTGGGACATAATCATACATAAATAGAATAACCATATGGTCGACTTCCACACATATCACTAAATGGAATAGCCATATGGACAACTTCCATACCCAATGAATTGGAGGTTATAACATAACCACCCATCTTGGTATTCACGGAACCACCCATCATTTGGTTAATCATGTAACCACCTGTCAAATATCCAAGTACCAATATAAAATCATAACACATACAATAAATATAAAGGGAAGAAAACATTTCCACGTTTCAATAAAAATATATATCACTTAAATATATTAACATAAAAAATATATTTTCAAAACAATTTTCAATACCAAAAATACGTAAAAGAGTATAAGGTATTAATTTTCTTTTAAAAACATTACTGCTTGTTGAGGAAGCCAAAGATCAAATAATACTCAAAGCGGCGGAAAAGGTCGTTGTCACCGCTTACGTTAAATGAAACATTCCATTTTTTCGTATAGTAAAATGCTTCATAGAAAAATATTCCCTTTGAAATGTCAAGGGTGATTATACAGAATATAAAATAAAGTCGTCTAATAAAACAAAATATGCCTCAATGAAAGGAGATTGAGAAGAAGTCCCTTACCTCCTGTCCAACATGATCCGTTCGTTCATTAATATCCCGAATAATAAAGTAAAGTTAATTTCAACTTTCTTAAGAAACTTTTTGAAGTTTATTATTTTTTTATATTACATAATACCATGTTATAAACATTATGTAATCATTCAAGTTAATAATGATTGTTTTGTCGATATTTGGTTCTTGAGTCAAAAATGGACTTCTTATAATTACATGTTGTTCATGTGGTCAACAGTCCATTATATCCAGAATTATATTCATGATTTAGATATCATATATATCATATATATCCAGTATATACAAGTATTTATAATAGTACATAAATTTTAGAGGTAAGATATGAAATTCACCGTTCCTAGAGACGGTAAGTCGTACGTACGCATGAACTCTACTTCCATTTCCATTTCATATTTGATGGAATTAAAACATAATGATACCTAGTAGTATTATAATTCTAGTATGGTATAATATTTAATATCATTAAATCAATTCTTTATACGTACCACATATGGTACGAACGAGTCATATCACTTTGAGGGGGCGATAGTCCACACTTCCTCTAATGAGATTTTCTCGTTTACCCATAATGGAAACCATAAAGGCATGATATAAATGGAAATTACATGAGTATAAAGAAAACATAAACATAATATATATCATATATAAATACAGTTCCATCAAAATGGCCACCATGAGAGGTAGTAGGAGATAATCGAACAATCATCGTTTCCGGAGGCGTTAGTTTACCATCCATAGAAACATTATGTTCTTCATCCATTAGATGGAGATGTGTGTAAGTGTAGTTAGAATAATTCTCATAAAAAAATCCTAGTATATTGAGAATACTGGTGTTGTCATAAAAGGAAGGAATAAAAAGAGTTTAGGGGTTGTAGAAGTAAAATAAAGGAAAACAATTTAAGAGAAACGATTACCTTTAATTTTGGTAACTCCTTTTTGTTTGAACCAAAGGACTTATTGAAGTGCCTTCTGCCTAAGGTAAGGCTTCTATGAGGAGGATAGAGATGTAGGGAGATTAATTGGGCTGATATTGGACATCCAAATGGCTTGATAGGCATGTGTAATTAGTTTGAAGTGGTCTCTTTTTATAAGGGAGAGGAGGGGCTCTTTAGGAAAGTGTGAACATATTATTTTATTATAAACACATATTCGGTTTCAAAAGGTCAAAAAATAATTAAGGTCGAATATAGGATGACTCATATTCAAAATAAACTCATCCAATCAAAATTGGAAATGTTTTGGATAATATTTTAATCATTATAATCTTATTTATTTTAATCATTTGTTAATGAGGTAAATACTGCATCATTATTGTGTCATAAATAATTTAATATATTTGATGTCTAAAAATTATAAAAAAACTTACCAAGATGTATAAAATATTTTTAGATTTCTAATGAATATTTATAGTCGAAAAAATAATTTATATAACCCCTTCTAAAAATTTATTTACTAAAAGATATTTGCTTTTGTCATTTTTGCCTTTACATTAAGTTAATTAATCTAAATTGTTATTATCAATCCCAAGTGGCTCAATGGGGTCCCAAAATCGACTCAAATAAGCCCATGGTCGTAAATGACTCAAACAATAAGGTTTGTACAAGTGTTAAGGTAGCTTTGAATTATTATAATATTCTTTTTACCTTGAATTACCGTATTTACCATTAACCGCGGTAAATAAAAGTGAGAAGTTACTATTCACCAAAAAAATTCATCTTATTGAACCAAATTTTACTACTTGATAACAACCATGTATGTCGGGTTTTTGAAATTCAATTCACAGAAGTGGTAAAATTTATTTTGAATAAAAAATTCAGTTTTTTAAGTACTACTAAGTGGTTTCACTATTCATCAAAAATTGATGTTTTTTAGAAAAATAACAAAAATTCAACCTAAGAATTATTTGATATTCTGGATTCAAAATTGATGCCTATTTTTTCAAATTCAAAACATCAAAGTGGCATTAATTAATTTTAAAATTAATTCCCATTGTTAAAACAAATAGCGTGTTTTTAAGAAACAGTAACTATCAAAAAATTGACACTTGTTTATGTCCAATTTCAAAGTGAAATTAATTAAAATGACTAAAATTGGATTAAATGGTAAAATTATATTCTAATTACACTTAAAAACAAATTAAAAATATAATATAACCATATAAATCAATTATATTAAAACATAGTTTTGAATTAAAATACAATATTTTTCATTATTCATTAAAAAAATGAACTTTATCAAAAAATTCCAAAAAAATTACAGAAAGTAAATTTTGATGTCGTCATTATAAAAAAAGGATTTTATTTGGACATATAGAATGTATTAAAGTGACCAATACTATATTTAAAAAGGGTTTGACATTAAAAGTCGACAAATCGGCCTTTTAATGTAAATTATGCTTAAAACTAGATTCATTCATATTTTAAGCTTCTAACTTTTATTGGATTAATGTAAATATATTTAACAAACAAGCATAATAATATTGTAGTTATATTTTTTCATTCCCGCCAATAAAACTACTAGGAGTTAACTACCATTTAAAATAATAATAATATATTATTATCGTGCAATGTAAGATTTCAAAGAAACTTCTTATTGCGTATCGAGTACTCTATCAAACATTGCAACCCCTTTAAAGTAAAATTTAATATTTAATTGACAAATATTAATAAATAAGAAAAATGTCTTATTCTTTATTTACCCGGGATGTTACACTCACATCATTGATTGGGGAGAGGTCGATGTTGATGATGATGCAACTTTTGAAGAGCGGCCTATGGATATCCATGACCGCAAAGAGAAGGTGTTGCATGAGAATTCTATTCCCTTGGTTCATGTCTTGTGGAGACATGGTGGCATGGGGGAGAGTACCTAGGAATGTGAGTCACAGATACATTCTCAGTACCTAGATTTGTTTTATGTTTAAACTATTTTCGTGTAACGATGTCCCCTTTGTCATTATAGAACATTTGTTTTTATAAGATGCATTTATTTTGATGCTTCTTATGGCTTGATCTCTTTTTAGAGGTATCTTGAGGAGTGGTTGTTCGGACCCCTTTTTAGTTTCCTTTTGGGTTGGTTTTGGATTCTCGAGGATGAGAATGTTTTGAGAGGTATCTGATGTAATGGCCCGGACCACTTTGGTCTATCCCTTTGCTGAAATATAGTGTTTGAGGAGTTATGGGAGGTCAAGGTGACTCATCCCCAACACTTTCCCAAATTTTCGATTCTATGACCAGTGTTTCTAGTTTTATGAATAGTGTCATGGTGAGTCAGAAACAGTGAGTCAAAAATATTGAGTCAAAAATGGTGAGTCAGAAATGGTGAGTCAAAAATGGTGAGTCAGAAATGATGGGTCAGAAATTGTGAGTCAGAGTCACTGAGTCAGAAACGGTGAGTCAGAAAAGGTGTGTTAGAAACGGTGAGTCAAAAATGGTGGGTCAGAAATGGTGGGTCAGAATTGGTGAGTCAGTAACTGTGAGTCAGAAATGGTGAGTCAGAAATGGTGAGTCAGAAACGGTGAGTCAGAAACGGTGAGTCAGAAATGGTGAGTCAGAAACGGTGAGTCAGAAACGGTTAGACAGAAACGGTGAGTTAGAAATAGTGAGTCGGAATCAGTGAGTCAGAAACGGTGAGTCAGAAACGGTGAGACAGAAATGGTGAGACAGAAATGGTGAGTCAAAAACGGAGTGTCAAAAACGGTGAGATTGCTCATGAACAATGCTTCCATAATTGTTTCATATTTCCTTTGCCAAATTTCCATATTTTTTCCAGTTTCTCCAATTTAATATATTATATGACATAAAACACATTTATGGCCTTGTTTTAAGGGATTTAAAGCTGAATAAAATCCCATAACTCCAATATTAATTTTCTTAAGTCCCGAGATACATTTACTTAGTCAAACCACATGGTTTAATTTCATCTGATTTTAGTGGAAAATCTAGTTTATCTTAAACCGCTACTCAGTTAAATCTTCTAAAGGGACAAGATATCTTCATCCTTTGTTCTTTCTCCTTGTTCTATCATAAAAGATGCTCGAACCATTCCTTCCTTCTTGTAGGAATCGTGAGAATATAATTTTCATGGTGGATTGGTTTCCCTCGATATTCTTCTTGCTGCAAGTGGACCCCCTGTTTTTATGCAACCAAGTAGTATCCATCAATCTTCGATATAAGGTATGATTTTTCATCGTTCATTTGGGTTCACCTTATCCCGTTTCTCCTTACCATATTATAACATGTGATCTCAATGCTTCTAATGGAGTTTCTTAGGTTTGGGTTGGTGCTGTCATGCCGCGACATCCTTGGGTGGATGCGGTTGTCATGGGAGGAGGTGATCGTGATCCGTTGTGCGTATCGTTATCATATAAAGATCCTTAAAAACCATTTTAAGGTAGATGATTTGTTTCTTCTCTTTTATTTTTACGTGAAATTGTAGATTTAGCATGTTTTAGCCACTCGATCACAATGGAATTAACATAATTAATATTTGGAATGGATAAATTTATTGATATCAATCATATGGTATTGCTTCTTGTATTTCTAGATGGTGTGATATCTATGATTGATTTTTTTAGCTGTTCATTCTTGATGGATGTTGGTAAAGAACGTAAACTAGAATTAATTGATAATTGTTTGGGTAAAGATAAATAGGTATGTAAATGAATCTGGTTCTTATTGTTGTATTTTTTGAAGTTAGTAAAATTGGTGAAGTAAGCATGTTTAATTTATTTGTGATAGCATACTGTTTAGTTTTTTAGAATATGAAACATACGAATAGTAAATAGGTTAATTCCTGATGAATTAACGAACTGATTTTTTGATAATTCCTTGAAAGGTTTTGAGTTACCCTTTTAACTGTTCAAGGGCTAAGATCCCAACCGATATGATAGTTGTTTTCCTACTGTATGTGTTGTGATGTGAGCCCGGATGGATGTTGTGATATGTGGGGTCATTGTGGCCTACTGGTTGTTGTATTAATTGACACATAGAGTGGAGAGATGGATCATTTTATGCATGTGGGTGTCAAGAAGGACACCAGGGATGATGAAATGGGTAGGATGTGAATGTTTGGTTTTCTATTAATTCTTCTTGGTTGTTTATCTGCTTTACTTTACCCACTGCTCAAGGAACCTAGTTTTTCATACCCTTCCTCCATAAGGGGAGAATACATGTAGGGTATACCATGTTATTTTTGTGTTTAGCTTCTCAAGAGAGGACAATTCTATGATCTTGCTATAGGCCACAAAGACTCGACAGGTAGTTCATCTACTCACTATGTTGAGCCCCTTGTGTTTAGAAGCATAGATTGTTTGTATAGAATTCCTAGGAATATAGGAAAGTAATGATTCTAATAAATAATAAAATCAATGATGTTAGCCCATGAGGTTTGGAGCTTGCTGGGGCACAATTCCAAGGTTTTGATTTGAAGGAACAATGTACTTCGGGTGTGCTACTAATGAAATTTAATGTGGAATTGTTATTGGTTAAATAAGGTTTAATGAATTATTTAACATAAAGTGAAACTGATAAAAAGTGAATAAAGTAATTTATTAAATATCTTTAAATGGGTGTGTGCTTATAGGATACCTAGTCTTAGAAGTAGCATCCCGAAGTCCGAGAGACGTTAGCTACAGTTGAGTCGAAGATTAGGCTATACCGATAGCGTGGTTGTGAGCTATAGTATATTCTTTAATTTTTTTTTGTTTCTATACGATAATCCACCCCTTCAGTAAGGGAAACTGACACCCTGGGGATACTGAGCCCTAGGTGGTTGTTTTCCCCAGAATTCTGGTGGCAGGATGGATGGTTGACTACCCCCTTTGGCCCTACTATCTTCTCTTGGTAGTTACTTGTCCTGGAAGGAACATTGGTTATTTTTCACCATATATGTGTGTAGAAGGATATAATGGCTTTTGGTTATTCACACACATATATTCTGAATATAGTTTTCCACGGACTACTATAGGAGTAACGTGTATAGTCTGAGATGGCTTGAGGATCCTTACTCAGCATATGGGTTGTAAAGTATTGAGGTATAATACCCGACGTATGATACACATTATGCGAGATGTGGTGGTTCCCAGAAACTACATTGTCACTTTGCATACGTGGTCGTGGTGGATTTGTTACATGAGGTGCTTGTTGTGGTGATTCGCCTAGGTGTCTGCAAGAAATACTTTTTGGATGGAGATGCTTAGGACGTGCGACGTTGGGGAAAAGCGGCAAACTAGTGGGGAAGTATTAGCGGGGTACCCTTGATATTATTTATTATATTATATACTCTTATATGCTTTACTTGGTGAGAGTAGCCATGGTGAGGCTGGGAACATATTATAATTGTTTAGGTGATGTGTTAGTTTCACTTATTTTTCACTGGGCTTTAGCATGCTTTCTTTACTTTTGCAAGAGAGGCTTCGGGGAGGATTCTACTGAGTATACTCTCTTCTGTATGTGTTCTCTTAGAGGGTAATGCCTCCCATTTGGGTTTTCACTATACCTTTGGGGCTAGTCGCCAACCTAGGGCCTACTAGTGGTGGGACTCATGGGACTTTATCTCCCTTCTCACATTTCCATCCCAGGAGGGGTACACTTTCTCGGGAGGGGGTCATGACATAATGTATCTATTTACATATAAATAATTTATAGAATAATACACAGAGATTTATCCAAATCTGTGATTTAATCATAAAAACAAATGTTTTATAAATTTAATTTGAAATATTTACATCCATTTTTTATTTCATAATTTAAATTTTATTTTTGGATTCATATTTATATTTTTCATTAATAGTTGACTTTTCAGTGAATAGTGAAAATAACAATTTTATAAAATTATGACATTTATGACATTATAATTATATATGAATAACAATAACTTTTATGAAAACATTATCCAATATAAAATATATAATATTGAATGGATATAATTTATACAAAAAGTTAATTTTATAATTAGAAATATATTCTTAACATATAGTAAATTTAGGTAGGGTTTTTGTTCAAATAAAAACCCTTTCTTGTTCGTTAATTTAAAATCATATAATCACACTGTAAATTTTAGATTTTATTGGTTTAAAATAAAAACATTCAACTTTTGCATTATGATAATTGAAATAATTCAATAGGAATCAGAATTATACTTTATGATACTAAAACTCATTTTTATGCTTAAAAATAACATTCTTCTAAAAACAGTTTTCATTCTATTTTGTGAAATTATATTAAAAATTATTATTTACACTTATATAAGTTAAAAAATTTAAAATGTAATTTATATTTTGAATCTTCAATGTAAATATTAGGTAATAAGGTCATCTTATTTTATCTTCATAATGAATTGTAACTGTAGAAAATATTTATCACCTAGGTTAAGGGTAAAATGGGATAAAAGGGTAAAATATAAAGATACAAGGCTTCCATATAACACAAAAACATTCTTAAAATACATTTTATAGAGGTAGTTTACCTTAACCTTATCAACTTCAAATATATAAAAATTCGGATCCTCCTTCGTAAGAAAATTAATTTATATTATTTAAATCATTTAAGTATTTATATGTGTGTACCACCACTCACTTGTAATGGGAAACCTCTTCTCATCCAATATTTGAAAATTTTGATCCCTCTATCTTAGACATGACCTAACAAAAACCACCATAGATTAATTCATTTCATTCTAAATCTCACGTTTTTGAGAAAATACAAACCTAAAAAAGATTAAAGGGTATCTCGAAGGAGGTCTCTCAAAGACAAGGAGGATCAAACATGTATGACTAAGTAGATATGTGATTAAAGGTACTTCAATTACAATAACATTTTATTTTTTGGATTTTTTATGTTCAAATTTACATTGGTAAATTTATATGATCCTAATATTTTAAACATCATTTATTTTATTCTCCCCTGGTTATGTTTTGTTCATAAATTTTTATTTTCTATTTCATTTCTTATTCGATGAAGAATCAATGTGTTATAAGGAAGAGTTTTTTTCATTGAAATCTTATTGTAGAGTATTATTTTCATACCTTTCTTCTCTAAATCCCATTTCTAAAAAAATCAACGAATGTTTCTATTTATACAAAAATGTTTTCTAAATGTTATTTTATATAACTTTTGACTATCTTTTTAATGGTTCAAAAAATAGTCTTTTAAAAATTTACCATATGGGTCCTTTTGGATTTTTTAAATAAAATAAGAAAAGAATTTATATAATATAAAAATATTACCTGATTTTTTTCATTTTCATTGATATTATATGTTATAATGTTTCCATTTTTACGTTCAAAGAAAATATTGTTCTCATTATTCTACGAACTGTATTTAAGATGATATCAAAAGAAAAGGGTATTATTTTCCTAGTGGAAAGAAAATAATTTAGAAAATATTTTTATAAATCTATTATTACATGAAGTTATAAAGAATTTATTTTCAATTTATTTCTTCTATTTTTTTAGAATGATTAGTTTTACTAAAAATCCTTTATTTATAATGAATCAATGGCCTTATATCATACTTTATTGCTAATGCATTATATCTTTATTTTTGAACATTCATTTTATTTTGATCATATTATATATCACTCTCCATTATTCATTAGAAATGTTTTCCCTCCCTATGATCATATATTTGAATTCAATATCATTTCTATTACTTTTATTTTGATTATAACATATACCATTTATATATATGGTATTATCCTAAAGAATATTATTATGTTATTTCATTTACTGGTGAAATAATTATTACCCTTATTCTTGATTAAATAATAAAAATTATATACTTAGGAGACATTTTTACAATGAATTTTATTGATCCTTAAAAATATAACCAAAGTATAGGACCCTTAAGTGATCACTGGGGACCATTTTTAGATATAACCTCTATGATTTTTATGGTATCATATGACAAATCATGAAATCATATATGGGTTTTTAGTATACATCTACCCATTTATTAAAAATGATATCCTAGTTCATAAGTGTTGATGGTAAGATTTATGATAAAATAATTGAGACCTTAAGGGGATATTCATGAGTGTCTTCATTTATGTTTTTCATTTTTTAGGAATTCAATTTCTGTTATCTATGTGATTAATATGATGATATTTATCATTTATGAACATCAAACTCAAGTTATTTATTAATTAAAATGTGTTTTTATTATCCACTCTACCATATTGATTATTCCCAATTAAGTCATGATAGTTTTTGGTATACATAACCCTTACAGAGAATCTATGATAGTGATTTATTTTCTTTACATTCCCCAAAATATGAAGAATAATATTATGAATGACTTCATGGATGAATTTTTTTTTCATATGATATGTTTTTATATTCACAATATAATAAGAGAATCATTTATGTATTTATTTTTCTCTAAATACTTAATTGACCATTGTTGTGTGGGGGATGCCATGTATCTTTTACCAATGCAATAAAGAAATAATGGGAACATTTTTAATGGGGTTATGGTGTTATATTTTTAACCTTTTCAACTATTTCATTGTACCAAAGTTGAAAGAATTCTTGTTTTAAGGAATTTATGCTTTACCTTGACATTTTCCCTTACGTGATTTTTGATCACAAAAGTGGGAAATCATTGGTTTAGTATAGTAATTCTTTATTTTAATGAAAATTAACAATGTTTCTTATGAATAAAATTAATTATGTGTTTTAAAATTGTAATTTATTTCATGAAATTAGGTATAAATTGGATAATTTTGGAAGCTACCACCAATTATGTGAAGTTACCACATGAAGACAGACTACCAACTCCATGAAGAAACCATGGAAGTCAAATAAATTAATCTTTGTGTTTGAGATACCATAAGAGAGAGTTGATAAACTAAAACATATACTAAGACACCGTATAACCATTAAACTATGTGTGATGATGTGTCTCAAATTGTTAGAGTGACCACATGATGTAGTGGATTGAATACATAAAGACTAAGTTCGACAACATTTTGTTGTCCGATAATTAGTTCATGAAATACAAACATTTTGAAAAAATTTATGTGACCACATGAAGAAACTAATGTGATTGCATGTTGATATTTCAAGTGACCACCTGTTGAACATTCTTGTGACTGCATATTTAATTTCCTAGTAACCATAAGAATGAAATAAAGAGATCATGAAATGATGGATTAAGTTATGAAAAGAATAAATCCAATCCAGTACATAACCTATATGAGATACAACAAGAATACTTATGTGTGATGCTAGTGTAAGAAGAGTCTACATTAACCATGGGTGAAAAAGATACAGTGAATAATGTTTAATATCCCAAAGGATGATTTTGGAATATAATAAGGATATTTATAGTATTTATGATCTATAAGTCAGAGAATGATCATTTCTCAATGGATAATTTTTGTATAATTATTTTTAAATAGAATCGAAATTTTCTCTTGTAATAGTGTGGTGGTGTGTTAGTTCGTTAATCATGAATATTTAACTCCTTGTGATAATATTTTTTCTAGAATGAATTTCCAAAACATAGAAGATGGAAAAACCGATCACAACATTCATTCAAAATCCAACCTAAAAATTAGAAACTGATTTGAATATTTTTATTCAATGAATATTTTATCATAGATTTAGTGGCATAAAATAGAATAAAATTTTATTTCTATCTATTATTCTTTACATATTAATTTGTGCATGTATTTTTTTATAATTATTCATAACGTCTCTTGACATTAATTGAGGTGAAATATGATAATTATTCATACATTTATCTTCACAATTTTTATCTAATTTATAACTATGGAAGACATTTTAAATATCTTGGAAATCCTTGTGTGTATTTTTTTTTGAATTATGATCCATATTGTAGATTAAGTTCATATGTATTAATAAAACATATTAGAAGTTTCTTATAATTATTTATAGAGTACTAAGTTCCATCTTAAATCGATCCACTTGTTCAACTAAATATTACATGTTATTTTTCTTTCCCCATTTTTTTAACATCACTAAAAAAATTCTAACTGTTAATTTTCAATAATTATTGTCAGTTAGATTTTAGGAAAAATCATATTTCTTAGTTTACATTCCCTAGTGTTATATATACTGTGGTTTATATAAGATTATTATTTTCAGAAAAAAATTAATTTTATTTGGTGTCACTATGCATTTATGAATAATTTGGAAAAGTATTTTAAATATGATATTATATAAACCTATTATATTTATAAATTAAGTCATTATTTTTAATTCTCATTCAGGATCAATGTATCATTGAGAGGTAGATGGGTTGAATTTGTGACATCTCTTTCTTTTATGTTTCCATTTTAAACAAAATTTCCTCTTATTAAATATTATCCTCTTAGCTGAAAAAAACAATCACACATCCACAAGAATAGAAGTATTTACAAGGTTCAATGTTCAACGAGTGTATCTACATCTTTGGCATGGTTTTGAAATAATCCAATACAACATAATCCACTGGAAAACAATATTTTTTGTTGATACAACGAGTATCATATACCCTTACACTTATATAGTACTATGTTCAATAAAATAGTGTTTTTTCAGCTTTTATCATGAATTATGTAATAAATTTTTTTGTAACAAGTAATGAAAACGTCACCAATTACCTCAAAAAATGTTACTATAGTACCTTATAAACATCAACATGAATAGTCTCAAAACACAAATATTTAATTTCATAACTAGTAGCAAGTAATAACATACTTTTAAGACATTCTTAAGAAAACTCAGCCTGATGTCTCAGTTCGATTCCTCTATCCTATTCTTCTATCTAAAAAACATATAAAAAATAATACCCAGGAATTTTTTTTGATGCACTGATTCTTTCCCTAGAAAAATGGGTATTATTGCATGGTATGATCTGATAACCCTGATTACTATCATTATTTATGCGACTTCTATCCATAGTTTTTTTTCATGAAAAATCTATCTGGAAACTCCTCTAGCATAAAAACATCAACACTTTCTCTCTTTCTTCACATGTAAATAGTACTAGTAATAGTGAAAAGTGAAATATACATTCTAATATTTACAGGTTTTCGAAAAGATGGATCCGCAGGAAATTAATTCCACTTTCTCAATCAACAAAATTTCTCAAACCTTCAATTTGACATTAATTTTGAGTACATATTTGACACTTTCATTGCTTCTCAACTCTTATTGACTCTTCTCGATACTTTCTAAATCTTCTCACATCATCATATCAGTTCATTATTTATAACCATTATTTAGGCTAACACCATTAGATGTCCAGATAATGTTCTCATTAGGATGAAAACATATATTAACTTAATACTTCTCATTAAGATACTCCATACCATCTTGTAAACATATAAATTTGAAACTATTCATCCACATACATAGTTGAAAAATTGTTATATGTTTTCCTTTTATTTTTTCATATACATCATTGAATCTTATAAATATATCAACACTAATTATAAACACAACAACATCATCTACAAAACCCCATTTGACAATAAATTCCACAAAACAATTCAAACATATCTTCTTTACTTATCGTCCGTAGACCGTGTATGATTAAGTACAACATACGATGACTTATTGATGGTATCATTAATCTAATGGATTGGTCTCTCCTTCATTCTGATAGATCAGTGTCAGGAATTAACTTATGAAACCTGACTCACTTGAAAAACAAGAAACACATTTGTTCTTTCAAAATATCTTATAGTTCTTTTCCCCTAGACCCAACAGTAGAAAAACAAAATTTATTTTGTTTTATAAAAAAGGATGACTACATTTCTGATCTTTATTCAATTGTATTGTTAACAAAAATTACCACAAATTAGTGGTCTCAACAATATTGTTTTCCAAATATGATTCAAAAAATTTGTCTCATTCTACATCTGATGAATTGGTGGCACCCCGTGTCTGATAGATCAGTCCATTAACACTTTAGAAACAATTTAAAATTCTTAGCCATTCTTCTTCTAGAAAATCCTACTTTAATCATGATTAATTTTCATTAATTTAAGAAAATTAATATTTTTATTGATTTATTTGACATACATTGGATTCCTCTAGTAATTTCCAACCATCTATCACCTTCTATCCTTTTCGTAAAAACCCAATCCACTTTTCAAAACACCGAAACCTTTTCTCAAATAATTTTATAAGGTTTTAATCACATGTTTCCCAGATAAAATTTGATATTTGAGAATTAAATATCATCAATGCATCATTAGATTTAGTATGAAGACATTCAGACTTAAATACATTTCCTCATACTGACCAAAACACTTTTTTGCAGACCTAGTGTGAGTCTGAAACGCAACTTCTTCCACACTACTTCATTAAAAAAAACAAAAACTCACAAAAATATTTATCAATATTATGTTTGATTTTTTGATTATTATGGCCCCTTTTATTCATATCATCTGATCACCAAAACATAAAACATTTATGTGATTTATTTTTTTGACAGTACAATATTATACAATCAGAAAAATCATCTTTCAACACCCGAACACCACCTTTATCCAATATGGGACAAATTATCCCCATTTGGATTTTTATTCAAACAAGGTTTATAAATCAGTAGACATTGTAACATCATGTAATGGATCACTTATCAAAAATTATAAACCTATGTGAGGTAAACCATTGTAAGAAATACGAATCATTGATAACAAAACTATGTTGTCCAAAAGTACTGAATTGAAAAAAATCAACGTTAAAAGGTTATATGTCATTGAATATTCAATAATTCTTTGACATACCTATAGAAGTTTACATATAACCATCTCAAAAAACTATTACAATGGCTCACACACTTACATGATTAGTTCACCGCTTTCCCATAACTCTTTTTCGTACATGTTTCCTTATAAGGTCTCGCACATATCAATGGATAGATTTATGAATCAATTATCCTACCAGAAAACACTATAAAAATAGTAGAGAAGAGAGTGTAAAAATACATAACTCAACATTATATATATGGATGTTTGACTCCCTTGTTCAGCCTCAATTTAAAATATCATTATTTCGTTAACGGTTTTGTGTATATGATAGAAAATTATTCTCATGTAGAAACACACTTAGGATTGAGTTCCTTATTCTCCACATGCTCTTTAATAAAATGATATTTGATATCAATGTGTTTTTAATGAGAATGAAATACTATTTTTTTAAAAAATTTATATAACTATTATTATCAAATCTTAAGATCATAGGTAACTTTAATTTAATAAGTAAGTATTTTAACTGGTTATTTATCCAAAAACGTTGTTTAGTATCTTTATTAGAGAAATAATACTCAGCTTTAATTGTCCTATGAGATAATGAATTTTTTTTCAATAGTATACAATCTTAAATAAATTCCCCCTAGAAAGAAAACTTCACTTGATGTAGATCTTCTATCAAAAATACTTCCTCTCAAATTAGAACCAATATAGCTAAACAAATCAATTCATTATGAGATATCATACCTAGTTCATAAATCTATTATTCCTTTAATATATAAGAGAATTCATTTTCTAGACAATAAATTCGATTATTTTAGACCACTTTGGGATCTTGAACCTTAGTTACCAATATATATAATGTTTGGTTTTGAGGAAATAAGCTACAAAAAAACATCCAATCAGCATTTGAATCTCTTTAGAGTCCACTTCCGTACCTTCTCCATCTTCATTCAGTATGTATCCAAATAAAATTGGTATGGAAAATTCTTTTTATTTTTCTATTCCAAAATTCTGAAGAATATCCTTTGCATACATTTCTGTATAATGAAATATGGGTTTCTTATTTTTTGGGATTTGTAACCTAATAAATTATCTCATTTATCTCATCTCAGAAATCTAAATCCACATTTTCATTTCTTTAGAAAAACATCCACATATTGTTTAATCATTACCAGAAAAGATAATATTATTAATATATAAAATAAGAATGAGGGAAATATCTTGACTTTTTAAATTTATGTGTTATTATCAACCTTTCCTTTCATGAAGTTTAACTTTCTTAAATAAAAATCCAATTTGGAATACCACACCCTGGGAGATTATTTTATCCCATCCAATGCTTTCTTAAACTTACACAGAAAATTTAATCCTTATCAACATAAAAACCACATGGTTGTTCAATATAAACTTCCTTATCATGATCTCCTATAAAAAATTACGACTTCACATCGATATGAAAATTTTGGTTAATCCATTTAAAGAAATAACAAGGATGATTATAATTTTTTCTCACCTTTCCACTGGAGAAAAAGTCGCATGAAAATAAATTCCATCAATTTATAAGTAATATTTCATACTAACCTTGAATTATATATTACCACTTCAATATATTGATCTATCTTGTTCAAGAACACCCTCTTTGTACCAATAATTTTTTTCATTTGTATTTGGTACGAGTTCCAAATTATCAATATTTTTAATCTAATATAAATATTCATTAATAGGATGAATCTGTTATGAATTCTAAAAATATTCATTCACATATCTTATATCAACATTTTAATAAAAATTGTTTTCTAACAACTTTTAATTTTCTTATTATTTAAAATATTTGATTTTGATCACCAATAATGTATTGTGCTTCAACTTTCTTCATACGCCTAGGAAGAGATGTAAAATATTCTTCCTCAACATTATAAATAGTTGTTTCTAATTATTCTTGTTTTGTTGGATCATAATTTTTTCATCATTATTAGCTATTTTAACAAAAAATATTTCCTAATCTTCATTTTTTGTCTTCTACATGGGTTTGTATAGTATCTTCCTCATATTTTCAAGAATATTCACATGAAGAAAATCAACTGATATTATTATTTATTTTTTAAAACATATATGTCCACTTATATACAAATCACTTCTAGGATAGATTCTATATTCACCTCTCTGTCCAAAAATTATAGGTTGTCCACCTTTTTTATTTATGATAAATGGACTCCAAAAAACTATTATGTGTCCCAAACATGGGGTTTTCATTAAACATTTAACACCAGGTACAACATAGAACCTAGAAACATCAGTTACAAATATAAACAATTTTGGTCATATCTTTCCTCTAAAAATAATTAGAATGATCACGTTCAAGTAACACAATATATCCAACTTCAACTAAAATCCTATTTTTCCTTTCAAAAATCACATTTTGATGAGGTGGGCATGGTGTATTGAACTCATGTGGAATTCCAATATTTTCAAGTTATCTTTTCAATAAATCATTCCTAAACTCACCTACACTACATATTTTCAACTTCTTCATTGAATTATAATGTTCCTTCAAAACTTTTCTCCTAAAAACTTTAAGCATATTTAGATAATATGATTTATGTTCCAAATACATAACATAAGTAATGTGAATAAAATCATCAATTAAAGTAAAGAAATACTTATTATGAATGTGTATTGTTTTCTCATTATCCCATAGATATTATAATCAGTATTTTCTAGGGGTTGGGTTGAATTAATATTAAATTTATTATGCAGTGAGTTTGTAATATTTCATTCCTAAAAATTTGTACAACACTAGTATCTTGTACTCGACATATTAGGAATACCACAAATAATTTATCTCTTTAATAACTTTCTCTTTTATATCTGACTTATATATCCCAAATTTTTATCCCACAACAAATTTTATTTCATCATTCTTACGTAACATGAGTTTTCTATATCAAAAAAAGGGGAAAAGTTTTATTTTTTGTATTGGAATCTTATAAATTTTTTCCATATTCTTCTCTTTTAACAAAAAATACATATTTCTTAAAAAACGTTATTACCATCATCAAAAAGTTTTTAAAAAATTAAAATTTTGTTTTTTGACCCATAAACAAACAAACAAATCTTGGATTTCAACATTTCTCCCCCAATAATAGTAGATCCAACACCTTTGGCTCGAAGAGATTAATTGTTTCGAAATTTCACTCTTCATTCTTTATATTCTTTCACATTCTTCAACAATTAAAAACCTCTAATCATATGAGAATAAATCCCACTATTAAAGATCTAGGGTCGTTATCCTTTTGTAGTTTTGAGGTTGTTTTATACATCATTATCCTTTTATTTCCATTTATCTTTCATTACATCCTGCTTATGAGATTTCTAAACACATATTTTCATTCTGGTAAAAAAAAAGACACCTTTTTCATGATTTCATACTTTTTCAAATCTTTAACAAATATTTTCCAAGGGATGGAACATATTATCAACCGTCACTCCAACCTTCTCAAGTTTCATCAAAACATCCTTCTAAAATTTCTTCCTTTGATAGGATCGAATCACCCCCAATCATTACAATCTATAATTCATAGAATTTTGGAAATATTTTGGATCAAACCAACACATATTTTCTATATTCCCAAATCCACAACAATAATATTTGTATCCATAAATAGAATAATTTTCTTTCTAACTTCCATACTATCTGGAATTTTGTATATGATTCTCATCAAATTTATTATAATTCACGTCAGAACATTATTGAGCCCCAAACATTTATCATCAAAAAAATTATTCATATATGAATATGATTTATTTAAAACCTTATCAGAATTACAAGAATTAGAAACTTATTTTTGGACTTATATTTTTTAAAAACTTCTAAACATTCACCTTTTTCAGTTTTGGACATGTACCAAAGTTTATAAGATTTATTATTCTAAAAAACTATTTGAAATTTCTTCATAACCTTTGAATGTAACTTTTGATACATATTAAGTTTACCGTTTCAAGAACTTTCGCAAACACCAGAGATAGATTTAAAAAATCTTGTCACTCTCTTCTCTATTTTAGAAAGTTTTCGTTGGAAAAATTCAAACACTTCATCATTTTCTTTCAACTTAACATTATGATACTCATTTAAATTCTATTCTTTCTCATGATAATTCTTTAGAAAATAAAATTATTCATCTAACCTAACATCTTATTTGAGAGGAAATTCATAAATCATTATTACAAGACATTATTTCTTAAAATTATTGATTTCTTTTTCATGTCCTATAATCTTTCTCAAACATTATTACAATTCTCCCTTCTAATGAAATTCAAGATAAGAATATTATTCATCAGAACTAATACTTCCAAAAACATATTGACTAATTATTTCAATGTAAGTACTTTATCTAGTAACATTAGTAAGATTTTAAGCCTCAAATTCACTATCTTCATCTTCTTCATCTTTATAAATAATGGTTATGATTTAGGATTTTAAGAACTCTTTTATCCTTTCCTTAGGAAATGGATTTATACTTTTAAACTTATTTCTTCCCATATATTCTTGGATTCTTTCGTATTTCTCTCTATTTTCTTTATTCTTTTTTCAATGTTATTTATCAGTAATGTGCCTAATGGATCCACATTACAAAAAATGTAAGGATATTTTCCCTTTATATTTTCCTATAACTATTTTCATATTTTTATAACAAAATTATTTAAATTCATCAATATTGATACATACCTCATATTAAAATTAAATGTCAGCAACTTCTTATTCATAAATAATCTAGTTATAATTTTCTTGATTAGTATCCTTGAAATAGATTTCTCTATTAAAGTTTGTTTTACTTTTCATAACATTATACCTTCTTATTTCATAAAATGTGAGAGTACTATAAAGGTCATCCAGGGATAGAATTTCAAGATCTCTATATACAAAAGATAATGATTTGGAATAGAAAAACACCAGGAAGAATTCTCAAGATATTTTTAATAACATTTTAGTCTTAAAACTTCTTATTAAGACATCTAATGGTGCTAAAAATATCATCAACTCTTACAAATAAGTTATAAACAAATTCATAATTACCCATTTTTATATCTTAACACTTCAGCCTCCAAAATTTGTAACATGGATTTCTTTTTCTTTTTATTTCATTCAAAAATGTTCTTCAGCATTTCTAACTCACCTTTAGAAGTATAAACTCTCTTTACTATTAGAAACTCACATTTATGATGTAATGAGTGTAGAAATTTTTTATCCCTTCCATTATTAGTAAGATTATTCTTATCTACATATTTAAGAGAAAAAATACATCTAATAGCAGATAATCCATATGTATATACTTTCATAGAAACATACCCAATTGAAATAAGACAATCGAACATTATATATTTTCATATATGATAATTTTTTCCATAAAAAAGTGGTAAATATTTGTACAATTTAGATTCTCCATAACAACTTCTCTTCCAAAACATCATCAAAGAGTAAATGAAGAGAACCTTCCCTCTGACACCAATTTTTAATTCCCATCTAAGATCTATGTATCACTGAGAGGGGGAGGGGTGAATTAGGGATATCTCATTCCTTTAGGTTTTCTTTCTTTTGAAATAATCTTATCCTCCTATTAATGATTTATCACTTTTTTAGAAATAGAATAGTCACACATCCACAAGAACAAAAGTATTTACAAGTTTCAATACTCAATAAGAGTAAATATATCCTTTTCATGGTTTGGAAATAGTATAATACCACAAATTCAATGAGAAATTAATCCTTAGTTTGAATAAAAAAAATTAGAATATACCCTTACACTTGTGTTTTACTATGTTTAATACAATAGTGCATGTTCTTATTTTAGCACAAATCATGTAACACACATTTGTGTAACATGCAATGAAACCTTCACTAGTTGGTTCAAAACATGTTACTGTGTTGCATTATCAAATTCCACTTGAATAGATTAGAAACAAAAATACTCACTTTCCTACCCTATAGTAGATAACAACAACCTTGTTGGACTTTGGTAAGAAAACTTAGTCTCATTGATCAGTCTGATTACTCTATCAGAATCATCAGATTAGAAAATAAATAATAATTAATACTCTAGAATTTTTTTTAAACACTTCTTCCCTCCCAAGAAAACTATGTCTTCTTTTTTGGTCTGGTATGATAACCCTAATTACTATCCTTCTGTATGCTTCTTGTATATGGATATGTTTCTCAGAGAATCATGGTTCATAAAATGCTCACGCACAAAACCATTAACCCTTTCTCTCTTTATTCACATGTTCATAGTAATAGTGCTAATGACAATTAAAATATACATTTATTATTTATTGGTGTTTTAAAGGGCAATGGGTGCGAAACCAATTCCACTTTCTTACTCCTCAATATTTCTCAAAACATGATCTTCACATTCATTTTGACTTTATCATTAAATAATCATTACTTCTCAAATCTACACAATTCATCTTGAAATATATCGAATCTTATCATAAATTTATCTTGTTTTAGTATTTATAACCATCCTTTTTTCTGATACCATTTGATGTTCTCATTTTGTTCTCATTACAATTAAAAATTATAAGAACTTGATACATATAATTATAATGCATTTTAGTATCTTATAAAACTTTTAACATTGAGACCATTAGGCAAAAAACATAGTCACAAAATTTTTAGAATTTTTTTCTCTTATTTTTTCATGAATATAATTTAATCTTATAAAGATAGTAAAACTCCTTGGATACATTTTAGCATCATCTTCAAAAAAACCCTTTCAAAAACACTGATTCCAAACTATTTAAACATATCTCCTTTAATTTTCTTCCTTAAACTATGTATGACTATGTAAAATATCCGTTGAATTATTGGTGTAACTATGCATCAGATGGATCGGTATCTTCTTCATTATGATGGATTAATTCCATGAATTGTCTACTGACTATTGACCAACATGGAAAACAAAAAACACTTTTGTTCTGTCAAAATAATGTAGAGTTCTTCTCCTCTTGACCTAATTGAATACAACCAATATTTCATTTTTTATGAATTATTTGACTACATTCTTGGTATTTATTTAATTTTATTGGCCTCAAAAATTCACACCACTCATACATCCCAAAAATATCTTCTTACTAGTATAATTCAATAAATTAGTCTTCTTCTTCCTCTAATGAATCAGTGTCACCTCGTATGGATCAGTCAATCAGCACTTCGAAAACTCTTAAAAAATTCAACTATCTCTTCTTCCAGAAACTCTTAATTGAATCATTATGGATTTCTCATGACATAGAGAACATTAGGATTAGAAGAGGATCCTTTGAAATACACTAGAAATATCTGTTATATTCCATCCTTCCAGTACATTATTTCCTTCTTTTAAAAACCCAAACCACTTTTCAAAACTCTAAAACATTTTCACCCTTTCTTTTATAAGTCTTGCATCACATGTTTCCCAAATAAATTAAAAAATATTTTAGAATTTAAAAGGTGTAAAGTATCATCATATTTAGTATGGAGACATTCAGACTGTGATAAATTTCCTCTTACCAATAAAAATATACTTTTTAGACCCAATGTGAGTTTGAAACACAAATTCTTCTATAAACCATCTTCATAATAGAGAACCTGAATTTATAAACATTTTTATCAAGATTTCTTTTTATATTATGATTACTTTTCCCCCTTTAATTACTATCATCCAATCACCAAAACATACAATGTAAGGTGATTTCTATTCTTAAAAAAAAGAAAAAACAATCTGAATAGAATTTTTTCAACATCCAAACACCACCTTGACCCAACTTGGTCTCAAATAGTATTTTATACTAAGGGAATTAAAAAAAATTAATTTTCAAACTTGATATTTTTATATTGTAAACACAATTCACCCCCTCTTGAGTATTTCTCTATGAAAAACAATTTTCTTCAATAATTATAAATAAAATTATTAACTATAATAACATTATAACAATTTTTGATTCTTTATTATAAATTGTATAATAATAAAATATTTTTATGCCTATAATTGTTCTTTCTTTGTATTTTATTCATATCTGGGTTAGTTTAAAATCAAATTTGGAAAATGTTAATCAAATTTCATTGTTATAATTTGAGAGAGTTAGAAAACAATATTATATATATATATATATTATTTAATGATAACATTTATTTTTTATTATGGTCCTCCAACCCATATCTCATAACATTTTTGATTAATTTGTTTTTATGGTACATTAATATAAAAACATAGATGAATATTCATTATAATATAACTTCTCATATATGATAAAATTAACCAAAACGAACACATTTTAGATTTCATCCTTGAAAACCATACATGTACCATCCAAGATATAAAAATATAACATTAATAATTTTGATGAAATTGTTATTCTTATACCTTTACAATTCTAGAGATGATAAACCCAAAAATAAAGAATGTTGACCGAGACTTCCCTATTGAAACATGTATGGAATGATTGGAAAATATATCATCTTATGGTTGATATAAAATATAAATAACAAATAAATAAATTTAAAATTAATAATAATTTATTAAAGGAGGAAAAAAATATAAATAATGTTATAAAATAATTAATTGATATTATATATTTTCATATACATAGAGAAATAGTTTGTATAAAAAGCTTTGAAGTTATGGTAAGGGGATAATTTCTATAATCGTACTGTATTAGGTTATACTCCCTTATCCTTATCAATATTTATCTCTATTGTGAGTATAATAATCTATAAATTTATGTTATTTTATTTTCCCATGAATTTCTTGGATTTACCTTACCTCTTTCTATCCTCTCTATGATTTATCATTAATACCTTACAAATGAAATTTTTTTAATGTATTTTTTCTCTTGATCCACCTTCTTATTTGTGATTATATATGTATTATGTTTATTTTATGTATTTTTATATACATTATAATTAATTATCAATATTCATTCTATTTTATTTTTTTGGGGATATTATCATTCTATTTACCTATGATTTATTCATATATATCCCATTATGATGTTTCTAACTTCAATATCCCTTTACATCACATTTAAATTAGGTACTTCTATACTCATTTTTTATGCCACATCTCATTTCATAGACATATAATATATTATTTCCATTAGTTATATGGATATTTCATGTCAATTTTTATTACAGGTGTATTGATTTAGATAGTGGGAAAGGAATATATTTCCCTTTATCCCTTTACAAATATCATTTATAATTTTCCTCTCTCATATTTATTATATTTTATTTAAATAGATTCTTGTGGAAGTTATTTTTAAAACATGTTTTTTTAATAAATTATTTCATTTATACATCATTTTGAGGACAAAGATATTCATATATTTCTTTTGTTAGGAAAGTTTTAAAATTCAGAAGATACTATGTCTTAATTTTTTCAAAATTATACCCACTTATGAAGAATTTTTAATCTATATCAATACTTATTATTATTTTTCCATTGAGAAATTTCACATTGTTTATTAATAACTTTTCTATGTAAATTTATATTCATCGTATCATTAAATTTATCACTTTGGATGATTTCTATACAACATGAATATTATAATATTATAAGTTTTATTTTTAAATAATAATTGTGATTCGAATATTGATTGATTTATTATTGTTTTCATATTAATGTGTTCTACAAATGAAATGATTTATTTTTTATTACAGTTGTAAAATGAATTACATACCCCTATAATAGATTCTATGGAGATATATATTTTATGATATTTTTATATATGGGACATGGTCAGTTAGAGAAAAAAAGTTATGTCATAGGTCATCAATTTTTATCATAGTCCATAATGTAATCTTGATCTTTGAAGTTATCCTAACACCACCATGGTGGAGCAACCTATTTGAAATATGTATGTTCAACACATGGTTATTCATGTAAATTTAAACCTTCTTATATTTTTTCTCTAGAATCAAGTTGGTGATATCTATGGGACATGGGAGTGGGAAATATGGGTTAGATTTTAGTTCTCTTTCCTATATTCTTATTAGGATGCCTAAAAACTTTTTGGTGGAAGAAAGCGGTATAGTGGAGAGTTTTTTTATTCCCATCAAGTTAATAGTACATCTATTTTTGAGTTTCATTTATATTTTAACTCATTCCCAGTGTTTCTAGGTATTGGGTGTAGAAAATGGGATTATTTTTGAAGACATGCCAATTTTCATAGTTAGAGAATGGCTTGTCAAACTGGGAAGCTAACCATGTGAAGGTGTTGTAGTTTGTGACAGTGGGGATTTTAATGGTTTGAGATTGTTTATTCAAACTATGTGACACCTAGTGGTATCCATGTGGCCTTTTTTTATGTTTATTATGGAATCCATATGGATGGAACACAATTTATGAAACTATGTTGTCAAACCGTGTGGTGATGTCTATCTCACTTAAAAATCAATTAGTTTAAAAAAATCTCATATCATGTTTTTATGTTCTAGGGTCTCATTCTCCTCATCAATATCATGTATCTATTTTCCATTTTTGGTGTAGATTCATATATCCTTAATTAGTTATTTTCTCTCAGATTCAAGGGGATATAGTTTGGGTTAATTTGATTTCATTGAGTATTCATCCCCTCTCCGTTCTTCTTACCCATGTTCCTCTATTTTAAATTGGATGTGGAACCCTAAGGGGGGTGTCAGTCGAATCTTGGGTATGTAATCAGGGGGAGGGGATGTGTGGATAGTTTTCTTATGGATGATATATGTCAGGAATTTTTTTCCTCATTTGATTAGAAATCATCAATGGAAGTGATATTTGAACCAAATTTGAGAAAGGTGTCTCTATTTCATGGTGTTTCTAAGGATTACCTATAATTTTTTATTCAAAATTCATTTTTGTTATTTGAATTTCCATTTAACTTATTTTTTCTTAATGTGTATTCCATGTTTGATGTGTTTCATGGATTGGTTTTCAAATTTTGGTGTTTAAATGGGGTTTTTCAAAATATTGTGGTCTTTGTACTCACCAAGGATTTTCTAATATGTCTCAAAGATGTTTTTATGGTTTCCAAGGGATTTCTAAAGTGGTTTTATAAATGGTTTACCTAGGAAAATGTATTGTCCTAAAATGGGAATGTTATTTATAAAATTTATTTTTTTATAGTGTGCTTGATATGGTAACATTATTTTTGGAATAGAGTAGAAAATGGTTTAACCGGGGTGTGGGTGAGTGGTTTTTTTGATGTATCATGCAAGAATTTAGAGGGAAGATCATATGATATTGATTTTTTGTTTGTTTGAGAGGCCATGAAATCCATAATAGGGAGGACCATGAGATCCTCTAACATGGTTTACCTAGGACTAAGTAATCCTTTGAGTATAAATACCATATTATCATCCATGTTGATAGCCGAGATACCATGAAATCTCTTGGAATTGATCTTGAAGAATACCATTAGAGATTACACTATCTTAGATTTCTAGAATAATTGTTTAGTCCATCATACTTGTCTTTATGGATAAATACCCTAGGGGAACATTACTAATTCCTTATTGTTTGTTATTATTTTTCATTTTAATGTTTTTATTTTGATGTGGTGATATGTATTACACCCATTTCCATTTATATGGTTATATTTTTTTTGATGTTTATTCTCATTATTATTATGAATCATTAGATACGTTGAGACTGTTATTCCTTATGGTTTTATTATCTGTTTGATACATGTTGGAAGTTATTTTGGAAAACTAGTTTATTTAAAATGGAAATTTACCGAGGTAATTTTAAAGGTGTATATAAAAATGGTATTTTTTCAAAGTTGTTTAGTTTTGAATTTGTTTTCAAACTAGTTTATCAGTTTTTAATAGGTAATATCCTAAAACAGATTCATGGTTTTATCCCTCTAGGATTAATAAATCACACTTGGATTGGGAATTTGGGTGTTTACATATATTTTTTCAATAACATTTTATATTTTAGGGAACATTGTATCAAGTTGTCTCTTCTAGATTACCATTATTCTGTGTTTTATAGTTAAGACACGATCTTATGAGGATTTGATCATATGGATTTGTTTTCAGTATTGTGTATCTATTGGTTTGTATGCTTTGGCCTTGTTGGGAATTTTTCCTTTCTATCTGGGGTTTTTGGAGTTTGTTTTGAGATACCATGTATATTTTCAGTTTTGAAATATTTTTTATATGGTTGTATGTCATTATTGACGGTATCTTCTTATCTTATATTTTATTTTTTGTTATAATTTCTCTATGATGTTGTTTTTTTGGAAATATTGTTTTATGTATGCATCATGTTGTGTTACTGATGGAAAAACTATTCTCAAATGATGATTTTTCTTGGTTCTTTTCATCAGCTTATGGAGATCAAGAACACACTTTAGTTTGTGTGGAGGGTTGTCTTAGGTGAAAAGTTAGGTTGACCTACCTTGGTTTGTCACAAATACTTATTTCTATGCCTATATGGAAGAATACATATATAATTTTCTATATAAAATATCAAGAATTGTATATGAAATTTCATGATAAGTTAGAAAAATATTTTATATTCCCAAGTGCTTCACAATGGGATTCAATGGTACTATTTTATAGAATAATGATTTTTTAATTTTTTTATGCATTGATAATGATGAGTTGAATGTTATTCTGAGTATAAGGCCCCAGCCTTAAACCTTACTTAATCTTGAGTTATTACAAGATTACACATTGAGGATCTTTTCTGGTTTAGAGTTTTAGAGAATTAGATCATAAAACTTGTATTACATTCCACATATAAACAAAGTGGTTACATAAAGATAGT
Source organism: Viscum album (assembly GCA_963277665.1). NCBI lineage: Eukaryota > Viridiplantae > Streptophyta > Magnoliopsida > Santalales > Viscaceae > Viscum > Viscum album. The sequence continues at coordinate 871,958,264 of OY728153.1, read as the reverse complement.
ATTCTTCATTCCCATCAATGGAAACACATTTAAAATAAAACATGGATTATTTCTTGACACATCCTTGACTCTATCATCTTATCATGTACCTTTCCCTTGACCTGTGAAAAACATTTCAAAAACTTGGGATGAGCATAAAAACTCAGTATGGGTTGTAAAAAAAACATGGATAGGAAACATGAGTTCATATATAAATAAGAATGAAATCATACTTTACCCATAAAACATAGGCACTTTAACATACCTCATAAAAACATGAATAAATCATATAAATCATAATACATAAAGGTAACTTGAGGCATTCATAACATTCTTACGTAGGGAGTAACCCTCTTGGTTACGTTTGGAATACCCATCACAGTATATTCCCTAAAATCTCTTCGGAGAAACCTTAACGTTTCACTCCTTCGCGTTACCCAATGCATTGGAGAGCTATAACGGGCTCACCCGCCCTTAGTTTATCACGGAACCACCCGTCTTCATAATAATGCCCAAGAACCATAACATAATCATATCACATAAAACATGCATAAAGGAAACATAAAATTTCCACATTTCAATCACGAGATATCAATACAACACATTGATATAATAAAAACATTATGAAAACCATTTTCAATACCAAAGTAAAAGAAAAGTAAAACATGGTATTTATTTTTCTTTTAAAAAAAAGAAGGTATGACTTGTAGAGGAAGCCGAAACTCAAATAACGGTTACGACGGAGGAGAAGTCGTTGTCGCCGCATACGTACGAAAAAAACATTCCCTTTTGTCGTTTAGTAAATGCTTCGTATAAAAAATATTCCTTTTGAATAAATGTAAAAGTCAAAGGGGTTTATACACCGTATAAAAGAAAGTTGTGTATAAAATAAAATATGCCTCAACGAAAGGAGATTGAGACGAAGTCCCATACCTCGTATCCGACTTGACCCAACCGTTATTTAAACTCCTGAATAATAAACTTGAGTTAATCTCTACTTGCTTATGAATCTTTTTCAAGTTCATTATTCCTTTTATACCATGTTATGAACATCATGTAATCATTTAAGTTAATAATGTTCATTTTGTCGGTATTTGGTTCTTAAGTCAAAAATAGGCTTCTTATACTTACATGTTGTTAATTTGGTCAAAGGTTCATTATACCAGAATGATATTCATGATGTAGATATCATATATGTCATATATATCCAGTACCTGCATTCATTTATAATATTACATCACATTTAGAGGTAAGAAATGAAATGCACCGTTCATGGAGACGGTAAGCCGTACGTACGCATGAACGCTACTTCCATTTCTATTTCATATTTTATGGAATGGAATCATAATGATATAAGAGTATATTATAATTCCAGTATAATTACATATATAATATCATTAACTTTATCCTTTACACATCCCACATATGGTATTAACGAATCAAATCACTTTCAGGAGGCGGTAGTCCGCACTTCCTAAAATGAAGATATCGTGTTTTACCCATAATGGAAACCATAAAGGTATGCCCAAAATGAAAAAAAAAACATAAGCATAAGGAAAACATAAACATATTATATATCATATATAAAAATAGTGACATCATAATGGCCACCTTTGAAGGTGTTAAATGAGTGTTGAACAATCATCGTTTCGGGAGGCAGAATTTCGCCATCCACGGAAACCTTATGTTCTTTAACCATTTGATGTAGTTGTGTGAGAGTGTAGCTCAAATAAATCTTATAAAAACATCCTAGTATATTGAAGATACTGGTGTTGTTACGAAATAAGTAAATAAAAAGAGTTTAGGGGGTTGGAGAAGCAAAATAAAACAAATGAACATGAGAGAATGAATTACCTTTAAAAAGTGTAACTCCTTTTGAGTTGAGCCTAAAGGCTTCCTTTGAAAGGATTCTGCCCAAAGGGAATCCTCTAGGATGAGGAGAGTGATGTGGAGAGAGCAAATGGGCAGGGGTTGTCCGAGCCAATGGCTTGTAGAGTGTGTGAAATGAGGTAGAGGTGGGGGCCTTTTATAAGAGGAGAGGAGGGGCACTTTTGGAAAGTAAAGGAACCTTACATTATTTGAAAATGTGTTTCGGTTTTAAAAGGTCCCAAATTGATAGAATTCGTGGATAAGGTGATAAGGCATCGAAATCCATTCATCCAATTGGTTTTGGACATGTGTAGTTCATAGATTTTATATTATCTTTCCATTTTATTTAAATCGTCAAATAATTATGTCATCGCTGCATCATTATTATGTCATAAATAATTAAATTTATTTAATGTCTAAAAATTATACAAAAATTACTATGTTGTAGGAAATCTTTTTAGCTTTCCATTGAATATTTATAATCAAAATTTGGACTTGTATAACCCCACTTAAAAATTGTTTTCGTAAAACATATTATGTTTGTGTCATTTTCACTTTAACATTAAATAAAAAGTAATTTATGTCATTTCCCAACAAAAGTGGATCCATGGGGTCCCCAAGTTGACCCATGGCTTGTCTTGGTCGGCCATGACACAACCAATAAGGTTGGGACATGTGTCTAGGTCATTTTATATTATTAAAGCATTATTTATTCCTTAAACTACACTAATTACCACTAATCGCGATTAAAAACTTAATAAGTTACTATTCACCAAAAAATTATTTTAATCTCATTGAACCACATTTTACTTCTTAATGACAACCATGTATGTCGGATTTTCAAAATTCAGTACACATTAGTGGTAAACTTTCATTTAACTGAAAAATCAGTTTGCTTGATTACCACTTAGTGGTTTCACTATTCATCAAAAATTGAAGTTTTTCAGAAAATTACCAAAAATTCACTCTAAGCTATATTTGATATTCCGAATTCAAAAATGAAGTCTATTTTACAAAATTCAAATCATATAAGTCACATTAATTAATTCAATAATTAATTCCCGCTGCCAGAGCAAATAGCGTGTTTTTACAAAACAATAAGTATCAAAAGATTGACACCAGTTTAAGTCTAATTTCAAAGTGAAATTGATTCCAATGACCACCATTAGATAAAATGGTAAAAATATATTCTAATTTCACTTCAAAACAAATTCAAAACCTAATCTAATCATATAAATAAATTAGATTAAAAAGCAGTTTTGATGTAAAATGCTGTATTTTTCACTATTCATTAAAAAATGAACATTGTCAGAAAAATACCAAAAATTCACACAAGGTAAATTTTGATGTCCCAATCATAAAGGATAAGTTTATTTTGACAAATATAGTTTATAAAATTGTCAAAATATAGATTCAAAAATGGTTTTCCATCATAAGGCACTAAAACAATCTTTTAAGAATATTAGTGTATTCCATGCATAAGATTGTATTTATTTTCATTTTAAGCCTCTAAAACACTATCTTTATCATTAATAGACATAGATAAAAATATCTATTATTCATTACTTACTTGGGATGTTACATCCTTCCCCCCTTTAGAAAATTGCGTCCCCGCAATTTATTTACTTATCAAATAAATGGGGGTACTTATCCCTCATTGCATTTTCTGATTCCCATGTTGCCTCTTCAATCATGTGGTTTTTCCACAAAACCTTTACCTGCTTAATCACCTTATTCCGTAACACTTGCTCCCTGTGGTCAAGAATCTGGACCGGTTGTTCCTCATAAGATAGGTTATCTTCCAGCTGAACTACCTCTGGACTCAAAACATGAGATGGATCTGGCATATACTTTCTCAACATCGAAACGTGAAAAACATTGTGTACCTGAGATAAACTCGGAGGTAAAGCCACTCGGTATGCAACTGATCCAACTCTCTCTAGAATTTCGTATGGTCCAATGAACCTTGGACTCAACTTTCCTTTCTTACCAAATCTCATCACACTTTTCCAAAAAGAAACCTTGAGAAAAACATGATCACCTACCTCGAAAGATAGATCCTTCCTCCGGTTATCCGCATAACTCTTCTGCCTGCTCTGAGCTGTTCTCATGTGTTTCTGAATCAGCTGAACTTTTTCTGCCATCTCTTCTACCAATTCTGGTCCCATCAACTTTCTTTCACCCACTTCATCCCAGAAAGCTGGAGTTCGACACCGCTTCCCATATATTGCCTGAAATGGTGCCATCTGTATACTGGAATGAAAACTGTTAATATATGAAAACTCAACCAAAGAAAGATGTTGGTCCCAACTTCCCTGATAATCCATAGAACAAGCTCGCAGCATATCCTCCAATGTCTGAATTGTTCGTTCTGACTGCCTATCTGATTGAGGATGAAAAGCTGTACTAAAATTTAATTCAGTACCCAACGACTTCTGAAGGCCTTTCAAAAAGTTAGAAGTAAACCTGAGATCACGATCTGATACAATAGAGAGGGGAACTCCATGTAACCTGACTATCTCTTTAAGGTACAAACGGGAAAGTTGATCAAGAGAGAAAGTATCTCGTATAGCAAGGAAATGAGCAGATTTGGTCAAGCGATCAACAATAACCCAGATTTCATTATTACCTCGAGATGTCTTTGGTAATCCAACAACAAAGTCCATGGATATATTCTCCCATTTCCACTCTGGCACTGGTAAAGGCTGAAGCATCCCTTTCGGTAACTGCCGCTCTGCTTTAACCTGCTGACAAGTCAAACACTTCACAGTAAAATCAGCAATATCTCTTTTCATTCCATCCCACCAGTAATACTCCCGCAGATCTCTATACATCTTAGTACTGCCCGGATGAACTGAAAATGGAGAACTATGAGCTTCACATAACAACTCTCTCTTCAACTGTGAATCACAAGGCACACACAATCTCTTCCCAAATCTCAAAACGCAATCATTATCAATGTTGAATTCAGGCAACTTACCTTTCTGAACCAGCTCAACCCTTTTCTGCAACTCACTGTCTTGCTTCTGTGCTTGCTTGATTCTATCTGATAGAGAAGATCTCACTAATACCTGAAACAAAACAGAAGGACTTCCTGCACCAACAACTTCTATGCCAAAGTTCATCAAATCCTTAACCAAAGGATCACGTTCCAAATGCAACATTGTTAATGAAGCATTACTTTTTCGACTCAAAGCATCAACCACTTTATTTGCTTTTCCCGGATGGTAATGAATTGTACAATCATAATCCTTGATTAATTCCAGCCATCTCCTTTGTCTCATGTTTAACTCTTTCTGAGTGAATATATACTTTAAACTTTTGTGATCGGTATATATTTCACACTTTACTCCATACAAATGATGCCTCCAAATTTTTAAAGCAAAAACAACAGCAGCTAATTCCAAATCATGTGTAGGGTAATTTACCTCATGAGTTTTCAACTGTCTTGAAGCATAAGCAATTACCTGATCATTCTGCATTAGGACGCAACCAAGTCCTTTCAATGAAGCATCACTGTATATAACAAACTCACCATTCCTGGAAGGTAGTGCCAAAACTGGAGCATTCACCAATCTTCTTTTCAATTCCTGAAAACAATCATCACATTCTTTTGTCCAGATAAACTTAACACCCTTCCGAGTTAGCTTAGTCATTGGACTAGATAACCGTGAAAAATTTCTAACAAACCTTCGGTAATAGCCCACCAAACCAAGGAAGCTACGAATCTCGGTTACATTTGTGGGTCTTGGCCAATCTTCCACAACTTTTGTTTTTGCAGGATCAACAGTTATTCCATCTTTAGAAACAATGTGACCAAGGAAAGATATTTGTTGCAACCAAAACTCACACTTTCTGAATTTCCCATACAATTTCTTTTCTTTTAAGGTTTGCAAGATAACCCTTAAATGTTTTTCATGCTCCTCATTACTTTTAGAAAACACCAAAATATCATCAATGAAAACCACCACAAACTTATCCAAGAACTCATGGAAAATTCTATTCATTAAGTCCATGAATACAGCAGGTGCATTGGTTAGCCCAAAAGGCATTACTACAAATTCATAATGGCCATATCTCGTACGGAACGCGGTCTTCGGAATATCTGCCTCCTTTACCTTCAGCTGATGGTACCCCGATCTCAAGTCAATCTTTGAAAAAAACTGAGCTCCCTGGAGCTGATCAAACAAATCATCGATATGAGGCAAAGGATATTTGTTCTTAACAGTGATATTATTCAAGGCTCTATAATCAATGCAAAGTCTCATAGAACCATCTTTCTTTTTAACAAATAAAACAGGAGCACCCCATGGTGATGTGCTAGGTCTAATGAAACCTTTCTCTAATAAATCTTGCAATTGCTCCTTCAACTCTAAAAGTTCAATTTGTGCCATTCGATAAGGGGGTTTTGAAATTGGCTTAGCATCAGGAACTAAGTCAACAGTAAACTCAACTTCCTGATCTGGTATTATTCCAGGCAACTCATCAGGAAAAACATCAGGATACTCATTTACCACTGGCACATCATTAATCTGAACAGTTCCTTTATTTTCAACGACGTGTGCAAGGTAACATTCATTTCCATTTTTTACAAGTTTCTCGGCCTCTTCATAAGTAATCAAAAGTAATGGTTCATTCTTGTAAACAAACTGAAAGTCTTTCTGAAAAGAAACTTCTTTAGCTCTACAGTCAATCTTAGCATGGTAAATAGAGAGCCAATCCATACCCAGGATAACATCAAACTCTACTAGAGGTAGAACAATAAGGTTTGCAAGTAGGTTCTTTCCACAGATAAGGATAGGAAGATTCTTATAAATTCTTTTTGCCTCGACACTTCCCCCAGGTGTTTTTACCAAAAGTTCAGGAGTCATTTCTTGAGATGGTATTCCCATTTTACTATAAAAGGTTTCAGAGATGAAAGAATGTGTAGACCCCGAATCAAACAACACACTGGCATAGTCTGAAAAAACAAACAAAGTACCTGATACGACTTCATTTGGTGGCCCGACATCTGCTGAAGTAGTTGCAAAGGATTTCACCACCCCTTTCTGCTTGTAGTCTAACTGCTTCCCATCACTCAAGCTCCTTGTCGGACACTCGTTTGCATAGTGACCCATCTCATTGCACTTATAACATTTCACTAACTGTAAATCAAATTTGTTCTTACCTTCACCTTGATCCTTTTCAGTGCAATCACGAGCCTTATGTCCCATCTTACCAAATCGGTAGCACTTCCCAGAATTCAGAAGACATTCCCCAGCATGCCTTTTGCCACATTTATCACAAACTGGAAACTTAGTTCTCTTACCATCAGACTTCTTTGAAGAATTCTTACCTTTCTCCTGCCACCTCGGTCTCTTCTTCTGCAGGTTGTTATAGGACACTTGGTCATCGGCAAACTCCATTTCCACCTTCTCAGCACATCGAACAGGCTTTTCATAACTTTTAAACTCACGAGAAGCTAATGCCCTTCGATACTTTGGCTTTAATCCTGAGTAAAAATGATTGATTTTACTATCAAGGTCCCGGATAAAATTTGGAGCATACCTTGCCAACCGAGTGAACCTTTCTTCATAGGCAGCCACTGAGTCTTCCTCTTGCCTCAATTCCAAGAATTGCTTTTCCATCCAAAGTCGAACAGCCTTAGGAAAATACTTCTCAAGAAACATACCTTTGAATTCATCCCAGTCAAGAGCATCAATCTCATCGGCATCCCTGATATTTTTAACCATAGACCACCACTGATCTGCTTCACCTTCCAGACGATAAATAGCAAGACTAACCTTTTGATTGTCTGAACACCCCATGACATCGAAAATCTTCTCCAGTGCTTTAATCCACCCTTCAGCTTGCACAGGGTCAGATGATCCTCTGAATGATGGGGGATGTTGCCTCATGAAATGTTCCACCACTGACATGTTCCTCTGCGGTTGATCTGGCTGATCTCGTGCATGGATACCACCACCATTTATCGCCTGAGTCAACTGCGCCATTACTGCAACAAACTGTTCAGTTCCAATTCCGACCATTTCTGGATGCTGATTCGGAAGGTTATTTCCTTCTGTATGCCTTCCTAGCACAGCTTCCCTGTTTCCTCTGCGGAAAACCATTCTGAACAAACATGTCTTAGATGAAGCAACATGGTAATCTTTAAATGCTATATCATTTCGAAAAAGAAAAAAAAAATATTTTTGGATAATCATTTAATAGAATTCTAACTCCTAAAGTTATCTAAACCGACCTTTGATACCAACTATAAGGCCCCAGCCTTAAACCTTACTTAATCTTGAGTTATTACAAGATTACACATTGAGGATCTTTTCTGGTTTAGAGTTTTAGAGAATTAGATCATAAAACTTGTATTACATTCCACATATAAACAAAGTGGTTACATAAAGATAGTATTATTCATTCCCATCAATGGAAACACATTTAAAATAAAACATGGATTATTTCTTGACACATCCTTGACTCTATCATCTTATCATGTACCTTTCCCTTGACCTGTGAAAAACATTTCAAAAACTTGGGATGAGCATAAAAACTCAGTATGGGTTATAAAAAAAACATGGATAGGAAACATGAGTTCATATATAAATAAGAATGAAATCATACTTTACCCATAAAACATAGGCACTTTAACATACCTCATAAAAACATGAATAAATCATATAAATAATAATACATAAAGGTAACTTGAGGCATTCATAACATTCTTACGTAGGGAGTAACCCTCTTGGTTACGTTTGGAATACCCATCACAGTATATTCCCTAAAATCTCTTCGGAGAAACCTTAACGTTTCACTCCTTCGCGTTACCCAATGCATTGGAGAGCTATAACGGGCTCACCCGCCCTTAGTTTATCACGGAACCACCCGTCTTCATAATAATGCCCAAGAACCATAACATAATCATATCACATAAAACATGCATAAAGGAAACATAAAATTTCCACATTTCAATCACGAGATATCAATACAACACATTGATATAATAAAAACATTATGAAAACCATTTTCAATACCAAAGTAAAAGAAAAGTAAAACATGGTATTTATTTTTCTTTTAAAAAAAAGAAGGTATGGCTTGTAGAGGAAGCCGAAACTCAAATAACGGTTACGACGGCGGAGAAGTCGTTGTCGCCGCATACGTACGAAAAAAACATTCCCTTTTGTCGTTTAGTAAACGCTTCGTATAAAAAAGATTCCTTTTGAATAAATGTAAAAGTCAAAGGGGTTTATACACCGTATAAAAGAAAGTTGTGTATAAAATAAAATATGCCTCAACGAAAGGAGATTGAGACGAAGTCCCATACCTCGTATCCGACTTGACCCGACCGTTCTTTAAACTCCTGAATAATAAACTTGAGTTAATCTCTACATGCTTATGAATCTTTTTCAAGTTCATTATTCCTTTTATACCATGTTATGAACATCATGTAATCATTTAAGTTAATAATGTTCATTTTGTCGGTATTTGGTTCTTAAGTCAAAAATAGGCTTCTTATACTTACATGTTGTTAATTTGGTCAAAGGTTCATTATACCAGAATGATATTCATGATGTAGATATCATATATGTCATATATATCTAGTACCTGCATTCATTTATAATATTACATCACATTTAGAGGTAAGAAATGAAATGCACCGTTCATGGAGACGGTAAGCCGTACGTACGCATGAACGCTACTTCCATTTCTATTTCATATTTTCTGGAATGGAATCATAATGATATAAGAGTATATTATAATTCCAGTATAATTACATATATAATATCATTAACTTTATCCTTTACACATCCCACATATGGTATTAACGAATCAAATCACTTTCAGGAGGCGGTAGTCCGCACTTCCTAAAATGAAGATATCGTGTTTTACCCATAATGGAAACCATAAAGGTATGCACAAAATGAAAAAAACAGAAGCTTAAGGAAAACATAAACATATTATATATCATATATAAAAATAGTGACATCATAATGGCCACCTTTGAAGGTGTTAAATGAGTGTTGAACAATCATCGTTTCGGGAGGCAGAATTTCGCCATCCACGGAAACCTTATGTTCTTTAACCATTTGATGTAGTTGTGTGAGAGTGTAGCTCAAATAAATCTTATAAAAACATCCTAGTATATTGAAGATACTGGTGTTGTTACGAAAGAAGTAAATAAAAAGAGTTTAGGGGGTTGGAGAAGCAAAATAAAACAAATGAACATGAGAGAATGAATTACCTTTAAAAAGTGTAACTCCTTTTGAGTTGAGCCTAAAGGCTTCCTTTGAAAGGATTCTGCCCAAAGGGAATCCTCTAGGATGAGGAGAGGGATTTGGAGAGAGAAAATGGGCAGGGGTTGGCCGAGCCAATGGCTTGAAGAGTGTGTGAAATGAGGTAGAGGTGGGGGCCTTTTATAAGAGGAGAGGAGGGGCACTTTTGGAAAGTAAAGGAACATTACATTATTTGAAAATGTGTTTCGGTTTTAAAAGGTCCCACATTGATAGAATTCGTGGATAAGGTGATAAGGCATCGAAATCCATTCATCCAATTGGTTTTGGACATGTGTAGTTCATAGATTTTATATTATCTTTCCATTTTATTTAAATCGTCAAATAATGATGTCATCGCTGCATCATTATTATGTCATAAATAATTAAATTTATTTAATGTCTAAAAATTATAAAAAAATTACTATGATGTAGGAAATCTTTTTAGATTTCCATTGAATGTTTATAATCAAAATTTGGACTTGTATAACCCCACTTAAAAATTGTTTTCGTAAAACATATTATGTTTGTGTCATTTTCACTTTAACATTAAATAAAAAGTAATTTATGTCATTTCCCAACAAAAGTGGATCCATGGGGTCCCCAAGTTGACCCATGGCTTGTCTAGGTCGGCCATGACACAACCAATAAGGTTGGGACATGTGTCTAGGTCATTTTATATTATTAAAGCATTATTTATTCCTTAAACTACACTAATTACCACTAATCGCGATTAAAAACATAATAAGTTACTATTCACCAAAAAATTTATTTTAATCTCATTGAACCACATTTTACTTCTTAATGACAACCATGTATGTCGGATTTTCAAAATTCAGTACACATTAGTGGTAAACTTTCATTTAACTGAAAAATCAGTTTGCTTGATTACCACTTAGTGGTTTCACTATTCATCAAAAATTGAAGTTTTTCAGAAAATTACCAAAAATTCACTCTAAGCTATATTTGATATTCCGAATTCAAAAATGAAGTCTATTTTACAAAATTCAAATCATATAAGTCACATTAATTAATTCAATAATTAATTCCCGCTGCCATAGCAAATAGCGTGTTTTTACAAAACAATAAGTATCAAAAGATTGACACCAGTTTAAGTCTAATTTCAAAGTGAAATTGATTCCAATGACCACGATTAGATAAAATGGTAAAAATATATTCTAATTTCACTTCAAAACAAATTCAAAACATAATCTAATCATATAAATAAATTATATTAAAAAGCAGTTTTGATGTAAAATGCAGTATTTTTCACTATTCATTAAAAAATGAACATTGTCAGAAAAATACCAAAAATTCACACAAGGTAAATTTTGATGTCCCAATCATAAATGATAAGTTTATTTTGACAAATATAGTTTATAAAATTGTCAAAATATAGATTCAAAAATGGTTTTCCATCATAAGGCACTAAAACAATCTTTTAAGAATATTAGTGTATTCCATGCATAAGATTGTATTTATTTTCATTTTAAGCCTCTAAAACACTATCTTTATCATTAATAGACATAGATAAAAATATCCATTATTCATTACTTACTTGGGATGTTACACTGAGAATGAAAAAGAAAAATTCATCCTGTATTAATGAATTTTTTGTTTAACTATATGGGGGACAATATTTATCAATGGAATATCATTATTTAGAATATTATCAATTAAAAGTGATATATAAGGATATAGCTAAAATATAATTTAAAAAATATATACGGACATAATAAATTACACAAATTAATTTTAAAGTCACATATTTACTTGAAATCCTCATGTATTTCCTAAATATAATAATGAGATATTACCAAAAACATATCATTTTTCTAGATGATATTATTATATATTCCTTATGCATGGAAGAATGTGAGAAGAAATTCTGGATAAAAATAGAAATTGTATTTTAAATTTTGTATGGGTAAATTTTGGATATTGAACATATCGTTCCTTGGACATTTAATCATAATATAGTTTATATATCATAATATTTTTACGATAATGGTGATTGAGGTTTGAACTAAACCAACTGTTAAAATATAAATTACTTTTATTCTTCAATTAATTTGAAATCATTGATTCGTTGTTATAAAATTCCCAAAAATATATAGTCCACCATCTTTGTTAATATATAAAGGAGTAATATTTATATGGATATAATAGTTTGAAGATAACATTAAGGATATTAAGAAGAGTTTCATCACTATACATATACCCAAACTATTCTATTTTTGAAATGGGTTGGAGATATAAAACAATTTTTAAAAAATTGAATTGATTTTTATTCTAATAAAAAATGATATGATAACAGAATATGCTCATGTAAATAAAAAAAATGAGAAAAAATTACATGATTCACATTCTAAATTTAACATTGTTAATATTATCATTGAAAATATAGACAAACTATATAAATGGACTGACATATGAAATATACACTAATCATGGAATAATAGAGAATTTATTAACATATAATGACCTAGAAATTTCTCAAAAAATATTGTTAAATATGATCAATGTTGATAACAACACATTCCATTGCTATTTTGGGATGCAAATATTGGTGTGGATTTTCTCATTCATAGACACAATACAATTTTATCTATGATAAAATTGAAAAAGAACTACTTTTTATATATATGAAAATGTTGTATAATAAAATAAAAAATTATTAGATCAATTCAAAAAATAATTTATCAACCATCTATCTAAGTGATGATCAAGTAGCATAAAATGATGATGTAGATGTACAAACCAAGGAATGAAATATTTAAATGTTGAACTACAAAAAAATGGATTTATAAGATTTGAAAAAATTATATAGTCCCACTAATTCAATAATTGGAGAGAGAAATATATGATAATGGATGTTTCTCATATTTCTATATCAAACTATTAATTATAAAGATGTATATTTATCTAAGGGAGTAAGTTTAGTGAGAAAAAATTAAAAGGGGGATTTCAGTGTATACTTCATGATGTTTTTTCTACTAGGGAGATATTTCTAAATATCATAAATATACAATAATGATGAAACATTAAAAATAAAAAACCTAGGAATGGTGGATTTCACTATATAGTTCATCATAGGTCAACAAAGGACCTCTACGTTATAAAATTTCGTCTTTTTGGTTGATCACCATACAAGATTAACTTACTTTACTATTATTCAATAGTATTTCATCAATGATCCACATGGAATGATATGTGTGTGTGTTTGTGTGATTAAAATATGTGTTATAGCTAAATGGGGTTCTTCGTTAAATATTATATCATCAGGAGTTACCATTTTCTTCAAAGTTCTAGAGAAGTCTCCAATAAGTATGAAATATTAAAACTAAATTTAACATTGTATATCAACCACAAACAAATGGTCAATATTAAAGGACTAGTTAGACTATATATGATATAATGAAATATTACTTGATATATTTAAAAGGAGGATGAGATAATCATTGTTAATTGATCGGGTTATCATATAAAAATAGTTTCCACTCAAGCATTCAAATGGAACCATATGAAGCTCTTTAAAGGAATAAAACAAAAACATTAAAAATATATGATAATGTTTAAGTGTAACATAGTTTCATTAAATATTATTTTGAGGCCCATATGGTTATAATTTATAACTCTATTATGCGAAAATTTTATAATATTCAATATAATATGTGTCCTTACATAGGCCATGTTCTTTAAGTAAATGAAAATTAATTTTACCTCCATGTATGCTACAATTTAAGAGATATGAAAAGGTGAGTTGAATTTCCCACCAGTACATTAAGGTAAAAAATGTCTAAAAAAGGTTATGTATAATTTTTATAATGGAAACTCTTATGTTAAAAAGGATGTGTATGGGTAACTCAAACTATAAATTATGGTAAGTCCAAGTTTTATAAAGTCAACTCTTATTTTTTGAAGTCTATATAAGGGTAAGCAAGACTCCAGGTAAATGTATGACTAAATTCATGACCAACGTAAGGGTAAAAATAATTATTATCATGATACAACTATGATTTTTTTAAGGTTATAACTATGTTACCCTTATATAGGTTCCTTTTTATACTAAAAGTAATTTTCTACCCAGTTTTTTATTTTTTCACTTCTAGATCAAACCTGTAAAAGTGTTCCATGATTTTAAAAGACTAAAATCATGGGGGATAAAACCCTTGAACCATTAGAAGTTGTAACTCATATATTGTATGGTTTTAAACACTCTATATAAAATATTGATATCAAATATAGATTCTAAGGTTATTTTAATATGAGGTTTCAACACTGCAATCCATAACACATTGATACCATTTTTAGAATACCCGAACAACTTACTATCATTTTATTGTGAGATACTACTAAGTATACGTAGTACAAAACTATTTTTTTGAAGATCTATGATGTGTTTTCATCAATCTATGTTCATCATCTGGTTTCTAGGTGTGGTATAACTCTCACTCTTTTTTTTACTATTTTGTGGAATGCTTTTTCAAGGATAAATTTATAGGTAGAGATCTATATTTTTTCAGTTAAACATATTTTCATGTATTATTTGTGAATTAAAATAAATTTACTTTTTTGAAAAAATGTATAGATTAAACCATAATAGATAATAAATCAGGATTATTAAATAATGGTAAATATTTTTCAAAATTTTGACTCAAAATTATTCTGGAGAGATAAAATATATTAACATGTTATATTAATAATTATTCTATAGAAAAGATATTTTAAGCACATGGTTTGTCTTAAATTAATAATTTTTTATTTATCTAGGGAGAGAAATTATTATTATATATAGTATTTTTTAATAACTAGAATTATCTCTATAAATCTATGGTGTGAGGATTGAACTGATTAATACATGAACATGATTTTAATTAAGGATACTTGGATAAAAATTAGATTTAACATTGGAAATATTGAGGTAGTAATTACATAACATATTGGGCCTCTGAATGGAATTGTTTGACATGTTTTGATTGTTTTTATGCCTAATATAGATACTCATTCTTGAGTTTGATTACATGTGTGTGTGTGGGTGTATTCATGAGACCCTTATTTTATATTTATCTAATGGTTATGGATATTAATACTCATAATTATTATGTTATTTTTCTAATATATATTTTTTATGACCAATTTTGTATAATTTTATGGTATTTTGAGGTTTTTATTATCGTATCTAATGATAGGTGGGCAGTCTTAGTTTCGTTGGCCCATAGTGGGGAAGCAAGTGTGATATGCAATGAGGACGGCGATGGAGCGATACACTGTATAGGGTTATGATGGACATGTGTCCTAACATGAGGGAGTATAGGGATATTATTTCCATGTGAACATAAAATAAATAAAGACAATGTCAGGATACGAAGACATTGTGTCCTAACCTATTTTATAGATGAGGCAAGACACCCTTGTTTCCAAACCCTTGAATCATTGATATTGTGACTGTTCACAGATATATGAGGTGAAAATATTGTAAAATGATGATCACACACACTATTATATTATCCAAATGGCATGGAACTGAAGCTTGTACGGTTGAGGATCATGGATGCTTGGTTAGAACACTATCACTTAATACATGTTTGATTGAATACACATGTGTACATTTACTTTTACTTTATTCCATACACTTCTATATATTACTATACTTATGTGAAGGATGGATTGGCATTTTCCAACTGGGTTTATACTCACAAACTTCACAAGAATCTTAGTGCACATGAAGACATCATGATCATGGATCAGGAAAACGGAAAGATTCATGTGATAGATTGGTGAGGAGTTAGGATCTGTGAGAAAAATGTTACACTAGATAAAAAATTGTATGGAAATTTAAAACCGTTATTTATTTATATATTTATTCATTTCATAGATTTTTAATTATTCATTGGACACATTATTGGGTTTTTATCCATTAATAATGTGAGTTTGCATGACATCTGTTATAACACTTATTTGTATTATCTTATGTTGTGTTGTTTATTTGGATTATATTAATGTTTTATTATCTTATGATGGTTTTTATTATTGAGGGTGTTGTATCCCAATATTTTTATACCATCATTTCTATTCTATATTTTCTTGGGTACATGGGTGTACATGAGGTTATATGGATCTTTAGCTTAAACCAGGTTATTCAGGTCATGGTGTTACAAAGTGGTTTCAATGGTAAGAGGTTTCCTTTATTTTCTATTTAGATTATCGTTGAAAGGAAATAGTTTGTGTGTAACTCAGGTAATATATTTTATATCTATCCAGCCAGCTATTTTTTAATGGACCTATGGGTTACCAGTTATGGGGTTGTTGTCACATTTTTATGGAATTCGGGTAAATTCGTTGATCATGTGTAATAATGTATGATCACATGTCATACACATATATATATAGCATTTTAGTATTTCATATTAGTCTATTATTGAAATTTCTGGATTATTCATAATTATTGAGTTATATATCAATATTCTATGCAATTGTGATGATACAATTTGGTATTAGTCATTTTAAAATGATAATAATATTATGTTATATATATTATTGTGACTAGCATTCAGGTATGTAAAAATAGGATTGATCATTGGGTAGAACTAGGAGGGTTATAACTTCTGTGTGGATATATCTTATGATAGGTATTCTGATTTTAGTTCCCTATTTTTTCATTATAACTACTACTATTTATCAAATAAGATTGTTTTTATAAGTCTTCTAATCATTATTTTTTAATTTTTGAAAAATTTGAACATGGATATCCAAGATTACTCCTACTCGGGATGTTGTATTGGTTCCACCATATGATATATATGATTAAGCACTGGAGTGTGTTCTTACAGCTTCTCTAGTTATTCAAGAGGTAAACCTTCCAAGTGTAGTAATCTTATAAAATGTGCCTACCAAGTGTCTCAGGCATAGAGAATTATGGTTGGATAAGCCCTGGTTTTCAATCTTTAATATCCACTAACATTCCAGGGCAGTAGTGTTCCTCGTGATATTGAGTAATTTAATGAAATCATAGAGGGAATCATTGACATGGGGGATACACCCAGTGATAGAAAGTAATACTTTCATATTTTATTCATTAAGGAACCACCATGAAGTGTTGGGACATTATAGGTTATGTAGTAATTCCTGTGGTTATTACTTGAGATTCCTGTAATATTCTATTCTTCTAGGAGTTATTTCTTAATACATTAATGTTGGATCAATATTATAATTTAATGGAGCCTCATTAGGGGGCGACTTAAATTTATACTTGTTTGGTTAGTTTCATAATTTTTATATAATTTGATATTATTTTGGTTAGGAATGTGATGTTGAATGATGTAATGTTTTAGATTTTCCTTCATCCAGATCTGAGACATCAGTTTAGGTGCTTTAACATGATGACATATTCTTAGGTGCTTCACAAGTCCATAATTTTTTAGAAGGGTATAATATAGGATGAGCTAATAGATTATCATCCTACATGAAATGTACTAATGACCAGAATTCATAGTGGTGTAGTGAGTTCATCATAATGTATTATAAATAGAATGACTAAGGAGGTAGATTGGGATGGAATATATGTGGGTTAGATTTGGGACCCTTCTACTCACTGTATTAATGGGGCATCAACTAGGTGATAAAACAATAGAAAAATTGAAATTTTAGTGCCTTATGCATATGATAGCCTAATAAATTCCATCAATTTGAAAATATGGGTCATATCTAGTTATTTTTTTCTATGATTCCCTATTTATATTCAAGGTTCCTGGTAATGGGTGTGAACATGTGTACTTAATAGCTGACTGAGACTGCCCAAACTATGGTGACATAATTGAGTCATGCACTATAGATAGAATGTCATGCTCTGAAGGTAGGTAGGAATTATATGATTGGTGAGGTTATATCCATTTGGATAGAGGTACCACCTTTAGTTATAGTACTGGTCACAATTACCTCTACATTATGTATTGTATTTCTTTATATAGGATCTTCACATTACTTCATATATGCTGACATTGATGCTAGCCTATATTATCCGGTTATGTTTTTTTTTCTAAGAAACTCTCTTGTAACATGAATTTTCAAATGAAATTATATATTCTCCAATAATGTACTGAGTGTTCCATAATTGGTACGAGTGCAAACATCTTTAGGACTTAATGATCTTTGGGATGATGAGTTTGGATGTGAAATTCAGAATGGACTAGCATACTAGTTATCGATCTCATATCAATCTCTATCGAAAACTTGTGTCTTTCAAGACACATTATAGAGAGATGTTCATATTGATCGGTTAAGTGGATTTAAAAGTAGGTAGGATGAGACCAAACATGATTCAACTCAAATAAATCACAGTGAAAGTAGAAGGAATATCCTCTACAGTGGAATCAACAACAACCTCCTTTATCTTTCCTCGAGTGGTTGATCATTATCTGGGTGTCTTCCCAAAAAAATATCATGACTCATTATGGATAATAGTATTGAGTTTTTTATTGATATTATGATTAGGGCACAATCAATATCAATTCCTCCTTATCATATCGTACCAACTGAGATGAGAGTGCTGAAGAGAAAATTAGAGGATTTAGAGGGGAAGGGATTTATCAGACTGATAGAATATCCTGGGGTGATTTAATTTTGTCTTTAATGAAGGTAGATGGTATTGTATGACTATATATAGACTAAAATAATTTGGACCATGTAATCATATTGAATATATACTTTTATCTCATGAATTATGGTCTGTCTGATCAGTTTTGAGGATCCTATTGGTTTTCCAAGATTGATCTTCTTTCTAGAAACCATTATTTATAGGTCAGAGTGTAGGATATTCCCAAGATAGTGTTTATGAATATATATGATCATTATGAGTGTCTTGGAATAATATTTGGTATAAAAAAACTCCAATGGTGTTCACAAATCTCATGAATACGATTTTCTATCCCTATATTTTGTATTTTCTCACTGTATTTACAAACAATGTCCTGATGTATTTTAAGAATTCTGATATTTATTTTAGGCACCTTGAGATTTTTTGGAGTAAAAATATAGAAAATTATTTCTACGAAAAAAGAAATTAATTACCACCTTTTGATTTAGGAGGTTTCTTTCCTTGGGAAATTTATTTATGAGGTAGGTATTTTAGTGGACTTGGAGAAGGTTGAGGTTCTGATGTCATGGGAATATCCTATGAATGCTTTTAAGAACAAGATCTTCCTTGGTTATGTAAGGTACTATCGATACTTTGCCCAAGAAATATCCAACACAGTGGTGTCAATGTTGGAACTGACCAAGAAGTAGGTGAAGTTTGATTCATCTCATCAGTGTACATATGCCTTCCAAGATTAGAAGAAGATATTGATGATAATAGTAGTTCTAACCATTTGAAAACCTATAATTGGATAGGAAATATATTGTGATTCTTCAAGTATTAGGTTGGTGGTCATTATGTAGAATTACTAGGTAGTCACTTATGGCTCACATCATCTCTAAATTCATAAGTGAAACTACCTGCCACATGACTTAGATTTGGTATTTGTGGTCCATACCCTAATGTTTCAGTGACACAATCTCTTCAGTGAGAGGTTCACCATCTACATTGACCATAAGTTCTTAAAATATATATTTTCTACATGGGACCTCAATCTATGGTTAAGGACTTGATTGGGTTATCTATATAAATTGATATTTTAGATACCCTATTCTCTAGGGTTAGATAATGGAATTTCATATTATCTCATTTGGAAGAGACTAGATATATAGGAGCTTGGAGATTGTCCTTCACATGAGGAATGATGTATGATGAGATTGATTGGTTAGTGGATTTTCGATGCATAATAGAAGAAGATATTTATTACTTTTTTCCTTTAATTGTAACACGTTCACTAGTAGATCGGGTTAATTCCATCCAAGATATGGATAACTATAGTATGGTGATGAAGGAGAGATTATAAAGATATGATTCAGTAGCACTAGGGTACATAGATGATGACGATGTGGTCTTTGTTCATGGAAATTTTGTAATTAAATCTTACTTATGGTAAGAGTGGATGAAAGAATCACATTCATCAAAATGGTTGGGAATCCAAGGTTCAAAATGATATTACTTGATCTTAATCATTAGTTTTAGTGGACAGGTATGAGCAGAAACATCAATGGTTTTGTCTTGTGATTCCTTATCTACCAAAGGATAATGGGTGATCTTAAAAATCAAGTTGGTTTTCTTTGGAAACATCTAATCCATATATAATAGTTAGAATATGTGATGGTGGAATTCATTATGAGATTTCTTATGACCCCAAGGAGTTGTGGTGATATTTGGGTGATTGTTGATTGGTTGAAGAAAGTGCATCCATTATCGCCAATTCGAGGGAACCTCTTAGTGGAAGAGTTATGACAGCTATATAAATTGGAGATTATATGACTAAATGGACCTCTATTAATCTATATAGAAAATAGAGAGACACATTTAATATTGTAGTTTTTTCAAGGATTTTACAAGGCCTTGGGTACCCATCGAAATAGAGTACCATGTACAATCCATAGATTGATGGAAACTCTGAGAGGACAATATGAATATTAAAGGATATACAATTGAAATGAGTTCTAGACATCAATTTTGGTAGTAATGATCATCTATATATTTTTAGTTTTCCTAAAATAACATCATCAAATGTTCAATTCAGGTGGATCCTCTTGAGTTTCTTTATGGTTTGTCACATCACACCTCACAATTTTGGCATGAGGTAGGAGAGGTAACAATTTTTGGGCATAGTTCAGTGCAAGGAAACTCTGACATAATGTAGCTGATCTTAAATCAGGTAGCCACAATGCACAGTAGAAATTGAGAATATGATTATTTAATGATTTTAAAATTGTTGTTAATTTTTTGTGGCTATGTTTTCTTGTAGGTTACTCCACAATAAGAGAATCAACTATTATTGATGCATGTGAAGCTATCTTAAAAAACAATTAGACAATAAGAGATTACTAAGGGTGTTATGAAAATGGATTATTGTTTGAATTTTACTCCATTAAATATTGGTTTTAATGATGAGTTCCATGTCCCTTAGCTTTATAAGTACATGCATGATCATATCCATGTGATCGATTGAGAGGAAACTGAGATGGAACACAACTTGTCATTTATGGATCAACGAATGTAGATTATAGGCTATAGAGAGGAGGTATTGTGAGAAAAGGTAGTCCCATATGTTATATCCCTGTTGCAACATAGGAATATTCATGAAGAGTCATGGGAGTATGAATTTGATATACGAGATCGATGCCCGATCTATTTGACTAGGAACTGTAAAGAAAATTCTTAGGGATGAGTTTTCATTTGAG
This sequence comes from Viscum album, assembly GCA_963277665.1. Taxonomy (NCBI): domain Eukaryota; kingdom Viridiplantae; phylum Streptophyta; class Magnoliopsida; order Santalales; family Viscaceae; genus Viscum; species Viscum album. The sequence continues at coordinate 871,936,824 of OY728153.1, read as the reverse complement.
GGGGAGAATTGTAACATCTTTATTTTAAATTCAAATAATAGAACCTTTAGTTAAAATTTATAAACCGGAAAATATCATAATTTAATAATTTTAATTTTAATTTTACCCTAATTTCGACCATACGTGATAAGAAAATGAAAGTGCATTTAACCATTATAGAGGCTGGGTTTTAGGTGCTATATAAATGTTAGTTGAATTTTGGAGTAATGCATAAAGGTAAAACCTAACTATGTAAGGGTAAGTCTATGTTTTATACTAGTAACCCTTATCTTTCACTGTTAATGTATGGGTAAACCATCCTCTATTTAAAAATAAGTCTGGGTTTTAAAATTGTAACTGTTATTTTTTAAAGGTTATATAAGGGAAACCTGACCTCAATGTAAAGGTGATTCTAAGTGTGTAACCTACATATGGGTAAGAATAAGTGACTTCATATGAAATAAATGATCTACAAATGGGTAAAATAGGTTACCATTATGCATCAACCTATTTTGAGTAAAGTTTGTTTTTGCACATTTTTTCATTTTTCTATTCATTCTCAAATCTGTACAATAATTTCAAAATTTCAAAATATAAAAATAATTCAGAATCAATCCTAGAACCTTTTATATATATATAACTATTATTTATACAGGTTTCCATCACATTGTGTGACATCCCATGATTTGGGTTGGTTGAAAATTTTCTGTAGGTTTTTAGATTTTTCTTTCGGTGGATGGTCTAAATATTATGTTGATTCTTAGAGTGGAATTAAATGAGATGGAACATAAAAGTGTTCTTTTCTGTTTTTTAAAGCTGTAAGGGAGTATTTGGAGTTTTGATGAGTTTTAGAAGCATTGGGATTTAAAAACATGATTCTAAAAGAGATTTCATTAGCCTTATTGTTGGATCACGATCATTACTAACCATGTGGATCAACCATGTAGAAACTTTTAGTGAGGAACACAATTTTCTAAACCATATGACATTTCATAGATAGTTGGGCGACTAAAATAGGGTTTCGAATGGGGTGTCAAACTGTGTGACCAGGTCCACATTACTATGTGATGCCATTGTAGTAAATTATAGAGTTGGGTCACATATTTTTTACATTGTTTTAATAACATAGTTCCTAGACATGGAAGGGGGTTCCAGCTTAGGAAGTGAGTGTGCACGATTTTCACATGGTTTGGAAGAAGGTCCATCCCATAAATGTGGGAAAATTTTATTTTTCATTCTCTAAATATATTTTCCTTCCTCCTTTACCACATTGTTCACACTCACAACCACTCAAGACCCCCCCCTCCTCGAAGGTTCTTTTGGATATCCTTTATATGACATCTAATTCAATCATTATTCATCACACTCGATAACTACTGGTAATTCTATGGTTACTCTTCTATTTTTTTTACTAGTTCTCTTATAATATTCATGTTTATCTCTATGCAAGATCATATGGCCTATTTTCATGGATTTTTTCAATTTCTGGAATTTCTCTCATTTATAATCAAATAAAATAATAAAATGGATGAGTTAAGCTTCATATGTATAAGTGTGGTGGTGTAGTTTCTAATCCCTTAAGGTTTCATTTTTTATAATTTTTTTTATTCATGCCATTCATTTTGTTATGTTGATCCTAAATTCTCAAATACCATAAATTAAATTCCAAAACAACTCATTTGACTTGTTTTCATGGTTACAGGGTTTTTATCATATCATAGATTACCCATTTGGTGTGTCCAATTATGGTCCCTCTTTGGTTGATTCTTTTAATTGAAAAAAATATCTATTAGGTGTGTTTAATTTGACTCCTCATAGATGAAATGATTAAATAATAATGAATGATTTGATTTAATTATAATACGAACTGTTATTATATATTGATATGTTTTCCTCTAGTTAGTAAAATTATAATTGAAATAAATGAATTTTAAAATTATTGAACACTATAATGTGGAACATTTTCACTATAAATTAATTACTTGATAAAATTAATTGAGTAGGTTGCAAGTTAAATAATTTATTTAATCATGATGATTGTAAATTAGAATGGAAATTTCTCATGTCCACTCATAGTTATTTTAAAAATGATATTTTACAGTATAGTAAATTGAATTGTTTAATGGAACACATTGTATTCCTTGTCCATGAATTGGTAATTATCATAGACACTAACTTGTCCCCCTTTTTATCACTTGTATGTGAGTGGGTTACATAATTGTACATTATGAGTCAAAATGGTATGTTTCATGAACATTAACATGGACCCTTGATACCTTATAATATGTTGATGATGGACAATATGGTTTGGAACTGACAATTGATAATTTGGTATGGTACTAATATTGGATAACATGGTATGGAACCAACAAGGGTTATCATGGTATGAAACTGATAATTCTCATATATATTTTAGAAATTTGGGTATCTTTTATTATCTCTTTGGATCCATATTGACTGGACTTCCTTATATTAGATCCTTGTAATCCACTCAATTATTTACCATGTTTATCATGGACATGAACCTTGGACTTGATGAGGATTCCTCGAGCATGGGAACTGGGTTCATGAAAATTATATGTCTACAATATGCTATGTTTGTATACTTGAGGAGGAGGCCTAAGTCATTTACTGTGGGTCCAAGACCACATGGTTCTAATAAAGGATATATCTAATATATTCCATAGTAAATGATTTTACATTATTATATAATTACTACCTATTCATAGACTACTCCTAACACAACTTTTACTTGTAGTCCAGGTTGTATAACTTTATATTTTTTTATGACTTACTTTTTATATACCTACACATTTTCACTTTTATATTCACTGAAAATACATTCATTATACACCATTGGTGTTGGACTTTTTATTTTTACTCACACATTGTTCAGGTTGTCATTTTGTACCTGGACATGTTACTTGTATACAGGTCAAACCAAGGAAATCACTCAACTATGGATGATAAAAATTATATAATAGGAAAGTGTATGGGAATATTAGGCCAAGATATCACTCATGATGCAAGTATATTTTAGATGTTCATATATGTCTATGTATATATAACATTTTTTGAATTTTATTACTTATTTTATTGACTATGTTTATTATGAATCAACATGTTTACAAAATATTGGTTTATCTAAGTTTTCATGTTGGTTGTTTACTATTAAATTTTAGTTATTATTATCTTCCACTTCCATTAAATTATTCATTATTCTGTTTTATTTATCAAAAATCTATATGGTTTAATCTACCTATCTACCAATTTTAAATCATAACTACTAGTCGGCAGCCTCTAGTATTCATGGAGGTGTGTTTGAGGCCCGGTCGCTAACCGGTTAGGTTACTATTTATATAGTGAATCGGGTAGGGATGTGGAAAGTAAAATATAAGGCATATTTTCTTGTATTAATATTTTTAGATGGTAGAAAAGATATATGAATGTTTTAGAACTTGGTAAATAACTCATTTTTTTGGAACAACCAACCCATGTGTGAGGGAAAGATCATGTTTTCAAGGATGGTACCATCATTCCTGTTATTCATTATTATAATTGATTTTAATTTCACCTTGAGTCATTGTTTTATTTTGTATACTTATTGTTTTATATATTTATGGGATTTACCCTATATCCTAGCATGGAAAGAGACGGGGTGTGTTTATGCATCATTTTTTGCACATAGGAATCACTTGTTATCAGCATGATTATCTGTATATCATGTTTGTGTGATTATGAATCATTCTTATCTATATACCATTTTAAGGTAACAATTAATCATTTTTATATATATATTATTCTTGGGGGATAATTACCGTGATCATTTTTATTCTAGGATATGTTTTTTTATTTCTTACATACCCTCATTCTTTGCTTATGTCATAGCCTCCCAATAATAGTTATGATGTATGGATGATTAAATAAAGTGTATACATAAACCTAAACTATGTTTTACCACATAGAATGATGGAGTGATTCTTTTTAATTAGACTGGTATTTATTCATTAAAAAAGGTTTTTAATTGGTTAATTAATTTACTTTAATGGAGTCTTTATGTTTCATGGGAATTGGTTTGTTCTTATGAAATTACAATCATTGATTATAGATTCTGGTTGAATGGTGTGTCAGTTTCAATTATTAAAGGATAATACCTTTATAATATGGTAATTGTGACCCATATAACTGAGTCCACTTATGCTCGATTAGACCCAATTTGATTAGTTTTGGAATATTTATTCATTGAGATAACCACAATAAGGGTGTTATAAAATATTGATAGTATAATTGTTATGGGTTTCACATAAATGGGATTCCATTTTTAATACATTTCATGTTGAATCCACGAATTGGGAATGGATTCCCATAAAACTAAACCAAGGATGGGATGATAATTCCCTCATAGGTTGCCAGTATCTATGTCTTCTTTGGTTCATTGGGGGTATATTTGTGCTAAATGGGATGTTTATTTAAGTGTCTGGTGGCACTCATATATCAAAACATATAAGTATGTAGTGAAATATTACATATCAGATCCCCATAAATTGATATAATACAATTTTTTCTTTTTATCTTTATTCATATAAGGATTTGGTGAAATTAAATACCAATTACAACCTAAAAAGTTTTTTCCTAAATAGCGTCGAATTGAATGTTTTTTTAACTATGCCATTGGTTAGAACTTATGAGTAATGGAAATGGATTAGAAGGAAATTATGAGATTATTTTCCTAAAATTTTATTAGGTATCAGCAAAATAATATTATAATTACGTCTTTTAAATTGTTTTCTTTTATAACTGATACTTGAAAGATATTCTACCCAAACCTCTTGAATGTTTGTAATAAAAGTGGAGTAATATAATCGATTAAATAAAACCATTAAATTGTATTGATTTTTAGAACCCTCACATAAGGGTTAACATTAGTTTTTTACTTGAGAGTTTGTTTTAATAGGAAAATGGTTGTTTCCCAAGAGTCTTAGTTAGCTTCTATCAGTGATTTCATAGAAATAAAAATTAATGGGTTTAGCCTACTGTCCATTTACCTATGTCTCTATGTTAAAATTTTATTCGTTATGATAATTTTTGGGGTTATATCATTGTGTTATCACCCTTTAATATAGGAACTAGTAGAATTTTGACATGAGTAATTAGGCACACAATGTAATGTTACTTGATCATTTGAATTGGTTAGGACTCTTAGTTGAAAAACTACACTTTTGAATAGTCGGATGATTATATGGTAAGTTCAAACATTAAGGGATGTTATCGTATGTGGATACATGTTGAGTATTAGGTCTTTATCCTTTTTGAGCTCATATCCTAACCCTAAAGGGAGTATTTCCTTATGATGCCACTTGGAGTGAATGAGGACCTAGTAGCTGATTATTGGAAAGTGATGTTAGTATGCCTATGTTGACAGGTTCAGGCATTGTAGGTTGATGTTCTCCTTACTTTCATATAGTTTCAAATCTATAGAGAGATTTTATACGTTCTTAAGATGATTTGTAATAGAATCCCTTATGATTAATATGGTTCTCATGTGAGATACCTTAGGAATAAGTGGACAGACCTAGTATCCCTATTTTGAGATTTTCTGAGTAAAGAAATGTGGAGGATCTGTAGGCCCTTAGATTTTGTGTGAACCATAATGATGAATTAGTTAAAATGGTCAATGGTGACCTATATGTGGGTTTGAATTGAGGTTTATGGATGCCTTTATAGGTGGTGAGCTTTGTTTTATGTTCGTTTTGAGACTAATGTAAAAAAGGTGCTTGGGTTATTAAATATAGGTATGAAGATTCCTTTGGTTTTCTAAAAATAATTTGAAGTTATATGACATCAATACCAACTTTGATGTTTAATACTATTTACAATCATTTACCCATTTAGTAATGGTTTCATGGATTATGCTATAAATCTCTGAAATAATGTCATGATGTGGGTTTTCATTTTATAAATCCTAGCATAGGTAGGTGCTCGATTTTGAAGAGTTCCCTGTGAGATCTTAGTGTGCTATGAAAATATGTTCCATGTTTCACGGCCTGATTGAACTTGTTTATGGAAGACTCACAAGTTCCTAAATTAGGTCTTGGATAGGGTGGTATGGTATTGTACAACCACAATGAATGGATAACTAAGTTCATGAAATTTTTATATAGTAATGTTTGATATGGAATATCGATGATAGGATGGGTGTGGGATTATGATCGACATTGTATGATATGATTCTTATAGGCATAGTGACCTAATTATTTCTTCAAATTAATGTAAGATCCCATATGGTTAGGGATAAATTAAAAATAAACTAGGTGTCAGGAGATGGTCGACCCATGGGTGGACCCTAACACGCATTTTCATAGGACTTAGTGTCATTGGAAAGATAAGGAAAGTACATCCAGCTTGATGTGATTATGGATCAGGAGGGAGATACATACCTATCAATGAGATATTATAGTACTCCAAGTTTATAGGTCATAATTCCCAATATCATGACTTTATCTTGAGTAAGATTGGATATCATTAACTACACATCGAGTTTTATAATCTCATTTCGAGATTAAAGTATGGAATCCTTGGTAGTTTCACTCGAGTAGTGGTTTTAGGTAAGCCATAAATTTGGGAGTACGGCTTTGGCCATATGAGGGTGGAAACCCTAATTGAAAATTTTCAAACTTGATTAATTCCATGATAATCCTTATCTGGAATCTGGAACGAGTGATTTATGATGTTTACATTACTTTTCGTCAATGTGTGGGTTCTTGACCATGTAAGTAACTATGTATGATGATGGAGTGAGCTTGTGATGTCAAAATCAGTAACTATTTTCATTGGCATGGTGACATGGGTGCTCCTAGGTAGGGGTGTAGAATTTTAGTCACTAGTTGGAAACCCTCATGTGATAAGGTTCATGGTACATTGAGACTGATTGTTGGATAGTTAATTGTATCACTTGTACTGTTATATAAATGAAGTAGTATACATCTATACTTCTTAATAAATTTTAAGAACATGTTTAAATATGGACATGGTGGATTTTTGAATTTGGACGTCGTTCCTGGAGTAGTTGATGGTGACCGAAGAGCTTTGATTGGTTATGCGTTATTTATTGTGATATAGCGTGGTGAAAAATATAAATATGAGTTGTTTTGTCTAGGGGAAATCACTGTAAGTAAATGATAGGATTCAATGATTTTTCTCAATGATTTATCTGTGTGCCTTGACTAAAAGTCATATGATATGGTTTTGGGAAGTATCATCTGTTGACATTGATCACTTTTCAGAAATTGTAATCTAGAGGATGTTCAATATGAGTTTCCTAAAAAATTTTATGTTGTCAGTGAGGAACCAAATCAAGAATTCCATTAGAATGGGATGATTTTAGTACAAGGGATTTATAATGATTTTCATGCAAATGAAAGAATGACATAGTTCAGTGTAGTCAATTAATATTAAACCATTTTGATTAAATCAAGGAACAGAGGTGGTATCCTCATATATGACCTAGTTAAACAAGTATAAAACATACATAGAGCATCAATATAGACATGAGGTCTTATTTCTATTAGAAATTATGATGGTTGGAATATCATGAATTAAAATTTGATGAATAAAGTTAGAGAATGTGGTGGGAGGCACTATAGGATAGTTGATGAAAGAGATGATGCTATGATTTTTCTCAGGTATAGACAAGCTCGAGTGAGCACCATCTTAACGCTTCAGTTTAAAAATGAATATTGGCTCAATTTCTAATTTCTCATGCATTTTATGTTTAAAATGATTCTTGGAGGAATTTTTCCCATTATAAAAGTAAATATAGTAGTTTTAATGGGTACTTACACCAAAATAGATTAGACAATATTTTCATTGTCACCAAGTCTTTTGTAGGATGAAAATATAAAAGGTGATGAGGTTCTAACATCCCATGTTTTGGGCTGATTATAAATTTTATATATTTTTTTGAATATTTTGTTTGGAGGATGAGTCAAATATTAAATTGATCCTCGATGTGGAATTTTGAGAGTTGGTAAACATAAATTTTTTTATTTGTATTAATGCGTGAATGGTGTCCCAAAAATCACTATGTATTTCAAACGAATTGGCCATCGAAAAATATATTTTGGGATAGAAGGCATTAGGTGCATAGTTGGCACATAGGTAGTAATAAATATGAAACAAATCTCGTGGCCTATTTTATTGAGGGGTATGGGTTTCTTAAACCATGAGACTTGTCCTAGACAAAACATTCTACCCTAAGAGGGAGGTTCATGGGTTGTAAAACCATGTACTTTATTTTTCATGACTTTCACTTGCCTATTTAATTAATATAATATGGTGATCACCTATATTATGTATGGTTTTCTTAATCATTTTCTTATTTGTGTGTGGGGGGGTGTAACCTAAGGAAATGAGTGCACACTACTGGTTCACATTTTAGAAATCCGTTTAGCTCAAATTTATTTCCCATAAAACATATGGAAGTGACTTCTTTCCCATCCACAAATAAATCTATTTTCCCCCTCCTTCACCATGATTTTTCTCATATTCATCTTCTAGAGTTCCCCAACTTCTCCTCCACCCAGGTTCCTTTTTATATCCTTAATTTAGAGACTCATTTGATCTTCATTTGTTATAATAGATAGATAATGGAATGTCTATGATTCGTCATACATCTTTTTCTAGTTTCTATTTCCATATTGGATCCTATTTTTATGTGATCTCGTATTCCTTAATTTTTAGGTGGTTGTTTATTTATTAGATTTCTCTTGTCTTAACTCAAACAAATGGATAAGAATGGAAGAGTGAAGCTTTATATGTATAATAAAGATGGGCTAATTTCTTTTCCCTTATTGTTTTTTCATTTATAATTTTTTCCATTGTTTCTCATGCCGTTATTTACACATATTTCTCCTAAAATATTTAATACCTTAATTAAAATTCATAGACACCATATTAGACTCGTTCTCATTGTTGGAGGGTTGTTACCTCATATTGGGTCACCCTTTGGTTGTGTCTTAATATGATCACTCTTGGAAAATTCCTCATATTTTAGTGGAGTTTTAATATTGTTAGTTGAAATTTCAATTTAAATAAATGAATTTTAAAATGGTAAAATTCCATAAATTTTCCCTTTTTCATTATAAATTAATATCTTTAAATAAAAAATTAAATGGTTTGTAGATGAAATAATGGAATGAATCATGATTATTGTAAATTGGTATTCATATTCCCTTTAACCCTTATTGGTTGTTTATAAAAAATGATTCATTGGTATAAATTTATTTTTTAAATGGGAAAAATTGTATTCCATGGCCATTAATTGGGAATTTTGAAAACTTTTTATTTGAGGTTATAAAGATTTATGTAGGAATTTCATACCATCATGAGCCTTTAAATATTTTTTTATGTTTTGATTGATTTTTTTCTTTGTGAATGTGCAAAACTTGTGATTAGGGATCAAGAAAGGCGATGGTCCATTTGATAGTATTTTTTAAGATATTTGAGTTAGGATATGGATACAACACTGAAATATAACTATATTTCCATTGAAACAATTTCATTTATTTACATATTTCTTCCAGCTGTACTTGTTTACCTTCCACATTATGGGTCGGTTTGCCTATAGTACTCTGTATTTTCATGAAATTTATTATATCACTTATTTGTAGTATATTATGTTTATTTTCCAAAGATGTAATATGTTTATAGTGTATTATCCTCTTATGAATTTGATTGTAGAGGGCATGTATCCCCATGTTACTTTAGATAGTCATATATAGTCGGTAGCCTCTTTCATATGGGGAGGCATGAAAGAGATTCTGTGGATGATTTTCCAAATCTATGTTTTTCGGGTAATGTTGTTACATAGAGAAAAAGTGATTTTGGGACCATATCTTGTGTTGGGAATTATGAAGAAGATCCAGAATATTAAATAAAATATTAAAGCTCCAACATTTTTATAGATGGGTTATGTTGATAACATCAAATTAAATTTACAAATTAATGGTGAAAAAACTCTTTTTTGGATATCACCATGGAATAGGGTCATGAGATTTTTGAAGGACGTAAAGTTAACATTTCGATAAATAAAACCCTTTCAAGATTCTTAATCACAAAAATATAGTTATTTTCAACTATAGTTTAAACAAGACCACACAAAATTTTATAACATATTAAAATTTTCACTTAAACTGAAGTACATACCATATGCATATCATTTACTAAATTTTGGGGTTTTAAAATTTCACGATGAAATTAGTTATGAGAAACAACTCGTGGATATATGGGAACCTAGAGATAATGTATTATAAAAAAATTCTAATCACCTATTCAAAGTTATACGAGAAAATATTAAGTATAAGGAGGTGACGTGGGAACTTAAATATTGAATGAGTAAAAATTACCCTCATCCATTCTCATATAAATAAAATAAATTTATGTGAATTTTTTATAAGGTTTTGAGAATATAACACCCCAAATATTTAACTAATATTTCCTCTATAATTTCCATATGTTTCATAATTTAATAACTTGTTTTTTGTAAATACATATCAAATATAAAAAAATGATTTATTTCATTAATGTATAAGGTTACAACATGATTAAATATAATTATTATCAATAAAAAATATGGATCATTATTTTGAACTTTGAAATAGGATAATAAATATATGTAAATAAAAATACATTAGGCTTAACATATTTTTACTCGTGGTCTCCCATGAATTCCATATCACCAAGAATAAATTTTGAAATAAAGAAAAATATTTGATATAAAATATTCATTTCTAATGATGTAAATTGATAAATTATTTAATTTTAGTTTTGAATAAAATTTAAAAGAATGAAAAAACATAAGGTAACTATTATTCACATATATGATACATATTACCCTGAGGTATTCATATAACACATGGGTAGTCAACGATTTTATAACTTGTACATATCTATTATGTATAAATTAATATTATATTATAAATTATATATGATAAATTTATAAATAAATATCAATATCTATATAGTAATTATGCAATTATATGAAAAAAAATATCAATATTTATAACATAACAAAACATTTTGTTCCTACAAAGATTATTTTTAATGTATTTTATATTGTCAAATGAAAATAAAATTTATTATATTTATAGTTTCAGTTTTATAAAATATACATCATATTTTGAATTAGGATTATTATATTATCCAATACGGTTGAAATATTTTTTTGGCCAGGAAAACATATTTTGGTTAAATAATGAAATAATTTATAAAATGGAAAACATAGTAAAATATTTTATATTTCAAAAATGGTGTATAACTTTATAAAGAAATAAATTTATCAAAAATTTTATAAAATCATAAAACCCCTTCATTAATTTCCTTTATTGGCCACGTTCCACACAAAATAACCTTATATAACGATTAATTAATGCATATTTAGTAATGTGAAACTCGATGCTCTCTGTAGATGGACCCATCATCAACCCATTATAGTCTAAATGTTATGATTAATTTTCTCCAAAAAAAATATATCTCCTTTATAGTAATTTATGTAATCCTATATTCTATGATCATAATAAGGATTACCAAATCATTCATTTTAAAGAAGTTCTTTCAGGGAAAATCTTATTCTTCAAAGTAAGTATATTAATCTTATTAATTTATTCAATTTGTAATATATTCCTTGAACATCAGAAAATAAATTATTCACATGAATAACATTAGAAATATTTTATTACAGTTAGACAAAATTGTTATTATAATTATAAATTTGTGACTGAATAATAATTCTTTCTTCATAGCAAGTCAGTGTTTGAGTCAATTCAACCACAAAAAAGGAATGATGCTACTTTTTTAAAATTGTTATATTGGGTAGTTCATAAAAAATAAATAATAGATATATAAGATATTTAGTATTAATTATAGTTATTATATTTATTTTGAAATAGGAATACTAATAAATATTCATTATTAAGAAACTCATGAAATTTGATAATGCTACTTGAAGCAACCATACTCTAGATTTCATAACTGAAAACAATACATGTAGCATCTATAAAATGAATGTGGGAAAAAATAAATCATCAAAAAAGTTATGATAATATTATGACAATTATAGGGTTTTTGAACTTATGAACAAGAGAAAATGTTTCAGATTTATATACATAAATAAATATTGAATGATTTAAACTAATCATATCAAATAGTTCACATAAATTGCGACTAAATAGTAATTATATAGTAAATGAGATGGAGATTATTTTTGAAGAAAATAAATTTAAATATGTTTCTTGAATATTTAATTAAATAACTAATTTGGGTTATAAAAGTATCAAAAACATTTTGTATAATTTTAGAAGTTGGGGTAATAAGATTCTTTACTGAATATCACTCATTTGAGTTATATATATTTCTCAGTATCTATATTCTAATCTTTTATGTTTATAAAGTCTTATTGAAAGTAATTTATTTTATTTTTTTACTTGAGTTTTTTTATTTATAATTTTTATCATATTATATCTTTTATTTATTTTTAAAAAATTAAAAACTATGATGTTTTTGTAGGTTTTCTCTTAAAAGATGTCATGATTTAGTATTTTCTATGTAGTATAATTATTTATATAATTATTTTATCATTTTATATTAAATTTATATATTTATTATCTTCTGTTAATTTTTGGGGATCCAAAAAAAGTAACTTTGATTGATTCATAATTTGTATGGGAAATTTTCATTAACACTCATTTGGATTGGATTGTTTTATTTTTTATCCATGTTCTTTGTGTTATATATCATTTCATTAATATATCTTATATAATTTCCATTGTTTATATGAATATATTCTATTAATTTATATTTTTTTACTAGATTATGGTGGTGGTAAGGAAGTATTTTTCTATATCTTCATTTATCCTTCTAATATAGTATCTTTCCCTCACATCCTTATTATATTTTCATTTTATAAATTACATTAGATGTTACCTTTATCAAAATTTCATGAAATACAATTAATTTATTCTACCCTTCAATTGAATGATATTTATTTATATTATCAATGTTTATAGAATTGACAAAATTCAGAATATAATTATTATTTATTATTATACAATGAATTATATTCCACTAAATGTTTTTCATTTAAAAAAACTCTTGTGTGTTTAAATATTTAAAAATAAATTTCAATTTATTTGTACTCTTTATATGGTGATTTATATTTTTGTTCTCATCCACCATTTAACTTTTTATTTTATTTATACCTCATGGAAATTTTTTATGTAACTAGTTTTATTTTCATAGATTAATCAATCTACATATATTTGTTGATTTTTTATTATTATCATGTTTATATGGAACGCATATGTAAATGATAAATTTTTATTTGACAATTATGTTTGAAATTATAAAATCCTATAAATAATTGGTTAATTATTTATTTCTCATTAGATTATTATGCACGGTTCATTGGATGAAATCATATTCTATTATGTTACAGGAAAATAGGATTTCCTATCTCACTATGTCATACGCCACATCATTATGTCACACCACATTCAATTGTTTTGTTAATGTTTACTTGTTTTATAATTATTCCATTATGATTTATAAACTCTTATGAAATTTATCTTATTCATTTTTTATATCTATACGGTTCTGTTATGCTCATTTTATTTTGTTATAACTTATGATCATTTATATTCCTTATATGAATTCTATATGTCATTCTTATTAAGGGAAAAGTATCTCACCTTTACCTTTGTATATAAATTTACTTATGGTTTCCTATATAGTGATATTTCTAAGAGGAAATAATATGTAATTAATTTTTTGGCTGATATTTTTGTTTTATTATGTAATTAGAATGATATGTATCCAATCAAAAAATATACTAAACCATATGTTCCTTATGGTTTTTTTTTCATATTTAGTTATAATGTGTTGTAAATTCAAAATGATGTAAAATTTATGTATGTTATATATTTATGATCAGACATGGTTTGGTAAATTTACCTACATTAGTATATATATTAAAATTATATATTAGCAGAGTATTTGACCATTATATACTCCATAAATATCATAAGTTCCTAATTTTCCCTACATAGACATACTCTATTTAAATTCAATTTTATAGTGCACCCTTCTATGAGCTATTATCCTCAAATAACATGATATAAGAGTACCCATTATAGAACCAATAATAATAAATACTAACTTGAATATTTTTTTACATGGCCAAAATGTTATGTCATAATACTATGGTCTATACTCAATAAAATATGTCTAGAACAATTTCCATGTGTATCAAAAATATATGAGAATGATTTATAGATTTAAAAAGTATCTAAATAATGTATTTCATTTTAAAATTCTACAAGACACAATTTTGAATTATAATTCTATATAAAAAATAATTTCCTAAATATGAATAACCAATAATTCTATAACATTACAAAAATATAACTTCTATTAACATAAAAAAGAGATAAAATTGTAATTAATGACAAAAAAATAAAGTAAAAAACTAAAATAATAAGAACAAAATAGACCATAAAAATATCCCAATATTAACTAAAATAAAATAATATCTATCTTTATGTGAAACATAATAATATTTTTATTCCACCTACCCCATATCTCTATGTCTATGTATGTGGTAAAACTATTATGAAATGGGAATATCATTCTTCAACTACATCAAAAATAAAATTATATCTACTAGTGAACCAAAGATATATGTCTGGGTAATGAGTATTGGAATCAGTTAAATTCCACTAACAATTATTTAAATATTGATTCCCAATGAAAACACATGTTCTAGTTTAAAACAATGGAATTAAAATTTTACATTAATTAAAAAAATTATAAAAAATAGTTAATTTAGGTATTAACATCTCATGAACATATGAGTATCAAACATTTATCAACTTATAGTAAATGTTTTTAAAACACCTTCCCACATTATTTTTTAAAATTTGAACCAAATTCATAATTATTATATTTGTGATATAAGCGTGCAAAGTCATAATGGATATAAACTATAAAATGTGGCTGAATGAAACAAACTTTTCAAGTAGTGAAGTTGTCTTACCAAGTTATTTTACACACATGATATATGCATGATGACTGGAAGTTAACATGTTTGGGTGGGACTAATCAGTGGAGTATGTATAACTGATTCCTAACAATAAGCCGATGTGTTCCAATAATGTTTTAAAGTAATGATTAAAACTAAGATTTTATTATAGTCCAAAAATTTGGATTCTCTACTTATTATTACAATTAAAATAAAAAATTTCAAGAATAATATCCAATATTTATTTCAAATAGTGAAAATCATCACTTTTATTTGTCAATAAATAATCAAGGGTGAGTTGAACATTTATATAAATCTAAACTAACATATCTATACATCCAACCAAGGATATATTCATCAAAATAATACATAGTAATATAATGAAAATCACAATAATACTAATATCAATTATTTCACACATTTATAATATCCAAATATGACCCCAAGTATATAAAACAATTATTCTCCTTATTAAATAACATTAAATTCATTTTAAAACGGTATTATTTTTATATATACCTTTTTGATAATTTTAAGAGACCCTTTAAATCCTAATAAAATATTAATTAATTAAAAACAGAATAAAGTATAAAAATTTATTTTTTAAATTTCAATTGTTATCATTTATATCATAACGAGCTTTAAAATTCCATTAAAATAGAATTAATTACTAGTAAATACATAAATTATGGTTTTATAAATTATATCAAAATGTATTTATTTTTAAGGAATAATTATAACATAAATTAATCTACCCTATTGATACCAATTGATATTTATTGATTATTGGTAATGAATAACCCCACAATATAACCTATAGTATGATAAAAACAATCATTTAATTAGAAATATATATTACATAAATTCTCATAAATCCCCAAAATGTGGAATACTAACTAGTGACTGATAGAGTGGTTATGTGACTAATAATTAATTTTATTGGACTCATAGTTTACCCTCTTAATTATAATAAAAAATAATCTAATGAAGGCGTTTCACCGTAAGATAGAAAATATCCCAATATAAAATGATTTTTGGTATATAAATATATATGTGTGAGTGGGCAGAGAGGAATAAAAATAAATTGAGGATAAATGTGGGGAGAAGTAATAATGATGATAAAAAAACTAAAATTTTCTCCATTAATTTATCATTCATATAGGGATAAGAACACAAAAACCTCTCCCTAACCATGTCCTATTAACTATGAGTGAGGAGAGGAGAGGGATAATCTCCTTTTTATGTAAAAAATAATTATAATAAAAAATAAATATATGATCAATAGAATAACAATAGATATAATGGTTAAAAAATAAAAATAACATATAAAACCATTAATAAACTACTATTATCAATTTGATGTAATATCAATTGAATTAAAATTTTAACAAAAAATAATATAACTTATAAAAAATTAAAAATATAGTAATAATACAAAACACATAATATGTTCATTTTCAAATAAAGAATAAATATTTTATTTTATAATGAACTAGTATTTTCATACATAAATATCACATATTTTAAATGATTATTAAATACATTGAACAAATAAACACTCGAGGACTGTAATATTTTGGTGTATTTTAAAATTAGAGACACAATCTTCTTATTTCATGAATAATCTTCAACATTCCCCACCAAGATATTCTCACATAGTACTCCTCTTAGGAAAACCCTACCTAAGAAATTCATCATATCCTAGGTAAAGAAACATACTAAAGGGTGAGATCATATACTCATCAAGGTTAAAAATAAGAGATATCAATCAAAGATCATATGAAGGAATATGACAAGAATAATGGAATGTAATCATGAACATTACATAAAATGTTCATACATAACCATTCATAGATTATAAACATGAGTCACAAAATAAAAAATTAACATTTCTACAAACAAGGACCATATGAGGGACAAATCATCCTAGATATGTCATAAACTATAATCTCACTTTATAAAAGTTTAATACCAGTATAAAAATTGAAATACATTTCATGTGTAAATGTTAACTACATAGAACATCCCCATAGTGGATCAAAACTCGTCACCTTTTTCCCATTATGGATCAAGATGCACCTATTTCCCATAGAGGAAGATGAATCACATGTTTCCCAAAGTTGTTCAAACCGATCAACTTGTTTCCCATTATTATCTCATGAGATATCATGTTTTTCCCAATTTATTTGAAGGAGATATAGCTCACACTGATTAGATAATGAAAATAATATGCATCTATTACACAATATCATAAATTATTCATAACATAATAATATAATCAATGAAATGGGTTTCATAAACATTTCACTATATCATGACATGTGTGAAAAATAATGTTTCCATATTCATTTCATCATTTCTTAGTGGCATAACTCGTGAAATGGTGTGGGATTCATAATAATTTTAACATGGTATAAACCATGGAAGATAAACATGTTTTTTAAATATCCTTTCATCATAAACATAATCCATATAGAAAAAGTAATGGTATCCTTGGATTATATTCTGATTAATGAATAATTTACATCAAAGGATTTCATCTTAAGTGGAAAGTGAATTTAAAAGATCACTAGAAACATTTATTGAGAAAAATAAAAATATTTGAAAATAAAATTTTAAAACTAATAATTCATAATTTATTTTTGAAATACATTTTTCTGAATATACCGTGATTACTAATAAGCGATTCAATATAAATAAATTAAATCATTTCTTCAGGAAAATATATTTTATGCTTAGAAACAAAAATTAAATCATAAATCATTTTCAAAATATTTTTATTTTAAAATAAACATGGAATATTATAAATTACTCTTGAAATCATCGAATCTTCATAAAGATGGAGAATTTTTTTCACATCATTCATGTTAAAACGAGGAGTCCTTTAACATTTTTAGTAAAATTAAAAACGAAATTTTTTGGAAAATAACATAATGATTGCTTTCAAAAATAATTAAAATTATATCATGTGTAAAAACTTATTTAATAAATAATACGGATAACGTTAAAACATATTTATTTTTTTTTTGAAAACATGGTTCTGAAAGAAATATGGGATTTTTTACTGAATAGAGAAATAATGATGATTTTTACCAAAAACAATATTCTGAAATATTGAGTATATAAATAGAGTAAAATGAAGGTAAAAAATATTTATCTTTAAAAATAAGAGGATAATATAAATCATGAGGTTCTTGAGATATGGATCAAAATATTTTATCATCAAGAACATAATCAAATAAAATCCCAATAAATGTTTAAATTGTAGCATAAAATATTTACCAATTTAATAACACCAAATTTTATGACCCATTAATAAATAGAATTAGATGAAAATTAAAATATCTTGAGAATAAATAAATTAATGATATTACATGTATAAGGGAATATATATTCACCTTTAAAAATATGATAGGTGAATAATATAACATAGGTCTCAAAAAAAGGAAAATTGATAGAAAAATTCTTCGCCACTTTTGTATTAGGTGACCTAGAAAACCCATGAATGAGAGATCCAAAAATGGAAATTTAAGTCCCAGTAATTTTCTAATTAAAAATAAAAATTTATAGTCATGGTAATTATATAACTATTATAATGAAAATATGTGGTTAGTATGGCATGAGTCTCACAGAAGTAAAAAGTGAAACGGGAATTCCTTACCTTAAGTCTCAACTTCCATTGAATACATTCAAAGGTATTATATAATAAATATATGTTTAATATAATTATAATAAATTCGCATGCTCATATTTATCATACCATATATGATTTACTTATGACATTTTATTACCCTTTTGTAAACAATTCCTTGTTAAAATAACATTTTGGGAAATAACAAATTTATTTTTTGTGTTTGTTTTAATTTGTATTGTTGTTATTATTATATTTATACATATTCCACAATCTCTAAAATTTTAACCATCATATAAATATCATATATATTTAGTATATATGTATTTATAATGATCCATAAAAGATAAAGATATAAAATGAAATGTTCATGGAGATGATAGGTCTTACATACGAATGAACATTAAATAATATATTACCATTAAAAATTATTTTTATATAATATAAAACTCATATTTTCATTAAAACCATCCTTATTACCTTCCATGTCAATAATGAACGAAATAAAATTCTTCGTGAGGAGATAATCCTCTATACACACGAATGACGTTATCACATTCCCATGAAATGAAATGTAATTATGATAATGTCATATCATAATTAAAGAAGCATAATATAATCATAAATATATTATTTAAATAAGAAATTCATCAATATATTCAACAATGATAATTGGTTATTCGAATCGAATAACATTGGTTCGTGAGGTGGTATTTGGCTGTACACACAAATGATGATTTCATAACCCATTTGAGGGAAGCAACGAAGGATTTAGGTTATTCAATTTATATAATAACATCATAGTATATATAATATACTGAGTTTATTATATCATCTGGTTTTAATAAAAAAATTAATGATGTGTAGCAAAAAATAAAATAAAACCCTCGGTTAAGGATGTTATTGCCCCTTTGAAAACCTTATTTTAGTTTACACCAAAGTTATTATTATGTCATGACCCAACCTGTAGAGGTCTTACCTACAACAACGCCGAGATCACCTCTAATATTCTAGGGGCTTGAAACTAGCCTAGAGTACACATATCCCATTAATTTGAGGCATTATCCCAATGTACTTGTATACACGCATAAATATCCAAGCTTAGAAAATGGTAAAAAAGTAAAACAACAGTAATAATGCATGGACGTATCTATGATATCTCAATAGAGTACGATTGTAAAAGTAATAAAATGGAAAGGTTCCAAATTCAAGCCCAAACAAAAAATATAAATGTTAAAACCTACCCAAAGGTTAATGAATAAATTAAAAAAATACCCCAACAGAATCCTTAGTCTGTCAAGCTCCAGTTATACTCCACCATCTCCCTGTCCTCTTAGGATAATGGAAAAAATGGACATCATCTAAATAAGACACAACATGTAGGAGAAAAGACAATGCATGGGTGTGTATAGAAATAATCATTAAGACATCCCAAAAACACTAAACATGAATCACCATGTATAGCAATATCTGTATATAATATAACAATCAATGTAAACTAGAAACACAAATATATACTTAGAAAAGACACTACAACACTAGGGGGACATAACCAACCGAAAGCCACAAGATTTTATTCGATGAAACAACCATTCTAGTAGAACCCACTATATGAGACATTCTATCATTTAAGACACTCAATAAAATATTATAGCTCATTAGGCCCCACCCAATTAATCTCACTAGTTTAATAAGACACTAATACACAGATAGGGGTCATTCCAAAACTGTTGGGGGGAACCATGAACCCAATCTCCATCAATAGGCTATATAGTGTATCATATTATAATTACTCAAATAACTGTACCACTACATACTAATTATTGTAGGATCAAAATTATATCGGGGAGGTCACGTTGATTTAAAAAACTCCACCTAGGGAACAACAGATGATAGAGGGTCACACTCTAATCTCACAGATAGATGCCACAAATCTATTTAAGAATCGACCTCTATAGTGGATCACAATATAGAGATATGGATTTAATGTCACACAGTACCCTCATGGAAAATGAAAAAGGGAATGTAATCGACCTATACTAGTATTAACTAAGATATCGAAGATCCACAAGCACTGTTGAATGGAGTACATGGCGTGTACCTGGGGTACATGGCGTGTCTATCTATCCCCTTAACTTTTAGTGTGGGATAGCCTCACACAGAATGTTTTATCCATATACAAGGAATATATAAGGAGTAGATGGCATGTTGAGATATAGAATTTCTTACATGTGTCTCCTGGTCATGTCCTTGTAGCAAGGATGGGTCCATGTACTGGCCTGTGTACACTGAGTCATGTCTGGGTACAAATACACAACAAGACATCTGGTTGTGCACTTTAAGCTATATATATGTATTCTTTAAAGCACACATGGAGTCAAACTAAAGGGGTCACATTTCATACGATAATGTTATATGTCGTGTGATATTTAACTCTAGCAGAAACCCTAGTGTCGTAGCCATTGGGAACACTTGGGGTATAGATCTGACTTACACGCTGGGTAAAGTGGAATTTCAAAAAATGTAGATCTACTTCCATGTGTCCTGACCAATATTTTGGCCTTTGATACAGTAATCACATTTTCAAAAATTCATTTATCAATCCTTATTGGGTCCCTCCATTACTGAATAACATGTTCTGATCCGTCAATCCACTCAGAAAATGATATTTTTCATTGTACTTCATTGTGTTCTGAAGAACACAAGAATATATGTCATCTGATCCGCTGCCACAACCACCATCACACCTCTTTCATGTCATTATGATCCGATATCAATGATATTAGGTCATTTCACCATGAAATGGGTGTGCAACAATCAATTGATCTGGATATGTGGAACCCCAAGCCAAACAAAGAACTCCTATAGTGAATAAAGAATCAGGGGAGAAAATGACAAGAATATATAAGAGGAATGGATCTAGATTCATTTTCATGTTGATATGGACACATTTTAATGTGAATAAAAATAATGAAATGATAAATTTCTATGAATTATTTTGATAAAAATCCTTGTAATAAATCCATCCCGTAATACAGATGATTCAAAGATCAATCTATTGGGTGATGGATTTGTGTTTGTCATAAAAATCATTAATGGGTAAGAAATAAAAAGAAAAAATTTCATATATGGATTTTGGATCAATTATTGTTGAATAACAGTTGTCTTTTCATCATTGAAGAGGTCCTCTATCTCTATTGGCGAGAAAATACACGATTATTCATCATGTTCTACGAAAAGACCTCCAACAGTTTTTCTGAATCTCCAAGGCTTGAGTGGCCGAACCTAGAAAAAATAACATATCCATGTACGTAAATGAGAAAAATGTTTGTTGGTTAAGAAAACCAAATAATTGAATTATTTAGTTGATTTCATTCATTTACTCTCGTGATAACGTTTTCATAAATGACATGCACCGACAAATATCCTATCTTTCATAGTGTAAAACATGTTTTTTGAACTCAACAATTCTCTCATATTTTTGATTTGGGTCCTCCTATATAATTTATTAAATTTTTCCATAAAAACAATGTGTGCGTTCTATTTAATATATGTAATATATTTCAAACATTTATTCTAGGAACACTATGCATTATAATCACATGTTTTCATAGTAGTTGGTCCCAAAAATAATGCATAAAATATCCGAAAATAATACAATGATAATCCGATAAATTATATTCTCCCACCTTTGGGATTTTCTTCGCAAAAAGTGAAAAAATCATACTCCCAAATATGAGGGTATTGGGCCCACATCTGGGTCTCCCACTACCAGGTTCTCTAAAAAAGACTCTAGTTCTTACACAAGACACACATAAGAGGAATAAAATTACCATGAAATATACTCTCCTTCCGATCCTCAATTTCTACCTAGTTATATATAATGGTTTCTCCATCCTTGATGTTTAACACACCCCAATCGATGTTGAGTGAGGGTTGATATTGTGTGATGGGTCATGCATGTACCTCCTCAGCTAAGACATGTGGAATACATCATCTACCCAGTCCAACTATGGTGGTAGAGCTAACTGATAATCCACCTCAATAAATATACACAGTATCCGAAAGGAAACAATGAATCTCAGAGATAACGTGTCATTGTGGCCAAATCTCCTCAACCCTCATCAAGGTGAGACCATCAATAACTCATGGTCTCCATCCTCAAACTCTAGATATCTTCATAGTTTTTTCCCAAAATACGTATGATGACTTTGTTTAGTCATTATCTACTCCTCTATGATATACACCTTATTAATAGTATCATGCACTAACTTTGGTCCCGTCAGTGTTGACTGACCAGGATTAGCCCAACAAAGTGGTGACCTACAGGGTTTTCCATACAAATCATTGAATGGTTCCATTAAAATGGTGTAATTGTATATTTTTTCTTAAGAAAATTCCACCAAGGGTAGGTGATCCTCCGTTCTACAGTAAGAGTCCAACATGAAAGATCATATCATGTCCTCCAAGACATGGATGTTCCACTCTATCAGGCCATCAGTCTATGGGTGAATCATTGTACACAAGCATAACATAATTCCAAAGAATTAAAGTACTCCTATATATAGCCAATATGTGAAGTTAAAATCACAGTTATAGATGATATGTAAGGGAAATCCATAGAGTAGAACTATCTATTATACGGAAATGCTTCTGAAGAACTCTACTAAACTATTCTCTCAAATACTTAAGAAGTGGAATGAATTTTTGAGTGAGTCTATGATCACCCAGTTGAAATCTTGTCCCTAGGATGTAAATGGAAATCTCATCATAAAGTCTATAGAAATATTATCCCACATCCACTCTGGAACCTCACAGGGTTGAGATAACCCATTGAAACATGGTGCTTTATCTTCACCTTCTGAAAAGTGATTCAATGAGAGATAAAATCTGCAACTCCCTTACTCATACATTGCCACTAAAAAAGATTTCGGAGGTTTAGGAACTTATTCTCCACACTCTTATTTACCATTCAAGGGAATGTATGAAACTCCAAGAAAATCGCCTCTCGCAATGTCAAAGGAACCATTGTTTTCCCTCTAAAGAGGATAACATGCCCCTAACTTTAGAATGTCCATCAGGATCATGACCAGTGGATATCTGAGGACATAAGACCTCACATTCGTTATCTCTATACTCATAATCCCTAAAATTTTGTAAAATCGATCGGATAAAATCCATCGACTTAAGATATAAAGAACCATCCTTTTCCAAAAAGTACAACTGAAACGAGGCTAAATACTATGATGCCTCAGAAAAAATCTAAGAACAAGTCATCCTATTTAGAGCACCTATCACCATGTTTCCTATTCCCGGAGTATCGAGAATCTTGATGTTGTAATCCAGGAGGAAATATATTTATTGCCTCTATCTCAAGTTATGTTTATTCTATGCAATGATGTACTTGAGACTCATGTGGTCAGAGTAGATGATAAACCACTTGCCCATCAAGTAGTGTCTCCACATATTTAAAGCGAAAACTATTGCTACTAGCTCATGATCATGGGTCATATAGTGATTTCCATGTGGTATTAAATGGAATGAACAATAGGTAATGAATTCCTTCATATGAATCAGTACACAACCAACTCTGGTCATAGATTCATTGGAGAATACTACATACATGACACCCTCCTATTGAAATCCCATGATGCGAGCACTTGTCAAAATCTATCTCAGCTTCTGAAATCACTAATGGAATGTTTCCATACACACAAAAGTCTTACCCTTACAAGACATATCTTTAAAGGGTGTTTTATCTCAGGAGAAGTTAGGTACAAACCTCCAATAGTACCCAACCAACCCAAGGAGATTTTGTAACTTAATAAAACTCTTAGGTGGTTCACATGAAAGAATTGCCTCAACCCCTGTTGGATCAACTGATACTCCAACCTCTGAGGTGATGTTTCTCAGAAAGTAGATCACATGAATCCAAAATTTACACTTCGAGAGATTCCTATAAATATGGATCTCTTAGAGATTGTCAAGGACCATACTCAAGTGTCTCACATGCTCCTCCTCACACGTCAAATAAACTAGTATGTAATTGATGAAGACGTTCATGAACATGTATAAGAATGGTTGGAAGATCCGGTTAATGATTTTAATAAACACTTTTGGGTAGTTTTTCATGCCAAAGAACATCACATTATAATAATAGTGATTAAAATGTCATTTAAATGTCATATTTGGTATATCCTTGTCCCATAATAACTGCTAGTGATATAATAATATCGATCCAGTCATTGAGAACCTTCACACCCCTATCAATTGATCAAATAGGTCGTGCACTCTTGGTAGTGGATACTTATTCATTACCGTCACCAAGATCAAGCTCCAGTTATCCCCACATAACTCAATCAGTCATCTGTCATCCTATAAAACAAACCTAGGGATGCCCAATGGTTACCATTAGGTCTCAAAAATCACATATCTTATAAGTCCTTTAAATGCACCCTCAGATCTTGAAACTCTTCAAGAGACATCTGATAGGCTGGTATGAATATCATTTTCCTTCTAGGATACAAGCTTATGCATAATTCTACCACTTTGCGGAGAGGTAAACCAAGTACGTCCTCAAGAAAGACATCCTCATACCCCTCCAATAATGTAGGAATCAAATATCCCAAAGCATCCACTAATCCAAAAGTCATTCTATCAAACTGGTGAGTAATCGACTACACACTCTTAGGCCTAAGCTCATCCTGCTTCCCCATGGTCTCCTTTAACCCACAAAGGGAAAACTCATTCTTCCATTATAGAAACACCACATCCTCCACCTAAAATTGTCAATATGGGATTGAATTGTGGACAGTCGTACCATACCTAAGATGAAAGTTTACAGCCTTATGGATGTAACATTTATATACCATAAAAAACTCTTAACACCAAACATTATATCACCATATTGGAATAAGAGAACAATCATTAAGTCACCACCGGTCAGAGTCTCCAATCGTGAAGGTCCGGACAATCACTCAACCAGAATTTCAATGTTTCAATAAAGTGTAGTTGGGTGGAAGTAATGTCTAACACTTGTTTCTATCAATATAGTATCTAAAGTAGAAAATACATAGAATGTAACTTAAATAATCCTAAGAGCCTTAGGTTCATAGGCCTCCAAATCCTGATGTTTTAATCATAACTATACACCAGCTCCCTGAGCCTGGCATGGACCAACAAAGGGTGGTGGTGGTAATAGATCGAACCTTCAACTACCCACTATTGCAATGTCATCCACTTTGAAATGTCTTCAACCCTATGAGTCACATTTCTCCTACCCCTATCTCTACCTCGGGGGTCTCTTGATTTTATCAAGGTCATCTATAATACAGGTTGAAATATCCTGATCCTAGTGTCCCCGAACGTCACAGGAGAAACACTGGATGTCCCTCAGATGATTCAAGCACCCCTGAAAGCTTTGCAATACTAACCCTAAGTCATAGGTTCTCCTCGTAAAGTGTTTGATACACTTGGATCCCTAGGAATGTCGTTGGATACCTTCTATTGAGGTCTCAGAAACTAGTAGCCCACACCAACCTTTAACTATCATTGTCTTATCTTCTAGAATATTTTCCACCAATAAGGCTCACTTAAGTACTCTGTCATAGGTGGAAATGAAAAGATATACCAAAGATTCCCTAATGTCCTAGCACAAAAACATGTTCAATGTTAAAAGCTCTAAAGAACTGGTCCTGCACCATATCTAAGGAGTAACATGAGATACCCATAAACCTCACTGAGTACTCTGCCATGATCATATATCCCTACTACATATGCAGAAGCTCCTATATGTGTACTAATCATAATATGGCTAGATAGATCTCTTATCTGAGGAGATGCTCAAAGTCTGAACAAGAAAGAGTTATCTCATCATGTGACATAGTTACCAAGCTCCATCATCACCAAAATGATCCATGAAGACTACTCGTTGTTAGGAATTCCATATCATATGTCGGCATCCTCACATGGTGTAAAATGCGAGTGCCTAAAACTATCTAGGACTCCTCCACCTGGGGGTCTGGATCACCATGGAAACCTAGTAGTTCACTACCTCTGAAAATCATGAAAAATTATCAATATGTTTTCATCCTCAACTGGTACTGTCACCTCTATACACTTCTCAAAAAGTTTTGGTATAGCTGGTAAACCACAAAGAGGTGTTATATCTATTAAAGGCCCATGTACAAATACCTTTTTACTAGTTGGATCATCCTCATAATCATGTAGTGGAATCTTGGACAGATGTCTACATGGAGGCATCCTAAAATTAAAACAGGATATTCCATTTTCAAAAGAGTATATCTAGAGAGATAACTCATTAAGGATATGTAAGACCCAACCATTCCTATATGATGAATGTACCAAAAAAATTCCCTATAATTGATGTTTACATGTACTAATTCAAATGGTAGGTGATAAAAGTCCTGGTGTATGGATACATCAACCACTGCACCAAAACCGGAATCAATGGACTAAAACCCAAACTCAAAACAGAAAACATTATTTTTCAAATCCAAACTCATCAACTATGATCCTAAGATAGAACTATGCTCAGATACCACTACATTATGACATGGCCTACCGAGGTCCGACCTAAGACTACCCCAAGGCTACCTCATATAGGAAAAGGGCTCAAAACCAGAGTCGAGTAAGAATATACTAAAAATGGGGCGAATTATCCTAAAGTACACATATAAATGCACACATATCGAAGCCTATGAAATGTTAAAATGTAAAATAACTAAGGACATTAAAGTATATGTATAATATCTCTCAAAAGAATATGAATGTAAACATACTAAAATGGATAAGGTTGCTAAATACAAGACCAAACAAAAACTATAATGAGACCAACCTACTCCAAGGTTGAGGAATGAAGTAAAATAAAGGATCTTGATAAAGAACCACGATGTTTCAATCCCCAACTACACTCTTCCAAATACTTGTCCTCCCCGGACACTGTAAAAGGGTTGTCCTTATATAATACAAGACATGTGTGGTAAAATCCCATACAAGGGGAGTATAAAAATAATCGGTAAGAAACCCTGAAAACTCTAAAAAAGAAGCACCAAGTATAGTAATCTCAATAATAGATAGAAAAATAAATATTAAATATAATGACCCTTATATACTCAAGAAAGACACCATTCCCTCAAATGTTCATAACCAACATCTAGCCAGAGGATTCTGCTTGAAGAAATTCCCATTCCGCGATGACCCACTAAAGGATTCATGATATCATTGGTGATGAAAAATGAATAGATCTGGATTATTGTCCCCCAACCAAGAGAGATTGTTGGTAAAAGAAGACATTGATAAATAGATGGGGGTCACGCCTACAACCCCTCGAGCTCACCACTAACTGAATTAGGATCAACCCACTATATAAGAGATCGTATGATATTTATTACACAAACCCTTATAATATAGAATACTATATAGAGGATTAATGCCTTACTCAGGGAGGTTACACTAATTTCATAAAATCCACATAGGTAACAAAGATCATAGAGGATCACACTCCAGTTTCATGGAGGGATTCCATAACTCTATGTGATACTCGACCTTTAGAGGGTATCATAATCTAGTTTTATGGAATAAATTAAACATTATACCCTCAATGAAAAGGTTTAAGGGAATTTAATATACCAATAATGGTCCAAAATAAGAGAACAAATTACTCTTGAAGGAGTACACGACGTGTACCTGGGTTAAATAGTGTGTCAAGCTATAACCTTGATGGCCAATGTGGAAGCGCCTCACAGGGAATGTGGTATCTATATATAGGGAATGTAGAAGGATTAAATTGAATGTAGAGACACATGGTTTATTACTCATGTATCCAGGTCATTTTAGTGTACCAAGGATATGTCTTTGTACAAAACCGTGTACACAAATCCATGTCCATGTACAAATACATGATGTTCCTTCTAGCCATGTACTTTAGATCGTGTTTATGTACTCTATAAAGTACACTACCAGTCAAACAAAAGGGGTCACACACTTTGTGACATATGTCACACATCATGTGATCCTTAGATCTAGAAGGAACCCTAATTCCATAGTTAGGGGGACCCCCATAATGTGTAGATCTGACTTACACATCATGTAACACATAATTTTCCATAAATGTATATCTACTTCTGTGCATCCCATCCATTATTTTGTCCTTCTTTAGAGAGATTTATTTTCCTCAAAATCATATATTAAGCCTCAATGAGTCCTTTCATTTCTAAATAACACATTTTGGGCCTTTTATCCACACGAAAAATTATACTCCTCATCGCAATTTATTGCGCACCGAAGAACAAAATAATTAGGTATTTATGTTTCTTGATCCACTTCATGTACCACCTTTTCACCACCACAATGTCATGAAAATTGTAGATATATGATATAAGATCATTTCACAATGAAAAAGTTGTGAAATGATCAATCTCTTGGGTAATGTTGAAATCTGGGCCAAAAGATGATCACCCATAGTGAATGAAGAGTCATGGGAGAGAATCATAAGAAAAAATAAAAAGAACTGACCTTGATCAATGTACGTATCAATATTTATTCTTTTTCATGAGAATAATAATTTAGACATCAAAAATTTCTAAAAATTATTTTGATAAAATTACCCATAATAAAACCATCTTGTAATACGCATGATCCACATATTATTCCATTAGTTGATTGATTTGTGTTTGTCCTGAAAATCATGAATAAGGAAGAAATAAAAAAAATCCTACCTAGATTTTCAATCGATCATTGATGAAGAAATATTTTTTCCATTTTTGAAATTATCTTTCAACTTCATTGGTGTGAATATACATAATCCATCTTCATTTTCCAAGAAAAACTATCTAATAGTTTTTCTGAATCTTCTGGGTTTGAGTGGTCAAAACATGGAAAAATTTCATAGTGGTATACTGAAAGGATAAAATATTTCACTATGTAAAAATTGACAAAATATATTAATTCTTTAACTTATTTTATTCATTAAAATCTCTGAAAAAGTTTTCACAATTGGCTAGCACAAACAAATATTTTGTTGCACCTAGGGTAAAACCCATGTTACGAACTTAACTGTTCCCTCAGATTTTTTAAATGGGACCCTATTTAAGATTTGTTCACAATTTTAAGATCAAATATATGTGTGTGATATATAATATATTTTATAAATTTCAAATATTTATTTTGAGCACACTGGACCTAGGAATCGCATGTCGTCTCAAAACATGGTCTCAAAAATAATCCATATAATATTCAAAAATAATACATGTAAAATCTGAGACATTACAATTAGGTAACATTAATGACTAAAATAAGGATTATAGGATCATATTATAGAATTATGTAATTTATTTGTGCTATTATTGGATGAAAAAATGGGTTTTGAATGTTTAAACACAACTGGAGACATGGTGGCCTTTTATAAGTGAGGTGAATGACACAGTAGTAATATTTCAAATAAAAAAGATGTGACCTTGTTTTTCACTTTCCAAGAGGTTGAAAAATTAACCTTTTTGAACCTAAAAGTGATAAGGCCAAAATATTACTATCAAATGGGTGTTGTATAGGATTTGGGTAATTTTTAACCCTTCTGTTTTTTGTTTAACCCCCTGGTAAATCCATTTTTAACTTAAGCATGGTAAATAATTGTAACTTTTTTGATTATTAATTAAGGTAAAAATTATAGTGACCTAATTATATTATAGAAATTATTATGATTATAAATATTTATAAAATTTATTAAAATTAAATTAATATAAGTGGAAATTTTGAATTTAAAATTAATCTTATAGAAGTAACAAGAAATCCATTTTCCGAAGAGAAATGTTAAAAATTCTAAAATGTTTTTATATAAAATTTATTAATTAATTGTTTCTAATTATATAAATTATATTTATAGATATATAATTGAGTAATTTTACGTTTTAAACCATATTAACACAATTTGTTTTCAAAAAAAATCTTTAAAAGAAATGATAATTCTTATTAAAAACCTGTAATTTTCACTATTCGTCAAAAAATTTAAGTTCTCCAAAAATTCTAAAATCATTATCCTAAGATAATTTTTAAATTATGATTTAACAAATTAATTTTATTTTATAAAATAAATTTCCTCAATGCATAAATTTTTATGTTCTAAAAAAATTTTACATAAGATTGCAAATTATCTTTTTTGAAAAACATACTTTTTAAGTGAAAAAATTGTTTAATTTGTATCTATTTTCTATAAAAAAACATAATATGAATGTTAAACATTTGATTGAATATATAATATATAAATTTAATAAAAATAATTCATCAAAAGTTTTTTTTAATTTATTATGGTAAAACACATTTTTGTGCATAAAAATAATTTTTTAGAAGAATATTTCCTTTATATTTAAAAAGTTTTTATTTTCATTTTAGATTCTTATTAAGAAAAAAAGGAGTAATGTCCCTATTTTATTGAAACCACAACAACCATATCATTAAATGGGTTGAGCGACCACATTAGAAGACACATAGGCCAAGTGGGTATTAAACCCCCAGACAACATGCCCCGAAGGAACATCAATGCTTGTACGAGGCTACATATGCTTGTATGTGTCACAATGGTCTAGAGAATACTTCCACCATCATCATAAATATTCCCACACCTTATATCATACATCTCATTTTCAAGATAATGAGTTTCACCCCAATGTTGATGTCATCGACTACCTCTGTTGAGGCTCCTATGATATGCACCATCATCACCTACCATCCGACACAGATGGCCCTGGCTACAACACCTGATGCCATGACTGTTGACCTGAAAGACCATAGAGACCCACTTCCCCATTTTCATATCCCTCGTTAAAGTAACCTATTCATTTAATAAAATATAAACTAATTATTGAGTGTAACAAAAAATATCAAAAATATTAAATTTATTTGAAAAAAATTCAAAAATCTCATGATGATAAATTCTACCCAACATAAAATTAATTTCACCCTCAAAATTCACGACATTGGTACAAAAAAATGAAGGTACTTATGTATCATTACATCCTTAGGTTCACATATAACTTTATCAAGTCATTGGTGTCACCAAAAAACATTGAATAGGTGAGTGGCATTATTTTATGGATCATTAAATATTCAATCTAAAATCTTTACTAGTTGTTCCTCATAATAAATTTCATTCTTCAGTGGAATGACCTTCACTTTCAAAACATTTTATGGATCAAGTATTTAATTCCTTATGATTGATACATGGAACACGTCACGAAATTGAGAGAAGTTTGGTGGATGTTCCAATCGATAGGACACCATCTTGATATGACAAAGAATTTCAAACTAACCAATATACCTAGGGCTTAGCTTCCCTTTGTATCGTAAGCACAATTTCAACAATTGGTTTTGTATTGATCATTTTCCATTCTATCTATTACTTCAAGAAATTATGAAGAATAAATTATTCTTGGATCACTAATAAATCGAAAGATCAATAAAAGAATGATAAATCATTAATTCTATCTTTAGTTATTACAAAATGGTTATCATTAGTTATCCAATATAGATAAATCATCATACTTTGGTGTAATAAATTAGTCTATAAAGCCTCATCCAAAGTTAATTGAAAATCATTTCATAAATAGATAACCACATAACCCATCCCCAGGATTAAAATCCAAAACATTAGAAGGAAGGTCACAAAATTTACAAAATAAACTTATCATTAATCACCCAAACAACATGAAATATATCTTAATTGGAAAATACCAAATATGTGAATAACTTCATCATCTATTACCTTAAAAAGTGGTAATAACTTAAAATACCATAAATCCTTATTAAAACAATACAAGCTACCTAATTCTCTAAATAAAACATAGATTATGAGATATATTCATTAAATCCAAAAATACTATAAACTCCACAATGGTGGCATAAAACTGGTTTTAAAAAAATCATTAATTTGTTCCAAGTATATCATTACTATCCAATTTACATTATCTATATCAATCATTGTTTTATCCCAATTTCATTATCTCAATATCAAGAACATTTTATGGTTTGACTTTCCGATAATCTTGTTTTTTTCTTGAAATATCACGTTCCCATTAAGTCACAATTCTTGTTCATTAGTACAATTAAATATATTAATTCAAATCCTTAATGAAAAACATATACAAAACAATCTTTATATGTTTCATATTTCCTAAATTCAAAAACATAAAAACATAAATCATTATACATTATTCTTAATCCATTAACTAGGCTTCATCAACTTTTTACTTAATACCTCTTTCTTTTTTTTTTGTCTCCTGTATTCTCTTTATCATCATCCAAAAATAGTTAATTATACATCCTTGATAACCCTATTTTTTGATATTTTACCCTAATACATTAGTTTTTATAGTTCCTATACATTCTAAATTTATATCATTCAAACCTTGATGTTTCCTTAGGGAAACCATTATTATAATCTATTGAGTTAATAAAACATTTCATTTATTTCGTTGAAATCACTTACTCTCTATCCTTCTATACACATAAATTATCTTCTTGATACCTTGAGGTATTCCCACTAGTGATTCTTCCCACATTATTATAATATATAAAATTGATTCATTATTCCTACATGGTCTCCACCACTGACACTATCAATGAACTATATCCTTATTTTCATTGGAAATTTTGTGAGTTAGTTACTTTTAATGTTGTAAGTCATATATCATTATCACTGATTAAATATATTCACAACAACTGTCACCCAAGCCATAATACCATTTGTGTTCTCATAAACCTATTTTCTATCACATTAAACGTTAACCTAGTTCCTTATGGTTCCCACAATTAACCAAAGCCAAAAATTTATAGATTGATTACCAATATCCCTATGGGGAACCACAAAAAAATTACTCATAATATGTCTAAATAATGAAACCTTCTTTTAAATCTATGATTCCTTATTCTTAATGTAATAACCCAGGTACATATAAAATCATTCGTTTTTTATTCTGAAAATAAATGGAAACATTCATTATAAATGTCTAATGAAATAAGTGGAATTTATATAAATTATGAAATCTATACTAATAGAATAGTAACCTAACCAATGAAATTATAAATATAATTCATGTATCATAAAAGTAAAAATATAATATATTTATATCATTGAATAAGTAAATAAATGTCTTGAAAGTGATAAATAATTGTTGTTATTTTGGTGAGACATAAATGTCTATTTATAATTTTATAATTAATTCAATGATTTATAATAAAATTTATTTTCATAAAAAAATAATAATTTATAATTAATAATATAATATAATCTTTTGAGACCTTTATTTTTTTTAATGTGTTATAAAATCAGTTATGGGTTTAAAATTGGTACTTTTCAAATAAATTATGTTTTTAATTAAAAAATAAATTACTGATATTTAGAAAATTATTTTATTAATATGGAGTTCATATTTGAATTAAACATGTTGATATATGGTTACAATGAATTTTTTGGGGTTTTCTAAAATAGTTTAATTTTTGTGAATAGTAAAATATGGTAATTTACGGTATAAGCTAAATACATGATTTATTGAGTCATAGATGATGTATGGATAATTTAAGACCATTATATCAAACTCTAATTTATTATTTTAATATATTTATTCATAATTATATAACTATAAATATTGTTGATCCAAAATAATGAACTAATGAATAAAATAATCAAAAAATATATCTCTCCTCCACTATAAATACGACCCCTCAACGACTCTTATACTCACACCTCAAAGCCTTTTATCTTGGTTAATTTCTTCCTAATTTCATTACCAAGACTCTTCCCCAATTTCAATACCAACTGGTATCACCAAAACACCCAAACCATCTTCCTTAAGGAGGTTCTCAAGTACATGAATTTAAGAGGTAAAATCCTCCTACATTTTCTTTTATTTTCCTTTTAATTATTTTTTATTATCATATCTTCACCTAACCTTATTCAATATTCCTCAAAACTAAATTATCATATATATACTGGAATTTTATCCTTTTTATGGAAAAAATATTCATCAAAATCATTCTCTTATCCCTTTAATTGTAAAAATTAGAACATCGTTTGTGATGTGTCGATTTACTACCATCATGGACAATACAATTTTACTTTCCATTATCACCTTCATGTCTAGTCCTAAAACCATTTTTATGGTTATATAATATTTTATTATACATATTAAAATTTATATAATTTTTTGGATCCTTTATTTTAAAATTATATTAAATAAAATGATATAAGTACATGATGGACGTAAAAACCGTAAAATCAAACTAAATAATTTTCATTAATGTTTTATCTAATTTTTCATACTTATATCAGAAAAAAATGTTATTTGAAATATATTAAAATTACTTGAACATATTAATACCATTTATTTCCACTTCTATATTTTTTCTTCAATTCATAATGTGTATCCATTACGAACCGATCATGGAATACATGAAAAGAATGCACTTGGAACGATGAAAATAAAAAACAATATTATTAAATGGGTAAAAATATATTATAATAAAATCATATAAGTGATTATAAATATAAATATAGTTATTTAATATATTAATAGTAATCTTTAAACCATTATAATGGTTGTTTTACCATGTTTGAAGTAAAACAAACACAATGTAAGGGTCTTTTCTTTAAAAAATACTCTATTAAATTTATTTTTTTACAAAATTAAAAAGGAATGTTTTTATAATGCATGTATTATTATTTTATGTTAAATTTTTAGCTCATGGTAATTTTTTATGTTTAAGGGTTGTACCTATATCTCCCTTTAATTGAATTGTTATGTTTATATTGGAAGTTGATCGTAAGGGTTATTCCAAGTTTAAATTCACTGGTTACATCATAAGGTAGTCATGAGTGTTACATTGTAAGGTAGTCGTGAGGGTTAAAAATAATATGGTATCTATTAGGGATACAATAATATGTAATTAATTCCTCAAGTAACCTATATAGTTTTATTTTTTAAAATTTTTATGGAAATATCTTGTTTTTATAAAGGAATTATATGATACTTTATGAGTGAGGAGTGTGTATTTGTGGACATGATTTCATATGTTTATAAGTATTCATGGACTTACAATTTCATTTCATATTTTTTTTCATAAATATATTTTTATCACATCCCAATTTTTTTTAAAATTAATATCTTTTAAGGAAGAGTAATATAAAATAAGAAGTAATGGTGAATGTCAGAAAGAATTCATGTTATCTTAAAAACATTAGTAATATATAAAAAGGGAAATTGTTTTAGTAGAATCCAATTTTTATGATTATAGGGATTAATGAATGTTTTATGACCAAATTTTCTAAATCAATTAACAAAAAATATCTTTGGTAATATAATTACATTATTCTAATTGAATTTAGTAAGTTATTTAAGTATGAATGTTGGATCATTATATTTGGTTTCAGATCATGGTTTAGATTTCATTAGGGGTTAGAATGAGATTAATATAATACTATAAATGATTTTTAACTTTTGTTTATGTTAAAGTCATATGTCATTCAAATATTACCATGTTCCTTCATCTATGATACTTCTATCTAGAATGGGTTTCCATAGATGAAATAGGAAAGATGAAGTAAGAAGGAATCCGGAGGACGATATCTTTTTGAATCTGTGACCAAGGATGGTGGAAATTGTAACCAAGATGTTTTTATAGTGATGGATTAGTTGAAGAATTGTATAAATGGAAGCATCATCCATGAAAGAGAACATTCCGAGAAAACATAATAGAACATGATTACAGTGGAAAATTTTATGAGGAAAAACCCTCATGATTTCAGTGTTTATTCTGACCTAATAGCAATTGATTAGTGGATTAAAACCATTG
This sequence comes from Viscum album, assembly GCA_963277665.1. NCBI lineage: Eukaryota > Viridiplantae > Streptophyta > Magnoliopsida > Santalales > Viscaceae > Viscum > Viscum album. The sequence continues at coordinate 871,900,282 of OY728153.1, read as the reverse complement.
AAAATATATTTGATGTCATGGGGTGTTTAGATAATAAAAAATATAGTCTTTATATTTTCCATTATGAATGTTATTCCAACCAGTTCTTGTCAATGGTCAAGTATATCAGAGATTGTGAAGAGATTAATGACTTGGAATGTAATGAATGTAAAAATATTTTCCATGAAAAATATTTTCTTAAGGTTGTTCGACATATGATGGAATTAAATTCCTTGAATTGAAACAAAAATCGGAATATCCAGGGGTCGTGTATGAATAAAATGTCACCTAATTGGAAGGGTATGCTCCAAATATTATTCGATAAATTGATAGTAAAATCAGTTATTTTAACTTGATATTAAATCCAAGATATCGAAGGGCATTGACTTCCCATGAATTCAATTGTTTTTAGGAACTTTTTCAATTTACTGAGATGGTATAAATGTTGTTTTTAAAGGATCACATGTAAATTAAAAAAAAGTAGAATAAAAGGTCTAGATGCAAAGCAATGGGTAATAATTTGTCAAATAAATATAAAGGTAAGAATGTTCAGTTTCCTCCTTGTGGGAACTGTGGTAAAAATAATTCTACAGAATTCCTTAACAAATCTAGGAAGAGTTTCTGATGTCATAATTTTGAGAATATTGCCCAATATTTCGATGAAAAATATATTAGTGTTGTTATTTTTAATTATGATAAGAAATCGGTAATCTTTTTTAAATGTGGGGAAATGGGACATTATGAAAATACATGTCCAATGAAATATTTGAATGATGGGAAGAATCCAAATTATAAGAAAAAATATGCAATTAAATCCTTCTTAACAACTTTAACATATGTTGGTCCATCCAATGAAGTGGTATCATGATTATTTTGGTTAGTCATATTTTTATAATGTATATTTTGATATAGGGTCTACACATTCTTGTATTTCTGAATAATTTTCCTGATAATTGACCATTTTACCTCAATAAATGAAACATGATCTTATGGAAAAAACATGATGGAAAATATTAAGGCAAAACAAAATTATAAAAATCTTCATGTTGTTGTATATAGAAAAACATTACAAGTAAACCATTTTGTTTTTTCGATAGTATAGTTTGATGTTATTCTATATATGGAGTTTAATTATTTTTATCATGATAAGATTGATTTTAGAGATAATGAAGTTTTCTTTTGAAATATTTTTAATTATTATACAATAATGATCCAATACCATTGATAAAATATCAAGAATCTAAGAAAATGTTGGAAATGAAATTTATCTTGAACATGTTTATGAAAGTAAGGGAACTATTCAAATTACTGATATTTCGGTGGTAAATGAATACATGGATGTTTTTCCAGGTGATTTTTCTAGTGTTATACATAATTGATATGTTTAATTTACTATTGAAAAATTTAATGGTGCTGATTCAATTTCAAACCCCCTTATCAAATGGATCAAGTGGAATATCTAGAGTTGAAAAAGTTGATACATGAGTTGATAAATGTTTCTTTCAACCTATCACTTCACAATGGGATTCTCCTATTTTTTTCATTAAAACAAATATGGTTCCATGAGACCTTTAATTTATTATAGAGATTTGAATATCATTAATATTAAGAAAAAGTATCTATTACCTCATTTCAATGACTTGTTCGATCAGCTCTAGGGATCTATGAATTTTTCCAAGATTGACATAAGATCTGGGTACCACTAGTTGAAGGTGAAGAAGGAAAAAAAATATGAAAGCAGAGTTCCATACTAGATATGGGCATTATGAGTTTGTTATTAATAAATTTGGTTTGACAAATCCCTCTGATATATTTATAGATCTTATCAATATAATATTCCATGACTATTTGGATAAGTTTGTTTTTTTATATATAACATTTTTTTGTTCAAAAAAAGTTATAAAGATAATGAGAAACATATAAGGATTTTCCTACAAGTGATCAATGAAAAGAAGTTATACATAAAATTTATAAAATGTGATTTTTGGCTACAATAGGTTTATTTTCTTGGGAGCATTGTAAATAGGGACGGAATAATAGTTGATCCCGTGAAAATAAAAGTGGTTGATGAATGGAAAAAACATGAAAATGTTACCAAGGTTTGTAGTTTTCTTGGATTTACATGCTATTACCAATGGTTTGTTAAAAAAATTTCATGGTCATCTAACCAGCTAACTAAATTGACACGAAAAGGGATTACATTTAATTGGACATAAAACTGTGTTTTTTGTTTTTAGAAACATAAAAGAAGAATGGTGAATGCTCCAATTTTTTCCATTAATCTAGAAACTATGATTTTTTCATCTAGAGTTATGCTTCATTGAAGAGACTTGGTTGTGTTCCGATGAAGAATGATCATGTAATTTTTTATGCTTTAAGAAAACTAAAACATCATGAATAAAATTATCCTACACATGATATAAAATTATTAGTTGTGGTTTTCATGTTAAAATTTTTGATGCATCATTTATATGGATCCAAACATCCAATATATACTGACCATAAATGTTTTAAGTATTTATTTACTCAAAAGTAGATGAAAATGATGCAGAGAGGATGGATGAAAATGATAACTGTTTATGATTTCATGATTAATTACCATCCTTGAAAAGAAAACAAAGTGGTGGAATCTTGGAGTTGAAAACATCATGATAAATTAACCATGTTACATTTCAAACATGATCCTTTGTATAATTATTTGATGAATTTTGGATAAAAATATATTAGTGAAGGAAGTTACTCTATTTCGTTTCAGGTGTCACTGCAGTCATCTCACTTATATATAATGTAGAAAGTTAAGAAGTAAAACCATGAGTTGTAGAAAAAAGTAGAATTGGATAATAAATGTAAATTACCTGAATTTAATGTTGATAATGATTTCATCTTGAGATTTTGAAAGAGATTATGTGTTGCTAATGATTCCAAGCTAAAAAAATAATTTTTAAGTGAAGATCGTAGTACTTCATTTTTAGTTCATCCTGGAAGCAATAATATGTATAGAGAATTTCGAGAGTATTACTGGTGGGATTGAATAAAAAGGGATATTGGTAATTTTACTGTATAATTGTTGACATGTTAAGAGGTTATATCTAAGAAACAACTACTAAATGGGATTCTTCATCCTTTTACATTACTAGAGTGGAAATGGGAAACATATCCATGGAATTCTTGGTAGGACTACCAAAGACTTATGAACGTTAAAATAAAATTTGGGTTATTATTGACTGACTGACTAAATCAGACCATTTTATTCCAATTTGAGATACTCTTTCTCTATATCAGCCTTCTTGATTTTAGCTTAAAGAGATTATCATGTTACATGGATTTCATCTTTCCATTGTATATGACCATGATCAAAGTTCCACTTAAAACTTTTTGAAAGGCCTTTAGAAGATTTTGGGAACTGAATTAAATTTTATAACAGCCTTTCATCCTCAATTAGATGGACAGTCAGAATGAATAATTTAGACACGGGGGAATATGCTTCAATATTGATTAATGGATTAATAGGGAAGTTGGGATTAATATCTTTCTTTAGTTGAGTCTTTTTCTATGAACGATATTTATTATAGTTTATAGATAGAACCTTTTAATGTATTATATGGAAAAAAATCAAAGTCCATCATTTTGGGATGAAGAAGGAGAAAATAAATTGAAGGGACTATAATTGGTAGAGAAGGTGGATAAGAATGTTATGATGACCCAAAAACACATGAGGACCATTCAAAGTAGGCAGAAAAGTTATGTAGATAACACGAGGAATGACTTTTCTTTAGAGGTAGTTGATCATGTTTTCCTTAAAATCTCTCATTGGAAAAGTGTTATACATTTTGATAAGAAAGGAAAGCTAAGTACATTGTTCATTGGACATTTTGAAATTCTAGATAATGTTTTAACATTTTCTTACCGAGTAGCTTTGCCTCCAATTATATCTCAGTTACACACTAATTTTCAGGTTTCGATATTGAGAAAGTATTTTCTAGATTCATCTCATGTTTTGAATCTAAAAGTAGTTCAGATGTAATAGAGCATTTCTTATGTGGAAAAGCATGTTCATACTCTTGATCATAGAGAGAAATAATTCTAGTATAAGGAAATATACCAGGATAAGGTTTTATGGATAAACCTGAGGGTTGGATGAGCAGCATGAGAATCTGAAAACGTTATGAGAGAATGGAATCATCACTTGTTTAATAAGTAAATAAAAATTTCAAGGTTGAAATCTCCATAAAGGGGATGAATATAGAAAAATAGGTACTTATAAAATAAATTGATTTCAATCTAAAATTAAAAAATAAAATTCGTTAAAAATATATAATGAAATAAGTTGTATGTAAACAAAATTATGCAATATATACTAATAAAATAATAACATAACATATTAAATTATAAATAAAATTAATGTCTCATAAAAGTAAAAATATGATATATTTGTATCATGTAATATGTAAATAAATGTTTTGAAACAGATAAATTAAATGTTTGTATTTTTGTAAAATAAGTTTTTTATTTATAATTTTATAATTAAATTAATGATTTAACAGATAATTTTATAACATAAAATAGATTCATAAATTAATATTTCATTTTCATGTTATTATAATATAATTTTATGTGACCTTAATTAATTTTTCAAAGGGTTATAAATTACCTATTGTTTCAAAATCAGTATTCTTCAAATAAAATATGGTTTTAATTAAATATTTAATTTATCATATTTAGAAATTTATTTTCATAAAATGAAGTTCAATTTTTAATTCTAAACATCAAAAAATGGTCAGTGTAAATTATTTGTATTATTCAAAAAATGGTTGATTTTTTAATGAATAGTAAAATACGTTAATTTACTATATAATCTAAATACATTATTAATTGAGTAATAGATGATGTATAGCTGATATAAGGCCAAAATCTATAAATATCCTTAATTATTTTAATAATTTTATTTAAAATTATAAACAATTCTTTTTCATGATCCAATATAATAAACTAATGAATAAAATAATCAAAAAACACCCCTATAATCTTCTATAAATACCACCCCTCACCACCTCTTCCAAAGGCCTTCTTTTTTTATATTATTGTGGATAATCCCACTTTCAATGGTTGAAGGGGAACCTGTGTATGACCTGTAGGCCCAAGGAACAAGGCCCTACTTGATGATTGTTTAATTTATGTCTAATAACCTTCGGAATAATCATATCCATGTCCAAGACCTTAGTGTATCAATAATAGAACAAAACCATGTGCCTTAAGAAGGTTCTCAAGGAAAAGAATTCAAAAGGTAAAATCCTCTTTTATTTTCTTTCATTTTCCTTTTAATTCAATTTATTTTCTTATTCTATCTTCACAAAACATTATTCAAGTGGAATGAAAACTCCAGTATATTATATATACTACAATTTTATCATTTTATGGACTAATTCATCATCAAACTCCTTCCTCTCTATCTTTTATTAAAAAATGATAACATCATTTGTGATGTGTTGATTTACTGCCACCATGAATGATACACTTTCGTTTTACATTAATTCCTTCAGGATATTCATAAAACAATTATTATGGTTACATTAAATTTTATTATACAGATTATATGTTATATAATTTTCTAGAACCATTACAAAAAATATATAAAATTAAATGATATATGTTCATGATGGTTGTAAAATTGATGAAATAAAAATAATCATTTTCATTAATGTTTTATCTAAAATTTAATCATCACATCAGAAACGGAAATAATATTTTTTATCATTTAAAATTTTATGAACATATTAATATAATTTATTTCCTATTTTCGACTTTTTGTTCTATTTGATGAGAAAACTGATTACAAACTGATCATGGAAACCATGAAATGAACACACCAGAAATGATGAAAATAACAAAAGATTATTAATAAATGGGTGGAAAGATGTTATAAAAAATTAATATAATGAATTATATATATCAATATATTTCTTTAATTAATTAATATGAATTTTTAAACCAATATACAAATTTTTTGAACATTTTTGAAGTAAGATGAACCTGAGGTAAGAGACTTTTCTTTAAAAATCATCTTTAAAATTTCATTTTTTAAAAAATTCAAAAGGAAGGTTTTTATGATGCATGTATTCAAACTTTATTATTATTTCTTGGTTCTTGGGTGTTATTTATAATTAATGGTGGGACCTATATATTCATCCAATTAATTGGGTATGTTTTTATTTTATATTGACCATAAGGGTTATTCCAAGTGTTTCATCGATGGATATATCATAAGGTAGCTATGAGGGCCACATTGTAAAGTATACATGAGGGTTACAAATCATATGATATATGTGAGGTTTATAATATTATGTAATTAAATCCCTAAGTTTCCTATATTTTTTCATATATATTTTATATGTTTTATTGAAATATCATATTTTCAAAAAGTAACATTATGAAACATTATGGCTGAGAAGTATGTATGTTAAAATGATTTCATATGAATATAATTATTTATAGACTAATGTTTTGATTCATTGTTTTTTTGTTTACTGAGATTTTTTGCTCATCCCAATTCTTAAATTGTTTTCAACAGGGTTTAAGGATGGTTAGGGGAATAAAAGAAGAAAAAACGAAAGTTGTGAAGAATTCAATTTATATTAAAATATTCTCTGTTATGGGAGAAATGAAAACTATTTTAGTAATGTACACTTTCAATGATTGTGTGCTTTAATGAATGTTTTAGGACTTAATTCTCTAAAACTCTAAACTGATATGATATTTTGGAATATAAAAATTGTATTCGCGTGGAATTACTTAGATTATCTAATGTTTAAGTGTAGGTCCTTATACTTTACATAGGTCATTCATGGTAATTAAGTATTTAAATACATCATGATGGTTTTTAAAGAGTTTCTGAATTTCAAAAGCACATCCCCTAGGAGTGTCAAAACAAGTGTGCATCAAGGCCCAGTTTCATGCACCAAGTGAAGAATGATTTAAGATCAATGTTCCTTATTCAAGTTTATTAACCATGGGTAAATATGTTCTATATAAATTTCCACTTTAATTATCTAGATAAGTATGTAAGTACTTGGAAACTAATAGCTCAAACATTTACCAAAATTTCAAGACAATTCCCTTTACACTGACTCATCGATAGACTTATCGTTGGACATATCCTTAGAAAAAACTATGGAAATATCATCACTGATCTGACCAATATTTTTCTAATCTAAATCTAAAAATATTTAAAAATATTCGATACCAACTATAACTTCCTTGTAATTTAATAAATAAATATCACATCTTTTAGATAAATATTTAATACATATCATAAATACATGCCCGAGGAAGGTAATAGTATAGTTTCTCTAGATTCTAGAAACACATTATTATTATTTCATGAAATATCTTAAACATATCCCATAAATATCTTCTCACATAGTATACATCTTAGGCATACAATTTAAAAATATTTATTTAAATCATGGGGAACGAATAAAATAAAGGGATTGATTAATTAATCAGTAAGGGTAAATAGAAGATATATAAATCAATGATCATGTTAAATAATAATATAATAAGAAGGTTATGTTATTAGGAACATTACCTACAAATTTTATACTGAACCTGTCAAATATTATAAACACAATTCAAGGAATAAAACTTTTTCATTTAAAAAAACAAGTCCCATAAGAGTGAGGTATCATCAAAAATAATTCATGAACCATAAGATCATGTCATAAAATTGGGGCACAAATATAAATAATTAAAACCATTTCATATTCTATGTTAAACTACAAATAATATAAATATAGTGGATTGGGACTCATCACCAATTTCACATTATGGATCCGGATGCACTTGTTTCGAATATTGGATCAAGAATCGCATGTTTCCCATAGTAGATAAATCCCATTGTCTTATTTCCAATTATTATCTTATGATATATAAAACCATACCCAATACATTGGAAGAATATATAAGTCCCACATGTCATATATTTAAAATCCTACATCTTTATCCTATAAGATCATAAAACATTCATCACATCATAACCCATGAAATGAAATGGGTTTCACAAAAATTTAATCATATCATAAAATGTGGAAAATATATAGGTTTACTACAAATTTTATCATTTCATAAAATAATTCCGTATTGAAAATAAGGGTTATAAGAATTTTTTCATGTTATAAACCATGGAAGATAAACAAATTTCATAAAAATATTGTAAATATAAAAAATAAACCACCTAGAGATAGAATAATAATGATATCCTTAGATCATATCACTTGTAGAAACTACATAGTATCAAAGAATTCCATATTAGATGGAAAATTATTTTGAATAACCACTTCGAACATTCCATGTGGAAATTAAATTTTCTTTGAAAATTAAAATTTTAAAGTAAAAATTTATAATTTTTTAAAACTTTTCGTTGAAAATAACCTTCAAAACTTATAAAGTAATGATTTAAAATATTTTCAAGAATTTATTGAGGAAAATATCATTCCCTCTATAGAAAATATTTTTAAAAATATAATAACATTTTTAAATCATTTTATTTGAAAATAAATAGGGAAGAATATATTAGAATCATCAAATAAACTATTTTTCAGGATAGAGAAGAATTTCATCCATGAAATATGTGTTAAAACAAAGATTCGTTTTACTTTTTAGGTAAAATACATAGGGGGATAATTTTGAAAATGACATGAAGGTTCATTTAACAAAATTAAAAGGTAAAACATAGGACAAATTTATTTAAAAAATAATTTGGAAAATTTTAATATAAATTGAAAACATTTTTAGAAAACATGATTTTGGAAGAAAAACAGGGTTTTCCGACCAAGAGATAAATAAAGAAAATTTTTCTTAAAACAATTTTAAACTATTCTGTACATAAAGGGAGTAAAATGGAGGGAACATGTATTATAATGAAATAAATAGAGGATAATAAAATTTATGAGTTTCTTTAGAGATTAATCGGGAGATTTTATCATCGGAAACATAATCATAAACAATCCCAATAATTGATGAGATTGAAACATAAAATATTTACCCATTTGGTAGCATTGAATTATAAGACCCTGGAATAATAAAATTAAATGAAACATAAAATATCAGGACAATAAATATATTCCATATATTACATGTAAAAGTGGGAATATATATTCCTCAAAAATAACATATGTCCATAACATAACATATGTCTAAAGGAATGAAAATTGAGACAAAAATCTCCCACCATATTGGTATCTTTTGAATTTAATCCCCCATAAAATAGATATAAAAAAGTGGATATTTAAATAATAATAATTTTATTTATATGAATTATAATGTACATTCATGGTAATTATGTATGTAACATAATATAAATTGGTGGTTAATATGTCATAAGTATTACTGGAGTTAAAATTGATATCGATATCCCTTAGATTTTATCTCAAATTATTTCATAAATATTTTAATATACTTTATAAGAAATTTTTTTTATAAATCAATTAAATAACCATTATAATGTGTATCATCTCGTATATGATTTACTTATGAAATTTTTTTACCCATTTATCAATAATCCCTTGTTAAAATCTTCTTTCAGCCAATAATTGTTTTGTTTTTCATTTACGGTTTATTTTTTTATTTTCGATCTTCTTACATTGATCATGGCTAAATAAAATACATTATATTAAAAATGATATAAATACAATATATATTCAGTATAAATGTATTTATAGTTACCCATAAATGTTAGAGATATAAAATAAAATACATCGTTCATAGAGACAGTGGTTCATACTAATGCGTGAACTCTATTTCCATTTTCCTTATGAAAATAAAGAAATAGAGGGAAATAATTTATTAATCTCAATTAATAATTTTTATTTCTTATGAAATACATATTTTCATTAAAGTATTCTTTATTACCTTCCATGTAAATCATAAATTAATAACATCACTTTAAGAGGTGGTACTCTGTCACACAAATGAACAATATTATCATATTCTCACAAAATGGAATTTAATAATGAATATATGAAAAAAAAATTAAAATTATAATAATATAATAAATTTAATATAGAAAAGATAAATACATAATTTTATTCTTCTCTGAGAAGTTGTGATTAAAAATTAATAACATCGGTTTATGAGGTAGAGGTCTGCCGTATGTATAAATGGTGATTTTATAACCAAATTAATAGAATATGATAAGGATTTAGGTAATTAACATAAAATAATAAAAAATATTTATATTTAAAATAATTAGGTTTTTTATCATCATTTTTTAATAAGATTGATGTAGGTGGATGTAGTAATAATATAATACACTCAGTTAGAAACGTTACCTTTACTATAGAAAACTTCTTTTGGTTTGCACCATAAGGCTTCTCACGTTGAATTTATTACCAAAATGAAATTTATAATATGAGATTATGCAATTAAATAATTCATTTTGTTAGATATTTTATGAAATAATTCTTTTTAATGTGTCATTAATATAGGTGAGCAGGTGGCCTTTTATAATTATAGTGAGTGGAACAGTTGTAATATAGGAATAGAAAAATGCATGATAGATGTTTTCCCATGAAAAAAGGATCCAAAATGGTCCATTATCAATCCTAGAATATATAATGTCAATATATGGAAAACCAATAGTATTTGGACATGTTTTGGGACATTTTTAACCATTATTGTTTTAGACAAACCCCAAGGAAAATCCATTTTTACCTTAATTGTGGTAAATAGTTTTTACTATCTTTAATTTTAATTATTATAAATAATTAAGTAAACATTAATAGATAACCAAAAATTATTATGATTAAAATTATGGAATAAATTTTTATAAACCTCATAAAAATAACTAGAAAATGTTTATTTAAAATTAATTCTGTAGAAGTGATGAGAAAGTTGTTTTCCCTAGAGGACATTCTCAAAATATTAAAAGGTTTTTAAATGGTAATTTAAAATTAAATTTATTATGATTAACTAATTTATATTTATTGAACTAATTTTACCATAAAACACATCTTAAAACAATCTTTAATTTTTTAAATTCTTTAGATAAAATTAAATTTCTTAAAAAATGGTACTTTTCAATATTTATTGAAACTTTTAACTTCTTTGAAACCTTTAAAAAATTTGGTCAAAGAAAATTTTGTATTGATTATTTCAAAATTATATTTTTTTTTCATATATATTTTCTAATTGTGTAAAAGTTTAATTTTAATATAATTTTCCAAAAGGTAAGAAAACATTTTTTTAGAAAAATATTATTTGTCAGCGAAGAATTAGATTAATTATTATCTGTTTCCTATAAAACACAATAGATGATTTTTAAATTTTTAATTAAATATATAATATATAAATTTCATTAAAATCAATAAAAAGAAGTTATTTTTGTAATTTATTGAGGTAAAAAATGTTATTTCGCATCAAAATAATTTTTCAGATGAATATTTACTTTATCTTTAAATAGTTTTTATTTTAATTTATAATTAATTAGTCACCAAAGAATTAATTTTTTATACATGTGTAGACCATATATATTCATGATTTAGTTAATCCTATTCATATATATTATTCTAATAGATTTGGGATAACTATCATATTAAATAATAATATTTTAAATATATGTCACACTTTATTTAAACTTAGTGTTGCATGTAACACAATCTAAACTAAATGGTTTGTGTTACACAAAATACCAAAAAGGTTAAATTTATTTTAAGAAATATATATTTCACAAAATATTGGGATATTACATAAATTTCCTTTAAAAAAAATATACCCATATAAAAAACTAAAATGATATCTGCATATCATTACATAAATAAATTAAATCTTCTCTTAGAATGTTTAAAAATTATAAAACATTTTTGGTTACATTTTAACGAATTCATGGTTTCCAATATAAAATTTGAAAAAAATAATATATCATTCATTTATATCTAACCAGGAACCAGAAAATCATCATTAATATTGATGAAATGAGACAATGTGTCAAAATTTATGAATATACTATTCATAAATTGTTTTGAAATTTTTCCTCAACATAATTTAATAAAAAAAATTAAAATAATAAAAGCTTTAATTCTGAATTATCCCAGCCATAAAAATTTTATCGATAGAAAATTACCCTAATTTATTTTGTTGACAAACTTATTTCATTTTAAAAATATACAAAACCATTAACATTGAAAACATTTAGAAATCATAATAGTATTTTTATAATCATGATAAAAACTATAAATATAAAATATCGCATTCAAAATTTTGTTTTCATTTGAGAAAATCCAACCATAATAATTTTTATTATATAATAGGAAATTGTAAATGATTGATCCCTCATCTGGTTTACATTTACTAAACCACGTCATCAAACATTAAGTTTTGAAATATTTTTTCTTAAGAAATATAATTCACTTAAGAGAAGACCAATTTTTATATAAACTAAAACTAATTTGAAATCATCATTCAAATTATATATCCCAAAGAAAAATATATAATATGGACTTCTAAATTAGAAAAATAATAAATAAAAAATAAAAAGCTCTATTTCAACATTTTTTAGTTTTTCATTCAATGTGGAACATTTTATGTACTATCTGAAATTTATTTTCAAAATAATTATATACTCAATTTTACATGAAATGTACTATATATAGGTTTACTAAATATCATAATGTGTATATCAATTTTTTAAATTTTATGTGAAATCTTATTGGGAAAAAATAGATACTCAAATAATAATTTTTGGTCATTTGAGGTTGGATTATTTATTTTAAGCATGTTATTATACAATTAATGGTTGGGTTGGATGGTCATAGAGGCTAATAAATATTTTATGTATTATTATTTAGACTAAATTTTTAGGGTTTCATGGTCCCTAGATCATTAAATAACACCATTCATTTTTTCCAGCTGATCATTCATAATCTATAAATTATTATTATATTCTTATTTTCATAATTTTAACACAAAACATTCCTTAGATATGTTAAAAACTAAAACCCACCAACTAATGGTGTTTTTTTTTGTTTTTAATAATAACATTCAATTATTTTAAATATTTTTATGACATATTTATTTATAAACATTTACAAATTCATTGAGTATTCAATAACTCAATATTCTATATTAAAAATTAACATTTAAAATAAATGGGTGTTAATAAACAATTAAAAATTCAATGAAATTCTTTTGAACATGGTGTATTTTAATTCAAATCCCAATTGGTGAAATAATTAAAATTGAATCTTAAATTACCATTAATACTAAAATATTCATTACATTACATGTAAATGGGTGTTATATAAACCATGTAAAATTAATAAAGTGCATAATTTACAATAGTCCTCAATGAAATGAAATTTACACAAAACCGCTTATATTATGCTTCATTTTGGTTGGACAAGATATAAACTCATGTATAGTGGTTTTATAAAATTTATTAAATTATTAAATAACAATATTGGTATTTAAAATATTATATATTATTCCTTTATAAAATTTTATTACTTTTTATTTAATAATCATTTATTATTTTCATTGTTATGGGTGTTAATTACCTTGTTTTCTCATGAGTATTTTTTATGAATGTTCTAATTATTACCAATATTATATAGTTATATCATATCCAGAATAATAATCATGACAGAATTATCATATTAATATATTATTTTTAATTTTAAAACCAATCATGAATCATGGTTATAAAAAAATCATGTACATTGCATTCATGGAAACAATAGGTTGCATGTACACATGAGATTCTCTTCCATTATTCAGTGATCATTATGGAAAAGAGTAAAGTAATATTATAAAATTACATAATGATATTAATATAACTAATATCATATTATATACTTATATATTTTTTCCATGAGGTTTTGTGATTAAAAGAGAGTCACATCTCTTTGTGAAGGCTGTAGTCAACAAGTACATGAAAGATGTTGTCATCTATAAGTGAGTGAAATGGATAGAAATAAATTAATAAAAATTAACATTCTATTATTATATATATTTCATGAATATAATAATTATTTATTTAAATCAAATATTTTAATTACCATAATCTTTATCATCATTCATGTAAGTGTTAGTGAAAGATGAATTGCATCGCATCGTAAGGAGGTAGTCCACAATATAGATGAGTAATGTTATCGTATATCCTATGGAATGTAATTTTAAAATATATATTTATGATATAAAATCTATATATATATATTTATTTTTAAATTTAATATATTTACATTATATCCATCATCATAACCAACTATGAGAGGTAGAAAAAGAAAAATTAACGACATCGGTTCACGAAGTGGTAGTTTGTCTGACCCCCAAACAATGATTTCCTAATGCATTTGATATAAGTAGTTATGCTTTTAGATTAAGAATTTATTTTAAAAAATTCATAGTATATTAAAGATACTAATTCTATTATATCTTAATTCTACAATAAAAATTTTAGGAGGTGGAGAATGAAGTAAAACAATGACCCTCATTGAAGAACATTACCTCCTCTTCCAGTATTCTTATGTTTAAACTAAATACATTAAAGGTTTAATTTATGACCATAATAAGGCTTATAAGATATGAGTAGGGATGTTGAAAAGTAATTTTTTCAGTTATTGGAAGAAAAAATAGTCTTTTAAGGTTTTAAGTTGAAATGATAGTGTGTGTACATTTTTATGATGTGTGAGTGGCACACGTGTAATATTTTTGAATTAGTGAATCCTACTAACATTTTTTTCAAGTAAAAAAGACCCAATAATGGTCCATTATCGATTATATAAGGGATTCATTCTAAATATGGTCATAAAATAAGTTTCTTACAATTTATTGGTCATTTCCACAACTTATATTTTATGTTTAACCACTAATTAAACATGTTTTTACCTTAATCTTTGTAGTTACTTTTAACTTTTTTCACTAATAATTATGGTAAAAAATTAATTTGGACCTATTAGATAATATAAATTATTATTATTCAAAAAAATTAATACATTTTAAAAAATTCAACCAACATAAAGTTCATAATTTAACTTAAAATTAATCTCATGGGTGTGAAGCTAAAGATGTTTTTTAAAGTGAAAATGTTAAATATTTGCATTTTTTTAATATGAAAATTCAATGTTAAAATTATTCAAATGATATAAATTCTATTAAAAGATTTATAAATGAAATATTTTGACTTATAATCTATTTAAAAATATAATTTAACATTATAAATTATTTATACATAAATGTAGTTTTCAATTCAAATCCAGTATTTTTCACTATTCAATAATAATGAAACCTCTTTGAAAAATCAAAAAAATAACCCCAACATAATTTGTGTGTAAAAATTTTAAAATTAAAATCTATTTTATTGTATAAATATTCTAAATTTGTTACAACTTAATTTTAAAAATTTCACACCATGTGTTCCTAAACTGTCTTTTTGGAAAATATTTTTTCTCATAAACATTTTTTTTCTTTTAAACAAATCTTACTACTATTTAAAATCAATAGATAACCGAAATTTTTATAATATATATATTTTCATTATTTATTTAATCCTATTAATACTATCTATTCTAATGTATATATGATATATTAAATAATAATAATAATATTATATTGTTGTTTTTAAAAACTCGGTCTTTCGTGTAACGCAGGCTATCAAAGAAACTTATTTCATGAAATGAAAGATAAACTCATTATTTCATTAATTTAAATATATATAATATATTTAATTTAACTTAAATATTGAATTTATTTAAAATTATATTTATATCATATTACTTTACATGTTAGGAGTTGCATGTCCTACATGCTATAAAATAGGATGTTCATATTTTAAAATTTTAGGGTCTTAAATTCTACCCATATTAAATAAATTGTGACCTCACAATTTAGACTTCATATTAGTACTAAAGAGTTTAATATTCAAAAATACCATTGTTAAAAAACCAACATCATAAAATTTTTAATAAAATATCCCCTTAATAAGAGAGAAAGAGATGTACAAAGGCCATATAGAATAACAAGTATATATGTTTATAGGTATGATAACATTGGTGTAAGTGATGATATGGAAATGAAGAAAAAAATAAACAATTATAGACATTTATTGAGGCTATTGATCACAACCAAATGAATGGTCAATGGAATATATAGTGCCACAAATCTATAAATAAAAAACTTGTGAAATGGTTATTGATACCATCTTGAATAATTATAATTGGATTAATTTTTAAAAAATATATTTTTTAAGATGAGGAATTGTTTTATGATCAAAGAATAGAAGGAAATATATTTAATTAATATATTTCAATTTCATAAAAACAATTTATTTATTTGGTTTTACTCTGATCAATTTATAATTAATCCCTTAATTCAAGAAATGATTATCCAAGATATGATTTTTTTATACCTAATGCACTAAAATTCACTTTTAACAGATCATAAGATCTATAAAAGAATGATATGTCTTCCACTATGTCTCTAAATCTTTTGAAAAACCAATATGGTTAGAAAAATTATTCATATAAAGAAAATTAATATCTAAACCTCAAGAGTAATACCACTAGTTCATTAATAATATTTATTTTTTAGGTAGTTTACCTTAAAACAATTCCATATTGAAAAAGACATCATGTAGGATAGTGGATGGAGAAAAACCTTATAATTTATTGATCATGGGTTCTAGTACCAAAATCATGGTGAATACAATGGGGTTTCACTAAGAAATTAGGTTTTCCTTTTTTTAACTATATTAATATAATTTTTATGAAATTCCCAAAAAATAATGAATATCCTTGAAAAATAATAAAAATTAAATAACCTTTTTACTAGGGCTTTCAATATAACATATGTTTTTTCCGAAAGTCTAATAGTATTATTTGACTATTATTACTATTTCATTATATTAACCTTAAAGGTTTTGAATACCTCTAAAATTAAATCTATAAACCCTAATGGAATTATTCTTTAAATAAAATTTTCACTAAAACATATAGTTGCCATAAATTTTTAAAAAAATGTTCTTAATCTTGGAAGACTCTATTCATATAAAACCTTAAAATGGTATTAAAGAGGTTAAACCTATGATAAATCCCAAACTAATTAACTCATGATAATATCCAAAACTATTAAGTTAATGAATCCAGATATTCTTCTTAAATTTACTATAATCTTTAAATGTTCTCATGTTTCTTATTACAAACTACCATTGGTAAAAAATTAGTTCTATAATATAATTCTGGAATCACAAAAAATAATTCTCCCATTTTATTTCTATACTATTCCGTCCTTGGTAGAGGGATTGAAATAGAACATTCATTTTCAATGTCTATTCACATCCTTTATAATGTTTATAAATAAAATGTGAATTGTTCTAAGAATATCCTCTGTGAGTGTCAAACCAGGTGCATAGAAAGGACCATTTTAATATACTATGTAATTCTTGGGTGAATCCTCATGCACCCTTTTCAGAGATACTACTCTTATATACATCTATAAAAGAACCGTGTATACTTGTATTATATTATAGATATATATTTCAATGAAAAACCATATAATATCTAGCATACCAAAACATTAGGATTTACTTACATACTTACCTTTAAATTATATCATAGGATTATGTTCTTCAATATATGACTTAGTGAATCTAGTTCACAGGTTTTATAATAAACATGATTTGTTACCGACTATATAGACCCCACCACCATTATCACAGATTTCATATCTGATACACCAAAATTAACATAAGACACAAGGAATTTCATCCCAAAAGAACGAATAGTTTAATAGTCTTGAAAAACTAGATACATACATGATTCACATATTTCATTTTAATAAACAAATTACAACATAATTTTTTCCCTCCCAAGAATAATTTTATTACATATATCATATCAATGAATATCAGTCCTAGTAAACTTCCTGGAATCTTTGGGAAAGTAAAAAAATAAGGGTGAGCTCAAATTCTCAATAATCGTTAAAGTACAGTAAAAGCGATAATGAATCAATGAGAATAATAAATATAGAATGGTAAATTACTAAACACACATTAATGTAATCATTAAAATTATAAGAAAGTGAAAGAACAATATAGTGAGGTATGTAACCAAAAACAAATTCCATTTATTCAATAACATGACGATTATAAATGGATAAGGCATAATCGATATAGAAATGTAATTAACTAAAACATGTTTTATTTAAATAGCTAAGAGAGAAATGCATCCAGATATAATAACATAGTGATAATATCCTAGATAAAAAATAATATAATAATGAATAAATGAAATTTTTATTCATTATACACTATATATACAAGGTATGTGGTACCATTACCATTAATCACTTTCAAAATATATTTTAAAACATAAAAGGTAAGAAAACCCACAAAACAGGGGCCAGCCAACAGATTTTTCAAATGAGACTATAGATTCATCAAGGGACTATCTATAACAGGGCCTCACCCATGTTGTAAAATTATAAATCATTCTGAATATGTTTAATAATATATTTAATTCATATATAATGTTTGTTATGAAATATCGATATCGAGTAAAGAATATGAATTTATAAATATTTTCCCACATTTCAAATAAAATTAAATTTATTACACTATTTGTACATATGATATATATATTAACAAATAAACCTATCCATGATGAGTAATATAGATATTTAGGGAAAATTTAATTTCAAACGATCATAATAAATAGTATATTTCAAGGAAATGTTATTGAATACAAAACAGAATCAATAAAGTGAATACCAATATTTTACATAGTCAAAATGATCATAAATAATCTAGAGGAAGAATAATTATAGTATTAATTAAACATATCACTAGTGGATCATATGTAAAATAAGGGTTATTATTGTTGATTAATAGAAATACCATAAAATTTTCTTTAAAAATGTTCTTAGGGAAAATATCCTTTTCATTATGAAAAAAATTCATCTTCATAAAAAATCAATCCTAAAAAAAATTTCTTTAAAAATAACCTCATAAAATTTCAATTTATTCATAAAATAAATTTCATCTATGTCGTCTGGGAATTTCTTACATGTCGTAAAGAACATTTTTTTTCCTGATAAAAATTTAGAGAAGTACCTTGTTCAAAAATCGATAAGAAGCTTCCATTGGAAACATATAATAAAACGAAGAAATGGGTACAAATGTATTTTAATAAATCATTTTCAATATTTTATATATTAAATTTTTGAAAAAAATTACAAACCATGGTTTTATAATAAAACAGATTTTTTACCAAAGAATGAAATGAAGTTTTATTTTATTAAGTCATTTTCTTAATAATTTTACTTAAAAAGAGTGGTAAAATGGTACTATAACTTAAAAATATCTGGAATAATATGAGGAGAATAAAATTTTAAAAATTATAATACAATGGTTATATAATTTTATTAAAGGTAAATTGAAGAAAAAACAACCTCGATTAGAATGAGATTGTGAACTATACCGTTATTATAATAATATTGATGTGATAATTAATCAGTGAATTGAATATGTTTATATACTATAAATTATAATAAAAAAACTATTAATATAATAATATATACTAGAAAGTAATTATACAAATAAGTATAGAATATTAACAAAATGAGGAATCAATATAACACTATGAAAAGGATTTGAGTTATAAAATTCCTTACCACATGACAACATTTAAATTCAACCCCAATAGATTAAATAATTAAAAATTGAAACTTAAAATACAATGAATAATTAATTATTCATGATATTAAATTTAAATTGGTAGTATATACACTATATCCAAGTAATTAGGTGCATAACATTACAATATGCCTCAATAAAATGGAATTGGGACGAAATCCCTTACCTTATGCCTCGTTTTGGTTGAACATTCCTCAACCTCTTGTATTGTAGTATTAAACATGTTATTAACTTATCTTAAAACCATGTTAATATTTATTATATCATATATGATCCTTTTATAACATATTATTACCTGTTTTATAAAAATATATCATTGTTTTCATTATTCTGAGTGTTAATTGCCTTGTTTTCTCATTGGTGTTTTGTTATGAAAGTTCAAATTAGTTACCATATTATATAGATATATTATCATCAGATTAATAATAATTATATAATTATCATATTTATAAATTAACTATACTTTCAAAACCAATAAAAAATTATGGTTATGAAAAATAATTAATGCTAGGATTATGGAGACAATATGTCATACATACATGTTACTAACAGTTCCAATTCTCACCGATCAATATGAAAAAGAGGTAAGTAATATTTTAACGTAAAAAATTTATAATAATATAATTATTATCATATGGTATTATTATATATTTAATCTATTTGGTTTGTTGATGAAAATAGACTCGCATCGCTCTTTGAAGGCAATTTTCCACATGTACTTGAACGATGTTATCATCTTTAAGTGAGTGAAAATGAAAGAAAGAAAATAATATATATTATATTTATATAATGATAAAAATTTCAACAATATCATAATTATATCATTTATATAACATTGGTAAGTAAATTTATCTTTATCACTTACCATTTGAAGTGTTAGTAAAAGACGAATCACATCAGTTCGCGACTCAATAGTCCACTTTACACATGAGTGACATTATCGTATCTCCTATGGAATGGAAGGTAAACAATATATATTTTATAAAATTATTCCAAATACATAGATATTTTATAAATATCATAAATTTACTTTATATCAACCATAATTCCCAACCATGAGAGGTGTAAATGAAAAAATGAGTGACATGAGTTCACGATGATCGGGTCCACATTTCACATGAATGATGATTTTTTAACACATGTGATGAAAGTTGACATAGTTTTTGGTCATAACCTTATTGTAATATAACAAAAATATATGTATCATACTATGTTTATTATATAATAATTTTATAATAAAAATTTATGTAGGTGGAGAAAGAAGTAACATAAAGATGCTCGTTGAAAAACATTACATCTTCTTCAAGTATCCTCTTTAGGTTTTCAATAAAACCTTTAAAGGTTTGATTTATGAAAAACATAAGGATTACATGATGATGTGAATTCATTTGGAAGTTATATACTTAGGTATGGGATTAAAAAAAGTGGGTTAAATATGTAAAGAGGAGAGGAGATGTGTGGCCTATTATAAGTGGGTTGAGTGTTATACTTATATTTTTTTGAAAGAGTGAATTAAAAACATGTTTATTTCATGTCCACAGTTCCCAATAATTTGTATATTATAGATTAATTATGGTATAACATATAAATATGGAATAAAATAGGGTTTTTTACTATTTATGGGTAATTACTACACATTATATTCTATGTTTAACCATTATGTAAACTCAGTTTTACCTTAATCACTGAAATTCATTTTAAATTTTTCCACTAATAATTTTTGTAAAACACTAACTTGAACATATTAGATTTTATAAATAATTCTAATTATTAATACTTATTACATTTGGACAAATTCAACACATGGAATTGGTATAATTTAATTAAAAATTAATCTCGTAGATGTGATGAGAATGTTGGTTTTTAAAGTGAAATGTTTAGAAGTTTACAATGTTTTAATATCAAATTTCAGAATAAAAATTAAATAATTAACTACATTGGGTTAATAGTTACGTAATTTAAATATTTCTACGTAAAAAAATCAAAATATAATTTAACATTTTAAATTATTTAGTCTAAAAGGATGTTTTCAAATAAAATCATGTACTTTTCTATATTCATCAAAAATGAATCCTTTAAGAAAAATTCCAATAATTCACCATAAGTTAATTTTTGTACTATGATTTAAAAAATAATGTTTATTTATTTCAAATAAATATTCCAAATTTGATAAAAAATATTTTTAAATTATGTTCTCTAAGTGAAAATAAACGTCTTTTAGGAAAATAAAATTTCTTGAAAAACATTTCAATTTATTTTAATTGATTATTATTCATATTTATAATCAATAGATAAAAAATATATTTTAATAAAATAGATATCATCATAATTCCATTAATCCTATTCATACTCACCATTATAATGGTTGTGTGATATATTTAATAATGATATTAATAGTATATTATTGTGCAGTAAAACATAGTCTTGCATGTAATGCAAGCCATCGAAGAAACTCATTTTGTGAAACACAAGTTAAACTAAGTGTTTCTTGAATTTAAACCTATATAATAAATTTAATTAATTTAAAATAGTAAATATAAAATAAATTCATCAGATGTTGTATTTTCTTCTACACTCTATGATTTGTGTCATACACTCTATTGAATATGATGTTCATATTTTAAAATATCATGGTGTTACAATAATACACTATACCATTCATTTAAAATCACTACAAACAGAAAATAAAAAAAATCAAACCCACGGTTGGAATTAATAAATTATTTTATTAAAATCATTTAAAAAAAAATTTAAGGAATATTTAAACACAAAATTCACAGTATTTGAAAAACAAATATATATATATATATATATAAAGATAAAGCCCTAAAAAATTAAATATGAATTTATCATATATCTTAAATACCTTAAGCACATAAAATAAAACCAATATCAATCTAACTAAATTATTTGTTTCTAAAAAATAAGAATATAATCAAAGGGAAAAAATAAACTAAACAAATTTTACTAGTTACCCTTATAAAACACCCCCTTGAATCAATTGCAATAAAATTAATTTAAGTAAAAAAACTAATAGTAAATCAAATAGAAAAATCCTTAATCATCTAGATAATTAAAATATAATACTATTTAACAAATTTAATGTAGTATGTATATTAAATTTACATTATTTTATTTTTAGTATCATCTTATAATATCATAAAATTTGAGAAACAATCTCACTACAAAGAATATAAATCCAACCCAATATGAATGATCTATTAATTTATAACGAAATAAAACATTAAAATCATTACACCACATTAATAAATTTTATAAATTTAAACCAATTAAATATAAGTAAATTAATCTAATTTTTATGATTAAGAAATTGAATTTTATTATAACAACATTAATTATTACATAACCCCAATTCAAAATATAATTTTAATGTTAACTAAAAAGTTGAGGTCAAAGCCTTAGTTTATTCAGTGAAGGGGATATAGTACAAAAAAAGTCATGTAACATGAAGTATGAGGATGAAAACAGTAAGACTCGAACTCGATGCCTCACCAAGACCCATAGTGTCAGCTACCAACTGAGCTGCACCCCAGGAAAAAAATTTAAATTTTTAAAAAAAGAATTTTTTTTACAAGAATATAAATTAATATTTATAATTTAATTTAAATTTATTTTCCATTATTAAATTTATAATTAAGGATTATAAAGATATATAAATTTATATATGTATTTGTATATATATATCGATCAATACATCAGGTCTTATTATGAAAAAAAATCAAAAATCACATCCGTATATTGTCTAAAAAATGAGTGTACTATAAAATACTATTTAAGAAAAAAAAATAGTTATAATTATTCCTTGATCAATTTAAACATATTATGATGCATTATATTAAAATATAATTTTTTATATCAAATGTAAATTTCATTGGTGCCTCCCTATAGTTAAATAAAATAAAAGTTAAACCGTTGAAGGGTTGACTAAGTTCACAAGATCATAGTCATTCTTATTAACATTGTATTATAATCTAAATAGATTATTTTGGTACATTAATTGATAACTTATCATATTTTCACAATCATTCCTCTACCATCCTCTAACCGAACTATGTGTTTATACTATGATATCACTTCATAACATGACAACATAAATATTTTGGAACATACTTGAATCATCATGCCTCAAGACTTGGTCACATCCCTATTATTCGAAGTCTAAAACGTTTTCCAAGGATAACAACATAATATGTCAATTATTCAACCTTATAAAACTATAATGAATAAATATGGGAATTCATGTGGATAATCCTATATGATGCATTTGTAAGTTGGTCTTATCTTGGAATATGAAAAATAAATTTCTAAATGAAAAAAATTATAATGATATACTATTAAAAAATAAAGTTCCAAAAAAATATTATTAAAATATTTTTAATGGTAATAATAAATCAATTTCACATCTTTTTAGTTTTCACGACAAAAATTTATAATGCCATATTTACCAGGATAATTATAAGTAATTTTAAATTGAAAACCCAAATTACTTTCCATGTATGTAATGGCCCGGACCTCTCTTGTCCATTACTTTGTGGAATTTTGGTGTTGGAGGTGTTCCGAGAGGCCAAGGGGACATATCCCCAACACTTGGCCAATTTTCCAGTTCTGTGAACAGTGTTTCCAGTTTTTATGAACAGTAACAGATCGGTTTCATAGATCAGTCTGACAGATCGGTTTCACAGATCGGTCTGACAGATCGGTTTCACAGATCGGTCTGACAGATCGGTTTCACAGATCGGTGTGACAGATCAGTTTCACAGATCGGTGTGACAGATCAGTTTCACAGATCGGTCTGACAGATCGGTTTCACAGATCAGTGTGACAGATCCATTTCACAGATCGGT
Organism: Viscum album; assembly: GCA_963277665.1. Classification (NCBI taxonomy): domain Eukaryota; kingdom Viridiplantae; phylum Streptophyta; class Magnoliopsida; order Santalales; family Viscaceae; genus Viscum; species Viscum album. Next base: position 871,875,760 of record OY728153.1, on the reverse strand, counting down.
GTGACAGATCAGTTTCACAGATCGGTCTGACAGATCGGTTTCACAGATCGGTTTCACAGATCGGTGTGACAGATCGGTTTCACAGATCGGTGTGACAGATCAGTTTCACAAATCGGTCTGACAGATCGTTTTCACAGATCGGTATGACAGATCGTTTTCACAGATCGGTGTGACAAATCAGTTTCACAGATCGGTCTGACAGATCGGTTTCACAGATCGGTGTGACAGATCGGTTTCACAGATCGGTTTCACAGATCGGTTTCACAGATCGGTGTGACAGATCAGTTTCACAGATCCGTTTCACAGATCAGTCTGACAGATCGGTTTCACAGATCGGTGTGACAGATCGGTTTCACAGATCAGTTTCACAGATCGGTGTGACAGATCGGTTTCACAGATCGGTTTCACAGATCGGTTTCACAAATCGGTGTGACAGATCAGTTTCACAGATCGGTTTCACAGATCGGGTTCATGTATAGTAACGGTGGGTGAACAGTGTTTCCAGACTCCTATAGTTTTGCCCCTTTTGACATTTCCTTTGATGTAAAATACTTTTAAAGCCTTATTTTAAGGGTTCTTAAGGCCGATTCAAATGCCATAAATCCTATATTAATTATTACTAAGGCTTTGAATGTTTTACTTGGTCAAACCGCGTGGGTTAATGCGATCCGTTTTTAATGGAGAATTAATCGGATCTTAAACCGTCGCCCCATTTAATCTTCAAAAAGGGACGATATATCATTCTCCCTTGTTCTTTCCATTTTTTCTCGGCTAAGAGATGCTAGAACCTTTCAATCCTTTCCATAGGAGTTGCACAATCAACCTTTACTCCTAGGATCAGTTCCGCTCTGTTGGATGCAACCGAGCCGTGTCGATCAATCTTCGATATAAGCATCCTCCGGTGGATGCAGTTGTCACGAGGGGAGGATCGTGACCTGTTGTGTGGATAAAGGACGTCAAGAACTCTTCGAGGTAGGGGATTCATGGCTTCTCTAATTGTGTATGTGCAATCGTAGAATTAGCATGATTTATTCCATTGGATCACAATGAAATTGACCTAATTAAATACTTGAACCAGATTAAAAGAATTGGTTGAATCGCATGTTGTTTCATTATACCGTGATAACGGTTTGCCTCATGTTTTCCTAGATATAGTGATATCTATGTTCTCTTTGATTTTTTGTTCGTTCATGATTGCAATTGATAACGAATGTAAAGCCAGAATTAATTGTTAATTAATTGGCTAAAGATAAATAGGCATGTAAATTAATCTGGTTGTTGTCGTTGTTGTAGTTCTAATTTGAGGATAATAAAATTAGGGAAGTAAGAATGGTTATTTAAATTGTGATAGCTTACTGATTAGGTATCCATGATTGGAACCTACGAATAACAAATCTTCCAATTCCATATGGATTAGAAAAGAGATTATGTGGGAATTTCAAAAGGGTTCTGAGTTACCCGCTTTCTTGTAAGGCTGAATGCCTTGTGGTTTGGAGCCCTGAGTACTCATTGTGTTTGAAGGCTGAATGCCTTGTAAAAGGGCCGAGAGCCCATTTTGCGATATTTGTTTTCCTGCTGCTTGTGCTGTGATATGAGCCTGGATGGCTGTTGTGATATGTGGAGGCATGGAGGCCATGTGGATGTGGCAGCGGATGACGCCTAGTGTGACGAGATGCATCGGTTTATGCATATGGGTGTCGGGGAGGACACCAAGGGTGATGGTATGAGATGAATGTGATGGTTTGATGTTGGTGGTTTGGTTTGGTTGTTTATCTGCTTTACTTTTCCCCACTGCTCAAGGCAGCTGGTCTTGCTTACCCTCTTTCCGAAGGAGTCAAAGACACGCGGGGTATGCCACGTGCTTTCCATGTTTAGCCTCTCGATGGAGGATGGGTCTATGCTCTTTCTATAGGCGGCAAAGACTCGACTGGTAGTATATCTACTCACCGTGTTGAGCCTCCTTTGTGTTTAGAAGCATAGGATGTTGTTTCTAGAATGCCTGGGAATGTGGAAAAGTAATTCTGTAAGGAATGTTTGATTAAATGGTGAAAATCCATGGGGATGGAGATGCTGGAATTTAAAGGTGATGTGAATCTTAAAAAGGAGCAGTTGTTTTTGAAAGTGATGCTATTTCAGTTTAATGTGGAATTGTTCATTCTTAATTAATGTTTAAAGAATTAATTAATGTACAGTGGAACTGATAAAATGAGAATGGAGTAATCTAATAAAGCTCTTCAAATGGTTGTGTGCTTGTAGGATACCTAGTCTTTGAAGTAGCAGCCTGGAATCTGAGAGACGTTAGCTGCAGTTGTATCTAAGACTAGGTAATGCCCATAGTGTGGATGTGAGTTACCTATATATTCTGTAATTTTTGTGTTTCTATACGCTACTCCACCCTGTCGGTAAGGGCAACTGACACCCCGGGGATTCTGAGCCCTGGGGGGTGTTTTCCCAAACATTCTGATGGGAGGTTGAATGGCTGACTACCCCCTTTGGCCCCGATCTCTTCTCTTGGTAGATCCTTGTGCTGGTAGGCACATTGGTTAGTTTTACCCATACATGTGTGTGGAGGGCTGTAATGGCTTGTGGTTATTTCACACACATATATTCTGGATATAGTATCCTACGGACTACTATAGGTGTAACATGTATATGTTATGATGGATTGAGGATCCTTACTCGGAGAATGGGCTGTAATGGCTTGAGGTATTATACCCGACGTATGATACACGTTATGCGAGCTGTGGTGTCTCCCGTAAATTACCTGGTTACTTTTGGTTGTGAGGACGATGTGGTGCTTCGCCCAGGTGTCTGCGGGCAAGCCTTTGTGGTGCACGAGGTGCAGATTGTGGAGCTTAGCCCATGTGTCTGCGGGCAAGCCTTTGGAGAGAGATGCATAGGACGTATGTCGTTGGGGCAAAGCGGAAAACTAGTGGGGAAGTAGTAGCGGGGTACCCTTTATATTCTTTACTATATGCTATATTCTAGTATGCGTTACTTGGTGAGAGTAGCCATGGTGAGGTTGGGAACATAGTATACATGTTTAGGTGACGAGTTAGTTTCACTTGTTGTTCACTGGGCTTTAGCATGCTTTCTTTACTTTTGAACGAGAGTCTTGGGGAGGATCCTACTGAGTATACTGTTATACTCAGCCTATGTACATATAAACTATTTTTCAGGTCACTTGGAGCAGGTTGGAGATCAAGCTGGTTACTACTAGCTTGCGGTTGGAGGAGGAGCTGTTCGGGCTTGTGGTCGCTGTCGTTTTTCTTTCTTTTGGGTACTTTTAGTTTTCCCTTGCAGTTGTAGTACTTTTGCATGACATTTCATATATGTACTTGGGTTTCTTTTATATTTCAGTTCTGAGTTGGAGTTGGTTGGATTCTATTCTATCTCTCTCTTCTGCATGTGTTCTCTTAGAGGGTAATGCCTCCCATTTGTATGTTTATTATACCCTCGGTGCTAGTCTCCAACCCGGGGCCTACTGGAGGCGGGACTCGGGGGTCATTATCTCCCTTCTCACATTGCCGGCCCAGGAGGGGTACACTTTGTGGGGTGGGGGTCGTGACAGAGTGGTATCAAAGGTCTGGTTGAGGGATAGGATGGAGTTTGGAGTTAGGCACAGGTGAGGATGCATGGGATGGTAGGGCAACAGTGTCATTCATGTTTAGCAAGTGGGGTAAACACTGGAGACCGGCAGAGACATAGGCGTTCATGGCCCCCTATGATCTGTTGCATGGACCTTTATGTTTACGATGGCTACTAAACAAAGTGATACTGGTTGCAGGGTAGAGACCTAGGAAAGGATCATGCATCATTATTCTTTGCGCCTGTGTTTGAATGGGTAGACCTTGGGATTGGTAATCTAAAAATTAATAAAACAAAATAATTAATTAATTAATGTTGAGTCTTCCATATTCCAGGCTTAGGAGCTCTAACGGTTTTTATTTTACAGGTATGGCTCCAGGTCGACGTCCTCGTTATGTTTGCGCAGAAGGTGCCCAGCAGGCTATTCCAGCAGATCGCCGCCGGGTAGAGGTTGACGACGATGACACTTGGAGGAAGACACTCCGATAGTTTCAGCGCCAGAGTCTACAGAAGTACGAGGGCTCCGTTTCAGATGCAGTCATAGAAGACTGTTTGGAGGAGGTCGAGATAGGCTTCAGTTCGATTCGTGCTCGGAAGGAACACTGGGTGTCCTTGGTTGTGACGATGTTGCGTGGAGCAGCGAGACGGTGGTGGTTCTTATTCCTCGGGGATCGTGAGGAGTCCGCGATCTCATGGGAGGAGTTTCGAGACAGGTTTAGAGTCAAGTTTCTTTCATCGACTGCGAAGGCGTCCAGTCGCCAGGAGCTACTCACCCTTCGATAGGGGAGCTCCAGTGTTTGAGAGTTTGGAATCCGTTTCAGGAACCTTCTACGATATGCTTCAGAACTGTTACCGGATGATGAGGCCAGGGCGAGGCATTTCGAGGAGGCTTTGCGTCCAGAAATCCAGCGCCAGGTCACCCCATTTATGCTGAAGACATATCTTGAGGTGCTGGCGAGGGCAGAGGTTGTTGAGAGGACTTTGGCTAGGACTGGATCGTCACGAGAGGGGAATCGTCATGATTCCTCACGAAGCAGGGCTGTGGTCCGGGGTTCCCGGTTTTCAGGACAGAAGAGTTTCCGTTCACCTGGGGGTAGGTCCCAGCCCTTCCCATCTCGTTTCTCCGGAGGCAGCAACTCTCAGGCCTATGCAAAGGGATCAGGCGCTTGTTTTTCTTGTGGTGGTCGTGGTCATCAGCAGCGGGAGTGCCCGACTTTTCAGAGCAGTCATCGTGCACCAGGCGCTCCACTCCAGGTTCCTCCATTGAGGCAGTTCCAGCGGAGGCAACAGCAGCAGGTTGCACCACCTTTAGATCACCAGAGGGTAGATGGAGCCGGCAGAGGACAGCCCCATGACGCTCCCTGTCCTCAGAGAGCAGAGCGCGGCCGTGGTGGTTGTCGTCATCAGGGTCAAAGAGGCCGTGGAGGTGGTCGTGGTTAGCTTCATGCTCTAGCGTTGCCAGCTCTAGGCGAGCCAGACGTCATCTGAGGTACCCTTTGCTTGTTTTCTACCTTGGTGTATGCCTTGTTTGATTCAGGAGCGACACACTCCTCTATATCCCCTACCCTTTTCCATGCTTTGGGACTTGAGGTAGAGAGGCTTCCAGTGCCCTTGGCATTGACTACGCCAGTTGGAGGTCGAGCTAGCTTGTTTGAAGTATGTAGAGACTGTGAGCTAGTGTTGGGGCAGCACCGCTCTTGGGGAGATTTCCTATGTTTACGAATACAACCATATGATGTCATCCTCGGCATGGATTGGTTGTATTCGGTGTAGGCTATTGTGGATTGCTACAGGAAGAAGGTCGTTTTCTTCGATGAATATGGAGAGGAATTATTGTTTGTTGGTGAGAGAGATCCTCGGATGAGTCATAGACGAGTTTCATCCTTATCATCCATGATGGCTGGGATGATGCTGAGTTCTTCAGAGGTTCAATAGTTGGTGTTTCCTAGGGTCGTAGAGGAGTACCCTGATGTCTTTCCAGAAGAGGTTGTATCCTTACCCCCTCGATGAGAGATCGAGTTTGGGATCGAGCTACAGCCAGGAGCGTCTCCTATCTCTATGTCTCCGTATAGGATGTCCCCTTCTGAGTTACGAGAGCTACGTATTCAGCTCAATGGTCTATTGCAGTGTGGTTTTGTTCGGCCAAGTGTGTCACCTTGGGGTGCACCAGTTTTGTTTGTGAAAAAGGCTGATGGAAGTTTGCGGTTGTGCGTCGATTATCGTCGGTTAAACAAAGTGACAATAAAGAACCGCTATCCTCTCCCACAGATTGATGACCTATTCGATCAACTGAATGGTGCAAGTTGGTTTTCAAAGATAGACTTGCGGTCAGGATATCACCAGATGCGTGTAAAGGATGAGGATATCCCGAAGACTGCTTTCCGTTTTCGTCATGGGCATTATGAGTTTTTTGTAATTCCATTCGGCGTGACGAATGCTCCAGCTGTTTCCATGGGGTTGATGAATGCTGTGTTCCGTGAATTCCTGGACAAGTTTGTTGTGGTCTTCATCGATGACATCCTTGTGTACTCCACATCTGAAGAAGAGCATGCTGAGCATCTACGAGCCATTTTGGGAGTTCTTCGCCAACATCGGTTGTTTGGGAAGTTGTCCAAGTGTGAGTTTTGGGCTCGAGAAGTTCGTTTCTTAGGGAATGTTGTGTCCCAACAGGGAGTAGCTGTGGATCCTTCGAAGGTAGAAGCAGTGGTGTCTTGGGCAGCCCCCAAGACTGTGTCAGAGGTGCGAAGTTTCCTTGGTCTCGCAGGCTATTATAGGAGGTTTGTAGCCAATTTCTCCCGAGTTGCGACTCCTCTGACAGCTTTGACCAGGAAGGATCAAGTGTTCATATGGACGGATCAGTGTCATACAGCTTTCGAGTATCTAAAAGAGAAGTTGGTAAGTGCTCCAGTCCTTTGTCTTCCAGCGGAGGGAGTCCAGTTTGATGTTTTCTGTGATGCTTCACATCTGGGGCTAGGCTGTGTTCTCATGTAGCAGAGGTCCGTTGTTTCTTATGGGTCCCGACAATTGCGTCCCCATGAATGCAACTATTCCACCCATGATCTTGAGTTGGCAGCTGTGGTGTTTTCTCTGAAGTTGTGGAGACATTAACTCATTGGTGAGCACTTTGTGGTTTTCACCGATCATAAGAGTTTGAGGTATGTTTTCTCCCAACGTGACTTGAACTTGAGGCAGCGTCGGTGGATGGAGTTCTTGCAGAAATACGACTTTGAAATATCGTATACACCTGGAAAAGGGAACGTTGTAGCTGATGCATTAAGCCTAAAGTCACGTAATGATGTTGTGCGTGAATTTGGTGATTCCTGGAGAGTGATGGAAGAGCTATCAGCTTTGCATCTTGACATGGGAGAAGTTGGGGGAAGAGGTTGTCTTTTCCAGATGACGGTGCAGTCATCCCTGATGCAGAAGGTCGAAGAGTCTCAGTTGGGTGATCTAGAGGTGGAATTTTGGAGAGACAGAGTTGTTTGTGGTGAGGCCCCTGATGGTTGGTCGGAGGATGAACAACACCGAGTGTTGTATCATGGCAGGCTTTTTGTTCCCTTGGCGATGCGCGAGACGGTTCTCCGAGAGTTCCATAGTTCACCCTTGGCGGTACATCCTGGTGTGACGAAGATGTACCGATCCTTAAGGAGTCAGTTTTGGTGGCCTGGGCTGAAGCGTACAGTTGCAGAGTGTGTGTCTCGATGTTTAGTCTTCCAGAAGGTGAAGGCCGAACACCGTGTTCCTGGTGGTCTTCTCCAGCACTTAGAGATTCCTCAGTGGAAGTGGGAGGACATCTCAATGGACTTTGTTACAGGTTTACCTTGAGCTCCGGGAGGACATGATGCTATATGGGTGGTAGTGGATCATTTAACAAAATCGGCCCACTTCATAGCAATCAAGGAGTCGAGCTCAGTGGATGTTTTGTCGAGGCAGTATCTGGAGGAGGTGGTGAGGCTTCATGGAGTTCCTAAGACGATCATTTCTGATCGAGATCCTCGTTTTACCTCTAGGGTGTGGAGAGGTCTCCAGCATGCTTTTGTCTCTCAACTATGCCTTAGCACTACTTTTCATCCTCAAACGGATGGTCAGACAGAGCGATCAATCCAGACTCTTGAAGACATGTTGCGCTCTTGTGTTCTTGATTTTGGAGGTTCATGGACGAAGCACTTACCTTTGGTAGAGTTCGCATACAATAATAGTTTTCACTATACCATCGGCACAACACCGTTTGAAGCCTTGTATGGCCGGCCATGCCGTTCTCCGTTGTGCTGGACTGGGGTCGGAGAGTCAGCAATTCTTGGACCAGAACTAGTGCAGAATACAACAGAGATGGTTCAGGTGATTCATGAGAGGATGAAGACAGCACAAGATCGTCAGAAATCATATGCTGATCAAAGAAGGAGACCGTTAGAGTTTAATGTTGGGGATCATGTGTTTCTGAAGGTGACTCCCCGTCGTGGGCAGCGAAGGTTTGGTCGCGGAAGTAAGCTTTCTCCCTGTTTTGTTGGGACTTTCGAGGTGTTAGCTCGTGTTGGAGCTGTGTCATATCGAGTAGCACTTCCCCCTCAGATGAGTCGGATACATGATGTTTTCCATGTATCACAGCTCCGTCGTTATCATCATGATGAATCTCATGTTATCGATTGGGGAGAGATCGATATTGATGATGATGCAACCTTCGAGGAGCGACCTGTGGAGATCCAAGACCACAAGGAGAAGGTGTTGCGTGGGCGTTCTATCCCCTTAGTTCGTGTCTTATGGCGACACGGTGTAATGGAGGAGAGTACCTGGGAGCGTGAGTCATAGATACGTGCTCAGTACCCAGAGTTGTTCAATGTTTAACTCCTTTCATGTAATGATGTTTCCTCTCTGGTTCGATCTTTCATGTTTTATTTATGTACCTTTGATATGATGTTGTGAATGAATTGTTTGGGTATGGATTGTTTGTTCCTGGATGTCATAGTTTTGTTCCAGCTTTCGAACAACTCATGGTGGGTTTCCCCTGAGAGGTATCTTATGGGGTGGTTGTTCGGACCCCTCTTTTCTTCTGGGTTGGTTTTTAATTCTCAAGGACGAGAATGTTTTGAGAGGTATCTAATGTAATGGCCCGGACCTCTCCGGTCCATTACTTTGTGGAATTTTGGTGTTGGAGGTGTTCCGGGAGGCCAAGGGGACATATCCCCAACACTTTTCCAATTTTCCAGTTCTTTGAACAGTGTTTCCAGTTTTTATGAACAGTAACAGATCGGTTTCACAGATCGGTCTGACAGATCGGTTTCACAGATCGGTCTGACAGATCGGTTTCACAGATCGGTCTAACATATCGGTTTCACAGATTGGTCTGACAGATCGGTTTCACAAATCGGTGTGACAGATCAGTTTCACAGATCGGTGTGACAGATCAGTTTCACAGATCGGTGTGACAGATCAGTTTCACAGATCGGTCTGACAGATCAGTTTCACAGATCGGTTTCACAGATCGGTGTGACAGATCAGTTTCACAGATCGGTGTGACAGATCAGTTTCAGAGATCGGTCTGACAGATCGGTTTCACAGATCGGTGTGACAGATCGGTTTCACAGATCGGTGTGACAGATCAGTTTCACAGATCGGTCTGACAGATCGGTTTCACAGAACGGTATGACAGATCGGTTTCACAGATCGGTGTGACAGATCCGTTTCACAGATTGGTCTGATAGATTGGTTTCACAGATCGGTGTGAAAGATCGGTTTCACAGATCGGTTTCACAGATCGGTGTGACAGATCAGTTTCACAGATCAGTTTCACAGATCGGTATGACAGATCGGTTTCACAGATCGGTGTGACAAATCGGTTTCACAGATCAGTTTCACAGATCGGTGTGACAGATCGGTTTCACAGATCGGTTTCACAGATCGGTTTCACAGATCGGTTTCACAGATCGGTGTGACAGATCAGTTTCACAGATCGGTTTCACAGATCGGGTTCAGGTACAGTAACGGTGGGTGAACAGTGTTTCCAGACTCCTACAGTTTTGCCCCTTTTGACGTTTCCTTTGACGTAAAATACTTTTAAAGCCTTATTTTAAGGGTTCTTAAGGCCGATTCAAATGCCATAAATCCTATATTAATTATTCCTAAGGCTTGGGATGTTTTACTTGGTCAAACCGCATGGGTTAATGTGATCCGTTTTTAATGGAGAATTAACCGGATCTTAAATCGTCGCCCCATTTAATCTTCAAAAAGGGACGAGATATCATTCTCCCTTGTTCTTTCCATTTGTTCTTGGCTAAGAGATGCTAGAACCTTTCAATCCTTTCCATAGGAGTTTCACAATCAACCTTTACTCCTAGGATCAGTTCCGCTCTGTTGGATGCAACCGAGTCGTGTCGATCAATCTTCGATATAAGCATCCTCCGGTGGATGCAGTTGTCACGAGGGGAGGATCGTGACCTGTTGTGTGGATAAAGGACGTCAAGAACTCTTCGAGGTAGGGGATTCATGGCTTCTCTAATTGTGTATGTGCAATCGTAGAATTAGCCTGATTTATTCCTTTGGATCACAATGAAATTGACCTAATTAAATACTTGAACCGGATTAAAAGAATTGGTTGAATCGCATGTTGTTTCTTTATACCATGATAACGGTTTGCCTCATGTTTTCCTAGATATAGTGATATCTATGTTCTCTTTGATTTGTTGTTCGTTCATGATTGCAATTGATAATGAACGTAAAGCCAGAATTAATTGATAATTAATTGGCTAAAGATAAAGAGGCATGTAAATTAATCTGGTTGTTGCCGTTGTGGTAGTTCTAATTTGAGGATAATCAAATTAGGGAAGTAAGCATGGTTATTTAAATTCTGATAGCTTACTGATTAGGTATCCATGATTGGAACCTACGAATAACAAATCTTCCAATTCCATATGGATTAGAAAACAGATTATGTGGGAATTTAAAAAGGGTTCTGAGTTACCCGCTTGCTTGTAAGGCTGAATGCCTTGTGGTTTGGAGCCCTGAGTGCTCATTGTGTTTGAAGGCTGAATGCCTTGTAAAAGGGCCGAGAGCCCATTTTGTGATGTTTGTTTTCCTGCTGCTTGTGCTGTGATGTGAGCCTGGATGGCTGTTGTGATATGTGGAGGCATGGAGGCCTTGTGGTTGTGGCAGCGGATGACGCCTAGTGTGGCGAGATGCATCGGTTTATGCATATGGGTGTCGGGGAGGACACCAAGGGTGATGGTATGAGATAAATGTGATGGTTTGATGTTGGTGGTTTGGTTTGGTTGTTTATCTTCTTTACTTTTCCCCATTGCTCAAGGCAGCTGGTCTTGCTTACCCTCTTTCCGAAGGAGACGAAGACACGCGGGGTATGCCACGTGCTTTCCGTGTTTAGCCTCTCGATGGAGGATGGGACTATGCTCTTTCTATAGGCGGAAAAAACTCGACGGGTAGTATATCTACTCACCGTGTTGAGCCTCCTTTGTGTTTAGAAGCATAAGATGTTTTTCTAGAATGCCTAGGAATGTGGAAAAGTAATTCTGTAAGGAATGTTTGATTAAATGGTGAAAATCCATGGGGATGGAGACGCTGGAATTTAAAGGTGATGTGAATCTTAAAAAGGAGCAGTTGTTTTTGAAAGTGATGCTATTTCAGTTTAATGTGGAATTGTTCATTCTTAATTAATGTTTAAAGAATTAATTAATGTACAGTGGAACTGATAAAATGAGAATGGAGTAATCTACTAATGCTCTTCAAATGGTTGTGTGCTTGTAGGATACCTAGTCTATGAAGTAGCAGCCTGGAGTCTGAGAGACGTTAGCTGCAGTTGTATCTAAGACTAGTTAATGCCCATAGTGTGGATGTGAGTTACCTATATATTCTGTACTTTTTGTGTTTCTATACGCTACTCCACCCTGTCGGTAAGGGCAACTGACACCCCGGGGATTCTGAGCCCTGGGGGGGTGTTTTCCCCAACATTCTGATGGGAGGTTGAATGGCTGACTACCCCCTTTGGCCCCGCTCTCTTCTCTTGGTAGATCCTTGTGCTTGTAGGCACAATGGTTAGTTTTACCCATATATGTGTGTAGAGGGCTGTAATGGCTTGTAGTTATTTCACACACATATATTCTGGATATAGTATCCTACAGACTACTATAGGTGTAACGTGTATAGGCTATGATGGCTTGAGGATCCTTACTCGGAGTATGGGCTGTAATGGCTTGAGGTATTATACCCGACGTATGATACACGTTATGCGAGCTGTGGTAGCTCCCGAAAATTACCTGGTTACTTTTGGTTGTGAGGACGGTGTGGTGCTTCACCTAGGTGTCTGCGGGAAAGCCTTTGTGGTGCACGAGGTGCAGATTGTGGAGCTTAGCCCAGGTGTCTGCGGGCAAGCCTTTGGAGAGAGATGCACAGTACGTGTGTCGTTGGGGCAAAGCGGAAAACCAGTGGGGAAGTAGTAGCGGGGTACCCTTGATATTCTTTACTATATGCTATATTCTTGTATGTGTTACTTGGTGAGAGTAGCCATGGTGAGGTTGAGAACATAGTATACCTGTTTAGGTGACGAGTTGGTTTCACTTGTTGTTCACTGGGCTTTAGCATGCTTTCTTTACTTTTGCACGAGAGTCTTGGGGAGGATCCTACTGAGTATACTGTTATACTCACCCTATATACATATAAACTGTTTTTCAGGTAACTTGGAGTAGGTTGGAGATCAAGCTGGTTACTACTAGCTTGCGGTTGGAGGAGGAGCTGTTCGGGATTGTGGTCGCTGCCGTTTTTCTTTATTTTGGGTACTTTTAGTTTTCCCTTTCAGTTGTAGTACTTTTGCATGACATTTTATATATGTACTTGGGTTTCTTTTATATTTCAGTTCTGAGTTGGAGTTGGTTGGAGTATATTCTATCTCTCTCTTCTGCATGTGTTCTCTTAGAGGGTAATGCCTCCCATTTGTATGTTTATTATACCCTCGGTGCTAGTCGCCAACCCGGGGCCTACTGGAGGCGGGACTCGGGGGTCATTATCTCCCTTCTCACATTGCCGGCCCAGGAGGGGTACACTTTGTGGGGAGGGGGTCGTGACAATGTATTATATTGTATTTTTTAAAATTTAAATTATAAATTTATGAATTATAACTTTATTAAGTGGATATAATTATTGATATCATCATTTAAATATTATCAAAGGGAAATTTACTGATAATTTCAGAAACATTTCATTTTTATGTGAATAGTGAAAAATACCGGTTTTATAAGTAATCTAATTTTTATGATATTGTTATTAAAAAATAATCAAAAGAATATTTATGTATTAATTTTAATATAAAATATATACATTTAATAAGTAATAAAATTTATATAAATGTAAAAATTTAAACCTATAAATCTAATTTTTATGTCTTGGAAATCTGGATAATATTTGTATTCTAATAAAATTTAATTTTTAATATTCATTTAAATAAGTTTTTCACAAGGTTCCAATTTGATTGGGTTTGGTTTTAAATGAAAATAATTACCCTATTATATAACATATTCCAATTAATTATATGGTAATCAATATTATAATTTTTTTGTATAAAATTTTTCTTATGCTTTTAAAGTATATTTTTCTCAAGACAATTTTGGTAGTATTTTACACATTTCTATTAAAATTAATTTTTAAACATCCATAAATTGAATAATGGAAAATGGATTACATATTTGTAATCCTCATCTTGAAATATTTTCTTTCAGTCAATTTAATTTTTAGACATAATGAATAGTTTCCATGGTAAATGTTTGTTAACATAATAAAGGTTAAAACGGTTAATGAGGAGGGATGAACTAAGAGATAATGATTTAAATATATCTAACACTTTTCTAAATTTGACTTATTTAGAGTATAAAGACCTCAACCTATCATATAATTTAAATTGGGAGAAATTGAAACTACTATACTTGAGAAATAATCTTATTATATTTTAACATTCTTAATATTTACAAAGGTTTTAATCATATCACTTACAAAAGGAAACCTCGTATATTCACTTATAAATGAATTTTTAGTACTCTTGGGTGACCAATATCCACAAAAAATACCTCTATAAATTTTCATCACATGTCATAATGGTCTTTGTCTCCCAAAAATAAAAATCCTATAAGTCTAAATATATATTCCAAAGGAAGATATCTAAGGAGTATTTATATGTCTTAATTGAATTATTTCATGTTTATTTATTCTTATACCTTGTTATAATGTATTATGAACATACTAATGTGATTAAATTTGTATCTAGACTATATATAAATGTTATTATGTAGATGTAACAACTACTTTACCCCATTTCTGTCCTATATGAAATGAAAACTTTGGTCGTGTATACATGGAGAAGACTGCCTCCACAAGGCAATGTGTTTCATTTTAATTTACCAAATATCAAGGATATTTATAAATATACACATAATACAAGAATATAATATTTATTAAATAATTAGGATTAATAATTTATAATATATCATAAACCTTTTACCCTCCCATATGTTGGAAAATAAGATCATCGCTCATGTGCATGTGTGGACTACCACCTCCACATAACAATGTGTTTCTTTTATCATTTTGAACTCACAGTGCTAGTAATAATGATTAGTTTAATGAATAAATATAGTATTTTTTTATCATTATTAATATTTAAACTAAAATATCTATCAAACTAATTTCCTTTCAATTCATTGTAAAAATGGAATCTTCTCTCATGTGTATGTGTGGACTACCATCTCTATAGAATAATCAATTACATTTTTCATGATAGCATTGCAAGGATGGTTATAACATCATATTGAATGTGAAAAAAAGATAATGTTTTAATTTTAATGATTCAATATATGATCTAGCCCTTAAACCTATTCCATGTTCAATGTACCCATTTTATTTTAGAGATTATGAAACAAATGACCATAAAACATCTGGCTTAAATTTAACAGACACAGAAACTTAATAAAACATGGTAATAAATGAAATAAAATGAATAAACTTAATTCAATATTCATTAAATAGATTCTTAATATTTTATACAATGAATATAGTTTTATCAGTTGGTAAAATAAATGGCATACATTACGAGTTGCAACATAAGGTAACAAATTTTCTTTAAAACCTTGTGTTAGGTTTGTCTATTGAAAATCATTATCTTCTATATCCATTTTCTCACAAAAATTATGAATATACTTATTTATAAATAAAAGGTTTTCATTTTTTATTTTAAAATTATTCTTACTTTCTTTATAATGTTTTAAAGATGAATATTTTTAACTTTAACCATAAGGGTTGTTTTTACTCGCTTTTTTATAGTGAAAAACTAATGTCTTTTTAATGTTTAATTCATAAAAAACATTTTTAAACATTATAAACATTACTCATAATCAAGATACCTCTACAAATTTTTAATTTTTTTTAAGGAATATCCTTTATCCATTATTCTTGTAATTTTTAGTTTTTTTATTATTTAGGTAGAAAACGACATTTCTTATCATTTTTTAAGATAACTGAATGTGGTTTTTATTAGGGTAAAAATGTACTTTTATCGGTTTTATGATGTAATTAAATATTTAATATATTTTATTAATTATATGGTTCTTGAATATCATTTATATTGATAAGTGGGTATCATATATCACTCAAATTCATTTGGAAATGATGCATTCTTGAGAAGACATATTTGGAAATAATTATGAAGGTAGACACTTTTTTAAGTGTTATTTTAATGGTGGTTGTATAGATAATATCCCAGGACTCCTACATGTATTTAGAGATATTTATATTAGTTTTTAATAGAATTATATTTGTTTTAGGATGTTTGTAAATATATTTACTAAATTTTTTGAGCTTTTAAAGGAGAAATGTTTTTTCAAGTAAAATGTTTTCATGAGTTTTATATTTTACAACGAAACTAACAAGGATAATATTTTTCCTTTATATTTACTATTAATTTTTTTTATTTTAACATTGGGATTGGAATTTAATTTGGTAAATAGGTATATGATTATTTGAAGTAAAATTTTATTTTGTAAGAATTCCATCTTGCTGATTGATTTTTATATTTCTCAAGTACACTAATTTATTTCCTTTATTTTAAATCTCTTAATGAGATTTTTTTCTCTTCCAACATTTTGAAATAATTTTCACAAGATCTATGAATATTTAGTATTTTTATCAAGTAAAATGGTTAAACATATTGAATAAATAATGTCTATTATGAATGAAACAACTGTGTGAACATAAGATCCAATTTTTGTTGAAAACATTTATAGTGTGTGGAAATGTGTAATTTATTGTGAAATATATTCCCTCTGAACATAAACATTATTAGAATTTTATGAATGTATGACCTTTGATATAAATCAGGTAATTAATGGTTGATTTTTATACAAGGTTTTATAGTTTGTATAAATTATGGTTTAAATAACATAGATGTTGGGATAATGTTAAAAATCACATTTAAGATATTATAAATTATTGTTAAACTATCATGAGGTAGATTTTAAGGATTTAAATATTTCTTCATCTAATCGATGAAAATTCAATTTTTTTCAACGTGAGAAATAAAAAATGAATTTAAAATTAAATAAAATAGTGATACCATTCAAAAATTAATAATATAGAATGGTTGGAATTATAGTAAACATGTGTATGGTTATGTTAACTCTGTTAATGGAAGCTATAAATAGTGGATCATATTTAGAAGAGTCATTAAATTATCTAAAGAGAAACATCTATGTAGTTTAGAATTTTATAAAACAATATACTATAGACATTTCTGGATCTTCAGACTGAGTCTATTCTGAAGGAAAGATCAGTTATTTGTAGAAAATATTTCATGTTATATTATGTTTATTTCATCATAAAATAACTATTTATAATAATAATTTTGAAGTTGAAATCAATAATTTAGGGTCTATGATTAATAATACCAATGAAAAATATTATAGTGATACCATTGAATGGACAATATTTGAGGATAATTTCATTGATAAATATTTTTATAAATTATTTTCACTTATGATAAAAATGAAATTTATGCAACTAATGAAAAAAGGAAGAGTATATATTTTTCATCTATGAAGAATATTTTATTACACTAGCTAGGAATAAATATAATTTTATTCTAAGACATGATAGAAAAATTGGTACATTTTAGTTAGGATTGAGATGAATTTTACCAAGGTATTTAGTTACATGTGATTTTATAAGATATAAGGACATTGTTCAATGTATCATGAAGGTTGAGATGGAGATTATTTATTTTTATGTAAATAAAGATCAGAAATTTTCTAGGTGGAATGTAATATGGAATAATTCATAATGTAAATTTAAAGGTAGGAAAATTAAACTATCTTATTATGATAAGTGTTGTAAATTGTGATATTTTTAATGCATGATGTGATCTAGAAATGTTATATGTATTGTTAATTATGACATGTTTTCCATGAATGAAAATAAGAGAAATGGAAATGGTTATATGAATGATGAAAATCCAAAAGTAAAGTGTTTTAATTATAATCAGATATGATATTATGTAAGTGTGTGTTCGATGAATTGTATGAAGCATGGAGATATATAAGACTATAGAATTATGTTATAGAAGTATCGTATTCTATTACCATAGAAAATTCTATACCATAAAATAATGCAGTGTTTTGTATAATACATGTTTATTTGAATAATGAAAATGTCTTATTTTATTTGAGGTTTACACACTATTTAATTTCTAGGAAATATTATTATAAAATGGGAATATCATATCAATAAATGGAGATATAAATATTTTTAAAAACTCATGGTGGAAGTATCATAATAGCATTGATTTATATTAAAATTCTGAATATCATTGGTTGAATGTTCTTTCGTAAAAAACATTCTTTCTTTCCATTAGTGTAGTTCAATGTTATTATGGGTATGGATATTCATTATTTTAATTCTAATATAGATTGTAGAGAAAAAGAATCTATATTCAATTACTAAATTGAGTTCAAAATTAATATAAAAGAATGTGTTCGTACTTATGACAATATATCAATATGTGGAGAAATAAATTAAATATGGGGATGAATGTTATTCTTCACATGTCATTGAAATTAAGGAAATTATTCTTATTAGTGATGTGCATGTGGTATATGAATTTTTAGATCTATTTCTGAATAATCTACATGGTATTATTCTTGATAAGGGTATCAAATTCTTGGTTTAAATATTTCCAATGATAATATGATTTCAAAATATATTTATCGAATGGATCTAATGGAACTATTAGAATTGAAATAGTGATAGTAAATACTTAATTAAGTATTCCTCTATATGATCACGTTTTCTTTGGGTGATCCTGTTTTTTATTAAAAAGAAGTATGTTTTTATGATAATTTTCATTGATCATAGATCACTCAATAATATTACTACAAATGAAAACTATATGTTTACTCGCATAGATGACTTGTTTGACCTACTCTAGGGACCCCAGTATTTTTTAAAGAATAACATCAGATCTAGATGACATCAGCTCAGTATTATGAATCAATACATTCTACTGATTAAATTTTTTTCTAGTTATTTCCATTAGGATTTTGTGGATATGCCTATCAGATTAAAAAATTAACATGTTTTATTCATGGATATTATGAATAGAGTTTTATATATATTTTTGACAATTGTTTATTGTATTCGGTACAAATATTTTAGTATATTTTAAATTTTGTGAGTATCTTGAAATCCCTTAAATGATTTTTCTATATATTCTAAATGAAAATATGTTTTATCATAAATTTTAAAAAATTAAATTTTTGTTAAAATATATTTCATTACTGGTTCATATTGTTTCTAAATATGGTATAATTGTTGATCATGTGAAAACTACTCCAAAAGGTTGGGGATCAAAACCATCTTGATACAACAATTTCTTAAAAAATTCAGGGATTACAAGGGGTTATTAAAAATAAAATAGTAGTAAACACCTCACCTTTTCTGTATCGACCAAGGTTGTGCAATAAACCATGATCTAAAAGGACCTCATCAAATTGATATCGTTAATCGCTCAAATTGAAAAAAAAACTTCAACTCAGTTTTCTTATCTATAATTATGTGTGAAAAATAGGATAAGGTGAGAAGTGTCTTAAAGAAACCAAATACTTTAATGAAGAATTTTACATGGTGTATTTTGAGCCAAATATTTTAGGTTTAAAACTTCATGCTTTGAGACTAACTTAATCCAAATATAATTTCCTTCATGATGGACATTATTCTTATTCACATGAATCATGGCCTATAGTTTATCCTCATAAGTTATAATTTTTTTTTCTAGTCATTAAAGTATCCTTTTATAAATCCATGATTTTTGCGAAAGACCCCTCTATATTTATAGGGTTTTCGCACTATAGAATATGCAGCATCATAATTCACCTTGAACCTTGAATGAAAATGTGGAATCAAGTGAATGATCTTTAGAGGTATAGTTATTTTTGGGTCTTTATGTACACCAAACAATTATAAGGTATATGGATCAGAAAAGGTGTTTCCCATTACACTTGTTTATATCATGGAGGAAAAAAAAATTCTTATTCATAGTCATAATACCCACATTAGTGGAGGGACTCTTGTTGTCAAAATATTGTTCTTTCGAGGCATTCGAGTTATATTATATATGGATGTAGTGCCCACAAGAAGGTTGATATGAATATATTGACTCTAAGAATAATTATTCATAAATATCTTCAATACATCCAATTGGATTTCCTTGAAAATTCTGATACTAAATATGTCATATATATGTGTCCAAAATATGGTAGCAAATCAATAGTAGGTAATTACAAGATGAATGTTTACTGTATCATTGATACATATGATGATGGTCGAGGTAAGCTGAAGACTGTCTCCTTAAAACGGTCATGAGTGAGTAGGAAATCAATCTCGATCTTCTAAAGGATTATACATCATGAGGGGTGGATGAATTGGGTTCAATATTTTAGTATCCAATGGAGGTATGGTTGTGATTCCAATTGAATTCACCATTTACCACTCATTAGTATTTAATTTCCCATTCTCATTTGGTTTCTATATTAGGATATCCCAATCAAAAAAATACATAGATGTATAATTCAATAGATACACTAAAGGTGAATACCAAATTTAAGTTGTTTATGGTATGAAATAAATATGAATTTGAAATTTCTTCCATTTTTCAAAGGATATCCATAATATTTTCAACTGGTCTTTAAATCTATGGGGTGGACCAATAATTTATATTATATTTCATAAAATCCACATATTTTTTTTCAGAAGATTTAATTTAAAGAGTGTTTAATATAGGGCTAGAGAGATGAAGCTAGATAATAGTAGTATCATCATAGAAATTTTCCAATAAACCATTTAGAGAGAAATTAAAGAGAGAGAACATCAGATGTAGTAACATTCTACATTAATTTGCTGAGATGTTCATTATTAAAGATCAGAAGATACTTGATGCCTAATCTACCCATGTTAATGGGATTGCTATATTCTTTCCATGACACAACTATATTCTTCCTTTCATGAAAACATCCAGTCTATATAAGGTTTTTTATCATATTTCACATATTATTAATAAGGATTATAGGCCATTTTTTATGGATATTGAATACAGAAATTTGCAGGTGATCTCCAAGTAAATAGGATATACTCTTCCGGTTTGGTGCATTTATTTTTATTTCCACCAATACAACTAGTTAGTGATGTTGGAATAAATACTCTCAAGGTATAAACTTTATATTTTCCCCCTAAAAAGGGAAATAACAAGGTAGGTAAAAGGAAATTCATCCCTTCCCCTATGAAATATGAAAATTCCATTTTTCCTCGTAGTAGTAATTCCATGACTAAAAAAAATATATGATTTATCCTAGAGGATTTATTGTCCTTCCATATCCTCATAATGACAAAAAAATGATTTAATTGTACAGATTTTTCTTTAGATTATTATCCCAGATGAAGGATATCATTTATATAAAGGAGATGTGTGGTAATAAATAAACCTCTACCATCCATAATCTGTTTATAAATTCCATCCTATAAAATAAATTTAATACACATACTAATGTAAACATATCTACTGGTAATGTGAAAGATGGGGATGGGATATCCTTGCATGACTTCTCTAGATCATGGAAAAACCCTAATGTGTAACCATTACTGATAATTGAGAGTCTTATAGTACAATTTTTTTGATTATTAGTATATTAATTTTAGTGGAGACACCAGACTCCTAAGTATATTGATCATAAAGCACTACATAATAGTTTCAAAGTCTTTAAGGATTTCCATTTTTGGGGAATGTATTTATCCAAGACATTTTCATCAAAATATTAACAGTTTCATAAGTAGTATATTAGTATTTATGGATATTTCTACCTAGGAAAAATCCCAATAGTATTTTATTTAATGATATCTCTTTTGATTCCTCTCATCTTTGTCCCAATTATTTTATTAATGATTTTAGGGACAGTTTTTTCCAATTTCCACTTGTATAGAATATATGATTTCAATAGAACTCTATTTCATTGAAATTAAAGAAAATAAACTAGAGTCTAATCTATATGGAATTGATTCATTGTTAAATAATTACATGAAACCATTTACCAACTAATCATTTAAGATTCCCTACTAGAAGGTAACGAATTTGTTACTAAATCCCTCGAGACTGGGATAACTATAAATATTGAGGGACAATAGTTCTTCATTAACTTTCTCTTATGAAGGGGCTAAGATGATTATGTAATTTTTATGATCCTGAATTCATGTAGTAATATTATCTACTATTATGTGGGTGTTATATTTTCCATCATCAGAATAAATATTTTGAAAGTCATTAAACAAATCATTAGAGATCACATTGTCAGTAGTGGAAGTGCATCCATTGATTATAAGGGAATTGTACCCTATTTCTGTTATTTTCTTGTTATACATCTAGTTAAAATGTTCTGCGTTTCTATTAACCTACACCAGCCATTTGAAATTGCGGTAATTTCTATTCATCCATAGTTTGAGAGTTAAGAGATCATGTTTCTTGTGGCGGGTAAGAATTTCATCCCTAAATGGAGTGTCATGGTTCTAATTTCTACATTGATAGCCATATTTATGACCTATATAACATTAATATCATCCTATATCTTAGAGAATCATTTTATACGCCAATATCTTAGGATTTTTTTGGAGACATTCAATTTTCCTACAAGCCATCAAATTGTGATACCAATAGAGTATAACTTATAGGAATTGAAGGATAGTTTTCCTAAATCTAGTTATAAAAATCCACCCATTATTGAATTTGAATGGGATAGGAGATGACCTTATTAATTGTGTTTATAGATCAATAATAATATTTTCATGATATGAGTTTTACTTAGGGAGGGTGAAACAAGAAACCCTAATGGCAACATTCATGTCGACAATTTGAAAAAATTACATGCCCAAGTTGTAATCCTACCTACCATTCATGGTGTATCTAATCCAAGTAGACTCATATCTAGAAATTAGATTTTCAGTAAGGTTGAAATAGTCAATTCAAGTGGAAAACTCATGAGATGAAATCAAGTTGTTGTTGGTGCCAGTTATTTCATTTGGAATCAAATTACTAGTGAAATCCCCCACTGTGATTTATTTATGATCCATGTTATTAGATGATATTTTTAATTCCCTCCATAAGTCCCTTCTATTTATGTAAGTGGTGGAAGCATAGATAAAGGGCACAAAAATTTTGTGACAACAAATAGAGAAAGATATAATCATAAGTTGCTAGATTTTTCTGTAGTCATCTATGTGAGTGTTTTCATGTTTAAAGACCCAATGGTTATCCATGTCATTTTTATGTGAATTCTGGGAGATAAATGTGTGTGCAAGGGAGTCACATTTGAAATGATTCAAGTTTTCCTGATCATTTTGGGTTCAAAAATACCAATTAGAAGAGTTATATGTTTAATAGTATCATGTCTAAGGATCATGACCATTAGAAAGTCCCCATGACCTTGATAGTTACAATTGAGTAGCTTCATTTCATAAGGGATATGCCTCTTATTAGAGGACTTCCTTGTTAGAGATTTTTCATAAGATTTTTGTTCCACTTTCCCTTAACATTCTTCTTTCTTCCATTGTAGGATTTGTAATATATTGACCAAGAAGTTTTCATAGGGGAATTGACCACCTACAAACATTACTCAGGAGGATCCATGTCCTCAACATCTCCATCCCAAAAATTTACCATCAATGGGAGTAAATTTATTATTGTATTGTGTAATTTCACATAAGATATAAATAGTTATAATTATTTTGGATGATTTAAATAACAACACTTGTATTAAATGAGATCAAAATCAATCATAGGTTATTATCCCTTTAAATATTTTTCCTTTAATTCTTTAATGGTGAATAAAGGGGGACGGCCTAACATTTCATTACTATGAATCCTTATTAGAAGTCATTTCTAGTGAAATGTGGTCATCCTCATCTATAATTGATTCAAGGTTAGTTTCATTGGAAATAAAAAAGGTCATAACCACACATTCATATTTTCTATAACATCTCTAGAAAGATGTATTTGGAATGACCTCCTTCTAAACTCGTAGATGGTGATACCCTAAATGTAAGTAAATTTAGAATAACTACTAGGTTCCACTCAATTGATCAAATACATCATCGATTCATGAAATTGGATTATAATTCTTTTTCAAAACATGGTTATGTTTATGATAATTCACAAAAATCCTAAGAGTTCCATCTTTATATTTTTATAATATGTAATGGTGTTATCTAGGGGGTGTTCTTGGTCGAATGAACCATTTAGTTTTTCAATTCTTCTAGTTAGTTTTCCATTAATATATATTATTTCAGTGTCATTTTATATTAAGGAAGATAAATATTACTGGTCCCTGGTAGGAGATCACTCATAAACTTCCCTTCTCATTTTTGTGAAAACCCTGAGAAATTTTTTGGAAAAACATTTGGAATGTTGTCAACTGTGGTTGTAAAATATATATGTCAAATTTAATCCACATATTGTAATTCTATAGATATTGAATAATATGAGATAGTTTTAACCATGGTTAACAATGGTTTTTTCATACATTAATCCACTACCAAATCATTTTTAAAGACATTATTAACACAATTTGATGATATGAAACTCTCTTTTCATGCATAGAAATCGATATGGGATTTGGTTTTATTTAACCAATCCTTAACCAAAATCAATTCATAAGTGTATATATTAATGAAAAATTAGTATCATACCAATTATACCGTATCAATTGTCATGATTCATGCGACATACTTAAAATCTAAACATTCTTTTTGACCGAGAGTAGTTTTCAGTTTTCAAATAGAAGAAATCATCTCAACTGAAAAACCCATAATATAGAAAACATGAGTATATATAAAGTATTGGGATACACCTATATCAAAAAAATCATGCATAAGAGTATGATTCACACGAATCATACCTCGCCCTATTGAAGGACCAGATTGATCATTAGTGATCTACTTCTCAGCACCATATAATTTCTTATTCACTACCCCTTGATCTATGTTTTCCTATTGAGATTTTATATTTTGAAAGGTTATTGTTTTCTTAGAATCACCATGGAATAATTTTTTCAATGGATAAGTTATATTCTGATTATATAAACTCATTGAATCATACGACATCTACAACGTTTGAAATGTGTTTCCAGCACCAGACTTTGGAGTGTTATGAAAATATTGATGATCAGGTCCAAACATGTTACAATTGTGAAATTCCTAAGGTTGTCTCATGAAATCATGAATGATATTATCAATGGATCCATATTTGAAACAAATATACCTAAATTGGATTTTAGGAGTGATATTAACTAATCTCGTGGTCTAATTCTAAAATTCCCCACCACCTGAGAAGTTGGTACCCATCTTTTGTCTTATTCCCACTATTGGAATTTCAACCAGTTCCTATAGAGATAAACACATACTCCCCAAATAAAGTACCGTAAATATACCTTCCTTTACAATATCTCTATTCACCATTTTTTGTAGTCCATAATAGAATGGAAATAAAACTTTGATCAAATTTTTTATCATAAAATCATTTCAAACTTTTTTTCTATTAATTTTTCATTAGTTGAAATTTTTAGAGAAATGACGATTAAATTCATAAATTTAGGTTCATACACTAATTATGAGATATCCTCATACATTAGTATAATTAAATATGTTGTTTATAAAATTTTGAATATGTGTAGATAGAATTATTTGTTGAAAAATTCTTTAAGATCCTCTCATGTAATGCCTTGGTTGACTTTATCTTGAACTACTAAATCCCACCATTGGTGTTCCTGATCCTCAAGAATATATGTTTCCATCATGAATTTTATCTCAGCTGGAATTCCTATGAAATAAAATATTCAATTAATCAAATTCATCCATACATCCTCTTTCTTAGGTTCCGAATCCACCAGAAAGATAGGGGGATTCATTTGAAACTCAAAACAGTAGTCTACCTTTCAAGGTTTTTCATTCCGGTTTAATTTATCCGTAGCTTCAAAATCAAAATGATTCCCTAGAAAAAATCTTGGTTCACCTATTAATTATGTGTAACAACATTTTCTACAGCCTCCCCTTATTGGTTTTTATGGAGTCTATTAAGATTAATTATCTATAACTAGAATAAAACATAGTTTTGACTCACTTACTATTGACTAAAGGATTAGAATTTCCAAATTTTCATATCAACATTTACCATGAACACTTTATTTGAAATCCAACCATTCTAAAAATTCTAAACATTTTTCATGAATCATAAAACTATAAATGATCTATGAAATCTTAGACGTAATTATTACAACCAATGAATTATATGTAATATTCAGTGGGTAAACCCATGATTATGAGGTAAAAACATACCTAAAAGTGTTTTAAAACACTTTCTACACAAATTTTTTTTGTAACTTTAAGTTCATTATGAAATTTTTAACTACTTTATTATATTATACATTCCATGTTCCGGTATTCTGAACCCCTTTCAACCTACCCAATGTAAGGACTAAACAATATTGACACCATTTCTATCTCAAAAACCATAAAAATGATATTATCTGTAACATCCCATCCCTCTTCGTTATATAGATATTTTTAGGGGTAGTGACTAGCTTTACGTGAAATACCTAAGACACCAAAGACTAAAAATAAATTAAAAGGTCTTATGAAACATTGGAAGATGCTTTTAAATTTAAAGATAAAATAACCTCTTAACATTGAACCATAGCATCTTAGAAAAACTATATTACGCATGAACAAAACCATGTAATATCAACTACAAAACAAACATCCAACAATATCAGAGTGAAAAAGAATGAAAAATATATCTAATTAAAAATAAAAAAATATTACTAAACCAAAATACACCAAATTTTCCACAATACAATCAACTCCCAACCATATCCAAGATCTAAATCCATTTTCCTATCCATGGTATCAAGAATAATCACTAATTAATTGAGGCATATTTATTTTACTTATATCCTAACACATGATATCTAAAGACTCACTTAATTTTCTTATTCTGGGTGAGTATAAACTCAATAGTATTTCCCCAAAGTATTCTCGACTCATGACACCATGACATAAACTAATTTTCACATTAATTTTAATTTTTAAAAATAAAATATTTTTAGAATAATATATCAAAAATAAATAATTTCTAAGGAAAAAAATAAACATGCCTTTAAATCCCTTCTCAAAAATTTTCATAACCAATTTCTATGTTTCTACACAGACACAAACACATTAATGGATATTGATACATCCATAATCAAAAAATTATATATTAAATCCACTAAGTCATCACTAGGTAGTAAATCTCTTTGTGTCCCATGGGCACACACCCCATATCATGGGTCACATCTAGATACCACAATGTTACTTTCCCATTCTACAGGGTCACATTGAAATCAATAAACTCACCCTAAAAATATATTCAAAATTCTATTCCAAACTATTTCATAGTAAAACATTCTTTCTTGAAACAATTTTATTAAACACCTTGTATTCATCATACCATTCAATAATTTTGAAACTATAATTTTTATGTTATAAACAAATTGGCTTTCTAAAATCCATCCAAATTATCAAAATTTACAAAGCCATAATAAAATAGTTTTTCATCAAGAATCACACAAATATTAAAGAAATATTTCATGAAAATAATCAATCAAAACTAATCCTTAAAGTTCTATGTCATGTCGATTTGAGAGAAAATCCACCTACCACTTTAAATATTGGAAAAAACGGAGAACGATACTAAGATATTCCAGATATTTCATAATATCATTTTTAATTCAATATATTAAATCATATACCATCATTATTCCCATTAAAGAACATAAATATATCCATTATAGACAATATAAAGGGTTCTAGTAGTGAGGATAAGAGTATATCTAATAATAACATAAAATATTAATGGATTGCTAAATAATTTGGGTATCCAATTCACTTTGACTCAATATAAGTTTTGTCTACATCAAAACAAATATTCAATGGTGTCTTAGGAGAGAAAAAAATTTGAGATCTTGGTATATTATGTGATTGATGATGGTTTTGAAACTTAGTTTTGATTAAAGTCACAGTTATTTAGTCATTAACTGTATATCGCAGAGTTAGGTTTCCTGGATTCTAAAATTGTGCCCCAACAAGGAATGTGATACTTGACAATCCATATAGCTTAATGGTTTGGGAGATATGGTTTTATAGAAAATATATTAATTATATGGTGCTACTATATCAAGACAACCCCTCTCTCAATTATCTCATATGGTTAGGAAAATCATTCACCAATTTTTACTTTTTCTCTTTATCAAATTTCATGGTTTCCTCAATAAATTCACATAGTTTGGCCAAACTGTCTTCCAAATGTGAACCTAGCCAATGAATCCCAAAAATTGATGCACGGTTTTTTAAAGGTGGTTCATAGTTTCCAGTATCCATTCAAAAACTATGAACCTAAATAAATACATCAATAAAATTACAACACCTTCTTTAATTTCCTAAAACCTAACCAAATCATTGTATAGGATTAAAAATCCTAAAAAATGGTAATGTACCTGAAACTGGGGGTGGTAGAGAAATTCATATCGAAAAATAAATAGGATAATTGTTTATAGGAATTTAAAATAATATTTTTTAATGCTCTAATGTTATCATTTCCATCTAAAAATATTTTTTTTATTTTTATTGATTATGTATTGAATGCCCTTGGATTTGTTTTAAAAATTTGGATGGATATTATAAATTGGGAGGAATATAAAATATAGATGAATCATATGTTTTTTAATTATATCTTCACTCGTAAAGAGTTATATAAAATGAATATATTTTTTAAACTGATAAGGAATTATGATTGCATGATTTATATCATTAATGTAAATATGAAAAAGTTTTTGATGCTTTGAGTAAAAATGATAATTCATAATTAATCATAACATGTATGGAAAATAATAATTTTGTAGATAATTTTTTGAATATGGGATTGGAAGTTGTGCACCTCAAAATGATTTATCTTTTGAATCAAATATAAATACAATCAACCAGTTCAGAATGAATTAAGAAGGCCTAAAATGAGGATGATGGTTTTTTAAGAATGAAAGAATTCATTAAAGAATCAATGTTTCCTATGTTAATCTTTAATGAAGAAGGAGTTGTAATATTTTGACTGAAATTGTGTGTTATAAGTTATTCCCAATTAAAAAAAGGAATTACTGAATGAAACTCATAGAAATCCATTATCTATTTTACCTATTATCTTTAATATTTATAGATACCATGAGGAATATTATTTGTGGGAAATAATGAAGAAATATTTTCATTGTTTTACTATGAAATGTTACACTTATTAGCATGTTAAATTTGGGTGACAAATCCTGAAGGGATGCTTTCGTAGTTTCTAGTTCTTGAACAGAAATGGGAGATTATATCCAAGGACTTTCGGGTGGGTTTACCAAAGTCATCTCAAGGTAATTATTTTATTTTATTTTTTATTTCATGATTGATTAAATCTATCGATTTTCTATATATTTAAGATGATATATGTTTATATTACTTTACTAGAATATATATTAATCAAATATTTAGGTTATACGGTATAACAAACCAAGAAAAAAAATATACAAATACTATTTCATTTTAAATGTATATTTATAACATATCATTATGATCCATTAAATAACCATAGACAATTAGTTTCATTGGAAAATTAGTTAAATAAACAACTGTTACATATTGACGGAGGGCCTCTGAGCAGTGTATGCATGCTTTCTCTCTCGCGCTAGGGATTCTCCTTGGCGGTAGCTCGAAGTGGTGGTGGCCTTCCTGCGGACCTCCTTCATTGTCTCCCCTTATCCTTCTCTTATTTATGTTCTTTCTTATAGTATCATCTTCGGTGGTATCCACTACATACAATTGGGTGTTTTTTTATATAAGAATGGTCATATTCTTTAATGGCACAGAGAAGTTTGTTTCTATCAAATCCCTTGGATATCATCCCATGCTCTAACCTTTCATACCTCGGCGTCTCTTCAAGTCAAAGCTGAATTTGAAGAAACCAAGAGGTTTTTGGATTTTGTGGTATGGTGATCGAAGGGTTCTAGGAACTAATTAAGTAGGTTTACCTTTGTTTGGTTGGATACTTGTCTTCTTTCTCATTGATGGTACTGGTGCTTGGAGCCCTCAGCCGCTCTCCCTCCTTTGGTCTCTCATTATTGTATGCCCATCCAAGGCGGATCAAGAGAAATGGAAATTTTGAGACTTTGGGATGTGCGGTTCAGCA
This sequence comes from Viscum album, assembly GCA_963277665.1. NCBI lineage: Eukaryota > Viridiplantae > Streptophyta > Magnoliopsida > Santalales > Viscaceae > Viscum > Viscum album. The sequence continues at coordinate 871,846,347 of OY728153.1, read as the reverse complement.
GCCGTTGGTGTGCCTGATGTGGCCTTTCGATGAGGGAGTTTTTTTGAATGGTAACGACATTGTGGATATTCCAGTTTCATGATTCTGTTTAGTGTTTCCTCATGCTTTGGTGGAGTTTTTTAGGTTTATTCTTCGGTTTTTTCTAGTGAGATACCAATCTATTCATGGGTATCTTTCATTTCAGATTTTCATAGCTGCCATTACTTTCTTTGAAGAAAGTTTATGATTTGGTTCATTTGTGATGTTGGTATGATGAAGTGGGTGAAGGTTTTTCTATTTCATATTTCAATCGGTGACGGCGATGGACGCAGGGTTCCTGCCGACGATGTCTATCAAAGGTGATGATAGTGATGATGAGGTGGTTCGATGTTAGGGGGCACAACTCAAGGAGGGTCTCTAATTAAATATCTATGTTTCCAGGATTACTGGCATGGAAGTGTCACTAATTTTGAATTTTAAATCCAAAGTAGACATCATTTTAGTGGTCTTATGTTTTTGGTAATTTGTTTTTTTTCGTGTATGGCCTGGATCCTGCTCACCTAAAAAGATGTTTTGGAAAATAAAATAAATATATAAAATCTTAAATCCTCTACTTAATTTTACATTATGTTCTTCACGACTACCATCCTTCATATACACGTAAAAATTTAAACTATTGTTCAAACCACAAAATATGAAACAAAATAAAGGGTGAGCTCAGATCCTATATAAGGGTTAACATAATAGATATAAATCAATGATCATAATTGATAATAATATAAGCATAAGGATATGGGAACATGATCCTAGCATAATTAATCCAACACAATAATTCATAGATCAGAATCAAGAATCATGGCATTGTGTCATGTTAATAAAAATTCATAGGACGTAAGAGTGTGGAATCATTAATAATAAATCATGATCCATGATAACTTATCATATCCATATGACATAAGTTTTTTCTATTCACATAACCTTAAAAATAAATTCTATAGTCAAGGTTCACTCCCAAGACTATCATTGTTGAAATATTTCCGAAATGGAAACACCTACCCATTTATTTCTAACATTCTCTTTGGAGTAACTTCAATCGAGTAAATTCTTTCATCTCTTAGGATACTTTTATCATTCTCATATCATACATGATTCTCTATTCCATAGATATTATGCATTGAATGGGATGGATATAATAGAACCACCCTTCATAATTATCTATATTGGTCTAACCCATCATTAAATTATAATACATACATATGAGTTACACAGTATAATAAAACATTCATCATTTCATCATGGTGTAACCCATGGAAAGAAAATGAGTTTTATAAACCTTTCAACCTCATAATCAGAATCCATCTAGATAAGAAATATATATTCTAACATTTTATCATTTTATAATACCCCAATAATTATGTTTTTTATTTTATTTTGTAATGAATAGTGTGACTGATTTTATACACCACACACAACCCTAAGATTCAATGAATATTGAATTTATATTCATTAAATATAAATGTTATAACCAAGCAGTTAGGTTGGAAGGTATTAAAAGAATACCTAATTATGAAATATATGTATAAAGGATATCTTTAATACAATTCATGAAATAAATCATCAAATTTTACATTCATATAATTTTTTAGACCATGAATTGGAATACATTCATTCTATGCATTAAATTTACTTTTCTTCCAAATTGGTTTTTATTGTACTTTAAGCATAGATATTATAATTAATTTATGACACATTTATAAATAGATTTTGAAAAAATATTGAATTATTTTTTATATCTTCATGAAAATATATTCTTAGGGTAAATTGTTAGTATCTTTCTAGAAAGATTTATTTTTCGGTGAATAGTAAGAGCGCCGATTTTGGTAATATGTCCATTTCTTTTCATTATATCATTTAATTTAAAACTAATATTCTATGTGGAATTATGTTTTAATGTAAAATAATATCCATTTTACTAAAAATAATCTAAATAATTACATATTAATCAATATTAAATTTTATTCTGTATATATTTATTATTATGCTTAAAATTAATTTTTTTTAAAATGTTTTTATGTGTTTAATGTTTTTCATTTTCATTAATTAAAATAATACAAAATTATGAATGATTTAAATTAAATTTATATCATATACATAGGAATTTATGAATTTATATTAAAATAATTATTTTAACTAGACATTTTTTTAATGTAAGAACATCTTCTACTTGGAGAATGCATTTTCCAAAAAAATGATTTTCATAACATTTTTCTGGTTGGTTTTAAATATAATTTCTACTACTTATACAAATTATATTAGATAAAATGGATTAAATATTTTGAATTATGATGTTAAAATTTGGAAAATATATCCCTTTTAGTATATATCATTATTAATAGTAACAGTTGTAAATATTTCTCACCATGGTAAGGGTAAATTGAAAAATTAACAATAAAAATAATGTGATAAGGATTGAAAAGTTTCTCTAACACCTGCCTTGTTTCATTTAATTTAACTTATAAGTTCAGAGACGGATAAGAATATTTTATAAGTGAATATAAAAAATATTTTGGTAAGTAAATATTTATTTATACTTGGATGATTTATTTTTAATTTATATAGAGGTTATAATTACATTATTGTATTACACAACATTGAAAAAGTTCATGGGAAAGTATTATTGAAATAAAAGTAAATTATTTTAAAAATCTAAAAAGTAATATTGTATGTATTAATTATGTTCTCACTGAAATTTTATGGTTAATAATAACATATTATTGATGTTTAAAATTTCTATATTGAAAATATCTTCCAATGTTGATGTCTTGAAATTAAAAATGTTTGAAAAGACTTTATGATTTCTTTAATGGTATTTTATATTAATAAAAATTATATTATATGATATGAAAATAATAAAAATCCATATATAGGCCATTTAGGGTAGGATATGGTCTAAAATTTAAACCTACACATTTTGGCAGCCAATTATTACTTTATAAGTAAATTTATTTCCCATTAAAAATAAAAATGTTGTTACCATTATTAAGGTTAAAAATTGTTTACAAAGGCATTAAAACAAAAGATAATGTTTAAAATGCACCATAATCTCATATAAATTTTATTCTTTAATGTTATTTCCACCATATTTTATATTATCCTTGATTTTTTTCATTTAATTTCAAATTCAAATGAAAAATAATTTATTATATTTAAATATTTTATATAATTCGAAGTGAGTTGTTTCATTCAATATAATAGTAAACCACCTATTCAATATATTCATACCTCTTAATCCATTTATATTGACCAAAACTAGAACAAATATCTCCCTAAAATAATTTACCACATTTTAGAGGTGATGGTACTCCTGAGAGACCAACCATATGGTCCTTAGGTGGAAATCTAGAGGAGCTATTCCAAAGAAGAGATATGCTTCTTAACTGAACACATTCATTTTTCTTATTCTTTTACCACCTTCAATTATATCATAAACATTAAATTATAACACCATAATATAACATATAACTAGTCGTTACTATTTTTATTTAACAAAATTTATCCATCTATTTCTCTATCAGATGGGTAATAAAATCATTACTTGTGTGTATGGTGGACTACCGCCTCCAAACCTATGAACCAAATTTTGGTTAGCACCTCACATGGATGGTAATAATGATGGAAATAATGAATATATATATATATCATATTAATTAAAAAATATTATCCTATAAATATAATATAGCATCAACTTTCTTACCCTTCAATTAGTTCAAAATGATAATGTCACTCATGCGTACATATGGACTACCACCTCCCCGAAGTGATGTGATTAATTATTAAAGTACTATTTATTATATTCATTATAAATATGTATATTATTAATATTTATGATATTTATATCATGATTAAATTTATGGATATCACAAAACAAATATCATGGCATTGGGACCCTAACTATTTATTTAAAAAAACTCATGAAAAACAAAGTAGTTAATGCCTAAAACAATGATAATAATGAAATATTGAAGGAAAACTATTATTGAGGTATTATAAGTTCATATTATATGATATTTTACTTTAGTTTACATTTAATAAATGTAAATTTAAAATACACGTGGTTAAATAACATTAAAATAAATTAAACTATGAGGTTAGGGGTTTATTAACTAAAATTCTAATCATTGAGTTATATCACTACTAATTTGTTAATGTTATGCCAATATTATGTTTGAAATTTACTTAAATTATTTTATATTGTATTTACTCTTTTTATATAAAATTTTAAACATAAACACATCATGGATTAATTATCACTCTACCTATAGGATCCTTGTAAAGTATATCACCTCAATTTCAAGTTTGTTGAGACCTATTTGGTATTATACGCATATTTTATTTTATGTTGTGTATTTACTATGGATTTTCTGTATTTTACATGAATATATATCTATTCATAGTAATTTATGTTTCAATTAAATTTTACTCAAGCAAGTGGTTACAATTTAAAAGTGTCTAAAAATATAATAATAGTTTTTTTCAATCTCATACTTTATTGGATTACTTTTATTTTCATTAAAGGAATATTATAGTATTTCATTCATAAAAACCATCAATTTTATTATATTCTTAATATTTAATTAGTTTTCATATTTTTAAAAAATACTAACTTTTGAAACATTCATCCTAAAAAATATGTTCAATAATAAATATTATTTTTCTTTTTCATCGGGTATATAATTCTTCCAAGTCTATATTTTATAAAAAATACTAAAAAAGTACTTCTTATCTACTCAAATTATTTATTAATGATATTTTTTGTCATATTATAATTTTTATGTGGTTTCAAGAAAATATTTCTAATGTTATCTGAAATGGTCATCTTGGAATTTCTTTACAAAAAGTCAAATGCAATGCTTCTTTTAATGTATATGGTGTTAATGGGGTTTCCTAACACCAAAACTATTTTATGCTATTTATCTTGAAATACAAGATTTAGATAATTTAGAAAGAAATCTCATTAATGAAATCATAATTTAATTTTTCTCTTCCATTTCTATATATTCTATCAAAAATATATTTTATTAAAAATCTATATATATATATGATGAAATCATGGTTATATTATATATCTAGTTATTTTTATGTTCATTAACATTCTCTTAAAACATTTATATTTTTATAATCATCTTTAATTAAAAATCACAATATCTTCCATATCCATATTCTTTGTTTCATGTATATTCAGACTTCCAAAACTATATACCATTTCTAAATAAGGTTTTTTACTATGAATATTATTTTACTAGAAGTAAAATATGGATATTAAAAATTCTTTACTCAGTATTGATATTTCTTGATAAGTCATATTTTTTAATTCCTTCAATTGTTTATTCAATATATGAGGAATGAATTGGAAATGTAGGGATCGGTGGGGACCAAAATTATATTACCCCTTAATACATCGACAGTTCTTATGATAAAAACTAATCTGGTAGCCCTATTAAATGGTTATTTTTGTATAAAAACCTATAATTTAATGTTAATGGGAACAATTACTTCATCATGACATCTAAAAATGTGTATTTTCCTCATTAGTAAATTAGTTATTATTTTTCATGTGATTATTAAATTATATATTATACATGGATTCAATTTTGGATCATGTTTTTGATTAAATGATTAGGGATTTTAGATATATACCATTCAATATTTATTAGTTCTTATTTACACATCATAGATATCACTATACATAAATATTACTATGAATTTGAGTTAGAAATTATTTTTTTTGTTCAATATGATATGTAGAATTAATCATAAAATATTATTCATAGATGCAGAATATTTTATTTTTTAATGTGTTATATTTTATTTACAAGGTATATTTTATAGAACCCAACACTAGTATCCCAGATTCAATGGTTACTTTATTACATTGTAACTAGATAGAAGAAATAAAATCTAAAAGTACCTAATAGTTAAGTAGTCTTTAAAAAACTAGATACATAGTTTAATATTAAATTAAATTTAAAGACATAACACAATATAGTATTTTCTTTGACTAAACCATTATTCCCTTTATCAAATCATTACATATTAATAATAGCACAATTCTTGTTATCCTGGGGAGAAATAAAAAAAGAAAGGGGTGAGTTTTGATTATTTGTAATAGTATACATACAGTGGAATCTAACATGAATAATCAAGGAATAAAAAATATGGAAAGGTTAATATCTGACAATGAATTCCATTTAACCAATAAAGAAAACATGAAGAATAATATGTAAAGAATAAAGCATGATAAAATAATTCAATATAAATAATCACACGATATTGAAACTTATCAATGGATATCATATCTAATAAAATAATCACATAGATATCAATTAAAACATCTCATAATGTATAAATTAATAATATTGAATATCATAAACATATCATCATGTCCTCATGCTAATACATCTTACATAAATGATTAAGGCCTCAACCTATACCAAAAGTAGTTTATCTCGTAAGACCTACCGAATAATCGAGGGGCTATGGAGAGACCTGCCAATAACATACTACTTCTAATGAATTTATCCTATGAATGTGTATAAAATAATAAACATACACATTCATATTGAAACTACCATACATAATTTTAATAATTACTCAAATCAAAAAACAGATTCATAAACCATCAATAATAATATGGTGAATGGTATCAAAATAGTACATCCTTAGTCAAACTGATCATAAAACATAAATTAAAAAATTTTAGATGGTATAATAACCTAATAAACTAAATAAATAATTAAATACAAAAATTTATATTAATATAGAAAAAAAATATTTTAAAAATATCATTAGAAATTCTTTAGGAAAAAACACTTTATCACTTTAAAACCATTTATTTATAAAACATTGAAATATGAGGGAAAAATTTGAAAATAAGATTATAAAATTTTAATGGAATATTAAATTAAAATATTATTCATGAAAGAGGGAAATATATTCTTTATATATAAATTCTAAAATACATTCATTTAACTTGGTGGTAAAAATTGAAAAAATTACCTCATTCAGAAAATGATAAGACGACTCCTTTCAAAAACAATTATAAAAATAAAACATGGGTACAATTTTAATTAATAAATAAATAGAGAGTAATAAAAATAATATTAAAATTTTTTTAATTAAATTTTATATATGTGAAAATTTTATTCCCCCATCAGGAACATGAACATAAACAATCGTGAATAACGATACGATTAAGAAATAAACACTTACCTTAGGTCTGATTTCCTTTTTACATGTTCAATACTACTCTATAATAAATATTTATTTATTATAAATATATTATATAACCATAATAATATATATAATAATAATTTTTACATACATATAATCAATTATCACCCATTTATTAAAACTACTTTGTTAAAATCATAATTCTGGGTAGTAAGTACTTTATTTTTCTTGTATGTTCTGGTTCTGTTGTTTTGGACCTTGAATATTGATCATGTCTCCATAATATCAGTAATAAAATAATTATTTAAAAATTATATATATTCATTATATATTTATTTATATTAATTAATAAAATTTAGAGATAGATAATGAATTACACTTTTTATGGAGATGGTTGGTCAATCATACCTATAAATTTCATTTTCACTTTACTATGGATGGAACAGATGAAAAGAAAAATATAATTCACCTTTATAGAATCATTATTATATCACATAAATTATATATATTCATTAAATCTATCCTAATTACCATCCTATTTAATTATAAATGGAAAATAATCACATCGTTATGTGGAGGTGGTAGTCCACATGTATGCACGACCGACATTATCATTTCCCAATAGATTTAAATGTAGGAAGGTAGACATGGTATTATCATTATAAATAGTATAATAATTATATATTTACCATAAATATACATTAAATATTTCATAATACCCATCCATAAGTTATGGTGATGAAAATTGAATCATATCGCGGTGTGGAGACGGTAAACTGTACGTACGAATAAGTGATACATTCACTAAAAACATGATGGGAAAGACGGTGGGTAAGAGTCATATCATATTAATAATAAAAAATTATATTACGGATAAATATATTATTATTATATGATAAATGCATGAGATTTATCATAGGGATAAGAATAAATAAATTGAAAGGGGTCAGTTTATAAACTTACCTCTTCTTCCATAAATTTTCTTCAGATCCATTCTTAAGGAACATAAGGTTGGTATTTTATGGATAACCACAAGAATATTATAATTATTTTAATGAGAGTAATTTTCATGGATTGGTATAGCTAGCTTTCTCAAAGTGGTGTATGTAAGTGATGTAATGGGTGTCCTTTTATATTTAATGTGAGGGGAACTTTTGGAATTCCATAAAAGACTAAATATAAAAAAGTCATTATCTAGACCAAATTTCTAAAAATGGATATGTATTTGATATTAATATGGTATATGGTTTTAAATTCCAATAATCAATAAATTTTGGATTGGATTATGGGGTGTTTTTAACTTTATATTTTGGTTTAACCCCTTACTATATTTATTTTTTCATTATCCATGATAATGTATTTTTCACACTTAAAGGGTTATAGTTTTACCTAAAAGGTGACCATTAACTCATAAATTGACATGGGATACCATGTTAGACCATATAATACCCCCAATTTTCTATTTAAGCATTTTTTATTATTTTTAAATTAATTAATAAAATATTATATAGATAATTTATCATTAATGTTTATTTTGAAACTATTCATTTAATTTGACATCAAATACATAGATAGAAAGTTGTATTTTAAATATAATTCATTTAAACATCACTAATATGTCATATTAATTTTAAAAATTCTTGTAACACTATAAAAACACAAATTATATCACTTTTCGTATTTTTAATATCATTTATAAATGTTTTCTATTATTTGAATAAATCCTATATTAACAGTGCGCAATAATTTATAGTCATTATATAATTACTATAAATTATAAATAAATTATTATCATGAATATAATTTGAGTATTCAAAAATTTTAAATTTATATTCATTCACAACATTTTGTTCTCTATTTTTGAATACATAATTTATATTTCAAACTAAGGGAGTGACATTCTATAACATTATTTAATTTAAATATCTTATTTGTCATTTTCCTAGACATGTGTATATTAAACACATATATTTATTGATTAAAATAATAAGGGTAAAATTAATATCATTTAATAATAAATATTCTGAAATATTATTGCCACATCGCTTAGTTTTAACTTATATTAACTCTATTTTCTTATTATTGATGTTATATATTTTGCCATAGTAACTATACATATTGACCAAAAATAATAGTGAACTATTAAAAAAATTATCCTCCTAATTATTAATATATAATATAGTTTTCAATATTAAATATCTATAAGTTTCAGAAATTAATTTTAAAATAACTACAGAAAAAGTCATGATGATTGTATTTTAGAAAAATTCAATGTTTAAGAAAAATAATTATATTTATTCTCATTATATGGCCAGTAAAGGCAACAGATTAATGTTAAAACATGTTATTGAATATATTATACTTACATATAATTATAATCATTTACCATTTTTAAATATTTTAATTTTTTATGATATAAATATATTATGTTTCCAAATATAATTTTTTAGAAAAACATTTCTTTTACATTCAAATGATTTTTATTTTTATTGATGAAAAATGAAAATGTTTTAAAAATGTGTATACCATATACTTTTCATAAATTAGTTAGTATTATTCATTCTAACTATATAAAATGATAGTTTATAATGGTAATATAATAAATATATCATTGATTGATTGAAATCGGTGTTGCGTACAACACAAGCTATAACAGATATAAAATTTATTTAAAAGAGAAATACTATAAAATCATAGGGTGTTATATTATTCCCTAAATACACATTCCATCAAAAATATTTCTATAATGTCAACTAATGAATAACTTTATTTAGTTTTTTATCATAATTTACTCATGTTCCCATGTCATATATTCTATCTTATGATTTATCCAAAGTACCTTTACCAACTAAGTCTTCTAATTCCTCAAAAAATATTCTCTACTATCCTTAATATGAATTGGATATTCATAGTAATATAAATTTGGTTTCAATTATATATATTTGAATGTGATCACATGTGTTGGGTATGTACTTCAATACCTTAACATATAGATATAGAATCCATCATGTACTTCAGAAAGGCTAGGTGGAATTTTCAAATAGTAAGCCACAACACCAATTCATTATTAGATTCCAAAAGGTATGATGTCACTATGGATAAAATTTAATTTCGTTCCAAATAATTATTTATACTAAAACATTTGAATACTCAATTGGAATATATTATTATAAGAAAACTCTACTAAAGGTAAATATTAATCCCACATACCTTGAATGTTAATTGAGAATGACCTTAACTTTTCTTCAAAAGTTATGATAGTTTTTTTGACTTGCTTTCAGTTTTAGGATGATAAGTGTTACTAAAATGAATCTCAGTATCAAGAACCTTATAAAATGTTTTCCAAAATAATGATGTAAATAATAGATCATGATGAGACAAAAATTTAAAGAGGTACATAATGAAATCATAAATTTTTTAAAATAATGTTTCATATAAATAAGTCCTGTGGAAGATCTTCACTTATTGTAAGGAAATGTGAATATTTGATAATTCAATCAATAATAACTCACACTAAAACATTATTTCTAGACTTATATTTTAATACATTGACAAAGTCCATATTAATGTCATGACATTTCCTTGCAGTAATATGCATAAGTTGAATGAGTTTTCATGGATGTTATATCTCACCTCCACCTATTGAAAAACCTAAAATCATGACACATAATCATAAATTTACTACATTATATTATACCAAAAAAATATTCCTTCACATCTCTATACATCTTAGTACGACCAGGGAATATAGTGATATTCATGCTATGATAATTGTCCAGCAATTCCCTCTTCATATCTAGTATATATGAACTACATATTCTCTTTCAAATTTCAGAGCATCATTTTCATATATGAATTCATCCATTTTCCCATAATTTGTGGGTTTAATTTTCATTTAAAATTTATCATCATCTGACTAATAATGTTTTATCTTTTCCTCTAAATATGGTTTGGAAATCTTTCGAAAAAGGAGTGATGTTTCCCCTTTACAATAATTCTAGAATCTAACCATATTAAATCCATTAAAATATGATCCATGTCGATCCTAATTTTGGTCAGAACTCCATGATACGTCCTACTCAATACATCCACAACATAATATTCATTCCCCATGTGGTAGTGTATTAATAAATCATAATCCTTGGGAAAATTGATCCATTGTCTTTACATTGTACTGAGATATTTCTGTGGAAATATTTGTTTTAGGCTCTATTGGTCATTATATATGTAACATATTTCAACATAGATATAATTTCTCCAAATCTTTTAAGATAATATTATTAATGGAAACCCATGATCTTGAGTGCGATAGTTTTAGTCATGATTTTTTTACTTTCTGGATGTACAGGAAATAACATTATCATTCAGCATAAAGACACAACCAATTCCCTTCTTTGATGCATCGATAAATATTATAAATACATCATTTAATGATGTTAGAGTGAAAATAAGTTAACTCACCAATATCTTCTTCAATCCTCCAAAAATATTATTTAAAATATATTTTCCATACAAAATTAACCCATTTTTGAGTAAGCATGGTTAATGAGTTATTCAATTAGGAAAAAAATTTAAACGAATCACAGATTATAACCTACCAAACTAATGAAACTATTAACCTCAATTATTTTCATTGGTGTAGGTCATTATTATATCAACTTTATTTTTCTAGGATCAAATCATAATTAATATATGTAGAAAATATATCCATCAAGAGAAAAAATTTCAATCCATAATTTAAACTTCATAAATTTCCTGTATAAATATTTTTTTTAAATGTTTCTCAAGGATTTTCCACAACTATTACTCATGATTTTCATGGCTCTTAGATTACACCATGATAACATCAATATATACCCAAAAAATAATCAATATATTCCTCGAATACACTATTCATTAGATCCATGAAAATATAGGGTACATTAGTCATATCAAATGGACTTACTATAAAAATTTAATGTTCATACCTCATTAAAAATGTTTTCTTTATAATATCATAATAATTTACTCATAATTTATGATACCCAGAATAAAGGTCATTATATCAAAAATATTAATACCCATGAATTTTGTCGAATACATAATCAGTACATGGTAGAGGATATGTGTTCTTTATCATAATAGAATTAATTTCCCAATAATCTATCCATAGTCTCATTGTCCCAACTTTATTCTTAATAAAATGAATAGATTATCCATAAAGATAAACACCAGGTTGTATAAATCCCTTGTTACACAACGTCCCTATTTCTTTCTTAAATTACAACAATTATATGGTGGCCATTATATTGGGGGACATTGATATAGGACTTTAATTAAGGATTTAATAAGTTGAAAATTCAATCTCATGCCATGGTGGGATTCCATGTAATTCCTCAGGGAATAAATCAATTAATTAATTTACAATAGGTATATCCTTAATTTGAATATTACATTTTCCATCCATATATTGTTTCTTATCTTCTTCCTCATGAATTTAATTCAGAAGAGTCGTTGTGGGTGGATCTATACAAGACTTTGATGATATATTCCCTCTAAAGATAAAGAATATCACAAATTTATCCCGAATCAAAATTTCATTATCTTCATAGTTGGTTGTTTCATTATGTTTTAAAATCCAATCCATACCAAGTATTATATAAAAATAAACCAGGGATATAATAATAAATTCTAAAAATAGTGTTTTTTTATGTTTTATAATGGGAAAGAACTAGCATATTATTTTTATGAAGAGACTTACACTATGATTCTTGATTAATAACTCCCATAATAATGCGATAGAGAAATTTCAAATTTTGTTGGAATACTTGTAAGATAAAAAATAATGTGTTGATTTAGAATGAAATAAATAATTTTCTAAATTTGGGGTTATTATTGAGGTACTACACTCAAATTATTTTGAACATTAACTTTAGTTGTTTTGATTTTAAATTCTAGGCCATGCTTCCTTGGAATCTTCTTGGTTAAGTTAACTAAACACCAAGTAAAATCACATTGACAGTGTCCCACCTTCCTACAGATGAAGAATTGAGCCTTGAAAGCTCCCTTCATTACTTTTCAATCAAGATCCTAGTGTCCTTTCTCCCCACAATAATAGAATAATCTCATTCCCAGTAAGCATGTTTTGTGGTGTTTCATTCTAAATTTATTGCATGATAGAAATTTTACCCTTTACTTCATCGAATTTGTCTTATTTCGTTTTCTAGTGTACTCTATAGTAGTATAATTATCTTAAATTCATTATAATACATATGTTTTTGAAAATTATTTTCATATCCTTATAGAACATGATATTATATCCCCATATGATGATATATGTTGGAAACTAGTTCACTTCGATGGATTAGGTCAATAAAATCAATGAACTAGTCAATATTTCTCTTTAGATTACATATGTAGTCCGATGCATAACATGATATCCTTATAAAGTTTCCTTCATACATAGAAACATTTCCACCATCCTTTTTTCTTATATTTGGTAATTGTCTCGCCATATCTGACTATTGTTCATCAAGAAAATATTTTTCTAAAAAAGTTCCTTTAAATACTTCTATTACATAATCATTATTTCTTTCCCATCCTAAGTATTTTGAAACAATGTCTACCATGGATATACATCCCCAATGAGGTAATAAACTACCATAAGAACCTTCTCCATTTTAGTACTTCAAAAAGTGTGAAATATATTATCTAAGTATTGTGTCTTTTGTTCATATACCAATGGATTTGTAGATACATTAAATGTTGGATATTTTTCATTCATGAAATAGTTTAACATTGTTATACCATGTTGTGAATTAAGATTCAGATCTATATGGGTAGGGTTATTGGTAATAACCCGATCCATCTGTCCCTATATAGTTATAATTTGTTTAGCACCAGCTTATCATTTATTATCTATTCTATGATGTCAATGCCTAAATGGAATAAATGCACTGATATGATTTATATTCCCTCAACTCGGACCCAATTGAAAATAATGGAATACACTATATTATGTTATGAATCATAATATATAATTTTTATCCTAGTGAAACACTAAAATATGTATAAATAATGTCATAATCAATTGATTTTTTTCATTAGGATTATTCTCATATCCTTTCATAGGGTTAGTTTACTAAATCTCTATTTTCCTAAATAATTTCCCAATGTTTTTAGAAGTCTTTATCTGATACCCACTATAATGACCCTAAACCTAGTATCCCAGAGTTGGTGGTTACGTTATTAAAAGGAAACTAGATAAAATAAATCACATCCCAAAGGACTGAATAGTTTAACAGTCATGGTAAATTGAATTTCTAGGTTAATATTACTTTACCTTTGAGGAAATAATACAACATGTAATTTTATTTGTGTGAACCATTATTACCTTTAGCATATCCTTTCATATCCATCTTAATACACATCGTGAAATCCTATGGGGAAGTAAACATAAAAGAGGGGTGAGATCTAATGCTTGGTAAGGGTATTCATATAGTATAAGTTAATATGAATAAATAAGGAAAAAAATATGGCAAGGTAAATATCTTACCACACATTACATTTAATAAATATCATAAGCATAATTAATAATATGGCAGTAATAAATGATGATAAAATAATTCCATATAAATAATCACATGATCATCAAAAATATCTATGAATATCATAAATATAGAAATAATTAAATGGAAATAAAATTACTAATATCATAATGAATAAATACTTAATTTTATACATCATAAACATACCTTTGAGGCCTCAAGCTATGAAATCTTAATTAAATGGATAAGGCATCATCCAATACCCTTAATAATTTGTCTTCGGAGACCTAACAATTAATAAAGCGCCCATAACATTCCCCTACCATCACTTACTAAATACAAATCATTACCCATATGAAATTGATGAAACATAATAAATATTAAAATTCCTATTGTAAATAGAATACAAAATGTTAATAATTACCCCAATCAATAAATGTAATCATAAATCATCTAGAGTAATATGGTGAATAGTATCAAAATAGTATATCCCCATTCATACGTAACATAAATCATCCAATAAAATATTTTAGATGGTATCATAAAAGAATAAACTTAGTAAAGCATAAAATTACAAATTATTTTTACATAGATTTAAATATTTTTAAATATTATTGGAAAATTCTTATGGAAAATAATCTTTTAAACTTTGAAATCATTTATTTTTAAAACATTTGAAATATAAAAGAGTAAAATTATTTAAATAGAACCATGTAAAATTATATATGTTAATTTAATTAAAATATTATTCCTTCTAGAAGAAAAATCCATTCATGTCATATAAGTTAGAAAATATTCCATTCAAAAAGTTGTAAAAATGTTATGAAGTACCACATTCAAAAAACAAAAAGAAAATTCCTTTCAATGCATTTTATAAAAAGTCAAAAATGGGAAAAAAATTCCATTAATAAATTTTTGGATAATAATATAAATATTATTTAAAAAATTTTAAGGAAAATATGAATATTTGATAAAAATATTCCCTTAGTGGGGACTTAAACATAAACAATCCCGAGAAATGAAAAAATTATGAAATAAACCCTTACCCATGGGAAAATTTCCTTTATTCTTGTTCTCAGATACATTCTATAATGTATAGATTTATTATAAATATTTTCCAAAATGATTATCATATATATGATACCATTTATCACTTTCTTGAAATCTTTTATCACCTGTTTATTAACATTTCTTTGTTCAAATCACTATTTTTAGGTAATAATTGCTTCTTTTTTCATGTATGTTTAGGTTCTGTAGTTTCATTCCTTGCACTCTTATGATGTTTAAAAAATATATCTCGCTTTAATAATGATATAAAAATAATATATATTCATTATATATGTATTTATAGTAATCCATAACTGTTAGAGATTGAAAATTAATTACACCATATTTTGAGGTGGTTTGTCATATATATGTATATATGTTGTTTTCACTTCTTAAGGGATGGAATTAAAGATAAGTAACCAATAATTATTCTTTATAGAATCAATATTATATAAAATAAATTATATAAATTCATAAAATCCATTCTAACTACTATAAAATTAAAATAAAAATGTAATACAAATCATATCACTTCATGAAGGTGGTAGGCCACACGAATTCATGGGCGATGTTATTATTTTCTTAAGGAGTGGAAGGTAAGAGGGTATATATTATTTTAACATTTAATATCTATCATAATTTCATAAATATCATATATTAACACTAAAACCATCATAATACCCATTCATAAAATATGGTGATGAATAAATAATGGTATCGCTACGTGGGGACAATAAGTTGTATGTACACAAAAGCAATACTTTCACTTCCCACTCGATAGGGAAAGATGGTGCGTAATGGTGTTTCAAAATAAGAATAAAATTTAATTATATATATTATAGTAGATTAATTATTTTATGTTAAAATTAATGAGATTCATATGAGTTATAATAAAAAATAAATTGAAAGAGGTCTGGTAAGAAAATTACCTCTTCTACGAGATTCTTTGTTTAGATCCATTCATAAGGAACTTAAGGTTTGTATTTTCTAGAGACAAGATTCTCCAGAACATAGATATTTATGTTGAAAATATGATTTTGAGGTCTTTTTTTATCTATGTTTTTTAAATTCGTGTAAATAATTGAAGGAATGTGTGTCCTTTTATAGTCTAGGTGAGATGAACTTTTGGAATTCACTAAAAGAATAATTATAATAAAGTCTCTATCTAGAAAAAATGCAACCAAATTTCAAGGAATAATAACCTATTGAAGAATATGGTTGAATTAAAATCAACCAATAATTTTTTGATAAGTTTCTATAGTGGTATAAACCTTATCTTTTGGTTTATCCCCTTAGTTAATGTATTTTAACATTGATTGTAGTACCATATTTTTCACTCTTAAATGGTTATAATTTTATATATAAAGTGATTATTGTCTTATAAATAGATTAACGATACAATTTTAGACAACATCTTACCCCAATTTTCCAATTTCACGATTTTAATCAATTTTAAATAATTTAATAAAATATTATTCTGATAATTTATCTTTAATTTAAATTTTGACATTTTTTATTTAATTTGACTTCAAATACATAAATAAAATGTTTTATTTCAAATACAATTTATTTAAACAACACTGATATATCATATTAATCTACCAAATTCGATTAAAACTACAAATCACTCAAATTATATCACTATTATTAATATTACTATATTTTATTTATGTTTTCTTTTAATTGAATAAATATTTTATTAGCATTGAACATGCATATAATGTAATTATATAATTAAAAAAAATTATAAACAAATTATCATAATACAGATAATTTAATTCTTTAAAATATTCAAATTTATATTTATTCATAACATGAGTTAATCCCAATGTGAACACATAATAGATATTTGAAACTAAGACTGTGACATTTGGTAACTTTCTTTCAATTATATAATATATTTGTCATTTTCATGGAAACTATTCTATTAGAATTATAAATTTAGAGCCTAAAATAACAATGGTAGATTTAATTTCATTATATAGAATTCAAAATGAAATATTATGACTGTATCTCATTGTTTTAACCTTGATTTACCTGATTTACCCTTTACTGAGGTGATAAATTTTACAATAGTTACTATTCATATTGACAAAAAAAAGAGACATATTTAAAATTTTTGAACCTAAGGATTAGAAATATCGGATATATTTTTCATGATTTATTTTCTATAAGTGGAAAAAATTTATTTTAACATAAGCGCACAAAATGTTATGAAAATTGTGTTTTAGAGAAATACAGTTTTTATACATAAAACATGATGTTTTCTTATCCTATGCCCAATAAAAACTCTAGATAAATGTTAATAAAATTTATTGAATATATAATCTGTAGATTTAATTAATAGAATCAATAAATAGCGACTATTTCAATTTCTTATGATATAAATATATTGCATGAAAAATAATGGTTTTTAAGAAAAACCTTCCTTTTACTTTCAAATGATTTTAATTTTTATTGATAACCAATAAATTTATTTTATATGTTTGTAAACTGTATGATATTAATAATTTGGTTATTACTATTCATGCATTAAAATTTTAATTCCTTGGTAAGAATAGTCACATAATAATATATCGTGGTTCGTTTGAACATGGTGTTGATGCATCGTAAGATATCGAAGATATTATATTTATATTAAAAAATGAATACTATAAAATCATGGGGTATTAAAAATAATGAGAATAATGGATGTATCATTCAAAAACATATGATTTAAGAAACTATTTTTATTTAAAGAAATTAATTTCCTCGATATCTTTTACGACATGCAAGACCGTCTTTAAACAAACTGTGATATACTATTAAAATATTATTATTATTGACAGGTATAACCCAGTTGTTAAATTTATTGTTATGAATAGGATTAACTAATTTATCATATATATATATATATATATATATATATATATATCTGTAAGAACATGGATATTATTTTCAGATATGGATCATGTTTTCAGGTTGTTTTGAGAAAAAGGGAAGAAAAGGGGATTTTTTATGTACATGTCGTGTATTGTTGTGTACATGCCGTGTACCTAGCTTACCACATATAGTCACGTTTTGACCATGTAATGGATGAACACATGTCTATGTGGTGTCCTAGAAGACCCACTTAAGTCTGAGGTCAGAATAGGCTACTACATAGAATGTAGTGTTAATTAACACACCGTGTAATTTTCTTTTTATTTGATATATCATATTAGGGTCACATATCAGGTCCAAAAACACATCCTTCTTTCAGTTTTTCATTTAGGAGTGATCCAGAACAACGGAAAGAGTTTGATCTCTCAATTCTATATCCAATCTCCGATTGAGACACTATTGGGAGCGTTGGAATCCCATCGGTGAGTTCTCAAACCCTCCTGAGCCCTTCTTCCTAATTCATCTTCTATTATGAGTTATATTAGGTTTGGATTTCTTCACCGTTTTTAGATCTATTCCGATCTCAGCCAATTCATGGGTCTACATTTCAGTATTTTGATCATAAGACATCTGGGTAGGTGGTTTGTTTCTTTAGTTGTGTTTATTTGGATTATATATGCTAAATGTGTTGCATGCCCATGTTTTGGGTATTGATTGATTTGGAATTTAACCCTGTTATTACCTACTATAGTTTGATTGACTGATAAAGGGATTTTTCATATACATGAGGTTAGATACCTTGTCTAAGGGACACCCCATTGGTGAATTTCCCTTGTTTTATTGTTTGTTGTTGTTGTTTCTAGGTTTCCTATAAGGAATACCTTGTTTTCCAGGCCCTGTTAAATTATGATGGTCAAATACATGTGATATAAACTATAAATGTTTACCCATTTAGTAGTTTTAGATTACATGAGCTTCTTTGACATAATATGCTATTTTTTTCCAATGGCTCGTGAGATCCTTGGACTAGGAAGTCTGAGGGGACTTCTAGACTACTTTCATTGATATGATACATGCACTATTTATTTTCCAGTGGACTGTGAGCACCTTTGACCAGGAAGACTGAGGGGACTTCCAGATTATTTACATAGGATCGTGAAAGCCTTGGTGTAGAATTTTGACCAAAGGGGTTGGACCATGAGAGCTTTACTAGAGGGTCATTATTTATTGAATTAATTCTATGTTAGACCTAGGGTTAGACTATGAGAGCTTTCCCAGAGTGTCGTTTTTGAATAGTTGAATGATTGTGATGTGTCTTCCAAGCCAAAGTACAAGCTTGGATTCGGTTCTACTTGATTGTTTATATGGTATTATTCGATTTATATTTTGGTTAATTTACACAGGGGATACAGAGCATAGGCTAGACCCCTGGGTTACATGATTAAATGGATGAATAGTAAATGTTACATGAATGTAATTGAAAACTGTAGGATGGTTTACCTTTGAGTACTTCCTAGTTTATTGATTGTTTGGATGGTCTTATGAGATGTATGTTTTGTTAATTAATTATATTATTGGAGACATTATCTTTTGTGAGTGAATTTTTTGGTTAAGAATAAACAAAAAAACCCCTCAAGTATATCTTTACTCAACATGATTTAAATTTGAAAAAGCAATGGTGGGTTGAGGACCTTCACTATTTTGACATTGAGTTTTCTTATACCCCTGGGGAAGGTAATGTAGTGGTTGATGATTTGAACATATGGACTCAAATACATGATGTTCAGTAGGCTAGTAGTGAGTGGGAGATTATGGCTCTCTTCTATGACATGCAACTATAGATGCATGAAAAACAGGTGCACATGTTTCTTTCTTCTATAGTTGTTACCTCTACTCTACTGGATCGAGTGAGAATGAAGAAACTATCAGATTTTGAAGACCCAGTCCTACGGGGAGTAAGTTAGGAGGGGAACCTAATCATTGGTAGACCGTAAGTGAGGATGAGTTTTTTTTGTTTTCATGGGTACATACGGGTGTCAAATGACATATCTGAGGAGAAGTTCCGATCTTTTCATGCCTCAATATGGGCAGTTCTTCCATTTCTCACTAAGATATATCTAGATCTACATTTCTAGTATTGGTGGCTAGGCATGAAGAGGGATGCGTCTTGTTTTGTTTTCAGATGTTCCACATGTCATCAGGTGAAGGAAAAGCATCAACAAGGCTATTATAGTAGTTACCCATTCCCGAGTGGAAGTGTAATGATGTCAGGAATGATTCTGTGATAGTTTTACCAAGGTCTCCTATAGGAAATAATGTTGTAAGTGTTGTTGTTGATAGACTCATGAAGGATGCACATTTACTACCGATCAAGGAAACTTTCAGTGTGGATGAGATTGGAATGTTATACATCTGAGAGATAGTAAATTTTCATGGGGTTCCACACTATCTCATTTTAGACTGGGTTTCACAAATTACTTCTCATGTTTGGTAGGGACTACATAGACCTTTGGGTACATAGGTTCTTCTAAGTACTTCTTACCATCCCAAAATATAGATTTCCAGGCCAACCAAATGATTCAGGTTTTGGGAGACATGCTTCGAGCATGCGTTCTAGATTTTATGGGAACTTGGGAAATATTCATACCCTTGGTTGATTTTTAATACAGTAATAGTTTTTAGGAAATTATTCAGATGGAACCTTATGTGGGATTGTATGGTAGGCCATCCCAATCCCCCCTATGTTGTCTAGAGGATGGAGAGGCAGCTATGCTATAACCTCATCTTTTCCAAGAGACCACTAAGCAGGTGGAGTTGATTCAGAAGAGGATCGATACTACAAAATCTCTCATAAAATCTTATATTGATTGATAAAGAACACCTCTGGAGATCATGGTTATAGATCAGGTTTTCCTACGTCTCACACAGAGGTTGGGACATAGGAGGATTATGAGACAGGGGAATCATTAATCGAGATATGTCAGGCCATTTAAGGTTTTGGATGTAGTTGGGTTGATTGCTTATCTTTTTTAGTTACCTTGGAGATAATGGGAAATGTATAAAATCATTCTTGTTTCTCACATATTACGTTAATTTTTAGACTCATCTCTTGTTTTTCAACCTGAGGTGGTCGAGCTGGAATTGGATGCATCCTTTGTGGAGCATTATATTAATATTATGGATCGTAGCATAAATTTCATCCATAGCCAGTTTGTTTCTATGATATAAGTTCTATGGAATAACTGGTGAGTGAAATATGTGACTTGGGAGAGGGAGGCTGATGTGCGATCGCAGTGTCTGAAGTTATTCGCAGATTCTTCTTCAAAACCCTTAGAAGGGAAATTCTGGGAAAAATTTCTTTAAGGGTGGATTTTTTAAGAACCTATATCTAATTTTCAAGTATGTATATTGTTTTCAGGTTTTCGTTGAGGAAAAAAGAAGATAATAGGGTTTTTTATGTTTGTTACGCGTAATGTTGCGTACACGTTGGGTTCCTATTTTACCACGTACACCGGTGTTTTGACCGTGTAACATCTGAATACATGGTCATGTAGTGACCTAGTAGACCCACTTAAGTCCGTGGCTGATTGAGGCTATTATACATTATGTAGTGTTAATGAACACACCATGCACTTTCCTTTTTAATTGATATATCAGAGTGGGGTCGCATCTCATATCTGGAAACACCTTATTCTTCCTTTGTTTTTTACAAGGTCACTCTAGAACGACGAACAAAGTTCAATCTCCCAATTCTCCGTCTGAGATCAGATTGAGACACTATTGGGTGTGTTGGAAACCCGCCGGTGAGTTCTAAAACCCCCTTGAGTCCTTCATCCAGAAAAATCCTCTCTTGCATGTTATTCAAGGTTGGAAGTTTTTCACCTTTGGTAGATTTACACCGACCTATGCCAATTCAAGGGGCTACATTGAATTATATCGATCGTACAACATTGAGGTATGTGTTTTTCCCTTTTATTGTTTATCTTTGGATTATATATGCTTATGTTATTCATTACCATGTTTTGGGTATTTATTGATTTAGAATTTTACTATGTTTTTTCCTTCTATGGTTTTATTGATTGATAAAAGTTTGTTTCTTATGCATGAGGTCAAATACCTTGTCTAATGGACACCACATGGGTGTGTTTCCCTTGTTTGACTATTTATAGTCATTGAGACTAGGTTTCCTAATATGGATACCTTGTTTTATAAGGCTTGTTTGATTAGGATGGAGTTTGATTGATTATATGAAATGCCTATTATATGCATTGTGAACGTTTATCCATGTTGTAGTTTCAAATTACGTGAGATTCTTTAACATAATATGCAATTTATTTTCCTATGGATTGTGAGAGCCTTGGACCAGGAAGACAGAGGGGAATTCCAGACTATTTTCTTTGATACGATACGTGTGATATTTATTTTCAAACAGACCATGAGATCCTTGGACCAGGATGACTGAGGGGACTTCCAGATTATTTATACAGGACCGTGAGAGCCTTGGTGTCGAACTTTGACCAAAGGGGTTATACCATGAGAGATTTTTTAGAGGGTTGTTATTTATTTAATCGATACTATGTTATACGAGGGATTATACCATGAGATCTTTATAAGAGCGTCATTTGTGAATAATTGAGTAATTTTGATACGTCTTCCAAGCCCAAGAAGAAGCTTAGATTCAGTATTACTGGATTGATTAGATGGTATTATGAGGTTTATTTTTTGGTTACTTTAAATGGGGGGATATAGATCTTAGGCTAGACCTAAGGGTTACATGCTTCAATAGTTAAATAGTAAATGTTAAATGAATGTAATTGAAAACTGTAGGATTTTTTACCTATGAGTACTTCCTAGTTTATTGCATCATTTTTTGTATATTACCTACTATATATTTTCACTAGTAGTTAGGCATAGATATTTTGGTGGTTGCATATTGGGATTCGTCTCATGCCCTATTTGGGTCATGTTTTTGCACCCAGAGAGATTATATGATTGTAGGTATAGATAAAATAAAAAACCCTTCTTCACCAGTTACTTGATTATTGTTGGAGATGGAGGTCAGAGGAACAAGCTCAATCTTTTGATGCCGATTGAGATTACTTTATTTTCTTTTATATTGGACAGTATTATATTTTCATCTTTGGAACATATTTTGGCTTCTTTTCTAGACACATGTGACATGCAACATATATATATATATTCCTTGGTTGTTTTATTACTATCAGTCTTCAACTTTTTTACTTATTTTGTATGGTATTACCCCTTGCACTACAATTTTTTTTATTAATTAATCTTTGTATAATCTGTCAATGAGGGCATAATTTCCCCTTTAACAGACTATATCCCTCGCTACTAGTTGAAATCCTATGGCATTTGGGGGAATACACATGAGGTTTTATGACCAATCAAGCACTGGGAACCTCTGGGTGGCACCCATATTAATGATGTTACATTTTCAATATAAATGTATTTATAATTTTTAGTAAATAATCACTCAATATTTAGTAATTACTTTCAATTATTTTAAAAAAATATTAATATATATTATTATTGATTTTTGTGATAAAATATTAATATTATATTCTAAAAGTTTTAGAGATTTTATTTTATAAAATGAATATTATTTTTCAAATCATCTTATTAAAATTTTCATATGATACATTTCTGAGAATTTTGTGAAAATATTGAATTTCCAAGGAATAGTTAAAAATGATTATATTATCGAAAATTGTATATACAAAGATGTATTTTATTTGAAAATGGTTTAAAAGTTAAAAAAAATAGTTTTCTTATATTTTATATAATCTAATTACTTCCACTGGGATAAATTTTATTTTTCAATTTATTTTAAAAGCGTTCATATAGGTAAAAAATACATTTTCATGAAAAATTATTTTTATGCATACAATATATATTTATAACAATATATTAAATTGGTTACTATTAGTAAATGATTGTAATGAAATATATATATATATATATATATATATATTATAAACTCAAAAAAATTTAAAATTCATCTAATATTATTATATTCATGGCATAATAATAAATATGGTTTTATGCTTAAATCCTGCATTTTTCTAAAAACCAATATTTGTCGCATTTTGTGAACATTTATTAAAATTAATTAATACCACATATAGGTATTTAAAATCATAAAATTTATTCCATATTTGGAATTAAGAGTTCATATTTTTTTAAATATGAACATTTTTCAAAATGAATAGTAACCATGTTAAAATTTATAATCTTAGTAATGGGTAAATCAGGTTAATCTGGGTTAAAAATAAGCGATAAGGCCATATTTTTTAATATTTATTATTAATGGGTGAAATTACATATACAATTATAACATTAGACTTTAAATTTAGTATTTTAAGGGATACACTTCCATGAAAATGACCTTTATTATATTTAAATCAAAGAATGTTACAAAATGTCACACTCTTAGTTTAAAATATCACTTATGTGTCCCAATAGGGAAAAAAGAATGTTATGAATGAGTATAAGTGTCTATATTGAGGTTAATGAAATTATTTTCATTATATAAATTTATTATCAATCTTTAAAATTTATATAATAACCATAAATTATTGTTCAATGTCAATACAATATTTATTCAGTTAAAAAGAAATATAAATAAATGATATTAAGAATAATAAAAGTTATATAATTTTAACGATTTAATTTTTAAAATGAAATTTATATATCAATATGACATACCATGGATGTTTAGAAGGAATATATTCTAATTAATTATTTTTCTGTATGTATTAAAATTCATATTAAATAAATATTTTTAAAAATTAAATTAAAGATAATTTATAATAAATATTGTTTTATTAAATGATAAAAAATTCATTAAAATATTAGATTCATCATTAATAATTCAGTATAGTCTTAAAAATTATAACAGATCAATTTATTGGACTTTTTCAATTTATAAAAACATTATTGACCCTTAAGTGGTAGAAATATTTAATATTGTAGTAATTTTCAAAAGGGTTAATGAAGGGTTAATACAAAAATATAAGGGTATAAATGTGATGAAAACCTATAAAAAAATTTATTAGATGAGAGGATTTAAACTAATCAAGATCTTCTATTATAATATTTAAAATTTATATCTATTTTTAGAATATAGTAATTTTATATTAATTTAATATTTTATGATATTCCAAGAGTGTCCCTCCCCTCAATTGAAAAACGGTACCCGCCATTTTTTTCTTCAACCCACATTGATCTTTATATCTCAAAACTAATAAAACATTTTATCTTATCCACTACCATAGACATAAAATATATGTGATTTTATTTCAAAAAATCTAACCTAGATCCATTAATAAGAGATCTATAAGAGTTATTTAAAAGAAAATATAATCAGCTTAATCGATCAATTTATTTTTAATTAATCTTTTACCTTCTCTAGGTCTGTTATATTCTTCATAAAATAAAAAATTCATCATCATTAAAAAAGATAATTGTTATAATATTTATTAAATAAAATATATTCACTCTATTTCCATCAAATGGGAAGGGAAATAATGCACATCCATATATACGACTTAAAATCTCCAAATAGCGATACAAT
Organism: Viscum album; assembly: GCA_963277665.1. NCBI lineage: Eukaryota > Viridiplantae > Streptophyta > Magnoliopsida > Santalales > Viscaceae > Viscum > Viscum album. Next base: position 871,820,109 of record OY728153.1, on the reverse strand, counting down.
TTATTTATCCACGCTATATTTCATGGATGGGTATTATTATGGTTTTATGGTTTATATATGATGATTAAGGATTAATTATAATTCTATAATGATAATATCATTCCTACCTTTTTACCTTATAAACTATCGGAAATTGATAACTTCGATTGTGTGTATGTGTAGACTACCACCTCCATGAAGCGATGTGTTTCGTTTCTCATTTATATATTATATGGATGCTAATAAAAATGTATTTAATTAATATATATGATATATGTGATTTAAAAATGATTTTTTAAATTTTATTTATTATTTACCTTTATTTTTTTCATCCATAAAAATGAAAATTTTGTTAATGTGTACGGATGGCATACTATTTACATGAATGGTGGAGTTGATTTTTCAATATATATATATATATATATTAATGATTATAAACAAGTATATAATGAGTATATATTTTATTAATATCATTATTAAAATTATGGATTTTATGAATCTATGATAAAAATAAAATTATCAAATCTACCAAAGCAAAACATTCATGAAAAAAGAAGCAGATAAAACCTAAAATATTGACTTTAGAAAAGAAGTGTTAAAAATATGTGATAAAATGTTATAATTAAATCATACATTTTATGATATATATGATTACAATTAATTATTAAATTTATAATATATCTATATTTATTATACAGTAGGTTCCAACACATATGATAGAATTTTGACCTAAGGTAAGGGATTTTCATCACTGTTTTATTTATGTGAGACACTTTCCTTATACAACACTTGATCTTATATGTGATGTATATAAATCACATGAATTTATATTATTAATCATACTATTAATATTATAGGGATTTAAATTCCCATAAATGGTTCATTCTTTCATGGATTATATGAATCAGATGTTTCCCAAGAGGTAAGGATTTTAGGTTACAAACTCATAATTTATCAAGATTATTCATTGTTAAGTTATGATGATAAAATATCATGATATATCTCCCAAGAAACTAATTATATTTAGTAATTTTTTATCTTCTAGTTATTTAAAAAAATATTTTCCTTCTATTTTCATCACCTTAATTTCTATAGAGATTGCATATATTTTTTTTAATGAAAAATGCCTTTATTTCTCCCTTTAATCAAAAAACAAATTTATTTTATATTAATGTTTACTAAAAAAAATTAAAAAATGTATTCACAATTATTTTAGGATTTTTTTAAATCATTTTTTATTTTTATTATTTAAAAAACGGTTTTAAATGAGTCTAATTTTATTTTTTGAACACGGTAATTTTTTACCGTTTCTATAAAAGTGTGAAATGGATTATTTATTTTAATATATAATGAAAGAACATAATTTCCCACCATAATGTCCAATCAATGATTTAAAAATTAATTTATACTTTTCAATGTTATTTTAATATAAAAAACATAAAAAAAATAAAATTATTACGTTTTAAAATGTAATTTCATAGTTAAAGGGATATTTTTCTCAAGAAATATTTCAACGTATGTTTTAGGATAATATTCTATCTAAGAGAAAATATTTGATGTCAATTATGATTTTTTGTGATTTTAAACAAAAGTAATATTAGAACTATTTTTATAGATGGTTAATATTTATATTTATGAGATATTAATGAAACCCAATTATTTTCCATGGGTTATGCTATAGTGAATTGATGAAATGTTTAAGAAATAAATTTTTTTTCATAGGTTATGATGAAACATATTTTATGATATTGTAGAAGAAATATTTATGGGTATTATTCTGTGACTATGGTCAAATTATAACCAATGAATGTGGTTACATTATAACCAATGGCGGTGGTTATGTTATAACCAAGGACAATGGTTGCATTATAAAACAAGATGGTGGTTGTGTTATAACATAGGATAGTAATTGTGTTTTAACCTAGGATGGTGGTCACGTTATAACCAATGAATGGTATGAACTATTTATCACTCAAATTCATAGGGTAATGATTGATATTTTATGAGATAATGAGGAATTGAAAGGGGAATGAACCCGCACATGAGCCTTACCCAATTTGTCAAGTCTCTCAAAGTGCATCCATGAGACCCAAGTTCAAAACCAAGTGAATGCATAATTCTGGGTATTGTGGCAGTTATATAGAATTAATGTGCGGGTACTGTAGTATCACTATGCATGTACTTTAGCAGGTACTATAGAAGGTAGTGTAGAAGGTATTGTTCGGTACTATAGCAGCCAGATGATTCACCTTGGGCCACCAGTTTGGGATTGGAGTCCTTAATGCCTTCAGGACACCTAGGCCTTCGAGTTTTTAAGGCCTTCAAGTCACCTTTAAGGCATTCAGGTCACCTCAAGTCCTTTGGGACACATGATCAATGGAATTTCCCCAGACAAACTCTTCCAAAAAGAGAATCCCTACAAAAGGATTAAGAGAATTCATACTCACTAGAGCAAAACCAACAGATTTGGAAGAATGAGAGGGTATGGAAACACCTTCGGGACCAGCCTGTGCTTGCACGTAGAGCTTAGACGGATGACCATGAGAAGGTGGAGGGATACTATTATGATGCAGATGTTGGGGAGTGGGAGTTCCTTGTAGTTATAGTCTAGTTGAATTCCCTAAGACCTTCGTGTCATGTAATGTGCCTTAACCCTACATGACATGTAATATATAAAGTCTACGGCCCTTGTAAGGATTCCCGCTCATCCCTTGAAAGGTGGGATATCAAAAAAGAAATAAAAAATATGGCCCAATAGCCATTCATTCAAAGGGAAATGAACCTAGTTTTGTAAGGGACACTTTCCACTATGATATTATTAAGAGTTAACCTGTACTACTATGATGGTTTGGGGAGTGAACCCATTTCATTATGATAGTCATGGAAATTAGCATTGACTACTAAGGAAATTATTTTGAACACTTATATGTATACCACAGGCTTGTTTATTATCCCAATGTTATACTGTTATCCATCATGTTCCTTGATTACATTATTATTCACGTCTTATGAGTTTTCATGTTTTCTTCCATGAAATAACATTATGATCTATTATGTGAGGGGTGTAGTTTTCAAATTCAATTCTCATATTATCATACCACTAAGTTTATGTTATTGTAAATAATTCATTTATATCTCCCTTATTTTCCATTACTATGCATATCAACTTACCCTTTCTTATGATTCCTTTCCCTAAATTATAATAAAATTGTATATGTTTGATATTTCAAAGAAGGATGATAGATCAGATTAATTGAGTAGGAAGTTAGGGAGATATATTATGGATGTGTTTTTTATATATTAAAGTTTCAAAAGCACTATAACTATACAATTTTGGTGTAGATAAGTTGATACATAATAGATCTTCCTAAAAAAGATGTGATATATATGTATGAAAAAGTCTTGGTCACTATAGTTGATATCATAGAATGTTTTACATAATCCTTAGAAACTATGATGATATCAATTTAAAATATTTTTCATTAGTATGTGGTTTCCCACTATGATTAGTGTTTCCCACAATGTTCTTTTTTTAGTCAATGGATGAAATAAAAACTAATAATGTTAATGTTGAATGTAATGGACAATAGAGTGAATATCTTCTTGAGAAGAAAATTGAAATAAGAAATGGTATGTGAATCCTTGTGATTATTCATAATGATCTATCACATTATATGATGAACAAACTCAATACTGGTGAGTTTCCCAACACGCCTAATAAGATAATGATACAGTTTTACAAAGTCCGTTGAGGAAAGAATATTCTTCTCATAACATGTCTACAATGTGTAAATAATCACTAAAATGAATAAATCATGGTAATGGAATGATTTTATGAGTGTTGAAAAGAAGAACACAAAACATGTATTTTTTCAGAAAAATGAATTGTTTTGTTGATGCAATAGATGGTAATAACGGTCTCCCTAAGGAATACTTGATTGTTAAATATTTTAAATCTGTAAGGTATAGGAATTATACAAATTTATATCATATAGAAAATATCAAGAATAGAATAAACAAAGTTTTATGAATAATGGTTTTACTAATGATGTTAAAGATATTGTGAATGGTGTATGAGTGGTATGGTATATTTTAACCATATTAAAAAATCATGAATAAATTTAGGATAATTAATATTAATACATGATTAATATCTCATAGGAAGAAATTATCATTGAATAAAAATATAAATACTAGTTAATTGTTTAAGAAGGAAGTTTGATTATTTAAGTGTTTATAAGTGTTGTACTTTTGAAATTTTTATTATAGAAATCATAAAGCACTTATGGACTATTCCAAATTAGTTTTTCATTTTGGATTTGAAAACATATTTTTAATGGTAGTAATAGCCAAGAAAAGTTATTAGTGGTAAGGATATATTTTTATAGAACAAATAATTAAGGGAAAATATAAACCTTAATATGTGTATGATGTTGAGTTAATAATGTATAGGTTGAATAAAATAGTAATAGTAATTTATATTATTGGTAACCTTAATGGTAGGTTTTCAATAGATAAAAATTGATTTAGTTTATCTTTGAATAATTTTTTTTACAATTTTGGGTTTATGAAAAATATTAACAGTTTGTGAAATTATTTAAGGAGAAAGTATTGTGTTAATTTTGTAAGAATAATTATTTCCATCTGAGGTTAACCTGTTTTTTTCATACCATCATGGTTTTATAATTTTAAAGTAGATTATAAATTTAAAATACCCATCACCCTATTTTTAATTTATCAACTGCTGGGATTTTGATACTCTATCAATTTTTTAACAGCCTGTGGGGTTGATATATGATTTTATGATAAGATTATAATTGACTAATAAATAGTGGGGTACATATAATCTTGACGGTTGAAAAGTGATTCATTAAAAATGTGTTATTTTCGGAGATATTTATCTCCACATTCAGGATTACCTTAAATGTTATTATCTAAATTTGATTCAGGATATTTATGTTAAGTTAACCATTTTATAATATTACATAGTAATTTATCATTTTGACTAATTATATTCAAGAGATGTTTCATTTTGTTGAGTTATATGTAACCCTTAGGTTCAACAAGTGATTTATCATGAAAGACTATTTTGGTAGAATTTAATTAATTTTTTGAATATCTAATCCTAAAGGTATGATATATCCTTTTAAATTAAATCAATTATTAATTATGATGTTATTGAGGTAATAATTGTTTAATATATTAATGTTTTATTTCCTCATATGGTGATTTATTCATTTTGAGAATTATCTTGTGCCAGCAAATTTTGTTTTTCATTAATGCCTAAAGATAATAAGAATTTGATTATATACATTCTCAATCAATTATATGTTTAATTTAGTTCTTTTTGTATAAATAATTCTTCTTGAATACTCATCATTTTTAGTAACAAAATAGATTTTCCTGGAAATTAATTAAATTGTGAAATTCTATTTATAAGTAAGTATATGTCCTAATGTTATCAGTATTGATGGTAATATAATTCCCCATCTCTATTATAATGATCATAAGAAAATAAATTATATAACCTTTAATTCCAATGAATCTATGGTCTTTTAAACCTTTATTGATTCATAGTTTTGTAGCTATTAACTTTCTCTTGAAAATGATCTCTACCACTCTCTATTAGTCCTTAGGCATTAGTTATCTCTTCTATGTCCATAATTTTACTTTACTACAATGTTATCTTATTTTTAATCCTTTTTTTATAGTGACCTCCATACATCCCTTTCCAATCTTTTTAAGGTAATTTTTAAAAATCCTTTTTATGATGTGGGTTCTCAATAAATGAATTTTCAAATTTCAACCCTTTTTTATTGAGAAGAAGTTCAAATTTTGAGGGTGAAATTTATTAATGGGTAGAGAATGAAACACTATGAGATTTTAGAAAATATTTCTATTTATATACTTTAATTTGTTTGATAGCTTAAATTGAACACAACTTAATTGTTAAGAAAATCCAGTTATATTATTAAAATGTTATTATTTTTGACAGTTATAACTTAGTCATTAAATTTGTGGGTATGAATAGGATTGACTAATTTATGAAATATATATATATATATATATATATATATATTAATCGATATAAATTTATTCATAAATGATTAGTAAATATTAACTCAATTTTTTGTAATATTATTTTATTCTTCAAAAAGATATTTTCTTCAAAAAATATATTCTTTTATGAGAATGTATTATAAATAATTGTTTGTATCATTTTTAAATTTTAATTTATAAAATTTGAATCATTTTTTAAATCAGAATATTAAAATTTTCTAATAATGGGTGTTTGAAAATTTTATAAAATGATTGATTTTATATTGAACCATGAAACATTATTGAAAACATCATATAAAAAGTTCTATTTTATTTTAAAAAGGTTCCAACATAAAAAATAGTTTTATTATATTTAAAATATCCCAATTATTTCTAATTGAATCAATCGTATGTATAAATTTATTATAAAAACATTTTTATAAGTAATACGACATTTTTCTAAAAACTATTTTATGCACACAATGTGTTTTATCTTAAAAAAGAAAATTGATCACTAGTGGTGAATTATTTTAAGGAAATTTATATATTATATCACAATAAAATGTTTTTATATTCATCTAATATCATTATATTTAATTTGATAAAATATTTTCAATATTTGGAATCATGATATTCAATTTTGGTAAATTTGAAACTTTTATTTTTGGGAAATATGAATAGTGGCTATGGGAAAAATTATCACCCCAGTAAAGGGTAAATCAGGTTAATCTATATTAAAAATAATTGATAGGGACATATTTTTTGATCATAATTATTATTTTTGGATGTTTATTCTACCCTTAACACCTTAGGCTCAAAATTTAGTATTTAATGGAAATGTTTCTTAGAAAATGAATTATATAATATTTATATCAAACAATGTAACAAAATTTCACTCACTTTGTTTTAAATATATCATATGTGTCCACATAGGGACACAATCATGTTATAAATGACTCTAACTATATATTTTTATAGTAATGAATATTTTATTAGTATAAATTTATTTTTATTTTTTAGAAATTATATAATGATCTTATGTTCCTATGTAGTGCTTATACAAAATTTGTTAAATTAAATGAATAATAAAATAAATGATTTTAAAAATATTAAAAGTTATAATATTTAAATTAGATAATTATTCCCACTAATTTTATAGTCATATATGACATAATAGAGAGTCTTAAAATCATTATATTTTAATTATCCCCTTGTATTGATATATTTAAAGTATAATTAAATGAATATTGTTAAAAAATTTATTAATGATATTTTATAATAAATAATATATTATTACATGATATAAAATTGTTAAAAATATTATATTCATAAAAAAGATTGGGGTATGGTTTAAAACATCATAAATGGTTCATTTTTTATTTTATAGTATCATTATTAACCCATAAATGGTAGAAAACATTAATATTAGGATAATGGTGAAAAGGATTAATGAAGGGTTAAAACAAAAATAAAATTGTAAAAATTCATTCCAAACTTGTCAAAAAATAATTGGATGAGACGATTTAAAATCAGACAAATATTAACTTGATAACTTACAATTTCATTTCTTTTGGACATCAAAATTAATTTATATTTATATAATACATTAATATATTCCAAGAGTGTCCCACTCCTCAATTAAACGCACCCCTCCTTTCACTTCTTCACACCACTTTGATACTTTAAACATGAAAAAGTAAATCAAGTTAACTTCCCCACTCCCCTATAAAAATTATATATGTTCTTTTATTTCTAAAACACAAACCCTAGATCCCTTTAGATGAGATCTAATGGGGTAATTTATAAGAAAAGTTAATAAACTTAAACTGTCACATTATTTTTATCAATTATTTTTCTTCCTAAAAATATACTATATTATTAATAAAATAATAACATTATTGTCCTAAATATAATGATATGTTATTATTATTATGAAACCACCATTACTCACACTATTTTCATCAAAAGGGAAGTGAAAACATCACTCATGCTTATTTATGACTTATCGTCTCCTTGTAACAGTATAATTTATTTTTCTTTACCATATTTTAGGGGTGATTATTGTGATGGTTTTAATGTTTATGACTGAAAATTATAAAATAATTTAATTTTTTTAATGATAATATAATTCCTACCTACATACATTCTAAATTTTTGGACAATGATGACCTTGATCGTGTGTATGTGTTGACTACTATCTCCAGGAAGCAAAGTGATTCATTTTTCATTTATTTTTTACTTTTATGGTAATAAGGATGGATTTAATGAATATATATGAAAAATATTATATAATAATGATTCAATAATGGTGATTTTTTATTCAAATTACTCTCATTCAATCCATAAAAAAAGAAAATAGAGTTCATGCATATGTATGGCCTACCGTCTCCAGGAATGTTAGAATTCATTTTTCTATAACTATATTATATGAAAGACTATAAGATTATATATAATTAATATATATATTATTTATATCCTTATTAAAATTATTTATATTATGAAACCATTATTATAATTCAAGGACCAAAACTACCAAACCAGAGCATATATGAAAAACAAAGTGAATATCATCTGAAAAAATGATTTTGATAAATAACTGGTAACAAACGTGTGATAAAAGGTTATAATTAAATAATATATGGTATGATATATATTATTATTTTACTTTTATATATTTATTATAAATATATATTTATTATATCAGAGGGTTCATCACATACTATGGAATTCGGACAAAAGGTATGTGATTTTCATCTAACTTTTATTTCTGTGGGACACATGCCTTACACACAACATGTTCTATTTTGTGATTTATATAACTATGATTAATGTATTTTATTAAAAAATTATAAATGTAATAGGGATTTATATTTCCTTCTATGTTTAATTATTTTATGTAAATTATGATACAAATTTAACAAAAGTTGTAATGATTTTATGTTACAATCTCATTATTTTTCTGGATTATTTATGGTTACGTTTTGATGGTGAAATCTTATTATCTATATCTCTCAAAAAAATTAAATTTTTTCACCTATGTTTATTTAATTAAAATAAATTTTTTATTTTTATTTTCCTCACCTTGTGTACTCAAGAGACTAAAAATATGTTTTTTTGAAGAAAATCAAATTTATTTCCTCTTCGATAAAAAAATGATTTTCTTTCTTATCAATGTTTTATAATTATGTATTAAATAAATTTATTATTATTATCCAATATTTGTTTAATTTTTTTTACCCATGTTTGACTTTTTTATAAAATGGTTTAAAATTAATCTTCGTATCATTTTCCAAATGAGGTAATTTTTTATGTTTTTTACAAAATTTTGAATGGAATCTTTTATTTAAATGTATACAGTAAGAATAGAATTTATCATCATCATGACAAATCAATTATTTCAAGAATAATTTCTAATTTTTCAATATTAATTTAAAAAAATGTGTTCTCCTAAATAATTGGGAAATTTTATGTTTTAAAATGAATAGTTCGATGGGAAAAGGATATTTTTTCATGAAATGTTCCAAGTGATGCTTGAAAATCATATTCCATATATGATGAAATAATTAATTTTAATTATTATTTTCTAAGGATATGATCCAAAAAAACAATTATTAATCAATATTTATATTTTTAAAGTTTATGTTGAAAGAAATGTTTATCAAAACCTTTGTGTTTTCCATGGGTTACGTTATAATGAATTAATGAAATTATTATGAATCTCATTTTATTTTCATTGGCTATGATGATATATATGTTTGGTTCTTGTGGAACACATATGTATGTTTTTAATTATGTGGTGGTGGTTATGTTATAACCAGGGATGGTGGATATTTTATAACCAAGGATGGTGATTAAGATATATCCAAGGATGGTGGTTGTGTTATAAAAAATGATGGTGGCTATGTTATAACCAAGGATGGTGGTCACATTATAACAAAGCGTGAGTGGGACCCATATCTCCCTCTAATAAATGGATATTTATTTATATCCCATTATATAAATATTACTATAATGCGGGGTGAACCTAGTAATTTAAGGGAATCTTTCCACTATGATAGTCTTGGAAGTGAACCATGACTACTATAATGGTTTGCAGAGTGAACCCATCCCACTCTTGTAGTCATGGAAATGAGCCTTGACTATTATGGAAATGATTTTCTATTCTTATCTATATGCCACAAACTTATGTATTATGTCAATTTTATAATCTCTTTGCTAGTGTTATTTGATTAAATTATAATTCATTCCTTATAAACTGCTAAGTATTATATAATGTCTCAATATTATGAAATGTGATATATAGGATATTTATTTCAATTGTTATGATCATATTATCATACCCTTATGTTCATGTTATACTCAAGTGATTTGTGATGTCTTCCTTTTTTTACCTTACAATGAGTATGAGCTAAAATTTTCTTTTGTTTCTGTTTCCTATATTATAATGAATATTACTAAGTTTGATATATCTAAGAAGGTTTCTAGTTATGAAGAACATAGTGGGAGATGATTTATGTCTTATATGAACCAGTTGTTTATATTTCAACGATTACAAAGGAACTAGACATATATGATTATGGTGTGGATTAGTATGTTACATAATGTATATTCATATAAAAGATGTGATATATACTTATGAAAAGTTTGTTTCATTATATATCTGGTTCATCAAGACTACTAAATAGACTGAAGTCTAGTTAAGTGACCTCATATATCTTTTGAAAATGTAATAAAGTAGACATCAGCTCTAGGTTTCTAGAGTTCGAGTTCTTACATTTCGTATCAGAGAACGTTTAGTAAAAATCATCAGAATAATATATATATATATATATATATATATTATAGAACATAACTCTATGACATATTCTTAATAAAAATTTATGTATAAGATAATATCGCATTTTTTTGTAAAATAGACAACATATGGTTTCCAAAAAAATACATCCTTGTTTGGGGTACCTACTAGTGGTTGAGGATATGGAATAGATGCACCTATAGATTAAAAATCTGAATAGTGTGGATTTAGTACTAACTCTATCAACACTAGTGTATAATTAGTGGGCCTAATAGTGCACGCCTAGATAGATACTCTTAGGTGATATTATAGGGTTAATTCACATTTTCATTATAATCTGTTATTATTAATGAGAGGATATAACCTTCAACATACTATGATATTCCATCGTAATATTGGATAAACCTAATGATCCATTTATTTTTAGGTTTATGGTTGATCAGAAGTTTAAATTCATAGATACCCCTATGATGTTTTTCTATGTTGAATGGTTAATATGATTTCAGATATTTCCAAAGAAATTTTTGGGAATACAACACTTTGGTGTGGTGTGAATTTTAGTGAAAAGGTTACATAAGGTAGAATGATTTTATATTTTGTGAACATAAGTTGAATGGTATTAACAGCTATTAGGTATAATATATGGTTAATTGGTATAAAAGTGTTGTAATGTTTTAGAACTATATTTTTCATTATGTAGAAATCCATGGGATTAAAAATTAAATATGTAAATAAGAATAAATGACATTTTTGAAGAATCTCACTATATTATGAACATTTTATGACTAAGGTTAACTGAAATATTTTTGGATAAGATGGGATTTTATTAGAGGAATAATTAGTGGGTTATCTTTTGTAACAATATATTATTTTCTAAGTGTTTATGGTTATTCGGGATATTTATGGGAAATATTAGCTTATTTTTGAAATTATATGATAGAGCATTTATATTTTTTTGAATATGATTTTATAAGGGATTAATGTTTTTTTCAAATAAATGTTAAACTGATCTTAGAAGAATATATGATCAATTATTTTTAACTATTAGTTCTCAAACATGGTCAAGAATATTTTTGAAGAGTTTTTAGGTTAGCTATTTATAGAAAGATTTATATTGAACGTTTGGTGTTATTGATGAGAATTCAAGGATTAATGTAGTATTTTTCATATAACAATTTATTTATATATGATACTCTCTCGTCTATTTCTAACAATTATTTTTTTAAGTAGAGAAATATGCGGAATAAATTTTCATCCATTTGGGGATATTATAATCAATTAAAAGTGGATTTTGGTGCTTCAATCATGAATAATTACTTATGAGCACGATTATGCACATCGAAGAATCAAATAATTATTACAAAATGGGAAAAAATTATATATATATAATTACTCATGTTTTTTATTATGGACATAGATTAATTAAATCATCCTTACAAAATAGAACAGAATTATATAAATAAAATTTATCATTTTTTAAGAAAATAGTAATGAAACTTCTGAAACCTACGAAAACTTAATCTAAATCTATTAAATTTTTTATGGAAGGTCACACTCATATACCATGTAAATGTTTTAGAAAATAATTTAAAGGTATGAGTCTTATGATGGTATATTAGTAATATATTTCCAAGTTATAACCAAAAATTTAAATATCTTAATAAAATCTATTTCTTATTTTTTTTAATATTATATGACATACTAAATTTGGACAAAAAGAGATTTAAAATTTATATATTGAAATTTCTATGAGGGGTGAAAACAATACCTCCATTCTTTCAATAATATGTTATTTTTGAATGAAAAATATATTCGATAGCATACGCCATATGCAACCCCAAGCTTAAACTAGCCATGAAATAATTTTAGTTATATATAACTATTGTAACCTAGTTATTAGGTTAGAAAGTATGAAAAGGAAAATCTGAATTATAAACTATATGTTTAAATAATGTTCCTAATACAATTAATATTTTAAATTAAGAAATTTATCATTCATATAATAGTTTTACCAGTAAAAAAATAAGTATGAATTCGTTTTATTATTTGAAGTTACTTCTCATCAAGAATGGTTCTGTTTAATTTATTCATGAATATGATAATTAATCTATACCACTTATATAAAAATAATTTGACATAATTAATACCATTTTTTAAATAATCATGTAAATAATATATGAGGATAATTTGTTTAGATTTTTCTAAAAATATTTAGTTTCATGGGAATAATAAATATAAAATTTTTTATAGAACATATTTTATTTGCATTAAATCAAGAAACATAAAAATTGTTATATTTTGTATTTATATTTAAAGTAATATAATATCCATTATATGAATAATAATATATATAACTTTATATTAATCAAAATTATATTTTATCCTGGAGAAAGATTATCTTTATGCTTAAAAACCGAATTTTTGGAAAACTTTTTTTAGGTGTATAATTTTTTTTAAATAATTTAAATGGTCCCGTATGATGAATTTTTTAAGTTAAATTTATATATTATATATCCCAATTAATTTAATATTATATAATTTTGATTTCAAATATTATAGTTAGATTAATATCATCTTATGATTGAAAAATATATTTTCATGAAAACCTATTTTTGTTACATTTTTTTGGTTTTTTTAAAATGACTTCTTCAAATTATAGAAATTTTATTTGATAAAATGGATTTAATATCATTAATCGAGAGGTTCCAAATTGTAAAATATTCTTATTTTATTTTTTCTCATTACGAATTGTAACCATGGTAAATATTTGTCACCTGTATAAGAATAAATTATGTAATTAAGGATATAGAAAATGTGATATGGATTTAATTTTTATCTAACTCATAAATTTTTAATATTTTAGGTGATTAATTCAAAGATAGTAATCTAATATTTTGTGATATGGAAATTTGGTTACATTTTTCTTTAATAACAACTATAATATTGTTTTAACTTATAAAATACTCTAAAATGTCACTGCCTTGATTTTAGTTTATCATCTTTGTTCTCATACAAATAAAAAGATATTATGAATGGATCTAAAATATTTTTTTAAACACACTCAATTTATTTTTTATTTTTATTTATAATATAAATACATTCAAGTCATATAGAACGCTAATATAGTGCTTGTGTAAAAAATAAAAAAAATAAAAGTATATTATTTCAAAATTATCAAAAGGTAATATTTTATGTTTTAATTATAATGTGACATGATTTATATTTTTAATTATATGGTATAATTAAATTTTAAAAATGTATAGATTAAATTTATATTCAAATCTTGATGAAATTAAATTCAGGATATATTAATAGTTATTAAAATTACATTAATAGTATTTTATGTAAAATAATATTCTATTGAATGATTCAAATATCATTAAACCTTGAAAGATAAAAAGATGGATATAAGATAGTAATAAATATGATACATTTTCTTTTTTGATCAAATTTAAACATTTGAAGTAAATTTATTACCCGCTAAGAATGAAAAAGTTGTTTCTATGGTTAATGTTAAAATTGGTTACTGATTTTGTTAAAAAAATGATAATTTTTAAAATGCCTAATAATACAATCCAAATGAAAATTTTAAGGTGTTTACACCATAAAATTTATTATATTATAAAACATTTCATTTTTTACTTTATCATGAAAATTAATTTATCATATTTAAATAATTTACGTAGTTCCAGGTGTATCCTTTCATTCACTATTAAAGTACCCCACATATTCTCCCTATTTAATACCTCTTGAGAAATTTGAATCAACCAAAACATTCCAAAATATCTCCCTAATATATTTTGACAAAATATATTGGTTATGTTATATCCAAAATATCAATCCTAGGGGCCTTAAGAGTATATCTAAAGGAGCTCTTTCAATGAATAGATTATCATCATACTGAAGATTTTCAATTTTTATTATTCACTTTCCACATTCAATAATGTTTTAACTAGTACAATATAATAACCCTAATATATTTTATACACTAATAAATTATTATTTTTATGTACTAATATTTATAAATCTCTTTATTCATCAAATTGGAAGAAAAACCACTAGTGGTATGTTTGGAAAACTACCACCTTGTGAACCGATGTAATTTTTTTCCATCATGGACTAACATCAATGGTAGTAATGATAAAAATGATGAATATATATGATATGTGAGAAATATTTTTTATTATTTAAATTTAAGATATAAACTACTTCCTAACCCTTCCTCCTATTACAAAATGATAATATCACTCAAGCGTATCTTTAGAATACCCCCTCCACGAAGTGATGTGATTCATTGTTCATTTACAATTTTTATGGGTTATTATAAAAATATATATAATTTATATTTATGAAGTTTATATAATGATTTAAATTATATGCATGATAAATCCATGATAAATAAACAAGAACAATAACAGTAAATTCAAAACACAAATGAATAATGATGTAGTTGACCCCTAAAACAGTAATAATAATAAAATATTACTTACAAACAAGTGATAAGATTCCATAATTGAATCATATATAATATTAAATATATGTATATGGATATTTTATATAATTATAATAAATCAAAATATATTATTAATTAGGTTAAGTCACATTCAACAAATTGGAAGTGAGAGGTAAGGGGTTTCTTAGCTCTATTTCAATTCAATGAGATATAACCCTACTATATTGATTATGTTATGAAAATATTTTTTTTGAAATAAACATTTAATATTTTATGTTTTATTTACAATTTTTTTTGTGGATATAAATTTTTTACACTTAATAATTTCATGGATTAGTTTTTAATCCAATAATAGAATCTTGGTATGTTTTTTTCACAATTTCTGCTCAATTTGTACATATTTGGTATTATCCACCTATTTAATTTTTTGTGGTGTATATACTACCCATTTGACATATTTAGAATTAATATATTTTTATTTCGTTAATTAAAGTATTATTTCAAGTTTATTTATTCATGGTATTACAATTTAAATGTTACCAAATATGAGAGAATTTGTTTAACAATATCATATGTTTTATGATTTCTTTTTTTCTGTAAGAATATTATAATATAACCTCATTAAACTACATATTGTTTCTTATATTGTTTATGTTTTTGGTGTTTTTAGGTTTCTCCAAACTTTTCCTCTCTTTGGAACTTGAATAATGGAAATAAAATTTTTAAATAAATTCATATTTTTGTTCATTTTTTTGATTAGTTATATTTTTCTTCCATGTATACATTTTTTTAAAATTGATTTAAAAAATTATTTTTTATTAACTAGGATTCTTAATTATGAATATTTTCTGTTATCATTTACTCTTTATAGGGTTTTAAAGGAATCATTATAATGTTTTCTAAATTCATAATTTTCAATTTTCTTAACAGAAAGTCAAAATGAATGTTTCTTTTTAACAAATGTTTCATTAAAGGATTTTCCTACCATAATGACCAATTTATTGTCTTTATCTTTCTCAACATAATTTCATTAGTTTTAAAAATAAAATAAATTAATGAAAATATATTATTTCCCATTAATTTTCTATAATTCTATAAAAAATTCATTTTATTCTAAAATCAATATTTATAATGAATTAATATTCATATTTTATATATTATAAGTATTTGTGGTCATTAAATCTCTCATGAAACATTCACTTTCTCATAATCATATTTAATTGGATTTTATGTTGTTTTCATATATGTATTATTTATATCATTATATTCGTATTTCCTAAATTATATACAATTTTTAAATGTGGAATTTTACTATAAAAGTTATTTGATTGACTAGGGAAATCTTGGTATTCCAAATTCTTTACACAATACAAATATTTTTTGATAATTCGTATTATTTATGAATTAAATTGATAATTAAATAAAAGAATAATTCATTGGACATGTTGCAATAGGTGGGACCCAAAATTATATACCCCCTAGATGCATCAACGGGTCTCATGGGACATCCCAATTTTGTCACCCTAATAAAGGGTTATTTTTTGTATACCTACACATATTTTAAAATCTCATGATAGAATAACTTGATCATAATTCCCCAAATTAACCATTTCCCCCCTTTAGAATTAAGTTTTTATTATATGTGAGATTAATGAATTTGATATTATCCATTGAGGCATTTTTTGAAGAAGTTGTTAATTAAAAACATTGGGTTTTAAATTATCTATTTTTATATATTGATTGTGAATTTTTTACACATGATCAATTCTATGGTACATAAAAATTATTGATCATTTGAGCTCACCATTATTTTCAATTCAAATCCTTAGGATATAAAGAATTAATCCTTGAACGTGTTTGAAAAATGAAACATATTTACTTTTTAATGTTTTATATTTTATTTCAAATAAAAATAAGATTAATGAATGCGTCTATTTCCTTAGTTCTACTAAATTGATTAATCCTTTGTGATGTGTTCATTTTTATCTTAAGATAATGTAAAAATGTAGGCAATAACTCTAAGATACTAGATTCAGGGTTATTATTGTTATTATTAGTTAAAGATTAGAAGAAACCTTTGAAACTAGATTTAGGAAAACATATATTAGAGAACATGACATTGTGATGGACACTGAAGCAAAGTCTATGTATATGAAAATATCAAAAGTATTTGTAAAATATATTTTGGGGTTTTTTTCAAAGAAAAATAATAAATTTCTAGGTATTAGAAATTGGATGGATCTATGTCATATTTTCACCTAGGGGTAACTACACTGAGTGGGGTGGATTGGGTTTTAATTTTATCATCACTAGTTAAAAATGAGTTGGTCTAATACTGCGCATCTAGCTAGACCCTCCCGACGGATATTCTTGTGTTAAATTACATTTCATTTATAAACTATTATAATGAATGAGAGGCTAAATCCTCTGGTATCAAATGTTATTCCATTGTAATATAGAATAAACCTAAAGTGTCATGGGTTAATAACTATAATGTTTATTATAATTTTAAATTCATATAAACCACTTTTGAGGTTTTGTGTGATGAATGTTTAAGATTATTAAGAATTTTTTCATAGATATTTATAAAAATACATCTCTTTCGTTCAGTATGTGTTTTAGTGAAAATAATATTTAAGGAAGAATTATTTAATATTATATAAATATAAGTTGAATGTAATTGATAACAATTAGGTTCAATATATAGTTAATTTAGATTAAAGGAATATTAAATTTTTGGAATATATTTTTATTTTATACATTATAATGGGATTGGTTTTTTTTGTTGTGTAATAGATTTATGTTATTTTTAAATAAGTTAAATACATTGGGAAAATTATATGGTTCTGGTAATTGATAATATTTTTTGTTATGAAAAGAATTTATTTTAAAAATAAATAGTGACTTATTCTTTAGAAGTATATCTGATTTCATTATGATTTACGGTGATTTAAGTAATTTATGGGAAGTATTAATATATTATGGAGATTATATGAATGTGCATATAGATTTATTTTATTATTTTTTATTAGTGATTAATGTTTTTTGGAGATAAAATTAAAACTTATCTTGAAAAACGACGTGATCACATCAACCTACATTTTTGGTTTTAAAAATGGTCTGAAATATTTTTTGATTATTTTTTAGGTTAGTTATTTATATAATGATTTAAGTTGAAAATTTGGTGTTATTGTTAAGGATTTATGAATTAAAATATAATTTATTAATTTTATTTAATCATATCGGATGTTATCTCATATTGTGCTAACCATTTTATCTTTGGATAATCGAGAGAAATATGAGGAATTATTTTTCATGCTATTATCAATATTCTAGTATATTAAAAGTTGATTTTTAGTGATTAAGGCATGATGAAAATCATTTTGATCATGATGATGAACATAATAGGATTAAATCATGCTTATATAAATGTAATAAATTGAGTTAGTAAATTTCATAATTTTGTCTATATTAGTAGAAAATGAATTTCTCAAACTCAATAAAACTAAATGTAATTTAGTAAATTATTATATTGAACATAAAATTCATATACTAATATACATTTTTAATAACACATTTTAATTTATGATTCTTATATAGGTATATTCCAAAAAAATTTCCTAGTCATAACATAAAAATTAATGTGAATGCTAAAATCTATATCATATCTTATTAATATTATATGATATATTCTCATTAAAAAATAATAATTAAAAATGTTGAGACTTAATATTTGTAAATAATGGATAATTTAATACTTAGATATTTTAGTTTCCAATTTCTTTTGTAGAAAATACTATATTCGATATTATACAAGACAAGAAACATCGAGCTTAAATGAATAGTGAAATAATATCAATTAAAAAAATTATAACCTAGTTGTTCAGTTAGCGAGTATGAATATAAAAAACATGATTATGAAATATATATAAAAACCAAATTCTTAATAAAAATAATTAATTAAATCAATAAATTATCATTAATTTGAATTTTTGATAGGAAAATAATAATAATAATTTCATTCAATGAATTAAAGATACTTTTGTTAAAATAATGTTTTTATTTAATTTTGTGTGTGAATATTATAATTAATTTATACCCAATATATAAATAGTACAGGAAAAATTAATCTAATATTTTAAATCAGTTTGTTTATATTATCTTATGTTTTTTTTATTTCTCTAAAATGATATAATTTTCATTAAATATTGAAAAACTAGAGAATTTTGTAAAACTGAAAATTCATTTCAACAAAAAAATAATTTAGAATCACTATAATAGTTTTGATGTTGTTTTAATTTATAATAAGAACCATTTTACAGAATATAATATAAATAATTCCATATAAATCAACAATATATTTTATTTTGGTATAAGATTACCTTTATTATTAAAAAACATTTTTCATAAAACTGTTTTTAAGATTATAATGTTTTAAATTTTAAATTAGTTAAAACAATACCAACTAATGAATTATTGAAATTAAATTTATATATTATATATAGATCTGAATTTAAATTCATATAATTACGATTATAATTCATAGTGTTTGGGTAAGATCATGTTATGCTTGGAAAATTAATTTTCCAGGGAAACATTTTTATCACATTTGGGAGTTAATTTCTAAATTAATTTCATATAATTATAAAATAAAAATTTGATTAAATGTATTCCATGACTGGAAGAAGGATTTTTCAATTTTTTAACTAGGTCTCTTTTGTTTTGGGTCATTATGAATTGTAACCCTGGTAAATATATATCACCCTAGTAAGGGTAAATCGGGCAGTTAAGGTAAAAAATAATGTGATAAGGATTTTAATAATTTATCTAAAACCTTAATTATTTCTATTATATGTGATTATTATGAAAAGACACATCAATAATTTGATTATATGGAAATGTTTTCTCATTTTTCTTTGATAATGACATTAGTATTATTTTATGTAAAATAAATTTCCCAAATATCTCTCTCTTGCTTTTAATTTCACTTATGTGTTCGTATTAGGATAAGAAGATGTCATGAATGAGTATAAATATAATTTTAATATAAAATTAATATTATGGAAATTATTATTTGATTATTATTTTTGGTAGTATAACCTCTAATTCTTACATAACACTAACATGGTTCTTTTGAAAGGTGTAGAAAAAGAAAAAAAATATGATATTAAAAACATAACAAGTAGTCTTGTATCAAAGAAATATGGTTCTAATGAGTTTTATGGTTAAATATATTATATAATTTTTGGGAAAAAAATATAATCAATTTCCATTTAAATCATGTTGTCCTTAAATTCAAAAATGTTAAAGTGTTCCTAAAATTATTTCAACATTAATTTATATTCAATAATATTAAATTAAATTATTTTAAAATCATTAAACTATTGAAATTCGACAAGTGATAATATATATGGTCAAATTTTCCATTTATTAAACTTTTAGAAGACAATTTTTACCTTAGCGTTAAATTAATTACCTTTAAATAATAAAAACATTGTCATTGTTATGGTCAAAATTGGTTAGCGAAGAGGTTAATCCAAAGGATAAAGATTAAAATTCCCCATAAACAAATCCAAATTTTATTCGTTTAAGTTTTTTACACCTTAAAATATCATATATTATAAATTTTATCAACTTGGTTTCATTTTCACTAGAAAAATGCAATTATTATATTTAAATTTTTAAGTATTTCTAAGTCTGTCTTTTCCTTCACTATAGATGGACACAAACTCTCATATATTTTCCACACCTCTTGCACAATTTAGTTTCACAAACACGATCCGAATATATCCCCAATATAGTTAACTAAATTAAACATGTTATTTCCTTCCAAAAACGCCAACCCTTGGATCCCTATGAAGATATCTAAAAAAATCTTTCAAAGTAGAGTTAATCATCTTAACTGAACATATACATTTTATTTCTCATTTTACAACATTAAATTATATCATAAACATTAAAATATTATAAAATTAGTATATAGATTATAAAAATTTGTTATTATGATGATTTAATAATATTTATCCATATACAACTACCTCAAATAGGAAACAAAACCATCGCTCAGGTGTACAATGGACAACCGCCTCATGAACCAATGAAATTTGTCTTACATTACCGCCTCAGATAGATGGCCATAATGACGTAACATGTAAATTTATTTGATATTTACTAAATAATTATGATTCTGAAAAATTAATATAACATATAACTCCTTACATCTCCACCTGTTAAAAAATCAATAATGTCTCTCTTGCATACATGTGTACTACCGCCACCATGAAGCCGTGTGATTCATTTGTCACGTAGTCTTTTCACTGATGATTATAAGATATATATATAATGAAAATTAATAGTTTTTATATCTTTATTAACATTTTTTATATTATAAAATCAATATCAAGAAACTATGATGATAAATTTTGAATCAAAACATATATGAAAAATGAAGTAGTTAACACCTAAAACAATGGTAATAATAATAACATATTTTTAAAAAATGGGTGATAAGATTTTATAAATTGAACATATACAATAATATTGATATGTATATTGTTATAGTATATATATATATAATAAATATTATTTTATTACATAGGAGTTCAAATCAAATTATACTAAGTAGAAATGTGGAGCAAGGGGTTTCTTAAAAAAATTATTCATTGAGTTTTACCACTACTACATTGATTATATTATTCCAAGATTATGTGTCAAATTATGTTTGAGTGTTTTATGTTTCAAATAAATTTTTTATTTGTGGATCTATATTTTTTTCACATAATCAATTCATGTATTAATCTTTTCTCCAATGATACAATCATTTTAAGGGATTCTGTATCAATTACCACTCCAATGAGACGTGTTTATTATTATTAACCTATTTTATTTTCGAGGGTGTAAATACTACCCCATTGATATATTTAATATAAACCTATAATTATTCATGGAAATTGATTTTTTAATTAATTTTAACTCATTCATGGGATTGAAAATTAAGTGTTACCTAAGAAGTAAGAATTTATTTTAAAATTTCATTTTTAGGACCTCTTTTATTTTTATTGAAGGAATAATATAATATATCCTTCATAAACTCTATATATATTATTATATTATTCAAATTGAATTATTTTACATGATTTATTACTAATTTTACTCAATTTTTTATTTTAATCAATAAAATTAATTTTTAAAGGTAAATCCAATCTTATTTCCCTTTTTGACTGGGTATTTTTTCTTCTATGTCCATATTTTTCAAAATTATATTAAAAAGGTTATTTATATTTCCTCAAATAATTTGTTAAGGAAATTTTATTTCATCCTTGATTTTTTTATAATTTTTGAAATGAACCTTTTTAGGGTTCCTTAAAAGGTCTATTTTTAAAAATCATTATAAAAATCAAAAAAGAATGTTTCCATTAACATATACGGGATTAATGGATTTTCCTGCCTACATAACCATTTTAATATATTTAGATTATTCTATAATATTTGAATGGTTTTTAATATATAGTAAATTAATTATAAAACTATTAATGTTATTTAAATTTCATCTATTCTCCAATATATATTATTTTATTACAAAACCTATATTTCTGATAAATTTATGTTAAATATTTTGCTACTTATTACTTTTTTGTTCATTAACTCTCTCCTCAAACATTCACTTTCTTGTAATAAAATTTCATTTTAAAGTGCACTTATATTCCATATCCATACTAGTTTTATCATTTATATTCTTATTTCCTGATCAGTATATCATTGATACATACAATGTTTTATTTTGAATGTTATTTTATTGACTAATGAAATTTTGATATTTCATATTCATTACTCAATATGGATATTTTTTATTAAGGATTTTATTATGTATTAAATTTACCATTAATTATATGATTAAATCATTGTACATGAATTGATGGTTCGACCCTAGAATTACATATTCTCTCGATGGAATGATAGCTTTCATGAAACAAACTAGTTGGTTAGCCATATTAAAGAGGGTTTTGGTGTATACCTATCCATAATTGAAAATATATTAGCACAAGACTTTGATTAAGATGTCAATAAATATTCATTTCCCTCATTAAGATTTAATTTATTATTATCCATGAGATTACTAAATTTTATATTATCCATGGATTCATTTCATGATCATGTTGTTGATTAAATGGTATGGGTTTCTAGTTAAACACCTTTCCATATTAATTATTCTTTATTTACTGATGATAGTTTCAACTGTATGTAACCCTCAATGAGAATTTGGGCTCACCCACAATTTTTTTACTTTACAAAAGATAATAATAATGAATATTTAAAGTATTATCAATGAAGAATAATACTTACTTTTTTATATTTTATAATTTAGTTCTAATTTAAAATTGGAATCATGTATGTATCTATTTCTTCAATTCTACTAAGTAGAACGATCATTGGTGATATAATATCTTCTATTTTATGAAACATTAATAATGTAGGAACTTAATTCTGCTTACTAGTTTTGGTGTTTTTACACATATATCCAGTAAAGAAAAAAAGAATCATCAAAGGATGTTATTATATATTTCAATATCTTTAAAATATTATTGGAAATTATTTTGAGGGAAATACCATTTTCATTTTGAAATCACATATTTTAAAAAAAAATTATATAATATTATAGAAGTAATTTTCTATTAAAATAAACCTCTAATATTTTCAAGGAATATTTAATTAAATGATAATTGATGACAGTGGAAAAATCTATTCATGTGGTTTCTATTAAAAAAATTATTTCATTCAAATTATTATTAAAAAGTCAATGTATCATGTTCGGAAAATGAAAATAATATTCCTTTTAACAAATTTATAGAAATTAAATAATGGGTTAAAATTACATTAATAATCATTCGGATAATACTAAAATAATTCATGAATATATTTCAAAGTAAATATAGACATGGGAAAAAATATTCCTTATCAAATAGAGAAATAAAGTCGGTATTCCTGCGAAACATTATTTTTATCTCTTGACGTCACAAATGGAGGAAAATTCATAGAAAATATGTAATATAAATAAATAACCATAGTATAGGAAATGAAATTTCATTTTGGATATATATATATATCATATAATTTATTCATCACTAATTTATCCATAAACAATCCCATTACGAAAAAAGATTATAGCATAAAACAATTACCATTTCGATATCTTTTTGATTCATTAAACATCATGCAATAAGTATATTAAAATGAATCTTTAAATAATATAAACATAATTTTATTAATGATACAAAAATCCGTTGGTCCTTAGATACACCTCATAAAATAATATTAATGTATACAATAACATATTCCCCAAAGAAAAAATTTGAGAAAATAAATGCTTACCACTTTGCTAACATTCAAATAATACCCCGTGAATTAAATAATTTGAATTTAAACCTCAAATACCTTGAATTAATATTGATACATGATTTATAATGTCAAATTATTTTTGTATACAACACATAAACAAAAATAGGGTTATGATGTGAAATATTTATCAACAAAAATAATTGAGACAAAGAACCCTTTCAACTTTGGAATTTTTTTAATAAAATTTCCAATATAGAAATAAAATTATATTTATATTAAACCCCAATAATTTCAAGAATTTATAAAAAACATTTATTAGGATTTAATCACATCATATAAAATTAATTTTGGTCTAAAATATCAAACATGCATCCTAAATTTGAAAATTAGATGAAGAAACCCTTACCTTATAAATGACTAAGATATTAAGCATTATAACCTCATCTATAATAAATTTATTTTTATTATATTTATATAAAATAACCATATACATACTTATAAATTCATATATGATAAACTTCTACCATTTTAACACCTAGTTATTAATAATTCTTTAGTAATATCATCAATTCTGGGTGTTAACAATTTTATTTTTGAAATATGGTCATGTTCAGCAACTATGGTACTTGAAAATTAATCCTGGTACCATTATCTCAAAAAATATTAAACAATTCACATGTATTATATTTAATCATTTTATATACTTTTAAAACAATTTATATAATGTTGTGATGAAAAATAAATAGCATCACTTCATGGAGACGGTAATACATGCATTTGAACGATTGATTCTTACACTATTGAATTGATGAAACTAAATAATGGTAAATAATAATTCACCATTACATACTAATTATTATTTCATATGTATCATATAAATATTTATTTTATATAGATTTATTATACTCCCTAAAAAGATGAAATGAATAAACAAAACACATCGCTCAAAGGATGTGGTAATCCACACATATGAACAAGGGAATTTATCATTTTTTAATAGATTAAAATGTACGAAAGTGGAAAATATCATATTATTATAGAATAATAATTATTTAATAAATATAATATATAAACATTAAATCCTTTATAATAAACAACAATAAAAATCAGTATGGAATATTAATTATATCGCTACATGGAGGCAGTAGCCCACAAGTACGCATGAGTAATATATTCATTTTTCCAATTGATGGAAAGGATGTGAGAGATTCTTATTAAATAATCATAATAAAATTTTATTATGTTTATGATATTGTATTAATCAATTTTTATTAATTAAATTGGTTTATATAAGCTGTAATGAGATATAAAATTGAAAGAGTAAGGTTAATATTTATACCTCTTCTTTGAGAGACCTCCTTTGGATAGCACCTTAAGACATAAAATATTGGTCTTATGAGAATAAAATTATATATTGGATGAGATAAAGAAATCTATGAATGATTGGATGTAGGTACTAGTAGAGAAATAAGGATCAAATTTTATGAATAATTTATGAGGAGTGGTTTACTTTTATAAGTGAGGGGAAGGACATATATAAATTTTTTTAACATGTTTCAATAATATATGGAAACTTTCATGTGATATTAGATCCAACGTTCCATTAATTTTAAGGTAAAAAATTATAATGTTTAAATATTTTTGGATAGTAATAATTAGGCAGGATTAGGTGGCATTTCTACAACCTATCGGTAAACTCGTTTTAATCAAAAATGTGGTTATTTTTTACTATTTTCATATTAAATATGAAAAAAAATTATATTGGGTCTGTTAAATTTATAAAACAAAATGAAACCTTATTTTAGAAATATAAATTTTTAAGCATAAAACAAGATTTATGTACATTCTATTCCTTTTAAAAACCATAAAATGTGTCTCGTAATATATGAATTATTATTTAATATTTAAATTTACATAATAAATATAGATTATATTGATTTAATATGATTAAAACATGTTGTGTGCATATAAACTATTTTTAGAAAAATGTGTCTTAAATAGAAAATGTAAACTAATACAAAAATAAAATAAAATGATGATTAAAATGTAATTAATTATATTGTTTATAATTAAAAAAAATCTCAATTAGATTAAGATAAAATTAAAAACATAATCGTACATCTAGTGGAAAATAAATTAATGTTTCAAAAAAATTGGTATTTGTCAGTATTTAGTGAAAAAATAGTCTCTTTAGAAAAGTCCAAAAAAATCACCCAAATATAATATTGACATGATAATTTAAAATAAGATTTTAATTACCTAAAATAAATTACAAAAGATCACAAAAAATAATTATTATTCCCTTGAAAAAAAAGAAATGAAAATCATTAATAAAGATAAAATATTTTTATGGTATAAATTGACTTTCTGGAAAATTGAGTTATTATTTATTATTTATCAATACATGATTATAAGTTATTTTAAAAAATATCTATTTTTTATAACATGGTTATTATTATTCAAACCATTTAATTAAATGAATTGGTTATAAACATCACATTCAAATAATATTTTTTTATTATTTTTGATGTTTTCTTATAGCCCAATTTTCTGAGTTACGAAAACTATCGAGCATAGTATTATTTAAAACAAATTTTTAGGATTTTATAGATGCAATTAATATTTATATTTTATCTTAACATGATCCAATATTTAAATAAAATTGTTTTTAATGTTTTTTTATAAGTCAATAGGTACTGAATTAAATTTCAGTATAGTGTTTTGTCTTGAATCTAGAGTAAAATCAAAGGATATGCTTCCTGATTTATCATTAAGTTACCAAGGTAGTTGGGATAATTATATTTATTTAATGTAATTTTATTATAATAATAGTTTTAAATCTAAAATACATATTTCATTATTTCAAAAATTATATGGAAATAAATGTTGAACTTTGGTATGTTGAGATAAATTTGGTAAAAGAATTTTATGGGGGATAAAGTTAATAGACCATATGGATTAGAAGGTAAAGAGTATTCCCCACAAACTAGGGGAGTCACATAGTCTACAGAAGAGTTAGGGTGATAATCGGAGGTATTATCTTTCATTGGAGGAGGGAGACCATGGTTTTCCTAAAATATCTCCATAGAAAGTTGTTATATGTTTTAGTAGAGAAATAAAATTAAGACCATGATTTATTCGATAGATTTAAATTTTAGATAATGGTGGAAAATTTTCTTATACATTAGCCTTAACTCTGAGTTTATCTCAATTACATTGTGTGTTTAGTTTTTTGTTGTTATGGGAATATATACCCGATGTGTCTCATATTTAAATATCACAAGTTGTTGGTTTTGAAGAGAATATTTATTATAAGGAAATAATTTTTATTATAGATAATCAAGACAATGTGTAATAGAATAATATAACTCATCTAATTAATTTAGTATGGAATAACCAATGGATAAAATAACCAACATGAGAATCTGAAAAATTTTTGAGAGAAAAGTATCACTACTTATTCAATTATGAATAAAATTATGATGATTCAATTTCTGTAAGAGGTGATGAATGGGAAAACTAATGTAATTATTTTATAAATAATTGTTTTTAATATTAATATTCATTATAAAATTTAATTAGGTCATATTCACTTTAATAATTTTATGTAATTTTTTAATCAAAACAAATAATATTTTATTCTAAATTTTTTTTTTCTATGTCATATACAGTTTTATTTAAAAGTTAAAATTATAAATTTTCTAAATATAGTTTGATTAAATTTAATTTATTTCTTATATAATCCTAGTAAAATTTTCTTAGGGTAATATTTTGGGATTTTTCATTAATATATTATATTTATATGAATAGTGAGAAATAATGATTCTATAAATAAGATAACTTTTACGAAATAATAATGATATAATATTGATTTTTTTAACACCCCAATATTTCATAGTACGTTATTTTCTTTAAATTAATTCAATAGCTTATGCTACATGCAACATCGAGTTTGAGCGCACCACGACTTACCAAACTAACAGTTCAAAAAATTGTTATTAATAGTATTAACTACATTTTGAATTTTATATACTCCATATAGTTTTAACATCTACATTATGTGTTTCTTAAACATAACATAAGAACAAAATCAATTTTTTCAGATAAAACAATTATTTTTCAAAAAATGCAATTTCATCGCCTTTTAAAAGAGAACCATTTTTATATCCAATATTTGACACATTTATATTTTCAATTTGACAAAATTAACTTTATATTTATAATCGAGATATAATATTTAGTTTGGATAAATTTTCGATGCTTTTCTGGTAACTTTCATATTCTTATGAATAGTGAAAATAAAAAATTTTAATTAAAAACAACTTTTTTAATCAAAATAATTTATAGTGTTAAATTATAAATTTTAATGGTTCTGAAATATAATTAGATTATATTTTTATCATTTAATCCAATTATGGTCATTGGGTGAAATTTTACATTTAAATAAGACATAAACACATATCAATCTTTTGATAGTTCTTGCTTCTCAAAAACACGCTTTCTGGTTTTGACAAGAGGAATATTTGTGAAAATTAAATAATAAAACATATTTATTTTGAATTTGGTAAAAGAGACATAATTTTTGAATTTATAATATCAAAATTATCTTTAGGTTAATTTTTGGTATTTTTCTAAAAACATTCAATTTTTGATGAATAGTGAAAAACACTGTGTTGTTGTTTAAAGCTGACATTTTATTTAAATAATTAATTTAAATTTAAATTTTTTTTAAATTAGAAATTGATACACAATACCTATATTAGTCCAACATAATTCAATTATTTTTTTTATAATAAGACTAGATATATAAAATTTTATTGAACTTTTTACCTCATTTTACTCACCTTCTAGACACATTTGCAATTTAGTATAGAACATAATTTTACCAGTAATAGATTGACATTTTCACTCGTGCGTACGTATAGCTTACCATATCCACAATGTGATGATATTTAGTTCCCCAACATAACCGTTCAATAATAATTATAATTTTATGATTAAAAATAATTTTTAAGATTTTAATTTCAATCTGTATATGAATTGAATACATCTTATCCATAACAAAAATGACTTGCGTAACAAAACATATAAAGTAAAACAAATCATTTAACACCCAAATCAATGATACTAATAAAATATCATTAACAAATCAATATTAGAAGATCATATATTATATCATATTTATGTATGTGGTTCTTGTATAATATAATAACAATTATTTCACCATTATACAGGAGGTTAACCTACCCTACACTATGGAAAATTACATGGTAATGGGTTTTCATCTCACTTTTTATTCAAATGAGATTAATGCTATATTGCCACTATTTCATTATGTGTGGTGTATGTACTGCTTGTGATTGTATTCATTGTGTAATATACTTTAATTTATTGGTATTTACGTATTCATTGTATGATTCTTCTTTCATGGGGGGTATGTTTCGTAAGTTACCAAATTGGTAATGGAATTTCTAATTTCGATTTCCACTCATTGTGTTTTACGCAAACATAAATGATTATTTTACTCCAAGATTATGTGTGAAATCACAATTTATTTATTTATGTAGTAATTTCCACTCCACTTTGTGTGGATATACTTTTGATACACATAATCACTTCATTTATAAATTCTCAAGTCATCGATATAAACTTGTTAAGAGTAATCTTAAATCAATTTACATTCATTGAGTTGAACATCCAAGTCATTGGTGTTGTTTTTACAAGAATATGTGTGAATGTATTCTAATTTATTTACACTGAATATCCCATAATATTGAGTGTATTTATATTTTTCACACATAATTATGTCATTGATTTATACTTAACTTAAGTATACGATCTTTATAAGGGATTTCATCCCAATTTACATTCCATTGAGACTTCTTTGTTGTTATATGCCAGTTCACTTTTATATGGTGTATATACTATACATTGACATAGTATATCATGAATACCTATATTGTCATGGTATTATAATTTTTTATTACCAACATTATCTATATTCAAGAATCTCTCATTTGGTTAGGAACTCTAACTAAAACATCATTTTAAATGTTTTACAAATTTATTCTTCTAAAATATTTCTATTTAATGTCTATGTTATAAAATGTTGGTAAGGATTTATTTATATAGACATGAATATTTAAAAATTAAAATTCCTTTTAAAATTTTCAAACTGGTATGCGACATTTTGATTCAAAAATCTATTTTTAACCTCTTCTTGATAAATATTGAGACATTTAAATGTTTTCAAGAAAAAGGGGATATTTATATCAAATATTTTTACTGTTTATTTTCATCTATATTAATATCATTCATTATTCTTGATTGAGGTTGATTTATTTTAATATAATCTCTTATATTGTAATCAATGAGTAATGTTTGACCGTGGACGTGTTATTTTTATAACATTCATCATTTTTGGTTAAAATATTGACATTTCGTATGCTAGTTTTAATACGAATGTTTAGATAATGATTCAACCTTTTTATATGAGGAATTCATTGGACTTAATAAGTGACGATCAGAGCCCGCTATAGCTCCTCGATACATTGGTAGGTCTCATGAGACAATATAGTGTCTTGACACAAGTCCTTGAAAAAATTATTATTTGTAGTCTTATCACGAGGCCTTAACTATGTGGTTATTATGTCCAACATTATGCATTCCATAATTAGGAAATTATCTACTGATATTTCATGTGATTATTCGACTATTAGAATATCCATGTGAATAAGTGAATAGAATTACTTGATTTATCTTTGTCATATTATACTGATGTTAAAGTTTAAAAGGCTTGTGTTTTAGTCTAATACATTACCTTAAATGATTATGATTATTTATAATAGTTTCTGTTATATTGTTATACCTACTGAGCATCGGATCCCACTCAATTGCTATGTATTCCATTTCCCATGATGTGAAGAAATATTTTATGATTATCCTGTTGGGATCGGACAAAGGATTTGAGTGTGTTTAAAGAGGAAATGATGTTGTTTTTATTTATTTCATGACTTAATGTAAATATTATGTATGTATATAGTACTTCCAAGGATACTAAACTAATCCGTATTTTGAGACTTGATCCCTTGTGATCATGACAATGTTATATAATAATGCACCGACTCTGGCTAACTAGGGACGAGGTGTTACAGTTGGTATAAGAGCAAGTTTAGTACAAACCTTGGGAGCTCGATTTTTAAAAAATCTGATTAGTAAACACTACCATAAGATAGAATTTGAAGATTAGTATAGAAGAACATCAAAAAATTTTGGTAATGTAAATATTATGTGGGTTTTCCAAGAAATACATCCATGTTTGGATATAAGAAGGTAGAGAAGCTCTGGAATAAATGTACCTAGGAGTAAAACTCGAAAACACCGCTTTGAGCCACACTCGAATGAGAACTTGTACATGACAACGGTCCTTGATTCACTCTTGGTTATGACACTCCCGGGAGATATGCTTAAGATAATTCACATTTTCATAACAAACTGATTTGAATGATTTTAATATAAGAGCAGAATAAATAACACTGGTTAATCCTAAGGTGTTTTAGATTGAAAATAATGTATCATGATTTTCTCTATTTGATTTTAAGACTATTGTTACTCACAATATGCTTTTTGTATTTAGTTAATGGATGGATTCCATGAAAGTAATAGTATCATTGAACATGATGTATAAGGTGGGCACGATGGTGGAAATGGGAAACTAAATGGAATATTGATATGTATAAAAGATATCGTGTTCATGCCGAAGCAGGTTTCCAAAAATATGATGAACAATATATACATTAACCAACTCCAAAAATCAAAAAAGCAGAGAAATGCGGAGAATGATAAGAGCTCCAGCAGTGGAGACTATAGGGAAAAGAAATCTCAATTTCCATCATGCTGGAAATGTGGAAGGAGACACCCAGGAAAGTGTCTCAATATAACAAAGAAATGATTTATGTGTGGGAAATAGTGACATAATGTGACGAATTTTTGAGGAAAAATGAAAAGTATTATGGAAGAAAATAAAAAATATCCTATGAATCCTTTTACAGTCATTTTTCGAAAATGTAGGGGACCTGGGAATTAACCATTTCAATGCCCCATTGTATAGGATAACCACTAGGTCAAGGAATAAACTATGTGGAAATAAAGGGATATAATTTTTTTTAAAGTATTAATGCTCTTTATTGAAGGGATTACATTGGAATACATTTCTCTTGTATGGTTAACCCTGAAATTTTTTATATGAAAAAAAAATTTGAGGAAGAATTATCTTTTCTGTTGTAGATATTGTTATAAAGAACAATTTAGGTTTATATAATCCTTGAATTTGAGGCAATTAGGGGTTATTAATTTTTGTGATTAAAATTCAAGGTATGAGATATAATTTGTGGTTAAATTATGTTATAGTTTTTTTGAGAAATTTATTTCATTTTGGGAATGTTATAAAATAGATTTTTTGAAGAATGAAAACACACAAACCGTGTGACAACCCATCGCGTTGGAAAAAGCTATAGGAATTGAACCCATAAACAAAGTATGACTTGGATTTATCGCCTACCACTAGACTACGTGAAGTCCCTGGTTAGTGTGACTAATTATTTTTACTTAAATGATTTTATTGATCAATAGAAAGTTAATTTCAGATCTTATGTATTACCAAATGGATATCCTTAGAATAGGGAAATAATTTTGTGATTAAGTGATAAATTTTATTTTTGAAGATGTTCTCTCTATTGGGAACACTATATGCCTAAGGAAAATAAAATATTATGAGATTTAATTACAGTTATAATGGTAGATTTTATTTATTATATAAGAATATTTATTTTTTTATAGAGATTCAGGTTATTAATGGAACTAATTAACCTATCATAGAGAACCTTTGATTTGGTTAATTACACTTCGGTATGAGACTTTAAGAGTAGTTGATGTTATAATGAGATAAATGTTAACATTTATTATAAAAGACTATGTGATTAAATTATTCTACATTTTGGGTTTCAATATTAGTTTGGATTATATTGAATGATTTTAAGGACACTTGTTAATTGAATGGTCTTTATTGAACTTTTGGTATTGTTTGTTAAATTTTGGAAATTATGATTTTTATTTCTTTCTATAAATGATTATACATTTTGGGGATCATTTGATCTTGTACTAACCATTTGGTTTTGGTAAATATATAAAGATAAGGGAAATATAAATTCCATCCTTTGTGAATTATGTGATTCTCTATAAGTTGATTCTAGCACTACAAGTGTGACCAATTCATATTGAATATTCCTCATTTAGAGAAAAGATGAGTATGTGGTAGAAATTTATTTAAGGATGAAACTCTACTTAAAAAGTAAGTATATCTATTTATCTTCTTATTCAATATCATAATTAAATTCATCAACTTTATGAAATGGAACATAAAACAAAAAACATTGTCTGTTTATTTTTCCTATTGGGAAACTAATGACCATTTAACCCATCACAAGTTATGGTTTTCATGTTCCTAACTTTCTCCTGATCATATTTTCTATCACTCTTCATCAGAACCTAAAACCTATTTTATCTTCAATATCCATGTTTTGCCTACATGGAATCCTATTATAGGTTATATTGAGTGGCCTTTGTACTTTTATTTATTTCTTTTGAAGTTATAGTATTATTTACTATTTTCCCAATGTGGGACTTTCAATGATGTTCCCAAGACAAATTTTAATATTTATAGGATGCAGTTTAAAATGGGGGAAGAATTTAACACCCCACGATTTCATAGTAAGTTATTTTCTTTAAATTAGTTCAATAGATTATGTTACATGCATCATCGAGTTCGAGCGCACCGCGACTTAACAAACTAGTCATTCAAAAAAAACAATTATGAAAAGTATAAACTATATTTTTACTTTTTTATAATACATATAATTTTAACATCCATATTATTTGTTTCTTAAACATAATATAATAACCAAAGCAATTTTTGAGATAAAAGAAGTATTTTTTAAATGCAATTTTACCACCTTTTAATGGAGAACTATTTTTAAATATAATATTTGACACTTTTATAAATTGAATTTTTCTAAATAAAATACTTCTTTAGAATAGGGACATAAAAATCTAGTTTGGATAAATTTTCTGTGCTTTTCTGATAACTTTCATATTTTGATGAATAGTGACAAATAATAAATTTTAATTGAAAACAAATTTTTTAATCAAAATAATTTATAGTGTTAAATTATAAATTTGAATTGTTTTTAAATAAAATTAGATTATACATTTATCATTTAATACAATTTTGGTCATTGAATGTAATTTCACATTTAAATTGGATATAGGCACACATCAATCTATTGATAGTTTTTATTTCTCAAAAACCCACTTTCTAGTTTTGACCATGAGAATATTTTTTAAATTTAATTAATAAAACTTCTATGTTTTGAATTTGGAAAATAGAAATTATTTTTTTTAATTTGGAATTTCAAAATTTTCTTTTGGTGAATATTTGGTATTTTTCTAAAAACATTCATTTTTTGTTGAATAATGAAAAAACCTGCGTTATTGTTTAAAACCAACTTTTTATTAAAAGTATTAATTTTAAATAAAATTTATTTTAAAGAAAAAATATATACATATTACTTATATTATCCCAATGTAATTCATTGAAGTCATTTTATAATACAATTAGATATATAATATTTTATTGAACTTTTTACCGTCTTTTACTCACCTTCTAAAAACATTTTAAAATTTGAATAAAACATTATTTTACTTATTCTGTGCATTTAATTTTAAAAATTTGAGGGACATGGTTGACACAAGTAAGTAAAACATGGTTCAATAGAATGAAAATATTTTTTGTTGAATAATAACTTTTGAATTTTGTTTACCACGGTTAAAAGTAAATAGGGTAATTAAAGGTAAAAATGATATTATAATTACCCTAACACATGTCCTAATTCTATTGGATAAGTTAATTTCTACCGAAATCAACCTTAGGAATAAAATATGATCCATTTGATCCATTTGGATTAGATTAAGACATTTATTATTATTTTATTTAATAAAGAGTTAAAATTTTTAAATTCAAATTTTAATAACTAATCCATATTTAATATAGGGCTTTACAAACGATAAATTCAATGATAAATATTAATTATAAATCTACAAAGATTTACTACATCATGGTATATTATTTATAATTTTTAATCATTAAATAATTAAATTTATTTATGACAAAATGATGATGGAGTAATTACCTTTTAAATGATAGATTAAAATAATTGATATTATAAATATAAAAATAAATATAAATTGAGACTTTTGATGAATTACACAAATTTTAAATGATAATATTAACTTTTATGGTATATATAATGTATTTGTTTCTAAGAAATAAAGTTTTTTCATTTTTACAAAAAAACAAATACTAAATAGTGTCAAAACTGACATAAATGAGTATTTAAAACAAATACTATATTATTAAGTGTTATAATATTCATAAAATATAATGTTTGGAAAAAGGACTTATATAATTATATATATGTCATTAATGATCCACTTGAGGTTATCTTTGAATTTTATAGTATGTTTATTAACCATGTAATATAAAAATAAAAGAATACATAGTAAAAGTTAAACTATTTAACTAATAATTAAATCAAAAATATAAGGTAAATATGGTGACCTAAACATTTCTAAAACATATTTATTGAGAATATTTATACCCATACCTATCGTATCCTCTAAATAAATCTATTTTTAGACATTATAAAGTGAAAATTACTTTATAATAAAATAATATTTCAATCTTTTCCTAAAGTGACCCTCGCCTCTCTTATAAATAGGCACTTCCCCTTATCTCAAAATAACTCCTTCAAATACATTTGTATCAAAACCTGATTAAATATCCTCCCAAATACCCTCACTTGAACCTATTTTCCTTACTTTGTTCAGAAATCCAACCAATGGAGCCATTTTGATCAAATCAACAGGATACACCCGAAGAAGAGGTAATAATTTCATCACCTCGTTCAATGTTCTTTTCTTCTTCCACTTCCTCTTTCACTATTGTTTCCATAAAAAAATAACAACTCAAGTACCTTATATATACTATTATATTATTATAAATATGTTACAACCATATTAATTATTCAATCAATATTAAGAATGACAAAGTCACCATACGAGCGTACGTACGGCTTATCGTCTCCACATCGTGATGTAGTTTTTTATTCAACACTTAATTATTTGGATAGGTATAATAATTATTATAAATTATTTAAATAAGAAATATAACATGTTAATGATTATTTATATATAATATATCATCCAATTACAAATGATATCACCACTAATAGAATTATATTTTCTCTCATGCGTACGTACGGCTTATTATCTTCACAACGCGGTTAGATTTCATTCCCCGTCATAACCATTAAAGAATAAATTTAATTTGAAGATTAAAAATTATGTTTAATAACTTAATATCATTATTTATATTAATCAAATACATTTTATCCATAACAAACATGACTTACATAACAAAACATATAAAGTAAAACGAATCAGTTGACACCCAAACCAATGATACTACTACAATATCATTAATAAAACAATATTAGAAGATCATATATGATATCATATTTATGTATTTAGTTCTTTTATAATTTAATAACAATGGTTTTACCATTATACAGTAGGTTAACCTACCCTATACTAAGGAAAATTACAAGGTAAGGGGTTTTCATCTCACTTTTTATTCCTGTGAGATTGATGATATGTTTCCACTATTCCTTTTTGTGTGGTGTATGTATTTCCCGTGATTGTATTGTTTTTTAATATAATTTAGTTAATGTGTATTTACATCTTAATTGTATTTTTATTCTTTTGGGGGGTTTATGTTTACTAAATCATTAAGGTAAAATCTAATTTCTATTTCCACACATTGGGTTTTACGCAAATATCATTGATTATTTTACTCCATGATTATGTGTGAAATCACTATTTATTAATTTATGTAGTAATTTCTACTCCCCTTTATGTGGATATACATTTTAACCACAAAATAACTCAATTTAAAAATTATCAAGTCATCGATATAAACTTGAAAAAAGTAATATTAATTCAATTTCCATTCATTGAGATGAACATCCATGGAATTGGTGTTATTTTTACAAGAATATGTCTGAATGACCTCTGATTTATTTACACTTAATATATGATCATATTGAGTGTATTAATATTTTTCACACATAATTATGTCATTTATTTATCCTTAACCTAAGGATACGGTCTTTATAATGTATTTCATTTCAATTTACGTCGCATTGAGACTTTTTTTTATTATGCACCAATTCACTTTTATATGGTGAACATACTATACTCTGGTATAGTATATCATGAATACCTTTATTCTCATGATATTATAATGTTTTTATTACCTCAATTATTTTTATTCAAGTGTCTCTCATTTATTTAGGAACTCAGACTAAAATATCATTTTAAATGTTTTAACGATTTATTCTTCTAAAATCATTCTCATTAATGTCAATGTTATAAAAATGGTGTTAAAGATTTATTTATATGGAAATTGATGTTTTAAAATTAAAATGGATTTTAAAAGTTTCAAAGTGGTTAGGGACAAATTGATTCAAATTTTTATTTTTAACAGCTTCTTGATAAATAGTGTGAATTTTAAATGTTTTCAAGAAAAAAAGAATATTTATCTCAAATAGTTTTACTGTTTATTTTCATCTATGTCAATATCCATAATTATTCTTGATTGAGGTTGATTAATTATATAAAAATCTTCCATATTGTATTTAATGAGTTATGATTTACTATGGATGTGCTATTTTTTTACCATAAATGGTTTCTGGTTAAAATATTGACATTTTGTATGCTTGTTTTAATTAGAATGTTCAGATTTTGATTCAAACTTTTGATATGGGAAATGGATTGGACTTAGTAAGTGATGGATGAATCCCGCTTTAACTCTTCAATGCATCAATAGGTCCCATGAGACAAACTAGTGTCTTGGAACAAGGCCTTGAAAAATTTATTATTTGTAGTCTTGGAACGAGGCCTTGACTATCTGGTTATGATGTCCAAATTCCATCATTAGGAAATTATCTATTGATATTACATGTTATTATTTGACCAATAGAATATCCATCTGAATAAGTATGTGGAATTATTTTATTTATCTTTGCCATATTAGGCTGAATTTTATGTTTAAAAGGCTTTCTTTATAAATATGCAATGCCTTAAATGTTTATGCTTATTTATGATAGTTTCAGCTATATTGTTATCCCTAATGAGAATCTGATCTCACCCCTTTCTTATGTTTTATTTTTTCCAAGGTGTGAAGAAGTATATTATGATTAACCTTTAGGGATAGGCTAAAGGATATGAGTGTGTTCAAATGGGACAATAGTTTTTTTCTTTATTCTATGATGTAATGTTAAAATAATGTTTGTATATTGTACATTCAAGGCTACTAAAGTAATCAGTATTTTGAGACTTGATCTCTTGTAATCATGCCAATGTAATGTAATAATGCACTGACTCTAGGTAACTAGGGTCGGGGCATTACAAAAATAATGTTAAGGAAATATTTCTTATAGATGAAATAAATATTTAATAAGTAATATAATTCCACTATAGTATTATGTTGATCATATAAATATATTTTTCCCATTTTCGGAATATAACTGTTTTTCTTATTCAAATAAAAAATTATTTTAGGATATTATCTTTTAATCAAGTATTCAAAATTTTACGTTCTGTTTTTGGATGATTTTAAAGTAAAATATGTCTCAATTTATTTAAAATAATTTAATTAATTACAAAGTAATAATTATTATATGTTATTTTAGTGTAAAATTAGATTTATTCATTAAGAGATATTTTATCTAAAAAATGTCATTTATTCGATTTTTAAACCATAAATTAAAATAATTTTTTCAAATTATTGAAATTAAATCACAAAAAATGAATTCCATATTTAAAATTTATATATTCTTATTATTTCATTTAGCGGATTTCATTTTATTCATAATAAATAGTTACCATCATCAGTGTTTGTTACCACACTAATGGTCAAAAGGGTAAATGAGGGGGATTAAACTAAGATATGGCATTTAAAATATATCAAAAATGTATCTAAATTACATTGGGTGAGTTTATTTATAATATAAGTTATCCTATATTATAAATGGGTCTAAATTATAGTCATTATATATAAGAAAAAAAATTATTATATTTAAAATTTATTATTATTTTCAACGACGCCACTCCTCTCATGTAAAAAAATGAACCTCATATGTGAAATTCTCCACAAATATTTAACACACTATCTTGAACTTGATCTA
Organism: Viscum album; assembly: GCA_963277665.1. Classification (NCBI taxonomy): domain Eukaryota; kingdom Viridiplantae; phylum Streptophyta; class Magnoliopsida; order Santalales; family Viscaceae; genus Viscum; species Viscum album. The sequence continues at coordinate 871,780,145 of OY728153.1, read as the reverse complement.
TTAAATTCCCTCTCCAAATCTCTTACCTAAGTCATATAGGTTTTTATATCTCCCAAATACCAATCATAGTAGGATTAATGTGTAAGAAAACAGAATATATCTAATGAAGAGGTATAAGTCTTCACCAGATTATTTCATGATTTTTTCTAATTCTACCTCTATAAAATGTGTTTTAAAAAATAAAATTTAATGACATAGTTATATAAAATATAATGAAATTTTTTATTATTATTTATCATTTACATTCGACCTCATGTCTATCTTATGATAAATGAAATCTTTTCTTATGTATACATGTGGCATACCGCCTCCATAAAGCGATGTGTTTTTTTTCATCACCACCTCAAAATGATTGTTATAAAGATCAATTTAATGTAAATAAATTATATTTAATATATATTCATGACTATATAAGGATAATATATTATCCACCTTGTTACACTCCCATCCATTGGAATATGATTATTTCGCCCAGCGTATGTGTGCACAACTACCTCCACAAAACGATGTTATTCACTTTTCATTTTTAACTCTCATGGTTGGTCTAAAATATGTATTTAATGAATAAATATTATTTTTATAATATTATTTTTATTATATAATTTTAATACGTTATATAATGTATTTCCTTCTCATCCATTAGAAAATAGAAACATTCTTCATGCATACATGCATACTACCACCTCCAATAAACGATGCATTTCATTTTCCAAAATATCCATACATGGATGGTTTTAAAATTTTATTGAATATATAAAAATGATAATTATAAATTTTAATGATTTTTTAGTTGATAAAACCCTGACTCCTTTGACCAGGTTTAACGCCCAAAAGTTATTTTGTAGATAATGAACCAAATGGCCATAAAACATTTGACATAATCTTAACTGACTAAGTGACTAAATAAAACAATTTGAAAATGAAACAAATAATATTAAAGGAATAAACATGAATTTTTTTTTATTAAACTATAATATTTATATAATTTTATTATTCTCTAAAATAAAATATGTGTCTGATGAGTCGGGACATGAGGTGATGTATTTTCTATCAAATGTTTTTGTAAAATACACCTTTCAAATTATTTCTCATCCAAATATTTGTTCTTTAAAATGATACAATAATTTTATTCATTATATATATAATATTTTAAAAGGATTTTTCCAACTTACTTTTACATTTTTTGTAAATTTTTAAAAATAAATCTATTCAAATTTTACTAAGTCGTGTATTTATTTAGTTTATTGAAAAAGTAAAATAACAGTATTATTTACATTTACCGAATAAATAAATTTTCACATAATCATAGAATTTATATTTTATAAATAATAATATATGATATTTTTATGGATTTTTTAAAAATAAATGTTTTCATTTTTTTGAATTTTTTTTTTAAAATTCTTTCAAAATGAAATGTTGTTTTTTTAATTTATCAGATAACTGAAAGTGGGTTTTCTAATTGCATGAGATTAAATTTTTTTGTTTTTTATGATGGGAATTAAATATTCTATAAATTAAACACATTTAATGGTTCTTTTAAAATTTTTATGATGATATATGGGTTTGATATTTACCAATAATGCATTGGGAGATGATATATTCTTGAGAAGAGACATTTTTAATTAACTATCGATGTTATTCATTTTTAAGAGTTCATCTAAATGTTTTTATAAGGGTGATTTTAAGGATATTGATTCAAATTTACTACATTTTTTTAATTATTTCTAGGATTTTATAATGAAAATAGATTGATTTTATGAGGTAATTAAATGGTTTAATGAAAAAAGTTGACCTTCTAAAGGTGAACTATATATTTTTCAAGTAAAAAGTTTTCAAGGCTACATATGTTTTCTTAAGAGGCTATAATTTTTAAGTTTTTAACTATATCCTTGATATTAAATATTTTATGAAATTTTTTTCAACGAAGTTGATTGTATGATTATTAAAATTATTATTTTAGCTCAATGTTTATTTTATAAAAATTAAAACTTCCTTATAAAGATTCTTTTTTTCAAATAAAAAATAAGTGTACGTTATTTTTATATAAATTATTTAGATTTTTTCTCCTCACCCCAAGTTTTAAAATGATTTTCTTAGGGCCTATAGATATTTTTTAATTTTATCAAAGTCAATGGTTACACCTATTGAATGAAGAAATTGATTTGTGAATGAAATGAGATTATCAACATAATAACCTATTTTTTGGGAAAAGTGTAAATTGTATGTAAATTTCATATTTTTATCTAATGGATTACCAAATTCTTTAAAACTGTAAACCTAAAAGACACGGGAAATATAAAAAGTGAAACCCTTTTTATAATTTTTTTAATTAATGGTTGATTATGATACATGGTCTTATACATAGATAATGAGATATAATTCTAATATCTAACACAATACGAAATAAATTTGTTATGAATATTATACTTACATTACCCATATAAATATCCCAATATAGAATAGGAAAACATAACATATATATCCATGTGAATAAATAAAATTTCTATATTTGACCACACTAATAGCTGCTTGTCCAAAACTATAATACTACATCTATCAAATGGTAATATCATTTTTGTAATTTTTAGAATAAAAAAATATCATATACATGTATAGCAATGGTATATATAGAAATAATTTAGCTAGCTCAAAACCATTATTAATGACCTTCAAAGAGTCATCAAACATTCCCCATGTATATTGTGATTTTGAGAGATATTTAAAACCTGCATATACCAACATTTGTCATATGCATATTTTATCCTTTCATCAATAGAGATAATTTTCATTGAAAAAATTTGAACATAATAAATAATGGTTCATTCAAAATTACTTTCAAAATTATCCTCGACATAGTATGTTGATACCACCATATGATCCTAAATCATGCTATGAAGGGGTCAACCTTAGTGAGAATCTATCTTCATCAAATGGGACATGTTTTCAGGTTAGTAAGAACTCTCAAACCAATAAATTTAAATTATACACACACAATATTAAATGATAAAAATAAATTCAAGTACAGTTGTTTTTTCACATAGTTCATATAGGATTTGTTTATATAAGGATAATATATCAACAATGTGCTAATGTAGCATAGAATATGTAACTCACATTTAATATTATAATTTTTAGAATAATCTCACTATTAAATCCAAATATCACTCTCTAAACGTACCATTTTCTCACAACTTGAATATTATGTAACAAGAATTTAAATAATAGGTCACTTAAAATGTGTATATCAAAGGATATTCATTACTATAGGACATCATTGGTCTTAATTTTTATTTCCATCTTCACAATGAAGTCAAAATAATTAATATTGTTTAATTTATTCATTTTTGTTCACACAATTTTTCAAATATGTAATATTTTTATCTATTTTTATGTCTATGTTACATATTTATTATTATTCCTCAAGAAAATAATATTTTATTCTAAAAATATTGCCAAAAAACGTCAACCCTTTTATATCATGTGTCACATCATTATTTTTTATCAAAAAAACTTCATGCCAAATTATAAACACACATAAAATGTATCATTTGTTCATTTATGAAAATATATCAAAAAATGAAAATTAAATAAAAAAATTGAAATTTACTATGAGACCTTACAAACAACATTGTGATTTTTTATAAGTAATTTGACCACAAAATCTAGAGTGACATTCCCTAAATCTATATAATATCTAATTCATTTTTATATGTTATGTTATATGATATACGGATATTTTAAGGTTTCATTATCTTAGTAAGTCATAGTGTATATTGGTAAATGGAATACAACATAATATATAATACCATTACTACAGAAACCGAAGCATTACACATAACAATAATTCACCTTTTTATTGGAATATTCATCACTTAATTTTTCAATATAGTCTATAACTGTAAAAGAATAGTGTATTTGGAAACATTGATACATAAACAATGTGTACATAATGTATCTATATCATTTCACAATTTTTTCAAAACTATAACCCCTCTTTAATAAATAATAGTTAAGAACACTCTCTATAAACTATTTTAGGGAAACATAAGAAATAGTAAGCTATGAATCTAAATAAGATTAAACATAAGATATATCAATAATTGATCATGGATGAGTATAACATAATTATAAGGTAAGAAGAACATTATCATGAATTACAATAATCATAACCAATTAGCCAAAGATCTTTAATAAATAAAAATGGCATAAGGTTGTGTTCAACAAAATATATAATTCATAATAGTGTGGAACCATCAATAATCAGCCATAAAAAATTAGAAATTAAAAAAATAATAAGCCATCAGTTTTTAGAATAAACTTATTATATAAAACATTTCAATTTTGAAGGATAACTACAAATAATATCATAGGGATTGGATTTATCACCTATTACATCACTTCCTTACTCAATGGTCACTAACAAGACAATCCAAATTAAATAATTACATTACCAAATTTTTTCCACTCCCAATTCTAGTCCTTATTATCTCATGAGATATGATTTTTTAGATAATTCATTTTGGAGATTTATTTTTTGGCCCACCAAAAATATAATTAAATTCACATATATGTGTTCGAGAATAACATAAAAAATTCATAATGTCATCATATCATAACCTGTAGAAAGGATATGAGTTTAATAAACATTTATTCATCATAATAATAAACCATATAGGAAAATAACTAATATGGGGACACTAAATAATATCTATATTGAATCACAAGAAACATCAATGGAATTTTTTATATATAATGAACATTTTAAATATCATTTGAATATTACTTGGGGAAAATAAACATTAATTTTTAAATAACTTATTCAATATCTAAAAATTTCTAAAATATTGAGAAAAAAATTCATTGAAAAGAACGAAGTAAACATAAAAAGAAATATTCAAAAAATTAGTTATCAATCATGGTAGGTAATGTCACTCATTTTAATTTTTTTAAAACAAAAAATTCTTTCACATTTTCAGAAAAAAAAAGACAACAAGTACCATGTTTTAAAAAAACTATTCATTTTAATATATGATAAAAAATATGGATAATTTTGAAAAGAAATTAAATATTCTATAGTTATTTTATAAAATATATTAAAACCATTTTAAAAAATATTTTAATGGAAGAAAATATTCTCAATCGAAGAGAATTATAAGGTGGGTTTTCCTCAAACAAATTATTATTTTTTGTTTAGTACTTAAATAAAATAAATTGAAAGGAAAATATTTAATATATAGAAATAACCTGAGGATGGTAAAATAAATAATATTCGGGAGGTATATATAATATAATTTCTATATTGGGAAATTTAGAATTAATAATCCCATTAAAAATAATGTTGTAAAACAAAACCCTTACCTCATGTATGTCTTACCACGTAAAAACTATAATATCTTGTATAAAATTTTAAATTTATTATAATTATATAATAGATCCATAGTAAAAACTTCAATATAATTATTATTTTACTAATGACATATTATCACTTGTTCATTGAAAATATTTTATTATCATCATTATTTTGGGTGTTAACTAATTCATTTTAAGGTTTATTTTAGTTCAATAATTGGGGTTCTTGCACATTAATCATCATTATATCATCTATAGAATCATAATAATTTCATAATTATCATATTACTATGTACAATATTATAACCATTCATATAAAGTAGATATGAAAAATGAATTATAACACTTTGTGGATATGGTAGTTCGTATGTACACACGAGTGATGTTTTCACTTTTCGATGGATAGAAAAAATAAAGTTGAATGATAATTCACCATTAAATAATAATTATTATATCATAAATATAAAATTTATTCATTAAATATATCCTTATTACCATACATTTAAATAAAAAAATTAAAAAAATCAAATTGTTTCAGGGAGATGGTGGTCTGCACATACACATAAGGGGCGTTATCATTTTATATTGGATAAAAATGATAGAAGTTATATAAAATATTATATTTAAAAAAGAAAATTTATTGAAAAAATGTTATATGTAAACATTAAATTCATCATAATAACCTCCCATGAATTATGGTTTTGGAAAATTGATTGTATCTTTACATCGTGGCGGTAATCTACACTTATGCATGAGCTATACTTTCATCTCCTGTTTGGTGGAAAAGTGGTGGGAAATGATTGTTCCATAATAATAATAATAATAAAATTATATTTATTAAACTTAATTATAAATTTTTTTATGTATACAATATTTTTTATTGAAGGTTGAATAAGAAACAAAATTTAAAGCACTCTATTAATATTTATACCTCTTCTTTGAGAGACCTACTTTGGATTACAGCTTAATCCCTAAAAGATTTTCCATTGGAGATTACCAAATTCTCTGTTAATATTTATACCTCTTCTTTGAGAGACATTATTTAGATCTCAGAGTTTTTCTTAGTAGGTACTGGTATATGTAGAAGCCTCATTTTTTGTTAATAAGAGAGGATAATAGGTCCCCATTTATAAATGATGGGAGTGACTCACATTGAATTTTTTAAAACATTTCAACAATATAAGGTAAATTTCATGGGAAATCGAATCGAAATGGAAAATTAATTAATTTTAGTATAATATAAATTATAAATATAATGAAAGAATAAAATTATATTGGTGTGGGTAGAATTATTATCCTTATATCATGGTCTAACCCATGGTAAACTCATTTTAACCTTACTCTTGGTAACAAAATTTAATTGTTTTTACTATTTACTATTGAAATAATTATGTCAAAAACTAAAAAATTAATTCAATTATGATGATTACAAATATTTATTCCATTTTATCTAATTTAATATCATAATGTGGTAGAATTAAATTTTAAAAATTCACCAACGAAGGGAAGTAAACCCATTTTACAGAATTATGTTTTTAATTATAAAACATTATTTCATTCTATTAAAAACCTATAAAAACTAATATGAATGATAAAATATAATATTGAATATAGTATATATATATATATTTTATAAGAAATAATAAATAGAAATCAAATTAATTTATTATGACAAAAACACATTGCACACATAAAAACAGCGATTATAAAAATGTCTTTTTAAGCCCAAAATGATCTTATACTAAAATGATGTATAGTGATGATTCTTATTTAATTAAATATATTATTTATAATTAAAGGTGTATTATTTTACTTTATTATAATATTCAAAATTAAATAGTAATTTCAAATTAAAATAAATATTTTTTTACAAAATGTTTTATTTTTCATTGTCCATTGATTAATAGATTTTTTAGAAAATACAAAATAAAATAACCCCAAGATAAGATTGAAATATTGCTTACAAAAATGATATTCATTTATAAAATGAAATTTTAATCTAAGATGGAAATTAATTATAATCTTATTGCATCAATAATACAATAAAACCCATCTTTGATGAAAACATATTTTTGAATCCTAAATTGACATTAATAAAATTCTTTTTTGTAAATATTAAGAATTATTAAATACATTCTAATTGTATAAATTTTTTTTAAAATTTTATAAATAAAGTGTATATTATTATTCATACCTACCATTTTAATGGATTTAAAATAAATGATTTACTTTTTATGGTTCATTTAGACTTATCATTGTTTTTAAAGAAATCTATAAAATACTTAATTATTATTTTAAAGTAAATACATATTAAATATTAATTTGTCACATTATAAACCCCATAAAATGAATTTCACCCTCAAAATTTCATCACTCTGTTAAAAAAATGAGGATATCTATGCATCGTCACATCCTTAGGTTCCCATGTAGCTTCCTCAAATTTGTTATTACTCAAAAGTACAGTAACTAGATGTGAAATTTTGTTTTGGAGAAACTTTTCCCAATTATAAATCATTAATTTCACTCTTTATTCATAGGAAGTATCATAATATAGTTTTATAACCTCCGAGTTTTGTATATGTGAAATATTAGGTACATACGTCCTTAAGAGAGATACATGAAATGAATCATGAACATGGGATGTTATGTATGAGTCCGAAGTGATAAACTATAGTTTGTACATGGTCAAGAATCTTAGAAGTACCAATATACCCAGGGAACATCATTCCATTCATTTTGAATATCATAATCACAATCCATTTAGAAATTCATTGTAATACCATCTCACCAATCTCAAATTCTATATCTCACTAATAATTGCCATCAAATCCCTTCTGTCAAATCTGAGTTTCCATTATGTTTTTTAGAATGTAAGTAAACTTCTCTATAATTTCATCAACTAGTTAGGTCACAATATATTTATTTCTCCAACATCATTCCATCATGTCATTGTCATACACATCCTTCCATAGAGAGATTCATAAGGATCCATCTGAATTCTCTAGTGAATAATATTATAGTAAGAAAACTCGAATAGAGGAATGTATTAATCCCAAACACCATTGAAATATAGAGAACGAGATCATATAATATCCTCTATGGTTTGATTAGTCCTATCATACAATCCATCTCTCTGATGATGATAAGTAGCACTAAAACACTACTCCATATCTATATCTTGCTAAAGACATTTCTAGAACATAAAGGTAAACCCTATATCTTGACCATATATAATATAATTTCATACTCTGTGAAACATTACCACTTATTTAATGTGTTTCCTTGAAATATAATCAAGTGGGAAATCATCTCTGGTAGAAATTAATTGCATTGACTTCAAATGTCAATAGACTATAACCTAAAGAGTATTATGGACATTGGATGTTTTGGGGATTCCAATAAAGAAATACATTGTTATTTTTTCCATTTTCATTCTACTATGGGTAATTGTTGTAACATCTCATAAGACTTATGTCTCCTATAATTAAATTGAAATCATAAAAATCACTGAGATACATACTCGACAATATCTATGTTCATTTTTTTCTTCTAGAAATACACTTTTAGATCTCAATACATCTTTGTACTTCAAGGATGAATGTATAATGATAATTTATGGGCTTCTTGAAAAAATCTTTCTTCATGTTTGGTATTGACTAGTCATATACTCAATTTCTCAAACTTCACATTCTAAAAGAATCAATATTGAAATCACAAACATTTATCACCTTCTACTTTAGCTACATATCCTACTTCTTCACATCTTCAATCATTACATAGATAAATGGCTAAGAACACATTGATTAAGATATGATTTATAACCTTACATCAATCTATCAAGGAAATCCATTTATGTATCATTAAATGTTTTATATTACATTATCATCATTATAGATAGTCTATAAATATACTTTTGACTTGAAGCATCATCCACCTTGTTCGATTTCTTGAGGTTGTTATGTATTGAGAAATCATGATCCTAAATCAAATCCAACTATCTTAATTTACTTTTAGTCAACTCTTTTTCATATAAATGAGTTTATTTCAAGAATACCTTTAAATTCAAAAATCCCCTAAGATTCTACCTTTTTCCAAAATTTCTCCCATTTAGTGGTAAAACCAAACGTTTCCTTTTTAGTTATTTCATCCCCCTCTATTTGGATTTAAACCTCAGCCTTAGAGGATTAATCTGTGAAGGTTGTGGTGATATTTCTTTTTATCGTATCCCTATTTTTCTCACTATTTCATGTCTAAGAAGGGATTATATTGAAAAGGAATTTATACTTGTCATTCTTTGTTGTGATATGTGATTTGTATATTTTCTTATAAGATTTTTAGGGTTTTATTCAACATTTTGGTGCTTAGTGGCGGTGTTCCTTTTATTACGACCATTTGAAGTGGACATGAAAGCTCTTTTTGAGGTCGGTGATCCTTTATTTCTCTTTATGTTTCATCATAAAAGAGGTATTATACTCTTTTTTATATTTGGGGATATTTTTTATCTACACTAATAATGATAAATAATCAGTTTAATTTAAATTTATGGGATGAGGTATATAATCTCATGTTTTTAACTCTGTTGATATTAATTGACAATGAGACTGTATGGGCTTGATACCTTGCTAAACATAATGGTTATTGTAGACTTTTTTTACTCTATGGTTGTTTTTATTATATAAAAACTATTGTTTGGTTCTTTTCATCACATTAAATTTAATTTTCTATCCACTTATATCTACCTAAGGAATTTTCTCACATCAAACAATTTCTTGGGTGAGAATTTCCTTGAAATAATGAATTGGAATGTGTTAAAATTCACATATAAATATGAATAATTTTATATGAACATGGTGTGTGATGTTTTTTTATTTGTTATTGTGTTTTGGGGGATAATGTGACGATTTTTTTAGTTTTTTTATGTGGTAATGATTTTTGGGGAGGATTCCCCTGATACGTGGTCATGATTTTTGGATATTATGATGAGGATATGGTTGTGGTCGGGAAATAGTGGCAGTGTGATGTTTGTTGGAATGGAGATAATGGTTGTAGTGATATGATTTATTGTTATAGTTAACCTTGTAGTAATTGAATCTATTAAATGTTAATTATTAAATTGAAATGACATGGGCATGTTTGGATAATGGGGTGATTTGGTTAATAAACTCTTATTTTTAAACGGTATGTATGTCCAAATATGGTAGTTGATAAATAAATATTAAATGGGATGGATTACTGAAATGGTTAGTAAATAGGAAATATAGAAATTGAATTAATTGAATCAAAATAGGTGAAAATGAGACTTGTGCCTTGTAGATTGTTATATATATATTTTTGAATTTATAGGTGGAAACTAATGTAGTGGATTTTTCATGGTTTGTTGGTAATGGTGTGGGATGTTTTGTGCTCATTTTTTGAACCCATTTGGTGGGGATTTTTTTGTTAATATATATATATAGCATGTATGTTCCTAGTGATTTCTATATGCACTACACCTATGTCAACACTTTTATCCAAAAACAAAAAAGTGTTTGTGGTGGGTTTTCCAACATCCCAGTAGTGAGGGTGGATGGATACTCTCTCTTTCTCACTCCCTATTCCAAGAAATGTTGACTAGTACCAGATGTGATGGTCAGAAATCAAAAGTTCACTGTGGTTATGATTGATGATAAGATTATGGGTATTGTGTTGGGGTATTTTATGGTAGGATGGGGATATGAGGTTGTTTTCCTTCATGTTCACGATACCATAATATATTGGTTATGTTTTTTTATGTGATGATAAGTCCTAGGTGTCTTTAGGAAAGATGTGATGTGATGTGATGCCCTAGATATCCTCACAGAGAGATGTGATGTGATGTCCCATGTTTCTATGGGAGAGGAGTTATGTTATGTGATGGACAAGGGGTTTTTGAAGAGATTTGGTATAATATGATGTGATGGCCATGGTGTGTTCCATAAGTGTTGTTATATGAAATATATGGGAGCACCATTACATACATCATTGGTGTGTGAGAGCATTATCCCTATGGGAAAGCATTGTGGGGTACCCCTATCAATATTCTTATTATTCTGTTATTAAACATGTATTTATTATTTAGTCATCATTCATTGGTTAGGATGGGATTGGTTAGTTTAATTTCTTAGGTGGTGTTGGTTCAACCGTTTGGTTATGGCTGAATTAGTATGATATTTTTACTTGTGTATAGAAGACATTGGGTATGATCCTACAAAGTATACATATTTGATAAACCTATATATATAAACTATTTTTTTGTTTCCTAGAAGAATTTTGGGACCATAGTAGAAAGTTATATCTCGGGATTTAGAGCTATTGTTGTGTCACTACATTATCTTTTCTTTTGGGTATTTATTTTGATAATATATTATTTTTTTAATTTATATATAAATTATATGATGGTGTTGTTTTCCTTTTAAATAATTTCACATTGTTTCATGCAGTTTATATATCCTATCTCCCAATCTAATTATTATAGATAGTAATTCCTACCATTTCTAAGATTTTTATACCCTCGATGTTTGTCAGTAACCTAGGGCCTAGTGGATGTGTATATTATGGGGTTATTATCTCTCTTCCTTCATTATTGGATCCAGAGGTTTAACTTTGGTGGGATGGGTCTTGATATAGTGGTATCAAAGGGTTTCGGTTGAGGTATTGGATTAATTTCCCAATTAGTCATATTGTGGAATGCAAAGTTTGGTATCACAATGATGTTAGTTGATCATGATGCATGACATAGGCTTGGTATGACCGATTAAAACATGATATTTTCAGGGGGCCTGTGATTTGATGCAACTAATTTTTACCTATTTAAAACCCAAGTGAGGTGTTGGTACTTATTAGGTATAGACATTGGATTGTATTCTTCCTTTAATTGGGTGGGTTTGGGAAGTAAAAATAAATTAAATGAAACATAATAAAATTCCAAACTATCAATATTATGAAATATTTTCCCCTTATAGTTATAGTTCATTGTCATTTCCCATTCTTGGGTCAGTTAGTAGAGGTTAATCCTAGTGATCTAATTGATCTCTAGAGGATTGACCTGTTAGAGAAGGATGAGACATTGTAGAGGTCCTTGTATGCCCTCCAAAAGAAGAGTTTGGGAAACTATGATAGAAACACCTCTAATCTACAGTGAGATACTGAGAGATGGTTATAGGAACTAGCTTCTCCTTTAGTTTTATCTAATACTTGATTGAATACTCTATACCTTTAATAGTTAGTCATATGTACGAATCTTCACATCAATTTGAGAAGATTTATATAGGTTATTGTAAAGAGTATAATGTTTCATGAGTTGAATTTGAGAAGGAGTTCCATGCATAGTTCTTTTAGTCGACCAAGAAGGTATTAAAGATGAAGTATCCAATATCACTTCAATAGGGAAGTATCTCTATGTAGTTTTGGAAAATTGGGTTTAAGGACCATTCATGTTTCACCCCAAGAATTTTTCTTGGTAGGGAGTCTCGGGAAAAACATCTTGAGGAGGCACTCTTCCCTTAAATATAGTTTATAGTTACACCTTTTATGTTTCTAAAGTATTCAAATAATTATAAAAAATTAAATTTGGTCAAGAATATTCACTCTAGAAGAGGTTTACTATGAGAGGGTAATTATAAGGATTCCTTGAGGATAATAGTTCATAGTAAAAATCTCAGGCATCCGGGACTTTGAGGTTTCCACTAGTAGGGAGTCAACCTCAAAAACTTCCTTGTTTTTTTACGGATCATCTTTGTAATATTTTTTCACCTTCCTCAGTCTATGCTCTAGGGATAGACATAGAGAGTCCTCCCATGCCCCTGGTGTTGAATACACTAGTTATAGTCCATAATAGCTTTTTCGAGTTGTTCATAGGGCATTGACTATTGATGTGGTCACATTAGGCATGTGTGGATGTTTTATTAATATAGATGAATCTATAAAATATCATTCTTAATATCAACTGGTTGTATTCCATGCATTCTATTATCAACTTCTTCCGAAAGAGAGTAGTGTTCTCTGATGTAGTTTGTTAGCGTGCTATTTTAATTGGTGATTGAAGTTTTCATGTGGGTAGTAGATATGTAGATAAACTTAATTCATGTATGGAGGAATTGTAATTAGAATAATTTTAAACTAGGATAGTTGAGTCTCCCATAGTTTTTATGTAGTTTATGAAGGTTTTTATAAAGAAGGTTGTGGCACTAACCCCTTGATATTATGTTGAGTTTGATATAGACTTGTAGCTCAGTGCTTCTCTGATATTAATGATTATTCATTGTATAAAACCTTCTATGTTGTGGGATATGAGTATTCATATAGATAATATGTAGTATAATTGTTTCATCCAGACTAGTGTGTCACCGTGGGGGGCTATAGTGCTATTCTCCATGAAGGTAGATGGTATTCTGAGGCTATATATAGCATGCCAAAGTATAAATCGGGTAACAATCAAGAATCATCACCCTCATCTTAGGATCCATGATCTTTTTGACTATTTGATAGGATATAGTTGGTTTTATAAGATAAACATATGATATGGATATCAAAATATGAGGTTAATGGAAGATAACATCCTAAAGAGAACTTTAAAAAATTGGTTGGGGATCTTCGAGTTCACGGTCAAATCCTTCGATGTGATGAATGCACAAGCTATGTTACTAGATCTCATGAACTCCATGTTTTAGGAATTATTGGTCCGTTTTTTATTGATATTAATTTATGAAATCTTGATCTATGAGAAGTCATAAGAGGATCATGTTAGTCATATCATAGATATCTTAAAGGTTCTATAGAATCACCATCACCATGTAAAGTTATCCAATATTAAGTTATATAAATGAGAGGTGCATTTCCTTGGGCATGTGGTGTACTTATATGGTGTTTCCATGGATCATCTTAGACTGATGTTTCTTTGGAAGAGATCATGAATGTGGAATATTTTCACATCTCTATTATTCTTATAGGTTATTATATGATGTTTATATCTTATTTCTCATAGATTGAAACTCCATTGATAGCTCTATCTATGAATTATCAAAATTTTATCTAAACTAATCAGTGTCGGTCATAATTTTACAACCTTGAGGAGAAATTGATAAGTACTCTGGTGCTCTAGTTTCCAAAGAATGTGATGATGTTTGATCTTTTTTGTGACACTTAAAATATGGGATTTGGGTGTGTCTTGATGTAGTAGAAGGTAGTGATCGCTTATAGGTCTTGGAGGTCACTTCCACATAAGCATAATTAAATAACCCATTTTCTAGAGAAAACAATGGTTTTGTTTGTGATTATTTTGTGGGGGTATTACCTAATTAGGGATTATTTTTACTTCCTCACAGATCCCAAGATCTTGAAGCATATAGTTTCTTAGTGTGATATAAATTTATGGAAACAGTGGTGTATAGAGTTTCTTAGGGGATATTACATTGATATAACTTATACCATATTAAAGTTGGATATTGTGTCCAAAACATTGAGAGTCAATTCAAATAAGGATATTTTTATGATTCCACAGATGCTTGGATAGGGATTGATGAGTTGGAATCCCTCAACATAGATGTGATGGTTGTTAATAGTGGATTTTGATTAGTATAGATGATAATAAAGACTTATATGATGTTGTAATTGGAGTTTTCTTTGTGAGTAGATTGAAATTAATAGGTCATGTGTGATCATATTGTCCATGGTGATTCTCTAGAGGGATGGTCAGAGGATTTTCAAAACCATATGTTGTTTTAGTGGAGTTTTTTCAATAGTGATGTGAGAGAGGTTATTTATTGAGTTTCATAGATAACATTTACTAGTACACCTATGAGTGTTTAATATGTATTGTGGCTTGAGGATTTTGTTTTGTGGGACCAAGATGAAATTGGTGGTTGAAAATTTTGTGGTCTGGTGTTTGGTTTTCTTGTAGGTTGAAGGAAAAAAATCCATTTTTGGGGAAGTTTTCTACAGGCCTTGTATGTTCTTGAGTGGAAGTGGGATGAATGAATGATGTAATTCATCATCATGTTACCTTAAAATAAATAACAATGTGACATAGTATTGGTAATTAGGTATTAGACGATGAAATATTCTCATTTCTTAGGGATCAAGGTGTTAGGTGAAATGGTTGTTTAATTAAGGTGATATGTGAATGATTTTTTTTCACCTTTATGGTCTTTCAAGGTTTATTTTAACAGATTGGGATGAAAATTTTAGCTCATTGTCATGGGGAGGATTTTATTATTTTTTTCACTTAGTTTCACCTCAAAAATACATTGTACCCTTATATGGAAGTCCAAATACAGAACTCTATCCATATGTTAGAGGATATATTGTGGGTGTGCTCCATTTAATGTAGTAGATATTAGATAAATAACATTTCTTTGGTTAAGTATTCTTATAAAAATACTTATCTTTAATCCATTATTATGGACCTATTTGAGAATTTTTATGGGAGTTTGTTTCATTTTCTGTTGTGTTGGGATGTGGTTGGAGAGTCATTTTTTCTTGCTATCGATGTGGTAGAAAGCATGACAGAGAATGTTCAGGATGTTCATGAGAGGATGAAAGTAGTGTTGGAATATTATAAGTATTACACTGATCATAGGAGTAGGCTGATGGAGTTTGAGGTTTGATATTATTTGTTCTTGAGAGACCCCGCTCAACATGGGTAGTGGAGGCTTAGTATTAGGAGTAATCCCTCACCCCAGTTTGTTGGACCTCTCAAGTTGTTTAGGCATTTTAGTAAGGTAACATATCTTTTTTAACTCCTGCCATGAATACATATAATTCATAACATCATCTATATCTCCCATATCTATTGGTATCTTCCCGATGACTCCCATTTCATTGAGTGGAGATAGTTGGATATCAAGGATGATGTGATGTTTATGGAGAATACATTAGATATCCTAGATCATCCGAATAAGGTTATGTGTTGATAGAACATTACTTTGATTCGTGTATTGTGGAGGCATAGCGGCCTAGAAGAGATTACATGGGATCATGAGATGAAGATTCATTCCCAGTACCTAGAGTTGTTTTGAGTTATTATTTTTTTCACCTGTTAATGTGATGTTTGGATTTTTATATTTTATGAAATGTTTCATTTTCTTTGATATGTGATATGTGTTAAAACGTCTAGAATGTTAAGAAGGAAAAACATGATTCCTAATTGAGGCATATTATAATATGACATGATGTACACCATGTGTGTGAGTAAATTCTTCCCAATGTCAATAATATATTAACATGGAAGGAGGAATTCTTCAATTTATTAGCTTGGGGACGTGGTGTGTGATAATTTTAATGGTTGTTGGCTTGGTCTTGTTAGAGGATGAGATGGTTATGCAAATGGTTTTGTGAAAATGTTGTGCATTTTAGATGGTATGGTGGTGTGGTGATATGTTAGTAAATAATATTTGGTAAATTTTTTTAAATAGTTTTGGTGTGTTTGGTTAGTGGTGATATTTTTAGTTGTGATGATATCCTTGAGAGTTATTTTATGGGACGATCATTTTGAACTTTTTCCCTACTTCCATTCATATTGGTTTTTTTTCTTAAGGATTAGAATATTTTGATAGATATCTGATGTAATGACTAGGACCTTACAACCCAATACGTTGTGGGAATTCTTTTAATGAAGGTATTCTGAGGAGGTTAAGTTATTGTTGGAGGGAAAATTTATGTTGTTGTTGTCAAATCCAGGTGACCATAATCCTAGAGCCTGGAGGAATAGGATTATTTTTAATTGATATATTTGTGGCATGGAGTAGTTTTCTATTCCATATGAGGGGTTTGTTGGAGGATTTTGCTTCCACCTCTAATTTTAGCATAGTTTTTCTATAGAGTGGTTTACAGTGTACACTTTTGTTTTCTATGACATGGAGGTGTTGATTGTGGTGTAGGGGATCAATGTTTGATTATGGTACTACTACACATTTTTCATAGTTATTACATAGAGACCCTAGCTTCAATATGGTGTCCTATGGGTGATATTTTGTTATCTATTAATTTTAAGGTATTTTTGTTATGGTGTTAGGATATAGCGTAGTCCCCTTCTAGTTATTGGCTTCTGTGGTGTGGTTCCCTTGGATACTCCATTATCCATTCTATCTTTTTTCAATTTTATTGTAATAAGATAACCACATTAATCATAGGTATCTTTTACCAATACTAATAAAGTATGGTACCTTTTACTTCCCCGTGGTTTGGTCCATTTTCAGCAGTCCTGTGGCATAGTGGTAAAGGTTGCATTGTGATGTGGTGTTTTACAGACTGCCTATAAAATCATAAACCCCTATAACCATTCCTATTGTCTGAATTTTCTATCATTTATTTTATGACCAATGTTTACCTTTTTTAGGTCTTTTAAACCCCTCCTAGTGGCTTTTAAACCTCAATGTTGAAGGATTTAGTGGTTGTTTATGGGAGTTTCCTCCATGCCTTTCCCTTTTTTTCTTCATGTTTCTTCTCTATGAAGGGTTGTTGTCAAGAAACATATGATATTGATGATTTTTTGGATAGATATGTGTTGTGGTTATTGTTTTCCTATTTTTTAAGGGTGTTATTCTTCATTTTTTTTTCTCAACAGTGGCTTCCCTCTTATTCCAACCATGTAAAACATATTAGAAAGATGTGTTTTAGGTAATGAATCATTTATTTCTCATTTTGTTGCATCATACGAGAGTTACAATGGTCCTGTTCTTATTTGGGAATGAAATATATATGAATTAATATAGATAAATAATAATTTCAATTGAAATTTAATTTGGATGGGATCAAATCTAATTTTTACTACTTTTTATATTAATGGATATTCTGATTTTACAGGCTTTATTCCTTAATGAAAATCATGGTCATTGGGGGATTTCTTTTGTGATGTGGTTGTTGTGATTTTGGAATCCTTTTTGTTTTTTCATTTTTTATCACCATAAATGTATTTTTATAGCCACTTATATCTGGATAAAGAAAATTCACATATAAATATGGATTGTGTGGGAATTCCATCGAAATAATGAAGTGGAAGGGGATTAAAGCCCACGAAAAATCTAGAAAAAAATGAATGTGTTATAAAAATATTTAGGAGTGTGGTCGTGATATGGGGAAGGATATGAAGAGTTATTTATTAATTAATATGGTTGTGATGTGTGGGGAAGATGCACTGAGATATGAGAATGGTTTGTGCTGGATTTGATTAGGATGTGGTTGTGGTTGTGAAATGGTGGTAGTGTGGGGTTGGATGATATGGGAAGGATTTTTGTAGTGATGTAATGTGTTTTTCTAGTTTCACGGGTTATAATGGAATCTATTAAATTTTAATAATGAAATTGCAATAGAATTGGCCATTTTGGATAATGGGTTGGAGTTGTTAGTAAAATCTTTTTTTTTTGAAATGATATGTGTGGCTAAATGTTGTTGTTCTTAAATATGAACTAAACAATATGAAATAATGAAATGGTCGAAAAATAAAAATCTAGAGATTGGATTAATTGAATGAAAATAATTAAAATTGTGTCTTTTGTCATGAGTATTTTTATGTGGCTATGTGAATATATAAGTGAAATAAAAAGTTGAGGATGTTGTTTGGTTTGGTGGTGATTTTGTGAGAAGGTTAGTGGTATTGTTGTAACCCATGGTTGGTGCATTTTTGTTCTTATGTATATTGTATATCTTGTATGTTATTTGTGATTTCAATATGCACCCCACATATTTCGGGCACCATATACTGATAACCAAATGTTTTGGGTGGTGTTTTTCCAACATCTTGGTGGTGAGGAAGTATGGCTAGTTACCATTTATTCCCTACTCTATCTTCTATTCAGTGTTGATAGGCACATAATATTATGGCTAGGATTCAAAGGTTTCTAGTGGTTATTATTGATGTTATGATGATATTGATTATGTTGGGGGATGGGAATGATTGAAGGAGGGAACAAGGTTGATTTCCTTAATGTTCATGACAAAATACTATTATGGTTATGGTTGTGGCTATGAGGAGGTGGTCTTGGTTTATTTTGGGGACATGTAATATGATCTGATGGTCAAGATTTTTTCGGGTGAGATGTGATTTGATGGATCGTGTTTATTTGGTCGATATGTGATGTGATTTGATAGACCATAGGTTTTCAGGTTGTGTTATTATATGGAGGATATGTGAGTGATATAATTTACATCATTTGGACGTGAGAGAGGCTTCATAGTGGGAAATTGGTGTGGGGTAACCTTATTGATATGCTTATTATTATGTTTTTATACATGGATGCTTTATTTTGTGAGTGTTTCTAAAAGAGGATGGTATAGGTTAATTGGTCTGATTAGGTGTTGTTAGTTCTACTATTTTATCATGGGTGTATTAGTATTCTCTTTCTCACATGTGCACGATATACTTTGGGTACGATTCAAATAAGAATACATTTATTCACACTTTACATATATAAAAACTATTTTCAAGTTTCTTGGAGGACTTCATAGACTATTTTGGACATTTCTAAATCTATCTTTGGAGTTCTTGTTGTGTCTTAGAATTAGCTTTTATTTTGGATATTTATTTTTATATTCTTGTATTTTCTTCACTATACATACATCATGGGATAGTTTTGGTTTCCTTTTTATATTATTTCATAGATTTTCTTATGGTTCCTTTATCTTATCTCCTAATCTAATTATTATAGAGGGTAATGCAACCCATTTTTTGATTTTTATACCCTATATGATAGTCTCCTACTAGGGGCCTTTTGGAGGTTGGACTCAGGGGGTCTTTATCTCTCTTACTTCATTTTCAGCCTAGTAGAAATACATTCTAGATAAGGTAGATCGTGATAAATATCCATCCAATACAAGAAATATAAGGATCTCATTTATAGTTGTTGGTATGGGATAATGTTCAATAACTTCCTCCTTTTATTGATATGCTAATATAACTGTTCTTGAGATTATATAAACCAAAAATGAAAGCTTCAATATCAAAAATTCAAAATTATAGAATTTTGGATACATATTCTCTATCGATATGGTCTTCATTAAAATCCTAAAGTAATCATTTTTCATTTATTTACTCTAATAATTTGTAATAATATAATATATAAAGACTACCACAAACATATCAAGGTAATCTCCAAGGACTCTTGTAACTAAATCCATAAATATAGTGGATGAATTAGTAAAATCAAACATCATCACTATAAATTCATAGTTTCTATACCTAAAATCAAAGGCTATCTTGGGAATGACTTCACTTTTGAACCTCAACTGAGACTATCTAGATCAGAGATCAATAATGAAAAAATATTGATCTTTAGGTAATTGATCTGACATGTATTATATATTGGATAGATGATAATTATTCTTGATCATAATCTTATGTTCATGATAACCAATGTAGATTCACCGTGATCCATCTTTGTTCTTAATAACAATAATTTGTGCATCCTATGGTGATGTACATGGCCAAGTGAATCCCTTATCCACATTCCCCTAGAGTTTCTTCTTTACTTCCTAAAACTCAATCAGGATCATTCAATAAATAGTATTTTCAATAGGAGTTTGACTAGGAATGATTTATATAGAAAAATAAACATCAAGATTTTGTGGAATATTAGGAGACTCATCCAGAGAGGCATCACCAAAATTCTGTATAAAATGAATATCTTCGATTTTGAGTTTCTCCCTAACCATTTGAGATAAATTCCATTGTTAAATAAGAATATACTCTAATGAAATGGATGTAATTTCCCATATAAATTCATATTTTCCATTACACTGATATAAAATCATTGGTTGTTTCAGAATATATATTTTTACTTCCCTTCTATGGAAATTGAAATAGGATTTATATAATTAAATCCTATCCATGACAAAAGTACATCAAATTCATATAAATATGTAATAATTAGATTTTATGGAACCACTTTCCTACAAAAAAAAATTGGGGAATAATAATATACTTTACATGTGTTTATCATTCCATTAGGTGTTTTTATTCCAATTCAACATATAATCATCAATGATTTTAATTAATATACCATGATATATTTCATAATATATGATAATTATCATGACTAATATAAAATATAATACTTTTATATTTGAGTATGCATTTCACCTACCCAATTTCATTATTATATCATAAATCCATTACTAAAACCAAAATGGTTAGTATGACAGGAAGGAATCATTAATTAGAGTGATCAATCATGAAATATCATTCATTGGATGTCTAAATATTGAAACCTTTATTCTATTCTATAAAATAATAGGTTTAACCTAGGTTATAAAAGGTCAAAATCTATTCAAATAATTCATAATGGATCATAAAGAAAAATAGAATTAATCTTAGAATATCCCTTGGAAGTTTCAAACTGAGTGCATAGTAAGACTGCATTCAATATTCACTAGAATGATGGTCTTGATATCATTGAGTGGCTATTTTGGGTTTATTTCCCCTAGATGAATATGTGGAAATGTCATGTCCACTTATAGTATCAATAAAGGGATGTATTTCATGAAAAAACAACATAATATCTACCTTACCAAAACATTGGGATATTATACTATACTTATGATTGTCTTAATATATTTTAGTAATGCTTCAACATAATAATTTCCAAAATTAACTAATCCTTTATTTGATTGCAACTATAGAGACAGAAACATTACATACATAAATAATTTGTCTTATTAGCAGAATATTTAATACATAACCATAATATACATTTTAGAACTATAAATTTTTAGTGTCTTTGAAAAATTGTATACATAATCAATGGTTACATAATTATCTACATCATTTCTGATTATGTACTTCAAAATTAAAACCACTCTTAGACATATCATACATAAAACCTTAATTCATAACCTAGGGAAGGGACACATAATAAAGTATGAGATTAAATTCTAAATAAGGATAAACATTGGATATATAAATCTATCATCAGTAGTGAGTATAAGAAGAGCATAATTGCATGATAATAAGATCATGATGTATAATAATATATCTTAATTATTCAAATATCCTTAATCATATAACATTACATTAGAAATATGACATAAGGGTTTTGAATAATGAGTAATCAGTCATAATCCATGAAAACATAAAATAAGAATAAATAATAATTAAAAAACAAATAAAATCATATCAATAGACAAAACTAACTACAATGATTATCTTAGTGAATTGGGTTCACTCTGCATTGCATAATTTTCTTTATCAAAGTTCACTTCCAAGATCATCTTAATGAAAAAATCCCATTACTGAATTGGGTTAACTCCCCATATAAGTCCCTATTATATCATGAGTTATCCATATTTACCCAATGGATCGGTTCACTGTATAATTTTGGTCACACCATCACTTAATGAAAACCATATATTTATGTGGAACAATATCATAAAAAATTCAACATATCATAATATCATAACCCATGGAAACGATAAAAGATTCATAATCATTTCATTATCATAATCATAAAGCATCCAATGAAATAATAAAGGTGCTAATATTATATCATATCTCTAATAACCAGAAATACCGTCAGAGGATAACCTCCTGACCATTTATTAAATATAAATAAAAGGACAGAAAACAAGTACCACAATATGAAAGATAAAATTGCATATCAAATAAACCATACCCGTCATCACATCCCTGATAAAAATCCTCCTCTATAGTAGTTGATTCCCTTTCTAAACTCTCATTATGTTTGAGAACCTTCGCATACTTCCTTCGCAGGTTCATTTGTTCCAAGGATATTAGCTCTGTGTTCCCAACTGATAACCTGGTGGACATTGGCTTTGGTAAGTTGGAGTAGTCCTTCTTCTGCCTTCGACGTGGTTGAGCATTCGTGCTTCCCTAATTTCCGGTCATCTTCATCCCCCCACCCTGAAAAATCTAACTATACAAAGGCCTGGTCAAGCCTCTGTCATTCTCCTTGCCATTGTCCGAGTAATCCCCCCATTTTCTAGAATTATGAACCTCATGGAATCCATCTTCCCCTCCTCGGCCTTCTTGAGTTTGACATTTGGGATCAATCAAGGCCAGACACTTAGGCTGCTCCATTGATTCACGACCATCCAGAGTCCCCGACTATACACTGCCACCTTCATCCATTTGAGAATCCTCCTTCTCTTTCTCCTATTCCAAACCTTGGATACGATTTGTTGTATCAACTTCAATAATCACAATTACATCACTCACATAACGTATTTGATACCGATCAGCAACTTCCAACACCTCTGGCTCTGGGTGTTCATCCGTCTCCTGGCCTGCACAAATCACATTACCCAAAACATCAATCATTGCATCATCTTTTGTAGGATCAATCTGCAAATTGGCTTCCACTCCCTCATTCTCCAGCCCTTGAAAAAGGTTTCCCATGGATACTATGACTAGAACACCACCATCCTTATTAGTCTGTCCATAAATCTCATCAGCACAACCCTTTGGATCCCCCACAACATGACTGACATCATAATTCTCGGTTGCAACATGCATCCTTCTATCCACAGTTATATCCAAACAAGGTCCCTACTTCTCTTCACTCACACTGCCACCACCGCACCCTTTCCCCTCACTAGAGATAACAACATTACCCTCAAGCAGAACACTCTCCTTCTGGCTACTATCAAGAATAGAAAAATCCATCATGAGGAGCTCATGGCTCCTACTGACTCTTCTCTGCAACCATAGACCCACTTAAAGCCATACCACCAGTAGTAGAAGCACTCTAGATAGTGGTTCCCGTTACAACATCCCCCGATTCAAATCCTGACCAAGTCTATTCAGCACTGTATATACCAAAGGATTAGCAGGAACCCCTAATGGATTCCCCAGAAATGATGCAACCTAGGGTCCCAGGTCATAAGCGTTTCCAAGTCCAACATCAACAGAAGTTATCCTCCCCTTATCAATAGTTTTACCAATCCTCTTCTCCAGAGCTGATGACCTCCTACTCATGGCTCCACTACGACACCTATAATCTATGTGCCCCAAGATGCTATAGGTTGAGAAGTAATCTGTACATGGTTCATAAACCACAGCCTGCTTCCATCTAAATCCCTCACCCACCTAAATCCAAATCTATTCTACCAGAGGATTCATGATATCCACCTCAAAACACAACCGAGGGTTGATGAGGTGACTCACAGTGGATGTACGGGCATTAGAACATAGGAAATGACCTACCAGGTTCCCAAGCATATGTATCATCACTGTATTTTGGAAAGGTAATGGTAGATGATGAAGACTTACCCAAATAGTAATGGAGGTTGGATAGAAGTTCATAGTGAAATTGAACGTCCACCAAAGGAGAAAAAACTTGCAGTCGTTGCAAAGCCTGGGGGAACTTGACCACGCACGTATCAAGTCTTCCTCCGATGTGAATCAAATCATTAAGTGGTGAATATCCAAATTTTCGATGATCGCGTGATCATTCAGATCCCATTTTCCAAAAACAAACCGATCAAACTCATCGACCAATGATCTTCAAGAATTTAATCGAGCCACCAGAGTCAGGCCTAAATAACTTATTTCTTCAGAGAACTCTGACACTGAGATCCGAAGCTGAGAGTTACTAAGGTGAAAATCAGGAACCATCTGACTTAACACAATCATGGGGAACTCCATGAGATAATTAGGGTTAGAGAAGCGTACAAATGGGGTTTGTGGCTTCGGAGGTGTAAAAATCAGACCATCCTCCCCCTTCCCACTGCCAGGAGGGGGTAATATTCTTCGAGCATGAGCTAGGGTTCCATCTCCATTCGTGGCTTCGGGATCTCCCTTTAAACGTGTTGTTGGGTAAAGAGGTATTGGGTTGGAATGTCCACATTCATGCCGCACATCACCCGTGAGGCCCAAGGTTGCCAACCCTTGGGCTTAGGCTAGTTCCCAACGGGGTAGATTGGCCCACGGATGGTTTTTTAGCATATAGTGCACATCAGATCATATCCCCAATAAATCACAAGAAACATCAAAGGATGTTGTTATAGATGAAAATACATTTAAAAGATCATTGGAACATTTCTTGAGGAAAAGAAACTTACAATAGGAAATAAATTATTCAAAATTAAAAAATTAAAAAAAATTAATGTAAAATATTTATTAGAAAAGAGACAAAAAATTTAAACTAATATTCAAAAAATTAATATTAATAATAGTAGTGAAATCCATTCATGCATTATATATGAAAACTAAAAATCCATTCTCATTTCTGGTAAAATGTCAGCAATACTACATTTGTAAAATGAAAAAAATATTAAATTTAAAACTTATAGAAAATTTACAATTTTGTTGAAAATTATGTTAAATAATACATTTAGAATAGTAAAAATATTCTTGAAACCATTTTATAAAAAATATTGACACGGAAGAAACGAGTCTCGGTCTATGAGAAAATCAAGGATAGTTTTCCTTACAAACATTCTTTCAGTCGCTTTAGTGGCTAATGAGACGTAAATTAGTGGATAATTTCTAATCATAGGAAAAATATAGAGGATAAAAATAAATATTACTTTAGAGTGATAGATAATATAATACCTTCATTATAAATGTAAGAATAAACAATCCTAGTAAAAATGAGATTGTAACATTAAACCCTTACCTTAAGTCTATTTTTCCTCATTAGATCTCTAACCTCCTATATAAAAATATTGAATTTATTATATTTCTATACCCAAGCCATATTCATATATATAATACCAAAAAATTACTTATAACATCCAATCACCCATTCAATAACAATCTTTCATTATCATCATCATTTCAAGTGTTAACTCTTTCACATTCATATATATTTTGGTTCGTAAGTAATGGTATTTAGAATTTAGTAAAATTATAAGATCTCAAGAATCATAATAAAATCACAATTATAATATTATTATATATGATTTCATAAAATTTCTTTTAAAATGGGTCTTAAAAATGAATTAAAATAATTCATGGAGATAGTAGTTTGTACGTACGTATGAATGACATTTCCACTTCTTAATAGAAGAAACAAATGAAATTTAAATGATAATTCCCATTTATATAATCATTATTATGTTTTAATTATCATATATATTCATTAAATATTTTCTTAATTCCATCCTAGAAAAGAATAAATGAAAAATTAATCATATCACTTTGTGGAGTTCATAGTCTACACAAACGCACGCCATATATAATCATTTTCCAACAGATCAGAATGTAAGAAGATAGATTTAAGATTATAATAATAGATGAATAACTATGTCATATATATTATATATAAACATTATATACTTAATAATATCCAACCATGAATGATGGAATTGGATAATTAATTGTATCACTACATGGAGGTGGTAGTTGATACATACGAGGAGTAATACTTTCATCCCTTGTTTGATGGAGAAGAGGTGGGAAATTGTAGTTCAATAATCATAATAAAATCACAGTATATTAATGATACTAAATTTATCATTTTTTTATATATAATAATTTTAGATATTTTGTAATAATAAATAATATTTTATAATGTTAGTTAAGATTTATACCTATTCTTTGAGAGATCTCGATTGGTTTACACTATAATCCTTGAAATATTGGTCTTAAGAGACAAAAAAAGCTCTATGATGAAGGGAAGAAATATATAATTGTTTTTGATTTGGGATTATCTAATCTATTAGGATTAAATTATTTTAATAAGGTAGGATAATAGGTTCTCTTTTATGAATGATGGGTGGGACACACATGGGATTTCATAAAAGATTTCAATGACATAAGGTCACTTTCATGTGAATGTCGCAAAAAGTATAAAAGGATTCAAAGCTAGGATAATATAAGGTTAAAAATAAATTTATCAAACAATTATATGATAACTTTTGGAGGCATTACTATACTTATCTCTTGGTTTACCCCGGTAAATCTATTTTCAATTTAACAGTGGTAACAGAATTTTATTGTTATTAAAATTCACCTAGAAAAAATAAAATTAAATCTAATTATATTATTTTAATTTTCATGTTTAAAAATATGAAATATATTTTAGACGAAAAAATTTCAATAAGTGGAATAATTTAATATTTAATAAATTAAAAAAATGAAATGAAACCCCCTTTTAGAAAAATGTATTTAAAAAATAAAACATAATGTAATTCAATTGCATACCTTGTAAAAAACATAAAATAAATGTTAAAATATTTAATAGAATATATAATATATAAATTTCATAAAAACATTAATCTATAGTGATTAAGTCAACTTATCAATGTAAAAACACATTATGCATGTAAATATATTTCTTAGAAAAAAATGTGATTTGATGCCCAAAAATGATTGTATACCAAAATAAGGAATAATTATTATAAAAATGTTTTTTATTAGATTATTTATGATGAATGAAATATTATTTTACTTTAATAGTTTAAACTATAATAGTACTTTTAAATAAAAATTATTTATAGTGTTTATAAAATTTGATATTTTTCACTACTCACTAACAAAATAAATCTATTTATAAAAATCCTAACAAACCAGCGTAAAATAATACTGAAAATATGGTCTTTAAAAGATTATTTTTTTCCACAAATAAATTTTACAAAAATGTTATAATTTAATTATAATCTCTGTGAACTCATAATGTAATGAAAAAACACATTTTTTTGGAAAACATATTTTTGAAGCATAAAATTACATTACTTAAAATAATGTATTTGTTTTTATGCACTAACCAATAAATTTTCATTTTTTTAAAAAAAATTATACATATTTTTTCCATAATTTGGTTATTACAATTCATACCAAATAGTTCAATAGTTAGGTTACAAAGTACTATTTCAATACATTTCATTTAGAATTGAGGTTTCTTGAAAGACAAACTATCAAATAAGTTAGTTTATTTCAATTGAAATACATATAAAATATTGTATTGTTACAATGGTACTATCTATGATTCTTTATAAGGATGAATGAAAATTTTTCTCAATTGTGTGATCCTCCGTGTTTAATGTTATAAATTATCCATATAAAAAGATGAATTATCTGGGGGATTTAATGTATTCAAAAAAGGGTTTCACAAACTAGACTAAGAATTTACTAATTAAAATTAATGCATGAACACTCAAGGATCATCCTGAAAGACACTATATAAAGAGAAAATAAAAATTAAAAAGGGGTGAGAGACTATTGTATGTGATTTATTAAAACTCTCTCGATCCTATAAGATAAATTTCTCTAAAACATTTATCTTCATGATGCACTAGCATATCATGGGTGGTAAGTGTATCCCACTAACATGATAAGATATTTATAATAACACCTGGATGCATTTATAAGAGATGATTGGTTTTTCTTCCTTTTACATTTTATTCATTATGAATATGAGATGTATAAAAATGCAATGCATATCTTTGGTAAAAGGTACATCATTTTCTCTTTAATAATATGCATGATTTCATTTATCTGGAATAGTAAGTATTGGAATTTGAATTTCTTTAATGATTACACTCTATTTAAAAAGTATTGTTTGGTCCCTTGAAACCCAGTAATTGTAAATGCGCCTTAATGTGGCTATTGATTCATGAAATTATGCTCTAAATTTATATTTTTAAATCACATGAATATTATATCATTTGTTCTAGAATAAATTCTATAAACCAATTTGTACTAGTTGATTAGTGACTTGTGATATGGGATATCATATTCTATGACGTTGTAAAAATCCCTCAAATTTATATTATTCATATAGTATGACTCATAAAATATCACATCATATGATTATTTTGTTCCATAGTTTCTAAAAAAGAGAATTTTATTTCCTTTATGGTATCGATGCATATTATAAAATATAATATGATATGTATTTGTCTAAACTTATATATCCATTCATAAGAGATTATAGGGCTCTCAGTCATAAAATATGACTGAGAGTACTTAAGTTATTTATGATCTACAAGATTATCAATCCCAACCTATGATTCTCAAAAAATCATTAAATACGATTGGTCAAGGAAAAAATTATTAAAATTTAATTTTATGTTTAATTGTATAATTTATGATTTTTAATAAATTCAAAAAATATATTTTGGTATATTTGTTAATTAATAAAAGTGTTTAAAATTATTGAATTATAAACTATTTATAATTAAATAATTATTTTTTTATAAAAAAGTTTATAAAAAAATTCTCCATAATATTAAGTGTTTAAATTATAATACCTTTCAACACATTATATGTCATGCCTTATAAGTAAAAATTAAGTTTTTTTATTATAGATCATATTGGTAATTAGTATTGTTCTTATAAATTCTCAAATTAGGCTATATATAAAGCGTTTATATTTAAGATTTTGAAGTATTTATAATACTTAATATTAATTTCTCATATTAAGGGGATTATTTTGGATATTATTTAAACAACATAAAATTGAGTTTATCTGACTGATTTGATCAAGGATTAAATAACATTTAGTATGTGATATTTATATTAAATAATTATTTATATAATATAAAATGACATATAAAAAGTTTATATTTCATTTAATATCATATATTTAATGTGAAATTCCATATAACTAAATATTATGAAAGAATTCATATTATTAAATTAATATAATGTTTTTATATTTATGATTATGGAATGTCCATAATTAATACCTAAAATTATAAAGATTTTATGAATTGTTCATAAGTTTTTACACATGATTAAATATGTTAATTGGTCATTTATTTAAAATTTAATCCCATATATATTATTCATTGTATATATAGTATTTATATTATAAATATTAACATGACAGGGCTTAATTTTATAAAACTACTCTTGAGATTATCATACATGCATTTTAGAGATAACCGCTAGTAATGATAATGGATTTAGTTTCTATCTACCGCGTCTTTAGTGTGTAATAAAATTTTATATCATGAATTTATTTACAGGATATAGAATATACATATTTGGTATTAATTTCAAAATGAAATGGAATTTATCCTAAGTAAATTATGCTTATGAAAAGGGACTTTGGGTCAAACTTCCTATGGATACGGGGTCTTATTCCGTGTTCAAAAAAGGAGTTTTTTGAACTAAGGTTTTTAACAGCTGTAAATGAATAATATTTTTTATTATTTTCGATAATTATTTGTTTAATTAATATGTGTTTTACCTAAGAGAAATTATGTTGTTTGTGGATTTTGTGTTTAAGGTGGCATCATTTCCCAGTGTTTTCCATATTTTTGGATCTCAAAATCAGAAGAAATAAGTGATCTTAATGAAACATGGATTTCCCAGAATGACTCTTTAATAAAAATGAAAAGGTATGGCTATTTAAATATTGATGTTTTATAAAGATATTAATCTTCATGAATGAATCCAGTTTCTCAAAGGTTTTAATGTTTATGAAAGTTATTTTTTAAAGTGTTTTTGAGACACTATGGAATGATAGTAATCTACACAACTATAAAAATATTTGAAATTGAAATAATTTCACAAAGGCTTCATGAAGAAAAGAAGATTCACAAACATGATTGATGAGGTTTGTGAAAAAGCCATGGGGATATTCAAATCTCCAGAAGATGAAATTTATATAAATACGTGGGAACTCTTCATTTGAATACTTGATGAGAAATTAGAAAATGGTGAAATACTCTAATTTTATGAAGTTATTATGATAATGTAATTCATTGTGAATCGGGAAAAATTCACGATCATAAGAATCTCAAAAATATTGATTAACAACTAATTTACACTTAGGAATTTCAAAAAAGGGTGTTTCTATAATACTGAGAGTTTCATGGTATTTTCAAGTTCTATCAAGGTTGAGATCTTTGTGAAGGATAGAATATTCATGGAAATATATATGTTTTAGAAACATGAATGATATTCGATAGAGAAATTGGGATTTTTGAAGGCTAATATCTTTGTGAATGGTAGTGTTGATCATCTAGTTTGATTGAATAGTGTATTGAAGTGCATTAATTTAGGGCTATGGTGCAAGTAATTTCTCATGATAATCAAGAAAAAAAACATATATTCTAAATCAATTTAAATTATCTTCAAGTTGATAAACTGAGTAAGACTTTACCCAAGGTAGTGATAAAGGAGGATTCAATAGAATTGATCTATGGGAGAGAGTTTTTTATTCCAAAAATTCTTGTAAAGGTAGTGTTCCTGGCTTAGATTGTTTATTTTATATATTTAGTAATCAACAATATCTAGGGAAGCTTAGTAGATTCTGGTACCACCAAAACATTGTCAATGTTTTCTCCTTGGACTAACCCTTAGTGGTGAACCAAGAAAAAATTATGTGTTGTGTTTCTATTTCTACATATGGGTGTTTGATATCTACATGATTCCATCAAAAAGGTTTAAAAGGTTCTTAATGATTTGGGGAAAAGATCTATCACATTGAAATAAAAATGTTACACCCTAATTCACCCCTACACTCTCAGTGGGTTCTAGGGTCTACATATGATATCAGAGAGAGTTTGTAGGTGTTAAATTATATCCTCTATTGTTTGTTTCATAGAGAAATCATTGAATGTTATGGGATTTTTCTTTTTATGGAAGATACATTTTGATTTGTAAGAATATACTGATATATCATCGAATATATCTTGGGATGGAAGTTCTCTTTTCCACAGTTATAGGGATTCAGGTTAGTGATGCGACAGGTTCTTCTATAACTAAAATAGATAGAAAAATGCTTGATGTAGACGAAAACCCTCAAAATGATCTTACTACATATCAATATAATAAAATCTATATGAAGGATATGAGTTTCAGTTCATTTATGTCCATGGGGGAGAAAATATAAAATATATACAAAGGAGATAAAAAATTTAAGGAGGTCAAAATTCATGTTTTAAAAATTCAGTTCGATTATCTAAAAATATATCTTGATGAAAATATAGATTTGTTCTTTAATAATATTACTAAAGTTTTTTGATATATTTTAGAAGTCGGAGAATTAATCAAGGATATTGAAATTTTAAATTCCCTTCATAATCATCAGTTTATTATGAATTACTACAACATAGGTCATCAGATCTATGTTCTTGACCAACCATTTCAACTCTGGTCAAATACCAAAATCAAACTTTTTATCTTTCTACGTATCATTCCCTCTTAGGAGATGGGAAAATTGAATTATCTATGTGAACCATGATGAATATTTTTACACTTTCATCATCCCATACAAGAGATCCATTAACTCCAAATAATTATCCAACTTTAGTGCATCTGGAAATAAATCCTCAAATAATAGAACCGTTATGTTATCCCAAGAAATTATTTTTCAAGTACCATCCTAAATCATAACATCCCACCATCATCTAATTGATCATTGAAGCTAAAAGGTCACAAGATTGACCTTCTGGTCCTCTAGATTCTATAACCAATAAAAAATCCTCTCAATGACCCATATAGATTCTTATAAATCTAGAGGGACTATATTTCTCTAAAAGGATAGTGTGATGAAACTGGAATCTTTTCTTTGTACCAACCACCCTTAGCCTTCCCCAATTATATCCAACACTATAAATAGGAACTAGTTGAAAGAGTACTGGATCAAATGGTTTTTATTTCTTAATCTAATTTATTAACTAACAGAGCATGATATATTTAATCCTCCTATAAAATATGGGTGTAATTTGATATAAAACACATAAATGGGGTGGAATTCCAAAAATTCCAATACATACATTGGAGAAAAGAAAATATACTAAACAAGGAAACTAAAAACCACAGAGTCATGTACAAGAATTCAGAACAAGGTTTAACCTATGAGGCTACCAACATGAACATAGAATAAACCCCTAAAATCTACCCATATCTAAAGCCAATCCTCCAATACCTAGAATTTAGTCATAACCACATATATAAACTCGGGTATAGAATAAAACATGATCAAATAAAATAATCCAAAAAATAATGCAAAAAATAACATATTACAATTTCAATATGAATTTAAGTATCTATGATTTATATAATATAAGATATATGTATATAGAATGTGATCCTTGGTTCTTAATATGATGCATGAATGCACAACAAATCCCATAAATCTATACTCAAACATCTTGTGTATATCCCAATGTGAATTTAATCAATAATAGAATCAAACAACAAAAGAATAATGTCTCATTTTATGGAAACTCAATGTTACACTATTCAATGCTATCTAATAACTAATATAGTTCCCTTTCTAGAGACCCAATATACTTTCTCTTATAGACCATGTCGAAAATCAATGAAAAGAGCAAAAAATATAGAGAAACTGGTGCTCTGATTCCAATTTGTGAAATCAAAACCCATAACAATGGGTCTGAGTTGGGGGCTTCCACATGACTTATTGTAGCCCTCCCCATACAAAAGAGGTTGATGACTAGAGTCAAGGGCCTGTGTAACATTGTGGGGAGACTACTACCTCGATACAAGGTAAAACTAAGAGTATAATAAATGAATTAATAACAATTTTCAAAATTAATTAATAAAATAATAACCATCAGAGTATCATCATACATAAATAAACCATCCCATGTAGTATCAATATGACTTTCCAGTTACATAATCCAAAACTAAAAAAGGATATAATGTACTATGTAAAGCTTTGAAATATAGAAATAATAGACCCCTATCACGAACTGCATCTATCCACATCTTCATCCTCTTACTAACATGGACAATCATCTACAATATAGACCTTACCCTTGACTGGATCCCTCACCATGGAATCTAGAAGTGTACTGAGATTCCTGGGTAGGGTGTCAGTACAAGCCTTAGTAGGAAACCACTAACGAACCTTAACAAAATATCCTAAGGTTTACAAGTACATATCATGAAAGTAAATATAAAAAATATAGAAAAAAATTATATCACATAAGAATAATTCATATATAGATTCCTTATATATATGATCTACCTACTTCAAAACCATGCCAAAAGGTAGATCCATAGGCTCACACATCCCCCTCAATGGGATAGTCCAAAATTATAGCTGACACATCCTCCCTGATGGGATAGTCTAATTACAATTGACTAATCATCTGACACATCCCACATAGGGGAAACTCTATTATTCTCAATCAATATTCTCAATTATATAGGAATTATAAACATACCTTATATAAAATACTTGATACAAATTAAAAATTCTGAATTATGTCAAAATAAGAAAGTATCACATTTATCAAAATCCATATGTAAGAAACAAAATCATAATTCAATAATAACATGATCAAGAATCAACATATAGATACAAATTCATGCCAAAAATCATGCTAGGAACCCATAAAACATGTTCTAATGTAATCTGATTCCTACCTCAAGTGAGATGAAAATTGAATTCTAGGGTCACCATCCAAGTAAAAAATCAGCACTGAATCCTAGAACCAAACAT
Source organism: Viscum album (assembly GCA_963277665.1). Lineage (NCBI taxonomy): Eukaryota > Viridiplantae > Streptophyta > Magnoliopsida > Santalales > Viscaceae > Viscum > Viscum album. The sequence continues at coordinate 871,745,460 of OY728153.1, read as the reverse complement.
GATTCAGTATGATTTAGATAAATCTAAAATTAGTTCAAGAATAAACCACACCATAAATGATTATTATTGAAAAAATACATGATATGATTCACTGCTAAATTCAATGTTGGTCTAATTGATTTGAAAACTCTAATCATTTAATCTTAGTGCTAAATCTATCAATAAAAAAACACTTATTAAATTGTGAAAAAAATAATATTTTATCAACGAATCCAAAACCAAATTTTTATGACCATCGAGAATAAGTGGTATTAAATCTATATCATATAGAACATATAAGATTGGAAGCATTGGATTAAATCGACGCTCATGCATCAAAGGGGGGAGATGAAAAGAGAAGAGGAAGCCCAAGATTTCTTGGATAGAACCTAAGGTTTGGAGTAGCAAGTACATAGTTGAATGATATAGCAATGGAGTACTGGATTATTGAATCTAAATGATATGACTATATTCACAGTGCGAATTATTGATTCTTATTATGTATTCTCAAGATGGAAGATACGTTGAAAATCGTGTTACCTCATATTTATTCCCAAAAACCCCATCATGTCATGAATCAAATCTCACATAATGATAGTTTTTTTGTCCTGTATATATATTTTTATCTTCATCTAAGAATTCATTTTCATCATGAATATCCAATCATGAAGTGATCTGCTTTTGTATCCAAAATTCTGAGTGTTTGATAATATCTCTATAACACTCATAACAAACCATGACATGTTTAAAAATACCAATTATGATACAATAAAAAAGAAACTAGGAATACCATGAAAATAAGCATGTTAATGATGTAATAAAAAACTATTATCGGTAATTCAATTATTTATAATGACAAAACTAAGAGGAAAATAATTTATTCTTTCTATGTAATGACTCTATATAAGTTGACTTCTCTCTATAATTATTTCCAATTAAAATATATCACATTAACTACCAATATATAATATCTTTATCATTCTGTTATAAGGATATAACAACTAAATCACCTCATAATCTACAATTACTCTTGGTCAGATCATGTTTAGGCCAGTTTAACCACATTCATGAACAATGCTAAGAATTTGTATCATAGGTGATTATGAGGTCTTATTTACTAGTATAAAATGATTTAAAAGGTTTAATAATTGTTTTTTCTTATAGTAATTTTAAAACAACATTTAACTTATTAATTAATAAAACATCATTCATTCATTAAGAATCATAGAAATAGGATCATCACTGATTTCAAATTCATATTTTGTAACCAAAATTACCATAATATTAAATTAAAGCTTTATAAAATATATTTTAACATCAATCCCAGTACCATAGATGATTTTAAATTCATTGAATTTTTAAAAATAATAGATACCAATACCTCTTTTATGGAACTAGTTCAAAGTGATAATGATTACTTAGACACAATAATGAAAATTGGTAAAAACTAACTAATATATATATATATAATAAATTAAAATAATGACTATGAATTATAATATTTTTAAATTAAGTTCTTTTTAATTTATTTAATGAACATTATTTAATTATTTAGTATGTTTGGTTCAATTTCAAAATGAATCTGTATCGAGATAAGTGTTTTGCATCTCAAACCACTCTCTTTGAGACATGTTTGGTATTAAGAACCTAATTTCCTTGATTTTGTGTATATAGTTCCTAGTTGGGATATCATATCCTAAAGTATCATTTAATTATCCTATAAAAATTTAAATTACATTCCCTCTATTTCAAGTGGTTTAGATTACAGTTCTACTCAAGCCATAAGGGGTTTTCTTGGCATCGATTCTAAATCATTGGTCATGTTACATGCCATGCACCATTATCCTTTGTATAGTTTTCAATTTAACTATTATCCCACTTAAATTATATGAATTATTTATTTTTAATAGACTACATAAACTAATCTAAAAAAAGTTCATTTCTTCAAATTTATTTTACTCATGTGTTACCCCAGTAATAAGAGTTTTTCATAAATCATTTTTTGTTCATTGAGTTATGATAATTAATTTTAACTTATTTCATAAATGATGGCTTCCATCCAAATATTAATTTTATTATGTACTATTCTATAATTTTCTATATGTTATTTAATATAAATCCCTTATTAAATGTTCCATGTTTAATGGAGTATGTTTCCAATAAGTGATATTGATAGCTCAAATCTGATTTCATTAAGTTATAATGATTCATCATGAACATTTATATTCCATGATTCTATCCTCCCACTATAATATTATAATATATGTTATTTTAAAATCTTATTCAAGAATATTATTTTTCAATATAAATGAATATTGTTTTACACTTCTTAAAATGATAGTTTTTAGAGGTTATTTTGAAAATAATTAAAATGGTTTTCATTTCACATTCATGTGTTTTGTATTCCTATCCTAATTTTCCCATTATAAACGTTATTTATTTTTTTGGGTTCAATATTATAGATTATTATTAAATGTAATTGTTTTTAAAATAATTTGTCTCACCTTTATAAAAAATTTCTTCAAAAGTGACATTAAAACATGAAATTTACATCAATGTTAAAAATGTTTTCCAATATCTATTTTATGTTTTCTCTTATATTTATATATAAACCCATAACTTACATTCGTATATATTAAATATTATTATAATAATATTCTCTCTATAAATTTCAGATATATGCTAAAATAATATGGTTTTAGTGTAATTGGAAACATAGATACATAAAAAAATGTGTTCATAAAATATCTACATAATCTCCATATTATTTTATCATATCTATCACCTTTATTAGACATATACAAAATAAAACCATTCATCATAAACTAGGGAATGGAAAAAATAATAATGGGTGAGCTTACATACTAAGTAATTGTAAAAAATAGATATATCAATGATCACTTAAGAATAACAAGATAATAAGAGTATGAGAACATGATATTCTAATTTGAAAACAATATACTAAAAATCGTAGATCACAATATTGTGTCATGGAATAAAAATTGGGGAGTCATAAGACATGAATCATAATGGGATCAAAGCTCATGATCCAAGACAACAAAACATTTTCATAAGATCATTTCTCAAAAGAGTTGGAATAAAGTGTGGTATAAACATAATCATATAAATTTTATATCAATAATACCCCCAAGATATTCATAACATGTAAGGTTTCAGATAACATTTTATCTACTAACTTTAAGCTTGGTATCAACTCACATTTTTCATATTTTTTGGACTTGGGATAACAAACCATGTACCCTATTTTTTCAAGATTGGGATAACCTTGTGTATACAATTTGATCTCATAAAAACTAATATTTACTAAATTCATTTAAGGGATATATAACATAGATCTGACCCCTATCATAATTATAAATCCATTCATCAGTGTTCTACAAGATCATAAAAACATTAATTCTAGCTTAACCCATGAAAAAAACATGTTTCATAAATACTTAATCATCATAACTATAAACTATCTATATAGTAAAATAAGATTGTATCATTGGATCATATCCCTTAAAAATAATAGGTAGAATAAAAGGATGTTATTGTAGATTAAAAACCCTTTAAAATACTAGTGAAACATTTCTTGAGGAAAATACCCTTTTCAAATTGAAATTAATTATTTAAAACCCAAAAATTCCCAAATATTAAGGAAAATTTATTACTTTAAAAGAAATATGGAAAATTGTAAAGGAATATTCAATTATTATTGTGTCATGATTAAGTGGAATTATATTCATGTTGGGAATTTTAGAATAAATATTCCCCTTAAATTGTTTTGGTAAACATTCAAAAGTAACTTGTTTGAAAACTGACAAGATTATTCCTTTTAAACCATTTCCTAAAAATAAATAATGGAAGAATTTTTTTTTCTTAAAATAGGGGAATAGTACAAACTTTCATCAAATTATTTTTGGAAAACATAGACAAGGAATGAAAATTCTTTTTAATGCAATGGACAAATAATGTTTATTTTCTTTAAAAATATTCTTTTTTGTATCGTTAGTACATAGAATCAAGAAAATGAAAGGAAAATATTTTTTTATTAGGAAATAACTAGAGGAGAATAAAATTCATTATATTCATGAAATATATATCCTGAAATTTAATCATCATAAATTTAATCATAAATAATCCCAATAAACCATGGGATTATAACATAAATTCCTTACATTGAGTTTAACTTTATTCAAAAGCTCTTTAACCTCTTATTTATTTAGAAACATATTTTGTATTAAACTTTAAACCTTAATGGGATGATATTTTGGAAATAATATAAGCTCTAGAATGTGCCGAAGTAAGCCAAGAAGGTATTATAGTTGGTATTGGAAAATCTAGTAGGGTGAAAGTGGTGCAAAGAATATAATAAAGGGGTGTACTTTTATATGTGAGGGGAGGAGAACTCTTGTAATTAATTAAAATATTTAAATAAAGTTAATAAATTCTCAATTGAAATGCATAAGAATGGATAGATATTAGAATATAATGTTTGATTTTTCTTAATTCCCTCAACCAAAAAATTTTGGATTGGTTCAAGTGGTCCTTTAAACCTTACCATTTAGTTTACCAACTTGGTTAACCAATTTTATCCTTAATCACAATAATAGATTTTCACTCTTAATAGGTTATAATTTTACATATTAGGTATAAATTGGAGAATAAATTTTCAAGGGATGTGATTTTCATCCATTCATCATTATAGTTTTAATCTTTCAATATTTTTAAGATTATTAAACTAATTAATAAAATATTATTTATTATAAAAATTATTAATTTAATTTTTGACAGTATTCATTTAATTTGACATTGAAGATGTTGAGGAAAAAATATGGAATTCGAGTATAGTCGTTTCAAAAATCCCCAATGTGACATATTTATACACAAATTTTTTCAAACTGTATAATTAATCAAAATTATATTAATTTTATAGTGGTAAAATTTATTTACTTTATTTTTCTTTTAATTTAATAAATAATATGTTGGTTTTGTGTATGTATATAGAGTATCTATTCAATAACTATAATTTTAGAAAAAACACAATAATAAATAAAACAAAATTATATTTAAAATAAAAATTTATAATTGAATATAACCTTCATATACCATTATGATAAAACATTTGAGATATTAAATTCAAGAGAGTCACATTTTGTATTTATTCCTTTCTTAACATAATATAAAGGTCATAGTCAAATAAATATGGAAAAAAGTGTCCATATATTCTATAATTATATGTAAATACCTGAACTAAGCCCATAAAATAGTATAATGTAAAGTTTTATAGAAATTTTAAATCCTTTTTGCAATGTTTTAACACTATATTACCCATTTTACCCTTACCAAGGTGGATAAAATTTACTTTTCTTACTACTAACATTGATCAAAAATTAAAATGTACTATTAACGAAATATTTACCTCTTAAATAATAATATAGTATCAATTTCCCAAGATTAAATCTCTAGAATTTGTAGAAATTAATTTCATTATAAATTTGTAATAAATGGAAAACATTTTTTTTAGAAAAATACATTTTTTAAGGGTAAAAATTAGCATGTAACAAAATCTGGAATATTACTTATTCAAATGAAATAAATTAGATAATTATAAATAAAATGTTTCACATGTAACTATAATACTAAATGATAAATATAATGGTACTTTTAAAATACTTGATTTAATGAATATAAAATAAACTATTTTGAAAACATCAGTATTTTTTTCAATTCACTCAAAAATCAATCGTTTGAGAAAAATCCAAAAATTTCACCCTAAGTTAATTTTGATGTTTTATATTTCAGAAATTATGATAATTTAATAACATATAATTTATAAAAGTTTTTGAAATTAATTTTTATTTTACCCGACAAAATTCAATTAAAACAATTTTTCAAGAAAAATAATTATAAATTATAAAGTGACTCCAATAAAAAAATTCAAATTATCCTATGAATTAAGAAATAATTTTTTATTATGTAATAACATTATAAATATTTTCATAATATGATTAATCATATTCATAACATTTAATTCAATAGATAGGTCATAATAATTTTTTTATTATATATCAAAATTTTCTTAAAGCAAAGTGTGGTATATTAGCAAGAGAGTGAGCATATCATTATTTAAAATTAATTTTAGGGGTGTAACATTCTCCCACCCCCTAAAAATATCATTATATCTTAATTTTTATCATTATTAAAGGGTTAAATATTTTAAAATATCATTTTTTAAAACTCACATTATACAATGGTTAATAAAACATACTTTAAAATGGGAAGTAGAGAAAATATAGGTTACCTAAAATAACACATAATTGGGCTCCCTGGTAAGGAGAACTTTGGTGGGAAGTGAAAATATTTACTTATTTAAGAAAAACAATATCTATGGACTAATATATATTTATAGATTACACTGTTATGATAAAGTTAATGACCACAAAATCATAAATCTATGAGGAGTGAAAATACAATCGATTTTTCAAAAAAAGGTAAAAGATTAACATTTTATTTCAAGACCTCTTTCTTAAAGTTGAGGTATTATTTTACAATCTATATTTTGAACATGATAAAACAAAATTACATGATTTATTTCCATATCATAATAACAATTTCATCTATTGGTTTTGATTAAATCAATTTCATATTCATCTCTTACTCCAATAAATAAATATTCAAGAGAAAATTTTCATTCATAAATAAATAAATTTATATTCTAAAGGATCATAATATCCATAAAATATTAACAATTCATTCATCATATCTATACATACTTAACAAATCAAAAATTATTATCATAGATCATCCAATATGATAAATCATTCTTTAACATCAAACAATAAACTCAAACTTGAACATAAACTATTCCATAAGTGTCTAACTATAAAACCCTTCCAATATATGTCTGATCTAATTAAAAATTCAAAAATTTACAAATAATGTCACCAAATTACCAAAATCAACTTAATATTAATCACCAAACAATATAATATGGGTCTAAATTTTACATACCAAATTGGAGATTACTTTGATCTTATATTCTCCTAAAACATGGTAATAACCTAAATTATTATAAAACCTCAATAAAAACATACATATTTATAAAAATTAACCCCCTCTACTTTCCTTAAAAAATCATAAATTATCAAATATATTCCAAAAATACAAAATTATTTAAAACTCTATAGAAGATTATATAAACCACATTTTCATCAAATAAGTAATTAGTTCCTAGGTCATCAATTCTATCCTATTTACTTTCTAAATAAACTCATTATCTCATCTAAATAATAATATTTCAATTTTGGGAATATATTAAGCGTTATCTTTCCCTTAGTAATGTGTTCTTTCATAAAATATGACCATATAACTAAATCCTTTTTCATGTTCATCAAAATAATTCAGCATATTTTTGAAAATACTTAAATAAAAACTAATTTATAATATTCATTCAATGTTTCATGATTCTTATTACAATAATACCATTGATAAATATACTTCTATAACATAGTTTTATAATTTTAATACATTAACACTTCAATCATTCATCTTCCTTCTTAAACTATTACCGAGGATTATCCATCTTATTATTTAATAGATCCTTCCTTTCATATGTCATTAATATTATCTTCATCATCAATAGTAAAACCATCACTCATAAAACCTTTCTAATACACCTTTTAAGATTTCCTCTTGTGACAAAGATTATAAAAATTCTCATATTTCCCAGAATTAAAATAGTCAAATATTGTTGGTACATTAGGGAAACAAAAAATTCTCATCCATTATATTAACTAAAATTTTCATTTTTTATTAACAATTACATGATGAATTCCAATTGTTTCAACACTCAAAAAATATTCCCATTAATTTGATACATTTACCTAGGTTATTATTCTAACATAAATGACATACAAGAAACTAATCTTCATACCTAGATATTCATCATGAAACTCTAGTTTTATCTTATTAGTTGTGTTAAGAAACTCATAAAATAATACATTGTTAATCATATAATAATATTTGTGATTGGGAATAAAATTAAGGTCTCAGATTTCATATCCAATTTAATTTAGTTTCTCATAAGGAAAACCAATCCATTATATGTCACATTCATTTTTATCATAATTCAAATGGGTTCCAACTATTGACTAAAATGAAAAACCATAGTGTAATAAAAATAATCAAATTGGGAAACCACATAATCCGGAAAATTATTTATATGATGTCTAAATAATTACACCTTATTTTACAAATGAAAAAAATAATTTTTTCACTTGAAAATTTTAATGATGTTTGATGGAAATAAATATGGTCTTTAAATAGAAACAAGCAAAGGTTCATGTTTTTTAAGTGAAACTCTATAAAATCTTCCTTCATATATTTTATTACAAACTTGAAGTTAGTTTTTCTTCTATTTTAAAGGATGTGAATTTTGAATAGATTATTCGGGCTAGCCTACTGTGTTTTAATACTCACACCTTCATTTATTATTTTTTAATCTATGGTGCAAGTTTATATTGGTAATGATCGCCTTGGGAGATCTATGGATTTGGTATTATATAGTGACCCACGAGGTCACATAAAGATTATTTGGTCATTTGGGTTAGGTTGGTATTTTTTTCATTTGTTGTACTTTCAGTTTCTTGAATAAATATTTTCAAGTTGAACATTTATATATTTATTTGGGTTTAATATTATCTTTATGATGTTTAGTTACTTATTAATTAATGGGAGAAATATTTCCCTTTTTATACTATGTTAATGAATGACAAAAGTTTTTAGCCTGTGGGGATTAGTAACACCCTTTATTCCTTACCACAGATTCACTTGATTGACTAGATTAGGGTTGACATGTGTTGGTCCATGAAAATATTCTATCAGAGCATATCATCTCTTTCAAGGACTGTTCTTTTTAGAGAACCCTTTTTTACTTGGGTATGTCAAGACAAATAAGAGAGTAGGACTTTCAAGACATGATTGTTTGGTATGGGAAGGACATCATGAACCCTTTCTCTCCCTAATCCTCAAGTTACCATGACAAGCCCATTTTTATTTGGTTCATGTGGTTTTTGGTATTTGGGATACAAAAAGGGAGTTTTGATAGTGGACTTTGTGAGATCTCAAGGCCTAGAAAGACATTTGGAGTCGGGGATATGGTCTTAGAATACTCTCTATTAGGGTGGTGTGTCTGGAATATGTTCATCAACCATATGTCCATGTCACCCATCGACCATAATTTCCCCTTATGAGTTGTTTGAATATTCATTGACTTAGAAAACTATTTCTAAAAAATACCATATGAAGAAATTGTGAAACATGATTTTTAAATGGTAATGGTTATGTTTTTAGAAAGATGGAAAAATGGGTTTTTTAGTTTCATTTTGAAGGAAATTTTAGAAAATTGGATTCTTGTAAAATGACTTTGATAGAATGGAACTGGTTGAGCTACTGAAAACTATTTTGAATAAAATGGAATGGATTTTGGAATGGTAATCCATGTAATTAAATTTTTATGCATTAAAAATGGACTGCAATATGGAAATCAAAAAATGGTTTTTGATTTGATGGTTGGTGGAATTTAATTTTTTTTTGTGAAATTTAGAATGGAATACATTGTTTTGGACTTTGGTATTCTCCCAAGTGCTCACATGCATGGTTAGGTGTGGAAATGTGGATGAGTTCTGGGATTAGCACGTGTTGGTGGATTCCTGGGGTAGCATAGGTACGTGCATGTGAGTGAGACTATGAGGAATGCTATTAGTGAGTCGGAAGTCCACCAAGTCCATTTTGTTTCTAAAGTGTTTTCAATATGAATGTTTTAATATGTTGAAAACCAATTTTATGTAGTTTGTCTTCCCATGATTTAGAGAATTTTTTATGTGGTATTTTGAGTTTGAGAAATCTGTTTGATGATTTTATCTTGATAATGATCTTGGTTTTCTTATTTCTTAGTGTTAAACCCCATAGCGATTTGATGGATAATCATAGTGCAACCATAGGTTGTTCACCGTTGTCAAACCATCCAGTTGATCAAGCTAATTATTTCTTTCTCAGTTTTAGAAGTTGAGTCCACCTCTTTTTTTTGGTTAAGTGGACCTTCTCAAAGTGGAATAGAGGATATAGAAAATGTAAGGGATATTCAATTCCCTTGAGTTTCCAGAGATATTAAAGGTAAATATTTACAAATTTATGCTTGAATGTTCTCCCTAGAAATTTTGGAAGTCAGTGTATCATAAAAATCCCTATGATGATCTCACATGAGAGTCCATCAAGGATTTTTTTCAGCCATCAGTATTTCTATGAGATGAAGAAGGTGAGAAATGGAATGGAGAAGTGTTTTTTTGCAGTAGGGGGATAGAATTGTTCTCGATTTTTCTCGTCGCTTTGTAGATTTAGTATCATATGAGCCAAGGTATATTTTGAACGATTCCATAGAGGCACAGGATTTTGATTGTGGGATTCATCTTGATCTTGGTTCCAAAGTTCTAGATTTCAATCTGACTACTTTTTCTGATGTTGTAATGTAATATCTCCATGTTGAATTTATTTTAACATGAGTTAATGAGGAATCCAACCTTCCTCATGTCCCTATAAGTGGTTATGGGAGTTATGATAAGGAATTTGGGAAGCAACCTAAATCTATTGGTGTTGTTCATGGAATAAAAAGGCATCAAGATCGCTCATAAACCACTTTTGGGAATGAAGTCATGGTGTCTTATTAGTTTGAAAAGAATGGTTACAAGAATACATCATGTCCAAATGATCAAATGGACCTTCCATGCTTGTAGACACATGGGTCACTTGTAGCATTTGTTTCTAGAAAGTGTCATGTAGAAAATTTGAATAAGTGATGTGTTGTTTGGGGAATCGTTTAAAGTTTCTTTGTTTTATTCTTACTTCAAGTTCTAAGGGTTTATTTGGGGTGGTTTTGTTGTTGGTGTTTTCTCCATTGTGTTTGAAATTTAGGGTAATGTTGTAACACTTTTGAGAACTTTTATTTTCAATGGATGTGTGTTTTTTATTTTTAGGGATTCTGGTTTTTTATTTGAATCTAAGTGGGAAATTCATGTTCATATTTTGAATCTCTATTCTAGTGGAAGTACAATGAATAAGTCTAATAAAAAGCATACTAGATCTTGAATATGGCATAACAGATACTTCGAACATCAGAGCCCCAGCCAAAGTTCTCGGAATAAAGCTTTACACACAGTCAGGAAACTACCAAGGGTGCGGGGAGATTTGGCTTGATTTCCTCCCCTATGTTTTAGAGTGGGAAGTCTAAATGTTGTTCTTGTGTAATTCTTAATCATTTGTTTAGGTTGGTGTGGAATATTTCTGTCTATCCTATATAGTAATTTCTTTTTTTGGCTCATGTTAAATTTTCTATTGATCAGTGTTAGTTGGTTTCTTATGTTGGGTAGTCTGTTTCGACCTCCCATGTTGAGAGTGTGGTTTGATTGTGGATTTTGTGACTTGAATTATTCTCATTAAATCTTAGGACATGGGTTTTCTTTGTTTTTTGTTTCATTAAATAGGCATAAATATTGCTTTAATGGATGGGATATTAATGGTTTAAGTGATTGGATTTTAGGGGAAGGAAATGAATATTCTTTAATCGTTCAACTAAAAGATGTCATGGATTTCTGGGGAAAAAGAGTTAAGAGTGGGGAGATTTTTTAAAACCATATTTTTATTTTGGAGCTTTGTTTCTTTCTATCCTTTGTCCTTCTGTTTTGATCTTGAGTTTCATGTGTAACTAGTTAAAAAATTGAGTTTTAGGGTGTTTCACTCTTACATCACGTTCAGCAGACGGTATTGAAAAACTATGTCTCTTTCTCCAAGTAATAGTGTGATATTAGGTGTGATCATAGTTGAGGGAACATGAACCATGCATGTTTAGTCAAACCATGCTTAAAGTGTGCAGGAATCCATTATCCTAGGAGTGTCCAGTGAGGGGCGCACGCTTAGTGCACATTTTGGTAAACCGTCTAGCCAAACCATGAGAGCTTCCCAAATCTAAAAAACATGAAATTCCTAAACTAACATTACGTTATTTTAACCCCAATACATTTATTTACTACCTAGTGTGTAAGGCCCTTGGGATTCTCCTCCTTCTCTCTTCAAGACTTATTCTTCCACCCTCGGTGTAGATCTATGGATTTCTTCATGGTTTTAGGTTAAATCTCTCAAGGTAATATCATCTCCTCTCTTTTATCCTCCTCTTTCATCTATTTCCTCTTGAGTTCCTCTTCAATTGTGTTCATTTACACCTAGGGTTTTTTTCCAATTGATTTTTGTTTCAGTTTATCTTGTTTAAGGTTTATCTTGTTTCTTCTTTCCTTCCTCAACCCTTGCATTGTGATTTGGGTTGTGTGTTGCTGAAGCGCAGAGAGTTTTAGGTCAGTTATCCTTGAACTTTCCTTTTTATTTTAAGAATAATTGATTTCATTCTTTTAGTACCTTACTTGAATATTAAATATTAATATATTAACCGTGAAATAATGATTAGGAGTGAAAAATGGTAATTTTATCCTTATTTTATGATAAATTGTATTTTTTGGTTATATTGTGCATACCATGTGTTTGAGAAAATGACCATTTGGATTTTATCGGTCATTGGTGATATAAATTTCATGGTTTTATAATTTAAATAAACTTATGATATGTGAAATTATGTTTCATGTTCCATATATTGGTTTCCCAAGTGGTTTTTGATTTAAAAAAAGGATTTTTTATTGGATTTCAAATGCATTTTGGCATGTGATAATGGTTAATGGCCTATTTGGAATCATTATAAAAATGGTTCGGATTTAATGTGTGTAGTGATTATTTAAAATAGATTTGTAAAATGACTTTGAAGGGTAAAATGTTATATTTACTTCACTTTAGAAAGGTGGATTTAGTTCCTTTAAATTTATGGTTTTTTGAAAAAATATTTAAAGGTATATTGGGAAATTTTATGAAAATGGCGGAAGTTTTTTCCATGATAACCCTCATAGTAAATCTTGACTTTTTTTATATATATATGAATATTGAATGTGTGGGATTTCCTCATTGGGTAATCCTTGCAACCCATTTACTTCATGCATAATGGGAGATCCTCTGTATGGGATCCATTGTTACCTATGAGTTATATGTAAAGAGTTTGGTCCTTGGCGTGAATTGGGTGGTGAATTTTGTTGAATTATTATTATATGTGTTTGTAATTGGGTTCTCAGTTGGCATCGGTTGGAGTACCCCTTTATATGTGAGACATGGAAACCCCTAAGAGTGAGATAACTTTCTAAAAACTATTGTTTCAGTAGCTAGATTATACACTAGATGGTGGCCCATAGTAGGTGGATATATTGGGTTTATTTTTATGGGATTTCCCTCGGTCTAACCTGAGTTTGGGGGGATGGGTGTATTTTGAGAACTTTTGATTTCATCATGTGAGGCATGCTTTAGAGGATGGTTCACATGTATTATTTTGTTATAGATTATTCAAGATCTCCAAGGTTCACAAATGTATATTGACACTTCGTTATCTGTAGTGATTATTGAGATTATTGGTTATTCTTATGTGTTTATTTCCATCCCCTTATAATGTGATAATTTTAGTACTTTCATGTGTGGTGTGCCTATTTGGAAATTGATGTGTTTGTTTTAAAAGGTTATGAAAATTGTTTTAAGGAAGAGAATATTTTATACACCCTTTTACGTTTTTCAGATGAAATCATAACTTCCACATAAAAAATTTTAAAATTTCATTGGTGGAAATAAATATGGTTTTGTAATGAAAAATGGAGAATGGGCCATGTTTTTTAAGTGAAACTATGGAAAATTCTGCATTGATATATTTTATTCCAAACATGAAGTTGATGTTTATTTTATTTAAAAGAAATTTTATTCTGAATAGATTATTCAAGAAATACTAGTGAGTTTTAATACTCACTCCAATATTTCTTCTTGTTTTTATTTTGTGGTTCAGGTTCAGCTTGGTATTGGTTGCCTTGGGTGATGTCCAGTTTCGATATTGGAGAGTGACCCTTGGGGTCACATGGAGATGTTGTGGTCATATGGTTTAGTTTGGTATTTTTGTTTAGTTGTTGTAATTTAAATTTCCTGTATAAAAATTTGAAGCTTAAATATCTATATATATTTTTGTCATGCTTGTTATCTTTCCACTATTTTTTTACTTATTTAATAATGGGAAACACCTTTCCCTTTGTCTTCTCTATTGATGCACAACATTAGTTGTCAGCCTGTAGTGATCAAGAATGACCTTCGGGCCTTGTCAGGGATCATCTCAGGTGACCGGTTTGTGGTTGACCTCAGTTGGTTTTTGAAAAAAAATAATGAACATTTTTTTAGATTAACTATAATAATATTTTTCTGAGGATGAAATTTTGTTATTATTCTGAAAATAATTATTTTTAGGTGAAGATACAATTTTTACAAATAACATGACTATTATAAAATTATTAATATATAATTATCATTTCTAAATTAAAGAAACATTTTTAGCACATAAAATATGTATTTTATATATGACTTTATAATTTTGAATATTTTGGTTTTAATTTAAAATCGCATATTTTATATTTTAGAAAATAAATAAAATTTTCTCAAAAATTATATGTAATACATTGAGCATTTTTAATTAAAAATAAATTTTATTAACTTATATAAATTGACTCAAATGAAATGGATTTAAAATTTATAACAAACGGTTCAAAGTTATATAATAAATACCACTTTATTTTTTCATAATGATTACATTAAATTAGGTAAAATATAGTTTTTACGGTAAGAGAAAATTGGTAAAAGTAATAAATAATGTTATAATGGGATTTAATTATTATAAAAACGCAAATATAATTGATTACATATATTTTTTATTGATATCATATCTCTCCCACATCATTATTTCCCAATTCTGTAGAAACTACACAAGTTTAACATGTTATCAATTTATATTAAGTTGAAATATTTTCAAGAAATCCATTCACAACATTTATAAAAGTAGGATCTCACTACCCCTTCAAGGAACTCATAAAAATTATGATTCCTCTAAAAACCTTGATATTTTTCATTACAATATATTACTCTTTCATACTATTATCTTATAATCAAACTATAATATCTTATTCCATCTATTTCCAAGAGATATTCAATGGAAATCTGATAGTGTTCAACATGAGTAGCCATCTTTTTTACTTAAATTGTTTTTTTTTTCTATTTTAAATCTTTATTTATAATTTTCAAATAACTATATAATTATTTATATATATTATATATTTAATTTTATTATTCTTTTTTAATAATCATATATATACTTTTCCATGTTCTATTAATAAAAATAAAACTTTCATTCATGATTTCTATGAACTTCCACCTCCATGACGCAACATGTTTTGTTTTCAATCACCACATTACAAGGATAGTATAGAAGAGGAATTTAATAAATAATTATGAAATATATATAATTTTTATTATTTCAAAACAATAAACTATATTACAAATTTCTCATATTCTGTTGAAAACAATATCATCAACCATGCATACGTGTGGACTACCGCCTCTATAGAACAATTGATTTTTTTTTCTTTTTATTGAAAATATTTATAAATAGTCATGAATATACTATTTAAGGGTAAATATGATAATTATCAAATAATTAACGTTCTTTTATAATAAATTGAATAACTTATTTTTGATGTGATCAAAAATCGATTATCATTAATTCAATTGTATAAAATGAGCAAACTAGGTGAAAAATGATCTCTACTATCTATGTAATTACTTTATATAAATTATATTATCCTTATAATTCATTAAAATTTTGATATATGCCACTAATTAGAACTAAATAATATCATAATTCTTCTTTTATAATTATATTATAAACAAAACACCTAATAATGATATATTAATCATTGTATGTTCAGGTTTGGGTCAGTTCAACCGCCTACTTGAAAAATACTATGAATCTATATAATTTATGATTATAAGAACTTATTAATTTGAATAATATGATATAAATATTTATATAAATTTTATTTTCTTCTAGTAAATTTATATTATCATTTTACTCATTAATTAATAAAACACCATTCATTCATTAAGAATCATAGAAACCTGAACATCATTGATTTCATTTTCATGGTTTGCAACCAAAAATATCGTCGAATGAAATTATACCTTTATAAAATATATTGGAAAAACTATTCCAATACCATTTATTATCTAATTTTTATTTATAATTAATTTACAGTATATACCATCCCCACATTTATGAAACATGTTCAAAGCGATAAATATTACTTACACATTGTGTTGAAAATAGGTAAAAACTAACTAATGTGTGTGTATATATATATGTGTGTGTTATAAATAAGAAGTATGAGTGGTTATAGTTATGAATAAGTTTCTTGAGTATGTACTTAATGTACTTGATTTTATTATTTAGGATATTTTGTGCAAGTGAAAAATTAATTCGAACTGAGGTAAGTGCTTTTCTTCACAAACTCATCTCTTTGAGACATGTTTATTATGAACATAATTACATTTATATAGTGAATATACTACATAATTGAGATATGATATTAAAATTATCATTTAATCATAATATTTTAATTTAAATTTCAGGCACACTATTCCAATGTGTTTTGATTAAATTCTTACTCATACCACATGGGATATTCTTGGTCTCAATTATGATTCATTAGGACGTGTTTCATGTTATGAACCATGTTTAATTTGATTTGGGATAAATTGATTTGAAATTACATGAATTTTCTATAAATTATTTCCTTATAAAACATAAGGTAGTATATTACATATCAAGTTATTTTCTTTAAATGTATTTTACATAAGTGATACCCCATTCATAAGAGTTTTCGGTAACATGGTCTTTATTCATCGAGTTATGATAGTTTGTTAAAAATTATTTCATATCATATAGGTAAATTATTTAATTTTATTTAATTTTTTTAAATCTCCCATTTTTTATATTTTTACCACATAATTCCCATTCAAAATAATCATTATTCATTATTTATGATTCCAATAAGTGATACTTATAACTCAAATATTTTTTTAAGTTATAATGTTTCATATTTAACTTTTATAGTCTTAGGTTCTCCCACTATAAAATTTAATTATATTTTATTTCGTAATCCTCAATGGTAAAATGATGTTTTTATAAAAATTAATGTTTTTAATCTTCTTATGATGTGAGTTTGGAAAAAGGTATTTTGGAAATAATAAAAATGGTTTTTCATTTCACTTTCATATGTTTTGTTTTCCTCTCCCCATTTATCCAACATAAAAATTATGTATCTTCAAGAATCTATTAATGGAGATTATTTTTAAAATTAAAATATTTCAAAATATTTTACATCACATTTTTAAATGTTAGCTTTGAAATCCACATGTAAATATTTATTTTATAGTAATGTTAAAAATGTTTTCAAAAATCACTTTTAATTTCATACTTCTATTTCCTTAATCATTTTCAAAAGGATTTTCCTTTATAGGGTTTCTATTTCATGTTGTGTCCCCTGATATTTTTATTTAGTGCATTGAACTCATGGTATTATACAGTTTTACTCTTGATCCATTATTTTTTGATACTATTTAAAGAATTATTTTATAATGGAATTTTTCATTTATATCAACACCATAATATAATTACTTTATTTCACTGAGTATATGTTATTCTGAAACCATCCATATTATATATATGGAAAGATTGTGATAATTTTATTCTAGAATATACTTAACCATATACTCATTACTCTATATGGTGTGAAAATGTCATTTTAAAAATTCAGATTGAAGGATGTCAACCTAGAAAGAATTTTTATCTATTGATATGAGAAAAGTATTAATATTTTGTATGTTTTCATTCTAATATATATGTTTATTTTGAAGTTTAAAATGAATTTTTTGACCATCCACATTATTTATTTGAATTATTTATGATCAAAAAATCCATTTTAATTTAATGGGGAAAGGTATTTATATTCTTCATGATTATTGATTGTAAACATAGGTTGATTATGTATTGACATTCTATATCTTTCATTATACTGATTTCCATTTTTTTATTCAAAAGTAGGTCAATTAAATAATGGTATAAAATTTCATCTTTACTCTTATGCTTAATGAATTGTACTTAATTAGGTAGAGGGTGGGCATGACCTTATATACCCCCTTGATGAATCTATAGGTCTCATGAGAAGAAACATTATGAGTTTTTTTGGATACCTAATCCTATAAAAGAATGTTTCTTCGTATAAGGCCTTGAGAGAATGTTTTTTTATGTATTTCACTTTTCATTTCATTCGTATGAGATCATTATTGTTGGTATCTATGTTTTAATTTATTTTCCTGGATATAACATGCTCTTGGTTTCAAGTTGATTATGGATTTAGGTTTTTTACATATTATTACCATGTTATTTAATCTTTGTTTATTTTATGATTTCCATAGTTTTTTGTTTTCTATTAATCAGTGTGTGAGCACACCCCTTATTATGTTTTAATTTCCCTTGGTTGAAAATAAAATAAATACAACTCACGAATTTAGAATTATATCACATGTGGAAGCATTTATAGATGTTTTTAAAGACTCATTATTGATTATGTGGTTTTATATGTAATGAAAAAAATGTATTTATGATAAAACGAACAAGTTCTTTGTTACTTTTTCTATGATTATATTAATCTATGTACCTAAAAAGAATCTAAGGGATATAATTAATGAAATAATCAATATAGATTTTGTAATTAATGATGGTTATATCATGCCTTTTATAGATGGGATTAAAATGAGTATGTAAGGTATGAGATTAGGGAACTAGATCAGGGAGTGTGAGTTTGGGAAGCATACAAATGGTCTGTGCCCTGAATATTCCTAGCCATGGTTCCCACTAAACCTCATACTAGAATTATAATTAAAGAAACATGAATTTTTTATTGTGAATTACATTTTTCATAAATCATATTATAATTTTAAAATATATATTTTAAATTAATGAATATTTTTATTTCTTATCATTTGTGTGTTGATGAAATAAATTCTATGTTACAAAAATAAAAACTAAACACTCACACATAACTCATATAGAAATTAAAATGTCTCATACCAGACTTACAAATTTAACTATACAAGCGTATGTATGGTTGAAAATATCTATGATGGAAAAAACTAATGATTACCAAAATTCCGATTAATTATTGCCTAAAAAAATTAAAAATAATTTAAAAATAGATATCATTGCATATTTTCATGGCTACTTCAAATCTACCTTAAATCAGTAAAAAAAACTAGTCAAGGAAAAAAATACAGTTTAGGGAGAGTCATGATATATATTCCCTTTTTTAAACTATATTTTTTTTAGGATGATCCTTTTCATCATTGATACATAAAATTCAGGTTTTTTAATGTGGGAATAAGTGTTATATGGGACACCTAAACATACACCAAAACTTGTAATTATAGGAGTATTATATCCAGCTTCTTTAAATATCTATGGAAAATTCTTCCCTTATGATCATAGTAATTGAATATAATACATGTTTATGAAAACATGATATCTTTAATGGATAATAATGTACGAAACATTGAAATTTTTCTATGTTGTAGGAGATTATTTTATAGTTGCTAAAAAATCCTTTGTCTTGCCACATATATAGGAAACAATATACACCAAGTCTATTTTCACATCCTTGTATTCTCCTAATGAAGGTTGATTATCTATGTAGTGAGGCTTTTCAAATAGATATAGAAATTTAGAAGCTTAAAAACTATACTCGGTGAGTAATATTACCTATTTCACTGTAAATTGATTCATAATTCATTGAAGTCGTGTCCATGTGGTAATTAAATATTATACTATTGGAAATTATAATATCATTTTCCCCTAGATTTATCTACCATGTTTCACAATTTCATCCATTATTTAATTTATAAACCTTTTAATGTTTTTCCAACAAGATCTATAGAAATTAATATTGAACCTGATAGAATTATTTCTCAGATGATCCTTAAAATCAAATCATTAGCAAAAAAATAGATAGGAATGTCACCATTCATGATGAATCTAAAAGTTATGGGAACTTTAAGTGGAATATTTCTAGTTCCAAATTCAAAACATGAATCTTTTTTTTCTAATTCATGTAGTAAACTGGAGAAATCCACCTCTTATTCATGTGTGGGACATAGTGCCAAAAATGACCTCTCCTTTAGTACCCCCAGAATCTGGTATTTAACCATTTCTTGATGATTTTAATGGTTATAAAGTTAAGAGTGTTGAATTGGAGAGTGGGGAGAACTTGGAATGATGTTTTGAGGCAAGGGGAAGTTTCACGGGAGGGGCACAGTTTGTCTAAACCGTGCGGCCATACCGTGGGTAGTGGGTCTTGGAGGCATTGGCTTCCACACGGGCGGCACACAGTTTGTCTAACTGTGCAGACAAACCATTCGAGAAGGGTGGTCGAGGCAGTAGATAACCCATGATTAGCGCACGGTTTGTCAAACTGTGCGAACTAACCGTACCGCCACTTAAAGAAGATCCTATAATAGTGGATCTCACGCGTTTTTGCCCTTATGTAGCTCTTTTTTCCTCCTAAGCAGCCCTAACTTGGGATTTTGGTTTTCCTAAGGTCAAGGAGGGTTCTCCCATTATTCCGGAGGTGATCCGGAGGCCTCTCTTGGCGAATCGAAGCCGGATTCTTGAGGTATGTGATTGTTCATGTTTGGTTTCTTAGATCCACTTAAATCTAATTCTCTATTCCTATCAGTTTCTTAGATCTACTCTCGTTATGGGTATATCTATGTGTTTCGATGCCAAATATGATGATATTTGGTCTTGGTAGTGTTAGGAGAATATATATAAAGAGGATTCTTGGAGAATCGGCCCAGTTTTCTTGTGCGTTCTCTGTTTGTTTGGGTTTTCGTCAAAACCTTTGAGGTAGGTGGCTTCACTCTTGACACTTCTTGCTAGAATTGATTGGCTTATTTTCGAATTGGGTTGTTTGAATGTATTTGATTGTGAAAATCATGGAATAAAACTTCTTTAGTGATGATTTGTGGTTTTGTTGATATTGTCAAATCATGGTGAATTGTTGTGTAAAGTGATTTGGCATCTTGAATTTAAAATGTTGATTTTAAAATATGGATTTTCTAAGATTGTAAATGGTTTGAAGAAAAATTGGTTTTCAATAAAATGGTGTTTTATTGAAATGGTTTGAGATTGAAACGACGTTGATGAATTTGGTTTTCAATAAAAAGGGAGTTTTATTGAAATTAGTTAGCATTGAAATATTTAAGCATTGAAATGGCTTGAATTGATTGAACACACTTGGTTTTTGACATGATGGTTGTGTGTGTTCATGGGAATTCAGGACGGATAAGGGTTAGGAGTCTCCCCCATCAGTGTTGGAATGGATAAGGGTTAGGGCTCTCCCCTGTCAAACATTCATATTGCATTTGGGATGGACAAGGGTTAGGAGTCTCCCCCATCAGTGTTGGGATAGATAAGGAGGGATCTCCCCCATCAAGCATTCATGTGCATTTGGGTTAGATAAGGGTAAGAAGTCTCCCCCATCATGGTTGTGATGGGTAAGGGTTAGGGCCTCGCCCCTCTTCCAGGTAGCATGCATGGTTGGTTGTATGGGATTGTGAAATGGTTGGGTATGCCAAAAAGGGATTTGGAGGAATTGTTCTAAAGCAGGATTGGTTATTTTTATGGAAAAATAACTTGTTTGAAAATTGGTTTCAATTGCTCTTGGATGCTTTTTGTTATGAATGGTTTTGGAAAATTTTTATATTTAGTTATAAACTTCTTTTGAGAAAATGTTTTATATAAAATGTTTTTATATAAATGTGCTAATCGTTTTATCCTAGTGGCGTGAGTAGGGAAGTCATCAGGGAAAACCTACTGAGTTTTATAATCACCCCTACTTCGGAACGTTGGTGCTATTGTATATGTCGTATTCCGGGACACAGGTAACGGTAAGGCACATCATTACTAGTGGTTCGTGGTGATTCTTGGAAGATGTGGGGGTTCTTGGTGCATGGAGCTCGGTGTGGAGCCATGGAGTGTGTCTTGGCTTGTGTTGGATCTTTTTTTTAGTCTTCCTCTTAGTAATATGATTTTCTGTTGGTTATGTAGTGATTTTTCAGATAGTGTGGTTCTCTTTTGGTAATGCATGAGTTGGTTGTTTCTTTTGTTCGTGCATCATATAACGATTGTTTGGTTATGGTTGGTTTAAGTTTTTTTTTCTTAAAGGATAAATCGTCCCATAACTTATATTTGAAACCCTTCGGCAATTATCGCCAGCCTTTTGCATCGTGGGCATGTCGCTTAAGGCCTAGTAATGACACATTGCACTCTCAATCCAATGATAATTGGTGGGTCATTACAAATGGTAACAGCTTGTTCGGTCCTTCCATAACAACTAGTCATCAATGTTCTTAGTCTTGGAGTTGAAATGAATTCTTGTCTATTCCTTGGGTCGAAATCTTAGACAGGAGTAGGTTCACTGGAACATGAAATGTATAGCATAAAAGGAAGTAGCTAACCTGTTTATGTTGAACTTCAAGTTACTAGGGTGTTGGGTACATAAGTGTTTTGGATACACTTCTAGAATGTTGGAAATATCATTGTCATGGGTTTATCCAATGAGACAAGCATGACATGCATTGTAGAGGAATGACTTCCCGCTAGGATTGAATATCCCATTGTGAGGAATGACTTTTGATTTTGTGCAAGGTGAGAATTTTAGGGAAAAAATGCAGAAATTGTTTCAATGAAAGATTTTGAAAAAATAATTTTTTCTATATTTTGAAAATGGGTTCGTTTTCAAAAGGAATGAAGAATGTTTTCAAAAAAATTTGAACATAGAAAAAGGATGTTTTACAAAAATAATGATGTGATAGATTATGTGATAGAATTTTTAATGTTAAGACATTAGTTTCTAGAGAGTGAGATTGATGGAGTTTTTTGTTGGTTTAGAAAATGGCACTCGGTAGGCGTCATCGATACCAACCGAAAGAAGCTGTGGAAAATGTGGTTGCACTAGAACCACGTGTGAACCAAGAGCTGGTTCATAGTATGTAAAACCATTTTGTGTAGAGAATGCTCTATAACTATTGATGGGGATGCGTTAAGATGGGATTTCTCGATGTTGGAAATGGATGTTTATGATGTAATTCTGGGTATGGATTGGTTGACAATGTTTAAGCCTCGCATCGACTGTTATAGGAGTACAGTTAGTTTCAAGACTGAGGACGGAATCGACCATCTCTTCAGAGGATAGAGGATAGTGGAGAAAGGTGAAATGAGCATGTTGGAACCAATGGTTGGAACGATATCTTACTAATTGGAAGCTTTGACCTTGGAATCAAAGGAAGATATTGAGGAAAATAGTTTTCTAGTAGTCGTGGACCAATTTCATGATTTATTCCTGAAAACTTCTCAGGGTTTCCACCTATCAGAGAAGTGGAGTTTACGATTGATCTCCATTCAGGGACCACTCCTATCTCACTTTCATCTTTTAGGATGGTACCAACGAAGTCGAAGGAATTGAAATTGTAGTTGGAAGAACTAGAAAACAAATGTTTTATTCGGCCAAGTGTGTCTCTATGGGCAGCACTAGTTTTGTTTGTTAAGAAAGCAGATGGAACTTTAAGGATATGTATGGATTATCGTAAAATTCAACAAGTTACGATAAAGAATAGATAACCACTTCCATGCAATGATGACCTGTTTGATGATTTGAGGGGAGCTCAGTGGTTCTCCAAGATTGACTTGTGGTAAGGATATCACCAATTTTGAGTTCAGAAGGAGGATATTCAGAAGACAGCCTTCAGAACCATATATGGACACTACGAATATGTAGTCATGCCTTTTGGTTTTACGAATGCACCAGTAGTATTTATGGAATTGATGAATCGAATATTTCAGAGATATTTGGATTCTTTTATTTTGGTGTTTTTGGATTACATATTGGTGTATTAATGAACAAGGGCTGAGCATAAGCAATACTTGGAGAGAGTGTTGGAAATCTTAAGAGACCATCAAATGTATGACAAATTATCAAAGTGAGATTTTTGGATATAATAGGTACGCTTTCTAGGCCATGTTGTTTCTGAGAAATGTGTTTCATTTGATCCAGAAAAGATAGCAGTTTTTCTTTCTTGGAAACCGCCGAAGAATGTCTTTGAGATACGTTGTTTTCTTGGTCTAGCTATTTATTACCAACACTTTGTGTGTGACTTATCACGACTAGCATCTCTTATGACATCATTTTCAAATAAGAAGAGTGCATTTCAATAGACTGAGGAATATCAGAGATCTTTTCAAGAGTTTAAGGTTCTCCTTAAATTAGAACCCATCTTGATTTTTCTAGAATCCGGATAGGGGTACGTGGTGTATTATGATGCTTTTGGATCTGGGTTGGGATGTGTTCTCATACAAGAAGACCATGTTGTTGCTTATGGATCAATACAGTTGAGATTTCATGAAAAGAACTACCCAACACATGATTTGGAGTTGGCTTTTGTTTCCCATTCCTTTAAGACTTGGTGTCATTATCTCTTTGGTGAAAATTTACTGTGTTTACAGATCACAAAAGCATGAGACACATTTTCTCACAGTAAGATTTGAATCTGATGAAGAGGAGATGGATGGATTATCTTCAAATTTTCAACTTTGAATTGATATATACACCGGGGAATGGAAATTCGGTGGCTGATGCATTAAGCAGAAAGTCATATGCTCAGTTGGTGAAAGAAGCTTTCGATGAGTGGCAGTTGATGTCAGTCCTAGTTGACATGAGTATGGAATGTGAAGACCAAGCTGATGTTGCGGTTTTCTTTCTAGTTGCGCTTGTTCTTGATTTGGTGGAGATATGAAAAGAGGCACAGGCATCCGATGTAGACTGTGTTTCAATGAGTTCAAAACACAATGGTGGGGAGACCATTGAGGGATGGAAGATGGATGGGAGTTCAGTTTTGTGGTTTTGAGATCGGATGGTTTCACCTTTAACTGTTCAGGAACAACTCCTTCATGCTTACCACCAATCAAGATGGGTTGTAGACCCAGGTACACAGAAGATGTGTAAGGTGTTTAAGGCGCAGTTTTGGTGGAGCGGCATGAAAAGGAAGATGGTAGAGTTCATATCACGATGCATAACTTGTCAGATGGTTAACACAGAGCATCAGAGACCAGCTGGTATGTTACAATCTTTACCTATCTCAGTGTGGAAATGGGATTAGATAGCAATGGATTTTTTTACAGGTCTTCCAAGAACAGTCCGGAAACAAGATTCCATTTGGGTGATAGTGGATCGTCTAACCAAGTCGGCCCATTTCATTCCAATTCGTGAAACTCATACGGTGGAAGATCTTTCAAAAATCTATATCCGAGAAGTGGTAAAGAGACATGGAATACCAGTTTCAATCATTTCAGATATAGATCCGAGGTTCACATATCGTTTCTAGTGATCCTTACAGAAGTCCCTGGGAACTCAGTTGAATATTAGTATGGAGTGTCATCCTCAGATGGATGGACAATCCGAAAGGATGATACAGATGTTTGAAGATATGTTTCATGCTTGTGTAATGGATTTTGGGGGCTCATGGGAGGAGCATATACCCTTATTGGAGTTCTCATACAATAACATCTATCAAGCCTTGATAACCATGGATCCGTTTGAAGCATTGTATGGGCATCCATGTCATTCTCCACTATGCTGGGTGGAAAAAAGTGAGACAACACTAGTTGGGTCGAGCCTTGTTCAAGAAACAACGGTGAAAATTCAGTTGATAAAAAAGCGTATGGAGACGGCACCGAGTCATCAAAAATCTTATGCGGATCATCACCGAAGACCGTTGTCATTTGCGGTGGGTGATCATGTCTTTTTGAGAATCTCTCCAAGTCATGGACATCATCATTTTGGGAAGTAGGGAAAATTATCTCCTCAATATATAAGCCATTTTGAGATACTGGAATGGGTTGGATAGGTGGTGTATCTGTTGGCATTACCACCACAGTTCAGTACAGTGCATAATGTGTTCCATGTATCTCAGTTTAAGAAGTACCAGCCTGATCCTAACTATGTGATCAGATGGGATCACGTTTACCTAGAGCCGGATGCTTCATTGATACATATCTCGGTACAAATTGTGGATAGGTAGGAGAAAGTCTTGCATGGAAAAATCATCGGTCTAATGTGGGTTTTGTGGCAACATGGTCAGATTCAAGAAGTGACTTGGGAATATGAGAAAGAAATGAAAGAGAAGTGGCCAGAACTCTTTCAGGAAAGCGATGGTTTTCTACTTTTCGAGGATGTAAAGTCCAATGGTGGGGAGAAATTAGTACCCATGGTTTCTAGTATGTAACCCTTTATTGATGCTTTTAATGGTTATAAAGTTAAGAGTGTTGAATGGGAGAGTCGGGAGAACTTGAAATGATGTTTTGAGGCAAAGGGGAAGTCGCACGGGAGGCGCATGGTTTGTCTAAACTGTGCGGCCAAACTGTTCGTAGTGGGTCTTGGAGGCAGTGGCTTCTGCATGGGTGGTGCACGGTTTGTCTAACCGTGTGTCCAAACCGTGCGATAAGGGTGGTCGAGGCAGTAGCTAACGCACGGTTAGCGCACGGTTTGTTAAACCGTGCGGACTAACTATGCGGCCACATAAACAAGATCCTATAAAGGTGGATCTAACGCATTTTTTAATCTTTGTATCTCATTTTTCCTCCTAAACGTCCCTAACTTGGGATATTGGTTCTCATAAGATCAAGGAGGGTTCTCCCATTGTTCCAGAGGTGATATGAAGGCTTCTCTTAGCGAATCGAAGCCTGATTCTTGAGGTATGTGATCATTAGTGTTTGTTTTCTTAGATCTACTTAGATGTACTTATCCTTTTCTCTTATTTTCATATATATACACCCGTTATAGGTAGATCTAAGTGTGTGTATGGAAAATATGATGAGATTTGGTCTTGGTTGTGTTAGGAGAAGAGATCTAAGGAGGATTCCTATAGAATCGGCCCAGTTTTCTGGTGAGTTCTCCATTTGTTAGGGTTTTCATCAAAACCTTTGAGGTAGGTAGCTTCACTCTTGACTCCTGTTGCTAGAATTTATTGTCTTAGTTTCAAATTGGGTTGTTGGAATGGATTTGACTATAAAAAGCATTGAATAAATCTTCTTTAGTGATGATTTGTGGTTTTGTTGAAATTGTGAAATCTTGGTGAATTGTTGTGTAAAGTGATTTGGATTCATGAATTTAAAATGTTAATTTTAATTTATGGATTTTCTGAAATTGTAAATGGTTTGATGAAAAATGGGTTTTCAATAAAATGGTGATTTATTGAAATGGTTTGAGATTGAAATGACGTTGATGGATTTGGTTTTTAATAAAAATGGAGTTTTATTGAAATGATTTAGTATTGAAATGGTTAAGCATTTAAATGGTTTGAATTGATTTAACACACTTGGTTTTTTGACATGATGGTTGTGTGTGTTCACGAGCATTCGGGACAGATAAGGGTCAGGAGTCTCCCCCATCAGTGTTGGGCTGGATAAGGGTTAGGGCTCTCCCCCGTCAAACATTCA
Source organism: Viscum album (assembly GCA_963277665.1). Taxonomy (NCBI): domain Eukaryota; kingdom Viridiplantae; phylum Streptophyta; class Magnoliopsida; order Santalales; family Viscaceae; genus Viscum; species Viscum album. The sequence continues at coordinate 871,717,865 of OY728153.1, read as the reverse complement.
TATTGCATTCGGGACGAATAAGGGTTAGGAGTCTCCCCCATCAGTGTTCGGATAGATAAGGGTTAGGGTTATCCCCCATCAATCATTCATGTGAATTTGAGTTGGATAAGGGTATGAATTCTCCCCCATCATGGTTGGGATGGATAAGGGTTAGGGCTTCTCCCCTCTTCCAGGTAGCATGCATGGTTGGTGGCATGGGATTGTGAAATGGTTGGGTATGCCAAAAAGGATTTTGTGGAATTGTTATAAAGCTGGATTGGTTATTTTTCTAGAAAAATAACTTGTTTTAAAATTGGTTTCAATTTCTCTTGGATTCTTTTGGTTACGAATGGTTTTGGAAAATTTTATATATATAGTTATAAACTGCTTTTGAGAAAATGTTTTGTATAAAATGTTTCTATACAATTGTTTCTAACTCTTCTATCCTAGTGGTGTGAGTAGGGAAGTCATTGGGGCAAACCTATGAGTTTTATAGTCACCCCTACTTTGGCACGTTCGTGTTTTTTCAGATGTCGTATTCTGAGACACATGTAATGGTAAGGCACCTCATTACTAGTGGTTCGTGGTGATGCTTGGAAGATGTGGGGGAGCATGGTTCATGGATCTCGGTGTGGATATGTGGAGTGTTTCTTGGCTAGTGTTTGGTCTTTTGATTAGTCTTCCACTTGGTACTCTAATATTTTTTTTGGTTATGTAGTGTTTTGTGTGATAGTGTTGTTCTCTTTTGGTAATTCATGAGTTGGTTGTTTCTTATGTTCATGCATCATATAACTATTTTTTGGTTATGGTTGGTTTATGTTTTTTTCTTAACGAGTAACTCATCCCCCAACTTATATTTGAAACCCTTTGGCATTTATTTCCAGCCTTTGGCATCTTAAGGATGTCGCTTAAGGCCTAGTAATGACACGTTGTACTCTCAATCCAATGATAATTGGCGGGTCATTACATCTCCTGGCATGAAATGGCCTTCTTTAGTAAGTGAAATATGTAATACTCATTTATTATTTGGGTTATTTTTAAAATTTTCATTGTATTTAATAACTTAAAAGTATTTAATAATTTTCTCCATAAAAAAACTTACAATGTCGACATTTTTATGTTATATTCATCGCCTATAAATATAAAATTGTTAGGAATTCTGAAAACGTTTTTATGTTCCAAAAACATTCCATTTCACCAAATTACTTCATAAATATTATAAATTATGTAGGAAAAAATACATCATGATTCAGGGAAACATCAATTTTCGTCAAAATATTCTAAATTCGGTTCATCTTGGGATTTTATGAGGTCTTCACTAATATCTATTCAATAATTGTCAACATAATTTTCACCAATCCTCTGCGAGATATAGAATGTTGATTTTGTAGTGATATTTGTACTAAAACAAAAGTTTATATACACTTCAACTTTCATTTTATTGGGGAAATTAATAAAGATGAAAAATATGATTAGTGATTCAAGACACCAAAGTCTTCCTTATTGATTATCAAAATTCATGGGGAGATTGAAGTACTGAAATCAGTAGTTATACCACGTCCCTCATAAAATGATCGTGACATGAAGTAATATAAAAATATTATCGTATTTTATGATTAATATAACCTTGATACCTCAAAAACAAAGATTGTATGACAACATTCTATCTAGGTTGAATTATACCTAATAAATTGCTTATATTTAATGGTCTTACCTAGAGAATTTGTGGTGTTTAATTTATGAAAAGAGTTTACATAAAAAATGAAATATTTTTAAGATGATAAAACATTATTTAAAATATTATATATTTCAAAATATGAAGGAATTCATATTAAACCTAGTTAAAATTAAGAATATAAAATATTTTATATTAAAATAAATATAAAATATAGATATTTATCTATTTATTAATTAATTCCGAGAAATCATGTTAAATTATAAAGTGTATATAACTTTCTTATTTATTAAATGTTTTTAAATGAAAATCATCTTTCTAAATCTATGTAATGTCAATTTATTATGTATAATGACCTATTTTATTATTCATTAATATAAATATTATATTATGAATAGATATATTATTTAATTTTAATTTTTCAACTGCTAATTTAAATTGTGATACATGAATTTAGTGAGATAAATGGCATGGATGATACTTAATTTTGTGTTTTCCATAAATTTGTAATATTTTATGTTATGAACTTGAATTAAAAATTTATTTATATTTTATACATTTTAGGTGTTATGATTATGATGCAATTAATGTATCTCTTGACTAAAGAACTGGGGATAATCAGAATTTTGGATAAACTACTCACTGTTTGGGAAGCATAATCACTTTTTATAAAAAAAATATAGGTTACCTATCACACCAAGATTACTCTTTGGGGTATTAATGATTTTTAATTTATTCAAATTATTGACATGAAAGGGTATAATGTTCCTTGTACATATTATGAATTTGTATATGTATAAATATATTTGAATTCTAATTTTGGTTAGTAATAGAAGCTATGAGTTTTTTTAAGATATAGAAATCAATATGGTTTTAACATTTCAATTTAATATAAATAAAATGGATTGCAAACAAAATTATTTTAAGTATTGATGAAAATAAAAGGAATAAATGAGAAAAAACGATGAGAGAAAATCCCCATAAAATTATATGTGTGACATTACTTCAAAAGTGAAACATCTCATGACCATGATCATCTATCCTTGTAGGTTTTTATAAAATTTATTTACCAAGGATTATATTTTTCAAGGAAATAATATTATGAGTGACACTAATAAGATTATATTCATATATTTGGAATATTATTTATTTGGTTTTTTTCTGGGAAACCCTAAAGGTTATTATACCCGTGGAATAGATTTGGGTTTCAACATATGATGGGTTGAGTAAGGAGTTGTTTTATAAGTTAACCAAGAGACATATATAATTTTATCCATATAATAGCCAACCTAAATAGGTAAATGATGAGAGTAATTTCATTGTGGACACATTTTATAGAAAAATATCAATATTCATCCATTAATGGATATAATATAAAACTAAAGTGGTTATGAAACGTGTTAGGGAAAATTTATTAAAATTTCTTTTCAAATAAATATAAAACATGAAACTTTTTCATATTATTTTCTTTCTCATGGTTTTTTTTATTTTTTATGTCTCATTAGGATCTATAGGTTTTCAAATGTGGGTGACCACTCGATCACCTAGGTTGGTGAGAATGGAGTATTTTTTCATATGGGGTGATGGGAGATCATCTCATCCATTTTGGGTGTATTTTTAACTAAATTGATATTCTCTTATAGATTTAATACATGTTGATTAAACCTATCATGGAAAAAATATTAATCACTCTTAATATGAAATAAATTGACTAAAAATATAAATTTAAGAGGAACCCCCGCATGGTAATTACATTATCTCTCATTTGATCATTATATTTTATTATCTATATTTTTAATTCATGTAGGAAGGAACTTTGTAATTTACCACAATTATTCGATTCATTGAGGGGGTCCCATGAATTGAGGTAGTAAGTGTTGTGTAGTTAGGATTAAGAACATTAATATGGACTCCTATTTATCTGAGTGAATGAAATAAGAACCCTTATAGTTCAGTGTAATATAATAAATGATTTCATTTATTTTAGGTTCATGTGATAGGGATCATAGTGTCCCCTTTTATGTTAATAAATATATGAACTCTTACAAGATATTTCAAAGTGGACTTATAAGTTAAGGGTACCTTACAATAGATTGGTGTGGGACTTACACTAAAGTATTCATATCTAGATTAATGTAAAATATGAATCAAATGAAGTTATTTTTGGTCACTAAGAATTTAATCTTGACTCATGTCATTTTAGTAAACCAATACGATAATCATGATATGAGTAATTATAGGGAACTAATAGGAGGCTCCAAGTTCAATGATTTTGTGTTAACAAAGAGGTTTATCACAACACAATGTATTTTGGGAATTATGAGGATAATATAAAATCTTGTTATATGAGATATATATGTGATTATATCAACTCAAGTCATTTTTTGGAAACCTTGAGTCGAATTTAGACTAAATTTTTTTTAGGAAACTATGAGGATAATATCAACTCTTGGAATTGAAGGAACCCAATAAGAGATTCTTGATTCAATTTATCATATGAAACTAATATATATCTCTCCATTAAAGGTATTTGAGGCAACCAAGAGTAAAATATTAAATCAAGGTAGTTTGGGGACCAAAAGGAGTGTATTTACTCAATGAGTTTGGAGAAAACAATAAGAGGGTCTTGAAACAAGTTATTCTTTGGGATGAAGGATGGTTCATATGTAACTTGCCTCAAATAATTTTTTCCTCAGCATGAAAAGTTTTTTTGTAAATATTTATTATTTATATAGATTTGTGATATAAGAGGAGGGATATAGAAAACCCCCTAAGGCTATATCCATTAAATAATTTAAATAGAGGTGTGTAGAATACCAACCATGGTATGGACCCTAAGGTACCCATATATGTGATAAGGGTGGATGGGTGTCCTAGTGTACCCTAGAGGGATATGTGAGCCTCTTTATACAGTGTTTGGGGGAATGTGTGCTCATGTGGGCAGTACCTAGAAGGATAGTGAATAAGTGGTTAGGGCTCAGTCGGTCGGATCCCATCTGTCCTGGACCAGGGGCATGGTTCTAATTAAGAGGGATTTTGTAGGAATTGTGTATCCCTTATCCTTAGTGTTGAGAATAAAAATCACTTGACAAATGGTTCTTTATTATTAATTTTTTTAGTGCTCAGGTATTCATGGAAAACATTATATACTTGACCCAAACATGGTGTAAAAGAATATTGGGTCTATGTGTCCTTTTATAATAAATCCCTAACTTGGGTTCCCATACATGGGTGAGAACCACTAATGACTTATAAGGTAACCAAGTTCTCTAGAAGGGATTCTATGTGGGATTCCTTTATGATGTACTAATAGATTTCAATAAGGAATACATGGTAGGGAGTATGTAGAAGGGTGAAAATGTCTTAGCATATGTTGAAGGGTGTAAATGTTTTGGCACATTTAGAACAAAAATAATTTTTGGGGAATGTATAGAAGTTAGTAAATTCATAGTGTGCATGGAATGGTTTGAATGGTTTTGAAAATACAGAAGGGCATGAATGTTCAATCATGAATGTCTTAACATGTGTCAAACCAACTGCTGACATGGACTTCAAAAAAATATTTCATAAAATTCCAATACTATATGGTAATAAAGGTTTATATATAAGTACATTTTAAATATATGACTTATAAAATAGAAGTTTATAAGGGAACTATGCCACCATAGATATATTTTAAATATAGTTGATGTTTTTAAAAATCCAAAAGAGGAATACGATGGTTCTAAAAATGTATCTTTAAACTAGAGACACTGTTTATCTAACAACTGATAAAAATTGTGTCATACACTTAGTGGTAGTTTATGATCACCATATTTGGATAAGTTCATGAAGGGTCCATAACCCATTTTTATTGAGGATTCATGAAGCACATGGAGATATAATTAGTGTTTTATTAATTGAGTGTGATAATGCTTCATCTTCAACTCTACTCATGCCACCTGCTTGATGTAAAAATTATGGACATTGTGGAAATGTTCATGGTGTATAATGGTTGGGTTCCAAAAAACCCCCTCAGTATTGAATTCATTCATATTGAAAATAATTTTATTCTGGGGTAATAAAGAGCTTATTTTTTGTCTTCCATGAATATAGGGTATGTTCCTAGAGCAATTACATCAAATTTATTTTCACCAAGAGGAGGATATTAATTCAAGTATTTTTAGTGGTAGGAGGAGAATCCTTCCTCAAGGTGTTTGAGACTCAAAGAGAAGAATCTAAAATCAAGAATTTTTTCATCATGTGTGTTATCTCAACTAATGTTCTTTTTATTATATAGGAGAATTATCTAATTACAAAATTTAGTTTTCCAAGAGGAATACTCAACTCAAATTATTTTGGATTACAATATAAATACTCGAATTGAGGCATTTTATTTCCAAGTATAGAGTTAATGAGATAAATATAACATCAATTTATGACTCTATAATGGTTGGGGGAAAATAATAAAAGTGCAATTCATGGTTGGATATGAGATATGATATTTGTATGTCACTATGTATCCAATGATAACATGAATCATGGTAAACATAGTTTATAACAATGTTGTTTTCATTATGATATCGGATTTGAACTAGAAGAATCTATAGGTTTATACCAAGGTTAGAGGATATGAAATTTTATATATTTTTTCCTAGTGTATATCCAATATATAAAAATCAAATTTAATAAGGATACCCTATACTATGAGTATTTTAATGGGTTTTATATTTATTTCGTAGTCTATGATAAGGAATTAAGAGACCACTATGTATCTTGTGAGAATATAAATCAAGAAACACATAGTTCTTAAAAGAGAGTATTCATATAGATTCGACCAATAAATAGTTTAAAATTAAATGTAATGAATTAATTACCTAGTAATATAGGTATAAATGAAGCCTATCATGAATTGTTAAAGGTCGGAATACTACAGATAGGGAGAAAATGTGGTATTTTAGTTTAGGCCAAGACATGTGGTCTAGAAATCCCTACATATCCTATAAGGAATGGAATAAATATATACATAGTTATGGTTAGTGTATCTATTTACATATTAGTATTGAATATAAGAGAAAATAAAATGGTTCTATCCCAATGTAGATTTGTTTTACAATACCTTACATGAATTGGTAAACTAATAAACTAGGTACTCCATTTTATATATAGTGCTTAATTTAATGAATTAGGCCATGTAAAATAGAAAACTCTAATATTTCTAATTTTTTATATTATGGACCATTTTTCCATGAATTATATGGTAGTGAAATGATGACTATATAGCCAATGGAAATTTCCTTATAGGGGAATCTCAACTCAAGAATAATGAAAAAAGGTATTTTATTCTTCATGTAAAATGCACAATCTCATATAAAATGATATAGGATTACAATTTCACAATATTGTTTTAACAATTGGTATGATGAAAAATGTGTATAAAATAAAGTGTATTTGAGTCTACATGAACACTTGGGTTACTGAAAGGTTAAATCATAATAAAATAATATATATTTCAATGGGAGATGATGATAAAAAGTGAGTATAGGTATGTTATAGTTAATGGTTGGACAACCCTCGCATCATCTTCAAATAAAACATGGGTTAAGGGGGAATTTACTCTAGTACTAGAGACATAACTTATGGGTTGCATATTATATTGAATAAAAATATGTTTCTTTCCATGTATTCATATTGGTTTCATTTAGATTATCTAATCACCCTATTTTTAGATTCAATACAATGGGTAACTGAGAGGAAACACGAATGGTTTTTGGGTTTACTTGAAGAGAATATCAAATTAAGTATTTTAGTTGATGATAATTTAGGACTCAAAAATATTAATTTTCTTCTAATGAAAAGTGTGTTCATGATGGGTTTTAGAACACTTAATATAATTCCATAATTTATTGAACACATTCTCTAGTTTAAGGGACATAATTTTAAATTTCAAGAGTGCATGATAATATAAAGGATGAACCTACACAGTATGAATAGTTATCTTTATTGTGAATAAATATATATAACCACATATATTGAACTCATTTTCCTAGTGAAATGATATTTTTTAGATTTTTTTCTTAGACTAGTCGGACTAGTAAGAATATATTGAGTTTTTTAAGGCTGGGTGTTTCCACAAAAAATATTCATGTATTTTTTATTTATTTCCCATTTTTCCCTAAAAATGAACAAGATGTCTTAGTGAGAAAAATTGAATTTTTCACAATCTTTCATTTATTGAATTTCAACGAGATGATCCTTTATATATTATTCTTCTCTTCATGTTATTCATTAAATGTCCTCACTTTTTCCTTGTTCTTGAAGTGGAATATATTAGTTAGTGGTGAATTGAATTTTTCATAGTTCTACATTTATGGGTTTTCAATAAAACAATAATTTTGGTCTATTTCATTTACAGTTTATGGTCTTCAAATTTATCCCCAAAATGGTTGAAAGAAGTTTAATTTCATATATTTTAAACATAATGAAGATATTTTGAATGGTCATACAAATTTGATCAAAAACAGGTAGTTTTTTTGGTCATATAGAGTTTACCAAATGGAAGGAAATATATTCAAAGATAGATTAAAAATTAACCTAACAAGAATGATAAACCCCGAATTGGACATAAAACCCAGATAAAATGGAGGTAATGATAGAATTTAAGGCATATATGAAAAACCAAGGATGTTAACCTCAAAGGGGAGAAAACATTCTTATAGTTTAGGGTAATTTCATTTGTTCTATTGAAATGTATTGGTTTTTCTATGTATTATTTTTAAATATTATATGGAATTATTATGATACCAGGCTTTACAACGGAGTGCAATTACAAGACCCAGAGTGCTCAGAATAAATGTTTGAAATAAACTAAATTTTTAAATAGAGCATGTTAGAGGTTTTCTGGAAAAAGTTGAATAGACTTTAAATGGGTGCCTGGATCAGAAACTAGTGGTCACTATTGTGTTTAGAGCATTGAATTTACCTTAGGTGAGGCCTAAAATCAATTAGAGTGGGTCGGCTGTAAACGATCACTTTTTGATGTTTTAAAGGAATAAAAATAAATTAATAATTTATTTTTCTTATAACATTTTAACAACACAATGACATGTTTTTTGGTCTTAAATGAGTAGGAGTGCAGGGTTAGGTTCATAACCCCAGAAACCTCCCTAGAATCCTCTAATGAATTGAATAGGAGACACTCTGGGAAAATTCTTAATAAACGACGACAAATGACAACACATGGATAGTTGCACAGCAAGACAAAATCTCACTGACGATGGTATTGAATCCACCTCTCATCAATGATCGAGGTAGAGTTGTTATTTTCACAATCTTCATCCTTAGTTCTTGTATTCAAATGATTAATGCGGATCAACCACCAAACAGGTTGACCAGCAAATTGTTCGTTCTTATGGTAAGGTCTTTTATCAGGATTATTTTGGAGAATTGATCCATGTTTGATTTGTTTTATATTTTTATTTTATTGATTGGATTTTTATAATGGGATAGGATCAACACCCTGATAAAAAATGGTGTAGGTTCATTCCACATATCGTTATTTGGATTTCTTCTCCCTTTTTGACTTTGCATTCTTCATGGGGTTATGAACAATTGATCGTTGTTGGTATATTTCACAATGAAATGATCCCAAATTAAATATCTGACATCGTGACGTCCTAAAAAAGGAGTGATAATTATGGAGGTTAGATAATAGACATGATTCAGATGAAATCATTCTTTGATCGTTCTTTGCATAGATGATCAAAATGCGTTTTTGGAGCTGATCGGATGCCCGAAACATACCGAACTGGATTTTCCATGGTGGGATGACCTTGAACCTTCAGTTGTATGATGAACAGATCATCAAAATGAAGACTGAAGGGTTGATGTAGGTGCATGGAGAAGGAACACCAATTCTAGAATATCTTGAATAACACATCATGTTCTCTGAAGAACACAACGTGTGGTGTCGGGTCAGCGGTGACCAGGGTTTCACAATATAGGAAGCGATGACACAACATGTGAAAACTATCACATGATGTTTGGGACCTTACATAGTACTATTTATGTATCTTAGATGATACATAGACACTAGGTGGTGTTCAAGGCATGTACTCCACCACAAGTCCAGACCAAGCCGGTTACACGGGTTACTCCATGTACTGGAACATGGGTTGGAAAACACGGGTTGAAGACGTGTACGGTCACACAGTCAGCATACACAGAGTGACCCCCTAGATCATAGGACATAGTGTGTTACTCATTTATATGTCATGTATATCTATTTATACATGATATTCTCTTCGACACGGGCCACTGTACATGGGAAGTACCCTGGGTCATAGGACACGACGTGTGACCTTTATACACGATGTGTACTATTCACTAAATGGATTAATCTCCTTGTACACAATACCTTGGACTATTTTTTGGGGTTAGTTCCACCTTTTCCCATTCTCATGATGTTTAGGTATCATTTCCATCTGTAGTAGTATGATCCCTTCAGTAGAACATTCTGGATAGAAACAGAGTCCCTCCGAGAGGCCTGGAGCGAGATCCTCTACCCATTCCTTGATCTAGGTAGAGTCAGGTATCAACATGAGAAATTCTTGAGTACACCAATCCTCTACTTTTTAGGTGAATTTGGATGAGTCTTAGTATACACCAAGGCCCTGATAGTGATCCTCATCCATGTATCGTGATCTTCCCCCTCTTAGGAGTGAGTTCTCCCAGAATGAGCTTATTAGTTCTCTCTTCATTTCTATAAGTTAAATTCTCTCTCTTGTGACACTTCCCAATAGACATACTTATCATTTGGACATCATCAATGCTACCAGAATCCTGGAGTGAGTTCTCTTGGATTTCTTCATTGAATCTTATAACTGAATCCCTATTGTGGGTATGCAGTCATTGTGACTTACCTCTAGACTATAGTTATGGGGTTCGAGTATATCTGGATATGTTTCTCTTGTTATATGTTATGTAGAGATATACTATGTAGATATCACTGTACCATTACTTTTTGTATTGGTTTTTGGTTTGTGGGGCCCTCTACTAAGTATTGTTATACACACCCATGCATGGGATTTGGCCACACGTGTCATCTCTTGTGAATATGAGCGCCATTTTGACAGATTCTAGGGTGGTCCAGGACCCAAATGAGCTTTGCGAGATTCCTTACAGGCCGAGGTGTTCCTATGACTATGAGAAGTAGTCCTAGAACAAATTTCTTACATACAAGTTGGAATTTGTAGTTTGTAGACTCTTTCTTTTGGTTGGCTTGTATTCTGGCCCAGTTTAATTTCCACACTTTACTTACCATTGAACTCTGTTGGTTGGGTTTCATTGTATGCATGCATTTTATTCCTTAGTATTTTTTTTAATTCACCATTTGTGGGCTTGGAGTTGTGTTCATGTGTACAGGTATTTAGTAAATGTCTCCCATGTTTGTGATATTCATACTCAGGGCCAATCACCAGCGCCCTGGTCTATTGGAGAGGTGGGTTTGGGGAGTCGCGACATGGGACCCATTGGAAAGGTTTGTGACATAGTGGTTTCAATGGTGTCTGATTCTACCTTTAGGACCAAGATTCTGTGATATTTGTTTGGGGAAATAGTGTTAAGTTTTTTGAGATCGACTTTCAGGCCAGTGACTCTGGTGTTGGTGCGGGCTGCCGATGTATGAATACCCCAGGACTCTAATAACCTATTTTTCGACTTAGTACATGAGAACACTAGATGCATGGGAAAAAATAATGGTACATGAACCATATAGGAAGGTGTTGTGATTTTCAAATCCTTTTGTGTTAGCTATCCAGATATACTCTTTGACCATAGTACATTTTTTCCAAAAATGGATTCTTCTATGATGCATACCAGCTAGGATTCAGAAGCTACATCACAAGGATGACCCCCTCAGTGAAGAGTCTTTGATTCAAGGACCAGTTTCCTATGAATTACCTCAAGGTGGTGCACCCACTATACCACCACCAGTAGAGCAGCATGTTGTACTGGCAGTACCATCAGAAAAGGAGTGCGGGATGAGCATGCTCCATGAGTTTTAGAGATAGATACCCCTCAGGTTCCATGGTGAGCCTGCCCCTCTGGTGGGTGAGGACTGGCTTGAGGCAGTGACCAGAGTTTTCCATCTTGTAAATACACTAGAAGAAAAGATGGTGATCCTTGGTGCGATCCTTTTTTAGGGTTCGGTAGAGAGATGATGGAGTTTGACCGCGAAGACTCATGATGAGGAGAGTATTTCATGGATGGAGTTCGAGGGACTCTTTAGGGATGAGTTCTCACTTATTAATCTAAGATAAGTGTGTATCCAACAACTTCTTCAGCTTCAGTAGGGAAGTTTAATGGTGGATGACTATTCATTGAAGTTCACCAACCTCACCAGGTACTGGATGGATATGGTCAGGGATCAGTACATTAGATATCAGACCTTTTAGGGAGTTCTACTATGGTAAATCTGAGATTGTGTCATGCCTATGTGAATTTTGACTTATGCATGAGTGTTCGAGAGAGATTTGGTGGTCGATAGCTTCTTAGTTGAGCAGAGATAACCAGTGGAGATCCGAAGTAGGCAGACAGGTGTAGAGACCTTGGTAGTAGGGAGCCGACATCAGAAACAGGGATCGAGGCATATGAAAAATCATAGGGGGTCCCAAGATAGGGGATCTATGGTTTAGAGCTTTCAGGATGGATCCATTCATCCTAGATAGAAGCGATTCTACTCGTTTGATGGAAGGGTACATCTCTCAAAATATATCCCAATGCATCAAACTGCTAACAAGGAGTTGGAGGATGGACCACCGAGGTTGAGGCAGAGAGTGGAGCAGGTAGACCCACTAGGTGGCCAACATGGAAGAGTAGAAAGGAGAGATGGAGGTGGTGGAAGAAACTTTTACCTACTTCCACCACCACCTCCAGGAGGTCTGTACTAGGTTTAAGGAGTTCGGGGATAAGGGTGGGGGAAGCTATATGCAGTAGAGGCATGCGTCCATGGGACTCCAGGGATTATCCGTGGTATGATATGTTTCTTTTATACATTAACATCCATACTTATAGACATAGGTGTTAGTCGTTATTTCCCCACCACATGTCCTGTGCAAAACCATTAGATTTTTCTAGAGCCATTGACTCGACCCTTACTCTTAGAAACACCTATGGGAGGAGACTCGAGGATCTTACATCTTTTCTGATGGATATTTTCAAGGTGGGGAACACATCGTTCTTTTAATAGGTCACACAATTGTGCTAGTGCCATTACAAGAATAGGTTCTATGGAAGTTTCATAATCCCCCATAGTGGTACATCCTAGAGTGGAAAAAATGTATTATGACCTCTAGAATCATTTCTGGTGGATGGGTATGAGGAAGGAAATAGTAGATTTATTTTCTCAATGCCTTATGTGCTAGTTGTGGAAGGCTGCGAACTAGGTTTCGGTATGGTTAGTTCAACCCATAGAAGTTCCAGAGTGGAAGTGGGATGGAATATCGTTGGACATCATGAAGGGCTTACTAAAAATGTCTAGGGGATACAATTCTATCTGGTTGATCATTGACCGACTCACCAAGTCATCCCACTTTCTATATATCAAGGAGTAGAGTTCCATAGAGAGCTCCAGGATGCCTCTAGATGTAGGGGATGGTTCGTCTTCATGGTGTCCCTTTGATGATAGTGTCATATCCCAATTCTCATTTGACATATCAGTTATGGAAGGTATTGCATGAGTTGTTTGGAAATCTGCAACGTATGAGAATAGAATTCCATCCCCACATAGATGGTCAGACTGAGAGAACCATTAATGTTCTGGATGATATGTTTTGAGCATGTATCTTGGACTTTGGTCATAGTTGGGAGGAGCACCTACCATTGGTGGAGTTTTTGTACAATTACATCTACCACTCCACTGTCGGTATGGCACCATTAGAAGATTTATATGGGAAGCCATGCATGTCACCGCTTCAATAGACCAAACTAAAAGAGTCTGCAATTATGGGTCTAGAGATGGTGTGATCTTCCAACAAGAATGTGAATATCATCTAGTAGAGGATGGAGATTGCATAGATTCAACCAAATTCTAATAATGACAGACGATAGGGACATCTAGAGTTTTAAGAGGGATACCATGTATTCCTTTAGGTCCCACATCAATGAGTGTTGTGGAGATTTATCATGGGTGGCAAGTTGTTTCCGAGGTTCAACAGCCCTTTTCAGACACTACATAGAGTTGGTGAGGTGGAAAACAACCTAGACCTACCACAGTATTCGCACCGGGTACATGATGTCTTCTACATGGCGTAGCTGAGGAGGTGTGGGCATGACCCATCGTACGTCATCGACTGGGGAGAGATGAACATCGAGTATAGAGCGACCTTTGTAGGGTACCTAGTAGAGATCAAGGATCGACATGAGTGGATCCTTCATGGGTGAGATATTCCCATGGTTCATGTCAGGTGGTAGAATGAGAACATTTTAGGAGAGCATGTGGGAGCGGGAGTCTCACATTCATGCGTGGTACCCACTTTTTTAGTAGCCTTTTGTTTTTTGTTTTTGGGGATGTAAAATAACTAATGTGGGGATAAATTAATGTCTTATATTTTCTAAGTATTATTTTAAAATATTATATCGGATTATTATGAGATCAAGATTTTTGATTGAGTGCGATTCTAAGGCTTAGAGGACCTGAAATAAATGTTTGAAATAAATTAACTTTTAAATAGTGTGCACGAGAAGTTTTCCTAAAATGTGGAATACCTTTTAAATGGGTACCTAAATAAGAAATCTAAGGGCACCATTGCGTTCAATGAAGTTACTTTACCATAGGCGAGGACTAATATCTACTGGTGAGGGTTGACTAAAAAAGTTACTTTTTAGAAATTTTAAAGGAAATAAAAGAAATTATTAATTTATTTTTCTTTAAACATTTTGACGATTTAGTAATATGGTTTATGGTTTTAAATTACCAGGAGATCAGGGTTTGTCTCATAACCCTGGAAAACTCCTTAGAATCCTTTATAGCTTTGGAGAGGAGCCACCCTTGGAGATTTCTTGATGAACGACGATGAAAAACAACATGTGGATTGTTGCACACTAATATCAAATGTCACCGACGATGCAAGAAATTCCACCTCTAGTCAATGATCAAGGTAGGGATTGTTACTTTCAATTATTCTTTCCTCATTGTTGGATTCAAATGAAAAATGCAGATCAACCCACGAATAGGTTGACCCACAGATTTTTCATTCTTACGAGATGTTCTTTTATCGGGTTTATTTTGGGGAATTGATCCATGTTTGATTTGTTTTATATTTTTATTTTATCTGTTTGATCCTTATAATGGGATAATATCAATATCATTATGAACGATGGTGGAGGTTCATTACTTAACTCATTATTTGGATTTCTTCTCCCTTTTTGGCCCTGTGTTCTTTTCATTCTTCATGGATTTATGAAAAAAAGATCGTTGAATTTCCGATTTTGAATACAATGATCCCAAATTAGAGATACAACATTGTGACAACCCAATAGAGGTGCGAAGAATATGGAGGTAGGAGAATCGTTGTGATTATGAAGAAAGGGTTCTTTGAACATTTTTTTCACGGATGATCGAAATGCATTTCTGGATCCGATCAGATGCCCAAAACGTACTGAACCAGCTTTTCCTTGGTAGGAAGACCTTGAATCTTCAGTTTTGTGAAAAACGGATCACCAGAAAAAAGATTGGAGGATCAAAAGAGGCACATAGTGGAGGAGTGCTAGTTTTAGAAAATCCTTTAGAACATGGCTTGATCTCTGAAAGAACAGAACATGTGGGGTCAGCTCGACAATGGCTAGGGTTTCGTGATGCAGGAAGCGATGACACAGTATGTGACAACTGTCACATGGCATGTGGGTAATTAAGTGGGAATCGGTATATATCTCGGACAATACATGGACATAGCGGGGGAGCACACAACATGTAATCCACTACATAGCCATACCTGGTCGGTTACACAGGTTACCCCATGTACTAGTACCCAGGTTCGCAGACACAAGTTGAAGCTGTGTTTGGGCACACGACAAGTGTACATGATGAAACCCCCCATATATTAGGACCTTGGATTTTACTCTTTTACACACTGTTCATATCTCTTTATACACCACATTCTCTTCGACATGGGCCATTTTACACGGGCATTACCCAAGGTCATACGACACAGCGTGTGACCTTTCTACACGCCATGTAATTTTTTGTACATGGCTAGATCTCCTTTTCCACCATACCTTGGATAAGTTTTTTTGGTTTAGTTCCCCCTTTTATCTTTCCTCTAAAGTTTATGTATCATTTTTATCTATAGAAGTAGGATCCCTTCAATGGAACTTTCTGGATAGAGTCAGAGTGCTTCCAAGTGGCTCAGACCAAGATCCTCTACCCATTATTGGACCTAGTTGAAGTCATATATCGATGGGACCAATCCAACGGGATGTAAATACTCTACTTATAAGGTGAATCCAGATGAGTTGTGGTATACTCCAAGTCCCTCATAGTGATCCTCATTTGGTTATAATAATCTTTCCCTACTCAGGAGTGAAATCTTCTAGAATGAGTGTGTATGTTCTTTCTACATTTCTAGTAGAGAATCTATCTCTCTCATGAAACATTCCAACAAATGTACTTCTTAGATGGACATCATTATAGATACCGGCCTCATGGAGTGAGTTCTCTTAGACCAATTCTTTGTGGAATCATTGAACTAAATCCCTATCAAAGGTATGTGGTCGTTGTGACTTACCTCTAGACTATGGGTCTGGGATTCGATTATATCTGGATATGTTTATCTAATTATATGTTCTGTAGACATATAAATTTTTTATCTAATCATACCTTTAATTTTTGTATTTATTTTTGGTTTTTTTGGGTCCTCTACTCAGTATTGTTATACTCACCACTTCATGGGTTTTCCCACACGTGTCGTGTCTTGTGCAGATGATCGCCCTTTTAGCAGAGTCCAGGGTGGACCAGGACCGGACCGAGCTTTGTGATCTTCCTTATTGGATGAGGTGTTCCTACGGATATGTGAAACAGTCACATTACCTATTACTTTCTTATAGGTTGTACTTTGTATTTTTAAGACTCTTTCTTTTACTGGGATTGTATTCTGTCCATGTTTATTTCCGCACATTACTTTTCATTTAACTCTATTGGTTGGGTTTAGTTATATTCATTCATTTTTTTCTTAGTATTTATTTTATTTCTTCATTTCTAGACTTGGATATGTGTGTGTGTACATGTACTTAGGTAATTCCTCTCATTTTAGTGATATGCATACTCGGTGCAAGTTACCAACACTTGGCCTATTGGGGGTGGGCATGGTGAGTAACATCATGGACCCCCTTGAGATGGGTTGTTACAGATATTATCTTCAATTAGTGAGGATACATGTTTTCTGTAAGAGCATCATTAAACCAAAATATACGATGAACCCAACACCAATACGAGAAACCATTAGTTGAAAATAGTTCTTATAGTCGAGGGATATACTTCTTGGATCAAATTATTTCTTATAGTTGCATGTTATATAACATTTACCATATTTGTTTTCTCAAGTCTCATTGTGTAGATTTGGATCATAATTATTAGATAATGAAATACAATGAATATGTTCCATGGAGAGATCGTGATAGTCTATATCCAATATAAATTGGTAGAATAGAAATATCAAGGTCTAAATTTTGATGGAATCAGATCGCATTTTAAGGTTGGGCCTAGGATAGTAGATCTAGGGATCACTTAATATACTATGATAATAGAAATTAATACATATTTATTTATAATAAAAAAATATTTCCCTAGGGTATTTCCTAATCTAGAAACATCTTATATGAATTAAGGGACTATAATCTATGAGGGGTTGATATTGATGAAAGTTACAAAGAGTTATAGAATATAAAATCTGGGAATCACTACATATACTATGTAACAAGAATCAATACATATATATTTCTTGTAATATGATGGTTTTATTCTACTATAGTTCCATTGGAGGAAAACCGACATGAATTGAAAAAACAATACACCAAGATAGTTTAATGGATTATTTGGGAAGGAGATATTCTAGTCAATCCCAATATAATAGAATTTGGGAATCACTATGGATCCTATGATAATTGGAATCAATACATATTTAGTTCCTAGAAATGGTCTTCTACAACATTATAACTATTATATAGGTTACAAAGGGAGAAATTTATTTCCCTTGGTTAGAGGATGAAATATTAAACCCAATTTGAATCGGTAAATGTCCCATAAATGGTGAAAATTTGAGAATTGAAATGGAATCTAAAATGGGGATTTGGTTGGAAGATCAAAGAATCGCTTCATGAATCATGGTATGATGAATCAATCCATGTGTATTTCTATGAAATTGAATTTTTCTTAATATTAGTTGAACCATGAAATTTGGGTTGAAAGATATAGTTATGTCCATCCAACATTCTATGAAGGATCACTCTTATGTAGATCTAAATCTTATTAAAGGAGGGTCATAAATTTTATGCCCGTGTGTGATTAACCACTCCAAGTATTTTAGGTTTATGAAGTAAAAACCATTTATAAACGTTTTTAAAGTCATATTTCAATAAAAAATTCATTCAATAACTTATCATGTGACATGGATCCCCCTCGATTGAATCTGTGATTCATAAAGGCATAAAACATATATATATTTAGATTAATTTTAACATGGGTGAATCAGATGAGGTAGGTCATGTCTTAAAATGTTTTAATTGAATATAATGGGATAATGATTAATGGTAATAGGTTTAAAATTATTAATATATAATCCAAAACCACACAATTATAAAATATCACATGGATATTTGAGGACTATATTTTGGGACTGAAAACATTCCCTTAGGGTTACTTAATGTCTCAAAGAAAACTATTTGGTTCACCATGTGTCCATAGTGTGTCCATTACAATTATTTAACATAATAATTTCCAATTCTATGAGTTAATAATATTATATGAGAATAATGAATCAAAGTTGTGTGATTCCAGTAGAATAATCTTGACTCAAGGATTTATAATTCACTAAGAGGGGAATACTGACTCATGGTCTCTTAGTGGATGGTTATTATGATAAAAAAATAAAGTAGGTTTGGTGGAAGAGAATATGTTCAACAATGGCATACACTAGATCAGTTTATGAATCAAAATACATAATCCCGTACTTATAAAACAGTTAACATAAATTGAACTATTTATGGATATAATCCATAATCATAAAAATGTATTATTTGATGATGTATATACTCATAAACCCTTCATAATGGTTTGTAAAGAAAATGAGAATTATCCTAAGCATATCCCTCGGGAGTGTCGTAACCCAGAGTGCATCAAGGCCCGTTGTCGTGCACCAGTTCCCGTTCGAGTCTAGCTCAAAGCGGTGTTTTCGGGTTTTACCCCTAGGTACATCTGTGCCAGAGCCGCCTTTACCTGCTCGTATCCAGACAGGGATGTATTGCTCGGAAAACTCACAAAATCTCTACAATACCAAAATTCTAGGAAGTTCTTCTACACTAATCCTCAAAGTCCATCTTAGGTCTACGTGCTCTAATCAGAGTATATCTAAATATAGTTTCCAAGGTTTGTACTAAACTTCCTCTGATACCAACTGTATCGCCCCGACCCTAGTTACCCAGAGTCGGTGCATTATTACATAACATTGGCATGAACACAAGAAAGATCAAATCTCGAAAGATCGATTGGTTTAGTAGCCTTGGAAACACTAGATATATTCATAAGTCTTACATTACATCATAAAATGAAAAACTACTACAACAACATATTGTCTCCATAATCCACACTCATATCCCCACATAATATCCCTGTAGGTCATTCATAATTTACTTCTTCACTTCCTGGGAGAAATAAAACATAGAAAAGGGGTGATCTCAAATGCCTAGTAAGGATAACAATATAGCAGAAACTTTCATAAATAAGAATAAAAATTTAAGGCAATGTATAACTAAAACAAAAGCCTTTCAAACATGAACTTTCAACATGGTATGGCATAAATAAAATGAAATAATTCCATTTACTTATTCACATGGATATTCTACTAATCGAATAATCACATGAAAAATCAGTAACCACTTTCATAATGATGGAATGCATAATGCTAGACTATCATAACCACATAGCCAAGGCCTCGTGCCAAGACTACAAATAAGATTTTTTCAAGGCCTTGTTCCAAGACACTAGTTTGTCTCATGAGACCTACCGATGCATCGAGGAGCTATAGCGGGCTCCACCCGTCACATATTAAGTCCAATGCATTCCCATATGAAAAGGTTTAAACATAACATAAACATTCGTATTAAAAATAGCATACGAAATGTCAATAATTTCACCATAAACTATGAATGGTATAAAAATAGCACATCCAAAATCAAACATATCACAAAACCATCAATAAAATATAGAAGTTTTGTATCATAATATATCAACTTCAAATAAGCTTCAAATCCATCAAAGGATGTTGACATAGATGAAATCAAAACTCTTTTTAGAGAAATATCTCTTTCTATTTTTGAAATAATTTAAGAGCCATATAAAATAAAACATTTTCTTTGAAAATATTCTTATAAGCTTGTAAGTAAAGCTTTGAATATTTTATAACGGCGGAAAATAACCTCACCCGCCGTATAAGTTAAAAAAACATTCTTACCTTAATTCTGTCAAGAAGGGTAAAAGGACCTTGTTTTGAAAACGACGGGAATATTCCTCTTATAAAAAGTCAAACAAGGGTATAAATGACTTTAACCCATGTTTTTGTAAATAATAAAAATGTTTTGAAATACATTTTGAAGAAACATGGATGTGGATGATAAAGAGATCCCAGTAGATTATTACGTATAAACAACCTCGGATAATGAAGAGATTGTGAAATAACCCTTACCTTGTACTTTTCCTTGGTTGGGGTAGGTTAACCTCATGTATAATGGTGAAATAATTGTTATTAAATTATACAAGAATCATATACATTAATATGATATCATATATGATCTTTTAATATTGATTTGATAATAATATCTTAGTATTATCGTTGTTTTTGGTGTTAACTTACTTGTTTTCTTTTATATGTTTTGTTACGTAAGACATGTTTGTAAAGGATAGGTTGTATATTATTCATATCCAGAATGATATCAAGTCCTTAAACATCATTTTTAAATCATCAAATGATAATTATACTTGAATGGATACGATGGAGAATGAATCTTATCGCGTTCGTGGAGACGGTAGTCCGTACGTACGCACGAGCGACAATATCATTCTTTTGATATTAAAATAATATATAAATGGATTGTATATCATATATACTAAATCATTAAAATGTTATATTTATTATTTACATGAGTTACAGATCATTATTATACCCATCCAAATAATATTATATTGAATAACAATTACACCACGACGTGGAGACGGTAAGCCGTACGTACGCACGTATGGTGACATGTTATTCAAAGGGTGGATAGAATACTGAATATGGTTGTACCATATTTATAATAACATCACAGTATATATATTATACTGTAGTTATTATTTTATAATGGTAACAACAAAGGAAGAAGAAGTGGAAGAAGAAATGAACTTCGAAAAAAGGTGGTGAAATAATTACCTCTTCTTAGGGTTCTTCCTTTTGATTTGATCAAAAGAGATCCTTAGGTTGGCTTTCTGATCAAACTAAGGCCTCTAGGTTGTAGTGAGGGAAGTTTAAAGAGTATTTGGGCAGAGTTTGGACGAACCAAAAGGCTTTTAAGGTGTGAAGAATTGAGAAGGAGGAGTTCCCTTTTATAAAAGGGGTGAGGGGCACCTTTGGAAAAGCTAGAAATATTAATTTATAATAAATTCATATTCAGTTTCTAATGGCTCAAAAGTTTATTATTTAAATATTAAGGTGTGGATGGGTCGAAAACAACTAAATCAATATAATTTAGACAGGTTTGGGTACTTATATTAACCTTATCTTTAAGTATTAACTCTAAGTTAATTAGTTTCACTTTTACAATGTCTCTTTGTATTTTTATATAATATGGTTAATAAACTTACTATATACATCCAAGAGACCCCCAAGTGGTCCATTAATGATGAACCTATTATTATATAAGTCTCTTGGCCGAACCATAGATTTTTAGGAATTTAATATCAATTAATAATATAATATTTGTTTTAAGAACTCTTTTATGTCAATTTTGACACTATTCAATAGTTGATTTTTTTGAAACTCATAACAGATTGATTACTTCAAAAAAAAGTAAATTAAATCAATCCTAATATATAATATTATCCTAGAAAATTATTTTAATTCATTAAAAGTTTCATATTATATTTATTTGGGTATTTATAATATCAATTAATTTAATTTTTCACTATTTTTGTAATTACTACATCATCATTGTGTCATCAATAAAATAAATTATCTAATGTCTAAAAATTATAAATAAAGAATAATTATGTAGGAATCTTTTTATCTTTATAATGAATATTTATAGTCTAAAATCCAACATATATAACCCTATGTAATAATTGTCTTTCTAAAAGATATATGCTTGTGTCATTTTTGTATTCATTTTAACTTAATTAAAAAAAGTGTCCCTATCACCTACAAGTGGTACCATGGGGTCCCAAAATCGACTCAAAGATGCCTACGGTCGAACATGTATCAACCAATAAGTCTAGGACACGTTTTAGGGTAATTTAGTATTATTATAATATTATTTGTTAACCCTTCTTTACTGGATTTACCCTTAACCATGGTAAATAAAATATTTACCGTAGTAATTATTCAAAATGTCTAAAAATAAAAGTTATCTATTTACACAATTTGGACATCCTGATTCCAAATATGGAGTCCATTTTTCTAAATTCAAAACACAGAAGTGGCAGAAATTAATTTAAAATTAATTCCCGCTGTCAAAACAAAAAGCGTGTTTTTAAGAGATAATAACTATCAAAAGATTGACACTTGTTTATGTTCGGTTTAATTGTAAAATTATGTTCAATGACCAAAATTATATTATATGGTAAAACTATATTCTAAATATACTTTAAAACCTCTCAAATTCATAATTTATCACTATTAATTATTTTGGTTAAAAAAGTTTTTTTTAATTAAAATTTAGTAATTTTCACTATTCATCAAAATATGAAAGTTATCCGAAAAGTACCAAAATTTCACCTTAGGCTAAATTCGATATTTCGAATCCATAAATTAAGTCCATTTTAAAATATAAAATATATATAATTTCGAAAAGTAGGTATTACTCTTCATAACGGCTAGTTTGATTGGTTGTGGTGTGTGTTAAAACTCATGGTTGCGTACAACACACGCTACTGTATTATTCAAAGAAAGCGTACCGTGGAAGCAAGGGATGTTTCATTTTAAATTTTTGATGTCCCCATTTAGTCAAAATGTTTAAAATATTGTATTTAAAAAGGGTTCACTATTAAATGTTGATAAAAGTGAAATACTAAAAATGAATTTGTTCTTGCATTATATCTAAGAAACTCATAATATGGATTCTAAAATTATAAGGATTATATAAAGTATAAAATTTAGATAATACTATTCATAACCTATTTTGAATGGCTTTTTTTTGTAAGTCACGGTGTGATTGAACTCGGTGTTGCGTGTAGTGCAAGTTATTGAATTATTTTGAAGAAATAACACACTATGAAATCTTGGGGTGTTACAAAAAGTCTAATTTTACCTTTATTTTAATATTTATAATATAAATTATTTTAATCATTCATTAATAAGGGAATTATTACATCATCATTATTCCATAAATAAATTTAATTATTTAATGTATAAAAATTATAAATAAATTATCATATTTAGGAAATATTTTTTTATTTCCAATGAATATTTATATTGTAATTTATCTTATGTATAACCCTGTATTAAAAATTGTTCAGTTATTAAAATGTGAATTTGACACGTTTAACACTTCTTTAAATAAAATAATAATAAATGCATTAATCTAGTCCAAGAAGATCAAAGGGGATCATATTTTATTACTAAGGTTTATTATGGTTGAAAAAAACATATCCAATTGAATTAGGACATTTTTTAGGGTGATTATAATATCATTTTTACCTTTAATTACCCAATTTACTTTTAACTGTACTAAATAAAATTCAAAATTTACTATTCACCAAAATTTATTTTAATCCTATTGAACAAAATTTTAATTACTAATGAAAACTGTGTGTCTTGGAATTTTGATATTCAATTCACAGAAGTGGTAAAATTATGTTTTATGCAAATTTTCAAATGTGCCAAAAAGTTGGGTAAAAGGCCAGAAAATGTTCAATAAATTTTATACATCTAATTTTATTATAAAATGACTCCAATGAATTAAATTGAACATATATAGGTATTATTTATCTATTTTGACATAAAATAAATTTAAATAAAATAATTAACTATTTAAATAAACAGTCAGTTTTAAACGATAACGTATTGGTCTTTAGAATTTATCAAAAATTGAATGTATTCAAAAAAAAATACAGAAAATCACACTAAGATAATTTTGATATTCCAAATCCAAAAATAAAATCCATTTTTAAAAGTAAAATTTATAAAATTTCAAAAAGTGGATATTACTATTCATAATAGCTAGTTTGATTGGTCATGGTGTGCTAGAACTCGAAGTTGTGTATGGCGCAAGCTATTGCATTATTCAAAGAGAAACATATCATGGAAGCTTGAGGTGTTACTTTCTTCCCTCCTTCAAATAATTTCTTCCTCAAAATTTATAGAATAATACTGCATAAAAAGATTCAGGTGGTCCTTCATCATATGTTCCTAGGGTTCCCTTGTTGCATCTTCTATCTTATTGTTTGTCCATAGAACCTTTACGCGACTAGTCGTCCGGTTTCTCAATGCTTGTTATCCGGTGTCAAGAATCCTGATAGGCTCTTCACAACAAGACAGATTGGGTTCTAGTTCTAATTTTTCATAGGTTAGTACATATGTTGGGTCTGGCATGTATTTTCTCAATAGTGATACATGGAATACATCATGAACTTTGGAGAGACTTGGAGGCATTTCCAAATAGTAATCTATAGCTCCAATTCATTCTAGAATTTCGAAAGGTCGGATAATCCTGGGACTTAATTTACCCTTCTTATCGAATAGTACAACACCCTTTCATGGAGATACCTTCAAAAAACATGATCTCATACTTGAAATTACAAATCCTTTGATTCGGTTATCAGCAGAGCTCTTTTACCTACAATGAAGTGCTTTGATGTGGGTTTGGATAATATTTTCTTTTTTGTTGTTTCCTCAACAAGTTATGGGACTACAAGTTTTCGTTCTCCAACATCATCCCAACAAGTTGGTGTGCAACATCTCTTTCCATATAAAGCTTCATATAGTGCCATCAGAATACTGGAATGGAAGCTATTGTTATTAGAAAATTCTACCAGAGGTAAATATTGATCCTACATACCTTTAAAGTTAAGTGAGAAAGATCTCAACATGTCTTCTTAGGTTTGATAGTTCGTTCTTATTGTACATCAGTTTGAGGGTGATAGGTAGTGCTCAAATGAAGTTCAGTATCCAAGGCCTTCTGATGACTTTTCTAGAATCCCGATGTAAAACGGGTCCACGATTAGAAACAATCGATAGGGGTACTCCATGAAGTCTTAGAACTTCATTAATATATACTATTTATAAATGTTCAAGTGGTGAATCTTCTCTTATAGAAAGAAAATTTGCTGACTTAGTAAGACAATCAATAATGACACATGTTGTGTCATTCTTTCTATGAGTCTTTAGTATCCCCATGACGAATTCCATAATAATATCATCCCATTTCCACTTAGGTATGGGAAGAGGTTGCATGAATCTTCTAGGATGTTGTCTTACAACCTTCACATGTTGAGAATCCATACATCTTGACACATAATCATCAATATCCCTCTTCATGTTGTCCCACAAAAAATGGTCCTTCAAATCTCTATACATATTTGTTCTACCGGGGTGTATAGATAAATTGGAGAAATGAGAATCATCCAACAATTCCCTTTTTAGATCAGGTATGTCAGGAACACAAAGTGTCTTCAAAAATTTCAAAATTCTATCTTCATATACAAAGTCAATCTATATCCCATCATTTACAGCTTTGATTTTCTTTTGAAACTCCCAATCATCAGTCTGAGAACTTTTTATCCTTTCTAGTAAAGATGGATTAGCAACCATTTGAAAAATTATTGATGTTTCACCATCCATTATTATTCCCATATCAATCTTTAATAGTTCGATAAAAATAGGATCCCTTTAAACTCTCATCTTATTCAAAACTCCATGATCATTTAGGCTCAAAGAATATCCCACCTTATTTTCCTTCCCCAGGTGGTAGTGTACAATGCAATCATAATATTATAGTAGTGAAACCCATTGTCTTTGCCTCATGTTGAGTTATCTCGGTTAGAAAATATAATTCAAACTCTTGTGATCGAAATATTTCTCACATTTTTCACCATAGAGACAGTGTCTCTATATCTTCAAAGAAAATATTACAGTTGATAAGGAAACAACCAAGTCCTTTCTTTAAAGAAACACTACATATAACAAACCCATCATTCCTCGATGGTAGAGTCAAGATAGAAGAATAGAATAATATTCTCTTTAGCTCTTCAAAACATTCTTCACACTCTTTTGTCTAATAAAATTTAACCCCTTTATGTGTGAGCTTGGTTAATGGGTTAGCGAATCAGGCAAAATTATGGATGAAATGTCGATAATAACCTTCTAAACCAATAAAACTACATATCTCATTTATACTCATCAGTACTGGAAATTATTCTAAAGCTCTTGTATTAGAAGGATCGACAATAATTCCATCCTCAGAGACAATATCACCAAGAAAAGAATCTCTAGAATCCACAATTCACATTTTCTAAAATTTCCATATAATTTATTAATTTTAAAGGTCATTAGAATAGTATGCAAGTGATTTTCATGATCATTATGGATTTTTTAGTATACCAAGATATCATCAATAAATACTACTAAAAAGTCATCAAGATATTCAGTGAAAACTATATTCATTAGATCAATTAAGACATAGAGTGCATTAGTCAACCCACAAGGCGTTATTGTACACTTGTAATGGCCATACCTGATATGAAATTCTATCTTTTGAATGTCTTCCTTCTTCACACACAACTGATGATATCCAGATCAAAGTTTAATCTTTGAAAAATATTGAACTCTATGAATTTGATCTAATAAATCATCAATTTGTGGTAGGAGATATGTGTTCATTATTGGTATACATTCATCTCCCTGTAATCAATGCACAACTTCATAGATCCATATTTATTTTTAACAGAAAGAACAGGGGATCCCTTTGGAGAACACTAGGGAGAATAAATCCTTTATTACTCAATTCCCCTAGTTTTTTCTTTAGTTCCAATAATTCCACAATGTCCATTCTATAACGGGTCTTCGATATGGTCCTTGAACCAAGAATTAAATCAATGGAAAACTCAATTTCTTATTCTAGTGGATGTCCAGGTAAATCCTCTAGAAACCCACCAACATATTCTTACACAAAAGGTTCATCCTATATTTTAACATTCCTTTCCTCACCCATATTTATTCTTTTCTCTTCCTCCCCAAAAATTACATTTTTTAGATCTACCGGGGGTGGATATAGATATGAATCTGATAGTGATGTTTCTACTCAAATGTTAAGTAAATCCATATCATCATTGAAAATTGTAACCTCCTTCTTCTTAAAATAAATCTTCGCATCATGGTCCGAAATAAAATCCATACTGAGGATTATATCAAACTAATTCATGGGTATGATTATGAGATCAATAGATCAAACCTGTTTATATGCCCTAATGGAAACTAATTCATAAAACTTTGTTGGAATGATAATTCCCTTAGAAGTTCTAACTGACAACACCCTTATTAAATGAAATTAAAAATATCTAATTTTCCTATAAATCTGGGAATATATGAGCAATGTGATGATCGAAAATCAAATAAATCATTGGCTAAATTTGAGGAAACTATTAAATTACCTTCCACCATGTCACTTAGAGCTTCAACCTCAGCAGTAGTGATTGCATAAGCTTGGACATACTCACTTGGAATTATTTAAGTTATGTTACTTGGCTCTTAGGATATTCATTTGCATAATGCCCCATTTCTCTATAATTGTTGCATTCAACATTGACAGCCTCTTTCTTTCCCTTGAAATCATGAGTTTGGTTACCCTTTTCACCACACTTGTAATAGACTCACATTACCTTTAGGCAAGTACTAGGGTTTTTTTCCCACATTTACTATAGGATGGAAATTTAACTTTTCCATTCTTCACCTTATTTCCATTTCCAAAGTGTTCAGTAGATCTCTTCTTCTCTCTTTTTTCTTTAATGTCATAAGACATAGAGAAATAATTTTCTTTCATGATATCACATGAGACAATATCTTCGTATGATGAGAAGGATTGTAAGACTAATTATCGACTGAAAAATGGTTTTAACCCATAAAATAATCGATCAATCATACTCCTTTGGTTACCTATATAATTTGTTTCATGCCTTGAAAACCTTGTAAAGTTATACTCATACTTTACGACATTCTCATTCTCATTTTTCCTCAGACTCAGAAATTGTCTTTCCATATCTTCTCGATGGTCATGAGGAAAGTATTTTTCTAAGAAAAACTCTTTAAAATCACTCTATTCAATATTTGATACTTCTTCATCCTAATTTGTGTTTTGAATTAATGACCACAATTGATCTGCATCTCCCGTGAGGTGATAAACTGCCATGAAAATATTTTCCCTTTCGCAACTCTCCAAAGAAAGAAATATTTTCTCTAAGGAACTTATCCATTTATCAGCTATAAATGGATTTGTAATCTCATTGACTGTTGGTGGTTTTTTACTCAAGAATTGGTCTAACATTGATCCACCTCGTTGTGGATCAGGGTGATCTATAAGGGTAAGGTTATTATTCATAACCTGAGTGAGTTTTCCCAGTATGGTTATAAGTTTTTCTGCACTGATTGCATCACCATATCCACTATAATTATCATTACTAGGAGGGTCATCCCTACATGGATTACATGTGTTGATATGGTTTTCATTCCTTCCACTAGGTTCCATTTCTAAACAATGGCATAAACTAGATTAGTTTATGAATCACAATACATAATTCCAAACCAGTAAAATACCTTACATAAATTGAACAGTTTATGAATATAAACTATAATCATAAAAAAAGTTTTATTTGAGGAATTATTTACTCATAAATCCTTTATAAGGTTTTGTATATAAAATATGAATTGTTCAAAGAATGTCCCCTAAGAGTGCCATAACCAATAGTGTAGAAAGGCCCGTTTTTGTGTACTAGGATACCCCGGGTCAAGCCCAAAACTCCTTGTCAAATTTTTCACTCCTAGGTACATTTGTGACAGAGACACCTCTACCTGCTTGTATCTAGACATGGATGTATTTCTTGGAAAATCTACAAGATCTATACATAACCAAAATTTTAATAATTTCTTATAAACTAATCCTCGAAGTCTATCTTAGGGTAATGTTCTCTAATCAAAGATTTTCTAAATCTGGTTTCCAAGATTTGTACTAAACTTCCATCAATACCAATTGTAATGCCCCAACCCTAGTTACCCAAAGTAGGTGAATTATTAGATAACATTGGCATGATCACAAGAGATCGTGTCTGAAAAGACATATTACTTTAGTAACCTTGGAAGTACTAGATACATACATAAGTTTTACATTACATTATGTAATGGAAAAACAACAACATTGTGTCCCCATTGAACACACTCATATCCCTTAGCCAATTCCTATATGTTAATTTTAATATATTTTCTCATATAATGTGAAAAAAAAGAAAACATAAAAAAGGGGTGATCTCAAATGCTCAGTAAGGATAATAATATAGCAGAAACTATCATTAATAAGAATAAACATTTAAGGCAATCTATATAACTAAAAACGCCTTTTAAACTTAAACTTAATCATAATATGGCAAAGATAAGTCAAATAATTCCATTTAATTATTCACATGGATATTATACTAGTCGAATAATTACATGTAATATTAATAGCTAATTTCACAATGATGGAATACATAATGTTGAACATCATTACCACATAGTCAAGGCCTCATTCCATGACTAAAAAAATATTTTTTTCAAGACCTTGTACCAAGAAATTAGTTTGGCTCATGATACCTAACGATGTATAGAGGAGCTACAGTGAGCTCCACCCATCACATACTAAGTTCAATGCATTCCATATAATAAAAAGTTGAAACATAACATAAAAATTCTTATTAAAACTACCATACGAAATGTTAATACTTTAACCATAAGCCATGAAGGGTATAAAAATATCAAATTCATATTCAAACATATAAAAAATCTTCAACATAATGTGGAATATTGTATCATAATAAATCAATTTCAAACAAGTGTAAAATCCATCAAAGGTTGTAGATAGAGATGAAATCAAAACTATTTGAGAAATATATCTTTCTATTTTGAAATAATTTAAAAGTAACATAATTATAAAAGGAAACATTTATTTTGAAAATATTCTTATAAGATTTTAAGGGATGCTTTGAAGGTGTTATAAAGATGAAAATAGCCAGACCCGCCATATAATTTAAAAAAAATTTATATTAATTTGTCAAAAAGGTCATAAAGTACCTTGTTTGAAAAATGATACAAATATTTCTTTCAAAACATTTTATAAAAAGTAAAACAAGGGTATAAATGAATTTAACCCATATTATAGGAAATTATAAAAATGTTTTGAAATACATTTTTAAGAAACATAAATGTGGATGATAAAGAATCCCTAGTAGATAATTTCATAAAAACAACCTCAAATAATAAAGAGATTGTAAAATTAACCCTTACCTTGTAATTTTCCTTATTCGAGGGTAGGTTAACCTCCTATATAATGGTGAAATCATTTTTAGTAAATTATAAAAGAACCACATAAATAAATATGATATCATATATGATCTTCTAATATTTCATTGTTTATGATATTTCAGTTGTATTATTATTTTGGGTGTTAACTAATTCATTTTCATTTGTATGTTTTGTTACGTAAGTCATGTTTATTATGGATAGGTTGTATTTGATTCATATACAGAATTATATTAAGTTCATACAAATTATTTTTTAATCATAAAATTAAATTTAATCTTGAATGGTTACGATGGGGAATGAATCTCATCGTGTTCGTGGAGACAGTAATCTGCACGTACGCACGGGCGACAATATCATTCTGTTGGTGGTGAAATCATATGTAATTGGATGGTATATCAAATATAAATAATCATTAAAATATTAGATTTATTATTTACATCAATTATACTCATTGTTATACCCATCCAAATATTGAAGTGTTGAATAACAAACTACACCACGATGTGGAGACGGTAAGCTGTACATACGCACCTATGGTGACTTTGTCCTTCAAAGGATGGATGGAATAATGAGTATGGTTGTACCATATTTATAACTAAATCACAATATGTAGAATTTATTGTAGTTATTATTCTGGTACGGAAACAACAAATAAAGAAGAAGTGGAAGAAGAAAAGAACTTTGAAAGAGGTGATGAAATAATTACCTCTTCTCTAGGTGCTTCCTTTTGATATGATCAAAATGGATACTTGGGTTGGATTTCTGATCAAAGCAAGGCTGCTATGTTGAATTTAGGGTAGTTTTTAGGATATTTTAGCAAGGTTTGGATGATCCAAATGGATTTGTAGGTGTGATTTGGAGAGAAGGGGAAGTACCATTTTATAAGAGAGGTGAGGGTCACTTTAGGAAAAGCATGAAATATTAATTTATTTTACAATCATATTTGGTTTATAATTGCTATATAAGGATTTATTTCGAGGATAAATTGTTCCCAGGTCAAAAAAATCTCAACCAATATCTTTAAGACAAGTTTATGTAACCATATTAACCTTATCTTTTAGATTTAACTTTTAGTTAAATAGTTTTACTTTTACCATGTCTTCTTGTATTATTATAAAAAATGGTTAATAACCTTATTATAAAAAGCCAATAACACCCCAAGTGGTTACGTATTGACATATATAACCTTATCTAAGTCCTTAGGCCAATCATTATTTTTTTAGGAATATTATATCATTTAATAAAATATTATTTTTTGTAAAACCCCTTTTATGCCAATTTTGACACTATTTTGAATTTGGTTTTTGTGAAAGAAATATCCACTATATCACTTAGAAAAAAAATTATTTAATCAACCCTAACATTTAATATTATCCACTAAAATTCTTAGAATACATTAAAAGTCTAAATTTACATTTATTTTAATATTTATAATATCAATTATTTTAATCATTCATTAATAAAATAATTACTACATCATCATTGTGTTGTAAATAAATTTAATTATTTAATGTCAATAAATTATAAATAAAATACCATAATTTAGGAAATATTTTTAACTTTCAATGAATATTTATAGTCTAATTAATCTTACGTATAACCCTACATTAAAAATGGTTTAGTTATTAAAATGATAATTTAACACTTTTAACTCTTCTTTAAATAAAATAATAATAAATGTCCTAATCTAATCCAAGTTGATCAAAGAGGATCATAATTTATTTCTAAGGTTTATTTTGTTGAAAAAACACATATCCAATAGAATTAGGACATGTGTTATGGTAATTATACTATCATTTTTACCTTTCATTACCCTATTTACTTTAAATTGTGGTAAATAAAATTCCAAAGTTACAATTGACCAAAAATTATTTTCATTCTATTGAACAACATTTTACATACTAATGTCAACCGTGTCTCTTGGATTTTTGAAATTCAATTCACAGAAGTGGTAAAATTATGTTTTATGAAAATGTGACAATGTACCTAGAAGGTGCGTAAAAGACGTTAGCAAGTTCAATAAAATTTTATACGTCAAGTTTTATTATAAAACGACTCCAAGTAATTACATTGAACTTATATAATTATTATTTATCTATTTTTACTTTAAATAAATTTTAATAAAATAAATAATTATTTAAATAAAAATTCTTTCTTAAACAATAACGTATTGTTATTCACTATTCATGAAAAATTGAATGTTTTCAAAAAAATACCAAAAATTTTCCCTAAGCTAATTTTTATATTCCGAATCCAAAAATGAAATCCATTTTGAAAAATAAAATTTATAAAATTTCAAAAAGTGAGTATTTGTATTCATAATCGCAAGTTTGATTGGTCGTGGTGTGCTAGAACTTGAAGCTGCATATGGCGTATGTTATTGCATTATTCAAAGAGAATCATATCGTGGAAGCTTGAGGTGTTACATTATTCCCTCCTTCAAATAATTTCATCCTAAAAATTTCTAAAATACTACTGTATAAAAAGATTTGGGTGGATATTTATCATAAGTTCCTCAGTTTCCTATGTTGCCTCTTCCATCTTATGGTTTCTCGATATAACTTTGACCAGACGAGTCGTCTGGTTTATGAAAACTTGTTCTCTATTTTCCATAATCCTGATATGCTCTTCACAATAAGACAGATTAGGTTCTAGTTCTATTTCTTCATATGTGAGTACATGCATTGGGTCAGGCTTGTATTTTCTCAACAGTGATGCGTGGAAAACATCATGAACTTTAGAGAGACTTGGAGGCATTGACAAACAGTAAGATACAACTCCATTTCATTCTAGAATTTCGAAAGGTCTGATGTACTTGGGACTTAATTTACCCTTCTTACTGAATCTTACAACACCCATCCATGGAGATACCTTAAAGAAAAGATGATCTCCTACTTGAAATTACAAATCCTTCCTTCATTTATCGCCATAACTCTTTTACCTACTTTGAGATTTTTTGATGTGGGTTTGCATAATCTTTACATTTTCAGTTGTTTCGTCAACAAGTTCTCGGCCTACGAGTCTTCTTTCACCAACATCATCCCAATAAGTTTGTGTGCGACATGTCTTTTCATATAACGCTTCATATGGTGACATATGAACACCTGAATGGAAGCTATTGTTATAGGAAAATTCACCCATAGGTAAATATTGATCCCATGTACCTTGAATGTCAAGTGAGCAAGATCTCAACATGTCTTCTAATGTTTGAATTGTCCATTCTGATTGTCCATCAGTTTGAGGGTAGTAGGCAGTGCTCAAATGAAGTTCAGTATCCAAGGCCTTTTGAAGAACTTTCCAGAATCTTGATGTAAAACGGGGACCACGAACAGAAAAAGTCGATAGGGGTACTCCATAAAGTCTTACAACTTCATTAATATATAGTTTTGCTAATCTTTTAGGTGGTAAATCTTCTCTTATAGCAAGAAAATGTGATGACTTGGTAAGATGATCAACAATGACCCATATTGCATAATTCCTTCTAGGAGTATTTGGTATACCCATGAGAAATTACATTGTAACATCATCCCATTTCCACTCACGTATTGGAAAAGGTTGCATTACCCCTCTAGGATGTTGTCATCTAGACTTCACCTATTGAAAAACCATACATCTTGACACATAATCAGTAATCCCCCTCTTCATATTGTCCCATAAAAAATATTCCCACAAATATCAATACATCTTAGTGCTACCAGGGTGTATAGATAAATTAGAGTTATGAGCACCATCCAACAATTCACTTTTTAGATCAGGTATTTCAGGAAGACAATGTCTATTCCCAAATTTCAAAATTCAATCTTCATATATTATGTTAATCAATCTCCCATCATTCACAACATTAATTTTATTTTGAAACTTCTCATCATCAGTCTGAGTAGTTTTTATCCTTGCTAGGAAAGACGGTCTGGAAACCATTTTAAAAAGTATTTATGTTTCACCTTCCATGATTATTCCCATATCCATCTTTACTAGATTCATGAACATAGGACCCCTTTCAACTCTCATCTTGTTCATCACTTGATGATCTGTTTTGTTCAAAGCATTTTCCGCCTTATTCACCTTCCCTGGGTGGTAGTGTATAGTGAAATCATAATATTTGAGTATTTCAAGCCATCATCTTTTCCTCACGTTGAGTTATTTCTATGACAAAATATACATCAAACTATTTTGGTCGGTATATATATCACATTTTAACCATAATGATAGTGTCTTCATATCTTCAAAAAAAAGATTACAGTTGCTAACTCAATATCACGAGTAGGATTGTTTTATTCATGAATTTTTAGTTGTCGTGATGCATAGGCAATAACTCTATCATTCTACATAAGGACACAACCATGTCCTTTCTTTGAATATTCACTATAAATAACAAACCCATCATTCCTCGATGATAAATTCAAGATAGGATCATTGACTAATCATCACTCCAGTTTTTCAAACCACTCTTCATTGTATTTTGTCCAAACAAATTTAACCCCTTCACCTGTTAGCTTGGTTAATCGGTTAGACAATAAGGGAAAATTCTTGATGAAATGCCGATAATAACCTTTTAAACCAATAAAACTGCATACCTAATTTATACTCATTGGTTCTGGCCATTATTGTATTGCTCTTTCCATATAAGGATCAACTAAGATTCTATCCTTAGAGACAATATGGAAAGGAAAATAAATCTCTTGAAGCCAGAATTCAAACTAGCTAAACTTCCCATATAATTCATTTCACATAAGAGCCTTTATAAAAGTTCATAGGTGATTTTCATGATTTTTGTAGCTTTTGGAGTATACCAAGATATCATCAATTAATACCACGACAAAGCCGTAAATATATTACTTGAAAACTCTATTCATTAGATCCATGATGATAGAGGTTGCATTTGTTAGTCCAAAAGCCATTACAGTAAACTCATAATGCCCATAACTGGTAGGAAATGATGTCTTAAGAATTTCCTCCTTCTTCACACACAAATTATGATATCTAGATCAACGGTCAATCATGGAAAAATATTTAGCTCCATGAAGTTGATCAAATAAATCATCAATGTGAGATATGGGATACATGTTCTTTATTTTTATAGAATTGATCTCCTTATAGTTAATGCACAACCTCATAGATCTATATTTCTTCTTAATAAAAAAATCGGGGCTCGCCAAGGAGAAACACTAGGGAGAATAAAACCTTTATTACTCAATTACTCTAGCAGTTTATTTAGTTCCACTAATTCCACAGTGGCCATTCTATAAAGGGTCTTCGATATGGGCCTAGAACTATGAATTAAATCAAAGGAAAAGTCAATTTCTTATTCTCGAGAATGTCTAGGTAAATCATATGGAAACACATCAACATATTCTTGCAAAACAGTTACATCCTCTATTTGAACATTCCTTTCCTCACCCATTGTTATTTCATTTTCTTCCTCCCCAATAATTTTATATAGTAGAGCTACTAAGGGTGGATCTAGATAACAATAATATAGTGAGGTTTATTCTCTAAATATATTTTACTCTTTATCATCATCGAAAACTGTAACCTCCTTCTTCTTACAATAAATTTTCACATCATGGTCTAAAATCCAATCCATACCAAGGATTATATCAAATTAAATCATTTTTATGATGATGATATCAATAGATAAAGCATATTTATATGCCCTAATGGGAACTGATTCACAAAACATTATTTCAATGATACTTCTCTTAAGAGTTTTGACAGACAACTCCCTTGTTAAATCAAATTGGAAATAACTAATTTTTTTGAAAACTTGGAAGATATCAAAAAATGCGATGATCCAAAATAAAATAAAGCATTCGCTAAATTTGAGGAAAAAATTAAATTACCTTCCGCCACGTCATTCGGAGATTCAACCTCAATAGTAGTAATTTCATAAGCTTGTCCTTTATCCCTTGGCCTTTTCTAAGATAATTTTACTTGGAGATTGGGACATTAATTTTCATAATTCCCCATTTCTCTACAATTTTAGCATTCAACATCATAAACCTCCTTCTTTCCTTTGCAATCACGAGTTTGGTGGACTTTTTCACCGCACATGAAACAAACTCCCATTCCCTTCATGAAAGTATCAGGGTGTTTCTTCTCACATTTACTATAGGTTGGAAATTCAACTTTTCCCTTTTTCCCATTATTTCCATTTCCAGAGTGTTTAGAGGATCTCAACTTCTCTTACTTTAATTTTAAGTTGTAAGATTTGGAGAATTTCTTTTCTATCTTGAGAGGACATCAGAAAATATCTTCGTACAATGAGAAGGATTTTGAGAGTAATACTCAATGGGGAAATAGTTTTAACCAACAAATAATCGATTAATATTACTCATTGGGTTGTGTATGTAATATATTGCATTCCTTGATAAAATTGTAAATTTAACCTCATACTTTGTGGAATTCACATTTACCTTTTTCCTCAGACACATAAATTCTCTTTCCATATCTGGTTGATGATTAGAGGAAAGTATTTTTCTAATAAATCTTTTTAAACTCCGTTCATTTAATATTTGATACTTATTCATCCTTATTTGTGTTTTGAATTAATGACCATCATTGATATGCATCTCTCGTGAGGCGATAAACACCCATGGAAACTTTTTCTCTTTTCCTACTCCCCAAAGCATGAAATATTTTCTCTAAGGAACTTATACATTTATTAGGTACAAATGGATTTTTAGTCCCATTGAATTTTAGTGGTTGTTTCCTCATGAAGTGGTTTAACATTGATCTTTTTCATTGTGGATCGGGGTTCTCCATACGGGTAAGTTTATTTTTCATACCCTAAGTGAGTTTTCCTAGTATGGATATAAGTTTTTCATCACCGGTTGCATCAACAGCTCCACTATAATTATCTTTAGTAGGAGGGAAATCCCATCAAGGATTACATGTGTTGATGTGGTTTCATTTCCTTCCACTAGGCACCATTTCTAAACAATGGAATACACTAGATTAGTTTATGATTCGGAATACATAATTCAAATTGGTAAAATACAAAACATAAATTGAACAGTTTATGTATATAATCCATAATCATAAAAAAAATCTTTATGGAAGTATTCAGTCATAAATCCTTTATAATGGTTTGTAAATAAAATGTGAAAAATACTAAGCATATCCCCCATGACTGTCATAAACAAGAGTGCAGTAAGGCTTGTTGTCATATACTTAGATACACTGGGTCAGGCCCGAAACACCTTGTTGGAGTTTTCCCTCCTAGGTACATCTGTTTTAGAGCCACCACTACCTGCTCGTATCTATACAGGGATGTATTTATTTGAAAATTCACAAAATATCAACATTACCAAAATTCTAGGAACTTCTTATATACTAATCTTCAAATCTCATCTTAGAGTAATGTTCTCTAATCAGATTTTTTCTAAACATAGTTTCCAAGGTTTCTACTAAACTTCATATGATACCAATTATAACTCCCCGACCCTAGTTACCCAGATTCGGTGCATTATTACATAACATTGGCATGATCACAACAGATCAAGTCTCAAAATACCGGTTAGTTGAGTATCCTTGGAAGTAGTAGATACATACATAAGTTTTACATTACATTATGAAATGGAAAAACAAAAACATTGTGTCCCCTTTGAACACACTCATATCCCTTAGCTTATTCTTGTAGGTTAATCATAATATAGTTCTTCACATCTTGGAAAAAAGAAAACATATGAAATGGGTGAGCTCATATTCTTAGTAAGGATAACAATATCGAAGAAACTATCATAAATAAGAAAAAAAATTAAGGCAATGTATAAGACAAAAACAAAATCCTTTTAAACTTAAAATTCAGCATAATATGGAAAAGATAGGTCAAATAATTCCATTTATGTATTAATATGGATATTCCACTAGTCGAATAATCACATGTAATATCAATAGGAAATTTTATAATGAAGGAATGCATAATGTCCAACATCATAACCACATATTCAAGGCATCATGCCTAGAATAAAAATAAGATTTTGTCAAGGCCTTGTTCCAAGACACTAGTTCGACTAATAAGACCTAATAATGCATCTAGGATCTATAGTGGTCTTCACCCATCACTCACTAAGTCCAATTAATTCCTCATATGAAAATAATGAAACATAACATAAAAATTCTTATTAAAAATAGCATACAAAATGTTAATACTTTAACCATAAACCGTGAATGATATAAAAATATCACATCCACAGTAGAACATATCACAAAACCTTCAATACAATATGGAATATTTTATCATAATAAATCAACTTCAAACAAATGTAAAATCCATTAAGGGATGTTTACATAGATGAAATCAAAACTATTGGAGAGAAATAACTCTTTCTATTTTCAAATAATTTAAAAGTCACATAATTATAGAAGAAAACATTTATTTATAAAATATTCTTATAATATTTTAAGGGAATATTAGAAGGTGTTATAAAGGTGGAAAATAGTTTCACACACCGTATAAGTTAAAAAACATTCTTACCTTAATTTGTCTAAAAAGTCATAAAGTACGTTGTTTAGAAAATGACGGAAAGATTATTTCCAAACATTTTATAAAAATTCAAACAATGGTATAAATTTATTTAACCAATATTATAATAAATGGTCAAAATAAAATTTAAATATATTTTTGAGAAACACAGATGTGGATGATAAAGAAGTCCCAATAGATACTTTCGTAAAAGCAACCTCAGATAATAAATAGATTGTAAAATTAACCCTTACATTGTACTTTTATTTAATAGAGGGTAGGTTACCGTCCTATATAATGGTGAAATAATTTTTATTAAGTTATAAAAGAACCAAATACATAAATATTATATCATATATTATCCTCTAATATTTCTTTTTTAATGATATTTTAGAAGTATCATTGTTTTGGGAGTTAAGTGATTCTTTTTCCTTTACATGTTTCGTTACATAACTCATGTTTGTTATGGATATGATGTATTTGATTCATATAAATAATGGTATTAAGTTTACAAACATTATTTTTTAATCATAAAATGAAATTTATTTTTGAATGGTTATGATGGGGAATGAATCTCATCAGGTTCATGGAGACGGTAATCTGTACGTACGCATAAGCGACGATATCATTCTATTGATGGGGAAATCGTATATAATAGGATGGTTTATCCTATATGCATTATAATTTAAATATTATGCTTATTATTTAGATCAATTATACTCATTATAATACATATCCAAATATTGAAGTGTTGAAAAACAAACTACACCACGTCGTGGAAATGGTAAAACGTACGTACACATGTGTAGTGACTTTCTCATTCATAGAATGGATGAAACAATGAATATTGTTTTACCATTTGTATAATAAAAACACAATATGAATAAGGTACTAGAGTCATTATTCTGGAATGGAAACAACAAATAAATAGGAAGTGGAAGAAGAAAAGTACTTTGAAAGCGGTGATCAAATAATTACCTCTTCTTTGGGTGCTTCCTTTTGATTTGATCAAAATGGCACCTTATGTTATATTTATGATCAATGTAAGGCCTCTAGGTCAAATTGAGAGTAGTTGGGAGGATATTTGAGTAGGTTTTGGATGATCCAAATGGTCTTGGAGTTGTGATTTTGAGATAAGGGGAATTACCCTTTTATAAGAGAGGTGAGGGTAACTTTGGGAAAAGATTGAAATATTAATTTATTATACAATCATATTTGGTTTATAGTGGATCAAAAAAGATTTATTTCGAGGATAAGGTGGGGATGGGTAGAAAAACACTCAACCAATAGTTTTTAGACAAGTTTAGGTCACCATATTAACCTTATTCATTATATTTAACTCTTAGTTAAATAGTTTACCTTTTATTGTGTCTTCCTGTATTATTATAATAAATGGTTAATAAACTTGCTATAACAATCCAAGAGAACCCCAAGTGGTTAATTATTTACATATATAAAATTATCTAAGTCCTTTAGGCGAACTTTATATTATGATGAATATTATAACATTTAAGAAAACAGTATTTGTTTTAAAAACTCATTTATGTCAATTTTGACAATATTTAGTATTAGGTTTTTGTAAAAGTCATAAAAACATTATCACTTCAAAAAAAATTATTTAATCAATCCTAAAATGTCATATTAACCTATAAAATTCTTGGAATGCATCATAAGTCTAAATTTACATTTATTTTAATTTTTAAAATATCAATTATTTTAATCATTCATTAATAAGGTAATTACTGCATCATCATTTTTTCATAAATAAATTTAATTATTTAATGTATAAAAATTTAAAATAAAATACCAAGATATAAGAAATAGTTTAATTATATTTTTTATGAATATTTATATTCTAATTTATCTTTTGTATATCCCTATATTAAAAATGGTTTAGTTTTTAAAATGTGAATTTAACACTTTTAACTCTTCTCTAAATAAAATAATTATAAATGTCCTAATCTAATTCAAGTGGATCAAAGGGGATCAGATTTTATTCTTAAGGTTGATTTTGGTCTAAAAAAACTTATCCAATAGAATTAGGAAATGTTTTAGGGTAATTATAATATCATTTTTACATTTAATTACCCTATTTCCTTTTAACTATATTAAACAAAATTTAAAAGATACTATTCACCAAAAATTATTTTCATCTTATTGAACCATATATTACTTACTAGTGTAAACCGTGTCTCTGAATGTTTTTAAATTTAATTCACAGAAGCTATAAAATTAAGTTTTATGCAAATTTACAAATGTTCCTAGATAGTGGGTAAAGGACGTTAAAAAGTTCAATAAAATTTTATACATCTAATTTTAATATAAAATGACTCTAATGAATTACATTTAACTTATATAGGTATTATATATCAATTTTTTACTTAAATAAATTTTAAATAAAATAAATAATTATTTAAAAATGTCACTTTTAAACAAAAACGCGGTGTTTTTCACTATTCATCAAAAATTGAAAATTTTCCGAAAAATACCTAAAATTCACCCTATACTAATTTTGATATTCTAAATCCAAAAATAACGTCCATTTTGAAAAATAAAATTTATTAAATTTCAAAATGTGGTTATTAGTATTCATAATAGTTAGTTTGATTGGTCGTGGTGTGCTGTAACTCGAAGTTGCATACAACGCAAGCTATTGAAATATTCAAAGAGAAACATACCAT
Source organism: Viscum album (assembly GCA_963277665.1). NCBI lineage: Eukaryota > Viridiplantae > Streptophyta > Magnoliopsida > Santalales > Viscaceae > Viscum > Viscum album. The sequence goes on along the minus strand of OY728153.1, from coordinate 871,676,084 downwards.
GGAAGCTTAGAGTATCAGAATTTATATTTTATACCATCACTTAAAAAAGTATAAGCATCTAGTAATTCCAAAAAATCCACCACCCGATTCATCCTCAAGATGTATTCTTGAAATGGTGGTTGATTTTTCCCCAATGGTGGGAACTATCGATAATCAACCATCATTATAGATAAATGGGATAATTCACATGATATTAGGTAGTTTGGGTGCCTTAATGGTACCATTATTGAATGATAATGATTTTCCTATTGAACTTGGTCAACCAGAAAAGGTATGTCCTAGACCTAAAAATTAAACCCTATAGGTATGTTTCCCCTAATAATTTTATCATTGATCATCTTATAATTCTATATTATGGCCTCAAACTAAGAAACATTCTATTCCATTGAGATTTTAGAACTTTATTCATGTGGTTGGTGAGCTATGTATATGGATATACCTTTTTCATTTTTTATTTGCACTATCTTACTCAGTGTTCAGTAGTTAAATCATAATAGGGGATATAAAATCATAGACTTATATTTATATTTAGGCATTCACTTAATATATTAATACATTCATGGAAGTTATATTCAATTTAAATTCCTCCCATTTGTCATTTTATTTTATATTATCATTTTTTGAATCTTCATCTGTGTTAATAATAATGAAATTGTCTAATGTGGATCCTATGAAAGTCAACACATATTTCACTAGAGGAGGTATATTCATAATTTGTGTATATTTATTCCCAATGGTTATTAGCAGAGATAACTATAGGGATAGAAATTCCCCTCATAACAATGGGTTTGGTTTTACCAAGTTATTTTATGGATAATTTTGTATTTTTTTAGGATTCTCAACCAATAGTATACTACATTCCCAATACTATAGTATATAACTGTGAGGACCTTTGAATGGTTTAATATTCCCCATTATTGGTGATCAGTCTGTTGAATTATTCACTAATTATATCTTTTATTGTTTATAAAGATTGTAGATAATAGTGATTTAGAATTTCCTCTAAACCACTATTGGTATATATTGATGATCCACAAAGATATTTGAAATATATGATACTTGGACCTTCTTTTTAGGTTTAATGGATAGTTTCCATTGACAAAATTACCGTATGGGTTTCATAGTCTAAATAACTGGGGTTGACATGGCTTCCTGTGTAGCTTCATCTAGAATCAAGATCATACAAAAATGGTAATGATGTCCCTGATTAATTTGATCATAATTAGGAAGATAGAGGTACCTTTCTAGACATAATTTACTTACTCCACACTCACTTCTATGTATTGAAGGTAGGAATAATATTTCACTATAGAGATACTCCCAAATATTTTTTATATTGAGATTAAAAATACCTTTTATTTTTTTATATTTCCACATTACGTTGCCCCTAATGGATTTATTCACACTAGATTTGCAAGGTTTTCTTCCAAGGTTCTATTTTCCCTTTCATGAATGTACTTTTATACCATTTCATTCAAAATATGGAATTGTAAGCACTCTGATGGTGGTAACAAACATCAATGCCTTGGAGCTATGTTAGAGGGAAAAACGACAGAAAAATATCATCAAATTTACATCAACTTATGGTTCACGGATACCCTATTGTTTTGGTTTCCACTAAAATAGATTGATATCATGATGTCTCATTTTATTTTCTTTATGGATCCTATTTGGATTCAATGGGAGAAATAGAAAACCAATTTTTTTAATATCTAAAATAATAATAAATTCTAAAACAATATCTTACTTTAGTAATGGGGTTCACACTCGATTCGCTATTTTGCTTTTGATGCTTTCCTTTTGTGTGGACCCACTTTAGTTGTTTTAGGCCTCACATAGATCTCCCACTTTCCAAAGGTGAGAGGCTTTATAAGAACAACATGTTGTGATGATAGAACCTTTCATTGCATGAAAGTATGGGATGTCAACTCATCACTTAAGGAAGACAAATTTTATAGCCTATAAATATATTATATATTTAATATATTTTTTCTAAAATACTTCTTAATTATAATACTAATTACTATTTTGGTGAAATTGATCTACTTGAAACTTTAATTTAATAACATTTCATACATGGAAATTATATTTTCTCTCATTTGATCCAAGCATTTGGATTCCAACATCATATATATATAGTAATCCATTCTTGAATTTACCATCATTTTGTGAGGCATTGAGGGATCCTAAGAAAGGAGGAAAGAGTTGTTATGGAGTTGGTATTAGACACATCAATGGGGTTTTCTACATTTCCATACAAATTTAATAAAAAAACAACCTAGTAAAATTCCATTTAATGAGAAGCTTCATAACATTTAAGGTTATCTGGAAAGAACCATTGGTATTCCTTTTAAGGTCATTCATCCATGAAAAAATATAATTAGTTCAAATTAATGTTGAGTGGAATACTTGGTGAAGGGTACCTAACAATTTTTTGGAGTGGGTTTTATGGTAAATATATAATGACCAGAGATTCAACTATTTATTTCTCCTAATTAATTATTGTGTTTAATAGATTTCTTCGCATGAAACACAAAACTAAAATGATCTATGAATAATTAAAATAGTACTATTAATAAAATTAATGAATAATGAAGCCTCTAATAATTGATAATATTGTAATAAATTATAAATTCATAAAAAATAGGATTAGGAACACCTAACGTTCTAAAAGAGAATTTTTAATAAAAGAAGTGTTTATTTATATGTTATATTTTTATCTAAAATATATATTTATAAGTTTTATAATTTTAAATTTTTGAATTGAATTGAATTTTTTAATTTTTTAAATCAAAATTAGACTTATATTAATTTGTTTTATTTTCCAAAAATAATTGATTTTTTTTGAATTGTAAAAGATATAGTTTTTAAAAAATTTGAAACTTTTATGACATTATCAAAATATGTTAAAATAATAAAAGTATATAAAACATTTTAATTGATTAAATAGTCATTTAATGAGTTAGACATTGTATTTTAAAATATCATTGTGAACTTTGAAAACCTATGTTCAACAATATAGAACATATGTACCATTTTGTTCTAATAAAAAAACTATATTCAATCCATTATTATAATAAAATAATTTAATGACAATATCCACCTTTTTATTTATTTATAATCTACATAACTCTTATTTTTTATAAACCTAACTAATTTATATCATTAAATTCAATGACATTGATAAATTTATAATAAGAATAAAAATTAAACATAAAAACATGCTTTAAAAAAACAATTTTTTGGTGCTAATATTAAAACATTTATAATGATTATAATATTTATTTTAGTAGTTTATTATCATTTTTTATATCATCTTGTTAATATTATTTAATAATTTCAATTTCATTTTTAGTGATAAAAATATATTACCAAGATAAATACCTGATAAATTTTTTATTTTTCAAGGAATGATACTTTTCTAAATATTATTCTCTTAAACTAAATTGATCTATTTTAAAAATAAATACCAAAATATTAATTTTCATAATTTATATAAATATATTAACACCCATTTAATCGGTAATCAATTTTAAATAATATATAGAACACTTAATGTATAAAAAATCTTTTTTATTAAGAAAACATTTTCAAAAAAACTATATTATTTAATTTAAAATTTAGTTTTCTCATATTTAGAAATTTAATTACATTAAATGAAGTCCAAATTCATATTCAACATGTTGAAAATTTTTAATAAGGTTCACCATATATTTTTGGGATAAATTAATTATCATGGCTATATTTTAATCAATATTAATAAGTGTTAAACTTGGTAAATTAATTTGGATGAATTTTAATGAATCAATTTGATATATATAGACCTTAAGAGATAACTTTTTTAGAATTTAAATTCATACCTAATTTTCAAATAATATGTTTCCTACTAAACTCACCTATCTCTCATGTAATTTGTACCCCTTACCTAACATTATTTTCAACTGATTTGTCCCACTTTTTCACTAATAAAAGGAGATCAAATCCACCCTTTTCAAGTGACACCCTAAGTCTTATTTTACCATGAAAATATTCCCAATTTAAATATTTTTGAGCCCCTATACACGTTTTTTCATCCTATAGCCGGAATAAAAATTTTCAAGTCTTCCATTTTCAAAGCATACTTCCATAGAATATCCAAATTCCCAACATAAGTATTACTTTCCTTTTTTCTTTCTTTCTTTATCCTTCACATCCTACCCAATCCTAACCATTCTCACAATATTTATATAATTAAATAATTATATATAATACACTTAAATGTAAATATATTTATTGTATAACCACAATCTATTCCCCTTCAATTTAATTGAAAAGTTTAAAAACTTTCCCACGAACATTTGTGTATTATCGTCTCTATGAACGATACATCTTGTTTTTTATCAGCACAATTAAATGTTGGTTTTAGAAATGTGATTTAAAAATGGATAAATTATTTTTTTCATAATTTATATTCTTTAAATATTAATTAAGATTTCAATAATTAATATTGTATTTAAGTGATCATTGTAAAATTAACTTCCATAAATGTAAAAACCATGTGGAAAAGTGGATTTTTATAACTGAACACTTATTTTTTAGTTAATTAATTAAAATAAATAATCTAAATTACACATAATAACCTTAATTAAATCTAAATTAAATCTTTATAGTTTCGTAATAATGATATTCTAACAAACATATATCTTTCGTAGTCACACTCATGTATTGATTGTAGCATGTTCTTATCAGGTCGGTTTACCCACCTACATGAACAATACTATAAATTTAAATCAAGTATGGATTTGGAAAAGTAATATTTTATTTTAATTATAAAATATCTATTTTTTCTCTAATGGTAATATAAATATTAAACATATTAATTAAGGTGACATCATTCGATAGTTATAAATTACCGAAACAATCTCTTCACCAACATCATAGTAATGAGTAATAACTAAAAATATTTAAAATGAAATATTAACATTATAAATATTTAAAAATAAAAAAATAAAATATCTTGTATGATCTATAATTATTATATTTAGGAGACAAATGAATGAAAATAACATGATAACAATACTAGTTCAAAACGACCAAGATTACTCAAACCCAATATTCAAATTTGTTAATAACTAACAAATATACATATAGATAATAATTATAAATTTTGTTTATAATAGTTTAATAATTTGAAAAAAAAATTGAAAAATTTTATTTATAAATTGTTGTTTGTTATACTGAAGCTTAGAGTTCATTTGACTAAGTAGGTAAACAAAAAAAAGATTTTTCATCTCAAATTCCTTTTGTTGAGACATGTTTATGTTATATACAGTTATTTTCATTGTAATTAGAATTTAATACTCATGAATGTATCATTATCATTTCTTTATTCATGGTAACTACTATGATGAATTATTTCCTTTTTATAAAATGTCATTTGACCAAATTGTTACACTAGTTATAAATATTTTCAGAAACTCAATTTTTATTCATTGAGTTATAATGATTCATCTTGAAACTTTCATTTGTTATTATACCATATAATTTTATCATATGGTATTTCATATTATTATTTTATAAAATTATGTCTTATTATAATTTTTTTTACTATGTGGGTCTTGAAAAATGTTATTTGCAAAGTATTTAAAAGGTTCTTTCCCTTTCATTATCAAATTTCATCTCTTTGGATCACATTTCAGATAAAAATAATAATATAATTTTCAAGTGTAAATTATTAAAGATTCATTATAAAATTAAACGTTTTCAAACTTATTCCATTCACATTTTAAAAAATAACTTTTTTAAGGACTTTTAAGTTTTTATTCTCAAATAATTATAAATATGTTTTATAAAATATTATTCTAAGTTTTATTTCATGTGTACACATATTTCCTCCACCTTTTTCATTTAATATGATACATTCTCACCATGGGTTTAGGGTTTCTAAAATAAATGTTTTTTAAATTTTTTTACCTAATATTTATTTTAAAATTATTTTAGAGAATAAAGGATATTTCTTATTTCCAATGTGATTTTTCTAAAACTAAAAAAATCTTCTAAATCAATTTTCATTGGTAAGTAATATCCTTGATCAAAGATATTCTATAAATTTTACTATCCACCTTTTTTATTTTTATAGATTATGAAATATTCTTTTTTATCAGTGATATGATCCATTAATGACTTTTTTGTACTAACCTTAAACTATTAATAGGAATAATTGTTCTTCCAATTCCTTTTCTATATAAACACTCTATATTTCATTCCATCGATTAAAGGCTTTTCACTGATATTTTATTCATTGATTTCATAAGGAAATTATTATCTTAACTATATACCCATTATCTATATATTTTAAATTAAAAATATTTTATTATCTTCATTTAAGGGTATTTACATTGAAATTTACTAAATATATTTGGATACACATTTGTTTTTATATGTTTGTTATGATTTTATGGCGTACTTTATGCTATAAAATATGATTAATATTCATTTGAAGTTTTCATAAAACCCATTATTATTTTTATTTGGTATTAAGGATTTGAGGTTTATATTCTTCATTATGCAACACATGTGTGTGTATAATCTTTAAGTGTTGGGTGAGCCATATATGGCTATCCAATGAATCAGGTAAAGCTTTATATCTCATGAAAAAATCATAAAATTAGTAGTAATTTTTGATCCAAAATTCGTAACATGTAGTGATTTTTATTATCCTATGGTAGTTAGGTAAGTGAAGCTTAATCCACTGAGGGAAACTAGTGAGTGAATTCATATCAAAGGTGGGAAATAGGTTGTTATAACTGATCCACTATGTTATGATTTCTATGCTTTTGGATGTTCCATCGTTCATGAGTATGCATTGTTTCTATAATATATAGAATTTCAATTATTTATTCTTATTTTAATTTAATGAATTATGATCTATGATTTATTATGTTTAAAATTATTATGTCTCATAATTATACCTATATACTTATCCTATGTTTACGTATGGTCTTTGATTTTTATCATTATGTACACTCTTACTGAGAATCTGAGCTCATCCATTTCTTTTGTCTTCATTTCCCTAGGTTATGATGCTAATAAAAGTATGAAATTTCTACAAAATTATCTTATGTTGTGATTTTTTGAGATACTTTTAAAAAATATAGGATTTAGTAGTTTCATATGTAGTGGAGAAAATGCCCATTTGTTGAAAAATGAATGAGTTTTTTTAGTTAATTTGTTTTCCTAATTCAAAAAAACTATAAACCTAGAATGTATTTGGAATATTTTTAATGAAATATATTTTTCCATGTAACTAGTCAATCAGGTCTATGGGTCACTATTGTTGGTATTGGAGTAGGGTTTAGATAACATTATAAATTAGGATTTTGTTGAGGGAAATTTTAGGGTTTAGATAGCTTTAGTGAATTTTAATTCATTTTTTAGATTATGATATATATATATTGACTACCACATGACTTTATGATCTAGTGGTTAATACAATTTGAGTATTAAGTATATGGTTATTTTTTGGAGGAATATATGATTTATTTATGGTTTAATCACCAGTTTTTGGGAAAGGTGTGTTATTGAAAATATATAATTGGGGAATATACACACTATGATATATAATTCTAATAAAGATTACATTTTTTTAGGAAGGATACGTAGCATGATATTTTATAAGATTGTAAGTTGCATGTAATATTATATGTTATATCTTGAATGATGAATATCTAATTAATACCCTCGGAAACATTCATCAATGGTTAATAATTAAAATTTTGAGGTTTTAATTTATTTGAGGGAGTATAATGTAACAAAATGAAATTTCACTATGCATTTTACATAAATAATTATTTTGTCTCATAGATTGCTTCACATGAAACACCAAACTAAAATGAGCCACAACATATTAGATGAAGATTATTAAAAAAAATATAATAATAATAAAACCCCTACTAATAAAACTTATTTAATCAATTATAAATTAAAAAAACAGGGGTAAGAATAGCTAAATTCATAAAATGTCACTTCTCAACAAATATTGTTTTTATTTTTTAATTTTATTTACATATAAAATCTAATTTTATAAATTTTAAAATTTAAAATTTGTAAAATTAATTTCTTTTTGGAATTTAGAAAATCAAAAATATCATATGATAAAGTTTTAGTCTTTTTTTAAATAATTGTTTTTTAAGTGAATATAAACCATTAATTTCATTACCAAAATTGTAGATTTTATGACATTATCGATATATAATAAATACCTAAATGTTTATATAACATTTTAATTAATTAAATATTTATTTATTTAGTAAAATGATGCATTTTTAATAATTATTTTGAACCTAGAAAACCTATGTTTTATATTTTAGAACATAAGTGGAATTTTAATCTAATTTTAAAACTATATTCTACCATTTCATTTAATTAAAAATCTTACTGTTAATATTCAGTTATATATTTCTTTGTATTCCAAAAATATATATTTTTAATAAACTAATATATATTATAAGATTCAATGACTTTGATAAATTTATACTACACATAAATTCTAAATGTAAAAATACTCTTTCTAAAAATTGATTTTATATACTAATATTAAAATTAATATTTATAGACCATAGAAATTTTATTTGAAAAAAATATTTTCATATTTTATATCATTGTGTTAATATTAATTAATAAGCTAAATTTAATTTTTAGGCATAAAATTATGTTACAAATATAAATACTAGTTACAATGGTAAAACAATTATTCTTCAAGAAATAGTGTCCAATTTAATATTATGATTTTAAATTGAATTGAATTATTTATAAAATAAATATCATAATATCATTTTTAAAAAATTATTTAAATAAATTAACACACATTTAGTTGGTAATAAATTTTAAATATTAATAATGATTAAAATAATAGTTTTTAACAAAAAAAGTTTTTCAACATAATATGTGTTTCATTATAAAAGGTAATTTTCTTATATTTAATAATTTAATTAAATTAAATGGACTCCATTTTAAGATTCATTATGTATAAATTGGGTAAAAATGGTTACCTTATAATTTTTTTGTGCAGAAAATAACATCCATGTTTAAATTTTAATCCAGATTAATAAGTTTTATAATGGTTTATCTAATGCAGTTCAAATTTTACAAAATCAATTTGATAATTATACCTTATAAAATGAATTTTTTATGTTGGATTTTCATACCTACATGTGTTACAAAAATTTAAACACCTAACTAACATAATTATCCAGAAATATTATGGTTACCCCTTAATTAAATTATATTTCCAAAGATTCGTCGCTTTTTCAACTATAAAAGGATTTCACTTCAGCCCTTTTTATGAAATTCCCCGATGAGACTCTATTTTTTTAATATTTTTAAATATATTAAGAACTATTTTTGGATCCATAAACAAAGATGGTTTGAGATTCTGAGGTCTGATGAGCTCATAATTAATTTTATAAAAATATTTAATATATTAACATCACGCATTTTTAGTTTTCATAAATAATTGAATTTCTCCATAACAGAATCTAAAATTAAAAATATAAAACCATATTTGAATATATATTTTAGGGTTTACCCTACCCATGACCAAGTGTTGTTTTGTATCGGATGCTCGGTTAAGCTATCCTTTGGAGAGTTTTTTTAGTCAAAATAAATAAATATATTACTTATTAGTTTTAATAAATATCTTAATTAAATTCACCTATAGAAACCCTATTTTTATTATTTTCAAATGTTTGGATCCATAAATATTTCTAGATCTGAGAGGAGGAGGAGAGCTTTCTTCGTTGGCAGATTGACACCAAACGATGAATGATGATTGAATCGAGGTGGATCGATGGGCAGTGAATGCAGTGGGTCTTTCCCTATCATTGTTGAAAATATTCTTAAATGAATCTCAAACCATGACTGAGGTAGGACTCATAAATTGTGGATTTCACCCATTTTATTAAAATATTGATAATTGATTAATTATATTCTTTTGATCTATGATTTATTTATTCCTTAATAGGGGCCATGTTACCTTGTTGTATAATTGATCTATTAAATCCCTTTGTTACCCATGATATCACCATATTTATATAATTATTGGATAAAAATTCTTGGATAATTCTGTTTCACATTATTCATTTTATTCTTTCCTCTCTATTCATCACATTCTTCACCATTGGGATATGGGCTCGCAGTTCGATATTGTTGTGGAGGGTTCGAGTGCGATCGAACCCCGAATTCATTGTGGTAGCACGAATGCATATATCTAAATGGATTTTGTGTGTATTATTAAATGATTTGGGATACAATTGATACTCCATGTATCTTGGATCCATAGGGGTGATGGGACTGAGTAGTAGGTGCATGGGAGGTGTCTCTGTGGGTGTGCGGTTACTAGAGATTTATGTGGGCAGTTTTCCAGTGAATAACATATGTAATCCAATTTATTAAAATTTTTGGTGGGTGGTGTGTGTTATTATGTTTAATAAAAATAAAATTTTCTGTTTATTATTATTTTTCATATAATGACATGTTATATATATTATTATTTTTATTTATGATGATGATTAAATTGAAGATGCAGGTGGGTGGCGCTCCATCTTACAAGGGAGAGAAATGTACATGTAGAATTTAGGATAATTTCCATACCCCATTTTATATTAGTATTATTTTTATATTAATAATAATAATTATTATTATTATTAATATGGTTTATAAAAATTTGTAGAGATAATTGGGGGGTACATGCATGTTGTTCATGTGAAAGGGGGTGGGGAGAGTTTGTGCATCGATCCCCGGCATTTAAATAATGTTTTATGACAATAATATTATAAAATATTATTTTATTATTATTTTTATGAAATATTATTTTATTCTAAATCCTTCGTATGATGTCAAATTGATGATATGTATGTATCATATGGACCCTAACATTGAGGCTGTTGATTCATGACCAATGTTGGATACCTTTTTTCGACACATGGATAAGGCCCATGAAATGACGTACAAAAATTTTATAGAGAAATGAGTTTTTTATCGGGAGTATTATTTGGGGAAGTGAGAATCATATCCAAGTTTTTTCTATGCGTATCGTAGCAGTGTGATCCATTTCTATATTCATGGCTATTTTATATAACATGTCAAGGGATTCATGTTTTAGCCCGACAGACCAGTGATGAACTTCATGTGCTCGTCTATCTTTTGTCTAGACTCGTATTTTAGTCTGTAATAAGCCTATTCTAAGTGTTTTCCCATGTATAATTCACTTGAAGTCTTCATAATAGATTTTGAAATACGATTTGGAATGTTCTGAGCATGAAAATTCCATAATAGATGCTTTGAGATGGATCATTAGAGAGAGTTTGGGTTTGGAAACCCACTTGACATACTAGGGAGTGGGTCCCCCATACTCCTTGAACTAGTTTAAGTGGACCCCCATAGTGGACTAGGGAGTGTGTACTCTACCAATTTACTGTCACTCCTCTGACGTACTAGGGCGTGGGTCCTCTAGCTACTCAGTAGATCCCCCCTAACGGACTAGGTCATTGGTCCTCTACCCACTAAGAGGCACCACCTGATGAACTAGGGTGTGGGTCCTCTATCTCCTAAGTGGAACCCCCTAACACACTAGGGTGTGGGTCCACCTTCTATCTTCTGAGTGGAACCACCCTAATACACTAGGTTGTGTCTATTCTATCAATCTATTGAGTGTCACCCCCTTATCATACTAAGGCATGGGTCCTATACTTGGATATTTCCTGCCTCAATTGTGTGTCACATTGGTGAGGTATGGGTTCTACACACAGTTACTTATTTAGACACATGAGATTTATAACAACCCATACTTTACATACATTGTTAATACATCAAAACTGAAGCACACTTATTACAACATATAACAAAACTAGGAAAGGACCATATAGGTATAGTTTCTTTAGAAACTGGGAAAACATAAACAACTGGTTCATAAAGCATCTACATTGTCTCCCATTTATTTCATCATATCTAGAGTCACTTTTGGCATATCCTACTTAATAACCTTATTCATGACTTGGGAGAAAGAAAAAATACAAAAGGGTGATCTCAAATGCTCAGTAAGGGTAAACAAAGAAAAAATCAATCACATCATATTCATAAGAACATAACATTTTGGAAATCTTAACCTGCAAAATAAATCATAATTTTATATCATGGGATAAATCATAGAAGTGAAATGTAATCCCAATAATCATAACTTAAATCATGAAACTTTGTGGCATACACACATAATCATATATAATCATTTCTTATTAGTCAAGGCTCATATACAAGACTATCTTAGCAGACAATATCCATTTCTGAACCGAGTTCACTCCTCGTTTCAGTCCTGTTTCACTGAACCGGATTTACCTGCCATTCCAGCCATGTCTATCTCATGAGATATAAATCTTTACCCAATGCATTGGAGGGAGATATAGGTCCCACCCATCTCATAATGATACCATTCTTATGTGTGACACAAAATCATAAATCATACATCATTGCATAACCCATGTAATAAAAATGGGATTCATAAACATCACGACATCATAAAACAATTCATATAAGATAAAGGAATTAATTAAAATAATTCCATCACAACATAATCAAATCAATGTAATAATATGGATAGAAACAGAACACTATATTATCTTAGATGGAAAATAATTTTGATAAAACACTTGAACTCCATTCTTGAGGAAAATATCCTTTCCACTTCAAAAACATTTTCCTTTATTAACATGTCATACAATTTTAAACTAAAAGAAGTTGATTAAAAATAAACTTGAAAACTTGTAAAGTAAGCTTCTTGGAAATAATTTTCTAAAAATCCATTCATGCCGTATAAAAAACATTCTTCTCGTACTTTTGTCGGAAAATTCAAAAAGTACCTCGTACGAAAAACGACAAAATATTCCTTTCATATCTTTTACTAAAAACTCACCGAAGGGTAAAATTGGATTTAAACAATTGTAGGTGGATGGAAATAATATTAAATATTGAGGAAACATTTATGTTGATGATAACATACACCCCAGTAAATACCAAAGTATAAACAATCTAGGATAAAAAATGAGATTGTGATATTTTCCCTTACCTTAGGTCTGATTTGTTTCGTAATTGTTCGAACCGCTTGTATAATGATTTAAATAATATCATTGAATTATTCCAGAATCATATATGATCATATTCTTAGCTTCTTATTATTAATATTTCATTTCTACTTGTTATTCGGCTGTTTATTACTTTTTGTTCTTATGTATGTTTTGTCGAATAAATTCTTATTCTTGTCTTTAGGTTATATATACCTCATTTCCAGAATTTTATTAGTTTAATATATATCATATTCATTCATTAAATTCATTTATATAATCATTATGCAATGAACACCATGTAGAACGAGTCGCATCACATCGTGGAGACGGTATTCCATACGTACGCACGAGCGATGATATCGTTCCCATGATCGTGGAATTGTATTAGAGTGTATGTATACTATTTCAGAAACAATAACACTTTACAATAATCATATATAGTTATTTAGTTGAACCATTATACCCATCCAAGTAAGGTGGTGGTGGAAAATAGATTACACCACGGCGTGTAGACGGTATTCCGTACGTACGCACGCGCGGTGATTTCGTTTTCCATAGGATGGATAGATGGTGAAATAGGGTTGTTTCATACTTATAATAACATATCAGTATATGAGTGATACTAATGTTATTACTTCATAATGAAACAACTAAATAAGAAGAAGTGGAAGAAGAAATAAAGTTGAAAGAACCGGTAACGGACATTACCTCTTCTTGGAAGAGCCTCTTTGAGACCTCCTCTTAGGGCACTAAAATTGGTCTTTGAAGAAAACCAGGACCTCTAGGATGTTTCTAAGGAAGTGGAGAAGATACTTTGGCAGGGGTAGGCCGATCTTGAAGGCTCAAAGTGGTGTGAGGAAGAGAGGGAGGAGGTTCCCTTTTATAAAGGAGGAGAGGGGAACCGTTGAAAAAACTAAAAATATTATTTTATTATAAATTCATATTCGGTTTTTAATAGCTCCAAATTGATTTATTTCTAAGATAAGGTGGGTATGGATCGAAATCATCTCATCCAATAGAATTTAGACAAGTTTAGGTATCTATTTTAACCTTATTATTTAGATTTAACTTTATGTTAGATAATTTAACTTTTACAGTGTCTTCTTGTTTTCTTACACTATAAGGTTAATAAACATACTATAACAAGCCAAAAGAACCCCAAGTTGTTTATTATTAATATATATAACCTTGTCTAAGTCATTTTGCCGAACCATAGATATTTAGGAATAAAATAACAATTAATAATATAATATTTTTTTTAAAAACAATTTTATGTCAATTTTGACACTATTTGGTAATTGATTTTTTTGAAAATAATAAAATAACAAATAGTTCAAAAAAAGTTTATTAAATAAATAATAACATGTCATATTAACATATAAAATTAGTTTAATTCATAAAAAGTCTCAAATTACATTTATTTGGGTATTTATAACATCAATTAAGTTAATATTTCATTAATAAGGTAATTTCTTCATCATCATTGTGTCATAAATAAATTAAATTATTTAATATCTAAAAAGTATAAATAAACTACAATTATGTAGGAAATATTTTTATCTTCCTAATTAATATTTATAGTCGAATTTATCTTATGTATAACCCTATATTAAAAATGATTTAATTATTAAACTTTGATTTTAACTATTTTAACCCTTCTTTGAATAAATTAATTATAAATGTCCTAATATAATCCATGTTGGCCTAAATGGTCATAATTTATTCCTAAGGTTGTCTTTGGTCGAATTAAACTTATACAATAGAATTAGGACATGTGTTAGGGTAATAATAATATCATTTTTACCCTTAATTACCCTATTTACATTTAACTGTGGTAAAAAAAAGTAAAACATTACTATTCACCAAAAATAATTTTCATCTCATTGTACCACATTTTATTCCTTGATATTTACCGTGTCTCTCGGATTTTGGAAATTCCACTCCCAAAAGCGGTAAAATTAAGTTTTATGTGAATTTGAAAATTCTCCTAGGAGGTGGGTAAAAGACGGTGAAAAGTTCAATAAAATTTTTATATATCTAAAATTATTATAAAATGACTCCAATGAATTGAATTGAACTTATATAGGTATTATGTATCAATTTTTACCTAAAATAAATTTAAATAAAATAAATAATTATTTAGATAAAAAGTCGGTTTTTAAATAGTAACCCAGTGTTTTCACTATTCATCAAAAATTGAAAGTTTTCAGAAAAATACCAAAATTTCACCCTATGATAATTTTGATATTCCAAACCCAAAAATGAAGTCCGTTTTGAAAAATAAAAATTAAAAAATTTCAAAAAGTGGGTATTATTATTCATAACGGCTAGTTTTAATATTATTTTAATAGCATATCGTTGTTTAGTGAAACTCTGTATTGTGTACGACGCAAGCTATCGAGGAAGGTTGTGGTTGCGTGTAAAGAAAGCCAAGATAGTGTTGTGTGTAGTGAAAGATTCCTTTGATTATTTATATAACATAAAAATAAAATATTTCTCATAAAAGTCTTGGGTGTTACATTCTACCCCCCATAAAATAAATTTCTCCCTTGAAATTCGTCACATTTTAACAAACAGATGAGGATACCTCTCCCTCATCATATCCTCAACCTACCATGTAGCTTCTTCTAATTGGTGGTTCTTCTATAAAACATTCACCAAGTGAGTGGTCTTGTTCCATAGGACTTTTTCGCTACGGTTGAGAATCTCCATCGGCTGTTCTTCATAAAAAATATATTGTTCCAGCGGTGCAACTTCTGAGCTGAGTACATGTGAAGGATCAGGTATGTACTTTCTCCGGAGAGATACATGGAACACATCGTGAACTTGGGAGAGATTTGGTGGAAGCGCTAACAGGTAAGATAACTTCCCAACACGATCCAGTATTTCGAAAGGACCGATATATCTATGGCTCAGCTTTCCCTTCTTTCCAAATCTCATTACTCTCTTCCAAGGAGATATTCGTAAGAACACTTTATCACCCACTTCAAACTCTAGGTCTTTTCTTCGTTTGTAGGTATAACAGTTTTGTCGACTCTGAGCTGCTCTAATGTTCTGTTGAATAGATCTGACCTTTTCTGCCATCTCATCAACAAGATCAGGTCCTAATATCTTTCATTCCCCAACTTCATCCCAGCAAGTTGGAGTCCGACATTTCTTTCCATAGAGAGATTCATAAGTAGCCATATGAATACTAGATTGAATGATATTATTATAAGAAAATTCCACCAAAGGTAGGTGTTGATCCCAACCACCTTTGAAATCCATAGAGCAAGTTCTCAACATATCTTCTTGAGTTTGAATTGTTCTCTCAGGTTGACCGTCTGTCTGAGGATGATAAGCAGTGCGGAAACTCAACTTTGTATCCAGAGTATGCTGAAGACTTCGCCAGAACATCGAGGTAAACCTCGGATCCCAATCAGATATAATGGAAAGTGGTACTCCATGAAATCTTACCACTTCCTTCACATATATCCTGGCAAGCTGATCCAAAGAGAAATCCTCTCTGATAGAAATGAAGTGTGATGACTTTGTATGACGATAAACTATGGCCCAGATAGAATTATTGCCTTTGGATGTTTTAGGAAGTCCAGTAACAAAGTCCATAGTGATGTTTTCCCATTTCCATTCTGGTATGGGTAATGGTTGTAACATCCCCTTGGACTTCTGTCTCTCAGCTTTAACTTGCTGACAAACCAAGAATCGAGAGACATATTCAGCAACATCTCTTTTCATGCCATCCCACCATAATTACTCTTTTAGGTCCCTATATGTCTTCGTGCTTCGAGGATCAATATAGAATGAAGAACTATGAGCCTTATCCAGCAGCTCCTTCATTAATTCTAGGATGGGAGGAACACAAACCTGATTCCTAAACATTATTATCCCATCACAATCAATGTTAAATTCAGGAATATTTCTTACCTTCTTTTGTAATGCTACATCTTCTTTCTGCGCCTCTTTAATCTTCACATGTGTAGATGGTTGAACATTCAATTGAGAAAGATACGCTTTTTCCACTTCCCTTATAATTCCAAGATCCATCCTTTGTAAATCCATAAATATTTGATCTTTTGTGATCCTCATCATGGATAAGCTAGCATGGTGTTGTCGACTTAATGCATCTGCCACCTTGTTTGCTTTCCCAGGGTGGTAATGAATTGAGCAGTCGTAATCCTTAATCAGCTCCAACCATCTTCTTTGGTGCATATTCAGCTCCTTTTGTGTGAAAATATACTTTAAACATTTATGATCATTATAAATATCACACCTTTCTCCATAAAGATAATGCCTCCAAATATTTAATGCAAATATTACCGCAGCTAACTCCAAATCATGAGTTAGGTAATTTTTCTCATGTATTTTCAACTGTCGTGAGGCATAAGCTATCACCATATCATTTTTTTATAAGAACACACCCCAATCCCTTCTTGGATGCATCACTGTAGATCAAAAACCTTTCTCCACTATAAGGAAGTGTGAGCACAGGTGCACTGGATAACCTTCTTTTCAACTCCTTGAAATTCTCTTCACATTCCTCCGTCCAAACAAACTTAACTCCTTTCCGGGTCAACTTGGTGAGTGGATTACATAATCGTGAAAAATCTTTCACAAAACGTTGATAATATCCAGACAGACCAAGAAAACTTATTATCTCAGTTACTTTTGTTGGTCTCAACCATCTTTCTATAACCTCGGTTTTTGCTGGATCCACAGATATCCCCTCTTTTGAGATTTTTTGACCCAAAAATGAAACTTTTTGAAGCCAAAATTCACACTTGGTAAATTTGGCATAAATCTTCTTCATTCTTAGGGTCTTCAATATAATTCTCAAGTGATCCTCATGTTCTTCCTTGCCCTTTGAATAGACAAGAATATTGTCTATAAATACTACCACAAATTGATCAAGAAAGTCTCTAAAGACTCTATTCATCAGATCCATGAAGATAGCAGGGGCATTAGTAAGACCAAATGGAATCACAATAAATTCGTAGTGTCCATACCTTGTACGGAAAGCCGTCTTTGGTATATCCTCCTTTTTGACCATTAATTGATGATACCCTAAACGAAGATCAATCTTGGAAAAGTATTGAGCTCCGCGTAGTTGGTCAAATAAGTCATCAATGTGTGGGAGAGGATATTTTTTCTTGATAGTGATCTTGTTAAGTTCTCGATAATCAACACAGAGTCTCATTGATCCATCATTCTTCTTAACAAATAGAACAGGTGCTCCCCAAGGTGAAACAATAGGGCGTATGAATCCTTTATCAATATTCTCTTGGAGTTGCTTCTTCAATTCCTACAACTCAATTGGGGCCATTCTATAAGGTGTCTTTGAAATAGGCAAAGCACCTGGTACGAGTTCTATTGAAAACTCAAATTCACTATTTGGTGGAAGACCCGGCAATTCCTCCGGAAAGACATCGTCAAACTCCCGTACAATGGGCATATTCCTAATCATGAGTTTCCCACCAACCATTTGAGATAAATAACCTTCATTTAGTGGAATCAATACCCATAAGATGGAAGCAATTTCCACTGGAAGGTTATGTTCATCCTTGCATCGATAGACGATCATAGATTGATCTGGAATATGAAATGTGACTTCCCTACTTTGGAAATTGATATGAGCTCCATATAAAGAAAGCCAATCCATTCCAAAAATCACATCAAATTCATATATAGGAAGGATCGCAAGATTTTTAGGAAGCACTTTCCCACAAACTTCAATCAGAGAAGAATTATAAACTTTTGATGCAACTGTTGTGCCATTAAGAGATGTCACAGCTAACTCAACATCTAAATGTTGAGGTAATATGGTGATACCCTTAGAAAATTCTTCAGAAATAAAAGAGTGGGTGGATCCAGAATCAAATAAAACATTTGCTACTTTAGAGTGTATGGTAAGTGTACCTCTCACCACTTTGTTGTCGTACTCCACGTCACTGATAGAAATTGCATGTGACTTTCCTTTGTCTTTGGCCTTAAGAGATTGTTGATGTCGATCATCATCATCATCCCTTGGATTTGGGAATTGATTGGCATAATGCCCCATCTCCTTGCACTTGAAACATTGAAGGGTAGTAGGTTCATTCTGTGTATCCCTTCCTTTGTTTGCATCATTAGACATCTTCTTCCCATTATTTCGACATTCAATTTCCCGATGACCTTCTTTTCCACACTTATAACATTTTCTTTTCCCCTTAAGACAATTTCCTCCATGTTTCTTTCCACACATTGAGCATAAGGGAAAACTGATCTTCTTTTCATTGTGCTCTTTAGATTTTCCTTCGAATTCCATTTTCCTCTTCTTATCAAACCCATATGATTGATGGGTTACTCTAATCTCCATTTAAACTTTGAGAGCACATCGAACGATTTCCTTGTAGCAATTGAAGTCCCTTATGGCTAATGACCTTCGAAGACGTGGATTTAAGCCACTAAAGAATCGATCGATCTTACTCTCAGGTTGGATAATAATTCCTGAAGCGTACCTTGCAAGTCTTGTAAAATTTGCTTCACAGGTACCAACAGATTCATCATCCTTTTGCTTCAGTTCAAGAAACTCCTTCACCATATTTGTTCGAATAATACGAGGCATGTACTTATTGAAAAATAAGTTCTTGAACTCGTCCCATTCCATGGACTCAGTTTCATCCCTTTGCCTCATATTATTAATAAGATTCCACCATTGATCAGCATCACCCTCCAAATGATACACTGCTAAGATGACTTTAACATGTTTAGAACATTGAAGAACTGAAAATATCTTTTCAGTGGTACTGATCCATTGTTCTGCAACTAATGGATCAGAAGACCCGCTAAATGAAGGTGGACGCTGCCTCATGAAGGATTCAATAGAATGTTGCTTCTTCATTTGCACGTTTGGAAGTCCTGCATGATTCATGGCTTGAGAAAGTTGTGTGAGCATAGCTATAAGATTTTTCATTCCATCTCCCATAATGTTTGGTTTCTCAGGGGGGACAATCATTTCATTGACCGTTGCATTCTGCATTAACACGGTTCCTTCGGGTTCCATCCATTGACTAAAACCAAGAAGAATAGTGTGAGCAACACTAATTACAATAGGAAAACTACATAATCAAGAATAAAATTTTACACTTAAGGTCTTATCATAGGTTGTTCATGGCCATTTCTAAAACACTAAGATTGTGTTCTATACTTAGACTTATCCTTAGGGTTCTTACTAAGGCTTTCACATCATAGTTTCCAAAGTTTTACAATACCTTTCCTTTGATTCAAACTATAACGACCCATACATTACATACATTGTTAATACTTCAAAATTTAAGCACACTTATTACAACATATAACAAAACCAGGAAAGAACCGTATAGGTATAGTGTCTTTAGAAACTGGGAAACATAAACAACTGGTTCATAAATCATCTACATTGTCTCCCATTTATTTCATCATATCTAGAGTCACTTTTGGCATATCCTACTTAATAACCTTCTTCCTGAACAGGCAGAAAGAAAACATATAAAATAGTGAGCTCAAATTCTCAGTAAGGGTAAACAAAAGAAAAATCAATCACATCATATTCATAAGAACATAACATTTTGTAAATCTTAACCTGCAAAAGAAATCATAATTTCATATCATGGGATAAATCATAGAAGTGAAATGTAATCCCAATAATCATAACTTAAAACATGAAACGTTGTGGCATACACACATAATCATATAGAATCATTTCTTAGTAGTCAAAACTCATATCCAAGACTATCATAGCGGACAAAGTCCATTTCTGAACCGAGTTCACTCCTCGTTTCAGTCCTGTTTCACTGAACCGGATTAACCTGTCGTTCCAGCCATGTCTATCTCATGAGATATAAATCTTCACCCAATGCATTGGAGGGAGATATAGGTCCCACCCATATCATAATGATACCATTATTATGTGTGACACAAAATCCTAAATCATACATCATTGCATAACCCATGTAATAAAAATGGGATTCTTAAACATCACGACATCATAAAACAATTCATATAAGATAAAGGAATTCATAAAAATAATTCCATCACAACATAATCAAATCAATGTAATAATAGGGATAGAAACATAACCCTATATTTTCTTAGATGGAAAATAATTTTGATAAAACACTTGAACTCCATTCTTGAGGAAAATATCCTTTCTACTTCAAAAACATTTTCCTTTCTTAACATGTCATACAATTTTACACTAAAAGAAGTTTATTAAAAATAAACATGAAAACTTGTAAAGGAAGATTCTTGGAAATAATGTTTTATGAATCCATTCATGCCATATAAAAAAACATTCTTCTCATACTTTTGTCAGAAAAGTCAAAAAGTACCTCGTACGAAAAACGACAACAGATTCCTTTCATATCTTTTACTAAAAACTCACCGAAGGGTAAAATTGGATTTAAAAAATTGTAGGTGGATAAAAATAATATTACATTTTGAGGAAACATGGATGTGGATGATAAAATACACCCCAGTAAATACCAAAGTATAAACAATCTCAGATAAAAAAAATGAGATTGTGATATTTTCCCTTACCATAGGTCCGATTTTCTTTGTAAGTGTCCGAACCTCCTGTATAATGATATAATAATGTTATTGACTTATTACAGAATCATATATGGTCACATTCCTAACTTCTTATTAGTAATATTTCATTGCTACTTGTTATTCGGGTGTTTATTACTTTTTGTTCTTAGGCGTGTTTTGTCGAATAAATTCTTATTCTTATCTTTAGTTTATAGATACCTCATTTACAGAATGGTATTAGTGTAATATATATAATATTCATTCATTTAATTCATTTATATAATCATTATGCAATTAAGATCATGTAGAATGAGTCGCATCACATCGTGGAGACGATATTTCGTACGTACGTACGAGCGATGATAGCATTCCCATGATCGTGGAATTTTATTGGAGTGTATGTATACTATTTTAGAATCAATAACGCTTTACAATAATCATATATAGTTATTTATTTTCACCATAAGGTGGTGGTGGAAAATAGATTACACCACGGCGTGGAGACGGTATTCCGTACGTACGCACGGACGGTGATTTAGTTTTCCGTAGGATGGATAGATGGTGAAATAGGGTTGTTTCATACTTATAATAACATATCTGTATATGATTGATATTGATGTTATTACTTCATAATGAAACAACTAAAGAATAAGTAGTGGAATAAGAAATAAAGCCGAAAGAATAGGTAACGGAAATTACCTCTTCTTTGAAGCGCCTCTTTGAGACCTCATCTTAGGGCACTAAAATTGGTCTTTGAAAAAGACCAGGACCTATAGAATGTTTCTAGGAAAGTGGAGAATAGAATTTTTCCGGGGTTGGCCGAACTTGAAGGCTCAAAGTGGTGTGAGGAAGAGAGGGAGGAGGTGCCCTTTTATAAGGGAGGAGAGGGGCACCTTTGGAAAAACTAAAAATATTATTTTAGTATAAAGTAATATTCGGTTTTTAATAGCTCCAAATTGATTTATTTCCAAGCTAAGGTGGGTAGGGGTCGAACACCTCTCATCAAATAGAATTTAGACAAGTTTAGGTATCTATTTTAACCTTATCATTTAGATTTTACTTTAAGTTAGATAATTTAACTTTTACCGTGACTTCTTGTTTTCTTACACTATAAGGTTAATAAACTTACTATAACAAGACAAAAGAACCCCAAGTTGTTTATTATTAATATATATAACCTTAGATAAGTCATTTTTCCGAAACATAGATTTTTAGGAATAAAATAACAATTAATAATATAATATTTGTTTTAAAAACAATTTTATGTCAATTTTGATACTATTTGGTAATTGATTTTTGTGAAAATCATAACAGAAAGATTAGTTCAAACCAAGTTAATTAAATCAATAATAACATGTTCTATTAACATATCATATTATTTTAATTCATAAAAGGTCTCAAATTATATTTATTTGTGTATTTATAACATCAATTATGTTAATATTTCATTAATAAGATAATTACTACATAATCATTGTGTCATAAATAAATTAAATTATTTAACATCTAAAAATTATAAATAAAGTACCATTATGTATGAAATCTTTTTATCTTTCTAATGAATATTTATTGTCGAATTTATCTTATGTATTACCCAATATTAAAAACGATTTACTTATTAAACATTGATTTTAACTATTTTAACCCTTCTTTAAATAAGTTAATAATAAATGTCCTAATCTAATCCGTGTGGGCCTAAATGGTCATATTTTCTTTCTAAGGTTGTTTTTTGTCGAATTACAATTATCCAATAGAATTAGGACATGTGTTAGGGTAATAATAATATCATTTTTACCCCTAATTACCCTATTTACTTTTAACCGTGGTAAAAAAGTAAAAAGATACTATTCACCAAAAATTATTTTCATCTCATTGAACCACATTTTAGTCCTTGATATTAACCATGTCTCTCGGATGTTCTAAATTCCACTCACATAAGTGGTAAAATTATGTTTTATGTGAATTTTGAAATTCTCCTAGGAGGTGGTTAAAAGACGGTGAAAAGTTCAATAAAATTTTTATATATCTAAAATTATTATAAAATGACTCCAATGAATTAAATTGAATTATATAGGTATTATGTATCAATTTTGACCTAAAATAAATCTAAATAAAATAAATAATTATTTAAATAAAAATTTGGTTTTTAAATAGTAACCCAGTGTTTTCACTATTCATCAAAAATTGAAAGTTTTCAGAAAAATACCAAAATTTCACCCTAGGCTAATTTCGATATTCCGAATCCAAAAAGGAATTCCGTTTTGAAAAATGAAAATTAAAAAATTTCAAAAAGTGTGTATTACTATTCATAACGGCTAGTTTTAATAACATTTTAATAGCATATCGTTGTTTAGTGAAACTCGGTATTGCGTACGACGCAAGCTATCGAGGAAGGTCGCGGTTGTGTGTAAAGAAAGCCAAGATAGTGTTGTGTGTATTCAAAGATTCCTTTGATGATTTATATAACATAAAAAAATATTTCTCATAAAAGTCTTGGGTGTTACAAGATTCTAGGAATCTGAAATGATCTTCTTGGAGTTGTTGGAAGATGCATCCACCTGGGATGGGTTATGAGATATAGGTCCCCCTTTTCTCTCATCTGGGTTTCATATATGAGAATATATCTATGGTTTTTGGTTATTTTCATCTTACTTTAAGTTGATATTAATACTTATATCATGTATTCTATTACTTTATCTTCATTTTTTGGGTCATACAAATGGGTATGTACATAGTCACTTCTACATGGTCATTTATCGCATGTGTGATTTCTTATGTAGATGAATCAAAGATTAATTGTGATTTTAGAGGAGAATAGGGATACTAAGGTGTATAGACAACATATGGTGGTATGTTTTGGAGATCAAGAGTCGAGCTCTCTCAGATATTTTCTATTCCCATTTTTTTCAGGATGGAACATATTTTCTAGGATGGAATGTATTTTTCCCTTTACTCTTCATATTACATTGTTACACACTTTTTTATTCTCTAGAGGTTATTACATATATGGTTTTAACTCAAGAAGTTACTGTATTTTATTATTATTCCTCTACACTTGTGCATGGAGATGGTTGGGTGTGTGTCTATAGGTACTTTAGGCAAAGGACTCCCATTTTATTTATGCCTTATCAAAGCTTATTGATATACGCTATCTTATAGAGGAGATATTTCAGTTGTGGGGGCCCAATCTTCTAGAATGAATATATCTCCCAAAGGGTTGGTTTATTACAGAGTGTTATTAGAGTTGTTTCGTACTTAGGATGGTGTATGGAGTTTTCCCCTTATGAGGTTTCACTGGGAATTTAAGGAAACAGTGTCAAAGTGTCTCGTGTCTGAATTTCAGTCCAAGGAACCTAGTGTTGGTGTAATGGATAACATATCCATTCACTGGGACTCTGATTACCTACTTATCGACTCATCATACCAAGAATTTGGGTTTAGGGACAATTAGTTTATGTATCATATAGGATTGAGTCCTTTAAGTATTATTTTTTAGTCAAATACCTATATATATATATTCTCTTATGACCATCATATATCTTGATTACTCTTTAGATTCCTCCACAAAGACAGCAAGCTAGGTTATCGATTTTGGATAATGATGAAGATTTGATGAGTGATGATGCCTTAATATAGTGTCCATATCTGAGGGCTTTTCTCCAGTTGAGAAGGTAGTATTAACCCCTCCTATTGAGTGAAATATTATAACTGTGAACCAAGATAAGGATGCACATAGGCTTAACACATTCCGTGAGATCCAGTGCTAGAGGAAAATAAGGTCTTGTGGTGAGCCAGATCCCCAAGCAGTGGAGGATTGTCTTGATTCTGTGATCTGACTCTTTAAACTTATGGGGAATCTAACTGATCTGATGATTTCAATAGAATCCTATATTTTCAATGGAGTATATGGGTACTGGTGGAGTCTAGTCACTCATATACATGATAAGTTAGAACTCTCATGGTCTAAATTCAGTCGAAACCAAGGTTTTTCTTTTCTAGAAATAGATTTTAGATTGTGTTTGTTTTCAATCCATAATGGTTTTTTCAAGGATTTTTCATGAAAATTGATCTTATAGTATAGTCTAATAACAGTGTTTAAGGTTGATTCGTTTCTTAGTGTTTTCCAAATTTTCGGGCTAAAAATTTCGGAGAAGATCTTGCAACGAGAAGGGTTGTTTTCTTGAATCAGATCTTCATTAATATGGTGAAGGCATTGGGTTTTTAAATATTGGTTTGAGGTTCACAAAGATGTGGAGCATCACTAATGGAGTTGTGTTCTTCATGTATACGAGAATTAAAGCATCATGAGTGTGTGATGGTTTGAGAAAGATCTTTTCGACAATGAGAAATATCAAGAGATTTTTGTGAATGGAGGAGCACCATGAAGATTTTTTTCAATGATCCAAAAAATTTGATGGATTTAGTAGAGCATATAGAATGGTTGAGCCTATTAAAATAATCTTACCCCCACTTCATTTAATGCGAAATTTTTCATGGAAAATATGGAATCATTCGGATTTCATGAAGCTACGGGAGATATGTGAATCTGGCTTTCTAGGTGAGTTTTGGGATCATGAAAATATTATGAACGTCTTGACTAATTCTAATGATTTTGAGTAACAGTTTATTCCTGATGACTAGATATTTCGTAATGACATAGTGATCTCTAAAAAGTTTGTTTTCTTCCCGAAGTAGTGAGCTTCACGAAGGAGCGTCGTGAAAGGATGTTTTGAACATCTAGTTTTCAATGAATAGTGATTTCAATGTGCATAAAATCAGGTATAAGGTTCAAAAAAAGTCTTGTGCTAGTTAGGGAAAAATACATCAATGTTAATCTACTGAATCAACATTCATGTCGATAAAATGAGTAAGACATCACCCTAGGCAATGAGCTAAGGGGGGTCGACTGAAGTGTTTTGTGGGACGTAGTTTGTTATCCCTAAAATATTGTAAATTCAGTTTTCCCAGCATAGAGGGACTATGTCTAAACATATGTATTCAAAAACTAGTAAAGATTTATGGATTTAGGTACGACTAACACACATTCAACATTTCCTCCTTAGACTAGCCCTTATTGGTGAACCATGTAAAATTGTTGTGCTATCTCTTTGCATGTGCTTGTTTGTTTCCTACACTTTCCTATCAAAAAGGTTTAACAAGTTCCTTCCAATGTGGGAAAAATATCTGTCACTTTAGAATAAATATTTGACATCCCAATTCTCTCCTCCTATCTCTGGGTGTTCTGGGGTCATTCAAGTGGTATCATAAGGACAAGTTGCTGGTGTTAAATTTTTCCTTCATTTCTATCATCAAGAATTCAGTAAATGTCTGAGGAATCCCCTATTTGATGGAAGAAACTTCCATATTTTCAAGAATAGGATAAGATATATTATAGTATCTATTATATTGGAAGTAATTTTATCCACTGCATAATGGATATAGGTAACTGATAAAAAACGTTGTCTATGACAAATACAAATTTAAAAATGACTTATACGGATAAAAAAGCATAGAATTAACTTACTGCATCTCCCTCTGATCAAATATATACAAATATGAGGAGTTCTACTTCAAACAAGTCTATATTTGAAAAAATATATAATATATATGAATGTGATAACAATGTAAAGGAGTCCAAACTCCGTGTTTTTTACAACAGGTTCGACGATATGAAGATGCATCCTGATGAAAATGTAGATACCTTTTTTAATTTAATTACTGAAGTTGTTGGAGATATTCTAGAAATTGGTGAATAAATTAAAGATATTGATATCATGAAGAAAATATTAAGAAGTCTTCCACCTCTCTACAATCCAAATGTTTTTTCCCTTGAAGAAAGGGGTCTATTTAAACATTCAGTTGATGATATGCTATGTTGTCTGGTGGCTTATGAAATGAGAGTCAAACCTAAAGATGCAATGACTCAAGCAAGAAACGAAATGGAATTTAAATCCATGGAAGAACATCAGGTTTCTGGAAATATATTTTATAAATTTAATGAGGAATATGATATTCTTTATATTTTTTCTAGGAAATTCAAGATAGGAAAACATATATTTGAAGGAAAAATTCCTCTAGACTATTTTTGATGTGGTAGATTTGGGCACATTTCCTCTTGGTACACAAGGAAGTTTGATAAATAAAGTGAAGCTAAAAACATACATAAGACTTTGAAAAAGTTTTCCCAAAATGGGGAATTCAAATGTTTAAATAAATTACAAATAACAAGTTTTTTTATAAAAAATAAGATGATGATAATGAATTTTTTTGAATGAAGAACCAGAGTTCAAATTTGGAACCCAGGCATCCATGATGGCTATAGTTGAAAATTTAGAACCATCATATGACAAATATAGAGATAATATTTTTATTTCTGAGTTTTATCTCAAGTTAGAACTTGAGGATGCACTTAAGAATCATAAAAATCAATGAAACATAAACAGAAAGTATAGATCAGTTCTGGAAGAGTCAAAAAAATATGTTGATTTGCTTGAAGCTGAAATTGTTTGAATAGAATAATTGGTAAAAGAACATTCAAAAACTAATGAAATCTCAGAAGATGTAATAGAATATATTCTTACGATTGAAGAATAGACCAATTTCATCAATGACCTTACATAAAGACTGGAGGAGATATCCAAGACAGTTGAGGGTCTTGAGGAAGAAGTTGTCACTCTAAGGAGTAAACATGAATGTGAATTCAATTCAAAGGAAAAAATAGGAAAATAATGTTTGGGGGGTTCTCATATGCAGAGCTATTAGAGATATCTAAGCATGGTTCTGAATATGTAGAGAAGTATTTTAATGATCAAAGATTAACATGAATGGGAAAAAGTGTAATTGGTTGATGCTAAAATATCAAATGATGGAAATTAAATTGGCCAAAATAAAGTCAAGATGAAAGTTGGACATGTCATAATGAAACCTGAAGTCCTAAAAAAGAAATCCTCAAATCAAACTGAATGGAAATCTGGATAATATCATCATGTATCAAAAAATGATCAACAAACAAACTCTTTTCCTAAACAAGGGTACATGAGGAGGAATATAATCGAGAAGACGTTTTCTCTTATGAAATGTCAATTTTGTGGCTATTTGGGCCCCACCTTTTCATGCTATGAAATGACAAGGATCTATTTTAATAGGGATGAGCTAGGAAGTCAATAAAGGAGAGAAATTCTTATCCTACATCTTAAAGAAGAAATATATTTTATGGATATTTTTTACATAACTCCAATTTTTACCATAAATCTATTCCTTTCACATAGAGAAAAGGTGGAAATGCTACCTACAGAACTCAAATAAATGTCAATACCTTCCAACTAGACTGAATTTCTCTTACAAATAGGTTCCATACTCTCTAGGAAAAGATGATTATGATGAACCAATGAATACAAAAAATTATTGGAAAGTTATTCTAAATTCTCCACTCAATCAAGTATTTCATGGAAGGAAAAGAATAAAATTTGGAAATCTAATCTTGCGGAATTCGATCTCAAAGCTACAAAGAACGGAAACACCTATATTCTTGATAGATTATACTCATACCATATTACAGGAAATATATAATTATAGATGAATTTAAAGAGAATATTTTATTGAATAGTTAGGTTGGAAAATGATGGTTCTTTGGAGATTAAACTAGGTTGAAGTATAGAACATGAAAAATGATGATCTAAGGAAAACTGAAGTTATTTATGTAAAAATTTTACATCACAATTTCCAAAATGTGATTCAATATTATGACTCAAAACTGATAGTGAAATTTATTCAAAAGGGGTTCAATATAAAAGGAAATACAGATAATTCTCCCATGAATGGATTCATAATAGGTAGAAACTTATACTAGTTTGACAGTAAAGAGAACATTTTTAATCTAATAGTTAAATAAGAAAACAACTTGTGGCATCAAAGGTTGGGTAAAATTAATCAACAATACATGGAAAAGATTTTTAAGATAAATATATTCTTGGACATCCCCAATATGAAACATGAATGGAAAAATACTTATTATGATTTCATATTATGAATGTTGGTCTGCAATTCATATCATCCAAAGAACAAAAGGGTATCAATTCTTATTAATCTAATCAAACAAGCATATATGATATGATAAATATTGTTGGGATATAAGGATAATGTTACTTTGTTATTTTCATTGATAATTTTAGTTGCATGTATTGTGTAATGATTATACATAGGAAATGAAAAGTGCTTGATTGCATGAAAAATTTATTGCCGAATAGAAGAGAATGATATTGGCTACACAATCAAAGTTCTACGATCTAACAATGGAGGGGAAAACATATATTGGATTTGAAAATTACCTAGAGAATCATGGAATAAAAAATTTGTGGATGTTGTGATAACTCCACATAAATGGAGTTATTGAGAGTAGGAATCAACATGGGAACAATATGTCCAACACTATACTGATTGAGAGTTGTATCTCTCTCCATTACTGGAAATAGGTTGTTCAAGTTATAGTTTATACTCAAATTTGAACATAGATTTATATGGGAGAAAAAAGACACCATGTGAGTTCAGGTATGGAAGGAATCCCTCCTTAATGTATTTTAGTTTTTTTGAAGTAAATTTATCATCTGAAACAAAGAATTAAATTAAGGGATGTATAATAACGTTGTAGATGATAGAATATTCCTTAGATATTTATTGAATACAAAATCCTATAAAAGTTTCAATAATCATCTTGGAAGAATTTTATAAAGCATTTATTTCATGATCAGTGAAGATAAAACCATGAATTATTCGAGGAATTCTTATACTGATATGATAGAATATGAGGAAGAAAGTGGACATGGAATAGATGAAAATGAAAAAGTGGACGAAGGAATGAAAAAAATTCAGGGGTCACAAAATTATGATGATTTAGAAGAAGAATTAGAATATGAAACCATGGCTCAAGAAATATCATTTGAAACTCAATGGAGAAATATAAGAGAAGAAATTGATCAATCCAACATCATTGTGGATTGGAAATCTCCTACACAGATAAGGAGAGTGAGGAGTGAAGCACATTCGTCCATTCTATCAATTTTAAAACCAACCTCATTTGAACAAGTAGCAAAGGATGAATCATAGGTTAAGTCCATGTATGAAAAATCAGACTAGATTAACAAGAAACAAATAGGGGATCTTGTGAGACCAAAAAATCAAAAAAAAAATCGGAAAAAAATGGATTTCCAAAAAACAAATTCAATGGGCACAGAAATTTGATCGAAAATAAGGAATGATTGATGGGTAGAGGCTATGAACTGATTGAAGGAGATGATATTGAAGAGAAATTTTCTCCATTAGTGAGACTAGAATCTATTAGTCTTTTCCTTTCAATGGAATCTCAATGAATATACGAATTTTATCTGATTGATTTCGAAACAACATTATCAAATAGAGATCTTGAAGGGGAAGTTTGCATTGGAAAAACAGTGGTATATTTGATTGGAAATGATCAAGAAAAGATTTTTATATTAAACAAGACTCTTTATAGTCTAAAACATGCATCTTGTGCATGGTATTCTCAACATTATGTGTGTCTAAATAGGATTTGATTCAAAATATGAGGTGTTGATCATAACCTCTATGTGAAAATTTCGTAGTAATATCAATTTATGGAGCTGGTGTATGTGGATGATATTATTTTCAATAGAAATAGGAAGGAATTAGTGGTTGAATTTTATAATCACATGAAATTGGGATTTGAAACGTCTATGATTAGAAAACCCATTTACTTCTTATGGATACTAGTGATTAAGATGATGGATTACACTTTTATTTCTCAAGAAAAGTATCTAAGATAATATTTGAAGAAATTAAATATGCATGACTCCAAATTAATGTGGAATGTGATTACAGTTGGGAAAAATATCAAATGTATGAGGATAAGACATCTTGGGATCCCACAATGTATAATAGAATCATCAAAATCTTATTATACTTAACTTCATGATGCACAAATATTGTCTTTGCAACTTGTTTATTGGCCCACATTCAAAGTAATCCAAATGAAGAACATATATAGGTTGTTAAAAGAATCATGAGATATATTCAAGGTACTTGCAATTATGTATTATAATTTTCTATAAGAAGGGATAATGAATTATCATAATTTTATGATGCTGATTTGGCCAGAGATGTGGTCGATAAAATGGCAAAATGTAGTGGAGAATTATTTATTGGAAATAAATGTGTGGTCTGGTTGATTAAGAAAAAATAAATCACTTCTCTTAGTATTAATGAAGTAGATTATATATCCTCTACAAAGGCTGGAACTTTTCTCTTTTGGATGAAGGAAAAACTGACTAATATTGGTGATGAGGTGAAATAACCAATTGTGATTCACTACGATAACAAGAGTGTGATTGATATAATGAAAAATCATGTTCTGAATTCTCGTAAAAACATATTGAAATCATATATCACATCATTAAAGAAAGAAATTGAACAATGCATGATTAAAATGGATCATATTGGAACTAATAACCAAGTGGATGAAATTATGACCAACCCATTGGCATCACATGTGTTCAAGAAACATTGGTTTAACCTTGGTGTTCAACCACCTCCCTATGCATGATTAGGTTATGGTCATTCTTCTCTCCCCAATTGTGTTAACTGATTTAAAATGTTAATGGAAGTGATGCAGTTTTATGGGGGAGATACGATCCGAGGGGTGCCTGGTTTTAGCTCTATAAGGGAAAATCATGTTATTTTGGTTTATTTCCAAATAGGGTGAATCGATATGTTCAATGTTTCAAAGGGTTCAATTAGAATGGATAAATTTTGGATAAATTCAATCTTATAAAATTGTGATGGTTGTGGTTTTTTCCCAACAACGCAATGCTTCTGTGACATGATGAGAGATAGGTGTTATGAGGAAACACACTAGGGCATGAAATACATCTATGAAATGATAAAATCTTAGCTTGTACATCTTTAAGAATTCCAAAACCTGATAACCCAATTCATGATTTCCCTCATTTTTTCTACAGTGATTGTTTCCCACATAGACTTAGAGTTTTGGATGACTTATCTCTCTTATTTCAGGTTTTCTTATGTGAATGTTGCTTTATTTAATTTATCTAAAGATTTATAATAATCATAGTGGAACACTGGGTTGATCAAGGAGTTTTCAGTATAAGTGATCACACAAAATATGTTGAAAACAATGTTGAAGATGGCATCATTTCCCAGTGTTTTCTGAATTTTTGGGCTCAAAGTCTGGAGGAAGGTATAGCATCATGAACGGTTGTTTTCTTGAATCAACTCTTCATTAATATGGTAAAGGCATCGGGTTCACAAATAATAGGTTTATGTTCTCAAAGATGTGGAGCATCATGAATGGAGAATCATGAACGGTTGATTCTATAAATATAAGGCTAGCCCCGCTTCATTTAACATGAAATTATTTATGGAAAATCAGGGATTTCTCTAATTTCATGAATCTAGGGGAGCTCTGTGAATCTGGATTTCTAGGCAAGATTGAGCATCATGAAAAGACTAGTTATGTCTTGATTGATTCCAATGATTTTGAGTAAAGGTTTCTTTACAATGAATGAATATTCCATGATGACATTGTTAGCACCGCGAAGGCTATTTTCCTCATAAAGGACTAGGTTTCAGGGAGGATCTTTTCTGAAGGCAGTTTGGAACATCATGTTTTCAGTGAAAAAAACTTTTAATGTGAAAAAAATTAAGTTTATGTTGAAAAAAAGTATTGTGTTAGTTAGGGACAAGGACTTCAATGTCAATCTACTGAAGGGACTGTTATCTCAACAAACTGAGTAAGAATTTTCCCAAGTAAGTAAGATAGGGGAGTCAATGGAAGTTTTCTTAGGGATTTATTATGGTATCCCTAAAATAATTGAAAGGAAATGTTCTTTTAATATAGTTACTATTTCTGAACTTATGTACTCCAAAACTATATAATTTTAGTTTATTTAGGTATGACTAAAAAACTATCAATGTATTCTCCTTGTACATTCCCTTAGTGACGAACCAATTAAAACTGTTGTGTTGTCTCTTTCCATATGATTTTTATTTTCATGCAAATTCCCATCAGATTGATTTAATCGGTTCCTACCAATGTGGTAACATGATCTGTCACTTTAGAAGAAAAAGTAGACACCCTAATTCATGACTCTCCTCTCAAGGTGATCCAAGGTAATTTAACTTCTTGCAGTTGTTTCCTGAAAATTATTACCCCTCATTTTCCCATTAAATTCAGAATCAAAAGATTTTAGAGTATCATAAGCGAGGAATGATAGTAGTTGAGTATATAGTGAGGTTCACTAACCTGATGTGGTACTCCCTTAATGTGATTTGGGATGGTTTCTTTTGGGAATAAAATATTGAGTAGGGTATCTACAGAGATATATGTTCCAGAGTGGTGCCTCGATGCATTCCCACATATGTTGGAGTGCTACAGTGGGTGATGTTGAAAGAGATATTCCTATCTAAGGGACTCCATGTGGTTATAGATGCAAGTGGGTGTCATGGTTTTGAGTCATCTACAATAGCTATTAAGATCCATTTGGTTGGGTCATGGTGTAGGATTCCTTCTCATGGATGGACTCTGGAACCTGGTCATGTTGAACAGGGACCGCGTAGAAGAAAATGGAAGCCTGAAGAGGGGATATTCTGTAAAAGTGGGGGGTGATGTCACATGGAATGTAATTTCCCTACTTGAAATATTGAGGTGGTTAGACAGATAGCAGATAAGTTTCCATGTCAAAGGAAGAAATGTGATCATGGATCTCCCACGTGAGGCTAGGGAAGCACCTAGGGAGGTATTGTTGGAAGAGGAGAAAGAGTAGATTTAGAGATAGGATATTCTAGTGGTGGAATATGTTATGAGATACATCTACATCCACCACCACTAAGAGACCCACCCCAGGCTCAGGGAGCTGGCGGTCTAGTTTGCAGGTAGCTACAGGATATCGAGACTTATGACCCGATAGCTCATGAGATGATCATAGGTATGATTTGTGATTATTATAATCTTGATTTAGTGATAGTAGAAAAAATTTCAGGTCATTTAATCATCTTCTTACTCCTATTGTGAGTTTTGGATCTCCTGGTTGAGATTTATCCCAGCATCTTTGTCTTAAGGTTCCTATAGGGAACTATTCTTTGATGCCATAATTCTACCAGTAGTGCAAGATATCAATTGGTAAATATAATTTTCCATGGGACCTTTGGTTCATCGTGATGAGACGATATGACATCATATTTGGTATGGACTAGTTTATCACGGTTCGATCCTAGATTTATTATCATTGCATACATGTCATATTCCTTCAGATAGATAAGACAAGGTTCTTCTTTGTGGGTGAGAGAGATCTCATGGTGAAGGGATTGGGTATTCCAAGTAGAAAAATTAATCCTATAAACCAACATTTATAGTGTTTATCCCTTGTTATAGTGGGGTCTTTAGAAATTTGGGTTCCTTCAATCATGGAGGATTATATGGATGTCTTCCCCTAAGGATGTTTCGGGACAACCTATGAGGTTGGAGATGGTGTTATTGATTAACTTGAACCTTGGTATTACTTTGTTACCTTAAACATCATATCTAATGGCCCTAAGTAATCTCTTGGAGCTGAGGGTGTAGTTGGAGGTCCTTCTATATAAGGGTTTCATCAAACCTAGTGCATCCCCCAGGCAGTTATTATTTTGATCCTGAAAAGGCAGATAGAATCTTATGAATTTTTGTTGATTATCATCATCAGAAATGGGTTTTGATAAAGTATAACTACCCCTTGACAAGTATTTATGACATCTTTGATCAGTTTCAAGGTGTTATATGGTTCCAAAATATTGATCTTAGGCCTGGTTACCACCAGTTGAGTTTTTTCCAGGATGATATTATAAACCTGGGATTCTAATGTCACTATAGACACTATTAATTCATAGTGATTCCTTTTTCTATTATTAATTCCCCCACTATGTTTATGTATTTTATGAATGTGATATTCCATCCATACTTGGACTGATTTTTGGGTTTCTTCCTTGGTAACATTCTCTTCTACTCTATATCATAGAAGGATCATTCAGAGCACTTGATAATGGTCCAAGACATTCTCTGGGAGGACCAACTTTATGGTAATCTCTTTAAGTGATAGTTCACAATATGTGAGGTTAATTTCTGGGTTATATCATTTTTTCAGGGATTAGCTGTGGACCTAATGATTATTGATGAAATAATTTCTTGGGATCCATCCTTGAATGTTTCATAGGTGTAGATTTTCTTAACTTGGCCTGGTACTACAATAGATTACTGATGGATATCTCTAGAATTTCTTCCCCTTTGGCTAACTTTATGCAGAAAGGGAATATATTTAGATGGAATGACAAGTATTAGAGAGCCACTGAGTAATTGAGGATGAGGTTGACCAGTGATCCTATGTTAAGACTATCATAGGAGGGTATGCAGTATAAATTTTTATGCCTCTATATATGGTATTGATTATGTATTTATGGAGAGTCGGGTAGTTATCATATATGAGTCGAGGAAGTTGAGACACCACAAGAAGAACTATATGACTCATGAACTTGAGTTGGTAGTATCAGTCTTCCCTCTGAGTATATGAAGGCATTATATTTTGAAGAGTGCTTTGTTATTTACCCAGACCGTCAGAGTCTCTATTATGTAATCACATCGATAGATATGAACCTGAGTTTGAGTTTTTCAATGGAGTTATTATAAGACTATGACTTCGAGATAGTCTATACTCCTAGGATGGGTAACATGGTAGTGGATTACCTTGGAAGAATGTACCATTACCATCTAGTGGAGGAGGTGTCTTAACATCTATCCTCTTTCAACTGACCATCATGGAGGATAGGGGTGAATTTTCCACCAGTTGATGGTGTCGACTCTTCTACTCCTCTAGTGTGTGTAGGTGGCTCAACATCGTGACATAAATTATGAGGTTCTCTGTGACAGGATATCCTCAATAGATTCAAATGATAGATTCATTGAAGGAGGGACTCATGTCATCATTTTCTAGGGATAAATGGTAGTTTTGATCACATTGTGGGAAGAGTTTATAAGGGAGTTTCACACTTCTTGTTTATATGTACATACTGGTATAGGGAATATGTAAAGGGGCCTTTAGTGGCAGGTTTAGTGGGATGAAATGAGGTGAATTGTTGCTGAGTTCATGTCTTGATATCTCACATGTCAGTAGTTGAATGTTGAACACCAGGTTTCAATAGGGTTTTTATAGCCTCTTGAGATCCTGGATTGAAAATGGGATGGAATAGCAATGGACTTTGTGATAGGTCTTTTGTGGATAGAGGGATGCCATGATTCCATTTGGGTGATATTTGAACAACATACCAAGTCAGTGCACTTCCTTGTAATCAGTTAGTATATTTTAGTGAAGTTTTTATTGTTTTTGTAGATGTGATAGATCATCCTCCTCCCCGGGGTACCCTTAACAATTATCTCCAGTCATGATGTTGAATTCACTTCATGGTTGTAGAGAGGAATGGGTGAAATATTTGTAGCCCAGTTGATGATGATTTCATATTTTCATGCCTAGAAAGATGGTAAGACAAAGCGTATTATCGAGGGGTTGGAGGATATTTTGGGTTCTTGAATGTTAGACTTCAACCGGAGCTGGGAGGATCACTTTCTATTGGTAGAGTTTTCTTATAACTATAGATATCACTCTATGGTTTTCATGGAACCTTTTGAAGACTTTTATGGGTGACCCAAAAAGTCATCCTTGTTTTATACTAATGTTGGAGAGACATATCTAGTTTTTCCAGAGATGGTGTAGGTGAAAAAATAGAATTACCATGTAATCCATGAGTGGATGAGGACAACCCAGAGTAGGATGAAATCTTATGCAGAACGACGTTGTAGGCCTTTAGAGTTCAAGTTGGGAAACCAAATTTTCATGATATTCTCCCCATGGATAGGATTAAAAAGATTCAACTGGGGAGGAAAACTATCTCTAAAGTTTGTCAAGCCCCTTGGGATCCTATTAAGGGTTTCAGAGGTTTCTTACCACCTAAAATTACACACATATTTGGAGAGAGTGCCTAAAGTATTCCATGTGTCATAGCTAAGGATATATGTGCATGACCTATTCCCATTATTTATTGGGGATATCTGAACATTAATAAAGAATCCACCATCATAAAGTGCCCATTGGTGATTGTAGCATCGCATATTTTCAGGCTAGATGAAACATTTCCAATGGAACATGAATTTTTAGTTTGGTGGACAAGCGGAGTTGTAAAATAAGATTCAAAATGTCATTATGAGATTTGAAACACCTGTATGTGTTGTTTTGAGACTTGGATTAATCAATGAGGGTTTCATGAGTGTACCATTTAGTTTTATGATGGTCGGGCTCACAAAACCCGAAACTGGGAAGAACTGGTAAGGGAACATGGTTTGTCTGAAACCATGTGGCCTGCTCGGTGAAACCCTATAACTGATGTAGTGAAGTAGGAGGTATCTCATGGATTTTTATACCCATGTGACAGGATATGCATAACCATTCAGGTGATGTAGAGATCTTGGCAGTGGGATTTTGCATGGGTTTCATTTTATTAGCCAAACTATGTGCCTATCTTGTGCAATGGGGTTCATTGGGCAGTGTTGAATTCCTAGTTGGTGCATGATTTAGATAACTGTGTATCCAAAACGTGCACCTCATTAAAGTGTGATTAAATTCCTATTTTTTCCTTCTGGAACTTTATTTTCCTCC
Organism: Viscum album; assembly: GCA_963277665.1. Taxonomy (NCBI): domain Eukaryota; kingdom Viridiplantae; phylum Streptophyta; class Magnoliopsida; order Santalales; family Viscaceae; genus Viscum; species Viscum album. The sequence goes on along the minus strand of OY728153.1, from coordinate 871,637,701 downwards.
CCCCCCCCCTTTCTTATCCTCTTAATTATGTGTAGCACCCCTCCCGCTCAAGCTTCAGCTCTCATGTCCTAGGGATAGGGAGATCTCCCCCATCTCATGTCTATTTTGAGTGTCATAAAGTGTGTTGGATCACCCTCAGTGATTCTATAACTCTTATTCCATTTTTTATTTTTTCCATACCCATCTTAAATGATATCATGGTGTGATCTAATTCATCTTATTTTTAGGGATTTCTCTCATTTCTCCAATTTCTATCATACCAGACCGAATCAAGCCCCAATATTGGATGTGTGGGTTTTCCTAAGCCTGAGGTAGATTTTCAATCAATTTTTTTTGTTGATTTATAAAGTATTTTCTTATTTAATGCGATGGTATTTCCTTTAAACACCTCTTAAATGTGAAATTTAATTTGTAGAGCCTAATTCCCTAGTTCTAGTATCCCTTGTATATAACCCACAAAATATTCTGTTTTCAAAATCACTTTTGTGGAAAAAGTGGGAAACCATATGAGCCAAAACAAAGGCACATTACACACAAAAAAACATATAAAATTATTAAAAACAAGATTAATATTATTGAATTAGAAACCCTATATAGATCATAGTGAAGTTCACTAAGCTGTGTATCCAGATCAATGTTAATAATATATTCAATGTGTTTGGATATATTATCCCATGTTAGTATATATTCCTCCATGTTGATCTTATAAGAAATAAATTCTTGAGAAAAAAATGTTTCCTTGTTTATTTATCTAGAACATTTACACATTATTATCATCTCGAATCTATCTCTCATAGATTCTAGAAACCCCCTCCTTACGAAAATTGATCCGGATGACTTATTCAAGTATTTATTACTTTAAGTGAATAATGAGGACCAAAATTTCCCCATTTTCTATTTAAATTTTCCTTACCATTACATTCTATATTCAAGTAGGCACTAATTCTTGAACATGCCCTAAAAATTCACATTCAGGCTTCCTATTGACCCAACTTGAATCTTAGTCTCCCTTTATTTCTAGCTCGTCATTAATCACTCCAACAACTATCGGTTTGGCCATCCCTAATCTGGATCACCTTTCTTTGCATTACCTTCATTTCCACCCAAAATATTCTAAATAATCTTTTGAACCGAAACATTCGTAGGTGGATCACACTCTATTTCCTTTAACCAAGCTTTTTTTCCAACTTTATCATAATTGGTTTCATGAAGTGACAATAATCATTAAAACCTTTGGTTTTATTTATGTTTCTATTGATGCAGCTCCCTAGATCCATATTTTCCTTCTTCCTACTCTTCCTCATTGGGATATAAATACCTCTACCATGTCCTCCATAAGTAATGTAATCTGAGATTTGTTTAGAGATAACTCCCCTGACTTTGATCCTGACCAAGGCCCTCAGTTAATATACCTTCAAAAAAATTACAAATTTTGATTAAATAAAAATAAATTCTCAGATTTTGGCTCCCCATTGCATTCACCAAGTGCCCCAACAAATCTAAAAATACCTGTTTTTGACTCTCATGGCCCATGTTAGCCACTAGATCACCCTCACTTTCCACTTAAAAGGCGCTCACATGTGAGGTGAATTTTCTAATATGAAAATATTCTATATAGGCTGGATCCTTTTCTATATTGATAATTGGTTCCATGGGATCAGTTTCACACATCCCATCCATTCCGCCCCAGACCTCGACATATTTTGCACTGGGAAATTTTGATCACCCAAATCACATATCAATCGATCAAATATGTCCACCACCTTCGGATCAAAGTTCAAAAATCATGTACGTTTATGCATTAGAGGTTTTTCTTATCTTCTTACCTATCCAAGAATGATACTTGGGATTCCATTTATGGACTCCTTTGATGGAATCTTATGGTGTTGGATATTTATAGAGCACTATAAAAAATACTTATTATTTCATTTATGGATCACGTGGTATGGGATAAAGATTCTATTTATTAATTATAAGTACAATTATTTCCTAATTATAACATGAATAACTAATACTCAAAGGATGATACTACCAATCAAAATAACTTTCATGGGGTCAGACAGCATTGATACTTGATTTTTGATACCCAATTTTTTACACCATGTTAAATATTATTAGGTTTCCTTCCTTTCATAGATATTTAGAATAGTCCAAAGAAGTTATTGTTGGTTGGGTATACCATAAGAAACTCAAAATAACATATTTATTTATTCTTGGCCTTGAATTTATTATCCCCACACACTACTACATTTTATATTCATGGACTGAATTATGATTTAGACACTATTGGTGGTGGCCTACTCAGTACATCTCACACCCTAATAGGATCACCATTGCACTGGGGTACCCGAGTAGACCTCACGTTTGTAGGTTGATAGATTATTACTTGTGTTGTTCATTGTACATGGGGGTTAAGAGCATGAGACTGAGATTTTACTCTGAATTTTTCTGGAGTAGCCATTGGGATTTTATTCATTCATTATATTGCCTTTTGTTTTTTCTTTCTTGTAACTTGTATCATCATTTGGAAAAAGTTGTGTAGATTTTTTATTTTCATTAGTGATTTTTATTAAATTATTGTATTAATATGTTGTTTTAATTGTCTCTATTTTATACCACTTTCATTTTTTCTTAGATTATTATATGAATATTAAACCATTTTGATACTCTAATCATGATGGTATAGTCTCCCCCCATAGAATCATTTGATGCTCACTATTATTCAGTAGCCTCTGGTGTATGGGGAGCCATGATTTAGGTCATGTGGTTACCATTTCATCTACTGGTATCATAGTTTCTTGGGCTGAGATGATAAAAACGTGGTATCAGATAATCCTTTTCCTTTGTATTATTATTTTGGGATAGGTATATAGGATACTAGGAATGTGTCATTTCTTGGTAAATAGATGTTTCTTGGAGTGATCAACCTACACATGTTGAATATTAAAAGTGTCCATGGATTGGATTTTTTGTGCTATTATTTATTATATTTGGTAACTATTTCACCTTGAGTTATTGGTTTATTTTTTCTACATTCTGATTTATGAAATTACAACTTTTCTCCTTGGCCCAATATGGCATGGAATTAGCATTACATACATCATTATAGGCACATAGGGATTCACATACCATTAATATTCCATTCCATGTAGATTTCATTTCTAGTATATTTGAGATTCATTGATGTTCCATGTGTGTTAATTGGAATCAATATTATATACCGTGTTTGGTATTTTAGTAACATTCTTAGTTTTATAACTGCTTAGTTATTTCATTATAATGCTTGTTTTATGACATTATATGTGTTTTATTTTGGATATTTTCATATATATCATGCTTCTGTGATTTTATTAGTGTGATTAGAAATTTATCCATATACATTACATGAGTATTTTCCCTAATCATGTAGGATATTTCCATGGTTATTTTTCATGATTTTGTGTTTATTAACATGTTTATTTACGCTACTGCTTTTGATAGAATTCATATTTATAAATTTGATATAAAATTGGTTATTAAAGTGCTACCGTAAAACTAAATTGTTTTTTCATATATAGATTTATGGTGACACCTTAACTAACGAATTATGACATCTTTGAGCCATGTACCATGTGTTAAATGGGCTGAAATATTTATGGTTTCAATGAAATGAAAGTCTATTTTCAGTCTATAAAGTGTGTGGGTGCTTTATAAATTTGGAAATGGTAACCCATATAATCAAAACATGATCTATGAATTTAATATCCCTTAAGATCATTGCATAAATATAAAATATGTTAAAATAATTTACCTTAAATGAAATGGTTGCCTATATAAAGGCTTGAAACTCTATCACTTGGGAATGATGGTCTGCATGACTAAATTTATAAAGCACAACTGGATCCAAATAGGTCATTTGGGGATTGTTTCTTATGAGATAACACACAAAGGTTATTTTAAACCTTTTTTCTTAATATGTTTTGGGTTGAATTTTGATAAACCAAGATTGACTTGGTAGGACCCTTATAGGTCGTCTATGTTATGTTTACCTTAATATCTAAGCCCCCCTTTGGGGTTTTTTTTATGTTAGATAGAGATGGTTATTTAAAGTGGTTGTAGTATTTTTTATGGTTTCACATATAAGAATATGGTGGAATGTTACTTGACCAGTACCATCTTTAATTAATAAAAGACCATTATCTGATTTTGATATTTATTATTTATGAGGCTTCTGTTAATTATAATTATAATTAAAACCTAAAGGGTGTTTTCCTCTATAGATTTTTATTAATGATTTATTTAATTATGACCAATTGAGATATCCATATGGATATATAAAATTTATAAAATAAAATTTACATAATAGATTGCATAGTTGTGAGATGATGATGATTACATAAATGGTGCTTAAAATAATGTTTTATGTAACTATCATGTGCTTTGTGGCTTTATCTAAATAAAGTACCAAATAATTTTTCCTTAGAAATATTATTAGATATTATATAAAACTAAACCTTTAAATTTTTAAGGAACTAAACATAAATTACTATAATTCCATAGTAATTAAACCATAATGGTGTTCATGGATTTACCCTCACGTAAGGGTAGTTTAAATGTTTCCTTGGAGTATTTTCCTTGAAATGGGAATGTGAGCATTACCTATAGATCATTTGTTCTATATCATGAACCTAGTGATATGTGGTAGAGCCTAGTAACTTTTTTAGCATATCCTAGCTTTTGGGATGATGTTTCCTACTTTTTTAAGGGGCTGTCCAGGGGTAGGTAGTTCCATTAGAACCTAAAATCATTTCTAGATACTTGTGAACTATTTTTTATGTGAGTTGTTTTTTGGTGTTGTTCAGGTGTCATTCTTCCCATATAGTACAAAACCATGGACTTGACGGGCTGTCATTCGAGGTGTTGAACCTTGTTAAAGGAGACAACATCATACAATACTTGGTTTCATTGGGTTATATTCTCCTATATAATGATCATCCACCTAGTAGGTCATGTGAATATTTCTTATTCTTTAAGGGTTGGATGAGTCAGTTTGTCATTATCCTATTTTTCAGTCACATGGGATGGTGTGACTATATGATAGTTCTCTTTATGGGCCATCAGACACTAGAATGCAGAGGGATGATAATATTATGGATAGTATCAAGGACGTTCCATTTTTCTCATGAAATATCTAGGTATTATGTGTGGATGCACACAATATCCATCGATTTGGTAAATATTAAAAAAACTATATGAGATAGGTGGGAATCATTAAAACATTGGGTTGTTACTCTACAGTCACATGTTATCTTTGGAGTATATTGACCTAAGAATTAGTGGAAATCATACATTTCCCAATAATATGGATGATTTCACAATGACTAACGGATGTTTGGACACACTGGTTGGTTTTTTTTGACTCTTACGTCTAATGCCTTGATGTATGAAATCATGACTCAGAAGAACTACATGTTTTCATCTAATGTAAATATAACCTATTTATCTTTCACGTGTCTATTTTATCTCTCCTTTTAGATTAATTTTTTCTAAAGGCATGTAGGCCACCTATATGGCCTACATCTAGTGGTCGATAGAGTGTGTGTTGTGGGATGAGTTCATTTTATTAGTAAATATAATGACAAGGAAAATAATATAATGGAGGTAATCACATCAATCACAAGAAAAAAAATCCTTTCAAGTATAAGGAACACAACAGAGAAGGCCATTTGAAAATGTTCTGTGCTGATTTTGAATTCTGTGTGGCTGGTGAGTTTTAATATTTTAGTGCTTAAAAATCTTCATGATGATGTAATGGCTGGTTGAGTACACAACCCTTGAAAAAAATAATTGGTCTTTAATTGAATATGGTGTTTATTATTGAGTAATCATGGGATTCCTTGATCATAAAGAAATCATGATCAATTTATGATTATGTATCAGTAGTTGTAGATGAGATTCATCAAAAGGGTTAGCCTGAGGTGCTCTGACCATCTTTTTCTTTGCATGGTTGGAGTTAGTTGGTTTAAAACCATACTGAATGCTTAGTATGATATATGGAATAAGTTCCTCATATCTTCATGATAATTCATGATATCCTCTTGGTGTACTCTTGTTTTAGTGATGATCTTTTTCCCTATCTTGACATTGCCCTTATTATTGTGATAGATCATAGTTTTTACACCATACTAAAAATTTAATGGTGTTGGTCTTGATAAGTGAACTCCATAAGAGTTATTCCCCTTAATGTATGGCAATTTTAGTATATTTGGTTATCTTGAGGGATTTCTAGATTCATATGTATGAATTATTTGGATGGACTCAAGGGAACCCTTTGATTCTTGCATTTACAGTTGTTAGACTTAGTTAGTGATATTGATATGGAGATATTTTGGATTTTTACCGATATCACACATATAAATTTTGGATTATAGACTACCTTGGATAAGATTATTAGGCTTCATTGGGTTCGTTCAAGGCTACTCTAGACTAGCATTCTGGATCAGATGATTTTTTTCAGACGATGATGATTCAAGGAGGATGGATCAGGCATACGCTTATGTCCATATGGTGGAATGACAACATGAATGGGTGTTTTTTCTAGATACATCACCGGATGCTGGTTGTGGTCTTCGGCGATCATTCTTGTAGAAGATATCATTGTACCATAATTTAAAGGTATCAGGATCCAATTCTTGAAATACAATAGTAATCTAGGCTAAGTGTTTTGAGAATAATTATCCAGGAGTGTATCAACTTATATCCTCTTGTTTCCTTAAAAGTGGTTAGGTAGGAACTGATTGTGACCCATCTTTAGTTGGGATGGGTGTAGTGTGATTTAGTTGAGGCTTTTATGTAATGTTGGATCAAATTGCCTAAATGAGGTTGATTAGAATTTGACCATTCAATCAAGCTAAGAATCATTTCATGATAATCCTTAAAATGTTATTGGCATTCCTAAATAGAAAATTTCTATATGGATATACCACAACTCAATGTTGGGCATTAAATGTCATAATCTATGGTGAGGATCACCATAGTTCAGATGGTTAAATAATTTATAATGTGATCATGTATTTAGTTTTATGATCTTGGGTAACAACCATCTCGATGTTTCATTTTGGAATATGAGCATTGGCTTATGTTTAATGGATTACATATAATATTCTTATGGAGATGTTTGGTCAGGAATTTGGAGTTTGGAAACCCAACTAAACCGGTTGAATGAAACATCATGACCCAAATATGCCAGTTGTTACTATAATTGTTTCCCCAAGGCTTATTGAGGATGGGAATATTTAATGTTGGGTGATTATAGTGTCTCGTGTTTTCAGAGTGGATGAAAAATTATTTAATGAACTTGAATTTATAGTCTAGTGGATGGGACAAGTAATAAACTACGATTCAGAATATAATTATGAGAGTTGGAATAATAAAATGTTCTTTTTTATACTATATTAAATCTTAATGGGTGCCTTCGGTGTTCTGTTGAATTTCCAGAGCATCAGGCTCCAAAAACACAAAATCGAGAAGAACAGGTAAACGTGCAATGTTTTTCTGAAATTATGTAGACCACCAGGTGAAACTATGATGCTCATCCAGTGTATATTGAGTTCTTACATGATTTTTTATAATTGTGAAAGTTGAACCCTATTTTCATACTGGTGATTCAGAAATCTTGTGTAATGCCCTGACCCAAGAACACTGGTGTTGGATCATTGTTTTATTATATTGGTATTATCACAATGAATCAAATCTAGAAAGACCCATCAGTTTAGTAGTCTTGGAAATCCAAATTACAAACATGATACCCATAATACATTTGTAAACATGAAATAAAAATAGCATACATAATATAAATAAATAAAAAACAACCTTGAACTCGTATTTAAAGATTCATTCTTCATAACCTTGGGAAATGAAACATAATAAGGGTGAGCTTAAATGCTGAGTAAGGGTAATTAAATTATAATAAATAATGAATTAATAAAAATAAGTTAATATGGAAATGTAAATGACTAATAACACAGGAAATTTAAATAACTATATAAGGAAATATCAAAATGGAAAGGTAAAAATCAGAAACTCATTCCAATTTATCAATAAACTGATAATACAATGAATCCATAGATTTTTCAATGAAAAATATCATAGATAGTAACAATAATAACTAAAATATCTATGAATGAAATGCTTAATTATTAGATTATATGTCTAAGGCACATGAAAACATATGTCTTCAATACATTTAACAATATGGTTTGAAACTATGGATTGAAACCATTTTAATTTTTCCAACTCATTCATCTCATGAGAACCATTCAATGCATCAAGGGGCTATATAAATTTCAAGCCCCACCCATCATTACCATTCCAAAGCATTCCTTCTATCAATTAACAAAAATAAATAATATGCATTATAAAAAATATATATTGAATAAATAATATGATTTCAAAAATAATTCCTCAGTGGAGGAAAAGTAATAAAAAGGGTTTTTGATGCTGATAAATGGAAATACCCTTGAAGTATCATTAAAATATTCTTGAGGAATATAGTATTTAAACATTACAAAGTGTCCTGTACCACTTTGAAGTATTTAAATCATAAATCCCCAAGAATAAATAACATTAAATGAAACCTATGATATCATTAGAATAATTATATTCATTATATAACGAGTCAAATTAAAACATATACACCATATAAAAGTTAATTGGTGCATAAAAACAAATATGTATCAGTGGAAGGTAAATTGTGATGAAATCCCTTGCCTTAAACATTCTTTTTTGTTGTGTGGAATTTATCCTCTTATATAGCGGTTTAAAAATATGTTACTAACAGATACCAAAACCACAATTATGTTTATAATATAATATATTAACTTCATATAATATTTTATTACTCATTTTTTAACACTCTTTAATTATATTAATTATTTCATGTGTTAATTTCTTAGTTTTCTCAAATATGTTTTGAATTGTCATTTATTGTTAATATAACATATGTCACGATTTCATAATCTATATAATTAAAATAATTATGTAATTATCATATATATTTAGTACATATGTATTACTAATTTTCCATAATATTTGGAGATAATAAATGATGTGTGTCGTTTAGGGAGACTGTAGGTCGTATGAATGCATGAATGCTACTTTCATTTATTTGTTAATTTAAAAGAATAAAATTTAAATGATATATTTGTATATTATAATTGTAGTATAATATTTATGTTATATATGTTACATATTTTTATTAAAATAAACCTTAATTTTTTCTATGTATATCATTAATGAATTACATCACTTTAAGGAGGCGGTAGTACGCACTTCCATAAACAATGTAATCATATTTACCAAAAATAGAATATATATATAGGTATGTTTTACTAAATAATTAAAGAAGATAAAATGAATTAAAAATATAATATATATAATGTATAAATATAGTGTCTATAATAATTACAACCATAAGAGGTAGTAGAGGAAGAACAAACGATCATCATTTCTTGAGGTGGTAGTTCACTATTCACATAAAGTGTATGTTCGTTACCCATTAGATGGGAGTGTGTGTAATTTTAGGTGGAAGCCTCATCATAAAAACATCCTAGATTATTTATGATATATTAATTTTTATATAATCATTTATAAATAAGATTTTATGGGGTAAAAATGGATACAAAACAAAAGATCTTAAGGAAAGATGTTACCTCTCAATCGAGTAACTCCTTTTGGTTTGTACCAAAGGTATTTCTTAGGATGATTTCTTCCAAAAGTGAGGATTCTAGGATTAGGTGAATAATTATTTTATACTATTTTTTAAGAGTTTAAATGATCCAATGTGGTTCTAGATATGTGAGGAATAGGTATAATTCATTCTTTTTTAGTGGGGGGAGTGGAACTATTCTAAATACCAAAAGGTATTCATTAATTGGTGGTACAAATTACCTAATGTGCATGAAAAATGAAAAAATATATTAAATTTTAATAATTATCTATGAAAACCTCCACCACACAAAAATATGTATGTATTAATAATTTGTTTCCTTAACTTCTAAGATTCCCCAATTTTCTCATTTTGGTTTTTATTAAAGCATCTAGTTTTATAACCTAATTAATTTAACCATTAAGACTAAAATAAAGAAAGATTAAATATAAAATAAATAACCACTAATTTATTAACATGATATTTATTTTATAAAGTAAAAAATCACTTGTTTTTTGGAAATTTATTTTAAAACAAGTGCATGTGACACATTAAAATATTGCTTAAAACAGGACTGTGCTAACAATGTTTTTATACTATATGGGTCAATATATTAATTATAAAGAAAATGTTTATTCGACCATATTTAATATTTATTAACACTTAAAATTCACTTGTCATAAAATAGGTTTTTTATTAATTTTAAATCAACTAATAAAATATCATTTATTATAAGATAACAATAATTTCAATTTTGACATTATTTTCTTAATTTTAATTATAAAATATAAAAACAATATCTGAATTCAAATATATTAAGTTTACATCTGTGTAACAAGATATATTCATTTAAAAAGTATCTAAATATGATAATTTAACCAATATACTTCACTTTTAATATTTATAATACCAATTATTTTAGTTAATAAATAACTAAATAATCTCTACATTGGCATTTCTTAAGAATTTTAAGTAACTAAATCATATTTATAATTTAATTATAAATTATTGTGATAACATTAACAAATTTATATTTCAAAAGGATATGTATAACCTAAAATAAGATGTTTTTAACATATCTCAATGTTTTATTAATATTAAAAATAAAAAAGTTCACTTTTGTCTCTTTCCTTACTTAACATTTTATAGAGGGAACCACCATTTAATAATATCCCAATAACCCATAAAATTCAGAAAAATGGGGTATTTGGTCAAACTATAGACATAAAATGGATTTTGGACAAGTTTCTAGGTCATTTCAGCTCTTAAGATTAAGGTTTAGTCCCTTGTTAAGCTTCATTTTCACTTAATCATCGTAATTAGTTTTAATCACTTCCACTAATCTTTTTTGTCAAAAATTAAGTTGATTTTATTGGACCAAAAATATTATACTGATTAAAATTTATTATTTCTATTTTTCAGAATTCAAAATCACAGAAGTGGGAAAGTTAAGATTAGTGTTAATCTCACAGACATGGTGAGAAAGTGTGTTATTAAAGTAAAAACATTCAAAAGTTCAATAAGTTTTTATATCCAATTTAAGTATGAAAATGAAAATAGTGACCAAAATTTGGTTTATATATTTATAATTTCATTATTTTGAATTCAAAACCCAATTTAAAATATAATTTAACATTCATAATCCTTTAAATAAAAAAGGCAGTTTTAACTAAAATGCAGTATTTTTCACTATTCATCAAAAAATGAATATTATCATAAAAATACCAAAAATTTACCGTAAGATAATTTTAATATTATGAATCCAAAAATTAAGTTTATTTTGAAAAATAAAATTGTTAAAATTGTTAAAATTTAATTTAAAAAAGTTTTCCATTAAAAGGCAGTAAAACTCGGTCTTAAATGCAAGTAAATCCCATGTTTTGTATACCATAAGCCTAACATGGTGTTGCGTATAAAGAAAGATAACATAAAAATTATATTTATTCTAAAATTAAATCATTTAATGTATTTGTTAGTTTCATTCCTCCAACTTATTTAAATTGCGTCCTTATAATTTAAACTTGATCTCTATAATCAATGGATTGATATTTGAAAATAAACTATTGTTGAAAAAATACACAATGTAAATTGGGTTAATAAAAGATATTATTAATAATTGGAAAAGAAAAGTACAATGGTCATGTAACTAGGTTCCCTAGTATGAAAACATATTTGGTAAATGGAAATATGGACAAAAAAGAAAATATAACAGTCATGTTCTAATGGAGAGTGCTAGAGAACATGGTTAGGAGAAAGTTAACAGTCACAAGGCCATAAATCCATGATGATCTAATGGGCCATTTGATTCATTGGAAATGAAGGTACTAGTAAAAAAAATTTGGTTTCAAGACCATTTTTCCTAGAGTTGTATAATTCATTCACTCTCTAAGAATATATGTAAATATACTTACTTGGTATGTTTCAATAAGAACAATATTATCCTTTGGTCATGACTTGAATTATTTCTATATTTTCTCTTAGAATAAGAATCTTCATATAGTGATTTAATATATCAATTTATAAAATCACATCCAAATTTTAGATTAATCCATTTCATAAATGGTCAAATTTTCTAAAATATTATGATCCAACACTTTTGAAATAAGGTCACTGGATTTCCAATTTTAACATGAATAGTTGTATTTTCTTTCTTTCCTTTGAATTATTTTTTCCTAGTCACCTGTCTCTCCAAAATTATAATATAATCCCAATCCATTCAATCATTTATTCGGTTGATTATTTCCATAGTTATAACATTTAAGAATATCCTTCTTTACCTTCATCTTATTTAACTCATTCCCTTTTTCAGGGTGCTATTATAAATGCTTCTTATCTTTGTTTCCCTTGAATATATTGAATCTAGAATATTCCTTCTTCGTATTGATGGCACATAAAAATATTTCATCATATGATTAAAATTATAGGATACTAGTTCCATTTGGAGACTTATATTAATACCATTAAATAAATGATCAATCTTTCTCTTTGTGTTGTGTATATAATCTATATCATACTTGGATAGCATTTTAAAGGTATCTTTATAATCCAAAATACTCTCTTTTTTTTCATTAAGCTGAGAGTTCATCTCAAATTTTTTAATTATGAGGGAAGTATTTATTGAATAATGTATCCTTAAATTTTCTCTATTCTATGAGAACTATTTCTTCTTCCTACATAGTATTATAGATCAAGTAACACCATTGTTCAACACCACCTCGGAGACAATACACCGCAAGTGTAACCATTTCTACTTCACTGTATCCCAAGGCTATAAATATCTTCTCCAAAAACATAATAAATTTCTTATCTATAGTTTGATCAATAGTACCACTGAATGTTGGGAACTTATATCACATAAAGCGGTCCAGCATAGGATATTCTCATTATGGGATAGGTTTCTTCATCTGGGCAAGGTTATGTGTCATAACATGATTATGATTACACAATATATCCCTATATTTTTCATTTCTAATACCAGCTACATTGACTTTGTAAATAGGTAAACATCTATATTAACCATGATTTTTGAAACACTTCCTTCTAGGTTCCATTTCTATATAATGACATATAATATATTATCTCACGAAATAATGAACTTTCTATAACTTTAAACATGGTATATAAAATAAACTAAATTTATTCATCATAAATCTTATAATCATAAACATTGTTTAATTTGGGGAATCCTTAATTGTAAATTCATCATAATGGTGTGTAAATAAAATATTAACAATCCTAAGAATATCCCTTAGAAGTGTAAAAAATAGGCACACAGTAAGGCACGTTGTCATGTACTATGTTACACTGAGTCATGGATGGCACACCTTATTAGAGTTATTACTCCTATGTACATCTGTGTCAGAACCATGTCCACTTTTAGTATACACACAGGTATGTATTCATATAAATACCCATATAATTTATACTTCACAAAAATTATATGATATTCTTCAATATTTATAATCAAATTTTATCTTAGGGTTATGTTTATTAATATAAGTTTTGTAAATCTAGTTTTCCATCTTGCTACTAAACTTCTTTTCATACCACTATAACACCCCGACCCCAGAAGACTGGAGTTGGTGGATTATTTTATTAAATTATCATGACTATAAGAATAAAATCCTGAAGGACCAACCATTTTATCATCCTTGGAAAATCCATATTATATACATGACACCCATAATACATTTGTAAATATTAAATACAAACATGATACATAATAAAAATAAATAAATAGAATCCTTGAATTATTATTCAAATATTTATTCTTAATATACTAGGGAAAAGAAATTTAATAAGGGTGATCCCAAATTCTCATCAAGAGTAAGTAAAGTGGAAGCAATAATGAATCTGTTGGAATAAATTAACATTGTAATGTGAATAACTGATAACACATTCCATTCAAAAAACTTGATAAGGAAATATCAATATGGAAAGGAAAGAAACTGAAACAGATTCCACTTAATCAATAAACTGAGAATATAATTAATATATATATATTTTGGTGAAAAATATCATGGATAATAACAATAATAACTTAAATATATATGAAAGAAATTATTAACTACGGAACATCGTGTTTATGGAACATGAAATCCTATGCCATCAAGAACTTTCACATGATTTTTTAAAATGAATGATATAAACCCATTTAATTTTTTCATCTTATTCATCTCATGAGAACCTATAGATGCATCAATGGGCTATATAAATTCTAGACCCATCCGCCATTACCATTCCAAAGCATTCCTTGTATCAATTAATCAAAATAAATAAGATACCTTATCAAATATCCGTATTAAATAAATAACATGATTTCATCAATAATTCCTCAATGGAGGAAAAGTAATAACAATATTTTTCTATGTTTAGGAATGGGAATACCCTTGAAATATCATTAAAGTATTCTTGAGTAATATAATATTTAATCATTCTGAAATGTCTCATACCACTTTGAAGTATTTAATAATAAATACCAATGAAGTAATAACATTAAATGAAACTTAGATTATCATAATAATTAGAATATTCTTGATATAAAAATTCAAAGGGCACTGTATACCCCATATAAAAGTGAATTGGTGTATAACAACAAATAAGCCACAATGGAATGTAAATTGAGATGAAATCTCTTACCTTAACCTTAAATTTTTGTGTTTGGACTTTATCCTCTTATATAGTGGTTTAAAAATATGATAATAAATTATACCAGAACCATAATCATGTTTATAATATCATAAATTAACTTATTATACTATTTTGTTACCCATTTTTTTAACAGTTTCATTATTTTTACTATTTTGGGTGTTAATTGCTTAGTTTTCTCAAATATGTTTTGAATTAACATTTTTTGTTATAAATAAAAATATCATGATTTCATAATCTCAAAAATGTAAACCATAATGTTATTATCATATATATTCAGTACATATATATTTATAATTTTCCATAATATTTTGAGATAAGAAATAAAGTGCATTGTTCCTGGAGACGGTAGGTTGTACGTACGCATGAACGCTACTTTCATTTATATTTTAAATTAAAATAATGAAAACAAAATTATAAATATGTATACTATAATTCAAATATCATATTTATTTTATAAATGTTAAATAGGTTTTTTAAAATCATTCTTAATATGTTTCAGGTATAGCGTGAACGAATCACATCACTTTAAGGAGGCAGTAGTGCACACTTCCACAATTGATGTTATCATATTTACACAAAATGAAATGTATATAATTATGTATTATAAAAAATAAGAATAAATAGATTATAAATATAATATATATAATATATTTAAATATATTTTCCATCATAATGACAACTATGAGAGGCTATAAAGGAATAACGAACAATCATCGTTTCGTGAAGTGGTAGTTCACCATTCACAGAAACAGTATGTTCGTTATCCATTACATGGGAGTGTGTGTAAGTGTAGTTTGAACCTTAATAATACAAAAAAATTAGTATATTTATGATACTTTTTTTATATAATAATGTAATAATAATATTTTAGGGGGTGGAGAACGGAAATAAAACTAAAGAGCTTAAGGAAAGATATTACCACTTAATTGGGTAACTCCTTTTGGTTTATACCAAAAAGATTACTTATGTGGATTTCATCCAAAAGGTAGGATTATAGGTTGAGTTTAGGGATGTTTGGAGATTATTTTTATATAAGTGGATGATCCAGAGTGTCTTTAAATGTGTGAGGAAGGAGTAGAGTGCTTTCCTTTTTATAGTGGGGGTGCCACTCTTGTAAATACCAAAAGGTATTCATTAATGGGAGGTCTAAATTACCAAATGTGTATCCAAAATGGAAAAATAATTTATTAAAGGTAGATAATGGTTGATAAAAAATCCATGACACAAAAATATGTGCATTTTTATAATTCAATTCCTTAACTTCTATGATTCCCCAATTTTATCATTTTGATTTTTATTAACAAATCTAGTTTTCTAACCGAAGTAATTTGACCATTAAAATTAAAATAAATTGATATTTATTATAAAAAATAGTTCCAATAAATTATTAACATTATATATAATTTATAAAATAAAAATCTCATGTGTTTTGAAAATTAATTTTAAAACAAGCGCATGTGATGCTTTAAAACACTATTTAAACTCGGACCCTATTAACAATGTTTTTATAGTATATGGGTCAATATGTTAATTATAAAAGATAAATGCGTCCATTAATAGATCATATTTATTATTTATTAAAACATAAAACTCTCTTTTCAGAATATAGTATTTTTATTAATTTTAAATCATTTAATAAAATTTCATTTATTGTAAAATAATAATATTATCAATTTTGACAATTTTTGTTTAATTTTATTTTCAAAATATCAAAAAAAAATTAATTAAAATATATAAATTTTAAATCTACTTAACATGATATATTAATCTAAATAATAACTAAATATAATAATTCAATTAATATACTTCACTTTCAATGTATATAGTATCTTATATTTAGTTAATTATAAACTAAAAAATCACTACGTTAGTGTTTCTTAAGTACTTTAAGTAACTAAAACATATTCAAAAAATAATGATAAATTATTATGATAAAATTAACCCATTTTTCATTCAAAAAGATATGTATAACCGAAAATCTGATTTTCTTTACATATCTCAATGTTTTATAAAGGTTAAAGGTAAGTAAAGTTTCATTTTCTCCTCGTTCCTTACATAAACATTTATATAGGGATCTTTCATTTATTAATGTCCCAATAACCCATAAAATTAAAACCAATATGACATTTTTTTCAAACTATTGGAAGCCAATATACATGTTTCTAGGTCATTTTTTCACTTACAATAAAGTTTTAGTCCCTTGTAAAGGTTAATTTTTCTTTAATCATCGTAATTAATATTAATCACTTTCACGAAAAATTTTGTTCACAAATTAAGTTGATATTATTATACCACAAATATTATATTTATTACAAATGTTTATGTCCATTTTTAAAAATTCAAATCACTGAAGTGGGAAGGTTAAGATTAATGGTAATCTAGAATACATGGTGAGAAATTGGATTTTTAAAGAAGAAATGTTCAAAAGTTCAATAAGTTTTTATATCCGATTTTAATGTAAAAAATGATTCCAATGATCTAAATTGGGTTAATATATTTATAATTGATCTATTTTTACTTCAATGTGAAATTTAAATTGTAATTTAATATTAATAATTATTTAAACAAAAAGGCATTTCTTAACTAAAATAGATTATTTATCACTATTCAACAAAAAATGAAACTTCTCAAAAAAATACCAATAATTTAACCTAAGAAAGTTTTATATTCCAAATCCAAAAATGATTTTTATTTTAACAAATAAATTTTTTTAAAAGTGTCAAAAATTATTTTTAAAAAAGGTGTGCCATTAAAATACTATAAAAATAGGTCTTGTGTATAAGATAATCCCTTATTTTTTATACCATAATCATAACATGGTGTTGCGTATAAAGAAATATATAAAAAATTAATCTTATTCTAAAATTAAAACAATTTAATGTCATGGGTTGTTATGTATTGGTAGTGGAATTTTTTATGGTATTTTCATGGTTAGTTAGATAGTACGGCCAGCCCAAGGGAGAGGGTTCCTTGGGAAGTTCTGAATGCACTGTTGGCATACAGTCTATCCAACCTTGCAGCCAAATCCTACACCTCATTAAATTTGTGTGAAATTTCAATTTTTTACTTTTAGGATTTTATTTTCCTTATCCCCTTTATTCTCCTCTTACACAGATGAAACACCCCTCCCGCTCGAGTTTCTCCACTCCTCGTCTATCGATGAATAGATATACTCCATTTGGTGTCTTTTTAGAGTATTTCCAAGTGTGTTGGATAGAACTCAGTGAGTCTATGACACCTCTTATTTTTCTTCTTGTTTTACCTCACTATCTTAAATATTATCATGGTGTGGTCTAATTCAACCAATTTTTAGGGTGTTCTCCCATGTCTTAAGTTGCTCATGAACTAGGCCGAATCAAGCCTTGATATTGGATGTGTGGGTCTTCCAAAGAATCAAGTAAGTGTTGTATATATTTTACATAAAATTGTAATTGATTTATAAAGTACAACATTGTTCCATGCACCATTATTTCTATGCTACACCTCTTAAATGTGGAATTTAATTAGTATAAACTAACACCCTTATTCAAGTATCCCTTGTATATAGAATTGGAATTGTTTATAGTCATGGACTTAAATTTTTAACGAATTATTAAGTGTGTGTACCTAGAATACCTTTAATTAAATAAATTTTTTCTAATAAAAACTCTCATTAAGGTGTTCTACCTTAAAAATGTATATGGATTGATTAATTATATAGTGATAAGATGTGACACTCTGCTATATTATTTCCTATTGACCAAACCACCACCTAAGGGGTTGTAACCCAATCTTATTAAATTAACTTGATAAATTGTGTGTGTAATGCTTAGTACATGGACTTTATTTGTCTTTAAATTTAATTCATAAAAGGTCATGGCCCTCTTTCAGTATAAATTACTTGTAATATGGCATGATTATGTACATGGACCTCCTTCTTATCACTTGGTTTATGTTTATGGAATTTTTATGATTTTCCCTTAATTATTTATATTTGAATTATTCTAATAAAATGGTTATGAAATGTACTTATTCTTTATTAATTTAAATGACTGAATGAACATTGAAAATCTTAAGTGATACTTGGGTTCCTTTTTATAGAACTCTTTGTAAGGGATCGTAGGAAATTAGAGATTTTATGTACCTTGGTTGATACTTGGGATTCCTTTATGAAATGTTAAGGATGGGCTCAAATGTCACTTGATTTGTAAAAAACCTTAAAGAAATACTTGGAATTCCTTGTAATGGTTCATTGGGTGGTTTCTCTACCTTTACAAGAGTGATAATGTTTCCCTAGGGGAGAACTCATGGATGGGATCCGATGGAAAGATGGTTATACCATGACATGATTGATACTCTTACCCCTATGTATGATACCAAGGATGGACTTTGAGGTTTTAATTATCTTCTTAGTGGGATGAGGGTGATACTTGGGAGTCTATTTATGGATCACATTAGATATAATATCATGGTGTTGGATATTTACACATATCTTGGAGTGATACATGGCTTCCATTTATGGATCTTCTATAATGGGATTGTGGGGACATTTATTAATTATAAGGATACCACTTTCTTAATTCTAATAATCCATAGTTGATACTCATGGGACATAATAGCCAATCCAAATAACAGTCTTGGTGTCATACTTCTTTCATGCTTGATTTATGATACCCAATCTTTACACCATATAAATTTCCATAGGTTTTCTTCCATTCAGACATAGATTGATTAGGCCTTAGAAGGTAGTGTGTTCAAGTATCCCATGAGGAACCCAAACCAACATATTTATTTATTTATTACCTTGAATTTATTATCCATGCGCACTACTGTATTTTAGATTTACATGCTACATTATGATTTAGAAACCGTTGGTGGTAGCCTACTAAGTATATCTCATTCACATCTTGGGATGCCATTGCACTAGGGTACCTGAGAAGACCTCCTGTTTTAATTTCAATGTATTATTTCTTGTTTTTTTCATTGTACATGGGAGTAAGGAGCACCAAAATAAACTGGTATGTAGGATGATCATGGAGTATCCTTTGGGGTTTTATTCATTCATTATACTACCTATTGTATGTTCTTGATTATACCTTATGGTATTATTTGGTAATGAGGTCAAAGATGGTTGTATTGTAATTTTACATTTTTATTTAGTATTTGTATTATTATTTATATGCTTATATATATATTTTATACTGATTACACTATTTATTAATTTATTATATGAATATTATCCCACCATGATACTCTAATCAAGAGGGTATAGTCTCCCCATTATACTATCATTTGATCCTTGTTGTGGGTCGGCAGCCTCTGGTGTACAGGGAGGCAATCTTAAGGTTATGTGGAGACCCTTCCGACTACTGGTTTCATAATTTTTTGGGCTTGGTAGTTGCAAAGTTTTATCAGATTATCCATTTATTTTGTATTAATATTTTTCTGATTGTTATATAGGATGCTAGGATTGTTTTTCTGCATGGTAAATAGTCGTGTTTGGGATTTATCAACCCATGCATGGGGAAAATTCTAAGTGGCCATGAATAGGATTTTTGTTTGTGTTATTCATAAATAATTTAACCTCAAGTGATTGGTGTATTTTTTATTCTTACTAATTCATGAGATTATATCTGTTATCCTTGTCCTGGTATAGTGAATAAGTAGCATTACACAAATCATTATAGTCACATAGGTATTCACATACCATGCATATTCCATGCCATTTAGATTACATTACTAGGATATGTGAGATTAATTTATGTGCCTTGTGTGTTTATTAGAATCCCTATTATTTACCATGTTAGGTATTTTAGTAACTTACTTAGTTTTATACCCTCTTAGTTATTTCATTAGCTATATAGTTGTCTAAAATGACATGTGTTTTATATACTATGTTTACATTTATATCATTATTTTGTGATTTTATTTTTATTATTAACATGTTTATCTATATACCTTTCTTGATTATTTACCCTGATCATGTAGGATCTTGTCGTGGTTATTTTTCATGCTTATATTTTTATTAGCATGTTTATTTGGACTACTACTTGTGGTAGAATTCCTATTTATAAATTTGATATATAATTCGTTATTAAAGTTCCAGTATCAAAATAAATAGTGTTTTCCCACATATATTGGTCGTGACACTTTAACTAACCAATTATGAATTGTTAGAGCCATGAATCATTGGTTACATCGGTTGAAACATTTATGGTTTCAATTAAATTGGATCCAATTTAAATCTATAATGTGTATGGGTGCTTTATAAATTGGGAAACATTAACCCATATAATAGAATAATTATATATGAGTTTGATATTCCTTAAGTCTATTTCATAAATACATAATTCATTAAAACAATCAACATTTATTGACATGGTTGCATATATAAAGTCTTGTAACTCTATCAATTGGGAAATATGACATGCAGCACTAAATTCCCAATGTACAATTGGACCCAAGTAGTTCAATGGGGGAATGTTTGTTATGAGATAACCTTCTGAGGTTGTTTTAAATAATAATGCTTCAAAAGATTCAAGCTTCATTTGGATAAACCACGTATGACTTGATGGGACCCTTTTAGGTCACCTTGGTTATGTTTACCTTAATATTTAACCCCCCTTTTGGGATATTTTATGTTAAAAGGGATGGGTTTTTAAAGTTTCTGTAGTCATTTATATGGTTTTACATATATTGTTATGGTAGAATCGTACTTGACCAATCTACTCTTTAATTAATAAATGACATTTTATCATATTTTCAGCTTTATTAATTATTATGCTTAAATTAATTAAAATTTAAATTACATACTAAATGGAATTTTCTACTATATATTTCAATTGAAATTTTATTTAAATAAGCCCAATTGATTGAACTATATGGATAAATAAAATGGATAAATGGAATTTTACATGATAAAATTCCTAATTGTGATAGGATGTTACATACATAAATGATGCTTAAAAGGAAGTTTGATGTAACAGTCATGTGCCTTGTGGATTTAGCTAAATAAAGTAAAAAATAATTTTGTCTTATGACTAGAATTCTTATTCATTAAAACTAAATCTTTAAAATTTTAAGGAACTATACTTAAATTAGTGTTATGAATTAGTAATTAAACCTTAAACATGTTCATGGATTTTTTTTCTTATGTAATTGTAGTTTAAATGTTTCCTTGAGTAGTTTTCTAGAAATAGAAAGGATACCATTTCCCATAGCCCCTTTCATGTATAGCTTGAACCCAATGATATGTGGTATAGCCTAGTGATTTTCTCAGTGTGGCCTAGATATAGGTCAGAAATTTCCAAATTTTGTATGGGGATAGCTAGGGGTTGATAATACCCTTAAAACCTAAAATCGTTTCTAAATTCTTGTGAATCATTTCTAATTTGAGGTATCATTCAGGTTTTGTTCGTCCCCTGGAGGTCTTTTAGTTTTAAAAGAACACCCTAGTCATGACGAGTTGTTTTTCGATGTGTTGATCCTTGTTAATGGCATGAACATCATACAGTGCTTGGTTTATATGGGTCAGGCATGCCTAGGTCCTGGTCAGTCGCCTGGTAGGTCAGGTGACCCTTTCTTCATCATCATGTTTTGGATGACTCTGTATGTCGTTAGCCTACTTTTCAGTCGTATGGGGTGGTGAGACTCTGCACTATTTCTCTTTATAATACATTAGACATTGGAATGCATTGTTTTGATAATCTTATAGATAATATAAAATATGTGTTTTTTTCTTGTGAAGTATCAGGGTGGTTTTTGTTTATTCATGTGGTACCCATCGACTTGGTAAATGGTATAAGAAATTATATGAGTTCAGTAGGAATCGTTAAACAATTGATCTATTACACTACATTCATGGGTCATCTCTAAAGTAGAGTGACATGGGAATTATAGTAAATTAAACTCATCCCAATGTTCTAGATGATGTTGTAAAAAGGATTTGGTATTTTGAAACACTATTTGGTTTTTGGGCCTCTTATACCTAATGAAATGATGTATATAAGTGTGACTTCGAAGAGTTTCACAAATTTGAATAAAGTAAATATATCCTAGTATTCTTGTAAGAGGTTAATTTATCTCTCATTTTGGTTTAGTGCTTGCTAAAAATGTGTTATACACCTTTAGGACCTGTATCCAATGGTCGATAAAGTGTGTGATGTTTGATGAGTTTATTTTTTTAGTAAATCCGATGATGATGGAGCTCTTAAGGTGGGGAGAGTCACATCAATCACAAGGAAAAAAATTAATTCTATGTAGGAGGAATGCAACAAAGAAGCCCATTTGTAAATGGTATATGCTGATTTTGAATTCCATGATGCTCGTGAGATTTTATATGATAGGGATGGAAAGGTAGTACGACGATGTAATGGTTGGCCGAGTACACAACCCTTAAAGAAATTGTTTGTCTCGGAAGGAATCTAGTGGCTATTATTGAGTAAGAATAGGATTCATCAGTCTTGAGGGAATCATGGTAATGTTATGATAACTCATTTCCAGGTGTAGCTGAGCATATTCAAAATAGTTTTCCTGAGGTGGTCCAACAATCCTTTTAATTGCGTAGTTAGAGTCAGTTGGTTCAAAACCATACCAAATGCTTCAACTAAGAGATAGAAGAAGTTCATAATATCTTCTTGAAAATTATTTACATACTCTTAGAATACTCTTTTTTAGTGATAACCTTGTACCCTATCTTGATATCACCCTAGGTACACTGAGAGAGTTTTGGTTTTACCCCACACTAAAAACTTAATGTCATTGGGCTTGGTAGCAGAACACCATAGGAGTTACAATCCTACAAGCATGGTACATTTAAGAGTTTTGTTTCTCCTAAGTGATACTTGGATTCTCATGTATAAATTCCTTAGACTGACTTAAGGGAACCATATGGTCGTTAAATTGACTATTATTAGTCTTATTTAATGTTCTTGATATGTGGATATTTCAGCTTTGTACCAATGTCTCACTTGTAAATGCTGGAGTATAGACTACCTTGGATGAGATCCTTGGACTAAAATAGAATATTTCATGGTTACCTTGGACTATCAGTTAGGCTGAGATGATGTTTTTTAATAAATTTTTAATTCAAGGAGTTTGGATTACGCATACAGTTTTGTTATTACAGTGGAAGACAACATGAATGGGTGTTTTGGATAGAGACGTCACCTGATGTTAGTTATGGGCTTCGGTGAGCATGTTCAGAGAAAATATTATGGTACCATGGATTAAAGGCATAGAGATATAATTCTTGAAATATGTTGGTCATCTAAGATGAGCATTTTGAGAATAATTGGTCAGTATTGGCTTTATTTGGTTTCTCTTCTTTCCTTAAAAGTACCAAGGGAGGAACTGATTTTGGAACATCGTCAGTTGGGGTGGGTGTAATGTGAGTCATCCAATTATTTTATGAAAATCCATATCGACCTTTTTAAATTATATTAATTTAAAATCGATCATTCTATCTAGCTAAGAGTCATGTTGTGAGCATCGTAAGAATGCTACATGCATGCCTAAATAGGAAATTCTTATGGTGGAGATACCATAACTAAAAGATTGACTTTAAATGATGAAAAATATGGTGGGGATCCCAAAGGTCAGATGGTTAAGGAAATTATGACATGTTTATGTATTTAATTTTAGGGGTTTAAGTAAGTCTTGTCTTGATGTTTCAGTTTGGAATATGAGAATTGTATCAAGTTTAACGGATTAAATATTGTATGCTCCTTGGGATACTTGGTTCTATTTTGGGAATTTGGAAACATAATAAAAACACTTGAATTAAAAATAATGACCCTAATATGTAAGGTTTTTCATAAATGTTTTCCCCATGGATTCTTGGGGATGATATGTTTCAAGATGGGGATATTTTAGCATCCTGTGTTTTTTGACCGGTTGAAAAAAAATTAAGGAACCTCAATTTTCTGTCGGGTGGATGGGATGAGTTGTCAAATAATATTCAGTTTATAATTAAAAGAGTTATAGAACAAAAATGTGTTATCTTATACATGGATTAATTCTATAGGGGTGCCTTGGGTTTTTTTGGGAGAATTGAGATCTGAAAACTCAAAACAAGGAAGAAAATCAAAGGGCACACAGTTTGTCTAAAATTGTGTCGCACACAAGCTAAAACTGTGTGGATGATCTAGTTGATGTAGAGGTATATCAGGTTTTTTTCTAACCATGTTACAGGATATTCATGTTCGTTTTGGTACTGAATAGATCTCGGTAGTGGCCCTTTGCATAGGTTGTTCACTGTTAGTCAAACTATGTATCCATCCCATGCAAAGGGGTTCCTTGAGAAGTGTTGAATGCACAGTTGGCACACATTTTCACCAAATGTGTGGGAAAACATATACCTCATTAAAGTATGGTGAAATTACCATTTTTCACCTCCATATTTTTTCCCTTCTCCCCCTTTCTTCTCCTCCTACCTATGTACAGTACCCCTCCCACTTGAGCTTCTCCTCTCCTCTCCTAGGGATATAGAGATCTTCTTTATATGGTGTATGTTTCAATATTTTTCAAGTTTTTTTATAGACTATGGTGATTCTATGAATCCTATTACTTATATTATTGTTTTCTCTGGCCATCTAAAATGCTATCATGATGTGAGATAATTCACCCTATCTTCAGTTCGTTTACCCGATTCCTCTATTTTTCTTGAACCAGACCAAATAAATCCTTCGTATTGGATGTGTGGGTCTTTTAAATCATGAGTAAAGTGGTTTATAGATTTTCCCTAAAAGTTTAGATGATTTATAAAGTATATAATTGTGTTATGTGAACATATTTCTACATTACGCAACTTAAATTTGAAATTTATTTATAGAACCTAACTCCCTAATTCTAACAGCACCTATATATTGAATTGTTATTGTTGATGGTAAATGAAATTAAGTTTTAACCACCCCTTAAGGGTTTTTACCCCAAATTCCTTTAATTAATTAATTTTTTTAATAAATCCCCTCATTAAAGTTCTTTTTCTTAAAAAATTTTTTTGATTTATTATTTGGAGTGTGATAGGATGTGACACTACACAATATTATTTCCTTATGACTGAACAACTACCTAAGGGGTTGGTTCCTTCTATTATTAAATGAACTTGATGAATTGTGTATGAAATGATAACAAAATGGCCTTTATTTTTCATTAAATCGAATTCATAAAAGTTCATGGCCCTCTTTGAGTATACATCACATGTAATGAGGAATGATTATGTACATGTGTATCCTTCTTTACACTTGGTTTATGTTTATAGCATGTATATTTTTTTACATTCATTATTTATAATTAAATTTTTCTAATGGAATGGTTATGAAATTTTCCTTATTTCTAATTAATTTAAATGACAAAAAGAACAATGAACACCTTGAGTGATACTCGAGTTTATTTTTGTGGAAATCAATGGATGGGGTCATATGATATTTGAGATTGTATGTACCTTTTGTGATAAATGTGTTTCCTTTATAGAATTCCAAGGACTAGCTCATAGGTTACCTTATTTGTAAAAACATTGGTAGCAAAAAAATTTATGCCTTTTATGATATCATCGAGTGGTTTTTCTACCTACACATGAGTGATATTGGTTACCTGGGGGGACCTATGGATGGTCTCGGTGGAAATATGGTTATATCATGCCACGAGTGATACTCAGACCACTATGTTCAATACTAGGGATGGACTTGGAGGTTTTTCTTATCTTTTCACCATGTTGAGAGTGATACTTGGGAGTCCATTTATGGATATCATTAGATGGAATCTTATGATGTTTTATATTTATAGATCTCCTTGATAGATACTTAGTATTCCATTTATGGATCATCATGTATGGTCTTAGGATTCCATTTATTAATTATAAGGACACCACTTTCTTAATTCAAAAAATGTATAACTAGTACTCAAGGGACATAACCACCAAGAAAAATAACATTCTTGGTGTCAAAACGCTTTGATACTTGATCTATGATACCCTTTTTACACCACATTAAATCTACACAGTTTTCCTTCCTTATAGAAATGTCTACCATAGGCTAAAGTAGGTAGTGTTGTTTGGGTATTCCATGAGGAACCCAGAATGGCGTATTTATTTATTTTTCACCTTTAATTTATTATCTTTGCATATATATTAATTTTATATTCACGAACTAGATTTTGATTTAACCCCCATTTGTGGTGGCCTACTGAGTATATCTCACCTCATTCTCAGGCCTCTATTTCACAGGGATACCCAAGAAGACCCCATGTTTGTAGGTCATTGGATTATAGCATGTGTCATGCATAATACATGGTAATTAGCAGCATAGGACTAAGCTAGTACTCATGATTCTTGTGGAGTATCCATTGGGATTTTATTCATTCGTTGTAAAACCTGCTGTATTTTTATTATTGTACCTTTTAGTGTCATTTGGACATTAATGCATATATGGTTGTATAAGAATTGGCCATTTTTATTCAGTTATTATATTAATATTCTATTTCAATTGTCTCTGTTTTACACAACTTTTATTGTTTCTTAATTTAATATATGACTCTTATACCAATGTGATAGTATGATCATGAAAGTATAGTCTCATTACTGTACCATCATTTGACCCTCGTTGCTAGTTGGAAGCCTCTGGAATATGGGGAGGCATGCTTGAGGTCATGTAGAGACTGGTCCGTCTATTGGTTTCATAGTTTGTCAGGACAGGATGTTAGAAAGTTGTATGAGAGCATCCTTTTCCTTTGTCTTACTATTTAGGGATTTGTAGATAATATATTAGTAATGTGTCAGTGCTTGGAAAATATCTATGTTTGTAAGTGATCAAGCCACACATGGTAAAAATTTCCAAATGTCCATTGATGGAATTTTTGTTCATTTTATTCATTATTACAGTTGGTTATGATTTCACCTCGAGTGATGGGTGTATTTTTCCTTCTTACTAATTTATGAAATTTTAATATTTATCCTCAACTTGGTATGGTGAGAAAGTATCATTACATTCATCACTATAGGCACATAAAGATTCACATGTCATGCATATTTCATGCCATATAGATTGCATGTCTAGGTTGTTTAAGGTTTTTTATGTGCCTTGTGTTTTTATTAGCATCCATGTCATATAACATGTTAGGTATTTTCGTAGCATGATTAGTTTTATACCCACTAAGGTATTTTATTATCATTATTTTTTATTACATGATATGGTTTTTTTTGTACAGTATGCTTCTATGAAATTAGTGTTATGATTATCATTTTTATCTGTATACCTTGCTTGTTTATTTTTCTTGATTGTATAGGATATTTTTTTAGTTATGTTTCATGATTTTAAGATTATTACCATGTTACATTGAACTAATTCTTATGATAGTATGCCAATTTATAAATTTGATAAAAATATTGGTTATTAAGGTAATAGTATCAAACTAAATTTTGTTTTCCTACACAGATTGATGTTGACACAATAATTAAAAAATGATGACATGTTTGAGCCATGAACCATTGGTTATATGGGATAAAACATTTCTGGTTGTGATTAAATGATACCTGAATTAAAATAAATAATGTGTATGGGTGCTTTATAAATTTGGAAATGGTAAACATAAAATTAGACTATCATCTATGAGATTTTGATCCCTTAATATAGTTTCATAAATAAAAAATCCATTAAAAAAGTTCTACCATTAATGAAACAGTTTCCTATATAAATGCTACTAACTCTGTCACATGGTCATTATGACCCGTGTGAATAAATTCCAATTGCACAATTGGAACCAAGTATGTTATTTGGGGCATATATTTTATGAGATAATCCACTAAGGGTGTTTTAAACCATAATTATTAATATGTTTCAGGTTTCATTTTGATGAACACAAAATGAATCGATGGGAACCTTATGGGTCGCAATTTGTTATGTTTAACTTAATATTTAACCCCCCTTGGGGGTATTTTTTATTATAGATATGGGTGATTATTTAACGTGATTACAACCATTTATATGGTTTTACATATAATATTATGGTGGTATCTTACATGACCAATCCCCTCATTAATTAATAAAATAAATTTTATCTAATTTTGATCTTCATTTTTTACAAGGATTTCTAAAATTAAAATGTCAATTAAAACGTAAAGGGTGTTTTACCCAGTATATTTTGTTGAAATTTTATTTAACTAAGCCTAGTTGAAAGATCCATGTGGATAAATAAATTGGGTATAAGGAAATTTACTTGGTAAATTGCCTAATTGTGATAGGATGTTAGTTATATAAATGATTTTTAAAAGGAAGTTTGATGTAACATTCATGTGCCTTTTGAATTTAGCTAAATAATGTATCAAATACTTTTTCTTTATAACTAGTATAATATATTCTTTAAAACTAAACCTTGAAATATTTAAGGAACTAAACATTAATTACTGTAATGCCTTATAAAATAAACCTTAAAAGTGTTCATGTATTGAACCTCATATATGGGTAGTTTAAATGTTTCATTGAGTGGTTTCCTTGAAAACAGAACATGAGTGTTATACATAAGACCTTTCTTCTATATCTTGAACTAAGTGTTATGAGGTAGATCCTAGTGACTTTTTCATTGTGGACTAGCTATTAAGAGGACATTTCTTATTTTGTAAGGGTCTATTTAGAGGAAGGAAGCACCGTTAAAAACTAAAATATTTCTAAATGCTTGTGAACCATTTTTGACGTGATGTGTCTTTCGTGTTTCATTCATCCCATATGTGACTCTTATTTTTAAAATAATAAAATGGTCTTTACAGGTGGTTGTTTGACGAGTTGAACCTTTTTAAAGGTGTGAACATCAAACAATGCTTAGTTTTTTAGTTTATACATTCCTAAGGAATGGTTATCTACCTAGTAGGTCTTGTGACCCTTTCTTATTTCTCATGTATTGGATGACTTGTTATGTCATCAGCCTATTTTATAGTCGTATGGGATGGTGATACTCTATGATTATTATCTTTAAGTTCCATTAAATAATAGAATTCATAGGGATAATAATCCAATGGATAGTGTTATGTATGTACCATTTT
Organism: Viscum album; assembly: GCA_963277665.1. Lineage (NCBI taxonomy): Eukaryota > Viridiplantae > Streptophyta > Magnoliopsida > Santalales > Viscaceae > Viscum > Viscum album. The sequence goes on along the minus strand of OY728153.1, from coordinate 871,607,855 downwards.
TCTCATGAAATCTTAGGGATGTATACATTGATACACGTGATGCCCATCAAATTGGAAAACTATACAATGAACCATATGAGTTTGGTGGGAATCATTAAAACATTGAGCTATTACACTATATTAACGGGTCATATATAGAGTAGAGTTACTTAGCCATTAGAGTAGATCGGACTCATCCCAATTCTTAGTATGATTTCATCAGGAGGATTAGGTGTTTTGACACATTATTTGGTGGTTTTGGATCCTATACCTAATGCAATGACTTATGTAAGGATGAATAAGAAGATATTAACAAGTGAGTCTAAAGTAAATATAGTCCAGTTTCTTGTAAGCAGCTAGTATATATCTCTTTTTGGTTTAACACTTTCTAAAAGTATATTTTCCGACTCTTGAACCTATAGCCAGTGGTCGATAGAGTGTGTATTATGGGATGAGTTATTTTTTTAGTAAATTTGATGATGATGATGACACACCTTATGTAGGGAGAATTACATCGATTGTAGAAAAAAAATTGTCCTTCTATGTATGAGGAGCACAAATGAGAAGGCCATTTAGAAATGGTCAGTTTTTCTTTTGAATTCTATGAGTCTGGTGAGTTGTAATATGTCAGTTCTTGTAAGATATCATGACGATGTAATGGTTGACGGGAGTATGCATCCCTTAAAAACATTGTTGGTATAGGATGGACTCTGAATATTTTTCTTGAGTAATCACGAGATTACATAGTTGAGAGGGAATCATGGTCAAGTTATTACAACACATCAGTAGGTGTAGATGAGATTCTTCCAAATATTCATGCTAATATGGTCTTACTATCCTTTTCATTGTATAGCTGGAGTTGATTGGTTCAAAACTATACTGAACACTTTTTCTAATAAATGGAGGAATTTCATCAGATCTTCATGATAATTCTGAATATCCTATTGATGTACTCTTGTTTTAGTTATGATCTTTTACCACGTCATAACATCACCTCAGTACACTGAGAGAGCATCTGTTTTACACCACACTAAAAAATTTATACTATTGGGCTTGGTAAGTGAACTCCAAGGGAGTTATGCTCCAAAAAATATAGTAAAATTATGATTTTTTGGTTTTCCTAAGTGATATCCAGAGTCTCTTGTAAGAATTCCTAGGATGGACTCAAGGGCACAAACCAGTTATTGCATTTACTACTGTTAAGCTCAGTTAATGTTCTTGATATATGGCCATTTCAACTTTATATCAACATCTCACTTGTAAATGTCAGATTATGGACTACCTTGGAATACCACATCGGACTCTAGTATATTATTTTGAGGTAATCCCAGACTAGTAGTCAAACATGGATGATTTTCTTCAGAATGCAGTAATTATAGTAGGCTAGCTCGGTTGTACTTCTACGTTTGTATGGTGGCACTAAAACCTGAATGGATCTTTTTTTAGAGACATCACCAAATGAAGGCGATAGGCTTTGTTAATCATGATCAGAAAAAATCTCAAGGTATCATAGTTTAAAGGTATCGAGATATAATTCTTCAAATATAATGGTCATCTAAGCTGGCTATTTTTATAATAGTTTGTTGGGAGTGGTTTGACTAGTTTCCTCTTGTTTTCTTAAAAGTGGCATGGGAGTAATCTCTTGTGACACGTCATCAATTGGGTTGGATGCAGTGCGATCCAACATAAGCTTTTATGAAAATATATATCAACTTGGAAAAATGAGTTTGATTGGAATTCGACCATTCTATCAAGCTAATAATCATGTTGTGGGCATCGTAAAATGCTTCAAGAGTTCCTAAATAAGAAATTATGACAGTGAAGATATTATAACTCAAAGTTGGACCTTAAATTCTAGAAACTATAGTGGGGAGAACCATAGGTTGGATAGTTAAATAAATTATGAAATGATTATGTCTTCAGTTTGATGGTCTCGAGTAAGAGTTGTCCATATGTTTCAGTTTGGAATATGTGCATCGTCTCAAGTTAAAGAGATTGAATATTTAATGATCAAGATGATTCTTGGTTCTGCGTTATGCGTTTGGAAGAAAAATACTACAATAAATCAACCTCATACTGGCAGTTTTTTTCTTTGGTGGTAGTTTAAACCGCCACTTTATGCTTCTGTGGTGGTTTTATAAAGTCAACATTAAATTTGATGTCGGCGAACAATATATAGTGGTTTTTTCAATTTAGAAGAAATTTATGGTAACCGTAATAGTAAACACATTTCTTAGATGTTATTTTTGTTTTGGAGGTGATTTTCCTTGAAAAAATAAAATCTTTTTTGGTGGTGGTTTAAACCGCCACTAAAAATAATTTCATTTTCTCCTTGGAAAAACGCTGTGAAAACCACATGAACCACCATGAAATGGTAATGAAAATTGATAAATGTTTAGTCGTGGTGTAAACAGCCACCAGAAAAAAAATATCCATAACCACTACTAAAATTATATTGTTCATGTATGTAGAGGTTGTTTTAACCTCCACTGATAGTAAGATAGAAAATTATAGTGGCGGTTTGAACCACCAATAAATATGGTCCATTTATATAGTGGCAATTTAAACCACCGCTAAATTAGATTTAAAATAAAAAAATGCTACAAAATCTACCGCCCCAGTACTAATACCCTAAAAACATGAAAACATTTAATCTAGAAAATTTTAAACTTCCAAACATACATTCCCTCAAACTGGAAATCATTCAACCAACAATCATTAAAACTAATAATTTATTAAAAAACAAAACTAAGACCTATAAGACTGAAAAAATGGAATCCTCATACCTATATACAAGAATCCTAAAAATTTAAAGATTATCAAACATGATATATCCATTATTAAAATCCTTCAATATTACAAACATCCTTATTAAAAACAAAAAAAATGTGCATACATCCAACCATTAGCCTAAAAATAAAAACATATGAAATCATCAAATTTCAAAGCCTACAACCTGAAAACATGAAACATAATAAATATGAAATCTATAAATTTTAAAATATGAAAAATGGATAAGTTGTTTCTAGAAATTTGATAAACAGTAATTCATGTGAACATATTACTTTAAAATATGAAAAAAAAAATCTTATGAACATGAAAACATGAAATGTGAAAAATTGAACACTAGAAAGGTACAAAAATTAAGACATATAACACGAAATCCAATAAAACATTATCTTAAAAAAACAAAAAAAGTATAAAATATTAAATTAAAACAAAAAAATATGTAACTGAAATCCTATAAACCTACAAACCTAAAAAACATTAAACCTAAAACTTACAAAATTGGAAACATAGAAACTAGAAACTTCTAATGAGAAAAACTAAAGCCAGCAAACCCATAGCTTTCAAACCATCATACTATCAATCCTATAACTTGTAAACCCTTAAACCTTTTAATTTTTAATCCAACAAATTTTGAAACTGTAATGTAGTAAATCTATATGCCTATGAATCTAAAAACATTAGACATCCAAATTTTCAACTAAAAAACCCCCAAAACTACATAAGTAAAAACATAAATTTTTGTTTCTTATCAAGAAGATTTTGGGCCACATCCCTGCTCCATGGTGAAACTATTCCTAAATAGGTATAACCACTAAATACTCCACCATTAGACACTATTTTAAGTCACGTATCTGTATGATAAACTAATGATGATTTTATAAATAACACCAAAAACCTCATCCTAATCCTCTACACCATAGATATAACAACAAAGAAATTTTTACACATATTTTTATATGATTCATAAATATTGATATCCATTAATAAAACATAATGATTGTAAATACCTATTGTCTTTGTAAAACTAGGTTCATAATAAATAAAAGAAAACATGAGAAATCAAGCTAATATTAGGTCATGAAAATGTTTGGTGACTACCATGTTCTACACATGATACATATAAAAATATAGTTACTATAACCCTCTTCACAAATAATTGTCTGATGATAAATTAATCTTGTCACCCTCTCCACTTACACCTCTACTACTTACTACTGGAACCTATAAGAACATTATATTTAGAATCTAATATTGTTTAATATTTATATTTTAACTTAAAACCAATAAATGTTTACAAACAAAATGATTTTGAATTTTTTTTGATTTACCTTCTTAGCACCAGTCGATGAAATACCACCTAGGACAAATCCAGTCATCTTCTCATATAAATCAATCAACGCTTTTTACGAAGAGATTATCTAAGTCCCCTGTTCCTAAACCGTGTTTTTTATAGAATCAATCTATCTCTAAGCATATTGGGGTATGAACTAACTAAAACCAAGAGTAGATGCAGCTTTAATCCATTGTGACCTGCCAATGACCTCAAGTGCTATGGGACCTGAACCCATCCCGTGCACTCGACCAAGATGCTCTTTCCTTAGGACATTACCAACTAGGTCATCCAATGATACTAAGTAGGACTACGCGGTATTCACATCCCAGAGTTCTTTAATTTTTTCCTATAAATAAAATATCAGCTATATTAGAAATAATATATATTAACATAGTGAAAACTGATAATAAGTTGTTATAATGAAAAATGAGTTCATACCCCGACATTTTTGGTAGGCTTGTTAACAAAACTTCCTTAAGATTTTTTGTGAACATCTAACCACACTTCTGTTCATGATGCCTAGTTCCCTATATTATGTGATTGTATTAAAAAATGATAATTCAACAATTTAATATATTAAATAGATAATATTGCCTTATAAATATTTAAACTAACGAAAATATTACCAGTGTTGATTGGATTCTAGAGAAACTCTTTGACCCCGTAGTGTGAGGGATGACTTTCTTAGCCTGAATTGATTCATTATTCCTTGAAAGATCTAGAAATAAATAAAACAAAATTTAATAGTAATTTATTCAATGTCATATTCTTTTCATATACATGTATAAATATAAAATGAAATTAATATAATAATATATATTTAAATACCATCTGATTATCATTATGATTCTGTCAAAAAAACATTCCATTTCTTATTGGGAATCACATCGGGTAGCTTATCATACATCTGTTTGGCGGTCAACGATGTATCATTGACATCGCTCCAAAATCTCCATTTAATGTATTTCTATTTCTTGGCCAAATTTTTCCAAACCCACTTTTGTGCTAGCACATCAACAACCATAAAGGGGAATAACATCTGTACACATAAATTCAATTTGAAAATATTATAATTTAATAACATAATGACATTAAATTAAACTATAATTTTTTAAAATTACGTTTTATTTGGGAATAAAAAACATCATTTTTCCATGTTGAAGGCATATTCCACCAGTAATCATAGGTAATAAGAAGAGAAACTAGCTCGACATCCAGCTAGCCTAGAATCTAGCAATGTTCTTTCATCGGTAGGGACCCCATAAGAATTTAATGGGACAACTATCTTCTCTCCAATAAGATTCCATACATCTGAAATTTTCATATTTTTATTCATACTAGAATTTCATTGTTTGTAAGAAAACCTATCAAAAAAATTTATCTTCAAAGATGCTAAACATGCCTTCAGTTACAGGGGAATATATTTAAGTATATATTTTCTTGGATATAACATTTTGATTTATCAACCATATTTATCTAAATAATGGTGAAAGGAAGATGTACATTATTTTGTAATAATTTGTTATAAGTTTCAATGAAAAGGTGAATTTAATGTGATGCAATCCCGGGTGATTATGACCCAAAAATTGAAGATGATGATTTGATAGATACAATTATGTTTAGAGGAATATAAATGTTTTGAACACACAATGTATATGAAACAAATTTTTCCACATATGAGAATCATCAGTTGAGTCAAAAAGGTGGTATTACTCTTGAATTTATCTCTACTGAGAATCAGTTAGTAGATATTTTTAATAAACCCCTTACATGTGATCATTTTTATTTAATTAAAAGATAATTGGGTTTTTTTGAATTTAAATGATATTATTTTATTTTATTAAAAATGATTCAATTAAGTGAATTAATTTTGTTTTAATTTATTTTCAAAAATTATTCTATTGTTTATTTAAATCAAAACTATTATGTCTTTAGAAAATAAGTTATGATCTTTTTTGTTACAATTTATATTTTATTTTATTTAATTTAATTTTAGTCTCTTTTATTTAGAATCGAACCAAAACCAAATCTGCTATGTACTCTCTTTAGGAATCAGGTCTATGACCTAAAATACAATCGACCCTCAACCCTTTCACCTTTTTCATGTATTTTTTCTTCATATGTTGAATCAACACCCCTAACCTTTCGATTTGTTTCTCAACCTCCAACCAACTTATATGCCATAGTAAATTCTAATCATATAGATGATGGAAGCACTAGTTTATATGAGAAAGAAAAATAAATTGGTGTGCTGCATATAGCTTTCATAGGGAAGGTGGTCAATATGGGATGGTTAAAGAACACTAAGATGATACTAAATAAGGTCCTTAAGTTTCAAGGTTTGGAGATTGTTTCTTATTAGAATAAATCTAGTTTTTTGCTTAAGGAATAGGTAAATTTTATCATAAAGAATGTAGATTTTCAGCCCTTTGGAACAGACGATATTGTGGCATCAAATGTAAATTGGAAATATGTGATGGAATCATGAGTGTATTTTGTTGAGATTATTCATTTTAATGATGATGGGAAGTAAAATTTTATTTATACATTTGTTGATACATGTAAGTAGAACGAAAATAGGGTTTTAAATTCATGTTTATAACCTCTTCCTTTGAGTAGAATCTGGTGAAGGATTTAGAGCCTAAGTGGAACGTTTTGTGTAAGTTTGGTCAAACTAGGATTTCCCAGAGATATTGATAAATAGAGAAAGTATTGTTTCAGGATATTTATTTCTTATATATCTTGATCAATAATCTAAAGATAAAACTTCCAAAATCATGATGTGTTTTATACATTATTGTTGCAAGGTAAAATCAAAAATGAATGATTATCCCTATTGTATGTTGATTGAACTGGTTTTAAAGAAAAAAATAAGTTGATATAAATTAGGGAGATTTAGTAAAATTCTATAAGACTAATAGAATATTTTTAATTCTATTGAATAATATTGGATAATACTGGGACACCAATTCAAACTCTTTGAATCATGTATGTCAGGAAGGTGTGGCTTAGGTGGGGTAGCCATCTCAAACCTCACCACCAAGGGATGTAGTACCTTCTGATATGGTGACTACATGGGAGGGGAATGAATTACAAGTGGCTAGATAAAAGACTTATCTTGCATAGGTCAATGCTACAGTGTAAGAGGTTGGTCAGATTCAAGGATTTTGAGTAATTGAATCCACTAAAGGAGTTCATTATGTTGATCTAGTTGTTGAGATAACTATTTTTGTTCCCAAAGAAAGTCCAATTGAGATGGTTCCAAGTCATTCAGTTGTTGAAGGAATACCTATAGCTACATTTGATTATCATTTAGTGTATCCAATTCTTCTTGGACCACCTGCTGGAGGAGATGGAGTTGTTGATGTGGGTATGGAGACTATTGACCATTCTCACACACCCCATATGTCATCACCACCTCTAGTGCGTAAGGATTCACCATTAGTGAGTAAAAGATTAGATAGTTTTGAAATGAAATCATTTCCTCTACCTTGTTGACTAAATTTGATAATATCATAAGAGAATATAATAAATTGAAATAAGAGATGAGATCCTAAAAGGATGAGATCAAGGAACTCAATGTGAATTCTATTTTAAATTATGATTTTGAAAAATGGGTTGGGATAATGGAAACCCAAATAGATTTGAATATGAATATTTCGATAGATCATCCTATATAGTATTATATAAATGATCTAGGTGAAAAAATAATAAGGTGATGAAATATCTAGAAAAAGATATGAAAGATGTTTATACTACCAAATCAAAGTTCAATGAGATTTTGGTGTTAATTGTATCTTAAATCAACATGTTCCAAAATCTTTTGATTGTGAAATCTAATATTTCTTGAGATCTTCTTGAGGATATTATTTCCTTTATAACAGAAATTAAAGAAATATTTCACAATTTACAATAAATCACTTATGTTACTACAATTATGTTACTCAAGAGAATACCGACTCTACTGGAGAAGTTGAGGGACGGAGAGGTGCGACGAGGTGTGGCAATGAAGGTGAGCCCCGATTAGGGCATAGAGGCACGGCGAGGGTGGCGAGGGGTAGATATGGGGCCAGTAGGGATTCAAAGAGTTGGGGGTAGGGGTCATGGGTGTCGAAAAAGGGGGAGAGTGTCGTGGGTATGAAAATATTTAATGGTTTAGCAGTCGTTCTTCATAAACTACTGCTAAATTATTTTAGAAATACATAACGGTGGTTTAATAAACCTCCACTAAACTTTCATTTTACTGTAGAGAGAAAATGAATTCTTGAACAAAACATCATAACAGAAATAGGTCAGGTTTTCCTTTTTTTCAAGTATTCTTTGGGATTAAAAATTTTAAGGTGGGGAGATAATAGTGTCCCGTGTTTTCAGACCAGATTAAAAATTTCTGAAGGAACATGATTTTTTAGTCGAGTGGACAGGATGAGTTATAAACTAATATTATGAATGATAATATAAGATATTCAACACTAAATTGTGTTGTATTTAGTCTTTTATAAGGCCCAAGGGATACCTTGTGTGTTCTATTTATTTTTTTGGAGCATCTTTCACCAAAAAAATCAAAACCAGGGAGAACTGGTAAGGGTGCATGGTTGGTCTTAAATTGTATGGCCCACCAGGTGAAATCATACAGATTATCCAGAGCAGTTGGAGGTCTTTTATGGTTTTTTATATCCATTTGAGAGGAGTCACATGGATGTGTAGGATCTTTACAGATCTTGTAAGTGTAATTTTTTATGGGTTGCACATGGTTAGTCAAACCATGTGGCCAGCCCATGCAAGGGGGTTCCTTATGCAGAATTGAGTGCATATTTTTCACAAAGTTTGTCCAACCATACATCCAAAAAACTATGCCTTTTTAATGTGGGGGTGATATTACCATTTTTTCTCTAGAAATTTACTTCCCTTCTCTCACTTTCTTTTCCACTTACCCGTGAACATCACCACTCCTGCTCAAGGTTCTCTTATTCTCTCCTATGTATGGAGGTATTTCATCTATCCAATGTCCATTTTGAGCATCGTCTATTACATTGGATATCCATCAGTGTTTCTAAAGTACCTCTTCCTTATCTTCTTATTCTCCCTCACCATTTTAAATTATATAGTGGTATAGGATAATTCACCCAATTTTCAAGGCATTCACATGTTTCTTATATTTCCCTCAAACCAGATAGAATCAATCCTTGATATTGGATTTTTAGGTCATCCTAAGCCCAAGGATTGTGGTATATTTATTTTCCCTCAATTTTGTTTAATTTATAAAGTATTACATTTCTCCATAAACCGGTATTTCCAGGAAGCACCTCTTAAATGTGAAATTTAATTTTCATAACATAAACCTTAATTATATTATCCCTTATGTATAGAATTGGAATAATCGATGAACATGAAAATCAGGATTTAACAACCCCGTAAGGGTGTGTAACTTGAATTTCTTTAATTAATTAATTTTTTTCTATTAAAACCCTATTTCGGTGTGTTTTCTCAAAAAATAGATGGATTGATTAATTAGAGAGTTATAGGATGTGACACTTCGCTATATTATTTCCTAGTTACTGAACAACTACCTAAGGGTTTGAAACCTTATATTATTAAATGAACTTGATAAATTGTGTTAGGATTGCTTATTACATGGCCTTTATTATTCTTTAAATTGAATTCATGTAAGGGAAAAACCCTTTTGGGTATACATGACCAGTAATGTGGCATGCTTATGTACATGGACCTCATTCTTATCACATGGTTTATGTTAATTGAATGTTTTTTATTTTCCCTTATTTATTTGTAATTGAATTCTGAAAATGGAATGGTTATGAAATTGACCATATTCCTTATTAATTTAAATGAATAAATGAATCATGAACACCTTGAATGATACTCAGCTTCCTTTTATTAGAACACCATGGAAGGGCTCATAGGCTGTTAGATTTTTCATGTACCTTGTTCAATACATGGGATTCCTTTACAAAATTCCAATGGTGGGATCATAGGTTAATTGATCTGTAAAAACATAGAGGGATACTTGTTAGGCCTTTAATGGGCTCACCAAGTTGTTTCTCTACCTCCAAATGAGTAATACTAGTTCCCTATGGTAGAAACCATAGACAATATTAGTGTAATTATGGTTATACCAAACCAAATGTGATACTCAAACCCCTATGTTTGATTTCAAGTAAAAGCATGGATTATTTTATTATATTCTCACTAGGCCAAGAGTGATACCTGGGAATCTATTTATAGATAACCTTGGAAGGACTCTTATGGGGTTGGATATTTGTAGTGATACTAGGAAAATACTTGGGATTATATTTATGGAACTCCTTGGATGGGCTCGAGATTCCATCTATTAATTCTAAGGACACATATTTCTTAATTCTAAAAATACATAACTGGTACTCAAGGGACGCATCTTCCAGTACAACTAATATTCTTAGGGTCAGACTGCCTCAATTTTTGATTAATGATTCCTATTATTATGTGCAATATTAAATATTACTATGTTTTCTTCCTTTCAGATATAACTGGATTAGGCCGAAGTAGGTAGTGTTGGTCAGGTATCCCATGAGGAACCCAGACCGAAATATTTATTTATTTATCATCTTTAATTTATTGTCCCTAAACACTACTGAATTTTATATTAAAAATTTGTATTTTACTTTATAAACCTTTAGTGTTGTCCTACTGAGTATATCTTACACCCTTCTCAGTCCGCCATTGCACTGGGATACCCGAGCAGACATTATGTTTACAGGTCTATGGATTATTTCTTTTCCATTTCATTAGATGTGGGATTTAGGAGCATGAGACAAATTTGGTACTTAGGATTCTCATTGAATGGCTTTTTTAATTTATTCATTCATTCTAATTCCTTCTGTATTTTCATTCTTCTTATTTATAGAATCATTTGTACATGCATGCATAGATGGTTGTATTGGTGTTTTCCATTTTTATTCAGTTATTGTATTAATCATTCACTCCTCTTATATCTATTTTATATTACTTCCAATGTTTCCTAATTTATTATATGACTTTTATAATGTTGCTATTCTATGATAATGAGGGTATATTCACCCCATCGTACCAGCATTTGACCATTGTTGTTGCTCGGTAGCCTCTAGCATTGGGGGAGGCATGCTTGATGACATCTGGCGATCGGTTTGGCTACTAGTTTCATATTCTGTTGGGCCATAATGTTATAGAGATCAATAATATAAAGGACAGGATCTTAAATGGAATGATCATTCCATTGGTTCTTTTATTATGGTGGTATAAGAGCATGAAAAAGAGATCCTAGGAGCAAGAGATCTATATGTGATCACAATATCCCCAACTTTTTACTTAGTATGTTCATTTTAAGGATGAAAACATTTAAAGTAGGGAATAATGTATGTAATCTATTTTTTCCTAGTAACACATTGAATTATTTTAATAAATATTTTCAGAGGTAGGCCCTAAGATGGCATGAGATTCTGAGGCCCGGTGAGCCTGAATTTAATTTTATAAAAATATTAAATATATTAATATCACACATGCATGATTTTTATAAAATAATGAAATATCACTTCAATGGAGTCTCAAATAAAAAAACATATATTATGGTTTTTTCTGAATCATGGGGTTTACCCTAGGTGTAACCTATGGTTGGTCGACATCACATGTCCAGTTATGGTAGTTCTTGGAAGGTTCATTTAATTAAAATTGATATATTATTTGTTTTTTTTAAATGAAATAATTATAATCCTCTATAAATACCCTCTTATGAATATTTTCCCTGGTTTTCCTATATAAACCTTCATGGATCTGAGAGGACAAGTGATAAATTTTTTCATTGGTGGATCAACATCGAACATCGAATGACCATTGGATTGAGGTGGGTCGACGAGTAGCGAAAGTAGTATATGTTTACTCATCACTAGAGAATGAATTATTCACCCATGATTGAATCATAATGGAGGCAGGACTCATAAATTATGGAATAATCCCTTTTGATTGAAATATTGACCATGGATTAATTATATACTTTTGATCGATGATTTATTTATTCCTTCTCATTATCCATATTTCCTGGGTGTATAATTGATCCTTTAAACCCCTATTTCCCTTAATATCACCCAATTTATATAATCATTGGGCAATAATTATTGTCCAGTGGTGGTACACTTTCATATTGTTCTTTTCCCCTCTCAATTCATCATGTTCTTCATCATTGGCATATAGGGCCATGGTTTGACATTATCGGGATAGGTTTAAGTGCAATCAAACCCCCAAAATTCATTTCACTTGAACAAACGACACAAAAATAAACAGTTTGTAAAAGGATTGATGAATGACACAGGATATGGGTGATACTCCATGGATTTGGGATATGGTGGGGTGAAAGGATTGAGTGGCCAGTACATGGGAGGCGTTTCCGGGGACGTGCGATTACTGTGGATGCATGTAGATGGTTTTTTGTGAAGAACAACCAGAATCTGATTTCCAGCCAATCGTGGTGGGCGGTGTTTATTATTATTTTTTTCAATAATAATAACACATTTTATCTATTTCTATTGTTTACAATAATAACATGTTATATTTATTATTGTTATTATTAATAAGGATTATTAAATTGAAGAAGAAGGTAGGTGGTGCTCCATCTTACAAGGGAGAGCCATGTACATGTAGAATTGGGGATTTTTTCCCTACCCCATTTTCCATTATTATTATTTATATAATAATAATAATAATAATAATTTTTAAAAAATAAACATGAACGAGGGATAATTGGGAGTGCACATTCACTATGTACGTGATAGGGGTTGGGGAGAGTTTGTGCGTGGATCCCCTCCCTTTGGGTAAGGTTTTATAAAAATAATAATATAAAATATTTTTTATTTTATTATTGTTAGGAAATATTTTTACAATACTTACTTCTTCAAGAAATGTCATATTTTTAATCCATAAACAGAAACATGACCATAATGTTGAGGTAGTTTATTTGAGGCCAATACTAGAGAAATTTGTTTTTGACTCGTGGCTCGATCCTATAAAATGACGTACATGCATGTTATGGATAAATGTTTTTTTACTGGGTTTATAATTTGGGAAAGTAAATAGAATATACTGAGTGTTTTTATAGAAGGATCGCAATATTTTTAATCATTTGTAAATTTCGGGTCGTTTGTGATGACATATTTGGAAGAAAGACATTTTAGCCTGATAGACTGATGATGAGCTTCATGCGCTCATTATGATTTTGGCCAAACTTGGATTTTGGGCTATGACGAGCCTATCTGGGGTGATTTACCACATATATCGTGATAGTATCCTTTATAGTGTATTTATTGATATGACATGGAATTTTATGACACTTAGACTTCATTAGGTGACACTTGATGATGGTATTGATTGGGTAGGATCATCAAAGAGGGGTCCAGGTTGGAGACCCCCTTTCGTACTAGGGTGTGGTCCCCGATACTCCTCACACTGGTTTGAGTGGAACCCTTAGTAGAATAAAACATGGATAATATGCCTTTTAAATGGGACCCCTGATAGACTAGAATGTGGGTCCTCTACCTACTGATCAGTACTCCCCTAACGGACTAGGTTATGGGTCTTCTACATATAGAGTAGCACCCCCAAAAATACAAGGGAATGGTTCCTTTATCTTTTTACTAGAACCCCATTGATGCACTAGGGTGTGGATATTTTATATACCTTATGAGTGGAACCAACATGATTCACTGAGGTATGGGTACTCTATTTATCTACTGAGTGGGACACCCTTGTCATACTAAGGCATGGGTCCTCTACTTGAAGTTTGTTCCCCCTCGATTGTGTGACCCAGTGGAATGGTGTGGGTCTTACACATGGTTACTTCATTCGAAACATGATATTCTAGGAATCATAGATATTCTTTTTATATTTTTTGGAAGATTCATCGAAATGGGTTGACTATGAGATGGAGTTCCCTTTTCTCTCTCATCGGGGTTTCTAATATTAGCATATATCTATTGGGTTTCATTTCCCTCTCACTTTGGGTTGAGTTGACTATGTAAATGATGTGACCTACTGATCCCTCTTTAATTTCTAGGGAATATTACTGGTTATGAATATACTCACCTCTGCATAGATTTTTCCCACACCGGTCATTTCATATAAAAACAACATATAGATTTGCAGTAATTCTGGAGGAGCATAGGGATACTCAGGTGCATAGGTTATATACGATGCTGAATCTTGGAAATTAGGATATATCCACTCTTAGATATTATCAATTATAGTTTTTTTCCAGGTTAGGACATCTTTTTTGTGTGGACATTTATTTTTTCATTTACTTTTCAGAATTCACTATCGCACTCTTCTGCATTCCATAGAGGTTATTTCATTCATGGTTTTTACTCTAGATTTTACTATTTTTTAATTTTATTCCACTATACTTATGTATCAATATGGTATGGTGGATGCATACATGTACTTTAGGAAAATTCATCCCATTTAGTTTTCCATTTTTAGTGCTTATCATGTTCCCATGGCCTATGGAAGTGCGCATGGGATTGTGGCAGCCCAGTCTTCTGTTGTCCAGGTAGGCCCTGATCGTTCGGGTCGTTACACACCCTTTTTTGAAATTCCCATGAAAATATAACCAAATTAATTATTCTAGATCCCCTATTCATGTTTTAAATCCAATATCCTCAATAATTTTCATCAAGTCCTTCATTTCGAAAGGATTATTCAAGAAACGTTCAAAAGTCCCAACGTAAGTATTACTCACCCTTTTAAATTCTTTATCCCTCACATTTTTTATCCTTCAAACCATTATAAATATATTTATATAATTAAACTATTATAAATAATATATATAAATTTTATCACATTTATGGTATAACTATTATCTATTTCCCGTCATTTTATTCAAAAAAAATGAAAACGTTGCTCATGTGCATTTGCAGACTACTACCACCATGAATGACACATTTCATTTTTAACACCACTTTAAAAGGTTGTTTCTAGAAATGGTTTTATTGAATATATATTTTATCTAATTCATGATTTATATTCTTTAAATATTTATTAGTAATTCTATAAGTACTATTATATATATTTGGTCCTCGTAAAACTACAACCTTAAATTAACAAACTTAGAGGAAAAGTGATTTATTTATAATTGAAATATAATTTTTCAATTACATTATTCTTATAAATCATAAATTTTTTTATAAATCACCTTAATAACATCTAAATAATCTCCTTACACTTTTTTGATAATGATATTATAAAAAATGTATATCTACTATAGTCAAACTCACACGTAAACGACAACATGATATTATTGGGTCGGTTTAACAACCTACATGATTATTATTATAAATTTCTATCAATGATGGATTTGGAAAATTAATTTTGGTCACTAATTAATAATTTAATTTTTTAGTTATTTAATGGTAATATATAGAAATTTAACTCGTCAATTAAGACAACACAATCTGTTTGTTAAAAATTACCTAAAAAACTTTTCACAAACTTCATCATCTTGAATATTAACCAAAATACATTGAAATGAAATTATAAAATTATAAATAATTATAAACCCTCATTTAAAGTACCTTTTATGATCCTTTAATGATGAACTATTCAAGATTAATTAATTATAACATATAGATTATGAAACATGTTCAAAACAACCAATATTACTCACATCTGATATTCAAAGTATATAAAACTAACTAATATATTTATATAAAATTATTATAAATGATGTTTATAAATGATATGTATATGAAAATGGTTGTTAAATAGGTTATTAATATATTTATATTTTCTATACAGGATCTCACAGTGCATTCAACTAAGAAGGGAAAAAGGTAAGGTTTTTAGTCAAAAATTCTTTCTTTTGATACATATTTATGTTATACATAATATTATTCATTATATAGTGTATTTAATTCCACTAAACATATCATTGTAAAATATTCTTATTATTCATGGGAAATAATAATCCCAATTACTTTATTTTCATCAAACGGAATTTGACCATATTTTTTCCCTATTGCAAAGATTTTTGGTAACTCGATTTTCATTTATTTAGTTATAATGTTTCATCTTCAAATTTTTAGCGGTTTTCCATCTTAGTATATTAATATATGGTATTTTATATTCCAATTTTCTGAATATTATTTTTAATAAAAAATAATGTTTTACTATGTGGGTTTTCAACCAAGGTATTTTTTAATTATTAAAAAGTTTCATTTACTTTCATTACAAAATGTTATATATTTAGATTCACATTTCTAATAGAAAACATTATCTCATTTTCAACGATATATTAAAATATAACTTTTTCAAAATCTTTCACATCATGTTTTTTAAAATAACATTTGTAAGGACCCATTACTTATTATTTTATAATAGTATTAAAAATGTTTTCTAAAATCTTCTTTTACATTTTAATTTATGTGAACACATATTTCAGCTACCTTTTTATATTTTATATAAAACATCCTCCCTACTTTTTAATGGCTTTAAAATAAATTATTATTCCAATGGTTTTTTAAAATATTTATTTTTAAATTATTTTAAGAGATCAATGATATTATTTATTTTAATGTTATTTTTCTAAAACTTTAAAAACATTATTCATCTAATCCATTATCAATTGATAAATTTTATACTTGGTGAGGGATTTTATTTGTAATTCCTCGACCACAGAATCCCAAAGTCAGTGCATTATTACGTATCATTGGCATGATCACAAAAGATCAAGTCTCGAAAGACCAATTAGTTTAGTAGCCTTAGAAGTACTAGATACATTCATAAGGTTTACATTAAATCATAAAATAGAAAACTATGGCAACATCGTTTCCATAGACAACACTGAGATCCCATAGACAATCCCTGCAATTCAGTCATAATATACTTCTTCGCATCCTAGAAAAAAATAAAACATAGAAATGGGTGAGCTCAGATGGTCAGTAAAGATAACAATCTAGTGAAAACTTTAATAAATAAGCATAAACATTTAAGGAAATGTATTAGACTAAAACAAAAGCCTTTTAAACTTGAACTTCAGGATAATATGCAAAATATAAAATCAAATAATTCCATTTAATTATTTACATGGATATTCTACTAGTCGAATAATCCCATGCAATATCAATAGCCACTTTCATAATGATGGAATGCATAATTCCAGACTTTCATAACCACATAGTCAAGGCCTTATGCCAAGACTACAAATAAGATTTCGTTAAGGCCTTGTTCCAAGACTCTAGTTTGTCTCATGAGACCTACTGATTCATCGATGATCTATATCGAGATCCACCCTTCACTTATAATGTCCAATGCATTCCTCATATGAAAAGGTTTAAACATAACATAAACATTCATATTAAAACTATCATACTAAATGTCAATACCTTATCCATAACCATGAATTGTTTAAAAATAACACATCCATAGTCAAAAATATCACAAAACCTTCAATAAAATATGGATGTTTTGTATCATAATAAATCAACTTCAAATAAGATTAAAATCCATCAAAGGATTTTGACATAGATTAAATCAAAACCTTTTTTAAGAGAAATATCTCTTTCTATTTTGAAATCATTTAAGAGTCGCATAATTATAAAGAATACATTTATTTTGAAAATATTATTATAATATTTTAATGGATTATTTGACGATGTTATAACGGTGGAAAATATCTGCACGCGTCGTATAAGTTAAAAAAACATTCTTACCTTAATTTTATCGAAAAGGTCCTAAAGTACCTTGTTTGGAAAACGAGGGAAAGATTACTTTCAAAACATATAAGGTAAAATAAGGGTATAAATGAATTTACCCCATTTTATAGTAAATAGTAAAAATGTTTTGAAATACATTTTTAAGAAACATGGATATGGATGATAAAGAGGTCTGAGTAGATACTTATGTAAAAACAACCTCGGATAATAAAGAGATTGTGAAATTGACCATTACCCTGTACTTTTCCTTGGTCAAGGGTAGGTTAAACTCCTTTATAATGGTGAAATAATTTTTATTAAATTATACAAGAATCATATACATTAATATTATATCATATATGATCTTTAAACATTGCTTTGTCAATAATATCTTAGTATTATCATCGTTTTGGGTGTTAACTGATTCGTTTTCCTTTATATGATTCATTACGTAAGTAATGCTTGTTATGGATAGTATTTATCTTATTCATATTATTAATGATATTTTGTCTTTGAACATTAGTTTTAATCATCTAATGAAAATTAGTCTTGAATGGATACGATGGGGAATAAATCTCATCGCGTTCGTGGAGACGGTAATCCGTACGTACGCACGAGCGACAATATCATTCTTTTGATATTAAAATAATATATAATTGGATTGTATAGTATATATACAGAATCATTATAATGTTTTATTTATTATTCAAATGAATTACACATCATTATTATACCCATCTAAATAACAATGTTTAGAATAACAAATACAGCACGATGTGGAGACGGTAAGTCGTACGTACGCACGTATGGTGACATGTCATTCAAATGATGGATAGAATAATGAAAATGGTTGTACCGTATTTATAATAATATCACAGTATATATAAGTTACAGGAGTTATTATTTTAGAATGGAAACAACATTGAAAGAGGAAGTGGAAGAAGAAAGGAACTTGAAAGAGGTGATGAAATATTTACCTCTTCTTCGGGTTCTTCCTTTTGATTTGATCAAAAGGGCTCCTTAGGTTGGCTTTCTGACTAATGAAAGGACTCTAGGATTAAGGGAGGAAAGTTGAGAGGGCAATTGGGCAGATTTTGTCTCTGAAAAATGGCTTTGAATGTGTGAATTTTAGGGAAGGGTGAGTGACCTTTTATAAGAAGGGTGAGGGGCACCTTAGGAAAAGATCGAAATATTATTTTATAATAAAATCATTTTAGGTTTCTAATGGATTAAAAATGAATTATATAAAGTTCCAAGTGGGTATTGGTGGAAAAAAACTCATCCAATAGGTTTTATATAGGTTTGGGTCACTATGTTAACGTTATCTTTTATATTTAACTCTTAGTTAAATAGTTTAACATTTACCATGTCTCTTTTTATTTTTATATTATATGGTTAATAAACATACTATATAATTCCAATAGAACCCCAAGTAGTTAATTGATGATACACCTATCATTATATACGTCTTTTGGCTGAACTATGTATTTTTATTAATATAATATCAATTAATAATATAATATGTTTTTTAAAAACTCTTTTATGTCAATTTTGACACTATTTGATATTTTGTTTTTTCTAAATTCATAACAGCATTGTTACTTCAAAAAAATAATCTAACAAACTATAACATGTCATATTAACCTATAAAATTATTGTAATTCATAAAAAAGCTCAAATTACATTTATTTGGATATTTATAATATCAAATATTTTAATATTTCATTAATTAGGTAATTACTGCATCATAATTGTGTCATTAATAAATTACATTATATAATGTCTAAAAAATATAAATAAAATACCATTATATAGGAAATATTTTTATCTTTCTAATGAATATTTATAGTTTAATTTACCATATGTCTAACACTATATTAAAAATGTTTTAGTTATTAAACTTTGAATTTAACACTTTTAACTCTTCTTTGAATTAAATAATAATAAATGTACTAATCTAATCCAAGTGGACCTAAAGAACAATATTTTCTTCCTAAGGTTGTATTTGGTCGAATTACACTTATCCAACAGAATTAGGATATGTGTTAGGGTAATAATAATATCATTTTTACCCTTAATTACCCTATTTACTTTTAACCGTGGTAAATAAAAGTAAAAAATTATTATTCACAAAAAAAAAATTTCATATTATTGAACCACATTTTACTTAATAATATCAACTGTGTCTCTCAGATTTTTTAAATTCTACTGACAGGAGTGGTAAAATTAAGTTTAATTCATATTTTCAAATTCTCATAGGAGGTGGGTAAAATACGGTAAAAAGTTCAATAAAATATTTATATATCTAAAATTATTATAAACTGAATCCAATGAATTAAATTGAACTTATATAGGTATTATGTATCTATTTTGACTTAAAAGAAATTTAAATAAAATATATAATTATTTAAATAAAAGTCGGTTTTAAACAATAACATGGTGTTTTTCACTATTCATAAAATATTGAATGTTTATAGAAAAATACCAAAAATTCACCCTAAGATAATATCAATATTCCAAATCCAAAAATGAAGTCCATTTTGAAAGATAAAATTTATAAAATTTTAAAAATCGGGTATTACTATTCATAACGACGAGTTTGATTGGTCGCGATGTGTTAGAATATCGAAGTTGCATACAATGCAAACTATTGTATTATTCAAAGGGAAACCTATCATGGAAGCTTGGGGTTTTACATTCTACCCTACTTCAAATAATTTCATCCTCAAAATTTCTATAATATTACTACATAAAAAGATTCGGGTGGTTCTTCATCATAAGTTCCTCGGGTTCCCACGTTGCCTCTTCCATCTTATGGTTTCTCTCTAGAACCTTTACCAGACGATTCGTCCAGTTTCTCAACACTTGTTTTCTTGTATCGAGAACCTTGGCATGCTCAATGCAATAAGACATATTGGGTTGTAGTTATAATTCCTCAAAGGTAAGTACATGCGTTGGTTCAGGCATTTATTTTCTCAATAGTGATATGTGGAATACATCGTGAAATTTGGAGAGACATGGCGGCATTTCCAAACGGTAAGCTACAACCCGAATTCGTTCTAGAATTTCGAAATGTCTGATGTACCCAGGACATAATTTTCCTTTCTTACTGAAATGTATAACACCCTTCCATGGAGATACCTTCAAGAAAACATGATCTCCTACATGAAATTCCAAATCCTTCATTCGGTTATTGGCATATCTCTTCTGCCTACTTTGACCTACTTTGATGTGGGTTTGGATTACCTTCAGCTTTTCCATTGTTTCCTCAACTAGTTCTGGGCCTACGAGTTTTCTTTCACCAATATCATCCCAACAGGTTGGTGTGGGACATCTCTTTCTATATAACACTTCATATGGTGCCATCAGAATACTTGAATGGAAATTATTGTTATAGGAAAATTCAGCCAGAGGTAAATATTGATCCCACATACCTTGAAAGTCAAGTGAGCATGATCTCAACATGTCTTCTAAGGTTTTAATAGTCTGTTCTGATTGTCCATAAGTTTGGGGGAGGTAGGCAGTACTGAAACTAAGTTTAGTATCCAAGGATTTCTGAAGACTTTTTCAGAATCTTCATGTAAAATGGGGATCACAATCAGAAACAATCGATATTGGTACTCCATGAAGTCTTATAAATTAATTAATATATAGTCTTGCTAAACATTCAAGTGGTAAATATTCTCTTATAGAAAAAAATGCGATGACTTGGTAATATGGTCAACAATGACCCATATTGCATTGTTCCTTCTAGGAGTCTTTGGTAGTCTCATGACAAATTCCATCGTAATATTATCCCATTTCCACTCAGGTATAGGAATAGTTTTCATGACTCCTCTAGGCTGTTGCCTTCTAGCATTCACTTGTTGACAAACCATACACCTTGACACAAAATTATAAATCTCCCCATTCATGTTTCCCACCAAAAATGTTCCTTCAAATATCTATACATTTTGGTGCTCCTTGGGTGTATAGAAAAATTGGAGCTATGAGAATCATCCAACAATTCTCTTTTTAGATCAGGTATATCGGGAACACAAAGTCTTTTCTAAAATTTCAAAATTCCAACTTCATATATGAAGTCACTCAATATCCCATCATTCGCAGCTTTAATCTTCTTTTGAAACTCCTCATCATCAACCTGAGAACTTTTTATCATTTCTAGTAAAAATGGTTTGGCAACCATTTGAAAAGGAATTAATGTTTCACCTTCCATGATTATTCCCATATCCATCTTTACTAGATAAATGAAAATAGGATCCCTTTTAACTCTAATCTTGTTAAAAACTCCATGATATTTTCTTCTCAAAGCATCTGCCACCTTATTTGCCTTCCCCGAGTGGTAGTGTATCATGAAATCATAATCCTTGAGTAGTTAAAGACATCTCTTTTTCCACATGTTGAGTTCTTTCTATGAGAAAATATACTTCAAACTCTTTTGATCAGTATAAATCTCACATTTTTTGCCATTGAGAAAGTGTCTCAAAATCTTCAAATCATAGATTATAGCTTCTAACTCAAGATCATGAGTAGGATAGTTTTTCTTATGAATTTCCAGCTGTCGTGACGCATAGGCAATAACTCTATCATTCTACATAAGGACACAACCAAGTCATTTCTTCGATGCATCACTATAAATAACAAACCCTTCATTCCCCGATGGTAGATTCAATATAGGATCATTGACTAATCTTCTCTTAAATTATTCAAAACATACTTCACCCTATTTTGTACAAAAAAATTTAACCCCATTTTGTGTGAGCTTTGTTAATGGGTTAGCCAATCAGGAAAAATTCTGGACAAAACACTGATAATAACCTCCTAAACCAATAAAACTGCATACCTCAGTTACACTCGTCGGTGCTAGACATTATTGGATTGCTCTTGTCTTAGAAGGATAAAAAGATATTCCATATTTAGAGATGATATGGCAATGAAAATAAATCTCTTGAAGCCATAATTCACACTTGCTAAACATCCCATATAATTCATTTCTTCTAAGAGTCTTCAGGATAATGCGCAAGTGATTTTCATGATCTTTGTATCTTTTGGAGTATACCAAGATATATACAAAGTCATCAATATTTTCCTTGAAAACTCTATTCATTAGATCCATGAAGATAGAGGGTGCATTAGTCAATCCAAAATGCATTACTGTAAACTCATAATGCTCGTACCTGGTTCGAAATGCTATTTTCGGATTGTCATCCTTCTTCACACACAAATGATGATATCCAGATCTAAGGTCGATCTTTGAAAATTATTGAGCTCCATGAAGTTGGTCGAAAAAATCATCAAAGTGAGGTATTGGATAGTTGTTCTTTATTATTATAGAATTGATCTCCCTGTAGTCAATTCACAGCCTCATATATCCATCTTTCTTCTTAACAAAAAGATCAAGGGGTCCCCATGTTGAAACACTACGGAGAATAAATCCCTTATTACTCAATCCATCCAGTTGTTTCTTTAGTTCCACTAATTCCACAGTGGCCATTCTATAAGGGGTCTTCTATATGGTCCTTGATCCAAGAATTAAATCAATGGAAAACTCAATTTCTCGTTTTGGAGGATATCCAGGTAAATATTATGAAAACACGTCAACATATTATTTCACAATAGGTACATCATCTATTTGAAAATTCCTTTCCTCACCCATAGTTATTGTATTCTCTTCCTCCCCAATAATTTAATTTATATGAGATACTGGTGATGGATCATGATAAGAATTAGGTGGTGACAATTCTGCTCTAAAGATAAGGTGTTCTTTATCATCATCATCAAAAATAGTAACCTCCTTATTCTTACAATAAATTTGTTTTTCATGGTCTGAAAGCCAATCCATACCAAGGATTATATCAAATTCAATCATGGGTATGACGATGAGATCAGCAGATAAAGAACATTTATATGCCCTAATGGGGACTAATACACAGAACATTGTTGCAATGATACTCCCCTTAAGAGTTTTTACTAACAACTCCCTTGTTAAATAAAATTTGAAATATTTAATTTTCTTAGCAAACTGGAAAGATATGAAAAAATGTGATGATCCAGAATCAAATAAAGAATTTGATAAATTTGAGGAAACCATTAAATTACTTTCCACTACATCTTTCAGAGCTTCAACCTCAGTAGTAGTGATGGCATAAGCTTGACCTTGGTTCATTGGAAATTTCTGAGATAATTTTCCCTAACGCTTAGGACATTCATTCACATAATTCCCCCTTTCTCTAAAATTGTAGCATTCAACATTGACAGCCTCTTTCTACCCCTTGAAATCACAAGCTTGGTGTCCATTTTCACCACCATTGTAATAGACTCTCGTTCCCTTAAGTCAAGTACCATGGTGTTTCTTCCCACATTTTCTGCAGGATGAATATTCAAATTTTCCCTTCTTCCCCTTATTTCCATTTTCAGAGTGTTCAACAGATCTCTTCTTCTCTTTATTTTTTTTAATGTTTTAAGACTTAAATAATTCTTTTTACGTTATGATATCACATGAGAGAATATCTTCATACGACGAGAGGGATTGTGATAATAATGCTCGACAGAGAAATGGTTTTAACCCATAAAAGAAATGATCAATATTACTTCTTGGGTTATGTATATAACATGTAGCATGCCTCACTAACCTTTTAAAGTTAGCTTCATACTTTGTAACATTCTCATCCTCCTTTGGCCTCAGACTCAAAAGTTGTCTTTTCATATTCGCTCGATGGTCATGAGGAAAGTATTTTTCTACGAATATTTCATTAAAATCTCTTTATTCCATAATTTGATACTTCTTCATCTTCCTTTGTGTTTTGAATTAATTACCACAGTTGATCAGCATCTCCAGTGAGGCGGTAACCTTCCATGACAACTTGTTTCCTTTCACTACTCCCCATGGTGTGGAATATTTTCTCAAAGGAATTTATCCATTTCTCAACTACTAGTGGATTTTTACCCCCATTTAATGATGTTGGATATTGCCTCATGAAGTGATCTAACATTGATCCTCCACACTACGGATCACTGTGATCCATACGGGTAAGTTTATTATTCATAACCTGAGTGAGTTGTCCCAATATGGTGATAAGCTGGTTAACACCAGTTGTATCACCAGCTCCACTATAATTATCTTGAGTAGCAGGGAAATCCCTATATGGACTGCGTGCATTGATACAGTTTCCATTCCTTCCACTAGGTGCCATTTCTAAATAATGGAATACAGATGATTAGTTTATGAATCGAAATACATAATTTCAAACATGTAAAATACTTAACATAAATTGAACAGTTTATGTATATAATCCATAATCATAAAAAATGTTTTCCTTGAGGAAGTATATATTAATGAACCCTTCACAATGGTTTTGTAATGAAAATGAGAATTATCCTAAGCATATCCTCTGGGAGTGTCATAACCAAGAGTTCAGCAAGGCTCATTTTTGTGCACCAGTTCCCGTTGTAGTCTAGCTCAAAGCATTGTTTTCGAGTTTTACCCCTAGGTACATGTGTGCCAAAGCTACCTCTACCTGATCATATCTAAACAATGATGTATTTCTTGGAAAAATAAAAAGAAATTCTACAATACCAAAATTTTAGGAATTTATTCTATACTAATCTTCAAAGTATATTTTAGGGCTATGTGCTCTAATCAGAGTTTACCTAAATCTAGTTTCCATGGTTTGTACTAAACATCATCTGATACAAACTGTAATGCCCTGACCCCATAATCCCAGAGTCAGTGCATTATTACGTATCATTGGAATGATCAAAAAAGATAATGTCTCGAAATAATAATTAGTTTAGTAGCCTTGGAAGTACTAGATACATTCATAAGGTTTACATTACATCGTAAAATGGAAAACTACAACAACATTGTTTCCATAGACAACACCGAGATCACATAGACTATCCATGCAGGTCAATCATAATATATTTCTTCGCATCTTGTGAAAAATAAAACATAGAAAGGGGTGAGCTCAGATTCTCAGTAAGGATAACAATATAGCAGAAACTTTCATAAATACGAATAAAAATTTAAGGCAATGTATAAGACTAATAAAAAATCCATTTAAACTTGAAATTCAACATAATATAGACAAGATAAAATAAAATAATTTCATTTACTTATTCACATGGATATTCTAATTCTCGAATAATCACATGCAATATCAGTATCCACTTTAATAATTATAGAATGTATAATGCCAAACTTTCATAACTACATAGTCAAGGCCTTTTTCCAAGACAACAAATAATATTTTGTCAAGGCCTCGTGCCAAGACACTAGTTTGTCTCTTGAGACCTACCGATGCGTCGAGGATCTATAGTAGGCTCAACCGTGACTTACTAAGTCCCAGGAATTCCTCATATGAAAAGGTTTAAACATAACATAAACATTTGTATTAAAACTAGCATACGAAATGTCAATACTTTATCGATAACCATGAATAGTGTAAAAATAACACATCTATAGTCAAAAATATCACAAAACCTTCAATAAAATATGGAAATTTTGTATCATAATAAATCAACTTCAAAAAATCTTAAAATCCATCAAAGGATGTTGACATAGATGAAATCAAAAACTTTTTTAGAGAAATATATCTTTCTATTTTGAAATCATTTAAGAGTCACATAATTATAAAGAAGAAATTTATTTTGAAAATATTCTTATAATCCTGTAATGGATGTTTTGACGATGTCATAATGGCATAAAATAGCCACACCCGTCGTATAAGTTAAAAAAAATTATTACCATAATTTTGTCGTAAAGGTCATAAAGTACCTTGTTTGAAAAATGATGGAAATATTACTTTAAAAACATATAAGGTAAAATAAGGATATAAATGACATTACCACATTTTCTATTAAATAGTAAAAATGTTTTTAAATACATTTTTAGGAAACATGGATGTGGATGATAAAGAGGTCCCTGTAGATACTTATGCAAAAAACAACCTCGGATAATAAAGAGATTGTGAAATTAACCCTTACCTTGTACTTTTCCTTGTTAGAGGGTAGGTTAACCTCCTATATAATGGTGAAATAATTGTATTTAAATTATAAAAGAATAATATACAATAATATGATATCTTATATGATCTTTTAACATTTCTTTGCTAATAATATCTTAGTATTATCATCGTTTCTGGTGTTAACTGATTCATTTTCCTTTATATGATTTGTTACGTAAGTAATATTTGTTATGGATAGGGTGTATGTTATTCAGATTCAGAATGATATTAAGTATTTAAACATTATTTTTGACCATCTAATCAAAATTAGTCTTGAATGGATACGATGGGGGATGAATCTCATCCCGTTCGTGGAGACGGTAATCCGTACGTACGGATGAGCGAAAATATCTTTCTTTTGATATTAAAATAATATATAATTGGATGTTATATTATATATACAGAATCATTATAATGTTATATTTATTATTTTCATCAATTACACATCATTATTATACCCATCCAAATAATAATGTATTGAATAACAATTACACCATGACGTGGAGACGGTAACCCTTACGTAGGCACGTATGGTGACATCTCATTCAAAGGATGGATAGAATAATAAATATGGTTATAACATATTTATAATAACATATTAGAATATATAAGATGTTGGAGTTATTATTTTAGAATGTAAACAACAAAGAAAGAGGAAGTGGAAGAAGAAAGGAACTTGAAAGAGGTGATAAATATTTACCTCTTCTTCGAGTTCTTCCTTTTGATTTGACCAAAAGGGATCTTTTGTTGGCTTTCTCACTAAAGTAAGGCCTCTATGATTATGGGAGGAAAATATATAGTGTATTTGGGTAGATTTTTTCCAAGTAAAAAGGCTTTTAAGGTGTAAATTTAAGGAAGGGGGAGTTCCCTTTTATAAGAGGGGAGAGAGGCACCTTAGGAAAAGCTAGAAATAGTATTTTATAATAAAATAATTTTCAGTTTATAATGGCTCCAAAATAAATTATTTAAATGATAATGTGGGGATGGGTCGAAAACCACCCAACCAATAGGTTTTATACAGGTTTGAGTCACTATATTAACCTTATCTATCAGATTTAACTCTTAGTTAAATAGCTTGACATTTACCATTTCTCTTTGTATTTTTATATTATATTGTTAATAAACTTACTATATACTTTTGAGATAACCCCAAGTGGTTAATTAATGATACACCTATCATTATATAAGTCTTTTGGCCAAACCTTAGAATTTTAGGAATAGAATATCAATTAATAATATAAATTTTTTTTAAAAACTCTTTTATGTCAATATTGACACTACTTGGTATTTTGTTTTTACTAAATTCATAACAGCATTATTACATCGAAAAAAATTCATCTAACCAACCCTAAAATATCATATTAACCTATAAAATTAGTTCAATTCATAAAAAGTCTTGAATTACTTTTATTTGGATATTTATAATATGAAATATTTTAATATTACATTAATTCGGTAGCTACTGCATCATCATAGTGTCATTAATAAATTAAATTATTTAATGTCTATAAAATTTAAATAAAATACTATTATGTAGGAAATATTTTTATATTTCTAAATAATAATTATAGTCAAATTTATATTATTTTTAAACCTATATTAAAAATGGTTTAGTTATTAAAAATTGAATTTAACACTTTTTTACTCTTCTTTGAATTAAATAAAAATAAAAGTACTAATCTAATACAAGTGGACCTAAAGGATCATATTTTATTCCTAAGGTTATTTTTGGTCTAACTACACTTAGCCAATAGAATTAGGGAATGTTTTAGGGTAATAATAATTTCATTTTTACCCTTAATTACCCAATTTACTTTAAACCATGTTAAATAAAAGTAAAAAATTACTATTCAGTAGAAATATTTTTCATCTTATTGAAAAAAAAATTACTTACTGAATCATATGTGTCTCTCGAATTTTTGAAATTCAAATCACTAAAGTGGTAAAATTATTTTTTATGTAAATTTACAAATGCTCCTAGGAGGTGGGTAAAAGATGGTAAAAAGTTCAATTAAATTTGTATATTTCTAAAATTATTATAAACTGACTCCAATGAATTAAATTGAACTTATATAGTTATTATGTATCTATTTTGACCTAAAATAAATTTAAATAAAATAAATAATTATTTAAATAAAAAGTTGGTTTTAAACAATAACTCAGTGTTTTTCACTATTCATAAAAAATTGAAAGTTTTCAGAAAAATACAAAAAATTCACCGTAAGCTAATTTCGATATTCCAAATCCAAAATTAAAGTCCATTTTGAAAGATAAAATTTAAAAAAATTCAAAAGGTGGGTATTAATATTAATAACGGCTAATTTCATTGGTCGTGATGTGTTATAATCTCAAAGTTTTATACAACACAAGCTATTGCATTATTAAAAGGGAAATGTACCATGGAAGCTCGGGGTGTTACATTATTTAAATTTTAACATCCACCAAATTTTTCTAGTTGGATTATATAATATTATTTTATATCAATGATGTGATTCATCTCCACCTTTTTCTTTCTAACCATCCACTGTAAATAGGAATAACTTTTCATCCAAAGCCTTTTCTCTTTTAGAACACTATATTTACATACATGGATTGTTTTGTGTTAATCTATATTTTATTCATTTATTTATTGGGGAAATTTTTTCCTTAGAAATATACACATTATTAATACTTTCAAAATACCATATGCTTGATTATCTTCATTGAATGGTATTTAGATAGAAAGTTTCTAAATATATTTGGATACCCATTTATTTATGTTCATTTTTTATGATGTGTTAAATGAAACCTATTTTATTTTAATGGGTTCTTTATACTGTAAAATGTGAATGATTTTCATCTGAATGTTTTATTAAATCAATTCTTATACCTAGGATTTAATTTTGTTTTGGTTAGATTTTTTTTATTCTAAGCATATGTTTGTTTAATATTTATATGGTGGGTGGGACATATATAACCCTCAAGTGCATTGGGTACAGATTGACATCTCATGAAATAATAGTAAAACAAGTAGTGATTCTCAATTTAAAATAGATGACATGTTATGATTCATGTTCCCTTATAAGAAATGGGTGAGTGAAGTCTCATCAACCATGGTAAATTATTGAGTGAATCCTAATCCAATTAGTAAAATATGTTATGATATCTGATCCACTATTTTATGATTTCAATTCATATAAATGTTGCATAATTATCAATTTTTTCTTTCTTATATGGTATATGGTATTTTCATGATGTATTCTTATGTTATTTAAAAATTTATAACCTATTAATTATTTTTTATAACTTTATTATGTGTCCTAATTATACCCATATTTTGATCTTATACTTACTTATGATCTCTGATTTTCATCAGTTATGTTTACCCTTACTGAAACTCTAATCACTCCCATTTCTTCTATTTCCATATCCTTAAGTTATGAAGATAATATTACATGACCCCATCCCCACAAATTGTACCCCTCCTGGGCCGGCAATGTGAGAAGGGAGATGATGAAACCCCTAAGACCCGCCTCCAGTAGGCCCCGGGTTGGCGACTAGCACCATGGGTATGATAAACACACAAATGGGAGGCATTACCCTCTAAGAGAACTCATTCGGAAGAGAAAGATAAGATAGACACCAATCAACTCCAACTCAAAATGGAATATAAAAGAAACCCAAGTGCATATATGAAATGTCATGAAAAAGTAATACAACTGGAAGGGAGAAACTACAAGTACCCAACAGAATGTAAAAACAGCAGCATCCACAAGCCCCAACAGATCTTGCAACCAAAAGCTAATAGTAACTAGCTTGATCTCCAACCTACTCCAAGTGACCTGAAAACAGTTTATATATACATAGGGTGAGTATAACAGTATACTCAGTTGGATCCTCTATGAAGCATCTCGTGCAAAAGTAAAGAAATCATGCTAAAGCACAGTGAACAACAAGTGAAACTAACTCGTCACCAAAATAGGTTTAATAAGTTCCCAACATCACCATGGCTACTCTCACCAAGTAACTTATACAATAATATATCATATAATAAAGAATATTAAGGGTACCCCGCTACTACTTCCCCACTGGTTTGCCGCTTTTCCCCAACGTCGCATGTCTTAAGCATCTCTCTCCAAAAAGGCTTGACCACAGACACCTGGGAAAAGCACCACAATCTTCACCTCATGCACCACAAAGGCTTGCCCGCAGACACCTCGGTGAAGCGCCACACCATCCTCACAACCAAAAGTAACGAGGTTGTTTTTGAGATCCACCATAGCTTGCATAACGTGTATCATACGTCGGGTATTATACCTCAAGCCATTACCGCCCATACACCGAGTAAGGATCCTCAAGCCATCACAGCCTACACATGTTACACCTATAGTAGTCCATATGATACTATATCCAAAATATATGTGTGTGAATAACCACAAGACATTACAGCCCTCTACACACATATATGGGGAAAACTAACCAATGTGCCTATCAGCACAACTAACTACCAAGAGAAGAGAGCGGGGCCAAAGGGGGTAGTCATCCATTCATCCTCCCACTGGAGTGTTGGGGAAAACACCCCCAGGGCTCAGAATCCCCGGGGTGTCAGTTTCCCTTACTGACAGGGTGGAGTAGCGTCTAGAAACACAAAACATACATGATATATCATATCTTACAGCCACACTATGGGCATTACCTAGTCTTAGACACAACTGCAGCTAACATCTCTCAGACTCCGGGCTGCTACTTCTAAGATTAGGTATCCTATAACCACACAACTATTTAAAGAGCTTTAGTAGATTACATCATTCCCTTTTTATCAGTTCCAATGTACGTTAATTAATTATTTAACATTAATTAACCATGAACAATTCCACATTAAGTTCCATTAGCATCACACCCAAAGTCAACTGTCCTTTTGAAAATTACAACTTCATTATTAAGTTCCAGCGAACTCTAACCCCATGAGTTAACAACATTTATTCAAATATTCATTACAGAATTACTTTCCCATATTCCCAGGCATTCTAGAAAAACATCCAATGCTACTAACACAATGGTCTCAACATAGTGAGTAGATGTACTACTCGTCGAGACTTTTCTGCTTATAGTAAGAGAATATACACATCCTTCCTTGAGAAGCTAAACACAGAAAGCAAGTGGCATACCCCGCGTGTCTTCGCCTCTTTCAGAAGAAGGGTAAGTAAGACCAGCTGCCTTGAGTAGTGGGGAAAAGTAAAGGAGATAAACAACCAAAGAGAATCATCAAGTATCCAACAATCTCATCCATCCCATTCCATAATCCCGGGTGTTCTCCCCGAAACCCTTATGCATAAACTAAGGCATCTCGCCACTCTAGGTGTCATCTGTTGCCACCACCAAAATTTTCCAAGCCTTCACATATCACAACAGCCATCCAGACTCACATCACGGCACAAGCAACAGGAAAAAAAACATCACATCAATGGGCACATGGCCCTTTAACAATCAAGAGGGTAACTCAGAACCCTTTTAGAAATTATCAAACAAGCAGTTCTTTAATCCATCTTGAATTAACAGATTTATTAAACATAGGCTCAAAATTTGGGAAACCTAATCAGTAAGCTATCACAAATAAATAATCATGCTTACTGCACTAATTTGATTAAAATCAAATTACAATTAGAACCAGATTTTTTTTCATGCCTCTTATCTTTAGCCAACAATTATTAAATAATTCTAGTTTATGTTCTTTACCGTTTTCCATCAAGAACAACCATCTAAAAAAATCAAGCATAGATATCAAACAATCTAGAAAAACAAGAGTCCATAACCTTCGATAGATATCAATTTATTTATTCAGTTCAAATATTTATTATGTTAATTACATTGTGATCCACTGGGATAAAACATACTAACGATATATTTTCACGTAAAAGAAAAGACAAGTAATGAATCCCCTACCTCAAATAGTTCATCTCATTCTTTATCAACACAACGGGTCACGATCGCTTCCTCTTGCAACAACTGCATCCACCTGAGGATACCATGATACAACCGCACTAACCAAAACCCAAGAAAAACCATTAGAATCATGGAGATTACATGATATAATATGTAAAGGAGAAATAGGAGAATATGATCCCAAAAGAAACGACTATAAAACACACCTTATATCAAAGATTGACCGATACAGCTTGGTTGCATCAAAACAGAGCGAAACCAATCCAAGGAGTAAGGTTTGATTATGAAACTCCTATGGGATGGATTGAAAGGTTCTAGCGTCTCATTGCCTAGAACAAAGAGGAAGAAAAAGGGAGGAAGATATCTCGTCCCTTTTGAAGATTTAATGGGACGACGGTTTAAGATATGCTTAATTACCCATTAAAAGCGGATCGCATTAACCCACGCATTTTGACCAAGTAAAAAAAACATCCTGAGACATAGGAATAATTAATATCAGATTGATGGCCTTTTATTCGGCCTTAAGAGTCCTTAAAATAAGGAATTAAATGTATTTTACGTCAAAGGAAACGTTAAAAGGGGAAAAACTGTAGGAAGCTGGAAACACTGTTCACCTACAGTTACTGTACACCTAGTGATCTGTAAAACCGATCTATGAAACAGATCTGTGAAACCGATCTGTGAGACCGATCTGTGATACTGATCTGTGACACTGATCTGTGAAACTGATCTGTGAAACCGATCTATGAAACCGATCTGTGAAACATTGTACACCTATCGATAGAACAAATCATAAAACTAAAAACATTGTTCACATAACTGAAATATTGGCAAAGTGTTGGGGATAAGTCACCTTGAACTCCCGGAACACCTCCAACACCACATTTTCACAATGTAATGGACCGGAGAGGTCCGGACCATTACATCAGATACCCATCAAAACATTCGCATCCTCAAGAATTCAAAACCAACCTAAAGAGACAAAAAAAAGAAACGGGGTCCGAACAAACACCCATCGAGATACCTCTCAAAATAGAGGAGGCCACAAAAGGAACAAAAGATGTTTATAAATAAAACATGAAAGGTCTATCCATTAAGGAAACATAATTACATGAAAAGAGTTAAACATAAAACAAATCTGGGTACTGAGTACGTATCTGTGACTCATGTTCCCAAGTACTCTCCTCTATGCCACCGTGTTTCCACAAGACACAGACTAAGGGGACAGAACGCCCACACAACACCTTCTCCTTGCAGTCTTGGATCTCCACTAGTCGCTCCTCGATGGTTTCATCATCATCAATATCGATCTATCCCCAATCGATAACGTGAGAGTCATCATGAAGATATCGAAGGAGCTGTGATACATGGAAAACATCATGTATCCGTCTCATTTGTGGGGGAAGTGCAACTCGATACACCACAGCTCCAACACAAGCTAACACCTCGAAAGGCCCAATAAACCGGGGAGAAAGCTTACTTCCATGACAAAACCTTCACTGCCCACAGTGGGGAGTCACCTTCAGAAACACATGATCCCCAAAATTAAACTCCAAGGGTCTCATCCTTTGATCATCATTTGATTTATGACGATATTGCACTGTCTTCATGCTCTCATGAATTGCCTAAACCATCTCTGTTTTATTCTGTACTAGTTCCGGTTTGAGAATTGCTGACTCTCTGACCCCAGTCCAACACAACGGAGAACGACAAGGTCGGCCATACAAGGCTTCAAACGGTGCCATACTGATGGTGGAGTGAAATCTATTATAATAAGAGAAATCCACCAAGGGTAAGTTCCTCATCCATGAACCTCAAAAATCAAGAACACAAGAGAATAACATGTCTTCAAGAGTCTGGATGGTTCGCTCTGTTTGACCATCCGTTTGAGGATGAAAAGTAGTGATAAGGCATAGTTGAGAACCGAAACCATGTTGGAGACCTCTCCACACCCTAGAGGTAAAATGAGGATCTCGATCAGAAATTATGATCTAAGGGACTCCTTGATGTCTCACCACCTCCTCCAGATACTGCCTTGAAAAAACTTCCACTGAGCTCGACTTCTTGATCGCTATGAAGTGGGTGATTTTGTTAAACAATCCACTACCACCCAAATAGCATCATGTCCTCTCAGAGCTCGAGGAAAACCTGTAACAAAGTCCATTGAGATGTCCTCTCACTTCCACTGAGGAATCTCTAATGGCTGAAGAAGACTAAAAGGAACACGATGTTCGACCTTCACCTTCTGGAAGATTAAACATCAAGACACAAACTCGGAAACCACATGCTTCAGCCCAGGCCACCAAAACTGAATCCTCAAGGATCGGTACATCTTTGTCACACCAGGATGTACTACTAAAGGTGAACTATGGAACTCTCTTAGAACCGTCTCGCGCATCTCTAAGGGAACAAAAATCCTTCCATGATACAGCACTCGGTGTTGTTCGTCCTCCGACCAACCATCAGGGGCCTCACCACAAACAACTCGGTCTCTCCAAACCTCCACCTCTAGATCTCCCAACTAGGACTATTCCACCTTCTGCACTAGGGATGATTGTACCGTCATCTGAAAAAGACAACATCTACCCCTAACTTCTCCCATATAAAGATGTAATGCTGACAGTTCTTCCACTACTCTCCATGAATCTTCTGATTCATGTACAGCATCACTACGTGACTTTCAGCTCAGCGCATCAGCTACAACATTCCCTTTTCCAGGTGTATACGATATTTCAAAGTCGTATTCATGTAATAACTCCATCCACCGATGCTGTTGTAAGTTCTAGTCACATGGGGCAAAAACATACCTCAAACTCTTATGATCGGTGAAAACCACAAAGCGCTCACCAATGAGGTAATGTCTCCACAACTTCAGCTCAAACACCACGGCTGCCAACTCAAGATTATGGGTGGCATAGTTATGTTCATGGAGACATAACTTCCAAGACCCATAAGAAACAACTAACCTCTACTGCATGAGGACACACCCTAACCCCAGATGTGGAGGGTCGTAGAAAACATCAAAATGAACTCCCTCGGCTGGAAGACAAAGAACTGGAGCACATACTAACTTCTCTTTTAGATACTCAAAAGATACATGACACTGATCAGTCCATATGAATTCTTGATCCTTCCTGGTCAAAGCTGTCAGAGGAGTTGAAACTTTGGAGAAATTGGCTACGAACCTACTGTAGTAGCCTACGAGACCAAGGAAACTTCACACCTCTGAAACTATCTTGGGGGCTTCCCAAGACACAACTGCTTCTATCTTCGATGGATCCACAGCTACTCCCTATTGGGACACAACATGCCCCCAGAAACAGACTTCTCAGGCCCAAAACTCACACATCAACAACTTTCCAAACAGTTGTTGTTTACGAAGAACTCCCAAAATATCATGTAGATTCTCTGCATGCTCCTCTTCAGATGTGGAGTTCACAAGGATGTCATTGATGAAAACCACCAAAAACTTGTCCAAGAACTCACGGAACACAGCATTCATCAATCCCATGAATACATCTGGAGCATTTGTCATGTCATATGGAATTACAATGAACTCATTATGCCCATGACAACCACGGAATGCAGTCTTTGGGATATCCTCATCCTTCACACGCATTTGATGATATCATGACTGCAAGTCAATATTTTAGAACCAACTTTCAGCCTTTAGTTGATCGAATAAATCCCCAATTATTGGGAGAGAATAGCGATTCTTTATTTTCACTTTGTTTAAGCGACGATAATTTACACACAACCACAAACTATCGTCGGCCTTCTTCACAAACAACACTAGTGCACCCCATGGTGAAACAATTGGCCGAACAAAACCGCACTGCAATAGACCCTCAAGCTGTATATGTAGCTCTTGTAACTCAGAAGGGGCCATCCTATATAGAGACATAGATATAAGAGTCACTCCTGGATGTAGCTCGATCCCAAACTCAATCTCTCGTCGAGGGGGTAATGTTACAAACTCTTCTAGAAAGACATCAGGGTACTCCTCCACAACCCTAGGAAACACCAACTGATAAACCTCTAAAGAACTAAGCATCATCTCATCCATCATGGATGATAAGGATGGAACATGCCTGTGACCCATCCGAGGGTATCTCTCACCAACAAACACCACTGCCTCTCCATCTACACCAATGAAGATGACCTTCTTCGTAAAATAATCCACGATAGACTGCACTGAATACAACTAATCCATGCCGAGGATGACATCATATGGTTGTATTCGTAAACATAGAAAATCTCCCCAAGAGCGGTGTTTCCCCAACACTAGCTCACAGTCTCTACATACTTCAAACAAGTAATTTCGACCTCCAACTGGTGTAGTCAATGCCAAGGGCACTGGAAGCCTCTCTACCTCAAGTCCCAAAGTATGGACAAGGGTATGTGATATGAAGGAGTGTGTCACTCCTGAATCAAACAAGGAATACACCAAGGTAGAAAACAAGCAAAGTGTACCTCGAACGATGTCTGGATCACCTTGAGCTGGTAATGCCATAGTATGAAGCTGACCACGACCGCCTCCACAGCCTCTCTGACCCTGATGACGGCCACCACCACGGCCTCTCTCTCCTCTCTGAGGATGGGGAGCATCATGGTGCTGTCCTCTTCCTACCCCATCTACCCTCTGTTGATCTAAAGCTGGTAAAACTGGCTGCTGATGCCTCGGCTGGAACGGCCTCAACGGATGAACCTGTAGCATAGATCCGGGTTCACGATGACTACTCTGAAAGGCCGGGCACTCCCACTGCTGATGACCATGACCAGCATAAGAAAAAAAGCATCTAATCCCTTGGAATAGGCATGAGAGTTGCTACCGATGGAGAAATGAGATGTAAAGGGCTGGGACCTACCCCCAGCAGAACGAAAACTCTTCTGCCCTGAAAACCTAGAACCCCAGACCATAGCTCTGCTTCGTGGGGAATCATGTTGATTACCCTCTTGTGATGATCATGCCATGGCCAAAGTTCTCTCGACAACCTATGCCCTCACCAGCACCTCAAGATATGTTTTCAGCATAAAAGGGGTGACTTGGCGCTCGATCTCTAGACAAAAAGCCTCTTCAAAATGCCTCACCCTAGCTTCCTCATCTGGCAGTTGGTCTGAAGCATATCGAAAAAGGTTCCTGAAACAGATTCCAAACTCTCGAACCCTGGAGATCCCCGGTCGAAGGGTGAGAATCTCTTTGCGACTGGACGACTTCACAGTCGAAGAATGAAACTCGACTCTAAACCTGTCTTAGAACTCCTCCCATGAGATTGTTGAATCCTCACGATCCCCAAGGAATAAGAACCATAACTACCTTGTAGCTCCACGTAGCATTGTAACAAACAAGGACACCCAATGCTCTTAATGAGCATGAATCTAAATTAAGTCGATCTCGACCTCCTCTAACAAGTCTTATACGACTGCATCTGAAACAGAGCCCTCATACTTCTGCATACTCTGGCGCTGAAACTCTCGGAGTGTCTTCCTCCAAGTGTCGTCATCGTCAACCTCTACCCTCGGTGATCTACTGGAACAGCCTGCTAGTCATTTTCTATGTAAACCTGATGAGGACGTCGACCTGGAGTCATACCTGTAAAATAACAAATTGTTAGAGCTCCTAATCCTGGAATATGGAAGACTCAAGATTAATTAATTTATTTTTTTATTTATTTCATTTTAGGTTAACCTATCCCGAGTTCTACCCATTCCAACATAGACACAAATAAGAATGATGCATGATCCTTTCCTCGGTCTCTACAATGCAACCGATATCACCTTGTTTAGTAGCCATTGTAAACTTAAAGGTCTGTACATTATATCATAGGGGGGCCTAAATGCCTATGCCTCAGCCAATCTCCAGTGTTTACCTAACTTGCTAAACATGAATGACATCATTGCCCTACCAACCCATGTAACCTCACCTGTTCCTAACTCTAAACTCCATCCAGTCCCTCAACCAGAGCTCTGATACCACTCGGCCACGACCCCCTCCCCACAAAGTGTACCCCTCCTGGGCCGACAATGTGAGAAGGGAGATGATGACCCCCGAGTCCCACCTCCAGTAGGCCCCGGGTTGGCGACTAGCACCAAGGGTATGATAAACACACAAATGGGAGGCATTACCCTCTAAGAGAACACATGCGGAAGAGAGAGGTATGATAGACACAAATCAAATACAACTCAAACTGGAATATAAAAGAAACCCAAGTGCATATATGAAATGTCATGAAAAAGTACAACAACTGGAAGGGAAAAACTTCAAGTACCCAACATAATGTAAAAACAATTGCAACCACAAGACCGAACAGCTCTTGCAACCACAAGCTTGTGGTAACAAGCATGATCTCTAACCTTCTCCAAGTGACCTGAAAAAAAGTTTATATATACATAGGGTGAGTATAACAGTATACTCAGTAGGATCCTCTCTGAAGCCTCCTGTGCAAAAGTAAAGAAAGCATGCTAAAGCACAGTGAACAACAAGTAAAACTAACTCGACACCTAAACAGGTATACTAAGTACCCAACCTCACCATGGCTACTCTCACCAAGTAATGTATACAAAAATATATCATATAATAAATATTATCAAGGGTACCCCGCTAATACTTCCCCACTGGTTTTCCGCTTTCCCCAACATCGCATGTCCTAAGCATCTCTCTCCAAAAAAGGCTTTCCCTCAAACACCTGGGCGAATCACCACACCATCCTCAAAACCAAATGTAACCAAGTAGTTTCTGAGAGCTACCACAGCTCGCATAACGTGTATCATACATCGGGTATTATTCCTCAAGCCATTACAGCCCATACACCGAGTAAGGATCCTCAATCCATCATCGCCTATACATGTTACACCTATAGTAGTCCATATGATACTATATCCAGAATATATGTGTGTGAAAAAACACATGCTATTACAGCCCTCTACCCACATATATGGGGAAAACTAACCAATGTACCTATATTCAAAAGTAACTAACAAGAGAAGAGAGCAGGGCCAAAGGGGGTAGTCAGCCATTCATCCTCCCACCAGAATGTTGGGGAAAACACCCCCCCCCCCCTAGGGCTCAGAATCCCCGGGGTGTCAGTTTCCCTTACTGACATAGTAGAGTAGCGTATAGAAACACAAAAGGTACAAGATATATCAAATCTCAAAACCACACTATGGGAATTACCTAGTCTTAGACACAACTGCAGCTAATGTCTCTCAGACTCCGGGCTGCTACTTCTAAGACTAGGTATCCTATAAGCACACAACTATTTAAAGAGCTTTATTAGATTACATCATTCCCTTTTTATCAGTTCCATGGTATGTTAATTAATTATTTAACATTAATTAACCATGAACAATTCCACATTAAGTTCCATTAGCATCACACCCAAAGTCAACTGTCCCTTTGAAAATTACAACTTCATTATTACGGTCCAGCGAACTCCAACCCCATGAGTTAACACCATTTATTCAACGATTCATTACAAAATTACTTTCCCATATTCCCAGGCATTCTAGAAAAACATCCAATTCTATTAAAACAAAGGTCTCAACACGGTGAGTATATTTACTACCCACAGGGCCTTTGCTGCTTATTGCAAGATCATATACCCATCCTTCCTTGAGAAGCTAAACACGGAACGCACGTGGCATACCCCGCATGTCTTGGCCTCTTTCGGAAGAAGGGTAAGTAAGCCCAGCTTCCTTGAGAAGTGGGGAAAAGTAAAGCAGATAAACAACCAAAGAGAATCAACAAGCATCCAACAATAACATCCATCCCATTCCATCATCCTTGGTGTCCTCCCCGACACCCTTATGTATAAACCAATGCATCTCACCACTCTAGGCGTCATCTTCTGCCACCACCAAAAGTCTCCATGCCTTCACATTTCACAACAGCAATCCTGGCTCACATCATGGCACGAGAAGCTGGAAAACAAACATCAAATCAATGGGATCTTGTCCCTTTAACAATCAAGATGGTAACTCAGAACCCTTTTAGAAATTATCAAACAAGCAATTCTTTAATCCATCTTCAATTAACAGATTTATTAAATTTAGGTTCCAAATTTTGGAAACCTAATCTGTAAGCTATCACAAATAAATAATCATTCTTACTGTACTAATTTGATTAACATAAAATTACAATAAGAACCGGATTTGTTTTCATGCCTCTTATCTTTATCCTAAAATTATTAAATAATCCTGGTTTACGTTCATTACCGATTTCCATCAAGAATAAATAGGTAAACAAAGAAAGCATAGATATCAAACTATCTATCAAAATAAGAGTATCAATTTATTTATCCAGTTCAAATATTTATTATGTCAATTCCATTTTGATCCACTAGGATAAAACATGATAAGGATACAATTGCACATAAAAGAAAAGAGAAGCAATGAATCCCCTACCTCAAATAGTTCCTCTCGTTCTTTATCCACACAATGGGTCATGATTTCTTCCTCTTGCGACAACTACATCCACCAGAGGATACCATGATACGACTGCACCAACCAAAACCCAAGAAAACTCTATTAGAATCGTGTGGATTACATGCTATAATATGGAAAGGAGAAACACTAGAATATGATCCCCAAAGGAACGATTATAAAACACACCTTATATTGAAGATTGACTGATACAGTTCGGTTGCTTCAAAACAGAGAAAAACCAATCCAAGGAGTAAGGTTTGATTGTGAAAATCCTACGGGAATGATTGAAAGGTTCTAGTTTCTCATAGCCGATAACAAAGAGGAACCTAAAGGGAGGAAGATATCTCATCCATTTTGAATATTTAATGCGGCAATGGTTTAATATATGCTTAATTCCCCATTAAAAGAAGATATCATTAACCCACGCAGTTTGACTAAGTAAAAAAACATCCCGAGACATAGGAATAATTAATATAGGATTTGTGGC
The DNA here is from genome assembly GCA_963277665.1 of Viscum album. Taxonomy (NCBI): domain Eukaryota; kingdom Viridiplantae; phylum Streptophyta; class Magnoliopsida; order Santalales; family Viscaceae; genus Viscum; species Viscum album. The sequence goes on along the minus strand of OY728153.1, from coordinate 871,566,212 downwards.
CTTTGAATTAGCCTTAAGAGTCCTTAAAATAAGGCTGTAAATGTATTTTACATCAAAAGAAATGTCAAAAGGGGAAAACTATATGAAGCTGGAAACATTGTTCACCTACCGTTACTGTACACCTACCGATCTATGAAACCAATATGTGAAACCGATCTATGAAACCGATCTGTGAAAATGATCTATGAAACCGATCTGTGAAACCGATATGTGAAATCGATCTATAAAACCAATCTCTAAAACCGATATGTGAAACTGATCTGTGAAACCAATCAGTGAAATCAATCTTTGAAACCAATCTATCAAACAGATCTGTGAAACCGATCTGTGAAACCGATTTGTGAAACCAATCTGTGAAACTGATCTGTGAAACCGATCTATGAAACCGATCTGTGAAACTGATCTGTGAAACACTATACACCGACTGATAGAACAAATCATAAAACTGGAAACACTATTCCAAGAATTGAAAATTTGGCAGTGTTCAGGATAAGTCACCTTGAACTCCCAGAACACCTCCAACACCACATTTTCACAAAGTAATGGTCCGGAGAGGTCCGGTCCATTACATAATATAATTAGGAAATTTCTATAAGAGTATCATACGTGGAGAATTAGTGGGATATTTTGAATAAATTTTGTGGAATAAATAGTTCGTTATGTAATGGGAAAAATGTCCATTAGTTGAAAAGTACAAGAGTTTTGTTAGATAATGTATTTCCCTAGTTATCTAAAACACTAAACCTAAAAGGTCTTGGTAATTTATGGAATGAATTATTTTATTTATGTCATGTAATTATATGAAAACCTTGACGGGTCACTATAAAAGAATCCCTTTCTAGTTTAACCAGAAATATGAATCAAGTGAGTAAAATTTTCATCAAAAATAGATGTATATCAAATTAAGGAATTTGAATGAACCAAGAAGGAAATCTTGACTGACAGAATTCTATGGAACTAAGAGCTGGGACTCAACCCAAGTAGTTTGAGGTAACCAAGTATAGTATCTTGTTTTAAGGTATTTTTGGAACCAGGAGGTGAATATTGATTCTAATTGTACAGAAAACCAATAGTATTATCTCAACTCAATAAATTTATGGGAAAACATGAGGAGAATCACATCTCAAGTAATTTTAGGAAATTTTATTAAGAATCATGACTTAAGGAATTGAAGTAACTAAATAGGATAATCTCAAATAAACTTATTTGAGGAAACCAATAATTGTATCTTGATTCAAGGTGTTTGAGGAAACCATGAGTAGAATATCAACTCTAGGTATTGTCGGGACTAATATGAGTATCCCAACTCAAGGTGTTTGATGAAATAAAAAGTTGGATCTTGACTCATGGTTTTGTCCAGGATTAGGTTGGGGTTGTAGGTATCATAACCCAAATCATGTCTTCCTTGTCCTAAATAGTTCTCCATTCGATATGTGATATTTTATGGGGCCAATGATGGAAGATAAGGTGTTATAAAAAATATTCAATATTTTATTTCATCATTAATCCCAACCAAGGGTTTGGAGTTAGATCCTCCATGGTATAGACAATTGGGAACCTATATAGGTTACCATAGTAGATAGATGACTAGAAATATACTTGATGGTTGGGAGTAACTCTGAATTGGTTGTCTGGGAGAATCGTTACTCAGGTGGGTGTCATTGATGTGATTGATGCCCAGGTGGTCGTGGCATTGATGACCAGTTACCAGGTGGTCTGGTGTTTAAGAATCCCAACTCCAAAGGCACAAATCTTTTCATGGGGGCCTTAGAATAAATTTTTTTATCCCTTTTTGTTAGATTCATATTTGAAAAACATTTTAAGGAGTGTTTTGTGTGTAACATCTTATTACCCATATTCTAGGTAATTCCTTTCTCTTTACTTGTTTTTCTCTTTAATTGGTTGTGTCTTTAGATTCTCTAGGATAGAGAACATTTTCTGAAAAAAATGACCAAAATATCAAGGATGATTTTTTTTGAATTAATGGAGTCTAATTAGAAACATTTAATGTATTAATGTGATTCTCCCCGAGTCTTGAGAACTCCCGAGGTGGTTTGGGTTTTGGTGTAAGAATATTCTATTTTTTAGTTTTTTTCAAGAAATTTATATGTCATGTAATGGGAGTACACAACGTGTAATATTATATATGATCATGTCCTTATCTATGTACACATCATGAAATATTAAACACCATGTAAACATTACACACTATGTAACCATTATATGTCGTCTAATGTTATAAATCAGGTTTTTAATAAACAGGAAACGGGGTTTTCAGCTTATACAAGCTTAGTCAATTTCACAAATTGTAAAGGGATTACACTTCATTCAAGTCTCAAAAATAGGGATTTCAGGTCACCATACGAATGATATGTTTCAATAATTCTTCTATAGCCTCCTTTCTCTCAACCTAGAACCCTTGTTTGACAATATTGGAGACCTATAACCCTTCTAAGTTGTTTCATTCAGCGATTGATCATTGTTACAATTGAGGTCTATTTATCTAGGTGTATAATCCTTTCTAATTTGTCATTTCCTTAGATAAAAATAGATTTTCCTCTTTATGTTATTAGATCTATCGACCCATGGTGATATTTTCTTGATTCATATCTAGATCCGGTGTATGATCATGTTCTGTGGGTCAATCCTTTTTTGGTTGTAGTGTGTTGGGTGTGCATTCTGGATATATGTTGTAATATTTACTCTTCGAATATCCATTTGTTTAATTGAATTGTCTCTTAGTTGTGTAGATTAATTTAGGTCCCTCTTTTTTTATTGTGTGTTCTTTCTTGTTAGTGGATTCTGTTCCAATCATGTGTGTCCTCAAGTTTTGAGGTTGGTGGTTTCATCTTTAGCCTGTGTTGGTGATCTTCATTGCTCCGGTTTTTTATAAAAAAATTATAACTAAATTGAATTATAAAATGATTTTATTTGTGTGGGGGGGGGGGTTATAAAATATTGTTTTCCCATGGTTTTGGTAAATGAAAATGGGTTTTCAAATCATTTTGAAATGGTTTTATGAAATGGTTTTTAAATCATGGTATAATGAAATGGAATGATGAAATCGTTTTGATAATAGACAACATTGTAAGACATGGATAATTATGTGGAAGGTGTAATAATATGAATCATCCACTTTGTAGGGTTTTTCTCAGGGTGATTTTATATTTTCCCTAGGCAGTTGTTCTAGGGATAAAGTTAGACCTGTTAGGGGGTTCACTTTGTGGGGTGTTCCTCTGCTCTCTAAACACAATTCATGTGTCTAGAGTCTTTATGTGCACACTATTTTCTATTTAATGTATGAGTGTTATAACTATCATGACCAAGTGTGATCCTGGTATCATACAGTTTTGATTTTAATTCCATGGGTTTGATATCATATGTGATGCATAATTTTCTTTGACATAATATTTTTTTGACATATGTATATGGAATGATGTGAAATTGATTTACATGATTTATTTTTAAATGTTGAAAAGGGTGAAATTAAATTTTTTTAATGATTTTGATATAAAAATTGTTACATAGTATGTCACACCTTGTTTAATATAATGTTCATAATGCTTGTATTATTGTTTACATACTTGATATAGAACACTTGGGTGGGACCCTACTTAGCCAGTTAGCTTGCACCCTATGTACCCCTTCTGCAGTGCGTAAACCTGGTTATGTCTTCAGAAATAGGGAATGGAAATGAACCACAGTGAGGAAACAGATTTTTCTATCAGCTGGGTAGCTGGATGGTGAGATGGTAGGAGTTTTCTCATGCTATCGTATAGAGTATGTTAGAGTAGCTATTTTAGTCTTGTCATCCTTTGTAGTTGGACTTATCTCTTGGAGATTTTTTTCTACCTTTTCAGTTGTATCTCTTCCATTGTTCTATTTTTGTTATGAAATATATGTATTCATGCTTTCTTACTCTATTTCCTTCTATACATGTATATATATTTCATGTTTCTTCTCCAAGTTTGGAAAATTGTTCCCTCTATTTGTTTTCATTTCTTGGGTGCAAGATGTCAGCACATAGGGATCAAGAATCCCCTTTGAGTATGTGAAATTTAGGTCATGTACCAGTTTGAGAGGGTATATGGGTTGGGTTCAACACCTTTTGGTATCAAAGTAGGTTTATCCTAAAGAGTCCTTCTCTTGCTACGTTTGGTATACTAGGGATAGGATTGTCGAAACATGAGAGGTTGATTATGGTGAGTTTTTAGCTAGCTCTTTCCATGAAGAGACTCGATTTACCATGATAGTTTGGTATGTGGGTCTCTTATTTTGAGTTCTTGACTTTAATCTCATTTTATGCTTATGGTTTTTCTAGTTTGAACTGAGATTATTCTGATTTCTGATCATTTCTTCTATTTTGGTGTGTTGCAGTATGCCTCCAAGGCGTGTCCCGTGAGTTCCTCAAAAGGCTATAGCTAATTCTCTTCAAGGAAATCCTCATATGGGTCTTACATTTATCAAGGCTATCATATGGGTAGTTCATGTTATCAACTAAAATGTACTACAAGTACATAACAAAATTTTTTAGGTACAGTTAGAAGATGTTGGAGACAAGGATCGATCACGTGAGTTCTTATATTAGAATCCATCATCCTTTAATATTACGAATGAACCTCAAGAGGTGGAGGACTATCTTGAACAGAATGATAAGATCTCTGAATTCTTGGATACACCATAGAGTATCATGGTGAATTGTATAGTGTTTAGATTTTAAGGTCCTAGTATGTGATGGTGGGATTATACAGTACAAGTGGATAGGCACGTGGAATTGGAATTAAAGGGTTTCAAGAATATATTCTCCAAACCAAAATTATAGATTTCCTAATGATGGATAAGTATTTGTATTTCCACTATTTGTAGAAGTGATAAGATTATGTGTTTTCATACACCAATAGGTTTGCTGATTTGGTTTTATTTTCACTAGAGGTTTTGAAAAATAACAAGTTGAAGGTCTGAAGTACATGAAGGGTTTGTGGTTGGATATCATATCTCATGTATTTATTCTGAATCATTCAACCTATTTAGAGATAATGTACAGGGATATGATGTAAGAAATGAATATGGAATTTTTTTTGGATATTCTTCCCCTTTTCTTCCACCTAGCGGTAACATCAGTGGTGTGCCATAGAAAAAGTGGAAGTGGAGAGATCATCATAGAAGTTATGGAGGTTGTTGTCGATAGTAGGCATCTTCAACACTTCTAGTTACAGCTAGTGGTGTGACTCTGAATTTCTATTAGTGTAGCATGTTTAGACACACACAATTTTCTTTTCCTTCACCTACATAGATTTCCAATAGTTTCTGATGTTATGTTCATTAGTTGTGAAACTATCATACTAGGTATACACCTTGATATAGTCAGGGATCATTAGCTCGAAAGGATACTATGGAATATTAAGATTATTCTAAGACTATAGGTCTCTAGATGAAATACTTTGGAGTGAATCACCTTCATTCCATAAATGATATTCCAGCATAGGTAGACATGGGTCTAGTGATAGTGAGTGTTACCATATTAATTGTATCTTCCATAGAAATTTATTAATTTTATACTAATTCTTCCCACTCATTTATGTCTGGTAGTTTTTTTTATATGATTAACTTTAAAAAAATCATGTAATTTATTATAGAGTTAGTGACATATCTTGGGAAAAGGAAAGAGTAGAGGTTTTAGTGTCTTTGTGTGCTATTGATAGCTGATGGGAAGTTATTCTTGGATTTTCTCATTTTTTATTCAGATCTATTTGACATCGTCATTGGGATGGGTTGGATTTTTTTCTCCTCATGGTGAGTTTGATTATTATCATTAGCATATTTTATTTCTTACAGTTGTTTGGAGATCATGGGTGTTTTGTGGAAAGTGTGATCTAAGGTATACTCATATAGGACCTTCCTGCCTAGAGCTCATGAGTTTTTTTAAGTTGTTGAATTGGAACACAATGATATTTATTCTATTATTTATCATTCCTCTAATGTTCAGAACTTTCCTAAAGTTGTCCCAGACAGTTTCTCTGGGCATCCTCTAGAGAGGGTGGTAGAGTTTATGATTGACCTGGTTCCAGGTAGACAGTCGATTTCGATAACTTCTTATCATATAGATTGAATGCATTTTCATGAAACATAAAATTTATTATTATTTAATGATGATTCTATATTCTATGGTACACCCTAGTTCCTCTCTCAAGGATAATTTATTTATTTAGTGTTTGTATTTTTAATAAAAAAGAATAACAGAGGGGGTGGTTTTGAAAACAGTTTAAAAAATAGAATGACTTAATTTAAAGAGTTTAATAGTTGAAAAAAAGTTGAATATGAAAAATATGTGATAAGTATGTGATCATTTCTATGATACTTCAACACTTGAAAAGTTTCTTATTCGTAATTGATTATTATGTTTTGGTGTAATCCTTTAATTGAGGGTTAACTAAGATATTGCATACCCAAAACCCTTAAAAAGATAAAAATAGGACTAAACCTTGAAAAAAAATCATATAGTAAATTTACAGTCCCTTAGGATGAATTATTCTTTGTTTAATTATCCCTAAAATCTCAAATGTTTGGGAAATAAGAGAATTATTATGTTGTCCAATCGGAACAACACAATTCACACACATAAAATTGCACATATATCAGTTAAGAAATTAAAAGTGTTTCAATTAAATGAAAAAAAGTTAATAAAAATATATAATAAAAATTAAAACCACAATATAAACAAAACTAGTGGATAATTATGTGTCGGAACTCCCTCTTCAAGTGTGTAGCTCCCTCGCAATGATCATCCATCGTTTAACCTACCATCAAGAGGATGAGGAAACATGGGTGGATGTCCTTGTTCATTCTTGATCCCCCAATGAGGATAGCGGCCTCCAAAAAATATAATATGAGTATAATACTCTTATGAGACTCTAAAATAGAATATATTTGCATCTAGTTCGAACTTAAAAATGATGTGCCCATGGTTCCCATTTATAACAAAAATGGGAAGTGGTTTTTGGAACCCAGTTTTCAAGATACCACTTGTATCTCAGTTTGGGAAACACAAACAGCCATATAATGACTTAGAACAAAAAGGATAGTTGTTTTATAGACTATTTACTATCTCTCTGTCAACTTTTTCAACCATTGGGCATTAGTATTGGGAGATATTTTTAAAATATTGAACCTAACTTTTGAATTCGGGAAGATTTTGTACCCTAGACAGATTGGTTCAGATGGGACACCAAATGGATCAATTGGGATTCGGTTTCTTGATATGAGTTGTGTTACATGATTTTTTGGGTTGTAAAATTAAATTTTAACCCATTTTAATCCATTTATTTTATGAAATGTGAAAAAAAAAGTGTATAGGTTTCCTTGGGATTCCATGTAGTTTGGCCCATTTTTCTTCTAGATCATCTCTGGGGCCTCCAAATCACCTCCACCTATAATGAAAATATAAAAACAAGTTTAATTGACTTTTTTAATAGTGATAAATATTAAATAATTGAATAAAACATGAATTGGAATTTTATATTATATTCAGAATTTACAATACAAAACTAGTTTAGCATAGAGTTGTATGGGTCAAAATGAAACAGTGAATTGCGGTGCGATCACAACCCCACACCTAAACATTTTCACACCAAAGAAAATTCATATTTCCAAATTCATAAATATTTAATATTCAATAAAAAATTAATTCCTGATAGATATGTGATTAAATAAAAAATCACATTGAGAAGTTATTCTCAGTGATCATGGAAAAAGACATCTCAAAAATAGTATCAGAATGAAATTCCAAGAGATTCATGATACTAATCGATGAAAAATATTGAAATGTTAATAATGTAACTAATTTTTCACATGTGTGTTTGAAAACCATTTCATACTATTCTTTCTACTTTCTATCAAGTAAAAATTAGTTATTTTGAAAACTGTCTACTTACATGATCATTTCCACTGAACATGCCATGCATCCATTATAATCAAATTTCAAGACCCACTAACTTAAGAATTACCCAAAGTCAAAACATAATCTCATAACCTAGATATCCCCATATATTTTACATTTCATCACTCCCCTCATTTATTTTTTTTCAAAATTTTCACTAGGAAAAAAATCTCTCACTCTTCTCTCAACCATTGTTTGATATCTTAATGACACTTATTGTAATAATTAGAACAAGATAAAAATTCAAGGAAGGGTGGTTTTTGACCTGCCTAGTATAAAGCCCTTTTTTAGGGAATACAACAGTAGGATAACAATTACACACGCATAGGTCAATCTGGTACATTAATAAAATAGATTGGATAAGGAATGAACGTATGGAAAAATAATTTTGGAAAGTATAGAAAAATTAACATAACTTATATTTACCTTCTATTAAGTAATATATTTTCACACTTCATGGTTGGGTGAAAAGGTGTGTGAAGAAATTAACTAACACAACATTTCCTTAAACTACTCATTTAAAGGGTATCATTCTTCTCAAAGGTTTAGAAACCATAAAACCATTTATATCATCTACAAAAAACCGAATTTCAAAAGAAAGTCACACTATAATATTCAAATCTTGTTTAAATACACATTTCTTAAAAAAATGAATGTTAAAACAATTTGAAATAAAAAAAATACCCCAAGCATTTTCAATAACTTCCATGATTAAGTGGGAATAATTTTCCATGATAAAGTTGGAATCAAAAATTAACATTCTAACACAAAAGTGAGGGGGAAAAGGGGGGAAGAAAGTGACAATACTATACAGCAAGTGAAAAAAATAATGATGATGAAAATTATTAACTAACCAAGAAACATAGCCATCCACACACACCTAAAGTGTGAAGTGTCGTCACTTTAATAAAATAGAATGTGGGAAGGAAGGATAAAACCTGATGGGTTTCATTCATATAATTCTTATTGAACATGGAGCTCCTCCTTCGGGGACTCTGGAATGGATTCGTGTAAGTGCATCAGCCGCTGTATGCAACTTCAGCCTTCAATTATAGAGGATGACTTTCTACTCAATGTGGAACTAACGATGAAGGATGAGATGGTCGTGGGAATCCTTGGTTCACTCCTTATAAATCCTGGTGTTCTCATATGAATCTCTACACATTTCCTACAACATGTGAATTTGAAACATCATTTGAGCACCTCCACCAGAAAGATTAGAATTGTAATATTTGTTAACATAGTAGTCCTAGTTCTCAATATTAATAGGGAGGAAAAAACTATTTCTAAACATAATTTGATAGGGTGACATTCCAATGGAAATTTTGAAAGTAGTACGGTAGGCCGATAATGAATTATCAAGTTTAATATTCAAATATTTTCTTTTCGGTTGAACCGTCTTTTCAAGAATCTATTTTACCTCCCTATTTGACACCTCGACTTGACCATTGGTTATTTTTTGATATGATGTAAACACTCTATGTCCGAACCCATACCGATGCAAAAGATATGGTATTGTTTAGTTGTAGAAATGACAACCCTGATCACTAATGATGGACCTAGGTAATCCAAACCTTCAAAACAATTGGGTTCTCAAAAATTTCACAACTGTCTTAGAATCATATTTCCTTGTGGCTTGTGCCTCTACCCATTTTTACACATAATCCACCACCATAAAAATGTACTAGTTCCCAAATAAATTAGGTAATAGTCCCACAAATTCAATTCCCCAAACATTGAAAATTTCATGGAAGAGAAAGGGTTGTTGTGTAATTTCATTTCTTTTAGATACATTCCTTATTCTTTGAAACAAAAGACAAGATTTATAGAAATCATGGGAATCCTGGAAAAGTTTGGACCATAAGAGACCAAAATCAAGGACCTTATGAGCAGTCCATTGGGGACCAAAGTGGCCCCAATAAGAAAGTGTGTAGCAGAACCTAAGGATGTACTAAGACTCACTATCGGGAACACAACACCTGAGGACTTCATCACTACATGTGCAAAAAATATAGTGGTCATCCTAAATATACCAATGGGGATCATCTTTTAGAATTTCAGTCTTGTTTTTATTGAAATTATCATGAATGGAAGATGCTAAAAAATAAATTTTAATTTTGGCATACCAAGGAATATCTTCTTGCACTCGATACAATTTCTCATATGAAAAGATGTCATTTATGGGAATATGGGGTGATGAGTTAAAGTATGAGGATGGTAGAATCCTATTGATATGGTCATCCACCACATTACTTTCTCCTTTTTATCCATAATTTATAGATTGAATTCTAGAAGGAGTAGAATCCAATGAATGAGACGTCATTTGGATTCCAGTTTATTACGGAGAAACTAGAGGACTTCGTGGTCTAACAAAAAATGAATTTGGACTCTAAAAGTTAAGACCTGAATTTATCCAATGCAAACACAATGGGAAGGAATTATTTTTCTATTGTGGTGTAGTTTTCTTGGGTAGGGTCCAGTGTGCATGAGGCATAGGCAATGACATGTGGATCTCGATTGACCCTTTGTGATAAGACTTCCCCAACTGCATAGTATGAGGCGTCAAACATGAGATTAAAAGGTAAATCTCACAAAGGTTGTTGGATTACTGTGGGTGATGTGAGATTCCATTTTAACTTATTAATATCATCCTCACATTATTTATCAAAAAAATTCCTTTTTTGGAACAATTAGGAGAGGTGGATTGAAATTTTACTAAATTCCTGAATAAAATGATAGTAAAATACAGCATGTCCTAGTAAAGACTGCATATCCCATACATTTTTAGGGAATGGTATAGAATAAATGACATCCACTTTTGAATTATATATTTTTATACCATCCCCATAAATGAAATTCCCATGTAATATACATTGTCACACTATGAAATGGAATTTCTCATAATTTAATACAACATTTTTGTCAATACAGTGATATAGGATAGAACCTAGACTACTCAAAAATTCATCAAAATAGGAGCCATAGATAGTGAAATCATCCATAAATACATCCATGCAATTCTCTAGGTAATCTGAAAAAATACTAACCATGTATCGCTAGAGAGTACCCAGATCATTGAAGAGAACAAATGGCATCCTCATATATAAAAATATGCCAAATAGGAAAGTAAAGGTTGTCTTTTTCTAATCCTTGGGGGAAATATAGATTTGAAAGTATCCAGAATCCCTATTAAAGAAATTGTAGTGGGACTTCCCTACTAACCTCTATATAATATGGTCAATGATTAGAAATGGGAAATTTTCCTTCTTAGTGTGTCGTTTTAGTTGGAAATAGTCTATATTGACATGCCAACTATTCTGCACATGAGTTGGAACCAATTCATTTATTTCATTATTTATTACTATAAGACTAGTTTTTTAGGAACAACTTTCACTAGACTCACCCATTGGCTATCAAATATGGTCTAAATGATTCCAATAGCCAATAATTTTATTAACTCTTTTTTAACAACATCTAGGAGGTTTGGGTTCAGTCTACATTGTGACTGCCTCACTGGTTTAGCATAATTGTTTAACAATATAAGATGTGTGCACATGAATGGGATAATACCTAGAATGTCTAAAATTACCCATCCCAAATCTTGTTTATACTCCCAAAAAATTTCAAGCAGTTTCAATTCATTCTCATGAGGGAGTGAACTAGAAATAATGATAGGAAACTTGTTTCTATTCTCAAGATAGTAATATTTTAATTATTGAGGTTGTTTTTTATTTCCAATTCAAGGGTATTTTGGATTTATGGGAGTGTGTGTGAAATTTAGAGGCCAATAATCACATCAAACTGCTCAATGGTATCATCCTTAGATGAGAAATGATCTTTTACATGCTTAGCAGTATCATCAATGGTCATGTGATCCTCAGTGTTCAAGAAATAATTAATTAACAAACTTGCATGACATTTTTCTAGACCACTACAACAATAAATGCATGATTCATTGCCTATAATTTTAACCAATGACGAAAACTCAGAAAAGGGATCGTGGGAATGAAAAGAATTGATTTTAGGGGAAGGGAGTACATTTATAGAGTTAACATAGAGATAAGAATGTTCTTTCAAGGGGAGATTCATGGAATAAAGGATTTTGAAGTGGATGATTTCACCACCAAACAGCATAGATAATGTACCATTGTAGACATTAATAATGGTTTTTCATGTTTTCAAGAAGGGATTTGCCAATATAATCAGGGTGTGTCCATTAATCTTATCATCTTCTATTTTAAGCACATAAAAATAATCACGAAAAATGAAAATTTTCACCCTCACAAGAACATCCTTTAACACACCATAAGGATGTTTTGTACTCTGATTTTCCAATTGAACAATAATTCTTGTGGGCTTCAATTCTCTGACCTACAATTAAGAGTAAATGGAGTGAGGTGTCACATTTATAGAATCACCCAAATCAAGCATAACATTGTTAAAGGAATACTCTCCTATGGTGTACGGAATCGAGAATTTTCTTGGATCGTATCATTTGGTAGGTAGTGATGGATCTATCAATTCTTATTTGTACACCCCCCAGGTTCACCATCTCATCACCTCGAAGTCTCCTTTGGTGTGTACACATATCCTTCAAAAACTATGTGTATCTTGGAATTTCCTTCACAGAATCAATCAAGGGGATGTTAACCATCACTTTTTTGAAAGTTTCCAATATTTATTATTGGTTTTAGTTTATTTTTATTTTCATGTTTGGTTGTAACTTTTTGTAAATTGAAGAGGAATGGTTGGGATAGTCAAACCATCAACAGAAAAACTCTTTCCTTTGGAAGGGCTTCCCTCAGGACAAGGTTTTTTCACATTTAGACTAATTTCAATGGTTGGGATGGTGTATTCCTTGGGATAGGATGACTCTAATTGAGGGTTCATTTGAAACATAAGTTTTTTTCCACTCTGATGGGTGATGGAAATAAAATTTACCTTATCCTTAGGGCTGACAACTAGTTGACAAGGTATTTTACCTGACCCATGACTTTGGATTTCACCCACCAAGTTGGTGAATTGGCATAATTAGGTATTTAGATATTTTATATTAGATTGGGTGGTTTTTTGGAATTGGAGATTTTTGGAAACCATGTGTTTCATCATTTCTTATAGGCTAGGATTGGATTTTAGAGGGGCTTGTTGGAAAGTCCTTTATGGTGGTTGGGTATTTTTGGGTGGTGGTGATGGATGATTAATTTTCCCAGGTTGGTTCCATTATTGTTGAGGTTAGTTTAGATACCTGCTTGCCTATAATTTTTTTTTTTTGCTGAGGGTTTTATGTATAGTAAGGTTCTTTCCTAAAGGTTTGGTTATAGGGGGGTTGGGAATATTGGCTCACAACGATCAGAAGTTTCTCTTAGTTTGAGGAATTGGCTAGAATAATTGGTGTTAGAATAATAAATTCCATAGTGGATGGGAGGAGGGGATTTTGATTTTCCTTGGGAAAGAGTAATTTTTCTAATAAGGGTACATACCTCTTTGAACTCTGTGTCCAACTTCTTCTCTTATTCAGTATTTGGAAACTCATGGACCCCTCAAGTGGGTATATTAGATCTTGAACCAAATTTTTGAGTGTCCTCGGTCATGTTCTCAATTAGGTTTCTTGCATCAATTTGGTTTTTATCAACTAGCTCACCAATTATAGTAGAAGCAAGCATATGTTGATAAAAATTAATTAAAAACTCATAAAAATAATGAATTAAAAGTTGATCACTTATTTGGTGTCGTGGTGGACTTGAACATAACCTTTTAAAGAATTCCCAAATATTCATGTAATGTTTCCCCTTGTGATTACCAAATACCACAGATTTTTTTCCTTATAGTTACAGTTTGAGAGGCTGGGAAATATTATTCAATAAAAAGATGTTTCATGTCTGCCCAGCCTCTAATTGGTTAATTAACAATGTAAATCTAGCATTTTGTATAGTCATCAAATGAAAAGATAAATTCCCTAAGCTTTACGTTTTCTTCATCCACAATTGCAGGTTTTAATTTATAACACACATTATTAAATTATTTTATGTTCTTGTGAGGATCTTCTCCCGTAAATCCCTATAATCTTGTTAATAAGTGAATTAAACTAGATTTTAGTTTGAAATTGGGTGCCTCACCTTGTATTTGAGTGTAAGTGGGTCGCATATCTACATCAGGCGAGGTTGTTTATTTTAGTTTTCTATTATTTTCATCCATGTTATGAAATTTTAGTTCATTTTTCATGTTAGTTTCAGAAGAAGAAGAAGAAGGATCAAGAAGAGTTTCAAAATGTGATGTCTCCTCCTTTAAAGGGTTGTCTAGTGTGTTACAGTGTCACTAGCATAAGATCCTCTCCGGTTCAGGTTCAAAAGGTGGTAAATCTCATGGAGTATAGCATTTCATTAATATAACCTATACAATAAGAATATTTTAGAAATAAACTAAAAAAAGGGAAGTAAATAAGGAAATAAATATTTAGAAAATTAATAATATTTTTATAAAAAACACACAAAAAACAAAAGAGCTCCCCAAAAACTGCACCAAAATTTGAAGGTGTTGTCATGAAACATGAAATTGATTATTATTTTAAGATGATTATATAGTCTATAGAAGACCCTAGGTCATCACTCAAGTATATTTGACATATTTTGAGTTTGTATTTTTAATAAAAAGGATTAAAAGATGGAGTGGTTTTGAAAATAGTTTTAAAAATAAAATGAATTTATTTAAAGAGTTTAATAGTTGAAAAAGAAGTGCATTAAGAAAAATATATTATAATTATTTGATGATTTCTAAGTTACTAAACAAATTTAAAAGTTCTTTGTTTATAATTGATTATTAGGTTTTGGTGTAATCCTTTGATTGAGGGTTAACCAAGATCTTGGGTACCCACAACCCCTAAAACGATGAAAATAGGACTAAGCCTTGACATAACAATGGTATAGTCAAGTTCCATACCTGTATAATATATTAATTTTTTTAGGAACACAGAAATATCAAATGGTTTTCAAATAAGGGGAGTCTTATGTTGTCTAATCATAGAAATACAATCCACACACTTAAAATTGCACACCGATCAGTTATGAAATAATTTTTTTTTAAATTAAATGAATAAAAAAGTTAAGATTCATATAAAAGAACAATTCCAAACCACAATATACACAAAACCATTAGATAATTATGTTTCTAAACTACCTATTTAATTGTGTATCTCCCTCCTAATAATCACCCATCGTTTAGCCCGCCATCGAGAGGAGGAGAAAGCACGGGTAAAACCCCTTCTACTTTCTCGATCCCCCCTATAAGGATAGGGGCCTCCAAAACTTCTAGGATGATGAGAATACTCATATAGAACTCCAAAATGGTATATATTTTCTTCTGGTTCTAACTTTAAAATGAGTTTCCCATGGTTCCCTTTTATAGCCAAAATGAGAAGGGGTTTTGGACACCCATTTTTGGAGATATCACTCGTGTCTTAGTTTTGGACAAGTAAACGACCATATCCCGACTTGTAAAAAATAGGAGAGTTGTTTTCCAGTATCTAGAATATCTTCATGTCAAATACGGATGAAATTGGATATCTATATTGGGAGATATTGTCAAAATAATGAACCTAACATTTGAATTCAAGAGGATTCTGTCCCATGGGCAGATTGGTTCATATGGGACACCAGGTGGAAGAATTGGGATTTGATTTATTGAGATGATTTGTATACCATGAAGCTTTGGATCAGCCCACAAAATGTATCCCCATTTTAATGCTCGTATTTTTTAAAATGTGCAATATAGAGGACATGTGTCCTTGTGATTTCTTTCAGTTTGGCCCATTTTCTTTCTTGATCATCTATAGGGCCTCCAAATCATCTCCACCTATAATAAAAATATCCAAACAAGTATAATTTCCCATTTTAACAGGGATAAATATTAAATAATAGAATAAAAAATGATGTTAAATTTAATATTATATTTTTAATTTACAATACAAAACTTTTTTTATCACAATGGTGTAAGGGTGAAAATGAAACAGTGAATCGCGGTGCGATCATGGATCCAACAGAGCTGAAAGAGATCAACATTTAGTTGGAAAACCTGATGGAAAACGGTTTTTCCCTAGTTTTTCTCCCTGGTAAGCCTTAGTGCTCTTTAATAAGAATAAATACGGTTCACTTAGATTGTGCGCCGACTATAGAGGATTTGAACTGGGTAACAGTTAAGAACTAGTATCTGTTGCCTTGCCTAGATGATTTTTTTGATCAGTTAAAGCAGGGAAAGTGGTTTTTGAAGACTGGTCTCCAGTTAGTTATCATGATATTAGTATTCAATAGTTTGATATATCGAAGAACAATTTTAGGAGAAATTATGTCCATTAAAAATATCTTGTGATTCTATTTGGTATGACTAACACTCATGTGGTTTTTATGGATTTGATGAATCAAATATTCCATCAATATTAGTTTACTCTTTTAGTAGTATTCATAGATGATATTATGGTTTATTCAAAATCTTAGAATGAGCATGATCACTATTTAGGTTTGGTTATATAAATCATGATGAGTCACCATTTGTATGGAAATATTTCTAAATGCAATTTATAGATTCAAGAAGTTATGTTCTTAGGGAATCTTATTTCTAATCATGTCTTATTAGTTGATCATGAGAAGGTACATGCTATTGTTTCAAATAAATAATCAGAGAACATCTTTTATATTTGGTGAATCCTTGGTATTTCTAGATAATATTGATGGTTTGTTAAGGATTTTTCAAATTTGGTGTCACATTTGACTGATCTTACTAGGAAATTGGTGAAATTAAAATGGGATATAAAGTTTCATTAATCTTTCGATGAGCTGAAACAACTTCTGACTTCGGCTCCTATTTTGATCTTAGTTGATCCTGGTAGGGAGAATGTGGTTTTTTGTTATGCCTCAGGTACTATTATGGGTTTTTTTCTCATGCAAGATGATCATGTCATAGATTATGGATCGCTTCGTCTTTGAAAGAATGATAATAATTACCCCACTAATGATTTAGAGTTTTTTGTAGTTATTCATGTGCTTAAGTGTAGGAGGCACTATATTTTGGGGGATAAGTTTACAAAATTTTCTGACCATAATATTTTTAGATATATATTTTCTCAAAATCATAGGAATATTAGATAGATCCAATTGTTAAAATACCTTTAGATGTTTGAATTTGATATCTCCTACACCCCGGGAAAGGGGAATGTTGTTGAATATGCTCTTAGAATAATAGTTCCATCACAGGATATTTAGGAATCAAGGGAAGAGTGGAACCTTATGGTTATTTTCACTCATTTACATCTAAATTCTCTAGAGGATGTTTCAGGAATGGTTTTAGATAGTGTTTGGTTATCATAATCCCTCCTTGAGTCTATTCTATAGGGTCAACATCATGATAATAAGTTCAAAAGAATTTGAGAAACTCTATATTGTAGGGAGACTATTTTAGGTTGGTATCTCTCTTCAGACGGTATTATCAGTTTTGGGGGTCGTATTATCATCACAATATTTGTGAGGGGATTATTTTTTTATTATCATACTTCTTCATGGTAAGTTCATCTGAGAATTGTGAAGATATATTATGACATGAGATGAAAATTATTGTGGTAGGGTATGAAGTGTGAGATTGCTGATTATGTGTCCCGTTGTTACACCTACCAACAGATACAAGTATACAATCTAAAACCTTATATATTTCTCAATTCTCTTACGATGTCAATTTGGAAATGGGGCAGGGTATCCATTGGATGTTTTTGGATTACATTGGAATTTATGAAGGAGTAATTTTATCTTGGTGGTGATTGATCAGTTGAAAAAAATTCTCATTTAATTCTAATCAGGGACACCACTAATGTTAAAGATCTAGGTATGTTGTTTGTATAGGAGATTGTGAGGTTACATGGTCTTCCTTCTACTACTGTTTTAGACATAGATCCTAGGTTTACTTATAGGTTTTGGATGAGTCTCCAAGAGGTGATTGGGACTTATATTAGGTTGAGTATAGATTATCATCCTTAGATAGATGGTCAGATGGAGAGTGTTATTCAAATCTGAGAGGATATGATAATGTTCTTTTGTCTTGGATTTTAGTGGATATTTGGATATCCATCTAGGACTGATTGATTTTTCTTATAAAAAAATTTATCAGTCAAAAATTAAAATGGATCCATTAGAGGCTTTGTATGGTCACCCATCCAGATCATATCTTTGTTTAGAAGAGGTGAAAATTTCTTATTTTGTGGGACCACTTTTGGTTCAGGAGATGTTAGCGAGGATTCAAGATATACATCAGTGTCTGTTTATAGCTCAGATTCAACCAAAATATTATATGGATAAAAGGAATAATCCTTTGTATTTTTCCATTCGTTATTGGGTTTTATTGAATGTTTATCCTCAGTTGGGTCATCGTTGTCTAGGAAATCATTGAAATTTTCCTCCAAGATATGTTAAACTGTTTGAGGTCGCTGAGAAACTTAGGAATATTTCTTATCGGTTATAATTATTAGTTCAGTTGAAAAGAATTCATGAAGTTATCCATATATCATAGATTAATAAATACCATCCTAATCATTCTCAAATTCTAAGTTGGGAATAGATTGAGTTAGTTGTGGATGTTTTTGTTGTGGAGCATCAAGTGGAGATCATTGAATCTAATGTGAAAGTATTTCATGGGAATTTGATTTTGTTTTTCAAAGTGTTATGGAGACACATATTCAATTATTATGACACTTGGGAGCATGATTAATTGATGTGGAAGAAGCATCATAGCCTCTTTACTAGACTTAATTATTCCACATGACTTCTCAGGGGAAGAAAGTCTAATGGTAGGCAATTTGTAACATCTCGTTACCCATACTCTAGATAATTCCATTCTATTTACTTGTTTTCCAAGATAATTGGGGGATTATTGGGACTCCTGAGGATGGAGAACATTTAATAACGAAAATGAACTAATGTCTAGGTATGTATGTTTGTTTGAATTAATGTAGTCCATGTATAAATGTTGTTATGTATTAATAGGGTACTCTCTGAGTTCGGAGAACGCTCGAGGTGGTTAGGTTTTCATGTAATAATATTTTTTCCCTACTATATTTTGGTAATTTACATGTTGTTTAATGGTATTAAATTACATGTAATGTTCTCTAGGATTCATGAAATATTATACACCATGTAACCATTACACACCATGTAATGTTATAAATTGGGTTTTTAATAAAAAGGTGATGGGTTCTTAAGATTATGAGGGGACCATGGATTAAAAGACGTGCAAAGAGATTACATGTCCTCTAGGTCTCACAGAGTATGATTTTAGGGAATCATACGAGTGGTATTATTCTTTCATACTTCTTCGGCCTCTTTTCTTTTGAACTATAACCCCTCTCCCAAAATTTTGGATGCCTCCAACCCTTTTGGATCATTTTGTTTGGTGATTGACCACTATTTTAGTTGTGGTGTGTTTATATAAGTGACTAATCTGTAATGCCCCAACCCCAGAATCCTAGAGCTAGAGAATTATTAAACTACATTGGCATGATTACAAGGAAACAAGTCCCAAAGGACCGATCAGTTTAGTAGTCTTGGAAAATAGATTACATACATGAATGTTACATTTCACATTCAAACATAAAACACAACATAAAAAACCTTTCGATAATGCCATTATTCCCCTAGATTAACCCTAAATAACAATCATAAAACACTTCATGTAATCCTGGGAAAACAAAACATAAGGAAGGGGTGAGCTCAGATGCTCAGTAAGGGTAAATAAATTAGCAGAAGCTACAAACTGTTAAGGAAACATGTTTAATAAAAATCAGCCTTTTAAACATAAACTTGAACATAATATGGAAAACATTAATCAATAAATACCATATAAACATGCACATGTACATTCTACTAGTCGAATAATCGCATGTAATAACTAATTTAAAAGTAAGAGAATGCATAATGTCAGACATCATAACCACATAGTCAAGGCCTCGTGTCAAGACTAAAAATATAAAATCCATCAATGTGTCATTCCAAGACACTAATTTTCCTCATGGGACCTACTGATTCATCAATGAGCTATAGCGGGCCCCGCCCGTCATTTACTAAGTCCAATGCATTCCTCATTTGAAAATATTGAAACATAACATAAATATTTGTATTAAAACTAGCATACGAAATGTAAATAATTTAACCATAAACTATGAATGCTATAAAAATAGAACATCCGTAGTCAAACATATCATAAATCATTCAATAAAATATGGAATATTAAATTATAATAAATCAACCTCAATCAAGAATAATATCCATTAAAGGATGTTGACATAGTTTAAAATAATCAGTAAAACTGTTTGAGATAAATATCCGTTTTTCTGAAAA
Source organism: Viscum album (assembly GCA_963277665.1). NCBI lineage: Eukaryota > Viridiplantae > Streptophyta > Magnoliopsida > Santalales > Viscaceae > Viscum > Viscum album. Next base: position 871,545,908 of record OY728153.1, on the reverse strand, counting down.
CATTTAAAAGTCACACATTTCTAAAGTAAGTCAATTATAATTTATTTTTGAATCAAATTATCCCATAAAACTTTTAAACTTTTGAAAGGAATTAAAATTCTAAAACATTCAACTCCATATAAATAAATAATGAAACCCATTTTGAAAACATGGACATTAATGAGAAAGGTTTAGAAGAATAAATATTTAAAAAATTTAAAATGACGTTTTAGTTAAAGCTTCCATTAAAAACAATCCTTTTGAAAAAAAATTATGAAACATCTATATGTATGATAAATATTTACCAGTAAATACTTACACATAAACAATCTCGGATAATATTGAGATTGAGGAATTAATCCTTACCTTGTATGTTCTTTTGGTTGAGGGTACGTTTAACCTCATGTATAATGACCATAGTAAGTTATAAAATTATACCATTACCATATTCATATTTATGATATCATAATTGATTCATTTATTACTTTATACTACCCATTTAATAATAATTCCCTTGTTAAAGTAACATTTCGGGTAATAATCGCTTCCTTTATCGTACGTGTTTTGACTTGTTATTCTTGATCGTATCACTTATACCATGATTTAATTTCTTATAGAATATAAAACATTTTTTATGTATCATATATATTAAGAATATAAATATTTATAACAGATAGATATGTGAAATAAAAAACACCATTTATGGAGACGGTAGGTCGTACGTACGCATAAACATTGTTTCTGTTTTCATATCGTATTCAACGGAAGTAAGTGAATGAGATATATGTATATATATATATATATATATATATGTATATATATGTATGTTCTTATGTCTTTATGTATGTATTTATAGTAGAATTATTATGTCATATAATACATACTTATCAATAATATAAATTTTTATAATCATCGTTGAATGTTGAACGTGGAAATAAATTTCATCGCGTCGTGGAGATGGTAAGCCGTACGTATGAACGAGCGATGATATCATAATATTGATGGTGATATCATATGTAATTAGATGGAATATTATATATAAACAATCATTAACATGTTATATTTATTATTTACATCAATTATACACATTATTATACCCATCCAAATAATGAAGCGTTGAATAACAAACTACACCACGATGTGGAGACGATAAGCCATACGTACGCACGTATGGTGACTTTTTCATTCATATGATGGACAGAACAATCAATATGGTTGTAACATATTTATAATTATATCTCAATATTTATAAGGTACTGGAGTTATTATTTTACTTTGGTGTCAACAAAGAAAGATGAATTAGAAGAAGAAAAGAACTTTGAAATAGGTGATAAACATAATTACCTCTTCTTCGGGTTTTTCCTTTTGATTTGAACAAAAGGGAACCTTAGGTTGGCTTTATGATAAATTTAAGGCCTCTAGGATAAATTGAGGGTAGTTGGTAGGATATTTTAGTAGGGTTTGGCTCATCCAAATGGTGTTGGAGGTGTGAATTTAAGAGAAGGTGAAGTGCCCATTTATAAGAGAGGTGAAGGGAACTTTAGGAAATGGTTGAAATTTTATTTTATTATGAAATCAATTTTGGTTTCTAATATATCCAAATAAATTTATTTAAAGGATAAGGTTGGTATGGGACTAAATTCTCTCAACAAATAGTTTTTATACAAGTTTAGGTCACCATTATAACCATATCTTTTAAGTTTAACCCTTAGTTAAATAGTTTAACTTTTACCATTTCTTCTTCTATTATTATAATACATGGTGAATAATCTTACTATAAAATTCTAAGAGAACATAAATTGGGTCATTAATGACATATATACCATTATATAAGTCATTTGGATGAGTCTGAGATTTTTAGGAATATTATATCATTTAATAATATAGTATTTTTTTAAAAACTCATTTAAGGAAATTTTGATACTATTTGGTATTTAGTTTTTCTAAAAGTCCTAAAAAGGTGATTAATTAGAAAAAAATACATTAAATAAACTATAAAATGTCATATGAACCTAGAAAATTAGTGACTGGTATCAAAAGTGTCAATTTACATTTATTTGGATATTTTTAATATCAATTATTTTAATCATTCATTAAAAAGGTAATTACTGCATCATCATTGTGTCGTAAATAAATTAAATTTTGTATGGTCTAAAATTTATAAATAAAATACCATGTTGTATGAATTTTTTTTATCTTTCTAATGAATGTTTATAGTCAACTTTATCTTCTGTTTATCCTTATATTAGAAATGGTTTAGTTATTAGACTTTAAATTTAACACTTTTAACTATTCCTTAAAAAAATATAATAAATGTCATAATCTAAAGAAAATGGATGAAAATAATCTTATTTTTGTCCTAATGTTTATTTTCGTTGAAATACCCTTATCCAATAGAATTAGGACATGTATTTGCGTTAATTTTAATATTATTTTTACCTTTAATTGCCTTATTTACTTTTAACTAAGGTAAATAAAATTCAAAAGGTACTATTCACAAAAAACTATTGTTATCCTATTGAACAACATTTTACTTACTGATGTCAACCGTGTCTCTCAGATTTTTGAAATTCAATTCATAGAAGCGGTAAAATTATATTTTATTAAAATTTATAAATGTTCCTAGAAGGTGGGTAAAGAGACGTTAAAAAGGTTCAATAAGATTTGATATATCTAATATTATTATAAAATGAAATCAATTAATTAAATTGGACTAGTATATGTATTATGTATCTATTTTTACTTTATGATAAATTAAAAATAATTTAAATGAAAAAGTCAGATTTTATCTACAACACAGTGTTTTTTACTATTCATCCAAAATTGAATGTTTTCATAAAAATACCAAAAAATCACCCAATAAAAAATTTGATATTCAAAATTCAAAAATTATGTCTATTTTACAAAATTAAAAAAAATATAAGTTTCATTAATTAATTTAAAATTAATTATCATTGCCAAAACAAGAAAGTAGGTTTTTGAGAAGTAAAAACTATCAAAAGATTGATTTGTGTTAATTCTAATTTAAATGTAAAATTACATCCAATGACCAAAATTATATTAAATGATAAAAATATAATGTAATTATACTTCAAAACCATTCAAATGTTTAATTTAACACTATAAATTGTTTTGATTAAAAAAGTTGATTTCAATTAAAATTTATTATTTTTCACTATTCATCAAAATATGAAAGCTATCAGAAAAACACTAAAAATTTATCGAAACTAAATTTTTATGTCCCAATTCTGATGAAAAACTTCACATTGTCAAATTTAATATATAAATGTGTCAAATATTTTATTTTAAAAGGGTTCTCTATTAAAAGTCTATAAAATTTCATTTTTTTGAAAAATACTTCTTTTGTATGAAAAAATGAACTTGATCATATATTATGTCTAGGAAACAAATAAAATGGATCTTAAAATTATATAGACTATATAAATTTCAAAATTAGGTTAATACTATTCATACCCGCTTTTTTAACGGCCAGTTAGCTAAGTCGTGGTGCGCTCAAACTCGGTGTTGTGTGTAGTTCAAGCTATCGAGTTATTTTAAAGAGATAATGTACTATAAAATCCTGGGGTGTTACGTTCTCCCCTCCTTCAATAAATTTCATCCTCACAATTTAAATTTTTTTTTCTAAAATAAAAGGTTGAAAATAGAAAATAACTCTGTGGAAAACCCACATCAGAAATAACATTAATAAAATTTAGTCTTAATAAGAGGGAAAGGTAAATGAAAAACTCACCACCAAATTAGGATTTCTAATAGGTGAACATTAGTGGAAATTAGAGGCACATAATTGGAGAAAAATTTTAAATATTTATACGGAGTAATTGAGGTCATCAATCACAAAAAAGTGTAAAATAAATGTAAAATTGAGGGCCTCAAAGCCATCAATCTATAATGATTTAAAATATCATCAGTTCAACAAAACATATGTTATTTGGATAAAACATTTTTTAGATACATTATTTTTTTTGAAGAGGAGGGATTAATTTACAATCAAGATAAGAACTCAAGAAAACATACATGATTTCATTACCCTTCATAATTATATTCTCATCCTTTGGTTCTACTTCGATATATTTTCACTTCATCCCTTCTACTAGGAAATAAATGTTCAAAAATGATTTTTTACACTTGAAAAACATTTGATTAATCATAAGGTCCACAAGTATTCCCCTAATCCTCTAAATGTTTCCTAAAAACTAAAATTTCAGGTCAATGTATTCAATAAATCATACATTAACCTCAAACAAAATATCAAGTGTTCAACTTACTCAATTCCAACCTTTAGACTTATCCAAAATACTTATGTCCAAACTCATAGTCGAAACATTTATAAGTAAGGTCAACATAACATAATAAAAATCTATTTTATCACAGAACAACATGTGAATACCATCATCATGTATTCTATTAAAACATGGTAATAACCTGAATTACCATAAAACCTTATTTGAATATGTATGTACTTATTTATTCCTTCTGTAAAACATAGAATACTGGATATACTCCTTAAATTCAAAAATGTTGTAATCTTTAAAAATTATGATATAAAAGATCATTAATTAGTTCCAAGTTATTCAATAATATCCAATATACTTTATCCAGCTCAGTTATCTCTTATTCCAAAATCAGTACCTCAGTATCAGGACCATATTAAGGTTTATATTTCTCTCAACCATATATTTTCCAAAACTTTTAACCAGCTATTGATTCACTTTTCATGGTACCACACAATGTCACATCCTTAATGTAATAGTACTACATTACAATCCTTATATACTATATAATATTTATAATTTGTACATCATTAATACAATACTCAAATGACACAATTATTTAATGACAACTTAAAAACACTAATCATTTATCTTCATCTGTGGTAGTATCATAACTAGATTATTATCTAATAGCATCATTTGGTGTATACTCTGATGATTAGGACATTGATTTGTGTAGTGTCCCAACTCCTTATAGATGAATCATTGTACATTTGAAACATTTTTCTTACCCTTGAAATCATGATCTTGGTGTCCTTTTTATCCACACTTATAACAAACTCTCATTCCTCTCAAGAATTTACCAAGGTGATTTTTTCCATAGTTATCACATGTGGGAAAATTCTTCTTTCCCTTCTTCCCTTTATTCAAATTTCTCTCTACCATCCTTTTCTTCTCTGGCTTCCCATCAAATCCACAGGACTCATGTAATTCATTAATTAACTTATTAACACATGATACTATTTCCTCGTATGATGAGAATAAATGGGAGGTTATTTCCCTAAGAAATGTTGTCATAAGACCATAAAAGATATGATCCTTCTTTCTCTTTGAGACATGTGTATTGTTAGAGTTCTCATTCCTTCTACTAGGTGCTATTTCTAAATGACGACATACACTAGGTTAGATCATATCATAATGTATAATCCAAAAACTGTAAAATTATCATCATTAACTAAATATTTTCACACATCTAGTTGGGTAATCATAAAAATGGTTTATGTTCTAACATATTTACTCATAATTCCTTCATAATGGTTTGTAAATTAAATGTGAATTATCCTATGCATATCCCCCGGGAGTGTCAAACCAGGTGTGCAGTAAGGCCCGTTGTCGTGTACCAAGACACCCCAAGTCAAGCCGAAAACTCCTTGTTAGAGTTTTCACTCCTAGGTACATATGTACCAGAACCACTTCCACTTGTATTATCCAAACAGGGATATATTTCTTGTAAAACTCACAAAATTTCTACATTACAAAAATTCAAGAATGTTCTTTTGTACTAATCCTGAAAGTCTATCTTAGGGTATTGTTCTATAATCAGATTTTTTCTAAATCTAGATTATAATGTTATTTCTAAACTTCTTTTGATACCAACTATAATGCCCGGACATCATAATCCCAGATCTAGTTCATTATTTTAATACATTGGCATGATTACAATGAAGCAAGTCTCGAAGGACCGATCAGTTTAGAAATCTTGTAAAATAGATTATATACATGAACGTTACATTAAAAATTCAAACATAAAACAAAACATAAATTTTCCTTTTAGATTTATATTATTTCCTTGTCTTAGCCCTACATATCAATCATAATATACTTCTTGGAATATTGGGAAAACAAAACATAAGAAAGGGGTGGGCTCAGATGCTCAATAAGGGTAAATAATTTAGCAGAAGCTAAAACTATTAAGGCAAGATGTTTGATAAAAAAATCCTTTTAAACATAAACTTGAACATAATATGGAAAACATAAATCAAATATAAACATATAAACATGCACATGGATATTCTACTAGTCAAATAATCACATCTAATAAATAATTTCATAATGAGGGAATGCAAAATTTCGGACATCATAACCACATAGTCAAGGCCTCACGCCAAGAGTTCAAATAGAAATTTTGTCAAGGCCTTTTTCTAAGGCACTAATTTTTCTCATTAGACCTACCGATTCATTGAGGGGCTATATCGGACCTTTCCCATCACTTACTAAGTCCAATACATTCCTCATATAAAAATGGTGAATCATAACATAAACATTCGTATTAAAAATGTAAAAACATTAACCATAAACCATGAATGGTATAAAATGTGCACATCCATAGTCAAAAATATCATAAATAATTTAATACAATATAGAATATTGTATTATAATAAATCAAACTCAATCAAAAATAATATCTAGTAAAGGATGTTGACATAGTTGAAAATGACCAGTAAAACTCTTTGAGAGAAATATCCCTTTTGTGAAATCATTTAATAATCACAAATTTACAAAGGAATCATTTAAAATATATTTTTGAATCAAAGTGTCCCATACCAATTTGATACTTTTGAAGGTAATTAACATTTTAAAACATTCTTGTCCATATAAATAAATCCTGAAACCCATTTTGTAAACATGGACATTAATGAGAAAGGTTTAGAATAATAAATATTTAAAACATTTAAAACAATTTTTTTACTTAAATAGTCACCTAAAAATTACTTTTGAAAACATGTTTATTAAATATGGACTTGGATGATAAATATGTCCCTGTAAATAATTATACATAAACAATCTCGGATAATTATGATAATGAGGAATTAACCCTTACCTTATACTTTCCTTTGGTCGAAGATACGTTTAACCTCATGTATAATGACCATAGTATGTTATTAAATTATACCAGAACCATATTCATATTTATGATATCATACTTGATTCATTTATTATGTTATAATATCCATTTATTAATAATTCCAATGTTAAAATAACATTTCGAGAAATAATCACTTTCTTTATCATAAATGTTTTAACATGTTATTCTTAATCGTATCACTTATATCATGATTTATCTGATTCCAGAATTAAAAATATTATTTATGTATCATATATATTTATAATATAAATATTTATAACATATAGTTATATGAAATGGAAAACACTATTTATAGAGACAGTGGGTCGTACGTACGCCTAAACGCTATTTCTATTTTCATATCGTATTGAACGGGAGTAAGTGAATGAGATATATATATATATATATATCTGTGTTCATGTGTATGTATTTCCATTATCATTATTATTTCATATATTATATACTTATTAATAATATATTTTTTTTATTCATCATTGAATGGTGAACGTGGAAATTAATCTCATCGCATCATGGATATGGTAAGTCGTACGTACGCACGAGTGATGATATCATTGTGTTGATAGTGAAATAAAATTTCATTGGATGTTATATAATATATACAGAATCATTAACATGTTATATTTATTATTTAAATCAATTATACTCATTATTATACCCATCTTAATAATGAAGTGTTGAATAACAAACTACACCACGATGTAGAGATGGTAATTCATATGTACGCATGTGTATCACCCCCAGTTTGAGGTATGTTGCCTTTGTTTATGAATTTTTATGTGTTTAAAATGAATGGGATGATTTTGGAAGAGGTTGGGAGAGTTTGGAATGGTTTTGGATGAGTATGGAGGCTTTTAAAGGGGTGAACGGTTAGTGTAAACCGTGCGGATTCCCCAGGAAACCGTGTAGACCCTTGTTCTTGAGATAGTAGTCCTCATACAGCCTGTGCACGATTTTCCAAACCGTGCGAGGAAACCGTGCGGACCCTGGCTCTTGAGGCAGTGGAGTGTGCACGGTTAGCGCATGGTTTTCCAAACAGTGCGGGTTAACCGTGTGGCCACTTAAAATTAGGCTTATAAAACCTAGGTTCACTCGGGATTGCCTCATTTCACTCCTCTCTTCCTCCCTCTTGAGACTCACTGAATATTTTCGGTTCTCAGGGGTCTAGGGTTCTCTCCCACTAGGTTTGGAAGGATTTTGAAGGGGTTTCAAGGCGGTTTGAAGGTGGTTTGTCCTGGGTAAGCCTCTCCTCTTGTTCGTCTTGTGTTTTCCTCTAGATCTACATCCCTCTCCTTCTTGGTTTTCTAGATCTACACTTGTTGTGTGTAGATCTATGGTTGGGGTTGCCTTGGACGTTAATTTTAAGTCTTTTGATGGTTAGAGAAGGTGATCTAGAGAGGTGTCGGTGGTGCGTTCGCCGGATTTTGATGTGTGGTTGGTTGTGGGTCAAGTTCACAGAAACCCTAAAGGTAGGTGACTTCTGTCTCAACTCCACTTGATTAGAATTAGTGGTTACATGTTACAATTAATTTTTTGTGCTGAAAATTAATTTTATTGTTATGCGAAATTGGTTGGAAATCCATTATGGGGATTTTTGGGGAAAAGGGGGTTTCATGGTGAAATACTATTGTGGTGAATTTTAAAATGGGGATTTTAAAATGGAATGCTATGGTGGAATTTTGAGATGATTGATGGAAAATGGTTTTTAATAAAAATGGTGGTTTTATTGAAATGGGGTTTCGCATGGAAAATTGTTTTCAATATATGGGGATTTATTGAGGTGGAATCATACTCAATGGAATTTGGTAGATTGCATGATGTTGTATTCTTTGTTGTGATTGTTGAAATGTTTTGTGGAAGTGGGCGGGAAGTACCACTATAATGAAGGGTATGGATAGTGGATGGAAGGGCCACTATCAAAGAATAAGTGGACGGGAAGTGCCACTAATTGTGAATAGGTGAACGGGTTGGATGGAAGCGCCACTGTTTGGTTGTTTTGGATGTTGTTGTGCATTTTTTGCAAGATGGAATTGTTGTGCTAATATGTCAGTAATATAATGGCTTATGGAATGTTTTTTTGGATTTCCCTTGGTGGGTTGGTTTGGGGTAGAATGTCTTGGCAAGGGTGTGGTTGGCTTATGGTAATGGTTTCACTTGTGATTATTTTATATAAATTGTTTTATATAAATGTGCTAACGGTTTTATCCTAGTAGAGTGTGTAGGGAAGTCATTTGGGGAAAACCTACTAAGTTTTAGTACTCACCCCCTTCATTGGAACTGTGCTGTCTTTTCAGATGTCGTGTTTCGTGATGTGGGCAAAGGTAAGGCATCGACCTCCTTTGGTGGAGCTTTGTGATTCATGGTTGGATCTTGGAGCTTGGAGCATAGTGTGGAGATGTGGTGGTGTCATGGATCGTGGTGTTTCTTGTTGAGTCTTCCACATTGTACTCGGATGTTGCATTGGTTTGTGTTTGCATGGATGATTATGTATTATCAGGTTGTCTTGGTAATGTATGAGTTCGGGTTTGTTGACATGCATCATATAGTGGTGGTTGTTTGGTTGGTTTTGTCTCAAGAGAAATCGTTCCCCAACATGGTCTCGAATCCCTAGGCATTTATTTCCATCCTTTTGCGTCTTGGGAAGGTTGCTTAAGACCTAGTATCCCTCACCGCCTTCTCAATCCAATGAGGTAGGGGTGGGGTGTTACAAGTAGTATCAGTTTGTTCGGTCCTAGGGAGTTTCTATTTAGATTTGGTGTCAACATTCATTGTGGTACATTCCTTGATTCGGGATGGTAGCAAGGTGTAGGAATGTTAGAACTTGAATGGTATAGCATAAAAGGACGTAGCTAACCCTTTTATGATGAAATTCAATTTACCATGGAGTTGGGTAGATAAGTGTTTTGGAGACACTTATAGGCATTTTATATCTCATTGTCGTGGGTGTAGCCAATGAGATGAGTATGACATGCATGGTAGAAATGACTTCCCTCTAGGATGCATATTTCATTAGGGTATAACAATTTATGGTATGATATGAATCTGTGGATTTTGAAAAGTTTCAACTGGGTTTCAAAACGAAAGGATTTGAAACATGGAAACTAGTGTTATTTTAAAAATGGTTTGGTTTTCAAAAATAGTGAAACATGGGAAATGTGAACTTGTAGAAATCCTTGTTGTGATAGTTTTGTGTAATGTGATTTGAAATGGGATTTCGTGATGTCTACGAAAGTGAGACTCATGGTTGTTTGTTTTCTGTTTATAGAAATGGCATGGGGTAGGCGTCGTAGAGACCAGTCAGAGGAGGCTACTGAGAATGTGGTTGCACCTGAGCCTAAGGTGAACCAGCAGATAGTGCAATGTATAGTGCAAGCTTTCCAAGCTGTGGGAAGTGGAAATAGAGCGGATGATCCAAGGAATGTAGATCATGCAGTTCAGTTCCAAAAGCAGAATCCACCCATCTTCAGGGGTGATTCAGAGCCAGAGAGGGCAGAATCATGGTTGAATAGAATAAACAAGATCTTTGAGTTCTTGGGAACACTGGTAGAGCTGAAAGTGAAGTTGGCCACGTATATGTTAGAAGATCTTTCCCTTTAGTGGTGGGAGTTGGTAGTCCAATAGGGGATGGACCAGGGTATGATGTGGGAAGGCTTTGAGGAATTTTTTAACAAAAAATTCTACCCACATATGTTTAGAATTCAGCGTACGACCGATTTCTTTAGTTTGAAACAAGAGCTCGTGTCGGTGACGGAGTATGAAGCTAAGTTTATGAACCTAGTGTGGTTTGCACCCGATGTAGCGGGTAGCACAACGTTGAAGTCAAGGATCTTTGAAGCGGAGTTGAGGCAATAAATCTGTTCAAAGATAGCAGTGCTGTGTATAGATGATTACATAGAGATGGTGAATAGAGCCTCGGTGGCTGAGTGGGATCTGTTTGGAGCTCTGATTGGAGGAAGCACGGTGGTACCCATGGAAAATAGTGGTAACTCTAATACTGGGTTCAAGCGGAAGAGGGACACGAATTCCTAGGGCGGGGATATAGCATATAATCTGATAGAAGGATCGGTGAATCTTCCTCCAAATCCCCAGAGCAAGATGGGATGCTTACAGTGTGGTTCTATAGGCCACATCAAGCGGGATTGTATGGCACATCCTCGGGTGTGTCATAATTGTAAGAATATGGGACATCTGCAGCATTACTGTCGAAATTCTCCAAGTTTGGGTGTGTGTGACACTCCTCAGGGATCACAGTCGTCGTATGCTTCGACGGGACAGGGGCAGCAACATACCCCTCGACAACAGAATAAAACGGGTTATGGTGATTCTCAGAACACCACGACGCCTCACTAGAGCAATAATGAGCAGAGTGTGGCAAGAAAGCATGTGTTCGTATCTGATCAGCTTGTGGTGGATGATCAATTGGGACTATCCACAGTGTGAGGTACTATTCTTTTAAATTCGTCCTTGATGCGAGTGATGTTTGATACGGGTGATTCAAACTCTTTTATTGCTGCACGTGTGGTTGATTTTCTAGGTTTAAGGGTAGAAATGTTTCCCTCAGTTTTGAAACTTCAAACTCCCCTGGGACAAAGAGAGTGTCAAGCCTTCTTGTGTAGAGAATGTTGTATCATTGTGGGCGAGGTTGAGATAGTGTGGAATTTCTCAATGCTTGAGATGGATGGGTATGATGAAATCCTGGGAATGGATTTGTTGGTGTCTTTTAAGGCTCACATCCACTGTGATGTGCGAACAGTGGATTTCACGACACACGATGGCGTTAGACATCTCTTTAGAGGAGAGAAGCATGAAAGGCAGGGTGCAACGGGTTTGTTGGCACCAGTAGTGGGTGTGTTATCGTATCAGTTGGCAGTTTTTTCGTTGGAAACGGTAGATGGTACTGAGCAGAGTGTTCTTCCAGCGGTGGTAGATCAGTTCATGGATATTTTTCGTGATGAATTCTCTATGTTACCTCCCATAAGATAAGTAGAGTTTACGATTGGTCTCCTTCCGGGGACAAGTCCTATCTCAATTTCGTCTTATCGGATGGCACCAGCTGAATTGTGGGAATTGAAAATCCAATTGGAATATTTAGGAAACAAAGGGTTTATCCGACCTAGCACGTCTTTGTGGGCAGCGCCAGTGTTGTTTGGAAAAAAGGTGGATGGAAACTTGAGGCTATGTGTTGATTATCGTAAACTTAACCAAGCTACGATAAATAATAGATATCCACTTCCACAAACTGATGACTTGTTCGACCAGTTGAGGGGAGCCCGGTGGTTATCCAAGATCAAATTGAGGTCGGGATATCATCAATTACGGGTGAGGAAGGAGGATATTTCTAAAAAATCTTTCAGAAGTAGATATGTCCATTGTGAATATGTGGTTATTCCCTTTGGTCTAACGAATGCGCCAGCGGTGTTTATGGCATTGATGAATCAGATATTTCAGAGATATCTGGATTCATTTGTGGTGGTGTTTTTCGATGATATTCTGATGTATTCAAATACAAGGGGGGAGCATGAGCAGCACTTGGCGACAGTGCTGGGGATCTTGCGAGATCATCAGTTGTATTCCAAATTGTCAAAGTGTGACTTTTGGATACATGAAGTTCGTTTTCATGGTCATGTGATTTTTGAAAGAGGTGTTTCAGTGGATCCAGAAAAAATAGAGGTTGTTATCTCATGGCAACCGCCAAAGAATTTGTTTGAGATACGGATTTTTCTTGGTTTAGCTGGGTGTTATCAGCATTTTGTTCGTGATTTTTCATGTTTGGATTCGCCTATGACAGCTTTGACAAGAAAGAATGCTCCATTCCAGTGGAATGAACATTGTCAGCAGTGTTTCGAAGAGCTAAAGGGTCACCTTACATCCACACCAATCTTGGTTTTTTCAGAACAAGGAAGAGGGTACGTGGTGTATTGTGATGCATCGAGATCAGGTTTGGGGTGTGTTCTAATGTAGGGAAATCGTGCGGTTGCGTATGGATCACTACATTTGAGAGTTCATGAGAAGAACTACCCAACTCATGATTCGAAGTTGGCAGTGGTGGTTCATGCTTTGAAAGTGTGGCGTCATTATCTCTTTGGTGAGAAATTCACAGTATATACAGATCATAAGAGCATGAAGCACATTTTCTCATAGAGAGATTTGAACTTGAGGACAAGGAGATGGATGGAATATCTCCAGATATTTTATTTTGACTTGATGTACACATCGGGTAAGAGAAATTCGGTGGCAGATGCATTAAGTAGGAAATCATATGCTCAGGTGGTGAAACAGGCATCAGACCAGTGGCAGTTGATGTCGGTTATACCTGATATGTGGTTGGAAGGTGAGGACTAGGGCAATATAGCGGTTTTCTTTCTGGTTTTGTTGATTCCTGACTTGGTTGTCCTGGTTAGAGAGGCACAGATATCTGATTCGGAGTGTGTGATCATGGGGTCAAGACTCAATGATGGGGAGACCATTGAGGGTTGGAAATTGAATGGAGATTCATTTTTGTGTTTTCGGAATCAGATGGTTGTACCAGTTGCTTGTCAAGAGAATCTTCTCAGGGTGTATCATCATTCCAGGTGGGTTGTTCATCCTGGAATTTAGAAAATTTATAAACCATTGAGAGCGCAGTTCTGGTGGGTTGGTATGAAGAGAAGTTTGGATGAGTTTTTTTTTCAAGATGCTAGACTTGTCAGTAGGTCAAGGTAGATCATCATAGGCCAGCAGGAACGTTTCAGTCTTTACCAATCCCTGTTTGGAAGTGGGAGTGGATATCAATGGATTTTTTCACAGGTCTCCCATGAATGGTTAGGAAGCACGATGCCATTTGGGTGATAGTGGATCGGCTAACGAAATCGTCTCATTTCATCCCGATTCGTGAATCTCATATGGTGGAGGATCATTCCAAAATCTATATCCGGGAGGTGGTAAAGAGGCATGGTATTCCTGTTTCGATCGTATTAGATAGAGATCCAAGGTTTACATCTAATTTCTGGAAATCCTTGAAGCAAGCCCTTGGAACGCAGTTGACTATGAGCCTGACGTATCACCCTGATACGGATGGTCAATACAAGAGGATGATAAAAACTCTGGAGGATATGTTTCGGGCTTGTGTCATGGATTTTCATGGCTCGTGGGAGGATCACTTGTCGTTGGTTGAGTTCTCGTACAATAACAGTTATCAGGAAACCTTACAAATGGCTCCATTTGAAGCAATTTATGGAGCGGTCGTGTCGTTCTCCACTATGTTTGCTGGAAACGGGTGATTCCTCGGTGGTTGGACCGAGCCTTGTCCAGAAGACTATGGAGAAGATCAAGATGCTCAGGAAGAGAATGGAGACGGCTCAGAGTCGTCAAAAATCATATGTGGAACATCGCCAACGGCCGTTGTCATTCGAGGTGAGTGATCATGTCTTCTTGAGGATCTCTCCTAGGTTGGGACATCTTCATTTTGGGAAGCAGGTAAAGTTGTCTCCGAGGTATATTGGAAATTTTGAGGTTCTTGAGCGGGTTGGTGAGGTGGCTTATCAGTTGGCTTTACCACCATGGTTTATTGCGGTGCACAATGTGTCTCATTTCTCGCAGTTGAAAAAGTACCAGCTGGATCCTGACCATGTGATTTGATGGGATCATGTTGAGCTAGAACCGGATGCTTCGTTGGTGCACATGCCAATGCGGGTTGTGGATAGGCAAGAGAAAGTCTTGCGTGGTAAAACCATCGGTTTAGTTTGTGTGTTGTGGAAACATGGTCAGATTCAAGAGGAGACATGGGAGTGGGAGAATTAGATGGTCGAGCAGTGGCCCGAGCTCTTTTGGCAAAGGGCGGGTTCACTACATTCCGAGGACGGAATGCCCAATGGTGGGGAGAATGTAGCACCCATGGTTTGAGGTATGTGGCCTTTTTTATGCATTTTTATGTGTTTAAAATACATGGGATGAGTTGGGAAGAGGTTGGGAGAGTTTGTAATGGTTTTGGATGAGTATGGAGGCTTTTAAAGGGGTGCACGGTTTGAGAACGATTAGTGTAAACTGTGCAGATTCGCCAAGAAACTGTGCAGACCCTTGTTCTTGAGACAGTAGGCCTCACACGGTCTACACACGGTTTTCCAAACCGTGTGAGGAAACCGTGCAGACCC
The DNA here is from genome assembly GCA_963277665.1 of Viscum album. Taxonomy (NCBI): domain Eukaryota; kingdom Viridiplantae; phylum Streptophyta; class Magnoliopsida; order Santalales; family Viscaceae; genus Viscum; species Viscum album. The sequence continues at coordinate 871,530,645 of OY728153.1, read as the reverse complement.
TGGCTCTCGAGGCAGTGGCGTACGAATGGTTAGCGCACGGTTTTCCAAACAGTGCGGGCTAATCATGCGGCCACTTAAAATTAGGGTTATAAAACCTGGGCTCACTCAGGATTTCCTCATTTCACTCCTATCTTCCTCCCTCTCTAGCCTCACTCTTGATTTTGGGTTCTTAGGGGTCTAGGGTGCTCTCCCACTCGGTTTGGAAGGATTTCTAAGGGGTTTCAAGGCGGTTTGAAGGTGGTTTCTCCCGGGTAAGTCTCTCCTCTTGTTCCTCATGTGTTTTCCTCTAGATCTACATCCCTCTCCTTTTGGGTTTCTAGATCTACACTTGTTGTGTGTAGATCTATGGTTGGGGTTTCCTTGGATGTAAATTTTAAGGATTTTGGTGGTTAGGGAAGGTGATCTAGAGAGGTGTCGGTGGTGTGTTTCCAGGATTTTGATGCGTGGTTGATTGTGGGTCAAGTTCGCCGGAACCCTAAAGGTAGGTGGATTCTCTCTCGACTCCACTTGGGTATAATTAGTGGTTACATGTTACAATTAATTTTTTGTGTTGAATAATAATTGTATTGTTATGTGAAATGGTTGGAAATCCATTTGGGGATTTTTGGGGAAAAGGGGGTTTCATGGTGAAATGCTATTGTGGAGAATTTTAAAATGGGGATTTTAAAATGGAATGATATGGTTAAATTGTGAAATGATTGATGGAAAATGGTTTTCTATAAAAAGGGTGGATTTATTGAAATGGGCTTTGGCATGGAAAATGTTTTTCAATAAATGGGGATTTACTGAGGTGGAATCATATACAATGGAATTTGGTTGATTGCATGATTTTGTATGCTTGGTTGTGACTATTGAAATGTTGTGTGGAAGTGGGCGGGAAGTACCAATATAATGAAGGGTATGGATAGTGGATGGAAGGGCCACCATAAAAGAATAAGTGGATGGGAAGTGCCACTAATTGAGAATGGGTGAACGGGTTGGACGGAAGCACCACCGTTTGGTTGTTTTGGATGTTGTTTTGCATTTTCTTGCAAGATGGAATTGTTGTGCTAATATGTGAGTAATAGAATATCTTATGGAATGTTTTTTTGGCTTTCCCTTGGTGGTTGGGTTTGGGGTGGAATGGCTTGGTAAGGGTGTGGCTGGATTATGGTAATGGTTTCACTTGTGATTATTTTATATAAATTGTTTTATATAAATGTGCTGGCGGTTTTATCCAAGTGGCGTGTGTAGGGATGTAATTTGCGGAAAACCTACTAAGTTTTATTACTCACCCTTTGCTTTGGCACTGTGGTGTCTTTGTAGATGTCGAGTTCCGTGATGTGGGAAAAGGTAAGGCATCGACCTCCTTTGGTGGAGCTTTGTGATTCCTGGTCGGAACTTGGAGCTTGGAGCTTACTGTGGAGTTGTGGTGGTGTCATGGATTGTGGTGTTTCTTGTTGATTCTTCCGCATTGTAATCTGATTTTGTATTGTTTTGTGTTGGCAGGGATGATTATGGATTTTCTGGTTGTCTTGGTAATGTATGAGTTTGGATTTTTTGACATGCATCATATAGTGGTGGTTGTTTGGTTGGTTTTGTCTCAAGGTAAAATCATTCCCCAACTTGGTCTTGAAGCCCTTGGCATTTTTTTCCAGACTTTTGCGTCTTGGGAACATTGCTTAAGGCCTAGTATCCCTCACCTCCTCCTCAATCCAATGAGGTAGGGGCGGGGTGTTACAACACGTATGGTGACTTTTTCATTCATAGGATTGAAAGAATAATATATATGGTTGTACCATATTTATAATAACATCTCATTATGTATACAGTATTACAGTTATTATTTTAGCATTGAATCAATAAATAAAGAGGAAGTAGAAGAAGAAAAGACCTTTGAAAGAGGTGATAAAATATTTACCTCTTCTTCAGGTGTTTCCTTTTGATTTGAACAAAAGGGCTCCTTAGGTCATCTTTATGATCAGGGTAAGGATGGTAGGATGGATTAAGGTTAGTTAAGAGGATATTTGAGTAGCTTTTGGCAAAACCAAATGGATTTGGAGGTGTGTATTTAAGAGAAGATTAAGTACCCTTTTATAAGAGAGGTTAGGGGCACTTTACGAAATGTTAGAAATATTATTTTATTATAAAAACCTTTCGGTTTCAAATATCTCCAAATAGATTTATTTCAAGGATAAGATGGTTATGGGTCTAAATCCTCTCTATAAATAGGTTTTAGACAAGTTTAGGTCACCATTTTAACCATACGTTATAGATTTAACCCTTAGTTAAATAGTTTAACTTTTAACATTTCTTCTTGTATTATTATAATACACGGTTAATAAACTTACTATAAAATTACAATTGAACATAAAGTGGGTTATTAATGAAATAGGTATCATAAAATAATTTATTTGGAAGAATATTAGATTTGTCGTAACATTATATCATTTAATAATATAGTATTTTCTTTAAACGCATTTATCTCAATTTTGACACTATTTGGTATTGGTATTTGTGAAAGTCATAAACACTTGATTACTTTTAAAAAAATATATTAAATCAACCCTAAAATTTCATATTAACCTATAAAATTAATTTATGGCATCAAAAGTCTCAATTTATAATTATTTTGATATTTATAATATCAATTATTTTAATCATACATTTATAAGGTAATTACTACATCATCATTGTGTCATAACAAAATTTAATTATTTAATGTATAAAAATTATAAATAAAATACCATGATGTAGGAAAGTTTTTTATCTTTATAATGAATATTTATAGTCTAATTTATATTATGTGTATCTCTAAATTAAAAATGGTTTATTTATTAAACTTTGAATTTAACAGTTTTAACTATTTTTTAAATAAAATGTAATAAATGTCATAATCATACCCAAATGGATCAAAAGGATATTATTTTTGTACTAAGGTTTATTTTTTTCATAATAAACTTATGCAACAGAATTAGGACATGTGTTGGGGTAATTTTAATATTAATTTTATCATTAATTTTCTTATTTACTTTCAACCGCGGTAAATAAAATTCAAACATTATATTCACAAATAATATTTTCATCCTATTAGACCAAATTTTACATACTGATGTCAAACTTGTTTCTCATATTTTTTAAATTCAATTCATATAAGTTATAAAATTACTTTTTATACAAATTTGCAAATGTGCCTAGAAGGAGGTTAAATGTGCCTAGAAGGTGGGTAAAAAGATGTTAAAAAGGTTCAATAACATTTGATATATCTAATCTTATTATAAAATGTCTCCAATTAATTAAATTGGAATAATATATTTTTTATGTATATATTTTTACTTTAAGATAAATTAAAAATAATTTAAATGAAAAAGTCATTTTTTATCTACAATGTCTTGTTTTTCACTATTCATCAAAAATTGAATGTTTTCAAAAAAATACCAAAAATTCACCCAAAGATAAATTTGATATTAAAAATTAAGAAATTATTCCTATTTTACAAAATTCAAATCATATAAGTTTCGTTAATTAATTTAAAATTAATTCCCATTGTCAAAACCAGAAAGCGGGTTTTTGAGAAGTAAAAATTATCAAAATATTGATATCTGTTCTTGTCCAATTTAAATGAAAAATTACTTCCAATGAAAAAAAATGAAAATCATAAAAATATAATATTATTATACTTCAAAACCATTCAAATTTATAATTTAACACTATAAATTATTTTTATTTAAAAAAAAAATTTCAATTAAAATATAGTATTTTTTATTATTCATCAAAATATGAAAGATATCAGAAAAGCACAAAAATTTTATCCAAACTAAATTTTTTTGTCCCACTTCTAAATAAAACGTTTATTTTGTCAAATTTAATATAAAAATGTGTCAAATATTTTATTTAAAAAGGGTTCTCCATTAAAAGGTGATAAAATTGAATTTTTTTGAAAAATAATTCTTTTATATGAAAAAATGAATTTTTTATTATATTATGTCTAAGAAAAAAATAATACGGATGTTAAAATTATATGGAGTATATACAATTCAAAATTTAGTTAATACTATTCATAACCACTTTTTGAACGACTAGTTTGGTAAGTCATGGTGCGTTCGAACTCGGTGTTGCGTGTGGTGCAAGCTATTAAATTACATTAAAGAGATAATGTACAATGAAATCCTGGGGTGTTACATAGTCCTTCCTGATTATTTTTTTGTATTAATCATGTTTGCATCATTTCATTGTGTTATCAGATCCACTGACCCATGGTGATGTTTCTCTTAAATAAATCCAAGATCTTTTGTACAATCTTATTTTCAGGGCGGACCCATTGTTGGTTGTGGTGTGGCGGGTGTGCATTCTTGATGTATGTTGTGATATTTCCTCTTCACTTACCCTTTTTTTAAATTGAATAAATTATGAGTTGTTTATATTGATTATTGGTCTCCCATTATCATTGTGATTTCTTCCTTGTTGGTGGATTCTTTTGCAAACATGTGTGACCCTGAGTTTTGAGATAGGTGGTTCTGTCTCTAGCTTGTGTTGGTGAACTACATTGCTCTGATTTTTGATAAATTTTATTATAATATAATTGGAATGATTATCTGATTTTATTTGTGTGAGTTATTTTTTTTTTGATAAAATATCACATTCCCCTAGTTTTGGTAAATGAAAAGGATTTTTCAAAGCATTATGAAATGGTTTTATGAAATAGATTTCAAATAATGATATGATGAAATATTTTGAAGAAATGGTTTGGAAAATAGATCACATGGGGAGCCTCGGATAAATAGGTGAAAGGTGTAGTAATAGGGTGTGTCCACTATTGGGGTTTTTTCTCAGGGGTCTTTCCTCTTCTCCCTAAGCCTACTGTTCTGGGGACTTATTAGACTTGTTCAGGGTCACTTTATGAGGTGTTAATCTCCTCTCTAGTCTTGATTCATAATTCTAAAGGCTTGATGCTCTCATGATTTTCTAAGTTAGGTGTGAGTATCTTAGTTATCCTGAATAATTTTGATCCTTGGAGTAATGTTACATGTGCTTTTCTATTGGCTTGTATTGTTTTGATTATACAGCCATGGATTTGATATGATATGTTATGCAAGATTTCATTTGACATGATATATCTATTTTGATATATATATATATATATGAAATTATTTGAAACTAATTTACCAAACTTATTTGGGTATTATTAAAAGTTGGAGATCAAATTGGTTTTTCATGGTTTTGGTATAAAAAATGCTAAACGGTATATCATCCCTTGTTTTCTTTTGTTGGGAAAAATGTATAATGTAAATTTGAAGTGATTTTGGGTTGATTATGTTATTTGAAAATGAAATTCATCAAGATCCGTTGTGGAGTTATGAAGAGATTTTTGAAATGTTTTCTTTACAAAGATCCAAGACAAAGGAAATCGCTATTTGGTCTATATAGAGGCTTCTCTATATGGATTGAAATGGATGTATGAGGAATTTCAAAGGAAGTTTTTATTTGTAGATAGAAGTTGAGAATTAAAAATGCGGTAATGGGTTGTGCACTATGAAAACCACATAGAAATATTAGTTCAGGGGGGAGTTTTTTATTTTCAAATGTAAGGTGGTGAAATAAGGCCTCTAAAAAGGGATCATCATTTTCAAGAAGAAGGTACTAGTTTATAAGGAACTACAAACAAGTAACAGCGCTATGCAAACCGCATAGCAATTACAATACATAGGGATAACTAATTCTCAAAGGAGTTAATAGTAATTGTGATTAGTGGGTTTTTTGGGTTTTATCACATATATAAATGATATAGATCATTTCATTATAAATAATGGATTTTATTCGATAATATATTCATTAGAAAAACTTTTCTATGTTTGAAGTGGTTCGCAAGGTAGAAATATCATGAAAGATGTAGTTTGTGAAGACCTTTCATCAAAACAGTTCACATAAGGGTTTGTGGGGAACTGTAACATGTAAAGGAAAAGGGTTTGTGATGAATCATCCTTTACCAAAGCAGATGTGTTCAGTGAAGCATAGGTGGTCCATTAAGAAGAGGTGGTATACTAAGCACTCACGGTATGCATTGTAAGGCATCTGGTGAAGGAATTTAGGAAGTTCTTAAAATATAGATAATAATTTTTGAATGGTCACTTCACAAGTAAAACACCATGTTGTGAAGTATTCTTTATCTATCTGGTGAAAATAGAGCTTCATGGAACACTCATGTGTGAAACGTTTATGAGATATTTCAGATCAACAGAAGAATCCTCTGAAGGAGGAGTGGAAGTACTTCAATTAAGAGATAAGAGATCCTTCAAGTTGTAAATTGTAGTGAACCAAGAAGAAAAGTGAATCCACTCCAAATCTTGTATTGATAGTCAGATTTCACAGATTTGGTACAAAATAACATTACCACTTTTTTATTCTCCATATACATAGCCTAGTGAGGCTGAACCAAGTTAAATTGTTGTATCCTAAACATGTTTTAATTATTATATTATTCTCTACTATGGGAAAGATATATAATAGTGTTTTGTTTAAATAAGAAACAAGATCCAAAGACACGATTGTTTTTATCTTTAATACACTAAACTACCCGAACCACTCATGGTATTTAACCTTGTTGTTCTAACATCTTTAAAATTGATCATTCTTGGATTTTTGTTCAAAGACTTGATATGGAGCACTTGGGTGGGACCCTACTGAGCCAGATAGCTCACACCCTTTATACCCCTTCAGCAGTGCATAGACCTATTTTTTTATTTTTATGTAGGGAAAGGCATGGTTCAATAGTGATGTGATGAGGTTTTATGTCATCTATGTTTGGGTAGCTTGATATTTAGATGGTGGTAGTTTTCGCATGTTGTCACATGGTGGCTGTTGGAGTAGTTGTTTTATATTTTTCTTCCTTTGTAGTTGGACTTGTCTCTTGGAGATTTTTTTTCTACCATTTCAGTTGTATTGATTTTTTTTGTTCTCTTTTTATTATGAATTATATATATTCATGTTTTATTTCACTGTTTATTTCTACACATGTATTTATATATCATCTTGTTGGCTTCTGTTTGGTAATAATTGTTCCCTTTATTTGTTTTTGTTTCCAAAGTGCTAGACACAAGACTGTGGGGATCAAAAATCACATTCAAGTATGCGGAAATTCTGGTCCTGTATGAGTTTGATAGGGTATCTTGGTCAGGTTTTATCACATTGTGATCTCAAGTGTATCAGTGTTTTTGTTTTCCTGGCACTCTTTCTACACTTTCTTTTCTCTTAGTGTTGAAAATGGAGGGAATTGGGGTTCTTTTATAAGAATTCACTATCCTGGTTTCCCAACCATGGGTAGTAACCACTTTTAACCACAAGATAACCTAGATTATCTATATAGGGGTGTGTGTGGGAATTCATTTGGGTACACCTATATATTTTAGTTACGTTTTATTTAAAATAAATATATGGAAGGGTAAAAATTTCTTGTCATGTGTGAATGGTCATGAATATTCTAGAATTTACATAAGGGAATTTTTGTAAGGGAAGGAATGTCTATATGTCTGTGTAAGGGAATGAAAATTTTATTATATGTAGAAGGGCGTGATTGGATGAGGGAGAATTTCTTCATGCATGTAGATCTAAGCATGAGATTGGGTTTCATCAAAACAAAATCATAAAATTCCAATTTAAAATGATTATAATATTTTATTTGTAAGAGCATTATGTATCTAAAATATTTCTTATAAAATACTATAAAATGAACTCTTCTATTAGATTTAGAGCTTAACAGTGGAAAATATATTAAATATCTAAAATAGGATTGTATAGATTTGGAAAATGTATCTAAATATTGGACAAACCTTTTCTCTAAAAACATATAAAATTCAAGGATTATTCCTAGTGTGATGTTCTCATTACCATTTCTCCAAATTTGGTGAAATTTTTTAAGGGTATCAATCCCTCCATAATTTAGAATAGATACATCACATGGGGACTTTATTGGTTTCTTGTTCATTAATTGTGGAACTCTTTCATCTACTCCTCAACTCTTTTCATATGAGTATAGATCAAATTATGACCATCATGGAAATGTACATTGGAAACAAGTTTTTACTTCCAATAGATACACACTTGATAAAAGATTCAATTATAGATAACATTGATTCATCATCAAAATTAACTTGAAGTTCAATATTATAAAATCATAATCTTAATAAATGTAACTTCTTATATTATTTTCAAAACATAACAAAAATGTATAAGAAATATGGATAATTATATGTTTTAGAGAAACCATATCCTAATAAAACCAGTAGTGAAGCCATTAAAAATGGTTCTGATGAATATTTAAAGAATTCACCAGATATATCCACTCTTATGCTTTGTTCATGGAGCCTAAGTTTTAAAAAGACATGAGAACATAGAAATGTTTAAGATAATATATAACCATAAAAGACTATGTCATAGACATGAAATGGGTAATAATTATGAGATTTTAATTTCATTTTTATATTCCAAAGAACCAATGTAAATTCCCTCTCTCTACATGTACTCAATGTGATTGGATACATCAATGACCCAGTAATTCTAGGTTAAACTTTATGGGTTTATATAGATAATTTCATCATTATAAAATCTATTTTGAAGATGTTTTGATGGATTTTTATGAATTAGAACAATAAAATTTCATCGGTTGTCTTCAACATGTTGAGGATTGATGAGAAATTAACGGGTTGTTCAGGCACTAGTTCTATGTCATTAGTTACAAAGGGTAGAGGTTTAATCTATCAAAATAATATAGGAGGTTATAATTTTCAACCTCAATCATTGAAACCTAAGGTATGTAGAAATAAGGGAGAATTATTCAATTATAGAAAACCAATTCATGGCAGGGAGAACTGACCTAAATATCTAATAGGATTCAATAAGAACCATGTAGAGTCTACATTATGAATTAATGTTATTGAATTCAATTATAATTTTTACAAATTTCACATTACAAAAGTGTCATAAATATATAAATGAGCTGAAAAAATGAATGATTAATGGTTATAGATTTAAATGTGCCTTCCCATTATGGATCAACGTGTTTTTATATCAATAAGTTTGTTGTGATGGATTACTTAAAAACATGAATGAATCGAGAATAAAAATTAGTTTTTTTAATATCATTTTTATGCTATCATATTAAAAGTAATGTTTGTTAACAATTGTTATTTAATAAATGAATGAGAGTATATGATACACATGGTTTATGATTCATTATATTATATAAAATTATTTAAAATAATAAAAATATTAAAATAATATTTATCTAAGATAAAAACAATTATTAAAGATATTTTTTAAATGTGAGGGATATGATCTCACTACCCAAAAATAGAATATTTGAATAGAAAAAAAATCATTTTTTTATAATTTTTCATGAAACACATAGAATACTATATGTGTTCTGGGAATAACGAACTATTTTTATAACATTACCACTATCATAAAATGGTTTTATTTTATAATATAAATAACTTTCTCATCTTAGCATGGTATTTTAATGAAATTAGTCTCTAAGAGGCTATTGAAGGTATATCCATACGTAAAAAAATTAAAGTATAAAAAATAATGGATTAAACTAATCAGTATATAATTAAAGGTCACTTTATATCTTTTATTTTTTTATGTGTTAGAAAATAAAATTATGAAAATAAAGGGTAAAATTTATTAAAGAAATTATCTCAAAGAAAATATCGAATATAAAAATTTATGTGATATTGATGTTGAACTTATAAATATATCATTGTTGGAAATAAAATAAATAAACCTCATAACCTAAGATATTGTGAACTAAATAATTTTAGATATTAATTTTCAAAGAGGTGAACATTAGACTTGTGATTCATTAGTCACACCATTATTCAAAAAAACATTCATAATAGTTGTTACTCACTTAAAGAGTTTAGTAGGTTATTTTTTCTGATAGTTACAAATATATATGGTTATAATTATATAAAGATGTATTGAATTTAACAAGACCTTAAAATTTCATAAAAATAATTCCTCTCCAGAATTATATCATATATGATATGATTATATGAGTTATAGGAATTATTTAGTTAGTATTTCTAATGGATCATAATAATATTCCCCCAAATCATTATTTTTTGATTTTTTGAAAACACTTGTATAGGTTAAGTGTGAACCTTTAAAAAATTCAAACCAAGTGGAAAAAATTCAACTTCACATACCACCAAAAGGATTATCATATACCACTAACAAAAAAATAGTTTGAAAATTAAAATCGCCATACATAGCTTATTAGCCACCCCATCATGGTCGACCAAATCTTTAAATAGGTCGAAATTCCAGATTCAAACCAATATGTGCCTCAAGAAATGCACCAATAAATCCTTGGATCATGAACACCCGGCCATCCGACAACCTTGAGTCGTGCCACGAGGTGCACGATCCATCTCCAAGTGTCAACAAACTGCACCCCTCACACACAGCATCATGAACCTTCAAATAGAACCACCTCCAATTAACATAATCACCGATAAACGAAAATGAAATCCACCTTCATTGAAGTAACCCCAAAACCATCAGAATCACTACCTCCAGCCATATCAAACATTCAAGACCAACAGACACACCGGATAAACAAATTGAAAAAACTACACCTAGAATCTAGAACTACCATCATCATTGATGAAGAAGTACCTTAAACAAATATGAAATAAACAAATTCAGTATTGATGTCCGCTGCATCCATCGCAAGAGCTCTAATCATAGTCACCATTTCCAGTAAGAATGAAGTATCGGCATCATTGCCCTCAAAAACCAAAACCGAACAACATACAATAGTAAAATGATAATTGACATCTCAAACTATGGATTTGAGTTATCCATAACTGATTTTTTCAAGTAATATTAAAGGTTGTGATAAAATATTAAGGTTAGTGTACATTTGATTTCATATAGAGATAAAAACTTTTCTTATAAGGTAAAAAATGAGTTTTTTCACTAGATAACCCACTAAGTAAACTATGTCGAGTTACATACACTTTATATTTATTAAATTGGGTATTCTTGGTTCATATTGAATCCATGTACTAGAGGTTGTAAATATACTTAGCAATACAACTTTCATAATTTGATACCTTTCTTATGCCAACATTTATGCTTAGCTAATTAGACGATTGTTCATTATATTATCAATCATGTCATTATTCAAGGATTAAACAATATGGGATTTGTCTTATTTTACAATGAGTATGACATATAGTCCCTCAATTTATATTGACTAAGTCAGTTTATGGTTATACCAAGATAAGGTATGTGTGATGTACTTATCTATTTGGATGAGGGTAATATTATATGATTGTCCCCATTGGGGAATGAAATGATATGTGTTCATTTTTTTGATCAGTATATTATTAGTGATTCAATATTGTATAAGTTTTTTATATAGGATTGACATGTTTAGTGTCCCATGTTCACTTGATGTATTGGAAATAGAGATTATATGATTATATATAAGTATATATAATACACCTGGTAGACACGAGTATGAAGATACTTGTGTTTGATAGATATCAAACAAAATCCATTTATACACTCAGTAGCATTGATTATTTTCTAGAGGATTCTCATTACTTATAATTATGGATTTTGGGATTCATAATTATTTTCAAATTTATAAAAGCATATGGGTCAAACTTTGTGGTTGTGTGAATAAGGGTTATGTTTTTTTACAAAGTATATATAAAAAACATTAATAGTTTCCCCAAAAAAATTGGATGATATCTGAATGAATGTTTGTATGTATTTACAAAAAATATTACATATAATGTAATATATGGTGAATATTAATGACAAAATTTCCAAAAAAAAGTATGTTTTGAAAGGTATCAAAATGGATTTTTGAATATGGTTTCACAAGTTTTTACATAAAATGTGACATAAGGTGAAACGTTTCCAGGTATATGAGGATTTATTACAAGTATGATATTGTTTGAAAGGTGAACTAAAGGAACCATCATGGTGTTTCGGTTAAGCCACGCCATTTTATATGCACAAATACACCACATCATGGTCGTTGCTACCATATCATGTGTTTATTCAGTCATATTTCATATTATATAAGAATACCTGGTTTATCATTATCACTTTATTATCATTTGATAATAATTTAGAAGAGTTTCAATAACACAAAAAAATATATTTAAACATTATAGATCAAAGAGTAAAATGTATTAAGGATTTATAAACTATGAATGTTAAATTTAATGGGATAAATTTTTTCTTTCCAAGGAGTGTCCTTGTATGTTCTATACAAATAGGCTCTTGGTTTATTGATGAGATAATGAATCAAAACAAAATTTTTTGAAACTCCTCTATATTTTACTCTCTATCACTCGTTCTCTCTTTCATTATAACCCATGGTTAGACAAAACAAACAGAATTTTTGGATCCCTCCGAAGGGTTGGGATATTTATCCATCTAATGGATACCCTGGGTGGGAGGAGACCATTGGATACTTCTTAGTAATTTCTATCAATATTCAAGCGAATATCTTGGACATTTGTAGATTAAGATAGAAAAATTAAATTTTCTTCATTTATTTCTCTTAATATAAATAAATACAAAGATGTTGTGGCTTCATGGGTTTTGCTAAATGTTTCTAACTATATTTAGATAATTGTTATCCCCTCCAAAATTTATATGATTAACCTTCATATATGAGACTGGTCTTACTTATAAGTTTAAGTCTTTGTTCATTAAAGAATATTTGAAAACTCCTTGACCTTTTTCTCATTAATTTTCTTAATTTCATCATCTCTAAAAATTAAAAAATGAAACTTATTATTATTCTATATATTTTGATTCATCTTACACCTTTATATTTAATATAACAATTTATTCTTTAATTATTTTCATATTTTTAACTCACTCTTCAATAAAACAATTATATTCATATATTACCTTTATTTTTCTTCATTTTTCATCTTAAAGACAGTAAATTCTTTAGGTTTTCCTTGTATAGTCATTGATCATTCAAATTTTCCTCCAATAAAGTGATTTTGACTTCAATTTTCTCGACGTGATCTAATGATCTTTAAATTATTCCCCTAATAATTCTATTTTTATTCATTTTAATGATCAAATCCACACGTGCATCATCAACCTCAACTTGATAGTTAACTAACTATATTTTATCTTCTTCACTGAACTAATTTTCAATATTTTCAACCATTTACATAATATCATTCTCATAATCTAAATTAAATTCCATTTCTCTTTCTTCAATATAGAAACATCATCACCATATTATTCACACACTAGACCATTCAACTAAAACTTCTCAGCTACCTAATTTCTAGAAATTAGGTTTCATCTATAGGGACTATAATCATTGGTTTTGTGATAGTTAAACTTAAAATCATCATAATCATGACTCCTTGGAAACCTTATAGTAATGTGTGCAACCTTTCCATATTTGATGCATGACAACGACATATTTCCTTCATATCTACTTTATATTTTCTTGAACATTAATACAACTATTGTGAGGAATTTATCAATAAATATATTCCTCAGACCTATCATTAAGACTAATTTCATAAATATATAGTTCCATAAAATATATCTACTTTCATGAATGAATTTTAATCACCTCTGGTTTCACACTTATTTCTTAAGACATCGTGTTAAATTAGAAATAATCAAATGAAAGCTCTATAAAATTCATTTATTCATGTATCGAGACATTTGGGTTGTAAAATGAAGGGGTAATCTTAATATTTTATTCACAACAAAAAAATTCTTGATTTTATCATAAAACCCATATATATATCCAAAATATCAATAATCTTGTTGAATAAACTATAAATGTTCTCATTAGGATACAACATTATTTAACCAGTCTTATTATGAAAGACTTATTGTTTTGATTCCCTAACATTTTTTTTCTAATTTGTAGTTATTAGAAAATAATTTATGAATTTCTATAAAAAATATGAATTAATTTCAAAAATATGAATTTCATTGGCTTCAAGTAAATCTAATTTGAATATTACATGGATATTTATTTTTCTACCTTTATTTCAATTTGATTATCTATTTGTCAATTTATCTTATATTCGGAATTTTATAAGTTCGATTTGTTGACAATGAGTATGTATGTTAGATTTTTTAACAAGTTTATAAAGAATATGTTTCGTAGATATTGTGTCATCGATGAAGGAATAAAGGAGGATTGGGATACCATATACATAGAAACCACATTTTAAACTATTGACAATACATCACAATGAAATATTGTGACATTTAATATGCATATATTTTTTATTTTATGTTTGAAATATATTTCAGAATTTAGTTAGTGTTTGTATATGGAAATTAATATATTTAGTCTAGAAGATAATCTTAACTTAGAATGTGGAAAAATAATTAAATGATGTTGAATTCATAATGGTAACTTTGAATGGATTTATGTGTCTCCAGTGTAAATCATAAAGATAAAATGATAGTCTTGGACTCACCTGGTATTTGTAAATGTAACTAGTTAGTAGATATGGAAAATTAGAAAATTACTAGATGGGAATTAGTGATAAATTATAGGCTCATTAGATAAATTTGTAAGGATGATATCAGTAACACCTCAAGAAAGCATAAGATTCATCTACAGATCTAGTAATAGTCATTTTTGAAGCATGTAAGGGTTATAAAGAATATTTCATAAGGGTCATCTAATTTCATAAGAGTTGTCTAAAAAATATATAAGGGCCATTATATCTCAGAATAGTCATTTTTATGAAATTTAAGAGTAACATAGAATAAAGAAGTAGAAAATATCAAAGTGTGATTTTTATAAAGGTCCTTTAATATGAACACAAGATTTATTTGGGAACTATGTAAGGGTCATTCCCTTCGAAATTTTAAGTGATGAATCAACTATAAATAAATATTTATGATTTATTGCAGAAGGACTTGGAAAGTTTATAATCATGATTATAATGATTATGTTGTGATATAGATGATTATTTAAGGAATAAACAATATTGATGTAGTAATTTAAATACAAGATTTATGCCAATGTGGTTCTTAATATAAAACACATTGTGGTTCAAAGTGATGAATCATGATGTATTCTTGAATGGGATGACTGAACTAGACATTATCAAATGTACAATATGTGAATAATTAGTCAAAAATTGTAAATGGTATTATTCTCAACCAAGAGAAAAGAAGTTTTTTATGTTTTTTTAAAGAACAAATATAGTTATATGTGAGGAAATTCACAAATATTGTGGATAAATATAAAATGAATAATTATAGGATTCATAAATTTTGGAGACATAATGCATGGGATTTGATTGAAAAGTTAAATGTAAAGGGAATAATGTTCCAAATATGATGGGATTTTTATTCATGGATTTTCGTGAAGATATTCATGTTATAATAATTTATAGACTATAGAGTATATATATCTATGAGTTTTAAATAATTTTCAGGTTTAAAATATGTAAAATATCTCTTGTTATATTCTATAAATGTTTGAAATGATGAAAATTGGTTGGACCGAGAACTTTGGAAAATTGAATAAGATCGGTCACAGGACCAATATTGTGGAAAGGTGTCTATATTAACTGATTTAAATAATATCCATGAGGATATTCTATTTATATATAATAAGATAAGAATAATAAGAAGATATTTATAGAGGGAATATAGTTATCATAGAATAAATTGTTTTAAAGAAGAGATTTACCCTAAAATATCTATCCAAAAAGAAAGAGAATATTTTGGAACATACTTCTATATCTTTATTATAGAAATAAGGTTGGAAGTGATCCACATAAGTGTACCATAGTTGGATCTCATATTCTTTTAGAGACTAGGCTTGAAGAAAGTTGGATTATCATTGCTACATCAAGTCATTGAAGGAGACTGAAACAAGATAACTGTAGTAAGGAATTATATTTATCTAAAGGAAGTTTTTTTTGTTATGATTCTAGTAATATAAATATGAAACCCTTTCAATGATGATTTAATCCCATCCATCTTGAATAAGGGAAGTACAGAATTCATCGAGTTCAAAGGATCAACATACCTAGAGAAATGATGTTGGGATATTTACATGGTGATCATGGAAATATCCATAAGTCTATAAACTACTAAATATATTCCCCAATGTAGTGAAAAAGGTAAAAGAAAAGGGAGTCACCCAGAGTTATTTAGGGTGAATTTATAGAATTAAATAATGGAATATTTCCTTGGGGGAGAATTGACTGAAACCAAAACATGTAATGGGTGTGTTATTTGGTGTAGAGTCAGCACAAATAAATATATATCTATCAAACTGGTGAAGTAGGAGATTCTATTACATCAACACACTATTGTATGTATGATCCATGTAATATCCATTATTAGTGAACCAATTAAAATCCATTTATTTTTTATTCCTTTTCTTTCTTGAATATATATTTGTCATTAAGTGTGGAATTGTGAAAGAGTAATCAAGTAATATGTTAAATATTGTTTCTATCAGCAAATTAATAAGTTCATAAATAAGAATAAACATATAAAATAAAAATCTAATTTTGAGAAACACACTGATTCACCCCCACCCCTAGGTTTTATTTAGTTATATATAGTGGTAGAAAATCTAAGGGATTATGACTTGGTGTTTATCCTATAAATTGATTTGTTTTTTCTGTTTACATGGATTCAATGATGAATCCATCTTTATAAAATGGAACCAAATTTATTGGTTGGAATAAAGATATGATTATGTTTCTATAGACTTGTGGAAATGAGGTTATAGAGTATATATTAATAGATATTTGATTTTAATAATCACAGTGAGATAGTTGGTAATGAAGTGAAAGAAAATATTATGACTATATCATCATAGAATTAAGTATAAAATAAATATTATGATTGTGATACTAATTTTTAGATGTGGAATACACATGAATATATTTATAGAGGCCAGTGATATTAGAGAAGGCTATAAAGAATTCCTCAAGATTTGAAAAAAAAACTAAACATGATGCAAAACTAGTATTGAAACCATATGTATACTACCTATTGGAAAAAGAAAAATTAAAATAAGAATAAAAATAAGACTTATTAGGATAAAAGGAATCAAAATGAGTTAAAAATCCCAATCTTGTTTCAAATTTTGTTTCTAAAAATATTTTATTAAGTGTTTTAGAATCTAAAAATTTATATTTCTCTCTATTGGTTGGTAGAAGTGTATATTTTAATGATACTATGAAAAATTCATCAATATATTAATTTTTAGAATGTTCAGGTAGTGATCACGATGATATCCAATCCTTACTAGAAAATGGAGATTAAGGGGGAATCATACATGACATGAATCTTGCTTCTATCAATGATCTATTCATTATTAAAAAAATATTTGGATTATAAATGTGGAAATAAATTATGACATAATAAATACAGGGAGGAAAGATAAAATTCCAATGTGATCTAACTAAAATACTTACACATGGAATATGAAATAAAATATCCATACAGACATAGAAGGGTGATTATGGTTTTTGAATCTTTCGAGAATGCGCCTTACATTACATTGTCATCTTCTTCATCTCGCGCGACCATTGCTCCAGCTGGGGTGTCAGATCTAGTATAACCCCCAGATTCTCCTCCTTACAAACCACCCTCAATCTGGACTTTGATATCCCCTTCTTTCAGGGATGTTATTTTCTGTAACTCTTTCAATCCGAAGAGATTTTAAGATCGTTCTACTTTATCGCATGGATCTTCTTCTCACTCATAATATGGTTTAACAACTTTTAATGTCTCTGATGTAGATTTTCATGTAGCTTATTATCATATTCAATGGACCTTCTTATCATGGTTTGGGTTTTATAAACCTTCTATTCATCATTTTTAGTGCTTTTTCAGCTCGTGGAATCTATTTTCCCCAGTTATGGGTTTAGTGCTGAACCAGAAGGCCTTTTTCATTGTGCTCCCTTCACAGGATGATTTTATTTTATCATCGTTAAATATTCCCTAATTGATCATATGATAGAGTTTCTCCCTTCTTCGGTGGTCAATGGATACTCTTCTGGCTAGATATTCATCCATGGTTGCAATGTGGATCTCTCTTCTCGGTCTTCCTCTTCCTTTCATGTCTCCTGGGTTCCTTCATGGTATTGGGAACTCTTTGGGATATTTCCTATATAAATACCAGAGATCCCTCCACCTTGAAGAAGTGGAAACAGCTATGAGATGTGTGGATAAGGACCTTGTGATCCCTCTCTCATGTAATATTTTTCTCCTAGTGGATGGTATGGATGATTGGTCTCAACTGCTGGTATACCCATGCCTGTTGCACTTCTAGTTTAGCTACCATCTCCAAGTCCATGATTCCCCTGAGTGTCATATGTCTTGAAAGTCACAGATGCTTGTTCTGGAGAATATTTGTTTCCCTCAAATGGCACTTTATCTTGTGCCTACTGATCCTCCTTCTGGGAAAATTTTTGGCTCTATTGATCAAGGGAAGAAAGTTATTCTTCCTCCCTATCCTCTGATCATGGAAGCCTCCTCCCCTTCGAGGATCAATTTTGTAGAGGCTCTAATTCTTCCCTACTAATACCCTATCCATCTTCATCAAATGGTACCCCTACTTACTTATCCTAGAATTCTAAGTGTTGTGAAGCTATTTTCGACCTTTCCATGGGATTTTTTATCTATCCTTCTACCTTCTTTACCTTGTCTTTCCATCAAGGAGCTAGACCCAAGGGAGTTTACTAATAATATTAAACAGAAGTGTTCTCTATTAATTAGCTATCCTCCTAGTTTCTTGGATGTAATCCTTATGGACCCTCTCTTGTGGGCATCAATCCTTCCACACTGAAAGCCTTGGTGATCAAAAAACATCCTCTAGCTTATCATTCCCACCATCCATAATATAGAATGAAGACCTGATCTCAGTCGAAGTCTAATTCCAAAGTAACATCTACAATGAAAATCAAGGTCCATGATTCTAGGTCTAATGCTAGAAATATTTCCTTCAATGACTAATATTCTCCTTTGAAATACTCATGGATTGTGATCTTGGGTAAAATCAGACTTTATATCCAATGAATTTCACTCTCACTTTGTTTCTTTGGTTGTAGTCCATGAACTCAAACATATTTCTGACAAAATCAAGACATTTTTCTCTGTGTGTGAGAGCCCAGGGATATATTCTTGGTTTTCCAACTAACTCTCAAATCTATATCTTTTGGAAATCTTGATTTTTAGTTAACCTAGTTTCTATGATTGATCAATATATCAATATTTGGATTTAGGTAGGGAGGTGCAGTGGCTTTTCTGTCAGTTGTTTATGCCAAGTTTGATGCACAAGATCGAGAATCTTTGTGGGATGATCTGAGTTCCTTCAACCCAGGAGAAGTTCCTTGGTTAGTGGGTGGAGATTTTAACATTGTGGTATACCCAGATGACAAAAAAGAGATATGGTCCCTTTCCTAGAAGAGCTAGTCATGCCATTTTATTGATCATGGATAATAATGGCCTTGTGAATGTTGGTTTCTCATATGGTTTTACTTGGTGAAACAACCAATGAGGGAATCAAAGATCATAGAGTCATCTGGATTAACGTTTAGTTAATGGAGTGCCTCTTTCGGCCTTTCCTGATATCAAAGTCCTCCACCTGGTTTGTAGACTCTCAGACCACTCACCCCTTAGAATTACACTGGAAGTCATCGAGGACAATGTGGCCTCTATTAAATTTTACTCTTTATGGTCGAATAATTTAGACTTCCATGAAATTGTTTGGACATCATGGAGTTTCACTATTAGTAGTAACCTCTAGGTCTCCCTTCACAAAAACCTATGATAGTTGAAAAATATCCTTCAATCCTGGGTCAAGAATCTTCCCTATGATGATGTTGAACTGGAGGTTATAAATAGAGACATTTTTTCATTTATATTTATTTCTTGATAAATAATTGGTCCAAAGACACTTTTGAAGAGATGAGATATAAAAAATACACAATAGCTGAATTGTTGTTGAAGTATGAACATGGTTCAATAGAATATTCTTGTATCAATTGTCTTTGTGAAGGAGATCAAAACATGGGGTATTTTCATGTCTGCATCAAGTACAAATGAATATTTTTTGGTCCTAACATGTTACTAGAGGAAGGGACCTAAACTAATGACATAGACACGGTAGGAATCTTGGAATACATCCACTACATGTCTTTACTAAAAGATCCAACCCCACAGATGGAAGGTGGCTACCTGATAATCTCCTCCACCATATTTTATGTTATCCCTTATTTGGTGTTTGATAAAGTTAATGATAATGTTTAAACTTGACCAAATGGGGAAGAAATATGGGAGGCCATACGGTCCATAAATTATGTCAGTTCCCCAATCCTAGATGATTTCATAGCCTCGTTTTATAAGGCTTCTTACGATACAACAAAAGTGAGTTTAATAAGTTTTGTTCAATACTTTTTCCATGGGGGTAACCTTCCCCTTGTGGGGTGTGTTACAAAATTGATGTTAGTTCCCAAGGTTAAGAATCCATTATCTTTGAATCATTACGACCTTATTATCCTATACAATGTCACTTATAAAGTCCTAGATGTCATTCTAAACTCATGGTTGGCCCCCTTTCTTCTCAGTTGGGTTTCTAAGGAATAGAATAGTTTTTTGAAAATAATATCTATTCAAGGGGATATTTCCTTGGCCTGGGAAGTCATTAGTGACATCATCTTGAAGTCACCAGGTAGAAATGTGGCCATCCTACTTGATATCAGAAAAGAATATGATATAGTGTAATGGATTTTTATCATCAGGATCCTTACCAGCACAAGTTTTTCTTCTTGGGTAATTGAACTTTTCTTTCAATGATTTATCTTTCCATGGATGGTAATTTCTATTATGGGTAATAAAATTAGTTTTTTCAAAGCTTTTATAGGTTTGAGATAGTGGTACCGTCTTTCCATCTCTCTTTTCATCATTACTCATGATTTTTATTAGCAACTAAAATAATCATTTCATTGTAGTGGCCAAAGTGTCCCCTACCATAGAGAGCACTCATTTGGAGATATTTCTCACCTAATATTTGCGAACGACACCCTTCTCTTTTTAAATTATATTATAAAGTCTATTTAGGGGGTTAATGAGGCTCTTGAGTTTTATTGTGGCTGGAGTGGGCATGTTTTTTACTATGAGAGGTGTCTTTTCTTTTCCCCCAACAAATTCTTGGAAATTCAAATAAGATCTCTAGAATCTAGATTGGTAATTCACAAAGGAAACTTCCATATGAGTTACTTGGGTGATCTAGTGTCCCCAAACACTCTCCTCATCAGACACATTTACATGGTTACTGATAAAATCACTTGCTTCGTCCTGAATTGGAATAATATGTTCATATCTTTTGCTGGGAGAATTATGTTGATCAACTCGGTTTTATCCTCTATCCCCATGCAAATTTTTTCTACTGTCATGGTTCCAATGAAATATATTTCTAACATTGAATCCACTTTAATATCCTTTTTATGGGGTGTTCACCTCCATTATAAATTCAATTGGTCTTCTAAAACAAGTTTTCAAAGCCTATTGAAGAAGGGGTTCTCCACTTAAGTATGTGTCTAGCTCCATGAATGTTCATTCCAATCTCACCTGGGAGTTTCTATAGGGGAAATATTTGTGTGGAAATCACATGAAAAGTAATTATGGACTTAAGGGGGTCACCTATAGATGAAAACCATCCAAAATTCATAAGATTGTCCAACACCATCTTCATCTCCTTCAACAGTACACCTGATAGATTGAAGGCAAAGGGGACATCATCTATTTTCATCATAACTAGTCAAGGAAAACCCTTGGCTTCACATGATACCCTTCACTAATTATATATTTTTGGGAGGAAAGTGATCACCCTATCCTCATTGATACCAATTTGGATGCAAACCATAAAAACCTCTTTGATATAATTGTGCGGACTAATGACCCAGAAAAGTGTGACTTCATAGGTTCAGTGGGAGGTACCTTATCTATTAGATACTTGATTAAAATTAAATCTATTTATTCCCCTTAGGACTTTTGGGGTGATATTTTATGGTGAAATAGTCTCCCTTCTAAGTTCTTTTTCTTGGTTTGGCACGTCTGGCATTCTGTTTTTATCTCTGATGAAAATGTTCAGGGAAGAGGAGTTAGCTTGGTCTCAAAGTGTTATTGCTATAGGGAATTGAGAGCTGAATCTATGGATCACATATTATTCAGAAGTGAATGGGATAAGTAAATTTGGAGTTCCTTGATCTAGATAATATTTTTTTATGATTTTACTTTCATTGCTGACATTTTCCTTCAACAGTGGTTCCTTATTGCAGACAGACCTAGTCTAGAAATAAGGTCCAAAGAGGTCATCTTATAAGTAGGGTGTTCACTTCTCTGGATTTCGGGGAATGACATGCAGCATCAGAATCTATCACCTTCCACTTTATGTATTATTTTCAAAATATGGAACCTAATCTTGGATATTTGTAAGCTATAAAAAGTTTTATTTGATTCTTTTTCCATCACCCCTCTACTTCCCCAACATGCCTCCCCCATATCGGATCCTTCAGCTCATTAAACATGGTTAATGTGGAAGTCTCCTTTCTCAATGAAAAATCTGAACACAGATGGTTTGTGTCCCATGGGTACTATGCGTGGGGGTGGAGTTATCAAATACTCAATAGATCATTGGAGGATTCTTTTTCAACTTTCTTAAGAAATGATGACTCTCTCCAAGTGGAATCCCTTTCCATTCTCTATGGACATTTTCTTGGTAATCCATGGATCATTATTATCCATGAGATGGAGACTGATTAGATATCTCTCTATAATTCAATATTAGGTAAGGTTCTAGTCTTTAGATACATTGAATACTCTATCAGGAAATGAAATTGTATCATGAATAACCACATAACTATTCTTCATACTTATACAAAGGGGAATGTTGTGGTATATTTTACTACTTTTAAAGAATATAAAAACAAACAACCTCTAATATTTTCGAATATTGGATCCTTTACCTTATAGGGTACTCACTTTTTTCAAGAAGTTACTCTCAGCCTTCATCACTTTAGACCCCCTTAATTTTTTTGTAGGATTTTTAGCCCTTGATTCATTTAACAAAAATAAAAAGACATTGGTGGTAAATTGACATATAAAAAGAGTTAAAATTAAGAATTATTTTTATCAAGACACAACATGAAGAGAGGATAATATCATGATATGAATTTAGTTCTATTATGAATGTGATAGTTTTCATTCACAAGGATAAAAATAAGAAGATCAATGAGATGGAATCAAATATTAGATACATAAAGACAAAATAAAAGATGAATATTACCTTTATAGAAGCATCAACAAGTAAATCATGAAAATTTCATAATATAAAATTAATGGATAAGAATAATATAATTGAAAAACATGGTAGTGAAGGATATTGAAGTAAGGTAGGTTCAAAGTTCCACTTCTATAGCATATTTTGGAACACCACGATTATGTTTCTAGAAGCCCAAGGGATCATAGGAGAAATTAAATATGTTGTAGGAAAATTTATCCCAAAACATAATAGTAAGATTTATGGTTTTATGTGATATGTTTTATTTTCACTAAACATTGAGATAGGTTTACATAATACAACATGGAAAGTAGTAAAAAAGTTATGATAAATTCTTCAATTCCTATGAAAAACTAAAAGAAAAATTTCACTGAATGGATGTTTATTAATATGGAAAAGATATTCACTAATTTATATGAATAGATGAAGCTAAACATTGGGTGAGAAATTTTACTATAATTACACACTCTTAGAATCCCTTATAGAACGAAATAATGAAAATTTGGATGAAAAATAAGGAATCTACTCTAGCTTTGAGAAAGGAATAAGTGCACTATAATAAAGATTCACTAAGGAATAAATAAGTATAAAGTGATTCTATTGGACATTAAATAATTCATACAAGAGGCGGTGTTAGTGTTTTCACAAATCAATCCATAAGGTAAGAGGTGATGGTTGGTGGAAATATCCATTTATAGTAGAGGAATCATTGTTACAGATGGAAGAAAAATGTATCAATAAAGGGAAAAAGCAGAAGTGGTTTTAGTCTCACAACTGAGGTGGAACCTAAGCTAAGGATATTAAATAACCCCAAAGGATACATCCAAGGTGAAATTTTCATGAATGGTATTAGATAAAGGAGAATCGTGAATAATGATTTTAGGAAATATGGAATTAAAGGGTTGGCTCACCATAACCAACTACCATCCAGAACATGAGCATTCCTATAGACACCCATATCCCATTGTGTTAAATTATTTTAATATTTGATAGATGTGGTTTAGAAATTAGAGGGAGATATGATCCATGGTATGATTATATTGAAATAATTAGTCTTCATGATTTATATGAGATGTGCATAATGAAAGGAGAAACATATATGTGACTCTACTAAAAGAAATAAATTCAATAAGATGCATCAGTATGATTATATTTCCTAATTGATATGTGGCCTAATAAAAAAGAATAATTATGGTTCCAAATCACTATATAAAGTTTCTAGGGGTTTCAACACCAACATTGTTGATAATCAAGTGATATTAACCCACATTTTAAGTGGTATTTGACCACTGACTAAAGAAGAATATAGACTAAAGAAAACAATAAAATATTTACAAAAAATCATGTTTATTTATTATTTTACATACATTTTGGTTCTTCACAATTATTATTAAAGATACCAATAACCTACTGAAAGTAGGTTTCAGAACAAATAAATATTTTTTATGAAGAATATATTGTCTCAAAACATTGGATAAAGTGCTGAAGGAATCCAAGTAGAGTTAGTAATAAAGGATTGAAGGGTTTTTATCCACATCTGAAAAAGGTAATACCTTGTGAAAAAATTACGAAAAAATGAAATTTCGTACAACTAGTTTTTCATTAACAAGTGGTGAAATTGTTTTATTATATGGTAATAATCACATCTTAGAGTTTATATTTATTCTCTTTTGTTGGTTTTTATGTGAATTTGGTAAAAATCAAAGGATGTTTTTATATGAAAAACATAATATTATATTATATTTAGAAATAGGTGAGTATAAATGAACAATTTAAGGATTTAAACTTAAACTCTTCTTTCATGTATTGAGTTCGGACTTTGTAGGCATTGAGGATTTCTCAATGACTCAATTCCATGTGGAAAATTAAATCAATTTTATTTAAAAGGAATACAATTATAAATTGAATGTGTGTGAATCTAAAAATATGGAAAATATGGAATTATTTTTCTCATTTAATAATTGTAAATATTTTTTGACCAACATGTAGGTCAAATGTTATAGTTCATATTCTTTTTATAATAATGTGTAATAATAATAGTATCTATAAGTGGAATCTGTAAAAAGTGATGAGGATAGAATCTAAAAATAATCCAATTGTGATTAAAAATATGAATGTTACAGGAAGAAACCATGAAATGAGTATGAACACCACACCTTGAATGGATTTAGTCAAAATAAAACAAATTATTGTTATAAACTAGTATGAATAAGTTATTTTGTTAGAATCATGTCACTAGTAAAATGATCGAAGGGTATAATAAATAAGTGGTTGAGAAAGAAAAACATACTAATTGTAAGTGAGTATAGCTAAGATTTCCTAAGCTAGAGTTTCATGTGGACTATTATTTAGTGGGATGTGTAAATGATATATTTTTGAAAGTATTTTTGGAAATCCTTATGTCAACTGATCAAGAAAATAAGTACATGAAACGGATATAGAATAAACATTCTCTATTTGGAACTTAGGTCCTTATGGGGTATATTAAGACTATCTGAAATATAAATTATTTTGACCAATGGGGGAGTGATATATTGATATCTATATGGATTCAAATATATACTAATATCAATTTTATTGTAGAATTTAGAGATCCCATGAAGAAAAAAACTAAATGAAAAAAATTAGATAGAAAAGACCATTTACATTTTATGACCAAATGGGGAGAGAAGCAATTCATAAAATCTAAATCATTGATGGAAGTGGGAATAAAATAAAAATGTGGAGGGAAAAAAACATACCTAATAAGAAAATATATTTTTTAGCAGTATTTTCATCAAAATCCAATGGGGAAAAATCTACGATCAGAAGGTTGAAAATTGGATTTGGTGCTAATAATTTAGTATGTTGGATTTATTTAAATGTTCAAGAAGAATGGGTTGAGTAGACATCATGTTATACTTAAAGGAATAAATTAGAATATTATTAATATATACATGGATACTAAACTCATAATTTCTTTACAATACATCCCAGTGATATATTTTGGATTTAAAGATTCATATATTTTTGTTTTGAAGTTTGAAACTATTTTAGAAGTATATTTATAAAAGTTATTCGAAATACAAAAGTTTATTATGGAAGGTAATCTTAACCTTGAACCTATAAAAAATTAATTACCTTCAATTCATAAATAAAATATGGAATTGACATAAGAGTCACTAATATAGATCTTATTGAGAAAATGATAATGTTCTAGACTCACCCAATATGAGTACAATTATCTTGGTTGTATGTCTAGGGATTTGGAAGTTTTCTAAATGGATATAATTATGAAATGTAATGGTAATTAGGTTAATTTATAATGGTGATACAATAAGAACCTGGAGTTTTTATAATATTCATCAGTAAATATCATTAGAGTCATTTCTAATGTGAGTAAGGTTCATTATACTGATTCCTTAAGGGTCATCTGATTTTATAAGGGTCAATTTTGAAATTATATAAGGGTCATACTATATTATAAGAGTAATTTTTATGAAACATAAGAGTTGATTGGATCTAAGAAATGAAAAATTGAAAATTATATATTTTTTAATTGTCATTTTATCCAAATATAAGATTCATTAGGGAAGCTTGTAAGGGTCATTATTTCATCCATTTGACATGAAAAATCAACTATAAGTTAATATGTATAATTTATTTCAAGAAGGAAAAAACCAATTACTAATCATGACTCTAATTATCATTCTATGATGGTGAATATTGTTCTAGGATTGAAGACGATTCATTGAGTAATTTAAAAACTTGATTTTTATAGATTTGGTTCTTAATAGAAATACCACCATAACTTGAAGTGATGCACCAAGATAGTTACACGCATGGAACAATTAAAAAAATCATTATCAACTTTAAAATATGATTTAGAAACTAAATATATAAGGATTACGATATGAAGTATAAATTATACATTATGATTTGTGTTTTGGTCAGTTTAGAGTAACAGAGTCTCTAGATTTTAGGGAAGAGTGATGTCTATAATATGTTTGAAATATCATGAATAGTTTCAATAAATAAGAATTAATAATTCTATGAATAATGAATTATATATATTTATTTCATGGAATTGATTGATAAGTCAAATATGATAAGAATCATGTGCTTGATATTATGGGAAAATTATTCACACAATTTAGTGAATAGATTAATTTTAATGAAATATAATAAAGAGGGAGGATATTTTACTATGAGTATTTTGAAGTTTCCATATTTAGAATATAAAAAAATTCTTTCATGATATTCTCACAATATTTGAAATCAACTAAATTGATTTACTTAAGAATTGTGGAAACAAAAATAAGAGATATCGTGAGACTGATATTTGAGGATGCTTTTTATATTCAAATATTCAAATAATATTTTTAATTATATATATAAATAGGAAGAGAGGAAGAAGAAAAAGAATAAGAAGAAGATAATGAAAAAGGGGGTACAAGTATCATATTTTTCCTAAATTTTTTTTTAAAAAAAAATATCACCATCAACATATATATATATATATAAAGAATAAAGAGAGGGTAGAACATAGTGTTACATCTAATTCAGAGAAAGAATGAAGTGAATTATCCAAATAAGGGAACCATTGATAGATCTATTTATTCATGATATGGGGCTTGAAGGATGTTAGAGTGACTCTTATAAATTTATTCATTTAGCAATAGTGAAACAAGATAATTCTAGTGAGGAATTATCATGATTTAGAAGAAGTTCTACTGATTTCATTCAAGGAACACAAAGAATTAAAGCGCACCTTAAGTCTTTGAACTCATCTGGCTTTAAGAAGTGATTTGTTTCATTTTCACAGTTAAAAGTAGCATTAAATATAGACCAATAAATCAAGATTATTTAACTGATGATCTTGGAGATACATGCATATCTATAAACTATTAAACACCTTTCCTAAAGTAATGCATAGATGAGAAAAATTAGTAGTTCCACATGGATCATAAGTAAATATTTTTAGAATAAAAAAAGGTAGTGTGTTATGAAAGAGGAGTAGCCAAACCTATAAATATTAGTGGAATTTTCCATAATGATGAGTAACTATCAACAAAAATATATTCACCAAACTAATGAAGTGGTTTATTTTGTTTCACTAGTACAATTTTGTGTGTGTGGTCCTTGGATTATTCCATGGTAGTGAACCAATTAGAATCTATATGTTCTATGTGTTTTACTTTCATGCATATTTGATCATCATTCAGTTAGGTGGTGGAAAAAAGTAATCATGTTAAACACTATTTTCATTAACATGGAAATAAGATCCTAACGAGGAATAAACATGTAAAAGAAAAAGTGTAATTTTTGAAACACCCAAATGCACCCCTAACCCCTAACTCATGGTGTCTTAGGTAATAATAATTTTTTTTGAGGACAAACCTCTAGGATCACATTCTTGGATTCTGTGTGTTTTTAGGATAAAAACAATTATCCCAACATATTATATATGGGATCTCATATAATTATTCCAAATATAGTATTCAAATCCATCAAATAGTAGGTCCTCTTTCAAATTAAATGTTTCTTCCATGTCAAATATGTCCTTGTGAAATATTTACTAGATGATAACCATGTGGGTATGATATAACTTTCCAATACCAAAGGATTATATACCATGCTATTAGGGGTATTAATTGGTGTGACTAAAGTGACCTAGTAAATCACAATGAGATTCACTATGAAGGGTTGATTAATAATGTTAAAAACTAAATCATTCTTTATAATCACACTAGTGTTCTCATGTTATTAAATATAATATCTATAAATAAAACAAATTAGTGATGATGTGAGATACTGGGAAATATTGAATGCACACAACCTATGATATTTTTATGAGGTTCAAAGGTTCTTTTTATCTGGTGGATAATTCACAGTGTCTAACAGTTACAGTTCTGTGGTCCACATTCTTATCTTATTATTAATAATAACATTTAATATAGATGAAATAATTTTCAAAAACTCTAAGGAAAATTAATATCTATATTAGTGTCAAAACGTTATTAGATCTTCTTTATTATTCCTTGTGTTCCCCAATGGTTTGATCAAATTTTCACCTTTATTATTCTCCTCAAATCTAAAAAAATCACTTTATAACTACTCTAGAATGGTTGATTATTTATATAAATGTTTTTTCAAATAAAATCATATAAAAATAATTATATATATATGTATCACTAGACCATGACATAATGGGTTTTTTTTCCTGGTGTGGTGCCTTTACTCATGACCATATTTGAAAACTATAAATGTATATCTATGGATCTCCTCATTTATCAGCATTTTTTTCTCTCTATAATTATTTTTTCAACAATAACCATGGAATAATATTTTTCACCAAGTCATAATGTCCTAGGATCTATCACATAAACAATCATCACCACAATAATATCCCTCCTGATCAAGGCATATAAGAATTTTTCTTTTGAACATATCTTATACCACTCCCATTATTCTTTCAACTCTTCATATTGAGTATTTAGTCACTCTATTTGATTCATAAGAACCATGGTCAATTAAATTATGGGTTTTTTTAACTGAGACTATAACATAATAATGAATCATCATAATGAGATTTTTCTTCCCTAAATACACCTTCCATACATTTAATGTACAATGAAAAACTCCAAATTCATTTTCCCTTCACTTATTCATATAACGTTTTTATGAATTTTCTATGGTGTATTTTGGAGATTAAAACGTTGTAATTTTCTATAATTATGGAACATAATCATTAATTTTCATCTATATCTATAAGGCCCCAGCCTTAAACATTACTTAATCTTGAGTTATTACAAGATTACACATTGAGGATCTTTTCGGGTTTAGAGTTTTAGAGAATTAGATCATAAAACTTGCATTACATTCCACATATAAACAAAGTGGTTACATAAATATAGTATTCTTCATTCCCATCAATGGAAAAACATTTAAAATAAAACATGGATTATTTCTTGACACATCCTTGACTCTATCATCTTATCATGTACCTTTCCCTTGACCTGTGAAAAACATTTCAAAAACTTGGGATGAGCATAAAAACTCAGTATGGGTTATAAAAAAAAGCATGGAAAGGAAACATGAGTTCATATATACATAAGAATGAAATCATACTTTACCCATAAAACATAGGCACTTTAACATACCTCATAAAAACATGAATAAATCATATAAATCATAAGACATAAAGGTAACTTGAGGCATTCATAACATTCTTACGTAGGGAGTAACCCTCTTGGTTACGTTTGGAATACCCATCACAGTATATTCCCTAAAATCTCTTCGGAGAAACCTTAACGTTTCACTCCTTCGCGTTACCCAATGCATTGGAGAGCTATAACGGGCTCACCCGCCCTTAGTTTATCACGGAACCACCCGTCTTCATAATAATGCCCAAGAACCATAACATAATCATATCACATAAAACATGCATAAAGGAAACATAAAATTTCCACATTTCAATCATGAGATATCAATACAACACATTGATATAATAAAAACATTATGAAAACCATTTTCAATACCAAAGTAAAACGTGGTATTTATTTTTCTTTTAAAAAAGAAGGTATGGCTTGTAGAGGAAGCCAAAACTCAAATAACGGTTACGATGGCGGAGAAGTCGTTGTCGCCGCATACGTACGACAAAAACATTCCCTTTTGTCGTTTAGTAAACGCTTCGTATAAAAAAAGATTCCTTTTGAATAAACGTAAAAGTCAAAGGGGTTTATACACCGTATAAAAGAAAGTTGTGTATAAAATAAAATATGCCTCAACGAAAGGAGATTGAGCGAAGTCCCATACCTCGTATCCGACTTGACCCGACCATTCTTTAAACTCCTGAATAATAAACTTGAGTTAATCTCTACTTGCTTATGAATCTTTTTCAAGTTCATTATTCCTTTTATACCATGTTATGAACATCATGTAATCATTTAAGTTAATAATGTTCATTTTGTCGGTATTTGGTTCTTAAGTCAAAAATAGGCTTCTTACACTTACATGTTGTTAATTTGGTCAAAGGTTCATTATATCCAGAATGGTATTCATGAAGTAGATATCATATATGTCATATATATCCAGTACCTGCATTCATTTATAATATTACATCACATTTAGAGGTAAGAAATGAAATGCACCGTTCATGGAGACGGTAAGCCGTACGTACGCATGAACGCTACTTCCATTTCTATTTCATATTTTCTGGAATGGAATCATAATGATATAAGAGTATATTATAATTCCAGTATAATAACATATATAATATCATTAACTTTATCCTTTACACATCCCACATATGGTATTAACGAATCAAATCACTTTCAGGAGGCGGTAGTCCGCACTTCCTAAAATGAAGATATCGTGTTTTACCCATAATGGAAACCATAAAGGTATGCCCAAAATGAAAAAACAGAAGCTTAAGGAAAACATAAACATATTATATATCATATATAAAAATAGTGACATCATAATGGCCACCTTTGAAGGTGTTTAATGAGTGTTGAACAATCATCGTTTCGGGAGGCAGAATTTCGCCATCCACGGAAACCTTATGTTCTTTAACCATTTGATGTAGTTGTGTGGAATTGTAGCTCAAATAAATCTTATAACAACATCCTAGTATATTGAAGATACTGGTGTTGTTACAAAAGAAGTAAATAAAAAGAGTTTAGGGGGTTGGAGAAGCAAAATAAAACAAATGAACATTAGAGAATGAATTACCTTAAAAAGTGTAACTCCTTTTGGTTTGAGCCTAAAGGCTTCCTTTGAAAGGATTCTTCCCAAAGGGAATCCTCTAGGATGAGGAGAGGGATGTGGAGAGAGCAAATGGGCAGGGCTTGGCCGAGCCAATGGCTTGAAGAGTGTGTGAAATGAGGTAGAGGTGGGGGCCTTTTATAAGGGGAGAGGAGGGGCACTTTTGAAAAGTAAAGAAACATTACATTATTTGAAAATGTGTTTCGGTTTTAAAAGGTCACACATTGATAGAATTCGTGGATAAGGTGATAAGGCATCGAAATCCACTCATCCAATTGGTTTTGGACATGTGTAGATCATAGATTTTATATTATCTTTCCATTTTATTTAAATCGTCAAATAATGATGTCATCGCTGCATCATTATTATGTCATAAATAATTTAATTTATTTAATGTCTAAAAATTATAAAACAAATACTATGATGTAGGAAATCCTTTTAGCTTTCCAATGACTATTTATAATCAAAATTTGGACTTGTATAACCCCACTTAAAAATTGTTTTCGTAAAACATATTATGTTTGTGTCATTTTCACTTTAACATTAAATAAAAAGTAATTTATGTCATTTCCCAACAAAAGTGGATCCATGGGGTCCCCAAGTTGACCCATGGCTTGTCTGGGTCGGCCATGACACAACCAATAAGGTTGGGACATGTGTCTAGGTCATTTTATATTATTAAAGCATTATTTATTCCTTAAACTACACTAATTACCACTAATCGCGATTAAAAACTTAATAAGTTACTATTCACCAAAAAATTATTTTAATCTCATTGAACCACATTTTACTTCTTAATGACAACCATGTATGTCGGATTTTCAAAATTCAGTACACATTAGTGGTAAACTTTCATTTAACTGAAAAATCAGTTTGCTTGATTACCACTTAGTGGTTTCACTATTCATCAAAAATTGAAGTTTTTCAGAAAATTACCAAAAAATAACCCTAAGCTATATTTGATATTCCGAATTCAAAAATGAAGTCTATTTTACAAAATTCAAATCATATAAGTCAAATTAATTAATTCAATAATTAATTCCCGCTGCCAGAGCAAATAGCGTGTTTTTACAAAACAATAAGTATCAAAAGATTGACACCAGTTTAAGTCTAATTTCAAAGTGAAATTGATTCCAATGACCACCATTAGATAAAATGGTAAAAATATATTCTAATTTCACTTCAAAACCAATTCAAAACATAATCTAATCATATAAATAAATTAGATTAAAAGTAGTTTTTATGTAAAATGCAGTATTTTTCACTATTCATTAAAAAATGAACATTGTCAGAAAAATACCAAAAATTCACACAAGGTAAATTTTGATGTCCCAATCATAAAGGAAAAGTTTATTTTGACAAACATAGTTTATAAAATTGTCAAAATATAGATTCAAAAATGGTTTTCCATCATAAGGCACTAAAACAATCTTTTAAGAATATTAGTGTATTCCATGCATAAGATTGTATTTATTTTCATTTTAAGCCTCTAAAACACTATCTTTATCATTAATAGACATAGATAAAAAATATCTATCATTCATTACTTACTTGGGATGTTACATCCTTCCCCCCTTTAGAAAATGGCGTCCCCGCAATTTATTTACTTATCGAATAAATGGGGGTACTTATCCCTCATTGCATTTTCTGATTCCCATGTTGCCTCTTCAATCATGTGGTTTTTTCACAAAACCTTTACCTGCTTAATCACCTTATTCCGTAACACTTGCTCCCTGTGGTCAAGAATCTGGACCGGTTGTTCCTCATAAGATAGGTTCTCTTCCAGCTGAACTACCTCTGGACTCAAAACATGAGATGGATCTGGCATATACTTTCTCAACATCGAAACGTGAAAAACATTGTGTACCTGAGATAAACTCGGAGGTAAAGCCACTCGGTATGCAACTGATCCAACTCTCTCTAGAATTTCGTATGGTCCAATGAACCTTGGACTCAACTTTCCTTTCTTACCAAATCTCATCACACTTTTCCAAGGAGAAACCTTGAGAAAAACATGATCACCTACCTCGAAAGATAGATCCTTCCTCCGGTTATCAGCATAACTCTTCTGCCTGCTCTGAGCTGTTCTCATGTGTTTCTGAATCAGCTGAACTTTTTCTGCCATCTCTTCTACCAATTCTGGTCCCATCAACTTCCTTTCACCCACTTCATCCCAAAAAGCTGGAGTTCAACACCGCTTCCCATATAATGCCTGAAATTGTGCCATCTGTATACTGGAATGAAAACTGTTATTATATGAAAACTCAACCAAAGAAAGATGTTGGTCCCAACTTCCCTGATAATCCATAGAACAAGCTCGCAACATATCCTCCAATGTCTGAATTGTTCGTTCTGACTGCCCATCTGATTGAGGATGAAAAGCTGTACTAAAATTTAATTCAGTACCCAACGACTTCTGAAGGCCTTTCCAAAAGTTAGAAGTAAACCTGGGATCACGATCTGATACAATGGAGAGGGGAACTCCATGTAACCTGACTATCTCTTTAAGATACAAACGGGAAAGTTGATCAAGAGAGAAAGTATCTCGTATAGCAAGGAAATGAGCAGATTTGGTCAAGCGATCAACAATAACCCAGATTGCATTATTACCTCGAGATGTCTTTGGTAATCCAACAACAAAGTCCATGGATATATTCTCCCATTTCCACTCTGGCACTGGTAAAGGCTGAAGCATCCCTTTCGGTAACTGCCGCTCTGCTTTAACCTGCTGACAAGTCAAACACTTCACAGTAAAATCAGCAATATCTCTTTTCATTCCATCCCACCAGTAATACTCCCGCAGATCTCTATACATCTTAGTACTGCCCGGATGAACTGAAAATGGAGAACTATGAGCTTCACATAACAACTCTCTCTTCAACTGTGAATCACAAGGCACACACAATCTCTTCCCAAATCTCAAAACGCAATCATTATCAATGTTGAATTCAGGCAACTTACCTTTCTGAACTAGCTCTACCCTTTTCTGCAACTCACTGTCTTGCTTTTGTGCTTGCTTGATTCTATCTGATAGAGAAGATCTCACTGATACCTGAAACAAAACAGAAGGACTTCCTGCACCAACAACTTCTATGCCAAAGTTCATCAAATCCTTAACCAAAGGATCACGTTCCAAACGCAACATTGTTAATGAAGCATTACTTTTTCGACTCAAAGCATCAGCCACTTTATTTGCTTTTCCCGGATGGTAATGAATTGTACAATCATAATCCTTGATTAATTCCAGCCATCTCCTTTGTCTCATGTTTAACTCTTTCTGAGTGAATATATACTTTAAACTTTTGTGATCGGTATATATTTCACACTTTACTCCATACAAATGATGCCTCCAAATTTTTAAAGCAAAAACAACAGCAGCTAATTCCAAATCATGTGTAGGGTAATTTACCTCATGAGTTTTCAACTGTCGTGAAGCATAAGCAATTACCTGATCATTCTGCATTAGGATGCAACCAAGTCCTTTAAATGAAGCATCACTGTATATAACAAACTCACCATTCCTGGAAGGTAGTGCCAAAACTGGAGCATTCACCAATCTTCTTTTCAATTCCTGAAAACAATCATCACATTCTTTTGTCCAGATAAACTTAACACCCTTCCGAGTTAGCTTAGTCATTGGACTAGATAACCGTGAAAAATTTCTAACAAACCTTCGGTAATAGCCCGCCAAACCAAGGAAGCTACAAATCTCGGTTACATTTGTGGGTCTTGGCCATTCTTCCACAACTTTTGTTTTTGCAGGATCAACAGTTATTCCATCTTTAGAAACAATGTGACCAAGGAAAGATATTTGTTGCAACCAAAACTCACACTTGCTGAATTTCCCATACAATTTCTTTTCTTTTAAGGTTTGCAAGATAACCCTTAAATGTTTTTCATGCTCCTCTTTACTTTTAGAAAACACCAAAATATCATCAATGAAAACCACCACAAACTTATCCAAGAACTCATGGAAAATTCTATTCATTAAGTCCATGAATACAGCAGGTGCATTGGTTAGCCCAAAAGGCATTACTACAAATTCATAATGGCCATATCTCGTACGGAACGCGGTCTTCGGAATATCTGCCTCCTTTACCTTCAGCTGATGGTACCCCGATCTCAAGTCAATCTTTGAAAAAAACTGAGCTCCCTGGAGCTGATCAAACAAATCATTGATATGAGGCAAAGGATATTTGTTCTTAACAGTGATATTATTCAAGGCTCTATAATCAATGCAAAGTCTCATTGAACCATCTTTCTTTTTAACAAATAAAACAGGATCACCCCATGGTGATGTGCTAGGTCTAATGAAACCTTTCTCTAATAAATCTTGCAATTGCTCCTTCAACTCTAAAAGTTCAATTTGTGCCATTCGATAAGGGGGTTTTGAAATTGGCTTAGCATCAGGAACTAAGTCAACAGTAAACTCAACTTCCCGATCTGGTATTATTCCAGGCAAGTCATCAGGAAAAACATCAGGATACTCATTTACCACTGGCACATCATTAATCTGAACAGTTCCTTTATTTTCAACGACGTGTGCAAGGTAACATTCATTTCCATCTTTTACAAGTTTCTCGGCCTCTTCATAAGTAATCAAAAGTAATGGTTCATTCTTGTAAACAAACTGAAAGTCTTTCTGAAAAGAAACTTCTTTAGCTCTATAGTCAATCTTAGCATGGTAAATAGAGAGCCAATCCATACCCAGGATAACATCAAACTCTACTAGAGGTAGAACAATAAGGTTTGCAAGTAGGTTCTTTCCACAGATAAGGATAGGAAGATTCTTATAAATTCTTTTTGCCTCGACACTTCCCCCAGGTGTTTTTACCAAAAGTTCAGGAGTCATTTCTTGAGATGGTATTCCCATTTTACTAGAAAAGGTTTCAGAGATGAAAGAATGTGTAGACCCCGAATCAAACAACACACTGGCATAGTCTGAAAAAACAAACAAAGTACCTGATACGACTTCATTTGGTGGCCCGACATCTGCTGAAGTAGTTGCAAAGGATTTCACCACCCCTTTCTGCTTGTAGTCTAACTGCTTCCCATCACTCAAGCTCCTTGTCAGACACTCGTTTGCATAGTGACCCATCTCATTGCACTTATAACATTTCACTAACTGTAAATCAAATTTGTTCTTACCTTCACCTTGATCCTTTTCAGTGCAATCATGAGCCTTATGTCCCATCTTACCACATCGGTAGCACTTCCCAGAATTCAGAAGACATTCCCCAACATGCCTTTTTCCACATTTATCACAAACTGGAAACTTAGTTCTCTTACCATCAGACTTCTTTGAAGAATTCTTACCTTTCTCCTGCCACCTCGGTCTCTTCTTCTGCTGGTTGTTATAGAACACTTGGTCATCGGCAAACTCCATTTCCACCTTCTCAGCACATCGAACAAGCTTTTCATAACTTTTAAACTCACGAGAAGCTAATGCCCTTCGATACTTTGGCTTTAATCCTGAGTAAAAACGATTGATTTTACTATCAAGGTCCCGGATAAAATTTGGAGCATACCTTGCCAATCGAGTGAACCTTTCTTCATAGGCAGCCACTGAGTCTTCCTCTTGCCTCAATTCCAAGAATTGCTTTTCCATCCTAAGTCGAACAGCCTTAGGAAAATACTTCTCAAGAAACATACCTTTGAATTCATCCCAGTCAAGAGCATCAATCTCATCGGCGTCCCTGATATTTTTAACCATGGACCACCACTGATCTGCTTCACCCTCCAAACGGTAAATAGCAAGACTAACCTTTTGATTGTCTGAACACCCCATGACATCAAAAATCTTCTCCAGTGCTTTAATCCACCCTTCAGCTAGCACAGGGTCAGATGATCCTCTGAATGATGGTGGATGTTGCCTCATGAAATTTTCCACCACTGACATGTTCCTCTGCGGTTGATCTGGCTGATCTCATGCATGGATACCACCGCCATTTATCGCTTGAGTCAACTGCGCCATTACTGCAACAAACTGTTCAGTTCCAATTCCGACCATTTCTGGATGCTGATTCGGAAGGTTATTTCCTTCTGTATGCCTTCCTAGCACAGCTTCCCTGTTTCCTCTGCGGAAAACCATTCTGAACAAACATGTCTTAGATGAAGCAACATGGTAATCTTTAAATTCTATATCATTTCGAAAGAAAAAAAAATATTTTTGGATAATCATTTAATAGAATTCTAACTCCTAAAGTTATCTAAACCGACCTTTGATACCAACTATAAGGCCCCAGCCTTAAACATTACTTAATCTTGAGTTATTACAAGATTACACATTGAGGATCTTTTCGGGTTTAGAGTTTTAGAGAATTAGATCATAAAACTTGCATTACATTCCACATATAAACAAAGTGGTTACATAAATATAGTATTCTTCATTCCCATCAATGGAAAAACATTTAAAATAAAACATGGATTATTTCTTGACACATCCTTGACTCTATCATCTTATCATGTACCTTTCCCTTGACCTGTGAAAAACATTTCAAAAACTTGGGATGAGCATAAAAACTCAGTATGGGTTATAAAAAAAAGCATGGAAAGGAAACATGAGTTCATATATACATAAGAATGAAATCATACTTTACCCATAAAACATAGGCACTTTAACATACCTCATAAAAACATGAATAAATCATATAAATCATAAGACATAAAGGTAACTTGAGGCATTCATAACATTCTTACGTAGGGAGTAACCCTCTTGGTTACGTTTGGAATACCCATCACAGTATATTCCCTAAAATCTCTTCGGAGAAACCTTAACGTTTCACTCCTTCGCGTTACCCAATGCATTGGAGAGCTATAACGGGCTCACCCGCCCTTAGTTTATCACGGAACCACCCGTCTTCATAATAATGCCCAAGAACCATAACATAATCATATCACATAAAACATGCATAAAGGAAACATAAAATTTCCACATTTCAATCATGAGATATCAATACAACACATTGATATAAGAAAAACATTATGAAAACCATTTTCAATACCAAATTAAAACGTGGTATTTATTTTTCTTTTAAAAAAGAAGGTATGGCTTGTAGAGGAAGCCAAAACTCAAATAACGGTTACGACGGCGGAGAAGTCGTTGTCGCCGCATACGTACGACAAAAAAATTCCCTTTTGTCGTTTAGTAAATGCTTCGTATAAAAAAAGATTCCTTTTGAATAAACGTAAAAGTCAAAGGGGTTTATACACCGTATAAAAGAAAGTTGTGTATAAAATAAAATATGCCTCAACGAAAGGAGATTGAGACGAAGTCCCATACCTCGTATCCGACTTGACCCGACCGTTCTTTAAACTCCTGAATAATAAACTTGAGTTAATCTCTAATTGCTTATGAATCTTTTTCATGTTCATTATTCCTTTTATACCATGTTATGAACATCATGTAATCATTTAAGTTAATAATGTTCATTTTGTCGGTATTTGGTTCTTAAGTCAAAAATAGGCTTCTTACACTTACATGTTGTTAATTTGGTCAAAGGTTCATTATATCCAGAATGGTATTCATGAAGTAGATATCATATATGTCATATATATCCAGTACCTGCATTCATTTATAATATTACATCACATTTAGAGGTAAGAAATGAAATGCACCGTTCATGGAGACGGTAAGCCGTACGTACGCATGAACGCTACTTCCATTTCTATTTCATATTTTCTGGAATGGAATCATAATGATATAAGAGTATATTATAATTCCAGTATAATAACATATATAATATCATTAACTTTATCCTTTACACATCCCACATATGGTATTAACGAATCAAATCACTTTCAGGAGGCGGTAGTCCGCACTTCCTAAAATGAAGATATCGTGTTTTACCCATAATGGAAACCATAAAGGTATGCCCAAAATGAAAAAACAGAAGCTTAAGGAAAACATAAACATATTATATATCATATATAAAAATAGTGACATCATAATGTCCACCTTTGAAGGTGTTTAATGAGTGTTGAACAATCATCGTTTCGGGAGGCAGAATTTCGCCATCCACGGAAACCTTATGTTCTTTAACCATTTGATGTAGTTGTGTGGAAGTGTAGCTCAAATAAATCTTATAACAACATCCTAGTATATTTAAGATACTGGTGTTGTTACAAAAGAAGTAAATAAAAAGAGTTTAGGGGGTTGGAGAAGCAAAATAAAACAAATGAACATTAGAGAATGAATTACCTTAAAAAGTGTAACTCCTTTTGGTTTGAGCCTAAAGGCTTCCTTTGAAAGGATTCTTCCCAAAGGGAATCCTCTAGGATGAGGAGAGGGATGTGGAGAGAGCAAATGGGCAGGGGTTGGCCGAGAAAATGGCTTGAAGAGTGTGTGAAATGAGGTAGAGGTGGGGGCCTTTTATAAGGGGAGAGGAGGGGCACTTTTGGAAAGTAAAGAAACATTACATTATTTGAAAATGTGTTTCGGTTTTAAAAGGTCCCACATTTATAGAATTCGTGGATAATGTGATAAGCCATCGAAATCCACTCATCCAATTGGTTTTGGACATGTGTAGATCATAGATTTTATATTATCTTTCCATTTTATTTAAATCGTCAAATAATGATGTCATCGCTGCATCATTATTATGTCATAAATAATTTAATTTATTTAATGTCTAAAAATTATAAAACAAATACTATGATGTAGGAAATCTTTTTAGTTTTCCAATGACTATTTATAATCAAAATTTGTACTTGTATAACCCCACTTAAAAATTGTTTTCGTAAAACATATTATGTTTGTGTCATTTTCACTTTAACATTAAATAAAACGTAATTTATGTCATTTCCCAACAAAAGTGGATCCATGGGGTCCCCAAGTTGACCCATGGCTTGTCTTGGTCGGCCATG
Organism: Viscum album; assembly: GCA_963277665.1. Lineage (NCBI taxonomy): Eukaryota > Viridiplantae > Streptophyta > Magnoliopsida > Santalales > Viscaceae > Viscum > Viscum album. Next base: position 871,489,706 of record OY728153.1, on the reverse strand, counting down.
ACACAACCAATAAGTTTGGGACATGTGTCTAGGTCATTTTATATTATTAAAGCGTTATTTATTCCTTAAACTACACTAATTACCACTAATCGCGATTAAAAACTTAATAAGTTACTATTTACCAAAAAATTATTTTAATCTCATTGAACCACATTTTACTTCTTAATGACAACCATGTATGTCGGATTTTCAAAATTCAGTACACATTAGTGGTAAACTTTCATTTAACTGAAAAATCAGTTTGCTTGATTACCACTTAGTGGTTTCACTATTCATCAAAAATTGAAGTTTTTCAGAAAATTACCAAAAAATCACCCTAAGCTATATTTGATATTCCGAATTCAAAAATGAAGTCTATTTTAAAAAATTCAAATCATATAAGTCACATTAATTAATTCAATAATTAATTCCCGCTGCCAGAGCAAATAGCGTGTTTTTACAAAACAATAAGTATCAAAAGATTGACACCAGTTTAAGTCTAATTTCAAAGTGAAATTGATTCCAATGACCACCATTAGATAAAATGGTAAAAATATATTCTAATTTCACTTCAAAACCAATTCAAAACATAATCTAATCATATAAATAAATTAGATTAAAAGTAGTTTTTATGTAAAATGCAGTATTTTTCACTATTCATTAAAAAATGAACATTGTCAGAAAAATACCAAAAATTCACACAAGGTAAATTTTGATGTCCCAATCATAAAGGATAAGTTTATTTTGACAAACATAGTTTATAAAATTGTCAAAATATAGATTCAAAAATGGTTTTCCATCATAAGGCACTAAAACAATCTTTTAAGAATATTAGTGTATTCCATGCATAAGATTGTATTTATTTTCATTTTAAGCCTCTAAAACACTATCTTTATCATTAATAGACATAGATAAAAAATATCTATTATTCATTACTTACTTGGGATGTTACAATATCATATCAAATAAACCTATGATGAATCCATGAGCATGTTGAAAATAATTGTAACATTATAAGTTTATCAAAACTCATGAATTGATATTCTCATGAAACTAGTCATATAAATATTCCAATATGATAGTCATCTACACACCACACCCTTTGATAAAATAATGTTTTATGAGTTATCCAACCCATTGTGTGAAGATAAATACTATATTCCATAATATTTAATGTGGTATTATCATATCCTCATTTTTTTACCTCAATTTATAATTTTTATTCAATATTATACATATTCAAGTTCTCATTAATCTCCCTATTTATATTTTATGTAATCATTATAAACCAATTTCAACACTTTAAAACTTTTTCTACCAATTAATTATATTTATTCCCCCAAAAGAATACTCCACATCTATTCTCAGCCATTATTTTTCTCTAAATGTTTGAGACTATTCACAATTATAAGAATAACTCTCATGACATTCTCCCATTTTGTCAAAAAATATAAAGTAATGAATCAAGTAAAATAAAAATTGAACTCATGGGTATTTTTAGAGTGAAAGAACTCCCAAAAATACTCTCAAGTGCCGAAATTAATCATTCATTAGGGGTTTTATCAAGATATTCACTAATTATTCTATTATTGAAACAAATTATAAATAAATATCTCCATATTTAACCTTATACTTGATGAAGTGGTACCTACTTTCAATATTCCTCGACATCTCATATTGCACTTGATTCATTCATAAATTGATTCTTAATTTATTATCACACACAATCATCAATGGGAATTAATCATATACCCTCATTTGTTTAAATTATAATTATATCAACATAATTTGAGTTGTGGATTCCAATTTTTCAGTATACACAACATATGTTCTTCTTAGTATGATTGAGTTTTATTTTATAGAGTTGTAAGAAACATGTCTTCCTTTAATAACCAATACACCACCAGAAGTTAACTTTTGATCTAATATATCACCTATATAATATACAATAAAAATACATAGATGTAAATAATTTCATAAATATTTTATAAGGAGTGATTAATTATTAATCAAAGTATTGATATCATAAAAAACCATAAATACAAATATTATCAAGCTTTTATAAACGAAAAATGTGTAAAATATAAATGAAGAATGCATACATTACACTAAAGTACATGATGTTTAATTACTTTTGTCATGTTTTTATTAAAGATAAATAAGGAGAAAATGAAAGGAACATACATCTAAGGTGCATCCATGGGTTAAACTAAATTTCCCAAATTATTTGGGAAAGACCTTATAAACCACCATGATATGATAATATCTCATAGTTCTTGGGATTGTGGAAGAAGATAAAATTTGAAGGGAGGAATTGTTGAATAGTGGTATATAAGTGGATTTCGCACATATCAATACCAAATTCATGGCCTCAAGTTATTTATATAGTCTCGTATTAAATTCCTTGATCCCATGAATTTAATCATATATTTTTTAAATATATCAGAAATGCTTATGAATGGATAACATGTTACTGTCAGTCGTTAACTCTTCCTTCCATTTAATTTTATGTAATTACTTATCAATGAAAGACAATTTTTGGATATATAAGAATTTTCATAGCTCTCATATTTCCAATTTTTTGATAATTTCATAAAGGATCAACTATATTATAATCTGTATGATGGGTTATTAATGATGAAAGTGAGGAGGTGGGGATGATGGAGGAAGGGCAGAGCTCTTTCATGTTGAAACATGGTGATTCGTTCACCCTAAATAACCTGCATGACATAAATCTTTACTCATATGTCCTGAATTGGAATGATATCAGGCCAAATTTTTTCTATTCAAAGAGTACCAAGGAAATAAACCTTAACCTAGTACATTGGAAGGATATTGTCTTGGCAAATGGACTCAATAAATGAATTTCTTTCACTAAAGCACTTTCTTTTTTGGTTCCCGCATCGAAGGAACCTAATTTCCCCTAATTATCGAAAAATAAAAATAGAGTTTTATTTTAGTGGTTTTTGATCCAGACACACAAAAACAAAGGCTCTATATTTGCAATTTTTCAATCCAAGGCTGAGTTTCCTACATGAAAGGTGAGAAACCACGATCATTTGTAGATATAAAAGTGAGAGCTACAAATTTTTGTAATTTTTCAATGTGGATATTGATTCTAATAGGAAATGGATATTTCAAGATCATATATGAATGTTATGAATACTTAAATGCATCCTAGATAATAAAAAACATCAACATTAAACTGGGATTCCTGGGAATTTTGGAATTGGATGCAAACTTCTACACCTTTAACCAGAGGCACTCAAACAAATAGGTAAGGGTTAGGATGCATGGACTCCATTTGGTATATTTTTACCCCTAATATTATTAATGATTTTGAAGTAGGTATTGGTACCCCATTTAAAATTTATCAATGTAAACACAATAGAAATCATGGTCTTTTTCATGAGTTCAAATTGATATCAACATGGAGAACTCGACACTAGATAAAATCTCTCTCATTTCTAATGATCATGAGTTTGATATCAAGATAGAATTTGAACACCTTCCCCCCAACTATGAGTACTGAATAATGGTTGGGCACTCAATACAGATGTGTAGAATAGTGCATAAGTAGCCTAATACATGTCAGAGTTAAATGGAATGGAAAGAAGTTCAAAAGAGAAAAGAGAGAAAAGGCCAATAAATCGGGATAGGCGCGAATACAGATCAATCCAATGGTGTGGATAACAAAGGAACTAAATGGTTATACCTTGATGAAGAATATTTACAATATTAAAACAACCTATTATCGTCTGATAATTCGGAGGAAACATTTATTCTATATAATAATAACACTCCATTGAAGAATGATGATGATTGCTTGTTGGAAATTTCCTTTTAAATATATGATTTTTCAAGCTAGGTGAAATCTAAATCATTTATGATTGACTTGATTTATAATGATTTAGATATAGATAGAAAATTAGATCAACGGGGCAAGATAAACTTCCAAGATGGGACTCAAAAAACATTAGTATCAAAACAGAATATTTATTCAGTTCATATTCAAGATGCCCTAGGATCATTAGTGGGCATTATTCCTTTTAGAAAATCCAAGTAAGAGAGAGATTCCTCTCAGTAAGGTGACCCTGTTACCACTATAAAAGGCATACAACATGTCTTCAGCTCAAAAAAATATGAACCAACCAGGAAATATAAAAGTAAAAGTGCATAGAAGAAAAACAAGCCCCCCCCCCAACGGGATTAAAATGATAATATTATTTTGGAACTATCAAGGAATATCCAACCCCTACACTTTGAGTTCCCTCAGGCTCTTTGTTTTAATGTACATGCCCAAAATATTTAGACTCTATAAGTCCAAGAAAAACCCACATGACCTTGACACTCCTCTTGCTAGACAAGTCTAATACTTACGTGGAAAAATTGATACCAACCGTAACACTGAAAAACATTGTCACTTGGTCCATAAGGATATAGTAAATCCATTTATTTTCACTATAGATATATATTTCTTCTTCGATATGGTTAAGTCGTTTTTATGTTCAGTGATGTATGCCATAAATTCTTATGTAGATAGAAGAATACTCTGGTCACATTTGAAGAATCTTTCAAAAACCATTACAGGTCAATGGATTGTTATTTTTTATTTCAAATTAATCAAGAAAATGGATGAGAAACTTGGATAAGTTTTACGCTATATATCTACAATATAATTCAGTTAATGTATTGAAGAAACAAATATTACTGATATCAATATTTTTTGGGGGAAGTTTACTTGGTATAAAAATAATCTCAATGGAATAAAGGCTAGCATAATTGAAAAACCTTTTGTCAACTATTCCTCTCTTTTTAAGTGGAGCTCCTTACCATGTCACCCTTTTTCGAAAAAACTCTGAATACCGTCCCATTCATGTGAACTTCCTTGATAAAGAATGAATGAATTATCTTCCCTTCATATTCAACAATTCGTCGACTACTACAATAGAATGCAATAATATTTTCCATGAAACCTTTGAATATTTTAATGGCAACAATAACCCCATGGAATGTAAAATCAAGTTTAAAATGAAAAAAACATGATTTGAGGAATATTTCAAGAAAAGATTCAGATTTTTATATGAATAAATTGAATCCCAAGAATGTTATCACCACTCTCTTCAAGAGTGAATAAACCAAAATGGTTTCCCTAGGAACTTTTCTTAAGAAAATAAATTGGCTGCGAATATTCAAAATCTTCTCAGGATTAAATACATCATTCATAGGGATATTTTAAATTTAATATGGATAAGTTAAGGGGATAGAAGCATAAAAAGGTTCAATGGCCTCTAGAAAATTAGAGGGGATAACCGTACAATTTCTCTTCTCAAAGATGGAGATTAGTTTCTTGAGTAATGGCAAGCTCTATCCAATAATATTGTTTCTTTTTATATGATCCTCTTTAATCTCCCATCCAAAAATTTATATCTCAAGGAAGGTATCATTACTAAACTCATTACTGTTGGAGAGAACATCATGCTTATAGCTTCCTCTATTGAATTTGAAATTAAAGATTTTTTTTTGGTCTTAACAAATGAGGAACCCCTGGTCTGAATGGATCTAACAACCGCTTCTTTTAATTTTACTGGGATGTCATTCAGTATGATGTTTACAATCTAGTTAAGTATTTATTCAATTTTGGATCTCTAAAACATGGAATTAATGCTCGATTTCTATAATTAATACCTAAAGTTGATATTTCTAGTGACATCAGTCAATTAAGGAAAGTTTATCTAGTCAATAAAATACATAAATTGGTCACTAAAATCATATTCAACAGGCTTTCCAAAATATCAGACAAAATTTTTTCTTGGAATCAATTTGGTTTTGTCAAGGGCTGAAATATCTAAGAATATTTACTCACTGCTTCTGAATGTGTGAGCCTTCTTAAGAAGAAAACTGGGGGAGGCAATGGTTCCCTCAAGATGGATATCAAAAAATCCTTTCATACAATGGATTGTGACTTTATTAGTAATGTTCTATCCTACCTTTTCTTTGACATGAAATTCATTATTTGGATCAAGGCTCTTCTTAGACTTTCCCATTTACCTATTCTCATAAATGGTTCATTGAAAGGGTACTTCATCTACTCCAGGTGGATTGTGCAAGGTGATCCCCTCTCTATGATAATTTTATCCATTTCTAAAGACTATCCTAGTATACTTTTTATTCAAATGGATGAAAACGGGGAATTGAAGGCTATCAGAGATATTTGAGGTACCTCTACACCCTACCATCTCTTTTTTTCATGACATTATTATTTTTACTCAATGATAAAGAAAAAAATATTAAAAACATCAAGAATTCTCTTTTTATAATGAAAGTTTATTGGGATAAGAGATTAGATGGGGGAAATATTTCATCTACTTTGGAAAAAAACATTAATCCTTCCAAAAGAGAAAACATTCTTAATTCTTTGGGAATAATGGAGGATTACCTTCGTTTCAATTACTTAGGTGTGCCAATTTTTTGGGGAATACATAAAGCATCCCACTTCACTAATAAATTGAGATATATTAGAATAATTTTGTCCATATGGAATGAAAAATATTTTTCAATGGTAGGGAGAATCTATCTTGTCAAGAACATAGTGATCTCTAAACTTGTTTACTCATTTTTCATGTTATTATGGTTGTATTAATTGATCAAAATCATTAACACATATACAAGGAACTTTATCTAGAGTAGTATAATCTTGGAGAGAAAATTCATCATTCTAAATTGGAAAAAAAATTGAAAACCTTACAACCATGGGAGGCAAGGCATCAAAAACCTTCAAATGTTCATTCAAACTCTCCAAGAACAATTTATATAGAAGTTTTCCAGTAGTAATTATAGTTCCCTATAACTTCTCAGAACCCTATTGATGTAGCATTTAAAAGTTTGGAAAGCTTCAATACATGGAATCCTAAATATTGTATAGATTAAAAACCATGTTTGTTATGGTGTACAAACACTCCGACTGGATGGAGAATTACAACTCCTCTCCCATATTTGTCAATACAACCAGATGGGGACTCCATTTCTGAACATTTAAAACACCAAATATCAACCCAATGAACCCAATATAACCATAAAAGACAAACTGAGAAGAATGAAACCTCTCTCATATGAACTTAATGTTTCCATATCAAATCTTGTTTTCATGAAACATGATGACTTCTGGGTTTGGGAATCAACCCAAAATGGATTGATGGATTCTAAAGAATTATACACTCATGAGATGCAAGGAACTCCTAGTTAGATGGGTGACTTCAATAACTAATGGATGTATACCTCTCAATTATCACTCCTTTAGAGAATTTCATTATGCAGGGTTCCAGTTGATTCATTTCATAAACACAAAGGTATCACTCTTTTCTCTAGGTGTGCCTTATGCCACCAACATAGTGATGATGTGGATCATATCTTCTTATGATATTAAATGGATTCATCATTATCGAAATCCTTGTTTGATCTGTTTTGTCTCCATACCCTACACATGGATAGAATTGACAGAATCATACAAGAGGTTATGAACCTCTAGATGACCATGAAATTAAAGAACCTATTCAACATCTCATGTGCAGAGGTACAGCATGTATTATGGAATGGGGGAAATAAATCTTTCCATGAAAATGCCCCATTTATCCTTTAGTCTACCTTCACATATATTATAGTGTCTATATAGAATGCAAATCAACTTCAAAAAGATAATTAAAACAATTTTGTTTGGTATTCTGTTGTGATGAGATGCATCAAAATTACAGGAAGCTACCTCTTAGTGGCCTGCATTAAGTGTTTTGGATTCCTCTGCTTGTTGGTTGGATAAATTGTAACACTAATAGAGATTATAAAGGGAATCCTAGTTCATCAGGCTTTGGGGCTGCCACCATGGATCACAATAGAGATATCATTGATTGTATCTATGGTCCTTGTGAACATTACACATCCCTTGAAGCTGAAAGGATTCTATTCATTAATGATTTCTACATGTCTAGGAAATGTAATTGGTATGATGTTTGATTTGAATGTGACTTGAATAATATGGTGAAAGTGGTGAGGATTGGCAACATCCATTTTTTGTGGAATATCACTACAAGATGGTCTGACTGCATGAGAAAACTTTCCAGAATGAACTAAATAATCACTCATTACTATTGTGAAGATAATTCTCTTAAAGGTGCTCTTCCAAATAAAGGAGTTGTCAAATATGCCTACACTAATTTTGATACACTCCTTCTTGATATTTTACCTATTTAGCAAAAAGAAAAAATGTAAAATCCCTTCTTTTTAACCGGAGTAACATTCTTTTTATTTAATAATAATAGTTGATGTGCTCATTTTTCTCAAAAAAAAGATAATTTGTTGGAGATTGGAGTGTTAAATCATTAACATTCCTTTTCCTTCGATGATTCATAGAATTGACCAATGCAATATTCCATTAAATCTTTGTTACAATGAATCACCAAATTTATATAATATGACTATCTAAGATAGATTATATGATTACAATACATCATAAAATATAATATAACCTAAAGGAAAAAATATTCCTCTTACCATATGTATTTCATACTCTATGAAATACCATATCAAAACCAACAATATCACATGGATTTTTAGATTATTCAATTCAATATTCCACTTTTACTAAATCCTAAAAAAATTGTGCCATTTCAATACATATTGTATCATAAATGATAACTTATGAAATGATATCCACAAACTTTTTTGGATATCATCCAAAAAAATTTTTATAGCTATCATTAAAAGTACCTTTTATTACATCATATAAATATTTTTATGAAACCCCCATCCAAAAATATTTTTCACAAAAACACTAACACTTTTAGAGAAAATATTTAATTTAAACTCAACCCCCATTCGATCAGACAAAAAAATGTGACTCCATGATCCTCTGTAGCATTGATAATATATATGAATCACTAGATCCATAAATTATAGAATATAGGATTCACTAAAAAATCATTAATGATACTAAATCAAAAAAATTATTTGGCGTGATCTCCCTAAAACACATGTTTCTCTATACCAATGTCTACTAGATACATCATATGAGAGCATATGTTTTCATAAGACCTATTTTTCTAAGACATTGATTAACCATAGGACATTAAATATTCCAATCCAATATATCCTCAAAAAAAATTCTTGACTCTCTGAGTATAGAGTTTCTAGTTTGATGAATTCATCACATCTCATTCATCTAAAATACTAGAGCATCACATATCCCTCATCTATGTTGATAAGAAAAAAATAATTACCTTCTATGTATGTCCATAAATTTCCATAGAAAATATCAATAATGGTCCCATATTTCATACTTATCATGTGATTGGTAAAATACCATCTTGGTTGAGCTCAAACCAATTACATAACCATCAATATAACCAACCAACCATGATTATAAATATAAAAATTAATATTTTTAAAATTTAATTCTTATAATATTTCTATTTGTATCTATGGATTTTTCCTCAATGTTGGTGTTGTGTTTTGGGTATCATATGACTCTAAAATTAACATCTTAAAAACATTAAATATATATAATCATGCATGAGCATATTTTCATAATAAATGGTTTTCCTAAAGATTCAAACCATATATAAAAAACATGAGATCATGGTTATTTATAAAATTCTTGTTTACCCTAGGTGCAACATAAGTTTGGTCAGTGTTAGATGTTCTTTGGAAGATAGTAATTGGTGGGTATGTTAAATAGATTAAGTAATTAATATAATTTAATTATTTAAACATCTAACAAAACCATATCTCTATAAATTCCCCATTATGTAAAATATACAGGTTTAGCTACATACCCCTAGGGGATAAGATAGGAGGAGGGTGGTCCACTATAGGTAATAATGATCTCGAGATTGTGGATCGATGACAAATAGGATGAGGAGATTCATGTGTTGAATGAATAATTCATAAGAATATTAAATGACATACCAATAGAACATGTTATTAACTAATTATTTATCCATTCTCCAGGTAAGTTTCTTTTTTTTGGATTTCCAACTTTTTCCATCAATTTTTTAGCATGGATCATTTATCTTCTTAATTTTTTTATTTTTCTTATTCGTATGATCTAGAAATTTAATCAATATTTCAATATTGGTTATCTTTTTCATAATTATTATGTTTATCTCTACATTGGTTCCATAATTTATTACTTTTGGATTTATCTACATCGAGCAATGAAAATATCACATAGTTTTTATGCCTCTCATATCACTGTTCTTCGCATTCTTCATCATTGGACTGTAGGATCTGTTATTTGATATTACTGGAACTATTAAAGAATTTTAAAACCTCTGAATTCATAATGGTTGTGTGAACGATACTAAATTGATGGTTTGAGGATGGATCATGGTGGAACAATGGATTTTGGATGATTTTTTCTAGGGATTGGTACCTAGTTTTGGAATTGAGAGGTGCAAAAAATCATGACCAGGTGACCAAAATTCCATTTTACAGCCACTGTATATTGGGAAACAATGATAAAATACTCCTTCCATTATTTATGGAAAATTTGGGTGATTTTACATGTGTTTAAGGTGGAGGAATTTGTGGAGATGGTGAGATGTGTGGTGGAAACAAAATCTTGTCTAAGAATCCTAAATACATGGGGCATAATTCGGAGGAACACGCATGGTGTTTCTCAAAATCTCATGGTGCCTATGGTTCTATAAAATATTAAATATTGAACATCATGGGGATGACCTACATTTCTAGTGACCTTGGCTGGTTAGGAAATTCATTCATTACTAATACATTCTTAGGTTATCCATGTAGGTACACAAGCTGTTTAACATGTAGTTAACCTTATATACCCATAATTAGGAAGGGAGCCTATGTTTAGTGAGGAACATAGGATGGACCATGAGTGGTCTTACACACCTCACTACTCGAATATAATTCCATGTATGTATGCCTTTACATGCTGAGTGTCATAGCGGGATATGATCTAGATTTTTCATTAGCGTACACATCATGTAACCCTGAAGAACATATAGAGTGGTGGAACATTTATAACTGATCCATATCTTTGGAAGAAAATTCCCAGGACTTTGGAATATGTCACATAATTTGTGACCCTATATACATATCATTTACCTTTTCCAAGGTATCTCTACCTTCTGTATATTACTCTCTTTGATTTAGATTTGGGCCCTCGAGTATCCAATCCTAAGTATTATTCTGGGTAGAACTTGATGGATGTATTCATTTTAGAATTGGACATGTGAGGCAATGTTTTATGAAGGAGAATATTCTTCTTACAGTTCTTGTAAGATGGCAGTGATCAGGTTTGATCATCAAATAGTTTCTTGCATGGATACTCCCCTATTGTATTAGGGTTCGTCTCCCCCATACTCTTTATATAAGTTGATTTGGTACTCCCCCAGAATACTGAGGGAATGGGTCATGTATCTATAGAGTGTTAATCCCCCTTCATCAGCATTCAGTAGGGATCCGGTCTACTACTGGAGTATTGCTCCCTTGACTATAGAGTGTAGTGGTGGGGAGTGGTCCCTCCACCCGGATTATTGTGAGGTTATTCATGATTCATGACATTGGTGATGATACCTTTGGAGCTACAAGAATACTCAACATTCTTAGCTAGTTATGACAATGTAGATCTCCTTTATCTTCTCACATGGGTTTTGTTGTGAGTATATCTAATGTTGGGTTTCCTTACACTCTTTCATTATGGGTTGAGTAGAAATTTTTTATTCAATTTCATCCCTCAAGGTATTTGGGGTGTCCTATTGGGTATTTATATGCTCACCTCTATATGGGCTTTCCCCACAGAAGTCATGTCTTACGAAAATGATAGATATATTAGAAATTAATATGGTTGACTTGGTATCGATGGATAATAGCCTTAAATTATGGAAATTGATCTGTTAAGTGGTCAGACTCTGGGATCCTGATTTTGGATCACCCATACTTTACCATTTTACATTCGTTATCAGTTTGAGTTTCTCCTTATATCTCAGTTTTGGCATGTATTTTTTCCCTTATTCTTATGTATTACCTTGTTACACTCTAATATGTATCCAAGAGGTTGGTCCATGCATTGTATAATATAATGACTACTATATATATTTTATACATTATTTCATAGAGTTGGGTGTGTGTGTTCATATAGGTACTTTAGGATAGTTTTTTTCATTTTAGTGATATGCATATTTGGCACTTATCTCCATCCCTTGGCCTATTAGACGAATGTTTGGGTATCCATCTCAACCTACTGTCAGCCTAGGGGAGGTCCCAGTTGATCAAGTCATAAGATATTGGTATTAATGGTGGTTTTTTCTAATGGGTTTTGGTCAGAGTTATATATTTTATGATGATGATTTTTGGAACTTGTGGTAATGGTGTTGGAGTGTCTTTAGTTCATCTAATTATCTAGGTAAGCCAATTATGGTGTCGATCCATCCTATCTATACATCAATACTCTAAATACCTTCTTTTCAACATGTTATAATAAGGTACTTGTACCAAGGAAACCAATAGAACATGAATCAAATTGGACTGAGCCTTTGACCTTGATGTGCTTCTTGAGTGAGCTCCACAGACATGCTCTATAACCATGGTATATCTTGATAATTTCCAAGATGGTTTTGTGATGATAGACAACTAGGATTCTAATAAATGGTCATGATGATGAATCGTTCAGTGATGTGTCATTAGTACAGGGACATATTCTTGAGGTGCTCCGTTCATTACATCATATAGTAGTACCTCCACCTGAGGATCAGTGCACTAAACCATCTTATGTTGTCCATGTAGATGGTCCTTAGGATATTAAAAATTCAATAAATCCTATAGGATTGGAAAATTTTGCACATAGATTTATTTAATTTTGTGAGTTATAGAGATAGTGATGTCTTAGTTTTTATATTTTTTCAGACCATTGGACCATAGAGTATTGGCTCTAGGTAGTTGTCTAAGTTTTCTAGATTATATGGACCCCAACCAATCTGATAGTCATGATTTCAATTTGTCTTCATCTTAGTGTATAAGATTAATAGTGGGGTCTAGTCATATAGATCCATGATGAGGTGGAACCTTATTTCATATATATTAGTATCTCCTCAGATTATTACTATCATGTGATCCTATAGATAAATGTGGTGTGTCAAGAGGAAATGGTTTGGGTTTTCTGCTTGGTGTTGGACCCCTCCTGGTTAGATGGTGGTCATAGAAGATAGACTAATTTAGGGAAACATTGGTCATTTATGGATCCATGTTTCATTGTTCCATTATGTGGAATTAGTCATGAAATAAAGAGGTAACAATCCTACATCAAGATGTGTTCTCTTATCACATTATTTAAAGTCGTGTAGGTGATTCGGTTCAACCCAAAGTGGATAGTGTCAAGGTGTGGTTGATGGGTTCCTTTGATTTGTATGTTTGAAGTAATTTTGGTTATTCTAAGGTGCATGGTGAACCCTAGTTATTGGAAACCAGTAAGTGATGGAAATTATATATACAATAAGTGCAAGCTTATATCCTGAAGGAATTAGGGGGTGATCCGAAGAATTCCCATGACATTTCTGCACTATCTATAGTTTCATAAACATACAAGAAGTTCACCCCTTATTTTTTGCATCACTTGGTTGAGACCTTCATATTATAGTGGATCCTTTATCTATACCATTGTTCTTATATACTTTAATTAAGGAATCTTAAATGATCACACATCACTTATAGTGGTGTGAGTGGACTCTTAAAAAGAAAAAGCTTCTTGTGAGATCTTTATATTTCATCAATGAGACCTTATGAAGTTTTTTAGTATATACAAGTGGGAAGCATGATTTATTCCCTTCATTGGTGAGAGGGAAACTAAAATAGAACATTTTGGGATTTTATGAATGAGGATACAACCAAATTTACAATAGATGGCAAGTGTGACCCTGGGAGTGAGAAAGGTTATGATCTTTCATATTATAGTGGTTGTATAGAATGTTTGGGGACATCATCCCAAACGACATGATAGGTTTACCTCCATATTGGTGGATTAGTTAATGTTTTACTTAAACCCAATGACCATAGTAATACCTCTTGAGGCATATCATATGGCCCCTTATAAGTTCTAAGAGTATATGGAGTAGTTGTAAGTCCTTTGTGAGAAAGTTTTTATCAGACCCAATGTTTCCCTCTAGGTAGCTCTGGTGTTGTTTATGAAAAAGGAGGATGAGATACAGATTCTTTTTTTACTGTCACCTAAACTAGGAGATGATCAATGAAGAGTACCTGTTTACAAGGATAAATTACCTCTTTGACTATATGACATATGTGTGATAGTTCTAAAAGTTTGGCCTTGGGTTTGGCTACCATTAGTTTATAGTTCATGAGTATGATATTACTAATAATGAAATATGATGTCACTATGGAAATTTTGATTCTCTAGTGAAGCAATTTTTTTGTATTCAATTTCCCCATAGTTTCCATGGCGCTTATTAACTGGATCTTCCATCCTTTCTTGGATCGGTTTTTGGTTACCTTTATTGATAACATTATTATATAAACTATGTATAAGGTGTTTCACAGAGATCATTTTAATATGGTCATAGACTTACTCTGGGGGAACCAAATATACGATAAGCTACTAAAGTGTCAATTTTGGATTTGATATGTTTACTTTTAGGGCCTTTGGTCTATGAGAAGGGTGTATCCATGGACCCATAGATGTTGTTATTTCTTGGGATCCACCTAAGTGATTGTCATAGGTGAGGAGTTTCTTTGGATTATAATGATAAAATTAGTGTTTTTTATAGAATTTTTAGGATTGAGTCCCCTTTTGACTACCTTGATATAGAAAGGATAGAATTTTACATATCATGAGTAGGGGTGTAGCCTTAATGGATATAAGGAATAACACAATTATTGATCTTTTGTTGAGACTTCCTGTGGAGATAGTTAAGTGTGTTGTGTTTTATAATGCCTTTGGATCTAAGATCGAATGTCTGTTGATGTAGATGTAGTAAGGTATTTCTTGAATGTTGAGGAAGTTGAGACCCCCTGAGCAGAACTGCACAATTTTTTGGAAGTGGTATTCATAGACATAGAGTTGTGGAGGTTTTATCTTCAGGGTGGGTTTCTAAGACAACCAAAGATTTAGGTATGTTTACACTCAGTGATAACTCAATCAAATATAGAGGCATTGGTTAGAGTTCTTATGGGTATATGAATTTAAGATATTGTATACTCTAGGGAAGGGTAACATGGTGGTATATACCCTTATTTGGAAATCATATTCTCTCTTGGTTGGGGAAGAAACGGAGAAATTGGATTCATTGTAGCTAACCCTAGTGAATGAGAGGGGTGCATCGTTTCTTAGTTGATTGTTTTGAATCCACCATTTTCTTATAATATAAGAGATTATATGTTGGGAGACTTATAATTTGAATTTATACATGACCAAATATCCTCAGGAGATACATCAGATGGGTTTATTGAACGTGTGGAGCATGTCATTTTTCTTAGTGATGGTGGTTGTTTGAGGATCATTGTGTGAGGAGGTGTTGAGGAAGTTTTCTACCTCCCCCTTAGAGGTAAATCCTATGGTGGTAAAGATGTACCAGTACCAGGAGTGATAGTTTTTTAAAATGGCATAAGGTAGAGTGTTTTAAGGTTAGTTTCTCAATGTCTCACATGTCAGTAGTTAATGGATAGACATCAGGTCCAAGTATGTATGACCAGACCTCTTAAGCTTTCTAAATTATATTAGAATGGAATATCAATAGTTTTTGTGGTATGGATTCCACATGAAGTGAGAGTCCACACAACTATATCAGTTATTATTGACTAACATAAAAGTCAGCACTCTTTATCTCCATCCGGAACTAGAGTATGGTTGAGATTTTGGGGCGTTTTTAAGTACATGAGATCATCCATATTTAGGGGATACCCTCGATAATTATCTCTAACCATGATTCTTGGTTTATATCATGATTGTGGAGAGGTCAGCATAAGGCTTATAGGACCCAGATATGGATTATTACAATGGTTTACCCCCATCATGATTTCTAGTCTAAGAAAACCATCAATATTTTGAATGGTGGCAAAATAGCTTGCTTGTTGGTTTTTGGTCGGATCTAGGAGGATAACTTACCATTATTGGATACTGCTTATAATAGTATATTTCATTCAACATTAAACATACAATCATTTGAGTAACTATACATAGATCATGTAGATCACCCTTATAATGGGATGAGGTTGGTAAAATATCTCTTTTTAGTCCAGAATGGGTGCAGGAGACATCAAAGAATGGTTCCGTTGATCTATTAGTATTTGAGGATAGCTTAGTGTTGATATAAATATTACACAAACCGATTCCATAGAACGTTGTAGTTTGAGCATGGGGTAATTTTTTATAGCCTATCAACCGTATGTATTTTAGTGTTTTGGTTAGGGTAGTATGCTTTACCTAAAGTTCTTGAGGTTGTATAAGATTCTGTATAGGGTTGGTGAGGTTTATTAATTCTTGTCCATACCCTTGTAGTCAAAGCAAGTGTATAATGTCTTCTATGTTTGTCAAATAATTATATAAAAGCATGAATCATTACATTTTTTCAACTATGGTGAGTCTTACATTGAGGATAAATCCCCTTTATCATAATACACAATGAATATCAAGAATTTACAAGAGAGGATTATGCCTGGGTGGACCATTCCTCTAGTCCAGGTGATTTGGAATCTTGGAAGCATGTAGTGAAAGTGCTAGATGGAGGCTCAATAGCCATAACCTTCTATGTATCTTTTACTTAGTCATGTGAAGAGCCTTAAATGTGGGAGAAAATATCAACACTATTTTTTGTAATTAGATCCTATATATAGATATTTTTAAATATCATTGGATTTTTTTCTCAAAGTTGTAGATGTATTTTGGGTATCGCAGGACCACATAATTTATATCTTCAAAATATTAAATATATTAAATCATGTACAAGCATAATTTTAGAATAAATGGATTTCCAATTTATTGAGGTTGTATATAAAAAATATAATACTGCAGTTGTTTCTGAAACATGTGGTTTTACCTAGGCACAACATAAGGTTGGTCAGCGTCTGTCATTCTTTGGAAAACAATTGTTAGGTGGTATATTAAATTGATAAAAGAATTATTTTAATTAAATTATATAAACATCAATCCTAGCCATATATTTATAAATTCCCCATTAAAAATCACTAGGGTTAGCTATATAACTTTGGGGGATTAGAGAGGATTAGATGAATCCACCATTAGCGATGATGATCTCAGTACCATGGATCAATAACAAACGAAATGAAGAGACTCATAGAAATAATTATAAACACAACATAATATTCAATTACATATCTATAGAACCTATTATTCATTAATGATTAATCAATTATCAATGTAGGGATAATTATTTTGTGAATTTTCACTCTTTTAAATTTTTTTTATCATGGATCATTAATCTACAAAATTTATTGATTTGGGTTCTTTTGATGATCTAAAAAATTATTCATTATTTCAATTATGATTATATGTTTCATTGGTCCCATTTTTATCTCTACTTAGGTTATGTAATTTATGATTTTTCTCTAGATAATTATCTTCCAATGATAATATCACATTTTTGTGTCTCTCTTATCACTGTTCTTTGTGTTCTTCATCATTAGACTATGGGGTTGGATATTTGATATTATCAGACTGGTTCTAGAATATTTGAACCTATAGATTCCTAAATTTTTTGTCACTATAAAATTAATGAGGGATTGGGGTATAATAATAGATTGATGGTGATTTTTTATGGGGATCAGAACCCAATTTTGGAAACAAGAGGTGTGAATGATTGTGATTAGGAGACCAAAATTCCATTTTTTGGGAACCAGAGATCATAAAATGATCATTGAATACTCCTTATTTTTTTATGGTGTATTTGGTTGAGTCTTAACACATGAATGGTGGATGAGCAGGAGGAGATAGTGATATGTGAGGAATAAACCATGTCTCGATTGAGAATCTTGATTACCCAATGTGTAATTGTGGAGTAAGACATGTTGTGTTCCTTTGAATCTTGCATCCCCTAGGGTTTCAGACCACTATAAATATAAACTTTCATGTGGAAGAACCCCACACCATGTTCCCTTGGATAGTTAGTAAATTATTTTTTTACCAGTACAAGCCCAGGTCCTCCATGTAGGCCCAAATGTTGTGAAACTTGGAGTACACCCCCATGTGCGTCTACTCATCCAGATAACCCATGTTCGGTGAGAAACATAGCTTGGACCCTGGGTAGTCTCACTCACTATGTCACCCAGATTAAAATACATGTGTGTTTTATTATACATGTTGAGTGTAGTAGTGGTACTTGACCAGGCTTTAGCATTGAAGTAATCATCGTGTACCCCTCAAGAACATTATGTGTGGTGGCACAGGACTAACCAAGACGGGACTAGAGAAGAACACTCCCTATATTTTAGGTTATGTCACACACCATGTAACCTAATATACATGAAATTTACCCTTTCCCAATTACTTTTACATTGTGCATCTCCCTCTCTGGGATTTGAAGTAGGGACCATGAGTAGCATATCCTGAGTAGTTCTTCTAATAGTACATAAAGATTGAATTATTTTTTCATTCAGGGATATGAAACAAACTGTTATGAGTGAGAAGCTTTTTCCAATGGCTCTTAGCCAAAGTCAGTGATTTATTTTAACTATTATAGAGATTTTGGGTTCGGTACTCAACTGTTCCACCAAGGTGAATCTCCCCCATACAATTTATACAGATAGAGTCGGTACTCCCCCAAACTATATATGGTCTGGGTCCTCTATCAATAAAGTGGAACTCTCCGTTCTATGGGATTTGGTGGGGAGTGGTTCATCCAATTGAGTAGTGACCCCTAAAATTAGAAGAATAATGGAGAGTACTAGGACCTTCACCCATATTCTGGTGAGGTTACTTGTGGGGCTTAGCATTATTGATGGAAAATTTGGAGTTTTAGGAAAACTCATCATTCTTAGCTGGCTGTGAGGATGGATATGTCATTTATATCTTCACTTGGGTTTCATTATGATTATATTTATTTTTGGGTTTCTTTACCCTCTTCTCTTATGTGTTGATCTAACTATGTTTATTCAATGTCATCCCTCTTGGTTTTCAGGGCGTCCTACTGAATATGTATATACCCACACCTGAATGGTATTTTACTTCATGTTCTTCTATTACGAAGATGAATGATATATTTTAAATGACTATGCTGGAACTAGTATTAGTGGATATTAGAAGTAAATGATGGAACTGACCATGTTCAATCATCAGACTCTGGGATCCTGATCTGGTATCTCCCTTACATCACGCTTTTACAGTTGTTGTCAGTTTGGTATTCCCCTTGTATCTTTGGCTGAGTGTTTATTTTTTCCCATATAATTTTATATTACTTTATTTCACTCTAATATGTATCCTAGATGTTGGTACATGAATTTTTTACTCTAGAGGTTACTGTTTAGATTCTATTCATAGTTTCATGGAGCTGGGTGTGTGTGTGTGCGTATAGGTACATTAGGATAAGGCCTCCCATTTTGTTGAAATAGCTACTTTTTTCTTATATTCAACCATCATTATATTAGAATTAAGCTTAGGGTATCCCTACCATCTTATTCTCATCCGGGGTGGGGTTCTGGTGGGCCAGGTCATGAAAAGAAAAGAATCTAAAACATTCCAAAGAATGGTATCAAAGAATGAATATTCTCATGTTGGGTAGATCGCCAAACCCGAGTAGTGGGGAATCCAAATATAATCTATTCACCCCCAGTATACCAAAGACATGGTGTATGAAACACTATGGGGTATACTTCATGGGTTATAAAACACAAAAAAAACCCATTTTCTACCTCATGAGAATATTATACATCTTGAGAAAAGAATCTCACTCACACTAACCTTAACATTTAATTACAACCTATAAGTCTCTATGATAAACATCAATTAGGGATAACTCAATATCATACTTTTATAGTTCATTTATCATTACACTTCATAAAATGTATATCAATATATATATATTGTAAACGTGAAAGAAGGATAAAGTGAATATTTCATTTTATATTACAAGATACATTAAATATTAATAAACTTTTCAAGAATATTTTGACAAAACTATACATAACTTCTCTAAAATATTATATATGATATAATTCCATGTCAACCATATTTTTTATGTATTCTCTGGGATTTTTTTAGACTCATTATACCTTAACATATATTTTACCACATTACTATGTTACAACAAGATAAAACCATCCCATTAAATTATTTGGTGAGTAACATGTATAAATTAATAAAATTTTAATAATTGTGAAGAATCTGATTTACATTCCTAATGTTTAACTACTTGAACATATTCCATATCCTTAACTCCATATTAAATATTACAATGTTAATAAATTTTATTATATACTTAGAACTCTTTATAATATTATTATCATCATTATGAAAAACTATTCAATCTAAAAAATCCTTTAAATCATCTGGTAACTAATAAAAATATTTACATTGAAACTTTGACAACATAACCTAAAATTAATTAGGATATAAATTGAAATTTACATTGTTTATGAAACTAAATATAATTCACTACATTTTTCTTCACTAACATACCATAAAATCTTTCTATATATGAAGATAAATTAAATTTCATCTTGGACTAGAATAATCCTTTACTTATTAACTTTTAGATTCTTTAATTTTAAATATACACACACTATACTCACAAAAAATGTATTCCTTTTGGAATATCGTGAAAAAAAACAAAAAACCTGTTTTTTGAAATGAAACAATTTTCATTTTAGAATAAATATCACTTATATACATTTTATTGAAATATTTAACAAATAAATTATTATTTCCATACCATATATAGTAAATTATGAGTTCATAATATTTGATGAAATGAATACTTTATCAAATGTACTAACATTGGTGGTAGAATTTTTTTCCCTAATATTCCTGGATAAATAATTTTTCTCAGATAAAAAAATTCTCATTTTATTCTTTTTAAGCATATTGTATGTTTGGATGATTCATTAACCATTTGAACCAAAACATTAATCTCTTTTAATTAAGAAACCAGTATTTAAAAGATTCTTTCAAAATGGAGCATATTCACAATCATCCTAGATTTAATTACTTCTTTTATCAAAGTACTCAATAAAAAAACTCCTCACATAATTGCATGAAATAAAACTTCAATCTCAAGTCATTAACACTTTCATTAAATATAAACTCTTTTATTTTTTTCAAAACATATAA
This sequence comes from Viscum album, assembly GCA_963277665.1. Classification (NCBI taxonomy): domain Eukaryota; kingdom Viridiplantae; phylum Streptophyta; class Magnoliopsida; order Santalales; family Viscaceae; genus Viscum; species Viscum album. The sequence continues at coordinate 871,468,420 of OY728153.1, read as the reverse complement.
AATGAACAGTTAGTACTTCTTAATCTTTAGAAAAAAAATAATTGAGATCCATAAAATTATTATCAATGAGGAATAGCTATGAGGTTTCTTCCAACCCATCATTTATTCTGTATAGATCCTTCTCTAATGTATAGGTTTTCCTCAATGAATTCCTTATATTTAATTCTTTCTCATTGGTTTAGATAATGTTGTGGACTCTCCATGATCTATTTTCTTAACTCGATGCCTAAAACTTTTACCTTTATCCTTTTTCTCCATTATAATGGAACTTGATCCAATACCTCCCATGTCTTGTTCAGTTATCCTAATCATATTGAGGAGATCATGTAAACATTTTATGATATCATTCATGTTATAGTTCATAATAAACTATCAAATCCTTCTCAGTAGGGATTGTATAATCTAGTCTATGGCTAGATCAATTCTAACAATTGAACTTAGTCCCTAATACACTCAATCATATTAATCACATTAGTTGATATTGGAGTTCTTTATACTACATTTCACTAAAAGAGGGCCTTTGAAACCTTATACCACCCATGTCACGCTTGTTTATGCCTTTTTTAGGATTTCTATAATCATGTAAGTATCCATGGTCTCATTTTGCTTTTACAACTTGGGTTCCATGGTCAAAATCATGAGAGTATAGAGTTCTAGTGAATAATTTAGGTTATTTTCATATGCATTTACATGTATTTTTTGAATATATTCACCAGTCGTTTTCTTTGGAAGGGGTTCCTCCAACACATAGAATTTTCCTTATTTCTCGTGAATTATTCATAAGCTTTAATATTTGTCAAGGATATTACTACTATTACATTTCTTATCCAGTATTGATCTAGAGTTGATTCTTGATTATGATGATTTTTTTATCTACATTATAAGATTTTTTCAAAATAGTATCTTATTTTACATTCATTAAATATATAATTTTATTAAAAAGTCTCTCACTAAAATTATGACCCCTTTTAAATTCATTATATCCATTAGTGATATGAGATATATATTTTATTATAAATTACATTGTGTGTTATCTAAATAATCCATTACTATATTTGGTAGAAAATTATTTTCTACCATATCATATATGAGTTTTGTAAAGATGATGAGATAACTCATTACCAAAATCCAACATGTGTATTCACTCAACTTGATTCCATTACTATTACAATGTTTTAGGTTTACCCACTAAGTGTAAACCAAATAAAATTCAATGAACAAGGTACTTGATCATTATGATCACCTAGTTAAAAAAAATTTGTACACAAGATAATCCATGGGAACTTAATGGTTAGGGTCACCCATAAAAAATGATCATGGTATTGAAAATTTCCACTTTTGAAGGAATTTGATACATATTATTTTTATAAAAGATTTGACATCACTATATTATCTCACATTATTCCCTTCAAATTTGAATGATTATAGTGATTTAATTTGGAATCATATTCATTATACCAAATAATTATATTCAAAAAACATTGATCTAAAACTCTTTACACAACTCATAACTTCTGTTGCTAACCCAAACAAAAGAAAAATTATACTCAAACATATCCAAATTCATATTATTCATAAGGTACATGAAACTCTTTAATGTAAATGTTTAAAATCATAATAAATCAATAATACTCACATGTGTATCCCTATATCTATAGAAATTCAAACCCCACTTTTTTAAAACAATGAAAAGGCCAATGGGATTGTGAAAATTTTAACCTAGAGTCCCTCTACCCAGGGATACTTTACTCAATATTAACCTCACTTCCATAATAATTCTAACACCTAATATATATAAATCCTAATTAATTACTGAATTCAATCTCAAAACTCCAAATTAAGAATATTATAATACCTTAGATGAGAGAAATTATAAGCATGTATAGTAATTTTTGAATCAGTTAAACATTGAAACAAAATCATACATAACAATTCACAATATAAAAATTATATATTTGAATTTAATTGGTAAAAATATATAAATGGATAATTTATCAATTTATTCATGATATAAACATTAATGTAAAATTAATAAAAATATTTGTAAACACTATATAGTATTATATAGACAATTCATAATTCAATTATTATAAAAAAATTATATTAATTACATAATTTAAAATGCATCAAATTATCCATTATTTGGAATTTACTATAAACATATGATATTTTAGGAAATATAAACATTTTACATTCCAAATTCTATTATGTAAATATATTACATAATATAAATATAATATATTAATATTATTTACAACTTTGATTAAATAATCTATCTAATTTTATTTTGATATGGTTTAAATAATTTATAAATAAGGCCTTTTTAATTTGAATAATTCAAATTAAAAAATTTGAAAAATTCCTAATTAAAAAACACTTTATATCTTGCCTTATTTTTTTTAATTTATAAACCATTAATAAATTAAACACAAAATTTATGTATTAAAATTATATATATATATTATATGTCATTCCATTTAATTTTAAAAAATGAATTTTTAACATTAACACTTAATGTTATGGAATATTTGTTCATAAATGTTTCATAAAAATTTAATTAATTAATTGTAAAAACTTTATAATTAATTAGTTTATAAGAACATTAAAAATAATTAAATATACCAAAATTCATTTTATTATAATTTATGAAAAAAATTATAAATTTTATAATTCAATGCACAATTTAAAATTAAGAAAACTATATTTTTATTAAAATCATTTTTAGCAACGTAAGAAGATCCATAAAATATGATTGATATGGTTGTAATTATTAAACCATTTAAGATATATGAATCATATTCTATGATAAGAACCAAAATCATATTTAAAATATGATGCTTTGATGTTATAACATGGAACGTAAGCTATGTTATTTCACAACATGTGCTATATCGCCAAAGCAGGTTATGTTATCAAATAATGTATGGTCAGAAACCCCAAAACATGTTACATTATCTCGTAATGAATGGAACTCACCTTTTGGAAAATGATGAATGCTTTAATGAAGGAGGAATACCTCAAATACATGAAAGAAAAGTCATAGGAAAACCCCTTAATGTTCATGGAAGTTAACCTGATGTGCACTACTTGCACACACAAGTGTTGTGTGAAAGTCCCATATGAGCACACCTCTTGCATATCGAAATATCTTCACCCAAGGTACTGAAATTTACTATAAATAAAACCCATAGGCTCTACATTTTCATAATTTAAAAGATGATGAGATTTCCTAAATATCTACCCATCCTAATCTGGCTCCTAGGACATAAAATCCCTTCTGAGAGATTTTTAATCCTAAAAAAAGATAAATTAACCAAAAGAGAGGGTTATTGAGTTTTCTAAGGGACTAATACACCGAGAACCATTGTAAGGAACTAATTATTCCACATTTCATCAGAACATGGGTGAAGTATCCATACCCATCCATACACTTGTACATCTCATATTCAAAGGCATCTATGGAGATCCCATACTATAAGGTTGAATCAAAACACAAGTTTTGTCACCCAAAATATCACATATCCAGAGTACCACTTGGTTGCCACTTCACCAGAGTGTCACTTAAGTGAACTTTTTTTCATCCTCACTAGGGTGAATCCTATTGCTCACCCTAACTAGGTATAATCCACTTGTTCACTCTTAATAAGGATAGATACTCTTTTATAATCTTTTATAAGAGTTGTATCCATATATAGGACTCAATAGTAGAGTACATATTTTCCTAAGTCTCCTAGATAGACCTCCATTCATTAGGTCCTCCCTATAATCCTCCATATGCATAGGATAATGAAGTAAAAAATAGTGTACAACCCATAGATCAAGGATTCTCTAGATAAATCGAAACTCATGAATGTAATTCCTATAAAGGTAGAACACTCATGGTGATTACCATCATGGATTCCCTTAATAAAAAAGGTTTTTATTGGAAAGACACATGAGTGGTATCTCCTATATCAATGAGTGATTTATTCCCTATAAAAGTGAGTTATTCAGAAAAAAAGGAACCCCTCTTAGAGTTATATCTAAGTATTTATTATAGGTGGTTATGCATCCCTTGCCTCTATATCCCTCTCTGCCTTTCAATGGGTAGGAAGAATGGGTAATGGGATTCCATTTTAGGTATAAGACACAAGATGGTTTCAATTGAAGATGTCACTAACTTTATAAGGATAATCACAATAGGAAGCCTCAATGCATAAGCCCCATTAAAATATAATTTTCACTGTCATATAATTTTATTGATCTTATATTATCTCTTATTTATCAAACCAAGAATGACTCATGTGATATTAGAGATCTGGGTTAATTATTCCGTTTTCAAATTAAAATTCCTCCAACATCAGCTTCCTTATAGGGGAAAGTACCAACTTATGTCTGAATCATTTATCTCTTTTAAACCCAATGGGAATCATATTATATGTAATAACAAACCAATTACTCTAAAGAAATCCCCATATTCATAATCCAAGATCAATCCTCTTTTATCGCATCTTTTAGGATATAGATTTTTCAACAACATGACTTTGTACTATTTTTCACATGTCCTCACAACACAATGTTAAACTATATGGACAAAATCCTATATGCATGAGATAAAATATTATTAAAACATCTTTACTGAATGTCATTGAAAATACTAGCATGGCCCTTCCACATTCCCTTAAACCATGTATCTAGAACTACATGTTCTTTGATTCCTATTAAATAGAATACAAGGATGCCACATTGAGGTTCAAAACAAACATTATTAACCTTTCACAACTATCCCCTTTGGGTTATATTTCACTTGAAGTGAATTACTACCTCCTCACTAGGACACATTCCCCATAAGTCTAGACATACTCACTCATTTGGCTATATTTCCTTCAAAACTACACTTTCCTCCATTAGGTCCATATTCCCTAAAGATCCCCCTTTGTCAAAATATATTCTAGATAAAATAACACCCCCCTCCACCTAGAGGGACATATTCCCTCCAAGAATTATCACATTTACTTCAAAAAACCACACTCCCTAGGAAATCCATTCTCAATGACCCATAATCCATTTTAGGACTAGCAAATAAGGTCGCTCATACCTAAGTCACATACCAACCATTATTTGATATATTCTATATAATTTCCATACCACATGATGCTAACCTGAATGGATTGGTCCTTGTAACATGACCATAAAATCTATCAAATCACTCACTAAGTGATGAAAACCCACATTGGTTTTTATTCCTTTCATAAGGGCATATAGAAAAACCTTCTCATAGTGTTGATCTAAACATTGTCGAGACTTTTTGTTTCCCTAGACAGTGATAAAATACAAAGGACCCAAATGTATATCTTTAAACCATAGTATAATAAAGTTATTAATCTTTAATTAGTAAATAAGAAAGATATAGATCCTCTTATACATACATATTTTAACATCAATGAAAGTTGATGAGAAACTGCTGGAATAGGGGTAGTCAATCTTGTACCCGAACCTAAAAAAGATTCCCAAAAACATATTAAATGTGTAAGAGAGTCTAAGAGTATGAAATCGTACACTCATAATGATTTATGAGAATGGTATAACACTTTATTGACCAATAAAAACCCTTATCCACCACTATAAAAACAACGTAGTGACATCCAACATTTAAAAAGTAGGAACACATTTATATCAATGTCAGATCATTATGGGCATAGGTGTAGGTCAGAGATTCCAATAAAAAACAAAAATTGTGAACCAAATGTGAATAATTCAAGTATGTTGGCTTTTAGAAAATAAATTTAAGGATATTTTGTTTTTTGTGTTCCACAAACAAAAAATGGTAAACTTGACAACAAATCCTTTAACTATGAAATAGAAAGGTCATACATTCCTTTTCTATTTCTGATGATACTTTGATGAGTTTTATTATTCATATTTTATTTTATCATTCTGGGACTAATATAGAACTCTATTTAATAAAAATTAATTTTATCACCTCAACAATAGATATATGCCTCAACTACTACTAAATCCAGGTCCTCATCAAACAAGAAATAATTTTCGGGGAAAAACATATCTAGAAACAACTAAATATGCATTGGTTTGACATTACTTATTAGTTGGTATTATCCAAATATTATATTTCATGTGTGAAGCACTCCTAGATATTAATCCATGTCAATAATTCATCAAAATATGGGTGGTAGTGAAGAACCATGCATCACTTATCATTTCTTAAATCCACTTTGGTTTTCTCTCTTTGGACCGCAACAACAAACACCACTATTATCTTAGGGAGTATAATAAAGTTGTTGAATACTAATTCACCTTAATATGGGAGTATCCTAGGAGGGATACTGTCAAAAACATCCATAACTAGTTTCATGTTACATCAACCCCTCGTATGCCTAATGAAAATGGAACTTAGGAGATACCTACTCCTTTCACCCAAACCTAAGCATCTAAGAGAACTCTCGAAGGACAGAGATCCATTGATCACTAGGAGTGGTATCATATATCCACTTCCACTAAAGAATCCAAAAAATATAAATTGGAGGAAACTTGGGAGAAATCCCATATTCTTATTCACACCCAACAATCCATCCATCATATCCTAGAAACACCAGAGGAATAACATCATCATATATCAATGCCCACTAGGGGGTGGGATCATATTCCCACTCCCACTCATCAAGATATGGTGTATACTCTGGAGACATTGGGAGAAGAATTTAGGTATACCCCAACTAAATCTATGGGAGATAATATATTCTTTTTCCCACTACAGAAACTCATCAAAAATATTAGAAACAATGGATGAGATGGTATATATCTATGATTATATAAAATGAAAATGTCAACATATCCTGGTCATATAAATAGAATATGGTCATATTCATATCCCAATTATTATTAGATAGTAGGAATATATTCACACTCCCAACACTACATAATCTCATCAACATGATTTAAGATCTACTTTGGAGAAAACATATATTCCTACCCAAATTTAAGAGGACCATCATCTCATCTCTATTAATAATGGAAAATATGATTGTGAAAATATTCTTGTTCAAATTAGATATCATAATCCCACTTCAAAAACCACATTATATTATTCCCATATTACCACCAATCATGCAAAAGGCCATAAATTTATATTGATGGTAACATAAGAGTCACTTAAGAATACACCCACATATAATGATCCTTATACAAAACACATGACCCTTTCTATAAAATAGATAGAATCCAAGAGAAAGTCTCATTGGGGTGGCCAATAGTTCAGTAGAAGTAATCTATACCTACCCTACTCAATAATGGTGTTCTTAAGGGCCTAATTTTTTTTTTCAATAACGACACAAGAATCTGGTGAATCTTTATTAAAAGGGGAAATAGTTAAAGTTGAAGAGGTCTTCCCCGCAATTTTGATTCCCTAAAAGTTAGAGGTCCTCCCCCATTCACTTTTCATAACGGTCCTCCCTATGGTGGTATCAAAATAAATAATGGGAAATTTTCGTAATGTAGATATCTATAGGAATATTCCCCATATTTAGAACTTCAATATATAAGAAGGCCCTCCACTTTCCTCCACCCTAAAGGTCCCCCCCCCTAGAATATATCACAGGAATCCTCCCTATATAAGATGTTGATCTATGAAGGTAGACCTCCCCATACTGTGGTTTTTTATAAGGTCCTTCCTATAATGACATTTCATTTAGGAAAGAGGATCCGCCCCTTTCTGAAAACACTTTGAGAAATACATCATATCCTATGAAACTAAATTTATTGAGGCATGTTATACTTATAATTATTTCTATGATGGAAGAAATTCCTTTTAATATGAAAGATATCATGAAGAAGTGGTCATTATCTAAACTGGCTCCCGATTACTCTTCTTTCAATACAATAAAGAACATTCCATCCAACCCTACTCTCCTTAGAATGGATGTTATGAAATGACCACCGTAGGCATATCAAATAGAGAAATATCTCACTAAATATGAAGTGGATATTGTGATGATGAGGAAAGAGATGGATAATGACAATATATCAGTCATGTTATGGGCTGAATCCATATATTAAAATGGAATTCTATAAATATTGGGTGAAAAATGCATGCACCATCTTTGTTTTAATCTATGGATTACTATTTAAAATTTGAAGGAAAAGTATCCACCTTAAAAAAATTGAAAAAAATATATAGGAAATATAATAACATTATCATCAAGATCACTTGGTTGATGTTTCAGTGTCTTAGCACCCAAAATTGGTAAGGAGTCATAGAGATCACTAACCCACATGCCTTAATGTCATAGGGACTCTATTTTAGTTGATTCGCGAAATATGATACTATGTATAAATCAGAGGGTGGGGTGAAAATTATTAATTTCATTTTACTCTATTCCATAATCAACAGAGTCCTCCAAGAATGATTTCATAAAATATCATCACGTCGGGCCAAACCTAGGACTGAGCTCTATGCATGATATATATTCTACTAAATGGGTTCCCATTAACTCTAAATCATAGAAATGGTGTATACAATAGGAATGATCCATAGATATAGTCTTACATCCGGCCTCTGAAAAGGTTGAATAGGCCTCCCATATGAAAAAACACAAATCTTCAACTCAATTTATTCTCTCAATAGTGATCAATTTTCATTTATAGCGTGCACTACATCCATATCATGCATGGAAAAAGGCTTGTAAAATCATAAGGGTAGTAGTGATGGTTCCGGAAGAAGATATATGTAAGAAACCCTAGACCATTGTTCTGTAGTTATTTTTACCACTATCATCACCCTTAAAATCATCAAATTCCCAATTAGTGAAAGATTTCATGGTGGTGGAACCAATTAAACCCAATCCCATAGGACTGGGGGAATTTTTATCATAACCTCTCTCTAATACATGTAAATTAGTTTATTCTAGAATATTAGAAACTGAAAAAGAAATTACATCATATTTTCTCCTAGTACAAGATCCATATCTCTCTTTGGGGACTTTCTTGACATGGGTTTCTAGATATTCTCTCAATATTACCCATCATAATATAGTTTATTGGGAGAACTGGTAGGTTAAGACCAAACCTCATGAGGTATTCAAGAAGAAATGGAATTTTGTGAAAGGGAATTCTAAAGAGACTTTTCACTTTACTCTTGATAGATATTTAATAGATGACCAATCCTATTACACTAATAAAAAGGATATGATTCCAGTAGTATTATTCACATTGGTGAATTCCATCAACATCAGTCCCATCAATGATTCAAAGCATGATTATGAAATATAATATCATAATGGAGAAGTTTCAATCCAAAGAACAATATATAGAAAAGTTCTTGGAGAAGGTGTGTGAATGTATTATTAGAAACCATCATAAAATATTTGAAATCCTTCCAATTCCCTATTTCCACCTCCTCAACATGCTTCAACCAAAGAAAAGTTATAGGGTCTATCTACATCATACCCATTACTTTAAGAATTTGATCATAAAACCATGGAATAGAGAGTAACTCAATATAAATCATAGATATAATGAGAAAAAGAAACTCAATATAGAATTAATAGTTGTAAATATTCATAGTGATTAGAACCCCAAATCCATGATTCATGATTATCCTCAACTATATACCCTTCAAAGTATAGATTCTATTCATCCAATAAGATTAGAATTCATCTATTTGGCTAACTCAAGTTTCAAAAAAAATAGTCCTTCTAGACCTAGGGGATGGGAAGTATCAGGAGCTTTTTCCACTTGGGTGGTAGAAATAACTATTTCTGGAAAGCTACCCCAATATGACCCATGATAGTTATCAGTAAGAAATAGAGATGAGCCAATAATATTAGGTTATACACATCTCCACCACATAGATTTATATCATTCCAATTGTTCTATCAAAGCTCATTGACTACATTGAATCTCCAATAGCTCAAATTGAGCCCATGAAATGATGAAATGTAATGGTGAAACTGGAAAGAAAATCAAGACATGAATTATTGGATATGACTCTTCCTTCTCTTAACTTTTTACATCCAAGATTCCAAATATTTAATGACATTGTTTACCTGTAACAACATCCACTGCACTGTTTATCCCTATGTGGTCCCATGATGGGAACCCTCAAATAGAATGAGGCAAATAATCTCATATGATTTATTAAAAGTATAGATAGACCAACATTTTTCTATTTTAGCATTCATTCAGATAGATCTTTCATAGTATAGGATGACCTCTTCCAAAAAAATCCTTTACCAATTCATCTCAAACTTAAGAAATAGAATGGTCCTTGATCTATCTAATTGAAAAAAATGTGAGAAAGAGTTAGTATCATACTTTACTTCCATGTAGAGGTGTTTGATTTAATACTTGAACTTGAAACTCACTTAAAAAGAGTTATTGGGAGTGTGTATCGAAAATATTTGTGATAAGATTAAAATATCGCTCATTCTAGTAACTTTCCTAGGAATATTATGTGTTTTTTCTATAGTTTCACAAATACCATATGATTATATTCAAAGTCCAAGTGAAAACCATGACTCATTCCAATAGCTCAAGGAAAGATGACTTTAAAAAAAGAAACAACTGCTATAACACCTAAGTGAGCTCTTGTACCTTCTCCAACACCCAAACCAGCACAATATCATGCAATACCTCCTCCTAAATGACAACAATAATAACAACATCCTTGTTGGGTAAGGGAAAAATATCAGAAACATTGGTCATATGAATACAATAATAATAGTGTTTACTCTTTCAAAAATTAGTTGGTCATTGGTTATTTCATCACTATAACACCCCATGATTTATGAACCATTTTTATGATAATCATTATTATTATTTATTTATATAATTATAAGTAATGATTTAAAATTATTTTAAAATAATTCAAACATGATTATAAAATGTTACATATTATATATGAACCAATATAAGGAAATTTTATTTATAAGTAGAAAATTACAACAAAAATACATAAAACTAAATTATACACAATATTGATTATTACTCACCATAAATGAAGTGAAACTATAAAAAGTGGATAAATAGAAAGAAGAAAATACATATAAAATAATAAAATATTCATTACTTGGAAATATCATAGATCATAAACAACCTTGTGTATTAAAAATTACCAAATAGTACCTATGATGTGGAAGAGTGTTATGAAAGGAGGAAGCATTATACCAATTCCATAATACAAAATAATAATTATTCCTTTCAAAGTGAGAGTGGAATTAATGAATGATTTATTGATTCTATAAATAGAAATGCAATCTCACCATTGAAAATATAGTAATTTTACATATGGTCATTGAAAATATTTTTATAGGACATATGTCTAATAGGTTTATTTAATTTGTATATTGTTATCTACTAAATTTAAAATAATATAAATCACAATGATATAAAAATATGATATCAAAATATTATTTATATATATATATATATATTCCTTATATATAAATATTGATATTATTATTATTAAAAGATGATATAATGTTTATATAAAATCGATTTAATATTTAAACATCAAGGGACTAGTAAAATTAAATTTTAGAATATAAATAATTAATTTTAATGGTATTTTTTTAGGTGTATTTAGTATAAAAGAAATAATTAACTTTTTCAAATAAATGTTTTGTTAGGTATTGTATATTTTTTCCTAACTTATTAAATTGAAAACTATTTATATGAACTAACAAAATATCATCTTTTAAAATATAAATTGATATGAAATAATATTACGAATTTATAATGTTTAAAAACATCATTTTTAGTAAAAGAACTTTATCTGTATATTTTTCATTTTAATAATAATTTTACATAATTTAGAATCTTAATAAGATAAAAATGAATTGATTTTTTTATTTTTAATGTCAAAATTATCATAGCATTATGTTTTAATATTTTCCAAAAAAACGATTTTTATGTGAATAGTGAATATATCGATACTATATTTTTTGTGAATTTATTAGTATATAATTTTGAAACGAAAACTAATAAAATCTTTTTTAAAGACATAATATGTTCTTTATAATAGATTTTATAATTCTAAAAATGTTTTTTAATTTCTAAACTAATATTTGACATTATAGAATTTAAGCCATATTTTCCAAAAAATTATTTACATTTAGCATATTATAATTATTTTTTATTACTTTTAAAATTGAATAAAAATTTAATTTCAAATAAATAAAAATTAAGAAAAAAATATATAATATGTAATATCTTATTTTTTGTACAAAGGATAAATTACCTATGTAAAAACTTGTTACTATGGAGAAAACTAAAATGGTAAAAATGAGTAACATAAGACGTAATGGGACAAAAATATTAAAAATATTTTTTAATTGAGTAGTTGAGGTTTATATCAACCTTATATATTCTCTTTTATACTATTTATTATTATTTTATTCATTATTTTTAAGATTAAATTTCCAATATAGAAAATATTTGGGTACTTACAAAATTGTCACTCCTTTTCACTTATAAAAGGGGCTCACCTCTCGTCACACCCCCTTATACAAAAACTACCTTAGTCTAAAAAAAATCGAACAAAACATATGCACAAAAATAATATATAAATTAATGGGGTTCTTGTATTCTAAAAATACCTTCCTTCAAATTTTTAACTCCATCTCAACGGAGAAAACCCCATTAGTGAGGTATAGATTTCTAACGGATTTGGTCTATTTTATTTTTCCTTATCTGCATTTATTATTTATCGAATTTAATTTCACTATCTCAAAAATAATAAAATTATTATTTTTATTTCAATTTTATATTATTATAATTATGGTACAAGATTTAAACACTCTTCCCCTCTTTTCTCCAAGAAAAGAGAAAATGTCATTTGTGGTGCACGGAGTACCGTCTTAATGAAACATCATGTTCCATTTTCCGTAACCCTCATACTTTGAAGATCATAATGATGAATTTAATAATAAATTTTCATATTTATAAAATATTTTATATTATAAAATGATAAATAATACTATTAAATTATCCCATTCTATGGTAATTAAATTACCAATTATTCATACATGTGGACTACCGCCCCATGGGATGATTGATTTCTATTTGAATTTTCATAAAATCCTTACATGGTTGGTCTTGATAACGGATTTAATGGATAAATATGAATACTATTATATTATTAAGGTTTTTTAGAAAAACATTTACAACCAATTAATTACCTATTTGACAGACAATTATAGTTAATTCAATAATTTAAAACAAGCGTACTAAGAGGAAAATATTTAATTAATATTTTATAAAATTTTCATATTAATTTATTATTCTTATAAATTATATAAAGTTATGATATATTAGAATAATAAACACTATATGATGTAAGTATACGACTATTATAATGATATTATAATTAAATCCCCTCATAATCATCCATTAAGCATGGTATATTCATTTTTTGGTCAGTTTGGAAACCTAATTAAACAATGGTGTGAAATTATGTCATAGATGATTATAAAAATTTAATTACTAATAAAATATTATATAAATATGTAAATAAATATTTTCTAGATCTATAAGAGATAAATCAATAATAAACTCATTAATTAAGAAAGCATCATTCATATGTTAAAAATAATCAAAAAATGTTAATCATCAGATTCATATTCTTAGATAATGACTAAAGTACTCATGAATGGAAATATAAACTTTAAAAACACACTAAATTCATAAATTATAGTTAATTTAATTAAATTTTAATGTTTAACTTTTTGAGAATAATGAATAACAACAATGGTTTTAAAAAACTAGTTCAAAATACTCAAGATTACCCACATCCAACATTGAAAATAGGTAATAACAAAGTAATATATATGTAGAGAATAATTATAAATGAAGATTATAAAAAGAAATGTATATGAAAATGGTTGTGAAATATATTATTGAGGCATTTATTTTTAATATAAGTGAGCTTAGATTACATTTGACTAACTGAGTAAATAAGGTAAGGGGATTCCTTATCTCAAAATTAGTTTCTTGAGACTTATTTCTTAGTGTGTAAAATTATACCATTAATATGGTGTGATTCCTACCTAATGAATTTATTTTAATATATTCAAGGGGTTTTGTGATATTTATTGTTTAATTTAATTAAATATATTTTATTTCAAATGATATTAAAGTTGTAATGGGTTTTTAATCAAAATGTTACAAAAATATAAGAGTTTTGTTACCAATATTATTTTAAAATCAGGATTGTTTATGAATGATAATTCATCTGGATAATTTTTATTCATTATAAAAAATCCATTAATTTTCATGGCACACTCTTGCGGTCTTACATTTCCCATCAAAATTTCATTTCCCCTTTACTCATATTTTACCCAAAGTGTTTCTTGTAAGTGAAATTATCCTTGTATCTCTTTTTTAATCAAGAAATTTCCTTTTTCTATGTCTATATTCATTATATTATTTTTTAGGTGTCCTTTTCCAAGATTCAATATTTTTTATGGTCATTTTTTACTAATTGTCAATTTTTTAAAATGTTTGAAATAAATTTCAACATTTCTATATGAGTTTTATTAAAAATGTGAAACTTTTATCTTTCTAGAGTTTACAAGAGAATAAGTAATTATACCAACTTTGTTTCTTTATATGAAGATTTATCTCTATGTTCTGATGGTTTTGAAAAAAATTATTTCTCACTTAGTTTTTATAAAATATTTATTTTGAAATGAATTCAAAATTTCAAGAATAATTCTTATTTCTAAAGTGGTTTTTTTACTTAAAAATAGTATTTTTCATCTAATTAAATAACCATTGATATATATTATTCTAGATTAAGGATAGTTTTCAAATTATAACATCCACTGTCTTTCTTGGATGGAAATGATACATCACTACCTTGGTCTTTCTCATTCATTAAATTTTAATAAAACTAATTTTTTGTCCAATGTCTTCCCTCTTTTAAAACCATATTTTTTATTCCTTTCACTGATGTTTGTTAATACATTTCATGATTTTGGAAATTATTATATTAAAAATATATAATTTATATATATAGTTCAAATACCATAAGTTGTATTATCTTTATGTAATGATATTTTCTTAGAAATTTACTTTATGTCGATGGATACCTGTTTATTTTTCCTAGTATTATCATATCATAATTATTGATAGTATTGTTAATAATTTCCTTATGTGATTCCATATGAAACCCATTTTAATTATATGGGTTCATTATGAGGTGTTTAATGAAATGAAATTTCACTACTTGGGTTCTTTATGATAAAAAAGTAAATAAATTTAATTTTGAAGGTTTTATTAAACCAGTTTTATTTCCATGAGTTCATTATGATGTGATATGTTATTGATTTAATGTGGAACTCATAAGTATGGAGGTTGATGGGTGGGGACCGATATCACCCTCCAATGCATTGGATAATAGTTTATATCTTTTGATATTTGTATTCATGATTACATTATATTTTTTCATAAGCATGGGTACTAATAGTGTGTCTCGTAAATGATGGGTTCCCTATACTAATGTGTGTGACAATGTTGAATGCTCTTTCATAGTTTTATAGTTATTATCATTACTTTTGTAATCTCTCATGTATCATGTTTATTAACTCATATTTATAAACTCTTTTTTTCATTTATTATGTTATACCAGTCATAATCCATGATTTATGATCTATTCTTTTTTTAGTATAAATTTCAATATGTACCTTGATTATACCAATAAGATCATATTATGTTAACTTATTATATCCAATTGTTATTGCTAACGTTTACCCTTACTGATCATCTGAAATCACCCGTTTTTTAGGTTTCCATTTTCCCAGGTAATGGAGATGTGTAAAACATATAATAATTATAGGATTGAGTCTAGTGTGGCTAAATTATTGAGAAATTATGACATGTTTTGTAAATTAAGTTGATTATGTAGCTAGTCCTAAAAACACTAAACCTTATATTATTAGAATTGTGTGATTATTTGTGAGATTTAATGTTTACCTTATGAAAATATTGTAAAATAAAGGCATTTATATACTTGGTTACAAAATTTGGTATCAGGGTAGGGATTAGTAATGTTTTAGGATTATTTTGGTTACCTTTTTGTATTAGGTTCAGAGAAACTTATCAAAAACACTAGAGATGAGTTTAATTATAGTATTGTATCTTAAAATACTTTTATATTTTTGACTTGGGGATTGTCTTAAAAAATTATATCCTTATATGGATATCAGAAAATGGATGTGGTCATGGCACAGATACACCTAGCAATAATCACCTCGAAAATGGTTAGTTGAGGAATTACTTGATTATCACCCTGATGTATGATGAGTGAGCCTAAGACTATACACATGGTTTGAAACTCATGGTGGATATTTTTAGTTTAATCACATACACTTTTCAAACCATTATATAGGATTAATATTTTAGTTATTATAAGAGATTAGGTTGAATATTATAAGATAAGACAACTTATTATAGCTTAAGTTAAACTAAGATCGGTGTAGGGTGATCAAGTGGAACTACATGCCAACATGATAATATAAAAGAATAAGGAATTTTAAGGTTGAAATTACAATTATGGTTATGATAATTTCCCCATATTTTTTAAATTGTGTCACTCATGTCAACCCTTTTGGTTTTAGTAATTGTTATAACGAAAAGAATCTATGGGTGTGAGGGAAAACACGGAGATTACCTCAATAAAAAACACATAAAAATATGATCTATAATGGAAAAACGTATGATTATGATAAAACAACTATTAAAAAATTTTATTAAAAATATTAACATAGTTAATGTCCGAAGCATTCCCAAGGAAAGAAGGAGTGAGTTGCATAAAAGATCAAGTGATAAAGATGATAAAAGAAAAAATTGTTCAATTTCTTATTTGTAAAAATTTGTGAATAAGAACCATGGAAATTAACTCAAGTGTATTTTAAGAATATTTAGTTTTTTTATATGGTTTTATATATCATAAAGGATTCATATGAAAATTAAATGGTTTGTTATCATGATGGGATTAGAAAACATACATCAAAAAGCACTACTAACGGACTATTGTATTAAGTGTGGAAAATGGGGAAATTATCCAAGTCAATTTCATAATATAAATGATGATACGGTTGATAGGTATGAAAAACCACCATAAATAAGGGAACAAGTTGGAGAAGGTACAATTAAAACTCATGAGATGGATTTTCATAACTAAATCCTCTTCATGAAAATTATGAATATGGGATATTTATTCTAGGCTCTCTATGTTACCTAGATTATTTTTTATTGTAATAACCTAATATTATCTTATTAAATAAAATATATAGTTTTACAATTGTTACATTTATAAATTTAGAATTATAATAATATAAATATTAATATGGGTACTTTTGATGGATTTGACGTAATTTCTTAAATAGATTAACTATTTCAGCATAGAGTTTATATTCACTGATCGTAGTTGGATTAACCACAATATCCTCACTATTAAAAAATTATGGGGGAGGAAAATAAAAACCATTATCCACCATGTATATATCTTAAAATCAATACAACATCAGACAAAATAAATGAATCATCTTCCTCAGCGTCTATCGATTCACTATTCCACCATGTAAGCCTCAATGTTTCTAGAGAAGTTAAAATACCTATGAAAATGGTGGATGTAGAATACAACCACCATATAATACCAAAATTAAAATATCAAATTTTGGTTAGGTGAAAAATTATTCCACCTAGTTGTAACACCCCATGTTTTTTAGGAAATATTTCTCTATAAATAATTTTATTTATTCGGTATTTTTTGTTTCACACAACACTGAGTTTACACGAACTATGATATACTATTAAAATATTAATATTATAACACAACCATATAAACCTATAAATTTAATTGGTGGTAATTAATATTAATAACCATATTATGAAATATATTTTTTAATTATTAGAAAACAAATACTAAATTTTTAGTGAAGTAATTTTATTCTCCAAAAATATGTATTCTTCAAAAAAGAATTTTATTTCTTTCTAAGATAAAATAAAAAAAATTATTTTTACTTGTAAATTTTATTTGAAAAAATAAACTAAATTTTTGAATTCATCATGCGAAAATTATCGTATGATAAATTTTTGAGAATATTCTAAAAGGCTTGAAATTTTAATGAATAGTGAAAATAGTAATTTACATGGAAAACTGTATTTTATAATGAAGAATTTACAAAGTAAAATTCTATTTTGATTTTTTTTTAAATTTAAAAATATAATTTTTATTAAAAATAATATAATTTTTGTCTTTAAAATAAATTTTATACCTGAATTTAGTATAATAATATTTTATACTTAAAAGAGGCATTTTCTAGAAAAATTGTTCTTTGTTGCATTTTTTCGGTTTAATATTAAATTAAATTATTCCAATTATGTGTTTTTAATTTTTAAATATGGATTCCATATTTTTAATACTTAAGTCAAATTTAATTAAATAGACCCCTTTTATTTTTTTCAATATGGATAATAACCTGAGTAATTTTTGTTACCACGGTTAAGGGTAAAAAATAATATTATAAGAATTATAAAATGAACCTAAAACATGGAATAATTATATTTTATGAGTAATTTTAGATGATAATAATTTGTGGCTCACATTTATGACCATTTAGAGCCACTTAGTTGACATTAAGTCCTTTATAGTATTTTATTTAAAGAAAAGTCAAACATGCCACATTATTGTTTTTAATAAGTATAACATTTTTAATATGTTCTTATCTAGTTGATATTTTCAACCATAAAATTTATTTTTAAATTGATAATATTTATCTTCCTCATGGTAATTTATTTTTAATTTTTAGGGAAAAAATAATTACCTTAAATTCTTACACAGTGATGATACAGTAATTGATAAATTAATGGAAAAATCATATAATTGATATTAAAAATATTAAAATAAATATAATTTAAGATATTTAAGGTGGTAAAATAATTTTAGAGTCCCATGAAATTTTTAAGATATAATAAAATATATTTTTTTATTTTACCTATTTTTTTGATGTTTTTAAATGTAAAGTAATGAATAGTGTCAAAATTGACAATATTGATATTTCATGAATATAAAGTTTAATTATATTATTTAAAATAATTAAAATATTTTATAATAAAAAAGGAGATAATATATCATCTTAAATTTAATCCCATGTGCATTTTTGGGTGATTTTTATGTATATGGTTGTAGAATAGTCTTATTATATTATAATATTTTGAGAAATTTCAAAAGTGCCCCTTAACTCAATTATAAAAGGGAACTCATTCCTTCACTTCTTTACACCACATTGAGAAATATATATTGACCAAATATTTCTCATTTCACCTCTCAATGTACTTATTTAATTTCTTGTGTCTTTTTTCCTCCTAAAATATCAACCCTAACTCTCCTAAGAGAAGTTATAAAGGAGCTCATTCGTAGAAGAGGTAATCATATTTACCAATTCCTTCAAATTTATTTCTTTTTATTCCTAATATTAATATGTTATTACCATAAAAAATAATAACTCTGCTATCATATAAATATTGAGATTATATTATGATTATGAGATAACCATATTCCACTTTTATTCAACCTTTGAAAAATTAAAGCAATACGCGTGCGTACATACAACTTATTGTCTCCACATAGCGTTGAAATTATTTTTTTCATAACCACTTTAATTGTATGGTCATAATGATAAAAATAATCAGTATGTATGATACTTATGACATTATATTTATTCTTGAAAATTAATATATCATCCATTTCTCTACCCATGCATCATTAAGGTAATGATATCTTCGCTCGGGTGTGCAAATAGTCTATCATATCCGAGAAGCAATACGTCTCATTATCAATATCAATATTACACTTATATCATTAATACCATTATTTAGATGTTGAATATATGTTCCATGTACATGAATTAGATCTTAACATACGTGAAAAAATAAAGCAGTTAACACCTAGAACAATTGTAATATTGAAATATTATTAACGAGAAGTAGATAAGAGGTTATATAAGGATTATATATGTTATAATAAATATTAAAATGGTTATGGTATAAATTAATAACATTATCTAAACCATTATAATGGAGTTTAAATATCATTCAACTAAAGGAAATCCCAATGTAAGGGATCTCTCTGAACCTCCATAATTCCTTTGGGTTTTTCTTTATCTATCTTTGCCTAAATTTATATATTCATTATTCTTTTATAATTTTCCTATATTATGTGTATATATACTACACATATGTATGTATCTCAATTCATATTTATTATATGTGTAATTACACATTTTTAATGGTTCCCTTCTCAATTCCTCTTGATAAGAAAACCTGCTTAAAGGAAACTTATTTGTTTCTTACCCATTTTCAAGTACACTCCATAAACTATTTTAAGAATCCAATATTTTTATAAAAATACCTCAATTTATCATGAAAAAATTATTTCAGTTCATTTATTATTTTATGGAAATAATTATTCCTTTATCATCTTTAAAGACTCTTTATTATTTTCCTTAAAACCACACTTAAGTGGACCATTTATAAAATTACCTAACCACTATTTTTAATGTTTTCACTTTAGTTGGACTTCATTATTCATGATCTATTATTATATTTCCTTTATAAATAATGAAGAATTATTTAAATACATTCTTTCATGGATACCATTATGATATTCCCTTTAGTTATTCCTTGTGACGTGATTATCAAACCAATTTTTTTACATGGGTAACACTTATGTTTATTCATTTTATTTGATTCTTTATGTGGAACATATATACATATATGTGTTCTGATTGGTACACTTAGATAGAACTCAAATTAATTGGGTAATGTTTTAGTTTCATGAGAACTTATGTATTAGATTAGGGAGTAACCTAATTTTTCACACCTCGACCACATTTTTCTTTTATTTTTATTTATTTCTCAATGTTAGATTATTTATTGAGGGTTGGGTTGAGTGTATAACAATAGTACTTGGGTTATGGTGGTTTCAGTTAGTTTATATTTATGTTCATGGTTATTATGAGAGGTATTGGGATTAAGTGACATGGTGTGGAGTTTGTGACACCCACAATGTCATTTGAGGGTTTTAGATATTGTTTCATGTTTCACGGTTTGATCACAATTTTCCCAAATTGTGCAACTTAAATCTACAAGTTTAAAAAATGTTTTTATTAGCATATGAATGGTTTGTTCATGATTTAAAAAAATTGTGCAGAAAAGTCATCAAGGCCGTTAAAACCTAAAAAAATTTTATATTAAAAACCTTATTTAAGTGATTTCACTACCTATTTTAAGCCCGATCAGTTTGATATCGTCAAGATGGCACCCCCTTTTTTCCTTAATCTTGGGTTAGTTATTCTTCATGATTTATTCATAAAATATTCATCATTCCTATTTTCCTCTTCCACCTCTCTCATTTCATGGTCCTTTTTTGTCTTTTGCCCATCTTAGTCAAACCCTAGGGTAAGGGTTGGATGATTTTGGTCAATTTCATTCATTCTAGGGAATTTGAATCATATTTTGGAGTATATTCTTACTCATCCCGATGTTTTATTTCATTCTCACACCGTTGAGGTAGGTATGTCCATTATTTTTCTTTTCAGCACATTCCGTTGAATACTTGATATTTTTTAGTTGCTTCCAATGTAATATAATTTTACTTGAGACGTGTTAGTATAAATTGATTTGGTTTTTTTATGATTTATAATTGGTTTGAATTGGTTTATAAATTGTTTTCTTAAATATGATTATGTGTTCATGTGTGCAAGGTGTATGATAAAATGTTTTGTGGTCCCTTTTTATGAAATTGAGTGGTTTAAGAGTATGTTTTTCCTCAGTTACATTATTATGGATTATTTTGATGGTTATATAAACCTTGTGTGAAATATGTGGTTCTTTAAAAAGGTTTTGGATGCTCTCTTTGGATTTCATGGGTGTTCCATTGGATGTAGAAACATACATATGTTCATGGAGTGCACATATAGATGTTCTAAAAATGATAATGGCCTTATTTAACATAAACACCCTATTTTAAAACACTCAACCTTTCCTCCTCCCCTATTTATCAATTTCCTTTAATCTAATATGTTTTATAAATGGTTCATGGTCTCAAAGTGGATTTAATGTGGTCTCAAATGTTATGATTGAAATTTTGGCTCATTTGGTACATTGGAATACAGTTGGTTTTCAAATGGTACAAAAGAAAATTTGGTACCATTATTCATGTTTTTTATTTTAATATTGTTTTTTAAATGGTATGGGAAATGGAATTTAACATTAAATTTAAAGGATAATTTGGAATTGTGAACATGAAAGTGATGTTTCATATTATTTTATAAATGGTTTTGATATATTTTATAAGTGTATTTCAAAGGTAAATGATGTAAGTCTTGGTTGGAATTTTATGATGTTTGGGAAATGAATATGGTTTTGGAAATATAAATGCCTAGTTGGAAACTTATCATGCTTTGAAAAATGGTTTGAAATATTTTGTGATTTGATGGCCCAATTGGAACTTATGAATGAAATGGATTTTCTAGTGAGTTATGATTATTTTTTATAACATGATACCACTGGAACTTTGGATGATATCCTCTATAGTGGACTATTATAGGGAACGTGTTGTATTGATTCCATTGGAGATTTGGATGAGATCCACTCTAATACCTTGTTCATGATAATTCTATTAGTTTTGGTTGTTATACAATAGTTCTCTAAGTATTATTATTATTTTTATCATCATCAGGGGATTCATGGTCATTTTTTTGTAGTGCAAGTGATGGTTTCTTGTTGACCCTAATTAGACATGTTGGTACCCCTTGGATGTATGGAGGCCAGGTGGGACGTGTCACTAGTGAGGCTAGTTTTGAGTATCCAATTACTTATTGAATATGTAGGTGCACTATATGTCAGCAGGTGAGTTCGATTTGAGTACGTACAGGGATCACTCTAGGGATGTTAAGGAAACACCCATGGTTACTATATGTATGTGCTTATTTATTTATTTTTTGCACTTGGTTACGTGTTTGGTATCACTTTATTTTTTTTCAACATATCCTTGTTTAACTTACTCAGGATCCATGTGTGGAATTTGGTTACTAAAATGGTAAAAAAATGAAAATGGTAATATAGTGTGTATTGTTTTGAAAAAGGGGAAGTTATGGTTGTTATTAAAAATTATAAAAACCCATTTCTTTATATGTATTTAAAACTAATATTTGTCGACTATTTTGGGAATGGAAATATTTGGATTCTATGGTGGTTTCCTACTGATCTATTAAATCACACACACTACTCGTGTCATTCGGTGTTGGTATACCAGAGCGATTTTGTAGGTGGAGGTTTCTGGTTCGGTTGTAACTTGTGGAGAGCTATTTTCTGGATAGTCAGGATCTTGAGGTCACATTGAGATCGATTTTTCTGATACCAACTGTAGAGACCCGAAGCATGACATACATGGACATTACATTACTTTTGCGGAATACTTAATACATTACAAAAACCCCCACACAAGGACCATAATAGTTTAGTGTCTTTGGAAACTCGTAATATAATCTTCTAATCGTGGTGAAGGATCTTCAACATCTCCCATAATGATCTTCCCCTTTTTTCATACCTAAAACCTTTCTTTATCTCTTGGGGAAAATAAAACATAAAACGGTGAGCTCAAATGCTCATTAAGGGTAAACAAAAGAAATATCAATCACATCATATTCATAAGAACATAACATTTTGGAAATATTATCCTGCAAAAGAGATCATAATATCATAACATGGGATAAATCATAGTAGTGAAATGTAATCCCAATAATCAAAACTTAAAACATGAAACTTTGTGTCATACAGACATAATCATAGAGAATCATTTCTTATTAGTCAAGACTCATTGCCAAGACTATCTTAGTGGACAAAGTCTATTTCTGAACCGAGTTCATTCCTCGTTTCAGTCCTGTTTCACTGAACCGGTTTAACCTGCCGTTCTAGCCATATCTATCTCATTAGATATAGAATTTTTACCCAATTCATTGGAGGGAGATATAGGTACAACCCATCTTATAGTGAAATCATTCTTACTTGTACCACAAAATAAACTTAAAACATTCATCATGACCCAAAGAATAAAATGGGTTTCATAAACATCATCCCATCATCTCATAATCCATATAAAACAAATGGAAATTTCATCATAATAAAAGTGAAACCATTTAAATCATAGAGGCATTAAACTTTAACCATACACATATTAAATAATTTCATCTTAGAAGGAAAATGGTTTTGATAAAACATTTGAAATGAATTCTTGAGGAAAATATCCTTTCTTCTTCAAAATCAATTTCTTTTCAAAAAACGTCATGCAATTTTAAAAGAAGAATATTTTTTTGAAAATAGTCATGAAATATTTTGGAGGAAGCTTCATGAAAATAAGGCTTTATAAAACCATAAAAATCCATTCATTTCGTATATGTTAAAAAAACATTCTTCTCGCACTTTTGTCGGAAAAGTCAAAAAGTACCTCATACGAAAAACTAAAAAAGATTCCTTTCATATCTTTTACTATAAACTCACAAAAGGGTAAAAATGGATTTAAAAAATTTCTGGTGGATGGAAATAATATTACATATTGAGGAAACATGGATGTGGATGATAAAATACACCCTAGTAAATACCAAAGTATAAACAATATCAGATAAAAATTAGATTGTGATATTTCCCTTACCTTAGGTCCGATTTGCTTCGTAATTGTCCAAACCTCCTGTATAATGATTTAAATAATGTCATTTACTTATTCCAGAATCATACTCATTGTTATGATATTATATATGGTTCACTTATGACTTTATATTACCCGTTATTTTGTAAATTCGATGTTAAAGAGAGTTTTGGGTAAAATCGTTTCATTTGTCATCCGTGTTTTGACTTGTAATTATTCATATGATTACTTAGATAATGATTAATTAATTATGGAATATAAAACATGATTTATATATAATATATATTCAAAATATACATATATATAATAGATCAGAAAATGGAAAGAAATACACCGTTCATGGACATGGTAGGCCTTACGTACGCATGAACGCTGTTTTCGTTTCCTTATTGAGTTGAATGGAATTAAGTAGATGACATACATATATATACACATAAATCCAGTATCATTATTATGTCATATATTTCATTATTACTTATTATATATACTTTATAATCATTCAGGAATGGTTAACGTGGAGAATGAATCTCATCGCATCATGGAGACGGTAGTCCGTACGTACGCACGAGCGATGATATCGTTCTCATGATCATGGAATTGTAATGGAGTGTATGTATACTATTTCAGAATCAATATCACTTTACAATAATCATATATAGTTATTATTTACACCATTATACCCATCTAAGTAAGGTGGTCGTGGAAAATAGATTACACCACGGCGTGGAGATGGTATTCCGTATGTACGCACGCGCGGTGATTTCGTTTTCCGTAGGATGAATAGATGGTGAAATAGGGTTGTTTCATACTTATAATAACATATCAGTATATGAGTGATACTTATGTTATTACTTCATATTGAAACAACCTAAGAAGAAGAAGTGTCAAAAGAAATAAAGTTGAAAGAATCGGTAACGGACATTACCTCTTCTTTGAAGCAACTCTTTGAGACCTCCTTTTAGGGCACTAAAATTGGACTTTGAAGAAGACCAGGACCTCTAGGATGTTTCTAGGGAAGAGGAGAAGAGAAATTGGGAGGTTTTGGCCGAGCTTTAAGGCTCAAAGTGGTGTGAGGAAGAGAGGGAGGAGGTGCCCTTTTATAAGGGAGGAGAGGGGCACCTTTGGAAAAACAAAACATATTATTTTATTATAAAGCCAAATTCGGTTTTAAATAGATCCAAATTAATTTATTTAGAATCTAAGGTGGGGATTGGTCTAAATCCTCTCATCCAATATAATTTAGACAAGTTTAGGTTCCTATTGTAACCTTATCATTTAGATTTAACATTAAGTTAAATAATTTTACTTTTACCGTGTCTTCTTGTGTTCTTACACTATAAGGTTAATAAACATACTATGACAAGAAAAACGAACCCCAAGTTGTTTATTATTAATATATATAACCTTATCTAAGTCATTTGGCCGAACTTTATATTTTTAGGAATAAAATAACAATTAATAATATAATATTTGTTTTAAAAACTATTTTATGTCAATTTTGACACTATTTAGTAATTGGTTTTTGTGAAAATCATAAAAAAATGATTAGTTCGAAAAAAGTTTATTAAATAAAAACTAACATGTCATAGTAACCTGTAAAATTAGTTTAATTCATAAAAAGTCACAAATTACATTTATTTGGGTATTTATAACATCAATTATGTCAATATTTCATTAATAAGATAATTACTGCATCATCGTTGTGTCAAAAATAAATTAACTTATTTAATGTCTAAAAATTACAAATAAAATACCATTATGTAGGAAATATTTCTATATTTCTAATGAATATTTATAGTCGAATTTATCTTATGTATAACCCCATATTAAAAATTATTTACTTATTAAACTTTGATTTTAACTATTTTAACCCTTCTTTAAATAAATTAATAATAAATGTCCTAATCTAATCCAAGTGGGCCTAAATGGTCATATTTTATTCCTAAGGTTGTTTTTGGTCGAATTACACTTATCCAATAGAATTAGTACATGTGTTAGGGTAATAATAATATCATTTCTACCCTTAATTACCCTATTTACTTTTAACCGTGGTAAATAAAAGTAAAAAGTTACTATTCACCAAAACTTATTTTCATCTCATTGAACCACATTTTAGTCCTTGAAATTAACCATGTCTCTCGAATTTTCGAAATTATACTCATAGAAGTGGTAAAATTATTTTTTATGAAAATTTCAGTTTTTTTAACTACCACTTAGTGGTTTCACTATTCATCAAAAAATGAAAGTTTCCAGAAAAATACCAAAAATTAGGCCTAAGCTATATTTGATATTATCAATTCAAAAATGTTGTTTATTTTACCAAATTCAATACATATCAGTTATATGAACTAATTTAAAAATTAATTCCCATCGTCCAAACAAATAGCGTGTCTTTAAAAGATAATAACTATCAAAAGATTGACACTTGTTTATGTCTGGTTTAAATGTGAAATTACATCCAATGAACAACATTGTATTAAATTATAAAAATATATTCTAAATATACTTTAAAACCACTAACGTTTAATAATTTATCACTATTAATTATTTCTATTAAAAAATTTATTTTTAATAAAAATTTAATAATTTTCACTATTCATCAGAATATGAAAGTTATCCGAAAAGTACCAAAATTTCACCATAAGCTAATTTTGATATTCAGAATCCAAAAATGAAGTCCATTTTGAAAAATAAAATTTACAAAATTTCAAAAAGTGGTTATTACTATTCATAACGGCTAGTTTTAATAATATTTTAATAGCATGTCATTGTTTAGTGAAACTCGGTATTGCGTACTACACACGCTATTGAGGAAGGTTGTGATTGCGTGTAATGCAAGGCAAGTCACATATGTGTGTTGTACAAGCTCCTTTTGGTGTAGCTTACAACACAAGACATTAGTGAAATTAAAAGGAATATTTTTCATAAAATCTTGGGCTGTTACATCTAGTTTTAGTTTTTTCTTTGTAGCCTTCAGTTCCTCATTTTCTGTTTTCTTTATCAATTTTATCTAGATCAGTTGTGTACCATTTATTTATGATTAGCTGTTGGTTTATTATTTTTTTCTGTTTTTATTTATTTCATTTTTTTATTGGAAAAAAATCATTCCCTACATAATTACTTTGATTCCTATCGCTAGTTGTCAGTCCGTGGGGATTAGGAAGGCCCTTTGGGTCATGTCTCGGACTAAGTCTGATGTTGGGTTGAATGGAATTCATTCATAATTCATGAAAAAATGGTATCAAAGTAGGCCATTTCCATTTGGGGTGTCAGGTATATTGGAGACTAGGGCTGTCAGGACTTGATAGGTAGGTACGGGAAGGACGTCAGGAACCCTTTCTCGTTCTGATCCTTGACTTGCTTTGGGTAGTTCAGGATTTGAGTCTTTTATCTTTGTTTTAGATTGAGGAATCATAATTGACATGACTTGATGTCATGTTGTGATCTCACATGGAGTAGTGAACCATGTGGATTTTGAGTGCATGGTTCAAGGTTATATTAGTTTTTGATGCTTACTTGGGGCATGTCCCATTAGTCATGTTGCTAAGTTATAAATTTCCACTAGTTTCTTATCCTGGTCGTTTGGTGTGAGTTGTGATTGGGTTTTATTTTGGTCAACATGGGTTGGCTTTAAATTGGAAAATGATTTTCTGAAAAAGGTATTTTAAATGGAAAAAGATTTTTAAGCATGATATTTTTTGTAAAATAATAATTTTATGTTTGAACTGAATTATAAAAAATGGTTTTGATTGTTAGGAAGTGTCCTTGGAGGAAGTTAGTTTTGAAATCAGAATAGGATTTTTGGTTCTGAAAAGGGGATTCAGGTTTTTGTGTTCTATGTTTGTCTTAAGTTAAATTTGCTTTGATTTGGATATTAATCTTGGTTGAGCTTTGGTTTTGATGTTGATTTTTGGTTTTTTCTTTTGATGTTGTTCAGAATATGCCTCACAAAAAGGTCCCCAAAGTTTCTTGTGGGTCTTGTCTAGTTTTCTGTCCTTATAAATCTTTCATGTATTTTATGGTGATCATGAACCATTAGAGGTAGTGGAATGGAATGAGGAAGTTTAGAGTGTATTTGTATCATTGGGAACTCTCGAATCGGTGAGGGTTTGATATTTCTTTGGGTTATTTGAATGTTTGACTTTGGATCAGTGGAAGGTGATCATCCTCGAATCATTGCAATATGGGGTGAATTATGATGTTTTTAAGACCTCTTTTTTCAATGGTTTATACCTTAGGAGGTTCAGATGAAGAAATTGGGAGAGATCATGAGTATTCAACAAGGCCAGCGGACAATGAAGGCCTATGTTGAAAATTTCATAGGGAAGGTTTCTTTATCTTTATAAATATCATTGTAGGATCTATTGAGTGCTTCCTGTTTAATCATGGGCCTTCTTCTAGAGATCAAGGAGTGATCCCTATCCTCCAAGGATCTTTGTTTCCGGAATTTTGTGGATGAAGCATACCTAGCTGAGTTTGTTTTCAGAGAAAAAGTTGGTAATCTATTGTCTCTTGTTGCTTATGGAGGTTCCCCATCTTGCAAGGAGCACATGTCATAGGGACCTATCCTTGAGGAGTATCCATAATTTGATATGGCCTCTCATTCATTGGATTGTTTTCTCTTATGAGTTTAGTGTTTCTAGTTCATGGATTCAAAGTCTTCTTGTCGCAATCCTCCAAGGGTGTTCCATTGTTGTGGACATTTGGGTCATCTAGATAAGTTTTATAAGAAGCATTACTCAAGGAATTAGTCTTGATCAAAGGATTCTAGCTTCTAATTATAAGGCAGTAGATGCTTCAAACATCAGGTCTCCAGCTATAGGCACCAGAGTGAAGCTCATATATAGATAGAAATCACTAAGGGCATGGGGAACCCTAGCTCAGTTTATGTCTCCAGTGTTGAAGTAGATACAAATTAAGTTTTATGTAATAATTTCCTTCTCATTTTGAGTTTATTTTATCTATATATGATACTCAGTGGTCCTCTTCTCTTGAAATCCCATTTTTGTTCCTTAGATGTGAATCTTTAAATATTAAGCCTTCTTGAATCATTTTTTTATCTCTAACCATGCTCATTTTGAAGATTTTCAATCTAGTGTAAACGATAAATTTTAGTTTTGTTCGCTTTTTGTTTTTAAAATATTATATGGTTATTCCTTTTAGGGTGGGAGGTTTTTTGTTTTCATTGGAATCCCTATATTAGTCGACCTATGGTGGCATTGTTGAAAGTTCCCGATTTAAATTTTTCTGTTTTTATTGAAAAGTTGATGTTTTTTTTCTTGGAAACAGGTGGTGTGTGGTTAGCACATGGTTAGGGAAACCATGCGCTTTTCCCAAGTATATGTGTGGATCATGGTTTGGGGTTTGGGGTAGGGAGCACAACCTATTCATGGTTAGAGAAACCATGCGGAAAGTATTTGGTATGCTTATGGAATCGGAAAGCGCCATATTTCACAGTTGGTGCATTATTTGGGAAACTATGCGGCCAACCCGTGTGGAGTGCCCCTCCTCTCCAATAGGGTGCGCATTATTAGAGCATGATTTCAGTTTTTCCAAATTTTTAAAAATATGAATTCCATCTTTTCCCTCTTATTTTTTAACCATAATTCATAATTCATGTTTCACTTTATGTCAGGCAGGGGGGTCTTTGTTTGTGTCGGGAGTTTTCGTGTTTTGTTGGTCTGATGTAGTGTTAGGGTATTAGTCAAATTTTTATAGTGGGGAGAACCCTCTCATGTTGTTCTATTTTTCATAATTTTGTGGCTTCCCTTGGAGTTGGTTAGTTGTGATTTGTGAATTGAATGGTCACCCCAAAGATCATTGTTTTATTTAGCTTCTATTGAGTTCGGGTATACATTTTATATATCATTCAGTTGGGTGACTTTCTAGGGGAATAAAGTGTTGGTGGTGGAGATAATTTTCATACCAAAACAATGGTTTTACTTTATTTTTATTTATTCCTCAATGTTATATATTTTGGTTTAGTATTAGGCTTAGTGTCTGAAAATATTTCTTGGGTTATGGTGGTTTGAGTTTGTTTCAATCCCTATGCATGGTTATTGTGAGAGGTATTGGGAAAAAAGTGGAATGGTGGGGAGTTTGTGACACCCACAGTGTCACATAATTGGGTTAAAATATTTCATAGATATTTTAGTGTAATATCTTAGTGTTTGGGGTGTCATTTGAGGTATTTTGGTCAATTTTTCATGTCACATGGTTTTAGCACTAGTTTCCCAAACAATGAAACTTAAATATAAAAGTTTAAAAAATATATCTACTATTAGTTTCATGGATTGTGTACGGTTTACAAAACTATGCATCCCAATAAAATATAAATAAATTTTATATTAAAAACATGATTTATGTGACCATGAACCCCTTTTTAATCCCTATTACTTTGGTATTGACCATAGGGAATCCCCCCCACCATTCATTTTCCTTTGTATTGGGAAACTTTTTGGGAGATTTCTCACCAAAGTTTATTGATTCTTCATGATTTCTTCATCAAATATTCTTCATTCTTAATCTCCTATCCCCCCCTCTCATTTCATAGTCCAATTTTGGATTGGACCCATATTGGTCGAAACCTAGGGGTAGGGTTGGATGATTTTGGTCGATTTCTTTGATGTTAGGGAGTGAAGATCATATTTTGGGTTATATTATTCTTCCTTCCAATGTTTTTTTGAATTGGAATGTCTTTGAGGTAGGAGTCTCGATTATTTTCTTTTCTGGAACATTCCTAAATTCTTGAGCTTTCTTTGTTTCTTACAAAGTAATATAATCTTGTTTTTGATGTGTTAGTATAAATTTATTTGATGTTTTTAAGATGGATAATTGGTTAGAATTGATTTTTGAAGGGATTTATTAAATATTGTTTTGTTTTCATGTGTGCAAGGTGTTTGATAAAATGTCACTTGGTATCTTTTTATGAAATTTATTGGTTTAAGATTATTTTTTCCCTTGGTTACATTATGATGGTTTTTTTATGGTGATATGAACCTTGCGTGCAATATGTGGTTCTTTAAATATTATTTGGATGCTCTATTGGGATTTCATGGGTGTTCTATTGTATATAGGCACATCCATATGTGTATGGGGTGAATGTATGGATGTTCCAACAAATGATAATGTCATTGTTTAGCTTAAAGACGTAGTTTTAAGAACACTCAACTTTCCATCCTCCCCACTTTCTTAATTTCCTTTAAGCCTACAAGTTTTCCAAAGTGTTCATAGACTCAAAGTTTAAAAAAAATGGTTTTAAATGTTATTTTTTAAATTATATCCCCTTTGGTAATTTGAAATGTGATAGTTTTTAAAATGCTATAAAAGCCTATTTGGAAACATTAATCATGTTTTGTTTTTTCATCTTGGTTTTGAAATTTTATGGTAAATGGAATTGAACTAGAAATGTAAAGGTACATTTGGAATTTTGCACATTAAAGTATAGTTTCATATTATTTAATAAATGGTTGGGGAATGTTTGGGAAATGAAAGTGGTTTTGGAAATATAAATGCCTTGTTGGAAACTTAGCATATTTTGAGAAATGGTGAGGCTAGTTTAGATTAGCCATTTGGTTATTGACTATAGATATGAACCATATTTTGGTAGGTGATTCTAATTTGAGTACATCAAAGGATCACTCTAGGGATGTTTAGGAAACACCAATGGTGACTATCTGTATGTGATTGTTTATTTTTCTATAGAACTTGGATGCTTGTTTGATATTACTTTATTTTATTTTCAACATAGCCTTGTATCACTTGTTCTAGATCCATGTGAAGAATTTAGTTTCTAAAATGGTAAATATATTTTGAAAATGTAAATTTAGTATGTTTTGTTTTGAAAAATGGAAGTTCTTGTTTTTTTATTAAAAATGATAAATACTCATTTCTTTATACGTATTTAAAACTACTGTTTGGGGAATTTTTTTGGGAAGGTAAATGTATGGATTCTATGGTGGTTACCGACTGAGCTATTAAATATCACACCTTACTCATTTCATTCGATTTCAATAGACCTGATCCATTTTGTAGGTGCTGGTTTCTGGTTTGGTTGTGCCTTATAGTGATATGGTTTGTGGACGGTGGTAAACTTGAGGTCATATGGAGATCAAGTTTTATATGGTTTGGTTTTAGTTCCTTCTTTGTATCCTTCAATTTTTTAACTTTTATTTTGTTTATAAGTTGTATCTGGATCATTTTTATATTATTTATTTATGATCAATTGTTGGTTTATAAATATGTGTTCAGTTTTGGTTTATTTGATCCTCATTTATTGGGAAAAAATCATTCCCTTTGTAATTACATTGATTCTTGGAACTAGTACTCTGACCGTAGGGATAAGGAATGTCCTTAGAGCTGTATCCTGGACTAGGTTGGATGTCAGTTTGAATGGCATCCTATCCTGATTCATGAAATAATCCATTATGGGACTCTTTCCACCATGTGATATAGTCTTAGTAGTTTTCCTTGACTAATGTTTATGTCATGTTATATGTTTATGACACTTTCCTATGTTTCCATGATCAAATGATTCCATGTTCCAAATATTAAACATTCATGTCTTTATTCCTGATCCATGTATTTTATGTTATTATGTTAATTCTTCTAACTCATGTGTTATGCATTATTCCCATGTTTATTCCCTTACCGGGCTTTTATATAATCCTTTTGTCTATGTATTCCCCAGTTTATCCTATATAGTTGTAGGAGTACAAAGGGAGTTAGGAGATCATTATAGAGATTAATAAAGATATGTTTTATTCTAGTTTCATGTTTTCTGATTATGTACCTAGTCTTCTAAAGACACTATACTTTTCAATCCATAGTTTGTATTTAATGTATTATTTTTCCAAAAAATATGTAATAATATGTGTAAAATGCTTACACCACTACAGTAGGAATTAAGGAAAGATCTAGTTATTTTGGGGGATTAGGACAAGATAAAATTAGTAATAGAACTAGTTATAATTATATCACTATGGACAACCTAGATTAAAACATATGGAATCATAAGTTAAGATATAATTTTCATTTATAAGTTATTCCTTCTGTGTTCATAGTTTCATTTTAATATTCTAATTAGCTAAGTATTAAATACCCCCATTTTAATTTTTATTTTATAGTTAATGGTGGTAAATAAGATAACCCTTGACAACAAACAATGTGATTTGTTATGTGATTATTTCCTTAATGAGATTTCCAACCCGATGACAATGGAAGATCAAAACATTATGATAATAATAACTCAACTGGATCAAGTTATGAATAATAACTTGAATCATGTGGAACACCCTCTTAATCCTAAAAAATATCAAGTTGTGGTTGAATCCTTTATGTGAAAAATTATTCCAACCTTTAGTGGATCTTTGGATACTCTCATTGTGGAAAAATGGATTAACTCTATTGAGAATATATTATCTATCCTCCAATTCTCAGAATATGAGAAAGTTGTGCTGGTAGTATATAATTTCTATGGGAAAGAAAATTAAGGGTGGAAACTTTTCAAAAATACTAATTTTAAAGAGGAAATTGATTTCAGGTATTGGTAAGCATTCATGAAAATATTTTTCAATAAATATTTTCCCCAAACTCTCTATCTTAATCTAGAGAGGAAGTTCCAAATTCTAAATCGAATGGAATATGAGTCTATCAAAGTGTATGAGAAAAATTTTCAATGATTTCATGATATACCTAAGGATTTTTCATGGACACCAAAAGAAAGGTGGATCACTTCTTTATGGGATTAAAGATGAGTCTATGAAAATCATTGGAAATTTGAGACTTTGAAAACTATTGGAAGATTTTTTTTTCTTCCCTTAAGGTTGAGATGGAAATTAGGGGACTCTTAGTTGTCTCATGGTCTCAGATATAAAAACAGTAAAATGGATTTTAGTATAGGAGGATCAAAAAATAGATCCTATGGAGAAAATAAAACCCAACATTCCACGTGTCAAAAGTGTGGGAAGAAGCGTCTTAGGAACTTTCTAAAGGGAACCGGGAGATGCTTCAAATGTGGAAGATAGGGGAATAATGTTAATCATTATTGAACAAATTTGAAGAATCGCACTAATGTGGAAGAAGAAAGGAAGTTTCATATCAACACTCAACCTACAGTACAATGTTTCAACTGTAAGGAACATTGTCATTATACGAGATAATCCCCTAAGATAAGGTTTGTTAGACACAATCAATAATATCAACATCCAAGGCAGTAAAAAATTGAATATTTTATCAGAAATGATGAGGTGGATCCCAACAATGATGCGGTGATAGGTATTCTAGTTATTCATTCAAGAAAATAAATAATACTTTTTTATTATGGTTCTACACATTCTTTCATATATTTCAAGTTTATTATAACTATTCAAACACCACATCAAAATATAAATATTGAGTTATCTATAAGAATAGATAACGGGTCAATTATTGCATCTAAAGTATATAACACCTATCCACTCAATGCTTGTGGACTAAACCTACCAAATAATATCTTCTTACTTCCTTTGGTGTAGTTTGATGATATATTTGGAATTTGTTATCTATATTAATACAAATTGAACATCAACTATCATGAGAGGGATATCACACTTCACATCTCATGGCATCTTCCAATTATATACAAGTGTATGTATGAGGATGAATCTTTTTCAGAATCATAAAATCAAGTTTGGATATTATTTCCTTATGATAAATAATATTTGGCTCAAATGATAAAGACAAAAGAGAGGATTATGCCTGAATATGTGCCCATTGTGAGGGACCACACTAATGTGTTCCCTGCAAAATTGTCAAGTCTTACTCATAACCAATAGGTTGAGTTCTAAGATGAACATATACCTGGATCTCATCCCATATCAAATACTCCTTATAGGATAGACACCAATGAGTGATAGTAATTGAAGAAGTAGTTGTAAGAGAATATGGACAAGGTTTTCATACTCCCAAGTGCTTCAAAGTGGGTTATGTATGTCCTCCTTGTAAAGAATAAGGATGGATCAATGAACCTATTCATTTTGTTTAAGATCAAAAAAATCATGATAAAGAACATGTATCCACTTTTATGGATATATGAATTGTTTGATAAACTATGTTGGCCAAGTATTTCTTTATGGTGGACCTTCAGTTGGGATATCACGAATTAAAGGTGAAGAAGTAAAATATTCCCAAGACTGCCTTTCTAATGAGGTATAAACACTATTAATTCATATTTATTCCCTTCAAACTCATTAATTCTCAAACAATTTTCTTGGAATTAATGAATAGAGTATTTAGATATTACATTCAAAACTTTTGGTAGTCTTTATAGATGATATTCTGATATACTCAATGAGCCAGGAGGAGTATGAGGAGCATTTGAATATTATGCTAAAGACTTTTTTAAGGGAAGAATAATATTAAAAAAATAGTAAATTTGAATTTTGGATGTAAGAAGTATCATTATTGAGTCATGTTATCACCAACAAAGGGATATCTATGGACCATTCTATGGTAAAGGTAATTGACGAGTGGCCTAGAACATCTTCTGTAATGGAGATCCGTAGTTTCCTTGGTCTAACTGGGTATTACTGATGATTTAAGAGGACCCTCTCATGATTTTTAAATACTCTAACCAAGCTATATCATAAGGGAGTAAAGTTTTTATAGACCATAAAATTTGAATAATACTTCAAATAGTTGAGAAATAGGTTTATCAATGCACCAATACATACACTAGACATAAGTGGGGAACTCTTTTTGGTTTATAGTTATGTATAAAATAAGGTATTAGGATGCATAATGATGTAAAATAGGAAGTCAAATTCCTACACATCAAGGCAGCTAAAATTTCATCTGAAAAACTATCTCACACATGATCTAGAGTAGGTGGTTATGATTTTTGTGTAGAAAATCTGATTGCATTATCTCTATGGGGAGAAGTGTGAGATATATACAAATCACAAGAGCATAAAATATATATTCACAAGGTTGGAGCTCAATATACACTAGTGAAGATGGTTAAATTTCATCAAGAATTGTGACCGCTCAATCAACTGCCATCCGTGTAAAGAAAATAATACAGTAGATTCTCTAAGTAGAAAGGATCCAAAAAATTTATAAATGAGGATAATTGAGAAGGATCCAATATTCTTAGAATAAAAAATGTTGAACTAGTAATCATAAGGGAAGGATCATAATCATTATTATATAAAATGATTACTCAACCCTCCCTTATAGAGAATATAAAGTGTGATCAAATAAATAATGTGTAAATTCAGAAAAATGTGGAATCTATCTGAAATGGGAAATCATTAGAGTTAAAAATTGATGAAGAAGGAGTCATAATATTTGGTTCATGAAAATGTTTATCATCAAATATTGAGATAAAGAGGGATATTTTGAATGATGCACATAACTAGACTTCATCCATCTTACCAGGGAGAACAAAGATGTATCGAGATCTCTGAGAGAACTTTTTGTGGGACAATATGAAGAAAGAGATTGCTGAATATAT
This sequence comes from Viscum album, assembly GCA_963277665.1. Lineage (NCBI taxonomy): Eukaryota > Viridiplantae > Streptophyta > Magnoliopsida > Santalales > Viscaceae > Viscum > Viscum album. The sequence goes on along the minus strand of OY728153.1, from coordinate 871,431,224 downwards.
ATCAAAGTTCCTGGAATGGCAGTAAGTGAAGGTTTAAAGGAAAAAATTATAAGGGGATGATGCAACCATCACCTATACCTACATGGAAATGGGAAAACCTAACCATGTAATTTATCATTGGACTTCCGAAGACATCCATAGGAAATAATTCTATATGGGTTGTTGTGGATCTTCATACAAAGGAAACTCACATTATTTTAATTAGAGATGACTTCTTACCCAATAAACTTGGAAAGATATACATTAGAGAAGTAGTGAGGATATATGAAGTATCATTATATATTATATTCTTTCAAGATCCAAGATTTACCTCCATGTTATCAAGAAGTATCCAACATGCTCTAAAAACTCATATGAACATTAGTACAACTTATCACTCTCAAAGAAATGTCCAATCTAAAAAAATCCTTCATACACTAGAAGAAATGTTTATAGCATGCTCAATGGACTTCAAAGGATGATAGAATCGGCATCTTCCAGTAGTCTAGTTCTCTTACAACAATAGTTTCCACTGAATAATCCAAATGTCCCCATATTAATCACATTTTAAGAAGGGATGTTAAAACATAAATTCTGGGATGAATTCAGTGAAATTAAGCTATTAGGACTAGAAATGGTTGAATAAATGGTAGAAAAGGTGAAGGACATTCAATAGCACATCAGGGCTTCCCAAAGTTGACAGAAGGGCTATACAAAAAATTATCGAGGGGACCTAGAGTTTGAAGTAGAAGAAAAGGTATTCCTTCATATAACTCCATGGAAGAGAGTTATGATATTCAGGAAAAATGTAAGGAGAATTCCTAGATACATAAACACTGTTGAGAGTTTTGATCACATCAGAGATCTGGCATATCAACGAGCACTTCCACCAACTATATCAGAAGTACATGATGCATTCTATGTATCCCCCATAGGAAGTAAATTCCAGATCCCTCACATGTACTAAATTCAAATGTGGTACAATTGAAAAATGGTCTCTCATATGAGGATCATCTGGTGAAGATCCTGGACATTAGAGATAAATTTCTATGCAACAATACCAATATAACGACCCGAACTTTTGAATAATATTTTCTTCATGGTTTTGTGTGTTATTTTATTTTGTACTCAAAAAACTATATCTTATTATTAATGAAGTGATTATAATTAAAATGAGTCTATTGGGTTTTGACTGTTATATAACTGTTGGTCAATTTGAATGTTGGAAACTATACTCTTAACGCTATGATTATGTTTATAAATAAAAATTATCAAGGTTAATTAATATAGAAAGAAGAGTAGATGGCCTCATCTAGTAGACTCGGGTTGTACAAAGCCCATTTTTCAAAGCTTGGGAAGGAGGTGGCATCACTAGGATTTTCTCTACACCAAGCCCAAGTTGAGTTTCAACATATTAAGCTTGAACGTAATTTCCTTCAGAAGAAGTTAAGCTAATATAAATCACCACTCGGGTAATGTTGTCCGAGCCACCTCCTGATTCTATCACCATTTCACACATTACTCTTAAGTCCTATGTAGGTGTTCTAAGGGGATATATAATGAGTCCATAGTTACTTTGTGTAATTACTTTGTATAAATATAATTTTTATTTCTTATTATAGTAAAAAAATAGAATTTTAAATGGCAAATTAAATATAGGATTATTGTTTAGAAGTATCATATTATTGGTGAATATAGAAAAAGAGTATTTTAAAATATTTTTTATACTTTAAATTATTAATGATGTGAAATTATCTTCAAAAAATGGTCTTATACAGTTGTGATCAGTAAGAAATTTAGAGTCTAATAAGATCAACATAATTTTTGGTGAATATTAAAATATGAATAGTAATATTACCCTTATGAATAGTAATGTGACCAATGGAATAGTAACCTCACTTAAGAAAGTATAAATATAATTTTTGCATCTTGAATGGTAATGTGATATAAAAGTATAAGTAAATAACTATTTCAAAACTTATTAGTTAAGTATTAGTATTTTTTTAGGTAAATAGTGATTTTACTTAAAAATTAAATATCACATAATTAGAAAATTATTTCCATAAAATGGAGTTAATTTTTGAATTCAGAACATCGATATTAGGTTAGGGTGAATTTATGATATTTTTATAAAATGTATTGTTTTTTGGTGAATAGTAAAAATATTGTTTTTGAGATTTCAGTGTGTTTAATGACATCATAATGATGTAATAATTAATATAAAATGATGGTTGAATTTTTTACATAAAAATATGATATGAGGTGTCCCAAGTGGCTAATACCCTGAGAAAATACCATTGGAAATCCCATGGTTTTTCAAATACCACAAATGAGGTGTCCCTTGGAAATTAATAGAATATTCCCTCTCTTTTACTATAAATACCAACACATTCCTTCAATAATTTCATTCCAAATTCCTACTAAACAAAGATATAGTCTTTTCCCTAAAACGGAGTCCTCCCATGGTTCCCTCAAGCCTCCCAAGGTCTTAACCTTTGAGTTTTTGAAGTTACTCTTCAAGGTAAGGGAACATTTCACCCTCCTCTTTTAGTCAAGACTTATTTTATGTTATGTCTTTTTGTTTCCATTTTATTATTTTGGGGTATGTTATTATATTAATTTATTTCTATAAATTTTATTTCTAAATTTTGAGATAACCTTTCCTCTATCACCAACTTATTTTACTGAATTTTTAATTGACATCGTTAGGCTGTCGAATTTTCATAAGGAAATTGGAAACTTCTCATTTTTCTTTAAAATTATCTTTTATGTGGTATGTTTTGAAAATTTCCATACCATGTTATTATATCCATATTATTATGTCATCATATGGTATTATTAATCTCTTATTAATGGGTGACATATGATCCCTCTCTTGTTAATGTGTTCTAATATCATGTTGCATAGTCGTTATGCTGCAAAATTTTCATGTCAAAATCTCTCTCTTTTTCTGAAGAAATTCTCTTATTTTATTTATATAAATACCCGAACCTATTTCATTTATTGGGGTATTCATCAATACATAAAAATTATATAATTTATTCTAGAATTGACATACATAAAACCCTCATTCTGTTTCCATGGGTTATAAATCATATATTGGTCATGTTTTAAGCACTTTTTAAAACACCATGATTTTTTATATAAAACCCATCTCTTTTATTATCTACGCTTTATTTATGAAATGGTTGATTATGATATATTTGGGTCACATGAAAATAAAGATATATGTAGGGTGAGCCCTGAAATCCCTCTAATGCATTGGGTAAAGAAATTACTCTCTAGAGATAAAAAAGTTTTATGATACATTGGTGAGTAACCTTGGTAACATTTATGAGACCTTAGTGATGGACCTTAGTGATATGATTATGAATGTATACATTAAATTTTTTAGCCACATTTTGAAGTTATGATTCAATTTATTACTTTTATTATATTCCTATTCATCATTCCATTATGAGATTCCTCATGTTCTATTTGATATCGCTCAAGTTCACATGTAAACTATTTCACTTGTTTTTCCTTACTGGGCCTTCTAATCACCCTTTCTTTTGATGTATGTCCATAGGTTATGAGATGAAATAAATTTACATATAATTAACTTTTAAGAATCATTTCATGTGGTATATAATAATGTTTAAAACTTTCATGTATTGTGTAACTTTTTTATAAGACACTAGATTTTAAATATCCTTTGTTTGTAAAATGAAATGAAAATTTATGTAATAAAAATGAGGCATGCCATAGTTGGTATCAAAATATAGTTTAGTTATTTTTGGAAATTAGACTATAAAAATTTTAGGAATAAACCTACAAAAAATTTTAAATATCAAAAAAATTCTTGGTATTTTTGGTGAAATATTTAGTAAGTGATTTCCAAACAAATAAATCAATATCTGGATACGAACAAGTGGATATGGCTCTGGCACAAATGTATCTATGGGTAAAACCCAAAAACATTACTTTGAGATAGACTCGAATGGGAACTAGTGCATGGAAATGGGTCTCTTTTCACTCCTAGGTTGACACTTCTGAGAGATATGTTTGGTTAATCACAATCTTTTTATGAATCATTATGAAGAATTTATAGAGAAATGTAATTGTTGTTAGTGAATAATATGTTTATGCATGAATTTTTATGACATAAGAATCCATTATACTTAAAAGATTCATAAATGAAATAATATCCTCACTAAGGTTTTATTATTTTATAAAATGGGGGGCTATAGGAGGAATTGTACTAATGATGACCAAAATGGACCATGTGCTGACGGCCCTCCGATGGAAACTGGAATGGAATCTTTCATGAGAATGATGAACCAACTAACACAAGTTATGTGAAATAACTTGAATCAAGATGAGATACCAATTTCACCACAAAGGGAACAAATTTTTATTGAGTTCTTTATGCATCAATGACCACCATCCTTCAATGGATCTACCAACCAATTGATTTCTGAATATTGGATCAACTCTATCGAGAAGATCATTTCTGTGCTCTGCTGTTCAGAACAAGAGAAGGTCACCCGGGCTGTTTACCGCTTAGAGGGAGAAGGTGATCAGTGGTGGGAACTGGTTAAAAACATGAGGCCAAGAGTGGATTTTGAAGCTATGGAGTGGGAAGAGTTCATAGGGATGTTCTTTAATGAGTATTTCCTTCATTCAATGAGAATAATAATGGAGAAGGAGTTTCTCGATCTGAAGTAGGAGGAGAATGAATCTGTTGGAAGCTACAATATGAAATTCACAAGACTTTCCTGTTACACCTCAAGATTTTTAATGGATCCTAATGGGAAGGTTGATAGATTCATTGGTGGTCTAAGACCTCATCTATGGAAGAATATATCAAAACAATACTATGATAGATATAAGGAGATCGTTCGGAGTGCTATGAAAGTTGAATTGGAGTTCAGTGAGACATAATGGTCTCATAAATCCAATGATTAGAAGATATCAATGGAGCCAATATTAGGGAGGATATTTGATCAGGGCAGAGGATCCAAGAAAGTGAAACGTCCCACATGTAATAAATGTGGGAAGAAGCATTTAGGGAACTACCTGATCGAGAGTGGGAAGTTCTATATGTGTGGAAGATATGGCCATATCATATGGAATTGTCGTAGTGAGATGATTCCTTGACTTACCATCACTAACAACAAAGGAAATATGGTGTAGGCCCAACCTGATGTCCAACCCTTCAAGTGCATATAACTTGGGAACTTTTTCAATCATTGTCCAAATTCGAGGGCAGTGGAAGGGAATCACTATCAGCATCATCAATGGCTAAGGGAGCAAGGTTGTGATTTTTCTATCACAATATCTGATATTGAATCTCCAAATGATGTATTGGAAGGTACTCTTATTGTTCACTCAAAGCTAGAAAGTACTTTTTTTATTCTAGTTCTATGCAATCTTTTATTTCCTCTATGTTTGCAAAGAATTTAGAATCAACCCCTGAGTTTTTAAAAGTAGAATTATCAGTCAAGACTCCTGGTGGGATTGTCTAATTATCATCAGTGTTTAGAAACTCATGTTTTTACTTTAGTGAGAACAATTTTATTGCAAATATAGTATTCATTACCATTCTTGAATTCGACATTATACTATGGATGGAATGGATCTCAATGTAGAATTCTAAGATCAAATGCGTAAGCAAGGAAATATCAGTAGTCCTGAAAAGAAAACCTACAATTATCTTCCAAGGAGAGATATATCTACCTGATATTTTTATAAAGGAACCACTTATATCATTCTTTATTAATTTTATAATTTAATAATAAGAAAGAAATGAGAGTATATGAATAGAATGTTTCTTCATCATCCTGGAATACATTGACGTATTTCTTGAGGAGTTACCTAGACCTCCCCTAGAAAGAGAGGTAGAGTTCTCCATTGAACTTGTACCTGGATCTCATCTGATATCAATGACCTCGTATAGGATAGAAAATTTGGAGTTGGATGAATTAAAGAAAAAACTCTAAGATATTTTGGAGAATGAGTTTATCTAATCGAGTGTGTCTCCTTGGGGAACACCTATTCTCTTTGTAAAGAAGAAGGATGGATCAATGCGGATATGCATTGATTATAGATAACAGAACGATATCACAATGAAGAACAAATACCATCTTCTAAGAATTGATGACTTATTTGACCAATTTTATGGTGCTCAATTCTTCTCCAAGATTGATCTTCGATCTAGTTATCATCAATTGAGGGAGAAGAAATAAGATATTCGAAAAACCGCCTTTCGATCAAGATATGGGCATTATGAGTTTTTTGTTATGACCTTAATATTGACTAATGCATCATCTATTTTTATGGATATGATGAATATATTCTTTAAGTACTACATCGATAAATTTTTGGTAGTTTTTATTGATGATGTTCTGATATATTCCAAAAGTCATGAGGAGCATAAGGATCATATAAGAGTTATTTTGAAAACTCTATAGAAGGAGAGGCTTTTTTGAATGCTCTGAAAATGTAAATTTTAGTTACAACTAGTTGTTTTCTTGGGGCACATTATAACCAATGAAGGAATCATAGTTGGCCCAGAAAAGAAAAAGGTTATAGAAGAGTGGCGTCAGACTACAATAATAACTAAGATTTTTAGTTTCCTCGGATTAGCGGGATATTATAGGAGGTTTGTGAAAAACATTTCATGAATTTCTAATCCATTAACCAAGTTAACTCAAAAAGGGGTCATGTTCATCTGGAAAAAAAGTGTGATGAATGTTTCCAAGATCTGAAGAAGAGATTGGTTACTACACCCATGTTAACTCTTCCTTCAAGCAGAGAAGGATTTTTTATTTTTAGCCATGAATATTTGAAAGGGCATGGGTGTGTCCTCATGAAAAATAACAAGGTGATTTCTTATGCATCTCTATAGTTGAAGACTCGTGAGTAGAACTATCCTACACATAATCTGGAGCTAGCTGTGGTCGTTTTTTCTATGAAGATATGAAGGTGCTATCTTTATTGGGAGAAATGTGATATATACATAGACTATAAAATATTGAAGTGTATTTTCACAAAAAAAAATTAATTGAACATGAGACAAAGGATATGGTTGTAACTTCTTAAAGGCTATGATTGTTCAATTCATTATCACGCCAGAAGAGAAAACAAATTCACTAATATATTAAGTAGGAAAGACCCAGTTGTTCTGTCCATAATGAGGATTCAAATAGATCCTTTTATCAATGACCTAATAAAGATAGAAATAGGAATTATAAGGGAAGGGACGTCATCAACCCTAACCCAAATGGTTTCTCAACCATACTTACTAAAGAATATCAAGAAATAAAAAAGAAGATACTTTCTTACAAAAGAAGTTTGAGGCTATGAAGGATGAGAAGTTTTATGAGTTTAATATTGATCAAGAAGGCACAATAAATTTTTTTACAAGACTATGGGTTCCATATATTCTGGAAATGAAGAAAGAGTTGATGGGTGAATCTAATATCTATACTTTATCTATACATCCTGGAAGTATGAAAATGTATAGGGACTTTAGTGATCATTATTGGTGGTATAATATGAAAAGGTATATTTATGAATATACTTCAAGGTGCCTAGTATGTCCTAAAATAAAGGCAGAGTGAAAAATTCTTAAAGGGGTATTACAACCACTACCCATACCAGCATGGAAGTGGGACAATATCACTATGGAATTCGTCACTTGTCTCCCAATAACTTCCAGGGGAAACAATGTGATATGGTTTATAGTGGACCGTCTCACCTAGACTGCCCATTTTATCTCTATTCGAGAGGATTTCTTTCTTGATAAACTTGCCAAGATTTACGTGAAGGAAGTAGTAAGGCTGCATAGAGTTCCACTTTCTATCATATCTGATAATGATTCAAGGTTCACATCAAAATTATAGAGAATTATTCAACATTTTTTATGTAATAAATTGAATTTCAGTACGGCCTATCACCCACAAACATATGGCCAATCTTAATGGACTATTCAAACACTTGAGGATATATAGAGAACAATATCAATGGAATTTAAGGGTGCATGGGATCAATATCTCTTATTGGTTTAGTTCTCTTACAATAATAGCTTCCACTAAATCATTCAAATGGAACCCTATGAAGCTATATATGAGAATAAATTTAGAAATCCTACTTGTTGGGAAGAATATGGTGAGAGATAGCTTTTTAGGCCTGATCTTGTGCAATAGATGACAGAAAATGTTCATACAATCCAACAACACATTAAGTCTGCTCAGAGTCGGAAAAAGAGCTATGCTGAAAACCGTCAAAGGGGCTTGGAATTTGATGTCGGTGAAATATTATTTCATTGAATTTCACCTTGGAAGACATTCATTAGGTTTGGGCAGAAAGGGAAGCTTAGCCCTAGGTACATTGACCCCTGTGAAATCCATGATCGTGTAGGAGTAGTGGCCTATCAACTTGAACTTCCTCTAAATCTAGCACCAGTTCATGATGTCTTTTACATATCCCTCTTGAGGAATTACATACCCGACCCTTCACAAGTACAAAATCCAGAGGTTGTACAAATAAAAAATGACCTCTTTTATGAGGAGTTGCCGGTGGAGATCTCAGATCCTAGAGACAAGGTTCTACGCAAGAAGACTACCAACCTTATTTAAGTTTTGTGGAGGAACCACAAATATGAAAAATCCATGTCGGAACTAGAGGAGTCTATGAGGAAAAAGTACCCACACCTTTTCTATTCTTAGGGTATGAGTTCAAATTTTGGGAGAAAATTTATTAAGGGGGGAAGAATTAACGACCCAAAATTTTAAATAATATTTGTTTCCTGATTTTGTGTGTTATTTTATTTTATACTCAATAAAATTTTATCATATTATTAATGACGTGAGTATAATTAAAATGAGACCATTGGGTTATAAATTTTATATGACTGTTGTCCAATTTGACTATTGGAAACTGTACTCTTAACGTTATGAGTATTGTTTATAAATAAAAATGATCATGGTTAATTAATATATAAAAAAGATTTGATGGCCTCATCCAGTAGACTAAGGCTGTGAGAATCTCATGTGTCAGAACTTAGGAAGGAGGTAGCATCATTGGGCTTTGCTCTGGACCAAGCCTAGGATGAGCTTCAACATATTAATCTTGAACATAATTTCCTTCAAGAGAAGTTCAAGATGATATAAATCCCCACTAGGAAAATGTTTTCTGAGCCGCGCCAAGATTATATCACCATTTCACACCTTACTCTTATGTCCAATATAGTCGTCCTTAGGGGATATGTAATAAGGGCTTAGTTACTTTGTGTAATTCTTTTGTATAAATAAAATTTGTATTTCTTATTATAGTAATTTTTTGGAATTTCAAATGTCAAAATTAATATAGGATGAATTTTTAGAAGTTTCATGTTATTGAAGAATATAAAAAAGATTATTTTAAAATATTTTTTATACTTTATGTAATTAATAATGTGAATTTATTTTCAAAAAATATTCTTATACAGTTTTGATCAATGAAAAATTTAGTTTCTGATAATATCAACTTAATTTTTGCTGAATAGTAAATTATGAATAGTAATATTACCCTTATGAATAGTAATGTGACCAATGGAATAGTAACCTCACTTAAGAAAGATAAATATAATTTAGGCATCTTTAATGGTAATGTGATATAAAATCATAAGTAGAAAAACTATTTCAGAAATTATTAGTTAAGTATTAGTATTCTTTTCGGGTAAATAATGATTTTACTTAAAAATTAATTATCTCATAATTATAAAATTATTTTTATAAAATGAAGTTCATTTTTGAATTCATGACATCGATATTAGGTTAGGGTAAATTTAAGAGATTTTTATAAAATGTTTTGTTTTCCAGTGCATAGTAAAAATACAGTTTTTGACTTTTCGGTGTGTTTAATGACATCATAATGATGTAATAATTAATATCAAAATTCTGGTAGAATTATGTATATTAAAATATTATATGAGGTGTACCATGTGGCTAATAACATGGTAAAATACAATAGGCAATCCCATGGTTATGAAAATACCACTAATGAGGTATCCGCTAAAAATTAATAAAATATTCCATCATTTTTACGTAAATACCAACCCATCCCTTCATTAAATTCATTTAAAATTCATCATAAATTAATATATGGTCGTTTTACCTCCTAAGGAGTCCTCCCAAGGTGCCCTTAATCACCCCAGGGTCCCAACCTTCGATTTTTTGAAGTTACTCTTCAAGATAAGGGAACCTTTCGTCATCCTCTTTTATTTAAGACTTCTTTTATGTTATCTCATTTAGTTTCCATTTTATTTCTTTTTTGGGTATGTTCTTATATATCCATGTTGATATCCATTTTATATCCAAATTAAATGATACCATTTACACTCTCCTCAACTTATTTTTCTGAATTTTTAAGAGACGTCGTTAGGATTTTCAATTTTTGTAAGGAAATTGGAAACATCTCTTTTTTCATCCAAATTATCTTTTATGTGGTATGTTTTGAAAATTTCAATAAGATCTTATTATCTACATATTATTTTGTCTTCATACTATATTATGAATCTATTATGAATGGGTGACCTATGTCCCCTCTCTATTGAATGTGTTCTAAAACTATGTTTCATAACCGTTATGCTGCAGATTTTTCATCTCAAAATCTTTATCTCTTTCTTAAGAAATTCTCTTATTTTATTTAGGTGAATATCCAAACCAATTTAATTTCCTGGGTTATTCATCAAGACTTAAAAAAATATTTGATTTTGGAATTGACATAATAAAACCCCTATTACCTTTATGTGGGTTATAAATGATATAATGATCATGTTTTTAAGCACTTTTTAAAACATCGTGATTTTGATATAAAACCCATCTCTTTTATTGTATATGGGTTAATTATGAAGTGTTTGATTATGATCTATGTGGATCACATGAAAATAAATACATATTAAGGGTGATACCTGATAGCACTTCAATGCTTTGGGTAAAGAAATTAATCTCTAGATATGAATAGTTTTATGATACCTTAGTAAATAACCTTGGTAATTTTTTTGATACCTTAGGGATGGACCTTGGTGATATGATTATGAATGTATAAATTAAATTTTGTAGCCACATTTTCATTTTATGATTCAATTTATTATTTCTATGATATTTCTCTTGATCATTCCTTTACGATATTCTTCATGTTCTTATTGATATCGCTCAAGTTCACATGTAAGCAGTTTCACTTGTTTTTCCTTACTAGGCCTTCTACTCACCCTTTCCTTTGATGTATTTCCCTAAGTTATGATAGGAAATAAATGTACACATGTTGAAACTTGAAGAATACTCTCATGTGGAATAGAATAATGTTTTAATTTTTCATTTATTATGTACCTTTTTATCAAGACACCATACTTTAAAGATCCTTTTTTGTAAAATGAAATGAAAAGTGATGCAATAAAAAGGAATGATTCCATAACCACTCCCTGGGAAAAGTAATATGTAGGAACCATAAATATGAAGAGGTGATATGTGAATCAGAGGAAGATATGAAGGATAATTACACTCATATATTTTCACATTGGTGTGTAAAATGATATTTCTAGGGTGAAATATCATAGGGGGGAGGAATGTAACCCCCCATGTTTTTTTAGGAAATATTTCTCTTTTAATAATTTTAAATCTTCGGTATCTTGAGTTTCAAACAACACTAGGTTTAAATGAACTGTGATATACTATTAAAATATTATTATTCTAACACAACCATTATAACCTAGTTTTTGAATTGGAATTTATGAATAGGAATAACCATATTATGAAATATAATTATTAATTCTTAGGAAATGAACACTTAATTTTTAGTAAAGTTATTTTATTCTTCAAAAATATGTTTTCTTCTAAAAATTATTTTATTCTTTTCTATGAGAAAATAAATATAATTAATTTTGAAACTGTTTGAAAATATATTTTACAAAATAAAATTATTTTTTTAATTCAGTATTTTGAAATTATCTTAGGATGAATTTTTTAGAATTTTCTAAAAAGGTTAAAATTTTAACTAATAGTGAAAAAGATGAATTATATTGAAAATTGTAGTTTATTTTTATGAATTTATAAAGTAAAATACTTTTTGGGTTAGTTTTTAAAATATAATTAGTTCCTTTTGATTAGTAATAATATAATTTTTTTCTTTTGAATAAATTATATAGATTAATTTATTTTAAAAAAATTATACCTAAAACGAGAATTTTTGAGAAAAATTGTTTTCGTTGTGTTTTTTAAATTTAATAATAAATTAAATTCTGCCACTTCTATGTTTTGAATTTTGAAAAAAGTATTCAATATTTTTAATTAGGAGAAAAAAATTTATTAAATATACCCCTTTTATTATTTGGTCAATATTAATAGTAACTTTAGTAATTTGTTTTACAATGGTTTGGGTAAATCGGATAATTAAGAGTAAAAATAATTTGATAATGATTATAAAATGACCCTAACACTTGACCAAATTATATTGGATAATAAATTTTGATCATAGTCATATATCGTTTGAATTTATGACCATTTTTAGCCACTTGGTTGACATTAAGTCCTTTATATTATTTGACTTAAAGAAAAGTCAAACATATCACACTATTATTTTTAATAAGTATGTACTTTTTAATATGTGGTTATCTAGAAGACATATTTGACCATAAATAGTATTTTTAAATATAAAATATTTATATTAATCATGGTAATTTATTTTTAATTTTTATGGAATAAATAATTACCTTAAAGTCTTACGCAATGATGATGTAGTAATTATTAAATTAATGGAAATATCAAATAAATGATATTAAAAATATTAAAATAAATATAATTTGAGATATTGTTTGGTTATCCAAGAATTATATAGATCACCATGACATGTTTAGGATATAAATAAATATTTTTTTTGAATTTTTATTATTTTGTTTTGTTTTTAAAGTCAAAGTAATGATTAGTATCAAAATTAATAATAATTATATTTCATGAATATAATATTTTATTAAATTATTTAAAAAGAATATAAATATTATATAATAAAAAATGGGATACAATATGGTCAAAACTTGCATCCCCTATGCATTTATGATAAATTTGGAATCATTTGGCTCTATAAAAGTCCGATTATATTTAAATATTTTGAGAAATTCCAATGTTTCCTCTCACATCAATTTTAAAAGGGAACCCCTTCTATCACTTATTTACACCACCTTGAGCCATATATATTGAAAACCATGTACCCAGTTATCTTATAGACATCCTTATTTAAGTTCTTGTGGTCATGTACCTTCCAAAATACCTAACCTAGGTCCCTTAAGAGAAGTTATAAAGGAGCTCCTTCGTAGAAGAGGTAATCGCCTTTACGGATTCATTCAAATTTATTTCTTCTTATACCTTTAATTAATATGTTATACCCATGATAAAATAATAAATTCATTATAATATATACACTTATATTTTTGAATAATTATTATATAACCATATTCCACCTTTTATCCATCCTATGAAAAATGAATGCACAAAATGTTCATATATATGACTTACCATCTACACACAGTGGTGTGATTCGTTTTTCATGACCACTTTACTTTGATGGTTATATGATGAAAATTTCGGATATAAATTATACTTATGACATTATATTTATTCTTTAAATTTAATATATCATCCATTTTTCTACCCATTCACTATTAAGGTAATTATATTCTTGTTCGTGTGTACGTACGACCTACCATATCCATGAAGCGATGCGACTCGTTTTCAATATCTAAATTTAAATAATGATTATAAAATTTTATTAAATTATTAAATATGAAACCTATATCATTAATAATATTCTTCATAAGATTAATCTATATTCAATATACATGAACTGGGGCTTACGTGATAGAATAAGCATGTAAAAATGAAGCAATTAACACCCAAAACAATGGTAATAATGAGATATTATTAACAAGTGGGTGGTAAGAGATTGTATAAGGATTATATATTATATAATAAATATTATTATGATTTTGGTATAAATTAATAACATGCTTTAAACCTTTATAAATAAGGCTAAATTACATTCAACTAAAGGAAAGTGGGGTGCAAGGGATCTCTCTAAACCTCCATATTTCCTTTGGGTTTCACTTTATCTCTCTTTTCATCAATTTACCTCTTAATTATTATTATATAATTATCAAATATTATGTGTATATATACCTCATATATGTATGTATCTCAATTCAACTTTCTTTTATGATAAATTACATGTTTTATAAGGTTCCCTTCTCAATTCCTCTAGATAAGAAAACCTAATTAAAGAGAATTTTTATGCTTATTATCCATTTTCAAGTACACTCCATAAACTATTTTATGCCAAAAATATATTTATAAAATAACTAAATTTATAATAAAAAACTATTTTAGTTAATTTTTTGTTATATAGAAATAATTAGGTCTTTATCCTCTTTAAATAATCATTATTATTTTCATTAAAACCATAATTAAATGGAACATTTCTAAAGTTACCTAACCACTCTTTTTAATGTTTTTACTTCAGTTGGACTTCATTATTCATGAAATATTTTTATATTTACTTTATTAATGTCCAATAATGATTTAAATCCCTTCTTTCATGGATATCATTATGATATTCCCTTTGGTTATGTCTTATGAAGTGATTAAGAAGCTCATTTATTTATATGGGTAACCCTTATGTTTATTCCTTATGTTTGATTATTTATGTGGAAAAAATATCAATGTACATGTTATGGAGGGTGTTCAAAAATAGTGTTCCAACACATTTGGTATTGTTTTAGTCTCACGAGACATTATGTATTGGAATATGGAGTAAACCTAATCCATTATGGGACTTTATCCACCATGTGATATAGTCCTGAGAGTTATCCTTGACTCATGTTTATGTCCTCTTGTATGTTTCTATCACTTTCCTATGTTTCCATGATCATATAATTCCATGTTGTATATTTTATGGTTCCATATGTTTATTCCTGTTCAATTACTTTTATGTTATCATGTTATGTCTTCTAACTCATCTGTTATGCTTCATTCCCATGTTTATTCCCTTACTGGGATTTTTTGCTCAACCCTTTTGTTTATGTATTCCCTAGGTTATCTTACATAGTTTTTGGAGCTCAAAGGTAGTTAGGATATCATTACGAAGATTAATAAAAAGATTTTTTATTATAGTTTCATGTTTTCTAATTATGTATCTAGTCTTCCAATGACATTAGACTTTTTGTTCCTTTATTTACATCTAATGGATAATAATGCCTAAAATCATGTAACAATATGTTTAAATAGATTGGGTCACTATACTAGTTACCTCAGGGATGGGAGTATTCTGAGAATTATATTTTATTCCACATAACACATTGGCCCATACAACTTGTATGTGAAATAGTTTGGGTCTTGGAAATCCCTCCTTTGTCATATGAAATTTCACCTAGAATGGATATGGTGGGGTGTACATCCCCTAGTAACCTTTATCTAAGAGGATTTCATGGATTGGAAATTCAAGGACCATTGCAACAAGTATGTGAGAATATGAATGGTTATATATTAAGCTAGAAACATATGCAAGGGATAATATAGAGAGAGTGCAGACTAATTAAATTGAGTCAGGTACTCTGGAAAGGGTCGAGTGGGGTCTGAATGTGAATCTCTATGATCCTTATCAAGAGGATGATAATTATTTATTATTTTCATTGTTTGACATCAACTTTCTTCCTACACCACCAAGATGAAGAACTATGGGAGAGTAATGATAGGTGTGTGTGTGATGTAGCTATTATAAAAATAGGGAGTCACATTTCATACCTTAGACTAATTTTTTATAATATGAAACTTCGGGTCTAAACTATAAACAAATGGATAATTAATATAGTTCACAACACCAAACCATGAGAGGTATTTAACTACAATTGTTAGGACAAAACAAAGTATTTGGATTATACTTATTATAATTGAATATGTGTTTTTGATACTTCATTATAAAATTAAATATTGAATTATCTTATAGATACCCTTGGATAACTTTTTTAGTAATTAATAATGTAAAATATGAGTATGAAATTTATTTAAGGGTGAATAATGTAATGACCCGGGATTTAGGAGCCATTATTATTGTTGTTGTTATTATTATTATTATTATTATTATTACTATTGTTATTATTATTATCATTATCATTATTATTATCATTATCATTATTTATGCCTATAATTTTGAAGAATGTTTCACTATTCATTCTAAAGGATTTAAACATGTTTAGAAAATATTCCCTATTAGATATGATCTAAATTAAAGACATGTTATTCATAAGTGGTACATTATAAAAAAGTTCATAAAAATAAATATTTCACACCATGGATAAATTTCATCCATTAAAAGGGAATAAATCAACAAATGACAATAGATAGAAAAGAACAAAATCATTATGATTATGAAATATTAAAGATAATATTCATCCTTGAGGATTACCGATAGCCAAAAAAGACTATAATGAGGAAGAGAACCATGAAAGGAGGAATAATGTTTTAAAATATATTGTCTGAAATATTAATTATGCCGTGTGAAGTGAGAGTGCGGTGAATGAATGATTTAGTAAGTCCATATATAGGAATCTAATCTGGTTATTATAAAGATGGTTATTGTAAATATGATTGTTACAAACATGGTCATTACAAATATGGTCATTGGTCATATATCTAATAGGTATATTTATTTCATGTATTGTTAAGTAGTAAATTTAAAATAATATAACACACAATGAAATAAAAATATGTTATTAAAATATTATATATATATATATACGTGCATTATGAATATATATTAATATTATTAATAACAAAAATATGTTAAAATGTATATATAGTATTCAAATAAAGATTTTAATTTCAATGAATTAGTATAATTAAGACTTAAAATATAAATAATTATTTCTAGTTATGTTTTTTTAAGAATTTTGAGTATTAGAGTAATAATTCTTTTTTAAAAAGAAATATTTTTTTAAGTATTTAATATTTTATCCAAACAAATGGAATCGAATAATTTTTATACTAACTAACAAATTATCATACTCTAAATTATAAATTGATATACAATAATATTAAGAACACTTAATGTTTAAAAATTTTATTTTTCAATAAAAGTAGATTTTATTTATATTATTTATTTCCATATAAAAACTAAAATTATGAATTTTTAAATATTAAATAGATAACTATAACATAATATTTTGATTTATACTTTCAATATTATCTTACCATTAATTTTTTTAGATTTCTCCAAAATAATTTAATTTTATATGAATGGTGTAATATACCAATCCTGGGTCTTTTTGAAAGTATTAGTATATGAGTAAGAATTTTAAAATCATAAAACCATTTTATAATACCAAATAATTATTTTATAAGTGAATTTATAATTTTAAAATTTTGTGTTCAAATTTATAAACCCATAATTGACATTTAAGAATTTAATTTAAAATTTTTAAAAAATGTTTTAATACATTATACATTATGTATTTTAAAATAAACTTTTATCACTTCTAAAATATGAATAAAACAAAATGTATTTAAAATTCAGATTCATTATATCCAAATTATATAATAAGTACCATTTTAGTTTTAGGAATAAAGGATACAATAAATAGGTAAAAACTAGATACCATGGTGAAATCCAAAATGGTAAAAATGAGTAACTTTAGAGATAAAGTTTCAACATGATCAAAATATTTTTTAATTGATTATTTTATAAGTGAGTGGAAATTTTATATTATAATCTATATTATTTCTGAATTTTGGATCCATTTTCCTTGAGGGTAACTTTCCTTTATTGAAAATATCTCTATATTTACAAAATTTCCATCCCTTTCAACTTATAAAAGGGGATCTCCTCTCCTCACTTCTCCTCAAACCAAACCAATATTATTTAGACCCAAAACCTACACAAAACTCTCCTAAAAACTCTTAGGAACCATAATTAGGTTTCTTTTATTCTTAAAATATTATCTTTTAAAGGTTTAACACCCTTCGCAATGGAAATAACTCAAGTACTGAGGTGTATATTTCAAACTATAACTTTCTGTTTACTTTTTCCTTATGTTAACTTCCTCTTTAGAAATTTGTTTTTCATTATTTAAAAATTATGACATCAGTATCCTTATTATACTGGTATTTTATTATAATTATGGTTCAATCTTCCACCACCTTTACCTTTTTCTCTTATAAAAGAAATTTAAATTTGTGTGTGTGTGGACTTCCACCTCCACAAAACATCATGTTTCATTTTCCTTAACCACCCTTATATGGATGGTCTTAATATTTAATTAAATAAATATGTATAATATTTATTTATTTTATATTATAAAATGATAAAACATATTATTCATTTCTTACATTCTATGGAAAACTAAATCACCAACCATGCATACGTATGGACTACCGCCTCCATGGGTCGATTGATTTATGTTTTTATTTTCCACACTGCCTTACATGGATAGAAAATAGAATGATTTTAATAAATAAATTTAATTTTTATGATATCATTAATGATCTGGTATAAAAATTTGAACAACTTATTAATTATATGATAGATAAAAAATTATCATTAATTCATTCATTTAAAACAAGGATAACAATAAGAAAATCAAAAATTAAAATTATGTAAAATTTCATAATCCATTCTTGAATTTACTTTCTAATTCAAATATATCACTCTAATAAACACTAAATTATATCATTATGAAATTGGTTTAATGATATTACAACTAAATCACCTCATAATAATTAATTAATCATGGTATGTTCATTTTGTCGCCTTTGTTGTTTTATCTGAAGATTTCACTCTAATTTTTCTTAGTTTTAAATGAAAATATTTTTTTTCTAGTTTTTTATAAAATATTTATTTTAAAATTATTTTAAAATTTCATGAATGTTTCTTATTTTTCAAGAGTGTTTTTTTAAAAACATCAAAAAGGTTTTTTCCATAAAATTTTCCATTGAAACATATTATGCTTACTCAAGTATTCATTTAAAATGAAACCATCCACCTTCTATCTCTATATATCTTATGAATTATTATTTTTTATCATCATAATGATACACCACTACATGATTTTTTACTAATTAATGAGGTTTTATAAACCAAATTTTTCTCCCAATGCCTTCACTCTAAGAATACCATATTTTAGATTCTTTTTATCAATTAGTGTTTTCTTAGGTTCCATACATCAATTGATTGGGGAAATTATTGTCTAACTATATACCCCTTATATAAGGGGTTAAATACTATATGAATTATTATCTTAATTGAATGGAATTTACATTGAAGGTCACTTGATTTCATTGAAAACCAATTTATTTTTCATGGGTTTATCATGTTATGATTATTAATGGATTAATTAATGATTTTATTAAGTGAATCCATAAAAATTTAATTTTCCTTGAATGAGTTCTTTATGATGTGTTGAATGAAATGAATTTTTTTCCTGGGTTCTTTATACTATAAAATTGAATGATTGTCATTAAGAATGTTTTATGAAACCCATTTTACTTTCACGGGTTCATTATAATGTCATAAGTGTTTGATTTAAGTATAACTCATAAATATGGATGATGATGGATGGTTTCCTATAAATCCCTTCAATTAATTGTTTAAAATATTATATCTCATGAAATTGGTGTTTGCAAGTACGTTTTAGTTACTTAGATGTAACGCCCCGAGATTTTGAGAATTTATCTTTTTCAAATTAATTTAATCATTTAATATTTTCACTTCACACAACACTAAATATAAATTTTGTTGATTATATAATATCACTATGTTTGTATTATTTTATATGAAACACCATGGGAATCATTCACTACATGCAACATCGTCTTGTCTTGCCTTACATGCAACACCAAGTTTCTGCGAAACAAAATTTTACCATTATAATTATTTAAATGAGATAGTTATATAATAGACAATAAAAATGTAATATGAATAGTAATAATTAATTTTTAAATGTTTTAAAATTATTTAAACATATTTACAATGATGTGTTTAATTTTTGGTAAAGCCTTTATATGTTTAGAAATATTATTTTCTTAAAGGAACTACTTTTTATGTCCTTCTATGAATAAGAATAAAATTAATTTCAAACACTCAGATAAATATAATTTTATAAAATAAACATATTTTTTAACTTTAAAATTTCAAAATTAAATTAGGGTGAATTTTTAGTATTTTTCAGGGAAGTTTGATTTTTTGATGAATAGTGAAAATTATTGCATCGTAGTTAAAAAATGTGTTTTTCATTTAAATAATTATTATAGTTTAAATTTACTTCAAAGTAAAAAATATATCAATTATACATATATTAATATAATTTTTTCATTTAAATATTTTTTATATTCAAATTATATATATAATCTTATTGAACCTTTGTATGTTCATTTTACACGTCGTCTTGCCATGTCTGTGGGATTAGCATTAAACTTAATTTTTCCACTTATGTCACTTGAATTTTGAAAAAAGGACATACATGGTTGAACTAAGTATGATATTTAATGTCTAATAGGATAAAATAAAATTTTTGGTGAATAGTAACCTTAGTAAAAAAAATATTTATCGTGGTTAAGGGTAAATCATGTAATTAAAGGTAAAAATTATATTATAATATTATAAAATTACCCTAAAACCTATACTAATTTATTTTATAAGTTTTATTCAAGTAAAATAAATATTAAGATTAAATTATAACCTTTTTATTCCATTTGGGTCAGAATATTACATTTATTATATTTTATTTAAAGATAAGTTAAAAATGTCATACTCATAATTTTATAAAGTAAATAATTTTTAATATAGGGTTATACATAAGGTAAATTCGACTCTAAATATTCATTTTAAAGATAATAAACTTATATTCATCATCATATTTTATTTTTAATTTTTAGAAAATATATAATTTATTTAAAGTCATGTATAATAATGATACAGTAATTGTTTAATTAATATAAATATTAAGTAAATGATATTAAAATTATTAATAATTTGACATAATTAATTACAACCAATAATTTTATAGATAAATTATACACGTTATAGATAAATTAGAAGTGTTATTTATAATTTATCTTGTTATTAACATGTATTTAAAAAGACAAATTATAAATATTATCAAAATTGTCTTAAATGATACTTTAAAATAAATAATTATTTATTAAATGATATTAAATTAATAAAAAAAATAATTAAACCAAATAACTATAATATTGTTAAATATTTCATCAATTGTTCACTTTGGGTTCTTTTTTCATTTTATAGTCATTATATTAACCCTAAAGAGTAAACATCTATGTTTTTATGGTAAGAGTTAAAGGGTTTTAACTAAGGGTTAAAACAAAAAGATAAGCTCAATAATGTTACCTAAACCAATATAAAAATCAATGGTTGAGAGGATTTATACCCACAATCATATTATATTCTAAATAACTCACTTTTAGATATTTTAAATCAAAAATTAATTTATATTAATTTAATATTTTAACAGTTTCCTAGAGTTCCCCTCCCCTCTCTTATAAAAGGGAACTTTCTCCCTAATTTATTGACACCACCTTGAGACTTATAGCTCAAAAAAACCCTACCAAATTAGCCTATATAAATTTTTATTGATGTTCTAGAGGTCGTGGTCTTCCAAAAAGATCATCCCTAGTATCCTTAAGAGGATATCTAAAGCAAATCTAATGAATAAGAGGTAATTGTTTTACCGATCCAATTAAAATTATTTTCTTCTTTTACTTCCTCTTATTATGTTTTTTTAAATACTAAAGTAAAAAAATCAAGTATAATATATATACTTAGATGTTATTATGATTATTTTACAACTATATCCTTCCTTTTATCCATCCTATGAAAAACAATATCACCATGTGTGCGTACGTACCGCTTACCGTCACCACGCAGTGGTGTAATCTTTTTTTCATCACTATATTATATGGTTGATAATAATGATGAATTTAATTATTATATATGGTATTCATAATCTAATTATATCTATTTAATAATAACATTATTTATACCTTTTTTCCACCTAATATTTTTAGAAAATGATAACATCACTCGTGCATACATATGGCTTACCATCTCCATGATGTGATGTGATTCATTATTCTCCTATGTTTCACATGGATGGTAATAAGGATATATTTTATGAATATATGTGTTATATATGACATTAAAATGATTCTGTAATAATAATACACCATATAATTTATTTTCTTTTAACCTACCAACAAAATTAAAACAACGATCATGCGTACGTATGGTATATCGTCTCCATGAACAATGTATTTTGTATATCATTAAAGATTATTATAAATACTTATATTAATAATATATAAGATATTTATATCATGTATTATATTATTTAAATAATTAAATCATGATATTATTATGATAATTAAGAATACCAATTCAAATCACGTATGATTAACAAAGTGGTTATTACCCGTAATGTTTCTTTAACATGGAATTATTAATAAATGTGTAATTTAAAGTAATAAATGAATCATATATTAAATAATAAATATTATTATGACCATGGTATAAGTTAATAATATGTTTCAAACCACTATACAATAGTTTCAAACACGTACGGAGGGAATCAAGGCTAAGGTAAGGGAATATCATCTCACTTTTTATTTATGTGAGATACATGCCTTATTCACCACTCATTTCTATTATGTTGTGTACATAATACCCATGAATTTATTATATGACTTTTTTAAATTAATATATGTTTATTTACATATGCATTATATGATCTCTATTTGATCAGATTTTATGGTTCAAAAGTTACCAAATGAGTAAGGTAGTTTTGTCTCAATTTTCCTTCTTTGAGACACATGTTTGGTTCTGAACCTATGTTCTTTTACAAGGTGTATATATTTCCATTAGACATGTTATATCAATAATTTTCTTATTTTAATGTTATTTTAATCTTATTTAAATGTAATTATTTCATGGGTATTATTATTCAAATATTTCAAAGTCGTATGGGACACCTTGAAATGTTCCAAGATTATTATCCTAAAAAACGTTTTCAAAAGATATATTAAGCTAATTTTCAAGGAAAAGGATTCTAAAGAAATATTTTATTTTTTAAAGTGTTTTTTTAACCTTCCTTTACAATTTTAAAAATATATTTTCGAATAAAAAGTGTTAATTCTACAATCTCATTACTTTCTATGATTTTTTATATGTATGTATTTAATGGGGAATATTTATCATCCATGTTTTTTAAAATTATTTTCAATAATATTTTCACTATTATTATACAATTTTTTAAATCCATTTTTACCAATGTATGTGTTTTTATTAAAAATTTTGAAAGTAATATTTTTTTATTTTACCTACAAGGTACTTTTTGACTTTTCTAGACAAATTATGAGAAAATTTTTTTTAACTTATATAGGATGAACATATTTTTAGGATTTTATGATGTCTTATTACCTTGAAGATTACATTACTTGTTTACAAGGTTATTTTCAAAATGTTTTCTTTTAAAATTTTGTGGCATTTTATGAAAATAAATTGACTTCAACAAAGAAAGTATATTTTCCTAAAAAACTATTTTAAATTATTTTTCATGATATGTTATCAATGTGGTTTAAGAAAATGGGTTTTGATTATTATTTATGTTTTAAAAGGTGATTTTTAAGGAAAATTAATGTTCCAAGTGATATATAAAAATCATTCCCCACCTATGATCACATAATTTGTTATAGTTCAAGAATAACATTCATATTATTTCTTTTAATGGTTTATGTTTTGATGGTATGATGTTAGAGAACCCCACTTTTTTTCATGGGTTATGATTTTAAAAAAATGTTTATAAACCATGTATCTTTTCCAAAAGTTATGATATGATTACATGTTTACAACACCCTTTACATTACATTGGTTATGATTTAATTGTTTATGATCTTGTGTCACATGTATATATGATTTAATTATGATAAGGGTAGGACCTATATCTCCCATCAATGCATTGGGTAAAGATTGATATCTCATGAGATAGACATGAATGACCTTGTCTGGTAAGATAGTATTGGGAGTGAACCTTGACTACCAAATATAGTTATGGGATTGAACCATGATTACTAGGATAGTTATGGGAGTGAACCAAGAGTACCAAGATGGTATGGTAAGTGAACCCATACTACCAAGATGTCCTTGGCAGTGATACCTTGACTAATATGGAAACCATTTTTATATGCTTATGTGTCTCCCATAATTCCATGTTTTTTTCCTCTTTTATGCTTTCATGGCTCATGTTCTTTATTTTCTTATGATTCTTGTTTTATTAACTACCAATTTTTATTATGTGATTCATGTTCATGATCTTTGATATAAAAGGTATGATCTTCTATTTTCATGATCATGTTATCATACCCTTATTCTCATAATTATGTTTACATGTCTCAATTGTTTACCCTTACTAAGAATCTAAGCTCGCCATTTTCCCTATGTTTTCTTTTCCGAAGGATATAAAATAAAGGTTTTAGTTAGGGGTACTAAAGGGGAATACATTTATAGGATATGTTGAAGAGTTTTCACCAAATTAGAAGAATGTGTTCCATGTTTACAAACGCACTAAACTAATATGTTCATCGGGTGTGTATTTCTGTAATGTATTAAGTATTCTGAAAATGGGATGTAATGTTTACTTATGAAAAGTGAGGGTTTCTATATCAGAAGAATGGGAACTAATAGTGTGTCTCTTGAATTTTATGTTCCCTATAATAATATATGTGCCAATGTTGAATGATGTTTCATCGTTTTATTCTGATTTTTACGACTTATTTAAGATATTAGGGTTTATGTTCATCAACTCATGTTTCTGCACTCTTTTGATTCATTTATTATATTTTTATTATTCATATTCTGTGATTTATGATTTATTGGGATTGAAATTTATTATATATCAAGATTATACTCGTATGTTAATACTAGTACAAATTACATTTAAAGCATTATGCATTACACATTGGTTATTTATAAATAATGTTATTAATTTTTTTCATGTTGGTTATTTTATGAATGATGTGAAAAATATGCATTTTTTCAACATTGGTTAAATAATAATTGGTGTTTATGTTTGGGTTTTCTGCATAATTTATTTAATAAAGGAGGTTAAATTTTTTTCATGTCAAATGTTAAAGAACCGGTATGAAAAACCATTAAAATTATTATGAAACATTGGGTTTACTCATTTAAATTTCATTAATTCCCATGATTTCAATTTATTTTCTCTCAAATAAGAAATCCTAACCATTCATTCTTCAATCTGGTGGCCTTGAATCTCAATCAATTGGAATTAAGTGTCATCTTTCACCGTCATTTTCTATCGACCACTACTCACACTATCCATATACTATATGTTTATTATTTTTGACTTATTATTCATACGCTTTATAGTATATATTTTACATTTTTGTTTATTATTTAAATTTTCCATGCATCCAGGTTATGTTTTAATTGATGAAAATTTTTTTGGGCATGTTTTCTCGAATAAACTCTTTCATCACTAATATTTTTCATCTAATCACTATTTATATTTTTAGTTATAAGTATTCACACATCAAAGGTATTTTTTAATTGATGAATTATTTTTTTAGATTAATGTTTAATTAAATGATTATTTGATTATTTGGTGCTATAACTAATGTTAGTTTATTGATTAATATGTTTTCAAGGTATTTTTTTTTGTCTATATTGTGAATGGGAATTTTAAAGTTATAGTGAATTATGGAGCTTGAATACAAAGTATTTATAATATATTTATTTTTTATCATGATAATGGAATAATATATTTTTATTTTTTTCGAAATAATTATAATTAAATATGCCCACAATTATAATTTTTTTATCAAATATGTTCAATATATTTTATTTGGAAAATATTTTATGATATTTTTTATTGTTTTTATATAAGTAAATTTGAAACTAAATTTAAAAATATAACAAATTATTTTTAGTTTTTTATCTTTATTACAGATAATAATGGTTCTAAGTAGGATTACTACACTATGAAAAAGTGATAAATATTAGGAAGGTTTTAATGCATTTTTGGAATTTTCAAAATGAAATGATCCAAACACTGACCATTTTTTTCTATCCATTTTTTAAATTTTTATATGTGAAGAGGTAAAAAAAGAAATGAAATCGAAGATCATTTAATTTTTCATAGTTTAATTACATGTCAAAACCCTTGGATTTTTCAAGGTGAAACTGGGAAGAATTCAAGACCTATTGATAATAATGATTTTCAAAATGATAATTCTGCTCAAATTGAAGAAATGATTCATGATATTAAAGTATAACAAATTAGGAAAGAATAGATAATTGACCTTCTATAAACTGATTAAAAATACCATTGAATCTATGTTATATGGAATTAATGGTTTTGTCAAAAAAAATTAAGATTGATTAACTTGAAGGAAAAGATGGATTGAGTGACAAAAGTTTTACATTGTTTATACTTTTTTGAAAGAAATACATCCTAAAGAAAATAACATTCTAGATTTACATTATAATGAAAATAAAAAATAATGGTTGATGGGTTTGGGGTACAAAAAGATACATTCCCATTTAAATGATTTTGTACTATATAAGGAGAAATATGAAGGTATCTCAAGGTGTCTAAAATGTGGGACATCATGGTATAAGTTAAAAGAAAAATCACAAGTTGATTTAGTTATTATAGAGACTAATGTAAATGAAATTTGGTATATTCTTATAATTACTCGTTAGATACATTTATTAGAAAATTAGAATGATACAAAAGAAGGTTAATATGGCATGTAGATGAGTGGATATTTGATGGAAAATTATTTCATCCATCTAATTTTCTATAGTGGAAGAAAAATGATCAACAGTTCCATGTATTAGAAAATGAAGTTACAAATACCAAACTTGGACTGTGCATAGAAATAAAGAATCCATATATAATAATTAGTAGAAAACATAGTTCATGGAATATTTTATTGATAATTTACAACTTATCTCATAAGTTTTTCATTAATTGGAAATATATCATGTTGATCTTAATAATTTCTAGACTAAAACTTCATGGAAATGAAATTGATGATTTCTTTTCTCCATTAATTGATGACTGGAAAATTTTATTATGTGAAGGGATTATAGTATATTATTCTTATAAAATGGAACATTTGTAACCACATGAAAATAATATGTTCACTATAATGAATTTACATTTTATGGAAATTTTTCTAGATACAGTGTTAAGGGGCATAATTATTTCTTAATTTGTGAATGATGGACTTCATATTATTAACTACAACATGAGATAAAATAGTATACATGGTTTATCAGAGGTTTTTGTCTATGCATCACTCTTATATAAGATTAAAAATTGGAATTCAAAGGATCTGAAGAATTTTATATTTCTCCAAAACCATTGCCCACTAATCTGTATTTTGAGAGGGTGAAAAAAATTTATGTCACATTCAAAATACACAAAAATATAGCAATGATAGAAATATTTTGAATAAATAGTAAACATTTTTTATGTGTTTATAATATAGATATCATGAGGCCGAATATAACATTAATGTCATACATTTAGAGAAGAATATTTATGATAGATTGATTGGAACATTGATAGATATTAAAGTAAAGACAAAAGATAGGTTTATTGTAAGATTGGACTTACTCTCAATGGGGATATGTTTTGAGTTAGATCGCACTCTTAATGTAAGACAAACATACCTGCCTAAATCTTTTCATATATTATCTAAGAGGGGGAAAATTATTTTTGTCAATTTCTATATGGTATCAAAGTTCCACAAGGTTATTCTTAAAATTTTTAAAAAAATGTGTCATTAAAATATTTTAAATTTACAGGAATGAAATCTCATGATTGTCACATCATGACTTAATAACTCGTAAAATTTAAATTATTTGAAATATTGTACATCCATGTTAGAATTATAATCTTAAAGGTTTATTATTTTTTCAATTCAATTTGAAACAAATACATTGATATTAAATTATTTAATAATTTGGTTAACGATGTAGATTATATACTTCTTAAATTGAAAATGTATTTTCCTCCATCTTCTTTTCATATCATGGTTAATTTAATGGTTCTTTTTTGTAAGAAATAAATCTTTTCAAAACTGTATATCAATGTTTGATGTGTCCTTTTGAAAGGTATACACATCTATTTTAGGGATATCTTTAATAATACATTATTTTGAATTATATTTATAAGGATTATGTACATATTCTTACAAGCTACTTATCTATATTATAAGACATCAGTTTTCCCAAATATCACCATGAATGAGTTAATTATTGGGGAAACAGAATCTGTGGATTGAATGTGAAATGGTTGATAGGTAAACAGATAAATAAGGTATATTTATACATCTTGAATAACATATATGATTCTCATCCATATATAACATCTCAAATAAATGTGTACAAACAATTTTATCCAAAGAAGAAAGATGTTAATTAGCATAAAAACGTTCATAATTAAAAGAGACCATGCATGGTAGATCAGATGCATCATAAATATTGAGATTGTTAATGGGAAAACTATTTTTATGTTTTATAACATGGTCTAGGTATAAAATTAATGGATACATATTTGAAACAAATGATCATGAAAAAATACATGTAGTTAAAAATAGTAGTGTATTAATGTGCACAAAAGTAATGAAATTTTTGATTTCCAAAGGAAAAAAGCTAATATCCATTTCAATTTCATATTATTAAGTCATTGAAAAAATATGGGAGGTTAATTACATTAAATATGAGTTCTAGTGTTTAAAAACAAATGGGTTGTCTGTATCAATAGCATCATACATAATGAATTTACTACAAAACATGTTAATTTGAATAGATTGGAATACACAACTGATCTTTTTATCATCACAACACATACCAAATAATAATATATTATTGATCCATTAAATATGTAGTTGTTTATCATTTTACAAGGAAAATAATAGTATCTTGGTGATGAAAAACTTTTTGATGATGTTGATTTATGTAAGAAACCTACTTCCATGGGAATATTAATAGATAATATTAATGACCATGTAATAGACATGGTTTGTACCATAGGAAAAAATCATGGGGAAGGATTATGTGAAAAAAATCATTTAGTTGTTTTTTAATATTATAGGTAACATATAATTATTTTCTATTTATTTCTAAAAATTTAAGAAATATTAGATATATTACTTTAATTATTTTACATATAACATATATTATAAATAATATGTTAAATTTTTTGTTTATATTAGTTTTTTTGTTTAATTTTCTAATTATAAAACATTATATGTACCAGATGGATATTTATTAATTTTTACATAAGCATTTTTTTATTTTTTTTGTTCATGTATTGTTTTCTTGTATCTTTTTTTAAAAAATTATTTACATTTTTATATAACTGTTGGATTTTTTTTCCTTAGTTTAGGATATTTCACTTACCTCTCACTAGTGTTGATATAATTTTATCTAACTAATTTAAAAAATATGTATAAAAATGTGTTTTCTAAAGTTTACTTTTTGATGAATCGTTTTATTTTTTTTATTAAAATTTATATTTAATAGTTGATTTTTAATATTTGTGTATTAATTATTTATTACTTTGATTTATAGGATAAGTTTAGATTAAATATATAAGTCATCTTAAGCTTCTGGGGAGGACTATACACATACTTCTCCTGATGAGTATCCTCACCCATTTTCACAATATCCAACTACTTCCATAGGGTTGGACAAGACTTCCAATTTTGTTAAATGTGATATCACGTGTTTATCAAAATTATAAGTTGTCTATAGCTGGGACTAGATAATATTAATTGATTTTGATGATAATGAATTTTCTAGGGATCTAAATTCAAAACAATTTATGTCTTTCATTTCAATTCAAGCATTGTATAATGTTAGTTTTTTTATTTGTGATTAGATAAGTTTCAATAAACAGACACTATATAAATTATGGGAGACAATTTTTCTAAGATCCTTTTTTATTATTTTACTTATCATGAAATTGTTTCAGTAATATAATTTTTTTCCCTTTTTGTGGGATGAAATATGATATACCTGACATTGTTGAATCCTGGAATAAATTTTTATCTCTGGATTCTAGGAGATTGAGATATTTTAAATCAACCCCCACAAGATATTTCATTTTTAGGGAAATAAAAAATAAAAAATCATGTGATATATATCCTTATCTAGATGAAGATACTTGGAAGCTCTTTATTGAAACTGGGTCAAAAGAATTATTTTTGGTAAGTTAAATGTTATATTTTCAATGTTTTTTATATTAATGATCGTATTAACGATTATTTTATTCTTAATTTAAAGCTAGTGAATAGATATCATTAGGAGATCCAATCCAAAAACCTATACCCTAATTACTTACCAGTTGGATGGTATATATTATTGGAAGAATAGATGATGACCAAAAAACATTAAAAAATGGGAGCTATTTCTTTAGTATTTGCAAATCTTGTCCCCCTTCTCCCATACTAGTCATGAAAAATAGAAGATGACATGAATGAGAAAATGGGGAAATATCTTTAAAACGAGTCGAGAGATTTTGGTGAAAGGATTGTAAGAAATTATTTAATTTACTTATGTTATTTAATTTAATTCACACCTTCATATAGTATGATTCACTATTAAATTTTTCTAATATTCAATATTAGAATTCCTTGTGGAGGATGGACATAGGGGACTTTCATACTTGATATTAAGAAAGATATTTTTTCTACTACATTGGGAAATCATGAACACCCATGTTGTGTACAAGGATATGTGGTAGGTGCATCAATAATAAAATTGTTTGGTTGTTCTAGAGATTCTTAAAAGTAGGGTTTATATAAAATGAAAATATATTTTTTTCTAAAGATCAAGATATGGTTGAGATGAAGGATTATAGGATCAGATCTTCAGTATTGTCGATGTTTTTAGACATGTAAAAATAGTTTTAGGCTGCATACTCCACTCCTCCAACTCATCCTACAGTTCATACTCCTCTACCTCGACCTGCAAATCCCACTCCTCCGCCTCCTTCTACTTATCTAACTACTACACCCCCTCCTCCATAGCTTCCCATATATTATAAGTTATATGTTGAATATATCCAACATCATATTTTTGTATATAGGATTATATAATATATAGGGGATATTATTTATCATCAACAGATAGATATAGAGTATCTTAGGGTAATATAGATGAAATATTGTCACATTTCCTATAAATGAGGTCATTATCGTTGGATAATGTATCGTCCCTTTTTTAGTTTGGTTATATAAACTTGTCCAAAAAAATTCCACTAAGGTATGTATAGACTATGTCCATTATTTCATAGTGGTGTTAAATTTATTTGAACAATTTAAAATTTATATAATTATCTATTTTTGATAGGAATACTTTAAAGGTAAAGACGTTCTATATAGGAAAAAAAGTATAGGCTACTATGAATTAAAATAATACTTCTTCTGGAATTGACAAATTATCAAAATATCCATCTTTGTTGTTGGACGTTTATTAGATTAAAATGGATTCTATCATTTATGGGCATGAACTTATTATGATGATTTTTAAGAGGTATATCTTGGATCTTGTAACAAGATATTTTTTGGGCATCAATGTGATGCATTTCATTTCCATGTAAGTCAATTATCATATATCTTCTAGTTAATATAATTTACTTAAACATAATATTTATGTATTTTTATATTAATTATCCTTATAATATGTGTGTTCATGTTGGTTACTGACATATCATTTCCAAAAAAAATTAACATTGGTCATTTTTATGACTGTTTTTCAAAAACCAATGTGAAATAGGGTTTATTATGTCCATTAATAAAAAAAAGTGTGAAAGACATGTTTACAATGTTTACTAAAATAACATCATGATGTAACATATGTTAAAAACCCCAAAAAACTAATGTAAAGACCCTTTTCTACACTAGTTTAATCTTATGTTCACTTGACATTTGATTTTTATCACATATGTTAACACTAACTAAGTATCTGAGATCAACCCTTTTTTATGTTTTCATTTCCTCAGGTTATAAATATGATTATAACATATAATAAATGTAACATCCCAAGTAAGTAATGAGTAATAGTTATTTTTATCTATGTCTATTAATGAACAATATAGTTTTTTAGAGGCTTAAAATGAAAATAAATCCAATCTTAAGCATGGAATACACTAATATTTTTAAAATATTGTTTTACTGCCTTTTGATGGAAAACCATTTTTAAATATATATTTTGACAATTTTATAAGATATGCTTGTCAAAATAAACTTATTCTTTATGATTGGGACATCAAAATTTACTTTGTGTGAATTTTTGGTATTTTTCTGACAACGTTCATTTTTTATGAATAGTGAAAAATACTGCATTTTACATCAAAACTAATTTTTAATATAATATATTTATATGATTAGATTATATTTTGAATTGGTTTTAAAGTTAAATTATAATATATTTTTACCATTTTATCCAATGGTGGTCATTGGAATCAATTTCACTTTGAAATTGGACTTAAACTAGTGTCAATCTTTTGATACTTATTGTTTCATAAAAACACGCTATTTGTCATGACAGCGAGAATTAATTATTAAATTAATTAATGTGACTTATATGTTTTGAATTTTGTAAAATAGACTTCATTTTTGAATTCGGAATATCAAATATAGCTTAGGGTGAATTTTTGGTAATTTTCTGAAAAACTTCAATTTTTGATGAATAGTGAAACCACTAAGTGGTACTTATAAAAACTGATTTTTCCGTTTAAATGAAATTTTGCCATCTTTGTGATTTGAATTTCAAAAATCCGACATACATGGTTGTCATTAAGAATTAAAATGTGGTTCAATGAGATTATAATAATTTTTTGGTGAATAGTAACTTATTAAGTTTTTAATCGCGATTAGAGGTAATTAGTGTAGTTTAAGGTAAAAATAAAGCTTTAATAAAATGAGATGAGCTTGAAACATGTCCTACCCTCATTGTTTGTGTCATGGCCGACCCCGACAAGCCATGGGTCAACTTTGGGACCCCATGGTGCCACTTTGGTTGGGAAATGACATAAATAACTTTTTATTTAATGTTAAAGTAAAAATGACACAAACATGAGTTATGTTACTAAAACAATTTTATATGTGGTTGTACAAGTCATATTTTTGACTATAAATATTCATTACAAAGATTAAAATATTTCCTACATCATAGTATTTTTTTTATAATTTTTGGACATTAAATAAATTAAATTATTTATGACATCATGATGATGCAGCGATGACCTCATTATTTAACGATTTAAATAAAATGGAAAGATAATGTAAAATCTAAGACCTAAAAATGGAAAAAACCTATTGGATGGGTGGATTTCGAACCCTTATCACCTTATCCTCTAATTATATCAATGTGGGACCTTTTGAATCCGAAAATCATTTTAAAATAATGTATCTTATCTTTACTTTCCAAGAGTGCCCCTCCTCTCCTCTTATAAAAGGCCTCCACCTCTACCTCCTTACCCACACTCCCAAAGCCTTTGGCTCGGCCAAACCCTGCCCATTTTGTCTCTACACTTCCCTATATTACTCCTTGAAGCCTCACTTTGGGCATAATTCTTCCCAAGGAAGCCTTTGAGCTCAAGCCAAAGGGAGTTACCCGATTTTAAGGTAATGTCTTCTTTTGTGTCCTTTTGTTTTATTTTGCTTCTCCAACCCCCTAAACTCTTTTTATTCTTTTCTTTTGTCACAACTCTAGTATCCTAAATATACTAGGATGTTTTTATAAAATGTATTCTAGCTACACTTACACACACCTACATCTAATGGTTAACGAACATATTGTTTCCGTGGATGGTGAATTTATGCCTCCCGAAACGATGATTGTTCAAAATTCTTTTAACACCTTTAAAGGTGGCCATTAAGATGTCACTATATTTATATATGATATATAATATGTTCATGTTTTCCTTAAGCTTCTTTATTTTTTATTTTGGGTATACCTTTATGGTTACCATTATGGGTAAACGCGATATCTTCATTTGAGGAAGTGCGGACTACCGCCCCCTCAAAGTGAGTTGATTCGTTAAATACCATATGTGGGACGTATAAAGGATGGAACTATGATATTATATATGATATTATACTGAAATTATAATATACCTTTATATCATTATGATTCCATTCTATAAAATACGAAATAGAAATGAAAGTAGCATTCATGCGTACGCACGGCTTACCGTCTCCATGAACGGTGCATTTCATTTCTTACCTCTAAATGATTATGTAATATTATAAATGAATGCATGTACTGGATATATATGACATATATGATATCTACATCATGAATACCATTCTGGATATAATGGATACATGAACAACATGTAATTATAAAGGTCTTATTTTTGACTCAAGTACCAATGATCGTTAAAACAACTGTTATTAACTTAAATAATTACATAGTGTTCATGACATGGAAATAAGTGATAATGAACTTGAAAAAGGTTCTTAAACAAGTAGAAATTAACTCAAGTTTATTATTCAGGACATTAAAGAATGATCGAGTCAAGTCGGACCCGAGGTATGGGACTTCGTCTCGATCTCCTTTCATTGAGGCATGTTTTGTTTTATACACAACCTTCTTTTATATGGTATATAAACCCCTTTGAATTTTACGTTTATCCAAAAGGAATATTTTTTATACGAAGTGTTTTACTAAACGACAAAAGGGAATGTTTTTGTCGTATGTATGAGGCGACAACGACTTCTCCGCCGCCGTGACCGTTATTTGAGTTTTGGCTTCTTCTACAAGCCATACCTTTTTTAAAAAAAAAGAAAAATAAATACCATGTTTTACTTTTCTTTTCTTTTGGTATTGAAAATGGTTTTCATAATGTTTTCATATCAATGTGTTGTATTGATATCTTGTGATTGAAAGGTGTAAATGTTATGTTTCCTTTATGCATGTTTTATGTGATACGATTATAATGAGGTTCTTGGCCATTATTATGAAGACGGGTGGTTCCGTGATAAACTAAGGGCGGGTGAGCCCGATATAGCTCTCCAATGCATTGGGTAACGCGAAGGAGTGAAACTTTAAGGTTTCTCTGAAGAGATTTAGGGAATATACTGTGATGGGTATTCCAAACGTAACCAAGAGGGTTACTCCCTACGTAAGAATGTTATGAATGCCTCAAGTTACCTTTATGTCTTATGATTTCTATAATTTATTCATGATTTGATGAGGTATGTTGAAGTGCTTATGTTTTATGGGTAAAGTATGATTTCATTCTTATGTATATATGTACCCATGTTTCCTTTCCATATTTTTATATCCCTTACTGATCTTTTTATGCTCATCCCAAGTTTTTTTGAAATGTTTTTCACAGGTCAAGGGAAAGGTACATTATATGATGATAGTGTCCAGGAAGTGTCAAGAAATAATCCATGTTTTATTATAAATATGTTTCCATTAATGGGAATGAAGAATAATATCTTTATGTAACGACTTTGTTTATATGTGGAATGTAATGCAAGTTTTATGATCTAATTATCTAAAACTCTAAACTCGAAAAGATCCTCAATGTGTAATCTTGTAATAACTCAAGATTAAGTAAGGTTTAAGGTTGGGGCCTTATAGTTGGTATCAGAGGTCGGTTTAGATAACTTTAGGAGTTAGAATTATATTAAATGATTATCCAAAAATATTTTTTTTGAAATGATATAGAATTTGAAGATTACCATGTTGCTTCATCTAAGACATGTTTGTTCAGAATGGTTTTCCATAGAGGAAACAGGGAAGCAGTGCTAGGAAGGCATACATAAGGAAATAACCATCCGAATCAGCATCCTGAGATGGTTGGAATTGGAACTGAACAGTTTGTTGCAGTAATGGCGTAGTTGACTCAAGCGAAAAATGGCGGTGGTATCCATGCACGAGATCAGCCAGATCAACCACAGAGGAACATGTTAGTGGTGGAACATTTCATGAGGCAACATCCCCCATCATTCAGAGGATCATCGGACCCTGTGCTAGCTGAAGGGTGGATTAAATCACTGGAGAAGATTTTTGATGTCATGGGGTGTTCAGACAATCAAAAGGTTAGTCTTGATATTTACCGTTTGGAGGGTGAGGCCGATCAGTGGTGGTCTATGGTTAAAAATATCAAGGACGCTGATGAGATTGATGCTCTTGACTGGGATGAATTCAAAGGTATGTTTCTTGAGAAGTATTTTCCTAAGGCTGTTTGACTTAGGATGGAAAAGCAATTCTTGGAATTGAGGCAAGAGGAAGACTCAGTGGCTGCCTATGAAGAGAGGTTCACTCGATTGGAAAGGTATGCTCCAAATTTTATCTGAGACCTTGATAGTAAAATCAATCATTTTCACTCAGGATTAAAGCCAAAATATCGAAGGGCATTAGCTTCTCGTGAGTTTAAAAGTTATGAAAATCTTGTTCGATGTGCTGAGAAGGTGGAAATGGAGTTTGTCGATGATCAAGTGTTCTATAACAACCAACAGAAGAAGAGACTGAGGTGGCAGGAGAAAGGTAAGAATTCTTCAAAAAAGTCTAATGGTAAGAAATCTAAGTTTCTAGTTTGTGATAAATGTGGGAAAAGGCATGCTGGGGAATGTCTTCTGAATTCTGGAAAGTGCTACCGATGTGGTAAGATGTGACATAAGGCTCGTGATTGCACTGAAAAGGATCAAGGTGAAGGTAAGACCAAATTTGATTTACAGTTAGTGAAATGTTATAAGTGCAATGAGATGGTTCACTATGCAAACGAGTGTCCGACAAAGAGCTTGAGTGATGGGAAGCAGTTATACTACAAGAAAAAAGGGGTGGTGAAATCCTTTGCAACTACTTCAGAAGATTTTGGGCCATCAAATGAAGTTGTATCAGGTACTTTGTTTGTTTTCTCAGATTATGCCAGTGTGTTGTTTGATTCGGGGTCTACACATTCTTTCATCTCTGAAACCTTTTCTAGTAAAATGGGAATACCATCTCAAGAAATGACTCCTGAACTTTTGGTAAAAACGCCTGGGGGGAATGTTAAGGCAAAAAGAATTTATAAGAATCTTCCTATCCTTATCTGTGGAAAGAACCTACTTGAAAACCTTATTGTTCTACCTCTAGTAGAGTTTGATGTTATCCTGGGTATGGATTGGCTCTCTATTTACCATGCTAAGATTGACTGTAGAGCTAAAGAAGTTTCTTTTCAGAAAGACTTTCAGTTTTTGTACAAGAATGAACCCTTAATGTTGATAACTTATCAAGAGGCCGAGAAACTTGTAAAAGATGAAAATGAATGTTACCTTGCACACATCATTGAAAATAAAGGAACTGTTCATATTAATGATGTTCCAGTGGTAAATGAGTATCCTGATGTTTTTCCTGATGAGTTTCCTAGAATAATACTAGATCGGGGAGTTGAGTTTACTGTTGACTTAGTTCCTGATGCTAATCCAATTTCAAAACCCCCTTATTGAATGTCTCAAATTGAACTTTTAGAGTTGAAGGAGCAATTGCAAGATTTATTAGAGAAAGGTTTCATTAGACCTAGAACATCACCATGGGGTGCTCCTGTTTTATTTGTTAAAAATAAAGATGGTTCTATGAGACTTTGCATTGATTATAGAGCCTTGAATAATATCACTGTTAAGAACAAATATCCTTTTCCTCATATCGATGATTTGTTTGATCAGCTCCAGGGAGCTCAGTTTTTTTCAAAGATTGACCTGAGATCGGGGTACCATCAGCTGAAGGTAAGGGAAGAAGATGTTCCGAAGACTACGTTTCATACAAGATATGGCCATTATGAATTTGTAGTAATGACTTTTGGTCTAACCAATGCACCTGCTGTATTCATGGACTTAATGAATAGAATTTTCCTTGAGTTCTTGGATAAGTTTGTGGTGTTTTTCATTGATGATATTTTGGTGTTTTCTAAAAGTAAAGAGGAGCATGAAATAAATTTAAGGGTTATCTTGCAAACCTTAAAAGAAAAGAAACTGTATGGAAAATTCATCAGGTGTGAGTTTTGGTTGCAACAAATTTCTTTCCTTGGTCACATTGTTTCTAAAGATGGGATAACTATTGATCCTTCAAAAACAAAATTTGTGGAAGACTGGCCAAGACCCACAAATGTAACTGAGATTCGTAGCTTCCTTGGTTTGGCAGGCTATTACCGAAGGTTTTTTAGAAAATTTTCACGGTTATCTAGTCCAATGACTAAGCTAACTTGGAAGGGTGTTAAGTTTATCTGGAAAAAATAATGTGATGATTGTTTTCAGGAATTGAAAAGAAGATTGGTGAATGCACCAGTTTTGGCACTACCTTCTAGGAATGGTGAGTTTGTTATCTACAGTGATGCTTCATTGAAAGGACTTGGTTGCGTCCTAATGCAGAATGATCAGGTAATTGCTTATGCTTCACGACAGTTGAAAACTCATGAGGTAAATTACCCTGCACATGATTTGGAATTAGCTGTTGTTGTTTTTGCTTTAAAAATTTGGAGGCATCATTTGTATGGAGTAAAGTGTGAAATATATACCGATCACAAAAGTTTAAAGTATATATTCACTCAGAAAGAATTGAACATGAGACAAAGGATATGGCTAGAATTAATCAAGTATTATGATTGTACAATTCATTACCATCTGGGAAAATCAAATAAAGTGGTTGATGCTTTGAGTCGAAAAATTAATGCTTCATTAGCAATGTTGCATTTGGAACGTGATCCTTTGGTTAAGGATTTGATGAAATTTGGAATAGAAGTTGTTGGTGCAGGAAGTTCTTCTGTTTTGTTTCAGGTATCAGTGAGATCATCTCTATCAGATAGAATCAAGCAAGCACAGAAGCAAGACAGTGAGTTGCAGAAAAAGGTAGAGCTGGTTCAGAAAGGTAAGTTGCCTGAATTCAACATTGATAATGATTGTGTTTTGAGATTTGGGAAGAGACTGTGTGTGCCTTGTGATTCACAGTTGAAGAGAGAGTTATTATGTAAAGCTCATAGTTCTCCGTTTTCAGTTCATCCTGGAAGGACTAAGATGTATAGAGATCTGCGGGAGTATTACTGGTGGGATGGAATGAAAAGAGATATTGCTGATTTTACTGTGAAGTGTTTGACTTGTCAGCAGGTTAAAGCAGAGCAGCAGTTACTGAAAGGGATGCTTCAGCCTTTACCAGTGCCAGAGTGGAAATGCGAGAATATATCCATGGACTTTGTTGTGGGATTACCGAAGACATCTCGAG
This sequence comes from Viscum album, assembly GCA_963277665.1. Classification (NCBI taxonomy): domain Eukaryota; kingdom Viridiplantae; phylum Streptophyta; class Magnoliopsida; order Santalales; family Viscaceae; genus Viscum; species Viscum album. The sequence goes on along the minus strand of OY728153.1, from coordinate 871,391,921 downwards.
GTAATAATGCAATCTAGGTTATTGTTGATCGCTTGACCAAATTTGCTCATTTCCTTGCTATAGGAGATATTTTTTCCCTAGATCAACTTTCCCGTTTGTATCTTAAAGAGATAGTCAGGGTACATAGAGTTCCTCTCTCCATTGTATCTGATCGTGATCTCAGGTTCACTTCTAACTTTTGGAAAGGCCTTCATAAGTCGTTGGGTACTGAATTAAATTTTAGTACAACTTTTCATCCTCAATCAGATGGGCAGTCAGAACGAACAATTCAGACCTTGGAGGATATGCTACGAGCTTGTTCTATGGATTATCAGGGAAGTTGGGACCAACATCTTTCTTTGGTTGAATTTTCATATAATAACAGTTTTCATTCCAGTATACAGATGGTACCATTTCAGGCAATATATGGGAAGCGGTGTCGAACTCCAGCTTTCTGGGATGAAGTGGGTGAAAGGAAGTTGATGGGACCAGAATTGGTAGAAGAGATGGTAGAAAAATTTCAGCTAATTCAGAAGCACATGAGAATAGCTCAGAGCAGGCAGAAGATTTATGCGGATAACGGGAGGAAGGATCTATCTTTCGAGGTGGGTGATCATGTTTTTCTCAAGGTTTCTCCTTGGAAAAGTGTGATGAGATTTGGTAAGAAAGGAAAGCTGAGTCCAAGGTTTATTGGACCATATTAAATTTTGGAGAGATTTGGATCAGTTACTTACTGAGTGGCTTTACCTCCTAGTTTATCTCAGGTACACAATGTTTTTCACGTTTCAATGTTAAGGAACTACATGCCAGATCCATCTCATGTTTTGAGTCCAGCGGTAGTTCAGCTGGAAGAGAACCTATCTTATGAGGAACAACCGGTCCAGATTCTTGACCACAGGGAGAAAGTGTTACGGAATAAGTTGATTCACCAGGTAAAGGTTTTGTGAAAAACCACATGATGGAAGAGGCAACATGGGAATCTGAAAATGCAATGAGGGATAAGTACCCCCATTTATTTGATATGTAACTAAATTGCGGGGACGCAATTTTCTAAAGGGGGGAAGGATGTAACATCCCAAGTAAGTAATGAGTAATAGATATTTTTATCTATGTCTATTAATGAACTAGAGAGTGTTTTAGAGGCTTAAAATGAAAATAAATTCAATCTTAAGCATGGAATACACTAATATTTTTAAAAGATTGTTTTACTGCCTTTTGATGGCAAACCATTTTTAATTCTATCTTTTGACAATTTTATAAGCTATATTTGTCAAAATAAACTTATTCTTTATGATTGGGATATCAAAATTTACTTTGTGTGATTTTTTGGTATTTTTCTGACAATGTTCATTTTTTTATGAATAGTGAAAAATACTGCATTTTACATCAAAACTGCTTTTTAATATAATTTATTTATATGATTAGATTATATTTTTGAATTGGTTTTAAAGTTAAATTAGAATATATTTTTACCATTTTATCCAATGGTGGTCACTGGAATCAATTTCACTTTGAAATTGGACTTAAACTAGTGTCAATCTTTTGATACTTATTGTTTCATAAAAACACGCAATTTGTCATGACAACAAGAATTAATTATTAAATTAATTAATGTGACTTATATGTTTTTAATTTTTTAAAATATAATTCATTTTTTAATTCGGAATATCAAATATAGCTTAGGGTGAATTTTTGGTAATTTTCTGAAAAACTTTAATTTTTGATGAATAGTGAAACCACTAAGTGGTACTTATAAAAACTGATTTTTCTGTTTAAATGAAATTTTGCCATCTTTGTGTTTTGAATTTTAAAAATCCGACATACATGGTTGTCATTAACAAGTAAAATGTGGTTCAATGAGATTACAATAATTTTTTGGTGAATAGTAACTTATTAAGTTTTTAATCGCGATTAGAGGTAATTAGTGTAGTTTAATGTAAAAATAATGCTTTAATAAAATGAGATGAGCTTGACACATGTCCTACCCTCATTGGTTGTTTCATGACCGACCAAGACAAGCCATGGGTCAACTTGGGGACCCCATGGAGCCACTTTGGTTGGTAAATGACATAAATAACTTTTTATTTAATGTTAAAGTAAAAATGACACAAACATGAGTTATGATACTAAAACAATTTTTAAATGGGGTTTTACAAGTCATATTTTTTACTATAAATATTCATTAGAAATCTAAAAAGATTTACTACATCATAGTGTTTTTTTTATAATTTTTAGACATTAAATAAATTAAATTATTTATGACATCATGATGATGCAGCGATGACCTCATTATTTAACGATTTAAATAAAATGGAAAGATAATGTAAAATCTAAGACCTACACATCGCCAAAACTTATTATATGGGTGTATTTCGAACCCTTATCACCTTATCCTCGAATTATACCAATGTGGGACCTTTTTAATCCGAAACTCATTTTAAAATAAAGTAACTTATCTTTACTTTCCAAGAGTGCCCCTCCTCTCCTCTTATAAATGGCCCCCACCTCTACCTCCTTACCCATACTCCCAAAGCCTTTGGCTCGGCCAACCCCTACCCATTTTGTCTCTCCACTTCCCTCTATTACTCCTTGAATCCTCACTTTGGGCAGAAGTCTTTCCAAGGAAGCCTCTGAGCTCAAACCAAAGGGAGTTACCCGATTTTAAGGTAATGTCTTCTTTTGAGTCATTTTGTTTTATTTTGCTTCTCCAACACCCTAAACTCTTTTTATTCTTTTATTTTGTAACAACTCCAGTATCCTCAATATACTTGGATGTTTTTATAATATGTATTCGAGCTACACTTACACACACCTACATCTAATGGTTAACGAACATACTGTTTCCGTGGATGGTGAATTTATGCCTCCCGAAACGATGATTGTTCAACATTCTTTTAACACCTTCAAAGGTGGCCATTAAGATGTCACTATATTTATATATGATATATAATATGTTTATTTTTTCCTTAAGATTCTGTATTTTTCATTTTGGGTATACCTTTATGGTTACCATTATGGGTAAACGCGATATCTTCATTTGAGGAAGTGCGGACTACCGCCCCCTCAAAGTGAGTTGATTCGTTAAATACCATATGTGGGATGTATAAAGGATGGAACTATGATATTATATATGATATTATACTGGAATTATAATATTCCTTTATATCATAATGATTCCATTCTATAAAATACGAAATAGAAATGAAAGTAGCGTTCATGCGTACGTACGGCTTACCGTCTCCATGAACGGTGCATTTCATTTCTTACCTCTAAATGATTATGTAATATTATAAATGCATGCATGTACTAGATATATATGACATATATGATATCTACATCATGACTACCATTCTGGATATAATGGATACATGAACAACATGTAATTATAAAGGGCTTATTTTTTACTCAAGTACCAATGATCGTTAAAACGACCGTTATTAACATAAATAATTACATAGTGTTCATGACATGGAAATAAGTGATAATGAACTTGAAAAAGGTACTTAAACAAGTAGAAATTAACTCAAGTTTATTATTCAGGACATTAAAGAACGATTGAGTCAAGTCGGACCCGAGGTATGGGACTTCGTCTCGATCTCCTTTCATTGAGGCATATTTTGTTTTATACACAACCTTCTTTTATATGGTGTATAAACCCCTTTGACTTTTACGTTTATCCAAAAGGAATATTTTTTATACGAAGTGTTTTAATAAACGACAAAAGGGAATGTTTTTGTCGTACGTATGCGGCGACAACGACTTATCCGCCGCCATGACAGTTATTTGAGTTTTGGCTTCCTCTACAAGCCATACCTTTTTAAAAAATAAAAAAATAAATACCATGTTTTACTTTTCTTTTATTTTGGTATTGAAAATGGTTTTCATAATGTTTTCATATTAATGTGTTGTATTGATATCTTGTGATTAAAAGGTGGAAATGTTATGTTTCCTTTATGCATGTTTTATGTGATACAATTATGTTGAGGTTCTTGGGCATTATTATGAAGACGGGTGGTTCCGTGATAAACTAAGGGCGGGTGAGCCCGATATATCTCTCCAATTCATTGGGTAACGCGAAGGAGTGAAACTTTAAGGTTTCTCCGAAGAGATTTAGGGAATATACTGTGATGGGTATTCCAAACGTAACCAAGAGGGTTACTCCCTGCGTAAGAATATTAGGAATGCCTCAAGTTACCTTTATGTCTTATGATTTATGTGATTTATTCATGATTTGATGAGGTATGTTGAAGTGCTTATGTTTTATGGGTAAAGTATCATTTCATTCTTATGTATATATGTACCCATGTTTCCTTTCCATATTTTTATATCCCTTACTGAGCTTTTTATGCTCATCCCAAGTTTTTTTGAAATTTTTTTCACAGGTTAGGGGAAAGGTACATGATATGATGATAGTGTCAAGGAAGTGTCAAGAAATAATCCATGTTTTATTATAAATATGTTTCCATTGATGGGAATGAAGAATACTATCTTTATGTAACGACTTTGTTTATATGTGGAATGTAATGCAAGTTTTATGATCTAATTCTCTAATACTCTAAACCCAAAAATATCCTCAATGTGTAATCTTGTAATAACTCAAGATTAAGTAAGGTTTAAGGCTGGGGCCTTATAATAAACTTAAGAGAGAGTCTAGTGTGGCTCAATTATAGAGAAATGTTCAAAAGGAAGGTAAAATATATTGCTTATGTAGCTGGTCCTCAAATACACTAAACCATCCATTCTTGGGATTGTGTGATTATTTTGGAGAATTATTTTTTTACCTTATTACAATGTTGTAAAATAAAATAATGTTTATCCTATGTCACTATAATTACATGTATGGAAAATTATTTACAAAATATTCTAAATCCCATCGATCCTATTCATGTTTTCACTAGTAACACCCTAAATTATTAACCCTTCCACTGAATGTCAGGACATATAATTAAATATTGATTCATATTTAAATATATATTCCAAAATTTAGTGTATTATAGGAAGCTTAAATTAAGAAATCCTCCCATGCAGGTGATTTGAATCAAACCCAGTTTTTCATTTTCATCTTTGATCTGGTTCATTATTGGATCTCTGTTTTTATCCCATGTTCTAGGTGTGATAGGTTCTATATTTTTAATTGTTTCTTATTTTCATTTTGTCCCTGTGGTTATTCCCCTATTTTTTGGGTGTTTTGGGTGAAAAGTTGAGTTTTATCGGCTTGAAAGTATCCTACCCACAGTTGGTGTACGGTTTCGTAAACTTTATGGCTCATCCTAGGTAACCGTGTGGTCAGGTGACATTTTGTGATAGTGGTGTTTGGCATCATTGTCACACATTTTACAAACTTCATGTCTAAATCATGCATATGCCCAGGTATTCTAGTAATGGGTGCATGGTTAGTACACGATTTGGTAAACCGTGTGGCCAAACCATGCGACCTACCCATACCTAACAATTTGTGAAATTAAAAGTATTTCCCCTTGGTATTTTTAACCCAAAACACCTCCCCCACCTTTATATGGTTCGTGAGACCCAAAGGGGCCTCTCCCCTTGTTCAAAAAAAATCCCCATACATCCTATGGTATAAATCTATATTTTTTTCATTGTTTAGGGATGTATTTCTCAGGGAAACCCTCTCCTCTCTTCTCCCTCTTCTTCTTTCCTGCATTTTCTCTTTATATATTCTTCTTACTAGGTCATGTGGATCTACGTTTTTTATTTACCAAAATTTATGTTTTTTTGTGTGATTAGGGTTACTATTCATAGATATTGTCTCTTGGAACCCTCGTGGTTTGATTTTTGGGTGTTCGTTGTGGATGCGCCTTGGATTTGATGTTGGTTTCCCTTTTCACTTTCCATTTTAATTTAATAATCATTATTTTAATGATTTTATCACCTTCTTTTTATATGAATTTTTGATGTGTGATACTCGAAATAATTTTTTGGTGTGAAAAATGGTATTTTCTTCCTTTTTACGGATAAATGGCATTGTTTCATTAAATGTTGCACACCAAGTGTCTGATAAAATTTCTGATGGAAATTTGTGGATGATTTTTTGTGTATAAATCATGGTTTGTATTTTTTTAATAAATTTATGACATGTAAAATGATGATTTGGGTTTCTTGAAAGAGTTTCCAAATAGTTTTTAGTTAAAATAAAGTGTGAATTTGGATTTTGAAATTGGTTCAACATGCGACAGGGGATTGTAGACCATTTGTAATTTTGATGAAAATGGATTTAGAGTGTAAATATGGTGTGAAAGATTTAAAGTAATTGTTTTATAAATCATTATGAAAGGAAAAATAGTGTGTCACACTTTTTCTTATAAGGGTGGTTTTGTTTCATTTAAAAGTGATAGTTATGTGAAGTTTTCTTGAGGCTTGTTTGGAAATTTTATGAAAGTAGTGAAAATGTTTATCCTAAAAACCCTCTAATGAATATCTTCTTTCCTTATTTATATTAAATGGGTGGGACATCCTCATTGTGGATCCTCGTTCCCCATTTAATTTCTTTCATTGTTCATGGAAATAGATTGATCCTTGGTGTGATTCGAGGTGGTTCATATTGTTTGAATTATTATATATGTTATATGTGCTTGTGATTGGATGATCGGTTAGCATCATTTGGAATACCCCCTTTCCTTAGATATTGACATGGAAAACTAGGCATAGCTTTTTAATTTTCTAATAATGATTGATGCATTAGTTGGATTATGCACTAGCTAGTGGCCCATATCAGGAAAATATATTTTGGTATTTTTGGTATGGTATTGGGCCCCTCAGAATGTACTAGGTGTGGTGTGTCTGTTCATGTGATATCATTTTGATGTTATTTATTGAGGCATAATTTCCAGGATAATACAACATGTATTAGTATGTTCTGGATTATTCACGATCTCCTAAGTTTCACCCATGTCTATTGGCACTTGGTTGTCTACAGAGAATAATTTAGATACTTGGTTACTCATGTGTGTTTATTTCCATTTCCCTTAGTATGTGATAATTTTAGTTCTCCCATCTGTGGTGTATCTCTTTGTAAAGTGATGTGTTGGTTTTTAAAAGGTTATGATAATTTTTTTAAATAATATGTGATCTCCCGGGCCCAGATGCCACTTAATGGGTGCCCTGTGCCCGGTGGGCCACATGGCCACAAGCGCATATCCCCAAACACCAGAGGCTTCCAACTAGAAGCAAGGGACTATAGTGTTTCCATGGGGAGATTATTCCCTCATTACCAAACAGTAGCACAGTGGATGAAAGTAAACATAGGTAAATAGAGCAAGCAATATAATTAAACAGAAGGCACAGTGGAAATATAGAGACAGTAGTAACAATAACAAAAATAACTTGAATAGAATTAAATAACTAATGATATGTCATGTCACTAGAAAACTAGAAAAAAGGATATAAGACAGCAGTCATAACATGTTTCACAATAGTATAATGAAATAAAAGACCATCCCAAGAATCTTGAGTTCTAACTCAATCCTCTTCTATCAATATCCATACTAAACAACAAGAAATAAAGTGTTCGAAGTCATATGATTCCCTTTGTCAGCACCTAAAACCATGTAATCTACCAAGGGTACCAAATGGTTCCCGAAGAGTGTGTGAGATAAATCTCAGTGGGCCACAACCAAAAATATCTATAACATTCGGCTTGTGTGATGGAAATGTAATTATGTGCAACAATGCATATATAAAGTAAAGCTATATAATGTAAAAAAAATACCCAAGTACCTTCTTCATCCCTCAACTAGTGTCTAACCATGTAAACTATTAATTATTTGATTATTACTAGTCTATAAACAAGTCACATTTTTCCAATTAAGAAGGTTCCAAGTTATAACAATGAAACCTATAATGATATCAAATAGTGAAGTCTTAAGGTAATAACTAAGGTGACATAGACCTCAAGGGTCTCCAACTCAGTAATAAATTTATCCTATCATGGTTAAGATTGTAATAAAAAAATCATAGTCCAAGGCATTCCACAATGAGGTGCCTACCCAATCCAAGGTGATTGTCCAGTGTAAAATGGGGCTAAGTAGAGACAGGGCCCTATGGGTTGTAACCATGGAACCTACTTGTCAATGCTGAATCTAAGGAGTTTATCCGAGGAATACTATTATAATATGTAAGGGATCCTATAAGGTCATACCAGTATCAAAATAATAGGCACGGATTAGTATCTAGGTTGGTATCAACCTATGAAAGAAGTATCCTTGAATCGGAATGGGGTTCCTGAGTGTTAATGGTATTCTCCAATCAAAATCCAAGGTGGGATCAAGTCATACCATTCCTATTTAAGTATGAATTCATGTAATATTTCATGTGGTTCAATCCTTACCTTTCATTAGTGTGATAAGGTCAAGTAGCATGCAACTTTTTAAACAAGTCATTTGGTTCAAGCCTTGCCTTTCATTAGTGTTACAAGGCCAAGTAGCACGCAACCATTCATTTAATCCATTTAAGTCATATTCCATGTTCAAGGTTCGTTACAATACCTTCCATTAATATATTAAGGGGTGATACAGATATAAAAACTACTATGAACTTACATTTACGTCCAATTCATATACTTAGTATACTTTCCAATTAACATTTCACATTTTTATTTTCAAATAGAAGCACTTACCTTAGGTGGGTCAAGTGGTGAGAATACATGATACATTCCATTATGAAATTAAAAATATAAGAAAAATCCATTTAATATATAAATTCTTACACTTAGGTAGGTCAAGCCAAGGCACACCCGATTGGTGGCTCAAATGTGTAAAAATAATAAAACAACAATTATGGCATAAAATCATACAAGGGATGAATGGAGTTGTGGGAGAAACCACAAAAAAAAATTAATCACATATATGGAAATATAATATCCATATGGTTCAAATAATTGTAATCATAGAATATAAGTTTTTTAAATGGAACCTGATGAAATCGTTGGGCCGCACATGACAATTCAAAAATCAATGAACATGATGGATGCATTATAGACCACCCACCTTAGGCTTGTACGAATCTCATCCTCTAGTATTGGACCTTTATTTTTATTATTTCAGATTACATATAAGAAAAAGAGAAAAATTCGCATACCCTGATATCTAGGTCGATAGCAAGAGAGGAGAAGAATGACTCAAGAGGACTCGAGTACTTACTTTTGAGCATCCAATATCATGAACATAAGCTTGATCATATCCCAGATGAAGAATATCTTTTGATTCCTACCTTAGATCATCAAAGGGATCCAAAATGAGATTAAAAGGTTTTAATCTTGCTAAAATATGGATGTGCGAGGAAGAGGGGTTCTAATTAGATCATTAAGGGAAAAATTTAAAAATATCCCAAAAATTGGCATGTGAACCGTTTTTTCGCACGGTTTGACAAACTGTGTTCAAACCATGCATGGTTACCTGAGTATAAGGGGAACATTGCATGGTTAGGTTGCACAACCATGCGTAAACCATGTGAAGTTGTTCTGACCAGAAATTTCAATCTGTACGGTTAGCCAAATCATGCACCAATCATGCTCTAACCTTGCGGCCTATCCAGTTTTCCCAAAAAGATGGGTTTCGTGATCCGAACATTCCTTGGACACCACTAAAACCTTTATTAAATCAAAAGGCATCAATATTAATCCCAAATAAATGATTTAGTCCAAAATTTGAAGGAACCATACCTAAGTGAAAAACAAGGTTATTACAGTCTTCCCCCTTAAAATAACTTCTCCCTAAGTTCACCTTCCAAGGGTGTAGAAACACTCTCTCAGAAAAATTGTGGCCACTGATCATGTACATCAACTTCCCTCTCCCAAGTCTCATCCTATACCTGGGCAATCTTCCATAAAATCCATACAAGAGGGACTGACTAGCCTCGGAGAGCCTTCGTGTTCCCATCAACGATGCGTACTGGATACTCCTCAAAGGTAGAACCGGCATCTAACTCCACTTCCTTAGTATCAAAAGTATGAGACATATAAACATGATATTCATGAAGCTCTGAGACATGGAAGACATCATGCATGAAATGGTGCCCTTGAGATAGTATAAATCAATAGGCTACCGGTCTGACTCTATCTAGAATCTCAAATGGACTTACGTAATAAGGCGACAGCTTTACCTACTTTTATAACCATCTATTCCCTAGCCTAGGTGATATTTAAAGGAAAACACGATCCCTGACCTCAAACTCTAGAGTTCATTGATGGCGATCGACATAATATTTCTATCTAGAATGTGTAGTTGTCATATGCTTTCTGATTAGCTTAACCTTCTCTGAAGTCTCTTAAACAAGATGAGGACCTAGTAGGGCTGCCTCACCCCCCTATAACCACCACAGGGCTGAACATAATGACCTACCATATAAGGCCTCAAACAGAGCCATCTAAATTGTTTCTTAAAGGATTTTATTATAGAATAAATTGATGAGAGGGATATGCTTCTCCCATGAACCACTGAAATCAAGGACACATACTCAGAGCATGTCCTCTAGAACCTATATTGTCCATTCCGGTTTTCCATCAGTTTGAGAGTGAAAAGATGTTCTTAGAAGCACATGTGTTCCCATATCCTTCCACAATTCTTTTTAGATTCATGACATGAAACGATCATCTGTATCTAAAACGATAGTATGTGGAACCCTATGTATTCATATGATCTCATGGACATGTAGTCTTCCCAGCTCATCAAATGAAAAATTATCTCGAATAGGAAATAAGTGGGATGATTTCATTAGTTTGTCAATGTCTATCCATATAGAATCACTACCCCTCGACGAAATAGGTAATATGACTATGAAATCTATTGAAACATCTTCCCATTTCCATTTCAGGAATGGAAATTGTTGTAGAAATCCTATAGGTCTCTAGTGCTCTGCCTTCACCTACTGATAGGTGGAACACCTAGTGATAAAGCACACTATCTGATGTTTCATCCTAGGACACCAATACTAGCATTTCATATCTCAATACATCTTGGAGATTCCAGGATGAACTAACCACTGAGAAGCATGGGAATCTTTCATCAACTCCACTTTGATGTTTTTAGAAACCCAAATATTTCCACATAGACGAAGGACATCATCTTTATCCATAGACTAATCCGTAGGTGGGTTATATCCTAATATACTCTTACAGAGAATCAATCCTTCAGGGTCTGAAAATTGTCTACCCTTCACCTACTCAAGGAGGGAAGAGGTAACTATTAAGGATGATAGATAATACTACTTGTTACTATCATGAAACTATAGATGAATCTTATAAAATACAGTCATTAACTTCCATTCATCACTGGCTTCTCGTACTTCCTATGTCTGAGTTTTCTAACATAGTGCATCTACAACTACATTGCCCTTCCCAGGTGTATAGGCAAGCTAAAAATCAAAGGATTGTATATATTCAACCCTTCTCAATTGTATGAGGTTCAATTCATGCTGATAAAATATATATTTGAGGCTCTTGTGGTATGTGTACACCACAAATTTCTCACCCAATAGATAATGTCTCCAACAACATAAAGCATGGAAAACTACTACTAGCTCAAGGTCGTGTTTTGGGTAATTTCTCTCATGAAGCCTCAAATGCTAATATTCGTATGAAATGACTTTTTCCTCTTATATTAGAACTAATCCTAGGCCAATTTCCGATGCATCATAGAATACGGTATAACAAATACTTGGTTCTAGAAGACTCAGAATAGGTGTTGAAACAAGCCTCCCCTTCAGCTCCTAAAAGGATTTATCACATGATTCTAACCATCTGAACTTGAAACCTTTCTTTGTAAGACTAGTAATAGGTGAAGAAAAGTTGGAAATTCTTGTATGTAAATCTTTTAATATCCATCCATCCCTAACAAACTCTATATGTCCAACATGTTATTAGGATGCTCCCAGGAAACTATAGCACTAACCTTTTCTAGGTCAATAGAGATCCCTAATTATGATATAATATAACCCAATAAGTGGAATCTTTTTAACAAAAAGTGGCACTTAGAAAGCTTGGTGTAAACCATATTCTCTCTCAGTGTAAACAGAATGATCTCAATATGTTTGGCATGGTCGCTACGAGTGTGAGAATACACCAAGATGTCTTCTAGAAAGACCATTACAAAAGAGTCCAAATAGGGGTGAAAAACTCTATTCATCTGAGCCATGAAAATTGTCGGTGTTTTCATAAGACCGAATGGCATAAAAAGGTACTCCTAGAGACCATACCTGATATGGAAATCTATATGAGGTATGTCTTATGGCCTGACATTCACTTGATGATAACCTGATCTCAGGTCGATCTTGGAGAAGACCTTTTCTCTTCTAATCTAGTCGAAGATATCATCTATTCGAGGAAGTGGATATTGTTTCTTGACCGTAAGTTGGTTCAACCTTCTATAATTCATGCATAGATGTAAGGTTCCATCTACCTTCTTAGAGAAAAGTTTCAGCAAACCCCAAGAGGATGTATTGGGTTGTATAAAACCTTTGGCCTCAAAATCCTCTAACTTCTTCTTGAGATCCTGAATCTATGTAGGTTCCATCCTGTATGGAGGAATGGATACTAGATTTTCTCCTAGAATAAGCTTGATTGTAAACTCTACCTCTCTCTTAGGATGTAATCCAGAAAAATCATCAGGAAAAACATCCCTGAAATGATCCACTACTGGAGGGAAATTATTTTGTTGTATACCCAGATCCTGTATGAAGATTTTTTCAATCTGGGTGGTCACTCCACCAAGACCATGATTTTCTAGTCCCTCTCTACTAGAATAGACATCCCAATCACCCTTATGTAGATAATTTTTACCCTCTGGCGATGTAAACGATACCCTACGGTGATATCAGTCTACAAAATCATGATAGTGGACAAACCAGTCCATTCCAAGAATAACATCAAAGCATGTCATCTAGAGAACAAAGAGTTTCCTTAAGAAATGGTAACTACCTATCTCAATGGGAAAATCCATGTGTTGGAATATTCCAACTGTTCGTATTCCTAATAGTGTATCTAGGGTCATTATACCATAGTGATATTGTATATCCATTCCAAGACTCACCATGATAGATACAAAGATAAAATAGTTTGAAGATTCTATATCAAAAAAAGAAGATACTATGGTGATGCCACAAGAATAGTACCTCGTACTATTGATGGTCCCACAACCTAATCCTCAGGTATAGGTTGTAGTTCATGCAACTAATCTGATCCATGGCCCTCTGTAATGGATGGACTACCATGATCATAATTTCTATGTTGGTGCAATTTTTAATCAAGGGTCTGGATACTATGACCACTACCTCCTCCTTGGCCAGACCTGTCAGTGATATTCTAACTCCATTCCTGATGCAACATAAAAGAACCTACTCCTGAAGGTGGAGTTGGAGAGGAACCTTTTCCACTTGAAGCAGGTGGAAATGTCCTACAAAAACACTGGATACTCCCCATACGGCTGCAAGCTCATCACTCCAGTGGTTATCTATCATAATGAGGCTTTAGGTCCCCCATCGTTCACACTGATGACACACTATGGAGCTATCAAAACAGGTACTCTGGTTTTCACTACCCTAATGAGAAACCTTGAGGGAACTTTTCTTACCACAGGGAGAACTACTGACCTATAGTGGCACTGATCCTCTATACCCAGTACTATTTTCATCCCTCAGGTTGTGCTTAGTGATAAGATCTTGGTTGACTTTTGCAGGAAAATTAGGTAGGAAAAAGGAATTCACCTGTGTATAGATGGAATATTGGAACCCATCCTCATAGTGTCTAGCATGAAAAAGCTCATTACTTTCTAGAAGTTGTGCAAAGTGATTCAACTCCATGAAATACGTTGAATATTTCATAACTGACATTGAACCCTATTCGAGATGCATGAACTCTCTGGCTTTGTCAGCTCTCAGTATTTGAGGAAATAATTGGTCATAGAAGGCAGTGTGGAAATCAACCCATAACATTCCTTGATTATGACTAGCCTGAGTAATCACATCCCACCAATTCTTGGTTGAATCCCTAATTATGTATGTGGAAAATTTTACCCTTCACTCTGGAGAAATTTCTAGATGCTCAAAGATAGATAGGGTGGATTCTAACCACTATTCAGCAGCTTATCGACCTCCATCCCCTGAAAAGGTATAAGGATGCTACTTCTGGAACTCGTGAGTTAGATCATCCATCATAGTTGAAACTCATGTAGCATCATGCATAGACTGTGAAAAATGTAGGAAACTATCACAAACATGGGTGTCAGTGCCCAAATCAGGTATAGAAGGTGGTTCCTCAAGTGGCACTCCTAGAGGTAAGATAGAAAGATCAGGGCCCACCATGTCTACAGTATGTTTTTCATCACCCTCCAGGCATACAATATGAGGATGTTGTGGTTCCATTGTTCTATAATTTCCAAGCACACTCCTCATAACAGGCTTCAGAAGAAAGATAACATCACTAGCAGAAGATGAACCTCTGAAAACTCACTACCTAAGGCATACTACCCCAACTACCACTTAGATGGCTAGGTATTTTTAAGTGCTCAAGTATAAGTTTCATTTCATTTTACATTTAATTACTAGGTTCGCTCTGTATACCTTTCATAAACATGACAAGGTGGGATAAGTATGTGCAACCAATTCATTTTAGAATTCATATTTTACTTTATAATTGATAACCATTCCTTGTGAATTAGTTCCCATGCACCTATCACTATAAATGACACCGATTTATTTATAGCACAATGGCTTGACTCAGTAAATTTCTCATCCCAACCCATGAGGGGCCATACACCTCATGAATTGAGACAGGTAATCACTCAATTGCAATCAAGGGTAATACAAGAATAATCTAACTATAAAACCTTCACTCAACAATCACAAGCAAATCAATCAATGAAAAATAGTGAAATTCACATATATGGCATGGAAATATTAATGACATGATAATTCTAGGTTCCTATAGTGATTTATGTAACAATGCTACTTTACTTCATATCACCAGGCCAAGGATGAAAGAAAATCCTCAGACATAGTAAAAATCAACAACACCACACAACATGTGTTTCACCCAATAGTGAAATAATATTGACTATAATAGGAAAAGGCAGAAAATAATTATTATTTAGGCAGCTTGGCTTTTACCCTGAAAAAAGTTTCGCAAATCCCAAGAACAGATTATGACCAAGTACCAAGAATTTCTAATATCTAATCTATTTTATACAAATAGTAAATTAAGAAATGAAAAAACCACCATTTTATACAACTTTGTGATGTCCCGGACCTGGATGCCACTTGATAGGTTCCCCTATCTCAGTGGTCTACATGTCCTCAATCGCATCTCCCCAAATTCTAGAGGCTTCCAACTAGCAGTGAGGTCCTGGTGTGTGTCCATGGGGAGAATATGCCCTCATTACCAAAGTGTAGTGTAGTAGATGAATGTAAACATAGGTAAATGGTGGAATAAATATAAGTAAATAGAAAAAAACATAGTAAAAAATAGAGACAACGGTAATAATAACTGAAAAAACTTGAATAGAATTCAACAATTGATAATATGTCATGTCACTAGAAAACTAGAAAACATGGATACAAGAAAATAGGAATAACATGTTCCACAATAGTATAAGGAAATAAAAGACTATCCCAAGAATCCTAAGTTCCAACTCGGTCCTCTACTATCAAGATCCATAATAAATAGAAAGAAATAAAATATTCGAAGTCATATACTTCCCTTTTTCAACACCTTCAACCATGTAATCTAGCCTGAGTACCAAACAGTTCCCAAATAGGGTGTGAGAAAATCCTAGAGGGACACCACTAATGGTGTCTATAACATTTTTCCCGTGTAATGGAAATTTAACAGTGTGCAAGCATGCATATATAAAGAAAAGTAGTAAAATGTAATTAAATACCCAAGTACCTACTTTATCCCTCACGTGGTGTTTGATCATGAAAACAATTCATTATTTGATTATTACTAGTTTATAATCAAGTTACATGTTAGAAATTGTAAAGGTTCCCAGTTGTAACAAGGCAACATGTAATGATATCAAATAATGAAGTCCCAATGTAATAACTAAGGCAACGTAGACCTATAAGGTTTCCAACTCAGTAATAACTATATCCTGGCAGGGGTAAGAATGTAATTCAAGGAGCATAGTCTAAGTCATTCCACAATGAGGTGCCAACTGAATCCAAGGTGACCATCCCAGGTAAAATGGGGCTAAGCATAGAGAGGACCCTATGGGCTATAACCATGTCACCTATTTTCAATTCTATATCCAAGTCATCCAAGCTCTTGTCTCCACCATTGGGGTGCGACAGTCTTTATTTTTATAGTGTAGTTTTGGTTTGTGTTCAAATAGAGGTGATAAATCGTGAGTTTTTTTATTTTTCTCAAGGATCATTTCATTGGGACCCTTCCCTCCCTTCTCCTTGTGTTGGGGATTTTTGATCAATGTGTAAGTTTTCATGTTGATTCATGCTCATTGACTCGTAATGGTGGGGGGACCCACCATGAGTCTCATTCATATGTCTCTTGTATTAAATTGTTTCTAGTTCTCTTATAATTGTGGGGAGTCCATTTCAACCTCCCGTGTTGAGAGTTTGGTTAGGTTGTGGATGTTGTGGCTTCAATTTTTTCATTGACTCTCAGGAAGTGTTTTTTTATTTTGTTTTGGAAAAAAGGAATAAGTTTTGTTTCCAGTGGTTGATATATTCATGGTTTAAGAGCATGGATAGAATATTATGAAATCCTTAGTCCTTGATTGATCTACTAGAAGAGGTTTTGTCTTTCTAAGGGTGGAAAGATTTAACGGTGGGGAGAATTGTCACACCAGGATTTTTATTTTCATTATTTTTTTCGGTTCATTATTGGACCTAGGTTTTTGTCTCAAGTTCCAAGTGTGATAAGTTTTAGATTTGGAAGTGTTTCTTTATTAATTTTTGTTCCTATGGTTATTCCCTAGTTTTTTCAAGAGTTCTTGGTGACAATTTAAGTTTTTTGGTCTTGGAAATAGCCTACGCATGGTTGGCACATGGTTTGGTAAACCATGTGTCTCAACCCAAGTAACTATGCGTCCATGTGACATTTTGGGATAGTGGTGTTTAGAATGGTTGGAACATGGTTTTCAAACCATGCAACAAAACTGTGGACGTTCCCTGGTGTGTTTAGTAAAGGGTGCATGATTAGCGCATGGTTTGGTAAATTGTTCAGCCAAACCATGTGAGATTTACAAATCGGAAAAATTATGAGATTCCAAGTATTCCCCTTCAGTATTTTTAACCCAAAATTCTCTCCTCCCTATGGTTTGTTCAACCCCAAGGGGCCTCTCCCATTATTCTCTAAGATTCCTCCTCCCTCCCATAGTATAGATCTATGTTTTGTTCAAGGCTTAGGGCTATATTTCTCATGGTAAATCTACCCTATCTTCCCCCTCTTCCTCTTTTCTCCATTTTATCTTGATAACTTCTTCTTCCTAGGTCATGTGGATATAGGGTTTTTATTTCCCTTGATTTATGTTTGGGTTTTTTTGTGTTTAAGGTTACTCTTCAAATATCTTGGCTCTTGGGACCCTCATGGTGTGACTTTTGGTGTCTGTTGTCGATGCACCATGGATTTGAGGTAGGATTCCATTTTCACTTGCTTTTTTAAATTAATAATCATTGGTTTTATGGTTTTTTAACCTTATTTTTATATTAATTAGTGGTGTTTATGCTTGAAATAATTGTTTGGGGTGAAAATTGTGTTTTCTTCCTTTTTTGGTGATAAATGGCATTGTTTTATTAAATGTTTTACTCCAAGTGTTTGATAAAATGTCTGGTTGGCCTTTTTGAATGATTTTTTATGTGTAAATCCGGTTTTTTTTAATAAATTTGTGACATATAAAATGATGATTTGGGTTTCCTGAAAGAGTATACAAGTGGTTTTGAGTTAAAATAAAGTGTTTATTTGAATTTTTAAATTTGTTTGAAATCTAATTGTGGATTGCGGCCCATTTAAAATTTTAATGAATATGTAAATAGGTTGTAAATGTGGTGTAATAGATTTAAAGGAATTGTTTAATAAATTATTGTGAAATAGAAAGTGGTGTGTCATAGTTTTTTTTGAAGGGTGGTTTTGTTTCATTTAAAACTTGTGGTTATGTAAAGTGTGCTTGAGGCCTGTTTTACACTTTTATGAAAGTAGTGAAAATTTTCATCATGAAAACCCTACAATGCATAATATTATTGACTTATTTATATTGAATGGGTGGGAAATCCTTTTTATGGACTCCTCGTGACCCATTTACTTTGTTCATTATTCATGGCTAGAGATTGATCCTTGGGGGGATTCGGGGTGGTTTCTGTTGTGTGAATTATTATATATATTATATGTTCTTATGATTAGATGATTGGTTGGAATCGGTTGGCACAACCACTTTCCTTACATCTTGACATGGAGAACTCGGAATAGCTATTGAATTTTCTAAGAATGATTATTGCACTAGTTAGATTAATCACTAGCTAGTGACCCATAGTAGGGGAATATATTTAGTTAATATTTCTATGTGATTGGGCCCCTCGGTCTATACCAGGTGTGGTGTGTCTAAGCATGTTAGGGCATTTTTATGTCATCGAGTGAGGAATTATTTTCGGGATGAGTCAACATGTATTAGTATGCTCAGGATTATTCACAAGCTCCTAGGTTTTACCCATGTCTATTGGAACTTAGTTGTCTGCAGTGAATGATTGATACTTGGTTACTCATGCGTTTTTATTTCCATTTCCCTTATTATGTGATAATTATAGTGCTCTCATGTGTAGTTTATCTCTTTGGAAAGTGATGTGTTGGATTTTAAATGTTTATGAAAAATGTTTTAAAGATGAAAATATTTTGTACTATTTTGTACCTATTTTGATTTTTTGAAATGAAAGCATTCCTTTCCCCTTGGAAATGTTAGTGTTTCTTTAATGGAAAGGAACCCAGATTTGAAATGAAAAAGGTAAATGGGTTTCATATGAGCCTCAACCCGGTTTGTCGGGAATCTTCAAGTGAATCCAAGAGACCTAGGATCAAATCCATGGGGAGGAATATTTCTTGGTTACTATAGCAGTACTATAGAAGATATTGTAGAAATATTGTAGTAGGTACTATAGCATGTAATATTCGGTATTGTAGCAGCAGAAACTATTCATCCATTTCAGCCTTTGGGTCATCAGTTTGATCTTCAAGTCCTTAAGGCCTTTCAGCCACCCTAGGTATTTAGGATAGTAATGATTTTGGGCCACCTCAAGGCCTTCTAGACACCTTAAGGCCTTTGTCCCACCTTAGGGTCTTCGAGCCACATAAACTGCCAAAGCTTTGAGAAAAATCTAAAAAGTACAGGCTCCAGATGAGGATTTAGATTAGTCACATTCACCATAGTAGATCTAATTGAACTTAGAAGAATGATAGGGTATGGAATTTTCCATCAGCACTAGTCTTGTTCATCTCGGCACAAAATAGCTAACTAAATAGAAATTCAAAGGTGGAGAGCTGACATCACAATATAGATACTGGGGAGGTGCAGTTCAAAGTAGTCATAGTTTGGGAAGAATTCCTCTAATACCTTCAAGTCATGTAATGTGTCACCAAGCCTATGGTCCATGTAAGGGTTCCCCCTCAACCCATGAAATGCGGGTTATCAAAAATGAATAAAAAATTAAGGCGTTTGGGTCATTCAAGAAAAAAGTAAATAGTTAATGTTTTGATTTAAAATGAAATTGTGGAAATGATTATCTTGATATATTTTATTCCAAACTTGAAGTTGATGTTTCTTTTATTTTAAAGGAAGTTCCTTAGGAGAATATTGTTCGGGCATGCCTACTGTGTTTTAATAATCACACATATAGTTCTTCTTGTTATTATCTTGTGTTGTAGGTTTCAGCTTATTGTTAATCTTTGTGGGTGATGGTTTGTTTTGATGTTAGAGAATAACCCTTGGATCACATGGATTCGTTATTGTAGTCATGTTCTATTGGGTTTTTTTGTTTAGTTGATGTATTTCCAACTTTTTTTAAAATATGTTCACTTTGGATATTTATATATATATATATATATATTAGGAATGTTTTTTTATCTTTACATTGTTTAGTTTATTCATATATATTTGGAAAATCATTCTCTATGTTCACTTTTTTGATGTATGGAACTAGTTTTCAACCCATGGGGATCGAGAATTCTCTTCGGTCCTTGTCTCAGACCAGATTAGCTGACCGGTTAGGGTTTGACCCAGTTTGGTTTGTGACACTTTTTTTCTAATTCCTTTCTAGGATAAGAAGTAGAATATAAGGAAATACCAAGAAATTTCACACAAAAAATTGATGATTGGATAACCAGAAATATTTTCAAATGAATGCATTCCATACTCAAGAAACAACTCAATCAACAAATTTTGACCCTGAATACCTTTGTAATGGATGATTTGACTTATTCGACATCAAAACCCTCTAAGATTATGTCTTTTAAGAACTGGTTCCTCAGTCATAATAAAATAAAGTCATAACATTATGAATCTATAATGATAATTATCCATTTAAATCCCTCATATATTATACACCCCACAAAATTAAAAGTATAGGAAATTCCCCCACCAAATTGTTCATTGGAAATTGACCCATAAAATGGAATAATTTTTAGATTGTCTCTATAAATATTTTTTAACCTAATTCTCACAGATAATCCCTTATATAAGGAATAAGATACATATGATCCAAAATTCCCCTCTAATAAATAGGGAGAATGAGGAAGATTTCTATGGGGCTAAGGGATATGATATTAACATTGATATAAACACAAAAATCACATACTTACTAAAACTTTATATTCCACAGAGACCTGAAGATACGCATTCCAATGAGCTCAACATGAGCACCATTCTACTCTTGAGTCATCCAGGGCTCGTTCAAGCATGATCATACTAGATGATAGATTGGTAGTTCAAAATAAATCTATTTATATTAATAATGTGGTAATGTTATCTCAACACAACCCATATACTAAAAGGAGACCTATGGGATAAAATCTATAAAAATAGTCACCAGTATAGGAAGCATCAACTCTTAACCCTTAGAATAAGGAGAAAAACTATGTGGGGAAGTGTCAGGAAATTTCTCAAAATTATGATTTCTTGAAATAGTTGGTCATCATTTTGGATAGGATTATAACTATTGATTCCTTTAATTGTTCAAGGGATATTCAATAATCACTTTTTTAGTCTCTCCCAACCTTCAATAATTTGAATCTAAGGTCATTATGGCTGAAGTAGATCATTCCAAAGCTGATATTGTTGAGTTTCATGTGGTCATATACTTAAAAGAGAAATATAGGGAGACCACCATACAAGGACATATCATACCCTTTAACATTTATGTAAATCTAGATGATAATGAAATTCATCAATCAATAATTTATAATAGTTATGAAATAAAAATCATATTGATTCAGAAAGTTTAATGTTTGGACCATAGTGAAACTTATTCCTCTCTCTACTATGAAAATACAATAGTGTGAAAAAGGAAATGATAAACCTCTTGGAAAATCATTCTTAGATCCCACTTTTGAGATTATTCCTATGATTCTAAGTTTAAGGTTATTCAATAAGAAATAAATTTAAATTTATTATTTGTGGAGACCATGGATTTATTTTCATGTGGAAGTACCTTCGTCATACCAATAGTGACTCAAATACTTCATCAAAGGACAGGATGGGGTGATACATGGTGATTATTCTCCCTTTTACTCCCTCAAATCTCAATACATATATGTGGTATTCTATAAAAGGTATGGAAAAGAGTTTGTGATAGATGATTTCATCTAAATCGCTACTCTAAATGGTCTAGAGATAGCCCATGTTACCCCATATGATGAACTCGATGAAGATTATGTGTTCCCCATTGATCAAATTAATGAAATAACTCCAGATCTAAGAATAAATTGAGATTGAAAAACCCTATCTGAGAGGATGAATCATTTGATAAACTTTCTTTCATATGATTTACATGCTAAAGTTCCCCCAAAACAACCAAATCTGAAATATATGATGAATTCTATATCAATATCATTCCTAAAAATCTCTACAATAAGTCTAGCATGTTTGGTTTTCAACCCTAGTCAGCAAAACCAAGACATTTTAACCAAGTATACATTAATCCTAAGAGAAAATGGAAGGCCTAAAGTTTCAACACATTTTCCTTTATCCTTGTGATATCTTTCACATCAACTTAATTTTGTTTTGTTGAATAATTATTTGATCCCATAAATTATAATATTTCCATAGATGAAAATTAACTTAATTTGTCTACAAAACCAAAGGAGATCCTTGGATAACTGTTTGAAGTAGAAAATTCCTCCATATCATAGTAAGAAATTAAAATTTACCCTACGTCATTTCCTGAATCTCAAGATGTGGGAAATTCTTTTATCCTAGGTGATATTAGGGGACAGGGATACAATATCTATAAGGCCTATGATAATGATTCCCATAAATCAGTACTCTTCAGATATAGATATTCCTCTCATCCATTCACAGTGAATAAAAACACCCATGAATTTCCTCTTATTCTTGAAATCATTTTTCTATAACCCACTTCCCCTAAAATTGAACAAGATTAATAAGATCTCAGATATACCCTTACAACATTTGAGGAAGGAATATTTACCACCATTTATGATCCTAGAAAAGTGAATTTGGGTATAGAGGAAAACATGTGTCCTGAATTAATCGACACTACCATGTATCTCTAAGAATATGTGATGTATATATTATTCCTAAAGAAGCATCATTATGTCATCAAATGGAATTATATAGAAATTTTGAGAATTGATATTGATGTGGTCACCCATCATTTGGGTTTTCCTGATGACCACCATAGTCAAAAAAAATGCAACAAGGAGAATTCATTTCACTCATACTCTCAAGTAAAAATCCAATGTATAAAATCTTCTCAAACCCAACTTTATTTGAGAAGTTCAATACTCAAAATGGTTGTAAAACATCATAAATGTCAGAAAAAAGAAGTAAAATATCATATTTTTTATTGATTATATGTATATAAACCACCATATCCGAAAATTATGACTTTTGATCCTAATCATTGTACTTTTGATCGATATAACTATTGATTTATAAGATCAATCCTTCTTGGATGAATACTCTAGACATAAAAAATTTGGATGGATCTTGATGAGGAGGAGGATATTACTTTTAGGGACCCTCAAAGAGTGTATTTTTATTGATAAATTCTCATTTTAATTTAAGAATAGTGGAGCTACATATCAATGTGACATGCATCATATCTTAAATCCGTTTTTATTAAAGACTGTTGAATTCTATGTGCAAGATTTGGATTTTAAATCTCAGGAATGTTATGATCATGTTACTGATATTGAAATAGTTTTTAACAAACTAAAATAGAATATTCTAAAGATAAACCCCCAAAATTTTTATTTTGGGGGAACATATGGAATGTTTCTTGGCTTCATAGTATGTTATCACAACATCGAGGTTGATCTTGAGAAAAGTAGACAAATCCTTAACCTTCCACATCCTCAAAATCTCAAATAATTGAGAGTGATTCGTGGATTCCTCTACTAAATTAGAAAATTCATATAAAACATCATAGTATAGTTACTACCATTTACCAACCTTATAAATAAATGAGTCACCTATCAATGGAATAAATATTTTCAAGAATCATATGGTAATCTCAAGTAGTGCCTCTCAAGCCCGCAAGAATATATTCCCCCTGTCAAACGAAATATGATCATTTTATATATTTAAAATTTAGATAAATAAATTGGTGTCTTTATAAAATAGAATAATGGTACATTAATGGAAAATTCCCAATACAATCTTAGAAAACCCATTCCTAACACTTAGACTCAATATTATGACATTGTGAAGAATTACCTTTCACTGATATTCACAGCACAAAAATTGAGATACGACTTGTAGAATAAAGAGATAAATTTGGTTTCTTGTATCAATAAACTCAAATATACACTCAATATTATAATACTAAATGGATGTTTGGAATTTTGGTTTATCATTCCTCGATAGATTGATATTCTGTTCATACTATAGATGGTATTCAAAGCGCAAGCATTCGTATATTTTCTTACTTCACACCCTACCTTGGGAAGTATATAATTGGAAATAAAATTAACTAATAAAGGCTTATTCTCCATTTGAAACACTCCATAGACATGGGAGATGTATTTTGATAGTAATTCAAGGAGTCCAATAGGAATAATGATAGAGGACCTGAAGCTCAATAGAGCTGTCTTGGGAATTATTCTTATCACTCCACCAATGATGGTTTTGCCTTATTCTTTCCTGTTTTCATATGGCTACACCAATAATAAGATAAAATATATGTCTCTCATTACAATATTGGAATTGAATCTATAGGTTCATTTTTCCTGATTAAATTTCATGGTTTATTTGTAGTTAGTAATCAAGAAGGTTAATGTTGAATATTAAATTAAGAAAGAGAAACTAATTCCAATTATCAATTATTTATGTGTGTTAATGGTAGGATTCCCCTATAATCTAACACTCTTTTATATCTTGAACTTGAAAATTGACCATGTATATGCATTGGATAATGTAGTTATATCCATGGCAGATCCAGAAAGATAAAATACAGTCCTCATTATTGCACACTATATAGTAGTTCCCTTATTCGTTAGAAATGACATAAAAGAGATCAATGAGAATGATGCCACTCCTAAGAAAGGTAGGATGATTAACTCAAAAAATCATACAACCATGGGATGGATGTCCCTAATATTTTACTATCTTCATAGAGTTATTGTTCCATTAGATCGAACCTTACAAGAATAGATTCAGTGATGGGATATAATGATGGCATGAATTCTCAAAAATTCTTCTACAAATACGGATTTAATGGAGTCCTCCTCAAATATATTAATGGATTATGGACCGTCATTGTTATGCAATAAGTTTGCAGAGACACTTAAGAGTCTCATAAATCTAGGACCAATATCTACCATCAAATCAAATGGATTGTATATGTAAAACCATCAATGACCTAGGATTTCATGGAATTCACTAGTAAATTTCATTCTTTCCAATTTTATTGAAATTTCATTTATCAATCCTTGGAGTTTCTAAACAATGTTAAATATTCTTGTTCATTTACCAAATATGGAATATATATCATGGTGACATATCCCCCAGCAACAACTAGGTAGTTTAAGAATATTTTTATTTATAATAACTTCTTCTCTAAGTGGGTTGAGGATATATCCCTTATAGACACTAGGATAAAGGAAATCATTAAATTTTTGATGTTAAATATCATTACCATATTTATTGTCCCTCACACAATATTTATGGATAATGACACAAACTCTATTTTTTCTATGTTTAAAAGGTTATAGCAGTAATATGGAATTCAGTCCAATCACTAATCCCACTACCATGAAGTAACAAATGGTAAGGATGAGGTTTTCAATAATCCTCTATGTAACAAAATCCAATATATAGTGGATAAAGACAAACAAAATCTTGGATATGATAAAATCATATATACTTTTTATGAATAACAAAATAGAGCCCAAATTACTACACATGTGACCCCATATTCACTTGTATAGGGGCGGAAGCGGTCCTTCCCATTAAGGTTCAACCACCCTCACTTTGCATTGTCATATACAACCAACTGACTGAATATGAATAGTATCTAGAGTGACTAGATGATCTAAAAAACTATATAAAAATATAATATTCATATGGTACAGACAATAAGTTTATAAAAAATTTGTTACATGAGATTTCAATAAGAATATTCTCAATTACTCATTCATCTAAAGAGAGTCTTTATTTGTTCTCATAACTCCAATGGTTCTAGCGAAGAAACCTCTAGTGCTTGGACCAAATTTGGAAGGAACTTATGTAATACATAATCTTTACTCTAATAGATATTATTCTTTAGTCACAATGGATGGAGAGCACATCACATCATCCACCAATTCATGGTTTATTAAGAAGTAATTTTCATAATTTTTATATCGGTTCACTTTCATCACTGCCACATGAAATTAAACTATGCAGATCATGTACAGTTAAAAGACCATAAACTAAATAGTGTAACATTCTAGTTTTATTAAATAAAACTATATTAAATCAGCACACCAAATATTCTAAACCCCATTGTATGTGTTTAAATTCCCTCTTTCATGTCATATAATGTGATATGGTTAATCCTACAATTAAATTTTTTTCACACCAACAAGGAATCACATGATCTTAAAAGTATTATTTGATCATTTCACTGACATGAATAAGATAATAATGACTAAAAATAGTAAATAATATAGTTTATTCTACATTACCTCAAACCGATTAGAACATCCTATTCTGTAAGGCCTAATTTCGCAGCAAGAGAGTCAGGTCTATATAGGAGTTGTTGGAACATGATCTATATTTGGATAAGGATATCAATTCCCCCTTCCCTAAAATATAAACTCTCTCTATATGGGGGGATATATTTACAAGAAATACATGTGGCTTGATTTTTGTTACTTCTAGATATGTTGTGACTCCAAGATCCTTTACCCTTGTCCCAGCTATGAACCAAAATAAAAACAATTTCCCCACCCCCATGTTAGAGCTCAATAAACATAGGAATCCCATATCTATTTCTATTGGATTCATTGGTTATGCCTATATTTTATGACCCTTATGTTTTAGTTTTCTTAACCTATGATAAAAAATTCCTCCTTTCCCACATATGTGTCATACCAACATAGGATCCTTCATTTTGGACTTCTTCATCTATGAAACCATACTAAAAAATAAATTCCCCACTATGAAAGAGAATGATATACATTGGTAATCCTATAAGAAATATGTTTGGTTTGATTCTTACCATATCTTGATATATAGTAGCACTTGGATCCTTTATACAAGGCCCAACTGCAAACAAAAAAAATTCACTTTTCCATACACATGAGCTTGAGCTACATTGGGAATTTCTCTCAAGGAACTATGTATGTCCTGATTCTTATTACTTAAATATATATAGTGAATCTTATATCCTTTACCCTAGGATAATTCATAACTATAAATAAATAAAATACACTCTTTAATTTGTAAAATTTCATTAATATGAAGCCTGAATTTTTTTCCATGCAAAAAAATATATTCTATACAGAAGGATCCTCACTAAATATTATATTTAATTTCATTATTTGATTTAATTTTGTCCTAAATTATCTTATGTTTAAAAAAATTATGTTTTGGATCCAATTTCATATCTGAGTGACTTTATTATTTATGTTATTAATATTTACAAGGGTGTCACTCCCCTCACTTATAAAAAGGAATCTCCTCTTCTCACACCACCAAAACACTTGAGCACCTTATCTTGATGGATCTCCTCAAAAATACCTTAATAGCTATTTTCCTTGGGTCTTATAGGTTATTTTATTCAAAATATATATCCAAGAAGTGTTCAAGTGTTTTTCAAATGGGATTATCCAAGTAAGAGGTATATATTCTTACCGACCTTTTTCAAGTTTCTTTATTTTTAAATATATTTCAAATATTCCATAACCATTTTAAATTAATGAAATAAATATTGTTTTATATTGAAATATTGTTATGTTAATTATAAATCCTTTTTTATCTTCATTAAATCCAATATAAATAGAAGCATTTCTCATGCATGTGTACCGACAACAATCACCATGAAGTGGTGTGATTAATTTTTAATCAAAACTTATCAAGGATGGTTATATAGATATATTTAATGAAAATATATGATATTAGTAACATAATTATGATTATGGAAAGATAAAAACATCACTCATGAATATATATGAACCATTGTCCCCACAAAGTGATGTAATTCATTTTTCATCAATAGCATACATGCATCATTTCAAAAGTGTATATAATGAATAAATATTAAATTTATGACGTGATTAAGATTATAGAGATAATTAAACCATGACTAGTATTCTAGGATTGGAATTTATAAACTATAACAAACTTAAAATAATAGCACCGTTGAAACGAGAATATTGATTTCAATGAAGAACTATTAATAAAACGGTAATGTAAATTTTAAGGGCTAATATATAATAGGATAATTATGAATATGATTTTATTTTAGATTCATAAAAATTCAAAATTATTTATACATGAGGTTAGACTATGTACCAAAAAAATTTAGAATTCTAGTACGATTTTATGTTATGATTTCACATTTTATCAGGACTATTTATGATTCGATTTCCATTGTGGAAAATTTTATGTTATATCCCTAATAAACCCAATATATTTTATTCACCTATATTTATTTATGGTATTTTCATGAATTATTTCCATTTTTCCTCTTTTTTAACCAAAAATTTCGAAAGAATATTTTTATGACAAGCCAACATTATTTATTCTTTTAGGTTAGTAATATTTTTTCCCATAACAATATTAATTAAAATGATTCAATAGTGTTCTTACTTATAATTAATATATTTTAAATTTTATTTATAACTACTTTTTACTTTTTTTACAATTTCATAAAAGGGAATCTTTTAACATTTTCCATATGGGTCATTTTTTACTTCCTTTAAAAAATTATAAAAATAATGTTTTTAAATGTTTACAGAATGAAAAAATTTTCCCACCATCATGTCATTTCATTATCATAAAGATTCATAAAAAATTTTAAAAGGTTTTATAAAGACAGTAATATTCCCATTTTTATATGAATTTTTAGATTTCAAAATGTTACCAAAATTAAAGGATTCTCTATCTGGTTTTTCAATGTATATTTCTAATTATTTTAAAAACATATTTTCCATATATGTCAGTATATTTTAATAATTGATATGATTCACAAGGGATATGATCTTATGATTACATCCACTTAATTTTAATAAATTTCTTGTGATTATTATGTTTTAATGATGTTTCATGAAGCCCATTTGTTTCTCACAAGTTAATTAAACTAGGAAGGAATAATGAATTCTCTTATGTTCTTGTGGAATATATATGAATGGTTTATTATTATGTGATGAGTGGATCTATTATATCCCTCCAATACAATGTTTAATTATTTATATCTCATGAGATAAAAAATTTATGTGCTTTTTTTCAAACCTATAGGTACAGAAAAGGTTATCCCTAGATTTTGAGGGTACATCGGTGATTATCACTAGCTTGAGAGGGTACACGAGATATTGTCTTAGGCCCAAGAATATACATGAGTAGATATCCCAAGCCGACTATGTAATGAATTTCATGGTGATTAGCCTTCTAAAATGATTTCTATATTTATGGGAATGGGGAGTGAACCCAATCCACTATGGGACTCTTTACACTATGATAATCTTGCTAGTGATCCTTGAATAAGGAAATGATTTTCTATGATTATGTTTATACAACAATTTTATGCCACAAACATATGCCTTATTATTATAATAGGCTCTCATGGATCATGATTGATTATTAATGATAATGTACTCTTATAAATCATTTCTATTATTATGGAAAATTCTTACTCCATTACTCATCTTTTATGGCCTTTGAATTTTTGTTTATGATCTTGTAATTTGTGGTCATGTTCTCATACCCTTAAGATTATTTTAATCTCACTTATGATCAATGGTTAGAATTTCCCATGTTTACCATTACTAAGCTTCTAAGCTCACCCTTTATTATGTTTCATTCCCCTGGGTTATGAAGAAAGCTTTTATATAGAGAATGATTAATAAGGGTACTATGTGAGGAGAAATTTGTTGGTGATGTTGAATATATTTCATAAAATAGGATGATTTTGTATCTAGTCACCAAGGACAATAAAACTTTACAGTTATGGGGAGTATATTATCATGATATGTGAATGATTCAATATATATATAAGTAATGCCCAGGCTTCCTCATTATATGAGTATGTTTATTTCATTTATTTTTGTTCCTTGTGAAAACACCTATTTTATGGCGTATATTAGGGGTAATTGGTGAGATCTTACTACGATATATTTATCACACCCTGGAAAGTCATTTTAATGGATGTGAAAAACTTATTTATACTTTTTAGGTGTGATCAAAGGGTGTGAAGTGGATCGGGATTGAGAATAAAGACGTATATTTGGTGACTACATTATATTGTGGTCTGAGGATGGTAGTAGGATCCTAGTGTATTTTTTTCAATGTTTATTTTTTATATGAGTTTGGCCTAGTGGGTGACAAGTTGTTTATTTGTTAAAAAATTATCATTTGATATTTCATATTAGGTTATTTATTTCATACATTCTGAATATATTAATGTGGATGATGTTTAGTTATTTTTCACTATTGTTGTACTCTAATCCATGGAAAAATCCTCTCCAGTATTTGATTTAGGCTCTCACTACTAGTAGAAATCCTTTAGTATATATAGGGAAAATTTTAAGGTCTTGAGGCACCTCAAGTAATATTTTTGGATATTATCTGAGGCCTATAATGTGAACTTGGATTTATCCTTGTGTAATTGTACCTTATGGAGGTGTTGTAAGTGTCAGTTTAGGCTGAGGAATGAGCCTTAGTAGTTGTCACAGGAATAAGGATTTAATTTTTATAAAATTTTGTTTCATGTATTCTGAAAATAATCAATCATGTGATAGTGAACACTGATAAGGGTGTTGAATTAGTATTCATATAATTTTTTGATATCATATATTCCCTTCTACTTGTTTAGTGATAATACTTTCTTAAAATAAACTGTAAATTAAAATAATGACACCAACATTTTTTTAATTGAAGTTTATCTCCCATAGGATGATAATGTATTTGGTGTATGATGATTTTTATCACACTTTCACACAATTATACTTTTATAATAATGTTATATATATAGAAAATACTATGACCTTGAACCTATTAAAATATAATTTCACAAATATATGAATTAAAAATTATTAATTATTGAAGAGACGCAACAAAAAACCCCCCAAATTTATATCGACATTGAAAATCATGAGTTTTTTTTGAAATCAACATATAATAAAATTATCCTCTTCAAGTGGAAGGTTTTTATGGATACTCTTAATACTTAAAATATTTTCACACACTGATCCAAGATTTCTTGAATAAAATTTATTAATTTTATTCCTTTAATAATGGAAATTTTCATGAATATTATTTCCTCTTTTATTAACACATAAAAACACCTTGATACATGGTCTTAAAACTCATTTAAATTATATATATATTCCTTTTAAAACTTTTTAAGACTCAGTTAAAAATTTCCCCATTATACTTAATTATATTGTGTCCCTTTATTCGCATTTATTTCCAAAAAAATGCATTTAAATGAATATAATTGTATAAAGACATGTAGTAAGTCTAATACAGTCATGGTACCTCATGTTGTAGTGAAAATCACTCTACAACTTTCTCTTTTAGAATAGACAATATACTTCTTACATTTGATTTAAAATATCAGAAATTTTTTATGCCACAAAATTTGAACATATAAATCATATTCAATATAATTTAATATTTTTATTAATATTAACTTTTACATGGAAGTGATAATTATGGAATGGGATAATCCACTTTATCATACAACATCTCCTTAATTTTTATGTTTCTAACACAAATTGAATCATCATCCTCTTGAAGGATCATGGTGCTTGAAAAATTAATATAGGGATGAGTGCATAATTTGAATTCCAATAATTTCATCAATATAAATATTCTAAAAAAACATAGACTTTTAGTTTTTTTTAGGACTTTATAAGTCATACAAAATAAAAACGTCATATGTGTAGAAAAGAAAATTCAAATGATCTAGTAATGATTTATACCCATCAAAGTTTGATTCTAGGAAAATTCATAAGAAAACCCCTCAAAGTGTGACACTGGGAATATTCACTCAATTCTATAATGTTATATGCTCACTTAAAATAAATACTTCAGTTTTCCCAAATTCATATGAAATCAATTGAAGACTTATGGTCCTATAGACTTTTTAATTTTAATGTTCAAGGTACCAAATACATATATCCTCACACAAGGTCTTACAATCTACTCAGACTTCCCACCACCCTACTCAGAACCTATTCAAATCAAAATAGTGATTTCTTAGTCATCTCAAATCAAATAAACCCTCATAAAAATGACCCCCCTTTGATGTATGGGTATTATCACTAAATTTAACATTAGTTTTATCAATGAAGATAGCCATTGTTTGTTTCTTCACTCTCTACCACTAGTTGATAGCTTTCAAACACATTCACTATTGTTGGTGTTTTCTATGAATATAGACACATCAATGATCACATGTAAGGATTCATTAAACACATATCATACCATAAAAATCATTCATAGAGAAGTTATTAATGGTATTTCATGAGATTTAATGTATCTATAAAATTTTTTGTATGAAATTGATGATTTTAGTCACCAATTCTGGAACATCCATCAACAAGATGCATCACATCACAAGTATTGAAAAAAAATACAAAATATTCCTCAAGAGGGTTCAACAATATCCCCCCTTATATTTAATTTCAATACCATCATATACTCTCCTCCATATTGATAATAAAACTAAACTGAGAATAAGATAGGGGTAAACTCTAGAAATCCTAAAAATGAATAATCATGAATCATTCAACTATAAGTTTACAAGAGCTAGCACTATGTATAAACTAAGAGTGTTTAAAACTAACATCAATGTTATCCTTAAAGGAAAAAAATCCCAAATGTGCATCTTCATTATCAAATAGAAATAGTGGATTGAAAATAAATAAAAAGACTTCTTTCCTCCACAACTCAACTTCCACATTAAAAATAGTTCACAAATAAAAAGTAAGGTTCCCCCTAGAACATTAAATATCCAAAAAGGTAAACATGAAATAATATAAGATGAAACTCAATAATTTCATACCCCGTATTTGGAAACCAGGATGCACTCTAATTTACAGCTTTAACTTATCAAATAACTCAATTGTGAGATGATTTCTTATAATGACATAATTTTTTTCTTTATATAGAAATAATTATTTCTTCAAAACACCATCATCCAACATATCCTTTATAAAATTATATTTTATTTCAATATAAATTTTCGTGTAATGATGCACTGTATTTTTTGATTGGTTTATGGAACATTTATTATAATAGTTTATAATTAGTGGGTATCCAATATCAATATCCATGTTCCCAAGATATGTATCATCTATTTCATTAGAGTGGAATCTTGCTATATGGCCATATATTCTACATTAGTTGAACTCAGAGTAAGTGAATAGTGTTTCATAGAGTTCCATGCAACATATTTTTCGCTAATAAAGAGTACCCCCATCATATTTAGATTATATTTTCATCAACCACTCTATCCCAATCATAATTTCAAAATAATTTTATATTTAACTTTACTTCCCTCTTATATATAAGACCATATTTGTAATTATTATAAATATATATGATAATTATATTGGTTTCTAAAAGGTGTAATTTATTCATATTAGGATACAATATGGAACAAATAGTGATAAAAAAGATATATATTTACTAGTATTAGTCAAGTATAGAAGAACTATAATCATTTTTCTGTACTATTTCTCATTTGCTAACTTATTATCATCATCTATACTCAGTTTTGTCCCATATTTTATAGGAGTAGATACCCATCTTGAATCAAACATTTCAAACCTTTTCAATAGAACATTAGCATATTTTTATTATAATATATAAACTTAACCATCAACTTTGGTTATTTGAAATCTGAAGAAGAGTGTAGTTTCTTCAATTAGTGATATTTCAAAATTATTCTTCATTTGTTTGGAGATGTATTCACAAACATTTTCTTCATCATTAGACAAAATAATATCATTAATATACATAATCATAATAAGTAATGTGGTGTTTATCTTCTTTATGTACAAATTGATGTTCGTTTTTCCTTTCTTAAACTCCATGATTTTAAAATACTAATATAACATGAATGACCATAATGTTTGATCTTTCCCAACTCCATACAGACAATTTTTTAACCTTAAAACCATGTTTAAATCATTATGAAATTGCAATCCCTTAGTTTTTTTCATATAAACTTATTCATTGATTTTCCCATTAAGAAATGTTTACTTTACATCCATCTAAAAAATTTAAATTTTCTTTGAGTGAAAAATGAAATAAAAATTTTCATAGTCTCAAGCCAACTAAATGGAGTAATTTTTTTATCAAAATAAATTTTCTATATGTGATAATATCCCTTATACACAAGGTTGTATTTATTTCTTAATACATTTACATCCTCATTTAGTTTGTTCCTAAACACCCATTTTTTACAATTATGTACTCATATATGGGTCTTCAAACAAGTTCCCATGTAACATTCTTCTATATTTTTTCATTATCTTAATTATAGTCTTGGATACACTCCTTATGTGAAAAATATTCTTTAATATTTTTGGGTTCAATCTTTGAATGAAGGTTTGTGTGACTTGTCACTACAACTCTTCATCTAGTCTGTACACCCAGATTTTGGTCTCTAGTAACATTTTCAAAATTCAAAATCCTTATATTTCTTGATCATGAACCTATAAGATTTTTTATTCCTTCTTCATCAATGGTATATGTAGAGTATACATCATCTTCTTGAATCTATATAGTTTCTTTACTTTCCTTTCCTAATTTAGAAAAAGCATCATCATTATAGCTAATCATGTAAGAACTCTTATAATCTTCCTCGTTTTAAAAAAATGTAGCATCACAACATCCAAAAATATTTGAAAAAAAATTATTGTATCATCTGTCATAACTTTTATTCAGTGTATAAATTATGAATTTTCCATCATATGATTTTTCATCAAACATGTTTACAGTTCTTCTCAAATTGGTGGTCAGGCATTAACTCTCATGCACTGTAAAGTGGTTTACTCATGGATTCTTCTTAAACCACATTTTATAAGGAAAAATATTAGAGTTATCTCTCAAAAAACATCTATTTATAATAACCCCAACTATTGTAATGAAATGTAGATAGAAATGTATTGAGGTATTAAGATCAGTTTTCATTATTATAGTCATATCAATAAGACACTTTTTCTTACATTCATCTAATCCTTTTTTTATAGTTTAATGATGAAAGATGTACATTCTTGAAGACTTAAAGTTCCTCTATTTCTAATCGGTATGTGTTTTTTCTTCTATCTCTATGTAACCGCATTCATTTTCTGTTGGTGTAGCATCATTACACCTTGAGTCTTCCTTGTAAATATTTATTTTTTAATAAATTTTGTAGTGATATGGTTTCGGAAACCAGCCCATGTCTCACCTTTCAAAAAAAACAAATGTTAAATATCATTCCTATTAAAAAAACTCTCTAAACTATTATTAGTATATTTTTTACCAATATCTGATCTCAATCACTTGAAAGAAGAACATTTTTGTTTATCATCCAACCTCTTAATGATTTTAAATATTTTTAGAGCCTATGGATATTTTTATATGACTATGATATAATTTATCTAGGTAATATCGTCAGTGGAAGTGACGAAATATACATCTCAACTTGGTGAATTATTTGTCATTGGGCCACACTCATCAGCATGTATCATCTCAAATGGTTTATCTATTTGAATATAAACTATTTTATGGTTTTTACTAACCATATTTTAATTTATTACAAGTATTTAAAACTATAGTAGTTTCTTCTGTCAAGATAGTAATATTTCGAACAAATTATTATATGATTAGTTTCCTCATTTTCTTGTGTCCAATATATCTCAACCTTCTATGCCATAAATCATTCTCATCTTGTGAACTTATATTAAATTTTGATTTATATTAGCTAGCCAAAAAAAAGTTTCCTTGAGCCCTAACTCCCTTTTAGATAACAAATCCATCGATTAACCTCTTAACAAGACAACCATTCTTCCTAAGGATCACTTCATTATCACCATCGTAAATATATTACACAGTCAATAAGTTATATTTTAATCCATCAACAAATAACACATTGTTAGGATATATTTGATTCTTATCAAATTTTCTCAAAACAAAGACTTTAATCATTAGAGATATTTCACTATCGAAATTAGTATAACCTCCTTTATACTTCTCTATATTCTTCAAATTATTCATATTTCTAGTCATTTGTGAACAATAATCACTTTCCATGATCTATGGCTTCTCAAATCTACATTATTTAAAATAAAATTATATAACATTGGCTTTATAGTTTTTATTATGAGACCTTACATACTTTTAAATATATTTAAATTGAGATTGTGAATATGTACACACTCATCTGATATATTTCCATATTCACCACAATTTCTTAAATATTCTTATAGAAATTCAAATTTTTTTTTATCTCAAAATTATTTTCAATTTGATAATCACTAAACCTATTTTCAAAATTCCGTTGAAACCTCCCCCTTTATATATGATATCTTCTAAGATTTGGAATAGATTTATTATACTAGAAACTATATACTTTATAACTAAATATTCTATAGAATCATTAATATTCTTGTAACTTTATACATTGGATGGAATTATTTATTTTCATCGGATTCTATATATAATAATTTTCTAACATACGTTTTGATATTTTTACCAAAATTTATTTATATTTAACTTTTTGGATATCTCATTATAGTGTGATAATTTTTTAATAATTTTTATTTATCTAGAAGTTATTAGATTTTCAATTTAATTTAGGTTTTATGTTTAAGACGGATTTTGGTTTTCCACTGATATATTATGAAATCGGGACTTGATACTAATATAACTTGTGAGAATATTCATTGATTTTATGTCCACTATATTAAATATCATAAATGATAGACTTCTGTTGATTATAACATTCATCTCTACCTTCAATAGCCTTTGTAGCTACATTTTTCCTCTCCCTTCAGTTTCTTTGTCTCAACAACTTATTGTTTCAAGATAAAAATATCCTTATCAATAAGGATAAGAGTATATTTAATTTAATAAATAAATTTATTCTTTTATGAATTATCAAGTTCCAATATTTTTATTTCATTAATAAGACTTTATCTTTCAGTTGGAGCTTGTTTATGCTCATCTGAGTTTTTCATGAGAAGTGAGTTTTTATTTATCAATCATCTAATTTATTTAAATCACATTTTAATTTTTATCCTATCTATATATTGATTTTTTTATCACCATATATATTAGTTAATTCTTTTTAAACATATGAGTAATCATCTGATGATTCAATTTCTTCCATTTCTAGTGATAAGGGAACTCTTTAAGATGATTTTATATATTATTTTTCGTCGGCATTTCTTTTACAATTCTTATTCAAATAAAAGGAATTTCATATAAATGTAATTAGTGTGATTTGATTTTTTTCCAATTAAATTTTGATTGGATTTACTTATTTGATCTTCCATTATTAGAGGATATTTTATCCGCTTCTTCTTCATCATTAAAATTATTTTGATAAAAAACTAATTAAATGTCTAACATTACTTTAGTAGAAACACTTTAAAGGAGTATTCCCATTATATTTTCCTTTTCAACCTCTTAAAAAATTTATTAACATCAGATAAATGGTATTAACATAATCTTTCATATTTTCTTCATTGCCTAAATATATTTTTTATCTTCAATATTTACTTCCTTTGTGGATTTAAATGAAATCTTCATCTCTTTATTTCCTTTACTCCCTAGAGAAAATAATATTATCATCTAATAATTAATGATAATGTTGTGAAATTCATTAATGGTGAAATCATCAATATCGATGTCTCCCATTATTGAGATCTTAGTTTCACACTGGTAAGGAGTTATTCTCAAGAGATTCTTGACCATAATTGAATATTTAAGTATCTGTCTAAAACCTTTG
Source organism: Viscum album (assembly GCA_963277665.1). Lineage (NCBI taxonomy): Eukaryota > Viridiplantae > Streptophyta > Magnoliopsida > Santalales > Viscaceae > Viscum > Viscum album. The sequence continues at coordinate 871,354,103 of OY728153.1, read as the reverse complement.
ATGAAACATAAAATAACACTGACTCTTGTAAAGAACTAATTAAAATATTCATCTTCCAGCATTATTTATCTTTGAATCATTTTTTCTAATTTTTTGTTTTTCTTCTTTCCCTGTTCTGTTACATTTATAAATGTTATGAAATTTCTCCTGGTTTTCATTGGTAGTTTTTCATCCCATAAATTTAGTTCATTATTTGTTAGATAAAGAAATAGAGTAGAGAATTTTTGTATTTTCTATCTTTTTTAGTATTCTTCTTGTTAGTTAGAGACCATGTTCTAATCTCCTTTGGCATTTTAAATCCTCCAACAGTGGAATCAAAAACATCATACCCTAGGGATAATAAATAAGGTAGAATTATTTCCTTATATAGGTGAAATCCCTTTCCATAAAAGGTTTTATCTCATTTCTAATTTAATCTTTTGTGGTTTCTATAGAATACCAGAAAGAAATATTTAATAAAAAATTCAGATCTAATACCAATTGAAAATTATCAAAGAGGTTATGGTGAAGACTAAGAGGGGGTGAATTGGTGTTCATATACTTTTTTGGAAACCTATATTCCCTTGTTATTCAATAATATTCACTTCTCAAAAGAAACTACAAAATAAAATAAGAATACTATCATGTTTGTTAATAATGATCACCTCCCTAAGGATGTCTACAACCCTAGTGCATGATTGTTTTTATCTCACTTGAATAGAGTTATACATTTATTATCAAGTTATATCTATAATAGTGGGTATGATATTGAACCTTCCATAATCTAAAGGCACCAGCCATTTAATTTTAAATTCTTTCTTGTTAAATAGAACAAAAGAGAACCTCTTAAGATAGATCAACAATGAAAATCATAAGCTTTTTTAAATAAAAATTGATAATGATATTATTTTTCTTATCATATAAGGTTTATATAGGTTCTCTCAGTAATTATAGTATTTTTTTCACATTGATCTTTCAATTCTCAAAAATCATTTTTTTCTTTACCTATTTCCTTTAATATTCAAAATTTGTATGAATATTATTTCTTATCACTTTAAAAATATTGGATATTCAAACATCAAACACATTTAAATTCAAGATATACTCATTTAAAAACTCTAGAAAACCCAGTAATAAATTTCCCCATGATATTTGAATATATAATGAAGTGCCCAGATCAGTGTGAATCACTGAGAGGGGGAGGGGGTGAATGAGTGATCCTTTAAAACTTTTTACTAATTGATTCGTAATCAATTAAACCTCTATGGATGGTTAAAGCCTCGATCCACTCTTCTTGTATCTCTCAACCTTTCCCGGATAATGCAGTAATGAAAAGGCACAGGACACAAGGATTTACAAGGTTCGGCACCAAAGGCCTACATCCTTGCCATGCTCTCCCAGCATGGATTCTCCCATTATAACTTGTTAGAATTACAATGGTCGATACAGCTTTCCACCGTATCTCTCCTGAGTCCCACAGAAGGGTCTTTATACTGCGTCCCACAGTGTTACCAGAGTCCCACTGGCCTGCTCCAGAATCCCACTGAAGACTTCTTCTCCCTGAGTCCCACAGGGTCTTCTCTTGGATCCTCGAGTCGCACGAGTAGCTCTTCTTCACTTTAAGGTCTTCAAGTATCCTCAGCAGCCTGGGATAAAGGCTGCTGGCCTTGCTCTTCTTCTGATCACTTGTGGTGAACAGGTCTTCTCGTCTTGCTCAGGATTTATCTCCTTCTTCTCAGGATGACCTGGCCTCTCCTCGAATACTGCAAACTCAGACAAACAATATCTTTCACTTCAGTCTGGTCCAGTCTCAGCTCACTTCAACATCATGCACTGAGTGCATGGCAGCTCTTCATCTTCATGCACTGTTAGCATGGCCTTCTCAAATTCTTCAAGAACCTCCTGGTCTTGGTCAACTAAAATGCACACCACTGATTTGGCTCTGTTCACGTGTGCACGTGCATGCATGCATGCATGCACTCCCCTTCTCCTCTTCTTGGTGCAGTAAACCCTCAGAGGGTGTAACACTTTAAGCACACACCAACTCCTTGAACATCATACACTTTATTCTCTTTTGATTACACACATAAATGTGTGTTATACACTAGTGTGGATGTCTTCTCTTCTTCTTAGTATGTACACACTTTGTTTTGCACACACACTAAGGTTCGGCCTTCTTGTCTTTTTGCACACACTTGTTTCACTTTGCACACACTTTAGACTTGTCCTATTCTCCTCTTCTTGTTTCACACACTCACTTTAGTGTTCTTTTAGTTTGTTCTTCGAAGTGTGCACACACAAGGCTCGGCCTTCTTCATATACTTAGACACACACACACAACTTAGGTGTGGTCTTCTTGTTTTGCACATACACTTCCCGTAGGTGTGTCTTTGGCCTTCACTCCACTTCTTGCACACACAAGGCACTATGCCTCGGGTCCTCTTCTCTACTTGCACACACAAGAGGCAAAGCCTCGGGTTCTCTTATCTACTTGCACACACAAGAGGCAAAGCCTCGGGTTCTCTTCTGTTTTTGCACACCCCCAAGTTGTGGTGACCTTCTTGTTTCACACACAACCCGAACCCCTACTGCCTTAAGCAAGCCGTGCAAGAGGGTGCGCCCAATTCTTCTTCTCCCACTGCCGCATAGATCTTCAAGATGCACAAGGGCATGCAAGGTGCGGAATATCTCCACTTCTTGTCCGCGCAAGCACAAGGCACAAGGATCACTTGGCCGCGCAAGTGAAAACCTCCTCGGGTGCAAGGGGCAGCCGCGCAAGGCTCAAGTGTGCAAAGGTGCAACACTGTCGCGGGCTCCTTCCTCCTGCCACGCAAGTGTGCGGGCAGAGAGGGTGGCAAGAGACTCGAGCGCGCAAGTATGCGGCTCGGCTCCTTCCTGTCGCGCAAGGGATACGCGCAGGGGACTCCCCTTCACTTCTTTCGCGCAAGGGAAGCGCAAAAGGAACCTCACGGAGCCTCTGATGGCTCCGGGCTTTACTGCCGCGCAGGGGGCGCGCAGCTCAGTTCTTCGCGAGGCACAAGAGCTCTCACGGGACTTCTCAAAATTTCAGCGCATCAGCAAGCTTCTCCAGCGCCTCGGGTCTTCTTTTTATAGGCGAGGAGAGCCTTGGTCCATCCGCGTGTGATATCTTCAAATTCCCGAAGATTTCGGATCTTTAAGATTTTCTCCAAATCTTGTTTTCTCTTTTTATTTCACGCGGGTTCCTTCACCTTCGGCCTTCTCCACGTACATGAGTTTTAGAACGCATGCATGGCTCTGTTTAAGCCCATCTCATGCAAAACATCAACCCGGTGCCTCGGCAACTTCGTTTGCCTCGGCCTCAACCGAAATTCTCCATACATTACATGCAAGCCCATTTTAAAGCATGATCGTGTTCGTAGAGGCCAGACGATCACAATGGAGGCTTCGGCTCGATCAGCGGTGGTCGGGAACTCAAATTCTGTCGTCGGGAGGCTCCTGGTTCAGCGGCGGCTCGCGGGTGGCACGGGGTGTCCTCGGCTCGAGCTTGAGGTGGAAGATGGACCGGGAGCCGTTCGATCGGGTGAATGAAGGACATCGGACGGCCTGGATTTGAACCGGAGCGGCGCGATTAGATGAGCGGCTCAGATCTGGCGCGCGATCAATCGTGCGGCCAGGATCACTCCCGCGGAGAAAATTCGCGTCCCACATCGAAACACCGGCCATTTTTCACGCGGTTTATTACCCAGCCACTCCCACAACTCGGCAATTGAACTTCCTCCCTCCCGGTGCCGCCCCGCAACGGGTTCTCTCTGCGGGCGCGCTCTGCGCCCACCTTGCTCCCTGCGGGCGCGCTTCTGGCGCCCACTATGCTCTCCTGGTGCGCGGGTTTCACCACCGCGTGCCCTCGGGGCTTATACACGGCCCCGGCCTCTCTTGGGCTGGCCCCATGGGATCCCCTTGGGCGTGGTGACCTGGTTCCCACATGTGCCTTGGGTTGAACCCTTAAGGCTGGCCCTTGAGGTTGGCATATTTTTTGCTTGAATATACACTAAGTATACAAAGTACTTAAGTGTAAAATGCCAAATGCCCTTTCTCTTCTTCTTCATTTCTTCCCTTCTCTTCTTCATTGGAATTCCTCAAATCTCCTCAACATATACTCATTACTTAGGAGTGAATTCTTGAAGGTTCTTATTCATCAACCGAACTCTTGAATCACTTAATTCTTCAATGTTTCTTCAATGATCCAATTAGAGGTCAAGTTGGATCATCTTCATGTTCACATGCACTAAGTGATAGTGCATGGACTTCACTAATGCACATCATCCACTTAGTAGTTGTGGATGGAACTCCTTTCATCTCCTCATGCATTGTGAAGACAATGCATGGTCTTCAATCATTGTTGTGACTTTGTATCATCAGGATACAAGTTCTATGATCTTAAAGAGCAGCTCAGCAATTGTCAGATGTAATAGAGAATGTTTCAACCACATCTCCTATGTCACTTAGTGAATCTCCTAAGTGACATGCATCTTAGTACTATGGCCATTCTCTCTTCATCACCAACACCAACACAACCTTTGGCATTCACATCTTGACAATTCTTGACATCCATTCATTCTAAGACAACAACATGTCTCATTGACAACAAATGCAACACAGTGCACTTCAATCTCCCCCTTTGTATTTGTTGTCAATACACTCCTTCAGCACATATGAATGGGTCAATATGTGTGCCAATATTTTCTCCCCCTTATTGGCAATCAAATGCAAAGGTGTGGTGTGGTTCACTTTCAAAAATATCTTCCTCCCTTTGAATAGCATCTTCTTGAAAATCACTAAGAGAGGGATGATGCCACATGTTCTTCTTTAGCAAAGAACCTTTAGTAAATCAACTCTAAGTCTACTTGGGCTAACCCGGTGTAGAAAACAAGAGTGATGTAACCAAGGTACTCAATGTTGTCCAACATTCACAATACATGTGAGATCATGCTTAGGGGTTGAATTTTTTCAGATATTCAATGAATTGTTGAATCCTGCACATACTTCACAAAACTCATTAGAATGTTCAGTGCAAAGATAAAGCTCCCCCATTCATTCATTTTCTTAAGATGATATTAATCTCAGAACATCATCTTCTTCAGATTTGCTCCCCCTCAAGGGGTGCACAAGATTCTTTCCAAACCATCCTCCAGTTGAGAATGATCATCATCTTCAATTCCCTGCATTGTTAGCACATGTAAATACCAATGTATAAGGGAATAAGATGGAACCTTCTTGGTTCATCAATGTGAACAACAAGGTTGAGAAGATTCTCTCAACTGAGATGTCCCATTTTCACCAGTCTTCACACTTGCACATTTGATCTTCAGTGATGATTGTGCTGGTGTGGATCTCAACCCATCTTCATGTGAAATCTTTTTCTTCCCTTTTTCTTTAGAAAATGTCAGAGCTTCATCTTCAGCTCTTTGTAGTTCTCTGGCAAGTTGCAACTGATGTGGCCATATGACAAGTATATCATTTGGAAGAGTGGCCCCAGTTCTGGAAGTTTCACATGGTTCTTTGGATGCTGCTAAGCTACCTCTCTTAGGAAACTTATTTTCAATCAATCCCTTCTGCTTCTTCTGGATTGATTGTCTGTTTGAGTCCAGTTGGCTTCTATTGAATTCCATGGCTTCTTTACAAAGATCCATGGTATGACCATTCCTTCCACAGTAGAAGCACTTCTTCTTGGTGGTCCTTCTGGATGACTCACCCTTCTTGGTTTTAGAATCCAAGGACTTCTCTTCCTTTTTCAAGCTCTTCTTGGGAGCATCTTCCACTTTCTTCTGCTTTCTTCCCAAGGAATCTCTTTTAGCTAGGTTCAGTGATCTTTTCTTCTTTTGAGCTCTGGATACAGTTGGAGATTGACATGTATCTTTTTGTTGACCACTTTTGCAATCATCCCAGATGTTGTCAAGTAATCCAAATCTATTTGCAGTAAACAGATGTCTCTGGACCTGTGGATGCTGCTTCTTTTCCTCTGGCTTGCTCCCCCTAGGCATGGGCTTCCTCTATGCTTTATCATTCAGTGGATTGTACCAACAATCCTTTGCACAATTCCCATACTTGTTACAACACCAACATTGACCCACAAATCTTGACCTCTTCAGTCCTTCTGATTGTTGGGTACTTTTCTTGACTTGTTGTGTTGTTTCAGGAGAGCTCTGCTTCTTTACTGTCTTCATCCATATTTGTTTGCAATTATTCTTCCATCCTGCACTTTTTGTAGAAACACTATTAGAAGCATCAATACAAGATGGGATGGATGGTACCTTCTTTTTAGAAGTTGTTGCACTTTCACTAGAGGATGTCTTTCTATTAGAATCATCCTTCTCAAAGCATACTTGAGTAGCAACATTTCTCCTTTCAGTTGACTGGGAGGCTTTGGCTTTGGGTGATTGCTGATTTTTCAATATCACCTCTAATTCTAAGCATTTCATATTGAGGGAGTTCTTCTCATCCTCAATAGTTCTTAGCATTCCTTTCCATTTCTCTTCCAGCTGTTTTATCTGGTCTTCATGCACCTTCTTTAATTCAAGCAATGAATTGTCAAGCTCCTTCACCCTTTTTGCTTTGTCTTCAAGTTGAGCATCTTTGACAACCATTGAAACTCTGTGTCTCTTTTCCAGTGCACGGAAAACATCTTTGATCATTATCAAAAATATTTCTTTCTCAGAAGAGCTCCTTTGCAATTCTTCACATGTATCTTCATATCTTTCATTGCAAAGGGAAACAGTTTCATCCTTAGCCTTCACCAGCTTTCTGAGAGTGTTGGTTATGCCAACCCTTTTTGCCAATTGATCTTCCATTGCATTGGCTTCTTCTTCTAACTGTGATTTTTCTTCATGAAGATCATGGATGCCTGTAGCTATACACTTTGCCACTTCCATGGGAACTATCTTCTGAAGATATTTGAGTGCACTCTGAAGATCATTCATTGTTTCAACTTCATCACAGCTAGGAAAGGCTTTCTTCATCTTCTTGGCCTGTTTCTTCTTTCTATTTTTCTGAGTCTTGGAAGATATCTCCATTTGAGGCTGGTCACTCATTTCCTCAAATCTGCACTTCATAAAGACTCCCTTGGATCTTTTAGAGGTAACCTCCCTCTGATACCAATTGAAGTGCCCAGATCAGTGTGAATCACTGAGAGGGGGAGGGGGTGAATCAGTGATCCTTTAAAACTTTTTACTAATTGATTCGTAATCAATTAAACCTCTATGGCTGGTTAAAGCCTCGATCCACTCTTCTTGTATCTCTCAACCTTTCCCGGATAATGCAGTAATGAAAATGCACAGGACACAAGGATTTACAAGGTTCGGCACCAAAGGCCTACATCCTTTCCATGCTCTCCCAGCATGGATTATCCCATTATAACTTGTTAGAATTACAATGGTCGATACAGCTTTCCACCGTATCTCTCCTGAGTCCCACATGAGGGTCTTTATACTGTGTCCCACAGTGTTACCAGAGTCCCACTGGCCTGCTCCAGAATCCCACTGAAGACTTCTTCTCCCTGAGTCCCACAGGGTCTTCTCTTGGCTCCTCGAGTCGCACGAGTAGCTCTTCTTCACTTTAAGGTCTTCAAGTATCCTCAGCATCCTGGGATAAAGGCTGCTGGCCTTGCTCTTCTTCTGATCACTTGTGGTGAACAGGTCTTCTCGTCTTGCTCAGGATTTATCTCCTTCTTCTCAGGATGACCTGGCCTCTCCTCGAATACTGCAAACTCAGACAAACAATATCTTTCACTTCAGTCTGGTCCAGTCTCAGCTCACTTCAACATCATGCACTGAGTGCATGGAAGCTCTTCATCTTCATGCACTGTTAGCATGGCCTTCTCAAATTCTTCAAGAACCTCCTGGTCTTGGTCAACTAAAATGCACACCACTGATTTGGCTCTGTTCACGTGTGCACGTGCATGCATGCATGCATGCACTCCCCTTCTCCTCTTCTTGGTGCAGTAAACCCTCAGAGGGTGTAACACTTTAAGCACACACCAACTCCTTGAACATCATACACTTTATTCTCTTTTGATTACACACATAAATGTGTGTTATACACTAGTGTGGATGTCTTCTCTTCTTCTTAGTATGTACACACTTTGTTTTGCACACACACTAAGGTTCGGCCTTGTTGTCTTTTTGCACACACTTGTTTCACTTTGAACACACTTTAGACTTGGCCTATTCTCCTCTTCTTGTTGCACACACTCACTTTAGTGTTCTTTTAGTTTGTTCTTCGAAGTGTGCACACACAAGGCTCGGCCTTCTTCATATACTTAGACACACACACACAACTTAGGTGTGGTCTTCTTGTTTTGCACATACACTTCCCGTAGGTGTGTCTTTGGCCTTCACTCCACTTCTTGCACACACAAGGCACTATGCCTCGGGTCCTCTTCTCTACTTGCTCACACAAGAGGCAAAGCCTCGGGTTCTCTTCTCTACTTGCACACACAAGAGGCAAAGCCTCGGGTTCTCTTCTGTTTTTGCACACCCCCAAGTTGTGGTGACCTTCTTGTTTCACACACAACCCGAACCCCTACTGCCTTAAGCAAGCCGTGCAAGAGGGTGCGCCCAATTCTTCTTCTCCCACTGCCGCATAGATCTTCAAGATGCACAAGGGCATGCAAGGTGCGGCATATCTCCACTTCTTGTCCGCGCAAGCACAAGGCACAAGGATCACTTGGACGTGCAAGTGAAAACCTCCTCGGGTGCAAGGGGCAGCCGCGCAAGGCTCAAGTGTGAAAAGGTCCAACACTGCCGCAGGCTCCTTCCTCCTGCCACGCAAGTGTGCGGGCAGAGAGGGTGGAAAGAGACTCGAGCGCGCAAGTATGCGGCTCGGCTCCTTCCTGTCGCGCAAGGGATACGCGCAGGGGACTCCCCTTCACTTCTTTCGCGCAAGGGAAGCGCAAAAGGAACCTCACGGAGCCTCTGATGGCTCCGGGCTTTACTGCCGCGCAGGGGGCGCGCAGCTCAGTTCTTCGCGAGGCACAAGATCTCTCACGGGACTTCTAAAAATTTCAGCGCATCAGCAAGCTTCTCCAGCGCCTCGGGTCTTCTTTTTATAGGCGAGGAGAGCCTTGGTCCATCCGCGTGTGATATCTTCAAATTCCCGAAGATTTCGGATCTTTAAGATTTTCTCCAAATATTGTTTTCTCTTTTTATTTCACGCGGGTTCCTTCACCTTCGGCCTTCTCCACGTACATGAGTTTTAGAACGCATGCATGGCTCTGTTTAAGCCCATCTCATGAAAAACATCAACCCGGTGCCTCAGCAACTTCGTTTGCCACGGCCTCGACCGAAATTCTCCATACATTACATGCAAGCCCATTTTAAAGCATGATCGTGTTCGTAGAGGCCAGACGATCATAATGGAGGCTTCGGCTCGATCAGCGGTGGCCGGGAACTCAAATTCTGTCGTCGGGAGGCTCCTGGTTCAGCGGCGGCTCGCGGGTGGCACGGGGTGTCCTCGGCTCGAGCTCGAGGTGGAAGATGGACCGGGAGCCGTTCGATCGGGCGAATGAAGGACATCGGACGGCCTGGATTTGAACCGGAGCGGCGCGATTAGATGAGCGTCTCAGATCTGGCGCGCGATCAATCGTGCGGCCAGGATCACTCCCGCGGAGAAAATCCGCGTCCCACATCGAAACGCCGGCCATTTTTCACGCGGTTTATTACCCAGCCGCTCCCACAACTCGGCAATTGAACTTCCTCCCTCCCGGTGCCGCCCCGCACCGGGTTCTCTCTGCGGGCGCGCTCTGCGCCCACCTTGCTCCCTGCGGGCACGCTTCTGGCGCCCACTATGCTCTCCTGGTGCGCGGGTTTCACCACCGCGTGCCCTCGGGGCTTATACACGGCCCCGGCCTCTCTTGGGCTAGCCCCATGGGATCCCCTTGGGCGTGGTGACCTGGTTCCCACATGTGCCTTGGGTTGAACCCTTAAGGCTGGCCCTTGAGGTTGGCATATTTTTTGCTTGAATATACACTAAGTATACAAAGTACTTAAGTGTAAAATGCCAAATGCCCTTTCTCTTCTTCTTCATTTCTTCCCTTCTCTTCTTCATTGGAATTCCTCAAATCTCCTCAACATATACTCATTACTTAGGAGTGAATTCTTGAAGGTTCTTCTTCATCAACCGAACTCTTGAATCACTTAATTCTTCAATGTTTCTTCAATGATCCAATTAGAGGTCAAGTTGGATCATCTTCATGTTCACATGCACTAAGTGATAGTGCATGGACTTCACTAATGCACATCATCCACTTAGTAGTTGTGGATGGAACTCCTTTCATCTCCTCATGCATTGTGAAGACAATGCATGGTCTTCAATCAATGTTGTGACTTTGTATCATCAGGATACAAGTTCTATGATCTTAAAGAGCAGCTCAGCAATCGTCAGATGTAATAGAGAATGTTTCAACCACATCTCCTATGTCACTTAGTGAATCTCCTAAGTGACATGCATCTTAGTACTATGGCCATTCTCTCTTCATCACCAACACCAACACAACCTTTGGCATTCACATCTTGACAATTCTTGACATCCATTCATTCTAAGACAACAACATGTCTCATTAACATCAAATGCAACACAGTGCACTTCATATAATATCCCTTTAGTTTCATTTATTTCACCACAAAAATCACTTTCATTTGAATAAACAAGACTATATAAAGTTATAAATAAAGCCTATTTTGATTATAGTTCCTCATGTTGCAGTGAAAACCACTCCAAAACTTCTTCCTTGGGACTAAAAAAAATCTTTATTTGATGTGATTAAAAATTTCAAAGCTTTTTTCTTCTAGAAAATCCATCACATTTAAATCATTTTGATTTTCCTTTCATATATTTATAAAAATATGCACTGAGATGTTGAAAATTTTCATGTATCATGGAAAACTCATATTAATTAAAAAACATAAACTTCAGTTTTATGCTTTTAATTTATCTTCAATCAAGATCCACATAAACAATAATAGCTTTTGAATAATTAAGAACAACATATGAGAATCAATTAAATTCAAATATTTTCATCACAAAAAAACTATAAAATTTTAGGCTTTTGTTTTTTCATAAAACATTAAAAGTAATATGAATCCAAAAATTCATGTGCATGAGGTAGTACATTCATACCATCCAGTAAAGTCACATGAAAATTACAGCTTGATGTTGGGAAAAGTCATACAAGACACCCTCAAAGCCTGATACTTGAAAAAGTCATATAGCACTCAAAATTCATACACTCACTAAAAATTCATGAAAAGTATATCTCAAAGTCATATGAAATGAATTAAACACTTATGATCTTCTGAATATTTTCATTTTTATACTCAATCCACAAAATTCATATGCTCCTCACACAAAATCTTATAATCCGGTCATACTTCTCAGAACCTTACTCAGAACCTCTTTAAATCAAAAGAGGTATTTCCTAATCATCTCAAATTAACTCAACCCTCATCCAAATGATATACCTTAAATATAAGGATATTATCATTTTCAATATCATATTCCTTATCAAGAATGGAATCTAATTTCATCCACCTCAGTCTAAAACACTAGATGAAAACTTTTAAACATATTCACTATTATTTTTATTTTCTATGAAGTCCAACACATCAATCATCACTTGTAAGAATTTATTAAACTCATATAAAAACATGAAAATAATTACTAGAATGGTGAATAATGTTATATTTTTAATATCAAAGTTAGTTATAGAAATCTTGGCATAAAACTAATGATCACAGTCATTGACACTCGTACACACTTCAATAAGATGAATCACATCATAAGTAATGATAATAAATACAACAGCATAGTCCAAAGGGTTCAACATGTTAATATATAAATCTACCATTATTTAAGATTTTGAACATTTTTGGAAGGTATTGAAATGAATTTTTCATGTTTTATAGGTTTTTTTGGAGGTTGAATATATTACATGAAATTTGGAAAAAAAATTGGGAAGGTAACTTCATTTTAGAATGGTAACTTCATTTTGGAAGAGTAAGTCTAGAATGTAAGTGTAATATGATAGAGTAAAATTTAATCATAAAATTAAGATTAAAATATAAGTGTAAATCATAAGAGTAAATTTAAGGGTAAAATGTAAGAGCAAAATATAAGTATAAAAGTAAGAGTCAAATGTAAGAGTAAATATAGAAGTAAAATGTAATAGTAAAAGTAAGAGTAAAAGGTAAAAAAATATAAGTGTAAAATGTAAGAGAAAAAGTACCATCATTCTAATGTTTTTTAAATTTTTATAGGATGATCATTGTTTCCATAATTTCATAAATATTAAATAAAGGACTAAAAACAATTTTAAAGGGTATTTTGGATGTCTCATTCCCTATATAGCAGTACATTCATCCAAATTGATCCCCTCTCCCCTCTCTTCATATCAAGGTGATATATCTATTTTTATTAATAGATTCGATCATAGTTATATATAGGTGATATATAATGGTAAATCTATCACTCTGTATCAATCATATCACAATTTCTCATGCTATTTTGTATTATTATCTGGATTTTGAATGTTTATGTCCTATTTTATGTTTTTTAGTCTCTTATTTCAAGTTTTTTCTAGTTAGAATTAATTATAATTTGAAATAAATGAAATATTAACGTAAATATAACACTCTATATTTATTTTCACTTGGTTTATACCCCTCTTTATTTTTACTAAGTTGTGTGTCCTAAACTAGGACTTTGGCAATGACTCCACTAGATCATGGTGAAATTGTCTCGATTTCAAGGGGATTTTACTTTTCTTGAATAAAGAAGATCCCATTAAGATGATCACACTATGTTTCATATATTTTTTCAAGGTATGTCAGTTACCTAATTTATTTAGGTTTTTCATGTTTTTAGGTAAAAAATAATGGATGAATTCAAATGAAGGGTTGGGGCTTTTATGTGTTAAAGTTGTGTATGGATTTTGAGGGTGCCCCTTTTCCAAGAATTGGACCCCAAGAAATCACCTAATAGGTTATTCCATGAATACTCCATAGATATTATTTATGAAATAAATTATGGAATAAATTTTAAAAATGTTTATAATTTTTTTATGAATTATTAAATTACATTAGATGTGTTTAGAGACTCATCTTGCTCGTGATGGATGGTTAGGCTTGTATGGTCCTGGGTTGGAGTATCCAAGGTTTCTTTAAATTTGTAACTCATGTATGAGGTAGGTGGTACCTTGAATATATCCCTATGGTTATGCTTTTGATATGTGGTGTATGGTATGTGGTCCCACCCCCCACTATTGTGCAGTTTACCCTAATTATAAAAAAGATTATTTTGAAATAAATTCCATGAAATGAACAAAGTTTTAAGGGCCATGATGGACCACTGGACACTAGTTAATGCCTCATCCACCGTTGGTTTGAGGATTGTTCATAAGTGTGTGAGATGATATATAGAGACCCTAGAGGGGTATAAATGAAATGGATAAAACATATTTTTTCTAGTGTGGGTTCCCCTTAGACACCTCCTTGTAGAGGAGAGTGTGGGACTGGAAATTATTAGCCCAAGTATACCATGATGGAACCTTGAGATACCTTATATAATTCACACTAGTTAATTAGAGAGTGGGGCTAGTGTTCCTCTAGCATTAGTATGTGATCACCTATATGGGTAAGCCTTGGGAAGTAATATGAATGGGTTGGGCATGAAAGGACCAACCAAGAATGACTTAGGGAGTGAGAAGGGAATTATTCCTTATCTCTAGAGTTATTTCAATGTGGTGTAACTATTATTGTTTTGAGGTTATGATGTGATTATGGAAATGTTTATGGATGTTATTCCCTATGAGTAGTGGTCATGGTCCTAATAAATAGAAATGAGATAATGGATCCCATTTAGGGTGTTTAAATAGTTGTGTGTCCTAGGGGACCTTGGTGGGTGTCCCAATGTTATGTTGAACCTTAACAGAGTTATTAGGTGATTGTGGGTATCATTGATCTCAATAGTCACCTTAGAACCCACAGATCGATTATAACGTCCAAACCCAGGATCCACTAAACCAGTGCCCTGTGTCAATTCACTATATGACCTCAATTGTGACTCCCCATATTCCAAATTATACCAACTGGTAGTGAGTGTCTAATGAAACACATGTTGAGACTATACCATATTTACTAGAGTAACCTAATAGCAGCATCAAGATAAATATCAACAAGAAACAATAATTATATATAACTAACTCCCATATCTGGGTAAGTACAACAATCAGTCATAATAAATATTCCATGTCATGAGAGTCTAATATTCTAAAGTAAAACTGGAATAATACAAAAATAACAATCCTTGAAGTGGGTCCTGGGAGAAAGTTTGGTCCCCTTATGCAAGCTCCAATCCAACTCCCATAACATCCATCTAACATAGGTGATTTTCCCTTATACTAACCTACAACCATGAAGGCTTATTAGGTACCCAATAGTGGTCTGAACAGGGTATGAGTGAAAATCATTAGGCCACCACCAATGGTGTCTACAAAAATATCCAATCAATAACAGTGTATGCTGGAGTACAGTAACAAAATATAACAGTAGATAAACATGGTTTCATTATTTAACAATATTTAAATTAACCAAATTTGTTCAAATTTCTAAGTGATACCCTTACACATCAAACTTATTTCATCCCATTCTGTTTATCTAAACCATATATCACAAAGGTCATAGGTTATCATACAAGGAGCATCAGTCTAAGTATCCAATCGAGATTCATAATGTTATGTCTAAACATACCAAGCATATATTTTTGGTGGTCAAAATCGGAAAACAATGAGCATCTGACCAAGTATCCAAATAGTATTCGTAACATTATGTCTGACCATCCCACCCATGATATGTAATTACATATCCATGACTATGGATTTAGGAGAACCAGTCCATCCTTTAAATACTATGGTGCACCAAGGTGGCTAGAGCATCAGTCCAGACCACCCAAGGGAGAGGGGCACTAGTCCAACATTCCACCAACCATTATTCACATTACTAAAATTCATCATCAGTGACCTTTTTACCAAAAAATAACAATACGGGTTACCCTTTTCATTTTATTGTAATCCCATGGTTCATTACGTTCAACATGATATCATTCCCATAACAAGCTCGTTTCATCATTTTAAGCACATTACAACTATTTTTTTACCCCCTTCAAACCCTCTAACCACATATACATACCTCTTGAACCATTTACCAAATTTACCCATTTACCATCCATTACTCATATAACTCATTAATGTTAATCAAAACATCCTTTTATTCCAGATTAATATGATAAACATAGTTCCATTTGGTTTAATCCCATTAACCCTTCAATTCATCATTTAAAAATTCAATTTCCATGTTCAAGGAAGTTGAACACCCCATGTGTGTCCATAGACCTCGTATGCACTTCATAAATGGATCCAAAGAGGTCCCTAAAAGGTCCAACATCTAAATTAAACAACCAATTTATCATTTCCCATCAATTAATCAAGGTCTCAACATAACGGGAAAAATGAACAATGATATGAACATAAAAAACATCAGTACTATGTGATATAACTTGTATACCACCTACCTCATGCTTCTATACAACCTCTCACTCAACATTTTTTCTTTATTTGAGAACAAACCATTTAAATTCAAAAACTAATAATATTCCGTAAAACAATGTTTTAGAGACTTTGAAAGGAGAAGAAACAACACACCATGGTTTTTCTAGATAATAGAAGAAAGAATATTGGTACACTCACCTAGAGCATCAATACTCAACCAATGATGCTTCAAATGACTAATAATCAAAGGATATTGATCCTTGGGAGGATTGGGAGTAAATGTTTGTAACTCATTATTTTAGAGGTGTAAATGAGGGGGAAATTGGGTAAGAAAAATTTAAACCTAAGGAGGAAATGGGAAATTCACCTATTTAAATTAGTCACATGGTTTGGATGTAAGGTTGACCAAACAATGCATGAACCATGAAGAACCCTATCTCCAAGAGTGGGCTTGGGTCTCATGGTTTCCTGGGGAGCCCGCATGGTTTTTCAAACCAAGAGCATGTCATGTGTCTATCTCTATCTAACAGGGCATGGTTTCCAGGATCCCCTTGTACAATTTTTCAACCGTGACCTATCCCCCTATATGCTGCATAAATAAGGTGAATAGTTACTACAAACTATGTTATAACAATTTTCTCTATATAGTATGCCCTCTTCTCATCCTATTTCATGTCCCTAACCAATGGGAAACCCTCGATACCCTCATACTCTCAAAAAACCTTTCATTAACCATTTTAAAGAGGGTGACCTCAAATTTTAAATAAGAGCACACCACCTCAAAATTTCAGGATCTTATAACTTCCACACCATAGGAAATATCATCCTTGAGATTAACTTCCAAGCACCATTAAACCTCCGTAGTAAAAATATTGGGTCATTAGTCTTGCATATCTACATACCATTACCAAGTTTCTTCCTAAACCTGACCATGTTTCCATAACACTTGGATTAATGGCACATTCTTACCCTATAAATATTTCTTACTATGATTCATAATATAAACTGGACGATCCTCAAAGGATGCATCATCCTTAAGTTTAAAATCATTGACATCTATCACATCAAAAAATTTGGGTGATACTGTTGAATCTATGAAACATGAAAAACATCATTCATACCACTATACCCTTGTGGAAGAGCCAATCAGTATGCCACCGATCTCATCCTCTCCACAATATCCAATGGCCCCACATACCTGGGTATCAACATACCCTCTTTCTTAATCCAATGGTATCCTAATTTTAGTGACGCATAGAGGAATACATGGTCACCGACCATAAACACAAGGGTTCAACGACATCAATCAACATAAAAATTATGTCTACTCTGTGACATAGCCATATGCTTCAAAATTAACTGAACCTTATCTAACATATATTGTATGAGACTTAATCCCAAAAACATTGATTATACCAGTTCTATCTAATAAAAAGGAGATCTAGAATTCCTACTATAGTGATTTATATATGGTTCTGTCTGAATTGTTACCTAATAAATATTATTATAGATGAAATTAAAAACTGATAATTGTTTCTCCTAAGATCCCAAAAGTCTAGAACACATGCGCACGACATTTCTTTTAACACTTGGATAGTAAATTCTGATTTCCCATATTTATATAGGTGAAAAGTTTTATTCAAAACCACCTAAGTAAAAAAAATCATCTATATCCCTTTCCAAAAGAATAAAGTAAAATGAGAGTCATGATCTGATACTGTAGTTTGTGGTACCCTTTGAAAACATATTATCTCTTGAGCATTCAAGTCAACCGACTAGTCAACAGTGAAAGTCTCCCAAATCAGTAAAAATGAGAAGACTTTTTTAACCGATCCACAATCACCAAAATTACATTATTCTTATAAGGTGTAATCAAAATTCCCACCAAAAAATCCATGGTAACATAATCTCACTACCATTATAGAATGATAAATAGCTGTAAAAGACCAGCTGATCATTGATATTCGACCATCACCTTCAAACTAGTTTATCATCATGTCACGAAACCTGTAATCTCCATTTTCATTACTATCCTCCAATACTATTTATGAAGATCATAGTAAACACTGTTCAAACCAGGGTGCACCACCAACATCAAGGAATGAAACTCATGCATCAACTCATCCTGTATAAAAGTAGGAACAACAACAAGACCATGAACGTGAATAATCTTATACTCATCAATAGTACAATCGAAAGTTGGCTCCCCACCTTTAAAACTATCTCCCAAAGCTATAAATTCTAAATCCTCATACTACCTCCTCTTAACATGACTCGAAAGAGAGGGATCCCTATATAAGGACATGAGTTTAATCAACTCATGCTCCTCTTGGACACATAAATGCATCTTGGTAAATAAATACATCATCTTCCACTCATAATTGGAATATAGAACCACCTAATTTTGTGTCTTCTGAGTCAACACATCTATAACACTATTCCCCTTTCCTGTTATATATGCTAGATCAAAGTAAAAAAGACTTCATGTACTCAACCCATCACCACTGTTGAATATTTAAATCACATTGAAAAAAATATGTACTTAAGTCTCTTATGATCGGTATGAAAAACAAACTTCTCACTCAAAATATAATGCCACCAACATTTCAAGGCATAAACTACTATATCCAACTTGATATCGTCTGTATGATAATTTCATTCATGTGGCCTCAACTGTTTTGATCCATACATCACTGTCTAATCTCCCTACATCAACCCCACCCCAATCCCAATCCCAAATGAATCACAAAACAAGGAATACTCCTTAACTAAATTGATTAAGATCAAAATTGGGTCATAGATAAAATTATTATTTCTCGCCTAGAAAGAATTTTCACATGCTTTCAACCATTCAAACATAACACCATTCTTGGTCAGGCCAGAAATTGGTGCTGCCAAGCGAAAAAAATTATTTGATAATACTTTGGTACTAACCCACTAAACCCAAAAAATATTTGAATATAAAAATAATATTCGGCGGAACCCACGAAACCATTTCTTAAACCTTCTTTGGGTCCACTGAAACACCTTCCTCTGTGATTATGTAGCCCAATAAATATACCTTGTCAATCTAGAATTGGTACTTTGATAGATTTGTATAAAGATGACACTCTATCATTTTAATCAATATAACGTCAAGATTTTGGTCATGATCATCATGAGTTTGGGACTACACCATGTTATCATCTATAAAGAAAACTGAAAAATGCTCTAAATAAGGGCGAAATGTTTAGTTCATCAAATCCATAAAACATAGTAAGAGCATTCATAAACCTAAACAAAATCAAAACAAATTAATGAAATCCATGGCTAATTCTAATAGAAATATGTGGTATATCAGAATGTCTTACCCTTAGATGACGGTACCCTAACATCAAATATAACTTATATAAAACATAGGCACCTTTCAGCTGGTCAAAAATATCATCAATACATGGAAGAGGATATTGGTTCTTAATCTTCATCTAATTCAGCTTCTGATAATTGACACATAATCATAACATTTCACCATCCTTCTTGGAAAACAAAAATATAGACCCTAAGGTAATGTACTCTAATAGATAAACCCCTAATCCTATAACTCCCCCAAAAATGTTTTAAGATCATGAAGTTATACTATTTCCATTCTGTGATGTGGGATAAAAGAAAGTTCAACTCCAGGAATCATCTCAATTGAGAATCCAACCTCTCTCTTAGGTGTTATCCCTAATAATTCCTCAGGAAACACATCCTAAAACTAGTCCACCATAAGAGGGAAGATACCATGCCCCCACTTTCTCATCATCCAATATAATACAAACAACATGGGTTGAAATCTCAACTGATCATGCAATAACTATCCCCACGCATCCTGGATAAATATCCCATTCTCCATAGAAAACATAGGTGTTACACTCAGAAGTCATGAAGGTCACTCTACTATGTTAACAATCAATGTGATCTCAATATGATACCAAATAGTATATTCCTAGTATCATGTCAAAACCTATCAAATAAATCATGTACAAATCTCAAAAGAAACGATATATACCAACCACAAGGTCACATCCTTTAAAAAGATAGATGTCTTCCTATTATATCCTCGATGGTGTGTCGAATGACATGATCCAAAAAAAATACTCTACCACTAAACTCAAACCATTTACCAATCGATTAGATATAAAGGAATGAGAAGCTTCTATATCAACTAAATCACTAGAATGTATAGAAGCTACAAGAATCATACCTTGAATAGTAAATAGTCCATCCTTACCTCAAATGGGTGAAAGATGAACTAAATACAACTAGAATATCTATCTACCTTGGGATATAGTCTAAGTACCATGGATAACACTTCCATAATGATATGGATGCTCTTATATTAAAGTACCATGTCTGCTTCCCTGACCGATACAGTCGATGGAACTCCAACTACTAGACTAATACAACATAGCATACCCCCTACTAGTACTCTACATCGACCTAGGTTTTCTGTCACTTTCCATCAGCCATGGGTTCTTACAGAACCTCTATATGTGACCCATCTTACCTCAATCATGGCATTCCAGTGGTGGTCATGGAAACTGAACAGACATGTGTCCTGATCTTCCACACTTATAGTATATCATTTCATTATGTCCCTGTGAGACTGATCCTTTTACCTAGATACTTTATCCACTATTTACCTAGTGGAAGTTCTCATAATAGTGAATCATACTATCAGAATATGTACCACCAAATCACCCAAATGAAAAAAAACCACTATTAGAATCCTCCTTCATGTTCCACTTAGAAATGAGAGCCCAATAAACTAACTCATCAAACCTATTTAAGTGAAAGATATTCACCTAGAACTTGATTTTACATATAAGTCCATCCTGAAAATATCTGTCCATATCTGACTTGTCTACTTCCAATTTTAGAGAAAAATTATTCAAGTCAATGAATAAGAAAGCATAATCTATCACCTTCATAAATCTCTATTTCAAATATATAAACTCTTCCACTTTCTTTTAGCTTACAAGATCAAGTTAAAATTTCTCCAAGAAATTCTCTTATAAGTAATTCTAAACCATGTCTTCCAACCCCTCATACAAAGACTGAATATCCCACCAGTGAATTGATGGTCCTCATAAAATCAAAGATGATAACTTAACCCTTTTTATAGAGGGTTACCTAAGTGGTCCAATATCATATAGATTTATTTAATCCATAACTATACTGTTGTATTCCCACCCTCTCTATAAAATATTGAAGGGTGCTGTAGTTACAATTCTCTCATCAGATCAAAGATACTCAATGTATCCCACCTTGGTTATCTCTCCATAAACTTTATAAAATTGTCTAAGTTCTCACAAAACTACTCTTCCACTCTGTTACCTAGAAACAATAGGGTTTATTATCCTACTACTGGAGGATAATTCTCGATGATGTCCTCTTGTTTCCCAACCGGTAAACATCATCATGGTAGAATATATCTACAATTCCAATCGCACGTCTCAAAACACATAGCATATAGTTTCCACAATTCTATGTAAAGTAAGTCCCACATTTGGCCACAAACAAAACCACTCTACATATAGTATCCTAATGGATATAATCACATCTCTATCACTACCCTCAACCAAACAAATTATGTTCTATGTTGAACTTTGGATAAAAAGACTTATAACTCACAAGCCTTTCATTAAACATCGTTTTTATATATTTCACCTTAAAATAACTTTAATCGTTCTCATTTAGCCACCATTTTTAATAATTTCATTTTTTCACTTTTAAACATAAAAATTTTTTGTTTCATATTCCTTATTAGGAACTATTTTCTTAAACCCATTAGAAAACCATAAAATCTTTTCCATTTCCTCTAACCTACCATAACCTTTTTTTATGTGAGTGACTAACATGAAGAATTAAATATAAATCATGAGTTCCTAAAATGATTCATGCATATAAAAACCTTTTTCCATGATGGACCATAAATAAAACCTTAGAAAATAGTAAAATCTCACAACAAGTGTATCACCCAAGGCGAAATAACATCCAACTATAATAGGAAACATCAAAAACAACAATCCCATCTTGGGAACTTGGCATTTACCCCATACATGGGTTAGCTACTCTCATTCATAAGCTCATTGGTATGGCTAGACACATCAAAATCTCTTGTCTTCCTTTCCCAAATAGTAAGACAATAGAAAATAAAACCCAATGATACTACTTTTTAACATCTTGACTCGGGTGACACTAAACTTGTACCCCATGCTAATGTGCTACATGACCTCAAATACACATCACCATATATCATAGGCTGACAACTAGCAATGAGGATATAGTGGAACACATGGGGAGACTATACCCTTGTCATGACCCGTCTAAGTGGGGCCCAAGCCGCAACTCCCCATGCCTACCTCCAATAGGCCAGGGGATGGTGACTAGCACCGAGTAGGAATACTACTAACATGGGAGGCATTGCCTATAAACCTGTACACACACACACGCATCTCCAAGAGCACAAAGCTGAAAAGTAAAAACTACTAAAAATGGAAATTCATGCATACACTAAAAGTATCAACCAACAGAGTACGATAGGAAGTAAAGTACATCAAGTGTAAAACTCTGAGCCAAAAGTATAAGCCCGCCAAAAGAAATTCTATAACAAACTCCAACATGTAAGGAAAGGTACTGGGACTACAATATGTAGTCATAGGAACACACCTCGGCCCGCCTGATCTCACTATGTACCGTCCGGTCCTTGTCCGCCTAGAATCCTGTCAAAGGCTCGCTCATCTGTGCAAGACACGACATGTGCGGGAAAAGCCCATGCAGGGGTGAGTATAACAATACCCAGCAGGACACCCCGAAACCACAAAAGAAAAACAGAAAGGGAAATACCACAAAGGAAAGATACAGTCAACTCCACACAATATATTACAATAGAACATATAACAAGAATATCCAGACATACTCATACACGATCGACTATCGCGAAACCCACCACTAGGATCCAGCTGGAAGATTACACTAAGAATACACCCAGGAGAACACACTCCTAGGTCTGAAGAGAGAGATATGAAGTACTCGTTCTGGGAGAACACACGCCACACATAATTGAGAACATGATGCTTAGATGAGGATCCCAATCAAGTCATGGGGTGATTCCGACAACTCAGTCTGAGCTCATCCGCTAAGCAGAGGATCGGCACTCGGGTGAAGTTGGTCATGTCGATACTGTAAACTCTACCTAGAGTTACAGGAATGAATAGAGGATACAGCTCCAAGTCTCATAGAGGGGATTCCAACAACTCTATTCAGGAAGTTCTGCTAAAGGGATCACACTCCTGTATAAAAGAAATGATACCAGAACCTTTAGGGGATAGACAAGGGTACGAACCCTAAGAACTAGTCCAAGTCACAGAAGACAAGTGGATTAAGCCATGAAGAAAAGGTTACACGACTTGTAGTATGGTTACACGCCGTGTTCCTTTACCCTGGGTACTGCCCGTGTAAACAGCCCGTGTCATTTGTTCAAGCCGTGTAAAACCAAACTACACAGCGTGAAGAAAACGTACACATCATGTTCCTTGACCCCGGGT
The DNA here is from genome assembly GCA_963277665.1 of Viscum album. Lineage (NCBI taxonomy): Eukaryota > Viridiplantae > Streptophyta > Magnoliopsida > Santalales > Viscaceae > Viscum > Viscum album. The sequence goes on along the minus strand of OY728153.1, from coordinate 871,330,976 downwards.
ACTACCCATGTAACCGGCCCGTGTCATTCGGCTTGTCAGATAGAAATCAACTACAAGGCATGTAGAATAATCACACGTCGTGTGCGAGCACCTGGGCTCGCTCGGTGTACGCTGGCCATGTGCCCATACATGGTCTCTGCCTGTGTCTGTGTCGCCTGCCCGTGTACCAGTACACGGGGTATCCCGTGTATCGGGCCGGGTCTGGCTGGGGAGGGGTATACACAGTGTCTCCTTGGCCGTGTACCCTGCTCGTGTCTGTGTACTCCCGGAGTACACACCATGTAATCCAACCGATGAACACACGTCGTGTATCGCTTACTACACGGTGTGTAGTCAGGAAATTTCCAGAACGTCGTCTTCTTCCTCGCGATTCGGCCGATCTTATGGATCGCGTTTCTCTAGTCCATTTCCCACGAAACTCAAGATCAAGAGTCCTCTAGACGTCACGATTCCGAATCCGTGGGTTTCGGGCCTTCGATTGGCTCTGAAATCCTATTCTTGTCACCCGTGTGGAAATCGTTCGAGGAACGATATCTTCCAATCCGCTTCAATCCGTTCATCGCCACCGCAGTCGCACCTCCGTAAGGTTGTACCGATGTCAGATCTTCAATTTGGGATCGTTGCATCACACAACGGGTGTAAAACGATCCGTTGTTCATATCCCTGTGAAGAACGTGTAGAACACAGCAAAGAACGCGAGAATTTGGGGAAGAAGAACTCAACAAATCGAGAGGGACGAACCTCAATCGATGTTTGTGTCGATCTTGGTCTGTCACCGTTAGAAGGTTGAACGAAACCAAAAAATTTCAAGAATCAAATCCCCATGTTTCCTGAAAAATCCCATCCTGCAAGAATGATCGATCTGTGGGCTAATATGTTCGTGGATTAGTCCGCGTTCATCGTAGAAAACAAAAACGGGGAAGAAAACACAATTTAAACATCCTACCTAGATTCTGCGACATTCGTCGGTGATGATCCGATTTCTGTGTCGTCGTCGCCACGTTGGGAGGTTTTCTCCATAGCTTCCAAGGGTTTCTGGGTTATGAGGTTTGTAACCCCGGACCCTTGCACCAACCTTTAATTAAAAAGGTAAGGGATATCTGTTGCAACAGATTTAAAATATCTCGCTACAGAATAAAATATTTTTATTTAAATATTTTATTACTCTTACGTACCAAAACTGGATTCCACCACCGACCTGCACCAGCTGATGTTAAGCCTCACCTAAAATAAAATCACTGCTCTAAATACAACCGTTCCCTCGGATTTTTGATACGAGCACCCATTCAGGTGTTATTCCACTTTTTCAGGAAAACAGCACGTACGCGTAATTTAATTATTAAATTAAATTCAATCATTTGTTCCAGTCTAACTAGGCCTCGGAACTGCACGCTATCTCAGAGTTTGGTCTCGAATTAATTCCCATAGAATATTAAAATAATAAATGAAAAAATCTGGGACATTACATCACACCCACCTTAGGGCTATTACGTCCCCGAAAAGCCAAAACAAAGGCTATTCAAAAAGATGTGGGTACTGCACGTGAATCTGAGCCTCCCGCTCCCACATGCTCTCCTAGAGATTCTCGTTCTGCCACCGGACACGCACCAAGGGAATAGATTGTCCATGAAGGATCTTCTCCTGTCGATCCTCGATCTCTACTGGGTAATTTTCAAAGCTCATCCCATCATCGATGTCCAGCTCGCCCCAGTCAATAACGTGTGATGGATCGTGCACGTACCTCCGTAGCTGTGACACATGGAAGACGATGTGTACCCGGTCCATCTATGTAGGTAGATCCAAGCGATACGCCACCTCACCAACTCTACTCAGAATCTGAAAAGGTCCAACGAACCTCGTAGATAGCTTTCCGCCTCAACCAAATCTCTGCAATCCTCGTCGAGGTGAGACCCGAAGGAACACAAGGTCACCCTCCTTGAACTCCAAGGGATTCTGCCTCCTGTCGGCATAAGACTTTTTCCAACTCTGTGTAGTCTTCATCCATTCCTAGATGACCTACACCTTCTCTGTAGTAGCCCTCACCATCTCTGGCCCCATGAGTGCTGACTCTCCTAGGTTAGTGCAGCAAAGTGGTGACCTGCAAGGTCGCCCGTACAGAGCCTCGAGTGGTGCCATACCAATAGTGGAATGATAAAAGTTTTTGTAATAAAATTCCACCAGTGGTAGGTGATCTTCCCAGCTACGACTGAAGTCAAGAATGCAAGCTTGAAGCATATCCTCCAGGACCTCGATGGTCCGCTCTGTCTGACCATCAGTCTGGGGATGAAACACTGTTCTCAAGCGTAACTGAGTCCCAAAAGCTTCCTGCAATCCCTTCCACAACCAGGATGTGAAATGAGCATCACGATCTGAAATGATCGTGTATGGAACTCAATGAAGTCGAACTATCTCCTACACGTAGAGGCGCCGCAAGCTCTTTACTGAACTCCGCTCTCATATGGCTAGGAAGTGGGCTGACTTGGTGAGTCGATCAACGATCACCCAGATGGCATCGTGTCCCTTGGACGTACGTGGTAAAACCGTCACGAAGTCCATGGATATCCTGTCCCACTTCCACTCTGGTACCTCAAGGGGCTGAGTCAAACCTGCTAGCACCTGGTGCTCAGCCTTTACTTGCTAACAAGTAAGGCAGCGAGAGACAAACTCTGCCACACCCTTCTTCATTCTTGGCCACCAGAACTGACGCTGGAGGTCCTGATACATCTTTGATACTCCTAGATGCACCTCCAAAGGGGATGTATGGAACTCTCTCAGAACCTTCTCTCCCAACGTCGCTGGTACTACCATGCGCCCTCTGTAAAGAACAATGTGCTTCCCACCTTCTAAATATCCGTCAGCAGAATCCCCTGTGGATATCTGAGCATGTAGAGTCTCACAGCTAGCATCCTCGTGCTACACTTCCCTGAATCTTTCTAAGAGTGTAGGTGTAACAACCATCGACTGAAGGTATGCTCCCTCATCTCCATCCACAAAGGATAACTGTAAAGAGGCCAACTTCCCTGTCGCCTCATCCAGCAACTGCGAACTGGATTTCCTACTGAGAGCATCTGCCACCACGTTCCCCTTACCAGGAGTATAAACGATCTCAAAGTCATAATGTTGGAGGAACTCAATCCATTTCCTCTGTCGCAAATTTAGATCCTTCTGAGAAAAGATATATTTGAGACTCTTGTGATTAGAGTAGATGGTAAAACGCTCACCCATCAGGTAGTGTCGCCACATCTTCAATGCGAAGACTACCACTACCAACTCAAGATCATGGGTTGCGTAGTTCTATTCGTGTGGCCTCAACTGACGTGAGCCATAGGCAATCACTTCTTGCCTCTGCATCAGGACACAACCAAGCCCAGTTCCTAATGCGTCGCAGAACACTGCGTACTTGACACCCTCCTCCGGCAATCTCAAGATCGAGTCACTCGTCAAACTCCATCTCAACTACTGGAAAGCCTACTGGGAACTCTTGGTCCATATGAAAGGCTGCCCCTTTCAGGTGAAAGCTGTCATGGGTGCTGCAATCATGGAGAAATCAAGGATGAATCTCTGATAGTACCCTGCCTACCCAAGGAAACTATGCACCTCTGTCACGCTCCGGGGTGGCTCGCATGCTAGCATTGCCTCCACCTTGGATGGGTCCACTGCTACACCATCTGTCGAGATAACATGTCCCAGAAAGTGGACCTCCTGTAACCAGAACTGACACTTCGAGAGTTTCCTGTACAACTGGTGCTCTCAGAGTGTGTCCAGAACCATCCTTAAGTGTCTCGCGTGATCCTCCTCTGACGCAGAGTACACAAGGATATCATTGATTAAGACCACTACAAACCGGTCTAGATAGGGTTGAAGGATCTGGTTCATGATCCCCATGAACCCCGTCGAGGCATTCGTCATGCCGAAGGGCATCACCAAGTACTCATAGTGACTGTAGCGACATCTCAAAGTCGTATTCGGTATATCCTCCTACCGTAATCGCAACTGGTGATAGCCTGGTCTTAGATCAACCTTTGAGAACCATCGTTCCCCTCTCAACTGGTCAAATAGTTCATCGATCATTGGTAGTGGATACCGGTTCTTCACGGTCACCTGATTCAAGCACTGGTAATCCACACATAGCCTCAAGCTCCCGTCTGCCTTATTGGCAAACAGCACTGGGGCCACCCAGGGTGAAATGATGGGTCTCACAAATCCCTTCTTCTGCAAGTTGTCCAGTTGCACCCTCATCTCATGAATCTCTTTAGGATCCATCTGATATGCTGATGTTGATATCGGTGTCCTCTTGGGTTGCAACTCAATACAAAAATCTATCTCCTGACGGGGAGGTAGCCTGAGGACATCCTCCAGAAAGACGTCCTCGTACTCAGCCACAACTGGTGGAAACTGGAAACTCGTAACATCTGCTGCCCCAAGGTCTAAGCTAGCCAACTGATGTGAAATCAGTTGTTCCCTCCTATGCACGAGTCCATCCTGCGCTGCATGGGTCTCTCTTTCACCGAAAAAAGAGAACCTCATTCCATCACTACAGACACACCGCACCCTTCGCCTAAAACAGTCGATCTGGACATGAACTATGGATATCCAGTCCATACTAAGAATGATATCATAAGTCATCGACGCTACCACCAAGAGGTTCCAACTGAAACTCTCTCCTCCAAGGGTCAGGTCACACTGTCTACAGAGGTGTGTGATCTCTGATTCTTCTCCAGTCAGTGTTTCTAAGCATAAGGGTCGAGTCAATGGCTCAACTGGAATCTCAAGGTCTCGAACAAGATAAGCAGCCAGAAAGGAATGACTAGCACATGTTTCTATCAATACGGCAGCCAAAGTAGAAAAGACACAGATAGTACCTCTAATCATTCTGGGGGTACCTGGGTCATAAGCCTCTGCCGCTTACAGCTGTCCCTGCCTCTGTCCACCAGCTCCCTGAGCATGGGGTGGACCTCCTAGGGGTGGTGGTGGTAAAATGTCAAAACGCCGACCACCTCCAACTGCTCTCCCAGCTCCCCTACCACATCCACCGCCCTGCGGATCTGTCTTCTCCACACGTTGCCTCTGCCTCGGTGGTCCATCCACTACTCTCATGTTAGTAGTATAGCGGGTCGTACAATCTCGAGCGAGATGTCCCTTGCCAACACATGAGGAGCATCACCTCTCTTGAGGCTGACTGGATGCGCCCTGTGAACCATGTACGGTAGATCCCCTATACTGGGATCTCCTTTGAAAATGTCTCCCATACCTGGGTCCCTGACGTCGGCTCCCTACTGTCGAGGTCTCTGCTCCATCTCGCCCACTACTGACATCTGTCGGCTGTCTCTGCTCTGCCAAGAAGCTCTCGACCACCAAAGCCCACTCGATCCCCCAACATAAGTAGGAATGCTCATAGAGATGATGCTAGCTTGGTTATCTCTGCGTAAGCCCTGCTCAAAATTCTGAGCTCTGAAGTACTGATCTCTGACCATATCTATCAAGTACCGCGAGAGGTTGGTAAATCTAGGTGAATAGTCAGCCACCATCATGGTTCCCTTCTGGAACTGAAGAAGCTCTTGTATGCATACTTCTGTCAGGGTAACCGGTGAAAACTCCTCTCTGAAGAGATGTTCAAACTCTGACCATGCAAGTGTCGCCTCATCATGGGTTTGGATAACCAAACTCCACCATCGTCCTGTCGAGCCCTATAGAAGGCTCGCTTCTAGGATCACCATCTGTTCTACTGGTGTCCTGACCAAATAGAAGACTCTGGCCACTGCCTCAAGCCAGTCCTCTACTACCTGAGGGTCAGGCTCACCTCAAAACCTGAGGGGTATTTGTCTCTTAAAATCATGGATTGCGCTCATCTTGCGCTCCTCCTCCACTAATACAGCAGGCACTAAACACTGCTCCATAGGTGGCGGGATAACTGGCACACCACCTAGTGGTAAAAATGGGGGATCTGGTCCTTGTATCTAGGCTTCATCACTGAGGGGGGCATCCTCGTGATTGAGCTTCTGGATCCTAGCGGGTGCGCGTTACGGAGGCATCCTGTTAAAGAAACAAGATGTATCTCAGTCATTGAGTATATCTGGAGAGCTGACTCAAGAAGGACATGGAAACCAAAACCCATTACTATATGATGCATGTACCATTATTATCCCCTGCAACTAGTGTTCTCATGTTCCGAGTAAAAAGGCAAGTTATCAGAGTCCTGGTGTATGGATACGTCGGCCACCCGCACCATCACTGGGGTCCCTGGCCTGAAAGCCGAACTCGAAACACTTACCACTATTTCCCCAAACCAACTCACAGACTCTCGGTCCTAAGGTAGAATCGAACAACTTTGATACCACTCTTTCACAACCCGTCCCAGTGGGGCCCGAGCTGCAACGCCCCAAGCCCGCCTCCAATAGGCCAGGGGCTAGTGACTAGCACCGAGTATGCATACTACTAACATGGGAGGCATTGCCTATAAACTTGTACACACGCACACACATCTTCAAGCCCACAAAGCTGAAAAGTAAAAACTACTAAAAATTGAAATGCATGCATACACTAAAAATCTCAACCAACAGAGTACGGAAGGAAGTAAAGTACAGAAAGTGTAAAACCCTGGGCCAAAAGTACAAGCCCACCAAAAGAAAGTCGGTAACAAAGTCCAACCTGTAAATAAAGGTACTGGGATATCAATCTGTAGATGTAGGAACACACCTCAGCCCGCCTGATCTCACTGAGTATCATCCTATCCTAGTTCTCCTAGAATCCTGTAAAAGGATCGCTCGTCTGAAAAAGACACGACATGTGTGGGAAAAGCCCGTACAGGGGTGAGTATAAAAATACCCAGTAGGGCACCTCGAAACCCCAAAGGAAAAACAGCAAGGGAAATACCAAAATGAATGATATAGTCAGCTCCACACAGTATATGTCTATAGAACATATAACAAGAATATCCAAACATACTCATACACGATCGACTATCGCAAAACCCACAACTAGGATCCAGCTCTAAGATTCCACTAAGCATACACCCAAGAGAACACACTCCTAGGTCTGAAGAGAGAGATACGAAGTACTCATTTTGGAAGAACACACTCCACAAGTACTTGAGAACATGATGCTTAGATGAGGATCACAACCAAGTCATGGGGTGATTCTGACAACTCAGTCTGAGTTAATCTGCTAAGCAGAGGATCGGCGCCCAGGTGAATTTGGTCACGTCGATACTGAGAACTCTACCAAGGGTTCTAGGAATGAATAGTGGATCCGACTCCAAGTAACATTGAGGGGATTCCAACAACTCTATTCAAGAAGTTCTGCTGAAGGGATCATACTCCTGTATAAAATAAATGATACCAGAACCTTCAGAGGATAGCCAAGGGTACGAACCCTAAGAACTAGTCCAAGTCACAGAAGACAAGTGCCTCAATCCATGAAGAAAAGGTTACATGGTGTGTAGTATGGTTACATGCCATGTTCCTTGACCCTAGGTACGGCCCGTGTAAATAGCTCGTGTCATTCGTTCAAGCCGTTTAAAACCAAACTACATGGCATGTAGAAAGGGTACACGCCGTGTTCCTTGACCCCGGGTATTGCCCGTGTAATAGGCATGTGTCATTTTTCTTGTCGGATAGAAAGAAACTACATGGCGTGTAGAAGAATCACACGTCATGTCCGAGCACCTGGGCTTGCTCCGTGTATGCTGGCCATGTGCCCATACACGGTCTCTGCCCGTGTCCGTGTCGCCTTCCCATGTACCAGTACACGGGGTATCCCATGTATCTGGCCGGGTCTGTCCGGGGAGGGGTATAAATGGCATGTCCTTGGTCGTGTACCCTTCCCATTTCCATGTACTCCCAGAGTACACGCCATGTAATCCCGATGACGAACACACGCTGTGTCTCCCATACTACATGGCGTGTAGTCGGGAAATTTCCAGAACGCCGTCTTCTTCCTCGCGCTTAGGCCGATCGTCCGGATCGCGTTTCTCTGGTGTGTTTGCCACGAAACTCAATATCAAGTGTCCTCTTGACATCGCGATGTCGAATCCGTGGGTTTTGGGCCTTCTATCGGCTCTGAAATCCGATTTCGATCACCCGTGCAGAAATCATTCGAAGAACGATATCTTCCAATCCGCTTTGATTCGTCCATCGCCACCGCAGCCACACCTTCATAAGGTTGTACCGACGCCAGATCTTCAATTTAGGAGCGTTTCATCTCACAAAGGGTGTGCAACGATCCGTTGTTCGTATCCCTGTAAAGAACGCGTAGAACGCAGAGAAGAATGCAAGAATTTGGGGAAGAAGAACACAAAAAATCGAGAGGGACGAACCTTGATCGTTATTCGGGTCGATCTTGGTTCGTCACAGTTAGAAGGTTGAAAAAAACCGAACAATTTCAAGAATCAAATCCCCATAATTCTTACAAAATCTCATCCCGTAAGAATGATCGATCCACGGGAGAATCTGTTCATGGATTAGTCCACATTCATCATGGAAAACAAAAATGGGGAAGAAAACACAATTTAAACATCCTACCTGTATTTGGAGGCGTTCTTCGGCGATGATCCTATCGCTGCGTCGGCGTCGCAACATTGGGAGGTTTTCTCCAGAGCCTCCAAATCTGCCAAGGGTTTCAGGGTTATGAGGTTTGTAACCCTGAACCCTTGCGCCAACCTTTAATTAGAAAGGTAAGGGATATCTATTGCAGCAGATTTAAAATATCTTGCTGCAGAATAAAATATTTTTCTTTAAATATTCTATTACTCTTACGTCCCAAAACTGGATTCCACCACCGACCTGCGCCGGCTGATATTAGGTCTTGCCTAAGATAAAATCACGGCTCTAAATGCAACGGTGCCCTCAGATTTTTGATCCGATCACCTGTTCTGGAGTTATTCCACTTTTTCAAGAAAACCGCATGCACGCGTAATTTAATTATTAAATTAAAATCAAACATTTGTTCCGGGCTCACCGGGCCTCATAACGGCACGCCGTATCAGATCCCGATCTCGAATTAATTCCCATATAATATTAAAATAATACATTGAAAAATCCGGGACATTACAACCCTATTTACTGGAGTAAATAAAAAATTTAATCTAGATAAAAAAATAAAAATGAAATAATAATAATACATAACCAATAATCACATAACAGACTCCCATATCTAGGTAATTATAATAATCCAACATAATAAATATGTCATTTCATGAGTGAATAATGCACTAAAGGAAAACTGAGATAAGACACAACTGATAATCCCCTAAAATGGTGCTGAGAGAAAGTATGGTCCCCTCATGCAAGGTCTAAACCAAATACCATATCATCTATCTAATGTAGGGTCTTTTCCCTTATCCTGACTTGTGGCCTTAAAGTTTTCCCGGGTACTCAATGGAATCCTGAGCAGGGTGTGAATATATGTTAGTAGGAAACCACCAATAGTTTCTACAAAAATATATATTTTATAACTATGTATGAAGAAGTATAGTAAAAAATACCATAGTAGGTAAACCAAGGTTCATTATTTAACAATATTTAAATTAACATTATTTTTTCTTAGTTATAAGTGATTCCCATACACATCAAACCTATTTCATCCCATCATACTCATATGACACATATATCACAAAATTCATAGGTCAACATACAAGGAGCATCGGTCCAAGTATCCAGTTGGGATTTATAAAATTGTATACAACTATTTGAACTATATATTTTTGGGTTTTATAGATTGGAAAACAAGGAGAATTTATCTATGTATTCAATTAGGATTCATAATGTCATGTTCGACCATCCCACCCGTGATATAGAATGACATTTCCATACCCACGGATTCAAGATAATTAGTGCATCCTCCAAAAACTTTGGTGTACCAAGGTGCATGGAGAATCATTCTAGCATGCCCAAGGGATAGGATCATCAGTCCAAAACCTCACCAACCATTATTCACATTGTTAAATCTCGTCATAAATGAAATTTTTACCAAACAATAACAACAAGGGTTCCCATTTTCATTTTATCACAATTCTATGATTCATTACATTCAACATGTTCTCAATTTCCATAATAAGACTATTTCACCATTTTAAGATCATTACAATCATTTTTTACTCCCTTCAAATCATCAAACCACATAGACATTCCTCTTTAAAATTTACTCTATTTACCCACTTGATAACCATTGAACAGGTCACTCATTAATGTTAATCCAAACACACTTTTATTCTAGGTTAACATGCTAAAAACAATTCTATTTGGTTTAATCTGATAAACATTTCAATTCATCATTTAACAAATAAATTTCCAAGTTTAGTGAAGTGGAACACCCCATGGGTGTCCATAGGCCTAGTCTAAACTTCATCAATGAATCTAATGAGGTCTGTGAAAGGTAAAACACCTCAATTAGACACCCAATTAATCTTTTCCCATCATATAATCAAGTGTGTTGAAAAATGGCGCAAATGCACAACCACATACAAATAAAAACATCAAAACTATGAGATATAACTTATATGTCATTTACCTCAATATCGTAGACAACCTCTCACTCAACCTTGGACCTTGATTCAAGCCCAAACCACTATCAATTCCCAAAATAAGAATTCACTAAAAAACAATGGTTTAGAGGATTTGGAAGGTTAAGAAACAACACACTATGGTTCTTCTAGAAAATAGAAGTAAGAATAATGGTAGACTCACCTAGATCTTCAATTTGTAGCCAACAGTGCTTTACATGACTAAGAATAGAAGCAGATTGATCTTTGGGAATCATGGGAGGAAATTTTCATAACCTTTACTATTGCAGATGGAAATGAGAGGAAAATTTAGGTTTGAAACATTTATTCCTCGAGAGGAAAATGGGAAATTCCACTCTTTAAATGATGCTCATAGTTTTTCCACATGGTTGGCCAAATCATGTTCCAAAAGTGTGTTACCCTTTATCTAAGAGGGGGATTATGTCACATGGTTTTTTGGGTAGACCGCATGGTTTTTCAAATTATGTGAAGGTTGTGTGTATAGATTTTTCTAAGGCCACATGGCTTCTAGGATACCCTTGTAAGGTTTGTTGTCCTTCAACCCTTCTCCTATAGGCTACACAGTTAAGGCTCAATTGTTATTACTAAAAATGCAGTAACCATACACCCTGAATGATATAGCCTCTTTTCTTCCTCTTTTATACCCTTAACCCTTGATACACACCTGGAACCCCTAGTACTCTTAATAAACCTTTCATTAACCATTTTAAAAAGATTTAAATCAAAATTTAAACATTAACATTCCTCCTTAGGGTTGGGATATTACATCGATGGTGTAATCCTTGTATAGATTCAATGGTAATGGTAGTTCATACATTTTGGAGGCTAACCATGGAATAATGTCATGTTTTTTGGAGTATTTACAACCCATATTATTATTACATTTGGTATTACTAGGTCTAAACTATCCCTTAATGATTATATGAGATATTATCAGGTGGATGTTTTCCCCTAATGATTTTTTTAGATATTGTGATGTGTGTGTCATTCCCTTATATGAGATAATTCCAAGTGGTGCACCATTACCCTTAGATAGATTATTAGACATTACCAAGTAGGGGAACATTTCCACTATAAAGTTTTTGATCTATTATGATGTGTGAATTACTCCCCTAAATGAGAGTAACAAGTGAGGCCTCATTCACTCAATAAATATCAAGAGATGATCCAAGTGGGATTAATTTCCCTTGAGTAATCATTTATAACATATTTTACTAAGAAGATTTCCATTCCCCCTAGAAAAATAATGAGATTATCCAATTAGTCCATCCCTCCCCCAAGGGATCATTTATATGAGATTTCGGATGGGGATAATCTTCCCCTCAACTTATTTCACAAGATGATCTGGGTTTTCTTATCTTCCCATGATTTATCATATATATATACTATATATTCATGATTTTATATGGAAGATCGTGTATCCCCTCTGATGTTATGTAACATGATCATAGACATCTAGTACTAGCCAAAGCAGGCACGGTCGATCATGGGTGACACATTAGTACTTTAGGATCAATGAAGATTATATTCTTCACTGTATTTGTATATTTAACATATCACATGATAATCTCTACTTTAATAGTTGTGTTAGAGATGTTATTGGTGGTAGACTACTGAGTTAGACTCACACACTTCTTAGACAACCATGACATTTTGGTACCGTAGAAGATCTCATGATCATGGGGTCGGGTGGGGTAGAGGCTAAATTTTGTGATAGATTTGGATAGCTTTGATATATTTTGTAGATTAGTAAATGGGATTCTATTTTACCCTACTTATAATTAATTTATTTATTTTAATTTGTGTATGTGATCAAAATAGTGTGTGGTTGGTAAGGATGTGTGCTTGTATGCCTCCATTTCATTTTATATGGAATGTTTTTGTTTATTTTCTTATATATACTCTAATAATTTTCATAAATTATGTTTCATTATTTTCACTAATATTGAACTCTGTTATGATGGTATAGTATCCCAAAAATAATATCATAGACCCTCACTACTAGTCAAAATACTCTAAAATATCGGGAGGCATGTCTGAGGTCCTGTAGTACTTTGATCAGAATACTGTGGAGTGAACTAGTTAGAGGGTATTATAAGGATGTATTGGTGTTATTATGAAGATGTTCATGCAATTAGGTGGTAATTATATCAATAATGTTGATGGACCTTTAGAAGATTGCTTTAGTAGGCGGTTCCTACGGTGGGAAGAACCATGGTTCAGAATCAGCCTTTATGAGTAGAGTATTATAGTGGGGATCTCCATAAGCATGGGGATGGATCAGTTAAATAACCTTGGTGTCTTATGATAGAAGGGTGTGGTTGTGTGTCATATAGGTGTTGGAGATGGTGGGGACTAGTTGGATGAGCTTCTAGTGAATAGTGTGCTTTGATACTTGGAGTTTTTCAATATAAGCATATTTAGTGTTTAAAGGTGGAATGTCAATAGGTGGTGGTAAATTGGTGACATAGGTAGATTGGGTTTTATGGTAAGAGGACTACCACAACATCTTTAGGAATAGAATCATTATGATGGGGATTTCATAATAACCCATGGATTTTGGGTTCATTACGTTTTTAAGGAAATTTTAATTTTTGGTCCTTAAGTAGGGGATGTCTTGTGAATTAGGGTTCATGTTAGAATTATGAGGGTTGGAACATCTTTGAATGATTTTTTTGGACATGTATTAACATGCATGATATGTTTCAGGTGCTTAGATGTGTGTTTGAGTAAGTTTGGAGGCTTTATTGATATTTTTCATTGTTTATCTTATCTCATTATAACCCTTTAGTCACACCATGATGGAATGTCATCCAAGGTTCATCGCAACTGGAAGCAAGGGGTGTTAAATGTGAGTAAGGGAGGTAGCACCACCACCTCTAGGGATATTAACGTTTCACCTTGACCCCTCTAGGTCACACTATAATCCTCATAATCATACTATGAACATGATATGAAAAAAAGGTCTCATGTTGTGACCTCATGGTCGTACTGAGAAAAAAACCTAGGTGGGTTTTTTAATTAGGGTTAGACCCATATTTTTGGGGTTATTCCCCTTCGTTCTTATGTCGTCCAACCAATGGGAGAGGCTAATTTTGATATGACCTCACCTTTTATCTTCCTCTTTGATCCCCTTAAAAGGGGTGATTTTAGTGGTTATTTAGTTGTAATTTCTTGTGTGTTCCTCCATTCCATCCCCTATTATTGGTTCCCTTTTTATCATACTAATTTTGTTTGTTTCTAGAAAAGGTTTTTAGTATCTATTTCACTAGATTCTGCTGTAATAGAGTGGGGATGATGGGGATTTTCTCTCATATTAGATAGAGGTGGTCCCTAAGGATGTTCGAACATTGTTTCATTCAGATTCATTATAGGCATGTCACCTTATGGATTTGTTTATAGTTTTTTATTAAACTATATTAAATTAGTGATTAGTTAGCTGATGGTTGTTAGGGATTTTTGCTAATATTTTTTTGGGAGTATTCCATATATTTTTTAGGTGTGGTTGGTCACAATTGTGTTGATATGACAATGAATAGTGAGTTTTCATCCATAATCCTATTTTATTTATATAAAATAATTAATTATAAATTGTTATTATTACTTATTTTGATGTTGTGGAATGAGATAGGATCTTGAGTGGTTGTATGAACTGGGATGAGAGATGGACAGGTGTGTCCTAGGGTGTTTGGAGTGTAGCTTGGATAGTAACTCGTCTATAGAGGTATGTAGTCCCCATAATAGATATTTATAAGCTTGTTTATGAAAGAGTGTACATGCCTAAATGGTTTATAGGACTATTTAAAGGGATGAAGACTTAGATCACCCTAGAGAGGAAGAGAGATAGTATTGTGTTGGTCCTCCTAAGCTTCGGATAAGTGATACTTATCACTTTGGTAAATTGTGATCACCTGGAGACTATATCTCCAAGGAGATAGGGTGTCAATTGAGTTGGATAAAGACATCATATAGATCTTAAGATGTGAGGAGTGACATGGGTATCCTAGGATGATTTCTTAGGGTTAGTTGGGTGGGCATGAGAGGGTTAGACCTGGTGTGATGGGTGAGATATCCAGGAATCTCATGTTGGGTAATGAGAACCCTACTATGGGTATATTGATATTAGGTACACATTGTGAGCTAGGTGAGTCCTTCGGGACTAGGTGAGGTGTGATGGATATGGGTTGCCTCTGGGTGATGGTTTGGAGCTCTTTTATGAGAGTTATGAGATAGTACTTTAGTACATGTCGATAGAATTGTAAAGGTGACTTGGAATAGTATTTCCAAGGGGATTATTGTGATTTAGATTTTTATGGTCCATGGTTATCTGGATTAGGGATGTGATGCAGCATGGTGCTTATGAGAAGAGACTAGGATAGGTATATAAGACCCTGATAGATGCAATGAAGTCGATATGATAACGTCAAGAGAACTGGTATGTTGATCTTAAAGGGTGATATGTGTTTAAGATATGGGAATAGATCTTGAGTGACTACCACAATGTGATGAGATGGTGAGTTGTGGGATGAGATATGTGCCATGTTTTTTCATAAGTATGCTTGTGATATGTGATGGATCATGTAATGAGTAACAATGTATCTAGAGGCTTATCATCACTTTGAGTGATAAGGTATTGGCGGACCCTTACCTTGAGAATTAAGGATGAAGTTGTTATGTGATATTAGACCAATGTTGAGTAATAAGGTAGTAGTCTAGATAATATCCCACCTTGAGTGAGAAGGTAATGGTTTAAACTTACCTTGAATGAGAAGGTAGTTGTGGTCATGCGATATTAGGACCTACATTGAGTGATAGGGTAGTGGTTTTGGATGGACCATGTTTTGAGTGAGAAGAATGTGATCATGATGTGACAAGAGATGTAGATGAGGCCCTACCTTGAGTGATAGGGTAGAGGTCAGAACATGATGTATGGACTCTGTTTAGTGATAGGGATGGTCCAGGTTTTGGATGTTGGAAACTACCATGTACCTTCTGTTAGTGGTCAAGATTTGGTGATGGCCTACCCTAAGTCTTTGGGTATGGTTTGGGTTTGTTGCACAGTGTCATAAGGTGATTGTATTATGGATTAGGTCAATGTTAGTATGATAGGGTGTGATGGTGTCCTAGTTAGAAAATGATGACCTGATGCACATGGAATCATGATGGCCATGTTAGAACACAAAATTCCAAATAACTTATATAAGAAATTTTATTTCACCCATTTACTTTCCTCATGCATGCACATATATGATGGTGTATATTAAGGGCACTTGGTGTTACCCTTATGAGATGTATTTCTCACACCTTTCATAGACACTCTAGTGAATTTGAAGACCTTATATCAACTTTTCATGTCTAATAATGGGATGTGTAGTGGATCGTGTTGGATAAGCTTGACGGGTTTGTAATGATCAAGTTATGTTGAGGATCAAGGATAGAAATAGAGTCCTTATTTTTTATTTTATTTTTTATATATAAGTATCCAAGTGGAAGACTAGTCATATATTTTGTTTTATATCTTCATTTGATACTGTGTGTTTGGTTATTTAATTTTTTAACTTTGATTATATTTCTGTGGATGGTGTTTAGTTATTTTACATTTTTTTCATGATCTTATTCAAGGGAATAGTCTCCCCAAAAGTATCATTTTCCCTCACCATTGGTCGGATGCCTCTAGTGTATTGGGAGGAATAATTGAGGCCTTGTGGCACCTCAGCTGGGAACTAGTGATTGGTCTTAGGTTGGGGTCTTACAAGAATATTCTAATAAAAACACATAAAAAAGAATAAGGTAAAACCAAAATATTCGACCATCATAGGTACATAGGTCAAAATTTTCTTTAATTTTAGTAATAATAATGTGTTTTGAAATATCTGTTATTTAACATACTTTTATTACTTTATATAAAACTGTATTTCATAATTTATTTTTTAAAATACTTTGATAACTAAAATATGTGGTATTTATATAATACTATAAGATCTATTACATTTGGAAACCCCTACTTAGATAAAAACGTTGAATCTCAACCAAAAGATTCAAAAAATGGTTAGTTTATCCTATATAAAATACTAACATTTTAATTAATATCTATAATACATCAATTTTTTATAATTAATTAATTTTTTATTTAACATTATCAAATTTATTAATTTCTCAAATATCAATACATGTGTGGGATATCAGAAAAATTAATATATAGGTTCAATTCTATACCAAGAGCAGGTATATTTTACACTCATGAGTTGTCATATAAAAAGAGTTCCATATGTTCATATTTCTAGTTTCTATACATGAATTTAGATTAATTATCTCTTTCCCTAATGTTGTAAAAAATATATAAACATGCTAATAAATAAGAAATTTTGATGGATTCAACTCTAATAGATCCCAAAAAAAATATCTTATTGACTAATAACTCTTTCATCACCAATCATATGCAATCTGGGAAAATGTAATAATGAATGGATATATCCATAACACACTACATACTTAACATATACCTAATTTTTATTACTATGAATATATATATATAACAATATATACTAAATTATTCATATTAAAATTATACTACAATTCTAGTGAATTATATACCACATTAATATATATTACTCATTGTATAATGTACAAGTAAAATCCTCACTTATTTTATCCAATGAATAATATTTTTTTAGTTATTTAATCTGCATGAATAACTTTTTATCATAACATATCTAGATATTGGTGATCCTAAATACTTATGTATATATTTTGGTTAAATTATCTTTCGGTTTTTTTATTGGTAAGATAAAGTTAAAGGATCTTGAAGGCTCTCGAGAATATTTGATATCTCTCATTTTCCCTGATGACTCTACAAATTCCAAAATGTTAGTTCAAATATCCAAACTTATAACAAAATCAGAAATTTTACTTATTTGGGTGGATGGATAGGTAAATCTATCAATAATGGAGGAGATCCTAATGTTTTTATACTTAATGGGAAAAACCATAATCTAATTAGTATTCTTGTCCCTATAAAAAGTAGTTTCATAAATCTTCACAACTATATGATTATGATATTGAAAATGAATTTTCTAACAAACTTGAAAATTTTAGGTATTTAAAAATATAATGAACTTTATTAATTAGAATGAAATTTTCAAGATATTAACATTAAAATTTTAATTATAACCTTTCAGTAATTGTGGTTATATTAACATGACTACTAATCCATTGATAGTGGAAAACAAACAAGCAATGTTGGATGCATACAATCCTCTTACATGAATTTTTTTAATAGATATATATTTAGTAAAATCTTAAGACTATTTGAAAAATGAGTTTCAAGTCCATAGATGTAGATAATATAATTTAGATACATATAATATACCAACTACATTATAAGTTATTATGATTATAGCATGTGACATTGATGACTTGAATGAGGGTAAGGATATTATTATACAACAACAATTGAGAAATTGCACTATATACAAGAACGTTACCTAGTGTATCTTACATTACATTACCCTTTAATTTATGAAATAGTGTAATATGGTTTTAGAGACAATATTCATCACCAGTTAACATTTCTTAAAGTATCCACTAAGTTCCAAAAAAATGATAATGAGAGAGTATTTTTCTTACCATATTCAATTTAAAAACAACCAATAATAATTTCTATTTCACTCAAGATGTCTTATTCCATAATTTATAATGGATATTTATTCAATGGTTCAGTCTAAATGATTATGTTTCAACTATTATAATCATAAAAAACAAATATTTGAAATTTATAATGGTTGGAAAGATAATTTTTTAAGAGGTGAATGTAAGGGTTATTCTTACAGAAATAATATTATTCTACTATATACCATCATAGGTGGTCCAAGATAATTGATATAAAATTACCATGATGAAATTTCATTTTTTTAATTGAGGTGGATATTTGGATTTATTTATAACATTTACATGTAATCTAATAAGTATGAAGTATATTTATTTATAAATAATCATAATCATCGAACTAAAAACATTCCACAAATGATATTGAGATTCATTAATGTTGAGGTTAAAAATATTATGAATTATTTAAAGGATGTAATGTTATTTGGAAAATATAGGGTAGTTCATTTACATTTTCTTCTAATTCCCATTTCTCAAAACAATACATTACTTTCCAATCAACTCACTTATTCATTATTGATCATTTTTAATAATTTGATGAAATTTATAACACTATATAATTCCATAAAAATGGTCTATCTAATATTTTTATATTTTTTCATCTATCTAAATCAAAAAAAGTATCACACCATCTGATATTGACAAAATAGTTTGCACTGAAATTTCAGATAAGCATAGAGAACCAAGGTTGTTTGAGGAAATAAAATATTTTCTAGTACATGGGCCATGTGGTCAGGAAAACCCTCACTCCCTGTCTTTGAAGAATATAAAATTTTCAATTTTTTTCCCAAAAAATATCTATAATTATAATTTTTTATAATAACAGATATATTATCTATCTAAAAAGTGAAAGTGGAAACAATGTAGTCAAAATAGTTTCTCCCTAGGAAAACATTCATTGTTCCTTATAACCCTCATTTAATAATGAAATTTCATTCATACATAAATATAAAAATATTTAACCAATCATGGTAAATAAAATATTTTTTAAATATCTAAATAAAGGTAATGATCGAGTGTTGACAAATTTTTATAAATCAAATAATACTTAACTAGATGAAAAATAGGTCGATGAGATAAAAATGTATTTTGAATATCGATACATATTCCCTTTTGAATAACCATGGATAATTTCTAGGCATTATATTCATATTATATTCCCTTCTAAAGATTGATTACAATTTCACTTAATAAGTGGAAAAATATAATACAAAAATATGATTCATCAATTAAAGAAATAATAAAAATTTAAAGAGTTTAATGAAGTATGTTAACTACTTGGTTTGATGTAAATTAAAAATATACTCAAGAAATATGTCTCACCTATCCTGAATTTATTTTCAAATTTTCTTACCATTATGTAAATAAAATTTGATATCTTTAAAAAAGAGTTTTTTATCTTGGTTTGTCAATTTTGTACATCCAAATGTTACTGAACATTATTTTATGATAATTTTTATTACGATAGTTAAATAAATAACATATTTAAAGATGTTTTATCCTTTAATAACACTATAAATCATACTTTTAGGTACCCATGTTACTCATTGGGTTTTCTTTATGATGAAATAGATGCCATTGAAGCGATTAAAGAGTTTTTTTATGGTGTAGTGTAGATTTTTTATCTAGGTTATTTGCACAAATTTTATTATATAACACAATTTCATAGCCTTATCACATATGTACTACTAAATTAAGATATCTTTTAAAAGTCATTAAATACATTCAATAAAGAAAATTATAGGCTTCAGTTAAAATTAACATTATATTTTACCTTTGTATGATGCATTATTATTTTTTATATTTAATAAACTATAGTGAACTTCTTTATTTATTCAATTTAATTATTTATTTTATGATTATTTTTTTATAAATTAACTTAATTTTTTACTGTCATTATATTTTTTCATACATACAAAAATAATAAACTTAAATTCATGCAGATGTTAAAAACTATGGTATACACTTAACCTATATCTATTAAAGCAATAAATTTCAAATAAAATCTCATAATAGAGTTCAAAATTTTATTTCATATATAAATCCACTTCTTTCATAATTTATTTTATTAAATAAATTTAACCCTCAATTAAATTTATTTCTATAAGCTTTTATTACATTAATGCATGCTTATATTTCAATATTATATTGAATGATATGGATATATTTTTAATATATAAGTTAACTTCTAAAACATAAGAGTCTTAATATTTAATTACATGTTAATAGGTAAAATTTATATTCTATAACAAATGTATTACTAAAAAATGATCAAAAACATATGCATGCATTATTGGAAATTAATAACATATTTAATGTTAATAGAAGGTCCTTGAAATATTATCCTCATATGCCTCTACCCGATTCATTATCATTGAACCAAGTAAATAGGTTACCTTAAGAAGAAAATATTAATAATAAATAAAATCAATAAGCATTATATATTTAGAAGGAAAGTAACATGTCAACTAAAAAAATAATTATTATTGAAAATATTAAAATCAATATATTCTATTATGGAAAATTTTTCCTCTCATTATGATTAAGGTGGGATAGGAAAAACTTATATATAAAGAGTTTGGTGCTAATTAATTCACATCAAAATATATATAGTTGTTTTAGTTTCCTCTAGTGGAATTTCTTCACTGCTCTATTCAGGAAGAGAATAGTGCACTCTAGATTCTATATTATGATAAATTCCAATGAAAATTTAACATGTAATATTAAAAAAATAAGTGAAAACTATTAACTTTGATAAAAACATAAAGACTTATTATATAGGATAAATCACATATTGTTTGTGCAATTTTTTTGAATATCTTAATTGAATTTTGAGGGATATTATGACACCCTAAATTGTAAATGAATATGAATTAGATTTTAATGGTAAAAAATAATGTTTGTGTTTATTGGTGATCTTAGAAAAATTCTCCCATTTTTTGATGGTGGATTATAATTGATATAGTATTAAGTCTAATTTTCGGTTATTTATAAAAAATATTTTGATTTATCCTTTTGAGAAAAAATGATATTTCTTTTAAATAATTCATATCTTGATGCAATAGAATTACAGGAATTTTCATATTGGTTTTAAAAATATGGTGATGCAAAATTTACCAAGATAAAGGATAGTGAGTTTAACATTTAAATTTCACGTTGCATATTTATTTATACTAATGGCCCTCTTGAAACCATCATAAATTACATATACTATAAATATTATTGTATTTTTTTTGAACTAAATTTATATTAAATTGATTGATATTTTAGTACCTTCCCCTGATACTATTGCAAAAATAAATGACCAAATAATGGATTTAATTTTTTTAATAGAAAAGTTACATCACAGTTTATATACTATCAGTGGATCAAGTTATCATTTTAATACAATAGAAAAAATACCCTCATTTGACATTTTGAATTGTATAAAAGTATATTGGATTCCATGATGTATAATAAGGATAAAAATATGGGATCCAGTTATTCTCTTAATAAATGTTGATTTATCCTTTATTCTATATAATGAAACTCATTTAGTAGTAATAGATTTCAGAGAACATGTCATTAGACCTCATATTTTTAATGAAATTCATTTTTGACAAAAATATTTTATTCTATGCATAAATATGAAACACTATGATTCAATATGTCCCTTTGTACTTCATCGATGACAATATCCTTTAATTATTTCTTATGTTATCACTATTAGGAAATCAAAGTAAATATATTTCATATGTTTGTTTATAACTTCATAAGATAATTTTATATAATTGATTGATATATACTTCAATATATTGAGTAACAAGAAAGAATGGTTTAAAAAAATTAGTAACATTTAATAGACACTCCTCCCCTACAACAACAATAAATTTTATCATTTAAAAAATATTACAAAATATGAAATAGGTAACTATTGATAATGTATATTACATAAGGTAATATTCCATCAAGTAGGTAACTTTAATAATAAGTTTATTCCAATAGAGATTCATATATATCACTATTGATTAATTATTATTTTTATTATAATTTTCTTTACTTTTTTGAATTTTAATTTCAATGTTTTACTCTTTCACAAATCCGATCAGAATCACTATTGATGATGAGGATAAATTAAAAATTCAAAAATTAATAATCTGAATATGGAATAAAAAATATCCAAAAATATCAAATGTTGTTTTTCTTATTAATATACTTTTTATGTTTGATCATGAAAAAAAATTATATTTCATTTGAATTCATTCTATTAAGATTAAATACTATCAACTTTTGATTAATATAGATTATAAAGTATTCAAAATATAAATCTTTCTTTCAAGAATATCAGTACCTATATTCCATATATTTAATAAATTACTTTTTTAGATAAATAAACTAACTAATATAATTTCAGTTAATAGTATTCCCATTAAAATACACTTAAAATTTTATAATCATATATATAGTAAAGAAAAATAGAGGGTGCAGTTTTGGGATGATAAATCATTAAAAATTATATATCAACCATCAATGAAATAGTTTTATATACAATTAAAAACTACCAAATCCTTATGAATGATGGAAAATATTTACCAAATGGTCATTAATTTAATATTTTTTCAACTAGATCACTCGTCTAAGTTCGTTTGAAGCAAATTTTACACATTTCATATTTGATTTTTTCATTTTTCAAGATATCCTTGAAAACAATATTTCAAAATAGAACGTAATATGTATTATTTCATTTTATCTCAATGTAATACTTTATAATATGAATTATATTGATAATTTTTATTTAATTTAAATGTTGTTTAGATTATTTTAACATTATATTCATTTAAAATATATTTGGACAATGTTAATGCATATAATTGATCAAATTTTAAAACAATATTTTAAATTTTAATATAAATTAAATAATGAATACAATTATTTCAATAGATTTTATAGGGAATGTATAAAAATATCAACTCATTCATCCATGGGGAAAAACATCAAGAAAATTAAAACCATATTACAGTATAAAAGTAACCACGCGCATTAATTTCATTTCTATGAAAAAAATTCAAACTAACCAATAAATTCTTAATTGTTACTATAGTGTATTTTAGTAAATTTGTACACTCTAGGGATAATATATAGAATACATTCATGACTTCAAGAAAAACCCAATGTATAGTAACTTTTCATGGATATTTCTCATGTGAAATTAATATCAAGTATACTAGGATGAAAAAAACACTTCCAACAATATATGTATATTAATATTATTCGATATATTTTCATTATATATATTTACATTCATTATAGATTCAATTATTATCGCTACCATATTTAATGAAACAAATTTTACTTTAAAAGAAAATATTCCAATAGTTTAGTCATTCATAAGTAAGTGTTATATTTTTTACATTAGTATTTAAAATATCTTTACATGAACATATTTAAATTATCCTTCTCATTGTAATATTTGAATAAAATACAAAATAAGATTCATGATAATTCCCCATCATATTGAAAGTCTCTAAATTCTATAATTATAAATGAAATATATGAGTGTATTAATGTTCTTATTGAAAAAATCTATTATGACATTAAAATGAAAACTCTTTAATAATTAATCAGAAAACCAACAAAATTTATTGATTTATCAACTATATTAATTCTAATTTACTTTTATAGTAGGAAAATAATTCATAGAATTAATACAACCATAAAGGTATGTGCTTTACTATTACTAAAAAAAGATAGAAAATTCTAAATATGATAACCCCATTATCCATTAAACTTTTCATATTATAATATAATTAACATTTTATGAAAGGTTACAAAATAAAAAAACATTAGAAACTATTTTTACCCTACAAATAAAATATAGTTTGTTTATTTTATCCTATAATTCATGTTGGAAAAAGGTAAAAATCATATATGAAATAATTTAGTGCTCTAATTAAAATGTTTCACAAATATAAACTACATTAAGATAACATGTAATTATTTTCAATATCTTAATTATAATAAACAAAAAATGTAGAAAATTTATTATAGAAATAAATTTTAAAAATTTATATAAATATTGATGTTTATTATCAAAACTTTATAGTTTACTATGAATTAATTCAAAAAAATAACACTGTTATCCCTAGAAAATAAGATACCCTGAGAGGGGGTGAATCAACATATGTTGGTTTCTTTAAATGAACCTCTAAAATGATCTTTTTCAGTTATTAAGAGGTACACTTATCTCTATAATAGTTAATATTAAGTGATAAAGTAAGTAAGATAGGTACATAAGTTATTTTACTTGGTTCACCCACATCTGGTTAATCCATGGAGCATAAAATATTTATATGCCAATGTACCAAAATACAGTAAATTTATTTTTTTATAAAATGTTTATCATAGACTCATTGTCCTTCCTTTTTCTCTATCAATAACACTTTGATAAATCCATTATCTCTAAATAAAACTCATTTCTTTCTGACAATTTTAGAACCCACTGCTCTCTCGATTGAAATTTACTCATTATTACTTCAAAGGATTCCTTTAATATTCTCAATAAATTATTACACCACAATTTTTGTGTTATAAAGATCTTCTTTCATCCCCATAATGAATTTCACGTTACCAAATAAAATCTAGGTAACTCCCTTTGAAGATTATATAACTCACTTTCTATAGGTTTATAAAACTCTTGTTCACATAAATATTTATTTTTGAAACAAAACCTATTTTCTCCATGAAACCAATGTTAAAATAAAATGTATTCGTGCATTAAATACATTCACATAAGTTATATGAAAAAAAGGTGTGATTAACCCTTTTTTTACTTTTACTCTCTTCTTAATGATGGATTAGTGGCCTCATTATAAGTAGGAACAATCCATTATGAAACTCCATTATGTTCATAATATGTTTCACCTCTACTCTCCCTAATTATATGAAACTCTATTTACATAATTTTTTCACACAACCCCACTTTCACTAGAGTCTGACTAACTTACATGATAATTCCTCCATTGATAATTTTTTCCCATAAAAAATCTTCTTCACTTCATCAAGTCAACCTAACGTGGTAAATAATCCTCATTTTTCTTCAAACATCTATAAAATTTTATTAAAACACCACCAAACTCCTCTACAAACATTATATCATGAATATCCCTTGGTCTTCTCTACTCTAGAACTTTGTCAATATGATTTTTCAAAAAACACAACCCATGAACTCAAAAAATAAACCTTAAGATATTTTTTTCCAAAAATATCCCCATTTAGATTTATTGAAAAAACTTCAAAATTTCTGTAATAATCCTCTAGAAAAAAAATTCACATGATCTTCTTCAAATGAAAATATACTCTCTTTAGCTCCATATTCAAATAAAATATTCACTTGATATATTTTATAACCCCACATGAGTCAAGATCGGCATGAGAAACAAGAATAACATACAAATATTATCAATTAATCACTTAATTCATAATAACACTTCTCTATAGAACTTGTTAAACCATACTTAACTCTAACTCTTTAGAAAAACTCTTAAACCGTACTTTGTAAACCTCTTGCATCATGAACACAAAGGTTATCCCGAAATGATATGTATTAAATAATCGGATAGCTTTGGTATCATTATATTTAATTACATACCTTGTATCCTTAATCCCCATGATTTACCATCTAATATATCACCCCACTTCAGTAGCATTACTCATCCTCTTATAGGGTGTGATCAATCTACCCCATTTTATAAACATTACTTATCCACCTTTAATAATGAACCCAAAGGTCACACCTTTGTGGTATGTAATAGCAAAAATAATGCGTATCGGTTCAGGAGTAAAATAATAACTTAGGGAGTGGGGGTATATTTACACACTATTTAAATGTGGGGGGTTACCTATACTCTGATTTCCTATCGATGCATTTCAAATTCTTCCTTAGGTAAGTCCATCATCTTGATATTCTCAACATAGATATCAGTATGATCATACTCTAATTCCACAAAATTGTGCTTTAATTTATCCTTGATGAAGTAGTACTTGATTTCAATGTTTTTTCCTACATTTATAGATGGAATTTTTATTAACATTGATAGAACTTGAATCGTTACAATTGATTCCAATCAGATACTTCACTTTTACTCCAACATCTTTAAGTTGATGATTCATCCACAATTGTTTCATCCAATCTTAATTTTTCATAATAAATTCAACCTATATAGTTCTCAATGAAATAATATATTATTTATTTCTAATATAATAAATTTAACACCTCATTTATTTATGGGTTATTAATTTTAGAGAGAATTCCAAGTGTGGATTCCTGAAGTAGGGTTCTTTTGAAATTTGGAATTCAGATTGAAAATTTTGAGAGTTGGAGCATCTAAAAGAGATTTTTTTGGATATATATCCAATACTAGGGAGTTTTTTTTGTTCTTAGGTTAATTTAGGGAGAGATTTAGGAAGATCAGTATTTTGAAAGGGGTTTCCCCATGTATAGAGTTACCATGTTATCGGGAGAAACTGTACAGGGTAATCGAGTGGGTGAATTTATAAATGGTACTAAGATGTACAATTTTTGTGTGGTTTTAGAGAATATATGAAAAACCTATGATTTAAATTCCATAGGATCTTCATGATTAGTGTAGGGTTTAGTAAACTATTCATTCAACCCGTGAAAGGTGTTATGGATCAAGATAGTGCCAATAGCATGGTTGGTGCATGTTTTGGAAAACCATGTAGAAACCATGTAGTATTCAAATTTTAATTAAAAATGTCAAAGTAACCATTTTTTCCCAAATTAATTTTTAACCCATATTCCTCATTCTCTTCTCTCCCTCATTCACACTCGATCTGTCTTGCCTCTCCCTCTCCTCTCTCAAATTCCCCCTTGGTTTAGGGTAATTGTTTATTCATTTTTTAGTGATTTAAGGTATGTTCCTTCCACTATTGTTCAAAATTATTGGTTACTCCATGTCATCACTAATTTATATTGTATTTGATAAGGGGTTTTTAAGTATTACACTAGATCAATGTGGAATCATACCCTAATTATGGGTATTTCATTTGGATTGGCTAGAGGATGTCTCATGACAACTAACGAATGTTGTCTCATATTGTTTCGTTGAAGGGACACCGCTCAGAAAATTTCTGTAGTATTTTTAATTAAATTAAATTAAATTAGTGATTGAATCAGTATATAATGATTAGTCTCTTTCCTAGTATGGTGTCAATAGTATTCCATGTACCATACTTGAGTAGTTTTTCATAATTTTATTACAATGGGATGACTTGGTGATTTATTAGAAAATTATACCAAATTGAAATAGTTTGTTTAGTTAAATATAAATCATTGTATTTTATTTTTTTTAAAATTTCATGTATTGATATAGGTTCTTATAAGTTGATATGATAATGTATGACACTTGGGTAAGCTTAGTAAGTGGTGGCGGGGCTCTTCTAAAAGGAAATTACTTTGAATGTGGTAGATGGTCCCTATGCATTTCCCTATGGATTATACATTTAATTTTGTTAGAATGTGATATGTGGTGTATCCACTAATGGTTGATTAAAATTTTATTTAAATAAATTATTTTATTATAATGAAATTCCTATAAATAAAATACAAGTGTTAAGGTCTATAATAGACCCTTGTACACTAGTTTATGTCTCGGCTGTTGAAGGTCAATGCCTTAATTATAAATACAGTTTGCGTGAGACTAACCAATAAAGGGGTAAATTAAATTAAATGAAAGAATCATAGTGGATATTCTAATAGGTTCCCTTCTCTCCCATGAGTAGGTATTAGAGATGGACTAGGTGTGGATATCCTCATGTGTAACCTTAGAACCCAGGGATATACTTTGTGGGGCTTAAGGTGCCTTATAGCCATTGGACTAGTTGGTATGAGAATAGTGTGAGTGTTCCCTTACCCTTTATATATGAGTGTCTAGGTGAGAATACCATGGGTATTTTTAAAATATATTATGTGGTTTAAACAACCTAGGATGGCTCGAGAGGTGATATGGGAAATACACCATCTTTAAAGTTTGACTTTGTCTATGAGTCATACAAGGTTGTAGTATGGCTATAGCTATGATGAGGGATGTCATGACCTGTGAGTTAATTTCATGGACTAATATATTAAAATTAGATTATGGATATCATGTAGGGTTTATAAGTAGAGACTTGGAATAGGGTACTATGGTGGGTTCTCTAGTATTATGTTGACCTTGTAGATGGGTAGTGTAGAGGAGATTGCTTTTTTGATTCTGGGTGTTACCTTAGAACTCAGGAATTGATAGTGATATTATAGTTTGTGATCCTAATACCTAAACTAGGATATGTGTGATGGGTTTAGTGTATGTTCATCCCATGTGATGATGGTATTATGAGATATTACCTGGTATTGTTCCAACTGAAGTGTTATTTTCGACAATCCAAATTATATTACCCTAACAAGTATAGTACCAGTAAGGGATCTATCCACAAGTAGAGGGAGTTATTTTTGTTTTTTATCTATTTTTTAATTTATTTAGTGAATTTTACTGAAATTTATAGTTTATTATTTTAGTTTTTTGATAAAAAGTTTATTGGACTTTTATTTCTTAAAAAATTACAAAAAAAACACCGAAATTTGGTTTTGGATGAAAATTTGGAGAGAAATGCATTGGGGCTATGGATTTTAAAGGCTTTTATTAAATTAATTTTATTATGATGATATTTTGTTCATGATAATTCACATATTTGGATTAAAAATGTAACAGAACCCCCTTGGTTAGGTGAGTTTTTTTAAAATCAATAGAAACCAATTCCTTGGTCTAGAAATTGATTTCCTTCAATTTTATTAATTACAGCCCTTTTGAGATGATTAAATCACCCAATGTTCATGGATGTTTTAAATCTTAATTCCTTAAATATCCCTATAAATCCAATTCTTAGTCCAATATGAGGTTTTTAGTGATATATAGAAAGAGTTAATAAGGAATTATGAGAGATAAGAATGAATAACACAATTACAACATCACAATTGATAAATTACAACACATACATTTCTACAGCCCAACACAAAGTGAATTTAGATACTCATAGAGTACCTAGTAACTAAACAACTTGAAATACCTGAATTCATCCTTTTAAAAGCTTCGAGAGAAGGTTGTCGGGAAGGTAGCACGAGAGCACCTTCTATCCTCTCTTCTCTCCTCTTCTTTCTCTTCCTTATTCTCTTCTTGGATATCTCTAGAGTGATCTCCCTTGGAATATCTCGGAATGAATTAAATTTGAATGAATCTCTAACCTAGATTTTCTTCCACCTATTTATAGGTTTTAGTAGTACATTGTGTGTACCATGAATTACATGGTGTGTACCGCATTAAACGCGTTTTGGCTGTCTTTTCTCCGCCAGTAGGTGAGATAACACACCGTCTTTGACTTGGAACATGGAGCCACATTGTGGGTGGAGGTACACGGTGTGTAGCTCCACCACACACAGCATGTAATATCATTCATAGGCCACCCAATAATTCTAGAAGGGAAACACAACGTGTATATTGGAAGTACACAACATTTATGCTTTGATCGACAACTTGGGTGTGTATCCAGTCTTCCTGATCCATGTTGTGAAAATCGTACATGGCGTGTATGAAAAAGTACAAGCCATGTAGTTAAGAATTTTTGTTCTGTACTTTCCCGATTTGTGACTTTGTATGGAAAACACCTAAAATTTAGCATAATCAACAATAAAAATAATTGATTCACAAAATTATTGATATTTTGTGAAAAAAAATTATGCTAAATAAAATGTATGAAAAAGTATACACAAATCGGGTACATCAAACTCCCCCACACTTATTAATTTGCTTTTCCTAATGAAATCTATCAACATCTAATCAATAGAATCCATACTCTAAAAAATGAAGCATTTAATTAATTATAACTGTAAATAATATAGCCATAGTAGAAGATTTTTTAAAAGAACAAAATGGATTTTAATTCCAAATATATTCTAATCATGCCTCATATATGATTTAATTGAAAAATTACATCCTATTTCATTCATATTATTTAAATTTTCATAAATAAACATGTTACATGATGATTTACCTATCCACAATATGCCACACTCATCACTAAATATTTATTTAATCAGATTTATGCTAAATCTTAAGTATATTCACTCTATCCATAGGCTTGCAATTAATCTCATTATCCACTTCAAAAGTTGAATAACAAAAATCATGAGGTATTTCAATAAGGATCAAATGATTTTGAGGCTATGGGTTGGTAGTTAATAATAAAAATTAATCTCATCAGCTTGAAAAAGAGGATGAATTCTTAAACAATAATGCATGATATTCATGATAAAGCTTAATGAAAATTCTCCACCAATCAAGATCTCAAATGTGGTATCATCACCATGATATTACCTTGCCAATATGGGCTATAAACCATCAATAATATGTAATAAAGAATCAAGTTTCTCTTTTTCAAATTTCATTTTTTTAACATTGACGAACCACCAAGAATACAATGGATAGTAGGCTGTAGGACCTTTTTTCCCAAATAAACAAGTGACAAACTTTTCCACACTTAATTTCATGGTTGCTTACCAAAATTTACCATGAAAAAACAAAGTCCCTCTTTTCAAAACTCAAATGAATAATCATGAAAAATTATAAAAGAATTAGGGTAGGAAGGGTAAATAAGCTTGTAATGTGGCTTCTTATTAAGGCAGTTCATGGTTTCTAAGGGTTTATGAAGATCAAATGTATGGTAGGTCTCAAGGTCAAAGGTGATGAAAAACAATCAAATGCCTCAATTATTTTAATGTGATTCAAAAATTGTCATGTTTTGAAGAGAAAAACTAGCAAGTTCTGGTAGTTATTCATATCCCAAGAATCTCTCAAGAAATAGGGTATAAGAAAGAATATGTCAAAAAGGTTTAGAGTACCTCTCAGGAATGGGAAAATTATATGGGTCAATGAGGTCATGACATGAGTACAAAATGATTAGTCTAATACATGTAAATGTCCAAGACTTAAAATCCAAAATTAAACTATATTAGAAATCATTTTAAAATTATTTGAAAATTTAAATAAGAATGTAACCTTTAAATTTATCTTTTATTCATGTATTATTTATAATTATAATTAATCAATAAATTCTCTAATTTAAAATATTTCAACTATTAATTATGTCTCGTAAATCAGTTTAAGTTAAATACTAGTGTAATCAGAGGCCCTCCCCCACACTTAATACAGCACATGGTCCCCCATGAGAAATACCAAGGAAGAGGAAGAAAAATAGGGAAACAAGGGGTATAAGACAAGGGTAAGCAGTAGAAGAAGTAAATTGAAAGTATAAAGGAAAAAGAAACACTAAAAACACTCCCCCCATAAATAGAAATTCCCAAGTCTCTCCAGTGTACATGTAATGGTCCATGGAATGTAAAAGAAAAACGGTATGCATATATAATAGGTCATCCTAGGAATAGTAGAAAATAAATATATACAATGAAAATAAATGTGAAAAAAACTAGTCATAGAGTCACCTCAGAAGAGGCATCATCTGCCACATGAGGATCTGGCAGTGAAGGCGCATGGCGGTAGTGAAAGCTGAAGGCTCCAGCTCCATTCTCAGAAGAGGAGTCGTAGCAACCGGATCCTTAGGAGGGGAACTCAAAGTGGGAGGCTCTGTAGGGATATCTAGGCTGACAGTAGGAGTGTTAGTAGCTAGTCTAGTGGTGGAAAGAAGAACAAAATGTGTTGACATAGTTAGAAGTGGTAACTGTGGGGCCAGAGGCTGAGGAGCAGACTTAAGAGTAGGCACTGGCAGTACTGAAAGTCCCAAGTGTTGAAGGATGAGGCCCAAAATATTCACTATTTGTGTCTATTTCTAAAGGATGGAATCCTAGCTGTGCTCGAGGATGCCCAGATGATGAGTGATCATGGATAGAGAGAGGTTGGCATTAATGTTAGCCGAGGGTGCGGGAGGAGGTGGAGCAGTAGAAGGAACAGAAGAAGAAGGAATAGAAGAAGTAGAAGTAATTCTATAGGAAGTGGGGTGCTGTGGGGAGGGTACATCTGCATATGGATAGGGTGGATCCTGAGTAGAAACACCAGCTGGAGAAGGTGGGTCAGCTCTCACTCCTGCAAGAGAAGGAACATCCGGTACAAGAACAAAGCGCTCTCCCTGACGCCCAACCAACCTCATGCAGATAAGCATGAGGAAGTCCATATGCTAAGGATAACCTAAGTTTTCATGAGGGAGAGACAGCTCAAAAACTCCAAAATAGTGTGTCAATCGGTTGGTATAGAACCCACCATTTAGGTTTCCCTGATGGTCATGGATCATAGAATGAAAATAAAAAGTGGAAAGATAGGGAAGATCTGGGTACTTATGCTAGAAAATACAAGTAATAATCTCCATGTCTCATCCAGATACAACATTCATATCCTCGTGGTGAGGAAAAAGAATGGCGCTGATGCACCAGTGAAAGAAGTGAAGAAGGGAAGAAATGATGAGCATTCTCTTCTGCGATGTGGGGTTGTACTTATGATCAGGCCCAGAAAGATCTTTCCACATCGCAACAAGATCAGAGTGCTTGGGGTGGGTTAAGGTGGAGACAAGAGGTGGGGTGGAAGGATGGGGATAGAAGCTTCACCCTCAGCCAAAGTCATCCATAGTAAGGGAAAAAGGTTTCCCCATAGCTAGAAATGAATCGGGAAAGCTGTATCTATGGGATTATGTCGATATCTAGGATCTTTGAATTTGAATGTAGCCATGAACTCCAGAAATAAATCTCGAAAAGTAGGATTGTTGACCTGAAAAGTGTCAAGAATATGGGTATGTCCCAGAAACTCCTCAATATTATCCCATATTCCAAGGTATTGAGGCACCAAAATATCAAGGAAGAAGCTTCTCGGTTGGATAGTGTAGCGGGAAAAGCTCCACAATCGCTCCATCGTAGGATGGCCCTCTGGAAAGATCAGGCATGGATGCGGAGGAGGGAGGGTAGCATAAGGTGCAGGTGGTGGTGTAACAGGTGGTTCCGGATCAGATGGTTCTTCTACTACGGTAAAAGGGGGAGTATCAGATATTAGAGCGGGAACATAGGGCTGTCCAGTAGAGGATGGAGGCTCTAGCTCGGTTTGTTCCACTGCTGGCATGGAGGGTAGATCTTATGGAAGGGAGCTGTAAGGAGTTACAGCACCGGAGATCTCGGTCTCAGTGGATGGGGCGGAGCCTGCCGCTAGAGGACCAGCAATATAAGGGGCCACAGGAACGGCCAGATCAGTAGATGTTGCATATGGAGGTGGCATCAAAAGAGGTGGTAGAGCGTCCAGTGCTGGGGGGATGGAAAACTAGAAAATCAAAATCTGGTCGCTTGGAATGTCTAAGACAAATCCGACGGCGAGGAGGCCACTCACCCATAGCAGTGGAAGCGAGACACTTCCCACTCGCATGATCTCTATCATCCATACCTGGTCATAAAATAAAACAAAACAAACCAAAACAAAACAATAAGAAAAATAAAATGATGAAAATGTGAGAAAACTAAAAATATAGCAGAACACGATTTGTGGATCTATGGAACACAGCATGTAGTAGGAGCTGTGTATGAACTCATGTACCCTAGAAAGAAACATTGTGACTGCATGTGTTGGGAAAAAAGAAGGACATAGAGTGTACAATAGGATACATGTTGTGTACCCCAACATAGTGTGATTCCCTTGTAAGGAGCCAGACATGGCTCGATGAGGGCAGGGGAAACGGGAACTACACGTTGTGTGGAAAGGGGTACATGCTGTATGTTGTGACCTAGTGTGCGAGGTGTGTAGACCATCCACACAAAGTCCATAGAAGGGTCAGAGGGCATACCATCTCCTGAATAGACACTCCATGTATAGTTACATGGGAAGGGGTCGTGTCCTAGAGGACACGGTCTAGGCCAGAAAACCAAGGGAGGCATGGTACACAGCGTG
The DNA here is from genome assembly GCA_963277665.1 of Viscum album. NCBI lineage: Eukaryota > Viridiplantae > Streptophyta > Magnoliopsida > Santalales > Viscaceae > Viscum > Viscum album. The sequence continues at coordinate 871,296,830 of OY728153.1, read as the reverse complement.
TACCGAACATATACTCCATGTATCGGCCAAATGGGTGAGAATAGTCATGTTTGGCCATGTAAAGTATGTACACAATGTGTGTTATTTGGGAACCTCATGTATAGCGTGGGAGTCGAACCATCCATCGATCCAAAAATAACCCGAAATGCTAATAAAATAGGGAAATGGATGGTGAAGAAGTGTGTACCTGGTGTGAGGATTGTAATGGGGTAAAAATCAGGACCAAAAACACCCAAAATCGGTGGATGGAAATTAGGGAGGCTAGATGGCATGCAGGAGAAGAAATGAGGTTTATAGAGGGGTCGTGCGACACAGCCTGATGTCGGGTAGGGCCTGGATTTTATAGTCGTGGTACACGATGTGTACCAGGGACCACACGTCGTGTATCACTATGTTTTTTTTAAATAATAACTTATATAATATAATTATTATAGTAAAATATATAATAATTAATATTAATAATTAAAATAAAAAGATATATATATATATATTATTTACTAAAAATAAATCTATACACGTAATGTATCGAGAAATACATGTCATGTGTTCTAAAATTGGAAAAAGAGAAGTACAACCTTTTATTTGGTTCTAGGGGTGAGATTCGAATCAGTGATCGGCCAATCCAAATGCAAGCCCTCAACCACTGGATCAAAGGATGTACTAATACTCATGTTTATTAATTATATATATTTAATGTACAAGGCCAATACTACATGGGATGAAGAAAATAAACGATGTGTTGTTTTAAATTTGAATAAAAGGGATGAAGTAGGGAGACTAAACGAGTTCAAACCTGGGTCTTTTTAATCTAGCCGTGAGACTCTACCAATCTACCAACTTCACCTACATGTATTAATTTATTTTGAAAATATTTTCAGTTATTAATGAAAATGTGTCTCACATGACGTATATCGAAATGCACACCGTGTGGTTTTAATAAAAGGAAAAATGATGGAAATGGGTCGATTGTCAGGATTCGAACCCAGATCTTTTGGAATTGTGGTTACAAACCTAGGAATCATGTCTATCCTCATCATGGGTTTTCTTTTTGTTATAAAAACTTATGTATTATTTTGAAAAATATCACACACACCGTGTAAATAAAACACAAGTATAAAAAGGATGAATCTCATGTAGAATGTAGGTATTGAGGGATTCAAACTATTGATGAATCTGATATATTCTAGTTACCTTACCATCAGCACCAACATAATCCATATTTATTAAGTCAGTTAATCTATATATTTACAATATTAAGAATATAAACTAAAAATATCAGCACACGTCGTGTGTATAGGGGGTACACGATGTGTAACCTCTGGGTTGCCTCCCAAGAAGTGCCTTTATTTTACGTCGTTGGCTCGACCTACCTACCTCCTGTTACCTGAAGTAAATGGTAGAGATTGTACCCACTATATCCTCCATGTGATGGTAAATTTTTCGTCATTGTCCATTCACCTTGAATGGTTTTCCGTCTTCACCAACCATTTCTCGTGCACCATGGTGGAATATTTTGATCACTTGGAATGGTACCAACCATCAGGAATTCAACTTACCTGGAAAAAATCTCATATGGGAGTTGAATAGAAATACCTAATCACTATGTTGGATGGTTTTGCAGGAAATCATCCGGTCATGGATCGCCTATGTATTTTCTTTATATTGTCTTGTATTTTCATACTCTCATCGGATCTCATCAAGCTCCGTCAGCGGTAACTTTCACTTCTCTTTGGCAGCATTTAAATAAAAATTCAAGGGTTTGATGACCTAGTAGGATTTATGCTTCATCTCCACAGGTAGGTGTCAGGGCTTCCCATGGACAAGGTGGAACGCAGACATCCTTAGAGGTGTCTTGAAGGCAGTCTGGTATGCCCATAAGGCATCATCGAGCTTTTTAGACCAGTCCTTCCTTGAAGCTGCCACTGTTTTCTACTAGATTTTTTTCAGTTCATGATTTCATAATTCCACCTTTCTACTAGATTAGGGATAATAAGGTGTTCCCATGTGATGCGTCACCCCATACTTAAGTAACACATTCTTCATTAAGTCATTGTCAAAATGTGTTCCTCAGTCGTTGATCAACCCTCAAGGAACTCCAAATCTACTGAAGATGTTTTTCTTCAAAAATTACACAACTACCTTGGTCGTGTCATGAGATATAGAAATGGATACCACCCACTTGGATACATAGTCCACATATATGAGTATGTAAGAGTTCCCAAATGATAGGGGAAATGGCCCCATGAAGTCAATTCCCCAGACGTCAAATATTTCAAACTCTAGGATGGGGTGTTGAGGCATCTTGGATTATCATCCCATATTCATGTCATCTGACCTAGATCCCACCTGGTAATAAATTAATGACCATCCCTGTGTATGGTAGGATAGAAAAATTTAGACTGTAAGATCTTCATTATCGTACGGTGTGGGCCATGATGTCCTCCAACAAGTGAGGAGTTACAGAACTCCAAACTGCTTGAACTTAATTCTCTAGAATACAACATAGAATAATCCCATCACCATATGATTTAAAGAGTAGAGGGTCTTCCCATAAGTACCCCTTGATATCAGATAAAAATTGCTTCTTCTGCTGGTAAGTGAGATCGGGGTGAATTGCTCCTATAAACAAATAATTTGAAATATTTTCATACCAAGGTTGAGGTGTTCCCTTGATTTAGAAAAGTTTCTCATCCGAGAAGTCATCCCTAATGTCTATGTCATCCTCTTTCTACAAATGAGGTAGTTCTAGGTGGCAGAGGCGGTCAGCAATAACGTTCTCACTGCTCTTCTTGTCACGGATCTCTAAGTCAAACTCTTGGAGGAGAAGCACCCAAAAGATGTGTCGTGGCTTCGCATCCTTCTTGTTTAGAAAATACTTGAGTTCTGAATGGTAAGTATATACAATAAATTTGGAAAACACCAAATAAGAATGAGACCTTTCAAATTCAAACACCACTGAAATCATTTCTTTCTATGTGGTAGTGTAGTTCACATATGCTTCATTCAGATTTCTGCTAGCAAAGTAAATTGGACAAAATATTTGATCCAACTTTTTACCCAGTAATGCGTCCACTGCATAGTCACTAGCATCACATATGACTTCAAATTATGCCTTCTAATTTGGATTAATCATCACCAGAGCTTCCACCGATCATTGCTTTAGATGCTGAAAAGTTATGGCACATGTCTTATTAAACACAAAGATGGAATATTTGGAGAGGTGATTAGTGAGTGGCTAGGAAATCTTCAAAATTTCTGTGAAAAATCGTATGTAGAAACCTACATTCCATAGAAAACTTTGGATGGATCTGACAAAATTTGCAATGGGTAGATTTGAAAAGACTTCTATCTTCACAAGATCAACATCGATCCCTTTAATATAGATATGGTGTCCTAAGATGATACTACTCTACATCATAAAATGACATTTATCCCAGTTTAAAACTAGGTTAGTGTGCATGAACCTTTCCAAAACCATCTTGAGATTCTTCAAACAAATGTTGAAGGTTTTTCCATAGACGTAAAAATCATATATAAAGACCTCTAGGATTTGTTCAACCATGTCGTGGAATATTGCCAACATACATCGTTACAAGGTGGCGGGATAATTGAACATCCCAAAAGGAATTATTAGATAAGAAAACGTACCATAAGGGCATGTGAAGGTTACATTTTCTTGATCTTTTGAAAAAAATAGATATTTGGTTATATCCATAATAACTATCGCGGAATAAGTAAAACACAAGCCATGCCAGTCGTTTCAGCATCTGATCCATGAAGGGCAGTGGGATGTGATCTTTCCATGTTTCACCATTTAACTTTTGGTAGTCTACATGGACTCTCCAACCTGTGACTGCTTGTGTAGGGATTAGTTCATTTTTATCAATGGAGACCACACTGATACCCCATTTTTGGATACCACTTATAGAGGACTCACCCATGGCCTGTTTGAAATGGTGTACATGAATCCTACATCTAACAATTTGATTACCTCCTTCTTCGTGACTTGCTTCATTGGAGGGTTCTTCCATTATTGTGGTTGTCGAGAGGGTTTCCTTATTATTTTAATATCACCTTATGGGTGAAAATGGTGGGATTGATTCCCGTCATATTTGCAATTGTCCATCCAATGGATTGCTTTCTTTGCTTCAAAACCTGTAGAAGTGCGTCTTCTTACTCATGAGACAGATCTACATTGAGTATAACTGGCAGGGTTTGTTGATCACCCAAATATCCATATTTTAGAGATGAAGGAAAAGGATTTATCTCAAGTTAAGGTGCCTTCAGGATCGAGGGCATAATTGGTTGCCCCTCCACTCACTCCAAAATGTCTGGAACAACTGTTCTTTTCCAGTAATGAACACCCTGGCATTTGAGTAATGGAAACTCCTCGGTGAATATTGGATATCTATGAAGATTGGGTCATGGATGATAAAATAACTTACAAGACCATATTCCTTGAAAATGAAGTGCTCATCCATTGTTATTACTGCATAACAGTCCTCATGTTCCAGGAGTGATTCATGCTTGACAGCATTGAGGAAGTTGTAAGAGACTCTTTCATCGCTTACTTTGAAGATTATTTCTCCCTGGTGGACATCGATTAATACCTTAACAGTGTCCAAGAAAGGCCTTCCAAAAATCAAATGTGCCTCCTGATCTTCCTCTGTGTCAAGAATGATAAATTTGGCAGGGAGAATTAACCTTCCTACCTTTACTAGCACATCCTCGAGCAGCCCCTTGGGATATTTGATGGAGCGATCTACTAGCTGTAGGGCCACTCAGGTGAGTTTGAGATCATTGATCCCCATCTTATTGAACACTCCAAATGGAATCAAGTTAACGTTGGCACCTAAGTCACAGAGATTTGTTCCAAACTCATAGGATACAATGGTACATGGGATTGTGAAACTACCTGGATCTTGTTGTTTTTGAGGAAGTGAGAATTGTACCACTACCGAGCATTCCTTATTTAGTGAAATGGTTCCCATATCCTTCATATTTAGTTTTTTTAGATAATTTCCTTCATGAACTTTGTGTATATTGGAATCTGAGTTAAATCTTTTTCAAAAGGGATGTTGATGTGTAGCTTGCATAATACCTCCATGAATTTACCAAACTGGCAATCCAACTTCCTTTGCTTGATCCTCTATAGAAAAGGTAAGGTGGAATCAAAAGGCTTGACCACCTATTTTCCTTTACCATATGAGGCCTCCTTATCTTTTAATGAGGAGGGGTCCTTAATTGTGGTTTCTTCAGCTGAAGAGGGAAAAGGTTGGGTTAAATTTGTATCCTCACCTTGATTTGTAATTGGTGTCTGAGGTAGCTTCTTACCACTTCATAAAGTGACAGCATGGGCCTCTTCTCATGGGTTTTTATCAGTGTTACCTGGTAGTGTACCGGGTTTCCTTGAGGATAGATGGTTTTCTAGTTTCCAAATTTGATTTTCTAGGATTTTAATAGAAGATTCTTGATTTTGAAATTGTGTTTCAGCAGTAGTGATAAATTTGTTCATCATTTATTCAAGTTATGATGGGGGTTCTTGCTGAGTTTTTTATGTAGCTGGTGGAGGTGGTGGCTACCTTGGTGGTTGTGGGAGAGGGTTTTGGTACCCTTGTTGTTGGTAAGTACCATACTGTTTTTGTCTTGGATATGGGTTATGGTACTATTGTTGACCATACCAAGGTTGTCTCTAGAGTTGATGATTTTGTTGTTGCTGCTAGTAACCCATGTTTTTATGTTCTCGCCATGTGGGGTTCTAGTATTGAGGGTACCTATTCAGCCCCTAGTTCTGAGAAACAAAGCTCACTTCACTTGATGAAGGGCTAGTAGTTGACCCCAGGCATTCACCAATTATGTGGTTGTCACTACATTCACTACATGCAGGATGGTTTGCTACATTAACTTGGCATATGTTCTTCAGGTTCAACACATCAATATTATTGGACATCACATCTAATTGGGTATAGAGAATCATAGTGGCATAAATGTTTTGCATGCCTCACTTTTGAGTTCCCCTATCTAAGTGCCACTAGAATCTGTTGGCCAACATGTCCTCCAGGAGGTCAAAGAGTTCCTCTGGAGATTTACACACTACAGTTCCTCCAGTACTGGAATCCACCATGGATTTAGTTTTTGTGGTCAGGCCACTGTATAAGGTCTGTACTTGCATCCAGAGCAGAAGTCAGTGGTGAGGAAATTTTTCTAGCATCTCCTTGAAACGCTCTCCGGACTTGTATAAGAATTATGATTCATGTTGTTGGAAGTTTTTGATCATATTCCATAGTGTAACCATCTTCGATGGTGGAACTTACATAGACAGTAATGTCTAGGAAAATGCCTCCCATGTGAAGATGGACTATTGAGGAAGTCCCTTGATCCAGTCTTTCACCTTATCCCTTAATGAGAAGGTGAATAAGCAAAGAATAATGGCATCTTCTGACACTTTGTGGTAATAGAAGGTGTTGCAGATCTTGAGGAAATTGGAGAGATGAGTGTTCGCGTCCTCACTTGGTAAACCACTGAATTTCACCGTGTTCTGAATCAACCTCATTATGTATAGTTTGATTTCAAAGTTTTGGGACTGCACTGGTGGTCAAACGATTCCTGTATCTATTCCTTAGATGGAGGGGAGTCTATACTCCATAAGTGTTCTCCATGGGTGCAGTTGTTCTTGAGGGGGTAGGGGCACAAATTATTGTTCAGGATAAAAATAAGGCCCCTGAACTGGCTATATGTATGGAAATCACTATGGTTGAAACTGTTGGAGTTGTTTTGGGCCATACCCTAGAAACAATGGGGTTGGCTTCATTTGTTGGTTCGGGTTTCCATATGGTTCAAAAGGTTTTCCATCTCCTTATAGAGTAGTTGGATATCCCTCTTCTATATTCTTCATGGGGAATTTTGGTTATTCTTTTCCATAAGTGCACTTTTTTTCCTCATAAGTGTTCGTTCGATCTCTTGGTCGATTGCAGAAAACTACAATGACTCGGTGCTCTTGGAACGTGTGACGCATCCACTCATATACCAATGAACCTACACAACATTTAACACACCATGCTTAAAATAGGAAGACAAAAAGTAATAAAAATAGAAATGAGAGGAAGAATATAATTTTTAGAATTTTGGATTTTTATTTTCACTAAAATTGATACAAACTTCATGGAAACAAAAATAATATTGACTTATTGTTCCTCGACAACGGTGCCAAAATTTGGTATCATTCCTGCCAAAGTTTTATTTTTTAAAATCCAAATTATATTACCCTAACAAGTATAGTACCAGTAATGGGATGATCCATAGGGATAGGGAGTTATTTTTTGTTTATCTAGTTTTTAATTGATTTAGTGAATTTTACTAAAATTTAGAGTTGATTCTTTTAGTGTTTTGATAAAAAGGTGATTGGATTTTAATTTCTTAACAAATTACTAAAAAACACCAAAATTTGGTTTTGGAAGAAAATTTGGAGATAAATGCTTCGGGCCTGGATTTTAAAGGTTTTTATTAAATAAATTTTCTTATGAGGTTGTGTTGTTCATAATAATTCACATCGCTTGGTTAAAAATGTAACAGAACACCCTTGGTTCTTTGAGTTTTCTTTAAATCAATAGAAACCAATTCCTTGGTTTGGAAATTGATTCCTTTCAATTTTATTAATTACAACCCTTTTGAGAAGATTAAATCACCCAATGGTTATGGATTTTTTAAATCGTAATTCCTTAAAGATCCCTAGAAATCTCGTTCTTGGTCCGATACGAGGTTTTTAGTGATATATAGAAAGAGTTAATAAGGAATTATGATAATGAATAATGAATAACGTGATAAAAATATCAAAATTGATAAATGACAACACATACATGTCCATATCCCCAAAACATAAGGAATTTAGCTACTCATAGAGTACCTAGTCACTAAAAAATTTGTAATACCTGAATTCATCCTCTTGAAATCTTCATAGCAAAGGTCATCGTGAAGGTAGCACAAAGGCACATTCTCTCCTCTCTTCTCTCTTCTTCTTTCTCTCTCTTATTCTCTTCTTGGCCGCCTCTAGAGTGCACCTCCTTGGAATATCTTGGAATGAATTAAATCTGAATGAATCTCAAACTTGGAGGGCCTACCAACTATTTATAGGTTTTAGTAGTACATGGTGTGCACCAGTAAGTACACTATGTGTACCTTGGTAAATGTATATTGGACATATTTTCTTCATTGATAGGTGAGATAACATGTCATCTTTGACTTGGAAGACGGATCCACCTGGTAGGTGGAGGTACACGGCGTGTAGCGTCACCACACATGGTGTGTACTATCATTCATCGGTCACCAACCGATTCTAGAATGGAAAAATGATGTTTATATAGGAAGTAAATTGTTTGTATACTTTGTCCAGAAACTTGGGTGTATATCCAGTCTTCCCGATCCATATTGTGGCAATATTACACAGCATGTATTCAAAAGTACACGCCATATAGTTTTGAATTTTTGTTCTTTCCTTTCCCGATTTGTGGCTTTGTATTGAAAACACCTAAAAATCATTATAATCACCAATTAAAAGAATTTTATCCACAAAATGATTGATATTTGGTGAAAAGAAGTTTTTATTCTAAATAAAATGTATGAAAAGTATACGCAAATCGGGTACGTCAGTATTGTTTACATGAGATGTTATGGGTGGTATGCACTACCCTCAAGTTTTGTATAAGGGATTCTTAGGAGATATCCTAGGATATGGTAGTTACACTTTATGACTATATGGATTCCTATGATACCTAGTATTCAACATCTACACCTATTTACTATGGACTCATAGGATGTCTAGGATCCATCTTTTAGGCCTAATAACCATGGATTACTAGGATGCCTCAAATCTTAATTCTATAGATAATGAATATGAATTCCTATGGTGCCTAGGATCCATATTTTACACTTGATGACATATGGATTCTTTGGATACTCCCAAGTATCCAACTATTATTTTTTATACGATTAGATTCATAGGATACTTCTTAAGATCTAGCTTTGAGTTGAATAATACATGGATTCTTAGGATACTTCCTATAATTTAAAATTTATGCCTGATGCTAAATAGATTCCTAAGATACTTCTTAGGATCTTGTGGTCATAAAAAATATTATATAGAATAGTATTCCATGTACTTAGATATACTCCTTCATTGGTCAAAATAGGTATAGTCGATCATGAGTGTCACCTTAGAACATAATGATCAATGATGACTAATATTATTGTGCTTTTGTACTTATCACTCTAAAAATATCACATGGAAATTCACTATATTTACTAATTATGTTAGGTAACCTATTTTTGGTTACCAATATAGTTGTAATCACACCCTTCTCGAGTGGCCATGGCACTTGGGTACCTGAGCAGACTTCACTATTCACAAGTTAAGGTAGGGTAGAGGCTCATGGTTGGATCATTTATCTAGATTGCTTAGACAGGGTTAGGAGATTGGTGAGGTGAGTCTTAGAGATGAAAGTAGATACTCTGTTTTAATTTTAATATTTTATTTATTCTTATATATATAGATGGATCAGTGTTAAACTAGTTTTAATGTGTTTCTGTATGCTGCACTCCATTTCTTATCACATCATCTATTTATTTATTCTTATGAATTATAATTATTATTATGGATATTGTTTGGTTATTTTATGTTTTTATTATTCAATATTATATAAGTGTATAGTCTCATCATGGTAACACCTTAGACCCTTGATGCTAGTCTGTAGCCTCTTGAATATAGGGAGTAATGCCTAAGGTTATGTAGTAACCACCGGTTTGAGAATTTTTGAGTGGTATGGATGGTGGAGCATTGTAATGTGGTATATTATTGTCCTTTATTTTGTATTTTTATTTGAGGAAATGGTAGATAGATATTGGGTATGTGTTGGAGCTTGTTATGGACCTTGAACTGGTGCATTACAAACACCTTTCTAGTGGTAAGTTTAGGTTACCAAGGATATGGTATTGTTATTTTTTCACTATTGTGATTGGGGAATTTACTCTACATGATGTTTGTAATTGAGATTTTTATTTATGGTTTTAACTCTTTTATTGAAGTGGAAAGATGAATCCATATATATATCATATTTGTAATGTAGTATTCACAAGATATTCAAATTCATGTGTGTGATTGATATCACTGATGATGGGGGTATACCTATTTAAGGTGTCAACAACAACTTATATGCAGTTTTCCTATATAATTTTTTGGTTGAATTCTACTCAACCAAACCACAATATATTTTCTTTGATGATAGGTCATATGGATCTTATAGATGGATCCCCCTTGATAATGATTGTGCAGTCCCTCTATGTAAGGGATACGTAGTGACCACAAGTGATTCAACATTGGCATTGGATTCCTTAATTATCAACCCATTGTGGGTAATTATAATACTAGTTTTGAAAATAAGTTTGTTTACTTAAATTATAAGCAAAAGCCTATATGGTGTTTTACTATATAGTTTATTACTCCAATTATACTTAACTAAACCATATGATTAAGTTTTACATGATATGAATCACTATAAGGGATTCCATTATATGTGTGTGGATGAGATCTCAATCCTCAAGAACGTAGTCCCATATGTAAATTTCTAGTGAGGGTTCGTGCCATGTAGCGAGATGATGAATTGGAATGTGATTCATAATGCATATATGAGGACTTGAGATAGGTGTTCTTGAACATGAGTTGACTTATGATGTTTGAGATGAGAACAAATATGATTTCTTATAATTTGTGGAATGTGTGAGATATGGTTATGGGTTTGGTGGGTGAGCCTGCTATTTTTAGATATGGATGAGGATATTGGTGAGTTGAGTATTGTGATAGAGAAGCTGATAATTTTCATGATGTGATCAATATGAGTTGTGATATATGAGGTAACTTGATATAGGGGTTATCATGGGCTTGTGATTTCCCTTAGAGATAATGGAATGGGTAGATGCCTTATATTGGAAATTGATGCATGTAAAATTCTAATGGATATGTGGTATAGGTTTATAGATTACTTATTCATTTTTTATGGGGATTCCCTTAAGAGTTTTGAGGAAATTCATAGAGATTCCTTTAGTTTTTCATGAGTTAAATAACATTGAGTGATAGTGGTTTTTATAATTAGTTTATGTTTCAAGGGTAGTATCTGTAGGATTTGTATCCTTGTTTATTTTTTATGAAATTCTGATAATGTAGGGACAACATGATTGGAAATTTGTAATTTTGGAAAAAATGATTCTTGTGTGGTGAATAATTGTGTGGTTTTCTATGGAATGATTGAGATGCCATCGATTATGGAAATAGAACATCAATGATTCCTCTAAAAGGATGTGATTGACATGTTGTTAAGATTTCTCAATTGATTAAGAATATGATCCTAGGTTCAATGAAGTATGAATCATGGGATCTTGAGTCAAGTTACGAAATTGGGTGGTATAGTAGTGTTATCTTGATACATTTGGATGAGATTAAGGTGGTGTGTGTAGGTTACGTGCAGTGCATTTGGGTTTTGGATTAGTAAGTGGTCATGTGTGGATAGAGGACTAATAAATTTGATGAGACACTTATGGGCATTGTTAACTAGGGGGTTGATAAAAGTGATTGATTTACCTCTATAGTGAGAGGTGGATTTGGAAATTTATAAGGGTACCATGGTACAGGTGATCAGATATTTTTCCTTGACAACATTGTGATGGTTTGTTAGGATGGATGAGAATTACTCGAGAGGAGCGACACATGCTTGATGACAGAACACGTTTTGGTTTCACTCAATAAATGGTATAAGGGAAATCATATGGTGGGAAGCTCACCATTAGCTATTGGATGGTGTGATCCCCATCATATATGGTATTTTGATAGGTTCCAAGGATAAAATTCCGAGTTATTTGGGAATGAGAAGTGATGGATGTTTTATGTTAATGCTCATATATGATCTGGATGGCTATATCTAGTCATTATATACAGTAATTTATAGAGAGTGGGTAACGAATATTCCTTGTTTAACATTAAAAATAAATATTTTATTTAGTAGAGAAATAATAAGGATTATCTTATGGGGTCTAGAATCTTATTGGTTGTGAACAACCATTATGTCATAAGGTTCATGGATGTGATGGGATCGGTAGAAGGTAAATTGAGATGACACCATGATATCGATGTGTAGGTAGATTTCATCTTATTTGGTTCCATAGTGAATATTATATTTGAAATTTGGGTGTGATGTTACATGGATCATGTATGTTAACATTGGGATTGGGATGGGTTTTATGTGATCCATGGGTGAGTTGGATCAGAGGTGTATTGGTACTTGTGCATAGAGTACGAAGGAGTATTTGGTTAGTGATCTAACCATGGAATCGCACTGAATGTTAGGTCAAACTTTAGTGTGGTTTTTTAAATGATCTCATGATGCACAGGAATTGACACATCAGGATCAGGTGATTTTATATTGCTTAGGCAGCTATGGGTGAATGTTCATAGGAAAAGAAGACTATAGAAGGACTAAATTATGTTTTTACATGAGATGGGGTGTGGTGAGATAGAAAATACACTTAGAATATTAATGTACGACTATAAATTCATTACAATATGATATTCATATGGGGAGGAAAACCATGTCTATGAATCAATATATGATCAATAGCTTATAGTGGGAAACCCCATATACCCAATAATGAACTAGTTTTTTACACCATCATGTCTTGGCATAAATAGTTTTGGGTAATTATTACCACATTGATTTGGTGTTAGAGATGAGTGGTGATATATTTTTTATGAATAGTTTACTTTATGTTTGGAGTTGTGAAATGGAATCATTTTTTACATTCAAGGATAAAATACAATGGATTTATCATGAATTTGAGAGAAGGGTTATTTAGTATTTTTTGTGGAAATAACACTGATAATTCTCAAGGATGATAATTGATATGGTGTAGAGAATTTAACACCCCATGCTATTCCATGTTATGGATTGAGGAGGAATTTGAATTTTTGATTCTCTAAGAATGGTTCAATTTGAAATTTGGAAGTTGGGTTGAAATTATAAGACATATAGTATCTCAAGGATATGTTTTTGGATATGGCTTGATCCTTATGAAGTGTTTAGGGTTCTAGATAAATCTCATGTTTTGGAAATGTATTTTACACTATTGTACAGTTATCGCATAGTTAGGAGAAATTATGTAAGGTAACCATGTAGGTTAATTTATAAAGGGGGTTGAGGCACACTCTGGTTGAAAGGTTTTAGATAAAAATTGAAAAACATTAAAATTATTTTTCAAATGGATCTGCATGGTTGGTTCGTGGTTTAAAAAATCATGCAGTGGAACTATGTGAGCTGGTATGTCTATAGAAGGTTCCAACTGCATTCTTGATGTATGGTTTAGAAAAAAAAATATTATAACCATATGGTAGATGATACTTCCATAAAAATAGAAAATTTTCCATTTTTTATGGAATTTAACCCCCCCCCCCCTCTTCTCTCCCTCATGAATACCTAATTCGGAAAATATTCCCCTCTTCTCTCTCAATTTCTCCTTGGTTTTAGGTTATTTTTTATGTTTTTGATAGTGATTTAAGGTATGTTCCTTCCTATGTAGCTCTTGGTTCTGGATTCTTCTTAATCACCACTAATTTTTTTTGTCTCTAGTTAGTGTTTTATTGAATATTCCACCAAATCATAGTGGAATAATCCTATAATGATGAGGATTTCATTTTTACTGGATAAAGGATGTCACATGAAAATTAAAGCACGTCGTTTCACACTATTGTTTTAAGGTAAATTACTTCATGATTTTCTATATGGTTTTAAATTAAATTAAATTAAATTAAATTAGTGATTAAAACAGTATCAAATGATAGGGAATTTTTTTAGGATGGTTTCATGATTATGCGACAGACCTTTTTTTAATGGTTGGTAATGGTTTTGATGTGATGAGATGACTCAGTGGGTAATTAGACAATTATACCTAATTAAATTAATTAATTTAGTTAAATATAAATCATTATAATTTATTTAATTAAATTAAATGGATTTAGATAGGTTATTAGGATTAGTTACAATCAATGAAAAGGTTTTGATGATCTTAGGTAGTGGTGGTTGGGATCTTCTAAAAGATAATGACTTCAAATGGGGTAGGTATTCCCTATATATTTACCTATGGTTTATGAATTTTATGTATATAAAATGTGATTTTTGGTCTTTACATGGATGGGAAATAAATATTTTAATTAAATAAATTATTTCATTAGAATAAAATATCTATGAATAAAATTCAATTGTTAAGGTTCATGATAGACCCTAGAACACTAGTTGATGCCTTGACTATTGAATTTTGACTCCTTGATTATAAATGTGTTCCAGGATATATTACCCAAGAATGAGATAAATTAAATAAAAATTATGAATTTTATTGGACCTTGATATGGGTTCCCTCAGCTACCCTGGGTAGGGTGTAGTGGTGTATTAAGTATGGACAATTGCATGTATCAACTTAAAAACTAGGGATAGACCATATGGGAGTTGAGGTGAATTATAGTTATCGGGATAATTGACATGTAAATGGGGAGAGTTTTCCATTACCATTGATATATTTGTGGTTGGTTGGGTACGCACAAGGTATATTTATGATAGTTTAGGTGAGAAGACTAATCTATGATGGATTAGGAACTGATATGGGCATTATTCCATCTTCCTAGTATAATTTTTTCTATAATGTCTGTGCGATTGTTGAATGATTATAGTGATGATGAGGGACATTATGAACTATGAGTGTTGGGATTGGCTCCAGATATTAGAATGAGATGGTAGATCCTATATAGGATGTCCAAGAATATTCCTGACATAGGGGACCATGGTGGGTGATCTAGTATTACATTGACCCCAGAGATGGGTAGTGCAGAAAATTTTGCATCGTTGATTCTAGGTGGCACATTAGAAATATGAAATTAATGGAGATGATTAATGTTTTGTGCTTGAGAGGCGAACCTGGAATATGTGTTATAGGATAAATGTATATTCTTCCTATGTGATAATATTATTATTAAATATCACTAACTATATTTTGGTTCTTAACTGTTGTTTAAATGATATACAATGAGACGAACACACTTCCCTTAAGTTTTAATAATGAGATGGTTGGGTGATTTCTTCGGATTTGGTGTTTATGTATGATGACTATATGTATATCTAGGATACCTATGATCTTGTTTAAACATCTAATGACTATATATACCTTAGAAATCTAGGATCTGGATTTTATGCTTCAAGACTATGGATACCTAGTACACATAGGATCCAGATTTTATGCCTTATGACTATAGATACCCAAGATGCCTATAATTCATATTTTATACTTGATGGCGTATGTATGATAAGGATACTTCTTGGGATCTATTTTTTATGCATGATATGATGAGATGCCTAAGGTACTCCCTATGATCTGTCTCTAAGCTTGATACTATATTAATGCCCATGATACTTCTTAGAATTCAGTGTTTACACCTAATACTACATGGATGTTTGGAATACTTCTTAGGATTTGGTCTTCATGATGGATATTACATATAAGGGTAGGACGTGTGCTCAGATACACTCCTACATTTTCCAAAATAAGTATGGCTGATCCTAGGTGTTACCTTAGAACCTGAGGATCAATGGTGATTTATATTATTATGCTTCTATGCTTATTACTCTAAATATATAACATGATCATGCAGTATATTTATTGGTTATGTTTGGTACCATGTTGGTGGTTCCCTACTATTTTTTACTCACACCTTTCTCGGGTAGCCATGGCACATGGGTACCTAAGAATACTTCACTATTCATAGGTTCAGGTAGTTTAGAGGCCCAAGGTTGGATAGTTCAGCTGGATATCTTGGACAGGGTTAGGAGATGGATGAGGTGATTCTCGAGGATGGTAGTAGAACCTCTTGTATTTTTTATTCTTCTGTTTATTCTGCTATATATAGTTAGCCTGGTGGGTGATCAGTTTCTATGTGTGTCTGTATGTTTCTCTTCATTTTTATTTTTTAGTATTCTATTTATTCTCCTATACATGGTCATCCCGATAGGTAACCAATTATGATGTGTCTATTTTTTATACTGGATTTGTTATATCATGTTTCATTTATTTATTCTTGCATACTCGAATGATTATTATGGATTTTATTTATTTAATTTTCATTATTATTTATCACTCTAATATGAGAGTATAGTCTTCCTACGGTAACACCGTATACCCTC
The DNA here is from genome assembly GCA_963277665.1 of Viscum album. Lineage (NCBI taxonomy): Eukaryota > Viridiplantae > Streptophyta > Magnoliopsida > Santalales > Viscaceae > Viscum > Viscum album. Next base: position 871,280,568 of record OY728153.1, on the reverse strand, counting down.
ACTGTTAGTTAGCATCCTCTGGCGTATGGGGGGGAATGACAGAGGTCATGTAGTGACCACTAGTTTGGGGAATGTTGAGTGGTCTAAGATAGTGTATCATTACAATAAATACATACTCCTTCAATTTAAAATAAAACACACAATTTTGAATTTATTTCATCTACAGAAATGGACCAATCAGTAAATATAAATCCCAATAACTCCTGATATGATGATGTATTATAAAGAAAAATGAAATCCACCATGCCTTTAATATATCATAGTATTAGTTTCTATGTTATCCATTAGATTTGATTAGAATTACTTGAGTATCATGACACAAGAAATATAAAAATACAAAATCAGGTTATGTTATTATTAAATACAATAGGATTCTAACTATTTTTCTGTATTTTGTGATATTGGCCTTTTTTCCATCATCATCCCTTAACTACTTCATATAAGTGGTAACCAATTATATCATTACTTTGGGATCTTCCATTCCATGTTATCTCAAAACCTCCTTGGAATATTTATATTGAGTTATGAATATGACATGCCTTCATTGTATCACATGCAATCCAAGGAAAAACATCAACTCTCTAATCATTGAAATTTTGAACATTCACCTCATGAATTCAATTATCTATTTTCATTGAGATTCATTCAATCCACTGAAGATTATGTTATCAACATATAAAATCACCACCATTATTTGATCACTCTTCAATTTAATAAAGATATTATGATCAACTCCACCACACCAAAAATAGAGCTTCTTCAAAAACTGACCAACTCATGGATACTATTTTCTCAGTTCTTTATTTAATTAATATAGTTACTTCTTCAGCTGATAAACCTTATTATCATATTTATGAGGAAAATCCCATCTTTTTTATTCATATATATTTCTTATTCAAGTGATCTAGTTAGAAATACTTACTTAACATTCATCTAAAAAACCTTGAATCTCTTTTTCACTATTATCGATATGAATAATCTTATAGTATCTAGTCTCCCCTAATCTTCCCATCTCTTTATCACTCTCTTCTAGAATCTGTTCATTGACTTTTTATGGATTATATTCAATTTACAGTATTTTGATGGCTAGGATTTCAATAACTTTTATGAGACATTTTTTGAAACATTTATACCCTATTCAATTGGAAGAGTAACTAAGAAAAATCTCTTTATCTCTACGATACTCAAACATTCTATGTTTCTCCTTATTGAGAATAAATCACTTACTTATGAAGATTTAAAAGTATTTTCAAATTGGCTTATTTCCATAGCATGTTTGTCATGGATTCTTTTTTTCTCCTAGACACAACAAATGTTTTTGGAAATATAGAGCAATGTCATAACTACTTCCATATAAAACTTCTCAAGTAAGTCTTTATCAATCAGTATCATTCTAGAAATGTTACTTATGATCCAGTTTTTCCTCTCAAACAAAATATTCTATTAAGGAGTTCTTTCTATTGGGACTTGGTGTATTTTCTCATTCTTTCCGAGAAAGTATTCCACTAGGAAATTGGTAAATTCCATGCCATTGTTGGTCTATAATTTCATAATTTTTTTCCAATCATATTTTTATCCATTGTTCAATATTAAATAAGTATTTTTTACACTCATACTTGTGAGTAATGATAATCCATCATGACATACTGCTATAATCATCGGTAAAAATCATATAGTATCTCCTCCCATCAAGTTCCCCAGATGATATCGGTCCACGTAGATCAATATTCACTAATTCGAGCACCCTGGATGACCACTGGTCCATCATCTTATATGTCTTCTAAAAAATATTCCTTTTTTGAAAAATATTTTAGGTATGTGAATGATCACATGATAGTTTAGGGATATCACAATATCCCTCACTCTTTACCAGTTCATTCATGGATGGTTTATAACTCCCTGATACTTTAAAAAATAAAACTATATTCAATAGCATATACAACACGCAACATTGAGCCTAAACAATTCACAAAATATTATTATTTAAATATAACCATTATAACCTACCCAATAAATTTATGGATATGAATAGCCTTAATGGATTTATGAAATATACATAAGGTTCATACTCAATATAAATGTATAGATAAGTACTTATTAAATAATCACCCTATTTTTAGCAAAGTCATTTTATTCTTCAAATGTATATTTTCTTCAAAATGGTTTTTATTAATTTATTTGAGAAAATGTCATAATTAATTTATATTAATTTTAAATAATTTATTTTATAAAAAAGATAGAATTTTTGAAACCACAATATCAAAATTATCTTGTGGTGAAATTTTTATTTTTCTAAAAAAATGTGTTTTCATTGAATAGTTAAATATATATTTGTATTGAAAACTATATTTTATTTTAAATTATTTACAAAGTAAAATTATATTTTTTATTAGTTTTAAAATTTAATTAGTTAATTTTTATTAAAAATAATCCAATTATAGTCTTTATAATAAATTTTATTCTTGAATTTGGTAGAAAAACATTTTTATACTCAAAAGGTCATTTTTCTGGAAAACTTTTTTTCATTGCATTTTGTGTTTTGATAATAAATTAATTTATAACACTTATATAAATTTAATCATAAAAATAAATTCCATGTTTTTAATTAGTATTTGTAAATTTTTTAAATAATTACCTTTTATTTTTTTCATTATGATTTGAAACCTCAGTAAATAATTACCACCATGGTAAGTGTAAATAGGGGATATTAAGGTTAAAAATAATATGGTAAGGACTAAAAAATAACCTAATTACTTGAATTTATCCTATTTTATGAGTTTATTTAGTACATTTACAACCATTTTTAGAAAATATGGAAACTTAGTTCAATATGTATTTTTATTTTTAGCTTTATATTAATTTATATAAAGAAAAGTCAAAAGTAACATTCACTTTGTTTTATTATCACTAAATATTTGACATAGGGATAAAGATATTTTATGTTTATTATAAAGGGTTATTTGAAATATAAATTATTTTTTTATCATGGTAATTTATTTCTAATTTTTAGGGATGAAATAACTGCCTTAAATGCTTATTAATCATTGAAAAAGTACTTAGTCAATTAAAAGAAAAACTAAATAAATGATTTTTAAATTATTAAAAGTAGTATAATTTTAATGAATTGTTATGATCTAAAAAAATTAGCTAAATATAACATTTTTTTAATGTTTTATAGGATTATATTTTAATTAAAGTTTTTCATTTGGTTTTCAAAGTCAAATTAAATGAATAGTGTAAAAAATGACATTCGTGATATTTTATGTTAAATTATATTTTATTAAAGTATTTTAAAGTCATAAAAAACTGGAAAAGGATAATTGAGATTATAAATGGTATAAAATTTTATCAATTGGGTATTCATTATCCAATTGTCACCTTATAATTAAAATTATAACCCTTTAATATTGAGAAATTCATTACTGCACTTAAGGTTAAAATTGGTTAACTAAGGGGTTAATAAAAAATATAAGGTTTCAAATCATAAAAAAAAAAACATGAAAAATATTTTATGATTATATTAACACCATATATTCCTTATCTTATAATTAATTTCAATTTTGAACCATTTTACATGAGTTAGACCCATATTATGTTATAATATTTCTGGTATTTCAAAAAATGACATAAATGATATTTTATAATAAATAATATTTTATTAATTAATTTAAAATTTATAAAACTCCTATGTTTGGAAAATTAATTTGCATGTGGTTTAAAATATCAATAATAATCTATTTATTCACAAATTATAATTTTATAATAACTATCTTGACCCCTAAAGAGTAAAAAACATTGTTATCGTGGTAATCAATCAAAGGGTTAAGAGATGGTTAAAACAAAAAGATAAGGGTGAATAAATCACCTAAACATTCCAAATTTTATTAGATGAGAGTATTTAAATTAATAATCATATTATATTATAATTATATCATTTTTGATCCATTTTAATATGAAATTTTAATACTTTAAGAAATTCCAAGAATTCCCCACCCCTCATTATAAATGGGACCCCCTCTCATCTTATGTACACACTTCAATATCCATTTAGTTCACCCATAATCTACCCAAATCCCTTAATAAAATCTATTACCATGTTCTATAGGTATTATTTTTGGAAGAACACTGACCTTATAAAGATAAAGGAATAAAGTGAAGGAGGTTGTCCGGAGAAGAGGAAGAAAAGGAACATATGTGATGAGTCGGGCTCGAGGTAAGGGACACTTTAACTTAAACCTAGTGTTAAAGTTTTTAAAGATTTATTTTCTAAATATATTTATTCTATGTCCATATTATAGAAATTATTGTCATAAAATAATTATAAAGGATATTTTATGCCTCTTTTTACATTCCTTCAAAGGTTTTTAAAAGGAATATTTTTACCTATTTTATACAAGAACATTTTGACTTTACTTACAAAATGAAAAAAGGAATGTTCTACTTTAACATATACTGCATTAATGTATTCTACCACTACCAAAAAAATTAATTGAAATTTGACTTCATTTATAATCTTTCATGTTTTCTTCAAAGAAAAACACATCTTCTCTATGTTACGTGTATTTTCAAAAAAGGTTTTAAAATAAATAGATCTTTCGATATCTAGAAATATTTTTCTTATAAGTAAAAGGAATATTTTTATAAGTATGAAATCTTTCATGTGTTATGATTATATTATGGTTATTTGGATCTCCCAGTTAGTCACATAGCCTCAAGCACATTTTCCCAAATTCCAGAGGCTTCCTACTAGTAGAGAGGGTCTTGGGTGTGGTAGTGGGGAAAATATGGCCCCATTAGCAGAGTAACACAGTGTAAACAAATAGTAAGTAGTAGAGAAAGCAGTAATACCATACAACAAAAGTAAACAGTGGAGGACTGATAGTAATAACAATTGCAACATATATAAATAAATGGTGCATGTCACATGTATCTAGGAAAGAATCCAAAAAAGTCACAATGCTATAAATACAATACTGAAACTAAAGTACAAAAAACAGTGAACTCCAATAGTATCACAAACCTGAACTTGGTCTCATGCTCTCCAGCTCCAATATTAATCAATTATATGATGAAGAAGGGTGCTTTCCCTTATCTATAAATAAAACCATATAATCTGTTTGGGCCCAAAATCATGACCCAAATAGGGAATAAGATGAATCCTAGTAGGAAAACACCATAAGATCTATGCCTAACTATCATTGAATATATATAGTAGGAAATATTAGAAATGAAGCAATAAACTAATAAGTACACAGAAGTAAACAACCCTACCGTTTACAATTACATTCATTTACATTTATTAATTATTCAAACCATTGAATATTGAAATCCTGGGATCTAGCCTAAGAATTATATCCCCTGTGGAATAGAAAAACAAATGTCTTAGAACACTATCTAACAATCTAGTATAAGATCTAATCCAAGCTTGTGCTTTATCTTGGTCAACTCGTCACAATCATTCAATTATTCTCAAGCAACCATCTGGGAAAGTTCTCACAGTATAACCCCTTTGGTTTATCATATCATCAATTCAATAAGTAATGAGCCTCTGGGAATTCTCACACGGTCTAACCCCTTTGGTTTTATAGAGCATTAACCATTTACAAATAACCACCTGGGTAGCTCTCACGATCAATACCCCCTTGGTCTGCATAGTAACAATAAAATATAATGACCCCTAGAAGCTCTCACAATGAATGCCCTATGGTCCAAAATTCATTTAATAATGACCCTCTGGGTATCTCTCACGGTCTAACCCCTATGGTCTATGACCACCTGGTAGCTCTCACTGTCAATACCTCTAGGTCAATATAAGAACAATTCATACATAAATAACCCTACCTCAGGAATCTCTCACAGTCAATTACCCTTGGTCATAATTTTACAATGCGAATCACATACATCTCATATAATCAGTAACTCTATCCTAATAACACGAGGCATAGAAAACAAGGCAAGTATAATAGGAACTCTAGACCAAACGGCCATAATCAAACAAACAAGGTAAATACACCCATTATCAAGGTATAGAACCTTATGCATAAGTAATTACGCTTTTATCAATCTACCAAATCATAAAAAGTAAAAAATAGGGTTGAATTCCAAAACACGCAATACCCCAAACAAGGGTATTCAACACTTTAAGCATTTATATACCAAATACAATCAAAGAAAGGCACATACTACCTACCTCAATGTTGTACGATGAACACTCTTGAACATAGGCCCTTAAATAAGCCTATAACGAAGTAGATCTACAAAAAGGTTTAAATAATTCAACCTTGAATAACCCAGAAGACAAGAGGAATCAGGAAGAGAGGATTAAGAAAATATGAGAACTCACTGGTGGGATTCCAACTCACCCGTCGGAGTTTGAATCAGACCTTGGAATGAGAATCTATGGCTCAGACATTGATCATCACTCCTGGACAAACCAAGGCTAGAAGAAGGTATTTTTAGAGATGATACATGACCTCTCTCTGATTAATCAATTAAAAGAAAAGGTGCTCGATGTGTTCATTTAATGTACACGTCATGTACTAGCCTCAACCGGATCCTTCTTTAGGTCATCCTCTAGGTCACCTACATAGCCATGTACTCGACCATTACATGGCCAGTACACTGATACACGCAGCAACAGGGTACATAATGTGTACTCAAAAGTACATGGCGTGTACTTAGAATATTTATGAAACTTCCTTTTTCTTAAAAAACAACCCGAAATAAAGATCCATACCTGAAATAAAGATCCAGGTTCTTAAAAACTTCCCCCCATTAAAGAAATTCATCCTTGAATTTCCCTTCTAAGGGTGGTGAAGAAAAAAACTTCGAACAACTCTATCCACTGTGATCGTACATCGGCCTCCCTCTCCCAAGTCTCATCCTATAATCACCCGTGCTACCATATCACCCATACCAGAGGAACAGATCAACCATAGAGAACCTTTATGTTGTGATTCAAAATCCAAATAGGGTGCTCCTCAAAGGATGCATCCACCTCCAACTCAACCTCCTCGGGTTGAAAAATGTGAGACGGGTTCAAAAAGTAATGTCATAGCTGAGAAACATGAAAGATTTCATGAATATCCAGATACCTTCGAGGTAACTAAAACTGATAGACCATCGGCCCTACTCTCTCCAAAACCTCAAACGGCCCAATGTATCTCAGTGAAAGCTTCCCCTGTCTCATAATCCTCATATGTCCCAACCTTAGTGTGACACATAAAAAAACATGATCTCTGACCTCGAACTCCAGAGGTTGTCTCCATCAATCAACATAAGATTTTCACCAAGAATGTGTAGTATTCATCCTCTTCTGAATCAACTCCACCTGCTCAGTGGTCTCCTGGAAAATACTAGGTCCCAGCATATCTACCTCTCCTGACTCCATCCAACATAGGGGTGATCGACATGGCCTACCATACAAATACTTATAAGGTGTCATCTGAATTGTTGCATGAAAACTTTTATTGTAGGAAAATCCATTGTGGGTATGTGTCTCTCCCATGAGCCCCCAAAATTCAGAATGCATGCTCGTAGCATGTCCTCTAGAACCTAAATTTTCCACTAAAACTAGCCATTGGTCTAGGAATGGAAAGTTTTACTCAAAAATACCTATATACCCAAAGTCCTACGTATTCCTTTCCAGACATGACATGTAAACCAAGCATCCCAATCTAAAATGATAGAGTGTGTAACCCCATGAAAACCCACAATCTCTCTTATTTACAACCTTCCAAGCTCATCAATACTGAAGGTTTCCTTAATCGACAAAAAAAGTGAAACTTTCATGAGCCTGTTGAGATAAACTCACACGGTATTGTTATCATGATACCTCCAATATTTGAAAAACTCTAAAAAGCATGCCCCTAAGTGTTCCAATGATTCCCTCGGCATGTTTTAATTTAACTAGGCGAACCCAAACAGAAATGAGGTCATAACTGCGACCTCACAACAAGGAAAGGTCAAAGCCAAAACGACATCAGCAAAACTAGTCACATAATCTTTCCTCAAAAGACATTACGAATTTTCACAGCACACACACCCTTAACTAGTAGGGTGTTCAAACTGGATCACTCAAACCATACTCACGAAACAAGAGATATAATAATTCAAACCATCATCAGATGACTTATCATATAAATTCCAGGCTTAGAAGGCACACATATTTCCATAAAAATAGAACTCCCTTTTGAAGGCACTACATGCTCACAACGAACTCGTTCACTGAAGCCTACATCTGTCTCTCGGTGACGCTCCTATATCACAACTAAATAATGACATATGATCCCAACTAAAATTTTGAGATAACCTCGGATGAATCAACCTAGATTCTAAGGTACTCACCAAGGTGGTCCATACTCCCTATAAAAGTGAGCCCTTGCTGTAAAGCCCAAAAGTCCAAAAAAGAAATCTAATTGAAACCAGAACATCATCCTCTTAGTGGTCACATCAAGGAAATGGTAGGCATAAAGAGTCTGTACAAGGTGCTCGTACATGGAAACTCAAGTATCACTCAAGATTAACCAACCCTCTACTGAAACCATGCATCCATTGCACATCATGGAAAGAGATCATTAACCAGTACAACAACTTACAACTGTAGCATGGCATACAATAGATGCTCTCTTAGTGCTCCCAGGATGACTTCAATATAGGGGACATGCTCACCTCTTAAGAAATATAACACTAAGAGGACTTCAAATATTTCCAGAAAAGGATAGTCGAACCACTACTTATCGGCCACCTGAAGGAAACTCGGGTTTACATGGCAACGCATCATCATTTAATCTAATCACAACAATGTTGTGCTGCCTAGAAAGAACTAAACTGAAACAAGACTTGCAAGCCTCAAAATAATTCAAGTAAATATGACCCTTTCCAAAAAATCCTTTATTTTGATCCTTCTACATGGAAAAAAACACATTTGAAATAGAATGGACGTGATGCTCCCAACCTAGGAGTATCTTATTCATCTAGAAGGACTAGCCACCATCAAACGAGCTAGTTCAGAAGAAACTTAAATGCATGTGTGACATTCTATGAACCATGATCACCACATCACATCCCTTTTAATGAAGTTGAGAAGATAAAACTGACCGGCATGTCAAAACACTCGTGTCGCAAAAATTTCTCCCATGTAGTGGGATGAAAAAGGTTCCATAACTCTTGGGTCACTCTACACCGAAGATAACCCAAGAACATACACTACAGCTCAATTCTAAATGATGCAATCGATCTCAATGGATCATTTAAACATTTAACACTAAACAGGTATCACATATGTTAGCATACACTACCCTGAGTTTACAAGATCAACGACACATTTTGGGGTATTATGCATAGGTTTTCTACCCTATATATATTAGTACCAGATGTATCACACAAGAACTGTCTCAAAAGAAAATCATTTACACAACCATTAACTCGTTTGACGATGTACCAAGTCAACCATCACTAAAGAAAAGAGAGGTTTACACTACCTCTTAATAGTTGACCATTATTGAGGCATGTCTAACCCAGAGAACCAAGCAATCCTCAAGATTTTACCCACATCAAAATTCAAGTCACAATGACCACCCCTCTAAATAAGGATGTTATTTCAAACCAGAAGTCCTACCAAGGATAACGAGATATGGACCATACCAACATCAAAATCTCTCAGCGGAAAACAAGACAACCAGTTCTACGAGTGCTACCTACATCGGGCTAGCATCTTACGAGGCATAAGTGTCAACATATACTACTAGATTATGCAAGATAGATTCACTAGGCTCAAAATACCCGAGGAAACTACTTTATCTCAATATCTCAATGTAAAATAGGAATGTCTCACCAACTTTCCTTTAAAAAATTTAACAACTATAAAAATCCAACATGAACAAAAAGTTAGCATGTAAGATCCTTTTTAACAACCAAGGAAACCTAGAAGGTTCTTGTTAGAACAACCTGGGTACTCAAAAAGAGAACCCAATAGTGGTTTTTTAACCACAAAAATCATGAACACATAAGCATTTCATTCTATTAAAACCCCCTTCTAAAGCACGTAAGTAGAGTAATCCTGCAAGAGATCTTTGAATGATAAATAGCAGGGCATCCCATAATAGGGATCCTCAAAATGGTACACATATGATGGATCCTACTAGGGACTAACTAGAATAAATAGGTCTAATAACCACATATTACATAAGGAACATCTCACATGAGAAATTTCCTCAAAAGAAAAACGTCACGAGAGATAGCTCACATCTCATCTCAGATCAAAGGTCTCAACTAGGTTGGTCTAAAAACCTAACCGATCATTTACACATTGGTCTCTCTCCCAGTAGACAAATATAATGATAACTGGAGGAAGAACCTCTCCATATAGAAAATAAACCCAAAAACACCTATTAGGAGTCCTCATAATGCTCTAAAAGTTCAACCATCGTGATCTATGCAGAAAACTACTCAGAAAGGACTACTCACGGGTCAAAAACTGACATCGGGGAATAAAACAAGAACGGGCCCTCCAAGGGTACAAAGATAACTACACAGCATGTAGAAATAATACACGGCATGTACACTCATGCTCATACATAGGCGTGTACCCCCACCTGCCTATGCATGTAAAAAACATAATTACACAATGTGCCATCTAGGAACACGATGTGTACTCATGTCATCCCTCCTGGACATGTCCATCTACACAGCCAATCTCACATGGGTTCTATCTACATAAAACTACATGAGATGTACTTAATCTACATGGTGTGTCATTAACAAGACTCAACAACTCATGTTTTTCCCCCACATGGATAGAGCCACACAGTTTATCCTGGTGTAACACTACATGGCATGTTCACCCTGACACGGTGTGTAATCATAAGGTTCCATCCACACATGTCATTAGTCACATGGTCGAGATACACGGTTAATAACTACACGACGTGCATAGATGAGACATGGAATGTACAACCTAAGTTTCATCCACCCGTGTCATTAGTCACACAACTGGACACATAGTCTTTACCACAACGCATGTACTCCCAGTACACAGTGTGTTCTACCAAACATTTATCAACCTCGTGTCTCTTCTCACATAGTCAGTCAAATGGTTAAATACTACACGGAATGTACATACAGTATACAATGTATGCTTAATAAAAAATGTTTTCTTCAGAACAGAAAAACACATGGTGTGTGTTCATAACATCCCACACTGTTTTGTCAGGGTTTTCAAATATTAAGCCTCTGAAACTTCTCTGGAACCCTTAAAAACTTAAAAAAAATTCTATGGAATGAAAAATTCTAACCAGTGAGTGACCATACTCCCCTCGAATCAAAGTTTGGAATCCTATTTCACATTATAACTTGACAAAACACTACTGGAATTTTTAGCTTTTCCAATGGTTTAAACTCGTTGGTATAGGCTGGATAACCGTTGGTATAAACTATACCAACGGTTGTCCAAACCGTTGGGTCTTGAGCTATAGGGATAGACATGTCCCAACGGTTCTATGAGAACCGTTGGGATATGTCTGAAAAAATCAGCATATACCAACGGTTTCAGTAAACTGTTGGTATAAATGTTTGCCAACGATTCTAAACCATGTGTAATACCATGAAGGATATTTATACCAAAGGTTGTGTAAACCATTGGTATAGACTTTTACCAATGGTTTTCCACAAACCATTGGTAAATCTCAAGTAAAATTATATATTCCAGTAGTTTTCATAGAACCATTGGTATAAGTTCTGGTTTTACACATATTCCAATAGTTGTGAACCGTTGGAATGTCTTTTTTATACCTGCAGCAACATGCATGCTTGGTGGCATCCCCCTGTGCAGCTGCATCAATTCCACCAGGTAACACAAGTATAAAAAAATTAACATGGTACACCAAGTAACATAAAATATGTGCATAATATACAAAAAGTAACACAATACACCATTAACAAGTATACCTGCATAATACATACAGAATTCTGTATGAATTCTGTCATAATTCATACAACACATAATTCAAACATAAATCTGAATACCTCCAATTCTGTATTTAATTACCCTCTACACACATACCGAATTAACACATAATTCATAAGGTAATTACAGTAAGTATACACATACAACAAGTATACCCATAAACCATTAACACATAATTTATAAGTTAATTAAATACATAAAGAATTCAATTCAGACTTCATGGGTTTGGGGGTTGTTAGGGGTTTGGGTGGCTGTCCAAGGGGGGTGTGGGTGTCCGGGGGGATGGGGGTGTCCGGGGGGTGGGGGAGTTGTCCATGGTGGGGGGGCTGTCCATGGGGGTGGGTGTTATCTCGGTGGGGTGGGGGATGTCAAGGGTGTTGGTGGGGGGAAAATCCATGGGGGTGTCCGGGGGGTGGGGGTGTCCGGGGGGGCTATCCATGGGGGTGTCAGGGGGTGGGGTGGTGTCCAGGGGGTTGGGGGGGGCTTTTCATGGGGTGGGGTGTCTAGGGGGTGGGGTTGTCTAGGGGATGGGGTGGTGTCCAGGGGGTGGGGGCGGTCCAGGGGTTGGGGGCTGTCCAAGGGGGTGGGGTTGTGTCCATGGGGGTGGGGGTTGTCCAGGGGGGTGGGGGCAGTCCAGGGGTGGGGTTGTCCTGGGGGGTGGGGCTATCCAGGGGGGTGGGGTGGTCCACGGGGGGTGGTGGGGCTGTCCAGGGGGGTTGGGTGTCTAGGGGGTGGGAGGGGTTGTCCACGGGGGTGGGCGTTGTCCACGGGGGTTGGGGGTGTCCACGGGGGTGGGCAGGGCTATCCAGGGGGGTACGAGGTGTCCAAGGGGGGTGGGAGGGGCTGTCCAGGAGGGGGGGCAGTCTATGGTGGTGTCCAGGGGGTGGGGGTGTCCGAGGGGGCTATTCATGGGGGTGTCCAGGGGGTGGGGTGGTGTCTAGGGGGTGGGGGTGGTCCAGGGGTTGGGAGCTTTCTAAGGGGGGTGGGGTGGTGTCCACGGAGTTGGGGGTTGTCCAGGGGGTGGGGGCTGTCTAGGGGGTGGGGGGCTGTCACAGGGGGTGGGGGTTGTCCAGGAGGTGGGGGTGATCCACGAGGGTGGTGGGGCTATCCAGGGTGTCGGGGGTATCTACGGGGGTGGGCGGGGCTGTCCATGTGGGTGGGGCTATCCAGGGGGTTGGGGGTGTCCATAGGGGTTGGCGGGGCTGTCCAGGGGGTACGGGGTGTCCAAGGGTGGTGGGGGAGGGGGATATCCATCAGGGTGGTGGGGGGAATTCAAGGGTGGTGGGGGTTTCCAGGGGTGGGGTGGTGTCCGGGGGGGTCTAGGGGGTGGGGTGGTGGGGTGGTGTCCGGGGTGGCGTAGTGTGCAGGGGGGGTGGGGTGGTGTCCAGGGGGTGGGGGTCTTTCTAGGTGGTGGGGGTGTCTAGGGGGTGGGGGTGTCCAGGGGGTGGGTGGGCTGTCCACGGGGGTGGTCAGGCTATCCAGGGGTAGGGGGTGTCCCGGGGGGTGGGAAGGCTGCCCACAGGGGTGGGCGGGGCTTTCCAGGGGGTACATGGTGTCTAAGGCGGTGGTTGGGTTGTCCATAGGGGTGGGTGGGTTGTCCACGGGGGTGGCCAAGATGACCAGGGGGTAGGGGGTCTTCAGGGGGTGGGAAGGCTATCTAGGGGGGTGGGTGGGCTGGCCACAGGGGGTAGGGCTATCCAGGGGGTGGGCGGGCTATCCATGGGGGTGGGATGGGATGTCCATGGCGGTACGGGGTGTCCAGGGGGTGGGGGATGTCCATAGAGGGGTTGTCCAGGGGGTGGGCGGGCTGTCCATTGGGGTGGGCAGGGCTGTTCAGGGGGTATGGGGTGTCCAGTGGTGGGGGATATCCACAAGAAGAGGGGGTGTATAAGGGGTGGGTGGGCTATCCATGGGGGTGGCCAAGCTATCCAGGGGGTAGGGGGTGTCCAAGGGGGTGGGTAGGCTGTCCACAGGGGTGGGCGGGGCTGTCTAGGGGGTACGGGGTGTCCAGGTGGTAGGGGGCTGTCCACAGGGGGAGGGGCTGTCCAGGGGGTGGGCAGGCTGTCCATAGTGGTGGGGGGTGTCTAAGTGGTAGAGTACCACTATATCCTTCCAATTTATTCCATCATGATGGTACCACATTTTACATTAATAGAAATCGGTATTTCCAAGAAAATTAATAATTTATCTATATTTTTCAACTAATAAAAAGTGTGATGAATATTATTTTTCCTTAGAACACTAGTGGTTTTTTGAGAAGAAATTCTTGACCTTGATCTCTCGATTCATCATTTTTTTGTTCCACTACAAGAGAAAGAACATGAATGGGTTCATGTTAATGTCCCAAATCTTAGATAGCACACACAACTATCTTAACCACACTTATGTCCACATATGGACTCTCTTATTGTGGTTAACCAATAACTTCTTCATATGGTCTATTAAAATTTCATCTAAGAGGCATGATTTTACTCAATATCAATAAGTCACACTAAATGAATCAGTAAGTATACACAGATCAATAACTCTAATAGGAGATATATGAATATGAATTTCATTAAAACATAATTAACTATTTTTAATAGAATCAGTTAAAAACATTCCCCAATGATACTTTTTAAATATTCCCAATGTAACTTACAGCTTTTATAAATGATGGATGGCCAAATAAATCACTCATAACAACCTCCCATGTTCCTGAAATCCTACGTCATGTCTACCAGGACAACATAGAATGGATAAAAACATCAAGGAGAGATGCATATCCTCATCTATGATAATAATCTACCATGAACCAGTTCGGATTTCAAGGTACACTACTACACAAGTTAGCTCTAACATATCCTGATGGGAATTCCAGAACCCCACAGATTGGTGACCAGAACCACAAATAATACAATAATAATGATGAATTTTTTTCCTACAAAATAGAGAAAGATAAATAATACAAGTCTATATGTCAAAACTCTTCATGTATAAGGTACATGAAATGGATGGGTAAAACAATACTCATAACAACACATCATCAAGTGACACAACATCCAATAATATTAAATCTTAGACGAGTCCCAAGTAATACTTTAATCACATATCCAGTGGGGGTGGGGGTGTCCAGGGGGTGGGGGTGTCCAAGGGGTGGGGGCTGTCTAGGGGAGGGGTGAATCAGTCACAACAAATCATCAAGTCATGTTTTATTATTTATAGATAAAAAAATACAGATAATGTGACCTACATAATCACACATATATTCAGGCCCAACAAATCAATAAACATCAAAGGTCAATAATATTATTAAAAAATGTAACAAATCAATCAGTACCTCGTCATCATCACTATCATCACCATCATCCTCACCCTCACCCTTGTCCTCATCATCATCCTGCCCTCCTCCTCACACTCGTACACATCCTTGGCCTCTTCATCTCCATCCTCCTCTACCTCAGCCACCTCCTCGCCCTCCTCCTTCGCCTCAGCCCCCTCCTTACCCTCCTGCTCCTCCTCCTCAGCCTCCTCCTCACCATTGTCTCGACCACCACTAGAAATGCCACCGGGTGCACAATATATAGAACACATCGATGACATATATTCATAAAAAGTAGTGTTGGCCTCTTGTGGAAGTGTTGGATGTAAAACTTCCATCACTTTCATAAATGTAGTGTTTTCACTAGCAGACTATTCTGTCATCTTTGCGGCCTTTTTTTCAGCCTATTCTACATGTACCTTAACCTGCTACAACTCTGTGGAACTACAACTCATACCTAAGGAGGGACAATACCTAATTATAACTATACTCTTCCCAGGCCAGTAGTATACTCTACCAGGGTGCTCATCTCCCAACACCTGATGTAAGTGATCGTTTGGCCCAAAATTGTTAGGTTACTGAGCATCAAGGGCCTATAAAGCAGTATTTTACAAATATATATAGATTATTAATTTACAAAATAGAGATTAAAATTTTAAATCTACAAATTAAAACTTATAATCTACTGTTGAGTCGGTTCATTAACCGCACTTCCATCTTTCTTCTTTCTACTTGAGCAAAATAGTTTTGCTCAAGGTACACATCCAATATTCAATTTATGCCTCTACAATGACATTGAATGTAGGAAACCATAATTAAAAATATGATACCAAAAAACATTAATTTCATAACTAAAATTATATAACAACTTTTTCAATTGAATAAATTATGGAGGAAGCAATAGAAAGTGAAAGTCGTAAAGAAAGATTATAAATTGACATACCTGCTGCCTCTCATGATTTGGCATTGTAGTACGTCCCAATGTGTGGGAATATTTCTTAGCATCAATGTTTTTTTTCTTCCAGATGAATCCTAAATAAAATTTAATAACTAGTATTAACAAAAAAAACATAAATATTTTCATTTAAAAACCTCTAATTTGATTAATAATGTAAATTGTCTAGTCGTCCAATAAGTAATCATATGTCATTACTATTCTAATGGTAAATAATCCACAACAGGGACTGCCTCTAACTCTTTACCCACTCTATCACACTATCCAATGTACAAATCATGATTATAAGCTCTCCAAAGCTTGCCTAAATTTTTTAGACGTGCTGGTTGTGCACCCTCAACATCGGGGAAATTAAACCGCAACTAACACCAAAATATTAATTCATATAAATACAAAAATTAATATATTGCATTAAAAAAAATAGATTTTTTTACCCAAATCTTTGACCAAGATTTATCCTTGACTTCATTTGGCAGTTGTCTCTATGAGAGCGGGCTGACAGGAATGATGTTTGAGTATTTGGCAAGCGTCGCCAAAAAACTCTGACATTGTTGCCCTAATTTTTCAATCATCTGACTATCTTAATTGTACTCCACCATAAGCTGCATGCAGAAGATCCACACCGCACACATGCATGTACACCCCCGCCCCACTACCTATCAGTAGATGTATCTGTTATAAAATAAAAAACAAATATTTTTTCAATACTTTTTATAATGAAAATAAATAATGGTGTAAAAAAAATTTAGGGTTGTACAGGTATACCTTTGGTAGTCTAATCAATGGGCACCGCTGTATCTGCATAAATTGAAGGAACACCCTGTACAGATGGATTGGGTCCCAATGTATGCTCTGAAGGGACAGACTCTAGTGGAGCAGGAGTTGAAGAAGATGAAATATAAAAGCTGAAAGAGAAGGAAGCAGAAGTAAAAGAAGATGACAAGGATGGCTGGACAAATGTTGGATGGGAGTGGGAATCATCATCGAATATAGTAAAGATGGGTGAGGAGGCTCATATGTAAATGGTGGTGAAAACATGGGAGGTGTAAATATCACATGTGTCCCTAACGACACACTGGGATAAGAATGTGGGATGGATGGTATGTCAGTGGGAGGGTCAGGGTCTAATCGGGTGTGCCGACCAGATCATCTAGCTCCCATACGACGCCACTCGTACGAACACCCATAGTACTAGGACCACTACTAGGCTGCTCATCAAATAACTAACGCCTAATATATGGATCCTGAAAAAATGATTAAAAAAAATTAATCACATGAAGTTATATATTATTTAAATAAATATATTTGAAATAAAATACTCACTATAGGCACTAGTGGTGGAATGCCCAGATCAGTCATGCGACGATTGTTGTCTATAATCTTTTTTAGTCACCTCTCTTCAATTGGTTTCATTTTCTTCATTTGAAAACAAATATATAAGTAAATAGAAAAGGATAACTAATTTGTAACCCAAAAAACAAAATAAATTAGAGGGAATAGGGGGATTCATGGATAATTTAACTAACCATTGTTTTAGGTGAGCTTGAAAAAATATATAATGAAGTCAATAAATTGTACAAGATGTAATAAAGAAATTAAATTTTTATTAGGATGGTTATTTAATAAGTGTCATCGGTCTATTAAAATCATGGAATGTTTATTCTACCATATTCATAAGTGGTAAAGAAGTTTTCAAAATTAAGAAAAAACTTAATTTATTTAACTCAGGTAGATGATGTAGATTTCAATTCATGTTTTGCAGAAGAACACAAACCATCATGTTCATTACCTAGTAAAATGTTAAAGAGAGGTCTTAGAGTCATACAAATTTTATACAAATCACAATTGAAGCATTGAAATGTTCACCAAGATAAAAATGTTGGTTTTTGTAGGTTTAAATACAGTTCAATTCCAAATTAGAAAATGCAATTCAAATAAAAATTCCAACCAATAAACATTGAAAATTCACATAACGGTCAAGTAGGCTACAACATATTTGTAATCAATATTAAATCAATTTGAATAATACTAACCTCAACAACCCAAGTCAAGGTAAACCAAAAGAATTGAGAACATGAATGGTTGATTTTATATATTTCTCACCACAACTTCAGGTTCACAGTCAACTCTGACAATTGAGCTATTGGAGTCATCAAAAGTAATAAATGGATAGTTTCCAATGTCAGTAGGGATAGTGTCAATTCCACCATCACCATCATCAAAAATATGTCTTGTAATTACTTCAATAATGAAACCAAATTTATGTTGAAAATGGTCTTTGACATAAATAATTTGTTTTTCCATTGATGCAAATACATATGGTTCATCGATAGAAAGGGTGCGAGTCATATCAATTACTCAAAATCCAAAATCATTAATAAATTTGCCTTGGGTCGTCATTGAATCAAACCACTTACATTTCATTAGCATAACTCGTCCATGAGAATAATAATCCAGTATTATTATTTTTTCAACAACTTAATAACCTACATTTTCAAATCACAGTCTACTATCTGATGCACTATCATAACAGTCTGTTGTGGAAGTAACTATAACACCATCATGTTGTGTTCTCATGTTCTTTTCTCATTCAGTGATAATAAATATGTACCCATTGATAACAATTGATTTACAGTCACAAACCACAATATTAGGAAAAAAATCCAAATATCTTATTTCCTTAGAGATAGAGTCAGTAGGCAAACTCAATACCTGAAATATAAATCAATATTAAACTTAATTAATTATTTTTTTAATTATTTTAAATAGTAATATTATTACCTTCAATTTTAACCAAGAATAAAACTCTTTGTTATGAAAAGTATCCCTCCTTCTCAAAGATAAAGAACGGTGCTTTCTATTTATCATTGCTTTATGTTCCCTATAGATAAAAATAGGAATAGTTTAATAGATATATATATATATATAAGATATAAATATAAAATTTACTTACAAGATGTAGTCATCGAACAAATCGTAGTTGAACAAAAAGGTGCAATGTGCCATCTCCCGCTCTCCAAGGATTAATATCGTCAATGTAGATGATCCATGAATTCTTCCTGTTTGAGGAAGTTATGGAAAATTGGGTTCAATTTTCGCATACTGTTCTTCTTCGTTTCTCATTGGTCTATTCATTCTTGTAGTAAGATCAGAAAAATACATAGAGCAGAAATCCATACATTCTTGATCCAAGTAATCGTTCACGATAGAACCTTCAGGATGATTCCTGTTACAAACATAAGACTTTAATGTGTACATATTTCTTTCAGTTTGATACATCCAACGAAAAGAAATAGTTCCTTCGAAAAGTATTTTAGTTGGAATATGGACAGTCATATGCAGCATGCTTGTAAAAAATAATGGAGGAAATGTGTTCTCTAACTCACACAAAATTAATGGGGCATATGCAAACATTTTTTGAAAGAATGACTTAGACAACATCTTAGCACCAAGATATCTAAAAAAATGGTACAACTGAATAACATCCACCCTTACATTATTGGAAAAAATATGACAAATTGCTATTGGAATCAATTCATGTAGAGGGATGTAATAATCATGAGTCTTCAAAGATTTGAACTTAAACTCTATTCTGGTGACCTGTTTGGATATGTAGCTTGAATAGCCATCAAAAACATTAATAGTCTAAAGTACCTCCAGAAATTGATTTTTTTCTATAGGTGTCATCACATAAGAAGCACGTGGTTGTTTCTATTTATTTTCACTAACACGCATTGGATGAAATTCCAGCCTGATGCCCTAATCCACCAAGTCACACAGAGACCGTAAATCATCTTTTTTCTTTCCCTTAACATTTAGAAGAATTGAAAACAACATTTCACATATATATTTTTAAATGTGCATTATGTCTAAGCAATGACGTGACAAATTTTTTGACCTATAAGAAAATCAAAGAAGATACTTCTCTTCTTCCAATTGTAACATGTTTCAGTGGAGACATTGTTTCTCTTTTGAGATTTCATTTGACCCTTCCCAAATGAAAAACTGAAATCTTTCAATTCATTAACCACATTAGTTCTAGACATACACCGAGGTGGATCATTGGTCTCCATGGTATTGTCAAATCTTCGACGATTATTTCTATATGGATGGTCCATTGGAAAGAATCATCGATGTCCCATAAAACTGAAACTACAATGATGTTTCAGTCTTCTGGATCGTGTATTCTTCATTCAAATAGCACATGATAGTTTTCCATTTTTTCTCTATCTAGACATCATTACATATGAAAGAAAATCATTGATCATCCATATAAGTGGAGCACGCATCTAAAATATGTCTTTCGAACAAGCATCGTATGTGCACACACCCCCATCCCAAAGAAGATTCAACTATTTTATTAAAGGTTTCATGTATATGTCTATATCATTATCGGGATCAGAAAGGTCTAGATATGAGTATACTCATGAAAGTGAAAGGTTTTTTCATACACAACCATGGGGGAAGATTATAAATGTGTATAAAAATTGGCCATGTGTTGTGTGATGTAAGTATATTCCCAAACAGATTAAAACTGTCACATGAAATACCTAACCTCACATTACGCACATCAGCTGTAAAATCAGGATATCGAGCATCAAATCTATGACCTAAAAATCCATCTATAGGGTGAACCAACTCATCATTAGTCTTATTTTCCTCAGTATCATTCCATCGCATTTTTATTGATATTTCATCAGACATAAAAAGATTCTGGAGTCTGGGGATCAATGGAAAGTGTCACATTACTTTTTGTGGTACACAGGATGGTGTTCCATTAGCTTTTGGCTTCCAGTGGGATCTGCCACATTTTATATAATCAATCTGTTCTACATTTTCCTCCCAGAATAAACTACAATCTTTCAAAAAAGCATGAATTTTTTTTCTTGAAAATCCAATTTCCTCAACTAACTTTCATACCATATAGTGGTTTGTGGGAATATCTGCATCATCTAGAATTAATTCCTTAAAGAAGGTAAGAATTTAATCGATGGCAGTATTAGAAATCCCATACATAGTATTCCCATGAAACAATCAGATTAAAAATTCCAACTTTTTCATTTTACCGCATTGTCGATATACTTGAGTTGTGGCAGCATCATTCAATTTTTTCACCATGACAACATCATCATTTTCATTAGACACATCATGTGTGATCATATCGATATCTTCTTGGGTAATAATCCTTTCTTTTTCATGATGATGAATAAATAAAAATCATTCATATAAAAAATTCTCCAATCTAGTCCTCTCATTTGGATCATCAGAAATTTAAGATGTCATTTTCTCCCCATTGTGATACCACATAGAGTAGTTTGTTGAAAACCATATTTGGTTATGTGGTATATGATTTCTTCATGGCTCAACCAAGGTCTTCCAACACACTTGTCAGAGGGGAAATGTATGTGACCACTATCTGAAGAATTGTGAAATGAAAAATCTAAAAAGATCTCCAAATTGTTTTGAAAATTGCTTGAGATCTGATCAGTTTCATACATCCAACTTCTATCCATTCAGTAAAAAAATTGTTATAATTCATTTCGTCAAAAGTAATTCAATAAGATTGAAGTTTCATCGAAAATATATTTATGTAAATGGGAATTGTTCACTTTATATGAAACCATAATTGACACATTACTCTATATGAGAATCATAATAAAAAAGATAAAGAATACTATATTTATAACAAAATATCTTTGAAGAACTATATATGAGTATACAAGATCATGTAAACCTATGGAGGATAATTATTCAATAGTTGACTAAATTTTAGATCGAAGAAATTTTATATTTTAGTAGATTATTTGAGTGATCACATACATTACCCAAGGGGGGGTGTCCAGGGGGTGTGGGGTGTCCAGGGGGTGGCGGGGCTGTCCAGGGGGGTCGGAGGTGTCCAGGAAGTGGGGGGATGTCTAGGGGTTGGGGTGTCCAGGTAGATGGGTTGTCCATGGGGGTGGGGGTTTGTCCAGGGGGTATGGGGTGTCCATGGGGTGGGCGGGTTGTCCACGAGGGTGGTGAGGGTGTCTAGGGGGCAGGGTGTCCAAGGGGTGGGGGGGATTTCTAGGGGTGGGGGTCTGTCCAGGGGGGTACGGGGTGTCTAGAGGGTGAGCGGGCTATTCAGGGGGTGGGCGGGGCTGTCCAGGGGGTACAGGGTGTCTGGGGGTGGGTGGGTTGTCCATGGGGGGTGGCGAGGCTGTCCAGGGGGTATGGAGTGTCTGGGGGGAGGGAGGGCTGTCCACGGGGGGTGGTCGGACTGTCCACGAGGGTGGCGAGGCTGTCCAGTGGGGTCGGGGGTGTCAAGGTGGATTGGGGGGGCTTTCTAGGGGTGGGTGCATCTGGGGGATGGGGGTGTCCGGGGGGCGGTGGGGATGTCCAGGGGGTACGTTGTGTCAAGGGGGGTGGGCGGGCTGTCCACGGGGGTGGAAGGGCTGTCCAGGGGTACGGGGTGTCCAGGGGGATGGGTGAGCTGTCCAAGGGGGGGGGGATGTCCGGGGGGTGTCTAGGGGGTGGGAGGGTTGTCCAAAGAGGTGGGTGGGCTGTCCAGGGGGGAAAGTGTGTCCATGGGGGTGGGCAGCCTTTCCACGGGGGTGGCGGGGCTATCCAAATGGATAGGGGTGTCCACAGGGGTGGGCGGGCAGTCCACAGGGGTGGGGGCTATCCAAAGGGTTTGGTGTGTCAAGGGGGTGGGCAGGCTATCCACGGGGGTGATGGGGTTGTCCAGGGGTGTCCATGGGGGTGGGAAAGCTATCCACGGGGGTGGTGGTGCTGTCCAGGGGGGGTAGGGGGTGTCCAGGGGTGGGTGGGTTGTCCACGGGGGGTGGGGTCTAGGGGGTGTGGTGTGTCTAGGGGGTGGGTGGGCTATCCATGGGGGTGGTGGGGCTGTCTAGGGGGTATGGGGTGTCCAGGGGGGTGGGTGCACTATCCACGGGGGTGGTTGGGTTTTCCATGTGGTATGGGGTGTACATGGGGTGGGCGTGTTGTCCACGAGGGTGGTGGGGCTCTCCATGGGGTACCGTGTGTCCAGGGGGTGGGCGGGCTGTCCAAGGGGGTGGAGGGGCTGTCCACGGGGGTACGGGGTGTCCATGAGGGTGGTCAAGCTGTCCACGGGGGTGGAGGATGCTGTCTAGGGGGTACAGGGTGTCTAGGGGGTACAGTGTGTCCAGAGGGGTGGGTGCGCTATCCACGGGGGTGGCGGGGCTGTTCAGGGGGGGTACGGGGTGTCCAGGTGCCTGGGAAAGTTGTCCACAGTGGGGTGGTGGGGTTGTCCAGGGGGTAGAGAGTATCTAGGGGTGGGGTGGGGGCTATCCACGGTGAGAGGTAGGGGTGTCCATGGGGTGGGCAGACTGTCCACAAGGGTGGTGGGGCAGTCTAGGGGGTGGGCGGGCTGTCCATGGGGGTGGGGAGCTGTCCAGGGGGTAGGGGGTGTCCAGGGGGTGGGTTGGCTATCCTCAGGGGTCACAAGGCTATCCTGGGGGGTAGTGGGTGTTCAGGGGGTGGGCGGGCTTTCCACGAGGGTGGCGGGTTGTCCAAGGGGGTAGGGGGTGTCTAGGTGGTGGGCGAGTTGTCCACAGGGGTGGGGGTTGTCTAGGGGTAGGGGGGTGTTCAGGGGGGTGGGCAGGCAATTCACAGGGGTTGTAGGGCTGTCCAGGGGGGTAGGGGTGTCCAGGGGGGTGGGCGGTGTGTCCAGTGGGTGGGGTGTCCATGGGGTGGGCAAGTTGTCCATATATAATTTAACTATCAATTGTTTTAGGTGAGTTTGAATAGATATATAATGAATTAAATAAATCATACAATATCTACAAGAAATACTCTAATTTTTAGTATGATGATTATTTAGTAAGTGTCATCAGTCTATTAAAATCATGATACATTGATTCTGTGGTTTTATTTCACTCAACATCCAAGAGAGAGAGAGAGCATCTTGAATTATGCCTCTAGGAAATTCAGCAAGGTATATATGGGAATCAATAGTGAGAGCCCACTCACATTTCAGAGAGCCCATGATAGTTAGAGTTACATTTTGAGCATGTGACTATGGTTTTTAGTTTTTTATTATGGAAATTGGTGCATGAGGTTAATGTGTGATAAGTGAATTAACAAAGTGTGGTTAATATATGGGCATCAAGAGTGATGCAGGACTTGTATGAGCATTAAGTTTGATGTGGTATTTTAATGGCATCATGTATGGTGTGATTGTGAAATGAGAATATGATGGGATATGAGAAATGATGGTGTGTGATGATTCTAATATGGGTTTTATGGGATGATGGTTGTTGTGGAACCACCAAGATACTGATACCTTCATTGGGGAAGTGATGAGGTAGGTAATTCCAATGGGGGGAGTTCCCACAGATGGTATTGATTAATTATATTGAGTAGTTGGGGTATTCTAGGCATGTGGGAATCTGCATATAGCCAAAATAGCATAAATATGAGCTATTATATGTTTGGGATATGGCAAGGAATGTGTATTTTTCATGGATTTAAATGATTTGAGGGTTGGGAGTGTACATCTCCCAATCCCACTACACACACCCCCCCTACATCCCCCACCTCCCACTGCATACCCCCCTAAAATCCCCCTCCTCGATCTCCCACTACATCCCCCACCCACCACATTACACACCCCCTCACCCCTTGCATCCCCCACCCTTCACATCCACCCCCCTACAGCCCCATCCCCCAATACATTGCCCCCCCCCCCACTCCCACTACACACCCCCTACAACCCCCCCCCCCCCACTGCACAACCCCCCCCCCCCACTGCACAACCCCCCTACAGCCCCCTCCCACTACACAACCCCACCCTCCCACTGCACATCACCCCTCCCACTGCACAGCCCCCCTCCCATTCCCTTGAAAAATAAATTATGAAATGGAGACCCATAGTAGGTCTCCCTACCATTTAAGAACTCACTTCCATGTTGGATAAATATAATAGACATCAATAAAATATCACTATAAGACATGAACCATGCTTATAATCAAAAGGGTCTCAATAGAACACCTAAAAGGAACTCTATGCAGTGGAATGATGTGCAAAGGAACTATACGCAATGGAATAACATTCCATAGATACAAATTTTTGAACTCGATAAATCATCATTTGAATAAATATTCTACTAGAGGAATCATGTGTTATGTTAGGGGAAATAGGATAAATCATGTTATCATCTATTAAAGGTGGAAGAACAAACACTTACTTAAATCAAGGATTGACTAAAGGTTGGGAAGAAGGGTTCGCAAAGAATATGGGAGCTGTCGTTTAGGGATAATCAAAACAAAAAACAAAAAACAACCCCATATTCAAATAAATATAAATGAAAAATGGAATAAATGGAGGTAGGAGTTATAACTTACAAATTTGATGTGGAAGAACAAAAAATGAGTTGCTGGGAAGAAGGGTTTGCACGCTGGAACGATCTCTCGTTTAGGGCACAATGTGGGTGGATCAAGATCATAATTGCATGCTGTATTTGTGGATTTTTATCCCAATGGTTTCTAAAAACTGTTGGGTAATATTATCAAAGATATCCCAATAGTTTCAATGAACTGTTGGCATAAGGGGGGTACACTCTCCACTATCCCAACGGTTTCAAAAAACCGTTGGGAAAATAGAGTCTAAAACTTACTATACCAACGTTTTTCAACAAACTATTGGTATATGAATATTATCCCAATGATTTATCTAAAACATTGGTTTCTAGGCTTTGGTATAGGATGAATTTCTAGTCGTTAAATTCAACTAAAGTTCAACAAGATCCACCAAATTTTGATCCAAGAGGGCCCATGGTACCTTAAGGACCAAAGTTTGGAGCCCATCCAAATTAAACATTACATATTCCAATACCCTATCGAAACTATATGTATTATATCATAGCATCAATCAAAACAGAATGAATATCTAGTACAACATCTATCATAACAACATGTAATCAGTAATGCATCCTAAATGGTATGATAAGAATGCATAACATGTGATCTCTAGAAAGTGCCTATATGATACATGAGATGAAATACCCTCATCTCATTGGGTTTAAATAGAAATAGAACCACAATGATATTAATAATAATAGCACAAAACAAGTGTGTCACCGAATGGTGAAATTATATCAACCATAATAATTGAAAACCTAGAAAAATGAAATATTCAAGGTAAATCGGCTTTTCCATGTACATGAATTAGCTATTCCCAGACACATATTATTACTGACTACATATTACTTTATATCCCTATCTATATACTCCAAATAGTAAGACAAAGTAGAAAATAAACTCCTTTGATACCACTATATAGTGTCCTAGTTTCGGGTACCACCTAAAGGTACCCCAAAGGTGTCCCATACCTGGTTGGTCACGTGGCCTCAAGTTCATTTCCCTGAACGCTAGAGGCTTCTGGCTAGCAGTGAGTTCCTTGGGTGTGATAGTGGTGAAACTATGCCCACATTGATAGAGTAACGCAGTGGAAAAAAATAGCAAATAGTATTGTAAGTAGTAATACTATACAACATAAGTAAACAGTTGAAGACTAATAGTAATAACAACTGCATGATATATAAATAAATAGTCAATGGCACATGTATCTTGGAAAGAATCCAAACAAGTGAAAATCCTTGAAATACAATACTGAAAAACAATTATAGAAAATAGTAAACTCCAACAGCATCACAAGCCTCATCTTAGTCCCATGATCTCTAGCTCCAACGGTATTCAAGTACCTGATGAAGAAGGGTGCTTTCCCTTATCTATACCTATAACCATATAATCTGTTTGGGCCCAAAAGCATGACCCAAACAGGGTGTGAGATGAATCCCAATAGGAAATCACCGGAAGATCTGTGCCAAAATGTCATTGAATATATGTAGCAGGCAATATGAAAAATGAAGAAATAAACTAGGAAGTACTCAAAAGTAAACAACCATACATTTTCCAGTCACATTCATTTACATTTATTAATTATTCAAACCATTTAATAATTAAATCATAGGATCTAGTCTAAGATTTGTATCCCCTATGGAATAGAAAAACATATGTCTCATAATACTATCTAAAAAATCTAGTAAGACTGAGTCCAATCTTGGAAAACTCGTCACAATCATTCAATTATTCACAAGCATCCCTCTGGGAAAGTTTTCACAATCTAACCCATCTGGTGTATCATATCATCAATTCAATAAGTAATGGCCCTTAGGGAAAGCTTGAACAGTCTAAACCATTTGGTTTTACATAGAATTAATCATTTACAAATGATCACCAGAGTAGCTCTCACAGTCAATACCCCCTTGGTCTGCATAGCAACAACAAAATATAATGACCCATGAACTCTCTCATAGTCAATTCCTTATAGTCCAACATTCATTTAATAATGACCCTCTAGGTTTCTCTCACGGTCTAACCCCTCTAGTATATGACCACCCAAAAACTCTCACAGACAATACCTATGGATCAACATAACAACAATTCATACATAAATGACCCTACCTCGGGAAGCTCTCACGATAAATTACCCTTGGTTAAAATTTCACAATGCAAATCACATGCATCTCATATAATCATTACCTCCTTCCTAACAACACAAGTCATGGAAAACAAGGCAAGTCCAACAGGCATTCTTGACCAAATGGCCATAATCAAACAAACAAGGGAAACACACCCATTATCAAGGTATAAAACCTTATGCATAAGAAATTACCCTTTTATCAATCTTCCAAATAATAATAAGTAATAAATAGGGTTGAATTCCAAAACATGTAATACCCCAAACACGGGTATTCGTCACTTTAAACATATATATACCAAAGACAGTCAAAGATATTCACAAACCACCTACCCCGATGTTGTACGATGAACACTCTTGAATGTCGGCCCTTGAAACATCCTAGAACGATGTAGATCTACAAAAAGGTTAAAATCATTCAACCTTGAATAACCCATGAGAGAAGAGGAATTAGGAATAGAGGATCAAGAAGAAGGAAGAAATCACCAGTGGGATTCCAACACACCCGCTGGAGTTCCAATTGGACCTTGGATGGAGAAACGGTGGCTCGGACTTTGATAGTTACTCTCAGTTGCTCCTGGATGAACCAAGGTTAAAAGAAGGTATTTTTTGAGATGAGATGCAACCCTCCTCTGATTAATCAATTAAAAGAAAAATTACATGGCGTGTTTATTTAACGTACACACTTTGTACTATCCTCAAAGGTCTCCCTCTTTAGGCAGTCTACTACGTCACCTACATGGCCATGTACTAGGTCGTTACACAACTAGTACACGGCTACACGTCGCAACCGGGTACACGGCGTGTACTCAAAAGTACACGGTGTGTACTTAGAAAATTTCCAAAACATCATTTTTCCATAAACACAACCCGAAATAAAGATCTATACTTAAAATGAAGATCATGGTTCTTACAAAAACCATGGATGTGTGGTTTTATTATAAACAAAGTATGAGTGGTTTCTGTTATAAACAAAGGATGGGTGGTTGCATCATAAACCAATGAAAGGTGGGCCCGTTATATCCATATAATACATTGGTTAATTATTATGTCTTATGATACATTATGTATGATATTAGGGAGTAAAAATAGTCTATAATGGGACTATGTCCACTATGTGATGTTGTCTTGATAGTTAACCTTGACTTATGCTTATTTCATGTTTTGTGTTGTTGTGACCTTACCTTTATGAGTTTTATTTTTTTCCTTTTAGATTTATTATGAAATATTTTATGAAAATATTTGAGTAGAAGAATTAATTTATTTAGTAATAAAATTTTTATTTTGATCCTATAGTTTATTTTTTAAAAGGTTAAAAAAATATAAGTATTTACAAACTAATGGGTTTATTTCTTTCTCATTATATCCATTACTGATCTTTTTATGATCATCCAATGTTTTAAAATATTTTTCACAATGTTTTAAAGATTATTAGGGACAATTATGAGGTCAAGATGAAAATTTTAATGATATTTCATGAAAAACAAAACTTTTTATGTCATAAAATTTTTGTTTTTTTGGAAAAATGGAAACTAATTTGAAGTGTCCACTTTCTGATGTAATATTTATTTTTTTAAGTCTAATGGAATAATTATATTAAAATATAAAGCTAAAAATATCCTTGAAAAAAATTAAGTTAATTCTATTCTATAGATTCAAATTATGAACTGATCAAGTTTGGATCCTTACAATTAGTAGCAGAAGAATGGTTTAGATAACTTTAGACATTAGGATGTTTTCATTTGAGATTAACTGAATATTTATTGATACCATCATGGTTTTATAAGTTTAAGTTTGATTATAATTTAAAATTATTAGACACCCCCTATTGAGGTTTTATGTGTAGAGATTTTAAGGTGACTAATTATATTTTTTAGAGACGCATTATTAGGTTGACGTATATGTAAGCCTTAGGGTTAATGTGAAGAATTATTTCAGAATAATGATATTAAATTTTTTGGGATTTAAGCATATAGGTATGAGAAAAACTTTTAGGTAAAAAAATTAATTATTCTAAAATTTATTAAGGTTGTTTTTAAGTATTTTCATCATATTTTTGGAATGTTATCAGAATTATATTAATATAGTTTTAGTAAAAAAGGATAAAATATTGCATCTTCCAAGTCCACAAGGCTTGAACCCACAACTAAAGGGAGAAAAAGGTAAAACTCATACCACTGGATTATGTGATGTACTAGTTAGTATGACATTGTTATTTTTTACATAAAATATTTGAAAAATTATTATTAATTTTATTTTTAGGACATCTGTTTTATTGTATAGATTTCCATGAGGTTGAAAAGTGATTTGGTGATTAAGTTATTAATGATATTTCAAAAGAATTTCACTATTTTGGGAACTTTATATGAATAAGGTAAATAGAATATTATGGGATTTTATTTGAGGTATAAAGGTTGAATTATCTTTTGGAAGTATATACAATATTAATGTGTCTTTATGGTAATACAGGCTATTTATGGAAATGAATAGAATATTTTAGAGATAAAATGATTAGGACATATTCATTTTTGGGTATATGACTTTATGAGTGACTAATGTTGATTGGGGAAAATGTAAAATTAATCTCAGAATAATATGTGATCAAATCCTTCTAATTTTTGAATTTTGATCTTGGTTGGGATTATTTTTAAGAATTTTGAGGTTGGTTATTTATCAATTGGTCTAAGTTAAACATTGGGTATTATTATAGTTTCTTTTGAGACTAATGTTGTATTGTTTTATATGAATGTTTATTCTTTTGGGGAATTATCTTACCTTATTCTAACTATTTTGGTTTTGGTAAATGTATACAGATAGGAGGAATAGATTTTTGTCATTTTTTTGATTATGTAGATGTTTATTTTAGTTCCTCATATATGAAAAAAATAATCTTGAATACTCATAATTTAGATAAAAATATGAGATTTTTGTGGAAATTGATTATAGGATGAAATTCTACTTATCAGGTAAGTGTATTTCTTTATGTTCACATTATTGTCGGTAAATTAATTACTAAACTCTAGGGAAAGGATCTTTAAACAAAACTGTTATCATATTAAATTATTTTCTAATGAATCAATGTTTATTTTTACACCTCATTGGTTTATGATTTCGTGGTCATTAACTTTCTCATGATCAATCACTTTCTTGTGATTAATGATCTATGTCACTCTCCATCATTATTTGGACTTTTTTATACATCTCTATATTATCACTTCCCACTAATTTTCTTCTATTTGGAATCCTATAATGTGTTATTCTAGATGACCTTCATACTTCCCTCTTCTACCTTTCTAAAAGTAAGTTTTATTAAACATTTTTATGATGTGGGATTCAAAAAAAAGTATTTTAAAATTTCAAACCATTGATTACCAAAATCAAGTTCAAATTTCAAGGATGAAATTTAGTAATGGGAGGAGAATATAACACCTCAATATTTTAAAAAGAAAACTATGTTTGATTATCTATATGACACACAACACTAAGCCTAAATGAACCATAAAAGGTTATTATTTAAATATGACTATTATAACCTAGATAATAAATAAGAAGGTATTAATAGTATTAAATAATTAATGAAAAATATAAAAATTTCATGGTTATTAGAAATGTATAGATAAATTATTCATAAATAATCACTCAGTTTTTAGTAAAGTAATTTTATTCTTCAAAAATATGTGTTCCTAAAAATGGTTTTTATTTCATTCTATGTGAAAATATTATAATTAATATATAGAAATTTTAGAAATTTTATTTTATAAAAAGGATACAATTTTTGAAACCATCATATAAAAATTATCTTATGGTGAAATTTTGACATTTTTTAAAACATTTGATTATCAATGAATAGTGAAAATACAGATTTTTATTGAAAACAGTGTTTCCTTTTAAAGTACATAAGTTATATTTTAGATTTGTTTTTAAATTTAATTAGTTACTTTTCATTAAACATAATCAAATTATATTCTTTGGAATTAATTTTATATATTAATTTGGTATAAAAACATTTTTATATTTAAAAATTCATTTTTCTTCAAAACTATTTTTCATTGCATTTTTTGTTTAAAAATTAAATTTATTTATGCCACTTATAGAAGTTTAATAATGAAAAATATATTCCATATATGGAATCATGAGGTCCAAATTTTGTAAATAATTCCATTTTATTTTTTTCATTATGAATGGTAGCCATAGTAAACAATTGTCACTAAGGTAAAAGTGAATTGGGTAATTGAGGTTTAAATAATATGATAACGAAGAAACCAATTCCCATAAAACTTACCTTTATCTAATTTGATGTTTATATTATGTCAATTTCAATCCATTTTTTGAAAATATGGAAATTTAGTGTCATATTTCTTTGATTTTGACCTTTATATGATTTTATGTATAGAAAAGACAAAATGGCATTCTCTTCGTTATATTATCTCTAAATTTTTGACATAGGGATAAACAAAGGATATGTTTGATTATAAGAAGTTTATTTTAAATTTAAATTATTTTTATTTATCATGGTAATTTATTTTAATTTTTAGGGATGAATAATTAACTTAAATGCTTACACAACACCAACACAATATTTATTTTATTAATATAAAAGTAACAAAAATAATATTAAAAATATTAAAAGTAATATAATTCTAATGAATTATTGTATTAAATTTTTTTTTGATAAATAAAACATGTTAATGATGTGTGAAATTATTATATTCAAAATTAATTTGGTTAAATGTTGTTTTCAAAGTCAAATTAAATGAATAGCGTTAAAAATGAAATTAATGATGTTTTATGTAAAATAATATTTTTTTAATTATTTAAAAGTCATAAAAATATTTAAAAAGAAAAAATATGATGATAAATGGTTTAAAATGTCGTACCTTGTCCATTTATAATCCAATTTACACCTTAAAAGTAAAATTATAACCCACTGATATTGAAAAATTCCTTATTGTGGTTAAGGTTAAAATTGGTTAACCAAGAGGTTGATCAAAAAGATATGATCTAAAATGATATTGAAACATTTCAAAATTTAATTGGTTGATTATATTAATACCATATATTCCTTATATTATAATACATTTCATTTTGGAACCATTTGACATTATTTAGATGCATATTATATGTAATATCCTTGACTTCAGTAACCCAAAGTCAATGTTTTACTTTATTACATTGACATAAGATATAAGGAATTAATTCATAAAGGACCAAATAGTTTAGTGGTATTGGTAAAAAAGATAGATACATGATAGCCATTTTATATTGGGAAAATAAAATAAAACATAACCAAATAAAATTTGTATCATCCTTGAATCTCAATCAAAGGATTCATCTTCATAACCTGGGGAAAAGGAAACAAAATAAGGGAGAGCTAGAATGCTCAATAAGGCTCACATACAGTTGAATATATAATCAATTAGTAAATAATAATTAATATGGAAAGGTAAATAACTGAAAACACATTCCATTTAATAAATAATTTAAATTCCATTTTCGGATAAGTTATAATCAATATGGCGATGTAAATAACTGAAAACACATGTCATTTAATCAATAAGTGAGACTAAAATGAATCTAGAGATAATATAATTGAAAAAATATCATGTATAATAATAATAATTGAATTATAAAAAAAGGAAATTTTTAAATATTGTACTTCATGATCTTTTCCATCATCATACCACTATTGTGAAGACCTTTCACAAGACAGTTTAAAATTACTGGGTAAAAACCCATCTAGTTTGTCCAACTGATTAGTCTCATGAGACATGTTGATACATCAAGGTGTATCTATAATATATCCCTACTCATATATTCATGTCTAAATAATTACTTATATATTTAATAATTTATTTAACTAATTAATCAATATTCCTTATCATCAGATATCCATATTGATTAAGGATAGAAATTTATCAATATTTCTCCAGTTAATCAAATAATATTAAAAGTAAAGACCATATGTAAAAATGGTATATAGTTTAGGAAATAATCATATACATCATAAAATAACATAGATATTTAATATAAATTTAATGTCCAATGAAAAATTATCACAACAAAGTGATTGTTTCAAGAGAAAGTAAACAATCACAAAAGAAAGTGAGACTGTACAATAATGTTAAACTCTTTGGTAACTTATAAATTGTAACCCCTTAAAGAATAAACATAAAATGAAAAAAATAAATTATAATTAATAAATAATTATTCATGTTAAATACATAAAATGGAATGTATATACACCATATATAAGTGAATAGATGAATATTAACAAATATGTATCAATGAAATTGTTATTGAGACGAAACCCCTTACCTCACACTTTCCTTTAGTTGATAATTATTTAACCTCCTATAAAATGGTTTTATGTATGTTATTAATTTATAACATGACCATAATAATATTTATAATTTCATATATGATCCTCTTATAAAATTTTACCACTAATTTTTAATAATATTTCAGTATTTTCATTATTTCGGGTGTTAATTGCCTTGTTTTCTCATGCATGTTTTTTCATGAAAGTTTTAGTTCATATACATAGGATATAAATAAATAATATCCAGAATTATAATAAAGATATAAATATAATATTTACACATTCGATACATTATTATAACTATTCTTTAATTTTGGGTGTGGAAAATGAATCGCATTACTTTGTGGAGATGATAGGTCGTACGTACTCACAAGCGATGATATCATTAACTTATTGTTTCATATATTAATTTTATAGAATTTATATCCTGTCATATATATCACATATATTCATTAATTTAATCCTTATTACCTTCCATATAAACTGTAATTGAAAAACAAATCGCATTGCTTCGTGAGGCAATAGTCCGTTGTACACACAAACGACGTTACAATATTTTAAAAGGAATATAAATTAAGAAGGTATTTATGAAAATATAATTATAGAAGTATAATTATATATTAAATATTATATATAAATATTAAATACATCATTATATCTGACTATATTTGGTGTTCATGGAAAAACAAGTTACATCGGTTCACGAGGCACTAGTTTATCGTACACACGATTAACAATTTCATTTCCTATTTGATGGAAGTGGAGATGGGTATAGAATATTACTTTAAAATAATAACATATTAGTATATTTTTTATACTGGTGTTTTTATAATATCATTATTTAATAATATTTTAATGATTTGGAATAAGAAAAAAAATAAAAATGATCGTTTTAGAATGTTAACTCTTCTTCGAATGGTCTCTTTAGGTTTTCAAACAAATACTTCCTAGAATGTATTTATAATCCAAAAAATGGATATAGGTTGTTGGTTTGGGATTAGAGAAGTTATTTTTTTATATATTTTCATATCCAAATGGATTTGGATGTGTGAAAAGGGAAGAAGGGGTGGCCTTTTATAAGTGGGGGAGAGGACACACATGGAGTTTTTTAAAAGAATCAATTACATGCATGTTTTTATCATTCACAAGCCTCAACAATTGGTCATTATATACCATTAGAGGTTTCAAGGTCTAAATATGGCCATAAAATTGGTTTTTTATATGTTTTTAGGTCATTTTAACCTTTATCTTTTTAGTTTACCCTTAGGAAAATTAGTTTTTACCTTGACCACGATAATTAATTTTTATTTTTCATAATGGTAAAAAGTTAATTTAACATTTTTAGATAATATAAATTATATTTAATTCCAAATATATAATCCTTTTTTTTAATTTAAATTCACTTAGTTTATAGAATCCAATTTAAAATTATACCCTCAAATGTGACAAAAAAAGGGATTCCAAAGAGAAAATTATAGTAAGTATAAAAGTTTTTAATATTAACATTTATTATGAAATTGATTTCAATAACCTAAATTGAATTTATTATAATATAATTGAACTAATTTTACTTTAAAACCAATTTAAAATATATTTTAACTTTGTAAATTGTTTCATTAAAAAATAGTTTTTAATAAAAATCAGTATTTTTTATTATTCATAAAAAACAAAAAATTTCATAAGAATTCAAAAAAATCACTCCAAGATAATATTAATAATATGATTTAAAAAAATTATTTAATTTTCCCAAATAAATTTTATAAATTTGGAAAAAAATAATTTTAAATTATGTGTGGAAAACACAACTAAACCACCTTTTAAAAAAATAAGTTTTTCAGAAAACATTTCCTTTTCTTTCAAATGTTTTGTATTTTTATTTATAATAAATAGATAAACAATGAACATGTGTAAACTATATATTTTAATAAATTATTTATTCATATTCATATCTTCCAATTTAAAGGCTAAGTTATAGTGGTATACTATATTGTAGTTCATTTAGACTTGGGGTAGAGTGTTCCACAAGCTATCAAAGAGATAAAATTTATTTAAAAAGAAATATATCATAAATTATCAGGGTGTTACAATCTCTTATAAGATCAATTACATGTGTCATATATTCTATTGAACCTAAATTTATTCTTTTAAAATCTCATGGTGTTACATTCTCCCCACCTTTAATAAATCATGTCCTCATAATTTAAAATTGATCTCAGAAATCATGGGTTTGACATTTGGAAGTTCCTTTTTAAAAAACCCACATCATAAAAGGGGTTAACAAAACATCAAATTAAATTAGAGAAAGAGAAATATGAAAGGTAATCTATAATAATAAATAACTAGGTTTCCATGTACTAGAATATAGGTCGATATTCAAGATATGGTCATAGAAGAAAATAATAATGCCCAAATAATGATGGAGAGTGATATAGGTCATTAAGAATAGGAATGTTAATGATTAATAGAAATTAAACAACCACAAAACCATAAATCTATGATGAGTCAAAAGATCATTTATCAATCAGATATAACGTTAATGGGATAAATTTTCTGTTTTGGGATCCTTTTCCTAGAGTTGAGGAATTATTTTACTATCTAGACTAAGAAGAGAATAAAATATACTTGATATCTTTCTATTTCATAGGTACAATTAAATATTTTGGTTGTTCTTTGATCAATTTATACTGTATATCATTCTCTAAGAAATTAATATCCAATAGTAAATTCCTTAATTCCTAAATAACTAAAAATAACTTTTATTATATTGTAATATCTATAAAAGATTGATGATTTTTTCCATATGTTTATAAATATTTTCCAAACCTGATATGGTTAGAAAAAGTTATCCAAGTATGATAGATTAATATCTAAACCTCAATAGTAACAATTATGGTTTAATATTAATATTTATCTATGAAATAATTTAATTAAAAACAATGATATATTAACCCAAACATCATGTAGTATATTGGTAGGTGTTAAACCCTTATCGTTCTTTAATTGTGGGTTTGAACCTTGTAGCCTTGTCGGATGCGAAAGGTTGTCACTAGGTATATGGTTTTTCCTTTTTATAAAACCGTATTAATATAATTACTATAACAATCACAAATTAGGATGACCCGTAGTTACTAAAACATCAAAGATAAGATAAACCTTAAAGGTTACCAAGAGCTTTAAACTTATACACAAAAGAATTAAGGAAATTCTTCCTTAAATAACGTTTTTACTAAAATATATACTAAAACAATGGTTTTTATTTCTATAAATTTCTCCCAAATATCCCTAATTTTAGTATACTCTATCACATAAAACCTATAAATTAGTGTTTAAAACATTGAACTTATGATCAATCTTAAACTCATAAAACCATGATGGTATCCATAACTCTTAAGTTAATAGATACATATATGATTATAAAATTTAACACAATCCTTATATGTTTCATGTTCATTATAACCAAAATACCATTGGTAAAAATCCTTCTACAATATAATTCTGGAATCTCAATATATAAATACTTAAACCATTTTATTTCAACAATAATCCTTCCTCGGTCTAGGGGTTAACCTTTAGAAGAGGGAATTGACTCGAATAATTCATAGGTTCCCCAAATTTAATATAATAAATTGTATATGGATCCCAAGGAAGAAATTTATTTCCTTCCATCATAATCTTCATTTTTTTCTCAAAAAATTATTACTTTATGCCCTTATTTTTAATGCATAAAATATATTTTTTAATTTGAGTAACATTTATGGGTTTCTCTTTCCACATTTATAGAATGAATGAAATAAATCCTTCTTTCCTCCAAGGTCTCCACCACTTGATCTATTAGAAAAATCCATCCTTCTCTTCTTTGGTGAGTCTAAAATTAGGTTAAGGTATAGGTTGTTAATCATATTTTGGGACAACTGATTAATCATAATAATGATATATTTAACTCTTGTAATCATCCCATTTGGTTTCTCATAGTCTCCACATTGTCTTTAATATTCAATGTTAATGTGATTCCTTTGGGTTCTATCCATTTACTAAAACCAAAAATCATAGTGTCAAAAACAATAATCATGGTGGTAAAACCATATAATAATTTATATGATTTCTAAATTATGACACCGTATTTTAAATCTAAGACACATTAGGTTTATCCTAGGTAATTCATTGTCATCATCTATAAAAATCCTTCATAATGGTTTATAAATAAAATGTAAATTATCCAAAGAATATCCCTCAGGAGTGTCAAACTAGATGTGCAGTATGGACCATTATCAAGCACTAGGTAATAATAGAGTCAAAATTTACATTCTTATTTTGAGTTATTATCCCTAGGTACATATGTTCAAAAACCACATCCACCTGTAGCTTCCAGACAGAGATTTATTTCCTGGAAACGCCACATAATCTCTTCCTTACCAAAACTTTACGATATTTTTTTGTACTAATCCTAAAATTATATTATAGGGATATGATCCAAAATATATGTTTTCCTAATTCTATTTCCCAAGGTTTCTACTAAAATTCCTTTGATACCATTGGTAATGACCCTGACTTCAGTAACCTAGAGACGATATCTTACTTTATTACATTGGCATAAGATACATATAATCGTATCCCAAATGACCTAATAGTTTAGTAGTATTGGTAAAATAGATATATACATTATACTAAATTTATATTGGGAAAATAAAATAAGACATGAAAAAATAAAATGATCAATATCCTTGGATATCAATCAAAGGATTCATCTTCATAATCTGGGAAAAGGAAACCAAATAACGGTGGGCTCAAATGATCAGTAAGGGGTACATACAATGGAAGCTATCATGAATCACTAAATATTAATCAATATGGAAAGTTAAATATATAAAAACACATGACATTTAATCAGTAAATTTAATATAATAATTATATAAGGATTGATAAATATGGAAAGTTAAATAGCTAAAAACATGTCATTTAATAAATAATTGAGAATGAAATGCATAGGTATATATAATTATTGCGAAAATATCATGGATAATAATAATAACTAAATTATTAATGAATTAAATGCTTAATTATTGGAAATCATGATCTAAAGAATCATTATAACTTTACTATAAAAACATTACACAATAATGTTTAAAACTACTAGTTAAAATCCCATCTGATTTGGCTAATTGATTTATCTCATGAGACATATTGATGCATTGAGGGGTTATCAATAATCAGGACTGACCCATATTTTCATGTCCAAATAAATCCTCATATATTGATAATTTATTTAATTCATGAATCAATATTCCTTATCATCAAATATTCATGTTGATTAAGGATACAGATTTATCAATATTTATCCAGTTAATCAATTAACTTTCAAAGTAAACACCATATGTGAAAATGGTATATCGTTTAGGAAATAAAAATATACATCATACAAGAATATTTATATTTAGTATAAGTGTAATTTCTAATGTAGAATTATCATAAGAAAGTGATTATTTGAAGATAAAGTGAAAAATCATAAAATAAAGTGAGATTGTACAATAATTTATACCTCTTTGGTAAATTTTAAATTATACTCACTTAAATAATAAGCATGAAAAAAACATAAATCCTCATGAATAAATAGGTATTAATGTTAAATACATAAAATGGTAAGTTTATACTATCACATAAATGACATATTTTAAAGGTATGTTTCATTTATTTTCCATTCATGCTTTGTTTTGGAGGTTTCCCAAACTTTTATGGAGGAATGGGTGAGTTTTCATGAATTGGGCCAAACCGTGAGCCCAATTCCAGATTTAAAAATAAATTTGGTTTCATTTATAAATTTTTCATTTTTTAATATTTTTCACCTATTAAAATTCTTAAATGTCCTCCCCTGACCTATTAACACCACCATTGAAATTTTTAACCTTTATTAATCCATAATAATGGTGTATTAGGTGTTTTTATTTAAGAAATTAGGCCAGCCCGAAGGCCCATTACATGTTTTAAAAACAACATTTGTTTAATTAATAAGTTATTAAATTTTAAATATTTTTTGGTTATTCTAATTCTCAACCAAGACCATTGAACCCATAAGTTCTCCTTGACTCTTTACCCCCTCTTTGGAGCTTTTTTCATTGTGAAGTAGTGTAGAACATTATAGGGTTTTTCAAATCGGCCATAATTGAAGAGGTAACTTCATTCCTTATTAACTCTCTCAATTTTTACTCTTTTCCATCCATTACAGTTCCTAAATAACCTCCTCATCCTTATTATAACCTACCTTAAAGTTTTTTCTATTTTAAAATTCATATACTAGTGTATTTGGGGAGATTATTCAAGATCACTCAAGTAAGCGAGTATCTTTCACTCTTATTTCAATTTGATTAGGGTTTCATTCATTGTTCTTAGGGTTTATTATCTTATACTTGAGGTTACTAATATCCTTAAACTAGGGTTTAGAACTTATAGATTAACATTAGGTTTTCTTGGTCAATTATTGTGGTTTTAGGTTTGATCTAGGTCTCTCTTGGTGCGATTTGATTTTCACACAGAGATTCCAGGGTTTTCGTTAAATTTGTAGGTGATTCCATGTTTATGAAATTTATGTGAATTATATTGATATGTTTTTAATATTTTAAGGTTTATTTCATTTTATTATGGCTTCCAAAATTAGTTTTAGTGGCATTTGTATTGAAAATTAGTTTGAAGTGCCATTTTTAGGTGAAATTGGGGGTTATTCTTAGAAATCTTTTATGAGTTAAATTGGGGATGCCCTATAAATACTTAGTTGATTTTATTGAACTTTAATAAGTCTTAAAATAATTTTTTTTATTGTTTATCCCCTTTGGTTGTTTCTATG
The DNA here is from genome assembly GCA_963277665.1 of Viscum album. Classification (NCBI taxonomy): domain Eukaryota; kingdom Viridiplantae; phylum Streptophyta; class Magnoliopsida; order Santalales; family Viscaceae; genus Viscum; species Viscum album. The sequence goes on along the minus strand of OY728153.1, from coordinate 871,239,693 downwards.
AAAATTGTTTTGAATGGTTTTTGTGAAACATGTGATTTTTTAGTGCCTTGTCGGTGTGAAAATGGAGGTTTTACAAAGTTATCATTTCTTGGTTCACTTGGGGATACCCAAAAAATTGATTTGTTGGTTTCATTGAAATATATAGAAATTTATTTTCTATTTTGGTAATTTAAAAGTGTACACATTGTGTGAAAAGTGTGGTTTTAATAGAGTTTTGGGTGAAAAACAATGCGGGGTTTTGAGAAGATGTTTTATGTAAAATCAAAGTGTTTTGTTGTGTGTTTAAAGTGGTATAAAATGTGTGTAGATGATGTACTGATTTTTTGTGACCATTAGTGGTGTTTGTTATGAAAGTGTATTTATGTATCATTCTGAAATATTTTGAGCACAAAGGGGGAAGCTCGGGTACCTAGTTGGGGCGGATGTGTACTAGTACGGCTAGGGGACCGGATGAGTTTTGTCCATATTTCACATAGAATTTGGATAAATACAACTCTAAATAAACTATACGGATGATTAATGGTGAAAAATAGGTTATGGGTATGTTTCCTGCTAGTTTCTCATGCATGAGAATGGATTTTACTATGGTTACTTTACACCGAGGTACGCGGTGCATGGGGCCCGAGACTATCTAGTTCTTAGGGGTGTTCCCGATTTTTTTTCTCATTGTGTTTGTGGAATTTTCCCTTGTATTGGGGTGTTTTTGGAAGTAATTTATATTAGCTAAAATTTCTATTTAAATGTGTGAATGTTCTCAAAATTTTAGCTTGAAAACTTTTTTCAATTGAAATTTGCATTTCTTGGAATTTATCACTGCTTTTCTTTGCGTATTAAAACTGCTTGCTATTTCACATTATATTGAATGATATTTGGAATAATTGGGTGGTATCCTATTGGAATTAGTCTCAAAAACCTACTTAAACCTTTTGGGTGTAATTATACTTGGTTATGTTTGACTCAAGTAAAGGAAAGGCTTTGGGTGGTGGCGGTTTGGGGTGTTAGTTCACATCCTTGGTGCATAGTTGTAGAGACAGCTTGTGGGTGATGACCCCTTGTTGTGTGGAGTCCTTGGGGCTATCTTGATGTTGTATTTATTTTTATTTGAACCAATTTTATTGTCTTTAAATCAATTTATTCAGTTCTATTTTTTTTAAGACTTGTTTGGCTCTAAAATTTCAGATTTATATTATGGATTGTTTTTAATGTTTTATGCTTTCATACTCGGGTAAATAGTTCCCAAACCTAAATTAATGATACCCGGGAACTTGTACCAAACCGTGGGGATAGTTAAAACCCTTATATTCTTTCCATGGTCTAGTTTTGGTGTCGTTATTGGTGGTGACCAGATTCGGTTCGTGACATATACACCACATAAAAGTGAATAGGTGCATATTAACAAATATGTCTCAATAAAGTGGAAATTGAGATGAAATCTCTTACCTCACACTTTAATTTAGTTAAACGTGATTTAACTTCATGTATAATGTTTTTAATAATGTTATTAATTTATATAAAAACTTTAATCATATTTATTATATCATATATGATCCCTTTATAACAATTTACCACCCTGTTTTAATAAAATTTCATTATTTTCATTGTTTAGGGTGTTAATTGTCTTATTTAACCATGCATGTTTTGTCATGAAAGTTATATTATTGTATATAGTAAATAAATAAATCATATATATAATGATAATAATTTTATAAATATCATATTTACTCATTATATGCATTATTAAAACCCTTATTAAAATTTGGTCATAGAAAATGAATCACATCATTTTGTGGAGATGGTAGGTCATATGTACGCATGAGCAACAATATCATTACCTTGGAGTATGATATGTTGATTTTAAATAATTTTTATCATTTCATTTATATATATATATATAATATTCAATAAATTTATCCTTATTACCTTCCTTGTAAATAGTAAGTGAAAAACGAATCACATTGCTTCGCAAGTCAATAGTATGCCATACACATGAGTGACATTACCGTATTTTAAATAGAATGGAAAGTAAGAAGGTATATGTGATATTATAATTATATAAGTATAATTATATCATAAATATTATATATAAATATTAAATCTATCATTATATCTGGTCGTGATAGGTGTTAATGGAAATTGAGTTACATCGGTTCATGAGGCGGTAGTTCGTCATACACATGATCGATGATTTCGTTTCTCATTTGATAGAAGTGGAGATGGATATAAGTTATTCCATTAACATAATAACATATAAATATATTAGAGATAATTTTTTTATTATACTACCATTATTTAATAATATTAAAAGTATTTTTAATAATAAATAAAATAAAAATGATCGTTTAATAACATTGCCTCTTCTTCGAACGACCTCTTTAGGTTTGCACTAAAAGCCTTCCTAGGATGTATTTCTAATCAAAAAAAGGAATGTAAGATGTTGGTATGTTATTTAGGATGTGATTAGAGAAGTTATTTTATGATTCAAATGGATTTATATGTTTTAATATGGGAGGATATGGGGTGTCCTTTCTTAAGTGGGGGAGAGGACACACATGGAATTTTTCAAAAGAATCAATTATACCCACGTTTTTATCATGTCACAAGCCTCAGAAATTGTTCATTAATGATAAATATAGGTTATAAGATTTAAATATATCCATAAAATTGGTTTTGGAAAAAATATTATGTGGTTTTAACTATTACCTTTTTAGTTTACCTCCCCCCTCCCAGTAAATCAGTTTTTACTTTAACTACAGTAAATAATTTTACCATTTATACTAATTATAATGGTAAACAATTAAGTTTATCTTATTAGATAATATAAATTATTTTGATTCCAAATATTTAATCCATTTTTTAAATTAAATTCACATAATTTTTATAATCCAATTTGAAATTATACCCACAGACGCGGTGAAAAGGCGGGATTCCAAAGAGAAAATTCACATAAGTATAGAACATTTAAATATCAAGATTCAATATAAAATTGATTACACTAACCTAAATTTTATTTATTATAATATTATTTAACTAATTTTATTTTAAAACTAATTCAAATTATAATTTAACTTTTTAAATAATTTAAATGAAAATTTGATTTTCAATAAAAAATCAGTATTTTTTCTTATTCATCAAAAAAATGAAACTTTTCATAAAAATATCATAAATTCACCCCAATATAATTTTAATAATCTGATTTCAAAAATAAAGTTAATTTTATCAATTAAATTTTTTAAAAGTGATAGAAATTAATTTAAAATTATATGTGCAAATCAAATCTAAACCGCCTTTTAGAAGAAAGAAATCAGAAAACATTTTTTTTATTTAAAATGGTTATTATTTTTATTTATAATAAATATATAACCAATGAAAAAGTATAAGATATATATTTTCATAAATTAATTACTACTATTCATACCTACTAATTTAATGTCTAGGTTTTAACAGTATACTATATTAGAGTTCATTTAGATTCGGGGTTGTATGTTCTACAAGCTATCGAAGAGATCGAATTTATTTAAAAAGAAATATATCATAAAGTATTGCGATGTTTCATTATCATAAAATATCTATATTGTGTTTCGTATATGATATAAAACCTAACTTTTTTATTTTAAAATTTCAAGGTGTTACATTATATTATAATATTTCATGTATTTCAAAAAATGAAATAAATGTTATTTTATAATAAACAATATTTTAATAAATGATATAATGTTCCTAAAAAACTTATCTCTGGGAAATAAATTGGGATGTGGTTGAAAATATTAATCATGGTCTAATTTTACTTTAATATAAACTATCTTAACCCCTAAATAGTAAAAAACATTGTTATGATGGTAGTCATCAAAATGGTTAACAAATGGTTAAAATAAAAATATAGGGGTGAAAACAACATCTAAACATGTCCAAATTTTATTAAATGAGATTATTTTAACTCATAATCATAATATATTCTAATTATATCTATTTTTATCTATTTGAAAATGAAAATAATTTATATTAATTTAATCCTTTATAAAATTCCAAGAATTCCCCTCTGCCCATTATTAAAGAGCACCCCCTCTCCTCTTATCTACACACTTAATGAACCATTTGGATTGACCAATACCTACAAAAATACCTTACTAACACCCTTTTTTACATTAAATTGTCATTAGTTTGTGAATATAACAAAACTTAGATGGATTAATATGTAAAGAATAGGTGGTTGTCCGAATAAGAGGGAAAAAAGTAACGTATGTGATGAGTCGGACTTGGGGTATGGGATACTTTAACATAAACATAGTTTTAAATAATTTAAATATTTATCTAATAAATTTTTTTCCCATTTAAATATTATTAAAATTATATATATATATATATAATAATTTTAACGGAAATTTTATGCCTCTTTTTACTTTCTTTCAAATCTTTTCAAAAGGAATATTTTTATATATTTTATACAGAGCATTTTGAATTTCTTTAGAAAAGGAAAAAAAGAATGTTCTATTTCAATATATATGGATTTAATGGAATTTATCTCCACCGCAAAAATTATTTTATATTTTTGTTCCTTTAAAATATTTCATGTGTTATGATTATGTTATAATTCTTGGGAATTGTTTATGTTGATGGGTGGTTAAATTATAAAACAATAATGGGTTGTTACATTATAAAACATGTTTGGGGGGTATATTATCCCTCAAATATAATACCTTGATATTTTAAAACAACACTATGTTCGATAGTGTATACAACACGCAACACTAAGTTTAAAAGAATCGTGATCTACTATTAAAATAATATTATTTAGACAAAAATTTTATAAGATAGCCTTTAAATAGTTCTATGAATAGGAATAACCACATTCTTAAAATTAATTATGGAATATAAATAAAATATATTGATAAATAAGTACTTAATTATTGGTAAATTCTTTATAGTCTTTAGAAAAAATTCTTAATAAAATAATTTTTATTTATTTTTGTGAAAAAATAATAATATTAATATTTTACACTTTTAGAAAATATATTTGAAAATATGAAATTTATTTTTTTAATCCTAATTTCAAAATTATACTAGGAATAATTTTTTTTATTTTTTTAAAAGTTTAATTTTTTATGAATAGTGAAAATAATGATTTTTATCGATAACTCCCTTTTCATTTAAATAATTAAAAACAATTATTTTTTAAAATGGATTAGAAGTATCCTTAGTTAAATTATTTTATTATTAATTCAATTTAGGTTATTTTAATCAATTTTATATTGAATTTTTATATAAAAGAATTTTTTGCATATGAAAAAAAATTCTTTGAAAAAACCATTTTTGGTCACATTTTTTGGTTTAATTTTAAATTAAATTATGTCACTTATATGAATTAAATTTTAAAAAATTAATTAAATATTTTTAATGATCATAATTAATATTATATAATAAGGTTAGTTAAATGTTTTTATAATGAATAGTAAAAATAGCGAAAAATAATTACCATGGTTAAGGTTAAAACGGGTTTATTGGGGGTTAAATTAAAAATATAAGGGTTAAAATGACCTAAAAACGTATCCAAATAATATTTTATGTCAATATTTTGACCTTATATTATATAAGGTTCACGGATTATCCATTTTGGATCCTTTTGGCATGTGTAAAACATGGGTATAAATTTTTCCATACAAACATTCCATATGTGTCCTCTATTCCACTTATAAAAGGGAACCTCACTCCTCTTCTATTTACACTTAAAATACTTGTGGTTTATCCAATACATACAAAAATAACTTCCTTAATTCACCAACCACATCCTATATTATTATCAGAGTTCCAATCTAAAGAGGAATTAGGTATAATTATAAAGAGGTAGTCTGAAGAAGTGGTGTCGTTCTTAACATAGCGTCTTTGTCTTATTTCTTATTCCACATCCTTAAAATATTAATCAATCATGATGATATAATAAAATCAGTATCTCCCATATAATAAAATTTTATTAAGTTAAATTAATAACTTAAATCTATCTCTACTTCAATTAAATGAGAAACGAAACCATTGATCATGTGTACGGTAGACTACCACATCACAAACTGATGTAATTCGTTTTCCATCAACGCTTATAATGGATGTTAATAAAGATGGATTTAATTTTTATATATTATATAAAATAAATATTAATAATTATAAAATATTAACATATCATATACCTTCTTACCTTATAATCCATTGAAAAATGATAACATCATTCATGTGTATTGCGGACTACCGCCTCGCAAAGTGATGTGATTTATTTTTTTATTATTTTATTACATAGATGGTATAATTAAGTGTATTTAAATAAATAATATTATCTTTATGATATAATTATAATTTTTTAAAGGTAAAATAACAATTACCTTATTTCCATCATGATCTTTGAAAAATGAAAATGCTACTCATGCGTATGTACAACCCACCATCTCCATGATTATAACATAGTTCATTTTTCATAATAATATTTCATGGTTGGTTTTAAATGTATAATTGATACATAAAATGATTATTATTCTGGATATTATGTAATAATGACCCTTTTTATCATGGTAAAAATACTTACATCATTATAAAATTATGAACTGAGCATATTGAAAGCACCCAGCGTTGACATAACTAAATAAGTAATTAAATATATCATTAAAATAAATGAATTAAACAGTTTAAGTATAATGGATTAAACCAGTAAAATTTTCTTAAGAAAATAAATAATTTATATATGTTTATTATACAGGAGATAATGGGTATACAAGATAAGTCTGTATTCGAGGTAAGGGGTTTATTATATCACTTTAACTTCAGTGAGAAATGTGCCATATTCACCACTAATTTATTTTGGGTGTTGTATATATTGAACCTCTAAATTTTCAATCAATAATATATTTATATTAATGGTATTTAAAGTTTCATTTTAATTTATTCTTTTCATGGGAGTTATGATTCAAAATTTACCAAAGTGGTAAGAGTTTATTTCATAATCTCATCATTATCTGGGATTTTTTATATTTAAGTATCCCTTGGAAGAATTATTTGATATTTATATAATAAACCCAATGTATTTTATTATAATCTATTTATTAATTAAATTTTAAAGTAATAGTACAATTTTAATCTATTTTTTATATAAAATGATTGATAAAGTGTTTTTAAGAAAAGATGACATTATTTCTCTCTTCATTTGAAAATAATTTTTCTTCAAAATAAATATTTTCTAAAAATATTTTCTAAAATGTTGCTAAAAATCAGAAAATTATTTATTAAATACATACTTACCCATTTTTTTATTTTATTTTAAAAAAAATTAAAGGACTTTTTTCTTTGTTTTCTGAACGATGACTTTTTAACCTTTTTAAAACAGTGTGAAAAAAAAATTTATACGTCATGTATGAAATCACCCACCATCATGACCACTAAATTATTTGAATATTATTTTACAATATTCACTGGTTATTTTTAAATAAAATTTAAAATATAATATTTTGGAATTTTTTATATTTTAAAGAAGTGATTTCAAAGAGAAAAAGGTATTTTCCCCAAGAAATATTGCATGTAAAATTTTAAACACATTTTCATCAATGATGATAACCTTTGATATTTTGAATTTCTTCTAAATTATGTTTATATATATCTCACATGTATATAATTATCTTATTACCCCTTAATTTTATGGGTTAATTGATTCCTTATGCTCATCTCTAAAATTTATTTATTACAAAATTTGTTTTGGTTATGATATGAGACAATATTATGAAACCCATTTCTTTCTGTGGGTAATTCTTATGTTTATTCCATGAGATTTATTTACATGGAACACATAATCATTACCATGTTATGATGGGTGTCCCTAGATGGTACTCTAAATCATTGGGTAAATATTTAGTTTGATGAGGCATTAAGTATGGAATTAGGGAGTAAAACTAATCTTTTATGGGACTTTTCCCACCATATGATATTATATAAGAAATTATCCTTGAATAATATTTATGTCATTCTATATTTTTCATCCACATTTCCTATGATGTCATGATCTTATGATACCATGTTATTTATGTTATTATCTCATATGATTAATTTTAATCCTTCTCTTTTATGATATCATGTTATACCTTTGACTCACAAGTTATGATTCCTTGTCATGATAATTCCCTTACTATGTTTTTTAGATCACCCCTTTTTCCAATTTATTCCCTAAGTTATCCAATTTATTTTATCATATTGAAATTATTTGGGATCTCATATGAATAATAAAATAAAAAAATTATTTTAGTCTCATGTTGAAGTATTATGAAACTAGTATTCCAAAGACACTAGGCCTTATAATCATTATATTGTAATTAATGGGTGTTTATGTTAACAAATAATTTAATAACATGTGTAAAAGGCTTGGGTTGTTATAGTTGGTATCAAATAATGGTCTAGTTTTTTAGGATTAGCACTACATATACTCTATTGAGAACCCTTTGAACAAGTATAAGGATAAGTTTAAGTATGGTAAAATATCATGGAATTTTATTTAATTTTAGAGTGGATGGTTTTCATGAATTTAAATCCATATATGGATACTACATGTGGATGTGGATCTCAAAAAGTTATGCCTTGGGTTAATAACTCTAAAAAGGGAACATTGGGATGTGACTTAATCATCACCTGGGGCATGAAAACAGGCCATGTTGCACACCTGGTTTGATACTCCTAGGGGAAATTTTTTGGAGATTCACAAACTATTTACAAACCATTATGAATTACTTGAAAAAAAAATTAGGTTATGAAACCTAATAGAAAAATTTGGAATGGATATCCTATATTGAAATCCAGAGACTCATAAGTCAAGATATACTTATCATTTATAAGTTATTCCTTATAGGTTTATAAGTCTCCCTTTATGTATATTAATGCATTCTCATCTTGTTTCTTTTATTATTTTTAGTTAATGGTGGGAAATATGAGAAATAATGACAATAACCAATGTGATGGAAAATATAATGATTTCTTAAATGAAATTCCTAACATAATAGAAACATAAGTAATATAAATAGTGATCATGTCATATGACTTATCTCGAATTAGGATTAACAACTAGGATATAGTTGAATTTAAAAACACATCAAATAAGAGAATGATGATGTCTCATGGAAGTTAAAGTGTTAAAGGCGATAAAGAAATTAATATTCAAATTCCTACATGTTAAAAATGTGGGAGGAGGCACTATGGAAGATTCCTTAAAGGAATTGGAAGATTATTTATGTTTCAGAAATAAAGGCACAAAGAAACAAATTTTTGAAGAAAAATGAAGCGCCTAGTTAATAAGATGAAAGGAAATAAAGTTCAATATAAGGAACCACTAAAGGTTTAATGTCATAGATATCGGGAACATGGTTATTATCTAATTCTATTCCCTAATCTAGGGATTAATTCCAAAGGTACTATGATATGAAAATAATTGAAGTGGGATGATTGATGTGATTATGTTTTAGAGCTTTATAATCATGTTATTGAAGTATTTTTATTATTGGTATTATGGTTTTACGGACCATGAAACTTATAAGGATTATTCTACAGTATTTTTTCATTAGGAATTTATAAGAATATTTTTAAGGGTACTAATGATATAGAAATTTGGTCTAATGGTATGGTAATATTTTATAGAAAACACATGATTAATAACAAGTTAATATTTAGGATGTGCTTGATTTTGAGGTAATTAATGTTAATTAAAATTATTTGTTCTTATAGAAATGAATGAGTGAGATAGAAAACTATAGAGGTTAAAAATAAATTTATTTTATGATTGAGGTTATTTTTAATTTGTTTATCATATTATTGATAATGTTATAGGATCAAGTTTGATTATGAATATGATTATCACAATGTATTTCCATTTTTTAGAAAAAGGACAATTGCAGGTAGGGTGACAACCCATCACATCTGGTAAGGTCATGGGGCTTGAACCTAAAACCAAAGGGTGATAAGGGTGCAACACCTACCATTAGCCTATATGATACACAGGTTAGTATGACATTTTTTTATTAAAATATTTGATGTATGATTAATATTTTGATTTTGGGAAACATATTTTAGGATCAAATCTTTTTTATTTTTTATTTTTTTTTTGATTTTAAGGTGATTAATGATATTTTGGGAAAGGTTTAATTTGGTTAAGGTATATATAACCCTTAGGTATAACATCTGATTTAACATTATTGATTATTTTGGAAAACACAATTAAATATTTGAATACTAAAATTATTTGGTATGTAGGGTTATTTAGTTATGGAATGATTTAATTTGAACATTGGATTTGGAGATTAATATAAAGGTGTATTCATTTTGGATATTATCATAAATTATGATGAAAATTTATGGTTTTGGTTAATGTCTAAAGATAGGAGTAATATCTTGATATCATTTTTTGTAATCATGTGATCTGTTAAAATTTAATATTAATGCTCCAGGAATGAATAAAGAACCTTGATTACACATTATTTGGAGTAAAAGATGTTTTGTGGTGAAAAATAAAAAAACATGAAATTATAATTTTCAAGTAAGTATATTTCCTTATGTTCTTAATCAATATGTTAAAATGATCCCTCAACTCTATGAAAATGACCTTAAAATAGAAATTTTGTTCATTTTTTATAAATTGATGGTCTCTTCCCTATTTAAAAAAAGTATCATGATATCTTCTAAATGGATATTATTTATAAATCCATGATTTAACATCCCACTAATTTTATTATATTTGAAAACCAAGTTATGTGATGACCTTAATATTTCATTTTCTATATTTTTAAGAGGATGTTTTTTAACCCTTTATAGGGTGTGTGTTTTCCACAATGTAATTTTTGAATTTCAACCCCTTGATTATTGAGAATAAGTTTAAATTATGAGGATGAAATTTATTTAACGAGGGTATAATGTAACACCCTACGATTTTAAAATAACACTATGTTTGATAGTGTATAGAACACGCACCGCTGAGTTTAAATGAATTGTGATATACAATTAAAATATTATTATTTAAATGAGCCCGTCAAAACCTAGACATTAAATTTTTTATAAATTATAATAAACAAATTTTAAAAATTATGTATGGAGGATAAATAAAATTTATTAATAAATAAGTACTTTATTTTTGGTAATGTCATTATAGTATTCGAAAATACGTTTTTCTAAAAAAATGATTTTTATTGATTTTTATCAATAAATAATAAAATTAATTATTTTCAATTTTAGAAGATTTATTTGAAAATTTAACTTCATTTTTGGAATCAAAATTTCAAAATTATATTAGGATTAATTTTTGGTAATTTTTTTAAAAAAATAATATTTTTATGAATAGTGAAAAATACTAGTTTTTATTGAAAACTGCTTTTTCATTTAAATAATTTAAAATTTTATATTTTAATATAATTTTTTTAAAAGTAAACTTAATTAAATTATTTTATTATTATTCAAATTTATGTAATTTTAATCAATTTTAGTTTTATGTTTTATATGAAAACGTTTTATACATATGAAAACTTTTTCCTTGGAAAATTGTTTTTCACCACGTCATTGAGTTTAATTTTAAATTAAAATTTGTCACTTCTATTAATTTAATTTATAAAAATTTATTGTATATTTTTAATAAGAATAATTAAAACTATATAATAATTTCAACTTAAATTTTATTCATAATGAATTGTAAAAATTAGTATAAATTAATTATCATAGCTAAGGTTAAAACGGGTTTACCAAGGGTTAAAGTAAAAATATAAGGGTTAAAATGACCTTAAAACCTTTCCAAATCATATTTTCTAGTCATGTTTCTTCCTTATATCATCTACGGTTCTATAATGATCCATTTTGGATCCTTTTTTCATCTTTAAAACATAGTTATAATTTTTTTTCAAATATTTTAAGTGTATCATTTCCCCCACTTATAAAAGGGGACCCCTCTCCTCTCTCCTTTATACTTTAAAAGCCTTATAGTTTATCAAATACCAACCCAAATAACTTAATTACTTACATAACTACTTTTGAGAGTCCTTTTTTTATCATAAATCCAATCAATAGAGTCTTTAGGTATAATCCTAAAGAGGTGGTCTGAAGAAGAGGTATCATTCTTAACTGAGCATCTCTATTATGTTTATTCTTCCACATCCTTCAAATATTACTCAATTATGATGATATAATAATATCATTATATCCCATATACTAATATTTCATTATTTTAAATACATAACTTAAATCAATATTCACTAATATTAATTGGGAAATGAAACCATCGATCATGTGTATGACATACTACCACCACGCGAACTACTCTAATTCATTTTCCATCATCACTGATTACGGTTGTTCATAATGATGGATTTAAGGTTTATATATGATATTAATTACATATTAATCATTATTTTAATCTTACCTAGTATGAAAATTTTTTCATAATATAATTTATAATAATCCTACTACTAGTACTAGCCAAGATTTCATGTTTTGATAGTCTAAAAAAGAATATACTCAGAGATATTATCACTTTAGGATTATTACTCAAGGAGGTGATGCCAAAAATATTAGAATAGCCACACTAAATATACATGGAAGTCTCTATAACTAAAATAATAACTCGGTAGAAGCATGATCTGATCATGTGATAGCTAAAAAGGATAGTTATCAAGTTTTCTCTAATGCAATAGGGAGTGTTGTAATAGTGGGTTCCCTAGACCCAAATTTTTCGGTACTTTTTTATTAACATATCATGGATACAATTATTTATTCATGATGTATACTTACAATAATAGTTTTTATATTTCTACATTCAATATTTACATGGTAATTTTTTTAGATTAATTTTCATTTCAAAAGGTTATAGTAGTTTCCAAACTAGAATGAGAACCTTGAGATACTATGAAATTAATCAAAAACACATGTATTATGGTCTAGATAAATCATACTAACTAGACATAGATAGTGTTTGAATGTCAGGTTATGGGGGTCTCATAATCATTGAGACTTACTCTCATGAATTTCACACTTTCTGATCTCAAGTAGATGAGATCATGAGGACTAACCCACCAATAAGAACAATGTAACATCCCGACTTAGGATCCACTTAACCTGTGCCCCGAGCCAATGGGTCACATGGCCTCAAGCGTTCCACCCCATATACCAAAGGCTACTGACTAGAAGCGAGGGTGTAAAGATGGTATGGTGGGGAGACTATACCCATATATCAAAAGGGTACATCAGATATAACAATAATCAGACAATAGAGAAAGCATCATATAAGTAGACATAATGAATAAGAACATAAAGAATCAATAACTGGGCAACGGAATAATAATAAAAATCCATTAGACAGTTTCATATACATGGAGTTCTGGAATTATAATATATAGAGGGGGAACGGGGGATAGTCATATTCAATCATGTTATACAAAAAGTACAAAAAACTACTCTAGTAGCATCTCGAGCATATGCTTGGCCCTCTTCTATTATGCTCCATCTATAATTAATGAATATCAGATATACGTATTGGTGTGATTTCCCTTATCCATACCTAGAAAAAATAAATCTAATCAGGTACCAAAGGCTACATGAGTAGGGTGTGATATAAAATCTCAATATTCCACTACCAATGGTTTCTAGAATTAATCCAAGTAGTACTCACACCTAAATAGTTTGTAGGTATAAATAGAATATAAAAACAATGTTCAAGGAATAACCAACCCACTCAGGTTCCTCAAGGACACTTGTCGGCTCTACCTACTTTGGATCATAGCTGAAATGAGAATTTTATGAGTCACTATATATATAGTAATAAGAAATATATATATATATAGTTACAAATTTCATCCACATATATGAACCAAGTATGTGCAAATTTGAGTGGCCATATACCGGGAATACTAGGAGCTAGTTAGACCAAGGAAAAACTCAGACATCCATAACCAGTCTAAACGGTCCAATAATCTCGAGAAATAGGGTATATTCCATAAATCTCATAATGAGTGAGAGACTTCATGCTCTTCACTTGAGATGGTGGGTGTGCCGTCATGCCAACACCCAAAATAAGGGACATGGTGCATCATTCCAACTATCTAATTAGTGTAATTAGGGTGAGACACCATGCCCAACACCCAATATAAGGGAGCTTGAATCGTCATGCCCAAAATAACCCTTAACATCATACCAAATCCTATATCATAGGTGTAGTTATATTTATATTAGAATCCATGAATCATTAACTCTCATTCATTTTATTAGTTAGTCTCAGATGCAAGTGATGCATCACAATTCATAGAAATCATTTAATAACATAAGCAATGATTGGCGTGGCCTTTCCACCCTTCCATGATTCATTTCATTTAAACCATTTAATTAATTTAATTAATTTATGGAAATGCAACCATCATGAATAATCCATTTACTTTAATAAATGTAATTGAATATATCAAAACATGAAAATTCATTTTACAAGGCTCGAGAGTCATTTAGAAAGACTCATGATCAATAGAGAAATTTCCTACAAGGTTAATTCCAATTATAAGTTGGTCCAAACACTTAGAAGGTGCCTTGGGTTCAGTCAACATCTATCTAAAAGATAGAAATTCAATCTACAAACCAAGTCAAACACTTAGGAGGTGTTATGAGTATTTGATCAATTAATTATAACGGTAAATTCTAACTATCATACCCAAGGGGTGTCCATGATTGAGGTATGAATCCTAAATTTACTAAATAATGATCAATGGGATTACATTAAGGTGTGTATAGAAATTTATAAAGAAGAAAATCATTTTACGGAGACGTGTGAAAAACGCCAGCATGTGTTAGAATGGCGCAGCTATGAAAACATCAAAACATTTGGGGAAAATGATGAGACCATATACTTTAGGTATGTTGATGACTCCTCATCTAATAGAGGCCTTAGATTTTAATTATATTGGGAGAAAATAAAGAAACATTCCAACATCCTGAAAATAGAGAAAAAGTCATTGCACCTAAATAGCGCAATGGATCCAAAGATAAACTAAGATATGAAGGGAGAGGAGTGTAAAGCATACCTCTATATATCCAACACCTTTGATGGCGGTCCAATTAGAGTTTAGATCTATGAGCATTGGTGATTCATAGATTGGGAGGAAGATAAGGTTTTCAAGAGGAGTAAATGAGTTCATCCAGTAGAATGATAATGGAGGATAAAAAATTATGTTTAAGGTTTCATTAAGGGAAAATTGGAAATTTCACCTAGAAACATAGGTGTTCACGGTTTGCTGGAATATCTTGTTCAAATTGTGTGCAAACTATACTCCCATTACTATCCAAGAGAAGACTATGCATGATTAAGGCACATGATTTCCCTAACCATGCTCAAACTATGTGAAATTTCATTGTCCAACCTTTGTAGTTTTTTTCATGGGAGTGCACCTAGGTTCACATAGTTACAGACAAACCATACATCCCTTTCTACTCATCTGTATCATCCCACATAGTTAGTGGAGATTATTTGGCTTGGGAGACATGGTTTCTACTAATTGTGTGTCCCAACTTATTTTCCAATTTTTTAGGTTTTTGGGATCTGAACAAGCCTCGGATACCCACGTGACCCTTGTGACTCCATTAGGTAACATTATAAGGGCCGTTTAATGGAATTTCAAACAAAAATAAATGACTCATACCTTCATGAAAATATTGTTCATTAAAACCTCCCCTCTTTAAAGAAACACATCCCCAAGTTAGCCTTCTGAGGGTAAAGAGGTATCATCAGTAATGAGTTCTGACCACTAAGATCATATGTTAGCTTCTTATTCCCAGTCTCATCCTATACACGTTCTTTCTTCCATAGCACCCATACCAAAGGGACTAACCTTCCTCGAGGCATCTTCGCACTCTGATCTACAATATGAACTAGATACTCCTCAAAGGAATCATCCACATCTAACTCAACCCCATCAGGCAGAAAGACATGTGACAGGTCTAGATAGTATTGGCGAAGCTGAGACATGTGAAATACATCATGCATTGATTAGTATCTCTATGAAAGTTCCAACTAGTATGCTACTATTCTGATCTATTTCACAACCTCAAAGGGTCCAAAAAAAATTGGTGAGAGCTTACCATGCCTTAGAATATGTCTATGGCCCAACTTGAGCAAGAATCATAAGAAAAATTGATCTCCAACCTTAAACTCAGTAGGTTGTCGGCATATGCTAGCATATGACTAATGTTTGGAAGAGATTTTATTATGCACTTTCTATTCAATTAGAATTTCCATATAGTCTCCTTCACAAAACATGGTCCAAGTAAAGCTTCCCCTCCTTCTTCTAACTAGTATAGAGGTCAGTGACAAGGTCTGCCATATAAGACTTCATAAAGATTCATTTAAATGTTATCCTGAAATTTTTTATTATTAGTGAACTCAAAAAGAGGATTGTGTTTTGCCTAATAACCCCCAAAGTCAATGAAACTTTCATGGATCATGTCCTCAAACACCTAAATCATATGCTTCATTTGTACATCAGTATGAGGGTGATATCCCATTCTTAGAATCACCTGTGTACCCAATGCCTTCTGCAACATCGGCCAAAACTGTAACATAAAGTGAGCTTCTTTATCAAAAATGATAGAATTAGGAGATCCATAAAGATGTATAACCTACCTAGCATACATCCTCCCTTTCTCATCTACTGAGAATTAATATTACATGGGTAAGAAATGTGAGACGTTCTTAAAATGATAAATGACAAATCACACTGTATCATTTCCACAAGATGATCTGGTTAAACCAGAAATGAAATCCATCGAAACATCATCTCATTTCTAGTCGGGAATAAAGAATAACTGTAAATTCCCTTCCAGTCACTAATGTTCTGTATTAACCTACAAAAACGTGTAAAATAAAGTGATAAATATGTAAATCTTCTATTTGATACCAGGTCACCAATAATGGTGTCATAGATCCTAATACATCTTGGTAACACCAAGATGAACTACCCATGTTGAGGAGTAAAATTCATGCATCATCTTCTCGTTGGTGTCTGTTGGGACCCATAAACACCCATTTAATAGTAAAGTATCATCCCTATCTACAGTCCAACATAAATATTTATCATCATCCAAGACACTTTCCCTTAGGATGTGGCCTTTAGGATCATATAGTTACCTTATTCTTACTTGTTCCAGAAGATTAGAGGTTATTACTAAGGTTGTGAGGATGGTTTGATCGTGATCCTCCTGAACCACAATGTACATTTCTAAAAACAAGTCCAAGAGATACTATTCTCCATTGTCCTCCTGAACGTCCTATATCTAATTCTTCTGGATAAGAGCATTAGCCATTGCATTGCCTTTCCCAGGTGTATGGGAAAGCTTGAAATCCAACAACCATAGGTACTCAACCCACCTGCATTTCATGAGATTCATATCTCACTGGGTAAAGATGTACTTAAGGATTTTTTTTATCAGTGTATACGAAAAAATGATCCCCAAGTAGATAGTTTATCCGAGAATGTAGATCATGAACTACATCAGCTGGATCAAGATCGGGCATTGGGTAATTATTCTCATGAGGCCTCAACTGATGAGACTTGTATACGACGAATCACTCATAATGTATCAAGACAACTCCAACACTGATACCCAATGTGTCATAGTAGACTATATAGATCTTACCTAGCTCCGGAAGAATCAGTATCAGTGATAAAGTTATATGGCCCTTCAACTCCTGAAAGGATACTTCACAACCTTCTGACCATATGAATCTTAGACCTTTCTTTTTCAATCCCATAGCAACACTATAAGAAGCAAGAAATACTGGATGAAGTGTTTGTAATATCCAACTATCCTCAAGAAATTATGTATGTGAAAGAAATTATTAGGTTTCTCCAAGTAAACTACATCTCTCAATTTATTTGGGTCTACTGAGACTCCTGACTCCGATATAATGTGACATAAGAAGTGGGATTTTTTATCCAAAAGTAGAATTTACTAAGCTTAGTATAGAGATAATTCTCTCTTAGTGTATTCAGAAAAATATCAAGATGATTGGAATGTTTGTGTCGGGAGTGTGAATACAATAAGATGTCATTAAAAAATACTACCATTAATGAATCTAGATACAGGTGGAAAAACCGATTCATAGGATCCATAAAAACTGTAGGTACATTCATGATACCAAACAACATGAACGAGTACTCTTATATACTATACCTAATCCTGAAAGATATGTGAGGTATGTTTTAAGTCTTGACATACACTTGATTATAGAACGAACTTAAACCTATATTTAATAACACTCTCACTCTTCTAATGTGATCAAAGAGGTCATCTATTCGAGACAGTGGATACCGATTATTTATCGTGAGTTGGTTCAATCGACGGTAATCCATGCAATGTCTGAGGGTACCATCCACCTTCTTGGAAAAAAAGTGAACCCTAAGGAGAAGTGTTAGGGAATATGAATCTTTTAGCCTCTAGATCCTCCCATTGCTTCTTGAGTTCTAGAAGCTTCATGGGTTCCATCCTATAAGGATGAATGGTTACTAGTGCCGCTCCTAGGACTAGATCGATAGTAAAATCTACCTATCGTATTGGAGGTATACCAAAGAAGTTGTCAAGATATACATCCTATAAATTATCCACTATAGGATGGAAAATATTGGTTCGTAAACTCTGGTCATCCATGAAAAGACTAGCGATCTAAGTTGTCACACTACCATCCTATGTTGCTCGAGTCATGATCATGTAGCTTGCACATCCCATTCTCCCTTATACATTTTTCTACCTCCCTCTAATGATAAAAACATCACCCTATGATGATATAAGTTTATATGTGCTCAATAGGGAACTAACCAATCCATCCCAATGATTACATAAAATTCTGACATGTCAAGGATGAGAATATTCCATACATAGAGGTATTTGCCTATCTCAAGGGTAGTACTTTCAATGGAGAATGTCTTCTGATCGGATACCTAATGGGGTATCGAGCATTATAACACCATAAAAGTGTTAAATATTGAGGCACATACTCTCCATAATATTCTAAAATATAAATGAGTGATACACGTCTATGTCAAATAAAAAAGACACTAAAGTGGAGTTTACTAGAATAGTACCTATAACAGTATAAGGTCCAGAGATCTGCTCGTTTGTCATAGGCTGGACTACATGTAATTCACATGTATCATGGCCCCAAATCATTGTCTAATTTTCTAAGCACGCCCGCTCTATTGGAGCTGAGAATCATGAGTTTGAATACCTCTACATCGACCACCGCCTCAGCCTGATCAGTCTGTGGTATTCCAGTTGCCTACCTATCCCCGCTTCTAAACATGGAGTAGGTGTAGATCCCACTCACTATAAACTTTTGGAAAGGTCCTGCATAAGCATTGGATATGCCTCATCATACCACAATCTATTAATTCCATCATATCTTATAAGTACTAAGGTTTTGTATATCTTGTCTTTCCACACTGGTGACATATCAAAAAGCTATCAGAATGAGGAGTCTGACTACTGATACCTCCATGAGTAGCCTTTAAATGTCTTTTTTACCCAGAAGAATAAATATTAATATATTTAGGTGTCGAACCACCTTTACTTGCATCATATTCTTCCCTAAAATTTCTCTCTGTAATAAGGGATTAGATGACTATTTCATAAATGGTCATAAATTGAAAGAAATTAACCTATGACCAGATGCAATATACCATCCCATCCTTGAATTTACTAGTAGTAATAAGATCATCACTCGCTATACAAGGTGTGAACTATTGTAGCTCAGTAAAGCGATAAGAATACTCCATGAAATACAAGCCTCCCTATTGGAATTTCATGAATTCTCTAAATCTGTTATCCCTCAGAGTCTAGGGAAAGAAATAGTCATAGAAGATAGTCTGGGAATCTATCCAAACCATATAACTATGTTGATCTACTTAGGTAATAACATCTTATAAACTCTAGGTAGAATTTCCTAGAAAATATGTAGTAAGCATGACCCTCCACTCTAGAGGAGTCTACATATGCTCAAATATAGCAAGAATACCATCAATCCGTGACTCAGTAGTGTTTAGTCCTCCATCCCCCAAAAAGGTGTGATGATGTTGCTACTAGAACACCCAAGTAAACTCTTCCATTCTCGGGGTAGGTCAAAAAACACATTTTATATTCTATAATATATGTAAGAATAACTCTCAAAACTAGGCATTGGTGCCCATATCGGGAATAGGAAGAGGCACCACAGGTGGCACTATAGGGGGAATCATTGGTGGCTCAGGTCCCACCACCTCTGGTACATGGTCCTCACTGCCTTCCAGGTGTATGAATGGTGGATATCGCGGTGGTATGGCATTGCAATACCAAATGCATTCCTCTTGAGAGATCTTAACAATTTAAATTATTGCATATAATTACTATAAAAACGATCACACCTCTCTGATTGCTCTAAAAGTTAGGTCTAGGAGGTATAAGAGACCATAATGTCCTTAAGAATGTAAGAGATACCCCACTGCGCACTAATAACATTGTGTTTGGGTCTAGGTATCTGTTTCACATGTATATGATGTCTATTTTCACTTTAAAAGTCATATTAATTTTAAATTTATGCTTGTTCAAACATTTAAATCTCTTTAAATGGTTGAATTAGGTGGATTACAATTTCTGACCCATAAGTTCCCATATACCTTATAAACCAAAATATAGCATCAAATTAACCCTTACTGTAACATGTTCCATCCCATGCAACAAATGTTCCATGGCTCAACGTGCCATAATTAACTGATTAAGGTGTCTTCTTTAACCTATGTAGGAAAATACTATTAGGATAAGGTAGGTACTTTATGTTTAAATTATGTTTTCTCATCCTTGTAAGAAATTCAGCACAATTCCATAGATAATCAAGGCACTAACAATATATAATAGGAAAATTCAGGTTGAAAATAGACGTGACATGGAAAAATTCATGGAATATCAGTCCTATTGTGCATATAATGATGCATGTAATGGAACACCCTCATTTCATTGGGACTAGGTAAAATAAATCACCATTTAAATAATACCAATAATAATAACACCACCAAACATGTGCATCACCCAATGTAGAAGTCATATCAACCATAAATGGCATGATCAATAACTTCAATTACCCATCTCAGGTAATTTGGGTTTCCCCTATACATGGGTTAACTACTTCCAAGCATAAGTATGGTTCCAAATACCATTAAATCCAAGTATCTTATCAAATTTAAAAATAGTAAGACAAATTAAAAATAGATATGATACCACTTTGTAATGTCCCGACCCGAGATCCACTTAACCCTTGCCCTGAGCCGGTGGGTCACATGGCCTCAAGAACACCTCCCCAAATTCCAGAGGTTGCCATATAGAAGCAACGGTGTTAAGGTGGTATGGTGGGGAACTATACCATCATATTAGAAAGTCAAAATGAATATAAGAATAGTCAAACAACACCAAAAGCATCATATAAGCAGACATAATCAATAAGCAGTGGAATAATAAATAACTGAGAAACTAAATAATAATAATAATTTAGTAGGCAGTGTCACATACATGGATGCATGGCATGCTGATATACACAAGGTAAATAGGGGACATTCATATACAATCATGCTATAAGAAAAAGTAAAAAATGGAAAAAAACTTCTCCACTAGAATCTTGAGAATATGTTTGGCCATATGCTCTGATGCTCCATCTATAAGTAATGAATATCAAATATATGTAATAGGGAACCATCCCTAGTAAATACCTATAGACAAGTAATATACTCTAGTTCCAAAGGAAATTTGAGTATGGTGTGAGATAAAATCTCAGTAGGCCACCACCAATAGTGTCTAGAAGTAATCCGAGTGGTTTTCATATCTAAATAGTGTGTGAGTATAAACAGGATATGAAAACAATATAGAATGAATAACCAGACTTCTCAAGTTCCTCAAGGTCACCTGGTGGCTCTACCTTCTTAGAATTATTATCGGAATGAGAATCTAGTCATTCACTATATATATAGTAATAATATATATATATATATAGTATAGTTATATATTTCATCCACCTATATAAACTAAGTATGTGCAGATGTAAGTGGCCATATACCAGTAATACTAGGTGTTGAATAGACCGGGGTGTAACTCAGACATCCATAACCAGTCTAAACGAGCCTATAAGCTCAAGAAATAGGTTAAATTCCCTACATCTCATAATGAATGATAGACTTCATGATTATCACTCGAGATGGTGGATTTTCTGTCAGGCAACACCCAAAATAAGGGATGAGGTGCATCATCCCGTGGTCCAATTAGTGTCAATGGTTTGAGACACCATTCCCAACACCTGATGTAAGGGAGTGTGAATCATCATTCCCAACAGAACCCTTACCATAATTCCATAGCCTATATCAATGGTATAATCATATTTATATTAGTATCCATGAGTCATTACCTCTCATGTATTTTATTATTCAATCCCAAATACAAGTGTGGCATCACAATTCATATAAATCATTTAATAACATAAGAAAAAATTGACATGTCCATTCTACCCTTCCATGATTCATTTTATTTAAACCATTTAATCCATTTAAAAAAAATGAAAACATCATCAATAAGACATTGAATTTAATACATGCCCTTTAATTAATCAAAACTTGGAAAATCATTTTTTATGGCTCAAGAGTCATTTAGAAGGTGTCGTCGTTAATAGGAAAATTAAATACATGGGAAATTCCAATTATAGGTTGGGTTAAACACTTAGAAAGTTCCTTGGGTTTAATAAACATAAATATAAAAGATGGAAAATAAATTTATAACCCAAGTTGAACACTTAAGAGGTGTTTCATGTATTTGATCAATTGATTATAAAAGGAAATTATAGTCAAAACACCCAAGGGGTGTCCTTGATTGAGTTTGGCATCCTCAATTTACTAAAAAATGATCAATGGGAGTACAAAAAAGTGCGTATGCAAATTTAGAAAGAATAAAACCATTTTAGTGTGATGCGCGACAAAGGTCAGCATGCGTCATAATGGATCGGCTACTAAAACACCAAAAATTTTGGGGAAAATAATGAGACCACCAACCTTAGGGTTTTTGAAGACTCTTTATCTGATGACGACCTCAGATTTGAAGTATATTTAGAGAAAATGAAGAAACACCATAATGACCTACAAATAGGGAAAAATATATTTCACCTAAATAGCACAATGTATCAAAAGATAAAATAAGATATGAAGGGAGATGAATGTATAGAATACCTCTAGATATCCAATTCCTTCTATGGTAGTCCGATCAGAGTCCAGATCTATGAGAAATGGTTATTTATAGATTGGGAGGAAGAGAAGGCTTCCGGGAGGAGGAAATGATTTCATCTACTAGAATGAGGATGGAGGAGAGGAAAATTAGTTTTAAGGTTTTATTAAGGGAAAATTGGGAATTTCTCCCTCAAACATAGGGGCACATGGTTTGGCCACATGGTTTGGACAAACCATGTGCAAACTGTGCTCCCCTTACTGTCCAAGAGAAGACTCCATATGATTAAGGCGCATGGTTTCCCTAAATGTGTGAAAACTATGTGAAATTCATTTTTTCAAGCTATATAATTTTTTTCGCTGGAGTGCGCTCGGGGTCACACAGTTGTAGAAAACCTGTGTGGCCCCTACTTCTCCATTTTCTCACCCCACGTGATTAGTTGAGACCGTGTGGGTTGGGTGGCATGATTTCTACTAACCATGAAACCCAGTTTATTTTCCAATTTTATAGGGATTTGGGCTCTGAAAAAAGCCTCGGACACCCTTGTGACCCCCATGACTCCATTAGATATAATTATAAGGGTTTTCTAATATAATTTAAACCAAAAACAAATGATTTGTACCTTTGTGAAAAGTTGGGTCGTTACAAACAATACATGTTTGAGGTGCATTAGTTATTCCTATCTACAAACACATGTAACAGTCTCATAACATGAGATTATTATTATTTCATATTATTTGATCATGTACTTTTATGTAAGGAAAAAACTATGGCACTGAATTCTTAGTGAGGTAGCTTGGTTTGGGTGCATCATTTGTAGTATGGCATTGAATAAATAATCAAGATAGAATTTATCTCTTCCAAAAGGAAGTGATATCTACGACCTAGTTGATCAAGATGGTAGTACATCCATTAATTCCATGGATATGGTAGAATAAGGTAAGTATGTCCAGTAAGGTCAAGGAATAATAAAGCAAGAAATTATAATGACATGATCTGTGCATCCTAATTTATGAGATATCGTGAGATGAAGAGATTATATTACACAATGTGTGTTTGTAGAATTTTTGTCATTGCTATAACTACTCCTTATCTCTTTAGGGGATTTGATGGGTTGACTGAATCACTTACTGATATATAAATAGTCTTCATTGCAATCAAGATAAGGGATTAAAGGGTCACACACTAAGCGTATTCAAAATTATGATATATTATGATGAATAGGAGTATAGGACATGGTGGGCCACACCACAAGGGTCTGAGTGATTTCTAAGAATATACGATCATAAATGAATAAATAAATTCATATTATTTGAGTTTAGAGTCATTAAACTACCACAAAAATAGGTTTGTGTAGCGTCACCCTTTAACAGTGCTAAAAAAAGCACTCAAAAGGGGGTTCCTTTATCAGTATTAAAAAAGCGTTGATAAATGGTACTTTTAACAGTGCTAAAAATTGTTGTTAAAAATATCCCTTTATTAGTTCTTTTTTTAGTGTTAATTAAGGTACCCCATTTATCTGTGCTTTTTTAAGAGTTGTTAAAGGAGGTCCTTTATTGACGCTTTTTTAGTAGCGCTGATAAAGGGGGTTCTTTATCAGCGCTTTTTTTAATATCACTGATAAAGCGTATATTTCAATAAAATCCTTAAAAATAATATATTAATATATAAAAATGTAAATATATTTATATTGATATAAATATAATATATCTTTTTTAAATATGTTTTTGATAAGTATAAATAGACATTTACACTTAAT
Organism: Viscum album; assembly: GCA_963277665.1. NCBI lineage: Eukaryota > Viridiplantae > Streptophyta > Magnoliopsida > Santalales > Viscaceae > Viscum > Viscum album. The sequence goes on along the minus strand of OY728153.1, from coordinate 871,214,687 downwards.
ATATAAGAAGTTTAGTAAAAATGGGTTATAAAATATTTAAAAAAATATTATTAATTAATAATTTGAAAATTATCATCGATTAGTAATCATTTAATAACAATTTAAAGACACAAAAAATAAAAAATCAATAAAATATCAAAAATAAATTGAAATCACAACTCAAATTTCAAACGGCTATAACTTTTTATTCGAGTGTCTTTTTGTGCTCTACCACATATCAAATTGAAACCTGCGATGAGTTATATGTGCTAGTGACATAAAATAACATTATGTTACATTTTTCAATGCCAAAAAAAGGCTCTTTAGCCCTCCAAAACTAAGTCTTTAGTCAGGATACCCAAATTTTTAACATTCGATGGAATTTAAACCTCATTCCAGGTAGTCTTTTTGCCCTTTTTAGTGGAGACTGAATTTATTCTCAGGGATTGCATTCATATTGATACTATGGCTTTGACATTTTATCATTTTTCACAATTTACTATTATTTATAATCAAATATATAAAAATATATACATATTTTTTATATATTCACACATAAAAAATTATTTTTATAAATAAATAATTAAACATGTTTACATATAAAGTATATTACTCAATATATATAATATCCATTTTATTCAAAATATAAATATATAAATATTTATATACCTATATAATGTGTGTGTGTGTGTGTATTAGTGTGTGTCTGCATTAACAAACTAATATATATTATCTATATATTCTAACATATAAATATACATATGAATATATAATATATGTACATATATATAAATATGTATAATTATACTTATAGATACACACACACATATATATATATAATATACATGTGTATGTATGTTGTATATATGTATGTATTTTTTTATTTTTTTATAAACACACACAAAATAACGTATTTATTAAATGTATTTAAAACTAATATTATAAATATATATTAATATATGAAATAATATACGGATAAAAAAATATAACTAAATATATATAAAAATAAATATATATAAATATACGAATAAATATAACTAAATATATATAAAAATAAAAAGATATACCATTAAATAGAGAACAAAACAAGATGGGTGAGTGGTAAAGGTGTGGGCATGCAAGGTAGAGGTCTCGAGTTCGAATCCAAGTAGAGGCACCATGAGGATTCCTAGTGCTGTTAAAAGGGAGGTCTTCGATTTAAAGATTTTTTTAATTTTTTTAACTTTTATCAGTGCTGATAAAAAACTCATTTATCAGTGCTATTTCATAGTACAGATAAAAGACCCCTTTTATCCGTGCTTTTTATTAGCATTGATAAAAGGGGAATTTATCAGTGTTAAAAAATCAGTGATAAAAGACCCATTTATCAGTGATTTTTTAGTGCTGATAAAAGACCCCTTTTATCAGTGGTTTTTATTAGAATTGATAAATGGAGATTTTATTAGCATTGATAAAATGGGATTTTATCAGCATTTTTTCAGTGTTGATAAAAGGGACCCCCTTTTAATAGTGCCTCTATTATCATCACTTTTTATCAATGATAAAGGCTTTTTTTAGTGGTGATAAAACTCTGTTTTGTGGTTATGTTGGTACTGGATTTATTTATTAAATGTATTTACAAGAATTAAATTTAATAGATGGAAAATATTCTATGAATGAATATTATTTTAAAATTTAATGCTTGTTTAATATTTGAAGGAACTTCAATCCAAGTTAATGGCTTGGTTTTATCACGTAGTATATTTATTATATTATTAGAAAGTGATAAAAATATAAATAATATTTATGGCCTAGTTAGTTAGTCATAACATGTCATTTTTGGTTTATATAGTGGAAAATACATATTCAGGGGTCTGAGAGCCAATTTCAGGTATTATATATATTTCACTATATAAGGAAGAGAAGCTCCCATGGATTTATGATTCACTAGTAAATCAATGAGATCCTCTCTCTCCTATATCCTAGTTCCTTGCACTACTAAAAAATAGGCAATAGAAGCGCCACCTTTTATCAGCACTAAGCAAAAAGTGCTGATAATGGAAACCTGTATCAGCACTAAAATTTTAGCGTTGATAGAGAGATGCTTTATCAGCACTTTTCTAGTGTTGATAATGAATCCCTTTATCAGTGCTAGAAAAACGCTGATAAAGGAAACCTTTTTAGTGCTAAAATTTTAACGTTGATAGAGGGAGGATGTATCAGCCTTTTTTTTAGCACTGATAAATCCTCCCTGTATCAGCGCTAAAATTTTATCACTCATAAAGGGTACCTTGTATCAACTCTTTTTTAGTGCTGATAAAGAGTCCCTTTATCAACGCTAAATTTTTTGCGATGATAAAGGTTGCATTTATCAGTGCTTTTTTAGCACTGATAAAACTGTAGTCCCATATTTTATAAAATCAGGTGCACAATATCCTCTGTTTATCGTTCCCTCAAGCTCTCTTAGTACTGCACCCCTACGACAACTCCTCCCCCCCTATCTTCTCGTTGTTGGACCTCCGCCACTATCCCTACTCTTTATCCTCCCCCTCGAACCCCTTCTGCGGATCCTCCTCTCCACAAACCCTACTTATCCTCCTCTCCACTCAACCCTACTCCCCACTAACCCTACTCTTCCATTTCTCAACGGTTGGTGGCTCCTCCCTTGCACCTCCTCCTCCGGCGGTCACATCTTCCCCTCCCAACGTAGCGCAAAAGGCTCCCTGACCGCTCGGCGGTTCTTCTCTCCCTCGATCGTGGGTGCGATCTACTCTATGCAAATCTCCCACTTCTCCTTTTAGGTTTATTTTTGATGGATAGGTTTTGAAGTGTAATTTTGGTTACTGCATGAAGTAGTTTTTTCATGGTGTAAAGATCACTAGGTAATTCTTATATAGGTATGTCCCTAGATTAATCTAATATACTCCCTTTTTAGTGTGAATTTTTTATATGATTTCCCTTTCATGCTACTATGTATGGGGTATTTATCACTATGATTATAAGGGTGATGGTTGATTGATGTAGTTGCGAGAATGTGGTGTGTTAATTAATACAGTAGTGATGGATGGATTATTGTGTGGTTATGATAGCGATGATATGACTATTTAGGCAGAAAATAAGTGGTTTATGGATTTTCAAATGTGTTTAGTAGTATTTTATGTCATAAAAATTTAGTTGTTATTCGGTGGGGTTATAGTTTCCTTTTATCATGGAATATGGTTGGAATAAATGAAAATAGTAATGGGTGGTGGGTTGTAAATGATAAATGATGGTTTGTTAAATGATTAATGATAATGATTGGAATAATTATGTTTAATAAATGGTTAAATAGAGAATAAATGTTATTAATGATTAATGAATGGATTATAGTGGGTAGTGATTTAATGATTGGTTTTACATTAAAATGGTTAACAATTGAAATGAATATGGTAATAAAAATCTATGAAATTATAATGTTAAATGAAATGAGAAGTTGGTAATGTTGATATGGATGCTTATGTGATTTGTTGGGGATTATTTGTGGCATTATAATGGAAGTGGTAATTAGAGGGTGGTAGTAACAAGGCAATGGTTGACGTGGGTGTTTGCAGTGTTAGTTTGGTGTAAACCCTTAGGAAATATTTATGTGTGACTATATACTTATTATATTTTCTTATTATTTCTTACGCACCACCACTTGAGTCGAGTAACCTGATTGAAATCCATATGGGTACTTTGGTCATGAGTGTTTTTCTCAATATTTAGGTTATAGAGGGAACACATATAGAACCAATCCCTCTTCCCTTCTCCCCCTTCACACTTAGTATGAGTCGTAATGTCTCACAGTGGGTGTATATATATGACCTATAGCGATTTTATGTTTTGGTGTATATATATTCTTGTTGGCATGATTATGTGTATTTGGTGTGGATACATAGTGGGGGTCATGAATTGTAGAAGGAGAGTATGATGTTTATGTCCTTCATGTTCATGATATCATACTGTGATGAGGATGTGATGTGTGGTTGTGATGTGGATATGGTTTTTTATGTGTTTGTTACATGTGTATGTGTGGATATATGGTTATGAGATTATATAGAAGGGTTTGAAGCATAAGAAATATTTCATTAGAGTGTGAGAATGACCAGATTAGTGGGGAAGTGGATGTGGAGTAATTTATTAATATATATTATTTTGATATTATGTTACTATACTTGAATGTGATATTGGGTGAGTCATACTTGGTGAGGTTGGGTGATATATGACCATATATTAGTGTGTATTAGTTTTGTTATTTATTCACTAAGTCATTAATATATTTCATATGCATTTTCATGAGAGGTTTTGGGAAGGATCGTACTGATTATACTTGTATGCTCACCCCTATTTATCTTATTATTTTTATAAGTTTTTTAAGATGGATTTGGTGAACAAGATGGAAATTACTATCTTAAGGCTAGGAGTTACCGCCATATCCACTGGTGTAGGATTTTTTTTTTGATGTTTTATTTTAGATACCTTTTTTATGTATGAAATTCACATGAATTAGGGATTGGGTTTTATTTTATATTATATGGAGTTGATTGGTGGTTTATCTCTATTTTTTGGATTTATGAGGGAAACACCTCCCATTTCTTTATTTTATACCCACAATGCTAGTCTCCAACCTATGTACTATTAGAGGTTGGATTCATGAATTACACTTATTTATATGGCCATTTTATAAGTGGTTCCTAGTGGTGGTGAGTTATGATAGTGTGGTATCGGAGCTTTAGTTGAGAGTTAAGATAGGGTTTGTAATTAGATACTCATGAGGATTTAATGGGATGATAGGTCGATAATATTTGTTAAAATTTTCATATGGAATAACATGGGAGACCATCTATGACACAAGTTATTATCCCCCCTGTGATTTTAAGTAAGTAACTTGAGCTTACCAAAACATTAGTCATGATGATATTAAATGTAGGGAAGAGACCTAGGAGTGGTAGATGTATCATTCTTGATTATTCTTTAATTTGGAAGTCTTTGTTGTGTATTTGAACCATAAATACTAATATTTGAGATTCAAATAGGATGGATATGAATAAATATTGGATGGATGCTAATCGTTTGACATTAGAGTATGGGAATGGAGTGAAAGAGTTCATCATGTTTTCAAAGGATCACGCAAAGGATCCTTCTCAAATACTTTGTCTGTGTTTACATTGTTGTTATTCTAGACTAATTACTCCATAGGAGTTGGAAGAACATTTGATATGTCACGGAATAGATCGGAGTTATAAATTTTTGAATAAACATGGAGAAAAGGCGAATGTAGCTATTGGATGGGATAAGACTGCATTTTATGGATCATTAGATATGAATACAAATATAGATATTTAAGAATACCGTATGGAGGATGCAATTACAGATGTCAATGATAATGATGATTGTCTTGACTAAATGACAAGGACAATTGAAGATGAACTCTAGGATTGCCCAAAATTTTTTGAGAAGTTAATGATTTGTGCAAAGATGTCATCGTGTGCTGGTTGTACTAAATATACAACATTGTCAGTTGTACTGAAGTTGTATAAATTGAAAGCAGGAAATGGATGGAGTGATGTTATTTTTACGGAACTACTTTCTCTCTTGAATGACATTCTCCTGGAATATAATGAGCTCCCAAGTCGTACATATGAAGCTACACAAATGCTACACTTGTTGGGTATGATTTTTGAAAGAATACATTCCTTCCTGAAAGACTGTATATTTTTTCGCAAGAAAAAATCACTTATAGAATGACCAAAGTGTGGTGCTTCTCGATATAAGAAAGATTAATCTAATCCTACAAAAGTTTTATGGTACTTTCCAATAATTCCAAGGTTTAGACATCTATATGGAAGTGAAGAAACTGCAATACAATTGATGTGCCATGCAGATAAAAGAAATGAATATGGAAAATTACGTCATCCGTCTGACTCTCCTCAATGGAAGAAAATTGATCATGAGTATCCTGAATTTGGAAAAGATCCGAGAAACCTTTGTCTTGCGTTATCTATAGATGGAGTGAATCCTTTTGGTTTTCAAACTAGCACTCATAGTACATGGCCTGTTTTTTTGGTAAATTATAAATTTCCACCCTGGTTATGCATGAAGTAAAAATTCATCATGTTATCTATGCTTGTATTAGAACCAAAACAACCAGGTAATGATATTTTTATTTATTTGTCTCCTTTGATCAAGGATTTGATGTTATTATGGGATTCAGGTGTTATGTTGTATGATTCTTATAAAAGTGAATACTTCACATTGAGAGTGATGTTGTATGGGACGATAAATGATTTCCCTGCTTATGGAAATTTCTCAGGCTACAGCATTAAAGGAAATCAAGGGTGTCTCTTGTGCGAAGAAGATACAGAATCAATTAGGTTAAAACATTCATCGAAATCTGTGTTTATAGGACATCGTAGATTTCTACCTCGTCGGTATAAGTACCGATCTTGGACGAAATCATTCAATGGAAGTTCAGAATAATGCACAGCACCATATCTACTAATAGGTGATCATCTGTTTGAGAAAGTAAAATATGTGAACACTATTTTTGGTAAACCATTTTCAAAAAAACTTACAAAAATCAGTTGGAAAAAGTGATCAGATTTTTTTGAATTACCATACTGGAATTGTTTGTACGTCAGACATTTTCTTGATATGATGCATGTGGAAAAAAATTTATGTGACAGTGTTATTGGAATGTTTCTAAATGCCCCTAGAAAAAAAAGGATGGAATTAAGGCAAGGTTGGACATGATTGACATGGGAATATGATAAGAGTTGGCTCCAGTGAAGGGTGAAAATCGAATGTTTCTTCCTCCAGCTGCTTACACTCTTTTTAGGGAGGAGAGATATCAATTTTTCAACTTCTTCAATGATGTAAAGATTCCAGAGGGGTATTCATCAAATATCAAGAACATTGTGTCAATGAATGATTTGAAGTTAATAGGTTTTAAATCACATGACTGCCATGTTTTGATGCAAGATTTAATTTCTATAGATTTATGTTGCATTTTTTCCAAGAATGTTCATCATATGTTAACCAAACTTTGTTTCTTTTTCAAAGCTATATGTAGAAAAATTTTAGACCCGGTGAAATTTCCAGCTATGTAAAAAGAAATTTTTATCATATTATGCGAATTAGAAATGTTCAGCCAGCCAATATTCTTTGATATGATGGTTCATTTGATGATTCACTTGGTGAGAGAGATTTGACTTTGTGGTCCTGTTCACTATAGATGGATGTACCCCATTGAACGGAATATGAATATTTTGAAATGGTATGTCAAAAATCTAAGTCAGCTAGAGGGTTGTATAGTGCAGCAATATATTATTGAGGAAACCATTGAATTCTATACCGAATACCTATCTGATGTGGAAAGCATTGGTCTCCCAAAATCTTGTCACACTGGACGTATTAAGGGTGAGGGAATTTCTAGAGGAGATGTTGTGACAATCAATATTATAGATCGGGAGCAGGCCCACCTTTATTTTTTGCATAACAGTTGGGAGGTTGCTTCATATATTGAAACTCATAAGGAAATTCTTAGGCAGTTGAATCCATTAAGGGATAAAAAAATGGATATCAAATACACATAATCACTGGTTTATAGGATGGTTTCAAGAACATTTTTAAGGAGTTAGATGAAAATCCGAATTCAATTTCAGAACGACTTCAATGTCTAGCCTCCAGACCAAGTGTGTATGTATTATCTTACATTGGTTATGTAATTAATGGTTATACATTCAATATAGATGAACATGATGAAGATAGTACCATGAAAAATAGTGGAGTTACACTTGTGGCTGAAGCGATGCATGTTTCTGGTAGTAAGAACAGAAATCAAATTTATGCAAATATGTCATACTTTGGCATTATCAAACAAATATGGGAGTTGGATTATACAACATTCCAATTACAGATTTTTCAATAAAAATGGGTTGATAACAACAGTGGTGTTAAAATAGATGAATGGGGATTTTTGAAAGTTGATTTTAGTAAATAAGGGTACAAAGACGAATAGTTTATAATGGAATCACAGGCGGTAAAAGGTTTTTATGTTCCAGATCCCGCAAAATGAAAGTGGTTGATTGTTCTGTTATTGTCCAAAACTACTGAAGGGTCTGATGAAAATTCAGTTGAGGACGATCTTTTCAGTGGTACGTCACAATAATTTCTCATCGGACCCAATGTATATGATGGTTTTTATGTTATAGGAGACCACAATTAAGGGATTTTGATAATCGATAGAGGTGTCAAATCCCTTCAGCCTTTGAAAAAAATAAATAGAGTTCAATAAACAGGTTTTATTTTATTTGTAATATAGATCTTGTTATCTCATGTTATTATCTTATCATTGCTGAATTTATGTAATCTAAATTATATATTCAACCAATTTTGTAGATAATGACTTTTTCACGTTATGGTGCTCCTAACCTCGAGGTTGAACAAGTCTCTCAAGTTGTTGTTGTTGTTGTTGCAGCTTCTAATATGGCTACTCACAGTGTAGAGCAACAACAAGTTTTTGAACCTGTTGATGCTCCTAGTGTTGAGGTCCAACAACCATCAGCACATTCCATTTCTACCATTGTATATGAACATATTGATGATGTTGATATCGATGAAATGGTCGGGGATGAAGGACCGACGTTGCAAAAAACACAGGTGAGTTGTAGTTTGACGGTGTTAGCCAAAGTTTTTAAGGCAAAAAGCAAAGGAATCAAATTTGATGTTGGATGGAATACACAAGGCCAACATGTGAATCCCAACAAGGATATGTTTATTAGTTACATTGGAATTGTCACTCGGCAACGTGTTCCGATTGACATATATTCATGGCACCTTGTTGTGTCCGGGCTGAAGGCTGTGATCTGGGAAGAAATTATGGTAACATTGTGATATTATTTCCTTAATTTACTAGAAAATAAAATAATAAAACAATGTCTTTCTCTTCTCAATTTCTTGCAGAGTACATTTATAGTAGATGATTCACAGAATAATTATGTAATAAGGCTTACATGAAGGATTCATCAAGGTTTTTTCACTATTTTAACAAAATGTCACCTGAAAGATTCCAAAGGTAAAATAAACTCACACCCACCCCTTGTCTACACTCACCTGATATCCCAAGAAGTATGAGATGCATTTATTGGCCTCTGTGGGGATGATAAGTTTCAGGTACATTGTGGTTGATAATACGTTGTTTGAGGATACATGTATTCATCACTTTGATTGTCAATATTTCATTTATGAAATAGCAACTCAGTACTGAAAATAAGGAACATGCATCAAACCAACATACCCATATCGTAAAGAAAGGATGGGGTACGCTTCACAAGAAAAGAAAATGGTACGTATTTTAAATTTACAATAATATTGTTAGGTGCCAAGAAACAACATAATAATTATCTATCTATATTTATATGTAGATTGATGAGTCTAAAACAAAAGACACTTCCATCCCACATCATGTGCTATGAAAGGAGGCACGTGTGAATAAAGAAGGGAAGCTAATAGATGAAAACACACAAAAATTGTGGGAAATATGTGTATGTGTGACACGATGATAAAAAGATTTCTTTTAAATTGATATTACATCAAAATAATTAGTTATTTTCTTATATTTGATAGTCACAAGAATCAGCTACTCCTATAGCAGATGCAGACCTATTATCGATGGCTTTGAAGCGTCCAGAAAAATATGGTCGTGTCAGAGGTGCAGGGTTTATAGTGACACCCCGAGTATATTATTAGAAAAAAAATAAATGGATGATAGAGATGAAAAATTGAAACAAATGAGTGAAATACAAGAAACTCTTGAAGAACGATTTCAATGGCAAGGAGAGTTGCTAGAAACTTTTATGGGTGGGAAGCAAGGAGAAGACACAACTCAAAAACAACTAGCACGTGAAGATCCCGCCCCACCCCCACCAGCTTTGAGGTGACCAATTACCCTCAAAGAGCATTCTTAGCCGTGGTAATAAATATTCTAATAATTGTTCCCATGAAATTTCCATCAGACAAACCTTGATACTTTTCCTATACTAATCTTCTATAGGATGATAATGAATGTGATTTATATCTATCAACACCCACATATCACCTTGTAGCGAGGGCTACAGTGTTCAACATCCCAGAGGACAAGCTGCATAATAGACCACTTCTGAATGATCATCTGAAAATGACGATTACTGTAGCTCATGTGCCAAATGAAGAGCTACATATTCCACTTGATGATGATGATATTCATACGGTAGAAAAGGCTATTGGTATATTCATTTCATGTCCATCACAACTTGTAAAAGTACATGGGGACAAAGAGGTATTTATTTCTTTTTTTTTCAAGATAAACCTTTAAAAATTAATGAAAAAAGGGTATGAACCAATGAATGTTATTATAGAAGGAGAAAGGGAATGGGGTGATAAGAAAATTTGGCTCAAAATCATCTAAAGGATCGGCCAACTGATCCCAAAGATCTACTGAAATCACAATAACACCACCTATTCTTTATCCACATTTACTAGCATTGAAGACTCATGTGGATACGAAGCTAAAAGGTGGTAGTAGTCATATAGTGGTTTTCGAAAAGAATATATATGGAGAGGAAAGTAAAGATTTCATTGCTACTAAAAACGTAAATGAGATCCTTGAAAATGGTTGGCTAGGTGTCATAGTTGTAAGTTTATATATGAGGTATGTTTTCATGAATTGATTTTATAAAAGCTGATATAAAGTGAAAATTATGACTAAATGCATTTTATATTATTGACTGACGTATATATGAAAAACAATGAATTTCCCTATGAGCCAAATTTCGGACTCATTAGTCATCATACCATATCAACACATCTAACGAAATTAGAGCCATCAGAAAATCATGAAATAGTGAACAACTTTCTGAAAACATTTGAAAACAAGATTACAGATGAGAGACTCTTCCTAATACCAACCATGAAGGGGTAAAACTCTACGATTGAATCATATCAATTATATTTTTACTTATTATAAGAGACTCTTCCTAATTTCGGCGAACTTGGATACTCTAAAGATTTATTTTTTGGATTCAATGCAAGGATATCCAACAAACCGACCACATATGATGGATTTTGTGAATCTTTAAGACACTAAATCCTACGTTTTAGGTCTGAACATAAAGTAATATAATTTATATTATCTTTTACTAAGGATTCTTTTATGATAGGGTAGTGTATCATTATCGTCTAAAAAAAGGAATGAGGAAAGGGGATAAGCATAAGGAGGTGAGCAAGTATTACGTCTGGACAAATATCAGGGTATATATAATAAAATTTCACTATCCAAACACATATCAACACAAGTTACTTATTCTACTAATGATAAAATATTTTGCAGTGTCCAAAACAAACAAATGATAATGATTGCGGTTATTATGTTTGTAAATTTATGAAAGAGATCATTTTTCATTAACAAACTAGCATCCCTAAAGAAGTATTTTCAAAAACAACTACTATTTAATTTAATTTATTTATTAATTATTTATTTATATATTTTTTAGTACTACTCTTACTGAAAAAAAGCATTATACTCACAAGATGTTATAGAGTTGTTCAGAAACGAGTGGTCCACATACCTGATGGAAGATTGTACACTAATAGCATGAAGATCTGACTTGTGGATGTGTACGATTGGCGGTCATCTTTTGAGAGGGGTTTAGGGGATCAAAATATGATACTTTTTTGTATGTAAATTTTCATAGAAAAATTGTAATTATTATTAAATTAAATATTTTTTCTCCAATGATTCATTTTCTCATTTTAACAGATGAAATGCACCAACAACATACAAGAATGATGAACCACTTTTCTTTGGGATTTGGATAAGAAAAACTAGTAAAATATCCAAAATACCTACGTATCTGACCAAACTCATTCGTATTTTGTTGGTCCATTAGGATAACGATCCATGAGTGCATTGGTGACGTGTACGAGTCAACCATGCCTCAATCTGAGGCACGGTGTGGCCGGTATCACACAAAGTGTCTCTCTTTTGTTTAAAATGCATAGAATTTTAAGGGAAAACAATAACTGACGTACGGAAATCTGAAAAATTTCATTCATATTGTGTTCATCCTTTAGGAGAACAATCCATGGGTGAATTGGTGACGTGTACGAGTCAACACCACCTCAATCTGAGGCATGGTGTGGCCGGTATCACTCAAAGTGTCACTCTTTTGTTTAAAATGGAAAACAATTTAAGTGAAAACAACAACTGACCTAAAAAAATATGACCAAATGCATTCGGATGGTGTTGATCCTTTATTATAATGATCCATGGGTGTGTTGGTGACATGTATGAGTCAACCCCACCTCAATCCGACGCACGGTGTGCCCGATATCACTCAAAGTGTCTCTCTTTTGTTTAAAGTGGATAGAATTTTAAGTGAAAACAACAACTAACATACAAAAATCTGACCAAAAACTTTGGGATTGTGTTGATAAATTATTATAACGATCCATGGGTCATTTTTAATGTGTAATATTCAACCACACCTCAATCTGCGGCACGGTGTGGCTGGTATCACTCAAAGTGTCTCTCTTTTTTTTAAATGGACTAAATTTTAAGTGAAAACAAAAACTAGCCTACAGAAATCTGACCAAACGCATTTGTATTGTGTTTGTACTTTAAAATAATGATCCATGAGTGCGTTGGTGATGTGTATGAGTCAACCCCGCCTCAATCTGAGGCACGATGTGGCTGGTATCACTCAAAGTGTCTCTCTTTTGTTTAAAATGGACAGAATTTTAAGTGAAAACAACAACTAACATACAGAAATCCAACCAAACACATTCAGATTGTGTTGATACATTAGATAACAATCTATGGGTCATTTTTTATGTGTATGAGTCAATCACGCCTCAATCCGAGTCACGGTGTGGCCGGTATCATTCAAAGTTTCTCTCTTTTGTTTAAAATGGACAAAATTTTAAGTGAAAACAACAATTGACCTACAGAAATCTGATTAAAAGCATTAGTATTGTGTTGTTCATTTAGGATAATGATCCATGGGTGTGTTGGTGATGTGTACGAGTCAACCCCGCCTCAATACAAGGCACGGTATGGCCGATATCACTCAAAGTCTCTCTCTTTTGTTTAAAATGGATAGAATTTTAAGTGAAAACAACAACTGACATACGTAAATCTAACCAAATGCATTATAATTGTGTTGATACTTTAGGATAAAGATCCATGGTTCATTTTTTACGTTTAAAAGTCAACCAGGCCTCAATCTGAGGCACAGTGGGGCCGGTATCACTCAAAGTGTCTCTCTTTTGTTAAAAATGGACAAAATTTTAATTGAAAACAACAACTGACCTACGGAAATATGAACCAACACATTTGGATTGTGTTGATCATTTATTATAATGATCCATGGGTAAATTGGTGATGTTTATGAGTCAACTCTGCCTCAATCCGAGGCATGGTGTGGCCATTATCACTCAATGTTTCTCTCTTTTGTTTAAAATGGACAGAATTTTATGTGAAAACAACAACTAACGTACGAAAATCCAACCAAACACATTATAATTGTTTTGATCCTTTATTAGAATGATCCATGGATCATTTTTGATGTGTATGATTCAACCACACCTCAATATGAGGCATGGTGTGGCCGGTATCACTCAAAGTGTGTCTATTTTGTTTAAAATGGACAAAATTTTAAGTGAGAACAACAACTAACCTAAGGAAATCCAAAAAAATGAATTCGGATTGTGTTTATCCTTTAGTATAACAATACATGGTTGCATTGGTGCCATGTATGAGTCAACCCCACCTCAATCCAAGGCACGGTGTGGCCGGTATCACTCAAAGTGTCTCTCTTTTGTTTAAAATAGACAGAATTTTAAGTGAAAACAACAACTGGCATACAGAAATCTAACCAATTGCATTTGGATTGTGTTTATCCTTTAGGATAATTATCCATGGGTCATTTTTGATGTTTCTGAGTCAACCATGCCTCAATACAAGGCACAGTGTGGTCAGTATCACTCAAAGTGTCTCTCTTTTGTTTAAAATGGACAGAATTTTAAGTGAAAACAACAACTGATGTACAGAAATCTGACCAAACGCATTCATATTGTGTTAGTATTTTAGGATAATTATCCATGGGTGAATTGGTTACATGTACGAGTCAACCTACCCTCAATAAAAGGTACGGTGTGGCTGATATCACTCAAAGTATCTCTCTTTTGTTTAAAATGGACATAATTTTAAGTAAAAACAACAAATGACCTACGGAAATCTAAACAAATGAATTCATATTGTATTTATCCTATATGAGAGTGATCCATGGGTGCGTTGGTAATGTGTACAAGTCAGCCACACCTAAATCCAAGGCACTATGTGGCCGGTATCACTCAAAGTGTCTTTCTTTTGTTTAAAATGAACAAAATTTTAAGTGAAAACAACAACTGACAAATAGAAATCCAACCAAACACATTCAAATTGTGTTTTTACTTTAAAATAACGACCCATGGGTGTGTTGGTGATGTTTATGAGTCAAACTCGCCTCAATATGAGGCACGGTGTGACCGATATCACTCAAAGTGTCTCTCTTTTGTTTAAAATGGACAAAATTTAAGTGAAAACAACAACTGGCCTACGGTAATCCAACCAAACGCATTCAGATTGTGTTGATACTTTAAGATAAATATCCATGGGTGCATTGGTGATGTGTACGAGTAAACCACACCTCAATCTGAGGCATATTGTGGCCGGTATAACTCAAAGTGTCTCTCTTTCGTTTAAAATGGACAAAATTTTAAGTGAAAACAACAAATGACCTATGAAAATCAAACCAAACACATTCGAAATGTGTTAATTCTTTAGGAGAACAATCCATGGGTGAATTGGTAACATGTAAGAGTCAAACCCGCCTCAATTTGAGGCACGGTGTGGCCGGTATCACTCAAAGTGTCTCTCTTTTGTTTAAAATGGACAAATTTTTAAGTGAAAACAACAACTGACGTACAGAAATCCGACCAAACGCATTCGGATTGTGTTGATCCTTTAGTAGAACTATCCATGGGTAATTTTTGAGGTGTACGAGTCAACCAAACCTCAATCTGAGGCATGGTGTGGCCGGTATCACTTAAAGTGTCTCTCTTCTGTTTAAAATGGACAAAATATTAAGTGAAAACTACAACTAACCTACGGAAATCCAACCAAACACATTCGGATGGTGTTGATCCTTTAGGAGAACAATCCATGGGTGTGTTGGTGACGTGTACTCTAACACCCCACCCCTACCTCATTGTATTGAGGAGGTGGTGAGGGATTACTTGTCCTTAAGTGACGTTACCAAGGCGCCAAAGGCTGGCAATAAATGTCAAGGGCTTCGAGAACAAATTGGGGAACAATTTTCCCTTAATACAAAACCAACCAAACCATAACTACAAACACTATATGATGCATGTTAATAAAACATTGAAGCATTTATTCCCAAAATACAACCATTTTTTCTACAATAAAACCCAAAACCAATATAATCCAATAAGATATCAGAGTACTATGTGGAAGACTAAACAACAAAACACCACGAGTCATGACACCACCATAGCACCACACTAAGATCCAAGCTCTAAGCTCCACCAACACATCACAAGCATCACCACAAACCACTAGCAATGAGATGTATTACCTTTCTGTATCCTAGTACACAACATCTATAAAGACACCAAAGTTCCAAAGCAGGGGGTGAGTACAACTACTCAGTAGGTTTACCCCAAATGACTTTCCTACACACGCCACTAGGATAAAACTTTTAGCACATTTATATAAAACAATTTATATAAAATAATCACCAGTGCAACCATTACCATAAGCCAAACACACCCTTACCAAGCCATCTCACCCAAACCAATAAACTAAGGGAAATCCAAAAAAACATGCCACAATCCATTTCATCATTTACACATTAGCACAATAATTTACATCTTGAAAAGCAATGCACAATTAATCAACCATAATGGTGGAGCTTCCGTCCAACCCATTCACCCATTCACAACTAGCGGTACATCCTAACCACTTATATTTTGATGGTGGCCCTTCTATCTACTATCCATCCCCTTTTTCTAGTGGTACTTCCTGCCCACTTCCACAAAACATTCCAATCAAGCCATAACCAGGCACATAACCCACAAAGGCCACAACAACATGCAATCAACCACTTCTATTACATGTCAACCGCTTCAATAAATCGCTCATTTGTTGAAAACACCCTTAGATCATTTTTCATACCAAACCAAATTTCAATAAAACAATCATTTTTATTGAAAACCATTTTCTCAAATCATCTTAATCAAACCAAAAAAACAACTCATTTTAAAATCCCATTTTAAAATCACATCAAGAGCATTTCGCCACAAGCCCTTTTTTCAAAAATACCCAAACCATTAACAAAGGGATTTCCATTCGATTTAGCACATCAACAACACATTTAATTTTTAAGAAACACAAATTAATTGTAACCAAACCACTAGTTCTAACAAAGTGGATTTGAGAGAGAATCCACCTACCATTAGGGTTCTGGTGAAATCGACCCACAGGAGACTACTCCTCAAACCCGGTGAACGCACAACCGAAACCTTTCTAGATCTCCTTCCCTAACATCCACATGCCTTAAAATTAACATCCAAGGCAACCACAACCATAGATCTACACACAGCGGGTGTAGATCTAGAAAACCGATAGATGGGGAGATGTATATCTAGAAGAAAACACAAATAAACTTAGAGGAGAGACTTACCCGGGAGAAACCACCTTCCAACAACCACGAAAACCCTTCTATTTGCTCCCAAAATGAGTGAGAGAGCACCCTCAATCTCTGAGAACCCAAAATACCTAGTGAGGCTCGAGTGGGAGAGGATTTTGAGAGGAATGAGGCAAGCCTGAGTGAACCCGGGTTTTAAAACCCTATTTTTAAGTGGTCGCACGATTTGAAAAACCATGCACTAACCATGAACATGCTACTTCCTCGAGAGGAGGGGTCCGCAAGGTTGCCTCACACGGTTTGACAAACCGTACACAGGCCATGCGAAGCCTACTTTCTCCCCCTGCACGGTTTCCTGGAGAATTAGCAAGGTTTCCCCTAACCGTGGCCAAATCATGCTACCTTAGAAAATCCTCCAAAATTATTCAAAACCATTCCAAACTCTCCCAACCTCTTCTCAAATCATCCCATGCACTTTAAACACATAAAAAATCCTAAATAAAGGCTACATACCACAAACTGGGGGTGCTACATTCTCCCAACATTGGACTTTCCGTCCTCAAGAAAGTAGTGAACCCACCCTTTTCCAAAAGAGTTTGGGCCGTTGCTCGACCATGTATTTTTCCTGCTCCCAATTCTCCTCTTGGATCTAGCCATGCTGCCACAAAACCCAAACCAGACCGATGATTTTACCCTGCAAGACTTCCTCTTGCCTATTCACAACCCGCACTGGCATGTGGACCAATGAAGCATCCGGCTCTAACTCAATATAATCCCATCGAATAACATGGCCCAGATCCGGATGATACTTTTTAAACCGCGACACATGAAACACATTGTGCACCACACTGAACCTTGGTTGCAAAGCCAAATGATAAGCCGCCTCACCAACCTGCTCAATAATCTCAAAGGTCCAATATACCTCGAAGATAACTTTCCCTGATTCCTAAACAGATGATGTCCCAACCTAGGAGAGATCCTCAAGAAAACATGATCAGTCACCTCAAACGAAAATGGCCATCGAAGATGATCCACATACACTTTTTGACAACTATGAGTCATCTCCATTATCTTCCTGATTAACCTGATCTTCTCCGTGGTCTCCTGGACAAGGCTCGATCCAACCATCGAGGACTCACCCGTTTCACCCAACATAGTGGAGAACGACAGGGCCACCCATACAATGCTTCAAATGGAGCCATATGTATGGATGCATGATAAATGTTATTGTACGAGAACTCAACCAACGAAAATTGATCCTCCCAAGAGCCACCAAAATCCATGACACAAGCCCGAGACATATCCTATAATGTTTTTATCATCATCTCAGATTAACCATACATCTGAGGGTGATACACCATTCTCATAGTCAACTGTGTCCCAA
Source organism: Viscum album (assembly GCA_963277665.1). Classification (NCBI taxonomy): domain Eukaryota; kingdom Viridiplantae; phylum Streptophyta; class Magnoliopsida; order Santalales; family Viscaceae; genus Viscum; species Viscum album. Next base: position 871,196,582 of record OY728153.1, on the reverse strand, counting down.
GGTCTTGCTACAAGGATTTCCAAAAACGAGATGTAAACCTCGGATCCCTATCTAATACAATAGAAACTGGAACACCATGCCTCTATACCACCTCCCGGATATAGATTTTGGACAGATCCTCCACCATATTAGATTCATGAATTGGGATGAAATGGGCCGACTTTGTTAGCTGATCCACTATCACCAAAATGGAATCTTGATTCATGACCATTCTTGGGAGACCTATGACAAAATCCATCGCTATTTTCTCCTACTTCCAAACAGGGATTGGTAAAGACTACAACATGCTCGCTGGCCTCTAATGCTCTGCCTTGACCTGCTGGCAAGTCAAGCATCTCAAAACAAACTCAGCCACTCTTCTTTTCGTACCAGCCCACCAGAACTGTGCTTTCAGCACTTTATACATTTTCTGAATTCCAGGATGAATATCTCATCTGGAATGATGATACACCCTGAGAAGATCCTCTTGACAAGCAACTAGTACAACCATCCGATTATGAAAACACAAAACTAAATCTCTATTCAGTTGCCAAACCGCAATGGTCTCTCCACCATTGAGTTTCGACCTCATGGTAACACACTCAGAATCAGATATCTGCGCCTCTTTAACTAGTGCAACCAAGTCAGGAATCAACAAGACCAGAAATAAGACCACTCTATCGCTCTGGTCCTCACATTCCAACCGCATGTCAGTTATAACCGACATCAACTGCCACTGGTCTGATGCCTTTTCCACCACCTAAGCATATGATTTTCTACTTAATGAATCTTCTACCGAATTTCCCTTACTCGTTGTGTACATAAAGTCAAAATCAAACATCTGGAGATATTTCATCCATCTCCTTTGCCTCAAGTTCAAATCCCTTTGTGAGAAAATGTGCTTCAAGCTCTTATGACCTGTATATTCCATGAATTTCTCACCGAAGAGATAATGATGCCACACTTTCAAATCATGGACCATTGTTTCCAATTCGAAATAATCATTTGGGTAGTTCTTCTCATGAACCCTCAACTACTGTGAGCCATACGCAACCACATGATTCCCTTGTATGAGAATTCACTCCAACCCTGATCCTGATGCATCACAATACACCACATACCCTCTTCTTGGTTCTGGAAAAACAAATATTGTTGCTGATGTAAGGTGACCCTTTAGCTCTTCGAAACACTACTAACATTATTCATTCCACTGGAATGGAACATTCTTTCTTATCAAATCTATCATCGGTGAAGCCAAATGTGAAAAATAACGAACAAAATGCTGATAATACCCAGCTAGACCGAGGAAACTCTGTACCTCAAACACATTCTTTGGTGGTTTCCACAAGATAACAAACTCTATCTTTTTCGGGTCCACTGAAATTCCCCTTTCAGAAATCACATGGCCCGGAAAATGAACTTCCTGTTTCCAAAAGTCACACTTTGACAATTTGGAATACAACCGATTTTCCCTCAAGATCCCTAGCACTGTCGCCAAGTGCTGTTCATGCTCCACCCTTATCTTTGAATACACTAGAATGTCATCTACAAAAACCACCACAAATGAATCCAGATATCCCTGAAATATATGATTCATCAATTCCATGAATACCGCTACTGAATTTGTTAGACCAAAGGGAATAACCACATATTCATAATGACCATATATACTTCTGAAAGCTGTTTTAGGAATATCTTCCTTCCTCACCAGCAATTGATGATATCCTGACCTCAGGTCGATCATGGAGAAACACTGGGCTCCCCTTAACTAGTTGAATAAATCATCAATTCGTGGAAGGAGATATCTGTTCTTTATCATAACTTGTTTAAGTTGATGATAATAAATACAGAGCATCAAAGTTACATCTACCTTTTTCAAAAACAACACCGATGCTGCCCACAGAGACATGGTAGGCCAGATAAACCCTTTGTTTTATAGCTCTTACAACTGGACTTTCAATTCCCAAAATTCAATAGGTTCCATCTGGTAAGACGAAAGTGATATAGGATTGTTCCCTGAAAGGAGATCAATTGTAAACTCAAATTCTCTTATGGGAGGTATCCCAGAGAATTATTCAGGAAAAACATCCATGAACTGATCCACCACTGCTGGAATAACACTCTTCTCAACACCCTCTACCGATTCCAACGAAAACACCGCCAACTGATACGATAACGTGCCCACTGCTGGTGCCAACAAACCCGTTGCACCCTGCCTTTCATGCCTCTCTCCTCTAAAGAGATGCCTAACGTCATCGTGTGTCGTAAATGCCATTTTCCACACATTATAGTCGATGTGGGCCTTAAACGCCACCATCAAATCCATTCCTAGGATTACATCATACCCATCCATCTCAAGCACTAAGAAATTCCACATTAGCTCAACCTCACCCACAATGAAACAAAACTCTATACAAAAGAAGGATCGACACTCTCTTTGACCCAGAGGAGTTTAAAGTTTCAAAACCGAAGGCATCATTTCTAACCTTAAACCCAGCAACTCAACCACACATTCAACAATAGAGTTCCTACCCTGGGAATAAGTGTCCATCCTCCACTTGAACCCTATTTCCGACGCTTTCGTCGGGGCGCGCGCATCCGCCTGTGAGGACGCGCGGCTTGTTTCCCCGCATTCCCGCTTTCCAAATGTGGGCTGCATTCGTTCCTTGTTCAGGTACGTTTGCTCCTTGATCGAAACGGGATGATGGGATGTCGGTTCTTCCTTCCGTGGATTCCTCCTCGAAAGTCATCACCTAGTCCGGGTCTCCCTCATGGATTTAATATGTTGTTCGTGAATCTCATTCCTGGTGCCATATCATCATGGACGCCGGTTAATTACACTACTTCCGTCAAGACTTTCCATAGGGTCCTGACATGGTAGCGACCTTCGGTCGGAGTAGACGGAAATATCAGGAATGTCGGGGCATCTCTGGGTGCGTGGACATTGGGGAACCTGTATTCTCCCTCATAAGAGGGCATCTCAAGGGTGCAGAACTTGAGGCGTACATCTGAGGTTTTCCTCAGCTTCCTGTGTTTAACACAAGGTATATTGCAATATTAACGTCTAGCAGAGTCGGTTACGCCAAAGGCGTGTCATCCGAGGTTTTCCTCAGGCATCTCATGTTTATCACGAGGTAGGCCGCGTGTTTAACGTCTTGCGGAGACGGAATAAGGGTGATCAGAACGTACCATAGAGACGGATCAGATTGGTATATCCCAAAGGAAGAACATCTAGGAGATGGATGGATCAGAATGCCCAATGAGGACGGATCCGAAGTAGTGAACTCCCTAGAGGGGAAAAGGGTGATGAATCGGGGTGTACACAGAGTACAACGACCCGGAGATATGATGGGGCTTACACATGGAAAGCGGCCCATGCGCTGCTAGGAGCAGCGAGGAGGTGGATGGCATGATTCCACCGGGATGTGGCGGCCCGGGTGAGAATCAGGATGGGTGATGGATGGATGAGTGAAGTGGAGGAGGATGAAATGGGACCATCGCAGGGGCGACGGTGAAGTTGGGCTTGAGCCTTGAGGAGGCTTCCTACGTATCCCTGTGGTAGGGAATCAAAGTCCGCGTAGTTCGGGATGGTGCCGGTAAACCGACGTGAATGTGGACCTTGGACCGATGAACGTCGTCGGCGAACCAACATGAAGGTGGACCTTGGTCCGATGGGCATCGTCAGTGTACCGACGTGAAAGTAGACCCGTGGGTCCACTAATGGTGGGCTTGAACATTGGGAAGGTTTCCTACGTACCATGCCTTGACATGGATCAAAGACCTCGTAGTTCGGGGGGTGGGTCGCAATGGCTTACCACTGGACCGGAATGGGACCCGACGTGAAGGAGCGACGGGTGGGCTTGAACCTCGTGGAGGCTTCCTACGTACCATGCCTTGACATGGATCAAAGACCTCGTAGTTCAAATTGTGGGTCGCAATGGCTTACCACTGGACCGGAATGGGACCCGACGTGAAGGAGCGACGGGTGGGCTTGAACCTCGTGGAGGCTTCCTACGTACCATTCCTTGACATGGATCAAAGACCTCGTAGTTCAAATGGGGTTTCGCCGGTGAACCGACGTGAAAGAATACCTTGGTCCACTGTTGGTGGGCTTGAACCTCGTGGAGGCTTCCTACGTACCATGCCTTGACATGGATCAAAGACCTCGTAGTTCAGGTGGTGGGTCGCAATGGCTTACCACTGGACCAGAGTGTGACCCGACGTGAAGGAGCGACGGGTGGGCTTGAACCTCGTGGAGGCTTCCTATGTACCATGCCTTGACATGGATCAAAGACATCGTAGTTCAAATTGTGGGTCGCAATGGCTTACCACTGGACCGGAATGGGACCCGACGTGAAGGAGCGACGGGTGCGTCCGTGAGAAGCGAAGAGGGGCTTACGCGTTGGGCGGCCCATGGTGTTGGGACTTACTCCAGGATGGAGGCCCAAAATGGATTACCGCTGAATGGGGTCGCAACGGCTTACCGCTGGATTGGGTCACAACGGATTACGGCTGGATAGGGATGTCAACGGCTTACCGCTGAATGGGGTCGCAACGGCTTACCGCTGGATAGGGATGTCAACGGCTTACCGCTGAATGGGGTCACAACGTCTTACCGCTGGATTGGGTCACAACGGATTACCGCTGGATAGGGATGTCAACGGCTTACCGCTGAATGGGGTCACAACGGCTTACCGCTGGATTGGGTCACAACGGCTTACCGCTGCATAGGGATGTCAATGGCTTACCGCTGAATGGGGTCACAACGGCTTACCACTGGATTGGGTCACAACGGATTACCGCTGCATAGGGATGTCAACGGCTTACCGCTGAATGGGGTCACAACGGCTTACCGTTGGATTGGGTCACAACGGCTTACCGCTGCATAGGGATGTCAACGGCTTACCGCTGAATGGGGGTCACAACGGTGGATGGGGCTTACGCGAGGAAGTTGCCAGGGTGCCGCTAAGGAGTGGCAATGGTGAATGGGGCTTACGCTAGGAAGCTGCCCGGGTGCCGCTAAGGAACGACAATGATGAATGGGGCTTACGCTAGGAAGCTGCCCGGGTGCCGCTATGGAGCGGCAGTGGTGAATGGGGCTTATGCAAGAAGCTGCCCGTAATGTCTTCCTCATGTCTGGCCATGAGGGCATCCCAACTCACTGGTGAGTTGAGGCCTTCACCTATGCGCTAGTGCACAAGCGGGATAATGCCAAGGGCATTGGAATCTATCCCATCAAAGGGAGTTGAAAAGTGTGAATCACATTCCCAATATTCAGAACGTCGTGAGATTGGCGTGGTGATGGAGGATTACTGCTGACCGTGTTCGCAACGCAGCATCCATATCACGTTAGCCAGAAATGAGGACAACAAATGAGGGTCGGCCGTTGACCATGTTCGAAACACGGGACCATGTCACAAGTGTTGTCGATCGATCCTTCGGGACTTTGGCCCAGGACAGCAGGCGGACCATAGGTCGAGCATCCATACTGTTAGGGGGTCCCTCCAGACTTGGAAGTGAATGACGATCCAAATGAAGGACACGCAAAGCGTGAGGTGGAGTGATGGAATGTTTGAATGGATTCCAACGCTCTTGATGTTACGCCACTGTGATCATGGCGTTAGGCATCTTATGCTTGGCGCACAAGGCATCTCTTGTTTAATGGAAGAGGCATCCTATGTTTGGAACATAGGGATTACTACAGTTTAGAGTCATGTAGGTAGGACTATTAGCATCTCATGCTAGGGGCATAAGGCATCTCTTGTATAGGGCGAGAGGCATCCTATGTTTGGCACATAAAGATTACTACAGTTTAGAGTCATGTAGGTGGGACTATTGGCATCTCATGCTAGGAGCATGAGGCATCACTCGTTAGAAGCGAGAGGCATCCTATCATTTGTTAGATAGAGAGTACTACAGTTTATAGTCATGTAGATAGGACTATTAGCATCTCATGCTTGGAGCATAAGGCATCTCTCGTATAGGGCAAGAGGCATCCTATGTTTGGAACATAAGGATTACTGCAGTTTAGAGTCATGTAGGTAGGACTATTGGCATCTCATGCTAGGAGCATAAGGCATCTCTTGCTTGAAGCGAGAGGCATCCTATCATTTGTTAGATAGGGAGTACTACAGTTTAGAGTCATGTAGAAAGGACTATTAGCATCTCATGCTTGGAGCATAAGGCATCTCTCGTATAGGGCAAGAGGCATCCTATGTTTGGAACATAAGGATTACTGCAGTTTAGAGTCATGTAGGTAGGACTATTGGCATCTCATGCTAGGATCATAAGGCATCTCTTGCTTGAAGCGAGAGGCATCCTATCATTTGTTAGATAGGGAGTACTACAGTTTAGAGTCATGTAGAAAGGAATATTAGGCAGAAGGTGCCTAGAAATGGTTGGTGTTGGGACTTACGCAAAGCAGCCCTTTCTGGTTCAACCTGGCATAGGAACCAAGTGATCGGGTTTGGAGGAGTTGCCTGAGGAATGGTTCGACTCAAGGCACTCGGGGAATTGATGATGAGAACCTCAACTCACGACATAGAATGAAACCAAGAGGATATGTCAACTCAAGGTTTTTCATGGTGTGTGGAGAAGTATCTCAAATCATGGTGTTCCATAGGTGGAAGGTGGGAGCGCATAAGGGCGCAATGGAAAATCCCGGCATCCCGGCCCGAAAAGTTCGCGGTGCGACTCTCCATTTTTCATGGGGGTCTGTGGCGGTAGCGAAGGGACCGGCCCGGAGGGCCGGGACCGCAGCCCGGCACTAACCCCGAGCGGGGGTGCGGGGGCGCAGCCCCCGCGGTATGGACCGGTGGGCGCGAAGGTAGGATCCTCGCGAAGCATAGGTCTTCGCGAAGTAGCTTCGCGAAGCATGGCCTCGCGGAGCAATGATCTCTCGCGAAGCTAAGGGGTCTCGCGGAGCTTGGTCTTGCGGAGCAGCATCGCGGATCTTGGTCTCGCGGAGCATAGGCTCACGGAGGATGGTCTCGCGGAGCAGCATCGCGGAGCATAGGCTCGCGGAGCATGGACTCGCGGATCCTCTGCTCGCGGAGCAGCAACGCGAAGGAAGCTGCTCGCGGAGCCGCAATGCGGAGCTCCGCTCGGCCGCCCAAGGGGCGAAGTGGCCGTGGCCGTCCTATCCGAGAAGGGGGGTGAGCTGGGTATTTATAGGCAGGGGCGCCGCGAAGCAGAACTTCCGCGCCGCCTCAGGAGCTTCGCGGCGCGCTCGCGAACGTCAAATGCGTTCGCGGAGCATCACCGCCTCTGGTGCTTCGCGGTGGATCGCGAACGTCAAATGTGTTCGCGGAGCATCACCGCCTCTGGAGCTTCGCGGCGGCTCGCGAACATCAAATGCATTCGCGGAGCATCACCGCCTCTGGAGCTTCGCGAGGCCACAATGGTCGGGGCGCTTCGCGGCGGGGCTTCGCGGGACCGCGTTGCACGGGTGCTTCGCATCGGTGCTTCACATTAGTGCTTCGCGACGGGTCTTCGCGGCGCATTGCAAACGTCAAACGGGTTCGCGGAGCCTCTTGCCTCATTGCTTCGCGGCGGCGCTCCGCGATCACGGAGGGGGGGCTTCACGAATGGGCTTCGCGAACCAGATTTCCAGCCCAACTTCAAACGTCCATAACTCCTAATCCGTAACTCCGTTCGGGCCCTACGACCTACCAAATCGAAGCTTGCGAAATGGACTACGATCTTGAATCATGTATGGAAGCATTTGGATAATTTTGGGGACGCGTGTTTCGGGGTCTACAAACCCAGCGTTAGAGTTCCCACTATTCCCCATGGGTACCACCATGCTTCCTGCACCCAGAGCTCCCAATAGATCCCACTCAGCCATCGATGCTCGATTCACCATCTTTGTGTAATCACCAATACATAGCACTACTGTCTTTGAATGGATCTCTTTCCTTAACCCCACTTTGAAGATCAATTCCTTCAACGACGTGATACCCTCCACCTCGGGTGCAAACTACACTTAGCTCATAAACTTTGCTACATATTCCGTCATAGACATATGCTATTTCTTCAAACTGAATAAATCAGTTGTGCACTAAATTATGAACGTATGTGGGTAGAATTGTTTATGAAACAATTCCTCAAAGCCTTCCCACGTCATACCATGGTCTTTCCCCACTTGGAATACCAACTCACACCATTGAATAGAAAGATCCTCTAGATTATATGTCGCTAGCATTACTTTTAGCTCTACTGGCATCCCCAACAATTCGAAAATTCTGTTCATTCAGGACAGCCATGCCTCTTCCCTTTCTAGGTCTGAATCACCCCTAAAGACGGGTGGATCCTGCCTTTGAAACTGAGCCACAGAATCCACAAGATTTCTCTCTTATGCTCTATTCACACTTCCCACATATTGGAAAGCTTGCACTATGCTCTAGACTAACTGCTGGTTCACCTGGGGCTCAGGTGAAACCAAGTTCTCATTGGCCACTTCTGGTTGGTCTCTATGACACCTACCCGATGCCATTTCTATAAAGAGAAAACAAACAACCATGAGTCTCACTTCTTTAGGCATCAATAATTCCCATCTCAAATTTCATTACACAACACTATCACAACGAGGCTTTCCACCTTTCCACATTTTCCATGTTTCACTATTTTTGAAAATCAAACCATTATCAAAATACCACCAGTTTTCATGTTTCAAATCCTTCCATTTTGAAACACAATTCAGATTTTTCAAAATACAAACACTCATATCACAACATAAATCATTATACACCAATGAAATATGCATCCTAGAAGGAATTCATTTCTACCATGCATTCCATGCTCATATCATTGGCTACACCCACGACAATGAGATATCCAATGCCTATAAGTGTCTCCAACCACTTATGTACCCAACTCCCTGGTAACTTGAAGTTCAGCATAAAGGGTTAATTACATCCTTTTATGTTATACATTCCAAGTTCCGACATTCCTATACCTTTCTACCATCCCGAATCAAATAATATACCGCAACGAATGTCAACTCCAAATCCGAGAATCAACTCCAAAGGACCGAACAAGCTGATACCACTTGTAACACCCTGCCCCTACATCGTTGGCTTGAGGATGCGGTGAGGGATTACTTGGACTTAAGAAACATTAAAAAGGTTCCAAAGGCTGGAAATAAATATCAAAAGCTTCGAGAACAAATTGAGGAATGATTTTACCTTAATACAAAACCAACCAAACCATCACTACAGCCACTATATGATGCATGTTAATAAAACATTCAACCATGTATTCCCAAAAGATAACCAAGTTGTTCTACAATACAACCCAAAACCAATATAATCCAACACGATATCAGAGTACTATGCGGAAGACTAAACAATAAAACACCATGAGCCATGACACCACCACAGCTCCACACTAAGATCCAAGCTCCAAGATCCACCAACACATCAAAATCATCACCACGAACCACTAGCAATGAGATACCTTACCTTTACCTATATCCCAATACATGAAATCTGTAAAGAAACGAAAGTGACAAAGGAGGGGGTGAGTACAACTAATCATAAGGTTTTCCCCATATGACTTCCCTACACATGCCATTAGGAAAAAACTTTTAGCACATTTATATAAAACAGTTTATATAAAATAATCACAAGTACAACCATTACCATAATCCAAACACACCCTTACCAAGCCATCTAACCCAAACCAAGCAACTAATGGAAATCCAAAAAATCATTCCACAATCCATTTCTTCATTTATACATTAGCACAACAATTTCCATCTTGCAAAGAAATGCACAATAAAGAAACCATAACGGTGGAGCTTTCATCCAACCCGTTCACCCATTCTCAACTAGTGGTACTTCCCGACCACTTATCTTTTGATAGTGGCCCTTTAGTCCACTATCCATCCCCTTTTTATAGTGGTACTTCCTGCCCACTTCCACACAACATTCCAATCAAGCCATAACAAAGCACATAACCCACCAAGGCTGCAACAACATGCAATCAACCACTTCCATTACATGTAAACCACTTCAATAAATCACCCATTTATTGAAAACACCCTTCAATAATTTTCCATACCAAACCACATTTCAATAAAACAACCCTTTTTATTGAAAACCATTTTATCAAATCATCTTAATAAAACCAACAAAACAACTCATTTTAAAATACCTTTTTAAAATCACATCAAGAGCATTTTTTCACAAGACTTTTTTTCAAAAATCCCCAAACCATAACCAAAGGGATTTCCATCTGATTTCACACATCAACAATAAAATTAATTTTTAAGCAATATAAATTTATTTTAACAAAACTACTAGTTCTAACCAAGTGGATTCGAGAGAGAAGTCACCTACCTTTAGGGTTCTGGCGAAATCGACTCGTAAGCAACTACTCTTAAAAACCAGCGAACGCACCACTGAAACCTCTTTAGATCTCCTTCCCTAACATCCAAAATCCTTAAAATTAACATCCAAGGAAACCAAAACCCTATATTTACACACAACGGGTGTAGATCTAGAAAACCGAGAGATGGGGAGATGTAGATCCAGAGGAAAACACAAAGAAACTGAGAGGAGAGACTTACCCAGGAGAAACCACCTTCAAACCACCACAAAAACCCTTTGATTTGCTTCCAAAATGAGTGGGAGAGCACCCTCAACTCATGAGAACCCCAAATCCCGAGTGAGGCTCGAGTGGGAGAGGATTTGGAGGGGAATGAGGCAATCCTGAGTGAACCTGAGATTTAAAACCCTATTTTTAAGTGGTCGCACGGTTTGACAAACCGTGCGCACGCTATAACCTCGAGAGGAGGGGTCTGCATGGTTGCCTCGCACATTTTGACAAACCGTGTGTAGGCTTTGTGAAGCCTATTGTCTCCCCCTGAACAGTTTCTTGAGGAACCCGCACGGTTTCCCCTAACCGTGCTCAAACCGTGCCCCCTTAAAAAGCCTCCAAACTTATTCAAAACCATTCCAAACTCTCCCAACCTCTTATCAACTCATCTCATGCACTTTAAACACATAAAGAAGCATAAACAAAGGCTAAATACCTCATACTATGGGTGCTACATGTACGAGTCAACCCTGCCTCAATCTGAGGCACGGTGTGGTCGGTATCACTCAAAGTGTCTCTCTTTTGTTTAAAATGGACATAATTTTAAGTGAAAACAAAAACTAACGTATAGAAATCTGACCAAACGCATTTGGATTGTGTTGACCTTTTAGGAGAACGATCCATGGGTCATTTTTGATGTTTACGAGTCAACCCCGCCTCAATCTGAGGCACGGTGTGGCCGGTATCACTCAAAGTGTCTCTCTTTTGTTTAAAATAGACAGAATATTAAGTGAGAACAACAACTAACATACAGGAATCCAACCAAATGCATTCATATTGTGTTCTTACTTTAGGATAATGATCCATGGGTGCGTTGGTGATGTGTATGAGTTAACCCCACCTCAATCTGAGGCACAGTGTGGCCAGTATCACTCAAACACTACTACAAATTTGGGCTATAGCCACGGACCTATAGCCACGATTTTATAGGTCCGTGGCTATAGTTTTCATACCGCCACGGATTTTTTTCCAATCCGTGGCTAAATCGCATGATTCCATTTTTTCCCCCAATCCATCGGGCTTCCTCCATGCCTCACGTTTCCTCATCCCCGAGCCCTCCTCCTCGCCGCGCCCTCCTCCTTCACGACGCCTCCACGCCGCGCCCTCCTCCTCTTCGATGCCTCCTCGCCGCGCCCTCCTCTCCGCGCCCTCCTCCCTGACACCTCCTCGCCGTGACCCTCTTTCCCGACTCTACCCTCACCAGCATCACCTCTCCGGTGATTCCCCATGGTGGACGGCCTCCCCTCCCTTGTGCTCCCTCGCCAGCCGCGGCCTCCCCTCCCTGCGCGCACGCCTCTAGCGCCCCACCTCCCTGCGCGCGCGCCTCCGGCGCACCTCCTTGTTGTCCAGTCCACCTCCGGTAACCGGACCCCTCCTGGTCGATCCCTCTTAGCACCTCCAAGATTATGTAAAAGGTACATAGTATTCATGGATTTCTAGGGTACTATAAGTGATTTTTGGCACACATCGCAAGGATTGTAATTCATTTGACCTCCCATATGTGGAATAGGAAGAAGTTTTCCTAGACTAAACAGTACCAAAGATCCATCAAGGGATTGAAGTTCAGGCTAATGAGTGATCATATTTTTAGACTATCTAAGGAGATCATGGAGTACTTAGTTTATGGTTCTGACTTTAGAAAAGTGATTGGTTGGATGTTGATGCAGATATATAATTTTATTACATATGGGTCAAGGAAATTAATACCCCATGAGTAGAAAAACATGAATTGTGATCTAGATCTAGTATTATTAGTCCTAACTTAGACGATTTGGAAGAATTGTCTTATGCGTGATAAAATTGATATTTAATTTGACCATCAGAGTCCCGGGGATGTATTCACATATAAGGACATGAACATGAGGAACTGTTTCATGTTGTAATTCTTATAGATCAATGAATTTGAGATATTATATACTCATTGAATTTAAAAAATTGTATTATATTCCATTAGAAGGAAGTCCCATGCTCATTTTACTTAGGAGGCATTTGAGCGATTTTCTACCATGACATGAACACTTGTTGGGATTGTGGGTGAATATTTTATTCAGTTGAGGGTGATGACTCCTTTAATTATCCATCATGTGAGATATTCCATTTTAGGTTACACCTACTATGAGTTATTATGTGACTAGATATCCTTCGCAGATTCACCCAAAAGATTTTTTGAATAAGGGAATGGTATCTTAATTTTATAGGGATGGACTATGGTCCTAGTAATGATGTTAGAGTATGTGATTATAGAGTTTCACACAACCCATTTTCTATACATCCTTAGGTGTGGAATATGTACATAATACTTCATTGGAAATTTTTGTGGTATATTATGACACAAAACAAGGCTGATTTCATCTCTTGATGCTTCACATGTCAGTAGGTGAAGACTATGATCCAGGTTCGAGTTGATTTTTAACAACCCCTAGTGATCCTAGAGTGGAAATGTAATTGAATTTCCATTTACATTAGTACATGGTGTTAATGTACATCAAGAGACCATGACCCCATCTATTTTATAATTGACCAACTTCTGGAGATCGTGAAATTCCTTTATATCCTGGAGTAATGTCTAGAGGAGTGTTTGGGAAAGTCGTAAAATAGTAGATTGTTTTCCATTATGGGTTACCCTCATATATTCTATCAAACCCTGATATATGGTTCACATTATGGATTTGGAGGGGCCTATATGTGATAACTATGAGCTAGATAAATATGAGTACAACATTCCAACCCTAGACAAATGGGAACACCGAGCTCACTATAGAGGTACTTGATTATATGCTAAGGGCTTGTGTAGTAGACTTCATCTACAGCTATGAAAATTGCATTCCCCTGATAGACTTTTTTTTAAACAATAGCTTCCATTCTACTATCACTATTTATCATCTTGAGTCCATCTATGAAAGTACCTTCAGGCCACCATTGTTCCCCAAATAGACCGTAAAGAAATCTCTTGTTGGGCCATATATTGTCTAGGAAATGATAGAGAAGTACAAGTTCATCCATGAGTTCATGAAGGTATCCCAGAATAAGTTGAAATATAATATATATCTATAGAAAAGGCCATTGGATTTTGAGTAGAGAGACCAAACATTCCTTTATGTCTCCCCGCAATGTGGATTGGGGAGATTTTTCCAGGGTTCATGATATCTCTACCGCCACGATTCATATCCCTCTCCGTGGCTAAATCATAACCCGTTTTTTTTTCTCCCAATTATCATCGGGCGCCTCCTCTGCCCTCTCGCTGCGCCCTCCTCCTCCCCGACGCCTCCTCGCCGTGCCCTCCTCCTTCCCGACGACTCCTCATCGCTCCCTCCTTCTCCTAGATGCCTCCTCGCCATGCCCTCTTCCCCGACGACTCCTCGTCGCGACCCTCCTTCCTGACGCGACCCTCCCCCCCGACGCCTCCTCGCAGCGACCCTCCTCTTCGACTCATCTCTTCCGACGGCTCCTTGCCGCGACCCTCCTCCTCACCGCGACCCTCCTCCCGGACGCCTCCTCCCCGACGCCTCCTCCCTGACTCCTCTCTTCCGACGCCGAAGAAAGTTTTTATGTATGTAAGCATATGAATTATATAATATTCTTCCTAGTTCACGGAGTTGCAGAAATTTTCTCTAACCTTGGGAGGTGATGAGCATTCTATGTATCATCGGTTTGAGTATGGGTTGATGTTAGACATACTTTCAAAGGTTTATCACATTTTCTTCATAATTATGAAGGATATAAAATGTATCTTTTTATTTAAATTGAACTTGAGGTGAATAATTAGGAGATAACAGGATCATAATGATCTAGTAGAAGTAAGAATAGGAAAGGAGATTATTCTACAAGTTGTGGGTGATGATCAATTGGTTAGGGAAAGACTTTATCATTCCGTTCTTCTAGAGTCAAAGGATTCATTTTTTATATGTGGAATAAATATACACACTCAGATGGTTTTCCATTTTGACCCTAGGAATTATCACTCATGTAGATATGGGCCATCTTCTAATGATTTTTCATTATGGTTGGAGTGGTGGTTATAATTTTACTTTTACAAAGGAATTTTAAGCACCGTTAGAGTGGGATATATAAATTATCTAGGAGGTCAGTATGTGGTGGATTTAAAGGCACTAAAGGGATGGTTTAATAGTTTTATATAGATCTATGGAACCATATGTAATTTATGTAGGGACATTGTTTTAGTTTTATGAGGTTTTTTATTTTATCAAGCATTGATGGATTCATCTCATTATTTTATGTCCGTTAATATCATATATAATATATATTTTTCTATTGTGTTCCATTAATTAGTTTTATCATTTATAACGATTTAGGGAGGAGGGAGGAGGTTATCATATGGGCTCTTTCTTATAATGTTGAAATTTGCAGGATGCAGTGCAATGCAGTGATTCACAACAGGTATTTTCTCATATATTCATTGAATTATTTGTAGTTCTCTCCAAGAATTTGCATTTCCAGTTTCACTTGAGTTTGTTAAACATTTTTACACTACGTCTCAACAGGATGCAGTGCAATGCAGTGATTCTCAACTGGTGCAGGAGGGCAGTGGGGGGTGTCCAGGTTCTGTCCAGGGGGATTTTATTTTCCTCTTTCTTAAGTTGGTTTTTTTGGAATTCTCAAATCCTTTGGGGTAGTGAACCAGTTGTGGTAATTCCTATCAAATTCAATGGGGAGACTAAGCGTTCTTGCAGGGCGGAGAGGGTAGGGTGGAGGGGGGCAGGGGGCAGGGTGGAGGGGGGAAGGGGGCAGGGGGCTGGGGGCTGGGGGATGGAAACATGCATGTCCTTTCTACAATAAAGCTTAGATTTCCTCCAAATAATGGCTTGTCTTGAGAGAGATTCATAATGCTTGAAAATCCCCTTGATGAAATAAAGATATCGGTCATCATTTTGACAAAAAATGATAATTTCATCAACATAAAACAAGTGGGTGGGTGCTCTTATCTTTCTAGTGGCCTTAACTGGTGATAAAGCCCCATAATCTGTAGATTTTAGGAGTCATTTCATATATTAATCCCTGATAATTCCAAATAAAAAATTTGAGGGAGGATCCCCCTATCTCACCCATTATGTATGACCAAAGTATCTTTTCTGAGACCCATTAATAATGAAAGACAGTCTTGATTTGTAGATAAGTTCTTGAATAATCTTAATAAATATGGTTGAGAAACCAAAACTGTCAAGTACTTAAAAAGTGAAATCCTAGCTAAGAGTGTCAAAATCTTTAGAGATGTCAATATTTAAATCAATATTTCTAGGTTTGGATCTCCTCTATAATATATTCACACATTCAGAGTTAATATATAAATAATCTGTCACTTCCATGTATAAGCACCAACTAATACTTCTTCCATATTCAATTATCTAAGAGTTAAATGAGTTTTGCATGTTATTTTAAAACCATACATTAGAAATCGTAGCCATGTAGCTTCTCATATATTACAACCAATCACTAGTTGAAAACTCATGTAACATGAGTGGCCTTTTTTGGGAGATCATATTTCTTCTCTTCCTTGTCTAATTCTTAAGCAAAGTTAGATGATTTTGTTGTTGCTGATGCATACATTGATCTCTTGACAATTTCATTATCCAATTCCTTGCTTGGTATGGATGCCAATGATCCTTCTAAAACATTGGCAACCATGAAATTTATTGGTTCCATATTTTCCAATGTAAGAACTAGCTTTCATAAAAAAACATGATATATGTGCTTTTACATGGAGAACAAAACTTCTGTTTCATTTGATCATTGTTACAGATAGCTGCCCGGAAGATGATAATGATGGTTTATCATTCATGAAAAAGATCCAAATTTTTGAATGGCTGGATGAGTTCTCGTGTCATCTATTTTCTTTACTTCTACACTTGGAACCATACAGTTTTATGTAAGTGTTTCTGCCTTTTTTTTCTGTCCCTTTCTTCAATCATTCATGTATTATTCTAATATTTAGTTATGAATTGTCTAGTTATTAAGTAGTTTATGGTATTGCCGAAGTTAAGGGCTACACTCTTCATCAGTTTTAGGAATGATCCTGATTGAGGATGGTCCCTATTATTTTTTCATGCTGAAAATCCTACTTGGGATGCTCTCTCAAAGTCTCTATAGTCAGGTATGTCCTGTAATTGAAGGTTGTTCAATCTATTAGCTTCAAGAATCCATTTTTCTTCATTTTTTAAGATGATTTAATCTTTGGAAAATTTGTATAATTACCTAAATCGTGTAAAATGTGTCCTTTTTTTCTGTCTACAGTTGTCACACTAATCACACATATATAAGAAGTTGTTATATCTCATTTCTTTTCCCACTATTTTCTTATAGGTGGTTTCTTATGATAAGACCGGTTCTATCCACCACCATCGAAGGCAATGAGTTCAAGATTTGGGTAAGGTTTATTCCATTTTTATTCTTTCAGCCACCTATGTTCAATATATGAGTAGTCATTCAATTTGACATTACCGTTTATCTGCTTATAGGGTGCTTCTTCTGGTGCAAGATCCCAAACAACTGACTCATGTACTATATTAATGTCATCATTGTACCTAACGGTATGTAATAACTTATTCCATCATGATTTTTGTTTTATGTACTCTGAATTATTTATTCAAGTTACAAAATTGTAAATGTGCTTTTCAAAATATTCTTTTAATGAAAAATGTAATTTTATCTTATGCAATTTAATTTCTCCATGCATCCAAATCTACCATATCATTCTTTATACATTGAACATCAACTATTATCTATACTTTCAAGGGAGTTATATGATTATTAGCTGCTTTATTGTATTTATTACTCAGCTTGATTGTATTATTATCACATGATCATCAGTAGTTGCATTTTTTTTGTGCTCCAACTCTTGTGTATGTAGATTCATATCATAGTCTTTCAACTTTTCTACTACCGGGTATGTTATACCAGAATCGTCTGATCATAGGGTGTCTACTTAGCGTACAATTTTATTGGACCATCCGATGATCCTCCATTGCATATTGTATTCTCACAGCGCATATTCTTTCCTCTGATTGCAGTATACTCCATCCGATGATCAATTCGATATTCTCACTCTAACCATTCGTGTCATTGCATGACCCCTTCATTTGGTTGTTTTACATTAAAATTCTCACACTGTGTCTGGTTATCTTGAACCATTTCATCTATGATTATAACCTTCTGATAGTTACTGCATGCGGAAGTATTGCTAGATCGCCTCTATCCGAGCAACGGAGTCTTGGTTTATCCGAGCATCTCGGTCGGTGTATTTATGTCTGAACATCCCCCCTGCCTGCAACACCCACCCGGCCGCCTTCGAATCAGCCCGCACCATCCCCCCAACACCTGCAACCAGCCCCTTTCAACCAGCATTCCAGCCTCCTCCCGCTCCCTTCGCTCCTGGTCTGAAGATGTTGCCCCGCGGATGTCGCTGGATTGGGCCAACACGTTGCGGTCATGTCGCGGTCACTCTGCGGTCACGCTGCGGTCACGCCGCGGTCACTCCACGGTCACACTGCGGTCACGCCACAGTCACGCCGCGGTCACGCCGCGATCACTCCGCGGTCACTCCGCGGTCACTCCGCGGTCACGCCGCGGTCACGCCGCAGTCACACCGCGGTCACGCCGCGGTCACTCCGCGGTCACTCCGCGGTCACGCCGCGGTCACGCCGCGGTCACGCCGCGGTCACGCCGTGATTTTGCCCTGCTCCAGCCACATCCATCCCACACCAGCCCCCTTCCACCTTCATTTCAGCCCGCTGCCCCCAGCATTCCAGCCCGCAACAGCCCCCCCCCCCCCCACCACCACCACCTTCGAATCAGCCCACACCATCCCCCCAACACCTACAATCAGCCCCCTTCTACCCGCATTCCAGCCTCCTCCTGCTCCCTTCGCTCCTGGCCGGAAGATGCAGCCCCGCGGATGTCGCTGGATCAGGCCAACACGCTGCGGTCACGCCGCGGTCATGCCGCGGTCACGCCGTGGTCACGCCGCGGTCACGCCGCGGTCACGCCGCGGTCACGCCGCGGTCACGCCGCGGTCACGCCGCGGTCACGCCGCAGTCACGCCGTGATTTGTCCTTGCTCCAGCCACATCCAGCCCACACCAGCCCCCTTCCACCTTCATTTCAGCCCGCTGCCATCGGCATTCCAGCCCGCAACAGCCCCCCTTCCACCTTCGAATCTACTCGTACCATCCCCCCAACACCTGCAACCAGCCCCCTTCCACCCGCATTCCAGCCTCCTCCCGCTCCCTTCGCTCCTGGCCGGAAGATGCTGCCCTGCGGATGTTGCTGGATCAGGCCAACACGCTGCGGTCACGCCGCGGTCACGCCGCGGTCACGCCGTGATTTGTCCCTGCTCTAGCCACATCCAGCCCACACCAGTCCCCTTCCACCTTCATTTCAGCCCGCTGCCATCGGCATTCCAGCCTGCAATATCCCCCCTGCCACCTTCGAATCTGCCCGCACCATCCCCCCAACACCTGCAACCAGCCCCCTTCACCAGCATTCCAGCCTCCTCCAGCTTCCTTCGCTCCTAGCCAGAAGATGCTGCCCCGCAGATGTCACTGGATCGGGTCAACACGCTGTGGTCACGTCGCGGTCACGCTGCGGTCACGCCGCGGTCACACCATGGTATTAATATTTTTCCCTTTCAGAGCATCTTTCAACGAAGTATTAATAGAGGATGGCTTGCAGAATTTCTGTACAATTATGCACTTATCAGTGGCATGGCCTATCATCCTGCAATGCTCATTGTACTTTGGTATGTTTTCTAATACAAAACATACCTCAATAAGATGATAATTTATATCAATAGAAACACATTACAGGGGGTGTAGAGGGCCAGGGGGAGGGGTGTCCGGTAGGGGGGTGTCCAGCAGGGGGAAGGGTGTCCAGGGGGTGCAGGGGGTGTCCAGTGGGGCTGTCCAGTTGGGGCATGGGGGCTGTCCAGTGGGGTGCAGGGGCAGGGGTGTCCAGCAGGGGGAGGGGTGTCCAGCAGGGGGAGGGGCTATCCAAGCAGGGGGGAGGGCTGTCCGGCAGGGGGGAGGCTGTCCAGGGGGTGTAGGGGGTGTCTAGTGGGGCTGTCCAGTGGGGCTGTCCAGTTGGGGCATGGGGGCTGTCCAGTGGGGTACAGGGGGGAGCATGGGGGACTAAGGGGGGCATGGGGGTGCAGGGGGTTGTTCAAGGGGGTTGTCCAGGGGGTTGCAAGGGGGTGCAAGAGGGTTGTCCAGGAACCTAAGCCCATGCAGGTTATGAATGTCTCTATAGTGAAAATGCAGTGCTGTCCAGATCTTGAAAATATCATAAAACATCCCACAGATACTTCACAGGAACCAGGTATAACTATTTCACCACCTATAGATAGTGAGCACGGTGCTATAAAATCTAGTAACTCTATTTCAAATCATAATTCCAATGTTTTGTTTAATGCAGTACTACATAAAATCTGATGATTTATGTTGATGACATGATTACAATTTGTAAGAACATGAGCCTCATAATTATTGTAAAATCACAAAATAATGGTAAGTTTGAAGTGAAAGACTTAGGCATAGCTAATAAAACCTTAGGCATTGAAATTGTTAGAGATAGACCAAATAAATTTTCTTATCTCAAAATGGTTAAATATTAAATATTAAAAATAGACACATGTTTGAATCTCTCAAAATTTCCATTGTACTCCTAGTAAAACACTTTAAATTTTCTTCAACACAAAAACCCACTGCTGATGATGATATTCAATTTTGGTGTAAAATCCATTATGATAATATTTTTGGTAGCATTAAGTACTCTGATTTCCATGGGACCTGATATTGCCTATGAAATCTACAGTCATAGAAGATTTATGACCACACCTGGTGCAGGTGGGCTGCGGGGGGTGGAGGTGGGCTGGGGGCTGGCAGGGGGCTGGGGGTAGCAGGTGGCTGGGGGGTGGCTGGTGCAGGGGGCTGGGGTTGGGGGCTGGTGCAGGTGGGATGCGAGGGGTGGGGGGCTGGTGCAGGTGGGCTGGGGTAGCAAGGGGGCTGGGGAGGGGGGACAGGTGCAGGTGGGCTGGGGTAACCGGGGGCTACGGGGGGGGGGGGGGTCTGCGGGGGGGGGGGGGGACTGGTACTGGTGGGATGGGGGTGGCAGGGGGCTGGGAGGGCTGGTGCAGGTGGGCTGCAAGAGT